>OY728145.1:1640858995-1650858995 GCA_963277665.1 Viscum album
TCATTCTTTCTTTCATTCTTTCTTTCATTCTTTCTTTCATTCTTTATTGCATTCTTTTTTGCATTCTTTATTTCATTCTTTATTGCATTCTTTGTTGAATTCTTTGTTGCATTCTTTATTTCATTCTTTATTTCATTCTTTATTTCATTCTTTATTTCATTCTTTATTTCATTCTTTATTTCATTCTTTATTTCATTCTTTATTTCATTCTTTATTTCATTCTTTATTTCTTTCTTTATTTCATTCTTTATTTCATTCTTTATTTCATTCTTTATTTCATTCTTTATTTCATTCTTTATTTCTTTCTTTATTTCTTTCTTTATTTCATTATTTATTTCTTTATTTATTTATTTCTTTATTTCTTTCTTTATTTATTTCTTTATTTCTTTCTTTATTTCTTTCTTTATTTCTTTCTTTATTTCTTTCTTTATTTCTTTCTTTATTTCTTTCTTTATTTCTTTATTTCTTTATTTATTTCTTTCTTTATTTCTTTCTTTATTTCTTTCTTTATTTCTTTCTTTATTTCTTTCTTTTTTTTTCTTTCTTTCTTTCTTTATTTCTTTCTTGCTTTCATTATTTCTTTACTTATTTTTTACTTTTTTTTTGTATTTTATTTATTTATTTCTATTTTATTTATTTATTTTATATTCTAATTATTTATTTTGTATTCTATTTATATATTTTGTATTTTATTTATTTCGTATTTATTTTATTTATTTCGTATTTATTTTGTTTATTTCATTTAATTTATTTTGTATTTTATTTATTTATTTTGTATTTTATTTATTTATTTTGTATTTTATTTATATATTTTGTATTTTATTTATTTATTTTGTATTCTATTTATTGATTTTGTATTCTATTTATATATTTTGTATTTTATTTATTTCGTATTTATTTTATTTATATCATTTAATTCACATTACTTTATTTACTTTATCCATGCATGCATGCACATGCCCTTGCAAATGCCCATGCACATGCCCATGCACATGTCCATGCACATTCTCATGCACATGCAATATAAAAAATACTGTGTTTGGTGAGATTTGAACCCCTAACCTCTTGCATATTTTTCAAAGACTTTACCACTACAGCAAGCTCGTCAGGTGGTTAACAAACAGAATTTAATATACTTATATATACTAATCGAAAAAACAAATAATACATAACTAATAGATATAAACTTGATAATGAATAATAAATAATAAATAATAAATAATAAATATTAAATATTAAATATTAAATATTAAGTAATAAATAATATAAAATATAAAATATATAATATATAATATATAATAAATAATAATCAATAATAATCAATAATAAATAACAAACAATAAACAATAATAAATAGTAAATAATAAATAATAAATAATAAATAATAAATAATAAATAATAAATAATAAATAATAAATAATAAATAATAAATAATAAATAATAAACAATAAACAATAAACAATAAATAACAAATAATAAATAATAAATAATAAATAATAAATAATAAATAATATATAATATATAATATATAATATATAATATATAATATATAATATATAATATATAATATATAATATATAATATATAATATATAATAATAATAAATAACACATAATTAATAATTCTAACTAAATAAATAATAAATAATAAATAATAAATAATAAATAATAAAATACAATTAATAATAGATAATAATACATATATAATAAATAATAAATAATAAATAATAAATAATAAATAATAAATAATAATAAATAATAAATAATAAATAAAAAATAATAATAAAAAATAATAATAATAAACAATAAATAATAAATAATAAATAATAATAATAATAAGTAACACATAATTAATAATTATAAATAAATAAATAATAAATAATAATAAATAAATCATATAAAATAATATATAATATATAATATATAATATATAATATATAATATAAAATATAAAATATAAAATATATAATATATAATATATAATATATAATATATAATATATAAAATATTTTTAATAATAATAATAAATAATATATAATATATAATAAATAATAATTATAAATAATAAATAATAATAATAAACAATAAATAATAAATAAATAATAATAATAATTATAAATAACACATAATTAATAAAAATAAATAAATAATAAATAAATAATAAATAATAAATAATAAATAATAAATAATAAATAATAAACAATAAATAATAAACAATAAATAATAAACAATAAATAATAAACAATAAATAATAATTAATAATTAATAAATAATAATAAATAAATAATAATATATAATATATAAATATAATATATAATATATAATATATAATAAAAAAATATTAATAATAATAATAATAATAAATAAAATATAATAAATAATAAATAATAAATAAGAAATAATAAATAATAAATAATAATAATAATAAATAACACATAATTAATAATTATAAATAAATAAATAATGAATAATAAATAATAAATAATACATAATACATAATAAATAATAAACAATAAATAATAAACAAAAAATAATAAATAAGAAACCATAAATAATAATAAATAAATAAATAATATATATTATATATTATATATTATATAATATATAATAAATATCATATTAATAATAATAATAATAAATATAATATAATATATAATATATAATATATAATATATAATATATAATATATAATATATAATATATAATATATAATATATAATATATAATATATAATATATAATATATAATATATAGTAAATAATATATAATATATAAATATAAATAATAACAAAAAATAAAAAATAAAAAATAAAAAATAAATAATAAATAATAAATAAATATAATAAATAAATATAAATAATAAATAATAAATAATAAATAACCTGTAAAAAATAATAGATAATAAATAAATTAAAGTATATTATAAATAATATATAACAAATAATAAATGAAACACATGAAAAAGTACGAAACAGCGTGATAAGGGATGAAAAATTATGAAAACGCATGAAAATAGATGGAGAAGCATGAAGAAGGAAGCATTAGAAAGCATGACAATGCATGAAAACTCATGAGAACTCTGGAAAACCCCTTAAGAATTCAACATAATCATCATAATAACCCACAAAAACCATTGATAAAGATAAAAAGTCATGGACCCAAATAAATAGTAATAAATGGAGCAATCGTTAAAACCCGTCAAAACGGTCATAAAGTGGAAAAAAACATTGGACACACATTAATGGAGATAACTTATGATTCGAGAGTCCGTTCTAGATCCACGACCAGTCAAATCAAATATCTTAAAATGATCTTTGATCTGATAGGTTAAAGAGACCGAATAGACTGGTGAATCGAAAGTTACGACCATTTAAAAAAACTGATGGGGAACGAGTGCTAGAAACGAGGCATCGAAAAACATAACAAACCCGATACCCACTGCAAATGCCATAACTTATGATCCAGGATTCCATGTGGGCGCCATGACCAGTCAAACTGAAGCTCATGGAATGAACTGCGATATGGAAGGTGGAGGTGTCCGAACTAACATACAGATCGAAAGTTAGTTCTGTTTGAAGACAAGTTCAATGGGACACCGGTGACAGAAACGGGGTTTTGGAGGCCTTCATAGGGTTTTTTGGGGTCGAAAAACACGACAGAAGCTTTCTTGTACTATAAAGGTGTGTATCTCTCTTTGCAGGCATTGATTTGATATGTGGTAGAGCCCAAATGGACACCCTGATTGAAAGTTATGGTCGTTTGAAGTTGGAGATCTTTTTTCAACTTTCTTATAACTCTCATATCTTCTGCACCTTAGACTGTCTCATAGTTTTGATTATACATGCCTCTATATCTTTTCATGATCTTTGATTTTACTGGCTGTGGCGCTCCAATGGATGCCCGGATCAAACATTACTATCGTTTTAGTGATTTCGGGGTTTCTCATGTTTTTTTATTTTTTTCCGTTCATTTCGCGGCGGTTTTACCCATCCCGCCGCTATTTCGCAGTGGTTTTTTAAAAATATTCCGCTAATCCTCAAAAAGATTTAAAAAAAATTAAAAATAAATTAAAAATAAATTAATCCATTTTTCAGCGGTTTTTAAACCGCCGCAAAACGACTTTTTCCTGTAGTGTAATAAACCTTTAAAAATTAATCACCCACTCCTCTTGATAATATTTCACACTTGAACCATTTTTTTAAAAAATCATTATTATCCAATTATCCATTTTCAATATATTTTTAATATCCTAAAAAATAATTAGATGAAACTACATTGTTAGATCGAAGAAATATAAAGTATAAATTTCATTAAGACCAATTTATCTTCTCCAAATCTATATATTATCCTTCTTTGTGGCCAAATAAATATTTGATTATGGAATGATATCAGTTGTTGAATAAACAATTTGGATTCATACCACATGAAAACATGGATAGGGATTTAACACCATATAAATTCTTGATCAAGATTCATATCAATTGTACTTATTCACATTAACATGAGTTTCCAAATTATGAATTGGTATTTATAGTGACTATTTGACTATTCATATTGATTCAAATTAAGTATTGATACCATCAATTCTCACTCCAACATCACCTATTAAATGTATCTTCATTCAACACATATATTCTATATTGGTATCTTTATCTGATGGGACATATCTCCCCCTTAATCCTATATAAGTTCAATAATAATTTATAATATTAATCTCCATGGGGATATGGGTACTTTAATTTTATCCTCAAATAGAGGAATGGTTTTGGTCTTGGAGAACTAGTCATGTGAACTTAACATAATTCCAAGAATTTTTAGTTATTCTGCTTATTTCAAAAATTGTTTACAATTTATTTCACATATTTTATTTTTTGATCTCCATTTTCATTAGATTAGGATTTACCTATATAGTTAGACTAATCCCACATGATCATATGTTATAAACCAATGCTTCATCATTTCATGCCTATGAAAGCTTCCACCACCATAGTATAGATATTCCTTCAATATTTTCCTTTTTCCTTATACTATAATTTATGAGGCCACTTAGGAATTAATTTTATGTATCCTTATAAATAGTAATTTGAATCACTTTAATATTGTTTTTCATATTGATTCATTCTTCAAAAATCAATCATACTTGTGTGTAACTAGATTATCTCCATTTATTTTTCTCTATATAATATTATTTTATCTCTATGTTTGTTACTTCTATACATATCCAATGTTGAATGGTTCAAAATTTTATTCTCTCTATCTTTAGATTCTCATAACTTGATTAATATGTTTTATAATATAACCAATTCATTTTTATATTATACATTAAATTATTTTAATAGGAAAATAGATGTTGTCTCCATATTATCTCAAAAACATCCCTTATTATAATTTCTTTCTATCTCCCATGGTTATCTGATATAAATTATATCATATTAATGTGAGACCTCAAGTTTCTTTGCCTCAACTGAGATTTTTTAATAGTTATTCATCCACCATTGAGGCCATTGGATTCTAAAAATTCATTTAGGGTTTGTCCAATAAATTAAAAATAGTATCACATATTAGACACCATAACTTTATAGCCTTTAATTATAAATTTAACATCAACCTTTAATCTAAAAGATAATTCATTATTTCCACTAGTGTGGGCTTCACTTTAGGCTGATTCTTTAAGAGACATTTTTATTATTCCACCTATGGTTTTCTAGCTCATTTAAAGCCTTATAATTTTAGCATATTACTCATTTAACTATAAATTAATTTCTTACTTATTTGAGTAATATTACCTTATCAATTATATAATCTCTTCAATCTATGTTTTTTCAGAGAAGATACACAATTTTAGCTCTATATATATGGAAATATTTTATTCATTCTAATGTGTTAGTTCTCTAAGTAATTCACTTAACTCTTTATTTTCTCAACTATTATAGGATTATCATCACTCAAGGCCTGATATTCATCCATTAAACTTTTTTTCAAATAAAAATTATATTATGAAGTTTTTATTCCACTACACAAATAATATCTAGTTAACCGATCCTATCAGACATGGATTTTATATCATGTTTCTTGTTTCATGAACATTCCTACGATTGACAGAATGATGGTATTATAACTTTTTCATCAGAATAACTATCCACAACAGTCATAATAGGGAATTATTTCATTCTGGATGTGTGGTTATAGTTTAAAATAATTTTAGAAAATTATTCTTCATTTCCTCTATATAATAAGTAATATTATTCTAGTATTTTAAAAGATATCTCGTCCATAATATATTTGTAATCCACATTTGGGGAAGGATCCATAATAATATTTTCATTTCTTCATTTCCAATAGTTTCTTTCTTGGAGATAGCATATCAAATAAACTAACCTGGTGAATAATGTTTTTTAATAACTCATTAGAGATACAACTATTCAATGTTTCATATGAATCTACATCCTAAACTATTTCACTGTGCTTTTTGAAATTAGTATCTCATTGTATATACTTTTTGATGGTGTCACTGAAATCCTATAGAATAACATACATATACTTTTACCATACATCAATTTTAGTACTACTGAAGGATAAATATATCATTATCGAAACCATATTTTAAAAAAAATAAGAAAATTGATTTTAGTTATTAGGAACCAAATTGAAATCTTTAGGCTTTTATACCACTTTTTGGAAAGATTAAATAAATTTACCATTATTGGGGTGAATAAGGGTTTAACCTTTTAAAAAAATTTCCTTGAACACATTCACCCCATTTTTAGATCTGTTCCCATCCATAGTTTGATGTATTTGAATTTAGAAAACAATTTATAGTGATCTCAAAAAATAATATATTATTATATTAGAATATAAACTATATAAAATAATTAGATTTTACTTATTTAACTTATACTAGGATATATCCAATGATCACACACTATTGAAATGTTAATGATAAAAAATCTATCATACATACTTTTGGTTGACACATGTTTCATTCATGGTCACATCATGACAAAGATCACTTCTTTTATAAAGTTTAAAACATACTCACACCTTACCCTATGTGAACTAACTCATTTAATACTCTTTACAATTAAATTTTGTAATGATTCAACTATTGATAAAAATGAGTTTCTCTTCAAAATAATTATATATTAATTAAACAACTTTATTCATAACTCTAAAATAGATATAAATGTGACCCCCACATCACTATGATTAACATCATTTACGTTTAGATATGTTGAAATCCTTATAGAGGGAGTTGATTATTTTTCTACAAAATTAACACAATAGTAGTAATATCCAGTTGAGAATAAAATCACCCTAAAGTTATTCTTGATACACACCACCTTTAATAACAAGACATTGAAATTCTACTCTATATTGTTATTTTATTTTAAACAAAACATAAGAATAATATTCAAACTCGTAGTAAACTAGATATAATTAGTGATCTTTATTATCCATGGGAATTTTTTAAATTATATGGATATAGTACATAATTTCACTTCTCTTGGATATCTTCTCTTCTATGAAAAACTATATATTCAATACTCGTTTTTTTCTACATTCCAAAACATATATGAGTAGTTATTTTTTAAATTCTTTCAATTCTTTAACCAATTGATTGATGGTTGAGATCTATTAATGTTTCTCTAGTTCTCTATAGTTATTATATTTATCCCTTTAGTTTAAATATAGTTAAGGAAGTCTCAAAAAATTAAGCCAATTCCCTAAATGTAAATCTATATCACCCTCTTTTAATTCCAACCAATTTGTTATTATTTTATTGAAACTACTTTATCATGACAGTTAACTATAGTTTATGGAATTATATGCTTCATTATAACTATTATTGTGTCATGAAAACCTCAGTTACTAAGTAATAATCATTTGAACTATAGATAGAAAAAAACTTAGGTATAATCTCTCTCAAAATACCATAAATATCATGGGTGATCTACATTTTCTACAAAAAAAACTCAAGAATATTATTGTATTTATCTCTTCCCCATAACACAAGTCCATTAGCCTAACTGTAGCCTAAATTTTTAGGTCCCTAATAGAAAATTTATTCTCAATATGTATTCAATTATGTTGTGGTGACTTTTCAAAACTATTTCAATCTTTAATCGTGGTATACACATTTCAACATGAATCCTTCGGCCATTACAATCCAAAGCTACACTAAATATTTTTGAATTATTATTATAATGTGGATTCATCTCACAAATAAAAACTTAAAATATTATATATAAATACCTATGATATCATGGTTCTACTTTGTTTATGATTTATTTATATATACCCTTGGTAAATTCATATGAAATTTTGTTGAGGCATGGTCTTTTTTCCTTTTTTAAACACCTCATTACACTCTATATATACCCACATAAACTTTTACTAGGGACTACTTGGGGAAGCCTCCAAATTTATGGCTCCACCTATTATGTTCAAGTGTGATGTTAACTTATATAAAAATACAATTCTATATTTCCTCAATTTTCACCATGTATGATATATCTCATATAAAACTTATAAATTTATTTAGTAATATTATTTTACCTCATCTTTAACCCATAAAATATGATTAAATCACCACACTCTATGTATATTTCTTCCCTCTAAAACATATCATTCATATAATATAATATCTATATGTTTTTTCATTTTTATTTTCATCTATCGAGAGAATATAGTGGATGTAATATAAGAAATCCTGGAATTTTATGTTAAACCTCAAGAAATACTAACATTTATTTTAATTTCATAAATCCATCAATGAATGTGGTTTACATAAATGGTAAAAATTTCAATAGGCATCCTTAAATCATGAAATCACCATGTCATTCTATTTTTTCATACAAAAATAATTTTCAATAAATAAAATAATATTTTGAATATATTTCATTTCAAACCATATCATTTTAACATTGTGACTTAATAGGAATAAGCTGAAATTTTAATTTCATGTGTATAGTTTTACAGACTCTCTAGGGAGGAGTTTTAAAAAAAAATATTAATATCATTAGTTTGGAAGTTATTTTTTATTTATTAGTGTATTTGGATAGTCATAATATATAAATCATAGTTCAAAGACATATTAATATTCTAAAAACATTCTATGATGAGTACATCAGGAAAATACTCTATTATCGGGGACTCTAGATTGACATAAATGCGAGGGTGATATCGTTTTTCAAAATACTCAGTGGTCCAAGATAGTTCCATCATAATAGATACTTTTTGGGAGTTTAATAATATTATATGAATAGAATACCTCATAATTTTAAGGTTATACCATTTAAATATATTAAAAACAAATTATAACACTCCAAATCATAATGCTTTGGATTTAGTTCTTTGATATAAATACCCTCGATAATTCATTTATTATGTTTTGCGCAGGGGGGTTAGGGCTCAGATAAGAAGATATAATTTTGGTAGTATTTTATAGATAGCCCAAAACTTCAAAGTAGCTGATCACTTGGCCTCATTGGATGTCCCTAGTTCTGATAATATTTTCTTCCATACTGTAGTTAACTTGAATCTTGAGGGGGTTAATCTGATTAGGGGGGATGCCCTTGGGCTTCATCATTTCAGACCTCCTTAGTTCAGTCTCTTGGAACCAAGGGCGTTGAGGGGTGAATCTTATTGCTCTCTTGTATTTTTTCGAATAAATATTTACATATGATGATGATTATGTAGTAGGTTAAATTTCATTTTTATGCATATTAATTTGATTAGTGATATTAATCCTAACTTCTGTGATAATTGTAAAACTGTTTTTTTTAAGAATTGTTTTATTAACATTATTTAATTTTAATATAGTAAATTAAATTAACTAATTTTACTTAAAATACATACTATTATGATTAAACACACATACACCTATGTTAAAATTAATTTAATGATAATCATGGTTAATTATAATCATAAAACATAATGGTTAAAACATCAATTTTATGCAAAAAATATTTTTTCTTTTTATGAATTATTTTTATTTAAAAGATATTTTTCTCATAATTTTGTTATTGAATTAGAATGTATGAATAAAAACATTAGTTTTATAGCATCATAATTTTTTTATAAGTGATACCATATATTTTTAATAGTATATATACTATTATAGTTTAAACTAGTTATGAAGTTAAAAACCAATATTTTAAAATCTTAAAATCAAGTTGTAAAAATATTGAAGCATTCTTAAAACATCTGGGGAAAGGGTTAGTATAGAATTTATCTACCTTATATAAACTCATACTATACAATATTTATCTTATATAACCATTAATTCTTTAATATTTTAGTGATATCATTGAAAAATAATGGGTTCTCCCAAATGTTCCCTTTTCATCACTTATAAAAGGGGATCACTTACGATGATTCAATTATTTATATTTCCTTAAAATTTAATTTGAATAAATACCAAATTTTTATCTCTTAGTATTCTATTACGTGTCTACAATTAGTTGGTTGATACAGATTATCCCAATTCCTTCAATTATATTAAGTCCATCAAGAATAATTTTAAGGCCTCTATGTAAGATTTACATACTCGTTACATGTTCTTATTAATAATTAAATTTTAAAACTACACTAAAAATATTAATGTGATGGATTATATTTCATAATTATAATATATTTTTTATTAATTTAAACCCTAATATTTATTCAATTATATATAGATATAAAAACAAATGAATGTTAACTTTGTGTTTGGTGGACTACCACCTCTACAATACAGAATTTTTTGTTTTTCATCTTGATTATTATTATCTATCCAAACCAAATAAAACATGATTAAAGAAAATTGAAAAAAAAATCATTATCGTCCTTTTATAATGATATTATACACTTTTTTAACCATATTCTCCCCTAATATATAGTGTTATCATATTTTTGTCGGTTTTACCTCCTACTTGTACAATACTATAAAACTCTATCATGGAAAATAATTGAAACTTGAATACTAATATTATTAATAAAATATTTATATTTTTATGCTTAAATAAAGTATATATTAATTATTAACATATTATTAAAATATCATCCCTGATTGTTAGAACTACAGAAATTAACTAACACCGATTCAATTTTTACATAATTAATAAGAAAAAAACTATATAATAACTAAATTGAATAAGATAATAAATAAAAAATATGAAATTAAATATACAATAATAAGGTTCCTATAATGGTATCTAATAAACATAATTTTATTATTCAGGGAGTTTGTTTCGTGTTCAAAATGAATCCATAACAAGGTAATTGTTTATTTTCTCAATTTTTACCCCTTCCAACATATTTCTTATTATACACCATGTATTCTTTAAAAAATTTATCTCATAACCCTATAATATTTTATATACCTATTCCTTTATATTTCAATATGTTCAATGTTATATTACATATACTCCATATAATGGTTATTTGACCCAAAAATTATAATAGTTGTAATATTTTATTTGTAACATTTTTAACTCCATTAGACATGTTTGATATTGCACACTATAATTTTTTATGTTTCATTCAATAGACAATTTTCTTAATTTATAATGAATATATTTTGTGATAAAGATTATTTGGTTACATATTTTACCAATATATTAATATGTGTTTCTAGAGATATTTGAGAGATGATGTTACTATAATTATGTAGAAAACATTCCTTATAGAGGTTATGGAAGTCTCCCTATGAGGTGTTAGAAATATTCGTCAGGGTGTGTAAGAATGATTAATAACAAGTTATCTAATTAACTAATCTTCAATTTCCTAACATCACAAATTTTATCGTGATCCAAGATTATTTTTTACAATTTTATACATTTTTACTGATGTATAAACTGAGAGATGGGAAATATCAGGCAGTTGTACAATGTTCAAGTTTGAGTTATCTGACAGGCTATTTGTGTGATGTTGAATAATGTGACCGGATGACCAAAATAATGTTATCAAACATAACTAATGGATAAGTTTTTATCTGGTGGAGTTTTAAGTTATGAAGTATGATGATGTGGTTATATAAAGACTGATGATATCCTTATAAAGATTAAGATACAATGTTATAAAGCAAAATTATCTGACAGAGAAGTTTGATCCATTCTGATCAGTCTAAGGAATGTTATGAAGCTAAATCATATGGATAATGGGGTTTAACATAGTTCATAATAGATAAGATGTATTTTATATGCAATCAACTAGAGGAAATGTTTTTAGATCACTGTATGGTGTTTTCCATGAGGTTTTAATGGATGATTTTCCATCAAAAAACACATGATTGATCAATCGGATAGAAAATAGGGAAGTAAATCGGATGGAGAAATGTGAACAAACTCAAATAATATAAGGGGTATAATGTTTTAGATAATGTTATGTGACATGGAATTGATGAAAATAAAAATGACGTACACTATAACACCTAGATATTTTATAAATAGAACTATTTTTTA
Organism: Viscum album; assembly: GCA_963277665.1. Lineage (NCBI taxonomy): Eukaryota > Viridiplantae > Streptophyta > Magnoliopsida > Santalales > Viscaceae > Viscum > Viscum album. The sequence goes on from OY728145.1 coordinate 1,640,871,438, forward strand.
TAGTTTATATGACATGCAAAACAAAGAAAAAATAAACAATGGAGTATTATTATTAAAAAATGACTGTTAAAACATAGTTTTTTAATTATTGGGTATGAATTGTATTAACTATTTCATGAAATATATATATTTACAACTCAATAAAAAATTATTGGTAAATTCTTATTAAATAATCACACATTTTTTAATAAAATCATTTTATTCTTCAAAAATATTTTTTTTTTCAAAAATAATTTTTATTTATTTTTGTGATGAAATATTATAATTATTTTATATAAAATTTAGAAACTTTATTTCAAAAAGTTAAATTTATTTATAAAATAACCACATAAGAAGTAACTTATGGTTAAATTTTATGATTTTAGAAAATGTGTATTTTTCAAGTGAATAGAGAAAAAAATGTATTTTTGTACAAAATTCTTTTCTTTTCAATATATTAAGTATTAAATATTTATATATGACCCAATTAATTACATTTTAATAATAATTATACCAGATTTTAGTATAAATTTATTTTTAGAATTCAAACACATTTTTCTGAAAACGATTTTAAAGTGCATAATTTTTATCCATATTAATTAATTAAAATAAACCATAATGATGATTGACTTAAACTAAATGTATAGATTATATATATTTTAAATAAAATTCATATAATATTTATTAATATAATATCATCTATTGCTTAAAAATGAATTATTCAGAAAACTGTTTTTCATCACACTCACAAGATAAATGTTAAATTAAATTCTACCACATATTTAAATTAAATTTGATAAAATGGATTACATATTTTTAATTATAATATTTAATATTATTTGATATGGTTAACATAATTTCTGTTCACAATAGATAGTGAAAACCTTAAAGCTAATTTGTCACAATTAAGGGTAAAATAAGTTTCACAGGGGTAAAAATAAATGATTAGTGTATGTTTTCTAATTAAACTTTTCTAATATAAAATATTGAACCAGATACTACTAAACATGTTATTTTATCTACTTATATAAAATTACTCCAGCATGCCACTCCATATTTCATATTCTACTGACTAGAAGCAAGGGTCTCAAGGTTGTACAATGTGGAGACAATACCCTCAAATCATATTAATAATAGTGGAAATAACTATATTCATTCCAATGTAGTAAATAAATAGAGTGTAAAAGTAATAAATAAATTTAAATAAAATAATTTCATAATAATAAATTAAATATAGCTATAACCTGAACAGACATGTCATACATACAACACTGATCATCTGCTGGAAACATCACACATGCAGGAGTACATAAAGTAAACTGAAATAAAATTCCATGTATCTCCTACTATCTATGAGTTGAAATACATACCTAATCTCCACATACATATCCAAGCCATCCTTCTCGATCAGTCTTAGACCTCAGGCCATGTTGTTCTTGCAACCAAGTGATCTTCTTCTTAGGTACCCCTATGCAATGGTGGTCAGAGAAGGGTGTGAGTACATAACTCATTAAGGAACCACAAATGTAGTCTCATACATAGTTAGTAAAATTAAGTGTATGTAAATATGAGATACTCATAAGTATAATATTAGTAATAATAAATATATACTATAAATAAACTAAAATTCATGTCATAGAAGACATTCTCAAAGAGTGTTTTAAATCTAGCTGAGACACAAATAGAATGATAACTAAATAAATCAAGTAAACCATAGTCGATCCCTGGGTCTATGATCCCAGTCAACTGGGTAATGTATCATAATTTATATATATACTTATATGTGTATATATATATATATTAATAAATGTATATATAAATATATATATATATATACACATGAGTACAGTTAATGAAACCTGATAGACAACAGAAGTAGATCCGTGGGTCTATAAACCCAATAGAAAATAACTATATCATCCAGCGGTGGAATATCTATGAGAAATATATGTCACCAAAAGGGGATACATTTCCTAACACTGGTCTCACCCATACTCACCTCCAAAAACTACAATGAAGGATTCCATGTACTTTTGGAAAATCTTGTAGATGTAACTCAATATAAATAAATCAGGACCTTAGGTATGTAACGAAGGATTCTGTATATAAAGATCAACAAAAATTAAAGTATATCATTTTTCATATGAGTTTCATCTATGGAATTTCTACATGGTAATCCAAGTATCACTCACCATCTATATAAAATGTCGAACCAAGGATTCTGTTCAAGGAATTCCCACATGGTAACCCATGTAACGCTTAAGGCATGATGTAAACCATGTAACCTCTAAGACCATCCAAAAAGTCTGTGAAAGGAACCTGAGTATCTATCAATTTATTTATCTAATAAATCATCCTATGTAATTATTGTAATTGAATCCAAGTATCACTCATTTCATTTATAAATCTCTTAGAATATGAACACATCCATGTAATCACTACATAGGAATCCAATTATCACCCAAGGAGTATATAATTCATGTAACCTATGATCCCCTCCATGGAGTTATACAAAAAGTAACGATATATCCCTCATGGAATAAAAAACTATATTATAGGAATTACATCTGGTATTGAAAATAATATATAATTAAATAAAAAGTATTAGGATATTGTCCCCTTGAAGTACAACTGGAATCCCAAAAGATCACGTCATGTTAGTCCCATCAGCTAAGAACATAAAAGAACCTATAGTAATCATCAACACATCCACAGTAAATGAGATAAATTATAAATAAAAGGGTGAGATTGGTCAAATAACTAAACACACCAATAATACCGTATCACCCCATGCTAACATGTTCAGTATGGGTTCTAACGTGACACCTGATAGAATCTATAATCAAACTCATGATGTGCAAGAATAGGGTCGGTCTAACACTGGATCACCAACTGGGTCCCCCATGTGAAACACTAGAGAGCATTCTACTCAGAATACTAAATTTCCATGTTAAATAGAGGCATCTGTCATGACCGGCCCCCCGGGGCCTGTGTCGTGACTACCCCAAACCCCCTTCCATAGGTCAGGGACTGACGACTAGCACCGAAAGGCGTATTCCCTAAAACTGGGAAGGCATTTCCATTATAACCTATAAACACACGCAACCAAGAAAACATCAAGATATGAACACAAGTAAACTGCATTGTAAAAAGTGTGTGTACAATAAGTAAAAAGGGGCCAGAATACAAGCCAAACTGGAAAGTATAAGAAAACAGAAAAGAGATCCTGTGATCACCCACCAAGGATCCTACCTGAAGGGTAGGTACAGCTCTCAATCAGGTCGTCTCTACAGTATGCCTCTTCAAATGTCCACCTATGAGCTACCTCCATTTCTGGTATCCTTGTCCTCAGTCAGCGATGTCCGTCGTCTCCACCAAACACAACAATGTGCGGTTGAAGCCCATGCTGTGGTGAGTATAACGATACTCAGTAGGGACCCCGAGACCCTTAAGGTCTCACAAAATCCACAAAGTATAAACCACAAATCATGTAAACCAGTTCCAACCCTACTTAGGTATATGGCCATACATATACTTAAGTAATCAAGTATACCCATCTCAATCATAAGGAAACACAGGGTCCAACTCAAAAGCCCAAAGCTCAACTATTCCACAAAATAAGGAATACCATGAAGGTAAGTACCACTTTGGTATGACACACAGAAGAATGCCACCAAGGTATCACCATGATGGAAAGTACCACACAGGTACATCACCTAGAATAATTCCACAAATGTATCACCACGAAGGTAAGTACTCATCTCATACAAGGTATAAGTTAAATACAGAAGTATAGATGACTAGATGTAACTACTGAATCATCTTAATATGTTAAGAGGAAGACCCATGTAGGATCATAGTACCTCATCAGACACACACCAGATCCTAGTACAGTAGACCCACACAGGATCCTAGTACATCGTGAGACCCACATTTTCAAGGTGAAGACCACTGCTGCTAACTCTAGGTCATGGGTAGCATAGTTCTTCTCATACTATCTCAGCTATCGAGAACCATATGTGATCCCCGCTCTCTCCTACATCAGGACACATCTGAGACAGATCCCTGATGTGTCATAGTATACTACGTACCCTATGCCCTCCTCCAGTAGACTCAAGATGGGTGCACTAGTCAGCCGTTTCCTCAGCTCCAGAAAACTCCGTTGGAATCTCTCTGACCAAACGAAGGGTTGACCTTTCTTCATCAATGCTGATAGTGGTGATACAACTCTGTAGAAAAATATCAGATTCATATGTTCTATGGTAGAACCAATTACTCTGATACCAATTTTTCACGACCCATCCCCCAAGACCCGGGTCGTGACTACCTCAAGCCCGCCTTCCACAGGCCAGGTGTTGGAGACTAGCACCGAAAGGCTTATTCTATAAAATCGGGAAGGCATTGCCTTTATAACCTATAAAAACACACAACCAAGCACACAACAAGATATGAACACAAGTAAAATATATAGTAAAAAGAGTGTTCACAATAAGTAAAAAGGGGATAGAATACAAGCCCAACTGGAAAGTACAAAAAAACTGAAAAGATCTACTATGAACTCCCGCCAAGGATCTTACCTAAAGGGTAGGTACAACTCTTAACTAGGTCTTCTATGTAGTACGCCTTGTCTAATTTCCACCACTGAGCTTCCTCCATTCCTGGTATCCTTGTCCTCAGTTAGCGTTGTCCATCGTCTTCACCAATCACAACAAGGTGTGGGCGAAGCCCGTGCAGGGGTGAGTATAACGATACTCAATAGGGACCCCAATACCCTCAAGGTCTCACAAAATCCACAAAGGATAAACAAAAAATCATGTAAACCAGTGGCAACCTTACTTAGGTATATACACATACGTATACCTAAGTTATCAAATATTACCCATCTCATTCATGAGGAAACACAAGGCCCAACTCCTTAGCCAAAGTACCATTGTCTCACGAAGGAAAGATTACCACGAAGGTAAGTACCACATAGGTACGCCACACAGAAGAATACAAAAAAGGTAACACCATGAAGGTAAGTACCACATAGGTACACCACACAGAAGAATACCACAAATGTAACACCATAGAGGTAAGTACTGCAAAGGTAAAGACTCAGCTCGCACCAGGTATAACTTAAGTATAGAAGTATAGATGATTAGATGTAACTACTGAATCATCTTACTTTGTTAAGAGGTAGACCCACGTAGGATCCTAGTACATCATCAGACCCACATAGGATTCTTGTATAGCAGACCCACACATGATCCCAGTACATCATCAGACCCACATAGGATCCTAGTACATTAGACCCACACAGGATCCTAGTACATCATCAGACCCACACAAGATCCTAGTACAGTAGACCCACACAAGATCCAAGAATATTCCCACATGGATTCATAGAGCAGATCCATGTGGAATCCTAAAATACAGACCCCCAAAGGATCCCTTTCTCATGTTACATACAGCTACCGGGTTCTCACACTAAGCTCACTTGATTCTGGGAGGTTCTGCTCCTCAAGCCACAGGTCGATACGTCAACTTCCATGAATTACCACAAATAAGTATCCCAAAGGACCTCCATGTAATAGGGGTCTCAACACAATAGATGGTGCCTCAATCAGACACTCGGTCTATAAGTTATTATCCTTTTAGTTCTGAGGGCCAGGTTGGATTCGTGCCCGGTCCAACCCAACCGTACCCCAACTTTATACAAATCTAAAGTGGGGTATACAAAAAATACAATCTCTCTCCAAGGTTTATGGCATCGAACACTATCTTTAAAACGGACTCTTGGTGCCAATGTTATGGACAAAAGAGCGAATATGGGTCGAAGTTGGTCTAGGTCTGGTCCTACCCGGTCGGACTGACCCGACCTGGCCTAGGTCGACTCGACCTGGTCCAGGTGGACCCGACCTGGCTCACTGGGTCCGGCCCAGCCCACGCTGGGTGGCCCAGCCTGGCCGCTTGTTGGGGGGAGTCGCGCGCCCCCCACTTCTACTCACCGAACGACTGAAGCCGTTCGGTCTCCAGGCAGCACGCGGGACCCACCCGAGTCCCACTCGGTCTAACTCGGCCGGCCGAAATGTCCAGCCCTTGGTCCTCCCAGTGGCATGTCGTGTGCCGCCCCTCCATGGCCGGCCGAACTCCGGCCGCCCTCACTTCACCGTCACAGCACAAATTCGCAGCCTTTACTTTCCAAGAGGCGCGGACCCCCCCCCCCCCCCCCCGATGTGCGACTGGCCTCCACTGGCTAGTACCCTTGCTCCGCCGTGGCCGACAGGCCACAACCCTTCTCCGGTGGCACAGTTGCGCTACTGCCATCTTCATGGCCGGTCATGGTGTTGGCCGTCATTCCCAAGCCTCACCGGTTTCGGATACCGTCCTCCTCCATTGAGAAGAACATACCAAGAACCCCGAATATTTTTTGCAGAGAGGTCGGGCCATGTTCGTTTGGCCCGTACCCTCCACGTTAGGGCAGTAGAAAGCGGTTCAAATATTTCCTAAATCATGAATAATTGTCAAGAACGGGAAAGAGGGAAATTCAAAACAACAATCCCTATCTTGAAGGTTCCGTTAGAGATCGATGTCGAGGGAAGAACGGATGTCGGTTCGTTGTCGTCGAAGACTTCAGTGTTCATTGCCTCCGCAAGGTGCTTCCAATCGGGGCTCGAGGTTGATTTTTCATTCTTCATTGGAGGTGGAATGTTCTTCGTTGGAGATGAGTTCTTCCAAGTTCTCCCATGCTTCAACCTTTTCCAATGATTTCTCCCCCAAGGAAAAATAAGGATCTAATAAAATATGTTTTTATCAATTTAATTTAAGTTGTAATCATTAAAAAATTGGTGAGGCATAATTAAATGGGGGAATAATTAATGGGGAGTTGAGAGGTCTCCCCCCCCCATTAAGAGGGGTTCAGGTGGTCTCCACTAACATGGATTATAATTGGGGTTTTTCAAGATCGGTTGGTCCCCACCATCGAGCATTCAATTGGGAGGATAAAAATAAAATAAAAGTTTATTTTATTTGTATTTCCACAAAAAAGAACAAAAAATAACTTTCACCCTCAACCTGCTGCGGTCAAGGTAAAGGTCTCCTTAAGAAAATACTGGCGCTGTGAGTTCAACAGTGCCCTCAGATTTCAATTTCGAGCACCGTTTCAAAAGTTACAAAAACTCACTCGTAAGTTTTATAAATGTACCTAAAAAAGTTCAGAGAATCATTTCGGGCACACCGGACCTCAGAATCACGCGCCGTCAATTTTTACGGACACGTAAAATTCCCATATAATTAAAAAAAATTACATGGAATTTTTGGGTCTTTACAGAATTCCTCATGGGTTCCTCTATATAATTATATAAGAAAGGAATCCCTCTCTAGAACATATAAAGGAAAATAATTGGCATCCCACAAGGGATCCTTGATAATGGTCAAAGCCTCATGTTGAAGATGAAGTTAGTGCACTAGGGTTGTAAGTGACCCTAGGTGTTCATCAAGAATAGAGTATGCATTCAATTTAATTAAACAATTTTCTAGAATGGATTTAAATATGGGAAATCCCTCTAAGGGGGAAACCCATTAATACTCATAATATTTTAATAATGATTAAATGCAAAAGGGAAGGCACGATAGACCACCTACCTTTAGGAAGATTTCCTTATTTTTCTCCAAGGGCAGGAAGTAGCATTAAAGGCTCATCCAAGCTCATCTGAAATGGACAGGGTCATATCTCACAAGAAGAACCTCATAAATTTATCAATTTTAATTACTCTATGACTTATTAACTATGTATAAAAAAATAAATTATGAAAATTATTTAATTAATAAAGGTATAAATGAAAAAATCTCATTGATCAATCTTCTAGCACATGAACCATGACCAAATGTTACCAAATAGTACATGATGAATCCTAAATCCTATATCATGTATAATAATAATGAAACTACATAAAAACACACAGTAATATAATATAAAATACTAATGATTTATAAAATCACTATGGCGATGTACCTTGATGAACTAGCACGCGGTGAAGTGCAGAAAGCCTCTTGGGATGTCCACATCAAAGGATGAGCAAAAGAATCAATTGAAATGCTTGATTCCACCATGATTTGATAGAATCAGGGAAAATATATAAATGGGAACTTCCAAATTCAGAAATGATGGAAGAAGAACAACATAGAATAAATTCATAATAATATCTTACCTTATAAGGCTTTCAAATTTCACATGAAATGCCCTTGATTGTTGAAGAACATAGGTAGGGAGAGTCATAAATCGAGATCTCCTACCGCACCTTCTTCGTGGCCTAAAAACAAAAGTGTGAGGATCCACCAATTTGAATTTTCTAAAAAAAAACATGCCCACCTATTATACAGTGTGTAATTATTACACATTATATAATGGTTTTAAGATGTTTAACAAATACACATCAAGTATTCCTCAGGGAAATCCCTACTATATTGATCATATTTATTTCTCCAGGATATATCCCATGGAAAAAATCCACGTCTTTTAAATAATACACAAACTTTGAAACTCACATCATCTATATTCAGCATCCCGACTGTCGTATCTCCTTCGGTGTTTTCCTGAACCCCTCGTAAATCTACGAAAACCTAAACCACGTCCAAAAACAAAAGATCCGGATATTCAAAAACTCAAATCCACTTTTTGATTTTCTATTTCACAAGATAGACCATCCACCAATGGAGAAAAGTTAAAATTATCTTAAGAAAATTTCATCCTAGTTCAAAACATGGGATATTAAAACATCCCCCCTTGAAACTTATCATCCTTGATAAGGCTTTAAGAAAAAATGGAAACATAAACCAATATACCTAGGTCATGAACTACCACTTAGATATCCATGTTATGTTATTGAACACCCAATGTGAATCCATGAGTTACATAAATTGTATGGTTCTTTAATAACTAAAACTCGAACCAATGCTCGAATAAAATACAAGGAAACTAAGAGAGTGCTTACTCGAGAACATATAACCCAATAAATGATCACATTTTCATTTTTTTCAAAAACTATTCTATGAAACTTCTCACCATAGGTTCTAGGTTTCAATATCCTATTCCAAGTCATAGTACTTACACCATTGTAATTTCCTAAAAAAACATGTCCATTGCATTATAACGAGGCATTATGCATATTTCTCAACCCAAATCATTTGATCACATACTAGTACACTACTCTTGGTCCCTATTGTCATTACACCACATGAAAAATGATACATTTGTAATCCAATACCCATTGATCATTAAAATCTAATCTTGGCACAACAACCATTCTCAAACACTTGAAAAGTCTATATTCAAACATGTACCTAACATTTCCTGAGAAATTTAGGTGTAAAAAGTTCCATATTATCCATGGAATACCAAATCCGAAATGACCTTTCTAATGATTGGTCTCAAGATCCCATGACATTCTCACCTAAGGGTCACCTATCAGCAATCTACATCCCTCTCACCACCTTAGGAGCATCCTTATCATCACTAGACCTAAAAGTGAATCAGGTCATCAAAGAATATGCATTGTCCCTCCAAAACATAATAACCAGAATAACTTAAAACTCTCTCACCATTAGGAATAAATCAAACATCACCCCTAACTAATTCCCCCTTCATGAGAAAATTTTACATGATTCTTGTCAAAATTAAAAAAACAAAGGTCACCACCCTCCATTGGAAAGTAGTGTACTGCACACTATATGGATTGTTTTTAAACCAATCCTTGAGAAAAACCTCAACAGGTTTCTCAACAGAATAATAAATACATTCAGATAAGGCATAGAATATATACATCAATCTCTCAGCATACTTAAGATGATGTTAAGATATTGAACATGATCATTTATAAAAAATGAGTATTCTAAGATTCTATCGATAGGAATGTCTTACTCCTCTGATCCATGCTCACATCTAAACATGATATATCTATATTTAACCAAACCATGAAACCATGTCTCTTAAAAATGCGTGTATAGGTCTATCCAAGGGTTACCCTCTCAAAACACCCAATTTATTTCATATTTCTCTTATACCACGTAGTGAAATTCATCATCTTGATCCTAATATTAGGGAAACTAGGTCTGTAGAAATTCCTTGAAATCATCACTCTTTGACTCTTACATGGCCAATCACTAATTTTCATTTTAAGTGGTACAATGAGTAATCGACACACACCATTATCACCAAACTCATTCTCTCGCAAGTCACTACTATAAGGTCTACTAAACATGTTATATGGTACATCTGACTTATTAATCTAGAAATTCCCTTGGAGCACCTCTTTAAAATTAGGCACCTAACCTATTCCATGATATAATACATGAATGAATGTAAATTGTTGTCATTTTATTAATTAGCCTCTACTAATTGTTTTACTATATTTGCAATAGTGGAAACACTAGTCAAGAGGGCGAGGAAACCAAATTATCTTACATACTGAATCCATTCTTAGCAAACAATAACCCTAGGTGCTTTCATAGAAACCGAAGGAATTATCCTTCCTATATTGAAAAACCCAATCAACTATTATACATCAATATCAACAAGATTATACAACCAAGATCGATGTTTATAATGCAACCAGAAATCTGAGCGAACACTACTCACACATTTCCCTCAATCAAACTGAACGTCAACCTACATGACCCTGATCCAAAATAAAATGTCTCTAGGTCTCCCACTTATCCCTATAGATCAAGTCTCATAATATGGTAACTAGGTCTAACCACCTAGATTTATTGTTCAAACCACTCCATGGTCACATCTCTTGGGGCATTATATGTGCACCTGACTAGGCATAAGTAATGTAGTATTCTTTTCAACCTTCTCAAAAATTGGGAATAATAACATCGTCCTATATGGTAAAAACTATTGACATCAACCTAATAAGGTCTCCATAATCACTAATCATCCTCAAAGGAAACTAACCCTTGGAGTATCATAAAATAACACAGAAAATAACAATGAACTAACACTCATCATGAATCCATTTGCATCTAGTTCACATTGAAACAAAAAAGTACCTATCGATATCATACTCATTGATCCTACTAGATGACCATAATGAAAGTCATGAAATGAAAACACTACTAAAAATAGGCCATTAACAACACTAAAAATGGACTTTATCAGTGCTAAAAATTCTTTGACTATCAAATAGATATTAAAATCCCTAGGATTTTATCAGCACTAAAAATGTACTGATAAAGGAAAAAATTTATCAGCACTTTTATTTATTGTTGGTAAAGGGGAATGATGCAGTGTGCTATAACCGCACACCACAACACAAAAAACACAAAAAAATTAGAAAAATAAAGTAACAATATAGAATTTAAATGATATAAAATTTATAAAAAAAATACAAGAAAAAAACAATACATTACAAATATTTCAAACATTGGTTTGTATAATTACATAAGTATAAATTATTACATATATTCCAAAACATAAATATTCCTTTTTTTGTTGATGATAACCCATGATTCAACAAAAGAATACACCTGTATAATAAAAAAATATTTTATTAGTAATAATATAAATAAATAAGTAAAAAAAAGTGTCACATTTATACTAAACTTTGAGTCATACCTAGAACATTGTGTGTTAAATTGATTTGTGGTTAATTCTTGCATGTCACGTCATTTCTTATTCATCTTCAAGAATTATCTATTTGAAAATTAACTACATAAGTACAAGATAAAAATCTAAAGGAAATTAATTAAGTAATATCATATAGAATGATGATAAAATATTATAGGCTAGTTTTCTTGGTTTTTGTGATGTTATGCATGTTTAAAACTAAAATGATAGTTATATAATAAAAATATCCACTTTGAGTCATATTAGTAACATCATGCATCAGATTAAGGTGGGGTAAAATACTAAATTTCCCAAATGACTTATGGATAATTTTCTAAAAGTATCAAAATAATAAAAATATGTTTTCTTAGTCTTGAGTATGTCACTAGCCTTTTTTAATAAAATGTCATTTTAGAATGGAAACACACACTTTGAGTCATACCGGTCACATCATGTGTTGGTTTAATGTGAGAGTGGTTATTAAACCTAAAAAATGACTTCTATATAATTTTCATAAATTATTATGAAAATATGAGGGTGGTTTCTCAACATTCAATGAGTGATGCTTTTTGAACTAAAATTTCAATTTTAAACAGATCACAGATACTCCGAGTCATACCAGGAACATCATGTTTTGAATTGTGGTGTGTCTGATTCCTATACATCAAAAAGGACTTATGGATCATTTTTCATAGAATATCAAAACAATATGAATTCATTTTATTGGTTTTGAGTAGGTGAGTGGTATTTTTTACTAAAATTTATGTCACTTTTAAATAAAAAAACACAATTGGAGTCATACTGGTAACACCGTGCATCGCATTAAGGTGAGGAAAATTCCTACACCTCCCAAATGGGATATGGATCATTTTTCTAAAGTATCAAAACAATCTGAATATGTTTTCTCGATTTTAAGTACATCACGTTTCTTTTTTACTAAAATTTAATTTTAAACTAAAAATACATACTTTAATTCATACTAGTCATATTGTGTATAATGTTGATGTGAGACCAAATCCTACACATACAAAATGACTTATGATTTTTTTTCTTAAGTTATCAATAAAATCCAAGTGTGTTTTCTTTATATTCATTGAGTGACACATATTGAACTAAAATGTCAATTTTAAACAGACAACAAACACTTTGAGTCATACTAGGAATATTGTGTATCAGATTGAGATGAGGTTGATTCCTAAATGTCAAAAATAAAATATGGATCATTTTTCAAAAGTAACAAAACAATCTAAATATTTTTTATTTGTTTTGAGTATGTCAGTTTTTTTACTAAAATTAATGTCAAATTTAAATAAAAAGAAACACTTAGAGTCATAATAGTCACAATGTACATATGATTGAGGTGCATATAATTACTACAAGTCTAAAATGACTTATTAATCATTTTACTAAAGTATCAAAAAAATATTAATGATTTTTCTTAGTTTTGAGTACATATTTTGTCTTTTTTACTAAAATATCATTTTAAGCAGAAAAAAAAACACTCTTTGAGTCATACTGGTCACATCGTGTCTTTGTTTGATTTCATACCAATTCCTACACACACAAAAATGACTTGTGATTCATTTTTTGAAATTATCAAGGAAATCTAAGCATGTTTTCTTAGTTATCAGTGAGTTACACTTTTTGAATTAAAATGTCAATTTTAAACTACTAATGGACACTTTGAGTCTTATTGGGCACATTTTTTATCATATTGAGGTGAGATTAATTCCTACATGTCAAAAATGAATTATGGATCATTTTATTAAAGTATAAAAATAATATAAATTCATTTCTTGGTATTGAGTAGGTCGGTTGTTTTTTTACAAAAAATGATGTCAATTTTAAATAAAAAGATGCACTTTGAGTCATAATGGTCACACTGTGCATCGGATTGAGGTGTAGATGATTTTTAAACCTCAAAAATGACAATAGATCGTTTTCATAAAGTATCAAGATAATACAAATGTTTTTTATTAGTTTTGAGTATGTCACTTATTTTTTTACTAAAATGTCATCTTAAACTTGAAACATGCACTTTGATTCATACTGGTCACGTCAAGTATCAGTTTGACATGAGGCTAAAATATACTCATCAAAAATAGATTGTGAATCATTGTGATAATTTATCAATACAATATGATCTTGTTTTATTGGTTTTTGGTGAGCGACACTTCTTGAATTAAAATTTCAATTTTAAAATGGTAATAGAAACTTTGAGTCATAGCAAGTACATTGTGTATCAGATTGAGGTGAGGTTAATTCCTACATATCAAAATTGACTTATGGATAATGTTTATAAATTATTAAAATAATATGAATATTTATTATTGGTTTTGAGTATGTCAGTTTTCTTTTTTACTAAAACTAATGTTAATTTTTAATAAAAAGGTGCACTTGGAGTCATACCCGTTACATCGTGTGTCAGATTGAGGTGTTTCTGATTCCTACATGTCACAAAGTCTCAAAATAATACCAACTTCCAATATTACAATGCTTTCCATTAAATTTATTTTTCAAAAAACAACATTTTATATTAATTCAATATTCCTAGCCAAAAAGGAAAAATATGACTTCCCAAAAGATCTGTGAAAAAACTAAATAAGTATTAGATAAAAATGATAAGGAAGTTAACTTGAAAATTATTATATAAAATGATGACAAAATTAATTAAATAATTATAAGGAATTCACATTTTTATAATGGTTGTATATATTCTTGAATCATTTTATTTTTGTCATTGTCTTAGTTGTAGGCTTGGATTTTAATATCTCATGAGCATGAGCAGCTTAGAACAAACCACCCCAACTCGAACAAAAGAATCCACCTATATAAGAAAAAATTATTATATTATAAATAAAAAAACAGAAAAAGATTAAATATAAATATGAAGCAATACATTAATTCTATGGGTAATGATTTTATTGTGAAAAAAATCATGATTACCTCTATGATTGTGCATAGCCAGCATCATTGCTCTTTCTACAAAGGTAATAGAGGTAAAATGAAGTAAATTGATAAAGGTAAACAATAAATGGGTGAAAATGTTTTATAGGAGAAGAATTATATTAAAGATTTGGTGAATAATGGTATGAAATATAGAAATAAATCTTATAAAATAAATGAACTGTGAAAATATAAATTTTCAAAACATCTATGAAAAAAATAAATAATTATTAGATAAAAATGATTAGGAAATAAACTTACAAATAGTATATAAAATTATTAAAAAAATTAACTAAATTAGTGGAGGTAATTCACTATTTCATGTTGATTATATAAATTCTTGACCCATTTCCTTGTTGTCATTATTTCAGTTGTAGTGTTGATGTCTGATCTCTCATGAGCATGAGAAGCTTCTAAAAAACCACCCCAACTTAAACAAAAGAATCCAATTGTATAATAAAGAAAATCCAATGTGATTAATACTAAAAATAAATAAATAAAACATAAATATGAAACAATACATTAATTCTATGGAAAATGATTTTATCAGGAAAACATCAAGATTACCTCTTTTATTGAGTATAGGCAGCATCCTTTCTCTTCTTACAAAGGTAGTGGAGGGAACTTAAAGTAAATTGATTAAAGCCAACATTTCAGGGGTGAAAAGGTTTTGAGGGATAATAAGACTATAAAAGTTTTGGTATAGAAAAGAATGAAATATGGAAAGAAATATTCTAAAATAAATAAACTCTAAAATAATTATTAAAAATTAAATCAATATCTCATTATATAAATTTTTGGTAAAATAGAGAAATTATATAATATCATTACCTTCACATCTTCCAAAATGGTTTCCTTCATTATAGTCTATTCTTCCGTAGGATTGGTAAAATAATTATGTGTAGAAGAAATTGTCTGTATGAGTAGTCAAACCTTTAATTTAGATTATATTAATGTATTAGATAATAGATGTAATGCCCGGATCCCAGTTACCCAGAGTCGGTGCATTATTTTAATACACTGGCATGATTACAAGGAATCAAGTCCCGAAGAACCAATCAGTTTAGCAGTCTTGGAAAATAGATTACATACATGAATGTTACATTTCACTTAATAACATAAAACACAACATAAATAATCCTTTATAAATGCCATTATTCCCTTATCTTAACCCTGTATATCAATCACAATACACTTCTTGGAATCCTGGGAAAAATAAAACATAGAAATGGGTGAGCTCAAATGCTTAGTAAGGGTAAGAAATACATCAGAAGATAAAATAAATATTAAGCCTGGTGAATAATTGAAACCACATGCCTTTACCAATAATAAACATGAATACCTTTATGGTAGGAATATGATCTGAGTAAATAATGGCATTATAAAACATAATCATGGGTATTCTACTTGTCGAATGACCACATGAACCATCAATATTATTTTCATAATGAGGGAATGTATAATACCAGACTTTGATCCATGTGTCAAGACCTCGTTCCAGGACCTATGGGCTAACTGTAACCGGACCCAAACCCGGAGTGCCTATGTAACCAGACTCCATCCCAGAGATCCTCTGTAACCGAACTCCAACTCGGAGAGCCTCTCTAACCAGGCTCCATCCCGGAGAGGCTCTATAATTGGACTCCAACCCAGAGGGTCTTCTATAACCGGACCCCAACCCGAAGGGCTTACTTTTACTGGTTCCCAACCTAGAACATAGTATTCCAATACATTCATCATAAGAAAAGGTTGAAATATAACATAAACACTCGTATTAAAACTAGCATAAAAAATGTCAACACATTAACCATAAACCATGAATGGTATAAAAATAGAACATCCACAGTCAAACATATCTTAACTCATTAAATACAATATAGAAGATTATATTATAATAAATCAACTTCAAATAAACTTAAAATCCATCAAATGATGTTGACATAGATGAAATTAAATCCTTTTTTTAAGAAATATCTCTTTCTATTTTGAAATCATTTAAGATTATCATAATTATAAATAAATCATTAATTTTGAAATTATAATTATAAGCTTGTAAGGGAATATTCGACGATGTTATAATGGCAGAAAATAGCCACACCTGCCGTATAAGTTAAAAAACATTCTTACCTTAATTTTGTTGAAAAGGTTAAAAGTACCTTGTTTGGAAAATGACGGAAAGATTCCTTTCAAACCATTTTATAAAAATTCAAACAATGATATAAATGACTTTAAACCATATTCTAGTAAATAGTAAAAATGTCTGGGAATACATTTTTAAGAAACATGTATTTGGATGATAAAGAGGTCCCAGTAGATAATTACGTATAAACAACCTCAGATAATGAAGAGATTGTGAAATTAACCCTTACCTCGTTGTAATCAATCGAGACGTATGAAAAATAGTCAACAACAACCAAATAAATCACAGAATATCATGAATATAAATAGAATCATGATAATATATATCAAATGGTAGTACACAATACACCACATGCAATAAATAAGTGGTGAACAATGGAAATATCACAGAATTAAAAGTGAGATAAGAAACCCCTTACCTCATGTCCTACTTGACCCGTTCGTTCTTTAATATCCTGAATAATAAAATAATGTTAAATTATACTTGATTAAGAACCTTTTTCAAGTTTATTATTTCTTTTATGTAACTTATTACCATGTTATAAACATTATTTAATCATTTAAGTTAATAATGTTCATTTTGTCGATATTTGGAACTTGAGTCAAAAATGAACACCTTATAGTTACAAGTTATTCATATGGTAAAAAGTTCATTATATCCAAAATGATATTCAGGATTTAGATATCATATATATCATATATATCCAGTATATACATGTATTTATAACAGTACATATCATTTTGGGGTAAGAAATGAAATGCACCGTTCATGGAGACGGTAAGTCGTTCGTACGCATGAACGCTAATTTCATTTCTATTTCTTATTTTGATGGAATTAAAACATAATTATACCTAGTTATATTATAATTACAGTATAATATCATATATAATATCATTAACTCCATCCTTTATACATCCCACATATGGTATTAACGAGTCATATCACTTTGAGGGGGAGGTAGTCCGCACTTCCTCAAATGAAATTATCACGTTTACCCATAATAGAAACCATTAAGATGTGCTATAAAATAAAAATACAGAAGAATGAAGAAAACATATGCATATTATATATCATATATAAATATGGTGTCATCATAATGTCCATCATGAGAGGTGGTAGGAGGTAATTGAACAATCATCATTTCGTGAGGCGTTAGTTTCCCGTCCACATAAACATTATGTTATATACCCATTGGATGGAGGTGTGTGTAAGTGTATTTAAAATACTTCTCATAAAATCATCCTAGTATATTGAGGATACTTTTATTGTTATAAAATAAAGGAATAAAAAGATTTTAGGGGTTGGAGAAGTAAAATAAAAGAAAAGAAGTTAAGATAAATTGTTACCTTTAATTTGGGTAACTTCCATTGGTATGAACCAAAAGGACCTTTTTAAGTTCTTTCTACATAAGGTAGGGCTTCTATGAGGAGTATAGGGCTGTAGGGAGCTTAATGTTTTAGATTTTGGATGATCCTAAATGCTTGAGAGGTGTGAGTAATTGGTTACAAGTGGTCTCTTTTTATAAGGGGGGGGGAGGGGCTCTTTAGGAAAGTGTGAAAATATTATTTTATTATATAATAATATTCAGTTTATAAAGGTCAAAAAATATTTAGGGTCAAATATAAGATGAATCATGGTCTCAATAAAAACATTAAATAATAATTGGACATTTTTTGGATATTATTTTAATATTTATAATCTAATTTATTTAAATCATTTATTAATAAGGTAAATACTGCATCATTTTTGTGTCATAAATAATTTAATTTATTTTATGTCTAAATTTTTTAAAAAAAACTACCATGATGTAGGAAGTCTTTCTATATTTCCAATTAATATTTATAGTCAAAAATATTACTTATATAACACCATATAAAAATTAATTACTAAAGGATTTTTATTTTTGTCAATTTTGCCTTTACTTTAAATTAATTAATCTAAAGTGTCATTATCATTCATAAGTGGCCCCATGGGGTCCCAAAATCTACCCAAGGATTCCCATGGTCGTAAATTACTCATCAAATAAGGTTATTACATGTGTTAAGGTAATTTTCAATTATTACAATATTCTTTTTACCTTGAATTACCCTATTTACCTTTAACCGGGGTAAATAAAAGTCAAAAGTTATTATTCACAAAAAATTATATTTATCTTATTGAACCAAATTTTAATCCTTTAAATTCACCATGTTTCTAGGATTTTATAAATTCAACTCACAAAAGCGGTAAAATTAAGTTTTATGTGAATTTGAAAATTTTCCTAGGAGGTGGGTAAAAAACGGTGAAAAGTTCAATAAAATTTTTATATATCTAAAATTATTATAAACTGACTACAATGAATTAAATTGAACATATATAGGTATTATCTATCTATTTTTACATAAATTAATTTAAATAATATAAATAATTATTTAAATAAAAATTTGGTTTTAAACTATAACTTAGTGTTTTTCACTATTCATCAAAAATTGAATGTTTTCAGAAAAATACCGAAAATTTACCCTAAGCTAATTCGATATTATGAATTAAAAAATGAATTAAATTTTCCCAAATTCAAAACATAGAAGTTTCATTTATTAATTTAAAATTAATTCTCGTTTTCAAAACCAAACGGTGTATTTTTAAGAAATAATAACTATCAAAAGATTGAAACTTGTTTATGTTCAATTTCAAAGTGAAATTACTTACAATGACCAGCATTGGATTCAATGGTAAAAATATAATCTATTTATACTTCCAAACCATTTAAATGTATAATTTAACACTATAAATTATTTTTATTAAAAAAGTTGTTTTAATTAAAATTTGGTATTTTTCACTATTCACCAAAATATGAAAGTTTTCAGAAAAATACCAAAAATTTATCAAAACTAAATTTTTATCTCTCGATTCTAAAAAATAAGATTATTTTGTCAAATTGAATATATAAAAGTGTCAAATATTGGATTTAAAAATGGTTCTCCCTCAAAAGGTGGTAAAATTTCATTTTCTGAAAAATAATTCCTTTATCTAAAAAATTGAATTTGTTCTTAAATTATGTCTAAGAAACTCATAATATGGATTCTAAAATTATAAGGATTATATAAAGTTAAAAATTCAGTTAATACTATTCATAACCGCTTTTGAATGGCTAGTTCGGTAAGTCTTGGTGTGCTTGAACTCGATGTTTCATGTAGTGCAAGTTATTGAATTACTTTGAAAAAATAACGTACTATGAAATCTTGGTGTGTTACATTCTTTCCTACTTCAATAAATTGTGTCCTCTCAATTTAAATTTGTTCTTTGAAAATAAAATGCTGAAAATAGAAAATACCTTTGTGGGAAAATCCACATCTGAAATTGGGTTTATAAAATTTAGTCTTAATAAGAGGAAAGGGGGAATGAAAAAGTCACCACCAAATTATGATCTCTATTAGGATAACATTGGTGGAAATTAGAGACACATAATTAGAGTAAAATCGTAAATATTTATAGGGAATGACTCAGTTCATCAATCACAAACAATTGTAGAATTGAGGGCCTCAAAGCCATCAATCTCTGATGATTTAAAATATCATCGGTTCAACAAAACATAAGGTATTAGGATAACAAATTTTTAGTTTTAATATTCCTTAACTAAATTTTAAGAATTAATTTCTTCATAAAATAAGATACGAAGAAAATATATACTTGACAAGTAGAGTTCCATCCGTTAACTAATTTCTACCACAAACTCATCTTTCACTCTAAAAGATAAAATAAATTAAAAAAAATATTCCTTTTGTCATATTCATATAGGGTTCTAAAAAAATGAATTTATAATTCACCTATTAGACCCTTTTAAAAAAAGAAACTACATTATACAATCCAGGGACTTCACAAAGTCCAGTGGTAGGTAATAAATCCCAATCGTACTATGGTTGTGGGTTTGATTCCCGCAGCTTTTTCCAACGCAATAGGTTGTGACACGGTCTGTGTGTTGTCCTTTTTATAAAAATCCAAAAAACCTTAAAAATATTATCTTAATCCATTCCAAAATTTACACTTATCCAAAATAAATCTATCCAAACTCATAATCCAAAATTTATAAAGAAGTTCAACACAATGAAGATCCTTTTCTCCACGTAATAACATGTGAACACCTTCATCATGTATTATTTTAAAACTTGGTAACAACCTGAATTACCATAAAACGTTATTGATTACATTCATTCTCCCTAATACTTTATATAATACTAGATATATTCCTTATATCCAAAAATATTGAATATTCCAACAATGATGAAATAAACAAAATATTAGTCAGATCCAAGGAAGTCAAGAATATCTAATATAATTTATCCAAATAAACCATCTCTTATTACAAAATCACTAACTCAGTATCAGAACCATATTATGGTTTATCTTTCTCTCAACCATATATTTTCCAAAAATTTAACCGGAAATTGAGTCACTTTTCTTAGTTCCACAAAATCTCAAGTACTTAATGAAATAGTATTGCAGTAAAATCATTATATACTCTATAATTCTTATAACATGGACATCATTAATACAATACTAAAATGACACAATAATTTAATAACAACGTAAGAAATATAATCATTCCTCTTCATCTTCGGTAGTATCATAAATTTATTATTATCCAATAGCAGCATTTGGGGTATACTCTGGTTATTTGGAAATTGATATGCGCAGTGTCCCAACTCCTTGTAGATGAAGTATTGTACATTGGAAACTTTTTTCTTACCCTTTCAATCACATCATTGGTGTCCATATTCTCCACAATTATAACAAACCCCCATTCCCTTCAAGAATTTACCAAGGTGATTCTTTCCACAGTTATCACATATGGGAAAATCCCTCTTTTCCCTCTTCCATTTATCTATCTTTCCCTCTTCCATCCTTTTCTTCTCTTACTTCCCTTCAAGGACATAGGACTCAGAAAATTCTTTAATTATCTTATTAACACATGATATTATTTATTCATATGTTGAGAAAACATTGGATACAATTTTCATTCTAAATTTTGGCGTAATACCGTGAAAGATATGATCCTTCTTACTCTTTGGATCATACATATTGCTGGAGTTCACATTCCTTCTACTGGGCGCCATTTCTATACAATGGAATAAACTAGATTAGTTTATGAATCGAAATACATAATTCCAAACTTGTAAAACACTTAACATAAATTGAACAGTTTATGGATATAATCCATAATCATAAAAATGTTTTCTTTGAGTAAGTATATACTCAAAAACCCTTCATAATTATTTGTAAAGAAAATGAGAATTATCCTAATCATATCCCTCGGGAGTGTCGTAACCAAGAGTGCAGCAAGGCCCGTATAATCTTTTAAGGGAAGCTTAGACGATGTTATAACGGCGGAAAATAGCCACACCCACTATATAAGTTAAAATAACATTCTTACCTTAATTTTGTCGAAAAGGTTAAAAGTAGCTTGTTTGGAAAACGACAAAAAGATTCATTTCAAACCATTTTATAAAAAGTCAAACATTGATACAAATGAATTTAACCAATAGTCTAGTAAATAGTAAAAATGTTTTGGAATAAATTTTTTAAAAACATGGATGTGGATGATAAAGAGGTCCCAGTAGATAATTACATATAAACAACCTCAGATAATGAAGAGATTGTGAAATTAACCCTTACCTCGTTGTAATCAATCGAGTCGAATGAAAAATAGTCAATAACAACCAAAAAAATCATAGAATATCATGAATATAAATATAATCATGATAATATATATAAAATGGATGTTCACAATACACCACATGCAATAAATAAGTGGTGAACAATGGAAATCTCACGGAATTAAAAGTGAGATAAGAAACCCCTTACCTCGTGTCCGACTTGACCCGTTCGTTCTTTAATATATTGAATAATAAACTAAAGTTAATTTATACTTGCTTAAGAACCTTTTTCAAGTTTATTATTCCTTTTATTTCACTTATTACCATGTTATAAACATTATGTAATCATTTAAGTTAATAACATTTGTTTTGTCGATATTTGGAACTTGATCTAAAAATGAACACCTTATAGTTACAAGTTGTTCACATGGTCAAAAGTTCATTATATCCAAAATTATATTCAAGATTTAGATATCATATATATCTATTATATACAGGTATTTATAACAGTACATATCATTTTGGGGTAAGAAATTAAATGCACCGTTCATGGAGACGGTAAGCCGTACGTACGCATGAATGCTAATTTAATTTCTATTTATTATTTTAATGGAATTAAAACATAATGATACATAGGTATATTATAATTACAGCATAATATAATATATATAATATCATTAACTTTATCCTTTATACGTCCCACATATGGTATTAACGAGTCATATCACTTTGAGGGGACGGTAGTCTGCACTTCCTCAAATGAAATTATCGCGTTTACCCATAATTGAAACCATTAAGGTATTATACAAAATAAAATTAAAGAAGAATAAATAAAACAAAAACATAATATATATCATATATAAATATAGTGACATCATAATGGCCACCATGATAGGCGGTAAGAGGTAATTGAACAATCATCATTTCGTGAGGCATTAGATTTTCATCCACAGAAACATTATGTTCTTTACCCATTAGATAGTGGTGTGTGTAAGTGTAGTTCGAATACTTCTCATAAAAACATCCTAGTATATTGAGTATACTGAGGTTGTTATAAAATAAAGTAATAAAAATAGTTTAGGGGTTGGAGAAGTAAAATAAAAGAAAATAATTTAAGAAAAACTGTTACCTTTAATTTGGGTAACTTTCTTTGGTTTAAACCAAAAAGACTTCTAAAAGTGCCTTTTGCCTACGTTAAGTCTTCTAAGAGGAGGAGATGGATGTAGGGAACTTAATTTTTCCACGTTTGGACGAACCTAAAGGCTTGAGAGGTGTTAGGAATTGGTTAGAAGTGGTCTCTTTTTATAAGGGGGCGGAGGGGCTCTTTAGGAATGTGTGAAAATATTATTTTATTATATAATGATATTCGGTTTCTAAAGGTCCAAAAATCATTAGGGTCAAATATATGATTACTCATGGTTGAAATAAAATCATCCAATAATAATTGGACAAGTTTGGGATATTATAGTAATATTTATAATCTAATTTATTTAAATCATTTATTAATGAGGTAAATACTACATCATTATTGTGTCATAAATAATTTAATTTATTCGATGTCTAAAAATTATAAAAAAAAATACCATGATTTATGAAATATTTTCATATCTCCAATGAATATATATAGTCCAAAATATTACTTATATAACACCATATAAAAATTAATTACTAAAGGATTTTTGTTTATGTCAATTTTTCCTTTACTTTAAATTAATTAATCTAAAGTGTCATTATCATTCATAAGTGGCTCCATGGGCTCCCAAAATCGACCAAAAGATGCCCATGGTCGTCCATTACTCATATAATAAGGTTAGGACATGTGTTGAGATAATTTTTAATTATTACAATATTATTTTTACCTTGAATTACCCTATTTACCTTTAACTGCGTTAAATAAAAGTCAAAAGTTACTATTCATAAAAAATTATATTTATCTTATTGAACCACATTTTACTCCTTGATATTAACCGTGTCTTTATGATTTTTTAAATTCAACTCACAGAGGTGGTAAAATTATGTTTTATGTAAATTTGCAAATTTTCCTAGGAGGTGGGTAAAAAACGGTGAAAAGTTCAATAAATTTTTTATATATCTAAAATTATTATAAACTGATTTCAATGAATTACATTGAAATTATATAGGTATTATGTTTCTATTTTGACATAAATTAATTTAAATAAAATAAATAATTATTTAAATAAAAATTCAGTTTTAAACAATAACTCAGTGTTTTTCACTATTCATCAAAAATTGAAAGTTTTCATAAAAATACCAAAAATTCACCATAAGCTAATTTTGATATTAAAAATTCAAAAATAAAGTCTATTTTACCAAATTAAAAACATATAAGTTGCATTTATTAATTTAAAATTAATTCACGTTGTCAAAACTAAATGGCGTATTTTTAAGAAATAATAACTATCAAAAGATTGACACTTGTTTATGTTCAATTTCAAAGTGAAATTACTTACAATGACCAGAATTGGATTAAATGTTAAAAATAGAATCTATTGATACTTTCAAATCATTAAAATCTATAATTTAAAACTATAAATTATTATGATTAAAAAAGTTGTTTTTAATTAAATTTTTTTATTTTTCTCTATTCACCAAAATATTAAAGTTATCAAAAAAATACCAAACATTTATCAAAACTAAATTTTTATAGCCCAATTATAAAGAAGAAGTTTATTTTGTAAAATTTAATATATAAAAGTATCAAATATTGGATTTAAAAAGGTTTTTCCCTCAAAAGGCGGTAAAATTTCATTTTCTGAAAAATACTTCCTTTATCTAAAAAAATTGAATTTGTTTTTACATTATGTCCAAGAAACTCATAATATGGATTCTAAAATTATAAGGATTATATAAAGTTCAAAATTCAGTTAATATTATTCATAACTACTTTTGAACGGCTAGTTTGGTAAGTCGTAGTGTGCTTGAACTTAGTGTTGGGTGTAGTGCAAGTTATTGAATTACTTTGAAGAAATAACGTACTATAAAATCTTGGGGTGTTACAATAGATAACATTATGAGGAAAAATATATTGTACTAAAAATCAATTTTACCATTTCATCGAAATCTCTTTATTTTTTAATTTTTTTGGATTCGATTCTTCTATAAATAATAAAACCCCCTCTTTTTGGTCCCCTCTAATGTAAAAGACATTATATACATTGGGATTGGCATGAAATGATTATGATATCACAATGAAATGGTCATCGTAGATTGAATTTTCATCTGACCCAACATTTGTTTATGTTTCCAACAGGACAATCAACCAATTCTTATTTTTAGTATCTGAGATACAAAAAACATTCACTTCTAATGACTCCATTATGAAAGGATTGCCTTTTCCCCTTCCATAATATAATTCACCTTCACAAATTCCATTTCTTCAACTTTAAATTCACTCATATTTTTAACCCGTTTGCAATTGAAAATATCCACTTGAAAGGTTGTATAATCCAACTCGTATATCTATTAGATAATGCCAAAATACTATATATTTTCATAAACTGGATTTCAATCCTTGGAACCAAATATGGGTATCACTTCCACCACAAGTGTCACACCATTGTTTTTAATCGTACTTCAGTCATCGTGTTCATTTGTATATAACACATAACCATTGATTACAAAATCATTATAAGATATAACATTTTCATATGGTCCCCAGTCTAGCCATTAAAGTCATTCATCAATTGAATTCATATTTTCAGATAATAAATATAAATTTCATCTGATAACCATTGTATGTGTAACACCCCAAGCTTCCACAGTACGCATCTCTTTGAATAATATAGTAGCGTGTGTTGTACGCAACTTTGAGTTCTAACACACACCACAACCAATCAAACTAGCCGTTATGAATAGTAATAACCACTTTTTGAAATTTTATAAATTTTATCTTTTAAAATAGAATTCATTTTTTGATTCTTAATATTGAAATTATCTTAGGGTGAATTTTTGGTACTTTTCAGATAACTTTCATATTTTGATGAATAGTGAAAATTACTAAATTTTAATCAAAAACAACTTTTTTAATAGAAATAATTAATAGTGATAAATTTTGAATTTGAGTGGTTTTAAATAATATTTATAATATACTTTTACCATTTAATACAATTTTGGTCATTGGACGTAATTTCACATTTAAACCGGACATAAACAAGTGTCAATCTTTTGATAATTATTATTTCTTAAAAACAAGCATTTTGTTTTGACAGCGGGAATTAATTTTAAATTAATTTCTGCCACTTCTGTGTTTTGAATTTTGAAGAATGGATTCCATATTTGGAATCATGATTTCCAAATTGTGTAAATAGGTAACTTTTATTTTTAGACATTTTGAATAATTACTTCTGTAAATATTTTATTTTCCATGGTTAAAGGGTAAATCCGGTAAAAAAAGTTAAAATAATAATATTATAATAATATTAAATTACCCTAAAACATGTCATAAACCTATGGTTTGATACATGTCCGACCATGGGAATCTTTGGGTCAATTATAGGAATCCATTGAGCCACTTGTAAGTGATAATGACACTTTATTTTAATTAAGTTAAAGTAAATACAAAAATGGCATAAGCATATATCTTCTAGAAAAACATTTACATAGGGTTATATATGTTATATTTCTGAATATAAATATTAATTAGAAAACTAAAACTATTTCCTACATAATGGTATTTTATTTATAATTTTTAGACATTGAATAATTAAATTTATTTATGACACAATAATGATGCATTATTTTCCTTATTAATGAAAAAATCAAATAATTGGTATTATAAATGATAAGATAAATATAATTTGAAAGTTTTTATGCCATAAACTAATTTTATAGGTTAATATTACATGTTAGTATTGCTTAAATAAATTTTGTTTTAATTAATAAAGTTTTTAGGACTCTAGAAAAAATCAATAATTGAATAGTGTCAAAATTGACATAAATGAGTTTTTAAAACAAATATTATATTCTTAATTGATATTATATTCTTAAAGATCTAAGGTTTGGCCAAAGGACTTATATAATTATATTGGTGTCATTAATGGACCACTTGGGGGTTGCTTGGAAGTATGTAGTATGTTTATTAACTATATATTATAAAAATATAAAGAGACATGGTAAATGTCAAACTATTTAACTAAGAGTTAAATCAAAAAGATAATGTTAATATAGTGACCCAAACCTGTCTAAAACCTATTTTTTGAGTGGTTTTATACCTATAAAAACCTTATCCTTTAAATAATACACTTTTAATACTTTAGAAACCAAATATGAATTTATTATAAAATAATATTTCTAGCTTTTCCTAAGGTGCCCTTCACCCCTCTTATAAAAGGGCACTCCCCCTTCTCTATAATTCACACCTTCAAAGAATTTTGGCTCGGCCAAACCCTGCCCAAATATTCTCTCAACTTCCCTCAATTCAACCTATAGGCCTTAGTTTGATCTGAAATCTAACCTAAGGATCTCTTTTGATCAAATCAAAAGGAAGAACCCAAAGAAGAGGTAATGTTTTCACCACCCTCTTTCAAGTTCCTTTCTTCTTCAACTTCTTCTTTCATTGTTATTTCCAGTCTAAAATAATAACTCCAGTATCTTCTATATACTGTGATGTTATTATAAATATGGTACAACCATATTAATTATTATATCCATCCTTTGAATGACATGTCACTATACGTGCGTACATATGGCTTACTATCTTCACGTTGTGGTGTAATTGTTATTCAAAACAATATTATTTGGATGGGTATGATAATGATGTGTAATTGATTTAAATAATAAATATAACATGATAATTATTCTTAATATATGATATACCATCCAATGATATATTATTTTAATATCAAAATAATGATATTGTCTCTCGTGCGTACGTACGGACTACCGTCTCCACGAAAGCAATGAGATTCATTTCCCATCGTATCCATTCAAGTCTAATTCTCATTTGATGATTAAAAATAATGTTTACGGACTTTAAATCATTATGTAAATGAATAATATACAACCTATGGATAAAAAACATGGATTATGTAACAAAATATATAAAATAAAATGAGTAAGTGAACACCTGAAACGACGATAATACTAAAATATTATTAACAAAGAAATATTAAAAGATCATATATGATATCATATTTATGTATATGATTATTTTATAATTTAATAAAAATGATTTAACTATTATATAGGAGTTTAACCTACCCTCTACTAAGGAAAATTACAAGGTAAAGGTTTATTTCACAATCTCTTCATTATCTGAGTTTGTTTATACGTAATTATCTACAGGGACCTCTTTATCATCCACATCCATGATTCTTAAAAATGTATTTCAAATAATTCTTACTATTTTACAGACTATGGGTTAAAGTCATTTATAACCTTGTTTGACTTTTTATAAGATTTTTATAAAGTAATCTTTCTGTCATTTTCCAAACAAGGTCCTTTTTAACCTTTACGACAAAATTAAGGTAAGATTGTATTTTTTTAACTTATATGGCGGGTGCGGCTATTTTTCGCTGTTATAAAATCGTCGAATCTTCCCTTACAAGCTTATAAGAATATTTTCAAAGTAAATTTCTTCTTTTATAATTATGTGACTCTTAAAATATTTCAAAAAAAGATATTTCTCTCAAATAGTTTTTATTTCATCTATATCAACATCATTTTAAATGTTTTAAAGATTTATTCTTCTAAACCATTCTCATTAATGTCCATGTTTTCAAAATGGGTTTAAGGATTTATTTAAATGGACATGAATGTTTTAACATTTTAATTACTTTAAAATGTTTCAAAGTGGTATGGGAAACTTTGATTAAAAAATGTTTTTAAATGTCTTCCTTTCAAAATTGTGTGACTTTTAAATGTTTTCATGAAAAGGAATATTTCAATAAAAGAGTATTACAAATCATTTCCATATATGTAAAATCATTTAATGTATTTAAACATGGTTTGAAGTTGATTTATTATGATACAAAACTTCCATATTTTATTGAAGGTTTTGTGATATGTTTGACTGTGGATGTGCTATTTTTATACCATTTATGGTTTATGGTTAAAGTATTGACATCTCATATGATAGTTTTAATATGAATGTTTATGATAAGTTTAAACCTTTTCATGTGAGGAATTTATTGGACTTACTAAGTGACAGGTGGAGCCCACTATAGCTCCTCGATGCATCGGTAGGTCTCATGAGACAACTAGACATGGAATTGGCTAAGGCCCATTCCCAATTTGAGTTATGGTTTTGGCTGAGACCTTAATCTTTTTTAGACGTCTTGGATGAGGCCTTGACAAAATGTTTCAGAATGTCCAACATTATACATTCCCTCATTATGGAAATAATATTGATGGTTTATGTGGTCATTCGACTAGTATAATACCCATGATTATGTTTTATTATGGATTTATTTACTCAACTCATATTCCTGTAATAAAATTATTCATGTTTATTATTGGTAAAGGCATGTGGTTTCAATTATTCTCCATGATTAATATTTATGTTATCTTCCACTATATTTCTTACCTTTAATGAGTGTTTGATCTCACCCCTTTCCATGTCCTATTTTTCTCAGGATTCTAAGAAGTGTATTATGATTGATATGCAGGGTTAAGCTAAAGGGAATAATGGAGTTCTCAAAGAACTATTTACACTGTGTTATATGTTTGAAATTATAATGTAATGTTAATGTATTTAGTCTATTTTCCAAGACTACTAAATTGATCGGTCTTTCGGGACATGATTTCCTTGTGATCATGATAATGTATTAAAATAATGCACCGACTCTACGTAACTGGGGTCAGGGAGTTATAGTTGGTATCAAAGGAAGTTTAGTAAAAACCTTGGAAACTAGATTTAGATAAACTCTGATTGGAGCACATATCCCTAAGATAGACTTTGAGGATTAGTATTGAATAATTTCTTAATATTTCGGTATTGTAGAGATTTTGTGAGTTTTCCAAGCAATACATCCATGTCTGGATACGAGCAGGTAGAGGCGGCTCTGGAACAGATGTACCTAGGGGTAAAACATGAAAATACCACTTTGAGCTATACTCGAATGGGAACTGGTGCACGACAATGGGCCTTACTGCACTCTCGGTTACGACACTCTCAGGGGATACGCTTAGGATAATTCTCATTTTCTTTACAAACAATTATGGGGGATTTATGAGTATATACTTCCTCAAAGAAAACATTTTTATGATTATGGATTATATCCATAAACTGTTCAATTTACGTTAGGTATTTTACAAGTTTGAAATTATTCATTGTAATTCATAAACTGACCTAGTGTATGCCATTGTATAGAAATGGCGCCCAGTAGAAGGAATGTGAACTCCAGTAATACATATGATCCAAATAGTTAGAAGGATCATATCTTCCATAGTATTAAGCCAACATTTAGAAGGGAAATAGTCTCTCATGTTTTCTCAACATATGAAGAAATGGTATCATGTGTTAATAAGATAAGTAAAGAATTGCCTGAGTCATATGGCTATGAAGGGAAGAAAGAGAAGAAAAGTATGGAAGAGAGAAATATGGATAAAGGGAATAGGGAAATGAAGAATTTACCCATATGTGATAACTGTGGGAAGAAACACCCTGGAACTTGCCTGAAGGGAATGGGATTTTGTTATAAGAGTGGACAAAAAGGACACCAAGTACGTGACTGCAAGGGTAAGAAAAAGTCTTCAAATGTAG
The DNA here is from genome assembly GCA_963277665.1 of Viscum album. Lineage (NCBI taxonomy): Eukaryota > Viridiplantae > Streptophyta > Magnoliopsida > Santalales > Viscaceae > Viscum > Viscum album. Next base: position 1,640,902,448 of record OY728145.1, read on the forward strand.
AATGCTTCATCTGTAAGGAGTTGGGACACTACGTGAACTAATGTCCAAATAATCAGAGTATGCCCCAAATTATGCTATTGGATGATAACCATGTTATGATACTACCTCGGATGAAGAAGAATAACTAGTGTTCTTATGTTGTTATATGATTATTTCATTTGAGTGTTGTATCAAAAATATACTGGTTATATGAATTATGGAGATAAATAAGGATTCTACTACAGTACTAATTTATTGAGGATTTGAGATTATATGGTTATAAGAATATTTATTTAATAGTGAGCTACACTTTTGGTAAAATACATGGTTGAATGAAAGGTAATCCTTAATATGGTCCTGATAATGAGGTAGTGATTTTGGAATAAGAGATGGTTGATTTGAATAAATTATTTTGGATATTCCTGACTACCTTGAAACTGATTAAGGATTTTTCATTGTTGGAGTTTAAATTTTTTTGGATAGAATGAGTATATACAGTATTCTATAAAGAATAAGGGAGCCTGAATGTAATCAATAAGGTTTTATGGTAATTCTGGATATTACCATGTTTTAAAATAATACATGATGAAGGTGTTCACATGTTATTACATGGAAAAAAATTATCATTGTGTTTAACTTCCTTATAAATTTTTGACGGTGAGTTTGGATATAAGTATTTTGGATAATTATTGTTTGAGATTATTTTTGGATTGTCATAAAAAGACAACCCGGAGGTCGGGCGGCAACCTATCACGTCTGGCAAGGCCGTGAGACTTGAACCCACAACCGAAGGGCGACAAGGGTGTATCACCTACCACTGGTCCACGTGATAACCATGATTGAATAATGTTGTTTTTTTAAAAGTTATGGTAGATGAATTATAAATTCATTTTTTTGGTACCTTATACGAATAGGATAAATGGAATATATTTTTTAAGTTATATTATCTTTTAGAGTGAAAGATTAGTTTGTGGTAGAAATTAGTGAAAGGATGGAACTATACTTGTCATGTATATATATATATATATTTCTTATATTATTCTATGAAGAAATTAATTCTTAAACATTAGTTAAGGGATCTTAAAACTAAAAATGTGTTGTCCTAATACCTTATGTTTTGTTAAACCGATGATATTTTAAATCATCATAGATTGATGGCTTTGAGGCCCTCAATTCTACAATTGTTTGTGAATGATGCCCTCAATCACTCCCTATAAATATTTACATTTTTTCTCCAATTATGTGTCTCTAATTTCCACCAATGTTCTCCAAATAGAGATCTTAATTTGGTGGTGACCCTTTAATTTCTCTTTTCCTCTTAGTAAGACTAAATTTTATTAACACAATTTCCGATCTGGGTTTTCCCATAAAGAGATTTTTTATTTTTAACCTTCTATTTTCGAAGAACAATTTCAAATTGCGAGGATGCAATTTATTGAAGGAGGGGAGAATGTAACACCCCAATATTCTACAGTACTCTTTTCTTTTAATAATACAGTTGCGTGTTTTGTACGCAACTTCGAGTTCTCACACACACCACAACCAATCAAACTAGCCGTTAGGATTAGTAATACCCACTTTTTAAAATTTTATAAATTTATCTTTCAAAATGGACTTATTTTTTGGATTCGGAATATTGAAATTATATTAGGGTGAATTTTTGATACATTTTGGATAAATTTCATATTTTGATGAATAGTGAAAATTACTAAATTTTAATCAAAAAAACTTTTTTAATCAAAATAATTAATAGTGATAAATTATTAATTTGAGTGGTTTTAATGTATATTTAGAATATATTTTTACCATTTAATAAAATTTTGGTCATTGGACTTAATTTCACATTTAAACCGGACATAAACAAGTGTCAATCTTTTGATAGTTATTATTTCATAAAAACACGCTTTTTGTTTTGACAGTGGGAATTAATTTTATATTAAGTTCTGCCACTTCTGTGTTTTGAATTTGAAAAAATGGATTCCATATTTGGAATCATGATTTCCAAATTGTGTAAATAGGTAACTTTTATTTTTATACATTTTGAATAATTACTTCGGTAAATATTTTATTTACCATGGTTAAAGGGTATATCCGGTAAATAAGGGTAAAATAATAATATTATAATAATATTAAATTACCCTAAAACATGTCCTAACCCTATATTTTGATACATGTCCGACCATGGTCATCTTTGGGAGGATTTTGGGACCCCATGGAGCCACTTGTAAGTGATAATGACACTTTATATTAATTAAGTTAAAGTAAATACAAAAATGGCATAAGCATATATCTTCTAGAAAAAAAATTACATAGGGTTATATATGTTATATTTTTGACTATAAATATTCATTAGAAATATAAAATTATTTCCTACATAATGGTATTTTATTTATAATTTTTAGACAATGACTAATTAAATTTATTTATGACACAATAATGATGCAGTATTTTCCTTATTAATGAAAGAATAAAATAATTGGTATTATAAATGATAAAATAAATATAATTTGAAGGTTTTTATGCCATCCACGATTTTTATATGTTAATATGACATGTTATTATTTCTTAAATATATTTGGTTCGAATTAATAATTTTTGTTGGACTCTAACAAAATCAATTATTGAATAGTGTCAAAATTGATATAAATGAGTTTTTAAAACAAATATTATATTATTAACTGATATTATATTCTTAAAGATATAAGGTTCGGAAAAAGGACTTATATAATGATAGTTGTATCATTAATTTACCACTTGGGGATTTATTGGAAGCATATAGTAAGTTAATTAACTATATATTATAAAAATACAAAGAGACATGGTAATGTCAAACTATTTAACTAAGAGTTAAATAAAAAAGATAAAGGTAATATAGTGACCCAAACCTCTATAAAATCTATAGTTTTAGTGGTTATATACCTATTCCCACATTATCCTTTAAATAACCCACTTTTGATCCATTATAAACCGAATATGAATTTATTATAAAATAATATTTATAGCTTTTCCTAAGGTGCCCCCCACCCCTCTTATAAAAGGGAACTCCCCCTTCTCTCTAATTAAAACCTTCAAAGACTTTTGGATCATCCAAACCCTGCCCAAATATTCTCTAAACTTCTCTAAATTAAACATAGAGGCCTTATTTTGATCATAAATCCAACCTAAGGAGCCATTTTGATCAAATCGAAAAGAAGAACCCGGAGAAGAGGTAATGTTTTCACCACCCTCTTTTAAGTTCCTTTCTTCTTCAACTTATTTTTTCTTTGTTGTTCCCATTATAAAATAATAACTCCAGTATCTTATATATAATTTTATGTTATTATAAATATGTCTCAACCATATTCAGTATTCTATCCATCCTTTGAATGACATGTCACCATACATGCTTACGTACGGCTTACCGTCTCCATGTCGTGGTGTAATTGTTATTCAAAACATTATTATTTGGATGTGTATGATAATGATGTGTAATTGATTTAAATAATAAATATAACATTATAATTATTCTGTATATATGATATAACATCCAATTATATATTATTTTAATATCTAAATAATGATATTGTCGCTCGTGCATACGTACGGACTACCGTCTCCACGAACGTGATGAGATTCATTTTCCATCGTATCCATTCAAGTATAATTCTCATTTGATGATTAAAAATAATGTTTAAGGACTTGAAATCATTATGTATATGAATAATATACAACCTATGGATAACAAACATGTCTTAAGTAACAAAACATATAAAATAAAACAAGTAAGTGAACACCCAAAACAACGATAATACTAATATTATTAACAAAGCAATGTTAAAAGATAATATATGATATCATATTTATGTATATGATTATTGTATAATTTAATAGCAATTATTTAACTATTATAAAGGAGGTTAACCTACCATTTACCAAAGAAAATTACAAGGTAAGGGTTTACTTCACAATCTCTTCATTATCCGAGGTTGTTTATACGTAATTATCTACTCGGACCTCTTTATCATCCATGTGCATAATTCTTAAAAATGTATTTCAAATAATTCTTACTATTTTACAGACTATGGTTTAAATTAATTTATACCCTTTTTTTACTTTTTATAATATTTTTATAAAGTAATCCTTCTATCGTTTTCCAAACAAGGTCCTTTTTAACCTTTTTGACAAAATTAAGATAAGAATGTCTTTTTTTAACTTATACGGCAGGTGCGGCTATTTTCTGCCATTATAAAATCATTGAATCTTCTTTTACAAGATTATAAGAATATTTTCAATGTAAATTTTTTCTTTTATAATTATGTTACTCTTAAATGATTTGAAAAAAGATATTTCTCTCAAATAGTTTTGATTTCATCTATGTCAACATCATTTTAAATGTTTTAAAGATTTATTATTCTAAACCATTCTTATTAATGTCCATGTTTTCAAAAAGGTTTTAAGGATTTATTTAAATGGACATGAATGTTTTAAAATGTTAATTACTTTAAAATGTTTCAAAGTGGTATGGGACACTTTTATTCAAAAATGTCTTAAAATGTCTTCCTTTCTAAATTGTGTGACATTTAAATGCTTTCATGAAAAGGGATATTTCAATCAAAGAGTTTTACAAATCATTTCCATCTATGTAAAATCCTTTAATGGATTTTAAACGTTTTTTGAAGTTGATTTATTATGATACAAAACTTCCATATTGTATTGAAGGTTTTGTGATATGTTTGAGTATGGATGCACTATTTTTATACCATTCATGGCTTATGGTTAATGTATTGAAATTTCATATTCTATTTTTAATACGAATGTTTATGTTATGTTTAAACATTTTCATATGAGGAATGTATTGGACTTAGTAATTGACAGGTGGAGTCCGCTATAGCTCCTCGATGCATCGGTAGGTCTCATGAGACAACTAAATGTGGAATTGTTCAAGGCCCTTTCCCAATTTTAGTTATGGTTTTGGCCGAGGCCTTGATCATTTTTAGACGTCTTGGCCGAGGCCTTGGAAAAATGTTTCAGAATGTCCGGCATTATACATTCACTCATTATGAAAATAATATTGATGGTTCATGTGGTCATTCTGTTAGTATAATAACCATGATTATGTTTTATTATGGCTTTATTTACTCATCTCATATTCCTACCATAAAAGTATTCATGTTTATTATTGGTAAAGGCATGTGGTTTCAATTATTCTCCATGCATAATATTTATGTTATCTTCTGTTGTATTGCTTACCCTTACTGAGCGTTTGAGCTCACCCCTTTCCATGCTTTATTTTTACCAGGATTACATGAAGTGTATTATGATTGATATGTAGGGTTAAGCTAAATGGAATAATGGCGTTCTCAAAGAACTATTTACGCTTTGTTTTATGTTTGAAATTGTAATGTAATGTTAATGTATGTAATCTATTTTCCAAGACTGTTAAACTGATCGGTCTTTCAGGACATGATTTTCCTATGATCACGCCAATGTATTAAAATAATTCACTTACTCTGGGTAACTGGGGTCGGGGCGTTACACTATAAACTACGATTATGTGTATTTGATATCCATCCTTCATACCTTGATGAATTAAAATATATAAGAATTTATTTGTGGTATTCAAAATATGGATCAACATCTTCACTATTATTTAAAATGTAAAGGTGTGCTTGACCCCAATCTATCAAGGTAATTATAATAATATCTCTTTTAGGAATCTCTTTTCCCATAAGGCATCCGTTGTAATGAGACTTTGGGAGATTTATGTTGTCAAAATATAAAAGGTAATTAGTATAGAATTCAACAGCATCTTTAATAATATATCATTCTTCAACAAAACCTTCTATTCGACTTTAATTTTTGACATACCCTTTCAAAAACATCATATACTATTCAATGGGGTACATCTATCTATAATAGATAGGACAACATAGTTAAACCTCTCAAACCTAGTGAACCATCAGGATAACCATTATATCAAATAATTATGGTGGGAAGAACATATCTATTTAAAATAATATGACTAAAAACTCCTTATTAATTATTGGAAAAATCATTGGGTCTATAACTTTAATTCATATGTATTTGAAAAATAATATGTGTTTGATTAATGTATGATGTAAATTTTGAGGCAAAATGAAATTGAAAAAAAACAGGCATCAAATCTTATATCAAAGCATGAAATTCATGTGATTTTATTCCTTGTAACATCAAATTAGTCATTCACATAAAATACTTGATATTTTATGAATACCCATATAGAACTTTTATACTATTAAGGAAAAGGAAAATTTTCAGTTTTTTCTATCTAGATAGAGTGTAATATACCAAAGGATGAAAATTATTCCCTTTACCCTTCATCGGTTCTGACTCTTCCCTTATTCCAATGTAAGTCATTTCCATCCAAGCCTTCACGCCATTTTTTTTCAGGAACATTTAGTAATGCTTCAATAACACTATCAAATAATTGTTTTTTCTACATGAATGATATCAAGAAAATTGTTTACATTCAATCAATTATAATATGGTAATTTAACAAAATTGATCACTTATTTCAACCTAATTTCCTAAGGTTTTTAAAAAATGGTTAACTTAAATTAGTGTCAATATCTTTTACTTTATCGAATACCTGATCACCCACTACTAGAGATGGTGTTGTACCTTGTTCGATATTCACAATGAAAGTTGCCAACTAGGATTGGTATTTATGTCATCAAGGTAAAATATTCCACTATCCTAAAAACACATTCTTCGAGGAATGTTTCAACTAAACTGAGTGTGTCTATTCTTTACAAATGGGATATCCCAACATCCCTTTAATGATATAGCCTGATAATTTTCTATAAGCAGGGAAGTTATTTATCATTCCATGAAATATAGACCTCAATATGAATTATTCACATTTATGAGCTTCATATATTGTAACACCTATATCTCACATCAATTTCTGATCTTTGATCAATGGAGAAAAATAGACATCAATATCATTACTGGGTTGATTTATTCCAAATATAAGTAGAGAAAACATAATGTATTTGTGCTTCATGCCTAACCATGGAGGAAAGTTATAAATTACGAACATGACCAGACATGTACTGTGAGTACTAATCTGTATGAAAAAATGATTTATTCCATCAATAGATAACTCTAGATAAATTTTTCCCATCTCATTTCCAAATTCATGATACTTGTAATAAAGTTCCATCCACTAAATAGAATATACTAGATGGCATAGGTTCCCATATTCAATTATTGTATCTACAAGACATTTCAATTTTCTTTCAGTTTCTTAACATCTATAAAGTCTTCTAAAATGTGGAATGATAGGAAAGTACCATTCATATTTTGATGGACATGATTCATTTTTAATGTATCAATTCGTTCCTCACTTAGGGAATCTTATGAGTGATTTATGGTCCTTGAAAAGAAATATGAAATAATCTGGAGAAGAATGTATTTTTTGAGATATCATTACCATTGAACATAAATTTCATTTAGCATTATATTTTCTATATGGTAGTTCATTTTATTCTAATAGAATGTCATTCAGGAGACCAAGTAGTTCTTTAAATATGGAGTTACTCCATCTGCTACCAAATTTTAAATTATATAACTTCAATACAGCTGAAAATGTTGTGTATTTAGCATAACCAGTATAAAATAGTCTCTTAGCATAGCTATTAAACTTCTAAAACAACTTTGGTCAATTAGGAAAGTCATCTTTACTTTCCATTTTCATTTCTTCCATGTGATATCCATTATCATTTACAATAGTATTCATATGAAATGATCCATAAACCACAGTATTATCCCAATCGGTGTTCGCATTAATTTTTACCCATGTTTATTCCAACATTTATAGCTTTAATCTACTCTATAATAAATCCAATGTTATTCTAGCTCTACTGAACTAATTTGTCTTCTATAACAACATTGTAAACATGGAAAATGGATTTGAGAAAGGTTGTGTGCATGATCAATTTCAAACTTGATGAACTCTTTATCTCTATATTCATGCTCTTTTTTCTAATGATTAATGTGCAACAATTTTAAATTTATATCCATCCTATTCGGTTAAGAAAATATTAATTTTTTATAATAAATAAATAAATAAATAAAACATATTCATTATCAAAGGTGAAAGTTGTAGATAATTCTAATAAGGGAGACACAAAATTTTATTGCTTCAAATTCTTTCTGTATTATTTGAATAAAACGGGTAATTGTATTTAAAAAAAATTACTCCACTATTATAGGTGTTATCTTTTCAATTGATTCAAATGTGAGTATTATAGACAACTATCCTCCTCATCAAATCATCTCCTGAAAATTTATCATTGAATTTTGTTGTTTAAAACACATCCTCCATCTCTTGTGGACATGAACCTATGATGCGTGAAATAATCTAAGTAGTGGTTATCCATGGGACGAATAAAAATCTGTGTAGTTCAAGAAACATAAAAGGTATGTGGGATGAGTCTTAAGAAACAAATTGAAATAATAACTATTTGGTAGATTAAGATGATGAGGATGATAGTTGTACTTAATTGTGTTCTCTAAAAGGGGTAATATATATCATTTGTAATAATTACACCATTGGCACTAGTTATTTACTAGTGGTCTATTAAAGGTGAGATTTTGGGGGCATCAATTTTTTTGTGATTAAAGGGTTCTTGAAAGGTACATGTAATGATATATGAATCTTTGGGACCTCTAAGAATTCTATATTTATTGGTAAAATCCCCCATCAAAAACTTTAAATCCTATAAAAATTACTTTTCCTACCTCTATTAAAATGAGCCATCAAGTCTTTCTGAAATACCCTAAAAAATGAAAAAAATAATATAGGTAATTAAGGAATAATAATAAACCCAAATATGATAACAATAATAATAAAATATCATTCAATAACCTAGAAGATTTAAAAATCTATTGATAAAGAGTTTTAATAAATAAAGAGTTATTTCATATACATGGATGGTAATCAAAGATTACTAGGCATGGAACCAATACACGAAGACCAAAAATAATTAATAACTAAAAAATCTAATAATTATTCCAACATATATAGAATTTGATAAGCTCTATTCTATTTTTTGGAACAAGTGATGTAACAACCAAAGGAATAATTACATTTAATATTAATGGAATATAAAATATTTAAAAACATCTCAAAATTATATTTTTAATTAAAATTTAATAAGTAATGGAAAAATAAATTTAGGAAAATAATATTCCTAATTACTATAATAGTTTTAAACATCTAAAAATTCATTGTTAGAAAATTGATTCAAGAAATATGTTTAGACATGTTGAAAACAAGAATTATTTTCAAGCAGACGAAGAGTATGATTTATAAGAAAATTTTATTTTCGTAGTCATTATGGTTTCTATGGTGGTTTTGAGGACATAGTATGAAATTTTAGTTATTATGTGATAAATAATAGTAATTATGGAAGATATAGTGGTTTGAGTTAAATGGGAGATGACCCGCTCTTAGAGAAATAGTTTCTATGTGAGATGGATCTTCATAAGTAAAATTGGATGATGAATTTCAACCATTGAATGAAATCTATTGAACATGTGAAAAATTAAATTTTTATATAAAGGATTGTAAAAAATTTCTAAAAAAAATATGAATGTGATGAAATAATTAAAAATTTATTATATGAAAAATAATGTAATGAAAAAGGAATTTATAATTGATGTTAGACTAAAGGATTTACATAAGAAAAAACATTCATATTATATATTGGTCATTCATCTCACATGATAGGTAAATTTATGTAATTAATTATTTTTGACAAGTTCAAAGGGTACTTATTATTCTATAAATGGTGGATCTCTTAAGATAAATTGTTTTCATTTAAAATATTTTGCAAATAAAAGGCAATGTTAAATAATGATCTCTTTTTATATGGATTAAATTAAAATAAAAAAAAAATTATTAGATGTGTGATGAAGGAAATTAAGTGATTATTAATAATTATTAATTATTGGGTTATCAATTCAATGATGGATATGTTTTTACAAAGTTATAGAAAACTAGCCAAACCATATTCTAATTTGGGGTCAGTAAAAATTTGTGGTAATTGTGTTTGAATGAGGAAATTGATTTGTGGTAGTGAAAAATTGATTATATTAGATAATGATACATTTAAATACTAACATAAAAAGGGTGGTTTGAGATGTTTTTATATTGAAAAGATAAAATTGAAAGATATTTTTTACTAATTATAATGGGTTGGGATATGGGCATGCTCTTATACTTTGGGTTTCCCCTGGTGAGAATTCCTCTTATATATGCTCTATTAGGTGGTTGTAGACATTTGATGCAACTTGCGATCTTCAAATGTGATCACTCCCTTGACTTACTCACAAGATAAAATTAGAATATCTGGATGAGATATTGTGAGGTTATAAGGAAAAGGGGCCTTCCCTAAAGTGGTTAGTTAAATTTGATAATTAACACCTGTCAGAATGGGGATATAACCTTGATCCTATTTTTTATTCATTATAAAAACCTACCAATAATAATCCTAAATGGAAGTAGGAATATATTCCCACTCCTTCATTTTGTTGAGATACTCTAGTGGAGAACACTCGAATATATGAGTATCAACTATTGACCATAGGGATATTCTGATGGTAAAGAAATAATGATGAAAAAAACATAAATAAATATTTCCTAACAAGTAATCAATGAGTGAGGAGGAAGAGAAAATACCTTGTATTGAAGCATTGAATTATCTGAGATAAATTAGACATATTTACAAACCTTTAATTTTTTGATCCTTGGATTCGTTCGACCCTTGAATCATTTGATCCTTGGAATTATTCCTTGGAATTTTTTTGATCCTTGATTTGAGCTTTGATTCACACTTTGAAACCATGAGAATGACCATCAGATCAGATATATAGGGGCACCATTGCATTCAGGATGGTGGGTTTACCCTAGGCACGACTTAAGTTTAGTTGACATAGGCCTCTAGTAAGAAAACCCGAATATGTCATAACCATAAATAAAATAATAAAATTATTTTATTTTATTTTTTAAATGCTTATAACTCACGAATGGTGACTCAAACTAAAAATTTTAGACCACCGCTGAACTTGTGAGGGTATTCTTTCCTATGGAAGATACTAACTTTGGCCAGCGCAGGCCACTAGTGGAAGCTAGTTTTTAGCCATAAATAATATAATTAATTGACAATTATTTTCTTGTAAAATCCATAACTTCTAAAGGTAAATAATATTGAAAATATGAGAGTACCTTTGATCTCTTTAGGGCGTATTTTCCTTAAGTATATCCTAACCTCGACTAGTATGGGTCTAGGGTGACTGTTATTAATTTTTGAAACTTTTTTTAAGGTATATTCCGTAATCATGTGGGCAGCGATTTCTATCTTTTGAACTGGTGCTCAGAATAAAAATCTGACTGCACTGTTGAATTTGTAGTGCTGGTATTCTCTTAAAGGGGGGATTCACTTCGACCGTAGTAGGTCGGGAGAAAAGGTTAGTTTTTGGACTTTTTAAAGAAAAGTAAAATAAAATTTAATTGATATTTTATTTTCTTTTTCTCCAACGGATGAGTGGTAGTGGCGGGACTGTTAACTTGTCAAGAAAATTAATGGCTTGACTCATCAAATGTGTAACTCCATCATTGTAAATTAGAAGAGGTTAATTAATTCATTTAATGAACCTCATTAATTCCTCAACGTGTCACTCACCTTTCCCCCTCCTATTTAAGTGAGGCTTAGGTGGAGTTTTGACATGGATTCACCAAGAAAGGAACCTCTGGCGAAGTGATGTGACATCTTCCACCGATAGAGGATAGAAGCTTGGGTGGCGGCGATCTAGGATCGACAAACACCGATGAAATCACTCTGATGGGGACTCTCCTTCTTCCAACGACCGCGATACCTCTAACAAATCACGAGGTAGGGTTTGTTTATTAATTTAATAAATTCCCTCATTTATAATTCCTCGTTCTTGAATTTTTGGGAGGTTATTGTGGGGGATTTAAACAAGTTTAAAAATAACTATGTGATATATAATTACCCTTTGTTATAAAGCTAACGCGGAGGGCGCAGACCAAATGAACAACGCTCGGACCCTCTGTCGCTTGATTTTTCTTGCGTCTTTAGAGTTAGATTGTTCCAACTTGAGGGGAACATGAATCTAAGAGGTGTGTGAGGATGACGGTATCCTGATAGGACCTTAGGCGTGTCTAAAAGGAAGAACGGACCACCAGAGCTCAGCTGGTGGCCCGTAGAAGAAGCGCCAGCATGTCACTGGCACAAAGGCACCAACGAATGGTGACCAGTGTCGGTGGACAAGGGTGGCAGCCGGCAACCACCGTCTATGGTGGAAGAGCAGTTCCGCGGTGGCCGGACAGGCGTCCGACAGCGGTCCGACCATTGAGGTGGAGGTGGCGTGCCATCACGCACCACGTTGAAGGGCCACAGTGGTGGAAAAGGTCGGTACCTGCTCTTTGCGGCTCCCATGTGTGACAAGGTGATGCCACCTGGAGCTGTCCTTAATGGAGATGAACGTCTCCATTAAGCCATTTGGGAAGAGCAGACTGCACAACCCACACGGATCGTGCCAGCCAACGGGCTGAGCCCTGCACGACCCTGCCCAACTAGGCCTGGCTGAGTGGACCCGGACTAGTTCGGGTCGACCCGAACCAGGTCGGGCCGTAACCATACCCCTCTCGGGCCCTGAAACGGATAAAAGGTAATAACTTGTGAATCAGAAGTTTGTTTGGAGAAACATCTGCGGCGCTGGGATTCTTGGAGAGAGACTGTCCTTTTGAGATACTCCACTAATGTTTTGGGGAAATTTGGATTATGTTTGGGTTGGATAGACTTTGAATCTAATTGATCCCTCAGCACTAAAATGCTAATAACATACAGACTGGGCATTCGGTTGACGTGTCGTCTGTTGCATTGGAACCCTTATTAAGTGACGGATCATCAGGTTACTTCTTCGTGGGACTTTTTTCTGGTTGAAATATGGCTGATGTCTTGAGGAGCAGTTCTCCTAAAATCAATAATTCTATGATCGGGAATCATGTGGCTAGTAGTGAGGTGGAGGTTGGAGACGGATCATACATAGGTTAATAACTAGCGATCCTATGTTGATCAGCACTGATCCGGTGTGGTTCAGATCTTGTGTGAGTCAGCACTTAGTGATCCTGTGTGGGTCAATGTATACCGATTCTGTGTGGGTTAGATCCTGTGTGGGTCATCGAGGGTTAGTACTTATCAATCCTATGTGGGTCATACCATGTGTGGGTCAGCGGGGGTTAGTACCTATCGATCATGGGCAGGTCGGATCATGTGTGGGTTAGCGGGGGCTAGTACCTATCGATCATGTGTGGGTCAGACTCTGTATGGTCTGCAGTAGTGCCTCTCTACATAATAAGATAATCTAGCTTCTTGAATAATCCTTTTCTACTTTTGTGATTTACTTATACCTGGTTTGAGATGTGTCTATTTCTTTGTGATTTTTGATTGATATCTTGCTTTTTTTATTCCTCTATGGAATTCTAAGAGACCTTCGGGGGTCTCAGGGTCCCTACAGAGTATTTTTATACTCACCCCTACACGAGCTTCGCTCGCACCTCATTGTGTCTTGTGTAGATGACGAGCGGCTCGGCTGAGACTGTAGGAGCCAGGACCAGGCGGCAGGTAGAGGTGATGGTTGATGTAGATAGCTATAGAGACGAGTTGTACCTACCCTTCTTGTAGGATCCTTTGTGGACAATCACAGTATTTGTTTTCCATTTCCAGTTGTAGTTGTACCTTTTCAGTAGGGCTTATATTCCGGCCACCTTTACTTTCAATACACTCTTTAACTACTGTAGTTTACTTCACGATTGCATATTGTTGTGTTCCTGGGATGTGTGTTGGTATAGGTTTAAAGGTAATGCCTTTATATTGTAGGGATATAACTTTTCAATGCTAGTTGTCAACCCCTAGCCTATGGAAGTCGGGCTTGGGGTAGTCATGGAATGGGCCTCAGGGGAGGGGTCGTGACATCAAAATTACTATGAATATATTATTATATGATCTGATTTTACAATTACTTATATTTAATCATGTTCCATGAATTTTTATATCATTATGTTATTCCTTATAACCCATATGCTAAGATTTATTCTTTTTTTATTCCCTTACTAGTCTTTTAGCTCATCCATTTTTTCGTATTATCCCCAAGTTATCATATGCTGATGTAAGGTCTGAAATGAATTTAGGAGCTCTTTATGAATATTAAATAAAAAAATTTATTCTTTTGGAATCATGATTTTAAATTATGTAACTGATCTCCAAGACACTAGACTTTACGATCCTTGAATTGTAATTTTATGTTTAATTATTCTTAAAATCATGTAATGATATGTGTAAAAGGATACGGTCTTTATATTTTCAATATAATGTAATAAATAGGATATGTTTGACTATCAATATTCTTTTGATAGATAATATATTTATCTTAATAATGGTAATTAAATTGTTTATTTTTTAGTGATAAAACTAATAACTTTAAATGATTGCACAATACTAATGAAATAATTATTTTTTTAATGGTAAAATGAAATAAATGAAACTTAAAATATTAAAATACATTTAATTTAAGATGATTAGTGTAATGAATGAATTTTTATGATCAACTTGAAATGTTTTGGATATGATAAAATAGTTGTTTCTAATTTTTTCTTTTTTTAATGTCTTTAAATTTAATTTAATTAATAGTATAAAAATTGAAAATAATGATATTTTATGAAATTAATATTTTATTAAATTATGTCACAATCATAAAAAATTTAAATTTAAAAAAATGGATATGATATGGTATCCCATTTCATACCATATTTTTTTTGTTCATTTTAAAAAATTTGGCTCTAGAATAGTCTTTTTAGAATTTAATATTTTATGAAATTCCAAGATGACCCCTACCATCTCTTATAAAAGAGAATATCTTCTTATCAATACTTTACATTTAAAAAACAATTTTTTTTAAAATACCTTCCAAAATAAACTCTATGATTTTCTCCCCTCATTATATAGGTTTTTTAGGTGTAATAACAATATTATAGGTCTTAAGGGATAAATCAATTGATGTTTTCCAAAGAGAATGTATAGTTTTTTATTTGCATGATTTAGTTTTTTTTCAACATCCATAAAACCTACTTAAACCATGCTAAAATAATAACCCAATTATCATTCATATAGTGATATTTAATTATGTTATTGAAATTACCTATATCTATATCCACTTCCGTCAAATTTGAAAATAATTCATCATTTGTGTGAATAGTGGACTACCGCCTCACGAACTGATGTAATTTGATTTCAATCATGTATCTCAAGATTGGATTATAATGATATAATTAATGATTATAGATGACTTTAATGAAATATTTACCATTATAGATGGATAATATATCATTTAATATCATACATTTTTATTCACTGAAAATGATAATGTTGTTTTCATTTACGTGTATACTACCACCTCCATGATGCATTGTGATTAATGTTTCATCACCACATCACATTGATGGTATATATAAGTATATTTAAACAATTAATATGGTAATTAATTTATTATGATCATTATTTAATGATAGAATTATACTTACCTTCTTTCAATAATGATTATGGAAAAATGGAAATGTTATTCACGAGTACATAAGACTTATCGTATCCATGATTGTAACGTAGTTCATTTTTCATAACCATATTTAATGGATGGATTAAACATTATAATTGATTTATAAAAAAGATACTTATATTAGGATTATTATTTATGGGATGGTTTAATGATAACCACATTGACCATAGTCAATATACCTTAGTAATTTTCGACTTATGAACGGAATATCATCAAAATATCTGAAGTACAATTAATTAATTAATTTAGTAATTATATATAACATGTTATTACATAATATAAAAGAATAATGAAATTGAGAAAGGTTATTAAAAGAGTATGAATTAACCAAATTTTATTTTTTCGTAAGATAAAAAACATGTGGGACAAGTTAGACTCAAGGTAAGGTAATTTTTCTAAAATCCCTCTTTTATAGTTCCTATTTAAATTTTTTAACATAATCCAAAAAGGAATGTTTTTTAAAGTTATACATAATGTGTATATTTTCTCACCCTAATTCTTAATATTTTCTTTTATTCTTTCATTACATGTTTATACGGTAATTTTCAAATAAATTTTTTTCCATTATAAGAAAACTATTTTTAAATTAAGTGTTTTCAAAATGGAAATGTTATTTTCATTAATAATGTTTTACTGTAATTTTATTCAATAAAAACCCTTATTTAAAATGTTTGAGGTATTTTTATGTTTATAATTATTTTTTTAAATAAAATATTATTTTAATACCCAAATATTATTTTCATATGGATTTAAAAAAAATTAAAAGGTTTTATGATGAAAAGTGCAAGCATAAAATGTTTAATTCATCATGTGGTTATTGAGAATTATATGTGGAATGTGTGAGTCCGGTACAAATTATACAAAGGTTTTATCCACATTATATCTCATGGGTGAGCCCAATATATCTCATATTTTTCGTGAACATATATTGCATTAAAATAGACCCGTAATAGATTTGGGTACGCCCAGATAGCACTCCAATTCATTGGGTAATGTACCTTGTCATTTTAGGTAAGAATGAGGTAGTTACAGAAAGTTTTACCAATGGATTTAGTTGGGCTCCAGTTATTTCTAATATGGATTTAGAAAATGTTATTAAATTGATTCTTTATATTTTGATGATGGGTTTTTATTTACTTTCTACAGGTTTTAATGTTTTCTATTGAGAAAAAAGTGTGTGCGTTTTTCATGAGTAAATGTTTTATTTCATACACTCAATGAAATTTTATTATATAGGTAAAAATTACATGGGTTTTCTTGTTTTCCATTATACTAGATGTTTTATTTATTTCTATGCCCCTTACTAATATTTGTCTTCTCAGCACACGTATAAAAAATTTTATAGGTTTTAAGGATTGGTATTAAAAGGAATAATTCAAGTTGAAAGTCCTAAAGTTTTTTCAAGAAAATAAAGCATGTTTATTTAGTAAAAAGTTTTGTTTTATGGGAAAATAGATATTGTGTAATAGTTTAAAATTTTAATGTATCAGAATAGTATATAAGGGTTTTTCCAAATTCTCTAAAACTCTCAACCAAAATGATCATCAGAATTTTAATGAAGTGAATTCAAGTTCAAAAACACTAGAATATGAAATTATTAAGGTCAATACCTTACAGTTTCTATCAGTGGAGGTTTTATATAAAATTAGATATTTTGATGTTTTAGGTTTATTAATCTAAATAGTTATGAATACCATCATAGGTTTATAAAAATAAGGTTGATTATATATTCAAATCCTTATACACCACTTTTCATGTTTTGAGTGGTGGATGAGATAGATGTTTAAGATTATTTTGAGATACATTTATTGTAATAAAACTGATATCTCTATTTTGTATACATATTTTTATGGGTTTTTATATATTAATTAATTGGGTATTTATTGATTTAATATAATTTATGTGCTTGATATTAATTTTTTATGAATTTTTATACAGGATTTACATTTGGATAAATACTGAGGAAAACATGGAAATTGAGGGAAAAAAAGGCACTTCACGCTATGAACGAAGTAAAGAAGTGCGACACCAGATTTTGAGCACTATCATAGAGAAATTCCAAGGCATAAAAAAGAAGAAACAGTACAAATCAAAGATTCATGTTCCGAAATCACATTTTACTCATCGTGTAAAACCTTTTCATGACATGAAGTTACAATCCGTGAACTTTATATAGGCCTTCAGAAGAAGAAAACAATCATGAGGATTACATGTCATGTAAACATATTACACATCATGTAAGTGCTTGATGCAACAAAAATACTGATTTCAAGCATATCTTCTAATGATATTTTCATATCTTTGACCGCTCAGTCATCCATTAAACTTAATATTTGACCCAAGTGAACCCTATTAATGACTTCCTTTCTTATATATATGAGGTTCATCCATGATATTGAAGATTACATTCCAAGATAGTGGTGAAACCATCGGGAGGCTGCCATAGGGTTCCAACCTAGATTTATTCATACATATATTTTTTATGCTTTTATTTTCATTCTTGTATGTAGTCATTGGATAATTTATTATTTTAATTCCAATACATTTCTTTTATTCATTCACATCCTGTTATTTATTTATAAATCTTTATCCAATGGATTTGGGTTTAATCTTCATTTGATAACACTCAATGATGGTTAGATAAAACCCATAGGGGAGATCAGAATCAGTTATAGGGGGTGCATACCAACAAAGCATGATTTTACTTCACTCGTAAAGATGATTTTATTTTATACTATCATGTTTTTATTGTCAATCTATTATATTATTCATTGAATTATTGACCATATGTTTTAAATAATGAATGAAACCCAATATTACTGAGATGATTTATTTGTGACCATCGAATGTAATTACTCTTCTGTTTTTATAAATTTAAACATAACTAACTTTAACTATTTTGATTCATCTGACCATGATGAATTGGGATTATGGATTAGTTTGATAGGGAATGACCATTTCTTATATTGAAGATATTTCCTTATTGCTCAGCTATTTGATATGATTATTTTACAAGTGATGTTGAATTAACTTATTTAGAAAAAACATACCTAGAAACTGATTCCCCTCTCTTCTGTCTCTCTATTTAATTTTATTTATTTGCATCACTAGATTAATTAAATCAATCGAAAAATGGATGTGACCTAACCTTTAGTCAAGACTTTTCATCACTACATTCCCCGATCTAAGTGTGTTTGACCCCACACTTCTTCTATGCTACCCTTTTATAATTAGTACGGTTCTGGATAATATAAATTTCTTATTTGATCCACACTAAGAGTAATTAACGATGCTTTCAGGTACGTAAAAAAACATAAGGATTAGTATAGGTTTTATTAAAAATGTTATTTAAGGGATAATTCTTTCAATTGTTTTGGACATATGTTTAAAGGTGTCATAAGACCTTAAGGTTTATAAAATTCTTGATTTTGAGGTAATTTTGGGTTATTAACTTTTTTGGATGAAAAAATACAGGCATGAGATAACCTTTTAGGTTAAAACATTTCTTAAAATATAGAATATATTATGGTTATTTTTTAGGATTTTTATCATGTTTCTATAACATTATAAAGATTATATTAATATAGTTTTAAAAAAATGACAACCCACAAGATGGGAAACAACCCAAAACATCTAGAATGTCCACTTGGATTTAACACAAAACCAAAGGGAGAAAAGGGTCCATCACATACCACTAGACTATGTGAAGTACATGTATGTAATAAATTTAATTTCTAGTTACATAATCTCATGGAAAAGGTTATGTTTATATTTAGAAAATATCTTTTATTTAATAAATAACCCTGAGATTAGAAAATGATTTGGTTATTAATTTATTAATTTTATTTGGGTGGTTTTTAACTAATTTGGGAACCTTATATGATTAGGGTAAAATGAAAACAGTGGTATATTATTTTAAGAATAAAGATTGAATTATAGTTTTGAAGCATATAGGATTTTATTGAGAATTTATGGTGATTCAAGATATTTATGGAAATGGTGAGAATATATTGGAGATTATGTGATTTATGAAATTATATTTTTGTTATGAGACATTAATAGTGATTAATGTTATTTAGAGATAAATGTTAAAATTTATCTTAGATGATTTTTGATCAAATACTTCTAATTTTTGGGATTTAATCATTATCTATAATATTTTTGAGGACATGTAAGGATAATAATTAATTTAATGATGTATTTTTAACATTGGTTATTACTATCAAATTTTAGAGATTAGAGATTTTTTTCATCATAAAAAGGTTGAAACTATTTATAAAGTTAACTTATCTTGTACTAACCGTTTTACTTTTGGTTAATGTCTAATGACAGGAGTAATATATAGTTACAATTTTATTGATTTTTTGATCCATATGAGTTTATTATAATTCTTCTGACATGATAGATTCATCTTGAAGACTCATCATTTGGAGAAAAAGTAGAAATTTTCGTACAAATTGATTAAATCATGAAACTATAATTTTTAAGTACGTATATTTCTTCATTTTTTTTATACTATAAAGTAATGTAATTCCTGGCCTCTAGGAAAAGGATCATGAAATAAAAAAATTTATCCGTTTAATTTTCTTATTGAGAAATCAATTGTCATTTAAAAAATCTTATTTTATGGTATTGGGATGGTCAAATTTCTCATAACCATGTTGTCTATCCCTCCCTATTTTTCGTTTTTCATTATATTTTCTCTTCCATATACATTTTTTCACTTCCCACTTATGTTATCCTACTTGGAAATGTAGTATGTGTTACTCTAAATGACTTTCATACTTCATTTTTCTCTCTTATCAAG
This sequence comes from Viscum album, assembly GCA_963277665.1. Classification (NCBI taxonomy): domain Eukaryota; kingdom Viridiplantae; phylum Streptophyta; class Magnoliopsida; order Santalales; family Viscaceae; genus Viscum; species Viscum album. The sequence goes on from OY728145.1 coordinate 1,640,922,894, forward strand.
TTGAAATTTTATTAATCCTTTTTATAATGTGATATTTTGACAAAGGTCCATTGAAAATTTAAACCCCTAATTTTTTATCCCATGTTCAAATTTTGAGGATATAAATTCTTAAATGGGGGGGGTGTGACATCCTGATATTAAAAAAACTATTTTTGATAATGTAAAAAATAAACACCACCAAGCTTAAACTTACAGATAAATATTATTATTTAAATGTTACCATTATCACCTAGCTGTTAATTTAGATAGATTGAATTGTATTAACATTATGATATATATAATGATATTACTCATTTATAATTTATCAATTAATTCATTTTAAATAATTACTATAATTGTAGTAAATCCATTTTATTTTTCAACAAAATGGGTTTCTTCAAAAATGATTCTTAATGAATTTTATGGAAACTTATTATAATCAGTTTTTGTAAATTTCAGAAAAAATATTCGAAAAATATATGTTCATTTCTAAATTCATCATGTAAAAGTTATCTTCGGATGAATTTTGGTGAATTTTTTGAATATCGTGATTTTTCCGTGAAAAGTGAAAAATACCTGATTTTATATTAAACTTTATTTTATTTATAACTATTTACAAGGTCAAATTGAGTTTTAGGTTAGATTTAAGTTGTAAATAGTCTAATTTTGTTTAAAATAATATAATTATAGTTTTAAAAATCGATTTTATACTTGAATTTAGTATAAAAATATTTTATATTTAAAAAGGGTAATTTTTTCAAAAAAATGTTTTTTCATTACGTTTTTCAGGTTTAGTTTGAATTAAATTATTCAACATATATGATTTGAATTTTAAAAAATACATTGCATATTTGGAATCTATGGGTTTAAATTTATTAAATATATCCCATTTTTTAATATGAAAGGTAAACTTAAAAAATAATTAATATCACAGTAAAGGATGTGTTGGGTAATTTAGGTTAAAAATTAAATGATATGAACCATCAATTGACCCAAAAACATACATAAATATTATTTAAGAATTTTATAATGAACATATTCATACCATGTTCTAATTTATAACCTTTTTGGGCCACATTTATTAAAATATGGCCTTCATATTATATTATTTAACGAAAATTCAAACATGTTACCCACTTGTTTTTAATTAGTGTCGTATTTTTAATATATTTTTATCCAATTGATATATTCAAGTATAAATATTATTTTGAGTGATAATATATTTAAATTTATCTTGATAATTTATTTTTAATTCTTATTGAACAAATAATTACATCAATTGCTTTCACAATATTCATACAATTATTATTTTATTAATAGAAAAATAAAATAAATAACATTAAAATTATTAAAATAAATATAATTTTAGATAATAAATGTAATAAAATTATTTTAATGATTTCTTTAAAATTTATAGGATATAATAATTTAGTTTCTTAAATAATTTACTTGTTTTTTGATGTTTTAAAGTCAATGTAATGAATAATATCAAAATTGACAATATGGTATTTTATATGATTAATATTTTTAAAAATTATTTAAAATAATAAAAAATCGATATATGAACAAAGGGGGTAATATAGGATCTCTAAGTACATACAATATTAAATTATAGTCTATTTTGATGCATTTGGATCTATAATAGGCTTATTAAATTTTAATATTTTCAGAAATTCCAAGACTGTCCCTCCCCTCTCTTATAAAAGGTAACCACTTATTCTATATCCTTCACACATAAAAACACATTTACTCATCCAATAATAGACAAAATAATTTCCTCGATCCCCTCCCCTAATATTATATGTCATTTTTTAGGCATAATACCCATCTTTAAGGTCTCAATGTGTTAAGTAAAGATGTTTTCCAAAGAAAATGTATAGTTTTTATTTGCATGTTTTAGTTTTATTTCATAATCCATATTCATAAACCTTATTTAACCTGGATAAAATAAAAAATAAAAAATAAAAAATATATTTATATATTATTTTCTTGGTTTCATGACTTATATCCAGCTTCACTTCCATTAAATAAGAAATGAATTCATCATTCATGTGTATGGAAGACTAACGCCCTACAAAATGATGTAATTTGATTTTCATTACCATCTTTTTTAGAATATATTATAATGATTTAATTAATGTCTATATAATATATTAATTAAATATTTATCATTATAAATTTATAATATATCATTTACCTTCTTATATTTCTATTCGCATAAAAATGATAAATTTGTCTGTGCTTACATGTGGACTACCACCTCCATAATGTGATGTGATTCATTTTTCATCATCACATCACATGGATGATATATATAATTATATTTAAAGAATTATTATGATAATTTATATATTTTTAAAATTATGTAAATATCAACTGATACTTACCTTCTTTCCATAACAATCACTAAAAAATTGAAACGTCGTTATGAGTATATACGGCCTACCATTTCCATGATTGTAACATTGTTCATTTTCCATAACCATATTTAATGGATGTTTTTAAAAGTATAATTGATTTATAAAAATGATACTTATATCATGATTATTATTATTGATATTATGGAATAATATCTTCTTTGTCCATATTCATCATACCTAATTCATATTGGTCTTATGAAACGAATATCATTATAATATATAAAGTGAAATTAATTAATTGAGGAATTGTATATAAAATGAAATTAAAAAAAAGTAATAATGAACATAAAAATTTTCTTTAATAAGTATAAATTAACAAAAGTTAGTTTTTCTAGAAGATAAATAATGTACGTGCCATTCCAAACTCAAGGTAAGAGATTTGTTTTTCTAAATCCTCTTTTAAAGTTAATTTTTTTTAAAAGTTGAATAAAGGAATATTTTTCTAATTTATATAGCATAACATATTTTTTCCTCCGCCATGAATAATATTTTATTTGATTCTAATTTACATGTTTAAGGTTTTTTTTAGGATTTTTAACAATTTTTTTTAATTTTATAAGGATTATTTTAATACTTTTTCATAAAAATAAAACCCATTGGATAAAGTATGGGGATAGAAAGTGGGATTTATCTACCTTGATGATGCAAACCTAGCATTTTTGTGCACTCATGTTTGGGGTCCTGCATTACCTAGGATTCAAGATTCTTCCTCATATCAGAGGACCTTCACCGGTGGTTCATACCGCGTCGATCTTAGTGACCAGTGTTCCGGGAGACTCCAATGCCGTTCAACACCTTATAGTGGAGAAGCTAGAAACGTTGGATGGTTTTCTGTTGATCTCATATCCAGGTCGGGTTGATTGACCTGATTTCAATTTGTGAGAATATGTATTTAGTTCTACAGAAAAAGATTCAAATATATGGAAGGATGCAGCATCTTTGAATCCCTCCTCTAACTCTGTATTTCAGGATGCTCAATAGAAGCCTTCATGCAGCTCTTATGCTGATGCAGCTGCAAGGATGAAGGTGGTTGGAACCAGATCATTTACTTTTTTGAGAGATTCATTTTCATAAATAATCCTTCATAAGGGATCTTCTACTCGCATCATTTTACTGAAAGCTGAAAAGCCCTAGAAACATGAAGATTTGTCTTATAGAATCTAGATTTTGTGCGGTTTATCTAACTAGAAAGGTGTCTCTCTTGGTCGAGGATTTTTTCACTGTTTACTTTCTTTAGATGGCTTGAAACATCGACCATGGAGTCTTGGATCCCTATTATTGAAACTTGTTTGGATACATTTATATGAATGTTCTTTGGACTTTAATGTCTCATATGTTCGGAATGGATTTTTTCAGGTTTGGGTTCATCTGTATGGACTTAATTAGGTCCTTTGGAATCCAGAGATATTTCATGACATTGGAACAATAATTGGAACTCCTATCCTCCCTGACAAGAAGAAATAGGATGTTCGGTATGGACACTATGTCAAGATATTGGTAGTGGTTGATCTCAACTCTACACTTATTGAAAAGGTAACCCTTGTGAATACCTCTAATAACATTCAAATTGATATTGAATATGAAACAAAATCCCATTTTTCTACAATGAAGGTATGGTTGTTGGACACGCTTTTGAGCATTTTGAGAAGAAAGTTTCTTATAAGGGATGTGGGATGCGATGACACTCATCCAATCTTTTTCCAAAGAAACCAAAGATGAAAAATGTGTACTTTTCAAAATCTATTGTTCATAATGGATATTCTCCTAAAGAACAAGTTTTACTTGTGGAAGATGTGATAATTCCCAAAGAGTTGAATAGTAGGGGGTTTCCAATTAAGTCTCCAATGAAGCAGAAATCTTGGGATGACATCTTTTCTGAAGAGGAAAATTCCAACGATGTTGATTCTACTAAGAATGAAAAAGTTTTGACTTGCAAAAAACTCAAATTTAGGATTCTTCCCAAACTTCAGGAAATGGAAATGACTTGAATAAACATTTTAATGAAGAAGACATACAAAATTTGTTTGATCAACAACCTTCATTAGGGAAGATGGCTACTTCAAGTATTCTAAAGGGTAATCAAATCTTAGAATTTGAATCTCTAGTATATTTGAAACTTTTCCCTACCTATTCAAAATATGTTTTAGACAATGAGGGTTTTCATCTTGTTTCATATAATAAGACAAGGTATCTAGTGGATCCCCGAGTGGTGGTTGAGAAACCTGTTTTGGCACCCTCATCTAAAAAAAATTGATTGTGTGACTGAGATACATGGATCAAGGGACACCCCTCCTAAAAACCCAAGAGATTCATGTGGAAAACAATGAATATGAAAGCACTGATGTTGAGACCCTATATGAAAGGATTAAAGATCTTCATTTATGTTCAAAAATATCTAAAGGTATGGGGAATTGATGGAGAAGAGTTCACTAGAATTATATTCAAGTGGAGGAAAGAAATCTATGTGAAAGATTGGGGAAAATGTTAGGTCACTAATCTTTATGCTCTGGGCAGTATTATTTGTTTCCTAATTCCTCTTCCTTGACCCTTTTTTTGATTTTCTTACTTATAATAAAATATTCACTAACTCCACCTTTTTTTTAAAAAATACAACCCATATGATTGGTGACAACCCATCATGTTCATAAATTCCACATGGATTAAACCCAAAACTGAAGCATGAAAATGGTTCATCTTCTACCACATTCTTATGTGACATACCAGTTAGTATGAAATTTTATTTTTAGTAAAATGACCTAATAGATAATGGTGATGTAAATTTCTAGAAAAAAAAATATTGAATAAATAACCATGGTATTGGGAAATTATTTAGTGATTTAGTGATTAATGTTATTTCGAAATATGTTCATAAATTTTGGAACTCTATATGATTAAAGTAAAAATAATAATATAGGATTTCATTTAAGGAATAAAGGTTGAATGATATTTCTAAAGAATATAATATTTTATTTTTAATTATGGTGATTCGGGTTATTTATAGAAATGGTTACTATATCTCAGTGATTATGCGATTTGGGAAATTAATTTTTTTATATAAGACATTAATACTAATTGATATTAATTAAATATAAAGGTTAAAATTTATCTTGGATGACTATGTGATCAAATAATTCTAATTTTTTGGTTTCAATCATAGTCTAGATTATTTTCGATGAATTTTAATGATAGTTATTTATTAAATGATCTTTGTTGAACTTTGTGTATTATTATTGAATTTTGGATATTAAATTATTTTATCATTCTATAATATATTATTATTTTAGGATAATTATCTTATATTTTACTAACATTTTTTGTTTTAGTTAACATACAAATATAGTAGTAATATATAGTTATTTGTCTATTTATTTTTGGATGTTTAGTAGTTTATTCTACTACTTTATTCATGAAAAATTCATCTTGAAGACTCATAATTTGTAGAAAAGGATGATATTGTGGTAGAAATTGATTAAAGGATGAAACTCTACTGGTAAAGTAAGTATATTTACTTATGTTCTTAGAATGGGAAGTAAATTAATTCCTCAAATCATGGAAAATTATTTTGAAATAAAAACATTATCTATTTACTTTTCATACAATGAAACCAATGTCCATTTAACCAATCATATATTTATAATATTGTGATGGTTAAATTTATCATGAATATACTCTCTATAACTCCATATCAGTCCTTGGGTGTTATATTTTCACTTAAATATCCATTTTTTCACTTTCCTTTTATATTGTCTTGATTAGAAACCAAATATGTGTTACTCTAGATGACCTTTGTACTTCTGTTTTCTCTCTTGTTAAATGTAAGTTTTCTTATTCTTTTTTTACAATGTGGGATTTAAACAATGTTAATTTCAAATTTCAAACCAGAAGTTTTAAATACAAAGTACAAATCTAAAGGAAACAATTTCTTAAGTGTGTGATGTAACATCATTATATTCTTAATAAAATACTATTTTCAATAATGTATAAGATACAAAACACTATGCTTAAACGAACAATATAATCTTATTATTTAAATGTGAACGTTATAGCATGGTCGTTAAATTATATGGAATGAATAGTATTTACCACATTATGATATATATATAGTTTTTTTACTCATGTAGAATGTATTAAATATTTATTTATATAAAATAAATCAATTTTTATTGATGTCATGTTATTCTTCAATAAAAATTATTTTCTTCAAAAATGATGTTTATTACTTTTTATGAGTTTTTATTATAATTAATTTATGGAAACTTTAGAAAATTTATTTAACAAGATGAACTTAATTTTTAAATTCATCAAGTAAAAAATTATAGTATGATTAGTTTTTTATAATTTTCTAAAAATACCCATTTTTTGAAGAAAAGTGAAAAATACTGATTTTTATCAAAACTATATTTTATTTTAAAGTATTTTCAAGGTAAACTTATGTTTTTAATTAGTTTTAAACATTAATTAGTAAAATTTTATTTATCATAGTACAATTATGGTTTTTAAATGGATTCTATACTCTAATTAAGTATAAAAACATTTTATATTTAAAATGTAATTTTTCAGAAAGAAATATATTTTTCTTATATATTTATGGTTTAATTTTAAATTAAATTCTAAAATTTATAGTTTTTTAATTTTCAAAAATGGATTCCATATTTTTATTTAGTAGATCCAAAATTATTAAAAATACTCCCTTTATTTTTTTGGCCAATATTAATAGTAAACAAAGTAATTTTATTACCATGGAAAAGGGTAAATCAGTTAATTTAGGTTAAATATAAAATGATAAGAACCATAAAATGACTCAAAAACTTACCTAAATATTATTTAATGAGTATATATCAACCATAATCATATGAGGGTATAATTTATAACTTTTTTTGGATACTTGGAATATATTATCATCATTATAGTATTTTATTTAACAAGAAGTCAAACATATAGCACTCTTATTTTTAATAAGTGTAATATTTTTATTATGGTGTTATCCAGAAGATATGTCATAATATACATATTATTTTTTGATATAATAGATTTATATTCATCAAGTTAATTTATTTTTAATTTTTGGTGAAGAAATAATTACCATAAATGTTTTCACTCCATTGATATAGTAATTATTTAATTAATTAGAAGATAAAACAAATGACATTAAAATTATTAAAATAAATATAATTTTAGTTAATTAATAAAATAAATTATCTTTAAAGATTAAATTTAAATTTTTATGATATTATAAATTATTTGTTCTATTTTTACTTGTTTTTATAATGTTTTTAATGTCAATGTAAATAATAGTATCAAAATTGCCAATAATTATATTTTATGAGATTAATATTTGAGGAAATAATTTAAAAATAAAAAAAATTAAATAATAAAAAATGGAATAATATATGGTCTCCAATTTCATCCCTTTTTTATTTAGATGATTTTTTTAAGAATTTGGATGTAGAATAATCTTATTAAATTTTAATATTTTGAGAAATTCCAGGACTACCACTCTACTATCATATAAAAGGGAACATATACTTATCAATAAATCACACTTCAAAAAACATTTTATTCAACCAATAAATGAAAACATACATTACTTGATTCATTTGCCTCATTATATAGTACATTCTATACTCAATACCAATCTTATATTTCTTAATGTTTTAAAAAAGAATGTTTTTCATACAAAGTGTATTGTTTTTATTTGCACGTTTCACTTTTATTTCTTCTTCCACTTCTATCAAAAAATCTTAAACCATGATAAAATAATAAATCATGTATCCTTAATAAAATTATATGTTATTATGTTATTTTAAGGACATATATCCATCTTCACGTCCATCAAATGGGAAAAGAATTCATCATTCATGTATACAGCGGACAACCACCTCATGAACTGAGGTATTACGATTTCCATCACCATCGCTAAAGACTGAATTATAATGATGAAAGTAATGTTTATATGTGATACTAATTAAATATTTATCATAATAAATTTATAATATATCATTTACCTTCTTACCTTTATATTCACTAGAAAATGATAATGTCGTTCGTGTGTACGAATGGACCACCACCTCCGTGAAGTGATGTGATTTTTTTTCAACACCACATCATCGGAATTATATTTATAATTATTTTTAAAGATTTAATAGTTTAATTAAGATATTTTTATAATTATTTAATTATAAAATTATACTTACCTTATTTCTATAATGATCATTGAAAAATGGAATCATTAGTCATGTGTACATACAACCTACCATATCCATGATTGTAACATAGTACAGTTTTCTTAACCATGTTGAATGGATTGATTTATAAGTATAATTTATTTATAAAATTTATACTTATTTCATGATTGTTATTTTTTTATGGTTTAATAATATTCAATTTCACCATAGTCAATATACCTATTTCATTTTGGACTTATGTACCAAATATCATCAAATTATCCAAAGTGAAAATAATTAATTGAGTAATTTTATATAACATGGTATTAAATAATATTAAGGAATAAAAAACATGAAATATGTTCATAAAAATGTATAAATTAACCTAAGTGTATTGTTCTGTAAGACAAAAAATTTATGTGACTATTGTGACTCATGGTAAGGGACTAAAATTTAAAAACCACTTTTAAAGTTACGTTTTCAAAAAAAATAAAAATGAAAAAGGGAATATTTTTTAACTTATACAACATTAGAGGATTTTCCCACCATCACAACTAATCATTTCTATGAAACATACTTTGTATGTATATATGGTTCTTTTTCAAATAAAATGTCTTCCTTTACAAATTCATTATTTTTAAATTAAGTGATTTTAAAATTGAAATGTTATTTTCCTCAACACCATTTTTAATGATATTTTAATTGTCAAAAACCCCTATTCTATTTTTTCTATTTATTTTGTTATTGAAAATTTGTTTTTAAAATAAAATTATATTTTTATATTCAAATATTTTTATCATATGTTTTTAAATGTTTTCATCAAAGGTTTTATATTGAAAAGAGAAAGCATAAAATGTTTTATTCATGATGTGGTACATGAGAATTATATGTTGAATGGGTGAGCCCGATACAGAATATATGGAAGGTTGAGACACATTATAGCTCATTGGAGAACCCAATATATCTTATATGTTGTGTGTTCCCAGATATCATTGGGTGAGCTTGTTATAGCTTTGGATGTGCCTAGATAGCACTCTAATGCATTAGGTAATGTAAGATCTCGAACTTTATAGAGGTATGTCTGTGTTTAATTTTTTGTCTCAGTCTCATATTTAGGGTTAATGGAATTTTTATTGGGTGTGTGATGATCCTTGGGGTGATTTGGGTTTTTGGGACATTAAAGGAAGTAAAACTACGTCAAATTGTGCAAGGTACACGGTTAAGTATACCATGTGGCCTATATAGGAAAATTGTTCAACCTTGGGAAGTGGAATATCCCATGGATAATGCATAGTTTTTTAAATTTTTCATCCTTATTAGGTAACTATACAAACTAGATCCCCTTGTACATTGTCTTTTCCATGGTTTGTGCACGGTTTGGAAAACCATGCAGATAAATCATGTGCCCCTATAAAAATTTTAAAATTACAAAATTACCTTTATGGGATTTAAGAACCTCACTGATTTTCTTCCCATTTATCCTCCTATAATCCCTAGTGAAGAACCCTAGAAAACCAAGCTTCCAATATGATATTATCCTTCAATCCTAATCCATTTGGAGCACCATCTGTTGTGGATCAAAGCTCTGGGTGAGTCGAATCCCTCTCTTTCTTCTATTTTTGGTTTAGGGTTAGAATATTTCTCTTATCTCCATATGAAGCTTGAAATTCCTCTTTATATGGTGGAAACTAGGTTTAGGATTCAAAGGGGGTTTGGATCTAGATCTAAGTCTATGATTAAGAGTTATTTCATCAACAGATTCAAGGTAGGTGGTCTACAAGTTATTTCCCTTAGTCATTGAGTTGATTTGTGCATATGTGGTTGAGTTATTAGGTTTCCTTGTTGTTATTTTGGTTCCTTTGGTAAATTTTAGTAAAATTAAAATCTAAATAAATAATTGAACCCCTCATGATCCTTATGGAATGCGTTGATGATGAATTGACCAATTTGGGGCCACCCAAGTGGTACGTCGACATTCCCGAACTTAGGAATTGGTAGAGTCGAGTGTAAAATTGATGTGTAATAACATAGATCCCATATTGAACATTTTAATATGTTTAGTTTAGTTTAAAATGAAATATTAATAGTGTGAATAAATTTTTTAATGGATTAAGGGGTTTTTTTGAATGACATGGTAATGGGTTAAATTGAGTTAATTGAGATGATTCTCAAAAGGGATTATGAATTACTTTGAAATCCCTAATAGGGTTAGTATATATGAAATATTGAACATGATTAATTTATATTGGTTCATTAAATATTTAATATGTTGAGTGGTATGAGGGATGAAAATGGGTTTAAAGGAATTAATGTGAATATACCAAATGAATTGTGATTTGTACTTGAAATGCATCAGGGGGATAATACATAGGGAATGATGAACGAGTTATGTGAGTTAACACACGGATACGGCCAAATGTGTTAAAGGGGTTGATTTATGGAAATTAGTGAATATTCATAATGATTTTGTTCATAGAAAATTAGAAATTGGATATAGTATGGTAATGGATGAATATTTGTTAATGTATGAGAATTGTTGAATACACTTAATGGGTTAATGGAAGAGAATGAGAATTGGGCTAAATGGTTATGAAATTGTGAATGGAAAATGTTTTAATGGGTTGTCGCATATTATTAATTATCATTTTTATTGTTATGGATTATTATTATTACATTTATTGGTTTTGTTTGGTTGTGATATGGTTTGTGTGTGGTTATTGGATGATTAAGAATGTGCATGTGGCTTGAGGTGTGGGATAAATGAATGAGGCTCCTCCCACGTGTGAAGTTGGACTGATGCTCTAACTCCACCCATAATTAATGGGTTAGTGAAGGGGATGGATATCTATTCCCCTAATGGTTTCATTCCTCCCATATTGATGCTTAGAGGTGAGTATAATTTGTTTTTTATGATGTGTTATCCCTAGTGAGATAAGGACTTGACTTATTCCCTTATGCATAGTGATGAATGCCTTGATCCTGGTATGAATGATGAAAATTTCTAACCCTTGTAAAACATGTTGATAATGGATTATGTTAGGGATAATATGAAAATGGTAAATTTAGTACTAAGATTAAAAATGGTTAAATTAAATATTGTTAACTAATGGCACCATATTTTTCTTTGTTACCTGTAATTTATTTAATATTTGCATGCACCATCTGTTAGACTATATATTATGTAGACACGTTTGGTGGAGTCCTGCTGAATTGTTCTCACACCCTACTTGGGAACCATTAGGTACACAATTATACTTCATGCTTGTAGGTTAGGACAAGGGAAAAGCCTCGGTGATATAGAGTTAAGTTGGGCTTAGGAAATGCATAGATTAAGATACAAACTTTGATTTGGGACCCGTATTTAAATTTATTTGTTTTATTTATTTTAGTTTTTCTATACATTTGACACTATTATCATGAAATATCATATTTACTTTTCATTTTTGGGTTGTACCAAATTTTGGGAGAGGTTGATTATGCTTGTTCATTGGTTATTACATATTTTTTATATGGTTTAAATTGTTATCTATTGGGAATTACTCTGAAAAATAGGATATATTCTCCCCAAATGGATTATTAGACCATCACTGTGAGTCAGAAACCTATGGAATATAGGGAGGAGATCTTGAGTTCATGTGGTGACTTGGCTCAGAGCACCGGTTTAGTGTCTCTCGAGTCATAGATGTTACAAAGTGGTTTAAGAGAAGTTCTTTTATATGGTCTTACTATTTGGGATGGTATAATAGAGATTATGATGTTTCAGGACTTGGTAATGAGATCATTCTTGGGATTTTCTAACCCATGTATGGCGGAAAACCCAAGTCATCTAGGGCGGGAACTATCGTTTTAATGTGTGATGTTATAATTGAATGATATTTCACAATTGGGTGATACACATGTTGTGTGATATGACTATTTATGATATTTTTTCCTTGGAAAGAATGGCATGATGTTTTGCATTACTACACCATTTTATGTGCCTAAATTTATAGGGGGCATGCATCATGAAAAGCACACATGGGATGGGTGTGTGGGTCATAGAGAGTATAATGTATTTTACTTCCTTGAATAACATGAAGAAAATGGTGTCTAAAAAGGTAATTAAAGTGGGTAGATTAATAGTTAAGTAATATTGTGTATAAATAAATGTTATGAATGAGTTAAAATTTTGGGATGTGATAAATTTTAAAGATTGAATGGTGTCAAAAAGGGAAGGATTTGTGTAGTTATGGTGATATGGTTAAATATAAAGAAATTATATAATGGTTAAAAAATACTTCTTAATTAAATGTTTCATATGAGTTAAAATGATAGTTATAACATGTTTTTAAAAATGGTAATGTATCTAAGAAGAAAATATTGGTGGTATAAAAGTGGAAATTGGTTTAAAAGTGGGTTTCTAATGAATTATTTGTATCAACATCATTTGGATTACCACAGTTTGACCATGAATCATGGTGGGAATGGTAGAGGGTAGTATTAGAATTATGATCACACCTGTCAGGATAGTGTATGTGTAGTGGGTTGGTTAATTAAAGTGGTTTAACTTCTCCATTATGGTCCATATTGAATAGACATTCCTTGAAATGTATGTTGATAAAAAATTTATGAAGTATGAGTTTTCTGAAATTTTTGGTAAATAGAACATTATAAAGTGTAAACCTTTGGATTTTCAAAAGTTAACTATAAAGAAATGTGTAATTATGGAACCTTAGTGAACATAGGTATCAATTAGTCCTTGTGTTTTTTTATGGACCTTGAGTATGGGTGGTATAAGCAGTGAGAGTTACCAAGGATGTGACATTAGTTATATTTCGAGGAACCTCAATGATTCTTATTGTGTGGATTAAGTGGTGTTCCTTATTATGCTTTTGGTAGTGATATGACCTTGAGTTTTTGATGTGTTTCCTAATATTTTTAAGATGTTAACCATTGTGTTTTGTGAGTGTGTAAGTTTTACCTTGAACCTAATAATGGTTATCTTGGTTGTGTTACTGTTAGTGATGGGTGTTTTTTCATAAGTGTGGTGACCTAAGTGATTTTAAGCCTTATGAGTTGTGTTTTGGACCCTAGGGTGGGTGTTTTGGATTATGGCGTCGATGTATGTGTATAATTATGTTTGGTTTGATGCCTAAAGTGAATGATAATGAGGATTTTTGGAATAAATTATGTCTGTGTAGGGGAAGTAGAGCCAAATGTGAGTAGTGACTTATTGAAATCTTCATGTACATGCCCGAGAGAGGGAGCATAGTGACATGTTACTCTGAACCCTAGTTGGAGAAGTTTGAATTATTTAATTCTTGAGAGAAACCCATGAGATCGTTCGGTTTTTTTGTTAGTTCTCTTAGATGTGTGATGTTTAGAAGGATGTCTTTGTATTAAGATAAGGGAAGATTGGCTTTGAGGGTTAAGTGGGAAGGTTAACGGTTTTGAGAGATGCGACTCAAGTTGTGACACTGATTTGTTAGTCTGGGATAAGGTCAATTGTGACCTCATGGGATGTTAGCCCAGTTATTCATGTGCCTCGGAATATAAATCATGGGATATGATTCATAGGTAAAATTAATGAATAATGAGTAACATCATGTTCCAATAAATGGTGTGTTAGTTCCCTGATTCCTTCATAAGGGCTCCTAGATACTGGTAATTGCTTGTAAGATTATCCTTGGAGAGTTTTATCACTGGTATGTCTAACATATATATTCGGATAAAGGTTAATGGGAACCGTAATGTGAATTTGGGGGGGGGGGGACACTTGAGTGGATGAATCATGGTCAGATACTTTTGTTATGAAGGTGAAACTTAGGGTGGGGGTGGTCACATGGTTGAGATTATTGTATGAATGGTTTGATTTTTGGGTGTGATGTTTAGGATGTATTGCATCCAATTGGGATAACGAACCAAGAGTCTTGGTCATGTGAGAAAATAAGTGCGGGACTAGGCTCTGGTGAGGTTTGTCTTAACTGATCTAAAGACAGTTTAAGTGTGTGTTCGTAGGAAAGTTAAAGACCTTGACGGATCTGTTGGGGTCCAGATTTGGGCATGTGATTGTTAGGTAAGAGTTTTTTCAGGATGGGAGAACCGGTTACTCGGGATAAGCACTTATCAATCTCTGTGAAACCAAGGTTGGAATCATGAGACTATCAATGTATCAAGGTGCCCTATAGTGGGAGTTGAAATATATGGTGGCTAAGTTGTTATTGTTTTCTTCAAAAACTTCTTAGTGTACTTCTAATTAGTGATGATCATGCCCAACATCTTGACATCATCCCGAGAAAGATGAAAAATATCTGGCTTTGTGCCTAGCATCTTGAATTTTTTATGGTTGGGTATGGGACATCTTGAATTCTATACTCATGGGGAGATATATGTAGGGCTAGATGACAGGATTTCCACCACTGGCCATTTTTTTGGTGATTCCCTAAGAATGTGTTGGGTGTTGAAAAACATCGTGAGTGTCATCCATAGAAGTCAGGATCGAGTACCAGGTGATGTTTTTTGTTAAACTTGGGAAAACTAGATATGCCCATTCAATTTTTGGGGTACATCTCATTACCAAGGTATGAGCTATTGTGATTTGAAGCACTTTATAAAAGTGATGATATTGGAACTCTTAAGGTGGGGAGTGATAATTCAGTCCTGGAGGTGTGGAGTGGATGTTTTGTCCTTGAGATACTAATGGTACAAATATAAGATGCATGTAGGGTCTCTCAGAGAGGCTAGGTGGACCTTTTTGATGGTGGTTTATTGATCCAAGCATTGGATTTGAGATCAGGGTGGTTCCAAATGAAATTTCAGTTTTCTATATTAAAGTCGTTGAAGGGAATGGTAAGAAATGACAACAGTTATGGACAAGTAAGGTTGGGTTCCAGGACCTCATTAGAGGTCGGGTATGGAATCTGGTGGGTATGTTTAGTGTTGGGACCAGGTTGAATGAAGATGAATGTTTGAAGAGTTAGCTTTTGCAGAGTGTTGTATTTTGTTGTCAAAGGCGATAAACCAATTCACTTTGTAGAAGGATCATAAATCAGACGATGCTTTGCTGGTATGTATTTCACACAAATCATGAGTTAGGAGAACTTGTGATGCAAGCCTTATGAAGGAAAGGGGGAGAAATGATGATGCCAGTCATATAATGTTTTGATTGGAAGGAATGATGCTGCTGGAAGATAGGAAAGATTCAGTTCCCATTGCAACTCTGACGATGCTTAAGCTGATCTATCAAAGGATAAATATCACGATAGTGGGATTCGTGATAAGAGCAGAAGAATGGATATGGGAAGCAGTAAAGAGATAAAATGGCAAAGCAATAGACAATCTGGGATGGCAGAAAAGCACAGTTTAAGGTGGCGCCGTTTTCCAGTGTTTGCCAAATTTTAGGGCCTGAAAATCGGGAGATGAAGAAATGTGCTTGGCAATGGATGTTGCGCTGAAGATGGTTTATACGTGAAAAAGAGTTATTCAAGGTCAAAACTATGAAACATGACAAAGGAATGGAGTGCGCGGAAATTTAGGCACGTTTCGCGCAAAAAATAAAGTGGTGCGCGCAATATCTGCGGGATGCGCGAAATAGTAGCGGGTTGCGGGAAAAATCTGCGGGTTGCGCGAAAGATTGGCATGGTGCGCGAAATTGGGGAATGAAGTTTTTCGCGCAAATGATGATTCGATATCAGAAGATCAAAAATTGGCAAAGGCATAAAATGCGCGAAATATTGGAGCAGTGCGCGAAATCTGATGTCGCAGGAAAGATTGGGTTTGCGCGCAATATAGAACGCGGTGCGGAATTTTGCGCGCAATTGGTGCTTCATGCATAGAAGGATGAAAAATGGCAAAGGCATGAGGTGCGCGAAAACTTGAAGCATGGCGCGAAATATGAAGTTGCATAAAAGAGTTTTTACGCGCATGGAGGAGGTTTTACGCGCGGATTAGTGTTTTTCGCGCGGGTTCAAAAATGCCTATAAATATGAGGCTAATCCCTGTTAAATGTTAATGCTCGACACTTAGAAGAAATCCCGAGCTCTGGTGCGCGTAAATTATACGCTAAGTGAGTTGCGCGAAAAGAGGAAAAGTTGCGCGTAAAAGGAAAGTTGCGCGAAAACGTTTTCCGCGCCAAAAGGGAATTTTACGCGCAAGCCATTTGAATTGCGCGCAAGGTGCCCTAAAGGCTGCGCGAAATATATTGGGTCTTCGCACGTATTCAGTTGTGCAAAAGAGAGTTCTTACCGGCTTCTGGGTAAGAAAGTGAAGATTTGTACTTCGGAGAATACATCTGTTTAATTGTAAAGAAGCACTGAAACATTGTGTTATCCTATTTGTGCTAAGAGGGAGCACACGCACTATTGGATTGTTTTCAAAGTGCTGCACGAGTGTAAGGGTATATCCTACTCGTTGTATTCCACATCAAAGGATTGTTTTCTAGTGGATTGTGTGGTACTGGATTATTTCCGTACCATACCAAGGACGTAGCTACTCTTGTTGAGTAGTGAACCTTGTAAATCTTGTGTTCCTGTGGATGTGTGTGTTCAGCAGGGAAGAAACTCTTTAACAGGAGGCGAAGTTTGTTTCAAAAAGGGGAAACTTAAAAAGAAAAAGATATCACTGATTCACCCCCTCCCCCTCTCAGTGATACTTGGATCCTGATTGGGAACTTCATTTAGGGGACCACAGAGTTTCCTTATGCGTAAAGTTATCTTGGACAAGTAAGGTATTGACATACCAATAGTTAATCCAAATGTCACTAGGATGAGTCATTCAAGGATAGCACGACTCAGCTTGGTGCAAAGAAAGCATTTCAAATTTTAAAGTGGTCTCGATCAATGACTTAATCGTCTTTAGATTTTATTTGAAGAGAATGAGTGCTTGTGTTGGGAATTTTTATGGATGCAGAAGAGCATGAGGATGGTTTAGAGGATAGTGGATACCATTATGGTGGAACTCTACCAGAAGTCAGGGAAGATCACTGGTAGATGGGTTGGATATTAGTGATAATCCTTAAGTTAGTAAGAATCATGTGAATAAAGAAGGGGTAGAGTGCCAATAGTATAGGTTGTATTTTTTGGTATAATCCATTCAAGGGTGGTTCAACACACTATGTTGATAAAGGAATGTATTTGGTGAGTTTTGACCCACATCCAGTTTGATGTTTAGGTGAAATGTCTATTTTATAAATGAAGTCCTTCTTAGGACAGGTCAATTTGTTCTTAGTTCAAGAATGAGTGGTGTAGGGGTGACCTTTCAGATGGTTTTTATGGAAAGTATAGTTCCCAAATTGGTGAGACCCTTATAAAGTTTTAAGCATGGTGAGTTGAAAACACATAAGTTGTTCCATGAAAGTTTATTTTGAGTTCTAATGGTCTTTCGCTGATAGTGGAGGTGAAAATAACAGGAAGATGAGGGGGGTGAGATAACGTGTGTTGTGTAGTCACCCCAATGGAAATTGTTTGGTTGGTAATTTTATCATTGTTTAAATTTTAAGGGACTTTAGGAGAAGGTAAAATTTTATTGTTTTGGCTTTAGCAATGAGTGTTGTCTTGTATTTTGATCGGTTGAGTGCCTGGACAGTTTTGGTTGTGTTTGGATGCTCATTTATGGAATGGAAATATTGGATCTCAAGTTTTGTATCAACATAGGTCGATATTTTTTGTTTAGAAAATTATATGTTTCTTCAGGTGGCATCAATTTTGGGGCACCTTTAGAACTCTGATGGTTTATGTATGGGTAGATATCAATCCATCCTTTATGTAGCATATGATTTGTTTTGTGGATCATAGTAAGAATTTTTGCGGGGAAAGATTGTGCATTTAGTTGAGTTTTAGTGGCAGTATGGTAATTTTCAAGAGGAAACTCAAGAAAGGAATATATATATATATAGTCCTAGTGACATGATCTCTTTTTTTTGTGAATTCAGTTATGCTTGGGAAGAGTGACTTGAGGATGAGACGTTATAATGTGGAGAGGTTATAAGATCCTAGACATTGTAGAGGTAATTCCATGATTAAATATTGGTCTCATTATATTTTTTAGGGTTAATGGAATGTTTTTCTAGTGTATGAGGGGCCTTAGGGGTGTTCTTGGGGTTCAGGACATGAAAGGAAGGAAACATGGGCAAAACTATGAAAGGCGCATAGTTGGCACATAGTTAAGTAAACAGTGCATTATGTCTAGGAAAATTGTTCAACTTTGGGAAGTATAATATCACATGTCTAGCACACGATTTTTTAAATCGTGTTTTCTACCCAGGTAACCATGTGACCCACCTCCCCTCAGATAGTGTCATGTTCATGGTTTGTGCACGGTTTGGAAAACTATGCATATAAACCATGTGCCCCTATAGAAGTTGGAAATTAAAAACTTCCATTATGGGATTTAAGAACCTCTTCTAATTTTCCCTTGATTTCTCCTCCTCTAATCCCTAGTGATGAACCCTAGTGACCCAAGCATTCAATATGTGATTCTCCTTTGATCCTGAGATTTTGAGCATTGTTGGCTTCAGATCGAAGCTCTTGGAGAGTCTAATCCCTCTCTTGCATCTCTTTCTGGTTTAGGGTTTACATCTTTCTATTATCTCCATATGAAGCTCTAAATACCTATTTTTTTGTGAAACCTAGGTTATGGATTCAAAGGGGGTTGGATTTGGATCTAAGGCTATGATATATAGGGAATTCGTCAATGGATTCAAGGTCTGTGGTCAATAAGTTATATCCCTTATTCATTGAGTTGATTTTTCCATGCGTGGTTGCGTTCTTTGTTTTCCTTATTTGGATTTTTGGGCCTTTGGTAATTTTTAGTAAAATAATCTTATAAATAATGAATTTAACCCTTCATGATCCACGTAGAATTCATTTAAGATGGGTTGACCAATTTGGGGCCACCCATGTAGTGCGCTGACATTCCCAAACTCTGGAATTGGTAGAGTCAAATGTAAAATTGATGCGTGATAAAGTATATCCCTTGTTGAACATGGTAATATGTTTAGTTGAGTTGAAAAATGAAATTTTGATAGTGCCTAGATTTGATAATGTGTTAAGGGGTAGTTTTTTATGACATAGTAATGGGTTAAATTTAGTTAATTTAGATGGTTCCCAAAAGGGATTATTAATTACATTGGAATCCATAAGAGGGTTAGTATATATAAAATGTTGAAAATGTTGAATTGATATTGGTTCATGAAATTTTGAGCTTGTTCCAGAAGTAGCACCAGTGTCCATTCCTCCTTATAGGATGGCTACACCAGAGTTGCAGGAGCTCAAGAGGCAGTTGGAGGAGTTGCAGGCAAATGGTTTCATCTGACCCAGTACTTTTGTTGCATGTTATATATTTTAAATGTTTAAACTAAATTTGGTAATAAGATTATAAATGTTTAAACTAAATATTTTTAACTAATGGCACCAAAATTTTCTTTTGTTGCATGCCATATATTTTATATTTTCATTCACCATATGTTATATTGGAAGTTTTATAAACATTATTGGTGGTAGCCTACGGATTTGTACTCACACCCTTCTTGGGCACCATTGGGTGCCTGAGTAAACTTCATTCTGCAGATTAGGAAAACGGAAAAGTCATGGTGCTATGGAGTTGACTTGATATTGGGATATACATGGATGGGGATCTGAACTTGGAGTCAGGATCCATTTGGGAATTCAGTTATTGTCTTTCTTTTTGGTTTTCTGCACTTGTGACACTAAAGTCATGACATAGCATATTTACTTTTAGTTTGTGAATTATAACCAGTTTTGGGAGAGGTTGATTATGCATGTTCATTGGTTGTTGCATATTTTTTCTACTATTTAAATTTTCATCAATTGTGAATTACTCTGGCATAGAGGGTATAGTCTATTAATTTGGCTTATTAGACCCGCACCACTAGTTGGCAACCTCTGGTATAAGAACCCGGTTCTTATTCTTAAGGTAAGAGTTTCATCTTTTCCTTTTCCTTAAGTGTTTTTGAGAAAATAAGGAAAATGGAGAAAATTCCCAAATTTTGTGGGTACACGCCCTGTACTTTTCCACACGTCATGTACGTTGGCCGTGTGGGATGTGTACACAAGGTGTGTAAGCCTGTCAGTGATGAAGCGTGTAAAAACTGACTACACACTGTGTAATTAGTATACACGTTGTGTAATCAGTCGACAGGTGAACAGTAGGGTGGTGGAAGTAGCCGCTAGTGGAACAGTAGTACATGTCGTGTCCTTCGAAACACACACCGTGTAATCATGTCGACAGATGAATAGTGGAGCAGTGAAAAGTAGTCGCCAGGGGAAGAGTTAAAAAAAATGGGAAGTACACGTTGTGTACATGAGAGTACATACAGTGTACTTGTGTTTTTTTGGTATAAACCGGTAGTATCCTCCTCTTTCAGCAGAGGAAGCTTAGAATGTCGGGAGGCCGTGGGAGAGATAGTTGAACCTTCAAGGATCTCCCGACAACACACCGGGAATCTGTTTCCTTCACCGTCAGTCTCATTTGAACCGTACAAGTGATTTATTCCTTATTCTTGAGCCGTTTTTACCAATTCTTCTTCTAATGGAAGTTATTTTAGTTAGATTGGGTGAATGTTTTTATTCGATCTACGGTGTTCTTAGTCGTTTTGGGAGACCCCATTTACATATATCGATCATAGGAGTTTGAGGTAGGTGGTCTAATGTTTATTTCCAACTATTTAGTTGTTATTGTGTGTCGTTGTGTTACAAACCCATGTTCAGGGTGTCGTACAGCTGAGGCCTTGACTGTTTAAATACCTAGAATTGCATATGTTATTTTCTGACAATTATAAACTGTTTTTTGAGATCGTTGCATTGATCTAGGGCCACCTCGTGGGTTTGTTCCTTATATTTAGCCGTTTGGATAGGATACCCAAGGGTATTCCATGATTATAGCATGTTTTGAGTTTTCTCAAGAGGAAATGTATACATATTTATTGTTTATGCTTTGGGCTTGGCCCAGTTGCTTGTTTGTGTTTTGTTTAGCCTGAGGGTAGTGCTTTGTTTAGCCTGAGGGAAGTGTTGTTTAGCCTGAGGGTAAATTTTCTTATGTCTAAGGATTTTAATTTTGTGCCTGAGGGAAATATCTCATACGCCTGAGGGAAATATTCATTTTTTTCCCGTGGGTAGTCACCTGTGGGGTTCGATTCTATTTACCTGAGGGTAAGATTTTTTATGTCTGAGGACACTGGTTACTCAGAAAATTCACTGTGGCGATTTATTATATTGAATTGTTAAATAATTATTAAAATGGAAATGTAACCGGTAGATATGTTTACTTTCAGTAAATTCTAGTTTACTGCATTTTACTATTGCACACTGTTGATGCACATTTACACTGACAGTTGGGAATAGGCCTTTGGTTGTTGCCTCCTAAGATTTATTTCTCACACCCTGTTTGGGTCATGTCTTCGGCCCAAACAGATTATATTGCTACAGGTGTTGATAAGTGAAAGGGTCCCTATACAGGTACTTCAATGTTGTAGAGGAGTAGGAGATCATGGGACTGAGCTTAGGCTTGCGATGCTACTGAATTCTAGTTGCACTCTTTTGTTTTGTTTGTTTTACTTTGTAATTGGTACTATATTGTATTTGTTGTTGGGTATCCTATTTAGGATGCTTTCTTAGAATTAGTGACATGTTGCATCATCATTATATATGACTGTCAGTTATCTTTTACTTTAGTTATCAAATTATGGTTTATATTGTTTTAATGTTTCCTCTTTTGAGTATGTTTATCTTTTTCTACTACGCTACACTTTGACAAATGAGGGCATAGTTTCAAACTATCATACCTAGGCCCTTGCTGCTTGTCGGAAGCCTCTGGTGTTTGGGGAGTGTTCTTGAGGTCATGTGATCGACTGGGTTTGGGGCACCCGTTGAGTGGCACCCAGATCTGGGACGTTATAAAGTGGTATCAGAGGCTTTCTTTTCTCTTGATTTACTGTTTAGAGCCTATATCCAAGGATAGGATGGAATAGGTACACAGTAATAAGTTGTTCCTAGGAGTAGCTAACCCATGTAAAAGGAAAAGACAATCTACCTCGTTTAATTTCAATTTATCTAGTTTTGAAATTTTACAATTGATTTGATTTTCACCATTGGGTGACGCACTAGTGGTGTGCTATTTATATTTTTATAATGGGTTCTATTTTAGTTACAACCCTATGAGATTAGGGTATTCCAACTCATGCATCCTTTAGGCACATGTTAGAATCACATTCCATGCATAGTTTCCATGTAATATAGGTGCATTGGAAATTACATGTTATTGTGATAGATGTTGTACTAGTAATTCATGATGTTGTAATAGATGCCTTGATAAAATATCTGCTATTTGATAGGGTAATGTTATGTGAGTTATTGTAGAATGAACGCCAAACTTTGGTTCTTGAAGAGTATGGGCCCTCATTGACCGGAATTTGGTGGATCATTGACATTTTTACTTTTTTATAACATGTATAAGATGCCAAGCTTTGATTCGTGGGGAGTATGGGCCCTCACAGATCGAAATTTGGCACTTTGGTGTTGGTTCAGTGTTTTTCTAGGCTCCAGAGTAGTTTCTGAGGATTACTGTTTGGAGAAACCCAGAATACACGCCGTGTAGTTTTGACTACATGCCATGTACTCTTCTATTCAGGAAGAAATGAAAATTTTAAAGTACACGCCGTGTACCGTATGTACACACCATTTAGTTTCTACCCGGGTCACAGGCCATGTAGGTAGAAACATGGGATAGTGAAACTTCAAGGGAACAAGTTGTGTACTGATTGTACACACTGTGTTGTGTTGACCATGTGTCTGCCGTGTAACAAAAAAGCACGGGCAGAGAAAAATCTGAGCTTATACACACCGTTTCAATAATGAGCACGCCATGTAGTTTGACCTGGGGATCTGGCCATGTAACTAACAACACGAGTTGGTGTTACCTCTTCTTGGACACACTGTGTACCTTTGGGACACACCGTGTAGTCTTGAACAGTGAGAGACTGTGTAGACTTGGCCGTGTGGCTGGGGAAATGGGGTGGTGTACATGCTCTGTGCGGGTGTAACACGTTGTGTAGTGTTAGCCGAGTAGTCGGTCATGTCACTAACAACACGGGCAGTCGGAATCTAAGTAGTACATGTCGTGTAGATATTATACATGCCATGTAGTCTCGTTTAAAGGAGAGTCGTGTGTCTAAGTCTTATTGAAGGACTTGGGTAGGGAAAGAAAATTCAAGTACACGCCGTGTGTGTGGACAACACTCCATGTGTTTGGGGTGTTACACGACTAGTTTGGCAGAAGTACATGCCCATGGGAAAGGCTTATGGGAACCCACTGTGTAGTTATTATACATGCAATGTAGTCTATTTTGTCAAACTTTAATGTTTTCTTTCTCCTGTTCCCTTCTTACATTTCCAATTCTTGGTCCTTAATGATCTTAATCTAAGGCATGTGTTGACCTTGTAGAGTCATTCCGCTAAGACGAACTTGAGTTGTTAGCCAGGAGAGAGACAATGACTATACTACAGAGATGGTAGGCCATGGGCTACCGATGGATCCTCTAGTAGAGCCAGATGTGGCATAAGCCGTTATACCGGACACAGGCGTGGAGGCACAATTTCGTTAAGGCTTTATGTGATTTATGAAGACCTTCTCGGGAGCACCACCGGCTGCCACATCTATGGTAGAGCTGACTCATATATTTCAGCAGTAGCATCCTCCTACTTTTTCAAGGGATATAAGACCATAGGTTGTGGAGTCATGGCTGGGTTCTATGCAAACTATTTTCAAGCATCTGGAGACGCCTCCAGGGCAGGGAGTCAAGATCGCTACATACATGCTGCGTGATTCTGCTAAGAGATGGTGGGATGTCACCACTCATACATAGCATCACAAAGACATGGCGTGGGAATATTTTTAGGTAGTATTCTATGAATTTTTCTTCTTATAAACATGGAGGGAAGATCGAGTTCGAGTGTTCATGAATCTGCAGCAGGGTTCCATGTCGGTGATGGACTATTCTTCCTGCTTCACCGAGCTACAGTGTTTTGCACCTATTCTGGTGGGTGATGAGATGCTGAGGGCTATAAGTTTTGAGGATGGTCTTAAATATGAAATCTGAGCACTGGTGAATGTTTTCAGGTATCCTACAGTGCATGCTATTGTGAACCAGGCACTGATTATAGAACAGAAACTACGAGAAGATAGTGGTGCAGGACAGGGCGGTTCGGCACCAGTTTTTGGTACTATTTCTACCGGTAAGAGGAAGAGACGGATGGATTTTTCTCACGGTGGCAATACTAGCTAGAATATTTCTTTAGGTGGCCAGTTCATGTGCTACTAGTGTGATAAAGAGGGTCACAAGAGACCCCAGTGTCCATGTGACCCAATGGAGTATCAATCTTGCGGTAAGATGGGCCATCTGCAACGCTTTTGCAGGGCATTTCCAACAGTGGCTAGTGAGAGGGGTTCTGTGAAGACTCCGTGTGCGGGAGTAGGGCCAGAAACTTCTTACCAATCAGGTAATTGGGATACGTCGGGATGTTTAGGCCGAGGTGGTGGTCATGGACATGGTAGCCAGGCACTAGGATATCAGATAAAGTAGAGTGGTTCAGCTCAGGTAGCCAGGCTGTGTCGTAGGGTCACGGCACTGGGCAGGAATATGCAGTGCAACAGACCCAACAGGAGCTAGATCCTTGACCTTCCACTATCAGAGGTACTATTCTAGTTTCTTCTATTTTATCTTCAGTACTTTTTGATATGGGTGCTACACATTGCATTATATCTATGCCCGTTGTGGAGAGCCTTGGGCTCTGTGTTTCTTCTTCTTCTGATATTATGATCCTAGACACTCCGTTGGGGACTAGAATGGCTGGTGTGCGTTAGTGCAGGTAGTGCCCCCTAGAGGTTGGTGGGTGTCACTTTATATGGGACCTCTATGTCTTAGAGATGATAGGCCATGATGTCATTATCAGGATAGACTGTTTGGTACCCTTTAGAGCCTTTGTAGATTTCTATCATCACATGATGAGTTTCACGTCACCAGAGGGTGAAGAGTTTCTATACAAGGGTGAATGGGATTTTTATGTGAGCCGATCTAGACCCGAGCATCGTGGGAGAGGTGGAGTGATAGCCTAGATTTTGAGCTTATATCTGGATGACCAGGGAACGTGTCAGAAGGATTTCCCTTCAGTAGTTTATCGTTTTAGGGATGTCTTCCCAGATGACTTTTTAGGTCAACCTCCAGAGAAAGAGGTAGATTTCCCTATTGAGCTTGTTCCAGGAGCAGCACCAGTGTCCATTCATCCTTATAGGATGGCTACACCAGAGTTGTAGAAGCACAAGTGGCAGTTGGAGGAGTTGCAGGCAAATGGTTTCATCCGACCCAATACTTCTCCTTGGGGTTCACATGTCCTGTTTGCAAAGAAGGTGGACGGTACCCACAAAATATGCGTGGATTATCAGAATTTGAATCCAATTGACGGTCAAGAAATGATATCCATTACCAAGGATTGATGATCTTTTTGATCAACTTCGAGGAGCACGGGTTTTCTAGAATATTTACTTGAGATCAGGATATCATCAGTTTCACATTAGACCATCAGACATACCGCTTACAACCTTTCGGAGCAGGAATGGTCTATATGAGTACTTGGTTATGCCGTTTGGACTTATGAACACGCTATCAGTTTTCATAGCACTGATGAATCATGTGTTCCACCCTTATCTGGATTCTTTTGTGGTAGTCTTCATGGAAGATATCTTGGTGTACTCTCACACTCGACACAACCATGCTACCCATCTTGATATCATATTGAGTACACTGAGAGAGCATCAGTTATATTCTAATCTCTCAAAGTGCCACTTTTAAATGGACTAGATCAACTTCCTGGGTCATATTATCTCAGAGGCAGGAGTTGCAGTGGACCTAAAGAAGGTGAGAGCAGCAGTTTCCTGGGAGAAGCCTAAGAACTTGTTTGAAATACAGAGTTTCTTGGGGCTGGCTGGTTACTACAGGCGCTTTATACAAGACTTATCCTGTTTAGCAGCACCATTGATGGGTTTGACTAGGAATGGTGTGATGTTTATTTGGTCAGAATCTTGTGAGACAGCCTTTCAGGAGATGAAGGGAAGGATTACATCCGCACCAGTCTTGATACATCCAGAGAAAGGGAAGATCTATACAGTTTACTATGATGCATCAGGTATTTGGTTGGGAGTAGTGTTGATGCAGGGAGATCGAGTAGTTGCGTATGAGTCTTGGCAGTTGAGGCCACATGATTAGAATTACCCGATGCATGATCTTGAGTTGGATGCAGTTGTTCATGGGTTACGCTGTTAGAGACATTATCTCTTGGGGAACATTTTTTAGTGTTTACGGACTACAAAAGTCTTAAATATATCATTACCTAGCATGACTTGAATCAGAGACAGTGATGGTGGGTTGAATACCTTCAGTCCTTCGACATTGATCTTGCCTATACACCTGGTAAAGGTAATGCAGTAGCTGATGCACTGAGTAGGAGGACTCAGATACAGGCAGTGCAGAAGGCCAGTGGTGAGTAGCAGCTTATGACTTTGTTCACTGAGATGCATTTGGAGGTTCATGATAGTTAGGGGAAAACTTATCTTTCATCCTTATATGTGACTTCTACCCTCCTGGATAGAGTGAGGATGAGACAACTATCAGATTAGGAAGGCCTAGTTCTACGGGAGTCGGTGGCAAGTGAGGACCCTCCTCCTGGTTGGACAATAGGTGATGACGAGGTACTACGTGTCCATGGAGGAGTTTGGGTTCCATGGGATATACGCGAGGAGCTGATGCGAGAGTTTCATGCTTTATCTTGGGCAGTCCATCCCGGAGTTACCAAGATGTACCATGACTTAAGATGTCAGTACTGGTGGTCGGGTATGAAACGGTAAGTAGCTGGTTTTGTTACGAGATGTTCCACTTATCAGCAGGTGAAGGTAGAGCATCAGAGGCCAGTCAGACTATTACATCAGTTACCCATTCTGGAGTGTAAATGGGATGACGTCATGACATACTTTGTGACCAGGTTACCGAGGTCACCTCAAGGCAGTGATTTCTTATGGGTTGTGGTGGAAATACTTACAAAGGTAGCTCACTTTTTTCCGATCAGGGATACCTTCGATGTTGATTATCTTGGGAAGTTTTATATTCGAGAGGTAGTACACCTTCATGTGGTCCCTTGTTCTATCATTTCTGATAGGGATGCTCATTTTACGTCTCGTTTCTAGAAGATTTTTTAGAGGGAACTAGGTAAACAGGTGCTTCTGAGCACCGCTTACCACCCTTATACCGATGTCCAGTTAGAGCATATGATATAGGTGTTAGAGAACATTTTGTGTGCATGTGTCTTGGACTTTGGGGGCTCTTGGGAGAATCACATACCCCTAGTCGAGTTTTCCTACAATAACAGTTTTTAGGAAACTATTGAGATGGAACCATATGAGGATTATATGGTAGGCCATGCCGATCACCTTTGTGCTGGTTAGAGGCAGGTGAGGTAGCTTTACTAGGACCACATATTTTAAAGGAGACTTCAGAGTAGGTCCCATTGATATAGAAGTGGATGGCTACTACACAGTCTTGTCAGAACTCTTATGCTGATCACCATAGATGACCCTTAGAGTTCGTGGTTGGGGATCAGGTTTTCTTACATGTTTCACTGAGGTTGGGACACATGTAGATCAGGAGACAAGTTAAACTTTCACCGAGGTATTTAGGTCCATTTAAGATTATGGAGAGAGTCGGTTTGGTTGCCTATCGGTTGTAGTTACCATAGAGGTATCGGGCCATGCACAACATCTTTCATGTATCTTAGCCGTGCTGTTATCCCTCAGACCTATATCGCGTCTTTTAGCCTAAGGAGATTGAGATTAAGTTTATGTGTCCTTTGAGAAGCATCTGATTCGTATTGTTGACAAGAGCATGAAGGTTCTCTGAGACCAGTCAGTTCCTCTCGTACAGGTGTTATGGTAGCATGGTCGATTGCAGGATGAAACCTGGGAGCGGGAGACCAATGTACGTGCTCAATGGCCAGAATTGTTCACAACCTTAACTTTACCACCCTTAGAAGGGAAATTCGGGGATTAATTGCTTTAAGAGGGAAGTTTGTAAGAACCTGGTTCTTATTCTTGACCTACGGGTTTCATCTTTTCCTTTACCTTCAGTGTTTTTGAGAAAATAAGGAAAATGGGAGGAAATACCAAA
Source organism: Viscum album (assembly GCA_963277665.1). Lineage (NCBI taxonomy): Eukaryota > Viridiplantae > Streptophyta > Magnoliopsida > Santalales > Viscaceae > Viscum > Viscum album. The sequence continues at coordinate 1,640,951,660 of OY728145.1, forward strand.
ATTTGTGGGTACACGCCATGTACATTGGTCGTGTGGGATGAGTACACAGGGTGTGTAGGCCTATCGGTGATGAAGGGTGTAAACACTGACTACATTTCGTGTAATTAGTATACACATCATGTAATCAGTCGGCAGGAAAATAGTAAGGTGGTGGAAGTAGCTGCCATCGGAACTCTAGTACATATCATGTCCTCCAAAAAACATGTCATGTAATCATGTCGATGGATGAATAGTAGTGCAGTGAAAAATAGCTGCCAGGGGAACAGTTAAAAAAATGGGAAATACACGCCGTGTACTTGAGAGTACACGCTGTGTACTTGTTTTTTTAGTATAAACTGGAAGTTGCCTCCTCTTTTAGTAGAGGAAGCTTAGAATGACGAGAGGTTGTGGGAGAGATAGTAGAACCTTCGAGGATCTCCCGACCACACACTGAGAATCTGTGTCCTTCACCATTAGGCTTTTTTTAACCGCGCGAGTGAGTTCTTTCTTATTCTTGAGCCATTCATAGCAATTATTCCTCTAAGGGAAGTTATTTGAGTTAGAGTGGGTGAATTTTTTTATCATATATACGACGTTCTTGGTCATTTCGGGAGACGCCATTTATGTATATCAATCAGAGGAGATCCAGGTAGGTGGTATAATGTTTATTTCCAACTGTTGAGTTTTTCTTGTGTGTCGTTTTGTTATGAACCAATGTTTAGGGTGTTGTATGGCTGAGGCCTTGACTGTTTAAATACCTAGAATTTCATAGGTAATTTTCTGAACAATTATAAACTTTTGTTTGAGATTGTTGAATTGATCTAGGGCCACCCCGTGGGTGTGTTCCTTTTGTTTAGCCATTTGGCCATGATACCCGATGGTATGCCATGATTATAGCATGTTTTGAGTTTTCCCAAGAGGAAACGTATACATATTGCTTGTTTATGCTTTGGGCTCGACCCGGTTGCTTTTCTGCGTTTTGTTTAGCCTGAGGGAAGTGCTTTGTTTAGCCTGAGGCCAGTTTTGGTTAGCCAGAGGGTAACGTTTCCTATGTCTGAGGACAATACTTCTGTGCTTGAGGGAAATATCTCATACACTTGAGGGAAATATTTTTTTTGCCTCTGGGCAGTCACCTGCATGGTTTTATTTTATTTACCTGAGGGTAGGAGTTTGCATGTCTGAGGACACTGGTTACTCAGAACATTCACTATGGTGATTTACTATATTGAATTATTAAATAATTATTAAAATGGAAATGTAACTGGTAGATATTTTTACTTTGAGTACTTGATAGTTTACTACATTTTACTATTGCACACTATTGTTGCACATTTACACTGAAAGTTGGGCACGGGACTTTGGTGGTTGCCTACTAGGATTTATTTCTCACACCTTGTTTGGTTCATGTCTTCGGCCCAAACAGATTATATTTCTTCAGGTGTCAATAAGGGAAAGGGTCCTTATACAGGTACTTGATTGTTGCAGAGGAGTAGGAGAGCATGGGACCGAGCTTAGGCTTGTGATGCTACTAATTTCCTATTGCACTATTTTGTTTCGTTTGTTGTACTTTTTACCTGGTACTGTATTGTATTTGTTGCAGTGTATCCTGTTTTGGATTCTTTCTTAGAATTAGTGACATGTTTCATCATCATTATATATGACTGTTTTTCATCCTTTACTTCAGTTATGAAATTCTGGTTTATATTGTTTTACTGCTTCCGCTTTTGAGTACGTTTATCTTTTTCCACTACGCTACACTTTGATAAATGAGGGCATAGTTTCCCCACTATCAGACCTAGGCCCTCGCTGCTAGTCGATAGCCTCTGGTGTTTGGGTAAATGCGTTTGAGGTCATGTGACCAACTAGGTTCAGGGCACCCGTTGAGTGCCACCCAGATCTAGGATGTTACATCTGGAATACGAAGAGGCACACTTGAGGTCATTTGTTGACCCAACTCGTAGCACCGGCTTAGTGTCTCTCACGTTGGGGTAGTTAGAGGTAATGTACCTTTTTTTTAAGAAAGAAGAAGGGATTTACTAAAGGGTTTCTTCTATAAATATAACTAAGCTCCAATTATTTCCAACATAGAATTATAAAAAGTTATAAAACTGATTCTCTATGATTTCAAAAGATGGTTTTTATTTTTTCTATAAGTTTTCATGGTTTTCATTAATCAAAAAGTGTGTTTTTTTAATGAAGAAATATGTTTTCTATACACTCAAATAACATTGAATATATTAGTAAACATTACTTAGGTTTACATGTTTTGCACTTAAATAAATGTTTTATTTCATTTTATGTTCCTTACTGTGATATTTTCACTCATCCCACATTTTAAAAAAAATGTAGGTATTAAGGATGAGTAAGAAAAATAAATAAATAAAGTTGAATGTCATGATGTTTTTTAGGAAAAGAAATCATGTTTAATTTTTAAAATGTTTTTATAAGATAAATCAATACATAGTAGAAGTTTACACTTGTAATGTATGATACTTATATTTAATTATTTGTTCTAATTATCTAAAAATCATAACAGAAAAGATTTTTATAAATTTAAGAAATTGAATTATAATCCAAAAACACTAGAATGTATAATTCTCATATTCGGGTCTTTAAATGTATCTTCTTTTAGATCTGGAATATTTCTAGTCCATGGATATATTTTCTATAAAATATAATAAATAATGTTTTTAACTATTCCACAATGATTTTTAAATTTTTTATCTAAGTTTAAATTTTTACAAAATATTTTAAAAGGAATCCTTTTGTCTCATTATATAAAAAGAAACTTTTGGAAAAAAAAAATTTAAAAGTGCAAAAGGAATATTTTTTAACTTATACAAATGAATTAAATCTACCACCATCATGAACACTCAATGATTTGAAGATTATTTTTAAATTTTAAATGATTCTTATAAAAGAAAATGTTTTTCCAAATGCTCTTTAAATTTTAAGATTTTAAAATGTTAATTTCAAAGTGAAAATGGTATTTATCTCATAAAATACTCCTTATGATGTTTTAAATATGTTCTCATCAATGATGTCAACTTTTCATGTGATGGATTACTTTTATTTATATTTTTCTCTTATATATATACCTATATTATTATTACTTCCTTTGATGGGGTAATACATTCCTTATGTTAATTCTTTATATTACTTCTTCATGAAATCTACTTTGACTACAACATGAGATAATATAATGCAACCCATTTATTTCCTTGGGTAATTTTTATTTTTATGCCTTAATATTGATTTCTAATTATAGAGCATATAATTCATGAACATTTTATGATGTGTGTGCCCAGATAGTGCTCCAATGAATTGGGTAATTCTTTAGTCTCATGAGATAGTATATATGGGATTAGGGAGTAAACCAAATCCATTATGATACTTTTCCACCATTTCATACTTCTAGGTAGTTATCCATGACTCAGGATCATGTCATGTTATATGCTTCTACCACATTTCTTATATTGATATATTCTTATTATAACATGTTATTTATTTTATGATTCCATGTTATTAATCATTATTATTCTATTTTATGATATTATGTTATACTTATGACTCACATGTTATGATTCCTTATCATGTTAATTAACCTAAAAGGATTTCTAGCTCCATCTTTTCTTTTATGTATTCCCCAATTTAACCTACAGTTTTTGTATCTCAAATGGTTTTAGGAGCTCATTATGAAGAAAAAAATAAGGATGGCATGTTTTAGGTGGTCTAAAAGTTATATCCCATAGTATTGATGTTGGTTTTGGAATTTTTTGTAGTGTTATTGGTTTCTTAGGGTTTTTATTTTGATACTTATAGTGATAAATGATAACTTTGTTGGTTAAATGATGATTTGAACCCATCATGATCGTTTTAGGATGAATTTAGGTTGATTTGATCAGTTAAATTCCACCAATGGGGTTTTTCTCTTCATGAAAATGGAAATTGATATGATTAGTGTAGAATTGAATTTTTGTGACATAAAGCCCATAATAAATGTGTTGAAATTTTATTTGGGTTATGAAATTAAACTAATGGTAATTTTTTTTGGTTGTTAATATGGAATAAGGGGTTGTTTTTTAGGATTATAAATGGGTTAAATGATTTAGGTATCTCAAATAATAAACCTTGTTGATTGGGAAAGGCATGTAAAAGACAAATGGGTCAATTGGGATAAGTCATGTAAATGAGGATTGGTAAAAGGGATAGGAAATAATGATGTTTTGTGTGTTAAATGAACTTTGTTTTGTAAATGATGGATGTATTTTATGGTTATGATTTATGTGAGAAATGTGTTATGATTAAAGAAGCATGTGGACAAGGCTCAGTGGTTTGTGGGGTATTGAATTGAGGTTTTATGCCCATGGGTCGGGTTGGACTGAGGCTCTAAACCCCAACCCTAGAATTCATGGGTTTGGGAGCAAAATTTAGTCTTTATACCCTTGAAGGATTCCTTGGATGTGACTACCTGGGCTGATATTCCAAGGTAAGTATAATGTAGTAGTTTTTGAAATGTTTTCACTAGTGAGATATGGAACTTGACTTATCTCGTTATGCATATTAGTTGATCGGAATAAGCTGTAGTGTAATTGATAAAAATTCATAACCCATGGGTTGAACAATGAAAATGGTTTTAGTTATTACTATTAACTAATAGAACTTGGTTTATCTCGTTTTACCTTGTTTTTCATTTTAGTAGATGCATACATTATCTATTTAGATTAGATATTTTGTAGACACCATTGGAGGTCACCTAATGAGTTGTAATCACACCCTTATCAGGCCACCACTGGGTACTTGATAATATTTCATGGTCACATGATAGGACAATAGAAAATGTCCCATGCATGAGGGTTGATTTGGGCATAGGATGTGCAAAGATGATGGATCTAAACATGGAGTTGGGGCCTGTTTTATGGATTCTCCATTTTTTAGTTATTTTGGATTTTTCATTACACTTGGAACTATATGGAATGGAATATAAGGTTTATTATTTGGTTTTGGATTAGTACCCAGGTTTGGGAATTTTTTAGTAATTCATGTTTATAATTAGTTTTTATTTCTGTTTATTTTGTTTCGTGCTCTGAATATTGTGACTTTCCCTAATAATGAGGGTATAGTATCTACATTTACTACATTAGACCCTAACTACTAGTTGGAAGACTTTGGAATATATGGAGGCATGCCTAAGTTCATGTGGATACCTGGCTCAGGGCATTAGTTTAGTGGCTACTAGGTTGGGGATGTTCCATGATTGGTGGCCTTTTATAAGTGAGATGAGTGGTACACTTGTAATATTCGAAAATAAAAAGGTATATCCAAGTTTTTCACATGAAAAATGGTCCCTTAATAGTACCTTATAATAAATATAAGAGATAAGGTTGAAATATCTCAAGAAATTTGGTGTTGGACAAGTTTTGGGTCATTTTTAACCCTTATCCTTTTAGTTTATCTCCCCATGTAAACCCATTTTTACCTTAAGTGTAGTAAATAGTTTTTAATTATTTTATCATTAATTATGATAAAATTAAATTTGAAGTTATTATATAATATAAATTATTCTAATTAAAAATTTTAAATCCATTTTCCCAATTTCAATTCACATAAATGGAATTTTTTAATTTAAAATTAATCCTGTGGATGAAATTAGAAAGTAGGTTTTCAAATAGAAAATATTAAAATGTTTTAAAATAATTTATATAAAATTTTAATATATAAATTATTTAAATGAATAAATTGGATTAATATATATAATTTAACTAATTTTTAGTTTAAAACAATATTAAAACAATTTTTATGTTTTTAAAATCTTTAAAACAAATAAAAATTCCTAATAAAAACCTGTATTTTTTATTATTCGTTGAAAATTTTATATTCTCATAAAACTCTAAAAAACATTCTAAGATAATTTTTACATATTTTTTTAAAAAAGGAACATTATGTTTTCAAAAAAAATTATAAGTGTCAGAAATTAGTTTTAAAGTATGTTGGAAAAAGGTGATAAAAGTGCTTTTTTGAAAAATACAGTTTTTATGTGTAAAATTGGATTTATTCTTATCACTTGTCTTAAAAACACAAAATAGGAATTTTAAAATTTTTATTGAATATATAATAGATAAATTTTATTAAAATCACCCATCTAAATTTATTTGTTTAATTTATTTATGTAAAACACATATGTACGCATAAAAATAGTTTTTTAGAAGAAAAAAAATCCTTTAGTTTAAAATAGTTTTTATTTTAATTTATAATTAATTGGTCACAAAATTAATGAATTATATATAAATTTATAAACCAAATACTTTCATAATTTATTTAATTCAATTCATACCCTCCATTCCAATAGCTAGGTGATAACAATCATATTAAATAATAATTTTTTAATAGTAATTCATGTTTCATTTGAACACATTGTTGTGTATAACACATGATAAAATCAGTGTTGTGTGTAACGTAATATAACCTCAGTGTTGTGTTTAATGAAATCTAAACTCAATGTTTCATGTAATTAAATCTAAAATCAGTGTTTAAAAGATTAAATTTATTTGAAAATAAATATTTCACAAAATATTGGGGTGTAACATTATACCCCCTTAAATAAAAATTTTCCCTATAAATTCATCAATTTATACCAACAAATGAGGATACTTATACCTCATTACATCCTTAGGTTCCTATGTAACTTCTTTATGTTGGTTGTTTCCCCATAAAACATTGGCTAGCTGAGTGGTCTTGTTTTGTTGAACATTCTCTGTACGATCTAGAATCTAAACCAATTATTCCTCATAATAAATATCATTCCCTAGTGGTACAAACTATTGAGTTTGATATATATGATGGACTAGGTATATGCATCCTAGGAAGAGAGATATGTAAAACATTGTGAACCTAGTATAGGTTCAATAGAAGAACCAAATTATAAGATATTGAATTGATAAGATCAAGTATTTCAAAGGGACTAGTCTACCTAGGGAATAGTTCTCCCTTCTTTCTTCAATAGATAAATTCATAAAAACACCTTCTCACCAACTTCAAATTACAGGTAGCATTGATGATAATTAGAATAACCTTTCTATTGACTTATTTTATACCCTTATTTGTAGTTTAATGGATATAAATTTCTCTTCCATTTCATCATCTACCTCGGGTCCTAATAGATTTTTTTTCTGAAACTTCATTATAGTACATTGGATTTCTAGAATTTTTCCATTAAGGTATTCATAAGGAGCCATATGAATGCGTGAGTAAAATATGTTTTTGTAATAAAACTCAAATAAAATAAGTTTTTGATCCCAAACACATTTCAAATAAGTAGAATAATGTTTTAGCATATCCTCTAGGGTTTGAATTTTTTATCTCGGGATGACCATCTATCTGAGAATGATATGAAATGTTGAAACTCAATTTTGTATTAAGAGATTACTGAATAATTTACCAAAACATCAAGGTAAAATTTAGATCTTGATCATATAAAATTTAAATATTTACACCATGAAATCATAACAATTCCTTAAATTATATTTTGGTGATTGGATCCATAGACAAATCTTATCTTAAAGCAATGATGTGTTCTTACTTCTTAAGGTGATGGACTACAACCCATAATTACCTCAACATTAAAGATAAGATAAACAATAAAGTTTATTAGTTTCATTAATAATATTTCCATATAGTGTAATGTAGTTCTACCTAAAATAACTTTATCACTAAAACATATAAAAAACCGAAGGGTTTCATTTCTATAAATAACTCCTAAAAATAAATTTAATCTTGATAAAATCCCATCATAAAAAACCTCAAGAGGGGTGTCTATGGATTTAAACTTATGATCAACCTTAACTAAAAAACCCATTCTAGAATCCATAACTCTTAATTTAATCATACATGGAGACATATATGCTTACAAAAATAATTCCCCCTTTATTTCTTAAATAAGTTATTATCTTATACAAAAACATTTCCATTGGAAGATTGGTTTCAAAATTGTACTGATAAAATATTAAATGTTGTTTTATTATTCCATAATCCATGTAGAGGGATATAATCAATTCTCAAGATCACATGAAATTTCACTAATGGATGAACAGTAATATTTTCAAAGGGCTCATTCATACAAAATCTGACATGAAATTCTATACTATGGAGTGGAGTATAAGTGTGCTCTAATTATCATGATTCACTTCAACCATCATTATTTCATAATCCTTCCCTTTTTCCTTTGACTTTATAAGTTATTATGGATTTTCATCCTCATTGTCCCTTTGATTGGAGCATTCATTTTCATAATACATATACTCCTTACATTTGAAATGCTACAGTGTGGGTGGTTTGTTTCGAGTATCTTACACTCTATATAAATCATTAGCTAACTTCTTCCCATCACTTCGAAATCTAATTTCCCGATGACCTTCCCTTCCATACATAAAACATTTACTAGTTACATTATAAAAATTTATTCCAAGTTTATTCCTGAAATTTTAGAATAAAGGAATTATCATTATATTCTCTACCTGGTTCTTATATTTTACTTTAAATTCAATTTTTATCTTCTTATAAAACCCATGATATTGATACGTAAATCCAGCCTCCATTTCTACCTTGATATCGCATAGAAAACTATATTCATATCTAATGAAGTATCTTATGAAGGACACCCTTAAGAGACTTGTTTTTATACCACTTAAGAATGGATCAACCTTACTTTCATGTTGAATGATAATACCAGAAGTGTACATCATATGTATTATAAAATTTTTATCATATATACCAAAAGATTCATCATACTTTTGATTTATCTCAAATAAATCCTTCTCCATATTTATAAGAGGAATATGAGGAAAATAATTATTGAAAAATAAGTTATTGAAATCATCCCAATATATAGAGTCAATTTCATCTTATTGCATCATATTCTTGAAAAGATTCCACCATTGATATGCTTCACCTTCCAAAAGGTAGAGAACCCAAATAAATTTCACATGATCCAAACACTAGAGGATTGAAAATACCTTTTCAGTGGTGTTGATCCATTTCTCAGTAACTAATGGATCTGAATACCCACTAATGGATGGTGAAAATTAGCTCATGAAGGACTCAACATAATTTTTTACCTCCTTTTAATGTTTATAAGTACATCATAATTTATAGATTGAAAATATTGTGTGATCAAAGCAATGATATTTTATATTCCATCTCCCATTACGATAGGTTTATTAGGGGAAAATCATTACATTGTTCATATGATTCAATATTGACATGATTTCCTTAGGTTCCAGTCATTGAATAAAACGAAAAGTATAGTGTGAGAAACACTAATCAGAGTGGGGAACCACACATTCATTGTCACGAACCAACCCGGGTCGACCCTGAACCGGTCACCCGAGCCAGCCCGTGACATGGCCCGAGGGGCGTTCCTGATCCCCACGGGCTGGCAACTAGTGTCGGGCATCAAAAGTAAACAGGTGGGAACGATTTGGCCCAAAATATAATAAACTAAGCAGCAGAAATAAATAGAACGAATGTAAATAAGGAAAAAGGAACCAACAACGCAACTAACCTGACCATGACCAAAGCTCCACGTGACCTCGTGGGTCACTCTCCAATAACACAACCGACGTCGCACAAGGCGAACAACTGAAGCTGGAACCTGCAACAGAACTAAAAAAAATAAAACACTATATTAGTGAGTATTAAAACTCAGTAGGTAGGCCCAACTAATTCTATTCCCAAAGCACATACCAATAAATAAAGAATTTATCAATTCCAGGTTTGAACTAAATTATATAAAATATGGTTTCCACACACATTCATTTCTAAAATAAGTAACAGTCCATTTCCCTTTTTAATTTAAGAACAATTTTAATGTTGAAAGAAACAGGTGCATTTCATTTTAAAACATTTTGCGAACAATTTAGAAATTCAAACTTTAGTTGTTAGTCAAAAGGAAAATCACGCACAATACACAACACACACTAAGGGCAATGGAAAAAGTGGCACACATGGGTCAGCTACCGAACTCGACCTCTCAATCGTCCGCCACACAAACAAACACTAAAAGAAACATGGGTCGAACCTAGGAGATCGTGAACAATCCAGAACGTACTATACATGTGACTCATCCTGGAGGCATGCCATAACTCGATGATGTCATAACGCCCATAATACTACCCGGCATAGCCCTGCATGGCCTAACCGAGGGGCCCAATCCCCATAGCAGCAATAACTCAATATTCCCCTGCTATGGGGCCACTATCCAGTGCGTGGTCTAAACTAGTGCAGCAATCGTTCTCAGAAAATTCACTCAATATGCCAGGTTCTCATGTCATCACAAGCAATAAAAAGGGGGTGCGTCTACAATGTAAATAAATCATTCATGATGAACAAACATCACGTACAGCACACGCAAACAACGCACACCAAAGATCACCCCCGAGTGGGATTTCCAAGATAATCCATTTCATTAAAGTGCCAAACGGGCCTTCACCAATTTTAAAGTAAAACCTCATTTCACAAAAAAACTCAAAACGCTTGTTCCGAAGAAATTATTTATCTTTAAAACTATAAGCACATTTGAAGTTCCGTGAATTATGTTTAAAGGCCAAACTGGCATTCTTTCAAAACTGGGTGTCCGCCCGTCAAGAAAATGTCACAAGTGTTCGGTATAAAATAAACAGCTCTTTTCGCACTAAATAATAATTTAAAGTTTTATTATCTAATATTATTTCTAATTCATTAAAAATTAATAAAACAACAAGCAATTAATAAATTCTAAATCTAAAGGTAAGTGCAATGGGGGACCTACCTCGGCTCGCAGTCCAAACGCAATGGCGTGTCGCGCCTCGCACAGACGCACAAACATGTGCACGTCAACGACCACAGTATCGCTAGGTTACCCCGCAAACGCGCTGCAACAAAAGCACAATAACTAAAATTACACAAACATAGACTTAAACCAACCCAAAAGAGCCAACAACGCGAAAGAACCACCTTGACACATTTTCAAAACACCACTCGCACCTTCGACACTATTTACAAAACCACTTCAAAATTTATTGAACAAATTCAAAGAGAAACCACAGCTTTACATGCCCAAAAACATTTCAAAACCACTTTTTATAATTAACGCTCACTCGTAACACGTCGTATCAGAACGTTCAGCACTTGCACCGTTATATAAACTAATTTCATTACAAAATAAAAATACACCGCACGACAAAACTCATTTTGAAACCATGCACACACCATTTAAAAAAAACCCCGTAAACAAAAAGGTCTACCCTTGAAATCATGCGCGCCTCAAAATATTCAGAAAACACAAACCGCACCACAATTTACATCTAGCGAAAAGGGTGCAAAAGCTACTGGAACATTTAAACACACACTTACTGTGCACACTTTAACCAAAACAACACAATTTTCACCGAACAAGGCATAAACTACAATCCTTGCATACCAAATAAATTGTCCAAATGTTGCACAGCAATACCTAGTATTTATATAAGGTGTGAATTGCAAACAAAAGATGCAACTCAAATTATTAAACCAAGAGCAAGAGATACCTACTTCAAAACCATGGCGTAACGAAAACACAAATCTGAAAACATTTCACGTGAAACTTAAAACATTAAACCGATGATATGAAATTGTAAACCGAAACACCCAACTAGATCATTAGAACAACAAGAGTGAAAATGAGGTTAGAGGTTATATCGAAGGGAAGAAAAATTGTGTCGGCAAGGAGGAAGTGCTGCGGCGAAGGGAGTAACAGGGGTAGAAGGGGGATGGTTCGGGCGGCGGTAGCTGGAACAGGAGGTCGGCGCGGGCGATTGGTGGCCGGGACGACGGGGCGAGGCCGGTGACGGGGAGAAGACAGAGTTGCTCAGGGCGATTGCGCCGGAGGACAGGGGAGCGCCGGGCGCGATGGCCGGGTGAGGCGGAGGGGCGCCGTTGGGAGGTTTCCAAGGTGGAGATGAGCTGAAGGAAAACGGGGCGCTGGAGACGGTGCGGTGTTGGGAAGCTCCATGCTGAAGCTTGAGGTCGGAGAGGCAGGCGACGGGGAAGGGCTCGCGCAGCGGCCAAAGGGAAAGGGGAAGGAGGGGAGGCGGCCCGCGGGTAGAATAGGGTTTAGATGTTTTTTTTTCATTTCATTACATTATTAAAAAAATATAATTAGTAATAATAATAATAAAATGAAGAACAAATTTAATAATAATAATGATGCCCTAAAATAATTACCATAATAATAATAATAATAACATAAATAGTAATGATAATAATAACAATAACAAAAATAGCAATTAAATAAAAGAGAAATTTCATGACACGGCCAACTGTGTGGCTACCGCCAACCGTGCGGTGGTCGCGCACGGATCCGAAACCAACTAAAAACATTAAACTTCAAAAATTCTAAATCGGGACTCAACCCAAACCTCGACACGAGAACCTGAAACTAAGATATATTAAATTGAAAAATTAATTCAAAAAGTTGGGGTGCGACATTCATGAAAAAACAATTACAAGATTCCTAGATCATGGCACCATCTTCTAAATAAATGAAACCATAGGTTTATCCTAGACCATTCATAATCATCATCAATTTAAATCCTTCATGATGGTTTTTAAAGAGTTTATGAATTTCCAAATAAAATCTTCTAGCAGTGTCAAACTAGGTGTTTATAAAGGACTCTTTTCATACACTAGGTAATGATCAAGTCCAGCTCAATGCACCCTTTTTGAAGTTATTACCTGTAGTGTTTTATATTCTATATCCACATCAACTTTTATTATACAAATAGGGATGTAATTTCTTGGAAACCACTTTCTATTTCCTTTAAAAAAATTCAAGTATAGTTTCCTATACTTTGTCTCAACCTTAAACTAAACCTTATACATGTCCTTAGGGATATCACTAAATTTTTCTCATCCTAGTTTCCAATGGTTAGATAAACCTATCCTCTAATACCAATTCTAGTTACCTGAGATTTTCTAACATAGATATTACATCATTTTAGATGAATGTCCATTATATTACAGAAACACACACCTGAGGATCATAAAGTTGTAGTGCCTTTGTAAATTTGGACACATAATCAACTGGCCCATAAGTGATCTACTTCATCTCCCACTATGTTCTTCATAAATATAACCCTTGTTAGACATATCATACATAATACCATTCTTCATATTATAGGGAAATTAATCATAAGAAAGGGTGAGCTAAAATAATCAATAATGGTAAAATAGGGAGATATCAATATAAGATGAGCATATGGGTATGAGAACATGTGAATAAAAATTAAAGTTATACCCTGAATATTATAAATCATAAACGTGATTCATGGCATAAATATTAGAATTTCATAAGACATGAATCATAATGGAATCAAATAATGTGAACCATGAGTTCATTATATTGGAATAAGTCATTGATTTGTGGAATATACATAATCATATAAACTATTATTCCATGGATACCCACCAATACATTCATAATATATTTGGATTGGGATAACCACTCATGTACCTGCTTAGAGGTTGCGATAAGCTCCCGTGTACATTGTTTTAGGATTTAGATAACCTCTCATGTACTCCCTTTAGGGATTGGGATTATCTCTCTTGTACCCTTTGTGCTCATATAACATCAATCATTAACCAATACATTGGAAGAATACATAGGTCCCACCCCTCATATAATGAAAATCATACACATGTGTTCCAAAAGATCATAAAACATTCATCATATCAAAACCCATGAAAATAAATGTGTTTCATTAACATTTCATCATAGAATAAACTAGGGAAAATTAATAGGTTCAAAATATTTTCATCATTTCAACATAACATAATACATGTAAAAATATGCAGGACTCATAAGAATTTTATCTTGGAATAACCCATGGAAAAATAAGCACATATCATAAGAATTATACAATGGTATATCCCATGTAAAAAATAAGTAGGTTTCATAAAAATCATATCATCATAAACATAAACCATTCATAGATAGAATAATAATTATATCCTTGGATCATTTATATAGTAAATCATAAGTAACCTCAAAGGATTTATTCATAGATAGGGAATTATTTTGAATGAAAAATCACTTGGAAGGTTTCATGTGGAATATAATCTTTCATTGAAAATGAATTTTTAAAAATAAACTTTATAAAATATTTTAGAAATTATTTTCTTTGAAAACAAACTTTTAAAACTTATAAAAGATGTTTCAAAAACAACTGAAAAATTTTTATGAGAAAAATATACCTTTCACTTTAAAAAAATTATTTATAAAATAAAAAAATTTCAAAATAATTTTATTTGAAAATAAAATCAAAAACATATAATGTAATATTCATAGAAAAAAATATTCTTGATGATGGTTAATTTTGTTCATGTCATACATGTTAAAACAAATATTCCTTTCATATTTTTGGTAAAATCCAAACCAGCCTTATTTGGAAAACAACATGATGATTCCTTTCAAAAAAATTATAAAAATTAAAAAATGTTAAAAATTTATTTAATAAATATTTTATAGAATGTTAAATAATTTTTCAAAACATTATATAAAACATTTTTTTTGAAGAAAAGGGATTTCAGACCAAAGAGATAAATAAAGATGATTTTTAAAAAACATTCTTTTGAACTTTTGAGTAAAAAAAGAGAGGAAAATTAAGGGAAACATGTATTATCAATAAATAATCATAATATAATAAAATTAAATAGATTATTTAGATATTTATTATAATATTTCTTCATCAAAAGCATAACCATAAACAATCCTAATAAACAATGAGATTGTAACATCAAACCATTACCACTTTAGTATCTCTTAAATCATATAAACCATTAAAGAACAACATAAAATGAAGATTTTAATATCATTAAAATAATTAGATTGATTATATAACATTTCAAAGGGGTAGTATATACACCTAATAGAATAAGATAGGTTCATAACTGTTGACGCTCCTTTCATCACAGAATCTAAAGATCGGAAAAGGGAATATCTGAGCTCAAAGTGATTCAGACTTTGAAGAAAACATCAAAAATCAACAAAGGAAGGAAGAAAGGATCAACAGCAGCATCACCGCGCAAGTTATCTAACTGGCGCGCAAGTGTACTTGCGCGGCCACCTTGGTCACGTAGGTGACTTGCGCGACCTAATTGGTAACCGCCCGGTAACCACCCGGGGTCTTCTTTTGCCTATAAATAGACCATGTGGGCCCCCCCGCCCATTCGAGGATCTTTTTCCAGAAACTCGGATTGAAGCTCCCGACGCCCAAGTCTCTTCTCAAAGCTTCCGGAACACTTCAAAGGTAATTTTTTACCTAGAACGGAAGATCTAAAGAGAAGAAGGAAGGCCTAAGTGTTGAAATTTATCAAACACTTGTGCGCCGATTTATTTCCTTCAATATAACTTGCGCGTCCCTTTTCTGGAAGAACCTCCAGAACATTCTAAAGGGTTTAAAAAAGAGTCGCTCAAGTATTTCAACGCTGGTTGAAAATCGCGCAAGTACACTATATGTCGCGCAGGTATACCTGCGCGACCAACACTTGCGCGCCCACGGAAGACTTGCGCGCCTTGCAAGACTTGCGCGCCCCTATCTTTTTGGGTGCCCATCTTGCCCATTTTTACCCCTCTTAAGCCATTTCACCTTTCCTTTTCAAGATTCAGTCTTCAAGACACTCTTCAAAGCCATTTATGGCATGATTTCTTGATTTGACTTTCTTATCTGAAAGGAATTCTGTGGAATCTCTCTCAAAGTCTAGTGATTTAAATATCCTTATGTCACTAAAATACGGAGAGTTCATTCATTCAACCTCATCCTTTAAGATGAGAGAATCTTAACCTGGTTCTCCTTTTCAGGAATAATCCCCAGTGATAAAACTTTTAATCTGGGCATCCTCCTCAGGAGTAAGCCCCAAATTCTTAAAGTTCCCAATCTTGGGCATCCTCCTCAGGAGTAATCCCCAATCAAGTCCTTTAATCTTGGGCATCTTTATTAAGAATAAGCCCCAACCTCAAATATGGGCATCCTCCTCAGGAGTAAGCCCCAAACCTTAATCCCTAACCTGGGTCTCCTTTTTCAGGAATAAGACTCAGTCATAATCTTGGGCTTCCTTTTCAGAAGTAAGCCCCAAGTCCCTTAACCTGGGTCTCCTTTTAAGGAATAAAGACTCAGTCATAACCTTGGGCTTCCTTTTCAGGAGTAAGCCCCAAGTCCCCTTAAATTTCTCTTAACCAGTCATAATTTACCTTTGATTTGGGTTTCCTTTTCAGGAGTAAAACCCAATCATAAATCCCCTCCTAACTTGGGCATCCTCCTTAGGAGTAAGCCCCAAGATTAGAGTATTCAAATCTCCATGAAGCACATATAACTTTATGGACCCTGTTCATGGATTTTCTCCCTAAAAGTAAATCCTAAACCTTCATCTATCTGGGCAGTCATCCATACATAAGCCCTAAACAAATTCTTATGATTTCATCTTTCATGGCACAATTGTCTAAATTTTTACCAATACCTCTTGTTTCTCACACCGAGCATGACTCACGTGAGCTTAGAGTGTAAAAGTAATTATGACATTCATCTTTGAGCCATCAATCATAAACATCATACTCCATAACTCGAACTACGTGGGTTCTGATTCCTTTTCCAAAACAAAGGATACGTAGGTAGCCCATTTATGGGTTCGATCCCAACTTTGAAATAATCTCTGTCCTTCTGAATGACGATAAACTTCAAGTGCCCCACTGAGTGGCTTTAAAACCAGCCTGGCCATCATAATGACCAAGAGACTTTTATATAAATGTTTTGAAGGATACCATTGACCAAGAATCTCTAAAAAGATATAGATGATTCTCTATTGATGAAGAACCTCGAATACATATAAAAGATTCTCTAAATGTCTTGCATATTTAATCATTGATTGTTAAAACTAAAGGAAAGCTCATTTTATACTTGGTAATATAATAAGGATTCACGAACATAACTTAAATCTATAAAGAGAGTCCCGGAGTAGACAATAATTCCCCTTAAAAAGGTGTGATGAGTCCGACCTCCCATCCTCTCGACCAATGCAAATTCCTAAGCCTCATTAGTCCACAAGATAATGAGCGCCTGCCTTTGGAAAGTAGGTCCAAACGGATGTGGAATCATTGGATGTTTCCGGTTCTACTAACAAACCCGTTAGAAACCGATCGGAACGTTTGAATCTCCCGTCCAGGAGGTCATCCCCGGATTCCTTGCGAAACAAAAATGGTGAACCCGACGTGAATCCTTAACCAAGTTAAAGTGATGTTATTCTTATTTGTTAGGCCCCTTGGGCCAAAAAAGCAATCATTGACATGTTCTCATCCAAAAGATGCAGTGGCCGGATTCATCTTGATTATGTCTGTTACATGGAAAAGGCACTCTTTTCTCAAGATCTTCTGCAAAATGGCTTTCCTTAAATTCACCTCTGTGAATACTGCTGCTGTGAACACCTCTACTGTGAGGTCTGCTGCTGTGAAAACCAATGCTGCTACTCCTGCTGGAACGTCATCCGCTCTGAGGATGACATCACCAACTCAGCGTCTTCAACGCTGGGTTTCTAATGCACTGGTTAAGGAATACCGTCACAACGGTATTATCCCAACTCTGGAGGCCGCTCGTCAAGCCCTCCAAGTTAACAACTCTACCTGGTCGTCCGGACAACGGCGGCCAGCAATCAAGAAGCAGGCGGTGCTGACTACCGTCTCCAACCGTTTCGGGTCGTTATCCCCGGAATGCAATTTCCATTCACTCCCTTACTCTGAGGAAGTGAATGAGCAGGTCCCGCAGGACCTTAATTCAAAAAGACAGGAGTCCTTCTCAAGGGCTCCCATCAACAATCGCCGCCAGACTCGTGCGGTAGTGCGCCCTCAACATGATGAGGGTACCGACTCCAGGCATTCAGCTCAGGTTCCTCGAACCCGAGCAGGCAAGATGAACCGCCAGAGACGGAATCCGGTTAATAATAAGCAGGTTGTCATCCCTGCCATCTCCGGAGAAGTCCACCAACCTAACTTGGTGGCAAACAACGAGCAGGCATACACACCTGTTCGTTTTAATTCCGTTGTCCAGCAGACTCGTCTGACAGCATCAAGCCTATCCCGCCAGGCAATTCTGGCGGAGTACCATAGACAGGAACATACACCTGCTTATACATCACCAGTTAGTCAGTAGGCTCGTCTGACTACATATGATGGATCTCGTCAACCGCGTTTGGAGAAGTGTAATCAGCAGGCACATACACCTGCTAATACTAATCAGGCCTACCAACAGTCTCGCTTGGTAGCGCCCGGAGAAGTCAGTCGGAAAGTCCTGACGACAAACAGGATGCAGACTCAACTCTCTTCCTCCACACTTGAGTACTGTCAGGATTCACTGATAGGAAAAGGAGGACAGGAGCAGGCACATACACCTACTCCAAACCCGGAATGGACGTATATCCCCATTCCGGCAGCTGAAGTCACCAAACATATTTTGTCAATGGTGAAAGAGCAGAAGAAAATTCCTGCTCATATTCTGGATGCTTGCCAGGATATCATAACAGCTTCAGCATCATCTCAGGGACAGACACATAAATCTATCCCTAGAAATGGAGTGACACATCAACGATTCACTCCGGAAAAGACACACACATCTGTTCCAGTCCAAGAGGGTTATGGGGCATACTCCCCCATATCATACAGACAACCAAGTCAGGCACATACACCTGATTTGAGTGGAGATCGTCAGCCTAACCTAACCATATTTCCTGATCAGGCACATACACCTGCTCAGAGCAATCACATTCGTCATCAAGTGGTTTCTAAAGCGAGTAAGAAGGCATCTAAGAAAAAGATCCACCCAGCACAGTCAGGAGATCAAAGGCCAATCTGCAACAAGGCCTTACTCGATGCTGGAGTTCTTGAAGCCCTCAGAAATTTATCTGTCGGAATTCAAGATTCTACTCCCTCAGTTCCCAATAACGGGAACATTAATTCTGAAGGTCTTCAACAGACACTTCCTCATGAAGACTTGCTTCATGAAAATTCGGTCAATCTTGAAGTTTCTTCTTCAGATGAGAGCCACAGAAACCCTCTGTGTGGTCAGAAGGCCAAGGAGCAAGAGATTTCAACTTTTGCTGTAACCCATCATGACGGTCCTCCTCATGGTGATGAACTTTGCTGCGAAAGTCCTCTCCGCAGTAGTGATTCACGTTGTCTTGAAAATTCTTCAGAAGGCAATGTAGTGACGAGAAAGCCCTCCTATCTCGAGGCACTTGAAAACGTAAAACCAGTCATGTTTGATGCTTTACTATCGGCAGGTGAAACTCTTTCTCTATCAGAAGATAGCCCGGGTTTCAGGTTATTCTCCGAACCATCCCTGGGTCATTCATCTTCCAGTATGAATAGTGATTTCTCTACCAATCTTGTTGAATCCGATGAAGCAACAAGGAAACACCAAATCTGGTCCAAACAGGTAGAAGAATCTTCATTTAATGATAAAGAGGAAATGCTGAACATGAGGAAAAAACTGGCAAAAGGTGAAGTACCAGTCATGTTTTGGCCTTTGGCTGACTCCCAGTACGACATTCCAAAGATGTTGACGGATGATGGAATCCATGATATTCGTCTCAACATATGGAAAACTCTTTGTCAATTAAAGAAGAAGGTATTATCTTATGATGAATATGAAAATCATCTTAAGATAATAGAAGGGTTACAACGCCAGATTGATTTGGCATCTCTATCAGTCTCTCGGTATCCGAAGGCTGAAAAGCAACAGAGAACCCTTCAACGTTCATGCCTTGGCGCACTAAGAAGATTGTGTCAGTTAATTGCCAATGCTCCATCTGATGTTCATATCAGAGGATGGGGTGTTCACGGAGCACTACATTTCACAGTGCTTTCCGGTCAGCAAAGCCCGCCGAAAATGGTCTCATGCAATGTTATTGCCCATGGCCGGCCACAGTCAATGGGCTTTGTTCATAATCAAAAGCTTGCTCAAGAACAGGCTTCAACTAGTTCCTCTCAAAATCAAGTATATAGAGAACAAGTTGTTGAATTGATCCTACATCAAGCAGGCGAGAATATTGCACAAGCCTCTCGTCTGGAGCAAACACGTCATCAAATGACAGAAGTTTCGGAAATCATCCAACGGTCTGTTGAACCAGGTGATAAAAGTGGATACAGGTTAATGCATCCAGCTAATTTTCGAACTAAGATTCGCAAGATCAAGAGAGATTTTAAGAAGATCTCAGACATAGCATGTCAAGAGACACCCCAACTTGTCAGACTGGGGACTTCTCTAAACCAACCCTCAGAGTCAACAAATGAGATTCGAGGAGTTGAGTGGAAGCAGCAGGAACATCCCCAGTCCACCGGACTGGGGACTTTTTCAAATCCTCAATCCCTCCCTCAGAGAAAGTCAGTATTCTCTCGATTAGGGAATAAGCCTCAAGAGGAACGAAGAGCCAAGCTGTCAGGAGATTCTCTCCAAGTGACGGTTCTCCAAGAAATTCCTGAGGGATCAAGTAAACGGAATGCCATGTCTCATCATGGACATAGAAGGAGACAATATCACAGAAATGCTGATAGAAAGGATTCCATACAATATGCATCCATTAATTTCATCAATGCTGTTGCTGCTGATTCACCAGATGAGGCTCAATCAGAGGGATCATACGAAGGGGTTCCTGCTCAAGAAGTTGCGCACACAGACCTAAATGAAGAAGGTGTGCGCACAGGTAATCAAAGGCTTACCCAAAATCTGGGTATTCCTTCAAGTAACACACTTCCCCCTCTCCGAAAAGGATCCAATAAGGGGAAAGGAAAGAATCAGGTTACTTCTCACCCTTCCTCTGAAGGAGGTCAATCGCTCTCATTAGAGCAAAGGTTTGCACAACAGGAGGAAGAAATGAAAGAGTTAAGAAGGTTGAATGCAGAACTACTTCAGAGTAGTCTTCTTATTAAGAATTCTGAAGTCCGA
Organism: Viscum album; assembly: GCA_963277665.1. Taxonomy (NCBI): domain Eukaryota; kingdom Viridiplantae; phylum Streptophyta; class Magnoliopsida; order Santalales; family Viscaceae; genus Viscum; species Viscum album. The sequence goes on from OY728145.1 coordinate 1,640,972,638, forward strand.
CACCCGAAGGAATTTGTTGTAACTACTGAGATGGATCAAGAATATCCTCCTTTATCAGTACACCCACAGAGGTCTAATCCTACGGGTCAAACGCAACAACGGTTGGCAGCACTACCATCAGTTGCAGCACCAACCACCACGTCTGTCCAAGCTCCATTCATTGCACCAACCCAAAACCAAGTTCAACCTGACGTTTCTCAAAAGTTAATAACTACTATTGAGTCATTAACAGCTCGGTTAGAAACTATGGAAGGGAAAAGGGCGCAAGTTCAACCTGAAAAGAAAGTTTACCCTGAATGGGTAGATTCAATTTCTCCTCCATCCAGTTTTGGAAACCCTATTTTCCCTACTTTCAATGGATTAGGCGACCCTGAACAACATTTGACGCATTACGTGTCTTGTTGTGATCCTATGATGGGAACTCCAGAGCAGCAAGAAGCAGTGAAACTCAGATGCTTCGTGTGAACCTTGCAAGGACCAGCTTTTGTCTGGTATACAAGCTTGTAATCCCGGTCAGTCATCGGATGGGAGGATCTTCGTCAAAAATTCCTTCTTCAGTTTAGCTCAACTTTTCCAAAAACGAGAGTTTTCGATCTTACAAACTGCAAGCAAAGGGAAAATGAAAGAGTCTCTGATTTCGTTGCTCGTTGGAAGGGATTAACGTATTCCTTGAGTTTAGCACTCCCTCAGGAGGAATTATTGCCAATCTGTGTGGCAAATTTGCGTGACGAATTACGCACGCCATTGATCCCTGTGAAATACACAGGAGGGTTTCGAGACCTTACTTCAATCGCTCAACAGATTGAAGATTCCTTTATATAGGCTAAGGTTAAATCTCGTGTAATTCCATCAGCTCCAGGAAGAAGAATGGGTAAAGCAGAAACTGCTACAGTTATGCTTAAACAGGCACCTGTACCTATTTCTACTTCAAAACCTTCATCTTCTCGAAGGGCTCCACCTCCTGAACGCCAACAACAAAGGCTGTTTCGTCCAAATGATCAAAAAGATCAACGACGAAAACAATTTGAGGATATGAAGAGTAAAACATACTCTTTCCGAAGTGAACAAGTTCCTGGTTACTTCATTTCAGCTCTGGAAAATAATTTGGTTCAATTACCAGTGCCGAAGAGGCCAAACAAGGAAAGAGATGAAGACCGTCCCAATTATTGTCCCTTTCATCAAATGTTGGGGCATCCCATCCAGGAGTGTTTTGTCTTTAAAGACCTCCTGCAAAAGATGGTCGACTTGGGACAAGTCAAATTGAAGGGTTCTTCAGCTCATGTAGCGTGTATTACCGCTACAGATCCAGAAGAAGGAGGCGAGTGGCAGGAAGTCAAAAGCAAAACTGCGAAAAAATATGATGATTGGATGGTCAGAAAGACAATCAATCGGACCCATTCCATTTTGCGAACACAATTGAAGAAGCCAATTGTGTCTCCTACAAAAGCTGCAGTAAAGCCTCCATCAAAAGACAAATCCTCAAAAGGTCAGCGCAATTCAAAGAAGAAAGAGGAATCAGGAGAAGATGAGTATGTATCAAAGCCTAAATTTTCTTTGACTCTGGAAGATTTCATGCCATCTACTTCAAAGCCACGGGCACCGTCCCACCAAACGGCACAGCCTAAACAGGCTAACCAGGCAGAGTATTTATCAGACGAAGAGTTAATCTTTGGTTCTGTTAATATGATTCAATTAACAGATTCATATTCCAGTCTTGATGAGCCTGAATTCCCTGTATCAAATAAGGGAACCCGAGGAAGTTCTAGAGGTTCAGGATATAGGGGAAGACGTGGATCTTTCCGAAGCCACTACTCTAATTCTACCCCTGCTATCACTGTATATGCAGCAGAAACTCGTGGTAGAGCCCTTCAGCGAGCTCAAAAAGAACAAGCAAGTTCTTCTTCCAATGGCCAACTCAGTTTCGGCACAGTTATTTTGGAAGACCGATTAAAAGTTCCATCTTCTTTATCTCAGCAAGTAAATGGATCTAATCAGTCTAATTTTCCAAAACCAAGGATGTTGTCAACTTCAATACAAGAGGCATCAGCTTCCAAAGCATCTGCTTCCAAGGTACCTGCTAAACCGCATATTCCTATTGGGAAACGCAGACCTCTAGATCAAAAGTATGATATATTGAAACACTTGGCCCAAGTACCAGCCAAGTTATCAATTTTGGATGCTTTGAATCTGTCAAGAGATCTTCGAGAAGCACTCATCGAAGCTTTGTCAAGTCCTCAAGAGTTTGAAGCTGAAATTGCTGCAGCTGAAATCTATCACATAGAGAATAATCCTGCGGAATGCCATGCAGTAATATCTTTTACTGATAAAGATGAAGATGATGTTGTGCATGGGCACATAAAACCTTTATACTTATCTGGAAAAGTCAATGGTATAGATGTTTGAAGAGCTTTCATTGACAATGGTTCAGGAGTCAACCTCATGCCCATTCGCACACTTCGTCGCTTGGGCCTCACGGAATCTGATTTATCTCCTTCTACCATGATGTTGCAAGGATATGATAAAAATGAACAAGAACCACTGGGAGAAGTTACGCTCAGAACTCAGTTTGGAGATCTTGTTTCCAATTCGGATTTCATGATTGTTGATCAAGACTCAGCTTTCAATATCTTGCTTGGAAGACCCTGGCTACATCAGCATGCAGCTATTCCGTCATCATACCATCAATGTCTCAAATACTGTTTTGATGGTCAAGTTGGAACATTTTATGGTGATAAGGCCCCGTTCAAGACATGTGAGTCTCAATACATTGAGGTGGAATTTTATCACATGAAGGGAAGAGAAAAATCTACAATGAAGGAAATTACCAAAGTTAATGCTCCATATGGTTTGGAAAAAATTCCAATAAATCCATTTTCACATGTGAGTACAGATTATGTGTTACCTATCAGTCAAATTGAAAAAATAGGCCCAAATCAAAATACTCTTATGGAAAGATCCATAATGTCAATTACGGCAATCGAGCCAGACAACATGGGAGAAATTGGTAACTTACCAAGCAGTGATGAAAGCATAAGTGGTGACGTTTTCATTTCGTCTGCTGAAATCCAACAAGTCTATACTTCGCTAATCAGGCCAGAAGAAGTTATAGCAACACCAGAGGTGAATATTGATGTCGATTCTCAATCCATCATCTCCTCTTTATTTCCCAAAGAAGACCCTTTATCATCAATAGGGTCGGAAATGGAAGCTTCTTCTTCAAAATGTGAAAATTTTGACATTTCTTATGATCATGAGAATTTCGTTTTTTCATCTACTTTGCAAGTATAAACGGAAGAAATAACACATGATGAAGAGGAAGAGGAAGATCTTAGAGATGCTCCTCCAGCATTTGAAGAGGTTATCTCTACCACTGTGGATGAACTCAGAGAAGTAAATCTGGGTACAGAGAAATATCCACGCCCCACTTTAATTAGTGCGGCCATGACCCTTGAAGAACAAGAGATGTATATTTCTTTTCTAAAGCAAAATAAAGATATTTTTGCTTGGAATTATACAGAGATGCCTGGCCTTGATCCTGATGTTGCCACCCATCATTTGGGTTTGCCAAAAGAACATCGAGGATTCAAGCAAGCCGCGAGAAGAACACACCCAACCTATGCTTCCAAAATCGAGGCTAAAGTGGATAAGCTTATCAAAGCTAACTTCATCAGAGAAGTTCAATATCCCAAGTGGTTGGATAATATTGTCCCTGTAAAGAAGAAGAACGGACAAATTAGGGTTTGCATCGATTTCAGAGATATTAATCAGTATTGTCCTAAAGATGATTTCCCAGTTCCGATTACAAACTCTTAATTGATGTGACGGCTGGCTATGAAGTACTTTCTTTCATGGATGGATATTCTGGATATAATCAGATCCGAATGGCCTCAGAAGATGAGGAATATACAGCCTTCAGAGCTCCTCAAGGTGTGTTTTGTTATCGGGTGATGCCCTTTGGTTTAAAGAATGCAGGTGCAACATATCAACGCGCCATGCATCGTATCTTCAAACCTTTTCTAGGGAAGTTTTTTGAATGCTATGTAGATGATTTGGTGGTTAAATCCAAACAACGTTTTGATCACTTGGCTGATTTGGAAGTTGTATTCCACAAGCTTCGACAACATAATTTGAAGATGAACCCCTTAAAATGTGCTTTTGGGGTAACCTCAGGAAAATTACTCGGCTTTGTTGTACGCCATTGTGGTATTGAAGTCGATCCTGAGAAGACCAAATCAATCCTTGGTATGTCACATCCTCATAATTTGAAAGAATTAAGAGGACTTCAAGGACACTTAGCCTATATTCGGCGTTTCATCGCCAATTTGGCAGGCAAAAGTTTACCCTTTACCAAATTATTGAAGAAAGGAGTCACTTACCAGTGGATTGAAGAATGTCAAGAAGCATTTGATGTTCTCAAGAAATACCTCTTGAGTCCACCAATACTCATGCCACCTGTTGAGGGTAGGCCTCTTATCCTCTATGTGATAGCTTTAGAGCGATCATTGGGTGCCTTTCTCGCTCAAAAGAATGATGCTGGGAATGAAAATAGTCTCTACTATCTCAGTAGAACTATGCTTGAAGCAGAAACCCGGTATTCGAGTATTGAAAAGTGCTTCCTAGCATTAATATTTGCAGTTCATAAACTGAGACATTACCTGCAACATCACGAGTTCCAATTGGTATCTCGTAATAATCCGCTCAAATTCATCCTTAGTCGTCCAATGCTTACAGGACGTCTGGAAAGATGGGCGGTTATTCTACAGCAGTTCGACATTCAGTATGTGTCTCAAAAGGCAATTAAAAGCCAAGCTCTGGCTGATTTCCTGGCTGAACATCCTTCAGTGGAAGACATGTATTCAGATATCGAACTCCCTGATGAGGAAGTTTTCTCTATTCAAGAGAGTCCTCAAACATGGAAAATGTATTTTGATGGTGCTTCTAGAAGTCCAATAGGGAAGAAAATGGAAAATCCTAAATTCAACAAAGTTGGTTTAGGAATTGTGCTCATTTCTCCAGATAAGGTAGTGTTACCTTATTCCTTTTTGTTATGGGAAGGTGGTACCAATAATGAAGCTGAATACCAAGCTCTCATTACAGGCTTGGAGTTAGCGCTTCAAGCACAAGTGAATCACTTAAAGGTGAAAGGTGATTCAGACCTGGTAATCAAACAAGTCAATGGGGATTATGCCATCAGAAAAGAAGAATTAATCCCTTTGTATGATTACGTCAGAGAGTTAATGTCGGAATTCCCTTCAGAACCGACATTTTCTTATGTCCCAAGATCACAAAATGCTCAAGCTGATGCACTGGCTAATATAGCCACAACTTTAGCAGATCCAAATCGGGACGAAACAACCATCTGTATTGCCCACCGTCGTGCAATTTCACCTTATGTTCAAGTCAGAACAGAGGAAATTAATGAAATTAGTCCCATTCCTGAACTGTATGGTCATACTACAGGATGGATGTCACCTATCAAGGAATACCTTCAAAATGGAACACTTCCACCTGATAGAGCCGAGAAAGAACAAATTCGGCGACGTGTGGTCAATTTTACTCTTTATGATGGTCCAAACCACCTCGAGAAAATTCTCTACAAACGAGGTTTTGATGGAGTTCTCTTCAGATGTATTAATGGTGAAGAGACAATGGCTGTCATAAAAGAAGTGCATGCAGGGGTCTGTGGTGCCCACCAGTCTGGACACAGACTGTCTGATCAAATTCGAAGGCTTGGATACTTCTGGCCTTCAATGATACAAGATTGTGTTAATTTCACAAAGAAGTGTCATTCATGCCAAGTATATGCCAACTTCATTCATCAACCTCCAGAGTTGCTTCATACAGCTAAATACTCATGGCCATTTTCCACATGGGGAATGGATGTGGTGGGACCTTACCCTTCAGCTACGGCCAAGCATTTTAAGTACATTCTTACTGCTACTGATTTCTTTTCCAAATGGGTAGAGGCAGTACCTCTCAAAGAAGTCAGTTCTAAATGCATTGTTAGCTTCATCAAGTCTAACATCATTACTAGATTTGGTGTCCCTCATACCATATTGATAGACAACGGCACCAACTTCTGTTTTTCTGAGGTAAAGAAATTGTATCAAGAATACAACATTAAGTCCAACCATTCATCTCGATATCATGCAGCGGATAATGGCCAGATAGAGGCCTTCAACAAGACTCTTTCAAATATACTGCAAAAGATGGTGGATAAAGATAAGAGGTCATGGCTTGATAAACTCTTTCATGCTTTATGGGCTTATCAGACTACCACTCGCAATGCAACGCGGTCTACTCCATATTCATTGGTATATGGAACAGAAGCAGTCTTGCCAATTGAAGTTCAATTGCCCTCACTCAGAATAGCCATTTGTGATCAGTTATCAACAGATGAGCAATCCCAAAATCGGTTGAATGAATTGGAACAGTTAGATGAGAAAAGATTGTGCACTTTGCACCACTTGGAAATCTATCAGAATCAGATAGCACGAGCTTTTAACAAAAAAGTTCGTCTTCGTTCATTCATTCAGGGAGAATTGGTATTGGTTCTCAGAGCACCAATGATACCAGGAAAGAAGCCTCCCAAGCTTGAACCAAAATGGGAAGGACCTTATTCAATACATAATGTCTACTCCAATGGAGCGTATTCTCTGATCTCAATGGATGGAGAACACATCACGACTCCAACTAATGCCAGATTTCTGAAGAAGTATTTTGTATAAACACAAAATATTGTTCCCAGATCCAAAACAATCACATTGGTTCATATTATGTCTGAGATGACATTAAACTATATTTTGTCCTGGCAACATGACATTAAACTGTGTGGCACTTTCATCATCCAGCATGACGTTAAACTGTGTTAGTTCCCTTATCGTCCAACATGACGTTAAACTTTCACATTGGTTACTATTATGTCCGAGATGACATTAAACTATATATTGTCCAACATGACATTAAACTGTTATAATGTCCAGCAAGACGTTAAACTGTGATGTCCTATCTACATGACATTAAACTGTACAGAAGTTCCATATTTTGTCCGAGATGACATTAAACTATATTGTGTCCTAGCAACATGACATTAAACTGTGTGGCACTTCCAACGTCCAGCATGATGATAAACTATAAAAAGTCCCCAGAACTGATATCCTCATATTGGTTCACCTTAGTCCTAGCTACATGACTTTAAACTGTACAGCACCAGTTCGTCCTTGTTATATGACGTTAAACTATACAGCAATGGTCCAGTATGACTTTAAACTGCAACTTCGTCCCACATGACATTAAACTGTGAAAAAGTTCCCTAAACCGTCCAGCATGACCTTAAACTACATCATCCCTGGTCCATGTATATGACCATAAACTATTTTCAAATCCTTTATGTCCAGCAATACGTTAAACTGTGACGTCCTAACTACATGACGCTAAACTGTATAAAAGTCCCTCACGTCCGGAAAGACGTTAAACTATATAATCTCAAAAGTCCAGTATGACATTAAACTGCACCATTCACGGTCCATGCATATGACCTTAAACTATTCGCACTTTCGTCCGACATGACGTTAAAATGGTACACTCTTTTGTCCTTACTGCATGACATTAAACTGCACAGTCCCCCTTTCGTCCAATATGACGTTAAACTGTATTGTCCCCATCGTCCTAACTAAATGACACTAAACTGTACAGAAAGTCCTTGATATGTCCTACATGACATTAAACTGTTATTTTGTCCCTGCTACATGACACTAAACTGTGCAGCACCAATAGTCCTAACTGCAAGACTTTAAACTGCATAGTCCCTTTTTTATGTCCTACATGAAATTAAACTGTGCATCGTTAAGGTTGTTATTACCTCTTGTTTCTCACACCGAGTATGACTCACGTGAGCTTAGAGCGAACATCAACCATAACACTCCCTTTGGGCCACTAACCATGTATAAGTCCCAACAATATTTTTTATTTAGATCATTGTCCACAAGAACAACTTGATCATTAATTCATTCTTTAATTGAACTACACGGACTTTGATCCTTGCCCTTCAGGCTGGGTATGTAGGCAACCTCCCAGGGTTCAAGACCAAAAACAATCTCTTCACATCGGTTCACCACAACCTCATATGATGTTGATTTGTGAAACCGCCCCTGGAATCAATATCTTTACATTGATTCACTTTTGTCCTTGTTATATGACGTTAAACTATACAACACTTTTGTCCGGTACGACAATAAACTACAATATTCTTTGATTTCCTCATTTGAGAAGGAACCATTATTGACATTGATTTTTTTTTTAAAATCATGTTTCATTTTCAAAAGACTACGTGCATACATGGTAATGCCTAAACTTTTTATCTCAGGTTAAACCATCATTGCACTAAAGTCCCCTTTCACCCTTCACATGTACGAACCAAATTTGTACAAAGGGTAGTTCTAGAACTACGTGGACTTGATTCCCATCCTTATGGGATACGTAGGAACATTCGAGTGTCCCTCGAATCCAGTCCCAAGTCTTTTGGGCCTAACCCCAAATTTCACTTTCAGTCCCTTGGCTGAAAAGTCCTCATGAAAACACACACTGTGTATTCATTATTATGGTCCGAATTCTATGACCCTAAACTAAGATCACTCATACTTTCGTCCTGCACGACGTTAAAATGCATTTCAAGAACTACGTATGGCTTGATTCTCATTCTTATGAGATACGTAGTGAAGTCCAAGTTTCAATTCAGGACCCAGCCACAACATGATTATGGTTTTCATTGACCTATGTATCTCTATATACATCGGACAATACCCATCTTTATGTGTTATAATCCTAACCTTAAATATTTTCAGATCTTCATAACCCTTTTCATGACTTCTAGTCACAAAAATGTCAAACTTCTGAGAATTCTTTTTCCTGACTATGCAGCACGTGCCCATAGGTGGCCTTGCATAAACAGTCCACATAACAGACTTGTCATCCAAAAGATGCTATTCATTTGACCATGCAGCCAATGCCCATAAGTGGCCCTGCATATTTCAACCCCCTAACGGGTTTTGTTAAATAATAGTAACTTCATTCTTGGGAAGAATGCCTCTTTTGTACTTATTTGTCTTAAACGACAGTATGTAGGGATCCGCAAAAAATAGCCATCCTTAACATATTTGTCCCATATCCTTTTTCATGATCTGAAAGTATTCAAGTCTATGGTTTATTCTTCTTCCCTACGTTTGGGTCAGACCTTCGTAGGAGTGATATTCATCCAGTTCTTCGATGTTCTTGTTCGGAAATATCTTCTCCATATTCAAGTACCTCTTTCCATACAAAAAACTCTATACTTTAGAAAATTTGAATCTCCATAAACTTTCACTGGCTTTTAGCACTAGGAAAGTAAATTTCTGGGAGTTCTTTTGCCTGACTATGCAGCATGTGCCCATAGGTGGCCTTGCATAAACAGTCCACATAACAGACTTGTCAGCCAAAAGATGCTATTTATTTAACCATGCAGCCAATACCCATAGGTGGCCCTGCATATTTCAACCCCCTAACGGGTTTTGTTAAATAATAGTAACTTCATTCTTGGAAACTACTTCTTCTAATGCCTTTTAGCTCCTTTTTCATATCATTCCTCAGATTCAAATATTATTAAGCCATAGTTTACATTTTTTTCCCTCATACTTTAGTATGGTAATATGTTTTCAGATAAATTTTCAAGGAATTGAATCCATTTTTAATCCATTTTCGGTCAAAGCTATTTCGACCTTAAACATTAGCCCCTTTATGTCTGGCATGCATGACTTTAAACTGCCCACAAAAGACAAAGGAACTCTGAATAAAATTCAAGTTCCAGCACACTTGCGCACTGCCCTCTGCGCACTAAAAGACTTGCGCGCCCTCCCTTTTCCTTTGAAAGGATTCGATTTCCTCAGAGTCAAATCCTCATTTCTCTCCGGATCCAACTCTGAGGGGGGACTTTTGTTGATGCTCCTTTCGTCACAGAATCTAAAGATCGGAAAAGGGAATATCTGAGCTCAAAGTGATTCAGCCTTTGAAGAAAACATCAAAAATCAACAAAGGAAGGAAGAAAGGATCAACAGCAGCATCACCGCGCAAGTTATCTAACTGGCGCGCAAGTGTACTTGCGCGGCCACCTTGGTCGCGCAGGTGACTTGCGCGACCTAATTGGTAACCGCCCGGTAACCGCCCGGGGTCTTCTTTTGCCTATAAATAGACCCTGTGGGCCCCCCCATTTGAGGATCTTTTTCCAGAAACTCGGATTGAAGCTCTCGACGCCCAAGTCTCTTCTCAAAGCTTCCGGAACACTTCTAAGGTAATTTCTTACCTAGAACGGAAGATCTAAAGAGAAGAAGGAAGGCCTAAGTGTTGAAATTTATCAAACACTTGCGCGCCGATTTATTTCCTTCAATATAACTTGCACGTCCCTTTTCTGGAAGAACATCCAGAACATTCTAAAGGGTTTAAAAAAGAGTCACTCAAGTATTTCAATGCTGGTTGAAAATCCCGCAAGTACACTATATGTCGCGCAGGTATACCTGCGCGACCAACACTTGCGCGCCCACGGAAGACTTTCGCGCCTTGCAAGACTTGCGCGCCCCTATCTTTTTGGGTGCCCATCTTGCCCATTTTTACCCCTATTAAGCCATTTCACCTTTCCTTTTCAAGATTCAGTCTTCAAGACACTCTTCAAAGCCATTTATGGCATGATTTCTTGATTTGACTTTCTTATCTGAAAGGAATTCTGTGGAATCTCTCTCAAAGTCTAGTGATTTAAATATCCTTATGTCACTAAAATATGGAGAGTTCATTCATTCAACCTCATCCTTTAAGATATCCTTTTCAGGAATAATCCCCAGTGATAAAACTTTTAATCTGGGCATCCTCCTCAGGAGTAAGCCCCAAATTTTTAAAGTTCCCAATCTTGGGCATCCTCCTCAGGAGTAATCCCCAATCAAGTCCTTTAATCTTGGGCATCTTTCTTAAGAATAAGCCCCAACCTCAAATATGGGCATCCTCCTCAGGAGTAGGCCCCAAACCTTAATCCCTAACCTGGGTCTCCTTTTTCAGGAATAAGACTCAGTCATAATCTTGGGCTTCCTTTTTAGGAGTAAGCCCCAAGTCCCTTAACCTGGGTCTCCTTTTAAGGAATAAAGACTCAGTCATAACCTTGGGCTTCCTTTTCAGGAGTAAGCCCCAAGTCCCCTTAAATTTCTCTTAACCAGTCATAATTTACCTTTGATTTGGGTTTCCTTTTCAGGAGTAAAACCCAATCATAAATCCCCTCCTAACTTGGGCATCCTCCTTAGGAGTAAGCCCCAAGATTAGAGTATTCAAATCTCCATGAAGCACATATAACTTTATGGACCCTGTTCATGGATTTTCTCCCTAAAAGTAAATCCTAAACCTTCATCTATCTGGGCAGTCATCCATACATAAGCCCCAAACAAATTCTTATGATTGCATCTTTCATGGCAGAATTGTCTAAATTTTTACCAATACCTCTTGTTTCTCACACCGAACATGACTCACGTGAGCTTAGAGTGTAAAAGTAATTATGACATTCATCTTTGAGCCATCAATCATAAACATCATACTCCATAACTCGAACTACGTGGGTTCTGATTCCTTTTCCAAAACAAAGGATATGTAGGTAGCCCATTTATGGGTTTGATCCCAACTTTGAAATAATCTCTGTCCTTCTGAATGGCGATAAACTTCAAGTGCCCCACTGAGTGGCTTTAAAACCAGCCTGGCCATCATAATGACCAAGAGACTTTTATATAAATGTTTTGAAGGATACCATTGACCAAGAATCTCTAAACAGATATAGATGATTCTCTATTGATGAAGAACCTCGAATACATATAAAATATTCTCTAAATGTCTTGCATATTTAATCATTGATTGTTAAAACTAAAGGAAAGCTCATTTTATACTTGGTAATATAATAAGGATTCACAAACATAACTTAAATCTATAAAGAGAGTCCCGGAGTAGACAATAATTCCCCTCAAAAAGGTGTGATGAGTCCGACCTCCCATCCTCTCGACCAATGAAAATTCCTAAGCCTCATTAGTCCACAAGCTAATGAGCGTCTGCCTTTGGAAAGTAGGTCCAAACGGATGTGGAATCATTGGATGTTTCCGGTTCTACGAACAAACCCGTTAGAAACCGATCGGAACGTTTGAATCTCCCGTCCAGGAGGTCATCCCCGTATTTCGTGCGAAACAATAACATAACTTATGTAATAAAGAAGGCAATTTTAGTCAAAGATATCTTACCACTTTGGTAACTTTTAAACTGTAAACCCCATGAAATATAGATCATAAAATGGATATTTAAATCCCAGTAATTTTCAATATAATTATAAAAAAAATCATGGGTATTATATACAGCATATAAAATAAATATGTGGCGAATATGGAATGTGTCTCATAGAAGTAAAAAAGCGATACAGAAATCCATTACCATAAGTCTCGACTTTCTTCATAAATGTTAAAACCTCATATATAATAAATATAAGTTTATTATAAATATATTTAATAACCATAATAATATTTATCATACCATATACGACTTAAAAATAACCTTTTATTTCCCATTTATCAACAATTTCTTATTAAAACCACGTTTTGGGTAATAACTGCTTTATTTTTCATATATGATTTTATTTGTTATTTTTCTAGTACTCTTACTTTAATCAAGGTTACATGATCTATATAATGTTAACCATGATATAAATATGATATATATTTAGTATACATGTATTTATATTGATCCATAAAAGTTAGTGATAGAAAATGAAATACATTGTTCATGGAGACGGTAAGTTGTTCGTATGCATTAATGTTGTTTCCATTTTCCTAATTGAAACAAAGAAATAAAGTTAAATGATATAATACCATCAAATAATAATATTTATTTCCTATATATCACATATTTTCCTTAAACTCATTCTTATTACCTTCCATGTAAAGCGTGATCGAACCACATTACTTCGTGAAGTGGTCGTTCTCCTACACATGAGTATTGTTATCATATTCCCAAAGAATGTAAAGTAAGAATTTTTATGTAATATAATATTTAAATAAGTATAATAATATCATAATTATCATATATAAACGTTTAATCCACCATTATATCTATCTGTGAGAGTTTGTAATGTAAATATGAATGACATTGATTCGCGAAGCGCTAGTCCTCCCTACACACGAATGATTATTTCATTACCCAATTTATGGAAGATAATATGGTTCATGGTAATTCATTTAATATTAAAATATCTCAGTATATGTAATATACTTGGGTTATTATATCTTCATATTTTAATATGAATTGAAGGTGGTGGAGGAATAAACCAAATAAAAACTCATTGAAGAATGTTACCTATTATTTGAGTAATTATAAAACCTAGAAGATATATTGTCTAAATATTTCCATAAAATAGGTTTTCAACAAGTTTTGTTTCATTCTTAACCCTTATATTTTCTGTTTAACCCCCTGGTAAACTCAATTTTAGCTTAAATGTGTTAAATAATTTTAATTTTTTCTATTATTCATTATGGTAAAAAATTAAGTTGACCTTATTATATAATATAAATTATTATAAATAAAAATATTTAATACATTTTTTCAAATTTCATTCACATAAGTGGAAAATTTTAATTTAAAATTAATCTCACAAACATGATGAGAAAGAGGGTGTTCAAAGAGACAATGTTCATAAGATTAAAATGTTTTTTATAAAATTTAAATATGAAAGTGATTAAAATGAACTAAATTAGATTAATAGATTTATAATTGATCTATGTTTTATTTTAAAACCATCTTAAAACAATTTTTTTGTTTTTAAAAATGTTAAAAGAAATGGAAATTCTTAATAAAATTAGTATTTTTCACTATTCATAAAAAAAATTATCCTCTCAGAAAATTCTAAAAAACTCACCCTAAGATAATTTTATACTATTATTTAAAAAATAAAAATTAATTTTTCAAAAAAATCAATAATTTTTAAAACTTATTTTAAATATAAGTTTCCAAATGATGACAAAAATAATTTTTAGAAAAATATAGTTTTTTAGCATAAAATTTAATTTATTCTTATCACTTTTCTAGAAAACACATAATATGAATGTTAAAATATTGGATTGAATATATAATATATATAAATTTCATTAAAATAATTCTCCCAAAGTGACATTTTTAAATTTATTAATCTAAAACACATTTGTGCACATAAAAATAGTTTTTCAATAAAATATTTCCATTATTTTCAAATAGTTTTTATCTTCATTTGTAATTAATTGGTCACCAAACAATTTAATATATATACATTTTTAAACCATATATTTTAGTAATTTATTTAATCTGATTCTTACCCTCTATTACAATGGCTATTTTATAACTATTATATTAAATAATAATTTCTTAATTATTAGTAATGTTTCATTTAAAATTAGAATTTCATGTAACTTAAGTTAAACTCAGTGTTATATGTAACACAAGATAAAATCAGTGTTGTTTGTATCACAAGATAAACTCGTTGTTTCATGTAACACAAGATAAACTCGTTATTATGTGTTATGAAAAATATTGAAAAGATTAAATTTATTTGAAATATATATATTTCACAAAATCTCGGGATGTTACAAAAATTTATCAAGAACATAAATTCCAAAGAGAATATTTAATCCATAGAATGGAAATGATTCAATAAAATATTTTTTAATAAATAATTTCCTTGAAATATTCATCTTAAAATAGAGAGGTAGTTTCAAAGATTAAATAAAAATAAATATGATTCTATCATAGTGTATGAGGAAGACATCACTAGGCTTGCATGGTACACTTCTGGATTTGTTATCAACATTGAATGTAAGGTGTACTACTGCTTTAGTGGATTAAAGAAGATTATTTGAAATGATTTAGTAATTCAAGACTTTGAAATATATAAATTGATTTTTCATTATGACCTTAATGTCAATATGAAGATTGGTGAATCTTAGTTGTCTCATTGACCTGGGGATAAAAATTATAAAATTTTGTTTAATTCAAGAGGATCAGTAGATAAATCCCATAGAGGAATGAAAACCCAACTACCCACATATCAAAGATATTGTAAAAATAATCCCAGAAACATTCTCAAGGGAACTAGGAGATTTATCAAATATGGAAAAGAGGGACACCCTGCTAATAAATTACAAATGGAGTTTAATAAGCCCACTAATGAGATGGAATAAAATAAGGTACTGATCAAAACTAAATCTATATTCTAGTATTTCAACTATAAGAAACACAGGAATTATGTGAACTGATACCCTAATACAATGTTTGTTATATACAATCAATTAAAATAACCTCTAAGTACTAGAAATAAAGGGAGGGAATATGATATCCCCATTGCTAAGATGGATTATGAAAATAATGTGGTGAAATGTGTGCTTTTTATTTATTCAAGAATAATGAATTCAGTTTTTTATTTTGGTTCTATAAAATCTTTCATATCTTTCATGTTTAGTATACCTATTCCAATTCCATCTCAAAACATGGGGGTTGAGTTATTTGTGAGAATAGAAAATAGGGAAATTATCGCATCCCAACCTCACCTATAAATTTCTATGGACTAAACCACCCATAAAATCTTATCATTATTCCTTTAGTGGAGTTGATATTATTTTGGGCATGGATTATATATCCTTATAAAAATCTAACATCAACTGTTGGGAGAAGGATATTACTCATCACATCTCGAGTCAACCTCTAATTATGTACAATTTTAAGGCGGAGGATGATTCTCCTTTGGAATATTTATCTCAAGTGTCGATATTATGAGAACAAATATCTAGATCAAATTATTGAAATAAATGAGATAATCATGATCAAATACATTCCCTTTGTGAGGGATTATATTGACATATTCCTTGAATAATTCCCCACTCTTCCTCTTGACTGAGAGGTTGAGTTCTCAATCAAACTTATACCTAGATCTATATCCATATCTAAAACTATCTACAAAATGTACACCATTGAGTTGAAATAACTTAAGAAACTATTAAAAGATAATCTATAAAAGTGTTTTATACACCCTAGTACTTCATTGAGGGGTGCATCAGTCCTCTTCATCAAGAGGAAGGATGGGTCAATGCACCTCTTCATTTATTATTGTAAACTCAAAAAATCATGATAAATAAAAAGTATCCCATTCTGTGGATAGTTGACTTGTTAAATCAACTAAATGGGACCTAGAATTTATTTATGGTGGACCATTGGTCAGGATATCACCAATTAATGGTGAAGAAGGAATATATCCCCAATACTGTATTTTGAATGAAGTATGGACACTATGAGTTCATAGTTATTCCCATAGGATTCACTAATTCCCCAATAATATTTATTAACATAATGAATATAATATTTAGAGATTAAATCAACAAATTTTTAAGTCTTTATAAATTATAATCTATTATACTCTAAAATAAATGTGTATTATGATAAAATTTGAATATTATACTAAAAACATTTTAGAAGGGGAAGCTATATGAAAATTATAGTAAATGTGAATTTTAGTTGGAGTACGTACCATTCTTGGGGAATATTATCACTAGTAAAGCGATATCAATAGACCCTTCTAGGATAAAGTAAATTGGGGAGTGACCCAAAAAAACATTTGTAATGGAGATTTATAGTTTCCTTGGAATAGTTGGGTTATTCCAATGATTTGTGTGAAACTTATTATGATTTTCAAACACACTAATCAAGCTGACCCAAAAGGGTTTAAAAGTTCTCTAGACTGATGAATGTGAAGATAGCTATAAGGAATTAAAAAATGCAGCTTATCACTACACTAGTAATTACTCTACCCACAGGTGGGGAACTTTTTATGGTATACATTGATTCTTTGAAGAAGGGATTAGGCTATGTACTGACACATAATGTTAAATTGATAGCCTATGCCTCAAAAAATTTAAATTTAATGAGCATAACTACCCAAAAGGTGATCTACAGTTGGTTATAGTAATCTTCACATTGATGATCTGGAGGAATTATCTCTATAAGGAGAAGTGTGAAATGTATAAAAATCATAAGAGCCTCAAGTATATATTCATACATAAGTATATTAATATGTGCCAGTGAAAATGGTCAGATTTGATCGTAGACTATGACTACTCAATACACTACCATTTGGAGAAATAAAAAAAAGTGGTAGATGTTCTATGTAAAAAATATCTTACAACCTTATCAATAATGAGAAGTGAGAAGGATCCATTCTTCTTATACTTGTGAAGGATGGACATGGGGTCTAAAAGAGAAGGATCTTTATTATTGTTTTCTCAAATGATTTATCAATCATACCTTTTGAATAAGATAAAGGATTCTTAAAGAGATTATGTGTACATTCAGAAGAAGGTGGAAGCTATAAGAAAAGTGAAATCCTCAGAGTTCAAAATTGATGAAGAATTATTTGTAATATTTGGGTCATGAATATGCATACCATCAATTCCTAAGATAAATAAGGAAATGTTGAATGATTCACATAGTTATACCTTCTCCATCCACTTAGAAAGCATGAATATGTATTGACATATATGAGGGCACTATTGTTTGGACAATATGAATAATGAGATTTCTAAATATCCATCAATATACCTGGTATCTCAGTAGGTAAATTCTAAAAGGAACAATGTAAAAGGTGATGATGCAACCATTACCCATATCTACCTAGACATGTGAAAACATCATCATAGACTCTTTCATTGGTCTTTTTAAGACATCAAGATCAAATAGTGTTATATGATTGTGGCGGATCATCTTACAAAGACTTCCAACTTCATTACAGTTCAATAAGACTTCTCACACAATCAATATATGAGGATATACATCAGAGAAGTGGTCATCATATAGGGAATGACATTATCAATTATATCTAATAAATATTGGTGATTTAACTCTAAGTTATATAAAAGTCTCCAACATGTTCTGAATACTAAGTCTAACTTTATCACATCTTATCACCCCTAAACTTATGGTCAATATGATCAAACTTTCCAGACACTAGAATACATGTTCAGAGAAAGCTTTATAGACTTCAAAGGAGGATCGGACCAACATAGTCATCTAGTTGAGTTCTCATAAAATAATATTTTCCACTAAAACATCCAAATGGATCCCTATAAATACCTTTATGGTAAGAGATGTAGAACAACTATGTGTAGCAATAAACATGGAAAACACAAACTGATGTTTCATAAAATGGTCTAAAAATGGTATAAAAGGTAAAACCCATTTAGTATCACATAAGTTTTTCTCAAAGTTAATAGAAAATATATGCTGAAAATTATTGACGAGAATAAATTTTAACGTTGGAGATAAAGTATTCCACCACATATCTCCATAAAAGAGAGTCTTGGTATTTGGAAATAAGGTAAATCTAAGTCCCGGATGCATCATCCCCTTTAAGACTCTCAATCACATTATAATTTTGTCTTATCGACTATAACCCCCACAAATCCTATCTCGAGTACATGACATATTCCACATATCTCTCTTGATAAATTACATACTAGATACCTCACATATACTAAATTCATAGGTGTTACAACTAGAAAATGATCTCTATTATAAGGAGTAGTTATTTAAGATCCTTGACTGTAGATATGAAGTTATACACAACAAGAAAACTCACATAATCAATGTATTATAAAGAAACCAAACATATTAGGAGGTGACATGGGAACCCTAATAATCCTTTAACAAGAAGTACCCTCACCTATTTTCATCTTAGAATGCAAGATAAAATTTTGAGGGTGAAATTTATTAAGGGGGAAGAATGTAACAACCTAGAATTATTTCAATGGAATTTCCCTTCTAATAATCGTTTCATACATTGTAATATAGTATTATATAAATAACATAAACCACATGATGAAACCAATAACATTTTTTTATATTATTTTGAAAATTTAATATAGATAATGAAAATGGGCATAAGAATTGAAAATACCACAATGGGATAAACAATAGAATATTAGATAACTAAAATATTAAAATTTGGATATGCTCAATCCACCAAAATAACCACACCCATGAATAATAAAGTAGAAATAAATAAGAATATTAGTAATGAAATATTCATCTTGAAAATTAAAAGGAGTATCCTTTTTAAAGAATATAATTGAATGAATAATGAATCAAATATGATGTATTTATAGTATGCAGAGAACCATATGACCATCACAAATTTGACTGTTGAAATAGTAATCTGATTATTGGAATAGAAACCTAACCATTAAAATAGTAAACTTACCATTAGTAATAGCAAAATAACCATTAAAATAGTATACTTACCTATGTAAGTGTAAAATAATATTTAGCTATCCTATAAAATTAAAATATGATATATTTATACCATGGTGAAAATAAAAAAAATGTTTTAAAAATGTTAGATTAAGTGTTTGTATTTTTGTAAAACATAAATGCTTTAGTTGTACTTTTATAATAAATATAATGATTATAAAGAAATTTTATTTTCATAAAAATTATTTATTAATTAATATTTTGTTTTATTATAAAGATAATATAATTTTATTATAAAATAAGTAATTTTTCAAACGGTTATAAAATTGAGCATAATTGTAAAATTAGTATTTTTCAAATAAATTAAAATTTTCCATTAAAATTAAATTTAGAAAATTTAGAAAATTATTTTGAAAAAATATTTCATTTCTGGAATCTACAAATTGAAATATGGTGACGGTGAATTTTTTTATTTTTTGAAAATAGTTGATTTTTTTGAATTGTGAAATACGATAAAATATGGTATTTAACATTATAAGGTAAATAAATGAATTTATGAGTCATGGTTGTTGTTAGAACCCACTAGTTAAAACTCACATGCACCATTTATTAAATATAGTCACATGAATCAATACTATTTTTATTCTTGATCCAAAATAATAAACTAATGAATATAATATTCAAAAACACCCCTCCCCCTTATATATACGACCCCTGACAAAACTTTCTCCTCACACATTCTAAGCCTTTGATCTTTCCATATTTCTTCCCAAATATATTCCCAAACCTATTCCCCATATACTAGTGCTACTGGTTTCATACAAATACCATTTCAGGGAGCCTTAAGGGGTATCTTAAGAGGAAGTGACCAAAAAAGAGGTATGATTCTTGATTAATCTCTTTCAATTTTATTATTCTTCTACCACCCCATTATGTTCTCCATCAACTTATAAATAGTAACATAGGTATCATAAATATAATAATATGTTATTATTATGTTGTAATATCTATCTTAAATTATACCTTCTTTCATCTCTAAAACAAAATTGTTTTATACAATATGGTTGGTTGACCACCACCATGAACAACACACGTTGTTTTTCTCCACCACCTTAAATGTTGGATATAAAAATATTATTATTGTTAAATAAGATAATAATAATTTTATTATAACTTAGTTTATGTTTTTTAAGTAATATATGGTCAAAAGATTAAATAAAATGAATTTAGTTCATAATGGTCGGTAAAACCGCCTAGATGAACTAACTGTGTAACGTTAACATTTTTACTAAATGATTCATTCATATATTAGAATAATAAGTGATATATGTGACCAATGAAAATTTTGGAAGGAAATTTATATAGTTTCATTTCACTTTTTTAGATTTATTTGCATATTAAAAGAACTTACATAATTATACACAAGTTATTACACCATGGAACAATGAAACAGATTCCCTTAGAAAAGAAAAAATTAAAATTTATATCTCATTGAAATGGTTATAAATGAACATAATAAAATTATAATAAATAAAATATAGATGGAAAATGTTTTTAATTATTAAATTAATGAATCAAATAATATTATACAATATTTTATGTGTAAGTGAAAAATGATTCAGGAACATAATTTAAGGGATCTCTCAGTACTGCACTTTTTCATTCGGTTATGAACTTTATCTCTATAACTCACTTTATATATCTCTTTTATATTTTTAAATTATTTTAAAAAAATTTATATGCATATTACATATATACCTATCTTATTCAACGTTCACTTTATGGGGCAATACATTTGATAAGTTCATTTCTAAAATTAAACCCATTTCATTCCGTAGATAATTCTTATGATATGAGGAGAGATTATGCAACCCATTACATTCAATGGGTAATTATTATATTTATTATTTATTATTTATTTACATTTTTAGGACACATAATCATGTACATGATATGATGGGTGCAACCATATATCACTTGAATGCATTGGGTAATGTTTTTGTCTCATGTGACAATATGTATGGGATTAGAGAGTGATCCTAATCCATGATGAGACTCTGTTCACCATGTGATTTTGTCTTGGTGGTTAGCCTTGACTTATTCTTATGTCATGTTTTATGTTTCTAACACTTTCCTCTATTTCCAAGATTATATGATTCCATTTTCATTATTTTATTATCTCACATGATTATTCATGAGCCTTGTCTCTTATGATAACATTTTATGTCATTTGACACACATGTTATGATTCACTATCATGTTTATTCCCTTACAGATATTTTTATCTCACCCCTTTTGTTTATGTATTACCCAAGTTATACTATGTAGTTTTAGGAACTCAATGGGATTTATCATCTCATTATATATATTAAAATAAATTAGTTTTATTTTTATTTTCACTTTAATGTATTATGAACCTATCCTTCCAAAGGAACTAGGATTTTCGATCATTTGGTTGTATTTAATTGATATTTATGTTAAAAATCACGTAATAATATGTTTAAAAGGATTTTGTCGCTATAAATTTTACTAGTTTTACACCAGAACCCTAGGGATAGGGTCCCTTATAATGTCAATATAGCCACACTCTAGGAATCAGGGATCTTTTTGGGTACCTTAGCACTAGACCCAGATGATGAGGACTGAGGTGAGTCACAAATAGTGTAGTAGAGATGATGTAGGTCATGTCTATGACATGGATCAGACTCTAGTTTATGAAGTTGAGGGATCATTTATTGTATGAGGTACTATCTTGATCGTGTCTACCTTATTTACTACCTAGCTTGATATCAGTGCTTCTTATTCCTTCATATCTACATAATTAGTTGTTGGACTTGAGTTTCCAGGAAATTTATCTTATGAGTTTAATCCCCTTGATACACTATTGGGAAAAAAGTGGACTATCTTCAGTGATTCCCAAAGTGTCCTATAGTCATCTTCAATTATGGACATCTATGGGAATTCATTATTTTAGAGATGATGAGCTTCTATGTGATTCTCATCATATACTATCTGCCAATATTTTGATCTCACATTGATTGTTATCAAAGATAAGTGACATTTACTTCACTAAAGGGAGATAGTTTCATGATAACCATAAAATGAAAACTGAGAGAAAGTATATTTAGTCCATACATTAGTCGTCTTGGGATGATCACGACTCAAATTGTGGTCTTTTCTCTTTCAACAGGATTAGTGATAGACCCCCTTGAATTTTCCTCTAGTAATGGATCTCTATCAGGATGTCTTTCTAGATTATTTCATTGGAATTCCTCTTAAAAGAGGAGTTCACTATAAGATAGATCTTTTACTGGGTTCACAACCTATTTCAATATCCACTTATGGTATGGTTCTAGATGAGCTGAAGAAGCTATAGGTGATACTTTATGACTTAGAAAATAAGTTCCTTATTAAGAAAAGTACATAACTATGGGGTGCACCTTTGTTGTTCACCAAGTAAGAGAACTATATTCTTTGGATCATTGATTACCAATAGATGAACCGTGTCACTGTAAAGAATAGATATAATTTTACCAAGATCAAATATTTTTTCAATCATTTCCATGGGGCCTGATGGTTCTCCAAGATTGATCTTTGATTGGATTATCACCAGCAGCTATTTGGAAAGGAGGAAATACCAAAGACATTGTTTCAGAGTAGGTATGCCTTTTATAAGTACTTATTGATTTCTTTTAGACTGATTAATTCACCGATAGTGCTCATGAATCTCATGAAAAATATCTTCTGGTCTTACTTGGACACATGAATAGTTATACTCATTGACAAAATACTCATTTATTCCTTGACATTAAAGCATAATTCTATACATCTTCAGATAGTCCT
This sequence comes from Viscum album, assembly GCA_963277665.1. NCBI lineage: Eukaryota > Viridiplantae > Streptophyta > Magnoliopsida > Santalales > Viscaceae > Viscum > Viscum album. The sequence continues at coordinate 1,640,995,783 of OY728145.1, forward strand.
GAGTACACTTTGATAACATAATAATTATGAACATTTGACAAAATGTAACTTATGTAATCAAGAAATAAATTTCTTGGGGAATGTGGCGTCTAAGGTAGGTAAATCCATTGACTGGGTTAATTTGGAGATAGTGATGTACTAGATTTATGCTAGGAATGTGTTTGATATTAGGATATTTTAGGGATTTTTAGAATATTGCTAATGGTTTATCAAGGACATTTCCCTTATCTCAATACCTATGACTACTGTCACAGACTAGGCTAGGTCACCATCCAACCCGGCGTCTGGCTCAGTCTGCAGCAATGATCAAAGGGAATTCATGATCGCCACGGGCTTCCACAAGTGCTCAAGTATCAAATAAACATTTGGGAACAATTTACCAAAATAAGAAGTCATGAAACAATAAACAATATAAATAAGTCAAAACTGAAATTATATAACCAAAAAATCCCTTAACAATTTTCACATATAAAGGTTTAAAACTTTTAGAAAAAACCAAAAATGTACTATGATAGAAGGGAAACAAAACTCTATACCAAACCTCTATGCAATGAGAGAAACCACCTTATCAAACCGCCACCACCAAGATCCACACTGAAATCCACTAGAAACTCAAACTTTCAAAACTAAACATCTTTTATTTACTTGAAACAAACAATAAAAAAGATCTATATACACCCAAAGGTGTATGTAGGGTACGAGATAAATCCCAGTAAGATTCCACCCAAAAAGCATTACATTCTATAAAAAATAAAGGGAAATAACTTGTTGTAACGTCCCGGTTCTGGAAGCCACCCAGAGGCGCCCCGTTCCCGGTTGGTCACATGGCCTCAAGCGCATTTCCCCAAATGCTAGAGGCTTATGACTAGGAGCGAGGGCCTTGGGTGTGATAGTGGGGAAACTATGCCTACATTGGCAGAGTACACAGCGGAAGAGAAAAACAATAAACAATAGCGGAAGTAGTAAACAATCCATACACAAGTGAACAGTGGAAGACTACATATGATAAATAGTAGGACCACATATATATATGATGCATGATGCATGTGTCTAGGAAAACAGCCAAACAAGTCACAATGCTGAATACAATACTAAACCAAATTACAAAATAAAAACAGATAATAAACTCCTCGGTATCGCAAGCCTCATCTTAGTCTGATTCTCTCCTGCTCTAAAGCAATCAAGTACCTGAAGTCGAAGGTCCCTTTCCCTTGTCTATACCTGCAGCAATATAATCTATTTGGGCCCAAAAGCATGACCCAAATAGGGTGTGAGACTAAATCCCAGTAGGAAACCACCTGAAGATTTGTGCCTAATAGTTAGTGAGCATATGGCAGGTAATATTACAGTAAGCAGTAAACAGTAAACAGTAACAGCAATAGGATGATACACAACAGCAAAGAATCTACAGATCAACAATCAGCAGTGAAGCAAACAGCTAACCAAAAACAGGAATCCCTCTGGGAAGTACTCACATCCATCCCCTCTGGTCCTATCCAAGAAGCACCAACAACCCTCTGGGCAGTACACTCATCCTAACCCCTCTGGTTTGGTCATACAAAATATAAGACTTTCTGAGTAAGCACTATCACGAACCGTCCTCGGGGCCCATGCCATGACTACCCTAGTCCCGCCTTCTATAGGCCAGGGGCTGGGGACTAGCACCAAGGCGTAATTCCCGATAAAAAGGGAAGTTATTGCCTTTATAAAGTAAACAAACACACAGAGTAAGCAAGAAAAAGTAAACACTAAGTAAAACTAGGTACAATAGTAAGTACGGAGAAGTTAGTGGGCCAGAATACAAACTCAAACTAAAAGTAAAGTACAACTGGAAAAGTAAGTACAGCAACTGAAAAGTAAAGCAGCAACGTCGAGTCGTCCACTAGAAGTCCCACCTGAAGGGTGGGTACAGATAGTCTCCACAGCTCCACGGGTCCATCTGTCCGCTTCGTGTACATCCCGCCCTGTGGTCCACCTCTAGGTACTGACTTGCTCCACAAGCCTCAACCGTGATCAGCGATGTCCGTCATCTGCATCCAACACAACGTATTGCGGGCATTTCTCGTGCAGGGGTGAGTATACGCTACTTAGTAGGGACCTTGAGACCCCCAAAGGTCTCCCATAATCCACAAAGGATAATCCACAAAGGAAAGATACAATAACGAAGTAACATCTGACACTACTTAGGTATATGCTCATACATATACCTAAGTCATCAATTCCTGTTAGGCTCCAACATCCGAGCCCAAGTACAACCCAGTCCACACAGGAAAACATAACCCATTCCACATAGGAATTCTCAAACCAATCCACACAGGAATGCACAACGTAATCCACACAGGATATCAAGTCAATCTTATAAAATATATGATTGAAAGTCAAGACTCAGCTCACATAGGTATACTTCTTCGTAAGATGATATAGATGATCAGATGTAGCCACTGATTCATCTAAGACGTCAGACCCACGAAGGATCGATAGGTACTAACCCCCGCAATGACCCACACAGGATCGATAGGTACTAACCCCCACAATGACCCACACAGGATCGATAGGTACTAACCCACGCAGTGACCCACACAGGATCGATAGGTACTAACCCCCGCAATGACCCACACATGATCTGACCCACACAGGATCGGTATGCGCTGGCCCACATAGGACCGCTGAGCGCTGACCCACATAGGATCTGATCCACACAGTATTGGTAGGCACTGATCTACACATGATCGTTGAGTGTTGTAGTCGTCACTATCGAACCCATGGAGGATTCCCATGCAGTCTTCATCGTCCTCGCAGTCGCAGCCAGCTCTAGGGTTGCTACACACAGCAAGCTTGTTCGGGGAGGGTCTGCTCCATGAGCCGAGGGGATGATACATCAACTGACACGAAGTACGAAGTTGATGTATCCAAAACATTCGTATCATCAAAAGGAAATCAACGTGACAGACGGCGCGTCAATCAGACGCCTGGTCTGAGAGTTATTGATTTTTTCGTCCCAGGGGCCCGGTTGGTTTTTAAATCAAAACCAACCCGACCATACTCCAACTGTGTCCAAAACTCTAGAAGAGTAATCCAAAAGGTCCGTCTCACTAAGAGGAATCCAACAATGTCGATGGCACGTCAATCGGACGTCCGGAGCTCAAGTTATAAGCGTTTCTGCTCCGAGGGCCCGGTTGGTTTCGTGTTCGAACCAACCCGGATAACACAAAGTTATTCAAAACCTTTAGTGTAATATACCAAAATGACCGTCTCGGTCCAAGGATCACATCACAACTGACGGTACGTCGATCAGAGGTCTGTAGCCCAAGATACAAGCATTTGAACGGAACTATCTGGAAATAGGGACCCGACCCGATACCCCCCCCCCCCCCCCGGGTCCGGGTCCGGCCCATTAGGGTGCGGCCCGGCCCGACCTGGGCTACCAGTGGCCTGTCGCGCTCAGGCGGCCCGCGTAGCCAGCTCGGTCGGCCGAGCTGAGCAGAATAGGGGGCACGCTGCCCCCCTAATTGAAGAGCCGCAGCCCCCATGTGGGGGCCGCTCTTTGTTCCAGCCAGGGGCTACGAACCCCCGGTCTCCCCCAGAAACAGTCGGCCCAATCCGGCCGGATGGTTGCCGCCGCGTTCCCGCCCTCCTGCTTCGGCGGCCGGCGGTTCCGACCGCCACTTCTTGCACCACCGCGACCTTGTTTGATCGGCGCGGCGCGACGGCGCCGCACCCCTCCACCGCGGCCCTGCTCCAGTCGCGGCCTCTTCGACGTTCTTTGGCACGGCGTGACGGCATCGTGCCTTGTTCGACCTCAACGGCGCAGCACGACGGTGCCACGCTTCTTCACCCATTCTTCATTGTTTCTGTGCGATGTAACGGCACCGCGCTGCATTTTCTCATTCCGCAACAAATTCAAACATCAAGGGGGGAGGAGAGTCGTCCATGTTCGTACGGTCTGACCTCCTCCTGTTTTTGCGATAACAGGAGGCCCAATTTAGGAAATGAGGAACTGTGATGAAAGTATTCACGAACAAAAACAATTAATCCCCTACCTCAAGGTGTCGTTGAATGAAGGTTCATCGCGGAAAATAACATCGCGGAAGAAGATGATGACGTCACTCACCGCACGCTTCCACTTCAGAGTTCGTGCGTCGGTGCGTTGATGACGAGGAGGGAGGAAGGAGGGTCGTCGGAGAAGCACCACGTCAGAAAGGGGGGCTCTGAGTAAGAAGGCCGAAGAAGGTCGGGGAAGAAGCGTCGTTGGCGTTCTTCGCATTCTTCACTGCAGAAAGAAGTTCTCTCAAGCTCTCCAACAAATGGCCACAGAACGTGCCCAAAATAATAGAATATAATCTATTATTCATGGTGGCGGAAATTAATTAAGTGGGACCCACTTAATTAAGTTCACAATGGTTGGCAGAATTCAAAATTCAAAAAGTGGAGAGGCTCCACCAAATTAATTTCCCGAGTGGATGACATAATTAATTTGGGGAGTTTCGAGGGGTTTTAGGGGCCCGGGTGGTCCCCACCTAATTAACAAGGAGAGGGTCATGAGTTTCCTCCCATTAAATGGGGGGGTTGAGGAGGTTTTATTCTCCTCCATAAAGAGGGGAGTTAGAGTCCAAGAGGCTCTCCCTCATTAATGGGGGAGTATTGAGAGATTTCCTCCCCTCCCATTAAATGGGGGGTTAAGCCCCGTGTGGAACCCATGTCATAACCTATCGTGGGAGGTTATGCTACTCGGGTGGTCCCCACCCTAATTATCCTCCCATGAGAGGTTAGGGTGTGGTGGTCCCACCACCAACTCCCATGTGGAGCTTTTAACCAACACTACCCACATGGTGTGGGTCCAACAGAGATAAAATAAGTTGTCACTTATTTTATTTTATTATTCCACATGAACCCAAAAACCAACTCTCAAACCCGATCATCAGTCGTCGAGGTGAAAGTATTAAGAGAAAATCGGCGTTGTGATTCCGTTGGTGCCCTCAGAAATCGATTCCAAGCACTGGCCCAAAAGTTAGGAAAACCCTCTCCTTCGTTCACTGAACGTACCCGAGCTAAACTTTGTAAAATGATTCCGGGCACACCGGGTCTCGGAATCAGGTGCCGTCAGAAACTGCATTCTTGTAAAATCCCAAAAAAAAATTAAGAAAAAAATTCCCTTGAATTTTACGGGTTTTTACATTACTCGCACCTCAGGGCTTTACGTCCCCGTAATGATACATCATAACTAGGGAAACAAATGTGGGTACTGAGCACGCATCTGAGCCTCCCACTCCCAAGTGCTCTCCTGGAGGTTCCTGTGCTGCTATATGATGCGCACAAGAGGAATCAAACGTCCACCTATGACCCGCTCCTGTCGATCCTCGATCTCCACTGGGACCTCCTCAAAAGTCACGCCATCATCAATGTCCATCTCCCCATGGTCGATGATATGTGTCGAGTCATGCACGTATCTCTTCATCTGAGTTACGTGAAAGACGTCGTGCACCCAGTGTAACTGAGGTGGTAGAGCCAGGAGATAAGCCACCTCTCCAATCATGTTGAGGACCTGGAATGGTCCGATGAAGCGCGGTGACAACTTGATGCCTCGGCCAAATCTCCATAATCCACATCGAGGTGAGACCCGCAAGAAGACGTGGTCACCATCCTCGAACTCCAGTGGCCTCCGCCTCCTGTCAGCATAAGACTTCTACCGGCTCTGAGTTGTCCTCATCCGCTCCTGGATGACCTAGACCTTCTCTGTCATGGCCTGGACCATCTATGGTCCCACAAGTGCTGACTCCACAGGGTCTGTCCAGTACAGAGATGATCTTCAAGGTCGGTCGTACAAAGCCTCGTATGGTGCCATCCCGATGGTGGAGTGGTAGCTGTTGTTGTACGTGATCTCTACCAAGGGTAGGTGATCCTCCAAACTGTGACCAAAGTCGAGGACATATTCACGGAGCATGTCCTTGAGAGTCTGAATGGTCCTCTTCATCTGACCATCCATCTGAGGGTGAAAGGTGGTTCTCAGATGTAGCTTCATTCTGAATGCCTCCTACAACCCCTTCCAAAGCCGGGAAGTAAAGTGGGCATCTCGATCAGATACGATAGATGATGGCACACCATGAAGCCAAAAAATCTCTTGAACATAGAGGCGTCCCAATCTCTCCACTGAGCCATGCTCTCTGATGGGTAAGAAGTGGGCTAACTTGGTGAGTTATTCGAAAATCACCCAAATGGAGTCATGACCTCTGGAAGTATGTGGTAGTCCAGTCACGAAGTCCATAGATATTATGTCCCACTTCCACTCCGGGACCTCCAAGGGCTGTACCAATCCTTCTAGTACCTGGTTCTCTGCCTTCACCTACTGATAGGTGAGGCATCGAGAAACGAACTCTGCCACAGCCTTCTTCGTTAACGTTCAGCAAAGCTTCAAAGATTTCTCCTTTGCTGAAAAGAGAAATCTGGTCTCATCCCCTGGATGAACCACGTTCCTTGCCTAATACAGTCAATCCCGTCATGATTAGTTAATTCATGCCATGGATGACGTCGTAAGGCCTCGACGCTGCTACCAAGAGATCCAACTGTTACTCTTGCCTCCAAGGGTTGAGTCACACTATCGGCATCAGTGTGTGGTCACTAGGTCTCCTCCAGTAGGAATCTTGTATGTGAGGGTCAAGTCAATAGTTTTTAACCAGAAACTCTTAGTATTAACATACAAAAGACAAGAAAGAAAACGCCACTATTTCAAGAGTCTTTTATTACTGCAACTCAAATAACAAGGACACAAAGCAATACAAAAAACAAAGCTAGAGGCATTATGGGAAAAGGCCTCCATGCCTGGAGCTAGTCCCGCACTTTTCCACCCGCTTCCGGAGCTCCATGATCATAAGCTTTAGTTTCATGAAGTTGTGATCTCCCCTATGGTCGGGGTGGACCTCCTGGTGGTGGTGCTGGTAGAGCCTCAAAACGTCATCCACCACCTGCCGCTCGACCAGATCCTCGGCCTCATCCACCTGCACCCTGTGGGCCGCCACGGTCGAACCTCTGCCTCTGCCTGGGTGGTTCTTCAACCATCTGTTGTCCCTCTGCATGGAGGGTTGGGCAGTCACGAGCCAAGTGGCCCTGCCCGCCGCATGCATAGCACTATCTTCCACTCGTAAGATTGGTTCTGCTGCGTGTGCCCTGCACCTCCGAGCCAGTATCCTGTGCTCATCCGCCTGATGTCCTGGTCCGCTTGGACCTCTGCGACATCTGTCTATTGCCGGCTGTAGAAGACTCCGCTATGTGCCGCTCTGCGGTAGGTCTCGCTACTGGTGTAGGCTCAGCAAGAAAGCTCTCAATGATAAGGGCTCGCTCCAGTACTCCTGCCTGCTTCGAAATGCTGAAGGAGACCAGTGATGTCCTGATCTCATGCCTCAATCCCTACTCGAAGGTCCGAGCCTGGAAGAATGGATCTTGTACCATGTTTGTCGAATAGTGCGAGAGGTCGGTAAATCTCACCGAGTACTGGGAAACCTTCAAGATTCCCTGCCGCAGCTGTAGAAGCTCCTGGATGTGCACCGCACGGAGGGTGGCTGAGACGAACTCTGAGTGAAAGAGGCTCTCAAAGTCCGTCCAGAGGAGAGATGCCTCTTCGTGCACCTGGAGCATCAAGCTCCACCATCTTCCTGCTGCCACATGTCGGAGACTCGCTGCAAGGATCACCATGAGGTCTGCTGGTGTACCTACCAATCGGAAAACTCATACAACTGCCTCCAACCAATCCTCGGCTGCCTGAGGGTCCGTCTCTTGGCAGAACTTGGGCGGTCTCTAACACTGAAACTCATGCAGTGCACCAAGGCGACGTTCACTATCAGCGGCTTGGGCTGGTAGCATCGGTGGCTCGGCAGGTAGTGGTACCGCCGGTGCCTCCGCAGTAATAGGGCCCTGCACTGAGGCCTCGTCGCTCGGTGGGTTGTCGTCACGTACAAAACTCGTAACCCTAGCTGGCTGCCATCGTGGGGCCATCCTAAAAAGGGACAGGTGTTCCATGGTCAAGCATTATACCTGGTGAGCTGACACAAAGTAATCACAAAGAAAAATTGAAACACACATGCAATCAGTGTCTTCGTGCACTAAGTCGAAAATCAGAAGTCAGGGTCCTGGTGTACGGATACGTCGGCCGCTGCACCTTCACTGGACTCCCCGGTCTGATAACCACATTCAATACTCTGAACACTATTGCTTCACATAGAAAAAGATCAGAGTCTTGAGTTCTGCGGTAGAACCGAACTCCTCTGATACCAATTTTTCATGACCCGTCCTCGGGGCCCGTGTCGTGACTACCCCAAGCCCGCCTTCAATAGGCCAGGGGCTGGCGACTAGCATGAAGGCGTAATTCCTAACAAAAAGGGAAGGTATTTCCTTTATAAAGTAAACAAACACACAGAGTAAGCAAGCAGAAGTGAACACTAAGTAAAACCGGGTACAATAGTAAGTGCGGAAAAGTGATTGGGCCTGAATACAAACCCAAACTGAAAGTAAAGTACAACTGGAAAAGGAAGTACAAAAACTGAAAAGTAAAGCAGGAACATCGATCCGTCCACTGGAAGTCCCACCAGAAGGGTGGGTACAAATAGTCTCCACAGCTCCACGGGTCCAGCCGTCCGCTCCGTGTACATCCTGCCCAGTGGTCTACCTCCAGGTACCGACTCGCTCCACAATCCTCAACCGCGATCAGCGTTGTCCGTCGTCTGCATCCAACACAACGTAGTGCAGGCATTGCCCGTGTAGAGGTGAGTATACGCTACTCTGTAGGGACCCCGAGACCCCCGAAGGTCTCCCAGAATCCATAAAGGATAATCCAAAAAGGAAAGATACAATCACAAAGTAACATCCGACACTACTTAGGTATATTCCCATACATATACCTAAGTCATCAATTCCAGTTCGGCTCCAACATCCGAGCCCAAGTACAACCCAGTACACACAGGAAAACATAACCCATTCCACATAGGAGTTCACAACCCAATCCACATAGGAATGCACAACGTAATCCAAACAGGATATAAAGTCAATCTTATCAAAGATAAGATTGAAAGTCATGACTCAGTTCACACAGGTATACTTCTTCGTAAGATGATAGAGATGATCAAATGTAGCCATCGATTCATCTAAGTCATCGGACCCACGTAGGATCGATAGGTAATAACCCCCGCAATGACCCACACTGGATCGATAGGTACTAACCCCAGCAATGACCCACACAGGATCGATAGGTACTAACCCCCACAGTGACGCACACAGGATCGATAGGTACTAACCCCCGCATTGACCCACACAGGATCTGACCCACACAGGATCGGTATGCACTGGCCCACACAGGACCGCTGAGCGCTGACCCACACAGGATCTGATCCACACAGGATTGGTAGGCACCGATCCACATAGAATCGTTGAGTGTTGTAGTCGTCACTGTCGAACCCACGGAGGATTCCCATGCAGTCTTCATCGTCGTCGCAGTCGCAGCCAGCTCAAGGGTTCCCGCACACAGCAAGCTCGTTCGGGGAGGGTCCGCTCCACGAGCTGAGGGTCTGATACATCAAATGATATGAATTATGGATATGATTTATCCAAAAGTTCTGTATCGTCAAAAGAAACTCAACGTGACAGACGGCGCGTCAATCGGACGCCCAGTCTGAGAGTTATTGGTTTTTTCGTCCCAGGGGCCCATTTGGTTTTTAAGTCAAAACCAACCCGAACGTACTCCAACTGTGTCCAAACCTCGATCGTAGAAATCCAAAAGGTCCATCTCACTAATAGGAATCCAACAAAGTCGACGGCACTTCAATTGGACGTCCGAATCTCAAGTTATAAGTGTTTCCGCTCCGAAGGCCCGGTTAGTTTCGTGTTCGAACCAACCCAGACGAACACAAAGTTCTCTGAAACCTTCAGTGTAATATACAGAAACATCCGTCTCAATCCAAGGATCGCATATCAACTGACGGTGCGTCGATCGGAGGTATTTATCCCAAGATACAAACGTTTGAACAGAACTGTCCTGAAAGAGGGGGTTCGGGCCCGGTCCGACCCAACACGATACCCCCCCCCTCGGGTCGGCCCGAACCGGGTCGACTCGAATTGGGTCTAGGTCCAGAACATTAGGGTGTGTCCCGGCCCGGCCTGGGTGGCCGGTGGCCTGGCGCGCTCAGGCGGCCTGCGTGGCCAGCTCGGCTTGCTGAGCTGAGCGGAACAGGGGGCGCGCTGCCCCCTGATTGAAGAGTCACAACCCCCACGTGGGGGCCGCTCTTTGTTCCATCTTGGGGTTACGAACTCCCAGTCTCCTCCTGAAACGGTCGTCCCGATCTGGACGGCCAGTTGCTGCCTCCGCACGACCGCTGCGGTCTCGCCCTTCTGCTCTGGTGGCCGGCGGTTCCGGCCGCCGCTTCCCACACCACCGTGGCCATAGGTCGCGGCCTTGTTCGATCGGCGCGGCGTGATGGCGCCGTGCCCCTCCACTGCGGCCCCGCTCCGGCCGTAGCCTCTTCGAAGTTCTTCAGCATGGTGCGACGGCGTCGTGGCTTGTTCGACCTCAACAGCGCGGTGCGACGGCATCGCGCTTCTTCGCCCATTCTTCATTGTTTCCGTGAGGTGAAACGGCACCGTGTTGCCTTTTCTCATGCCGAAAAAAATTCAAACATCAAGGGGAGAGGAGAGTCAGTCGTATTCGTGCGGTCTGACCTCCTCCCATTATTGCGATAACAGGCAGCCCAATTTATAAAATGAGGAACGACAACGAAAGTATTCACGAACAAAAACAATTAATCCCTTACCTCAACGTGTCGTTGAACGAAGGTTCGTCACGGAAAAGAACGTCGCGGAAGAAGATGATGATGTTGCTCACCGCACGCTTCCGCTTCTGAGTTCGTACATCGGTGCTTTGACGACGAGGAAGGAGGAAGGAGGGTCTTCGGAGAAGAACCACGTCAGAAATGGGGGGCTCCGAGAAAGAAGGCCGAAGAAGGTCGGGGAAGAAGCGTCTCCGGTGTTCTTCGCGTTCTTCGCTAGAGAAATAAGTTCTCTCAAGCTCTCCACCAAATGGCCATAGAACGTGCCCAAAATAATAGAATATAATCTATTATTCTTGGTGGATGAAATTAATTAAGTGGGCCCCACTTAATTAAGTTTACGATGGTTGGAACAATTCAAAATTCAAAAAGTGGAGAGGCTCCGCCAAATTAATTTCCTGAGTGGATGACATAATTAATTTGGGGAGTTTCGAGGGGTTTTAGGGGCCCGGGTGGTCCCCACCTAATTAACAAGGAGAGGGTCAAGGAGTTTCCTCCCATTAAATGGGGGGGTTTTGAGGATGTTTTATTCCCCTTCATTAAGAGGGGAGTTAGAGTCCAAGAGGCTCTCCCTCATTAATGGGGGAGTAGTGATACATTTCCTCCCCTCTCATTAAATGGGGGGTTAGGCCTCGTGTGAACCCCATGTCATAACCTCTCGTGGGAGGTTATGCTACTCGGGTGGTCCCCACCCTAATTATCCTCCCATGGGAGGTTAGGGTGTGGCGTTCCCACCACCAACTCCCATGTGGAGCTTTTAACCAACACTACCCACATGGTGTGGGTTCAACAAAGATAAAATAAGTTGTCACTTATTTTATTTTATTATTCCACGTGAACCCAAAAACCAACTCTCAAACCTGATCATCTGTCGTTGAGGTGAAAGTCCTCTCAAGTGAAAATCGGCGCTGCGATTCCATCGGTGCCCTCGGAAATCGATTCCGAGCACCGGTCCAAAAGTTAAGAAAACCCGCTTGTTCGTTCACTGAACGTACCTGAGCTAAACTTTGGAAAATGATTCTGGGCACACCGAGCCTCGGAATCAGGTGTCGTCAGAAACTGTGTTCTTGTAAAATCGCAAAGCAAATTAATAAAAAAAATTCCCTTGAATTTTATGGGTCTTTAAAAGAACATTGGGTCAATTCCCCTTATATTCTAAGGTATTCAGGGACTCTCTCAGGATGATCACACGGGGTTCCAGAAGCCACCTAGAGGCGCCCCATACCCGGTTGGTCACATGGCCTCAAGCACATTTCCCCAAATTCTAGAGGCTGCTGACTAGTGGTGAGGGCCTTGGGTGTGATAGTGGGGAAACTATGACCTCATTGGCAGAGTACACAGTGGAAGCAAAAAACAATAAACAATAGCGGAAGAAGTAAACAATCCATACACAAGTGAACAGTGGAAGACTACATATGATAAACAGCAGGAGCACATGTATATATGATGCATGATACATATGTCTAGGAAAACAACCAAACTAGTCACAATGTTAAATACAATACTAAACCAAAGTAAAAAAGAAAAATAGATAAGAAACTCCTCAGCATCGCAAGCCTCGGCTTGGTCCCATTCTCTCCTACTCCAATGTAATCAAGTGCCTGAAGTTGAATGGTGCTTACCCTTGTCTATACCTGTAGAAATATAATCTGTTTGGGCCCAAAAGCATGACCCAAATAGGGTGTGAGACTAAATCCCAGTAGGCAACCACCTGAAGATTTGTTCCTAATAGTCAGTGAGAATATGGCTAGTAATAGTACATTAAGAAATAAACAGTAAATAGTAACAGCAACAGGATTATACATAATAGCAAATAATACATAGATCAACAAGCAGCAGTGAAGCAAATAGCTAACCAAAAACAAGAATCCCTTTGGGAAGTACTCACAGATATCCCCTCTGGTTATATCCAAGAAGTACCAACAACCCTCTGGGCAGTACACTCAGCCTAACCCCTCTGGTTTGGTCATAAAAATTATAAGACTCTCTAAGGAAGCATGCTCAGTCAATTGCCCTTATAGTCTAAGGTAGTCAGGAACTCTCTGGGGATGATCACACGTTCAGTTCCCCTTATATCCCCAAGGTCTAGAGACTCTATGAGGAAGCTCACTCGGTCAATTCCTTCTATATCCTCAGGTCTATCACAGACTCTCAGAGGAAGCTCACTCGGTCAATTCCTCCTATAGCCTAGAGTTGTTTAAGAAAATTCAAAAAAAAAAACAAAGACTCTTTGAGGAAGCTCACTCGGTCTACCCTCTTATAGTCTATAAAGCTCAAGACTCTATGAGGAAGCTAACTCAGTCCATCCTCATGTATTCTATAATATCCAAGACTCTCTGGGAAGCTCACTCGGTCTATCCCTTATAGTCTATAATGTACAAGACTCTCTGAGGAAGCACACTCAGTCTATCCCCTTATAGTCTACAGCACCAGGTTCTCGTGGCCCCGTTCCAGTTAGTGAAAAATAATTCTATAAGGACAAAGTAAGCTTACAAAGCTACTTGGCTAACCAGTCTATAGGATAACAAGCATTTCACAGAACAACACTCCTTCATACAGTCACAAGGCATGTAAAATAGGTATAACGACCATTGGCCGAACAAGACCAAAAGGTCGTAAACAGAATAAGTCATGGGAAAAACATCCAAGCATAGCAATTATCTTCATAAATAACCAAATTACCTCTACACAAGCATACACGCAAGGTAAGAAAACAACAGGGGCAAAACAGTAAACACGCAATACCCCGTTCAAGGGTATTGGTAGAAATTGCACATAAAACTCAAATACATTGAACAGAAAGGCGCAAACCACCTACCTTGATGCTAGGAGATCGATATAATTTAACCAAAAGGCTTGAATCTCCTTAGAACTTCGTAGATCTATGAAAATTTCCAAAACGCTCAACCCACGATAACTTGGGAAAGAGGAGGAATTGGAGAACAAAGCTCTAGGATAATGAAGATCCTATTGTTGTGGTTACAACAAAATTGACGGCGGTCTATTTGGAGAAGGGATGGAGGATCGAGGGCTCGGAGGAGATTCACGGCCGTACGAGACTCTCTCAGCCGAAGAAGATGGAGAAGAAGCATGTTCTAGGGTTTAGACGCGGCCCCATTCCATTTAATGAAAAAAAAACATGACGTGTACTTTTGGAGCACATGGTGTGTACTAGGATTTTCCATACTTCTCTTTAAGTGGCCTCCACATCACCCCACACGACCGTGTGTGTGGCCCGGACACGGCCAGCACACAGCCTCGCGCAGCATCGAAGTACTCGGCGTGTACTTATAAAGTACACGGTGTGTACTTAAAAACTTTCCAGAAACTCCTCCTTTTTCAAAAACTCTAGAAAAAGGAAAAACATACCTGAAAAGAAGGTCTGAGTTCTTAAAAACTTCTCCCATTAAATAAATTTTTCCTCGAATTTCCCTTGCCAGGCGTAGAAGAAGAAACCCCGAACAGATCCGGCCACTGTGATCGTACATCGACCTCTCTCTCCCAAGTCTCATCCTATACTTTCCCATGCTGCCCTAACACTTGTACCAGAGGAATAGACCAGCAACAGAGAACCTTCATACTGTGATCAACAATCCAGATTGGATGCTCCTCAAATGATGCATCCTCTTCGAGCTCAACCTCCTCAGGTTAAAAGACATGAGACGGGTCTGAAAAGTAACGTCAGAACTAAGAAACTTGGAAGACGTCGTGCATATCCTGGTACTTCTGAGGTAACTACAACAGATAGGCAACCAGCCCAACTCTATCCAACACCTCAAACGGCCCGAAGTACCGTGGTGGAAGCATACCATGTCTAGCCATAAGACTTCTGTTGAGACTGTGTCATAGCCATCCTCTTCCGAACTCCAGAGGTCATCTTTGGTGATTATCATAAGACTTCTGTTGAGACTGTGTCACAGCCATCCTCTTCCGAATCAACTCTATCTTCTCGGAGGTCTCCTGAACAAGACGAGGTCCCATTATAGCTATCTCTCCTGCCTCCAGCCAACACAAGGGTGATCATCATGGCCTACCATACAAAGCCTCGTAAGGTGTAATCTGAATAGTTTATTGAAAACTATTATTGTAGGAAAACTCTACAAGAGGTATATGATTCTCCCAAGAACCTCCAATGTCCAGAATGCATGCTCGGAGCATATCCTCAAGCACCTGAATTGTGCGCTCAGACTGGCCATCTTTCTAGGGATGGTATGTTGTACTCAAAAGTACCTGTATACCCAAAGCCTTCTGAAGCCCCTTCCAGAACCAAGAAGTAAAACGTGCATCTCTGTCTCAAACAATGGAGTGTGGAACTCGATGTAGATGGAAAATCTCTTGGATGTACAACCATCCCAGCGCATCAACACTGAAGGTCTCCTTGATCGGCAAGAAGTGATCAACCTTCGTAAGCTTGTCGATGACAACCCAAACAACATTATTCCCTCGAGGTGACCTTGGAAAACCGGTCACGAAGTCTATCGCAACATCGTTCCACTTCCACTTTGGAATGGGTAACTGCAGAAAAAGACCTGATGGCGATGATGCTCTGCTTTCACATGCTGACAAGTGGAACACCTCATGACAAAACCAGCAACATCTCTCTTTATACCTAGACACCAATATTGGCAGTGTAGATCACGATACATCTTGTTGATTCCAGGATGAACTTCCCAAACTGAGGAATGAAAATCTTGCATCAGCTCCTCACGTATGTTTGATGGAACCCATACGCGTCCCTATAAATGCAAGAACTCACCCTCACCCACTGTCCATCCAGGAAGAGGGTCCTCTCCTGACACACTCTCCTGCAGGACTAGTCCTTCTGAGTTTGATAGTTGCCTCATCTGTACCTGATCAAGAAGTGTAGAGGTAATAGCTATAGAAGATAGAAAAGTCAGCCCATGTATGTCATGCACCTCTAAATGCATCTCATAGAACAGATCCATAAGTTGTCACTCACTTTTGGCCTCATGAACTGCTTGTATCTGAGTTCTCCTACTCAACGCATCATCCATTGTGTTGCCCTTTACCGGTGTATAGGCAAGCCAAAGTCGAAGGACTGAAAATACTCGACCCACCTACGCTGTCTCAAATTCAGATCACGCTGAGTGAAGATGTACTTCAGACTTTTGTGGTCGGTTAAAACCAAAAAGTGATCTCCCAAAAGATAATGTATCCAATAAAAAAAGGCATGAACAATAGCTGCCCACTCCAGATCGTGCGTCGGGTAATTCCTCTCATGTGGCCTCAACTGCCAAGACCCGTAAGCAATGACTCCATCTCCCTGCATAAGCACAGCTCCCAGCCTGATTCCTGAAGCATCACAGTAGACCGTATAGCTCTTTCCCGACTCTGGAAAGACTAGTGTCAGTGCTGATGTAAACCTCCATTTCAGCTCCTGAAAGGCTAACTCATAGAAATATGACCATAAGAACTTTTCCCCTTTCTTGGTAAGACCTATCAGTGGTCCTTCTAGGCATGAAAATTCCTTTATGAAATGCCTATATTATCCATCCATCCCTAAAAAAACTCCACACCTCAAAGAAATTCTTTAGCTGCTCCCAAGAAACTATAGATCTCACTTTCTCTGGGTCTACTGATACTCCTGTCTCTGAGATAACATGACCCAAGAAGTGAATCTGATACATCCAAAAGTGGAATTTCAAGAGCTTAGCATATAACTGATGCTCTCTCAATGTACATAGAATTATCTCAAGATGGGTAACATGGTCATTTCGAGTGTGAGAGTACACCAAGATGTCATCCACGAAAACCACCATGACAGAATCCAAGTATGTATGGAACAATCGGTTCATCAGTGCCATGAAAACTGCAGGCACGTTCTTGAGACCGAACAGCATAACCATATACTCGTATAGAACATACCTGCTCTGAATAGTTGTAAGAGGTATATCATATGGTCTAAAACGCAAATGATGATAACCGGACCTCAATTCAATCTTTGAGAACACTCGGGACCCTCGAAGCTGATCAAAGAGAATATCAATCCTCGGCAAGGATATCGATTCTTGACCGTCAACTGGTTCAACTTTCGATAGTACACACAAAGCCTGGGGGTATCATCTACCTTCTCCACAATTAGGACAGGGGAACCTCAAGTAGAAGTACTGGGTCAGATGAAACCCTTTGCCTGTAACTCCTCCAACTGCTTCTTGAGCTCCTATAACTCAGGTGTCGCCATCCTATAAGGAGTAATAGACACCAGTGCCGCTCCAGGCATGAGCTCAATAGAAAAGTCTACCTCACGCTTCGGTGGAAAACCTGAAAAGTCCTCTAGAAAGACATCTCTGAAATGATCCACCACTGGAGGAAAGTCTAACTGTGAAGTCCCCTGGTCATCCAGATAAAGACTAGAAATCTAGGTTGTAACTACCCCTAGCCCATGATGCTCGGGTCCTGCTCAACTCGCCTGGACATCCCACTCACCTCTATGAAAAAAGGATCCACCTTCTAGTGATACGAAAATCATCCTACGGCAATAGCAATCAACGACTGCCTGGAAGGGGACTAACCAGTCCATTCTGATAATGGCATCATACCTCCATCATCTCTAAGACATAGAGGTCCCATAAGAAGTGACACCCTGCAACCTCAATAGGGAACTCTCTGAACTAACGTACGCGAACAGTTCTAGTCCCCAACGGTGTGTCTAGATTCAAAGTATTGGCAGAGGAAAATATGCAGAGCCCAATTCTCTCTACAACAACAAAAGAGATAAAGCTATGCGTAGCACCAGTATCGAAAATATCTGAAGATAAAAAGGAGGCTACTAAGATCGGACCTCAAACTGTGTAAGGTCCGGTATCCTGCTCCTAATGGGTCTGCTCCACAGTGATGCTCTAGCCTGTACCATGGCCCTGTGACCCTGGATAACTACTATAAGATGATCCACTCTACTATTGCTGGTAACCTGGTGACTAACCACCATGGTCGTGACATCCACCTCAGCCCGAACGGCCGGAAGAACTCCAGTTCCTAGACTGGTGAGAAACTGGTGATGCATCCCCTGAACGTGGGGTCATAGATGAACCCCTACCACCAGCTATAGGTGAGAAGATCTGAAAAAAATTCTGAAGGTGTCCCACCTTTCCACAAGATCGGTACTCCATCGGGTCTCTCTAGAACTAAGGCCTAGTGTGCCCAATCCTCCCACATTGGTAGCAAACTACCTGGATGCCCGAAGATATATTCCTCCTACTCTGATCTCCCCGAGCAGACTCCCCGCAGCGCTTCCTGCTATCAGTAGGAGGAACACTGACTCTGGATGTCGAACTTCCCTAGATCACTGCTCTATAATCCCTTAGATCATGCTCTGTGATCAGCGCCTAATTAAAGATATAGAATATTGAATTCAAACTGAAGATGTTCACCTGTGAGCGGATGTCGTGCCTCAGACCATCCTTGAACTTCCACACAAGTAATAACTCATCACCTCCTAGAATAGGTGTGAAATGCTGCAGCTCAGTAAAGAAAGATGAGTACTCCATAACAGAAAGAGTACCCTGCTCCAGACTCATAAACTCCCGGGTTCGATTGTCCCACAAGGTCTCTGGGTATAAGTAATCATAGAAGATGCACCAAAACTCATCCCAAGTCATACTCTACGGGCACCCTGACTTTGAGATCACCTCCCACCACCTCTTGGAGGAGTCTTGGAGCATATAGTTAGCGAGCTTCACCCTCTTCTCTAGAGGTATCTCTAGATGCTTGAAAATTGTCAACGTGGCATCTAGACACGACTCTGCAGCCTGAGGTCCTCTATCCCCTAAGAAAGTAGGAGGATGTTGCTGCTAAAAAACCTACATCAACTCTGCCATCAACGGGGCAGGAGGCGGTGCTCCCTGGAAGGTTTGAATCATCCTCAGAAAGTCTTCCCTAAACCGCACATCGGTGCCTGCAACTGGTATAACTGCTGGTGACAAGACTGGCACAACAGGAGGTCCCTAATTAGCCATATTCGGTGTCTGATCACCATCTGGCAGCTGATGTACAACCAGAGGATGTCTCAATGGCATAGCTCTGAAAGGTCAAAATCACACCTTAGAACAGGATTATCAAAGACTGAGAACACAAGAGTACAAGACCTGAACAGGAGAAAGAAACATTCAAGTTTTACAAAATAGTACTACACGGCATGTATAAAAACTACACGACGTGTTCTCTTAATCCATTCACATGGGTGTGTACTTTTTCCACAACTAGTCGTGTAACGTCCCAACCACACGTCATGTTGTCCCCACACACGGTGTGTACTTGAATTCTATTCCTCTGCCTGAGTCTCCTTACACGGCTAACCCACACGGTCCTCTTAATCCTAGACTACATGACATGTTCACGAAGGACACAGCGTGTACTAGATAAGTTTCAATGACCCGTGTTGTTAGTTACACGGCTGGCTATATGGCTTACTCTACACGGCATTCTCCATTGGAATAAAGCATGTACTTGAAGGATTTCCCCATCCCATGTTGTTCGTGACACGGTCGAGTACAAGGATCACTCTACATGGCGTTCTCCCTGTGCACACGGTGTGTATTTGAAGGTTTTCCCCGACCCGTGTTGTTTGTGACATGGTTGGGTAGTTATGGCATGGATTGTGAAAATGGACACGGCGTGTAAAGTCAAAGTTTCATCCATCCATGTCGTTAGTCACACGGGTAGACACACGGTCACTACAACACGACATGTACTCACCATACACGGTGTGTTCCTGAAGATTTTTCACAACCCCGTGTTTCTGTCCACACAGTCAATAACACGGTTTAAAAACTACACAGGGTGTATTCATAAAGTACAGGCTGTGTATTCTGGTTTTTTCCAGGCAGTAGCTCAAAAACTGCTTCAGAGCTCAGAAAACACAGTAAAACAAGCATTAAGGTGCCAAATTCTGATCCGTGAGGGCCCATACTCCCCGCGAATCAAATCTTGGAATATCCTACATATCATATTCAAGGTAAACAAGTCAATGATCCACCAAGTTCTAATTAATGTGGTCCCATAACACCTCAAGAATCGAAATTTGGCATTTATTTCAGTAAATCTATACACAAACAATACCCTATCAAATAGCAGGTATTCTTATCAAGGAAACTATCACAACAGCATGAATAATATACACGTCTATCACAACATCATTCAATCGCTAATGCATCCTAGATGGCATGGAAAGAATTCATGGCATGTGATTTATAACAAGTGCCTATATGATGCATGAGATGGAATACCCTCATATCATCGGGTTTTGACAGAAATAGAACCGCAATAACAAAAACGGTAACAACACAAAGAATTTGAATCACCCAACAGTGAAATCAAATCAACTGTAAAAGTGCAAACCAGTAAAACCGCAATAAACGAGGTTGTATGGCTTTTCCCTGTACACGGGTTAGCTACTCCTAGGAACAGCTTATTACCAAGTACCTATTTTGTTTTATCCCTGGATATAGGCTCTAAACAGAAAGTCAATATAAAATAATTCCCTTGATACCACTTTGTAACATCCCGGGTCCGGAAGCCACCTGGAGGTGCCCCGTATCCGGTTGGTCACATGCCCTCAAGCGCATTTCCCCAACTGCCAGAGGCTACCGACTAGCAGTGAGGGGTTTGGGTGTGATAGTGGGGAAATTATGCCCACATTGGAAAAGTACACAGAAGAAGAGAAAAACAATAAACAATAACAGAAGCAGTAAAAAATCCATACACAAGTGAAAAGCGGAAGACTACGTATAATAAACAGCATGAGCAAATGTATATATGATGCATGATACATATGTCTAGGAAAATATCCAAACAAGTCACAATGTTGAATACAGTACTAAACCAAAGTACAAAAGAAAAATAGATAATCAAATCCTTAGCATCGCAAGATTCGTCTTGGTCCCATGCTCTCCTGCTCCAATGCAATTAAGTACCTAAAGTCGAAGGGTGATTTCCATTGTCTATACCTGCAACAATATAATCTGTTTAGGCCCAAAATCATGACCCAAACAGGGTGTGAGACTAAATCCCAGTAGGGAACCACCCAAAGATCTGTGCCTAACAGTCAGTGGGCATATGGAAGTTAATAGTACAGTAAGCAGTAAACAGTAAACAGTAACAGAAATAGGATGATACACAACAGCAAACAATCCACAGATCAACAAGCAGCAGGGAAACAAACAGCTAACCAAAAATAAGAATCCCTCTGGTAAGTACTCACAACCATCTCCTCTGGTCCAATCCAAGAAGTACCAACAAACCTATGGGTAGTAATCTCATCCTAACCCCTCTAGTTTAGTCATACGAATTATAAGAACCTTTGAGGAAGCATGCTTAGTCAATTCCCCTTATCGTCTAAGGTAGTCAGGGACTCTCTTGGGATGATCACGTGGTCAATTCCCCTTATAGCCCCAAGGTCTAGAGACTCTCTGAGGAAGCTCATTCGGTCAATTCCTCCTATAGCCTTAGGTCTATCATAGACTCTCTGAAGAAGCTCACTCGGTCAATTCCTCCTATAGCCTGGAGTGGTTTAAGAAAATTAAAACCAAACAAAGACTCTCTGAGGAAGCTCACTCGGTCTACCCCCATATAGTCTATAAATATCAAGACTCTCGAAGGAATATCACTCATTCTTTCCTCCTGTAGTCTATAATATCCAAGACTCTTTGGGAATCTCACTCATTTTATCCCCTATAGTCTATAATGTCCAAGACTCTTGGAGGAAGTTCACTCAGTCTATCCCCTTATAGTCTACAACACCAGGTTCTCGTGGTCCCGTGCCATTTAGTGCATAATAATGCTACAAGGACAAATTAATCCTAGATAGCTACTTGGATAACCATTCTACATCATAACAAGCATGTTAGGGAACAACACTCCATCCTACGGTCACAATGCATGGAAAACAGATGTAACGGCCAATGGGAGAACATGACCAAAAGGTCGTAAATAGAACAAGGAATGCGAAAAACATCCAATCATAGAAATTATCCTCATACATAACCAAATTACCTCTACAAAAGAATACAATCAAGGAAGGAAAACAATAGGGGCAAAACAGTAAACACGCAATACCTCGTTCAAGGGTATTGGTGGAAATTGCACATAAAACTCAAAGACTTCGAACAGAAAGGAACAAACCATCTACCTTGATGCTAGGAGATTGATATACTTGAACCACGAGGCTTGAATATCCTTAGAACGTCATAGATCTACAAAAACGTCCAAAACTCTCAACCCACGATAACTTAAGAAAGAGGAGTAATTGGAGAAAAAAGTTCTAGAAGAGGGATGATCTTACCGCTGCAGTTCCAACGCAATCAATGGCGGTCAATTCGGAGAACGGACGGAGGATTAGGGGCTCAGAGGAGATTTTTGGTCGTACGAGATTCTCTCAGTTAAAGAAGCTGGAGAAGAAGCGTGTTCTGGGGTTTAGATGCAACCTCGGTCCGTTTAATGAAAAAAAAGTTAATGGTGTGTACTTTTGGAGTACACGGCGTGTACTAGGATTTTTCGTACTCCACTTTAAGCAACCTCTACATCACCCCACACAACTGTGTGTGTGGCCCGAACATGGCCAGTACATGGCCTTACGTGACATCGAAGTACACGACATGTACTTCAAAAATTTCCAGAAACTCCTCTTTTCTAAAAAACTCCAGAAAAAGGGAAAACATACCTTAAAATAAGGTTAGGGTTCTTACACTTGTGAGTTTAAATAATGAAAGGAAATGCTTGAACAATTTAATGGAAATCATTTTTAATGAAAATAACTTGAAAGGAATGAAACTTTAATAAAAAACACCTTTACTTTTTAAGTGACCCAAATGTCACACCATATAATGATGGTGACTACCAAAAATCCAAATAGCATTAAACATGGGAGAGGCCCTGTAGGTACTACCAAGTAATAGGACCCCATAACCTCGTGTCTCGGTGAAAAGTGGTATAAGAACTACAACAACCTGAGTTCTCATGGATGAGCCACTAGTAGGGGACATCCTTGTAACCCTAGAGGTCTCCAATCATCATCTAAAAATTTAGTTAGTGTTGTATTCATCAATCCTACTAAGTGAAATCGGGCTGAATCCACTTCTGTATCACTAGCACACTAGTCCTAGTCCGCCCACCTAGTTACCCGGGATTCCCCTAGTTCCCATTAAAGCTCCAATTTCCTATCACATGCCACATTCAAATAACAAAAAAGAGGCACTACACACACCAAAGTCGCCATTTGTATACCCAAAACTCTTCTTAAACCCAAACACACACCAAAACTGTTTCCAATCATATTTTTTATTACAAACACAATTTAATAAATCATTTACACGATTAATAAAACATTCCAAAAGGGGAACACAAGGGATTGTGTCAAGAATACACCAATTTCACAATTAAAATACAAATTTGAAGTTAAATACACAACTAATCATTTGAAAAACATCATTTTTACCATTCATATATTTTAATAAATTAATTAGAAAATTTATAACACACTTCATTTTAGAACAAAAAAAAGTTTTCACTAAAAGCACACTCGATTTCATATGTAAATGCCACTTTAAAACAAATCCATAACACAACCATACCAAGACATGAATTCAAACCACTCGTATAATTTAATAAATCAATTAAACACTCAATAAAATATTTATAAGACATGCAACAAGGTTTTACCAAAAACATACACTAAAATTATTCTATTTAAAATCCAATGCACACTAGAACATTTTCTAAACACCATCTGCATCATTTATACAATTTCATAAATAACCAATATAGTTTAATAAATCATTTTCATGATTCATAAAAAATTTCAAGAAGCACATTAGGGGTTTTCAAAAAAAAATATACCCAATTTATCTTGTAAATTTTTTTTTTAACTCAAAATCATGGAAAATATCTTCAAATACCACTCACTCACCCATCATTTATTTAATAAAACATTCCAAATTAAATAAACAAGCATAAAAATTCATCAATTAATGGTTAATCATAGAATCACCTACCTTTTGTGTCATAACATCCAAAAAAATACTGTGAAAACCCATCTGTACCACCATGAGACCTTAGATAGGCATGATTCACCCCATAACATCAAGATAAAACCATAAAAAAGATATATCTAACCCTAAATCAAACACCATACCTGATGAAAAACCAAAACCCCAAAGAACAAGGACCAAAAACCTAAAAAAGAATATAACTTTACCTGGAGTAGATCACACGAGGAGGGGTTGTCAGAGGGGAGCTGCACCAGAGGTCCTATCGATAAGGGGGGGTGCGAGGGGAGCAGGGTGGTGCGAGGGTGGTACGAGGGAGGCCATATGGTGTAATGGTGGTATCCAGAGTAGGGAACCAGAGCAAGGAGGGGGCACCGGCCATCCATGGGAGGAGGCGGCCTAGGGAGAAGCATGCACATAGGGGTAGGACTCGATGGGAAGAGAGGGGAAGGGGAGGAGAGAAATATGGAAGAAAATAAAAAAAAGGAAAATGAAAGGGGAAAAGAGAAAAAAAAGAAAAAGAAATCCCAAAAAAGAATTAAAACCTATTTAATAATTGTAATAATAATTATTATATTATTATTATTCATACTAATAACTTAATAAAAATTATGTTCTTAAAACTAATAATAATGATAACATTAATAGTATTAATAATGGTATTAATATTATTAATCCTAATAATAATAATAATACCCTTAATCATAATATTATTATAATTATTATTACAACAATTCTTTAAATTTTATTCTTCCCTTTTTCCTTAATTTTATTTTATTATCATTTTAATGCATTATTTATTTTTAATGCTGGAAAACCACGTGGTTACAACCGCAATGCTCAAGAGACAGTGTACAGAGAGTGTGGTGGCTTCTACCCATTCCAGAAGAGACTTCATGGGTACTCAGGCTAACCGTACAGCTTCCACTAACCGTCTGGTGTCCGTGCATCGGCCTAAAACCCGAAAATTTTAAAAACATCAACAATTTAATCTATGGCCAAAACCCAAACCTCCAAAAATTTATCCTGAAACCACAAACCCATCACACCCAATTCCCAAGAAATATAACTGAGACCCAACCCAGGATGGGAACAAGGATAATTTAAAAAAACCTGAGTGTGACAATTCTCCCAACCATATCACTTTCCAACCCCAGAAATTCATACAAATATTTATTATAAAAAAAATAGTAAACACTCTTAGCTCAAAGAGGTTCCTGACAAGCAAAATGGGGGACAATCAAGAGCATTATCAATCAAGAAAAAGGACCTTAAAATAAACTTGGGAGACCCAAAATGGGATCCCAACCAAGTGGTGCCTGCCTAAAAATTTATGAAACCTCTAATTGATAATCAAAATATAAAAACTCTCAAAACACACCAATTAATATCCCAAGAAAAAACATCTTAAACATTACTAAATAGATTACTGCAGTTTACCAAAAAAAATGACAAAATTAGGAAAAGGGATTGGGGTTGGATAGCTCCTAATGAGACTACCAATCACCATAACAACACTAGGGATGAAATTGGATTGCTGATATGAGGAGGCTCGAGAAGACTCCACACCATAATAGGAAACTAACACCCAAGATGGAACTGGGTTATCCACATAGGGAGTCCCAAGTAGACTCCACACCAATGGAATAGGCTACATCAATTCACTCTAGAGGAATTATAGAAAGACCTAGGGTGGGTATCTGTAGAGACCCAATCATGATGTACATAGACATTACATTACTTTTGCAGAATACTTAATACAATACACAAAAAGTCACCCAATGACCGTATTAGTTTATTTTCTTTGGAAACATGGACCATAATATTATATGTTTGTGAAAGATCTTCAACATCTCCTATAAAGATTTTCCACTTTTTTTCCTACCTAAAACCATAATTTATGTCCTGGGGAAAAGAAAAAATAAAAATTATGAGGTAAAATGCTCAGTAAGGGTAAACATTGAGAACATAAAACAAACCATAAACATTTTCACATAAAAACATAAACATAATGTTTAATCTTCAAAATCTTGAGTCATTAAATAAATCTTGGTAGCATTTAAGGCATGGATCATAAAGAAACATTAACCATAATAGAATAGAATTGGAATAAAACATGTAATTGTTGAAAAATAATAAGCACATGATATGATTTCTATAGAAGTCAAGGAATTTCTTCCAAGACCATCATAGTGGACAAAGTCCATTACTAAACCGGGATTACTTATCATTCCATCCATGTATTACTGAACTATATTTACTTGTCATTATATTAATGTATATATCATGAGATATAAATCTTTACCAAATGCATTGGATGGAGATATAGGTCCCACCCATCTCTTAATGAAACCATTCTTATGTGTTTCACAAAAACAAAGAAACATTCACCATAGCATAACCCATGAAATCAAATGGATTTCTTAAACATCATCCCATCATAATTGACATAAAACAAATGGACTTCCTAAATAACATTAAATCATAAACACAATCAAATCATAGTAATTACAGGGATATAAACATAAACCTATGTAATCTTAGATGGAAAATAATTATGATAAAATACTTGAGCTTTATTCCTGAGGAAATTATCCTTTCTTCTTCAAACATGTTTTTTTCTAAAAATGTCATGCAATTTTAAAAGAAATGAATTTAGTTGAAAATAAACTTGTAACTGTGTATAAGAAGCTTCATGGAAATAAGGCTTTATGAAGATTCAAAAACCTGTTTATTTTGTATTAGTTAAAAAAACATTCTCCATGTACTTTTGCTGGAAAAGTCAAAAAGTACATCTTAGGGTAAACAAAAGAAAGATTCCTTCCAAACTATGTAGTAAAAGTAAAAAATGATTAAAAATGACTTTAAACATACATATGAGAATAGAAAACATTTTATTTGAATATTTTTAGATAACATGGACATGGATGATAAATATATCCCCATTAAATACTTACGAATAAACAATATCAGAAAAAATGAGATTTGAAAAGTTATCCCTTACCTCAGGTATGATATCTTTCGTATGTATCTAAACCTTCTGTATAATGATTTAAATAATGTTACTGATTTATTATAGAATCATAACCATTTTTATGATAACATTTATGATCATATTTTCATCTGTTTTTAGTAACATTTCATTGTTAGTTGTTATTCGGGTATTAACTGCTTTAGGTTCTTATGTATGTTTTTTCGGATAAGTTCTTATTACTCTTTTTAGGTTATATTTATATCATTGAAAGAATGGTATTAATATAATATATATAAAATTTATTCATTAAATTAATATATATAATCATGGTTTAATTAAGATTATGTAGAACGAATCTCATCGCACCGTGGAGACGGTAGGTCATACGTACACACGAGCGACGTTATCATTTCTATAATTGTTGAATGGTATTGAATTGGATGGTTTATAGTATATCAGAATTAGTATCATGTTATAATAATAATATATAGTTATTACTTCCACCATTATACCCATCCATGTAAGGTGGTGGTGAAAAATAGATTACACCACGACGTGGAGACGGTAAGTCATACGTACGCACACGCGGTGATTTCATTTTTCATAGGATGGATAGAAGGTGAAATAGGGTTGTTTTATATTTATAATAACATATCAATATATGATTGATATTTATGTTATTAATTTATAATGAAACAACTAAATAATAGGAAGTATAAGAATAAATAAATTTGAAAGAATCGGTAGAAGAGATTACCTCTTCCTCGACGTGCCTCTAATAAATTTCTTTGTAGGGCAGTAGAGTTGGACTTTTGAGAATACCAGAACCTCTAGAATGTTACTAGAGAAGTTTATAAGATAAATAGGCATTTTTTGGTCGATATTAAAGGCTCATGTTGGAGTGAATAGGAGAGGGAGGAGGTGCCCTTTTATATGAGGGGAGAGGGGAACTTTAGGAAAGTCCTAAAATATTAATTTATTATAAATTCAATTTCGATTTAAAATGTTCAAAACTTATGAATTCATATATCAGATAATTTTGGTTTATATACCCATCAAAAAATAATTTTTAGATAAGTTTTTAATATTTTTTATCCTTATCTTTTTGGTTTAACCCTTATTTTACCATTTTTAATCTTACCAGGATATCATGTTATTTATATATTTTAAGTTAATTTAATTACCATATCATGTAAAATTACCGAAAAAAATTATTTATGACATATTTGGACTTATATTAACCATTTTTCTGAATATTATATTTTTATAAATTTAATATCATTTAATAAAATATTTTATGTTTTAAGTTTTGATTATGTCAATTTTGAATACTATTCATACCTGACTTTTTAAAAAATTCATAAAAACCGTATTACTTTGAAAAAAAGGAATTAACGCATCCCTAATATGTCAATGTAATCTAGAAAATTTTTGTATGTAATCAAAATATTCAAATTAAATTTATTTTAATATTTATAAATTTATTTATTTGTATCTTTCATTAATGAGGTAATCATTGCATTATAATTGTGTCATAAATAAATATATATATCTAATGTTTAAAAATAATAAATAAAATACCATGATGTAGTAAATATTTTTAGAATTATAATGACTATTTATAGATATATATCAGTTATATAACCCCATATTAAAATCTATTTAGTAAAAGATATATGTTTAGGTTATAATTATCTTTTATTTAAATTAATTCTTATAAAATGTCATTTTCACATCCAAGTGAATCCATGGGGTCCCAAAATCTACCCAAGGACGCCCATGGTCGGAAATATCTCATAAAATAATATTAGGACATGTGTTAGGGTAGTTTAATATTATTATAATATTATTTTGTTTACCCTTATCTATCTGATTTACCTTTTAACCATGGTAAATAAAATAATTACTGAAGTGACTATTCATAATGTCTAAAAATAGAAGGTACCTATTTACATAATTTAGAACTCCTAATTAAAAATATGTAATAAATTTTTACAAATTCAAAACACAGAAGTTTCAGTAATTAATTTAAAATTAATTTCTCTTGTCAAAACCAAAAATCGATGTTTTAAGAAGTAATAACCATCAAAAGATTGACATCTGTTTATATCCAATTTTAAAGTAAAATTACTTCCAATGACCAAAATTAGATTGAATGATAAAAATATAATCTAATTATAATTTAAATCCAATTAAAAGTAAAATATAACAATATAAATAAATTATATTAAAAAGAAATTTTGAATTAAAATACAGTATTTTTCACTATTTATAAATTTATGAATTTCATCAGAAAAATACCAAAATTTAATCCAAATTAAAATTTGATGTTTAAATTCTAAAGAAGAAATTTATTTTGTAAAATTGAACATATAAAAGTGAAAAAAACTAGATTTAAAATGGGTGCACCATCAAAAGGCAGTAAAACAACTTTTTTTGAAAAATACTTCTTTTTCCAAAAAAAATTATTTTGTTCTCATAACATATTCTAGAAAATTTGTAAGATGAATTATAATGTTATATAAAATTCAAAATGTGGTTAATAATATTCATGATATCTAGTTTATATCCCATTAAATAATAATATTTTAATAATATATCGTTGTTTAGTGAAACTCGGAATCGCGTACAATGCAAGCTATCGCGGAAGGTCGATCTTGTAGGTAACACAAGACAAGTCAGTGTTTCATATAGCACAAGATAATATTAGTGTAGCATACAACACAATACATCAATGAAATTAAAAAGAATCTATCTCATAAAATCTTAGGGTGTTATAGTCTCACCACCATTAGAACCAACCAATCTGCCTAACTTGCATAGGACATCATGGGAGCTTGATATGGGACTACTTGAGAACATACCAAACACCACATCTCTCACCATAAGGGATCCAATTAATGAAATAGAAAACTAACCAGAAGAAACTACATGATTCACCACTCCTACAACATTACCATTATCAGATGACCTCAAATCAAAACCGAAATCAAAACAGAATTAAAGGGATTATCATACATAGACATCCACATAGAAAGTCGTGCCCACAAGGGTATAGGAATTGAAGCTCAATAAAATGAGACAAATACCACATACTTATAACTAAGGAATAAATATTCCACCCACGTGGAACACAATGAAGAAATAGGGTCCCCATGTCTCTTTTCACCAAATGGGGCTGCTCAGAACGAGACAGCCACGAAGGATGTTTAAACTATTTAATTTCCCATAATGAATAATGACACTATACTAAGATCCTTTACACCCCATGGGGATTCTTGACTATGTTACAGATTTACTTTAGAACCTACGGTTGGAGCTCTGATGGTTGAAGCATCTCATGCTTTATAGTCAGGCACAAAAAACCCTCCGAACTGAACTTCTTCCTCTAGTTCCACAAGCAATCACACCAAAATAAAAATAGCACCACTAAACACAACACATCCCACCACCTATTTTTCCTCAAAATGGAATTTCACCTCGATAAGGACTTAGAAGGTTCCCATGCATCATTCTATTAACCTAGAGTGAGGATATGACAAAACCTGAACACGTGGAACACATTTCCATACCAATGGGGAAAATTTTAGAATTCTCGAAAGAGAACATGTTTCTATTAAAATATAAGTTCTCATGAAATTTCATGACATCCACCCTTTCACTAGAATTAAAACACTATATTTCCCAACGTCATAGAATTTGACCACTACAACTTAAGAGGCCTTACAAAATGAAGAAATTTAAAATAATTCCCGAACAACACATGACTTCTGCAGAAGGCCATAACGGCCTCTAATGACCATATTCGCCACATGGGTGACAAAGTATGATCTATTTCTTATAATTAAACCAATAAAAGTTCAGAATAACATTTTTAGACAACGTCTATCACCAAAAACCCATATCGTTTCCGAAGTTCCCCATTGTATTTCCCTTCACCGCTTCCAGATGGGAACTTCAGACTTATTAATGTCAAACATCACCTTTCACTATCAAATGAATCAAGGAAACTAAGACATCATTCAAATCCTCTCACATAAGCTTCCCCACTGTGATAGGATTAACTCATCTAAAAAAGAAAAGGGTTAGACTCAACCCTAAACTCAAGAATAAAGTTCTTACTTTCATTAGCTAAATATATACCAATGGATAATTTCCCATGGTCTCACTTCAGTCGTGCATTAACTCTTTATAAGGGTGTAAACTAGCCAGTGAGGAAAAATCTCAAGGACCCAAAAAATTGGGTCTGTTGGCCAAAACATGCCAAAAACTAAAACCAAACATATGAGGGGAGCCACTGCAAAGGCTTCCTGAAACACTTCTCAAAATAGACCACAATCCATTATTTCAAAGTAACTTATTGAAGATACACAAACTGAAAACATAATTCAAACAAAGGGGTTTCAAATTCAATACACCCAAAAAAACATTCCCCAAAATTAAAAAAGACACATCGCACAATCACCAGTTATCAAAACACCAAATTTTCCTTAAAGATAATTTTTGAAAATGAAGAAGGTTGGTGGGTTTCACATTCACCAATGGTATCTCATGGGCCTCACACATGTATGTTTCTGTGCCACATCAAGCACTCATCCACTTCCCACACATATCCTATGAATGTGGTCACTCATGAGAGTATCAAAATTTAATATAAAACCTTTTTCACTTTCCAAAACAAGTGTTCAACCCACATCCTTAACTTTCCCAAAATATCTAGTCACAAAATCAAAAACCATTTTGAATCTCACAAAATATTTTCAAAAAAACACCAATACTTAAAATAAAAATCCACTTTAAAACCTTACACATCAATTTTCAAAAATTTCATTCCATTCAGAATACCTTTCAATAGTTTAGAAAATCCCATTTAAAACTAATTTTTCTAAAACCCTATTTTACATAATCCTTTTTTTCCAAAAAAATAAATTTTAATAACCCACACTCAACCACATTCACTCAAAACCATCCCAAAAAGATCTAATTTTCCAAATATTTATTCAAAACAAACGTGAAAATAAATTTTCCACCCTTTTGAACATAAAACCATCTCCATTTTAAAGTACAGATTTCATAAATTTTCAGTCAAAGGATTTTAAATTAATTTTCATAACCCAAGGAGATGAAATACAATGCAAGAGGAAATTAGTACCAGTTGGTTGCTTGGAAATATGGTTGGAAGCCATAGGCTAAGTGCACCACCATCATGGAGAGTGTTCTTAGACAATGTCTCTAACTCTACATGGCATGCCAGGTCCTACGAGCTCACTGAGACTAATGACCCAACTCTCTTTCCATTTCACAAGAAATGAATAACCACAGGGATAAAATGACTTAGATAAAACACTACTTCACCTAGTAACTTGAGTCGCATCATGAGGTGTGCTGGTTGAGCACCCTACTCATAATTAGAGTTTCAAATTACTAAAAATCCTAGTTTCAATATTACTAGAATCTTCTCCAAAGGACATGACCCAAAAGAGAATGACCTACTCTGATACCATTTTATCATAAACTATGATGGGTTTTCATTCGACCCGACATCTTTCCTAGTCCACGGAAAGTCCTGAAGGACATTCCCAATCCCCATGGGCTAGAATAAGTTATCAGGTATCAATTAATCATTTAGGAATGATTTACTTGAATAAGAGGTCATGTAAAAAAATATAAACAATCCAAAACTAAAATATACAACCAAACAAGCACTTAACAATTTTCACATATAAATGTTTAAAACTTTTAGAAAAAACCCCAAAATTAATATAATATAATGGAAACAAAACTCTATACCAAACCTCCATGTAATGAGAGGAATCGCGTCCTCAATCCTCCACCACAAAGTTCCACACTGAAATCCACTGAAAACTCAAAATTCCAACACTAAAATTCTTGCCTTTACATGAAAAAACATGCAGTAAGATATACATACATTCAAAGGTTTATGTAGGGTGTGATCCAAAGCCCAGTAGAATTATACCCAAAAAGGAGTCCATTCTATAAACATTAAAGTAAAAATAACTTGAGATTTTAAATAATAAAAGTAAATTCTTGAATAAATTAAAAGAAAGAAGATTTAATGAAAAAAAACTTCAAATGAATTCAGCTTTAATAAAAAAAAAAACCCTTTAATTTTTAAGTGATCCAAATTTCACACTATATGCCGATGGTGAGCACCAAAAATCCAAAGAGAACTAAACATGGGAGGGTCCTATAGTTACTAGTAAGTAATGGGACCTTATAACCTCACATCTTGGTGAAAAGTGGTATAGTAACCACAAAAACCCACATTCTCATGTACAATCCACTGGTAAGGGACATCCATGTAACCCTAGTGGCCTCCAATCATCATCCAAATTTTTTTTAGTATTGTATTTTTCAATACCTCTAAGTGAAACCGAGATGAAGCCACTTCTATATCACTATCACACTAGTCCCAGTCTTCCCACCTAGTAACATAGGCTTCCCCTAGTTCTCATTCAAGTTCCAAGTTCATATCACATGCCACATTCAAATAACAAACCAAACAAGGAACTACACACACCAAAGTCACCATTTTTATATATAAAACTCTTTTTAAACCCAAATATACACTAAAACTCTTTCCAATCATATTTATCATCACAAACACAATTTAAAAAATCATTAACTCGATTAAGAAAACATCCCAAAAGGGTAACACAAGGGATTATGTCAAGAATACACCAATTTCAGATGTAAAATACCAATTTTAAGTTAAATACACAACCAATAATTTTGAAAACCACCTTCACACCATGTATATATTTTAATAAATCAATTAAACAATTTATAAAAAACTTCAATTTAGCATGAAAAAATTTTACCCAAAAAACACACCTGATTTCATATGAAAATGCCACATTAAAACCAATTCACAACACAACCATACCAATACATGAATTCACACCACTCATATAATTTAATAAATCAATTAAACAGTAAATAAAACATTTCTAAGACACGCAACAAGGTTTTATCGCAAAAATACACACAAATTATTCTCTTTAAAATTGAATGAACACTAGAAAATTTTCCAAACACCATTAGTATCATTTAAAATTTTTAAAAAATCTTCAATAAAGTTAAATAAATCATCTTTATGATTTAAAAAGTATTTCAATATGTATATTAGGGGTTTGCACAAAAAATATACCCAATTTTGCATGTAAAAATCCATTTTCAACTCAAATTCCTGGAAAATATCTTCAAAGATCACTCACTTACCCTGTATATATTTCGTAAAACATTCCAAATTAAATAATCAAGCATTAAAATTCATCAATTGATGTTTAATCATGGAATCCCCTACCTTTGTTGTCAAAACATCTGAAAAATGATACGAAAATCAATTAACAACAACATGAAACCCTATCAAGGAAATATCTGACCCAAAACATCAAGATCAAACCCTAACAAGAGAGATATAACCCTAAAACAAACCCCATTCCTGATGGAAAAAACAAAACCCCAAAGAACATGGACCAAAACACACACAAAAATTGAACCTTACTAGGAGTTGATCGCATGAGGAGGGGTTTTCTAGAAGGGAGCTGCATTGGAGGTCTGGCCAAGAAATGGGTGGAACGGGGGGGTACATGGTAGTATAAAGGTGTAATAATGGATTTCATATGGTTTTAGGGTGGTGTGAGGGAGTTTGGGCAGTGCGAGGGTGGTCGCTGGAGTAGGGCACTAGAGCAATGAGGGGGCGCTAGTCAACCATTAGAGGAGGCAGCCAAGGGAGAAGCATGCACAGGGGGGTAAGGATTGATGGGAAGAGAGGATAGGATGAGGAGAGGAGGGAATAAAATAAAAACAGAAAATGAAAGAGGAAATAAGGGGAAAAGAAAAAAAATGAAAAAGAAATCTCAAAAAAACTAAAACCTACTTAATAATTGTAATAATAATTATAATATTATTATTATTAATCTTATAACTTAATAAAAATTATGTTATTATCACTAATAATAATTATAATATTAATAATATTAATAATTTTATTAATATTATTAACTCTAATAATAATAATAATAATAATACCCTCAATAATAATAATAATAATAATACAACAACAATTATTAAATTGTATTCTTCCCTTTTTCCTTAAGTATATTTTATTCTCATTTTAATGCATTGTTTATTTTTAATTATAGAAAACCATGTGGTTACCACCGCACATCTCAATAGACCATGTGTGGACCATGCAGTGGCTTCTACCCATTCCAGAAGTGACCGGATGGGTACCTAGGCTGACTGCACGGCTTCTGCTAACCGTGCGGTGTCCACGCACCAGCCTAAAACCCACAAATTTTCCAAACATCAAGAATTTAAACCAGGTCCCAAACCCAAACCTCGACAAAGTTATCCCAAAACCTCAAACCTATCACACATGGTTCACGATAAAAACAATTGAGACCCGACCCGGGCCGAGGCTAAGGCTAAATTAAAAAACTCGGGTGTGACAACTACACTAATGAAGAAAGAATTAAAGTTAAAGTGGTCAAACCATTGTGAATATTTGTTTCTTTATATGAAGATTAGGTTGACTAAAGATCCATTAATGATACTCCTCAATCCATAGATTAGATACACCATGTACTATAATGCATCATTCATTAGTTTGGGAGTAGTACTGATATAGAGGGAGTAGGTAGTAGGTTATAGGTCACATAATCTCTAAACCCATGAGAGGAAGAACCCTGATCACAACATATAGCTGGTATCCATGGTTTATTCTATGAATTGATTGAGAACTAACTTTTTCATAATATATTTTTTGTCTACATTGAACAAAATAGCTTCCATTACATATTTGCATAGCAGGACCTGAATCTGATGTAGAGATGTTGTGTTGAGTACCACCAGAAATTTGACATTGAGAATAATTCTTCAATAGGTAGAGGTAATGTACTTATAGATTCCATTAGTCCTAAGATTCCAGTTGAGTAAAATCCTGGTTAGTGTCCTTTAGAGTAGTAGTGGGTCTTGATGAGCTTGTTATCTTACCTGAGGATTGAAGCTTTATAGGATTATTGATTGATGACTTGTTCTTCCTTGGTGGTTACATATTCTCTAGTAGAGTGGGTAAAGGTATTTCTAGACAGAAACCCAAATTTTTTTGTGATATAGGAACATATATCTAGAGGTTACCAAATACCCAGGTGGTCGTTGGGTGATGATGATGTCATCCTTATGCATGGGAGAGAATTATTCCATACATCTATCAGAGATTATTTTGCAAGGGAGTTCCATAAATTTAGATGGGAAGTGAAACCTAGTTTGAAAAAATTATACCACTAATTTAGGTGTCTGTTCTGGTTGATGGGGATAAAGTGGTACATTTCTGGTTTTATTTTTATGATGCCTTACTTTCCAGAGGATAAAGGATGAGTATAATCACTCTTTGGGTTTACTCCATCCACTTAATATGACCATGTGTAAGTGAGAGGACATAACGATGGACTTTATAATGGGATTAACCAGGACCCTAAAATATTCTAAAACTATATAGGTGATTTTCAATTAGTTGAAGAAGGATGATCACTTATTACCAATCTGAGAGACTCACTCAGTATATAGGATATTAAAGTTATATGTTTATTATATTTTAATCTTACAAGTAGTTCCATTGAATATTATATCAAAAGGAGACACACATTTTACATTGTTATTTTTTAATTTATTACAAAAATCCCTAGGGACTTATCTGATATTGAGAAGAGTGTACCATCCTCAGATATATGAACATCCCAAGAAGATGATTCAATTGTATGAGGATATTTTTCAGGATTATTCCCTTGACTTAGAAAAATATTTGCATGAGAACCTAGCCTTGGTGGATTTCTCTTACAATAATAGTTTCAGGGATTCTATTTAGATGTAACCTTTTAAGTCTCTCTATTGACAGTCATATAGATCATTGATATGTTGGCATGAGGTAGTGAGGTAGAAGTTTTTGGGCTTAGTTTTGTGAAATAAAAATCATAGAGGGTTTAATTGATCAAGAAGTAGTGAGTGACTACTCTGAGTAGGAATTGATCATATTGAAAATAGAGGTCATTACCTTTGGAGTTTGATATTGGTGACTTATTTATATTACAGGTTTCACCTCGGTTGGGGTACCATTATTTATATAAGTAGGTAAAGTTGACACTATGGTTTGTTAAACCCTTTGATACCATGGAATAGTTTAGTATAGAAGCATTCCATCTGGACCTTTCTCCATGTTATCAAGGAATTCATGATGTGTTCCATGTTTCTCAACATCATAGGTTCATACCCAATCCTACACATGTTATTGATAGTGAGGATGTTGAGTTTGAGCTAAATGAATCCTATGAGAAACATCTAATGTGGATCATAAAATGGAGTGATAAATTAGTTTGATGGATGATGGTACCACTTTTCCAAATTATATGGCAGCATAGACAAATCTAGGAGGGGATGTGGGTGTGGGATTCTGATATTTGAGCTCAGTGGACTAAGTTATTCAAGAAAGACTGCTAGACACACCTCTTTAGGATGGAAAATTTTAGCTGGATATAATTATAAGATTCTTAGTTTTTAAAAATTCTTAATGTAACATGTCGACCTGAGATCTGCTAAAATGGTTCCCTGATATGTTCGGTCACATGTCCCCAAGTGTGCCTCCCCATATTCCAGGGGATTCTGACTAGTAGTGACAGTCTAATGGTGGTATGGTAGGGAGAATAAACTCTCATGATTAGAGTATCATATTGGTATAATAATAAATACATCAATCTACATTGGAAGTAATATAAATGAGAGAACATAGCAGTAGAAGATAATAATAACTGATCAGATGTCCAACACCAAAAATATATCTATGCATTAATGTCCATATGAGGCTACATAATCAAAATTAGTGTACATATAGCAAGAGATACAATGAAATAAATGTGTAGAGAAAATGGAAAAATCCTCTAGGGATATCTCTATGATAAGCCTGAGCTCTGACTCAGTCATTTTCTCATAAGCTCCCATGTATAAGAATAATAAAAAATAATCTGAATCCAAAACCTGATTCTACAACCATGAGGTTTGTTCAGGTACCTCAGTGAAATGGAGGCCCAAACATGGTGTGAGATATACTTAGTGGCATTCCACCAAAAATTTATAAATCTATCCAATCTATAAATATAAAATACAACAGTGCACAGTTATAATGAATAAAGTGTTGAATGAATAAGCAATTGAAAACCAGACAGGATCAAGTTCATCAAGGACACCAAGAAAACCATACTAGATTCAGCATAAGATAGGATATCTATGAACATGTCCACATGTATATATAGGTATATATGTATGTTTGTGTGTGTGTGTGTATTTAGAGATATACATGCACTTGCAAGGTCCCAAGCCAGAAGGCTAGGGAATCCATATAATAGAAACACAGGGGTCATTTGTTTAAAAAAGGCCACCATCCCAGACATCCTAACTGGGGTACATATCCAAATTTATAAAAGTATAAAATTTATATAGGACCCAAGGTAACCCATATAATCCATGTATAATTAGTGTCTCTAAACCACGAAGCAACTTTGTATAATAGAATCTATCTGAACAAAAGAACATTAGTTTTTCAAGGACTCAAGGTACATATCCAATTTTTCCTAGTATATTAATAATCATAAAGAGATACTACTAGTTGTATGTAATAAAAAATAAATATATAAGTTTTGTTGTCCTATGATCTCATCCAAGGAATTTCGTAAAGTGGAATCCCAAGTATCATTGAAGGAGTGATGAAATTATGTTTATTCAATGAGCTTGTCCCCAACATTTCTTAAAGAGGAAACCCAAGTATCACTTATAACCTCTGATTTCCCCATGATCCCATATATGATGTTTCATAAAAAGGAAACCCAAGTATCGCTTGATTTGTAACACCGCTCATGTAACTTATGATCCCATCCATGGTATTTTGAAATGAGGAAACTAGTATCACTCATGGTACCCATAATCTCTAATAACTTATGAGCATATCCTAGGCATTCCAAAATAAGGAACCATAGTATTTATCAAAGATTAATATAATTCAAGTAACCTTGGAGCATATCCATGATATTTTTAACTGAGGAAACTAGTATCATTCATGGTATATATAATCTCTAACAACCTATGTGCCCATCCTCGGTATTCTATAAATTGAAACCTGAGTATAGCTTAAGGAATACATAATTAATTTAATCTTTTCAATTTAAGTAATAATTAAGTCCAAGTTTATAAGTATTATATATCACATATTATTATATTGTTAACTAAGATCTTATGTACAAGATAATTCCTCGTCATAATTCAAGTATACTTAAATAGGTTTTCTATAGATTTATAAGTAATTTAGGAGGCCATGGAAAGGCCCATGACATTTAAATATGGTTTATCATGATAATTCAAATTATAAATCAATTTCTAATTAATAGGGTGATCTTATGATCATAGATTTTATGTTATATCTCTACGTTAAAGTTTTAACAATTTTGAAAAGCCATGACTTACATTTAACCAATATTTCCATTTCACTTAGAGATGGATCTAACATAATATAATTAACATTAAAAATATAATTGGGTCACCTGTACCACTCACATTATATTATTTCCATTTAACCATTTATTTTAAAGGAGGAAAGTTTGACATTAATCTAAGGTGATATTAATTCTGAGCCTATTTATCAAGGTCAAGGAATATGAGAAACATAGATAAAGAGGTGGTTCAAGTTGTGGATGATAACCTCTAACAGTTAAATTTTATGCACAACTGCTATTTTAAATTCAGGAATTATGTTTTACATATTTATTTTCGAAAATAAAGGAAATACAAAGATAATCAGGCAAGAGGCACAATGGAATGAATTATAAAATGGTGAGAATTTAAGTGAAAATATATAGAATACCTACCTTTAAGAAGTTTTAAACTAAATATTAATAGTTATCAGCAACTCTATCTAAGATCTCAAATGTCTAGTCCAAGCCACATTGTCTTATAAGATCATATATAACACTAGAAATGTCAAGTATATACCAAAAACATCGGTTATGAAATTAATAATTTAATAGAAAAATAAATCCAAAAATGCATAACAATAAATATTTCATTGGATGCCTATCTCTTGATGTAAATATAAGTGACCACTTGCAGAGCGTATATTGATACCACTAACACCATTCCTGAGAAAATCCTAAACCAACAGTATAAAAAAACCACTTAAAATTTTTATTAAAAGATTTAAATATTTAGAAATTCATCATGGTGACATAACTCAACCAATTGGCACATGGTGAAGTGTTTATATCCTCTTAGGATGTCATGTTCCTAGGAAGAGTAAAAAACCCATATGAAATATTCAATTTCACCATGCTTTGGTGGAATTGATGAAGAAACATAAATAGAAACTCCCAAAAATTAGAAATGATGGAAGAAGAATAATTCCGAATAATGATGGAGGAAGATCTTTCCCACCAATATTATCAAAATACACCCAATATTACCTTCATTGCGGAATAATGGATGGATATGAGTTTCGATCAAGAGCTCATGTGTGCCCTCCTATTTTCTTGATGAAAAAATAAGTTGGTGATACCCCTGCTAGCCTTTTTTCAAAAACTACCCACATGATTTATGATGTGAACTAGTTTTATGACAATAACTAAATTCATGACATGAACCAAATACATGTCATGAATTCACCTAGGTAAACCCCTAGGATTTCACATCCTCTATCCTCCAGTTTCACCCCATGAAACTTGTTGATATTTTCAATGGGATTCATCATGTGAATTTCATGTAGTAACTATTTCCAATAGTCTTTCATGCTCGTTCTTCCCATAGTGTTTTCTTGAAACCACGAGGCATCCCTTAAATCATAACCCACATCTAAAAACATCATTTATGGACGTTAATCCCCTAAAAACCTCACTCTAATTCTTGAAATTCATGAAAACCTTTCCACTGATGGAAAATTTTAAATTCCTTTGAAAAAATAACCATGGTTTGAATCACAAGAAATTACAACCTCCCCACTTTAGAATTTCTCACCCCTAAGAAGCCTTGGGGAATACAATAAAACATCATATGACCTACCTATGTAATTAAATTTTTTCTAAAATGACCATGTTTCATTTTAAACACTCAATTAAACTTCTAGAATCATCATTAATAGTATGGTTCATAAGCCATTAAAACTCATTCCAATGATCATATTGAAAACTGAATATCAAGACGGTGCTTACTCAAGCCTTTCTAACTGGATACAAAATCAGGTATGTGTCTCTTTAATCAAACAACCCATGGTTCTTTCCACCATATATTCCAACATGAATGATCAAATTCAATCCATAGTACATCCACCGTCAAAATTTCATTTTTAATCATTCCCTTTGCGTTCTAATGATGATCCTAGCATGATCTTCAACTGGTCAAATAGTTGATTTTAAGTCAACCAAAACTATCCTATATATTCCTACTTGTCTGATAAAATCCATGAGTGACCTTCCACTACACTAATTTTATCCCAATAAAATGCCTTATGTGGTTCTTTATTGAACAGATTAAGAAAAAAAAGGAAGACCATGTCATGCCACTACTGGACGACTAACCTGAAAATGGTCATCTTTAGCTGCCGATGCATCAAAACTAAAACATGAAATATTTTATCTAAGTCACACAATCTTGATTCAAGAACTATAAATGGAGCCTATAATCATATTTTAGTGACATATCCAGCCCAAACATCCATTTATGTTGTCACAGAATGAATATGGGTGTATACCTAATCCAACACCCTTGAATCAACACACTCTAATTAAAATCCTCTGAGCCCGGCTAAAAGTCCAGGTAATCTTAGAATAATCTAATAGAGTCCAAGGTGGTCCATACTCCATCTTTTACAAGTGATATTTCAGTACATA
The DNA here is from genome assembly GCA_963277665.1 of Viscum album. Taxonomy (NCBI): domain Eukaryota; kingdom Viridiplantae; phylum Streptophyta; class Magnoliopsida; order Santalales; family Viscaceae; genus Viscum; species Viscum album. The sequence goes on from OY728145.1 coordinate 1,641,037,508, forward strand.
GACCAGACATCCACATATCAAGAATACTGACTAAGTCCAATGGTGGTATCTCCCTTGGTGATCGAGTCAGACAGTTGGCTAGTGTCAATGAGTCTATAAAAGGCATTCCTAAATGTTAATCCATGTATCCCTCAGGACATCTCTACCTCTATTATTAAACATGCTCTTAGATTGAAACTCTGAAAGAGTCCATTTATTGAGCCAACAAAGGGATTATCTTCTTTCTTTAGCTCAGTTCATAAATGATGCTCTCTTAGTGTACCCTAAAAGATGTAAAGTTAGGGGTAATTATCATTTCTAATCAAATATTACACTAAGAGGTTGTAAACATTTACCATAATACTATATATTCTCCCTTCATATCCAATATGAAGTGTCTGACATGGTTTCTAACCAATCATATTCAATTGTTCATAGGGAAGAATAGTCAAACCTCTTCTGGAATACTTTCTTTAAAATAGTTTAGTTGTAACTACTGATGTGTCATCATTAACTAACCATGATTCATTCATTTTTGTATTTGGTTCCCTAGAAAAAATTTATGGGTACTTTATAATTACTTATATTAATAGTTTTAAATAATAATAAACACATTGTCACATCATGTTTTTTCTTCAGTGTAGCATAGTATGTGATAATGTCCTAAGAGTAGTTGTCACACTAAAAGGTCATAGTAGTTTCCTATTATGATGATAACCTGGAAGTGTTATGGCACTATTATTAAATATATAATCTATTTTTGGATGATATCATTTTAGGGACACAAATGATGCACTTTATCAGGGGTGGAGACTCATAAGACTTTGAGGCACTTTCTCATGGTGTATTCCCTTAGTAATATCTAGTATATGATATTATGAGAATAATACCTACTAGTAGAAAGCCCATATTTATATGTGTCATTTTATGTTCCTATATGTTGTAATTTTTATTGATCCTTATACTTCAAGATTATTATTAATGAGAACTATGATTTATTTACATTGATGTATTGAAACAATTGTGATGACATATGTTCGTAGTGAGGTAGGATATGTTTGTTGCATCATGAGTAATATTTCATTAATGAATAATGTGAGAAATTATTTGTCCCTTATATTATTTAATGGGATTTAATATCTCAATCCCTTTCATGGAAATGATATAGCCTAAATAAATCCATGGCCATGGTGTTCTATAGGAAAGTTAGATTTCTAAAAAGTAAAATAAAGAGACATCAAGCACATAGGTTGATGGAACCATCATGAAACCTACTTGATGATAGATATCATGATAAAGGTATTATATTACACAATAAGCATCTATATGAGGTGTTATTTTATTTCAACATTAAATTCTTTCCCTATGGTTTCCTTGTCGTGTTACTAAACGCTAACCTTAAACTTTAGTCTACTTTGGATAATGCCACTAAGAAAGAGGCTTAGAGGCTCACACACTAATTGAATCTAGAATATTAGTTAAATAATATGTTATTATTTATTTTTTAACAAGAATAATAAATATTATTCCCACACATGGTTTCATTATTTTTCACGTTTTCTGGATCACATATATTATGTCACCAGTTATTCGAGATAATGTAAAGTAATAACAATATTTAATAAATATTTATTTGATATTTAGTGAATATAATATTTAATTATTTATTTTCGAATAACATAGTGATATTAATTTATTAAAAAACTAGTCATTATTCAAGGCCAAATAAATCTTGTCGAGGAATGGCGAACCAAGTTTTTAGGTCTAGTGCATAATAATATATATTGAATGTTATTTAAATAAATAATATTTAATTTAATTTTCAAGTTAAGAACATGTTAAAATAATAATAATATTTATATTATTTTATACATGGTACTCCATAATGAATTAAATAAATATAAAAGGATACTTGCGGAAACATTTATTTCTAAACCCTAGTGGTATTTAAACCCAATTATTTTATTTTTCCAAGAGATCCAATTCATGTGTGTTGTGAAAAACGATAGCTTGATAGAATCCTCTCAAAACCTAGAGAGCTCCAAATCCAAGAACTATCCTAATAATGGAGAGTGATATTCCTCCACCATTCACTCTCAAGTCAAGAGAGTTCAAGGAGAATGTTTTGGAAGAAATTATCATGGTGATCAAAAGTGAATGACTCAAGTGACAAGATATTCCATGCTAGCACACAGAGATTCATAAAATGATATTTGGAGATTTTTAAAACACATAAAGATCACTGCTAGAAGGATTATTATCATGATTCCTACAATGAAACAACCATACAAATTAGATCTATTTTCAGATTCATCAGTGAAGAAAGAGTTCACACAAGGTAATTATTTAATTAATTAAATTAATTATAAATAATATTAGATGATCTCTCTATGGTTCTATAATTTTTGAATTTCTTGTTTTCATTGATTCAATTCCATTGATCATGAATTTTATCATTGTGTATATCTCATATTGATCATTTATCATTACAAAAATAAAATTTGTGAATGACCCATCACACGCTTCTATTATGCCTGGAACCTATAAGTGGTGTTAAATCGATCAAAAAATTATTTATAATTATTTACAGATAATCGATTGATTTACAATTTTTTAATTTAGTTTCCAATTATGGTTTAATTTTTATTTAAACTTAATTGAGGGGTCTTCTTCTTCCTTTTCATTTCTCGTAGATCTAATCAAATTAATTTGTCACGACCCGTCCCCCGGGGCCCGTGCCGTGACTACCCCAAGCCAGCCTTCCATATGCTTGGGGATGGCGACTAGCACCGAATGAGTATTCCATAAAACTAGGAAGGCATTTCCTTTATAACCTATAAACACATGCAAACAAGCACACAGCATGATACGAACTCAAGAAAACTGAATAGTAAACAGAGTGAGTACAGTAAGAAAAATGGGCCAGAATACAAGCCCAACTGGAAAGTACAAGAAATTTAAAGTACAAGTAAACTGGAATATCTCCTGTGATCACCTGCCAAGGATCCTACCTGAAGTGTAGGTATAGCTCTCGAATGGTCGTCTCTGCGGTAAGCATCATCTAAGGTCCACCTTCGAGCTACCTTCATCCCTGGTACTCTCATCCTCAGTCAACATTGCCCGTCGTCTGCACCAAACACAATGAGGTGTGGGCATATCCCATGCAGGGGTGAGCATAATGATACTCAGTAGGGACCCAAAGACCCTCAAGGTTTCATAAAACCACAAAGTATAAACCAAAAATCATGAAAACAACTGACAACCCTAATTAGGTATATTCCCATACATATACCTAAGTTATCAAGTAAACCCATCTCAAACATGAGGAAACACAAGGACCAACTCATTAGCCCAAAGCTCAATTGTTCCACAAAGGAAGAAATACCACGAAGGTAAGTACCACATAGGTACACCACAATTAATAATACCACCAAGGTATTACCACAAAGTAAAGTACCACACAGGTATAAACTTATCTCACACCAGGTATATTTTAGGTATAGTAGTAAATATGATTAGATGTAACTACTGAATCATCTTACTCTCTTAAGAGGAAGACCCATGAAGGATCCTAAATCATTATCAGACCCATAGAGGATCGTAGTACATCGTCAGACCCACACAGGATCCTAGTACCTTGTTAGACCCACACATGATCCTAGAACATCTTCAGACCCACACAAGATCTTAGTACATCGTCAGTACATCGTCAGACCCACACAAGATCCTAGTACATTGTTAGTACATCGTCAGACCCACACCAGATCCTAGAACATCATGCGAATGTCGTCAGACCCACAGAGAATCTTAATAAATAATCAGTACATCATCAGACCCACACAGGATCCTAGTACATCGTGAGTACATCGTCAAATCCACATAGGATCCTAGTACATCGTCCATACATCATCAGACACACACAGGAACCTAGTACATCATCAGTACGTCGTCAGACCCACACAGGATCATGGTACATCGTCAGTACATCATCAGACCCACAAAAGATCCTCATACATCGTCTGTACTTCATCAGACCCACACAGGATCCTAGTAAATCGTCAGTATATCGTCAGACCCACATAGGATCCTAGTACATCGTCAGTACGTCATCAGACCCACACAGGATCGTAGTACATCGTCACAGCTAGTTATAGGGTTCCCCCACTAAGCCTGATTGTCTCCGGGAGGGTCCAATCCATAATTCACCTATCGATACTCCAACTGCCACAAAGTCCCATGAATAAGTATCCCAAAGGACCACCATGTCATAGGGGCCTCAACGCAACAGACAGTGCGTCAATTAGACGCCTTGTCTATAAGTTATTATTCTTTTAGTCCTGAGGGCCCGGTTGGATTTGTGCTCGATCCAACCTGACCGTATCCCAACATTATACAAATATCAAATGGGGTATACCAATGGGACTGTCTCACTCTAAGGTTTGCAACACTGCTGACGGTTCATCAAACGAATTCCCGGTGCCAAAGTTATGACCGATAGAGAAACAATGGGTCGAAGCTAGACCGAGTCCGGTCCGACCCAGTCGGACCGACCCGGCCCGTGCTGGGTGGCCCGGCTAGAGCGGGGCGGCGCGCGGCGGCATGCGGCGGTGGGGTGGGGGCGGGGCGGCATGGAGGCATGGGGCGGCGGGGCGGGGCGGGGGCGGGGCATGGGCGGCGCGTGGGAGGCGGGGCAGCGCGCGGGCTGTGTGGCGGCGCGCGGGCGGCGGGGCAGTGCGCAGGCCGTGGGGTGGCCTACGGGCAGTGGGGCGGTGCGCGGGCCATGGGGTCGGGTGGGGAAGTGCACGAGCTATGGGGGCCGCGGGGTGGCGCGGGGTCCGTGGGCAACGTGGGGGCCATGGGGTGGCTCAAGTGCCGCATTGCGCCATCGCCTACGTCACGGTTGGTGATGTGTCATCCTCCATATCCGAGTCACACTGTTTCCATTCGCCGGCACCGGTCGCCACCTTCTTCTATTACGAGGAACACAACAAAACTCAAGAAAAATGTGGAGAGTTCAGGCCATGTTTGATTGTCTGGAATCCTCCACATTAGGGCAGTAGCAAGCGGCTTAATAAATCTTTTATGAAGAACGTCAAACCCTACAACCTCCGGCAATGATTATTCCTAAACACACAAAAAGAAACCATCCGCGGATCAACTATTTAGAGAGTTGATCCGCATTCTTTGTTTAGATTGTAAAAACATGGGAATCCATAATCACACATAATTAAACCCCTACCTCAGAGGTTTGTTGACAGACATCATGAGGAAAGACACTAAGTTGTTTGGGATAATGGTGTTGGCCTTTATCGCTTCTACAAGATGCTTCTGAATTCGGCTCGAACGTCATCCTCGTTCTTCAATTCCAGAGTGTGTTCTTCGTTGGAGGATGAATAATCCCTCCAAGGTTCTCTCCCAATTTTCCTTTGCCAACCTTTTCCCCAATTCCGCCAAAAATGAAAAACCAACATAATTTTAATTAAGTAGATCAATTATGTTGGCACAATTAAAATGTTGATAGATCTCATTAATTGTTATTTGGCTTCAATAATTAATTAGGGAGTTGGAATAATTGATTTAGGGAAGTTGAGAGGTTTTCTCCCATTAAAGGGGTTCGAGTGGTCCCCACCACTATAATTTAAAATGGGAGGTTTTAATCTCGGTGGTCCTTACATCCATAACCTTCACATGGGAGTTTCAAATAAAAATAAAAATGTTAAACAATTTTTATTTTTATTTTCCCACGAAAAATTAAAAAACTATCTTTCACCCTCAACCTACTACGGTTGAGGTGAAGGTATCCTTAAGTGAATACCAGTGCTGTGAGTTCAACAGTGCCCTCAGATTTCAATTCTGAGAAATGGTTCAAAAGTTACAAAAACCTGCTTGTACCTTTACTGAACGTACATGAAAAAAAGTTCAGAAATTCATTTCGGGCCCACCGGGCCTCGGAATCACGCACCTTCAATTTTCGAACACTCGTAAAATTCCCATATACTAAAAAAACTACATGGAAATTCTAGGTCTTTACATTCTCCCGACATCAAGGATTTGCGTCCCTGAAAGACACATCTCAAAACTAGGAAAACAAGTGGGTGTACTAAGCACGAATCTGAACCTCTTGCTCCCATGTGCTCTCTTGGAGGTTCCCGTGCTGCCAGGGAATGCGCACCAGAGGTATTGACCACCCACAAAGGACCCACTCCTATCGATCCTCAATCTCCACTGGAACCTCTGAAAACGTCTCCCCATCATCGACGTCTAGCTCATCGTGGTAGATGATGTGAGAAGGGTCATGCATGTATCTCATGAGTTGGGATACGTGGAAGATATCATGCACCCGGTGCAACTGAGGTAAAAGAGCTAGGAGGTAAGCCATCTCTCCAACTCTACTGAGGACCTGGAAGGGTCCGATGAACCTCAGAGATAACTTTCCACCTCGACCAAATCTCCATAAACCTCGTCAGGGTGAGACCCATAGAAAGATGTGGTCACCATCATCGAACTCTAGAGGTCACAGTATCCTATCAGCATAAGACTTTTGTCTGCTCTGTGCAGTCTTCATCCACTCCTGGATGATCTGCACTGTCTCTGTGGTAGCTCGTACCATCTCTTTTCCCACGAGTGCTGACTCCCCTGGGTCAGTCCAGCACAAAGGTGATCTGCAAGGTCGTCCGTACAACGCCTCAAAAGGTTCCATCCCAATGGTGGAGTGATAGTTACTGTTTTACGCAAACTCCACCAAGGGTAAGTGATCCTCATAGCTGCGACCGCAGTCGAGGATGCAAGCACACAACATGTCCTCGAGGGTCTGAATGGTCCGCTCAGTCTGGCCATCCGTCTGAGGATGGAAGGCAGAGCTCAAACAAAGTTGCCTCTCGAAAGCCTCCTACAACCCCTTTAATAGCTGGGAAGTAAAATGTGCATCACGATCAGAGACAATCGTCGAGGTACTCCATGTAGCCACAAAATCTCCTTCACATAGAGGTGTTCCAAGCTCTCTATTGAACCCTACTCTCTGGTCGGTAGGAAGTGGGCCGACTTGGTGAGTCAGTCAAGGATCACCCAGATAGAATCATGACCTCTAGATGTACGTGGAATTCCTATCACTAATTCCATGGATATCCCATTCCACTTCCACTCTGGGACCTCTAAAGGATGAACCAAGGCTGCTTGTACCTTGCTGACAAGTGTGGCACCGAGAGACAAACTATTCTACTTCCTTCTTCATTCCAGGTCACCAGTGCTATCGTCGGAGATCCTGGTACATCTTCGCCACTCCTGGATGTACCGTTAGATGGTATGTGTGGAACTCCCTTAACACTTCCTCTCTAAGAAACACTAGTACCGTGGTACATCCTCTGAAGAGAATGGCGTGATACTTACCTTCATAAAATCCATTAGGTGCATGTCCTGTGGATATCTGAGCACGTTGAGTCTCGCAGTTAGCGTCCCCACATTGCGCCTCCCTAACTCGTTGAAGAAATGGGGGAGTGACTGTAAGAGACTGAAGAAAATTTGCTCCATACTGATCCACAAAGGATATCTACAAATCGGCCAGCTGCTCTGTCACCTCACCTAGCAGTTGTATACCAGATCTCCTGCTGAGTGCATCTACTACAACGTTCCCCTTCCCATGAGTATAGACTATCTAGAAGTCATAGTCTTGGAGGAACTCAAGCCAACATCATTGTATCAGGTTCACTTCCTTATGATAGAAGCTATACCTAAGAATCTTGTGATCAGAGTACACTGAAAAATGATCTCCCATCAAGTAATGTCACCACATATTCAAGGAGAAGACCACTACTGCTAACTCCAGGTCATGGGTAGCGTAGTTTTGATCATCTTGTCTCAGCTGTTGAGAACCATATGTGATCACTTCTCGCTCCTGCATCAGGATACATCCAAGACCAGTCCCTGATGTGTCGCACTAGACTACGTACCCTACGCCCTCCTATGGTAGCCTCAAGATGGGGGCACTATTCAGCCTCTACCTCAGCTTCTGAAAACTCCGCTGGCATATCTCTGACAAAATGAAGGGTTTCCCCTTCTTCATCAACGCTGATAGAGGTACTGTAACTCTGGAGAAATCTGGAAAAAATCTTTCGTAGTATCCATCCAAACATAGGAAACTTCGTACCTCCGTCACACTCCTAGGTGGCTCCCAAACAAGTACCGCCTCAATATTTGCTGGATCTACTGCAAGTCCAGCCTTCGATATGACATGTCCCATAAATTTAACCTCTCGGATCTAGAACTGGAACTTCAAGAGAATACTATAAAGCTGGATCTTTTGGAGTGTGTCCAGAACATCTATAAATGATAGGCATGATCCTCCTTAGTATCTGATTAGGTCAGAATGTCATCAATGAAAACTACTACAAAGCGGTCAAGGTAAGGATGAAATATCATGTTCATGATTCCCATGAACGCTGATGGAGCATTGGTTACACAAAATGTCATAACAAAGAACTCGAAATGGTCGTACCGATATCTGAAATTTGTCTTCTACACATCCTCATCTCGCACTCTGAGCTGGTGATAGCCTGATCTGAGGTCTATCTTCGAGAACAATTGTGCTCCTTTTAGCTGATCAATGAGGTCGTCAATCCTCGAGAGTGGGTACATGTTCTTCACGTTCACCTGGTTCAGGCACCGATAGTTTACACAAAGTCTCAAACTCCCATCTGCCTTCTTGGAGAACAAAATCGTGGTTTCCCAAGGAGAAACACTAGGTCGGATGAATCCCTTCCCCTACAAGTCCTCTAGATGTAACCGCACCTCACAAAGCTCTGCGGGAGCCATCCGATATGCTGGTGTGGATATCGGTGTTGTCTTAGGGTAAAAGTCAATGTAAAGGTCCACCTATCTATAAGGAGGTAGACCCAGAACATCATCAGGGAAGACTTCCGCATACTGGTCCACCATAACAGGATAACTCGGACTCTCCACATAAACCACTCTGAGGGTGAGGCAAGTCAACTGATGAGTAATCAGCTGCACTCTCCTCCGAATAAGTCCATCCTGTGCTGCAAAGGATCTCTTCTCGTCAGAGAAGGTAAACCTAGTCCCATTCATGTGGACACACTGCACTTTTCCCCTAATACTGTCAATATGAGCATGGACTATAGATAACCGGTCCATAGCCAAGATGACGTCGTAAGGCCTCGACGCCACTACTAGGAGATCTCAGTCGAAGCTCTCACCTCCTAGATTAATCTCACACTACTAGCACTAGTGCGTAATCATTGAATCCTCTCTCGTAGGAGTCTCTACCCATAAGGATCGAGCCAATGGATCCATCAGAATCTCCGAGCTCTGAACGAGGGCAATGGAAATAGAAGAATGACTAGAACCTGTGTCTATAAGTACTGCAGCCAAGGTGGAGTATACACAGATTGTACCTTGTATCATCTCCAAAGTGTCGTGACCATAGGCTTTAGTATCCTAGAGCAGAGCTCACCCCTATCCTCCTGATCCCTGTGGTTGGGGTGGACCACCTGGTGGTGGTGGCAGTGACATCTCGAATCATCACCCACCGCCAGTTGCACGGCTAGCTCCTCTACCACATCCGCCTGCTCCCTGTGGACCTCCTCGAACGAACCTATGTCTCTGCCTGGGTGGTCCCTCGACTATCTATTGATCATCCATATGGCGTTTTGGGAAGTCACAATCCATGTGACCCTACTGGCCGCATGTGAAACACTAACTGTTCCTCGCATGACTAGCTCTATCTCTGGTACCCCGCACAACTGATCATGAGTCATGAAGTCATCCACCAGTAGGTCTGGTCCTCTTGGACCTTTGTGAAATCTGTTTCCTGCCAGCTGCAGAAGACTCTGTTACGTGATTTCGGGTGGTGGGTCTCACTGCTGGTGACTGCTCAGCAAGAAAACTCTCCACTAAGAGGGCTCTCTCTAACACTCCCTCCTGCATCGGAATTCTGAGTGAGATCATCAATGCCCTGATCTCCCTCCTGAGTCCATGCTCAATGGTCTGGGCCCTGAAGGATGGGTCCCACACCATATCAGTGGAGTAGCGTGAGAGATAGTGAATCTCACTGAGTAATGAGCCATAGTTTTGCTTCCCTATTGTAGATGAAGAAGCTATCTATGTGCACTGCTCGAAGAGTCACTGGGACAAACTCTGCCCGAAACAGGCTCTCGAAGTCTGCCCAGAGAAGAATCACCTCGTCATGAACCTAGAGCATCAAGATCCACCATCTGCCTGCTGCTGCCTGTAGAATATTTTCATCAAGGATCACCATGAGATCAGCTGGTGTCCCTACCAGTTGGAAAACCCTCACCACGGCCTCCAGCCAATCCTCAGCCGTCTGTGGGTCCCTCTCTCCCCTAAACCTAGGTGGCCTCTAGAAATGGAACTCATGTAACATGATCAAGCGGCATGCACCCTCTACTACTGGGGGTGGTGGCATCGATGGCCCAATGGGTAATGGTACCATTGGTGCCTCTACATGAATAGGGCCCTACACCGAGGCCTCATCACTCAGTAGGCTATCAGTGCTTACTATATCCGGAACCCTAGCTGGCTGTCTGCGTGGAGGCATCCTAAAAAGAAACAGGTGTGCCATGGTCAATAAGTTATACCTAGTGAGCGGACTCAAAGAGATCACAATGAAAACTCTTGAAAACACACACACAATCAGTGTTTTCATGCACTGAGTTGGAAATCAGAAGTCAGGGTCCTGGTGTACGGATAAGTCAGTCGCCGCACCAACAATGGATGCCCTAAACTGATAACCAAAATCACTACACTGAACATTATTATCATTTAAAATATCAGAGTCCTATTTTCTATGGTATAATCGACTCTTCTGATACCAATTTTTCATGACCCATATCCCAGGTCCCATGTCGTGACTACCCCAAGACTACATTCCATAGGCAAGGGGCTGGCGACTAGCACCGAAGGCGTATTCCCTAAAACTAGGAAGGCATTGCCTTTATAACCTGTAAACACACACAACCAAGCACACAACAAGATATGAACTCAAGAAAACTGAATAGTAAACAGAGTGAGTACAGTAAGCAAAAGGGGCCAGAATACAAGCCCAACTGGAAAGTTCAAGAAACTGAAAGTACAAGTAAACTGGAAGAGCTCTTGTGATCACCCGCCAAGGATCCTACCTGAAGGGTAGTTATAGCTCTCGAACTGTTGTATTTGTGGTATGCCTCATCTAAGGTCCACCTCTGAGCTACCTCCAGTCCTGGTACTCTCTTCCTCAGTCAGCATTTTGTGTCTTCTGCTCCAAAAACAATGAGGTGCGGGCATAGCCCGTGCAGAGGTGAGTATAACGATACTTAGTAGGGACCCCGAGACCCTCAAGGTCTCAGAAAACAAAAAAGGATAAAACACAAAGCATGAAAACAACTGACAACCCTACTTAGGTATATGCCCATACATATACCTAAGTTATCAAGTAAACCCATATCAAAAATGAGGAAACACAAGGCCCAACTCATTAGCCCGAAGCTAAATTGTTCCACAAAAAAATTAATACCACGAAGGTAAGTACCACACAGGTACGCCACACTGAAGAATACCACCAAGGTATTACCATGAAGGAAAGTACCACACAGGCACATACTCAGATCACACCAGGTATATTTTAGGTACAGTAGTAAAGATGATTAGATGTAACTACTGAATCATCTTACTATATAAATAGGTAGACCCACGAAGGATCCTAAATCATCATTAGACCCACAGAGGATCGTAGTACATCGTCAGACCCACATAGGATCCTAATACCTCGTCAAACCCACACAGGATCCTAGTACATCATCAATACGTTGTCAGACCCACATAGGATCCTAGTACATCATAAGTACGTCATCATACTCACTCAGGATCCTAGTACATTGTCAGTACATCGTCAGACCCACACAAGATCCTAGTACATCGTTAGTACACCGTCAGACCCACACAGGATCCTAGTACATCGTCAGTACATTTTTAGACCCACATAGGATCCTAGTACATCGTCAGTACATCGTCATACCCACACAGGATCCTAGTACATCGTCATTACATCGTCAAACCCACACAGGATCCTAGTACATCATCATTATGTCTTCAGACCCACACAGGATCCCATTACATCATCACATCCAACTACAGGGTTCCCGCACTAAGATCACTTGTCTCCGAGAGGGTCCTCTCCCTAAGACACTTGTCGATACTCCAACTTCCAAGAAGTCCCACGAAGAATTATCCCAAAGGACCTCCACGTCATAGGGGTCTCAACGCAGTAGACGGTGTGTCAATCGGACACCCGGTCTGTAAGTTATTATTCTTTTAGTCCTGAGGTCCCGGTTGGATTCATGCTCGATCCAACCCAATTGTATACCAAATTTATCCAAATCTCAAGTAGGGTATACCTAAGGTAACGTCTCTCTCCAAGGTTTCCAGCTCTTCTGACGGTTTGCCAAACGGACACCTGGTGCCAAAGTTATGACTAATAGAGCGAAAATGGATCGAAGTTGGCCTGGGTCTGGTCCGGCCCGGCCCGTGGTGGGTGCCCCGGCCAGTGCTGGGTGGCCCGGCCGGAGTGGCCCAGCCCGAGGTGGTGGGGTAGCTGTGGGGCAGCGCGCGGGCTGCGGGGCGGGCGCGGGGTCTACGGGGCGGTGCGGGGGCCGCGGGGCGGCACGGGGTCACAAGGATGCGGGGAAACGCGAGGGCTGCAATGCGTCGTCACCTTCGTCGCGGCCAGTGGTGTGCCGTCCGCCATATCTGAGTCCCACCGGTGCCATTCGCCGGCACCGGTCGCCGCCTTCTTCCATTGCGAGGAACACAACAAAAACTCAAGAAAAATTCAGATATTTAGGGCCATGTTTGTTTGGACCACACCCTCCGCATTAGGGCGGTAGTAAGCAGCTTAATAAATCTTGTATGAAGAACATCAAACCCTAAAACCTCCGGCAATGATTATTCCCAAACCCTCAAAAAGAAATCATCCTCGGATCAACTAGTTAGAGAGTTGATCCACGTTCTTTGTTTAGAAGGGAAGAACCTGGGAATCCATAATCACACATAATTAAACCCCTACCTCGGAGGTTTTTTGATGGAGGTCGCGAGAAACGAGACGAAGTCATTCGGGATAATGGCTTCAGCATTCATCGCTTCCACAAGATTCTTCCAAAGTCGGATGGAACTTCATCCTCATTCTTCAATTCTGAAGTGTGTTCTTCGTTGGAGGATGAAGAATCCCTCCAAGGTTCTCTCCCAATTTTCCTTTGCAAACCCTTTCCCCAATTCCACCAAAAATGAAAAACCAACATAATTTTAATTAAGTAGATCAATTATGTTGGCACAGTTAAAATGATGACACATCTCATTAATTGTTATTTGGCTCCAACAATTAAATGGGGAGTTGGCATAATTGATTTAGGTAATTTGAGAGTTTTTCTCCTATTAAAGGGGTTTGGTTGGTCCACACCACTAGAATTTAAATTGGGAGGTTTTAAGCTCGGTGTTCCCCACCTCCATAACCTTCACATGGGAGTTTCAAATAAAAATAAAAATGTTAAACAATTTTTATTTTTATTTTTCCATGAAAAGGTGAAAAACTATCTTTCACCCTCAACCTACTACAATCAAGGTGAAGGTCTCCTTAAGAAAATATCGGTTCTACAAGTTCAACGGTGCCCTCAGATTTCAATTCTGAGCACCGGTTCAAAAGTTACAAAAACCCGCTCTTACGTTTAATAAACGTACCCGAAAAAAATTTCAAAAATTCATTCCAGGCACACAGGTCCTCAGAATCACGTGTCGTCAATTTTCGGAGACTCATAAAATTCCCATATATTAAAAAACATTACATGGAAATTTGGGGTCTTTACACTATTAATTTTAAGAATGAAATAAAATTGAAGATCTCATCTAGGGGGTGTCAATGATTCTTTCCAGATAACACAAGAGTACACACCGTGTAACCATAATTACAAGTCATGTACTAGTTTTCATTGTATCAATAATTAATTTAGAATTAATTCAAACCATGTTCATTTAATACACAAGGGTCATTTAATTTCATATAGTGTATGTTGATTGGGCCACCCTAGTGCATAGTTAGTCGGAGTACATGTCATGTATCCCACAAACATGGTGTGTAATCCTTTAAGTCATAGACGAGCCACATATTTTCATAAATAGCCTACCTAACTAGTGATCTTCTAACTTAGAGACCACACTCCATGTAACCCTTTGTACACGTCGTGTACTCCATTTTTTCTAAGGAATGATTTACACACTGAGTCCCTAGGAATGTGCCTCAGATTGATGGTGAGAGACGTACATTCCATATACTTATACCAAATTACAAAAAATCCAAAGTAATTTATTACATTTTTCAAACCCTACCAAAATGTGCTTGAATGTGGTAATTAAGTTGATAAGACATGCCATGTGATGGATTTTAATATATATATATACGTGTGTGTGATTAATTAATTTATATGTAACATTCATATCTAAATATCATGTATGAATCGAATTATAATTATTACTCTATGTGCATTGAAGCATAACCTATAAAAGAAAAATCATGTGATTTGTGTAATCGTTATGTTGATAGTACACATCGTGAATATATATGATAAGTCATGTATTCCATATGTCACAAGAGTAAACAATGTACAAATATAATATATGTTGGTTAGATTGAGACATATATTCATCGTGTTTCCTCCATGGTACATTTATATACATAGTTAATTTTAAATAATTTTTTTTAAATTATGATGGATGACAATCTCAAGTAAATCCAGATGATAATTAAGATAAAATAATAGATTAATTAAAGAAGATAACTAATTGATTCAATAACGATTTATATAAAATAAGGACAATTAATAATTGAATTATGGTTTTATTAAAGTTTTAATTTGTTTCATGCATGTGGATGATCATGAGTATAGACCAGAGATTTGTATGTGATTGTATTAATTTAATTCATTGTCAAATTAAATTATTGGCATGTGTTCCATATCTCCTATTATTATGTAAGGGAATGTGTTCCCACTGTTTCTTTTATGTAAAACCATTCCCCTCACCTATGTGTGAGTAAAGGACTATGAAATGGATGCAGATCACAAGTTAGTGGAGGTGGTTTGAGTTTGGATTCAAGGAGAAACCAATCTGAGAGAGATACATAAGTGGACAGGTGGAAAGCTATAACATAAACTTTAATTGGTTTAAGTTGTTTTTCCCTTAGTTCATCATTTAGTTTATCAACTATTAGATAAACTAACCATTCTTAATATCTCATGATCATACCACTTTATTATTTTATTTATCTCAAGTTGCATGGTTATTTCATTATGGATATTTTGATGCGATCAAATGAATTAATAAATTAACAAGCAATCAAGATAGAACAAAAATAAATTGGATTATGCGTAAATTTTATCTATGACATGGTTAATCACTTATGTAAATCCGATTAATATTAGAAAGAATGTAAGAAAGATAATAATTATAAATTTACACATAAAAGATAAAATCCATCAATTATATATTAATTTGGTATAGCCTTACACTAATTTAGTTTAAATAGAACTATGGATCAAAGTGCTTGACCAGCCAAATTTGGGGTGCTTTCAATTATTGGGTATTTCTAACATGAATATTTTGGGTTGACTTAACTTAGTTGATATCAAGGGTTGATAGAAAAAGTAGGACTTGATGTAATTGAGGGGAAATTGTTGGGGAAATATAGTGTAAGGATTTTAGGATTGATCAGTTCACTTAACAGATCAAGTAATTGTGAGTTAATGCAATAGGCATTTTAAATTCATACCTAAAACCATTCAAGTTTCTTGAAAACCCAAATTTGGGGTAATGAGTGTAACGACCTGAAAAATGTACTTCTTTTATTTATGGATCTCTTTACTCCCAATAACATTTTATTATGTTTTACAATAGAAGAACATAGAATTACTTTTTATTTCATGAGAACATTATACATAATGTATAGATTTGGATTAGTACAACTATAAATAGTAATGGGATATACACATTTAAGAATAGTTTTTCTCAATAAAATATATGTTTAATTGAGATAAATTTGATAAAATATCTTTTTGGATCTAAATTCTACTTTTCAAAAATGTTATAAATATTATAAAAAATTAAGGTATTTTGAATAATGATTATTTTAGTTAAATAGTATCATTAAAATTCCCCTTTTTAATTGTAAAAGTTAAAAAAATTAAGTGTCATAAATTTCACTATTAAATTTCACTATTCATTTTATATATACTATTATTTTTAATAACAAATGATTTTTATATTTAAAAGTTAAATTTCTCATAATTAGAGAATTATTATGGTAAAATAAACATCATTTTTTAATTTCAAATGTCAAAATTAATATAGGTTTAATTTTTAGTAGTTTTCTATGAAGTTTCAATCTATTGATGAATAAAATTTTTTGATGAATATTATTTTTTTATAAATAGTGTTTTTTGATGAATAGTATTTTTGATGAATAGTATTTTTTGTAATAGTATTTTATGAATAGTAAAAAAATATTTTTTTAGAAGAATTATTAAATAATTGATTCTGTGAAATGATTTTCAAAAAACGGACATACACGGTTGTGATCAATAAGATATTTAGATTCTAATAGGATCAACTAAATTTTTTGGTGAATAATAACTTGAACCTTTGGAAAAGTAATTTTACCCTTATAAATAGTAATTTTACCAATGTAATAGTCACCTCATATAAGTATAAATATATTTTAGTCATCTTAAATGGTAGTGTGTTATAATTATATCAAAGTATAAGTAAATAAATGTTTTTAAAATTATTAGTTAAGTATTAGTATTTTATTTATTTACTTTAAATTAAAATGGAATTAATTTTCATAAAATGGAGTTGATTTTTTAATTCTACACATCTAAAAATGGTTAGGGTAATTTTTTTGGGATTTTTCTGAAATAATTGAATTTTTGATAAATAGTAAAAATACAGTTTTGAGTTTTCTGTATGTTTAATGACATCATAACTAAGTCATAACGATGTAATGAGTAAGATAAGATGTTGGAAAACTCTTTTAGATTTAAATATGATATGGCGTGTCCCAAGTGGCCAATACCATGGGAAAATCCCATGGTAAATCCCATGGTTTTGCAAATACCACTAAGGAGGTGTCCTTTGAAATTAATAAAAAACTCCCTCTCTTTTACTATAAATACCTGCTCATTCCTTCATTTCCTTTAATTCCAAAATAATTCCCCTCAAAGCTCTGATAGTATTACCTCCCAATTTTTCCTTAATCCCTCAAGGTCCATATCTTAGAGTTTTAGAAGTTACTCTTTAATGTAATGGAATCTACCACACTTCTCTTCTCAAGCACTCCTTTAATGTTATTCCTTATTAATTTCTATTTTCCTATATTGGGATTTTTTATTCCATATCCCCCTTATTATACATATTATTTTTAAATTATTAGAGACCTTTTTTCTCTCAATCATATCATTTTATGAATTTTTATGTGACGTCGATAGGCTGTCAAAATTTCATAAGGGAATTCTCAACTTCTCTTTTCCTTTCAAGTTATCTTTTATGTGGTATGTCTTTAAAATTTCCATAACATGTTATTATTTCTATTTTATTCTATCCCTATATGGTATTATGAGTATTTTATAAATTTTTGACCCATTTCCCTCTCTTTTTAATGTTTTATAAAACATGTTTCATACTCGTTATGCTGTATAATTTTTGTCTCAAAATCATGTTCTTTTTTAAAAGAAATTCTTCTATTTTCTTTATGTGAATATTTAAAACTATTTTATTTCTAGAGTTATTCATTAAGACATAAAAAATATTTATTTTATTCTATAATCTACATACATAAAACCCTCATTCCCTTTTTGTGGTTTATAAATGGCATAATGACCATGTTTTTAAGAACTTTTTAAAACATTATGATTTTGATATGGAATCCGTGAAATGTTTTATTATGATATATATGGATCAAAAGAAAATAAATATATAGTATGGGTGTTCCTTGATATCTCTCTAATTCATTGTGTAAAGAAATTAATCTCTAGAGGTGATATGTTTTACGATACATTGGTTAATAAACATGGTAAATTTTTTATGACACCTTGGGGATGGACCTTGGTGATATGATTATGAATATATAAATTAAATGTTTTAGACACATTTTAAAGTTATTATTCAATTTATTATTATTATTATTATATGCCTCTTTATCATTACTTTATGATATTCCTCATGTTCTTATTGATATCGCTCAAGTTCACTTGTGAACTGTTTCACTTGTTTTCCCTTAATGGGGCTTCTCCTCGCCCTTTCTATTGATGTATGTCCCCAGGTTACAATATGAAAAAAAAAATTAATTAGCATGAACCCTTAAAAATCCTTTCAAGGGGATTATAAGAATTTGTTTTATGTTTTCATGTATTATGTTTCTGATTTCCAAGACAATAAACCCAAAAGATCTTATGTTTGTAAAATGTCATGTAATATAATGTAATAAAAAGTTAGGATTCTACAGTTGGTATCAAAGGATGGTTTAGTTAGTTGTGGAAATTAGGATATGAAAACTTTATAAATAACCCAATATAAAAGTTTTATTATAGGAAACTTCTTGATATTTTGGTGAAATATTAAGTAAGTGGTTTTCGAACAAATAAATGCATATCTGGATATGAACAAGTGGATGTGTCTCTAAAACAGATGTATCTAGGGGTAAAACCCAAAAACAATGCTTTGATATAGACTCAAAATGTAACTAGTGCATGACAACGGGCCTTGCTACACTTTTTGATTGACACGCCCAAAGGATATGTTTACTTAATCACAAGATTTTTATGAATTTTTATAAAGGATTTATAGAAAATGTTATTATAGTTAAAGAATAATATTTTTTAAGCATGATTTTTTAAGGCATAAAATTAATTTATAATTATAATTTTCCTAATAGTAAAAATTTCTAATAAGAGAAAATTGCGAGGATGCAATTTCTTTAAGGGGGGAATAATGCAATGACCCAAAAAAGTACTTCTTTTCTTTATGGATCTCTTTACTCCCAATAACATTTTAGTATGTTTTACAATAAAAGCACATAGAATTACTATTTATTTCATGAGAACATTATAAATCATGAATAAATTTGGATTAGTACAACTTTAAACAATAATGGGATATAAAAATTTAAGAATATGTTTTCTTAGTAAAATATACGTTTAATTAAGACAAATTTGATAAATTTCTTTTTCAGGCCCAAATTTTACTTTTTAGAAATGATATAATTATTATATAAAATTAAGTTATATTGAATAATGATTACTTTAATTAAACAGTATGATTAAAACACCCATTTTTAAATATAAATGTTAAAATAATATTTTTTAAGTGTCATAAATTTTACTATAAAATTTCACTATTCATTTTATATCTGCTGTTATTTTTAATAACTAAGAATTTTTATATTTAAAATTTAAATTTCACATTCTTATAGAATTAATATGGTAAAATAAATTTCATTTTTTAAATTCAATTGTCAAAATTATTCTAGGGTGAATTTTTAGTAGTTTTCTTTGAAGTTTCTTTTTTTAGGAATAGTATTGTTTTGATGAACAATATTTGATGAATAGTATTTTTTTGATGAATACTATTTGATGAATAGTATTTGTTTTATTAATAGTAAAAAATATTTATTTTAAAGAATTATTAATTAATTTATTTTGTGAAATGATTTTCAAAAAATGGGCATACATGGTTGTGATTAGTAACATATTTAGATTCTAATAGGATCAACTGAATTTTTTGCTGAATAGTAACTTGACCCTTTGGAATATTAATGTTACCCTTATGAATAGTAATTTTACCAATGGAATATTCACCTCACCTAAGTAAGTATAAATATATTTTAGTCATCTTAAATGGTAATGTGGTATAATTATATCATAGTATAAGTAAATAAATGTTTTAAAAATTATTAGTTAGGTATTTGGATTTTATTTAATTAATTTAATTTAAAATGGAATTCATTTTCATAAAATGGAGTTCATTTTTCAATTGTTCATGTTGATAAATTATTATGGTGAGCTTTTTTTCGGAAATAGTTGAATTGTTTATGAATAGTAAAAATACGGTTTTGAGTTTTTAGTATTTTTAATGACACCACAACTATGTTATAATGAAGTAATGAGTAAGATAAGATGATGGTAGACTCTTATGGATTTAAATATGATATTATGTGTCCCAAGTTACCAATTCCATGGTAAAATACCATGGGAAAGCCCATGGTTTTTCAAATACCACTAATGAGGTGTCCTTTGAAATTAATAAAAAAAACCCTCTCTTTTACTATAAATACCCACCCATTATTTCATTTACTTTCTTTCCAAAATATTTCCCCTAAAATATCTAATAGTATTACCTCCAAATGAGTCTTACTAAGGTGTCCTCAAGCCCTCAAGTTCCCGATCATAGTGTTTTAGAAGTTACTCTTTAAGGTAAGGGAATCTACCACCCTTCTCTTCTCAAGCATTCCTTTAATGTTATGCCTTATTAATTTCTATTTTCCTATGTTATTATTTTTTATTTCATATCCCCATTAATATAAATATGATTTAAAAATTATGATATACCCATTTTTATCTCAATCAACTCATTTTATGAATTTCTAAGTGATGTTGTTAGGCTGCCAAAATTTCATAAGGGAATTCTCAACTTCTCTTTTCCATTCAAGATCTCATTTATGTGGTTTTTATTTTAATTTTCCATACCATGTTCTTATTTTGATTTTATTCTATCCTTATATTATAATATTATTATTTTATGATTGTTTAACCCATGCCCCCTCTCTTTTTATTGTTTTATAAAACCATATTTCATACATGTTATGTTGTAAAACTTTAATCTCAAAATCTCTCTCTTTTTGTCAAGATATTATTTTATTTTATTTATATTAATACTCAAAAATATTTAATTTATATATTTATTCATCAATAAAGAAAAATGATCTATTTTATTCTTTAATTTACATACATAAAACCCTCATTCCCTTTTCGTGGGTTATAAATGACATAATTACCACGGTTTTAAGTACTTTTTAAAACGCTATGATTTTGATATGAAATAAATTTATTTTTTTCTCTATATATTATTTATAAAATGCTTTATTATAATATATTTGGATAAAATTAAAATAAATACATATTAAAGGTTCACCCTTATAGTGCTCCAATGTATTGGGTAAAGAAATTAATCTCTAGAGATGACAAGTTTTACGATACATTGGTGAATAACCTTGGTAATTTTTTTATAAAACCTAGGGGATGGACCTTGGTGATATGATTATGAATGTTTAAATTAAATTTTGTAGCCACATTTTCAAGTTATTATTCAATTTATTATTATTATTATATTCCTCTTTATCATGTCTTTACGATATTCCTCATGTTATTATTGATATCGCTCAAGTTTATGTGTAAACTGTTTCACTTGTTTTCTCTTGATGGGACTTTTTCTCACCTTTTCCTTTGATTTATGTCCCTAGGTTTTGAGATGAAATAAATTTACTTATTATTATCCTTTAATAATCCTTTCAAGTGTATCACAAGAATGTTTTTTAATTTTTCATGTATTATGTTCCTGATTTCCAAAACACTAAACCCAAAAGATCCCCTGTTTGTAAAATGAAATGTAAAGTTATGTAATAAAAAGATTGGATTCTATAATGAGAAGGGGATATGGATCATTGAAACTATAATTTCTAAGTAATAATATACTCCAAATCCAATGGTAAGGTCTATTGGGTTTCTATAAAATAGTGGGAGATTAATAAATATAGTATTTATTTATTTTTATTAATTTTATTAGATAAATTACTAAAATTATGCTCATATTATTGGTATAAATAGTAATAAAATTAATTCAATCATATCACATTGATCCATAAATGATAAGTATAACCTTCTTACCAAAAAAAATTCCAAGAGTTTTAAAGGTGCTTACGCATTATCCTGCACCATGAAGGAAATGATATGTGCTAGAAGAACCTATTATGGATGGGCCTCGTAATAAGGCTATTAATGAAGACTTAAAACACTATAAGAAACATTTTAACGATTCTAAAAATGTTTAGTGTTTCCTGGTATCACCCCCGACCAATGATATTTTGAAGCAACATGAGGACATGGATGCATATAGCATGATGTCTCACCTTTAAGATCTATATCAAAATAAGGCAAGAAAAGAGAGATATTAGATCTCTAATACTTTATTTATAACTAAGCATGGAGAGTATGCGCTAGCTGGACCTCATGTAGTCAAGATTGTTGGATATATTTAATTCTTCAAAATCTTAGGGATTAAATTCCTAGATGAGTTGTTCATGGATATCATACTTTCATCACTTCCCAAGACCTTATCTAATTTTATTATTAATTACAATATGATCAATAAGGAGTAGATACTTTTAGAACTTCTTACTTTGATTAAATAAGTGGATAAGGACATGTGGTGTGACAAATCTATGGTCCTTATTATGAATAAGAAAAGAAAAAACAAGTAAAATGTTCCCAAGACTAACAAAAAGTTTAAATCTCTTGATCACCATCCTTCCATGAAGAGGAATATCTAAAGGCAAGGAAATAAAAAGGCGGTAGTATGTTTTTCATTTAAAAAGCAAGGCAATTGGAAGAAGAACTACGCCCAAAACCAAGGGGAAGCTAAATGTTCATTCTTTTTTTAATGTAGTATTTCAATATACACACATTGGGTATTAGATACATCCTGTGGTGCTCAAAACTATATCCAAATGCATGAATCAAGTAGATTATGAAATATTTCTAGGGGATAGGTGGATTCATGTGCTTAAAATGGTGCAAGGTTGGATGCTCTATCAATTAGTGACTACCACATTTCATTTCCAATGGGAAGGATTTTAGTTTTAAATTATTGTTATTATGTACCAATGGTTTCCAAGAACATAATTTTTGTTTCATTCCTGGATACAAAAGGTTTTATTTACAAGTTTGGAAATAAAAGTTGTTTCCTTTATAAATACAACATATGTTATAGTATATCACATTTAAATAATAGTCTTTATGTATTGGATTATGAAAACCAAGTATTGTAAATTGATAATGAATCATGTTCACATGACTTATATAACACCCGGATATGGAATCAATGTCTTGGTCATGTAAACAATAATCATTTGAAAAATATCTATCAAGATGGTTATTTAGACTCTTCTAAGCTAAAACAACTTGAAATATGTCATGCTTGTTTATAAACAAAAATGGCCAAACCGATATTTGGTGGATTGGTTGAAAGGGATATAGAGATTCCAGGATTAGTACAAACTAATGTGTGTGAACTATTTCTAGTAGAATCTAGAGTTGTGTATTCTTACTTTATAACTTTTACTAAAGACTTGAGTAGATATGGTTATGTATACTTAATGAGGTATAACTTTGAGTCCTGTTAAAAATTCATAATTCATGAATAAAGTATAGAATCAATATGGAAATAAGATAAATATTATTCAATTAGATCGAGGTGTTGAATATCTTAACCAAGATTTTATCAACTTTTTACGAGATTTTGGGATTCTATCTCAACTCACTCCACCTTATACAAAAAGGGTTTAATAGTGTTAATGAAATGAGGAATCATACCTTTTTAGACATAGTACGTCCAATGATGAGCCTTACTGATCTTTCGTTATCCTTTTTGGGATATGAATTACAAATTGTGGCATACACACTAAACTGAGTACTAACTAAACTGTAAAATGGAATTCCCTTCGATTTATGGAGTGGAAAGAAACTCATTTTGTCTCATACACAAGTATGGGGTTATGAGGAATTCGTTAAGGCCTTATCAAGAAACAAATTATAACCCTGACGAACATAGTGTATATTTATTGGGTATCCCATGAAAACAAAGGGATACTATTTATACAACCCCTAAGACAAGAAAGTGATTGTTCCCAGACAAGTCGTCTTTATTGAGAGGGATCATATCCAAAAAAGGATAGTGGGAGAATGATTGGATTATATGAAGTTGATGATCAAGATACACAAGAGTTAGTATAAAAACATATTCCGTAGGTCCACATAGAATAAGTAGTTCCTGAAACACATGTACTATGAGAGAGCACAAGAGAGCTAAAAGAACCAGAGATATATGGTTTTCTATTCACTGATGATGGTGACTCGTTATTGGTTTATAATAATGAGCCTATATCCTATAAAGATGTAGTATAGAGATTAGAATTTGTGATATGGAAAGACACTATGAATTCTGAAATAAATTCCATGTATCAGAACCAATTTTAGGTTCTGGTCAATAAACTAGTTGATTTAAATCACATAGGGTGTAAATGGGTATTCAATAAAAAAAATAAACATTGAATGTAAGGGAAATACCTATAAATCAAGACTAGTGGGTAAAGGGTTTAAAAATTATTATATAATTTACTCTAATGAAACATTTTCAATGGTTTCCATTTTTAAGTCCATCAAAATTCTACTTGCTATAGTAGCCTACCAGGACTATAAAATTTGGTAGATGGCTGTCAAAACTAAATTATTTAAGGGTAACCTTAAGGAATTAGTCTATATGAAATAACTAAAAGGTTTTGTGACTCCAAGTGATGCCAAAATAATCTCAATTTTCATAGATCCATTTATGGATTGAAGCAAACATCTAGGTCATGAAAAATTTGATTCGATGAATCTATAAAAGAATTTGGTTTCATTAAGAATGAATGTGAGCCATTTTTTTACAAGAGGTTTAGTGAGAATGAAGTCATTATCCTTGTATAATATATTGATGAAATACTACCTATTGTAAATGACAAACAATTATTACAATCTGTTAAGGACTGGTTAAACAAGTGTTTCTTCATGAAGGTCTTAGGTGAAGCGGACTCTATTCAAGGGATCAAGATCACTTGTGATAGATAAAAGAGGCTGCATGGAGTAATTCAAAGCACATAAATTGACTAGATACTGAACAGATTAGTATAGAATAATCCAATAGGAGATTTATTCTATTGTCACATGGTTTACATATTTCTAAGAAAATGTGTCCATGGAAAAAATAGGAGAAAGATAGAATGAGTAAGATCCTATACTCTTAAGTTTTAGGTTCAATCATGTATTCCATGTTGTTTACTATACTTGATGTTTCATATTCATTGATAATGGTAAGAATATATCAAGAAGAAATAAGATAATATAATTGGTCTACTATTATAGATATCCTCATGTATCTAAGAAGAACTGAGGATATGTTCCTAGTGTGTGGAGGATATGAGGAGATGGTCATTAGGATTTATACTAATGCTAGTTTTCAAATATATTAGAATTATCTAAAGTCACAATAAGGATATGTTTTCTATCTCAATAGAGGAGCTGTGACCTGGAAGAGTTCAAAGGAACGAATTTTCACTGATTCTATAGTGGATTATAAGTATATAGTGGATTCTGATGTAGCCAATGAATCCATTGGATAGAAAACATTTTATGGGAGCTTGATGTGATACCTAGTAGTAAAGTCCCAATCACATTGTGTTGAGATAGTACTAAAATAGTAGCTCTTTTAAAAGAGACAAGGTCACACCAACGGAAAAATCAAATACTCTGAAAGTATCACCTTATGAGAGATTTTTATCAAAGGGGTGAATTTGAAGTAATAAGAGTACCCAAAAAAGATAACATTGTATACCCTTTGACTAAATCCCATATCATGAGAATCATGAGTATCATGTGAGATCTAGCAGACTGAAGATTGTTGGCAGTTGGCTCTAGTGCAAGTGGGAGTCGGTTAGATATGGTATCCTAGAATCAAATTATGTCTACTTTATGATTACCTATACTTATAGTTATAAATATTAATAGACACCTTATCACATCATGATTTTTCTTCTACATAACATAATATGTGATAATGTCCTAAGAGTAGTTGTCTCACTACAAGTTCATAGCAGTTACCTACTATAATGAGAACCCATAAGTGATACAACACTATTCTTAAATATATTTTCTATAGCTGGATGATATAATTTTAGAGAATAAAATGATACAATCTATCAAGGTTGGATACTCATAGGACTTATAATCACTTTATCATAATGTACGCCCTTGGTAATATCTAGTGTAAGATATTATAAGAACGAGACCTGCTAGTAGAAAATCTACATTTATATGTGTCATTGTATGTTCCTTTATGTGGATGTGTCTATTTATCCTTATAATTTAATATTATTATTAATTATTATTATGAGTCATGGACTTTTATTTATTGATGAAAACCAGGATGACATATGTTCACGGTGATGTAGGATATGTCAGGTGCAATAAGATTAATATTGAATTAATGAATAATGATAAAAAGAATTTTTCCCTTATGTTCTTTAAAGTATGTTGAAATCTTATGCCATTTTATGTAAATGATATAGTCTAAATAAATTCATGACCATGGTGTTCTATAGGTAATTCCAATTTCCAAAAATTCAAAGAAAGAGATATTGAGAACATATGTTTATGGCACCATCAAGCAACCTACTTGATTAGGGATATTATGATAAAGAGATTATATTACACAGTAATAATAAGTATGATGTATTATGTATTTTTGGAATTAACTTATTTCTATATGCATTCTTGTCATGTTTCTAGATTCTAACCTTGGACTTTCGGTTGTTTTTCCTAATGCCTCTAAGAAAGAGGCCTAGAGGGACACACACTAAGTATATCTAGAATCTCAGTTAAATAATATGTTATTATTTATTATTTAACAAGATAGATAAATATTATTCTAGAAATTGGTTTAATAATTATTCATGTTTTATTGATCTCATATATTACATCACTAATTATTTGATAGAATATAATGTGAGTGTAGTATTTAATAAATATTTATTTATTATTTAGTGAATAAAATATTTAATTATTTATAGGAGAATAATGTAGTAATATTTATTTATTAAATAAATAGTCATTATTAAAAGCCTAATAAATATTTTGGAGGAAGGTTAGACTGAGATTTTGTGTCTGGTGATAAATAATATATATTGAATATTATTTGATTAGATAATATTTAATTTATTTTTAAAGTTAAGCTTATGTCGAGGAAATAATATTATTATTATCATTTTATACATGGGATTCTTCAAGGGATTGAATAAATATAAAAGGTAAGTTTTGAAAATATTTATTTCTAAACCCTAATAGTATTTAAACCCAATTATATTATTTTTTCAAGAGATACAATTCATTTGTGTTGTTCACGGTGATAGTTGGAGAGAATCCTCTCAATCCCTAAAGAGATCCCTCTCCAAGAACACTCCCAATAATGGAGATTGATATTCCTCCACCATTCACTCTCTAGTCAAGAGAGATCAAGTAGAATGATTTGGATGTGATTCTCGTGGTGATCATACACAAATGATGCAAGTTATAAGATCTTTCATGCTCGCACCCAGAGACTCCTATGGTGATGTTCGATGATTTATAGAATATATATAGATCATCTCTAGTGGGAATATACTCATGATTTATAAATGACCATATGATGTAGATTTATTTTCGGATAAATCAATGAATAAATAATTCATGAAAGGTAATTAGTTAATTAATTAAATTAATTATAAATAATATGTGATGATCCCCCCTCTCATTTCGGTGATTTATCCATTATCTGTTTTCTTTAATTAAATTTTGTTGATCACAAAAACTATCATCATGTAGATATTGGATTGATCATCAATCATGATAAAAAAATTAAAGTTATTCATAACCTATCGCATGATTCTATTTTTTCAGGAACCTATATTTATCATCTGAGGCATCCTGTACTCACTCAAGAAAAATCACTAAAGTGTGTCCTTTACTAACGGTGTTTTCAAAGGTTGTGTACACTGCCAACCATATCATCATCATGTTTCCTCTCATGCACCAACATATTTCAAAACTAACTAGCCCCATGGGTATTTAAAATAAAATATATAAATTTCAAAATGGTCATGTAAAGTTGTGTCCCCACTACTTTGAAGGATACACTAAAAATCGTTCTATGAAATGCTCCCCACCTTAAGAGTGTCCTGCTCATCTTTTAATAAGAATGGAATCTCAACAAATAGAAAACATTTTATCAACCACTTCCCATGGGTCCTAGACATGGAAAAAATGGTCAAAATTTTGTCACAAATCCCCAAATGAAAAGAGAGGAACCCAACCTCTTGAAAGAATGATAGATCAGATTCACCTTCAGATGTGAATCTGACACTCCTACCCAGTTAAGTTCACATGTTCTATATAATAAAGTTTAAAATTCATACCAACTTGATATGTGGTGTTCTGACACTCATTCCTTTTACAACATCATCCCCAATATTAAGACAAGTTATATTTCCTTTAATTCCAAGGCTTCTCTACCTTGAAGATGATAAGTGATCGATGCATAATAGTTCAAGGCCTTAACAATTTCCAAAAAACTCATACAGATCATTTCACATTTTTTATCAACTCAATGGATACCTTGTATAGAAACACATACTATCCCGAGATTTCACAATAATGCCACTAAAACATTTATCATAATTTAATTTTCAACACTATGAATCTCTAAAAGGGTAATGAATTACATGATCTAATAAGTGGATGAACTTTCCCTAGGAATTTATAACCCACTAAAAAAGAATTACATGATCCTCATGCCCTTAACAAGGGTTAATTCATGACACGAACACCCTTCAAACCCGAGTGTCATTTTAGAACTAAGAGCCTACTCATAACAAACAACACCTGAATGGAATATAATGTATGATAACTCATTACAACATTTAGAAATGCATTAACTTCTGAGGGTACTACCATGGTCAGGCTAGCCCATTCCTTTTTAACATAAGTAATTGAATCCTAAAACTAGATTCATATAGAAAAATCACTTGGCTCTACCATCAATCATTTTGGTTCAAGTGATAGAATAATAAGTCTATGGGTAATTTTCACAATCCCATTCCCATTCCAAAGAAATTATCAAAGAAACATAATGATTAACACTTACATGAGGGTAGATCTATGAACTTCATATTAAGGTTCATTTTAAACAATTTAACTAAATAACATTTAAGAACATCAAGTACAATCCATATGGAAAACGTTCTTGGTACTTTATTTAGTTAACTTCATAAGGAACATGGGAAAGTTATATCAAAATTACTTTCAAGAATTATTTATTAAATTACATCCTATAATAATTATGAAATTTATCATAAAAATTATTTTATCCATTTTATTTATCCATAAGGTTCTATCAATTTGGATTAGTTAAAGAAAATTTCAATTCCAATATATAGAGTAAAACACCCTTTAGGTTGTGATTGGAATTTTAATTAACCAAATCCTCATAATAAGTATTGATAAAGAGAAGGTAATTGGTTTTTATTAATTAAAGGGGATTAGTTAAGTAAGTTTCCACCATACATTTATATGTAACTCGTATAATCGGAAACTGACACTTTAAATAACCATCCCTATAAAGCCTAAGTATAACCACAAAGGGTTTAATATTTTGAATATCAAAGTAAAAATGACCTATGAGGAACCCATCAATTATTCTAGGATTTAATTACACCCTTAGTGGGTTTATCTCATAAGAAAAAAGTATCATGAATGACCTACTTGGGTCTAGTCAAGTTTATCTCATAAGAAGCATGCCCAAAATGACCTACTTTGGTCTAGTTGTATATTTAAGAATTTATTCATATCGGTTATCATGATCAAGTGATAAAGTTAAAATACTTTATATTGTCAACCATTTCTGGTAAGAATTACATTTTTTGGACACACATGTAAACACTATGGTTCAATTAGATGAATTACCATTTACAAGTTATAAAGGTAGTTTACCTTATAAATTACAATCAGCATTCATATAACTACAACCAAGTTTTAACATTGATTTTGGAATATAATAAGTTTATATGTAATGGTTTGATTATATGAGTTACCCTTCCCAATTTATAAGGGATTTTACACCTTATAAATTGTTATTGTTCCTCTATTTAATCACAACCATAAATGTTTCATCCCTTGTGACCAATGGTTAATGGCTCAAACATTTAAAAATTAGTTGGTTAAATATAATTCCACCATCATTCTATGTAGTAAAACACCTTTTAAGTTGAGGATGACACTTTATTTAACCAACCACATATCAGAATGATAACATAGAAATCTATACAGGCGATAAATATAGGGAAAATGGAAATAATCATGGTAAGCCACTATATAAGCAATAAACCACAGAATAATGATATATAAGAAGAAAATTCTAGATAATCACCTAAAATTTTATACATATAAGAATGATACTAAAACAAACATGGAACATCTGACATGTTACTGTGAATTCAAACAATGAAACCTATATGGCATGGCATGTTCATGGAATATGAATATCCATGTTCCTATAATGATGCATGTATCAACACTTCCCTGCCATACTAGGTTAAATTAAAAATACAATAATATCATAAATAATTAATAAATGGAAAGTATGTTAATCACCTAATGTGAAATCATAATCAAATATAATAAATAAAAATGCGAACAACATTTCCAACCCTAGCCCAGAAGGTATTTTCCCCATGTGTGGGGTGATCACTCCCAAAAACATCTATTTACTAAGTACTGACACATTAATAGCCTAATTTCTACCATTCAAAAATAGTAATACAAGTAAAATAAATCATATGTTGCCACTTTGTAAAATCCTAACCCAAGAGATACTGAAATGATGCCCCAATATGTCCTCAAGTGTGTCTTACGTACAGTACGCAAGAGGATTCCGATTAGAAGAGAAGATTTAATGGTGGTATGGTGGGGATATTATACCATCATGATCAGAGTATCACAACATTATATCAATAAATACATCATTCAATAGTGGATATAGTATAAATGAATGAATAGTGAAGAAAAAGATAATAATAATTGATAAAATTGGCAAAAACAAAAAAAATCCATCCATGCATGTCTAAATAAGGACACATAATATAAATAAGTAAACATATATAAGGAAATATAATGAATTGCATGTGTATAGAAAAACAATCCTCAAGTTATATATCCATGAGCTTCCTGAGCTCCGGATTAGTCATGTGATCCTAAGCTCCTATATCCAATAATAACAATAATCATGTTGAATATAGAACATGATCCTACAACTATGAGGTGTGTTTAGGTACCCTAGTGAAATGGAATCCCAAACAGGGTGTGAGATATACTCAATAATCCACCACAATCAGTGTATAAATCTACCCAGATTGTGAATATAAAAAATAGTAGGGTTTCGGTATAATGAATAAATAAGTGAATAGAAAGGTAAAAAAGTCAGGATCAGGTATCTCAAGGACACCTGGCTGACCATACCGACTTCATCCTAAGCCCAAATATCTCTAAACATCCACACATGTAAATATAATAATAATATATATATATACAGAGATATACATTCACCGGTGAGGGCCCATGGTGGAAGCCCAAGGAATCCATATAATGGTATCATAAGGGTCATTTATTTAAATAAGGAAAAAAACCAATACATACTAACCATTTAATATAACTAAAGGAATAAATATATAATAGTTGTATAGGGCCCTGGGTAACCCATGGTGTCCATTTATAGAAAGTCTATCTAAACCATGGAGAAAATATGGGTAGTCAGATGTATCTAAACATAAGACCATTAGTTGTTCAATTATCCAAGGTATATAACCAAGGTGTTATGGTATATTAATCATCATAAGGAGATACAACTAGTCATATGTAATGAACAAGAATGATATAAGATCTTTTTCCTATGAGCATGTCCAAGGAATTCTGAAAAGAGTAAACCCAAGTATCATCCAAGGTGTAACATAATTTTTTTTAATCTATGAGCCCGATCAAGGTGTTTCGTAAAGAGGAAACCCAAGTATCACTTGTAACCTCTAATTTCACCATGATCCCATATATAGTGTTCCATAAAAAGGAAACTCAAGTATCACTCACAATGTGACACCATTCATGTAACCAAAGATCCCATCCATAGTATTCTGAAATGAGGGAACTAGTATTACTCATGATACCAATAATCTATAATATCCTATGATCTCATGCAAGGTGATTTGTAATTAGAAGCTCATGTGTCAATCAATAAGTAATATAATTCAAGTAACCCATGATCTCACCCATGGTATTCCAAAATGATGAAACCAGTATCACTCATGACACATATAATATCTAACCACTACTACAAAACTACTTTTATCTAGGTCTAGGGTTTTAATAGTGCTAGCTAAAAGTGCTGTTAAAAACACCCTTTGTAAGCGCCAGAAAAAGTGATGTTAAAAGGGGTATTTAATAGTTCTTTTTTTAGAATTGTTAAATGGGGTATTTTACAAAGCTAAAAAAAGTGTTATTAAAGGGGGACTGTTATCAGCACTTGTAAAAAAATTCTGATGATGCCCCCTATTATTTCTAGAAAAAATCTCTGATAAAAAGTTTCTTTATAAGTGCTTCTAAAAAATATTGATAAAGGGTGGGGCTTTATCATCACTTGTAAAAAAAATAATTGATAAAGGGGGTCTTTATCAGTGTTTTTTTAGAAGCCCTAATAAAGCCCCCCTATTAATGTTTTTTACTAGTGCTGGTAAATGTTATATTTCAAAAAATTCATTAAAAATAATATATTAATATATAAATATATTTATATTGACATAAATATAACATATGTTTTTAAAATATGTTTTAAATAAGGATAAAAGGGAATTTATACATAATATATAATATATTTAGTGAAAATGGCTTATAAATTTATTAAAAAAATATTTTTAATTAATAATTTGATAATTATTATTGAGTAATAGTCATTTAATAACAATTTTAAGGCAAAAAAATAAAAAACATAATAAAATATGTAAATTAAGTTGAAAACATAACTCAAACTTCAAACAACCATGAATTTTGATCCAGGTGTGCGTTTGGGCTCTTCAACATATCAAATCTAAGCCTCTACCAGGATCTATGCACTTAGTGATACATGTAAACCACTATCATGTTTTTCAATCCCTAGAAAGTCCTCGAAGGCCTCCAAAATTGAGTTTTTAGTCATGGTACCCCAATATTTTAACATTCTATGGATTTTAAGTCTCGTTTAACTGGAATTTTTTCGTTTTTCAATGAGGGCTAAATTTATCCTCAAGTATTACATTCATATTGATATTATAGATTTGAAATTTTATTATTTTTCACAATGTACTATTATCTATAATCAAATTTATAACATTATATACATATTTTTTACATATTCACACATGAAAATTTAATTTTATAAATAATTAATTGAACATATTTACATATAAAATATATTTATCAATATATAAAACCTATGTAAATAAAAACTAATAACCATTCTAAAAATTATATATAAATATATATGTATTTAAAAAAATTATATATATATATATATATCAATATATATATATATAAACATATATATAAATATATGGATAAAAAATATAAATAAATATATATAAATATATAGATATATCATAAAATGTTAAAAAATAGTATAGGGGAGTGGAAAAGGTGTTTTTGTATAAGATTGAGGTCTTAGGTTCCAATCTCACTGGAGGTAGGGGCGCACGCAAGGGGTGGGATTATCTATAGCGCTGATAAAGGAGTGGGGTAAGTGCTGATAAAGGGATGGGGTGTGAGGCACTGATAAAGGGGGTGGGTGTGAAAAAAAATTATACGCTTTATTATTTGTGCCTTTATCAGTGCTAAAAAAGCGATGATAAAAAACCCCTTTATCAGTACTTTTTTTAGTGCTGTTAATGGGGGCCTTTAATAGTGTCTTTTTACAAGCAATGTTAAAGATAACCCTTTAACATTACTTACATTATCAACACTTCTATAGTACTAATAAATACCTTTTACTAGTGATGTTAATGGCCTGATTTTTAGTAGTGAATGGTCTATGAGCTAATACTAGGTGTTCCATAAAGAGGAACCTGAGTATCTCTCAAAACATACTTAATTCATTAAATCATTTAAATTTGAGTAATTATAAAGTCCTTGTGTATATTAATTCCATATCACATATTCTTATATAGTTAACTAAGAGGCCATGTCCATGAGAATTCCTCATCATAATTCAAGTAAACTTAAAGGGAGCCTCACCCAATTCCTAAGTAATTTAGAAGGCCATGGAAAGGCCCATTGCATTTAAATATAGTTTTTTATAATCATTCGACTTATAAACATATTTATAATTAATAGAGTTTCCAAATAATGATAAATTACATGATACATATCTACATTAAAGTTTTAACAAGTGCAATGAGTCAAGACATACATTTAACCAAGAGGTCCATTTCACTTAGGGATAGATATAGAATAATATAATTTACATCCAAAATCCATGTGGGTTACCTGCAACACTCATGGTTTATTATTTCCATTTAACCATTTTATTTGAAATAAGGAAAGTTTTACATGCCTCTAAGATGATCTTAATTCTAAACCTATGTATCATGGTTAGGGTATATGAGTGACACACCCAGAGGTGTGGTTCGGGTTGAGTTGGATAACCTATAATGGTTCACTTTGATTCACAATAGCTATTTTAAATTAAGGAATTAGGTTCAACATATTTAGTTTCATAAATAAAGAGAAACACATAGAGAATTTGGCGGGTAGAACAAAAAAATAATTTATAAAATCGCAAGACTTTAAAGGAAAATCTATATACCACATACCTTTTCAAAGCTTTAAAAAAATATAAACATATCTTGGTAGCTCCTTCCAAGATCCCTAATGTCCAAACCAAGACACATCAACATCCAAGCTCTTATGTAACACTGGAAAGGTCAAGTATTGACCAAAAACATCTGTTATGACATTAAAAATTTAATATAAAAATAAATACAAAAGGCATAGCATGAAATATCTCACTGGATTCATGTCTCTCAGTTTAAATTTGAGTTACCACTTGCATAAGGTCTAATATGTTCCCTTAACACCATTCCCATTAAAATACCAAACCAATGGAGTCAAAAAAAATACTCAATAATTTTAATTAAATCTTTAAAGCATTATAAATTCACAGCGGTGACATACCTCAACCAATCAGTATATGACAAAGTATAGATAACCTATTTGGGTGACCTTTTCCTAGGAAGAATAAAAACCCTATTTGAAATGGTCAATTCCATCATGATATATTGGAATCGATTAAGAACACAAAATGAAACTCTAAAAATGATATTTTATGAAAGAATAATAACATAGAATAATGGTAGAGGAAGATATTACCCCCCCCCCTATTTCGTAAAAAGCACCTATGATTTCCTTGATTAATGAAGAATGGATGGAGAGTAGTTTTGGTTGAGTACTCTTGTGCACCCTCCCATTTTCCCAATGAAAAAAATAATGGGCCAATCCCCCTTCTCACCTTTTTTAAAAATCCATACCACATGATTCATTACATGAACTGGTTAACAACATGATCCAAATTCATTATGTAAGCTAGATACACATCATGAATTCTTTAGGTTATTCCCCTAGTATTTCAATTCCTGTATCTGTTGGCCGCACCACATGAGACCCATTCACATCCTGAAAGACATTCACGATGTGAATGGCCTGTAATAGCTATTTCTAGTAGTCTAACATGCCCGTTCTTCCCCTAGTGTTTTCCCAAACCCTCATAAATTCCACTAAATCATAACCCATTCCTGAAAACATCATTTTTTGATGTTAAACCCCTTATAAACTCACTTAAATTCTTGAGATTATAAATAACACATCCACCAATGGAAATTTTTAAATTTCTTTGGAAAAATACTAATGGTTTAAAATAGAGGTCGTTACACTTGCAAACTTTTTTTGAATATATTTTTTAAGTATTTTGTGAGAAATATTCAAAATAATTAATTAAAATTTTACCATTATATAGAACCTAGGGTCTTATTAATGGTATGTACCTCTTACTATTATGCAAGGAGGTTTTTATGTGTTTTTTAAGTGTAACTCCTTATTTTCATGAGTAAAATAAAGGCAGGATTGTTTTTTATTGGTTATGTAATATTAAATCATACACTACATAAGTATTATTTGGTTTTTAAGAATTTATTAAAGTTAAGTCCCTTTTTATAAACATTGTGTAAGGGTAATACTGGACTGTATAAAGGTGAATCTTTATTTCCATGTATTGAATAATGGTAACCCTATGATTATAAAAGTAATTTAAGGGAAACCTGTGTGATATGTAAGGGTAAACCAAGTTGCATAAGGGTACCTCAGACACTACATAAGGG
Organism: Viscum album; assembly: GCA_963277665.1. Classification (NCBI taxonomy): domain Eukaryota; kingdom Viridiplantae; phylum Streptophyta; class Magnoliopsida; order Santalales; family Viscaceae; genus Viscum; species Viscum album. The sequence continues at coordinate 1,641,073,878 of OY728145.1, forward strand.
TAGATTTGACTTTCCAAATACGAATAAGGGTGGTATAGATTTCATGTAAAGGTATATTCTTATTTTTAAAGACAATGTAAGGGTGATCCAAGAGCTGTGTAATGGTATATTTCAGATGCATAAGGGTTAGTTGATGTTTTATCTTGATGTGTAAGGGTAACTATAGAGTTTCAAAGGGTTTTTAGGGATAAATTCTTATCCTTATGTGACACCAAGGTGTCGTGTAAGGGTAAAACCATGTTACCCTTACACAACACCCTTTTTGGAAAAAAATTCTTTAAACCCATTATTTTTTGTTTACTCTTCCCCATTTTGAACATGTAATACATTTTTTACAATTTTACAATAATAAAATCATGGGATTCATTAGCATAACTGGTTTAAAGTTAATTACTTAAATTTTAAAAGATTATAAATAATCTATAATTAAGAATTAGTTGAAATAAAAATAAATTGTTTAATTTAATATTTGGGTTTTAATAATAAAACTGTGTACACAAAAATGTCTTATTCTAAAATAGAAGTGCCATTACGGCCTTTATTTTTTAGATCCTTTTGAGTCTAAGAAGCTTGAAAATTCCCTTACATGAGATCTATAAAGTCTTCTTTGACCAAACCAAGTTCTTCATTTTACTTTTGAGCATGGTAGAACCCCTACCCATTCTCCTTTATTCATGGGTGTGGCATTTGAGAGAGATAAATTCCAGGTTCGAATTTGTGTTTTTTCTTATCCTTTTAATTTGATTAATAACCAAGATTTTTCAAATGATAATTATAAATTATTATCACATATATTTCTCAAATTATTCTAGTGAGATAAAAAATTATCTCTGTGAAGTTATAATTATTCCTAAATAAAAAAAATTATTAAGAACATTTAATTGATTAAATGATAATTTATAAAATTATCCAAGAGAGATAAATGGTTATCTCATGTAGTTTTTATTTTATTTTTTGAAAAAAAAAATTTTAATCTATCTTAGGAATCCTTGGAGAGCATTTAGAACTAAAGAATATATAGACAAGATTCAGGTGATGATTCCATAAGGAACCTTGATGTTCTTTATCAATGATTTTGAGGTAGTAATTTCCTTACCATTTGGGGATCTCATATACACATGTTTGACTTGGTATAATTCTTTTGTTGGTATACATTAATGACCCTACTTGATTATGATCGAATCTAGGTTTTGTGTGTGTATAGCATGTGAGACTTAATTATGATACTTGATTCCATGAGTATTGTTATATCTTATTGTCCATGTCTAATGATGATAAATAGTATGTATGTTACTACTTTATTCCTGGTATGATATGATTTACTTGTATTCACTACCTTATTATTTGTGTTATTTTCCTTTAGTGGTATCATTATAACTGCTCGGAATATATGGACCATCATGACATGATTATCCCTTCGAGGGTTAGTGTTCATGACTTACAATGGTGGTGATGATGCATCTGAGCATAGGGTATGGGTATGATGATTTTATGGAGGCTGTGATAAGGATGAACTTGAGGACATTTATTAAATTCCACATACTAAATTTCCCAAGGATGCCTAGTGGATTTTGAGTAATAGTGTTACTTAAAGACTATAGGATGGTAAGTATCATGACATACTTAGTGAATAAAGGATTTTGGGTAGAATATATGCATGATTACATCATGATATTGAGATAATAGTTCACTACCCTTGTGGATAGTGTTTTTTACATCTTGCATCTCCTCATTATCCTTCCAACATAGAGCCAAATTAGTTACAAATAGGGGTTTGTGGCAGTTTTTTAGTGAATAAATACTCGATACATGATTTTTTGTTCTTATTATTGTTTAAAAATTTATTATTTTCATGGAATACATTTTTTTACATATGAACAATTGTTAAGGACGGATTTTCAGTTTCCTACTAAGTTTTATTACTCACACCCTACATGAGAATCCTAATGCACATCCAGACTTCATGTATAGGGATCCGAGTAAGGGAAAAGGGATCATGGATGATGGATAAGTATTGGGGCATGGAGCTATTAGCAGACCAAGATTGACTCTCTAGGAATCCAATATTTTATTTTATTTTATTTACTTACTACTTTATTTAATCAAGTTTGTCTTACTACTTTGGGACTCAATTTATTTCATGTATGAATGATATGCCATCTTATATTCTGTCTCTTTATATTTTCACTTGTTAGTTATAATTATTGTATATTTATATCATGTGATAATATTGTTTTTCCTATGACATGATATTGATGGTATAGTCTCCCCACTGATGGAATTAGACCCTCTTTTCAATTTGGTAACCACTTGTGTATGGGGACATGCAAATTAGGCCTTTTGATAATCTGGTTCATACTCAATGGTTTGGGTTGCGTAGTTATATTTTCTTTATAAAGGCTTTTAGGATTGATTTAAATGATAGTATTATACCTGATTTAGGATTTGGGGTGGTCCCTTTACTTGGTTTTGGGAGATAAGTCCCAACTCCCATATTTCATAAAGGTTCAACTGGTATTTGGCTACCTCTGATTGGATGGAGTTATCCCCTTTTGCTAAAGTGACACACTTACGTCATGTTATATCTGATCATAAACTAGTTATGATGTCCTTTAAAAGGGTAATTTTTTAAAGCCTGGGTATATGAGTTTTAATTATGAGACTATTTGGATTAAAGATAAATTTTGTTTAGATAATTTCTAAAATGGTGTGTCATCATGGTGTTTAGAACAATTTGAATAAAATTTGAAGTACTAATTTTGATATGTTGGATTAGGGTGACCAAAATAATAATAATTTTAACTCTAAAATGAAATAACATGATAAGGATCCTAGAATATCTTATGTAAGGATAAATATCTATTTAAATATTGATATAATTATTTTTTTGGACCAGTATATTGATTCTTTACTTTTGATCAAGGAGTGGTTTTGGAATATTTGATCTAGGGTGGTGCATATTCAATAGGGGGACCAGGACTCTAATTTCTTCCATAAAAATTCATATTCTAGGAGGCTGAATAATTTTATTCATAAGCGTAAAATTTTATATGGGTGATGGTAACATAAGAGTTATGTTGTTAAAAGTATAGTTTTTTATTTTTATGACTTATTTTTTAAGTCTGAGAATATGTGGATCTCATAAGATATGGATAAGTTTCATTAGATAGTTTTATCCTTAGAGATTAATTCTAAGTTTTTTGGTGATATTCAGGAGACCTAGGTTTTAAATGTTTTAAATTTTATACATTATACTAAGGCTACAAGAGTGTATAACATTTATTTGATATTTTATAAGAAGTTATAGAATATGGTGGGTCTGGAAATTTTAAATATTTCTAATCAGATTTGGATGGGAACCACATATATTGATGCTTATAATTAAAATATCCTTGTTATGCTTCCTAAGGTTTTAGGGTGATACATAGAGGCATATTACTAACCCATTATACTATGTAATGTTATTTACAAAATTTTCTCAAATGTTTTGGCAGATAGATTAAGGGTTATTCTAAAATCTATTATTTCTAATGCTTAACATGTGTTTTTTTCAGCATTATAGTATAGATAATAAAATCATTACTCATGAGGAGTTTCCCCCTATGAATGTTTGATCCTCATCTTAGAAGGGATATATTGATTTAAATGTATATATGATAAATTCATATAACCAGGTAGAGTTATTGTTTCTTGAGTATATCCTCTCTAAATATGGATTCCACCAAAATTTTAATCAAAATATTATACGGTGTTTCTCAAAGTTATCTTCTAAAATCAATATTAATGGTGATTTTGATGGTATTTTCTACCATTAAAGGGGACTAAGTTTAGGGGATCCCATTGCACCCTATCTCTTTATTATTGTTACTAATGTTTTTTTTCTAAATTAATTTCAAACAAATTTTTATAGGGAATGGTTAGTTATGATATAGCTAGCCAAAATGGCCCTAACATCTCACACTTATTTTTTTATAGATGATTATTTATTTCATTCAAGGAATTCTCATGATGAATTCTCTCATATTTTGTATCTTCATCACTGCTATTATGATGATTTAGGAAAAAATATTAATTTATATAAATTAGAGTCTTCCTTTAATAAAGGTATTTTTATGTTTGATTAGATGATTTTCCCACTTTGATCAGTGTTTAATAGGTGACTAGACATAATAAAAACTTGGAGCTCTATGATCTTATTGGAATATCTAAAATGGATATTTTCGGTTTTGTTATTGATAGGTCCTGGAATAATATTAGTGGTTGGAGGGGAAAGGATCTCTCATGATATAGGAAGAAGATTTTTATCAAATATATTTCAAAAAACAATTACTTATTTTTTATGTCAATATTTAAATTACCTGATATTCTTATTTCTCAGCCACATTCCATGTTATCAAATTTTTTGTGGGGAAATTGGATGGAAGGAGGAAGATGAAAATGATTATTTGGGATTTATTGTGCCTTTATAAAAGGGAGTGTGGTTTAGGATTCAAGAACATAGGAAATTTTAATTTTTTCTCTTCTTTCTAAGTAATTATGGAGATTTTTGACATGTTTGAATTTACTTCCTACATGGGTTTTGAGTATTAAATAATTATTGTGGATTTTTGTGCTCAAAAATAAGCTTGGTTCATGGATGAGTTTATTTTGTCATAATATTTTGGGATCAAGGTACTTAATTTATAAGGTTTTTGTTGAATCATTTTTTATGGGAGGTCTTTGAATATTTGAAAGGATCAATGGATATAGTGGATAATTATAGATTAATTTTTTTTGTTTGTACTATATGGTATGGAAGATGATTTTCTAAGAGATATTATTTAAGATGGATTTTTTATTTGGTGTATTGAGAAGATTAATTTTTTATTCAATGAAAGGGATAGAAGATGGATCTTGAAAATCAAAATTATATAATATTTAGTGGAGATGGAATTTTATGTAATTTTTTTAGAATGGTTTGTACTCAATTAAATTTAGATATTAGCTATCAATATAGAGGCGTTAAAATGAGATGATTCGGTTTTTTTAATATTTGGTTATCTAATTTATTAGTAAAGATTTAGGATTTTGTGGTGGTTTCTGGATGACTTGTTACTATTCATAGAATTTTTAATGAGATGACATTTTTTCATATGATTTGTTCCCAACTTCAACAGGTGTCCCAAGACTTTCATCCATACTATATTTTAATATTATAATGTGGTTTATATTTGGGATACATTATGGAAGATTCCTCTAACATATCAAGATGATATGGTTTATACTATAGAATTTATCTCCTAGTGTTCCATTTTTCTTGATTCTTCAAGTTTTTAGGAATTATGTATTATTTCTTGGTTCATCAGGATGTGGAAAAATGATCTTCTTTCCAGTCATAATGAAGTTTCTGATGAGTTTTGGATTCACCATTCAGGTAGTTTACTTGACATCTAGAATAATCGTGAGATTTATAATTTGAGTGGTCACACGGTGGTATATGTGGCAGTGTGTTCGGTACCATCTATCGGGATGGTGAAGTTCACTTTTGGTGTAGAAATTCTTGATAACAATTTATTTGGTATTGGCATGGTGGGACATAATTTTTCAGGTGATATTTAGTTATCCTTTCTAAAAACATTCATTATTAGATGGTTCTAAATTTTTTTTATGCTATTGTGATTTATGTTGTCCTAATGAGTTCTCGAGACCAAGGTTGGAAGGATATCATTTTAGAGTTGAAATTATTTTCTTCAATCCAATTAATTAATGCTCTTTTAGATGTTTTTACATCTTTGGGAATACATATGGATAATATCTAATGTGCGGATATAAAATTTGGACATTTTCTTATTTTTGAAGAGATGAGGAAATATGGTTACCCATCATGTCGTGAAATGTAGGAATTTATCTAATATGTTGATTTGGTTAAGGTGTGTGCCTTTTTTTAGTTGTCCTTTGTATCCAATGATTTGGATTCTAAATGATTATTTCTATTGTTATTTCAAAAATTCACTTATAAAATAAATAATTGTTATTTGAAAAATGCTTCATGAATTTTCAATACATACTTATATTCTAATAATGTCATAAAATTCATGTCATTTATAAAAATGGTGTTTTTCACTATTCCCCTAAAAATAAATCTTTTTAGAAAAAACCTAAAAATCATCCTAAACTTATATTGAAATTACAAATCTTCAAATAAAGTTTATTTTTCAAAATTCAATTTCTAGAATTTTTTATTTTTACTTTTAAATAAAACTATAAAATACAATGAGAAACTATTTTTATAGGAAAATAACTTTTAAAAAATCTAGTTTTTCTTATTCTTAATTTCTATAAAACCCTCATAAAACTAGAATAAATCAATCAATGTTATATTTTAATAAAATTATCATTTAACAATAATATACTTAGTTTTATTTAATAAAAAAGTAGAATAAAAATATATATTCTTAAATACAATAATTAATTAAATTTGTATAAAATAACCTTTATATATACATATATATTAAAATATTTCATAATTTGGCTACTCTTATTCATACCTACTAATTCAAATAATAATTTTTAATGGTATAAAAATTCACGATTTCATTTTATCTTTTGTTGCATGTGGAGAAAGATATTAGACATATTTGACTTAATTAGAGGAAAACATAAATTAAAATCACAAGTTGTTACATCTTAGCCATTATTGAATGGAGGATATATAGGGGATAGTTCTTGCGCTATTTTCAAAATACTTTATCACAGTGTGCCTTTTAATTTTCACATTTTATTTTATACTAAGCTTAAAGTTTTAATTTCCACTTTACTCGCTTTATTTTGATTGTTTTATACTTAAATTGATTTCTTACATGATAATCACTTTTATTTTTTAGAATCATTTTAAAATTGTTTTTATAATTTCATTCACACCACCCCCCCCCTTATTTTATCCTACTCAAACCAACAATGAAATTTCTTGTTAGATATGTTGATTCCAATTATGAAGGAGACTTGAACAAGAAATGATCAAATACTAAATATGTTTTCACAATGGAAAGAGGGCCAATGAGTTAGGAATAAACTTTACAATCAATAGTGTTTTTGTCTACTAAAGAATCAAAGTATATGGTAATGATATAATATTTTAAGAAAGATATTTGGTTACATGGATTGACCAAATATTTAGGGATTATCCAGGAGAAAAATTATTTTTCTTGGGATAACCATGGTTCTATTTACCTTTCAAAGAATCATGTTCATCGTAGTCAGACTAAGAATATTGATTTTAATTTCTATTTCATCTAGGGTATTATCAATGATATGTGTATCTCACTTAAGAAGGTAGAAATAATAGAGAACCCACTAAACATGTTGAAAAAGGTTGATAAAAGGATAAATTTCTAAAATTGTTTATACTGGATCAATATCTCTCATACTTGAGATGCATATGGGTATTATGTATGAAGCATGATGAATTGTTTGAGTATCAACATTGTGATATTTATTTTCAAGGTGGATATTATTAAAAATTTATGAATAAATTATAATCTCACTTTGAATTGGGAAATTTTTTAGATGGACGATGGAATACAATTAGAATAAGAGGGTTGGTGGCATCTAAAGAAGATCTATAGAAGTTAGAATCACCCAATGAATATTTAAAGTGAACTTTTTTGTTCCCTCTTCCTATTTTTCCCATAAATTTTGGTTTTTATCTATGGGAAATAATATATAAAATATAGATACAGTATTCCTATTTGATAATAAGTGAAAGAACCTTCCTTCCTCATAGATATAGGTTATCCAACCAACCCATGTAAATTATCCTCTATTTTATTTTTATTTTCCCTGTATGTGTGTGTGTTTGTTCCATCATGAGTTTGTAAGTTTAATAATGAGATGGGATTCCACACAAAATTGATGAAACAACTTATTTCTTGAATATTATCATTCTTAGATTCACCAGTATAATAATTCCCCCAAAATTGACACCTTTCCTCCCCCTCTCACTAACAGTCCACCACACTAGCTGCTCACAATCTAACACCATCCAGTGCCCCCAAATCTCTATGAAACTTACCCCAAAAATTTATCCAGTGGGTTTTATTTTATTTTATTATAATTAAATTATTAAATTTATTATTATTCTTAAAATTATTTATTTGTGACAATAATTTTTTTCATCATTTTAGAAATTATTTGAATTATGGACTCATAGTTGATTTGTTTGTTCTATCTGAGTTGCGTGATTTGTGGATAGGTGGTAATGATCTTGTATATTTATTTCAATAATTTTATAATTATTTGTTCCCCGTATCCTATGTATTTTTTTATTGATTGGTCAAATTTTCATTAAATAAATTTTTATTTACATGGCATGTTTGATCTTTTATTTCATCTATTTGGTTTTTATTTTATGTCATTTTTAGTTATTATTTTCATTTTTAAAATAAAAATTTAAAATGAATTCATAAAAATGAAAATAATTCTATATGAATTATTAATTTTTAATTAATAGGAAAAATTAAATTTTATATCTATATAATGTAGATAATTACTAAAATAATACTGGATTGTCCTAATTTTTTAAAATTATTTATTTTAATTTTTAAGAGTTTTATTAAAAAAACATCATTGTTCTCCTAGATAATCCCAAAATATTTGGTCCACCCATGTAAACAAATATCTTTCTTAAAAGCTTCTATATTTTCCATACACTTTTCCATTATAGTATACAAAACCATTAATGATTGTAAAGTTTATTCCTTTCTCATTGGTCTTCCTTCCACTATAAAAACATAACTAGTAGTTGATCTTCACTTTTTAGAGTCTCTTTCATAATAATAATCATCATATCTAATAAGAAATTTACTTATAGGTTTGAGTAGGATAAAATAAAGGGGTTTAATAGCCTTATAAAAACAATTTTAGAATTATTCTACAAAATAAAATTGAATATCACGTAACAAATCGATTTAACTATAAAAAAATCAAAATAAAGTGAGCATAGTGGAAATTAAAACATTAAATTTAGCAAAAAATAAAATGAGAAAATTAAATAAAAATGATAGTAATTAATATTTTTTTATTAATTATCATTTAAATATATTAATTATAAAAATTATTCTTTTTAAATAAAATTGATAGTAAAATTTATTAAAATTTATTTGAATTATTTTGTATACAAATATAATACAGTTAATATTTACAAATATAGCTATAGGATTTTATTTAGTGTAAAATATTAATATATTTATATAATTGATAATATTTTTCAAAAAAATAAAAATAATATTTAAATATAACCAGTATCAATTAATATTTTATATATATAATATTATTAATAAAATTTAAATTTATATAATTATTTTATTTTTTTAGTTAATGTTTTATCACTAATATGACTAATGTTGGTAAATATACATATATCATGGATAAATTCAGAAATCATAAAGAAACTCCTTTATTAGTGTTAAAATTAGAGATATTCATTGTTTCAAGATGTGAAATTGATATGGGATATGAGTGTTATATTATATGATGCTCATAGAAATGAATTGTTCTCATTAAGAGTTGTGTTGCTTGGGATGATAAATGACTTTTTTTTCGTAGGGATATTTTTCTAGATATATAATTGATTGAATGCTATGTTGTGCAATTTGTGAACAAGGGACATGAATGAGATATTCCCTAAATCCATTAACGTATATGATGAGTTTTGAGATATATCATATAATATGATTTATTTAAGTCATATGATATGGTATGCATAAAACATAAGGCATATCATATGTCTTGTATTAAGGGATATTGTAAGTCAAGAATACTATATCTATGACATATAAATGGAATGTCAGAAGTTTTAATGTTTTAAACTCTTCCACATGTTATCATCAATGATAATTTCATATGATGAAATGTATGGGGTAATGTTGAATTCATTTGATGAATACATAAATAGTCAAGACCATTTATTCATGCATTGTAACTTATGAGTAAATGCATACACACATTGGGAGTTTCCTTTAGGGATTTATATAGGACCCACTTCCAGGGGATGGTTGTGACACTCTTTCCTACAACCAAAAAATTATTTATCTTCCCAAAAATCTATCTCTCTCTATATCTATTCCTTATTTTGTATTAAGAGACACTAACATGACTTGGAATCCCATTGATAAATCATGGATGAGGGATATCATTTGGCTACTACTTTTTTATCTTCATCAACAACGGTGTCAAAGTCAATAAAAACAACTCCTTATGGAAAAAACATACATCCTTTATTTATTTTAATGTTCACGCATGGATTTAGGTGTTCTCACATGAAGATTATAGTTTTATGGTTTCTTACAGATTATTATTTGTTTAAATACTATCATTAAATACTAATAAACCCATCAGTGGTATCAAATCCTTACCTTGCAATTTTACACTCAAAATCATGCTTAAAATGTAGTTTCAATAACTATTGTATAAAATAGATCATTGAATATTTAATTCTGATTTTGTGTTTGCTATTAAATATAACTAGTATCTATTAGGTTGATGCCCCAAAATTTTGATATTTCACTAGATTAATCATAGACTTTAACCTATCATATGGTTCTATAGGATTAATCTAACTTTGGTCACTAAAATTAATCTCAAGTAGATCATTGACTGTAGGGTTAATTGTTACGTTGTTATATTGTATGCAGGTGCCTATTGTAATATGTGACAACTTACAACTTAATCACCCTATGAAAACACCACAGTTGTTGGGTTACTATAATGTGGGTGCTAGTCTCAACTTACTCAAGTCATTATGCTTCATATTTAATATTCTATAAAATCCTATTTAACCTTACTTGTGATAGTTACTAAATAAAATTCCTCAATATTTATTCCTATATAAGGGATTTCACATTGATTTAATATGATGTAGCATCGAGTTAATCTCACATAGATTCACATCATGTGGGATTAAGGATACATAGATTCCAAATATTAACTACTACTATCATGCACTACATGATGTTAATCCTACATAAAGAATCTCTCATTGAGTTAGAGTCTTGTATTGATCATATTAATATTATATATTCTATATAAATAATGGGTTAATATCACTTGAGTTATTTTCATGTGATGCTTCCAAACACCTATTTAATCCTACGCAACATTTATTTTTAATACTATGTAGGGCATGTTTATGTCATTAAAAATGACATACTAAGGTAATTCTAATTCAAAAAAATCAATTATGAATTGAATTTTATAATTTATAAAAAAAATTATAAAATTTAGTTTGGTTTATTTATTAATTTAAAATGGTGTTTATCAATTAATTAATTAAAAAAATTATAATAACTTAATTAAATTTTATGAATCATTTATTAAATATATATGCATAAATAATAATTATTAATACTAAAATATCTTTTTCAATTATTTGGAACGCCTTATAAATTTTTTATATTAAGAATATATACATATCATATCTTTTCAAATTATATAGAATTTATTATTTATAAATGTTAATATTATATAAAAATTTATGAATTTTTATTTACATAGTTTATACCCATGTTTATTATTCATAGTCATAATTTTTTTTTTATAAGTATGTATATTATTTTGTTTAAAGTTATTAAAATTATTCTCTAAATTTTCATATAGGAATATAAAGAGTTACATGCAATATATGATAATGGATTTAGTTTTTTCTACCTTGACTTCAACATGTGTTGAGTTATGACCTTGAATTAAGTATTTTAATATTTATTCATATTAAGTGTTATAATTAAGATATAATTTAGATTTATATTTAGTAAAGTGTCCCTAGAAATAGGGATAGTGGGTCAGACTATTATATATCATGGAGGTTTATGACCTATCTAGAAGAGTGTTGGTTGACTATTTGTCACTCACAGCAGAATCATGTGGTGATTAATGATTTCATATAATCCATTTCCTTTACATGAAATGATTTCATGTACCTTGTGTGTGGGAATCATTTGGATGTATCCGAATATAGTTGGATTTTAATTTGGATTAGTAACATAAGCTTTGGGTTGTGTAAAGAGTTATACAACAATATGGATTGAACATATGGATTTAGTGGGAGGAATTGGATTCAAAAAAATAAATCATGAGAATCATTAATAAATATAAAATGATTACATGAGATATGATGTTGAGATGAAATCCTCTTTAAAATTACAATGTGTGAGATTCCATATAAATTAAACACTTATCAATACCTCATTCATCCAATCATGTAGTTTTATTCTGATATGCGTACCCCTAGATTATCCTGAGTATGGAAAGAAAATTGTGTAGTAACCCTAAGAGTTAGGTACCTCTTTATTGGTGTTTTATTTAGGTTACACATAGCTGGGAAACCCTTTGAAATAGAATACTAAAGGGGTAAAGTGGAGATATTTATATATAATGGATTTGGGAAAATGGTAGTCCACTCAAATATCTAAGAATCATATGTGATATGAATTACATAATGGAATACCTAAATAGAAATGTAGATTTATGAACACTAAAGTGAAATAACTTTTTAGTGAAATATAGATCTTGGGCCTCTGATGGAGATAATAAATTTGAAAGGGGTTGTCAATTTAATGGGACCATATTTAATAAAATTCCTTATTAAATGTTAATAACACATGATACTCATCTGCTAAAATCTTATTTTGTGGAAACATAACATCATCATCATCAAAAATTATATTGATATTAATACTTTAAAGAATAATATTTATGTAATAAACTTCATAGAAAAGTAGCATAAGAAATTTTATTAATCAAGAAGGAAAATTCTCTGTGTCAGAGTAACCCATTTCTGAGTATCCAATTACAGAAGTATTTCAATAAATGAATCAATATTTTCATGAGAAGAAAAGAATAATCCCTAAAAAGTTTAAAAAAATAACCAAATTAATTTTAGTCCTTGATCATATATTTAAAATGGTAGGATATGATGATGAATTGGCATGACTGTGGGTTTCTATCAAGCTTGTTTTGGTTGTGGAATTCATTCTATTAAAAATATTCCAATAAATATGAATGAGTTCAATAAATTTTTGTTATATTTTTCTAAAAGTGATGAGGATAAAAGAACTATGTAATTTTATTTCTTGTTTCATGGGTTGTATTGAGAATACGTGTTGGTAAAAGTACATACCAAAAGAAGAAAATTTAATTAGAAATTCAAAAAATGATTCTTTTAATAGACAATCAGGGTTATTTAAACCTAAAGTTAGTGTCATGAAGGAAGGAAATTATTTCCAAGTAATTGAATAATTAATGATACTTGAATAAGTTATTAACTCCATGTAATATCTATGTTAAGTCTCAATGTTATATAAACCAATTCTTTGATTTTGAAGGATATGTAAAACAAAATGTATAGTATAAAAATATTATAATTATATAGGAGTTAAAAATATGGGAATGAATTGATGGAGAATGTATTTTGTGTTAAAGTGATGAATTAAATTATTGTTATATAAAATATTTGAATGAAAATAAACATATCAAACTCCATTTAATATTAATAGAGGATATTTATAGTTATTTCATTTCTGATAAGAGGAGTTATTTGTTAACAAAGTGTTTTTTGAAAAATATATGTTGAGGTATTCTATACACATGGTTTTGATTAATGAGATTCTATAACATTTTTTATAATGGTAAATAGGCTAAAAAAATTAATCCAAGATAATATTATTTATCTAATGATTGTTAAAATATAAGTAATTAGTATTACACCACTATCAGTGGGATATCCTAAAGAAAAATATAATTTTTCAGGAAAGTGATCTAAAAACATAAAATACCATGTATTATATGGATTAAATAGTTAAAATTTTTAATATTACCACTAATAAAAATTACAGTTATTTCCATAACACAAAATATTTTATTTATCTTAGTATGATATTCTAAGGAAAATAGTTTCTAAGACAATTTTAGAAATATATTTGTATAAAGATAAGTTTAAATATAACTAATAAAATTTTATCCTAGTCAAAATAAAAAGATAATTTCACTTCATATCATAAAATATTTTAGGTTTTTTAGGTAAATTAATAATTCAGATATTTTCATTATTTATGAAAATATTTTGAATAAAAAGTTTTATAGAAATTATTCCAAGATTTATGAATATTTACTTATAAATAGTTCTATATAAAAAAATTATTAACATTGTAACATTAGATGTTGTGGTGTTGAGGTGTTTGATTATGTTAAATGAGTTTAACATTATGAATATTATTTATAAATCTTGACATTATTCAAGCATTCATTCTTCATTCATGTTACACACTAAAGAGTTTAGTGGGAGAGTTTTATCAGATGGTGACATCATTTTGTTATGGTAATTATATAGAGAGGTAATGAGTTTAAAAAATCCCCTAAAAGTGAAGAAAACATAATCCTGAAACTAAAAATATTAAATTTTAACATTTTGTTTTTATATATATTAAAATCCATTTTTAATCGAGGCTACTACCACTGATGTCATAAATACATTTTATGTTGGTTAGATAAAACCAATGTGGAAAATTTATTATGTTCGATATTCTAATAACTTACATTTAAAAGTACTTATAACCTTGATTATTTTAAAATACCAATATATAAAGGTAATTATAATTCCATTTTTACATATAACCTACATGGAAAGGTACTTATAACATCGGTTATACATATAACTGATTTTATAGTAACCTTTCTACATGGATTAGTTTCACAAACAGCATGGTATGTTATATAATTGTTTTGAAAATAATGTTTCTATACAAAATTCATAACTTTGATCAAAAAAAATAACAGGCATATAATTATAGTAACCAAATGAAAAATATAAGAGGAAATTTTCCACCTTCTTCTCCTTACTTGTGGATTTTTTTCCCTAATTTTATAGATCATTTCATGATATTTACTTTCTTTATGGTGAAAAACTCATGAAGGATTTTGAATAAAATTTTCTTCCTCAAAAAATACTCATGAGTCATTTTGAACATTGGATAGTAGATCTCTTAAAAAATATTAATCATTTATACTCTATTTGAATGAGTCACCTTTATCCAAAACTAAATAAAATGGTCAAAAAATATATATGATGAAAAAAATCATCAGGATATTTTTTATAAGAATTTAGTACCACTCTTATGTGAAGAAAATTTTAAAATAGTGTAGATTGATAAGGTAAAAAAGTGAAATAAAATACTAGTTTGAGATAAATGAATAGCACTTCTCAGCAAGATGTAAAATTAGGTATCAATACAAAAGTCACAAGCATGTGGTGTGAAAAAATAAAAGCCAATAATGTGCATCTTAAAAACTACACATGAAACTTTTCACATCGGTTTATTTTAAAACTAATGTTATAAAGTGCATTTATAATATTTATTTTTAATAAATTATTTTACAAATAATTTTAACATTTATTATTAAATAAATGCTAAAGGGTCGATGTGGTAAAGTACTTTTCTACAAGTCTATCAGTTATAAGGTGTTATATATGAACCTATGTATGTTTTTTGTATTATTATAGGATTGTAATTATATAAAATGTTTCATGTTATACTAAAAGGAAATCTAGAGTTTATTATTATTTCATGTTGGAAGTATATCCATATATATATACCATTATATGTATCATGAAGTGAAATAATAATTAACCTCTCAAATTATGACATTAATTTATCTATAACAATTTTTTTTCATAGTTTATTATAGGTTATGATAAAATTTTAAGGTTACTATGAGTATGATTATTATATCAGGATATAAAATTTTCATATAAGGTTGAGAACTGGTTTT
This sequence comes from Viscum album, assembly GCA_963277665.1. Lineage (NCBI taxonomy): Eukaryota > Viridiplantae > Streptophyta > Magnoliopsida > Santalales > Viscaceae > Viscum > Viscum album. Next base: position 1,641,089,676 of record OY728145.1, read on the forward strand.
TTATACTAGATGACCCACAAATTATAGCACATGGTGTGTCATACACTATTTATTTGGTATACTAGTGGTTTATAGATAGTATTTTAAGTCCATAAAGCCTAAATTTGGTGATGTACCTATAATTAGAACCTTCATACTTTGATACCATTCTTGTGAAAGACATAAGGTTTAGATAATCATTGGTGGTTGACTATGTTGATAATCCTATCATCAGTTAGTACGTAACCAAGATGGGATTTTTCCTCTCATATACTAAGTATGACATCTTACTACATGATTGAGATAGACTGAAGAATTTTTCAAACATACCAAGATAGAACATATAATGTTCTTTTAAATCCGGGTGAGGGATATTTGATGTTCTCATCTATAAATGTGAAAAACATTTGGTGTATTCATTGACTTGGATAGTCAATAAAAAAAATAACTAGGAATTTATGTGTTAAAAATATGGGATTGAAATACAATTTATCCAATAGTCAATTAATGACTTAAAAAATAGATTGTATGAAAATGAATGCTTGTATTTAATGAATGTGGTGGACACAGGTATAGAGATACAATTTTTTGATTGAGACTGCACTACAACCCTTTTTACTCGTGTGGGTGCGATACATTTCTAGAGGCTTCTCTTTACTCAAATTTTTAAATTCATGAATTTATATTTATTTTCAACGTTACAAAATCCCATGTGGTCACACTTTTTGGTTGAATGGATATGAATTGAGTTTGGATCAGATATTTTCTCTAAAAGTGTTTGAGAGTTTATACAAAAGTTTTTTTCATGGAGTATTCACAAGGTATTATATATGATGTGATACATAGTGAATTTAATAATATATTAAAAAAGTGTTTTGGAAGATATATAAAATTATTTTGGGATATTTTTTTGAATGTTATTATATATAAAAAAGTATACGGTTAAATGTAACTGAGTTTATAAGTCTTTAGTGAATGTGGGGGATTGGGGGAGATGTTCTCTAAAGCCTTTAACTCATATGATGAGTTTTGGGCTATGTAATGTAATATGGTTGGTGAAAGTTTTATTGTCCAACTTGCATGAAACATTAGGAATATCATATACCTTATATTAAGGGATATCAAAAGGCTATCATTCCACTCCTATAACATGGATATTAGATACTAATAGTGTTAACATTCAAAATTCATCCACTTGTTTTCATCAAATACTATTTCATATGATAAAACATATATGGTAACTTTTAATTCATGTTATAAATTAATATTTAGTAAATACCATTTACTATTATAATGCATGATTACAAGAATAAGAACTTGGGGAGTGACCTAGAGGGATATATAAGGGAGCCACTTCCATGGGATGGGGGGATATTCTTGTATGCTACCAATATTTTCTCTCTTTTCCTACTAGATATCTCCCTCTCTCTCTTCCCTCAATTTCATTATGAGATACTACCATATCATAGAAGGTTATATAATCTCACTTGAACATCGAGTGATTCAATTTGCCTCATTAATACACCATAGAGTAGTGCCATTATTTGGATGTCTTTTTGAGATTCTTATCCACTATATGTATGAATATATCAGTAGAAACTCACTATGATAAAAGGTACATTGTTCCTTCATTTTAAAATTTATGCATGGTTTTGGTTATTCTTATATAGTTATCCTAGTTTGGTGATTTCTTACTACTTCCTCTATGTCTAGTGAGCATTGTTAGGTTCTATGAAACCCATCAGTACACACCCATTTGGGTTGAAATATTTTATGAAAAAAAGTGTTTCTAGGATATCATAATTTTTACCCCAAAAAAATATATACTCATCCTATATGACATAATTTGATGGTAATTTGGTTTAGGTGCATCAAATTCTCTATTAATTATTGTAAAATAGATTTAGAAAGTAAAGTATACAATCACAATTTTTTTAAACCTTTTCCAAAAAACCTTATTAAAATGGTTTGGAAAAAGATATCAGCTTTATTCAAAATAACATATTGGAATTATTTATATTCCATAAATTTCCTTGATGTCAAACATGTAGAAACAAAATTATCATTTTATTGGCACATCAGAAAATTTACCAAAAAAATAAAATATATCATGAAGTCTAGGTAGTACAATATTGATATGGGGATAAGGGAAAAATTGTTTGTAGTGAATAATGGGAGATATATTTTTCCTCCCCTGACAGCTTACACTCTTTCTAGGAAAGTGAGATTTTAGTTTTACATCTTCATAAATGGTGTAATGATTCTTGATAGGTATTCATAAAATATCATGAATATAGTTTTTGTGATTAACTTGGAGTGAAAAGAATTATAATCACATGTGTTTCATGTTTTAATGAATGATTTAATTCATGTGGATTTACATTGCATTCTACCTAAAAACAAATGACACAAATTAATAAATCCTTACTTATTTTTCAAATAAATATGTTGTCAAATTATAGACCCAATAAAGTTTCTTACTATGGAAATATAAACTGTTATCATTATATGAAAATTAGATATATTCTTATAATAAACATTCATTTATATAACAGTTCATTTGATGGTTCAAATGGGTAGATATATCCAACTATGTGGTCTTGTAAAATATAGGTTAATGTACCCCATTGAATGGTATATGAAGATATTCAAAGTGTATATCAAAAATAAAATCCATCCAAAGGTTGTATTGTGAAGTATTTTATTATCAAAAGAATCCATTAAATTATAATTCAAATACCATTATGGTGTGGACATCATGGGTCTCCCAAAATCTCATCATAGTGGGCACCTTGGGGATATGAAATTTCAAAAAGATATATCATCACAATTACGAAAAAGAGTGGCAGTAGGCATATATTTACATTTACTGTAATATTTTAGATGTCACACTATATATTGAAACTCAAAAAGTAATTATTAGGAATTTTAATACATCATGGGCCTAAAGTTATATATCAAATACACATAATTAATAGTTTATAAGATGGTTTTAATAAAATAGTTTTATATAATTAATAGTAAATTTGAATTAAATTTCTAAAAAACCTTGATGGTTACCAATAGGTACAACTGTACATGTATTATCTTATAGTGGTTATATAATTAATTTTCATATTTTCTCTATAAATGAACAAGATAAACATAGTATTATGAAAAATAATGGAGATAATCTTTTTGACTAATTGATTTTTGTATGTGGTTCCAAGGAAGAAATAAAATTTAAATGAATATTTTATATATTTTTTCACTAAGAAATTATAAGAGTTCTATTATAAAACAATATAAGTTCATATTTTTTTATGCAAATGGGTTGATGAAAAGATAATAGGATAAAATGGTGAATTATGATTTATAAAAGTGATTTTTTGAATGTAATGGTATAATGATGAACCATTAATAATGAAATGATATGAAGTAAATTTATTTTATGGTCTAAAACCAAAAAACATAAATTGGTAAATTATTATCTTAGTAATTAAAAAAACTATAGGATCAAACAAAAATTACATTGGGGGTAATACTTTCATTGGTACTTCATAATCATTTCATGGTGGTCTTATTATATTTGGTGTCTTTTATGTCATGGGGCATAAGGATGGGATTTGGATACATAATAGAGGGGGGAAATCCTTCAACATTTAATGCAAGAAAGATTTCAATCAATAGGTTAAATTTATTATATTATTTTTTATATATAATGTGTTTATTTATAATATTTTTTTTAATATTATATTTACATAATATAAATTAATTTTTTAATTATTTTTATAGATAATTCCTTATTCACCTTCTCATGCTACTAGTTTTGAGGAAGAAATGTAGTGATTTTGAAATTTAACAAATATTAGAAGGTGAGAAAGATTATGGAGGTCAACAATGACCGTATGAGGACAAGAATTCTATAATAGATAATCATTCTCATTGTGGGTAAGAGGTGAAATTCGATATTAATGAAAAAATATAGGAATTAAATCAAGGGATATTGTTAGTAAAAACTATTAAGGAAATAATTATATGTAAAAAATTAAAGGTTTTATGGAATGAGTGTGGCCAAATAATTCACCCACATAAGTCTATATTCATTATTTATATTGGGTTCAGTGCTCGAATAATCATGTTTATTGATATAAATAAATGGAATAATTTTTTACCTATTGGGAAGTGAATTATTTTTCTTAGTTAATTGGATGTTCATTCATTATAGTTATGTTCATTAGAATTTTTTGCAATATATGTTGGGTTTTAATGATATGTAAATAGTGACAAAATATTTCTCAAAGGTAAGTTGTACCATAATAATATTTCATTTACTGAAAGATTTAAAATATACTACTAAATACATAGAAGATCATATAACCTATAGAGTCACCAATTTGGTGGATTAACTGAAGTGATCATGTTTTACTGATTCAGATTTAAGGGGCGAATGTTTAACTAGTTTGACTGGATAAAATTAGTATTTACTCTAATTGATAATTATTTACTAGGTTTGGTGGAATGATTCAAAGTGTTCAATAAGTATTCAATGAGAGTGGTAAAACATGTGTAGTTTAATTTTCCTTAGTAATGTTCTTTTTTATATATTGTATATTCAGATAATAATGAAAAAGAAAGAGTATTTTTTTCTTCTCTGCACATAGGACACATCATCTAAATAATATAAAACTTTTGTTTGTTTTCTATTTTAGGTATTTCCATTGAATTTATTCTTAATAGTATGGTTTGACATAGTGTGGTGGATAGGGTGTATCAACATCATACTTTAAATACACTAAACTTGAGGGTATTGTTCTATTGGTAGCCAGATGTGCTTACGATGAACAAATTTATATTTCACATTATTAATAGATGGGAAATATTTAAGTGGTTGAAGTATATATGTATTCCTCAATAGTTGGTATTAAACCTCACAGTTCAAGAATCTCAAGATCTCCCTTACCTTGATGATATCTCAATTTAAGTGGAAGCAAAAATTATTGAAAGATATGGTATCAGATGATATCAATATTAGGGTTCATGTTTTTAATGGAACATATTTTGGATTTAGATAATGTGGATGGATAATCATCATCCAAAAGACCTTCATTCTCCACTTATCAGAATTTTCCTAGAGAAAATGTAAAATGAGAAATTTGAACTATTGGATAGGAAAAAATTGGTGATATTGGCGACATATTTGGAAAAGGAATTTTGTATTTAAAATTAATGAGATAAAATCAATGGCAGAAGTAATGAAGGGGTCAATGGATAGGTATGAGAAACCCATGACATTGAAAAAAGTTATCTTGATGTGATGGTTTCTAAACCTAAGGTTATCAAAAGGAATACCAGTGGAAGTTTATGTGAATGGAATCAATCTAATCATATGGAAGATTAAATCAGTGAAGGTAAACTTCATAGATGATTTCTGGTAACTCTTATTTTTTTCAACACTTTCATAAAGTTGGGATGAGATGGTAACTATCATATGTAATTCTAACAAAAAGAAATATTTTTTATTTGATGATTTCTAAAATTTTATACTTAATGAATAGATTCGTAATAAGTAAATACAAGGCCCATATATTAATGATATTAATGTTGATGGATGAGGAATGAAACCCTAATAGAAGATTTTATATCAGAAAAAACCCATCAGAATATAATCCATGGGAGAAGATCCTAGGAAATTTCATTAGTCTAAGCCATGTATATTAGAAGTGTGTAAAGGGGACACTTAAAAAATGACTATATAATTTTTAAGTAATACTCTAGAAAAACATAAACATCTAGAAGCTAAAATTACATTAGTACAACAGAATAAGGATTTGAATTATTTATTTATGTCAATATTCTGATAGAGTCATGGTTAGTTTACTCAGGAGCATCATTTCATTCAATAAGAGAGATGAAATGCATTGAAAATTATTTGTTCAATTATTTTGGAAAAGTATATTTGTAATATGTTGAATCTATAGAGATCATTGTATTTAGATATGTGAATATTATAATAAATAAAGGGATATTATTATAGCTAAATGATGTCAGACATATCCTAGGGAGATGGGAGAACTTAAGTTCAATTAGAAAACCGGATGAAGTAAGGTATGGAACTACCTTTGAAAATGGATTATGTAATGCTACTCAAGCCTCAATAGTGGTTGAAAATGAGTAAATTAAGGGATGTTTTATTTTACTATAATCACAGATAAAATTGAATTAACATGGAGTTTAAAAAATATAGAGGTTTGGAATTGTATATTTGGTTATCTCAATGAGAAGAACATGAAGGTTATAATGATAAAAGGTATACTAAATATCAATCATATAGGAATCAGAATATGTGAATGTTTTTTGTGGGTATAGAAGAGACGGTTTTCCTTAAATTTAAATGGATAAAATCACATAACCCTAAAATTAGAACTATTTCATACTATTATTTGGGGATCTTCCAGTGTTCCGTCCCTCAAGACTTTACTTTAATTTGTAACCTTATTGATAATGTTGGGAGAAATGTTTATATTTTATTTTTAAAGAATAATCCATATTTTTTTTAGGATTTTATTCAATGGAAGGATCTAAAATAAAGGGAGATCAAACATAATTTTAAATTCCTTTACACAAACAATGATGGTGAATACACTAGATGAAACTTCTAGAATTTCTATAAGAAGAAAGGGATAAAGAATGAAAAGAAGATTCCCAAAACTCTATAGTATAATGGTGTTTCTAAATGAATGAATTAGTCATTAATATAAATGGATCAAAGTTTGAGGCTGCACTATGTAATTATTAAGTTAATTTTGGTGGTATATCTCAACACAATGGAATATCTAGTCAATAGAAGCCCGTCATCCTCCAATATGGATTTTTTTATTTTCAAATCACCTTTAAAAGTGAATTGAGAACCTAAAAAAACCAAACCATCCCATTAAAAACCACCACCCAAATTAAAAATTCAAAAATAAGAATTCAATTTTCAAATTTTAAAACCAAATGGCCATCACATGTGTTGATCAAGCCTCAATCCCAGTGCACTGACCTGACAACTGCGCATTGTCACCTTGATTAAGAGTACCTAAAGTTAGGGCTCCAAAAGTCAGATTACTGGAAGTAAAGGTACTATCAGAAATATTTGAGACAATTTGTATTGTAGACACAACTCAGTTGAGGAAATCAATAAGAGTTATAAATCCAATTCAAATATCTGGGGATGATATGAATTTTTTTCTTCTAATAGATATAGGGAAAACTGAATACCTAAAATAAGTGGCATCCCTCAGTGACTCAAATTAATGGAAGTAAATAATGGATGAATAAATGGATTAATTTAATTTCAAAATAACTTTTGAATTGACTGAATTATCATAAGGGAAATGATCACACAAGAATAAAATGGTTTATCGTATGAAAGAATATATTGAAGTAAATAAGCACTACAAAGCATAGCTAGTGGTGAAAGGGTTTCAACTAAATGAATGTGTTGTTATCATAGAAATATTTTCACTAGTAGTACATAATTTCACTTTTAAAATGCTCTTGAACATGGTAGCATTTGATGATCTATACTTATAATGGATGTATGTAAAGAGATAATCCTTAATATTGATTTTAAGGAGGATAAATACATGTTGTATCTGATGGGTTTACTAGAATAAGAGAACATAAATATTGTTTATTTGATGATTAAGAGTCTCTATAAGATAATGAAATCCCCTCAATAATGGAATTAGAAATTTGATTCATTAATTTTGGAATAAGGTTTCTAAAATAGAAATTCATATCATTTGTATTACCAAAATATATGGAATGATAGGATATTAATTATATTTATTTAATTTATAGATGATATATTGACAGCAAGACCAAATTATAGGATAATCAAGAATCTTAAGTGTGAGTTTTTAAAAAAAATAGATGGATGATCTCAGAAAAGAAAATAATATTATAGGTATAATGATCATGTGAGATAGGAAAGGCAACACATTAGTGTTATCTAATCGAGAATACACCTGAAATATCCTCAAAAAAATTAGGATTTCCAAAAGTACTCCAGTATCTGTCCCATTTAATTTACACTTCAAATTATTCAATTCATAGGAACCAAAAATATATGTTGATAATCTTTATGTGGAGAATTGTTTGCATGATTAAATGGTATGGAGTCTAATTTATGTTATAATATTCACTTAGATCGAAATTTTAAATGTTGTGGGGGTTGTGAGTTAGTTTATGAAAATCTTGGTAAAGACAAATTTTACACTATTAAGTGGATCCTTAAATACTTGAAAGGAATATAAGATACTACCTTGTGCTTTAGAAATTATGATTTTTTGAAAGGTTTTATGGACTAATACTTTTCTAGTTATACAAATATAAGGAAAAGTAAAATCAATTTTTTTTTTGAGGAATAACTATTTACTAGTTATTAATTATTCAATTATTTATTACTCAAACTTCAATGGAAGATGGGTATGTTACTATAATGGAAGGAGTAAAATAAATTATTTGGTTGATAAAGTTGTTGATGGATCTTAGAAGATTTCATGAAGGAGGAGTTATTTTCTGTGATAGAGAAATTGAAATCCAATTGGATAAAAATATGGTATTTTATACCATAACAAACATATTGACTTAAAGTATCATTTCATCAAAAATATTCTAGAGGATAAGTTGATAGAGCTATTTAATATTAAAAGAATCAAAAATTCATCATATATGTTCACTAAGTCAATAGTTCAAGAAATAATAAGGTAGAAATGTGCCATAGTGGTACTTGGATAAAATAAAGAAGGAGATGGAAAACACTAATACATACTAATTATTGGATATTTGTAATTGATCCATGGAACCAACTTTAAATGGGATATGTTTAGGAAAATAATTTTATTATTAGTTACATGTAAGTTCATTCATCATAATTACATACATTGTAGTTTCTTATAAATTATATTGGGTTGGAATGATATGCACATAGTTGAAATAATATTTATCCATGGATAGTAGGACCAATAGAATTTCACATCTATTGATATATTTTTAGTAGATTATTGAAGATCCAAATGTTTGAAAAATATAAAGTGTCTATGTTTTGGTAACTAAGATAAAGTGTTCATGTTATGTTGACTACTATTTCAAGGGATCTTGTTTAACAATTTTTATGGGATATGATTACTATTAAAGATTATTGGGGCCTATGTATTTTGTGTGGTTGAATGATTCATGATGATCAATAAATGATCAAGGAGGTTGGTAAATATTATATAGATTAATTTCCCTTATTAAAAATTTTATAATCTCTTATATATTTTGATTATAATGAAAAAGAAATTATCAATGTTTCTCCTATGAGCATAGAATGAATTTTTCAAAGTATGTAAAACTTATGTTTTTTGTCTTTTTAATATATTTACTTCAAATTTTTTTCTTGTGTTTTTTCGACATAGTATGGTGGGTAAGTGCATCGAATTCCTACTTATTATACACTAAAATCAATGGCGATAGTTCAACTAGTATCTCAAACTAATTTTGGTGGTTAGATTTCCACTATGCATGTATAAGGAAGGGTGAACTTTTGGTGATCAAAATATGCACATCATATGTGATAGTAACAGAATTGAAGACAACAATTAGAGAATACATTATGGTCACATTAAAATATGCATTCTTTATTTTACAAAAAAAAATAATTAATTTTTTATTTACTCTTCATTATCCCATGAAGAGTACATTTATATTAGAAGGATATAGGATGAAATTAGTATTAATGATCACGTGAAATATTCATTGAGTATTTCATAATCATTTTATTAAAAATCATCTTAGAGATGTTAAGGGGAAAGTAAAACCCCACCAACCATATTTATTTGTGTAATGGCACAATATTTCACTCTACATTATCCTTAAAATTTTATATATTAAATATCATGTTTCACACACTATAGAAAATTAAAATGAAAAATAATGGTATATTTAGAATATTAAATATGACTATTAAAACATACCCATTGAATTAGCTGGTATAAAAGTATCCATATCCCAAAATCCATAAGGAAAGTAAGAATAAATGGAATCTAGAAGAGTATTTATTCCTTATGAAGCCCATTTTTCTTATCCTATAATGGGTTTATATTTGTTATGGTTTTACCTACACTAAACCCAATCTGAAGTCAAAAAATTACAGTTTGAGAAAAATAGTATATGGGAGTAGTTCAAGCTCATGGAGATTTCCATAAGATCCATACTATGTGAACCACCACCCAAAACTACAATAAGAACTTATCTAATTCTTAGTTAGTACATAGATATCATAAGGGGTTATTTAAGTATAAATTGTGATTATATAAAAATATAATAAAATATTTATATGTATAGATATATACAAATAATTATACTTTTTGAAAGGTAATTTTTTTCTCAATTCACTTTATTCTTAAAAAATATATTTTTTAGAAATTGGAATTTTATTTATTATGATTGAATAATAATATTATATTTTGATTGTATGAATAATAAGTTAACAATAGATTATTTAGTAATTTATATCAAAATGAGTATTTAATATACTATTTCGGATAAAAATTGGTGACCGACGATTGATTGTGGGGGGGTTGAGTGTTGCGTAATTTTTCACAATAGTTTCACCATTTTTGTTTCATTCTAGAAAACCACATGGCGTTTGAATGACATTTTGTGGTGGTGGTAGCACAAACCTTCACATCAGACACAAATCTCTATGTCCTTTCTGATCAGTTTCCAATGGGTTTTATTCATAGAACTAGAAACACCAAACGAGTCCCTTATTCAAGATGTTTCATGAAACTTCTTTCCAAAGGTAGGTGATTATTGTGAGATGTCTCCAAAAATCCTTAAGAAATCACATTCATCGAGAGGATGGGAGGTTGGTCTCATAAAACCTTTAAGGGGGGTTACCTTCTACTCTGATACTCTCTTATAGATTTAATACATATTCATGATTCCTTTATTAAATCCAAAATATAATATAGTTCACTCTTGAGTTAACAATCAATTATTAGCATGTATTTATTTTAAAATCATCTGTATAAATCTGCGTTTCTTCATCAATAGATACATTTTTATGTATCCAAGGTTCTGCATCGATGGTACCCTTTTATGAATAGATTAGATATTCTTATATCTTTTATTACTACGATGTTGGTTTTTATCCACATAGTGGGGCATTATAGAATTTATTGTCACCCAAGAATATGGGGGTTATTTTGGTATTTGGATGATTCCCATGAGATGATCTTCCTATATATCCTTGTGAATGGAATCAGAATCCACATAGTTTGGTTCCACTTAACGAGACACGTCATACCTTTTAAGGTCATGTGATGAAGAAAACCCCATGTAGATTAACATCATTCGGCAAGGACATCAAGGAAAATGGTTCCTAGTCAAGGTTTGTGTGGTACTTACACTGAAGTATCCCAAAAACCTCGAAGAGATGTATCCACCTAAGCTGGATATGACCTTATTGGTAATGTGTCCTAGAGAATATTAGGGTGAGTTTGGGTTGTTGAGTTTGAACCACGTGGAGGCTTCCTATATATATCCTATTAGACATAAACCAAAGCCCGCGTAGTTCTAAAGGTTGGTACCTACATCTATGGAGTCCCTTTAAAGGTTTTCCTCACAAGTAATATGGCCCTTTGAGTGGGATATATGGCTTTGAGGACTTACACTGAATATGAGTCCCTTTGAAGGGTTTTCTCACTGATAATATGGCCCTTTGAGATGGAAACATGACTTTAATGTCTTACACTGAATAAGAGGCCCATTGAAGGTTTATCTCATAGGTGATATTGCCCTTTGAGATGGATACATGGCATTTAGTAATTAAACTGAATAGGAGGCCCTTGTCAAGGTGAGAGGAAGATCTATCAAAAGGACTCTCTTCCTAACCAATAATGTGATCATGTGTATTTCATGATAATCACTAACCTATAATCCCAAATGAGTCATTATTGGTGTGAGAAACAAGAAAAATTGGAAGATATGGAAAAACAAAAAACCTCCTTCATTCGTTGGAGGACAAGGATAGGGATACTAGAGAGAGAAATGGATTTGATGTTCCCATATCCCCTCTTGTTTTCATTCCCTTGGGTTATGACATATGCACCTAAATAGATACATATAGAAAGAAATAATGGGGGATTACTCCATGATTTATTCCCTTTTCCTGATTTTAGAGAATATGGGAGGAGGATAAGGTACAAACACTAATAAAAGGGAAAGGAAATTGGTTCCATAACTTTTTTAAATAGGGAGGTACTAGGAATTTCCCCCAAGTTTTGGGACCTCATTACCATGGTAATGTATAATCGAGAACACTCTGAGGATCCCACCTATTAGATGGGATAAATTTAGAACCTTCATTACCATTTGAATGTATAATCAAGAATACATTCCGATATGCCCTGTGATCTAATTATACAAGTACGAAGGCTTTGGGGAAGGCACCAGATTAATCCCCCTAGGATGATAGATCCAAAGGGAGAGGTTCCCTTCCATCGGTTTCATGAAAAACGTGCCTAAAGGATGTATTTCAAAGATGAGGCCTGGTGGGAAAGAATGTGTCTTATATAGGTAATTCTTGGGAGAGTTGAAGGTTTCTCATGCAAGTGAGGCCTGGGTGATTTGAAGGTGGATCACACAAGGTAGACAATGGGTGAGCTGAAGAGGTCTCATGTAAGATAGACCTAGGAAATTATGAAGAGATATTTGAGAAATGGGCATCTTTGGTGATAGAACTTTGGAGAGGCCTTTATCTAGTCTCCAAGGGCCTCCTCGTGTGTCTTTGGATGAATGTTTCTCAAGGTTCAGGCTCAAGATGGGGACTTCTCCCTAGTGTGCTTGGACTAGGGGAGATGTCTTGCATTGGTGTTTTCTATTTGAAAAAATAGGGTGATTATAATCCCACTCTTCTCCATAATTTTATCTTATTTTGATGCTTAATGCACTACCTAAATGTTTGTAGGACTTGGGAAAAAGACTAGGGTGAGCAGAGCTTTGAGGCTTCTCCTAGTCATCTAAACATTAAAAATAAGGGACCCAAGAGTCTTATTTATAAAAAATTTCTAGAACATGGGTAAAGTAGGAGGCCCACATAGGTGTTTTTTTCTGGTTATCATGTAGGGGTGACCAATGAAAGCCTCATAGATACACCTTCACAGTGGTTCTATTGCATAGGCTAGACCTATATGGTGAATGTAACGACCCGAAATTTTGAATAAATTTTTTTTCCTAAATTTTGTGTGTTATTTTATTTCATACTCAACAAAACTATTTCATTTAATAAAATGAGTATAATTAAAATGATATTGTTGGGTTTTGACTATTATATGACTATTAGTCAATATTACCATTGGAAACTAAATGTTGCGATTATTGTCGATAAATAAAAGTGATCTTGGTTAATTAATATAGAAAGAAGATTCGATGGCCTCATCCAGTAGTCTCGGGACAATCGAAGCTCATTTGACAGAACTTGGGAAGGAGGTAGCACCATTGGGATTTGCTCTGGACCAAACCCAAGCCAAACTTCATCGTGTGAAACTATAATGGAATCACCTTCATGAGAAGTTCAAGCTGATAGAAATCACCACTCGGGCAATGTTATCTGAGCCTCCCTCAGATTCTCTCACCTTAGCACACCTTACACTTAGATCCTATGTTGGTGTTATAAGGGGCTATGTAATGAGACCTTAGCTGCCTTATGTAATCCATTGATAAATAAAAGTTGTGATTTCTTCTTATGGTGAAGTTTTTGAATTTTAAAAATGTTTGGATAAATTTAGGATGTATATAATTGATGAATTTTGGAAATAATTATATTTTAAAATATTTATGTAAACCTTAAATAATTAATGATGTATAATGATTTTCAAAAAATGGTCTTCTGCAAATGTGTTCATTAAGAAATTTAGAGTCTAATAAGATCAACTTAATTTTTTATGAATAGTGATTTTATGCTTAGGATTAGTAATGTGACCAAATGGATTAGTAATATCACTTAAAGAGAGTATTAATATAATATAGGCACCTTGATTAAGTAATGTGATTCAATAAAATAGGTAAATAACGGTTTCATAAATTATTAGTCAAGTATTAGTTTTTTCGGCTAAATAGTGTTTTTTAATTAAAAATTAAATTAAAAATATTTAGAAAATTGTTTTTATAAAATGGAGTTTATTTTTGAATTCAGAGCATCGATATAATGTTAAGGTAATTTTCGGGGTTTTTTCTGAAAAAAATGAATTTTCAGTGAATAGAGTTTTTATTTAAAAATTAAATTAAAAATATTTAGAAAATTCGTTTTATAAAATGGAGTTCATTTTTGAATTCAGAGCATCGATATTATGTTAAGGTGAATTATTGGGATTTTTCTGAAATAGTTGAATTTTCAGTGAATAGTAAAATTATAGTTTTAGGGTTTTAGTATGTTTAATGAAATCATGACGGCATCATGATGATGTCATGGGATATTTTAAGGGATTTTTGACTTATTAATAATAATATAAGTTATGAGGTGTCCCAAGTGTCCAATACCATGAGAAAATACCATTGGTTTTGCCAATACCACCAATGAGGTGTCCCTTGGCCATTAATGTTGTGTCCCCTCACTTACCCTATAAATACCAAGCCATTCTCTCATACTTTACATTCCAAAATCCTCCTCAATGAAGTTCGGGTCTCCTTACCTCCCAAGGTGCCCTTAATCCCCTCAAGGTCCCAACCTTTAGTTTTAAGAGTTACGTTTAAAGGTAAGGGATCCTACCTCTCTCTTTCTTTCCAAGTACTCTCTTTTATGTCATTTCTTTTATGCTCCATGTTATTATGTTGTGGATGTTCTTTTATATTCATCCTACTTTAATTTTCATGTTAATATGATGATATATCCCCTCTTTTTCTCATCAATTCATTTTAAGAATGTTTAAGTGGCGTCGTTAGGCTGCCGAATTTTTAAGGGATTCTTTCACCCTTCTCATTTTCAAGTTCTAATTTCATGTCAAGTCTTTCAAGTTCCTTTTTATTATGTTGGGTTATGATATCTATCATACTGATATTTTATGTTTATATTATAAGAGACCCTATTTTATCTCATCAATTCATTTTTTGAAGTTTTAAGTGACTCTATTAGGCTGCCGAATTTTCATAAGTGAAATCTTATTTTTGTCTTCCTTCCATGTTTATCATTTCATATGGTATGTCTTTCAAATTTCATTACCATGTTCTTATATCCTTTATATTCTGTCCCACTACTATTTTATGGATCATTTATGAGTGGTTGACCCATGTCCCCTCTCTTTTCAATATTTTTTAAAACCCTATAACATAGCTATTATGTTGCAGAATTTTTGTCTCAAAATGACTCTCTCTTTTTCTCAAATTCTTTTATTTTATTAAGTGAATACTGAAAGATATTTCTTATATATGGGTATTCACATATATATCAAAATTTTCTATTTTAATTCTATGACTTACATATATAAAACATGCATTCCTTTTTCCGTGGGTTTAAAGTGACATAAAGATCATGTCTTTAAAGCAGTTTTTAAAACATTATGATTATGAAATGAAACTCATTTATTTTATGCTATATGGGTTATTTATGAAATGTTTTATGATGATATATGTGTATCACATGATAATAAAGGCAAATTTAATAGTGCACCCTGATAGCACTCCAATGCATTGGGTAAAGACTTAATCTCTAGAGATGACCATTTTAACGATACCTTGGTGAATAACCTTGGTAATTGTTTAATGACACCTTGGGGATGGAACTTAGTGAAACGGAAATGATTGTATATGTTAAATGTTTTAGCCACATCTTCAAGTTATGAAACACGTTATTTTTATTATGATATGCCTCATGATCTCTTTCTCATGCCTTAAAGTTATTTATCATGACCTTATTGATGTATCTCATGTTCACATGTAAAATGTTTCTCTTGTTTTCCTTACTGGGCCTTCTTCTCTCCCTTTCCTTTGATGTATACTCCTAGGTTATGAGATGATGTAATGAACTTAGGATGAACAATGAAGAAGTATTTCAAGTGTATAAGAAGAATGATTTATGTTGTTTTCATGTATTAAGTTCCTGGTTTCCAAGACACTAAAACTTAAAGATCCTCGGTTTTGTATAATGTAATGAAATTTTATGTAATAAAAACGTGGAATTCCACAATTGGTATCAAAGTATGGTTTAGTTATTTGTGGAAATTAGGATATGAAAACTTTAGGAAGATCCTTATAGAAAAGTTTAAATGTAGGAAATCTTCCTGGTATTTTGGTGAGTATTTAGTAAGTGGTTTATCAAGAAAATACATCCCTATCTGGATACGAGCAGGTAGAGGTGGATCTGGCACAGATGTACATAGGGGTAAAACCCAAAAACACTACTTTGAGCTAGACTCGAACTGGAACTGGTACACGACAACGGGCCTTGCTGCACTCTTGGTTACGACACTCCTAGAGGATATGCTTTTGTAAATTCATAAGCTTAGTATGAACCATTATTAAAGGAACAAAGATAAAATAAAATAAAGATTCACATAAGAATACATGATCATGGATAACCTAGATTAGAACCTAGTGGATCACAAGTTAGGATATACTTTTCTTCTACAAGTTTATCCTTCTATGCATAAAGTTTCCTTTTCATGATTATTGGCTAAGTATTTAAGCCCCCTAATTATACTTTCTTTTCTTAGTTAATGGAAGGAAATAAAAGAACATGTCCCAACAACCAATTTGATAAGAAATGTGACTATTTCCCTATTAATATGACAGATAAAAAGAGATATAATGTTGAACATATTGTGATTATGCCAAACCAGCTATCAAAAATCACAATTAATAATTGGTACCTAGTTGAGTTCCCAAATTCATCCAGGAAGAGGAGGATGATGTTTCAAGGATGTTAATCTGATAAAGTTGATAAGGGAAAGAAGATCCAATTTCCTTTGTGCAAAAAGTGTGGAAATAGGCACAAAGGAAAATGTCACAAAGGAACTGGGAAATGTTTTAAGTGTGGGAAGATAGGGCATAAAGTATCCAATTTCTTTAAAAAATGGATAATGTGATGAATGGAGATAAGGTTCAATCTAATGTACCTTATACTATTCAATGTGGTAAATGTGGAGAAGTTGGACATTATCGAAGGCAATGCTCTCTTTGAAGGGATGATAAGCATGATGAGCATCAACAATCTTCAAGGACAAGGGAATAATGCAAGTCCTATGCTGAGATAGATCATGATGACTGAAGTACATGTAAATTATTCGTAATAATCATCTATTTCATGTTGTATTTTAGTTCGTGCTCTATGATCATGTCTTTAATGTTTTCTAAGAACATCGATTCACTACCTAAGATGGTTTTATATCATTAATGAAAACATCTATTGTTATGTATCACATGTTGATGTTGTGAAGCTATTATTCTTGAAGAAAAAAAATAATTAGGGGATTAAAAGATGAATATTATTTTGGAAGACGTTCACTAATTTGGGAATCCTATTTGATCAAGGTAAATAGATTACTATGGTATTTTCTTTGAGAAGTAAAGTTTGACTCATATTTTGAAGAATCGATGAATTTAAGGTGAACTTATGGTAATTTAGGTTACTTATGGAAATGATTAACCTATCATGGGGGAAAATGTAATTAGGTTAGTTACTTTTGTTATGAGAGGTTAAGAGTAGTTGATGTTGTTTGGAGATGAATGATAAAGTTTATCTTGGAAGACTATGTTATAAAATCCTTCTTATATCTGGTTTTCAATCTTAGTTTGGTTTATTTCGAGGAATTTTAAGGACAGTTATTTATGGAATGGTCTATGATGAAATTTGGGTAGTACCATGGAATTTTGAAGATTACAATTATTTTCCCTTCCTATGGGGTTTATTCTTTTTGAAGAGTTGTTTTATCTTACCCTTTCTTTTTTTGGGATGATGTTTAAAGATAGAAGAAATAGATAGCTAATCTTTCGTGGATTATGTGATTCTCTAAAAGATGATTCTTGTGATTTTTATATGACCAAGTCCTTTTGAATGCTCATTGTTTGGAGAAAATATTAGTCTTGGTAGAAACTTATTAAAGGATGATACTCTACTTGAAGGTCAGTATATTTCCTTATGTTTTTTTTCAATGTAGTAAATTAATTCATCAAAATTATGAAAGGGAACGTAAAACAAAAATGTTGTTGGTTTACATTTCCTATTGGGTAATCAAAGACCGTTTAACACATCATAAGTTTGTGATTTTTTGGTGGTTAACTTTCTCCTAATAATGTTTTCTATCACTCTCCATCAGAACTTGACACTTTGATTTCTCCTCCATATCCATGTTTTCCTACATGGAATCATAGTATGGGTTAACTCGGGTGACCTTTGTACTTCTCTTTCTTTCTTTTAAAGTAATAGTTTTACTGACTCTTTTTCCGATGTGGTACTTTCAATGAAATTTCCAAGTCCAATTTTAAAAATTGTGAGGATGCAATTTCTTAAGGGGGGAAGAATGTAACGACTTGAAATTTTGAATAAATTTTGTTTCTTAAATTTTTTGTGTTATTTTATTTCATACTCAACAAAACTATTTCATTTAATAAAATGAGTATAATTAAAATGAGACTGTTGGGTTTTGACTATTATATGACCATTAGTCAATATGACTGTTGGAAACTAAATGTTGTGATTATTGTCTATAAATACAAGTGATCTTGGTTAATTACTATAGAAAGAAGATTCGATGGCCTCATCCAGTAGTCTCGGGCTGATCGAAGATCATCTGATAGAACTTGGGAAGGAGGTAGCACCACTGGGATTTGTTCTCGACCAAACCCAAGTCGAACTTCATCGTGTAAAACTGGAACAGAATCGCCTTCGTGAGAAGTTCAAGCTGATAAAAATCACCACTCGGGCAATGTTATCTGAGCCTCCCTGAGATTCTCTCACCTTATCACACCTTACACTTAGATCCTATACTGGTGTTATAAGGGGATATGTAACGATACCTTAGTTGCCTTATGTAATCCTTTGATAATTAAAAGTTTTGATTTCTTCTTATGGTGAAGTTTGTGAATTTTTAAAATGTGTGGATAAATTTAGGATGTATATAATTGATGAATTTTGGAAAGAATGGTATTTTAAAATATTTATGTAAACCTTAAATAATTAATGATGTGTAATGATTTTCAAAAAATGGTCTTCTACAAATGTGTTCATTAATAAATTTAGAGTCTAATAAGATCAACTTAATTTTTGATGAATAGTAATTTATGAATAGTGATTTTACGCTTATGATTAGTAATGTGGCCAAATTAATTAGTGATCTCACTTAAAAAGAGTATTAATATAATACAGGCACCTTGATTAAGTAATGTGATTCAATAAAATAGGTAAATAACTGTTTCAGAAATTATTAGTCAAGTATTATTTTTTCAGGTGAATAGAGTTTTTTAATTAAAAATTAAATTAAAAATATTTAGAAAATTATTTTTATAAAATGGTGTTTATTTTTGAATTTAGAGCATCGATATTATGTTAAAGTAATTTTTAGGGTTTTTTCTAAAAAAATGAATTTTCAGTGAATAGTGTTTTTATTTAAAAATTAAATTAAAAATATTTAAAAAATTATTTTTATAAAATGGAGTTCATTTTTGAATTTACAGCATCGATATTATGATAAAGTAAATTTTTGGGATTTTTCTGAAATAGTTGAATTTTCAGTGAATAGTAAAATTACAGTTTTAGGGTTTCGGTATGTTTAATGACATCATGACTGCATCATGATGATGTCATGAGATATTTTAAGAGATGGTCAACTTATGATAGTAATATAAGGTATGAGGTGTCCCAAGATGCTAATACCATGAGAAAATACCATTGGTTTTGCCAATACCACCAATGAGGTGTCCCTTGGACATAATGCCTTGTCCCCTCACTTCCCCTATAAATACCAAGTCATTCTCTCATCCTTTCCATTAAAAAATCCTCCTCAACGAAGTTCTGGTCTCCTTACCTCCCAAGGAGTCCTCCCAAGGTTTTCTCATTCCCCTCAAGGTCCTAACCTTCGAGTTTTAAGAGTTACGTTTTAAGGTTAGGGATCCTACCTCTCTCCTTCTTTCCAAGTACTCTCTTTTATGTCATTTCTTTTATGATCCATGTTATTATGTTAGGTATGTTCTTTTATATTCATCATACTGTCCTTTTAATGTTCATATGATGATATACCCCCTCTTTCTCTCATCAATTTGTTTTAATAATGTTTAAGTGGCGCCGTTAGGCTGTCGAATTTTTAAGGTATTCTTTCACACTTCTCATTTTCAAGTTCTAATTCCATGTCAAGTATTTCAAGTTACTTTTTATTATGTTGGGGTATGATCTCTATAATAATTATCTTTTATGTTCATATGATTAGAGACCCTATTTTATCTCATCAATTAATTTTTTGAAGTTTTAAGTGACGTCGTTAGGCTGCCGAATTTTCATAAGAGAAATCTTATTTTTGTCTTCCTTCCATGTTTTTCATTTCATATGGTATGTATTTCAAATTTCATTACCATGTTATTATATCCTTTACATTATCTCCCTCTACTTTTTTATGGATCATTTATGAGTGGGTGACCCATGTCCCCTCTCTTTTCAATATTTTCTAAAACCCTATAACATAGCTGTTATACTGCAGAATTTTCATCTCAAAATGTCTCTCTCTTGTTCTCAAATTATTTTATTTTATTAAGTGAATACTCAAATCTCTTTATTCTATATGGTTATTCACATATATATCAAAAAAATTATTTTAATTCTAGGACTTACATACATGAAACCCGCTTTCCTTTTTTCGTGGGTTTAAAGTGACATAAAGATCATGTCTTTAAAGCAGTTTTTAAAACGTTATGGTTATGAAATGAAAGCCATTTCTTTTATGCTATATGGATTATTTATGAAATTTTTAATGATGATATATTTTTATCACATGATAATAAAGGAAAATTTAAGGGTGCGCCCTGATAACGCTCCAATGCATTGGGTAAAGACTTAATCTCTAGAGATGACCATTTTAACGATACCTTGGTGAATAACCTTGGTAATTTTTTAATGACACCTTGGGGATGGACCTTGGAAAAATGGAAATGATTTTCTATGTTAAATGTTTTAGCCATATCATCAAGTTATGAAACATGTTATTTTTATTATTGTATGCCTCATGATATCTTTCTCATGCCTTAAAGTAATTTATCATGACCTTATTGATGTATCTCAAGTTCACATGTAAAATGTTTCTCTTGTTTTCCTTATTGGGCCTTCTGCTCACCCTTTCCTTTGATGTATGTTCCCAGGTTATGAGATGTTGTAATGAACTTAGTATTAACAATGAAGAATCCTTTCAAGTGTTTAATAAGAATGATTTATGTTGTTTTCATGTATTAAGTTTCTGGTTTCCAAGACACTAAACCTTAAAGATCCTCGGTTTTGAATAATGTAATGAAAGTTTATGTGATAAAAAGGTGGGATGCCACAGTGAATTTGTGCATACAAGTTGGACCTGTTTGGTGATATTGCGTGGTCCTTGTGCAGTATTACCTAGGCGGGTATCCAATCCTTTATATATTTCACTTATCTTTTAATTGAGTTATTTCCCTATGAAAATACTTATTCTATCGTGACAAAAAGGAGTGTCATCAAAATCCCCCCTCAGGATTAAATCCAATTTGAAGAAGAGGGTTTGATCATGTGGTTGAGTAAAATAGATGTTGATGGATTCTTTATTTTCTACCCTTCACGTTTTTATGTACCTTTATGATTAGGCTTGAAAATAAATAAAACATGATTATTGCACAAGGGATGAATGAAAGGTTGAGTTGCACAGGTATGTCATTCAAGTATATCGCACAAGTGGATCATGTGGGTTTTCCATGTAGGTATCCCTGTATCTATAAATAAAATTTAATTTTCAGGTGGTTCTTCCTCTTTTATTTTCACTACTACTCTCATTGCGCTAGTTTTTTATTAATGCAGGTCTATCATCTAAAGATTCATTATAATAGTCTCAATATTCTCTCATCTATGTGATTCATGTATCTGGGTGAGTGCCATGTGTGTGGTCACTTGGGTAAGTGACCTGTGTGAGGTCACTTAGATTATTAGCCTATGTGAGGCCACTTTTGGGTTAGTGACCAATAAAAGTTCATTCCTTTTTTAAATTTCTAAATTTCCAATTTTTTTCAAAATAAATAATTTATTTATAATGAAAATTTTGGTATATAATTGTAGATTCCCAATGGACACTCAAGATGATAGAGTCTCTAATGAAAAGGTCGGTAATCATATCAAAAAGATGTTTAAAATTATTCTGCTGAATTATTATAATGCATGTGACGCCAATCTCTCGAATTTAGGGAATAATTTGAAGAAGAATCATCCAGAATACAATGAGAGTAATTGTCTTCCACTTTACAGCCATGAGATCTTGAATAACGTTCTCATCTTAAAGTTGAAGAATTATCTTCTACTCTCTTGGTTCCAAGAGTACATAAACTTTAAAAATTCCAACATCTCAGCCAAGGTCATATATATCAATGAGGGAACATCACCCATATCCTACATCATGCATCACAGTAGTTGTGCCCCAGATTTAAAGGCTCACACTCTTGATTTCAAGATTCACTTTTACTCATTCATCTCTCATTATTCCATGATGGATCAATAGAAAGGTTTTAAGGAAGACTGTGACCTTCACTCTGGCGGAGGAATCAAACTAGAGTGGATGTGGGCATACTGGATGTGACATAGTTTTTCTGATTTTTTGATCGAGCTGAAGGAAGTTGAAATTTATGAGGTTGTATGGGTGTAATAGATATACATGTACAATAATTCAGATATTATCCTTGGTGTACTAGGCTGATGGAGCCTGTAGATTAATACTTTTCATCTAACACATAGGGAATTTTTCATTAGTCTACAGGATGTTTACAAGATCTCTAGAGCACCCATTCTTAGAGAGATGTATGATGAGTTAATCCTACCTAAATATACCTGGGAATATGTTAAAAGGATACATGTTTAGGATCATGGGATATTGAAGATACCTCATACTATCAAATAAGAAGACACTCTCCCAAGTGGGGATGTTCACTTGGAGGAATGGATGAATTATTTCTTGGATTCCAAGGGGTAGGGCCCTACATGAAAATTCCCCATAGGATGTCCCATAATGAAAAATTGGGGTGTTCCTAGTAAATTCTGAATCATGTTAGAACAAGGCTAGTATAGCCAATTAGTGTATATAGTCAAGTCATATATACCTTCCAAGACACATCTTGTTGTCTTCTTATCAATTTGGTTAAGAATATTTATGCTACTAGTTTGAAAATCCAATTGTAGTGTGAGGCCATGAACATTTTTCATAGTGTCCAAGGTAGTAGAAGGGAATCACAAATGGTTGGAATCCCATTTCATGGAAAGGGTTCACCACTGCTTATTGTACATGCACACAAGGAATGCCCCTTTTATAATTATAGGATCATTTCAAGTACTATGGGAATGGATTGTGGTACATTTTTCTTCTTATGTCATGTTGAGTGGAATCAGAGTTCTTAGAGGCTAGTTTCAACCATTTTTTTAGGTTTTTTCTAGAATCCAAACCCTGTATCTGAAGTATGGTGAATCCTTTAAGAAACTAAATCTATTAAAAGAATTCAACTTATTTTCATATTGATATCCTCTCACTGGGGTGTTTATTGATGATTGAAAATTTTGCGATGAACTGAGATCGTATATGATTTCTTTCATGGTTATCATGCTAGAGGAATAAATTCATAGAGAAGTTATTTTCAATTCTTATGTACTTTATATAATTTCATTCCAATTAAATATCCTAGAGAACCCAAACATATCCCCTCCTGTGTATGTTTGATCATAGAAACATCTGATGGTCTCTCGAAAACTCTGGTTCTCATGGCTGTGGAGGTGACTAAAGCCGTAATTAAACTTCCTTCAATGATTGCATCCATTGGGTTAAACTACTGGTATACTAAATCCTAGAATTCATCATATCCCCAAGAGGAGTTGATAATGATCATGCTTTGATTCAAATTTTTAATGACTTATAGATGGAGGAAGCACGGTAGAAATGTTCAACCAACATTTGAGGATGATAGTGGTGAGGTCCTAAGCTCACCCAAGCGACCCCATGCATGGTTTAGTCTTTTATTCATGGTCAAAAGGGTTGTTCTAGTTAAGTTTGAGCCAAGAAGGTCCATATTTCATCACCAAGATGAAACATGGGCTCCAGTTTCTCATCCTTAAACCATGACAAATTGATTTAATAATCTAGTGAAATCTAGGAGCATCTTATCTACTTCACATCATGCCAAAAAACCTTGGATTTCATGTGAATGTAGGAGGTCCAATTTTAGTAGGATGGACCTTATGATGATAAGGACATATGGTCACTCCTCTACATTATCTTTTTAATTTCATATATTGGGGATATTTGATCCCCACTCAGCCAACACTTTTATGTTATCCCTATTGAGGTGGTAATACATATATGAGACCTGGATATGCTCATTTATGCCATCAATAATTAGATCCCCTATATGATGTGAGTTAGGGATGTGATGAATCATGTTTCCACTGAAGGGATTGATGAAACATCCACTAATGAATGGGATGACTTCATCATTCCTCCAGATATAATTTTTCCCTTATATCTTTTTCTCCTTTGTTCTATTATTCTTTTTTTGAAAAAAAAATATTAATTTTACTAAGGAATGGGTCACCCAAACTTATAGTGGATATAAATAGAATTAGTAGTGATCCCGTTACCGAAATATTCCCCAACATGCACCCCTATCAGAGCTAGGATATTAACCCTTGAATCATGGGATCTATCCTTAGGCCAGAGCATGATGGAATAGAAGATTGAGGGAGATTCTTTTCGACTGCCTCCTCCAATAATAGTATTTGAGGAGGCAATTTATAGCATTCCTACATTCAAAGTGAAGGAATTATGGAGAATAATTTCCTTGGCCAAGTGCATAATTAGTCACAGTAAGTTTTTATGGCATCATTTATTCTTGATTTATCCAAAATAAATACTTAATCATTCATATGGGTTGTGTAATACACTCCCATATCCTTACTTAAGGGGAATAGAGGTAACCCTTTGATAACTGAGGAGGATATTCTGGATGAGGTTATGGTTCCTACTAGAAAGTATGTACCTTCGATAGGGGAAGCATCAATGGTTGAGACCAAATTATTTCCTATTATTGTAGAGGAGGAGGAGAATCCTAGTAATTTCAAATGCACACCATATTGTGTCATGTACTGATCACTGACTTCCTCTCCTTATGATACTCAAATCCATCCCATGCATAGAGGACCCTATTACCATCACTGTCAGTCCTATCATCACTCGGGAAGGAACCGATGTGGACCCCAGACCATCTGGTGAAGGTATTGGAGTTTATCCTAATTTAGAGAGGCCTAAAAGGGTTGTTTCCACTGAATATACAATATATGCTACTGATAGTGGAGTCAGTTTGGGTCCTAAGACCAGCATCATGGATACCCTTAATGGTGAGGATTCTACGAGATTTAACACATTATATAATGAAATAATAGAATAAATTCATCCAGATATTGATATTCCTAGCTCCCTGGTGGATTTTGGGGACTTTAATAAGGATTTGGATGGACATGAGTTACTCTCTTTAGTGTTTTCCCCTATGTACAACCTTCTTACATCAAATTCATTAAGTTGATAATCTTGACTAGTGTATCTTTGTCGGTAAAAAATGTTTCTAAGGCGATCCATGATCAACATGTTGTGGTCCATCCTGCTTCTATTGTTGGGGGAATGATAGTCATGGGCCCCAAAGTTGGAGATTCTTGAGAGCCTTCCATCCTAGGACCTGATCAATCCTCAATAGGAAATTCCGGTTCAAACCAGTGAGTCCAGGGGTGCTAGGGAGGAATCTAACTAAGTAACTAATCCATCAATATGTGAGTTTCATCAACTTCTTTGATCCCATTTTTTCCTTTCACCTTCATGTATTCCAATATCAATGACTAATTTCATTCATCCTTTACTTCCATTAGTTTCAGTGGATGAACCCGAAAGGGATACCTCTAAACCAACTCAACTGAATACACAGTGAGACGGTGACGTCGCTCCAAGAAGAGAGAGGGAAGTTTCTTCCATAGGTAAATGATTTTTGTAATACAAATCTCCTCCTAAGACAAGATCTATATAAATCTAGGAATATCGGGATACTTTTCGAGCATTTCACTAGTTCATATGGAATGGAATCTAGGAATTTGTCTCGAGGAAACCCATTAAAGATATGCTTTTGAAACTCCATCATCTCTAGAGAATTTTTGGAATGTTGGGGTATGATGTATTTGAATACCGCATGGTCCACATTACCATGAAAACGATCATTCTCTGATGGGATAAAGAGCATGAGTCGCAACAACACCTTATCAAATAAATAATGCTCA
Source organism: Viscum album (assembly GCA_963277665.1). Lineage (NCBI taxonomy): Eukaryota > Viridiplantae > Streptophyta > Magnoliopsida > Santalales > Viscaceae > Viscum > Viscum album. Next base: position 1,641,116,179 of record OY728145.1, read on the forward strand.
CTAATACGGATGATCTATGGGATTCAATATCACTACTACAAAACCAGTGTTTAATAATGATTGTATTTATCAATGCTAGAAAAAAACACTGATAAATGGCATATTTATCAAAGATAAAGAAAGGGTTGATAAATTTAACCATTTTTAGCGCTTTTTTATTATTGATAAAGCCCCTCATTATCAGTGTTTTATTTTTTGCGCTGATGAAGGGTTCCCTTTATCAGCTCTTTATTTTTATCAATCATAAAGGAGTCCTTTACCATCACTTTTTTAATGCTGATAAAGGTCCAAATAAATAAAATGAAATAATTAAATAAATAAAAAATAAAAAATGAGTTTATTAAAAAAATACAGATTTATTAATTAAATCATTATTAATAAAAATGAATAAATTTATTATAATATATATAAATGATAAATACTAATAAATAGTATGTATTAAATATATAGATATTCAAAATGGAAATTAAACAAATTAAAATTGAAAATAAGTAAATTGAGAAAAATATTAAACGTTTTATTAATTAGATGATTATTGATAATGTTAATAAATTGTATATATTAAATATATAGATATATATTAATGTACATAAATATGATTTATAAATTAATAAATATTTTTTCTCTTTACATTAAATAGTCATATATTTAGTGAATAATGGTTTTTAATTAAAAATTAATATGAATTAAAAATACTGAAAAATTACATAGAGTAATGGACTTATAATTGAATGTAATTTTATTTTTCAATTTCACATAGATCAAATGTGTGTTATATTGATTTCACAAATATATAATTAATGAATTTTTATATAAAATGCACACACACAAAACTTATCCATTTTTTCAATATTATTAATGTGTACTTATTTTTAATTTATTCAATTTCACTCTTTTTTAACATGCATGCACTTATATTTAGATGTTCATTAATAATGTTAAGAATATTTGTAAAAAAATATTTATAAATAAATATATTCATAAATAATATATTTAAAAATGTACAGACTATATTTATAAAATTATATATTTATAATTATAAATAAAAAAAATTAAAATAATTTATATAATTTTAAATAAATATATAATTATAAATATTTAAATAATTATTAAATTTATAATAAATTTACATAAATAATGAATATATTTACTATATTTATACATGTGTCTCTTCCACTCATGAGAGGTTCTTCCTAGAGTTTTCTTAGGGTTGGCTTGTCCTTAGATCTTCTTCAGCCCGATAGTCTTTGATCTAGAGGTCCTTTAACAGTGGCTTCTCTCTGATGACATGCTTCTTTAACCAATGAGACATCTATTTCCTTCTGGTGATTGTGCAACATATAAATGTTCGATATTTACCAAGTGATTTTAGATCAGTGCCCTCCCTCTCATCTCCACTAGATTGGCCTTCGATCATCTGCCAATCTCTAATTGAGATTTCATATCGACTCTAGGTCGACTGCTTCTAATGGACTGATAGGGTTCATCATTTTCCAGTGTCTCGTAACTTCATACCATCTTTGGATTGTATTTTGGGGGGTCATCTGCATCGGATTGGTAATAGGGTAGCCACCAGTATTTTGGTTTCTTCTGATCAAACTTCAGGCGACCGGTTGTTCTTCCTATCAAATTGGATCTATTCTTTTGCCTGAGGGCTAGATGCGCGGAGGGGAGGGCTTGCATAGGGTGTGATTAAAAAGGAAGGGTTTGAAATTTAGGGTTCAAAAAGATCACTACGGGCGAAGAATTCAATCCGAATAGGGGTGTTTTTCACGTAGCATGCTATGCGCATAGGTCTAGGATTGCTATAGGGCGTAGTGCAGGGGTGTTTGTCACACAGCATGTTGTTCGCATAGGTGTGGGATTGAGAAAGGTAATAGTACATGGGTTTTTACATGAAAAATATTGTTCATGCATGTGTGGGATTGCTAAAGGCCATAATGTAGGGGTGTTTAAGTACAGTGTTCTGTTCTCACGTGAGTGGGATTACGAAAGGGTGCAAGAGGCTTGCGAAGGGTGGGGCTTGTGAAGGGGTGTGCTCGTGAAGGGGTCCTGCACACAAAGGTGATCTATGATTTCCTATTTGGGGTTTATAGCCATGGAATCAGACCTGATGAATAGATGGTATAATATTTCATTGAAAAATAAGGAAAAAGAAACAATTTCCACATGAAATGATGAAGACGATTTTCTTTCAAACCGTATGGCTCTTCTGACCCTTGGGAAATTTTTGGAAAAACAGTCTTTCAATTAAGGAAACCTTAAAAACACTCTGTAAAACATCTAGATATTAGAGTATGAGGTCTTCATAAGGGAAATGGGGGAGGGCCTCATTATCTTTGAATTTTTCAATGAGAGAGATAAAGAAAAGGTCCTTAAAGGTTGTTCATGGTATTTTGATATCATGGTCATTATCATGGAATACTTAAAAGGTGAGGAAGATATTAAAAATATTTATCTAACTTATTCACCTTTCTAGATATGAATCAAAGGAATACCATTTCAGGGTAGAATTTAATGAGTTATTCATGAAATTGGAGGATGCATTGGTATATTTATAGAATAGGATTGGTCTGATCCAATTCACTAGGGACCCATGGTGTGGATCAAATCCCTGGTCAATGTGTCACAGCCACTAATGAGGGGACTCTTCTTGTCAAAAGGTGATTCTAATGCCTAGATATCATTTGAGTTTGAAAATATCCCAATTTTTTATTTCATCTGTGGGTGTTGTGGATATTTAGAAAAGGATTGTGGATCAAAGAAGGAGGATGAACAAGGAAATGTCATTTTGAAATATGGAACATAGATTCGGGAAAAAACTACTAGAATAGATTTCATTTCTGAGGTGTAAAAACAAAAGGATCATGATAAACTTTAAAAGGCATTCATGAAGCAGTCAGAACCAACTCATAATAATATCATCATGCTTGGGCCGCCATATTTTTCTTCTGGAAACCCATTAGATCAGTGGGCGAAAGAAGTACCTTAAGAAAGAGAGTGGTCGTGAAAGAATCTGAGGAAAAGCATGTAAGTTAGGGGGAGGACGCAACCTTCAACCTAATATGGGTTCCTACTTATGTGAAGGATTTTTCTCCCCCACATATCAGGTCGTCACCAAAAGGAAAAGAACCACTGGACCTAGGTGTTGGGCAGGAGAACTCTTGTGAGGAACCCCATGATCCAGTTACTTAGCTAGATTTTGAAGCTCCAGGTATCACTACCTAGGAAGGAGAATATATAGTTGGGATGACGTCATCAGGTGCTCAAAAACATCAGACATGGAGAAGGGTGACTAAGGGAGATCAAGGTGGTGTGCCAACCAATGCAAAGCCAGGTGAGCACAAATGGATCTAGGAGGTAGGTCAGATGCCTGATAGTCTTCTAAATAGGTAGAAATTGGTGGGTGATAGACATTTTTTTAATGTTTTAGAGGCCAAGGTGGGAGTGTCCCAGCCCCACCTAGAGCAATGAAAATCTTATGATAGAACTTTCGGGGACTTGGAAATCTCCGAACGGTTTGTTCGCCTCATCACAGGAGTTCAAAATACCACCCTAACATTGTTTTTTATCTAAAACTATGTTGTATTTTAAGGATTATGGTTTCTTAGGCATGAATATTGGTTTCAATAATGTCTTTCTTGTTGGAAGATAGGGATACTCTGGTGGTTTGTGCCTATAACATCCCATCTTTTTATAACATAACTTTCATTACATTACACAAAACTGAGGATCTTTAAGGTTTAGTGTCTTGGAAACCAGGAACATAATACATGAAAACAACATAAAACATTCTTCTTAAACACTTGAAAGGATTCTCCTTAAGTTCATCCTAGGTTCATTACTGCACCTCATAACCTGGGGACATACATCAAAGGAAAGGGTGAGCAGAAGGCCCAGTAAGGGAAACAAGTGAAACGTTTTACATATGAACTTGAGTTACATCAATAAAGTCGTGAAAAGAACTTTAAGGCATGAGAATGAAATCATGAGGCATATCATAATAAAAATAACATTTTTCATAACATAAATATGTGGCTACAACATTTAATATTAACAATCGTTTCGTTTCACCAAGGTCCATCCCCAATGTGTCGTAAAAAAATACCAAGGTTATTCACCATGGCGTCGTTAAAAAAATGGTCATCTCTAGAGATTAAGTCTTTACCCAATGCATTAGAGCGCTATCTGGGCGCACCCTTAAACTGTAATCTCTTGTGGTTACATCATTATCCAATGCAATGGGGCGCTATCAGGGTGCACCCTTAAATTTGCCTTTATTATCATGTGGGCCACATATATCATCATCAAACATTTCATAAATAACCCATACAGCATAAAATAAATGGGTTTCATTTCATAATCATAATGTTTTAAAAACTGCTTTAAAGACATGATCTTTACGTCACTTTAAACCCACGGAAAGGGAAAGCGGGTCTCATGTATGTAAATCCCAGAATTTAAAATAGAACATTTTGATATATATGTGAATACCCCTGTAGAAATAAGAGCTTTGAGTATTCACTTTATAACGTAAAATAATTTTGAGAAAAGAGAGAGAGGCACTTTGAGACGAAGATTCTGCAGCATAACGGCTATGTTTCGGGGTTTTAGAAAACATTGAGAAGAGAGGGGACATGGTTTAAACATTCATAAATGACCCATCAAACAGTAGAGGGACAAAATATAAGGGATTTAAGAACATGGTAATGAAATTTGAAAATATACTATATGAAAGGAAGAAAAATAAGATTTCTCTTGTGAGAATTCGGCAGCCTAACGGCGTCACTTAAACTTCAACAAAATTGAATTGACAAGGTCAAATAGGGTCTCTCATCATATGAACATAAGAGACTAGTATGATAGATATAGAGATAATACCCCAACATAATATAAAAGAACTTGAAAGAATTGACATGAAAGTAGAACTTCAAAACGAGAAGGGTGAAGAACCACTTAAAAATTCGGCAGCCTAACGGCGCCACTTAAAACTTCAAAATACTAAATTGAAGAGATAAAATGGGTTCTCTCATAATATGGTCATAAAAGATCAGTATGATAGATATAGATATCATACCCCAACATAACAAAAAGGAACTTGAAAGAATTGACATGAAAGTAGAACTTCAGAATGAGAATGGTGAAGGACCACTTAAAAATTCGGCAGCCTAACGGCGCCACTTAAAACTTCAAAATACTGAATTGAAGAGATAAAATGGGGTCTCTCATCATATGATCATAAAATATCAGTATGATAAATTTAGATATCATACCCCAACATAATAAAAAGGAACTTGAAATACTTTACATGAAAATAGATCTTGAAAAATGAGAAGGGAGAAAGAATCTGTTACAAAAATTTCGGCAGCCTAACGACGCCACTTAAAACTTCATCAAACGAAATAATGAGAGTAATAGGGGATCTCTCATTATGTGAACATGAAAAGGGCAGTAATAGGAGTATAAAAGAACATCCTCCAACATAAGAACATGGAGCATAAAAGGAATGACATAAAAGAGATCACTTGAAAAGAAAGAGAGGGGTCGGATCCCTTACCTTAAAACGTAACTCTTAAAACTCAAAGGTTTGGGCCTTGAGGGCTTGGGGGCACCTTGGGAGGACTCCTTGGGAGGTAATGAGACCAGAAATTTGTTGGGGAAGAGTGGGGAGTCGAAATGGATGAGAGGATGGCTTGGTATTTATAGGGAAAGTGAGGGGACAAGGCATTAATGGCCAAGGGACACCTCAAAAGTGCTTTTCTCAAAACCATGTGCTCTCCCTTGGAATTTACCATAGAGTTAGGCCACATGGGGCCCCCAAAAAAAAATTCATCACCCTTGGCCGGCCAACCCTTAAAATATCTCATGACATCATCATGACACAGTTATGATGTCATTAAACATACTGAAACCCTAAAACTGTATTTTTACCATTCACTGAAAATTCAACTTTCTCAGAAAGATCCCAAAATTTCACCTTAACCAAATATCAATGCTCTTATTTCAAAAATGAACTCCATTTTATAAAAATAATTTTCTAATTATTTTTAATTTAATTTTTAAATAAATACACTATTCACCAAAAATTCATTATTTTCAGAAAAATACCCAAAAATTACCATAACATAATATCGATGCTCTGAGTTCAAAAATGAAATCCATTTTATAAAAATAATTTTCTAAATATTTTTAATTAAATTTTTAATTAAAAAAACACTATTCACCCGAAAAAACTAATACTTGAATAATAATTTATGAAACTATTTTATACCCATTTTATTGAATCTCATTACTTAATCTAGGTGTCTAAATTATATTAAAACTTTCTTTGAGTGAAATTACTAATCCATTTGGTCACATTACTAATCCTAAGCTTAAAATCACTATTCATAATTTACTATTCATCAAAAATAAAGTTGTCCTTATTAGACTCTAAATTTCGTACTGAACATACTTGTAGAAGACCATTTTTTTAAAATCATTACACATTTTTATTTATTTAATGTTTACATAAACATTTTTAAAATATCCTTTTTCTAAAATTTATCAAAAATATGCATACTATATTTATCCGGACATTTGAAAATTCATAAACTTCATCATAAGAAGAAATCCCAATTTTTATTTAAAACAAAGGATTACACAAGGCAGTTACGGTCTCCTTACATATCCCCTTATCACACCAGCATAGTACCTAAGTGTAAGGTGTGCTAAGGTGAGAGAATATGAGGGAGGCTCGGCCAACATCGCACGAGTAGTAATTTCTATTAGTTTGAACTTCTCGTAAAGGTGATTCCGTTCTAGCTTCACACGATGAAGTTCGGCTTGGGTTTGGTCCAGAGCAAAGCCCAGTGGTGCTACCTCCTTCCCAAGTTCTATTAGATGGGCTTCGATCGGTCCAAGACTACTGGGTGAGGCCATCGAATCTTCTTTCTATATTAATTAACCAAGATTGATTGTATTTAGAGACAATAGTCAAAACATTTAGTTTCCAGCGGTCATATTGACCAATGGTCAAATAACAGTCAAAACCCAACAGTCTCATTTTAATTATACTCATGTTATCAAATGAAACATTTTTGTTGAGTATAAAAATAAAATAACACATAAAATTAGGAAACAAGATTTATTCAAAATTTCGGGTCGTTACAGTCCCTCTTGTGGATGGAGGACCTTGGTGTTTAGGTTACAAATTAATCAAGTAATCACATTGTTGTGAATATTGGTGCCCTAGGATCTCCTCTATGGACTTTTTTTGGATTCTATGGGTGGATTGGGTATCAAGATAAACACAAATCTTGGAACCTTTTGAATCAGGTGTGAAACTCTCTCTCAGGCCCTCTATTGTTTGGGGGATATTTCAATGATATCCTCATTCATCATGAAAAATTTGGGGGGATTGAGGAGTGGTGATGCTATGGAAGAGTTTGGAAATTATCTTTTGTTGAATTCTATTCATCATATTGGGTTTTCAGGTGATTCATTTACATATCATAGTGAGAGAACAATGAAGAATCGTATTGCAGAAAGGTTGGATATATTTATTGGAACAGATGAATGGAAATACCTCTTCCATGCTTTATCTATTGTTCACCTGCCTCTAGTCTCTTATGACCATTGTCTGAACATTTTTTCAATGACCCTGTATGGGGAAATGAGGTGGCATGTGCAAGCCTTTTTATTTGAAATTTTGTGGCTCTAATATATTAATTTTGAGAAGGAGTTTCAGTCATCTTGGAAGGGACCGAACCAATGCATCACATCCAATATCCACATTAATGCATATTATTTATAGAAGTGGAGTTCGGTTAGATTTTTGGATTGTGACAGATGTATTAATGCTACATAAAATCACTTTAAGAGACTCCAATATTTTCATTTTTGAAACTCTATACTCAGGAATATCTCATTTGCGGAAAATAATCTTAATACGGTATTGCGGGAGAAGGAGGTATTTTGGTTTTTGATGGAAAGATAATCCCATATAAGGGAGGGGGATTAGAATACTCATTTTTTTCCACTAATGAGTGTCTGAAAAGATAAGGAAAACACACATTTCTAAACTCAAGGATCATATTGGTAGGTTTTTTTATGATAACATTAATATTCAATCCATTATTTTGAAATTTTTCAAAAACCTCTATAAAGCGGAACATATTGACACTCCTACGTGTCTGATGAGCATCATTCCAAAAAAAATCATGGAGGATATGAACCATAATTTAGAGAGAGAGTTATCTGATAATTAAGTTCGTGTAGATCTTCACTTTATTCACTCTACAAAGGACCTGGGGCCTGATGGGTTTCATGCACTGTTTTTTAAACATTTTTGGCATATCATTAGACCTCATGTGGTAGCCCTGGTGAAGGAGTTGTAAGAAGGAAGTGCTTCTCTTGATCCCCTGAATGAAACTCTTATTAACTTCATCTCAAAAACCCATTTCCCCCAAAAAATCAGGGAATTATGACCTATTAGTATGTGAAATTTTGTTTTTAAAAAAATTAAGATCTTGGTGGCTAGGATTAGGGATTGTCTCCTGCTGATTATTACTAAAAACCAAAGTTCTTTTGTTCCAAAGAGATTCATTACTGTTAATTATTCTATTTATTTATCAATTATTTAACTCTATGAAAACTCATTCCTCTTCCAAAATAGGTGTCATGGAAATGAAATTAGATATGATGAAGTCTTATGATAGAGTCGAATGGCCTTTTCTTGAACTTTTTCTCTCCAAGATGGGCTTTGGGATGAAATGGATCTATAATATCATGAACTTTTTTATGATTGTCTCTTTTATAATTAATATTAATAGGGACCCTTCAGAAATCTTTAAACCTTCAATAGGTCTATGATAAGGGGATCCACTCTTGCCTTATCTCTTCGTTCTGGTGGCTGATGTTTTTTCTCATCTCCTCTTAAAATTGGTGGATTAGGGAATTATCCAAGGTTCTAAGGTATGTAGAAATTCCCCATATATCTCATATCTTCTTTGTAGATGATAGTCTCCTTTTTTTCACATGCTACCCCGAAAGAATATAGTTTAGTTATAGAAATAATTAATATATATGAAAGGGATTCTGGACAATGTATTAATTCATCGAAATCTGAATTATCCTTTAGTAAAGTCGTGTTACATGAAAATAGGGAGAAATTGAAATGGGTTTGAGGATTTCTGCTGATTGAAAAGAATCCTAAATATCTTGGCCTCCCGACCCTTATCGGAAGATCAAAAAAACAAGTGTTCACTTTAATTATGGATAGGGTGGAAAATATGATTTGTTTATGGTAAAGTAAGAAGATCTCCAAGGCAAGAAAAGAAGTACTCATTAATTCTATGGCTCAAGAAATCAAATATTATCCTATGTAATTATTCAAATTTTTGGAAACTCTTGTTGATCAAATCCATTCCAGGTTGACCAAATTCTGGTGGGGCTCCCATGAGGGAAAACATAACACCCATTGGATTTCTTGGGAAAACTGTGTGTTTCAAAATTCTATGGAGGTCTCAGATTTAGGAATCTCAAATGGTTTAAGGAGGCACTTTTGTCGAAGCAAGGATGGCGATTTCTCTCAAATCCAAATACCCTATTCTCAAAGGTGTTACAGGAAAAATATTTCCCTCATTATGACTTTTTTCACGCCCAGTTGGGGCCACGACCTTGTTTTATGTAGAGAAGAATTTGGAGTGAAAAATATCTTTTTTACATAGGCTACATTTGTAGAATTTCTGATGGGAATGATGTGAGTATTTGGAATGATCTGTGGCAAGAAAATGGTGTCAACCTTATGGTTTCCTCGACTGTTATTCCATAGTTTGAAAATGAAAGGGTGAGGGATCTAATCAATGACTCACTTGAGGATTGGGGTCAGGGGAAGATTTTCAACTGGTTTAATGATGTTGATCTTCATTACATTCCTAGTATTACTCTCATACTTGGAATGGGTAATGATCAGATTTACTGGACTGGGAAATCTTCTGGGAGGTATTCAGTTTGATCGGGCTACAAAATGTGGGTTCATGACTTGGAAAAAATCTCTCAAGATAATCATTGGAAGAGTCTCTGGTCATTCACCTCCCCTCCCAAGCTTAAATTATTTTGGTGGTAAGTTTTCTCTGGTGTTCTTCCAACCCGTGAATTTTTTGTGACATTTCATCTTGAGGAGGACGACAGTTTTCCTTTATTCCTCAAAGAGGTGGAATCTCCTTTGCATGAAATTATTTTCTATCATGGTTTGGAAGGGGTGTGAAAGGAATGGGTTCCAAATTTTCAAAAGTTCTTTGACCCGTCTATTGGTTTGGTCCAAAACCTCATTAAATGGGTGTCTTCGTTGGAACTGAGAGTGGTGAGGCTGATATGTACAATTGATTGGTTTGTTTGGACTTGAAGAAATGAATAAATTTTCTATAGTAAGGTGACCCAAGACTGTATTTGGGTAGAGAGGGCCATAGAATGGATGAATTGTTAGAATACATATGATATTGTACCTTCTGTGGGTAGTAATCGGCAGGAACCTCCCTGTTGGTCTCCCCCTAAGAAGTTTTTATCAAAATCGGTACGAATGTTGATGTCTCTACTAATTCTAGGGTTGGTGTTGAATTTATTTCCTATAACAGTGATGGATAGGTCATGGAAGCTCATTTCAGGGTTGTTCAAGCCTCTTAGTTCCCTGCGGTGGCAGAGGCATCTTCTATAGTCCCGGGGATCCTTCCTGTTCGCGCAAATTATTGGATCAATGTTTTGGTGGAATCTAATTGCTTTGAAGTGATTACCACTTTATCAAAGAAAGAGGAGGAATCCTAGGATTTTGGCCTAATTTTGAGAAATATTTTTTCTTTAGTCAAATGCTTCACTAAATGCAACTTTTCTTTCATCAAGCAAGGGGGTAATCTGAATGCTCAACATTTGGCCTATTTTGGGAAATCATGGGGTCATCAATGTTGGGTGGACTCTTTCCCTAATTGGATTTTTAGGTCTGGTTTGATTAATCAGTAATAAATCATCTCTTTTCTAAAAAAATACTATATTTATATTTATATATATTTATTAAATATATATATATAATTATATAAATATATATAATGATATAAATATTATTTTTAAAAAATATTTATATAATTATAAATAAATAATTATATATTTAAATAATTATAAAATTATGATTAATATATTTAAATAAGGAATATATTTACTATATTTATATTTATATATATTTATTAATTATGTATATATATATTTACAATTTTTTATTTATAATTATAATTATACATCCTTTATCAGTGCTTAAGTAATAAGTGCGGATAAAAGAAATCTTTAACAGTGCTTTCTTTTGCATTGATAAAGATGAGGCTTTATCTGTGCTAAAAAAAGCACTGATAAAAACCTACCTTTATCAATGATTTTAATAAAGTTCTGATAAAAGTGTCTAGATCAAATTAAAATAAACTAACCTGTTGTGAAACCATCACAATATCAAAATCTTTCCGCAGAAACCACCCATTTTCATCACTCCTCCTACGTGAATCGAAGCTCGAATCACACAAACCCACTCGAATCACACAAACCCACTCAAATCACAAAAATACTCTACCTTAAGTTGCTTGAACAACATCTGGCTTCTGGTGTTTGGTTTCTGTTATCTTTTTGAAGAAAACATCGATATATGGTCCTAGGGTCTTAGATTTTCATCAACCTAGATAGGTAGGCATGTGTTTTACTTTGTAGGTTCTGATTTTATTTCTGTATTTTTTATTCTAAAATCTAGATTCGTGGGTTTCCAATTTTCCTTTTTAGGTACCTATTTTATTTCTATATTTGTGCTCTAGTTATTGTATTCTGTTTTTATTTTATTTATGATCTGTTTTTTTCTTGACTATTGTTTTGGATATCCTGTTTTGGTCTTTTTAAATTGTTTTTTTTAATCAATTTTTTTTGTCTACATCTATACCCCAGCTTGATTTGTTGTTTTGAATCAATTTCTTTTTTAGGTTCTGAGAAAATTGATTTAGTAAACAAATTTTTAGTCTGATGATGGTGCGAAGAAGCAATAGAAGATGATTTTATGCAATTCATGTAAGGGAATTTATTTATTTAAATTCTATTTTAATATTCTAATGTAAGGTTTTTTCTTTAAAAATTTGTTTTCTCAGAATTGTGTTATTTTATTTTAAGATAAATATTAGAAAGGGAGATTCCATATTTATTTATTTTCAATGGCTCTCTATTTTTAAAATTAGTATGGTGTTGTATTTATTTTACTATTTTATGATAGTTTTCTGTAAGGGTTGCATATATTTTTATCAATTTAAGATTATTTTATAAATATATATATACATATATATATATATGTAAATATATATATCTTTATGTCTATTTATATGTATTTTCAGAACTTATAATGTAAGGGTGATTTTATAATTATTTATTAAAAAAATTATGGTTTTGGATTTCAAAATTAGGAAGGTGTTATATTTTTTTCACTAAAAATTATGTTTAAATCTGCATTTCTTTTGAAATTATGTATATTATAAATTCCATGATATATATATATATCTTTGTGTGTGTGTGTGTGTTTAAATGTATATGGGATAGATGTTGGAAGGGTTGGTGTGTTTTTCACCTTTTTTCTGATATATCATGTTGATCTGTATTATTTCTTTATACCAACTTCTTTATGGACCTCCCTAAAATCTCAAGGATGAGTCAATTCGTATAAGATGGCCTCCCAAGAATCCTTAGGTTGCTAAATAATTTTTTCCAATAAATATAATGGAAGTTATAAAATTCTATATATTAGAAATTATTTTTAGGTATTCGTCATTTTAGATCTATATATACATTTTAGGTCTATATATATATATTTAATTAACACTAATATAATTTATACTTCAATAACCAATAAAATATTGTAAACTCATGTTACTTTCAAAATAATAAAATTAGGTAACTATATATATATATATATATTTGAAATAATTAAACTTTCTAAAATTTAAATAATTATATTTTATGTATAATTACAAAAAATAAAAATTATTTATAATTAATATAATTTAAAAATAATTATTAATATCATTTTTTTGTTTCATTATAAAAAAATAGTATTATATATATATATACATCGAATAATATATTATATATTTAAATAAATTTAAATATGATAAATAATATACAAATATATAAAATTATATTCAAATAAATTTACCAATATAATATATATATATATAACATATATATATATATAATATTTAGGTAGATTTGATTTATTTATCTATGTATCGAATGAGGAGTAACCTCTATTTTATAGTTTTTGATGGTGGAAGGCGTGACCCCATTCATGTTTATTGTCTATTAAGGTAACTGTGAACAAAGTACGTACCTCGATCGACCTCTTTTTCCAATCACATAAAACCCTATCATTTTTTTAATAAAATAAAATCTATTAAAAACCATGTTTTATTGAAAAAACAATATAAAAAATACTCAACTAATTATTTTATTAAAGTTTTATTCAGATCCTTTTGGATAAATTCAAGGATAAAAATAAAATTAATTCATCATTAACTATGTCTCCACAAAAAATCAAATAAATTAATTTTGGTAGCATACACTCGTTAACTGAAATTACATTGTAGCAAACCAATACCTCCAGGATGCGTAGCACTGCAGTTTTGTATTCTGATTTTTCCATCTCCACCCTCTCTATTTCAGTCCTACACTTCACTCTATCATTTATCTGGTTGTGTGGATCTTAATCTAGAAGGAGTTGGTGTAATTGGAGGCATCGAGTTAATAACTAGTTTCAATGGTGTATTTCTCATAAATGGGAGTCATTTCCCCTTTTATAGAACATAATGAAGTAAGTGGGAAGAATTTCCCCTTGTACTTTATTGTATTCACTAAAAGGGGCAATGCCTTCCATTTGTGATAATTACACCATTGAAACTAATTATTAACTCAATGCCACCATTTCCACAAAATCCTTCTAGAACAAAACTCCACACAACCGAAGAAACAATAGAGTGAAGGGTAGGAAATAAATGGAGAGGGTGGAGATTGAAGAATCAAAATACGCAACTGTAGTGTTGCACAGCCTGGCGGTCTTGGGTTACTACAGTGTAATTTCAGCTAATAATTGTATGTTACTAAAATTAATTTATTTGATTTAACATGGAGAAATAGTTAATGATTAATTAATTTCATTTTTATCCTCAAATTTATCCATAAGGATCCGAATAAAATTTTAATAAAATAATTGGTTGAGGATTTTTTTAGATTTTTTTCAATAAAACTTGGTTTTTTTAATAGGTTTTATTTTATTAGTAAATGATAGGGTTTATATGATTGGAAAAAAAGGTATATAGAGTCATGTAAATCTTTCAAACTTAGGGAAATAATCTATAAGCCATTTGAGATGTGCAGGAATCAGCCGCACCTTAATTTGATGCACGGTGTGACCGCTATGACTCAATGTGTCCTTTATCAATTTAAAATCGATAGTTTAGTTCAAAAAATGTCACTCAATTAAATTAGAGAAAATTCACTTGTATTTTCTTGATAATTTAGGAAATTGATTCATAAGTCCTTTGTGACATGTATTAATCAGTCTCACATCAAACTGATACACGATGTGATCCTTATAGGTCAAAGTGTGTGTTTGTAGTTTAAAATGATATTTTAGTAAAAAATAAGTGACGTACTCAAAACTGATAAAATGCATTTTTATTGATTTTATACTTTATCAAAATGATCCATAAATAATTTTAGATGTGTAGGAATCGGTCTTACCTCAATCTGATGCATGGTGTGACTGGTATGACCCAAAGTGCATCTTTTTATTTAAAAATGTTATCAATTTTAATAAAAAGGACAACTGGCCTACTCAAAACAAAGAAAACACATTAATATTGTTTTTATACATTATGTAAATGATCAATAATTAATTTTTTACGTGTAGTAATTATCCACACCTCAATAAAACGTACGTTGTGCCCAGTATGACTCAATGTGTCTACTATCAGTTTAAAATCGACAGTTTATTTCAAAAACTGTCACTCACTCAAAACTGAGAAAACAGAATTGTATTTTATTGATAATTTAGTACATTGATTCATAAGTTATTTTTGATAGGTATGAATAATTATCACATCAAACCAAAACACTATGTGATCAATATGAGTCAAAGTGCATGTTTCGAGTTTAAAATGACATTTTAGTAAAAAAGAAAAGTGACGTACTCAAAAATGAGTAAACAAATTCAGATTGTTTTGATAATTTATGAAAAAGATCCATATTCCATTTGGAACATTTAAGAATTATCTTCACCTCAATCCAACACATGGTGTGACCAATATTACTCAAATTATATCTTTTTATTTAAAATTGACATCAATTTTAGTAAAAAGGGGAACTCACCTACTCAAAACTGAGCAACTAAATATGGATTGTTTTGTTAATTTAGTACAATGATCCATAAGTCATTTGTGATGTTTCGGAATTAGTTTCACTTAAATACAACACACTATGTAATCGGTATTTATCCAAGTGAATTTTTTTAATATATAAGTATCATTTTAGTTTAAAATCCACATCACATCACCAAAATTGAGCAAACAATGCTAGATTGTTTTATCTTCATTTAAATTATATATTCAATCAAGGTTTAACCTTTAATTGGTAAATCCCAATAATTTCATGTTGGTCCCAATTTAGAAAATATATTGTACGTTAGAGGGGACCACAAATAGGGGATTTGGATTCTAGATAGAGGAACCAAATATTTGAAACCTTTAAAAAATGAAAGAGACTTCAATGAGAAGGTTAAAATTTTTCTTAAAATATTATGTTTTCCCACATAATATTATTTGTTATATATTGAATTAACAAAATATAAATTAATTGTTTGAATAATTATAAAGACAATGTATTTTACACATAATGATGTTACCAATCCCTCAAAAGAACAAACTATAATAAAGGAAACCCTTTAGAAAGATGTAAAAGTAATGTTACGATATACTTTCTCTATTTTACCAAAAAATTATATAATGAAACAATGAATTAATTTTAATTATTCCTTATAGAGTACATTTATTTTAGAATATTTTTTTCCATGTGTCATGTCATTTCAAGAATAGAAACAACACTCTCTCTGCACAATCACAGAGGTAATATTGATGTTTTCACAATAAAATCAGTTTTCATAGAATTAATGTATTGTTTCATATTTAGGTTCAATTTATTTCTTTTTATTATTACTCACATAGTGATTTTTTTTATTATACTAGTGTATTATTTTTTTCGAGTTGGGGGGGTATGTCCATCTTTCGTGCCTTTCTACACCAAAACTTCCACAGACTTCTTCTCGCTCAAAACCTTTTCACCCTTACAATGGTGTATTTATCACTTTCTTTCAAGTTATCTCCACTAAATTTTTAGGAAGAGAAACGATGTTGCCTCTTCTCAATTATATATTTAATATTTATGTTTTCGCTATAAAATCATTATCCATATAATTAATATATTTTTTCATATTTATGTTTAATTTATTTTTTTAGTGTTACTAACATAATAATTTTTTTCTTATACAGGTTGATTCTTTTTTTCAAGTTGGAGATCTTTGTCCATCATTCCGGTCTTTCTGCACCAAAACTTCTATAGAATTCTTCTCCCTCAAAACCTTTTAACCCCTACAATGGTTTATTTTTCAATTTATTTCATTTTACCTCCAATTCCTTTTCAGTAAGAGAAACGACGTTGTCTCTCCTCAATTACAAAGTTAATCTTTATGTTTTCACAGTAAAATCATTTTCCATATAATTAATGTATTGTTTAATATTTATGTTTAATTTATTTATTTTTAGTATTACTCACATAATAATTGTTTTCTCATAAAGTTGGATTCCTTTTTTCTAGTTGAGGTTCTTTATCTATCTTTCATGCCTTTCTACAACAAAACTTCTACATACTTATTCTCCCTCAAAACATTTCAACCCTACAGTGTTCAGATTTATCATTTTCCTTAAAGTTCCCTTCACTACTCAATCACAGAGTTAATATTGATATTTTCACAATAAAATTACTATCCATATAATAAATGTATTATTTCATATTTATTTTTAATTTATTTCTTTTTATTATTACTCATAATAATTATTTCCTTATACAGGTGGATTCTTTTTTTCAAGTTAATGTGGTTTGTTTGTAGCTTCTCATGTAGTGTTGGTAGTTCGATAAACAAAATCAATTGAAATCATGGTAACATTGATAGTTAGGATTTTTTTGAGACTTTAGTACATGTATTAATTAGCCACACCTCAATATAACACATGATGTGACCGGTATGACTCCAAGTACTTATTTATATTTAAAATTGACATTAATTTTAGTAAAAAATACAGTTGCCCCAATGTGTCTGTTATCAGTTTAAAATCGACATTTTAGTTCAAAAAGTTTCAGTCACTAAAAAGGATTAAATTCACTCATATTTTCTTGATAATTTAGGGAAATTGTTCATAGTTAATTTGTGACATATGGTAATTTTTTTCACGTCAAACCAATACACGATGTGATTAGAATGAGTTGAAAGTATGTGTTTCAAGTTTAAATTGAAATTTTATTAAAAAATAAAATTGGCATACTCAAAACTAAGAAAACATATTCATATTGTTTTCATACTTTAGGAAAACAATCCATAAGTTATTTGGAATGTGTAGGAATCATACTCACCTCAATCTGACGCACAGTTTGACTAATATTACTCTAAGTGCGTATTTATTTAAAATTGACATCGATTTTAGTAAACAAACAAACTGGCCAACTCAAAACCAAAAAAACACATTTATATTGTTTTGATACTTTAGGAAAATGATCCATAAGTTATTTGAGATGTTCATGAATCAACGGCAGCTAAATCTGACGCACAGTGTAATCGGTGTGACTCCAAGTGCGTGTTTTTATTTAAAATTGACATCAATTTTAATAAGAAGACCAACTGACCTAGTCAAAACCAAGAATACACATTAAAATTGTTTAAATTATTTAATAAAATTATCCATAATTCATTTTTAATTTTTAGGAATCATCCTCACCACAATATTATACACGATGTGATCGGTATGAGTCAAAGTGCATTTTTTAATTTTAAAATGACATTTTAGTAAAAACGAAAAGTGATGTACTCAAAACTGAGAAATCACATTCATAATGTTTTGATACTATAGTAAAATGATCCATAAGTCATTTGGGAAGTGTTGGAATCAACTAAAAATCAATCTGATGCACATTGTTACCGGTATGACTCAAAGCATGTCTTTTTATTTAAAATTTTCATCAATTTTAGTAAAATGGAAAATTATCCTACTCAAAATAAATAAAACACATTTGGATTGTTTTGATACTTTATTAAAATGATACATAAGTCATTTTTGATGTTTAGGAATTAGCCTCACCTCAATCCAATACATGATATGTCTGGTATGACTCAAAGTGTCCATTATCATTTTATAATAGACATTTTAGTTCAAAAAGTTTTACTCATTGAAAATGGTCAAATGCGCTCATATTTTCTTGAGAATTTAGGAAAATGATTAATAATTTATTTGTGACTTTTAAGAATATATTTAACATCAAAATTATTCACTATGTGATTGGAATGAGTCAAAAGTGTGAGTTTCTAGTTTAAAATGACATTTTAGTTAAAAAGATAACTGATGTACTCAAAACTAAGAAAACACAATTATATTGTTTTGATACTTTATGAAAATGATCCATAAGTCATTTGAGATGTGTTGGAATCATCCTTACCTCAATCTGATGCATGGTGTGACCGGTATGACTCCAAGTATGTATTTTTATTTAAAAATGATATCAATTTTAGTAAAATTAACACTTTATGTTAATTTATTTCTTTATATTTTTACTAACATAAAAATTGTTTTCTTATATAGGTTCATTATTTTGTTAAATTAGGGGTGTCTTTTTCAACAATAGCATGTGTCAGGTTAGGATTAAAAGACAAAGGAACATTGATGTTTTTGAATGTGCATACTAATTTATATTTATGTAATTGTATAAACCAATGTTTGAAATGTCTATAATAATGTTTTTTTTTCTTGTGTTTATGCTGTAAATTTCATTTCATTTAAATACTATATTGGGGATTTTTTTTGATATCTAGTGTGTTTCTGGCACAATATTGTTAGATCAGTTGGTGAGGACTCTCTAGGTGCATCCAAGAGACCCGAGATCAAATCTGGGTGGAGGCATATTTCCGGGGTACTGTAGCAGTACTGTAGTAGTCACTGTTTGGTACTGTAGCAGCTGGAACTATTCATCCATCTAGGCCTTCGGGCCACCAGTTTGGTCCCCGGGTCCTGCAAGGCTTTCGGGCCACCCAAGGCCTTCGGGCCAGTTGATTCTCAAGGCCTTCGGGCCACCTTAAGGCCTTAGGGCCACTCCAAGGCCTTCGGGACACATGAATGCAGGCCTCAGACACACTATATAAAAGGAGCAGCCCCAGAAGAGGATTCAGAGCAGGTGCACTCACCAGAGCAGAGCCAAATGGATTGTCAGAATGAGAGGGTATGGCTATACCATCGGTACCAGCCTGTGCTTGCACGGGAAGCCTAGCCAGACGGTCATGCAAAGGTGGAGAGCTACTATCAGGATGCAGATGCTTGGGAGGGGCAGTTCCTTGTAGATAGTCTGGTTGAATTCCCTAAGACCTTCAGGTCATGTAATCTCCTAAGCCCATGAGCCATATAATCTATGAGAATATGGGCCTTGTAATGGTTCCCCCTCATCCCTTTAAAGGGGGGTTATCAAAAATAAATAAAAATGAAGGCCTTTGGGCCATTCGGGCTAGTGTGTTTCTAGTGTGGCGGTGTGTTATTACAGCACACTACAGTATGACCCTTTATCAGTGATTCTATGAGCACTGATAAAAATTCATTAATTAGTGATTCTATAATTACAGATAAAGGTACACATTATCAATGCTTCTATAGGTTCTAATAAAATTCCATTTATCAGCGCTTTTATAAGCACTGATAAATGGTACCTTTAGCGGTGCTAAATTAAAGCACTGATAAATTGTTCCTTTATCGGCACTTTTAAAAGCACTGATAAAGGTACCATTTATTAGCACTTTTTCAGCATTGATAGAAGATCATGGATTTTAAACTCTCTCATGTAGTCAACACTTTTCTAACATGATAAAGGCCATTTCTTATGTTGTTAAAGGCCTATTTTGTAGTGGTGTATTCCAAGAAGAGATCAACCATGCCAAGAATTTGGTAGAGTGAAATTAGAGAATCAATGATAAAGATGATCAGATATCACGGCTTCAAAAATATATGGACACCAATAGAGGGGGGAATGTATAAATTTATCATTCGCTCTATGGGTTCCAAGATAATGGGAAGACTATCATTGTGACTATGGTGGAGGAGCTCCTCTTTGCTGAGGAGGCTGAGGATACCTAGCTAGATGAGCTTCAACAGTCTACTGATGATGTTCAAGATACCCTTCAGCAACTCAAGAGTTATGTTGATGGTCTCCTATAAAATATGATAGAGAGACTCCAATTTATGGATACACCTCTAATTTTTTTCACCATGAATGAAAATAATTTTGTTTCCAATCATCCATGTCTGCATCCCTATTTTTCTCTCTAACTATAACATAACAATAAATCTTTTTTGTTTTTCTAAATATCCTTGTATCAATGTGTTGCAGTCACAGTGATAAGAACATGAGGGTGATATAATTATTTCTAGGGTATTTATACCTAGAGAGAATTGTTCGACTATTTTTTGAGTCATATGACAAAACCTAAAAACATTGTATCTTTTGTGTCATTTCCTTAATTTTTTTCCCAAGTAAAATATGAACAGGACTTAGTGAGAGAGACATTAATTTTTCTTAGGATTCCCTTTATGGGTTTTCAACCTAATAAGTTTTATACCCTTTTTCATCAAGATTTTAGATTCTTTCAAGTCGAATTAATGAAATTGGTGTTTTAGGTCAAATAACTTTGACGATGAGTTACGGGGTTATGAACCAAGGAAGGATTTTTGACCAAGAATGTTCCAACACTCTTCAAATACACAGAGGGTGATTTGAGTCATGATTTTGTGACTTCTTAATATGAAACATGATATTGTAAAAGTACTTAAGGAATAAAAATGGACCATATTCAAAAAAATCTTCAAGTACAATGTTCTAGGGGCTTACAGAGATAGAAGAGTTTTCTCCTAAGGAGGAATGTGCTTCTAGTTGATAGAATTTTTGGGGGTGACTTATGGAAAGAAAAACTGAGGCGTATCAATGCATAGTCAAAAAAAAGGTTTCCTTGGGTATTAGAAATTATATCCCCGATGGTCAAGTATTTTATTAGCATCTAGATTTCTCAGGACCATAGAGGGTCATTTTTTAAAGTAAGGTGTCTGAGAATAGAGGAACATGGACATTTTGTTGATGTAGCAGTTGGTCCTAGAATTGTAAATCTAGGAATCACTACATGTCATGATGGAATGAGATTCAATTCACATGAATCTCTTCAGGGTTATGTGGTGTATGAATGACACTAGGAGAAAAGGTTTTGCCCCTCCCAACAAGGTTTGAAGTATCATGTAGTTTAATTCCATGCGACTAGGATTTCAACTGTGTTGTTTAACATCTTATTGAAAGGATGTTGGGGGATATAATTTAAGTTCATTTATCTTTGAATAAAATATTAATGGTTTTCCCTTTCATGGTGATTGAACTGAGAATGTACCATCATCTTTAGGTATGATGAGGGAAAGTTGTAAGCTATAATATAGGGGATTCTATATCTGAAAAAAAAGGATATAAAATAACAACACAAGGAATTACCATGAAGCATGTTCAAAAATAAGGTTTCATCACGAAGTTGTTAGGGTTTATGGAGATGTAAGATGTTTCTTACAAGGATGAATGTTACTCTAGTTGGAAAGCCTTTTGGGGGAGACTTATTCAAATCCAAACTAGGGAACGTCAATACATAGTCAAACAATAGCTTCCTATGGTTAAAGGGCCTTTTGTGGAAAACTTATGCAGATCCAAAATGGGGAATATTAGGTATAGTCAAAGTAATGGTTTCCTAGAGAATAATAAATTATATCACTAATAGCCAGGGAAATATTATGGAGATGTAGATTTCCCCAGAAACATGGTTTGATTTGTGTAAGGAATGTGCCTGAGTAAGTGATGATCATTTCATATCGAACTTACCCATGAATGGGGAGAAATGTTTTCTATGAAATTATGACTCAAATATAGGGAAGTGGAAAATTATTATGGATAGTCCTAAGACATAGTATATGGGTGTCTCTATATATCTCATCAATTTGAGAATAAAAACATACGTAGTTTAATAAATATTCCCCATAATGATTTAATACTAGTGTGGGGATGAGGTTTTCTTAATATGATCGCATGAATAGGGAGAGAACCCATAATGGACCCTTCTATGAATATCTAGATAATACATTTGAAATTGGGGTAATTTTCTATCTTTTGGATGGATGATGATATAGGATCTAGGCATCACTAAGTATCTTATTAGAGTACGATTGAAGATGTAGGATATAGGCATCACTAAGTATCTAGTTAGAGTACGAATCAATCCATGCTTTTTCTTAGATTTACATCATGAAAGATACATCAACCATTCAGTTTAACATCATGGATTAAGGAAATTTAGTTTTCCTTTTAATGTATTGTATCAAATATCATGCTAACCATGACATGAACTGATATTCCTTGGTCATGTGTGGAAGCCTATACCAGAAATTCTAAGCCCATGAAATCTATGCTCAGTGTGATAAATAAGGAGTGGAAAAGGATTATTTTACCACACAAAGGTGACTAGAAGGAATGATAGGATAATTTTGATCATGTAGTGGTTGGACCAAGATTTAGGATCTATCCATCACCACATATCTCATAGGGGTGAAAATCAATCCATATATAGTTCTGGGAAACCATGTAGTTTAATATAATTTGCCAAGGATAAAGGTTCCTTGAAATGAAAATGAATTCAGGAGGCCCCATAAATATTATCTAGGAATTCAAGGAATCATCGTATGATAGGTATCACATGTTTGTTACTTGAGGCTTCCTGATCTTGTTCCCAATGCATTATATACTTAGTACATAGGGTAATATTTCATTTTAAAATCATGTGATGAAGTCATTTTTTTGTAGTTTAATGTCATGTGGCTAGTAAGAGATAGTTTATTATAGTTTTAGTTCATATATCTAGGACCATATGTAATGGAAACGATGATTTATATAAGGTTTAACATGCCAATAATGTTCTGGTATACTTCATATATGACGAAGGAAGTTTTCAACCATGATCTTGGGGGTTCTCAGGTCAAAAAAAGTGATATGGTGAAAGAATGAAAGGAATGACCATGGACTATGTTTGAAAAGTGTTATACAGCATGATGTTTTGGGTATTATAGAGGTAGAAGAGGTTTCTCGTAAGGATGAATGTGCCTCAAGTTAAGAAGCATTTTGGGGGGTGACTTATGAAAGTCCAGACTATGGTGTATAAATGTATATTCAAACAATGGAATCCTCTAGTTAACATTTCCTTTGGGGGTTGGGGTGACTTATAAAAATCCAATCTGGGTTGTATCAATGCATAGTCAAAAAATGTTGTTCTCAGGAATTGGTCATTCTATCACTGACAGTCATGGAATGCTTATGGAGATCTAGATTCCCTAGGATAAGGAGTATGATTTGTGGATGGAATGTGTCCAATAACAAAGGAAACATTTGTACTAACATTTTACATAGAGTTTAAAGTTCCCTACATAGATTTGGATCATATATAAATAAGGGGATATTTTTTCCATGATGGATCCCGAATAAGGGAACCCAAACTAAGATCTCCTCCATGAATTACGTTCATATGCAGGTGTAAAGGACCACACGCCTCTATTTTTTTGTCCATGTATGAAACCAGGTTAAGGGAAATCAACATAACTATGTATCCTATGTGGATAGGAATCAATCCATTCATAATTATAGATCTTTATGATGGGCCCACAATTTTAAGTACCCATGTGGAATTCTCCTATAAAGATCATTGTTTTTTGCAGGAGAGGGGTTACTTTCTATACTTTTTGGATGGGCCTAGAACATAAGGTCTAGGTGTCACTATGTATCCCATTGAGATGATAATCAAGTCTCACATAGTTATAGAATAGATGTATGGTGGGATACCATCACCAATGGTTATGATCCGCTCAAGCACATACCTAAACATTATACAGTTGTATATTGTGTAATAAGGATATGAACCATTCAATTTTATTTTATGAGTAAAGGATGTAATCGTATAGTTTAACATCTTTTAACTAAGATTCTAGGCTATGTAGTTTAAAATTATTACAAATTATACTATGGTGTCTTATAGTTTCAATTTGTATGACTAGGACCATATTTTGGGCCTTTTATAGTCTTTCATCAATGACCAAATGTCATGTAGTTTATCATCGTTCAATGAGGGTGAAGATTTTTCTTTATAAAATTTATTATTTCTTTATAAATATTGCATTTTTAGGGGGAATAACAATATATCCATCAATCTAAATCAAGTAATAAGACCCTTTATAGTTGATTTTTGTATGGAATAAGGTCCATCACACTTTGGATTGATCTATGGAGGTTTCTTCTCTGGTATCATCAGAGTCCTAAGGACCAATACCATCTCTCCTTAGATTAAAACATGTAGGAGTAATTTATTGTTAAAAACTCATTCTATTCAATTTTACTAGACCTCCAAGTGATGAAAAGTATTTAGTATTTTCTAATCATGTCTCTCTAATTCATCCATATTTTTTGGGATTTTTCATCTGAGGATAGTTGATTGCAGATGGAAACAAAAATCAATGTAAATTAGACCTTAGTGGGAAAGACTTCTTATATCCCATATATAAATTAATATAGGGTTTCCCATGTGGAAATTTGGATTTTGGTTTTATAGGAACACAAGGCATGGAAGAGTTTTCTAGGACAAGGATTTTTTTTATTTATCTGCCATATTTTGGAGTATGTTTGATAAGGTCTTGTTGAAGGCCTATATCTATTCATTAACCACTACATGATAGTGAGAAGAATAGTTGGATTTTATTTTGTCATCTTGGTATAACATCTTCAATTTTTATGAGAATAATTTGGTTTATTTTCATTATTATTGTGTGAGGGACACTGAATCTGGTAATGATGTTAGACTTCATGAAATTGATGATATTTTTGGACTTTACTTCCTTAAGAGGTATCGTCTCAGCCCATTTAGAGAAGAATTCGATAGTAGTAAGAATGTATTTTAACTTCTTTGTCGTAGCTCTAGGGTACAACCCTACAACATCTATTCCCTATATAGAAAATGGCCACGATTATTTAAATTTTTGTAGCAACTTTAGGGGATGATGGATGAATTTGGAATGCACTTGGAAGGAGTGGCACTTTCTGGAAAATTTTGTGCAATCCTAAAACATTGAAGGATAGTAGTATTCAGGCCTCCTAGTTTTATGGGAAAGACTAAACCCTAATTAGTGGGGCCCTTAGGCCCCTATATGAACTTATTTTATGACAGAAATGGTCTCTTCTCCATCAAATCGCCTGAGAAGGACTCCATCAAAGCCCCATTTATAAAGAAATTTCTAGTGATTTGGGCCATCATAAAGAGTATAGTTGGTCACTCATCATTGGGTTTTCTCTTTTACAACTTTATTTGATGAGATTAAATTATTTTGAAGTTAGTCCACAATGTACATCATCCAACTGATGGTAGGACTGTCTAGTTTAGGGATAGAATTAACCTTGTTTATTTATTCCATGTCAAAACATGAAAAGGGAGACATTATTTGGAGGTGATAAAGGATAATGAATATTTCATCCTAGTTTAGATCATCCAAAGCGATAGTCACATTCTCCAATGCATATTCCTAGGAATTCTATGATCTTGGGTTACGGGTCAATGTTGGCTCCGAGGAAAATTATACCAATGGTCCTAAGACTTAGTCAAAAAGGGGAATTATATCTTCTTTTATAATTGTATAATAATTATTTATCATCTTGATTGCCAACTCTGAAATGCCTTTTACCTTTAAGTGGTTCACTGGAATTTGAAGTTCCAATTCTAGCCATTAAATGAGGGCCTAATGTTCCTCCTTATTATTTTTACAGCCTTTGGAAAATAGGAAGGAGTAAGGAAAGACTTCCTTTTCTAGAGAGACCAACATGAATCCCAACCCAAAATTGTTGAGCTTAGGGTATTCCATTCACTTACTTGTTGGGATTATGGATGCATGGTCAAAGTACATTTCCCATGTATAGGGGGTTTTTTTAATAGACTATATTTTTCATTACAAAATTAAGTATTTAATGACATTTTTTATGAAGATGGATGTTTTGTAAGGAAGACTTCTAATTACTAGACTTTTACCACTTTTTGAGGCATGAACTAAATGTCAAACAGCTACAAAATAACCATGCACCATGCCAAATGTCCAATCAAAAAAGGATGGTTAAGGATTTATTTTAGTGAGTTTTTGAGAGAGACCAAATGGAACTTATGGTGTTGTAGGTAGTGCCTCAGCTTATGAAACATGAATATTAACTCAATACATATCTTCTTGAAATATTAATAATGAGTCTAAGTATCGAGCATAGTTAGATTGATATGATAAAGGTTTTTTTCATTCTTGGTGTCATTATTATGTGTGAGGAAAGAGCCTACTGATATTTTTAAGTTTGTCACAGAAAAATGAGTTTTTCGCCTAAATATATGGCATTAACACTAGTGGAATCAAAATATATTTCTTCGGACTATCAAATTCTTCCTGATAGTTTTCAGTCCACTGATATGTGACCCCCTTTTTCATCAACCTGTTGGAGGGAAGACACTTTCCTGTGAGTTTCTCTATAAAGAATAAAATATAGGAAAGGTGTCCCTATAATCCCCTAAACTCTATGAAGATTATAGGATGTGAAATAACCAAAATTTAATTGGTCTAATAAGGGTTATCTTCTAATCCATGATGGAGTACGTCGTAGTCGAGTAAATTCCCCGAATTAACTCTGAAATCATATTTTACGGGGTTCATCTTCAAGCTATGTAGTGAGGGTTTATTAAATATAGTATCAAGATCATCCAGGTGGTGTTAAAAAATTTAATACTTAACCACAAGATCATCAACATAACATTTTATAGACCTTCCCAAAATTGGTTTAAAGATTTGACGTATGGCATGTCGGTATGTAGCGTCAGCATTCTTCGAGCCAAAGGAAATCACCCGATAGAAAAATACTCATTAGGGGAACTGAAGGAGTTGTATTTATCATATTTTAGGGCCATTTAGATTTAATTATACCTATAATATTCATCTATTAAGAAAATTTCATGATACATGGTTGTAGAATCAGTTGGAAATTCTGTAATCAGAACCGGGAAGTCATCTTTCAGAAAATGCCAGTTGAGATCTCTGAAGTTGATGAAAATCCTGATTTTCACATTCTTCTTATTTACCATGACTATATTTTCTATAAACATAAGATAATATGATTACTAAATGAAATTATCCATGATAATCTTTTCAACTTCAGCCTCAATTTTGGTTGTGTGAGTTGGGTACATCCTTCTTGATACCTATTTATAACTCTGGTGGTTTTCTAGAAATCTTAGGTGGTGTGTGGACACCTCAAGATCAAGACCCATCATTTTTATATAATTATAGTAAAACAAATCTCTTTTTTTATTTATAAAATTAGGTATATACATATTTTTCCTTGGAATACATGGTCTCACTAAACAATGTGGGTCATGGGTCCTCTTCTAAACCCAATTTTATTTTTATAAGTTAATCAATAGTGGTTGAGACACCATACTCTAATGTTGGAGGGGCATCCCTGAGGTCCTTCTAATATTCCTCTTATTATTCCTCTTTCTTTTCATCTTCTTCCTTACTCTTAAGGGGAGTGGTTGATGAAGGAAATTTCTCAGATTTAGGAGAGGATTCGGTATTCTAACATTCGGATTGTGAAGCAGCTTCCAATGACCCAACTGATGATGTGGGGTTTCTTTCAATCTATTCAAGGGAAACAAGGGATAAATAAATAGTATCTTTACTCTCTTATGATGAAATGATAGCCTTTCCTGAAATAATTGATGAGGTTGGGATTTTTTTAGGCTTAAGAGATGGAATGAGGGCACTTTCACCTGAGCATTTACCCATATTCGAAGCTTCAATGACCTTTTTATTGCTTCCAGAATCAGTGGTCATGATTGATATCATTAAATATGTAGAATATGCACCCAAAAATGGTACCATGACTTTGATCTAATTGATGATAAGAACATTTTCTTCACTAAGTTTCCTGAAGGGATTGACGGGGTCATTTATAGACCATTCAGGGCATTGACTTGAGCAAAACCATCATCCATGGATTGTTTCCCTTACCTATATAAGAATATTTCATCAATATATTGTGATTATTGAGAATTAAATAGATATTTATCTCCATGAAACATCCTAATTTGACAATTAATGCAATATTTGAGGCATTGGTGGTATGATGAGGGCCTGATGTGTCTTCGTACAATGGAATATTTGTCTTTACCTATGAAAGATATGATCATTTGGAATTTATTAGGATCAATATCTACATGATATATTTTATCTTTAGTAAACTCGGATTCAAACACTTGATTTAACAACAAATCATCTATGAGTTCTTCACAGTGGTCCTTCAAAAGAGTATGAGAATCCATTATCAACAACTTGTCTAACGCCTGGGTTAATTAGTTTAAAATTTCATTATTTTAGGCCAAAGTTCAATGTTTCCCAACCTAAGGATTCTCCTTCATAGGCATTAAAGTAAATGATGTAGGTATATTAACCCTTGGAATAGGAGTTGAAGGCCCTGCTATCTTTGGGTGGTTTGGTAGAATAGGTTTTCCTACTTTTTGAGGTCGATAATATAATTTCATCCCCTTTAACTAATCTTCCAAGATGATCAGGTCAAGGTGACTCTTGGAATGTGTGGGGGAAATTTACTACTCCTTTTGAGCTCACATGAGGTCTCTCTGGTGAGTTTCGGCAACAAAGACAGTCTGAGTGGGGACATGGTCGGTGTATTAATTTTTTTTGTGATTGCATCTTCCTTGGTATCCTTGGCCCTAATGGACTCTTCCCCTAGTTCTCCAATCATATGATAGGAACTCAGGTTCTTTTCCATATTCACCATCAAATAAGGGATCCACTAATTGAATGAAATTAATGGAACTGAACATTAAGTCTTCATCTGAGGAGGATTATGTCTGGTGGGTCAAATCTTGTGGCACCATTTTGTGGGGAAGTTCTTATACTTTTATAAATGAAGGCATTAATTCTGAGAGAGTCAAAAATAAATTTTTACTTGGTGTAGGTTCATCTTCCTATGTTTTTTTCCGCCCTTCTGGCCATTTCATTTTTTAGAAGACTATCCTTTAGAGGATTGTAGTTCTAACTGATTTGGTTGCATCATAGTAGAAGATGTTGTGGGAATAGTTGGTCTATTCAACTATGCTATAAGGATAGTATGTTTACAATTGATTATTATTATATTCATCCAATCATTGAACTTCTTCACATTCTTTCTAGTAACTTCCTTTCATTCATTCTCCTCCTATGTGGTAGCATGGGAAACACATGCCAATTGTGCCGGTGGTTTTACCAAATTCACTTTCCCAGAGTCCATAATTTTTTCTAAGATATATTTGAAAATAAATAATTACTGGATTTTGTTTTCCAATCTATATTTAAATAAAAAATAGTTTGGTATACATTCAAGACCAGAATTATCGGGCCTCTTAGGCTTTGGAAACATGAGAAAGTTATTCTCCAAATCAATGATGAAGTATCTAGGGACTTACTCATCTTGGAACAAATAAAATTTGTTCTTTAGTTCCTATAACTAAATTCACCTCTACGCCTTTCACTCATCTTGATGATGATGGCATTATTATTGATGCTTATGAAGGTTCCGGGTGCAGCAGAAGCGCGTGGGTGGATGTTCCCACTTGGCTTTTTTTTGTCATTAGTAATGATCAATCCGGGATCAATACAACGATAAATGCCAGTCTCCATGGATTGAATCACAGAAAAAGACAAAGAAGATGGTTTTTCCCAGAACCACAAATAAGGATCGTTATAGGTTGATTATAATTAATTTAATTAATTATAAAGAAATACCTTTTGGGTCTTCTTTCTTTGTTGATGTTCTTGATCACGTTGTCGATGTGATTCGTCATTGTGTCGCAGAAGCCAAGTGTAGACTCTCTATAGTGGTGATCCATACGTGTACCTCGTATCTCTGGATGTCACCAAAGGATTCTCTGGGTGCTAGCATGGAGAAGCCTTTGCTTGCATTGTTCGCCTTAGATCGTCTTGATCCGATGGGATAGGATCTCTCTCGGTCTTGAGAGCGTTCTTGGAGGAAGAGGTTCTTTCGGCCTTGAAAAAATTCTCCAGAGATGTTGTGCACAACAATTTTCTTGTGTATTATAAAAGAGTTGGGGTTGTGAGGATATTTATAATCGGGTATGTGGGGTTATAGAGTTATGAAAATAAATAAATGTGTTACGCGTTTTATTTATTTCATTGACTCTTATTTAAAACCCCCATGTCGAATAAATAATTCCTTGACATGCGCCCACGCTGATTATAATAAATATCATTTAAAACAAAATTATATTCTCAAAATCCAGACTGGAAAAACTACACGGTGTGTAATAATAAATACACGGCGTGTACTTGTTTTTCATTGAAAACTACACGGCGTGTACATTAAATGTACACGGCGTGTATATATTGTTTTCATTTATTCATTTCCTTTCCAAAATAAAACTACACGGCGTGTACATTTAATAATACACGGCGTGTACTTGTTTTATTTTATTTGTCCTCCATCATTTAAAACAACTTAGGCTTCCTTGAATAATTATTAAACCGCGTATGGGAATAATCTTTATTCAACTTGAGATACTTGGATACACTTAGTGTGTGACCCTCTAGGCCTCTTTCTCGTTGGCATTAGGCGGGCTTGCCTAAAGTCCAAGATTATTGTCTAGCAATGGGTCAAGGAACCCAAGAGAAATAATTTGAAGCCACATTGACGTATCACCTCATACAAAATCTTATGGGGTAATTTAATCCATTTGTCTCAATATCTCATCAAGAAGGTTTCATGGAAGTGTTATAAACCTATATTCTTGATCTGTCGTTCTTTGACTACCTAAAATAAACTTGTCATTCACACCATGGACATGGAATTTAATGCGACAGTTCTATTTCAATCAAAGGGCCAAGATATCAACTTCCATAAATGGAAGGGACAAATCCTTCCTCGACTTATCCATTAACAACATGTCACTCGTGACGCACCCAATGTACCCTACTTCCCGCCAACTGTCTGCGTGACGGTTTTCATCAGTAAATCTAAGTGCGCGATTCATGACATGATTTAATGATAATCTTCCAGTCTAAGGACCATTACACATGCTTGCAGATAGAAATTTCCGATGACACCATGACATGCGGAATTACTACTGTCAGGTCTATTCTCATAATCTCCCATCTTGTAGATTACCAAGTGCGAACTCCATGAGAGAGAGTCTCGTCTTCTTACGAGTACTCGCACATGATGGTCTGTATACTATGTGTCCTATCATAGTATGTCATCCAACCGCAGAACTTTATTTAAGAATATTGTTATAGCATTTCAAGGTTCTCATCATAGCGGGGATCTGTTATGACCTTATTCATGCAACAAATATTCCAGGACATTATTATATTATAGTCATGTAGAACAATGAACAATATATAATAAGTGAACATTCATGTAATCAAAGTACAAAACAGTTGGTTCTGAGAACACCAACCCTTACAAACTCCCACTTGGACTAGAGCCAACTGCCTACGACTTTTAGTCCACTAGACCTCACATGATGATCATGTTTCTACTGAGTCAAGGCTTTAGTCAATGGGTCTGCCACGTTGTCTTCCATGGAAATACTGCTCACTACAACTTCACATTTCTGAGAAAAATCCCTCAAGAGATGATACTTCCGAAGTATGTGCTTTGTCCGCTGATGTGACATTGGCTCTTTTGCAAGTGTCACCACTGCAGTATTATCACAATAGAGTATGATAGGATCTTTACTGCTCGATACAACATCCAGCTCTTGGACGAAGCTTCGCTTCCATACTGCTTCTTTAACTGCCTTAGAAGCTGTGATATACTCGGACTCCTCTATAGAATCTGCCACCACACTTTGTTTTGAGCTCTTCCAGCTCACTGCACCTCCATTCAAACTGAAGATGTATCCAGTCTGTGATGTCATGTCATCTTGATCAGTCTGGAAACTAGCATCTACATGTCCTCTGATGACTAGTTCCTCATCTCCTCCATAAACCAGGAACATATCCTTAGTATGCCTCAGATACTTAAGGATAGTCTTGACTGCCATCCAATGGCGGTCTCCTGGATCATCTTGATATCTGCCTACCGCACTTAATGTGTAAGCAACATCTAGCCTCGTACATAGCATAGCATACATGACTGACCCAATCGCGGATGCGTAAGGGATCCCTGCCATCCTATTTCTTTCCTCATGTGTCTGAGGACAAATTTTCTTGGAAAGATGAATGCCATGTGACACTGTCAACAATCCCCTCTTGGACTATTCCATACTAAATCTCTTCAGTATCTTATCAATGTATGTACTTTGACTCAGGCCCAGCATTCTCTTGGATCTATCACGATGGATCTTGATCCCAAGAATATATACCGCCTCGACCAAGTCTTTCATGGAGAATCATTTATGCAACCATGCCTTAAATGACTGTAAGACAGGTACTTCATTTCCAATTATCAATATGTCATCAACATATACTATTAGGAAAACGACTGCACTTCCACTAAACCTTTTGTAGACACAAGGCTCACATTCATTATTAACAAAGCCAAATTCTGTAATAGCTTCATCAAAACGAATTTTCCATGACCTTGATGCTTTCTTTAATCCATAAATGGATTTCTGCAACTTTCATACCTTGTTGGCATCCTTTGGAGTCACAAACCCTTCAGGTTGTGTCATGTAGACATCTTTCTGGAGGTTCCCGTTAAGGAAGGCTGTTTTGACATCCATTTTCCAAATTTCATAGTCATGGTAAGCAGCAATGGACAATAGGATTCTGATGGATTTTATCATCGCAACCGGTGAAAAGGTTTCATCATAGTCAATTCCTTGACATTGTCTAAAACCTTTTGCAACCAGTCGTGCCTTATAGGTGCTGAATTGCCCCTCCATGTCCAGTTTCTTCTTGAATACCCATTTATTACCAATAGGCTTTACATCAACTAGAGGATCTACCAAAATCCAGACTTGGTTTTGGTACATGGAATCCATTTCAGAATTCATGGCTTCATTCCACTTGGCAACGTCTGCTCCTTCAACTGCTTCCTTGTAGGTAAGAGGATCATTATTCTCAACCAATAATGATTCACCATCCTCAGTGACAAGAAAACCATATCGTTCTGGTTCTCTCACCTCTCTCATGCTCCTACACAGTTCTTGTGTCTCTGGAACAGATTTTTCTTCCACAGGGATTTGTGGAATCTATTCTTGTACCAACTCATGTGTATCTTGATCCTCGACTTCATCGAAGTATATCTTGCTCCCACTATTTATTTTGGAGATGTGCTCCCTCTCAAGGAATATGGCATGTCTTTCCACTGTAACCTTTTTTTCTGAGGGGTTGTATAGGTAATATCCCCTTGTTTCCTTGGTATATTCTATAATGATACACTTTGTGCCTCGGGGTGCGAGTTTGTTACCTGAAGAGGCCTTAACAAATTCTTCTCAACCCCACACATGTAAATTCGATAACATGACTTTGCATCCACTCCATAACTCATATGGAATACCATTTATCGATTTAGTTGGTACTTGGTTTAGTATGTGCGCTGCTGTTTGTAATTCATATCCCCAAAAGGATAATGGAAGACTCGCATGACTCATCATTGATCTCACCATGTCCAAAAGGGTGCGGTTCCTCCTTTCACTTACACCATTCCAATGTGGTTTGTAAGGAGGAGTGAGTTGAGATAGTATCCCAAACTCCCGTAAGAAATCAATGAAGTCCTGATTAAGATATTCTCCTCCTCTGTCTGAGCGAAGTTTCTTAATCTTCTTACCAATCTGGTTCTCAACTTCATTCTTGTATTCTTTGAACCGATCAAAAGAATCTTACTTATACCTCATTAAATAGATATATCCATATCTACTAAAATCATTAGTAAAAGTTATGAAGTACGAGAACCCACCCCTTGCTTCAACTGGAAATGGTCCACACACATCTGTGTGAACTAATTCTAGAAGCTCTTTAGCTCTTTCACCTTTCCCACTAAATGGGTCTTTGGTCATTTTGCCTTGTAAACACGCATGACATACACCAAGTAGTTTTAGTTTGAAAGAATCTAAATACCCATCTTGATGTAATTTTGTCAAACGTTTCTCATTGACATGACCTAGCAGGTGATGCCAAAGTTGGGTGTGGTATGAGTCATGTGAATTAACTTTGTTATCGATTTCCATTAATTGGTTTTTATAGTCTAACACATAAAGTTTGTTATATAAATGTGCCCTACCAAAATAAATTCTATCTTTATAAAAGTAG
The DNA here is from genome assembly GCA_963277665.1 of Viscum album. NCBI lineage: Eukaryota > Viridiplantae > Streptophyta > Magnoliopsida > Santalales > Viscaceae > Viscum > Viscum album. Next base: position 1,641,150,939 of record OY728145.1, read on the forward strand.
CAACATTCATTTCCAAACTTGAATATGAATCCATCAGTATCTAATCTGGATACTGAAATAATGTTTTTAGTAACAGAAGGCACATAGTAACAACCTTTCAAAACCAAGACCATCCTCGTAGGCAATGTGAGGTGGTAGTCCCCGACAGCTACAGCAGCAAGTCTGGCTCTGTTGGCTACTCGTAGATCTACCTCCCCTCGATCAATCTTCCTGAATCTACTTGGTTCCTGTATTTGGATACAGATGTGAGCACCACAAGTAGTATCTAATACCCAATTAGTAGAAACAGATAGATTACATTCGATAACAAATGCACCTGAAGCTTCCCCTTGCTTCCTTGGTTGGGTGCATTTTTTCTTCCAGTGGCCCTTCTTGCCACATGAAAATCAAACAGCATCCTGTTCCTTTGCCTCCCCTTTGATATTCCTTTTCTTGGAAGGCATTGAAGAAGCTTTGGTCTTAAATCTCTTCACCTTCCCTTTCCTTTTATTCACCATAAGGACAGAAGGCTTTTCACGCTTCATGTCATTATCTACTTGACGAATAAGGATAAGAAGATCAGATAGAGACTTCTCAATGTTGTTCATGTTGAAATTAACAACAAAGTTCGAGAAGCTCTGGGGTAGTGATGCAAGAATGAGATCGGTGCCCAGTTCTTCGGGGAGTTTAAACCCTAGAACCTCCAAGTACTCAATGTAGCCAATGAGCTTGAATACATGAGGCCCAGCTGGGGCACCCTCTCCAAGATTGCTCTGAAATAGAGCCTTGGAGATCTCAAACCTTTCCTATCTTTCTCTCTCCTGGTATATACCACGGAGATGCTCGAGCATGCTATAGGCATCCATGTCTTCATGAGACTTCATGAGCTCACTAGACATTGATGATAGCATCAAACATTGAACATCGAGAGCATCGTTCAAATGTTGATCATAGACCAGGAAATCTTCATCACTCACCCCTAGGGTAGGAGAATCAGGAAGTGATGACTCCATCATGTAAAACTTTCGTTCATGGCGTAGGATAACCCGAAGGCGCCTAAACCATTCCTGAAAGTTACTACCGGTGAGGATATTGTCTTTATCCAGAATTGATCGTAGAGAAAAAGTGGTTGACGAGTTTTTCATTTCGATTCTACAAATTAAAAGAGAATATTTATTAGTACTTTCTTGATTACATTTTATGAGAAATAATAAATGAATTAATTAATTCTCCCACTATTTTATCATGTCCCAATGGCCCTCACCATTGAACTCGGAATTTCCTGTTGCTTTGACATTCTAGTGGCAAGGATCCATATTTCCCTTCGCATAACCCCAACAAGGGTTGGTCAAGCTATTTGAAGGTATTTAGGTAGGCAGGTCTTTGCCAACTGTGAGCTTACAGTTCCTTGATCTGTTGAGTGGACTCCCAAATCCTGAAATCCTGACTTGGATTTCCTCAACTCTTGCCTCCAATATTACATCAAGTCTAGCAAGGGCTACTTCTCTTGATGTAATATGTTTAAGTCAACCCAAAACCTTTCATAAGGTATTCCTTTATAAAAGTAAGTGTCCCAAAAAGGGTTGGTCAAACACATAGTTTTATTGAGTCTTGCCCTTAATCACGTAACGGAAGGCATGGTCTGAATTAATATGGTATTTAGGGATTTTAGTCTTTATGCGTAGTTTTTCATTATCACATGCTTGTTAATATTAAGTGATTCTTGCTTAAGTGATTAACCATGTTCTAATAATGTTTACGCATAATCCGGTTTTTATTTTATTCCATCTTTGCATGCTTGTTAATTTTATTAATTATGTGATCGCGACAACACATACATAATTAATAAACTATGCAATCAGACAAAAATAAAATAATATGGCATGATCATGAGCTTCTATTGGTTAGCTTATCTAGTAGTTTTGATAAGCTAACCCTGACCTAGGGAAAACACCTTGAACCTGTTGTTTCATGTTTTTCAGCTCCCACTTGTCCACCTTTGTATCTTCTTGCGTCGGTTTCGCCTCGAATTCGGGATTTGAACCATCTCCTCTGGCTTGGGAGATCCTCCATTACATGGGTTTACATTAAAGAAACCATGGGCACGCATGCCCTATATTTTATTGGAAGAAGGCTCACAGGCCAACAAATTTAAATTAAATAAATTTAAATGAAACTATACACATAAAAAGGGTCTTTGGTCAAGCTCATGATCATCCATAGTATGCAACAACATTTACGCATATTTAGAATTCAAATTCTTTTAATCGTTCTTTTATTTAAGATAAGACGCGCTCGAATTCAATTAATTATAATCTTATAATTAATCAATTATTTATCTTAAATTCCTTTCTGAATTTCCTTGAGATTCTTCTCATCCATATTCCTTGTACATGTCTTTGTACATTGGAAGAAACCTGGTGAAATTCCATTTCTGGAAAGTACACGGCGTGTAGTTTATAATTACACGGCGTGTATTTTTTTCACCCTTTATCCAAAGTACATGTCGGGGCTTTGGCGTGTTTTCTATACTTTGGAAATTTTAGAGTACACGATGTGTATATGAATTATACACAGTGTGTACTTCCTTTTTACGTGGTAACCGGCATGGCGATCCCATGTACGTGGTACGCGGACTATCTTTGTACATGGTTTCACCTGGGCCGGAACGGACTACACGGCGTGTTGCTCCAATATACACGCCGTGTATTCCAGTTTCCACACGCCGTTCAATTCTGGTCAACACGACGTGATTAAAACTTAGGCATAATCAATTCACACTGCGTGGTTTTGTGGACCAGTGTCTGTTCGTTGAACCTTAGTACACGGCGTGTAGTTTTAATTTCACGCTGTGTAATCCCGTGTTGTACAGATAGAAAGAGCAACTCCTCTGGATGAATTCCTCATTTTTATTTTAATCAAAATTAAAATAAAAAGGTCATTTCTGTGATATGAATTGAGAAATGAAGGAGGAAGAATAGATCTCACATATTCAGATTAATAGAAAGATATATTTCGAATTGAATCAAATATAAATGAGTAAATTATCAACGAAAATTAAATAACTATAATCAACATTGTAACCTCCCTCTGATACCATTTGAAGGTTCCAGGTGCAACATAAGTGCTTAGGTAGATGTTCCCACTTGTATTTTTTTTGTCATTAGCAATGATCAATCCGGGATCAATACGACGATAAATGCCAGTATCCATGGATCAAATCACAGAAAAAGACAAAGAAGATGGTTTTTCCCAAAACCACAAACAAGGATCGTTACAGGTTGATTATAATTAATTTAATTAATTATAAATAAATACCTTTTGGGTGTTCTTTATTTGTTGATGTTCTTGATCACATTGTCGATGTGATCCATCGTTGCGTCACAGAAGCCAAGTGTAGACCCCCTCTAGCGGTGATCCACACGTGTACCTCATATCTCTGGACGTCGCCAAAGGATTCTCTGGGTGCTAGCGTGGAGAAGCCTTTGCTTGCGTTGTCCGCCTTAGATCGTCTTGATCTGATGGTAGAGGATCTCTCTCGGTCTTGAGAGCATTCTTAGAGGAAGAGGTTCTTTCAGCCTTGAAAGAATTATCCAGAGATGTTGTGCACAACGATTCTCTTGTGTATTGGAAAAGAGTTGGGGTTGTGAGGATATTTATAATCGGGTGTGTGGGGTTATAGAGTTATGACAATAAATAAACGCATTATGCATTTTATTTATTTCATTGACTCTTATTTAAAACCCCCATGTCGAATAAATAATTCCTTGACATGCGCCCACACTGATTATAATAAATGTCATTTAAAACAATATTATATCCTCAAAATCCCAACTGAAAAAACTACACGACGTGTAATAATAAATACACGCCATGTACTTGTTTTTCATTGAAAACTACACGGCGTGTACATTAAATGTACACGGCGTGTATATCTTGTTTTCATTTATTCATTTCCTTTCCAAAATAAAACTACACGGCGTGTACATTTAATAGTACACGGTTTGTACTTGTTTTATTTTATTTTTCCTCCATCATTTAAAACAACTTAGGATTACTTGAATAATTATTAAACCACGTACGGGAATAATCTTTATTCAACTTGAGATACTTGGATACACTTAGTGTGTGATCCTCTAGGCCTCTTTCTCATTGGAATTATGTGGGCTTGCCTAAAGTCCAAGATTACTGTCTAGTAACGGTTCAAGGCACCCAAGAGAAAGAAGTTGACGCCGCATTGACGTATCACCTCATATGAATGCTTACGGTGTAATTTAATCCCTTTGTCTCAATATATCATCAAGAAGGTTTCATGGAAGTGTCATAAACCTATATACTTGATCCGTCATTCTTTGACTACCTGAAATAAACTCGTTGTTCACACCATGGCCATGGAATTTAATGCGACGGTTCTATTTCAATCAAAGGGCCGTGATATCAAATTCCATAAATGGAAGGGACAAATCCTTCCTTGACTTATCCATTAACAACATGTCACTCATGACGCACCCAACGTACCATAATTCCTGCCAACTATCTGCGTGATGGTTTTCTTCAGTAAATCTAAGTGCGCAAGTCATGACAAGAGTTAATGATAATCTTCCAGTCTAAGGACCATTACACACGCTCGTAGATAGAAATTTTCGATGACACCAAGACATGCGGAATTACTGTTGGCGGGTCTGTTCTCATAATCTCCCATCTTGGAGATTACCAAGTGTGAACTCCATGAGAGATAGTCTCGTCTTTTTATGAGTACTCGCACATGACGGTCTGTATACTATGTGTCCTAACAGAGTATGTCATCCAACTGCAGAACTTTAATTAAGAATATTGTTATAGCATTTCAAGGTTCTCATCATAGCGGGGATCTTCTATGACCTTATTAATGCAAAAAATATTCCAGGACATTATTATATTATAGTCATGCAGAACAATGAACAATATATAATAAGTGAACATTCATGTAATCAAAGTACAAAACAGTTGGTTCTGAGGACACCAACCCTTACATTTTAGGAGGCGGTTTCACATGATATAGCATAGGATTTGGAGTTTTATATGGTATAGGTACTAGATTAAGTGTGACAATGGTAGCCTTATCTTTTCCTATTCTCTCCCCTTGAGTTGATGTAATTAATCAAGAATTATCCTTGGTTATCATGATGGAATCTTCCAATCTTTGAGAAAATGGATAAAAATCCTGAAACCCACCTATATATTTCACATGGATGAGTAGTTTGTGAAAATCATCATGAATATTATCTATGAATATGGATAAAAAAATCTACTTGGGGTAGTTTTAGGATTAGGGAGTAATTCAAACACTTCCACCTAGAAATGAAATATGATACCCTCTCATTATACCACTATTTATAGTTTGATAGGTCGAGGACTATTTTCTTATACATCATTGAGATGAATTTTAATATAAATTAATAGTGGATATCTTCTCATCTCATGATTGATTGAGCTTGAAAACAGGTGTACCATATGAAGTATGGCCCTTGTAGTGTTTGTATGAATAATTTTAATATCACTTTTTCTTTTTGTGCAGGGGTTCCCATTATGGGATCATAGCCGGACACAAAATGAATAAAATTCTACTTCAACTCCCCTGATCCATTAAAAATTATAAATTTAGGGTTTGAAAATTTTGGTAGGGGAGGGGTAGGATCCACCCATTCTAGATAAGACTTCCTTTCTAGCTATACTGGTGAATTTTATTCTTCCATATCTTATTATCAATTTTTTAATGACTCAATAGTATTTATAAGTCCTTAAGGGATGTGTGGATGAGTAGGATCTTGAATAGGGGTCGCAATAGGTAGTCACATCTATGGTGGCTCTGCTTCTTCCCACGGTGGGTAACCTCTAGGGGCTAGCCTATGAATATGTGTTTGACCTATATCTAGTTGTGTTCTAAATAGTGGGAACTATTGATACCTTTTCATTGTGGTATCCAAATATATTAGTCATTGGTAACTCATATTGAGAAGTTTTTTATCTCTATTTTAGTAACTTGGATGAACCCTCTTAGTTGGGGTATGCTGGTTGGGAGCATGAGTTGAGGCTCTTCTTGTAGAACATATCTGGTGAGGATGTTTCCTCAAAGTAATTCTATGATGAGTTTTCTCAACTCCTTCAAATCTTCTTCATGTTGAGAGAATCTTTCCTCAAGTGCGATGAGTCTATTCTCTTAAGGTGTGAGTGAGGTATGGTCTTACCTTTACACTTTTCTTTAGCATATTATCACAAGGAGGTAGTAATGGATTAGTTGATGGAATACCCAAACTCATATCAAGCCTCTTGTTTTAGTTATGCACACTTCTTTTAATCATTTTGGTGTGATCCATGTTATAAAAATAACCTTCCTCCTCCTGTTCCTCTATATCGGCCTCATATTCTATAGAATCTGTTGGGGTTTTTTTAATGATGTTCACTGAAAAATAATGAATTGTAGTCATTTCTTCAGCTTCTTTGAGATGTTTCTTTTGATTTTACCTAACATGATTCCTTCTCCTATCCTTCATTGGTTCTATTGGAATTATTCCATGAATATTGATTTGGAGGTAACCTCCAGAAAAAAAATTATGCATGTTCTGAGTGATTACACTGAGTCACGAGATGGGAAAAACTACGAGGATTCATTCTAAAGCACTCACTTAAATGTAAAAAAGACGGAATTATGTTTAGGAGGTAGTTGATGTGAATAATCCCCCATCCCTATGGTATGGGGATACTCACATTCTATTTTCACAACCTTTAGAGCTTGGTTTTTTTACCTCGAAGGTTGTTTTTAAAATCCCCTAGCCTGGCGGGTTGGGGTTGCTCTTGGAATGCCATGGTTGCTACTACCACAGTTGCTCTCTTAAATTTATGGAGCTTTGTTCTAATATGGGTTGGGTTCATTATACGATTTTCAATTGATCCAACTACTACCAAAGATATTTACAATCTTGAATATTGGCCTCCATTAAGTAGGAGGCTTTCTTGATATTTTCAAATTCTTGATGCATGAGCCTTTCAATGGCTCACTTTCTTCTATCCCTAAATCTTTGATATTTATTAGGGGTTGGTTTTTGCTAAGCGTGCCATATGTTGTGAATAGATCCTATTTTTCAAAGAGAACTTGAGGCTATGACATTACATGATGTCACCTCTAGAGGTATTTTTTGATTGGGGAGAGAGGTGAAGTACAACACCCCATGTGCACCCTATCCTCCGATATGAAAAACAGGTGGGGTGTCGAAAATCAACTTATGCAAATATTTTAATGCGAAGAGACATGAGAGTTGAAGGTATCCTTACTACTATCCCAATTTTTGGTTTCATGTATCTATGAGGGCCTCTAAGTTTATTTAATGGTGTTCCCCTTCTATTACCATGACATGGTGTTGATATTTTTCATATGGCAATAAAAAAAAATTTAAGTAATGAAATGTGGTCCATATATTTAGGGACAACAAGCCCGTACCCGAGTGTTAAGAGCTCCTGCTTGGCATCTAAGAGACCCAAGTTCAAAACCAGGTGGAGGTGAATTTTTGGGGTACTGTAGCAGTACTGTAGCAGTTACTATTCGGTGTTGTACCAGCCAGAACTATTCACCCAATTTAGGTTTCCGGGCCACCGGTTTGGGCCTACGGGTCTCCAGGGCCTTCGGGTCATCAAAGGCCTTTGGGCCACAGGGCCTTCGGGCCACGTAGACCATGGATTAGTTTATTTCACACAGAACAGGTCATGTATTGGGCATGGTATGCCTTTGGGCCTTCGGGTCATGTATTTCGAGTCAGTCGGGCCTTGTACCTTGGGGCTACGGGTCATGTACGGGTTCCCATTCAACCCTTAAAAGGGGGATTATCCATAATAAAAATAAAAAATAAGGTCTTCGGGCCATTCAGGCCTGGTCCATATATTTAGGTAGATGTTTCACACATAATCTTATGAAAACCCATCTAGAATGCTGTATTGGGGAGTGGATAAAGTTGAAAACATGATTGGGATATTATATTTATCCAACTTTATCCTAATTATCAACATGTCATCTTTATCTTTTGCAAGAGGTTCATTAACTTGATCTGACCAAAGTGGATATTTACCTTATACTTTATGGTAAATCATAGAATTGGAAGGGATTTCCTCTATCATATTGGAAGGAAAGAAATGTGAGGGTGGTTCAGAGAATGAACATTTCCTTGGGATATCTTTTCATTGAGAAAGGATGAAACTTTTCAATGACAAGGAATCAGGCATAACTAGCCTCATTTTCTCAAGTGCCTCAGGATAGAAGGGCTTTCTTGTAGTAAATTCAGCAAGGGGAGGACATCCTTGATCAAATTAAGTGTCACTATGGGTAGGAACTTCATAGAAAATTCCATCACGTGGAGGAATAACATCATGGATTAATGTTTGAGTGTAAAGTAAAATCCTATAGGATGTACCCTAGGGAGGAACTTTAGGGTGGATGATAGAAAGGGGATGGCCTCCTTGTTGTTTAATCTTTTGGCCATGAGGAGGGTTGTCGTGGCACTCATCAATAGATTTACTCTCATGATTTATCTTATTCAAGATATTAAGTAAGACTTCATAGTAAAATTCTAGGGCAGGACCTATGGAATTGCTGGTATAAAAGTTTAGGTAAGGGAATTCACAACTGCAACTAGAATTTCCTTAATTTGGTAATGAATAAGTAAGATCCTAAGAAAATATAGATAAATTCCTTATGGATTAATGAACACCGTCATTGAGTAGAGTGGGGTGTAGAATAGATCTTCATTTCCAAATCACATTTAGTGAGGATTCTTTTTGGATGCTCTCTTATGGTAGATTGGGGATTCTTATTATGGATAATAGATTTCATATATGGAAACCTATTTTATTATCTCCCATATCACTTGTATAATTTTCCGACAGGTCTCTAGAATTTTGGTAGTGATATGTGCTTTCCCTGGAGTGGCCACATGGATGGACCAATGACCTCCAGTTGGAACAAAGGTATGGACATGATTTGGTTGTCCATTTATTAGGGTATTTATCCCATGACCCTGTTGGATAAGAATAGGGATATGTTTCTACTTCGGAGTGACCCTCATATTACTTTTATGATTCACACTAATTGTGGTAATTGAGTTCTATCTCCACCCCTCAACCAATTTCACTACCATTATTATATCCTGTAAGGTTTGTAGGATGGGGTAGGAATTTTTGTCTACACTTTCACTACTGCTCGGATGAGTAGAGTGACTTTAGAGGCTGAAATAAGGATACATTCCCATTCCATGGATTGAGTAGGGGTGTAGACCTTCTCATGTCCCCCATTTCTAGTTGTTATGTACTAATATTAATTAGGTATGGGGTAGATATATGGTTCTTCTCCTTTTTTTTACTGAGATCTACCAGTTGGTTCCACCAAATTCATCCACACTAGGTTATCAGGCTTGATATATGTGAGCATGTATGTGAGAATTCTCACAATTTTCCTCTATATTTGGTTGGAAAGATTTTTTGGATAGAATAGAAGTAGGTTCTTGTTCCCTGTTGACTAGACGCTACCCTTGGTGGGTTGTATTGAGTACTTGGGTCTAAGTGACTTGGGATGGAATCTTAAGGGAAACAACCTCATCATGTTGAGTCTTTATTATTGTGTGGAATTGGCAGTGGTGGATACTGGAAGGGTCCCTTTGGAAGAACCCCTTTGTTGTTTGGATGATGTCATTAGTGACCTCCTGGTCAGCTTCCCTAATATTATAGGGGATCCTATTGTTGCATTATAGGGATAAGCTCCCAAAAGATTTTGTAATGGAAACTAGTGTCATATGATTCTGGGACACTAGAGATTTTTGATTTTATGGTTGGTGGGGGTTCATGAGATGGAGGGATTTTTAAGAAATCTCTAGGGTTGGGGCAGTACCATTGAGGTGGTACTCCTAAATCAGTGTATTTGAGTCTTAACATTGAAGAATCTTGTTTGGTGATGGTGTCCTCAGTTTATATGAGGACCCAAATTGTATAGTATCCAAAGAATATGTGTTATTGAACTAGTAATAATCCATTTTTATTTAAGGGAGTGGTCAAAAGTTCCTAAAATATATGTGAAAAACACAAAGAAGAAAACCCATTCAAAGCATCATCTCAATAAATAAACACATGCATAATCCATTATTTTAGATCCATGCTTGACCCTCTTTTATTTTTTGAGAGCAGGAAATGGGCCTAACATCTGGGTGACATATTCATTTTAGTAATGGATTCTTATCGGGTTCACCATTTTTGTTTTCGATGAAAATTGGTGTCTGATTATTGATTGTGGGGGTTTAGTTTTGAATAAATTTTCACTTTGTGTTCACAATTTTTATTTCATTCACAAAAACCACATGGGGTTCGAATGGAATTTTTTGGTGGTCATGGAATGACCCTTCACATTAGACACATATCACAACATCCTTTCTAGACGATTTCCAATGGTTTTTATTCATTGAACTGGAAAAACACAATAGTTCCCTTATTCGAGATGTTTTACAAACCTACTTTCCAAAGGCAAGTGGCCATTGGGAGATGTCTCCAACAATTCTTAGGAACTCGCATTGGTTGAGAGGATGGGATTTCAGTATCATCACACCCTTTTAAGGGGGATTATTTCCTACTCTAGTAATCTCTTATAGATTTATGACATATTCATGAATCCTTTATTAAATATAAACTATAACATGGATCCCCTTGAGTTGAAAATCAATTATTATAATGTATTTCATTTAGAATCATCTATATGTATATGATGTTCATCATCAATAAAGACATATATATGTATCTAAGTTTCTTTATTGATGGTACCCTTTTATGAAAAAATAATAGATTCTTATTTCATTTATTACTACGATGATGGTTTTAAACCAAACAATGGTCACTCTAGAATTTATTATCATCTAGGAAGATGGGAGTTGTTTTGATTTTGGGATTGGTCCAATGATATGAGCTTCCTATATTTCATTTTAAAATGAATTAGAACACACATAGTCTAGTGCCATTAACGGGATACATCATACCTTTTATGGTCATGTGATGTGGACCAAACCGTGCAGTTTAACTTCATGTTGCAAGGAAATATTGGTGAAAGGTGCCTAGTAACGGTTGATGTGGGACTTACACTATAGTGGAACAAAATACCTAGAAGGGATGTATCCTCACAAGCTACATATGACCCTACTGGGAATGTGTCCAAAATAATATTAGGGTGAGTTTAGGGTGTTGGTTTTGAACCACATGGAGGAATTCTATATATCCCATTTGGATATGAATCAAATCCCACATAGTTATAAAGGTTGGGTCTTATAACTATGGAGGTACTTTAAAAGTTTTACTCATAAGTTAAATGGACCTTTGAGATGGATATATGGCTTTGAGTACTTACACTAAATAGGATGCCCTTTGAAGGGTGACTAGTATGGGATATAACCCATTGAGATGGATACATGGGTACATGGTTTTTCTCATAGGGGATATGGCCCTTTGATATGGATACATGACTTTGAGGACTTACACCAAAGATGAGGTCCTTATTAAGGAGAGAGGAAGGTCCATCAAAAGGACTCTCTAACCAGCTCGGTATGTGATCATGTAGATTTCATGATCATCACTAACATATAATCCCACATGAGTCATTATCAGTGTGATACACAATGGGAATTGTAATATATGGTAGACCACACAACCTCTTTCATATGATGGTGGATGAGGTCGGGTCTACATTATATAGAAAGGGATTTGATGTTCCCATATCCACTCTTGTTTTCAAGATCCAAGGTCAGTAGTTACGCAACCATACAGATTCAACCCGCAAGAAATACTAGGGGATTAATCCATGAGGCATTCCCTTTTCCAGATTTTAGATAAGTTTTGAGGAGGATAAGTCACTAGCCCTTATCAAAAGGAAATGAAAGGGGTTTCCCTTACTGTCTGAAATGGGGAGGTCCTTAGAATTTCAATCAAGGTTTGGGTTCTCATTATAATGGGAATGTATAATCAAGAACACTCCAAGTACCACACCTATTAGGTGGGATAAATGTAGGACCTCCATTTCAATTGTAAATTTATAATTGAGATGAAACACTGATGTGACATATTCTATAATTATACATGTCTATAGGCTTTGGGTTAGGCCTCAGCTTGGTCCCCCTCAGAAAATTGATCCAAAGGAATAAGTTTACTACCATTGGTGGCATAAAAAGAGGCCCAAATGATGGATCACACAATTGAGGTCTGGGTAGATAGAAGGTTTCTCATGTAGGTAATGTCTGGGATAGTTGAAGGTGGCTCACACAGGTGAGTCCTGGGTGAGTTGGAGGTGGCTCGCATATGGTAAACCTGGGTGAGCTAAAGAGGTCTCACATAGGATAGACTTAGGAAAGATAAAGAGATATTTGGAAGATGAAAACCCTGGGTGAAAAAACTAGGGTTAGGTCGTACTCTATGCTCCAAGGTTCTCCTTGGGTGTCTTTGGACGACTAGCACTCATGTTTAGGCCTCAAGAAGGGGACTTCACCCTAGTGTGCTTGGACTAGGGGTTATGGATCACACTGGTTTATTTGTGTTTGAAACACTAGGGGAATCCTAATCCTGCTATTATCCTTAATTTTCTCTTCTTTAGATACTTAAGGAACTACCTATAGGTTTTTAGTACTTGGATGAAGAAATAGGGTGGGTATAGCTTTGTGGCTTCTTTGAGACTTCCAGTCATTGAAAATGAGGGGCTCAAGGGTCTTATTTATATGAAATTTTAGGACCCTGGGTGAATGTGTGAGCTTGTGCAGGTGTGACCCAATGGTTATCTCATAGGTGTGACCTACACGATCCTCCTACGTGTGCCTTTTTGGGCCTACATGATGATGTTGGCATGTAGGTTTGACCTACGTAGTGACGTTGGGCACATAGGCTGGACCTACGCAGTGGCATTGGGCAAGCCTTGCACAGTATTACCTAAGTGATCATGTGATCCTTGGCATCTTTTAATTCACCTTTTATTGAGTTATTTCCCTTTAAAAACTCTTATTATCATGTGCCAGAATGGAGTTTCAATATATACCAGAAATTATTTTCCTATAAAAATAAATTTTCACTGTTTTTTATTTTTTTGGAAAAAATAAAATTTATAAATTTTGGAATATGAATTTGAAAAAAATAATTTAATTTTATAATTTATCATGGAAATATTATATTAATATTTATTTTTTATATTTTTCTAAAAAATTATTTTTTAAGTGAATAGTACAGTGTACTATTTTTACAAAATATAATACCTTTTAAGTCATTATTAGTTTATAATAATGATATGAAATTTTATGAAACCATTTTCTAGAAAAAAATATAAATTTTATAATTTATATTATAAATTTGAAAAAAATCAATTTTAAAACTTATATTTAATTTTTATAACTTAAGTATTATTTTTCTCATGGAATTTTTTTTAATACATTGTATAATTATTATTCTAAAATTAATATTTTCACATTAAGAAATTGAATAAAATTAAATGGATTTTAATTTTGGAATCAATATTTTCAAATAATATAATAAAGATTATTTTATTTTTTAAGCATAAAGGATAATTTAATAAGGTAAGAACCAGATACCCTAATAAAAGATAAAATTGTAAAAGTAAAGAAATCTAAGAGTAATGATGTCAAACATGATTAAAACAGGTGTGGGAATGTGTGGTTGGGGACTTGGTCGAATATATAACTTCAAATCTCCATTATTTCTCAATTTTGGATCCACTTTCCTTGTGATTGATCTCCTGTTATTAAAAAGTTATGGGTATTTACAAAAATTCAATCCCATTTAACTTATAAAAGCAGCTCTCCTCCCCTCACTTAACCTCACACAAAAACCTTATTAATTTCATCCCAAAAATCTACTCAAAACTCTCCTATACATTCTTATATACCTTAAATATTTTTTGGTCTTCTCAAAAGGCCATCCCTCAAAGGGTTAATACCCTTCTCAAATGATATAATCCAAGTTGTTAGGTATAATTTTCTAATTGTTCCTTTTTATTTTCTATTTTCTATTTCTTTATATGCACATATTATTCCTAAAATTACATTAAAAATATAAAAATTATAACATTATTATCACTAGTATACATATATATTATTATAATTATAGTACAAACATTAAACACCCTTCCCTTTTCCTTTAAGAAAAACAAAATTTTGAAAAGTGCATATATACGGACTACCGACTCCATGAATAAACATGTGTCATTTTTCTTTATCACTTCACATGGGTGGTATAAAATAGTAATTTAATAAATAATTATTATATATATGACATTTTTAATAGTATTAAATAAGGAACAATAATTTTCCTTCCTTCTATTATATTAAAATGAAATCGTAATCCATGTGCATGTTCGTACTACTCCCTTAATAGATCGATATATTCAATTTTTATTTATCACCTTTCATGGGTGGTTCTAAGAATGGTATTAAAGGATAATAATAATAATAATTATTATTATTATTATAAGGTTATTTAAACATAAATTTAATATAATATTAATGATATAAATGATAAACAATCATTATAAAATTAATCGTCTTAAATAAGAGAACTAAGAAGGGAAAAAATTTATTCATATATGTTATTTTTTTGTACCATTTTAATCTTCTCCTAATTATTTCTAATTTTGATATATCACTCTAATAAATAATAAATGACATAATTATATTTTTTTTATAATGATATTGTAACTAAATCACCTCATAATCATCCATTAATCCTTATATGTTCATGTTTGGGGTCAGTTTGACTACCTACATGAAAAATGGTATAAAATTGTGTGATGGATGAATATAAAAACATAATTAATGATATAATATGATATAAATATTTAAATAATAATTTTATTTTTCTTGGAAATATACATCAATATTTAAAATAATAATTAAGAAAACACCTTTTTGGTTTAGAAAATCAACAGTGTGCTTATTGTTGATTTCATCTTCAAGGGTGATGTTTGAAAAAAATAATAAAATTAAATTGAAAATTTATAGATAATTATAGGATTTAAATTATAGTAACTTTATTTATCTTTGAATTGTGAAATTTTTATTAATAATTAATATTAAACCACTCCAACAAAACGGGTACAAACAGTTGAAACTATAAACACCCAATGTGAGAAAATAGATAAAAATTAACAAATATACATATAGATAATGATTATAAATAAAAATTATAAATATTTTTAGGTATTAATATGGTTCTATAATTATTTATTAATATATTAATGTCAATTATACAATATCTTAAACTGCATCTTTGGAATACAAGATCAAACATAAGGGTTACTTGTTTCAATTTTCAATCACTTGAGACATACTTCTTATTGTATAACTTATTTTATTTTCAATTATATATTCACTACCATATTTCCTTTATAAGGGATAATAACCATACATTTTAGGATATTTTAAAGATTATTTTTGTAACTCCCACTCATATTTCTTTGATTCAAACATTCCTTGAGCCGCAAGGGACTTTGGTAACTCAAATATCTTTTGTCGAGTTATGCAGTTTATATTAAAATTTGACCTTCAGTGTTCCTTATATTCAATGATATCCTTTTACATATAATTTCTATTTTTATAGCTTTGGGTAAAATTAATTATTAAATCAAATAAATTTCCATGAATGATTTTATTTTCCATAAAATTATAATATGTTTTGAATAATTCACATATTCTTAAGTGCTGATTTATCTTAAATGTATATTTCTTTAAAGTACATGTTTTAACTAACCATTAATGTTCTCATTTATTATTTTTAAATCTAATTGTGTATCAATTCAAGTGATCTTATTACTTACCATTCAAAGTTAATTTGTGATGCTCTCTTTTACATTTTGGAATCTCTTTTCCTCTTTATCTCAAATGGGATCTATTTTCTAGGTTGTTATGTTTTATAAATCCCTCTCTAAATGATTTTATGGAGTTAATATTTTGGGTGATAAAATTTTGTAGCAATTGATCTTGTTTATTAGGTTATTCATGTGATACCTTTGGAAATATAATGTGAATCTCATTCTTATGTATGGGATTTAATTATGTAATGATTAGATGTTTTCTTATGGTACACATGTGTATAGTTAATCTTTATGTGATGGTTGCACCATATATAGCCCTTCAATACACTAGGTAAACCTTTATATCTCATGATGTAATGGTGAAATGAGTAGTGATGCTTTTTCTAAAATGGGAAAATGTTATGATGCATGATCCAATATGGGAATCAAGTTGTGATTTATAATCTTATATGGGAAATAGGAAGTGATTCCAAATCCAAAATTTTGTTTTTTTATACTTATGTTAGTTCCACATTCCTTTGATATGTGAATATTCTATACTCATTGGATCATTATATATGTCTCATGATTTCACCATCTTTACACCATGTCATATGTTTGATCAGATGGGATTATATATTCTTTTGTCTTATTATATGAACAATTTTTATGATTCAATGTTGCTTTAATATAAGAGTTATCTCTTGTTTATGCTTTCTCAAATGCTTATGATCTCACCCTAGGTGTTATATTGATATATTTATTTCTTATTTACTAGTTTTTTTAGATCACCCCATTCTTATGTTGCTATTTCCCAATGTAAGAGGATAAGTTTAACTTGGGATATATTTAGAATAAAATATAGTATGATGAAATTATAGGGAAATTTTTACAAGCATTGTAAAATAACTAGCTTATGTAGATAATATCCAAAGACACTTATCCTCCTGATTCTTTATATATTGATTTTAATATATAATTTAATACTCTAAATTATGTAAATTATAAAGAAGGAAGTCATGTTTAGTCTGGGTCACCTAAATATGAACACATAATAAACCAATAAACCATGGATTATTTCATTTACTATTGGGAAGAAGACTCATTTAAGGTAAATTATAATTGATATTATTTTTTGACTTTATGTGTATTAAGAAATTTTATTCCTAATTTTTAATTTATGAAATAGTAAAATAGTTTAAAAATGAATAATTTGTATCGAACCCACCATACCCCTACCATAAAGTAAGAATGGTGTACACTTAACTTGGTATATATTTTAAATATAAATAAAAAACTTTATGTGATATGAAATAATAGAATTGTGTTTCAATGTTTATATACATATTGAGTAGTGAGATTCATGAGACACAACTATCCCATGTTATTTATTATAGAAGTAAGATCATGTAAATAAAAAGCTATAGATATTATATGAAAATATATAGAATGTATATGAAACATGGTTAAGTATGGAATAATGGAAATTTTATCTTATTTAAGAAAATATTAGAAAATAATAAATACTCAATTTCTTATATTTTTACCCACTTTGTACATAATAATCGCCATCTAACATAGATAAATAGCAAGGGATTTAATGGATTTGAAGAACCCGTAATAGAATGGTTGTGTTAGAGGTGTAGATTTTTTAGTGTCTCTATGAGAATATGTTGGGAAAGGAAATACACTAGTATATACAATTGATAAAATGAAACAGATGCATGGAGAGCAATATTCTCTAAAGGAAACTATTAGTCAAATGTATGAAATAATAGATCACCTTCTTTGAAGGGATCAATGATATGAATCAAAAAAGAACAAACCGCACCAAAAATAGCCACACACCCCATGTTTTTAAGTAAGACATTACCCTGATTTCCTTGTTTACTTGAGGTAACAGATTTTATCATACCAATTTTTTTATATGGGAAACAAACAGATATTGATACCTATATTGTATTATAACTTTTTAGGTTGAAATTGGATATTATTTAAATATATTTAAACTTACTCATAAACATATTATGAGAGGTATAATGTATAATATTTAAGGTGACATTATATAAAATATATAACTTTAAAAAAAGATGTAAGAGTGTGGATTCATGTTTCTCATGAGAAAAGTTCCAAACTAGCTATTAACCTTGATGATATTCATATTCACATGGTCAAAAAATTTATTTTAACTTCAATTTTATGTTTATTAAATCATATATAGAGTCACAATGATGATTAGGAATGTCAATTAAATTTTTTTTGTAAGAAAAAATATTTATAGTGAATGAAAAAAATATTGAATTAATTTATGTAATGAAAAAAAGGAAAATAGGATGGGAAATATACAGTTGGTCAATAAAATCTACAGAATAATCTATTGGTTCAAAAATTATTATTTAGGGTACCTTTATCCAAATAATTAAATTATTGCATTTTTTAATATTATAAAATTGGGTAGATATAATGCTATAATATTGAGATATGATTTATATTTAATTTTAAGAGAAAATATATGGAGAGTTCATCAATTATATAATTGATCTCAAGAATATAAATGATATTCTCATGTATGAATGGTTGGTAACCTTAGTTGTGAATTTATATAGGGGTAAATTTTCAAAATTATTTTTTCCAATAATTGGTGTATTGTTTTTATTATAATGTAATTCTATTAATATCTTATACAAGCATGCATATCACAACTATGTAATTAGAAAATCTTATGGAAAACATATTGGATTTTTTAGTCCTCATATAACTTCTTCACAAGAAATATCAATGAATGAAAATTAAATTGTAAGATAATTCTATATACATGTAGTGTTTGAAAATAAAATAATATATGATAGATACATTTTAATACCTATTGTATTATGGTAGATTGATATACTCTAATTATATAAAATCTATTTTCATTTTTAAAATTTTCTATTTTTAAAATTTTTTAAGACTCATTCTACACTCATTATGATAAATTTACTCTCATGATATATTTTTTTGGATGAAATTCATGGATATATAATAAAATGACCACACATGATGTCACTTATGAATTTTAAAAAAAAATATTTAAAATTTTATAAAAAATGACTTTAAATTATGTGATTTATATTATGTTTCAACAAGAATATTGTTATGATAAATAGGTTTTTGTTTTTTTCATTAACATGGTATAAGGAGAGTTATTGAAAACATGAAACCAATAGATATCTATAACTCGATAAGTATTAAGGTATATATTATAAGATTTATCTATTGAAATGTATATAAAAACAAGTTACATAAATTTCTCAATGTTTTTTCTGTGTATAGAAAAAATAATCACATAAATTGTGGTAATTTTATTTATAAATTTATAAAAGATATCATATTCTATCAATAAAATAACATCATAGAAGAGGTATTTATAGGAGTAATTATAATTTCATTTAATATTTTAATTAATCATTTATATATATATATATATATATATATATATATTTCATTAATACTAGGATTTTTTATAATCAACATATTTATATGAGGGTCTATATTTTTTAGAGAAGGATTAGGAAGCATACATGGTGTCAAAATATTTGCATACGTCATGAAGAATGGGATTCTTATCACATTTTTATTTTTTTATTTTTCATACATCATGGAGTGTTAGTTTATGTAAAACATTTTTATTTAAATTTAAAATCATTTATTATCATTATTGTTGAAATTTATTTGAGTTTTATGTGATTAAAGTCATTTTAAATTAATTGGAATGTTGAATTTATATCCAAAAAGAATAGGATTGACTGAAAAAGGGTAAACCAGAAATGTTGGTATTAGATTGCTAAAAACTATCTGGAAGTGTTTTCAACTCCAACCACCACACTAAGTAACTAGATTTTAACTTTGAATGGTGATTTCTCTTTTTCATATTAATTATTATCAATGATGATAATTAATTTGAAAAATACATATGTTCATATATAAATTAACTAAAGTATCTTTGTGTGAATGTTGGAGTTGAAAAAAACTACAAGCCAGTAATTGATAATGCAACCCCATCAAAATTATTTTCAATGAATTATTGTAAATATATATATATATACATGTGTGTGAGGTATGTTAAATAAAGTTTCATTTTTAATTATTGATATACTATTGTAATTATAATTTTAAGGGTGTATTTTTTTCTTTCATTTTTTGATATTATAATTATTTAGTTGCTGGACAAGTTGATACTCTTTGTTAAAATTTATAGTTTCTATATTCATTCTTGAAATGGAATTTATCTCCAGTTATTTTATTTTATTCTAATTTGTTCAAAATGTATGTTTTTAATTTAAAAATATTTTTTATTTTACTTCAAAATGTGTTTAATATACTCAAAAAAAGAAAATGAGATAATATTGTCATCATACATTAAAATAATGTTTAATGATTGATTTTTTACATGTTAGAATAAATATCTTATCAATTTGACATGTGGTGTGGCCGATATGACTAAAAGTATATATATTCAATTTAAAATCAATATTTAATTTTAAAATATATGCCACATAGTAAAAAAATAATACATCATTCCTAAATTATCTTGATACCTTAGGAAAACCATCTATTGTTTATTTATGACATGTAGGAATTGACCTCCCATTATTCTGATGTGTGGTGTGTTAGATATCACTGAATGTGTGTTTTTTCTATTTCAAAGTGACATTTTAGTTCTAACAATACATCACGTAGTCATAACATATAAAACACACTCATATTGTGATGATATGTTATTAAAATAATCCATGATTCATTTTCGATATGTAGGAATTAACCTCGCATAGTTTTAACACATTATGTGGACAGTGTGAATGAAAGTATGTGTTTTCAACTTAAAAGTGACATTTTAGTTAAAAATTTGCATCACATAGTAAAAAACTAATCAATCATGCTCAGAAATTTTTTATAATTTAGTAAAACAATTTTTGATTCATTTTTTACCTTTATGAATTAATTACATGTCATTCTAATATGGGGTGTGGTTGATATGATTGAAAGTTCTAGTTTTCAATTTAAATTGACATTTTAGTTCAAAACATACATCAAATAGTCAAAATTGATCAAAAATTATTATATTATTGTGAAATATTAGGTTAATAATTGGTTATTCATTTTTGATATGTATGAATTAACGGCACATTAATTTCACACACATGGTGTCCAGAATGATTAAAAGTGTGTGTTTTCAATTTAAAATGATATAAATTTCAGATTAAATCATTCATAGCACAATAAAAATGGAGGAAAATTAGTTGGATTTTTATGAGACATTATGATTCTGATCCCTAATTTATTTTTTATGTGTTGGAATTAAAGGTCATTAGTGCACTATGAAAGTGTAAAATGGTGTAATTTTAAAATTTTATCTCCAACACGACATCATGACGTCATATCCAGCGATCCAAAACACCCATTAATAATCAAATTAACTCATGTAATTTAAAATATGCATGAAATTTAAATCAAAATGATACCTCATCCTATTTCTATCATAAACACGCTTCACTCATTATCAGTGATCATTGTTTGAAGTAAATGAATCTAGAACCCTCAATATTATCCACACACATCTCTAAATCTTGATTAAATATTTTCCTATGAAATATAGGTTCTGGAAAGGGAAATAAAAGGCTCTTTAACATCTTCACATTCATGGGAGATCAAAATATTGTTCCTCAAACTTGGATCGAATAATTATTGATATTCCCTTCATTTTCTCTATTTAAAATTTTAAAGAGAGGTGTAAAGGATGGATAATTTGAGAAAGATATTAGATCCCTCCTTTTTTAGGTCTTAAAATGTTTGGATAGAAAGGTTATAACATCCAAAAAATTCATATAGGTCTATATGGAAGTTAACCTTTCAAACATACCAAGAAATGACACAAAGAAAACTTAATATAGTGAAGATGTCATAAATATTTTATCACTCAATTATATCATTAAACTTATGATAAAAGATAAAATAAGAGTTATTAAATTGACTTATGTTTCTGAAAATATTTAAACTAACCTTGAATAATAAATATTAAATATTCATTCAGAAAATAGTTTTATTTACATTCACTTTATAACTGGTGAATATAATAAATAAATAAATTAAATAATTATTATTCTAAAATAAATAAAATTTAATTTATTTATTTCTTTATGATTGTTTAAACATAGACATTACGGACCCTTTTGTGTTGTCCATCGTTCCCTAAAACTATAATTCACAAGAATTTTCCAAGAATATGAATACGCTTTGTGTATGACCCTCTAGACCCTTATCTTGATAGTATTGAGGGATACTCATAAACCAAGAGTGGAGTCTAGTAATCTATTAAGGCCCCTAAATAGATAAGTTTTAGTCATAGAAATGATAACCTTTTATGAACACACATCATGTAATATAATCTCTTTGTCTCACAATATCTCATAATATAGGATGAACACTTCATTCCATCATCCTTTTTTGCTTTATATATTTGTTCCCCTATAGGATAGACTTACCTTTGGTTACCATATCCATATATTTAATAAATTTACTACCATCCTAGTTAATTGGGTCCAAGATATCTATTCCTTTTGTAAGTGAGAAATTCTTTCTTGATCATTCAACCATGTCATATCATTAATGATTCACCTAATTAAATTTACCTCAATATAATATAAATTTCATGGTTTTCATATTGAATATATTTAAGTGATAAAATGGTACAAATTTATAATTATCTTAATATGAGAGACCAATAAATGTGATTATAAATATGAACAACCAATGACACCTAAAACTTTTAGTGTTTCTAATGGTAGGTTAGTCTTCATGATCTCCTATACTCTAGATCACCAAGTGTGAAATCCATGAGAAACTTTCTCAATGCTCAGCACTTGATAGTCATACATCATTTTTTTCCTGTTATTATGATGCATTTAGACCATAGAACATATCTATTATATTACTATCAAATCATATTTAGTTTCTTATTATATTTTAAAACTACTATAACATTTTGATACGATAAATAATCTAATGAAAATACCATTTAAAAAGTGCATACATAAGTTTCAACACTATTATGGAAAGTATACATCATGTATAACTCTCTGTATACATTATTTTTTAATCCAAAAGTAAATTTCAAGTTGGGTCTGGTTCACCCACTTTTACAGCACTCCCTCTTTCACTAGAGACAACTTGATAACAAAAAACTTGTTAGCTAACACATTATAAGATCATGCTTCTTTTGAGTTGTGTATTTATTGATCAGTCCTACCAAATTTATATTCATAGATACTCTACTTTCTATAACTTCACCTCCTTGAGTAAAAACCCTAAAGATATAATATCCTATATTATATTCCATTTTTCCTCTATTATAATCTTGATGTATTTTTTATTACTAATGGTAAGATTCCATGGACTAAAAAACATATATATTTAATATTACTTATTTAACTACAACTAAAACTACAACATACTCGGTATTTTTAGATATGGATTTTGATGGATTTTTTGAATAACTCTTTATCATTTCCTTAGCCAAACTATAATATTATATCCAACTAATCCACATGAATACTATTTTATTCCCCCTTATAACTATCATTTCTTACACTCCATGTTCTAGGTCCATATCACTTAAAATTTCTCATGTGCAATTGGATAGATCTGAATACTTTCCATGCAATTATTTTGGGATTAATCTGATAATTTCTACCATAAATTAGATTTTGGAAATACCATATCTAGTACATAGCATATCATATGTGATATATTCATCACTAAATAATATGGAGTTATAATCACTATTATAATCTTATCCAATATCTCATACATGTCTTCTTAGATTGATTTATTCCATGTTTCATAATAAACAATTCCCTCTCAGATTGTTCAAACTTGTATTTTTAAATACCATGTCATTATATATACTTTTAATTTGTCCACGTAATCCATAGATCTACCTCAATGTATATTTTCCATTAAAAATTGGGCTACTACTTTAAATCAATCATTAATTTATTTCTAGTCTTAACTAATTGTAAGACTAATAAACTATTTCCCATGTGTTATCAACAAGTTTTCCTTGGAAAACTAAGGCACTCCGACAAAAAATTTATAGATACCAAGTTTACTTTTATTCAAAATGGATATTCTATGATCTTTATGTTTGTTTTAACCCATAAATTGATCTTTTAATCTTACATCCTGTATTGACTTTCCTAGATATCATCAATCATTTCTAGTCATGTCATATATAAATCTTCAATAGGATTTTCTCTAGGGGTGTTGGACTTGACATAAATTTCCCTATATAATGATTATATATCATATGTATAACAAGTTGTATTCTTATGGATTTGAGTATATAAATTTGGTATAACCAATCAATCATTATTTACACCATGATTATACTAACCATGTATAGTTTCTCTTGAATAACAACTAGGAACTTTACATCAATTAAATAAACCACCAAAATACTAAAATAATTTTGGTACATGGAATCCATTTTTCTAAATTCATAAAAACATGGAAACCAAATATTATTTCTATTAACTACTTCCTTAAAGAATTAAAATTCATTATTCTCATGGAATAATATATCACCTTAACATGGTGATCATAAAACCATCTCTCTTGGTTTTATATTTCCTATATAGTATATGTTACAAGAGAATTTTTGTTCCAATAGCCTATTGTGGAACTTTTTAGAATTCCTATTAATTATGACTCTCAAGATTTGACTTTTTCCAAGTCAATCTTACTCACATTATCAAAAATAGATATGTGTGCCCACTTATAGAAATATAGTTTATCTCTTGACTAATACTTTTCTATATTATGAATTTATATAATTTCCTAAATAATTATAGGATAATTATATGAGATGAAATTTGTGAATTTCTTAATAAAAGTTTCTTATTTATATGAGCATAACAAAAAATTTGCACCTATGAAAATGTTATATTTCATAATGGATTTATTTAATACTATAACTAATATGAAATAAATTTTTCTTTATAGTTTTCATATGGTTATGGGTTGACCCAGATATTTTCAAAGATTGTCCCAAAAGATAATGAAATATTTCACATGAGTTATTAATCTCAACATTAATCCTCCTTTTACTTTAAAAATTTATTTCATTTGTATAAGTAAATGTGAGTTTATGAAAAAATTCACTCTTAATTTTAATGATAAATGTATTAATGTAATACTTATCATTGATCCTCTTTTTACCTAAATAATGGACCTAATGTGTAAAAGTAAATGTGGGGTTAGGAATAAATCCACTTTATAATTTTATGATTAATGAATGCTTGGTAAATATATTATTTGACTCATGGGCCCAATGAAACTCATATATTCTAAGAAAGAATGTTCATTACTTCACTTTTACATTCCTTAAATATTAATGGAATCTTATGATGTATTTAAACATAACTCTAGATTCTCCTTACAATAGTTCCTATGGTCAAAAAATTATCTCTATAATATTTGTATCTTACCTTTATAGGTTTCTTTGTCTAAAACATGAAAGTAGGTATGTTGATAATACTAACAGTTTTTATATCCAAAGAGTATAGAAAACATTCGGGGTATATCCTTTATAAATACATTCATTTTTACTAGAATAGTTATCATGGTACAACCAGGTATTATTGAGCCTTATATTTTTATGTTCAACATTTATTGTTGATGATTCAAGTATTACTAGACCATTTTTTGAGTATAAAATGACAAAAATAATATTCATTCCAATATGAAATAGTGTCTCATTATATCCAATGGACACGTGAGATAAATTTTTTGTTAATACTCAAAATAGTTTAACTAGAATCAATACATGGTGAAATAAGAAGTTTTTTGATTCTCACCACTGTCATAGGAATCATCCTTTTTTAGACACTTGGAAGATTAACCTTACTTATTGAAATGTTTCTGAATATACTTGGTTATTGTATTTGGATATAAATGTTTTACACACATAAATTATCTAATACCCAAGATGTAAAATATAAACATGACATACAATTATGAATATACACTATTTAGAAGCCTCTACTTGCTTCTACTTCAATCCATAGTAGTTTCTCTTCCATAGACTTATCTTGGAACATGAAAAGAAAATAGCCTCCAGTTTGATGCACTTCTTATTTTATTTGATAGATGTTGTGAAGGTTCATTTGGTTTCACCCTTTCTATTAGACTTTTCTTCTTTTCTTTTAACTTATTCACTAAAAGAACTAAATATTAAACATTCCTTATGTTATTATCTTCTTGGTGAACCACACCCAAAAGTTATCAAAAATATTTTCTCTATACTATAAATTTTATAACCCTAAATAAATTTAAATAAATTGGGTGATAATTATATAAGAATTTAATTTATTGAAATATCATGATTCAACTTTTAATTTATCTAATTATTGTGTAATAATAATCTCATTCATATCTCACTTCAATTTCTCCTTATAGATTTCTCGAAGAAGATATAACATGTGAAACCATCCATGTCCTGACATTGTAATCACAACTCATTGAATATATATTTTAACATTATGATTTTAACATCAAATGATTTATCCATGTGTATCATGTAAGCTTCCTTTTCACCCTTACTTCCCAAGATGGCTCAACAGGAAGTGGGGACTTTGACCCATAGAATTTATTTTCTTATTATAGTAACTTGTGAAAGATCCTATAATATTCTTAGAAATTAATACCGGTTATGATATTTTTTTGTCCAAAATTGACCATTGTGAAATTATGGTATTACTTCCCATTTTTCTATAAAAAAATTATATTATTATATATTTTAAATATATTATTCATTATCAAACATTTTAGATTAATTAATATTATATGCCTACCAATAAGTTATCCAATCCTAGTAACCCTAAACTAATTGATTTGGAATACTCAATCTCTTAATAATTCTTCTGGAAAGGATCCTTAAAATCTCTCATCATATTCTAAGTTATAGTTATGCCACTACTTGAAGAGTTTTAAGTTGGGTTTTTTCTTGTTCAGACGCATTAACTCACATCTCCCTGATCTGTTGAGTGTATTCTCATCTTTTACAAAGTATAACATTGTTTAACTCAATTATTAGCCTCTAAAATTTCACTAATCAATATATAACTATTTCTTTGACATAAACATTAGTTAATTATACCATCTACAGTCAAAAGAGTGCCCTAATGGTAATAGGAACCCACAATTAGGTCTAATAAGCACCTCAAACATAGAATTTTATTCAAACTCATGTGATGGAACACATTTGAATTGATATTTCTTTGGGGGTTTAAATATTCTTGATGAATGAAATAATTTTTCCATTTGACATTCTTTTTTTATGTGACCATAATCACACCATAACTGATATCTAAATATAAAACATTTATCATGCATGTTCATTTTACCACCAAATGATTTTTATTATTTTATGTGATCATACGTATATGCACATACAATAAATAATAAACCATTAATAAATAAATAAAATAAATGTCATGATTATATGCCCATTATAATGTTTAATCCATTGATAAAATATTGGATCAACCTAATTCCTAGGTGTAACCTCTTGAGTTTTGTCATGTCTAACTCAAGATATAGTGATTACCCAAATTAATGTGTTAAACTCCTATCTGATGTGTCTCTATGTCTCAACACGAACTATGTCGCCTTTAATTATCATTATTATACATTAATATTACTTGTATGCAGTCACATGGATCTTGGGAATTCTAAATACATATATATTATTTTTATCATGAAATTACAGGTCGTTATACATATATTAAGGATAAAGATGATATGATGGTCATCATTTATTAAAATATTATTATGAATAAACAAATTATAATAATTAATTAAATGAATGAATAAATAATATACATTCATTGGTCAGTTTTAAGCTCATGATTAGTTGGTGTGAATTAAACTCATATAAATAAATAAAATGTGTGAATAACCCTACTTCAGGGTAATTTTTATGAACTAAAATAAAATAAAATAATTTTAATTTCCAAAATACATATTTTATAGTCCCAAAAGTAAATTTAGAAAATTTTAAATATTATTTATAATTTATTGGAATTTTCTCATAAATTTCTAGCTTGACCGGGTGTTTCTAAACTTCAAAAAGGGTTTTGGTACTTAACGCAACCTTAAGAGGGTTGGGTGGGTCATATTAGGTTGACCCAGCATATCCTATATTGGGGAGACCTAGTAGAAGTCAGGTTTCTATACTGGTGGCATGCCCTATAAAGAGTGTGAGAGTATGAATAAAGGATTCCCCACATGGGGTGCCTCATATAAGGAAAAAGGTTTTTATTTAATTAAGAAATTCCTCATGCTAATCCCCCCACCCCCAATTGTGGGGTGGGGGGTACACATAGTGGGGTGGTTGTGCACCCCCCAAGTCAAAATACCAGTTTTTTAATAATTTCCAAATCCTAATTTTTAGGGTTGATATTTTAAAAAAAATTAAAATTTTTGTGTCCGGAAACACCCTTCCATATGCCTATAAATAATTATATAAATATGTGTGTGTGTGTGATGGTGTATGTATATATATTTATTATAATGATTTTTTTTTCAAAACTTTATCATTTAGCCTTCTAAATTTTTTATTAATTCTTCATTGACATAGACTTCTCTGGTACTTTAGCTTGATCAGACAGATCCTACACTAGTAGTGTCCCAAACACCTACACAAACATAATGTCTTCAGTAACCATGGAAATAATCCTACACTAATATATATATATATATATATATATATATATATTCATTTTATGCCTAAATAATTATATTTCCAATCATAGGATGACCATACCTCAGTCATCCAATCTATGATCAAGGTTTTTTTCATGGTTTTTGGGCCATTGTGATTCCCTCTAATAAAATTCATGAAAATTTAAATTTAATTTAAATTAATTAATAAAATGTTTTATTTAATACTAATTGAAGGTTTTGGGTGCAAAAAAGAAGTATGAAACTGTAGGATTTTCAAATTTTATCATTAGTGAAACATTTTGACATCATCTCCTATAATATGCAATTCTAGTTAATAAATTGTGGTTCCATTGTAATTTAAATTAATAATGAAAATTAAATCAACATTGTAGCTCATCTGATTTCAATTAGAATCATTTTCTACTCATCTTTAGTGATCTTTTCTTGAAGGAACCAAACCTCTAACCCTATGAATCATCAAAATGTGTTCCCAATGCATGATAAAACATCATCCTATGAAATATGGGTGAAATCAGAGAGAATCAAGGTCTATTAGAGGTCAACATGATAATGGGAGATAAAAATATCAATCCTAAAACTTGGATTGAATGATTGTTGATATTCCCCTTTCTTTCATTCTCTTAGACATGAAAGAGAGGTTGAGATGAGAGATAATTTTACCAAGAGCTTTGCGCCCTCGTTATTGGGTCTTAAAATGTTTAAATAGATAAGTTATGACTACCATAAATTTCACATAGGTCCTTATCAAAGTTGTCCTTTAGAATTGACCTAAAAACACAAATGAATGTTAAAACATACTATAAATGTTGTCAATATTTTACCTCTAAACTGTAACATTAAATTTATAGTACATAATAAAAACATGTCCTTAAATTGACTCATAACTCTAAAAATATTTAAACAAACCTTGAATATTAAATATTAAATGTTCATTTGAATAATATTTTTCTTTAAATTCACTTAATAACTAGTTAATATAATAATTAAATAAAATCAATATATATTATTCTAATCTAGAATAATATTGGGTTTATTTATTTCACTATGTTTGTTTAGACATGTACATTACCCATCCCCCACTATGGGTCCCACAATGTCCTAAAATTATAATTTACTAAAATTGTCCAAGATTATGAATACACTTTGTGTGACCCTCTAAGACCCTATATCGATAGTATTGGGTGATACTCAGAGACCAAGATTGGATTCTAGTAACTGATCAAGGACCCTATGGAGATATGGTTTAGTCATAGCAATGAAAACATCTTATAAACACAAACCCTGTAATATAATCTATTTGTCTCTTTATATCTCATAAATTAGGATGCACTCTTTGTTTCATTGTCCTTTCTTTATTTATTTATTCATCACCATATATGATGGAATTAACTATGATCATTGTATCCATGGATTTAATTGAGGTACTATTATTCAAGACAACTAGGCCAGAGATATCTCTTACATTCATAAATGAAAAATTCTTTCTTGATCATTCAACCAATTCCATACCAATAATGAAACACCCAACATAAGTTACTTCACCACAATATAAATATCATGGTTTTTTTAATCTAATTATGTAAAAAAATAGTACACATTGATAATGATCTCTTATTGAGAGACCAATGAATATGATCATAAATAGGAACATCCAATGACACCTAAAACATGTTCCTATTAGTGGGTTAGTCCTCATGATCTCCCGTACATGAGATCACCAAGTATGAAGTTCATGAGAATAAGTCGCAATGATTATAATCCCCCAACACTTGATATTCATACATTATTTATTTCCTATTAGTATTATGTACCTAGAACATATGATATATTTTTATGATTACTATCATATTATCACTAGTTTCACATAATAGTTGGGACGTTCTATAACATTATGATATGAACAACAATATAAGGACATTACCATGTAAATAGTGGATGTAGAAGTCTTGACACTATTATGGTAAGTATACATCATGCATAAATCACTATATATATGATTTGGTAATTGAAAATTACTTTTATATTCTGGTATAGGGAACCCACTTTTACAACATGAATTAACTTTTCATAAATCCAAATAGCAGTGTGACTTGTATAACTAAAAATGTATGTTTTCATTTTAAAAGTGACATTTTAGTTAAAAATGTGTTCACATACTAAAAACTGATCGAACATGATTGTAATTTTGTGATATTTTATGAAATATATCCTTATTTATTTTTAAAAAATATGAAGTAACCCCATATCAGTCAAACATGTGGTATGACCAGTATTAATAAAGGTAAATGTTTCTAATTAAAAGGTGTTATTCTAGATAAAAACATGAATCACGTAGTACAAAATAGAAAACATTCTCAAATTTTCATTATACATTTGGAAAATTATCAATGATACATTGTGAAATATATGAAATAACTAAATATTAATCTGATACAAGATGTGTAACGACCCAAAAAATCACTAATGAAAATTCCTCTTGGTCTATTTAAATGTATTCTTATGGTTATGTAAAACGTATAAACTTATTTGGTTCTATGTTTTGGATTTTAAAATACCATTAATAATTGTTACCATTTCTAATATAGCTATTGAATAGTGATCACATGATTAGTATAAATATAGGGCTTTAACAAATCCAATTTACTCAGAAAAAGGAAGTGATGGCCTCATACAGTAGACTTGCCATGTAAAAAACCCATTTGTTAGAGCTTGGAAAGGAGGTGGAATCATTGGGCTTCTCTCTTGACCAAGCCCAATCCGATCTTGAATATGTTAAGCTCGAGTGGAACCACCTACGAGAGAAGTGGAAGTTGATAGAGATTACCACTCAAGCAATGTTATACGAGCCACCCCAAGAGTTTGTCACCATCGCACACCTTACCCTAAGGTCTTATGTAGGTGCTTTAAGTTTTTATGTAACAAAACCCTATTACTACTCTTATTTACATTATTCTTGTATAGAGAATATACATTATTTTTGTTATTGTTACTTTGTAAATAGTTTTTAAAGCATAAATAGTATTTTTAGTTAATATTCAACTAAGAAATCTATTTTGATGAATTAATGGATTTTTGAATTAAATAATATTTTAATAAAATATTATTATTATTAAATTACTATTTATTAAATATAAATTATCGTATAATTTTATGAATGCAATTGTAATTTTTATTATGGTTTGAAAGTTGTTTTTGTTAAAACCCATGAATTTTAGATAAATGTCAGTTTTTATTTTAAAAGTAAAAATTCAAATATTTAGAAAATTATATAGATAAAATTAATATTATTTTTTGAATTAGGATGTCGAAATTATCCAATGGTTAATTTTTCATAATTTTCTGAGACAGTCGGATTTTTGGGTAAAATTTAAATACCATTTAAATATATAATGTGTTTTATGACATCATAATGGCCCAATAGTGATGTAAGAAAATACTATAAACAATATTCTCAACCAATATATGTTTTACCATTAAAATAATGTGATTTTGGGTTTGTTTGATTTATTTTACAAATATTTTGTGGACCCTTCAAGGCTTATAAAACATTTTAGATTTTTAAATTGTTTTCTTTGAGAGTGTGACTCACCTCCACATAAGAAAACCTATTATTTTAAGAAGTTCGGCCATTGGAATTATAAAAAATTGTTTTCCACTCCCCTTTGGCAAAAACCATGGGCAAAAACCATGGGTTGGTTTGTGGTTTTGATTAGTTAAGGTGTCCCAAACCTAAATAATAAATAATTCATTCTCCTTTCCTATATAAACCCACCCAAGAAACCACTTCCTCTTCACTCAAATCCTTTGGAGTTCAACCAAACCCTTCCATAATCTCTCTATAATCTTTCCTAGGTTCCCAAATCTCCCAAGAAGACTCTCTCAAGACTCTCCCAAGCTTTTGGGATCACACTTCCAAGTAAGGGATTCTCACTTTCCTCATTTATGTCCAAGTTTCCTTATATTGTTATGCCCTTTTATTTTCAATTATAAATTTTGGGGTATGATTTCTCACCTCCCCCATACTTCCCTATTCATTTTTGAATAATGTTATATCCCATTTCTCTCTCATTAATTCCTTCCATGTATACCCGTTACTATGCTGAAATTCCGTAAGGAATTTCTCTCTCCTCATTTACATTCATGTAATTCTTGTGTATCAAGAATATAAATTCCATTACAATTGTTAGGACATATATCTATATGACCCCCTTAATTTAAATTTCATGTACATATGATGAGACACCCCTTTCTCTCTCAAGAAACATTTTTATGAGTTTTTATGTCACGTTGTTACGCTGCCAAAATTGAACCATGATTTTCCAAGACAAAGTCATTGTGTAGTGGATATCATGCCCACTTCTCTATCAAGGGTATTCACCTTTATACACATTTACTTATTGTTTAAATATTTTCATGTATCAATTCCAAATTCCTTTATCATGGAATAAATGATGATTCTTAATGAATCCATGTTTTATGATCCATGTGGCACACTTATGCATGAAATGAAATGTTTAAGAAGGGTGCACCCTAATAGCGCTCGAATGCATTGGGTAAAGTATAGTATCATCATACATCATGTGTAATGGGTGTTGACTCATACTAATTCAAGTGAAATTAGGGTTTACTCGTGCTTCATGTTCAATGAGGTTTTACTCATGCTTGATGTGCAATTAGCCTTGGCTCATGCTAATTCCATGTTAAGTGTTGTTGCCACATTTCCATGTTATGATTATCATGATTTATCATGCATTTATGTTCATGTTTCTCTTGTTCTCCATTGATATGATTATTGTATAACATGTATTATATTCCTCATTTTATTACATGTTTATTCCCTTACTGGGATTTATAGCTCACCCTTTTCTTATGCATGTCCTCAGGTTATCCTATGCAATTCTAAGTACGAGAGAATATAGTGGTCATGTAAATGAAGTTTTCAATAAGATGTTGTTTTCTATTATTTAAGTTGTTATGTAATGTTTCTAATCCACAAAGAAACTAGACCTCTTGATCTTCTATGTTTTATCAAGTGAAGTTTTTCTGTAATAAATCATGTTTAAGTATGTAATAATGAACAGGGTTGTTATAGTTGGTATGAGAGGATAGGTTTAGTTATTTTTGGGATTAATATTAGAAAACCCTAGTGAAGACTTAGAGACAAGACTAAGTATAATAAAAACATCCATAAGTTTTTGAGGGTATTTATTAAGTGGTTTATCAAGAAAATATATCCCTATCTGGATATGAGCAGGTAGAGGCAGCTCTGGCACAAATGTACCTAGGGGTGAAAACCTCGACAAGGAGTTTCAAGCTTGGCCCAAAGTATCATAGTACACGAAAACAGGACTTGTTGCACTCTTAGTTACGAAACTCCCGGGGAATATGCTTTGGTAAATTAACAAGATTATTATGACCCATTATTAAGTTAATTTTAAAAAGATGCCTCTAAGAATACATGTTAGAAAGTAGATCATGGATAACATATATTGAAGATTATAGAATCATAAGTTAAGGAAATAAAATCTATTTATAAGTCATCTATTTTTTCCTTGGATTACCCTTTATGTTTTACCCCTAACTTTCCTTTTATTCCATCCAATGGTCAGTAATAGGAGGACTCGGGCTAACAACTAATGTGAAGATCAATGTGATGACTGTGCTAATGAGATGCCCAATCTGATGGGAGAGGGAATTGCAAACTTTGTCATGATTCTCTATAATTTAACTCAATCTATGAATAGAAACATGGGTCAATAGTAACATTCACCCCTCCCCCAATAAATAACAAGTCACTATCGAGAGCTTCATGAGATAAAGGACTCCTACTTTTAATGGATCATTTGATCCCTCAATCGTCGAACCATGGATCAACTCCATTGAAAAGATATTCTTTATCCTTTAATGTTCTGAAAAAGAGAAGGTTCTCATAGATTCTTATCATATATAGGGTAAAGCAGATCAATGGTGTACATTGATAAAAAATACGAAGCCTGATGAGGAGATCGGGGCGTTGGAATGGAAGGATTTCCGGAAGATCTTTTTCAATAAATATTTTCTACGCAACCTCCAACTTAAGATGGAAAGGGAATTCCTTTCCCTCAAGAAAAAAGACAACAAATTTGTCAGAGCGTACGAGGAAAACTTCATAAGGCTTTCATGATACACCTCCGTCTTTGTCGTTACCCCAAATGCAAGGTTGGTCGCTTCTTTGGTGGGCTGAAACCTAGCCTACGGAAAGCCCTGAAAATCCATGACTTCGAAATCTATGAGGAAATTGTCTGATGTGCCCTCAAGGTTGAAATAGATATCTAAAAATATCAGGGGTATCATAAGTATAAGAAGCGTAAGGTGGATTTCAATTCTGGTGGTCCGATGGATAAATCCAACGGTGCTAAGAAGATTCAGCACCCCACTTGCCAAAGGTGTGGAAAGAAGCACCCTGGAAATTACTTGAAGGGGACAAGGAAATGGTTTAGGTGTGGAAGAGAAGGGTACCTAGATTTTAACTACCAAAAAGAAAACCCCACGGCTGTGACAGAGGAGAGGAACGATCCGTTTGACTCTCAATGTGTTGTTCATTGCTTCAACTGCAAAGAACCAGGGCATCTTTCAAATTAGTTCCCTAAGCCAAGGGTTTTTGGAGGCAACCAACAACCTCCAAGGAAGTAAGGGCGAGCTTTTTCCATCACTACTGCCGAAGTGAACCCCGACAATGAAGTGGTGATAGATACGCTAGTTATTCATTCAAGGATAGTAAATGAACTTTTTGATTCAGGTTATACACATTATTTTATATCTCGAAAGTTTATTAGAACAATCCCAACACCACCACAAATCATGGAAGTAAAGATGTCGGTGAGTATTTAAAATGGGGATATCATTTCATCCCATGAATATAACTCCTCCCCTATCATAATTGGTGGATTGAACTTCCCATAGAACCTCATCATACTCCCACTGGCGGAATTTGATGCAATTCTTGGCATGGATTGGCTTTCCCTATATAGATCCAACATAAATTTTCATGAGAGGTAAATCACTCTCCATGTGGAGAATAGACCCCTGATTCTATACAAGTTCAAGGAGGAAGATAAATCTTATTTAGCTCCATCATCTCAAGCAAGGATATTACTTACCTATGATCACACATATTTAGCTCAGATAATTGATTCTAATGAGGAAACCATCCTTGAAGACATGCCTATTGTGATGGAATTCGCTGAAGTGTTTCCTGAGGAATTGTTTGGTCTTCTTCCTAGAAGAGATGTTGAATTCTCAATTGACCTTATACCTAGGTAATTGACAGTATCCAAAACTCTGTATAGAATGGATGTTTTGAAGATTGAGGATCTGAAGAAACAACTACAGAAGAATTGGGATAAAGGGTTTATACGCCCAAGTGCTTCACCATGGGGTGCACCAGTCCTCTTCGTCAAGAAGAAGGATGGGTCAATGCGCCTTTGCATTGATTATCGTGAGCTTAAAAAAATCACAATAAAGAACAAGTACCCTCTCCAACTAATTGATGACTTGTTCGATCATTTTCATGGAGCACAATACTTCTCCAAGGTAGATCTTCGGTCGGGATATTATCAAGTAAGGGTGAAGAAGGAAGATATCCCCAAGACTGCTTTTCATACAAGATATGGGCACTATGAATTCATAGTAATGCCTTTCATACTCATTAATGCTCCAGAAATCCTCATGGACTTGATGAATATAGTATTTAGAGATTACCTCGACAAATTTGTAGTAGTCTTTATAGATGATATTCTAATATACTCTAAAACCAAGGAGTATCATGAGGAGCATCTAAGAACTGTACTAGAGACCTTGCGAAAGGAGAATCTCTATGAAAAGTACAGAAAGTGTGAGTTCTGGTTAAAGGAGGTCTCATTAATGAGCCATATCATCATAAGAAATGGGATATCTGTGGATCCCTCCAAGACAGCTGCAATATAGGGATGGCCGATTTGTGAGAAATTTCTCACGATTTTCCAACCCTCTTACCAAGCTAAATCAGAAGGGAGTAAAGTTTTCATGGAGTGATGAATGCGAAGAATGATTCTAGGAGTTGAAAAGGAGGCTTATCACTGTGTTCATTATCACTTTACCCACAAGTGGAGAACTTTTTGTGGTATTTAGTGATTCTTTGAAGAATGGCCTGGGATGTGTGTTGATGAAAAATGACAAAGTCATTACCTATGCTTCAAGGTAATTGAAAGTTCAAGAGTATAATTATCCAACACATGATCTGGAGTTAGCTATGGTGATCTTTGTTTTAAAAATTTGGCAACATTATCTCTTTGGGGAGAAGTGTGAAATATATACAGACTACAAAATCCTAAAGTATATATTCACACAGAAAGAGTTGAACATGAATTAATGAATATGGTTAGAGTTGATCAAAGATTATAACTGCTCAATCCATTACCACCCTAGGAAAGCGAACAAGGTGGTAGATGCTCTAAGTAGAAAATAACAATCTATTCTATCATTGATGAGAATTGAAAAGGATCCAATCTTATTAGATTTGATGATGATGGAAATGGGAATCATAACGAAGGGAACATCATAAATATTTTCCCAAATGATTGATCAACCGTCTCTTTTGTAAAGGTTAAATGATGATCAAAAGAATGATGTAGGAATTCAGAAGAAAGTAGAAGCTATCATAAAAGTTAAATCCTCAAAGTTCAATGTTAATGAATAAGGAATTGTGAGATTTGGGAAAATACTATGTGTTCCATAAAGTCTAGAGCTGAAGAAGGAACTTTTGGATGATGCACATAGTTCAAATTTCTCTATTTACCCAGGAAACACAAAGATGTATCTAGATCTACGAGAATATTATTGGTGGGATAATATGAAGAAGGAGATCTATGAGTATACATTAAAGTGTCTAGTGTGTCAATAAGTAAAGGAAAAGAGGCATAAGTCTAAGGGTATGATGTAACTATTGCCCATACCAGCATGGAAATGGGATAACATCACTATGGACTTTGTCACCGGACTTCTAAATACATCCAAGGTCAACAATGCAATATGGGTTTTTGTGGATTGTCTTACAAATTCTTCACACTTCATTGCAATTCGGGAGGATTTCTCATTGGATCAATTGGAATGGATATACATCAGGAAAGTGGTAAGTCTTCATGGATTATCACTATATATTGTATCTGATAGAGATCCAAGATTCACTTTTAAGTTTTGTAAGAGTCTTCAACATTCTCTAGATACTGAACTGAACTTCAGTATGGTCTATCATCCTCAAACTGATGGCCAATCTGAGCGACCTATTTAGACACTGGAAGATATGTTAAGATCGTGTTCAATGTAATTTAAAGTAGGTTGGGATAAACATCTTCCCCTAGTTGAATTCTTCTATAATAACAGTTTCCACTCGAGTATCCAAATGGCACATTATGAAGCCCTATATGGGAATAGGTGAAAAACACCAGCATGTTGGGATGAAGTTGGTGAGAGAAATCTACTAGGACCTAAAATGGTTGAAGAAATAATGGAGAATGTG
The DNA here is from genome assembly GCA_963277665.1 of Viscum album. Classification (NCBI taxonomy): domain Eukaryota; kingdom Viridiplantae; phylum Streptophyta; class Magnoliopsida; order Santalales; family Viscaceae; genus Viscum; species Viscum album. The sequence continues at coordinate 1,641,189,077 of OY728145.1, forward strand.
AAAACTATTCAGCAGCATATCAAGGCATCCCAAAGTCGATAGAAGAGTTATGAGGATAACCGTTGACGATACCTTGAGTTCAAAGTTGGAGACATGGTATTTCTACGCATATCTTCGGGAAGAAGGTCATGAGGTTTGGAAAGAAAGGGAATTTAAGTCCTAGGTACATTGGCCCCTTCGAGATTCTTGATCGTGTCGGGGATGTGGCCTATCGACTAGAACTTCCACCTACCATGGCCAAAGTACATGATGTCTTTTATGTATCTGTCTTAAGTACATACCAGACCATTCACATGTACTCTCTTCAGAGGTAGTACAGCTAGAGGATTATCTTTCTTACGAGGAGCAACCAGTGAAGATCTTAGATCGTATAGAAAAAGTTCTATGAAATAATACAATGCCCCTCGTCAAGGTGTTGTGGAGAAAAAAAAAGTTTGAAGAAGCGACATGGGAATCAGAGGAAGTGATGAAGAAGAGTTACCCACATCTGTTTTAGTGTGGGAAAAAGAAATTTGGGGGTGAAATTTCCTAAAGGGGGAAGATTGTAATGACCTAAAAATTCATTAATGAAAATTCCTCTTGTTCTATTTAAATGTATTCTTATGGTTATGTAAAATGTATGCACTTATTTGGTTCTATGTTTTGGATTTTAAAATACCATTAAGAATTTTCACCATTTCTAATATAGATGTTTAACAGTGATCACATGATTAGTATAAATATAGGGCTTTAACAAATCCAATTTACTCAAACAAAAAAAGCGATAGCCTCATCCAGTAGACATTCCCCATACAAATCCAATTTTTTGGAGCTCAAAAAGGAGGTGGCGTCATTGGGATTCACTCTTGACCAAGCCCAATCAGATCTTGAATACATTAAGCTCGAGCGAAACCGCCTATGAGAGAAGTGGAAGTTGATAGAGATTACCACTTGAGCAATGTTATCCGAGCCACTCCAAGAGTTTGTCACCATCGCACACCTTACCCTAAGGTCTTATATGGTTGTTTTAAGGGGTTATGTAACAAGACCCTAATACTACGATTATGTACATTATTCTTGAATTGAGAATATATATTCTTTTTATTATTGTTACTTTGTAAATATTCTTTAAATCACAAATAGTATTTTTAGTTAATATTCAACTAAGAAATCTTTTTTGATGAATTAATGGATTTTTTAATTAAATAATATTTTAATAAAATATTATTATTATTAAATTACTCTTTATTAAATATAAATTATCATATAATTTTATGAATGAAAATGTAATTTTTATTAAGGTTTCAAAGCTGTTTTTGTCAAAACCCATGAATTTTTTATAAATGTACATTTTTATTTTAAAATTAAAAATTAACATATTTAGAAAATTATTTAGATAAAATGAATATTAATTTTGGAATTAGGGTGTCGAAATTATCTAACCGTAAATTTTTCATAATTTTCTGAGAGTCAAATTTTTGGGTAAAAATTAATATCATTTAAATATATAATGTGTTTTATGACATCATAATGGTCCAGTGGTGATTTAAGAAAATAATATAAAAATTATGTTCGACCAATATATGTTTTACCATTAAAATAATTTTATTTTGGGTTTGTTTGATTTATTTTATAAAGATTTAGTGGACCCTTCAAGGGTTATAAAACATTTTAGATTTTTAAATTGTTTTCCTTGAGAGTGTGACTCACCTCCACATAAGAAACTCTATTATTATAATAAGTTTGTCCATTGGACTTAAAAATATTATTTTCCACTTTCCTTTTGAAAAAAAAACATTAGCAAAAACCATGGGCTGGTTTTTGTTTTTGATTATTTTAATGTGAGGTGTCACAAACCTAAATAATAAATAATTCCTTCTCCTTTCCTATATAAACCCACCCAAGCTCCCACTTCTTCTTCACTAAAATCCTTTGGAGTTCAACCAACCTCTTCTATCCTCTCTATAGAATCCTACCAATGTTCCCCAAGCTCCCAAGAATCCTCTCTCAAGCCTCTCCCAATATTTTTGGATCACACTTCCAAGTAAGGGATTCTCACTTTCCTCATTTATATCCAAGTTTCCTTATATTGTTATGCCATTTTATTTTCAATTATAAATGTTGGGGTATGATTTCTCACCTACCCCATACTTCCCTATTCATGTTTGAATAATAATATATCCCCTTTCTCTCTCATTAATTCTTTCCATGTATACCCGTTACCATGTCGAAATTCCGTAAGGAATTTCTCTCTCCTCATTTACATTCAGGTAATTCTTTTGTATCATGAATCTAAATTCCATTACAATTGTTGGTACATGTATCTATATAACCCCCTTACTGTCCATTTCATGTAAATATTATGAGACACCCCTTTCTCTCTCATCAACCATTTTTATTAGTTCTTATGTCACGTCGTTACGCTGCCAAAATTGCACCGCGATTTTCCAAGTCAAAGTCATTGTGTAGTGAATACCATGCCCACTTCTCTATCAAGGGTATTCACCTTTATGCACATTTACTTATTGTTTAAATAATTTCATGTATTAATTCCACACTCCTTTATTATTTAATAAATTATGATGTTTAATGAATACTTGTTTTATGATTCATGTAGCACACTTATGCATGAAATGAAATATTTAAGAAGGGTGTGCCCTAATAGCGCTCCAATGAATTGGGTAAAGTATAGTATCATGATATGTCATGTGAAATGGGTGTTGACTCATGATAATTAAATTAAAATGATGGTTTACTTGTGCTTCATGTGTAGTGAGGGTTTACTCATGCTCCATGTGCAATGAGACTTGGCTCATGCTAATTCCATGTTAAGTGTTGTTGCCACATTTCCATGTTATGATTATCATGATTTATCATGCCTTTATGTTCATGTTTCTATTTTGCTCCATTGATATGAATATTTTATAACATGTATTATATTCCTCATGTTATTCCATTTTTATTCCTTTAATGGGCTTTATAGCTCACCCTTTTCTTATGCATGTCCTCAGGTTATCTTATGCAATGCTAAGTATGAGGGAATGTAGTGGTCATGTAAAGGAAGTTTTCAATAAGATGTTATTTTCTATGATTTAAGTTATTATGTAATGTTCCTAAGACCCAAATACACTAGACCTCTTGATATTTTATGTTGTATCCAGTGAAGGTTTTATGTAATAAATCATGTTTAAGTATGTAATAAAGAATAGGGTTGTTATATGATGGGATTGATATGACATAAAGTGCATATTTTTAATGTAAACATGACATTTAGTTCAAAATTTTTATCATGTAGTAAAAATGAAAACACACTTAAAATTTTTTTTATACAATAGAAAAATGATCAATGATTCATTTTTTATATGTAGGAATTAACCATGCACCAGTTTGACATGTATTGTGTACATTATTACTAAAAGTGTTTATTTTGAATTTAAAAGTGTTATTATAGTTCAAAACATGAACCACATACTCAAAAATAGTCATAATTTCTTGAATTTTCATGATATTATACAAAAATGATTTCTTAATTATTTTGTATCTTTAGAAAATAACCTCACATCATTTAGACAGATGGTGTGTCTTGCATAATATAAATTGAATGTTTTTAATTTAAAAGTTACATTTTAGTTCAAAAACATGATATATATTAAAAACTAATAAAATGGATTCTAATTGTCATTATAAGTAATGAAATTGATTTTTTATTCATATTTTACATCTTGGAATCAACCTCTCATAAATCTGACACATGTATAATCCTTATGAGGGAATGTGAATGTTTTAAATTTGGAAATGATATATATTTTAGTTAAAAATTTGTGTCACATAGTTAAAATTAAACAAGAAGAGTCATTATTTCATGATACAAAATGAAAAGGATAAATTATTAATTTGGGACTCATAGAAATCATATACCCATCAATTTGAAATGTGATGTTTTTAATCTAATATAATGTGCATGTTTTGAATTTAAAAATGAAATTTTAGCTCAAATCATGCGTTATATAGTCAAAATTGATCAAACATACTCAAATTTTCATGATACAATAGTAAAATGATCTTTTATTCATTTTATACATGTAGGAGTTAATTGTACATCTATCCAACACATAATGTGTCTTGTGTGACTAAAAGTACATTTTTTTAATTTAAAAGTATCATTTTAGATGAAAATATTTATTATGTATTCAAAACCAATAAATCACTTTCAAATTGTCATGATAAATGAATAAAATGGTTATTGATTAATTTGTGAATTATATGAATTAACTGCACATAAATTTGACACACGTTATAGTTGATATTACAAAAAGTATTTGTTCTTAATATAAAAGTTACATTTTAGTTCAAAGTATGTGTCATGTGATTAAAAACAAGAAAATATGCTCAAATTATCATAAAAAATAGAAAAATGGTCAATGAATCATCTATTACATATAGGAATTGACCAAATATCAATCCAAAATGCAATGTGGTTAGTATGACTGCAAGTGTGTTTTCCCCATTTAAAAGTGACATTTTAGTTTTAAACATGGAACACATGGTATGCCCAATATTGAGAGCTAGGATTTTATTGATACATTAGTAAAGAAGTTAATGAATAATTTGATATTTGTAATATTTAACTACATGTAATGTTTACATGTGGTGTGGCTGAAATTATTGAATGTGCATATTTTCAATTTAAACTGCTATTTTAGTTCGAAAGGGTCAACACATAGTCAAAAACAATCAAACACAATCATATTGTTTTAATAATTTTTTAAAATGATTTGTATTTAATTTTTTATAAGGAGTAATTAACCTCAAATTAATCTAACACATAGTTAGTTGACATGATTGAACGTGAAGGTTTTTAAATTGAAAAGTGACATTTTATTTCATAGCATGTTCCACATACTCAAAACCACTCTAAATCACTTGTATTTTTATGATACTTTATTAAAATGATCTCTGATTCATTTGAGACATGTTTAAATTAACTATATAGAAGTCTATCATGGTGTCATTTTTATGACTGAAAGTTCATGTTTTCAATTTAGAAGTGATATTTTAGCTGAAAATGTGTGTCACGTAGTTAAAATTGAGAAAATGGACTTGGATAGTCATAATATTTTTTTGAAAATTATTAATAATTAATTTGTAACATATATGAATTATTATTATATATATCTAGAAAAAATTGAGGTAAATATGACTGAAATTATGTTTCTTCAATTTAAAGGTGAAGTTTTTGTTCCTTATTAGATTTTTCTTCTAGTTTCTATTTCTCTGTTCCCTGTTGATTTTCACTATTTTACATCATTATTTTTTATCTTATATGTATTTAATTCAAATATATAAAATCATATTTTATAGAAATTACTATGATGAACACGCTTCCTCCTTGAGATAACCCCAAGTTAGCCATTGTGTTATATTTGGGAAGTTTATAAATGTATTTCTGACCAAACCTATGATAGTCTAATGTCAAAACTTATGGATTTTCTAGGGAGGATAGTTTTTATTAGTAATTATTCACTTTTTAGTTAATTAAAATTGTCGATATTGAGGGACTCTAAATGTTCTGAATCTATCTCACTATTATATTACTCTCAATTGTTGGATATTTCCCAAGCTATGTAAGGTTTTTAGGGTTGGTTGCGGTCAAAGGTGGTCAAAGCACCCACAAAAGATGACTTGGTCACTATTAAGTGACTAATGAAATATATAAATGCATCAAACTCAGTTTAAGGAGTTCAAAAGAGAAGGGAATCATTCCCATAATTTGTTGAATAAGACTCTGAGTAGAAGATAATAAAAAAAATAGGAAAATAATAATAATAAAATAAAGAGATGAAAGAAGATGGAGATACTCATTTTTTAATATAACATTCCCAAGGATACAAATCTATAATTTCAAGATCAATATTTTGACTATTGTTTTTAGAGATATTATAAGAAGATTTATGTTGAGTTATAAGAAGCTGGGATAGTTTTGGTAGATCAATTACTTTCTATTACTAAATTTTATGGTTTAAAGCATTTTAAATTTTTTAATGATCTTTATATGGTAGAACTTGTTATTACAGCTAGAGAAATCATCTATTTTACCATAGAATATACCAAAATTGAGGTGTTGAGCTTTGAGGAGAGGGTGGAAGAAGCTATCTATCTCTCTCTTACCTCTAAAACACTCTCAGTAAAAATATTTCATCCTAAAGAAGAGAAAGATTAAAAGTATCAAGGAGTTGAAACATTTATGGAATTGGTTTTTTTCAAATTTATTATGAATATACTAAGAATATTCTTGATTATGTTTCTCTCTATATAGGTTTCAATGAACTATCTATCCTTTTAAATATTCTATAGATTCAAGAGGGTATTAAAAATGAAACTACTAAGGCACTATTGGAGCTCCAATATTTAAATAAAAACATTTCTCTAGGACCTACTAATGATGATGATTTAGAATCCACAATTGAGATGGTAATAGTTGATGAAAAGGTGCCCCAGTTTAGTTTATCTTCTTTATTTTACTTTAATTTAATTTATGACATTGAATTTTGTTTGGACTTCTAGCATACTGAATCTGTGACATATACGCTAATTACTATTTTCACCTGAAATTTTTTTATATTTTAAACTAATACCTTGTGTGCTAACTATGGAATATGTTGTTTTTCATGCTGAATCTAGATATAATGGATGGGTGGTAATGATTTATTTGTTTCTTTTATTGAAAATAATTTTGAATTGGTTTCTGTAGTTGGGGTTTGGCTTAGTGATAAGCACCCCGTAAGGCTACATGGAAATGGGGGTTCAAAACCCATGGGGCGTAGGTACTGTAGCAGTACTGTAGCAGCGGTGGCACTGTTCATCAGCGGCACTGTAGCGGCGGCAGGGCACTGTAGCGGCGGCAGGGCACTGTAGCGGCGGCAGGGTACTGTAGCGGCAGCGATACTGTGCGGTACTGTAGCAGCAGGTTACTATTCACAGAATGTGAATTGGCCTTTGAATTTGGGCCTACGGGCTATGTAATGGGCTACAAGTCTACTGGGCCTTTGGGATATGTAATGGGTTTCCCTCTACCCAGTTAAAAGAGGACTTTGCTTTGATTTAATAATAAAAATGAGGCTTTGACCCCAACCTTTTAAAAAAAATTGAATTGGTTTCTAAGTCTTGCTTGGTATCTTGATTAATCATTAGGACATTAGATAATTTTAGCATTGGTTTTAAGATACCACTACAAATATCTGAATTTAATGATTAAAATTCTATTTTATTTTATTTCATATAAATTCTTATCTATTTTTTACAAATAAAGATGCATAGGCACTCTATTTTCTTTTCCTCCCTATTGTGTAACTTGAAAATAATTAACCTTATGGTCATTCCCTCGGTAATAGAAGCATGAATATTTTCAAGGATTAGAAGAAGCTCAATTATTGGGAACCTCTAAATCTTATTCCCTTAAACTCTAACTATAACTTCATTTTTTTCTAAAAATTAAATATATAATTCTTATATTCATATATTTAAACTTATAGAAGCTAGAATTGGGCAGTAGGGGAAATTTATCAATAAGAAATATAGGGACGTATCTTTAGAATTAACTTTAACGAATAATGATTCTATATCAAGGGAGTTCATGTTTTTTAACTTTGGGAATGTTTCTACTCATTTATTTTGTCCTAATGACTACTATGATTTTTATGAATGAAATGGTTAAAAATTATGTTGATCAATTATTTTTCATGAAAAAATCATTTTTTGAGTTCTGATGATCACTGTTACTATTTTAATGATTTTAAATAATGAATTATATTCTTTCATGTTTGTATTTATGCCCTTTTAAAAATTATATTTAAATTCAAGGTTTAATCATGAACTTTTATAAAAAAATATTTTCATTTCACTGAAAACTATATGTATTACTGGCAGAAGAAACTTTTTTTATGTTGTGATTTTTCTAATAATTTTAATGAGTGTAAAATTTTCAGTTTTAGTTTTCTTATAAACCTTTAAACATCTATTCATCCTACTAAATTGAGAAAAAAACTAGAACCTTAACTGTTTAATGGTTTCTACAACCTTGGGATTCAATATTGGGGACAATATTGAGTTTTAAGTGGGGGTTCTTCACTATGTTCTAAATTGTATTTCATTAAATACACATGAAAAAACCAATAGATTTTTTGTAAATTGACTATTTTCAAGTGTTAATTTCAATTATTAGAAGTTTTAAATTCTTCTTGGAATTGTGGATAGTTATTCCTCTTGGAATGGTTATTTTTTTTATAACATGGAATCAATCTTATAACACTGTTCACATTTCTCTTTTAAGAATTCTTTTCATCATGAAATTTTGGAAGTAAATTTTACAATCTTAATTGTTTTTGACAATTTTGATTGGATTTCAATATCATAAAATTTACATTTAAATGGGCTATGAAATGAACTTGGAATCATTGTGAAATTTTTATTCATAAAGTCAAAACTAATATAGAGGCTATTTATTCTTCCTTGTTAATTATTTAACTCTATATTATATTTTTTATGTCTAATTATTCTATTTTAATTATGTGTTTCTATTAATATTTTAGAAAATGATATGCTTGGAAGAACATTTAAATGCAAAGTGAATTTTGTTTAAATATTTAAAAAAGTTTCAAAAACTTTTATAAATCTAAAACCAATTTCTTTCCAAAAAACCATATTTTGAGTAGAGAAATTGTATTTACTAATATAAAAAATTATATAGGGGGAACATTTTTTAAAATCACCTATTAGTTGGAATTGAAAGTATCTCATTTATTGAGATTAATTGGTATCCAATATACTTCATGAATTCTTTTCTTGAGGAAAATTAGTGCTTTATGTGTGGGGGAATTGGATGTGTCATGATCTGAATACATTTGTTCCACATCTAATTTTAGAAATAGTTTTTTTTTGTAATAAAAATATATTTTAATAGATAATTGATGGATTTTGGATCATTTTGTGATTAAATATCAATTCTTTGAGTATTTTTTTAAAAGGGGGTATTTTGGGGTTTTATTGATTAATTAGACATTTTTTCTCCTTTTATTATTTTTTAAGATAAAACATTTTTCATGATTTTAATAAGTTTATTAATTATTTTATCATTATGAAGTTTTTTATTTAAATATTTATTATATTTAATTCTATCACTGTTCCATGATTATATATTTTTATGGAAATTTTTGGAACATAATTTAATTCATCCTTTGAATTCTGAAATTTCATGGTTTAATTATGTGTTTGAATTTTTTGTTGAATTATTGAATTTTTTAAAAAGTGTTTTATTTTATATAGAGTATACCTATGAAAGAGTAATATGGTTATTGTATAAACTATTAGACTAAGAATCCTAATTCAAAAAAGGTTACATCTAAACTTATAAACTTGTGTAAGGGTAGTTGTTCCTTTCAAATCTTGTGTAAGTGTAACATCCTATTACCATATTGCAGGTACTCCTTGAAAAATTATTTGGTTTTACTTTGGTTGGGGTTCGTTTTAGGTTGTTTCAGTTTAATTTTTGAGAATTTTGGAGTCCCAGTGGTAATTTCATGGTTGTCACAAGATTAGGGAAAACCTTTTGCTTTGTCCCAGTAAACCGCACACCCTATGATGGTGTAGTAGAGGGAGGTGCATGATTTTTCCAAATTGTACGGCCAGACCCTCCAAACCATAAAACATATGGATAGTGGGATTTTAATGAATGGTGCAAGATTACCCAAATTGTGCACCCACCTAGGAGAAACCATGAACCCCAAATTGTAGGGTCGCATGATTAGGGTGCACAGTTACTTTAACCATGTGGCCACCTCTAAAAAACCATGCACGTGGAAATTTAATACCTAAAGTTTTTGCAAAAAATCCTAGGACCCCAGATTTAACCCTTAATTAACCCCCCCCCCCCCAACCTTAATTGATTTCATTGGTCTTGAAGGCTCTCAAGAATAGGTTTTGGATCCTCAAACCCCTTCTCTTGGCAGATCGAAGCACAATTGATCTCTTTTTATCTCCTTCAGGTAATTATTTCTTCCCTAATGTGGATTATTTTTATCTTCTATTCACTATTCCTTATATTTTGATAGATCATCAGGTTATTTATGGATCTAAACTCTATTTTGATGGATCTTGATTCTATTTTGTGTTTCTTGATCTCCTTCACCTCATTATTTGTTGGCAATCTCATTGTGGGTGTTATCTTTGAATGTGTGATTAAAGGTAGGTGGTTCCATAATACATTTCCATTAAATTAAAACCCTATATTTCTTGATTGATTTGAAATGAGTTTTTAAAAGATTTAAATTCCTATATTTGAAATGATTGATGTTTGATTTTTTGATATTGGCAAGTAATTTTTGAAAAAACCCCAATTTCAATAGAATTGAAATTATTGGATGGATTTGAGAAAACTGATGGCTTGATTTAAAAATAGATTTAGTGAAATTGAATGGATTTTTATCCTTAGGAAATTGATTAAATTGAAAGATTTTTTTGGAAGGGAATGAAATTGATGAAAACCATGATTTGTTTTTCAAATGAAAAAGGGCATGTTGAAAACTGATTTTTAGGAAATTGAATTTTAAAAGATGAATTATTTTAAAACATATGATTTCCCAAAATGGGTCCCCTCATGGGGTGTGGATTTTATATTACCCCTAATGATTGACTGATTGTTGGATCACATGTATGAATTGGTAGTTAGTAGGTGACTGGGAAAACCACACTAGGAATCTGACTCCCTAACAATGGATTTACCATGACAACACTAACTAAACCAAGTTTAGCTAGACTGCCTGAAGTGACTTCTCTAACTAGGTGTAAAATTATTTCCCATGGTGGATCCCATAATTGGGTGTTGATTTGAGTGTGCACACATTTCTAGAGTTTTGTTGATAAATGAGAAGTATGATGATCCTATTACTATAAAATAATGTTCAATGGGTCTTGTTATCATGGTGATTTTATTTACATGACTTGATTGATAATTCCATTAATTATAAGACTATTTTATTCCTGAAAACTAATTTATATAATTTTTTTATATAAATTGTTCATTTAGTCCATTTTTTGATATATTTTCTGTTATTTTATTTTAAATCATGTTTTTTTAAATATGTAAATGATTTTATAGGCCTTGATTTATTTAAATTGATAGCATATTTGGTTTATTAATATGGTATTGTTTATGTAACACTTGGTGAGACCCTACTGGGAATTTTAGCTCACACTATACCTTTTCCTTCAAGATTCTATAGATTATCTTATTCCAAGTCCTAAAAAAGGGAATGTTTCAATTGGAGGTGGTGGATGTTCTTGATCTTTTGGACTTGAAGTCATGGATGTGACTGGTGTAGATCTTATCCATTCGTTTCATGGGATTTCAGAGTTGTTATCTTGATAGATATTTTGTAATTTGATGATGTGATATTTTGGGTTTTGTTTACCTATTTAATTCTAGTAATTTCTCCTTCTCTGAGTGTTGATCATACCTAATTGTATCTTTATATTCTGTTGTTTTGTAGAAAAAAGTCATTCCATATTTAATATTGAATGATGAAATATAGTCTCCAACCCTTAGAGATCAAGAATTCCCTTTGGGCTATGTTCGATCCAGATCGGGTATTTATAGTACCAGGGTATCTAGGATGGTTTATGAAAAAAAATTATCAAAATTGGTTGTGCATCTTTCCTTGATATTTGTATACAGATTGGGATGTCCTGGTAGATTTTATTTACTATTTCTAGGACTTAAGAGGTAGTTGTGAGAGAGTGTCTAGCCATCTCTCATCGTAATGAACCTTAACTCACCATGGGTGTTTGGGGAAAGTGTCTTTGAAGAATGTTTTAATTTGATTCTAGTATTTTCCCTACCTTCAGTTTGAGTTTATTGAAATCCTAAACTTAAATTATAATGATGGAAATGATATTCATGTATTCTTGATCCCTGTATCCTTATTGATTCTTTCAATGTTGTAATATGATGTTTTGTATCATTATGCCTCTAAGAATACATTTGAATATTCCCCAAGTTGAAGCTTTTGGTGAACTAAAATGAGTGAATCCTCTAGTGGACTGGAATCTGGTTGAAATAATGGTTCCTACTATCCAATATATGGGATAGGCATCGTCACCCATTCCCATTCAGGCTCCAGTTGTGGAAACTCAAAGGGTTGAATCTCAAAATCATACTCAATAGTTTTTTCTCCAGAATCCACCTACATTCCAAAACTCTAGTGATCCTTGAGAGGCTAATTACTTTTTGAAAAAGATATAGATTCTTTTTGAATTCTTGGAAATGTCTGATTTGGTTAAGGTAAAATGTGCTACCTTCAAGCTGGAAGGGCTTGGGAGGAGATTTTGGGATTCGATGGTGATAGTGAAGAAGCATGAGGGGTTGGAGTGGATGTAATTTATATTTATTTTCAATTATTAGTTCTATCCATATTCAATGGTCATGGAAAGGTCTATGGTGTTTCTTATCCTTAAACAGGGTGACAAGACCATGAAAGAGTACATGAACCATTTTTTTTTGAGCTTGTATAGTTTTATTGTGAGTTTGTGACTAATGAGAAACTTAAGGATTTAATTTTTATATGGGTCTTCATGCTCACATATGATATCAAGAATTTATGTTGATTTTAATTCTTATGCTAATGTATTGGATAGAGTGTATATAGATAATCTTGATCATGCTGGTAAGTCAGGGTTGATGGGAGTTCCCTTTTCTCCTAGTGGAAATTCATTGATTTCCTTAAAGGGAAATAGAAATAGTGATGAGTTGTGTGGTGGATCTAGATAATAGGCATCTTCCAGACCTCCTATAGTTCCTGGTAGAGTCCCTTTGACTTACTTATAGTGTGGAAATGTTAGGAATTTGAATCAATTTTTCACTAAAGAACTCAAGTTCTATAGTTTGTGTGGTCTCTCAGGCCACTTATAGAAGTTATTTTATTTATTTTCTATTATTCATAGTGGAACAGTATCAATCAACACCTAAAAGTACTCCAGTGAAATCAAATACTTCACGATCTAATGCGTTCTGGCCGCAACCATCTAAAATAAATCTTATTCACACAGTTGAAGAGCCTCTAAAGGTATTAAATGCAGGTCTAGTAACCGTGAGAGGTACTATCACTATAGATTCATCTTTATTTACTTATTTAATTGACACTAGTACATCTCACTCATTTATATTGACTCATGTTGGTAAATTTATAAATATTCTTATAGATTATTTATCTTTTGGGATGAATATTACTAGTCCCCTTAGAATGAATAGAGAGAAAGGATTTTCGATGTCCTAATTGTGTTTTCTATTTATCATAGATTGATCTTACCAGGTATTTTCTAGTTCCCATGTAATGTCCCAAACCTCTCCAATCTATTCCTTTGTAGAATTTTGGTGTCTGAGGAGTTCCAGGAGGTCAAGGTGACATATCCCCAATACATTTCCAAACTCCCAGTTCTATGAACAGTGTCATCAGTAGCCTTATGTGAATGGTGAGGTTCCAATAGTAGCCTCTATTTCCTTTTCCAAATTTTGAGTTCATGAATAGTGTTTCCAGAATGGTGAGGTTCCAACGGTAGCCTCTATTTACTTTTACAAATTTTGAGTTAATGAACAATGCTTCCAGAATGTTGAGGTTCCAACGGTATCCTCTATTTCCTTTGCCAAATTTTGAGTTCATGAACAATGTTTCTAGAATGGTGAGGTTCCAACGGTAGCCTCTATTTCCTTTTCCAAATTTTGAGTTCATGAACAGTGTTTCCAAAATGGTGAGGTTCCAACAGTGGCCTCTATTTCCTTTTCCAAATTTTGAGTTCATGAATAGTGTTTCTAGAACAGTGAGGTTCCAATGGTATCCTCAATTTCCTTTTCCAATTTTTGAGTTCATGAAAAGTGTTTCCAGAATTTTGAGGTTCCAATGGTAGACTCTATTTCCTTTGAAAAATTTTGAGTTCATGAATAGTGTTTCTAGAATGGTGAGGTTCCAACAGTAGCCTCTATTTCCTTTTCCATATTTTGAGTTCATAAATAGTGTTTCCATAATGGTGAGGTTCCAACAGTAGCCTCTATTTCCTTTTCTAAATTTCAAGTTCATAAACAGTGTTTCCAGAACAGTGAGGTTCTAACGGTAGCCTCTATTTCCTTTTCCAAATTTACTGTTTTGTGTATAGTGTTTCTATCTTCATATAGTTTTTCCCCTTTGACATTTCCTTTTACGTAAAATTAATTTAAAGCCTAATTTTAAGGACTCTAAGGTTGATTTAAAGGCCATAAATCCTATATTAATTTTACTAAGGCTCGGGATTATTTTACTTGGTCAAACCGAGTGGTTTAATGTGATCCAATTTTAATGGAAAATCCAATGTATCTTAAATCGTTTCTCTGTTAAATTTTCAAAATGGATGAGATATCTTACTCCCTTTTTCTTCCTCCTTGTTCTCTATTAAGAGACACTAAAACCTTTCCTTCCTTCTCATAGGATTTTTGCAATAAAACTTTCCTCCTTGGATTGGTTCCCCTCTATTTTTTATGCAACTATGTAGTATCGATCAATCTTTGATATAAGGTATAATCTATCATTATTCTTTTGGGTTCATCTCATTCTTTTACTTCTTTCCCTTTTATGGAATGTTATCTCCATGTTTCTAATAGACTTTTCTTGGGTGTTGACCAATGTGGTGGTGTCTCTACATCCTCGGGTGGATACAACTGTCACGGGGGGAGGAGATTGTAACTCGATGTGTGGCTCGTTCTCGTATAAAGAACGACAAGAACTGTTTGAGGTAGGGGATTCATTTCTTCTCTTTTATTTTACGTGAAACTGTAGAGTTAGCATGTTTTAGACCACTGGAGCACAATGGAATTGACATATTAAATATTTGAACTAGATAAATAAATTGATATTGATCCTATGTTATTGCCTCTTGTTTTTCTAGATAGTGTAATATATATCCTTTCTTTGTTATCTTTTAGTTCTTGATGGAAATTGGTAATGAACTTAAAGCTAGCAGTAATTGATAATTGTTTGGATAAAGATAAAGAGGAATGTAAATGAATCTGGTTGTTGTTGTTGTAAATTTATGTTAATCAAATTGATGTAGTGAGCATGTTTAATCAATTTGTGATAGCTCACTGTTTAGGTTTTCTGAATTTTGAACCTATGAATAATAAATCAGTTGATTCAAGATGGATTAAATAACTAGTTTTTTTATAAAAGATAATTCCTTGTAGGGTTCTGAGTTACCCTATTTCTTGTTTAAGGGCCAAGATCCCAATTGATATGATGTTTGTTTTCCTGCTGCTTATGTTTTAATGTGAGGCTGGAAGGATGTTGTGATATGTGGGGCAGGGAGGCCTTTTTTTTGTGGCAGTAGTTGATGCCTAGAGCAGAGAGATGCATCAGTTTATCATTGTGGGTGTCAGGGAGTACATCGGAGGTGATGGAACGGGTTGGATGTGAATGTGTGGATGCTTGTTGTTTCTTGTTGGTTGTTTATCTTACTTACTTTCCCCACTACTCAAGGTAGCTGGTTTGCTTACCCTCCTTCCAAAAAGGGAGAAGACACACGGGGTATGTCACGTGATTTCCATATTTAGATTCCTGAGGGGGATGGGTCTACGCTCTTTCTATAGGTGGCAAAGACTCGATGGGTAGTTCATCTACTCACCGTGTTGATCCCCCTTGTGTTTAATAACTTAGAATGTTTTTTTAGAATGCTTCGGAATATGGGAAAATAATAATTGAATATATGATGTTAACCCATGCGGTTGGAGCTTGTTGGGACGCAATGATGAGGCTTCAATTTAAAGAAACACTAGACTTTGGGTGTGATGCTAATGAAATATAATTTGGGAATTGTTAATAGTTAATTAATGTTTAAATAATTAATGAACGTAAAGTGAAACTGATAAAAAGGGAACGAGGTAATTTAATAAATCTCTTTAAATGGTTGTGTACTTATAGGATATCTAGTCTTAGAAGTGGCATTCGGGGGTCTGAGATATGTTAGATAAATTTTAGTCTAATACTAGGTTATTCCCATAGTGTGGTTGTGAGATATAGTGTATTCTGTACTTTTGTGTTTATATACTCTACTCCACCCCTTCAGTTAAAGAAACTGACACCCCGGGGATTCTGAGCCATAGGAGGGTGATTTCCCCAACATTCTGGTGGGAGGATGGATGGATAACTACCCCCTTTGGCCCTGCTCTATTCTCTTTTTTGTTACTTGTGTTGGTAGGCACAACGGTTAGTTTTACCCATATATTTGTGTAGAGGGTTGTAATGGCTTGTGGTTATTCACACACATACATTCTGGATATAGTTTCCTATGGACTACTATAGGTGTAACGTGTACAGGTTGTGATGGATTGAGGATCCTTACTCGGTGTGTGGGATGTAATGGCTTGAGGTATAATGCCCGACATATGATACACATTATGCGAGATGTGGTGGCTCCCAGAAACTACCTAGTTACTTTTCTTGTGTGGACGTGGTGGTTTTGTTGCACAAGGTGCATGTTGTGGTGCTTCGCCTAGGTGTCTGCGGGAAATCCTTTTTTGGAGAGAGATGCTTAGGACATGCAACGTTGGGGAAAAGCGGAAAACCAGTGGGCAAGTAGTAGTGGGGTACCCTTGATATTCTTTATTATATTATATACTCTTGCATGCGATACTTGGTGAGAGTATCCATAGTGCGGCTGGGAACATAGTATACATGTTTAGGTGACGAGTTAGTTTCACTTGTTTTTCACTGTGCTTTAGCATGCTTTCTTTAATTTTGTATGAGAGGCTCCGGGGAGGATCCTACTGAGTATACTATTATACTAAGCCTATGTATATATAAAATGTTTTTCAGGTCACTTGGAGCAGTTTGGAGATCAGGATGGTTACTACTATCTTGGGTTTGCATGAGTTATTTGGGCTTGTGGTTGCTGTTGTTTTTACTTTCTTTTGGGTATTTTTATTTTTTCCCCTTTTAGTTGTAGTAGTTTTTCATGAAATTATATATGCATACTTGGGATTTCATTTATATTGATTTCATTTAGAGGTTAATGCCTCCTATTTTTGTGTTTACTATACCATCGGTGCTAGTCGCCAACTCTGGGCCTACTGAAGTTGGGACTCGGGGGGGTCATTATCTCCCTTCTCACATTTACAGCCCAAGAGGGGTACACCTTGTGAGGAGGGGGTTGTGAAAGAGTGGTATTAGAGGCTTTGGTTGAGGGATAGGATGGAGTTTTGTGTTATTAATATGTGAGGTTTCATGGGTTGGTAGGGAAACTGTGTCAGTCAAGTTTAGAAAGCAATGTAAACACTGGATACCGGATGAGACATAAGCGTTTAGGGCCCCCTATGATCTGATGCATGGACCTTTAAGTTTACAATGGCTACTAAACTATGTGATACTAGTTTCAGATTAGAGACCTAGGAAAGAATCATGCATCATTATTCTTTATTCCTATGTTTGAATAGGTAGACCTTAGGATAGGTTAACCTGAAATGAATAAAAGAAAACAATTAATTAATTAATGTTGAGTCTTCTATATTCTAGGTTTAAGAGCTCTAACTATTTTTTATTTTATAGGTATTCCAGTTCGACGTTGAAACACATGGCCGATTTTCACCTATCGACCTATCAAAGTTTCGGCGCTCTTCTAATGTGTATAGCATCACTCGGGTCGAATCCTCAGCGATGATACTTTGTAATAATCGTTTGTTTTTAGTTAATTGTATTCTGATTGGGGGGTTTTTTTGTAGAGATTATAAAATAATTTATGGATGATGTTTGATTTAACAAATTGATAAATATTGGGGTGAGTTTATCATTAGTTATTTAATCTTGTGATATCCTTGAGCTTTGCTTTATATTTCATTAAATTAACACCCATGTCCCAAGATGATGTTGATTATAATTCATAAGTGTTAAGGCTTTAATCCAAGCCTTAACTTAACTTAAGGTTCTAATCTCAATTAGATCTTATTGATGGTGGTGTATTTATGGTTCCAATAATCCATGTAAACCATATGTTAAACAAAATAAGTCATTAATACATGACATGTTAAGTCCAACATACATAATGTTAATTCAAAGAATATTCATCGAGAAAAAGCTCTCAATCGCTTAACATACCTAAATTATAACTCACCCCAATGAGAGATTTACTCA
Organism: Viscum album; assembly: GCA_963277665.1. Classification (NCBI taxonomy): domain Eukaryota; kingdom Viridiplantae; phylum Streptophyta; class Magnoliopsida; order Santalales; family Viscaceae; genus Viscum; species Viscum album. The sequence goes on from OY728145.1 coordinate 1,641,207,253, forward strand.
TCCATTTGGGTGTTTAATAATCTGGTTATAATTATTATGATTATAATTTTAAGAATATAAGAAAAATAAAGGGATAATAAAAGAGTCGTGCATCGAACACACACACACGAACAATGATGATAATTAAAAAACGGACTTTAGATTGAATGAGGAAGAAAAATAAGGGAAGGGGATTAAACTATATTTAAACTATTTTAATAACATTAATATTAATCTATAGAATGTGGATGATAATAAGAGAAATTGAAGAAGAAACTTGCATTAAAACATAATTACAAAATACAAACTTACAAGATTATAAACAAAGAACAACACAAAAGTGAAAGATAACAAAGAGAGGATTAAGGGTATATCAAGTGAAAAATTGATTTTTGGAAGGTCCTCAAAATCCTTTTTAAAGTCTTTGGTCGTGCCAATATGTTCTTCTATCTTCTAAAATGCCAACCCCCTTGAAGGAGAGGAGGGGGATGCATTTATAGCCCAAGGAAGTGGACTGTTTTCATTCCCAATCTGTCCCTCCATATGCATCGCCATGTTGGCTATTCAGATATCCTAATATCGAGATATCTCCTTCTTCCAATTTTTATATAATAAAGTTTTCCAACCTCTCTCAAAATTTGGAGTCATTTGGACCTATGGATCCAAAGTTACGGTTGTTTGATTAAACAATTGTAATCTGTCCATTTCAATCCAATCTTTTTGAAGTCCAAAATGTAAAAGGGTTTTTGAATAGGAATATGCTTTCAAAACTGAATTATTTATTCAAAAAAGTTGGCCTCCTATATCTTCTCTTTCACACTGAAAATATCAGCTCTATTTGATGCTTAAATCATGAGATATGTCATGCATAGTGTTTGGATTTTAATTCTCGTCCAGAATGGTGGGCTAGACTTCAAAACTTCATTTGGGACCCTTGTTCTTAGATTTGGGACCTGAAATTTTTACCCATTATTAGTTTGGATAATAAAGAACACATGGTTGAGTTTCACAAAATATGGGCTTCGGTAGTGAGACCAGTAACTCAATCATCATGGCTGGTCCAGTTTCTTCACAAATTCTTTGGGTCATCTTGTGTGGTTCATATGAGCCTTAAAATGGCAGCATTGGTCCATGATTCCTTCTAATGATATGTGATAAATTGAATAAGGAATCCTAAAAAACAAGAACCGCACAATTTCAATCAGTAGGGTGATAGTTATAAATAAAATAGTAAAATAACTCAATTGGACTACTTCTAAAAATGCTCAAAACTTATACTTAGTATTAAAACATTAATATTTCACACAAATTATGAACATTTCATATAAAATCAGTAAAGTGAGTATATAATAAGACATGAAAATATTAATAACATCAAATCCCCCACACTTAGTCTTGTTCATGTCCTCATGTGCAACAAATATAAAAACATAACAAAATCATTTTCACTCACCAATAGATATTAAAATTTTGTTTTCTCCAATCAGGGGAGGTTTAGACTATTTCACTCCTCCATTTTAAATTCCACCACAAGTTGTTACAGAAACAATGTTCCAAAACTAATTTATTTTTTTCATGCTCAAATTTAGAAATGGAAAATGTGGACACTCAAAACTCACACCTCTCAATATGATAAAATTCATTTGTGGAGGTTCACTCTTTCACCAACCAAAAGTGAAAATCTTAGAGTTTGAAAGATATCTCAGCTTCCAATACCTATCTAAAGTGCACAAGAATCAAGAGGTCTTTTTAAGAGGTTATTCTGTGGCTATGGGATGGTAGGAATATAATTTCCAAGAGAGAGAAGAAGAGGGGTAAAACACCAACATAGAAAAAGCAATGCACATTTTTTTTTGAAATAAAACATGGAAGGAATTGAAAACACATATTTTACAAGGGAATGATTGTCTGAATAAAGACACAATAGAGGATGAAAATTTTAAGGGGATGAGAAGATGAAATATTTACAAACCAAAAAACTTCTCTCAATGACATAAGAATATAATGCAAGTGTTCTTTTTTTCTTTTTTTTCTTTTTTTTTCTTTTTTTTTCTTTTTTTCGAAAGTTGAACTTGGAAAAGATCTCACACTCATATCCCAACCCATGATTGATCTCCTGATGACACTAATTGTAATAGTTATAACAAGATCAAAGGTTGAGGAAGAGTGATTTTTGACCTACCCAAGAAACAACCCAATTTTTTTTGTTCTTTTTTTTTTATTTTTTCTTTTTTCTTTTTTTTTTGAACACTTGCCAATAAAATTTACAAAATTACATAAACAAAAGTAAATTATATACCCCAAAACACACTAAATGACAACCTCACCCCCACACTGAAATGGATGCTTTCCCTCAAGCATATGATAACATGGTGAAATCAAGAAAGGGTACCCATAATGAAATCCGTTCCCCCACACTTCAATTTCAAAAAATTATGTGATGAAAATCCATGTTGATATTATGTGGGAAAAGGTATTAGGCTTTTAATGTGTTTATCAAAGAAAAGGTTTTCATAGGCTCGAAGGGGCTTTCAAAAGGAGGATTAATGTAAGGGAACTAGGACGCTATTTGGCTATTGTGATTCTCATGTGGTTCATAAAATGCCTCTATCATATTAATGGACACTAAGGTAGGAAATGAATCTTGAAGGTCCACAAACTCAAGACTCACAAATGGGGGTGAAAACACACATTTTGAAAATATGGCCATAGGTGGTCTTGGAATGAAATCAAATATTGTTCCTTGCGGTTTGAGAAATGCATTTTCCAAATCAAAAAATGAGCATTCAAAATGTGTTGGTTTTGACACAAAATTCTTTATCCAAAGTCATGATGAAAATAAAAAAAAATTGAGATGAAAACATTCCTATTGACTCCCCAAAAAGGTTGGACAAAATTTCAAAACTCGATGGTGAGTAAGCATGATTCTTAATTTCTTTTTTTTACATTTTTTTTTATTTTTTAGTTTTTTTTAGTGTTCTTTAAAATATACACCCACACAAAAGAGAAAGAGAAAAGGAAAGGGTTTGATGAAGAAAGTGGTAAAAAAAATTAAATAGAGAGGAAGAAGAAGAAAGAGTGAGAGAGTGGAAGAGATAGAGAGAGTTAAAGAGGTTCCCCCTGGTTTGGATTTTACAGGTCGCCATCTCCATCTAGTGGTTGGTAGACTAGAGAAGTTGGGGATCTAGTAGAAGTCAATGTTGATCCAGGATTGTGCCTCCTCTCATGGTGATTCTTTAACCGATGTCCATTAACTGTGAACGCCCTTTTGGGAGAGGGGTCTTGGACTTGCATTGCACCAAATGGGTAAACATTATTAATAATAAAAGGACCTTACCAACGATAATTAATCTTACCTGGGTGAATCCGAAATCGATAATTAAAGAGCATTACCTTTTCACCATCATGAAATACCTTTCTCGGGATGTTTTTTTCATGGATTACCTTAGCCCTTTCTTTGTACAGATTGGAATTCTCATAGGATTCAAGTCGAAGCTCCTCCAGTTCATCCAATTGCAACAATCTTTCTTCACCAGATTTTTCACAATCAAAATTAAAGTTTTTCACAGCCCAAAAATACTTATGTTGGATTTCAACTGGTAGATGACATGCTTTACCAAAAACTAGCCTAAAAGGAGACATCCCAATGGGTGTTTTATAGGAAGTTTGATAAGTCCAAAGTGCTTAACCAAGTCTTTCAGGCCAGTCTTTTCTGGTGGGTTTTACAATTCTCTCAAGAACTCTTTTCACTTCTCTATTAGAAAGTTCAGTCATTCCATTTGTTTAGGGGTGATATGCAGTTGAAGTTTTATGTACAACCTCATTCTTTTTCAAAAGAGATTCCATGGTTCTATTACAGAAATGGGTTCCTAAGTCACTCATCAAGGCACGTAGTGTTACAAATCTATGGAAGATGTGTGTCTTTAGAAACTCACTAACAGTATTTGAAGCATCCTTTCTAGTGGGTTTGGCCTCGACCCACCTAGAAACATAATAAACCGCAAGAAGGATGTATGAGAATCCATTGGAAGGGGGAAATGGTCCCATGAAATCGATTCCCCAAACATAAAAAAATCTCACAAAAAATTAAAGGCTTTTGGGGCATTTCATTTTGCTTTGTAATTGTGCCAAACTTTTGGCAAGTGGGACATGATTGACAAAACTCGTGTGAGTCCTTGAAGAGTTAAGGCCAAAAGAATCCAGAGTCTAAAACCTTTTGGGAGGTCCCTTGTGGTCCAAAGTGGCCACCTCCAGGCATTGAGTGACAGAATTCTAATATGGATGAATGTTCATTTTCATCGACACATCTCCTGATTTTCATGTCATCCCTAGTTTTCCAAAGTTTATTTTCTTCCCAAAAATAGTATTTTGAATCACTTTTCAACTTCATTTTTTGTGCTTTTGAAAATTTTGTAGGAACAACGCCAGAAGCCAAGTAATTTACAATTGGGGCATACCATGGTAACTTTGGAGTGAGAGATGAAAGGTGCTTAGTGGGGAATTCAGGATCGATGATTTCAGAATGAGAAGAATTATAAATTCTAATCAATTGATCAGCCACAGGGTTTTCTTTTTCTATTCTATCTTTTATTTAAAGGTCAAAATCATAGAGAATTATGATCCATCTTATTAGCCTCAGTTTAGAATCACTTTTCTTGATTAATAACTTTATATCATAATGATCTGTGAAGATGATGATTTTGGCACCTAAGAGATAGGGCCGGAATTTATCTAAGGAAAAAACAACTGCTAAAAGTTATTTTTCAGTGACAGTGTAGTGAGATTGAGTTTAATCCAATGTTTTTTAGGCATAATAGATGACATGAGGACGTTTTTATCTTCTTTAACCAAGAATATCCCCAACAGCTCTATCAGAAGCATCACACATCAACTCAAAGGGTAAGAACCAATCTGGGGGTTGGATTATCGGGGGAGATGTAAGAGCAGTTTTGATTTCAATGAAGGATCTCTTTCGTACCTCATAAAAATAGAAAGGGATGTCATTTTGAAGCAACTGAGTTAGTGGGAGGTAAATTTTACTAAAGTTATGGATTAATATCCGATAGAAACCGGCATGACCGAGAAATGAACGGATGTCTCGAACAGATTTGGGTTGAGGAAGTGATTGGATCACTTCAATTTTGGAAGGATCGACTTCAATACCATCTTTTAAAACTATATACCCTAGAACAATCCCATTTGCAACCATAAAGTGACATTTTTCAAAATTTAACACAAGGTTACACTTGACACGCTTTTGGAGTACTAGAGAGAGTGAATTCAAATAAGATTCAAATGAATTACCATAAATGGTGAAGTCATCCATGAAGACTTCCATGCAGTGTTCAATGAATTTGGAAAATATACTCATCATACACCTCTGGAATGTTACAGTATCATTGCAAAGGCCAAAAGGCATTCTTCTATATGCATATGTTCCAAAGGGGCATGTGAAAGTAGTATTTTCTTGGTCCTGAGGTGCGATTTGGATTTGGAAGTAGCCAATGTATCCATCAAGAAAGTAATAGTGTGACTTTCCGACTAATCGTTCCAGCATTTGATCAAGGAATGGAAGAGGGTGGTGATCTTTTCTTATTTCAACATTCAATTTCCTATAGTCGATGAACACACGCCATTTGTTTTTTACTCGAGTTGTGACTACCTCTCCATGTTCATTTGTGACAAGAGTTATCCCACCCTTCTTAGGTACAAATTGAATTGGACTAACCCATTCACTATCATAAATTGGGTAGATAATACCAGCTTGAAGAATCTTGGTGATCTCTTCCCTAACTACCTCAAGGATAAGTGGATTGAGTCTTCTTTGTGGTTGTATAATTGGTTTGGATGACTCCTCAAGATGGATGTGATGCATGCAAAGGGTAGGGTTGATTACTGATATGTCATATAGGGTCCACCCTAAGGCCTTTTTGTTTTCCTCTAACACCTGAACAAGTTTGGACTCCTCAGTTTCGGTAAGTGAAGTAGAGATAATGACAGGATATGAGTGATCACGGAAAAGGAATGCATATTTCAGGTGTTTAGGAAGAGGTTTTAGATTAGTCTCATCTTTCATTTTTGGGTTAGATAGCTCAGGAATGGAAGAAGGGACTTCAGTTGCTTCAGATTCATTCTTCTTAATACTATCCAAGGTGGAGCAGTAAGGATCAGAGTTGATGTGGGATTCAAGAGAGTTTTCAAGATCCTCTAGATTGATAGAGTCTATGAATGAAAGTTCCACATCAACTTCACCATTTATGACTTTGTTAATCATGGTGAAGATTTCACAAGATCCTTTATCATTAGAACATGAAGAACATGGTGGATTGGGGTTAGATTGACTCTTAGAAGTGTCCTCAGAATCATGGATTGAGAATGAAGAGTGATCCTCAGATGGGTATCGCATGGCTTGGAAAATGTTGAACTTGACCAGTTGGTCACCTAATTCCATCGATAAGATGTCGGAATGGACATAAATCTTGGTTCTCGCAGTCATGAGGAATGGTCTTCCTAGAATTAGGGGAGATCGAGAAGAGTTTGTCTCACCTTCCATGTCAAGGACATAGAAATCAACAGGGAAGATAAGATCATTGACTCGGACAAGGACACCCTCTATTATTCCCTCAGGACTGGCTGTGCTTCGATTGGATAACTGAATGACAACACCCATTGGATGTAAGGGACCTAGACCAAGGTTGGGGAATATATATTTGTTAATGACATTAATTGAGGCTCATAGGTCTATGAGTGCATCATCAAAGTTGGAACTTCTAATTTGGCATGGAATTTTAAAGGTCCCTAGATCTTTGCACTTAATGGGTATGGACTCTTGGGTTGAAACATTTTCAAAGGTCCTAAGTTTCATCTTGTGGGTACACAACTCCTTGAGAAACTTGGCATTCTTAGGAATTTTTTTATGGCATCTAAGAGGGGAATGTTGACTTCAACATGTCTAAACATATTGAGCATTTCAGGATCGGGTTCAAAGGACTTCTTTATCTTAGAAACGGCTTAAGGAAAAGGAATTGGGTTCATAAGTGGAATTGAAGGAGATAAGGGAATGGTTTCAGGTTCCTTTTCAAGTTTTTTTTTTCTTTTCATTTTCTAGGTCAACATTCAAAGGAGGTTTGAAGGACTTATCTTGAGGCATAGCAATTTTCTTTCCCGATCTAAGTGCAATTGCACTTACATTACCCTTGGGGTTGGGTAATGGTTGAGCTGGAAGTTGGGAAGAATTGGATGGTTGTTGCTGACTAAGGTGGGATGCAAGTTGACCAATTTGGGTTTCAATGTTCTTGAGGCTATAACGGTTGAAAGAGGCATGATCTTCCACTGCACTTTCCCATGGTTTCTTGGAAGAAGAGGCTTGTCCCGGATTGGGATTACTAGATTTTGGTTCTTGGGAAAGTGATTGTTTTGGTTTTGGAATTGGGAAGGCTCACTAGGATATTGGAATCCAGGAGGAGGATTGTTCCTTTGAGGTTGAGGAATAAAATGATAAGGTTGTTGGAAGTTACCAACACCTTGACCATACTGAAACTGGTTTGGGTTTTGAGGAGGGAATTGAGGGGGATGAGATATGGTATTACCATACCTATGGCCTTGGTTATAAGAAGAAGATAAGGGATCAGAGTGAGGTTGGTTGAAGTTTCTAACAAACCGACCTGATAGTTGAGGATTGGTGTTCCCCTGAGCATATGATGCATTGAGCTCCATTGGTCCAGATGAATCAGATTGATCCTCTTGAAGTTGTGGACATGTGTCAGTTGGATGAGATGGAGAGTTGTAGATTCCAAAGTTTTTGACAGGTCCAAGAAAAATTGATTGTGGAGAAGACGAGATTGGGGATTTGGTACCCACAGCTAGTTGTCGAACAAGACCTGTAAGTTCACTCATCAACTCGGTCATCTTGTTTGGATCAATTGATTGATTATCTTGGGCTTGTTTGACTTGAGCATGTGCTCGAGTATATAATTGTTGTGTGTTTTCAGTCATGTTACTTATGAGATCTCTTGTTGCTACAGGAGTTTTATCAACAAGAGCATCGCCACTTGCGACATCAATGAGAGTTCTCTCTATAACCAATAACCCCTCATAGAAGTATTGGATCAAGATTTGGTCAGGGATTTGGTGATGTGGGCGGATTGCAAAAAGCTTTTTGAACCCCTCCCAGTACTCATGGAGTGATTCACTTGGGAACTAACGGATACCACTTATTTCCTTTCAGATAGAAGCAGTACGAGAAGCGGGAAAGAATTTTTCTAATAAAAGTCACTTCATGTCATTCCATGTTGTTATGGAACCAGGAAGAAGGTAGTATAGCTATGAATTAGTAGTGTCAGCTAGGGAGAAAGGGAGTGCTCAGAGTTTTATTAGTTCCTCAGAAACCCCTTGAGGCTTCATGGTAGAGCACACTACTTGAAACTCTTTAAGGTGGAGATGTGGATCCTCACCGACTAGCCCGTGGAAATGAGGGAGAAGATGAATAAAAGCCGATTTGAGTTCAAAGTCTCCTCTATGTTTGGATATTGAATACCAAGAGGTTGGTAATTCATATTAGGTAGTTAATCTTGTGATATCCTTGATCTTTGCTTTATATATCATTAAATTAACACCCATGTCACAAGATGACGTTGATTAGAATTCCTAAGTGTTAGGGCTTTAATCCAAGCCTTAACTTAACTTAAGGTTATAATATCAATCATATATTATTGATGGTGGTGTATTTATGGTTCCAATAATCTATGGAAACCACATGTTAAACAAAACAAGTCATTAATCCATGACATGTTAAGTCCAACATACACAATGTTAATTCAAAGAATATTCATCGAGAAAAATCTCTCAATCACTTAACATAACTAAATTATAACTCACCCCAATGAGATATTTACTCCGCCATTTGGTTGTTTAATAATCTAGTTATAATTATTATGATTATAATTTAATAAGAGAAGAAAAATAAAGGGATAAGAAAAGAGTGGTGCGTCGAACACACACACACGAACAATGATGATAATTAAAAAAAATGGACTTTCAATTGAATGAGGAAGCAAAAGAAAGGAAGGGGATTCAACTGTATTTAAACTATTTTAAAAAAAAATTAATATTAATCTACAGAATTTGGATGATAATAAGAGAAATTTAATAAGAAACTTTCATTAAAACAAAATTACAAAACACAAACTTACAAGATTATAAACAAAGAACAACACAAAAGTGAAAGGAAACAAAGAGAGGAGTAAGGGTATCTCAAGTGAAATTTTTACTATGTAAGGTCCTCCAAAGACTTTGTAAAGGATTTTTTCATGCCAATATGTGCTCCTCTCTTCTGAAATGCCAACCCCCTTGAAGGAGAGGAGGGGGATGGATTTATAGCCCAAGGAAGTGGACTTTTTCATTTCCAATTTTTCTCTCCACTTGAATCGACATGTTGGCTATTCAGACAGCCAAATATAGAGATATATCCTTCTTGAAAGTTGTATATAATACAGTTTTCTGACCTCTCTCAAAATTTGGAGTCATTTGGACCTATGGAGCCAAAGTTACGGCCGGTTTATTAAACAATTTTAATCTGTCCATTTCAATCTAATCTTTTTGAAGTCCAAAATGTGAAAGGGGTTTTTAATAGTAATATGCCTTCAAAACCGAATTATTTATTCAAAAAAGTCATCTGGATATATCTTCTATTTCACACTAAAAAATATCAGCTCTATTTGATGCTTACATCATGAGATATGTCATGAATAGTGTCCAGATTTTAATTCTCAGACAGAATGGTGGGATAGACTTCAAAGCTTTATTTGGGCCTTTTTTTCTTAGAGTTGGTCCGTGAAATTTTTACCCATGGTTATTTTGGATAATCAAGAAAAAATTCTGGAGTTTCACAAAATAAGGGCTTTAGGAGTGAGACCAGTAACTCAATCATCATGGCTGGTCCAGTTTCTTCACAAATTCTTTGGGTCATCTTGGGTGGTTCATATGAGCCTTCAAATAGAAGAATTGGTCCATGATTACTTCTAATGATATGTGAGAAATTGAATAACGAATCCTAAAAAATAAAAACCACACAATTTTAATCAGTAGGGTGAGAGTTATAAATAAAATAGTAAACTGACTCAATTGGACTACTTCTAAAAATGCTCAAAACATATACTTAATATTAAAACATTAATATTTCACACAAATTATGCACATTTCATGTAAAATAAGTAAATGGAGTATATAATAAGACATGAAATTATTAATAACATCATAATTCCTTATCAGGATCACATAGAAGATGTCCAGTAGGTTGTGCCAACAGATTGTCGTAGGGTAGAGGTCGACGACGATGACACGTAGAGGAGGAAAATACAAGAGTTTCAGTGGCAGAGTACGCAGAAATAAAAGGGCTCTGTTTCAGATGCAGTCACAGAAGACTGGTTGGAGGAGGTCGAGATAGGATTCAGTTCGATCTGTGCTTATAAAGACCACTGGGTGTCTTTGGTTGTGACGATGCTAAGTGAAATAGTGAGGAAATGGTGGTTCTTGTTCCTCGGGGATCGTGAGGAGTTGGCAATCTTATGGGAGGAGTTCTGAGACAAGTTTAGATTCGAGTTTCTTTCTTCAACTGTGAAGGCATCCATTTTCCAGTATCTTCTTACCCTTTTATAGGGGATCTCTAGTGTATGAGAGTTTGGAATCCGTTTCAGGAACCTTTTACGATATGCTTTGGAACTATTTCCAAATTATTAGGCCAAGGTGAGGCATTTCGAGGAAGCTTTGTGTCTAGAGATCCAGCACCAGGTCACCCCATTTATGCTGAAGACATATCTTGAGGTGCTGGTGAGGGAAGAGTTCGTCTAGAGGACATTGGCTAGAATCGGATCGTCATGAGAGGGGAGTCGTCATGATTCCTCATGAAGTAGATTTGTGGTCTGGGGTTCTTAGTTTTAAAGGTAGAAGAGTTTATGTTTGGCTGGGGGTAGGTCTGAGCCCTCCGCATCTCGTTTCTCTGAGGACAGCAGCTCTCAGGACTATTACAAGAGATCAGGTGCTTGTTTTTCTTGTGGTGGTCAAGGTAATCAGTAGCGAGAGTTCCCAAACTTTCAGAGTAGTCATCGTGCACCAGGTGTTCCACTCCAGGTTCCTCCATTGAGGCAGTTCTAGTTGAGGCAGCAGCAGCAGGTTGCACCAGCTTTGGATCAGTAGAGGTTAGATAGGGTAGTAAAAGGATAGCCTCGTGATGCTGCCCATCCTTAGAGAGCAGAGCACGACTATGATGATGGTCGTCATCAAGGTTAGAGAGGCCATGGAGGAGGTCGTGGTCAACTTCATGCTTTAGCGTTGCTAGCTCCAGGTGAGCCAGACATCGTTCGAGGTACCATTTTCTTGTTTTCTACTATGGTGTATGCCTTGTTTTATTCAAGAGATACACACTCCTTCATATTACCTACCATTTTCTATGCTTTGGGACTTGAGGTAGAAAGACTTCCAATGCCCTTGGCGTTGACTATGCCAGTTGGAGGTTGAGATTACTTGTTTGAAGTATGTAGAGATTATGAGCTAGTGATAGGGTAGCATCATTCTTGGGGCGATTTCCTATGTTTATGGATACAACCATATGATTTCATCCTTGGAATGGATTGTTTGTATTTGGTGCAGGCAATCGTGGATTGCTTCCAGAGGCAGGTTGTGTTCTTCGATGTGGATGGAGATCTAGTGGTGTTTGTTGGAGAGTGAGACCCTCGGATGGGACAGAGGCATGTTTCGTCCTTATCATCCATGATGTTTAAGTTGATGCTAATTTCTTCAGAGGTTCAGTAGTTAGCATTTCCTAGGGTCATAGAAGAGTACACTGATGTCTTTCCAGAAGAGGTTGTAGCATTACCCCCTCGATGAGAGATCAAGTTTGGGATCAAGATAAAACTAGGACTGTCTCCTATCTCTATGTATCCATATAGGATGGCCCCTTATGAGTTACAAGAGCTACATATACATCTTGATTTTCTGTTACAGTGCGGTTTTGTTCGGACGAGTTTTTCACCGTGGGGTGCACCGGTTTTGTTCGTGAAGAAAGATGATGGTAGTTTGCGTTTGTGTATCGATTATTGTCTCTTAAACAATGTGAGAGTGAAGAATCATTATCCTCTTCCACAGATTGATGATTTATTTGATCAAATGAAGGGTGCAAATTGCTTCTCAAAGATCGACTTGCGGTCATGATATCATCAGATGCGTGTGAATGATGAGGATATCCTGAAGACTACTTTCTGTTGTCATCATGGGCATTACGAGTTTGTTTTAATGTCATTCGGTGTGAAAAATGTTATATTTGTGTTCATGGGATTGATGAACGTGGTGTTCCGTGAGTTCCTGGATAAGTTCATGGTGGTTTTCATTGATGACATCCTTGTGTACTCCATGTATAAGGAGGAGCATGTAGAGCATATACACACCATTTTGGGAGTTCTTCATCAACATTAGTTGTTTGGGAAGTTGTTGAAGTGTGAATTTTGGGCTTGAGAAGTCCATTTCTTGGGGCATGTTGTGTCCCAGTAGGGAATAGTTGTGAATCCATCGAAGATAGAAGAATTTGTGTCTTGGGAATCCCCCAAGATAGTGGTAGAGTTGCAATGTTTCCTTGGTATTTTAGGCTACTACAGGAGGTTCATAGCTGATTTATCTCAGTTTTCGACTCCTTGGACAGCATTGACCAGGAAGGATCAAGCATTCATGTGAATTGATCAGTGTTAGAAATATTTCAAGTATCTGAAGGAGAAGTTAGTAAGTGCTCCAATTATTTGTTTTACAGTAGAGGGAGTTCAGTTTGATGTTTTCTATGATACTTTTCATCTAGGGTTAGGATGTGTTTTGATGTAGCAGAGATCATTTGTTTCTTATGGGTATCAGCAGTTGCATCCCCATGAATGTAACTATGCCACACATGTTCTTGAATTGGAATCCTTGGTGTTTTCTTTTATTTTGTGGATATATTACCTCATTGGAGAGCATTGTGTGGTTTTCACCGATCATAAGAGCCTAAGGTATGTTTTCTCTCAGTGTGACTTAAACTTGCGATAGTGTTGGTGGATAGAGTTCTTACAAGAATACAACTTTGAAATATCGTATACCCCTAGGAAGGGGAATGTTGTAGTTGATGCACTGAGTAGGAAGTCATGTAGTGATTCAGTGCATGAATCTGGTGATTCTTGGAGATTTATGGAAGAACTTTCAGCATTACATCTTGATATGGGAGAAGTTGGGAAGAGAGGTTTTCTTTTTCATATGAAGGTGCAGTCATCTATGGTGCAGTATGTGGAAGAGTCCCAGTTGGGGGATCTTGAGGTGGAGGTTTGGAGAGACCGAGTTGTTTGTGGTGAGGCCCTAATGGTTGGTCTATGGATGAACAACACCGAGTGTTGTATCACAGAAGGATTTTTGTTCCTTTGGCCATGTGTGAGATGATTCTCAGAGAGTTCCATATTTCTCCTTTAGCAATGCATCCTAGCGTGAAAAAGATGTACTGAGCCTTGAGGAATCAGTTTTGGTGGCCTGGGTTGAAGCGTGCAGTTTTGGAGTTTGTGTCTCGATGTTTGGTCTTTCAGAAGGTGAAGGTCGAACACCGTGTTCATGGTGGTCTTCTCCAGTCATTAAATGTTCCTTAGTGGAAGTGGGAGGACATCTCAATGAACTTTTTTACTGGTTTACCTCAATCTTAGGGAGGACATGACGCTATTTGGGTGGTAGTGAATCATTTAACAAAATCATCACACTTCATAGTGATCAAGTAGTCAAGCTTAGTGGAAGTTTTTTCGAGGAAGTATCTAGACGAGGTGGTGAGACTTAATGGAGACCCAAGAACAATCATTTCCGATCAAGATCCTAGTTTTACATATAGGGTGTAGAGAGGTTTCCATCATGCTTTTGGTTCTTTACTATGACTTAGCATTGCTTTTAATCCTCAAACAGATAGTCATACAGAGTGGACTATCCAGACTCTTGAAGACATGTTATGCTCTTGTGTCCTAGATTTTGGAGGTTTGTAGATGAGGCACTTACCCTTGGTGGAGTTTCCTTACAATAATAGTTTTCACTCCACTATCGGTATGGCACCGATTGAAGCCTTGTATGGCTGACCTTTCCATTCTCTGTTGTACTGGACTGGGGTCGGAGAGTCAGAAATTCTTGGACCGGAACTAGTGTAGAATACAACAGAGATGGTTTAGGTGATTCGTGAGAGGATGAAGATAGTGCAGGATCATCATAAATCATATGTCAGTCAAAGGAGGCGGCCTTTAGAGTTTGATGTTGGGGATAATGTGTTTCTGAAGGTGACTCCCCATAGTGGGCAGTGGAGGTTTGGTTGTAGGAGTAATCTTTCTCCCCGTTTTGTTGGTCCTTTCGAGGTTTTGGATCATTTTGGAGTCATACAAAAACTCAGTATGATAGTCGGTCCGATGGCTCAGTCTGATGGCTCATTTTAATGGATTAGTCTAATTCCCCAGTCAGGAAAACAAGTTTGATTAGATACTCTGGAAACAATTTTAAACCCATTCTTACTTTCTCAAAAATTATCAGTCCAATGGATCAATCTGATTCAGAAAAATCTGGCCACTATCTCTTTCTTAGGATTCTTCTATCTAATGATGTTTCTTAAGAAAACTTTATCTAGAAAACATTCCTCTTATAAAACCTTCAATACTCTTTCTCTCCCCACATGTGAATAGTGTAAGTCATCAGAAATTTTTTTACCTATCTTCTATTTATAGAAGATACATAAGTGGAATGGGTGGGAAACCACTTTTACTTTCCCGCTCAACCAAATTTCTAGAAAATCAAATTTCATATTCATTTAAACTTCATCTTTGACAATTTTAGCACTTCTCAAATCTTCTTGATTCTTCTCAAAACATCTCAAATCTTATTATAACTTCAAACTTATTTAAATTTTTATACCATTATTTAATCTAGTTTATATTTCATTCTGATACTATTCTTCATTATGATGAAACATATGTAAAACTGAATATTATCATTATATTGCTTCGTATCAACTGAAACTTTGAAACCATTCTACCTTAAAAATTATTTCAACTTCTTTAGACTTCATTTTCTTTACTTTTGATTTCTAACACCGAAAGATCTTATCAATATCTATGGAATTCCACTTCTATTACTCAACTAGATAATATTGTTCAGTTTTTTCCATAAACATTGTTGAAACTTCTAAATATTTCAGAACCTCCTTGGCAACACTTCGATAGTATCTTCAAAAAAAATTCACCATTTTCTATAGCTACTCAAAAATTCATTAGACTGATGAAAAACTACATCTAATGAATTCCAGTTTTTGATGTCTTATCAGTTTATGAATGCATCATATGGATAAGTCCCTATTTCTAATCTGATGATTCGGTGTCAATTCCAATCTAAAAATTCATAACCCAATTAATGACAAAAAATATTTTTTTCTCTATGAAAATGGATGAGTAAATTTTTAAACATCATCCAATTTATTTCTCCCTGATTATATTTGGATCATTGATCCCAACAAATCCCAATTACTCATCAATTCTAATCTACCTCTGATGGATCGGTAGCACAATGCGTCTGATGGATCAGTGTCAGAATCGACGTCTTTTCTTTCATATTTTCTGCTACTAATGATAGATATAATGAATTAATTTTTTTGGTGGATCATAAAGTCTGATAAAAGAGTCAATTCAATGGATCATTTGATTAGTGCCTTTGAAAACCCTCTAACTTCAGCAAGTTCAACCTTCCCAATCTTCAGATGACTTCTGCATCCAGTGATTCTCACATCGATGAATTTTGACCAAAAGACTTTGACTTCATACACTATTCTTCAACAAACCTTTGATTGTGTCATGGTTTCCTCATGAAATTGAGAACTTTAGGATCATAATATCATTATCTTACTTACATTGAAAGGTTCTATGACTTCCCATCATTTCAGCACCTTCTGTCTTTCTATCAGAAACTCAAACCGATTGTCAAACCTCTAACAAATTCAAACACCTTTTCTTCCCCTTTATTTTATAACTATTGGATCATATGTTTTCAAACAACTTATGATTTTGAAAACATAAAAAATATAAAATCATAATCAAATTTATTCATGAACATCTTGAAATATATTCATACTTTGTAACAACTTCTCACACTGATCAGAAACATCATTCTGAACTCAGTGTGAGTCCAAAAACAATTTCACCCTCAAAACTTTTCTAGAACAGAAAACTAAAACCATTGTATTTTATTATCACGAATGTTCCCAATTATATGAGTATGATACTCCTTTCATATGATAATCTAAACTTATAAAGTTAATTGATTTATCATAATGAAAACAAATACAGAACTTTAATCACAATCTTCTTCTAGCATCTGAAAACAAATTCCAACCAACTTGGTCCTAACAATATCCCCCTTTGGATTTTTTTGTCAACCAAGATTCATAAATCACTTAAACTATGTAATATCAATATATGAATCACTAATAAAATAATTTAATCCTATGTGAGTGAACTCATTGTAGGAAACAATAATTATTGATAGCAAAATCATGTTGTCCAAAAGTAGTGACTTAAGAAACTTCTTCATGAAACTTAAAAATATATCAAACATTACACATATTCGCAAATTCTTTATTATTGAAAAAAAAGTTTCATATGACCACTTTAAATAAACAATTAGAATGGTTCACACACTTACATGTTGAGTTCATAGATTACCCAAAATTTCCTATACATGCATTCTTCTTTGAAATTTTTAGCACATATTAATGGATAGATTTATGAAAAAATATTTTTCTTCCCATTAACAACACTATCCAAAGACAATATGAGAGGAGGGATATAATCACATACCAAAAAATTAAATAGAAATGTGTTGGACACCCATGTTCAACCTCAGTCTCAAAAATTCTTCCTTTGGTAAATGTTTTGTGAAAATTTCAGTAACTTGTTTTGATGTAGGACCATACTCCATCTTGAGTTCATTCTTCTCAACATTCTCTTTAATGAAATTATTTTTGATATAAATATGTTTTGAATGAGAATGTTGCACTATATTTCTTGTAATGTTTATATCACTCTCATTATCAAAATCCAATAGCAAAGTTAACTTCACTTAAACAAGTAAGTCTTCCAACTGATTATTCATCCACATAAGTTGTGTTGCATCTTGATTGGAAGAAACATACTCATCTTCACCCATTCTAAGAGTTACTTAATTTTGTTTCTTATTATGCCAATGTACACAACTTTCTCAAAAAATAAAACTCCACTAGATGTGGATCTTCTATCATCAACACTTCCTTCCAAATTAGTATCTACATATCCAAAAAAATCAATTATTTCTGAGCTATCAGACCTGATTTTGAAATATATTGTGCCTTTGATATATCTGAGAATTATTTTTCTAGAAAAGAGATGTAATTATTTTGGAGCACTATAGAATCATGGACATAAGGTAACAGCATAAATAATGTCTAGTCTTGAGGCATTTAGATACAACAAAATACCAATCAGCTTTTGAAACTCATTAGAGTCAACTTCCTTATCTTCTCCATATTTAATCAACTTGGTTCCCATATAAATCAGTGTGAAAATAGGTTTCAAATTTTCTATTCTGATTTTTTTAAGAAGTTCCTTACAATAATTTTATTGAGAAAGAAATATGTATTTCTTCTTTTTTTAGATTTATAACCCAAGAAATTATTTCATCTCACCAAGAATGGACATTTCAAATGGAATTTTCATTTATTTATTAAATATTTCACATTTTATTTCATCATTACCAACAAATATAATGACATCAACATATACAATAATAATGAAGGAAAACTAATGACTTTATTTGATTTACAGATTACTATAAACACTTCCTTTATTAAAATACAACTTTCTTAAGTAGGTTTCTAATTTGAAATACCATTCCCTCAGAGTTTTCTGTATCCCATACAAGGATTTCTTCAAATTTCACACATAAATTTTATCCATCCCAATAACAAAACCATAGGGTTGTTCAATATAAAATTCTTCATCAAGTTCTCCATTCATAAATTTTGACTTCACATACATCTGAAAATATTTATAACTTTATTATGCACTAATTTCAAGAAATATTCTAATTGTTTCTAATCATTCCACTGGATCAAATGTTTCATCAAAATAAATACCTTCATTTTGTGAGTAACATTTTCAAACCAATATTTCTTTATTTATTATCACTTAACCATCTTCATTCAACTTATTTTGGAACACCCACTTTGTTCAAAAAACATTTTTTCATTTGGTTTAGGTATAAGATCCAAAGTATCATTTTTATCAATTTTATCCAACTCTTCATTCATAGAATAAATCCATTTAGAATGATCAAAATATTCATTTACATCTTTCAGATCAAATTTTGAATAAAAATAAGTATGTGTAATAAATTTTGGTGTTCTTCTTATTTGAACCTTTTGATGTTGATCAACCTTGATTTTTTGAGCTTCCACTTGTTTCCTCGTTCTTGGATGAGATTTATGAAATTATTCCTCATTATAGGAAATAGTTGATTTTGATTATTCCATCTATGTGGAAACATAATTTTTTGAATACTTTTCATGTTTCTTAACAACAATTATTTCTTCCTCTTCATCTTCCTCATCAGCATGTATTTTTGAAGCATCTTCATCAGCTTTTTCAAGAACTTTTACATCAACAGAATCAACTATTATTCTTGTATCTTTTTTGAAACATATATATACTCTTCTATCTAGATAATATCCAAGAAATATTCCATCATCACCTATATGATCAAACATTCCAATGTTTCCACCATTGTTCTTTATGATGCAGGGGCTCATAAAAACTCTTAATTATTTTAAACAAGGTTCATAAAAAGTAATATTAGAAATTTTCCTATAGAAACATCAACTATGAATATAAACACATATTCACATATATTTCCTCCATAAGTAGTGAGAAAGACCATGTTCAAGTAACATTGTACGCCCCATATCAACTAAACTTTTATTCTTCCTTTGGGAAACACTGTTTTTTGTGGTGGGTATAGTGAACTGAACTCATTCTAAATTCCATTTTTTCAAGACAACTTATAAACTATTCATTCTTGTATTCACCATCATTATCAGTTCACAACTTCTTCACAGAATACCCACATTCCTTCTCAGCTCTTCTCTTAAAACTCTTAAATATATTTAGAGTTTATTATTTATGTTACAAATAAATAATAAAAGTAATGAGAGTAAAATCATCAATGAAAGAAATTAAGTACTTATCTCTAAAAGTTGATTGTTTTCTAATAGTCCCACAAATATCAGAATGGATAAGTTTTAGGGTCTGATTTGAATGAATGTCACCTTTCTTATGCATAGAGTTTATAATCTTCCCTTTCTAAAAAATTTTACAACACCAATATCTTATTCTTAACATATCAACAATACCATGAACACTATATAACTTTGATAAATTGATCATGTTTATCTAGCACATATGTCCCAACTTTTTATGCCACAACTGATTTTCTTCCATCATGCTTAACTAACATTAATTCTGAACTTCCCCAAATTGAAAAAATTTTCCTTTTGTATGTTGTTCTTTAGTAAAAAAACCATATTCCACTCTTTTCACTAAAAATCATATTTTCTAAAAAAAACTTTATTAAATTCATCATGGAATTGGGAAACACTAAACAGATTGTGTTTCAACCCATCAAGAAAACAAATCCTTCTTGGATTTCAACTTTTCTTCCCTAATAATAGAATATAAAACACCTTTGATTCTAAGGGATTTATCATTTCCAAACATCACTACTCCTTTTAAATATTTCACATTATTCAACAATTTCAAATCTCCTATCATATGATAAGAACAACCACTATCCAAAATACAAGGTCATTCTTCTTTTGTATGTTTTAGATAGGTTTCTATAACAAGATATTTTTATTTCCCTTTAATATTATTCACATCCATCTTCAAAGAATTTTTATAATAATTTTGTTTCACTAGTAACAAAACAAGACACCCCTTTACAAGATTTCCAAGTTGTTCACATCTTTCAAAAATAGTTTCCAAAGGTTGGAATCTCTTTTTAACTTCCAAAACAACTTTCCCATAATTATTTCTTTGAGGAGATTGAATCCACCTTGAAATTTTCTTTATGTAACTCATGGGAAAATTGTAATATTTTTGGTTAAACCAACACATATTTTCTATATACCCAAATCCATCAAATTACCAGTAGTAACCATAGAAGGAATATTTACCTTTATAACTTCCATATTGTGCGGAATTGTGAACATGTTTTTCAAAAACATTATTATCTTTCACATTAGAACTTTATTGTGCCCCAAAATTTTTGTTACCACCATGAATCTTCTTCTTAAATTCATATTTCTTTCCAACATTATCAAAATATTAAGTGGTAAAACCTTTTGTTTCAGACTCATAAATTTTAGAAACTTCTAAATTTATAACCTTGTTAGTTTTATCCACATACATGATTTTCTCAACCAACCTCTTCTTAGAAACATTTTCAATTTTCTTTCCAACCATTGAAGGTAACTTTTCAAGATCCTTCTCAAGTTTACTATTTCTATAACTTTCATCAACTTCATAAATATAGTTCTTGAAACTTGTAACTCCCTGATTAGCTTTAAAAAACCTTTATTGATCAAGTTCCAACTCTTCCTCATTTTCATTGAACTTTACTTCAACATGTTCATTCTGATTCTTTTCTTTCTCAATATATTTCTTCAGACAATCAATATCTTCCAAAAACTTAGTTTTATCTTCTAGAAAACATTCTTGATTATTTTTTTTAGTAATTTCATTCTTCAACTTATTGATTTCTTTTTCAAGTCTTAAAATCTTTCAAAGACATTATTTTAACTCCCTTTTCATATGAAATTCTAACTCTAACTCTTCTTCTTTATAAATACTTCTTCCAAACTCTTCATTATTAAGCGCTGCTATGAAATTATTTTTTCCAAAAATTTCAGTAAACTTTTTGGATTCAAAATCACTATCTTCATCTTCATCATCTTTAGACAAAAATATTCTCCTTTTATATTTTCAAAACAATTTATATTTTCCCTTGGAATAAGATTTTGATTTTATCACCTTGTTTCTTCCAAGATCTTATTAGTCTTCTATCATCTTCATCATTTTCACCTTCATTCCTTCTTTGAGAAAAATTACCAAAAAAGTTCTGAATGGATCCACATTCAATGAATTTCAAATTTATCTTCCCTTTGTGATTTCCAGTACCACTTTTCACATTTTAAAAAAACAAGGATAAAAATTCATCAAGATTGTTACTAACCTCATTTTTATATTCATAATCACCACCTTCTTCTTCTTCAAGAATCTTACTAGACTTTCCTTTCTTGGAATACATGAAGAAAATTTCTCAATCAACTTTTTCTTTTCCTTTCATAACTTTCTCCCTTATAATTTTATAAGTAATGATATTACTATAAAGTTCATCCAAAGAAAGAGTTTTAGGATCTCTATCTTCCAAATATGGAACTTTGTCATCAAAATTATTAGAAATAATTCTCAATATCTTTTCAATAATAGTTGAATCTTCTAACTTCTCACTAATATATTTTATTGTGCTAAAAATATAATTCACCATTGTAAATAAGTCACCAATAGATTCATACTCATCTATTTTTATATCTTCATACTTCGGCCACTAGATTTGTAAATTTTCCTTCTTCACCTTTGTATTGCCTTCATAAATTTTTTTCATATTTTCCTATATACCTTTATAAGTTTTAAATTCATTCACTCTTAGAAAATCACTTTTATAAAGTGATGAGAGTAAATCATTCTTAGCACTTCTGTTATTCTCAAGATTTTTCTTATCCACATATGTAAGTGATATATTCTCAATAAGAGGAGGAAATCCATCTATAGTAGCTTCCAAAACATCATACCCAAGAGACATAAGCTAAGGAAATATTCTATCTTTCCAGATATGATATTTCTTTCCATCGAAGATAGGAATCCCCTTACTATTCACACATATCAGATTCTATATAAAAGCTTCTCTTCAAAAACTTCAGTAAAGAGTAAATGAAGGTAACCTTCACTCTAATAAAACTTGAATAGGCCTAACCAGAATCAATGTATCACTAAGAGGGGGAGGGGTTGAATCAGTGATAACTTTTACTTTTATGTTACCTTTCTTGAATAATAACCTTTAACTCATGTTAAATAATTATCACTTTGATAAAAAAAATCACACATCCATAAGAACCCAAGTATTTACAAGTTTCACTACTTAATAAGAGTTTCTAGTCCTTGGAATAGTTTGGGAATAATACAATACCATAAAATATACTATAAAACAATCCTTTTGTTTGGATAAAATAAGTAGTAAATACCTTTATACTTGTGTATCACTATGATCAATACAACAGTGCATGTGCTTCGTCTAACATGAATGATGTAAAATAAGTTTTATAACAAGTTGACAAACCTTCACCAGTTGTTTCTAAACATGTCATTGTACTGCTTCAACAACATCCAATTTTTTAATTATTCAAAACACAATTATTCCCTACCTAGAAGTAGATATAAACAGCCTTCCTAAACTTCAAACCAAAACTCATTTTGATGATTAGTATGATGGATCAGTTTGATAGCTCAATCCAATTCCTAAGTCTAGAAAACAAGTCTAAATAGATACTATAGAAACAATTTTGAACTCGTTCCTTCTTTCTCGAAATCACCAGTCTGATAGATTGGTTCAATTCGAAAAACTCTAACCAAAATCTATTTCTTATGCTTCTTCTATCTGGTGATGTTTCTCAAGAAAACTCTATCCGTAAAACTTCATCTTCCAAAAGCTTCATCACTCTCACTCAGCCCACATGTGAACGGTTTCATTCATTATAAATTATGTTTTACTTATCTTCAATTTATAAAATATCCAAAAGTGTAATGGTCGAGAAACCACTTTCACTTTCCCGCTCAACTAAATTTCCATAAACTCAAATTTCACATTCATTTTGACTTCATATTTGACAATTTTAGTGCTTCTCAGATCTTATTTATTCTTATATAAACTTATCAAATATTTTTACAACTTCATACTTCTTCTAACTTTAATACCATTCATTAATCCAGTGTATATTTCATTATGATATTGTTCTCAATTATGATGAAACATATGTAAAACTGAGGACTCTTTTGTTGATGCTTTGTATCGACTGAAACATTGAAACCATTTTTCCTTCAACATGGTTGCAACTATGAGAGACTTTGGTTTCTTTACTTTAGCATTATCACACTGATGGATCTTCTCAATCGCTCTAGAAGTCCACTTGTATTACTCATCATAATCATTTTTTTCATTTTTTTCCATAAATATCATTGTAAATTCTAAAGATTCCATAACCCCATTGACAACACTTCGATGGTATCTTCAAAACGTTTTCACCCTTTTCTTTAGCTACTCAACAATTCCTCAGAATGATTACAAACTGTATCTGGTGAATTCTAGTGTCCAATGTCTCATTGGTGTCTGTATGTGTCTGATGGATCAGTCTCTATTTCTAATATGATGAATCGGTGTCAACCCCAGTCTAAAAATTATTGAACTACTTGAATAAAAATAATATTTTTTTCTCTAGGAAAATGGTTGACTGCATTGTAGAACATCATCTAATTGATCAGTCCCTAATTTTATTTGGATAAACATTTCATACAACTCCCACTTACTCATCAAATATTATTTGCCTCTGATTAATTGGTTGAAAACATGTCTGATGGACTAGTGTCAGCAGTGAAGACTTTCTTCCAAATTTCCAACAACTGATGATAAATCTAATGAATTGGTTCATTTGGTGGATCAGAAAGTCTGATAAATCATCCAGTTCTATGGATTGGTCAATTAGTTACTTAGAAAACCTCTGACTTCAGTAAGTTCAACCTTCCCAACCTTCAGATGACTTTTGTATCTAGTGATTCTCACACCAATGAATTGTGACTGGAAGAATTTGACTTTATATACTTTTCATCAATAAACCTTTTCTTATATTATGAATTCCTCATGACATTGAGAAATAGGATCAGTATAGAATCATATAACTTACATTGAAATGTTCTATAACTTCCCTCCATTTCAGAACCTTCTATATTTCTATCAGAAACTCAAACCGATTGTCAAACCTCTGACAAACTCAAACACATTTTCTTCCCCTTTCTTTCATAATGCTTGGATCACAAGTTTTCAAGCAACTTGTGATTTTGAAAACATACAAAATAGAAAATCATTGTCATATTTATAATGAACATATTGAAAGACATTAATACTTCATAAAAATCTCTCACTCTGATCAGAAACATATTTCAGACTCAATGTGTGTCCAAAAACCATTTCACCCATAAAACTTTTCTAGAACAAAAAACCAAAATTGATGGATTTTCTTATCAAGAATTCATCTGATCATCTAAGTATGATACTCCTTTAATATGGTCACCAAAACTCAAAAAGTTAATTGATTGATCATAATGATAAAAAAAATTAGTATAAAGTTATTACAGCATCAGAAAATAACTTCCATCCAACTTGGTCCCAAAAATTGTTTTATATAAAATGTTCATTTAAGCTAGTTTAGATTAATTTTTCATCATTTTATTTGAAAGAATTTTTTTTTGAAAATATTTAAATTATTTTCCATGCTTTTATTTGTTTAAATTGATATCTAAAGTGTGTTTTATTATTGTTTATCAACCATTAAAAAATTTAGTGCTCTTATAATGTGTATAACAGTACTATATTTGAATCCTCAGTGATTGTACAATTTTTTAGAGTATTTTTTTATTAATTTGTCTTTTGAATGTAGGGTTGGTTTTCATAGCTTAATTAAATTGATTTATGGATGAAGTTTGATTTAACAATGTGATAAATATTGGGTTGATTTCATTATTGATTATTTAATCTTATTATATCCTTGGGCTTTCTATGATATTGCATTAAATTAACACCCACTTCAAAAAGACAATTTTGATCAGAATTCCCAAGTGTTGAGGATTTAATCCAACCCTTAAATTAATTAGATTTCTAATATAAATCAATAATTTTTTATGGTATTTTATTTATGGTTCCAATAATCCATGGAATCCAAATTTTAAACAAAACATGTCATTAATCCATGACATTTTAAGTTTAACATACACAATGTTAACCTAAAGAATATTTAATGAGAAAAATTTGTCAATCACTTAAATGCCCCAAATTATAACTCGCCCTAATGGATTATTGACTCATAAATTGATATGGTTATTAATTTGTGTATTCTTATAATGGTGATTCATAATAAAGAAAATAAAAATAATGGTATGAAAAAAGAGTTGTGCGCTGAACACACACACAATCAGTGAAGATAATTAAAAATGCTCTTTTGATTGAATGATAAAGTGAAAGAAGGGAATGTTTTTCAACTTGATTTAAAAAAAATTAAGAACATTAATATAAAACTATATAATTTGGATTATAATAATATATTATAAAGAAACTTTCATTAATATTTAAACAAAATTACAACACAAACACTTACAAGATTACAAATGAAAGCGAGTAAGAAAAAACATGAAAACAATGAGTAGAGAAAAGGTATCTCAAGTAGAAAATTGAGTTTATAAGGTCCTATTTGGATTTTTTCAAGGAAATTTTTGTTCCAATGTATCCTATTAAGCTCTAAAATTCCAACCTCTTGCAAATAGAATAGGGGAGTGTATTTATAGCCTAAGGTAATGGACAGTTTTCCATCCAAAAATGACCTTCAAGTTAGCTCGAACATTTGACCCATTAGATAGCCAATTTTGTAGAAATATTATTCTTAAAAGTTTTAGATATTGATGTAGAAATTTGACCCTCCAAATTTGGCATCCATTGTTTTTTTAGCCAAAGTTATAGCTATTTTACCAAACCATGTGTTGTTGTCTGGTTTTGAGTCGAGTTTTTTCAAGGTCTAAATGTGAATGAATTTATGACTATTAAGATACCCTAAAAACTGAACTAATTATTATAAACAAATAACCTATATATTTACTTTCTTTCCACAAAATTCCAGCTAAATTGGTCAATTATATTTAGAGTAAAGTTAATAATAGTGGGCTATTTTAAAATCCCATATAGAATTGTGGTATAGATTTTCATGCATCAATTGGGCCCCTTGTTGGTGATTTGGGACTTAAAATTTTTATACAATATGTGATATGATATCCTAGAACATATTGTGGAATTTTATCAAATTTGGGCTTCTGTATTGATCCCATAAATTCAATCGTCATGGATGGTCTAGTTTGTATCACAGATTTGGTGGGCCTTATTGTGTGGTCCATATGGCCCTTCAAATAGATGAATTATCCAATTCTACAGTTGAATTATTTATTTTAATTTTAATTAGGGTCACTAAAAAAGAATAATCACATAATTTGGATCAATATTATGAATACTATGATTACAATATTAAACTGTAATTTAATTAAATGAATTTGAACAATGCTATTTATATATATATCTATGATCAAAACATGAATATTGAATGAAAATTAATCATTTTTACGTGAAAATTATGTGATGTAAGTAATTTAATATATTTAATGAATATGTTATATCAATAGAATAATTTATTTATTGATATAGTATTGTTTATGAAACACTTGGTGATACACTACTGAGTTTTTTATCTCACACCCTACCTTTGCATTCAGGTGTTTATAGATTATCTTATGCCGGGTTCGAGAAAATTGAAATTTCCACTTGGTGGTGGTGGATGTTCTTGATCTTTTGGATCTAGAGTCATGGAGGTGACTGGTGGAGATTTTATCCACTCATTGCAATGAATTTCTGAAGTTTTATCTTGATATATATTTAGTATTTTGGCAATGTACTATTTTGGGTTTTGTTTAGTTATTTTATTCTGGTACTTTATAATTTTTAGAGTGTTGATCATGTCAACATATATCTTTATCTTCTGCTAATTTATGGAAAAAAATTTCCCACTTTGATCTTGTATGATTTCAGGTTCTAGTGACCAACCCATGGGGATCAGGAACACCCTTTGGGCTATATCAGAGACGGCTTGGTTATACCAGGATATCCAGACTAGTTTGTGATAGTGAGGGTAGTGTTTCAAGGATGAAGAACCATGTAATTGTAAAATTTATTAAAAATTATCTATATAAGGGTCATATATAAATGTATCTCCATGGATGAAAATTTTCCTAAGGGAACCCCTGTGTTAAAGCTAGTTGTGTCAGGATACCTCATCTTGCAAGGAGGCTACGCAAAGGTATACCACTAAGTTTAAATCTATTTCAAGTTTCCTAAGAGGGTATGTAAGGGTAATTATGTGGTTTAAAGAATTGGTTCAAGGTAAATACCATGCATCAGTTCTTTCTTCAAGGTCAACCTTAATGTTATATAAAATAAAGAAGGAGTAAATCATGTGGTTCCTTAATTCTTGAATCAAATTTAAAAAAAATGTAGGAGGCTTTAGTTGACTAAAGGAGTTGTTAGAGAGCTCTTCAAAACTTGTTGAGGAAGCCGAGATTTTTGAATCAATCTAGATAATGCATCCAATTTCTGGATTCTTGGATCCTAAGTCAATTGCGCATTGGAGGATTGCATTTTGTTAGAGGAGTTTTTACTAAGTTACAATTAAGAAGAATATGAATTATTATGTCTACCAAATAGGGGCCTTCAAAATGAATCTCATGGTTATTGTATATGTGAAGCACGAGAAGTATTTTCTTTTAGAGGATGAAGTTGTGGTCATTAGGGATTTCACTAGAAGTTGATGAAGAACAACTAGGGATCATGCCATATGGAGTATTGATCATGTTACATAGTTTTGTTCATGTTTTTGGATTTTGGATTTAATTTGGGGAATATGAATTTGTAAACGTACATTCCTCATTTTTCTCCTAGGTATTATGTAATTATTTTTATAAATAAATATTTTTTATTCTTCTTCCTCTTTGTTATCATACTTTCATAAATTGTGGGCTAACCTAATTCCAAGTTCTAGGAAGTAAAGCTTAAATCTTCCCTGAGATCCAAATATCAAGATGATCTCTACCTTCTTATTCTCTCTTTGTAGGCTGTAAAGGGGAAGTGGGGAGATGTGATGGCATGATTTATCTTATGATCTATTTGTTAATTTTTATTCATTCATATTATTCCAATTCCTCATTCATTTCCCATAAAAGAGTATGATGATTTATGGTTGTGTGACTTTATGAGCTTAGTAAGATCATTCTATCATTCAAGTTATCCTTACTAGAATGACTTTGATGAGTGATTCTTGTTTCAATTTAGAAGAATAGTAGTGTGCTTTTGTGCATCAGTTTTCACTTTTTAATGTGAGAGAGGTGTTTTATTTGAGACATCAATCATGAACTGAGTTAGGTATTCAGTTGATGGTTTCATCCTTTAATAGGTCTATTATAGTTGGTAGAATAGAAAATTAACCTATAATTGGTTTTTCCCTTGGTGAATTTTTTTTATTGATTATGTTTCTCTGTTTATTATTGCTTTTCATATTTTTCCATAATTTTTTTCATACTATTTTTATTGATTTAAAATATATAAAAAAATAGAGGAATTAATTTGATGAAAAACAATGCCTCGTTGAGATTACTCCGATGTTAGCCACTATGCTATATCTAGGGAGTTTGTAAATGGATTTTTGACCATCCCCATGACTAATAAATGTAAATTATACTATAGGAAAATGATCAGTTATTCATTTTTTGACATGTAAGAATTAACATCATGTCAGTCTGGAACACTTTTTGGCTGTTATTACTAATAGTTTATGTTTTTATTTGAAAAAAGATATATATTTTAGTTGAAAACATGCATTATATATTCAATACTGAGAAAATTTACATGTGTTATTTTTATAATTTAGATAAATTATCAATTATTCATTTTTGACATGTAGGAATTACTCAAACACCAATCTAATTTTTGGTATGTCTGATATGGAAAAAAGTGTGTGTTTTGAATTTTAATTTTATATTTTAGATCAAAACATTTATTACAAAATCAAAACTAATCAAATGTTCTTGGATTTTTATGATATATTAAGACAATGATTGGTAATTCATTTTTAATATGTATAAATTATCCTCACATTAATCAAACACACGATGTGGCCGATATGTAAAAAAGTGTGTGTTTTAAATTTTAAAGTTATGTTTTAGTTTATAGTGTGTGTCACATATTCAAAATTAACATATTCATAATTGACATAACACTATTATATAGTAATTATACATAATTAAAATGATCAATTTTTCATTTTTGAGATATGGAAATAAACTAAAAGTTTGTGTTTTCAATTTAAAAGTGATATTTTAATTCAAAAAGTGTGTCTTAGGTTCAAAACCAAGAAAACAGGCTCAAATTATCATGATAATTTAATAAAAATGTCAAGAACCAACTCGGGTCGACCCTAAACCAGTCACTCGATCTAGCCCTCAACAATGCTTGAGAGGCATTCTCGATCCTTTCAAGATGGAAACTAGTACCAGACATCAAAAGTAACTCAATTGGGAAAGATTTAGACTATAAACAATAGAAAATAGATAAATAAAAATATAATAATAAAATTAACACTATCAGTGTAAATGAAATAAAAACTACCAAAAATATCTCCATGTGACCTTCCTGGCCACCACCAAACATAGAACAAGGTTGCTCCATAAGCGATCTAGAACTGAGAGAACTTGGAACTAAAAATGATAAAGAATATAGGTTTGATCAATGAGATTCTTGGTAAGGATGTCAAGGGATAAACAACACCCTATAACTTACCATTAAAAAATAAATCCAATCAAGATAGTTTTAAAAAAATACATAAAAATAGGGTTTTCCATTCTTCTCAAAAATAAATAACAAGCATGTATTTTAAGTAAAATAACTTTCTATAACATTTTCAAAATAGCCAAAACATGGAATACATTTCAGTAAATTCCTTATAAAAGATAACCAAAGCTAAAAAAGGTGTCTCTGTGTGAAAAAAGACTAGATATTCCATTCTATAAAGAAATTAGAAAACATAGAAAAGTGAAAGATTCTTTTATTATTTTATACATGTAAAGGAAACTAAAAAATAGAATTTAAAAATAGTTCCATATAAAACATGAGTAAAATAGAGAAAGCACCATGGAAATCCCTAATTATATAGGTTAGTTGGGTCCCTAGGATCCTCATAA
This sequence comes from Viscum album, assembly GCA_963277665.1. Lineage (NCBI taxonomy): Eukaryota > Viridiplantae > Streptophyta > Magnoliopsida > Santalales > Viscaceae > Viscum > Viscum album. Next base: position 1,641,237,492 of record OY728145.1, read on the forward strand.
CCTCAGTGATCGATCAAGAATAAAAATCCTTATATATGAGCCGCTAGAGAGAATAAAGCCAGAGTTCTAGAAATAGCCATAGTATATCATATGTTTAGTTAGTATTGCACCATGATCCTACTAGGGAGCCCAGGATGAGACCCTATTGACTCATCCAATGTACTGGTCCTTAGTCAACCTACTTAGGTACCTAAGATTCCCTTGTGGCATGCTCCAATTACACAATAATTCACAAGCCCCTTTACCGATCATATATACCTATCACAAATTTTACATGCACACACCACATTTCCATTTCAGGGGGAATTCCGTAAAAGGTGTTTTTATTTATATAAAACATTTCTAAGTGCCAATTGGGCAACTCTATTTAAAAATAAACACTTTTCTTTTAGAAAAAAACCTTTTAGAATTATCACTTTTATGATAGAAACTATTTGGAAATCCAATTGAACATTTAGGATGACACATAATTAAAAAAAGCATAAATACATGATTATATTAAAGAAAGCCATATTAAAACTTAGGGAAAGACTTGTAAAGTAAGTGAGAAGACATTTCCAAGAACCACAACCATTATATAACATATTTAATTCATATAAATAGGAAAACTCCTTTTAAAAACACCAAGAAATCATAGATTTCAAATTAAAGGCTTGGACATATGGAGCCTACCTCAAACATGTTGCCTTTGATGATGACCACTTCACACTTACACACATATAAACCTTTATATATATAAGCCTCAATATATGTGTTCCCATCACCATGTGGGAAGTTGTACATAAGGGTATAAATGTGTGTGTGTGTGTGTGTTTACCTATGTATATGTGTGAAATCCATCTTCAAGGAGCCACAAGATTTCACCTTCACCAAAGGTGGCCCAAAACTTCCTTGAAGAGGTCCATGGCGCACCGAATTTGATGGAAAACTCACCAACCTCAATCGTTGTGGATAGAACCAACCATAATCGAACCCCATGAACCCTAGAACCAAAATAAACACCCAAATATGGTTAAGGCTTTTCCATGGTGCATGCACCACCCAAGGGATAAAGGGAACTAATAAAAATATAAAAGATAGAGAAAGAGAATAAGAGGAGAAGATGAGATAGGATGATCACACTAGAAATCAGGAGGAAAATCGAGCAACAGGCATGTATCTAGGAGCCCTCCTGGGTGTCGTATGTCACATGACGCAGAGAGGAAAAGGAGGGAGGGTCTTCGTCTGATTGGGAATAAAGGTGGGGATAGGGTTATAATTTATTATTATTATTATTATTATTATTATATTTTATATGGATTTATTTTTTAAAACCAGGACATGCCACACGGTTTGGCAACCCGGTTTGCCAGATTGGGCACCAACCGTGCGGTCACCTTTGTCTGGATCTGCATAGGCTACATGGGGCTAGCGCATGACCGTTTACTTGATCGTTTGTCCTGGAAAAATCCATTTTTGGGTTGCATGGTTTTCACTAATCATGCACCAACCGTGTGCCACCCCTTTTGCTACCCAAAAACCTCAAAAACTAAAAAATTCAGTCTGGAACTTGACCCAAAAACTATCATAAAGATAAAGGACCCATAAATAAATAAAATTAAAAGAAAAAAGAGGTAATGTTGTGACATTTCTCTCCACCATAAAAACATTCAACCCTCATAAAGTCTCCCCACTTAAAACAGGAACTCAAGATGAAATGCTCAAAATCAAAATAAAATTACACCTAGAATGAAACCTCAAAACCAAACCCAAATCCGAACGACACCAGAAAAAACCACTAACACTCATGTGGCCTATTAACTCTACAAGTCACACCTGACCAGCTTATAAGTGGACAACAAGAATGGGAGGAATGATGGGTCTCCCCGCCATTTAAGAAATCAACTAGCATGATGTCCAACCTCTAGATCGAGAAGAACCTAACCAAGGAAAGCCCAAGACAAGAACTAAAATGAATCATGATTCATAATTCCCAAAATTCACAAACATCTCCAAAATAAGAATAATCCAATGAATCACTCTAAATCAACAAGCAATGATTCCATGAGAATAAGACCACCAAAGCCTCCAAAACAAAAAAGGTTCCCAAGAATAGAAAACCACAATAAGGTGAAGCTTAAATGGTTTCTATTCTAATGGTTCTTACATCAAAAACAAAAAGTTGGATATAAATCCCCACACCTAGAAACTCCTAAACTGTGTGAAAATCTTCACTCTGAGATCTATGGCTAGAGCCCTAATGTCTTAGAGCATATGTTTCTCACAATTAGGAGCTAACAATTCCTGATTAAAACTTATTCTTTTAGAAACTCAACTTAAATAAATTATTCAGTTATACCAATTGGGTGCACCAATGATAAGAATCCAAAGAATTATGGAAATACATCCTAGAATTCCCAAACTATCCATACTAAAAGAAAATGAGTGAGTGGTATGAAAAATGATAATAAAGAATAGACAAAGAAGACTTCTCTGGAATAGATCTCTTCGGTTCAAAATACTCATTTGATAGGGAACCCTTACTAGTTTCAAGAGAAACTAGATTGCCAACTTCCACAGGCTTCCTTATGAGAACTAGATTAGTTAGAAACACCTTATCTACTAGCATCATAAAAAAATGTACCCAGATGAGGTAACTCAATTATTAAGCTATGGGTAGAGGACCCACATGAAAATATGAGCTTCTAGCAGATCACTCAATGCTAACTCTAAGGAAAATAAACTAGCCCATTCAAGGTGGTAAACACAACCCTTCACCATCTATTGACCTTGTTGAACACTCGTGTGCTCTCCCATCCTACAGCATCTAACGGTCCTCGACCACCACAGAAAATAGGTAACAAATAAAAATAACTCAAGCCCGCCACTCCATTGGGAATCTGGAAAAACCCAACAACTGATAAAGACTCCCTAGAAACTTTCAAGAATTTTCTAGGTGGAATATTCTAAATAACATAAAAACGCCCAAGAAAATCAATATCAAACCAAAAATATACCAAAACATAGCTGATATGACATTTAAACCCAAAAACATCAATTCAGAACCCATGCACCACACAACAGAACCAAAGTACCCTTTTTGAAACTACCACTTTCATTCTGAATTCAAAACCATTTTCCACCTCAAAACCATTTGAACATAAAAACCCATTTCAAAATCCACTTTCCATTCAAAGTACTCTTGGACTAAAATCATTCTAACACACCTACTTATCAAAACAATGCAATCCCCTTTTAAAAAAACATAAATCAAATCAAGCTAAAAAGGTTGGGCACTTACCAATGGTATTCCATGAAGCCCCGAAAATATGCATTCCTATTCTAGCTCAAGAACACATCCACACATAACAATAACCATAAACTTACCACATACATACACCCATATACATATGTGATCATTCATAAGAATACAAGGGTTAAATAAAAGAAACAAGATCACTTTCCAAACTACTCTTGAAATACCCCAACTAATTTTGAAACCACATTTTTTTACCCAAAAAATGCATTTATAAATTCAAATATCACTTTCCATTCCTCCCTTCACAAAACGTTCCAAAATCTGGGAAAAATTCCCTTCCATTTTTAAAACCATTTCCATTTTATTTTCAAAGAAACCAAGATTTCATTTTAGAAAACCAATTTTTGATAAACCAAACATCATTTTTATAATCCAAGGGTGACACCCCCAAACCCATTTTAAACCACAACAAGAGGTAGAAAAATCAACTCAACACTCATGGATTAATATTACAAAAACATAGAGAAACATCTATTACGCATAGTTTGGCTACATGGTTTGGATGACCATGCGCCAACCGTGTGAGCACACAGGAGGCCAATAGAGACGGTTTCATTGTCTGTGCATAGTTTTCCAGGCCATGCACAATAAACATGAAGCCTCTAAATCCCTCCAAAAATCCACTCCAACCTTTAGAGTTTCTCAAATTAACCCACCAATTCTTAATTCCGATCAAAAACACTCAAGAAAAAACAAAAACCTCAAAAACATCTGATATCCAAGATCAAATTTTGAGGCACAACCATCCCGGGCCACATAAGAAATTCAAGTGTCCTTTCAAATAGGTGGTGATAAAGCACCTACCAGTTAATAGCCACTTGAATTCCAAAAATCCTAGCTCCAAAATATTGGACATCCCCAAATAACAAGGGCTAATTTCTTGGATACAATTTTTCACGAACCAACCCAGGTTGACCCCAAATCGGTCATTCGATCCTACCCGCAATAATGCCCAAGAGGCATTCTCGATCCTCTTGGTCTAGAAACTATTTTCAGCATCAAAACTAACTCAATTAGGAATTATTTAGACCACAAATGATAGAAAAATAGATAAATAGAAACATAATAATAAAATAAACACTGGCAATAGAAAAGAATTAAAAACTACCAAACATACCTCCATGTGACTATCCAGTCGACCACTAAGAATATAACCAAGACCACTCTATGAGAAATCCGGAACCAAGAGAAATGGGAACTAAAAATGATAAATAATATAGGTGCGATCACTGATATGCTCAGTAGGTATTACAAGGGATAAGAAACACTATATTCCATACATTTGAAGAGAAATCCAACCATGCTAGTTTTAAAATAAGACATTTAAAAATTAGATTTTCCATTCTTGTCAAAAACAAATAAAAAGCATTAATTTTAAGTAAAAACACTTTCTATCACATTTTCAAAATAATTTTTTTCAAAACATTGAATACATTTCAATAAATTTCTTATAAAACATAAATAGTGAAAAAAAGGTGCCACAGTATGAAAAAAATAGAGATGTTATTCTATAAAGAAACTTGAAAACAGCAGAGAGTGAAACATGTCTTTCATTATCTCATAAATGTAAAGGAAACTAAGAAAAATATAATTTAAAAATAGTGTCAAAGAAAATTGGAATACAAGAGAGCAAGCACCATAGAAATCCCTAAGTGGCTAGGTTAGTCGGGTCCCTAGGACACATGTACCCTCAGTGATTGATCAAGAATAAACAACCTAATACACAAGCTATCAAAAAGAAAAAATCTAATGTTCTAGTAGTAGCCATAGTATATCATATGTTTAGTTAGTGTTGTAGTGTGATCCTTTCGGGGAGACCAGATCGAGCCCCTGTCGACTCGTCCAGTGTACTAGTCCTTAGTCCACCCACCTAGGTACTCAAGATTATTGTGTTCCATGATCAAATAGATGTGATTTGTTATCAATATAGCATATACATATACACATTGCATTATTTACTCAAAATAAAACATTCAATTCTCACCTCTGAACACATATCTTAAGAAAATCCCCTTATCTCTTTCCAAATAAACAATAATTCACAACCCCCTTTACTGAGAATACATACCTATCACACATTTAACACACATTCACCACATTTCCATTTCAAGGGACATTCCTTAAAAGGGAATTTTATTTTTTAAAACATTTCAAAATTCCAACTAGGCCTCACCATTTAAAAAAGAAACACTTTTCTTTTAGAAAATACCATTGGGAATTATCACTTTTATGTTTAAAACTATTTGGAAATCCAAATGAACATTTAGGATGATACATAATTAAAATAATATTGAATACTTAATTAAACTAAATCAATACATATTGAAAACTTAGGGGAAAACTTAGAAAGTAAGTTAGAATTCATTTCCAACATCCATAACCAATTATATAACATATACATTTCATTTAAAATGGAAAACTCATTTTAAAAATACCATGAAATCATAGATTTGAAATTAAATGTGTGGACATAGGGAACCTACCTAAATCATTTCCCCTTTGATGATGGCCACAACACACTTACACACATATACACCTTCATATATATATATATAATCCTCAATGTATATGTTCCCATTTCTATGTGGGAAGATGTATAAAGCGGGTATGTGTGTGTCTGTATTTACATATGTATATGTGTGCAATCCATCTTCAAGGAGTCACAAGATGTCTCATTCACCAACAGTGTCCCAAAACTACCTCGAAGAGGTCCACGGTGCATCGAAACTGATGGTGAAGTCACTTCCCTCAATCGTCGTGGCAAGATCTTCCTTAATCAAACACCATGAACCTTAGGAACCAAGAGATAGCCAAAATAAACACCCAAATTGGGTTAGTGTTTGACCACCCTAGGGAGAAAGTAAACCATGAAAATAGGGAAGAAAAAGAAATAGTATAAGAGGAGAATCCCACCTGGGCTGATCGTACTAGAAATCGAGAGAAAAATCAAGGAGATGCGCGGCCAAGAGCCCTCCTGGGCATGGTGCATCACGCAACGCAGAGAGGAAAAGGGGAGAGGTGCTTCAACCGATTGGGAGTAAAGGAGGGGGAGAGGGTTGTAATTTCATTATTATTATTATTATTATTATTATATTTTATTTAAATTTAATTTTTTTAACCAGGGTAGGCCACACAGTTTGGCTACACGGTTTTTCAGACTGTGTACCCACCATGTGGCCACCTATGTCTAGGGCTGCATGAGCTACAAGGGATAACACACCGCCACGAGCCTAACTATGCAGTTGAGATAGAGCCATTATCTGGGCCGCATGGTTTTCCCTAGACAAGCACACGATTTCCCCTAATTGTGCGTACACATCGCCCCTTTTTCTACCCAAAATCCTCAAAAAACTCAAGTTTTCCATCTGAAACTTGACCCAAAACCCAACAGCATGATCAAGGACCCACAAATAAAAAAAAAGAAAAAAGATAATAGGTTTGGGATGTGACAACAACATTCAATGAATTATTTATGACAAGTATGGATTAAATCCATCTTAATCTGACATGTGGTGTGTTCGGTATGACCGAAAGTTTATGTTTTCAATCTAAAAGTGGCATTTTAGTTCAAAACATGTGTCACATAGTCAAAACTAATCAAAGATACTTAGATTGTAGTGATGCTTTAGGAGAAATACAAATAATTCATTTTGTGACCTATAGGAATTAACTGTAAATCATTCTGTAAAATAGTGTGGTATGTTTAACTAAATATATAGGTTTTCAATTTAAAAGCGACATTTTAGTTTAAGACATGTGTCACATTGTCAAAACCAGTGAACTTCAGTCAAATTTTCAGGATAATTTTGGACAATATTAGGTTATTCATTTTGAACATATGGGAATTAATTGTATAACAATCTAACACACAATGTGACCAGTTTGATTGAAAGTGTGCCTTTTCAATTTAAAAAATATATATATTTTAGTTTGAAATGCGCACCACATAGTCAAAACCAAGAAAACATGCTCTTATTGTCATGATACATTAGGAAAACAATCCTTGAATTATTTGTGATAAGAATGAATTAACCATATGACAATCTAACACCCAATGTGATATATATGACCGAAAGATTTTGTTTTCAAGTTAAGAGTGAAATTTTAGTTCAAAAAAAGGATTCATGTATTCAAAATATATCAAACACACTCGAATTGTTGTGATACATTAGGAAAATAATACATAATTTATTTGTGACATATAGGAATTAACTACATGATAATTTGACATGCAGTACGACTGGTATGACTGAAAGTGGGTTTATTCAATATATAATCTGTTTTTATTTCTTTATATATTATTTATAAAATTACCATTATTTTTTATTATAGGCACACACTTATTTTGTATATGGTTTGGTTGACTATTGGAGAAGGCCTCCTACGAGTTAAATTATTTTTTCATTGGTTGTTTTTTTTTGTAAGAGAAATGAACATGCAAGTAATTTTATTCTATTGAAATGATTTAATGTAAATCTATTCATATTGAAATGGTGCAATGTAAATCTCTTCATATTCACTACCACAGATCGTTCATTTTATAGCACCATCTTTTATTAGTGGTAAACATAAAGCACTAATAAAAGGGTTACATTTATCAGAGTTATCTAAAAGCAAATATAAAGGTAACTTTTATCAATGCTAAAAAACTGCTAATAAATGTGTACCCTTTATCGGTGCTTTTTTAGCACTCATAGATGAAACTTTATCAACGCTATTCTTAGTGCTGGTAAAAAACTTTTAATAAGAAAAATTATTAATAAAAAATAGTATTAATATATATACAATTATCAACAGTTAGGGTGGTGCCTGAGTGTAAACCCAATAATCCTTCATCCAAAAAACTAGGGTTTGAATCCTAGAATTCCACTTGAGGGATTTATGACACATGCAGTGAAGCAGGCATGACACGAGTAGGTGGTGATGCAAGCATGATGCAGACAGACAATGGCACCGGTATGACTCGCACCTGTTGACGTTGGCAGGATGATGCTGGCATGACGCTGCATTGGGCCTTCGGGTCGTGTTCATGGACCACTTATCCTTGGGCCTACAGGCTATGTAATGGGCCACCCTCTACCTAGATTGAAAGATCTATTTGGTTTCATGATAAAAATAGGATCATATCCCAACTTAAATATATATATATATATATATATATATATATAATTATCATATTTATATTCAAAAAATAATGTTTATTTATATACATTAATTAAAAATGCATGTATATACTTAATATAAATATGAAATATTAATATATATTTTTAAATAATTCAAATATAAAGGAAATGTTTTAAAAGCAGTTTTTATTTAATTATAAATATATATATTTAAATAACTATAAAATTATAATAAATATATTTAAATAAAAAATATATTTATTATATTTATAATTATATATATTAATATATTAATATATATATATATATATATATAAAATGGTACCCTAGCCTTCGTTGAAGTGAACCTAAAGTTCTTTGAAGACCAGATTGAGGAATGTAAGCATTCCATCATTGCGCGGATCACCCCTTTCATGAGGAGCAACTCCTGGAACTTGAAGATTTAAGGAAGCGGATTTTATAGGTTTGGGGTTTCGACGGCTGGCACATTGTGTCTATCAGTATGAGTTTCTTCCACATCACTTTTCCTTTTAAAAACCTTAAATTAAGGGCCTCGTGTTTCAATTTTTTAAATCTTAAACCAGTGGTCTTGAAATTTTAAGATCAGGACCCCTAGTTTGATCTATCTCGGGATAAGAACACTATGGCACAATCCTATATTCAAATTAATGGTTTGAATTGGTTTTTTTGGGCATCCGGATATCCTATGGGATGTCGTCTCGGTTGTGGGAACTCTCATGAAGCTTGATAAAGGAACTCATTTGGCCAGATACAGACATTGTGCTCGAGTTATGGTTGAATTTGATCTCAGTTCAATTCTAGTTGAAACTATTTATTTGGTTACTGGAGAGTTTAAGTTTGAGTTGTTCATTGAGTATGAATATGTTCCGGATTATTGTTTCAACTGCATGTCAATCAGGTATGTTAGAGGAAATTGTCTTAGGGGTTTGAGGTGTTCTAATTATAGGAAATATGGACATTGGGTTGAAGACTATAAATTCAAGATTCCCGCTTCTAAAGGAAAAAACACTACAACGAATGGTGGACCAGTGGGAAAGAAGGATGAATTAGGGAGATGGTTGAGGTGTAAAAATAGCACTTATGATTTTAGAACTCTTACCCATTCATTTACTGATGTTGTTGTTTCCCCTAATAATTTTGGATACAAGGAACGTGGTAATACTGCATCTTTGATGAATTTTGGTGGTGGTGATAGGCTGACCATGACAGACAGGGGTGAGCCAGATGTGGAAAACATTCAACATAGTATTGTGATGAGAAATCTAGATATGGTTGGTGACCTCACTATATAGCAGATGGAGTAGGGAACCCAGGGAGTGGTTCCACTAGTGCATGATCCCTCTTTGCAGGGGAATCATTTAGCCGACATGTGTTTGGGGTTGGGATCACCCACCATGGGGGGTACTGACCCAAGTGCAGGCATTGGGACCACCCCAGTGGAATCTTTATATAATGAAACATCATCCATAGAAATGGCTAAGTCTCTTATCAAAGGTAAGAAAATTGTTGTGGATGAGGAGAGATTCCAACTGGACACCCCTTGGAAATCCCAAACAAATGAGCCTCAGTCTGTGTAGGTTGCACCCGCTCTGATAAGTGGGCATGAGAAGGACTTCTTACCGAATGGCCCGAAAGCCTTCTTTTTTTATTTTATTATGGATAATCCCCCTTTTAAGGGTTGAAGGGGAACCCGTACATGACCTGTAGGCCCAAGGCACAAGGCTCGACATGACTTGCAATACATGACCCGAAGGCCCAGAGACATACCATGCCCAATACATGACCTGTAGGCCCAACCCACTAGAATTGTCCCTCTCCAACTTCTGCATCATTGATCGCCTAGCTTACCCATCACTATTTCTCAAGATGTTTTTGAAGAAGGGTTGGCTGAGACCAACCCTCTATGTGAGAAGTCTCTATAGGATTCCCCACTTCAGGTGATTCATGGTGAATCTCAGGAACATTTCTAAGTAGAGATGGTCATGGAAGCTTCTTTGAAGGTTGTTTTTGAAGATTCGTCAGGTTATCTTTTTTACTACTAGTACACTGGGAGGAAAGACGAAAACTGAGGGGGTCCAATTCCCTTCCAAAATCTGATCCCAACACTATTACTTTTCTTAACATTTTAAATAGATATTTTAGAAAGTAAGCCTTCTGTAAAGAATTTGGAAACCTTTGAGGTGAAGTACAAGCCTCAAACTTTGGCAATTCTAAGCTGAAGGACAATGAAGTAGATAAAGATGAATCTGTATTTAAAAATAATGTTATTGGAGGCATTGAGTCTCATGATGAGGAAGATGAAACATTGATCATGGATGATCGAGATATCACTTGGAAGGCTCCTAAACAGTGGAAGAGAGGTGGACACCTGAGAGGTCTGGGTGGCTCCCAAAGACATAAAAGGTGACTGTTGGAATATGTAAATATAATATATATAAATATGATTTATATAACTTAATAAATAATGAATTTAATTTCCATAATTTCATATATAAAAAATTATCAAATTTATATTAATCAAAATGTTTAATAGTTTATTTCTATACATTAATTACAAAATGCATGCATATAATTAATATAAATAGGATATATTGATATATATATATATTAACATGTGATATTTGAACTTGTATATTTATATCAATATTGATTAGACACTAAATGAGGCTAATATTCATTGTTAATATACATAATATTCATGTTATTTATTATTCATAAACACCATTTTAGTGCATTTTACACTTTGAACATCATTCACATTATGATTGTAATACCTTCTTAAAATGCACTATTATGTGGTACATTTTTTAACATCATTTAAAGTACCCAATGATTCATCTGATTTTAAGGAATATAATTATACATATTTTAATTTGATATTTTTGGAAATTGATCTACACTTAAATATGAACATGTTTGATTCAGGGATCAATGGAGAATTCATGGAGGATGATGGAGATATTTGGCAATGAAAGAAAGCAATTCTGGAGAAGGCAGATTGAACACCATCTCACTGATGAGACTGTGGGGCCCAACATAAAAGCCCAATTAATCCCAAATTTCGTGGGATTCTAGAAGACATGTATAGGAACAAATCACTCTTTAGGATCCTATTCTAATTCGGTCTCCATGGTGTCCATTTAGGCGACCCAAGTTAGAGATAAAATTCTGGGCCAGATTCTGCGGCCCCGAAAACCATCCCACTAATATGATCATATCTCGGAATCCACAACTCCAAATGGGCCCAAATTTTACAGGAGGCTAGAAGACATCCGGAGCTCCATTTTCTTCTTCTATGGCCCACTCTGATTCGGTCATCTAGAAGTTCTTCCAAGCGCGTCTGTTCGGTGAAGGAAATATGGTTGTCACCTCGGGTCAAGGGTGGAAAAATCAACTCTCCCTTACTTTCCACCCACCTATGGCCTACCACAATTAATTGATGAGACTTGGACTGTTGGAGGCTCGGCCCAAGGGATCAAAAATGTCTATTTAAGGCAGTAGTGTTGGAGGATTGAAGAATCTTGGATGCTTTGTTCAATTGTAATGTTATGCTGCAATTTTGTTGTCTCAAATTTGTCTTTCACATGTAAGTTGTTCAATTCACTTTAGTTTCTTAATAAAAGTTCTTCTACTCTTATTCTGTTGTTCTTCATATCACTTTGATACCGTTGGATCAAGGTGTGAATTTATTCACACCAAACCTTGTGAAATTATTCACACAACGGTGGAGTGATCATTTTATTTTTGTTGTTTTCTTTACTTCTCCATTTCCTCTCTCATGAGTCTACTTTCCGCTTCCATTGAAACCATGGGATCAATGGAGGGCTAACCCACTTATGGGTTGATCCAATGGAGTAGCAAGGGGCTGGATTGGATGTTATTTATCACCCCATTAATGTATAATCACTTCTTTAATTGAGATTTTTATTTGATGATTTTTAAACTTCATCGTCCTTGTTGAATTTAAGGCCACACACTTCAAGTGATAATACGAACCTTTACCTTGAAGTGCTCAAAACTTTGATCCTTCAAGTGTATAGATGATTAGTATTAAAGGGTGTAGGCATTAAACCAGTAAGTGATGATGTTTTTTTATCTCCTTAAATGAACTCATCTCAAATATAAAAAATTGAAATCATTAAAAAGGAAATACGTCCAATCCACCCCAAGCGATAACCTAAGATCAACTCATTCTTTTAAATTGAATTCACTTAAGTCTCTTAGAGTTCCTTTAAATCCATCTAAAATCAACCCAAGTTGGCCACTTCATAGCCAAAAATAGTCTATAGAATGTACGTGTCTATAGGTTACTTTTTAGGTCTCTGAGGATTCGACAACCCAAGTTAACCGTCTTACCTTCTTCTCTTGGGTAAATTTGAGCGAGAATCAAATTTTAGCGCCGTTGTTGGGGACCTATGTAAGTTATCTTAGACACTAGCATCCTTTTCTCACCCCACTTTTTATTCTCATCCCCTATTTCACTCCAATGGAAACCCCTTTTGAACAAACCCAAACTTGGGGAACCTCTCCCTACATTGATCACCCCACACCAAGTGTGATGTACAATGATCATCCTAGTTTCTACTGGTGGTACAGCCAACAACCTAATGAACCACATTGTTTTAACCCCTATGATCCACAAAACATCCCAACATATAATGAATTTCAATCCCCACAAAGCCAATTTGAACACCCTCCTGTGCAATTCCAACAACTTAATTATCCACCTGGAATAGACCATTTGGATCAACCCCTTATCCATCCTAATCCACATCCATTACTTGAAAAACTGTGTCAACAAATGGAGATAATGAATTTTGAGGTTTCATCATTGAGGTTAGAACTACAAAGCATTAAAACTTATGAGGAACCCATCCCTACACAAATTGACCCTTTCATAACCTTATGTGAAGTGTTTAGTTTCCCACAAACCTCTCATGAATTTACTGAAGAGAAAACCTTTGGATTTGGGGAAGATGAGGAGGATCATGGAATTGTTTATGGGTGTTTAAATCAAGAGGAAACTGATTTTTTGTATTCACAAGAGGGAAAGTTGACATCATGGATTGAGTCTCGTGAATATAACTCCATTGATGATTTTTCAAAAACACAAATCAGTGAACCATTTAGAGAAATCACAAACTTTGAGTCTATACCCATTCCTGAAACTGATCTTTCCAATTTGGTGGTTGAATCTTCTATTCTAAAGGAACCAATTTTGTTGAGAAATTTGGAAAATGAAACTGTGTTGGATTCAAAATATCAACTTGTGTCTAAATGTCCTATCCAAACCGAGCCCAAAATTATTGTCCTTCCCTCCCCGCTAAAGAATCCCTTCATAGGATATAATCATGGCATTTCATTTAGAATTGACTCTTATCTTGAAACCAAAAATGTTGGAATGATCATTGATGTCTTTGGCAAGACTATAGTGGAAACTGGATCAACCATTTATGATATTCCTTGGATTTTCCCACTCATTGTAGAACATAGGTTTGTACATGACACAAATTCTAAACAAAGAATCAATCTCAATAAAGTGGAAGTGGAGAAATTTGGGGTCCTTAAAACGTTGAAAGTTGGTATTGGGTAAATTAGGGGGTTCGTGTCGAGCTAGCGACGTTAAACAAAGCACTGCATGGGAGGCAACCCATGGTTTTCAAGTTTCCTATCATTTTGTTGTTTTAATAAAATTTATATTTTAATTAATCATTTTTATATTTAAAAAAATAGACTGTTGACTTGTTCTTCTATTATGAGTATGGATGGGTATGAAAGGGGAGCACCATATTCATCCGTGTCACGTGGTGTGATCCGTGAGTAATATCTTACCCAGAAATTTAAAAAGAAAACAATGTATCATCAGTTTATTTTATTTTATATATATACTTGTATTTTACTTATATATATATATATATATATATATATACTCTTTTGTTTTGTTTGTTTGTTTTCCTTTTTCCACTAGGGAACTCTGCAAGCGACATGGATATCAAAGGACTAAATTGGAGCAGCAAGATCTTCAAACTTCAACCACCAGGTGACTTCATTCCATGACCCTCATTTTCAATTTCCTTTTTGAACTTTCATTCTCTACCTCTACCCCCTTCTAAATTTTCTTTTCTTTAAACACTGGGGACAGTGTTATTTTAAGTTGGGGGGGAGATAAAATAAAAAATGCTTTTGTGTCAAAAAAATGATAAATGATTTGAAAAAAAATTGTGAAAATGGAAGGAAAAATTCCTTTAACTTTGAACATGGTAATACACATTGCACACTTTGAAACTGAATATCAAATAATTTAGCATACCCTGATTCTGATTTTAATCCTTGTATAATTTCATGAGCATTGATTTTGGAAAGTGTGGCTGTCCAATGTGATATTTCATCGTTTATATTTTCATCCAAATAAAAAAAGATCACAATGCACGTCCTTTGGATAGTGGGGTATTAGTTTGAATTCATGGGGTCCCCTAAATAAATAGCATAGGTTTGGGGATCATTTTAGTTTAATATGAGTTTTCAAAAAAAATTGCGCGTAGATCAATGAAATGACCTAATGCGTGGCTTTCGGCACTTGGGGATCGTGACTCCATAGTTGCCAGTACCAGAGTTAGTAATTTTATCTCTATTTATGGTAATTTGAATTTGTTTTTGACTGAGTTAACTCGAGATGATGCCCGAGTATGTGGGCTTCACTTGGTGCTCTAAGGTCTTTGAGCCTGGGAGTCATCGGCAAAGTCTCGCTACAGGGGTTGACTCTTTTGAGTGCAATTTCAATTACCATGGCAAAATTGCAAAAACAAAAAAAACAAAAAAATAATAATACAAAAAAAATTGAATACTCATCTTAATATTGAAATGTGATTCCACCTAGCGCTTCCGTAATTTTCCCCTTGAATAAAGATGAACCCTCATGTCTATTGTGATGCACAACACATCCTCATATTTAATTGATATTGGATGAAATATGGCAATGAATTTGAACAAAGGAATGAGCTTGGGATTGGGATCTGCTTATGAAATTATCTTGTATTAAAATATTTTTATAGGTTTCATAATTGTTTGGTATATGGGTTTCTGGTGATCATTTTGTATTAAAATGTTTTTGGAAAAGGGAATTCGAATTTCATATTGTTGAGATATATTTTGCTCGGGACTAGCAAAACTCAAGTTGGGGGGTGTGATTAGCCACTAAATGAGGCTAATATTCATTGTTAATATACATAATATTCATGTTCTTTATTATTCATAAACATCATTTTAGTGCATTTTACACTTTGAACATCATTCACATTATGATTGTAATACCTTCTTAAAATGCACTATTATGTGGTACATTTTTTAACATCATTTAAAGTACTCAATGATTCATCTGATTTTAAGGAATATAATTATACATATTTTAATTTAATATTTTTGGAAATTGATCTACACTTAAATATGAACATGTTTGATTCAGGGATCAATGGAGAATTCATGGAGGATGATGGAGATATTTGGCAATGAAAGGAAGCAATTCTGAAGAAGGCAGATTGGACATCAGCCCACTGATGAGACTGTGGGGCCCAACATAAAGGCCCAATTAATCCCAAATTTCGTGGGATGCTAGAAGACATGTATAGGAACAAATCACTCTTCAAAATCCAATGCTAATTCGGCCTCCATGGTGTCCATTTAGGCGGCCCAAGTTAGAGATAAAATTCTGGGCCAGATTCTGCGGCCCAGAAAAACATCCCACTAATATGATCATATCTCAGAATCCACAACTCCAAATGGGCCCAAATTTTACAGGAGCCTAGAAGACATCTGGAGCTCCACTTTCTTCTTCTATGGCCCACTCTGATTCAGTCATCTAGAAGTTCTTCCAAGCGCGTCTGTTCGGTGAAGGAAATATGGCTGCCACCTCGGGTCAAGGGTGGAAAAATCAACTCTCCCTTACTTTCCACCCACCTATGGTCTACCACAATTAATTGAGGAGGCTTGGACTATTGGACGCTCGACCCAAGGGCTCAAAAATGCCTATTTAAGGCAGTAGTGTTGGAGGATTGAAGAATCTTGAATGCTTTGTTCAATTGTAATGTTATGCAGCAATTTTGTTGTCTCAAATTTGTCTTTCACATATAAGTTGTTCAATTCACTTTAGTTTCTTAATAAAAGTTCTTCTACTCTTATTATGTTGTTCTTCATTTCACTTTGATACTATTGGATCAAGGTGTGAATTTATTCACACCAAACCTTGTGAAATTATTCACACAACGGTGGAGTGATCATTTTATTTTTGTTGTTTTCTTTACTTCTTCATTTCCTCCCTCATGAGTCTACTTTCCGCTTCCATTGAAACCATGGGATCAATGGAGGGTTAACCCACTTATGGGTTGATCCAATGGAGTAGCAAAGGGCTGGATTGGATGTTATTTATCACCCTATTAATGTATAATCACTTCTTTAATTGAGATTTTTATTTGATGATTTTTAAACTCCATCGTCCTTGTTGAATTTAAGGTCACACACTTCAAGTGCTAATACGAACCTTTACCTTGAGTGCTCAAATCTTTGATCCTTCAAGTGTATAGGTGATTAGTATTAAAGGGTGTGGGCATTAAACCAGTAAGTGATGATGTTGTTTTCTCCTTAAATGAACCCATCTCAAATATAAGAAATTGAAATCATTAAAAAGAAAATACGTCCAATCCACCCCGAGTGATAACCTAGGATCAACTCATTCTTTTAAATTGAATTCACTTAAGTCTCTTAGAGTTCCTTTAAACCCATCTAAAATCAACCCGAGTTGGCCACTTCATAGCCAAAAATAGTCCATAGAATGTACGTGTCTATATGTTACTTCTTAGGTCTTTGAGGATTCGACAACTCAAGCTAAACTACAAGGACCGTCTTACCTTCTTCTCTTAGGTAAATTTGAGCGAGAATCAAATATTTATGTGCATTTATGTGCTTGCATTATGTTGTGTGTATATGTATGGCATGCACGTAGTTAATTATAAAAATATAAAAATATATAATGTTTTAAAAAAAAGTATTTTTAAAACTATAAATTATATATATATATATATATATATATATATATATATATATTTAAAAAATATAAAAAAATTATAAATATATTTATTATTTTTATAATTATATATACTTATGTATTTATAAATATATTTATTTATAATTATAATTATAAATATATATTTATTTATTTAAATAATTATAAAATTATAGTAAACATATTTAAATAATAAATATATTTATCATATAATTATATAGATGTATTTATAATTATATACAAATAATTATAAATATATTTATTTATAATTAGAATTACAAATAAATTAACATATATTTAAATAATTATAAAATTATAGTAAATATATTTTTTATATTTATAATAATATATACTGATATATATATATATATAATTATGTAAATATATATAATTATAAATTTACATATAATTATATAATTATATATAATTATAAATATTTATATATAATTATATAAATATATTTATAATTATATACAAATATTCATAAATATATATATTTATAATTATAATTATAAATATATTTATAATTATATATACTTATATATTAATAATATTTATATAATTATATATATATATATCTATATATATATATATATAATTATATAAATACTAGAAACGACACGAGCCATGGATAAAATCCATGGCCCCATAAAATTTAATAAAAAGAAAGAGCATACAAGGGAAAGATTGAGTTGCAAAGTAAAAAGTGGTGAAAATGTCCACCACAATAGAACAAGAACCTGTATAATCATCATTTTTTATGTCCACCACCCCTTCCATGTGAACCGCTTCGATCCTTTGGATGTCTACCTCTCCTTCATTGCTTTGGAGCTTGTCAAGCATTGCTTTTATCATCCATATCTGATGGGTCGCCCTCACTATCAGCAGCTTGATCTTTATCCGTAGCATTTTCCAGCAACAATGAATGGTCTTTATCACCAGAAATCATATCATGTTCTATCTTATCATCCCGGAGCATGGTCTCATTAAGAGGCTTATCCCTGGGAAATTCTTGGTTGATAGCAGTGTCCCCAAGCATAGACTCCCCAAGATGAGCAGTAGATTCCATTTGGAAATTCTTATTAACAACCAGCACATTCAACAGAGGGAGAAACAGTGTTATCAGCATTTGTAAGAGGCTATGGGCAGCCTTCAACAAGCCTCCTTTTGTTCTTGATGCCCTTCTTCTCAAGGATCTTAAGGTAGAATGCATCAAATTCAGGACTATTGATGGAACCAATCATTGAAAATAAATTGGGTGCAATGACACCCTCCTTCCCTCTTTTTCCATCCTGAGCAGAAAGAGAAGGTAGGACTTCTTCCCCTCCACATCTTGGCACCAGGATCTCTTTTCATGTTGACTGAATTTCCCTAAAAGAGACCCCCTTATTATCACATGAATTCTTAACAGCATGTGTAGGTGTGGGCTCCGTAGAATCCTCATGAACATCACCTATAGAAGGAGAAGTTTCCTTGCTTCCCACAGCAGCCTGTGACATTCTAGTGGAAATACTGGATGCTTTTCTATCCTTAGTCTGCAGCTTCACCTAGGAAAGCATCAAACTCTTGCCCTTACTATTGCCTTTTAAATAAGATTCATCAATACCAACCATGTCATCAACAGTTCACGGGAGCCTTCCTCCTAAAAACCTGCATGCGGATCATCATCTGTCTGTCCATGTTTGTCATCATGGGCATGAGATAAACAATCGGGGGCCTCTTTATAGGCAGCATAGGTATCCTCCACTTGCTGCAATGGCTGTGAATCCATTAAAATAGTGGCACCTTCCTCATTCCATTGCCCAGCATTGTTGGGAACATATGGAAACCAAGTGGGAAAAGAGCCAGAACCAGTGACTTCCTTAGAAGAAGTACCGGCTGGAGATAACAGCTTGTCTTTATAGGTAGTATATGCCTTCTTACTCTACAATTGAAATGAATCAATATGGTCAGATTTCTTCTTACCTCTAAACCATTCTTTATTCAATCCATTCTGCATATGCTATTGATCCTCTTCATTCCCCACATTCACCATAGGCAACTTGAACTTACAGTGTTCCACTAAGTGACCAAGCCTTTTACGGTTGGGTCATTTCATACCCCTATGAAAAATCTATTTAACATGTCCAATGCAGTAGCAATTGGTACAAAAACTGGGCACATGCTCATATTCAATAGATAATTCAAATTTGAATTCATCAATGACTAAATACACAGTTTAAATTAAGGGAGAACAAAGATCAAACTTGATGAGAACACGAGAAAAATGCCCATATCTAGCCAGATCAGTCTCCTTGTCAAGCTTTATGGGAGTCCCCATGGCAGAGGCAACATCCCACAGAATATTAGGATGCCAAAAATACCAATTCTGGCCTATGATTTTGATTCATGATTGGGTCGTTCAGTTCTTCACCTTTACCGGATCAAACCATGAGTCCCAATCTTGGAATCTTAAGGTACCCGGATTAAGGGATAAACAACTAGAACCCTATGATTTTAACTTCAAATCCTATGAAGGAAAACGGCATGGAAGAAGTCCATACCAATAGAGATGATTCGCCATCCGCCAAATCACCATACCTGATACCAATTGTCCACTCCTCACGAATTGCATTCCATACAATTCGCTCGCGCCCACGACCATGGCCACGGCCCCTGGGGAGGCGGCCTCGCCACTATTTTTTTTCCTGTTGCAAGAGGCCTTCAATGTCGATGCTCTCCGATTCATAATTCTCAGCCTCTGATTGTTCTTCCATCCTCCTAGATGGGTCGTTGAACAGATTCTCTTCATGACCCATCTCGGTGTGAGGCTGATCAACAGCAATATTTGATCCACCTTCATGTTTTTCTTCATCCCCTTTCTCCAAGGACTAAGGCTGCAACTTCAAAGAGGCAACCAGTGATTCATTATTACTATCCTTGAGTGAATCAAGCACTCCAAATAGATTTGAAGATTAAATATGCATATTTCTTGGACTACCTATACCCTGGGAGTCCTTATATACAGGACCATAAGAAGCATTGGGAAGGGCGTGAATAACAGACCTACTGATGCTTAGTGGAGCCTCAATTTAAAGAGGCGTAATAAAAGGAACCAAAGGAGTTCCCTGTGAAGTGACATGTCTAGGGAAAACAGATGATCTAGACTTCTTGCGTTACACCAATTCAAAACCTTCACTATCCATAGACACATTGGATAAAGGCCTTTTTTTTAATCCAAACTACTTAATCTGTCACTAGATGTAGCAGGTGTATCAATGTCTTTAGAATGATCCAAGTTGCGAGCCACAAACTTTGTAACAGGCGAAGAACCTTCCACAGTTTGATTTCCTTTGCTAGCCTTTGTAACAAATGTACTCTCCTATAATATTAGATAGCCCGCAAAATCATGCGCCAATGATTTGTCAGCTGAGCCATCCGTCCCTTCCTCCACAATATCAACCCAAGACTTAGAAGTTGGCTGCTCAAAAAGAGAGTCTTAAGCACCTATAGGGGCCTGCCGATTCTGAGAAATGGGTATAGCCGATACCTAAGCACTTTTCATCTGAAAAATAGTATTCTCCATGAGGGAAGACAAATCCTTGCTGCGAGCACCAAGTGAATCAGCCCCTACACAAGAAGCAGAAGCCTTCCATGTTCCATTACCAATATGTCCTCCAACATGAGGTTCGGTCCAACCATCAGTAGAACCCTCATTATAAATATTAACCTTAAATCCAAACGGGCCATTCTCACAGCCATCCTGTTCACTAGACATTTCCTGACCAGGAAGATCAGCAGTAGGATGTGCATCAGACTTCTTTAACTTCTTAAAACATGACTTCAAATCATGCCCACGCACTAAACAAATCTCTCAAACAGTTGATCTTAAACATTTCGATAGCTCATTTCCAATGAACATACAGTCCATACAGAATTCGGTGACATTATCATATACAATTTTCAATTCAAGCTCATCATCATCAGTGGAAAGATAGACCCGATCAACTAAGTCAGTGCACAAGTCTACTTCATCCAAGAAGCACACAAAGTGACCAAATCTAGCTACTTTCATTTATTTATCCATTTTTATGGGGACACCAATTGATAATGAAATATCATAAATGATTTTCGGGTGCTAAAGGATCTAGTGGAGACCATATACCTTGACCCAAATTTGAGCAGATGAGTTTCCAACCTCCAGCGGATTAAATCTCTTGTCCCATTCACGGATATGAATGTAACCAGGCTTGAGAGAGATGGAGCCAAAACCCTAGGCTTGCATCTTCAATTCATCATAAGGGAATAGAAAATGGAAGAATTCGTGCCCCAACGACACACACTTCTAATTTATGAAACCCTGGATTAGCGTGAGCCGCTCAACCAGATCACCAATTTTCATCAGAGAAGAACCCCTGGGCAATATCAAGTGAGCAATAATAGAATGCTCCACAATTTCTAATCGTTCCGAGACCGCCACTGGATCATATTTCACATGAGCCATGTTACCCATCTAGAGAATGGCACCCACAGCAGATCCCTTGAAGAGAGAGAAAGAATCCTTGGCCGCACTTTTGTCAATCGTAGGGTTCTTTCTCCGAACAATATTCTGAAAATCCGAACCAGCACCGAAGTGTTTGTGGGAATCAAACCGCCCATTGGCGGGGTTGGCTAACAGATCCAGGCCAACGTGAGGCTGATACCGAGGGTTTTTTGTTGGTGATGGAATTTGAGAGCTGGATGGATGAAGCTATAGCTTGATGATGGCGGTGGCTCGTTGGCGGGGCCTGGCGACTGTGGGGTCACGAAAGTATGATTGCCGGAAACGTTGTAGGGGTCGGGCGCAACCTCGGGAGCAGGATTATGATGACCTCGGGCAGCGGGGTGTCGACTAAACTTAGAATACGGGATGGTTTTTTGTGTTGCAGGTGATGGCTTTGGTTGATGTGCAGCGACTGAGGGGCTTGGGAGGGCCAGGTCGATGGTTTGGATGCTAGGCATGGTGCCATGAAAGGGTATGATGAATGTTACCCTCCCTTTGGGAGTGGAAGTGAATGTTACTGTCATATTTTTAGTTTTTCTTTACTTGTTTTGAGCTTTGTCCATGTAATCTCTCCCTTTGTACTTGTTTGCTTTTAATAAGATTTTCTTGGGATCATGGATTTGTTTCTTTCAAATCCATGATCCACATTTTCCAAATAAATAATGATAAAATTATAATAAATATATTTATTATATTTATAATTATATATATATATATATATATATATATATTTATAATTATATACAAATATTTTTAAATATATTTATTTATAAATATAATTATAAATAATTTAATATATATTTAAATAATTATAAAATTATAATAAACTAGTACTCACTCGTGCATACGCACGACATTAGGATTAATTGTTTTTATTTAATAAGATAATGTTATTTGTATAAGTTACTAAGAAATAGTAATGTTGAATATTTTTTAATCACAAAGTATCGATGCATAAAAAATGGAATAGAAGTCGATAAAATATGGACACACCATTATCATACTTAGAAAAAGACTAATGCAGACAGTGATGGAACATGATTGAAAGGGAGAAGCGAAGATCAAAGACAGATATGAAATGGTGGTGCAGGTGGATATGGAGGCAAGAGGCGATATTGAGATAAATAATGGAATGAATAATAGAGATTTTAGGGTTTCTAGATTCTTACTGGACTCTATGGGCTTGCAACGATGCATGGGTGAGGATTAGTAGGAAACATCATCGCATTTCATGTGGTATCATTGAATGATTATTGTTATCTCCAGAGAAAAATGGACTGGAGGATTGATCAATCTTGAAGTTATTTTGGTTCCCATGATAAAAATTGAGGTATCAGTCCCAAAATCATGTTGATGGGCATAGAGGAGTCCACAATACTATAATACTCATGTTAAAATACCTTTAATCTCCATGAACTACGTCATTATCTATTAATTCAAACCATATATATTCCATTTTCTTTCCAATCACCTCCACATGAACTCATGAAGGCAGTTACATATGAGATTTAAAGTTTACATCTGAAAAATAATGTCAAGAAATTTAAAATTGAAATAGGAGTTGCATCAATAAAGGAATGACACTACCTTCACAATGTACAGTAGCATGAGCCTGCTCTATAAAATCAGACAACATTGACATTTCCCTATCATTTGAATGTCTACCTTCATCAGTCAATGTCAAGAGATTTGGGTTGTGGGTTTTAAGGCTTGCATGAACAGAGACTATTCAAGGGTAAGAAGAGCCTTCAACAACTTCAAAATACCTGACAATATGAAATTCAATCAAAATATATATATGAAGACATATTGAATATTGATATAGCATGAGAATCAATATCACCATTTTATATAGAATTAGAATCAATATCGTCATTCTATATAAATTCATTGCTATATAAAAAATAAGTGCATATAGAATATGAAAACAAAAAATATATCATGTAGACAAAAACAGGAAATAAAATAAAAATAAAAATAATATACATACCTCTGGATAGGAATAATTCTATTCGTAGAATACAGTTCATGACACTTGCTTTATTTTTGGAACGTGTGTGTTCCATATCTGTAATCATACGATAAGTGTGAATTGACATGTCATGTATGAAGAAGAAAAAATGAAAATAATATGTTTGCACAAATGAACTTGCAAATTCGTTACTGTTGATCATCCACGTTGCATGATTGCTGTAAAATCATTTTTAGAAACAAATTAATAAAAATGGTAGACAAACCCCTCAAATGAATACAGTGAAACCAAAATAGAAATCTGAATATATATTAATCATAGTGACTAAGAAGAATTTGAAAAAAAAACATTCCAAATGAACCAATTGTAATGAATATCAATGTGCAGAACCAAAAAGAAATTAATATAAGTTGCAACGCATAACCTAAAACTTACAACAGTTGAAGCTTATCAATGGGCAATTCCTGCAAAAGCTACAGCTTAAACATCACCTGTAATTCCTTATGGGTCACAACTAAAGGGAAAATGGAAGTCGTAATGCCCTGATGTTGGGATAGCAGGGCATCTGATGATATTAGCATGTCCAATCTCCACGGGATACACATATCAAAACACTCAAACAATTGGATCAAGCATTATGCTGATACATGTTTTGTACCTATAACTGGTTTGATCCAGCAATAGAAACTGAATAAAATATGATAAAAAAACATTATAACATCTTATGTTTCAGCTTTCCTGTGTTTTTTGAAAATGAAAAGTGAAACATTTTCCAAAACCAAACAGAGACCAATATATGAGAAACAAATCATTATAACATCCTATAACAGAATGATGCCTCGTCCAAGAAGTCAAGGCGGATCATCAATCCTTACCTGTCTTAATAAAGTCCGAAAGGCCAAAATCTATAAGCTTCATATCAGCTTCTTTATTTATAGATGTGAAAAGGAAGTTCTATTAAACAACAAAGACAACAGTTACAATAAGAAAAATATAAAACTAAATAAAAAATATGAGTTTCATTACCGCTGGTCGTCCCTGTTGCATGATCGCTGTAAAATCATTTTCAGAAAAAGACTAAAAAAAGGCAGAAAAACCCCTCAGATGAATACAATCAAACCAAAATAGATATCTAAATACATATTCATTATAGTGATTCAGAATAATTTAGAAAAAAATCATTCCAAATAAACCAATTATAATGAATATCAATGTACAGAACCACAAAGAAATTAATATAATTTTCAAGGAATAACCTAAAACTTACCACAGTTGAAGTTTATCAGTGGGTAGTTCATGAAAAAGCTACAGCTTAAACATCACCTGAAATTCCTAATTGGTCACAACTGAAGGGAAAATGGAAGTTGTAATGCCCTGATGTTGGGATAGCAGGGAATCTAATAAGATTATCATGTCCAATCTCCAAGTGATATGCGTATCATAATTCTAAAACCATTGGATCAAGCATTGTGATGATACATGTTTTTTTACCTATAACTGGTTTGATCTAGCAATATAAACTGAATAAAATATGATAAAAAAATCTTTATAACATCTTATGTTTTTTCTTTCCTATGCTTTTTGAAAATGAAAGGTGAAACATTTTCTAAAACAAAACACAGACCAATAAATGAAAAACAAATATTTATAACATCCTTTCACATAATGATGCATCGTCCAAGAAGTATAAGCAGATCACTAATTCTTAACTGGCTTAATAAAGTCAGAAAGGCCAAAATGTATGAGATTCATATAAGCATATTCATTTATAGATGTGAAAATTAAGTTCTGTTAAACAACAAATACAATAGTTACAATAAGAAAAATATAAAACTAAATAAAAAAAGAAGCGTTTTGGTTTCATCAATTCATACCTCTAGCTTTAGGTCACGGTGCACAACACTTAAAATCTTCACAACAATGGATCAAGAGAAGGATGGGAAGATGAAATATTTCACTGTAATGCATGAAGAAGTGTGAACTGACACATCATGTATGAAGAAGAAAAAATAAAAATAATATGTTTGCACAAATGAAATTCAAAATTTGTTACCGTTGATCATCCCCGTTGCATGATCGATGTAAAGTCATTTTCAGAAACACACTAATAAAAATGGCAGACAAACCCCTCAAATGAATACAATCAAAATGGAGACACCATTAATGCCACATAAAATTTATATTTTCATTATTGAAATGAATATCAAAACATAAAAGTTTTCTATAGTTGAACAATCATAAATTAGAATGCAACAATTTAAGGTCCTAAGAATTCCTCATAAAATCAATGTTCTATAGGTCACTAAACCAAAGAAAACAGGATTTATTTTCATTTTCTAGATTTTTCAATTTGTAATAATCTATAACATAGAAAATCTAATTCAATGCGCATGGTGAGACATACTGTATTGTTTCCTCACCTAGAAAAGAAAACGATGTTGCAGGATATGAATGGCTAATCAAAGTATAGAATTTACCAAGACCAACCTACACAAGTCCATTGACAGCCCAAGATGTGCATATTTGGGGACTTTGAGTCATGAATGTATACAAATGACAAATCCTTCATGTGAAACATCACAAAACTGTTCATGCACATAGAAGTGGTAAAGAGATAGCTAACAACTGACACAACGCAACTGTGACACAAGAAAGATAGAATTTTCATTGAAATGTATATAAAAAAATTGTGAATTGATCAAAACAAAAGGTAACCTTCAAAACTGGTACCTTATATCTTCATTTCTCTTCTTATTCATCATCTTCATCACTATCATATAGATATCCAAAGTGACATTTGAATCATATTTATATTGAATCAATGAAAAGACAGCAATACAAAACAAAAACATGTGAGTCATGAATGTATATGTGTTGGGCAAAAATCCCTCAAGGTAACATTGAAGTATTTTTGGGTTGATTGTGTTTGTTGACAAAGAAGGTTTTCATGGATATTTGTCGAGTTCCCAAGAAATTGTTGACAATCCTTGTTGACAAAGAATGATGACAAAGGAAAAGGATGATCTGGAGGCGGTACAAAAAGAGCAGCACAAGGTGGCGCCGTTTCCCAGTGTTTGCCAAATTTTTGGGGTCCAAAATTTGGAGTTTGGTGAGAATCGTGAAAATAGGATTTCCATGAAGATAATAATTTAATATGGCAAAGGCATGAATTTCGCGAAGATAGGATTCATGGTTTGAAAATCGCGAAGACCAGAAGAATGGAGGTGGTGATGCTTCACGATTACGTCAAGCTTCTCGAACGGCAGAGGCTGAAGCGCATCGCGGCGGAGAAGGGCTTCGCGAGGGAGCTTCGCAGAAAAGGCGTGAAGGTATGTTGACGGTGATTCTTCGCGATTACGTCAAGCTCCGCGAATGGAAAATTGCCGTGGTGCTTCGCGATTTGGACAGAATTCCGGCTGAAACTTTGGAGCTTCACGATTTGAAATGACGTGGCGTTGACTTCGCGCGGAAAGGTCGAGGGTCGGTGGAATCGCCTATAAATAGAGGCCGACCCCCTCGAGAGAATCAGAGAGAATTTTCAGAGAAAATACATTGCTCTCGGTTCGCAGAGGTGGTTCGCGAAGGCAGTGCGCTTCACGAAAGGGGAGCTTCACGGTGGCTATTTTAGCTCCGCGAAAGGTGTGTGCCCCGCGTTGGCTCATTGAGCTTCGCGGAGAGGCAGGAGATCCGTGACGACCTAAGCATTGCGAAGGTCTGTGCATCACGAGAGTGCTTCGCGATAGAGCTTCGCGATAGAGCTTTGCGAAAAGGCAGGAGCTTCGCGAAGGCTTGTTTGAGCTTCACGAAATTGGGAGCCTAGCGAAGTAGGGTGCTTCGCGAAGGTATTTCCAAAGGTAGTTTGCTCAATGGATAGTGGCAAAGGGGTATTCATCTACGGGTGAAAGTTGAACTTCAACAGAGCATCTACATACAAAGAAAGATGCATTCCTTAATGGAAATTAAGAGACCTACAGGTCTATAAACTGTGAGTGAATCCCTTCACAGAGCAGTGAGCTTAGGAAGAGGAGAAAGGTGATCCTCTCCACCGACGGTGAGCCAGAGAGAGAGAAATAGGGAGTGACCCTTGGGAAAGCAGTGAGATGACCCTAAACCTTGTAAAGGCAGTGAGCCTGGGCATAGAAGTGATCTAGCCCGAACATTGTAATCCACAGCTAGTGAAGTTTAGTGGAATTGGTACGACCGGCAACTTGTCGGCGTATGCTCCTTGGACGTAGCCCTTTGCGGTGAACCAAGTAAAAATCTATGTGTCTGCCTTCTAATTTTCCTGCATTGCATTTAAAGCATCATCATCAGATAAAGGAGAAAGTAAGTGATCATAACATACACACAAGTGCAAACAAAGTGACCCTTGTAACAAAGTGGTCAAGATCCAGCGGGGCAGGAAGAACTTTGAAAAAGAATATCCATACCCTGATTCACCCCTCTCTCAGGGTATATAGGCCCCTATTGGCCCTAACAATTGGTATCAGAGGGATAGGTTGCTTTTATCAGATTTGTTTGCTCCGACTTGGTGTAGTCGATCTGTGTGTTTAAAGAATTAGTCTGCTCTTATCTCGATGAGCCATGGCAAAGGGAAAAACATACAAGAAGAAGCAGAAGTCAGTTGGTATTCCTCAGTGTGGAAGTATGTATGGAAAAAGTGTGATTCAATTAAAAGAATCAAACAGTTTACTGAAGGAAGGTCTGGATGAATCTGACAGGGAAAGGATTGATTCACTCAATCATGATGTTGGAATGAGTGAAGTACATGAGCATCAGAGTGATGCTGAAACAAAAGAAGAAATTGAAGGAAGAATAGATATGCAAGCTGAGTTGGAGGCTTCTCTTGAGGAGATATATGTTTGGAGAGCAAAAACAAAGAAATCCAACAAATTTTTTCACGATGTCAAACTCTATATGCAGCAGCAGGAAGAAGAGAAGTCTGAGTTGATGGAAGAAATTGAGAAACTCAAGTTATCAACACGAGAGAACTCCGAATCGGTTAGTGAGTATAAGATTAAGATTGAAGAACAGAAAAGGGAGATCGATGGCTTGAATAGAAAAGTGAAAGATCAAGTCAAGTGCATCTAAGAACCTGATATTCCAATTGATGTTGGAAACACCGAAGAAGTAAAATCTAAAGATATCCGGATCAAAGTATTGGAGATTGAGGTCAACAAGCTAAGAGGATTAAATCAAAGGCTTATTGACATAGTTATTGACCTAATAGAGAAGAATGATTCTCATGCCAATGAACTACAAAAGATGGCTAAAATGAAAGGAAAACAAAAGGATGATGATTATGAAGAGAATAAAAAGTCAGATGAAGTACAGAATCTGAAAGCTAGAAATGATGATCTAGCAGCATAGTTGTCTGAAGAAGTTCAGAAGAATCGAAGCCTACAACAAGAGAATGAATCTGTCTCTAAATCTGTTTCTGAGGAAAAATTAAAAGTAGTGAAGCAAAGTGCAATGGTGGAAAATCTCACACAGGAACTAGAAGATGAGGTGAGTAACGGGAAGCTTCTCAAGAAAGAACTGGATTTCCAACTCGAATCAAGGGAGACTAAGATTAAAAAGTTGGAAGAGGATCTAGAATCAGTAAAGAAGGATGTGGAGAAATTCAATGCTAAAGGAATGCCAAAAATGAAGGATGCCTTACACTTGCTATTTGATCATCCTTAGACAAGTTATGATAAAATGAAGAATAGGTATGCTATTTCTGAAGAGAAACAATAGAATATTTTCTCAGCTCAAAGACCAGTAAGTTTTAGAAAAGTTGGTATTGGATTTGTTGAATCCCCTCCTGTGCATGATAGAAAGAGAGCTGTGAACAGTTCTAGAAATGGAAAAGATCCTGCAGGTGCTGGAGATAGGCCTAAAAGGAAAATTACAAAAAGAAGTGATGACATGTGCTATTTCTGTGGGATTCATGGCCACACATCAAGCTTTTGTTCAGAGGCTCTGGAATAAATTTCCGGATTTGAAAACAGAGACATTGCTAAATTTGAGAATAAGAAGAAGCATCATGATAAATCAGAGAGAAGATTTTCTCAGAGGAGAACATTCATCAGATGCTATTACTGTGGAAGGATGGGACACACCATGAGTATGTGTCAGGAAGCTCAGGAGATCGATGCCAGAAGAATAAAACAAGTTGCATCAACATCTCAGCAGAGAAGTGATGAAATGAGGTATGCCTTTAATAGAAAATGTTTCATATGTTCTGATCATGGGCATCTGGCTAGAGAGTGTAGCAAGAAGAAAACAGGAAAGGAAAAGGAGCCCAGAAAGAGATTCTTGACTCTAGTGATGTATAAAGAGAAATCTTACATTGGGAGACAAAGTGGTAAGGTAAAGAATAGGCCTAGAGCCTCAGGGGAATCACAAGGAGCTGAACGAAAAGTGTATCAGTCACCTCCTCTATCATACTCACAACAGCTCTCAAGAAGAGAATGTGAACAAACCTGGATGATTAAGGGGAGATCTACTCCAGCTGTGATAAAGAGGAATGAACATTCAATGGAGGACTCACCACCGTGGAAAAAGAGTGTGGTGACTCAGACATCCGATAAAAGAAAGATGAACAAAGAATGTATTAAAAAAGTTGCATGTTGTGTTCCACAGCGAAAAGTGGAGGAAGGTGAAAGATCCTTGCAATGGTGGAAGAATCAGGGGAAGATGGCAAGTAGAGAGGTTCCTACCTAGAGAAGGAATCAAGGGAAATGGAATTTTGGTGGAATATCAAAGACAGAAATGTGTACTAGTGGGTTTAAACCCCAAATGGTGAAAAAGGCTGAGCCTACCAAATCTACATATCAGAAAAAGGCTCAGAATATAGGCAATGAATGCCTAGTCATATGGCCAGAACAGTTGAAGTTGGCTAGGAAACTAGAAGAAGCAAGGAAAGAGTGTGATACTCTGCAAGAAAGAATCAAAGGGTTGACCCATCAGGATCAACCACAATCCTCATCTTAAGGATTCCGGAAGATTACTCCCCTCTCCCTATTTATATAAATGATATTAACTGATGATTCATGTGTTTTAGGTTCTAGGGAGATACAATCCAAGGGGAAGTGGCATCTAAGGATGCAAAGTGGATATGTGATATGCTCTACAGTTTCAATTGATTCAAATCAGGTACCAGAGTCGAAGAAGAAAGGGAGCAACAGAGCACAATAGGAAGTGATTGTGTTATTAACTTTATCTCTTGTTTCCTACACTGAGTTTCAACTCAATAGGCTTAGAGATTTTGTTAATGGGTCAAATCTGAGTGGAAGATGAGAACAAATGATGCAGGAGGAAAAGACGTGTTATGGGTCTAAACTGTTGGGCCTAACAACTTGAAGAGTTGCATAACACAGGGGGAGCATTCTATATCCTAATTAGATGCATGATCTCAATATGATATGAAGGATGAATGTTTATGCTCATGAAGAATGATTGGTGTAAAAGCAGCAACACACAGGTTTTCATGATTATCTATTTTGTTCTAATAATGTGGTATCGACTGACTGCTTTCAGGATACCAAGAAGCTGCAAGTGAAAATCCAAGTGAACAATTTCCTGATGAATGTATTGAGGAAGAAAGCAACACATGGGGAGAAGAAGTGGATGATGCTGATTAAGAATAAGACACTGATGATGAATATGAAAGTTTCAAGTGTGTGTCTACAAGGATGCCAAAGAGATGAGTTGAAATTGATAGACAGAATATCATTGGTGATCAGGCAACTCCAGTTCATACAAGGGAAATGAAATCACTGTAGCAGACATCTTTCCTACCTCAAGTAGAGCTGAAATGCTTTGCTGATGCAGCTGGAAATGAAAACTGGGTTCAGGCTATGAATGAAGAGCTTGATCAGATTGAGAAGAACCAGATGTGGGAGATTGTTTTGAGGCAAGCAGATTAAAATGTCATTAGGACTAAATGGGTCTATTAAGACAAGATGAATGAATATGGCACATTGATTCGGAACAAAGCACGACTGATGTGCAAAGGAGACTCCCAGATAGAGGGAATAGATGGTGATGAGACATTTGCACCGATTGCAAGGCAGGAGACAATCAAATTATTCCTAGCCATTGTAGGGAAAATAAAGTTCAAAGAGTTCCAGATAGATGTAAAGACTGCATTTATAAATGGGTTTCTGGAAGAAGAGGTGTATATTGAGCAGCCAGATGGTTTTCTCATTCATGAGGATGAGAACAAAGTTTGCAGGCTGAAGAAGGTGTTATATGGGCTGAAACAAGCACCAAGAGCATTGTACTAAAGGCTATATCAGTATTTGAAGAAGCTTGGTTTTCAGCGTTACACAAGGCAGGAATGACACATTCATTTCTCAATCCAAATATGCCAAGGATGCATTGGAATGATTTGGAATGGAAAATTCCAAGGAGATGAAGAATCCGATTTCTACTCGGATGAAATCATCAAAAGATGACTGTGGTAGGGCAGTTAATCTCACTGAAAATAGGCAGATTATCAGCAGTTTGTTGTACATGACCACACCAAAGCCTGATATTGTTTTCACCACATGCCAAGCAGAGAGATATAAGAGTAATCCCAAAGAAAGCCACATGATTATAGTGAAAATAATACTTCGGTATATCAGGGGCACGGTGGATTTCAATTTGACATATAATGACAAATCTCAGACAGAGTTATTGGGATATACTGATGCAGACTGGGCCAGTTCAACAGATGATAGAAAATCAACGTCAGGTGGTGCATTATATCTTGGTGGATTGTGTATTTCTTGGCTAAGCAAGAAGCAAGATTGCATTTCATTGAGCACCGCAGAAGCTGAGTATATTGCGGCCACTCAAGCGTGCACACAATTATTGTGGATGAAGAAGCAGCTTGAAGATATGGGAGTTGAAGTGAAGTCTCCGATCGGAATCGAGTACGACAACTCAAGTGCTATAAATCTTAGCAAAAATCCCGTCCATCATTCAAGGACAAAGCAAATTGAGATTAAGTATCATTTTATCAAGGAGAAGGTTGAGCAGGGAATCGTGAAGTTGGAGTACATGCCTACAGAGCTACAGGTTGCAGACATTCTGACAAAGGCCTTACCCAAGGAAGCTTTTGAGAGGCATTGACTGGCTCTGGGAGTTCAGTCGATTCCTCGCACTTGAAATAGTGTGGATGTGGTACCCCCCCTCTCCCCGAGGTATGATGTGTTTTTCCCTAATGTGCTGATATGTGTTCTCTACTATGTTACATACTACAAAGGAGTGACCTTTGGGTTCGTTGACAAAGGGGGAGAAAAGTGTTTGTTAAAGGGGGAGAAAATAGTGATTGTTGGAGACAGTGTGGAGATTTGATAAATCATAATTGATACGGGGAGAAGCTGAATGGTGGAGCATCCAGAAAGGGGGTGCAATGAGCAAGGGGGAGATTTTTAAATCTGACAATGCTAGAAGTGATCGATCAAAGCATAGACATCACGACAGCTGAGGATCGTGATAAAAGCAGAAGAGTGATGTTGGAATGGTGTGAGATGATGTCCAGCTATCACCAATTGGTATCAGTGTGGTTCAACAATTGGTATCAATTTATGAATTGGTATCAGGTTGGAATCGATAATTGGTGTTTGACATGAAGTGATTCATTGATGAACTTTTCATACTACTCTTGTTTCTCACGTCGAGCATTGATCATGTGGTCTTAGAGTACGTGTTAAGTGAATCCTTGAACGCTATCAGAATCGCAAGAGGCGAATGGTGGTAGCGGCTGTAAGAAGACTCAGTGAGGTATCAAAGTGTAGAAAATCATCCTAAGCAGAGTTGTGAAGAGTTGTCAACAAACCCAAAGGGGGAGATTGTTGGGTAAAAATCCCTCAAGGTAACATTGCAGTATTTTTGGGTTGATTGTGTTTGTTGACAAAGCAGGTTTTTATGGATATTTGTCAAGTTCCCAAGAATTTGTTGACAATCCTTGTTGACAAAGAATGATGACAAAGGAAAAGGATGATATGGAGGCGGTAAAAAAGAACAGTACAAGGTGGCGTCGTTTCCCAGTGTTTGCCAAATTTTTGGGGTCCAAAATTTGGAGTTTGGTGAGCATCGCGAAAATAGGATTTCCATGAAGAGAATAATTTAATATGGCAAAGGCATGAATTTCGCGAAGATATGATTCATGGTTTGAAAATCACGAAGACCAGAAGAATGGAGGTGGTGATGCTTCGTGATTACGTCAAGCTTCGCGAACGGCAGAGGCTGAAGCGCATCGCGGCGGAGAAGGGCTTCGTGAGGGAGCTTCGCGGCGAAGGCGCGAAGGTATGTTGACGGTGATTCTTCACGATTACGTCAAGCTCCGCGAACGGAAAATTGCCGTGGTGCTTCGCGATTTGGACAGAATTCCGGCTGAAACTTTGGAGCTTCGCGATTTGAAATGACGTGGCGTTGACTTCGCGTGGAAAGGTCGAGGGTCGGTGGAATCGCCTATAAATAGAGGCCGATCCCCTCGAGAGAAGCAGAGAGAATTTTCAGAGAAAATCCATTGCTCTCGGTTGGCAGAGGTGGTTCGCGAAGGCAGTGCGCTTCGCGAAAGGGGAGCTTCGCGGCGGCTATTTTAGCTCCGCGAAAGGTGTGTGCCCCGCGTTGGCTCATTGAGCTTTGCAGAGAGGCAGGAGCTCCGCGACGGCCTAAGCATTGCGAAGGTCTGTGCATCGCGAGAGTGATTCGCGATAGAGCTTCACGATAGAGCTTCGCAAAAAGGTAGGAGCTTCATGAAGACTTTTTTGAGCTTCGCGAAATTGGGAGCCTAGCAAAGTAGGGTGCTTCGCGAAGGTCTTTCCAAAGGTAGTTTGCCCAGTGGATAGTGGAAAAGGGGTATTCATCTACGGGTGAAAGTTGAACTTCAACAGAGCATCTATATACAGAGAAAGATACATTATTTAATGGAAATGAAGAGACCTACAGGTCTATAAACTGTGAGTGAATCCCTTCACAGAGCAGTGAGCTTAGGAAGAGGAGAAAGGTGATCCTCTCCACCGGCAGTGAGCCAGAGAGAGAGAAACAGGGAGTGACCCTTGGGAAAGCAGTGAGCTGACCCTAAACCTTGTAAAGGCAGTGAGCCTGGGCATAGAAGTGATCTAGCCCGAACATTGTAATCCACAGCTAGTGAAGTTTAGTGGAATTGGTATGACTGGAAACTTGTCGGCGTATGCTCCTTGGACGTAGCCCTTTGCGGTGAACCAAGTAAAAATCTCTGTGTCTGCCTTCTAATTTGCCTGCATTGCATTTAAAGCATCATCATCAGATAAAGGAGAAAGTAAGTGATCATAACATACACACAAGTGCAAACAAAGTGACCCTTGTAACAAAGTGGTCAAGATCCAGTGGGGCAGGAAGAACTTTGAAAAAGAATATCCATACCCTGATTCACCCCCCCTCTCAGGGTATATAGGCCCCTATTGGACCTAACAATATGAATGAAAAATCATTCATGTGAAACCATGAAAAACTGTTCAGGCACATATTAATGGTAAAGAGATAGCTAATAGTCGACACAAGTCAATGATGATGCAAGAAAGATATAACTTGGATTGAAATCTAAATAAAAAAATTGTGAATCGATCAAAAAAAAGGTAACCTACACAAATGGGGTTTGAGATCCACACTACTCTTCCTCTTCATCATCATCATCACTATCATAGAGATATCCAAAGTGATATTTGAAATATATGTCCATTGAATCAATGAAAATAAAACTATATAGAACAAAAACATGCAATATTGTGTAAAGCTTGGTTGACTAATCTCTTAACGAAAAAAAACATCCATGAAATCATTTTTAATGTTATACCAGTTTATGAATTTACACATATTAAAATCTAAAAATGTAAATAACTTCTGAAATGTATCATGATAACAAATTTTGATTTTTTATAACTCAGCTTCTAAAGCACAGCTGGATGATCTTGTCACAAATGTGAAAGAAACCTGGTATGTTTGAGAAAATAAATCGGTGATCCTACCATTAAAATAGATACTAATATACTAATCTTTAAAAAGGTAAATCAATTTGACTGGTTTCTTATCCCTAAAATGATAAGAAACATCAACGCATTCGTTTTTCTATTTATTTAGAGATATCTATGCAAGTGGGGTGCAATGAAATTCATCTGCATTTTGCTAAGACATAATGCCATTGAAAATTTATATTTACATTATTGAAATGAATATGAAAACATAAAAGTATCTTATACATTAATAGATAGTTCCTCATAAAATAAATGTTCTATGGGTTAGTAAACCCAATAGAAATAGATTTATTTTCATTTTCTTGATTTTTCCATTGGGGATAATCTATAACATAGACAGAAAATAAATTGCGGGATACGAAAGGTTGTTTGAAGTATAGAATTTACCAAGACTAACCTGTACAATTCCATTTTCATCCTATGATGTGCATATATGAGGACTTTGAGTCATGAACCTATACGATTGACACATCCTTTATATGAAACCTTGAGAAACTGGTCATGCACATAGAAGCAGTAAAGAGATATATTATAGTTGAGACAAGGCAACATTGACATAAGAAAGATATTATTTGGATTGAAATGTAAATAAAAAAATTGTGAATCCATCAAAACAAAAATTAACCTACAATTCCAGGGTCTGAGATTTTCCATGCTCCTCTTCATCATCTTCATCACTTCCATAGCTACCAATTTCAGATCCATTAACAGTTGATTTATTTTTCATAACTTCACGCCTTTTCCTAGAAATGTTTGATAGCTTAAATAGCCCAAATAAGTTCCAAGAGGCTCCTTTTTCCTATCATATGGTGATTGTAATGCTATGGATGAAAAAAATTGCATTCACCATGTTTGCACACAGATTTAGAATTGGTAAACACATACCGTAGATGATGGAAATCAGATAATGGAAATCAAAGCATGAAAATAATAAAAATCATACCCTAGAAAATTAAAATCTTTGGGAGACTGAGGCAGAATAGGTGGAGGGGGAGGAGGGAGCAGAGCATGCTGAGGGTTAGTGATGCAGACTAGGCAGATTTAAAGAAACATGAGTCAGAGTAGGCAAAGTTAAAGGAGCCGAAGGCGGAGCATCTTGAGGCCAAGGATCCGTAGGTGGAGCATCAAAGGCGGAGGATCCGTAGGTGGAGCACCGAAGGTGGAGGATCTGGAGGTGGAGTAGTCGGAGACACATAAACTGGAGGCGGAGGAGCCTGACGTAGGGTAGATGGAGTTGGAGGAGTCGAATGCTGAGTATAAGGAGGATGAGAAATTGGAGACGGAGAAGGTGGAGGAGAGGGTAATGGATGATGGACCAAAAGAGGGAACCCTAGGATGAATCTGGTGGTGCTCTGTAGGTAGCATTGGAGGATTGTAGGGAAACCAGTGTAGGTACGACACAGGTGGTGGTCTACGGAAAAACTAGCTCTAAACTAGGTCAGGGGTTATGTGCATGTCGGAGATGAAAAGGTAGTGGTAATGCGCGAGTGAGAGTGGATAGTGGAGGGGTTAATGGTAATTGGATACGGGATTTTGGGGACATGGTGTATTGAGGAGGTGACACATAAGCAGGGAAACACCTAGGTTTAGTATATATAGTAGATAGAAGATATATTTAAATAATAAATATATTTAATTATAATTATATTTAAAAATACATATTCTTCATTCTTTAAATATTTATTTATAATTGCATAGATTTAATTTTTTTAATTATATTTATTACATTATTAAAATTGGGTCTTTATCAGTGATTTTTTAGCACTGATAGAGATTTAGTTTTATCAGTGCTAAAAAGGCGCTGATAAAACATATCTTTATCCACACTAGAATTTTAGTAATGATAAAGATTTTTTTATGAGCGTAAAAAATGAATTGATAAAGATATATTTTATCAACACTAATAAAACAAATCTTTATCAGTGTTTTTTTGAAAGAGCTAATAAAATTCTTACCCATTGTTTTAAATAGAACCCTAACAGAGCCCTCCTCCCTCACGCCTTCAAGATTTCATGGAACCAAACCATCTCCGATGCTCTTTATCAAGATTATAAATGAATCGATCCTCTAAAGATCTAAGGTATGTGATTATTTCTTCTCCTCTTATGATCTTCATTATAACACAGGTGTCTGCGGGACACTAGCCTCCACCGAGAACTATCGTAGATTCCCTCCTGAACCACCATTGATGTGATGTACCCAGAAATTTTAAATTGAAAAATTATGATATTACCCCACTCGAATTAAACTCTCCCTCAATTTTCCCTTTCCTGTTATGCATTGTGCATAGAATAGGGAAGGCTGGTTTCACTTATCCATTCCATTATTCTCTACATAATGGTGTTTTTTGTGGTTTATTTGCGATTTAGGTCTAGTTCATCACAATTAGGGTTGATTTATCCTTTATTTCTTATTTCTCCCTCATTTCATGTTATTCCCTCATCCCCCCTTGTTGTGTGCACACCAACCGAACCCTAAGTGAGGTTTGGTTTCTAAATTTATTTGATATCATAGTTGTTTGGGTATGTGATGGGTTCTTCAAGATTGGTTTCTTTCGTAATTGAGGGTGTATTCATAACCGTTCTTTATTAATATTGGTTTCCCATCACAATTATCATTAAATTTAATAACCCTAATATCATGTGTTTTAAATTAATATTTTAGATACCTAATAATAGTATTGAATATGTATTAGGGGCATTTGAAAGGAAAATAAAATTTTAGTTGATCTTAATCTCAATGAAATGGATTTCTCAAATTAAAAACAATGTAAAAAATCTATTTTGAAATAACATCTCACACCATATATTTGAAAAAATTTCTGAACGGATGTTATTTATGGGTTTTCATATTTTAAGATGTGTTTTGGTTTTCTGTTTTTTTTATGGTTCCTTAGAATTTTAAGGTTGTTCTTATTCGTTCTAAATGGAATTATAGGTCCCATCTTAGTCTAGTTTTTTTTTCCAATGGTTGAGGTTCTCACAAAGCTAGTTTTGGTCTCTTCTTCTTTGTTCATATTCGATGTCTGTTAATTATTTCATGATTTTAACCCTTTGTTAGAGATGGAGAGGTCATGATTGCATCTGTTTGGTGGAGTTAAAACTGTATAAGACTTCTCATATTTTTATTTTGAGAGGATTCTGATATT
This sequence comes from Viscum album, assembly GCA_963277665.1. Taxonomy (NCBI): domain Eukaryota; kingdom Viridiplantae; phylum Streptophyta; class Magnoliopsida; order Santalales; family Viscaceae; genus Viscum; species Viscum album. Next base: position 1,641,276,624 of record OY728145.1, read on the forward strand.
TTTCATATAGATTATATGTATATAAATAATTATAAATAATGTTGATTATAGATAATATTGATTATAAAAAATTCTTTTTATCTTGAATTAATAATTTATATAAATAATTTATAAATAATTTGAATTACAAATTATTTTGAATTAATATTTATTTTGAAAGAATTGAAATTGGGTATTACATTAATAAATTATAATGATATATATTATTTTTTAAATACATATATCATTTTTACCATTTACCATATTTTATATTATTTATTAATCATCGACATATTTAACTATTCTCACATATAATAGATTTTTTACCAATAAATGATGTTTAATATCTTAATAAATTTTAAAATCTTGATTCAAAATATGGATTTTTTTTATCAAACTATAAATATATATAAATGAATTATTAATTTAAAACATAAAATGTATTTTAAATTTAAGTTTTTTTATAAGAAATACTTATTTATTATAAAATATTTTATCTTAAATTCTCAAGCATCCATTATTATTTCTGGAATACTAATTATTTTATTTTATATGTATAAATATATACAATATATTTTTAAAATTAACTATTTAATTATAATAAATTTTATTTTTAATTAAAAATATTAATTTAATAAAAATAACAACTTCCAATAAAATTCATTTTATAATCATTAAAAGAAAATTTTATTAAATAAAAAGTTACACATAAATAAAATTTTACTTTCAATTTATTTTTCAATGATTAATAAAATTTTGTTTCACAATCAAGGAGAAAAAAATAAATCCAATAAACTATTTAGAAAAAGGATTGATGGGTTGTAAATTAAAAAAACACATACCCCTTCTTTTATACTTACCAAACATTAAGTAGCATATTGGAAAAAATTAAGAACCAACAAATGTAATATCTAGATTTGTGTTCATAACACATTAAATAACAAAACCATAACATTCTTAGGAGAAATTTTTAACTAAACAATAATACCAATAAGTCATTCCAAGGTGTGAACATGTATAATGTTACCGTCATTGAAAAGAAACATCAAAATAGAAAATGTGTGCTTATAGCTCATCATAATGACAAAACAACTTCTAAATAACCATTAAAATCCACACTAGATAAATTAACAAGTCATTCTTAGCAAAAAATTTAACTTTTACTTAAATACACAAAACTCTATATGCATTTCAGCCTATATCTAAGGGAAAATGAGTGGGAATAGGTGTATTCCTACCAAAAAGATTACATAGAAGCACTTTGGATTCAAAGTAAGAGAATTCAACCACCACTTTAATCTAATAACCAACCTAGAACTAATATAAAATCAGGGATTGATTTTTTTTATATGAAGTATGAAAACTAGAAAATGGAAACAATGTATTACCTTGGTATCATCCAAGAAAACTATAAGGACCCTGCCTTAAACATTACATAATCTGGATATTTCAACTAGATTTCACTTCATTACATTCCCAAATATCATTTAGGTTTAGAGTTTTAGAAAGTTGGGACACAACTCATACATATCAACCCACAAGAATACAAAGTGGGTACCATTAAAACAGTATCCATTTCTTCCAAAACATAAAATTTTTAACACAAAGTAACAACATGATTTCTTTGAAAAGTCTTCATAACATTTAACTTGACTTACTTATTTTTCTTACACATCCTTATAACTTGTGAAAAATATTTAAAAACATAGTATGAACATAGAAATCTTAGTAAGGTATATAAAAATAAGGAAAGAACCCATTATTCCATGAATACTTATAAACATATGAAATCATTTTCACAAATACATACTTTGCACCCATACATACTTACTTGGTGAAACATGATATTTCCATAAAACATTAAATAATATATATAAAACCATAAGGGTATCTTAGAGAATCAAATACCTATATTTTAACCATCATGGATACCTTATGATTTGTAACCCTCACGACTACCTTACAATGTACCCCTTGTGACTACCTTATGGTGTAACAATCACAGTTACACTTGGAGTAACCATATGGTCGACCTCCAACTTACACATAACCAATGCATTGGAGGGAGATATAGGTCCCACCCTTCATCATAAAAAAATCCTAGTAACCATAACATAATAATAAAACATGAATAATTTCATAAAAACATTGCTTTTTAATTTTGTAAAATAGAATTTTAAAAGAGGATTTTTAAAGGAAAGTATCTTAAAAATATCATATAATTGAAGTGAGAATTAATATAATGAAAGGATTATGTGTATATACTATAAATCCTCATAATAAATCATAATATAAACTAAATTAATTACACAAATAATCTTAGTATCACATAATTAATGAAGTAGAAGGTTAACCCAAATAATGTAAATTGGGTTAAGAATTCTCTTACCTCGGGTTCATCTTACTTTAAACTTGTTTAAAACTCTTATATAATGGTTAAAATGGTTTTATTAATATTTTATAGAATCATAATCACATTTATAACACCTTATATGATCATTTTATAACTTCATTCGACCCATTTACCAATAATATTTTGTTATTCCCATTGTTTTGGGTGTGTGCTTTGCATGATTTCCATGGTCGATTCGTAAAGGATTTTCTTGTCGAATGGAATCAAAAATCTATAAGTGGAATGAAATGGTTTTAATATGTTTCTATAATATTAAATTATTCCATAAATTATTTTGGTTATATGTTATGAGGATTAATAATTAGATAAATCATTAGTGATACTTGTTTAGATCATTTTGGTGGTTCTTTGATAATCACAAACTTTTTTTATCATATACCTTTAATATTATGAATATAAGTTAATTACAGAACATAAGAGAGGTAATATCATACACTTTACAATATTTTTAAACCATTAAAATGGTTTTATATCCATATTTTAAATAAGTAAAGTAAATTGAATACACATCTTCCATGATGTCGGTAAATCAACACATCACATACGGTGTTTTTATTTTTAGAATAAGAGGAATATGAGAGGAAGAATGATGATGAATTTTATCATAAAAATGATAAAAATAAAGAATATATATAATACTGGAGATTTCATTCCTCTTGGATAAGTTCAGGTTAAGAGAGTATAAGAAAAGAAAAGAATTGAAAAGAAAACACAAGAAAATGAGAGAGGATTTTTACCTCTTGATCTCTTCTTCTTAAGATCCTCCTCAAGGTCTTTGGTTTTGATTTTTGGTGAGACCAGTAGGTATTGGATTTGGGGAAGATCTTTGTGAAGGTTATTGGGTATAATTTAGATAGTTCTAAAAGCTTAAGATGTGAGAGAGGGAGAGGGGTGAGGGTGGTATTTATAGTGGAGGAGATGAGGGCTTTCTATTATTTTAGTCATTAGTTTAATGTTTTTTCTCAAGACTGTGAATAGTATTGATTAATATGACCCAAAAAAGTAAATAGAGAATTTGAGTTAGAACCAATGGTGCTTACATCAACCATGATTCTAGGAATAGTGTATTTAACATATAATGTATATATATGGTAAATTACCGTATTTCACTATTCATCAAAAAAATTCGAGTATTTCAGAAAAACCCAAAAAATCACCCTAACCATTTTTTGATGTGTTGAATTCAAATATTAAGTCCATTTTATCAAAATAATTTTCTAAATATGAGAAAATTAATTTTTAAATAAAATCATAATTTATTCCAAAAATAATAATTTTAAAACTATAACTGGTTTTATAAAACCTTGAAAAATTAATCAAGGTATCATAAATTATTATAAATACATTCATTGGTGAGGTTGATATTAATTTGGTCATATTACTATTCATAAGGGTAACATTACTATTTTTAAGTGTAGGTTACTATTCACCAAAAATTAAGTTTTCCCTATCAGACTCCAAAAAACTTACTAATCACAACCGTGTATGTCCATTTTTCAAAATTCAAATCACAGAAGCGACAAAATTATATTTAACGACTAGTTTACAACTATCTTCTTAAAAAAAAGTTTCATTATGTAACGACTCAGTTTTTAATTTATTTCAATTTATTTTTAAAACCTTGGGGTGTTACATTCTCCCCACCTTATGGAAATTGCATCCTCACAATTTTATTTACTTATTAAAAAAGTGAGGATACCTTTCCCTCATAGTATTTTCATATTTCCATATTGCTTCTTCAACCATGTGGTTTCTCCACAAAACCTTTACCTAGTGGATTACCTTATTCCAGAATACTTGTTCTCTTCAATCAAGAATTTGAATATGTTTCTCTTGATAAGAAAGGTTCTCTTCTAACTGAAGTAATTCTAGGCTCAAAACATGAGTTGAATCTAGAACATACTTTCTCAACATTGAAACATGAAAAACATTGTGTACCTAAGATAAACTCAGAAGAAAAGATAATCAGTAGGAAACTAGTCCAAATTTGTCTAGTATTTCATAAGGTCTAAGGAACCGTGGACTCAACTTTCCTTTCCTACTAAAACACATAAAACTTTTCCATGGTGAGATTCTAAGAAAAACATGATCACCTACCTCAAAATAAAAGAATTTCCTCCTGTTATCTGCATAACTTTTCTGCCTATTCTGAGCTTTACTCATGTGTTACTAGATCATATTCACTTTCTCAGCCACTTCCTCTACTAATTCTGGTCCCATAAACTTTATTTTCCTAAGTTCATCCCAAAAAGTTGGAGTTCAACACTGTTTCCCATATAATACCTCAAAAGGTTCCATCTGTATACTGAAATGAAAACTGTTATTATAAGAAAATTAAACTAAATAAATATGTTGATCCCAAATTTCTTGGTAATCCATCGAACGAGCTTGAAGAATATCCTCTAAATTATGAATCATCCTTTCTGACTACCCATCTGATTAAGGATGAAAAGCTATACTAAAATTTAATTCTTTTCCCAATGACTTCTGAAGGCCTTTACAAAAGTTAGAAATGAACCTAGGATCATGGTCAGATACAATAGAAGGAGAAACTCTATGTAACCTAAAAATCTCTTTGAGGTATAGTCAAGAAAGCTGATATAAAGAGATAATATCTTGAATAAAAATTAAATGAGCAGATTTAGTCAACCAATCAACGATAACCCATATTTCATTGTTACCTCGAGAAGTATTTGGTAGTCCCACAACAAAGACCATGGATATCTTTTCCTATTTCCACTCTGGCCCTGGTAAAGGTTGAAGCATCCCCTTCAGTAACTACCACTCTGCTTTAACCTGTTGACATGTCAAAAATTTCACGGTAAAATCTATAATATTTCTTTTCATTCCATCCCACTAGTTATACACCCAATGTTCTTTGTACATATTTGTGTTGCCAGGATGAACTGAAAATAGAGAACTATGAGCTTCACACAACAATTATTTCTTCAGTTGAGAATCACAAGGCATACATAATCTCTTTCCAAATCATAGATCAAAGTATTTATCAATGTTAAATTTTGGAAACTTACCCATTTTAACCAATTCTACCTTTTTCTATAACTACTCATCTTCCTTCTATGCTTGCTTAATTCCATCTGACAAAGACGAATGCACTAAAACCTGAAACAAAATAGAGAAATTCCTTGCACCAATAACTTCTAATCCAAAATTCATTAAATAATTAATCAAAGGGTCTTGTTCTATCTGTAACATAGTAAATGATGCATGATGTAATTCCTCGACCCCAGTTACCCAGAGTCAGTACTTTATTACATAACATTGGCTTGATAAAAGGAATTGTGTCCTGAAAGACCGATCAATTTAGTATTATTGGAAACAAGATATATATATAAGTTCAACATTACAATTTGTAAAGAAATAAAACACTAATTTATTCCATTATAAACATCCAATTATTCTAGACTATGCCTTCAAGTCACTCATAACTAACTTCTTCATATCCTAGTAAAATGAAACATAAGAAAGGGGTGAGATCAAACGCTCAGTAAGGGTAAGCAATACAATGGAAGATAACATAAACATTAGGCATGATGAATAATTAAAAACACATTCCTTTACAAATAAAAAACAAGAACACTTTATGGAAGGAATATGAGTTGAGTAAATAATACCATAATAAAACATAGTCATTGGTCTTCTACTAGTTGAATAACCACATGAACCATCATTATTATTTTCATAATGAGGGAATACACAATGTCGGACATTCTAAAACATCTTATCAAGGACTCGGCCAAGACGTCTATAAATGATTTAGGCCTCGGCCAAAACCATATAACAAATTGGGAAAGGACTCGGCCAATTCCACGTCGAAGTGTCTCATGAGACCTACCGATACACCGAGGAGCTATAGCAGGCTCCACCCGTCACATAATAAGTCCAATACATTCCCCATTATGAAAATAATAATGACAGTTCATGTGATTATTCGACTAGTAGAATACCCATGACTATGTTTTATTATGACATTATTTACTCAGCTCATATTCCCGCCATAAAGTGTTTATGTATATTATTTTTAAAGGCATGTGTTTTTAATTATTCACCATGCTTAATGTTTATGTTATCTTCCACTGTATTTCTTCCCCTTACTAAGCGTTTGATCTCACCCCTTTCTTATGTTTAATTTTACTAGGATATGAAGAAGTTAGTTATGAGTGACTTACAGGAATAATCTAGGAGGCTTGGATGTTTCTAATGGAATAAATTAGTTTTGTATTTCTTTTCAAGTTGTAATGTTGAACTTATGTATGTATCTTGTTTCTAATAATACTAAACTGATCGGTCTTTCGGGACACGATTCCTTGTATCATGCCAATGTTATGTAGCAAATCACTGACTCTAGGTAACTGGTGTTGGGGTGTTACAGTTGGTATCAGAGTAAGTTTAGTACCAACCTTGGAAACTAGATTTAGAAAAACTCTGATTAGAGAACTTTACTATAAGATATAATTTGAGTATTAGTATAAAAGAACTTCTAATAATTTTGGTACTGTAGAGATTTTGTGAGTTTTCCAAGAAATACATCCCTGTTTAGATACGAGTAGGTAGAGGCGGCTCTGACACAAATGTACCTAGGGGTAAAACCCGAAAACACCGCTTTAAGCTAGACTCGAATTAGAACTGGTGCATGACAACGGGTTTTGCTGCACTCTTGGTTATGAAACTCCCAGGGGATATGGTTAGAATAATTCTCACATTCTTTATAAACCATTATGAAGGATTTATGAGTATATAACTCTTCAAAGAATTTTTTTATGATTATGGATTATATCCATAAACTGTTCAATTTATGTTAAGTGTTTTACAAGTTCGGAATTATGTATTGTGATTCATAAACTAATCTACTATATGCCATTGTTTAGAAATGGCGCTTAGTGGAAGGAATGAAAACTGTATCAACGCATGTAATCCATGTAGGGATTTCCCTCTTACTCAAGATAATTATAGTGGAGCTGGTGATGCAACTGGTGCTGATCAGCTTATCACCATACTGGGACAACTCACTTAGGTTATGAATAATAACCTTACCTGTATGGAGCACCCTGATCAACAACACAGAGGATCAATGTTAGACCGCTTCATGAGGTAACAACCACCAAAATTCAATGGGATTATGAATCCGTTAGTAGTTGAGTAATGGATAAGATCCTTAGAGAAAATATTTCATGCTTTGGGGAGTAGTGAAAGGGAAAAAGTTGTCATGGCAGTTTATCGTCTCATGGGAGATACAGATCAATAGTGGTCATTGATTCAAAACACAAAGGAAGATGAAGAAGTATCAAACATGGAATGGACGGAGTTTAAAGAGATTTTCTTAGAAAAATACATTCCTCGTGACTATCGAGTGGATATGAAAATACAATTTCTGAGTCTGAGGAAAAAGGAGGATGAGAATTTCACAAAGTGTGAGGCTAAATTTACATGGTTAGTAAGGCATGTTGCATATTATATACATAACCCAAGAAGTAAGATTGATTTTTTGTTTGATGGGTTAAAACCATTTCTCCATTGAGAATTAGTCTTGCAATACTTCTCATTGTATGAAGATATTATCTCACATGCTATCAAGACAGAAAATGAATTCTCTAAGTCTTACGACTTTAAAGAAAAGAAAGAGAAGAAGAGATCTGTTGAACACTCTGGGAAACAAAATAAGGAAACAAAGAAGGGAAGAGTTGAATTTACACCCTGTGATAATTGTGTAAGGAAGCACCCTGGTGCTTGTCTAAAAGGAAAAGGAGTATGCTACAAATGTGGACAGAAATTCCATCTTTCTAGTGATTGTAAGGGGAAGAAAGAAGCTACAAATGTTCAATTCTACAATTGCAGGGAGATGGGACATTATGCAAATTAATTTCCTAAGCGTCATGGAAACTTACCTCAGAAAAGGTCAAGGGATCAAGGTCAAGCTTATGCGATCACTAATGCTGAGGTTGAAGCTCCAAAATACATGGTGGCAGGTAATTTAATGGTTTCCTCAAGTTTAGTCAATGCTCTATTTGATTCTGGATCATCACATTGTTTCATATCTTCCCATTTTTCTAAGAGAATTAGATATTTCTAATTTGATTTAACAAGGCATTTTTCAATCAAAACTCCTAATGGAAGTATCATTGCAAGAAGGTTTTGTGAATCAGTACCCATTAAGGAATATAAACGATATTTATCTGTTGATCTAATCGTCATACCCATGATTGAATTTGATATAATCCTCGGTATGAATTGTATTTCGGACCACGATGCGAAAATTTATTGTAAGAAGAAGTTTACAATTCTCGATGATGATAAAGAGTACCTTATCTTTAGAGAAGAAATGTCACCATCTAATTCTTATCTAGATCCACTCTTAGTATCTCTACTACATTCAATTATTAGGGAGGATGAGAATGAAATAATTATGGGTGAGGAAAAGAATTTTTGAATAGAGTATGTACCTGTTGTGCAAGAATATGTTGATGTGTTTCTAGAGGATTTACCTGGACATCATCCAGAATGAGAAATTGAGTTTTCCATTGATTTAATTCATGGTTTAAGGCCCATATCAAATACCCCTTATAGAATGACCACTGTGGAATTAGTATAACTAAAGAAACAACTAGAAGAATTGAGTAATAAGGGATTTATTCACCCTAGTGTTTCTCCATGGGGATCCCCTATCCTTTTTGTTAAGAAGAAATATGGATCTATGAGGTTGTGCATTGACTACAAGGAGATCAATTCTATAACAATAAAGAACAAGTATCCCCTACATCTCATTGATTATTTATTCGACCAAATTCATGGAGCTCAATATTTTTCAACTATTAAACTTTGATCTGGATATCATCAGTTGTGTGTGAAGAAGGAAGACATTATGAAAACAGCATTTCGAACCAGTTACGGGCATTATGAGTTTACAGTAATGCCTTTTGGATTGACTAATGTACCTTCTATCTTCATAAATCTAATGAATGTAGTTTTCAAGGAATATATTGATGACTTTGTAGTGTTATTTATTGATGATATCTTGGTATACTCCAAAATCTACGAAGATCATGAAAATCACTTGCGAATTATTCTAAAGACTCTTAGAAGAAATGAATTATATGGGAAGTTTATCAATGCGAATTTTGGATTCAGGAGATTTATTTTCTTTTCCATATTGTCTCTAAGGATGGAATCTCTATTGATCCTTCAAAGACTAATGAAATCCAAGAATGGCCAGCACTGATAAGTATAACTGAGGTATGCAGTTTTATTGGTTTAGTAGGTTATTATCAATGTTTCGTCCAGAATTTTTCCTGGTTGGCTAACCCATTAACCAAGATCACACGTAAAGGGGTTAATTTTTTTGGATAAAAGAGTTTTAAGATTGTTTTGAAGAACTGAACATAAGATTAGTTAATTCTCTTATATTGACTCTACCATTAGGGAATTATGGGGTTGTTATTTAAAGTGATGCTTCAAAGAAAGGAATTGGTTGTGTCCTTATGAAGAATGATAGAGTTATTTATTATACATAATGACAACTAAAAATTCATGAAAAAAACTATCATACTCATGATATTGAGTTATCATCTGTAATCTTTGCTCTGAAAATATGGAGACACTATCTCTATGGTGAAAAATGTGAGATTTATACTGATCACAAGAGTTTGAAGTATATTTTCTCACAGAAATAACTCAACATGAGGCAAAGATGATGGCTTGAACTACTCAAGGATTATGATTTCACTATACACTACCACCTGGGGAAGGAAAATAATGTGGAAGATGATTTGAGTAGAAAGGACCATGGAGTTTTTAACAAGATGAGAGTTGAAATGGATCCTATTTTCATGGATCTAGTAAAGATAGATATGGGAATAACCACCGAAGGTGAAACATCAATACTTTTTCAAATGGTTGCCAAACCATATTTACTAGAAATGATAAAGATTTCTCAAACGGATGATGAGGAGTTTCAGAAAAAGATTAAAGATATAAATGATGGGAGATTGAGGGACTTCGTATATGAAGATGGAATTTTGAAATTTGGGAAGAGACTTTGTGTTCCCGATATACCTGATCTAAAAATGGAATTGTTGGATGATTCTCATAGCTCCAATTTCTCTATACACCCGGGGAGCACCAAGATGTATAGAGATTTGAAGGAACATTTTTGGTGGGACAACAAGAAGAGGGATATTTCTGATTTTGTGTCAAGATGTATGGTTTTTCAACAAGTGAAAGCTAGAAGACAATAGCCTGGAAGAGTCATGCAACCTCTTCCCATACCTGAGTGGAAATGGGATGATATTAAGATGGACTTTTTCATGGGGCTACCAAAGACTCCTAGAAGGAATGTTGAAATATGGGTCATAGTTGATTGTCATACCAAGTCAGCACATTTTCTTGCTATAAGAGAATATTTACCACATGAACGTTTAGCAGGCTTATATATTAATGAAGTTGTAAGACTTCATGGAGTACCCCTATCAATTGTTTCTATCACGAACCAAGCCGGGTCGCCATCCGACCCGGCGCCCGACCCAGTCTGCGACAAGACCCGAGGGGCGTTCCCGATCCCCACGGGCTGGCACAAGTTCCTGGGTATCAAAAAAATAAAAAAACAAAACAAGGGAACGATTTACCCAAATTAAACATCTTAAAATGACCAACAAAAACTAAAAATTTAGATATGATAAATTCATCCAAACACGCCCTTAACAACATTCAAATTTAATGATTTAAAATGTTAGACAAAACCAAAAATTACTATGATAGGGGAGTAACAAAACTATATAACAAACCTTTACGCAACAAGAGAGGTGCAACATCCACAAGCTACCAATAAGGACCTGAATTAGAATGGCCACTAACGACTCGAACCATCATCGCTGAGCATAATGCCTCAACCTGGAATATACAAGAAACAAAAACTACATACACCCAAAGGTGTATGTAGGGTGTGAGCCAAGGACCCAATAGGATACCACCATACCAAGAGATTCCATGCCCAAACATCAAAAAGATAATTTAACATGTTTATTAAAATTCACGCTTTTTAAAACTCTTTTAAAGAAGACATTTAGAAATTGATATTTAAGAATGAATACTTGAAGAAAAACCATTTTACAAATACTATTTTAAAGCAGAAAAGAAAATTTATAAAGATCACACACACCCGAGTGGTCCTCCGTATGCCGACGGAAGGCACCATGTCATGAATAGTAGAACACCATAGGTAAATCCCCTAAGGGTCATCTAGCTCGTGTGGGTCCTTAGAACCTCGTACCTCGGTGAAAAGTAACCATAACAAACATCCGTTCTCGTGCACGAGCCACTAGTAGGGATCATACCCATAACCTAGTGCTCCCCAATCATCTCCAATATAGTTTTGTTAGTGTTGTAACATCAAACTTGCTAAGTGAACCATGGTCAAAACCCCTCCGTTCACCATCGTACTATTTCCGGTCCTCCTACCTAGATACCCAGGGTTTCTCTTGTGCTCAAAAAAGTTCCATATGTTAAAAAATACCAACTATACTTAAAAAAATGCAATTTGAACTCATAATTTCCACTTTTAAATAATACACACACCAATTCTTTATTCAAACACCATTTTCATCACTTAAAAATTCGATAAACTCTTTGCGCAATTAAAGAACCATTTTCACCGCTAAATAAGGCACTAATTAAAATCATAAAATAATTTCAAGAAATCCCACATGGATTTGCACGCACAAAAACTCACCCGCACCCCACACATAAAACATATAACATGCCAAACCTTTCAAAAATTTATTCCGCATTACTCACGCAACTTAATAAACCATACACATAATTTTTGAAACACTTGTAAGAAGCGCAACACGACTTTACACCAAAAACACACTCAAAATCACCTCATTAAAACAAAACTCACATTACAACGTCTTCCAAATAGGGTTCGCATCACATTCACAATTCAATAAACCACTTAAACATTTTTCCACACAATTTCAACGGTGCACAACAATCTCAACACATCAAAAGAATCAATTTTCCATTGAAAATATCATTTAAATACACACGCACCCAAAGTGCCTTGAAAACACATTTCACACCAACTAAACAAGCATTAAAACCTTTCCAACCATGTTTCGCATTACAAAATTAATTAAACAAACCATTTACACAATTTATAAAACAACCAAAAGGCACAAAAAGATTTAACCGAAGGTCTCACTTAAAAGCACAACAATTTTTACATGAAAAAAAAACCATTTTAAAATAAAGTGCACATGAAAACATTTTTTTCATCTCTAAAACAATTCACTAAACAATTTCAAGCATTTATATAATAACACACACATGTGAGAAGACTATATTATTTAGGAAATTCAATGTCATCAAATGAGTATGCCAATAAAAATTCTAAAACATAGCTCACAACATCAAATTAAAGCATATAACATGTTAAAATTAACTAAACAAACAAGTTAAATTATCAAAAAAAAATCAAGGGCATAGAACCACCTACCTCAACGTCAAAAACCACAAAATTGGCAGGAAAACATCGATCACACCGTAGTCGCACCATGAGGGACGCGAAGTGAACCCTAAAAACAAGATATCAACCCACTAGCATCAAAACGAGCCAAAACACACAAAACCCTAAAATCGAAACCCTAAGATGAGGGGGGGAAAGACTTACTGGAGGGAGAGAGAAGGTCGAAAGAGTCACGATCATCAGAGGAGGAGGCCGGTGGTTCGCAGCGATGAAAGGGGAGCACCGGTGGTTCGAGATTCCGGCGGAGGGGCGATCCGCGCAGGAGGCGTGCGCACGGCGGGGATGTCCAGGGAGGGCGCGGGGCAAGGGTTGCCAGACGAAAGATAAGGGCGGCGGTCGGTGTGTCGCCATACGACCAGGAGGAGTAGTTCGTAGGCACCGACCAAGGGTTTGGAGAGGGGGGAGAAACTCGAACCAGGGGGGGCGACGGGAGAGAGGGAGGGAGGGAAAAAATTAAAGAGAAAAAAAATAAAGGTAAAAATAAACCTAAAAATAAATAAATAAAAACTAAAATCCTAAATTCACTCATAATAAAAATAATGATACCAAAACATAATAATAATAATAACATATCATTTACTCTAATAACAATATTAAGTTTTCTCAAATAATAATACTATTTAAAACAATTCTTTAAAATCTATTCTACTCCAAATTCTTAATTTTCTTTTATTCTCACTTTAATATTCATTTCATTTTATTTAATTAATTGAACATCGGGCAGACTGTGCAGTGAACCGAGTGAGGTCTTGCGGTGACTTAGACGAGGACGCGCACCTTCGACCTCGGTTCACTGGATGCTGTCAAGGCCAAAACATGTGTTTTTAGATAGAAACTCAAAAATTTAAGTTGGGCTTCAACCCGAACTACCCGATACCAAGAAAATTAATAAAATAATATATTTAAAGACGACGGGTGTGACAATTCTCTCCACCATAAAGCTTTCCATCCCTGGAATGTCACGACTAAGTCTAAGACCCAAAGTAGGAAACGAAGCTCCCTTAAGGTTCAAGAGGATCCCTATGAAAACAAGCATAGAGAGGAAAACACATCATGCTCATAGAAGGTGACTAAAATGACAAACTCAAGAAACCTATAAAAAGACTTTATAATATGTGTCACCCGCCCCAAAGAACTAGAATACCTTCAGTTGATTGATCAAGGAAAAGAACTCTCGCACCCATGAAAACCAACTTCACAAGCTGAGACATCTCAAGAACTATTAAATGAAAACCACTCCATTTGGATATAATGAACAAACAAGATCAAAACACATCCAAGGAACACTATTATCACTTATCACCAAGATATCTTTAGAAACAGAACCAAAAGGTCAACATGGGGAAGCCCAAGGGGCTCCCCACCATTAAGAACCAACCGACGCCCAAGGTGAGACTGGAAAACCAAAATGGGGAGGTCCGAGCGGACCTCCCGCCATTAAAGAAAAGTCTAACATAGATTCATTCAAGAGACATTTGTGCGAGACCCAACGTGGGTCTCCCCAACATTAGAACTAATAGAAGATATAGAACTTTGAAAATTTTCTGATGGTGACCAAACACCCCACCACAAGGGGAGGGGAGGGAGGGGCCCGATTACCGGGGCGTCAAAAGCATGACCCAAGACAAACCAACATTTCCACATTCCTGGATGAGCACAACTTTGTGACCAATTCTCCCAAACAGACCCCATAAGGACCGCTAAAAGAGATTACATCCGGTGGGGCGCAACCCCCAAGACTTTAAGGCAATGAGACAAACATGCCTCCACATAGCCACGAGAAACCCCACGCACCCAAACGGGTCATTCGGAAAGGAATAATCACAGAAAACAATTTAAACCTCCTTCACCTTCAATACCGATGACAGAAATAAGGTTGGGGTCTCGTACACTCCTGGGGTTCCTGACCACGTGCCAGCTTCACTCCGAGGCCTATGGCTGGAGCCCTGATGTCTGAAGCATCTCCTGCCTCGCAGTTAGGTATTGAAGACTCCCAAGTGGAGCTTCTCCTTTTGGTGCCACATGCAATCATACTGCACCCGAGACAACACCATCAGACACAACACACCATGACATCCAATTACTCTCACACTGAACATTCACTAGAACAAGAGCTTAGATGGTACATGTGAATCACCCCTTGTTACACTGAATGAGAACATGACACCACAAATCGTCACCGAGCACGATCATTGTTTTCGAGAGAAACATTACAATGATAAAAACTTTAAACCGCGTCTTGAACAACACGTGATTCCTGCAAATGACCATAGCAGCCTCATATGAATGGGTCTACCAAACTAGTATCCAAACACGAAACTTTTCTTAAATGAAACAAACCAAAGACCAGAGGTCATTTAGAACAATAGACCGTACCAACAACTTCGGGTTGCTTCCACCGTTTCCCCACTGGAGTCTCATTTACCACTTCCAAACAACCGTTGACTATCAAAGTGACATCATGCTGCAAGATGTCACCCAACCATGACCATTGCGGCCGATAAAAGCACTACAAGCCTTTCAAGACATTGGTCAGCACCGATAACTCCGAACTGCCTTCACCCTTCCTTGCTGGAATTCCTTTCACCGTTTAAAGGGGGAACCTTCAGACGCAACGACGTCAAACTTCATACCCGATGACTCAGAAAACTCAAAGAGACTAAAACTCCCTTCATCTCCCCTCGCATATGTCATCCCACTGTGAGAGGATCCACTTAACCGAAAGGAAAAGGAAAAGACTTAGCACTATCATCCAAAAGGGAGAGTCCTTACTTTAATCAACTGGAGGGTCGACAAATGGCAAACTATCTGTGGTCATACGTCATTCGCACATTAACTCTTTATTGGGGGCATACACTAGCCAAGAAGGAGAACCGTGGACCCAATCAGACTGGTCCAATGGTCAATACATACAGCAAGTGAATTCTAAACGTGTAGGGGGAACCACTACAAGGGCTTCCCGAAACACTTTTCGAAAGAAACCATTAACTACAGGTTTGCACACCAACTCACGAATAATAATTCAAACTCAATACACAAATCATCCAATAGGATTCTCATCTCAAAACGCCTCACAACCAACATTTCCAAAACACAAGGACACACCACACAAGTACTGATTGTTTAAAACACCAAACTTTTCCTTTAACAAAACTTTTTGAAAAGGGATGAAGCTGGTGGATTTCGGCACCACCAATGGTGTCCCATGGGCCTCACACATGCATGTTCTCATACTGCACCGGCACCCACATCATGTCCATCTAGGCACTCATCTGCTTGTGCTATTAACCCTTTCTCTTTCCCATATACATTCATGCATGTGGTTTCCCCTGAGAACACCAAGAATAAAAACTAAACCATTCCATTTTTCAAAACCAAAACATTCAACCCACACTTTTCAAACCTTACACGCCATTTCATTTTTAAAGCGCTTCATTTGAAAAAAATTTCCAAGAACAAAACATTTTTACTTAAAAACCAAATTTCCACGAATCCAAAATAAAGAGATGAGAAACAATGCAGGAGGAAACTAGTGTCAGTGGGTGATTGGAGCATATAGTTGGCGGCCATACACCAATCACGCCACTAGCCATGGAGATTAGTTTAGGAAAGTGTCCTCGGATCCACAAGGCTTTCCAGACCCTGCGAGCTCACTAAGACCACTAACCCTACTCCCTTTTTCATTTCCTCTAAACAAAATAATCACAAGCACCAAAGACTCAGACAAACCTCAACTTACTTTGGTAACTCGAGTCCCGCCACGAGGTGTACTGGCCAGGAACCTTACTTGTAGCTAGAACGTCGAGTTCTGAAAACCTAAAGTATAGTCTACCGTGACTCCTTCCCAAAAGAACACGACCCAAAAGAGCAAACCACCTCTGATACCATTTTTTCACGAACCAAGTCGGGTCGCCATCCGACCTGGAGCCCAGCCCGGTCCGCGAAAAGACCCGAGGGGCGCTCCCGATCCTCATGGGCTGGCACAAGTGTCTGGGTATCAAAAAAATAAAAAAAATAAAATAAGGGAATGATTTACTCGAATTAAACATCTTAAAATGACCAACAAAAACTAAAAATTCAGATATGATAAATTCATCCCAACACACCCTTAACAACTTTCAAATTTAATGATTTACAAAGTTAGACAAAACCAAAAAGTACTACGACAGGGGAGTAACAAAACTATATAAAAAACCTCTATGCAACAAGAGAGGTGCAACATCCACAAGATACCAACAAGGACCTGCATGAGAAGGGACACTAACGACTCGAACCATCATCGCTGAGCACAATGCCTCAACCTGGAATATACAAGAAACAGAAACTACATACACCCAAAGGTGTATGTAGGGTGTGAGCCAAGGACCCAATAGGATACCACCATACCAAGAGATTCCATGCCAAAACATCAAAAAGATAATTTAACGTGTTTATTAAAATTCATACTTTTTAAAACTCTTTTAAAGAAGACATTTATAAATTGAGATTTAAGAATTAACACTTGAAGAAAAACCATTTCACAAATACTATTTTAAAGTGGAAAATAAAATTTATAAAGAGCACACACACCCAAGTGGTACTCTGTATGCCGACGGAAGGCACCGTGTCATGAATAGTAGAGCACCATGGGTAAATACCCTAAGGGCCATCTAGCTTGTGTGGGTCCCTAGAACCTCGTACCTCAGTGAAAAGTAACCATAAAAAACATCTGTTCTCGTGCACGAGCCACTAGTAGGGAGCATACCCATAACCTAGTGGTCCCCAATCATCTCCAATATAGTTTTGGTAGTGTTGTAACGTAAAAATTTCTAAGTGAACCATGGTCAAAACCCCTCCATTCACTAGTGTACTATTTCTGGTCCTCCCACCTAGATACCCAGGGTTTTCCTTGTGCTCAAACAAGTTCCATATGTTAAAAAATACCAACTATACTTAAAAAAATGCTATTTGCACTCATAATTTCCACTTTGAAATAATACACACACTAATGCTTTATTCAAACACCATTTGCATCACTTAAAAATTCGATAAACTATTTGCGCAATTAAAGAACCATTTTCACCTCTATATAAGGCACTAAGAAAAATTATAAAATAATTTCAAGAAATCCCACATGGCTTTGCACGCACAAAAACTCACCCGCACCCCACACATAAAACATATAACATGCCAAACCTTTCAAAAATGTATTCTGCATTACTCACGCAACTTAATAAACCATACACATAATTTCTGAAACACTTGTAAGAAGCGCAACATGACTTTACAGCAAAAATACACTCAAAATCACCTCATTAAAACAAAACTCACATTACAACGTCTTTAAAATAGGGTTCGCATCACATTCACAATTCAATAAACCTCTTAAACATTTTTCCACACAATTTCAATGGTGCACAACAATCTCAACACATAAAAAGAATAAATTTTCCATTGAAAATCTCATTTAAATACACACGCACCCAAAGTTCCTTGAAAACACATTTCGCACCAACCAAACAAACCTGAAAACCTTTCCCACCATGTTTCGCATTACACAATTAATTAAACAAACCATTTACACAATTTATAAAATACCCAAAAGGCACAAAAAGATTTAACACAAGGTCTCACTTAAAAACACAACAATTTTTACATGAAAAAAACCATTTTAAAATAAAGTGCACATGAAAACATTTTTTTTCATCTCTCAAACAATTCACTAAACAATTTCAAGAATTTATATAATAACACACACATGCGAGAAGACTATATTATTTAGGAAATTCAATGTCATCAAAAGAGTATGCCAATAAAAATTCTAAAACATAGCTCACATCATCAAATTAAAGCATATAACATGTTAAAATTAACTAAACAAACAAGTTAAATTATCAAAAAAATACAAGGGCATGGAACCACCTACCTCAATGTCAAAAACCAAAAAATTGATAGTAAAACATCAATCGCACCGTAGTCTCACCATGAGGGACGCGAAGTGAACCCTAAAAACAAGATATCGAACCACTAGCATCAAAACGAGCCAAAACACACAAAACCCTAAAATCAAAACCCTAATATGAGGGGGGGGGGGAATAATTACGAGAGGGAGAGGGAAGGTCAGAAGAGTCACAGTCACTGGAGGAGGAGGTCAGTGGTTCGCAACGAGGAAAGGGGAGCACCGATGGTTCGGGATTTGGGCGGAGGGGTGATCCGCGCAGGAGGCGCGCGCACAGCGGGGCTGGCCGGGGAGGGCGCGGGGCAACGGTTTCCAGACAGAAGACAAGGGCGGTGGTCGGTGCATCGCCAGATGGTTGGGAAGATCATCTAGCAGGCACCAGCCAAGGGTTTGGAGAGGGGGGCAGGAGCATCTCGAACCAGGGGGGCGACAGGAGAGAGCGAGGGAGGGAGGGAAAAAAAGTAAAGAGGAAAAAAATAAAGGTAAAAATAAACCTAAAAATAAATAAATAAAAACTAAAATCCTAAATGCACTTATAATAAAAATAATGATACCAAAACATAATAATAATAAAAACATATCCTTTACTCTAATAACAATATTAAGTTTTCTCAAATAATAATACTATTTAAAACAATTCATTAAAATTTATTCTACTCTAAATTTTTAATTTTATTTTATTCTCACTTTAATATTCATTTCATTTTATTTAATTAATTGAACATAGGGCAATCCTTATAGTGAACCGAGCGTGGTCTTACGGTGACTCGGACGAGGACACGCACCTTCGACCGCGGTGCACTGGATGCTGTCAAGGCCAAAACATGTGTTTTTAGATAGAAACTCAAAAATTTAAGTTGGGATTCAACCCGAACTACCCAATACCAAGAAAATTAATAAAATAATCTATTTAAAGACAACGAGTGTGATAGTTTCTGATCGTGATCCCTGTTTTAAATCAAGATTCTGGAAAAGTCTTCAGAAATCTATTGATACTGAACTTCGTTTGAGCACTGCTTACCACCCTCAAACTGATGGATAATCAGAACAGACTATTCAAACCTTAGAAGACATGTTGAGATCTTTCTCACTTGACTTTAAATGTATGTGGGATCAATATTTACCTCTGGTATAATTTTCCTATAACAATAGCATCCATTCAAGTATTCAGATGGCACCATATGAAGAATTATATAGAAAGAGATGCTGCACACCAAATTTTTGGGATGATGTTGGTAAAAAAACTTGTAGGCCTAGAACTTATTGAGGAAAAAATGAAAAAAGTGAAGATTATCCAAACCCAAATCAAAGTATCCCAAAGTAGGTAAAAGAGCTACGTCGATAACTGAAGGAAGGATTTGGAATTTCAAGTAGGAGACCAAGTTTTCTTGAAGGTATCTCCATGGAAGGGTGTTATAGGTTTTGGTAAGAAGGGTAAATTGAGTCCCAGGTACATTGGACCTTTAGAAATGCTAGAATGAATTGGAGTTGTAGCTTATTGTTTGAAAATTCCTCCAAGTCTTTCCAAAGTTCACGATGTGTTCCACGTATCACTGTTGAGAAAATACATACCTGACCCAATGCATGTACTCACCTATGAGGAAATTGAACTGGAACCTGATCTATCTTATTGTGAAGATCCTATAAAAATTCTTGATACCAGGGAACAAGTGCTGAGAAACCGGATGACTCGTCCCGTAAAAGTTCTATGGAGAAACCATAAGATGGAAGAGGCAGCGTGGGAAGCAGATGAACTTATGATAAAGAACCACATGAATCTTTTTGTGCGGTAGTATTCTAGAGATTTTGAGGAAAAAATTATTTGAAAGAGGGAAGAATGTAACACCCCAAGCTTCCATAGTACGTTTCCCTTTGAATAATGCAATAGCTTGCATTGTACACAACTTCGAGATTCTAACACACCGCGACCAATCAAACAAACCTTTATGAATAGTAATACCCAATTTTTGAAATTTTATAATATTATTTTTCAAAATGGAATTCATTTTTGAATTAAAATATGAAAATTAGCTAAGGGTGAATTTTTGGTACTTTTCTGAAAACATTCAATTTTTGATGAATAGTGAAAAACACTGCGTTATTGGTCAAAACCAACTTTTTATTTAAATAATTATTTATTTTATTTAAATTTATTTTATGTCAAAGTAGATACATAATACCTATATAAGTTCAATGTAATTCATTGGATTCATTTTATAATAATTTTAGATATATAAAAATTTTATTGAACTTTTTACTGTCTTTTACCCACCTCCTAGGAGCATTTGCAAATTTGCATAAAACTTAATTTTACGGCTTCTGTGAGTTGAATTTCAAATATCTGAGAGACACGGTTAATATCAGTATGTAAAATTTGGTTCAATAAGATGAAAATAATTTTTGGTGAATAGTAACTTTTGACTTTTATTTACCACGGTTAAAAGTAAATAGGGTAATTAAGGGTAAAAGTGATATCATAATTACCATAACACATGTCCTGATTCTATTGAATAAGTATAATTCGATTAGAAACAACCTTATAAATAAAATATGACTCTTTTTGGTCCACTTGGATTAGATTAGGACATTTATTATTATTTTATTTAAAGAAGAGTTAAAAGAGTTAAATCTGAAGATTAATAACTAAAAAAAAAATTAATATAAGGTTACACGCAATATAAATTCAACTATAAATATTCACTATAAAGATAAAAATATTTCCTACATAATGGTATTTTATTTATAATTTTTAGACATTAAATAATTTAATTTATTTATGACACAATGATGATGCAGTAATTACCTTTTTAATGGAATATTAAACTAATTGATATTATAAGTATAAAAATAAGTATAAATTGATACTTTTGATGAATCACACTAATTTTATAGGTTAATATGAAATTTTAAAGTTGGTTAAATAAATTTTATTCAAATTGATAAAGTTGTAATGGCTTTCAAAATAATCAAATACTAAATAGTGTCAAAATTGACATAATTGAGTTTTTTAAAAAAATACTATATTATTAATTGATATAATATTCATAAAAATATAATTTTCGGCCAAAAGACTTATATAAAGTTATATATATTATTAATTAACCACTTGGAGTTCTCTTGGAAGTTTATAGTAAGTTTATTAACCATATAATATTAAAATATAAAGAGACATGGTTTTTTCAAACTATTTAACTATGAGTTAAATCTAAAATATAATGTTAATATGGTGACCTCAACCTGTCTAAAACCTATTGGTTGAGAGGTTTTTGATCCATAACCACCTTATACAATAAATAAATCATTTTGGAGCTATTATAAACCGAAAATTATTTTATTATAAAATAATATTTCAAGCTTTTCCTAAAGTGACCCTCACCTCTTTTATAAAAGAGCACTTCCCCTTCTCTCAAAATCACACCTCCAAATCCATTTAGCTCTGACAAAATCTGCCCAAATATCCTCCCAACTTTCCTTCCTTCATCCTATAGTTCTTCCTTTGGTCATAAAGCCAACCTAAGGATCCCTTTTGATCAAATCAAAAGGAAGAACCTGAAGAAGAGGTAAATATTTCATCACCTCTTTCAAGTTCTTTTCTTTTTCCACTTCCTATTTATTTATTGTTTCCATACCAAAATAATAAATATAGTACCTTATACATATTTTTATTTTATTATAAATATGGTACAACCATATTCATTATTCTATCCATCCTGTAAATGACAAAGTCTCCTTATATGTGTACGTACGGCTTACCGTCTCCACATCGTGGTGTAGTTTGTTATTCAAACATTTCATTATTTGGATGGGTATAATAATGAGTATAAATAATGTAAATAATAAATATAAAATTTTAATAATTCTGTATATATGATAAACCATCCAATTACATACTATTTTTCCATCAATATAATGATATTTTTGCTCGTGCGTACGTACGAATTACCGTCTCCACGAACGCGATGAGATTCATTTCCCCATCATAACCATTCAAGAATAATTTTCATTTGATGACTAAAAATAATGTTTATGAATATAATATAATTATGTATATGAACCAAATACATCCTATCCATAACAATCATGACTTATGTAACCAAGCATATAAAGGAAAACGATTCAGTTAACACCCGAAACGATGATACTACTGAAATATTATTAACAAAGAAATATTGATATCATATTTATGTATATAGTTATTTTATAATTTAATAACAATGATTTAACTATTATACAAGAGTTTAACATACCCTCAACCAAGTAAAAGTACAAGGTAAGGGTTAATTTCACAATCTCTTTATTATCCGAGGTTGTTTTTACGTATCTACTGGGACCTCTTTATCATCTACATCCATGTTTTATTAAAAATGTATTTCAAAACATTTTTACTATTTACTAGACTAGGGGTTAAATTCATTTATACCCTTATTTTACCGTATATGTTTTGAACGGAATCTTTTCATCATTTTCCAAACAAGGTACTTTAGGACCTTTTTGACAAAATTAAGGTAAGAATGTTTTTTTAACTTATACGGCAGGTGCGTCTATTTTCTGTCATTATAACATCATCAAAGCTTCCCTTACAAGCTTATAAGAATATTTTCAAAATAAATGTTTTCTTTTATAATTATGTGACTCTTAAATGGTTTAAAAATGTAAAGTGGTATTTCTTTCAAATAGTTTTTATTTCATCTATGTCAACATCCTTTGATGGATTTTAAACTTGTTTGAAGTTGATTTATTATGATACAAATATTCCATATTGTATTTAAGGTTTTGTGACATGTTTGACAGTGGATGTGTTATTTTTATACCATTCATGGTTTATGGTTAAATTATTGACCTTTTTTATGCTAGTTTTAATACAAATGTTTATGTTATGTTTCAACCTTTTCATATGAGGAATGTATTGGACTTAGTATCTGACGGGTGGATCCCGCTATAGCTCCTCGGTACATCGGTAGGTCTCATGAGATAATTAGATGTGGAATTGGCTGAGTCCTTTCCCAATTTTATATATGGTTTTGGCCAAGGCCTAAATCATTTTTAGACTTCTTGGCTGAGGCCTTGACAAGATGATTCAGAATGTCCGCCATTATACATTCCCACATTATGAAAATAATAATGATGGTTCATCTGGTTATTCAACTAGTAGAATACCCATGACTATGTTTTATTATGGTATTATTTACTCTGCTCATATTCCTTGCACAAAGTGTTCATGTTTATTATTTTTAAAGGAATTTGTTTTTAATTATTCAACATGCCTAATGTTTATGTTATCTTCCACTATATTGCTTACCCTTACTGAGCGTACGAGCTCACCCCTTTCTTATGTTTCATTTTTCCGGGATATGAAGAAGTTAGTTATGAGTGAATTTCAGGCATAATCTAGGAGGCTTAGATATTTCTAATGGAATAAATTAGTGTTGTATTTCTTTTCAAGTTGTAATGATGAACTTATGTATGTATCTTGTTTCCAATAATACTAAACCGATCGGTCTTTCAAGACATGATTCCTTGTATCATTCCAATGTTATGTAATAAAGCACTGACTCTGGGTAACTGGGGTCAGGGCATTACACATGATGTTTTCAACTCAAGGCATCCGCCACTTTGTTTTGTTTTGTAGGATGATAATTGATCATGTAATCATAATTTTTTTATCAATTCAATCCATCTTCTATGCCTCATTTTTAATTCCTTTTGAGTGAATATATACTTCAAACTTTTGTAGTCAGTATATATTTCACATTTGGCTCTGTATAAATGATGTCTCTAAATTTTCAAAGTGAAAATCACATCTACTAATTCAAAATCATGTGTGGTATAATTTAACTCTTGAGGTTTTATTTGTATTGTAGCATAAAAAATGACCTGATCATTCTGCATCAAAACACAATCAAGTCCCTTTAATGAATCTTCACTATAGATGAAAAACTCACCATTTGTAGAATATAGGGTCAGAACTAGATAATTCACCAATATTCTTTTCAATTTCTAAAAAAATAATCATATTCTTTTGTCTAGGTGAATTTAACTCATTTTCAAGTTAACTTAGTCATTAGACTAGATAACCGTGCAAAGTTTTCAACAAACCCCCAGTAATATCCTACAAAACTAAGAAAACTATGAATCTTGGTTATATTTTTGGGTCTTGTACATTCTTCAAAAAATTTTGTTTTATAAAGATCAGTAGTTATGGCATATTTAGAAACAATGTGACCAAGGAAATAAATTTTTTGTAACCAAAATTCACACTTTCTGAATTTTTCTATATATTTTCTTTTCTTTTAAGGTTTTCAAAACAACCCTTATATGCCTTTCATGATCCTCTTTAATTCTAGGATATACCAGTGTGGCATCATTAAAAAAACAACAAACATATCCAAGAACTCATGAAATATTCTATTAATAAGATCCATGAATACAACAGGTGCATTATTTAACCCAAATGACATAAAAAAACATAATGACCATATCTAGTTCAAAAAGATATTTTTGGAATGTCATCCTCATTCACCTTCAGCTAATGGTACCTAAATCTCAAGTCAATATTAGAAAAATACTGATCTCCCTAAATCTGATCAAATAAGTCATCGATGCGAGGTAAATAATATTTATTATTAATAATAATGTTATTCAAATCTCTATAATCAATGCAGTGTCTCATGGAACCATCTTTGTTTTTAATGAACAAAATAGGATCTCCCCATGGTGAAGTTCTAGGATGAATGAAGCATTTATCAATAAAATCCTACAACTAATTATTCAAATAAATAAGTTCTATTTTATCCATTCAATAAGGGGGATTTGAAATTGGATTAACATTAGGAACTAATTCAATTGTGAATTCAACTTTATGATCAAGTAGAACAATGGGTAACTCATCAGGAAAAACATCATGGTATTCATTTACCATTGGCACATAATTAATCTAAACAGTTCTCTTATTTTCAACAATATGAGCAAGATTACTTTCATTTGTATCTTTAAATAGTTTCTCAGATTCCTGATATTTTATCAATTTTATGGGTTTTTTCTTGTAGAAAAATTGAAACTTTTTCTAAAAAATAACTTCTTTAGCTTTACAATCAATCTTAGCATGATAAACAGAAAGCTAACCCATACCCAGAATGGCATCAAAATCTAATAAGGGAAAAATAATGAGGTTTTAAGGTAAAGTATTTCCATAGATAATAATATAAAGATTATTAAAATTCCTTTTTGCTATAACATTTACCCCTAGTGTTTTAACAATAAGTTCTGGTCTCATTTTTTGAGGTGATATTTCCAATTTACCAGAAAATTTCTCAGAAATAAAGGAATGTGTAGATCTCATATCAATAAAGACTTTAGAAAAATCTGAGTAAATAAAAATAGTACTTGATACCACTTTATTGGTGGCATGACATCTACTGACATAGTTACAAAGGATCTCACTACACCTTTCTTATTTTAGTATAACTACTTTCCATCACTCAAATCTTTCTTTAGGAAGGCATGTTCATAATGACCTATCTCACAACATTTGAAACACTTTACAGTTTTCTTATCATAATTGTTGTTAAGATAATTTTCATTACAATCTCAATCCATATGTCCAAACAGACCACATTTAAAATAATTCTTGTTTTTTGTAAGACATTCCCCAAGGTTCTTTTTACCACACTTTTCACAAACTATAAACTGGACTTTCTTACCATCCAATTTCTTTGATTGATTCATGCCCATAACTTTCCATCTAGACCTCTTATTTTGTTTGTTTTAAAAGTACAAGTGATCATCAGCAAACTCCATTTTTCCCTCTCAGTACATCGTATAATTTTCTCATAACTTTTGAGTTATCAGGAGTCCAATTCCCTTTGGTATCTTGGCTTAAATCTTAATTAAAATCAATTGATTTTCTATCAAGATCCTGAATAAGATTTGAAGCATACCTTGCTAGTCAGGTGAAGTTTTCTTTATACACAACCACTGAATCTTTTTCTGTTTTCCTCAATTCAAATAATTTATTCTCCATCCTAAGTCAAACCACCTTAGGAAAATATTTTTCAAGGAAAATACTCTTAAATTCATCACACTCTAAGGCTTCAATCTCTTCCCTATCTCTAATATTCTTGACCATTAACCACCAATGATCAAATTTAAAATTAAAATGATAAATGTAAAGACTGAAATTTTGATTATATTAACATCCCATACCATCAAATATCTTTTTAAGGGCTTTAATCCATACTTTAGCCGCTACTGGGTCAGAAGATACACTGAAAGAAGGAGGGTGTTGCTTCATAAAATGTTCCACTATCATCACATTCCTTTGTGGTAGCTATGGTAGTTCTGTTTCATGGATGCCACTAATATTTATTTCCCACATCAGCTAATCCATTACCTGTCACAAACAACTCAATTATAATTCCCACCATTCTCAGTTGTGGATTCAGAAAGATATCAGCCTCTCGGTTCTTTCCATCTTCATCTTCCCTATTTCTTCTGCAGAAAACCATTCTGAAAAGACATATCTTAGATGATGCAACATGGTAATATTTAAATGATATACCATTTCAACATAACAATAAGGTAAAAATTGATTTATGTTATTATGTTAACATCATACTAACTCTAAAAGTAATCTAAACCATTCTCTAATACCAACTATAAGGACCTGACCATAAACATTACATAATCTAGATATTTCAACTAGATTTCACTTCTTTATATTCCCAAAGATCATTTCAGTTTATATTTTTATAAAGTTAGGATATAACTAATACATATAAATCCACATGTATACAAATTGGGTACCATTAAAATAGTATCCATTTCTTCTAAAACATAAATTTTTTAACACAAAAAAACAACATGATTTCTTTGACAAATCTTCATAACATTTAACTTGACTTACTTATTTATCTTACACATCATTATAAACTGTGAAAAACATTTAAAAACATGGTATGAGAATATAAATCTTAGTAAGGGATATAAAAATAAGGAAAGAAACCATTAGTCCATGAATACTTATAAACATATGAAATCATTTTCACAAAGTCATACTTCTCACCCATATATACTTACTTTGTGAATCATGAGATTTCCATAAAACATTAAAGGACATAAATAAAAACATATGGGTATCTTAGGGAATTATATAACTATATTTTAACCCTCATGGATATCTTATGATTTGTAACCCTAATAACTACCTTATAACGTAACCCTCACGACTACCTTATGGTGTAATCATCACAGTTACACTTGGAGTAACTATACGTCTGAACTACAACTTACACACACCCAATGAATTGTAGGGGGATATAGGTCCCACCCATCATCATAAAAAATTCTAAAGAACTATAAAATCATAATAAAACATGAATAATTTATAGAAACATTGCTTTTGAATTTCTTAAAATAGAATTTTAAAAGAGGATTTTTAAAGGAAAGTCTCTTACAAATATCGTATAATTGAAGTAAAAATTAATATAATGAAAGGATTATGTTTATAAACTATAAATAAACATAATAAATAATAATATAAATGTAATTTATTACACAAATAATCTCATTACCACATAATTAATGAAGTATAAGGTCAACCCAAAGAATGGAAATTGGGTTAAGAATTCCCTTACCTCGGGTTTGCCTTACTTAAAACTTTTTTAAACCTCATATATAATGGTAAAAAGGGTGTTATTAATATTTTAAAGAAGAATAATCATGTTTATAACACCTTATATTATCATTTTATAACATCATTCAACCCATTTACTAATAATATTTTGTTATTTCCATTGTTTCGGGTGTGTGCTTTACATGATTTCCATGGTCAGATTGTAAAGGATTTTCTAGTCGAATGGAAGAGAAACTATAGAAGTGAAATTAAATGGTATTAATATATTTAAATAATATTAAATCATTCCATAAATCATTTTAATTTTATGGTGTGATGATGAATCATTAGATAAATCATTAGTGATATTCATTTAGATCATTTTGGCGATTCTTTGATAATCACAAACTTGTTTCATCATATACCTTTAATATTAAGAATATCAGTTAATTAATGAACATAATAAAGGTAATATCATAAAATTTAAAACATTTTTAAACCATTAAAATAGTTTTACAACCATATTTGAAGGAAGTAAAGGAAATTGATGACACATCGTTCATGATGTCGATAAATCGACACATCACAGAAGATGTTTTTATTTTTAGAATAAGAGGAAAAGAAGAGGAATAATGATGATTAATTTTCCCATAAACATGATAAAAATAAAGAATATATATAATATTGAAGCTTTAATGCCTCTTGGATAAGGTTAGGTTAAGTGAGTATAAGAAATGAAAATAATTGAAAAGAAAACACAAGAAAATGAAAGAGGATTTTTACCTCTTGATATCTTCTCCCTGAGATCCTTCATAAGGACTTTGGTTTTGGCCTTTTGGTGAGACCATATAGTCTTAGAAGTGGGTAAGATCATTATTAATGTGATTGGGAAGAATTTAGATAATTATAAAATCTTGAGAGGTGTGAGAGGAAGAGGGGGGTGAGGGTGGTATTTATAGTGGAGGAGAGGAGGGGTTTCCATTATTTTAATAATTAGTTTAATATTTTTGATCAAGACTATGAATAGTATTGATTCATGTAACCCAAAATAGTAAAGAGAGAATATTATTTCTAACCAAGGGTGATTAAATCTTCTATGATTCTAGGAATAGTGTTTTTAACATATGATTTATATATACGGTAAATTACCGTATTTCACTATTCATAAAAAATTTGAGTATTTCAGAAAAATCTAAAAAATTCACCCAAACCATTTTTCCACATTTAAAATTCAAAAATGAACTCCATTTTATCAAAAATAATATTATAAATATGAGAAAAATATTTTTTAAATAAAATCATAATTTATTCCAAAAATAACAATTTTAAAACTATAACTGATTTTAAAACACCTTAATATTTTAATCGAGGTCTCATAAATTATTATAAATACATTAATTGGTGAGGTTACTATTAATTAAGTCATATTAATTTTCATAAAGTTAAAATTACTATTTATAAGGGTAGGTTACTATTCACCAAAAATTAAGTTTGTCCTATCAGACTCCAAAAAACTTACTGATCACAACTGTGTATGTCTATTTTTTGAAATTCAAATCAAAGAAGTGGAAAAATTGTATTTAATGGCTAGTTTAAAACTATATCCTTAAAAAAAGTGTCATTATGTAGAGACTCAGTGTTTCATTCATTTTAATTTATTTTTAAAACCTTGGGGTGTTACAAAAACCATCCACTCCAACCAAACCTAAGGGAGGGATCGAAAAGGATTCAATATCCTAATACTAGATTAAAATGCAAAGGGTTACTATAAAAAAGAAAATCCAGAAGAATAATATTATAGAAATAATATAGGCCAACGTTTTTGAGTAATAGACCCTATTTAAGATTCCATGACAATGTTAATTTATTACTGAGAAGGGGAAATAAATAAGTGATGCACTTTTTCTTTTACAATTACTCTTTAGAAATTATCCACTATTATTGATTAAGTATTGATCCACTCACTTAATAATTTGATTTTAAATTTTTAACACTCCTTAAAATATGTTTCAAAAAGTTAAGTGGTATCTATATTTATAAATTCAATAGGATGAGTGGTATCTATATTTATAAATTCATACATGTGTTAGGACAAAGGGTGATATCTATATTTATATAATCACAATAACTTCTGAATACCTCTTAGATACATATAATATCACCTCATATATAATATATATTGATAATAACACCATATAAATGGAATGTCACTAACTCTATCCAATCTATAGGATATCCATCATGCCCAACTCCCGCAATCTTGTCCTCGCAAGAAGCTAAGTACTACTGAAATTCAGTCCTCAAACCAAAATCCTTTTCCTTTTCATGGATCATTTGAATTATTTCTTTGAATTTTGAAACTACAAGGGTTGTCTCATCATGAGTGTGTGTAAGACCATCCAACCGAGCCTTCTCACAGTCACAACAATCATGGAGCCACTTGTAGGGATCAGGCTACAACTATTTCTTTTTTTAACTTTTGACAGAAAAATAAGAAATATTGTTTAGAACTTCACTAACTCCCCATCCTGGGAACATTTATATTTAAGGAGACAACTATTATCCTATCCATATCCATCTCTTAAAGAGTTATTATTGATTTTTTTTGCCTGAGACTCATCCCCCATCTCTTCTAGACATGAACCTATGTTTCTTCAACTACTATGAGCAGTATTCATCCAATATATGGTACAGTTGATCATTTTGGATGCATTTAAAGGATAAAACCTACCAATAGTGGAGTAGTTATTTTCTTAAATTCAATTATCCATTTTCTTCAAAGCATACTGAAATTATATGAAATATTCAAATGTTGGTTTCCCCTTATTTGAAAATACCCTTTTGTGTATTTATTTATTTTGTTAAATATTAATATTACCAAATAAAATAGTATGGATATAAATAAAAAATGTATAGATGCTAATAATTTTACATAAGAGTATGAATATGGGGTGAAAGAGTTCATCAAGTTTTCAAAATATCATGCATATGACTCTTCTCAAATCCTTCATCTGGGTTTATATTATTTTCATTCAAGAATAATTAGTTTAGAGGAGTTGGAATAACACTTGATCTATCATGGAATTGATAAAAGTTATAAATATTGGACTAAACATGGGGAAAAAGTGAATGTAGATGGTGACTGGGATAACATTTTGTTTTATGGATCATCTGATATGATTACAAGTGTGGAAAATGAAGAATACCATATCGAGGATGTGATTATAGGTGTGAATGATGATGCATATTTTATTAATAAAATTAAAATGACAGTTGAAGATGAACTTTGTGATTGCGAATTTTTTTTAGAAGTCAAGGAGTTGTGAAAAGATGACATTTTATGTTGGTTTTACTAAATATACAACATTGTCAGCCATAATTAAGCTATATAATTTAAGATATGGAAAAGGATGGAGTGATTCTAGTTTTAAAAAACTACATTCTCTCTTGATTGATATGCTCCCATAAGATAATCATCTTTCTATCTAAATGCATGATGTTAAACAAATGATAAATTCAATGGGTATAATATCTGAAAGAATACATGTCTTTCCAAATGATTGTATTCTATTTTTTAAGGACCAAAAATTTCTTAAATAATTCCCAAAGTTTAGTGATTCTCGATATAAGATAGATGAATCAGGTCATAGGAAATTTGTAAGCTACTTTATAATCATTCCAAGGTTTAGGTGCCTATATATAAGTAAGAAAATTACAAAGAAATTGACATAGAATGAAAGTAAAATAAATAAATATGGGAAACTTCATCACACGATAGACTCTCCTTAGTGGAATTGAATTGATCATGAGTATCTTGAATTTGGAAATGAGCTGAGAAACCTTCATATTACATTGTCTATAGATGGAGTGAATACTTTTAGTTTTCAAATAAGAACTCACAATTCATGTTCAGATATGTTTGTAAATTATAAATTCCCACTATGGTTATGCATGAATTAAAAATACATTATGTTGTCTCATCTTATATTAGGACCAAAACAACCAGGTAATGACATTGATGTTTATTTGGATCCATTGATTGAAGATTTAAAATTATTATGTGATTCAGGTGTAATGTTGTATGATGCTTACAGAAGTTAAGATTTCACATTGATATCCATGCTGTATGGGATGATAAATAACATCACTACTTATGGAATTTTTTCAAGATATATAATTAATAGAACTCAGGGGTGTCCTATTTGTGAACAAGGTACATATCACTTAGGTTGAAACATTCATCAAAGAATGTGTTTCTAGGAAATTATAGATTTATACCCTTTCATCATAAGTACTAATCTTGGACGACATCATTTTATAGGATTTCATAAGAACGTATAGCACAATATCCACTAACAGGTGATCAACAGTTCAAGAAAATAAAATATATGAACACTAATTTTGGTAAAACTTTAAAAAAACCTTATAAAACTGGTTAAAAAAAGAGATCATTTTTTTAATTACCATACTAAATTTTTTTATACGTCATTAATTTTCTTGATGCTATGCATGTTGAAAAAAAATGTATGTGATCATTTCATTGGCACGTTACCAAATGCCCCTAATAAAACAAATGATAGAGTTAAGGCTTGGTTGGATATGATTAACATGATAATATAAGAAGAGTTGGTGCTAGTGAAGAGTAAAAAATGAAATTTTCCTCCTCCAACTACTTACACTCTTTAAAGTTATAAGAGATATCAGTTTTAGAAGTTCTTAAATGATGTAAAGGTTCTAGAGGGGTATTCATCGAATATTAATAATATCATGTCAATGAATGATTTAAAGTTAAAGGGTCTGAAATTACATGACTATCATGTTTTGATACAAGATTTAATGTCTATATATTTATGTTTCATTTTTTCCATAAATTTATATTATAAATTAACCACGATCTATTTATTTTTCAAAGATAAATATAGAAAATTTATAAACCTAGTGAAATTTCCAACTTTGGAAAAGGAAATTCCATCATATTATGTGAATTGGAAATGTTCTTCCCATTGAAATTATTTTATATGATTATTAACTTGATTGATAACTTGGTAAGATAGATTCAACTATGTGGTTCTATACATTATAGATGGATATACCCCATTGAATGGTATATGAATATTTTGAAAGGGTATGTAAAAAATTGAAGTCATCTAGAAGGTTGTATTGTGGAGTGATATATTGTTGAGTAAGTCATTTAATTCTTAATTGACTACCTATACGGTATGGAAATCATTGGTCTACCAAAATATCATCACACTGGGTGGCTTTTAGGTGAAGTAATTTATGGAATAGATTTTGTCACAATTACTATTATAAATCAGAAGTAGGCCCACCTTTGATTTTTTTTCATAATAGTTTAGAGGTTTACTCATATGTTGAAACCCATAAAGAAATTCTTAGGTATTTGAATCCATCAAGGGATGAAATATAGATATCAAATACACATAATCAATAGTTTATAATATGGTTTCAAGACCATATTTTTAATGAGTCATCCAAAAATATAGATTCAATTTTAGAACGAATTTGATGGCTAGGCAGAGGGCCAAGTGTGTATGTATTATCTTATAATGGTTAGTCAATTAATGGTAATACATTCTATACATTTTAATATGATGAATGGATTGCCATAAAATATAATATATTTACACTTGTGGATGAAGAAATTTATGTATCTAGTACCAAGGATATACATCTAATTTATATGAATATTTCAAACTTTGGTATCATCAAACAAATATGGGAGTTGGATTATACATAATTCTAAGTGATGATTTTTTTAATGAAAGTGCATTGATAATAAGAGTGTTGTTAAAATAGATGAGTTGGGATTCATGAAATTGGATTTTAGTAAGGAAGGATAAAAATATTAACAATTTGTAATGACATCACAGGAAGAACAAGTATTTTATGTTCTAGATCTCGTAAACCAAAAGTGGTCAATTGTTCTTTTATCTACCAAAACCACTGAAGGGTATATAAAAATTTAACTGAAGACAACCCTTTCATTAGAAAATAATAATCATTTCACAGTGATCACAATGTAGATAGGGTCTTTTATGTTAAATTATACCATAATGAAGTGATTTAGATACTCGATAGAGGGTTCAAATCCCTTCAACATTTCAAAAAAGAGATTTCAATAATATGGTTATATATTTTTTTGTAATATACATTGTCTTACCTCATATTATTATTTTTTCACTCCTATATTTATGTAATCTAAATTAAATTTCCAACCACTTCTATAGATAATGAATTCTACATATGCCAATGCCCCCAATCTTGAGAAACAATATGTTTATCAACCTAATAGTGCTCCCAATATATAAGAACAACAACCTTCTGCACATGTCGATGTTATCAATCAACAGGAAAACATATTAATGATGTTAAACCTTAGTAAATGGTATAAGGTGAACCACCATTTTCCTAGAAAAAATAGGAGTTTCATATCATGATAGTGTTAGAAAAAAATTATTAAGGTAAGAAGAAATTACATAAAATTTTAGGTTGGATGGAATGCATGTGGTTAGGTTGTTAACCCCACCAAGGCTATGTTCAAGTAGTTTTATTGGGATCACCACTTGATAGTGCATTCAGATTAATATAGATTCATGGAAAAAAAATTCCCACACTTATGACACTGATTTAGGAAGATATTAGGATAACATTATTATATAATTTCTCTATTTTACTAAAAAAATATTGAAACATTGAATTACTCTTCGTTGTCCCTTGTAGAGTGCATTTAAAGTAGATGACTCCCAAATGAAATTTGTATTAATTCTTACTATAATGTCTCATAGAGGCTTTCATATATTTTTTATGAAGTTTCATCTCAAATATGATGAAGGGAAAATAAACAGGCACCCACTATATATGTATGCACATATGATAAGCCAAGAAGAATGGGATTCATTCATTGGTCATCATGAGAAGAAATGTTTTCAGGTACATCATGACTAGTAATAAATTGGTTCAAAATATATGTATTAATCAATTTTATTAATAATTGTTAATTTATGAAATATAAAATTAGTGATAAAAATAAGAAACTGGTAGAAAAAACAATGTACCCCTACCATAAAGTAAATATGGGGTGTGCTTCACTTGAAAAAAAAATTTGTATGTATTTTAAATCCATCATAATACTTTTATGTGATATGAAAAAACAACATAACTATGTTAATTTATTTATATTCATATTGATGAATCCAAATCCAAAGTCACTTCCAACCTACATCATGTAATATGGAAGGAGGCACGTGTAAATAATGAAGGGATACTAATAGATGAAAACACACAAAAAGTGTGGTAAACATGTGTAAATATGACATAATAAGATTTTTTTTGTATCTAAATAGGTATTACATAATAATGATTACATATTTTTATATATTTTATCTGACATAGATGCAAGAATCATCATCAGTTATACTCGATGAACAACTTCTATCAGTGGCCTTGAAGCAGCTAGAATAATATTGCCACGTTAGAGGTTTGGGTTTTAGTGTGATACCCCTAACATATTTTGAGAAAAGAAATGAACAGGAAAATAAAAATAAAAAATGAAGGAGTTTTAGGAATGTTTAGTTACTCTTGAATAGAAATTAAATTAGAAATCTTAGTTTCTATAAAATATTATGGAAAGGGATCAAAGATAAGAAACAAAACAAGATAAACCACTTCATGAAGATCCACCCACCCCCACCCCCACCAGCTTTGAGGTGACCCACTCCCTCAAAAAGTTATCTTAGATAAGGTAATCAATATTCTCATAATTTTTTTCTGTAAAATGTGAATCAGGAAGACACTGATACATTACTTATAATGATATTCTACATAGTGAAAATGATTTTGATTTATATCTACCAACACCCACCCATCGCCTTATTGTGAAGACTACCATGTTTAATATCCAAGAACATATTGTACAAAATATATATCTTCCAATAAGTCATGTGAGAGTGGGAATTAATGTAGCTCATGATCTGATCACTGAGCTACCTATTCCACTTGATGATGTAGAAATTCGTATAATCGATAAAGTTATTGTAACATTCATAGCATGTCCATTAGATCTTGTAAAAAACATGTCAACAAATAGGTATTGAAATATAATTTATTTTTCATGAAAAATATTTAATAATTAATAAAAAAAGGTCTAAACTGATGAATGTTATTACATACAGACAAATGGAAGGGGGTGAAATGAAATATCGATTCAAAATGAACTAAAGGACCAACCAACCAATGAAAAACATATTCACAAAGTTCCTTTACCTCACCCATTCAACTTCTGAATTTACTAACATTAAAGGTGCATGTAGATAAAATTTTACAAATTGGTAGTAAGGACATAGTTTATTTTGAAGAAAAAATATATAGAGATGGAATTAAAAACTACATTTCTCTGGAGAACGTAAATGAAATTCTCAAGTAGGAATGTCTAGGAGTATCATTTGTAAACATATACACGAGGTGTTTTTTATGATTTTTTTTCCAATAGTTGATCTACTATTTTAATTATGACTAAATATAAATCATATTTTTTTTCAAGTGTATATATCAATACTATTTTAAGATAAAACTTTATGAATGTAAATATGGACTCATTATTCCTTACATCAATTCTACACAAAAAACATAGTCGAATCAGATCAAATTGATGTAGTGGTGGAAAAACTAGTCGTAGTGTTCGAAAGAAAACATACAGATGATAGACTCTTCTTATTACCAATGATGTAGGGGTAAAATTTTACAATTTAATCATATCAAATATATTTTTACTCATTTCATTAATTATTCCTTTTTGTTTTTTATGAAGAATTGGTTACTAATTTAAATAAATTTAGATACTCTAATGATTTATTTTCTTGATTCACTTCATGGATACCCAACAACCAACCACATGTAATGATATTTTTCAATTTGTAATACACTATCTGACACATTTTAGAACTAAACATAAAGTTATATATTTTATAATATGTTTTAAGGAGAATTTGGTTATGATAGGGTGGTGTTTAAATATCATCAAAATCATGGAATGAGGATAGTCCATAAGCATAAGGAGTGTAACACCCCAATATTTTTACGATATGTCTCTTTTTAAATTTAACTTCTTTGATAGTGTACATTACACAAAACACCAAGCTTAAACAAATGATTAAATATTATTATAGTTATCACCTGGTCATTAAAATGAAAGTAATGAAAGAGATTATGTAAATTATGAAAATATATTTTACACATTTTTATAAAATAAATTCTGCGGTTACCAATAAATTATAAATGAAAATAAAAAAATTTGAACATAAAAGATATGTTTTTATAAAAATATTATTTTTATGACCACAATGAAATTTATATTAATTATTTGAATAAATTTATATTATTGAAATATATTAATGAAATTTATATGCTACATATTCAATAAAAAGTTTTTAAATTCAATTAATAAGTTTGATAGACTTAATATAAGAATAAATCCAATATTACGTATAAAAGACTATATTTTTTCTAAAGACAATTTTAATTCCTTTTAATGAAACACTTGGTTTAAAACAAAATTTTGAAACTTTTATAAATTATATTGAAAAAAAAAACTTTAATTTTAATGTAGGAATGTTAAAATCATCTTAGTGTGAAATTTTGTCATTTTTCTGAAAATATTTATTTTCCAGTAATAGTGAAAACCCCCGACTTTTATAAAATTGTCATTTTCATTATATTAATAGTACATTTATGATTTTAATAGAAATGTAACATATTAAAGTATAAATAAAATTTTGGAATCTTATAATTTAAAATATGATATATTTATATCATGGAATAAGTAAATAAATGTTTTAAAAATAATTGATTAAGTGTTAGTATTTTTGTAAAGCGTAACTGTTTATTTACAATTTTATAGTAAATATAATGTTTTAAAATATATTTAAAAAAAATATATTCATAAATTAATATTTTGTATTCTTATGATTATGAGATAATTTTATGAGACTTTAATTAATTTTTCAAATTGTCATAAAATTAGTTATAATATTAAAATCAATATTTTTTAAGTAGATGATGATTTTATATAAAAATTAAATTTCTTATATTTAGAATATTATTTTCATATAATAGATTCCATTTTTGGAATTCTACATGTCTAAAAATGGTTAGGGTGATTTTTTGGAAATTTTCTAAAATAGTTACATTTTTTATGAATAGTGAAATATGGTATTCTATTGTATTTAACATTTTAAGTTAAATACATTAATTAAAACATCATGAATTTTGTAATAAAACCTTATTTAAAACTCACATGCACTAATTACTTTATTTAGTCATAACAATCAACACTATTTCTTGTCTTGAGCCAAAAATAATAAAAAAATGAATAAAATAATAAAAAAACACCCCTCTCCTCCACTATAAATACAACCCCTTCTCCTCACACCTCCAAAACCTTGAATATTTCTTACATTCTATCCATTTCCTTTCCCAAACCCCTCCACCACATTCTGGAATTTATGGTTTAACCAAAAGACCACTTCCAAGTCCCTTAAGGAGGTTCTCAATGAGGCAACTCTCAAGAGGTAAAACCTTCTCTCTCTCTCTCTCTCTCTTTCAATTTCTTTTCTTTTATTATATTTTCCTCACCTCCCCTGCACAAAGTGAAATTATAAATATATTATCTTTTATATACTATAATTTAATTATGTTAATATTATATCAACAATAAATTCTTCTCTTTTCCCATTTTAATTCTAAAAATGATAACATCATAAGTGAGGTGTCGATTTACCACCTTCGTGGACAATGAGTTTTCATTTTTAAATTCCGCCTTCAAGGCTGGCCAAAAAAACATTTTTATGGTTAAAAAAATATTATATTTAATAAAACTTATTAAATATTCTTGAACCAGTATATAAACATAATATTAATTCATAAGATAAAACTAGTTCGTGATAATCAAAAATGTAAAGACCCATAATTTCCATGTATTTTTTTTAATTAAGTGGAAATTTTATGAGTTCGCGAAAATTTACAGTGCATTATTCCTAGGCCTGGAGTGCCCAGAATGAATTTATAACCTTTTTTGGGTATGTTCATTAAACGTATGAACTGGTTTTTATAAATTTTGAACCGGTGCTCGGAATTGAAATTTGAGGACATCGTTGAACTCGCAGCGCCGATATTCACTTAAGGATACTTTCACCTCGATGAGAGTTGGTCGAGGGTGAAAGTTATTTTTTTGGGTTTTCTGTGGAAATAATAAAATAAAATAAACTTTCTTTTTATTTTATTTTATTTTTCTTTAGGATATCTCCATGTGGAAGTTTTGAAGTGGGGACCACCAGACCTTAACCTCCCATGAGAGGTTATGGTGGTGGGGACCACCTGAGCTTAACCTCCCATGAGATTTTGTGGTGGTGGGGACCACCCGAGGCCTAAACGTCTTGAACTCCCCTCATAATGGGGGAGAAACCACTCAACTCCCTCTTTAATGTGGATCAGCCTCTTGAGCTTCCTCCACATTAATTAATCCAAGGCACCACTTTAATTTTATCAACTCGGTTAATTGTTTAGCCAATTTGAATTTTATGCCAACGAACTAAATAGCCAACATAATCTATTATGTTGGCTACTTTTCATTTTTCTAGAGGAATTGGGAGAGGAGAGAGCTTTGGGAGAAATAAAGGTCTCCAATGAAGAACTTCACCTCCCAATGAAGAACGCCCCACCAACGAAGAACGCCCCACCAACGAAGAACGCCGACCTCAACTTTGACCTTCTTCCTCAGGACTTCTTCTGACGTGGGACATCTTCATCTATGACGAATTGACGTCTGTACTTCCTTCTCGCACCAATGTCAACGAACAACCCGAGGTAGGGGTTTATTTGTGTATGATTACTTTTCCCATATTCTTCCCTTGATTTCTTTTCGAGATTGGGAATAAATCATTACGGGAGGTTGTAAAGCATGAAGATCTTCTTCAAGTTCTTGTTGAGCCATATGATACCACACTAACGCAGAGGGTACGGTTCAAAAAAACATGGCCTGACCCCTCCAAAAATCTTATGATGATTCGTGGTGTTGAACGCGACGAAGGCGACGACACAATGATACCGCCTCCTGGCCCTCGCCGCCTCGCGACCTCTGCGCCCTCGAGGAACCCCCGTGGCCGAACCGATCTGCAGCACCCATGGCCCCCACGCCCCGTGGCTCCGCCACCCGTGGCCCCACCATGCCACCCATGGCCATAGCTGACAGGGCTGAGCCGCCGCCACCGACAGGGCCGAGCCACTGCCGTCGTCCGCCGAGTCGCGACCAGACCGCTATGGCCGAGCCGCCCTGAGGCAACGAACCGCTCCGGCTGAGCTGCCCCGCGGCACCAAGCCTCTCTGGCCGAGCTTCCCCGTGGCACTGAGCCACTCCGGCTGAATCGCCCCACGACCGAGCTACACTGGTTGAGCTACCCCGCGGCCCCGGGCCGCTCCGGCCGAGCTGCCAAGCAGCCTCCGCCCTCCTAGCCGAGCTGCCCCGGCCGAGTTGCCCTATGGCCTCGCGCCATCCACGGCCGAACCCCTACATCCACTCACAACCTGCTGGACTGCCCAGCGGTCCGGGTCGAACCTAATGGGCCGGGCCGGGTCGGTCCAACCGGGTCGGACAAGATTCATCCCCACTACGACCCATATACTTTCCATTGGCCATAACTTTGGCACCAGACGTCCGTTTGAGGAACTGTCAGTGGTGATTGAAATCTTGGAGCAAGACGGTCTCTTTGAGTATAGCCCACCAAAGTTTTGAATTAAGATGGGGAATAGTCAGGTTGGATCAAACACGAATCCAACCAGGCCCCTGGGACAAAAAGGCTAATAACTCACAGACTGGGCGTCCAATTAACGTGTCGTCTGTTGCATTGAGACCCCTATGACGTGGCGGACCATTGAGATGTTTCTTCGTGGGACTTCGTGGTAGTTGGAGTATCGACCAGTAGCTTGAGGAGTGGATCCTCCTGGAGATGAGCGAGCATAGTGTTGGAACCTAGTAGCTGGCTGAGACTTGACGACTGCTGACCTTTTCGACTCAGAGTGACTTGTCAGGCTCAGTGGGGACCGCATCTGTGTGAAGAGGAAGACCCATGGTGGGTAGAGCCTTTATGTGACGTGGCAGACCCATGGTAATCAGCAGGAGGAGTACCTCAGCAGGCCACGAGGGGGAATGCCTCTGTGTGACGTGACAGACCCAGGGTACTCGACAGGAGGAGTACCCCCGCAAGTCATAAGGGGGAACGCCTCTGTGTGATGCGGTAGACCCACGGTGGGGAGCGCCTCTGTGTGACGTGGTAGACCCACAGTACTCGATAGGAGGAGTATCTCAACAGTCCATGTTTAGTGGGAAGTGCCTCTGTGTGATATGGTAGGCCCACAATACTCGATAGAGGAGGGGTTCTCTAGCATCTGAGATGTTCGACGATGTGACTGGGGATGTTACTTGTTACTACCCCTAGAATAAATCCTGGTGTGAGCTAAGTCAGAACCTTTGTGTTTATTCTTGTTTGAGATGGATTACTTGATAACTTTGGTATATGTATGGGCATATACCTAAGTAGTATTATCTGTTGATTTCATACATTTTGGTTTATCCTTGGTGGATTTGCGAGACCTTGAGAGTCTCGGGGTCTCTACTAAGTATTTTTATACTCACCCCTACACGGGTTATGCCCGCACCTTTTTTTATTGGATGCAGATGATGGACAACGCTGACTGAGGCTGAAAGTACCAGGACTGGACGGTACCCGGAGGTGGACCTTACGGCGTGTCGCTACGCAGAGGATACAGGTGGATGTAGAGTGTTGAGGAGGCGATACGTACCTACCCTTCAGGTAGTAACCTTGGAGGACGATCCATTAGTTGTATTTTCTCTTTCTTCAGTTGTTTTGTATTTCATTTGTACTTGTACCTTTACTGTTGGGATTGTATTTAGGCCCCTTTACTTTCATCACTCTTTTGGTTATATAGTTTTCTTGTGTTCGTATCTTATTGTGTGCTTGGTTACGTGAGGTTACAGGTTAGAAAGGCAATGCCTTCAAAGTTTTAGGGAAAAAGCCTTTCAGTTATAGTCGCCAGCCCCTAGCCTATGGAAGGTGGGCTTGGGGTAGTCACGACATGGGCCCTGCGGGACGGGTCGTGACAAATTGGTATCAAAGGAGTCGGTTCTACCGCAGAACTTAGGACTCTGATCTTTCTTTTTAATGAAAATAATGTTAAGTGTAGTTAGTGTGGTTATAAATTTAGGGAAACCAGTGTTAGTGCAACGACCAATGTATCCATACACTAGGTCTCTAACTTCTGATTTCTGACTCAGTGCACAAAAACATTGATTGTGAGTGTGTTTTCAAGAGTCTTCTTCATGAAATTTTTGAGTCAGATCACTAGGTATAACTTATTAACCATGGAACACCAGTTTCTTTTCAGGATGCCTCCACCCAGACATCCAACTAGGGTTCTGAGAGTTTTACATACTGATAGCCCACCGAGTGACGAGGCCTCGATGTAGGGCCCTTTTCCAGTAGAGGAACCAGTGGAGGCACCAACAGTAACATTCTCCATTGGGCCACTGATGCCACCAGCCTCAATAGCAGACGGTGCATGCTACTTGAGTGCGCTGCACAAGTTCCAGCGCTAGAGGCCACCCAAGTTCAGGGGAGAGATGGACCCAAAGACAGTTGAGGATTGTATGGAGGTTGTAGTCAGAGTCTTTCGACTGGTAGGGACACCATAAAATTTCATGGCAATCATTGCCACCAGACTTCTATAGGAAGTAGTGGGCATATGGTGGATTTTGATGCTCCAGGTTCACGATGAGGTGACACTTCTCTAGGCAGACTTAGAGAGCCTATTTTGGGCAGTGTTTGTTCCAGCGACTCTTTGTATAGTGCGCATACAGGAGATTATTTATCTGCATCTGGGCAACATGATTGTAGCTTAGTATTCAGCGAGGTTCACTGACCTCTCATGCTACTCCACTGATATGGTGCGGGACCCATTCTTTAGGGCTCGAACCTTGGAGAAGGGGATCAGGAGAGAGGTCAAGGCTTCGATGATCTCACTTAGCATTCCGACTCATTCAGGGGTGTTAGAGAGAGCCCTCTTAGTGGAGAGTTTTTTTGCCAAGCAGTCACCAGCAGCGAGACCCACCACCAGTCATCACGCAGTGGAGTCTTCTCCTGTTGGCAACAAACAGATGTCACAGAGGTCCAAGAGGACCAGACATACTAGTGGACGACTGCAATATTCAGAGTCAGTTGTGCGGGGAACCCAAGGTGGAGCCAGTCATGATAGGAGAGGGCAGTGTTACGCATGTGGTGGGTAGGGTCACATGGCTCATGACTGT
This sequence comes from Viscum album, assembly GCA_963277665.1. Taxonomy (NCBI): domain Eukaryota; kingdom Viridiplantae; phylum Streptophyta; class Magnoliopsida; order Santalales; family Viscaceae; genus Viscum; species Viscum album. The sequence continues at coordinate 1,641,320,498 of OY728145.1, forward strand.
ATGACCCGTCGTATGGATGATTAACAGATGGTCGAGGAACCACTCAGACAGAGACATAGGTTTGACCGAGGAGGTCCGCAGGGAGTAGGCAGATGTGGCAGAAGAGCTGGCCATGCATCTGGTAGTGGGAGATGATTCGAGATGTTACCACCACCCCCACCTAGAGGTCTACCCCGACTGCAGGGAGCAGGTGGACAGGGGAAAGATCAGCTCCAGGCAGCTGAGGCTTATGATCATGGCGCTCCGGAGATGATATAAGGTATGATCTGTGTCTACTCCACCTTAGCTGCAGTACTTATAGTCCTAAGTGACAGTCATTATTTAATTGCCACTTCCCTCATTCGAAGCTCGAATATTTTGACGGAGCCTTTGGCTCGATCCTTACGGCTAGAGACTCCTACAGGAGTGGATTAGGTGATTAAACACTGGTCCTGACAGTGTGAACTTAATCTAGGAGGCGAGATATTTGGCTGGGATCACCTAGTAGCGACATCAAGGCCTTACGACATCATCTTAGGTATAGAATAGTTATCTACAATCCATGCTCAGATAGACTATATTTGGCGCAAAGTGCAGTGTGTCTGCACGGATGGAACCAGGTTTACCTTCACCGGCGAGAAGGGATACTTTTCATCGTAGGATGGACTTAACCAAAAGAGAGTGCAGCTGATCACTCATCAGTTGGCTAGCCTTATCCTTGGAGCTGTTGATGTTGAGAGTCTGAGCTATCCTGTAGTAGTGGACCAATACGTAGATGTTTTCTCTGATGATGTTCTGGGTCTACCTCCTCGCAGAGAGGTGGAATTTTACATTAAAGTATTCCTCAAGACGACACCGATATCTACAACAGCATATCGGATGGCTCCCGTAGAGCTTTGTGAGCTACGAGTACAGCTGGAGGACTTGTAGGGGAAGGGATTCATTAGGCTTAGTGTTTCTCCTTGGGTAGCCCCGATTTTGTTCGCCAAGAAGGCGGATGAGAGCTTGAGACTTTGTGTCGACTATCGGTGCCTGAACCAAGTGACCGTGAAGAACAAGTACCCACTCCCAAGGACTGATGACCTCTTTGATCAGCTGATGGGAGCACGATGGTTCTCGAAGATAGACCTCCGATCAGGCTACCACCAGCTCAGAGTGCGAGATGAAGATGTACAGAAGACGGATTTCAGATGTTGGTACGACCATTATGAGTTTTTGGTTATGCCATTCAGTGTAAAAAATGATCCAGAAGTGTTAATGGGACTCATGGACAGGATCTTTTAGCCATACCTTGATCGCTTTATAGCAGTCTTCATCGACGACATTCTGATCTACTCGGATACTGAAGAGGATCATGTCTATCATTTGAGGATAGTGTTGAACAAACTCTGAGAGCACCGTCTTTATGGTAAGATCTCAAAATGTTGTTCTGGATCCGAGAGGTTCACTTTCTGGGACATTTCATATCGGAATCTAGATTTACAGTGGATCCACCGAAGATTGAGGCAGTACTTTCTTGGGATCCACCCAGGACTGTGATGGAGGTTCAGAGTTTCCTGGGTTTAGTTGGATACTACTGGAGATTTTTACCAGATTTCTCCAGAGTTTCAGCACCACTATCAGTATTGATGAAGAAGGGGCAACCCTTCGTTTGGTCGGAGAAATTCCAGCGGAGTTTTCAGGAGCTGTGGCAGAGGCTGACTAGTGCCTGTATCTTGAGGCTTTTAGAGGAGGGTGTAGGGTACGAAGTTTACTGCGACACATTAGAGACCGGACTTGGATATATCCTGATGAAGGAGTGATCAGTGATCAGATATGGTTATCGATAGATGAGACAACATGAGAAGAACTACGCTACCCATGACCTAGAGTTAGTATTAGTGGTCTTCGCCTTGAAGATGTGGCAGCACTATCTAATGGGTGAACGTTTTATAGTGCACTCTGATCACAAGAGTTTCAAGTATATATTCTATCAGAAGGACCTGAACCTAAGACAACGACGTTGGCTTGAGTTACTCCAGGACTATGAATTCAAGATAGTCTATACTTTTAGGAAGGGGAACGTTGTAGTATATGAACTTAATAGGAGGTCTGGTATACAGCTTTTAGGCAAGGCGACAGAGCATCTAGCCGCTTTGCAGATATCCTTTGTGGATAGATATGGAGAAACTTTCCTTCATTCTCTTACAGTCACTCCCCCACTTCTTCAGTGAGTCAGGGAGGCACAATGAGGAGACGCTGACTGCGAGACACGATGTGCTTAGATATCCACAGGATAAGCACCTAATAGATTTTCTGAATGTGGGGAACATGTCATCCTTTTCAGAGTACATACCATGGTACTAGTGTCACTTCATGAGGAAGTGTTGAGGGAGTTCCACACATCCCCTATAGCGATACATCTAGGAGTGGAAAGGATGTACCAAGATCTCCGACGATAGCACTGGTGGCTGAGAATGAAGAAATCAGTAGCAGAGTTTGTCTCTCGATTCCTCACTTGTCAGCAAGTGAAGGTGGAGAATCAGGTACCCGCGGGCTTGGTTCAGCTTTTTATAGGTCCCATAGTGGAAGTGGGATGGGGTATCCATGGAATTCGTGACAAGAATTCCATGTATATTCAGAGGACATTGGTTGATCATCAACCAACTCACCAAGCTAGCCCACTTCCTACCAATTAGATAGCAGGGTTTAATAGAGAGCTTGGGAAGCCTCTATGTACAAGAGACTATGTGGATACATGGAGTAACCTCGATGATTGTCTCCGATCGTGATTCACGTTTTACTTCCTGGCTATGGAAGGGGTTGGAGGAGGCTTTCGGGATGCAGCTACGTTTGAGAACCACCTTCCATGCTCAAAAGGATGTCCAGACTGAGCAGACCATTCATACCCTCGAGGACATGCAACGTGCTTGCGTCCTCGACTTCAGTCACATCTAGGAGGATCATTTTCCTTTGGTGGAGTTTTCATACAACAATAGCTATCACTTTACCATAGGGATGACACCTTTTGAGGCTTTGTATGGGTGACCTTATAGATCACACTTGTGCTGGACTGACCTAGGGGAGTCAGCACTAGTGGGACTAGAGATGGTACGAGCTACCATAGAGAATGTGCAGATCATCCAAGAGCGGATGAAGATTTCACAGAGTAGGCAGAAGTCGTATGCTGACAGGAGACAGAAACCTCTAGAGTTCGAGGAGGGTGACCATGTCTTTCTACAGGTCTCATCTCGATGAAGTTTATAGAGATTTGGCCAAGGCATAAAGTTATCTCTGAGATTCATCAGACCTTTTTAGGTCTTCACCAAAGTTGGGGAGGTGGCTTACCACTTAGCTTTTCCACCTCGGTTGCACTGGGTGCATGACGTCTTCCATGTATCCCAACTGAGGAGATACGTGCACGGACCTTCCCACATCATCGACCATAGTGATTTGGACATCGACGATGGGGAGACTTTTACGAAGGTTCCATTTGAGATTGAGGATTGACAGGAGTGAGTACTTTGTGGATGGTCGATACCTCTAGTGCGCGTTCGCTGGAAGCACGAGAACCTCCAGGAGAGCACATAGAAGCGGAAGGCTCAGATGCGTGCCCAGTACCCCCACTTGTTTTCCTAGTTTTATGATGTGGCTTACGGGGATGTAAATCCCTAAGTTGGGTAGAATGTAAAGACCCGGAATTTTCATGTAATTTTTTTAATTAAATGGGAATTTTACGAGTCTGTGAAAATTTATGGCGCATGATTCCGAGTCCCAGAGTGCCCAGAATGAATTTTTAAACTTTTTTTGGGTACATTAAGTAAACATACGAACAAGTTTTTATAACTTTTGAACCGATTCTTGGAATTGAAATTCGTGGACATCGTTGAACTCGTAGTTCTGGTATTCTCTTTAGCTGACTTTCACCTCGACGACAGTTGGTCAAGGGTGAAAGTTAATTTTTTTGGGTTTTATCTGGAAATAATAAAATAAAATAACATTATTTTTATTTTATTTTATTTTTATTTAGGATATATCCATGTGGAAGTTGAGAAGTGGGGATCACCAGACCTTAACCCCCCATGAGAGGTTATGGTGGTGGGGACCACCCGAGCTTAACCTCCCATGAGAGGTTATGGTGGTGGGGACCACTCGAGCCCTAAACCACTTGAACTCCCCTCATAATGGAGGAGAAACCTCTCAACTCCCTCTTTAATGTGGAGGATCCTCTTGAACTTTCTCCACATTAATTAATCCAACACACCACTTTAATTTTTCCAACTCGGTTAATTGTTTAGCCAATTTGAATTTTATGCCAACAAAATAAATATCCAACATAATCTTTTATGTTGGATACTTGTCATTTTATTTGAGGAACTGGGAGAGGAGAGAGATTTGGGAGAAATAAAGTTCTCCAATGAAGAACTTCAACTCCCAATGGAGAACGCTCCACCAACGAAGAACGCACCGTCAACGAAGAACGCCGACCTCGACTTCGACCTTCTTCCTCGGGACTTCTTCCGACATGGGGCGTCTTCATCTACGAAGAATCGACGTCCGTACTTCCTTCTCGCTCCAATGTCAATGAACAACCCGAGGTAGAAGTTTATTTTTGTATGAATACTTTTCCCATGTTCTTCCCTTGAATTCTTTTCAGAATTGGGAATAAATCGTTACGGGAGGTTGTAAATATTGACAATATTCATCAAGTTCTTGTTGAGCCATATGCTACCACCATAACGTGGAGGGGATGGGCCAAACAAACATGGCCCGACCCCTCCACAAATCTTTTGATGATTTGTGGTGTTGAACGCGATGAAGGCAACAACGCAATGACACCGTCCCGCATCCACCGCCGCCTCGCGACCTTCGCGCCCTCACAACACCCCCATGGTCGAGCCACTCCGCAGCACCCATGAATAATGTGCCCCATGGCTCCCCCACCCACGGCCCTACCATGCCACCCACGGCCGCCGCCGACCGGACCGAGCCGTCGCCGCCGTCCACCGAGCCGCTCTGGCCGAGCCGCCTCGCGACACCGAACTGCTCCGGCCGAGCCACCCCATGGCACCAAACTGCTCTGTCCGAGCAGCCCCACGGCCTTGGGCCGCTACGTTCGAACCCCCCCCCTCCCGACCCCGGGCCGCTCCGGTCGAGCCGCCCCGCGGCCCCAGGCCGCTCCGGCCGAGCCGCCCCGTGGCCCCGGGCCGCTCCGGCCTCGCCGCCCCGTGGACCCAGGCCGCTCCGAACGAGCGGCCCCATGGCCCCGGGCCGCTCTGGCCGAGCTGCCCTAGGGCCCCGGACCCCTCCGGCAGAGCCACCCTCTGGTCCCAGGATGCTCCGGCTGCGCCACCCCGCGACCTCCGCCCTCCTGGCCGAGTCACCCTACGGCCTTGCGCCATCCGCAGTAGAACCCCCGCGGCCCCACCTGGCCTGCCGAACTGCCCAGCGGGTCGGGCCACCCAACACGGTTCAGGCCAAAACCAGCGGGCTGGGCCGGACCTAACTGGTCAGACCAAACCCAACAGGTCGGGCCACACTGTGAGCCGAGTCGGTCCGACCGAGTCGGACCGGACCCGGGCCCACTATGACCCATATACTTTCCTTTGGCCATAGGTTTGGCACCAGACATTCATTTGAAGAACCATCCACGACGCTAGAAATCTTGTAGTAAGAAGGTCCCTTTGAGTATACCCCACCATAGTTTTTGGAATAGGATGGGGAACAGTCAGGTTAGATCGAGCACAAATCCAACCAGGCCCCTGGGAAAAAAAGGAAAATAACTCACAGACCGGGCTTCCGATTAACACGATGTCTGTTGCGTTGATACCCCTATGACATGGCAGACCTTTGAGATGTTTTTTCATGGGACTTCTTGGTAGTTAGAGTATCGACCAGTAGCTTGAGGAGTAGATCCTCTTGGAGACGAGCGAGCATAGTGCTGGAACCTAGTATTTGGATGAGACTTGATGACTGCTAACCTTTTTGACTCTGAGTGACTTGAAAGGCCCATTGAGGAGCGCCTCTATGTGACGTGGTAGACCCAAGATACTCAATAGGAGGAGTACCTAATAAGACCATGAGGGGGAGCGCCTCTGTGTGATGCAGCAGACCCACAGTACTCAACAGTAGGAGTACCCCAGCAAGTCACGAGGGGGAGCGCCGCTGTGTGACGTGGTAGACCCACAGTGGGGAGTGCCTCTGTGTGACTCGGATGACCCACAGTACTCGACGGGAGGAGTAACTCAGCAGTCTAAGTTTAGTGGGAAGCACCTCTGTGTGAAGCGGTAGGCCCACTATACTCGATAGAGGAGGGGTTCTCTAGTAGCCAAGATGTTCGATGATGTGACTGGGGATGTTACTTGTTACTACCCCTAGAATAAATCCTCATGTGATCTGAGTCAGAACCTCTGTGTTTATTCATGTTTGAGATGTATTACTTGATAACTTAGGTATATGTATGGAAATATACCTAAGTAGTGTTATATGTTGATTTCATACTTTTTTCTTTATCCTTGGTGGATTTGTGAGACCTTGAGGGTCTCGGGGTCCCTAGTGAGTATCGTTATACTCACCCCTGAATGGGATATGATTTCACCTTGTTGTGTTGGATGTATAAGAGAGACAATGTTGACTAAGGCTGAGAGTACCAGGACTAGACTGTACCCGGAGGTGGACCTTACGGCGTGTCAGTATGTAGAGGAGACAGGTGGACGTATAGTGCTGAGGAGTCGATGTGTACCTACCCTTCAGGTAGGAACCTCGGAGGATGATCTAGTAGATGTCTTTTCTCTTTATTCAGTTGTTTTTTATTTCAGTTGTACTTGTACCTTTACTGTTGGGCTTGTATTCTGGCCCCTTTACTTTCATCACTCTTTTGGTTATACATTTTTCTTGTGTTCGTATCTTACTGTGTGCTTGGTTACATGAGGTTACATTTTATAAAGTCAATGCCTTCCTAGTTTTATGGAAAACACATTTCGGTGCTAGTTTCCCGCCTCTGGCCTACGGAATGCGGGCCTAGGGTAGTCATGGCATGGGACTTGGGGGACGGGTCGTGACAGAAACAAACACCAAAATAATATAAATGGTTATCATTAACGCTTTATCTAACGAATCATCCTCATATTTAGAAAATAAATGATATATAAGACCATTAAATATCCTATAAGTTAATTAATAAAATATAATTTTGATTCTGGATAACTATTTCCATTTTATATGATCTTTCGTACATGTATACAAGTGAACCAATCATGAAAACCAAGGAAACGAACACCCCTGAATGACAAAATTGAATCTTATAACTCATAAAAAAGGTCATAAATGAACTTAATAAAACTATAATAAATAAAATAAATGTTTAATAGGTTTTTGATTAAATTATTAATTAATCTAACTTCATTATCTATGACTTTAAGTACAAGTGTAGAACACTTTCAAACATAAGGTAAGGGTTTTTCTCATCTCACCTTTATTTCCGTGAGATATTCCTTATTCACTAATACTTATTGTATGTAGTGTATTTATAATTCCCATTTATGTATCATATAATTAATCAATTTATATTTATGGTATTCAATGTATTGTTTTATGATCATTAATTTTATGGGGCATATAATTCGACTATTTTCAAAGTGGTAAGGGATTCTCCCCAAACCTCTATTTTTCATTCAGGTTACGCTTTCTCTCTTTGTACCCAAATTTAATTCTTCATTATTTTTATATAATTATTAAAAATTCTATGTATATATTAAAAAATCATGTATCCAAATAGTTGAATCTTTATTTTATTGTGAAATACATGTTTTACAAGGTTCCCTTTTCAATTATTCCTGATAAGCAAACCCTGATTAAAGGGAACTTTCCAATTTTTTACTCATTTTAAAGTACACTCCATAATCTATTTTAAGACACCAATATTTTTATAAAATCACTATTTTTTTCATGAAAACTATATTAGATATTTTCTAGTTTTATGTAATCAATTAATCCTTTGTCTTCTTTAAAGTCTCTTATATTTTCCCTCAAACTACACTGAAGTGGCCCATTTCAAAAGTTTCTTAAAAATTATTTTTAAAAGTTTTCACTTTAGTTGGACATCATTTATTCCTCAAAAAGAATTTCATTATCCTCTTTTTCTATGATATACATATTTACAATTTGATTTTATGACAAATACAAATTATTTTTTCAAATTAACTCTTATTTGCAAAGAAAAAAGGTATTTCTCTCAAAACTTTCTTGATGATTTTATCAGAGTATTTTCATCTATTTCATCACCCTATTTAAATATTAATCTTAATTGGGATTTATATTCTATAATATAATCTATAATATTTCATTAAATGTTTTATAGTAAAATTGACCGTGGATGTGTTATCTCGATACCATTCACTATATTACTCATAATGGTTAGTGATGATGTTTATTGATTAGGAAATTTATTTACATTTCATATGTATATGATGTTTAGGTTTCAATAAATTCATATGAGGAATGAATTATAATTATTAAGTGATGGGAGGGGACCTCTATAGCCCCATGATTCATCAGTATGTCTCAAGAGACAAAACAAATATAGACTTGGGTGAGGCCTTTCCCATTTATTTTTAGATATAGATTTGGCTGAGGCCTTAACCATTTATTTTCAAATGTCTTGAATGAGGCCTCGATGGGAATATTCAAATGACCAACATTATGTATTCCATCATTATAATATTATTAATTGATAATCCATGAGATTATTTGACTAGTAGAATATCCATTCTTAGGTTTCATTATCATATGATTATTTATATGGAATTATTTAATCAGCTTTTATTCATGACATATTATGATCAAGATTATGTTTTGAGGGAATTAATCTTTAGTTATTCACCATGCCTTATTTTTTATGTCTATTTATGATAGCATTTACAAAATTTCTCACCCTTATTGAGCATCTGAGCTCGGCCATTTTTTTTTTATTTTTTCCAGGATGCGAAGATATAAATTATGAATGAATTGTAGGGATAATTTAAGAGATCGTGATTATTTACATTGGAGTTGATATTTTTTTTTATTTAAGTTGTATTTTAACAATTTTTTTATCTGGTTTTCTAAAGATACTAAACTATTTGGTCCTTTGGGATGAGAACAGTTTTTTATAGTACCAATGTAATAAAGAAAGGCACTAACTCCAGGATACCGAGGTCAGGGTCTTTATAGTTGGTATCATAGAAATTTAGTAGTAACTTTGGAAACTATATTTAAGAAAAAATATATTAGATAACATAACCCTAAGATATACTTTAAGGATAAATATATAATAGAATCCCAAACAAAATATGTTTATTATATTAGCTACATGTAAATTTTTTATTTTATGTTATGTATTTCACTAGTTTTGGGATTATAGATTATGTTTCATAATGATATGATCTAATATAGTGTATTTATTCATTTGGAAATGTCACCTTGAAGAAGTAATGGGAACCCATTAACTCACAAGATCCAAAGAGTAAGAAGTTTCATATATTTTATGGTCTTATGACTATATTTCAAAGGGAACAAGTCTCTCAATCATTCTCATCATATGAGGATATAATATCATATGATAATGAGAAAAATAAATAATTCTCTAAGTATTATGGATTCAGATGGAAGCATGATAACAAGAGTGTAGATAAGAAAACATTGGATAAAGGAATGAAGAGAAAGACATATTTTCCCACATTTGATAATTTTGGAAAGAAACACCCTAGGAATTTATTTAAAGGAATGAGTTTTCTATAAAAGTGTAGAGAAAAAGTCTATCATTCTTGGGATTAAAAGGGTAATAAAAAGGTTTCCAATATACAATGATTCTACTGCAAGGAGATGGGGCACTACACAAATCAATTTATCAATCATCCAAAGAATATACCCAAAAAGAGGATAATGGATCATGGTCAATCTAATGCTACTACCACAGACGAATAAGAAGAATTATTATGCCTATTTTTGGATTCCATAATTATGTTATTTGAGTATTTTATCGATAATTCTATGGTTATAAGAATCATGAGATATATAAGGATTTTAATGCAGTAATCTACTTTATGTATTTGGAAGCACTGATATTTTCATTAAGGTTTTAAAGTACATTAATGTATTCATATATTTTCTATGTGATAATAAGGGCTACATTATTTGGGGAAATCTTATGTTAAGTTGATTTTGTAAATTTAGTGACCTTCTTTCTAAATTTTTGGTATTTGAATTTGAACAGACATATTTTGGATGAGTTTTAAGGGTAACTACTTATAGAATGGGTTAAGGATATTATCTATTAAGATTAAATTATGATAACCTATTCTAAACATTGTGGTTTTTGTAAACACTTAAATGATAAAATAATGGCTTATAGATCTTAGGATTCATAAAGGTGCTTTAGGCATAAAAAATTATCTTGAATATCCATCACCATATTTAAGAAATGAAGTGGAGATATGTTGAATCACAACCAAATGATAATATTATGACATGGAAAGGAATCAAGTAAGTTTATTTTCTCAATTTATTATCTGGATATTAAAAGAAAACATCAACTATAGGAAAAGGATTTTGGAACAAAAACGTCATCTGATCCCTTTTCTTTCTGAGAAATCAATGGCCTTTTAATCAACCAAAAATTTATGATTTTATGATGGTATACATTCTAATGACCATGTTCTAAATCAATCTACAAAAGAACATTATTGTTGTATTTCTCTTCCATGAACATATTTTTATGAATGTTCTTCTATTTTGGAACCCTATTTTTGTGGTGACCTTCACATTTCTCTTTACTTCTTTCTAAGAGGAAGTTTTATAATCCCTTTTCACGATGTGGGATTTACATAAATAAATTTTCAAGTATCAAACTTTTTTTGAAGTGAAATTTTAAATTACGAGGATGAAATTTATTGAATTAAGGGATAATGTAAAACCTCAAGATTTTATGGTATGTCTCTTTTCAAATTTAACTTCTTTGATAGTGTACATTACATGGAACACCGAGATTAAAAAAATGATTAAATATTATTATATTTATCACATAGCCATTGGAATGGAGGGAATGAAATAGATTATGTAAATTATGAAAATATAGTTTACACATGTTTATAAAATTAATTATTTGGTTACTAATTAATTATAAGTGAAAATAAAAATCAATTGAACATAAAATATGTGTTTTTATAAAAAAATATTTTTATGACTATAATAAAATTTATATTAATAAATTAAATAATTCACTATTAGTGAAAGATATTCCTAAAATTTATATGTTACATATTCAATAAATTGTTTTTAAATTTAACTAATAAGTTTGATAGGTTTAATATAAGAATAAATCCAATATTATGCATAAAAGACTATTTTTTCTAAAGATAGTTTTACCAAATTTTAATGACACAATTTTGACACTTTTATAAATTTTATTTAACAAAATAAACTTAATTTTTAAAAGTGTAATGTTAAAATTATCTTAGGATGGAATTTTGGTATTTTTCTGAAAATATTTATTTTCCAGTGAATAGTAAAAAACATCGATTTTTATAAAACTGTCATTTTCATTATATTAATAACATATTTATGATTTAAATAGTAACCTCACATATGAAATATTAAATAAAAGTTGGGTATATTATAATTTAAAATATTATATATTTATATCGTGGAATAAGTAAATAAATGTTTTAAAAATAATAAATTAAGTGTTAGTTTTTTTCTAAAGCAAAAATGGTCATTTACAATTTTATAGTTAATATAATGTTTTAAAAGATAATTTATTTTCAAAAAATGGATTTTAAATTAATATTTTTTTGTCTTATAATTATAATATAATTTATGAGTCTTTAATTATTTTTTCAAATTGTCATAAAATCGGTTATAATATTAAAATCGGTATTTTCAAGTAGATGATGATTTTATTTGAAAATTAAATTTCTCATATTTACCAAATTATTTTCCTAAAATAAAGTCTATTTTTTAATTTTACACATCAAAAAATGATTATGTGGAATTTTTTGGATTTTTTTTCTGAAATAGTTGAATTGTTTATGAATAGTGAAATGCGACAATTTACAATATTTAACATTTTAAGGTAAATACATGAATTAAATCATTATTAATGATGTAAAGAACCATTATTTCAAACTCACATGAAATAATTACTATATTTATTCATAATAATCAACACTATTTATTATCTTGAGCCAAAATAATAAACAAATTAATAAAATAATCAAAAACACCCCTCTCTTCCACTATAAATACCACCCCTCACCACCCCTTTTACTCACACATTAAAAGCCTTGAATATTTCTTATATTATATACATTTACTCTCCAAAACCCCTCCCCTATGTTCTCGTATTTTTGGTCTCACCAAAAGACCATTTTCAAGTCCCTTAAGGAGGTTCACACGGAGGCAACACTCAAGAGGTAAAACCTTTTCTCCATCTCCCTATTTTAATTTATTTTATTTTCTTATACTTACCTCAACTCCATTTTCCAAAGTGACATAATGACTCAAATATATTTTATATACTATAATTTAATTATGTGAATGGTATATTAACCACCAATTTTCTTCTCTTATCCTTTTAATTCTAAAAAAGAAAACATCATATGTCAGGTTCCAATTTACCACCTTCAAGGACAATTAGTTTTCATTTTATAATTATTCCTTCAAGGATAGTCATAAAACCATTTTTATGGTTACACCAAAAATTAATATATTTAATAAAACTTATTAAATTTTATATAACCAGTATATATACATAATATTAATTCATAAGACAAAACTAGTTAATGATGATCGAAAAAATACCAAAATAATATAAATGGTTATCGTTAAAACTTTATCTAATGTGTCACACTCATATATGAATATATATATATATATATAAGAAAATTAAATATACTATAATTTAATTAATTATAAATAATTTCAATTCTTGGTGACTATTTTCATTTTATATAATCTTTCATACATGTATACAAGTGAAACAATCATGAAAACCAAGGAAACGAACACTCTCGAATGATGAAATTGAACATTATAACTCATAAAAAAGGCTATAAATAAACATAATAAAATTATAATAAATAGAATAAATGTTTAATATGTTATGTATTAAATTATTAATTAATATAATTTCATTATCCTAGACATTAAGTACAATGTAGAACACTTTTAGACATAAGGTAAGGGTTTTTCTCATTTCACTTTTGTTTCTGTGAGATATTCCTTATTCAAAAATATTTCTTGTGTTTGGTGTATGTATACTAGACATAAATTTATTATATAATTAATATATTTATATTCATGGTATTCAATTTTTTATTTGATGATCATTAATTTTATGAGGCATATGGTTCGACTATTTACAAAGTGGTAAGGGATTCTCCCCGAACCTCCATTTTTCTTTCAGGTTATGCTTTCTCTCTCTTTAACCCAATTTAATTATTAATTATTTTATATAATTATTCTAAATTATGTTTATATGTTCCAAAATCATGTATCCGAATCATTTAATCTTTTTCTTATGGGTAAATACATGTTTTACAAGGTTACCTTTTCAATTCCTCCCAATAAGCTAACTCAGTTAAAGAAAACTTTCTAATTTGTTACCCATTTTGAAGTACAATCCATAATATGTATTAATAAAAAAATATTTTTATAAAATCAAAAATTTTATCATAAAACACTATATTATATCTTTTCTGGTCTTATGTAAATAATTAAGTATTTTTCCTCTTTAAATACTCTCTTATATTTTCCCTCAAACCGCACTGAAGTGGCCCGTTTCTAAAGTTTCTTAAAAATCATTTTTACATGTTTTCACTTCATTTTGAAATCATTTATTCCTAAAAAATAATTTAATTTTACTTTTTTTCTAGTATATACATATTTAAAATCTAATTTTATGATAAATACCAATGATTTTTCCAAAATAACTCTTGTTTTCAAAGTAAACAGGGTATTTCTCTAAAAAAATCCTTGATAATTCTATCAAAGTTTTTTCATATATTTAAAAACTCTCTATAAAGTATTATGATTAATTGGAATTAATATTATATAATACCATCTACCATATTTTATTCAATGGTTTATGATCATTTTGACTATGAATGTTCTATTTTGATACCATTCATCATATTACTCAGAATGGTTAGTGATTATATTTACTGATTGGGGAAAGTTATTTAAATTTAGTATGTATATGATATTTATGTTTCACTTCATTCATATAAGAAATTAATCGGACTTATTAAGTGATGGTTGTGACCTACTATAACCCCTCAATACATCGATAGGTCTCATGATCCAAAAAAGATATGGACTTGGCTGAGGCCTTACCCATTTATTTTCATATATGGATTTCGACAAGGCCTTAATCATTTATTTTCAAATGTCTTGGTCGAGGCTTCAATGGTAAGATTCAGATGTATAAAATTATGCATTCCATCATTATGATATTAGTAATTGATAATCCAAGTTATTATTTGACAAGTATAATATCCATTGTAAGGTTTAATTCTCATATGATTATTTATATGGAATTATTTAATCAACTTTTATTCCAAACATGTTATGCTCAATATTATGTTTTTATGACATGTGTTTTTAGTTATTCACTTTACTTTATTTTTTTTTGTTTATTTATGATATATTATGATGTATTTATTACCCTTACTAAGCATCTTATCTCACCCCTTTATTTTTTTTAGTTTTTCAAGGATGCAAAGATGTATATTAAGAATTAATTGCAGGGATAATCTAGGAGATCATGAGTATTTCTATTATAGTTACTATGTTGTTTTTTTATTCAAGTTTTATTATAAAAATCATATTTGTATTTATTTTTATAAACCTACTAAACTATTTTATCTTTTAGGATGCGAACACTTATTTATAGTATCAATGTAATAAAGTAAGGCACTGACTCTGGGTTACTGGGGTTGGGGTCTTTACAAGGAGCTTATCAACTTTTATAAGTGAGTAAGTATTAGGGTATATATAATAATATTTCACTATCAAAACATATATAAAAACAAATTACTTATTTTTTTCAATGTTTTTGTAGTGTACTAAAAAACCAATGGAAAATATTATGGTTATTATGTTTGCAAATTTATAAAGGATATCATATACCATCAACAAACTAGCATCCTAGAAGTGGTATTTTAAAAGATAATTACAATTTTGTTTAAAATATTTATTAATCATTTATAGGATTATATATTTCTATTAATACCAATCCTTTCTGAATTCCTCATATATACAATAGAAAATATATTTATTTATAAATGAATGGGTAGCATACCTGGTGTCAAAATGTACATATATATCATGAAGATTGGACTTACTACTACTTATTTAGTTGATTTTCTTATCATTTTATCTACTTTTTTTAGTTAATTTCTATATCATTTTTATCTGATACTTATTTTGTTAATTTTCATAGAGATCCTAAAGAAATAAATTTGTCAATAAGGATTATTCACTCATGTACTATGATCATCCACTCAACATGGATGATGAAATTTTCTTTTTATTCTCCAATGTATTCAACATGTTGGGTAGAACACTACTTCATTTTAATTTCTTCAAAAGTTATAAGTATTATAATCACTTTAGTCAAGTAAACAATTATATCACTAATAACAAGTAATTTCATGATAATACTTATTTAGTTTTTTTCATAGATCTTTTGGGAAGTTATATTTTTCTTTCAAATGTCTGTAATAAGATAGAAAAGAGAGAAAATGTTCCTTTTGGATATAAAAGGAAATACCATACTGATTTAGATGTGAAGTGTTTCAGGTATCATGGGGTTTCCTCTTCGATTCTAATGGAAATTTTTATCTATTTTCTGGATTATTGTAGATAATTGAAAGAAAAATACACATCACATACTCAATCAGTCGCACCTCAATCCAATACATAATGTTCTCAGTATGACTCAAAATGTATTTTTTTAGTTTATAATTTACATTTTAGTTCAAAACACACATCACATAGTCAATACTTATCAAACACATTTTTTTGATACATTAGGAAAACAATCCATAAGTCATTTGTGATGTGTAGGAATCAATCACACCTTAATATGGAACACGATGTGATCAGTATGACTCCAAGTGTGTCTTTTTATTTTAAATTGATGTTAATATTATAAAAAAACAAGTTACATACTCAAAACCAAGAAAACACATTCAGATGGTTTTTTATACATTAGTACAATTATCTATAAGTCATTTTTGGTGTGTAGGAATTGTCCACGCATCAATCTGATACACGATGTACCCAGTATGACTCAAAATGTTCGTTATTAGTTTAAAATTGAAATTTTAGTTAAAAACATATGTCAATCACTGAAAACTAAGAAAACATGCTCTGATTATCATGATAATTTATTTACACTATTCATAAGTCATTTTTTATGTGTAGGGATTATTCTCATATCAAACTGACACATAATGTGACTGGTATGAATCAAAGTGCGTGTTTCTAGTTTAAAATGACATTTTAGTATAAAAGACTAGGGACATACTCAAAACCAATCAAACACACTCGTATTATTTTGATACTTTAGGAAAATGATCCAAAAATCATTTTCAATGTGTAGGAATCATCTGAATATCAATCTGACGCATAGTGTGATTGGTATGACTCCAAGTGTGTCTTTTAATTTAAAATTGTAATTTTAGAAAGAAAGATAAGTGACATACTCAAAATAAAAAAAAATGAATTTGGATTACTTTAATACTTTAGGATAATTATACATAAGTCATTTGGGATTTTTAGGAATCATACTCACCTCAATCTAATGCAGAGTGTGCCCAATATGACTCAAAGTGTCTGTTATGAGTTTAAAATTGACATTTTAGTTCAAAACACATGTTACTAACTGAAAACTGAGAAAATTCACTCTGATTGTCTTAGAAATTTATAAAAAATATTCATAATTCATTTTTTATAGGAATCAATATCACATCAAAATGACACATGATGTGACCGATATCTCTCAAAGTGTGTGTTTCAAGTTTAAAATGACATTTTAGTAAAAAAGACAAGAGACACACTCAAAACTGAGAAAATTCATTCACATTGTTTTTATACTTTATGAAAATGTTCCATGAAACATTTTTTACATGTAGGAATCAGTCATACCTCAATCTGATAAATTGTGTGACTGGTATGACTCTATGAGTGTCTTTTTATTTAAAATTGACATTAATTTTAGTAAAAAGGACAAGTGATATACTCAAAACTAAGAAAACACATTAAAATTGTATTAATATAGTAATAAAATTATCCATATGTAATTTTTTACATATAGGAATCAGTCGCACCTCAATCAGATACACAGTGTGCTCAGTGTTACTCAAAGTGGTCGTTATCAGTTTCAAAATGACATTTTAGTTCAAAACGTGTGTCACTCACTGAAAACCAAGAAAACACACTCATATTATCTTAATAATTTAGTAAAACTATTCATAATTATTTTTTTACATGTATAAATTAGTCTCAAGTCAAACTGATACACGGTGTGACCGATGTAACTCAAAGTTCATGTTTCTAGTTTAAAAAGACGTTTTAATAAAAAAAGTGACATACTCAAAACTAAGAAAACACATTATAATTTCATTTATTATTTAGGTAAAATATCCATAAATAATTTGTGACATGTAGGAATCATCCTCACAAAAATTTGATGCATGGGGTGACCGGTATGACTCAAAGTGTTTTTTTATTTAAAATTGACATTTTAGTAAAAAACATGACATACTCAAAACTAAAAAAACACATTTGGGTTGTTTTGATATTTATAACAATGACCCATAAATAATTTGTGACATGTAGTAATATATTTCATCTCAATATGATGCACAGTATGTCTGGTATGACTCATAGTGTCAGTTATCAGTTTAAAATTGACATTTAAGTTCAAAACATGTGCCACTCACTAAAAACCAAGTAAATGTGATCTGATTATCTTGATAATTTAGGAAAATTATTTATAAGTAATTTGTGACATATATTAATTAGTCTCATGAAAAACTAACACATGATGTGACCAGTATTACGCAAAGTGTGTTTTTTGATTAAAATCACATTTTAGTAAAAAACACAAGTGGCATATTAAAAACTGGGTAAACACATTCAGATTCTTTTGATACTTTAGTAAAATGACGAAAAATTAATTTTTGATATGTATTAATCATTAGAACCTCAATTCAATGCACGGTGTGATCGGTATGACTCAAAGTGAATCTTTTTATTTAAAATTGACATTTTAGCAAAAAAGGAACGTGACATACTAAAAACTAAGAAAAACTATTCGGATTATTTTGATACTTTTGAAAAATGACCCATAAGTCATTTTTGACATGTAGGAATTAAATTTACCTTAATTTGAAACATGGTGTACCTGGTATGGATCAAGGTCTCTGTTATCAATCTAAAATTGACATTTTAGTTCAAAATATGTGTTACTCGCTGATAACCAAAAAAATGCACCTGAATTGTCTTGATACTTATGGAAAATAATTTGAAAGTCATTTTTGACCTATATGAATCACTATCACATAAAAACAACACACGATGTGACCAATATTACTCAAAGTTCATGTTTTTAGTTTAAAATGACATTTTAGTAAAAACAACAAGTGACATACTCAAAACTAAGAAAATGTATTCAGATTGTTTCAATACTTTAAGAAAGTGATCTATAAGTAATTTTTAATGTGTAGGAATCATATCCACCTCAATATGATGTACGGTGTGATCCATATGACTTCAAGTGTCTTCTTTTATTTAAAATTAATCTTTTATTCATGTATTGTTTCATATTATGTTTAATTTGTTTCTTTATAGTTAAACTAACAAATGATTTTTTCTTATACGGGATAATTATTTTTCTCTAGTTGGTGTGGTTTTTTTGGAAATTAATACCTTGATCATGATTTTTTTATATGGGTTGGGGTACCAAATAAAATGAATATTATTTTTTTGAATTTTTTTAATAGTATTTTCTAATGTAACTACACAAAAAATAGTTTGAAATTTCTATAATATAGTGTTTTTATTTATTTTGGATGTAATTTTTATTTCAATTAAATTATAAAATTTCCATATATAAATGTTTTTGATGAAGTTTGTTTTAATTAAAACAATACACTATAATAGTAGAGCCTTTATCATCACTATTTCTATCACTCATAAAGGCCCCCATTTATCAGTGTTTATAAAAGAGATAATAAAGGGGTCCCCCTTTTAATGACACTTAGGAAAATAATGCTTTTTAATCACTGTTAAATCCCATTTTTCATGCTATTAAAGGGATGATCTACGGTAGTTATTGAAATGGTACAATGCGAATATATCTTACATTAAATGGAAATACTGATTTTTTCAATTTGATTTGTTTTTTTTTCTTGGCATCAGTTGTTGTGATGTGATACCTATATAACAACACATTGCAACATCTAATAGGGATTTTATTAGAACTAGATATAGCATGTATAAATGATGTCACTATTGTGGAGTAAATATTTATTCAGGCATGTTAGTTGTGGGAGGAAGAAATCACCTGTTATTCCAACAGATGGAGGAATACCTATTTGTTTGGATGACCAAATATTTGCATTTTTTGAGTCTTTTCATGAAAGTTTTGACCTTTAAGAACTCCCAAAGTAGATTATTTGTGTTTCCTTGATGAAGGTTATATTAAGGTTAATGTGGATGTTTTTTTTAGATTGTAGATATTATTTTTTGGTACATATCATATTAAATATTAAAATATTAACATGAGGCATTATTGTTGCATAGTCAATTTTATATAAATTAATTTGAAATTGTAAAAATAAACTACCTTAAAACTAATACAAAATTTTACTATAATCATATTAGAAAATATATTTTTTGGAATAATCGAAAGTTCTAAAAATCTGATGAATGTGGGAAAGTGGGGCCTCTTTATTTTATCTATAATAAACTAACACAGATCTTATATGAACAATATTTTGTATAGAAAACTGGTAGAATTAAAAAGTACATGATTACAGTCATCCCCAAGAAATTAAACAAGCAGTTGGGTTAAACCCAGATTCTGCCAGAATGCGTAGTTGAAGAATAAATGTGGAGTTCCCACAAAATGAGGGATGGTTGTGTGGAGAGAAGAGTGGTCGGATGATGGGGTTGGTTGAGAGCAGTGGCAATGGTGATAACAGAGGTGGCTGGTGGACTTCCTATACACCTACCAACATAGTTGGAGGAAGTCCTCAAAAGAGCACCGTGGCCACAAGGTCCCAATTATTTGGTACTTTTAAACCTCCTGAGACTAATCGAGGAGTCACTGGAAAAGGGGGTTTTTAAGGACAGTGATGGGGGTCACAAACCACAGAAATCGGCGGTCGTCATCCAACTACACTAGAACTGGTAGGTTCCCTTTTTTGACCTTAATGTTTTACTAATCCTCTATATTAGTATATTTTATCCCTTTTTTTGATTTCTTCCCCTCAGTGTGTCCTCTATAGGCCTCTAGAGGATTCTGCAACTGTGAAAGAAGAGCACCTGAGTTCTAAATCTGGGATTCTATCAGAGGCTTCCGTATGTGAATGAAGAATTTTTGAGTTTTAATTGTGGGATTTGTGGGCATTGTTTTAGACATATGTATATGCATGGATATATATATATATATATATATATATATATTTAGGGTTCCTAACCTAAATCAAAATCCTATGGTGGGTGACATTGGCATTCATATATTTGAGTTCCATATATGAGAAATTTTCCAAGTTATATATTTTATATTATGTTTTAATAAGAATTCTATTATGATAGGATGGTGTTTAAATATCATCAAAATCATGGAATGATGAAATTCCATGAGCATAATGAGCCTATAGACTTCTAAAAGTGGCTAAATATTAGGCTATATATAATTTAATTTCACTATAAAAACATATATCAAAACAAATTACTTATTTTTTTTAATATTTATATAGCGTCTAAAACAAACCAATGGTAAATATTGTGGTCATTATGTTTAGATATTTATGAAAGATATCACATACCATCAACAAAATAGTATATCCAAATTAGTATTTTCGAAGATAATTACAATTTCATTTAAAATATTTATTAATAATTTGTGTAATTATATTTTTATAGTACTACCAGGACTATCAAAAGTCCTCTTATTCACAAGAGGAAATTGAATTCTTTTGAAATTAATGAGAAACATAACTAGTGTCATAATGTACACATATATCATGAATATTTTACGTCCTACTACTTATTTAGTTGATTTTCTCATCATTTTATATAATTTTTTTGTTAATTTACTTATCATTTTTATTTGATACTTATTTTGTTAATTTTCACAGATATCATAAAGAAATGATTTCATCAACAAGAATGATTCACTCATGTACTATGCTCATGTAGTCAACAATGAAAATTCACTCATTATGATGCAATTTTCTTTCTATTCTTCAATGCATTCAACATTTCGGGTAGAACACTATTTTATTTCCATTTCTTCAAAATTTATAAGAATTACAATCAATTTGGTCAAATCAACCAATTATATCACTAATAATAAGTAATTACAAGGTAATACTTATTTATTTTTATCAAAAATATTTTGGAAATCATATTTTTCTTTCAACTATATGCAAAAATCCATAAAAGAGAGAACATGTTTCTTATGGATGGAAGAGGAAACCCTGTGGTGGCTAAAACATGAAGTGTTTAAGGCATCATGGGGTTTCTAATTCCATCCAAATTGAATATTCTCTCTATTTTATGGATTTTTTGTAGATAGTTGAAAGAAAAACACACATCACATGCTCAATTAGTCACACCTCAATCTAATACACAGTGTGTTTGGTATGACTCAAACTGTATGTTTTTAGTTTATAATTTA
The DNA here is from genome assembly GCA_963277665.1 of Viscum album. NCBI lineage: Eukaryota > Viridiplantae > Streptophyta > Magnoliopsida > Santalales > Viscaceae > Viscum > Viscum album. The sequence continues at coordinate 1,641,342,408 of OY728145.1, forward strand.
TATTTTTGATCAAAACACACATCACATACTCAAAACTAATCAAACAAATTCAGGTTATTTTGATACTTTAGGAAAACAACCCATAATTCATTTATAAATTTTAGGAATCATCCACACTTCAATCTAACACACAGTGTGACCGACATGACTCCAAGTTTATCTTTTTATTTAGAGTTGACATTAATTTTAGTAAAAATAACAAGAGAAATACTCAAAATTGATCAAACTCATTCATACTATTTTAATACTCTTTAAAAACAATAAGTTAGTCATTTTTAATGTGTAGGGATCATCCACACCTCAATACTATACAAAGTGTTCCCAGTATGACTCAAAATGTCTACTATCAGTTTAAAATGGAAATGTTAGCTCAAAACTTGTATCACTCACTGAAAACTGAGAAAACAATCTTAGATTTATGGAAGAAGTTGGTGAGGAGAAGTGGTCCAAGACATTGATAGTTGTAAAAGGGTTTTAATGAAAATAAATTTTTGATTTCATAGAGATGTTTTCATTGACACTTAGGCTTCAAACTATCCAAATAGTGTTAATAATAGTGGTATCAGAATGTGAGTACATGGAAAATATGAATTTAAATATAGATTTCCTTTATAAATATTTATTGGAGGTAATTTACATGATGACACATATAGTTTTTATGGAATAAGAGAACTAGAAAATATTTTTTCAAAAAATAAAAATAAATGTCTATATGATTTGTGACTTTACTAAAAATAAAAAAATAAAATAAGATAGTCAATTTAAACATGAAACAAGAAATTTAAAACTAAACATACCTCTTGAATCTGATGCCTCATTTGGGGCCATGACTACTACCTTTATCTGATGCAGTAGTGACCTACAAAAAATAAAAAATATGAAAATAATAATAATGAATGTAAAAATAAATAAATAAATAAATTCAGTATAAAACTACTTTGTAGGATCCCCTGCACTATCACCCATATGCATATATTCCTGTAGTATGTGAACCTCAGCTAACAGCTACGCATTTACCTCCTTGGAAGCACACATCTTTTACTCCAAATCCATCACCTATTATGTCATCCTAATAAAATTGATATCCAAAACCTTAGTATGTGAAACTACAGAACTAGGAATCCTTGTTCCATACATCAAACTTTATCCATGTCTATCATGACCAATAATATGATGGAATATCTCATCCCTTCGCATGGAAAGTTGTTGTTGGTCCTCTGGAATCTATGATAACTCAGCCTTAAATTGATCCTATTTAATATAAAAATATAAATATTTATGTATATATATATATGTATGTAAGTATTAATAATTAGTACAAAAGCTTATTGTAGGATCTACAACATATGAATCATTTTGATCGCGAGTCATCATTCACACTGACATTTTATTAGTCGATACACCTTTCTCCCATAACTGTATACCAATAATATATAAATATAGAACACAAAACCATATTAAATAATAAATTTAAAAAGTGAGCAGTAAATATATCATGTCAAATCTGGGACATATGATGAGTACCAAGCCTATAAGGTGTTCCTTGCAATGCACGATTCTTGGAAAGACGTGTTGCCACCTTCCATATTCAATTAATTCAAATTTTAAACATGTAAAATGGTACAAATTCTTAAAAATATATAAAAATAAATAAATAAACTCATTGTTTCATCATTAGTGGACCAATATGAAACTAATACATGCCACTAATATAGGAGAACGCCTCATGGTACTCTATCTAGAATGTCTGGGGCACCCATATTTGGTACCCAGAGCTCCCTCTTGACTCTCCTTTTATGATATTTCCAAAATTTTCAACATTTTTCTATACACATTGACCAAAAATCATTAGGAAATACTCTCAGATTATTATATTTAATAAAAAAAATTATCACACACGTTAGTATCTTTTAAACATAGCTAAGAAACTAAGATGGTCCTCTTACCTAAAATTTCCTCTATAGTTGATCTAATGTATCCTAGGGGAATGAATCCTAGTCACGTGTATTAAATGTAAATTTTTGTGGGTCATGTATGATAGGACCCAACTAGAAAAAAAATCTAGGGGCACCCAATCCCATAGGATGGTATGTCTCATCAAATGAAAAGTCAAGGGTCGTGTCAGAATTACAAGATGAAATACAAAGGCTAGGGACTCTCCTACAAGAGGAAGAAGTGGTCGAGTTTTCTCCTATTGAAAAAAACTCATAAATAATTATATATATGTTAATATATATGTTTAACACTTAATTAAAAAAATAAACAAATTTTCATTAATACATACCTCAACACTTAGATGCAAATGGATTTACAGAATGATTTGGATCTGGAGCATATTTCCCTGACATGTCTACATTTATAGGAATCATTATTAAAGAAAGGATTCATTTCCTATTATAGTTCCATATAATGTGAACTACAAAGTAATCATGTGATTTTTATTTATTGTAGACATATTTCATCAAATATAAAGGGGTGGATGGATTAAAACACGTGTTTATGACAAGCTATGATATTTCATTGTTGCATAACCTTGAAATCCCATAAAAAGGATAAATATCCAATACCTATTCATTTCATGAAACAACAATGATAAATTCATAAATTTTGGGGATTCTCAACACTATAAAATAAAATGTGTTGAATTTTTATTTCCTCTACAAACAATTAAATATCATCACTGTAATATATTAGATAAGAGGAATATACATGCATGAAAAAATATATGATTTCATTTTCCATTCATTGTCCATTCATAAAGAGAGATGTATGATTTCACTAACCATTCACTAACCATTCATAAATAGAGTCATAAAGAGATTCATGTGATTTCACTATCAATAAATAGGGACACTACTAGTTGAGAATTAATATTTGTGACATATGCACTGATCTCTATGAATGGTATACATTTTTATGCATTTGATGGTGTGGAGGACCGCTATACATTTTTTTTAATTAGTGGTATTCTTAGGTGTATTTTAAGTGTGATGAAGATGATAAGAGTGTTTAGTGTGGTTTTTTGGATTCTGGTCTTTATTAGTTTCTATCCATGTTCACTAGTATATATAGGTTCAAAGTGTATAGGTGGTCTGTTATGATGTTTCATTCTATATGGGGGTATGTAAGGGATTCTTAAAAGATAGAATATTTGGAATTTATATTTTTTTGTTTATTAGAATGATAGGTTATATAGGCCTATTTATAAGATTATTTTTTATGTATGTTGCAATTTATGATGGGATTACTAGTTTATATTGTTGTAGAAGATGCAGAGTTTAGTGATTTTTTAAAACATGTGATCGATCAATAAATTTGGAAATCTCTGTTAGAAAATTATATACATCCATATAGTGAATAGATAAAATGATTTTTCACCGTATCTAGCCCCCTTAAACCATGGAATGAATAAGGAAGCTTGTGCTATGGGAGTTATGGCATGGGATACTCTAGTGAAGTTTTGTAAGGGTGGGTGGTTGAGGAGTTTACATGTTGTTGTATTCATGTTGTGAAAATCAAGGTACCACACTTGGAGGCTTTATGAAATTTTTTTCCTAGCATGTAGTCAGGCATACATATAAATAATTCATGATATATTCTAAAAAAAGGTTCTATATTGTTGTATCTGGTTTTGAATAGAAGAAGAAGGGAAACTTCATCCATATATCTAAAAAAATAATATCCTGAGCTATTTTTCTATATCAGATATTTTAGATGAATATGGGGATATAAACCCCATTTCTAAACCTAAGTATTCTAACCAAGAAGAGACATTGGTACTATATTCGAGATGCCTGGTTTGAATAGAGAGGAGATACACTACATTGAGATATTGGATTTTGAAGAAAAAAATAGAGATGGATTGATAGGGGATTGGGTTTTATTTTCTAAGGATCTTTATAAAAATTTATTTTCTTACGCTATAGGAGGAATAAAATAAAGGAGAGTTTAAAAATTTTCTGAAGTACTATAGAGTAGTACAGTTCTGCACCTTGGATTGAGAGAGAGACATAAATAAAGTAGATGGATGTGACAATATGATCTCATTTTTTTCTCTAGGTGGGAGAAAAAGGTTATGGTGATTTTCATGGAGATAAATTTTACAATGTAGGGTTTCACTGCACTGTGAAGGTGTGTAATATTGTAATATCTCAATGATGATGTCTCTAAAGTGTTATGTCACAGTATTGGTTCCACCCTGCAATATGGTCTTGTGAAGGAAAAATGAGATCCTGACATGAATGATGAGGATAAGAATAATATATTTTCACCACATATAATAGGACTGCACCATAAATATTTTATCTATTATAGATATATAACAGTTCAACCAATTATTCTTCTCCATGTAATATTGAGATATCTTATTAGGGAGTTTGAAGGAATATTTCATGTGGTTTTTTCACTAATCTAAGTAAGTTTTAGTCCACTGAAAATTGAGAAATATATGGGGTAGATATAATGATGATATGATGGAGATATGAAGATATGGAAGATTTTTTTTATAAATACATGATAGTGTTTAACATAAAAGGGATTGAATCCAAAGGAAAATTATTTTACTTTGAAAAGAGTTAACTAAAGGGGACCAGTTTATAGTAATAGAGGGACAAGTTTATAGTGATAGGGGCAATCAACATGAATGGAAGGACCCAACCATAGGATCAACATGAGTTCCAGACAGCACCAGCATCAGGAAAACAATTAACAATATTTAAAAATAATAATGAATGAATAAAAAGAATAATTAGTAAATGTTATTCCAAGAAATAATTTTTTTTATCAAATATATACTGGTGAGAAAAAATGGGATGCACTAACACATCTAAAAACAACAATAACTTTCATTAAACATGTAAATCGATTGTTTATCTTTCAAAAGTCTCTTAAACCCAATAAACATCTTTTTCACGTTGAACTACGATGTGTTGATCAAGTTTTTGTGAAACAATGGCAGTAGTATTAGGTTCATATCATTTAATTAAAAACACTCCTTGCTTTGAAATTTTCATGGAAACTTTCCAATTTGGATTAGATAGAAAGGTAATGAATAAAACTTGTTCTTCTTGTGATTTCAAAATGAAAGGTTCATTAATAACTCGTTCATCTATATATAACATGTTATTAAAATTCCCCAACATAAACTGATATTGTCCAACTTTATTTTCATTGAATGGATCAACCTAATTACACTTTAACAATATGTATTGTAACTTGTGTATGTATAAAACTTCACTAATGTCTTTCAATTGACTATAGTAAAAAACCAAAATTGACATATGGATAACCAATTCCACTATTTTGTGTTACTTATTTGTTATTGACATCTTTAATGTGAAACACAAAATTGTTAGCATTTAAAACTTTGTAATGATGAGCCATTATAAATGGAAACTTTAATAGTATGTTGAATTCTTTAGTTAGTGTAGATTCACCTAACTCCCACAGGTTATGGACCTATATATTTCACAGATTTCAATAAAAAAATGTGGAGAAAGAAATTAGTATTATGATTCAATCACAATGAAAATCTATTTATATGTACAAAATCCTTGAACTAATCATGAAATGATGCATAACGAGACTATTGAATTTGATAATCACTCACACAGGACATATCTTCTTTTAACGCATTAACGTGTTTCCGGAAAATGATAACTACATATTTAAATGATCAAATTTATATATAAAAATAGAACATGTAAAATTTAAGCAAAAAAGTGATAAGACACTTACTACAGTTTCTTGGAGTGATTGCATTCGGCCTATTGACATGGGTGGTATGGGGATTAAGGACCTTAAGCGATTTAATGAATCTCTCATTAAAAATTTTACTTGGTCACTCTTGACTTCCAGCGATTTCCCTTTGGAGTTTTTATGCAATAGATTTGGATCCAAGCTACTCAATGTGTACTCCCTTTATGTCCCTTCATCGATATGGTCATCTTTTAAAAATGCTTATATTAGCCTTGCACAGTCCTCTAAATGGGTTGTTTGTTGGAAATATTCTTTGAACTGCTGGAAGACTGTTTGGTTGTCATGTGCCATTGATGAACATAAAAAAATTACTTTTGATTTTAAAGATCTCTCCATTTCTGAATTAAATAATAATTTCATGGATCAGGGGCTTTTTCGGATTCTCTGAAAATGGAGTTGGGGTGTTATCAGTACTCTGCAGTGGATACTTTAATCTGGTTGCCCAGTCTTACTGGAGCCTTCAGCACTAAAGAGGATTATAGATTCATGTGCACTGAACCTTTGATGGTTATCTCTTGGGTGCTTATGTTTCATGCTACCTATATCCCACCGGCTCAATATTTGCTTATGTGGAGGATTTAGAAGTGTAGATTACCTCTACAACGGATGATGCAGCGTGCTGGATTTTCTCTTACACCTATTTGCTTTCATTGTCTTACTGCTGATGAGACTCTTGATCATTTATTTATATCTTGCTTCTCTGCATATGGCTTATGGGATTATTTGTAGGGTGTTTTTTCATTCCATCTGAACTTGGAGGGTTTTGGATAGCTTATGGATTCCATTTATCGAGCTGATTGTAGTTCTCAGGTGAAACCACTGCTCATCTCTACTGCCTCAGCGGTTGTTTCATTTATCTGGCATGCCTGGAATGATCTTGTATTTGAAAAAAAAAATTCCAATTTCTGTTGGTATTCAGGAGCTTCATAATTTTGTTCTTTCTTCTGCACGTGATTGAAATGGAGTCCTGCGAAATGATGTTTCTGATATGGTTATCTTGCGCACGTTGGGTGTTTCTGGTAGATGTAAGAAGCCAATTATGATGAAGTATATCTGATGGATTCCTCCAATCTCTCGGTGTCTGAAAGTTAATGTGGATAAAGTGGCTTCAGGTGCTCCGGGGCCTTCGGGATGTGGTGGTGTTTTCCGTACTTATAGGGGCTTTGTCAAAGACTGTTTTTATCAATTTTTAGGAAATGGATTGGCTATCGAGGTAGAGTTATGGGCTATGATCAAGGTTGTCTGGTATGCTTCTTTTCATGGTTGGATGACCTTATGGATGGAGTCTGACTCAACTCTTGAGGTTGATATTCTTATAAACCGGTCACAAAATTTCCCTTGGAAGCTGCTTCCTGCATGGGATGACTGTCTCAAGCTTATGGATCAGATTTGTTTGGTTGTCACTCATGTTTACAGAGAGGCAAATCAGGTTTCTGATTCTCTTTCCAAGCATGTGATTGAGGAGGTATGATCTTTTTGGTCCTTTGTTACACCAACCTTCTGCTATGGTCTGATTGATGCTGATGCGCGTGGTGATGTTTACACGCGTCTTTGTTGACCCCATGTTTATCCTCTTTTGCTGTATTTACTCTTTTTTATATAAAGATTTTCTGGGAGTAGGCTTTCCTAGTCTTGATTCTTCTGATTATATTGATAATCTTATATCCACTCAATGTTTTCCATATCAAATATAGTTCCTTCTCCAAATAGACCACCATGAATCCGATAGGGTTTATCTAATTTTGTTTCAACATCTATAAGATATTCTACACAAAAAGTAGTACACTCATCCATCAAATAACCATTAGATATTGATTCCTCCAAATGAGCTCTGTTATATGTGAATCATTTCAATGTATTTATATACCACTTAATAGGATACATCCACCTGAATTTCACAAGAACATCAGTCAGTACTTCATTGGTTTGGTGCATTTTCAAGAAAACCATAACATTAATAAATACAGTATAAATAGTTTCTCCACATGAAAAAGCGTAAGTAAAATTCTATCCTGAAATTTTTTTAAATCACCCATTCATTTATTTCTTAAAAAAATTTGTCTAAAAAAATTACTCATCTCAATCAATGGTTGAAAAACATTTTCTGATAAAAAATCATGAATTGTGATTGGAATCAAATGCTAAAGTAGTTTGTGATTGTCATGAATTTTCAACCCTTGAAATGTCCTGATCATCACATTCACATGCTTGGATATATTAGAAAATTAACCATCAAGTACCTTGACCATCTTAAAAATAGAAAGAAATATATCTTTATCTTTTTTCTCATCATATACTGTGCAACATGAATGTATGCCTTATTTCCCTCACATAATTATAAATGCAATTGTTTCCTTAAATCCATTTCTTCTAAATCATGTTGTGTATTGACATGATATTTTGATTTTAAAATGAAACCTAAAATGGTCCATAATATATTATCACAAAAAAAGTTTCAATGTGCATGACATCTAGATTATTCCTTATCATGTTAGTTTTCTAATAAGGGAGATTAAAAAAATACTTTTCTTCTTCCAATTATGACTGTATTGCCTACCTGCACTACGAATATTGGGTAATTGATGATCCACCAAATCCGAAAATTCATATACCATGTGGATGTTTTATTCCTCAATATGTGATAATATTTCTATTCCTATACCGACCTTTGGTGCTGGGATGAATTTTCTAGAACAATTAAATTCCACTCTGTATTTTTTGAACCTATGCTGATGGGGAATAAAAATCAATGCACCTTGTATGTCTAATTTTTATAATGCTTAATTCGTGTAGAATTTTTACTTTTATTGCAATAAGGGAAAGAAATTTACCCTTTCATACTCCAACCTTATGAATTTTCATAAACCAAGAAGTCATTGATTGTCCATAATAAAGCATCCTACAGTTGGAACATTTCATTAATTTCACAGTCATAAGTCAACACACCATCTCCCCAAAATCCATTCAAATCATTAATCAATAGATGAAGGTAAACATCATTATTATCCCTCAAACTTCTAGGTCCATCAATAAGAGTGGAAATTAATAGAAATTATTGTTTCATAAAAATTCACAAAAGAAGATTATATGAAACAAACACCACAGACTAAGTGCTATGAGGTGAACAGACTGTAGAATTGAATGGATTGAAATTGTCTCCTTCTAATCCCAATCAGACATTATGACTATATTTTGCAAAGTTAGGGTGTATCTGATTGAAATATTTACATTCAAGAGAGTCTACTGGGTCGGTTATCATATCAATTTCTTTATTTATTTCCATATTCTATATCATTAATTGAGAAACTTTAGCATATATAAATAATCTTTTCAACCTCGACTTCAGTGGACTGTAACACATTTACTTTCTGGAAATCGGTTTCCCCTATTTCGCAGTCTGACATTGATTAATCTGATTTCTCCCATTATCTTTCCCCCTAGAAGAGTAAAAAATTGTAAAATTATCCAAATGCACAGTTTCATTTCTAAACAGAAGATAGTTTTTTTCACATGAATCTATAGTTTCATATGTGAAACCTAAGTTCTCTGTCAACTTATGAGCATGATAATATGACTCAGAAATCTTAGCATCATCATGAAGTACATTTTTCAATAACACCAACGTCATGTCGAATGATGTATCTGATCATTGATTTGACGTATTCAATTGAAACAACTCCATAATAAAGGAAAATTTGCTACAATAAATACACCTAGAATATAATCTAGTTTTTACATCATCAAGTATTTCATAAAACTTCAACAAATCATTATCTGCACTAGAGTGTGGATTGATCTCACTGATCTCAACATTCTAGATGTTAGTGCCTTTAGAAGCTAGCCCACATACCATTTCAGTAAGAATTTCATGCATAGGATCAGTCATCCTTGCATCAACATCCATCTAAACTATTTTTGTTTGATGAAAAAAAAATATTTTTCCCCATGATGAGTCCAACTCTTGTATTTTTTTTAAAACCCATTCAATAATAGGTGCTCTCTCATAGTATCTCATACGAATTTATATCATTTTTCACATTTTCTATATGGAAAACTTATATAGTCACTTTTAAATCCTCTAGTGAAATCAATAAACTTCATAATGCCTTAAAAATATTCTCCAGATGTTTTATTTGGAAGATCAATCCAACTCTTATCCATATTTGTATCTTTAAAAAAATAGTAACATTTACACAAGACTTTATATTGCATGCATTTTTAGAATTTCGTATCAGAAAATATATTTAAAATAAAGAGTAACCAATTACATGTGGACTTCAATTCATACTTATCCAAAACAAAAAAAAAACAATTCATAAATGACATTATCATTGCTTCATATTTAATTAATTATACATTTTATTTTTAAAACTCTTCTTTTGTACATGAATAAATATATTTTAGAGAGGCACTTATAAAATATATATGGATAAAGAAAATATTTTTAATAGAAAGAAAAAGTTTATCAAACAAATATATAAAATAAAACTCAACTAAGTTATATTTTTGTTATGAAATAAGATTTTTTTGTTACACTTGTTAATAGGTAAGGAAATCAATATATCTAGTTAAATAAAAAGTAAATATAAAGAAAACATTCAGTATCAATTATAATATATGAATAAACACATTTTTAAGAAACATATTTCCAGGAAATGAAATTTTAATAAATTTAAAAACACTTACACAAAATAATTTATCAAAGTAGATATATACTCTAAGAGGTTTTTAAGAAGTAACACAAAATAGAGCCTAAATGTTGATTTATTTCCAAAAAATAGTGTCACATAATTTACATATAAATTTCAGAATAAATCCACTTAAATAACAGAAACACATTTCCCAAGTGTGGTAATAAGAAAAGTACTTCCAGGTGAGAGGTGATATCAAAACAATTAATATTTTCAATTATTTTGAGAAGGATACATTAAATTACATTATAATTTTATGATTAATAAAATATATTTATATATACCAAATCCTGTATATAAAATAGTTAAAAATTAATTTTAGTAGACTCCTAATAGTCACCTAATATCTACACCAAATAGTTATATAATTAATACCTTATCTTCCATTAATAGTTGTGAAATGAATTACTTACAATCATAAATTCTATTAAATTATATAAAATATAATCTATAAAACCATGATTTTCCTTCCATATTTTTATTTTAAAGATTTTAATTTCCTCTAAAAATTATTAGTTGAATTCTAAAAGTGTTTTTATTATTATGATGATATTTATAGCCATCCTTATTATTGGTGAATGACTCCAACACTATTTTTTTCATTTTAAAATAGCCGGTTTTTGGGTATCCGGTTCCCATATAAAGGCATTAAACCATCCAAAATCCAGAAAACACATCCAAATTCAACTTCAAATTCAAATTCAAATTTCAAAAATAGACACCATCATACCATATCCCTGACATATACGCCATACACCACGCAGCTCGTGATGCACCGCCGCCTCGAGTCAACCATCCATCCGTCAAGCATTCCACCGGAGCAAAGAGTCGACTGCAAACCGTCGTCGATCATCACCGGTGAGAACCCTCAAAGGACTCATCCACAAAATCACCATCCGCTCCACAGAAAAAATCAACAACATCACCGAGTTCAAATAGGATCAAACAAAACACCAGATCCGCACCGAATCACAAATTCCAAAATTCAAATGCATCTGAATCACATCTCGAACCAAATTAACCTGAAAACAAAACAACTGTAGCAAATCACGAACATCGCATAGCCACCATGAATGAAACTACTGAAAACTTCCAAAGCCACCACCCTAACCGCTGAAGAAGACCTCAAAATACCCTCAAAGAACTCAACCACGCCGGTGACGACCTTCAAACGCCGAGAAGCCACCACAGGACAACAACGAGCTTCCAAGAACAAAACCATGAATGCTCTAAAGAGTATGCCGACATCCGATATTACGCCCGCAGATCCGAAACAGCAGTGCCATAAAATCCCATAGCGCATCTCCACAGCAAGAGAGGAAGCCACAAACCATCATAGAGAGAAAAGAAGAATCCGAAGAAAATCCGCCACCATAGGGAGGTGACAATGGGATAAACCCTAGCGCAACCATCCCATCAATAACTCAACCAGAAGCATCCAAGGGAAAACCTTCAACCCAAAAAAACATCACAAATAAAAGGGAAGCAAAGACCTACCCTCCTCGGACCAGACCAGCTTCGTCGTCAGCCTTCAAAGGGACACCGACGTGTTGAGACCAGCCGCGCAGCGCCATCGCCCCGCCGCCGAGACGACCTAGTTGGAGGATACTCAAGACCAGGCGGCCATAGAGGGAAGGAACGTGAGATCAAGGGATAAACCCTAGTCGCCTTGGCAGTAGCTCAAAGACTCGACTCAGAGGCCTCCCGAACTGTCCAGACCATCAGATTAGTGGGAATCTTGGTGAATACTCACTATGTGATTCCCAAATCAAGATCACCATGATTATTTTTAATTGTTGTTTTTTTCTTTAAGTTTATAAACTAGAAACATTGTATAGGATGAACAATAGGTCTCCTATTTAATTAATTTGTTGGGATCCATTATGTATTTATCATAATGTCCCCATAAATATATTTTATGGCAGGACATACAAAAGATCCAAGGAAGATGTGATTCCCCCTTTGAAGGTGATCAATGACTATGGTTATTTTTAACTTAGAAAAAGCCTGCATCAAGATTATAAGTTTTAATGTATAAGTGTCCATCGGTGACCTATTCAATATATTTATATTTTTAATGATCACTCCCCCCATAACCCTTGTCCTAAAACACTTTTTTTGGAAACTATGACTATATTTCTTTAATAAGTGCCGGAAGACCACATAAAATTTATAAATTGTTAATATAGGATATAGATCATATCCCATTCCCACTTATACACCTAAAATATAGTATACCATCATTAAGTATATAAAATAATTCACTGGACATATTTTACCCAAATTGTATAATGTTCTCCCTTTTCCAAGTAAAGAGTTGAGAAGTGATCTCATTGGAAATTCCTTCCAAGTAGTCTGGTCTAAAATTTCCTAAGAATAGGGTTTTACCCAAGTAATTTAAGGGAATATTCTCTTACATGACATGTTAAATGTTAACAAAATTAATTTTCCTCCCTTAGGATAACCCTTTCCAATGATAACCATGGATTTTTTCCATAAAACTAGTTATTCAGACATTTATTCATAATGAAAAAATGTATCCCTGATAGCATTGATAGAATCATTTTATTCATAGAATATGAGGATATAATTTGTATAAAAGAGGTGTGTGGGACCATGATATTATTGGAAACTTTAATTAGATTTAATTACCTATGCTCAGTAGAATTAATGAGGAATCTATTAATGTAGTCCTCAACTAGGCCTAAATATAATACAGATAAGGGATTACCCTATCTAGAACCTCTATAGTAGTTGAAGAAAACATTGGGGGATTATTTGAGAAGGATATAAATAATGGATATCTATAAATGAGAGTGTAAAAAACAAATAATTGTTTGAGAGAATCCAAATTTCTGATGAACCTTATGAATGATGTCACATTTCAAGGTGCCACAGGCTTTATAAATTTCAATGCTCGATGAAATCTTCTCATGATTTTATTTCCTCTATAGAATTTGGAAACCATATTTTTTAGTATACATAAAATCATGGTTCATACACCAAGGTATAAATCCATATTTATTTGAAGTGAAAGTATCATAATAAAAATGTCTAAGCCGAGTAACTAGAATTTTTTTAGTAACCATAGGAAGAGTGTTCACAATGACCACTTGTCTAAATACTATCACATGAATTTCATGATCAACCATTGGAATCAAGATAATGAATTGATCATTATAAATTGGAGGAATGATACCCTTTTTAAATAAACCTTCTATAGCTTTAATGAAATCTGGTTAAAAAATTTCCCAAAGTTACATAAGAATTTATTTCTATGACCATCATGCCTTGATGTGATGTCATAATTGAGATGGAAGTGGGTTACTTAGATCTCATCTTCAAAAGGGGAAGTAGTGAGAAAATAATTTTAAAAGTCATTAAAATAATAGTTGATCACATAATGTAAATGAGGACAATAGTAGTAAGAGATATCATCATTTAAGAGTTTAATTGTCATGACCAGCCTTCACCAAAAGGAGGGAAGGGACAGCAGATTGCCAAGCCCTTTCTTCTTTAATTTGAAGGAGAGATAATGACCCCCGAGTCCCGCCTCCAGTAGGCCCCGGAGTGGAGACTAGAACCAAGGGTATAACATTTTCACAAAATGAGAGGCATTACCCTTTTTAGTTAACCAAGATTGGGAGAAAGAATGAATCAACACCAAACACCACCAAGTATAGAAAACTCAAGGTAAAAACCAAACTACATGCATGTTTTAATAATAAAACTGAACAAAGTACAAGGACTCCAAAGTAAAATCCCTAATAGGAAAGGAAAAAGGCTAAGCAGAATCCAACAACGACCAACAGAAACTCCAACGTCCAGACTAGTAAGGTCCCGCATGGCCTCCGAAGCCCTCTTGGAAACCTAAAAGTAAACGTAGGGTGAGCATACAAATCATACTTAGTAAGAAAACCTAAATCTCTCATGCACAAGTGGGGAGACGTCCTAAAGTCCCGTGAGAAGCAGAAGAAACATCATCTATCAAGGAATTTATCTATCCCACCTCACCGGCCATGCTCACCAAATAACACAACCAGTAAGATAATAGTAAAGAACAAAACATTTGGGTACCCCGTACCACCATTTCCCCCACTAGATAGTTGCTCATCCCTAACGGAAAATGTCCTGACGCTACCATGCTCTTCCTGCTCGCACACACATGGGCCTCACCACCATCCACATCCCTACCCGCACACACCTGGGCCTCACAACCACACACCCCACTCGCACACACCTGGGCCTCACAACCATCCTTCCCTGCCTGCACACACCTGGGACTCATCCCAAAGACAACTGGGAAAACAAACCTGCCCGAAGAGTCCTAGGCTAACAACACACCAATCGAAACCTACCCGAAGAATTTTGGGTGTAAGGTCGCCTCCAACCATCACAACCGAGAGAAGAGGGAGCATGAAAGAGAGTAACTAGGGGGAAACACCCTTCCCCGTGAAATGGGGTGTCTGACACTAAGTTCCCAATGTGGGTGGGGTGCGATTGAACACAAAACATATAGTTACACATATATTCCAACACATAGCCCAACCTATGGCACCTCAAACGATACAAGTAGGTGCCCAAGCACTACTGCCTCAGAAAACAGGCACACAACAAACAGTTCCCAGTTTCCCTATTCAAGTTATCATTTCATAATAGTTCGGTATGAGTTAATCCCTTCACTAATGGGAAACTAACAGGCACATTCAAAGATGAAACAACAATAAAGCAGGAAGGAAAACCATCAGGTAAAATTTAAGCATTCACACCCGGTTCTCTTGTAAATATTAACATCAAAGCGGGATCAGTGGAATCCCTCGAAAAACTGGAACCAAAGAAAAACCCAACAAACAATTGGTTATCCCCACATTAATTCATTACCATTTCACCTAGTTCATTATTAACTTTCCACTTTTATTCATGTTCACAACCCAACCTGCAGCCCTGCTGCCAAACACCACCACATCCATGCAACAACTCATGCCATTCCAACCACACCATTCACAGCCCCACTGTTCACCCATCCATAACAAAACACATTCAACCCTTCACCCATTTCATAACTGAACCATCCAAACATTCATAATTCATTCCTCTATATTATTTAGTTCAACTGGGGTGATCACACAAGGTTATGGGCATTCATATTCAATAGCCGAGTTTAAGTGTTTAACCGATTCATACATGATTCCCATTCACCAGACAATGCGTAAAACAGAGCATATCATAGGTGCAAAAACAAAGGACCCCAACGGCTATGATTTTTAGTAGGTCTAAGCTCGTTCAATTCATAACAACGTCATAGGGAAAGAATGGGTAAAAACATGTAATCAAACTTCCTCGTCCCCATTCTTTAACCGGTTATTATCTTCATTACAGAATTGATTAACTACCTCATGGAAAACATAGAACACCCACCCCGCATGATACACAAGGAGGAGAGACAAAGGTAAGATCCATACATGATTGATCAAGGGTCGACGTTAAGTGCTTGCGTGGAAACTGGAAATCAGGAGTAGTAGGAACTCCACGGAACGCGATCAAGGAAAACTTCACGGGGGTACAACTCGTCCGGAGGAAGGGTATTCTGAGCACAGGGTGATAGAGAAAAATAAACCTAGG
This sequence comes from Viscum album, assembly GCA_963277665.1. Taxonomy (NCBI): domain Eukaryota; kingdom Viridiplantae; phylum Streptophyta; class Magnoliopsida; order Santalales; family Viscaceae; genus Viscum; species Viscum album. The sequence continues at coordinate 1,641,358,478 of OY728145.1, forward strand.
GAGAAGAAGCCTTTAGGTTATAAAGGCCGAGATACAGCATCCCGGGGGCGGTTAAGATATGGAGAAAAAAAAACTTGAAACCAAGGAAGAAGCGGGATCGTGGGTTGACCACGTGGCTGGGCCACCCCACACATCCAACTTAAAAGGTCCCTGCCCTTCAGGGTGGTTAAAACTGACACACACCTCCTTAACCAAGGAAGGACTCCTCACAAGATGCGGTAGAGGCGTTTCTGAAAACGCGGTTAAAGGCATGACCAAAACGCATGGTTTTCCATTTAAGGAGGGTACCTCACCAATCATTTAATTAAACACCATTAATGGGCTTTAAAACAGGCTTAAAGGGGTCAAAACATGGTTTAAAAACCAATTCGCGCAAAAAGGATGCGCTACTGGAAAACCCGTGGAGAGGTCACCGGTAGGCTAGGTCTACCGGTAAACCAAGCTATTGTTGGCCAAGGCCACTGGTAGGCCGAGCTACCGGTAGTGCAAGCTACCGGTAGGCCGAGGCTACCGGTAGGCCCAGCTACCGGTAGGTTGAGGCTACCGGTAGGTCGAGGCCACCGGTAGGCCGAGCTACCAGTAGGTCGGGGCTACCGTTAGGAGTCTTAAGCTTCACTGAGAAGCTGGGATGGCCTTCCAGACCACCCAGAACACCCCAAACATCAGATTTTCACCATTTAATGGACCCCAAAACCCCGGGCCATTACATTAATGAAATGAGAATCCAATCCATTACTTATATCATTAGAACAAAAGGGAATATATCCATTAATGTTGATTGAAGATATAACCTTCTTAACTTTACTATGCCTATGAGAAAGGTGAGTGAATTTTGAGTTCCTAACCCCTTTTAAAAGATATTGATTTATGAGTTGTTCCTTGAGAAGAACTTGTTTCATTTTTATGAGAATATTATGGGTGTGAGCATACTCAATCATCACATTGAATGTGGAAACCTATTTAGAGTTCCAATTATAGATATCTAGGAATTCACCCTCATCCCTATTAATGTTAATGTCGGTGTTAGAGAACCTATAATTACTCCAAACTCCCAAATCCATCATTGTACTTTTAATTTTCTTGGAAAACCATTGAAAAGTATCCCTAGTTTCATTCAGTGACCATTCATAAGAAACAACATCCATTTAGTCTTCATAAGATATCCATGAATTATTAAATAGGTGGTAATAATGGAATCTTTGTAAGAATCTATAGGAAAGGGATGAAATGGGATCTCCAAATGTGAGGGAGATAAAAGGATCTATCAATTTTTCTAGAATTCATTCCATAAATAGTGTATCAAGGCCATGTGGTGTCTTACCTAATCAATATCACATCTGATAATTAGAATAGATCAATAAATATCTGAAATTCCTTAGAGGCCACCCTCAGAATATTTTTCCTTATATTCTCATGAGTATTTGAGACATAATTAAAGTCTCCTATAAGGATTCACTTTCCCCGTGCCTGACAGGAGATGGTAGAGGGTTCCACAAGCAACTCTCATATCTTGATTTCAAAATTGGAGGCATAAACAAATTAGATAATGTTAAAGGATTTTTAAAGGTATATTTTAATACTGACATACTGCTATCCATATTGAAATAAATAATCTAATACATTCTTCCTCTTATGAACCCAAAAGGTTTCAACTTTTGAAGTTTTTTTAATGTGAGACATCCACTCAGATCCAATCTTACCCAAATCAATGAAATTAAAATATTCAATACTGAAAATGGGATCTGTAATGCCAATGATAATTGGTAGGTGATATGAAATGTGGTTCCCATGTGAACAAGATGTGTCAACTTTCTTTAGAACTTGGAAATTCCAAAAATAGTACATTAACTTAGATGGATACATACCCCTTATATGTGGTCCATTTTTCTGTTCCATTATCGAAGGTGTCTTTTTATCCTTTCCTGTGACTTTCTTACCCTTCATCAGAATAGTTTTATCCATAGGAAATGTTATTTCCCTTGTATAAATATTCTTTGGGTATATTGTTTCGAATAACCCTATTTTATCTATTACAAAAATCTACACACCTTTATTAATACTCATACTCATTATGAATTACGATCCCAATATCACTATAGAATCACCCACCAAATAATAAAGTATATATAGTAAAAAACACACCATCATAATACTGAAGGGTCATCACAAACCCACTCCCACCAACCAAGTTGCCAATATGAGTGATGGAAGTTCCCAAAATCAAAAACCCTAAAATCGAAATTAGGGATTACATAATAGCATGACAAATTCGGAACCAAGTGAATGTAGAGGTGGAGTTGGAGGACCCACGAGATGTGAGGGAGAGGCGACGGTCAGGGCAGATGGGCGGCGCGCGGATCTGGGTTAGTTGTGGTGACAAGTGAGGCCAAGGAGAGGGATTCGAGGGTGAGGGAGGTGGAGGCAGAGACAAAGGTGGGGAGGGGAGTTAGGGAGGGAGAGGGAACCAGATTTAGAGGGAGCCAGAGCCGGAGGCGGGTACGACAAGGGAGAGGACAAGTGGCGGAGGGGCGGTGAGGGAGAGGACGAGCAGCGTAGGGTTTGATGAGGGAGGTTTTTCATGAGGGAGGGGGTTCATGGAAGGTGTCATTTTTTAAGGCCTATGACCGCCATAGGCAGTTGCCTGCTCTAGAGGCTCTAAAGCCTTAATTTCTAGTAGTGCATTTTAGTAAAAATCAAAAATAACATACTCAAAACTAAGAAAACAAATTCAGATTATTTTGATACTTTAGAAAAATGATCCATAAGTCATTTGTGACATGTAGGAATCAGTTACACCTCAATCCGACACATGGTGTGACTGGTATGACTTTAAGTGTGTCTTTTTATTTAAAATTGAGATTTTATTAAAAAAGATAAATAACTAACTCAAAACTGAGAAAAATCATTAAAATTATTTTGATATTTTATGACAATGATCAATAAGTTATTTGTGATGTGTAGGAATCAACCGCACCACAATTCGATACACAGTGTGCTCCATATAACTCAAAGTGTCCGTTATCAATCTAAAATTGACATTTTAGTTCAAAACATGTGTCACTCGCTGAAAATCAGGCAAATACTCTTGGATTGTGTTGATACTTTAGGAAAACTATTCATAACACATTTGTGAGCTTTACAAATCAATCTCACATCAAATCGATATATAATGTGACCCGCATGACTTAAAATGCGTATTTTTAGTTTAAAATGACATTTTAGTAAAAAAGACAAGTGACATACTCAAAACCGAGAAAACATATTCAGATTTTTTTGATGCTTTAGGACAACAATCCATAACTCTTTTGTGACATGTAGGAATCAGACTCTCCTCAATCTGATGCACGATGTGACCCATGAGTCATTTGTGACATGAGTCATTTGTGACATGTAGGAATCAACCAATCAAATGTATTCATATTGTTTTGATACTTTAGGAAAATGATCCATGACTCATTTGTGACATGTAGGAATCAACCACACCTTAATTTGACGCATAGTGTGACTGATATGACTAAAAGTATATGTTATTAGTTTAAAATTGACATTTTAGTTCAAAACGTGTCACTCACTGAGAACCAATAAAACGTTCTCTGATTGTATTGATAATTTAAAAAAATGATCTATAAGTCATTTGTGACATGTATGAAGCAGTCTCACATCAAACCGATGCATGATGCGACTGGTATGACTCAAAATGCGTGTTTCCGGTTTGAAATGATATTTTAGTAAAAAAACACAATTGGCATACTAAAAATCGAGCAAACACATTCATATTGTTTTGATACTTTAGGAAAATGATCTATAAGTCTTTTTTGATGTGTATGAATCAACCACACCTCAATAAGATGCATGGTGTGACCGATATATCTCAAAGTGTCTCTTTTTATTTAAAATTGGAATTACTTTTAGTAAAAAGAATAAGTGACATACTGAAAACTGAGAAAACACATTAAGATTGTTTTGATAATTTAGGACAATGATCCATGAGTCATTTGTGACGTGTATAGTCAATCACACCTCAATCTGATGCACAATGTGACCACTATGACTCCAAGTGATTTTTTATTTAAAATTGACATTAATTTAAGTAAAAAATAATAAGTGACATACTGAAAGCTGAGAAAACAAATTCGGATTGTTTTGGTAATTTAGGAAAACGATCCAGGAGTCATTTGCGACGTTAGGAATCAACCGCACCTCAATCCAATGCACATTGTGACCGGTATAACTAAAAGTATCTGTTATCAGTTTAAAATTGAAATTTTAGTTCAAAACATGTCACTAAAACCAAGAAAATGTGCTTTGATTGTCTTGATAATTTAGGACAGCGATTCATAAGTCATTTGTGATGGGTATGAAATAGTCTCACATCAAAATGATGCACAATACGATCGGTATGACTCAAAATGCGCGTTTCTAGTTTGAAATGACATTTTAGTAAAAAAACAAAACTGACATACTGAAAACTGAGAAAATGCATTCAGATTGTTTTGATACTTTAGGACAATGACCCATTAGTAATTTGTGGCAGGTATGAATCAATCGCACCTCAATATAACGTATGTTGTGACTATTATAACTGCACATGTGTCATTATTTAAAATTGATATTAATTTTAGTAAAAGAACAAGTGACATATTCAAAACCAAGAAAACACATTCAGATTGTTTTGATATTTTAGAACAATGATCCATAACTCATCCGTGATGTGTTAAAATCAACCACACCTCAATATGATGCATGGTGTGACCAGTATAACTCAAAATGTGTCTTTTTTATTAAAAATTGACATTTTATTAATATATTCTTTCGAATTATTGTTTAATTTATTTCATTATAGTATTACTAACATAATATTAGTTTTCTTATATAGGCGGAATCTTTTACTCGGGTTGATATGATTTGTCCGGCAACTGATACCATAGGAGGATATTTTTTAGAGGGGATCACGGACGTGAAAAGATGAAACATTACTGTTTTTTAATGTTTGTTGGATAATTGTAAATGTAATTATATAAAAAATTGTTTGAAATGTATATAGCAGTGTTTTTTTATATATACCATGGGCAGATATTTTTGTATTCATGATGTCAATTAAATGTATATAACATTGTTTGAAATTACAGGTTTTTGATGGGTGTGTTGTTATATTAATAGCACACTTGCACCAAACTATGCATTTATCAGTGCTATTTCGAGCACTGATAAAGGGGACCCTCTATCAACACTACGATTAACAGCGCTTTTTTAGCGCTGTTAAAATCCTTTTTGAAGGGAATATCTGTAGTAGTGGTGCGTCTTTTCAATGTAAAAATTATATATATATATATATATATATTAGTTTGAAATGCCCATCACAGTCAAAATGAAACAAACGTTCTTGTATTGTCATGGTACATTTGAAAAATTGTCCCAGAATTATTTGTGATAAGAATGAATTAACCATATGTCAATCTAAAACTCTCTGTGCTTTTAAGTCAAGAGTGACATTTTAGTTTAAAAAATGTTTTACATATTCAAAATCTATCAAACACGCTCTAATTGTAGTGATGCTTTAATAAAACAATACATAATTCATTTGTGACATGTTGGAATTAACCACATGTTAATTTGACATGCAATATGACCAGTATGACTGAAAGTGGGTTTATTCAATATAAAATTTGTTTACATTTCTTTATATAATATTTCTAAAATTGTTTTTGTTTGTAAGAGAAATGAACATCCAAGTAATTGTTTAGGGCAACTCCAACCCTTTTTGAAGCAAATTCACTTCATTTTGAAGTAGGAATAGTAAAAATCACTCCAACCCATTTACTTCATTTTTCACTTCAAAAAGAATATTCAATGAATATTCCTCTTTATATATATTTTTTACTATTAATTTTATTCAACAAATTATATTAAACTATTTAAAAACATAAAAAGAGTGAAAAGTAAAAAAAATCAAAAAAAAATCGGATAGTGCATGAACAGTGCAGCGCCAAATTTGACGCTGAGAATAGCGGTGGGTTGGAGGGGTTTTTTACGCTAAAATAGCGTTTATAGCGGTGCGTTGGAGATGGTATTAGAGTGTAGATATTATGTTTTGGTACTTATGAGATTAAATATTAAAATGTCAACATGAGACATTACCGTTGCATAGACAAATTTATATAAATGAAGTTGAACTTGTACAAATTAACTGCCTTGAAACCAGAGCTCGCCTGAAGGTGTGGATGAAGAATCGCAGTGAACAGGGGATGGGGGTGTGGAGACAAGAGTGGCCGGATAATGGGGTGGCTTCAGAGCAGTGGCGGTGGTGCCGGCGGCGGTGGGCGGTGGGCTCACTCTCCACCTCCCACCGTAGTTGGAGGAAGTCCTGAACGGAGCACCGGAGGCGCAGGGGTCCGGCGGTTTGGTAGCCGTAGACCTCCCATGACTGATCGAGAAGTCGCCGGAAAAGGGGGTGGTTGAGGTCGGCGATGGGGATGACGAAGCGCTGCAGCCGGCCGCAGCCGTCGGACCCCACTAGCACCGGTAGGGTCCCTTTGTTGACCTTCAACTCTGGCTGCTCCTCCATATTCCCTTTATTCGATTATTCCTCTCCTTCTCAGGCCGCCGGAGGATTCCGCTACTGTGAAAGAAGAGCTCCCGAGTTCACAATCTGGGATTCCACCGGAGGCTGCCGTCTGTGAACGAGTTCTGATTGTGGGATTCGCGTATATATAGGCACGGGAAGATAGATATGTGTTGGTTTCCTAAACCAAATCACAATCCCGTGGTGGGCGGCTATGGGATGCATATCTTTCACTTCCGCATGCGGGGAATTTGTCATTCCTACTTGATATAAAATCAAAAACTGTTAAAAAAATCTATTATATTTAAATACATTTTCTTAACTTCATCCAAAATATTTTTGAAATGTCCATTTAACTAAGATATTTAAATAGTTTATCGAATGGTTGAGGGCAACCCCCCCTTTTTTTTGTTATTGATGAAAATTCTCTTCACTTCATATGTTTTGTGTTGGGAAGATAACAAATGTTATGTGACTTTTGTGTGTGTGTGTAAAAAAAAAGGTATCCTTTCCAAAGAACAAATGACATATATTAAATATGTATATAATATATATTTTACATTTTGAGAAAGTAGTCCCAAACAATATTTTACATTTGGAGACATAGCTTCATGCTACAATGCGAGTGGAGAGTTTTTGGTTTATGTAAGCTGGAGTCTCATATTCATGATGGTGATCAGAATATAAAGAATCTTATTTCAAGCCAGGAAGGTTCTAATGGTTGCATTTCTAATGATGAGAAGGAGATTCATTTTATTATTCATTAGTTCTTTTACAAGCTTTACAAGTCTGAGAGCGTGGATATATCTGCTGGGATCACTGCATACCAAATATTTTCACGGAAGAGATGAACCGTTGTTTGGAGCAAGACATCATTGATGGTGAAGTCCTTCATACCCTCGAATAGATCCATTCTACCAAGGCTCTAAGACTGAATGGTTTTCAGACATTATTCTTTTAACGCTTCTGAAACATTGTAGGTATATGTTGTTTGTCTCGTGAAGGAGTTGTGGGATTGACGTGCTTCTTTAAGTCTTTTGAATGATTCTAAGATTACGCATATTCCTAAAATTCACAATCCTCTAAAGATTTCTAAGTTCCATCCTATTAGTCTTTGCAATGTTATTTTCAAAAATTTCTCCAAGATCATGGCAGTGAGGTTGCAAGACCTCCCACTTATTGTATTTGAACATCAAAGTAAATTTTTTCCCAAACGGTTAATATCAGATAATGCACCTATCGCCTATGAAAATTTCTCATTCTTTAAAGTCTCAAGCTACCTCCAAAAGGAGGGTTTTGGCAATGAAGCTTGACATGTCTAAGGCATATGACATGATTGGATGGTCGTTTCTTTAAAATTTTCTCACTAAAATGGGCTTTGGATGCTAAGGGGTTAATATTGTTATGGGTTTTGTGACCTTGGTTTCCTTGAGGATTAAAATTAATGGGTTCCCTTCAGAGCCTTTTAAACCTTCTCGGTGTTTGTGGCTTGGAGATTCTATTTCACCTTATATCTTTATTCTTGTCGCTAATGATTTTTAAAACCTCCCACAAGATTCAGTAGCAAACAAATTGATTCATGGAGCCAAGGTTTGCCGTAATAGCCCTCACGTTTCTCATCTTTTCATTGCAGATGATTTCCTTCTATTTACTCATGCTACACAATAAGAATGTCACTCAATTTTGAACATTATTCATTTTTTAAACAAGCCTCGAAACAACAAGTGATATTTGATAAATTGGTGATTTCTTTTTGAAAGGGAGTTGGTCTTTTCTGAAGATCGAAGAGTTGTGCGGTATTCAAGTAGTGGAGAATCATCTAAAATACCTTGACCTGCCTAATATTATTGGACAATCGAAGAAGCAAGTTTACTCATCTATTATTGATTGTGTTGAGAAGAAAATTAATATTTGGTTGAGTAGGAAGATTTCTAAAGTTGACAAAGAGATTCTCCTGAAGGCTATTTCGCAAGCCATCACTTCCTATGATATGTCTCTTTTTCGAATCCTGGATACTCTCATTAAAGTTCATCACTCTCACTTTGCTACTTTTTTGCGAGGGTTTCATGATGAGAGGCATAATTACCATTGGATGGCATGTGATAAACTATGTGTCCCTACAGTTTGTGGTGACTTAGGATTTAATAATTTGAGATAGTTTAATAATGTGTTGCTTGTAAAACAAGGTTGTAGGTTCGTCAATTCTCTAGATTCACTTTTTTTAAGAGTTCTTCCTGCAAAAGATTTTCATTCATCTGATTTCTTACATTCCTTCTTGGGGTCTCAACCGAGAGTCTTATGGAGGAGTATCTGGGGATCAAAATTTATTCTAGAAAAAGGACTATTTTAGAGTACCATGAATGGTATAGGTGTGTCAGTTTGGAAAGATCTGTAGCTGGTTGATAATTTGGGATTTAAAGTTTCTTCTCCAGTCGTCCTAGGTTTTGTGGATACTAATGTCCAAGACCTTATTAATGACTCTCTTGATGGGTGGTTTATGGATAATATATTTTTTAGTTTAATGAGATGGATTGTAAAATCATTCTAAGCATCCCCCTCACTCTTGATTTGGGGTGGATCAACTTGGTTGGAGATGGGAAGCTTCAAGATCTTATTTTGTCTAATCTGTCTATAAACTTCTTTTTGAGGACCCTTGTCTTTCTGTTGGTGATTTTTTATGGAAGGATGTTTGGAATTTGAAGGTTGTGTCTAAAGTTAAGTTTTTTTTGTGGTAGGTTTTTTTGTGGTGTTCTCTTGACGTGCTCCTTGTTGTTTCACACCACCTTTATCATGATACAGTTTGTCCTTTTTTATGGATTAGGTTGATTCACCTATGCTTGCATTATTTTTCTGTTCTCAGGTGAAGGGATTTTGGAATTCTTAGAATGAGTCTTGTTATGACTGTATTGATGTTTATGTTGATCAATTCCAAAACTTTCAAATATGGGTATCTAACCAAGATCCTTGGAAAGTGGGATTGATCTGTACGACTGTATGGATGGTATGAATAAGGTGTAATGATTTAATATTTCGATATTCTACTTCTTATTATTGTGTTTGGTATGCTTATTTCTCAGAATTGGTGGCATCTTGCGAATATTGTGTTTCGATCTTACCCAAATCAAATGATAGGGTTAATGAATCTGGTTGGACTCCTACCCTGAAGGGATCACTTAAAATTTATACAGATGCATCAGTTACTCTTGAGATGATCATGATCATTGGTTTGGTAATTCTATAGGATCATGGTCAGATTGTTGCATCCCATTATAGAAATTTCATGGAAAATTAGGACCCTTCGGTTGTGGAAGAATTTTCCATTCTCTAGGGTTTAATTTTTTCTCACTCTCATGGGTTGGAGAATATTATTGTATAATCAAACTGGCTTGTTGTTATTAATGCTTTCTATGACTGTACTAAAGGTCTCTATCCCTATGGTCTTTTTCTTCAGAAAATTTGGTCCCTGTAGAAATGCTACTCATGTTGCATGTTTGTCTTTATCAAGAGGGAGAGGAATGTAGTTTCCAATCTCTTAGCTTACTTTCGAAAAAAACTAGGCGATCATTCTTGGTTTGAGTTATTTTCTAATTGGATTTTTATCACCGCATCATATGATTTGCATCCAATATAAGTTTTGGTTTCTTCTGTCAAATAAATGTACATAATATATATGCACCACTACAACTTGAAGTATATATGATGATTTTTTAACATGATATATTACAATTTTTTATTGTCATTTATATTATTAAAAATTAAAAAATCAATATATATATATATAAACATTTCACCAGTAGAAATTTTAGTGATAGCACCCACCAAAGGGGGTTGTAAAAGAGTGCTTGACAATAGCTTTTGGCACCCGTGATTGATGGTTGAAAAATGTCCTTTTTGACCATATATTCAAGAATTCCACATTTATTAAAGGGGAAATGATGATCTAGGACCAAAATAGATAGATAATGTAAGTTTAGGATAAAAAAAGAGAAAATTTCAATGAAGGACAAAAAATATTATGCATTTTCAAATGAAATTAGATTTCACATTGGTTGAAAATGAAGAAAGTCCCATTACCACAGATCATCCAATATTTAGCACTGGAATTTATCCATGTTAGAGAAAAAGCATTGATAAAGGGTTGACTTTTATCAGTGCTCACAAAAAACACTAATAAAGTTGACTTTTATCGATGCTAAAAAAACACTAATAAAAGTCCATCATTTATCAACGTTTTTTTTGCATCTAGCACTGGTAAAGGAAACCCCTTGTCATCATTTTTTTGTGCTAATAAAAGTCCATTTATCAGTGCTTTCTCTCTAACGCTGATAAAAGTGACACATTTATCAATGCTTTTTATTTAGTGCTGATAAAGATATTTTTGAATAATTTAATATAAATATAATTATTTATATTAAAATAAGTATTTATATGTAAATATAATATATAAATATGATTTATATAACTTTTAATGAAAAATGAATTCTATTTTTATAATTATATATATATATAATTATCAAATTTATATTAGTCAAAATGATTATATTTACACTACTACAAAAACAGGCAAGGGAAGCGCCCTCTTATATCAGCTCTAAGAAAAACCGCTGATAAAGGTTACCTTGTATCAGTGCTAAAATTTTAGCGCTGATACAAGTGTTATTTATCAGCGCTTTTCTAGCGCTGATGGAGGGAATCTTTATCAGCACTAGAAAAGTGGTGATAAAGAGGCTCTGTATCAGCGCTACAGTTTTAGCGCTGATACATGGCCTCTTAATCAGCACTTTTCTAGCGCTGATAAAGATGCCCTATATCAGCGCTAGAAAAGCGCTGATAAAGAGGCCCTGTATCAGCGCTAAAATTTTAGCGTTGATAAAACAACTCTTTATCAGCACTAGAAAAGCACTGATAAAGACTCTATGTATCAGCGCAAAAATTTTAGTGATGATACAGGAATGATTTATCAGCGCTTTTTTAGCGCTGATAAAACCTTAGTCCATTTTTTTATGAAGTCGGCCGCACAGTGCCCTCGTTTTATTGCGACCTAAATCTCTTGCGGTACTGGAACCCTGTGACTCCCCTCTGCTGCCCGCTGAGTTCTCGTTGCCGGACCTCCGCCGCCCTCACTTCTCTTTTTCGGTCCTCCGTCGCCCGCAACGCCCCTTCAGTTTTCCGTTCCTCCGCCGCCCGCAACGCCCCTTTGGTTTGCCGGACCTCCGCCGCCCGCAACGCCCGACTTCTTGTTGCCGGACCTCAGCCGCCCTCGGTTCGCATTGCCCGACCACCGCCTCCCACAACTTCCTCTTCAGATTGCCGGACCTCCGCCGCCCGCAACGCCCGGACCTCCCTTTAAGGCATGCTTTCCAACTATTTTTTTAATATTCTTCTTGTTGTTGGTTGAATCATTTATTTGGGTTAAATCTTTATGGTTATGGTGTTTAATTGCATCCTTAGGGCCTTTCCTTAGTTCAATTGGTAGTTTCATTCCGATTTTGTGAAGATATCAAGAAATAGGTAGGTTGTTCCATTATTTGACATTGTTTTAGGTGTTTAATATGATTTATTTGGTTCTAAAATGTTTTTATAAATTTTCTGGGTTGTGGGAAACATGTTTTCCAATTTTTTTGTTGTGTGTAAGGGTTTGATAATGACTTGACTGTTGTAAATGGTTGTTTGTCATGTGTGTTTCTATTATTGGAAGTGTGATTGTATAAAATAGATATAATTTTATATCGGGGGTGGAATTGAGCACAATGGAATCCTAGTTATCTAGGTGGGTAGACTAGGTCTAGTATATTAGGTGAATTAGTCAGGCCGATGATTGGTCTTCTTAATAAGGATATACATAACAACACTAACTAAACATTCATGTGCTAGGGATTGGAGGCTCAAATAGGACCTTCATGTCTAAGAGATGTGATCACCAAGAGTACGAGGATCCTAGGAACCTAGTAACACTAATACCTTATAGATTTTATATAGTGCTCATACTATTATTACCATTATCTTGTCACATTTACTATCTCTTTTATTTCAAAGAATGTTTTATTTAAATTGTATCTTCCTTTTTCTTAAAAACTAACATGTTAATGTTTATCATAATGTCATTACATGGAATCTATTTTTGTTGTGTCCTACTAGGTATGTTGGCTCACACCTTATATACACCCTCAGGTTTATGTAGACCTTCTTTTGTTTTACCCAGTTAAAGGCAAGGTTCCCTTGGTGGTGATGGTGCATATATGTGCTAGTAGTTCCCATTTTGGTGACTGTTATTGGTTGTGGAATGGGGATGTTGACCCTCATGTTTCATGGAGGCTTGGTTGTATTGTTGGTTCCCTTACCTTTTTTTGTTATTTTGGTTTTGGTTGAAATTGTTAAATGCTTATCCCCTATTGCAGTGTTATCTTTTGGTCTATTATATTTTGAAATTTGGTTATGATATGGTGTTTGATTATTATGTAATATTTATGGTTTTTTACATGAAAAAACCATTCCCAAAGGTGTTACTCAATGCCTAGGCAATAGTTACAACCCATGGGGATTGGTAATTTCCTTTGGACCTTCCCACGAGTTGGTTCAGGTGTCAAGTGGGATGGAAACCTAGCCTAGTTCATGATAAGAAGTCCACACCATAGTATGGTTGTCTAAATCCTTTCTGTACCATGTCCATGGGATGTTGCAACGTGGTATCTTTTTTCATAGTCTTAAATTTCATGATCCCCATTTTATATTCTTTTTTCTCTTACACAACTCTCAGTTGAAATCTTGATTCTTTAAGGATTACAAGAGTCATTTTAACTCCTCCAAACTCCCTTCTTCTCATATAGAAGCTCTAGTGGATGCATTTGGTTTCTCTCTAATAAGGGGATCTCTCATCGATTGGAAATCCTCTATCTCCTCTTATATCCTCCTTATAGAGTGATAGATCATCATCTTTTTAGTGAATCTAATATTCTTTTTTATGAATCTTGATTATAGGTTAGACTACTTTATCTCCTTATAAGGAAGTGGTTCTCTTCTACTGTATTTGTAAGTCTTGTTTTGTGTACTTGAACCATAAATACTAATATTTGAGATTCAAATAAAATGAAGATGAATAAATATTGGATGGATGCTAATTGTTTAACAATAGAGTACGAGAACGGAGTGAAAGAGTTCATCAAGTTTTCAAAGGATCACGCAAAGGATCCTTCTCAAATCCTTTGTACATGTTTACGTTGTTATTATTCTAGACTACTTACTCTAGAGGAGTTGTAAGAACATTTGATATGTCACGGAATAGATCGGAGTTATAAATGTTGGAATAAACACGGATAAAAAGAGAATGTAGCTACTGGCTGGGATAAAACTGCGTTTTATTGATCGTCAGATATGAATACAAATATGGATAATGAAGAAGATCGTATGGAGGATGTGATTACAGATGTCAACGATGATGAAGATTGTATTGAGGAAATGACAAAGACAATTCAAGATGAACTCCGTGATTGCCAAAAATTGTTTGAGAAGTTAAAGAGTTGTGCAAAGACGCCATTGTATGCTGCTTGTACTAAGTATATAACATTGTCAGTTGTACTGAAGTTGTATAAATTGAAAGTAGGCAACAGATGGAGTGATGTCAGTTTTACGGAACTACTTGCTCTCTTGAATGACATGCTCCCGGAAGATAATGAGCTCCCAAGCCATACATATGAAGCTAGACGAATGCTACGCTCGATGGGAATGATTTCTGAAAGAATACATGCCTTCCTAAAAGACTGTATATTGTTTCTCAAGGAAAAAAAATCACTTACAGAATGCCCAAAGTGTGGTGCTTCTCGATACAAGAAAGATAAATCCAATCCTACAAAAGTTTTATGGTACTTTCCAATCATTCCAAGGTTTAGGCCTCTATATGGAAGTGAAGAAACTGCAAGACAATTTTCGTGGCATGCAGATAAAAGAAATAAATATGGGTTATTACGTCATCCCGCCGACTCTCCTCAATGGAATAAAATTGATCATGAGTATCCTGAATTTGGAAAAGAGCCAAGAAACCTTCGTCTTGCGTTATCTATATATGGAGTGAATCCTTTTGGTTTTCAAACCAGCACTCATAGTACATGGCCTGTTATGTTGGTAAATTATAACTTGCCACCCTGGTTATGCATGAAGCGGAAATTCATTATGTTATCTATGCTTATATTAAGACCAAAACAACCAGGTAATGATATTGATGTTTATCTGGCTCCTTTGATCGAGGATTTGAAGATATTATGGGACTCAGGTGTAATGTTATATGATGATTATAAAAGTGAATACTTCTTGTTGAGAGCGATGTTGTATGGGAAAATAAATGATTTTCTTGCTTATGGAAATTTGTCAGGATATAGCATTAAAGGAACTCAAGGGTGTCCCGTGTGCGAAGAAGATATAGAATCAATTAGTTTGAAACATTCATCGAAATCTATGTTTCTAGGACATCGTTGATTTCTACCTCGTCGGCATAAGTACCGATCTTGGACGACATCATTCAATGGAAGTTCAGAAAAACGCGCAACACCATCTCCACTAACAGGTGATCAGCTGTTTGAGAAAGTAAAAGATCTGAACACTATTTTTAGTAAACCATTTTTCGAAAAACCTTACGAAAATCGGTTGGAAAAAGCGATCAGTTTTTTTTTAATTACCATACTGGAATTGTTTGTACGTCAGACATTTTCTTGATGTGATGCATGTGGAAAAAAATGTATGTGACAGTGTTATCAGAACGTTGCTAAATTCCCCTGGCAAAACAAAATATGGAATTAAGGTAAGGTTGGACATGGTTGACATGGTAATACGAGAATATTTGGCTCCCATGAAGGGTAAAAATCAAATGTTTCTTCCTCCAGCTGCTTATACTCTTTCTAGGGTAGAGAGATATCAGTTTTGCAACTTCTTCAATGATGTAAAGGTTCCAGAGGGGTACTCATCAAATATCAAGAACATCGTGTCAATGAATTATTTTAAGTTAAAAGGTTTTAAATCACATGGTTGCCATGTTTTGATGCAAGATATAATTCCTATAGCTTTACGTTGAATTTTTCCCAAGAATGTTCGTCATACGTTAACCAAACTTTGTTTCTTTTTCAAAGCTATATGTAGCAAAGTTTTAGACCCGGGGAAATTTCCATCTATGGAAAAAGAAATTTTCATCATATTATATGAATTAGAAATGTTATTTTCGCCAACATTCTTTGATATGATGGTTCATTTGATGATTCACTTGGTGAGAGAGATTCGACTTTGTGGTCCTATGCACTATAGATGGATGTATCCTGTTGAACGGTATATGAAGATTTTGAAAGGGTATGTCAAAAATCGAAGTCGGCCAGAGGATTGTATAGTGGAGTGATATATTTTTGAGGAAGCCATTGAATTTTGTACTGAATACCTATCTGATGTGGAAAGAATTGGTCTCCCGAAATCTCGTCACACTGGACGCATTGAGGGTGAGGGAATTTATGGAAGAGAAGTTGTGACAATCAGTATTACAGATCGAGAAAGGATCATCTTTATGTTTTTCATAACAGTTGGTAGGTTTCTCCATATATTGAAACTCACAAAGAAATTCTTAGGCAGTTGAATCCATCGAGGGTTGAAAAATGGTTATCAGATACACATAATCACCAGTTTATAGGATGTTTTTAGGACCATATTTTTAAGCAGTTAGATGAAAATATGAATTCAATTTCAGAACGAATTCGATGGCTAGCCGCTGGACCAAGTGTGTATGTATTATCTTACAGTGGTTATGTAATTAATGGTTATACATTCTATACAGATGAACATGATGAAGATAGTACCATGCAAAATAGGTGAGTTACACTAGTGGTTGAAGCGATACATGTTTCTGGTAGTAAGTACAGAAATCCAATTTATGCAAATATGTCATACTTTGGCATTATCAAACTAATATGGGAGTTGTATTATACAACATTCCAATTGCCGATTTTTCAATGCAAATGGATTGATAGCAACAGTGGTGTTAAAATGGATGAATGGAGATTTGTGAAAGTTGATTTTAGTAAATAAGGGTATAAAGACAAACAGTTTATAATGGCATCACAAGCGGTACAAGTTTTTTATGTTCCAGATCCCGCAAACCGAAAGTGGTCGATTGTTCTGTTATCGTCCAAAACTACTGAAGGTTCCGATGAAAATTCAGTTGAGGATGATCCTTTTAGTGGTACGTCACAATAATTTCAAAGCGGTCCCAATGCAGATGATATTTTGTATGTTAGAGGAGACCACAATGAAGGGATTTGGATAGTCGATAGAGGTGTCAAATCCCTTCAACCTTTGAAAAAAATAAAGAAAGTCCAGTAAACAGGTTATATTTTTTTTGTAATATAGATCTTGTTATCTCATGTTATTATCTTATCATTGCTGAATTTATGTAATCTGAATTAACTGTTCAATCACTTTTGCAGATAATGACTTCTGCACATTCTGGTGCTCCTAACCTTGAGGCTGAACAAGTCTCTCAAGCAGCTGCTGCTGCGGCTGCTGCTGCTCCTGCTACTCCTACAGCTCATGTTGTTGCTTCTGTTGCTCCTGCTGCTGCTCCTGTAGATGCTGTTGCTGCTGTTGCTCCTGTTGCAGCTCCTGTTGCTCCTGCTGCTCCTCATGCTGCGGCTCCTGCTGCTCCTGCTTCTGCGACTCCTACTGATCTTAGTGTTGAGGTCCAACAACCATCATTACATTCCATTGATACCATTCTAGATGAAAATATAGATGATATTGATATCGATGAAATGGTCGGGAATGAAGGACCACCATCGCAGAAAACACAGGTGTGTCGTAGTTTGATGGTGTTAGACAAAATTCTTAAGACGAAAAGTAAAGGCATCAAATTTGAAGTCAGATGGAATGCATGAGGCCAACATGTGAATCCCAAAAAGGCTATGTTTAGCAGCTACATTGGAGTTTTTACTCGGAAATGCGTGCCGATTGACATAGATTCATGGAACCATGTTGTGTCCGGGCTGAAGGCTGTGATCTAGGAGGAAATTATAATGACATTATCAATTTATTTCTTTAATTTACTAGAAAATAAAATAATGAAACAATGTATTACTCTTCTCAATCTCTTGAAGAGTACATTTATAGTAGTCGATTCACACAAGGATTATGTACTAAGGCTTGCGGGAAAGTTTCATCGAGGTTTTCGCACTATTTTAACAAGATGCCACTTGAAAGATTCTAAAGGTAAAATAAACCCGCACCCACCCATTGTCTACGCTCACATGATATCCCAAGAAGTATGGGATGCATTTATTGGCCGTCATGGGGATGAGAAGTTTCAGGTACATTGTGGGTGATAATACATTGTTTGAGGATACCTGTATTCATTAATTTGATTGTCAATATATAATTTATGAAACAGAAACTTTGTACTGAAAATAAGGAACGTGCATCAAAACCAACATACCCCTATCGTAAAGCAAGGATGGGGTACGCTTCATTAGAAAAAAAAATAGTACGTATTTTAAATTTAAAATAATATTGTTAGGTTCCAATAAACAACATCATAATTATCTTTCTATGTTTATATATAGATTGATGAGTCTAAAACCAAATACACTTCCATCCCAATTCATGTGCTATGGAAGGAGGCACGTGTGAACAAATAAGGGAAGTTAGTAGATGAAAGCACACAGAAAGTGTGGTAAATATGTGTAAGTATGACACGACGATAAAAAAATTTGTTTAAAATTACTATTGCATAAAAATAATTAGTTATTTTCCTATATCTGACAGTCACAGGAATCAGCTACTCCTGTAGATGATATGGACCTATTATCTACGGCTTTGAAGCAGCCAGAAAAATAAGGTCGTGTCAGAGGTGCAGGGTTTGGGGTGAAACCCCAAGTATATTTTGAGAAGAAGAAAAAAAATGAATGATACAGATGAAAAATTGGAACAAATGAGCGAAAAAATAGCAACCCTTGAAGAACTATTTCAATGGCAGGGGGAGTTGCTAGAAACTTTTATGGGTGGGAAGCAAAGGGAAGACACAACTCAAGAACAACCGCCGCATGAACATCCCGCCCCACCCCCCACCAGCTTTTAGGCTAGCCATTCGCCTCAAAGAACTGTCTTAGCTGTGGTAATAAATATTATAATAATTGTTCCCATGAAATATGAATCAGACAAACACTGATAATTTTTCTGTACTGATCTTCTACAGGGTGATAATGATTGTAATTTATATCTGTCAACACCCACCTATTACCTTGTAGCGAGGGATATAGTGTTCAATATCCTAGATGCCACACTGGATAATAGACCACTTCCGAAAGATCATCTGAAAGTGACGATTACTGTAGCTCATGAGCCAAATGCAGAGCTACCTATTCCACTTGATGACGATGATATTCATACGGTCGAAAAGTCTATTGGGACATTCATTTCATGGCCATCACAACTTGTAAGAGTACATGCAGACAAAGAGGTATTTATTTCCTTTTCTTTTCAAGCTAAACCCTTAATAATTAATGAAAAAAATGTCTAAACTAATGATTGTTGTTATAGACGGAGAAAGGGAAGGGGGTGACAAACGTCAGCTCAAAACCATCTAAAGGATCGACCAACCGATCCCAAAGATCTACTGAAAGCACAATAACACCACATGTTCTCTATCAACATTTACTAGCATTGAAGACTCATGTGGATACGAAGCTAAAAGATGGTAATAGTTATATAGTGGTTTTCGAAGAGAATATATATGGAGAGGAAAGTCAAGATTTCATTGCTGCTGAAAATGTAAATGAAATCCTTGAAAACAGTTGGCTAGGCGTCACAATTGTAAATGTATATATGAGGTATGTTTCCATGAATTGATTTTCTAAAAGCTGATCTAATGTGAAAATTATGACTAAATGCATTTTATATTGTTGAAAAAATGAAAAAAAGTTGAAGGATTTTTTCCATGAGCCAAGATTTGGATTGGTTAGTCCTCATATCACATCAACACACCTAACAAGAATAGAGTCATAAAAAAGGGATGCAATAGTGAACGACTTGCTGAAAACATTTGAACGCAAGATTACAGATGACAGACTTTTCCTAATAACAACCATGCAGGGGTAATACTCTATGATTAAAGTATATCAATTATATTTTCACTTATTTTATTACTTATTCCTTTTTGTGTTTTTAGGAAACATTGGTTGCTAATTGCGGTGAACTTGGATACTCTGAAGATTTATTTTCTGGATTCAAAGCAAGGATATCCATCAAACCGACCACACATGATGGAGTTTTTGAATCTGTAAGACACTACATCTTACATTTTAGGTCTAAACATCAAGTAATATAATTTATATTATATTTTACTGAGGATTCTATTATGATAGGGCAGTGTATCATTATCGTCTAAAAATGGAATTAGGATAGGGGTAAGCATAGGGAGGCGAGCAAGTACTACGTCTGGACAAATATTAGGGTTTATATAATAAAATTTCACTATCCAAACACATCTCAACACAAGTTAGTTATTCTCCTAATGATCAATTTTTTTATAGTGTACAAAACAAACAAATGATAATGATTGCGGTTATTATGTTTGTAAATTTATGAAAGAGATCTTTTTTCATCAGCAAACTAGCATCCCTAAAGAGGTATTTTCAAAAACAACTACTAGTTCGTTTAAGTTATTTATTAATTCTTTATTTTTTTATTTTGCAGTACTACTCTGACTGCCGAAAAGCCTCATACTCACAATATGATATAGATGTGTTCATAAATGAGTGGGCCACATACCTGATGGCATATTGTACACAAATACAATGAATATCTGACTTGGGGACATGTACAATTGGTGGTCAATTTTTAGAGGGGTTAAGGGGATCAAAAGATGAAACATTGTTGTATGTAAATGTTCGTAGGAAAATTGTAATTGTTATTAAATAAAACATCATTTCTCCAATGATTCATTTTACAATTTTAACAGATGATATGCACCAGCAAAATGCAATAATGCTGAACCACTAAAAGGGTCTCTCTTTTGTTTAAAATTGACACGATTTTAAGTGAAAACAACAACTGACCTATGGAAATATGACCAAACGAATTTGGATTGCCTTGATATTTTATAAGAACAATCCAAGGGTCCTTGGTGATGTTTAAGAGTCCACCGCGCCTCAATATGAGGCACGGTGTGACCTCTACCACTCAATGGGTCTCTCTTTTGTTTAAAATGGACACGATTTTAAGTGAAAACAACAAATGACATACATAAATCCAACCAAACACATTCAGATTGCCTTGATATTTTATGAGAACAATTCAAAGGTCCTTGGTGACGTGTACGAGCCATCCCTGCCTCAATCTGAGGCACGGTGTGACCGGTAACACTCAAATGGTCTCTCTTTTGTTTAAAATGGACACGATTTTAAGTGAAAACAACAAATGACCTATGGAAATCCGACCAAACGCATTCGTATTGCCTTGATATTTTATAAGAATGATAAAAGGGTCGTTGGTGATGTGTAAGAGTCATCCTTGCCTCAATCCGAGGCACAGTGTGGCCGGTAACACTCAAAGGGTCTCTCTTTTGTTTAAAATGGACACGATTTTAAGTGAAAACAACAACTAACCTAAGGAAATCTGACCAAACACATTCAGATTGCCTTGATATTTTATAAGAATGATCCAAAGATCCTTGGTGATGTGTAAGAGTCATATATGCTTTAATTCAAGGCATGGTGTGACAGCTATCACTCAAAGGGTCTCTCTTTTGTTTAAAATGGACACAATTTTAAGTGAAAACAACAACTGACCTACGAAAATCTGACCAAACGCATTTGGATTGCCTTGATATTTTATAAGAACGATAAAAGGGTCCTTGGTGAAGTTTAAGAGTCATAACTGCCTCAATCCTAGGCACGGTGTGGCCGGTAACACTCAAAGGGTCTCTCTTTTGTTTAAAATGGACACGATTTTAAGTGAAAACAACAATTGACCTATAGAAATTTGACCAAACGCATTCGGATTGCCATGATATTTTATAATAACGATACAAGGGTCCTTGGAGACGTGTAAGAGTCATCCCCGTCTCAATCTGAGGCACGGTGTAACCGCTAGCACTCAAAGGGTCTCTCTTTTGTTTAAAATGGACACAATTTTAAGTGAAAACAACAACTGACCTACAGAAATCTGAAAAAATGAATTTGTATTGCCTTGATATTTTATAATAACAATAAAAGGGTCCTTGGTGATGTTTAAGAGTCATCCTCGCATCAATATGAGGCATGGTGTGGCCGGTAACACTCTAAGGGTCTCTCTTTTGTTTAAAATGGACACGATTTTAAGTGAAAACAACAACTGACCTACGGAAATCCAACCAAATGCATTCGGATTGCCTTGATCTTTTATAAGAACGATCCAAGGGTCCTTGGTGATGTGTAAAAGTCATCCCTGCCTCAATACAAGGCACGGTGTGACCGCTATCACTCAAAGGGTCTCTCTTTTGTTTAAAATGGACACGATTTTAAGTGAAAACAACAACTAACCTATGGAAATCTGACAAAACGCATTTTGATTGCATTGATATTTTATAGGAATGATAAAAGGGTCCTTGGTGAAGTGTAAAAGTCAACCGCGCCTCAATATGAGGCACGGTGTGACCGCTACCACTCAAAGGGTCTCTCTTTTGTTTAAAATAGACACGATTTTAAGTGAAAACAACAACTGACCTATGGAAATCCGACCAAACGCATTTGGATTGCCTTGATCTCTTATAATAACTATAAAAGGGTCCTTGGTGACGTGTACGAGTCATCCCCGCCTCAATCCGAGGCACTGTGTGGCTGGTAACACTCAAAGGGTCTCTCTTTTGTTTAAAATGGACACGATTTTAAGTGAAAACAACAACTAACCTACAGAAATCTGACCAAAAGCATTCAGATTGCCTTGATATTTTATAATAACGATCCAAGGGTCCTTGGTGACATTTAAAAGTCATCACCGCCTCAATCTGAGGCATGGTGTGACAGCTATCACTCAAAGGGTCTCTCTTTTGTTTAAAATGGACACGATTTTAAGTTAAAACAACAACTGACCTACGGAAATCCAACCAAACGCATTCGGATTGTCTTGATATTTTATAAGAAAGATCCAAGGGTCCTTGGTGACAGGTAAGAGTCAACCTCACCTCAATCTGAGGCACTGTGTGACCGCTATCACTCAAAGGGTCTCTCTTTTGTTTAAAATGGACACGATTTTAAGTGAAAACAACAACTGACCTACGGAAATCTAACCAAACGCATTCGGATTGCCTTGATATTTTATAATAACGATACAAGGGTCCTTTGTGATGTGTAAGAGTCATAAACTCCTCAATATGATGCATTTTGTGGCCGGTAACACTCAAAGGGTCTCTCTTTTGTTTAAAATGGACACGATTTTAAGTGAAAACAACAACTGACCTACGGAAATCCAGCCAAACGCATTCGGATTGACTTGATATTTTATAAGAACAATACAAGGGTCCTTGGTGACGTGTACGATTCATCCTTTCCTCAATAAGAGGCACGGTGTGACCACTATCACTCAAAGGGTCTCTCTTTTGTTTAAAATGGACACAATTTTAAGTGAAAACAACAACTGACCTACGGAAATCCGACCAAACGCATTCAGATTGACTTGATCTTTTATAAGAACTATATATGTGATGTCCATATATTAATACATAGTCAGACCCCATTTTTGTTCCATGTTCATGTAGTAGTACATGAATAGAACGTTATTGTACATATATTATGTTAAAGTATATATATTGGATGGATATTTTGGAGTATACACCGTTTACTCAAGGTACATGTCCTGTACTATTCCCTTATTACACATTTGAGGATTTAGGGTGATTTTTCACCCTAGATTCAGAATTGTGAAAAATTGGAGTCCATATTTAGTATTTATCTATGTATATCATGATGGTGTAATCGTTAAAGTATTTTTTAGTACTTTTAAGAGGTGATTCAAGGGCATCAATTTATGATAGAGTCTTTTTCCTCTGTTAATTGAATATGATGGTATCCTAGGAGTGAGACTTGGTATTAGAACTAGAAGAGGGTCATGAGAATGGTTGGAGTAAATGGAATGGGATTTCCAAGTTCCTCTAATGGAGTATCTTGGGACAACCCCAAGAAAAAGGGACTAGTTTGTGACTTGAGGAGGTAGATAGGTTGGGTGTTCAATTAAACTTAGAGTAACTTATGAAGGAAATGGACTTGAGGTCATATCCCTTATGATAATATCCATATTTTTCTTGTGAGGATAGGATATATTAGAGATTGGGTTGTGGGATATTTTACCACCAAGATATTGACGTAGGCCCAAGGGTTATTATTAAGATCAAGGACCCCAAATGGGGTGACTTGTTATATGATGACTTAGGGGACCCTAGTAGGTTCAATAATAACTTTTTGTCCCTAGTGAGAATGCATCCATGGGAATGGGTAAATTCAATTATGGGTATTTATTAGGTACCAGAGTCAATGTGTTGAGCTTGTTAGGGTTGTAACCACATGGGTCACACTCTTGAGAGTCTATCCATGTTGTCAGGGTGGATTTTTCATATGAACACTCATAATATATATATATATATATATATATAGGATTGTTATATAGTAATGGATATGAGTTTTTATTAATTAATGGAAATTCTCATGGAGTATTAGTGATTTTTGGATAGGTTTATATGTGTTTGAGTCATGTTTTTTAGAGTGATTCTTTATGTGATATCTTATAAAGGGTATTTAAATGGGGGGTCATGGCATGTGATCTATCATGGGCCTCATATATATCAAGTCATGGTTGGCCTGGTATACTAGGGTGATCATGTGTTTGGGTCTATGATACTTATGGGCTTATATCTGGATGAAAATACTCCCATATGGGAGGGTGGATATGCTTATGGGTCTTATTCCTTAAATGAGAATACTCTCGTAGGGGAGGGATGAGAAGTATATAGGTATTATTACCTAGATGGGAATAAAACCATAGGAGTGGGATGAGATTCTTATCGGGAATATTCACTAAATGAAAATAATCCCATAGGGGAGGGCTGAGATGATTATATAGATTATGCCTCAAATGAGAATACACCCATATTGGAGGGTTGATATGCTTCTAGGGATTATTATTTGGATGATAATACTCCCATATGGTAAAGAATATATTCTTCTTAGTATTATTCCCTAAATAAGGGTACTCTCATAGTATAGGGATGAGATCCTTGTAGGTCTTATGCCTCAGAATTGGAAGAACACATATGGGTGGTCTGAGATACTATTGAGGGTATTCCCTGGATGAGAAAACTCCCATAAGTGGATTTCCATGATGGAGTATAAATAAAAATCACATATTGGAGGTCAATGATAATTATGTATATAATGGGGAGACCATGGTATATTATATGTTTTGTGTGGTTCTTATGATGTACTTAGAGAAACCCTAACATTGGATGAAGTAGGTATGGTTGATCAAGCTTTAATACTTGAGGATCAATGTGCCTTGATGTATATGGGGTAATAATTTGTCAAACTATATTTTTATAATGTCGACATGATCCTTGTGACATGATTGGTAAAAGTTCATCACTTGGAAAATTAATTTTGGTTTAATCATGGTCATGGATTTGAGGATCAATGATGATTTTTATTAGTTTTATTCCAGTTATTTCTCAACTAGGTTGTGCATATTGCCTGATCATGCACTTACAATAGCCTATTGCAGGTTTAATATTGGGGGTTTATTAATGATATTCATCCCCCCAAGTATGTGCACCTTAGTGTGTGTGCAAACCTTATAACTTCTTTGAGGCTGAGAACATGATGCATAGTGGATAGAGAAAAGTCCAAAGATTTATGTATTGATAAAACACACCCATGTGGAGCCTTAGGATTTAAATGGAGTAGGATTATAAGATTTTAGAGAATGGTTATATTGTAAAGATCATATTTTTTTAGTATTATTTTAATTTTATTTATTTTATTCATTCATGTATGTGTTTTTGACCCGGTGGATGGCCAATTGATGTGTATAGAATGACCATTTGAGTTGTATCGGAAATTTCATTTAATTATAGTATGTTTAGTTTAATTATTCTATTTACTCTATTGTGTACGATGAATGGTCATTTTATTTTTATTGTGCACTCTAATAGGGATGTATTGTATCCTTGGACACCAATCCACCCCCCTGGACACCAATCCACCCCCTAGACACCCCCACCCCCTGTAACCCCCCCCCCCCCGACACCTTGGACACCAGCCCACCCCCTGGAAAGCCCCCCGGACACCCCCTACCCCCTTGGACAGCCACCCCAAACCCTTGAACAGCCCCCAAACCCCCTGAATTATGAATTGATTCTTTATGTACTTAATTAACTTATGAATTATGTGTTAATGGTGTACGAGCATACTTGTTGTACGGGTATACTTGGTCTAATTAGCTTATGATTTATGAGTTAATTTTTTATGGGTATACTTGCTTTAATTAGCTTATTGAGATGCTGATTTTTTTTGCAGGTGTTCGGGTGTGCTGCTGCAGATTTATGGTAGCAGTAGAGAGGGCATTTATCAGCGCTCTTTTAGCGCTGATAAATCGTGCTTTTATCAGTGCTAAAGGAGTGCTGATAAAACACTCATTTATCAGCGCTTGTTTAGCGCTGATAAAGGGTTGTTTTATCAGCGTTTTTTAGCGCTAATAAAGTATCTCTTTATCAGTGCCGAGATTTACAGCACTTTTTTAGCGCTGTTAAAGCCCATTTTTAGCGCTGTTAATTCCCGTATTTTTAGTAGTGTTATATACATAAATTACAAAATGTCTATATAATTAAAATAAATCTTATATATTAATAATTTATATAAAAAATTATATAATATTTAAATGAATATATTTATTTAAATATTTATATTGACATTAAATAATTTAAAATCTACGTACATATTTATGTATGTGTATGTGTGCATATGTGGCATAAGCATGACGCAGGCCTGGTGACGCATGTATGATGATGCAAGCATTATGTTGCATTGGGATTTTGGGTCATGTAATGGGCTTCAAGCCCACTAGGCCTACGGGCCTTGTATTATATAAATAAGGCTTGATGGGTGAGTTATCTAATCGGGGGGGGGGGGGGGGCAATGGCCTACCTTTTCAGTCTGTCTGTGTGGTGTGTGTGTGTGTTTAAATATAATTGTACCTCAAAAAACCTAATATATAAATAATAATCTTATTATTTATATAATTAATATCAACTATTTATTCATTTTTCTTTATTTTTTATGTGTCCATAAGTAACGTAAATGTTACGATTTCACTTTTTTAAATATTTTTGTAATTTATTTAATTTTATTTATTCATTTTTTCTTCATTTATTATTTTATATTCATTAATAATGTTAAAAATACATTTATAAAAATATATTTGTAAATAAATATTTATAAATAAATATATTTATATTTACATATATAAATATATTTTAAAATTAATATTTTCTATGTTTAAAAAATTATATATTTATAATTATAAATAAATATATAAAATTTTCAAAAAAAAGTATTTATATAATTATAAATATTTAATTATATATTTAAATAATTATAAACAAATAATTATATAATGAAATAATTTTAAATAAATAATTATATATTTAAATAATTATAAAATTATAATAAATATAATTCTTATTTTTATAATTATATATATTTATAAATTAATAAATATATATATAATTATATAAATATATTTATAAATATAAAAATATTTATTTATAATTATAATTATAAATATATATCTATAAGTATATTTATAAATACATATTTACGATTCTTTTAATATATATATAATTATATAAATAATTATTTATTTATAATTATATTTATAAATACATATTTATAAACTTTAAAATATTTTTGTAATTATATAAATATTTATTTAAAATTATATTTATTTATATTTATTTATAATTATATACATTTAATTTTGTTAATTATATTAATTGTATTATTAAATATTTATCAGCACTAGAAAAGCACTGATAAAGAGGTATTTTATCAGCACTTTTTATTTTAGTGCTGATAAAATCTCTCTTTATCAGTTCTTTTTTAGAAGCATTGATAAAAACCCTTTACTACCATATAAATTTTACACTAACTGGTCAATTTAGTCACACCTTTAAAGCTCTCATGGAAGTGAAACCCTACCGCCACTCCCCTTCCCTCTTCGTTGTCCTCCCTACCTCGTCTCCACGAGCCCTCACCATCATTATACCTCCCTATCGTTGCACGTCGTTGCCACTATTGCATCCCACTCTGGAAGCCACGTAGTGGTTCCTCGAGAAGGTTGGTCACCTGACCTCAAACTCACCTCCCTATATGCTATAGGATTTTAACTAGCTACGAGGACCTTGGGTGTGTTTGTGGGGAGACTATTCCCTCATGAATCATAGTGGAGCACATCGATAAATAACAAATGATAACAGTGGAAGCAGTAATAAACAAGCAGTAGAAGAAATAAAAAACATAAATCATTCAGGATACATAAACAGTTGGAAGCTGGATAATAAATAGATACAAAATGATGATGATCATGTCATGTAGCTATACAAAATGGAAGCACATGGGTTACAAGGGAAACATGTATATACCACATGCTATATAAAAATACAAAAAAGATCAGAATTTGCCTCTACTAACATCACGAACATAGTCTGAGTCCTCTATTCCCGAACTCCAACCTAGTACTGGAAATCAAGCTTCTGAAGTCTGCCGCTTCCCTTTATCTACACCTACAATCATAAAGTCTATTTGGGTGCCATGAGCGGCCCAAGTAAGGTGTGAGATATACTAAGTAGACCACCACCAATGGTGTCTAGATCAATCAATTCTGTGCATATAAAATAATTTGTGTTCCAATAAGAATAAATACAAGGAATTAAATAAATAAATAATTACATCATATTAGATTCCCCATGGGATACTCGTCTGAATCTACCAACTTTGGCCTAATATGGATGTCTCTAAACCAATGTAACCTATACAGGTATGATATAATGTGCATTAGGAAATTATATATTAAGTATCAAGATATGTACTATTCCCAAGCATGTGAATTGGATTGGCGAACACGTCCTTTAATTGAATGAATTAAATTTCTTGAATTCATATAAAAAGGCATCTATTTAATTTAATTAAGTGGAATTTTGGGCCCATCTAAGGTGAACCATATCAAGGAACCCAAGTATTGCACCAGGAGTGCAATAAATACTCAACGTCATAGGTGTCCATCTAAGGTGATCCATAAATGGAATCCATTGTATCACCTCTGACATAGTATAAAGAAAATACCCTCTGAGTTCATCATTGGTATCTCACATAGGGGACCGAGTATCACTTGCAACCTGGTATAACCATCTATCCACTGATCCCATCCACAGTGTCTCCCTTAGGGAACCAGTATCACTCATATGAAGGTAGAGAAAATGTAGGATGAGCCCATCCAAGGAATACCAAGTATCGCTCCCAGCATAAATGCAATTCATTTACAATTCTAATTATATAACACTAAGAGACCATCCAAGGAGATTCATAAATGGAATCCCTTGTATCACCCTCAGATAAGTCTGGAGGTATAGTTTTTCTATAAATAACATATACCATTTCAACATTGCATTGTAATCATAATAATTTAGTCAAGTTGAACAATTAATTTAATTAAATTAATGAAAACCAAAGGCATAAAGCATAGGGGCCTAACTCATTTAGTTTTTATAATTCTACTATGGATTAAGCATAAGGGCCTTGTACACAGCCTTTTAATTTCATTTCCAATTCATTTATTATTAGTAAAACACACCACAAAAGGTGTTTAAAAATTATGGAAAATGGGAAATATTCCTCTAGGGAACGCACACCCATGGGGTGGATTACTCTGAGTATAACAACCAAGGGGTTGAGTCATCACTAGATAGGACCATAAGGGTCATGGAGAAATATTTATAAGGAGTTACCGGAAAATTCAGATGTGCGGAACAATAGTGCATGAGATAAGCACAACCAAACTTGAAGGAAATAACTAGACCACCAACCTTAGGTTCCTATCATTCTCCTCATCTAGTTTAATCTATTGAATCGATCTAGAATGGGAGAAATTATAAGAATCGTCTAATGCCATGAAAATGGGGGAAATAGTCTCACACTAAAATAGAACAAGAGGTGGGAAGATAAACTAGGAATAAAAGGAAGAGAAATGTAGAGATTACTGAGAGGGATCCAATGCACTTGATGATGATAAAATCAGAGATCGAATGAATGATTAATCAAGAATCCTATGTTAGGCTTGGGAGGACTCCGTGAGAGAGAAAAGTGGTGATACATGATGGAAAAGAGAAAAGGAATGGGGGTGATGTTTTAAAATCAATTAAGGGAAAAATTTAAAATCACCCCCAAAAATGGGGTCGCATGGTTTGGTCACATGATTGGAAAAACTCTGCTACCTCCACTACCCATGAACCCCACTCGCATAGGATAAGCACACGATTTGACTAACCATGCACAAACTGTGAAAAAAATGAATCTATAAAAAATGTTTACAACTCCACATGGGTATATAGCCTAGCTCGCATGGTTGTAAAAAAACCTTGTGGCCTCCCCTGTGCACTAGGTACCTCACACAGTTGAGACACACAAATAGAACTAACCATGCTCTAACCATATGACTCAGTCTGCCTCCTTAAATTCTGGAGCTTCGGGATCCAAACAAGCCATGGACTCTCCTGAACCACTCATTATCCTTTAAAATACATTATTAGCATAAAATTATAGGTTTTGAACTGTAAAAAAAGAATCCATACCTCTCTGAAACCCCAGGACGCTACAACCTCCCCTCCTTAAAACAACGCATCCCTAAGTTTCCCTTATGAGGGTGGTAAAGCATCGTCTGGGAAAAATTTTGTCCATTGGTCACATACATCAACCTCTCACTCCCAGTTCTTATCTTGTGCATGGTCATACTGCCATAACACCCATACCAGTCTAAATGACCTACCTTGAAGAGCCTTCATGATGCTCCTCAAAAAATGTATCCTCCTCAAACTCAATATCCTCTGGATCAAACAAATGAGAATGTTTAGAATGATACCAATGAAGCTATGATACATGGATGACATCATGCATTACACAATACATATAAGGTAGATACAACCAATAGGATACTATCCCAACTCTATCCATGGTCTCAAAAGGTCCAAATTATTGGGGTGATAGATTTCCCTATCTCTAAATCCATCTATGACTCAATCTAGGTGAAACTTGCAGAAAGACCCAATATCCCACGTTGAAGTACATGGTTGAAAATGGTGATTGGAATAATAATTATTTAAAGATTGAGATATAGGAAAACATTTCTAAATCATATGTACTTTCTCTAAAGTATCTAGAATGAGATGAGGACCAAGTAGTGTTACCTCACCCACCTCTAACCAGCATATTGGTGAACAAGATGACCTACCATAGAGGGCCTCATAGGGAGCCATCTGAATCATTTCCTAAAAGATGTTATTATAGGAAATATTGACAAGAGGTATATGTTTTTCACATGGACCAATGAAATTAAGGATCCATACCCAGAGCATTTCCTCTAAGAACCAAATTGTCCCCTCAGACTACTCATCAGTCTGAGGGTGATACGTTGTACTTCAGATCACCTGTGAAACCCGTTCTTTTTATAGCCCCTTCTAGAACCGTGATGTAAAATAGGAATCTTGGTTTGATATGATATAATGAGGAACACCATGATGGTGCAAATATATAAATCCTCACAAGATCATCAACTAAGAAGGTATCCTGAATCAGTTGGAAGTGTGCAACCTTGGTCAATCTGTTGATGATCACCCATACTAAATCACTACCTCAAGGGGATCTCGACAATCCTATCATGAAATTCATGGTGAAATCATTCCATTTACACTCAAGAATGGATAGATTTTGTAGAATTATAGCAGGTCTCTAGTGCTCTGCCTTCACCTACTGATAGGAGGAACACCTCGTGATGAAACATGCAATTTACCTCTTTACACCTGGACACCAATACTAACAAAGTATATCCAAATACCTCCTAGTAATCCCCAAGTGAACTTCCCAAATAGAGGCGTGATATTCTCACATAAACTCTTCTCATATATCATTATTCACCCATACACACCCATGGAAGAGTAGGGTCTCATTCTCATCAACAACCCAACCATGTGGTGGGTTCTCACCTAAGACACTCTCCCTTAGGATGAGGCTCTCAGGATCTGATAGCTACCTCATTTTCACTAACTCCAAAAATAAGTATGTCATTATTAGAGCTACTAAAATATATTTCTAGTGATATTCCTAAACCTCCAAATACATATTGGAAAACAAATTCATCAACTTCCACTCATTGTTAGCCTCTTGGATGGAGTGTGTTTGAGTCTTATAACTCATGGAATCAGTTACTAAGCTCAAAGTCAAATGAATGTAGGTATTATACCCATCTATGATTCCTCATATTCAATTCACTCTATGTAAATATGTATCTAAAACTTTTGTGATCCATGTAAACAATGCACTGCTCACCCAATAGACAATTCTTCCAGAAATATAAATCACAAACCATAGATGTTAGCTCAAGGTTGTGTGTATGTTAATTTCACTCATGAGGTCTTAGTTGGCATGAACCACATTCTACAGCCCAATAAACTTTCATCAGAACTGCTCCTAGACTGATTCTTGAAGAATTATAGTAAACAATATAGCTTTTTCCCAATTCTGATATAATTAGGATTGGTGCTAATGTTAGTCTCCCTTTTAACTCCTGAAAGGATACTGAAAATAATCCAACCATTCAAATTTCACACCTTTCTTATTCATGCCCATGATAGGAACTTATGTGTGTGATAAATCCTAAATGAATAATATGTAATATCTATCTATCCCCAAGAAATTGTGTATGTCAAATACATTCGTGGTAAGATCCCAGGAAACCATGGCGCTCACCTTCTCTGGGTCAACAAATACGCTTACCTCTAAAATGATATGGACCTTATTGATCCAAAATTGGAATGTTATAAGATTACCATATAGTTTATGATCTCTCATTTCCTTAAACATGATCTTGATATATTTGGAATAGTCATTTCTATTACGAGAAAACACCAATATTTCATCTAAAAAGACTACCAAAAATGAATCTAGATACGATTACAAAATCTAATTAATAAAATCCATGAAAATGGAGGGCATGTTTGTAAGACCAAATGATATAACCATGTACTCATACAACTTGTACCTACTAATAAATGTTTTATGTGGTATTTATGATGATTTAATATACACCTGATTGTAGCCTGACCTCAAATCAATCTTAGAGAAAATTATAACTCCTCATAGATGGTTGAAGTGGTCATCTATATGAGGCAGTGGATACTAGTTCTTCACCATAATTTGGTTCAACCATTGGTAATAAAATAACAACTTGAGGGTATTGTATGAATTTTATTGAAAAGTACAAGTGAACCCCACAAAAAACATATGGTTCGGACCATCCCTGCAGAGCATCACCATGGACAACACGATCACGCAACACCTCTGTCTCTAAGTCTCCCCACTGAGACTTCTCCACCTACTGCATCAGAGAATACTTCACCATCATCTGAAACAAACATCATCTACCACCTTCCACTCTTGCATCTAATTGTAAGGATTCCAAATCTTCCATCACTCTCCATGAATCCGGGGACTTCTGAACAACCTACTTCTATGACTTCTTGCTCAAAGTATCGGCCATGACATTCCCCTTTCCTAATGTATAGGAGATCTAAAAATCAAATTCCTAAAGAATCTCCATCCACCTCCACTTTCATAGGTTTATATTCCACTAGGAAATGATATAAATCAAAATCTTATGATCTATAAAGACCACAAAGTGCTCCCCAATGAGGTAATGCCGCCAAAACATTAGTGCAAACACGACCGCTGCTAGCTCTAAATCAAGGGTGGCATAGTTACCCTCATGAGGATATAACTTCCTAGACTCATAAGATATTACTACTCATTGTTGCATAAAGACACATACCAACCCCATATGGGAAGCATCGTATAATACAAACAAACATAACTCCTTTCTAAGGTAACCAGAGCACTAGAGCACTGAACAAATTCCCCTTTAGATAGTCGAACGCTGCCTGACACTGATCACTCCACACAAAATCTTGATCCTTCCTGGTCAAAGCTATTAATGGGGCTGTAAATTGAGAGAAATTAGGTAAAAAAATCTGATAATATCCTATGAGACAAAGAAAACTACAAACCTCTACCACATTTTTGGGTGTTACCTAAGAAAAAACCGCTTCAACCTTAGATGGATATACTACCAAACCCGACTAAGACACCACATGTCCAAGGAAATGAGCCTCTCATGTACAGAACTTATACTTGGATAACTTTCCATAGAGATGGTGGTTTTGAATAACCAATAAGGCAGTTCTGAGATGATCGGCATGCTCCTCCTTTTAATTCGAGTAGATAAAGATATCATCCACAAATACGATTCTGAACCGATCTACGAACTCCTGAAACATGGATTTCATAAGCTCCATGAACACAACTGGTGCATTATTAACACCGAATATCATGACTACAAACTTGATGTGCCCATACCTACATCTTAAGGCAGCCTATGGGATATTTCCCTCCTTCACCCTTAACTAGTGATATCCTAACAACAGATCAATCTTAGAAAACCAACCTGCCACTCTCAGCTAGTCAAAAATATCATCTATCCTCATAATAGGGTAGCAGTTCTTAATCGTCACCTGATTCAACCTTCAGTGGTCTATGAACAACCTTATACCACCATCCCCCTTTGAAAATAACTATGGAGCACCTCACAGTGACACACTAAGCTAGATAAAACCATTCTGCATCAGATCGTCTATCTGAATCCTCAACTCCCATAACTCAGAAGGTTCCATCTGATAAGGATCCATTGAAATCAGAGAATCACCAGGCTATAAGTCTATCCAAAACTGAAAATCATGTCAAGGGGGTAGCGTCATAACATCCTTGGGTAAAAAATCTAGGAACAACCCAACAACTCTAGGAACCTCAACCATTTTAGTTCCCACTTATTCTACTGACATCTCAGCCAAAAAAGAGAGAAGGGGATCCACACGCCGACTGCCCACCTAACAACCCTGCTCGCCAACGAAAACCACATGATGATTATCCACATTTGAAAACATACTATCCTTCATAAGAAATCAATAATGAAACATATGAAAAACAATAAGTAGATGTCAAGGATGAAATTGCATGGCTGCATTTGTAGCAAGAAGAGATCCCCACGGAGCTGATGTGGCTCCATCATCAGTCTACACCCTTGTTACACATCAAACAAGATGGTATAGCCTATGAATGGAATACTCAAGACCAAGATAATGAGAATACACTATACATATAGTCTTAGAGAATGGAATAGAGTGTTTGAAACAAAGGAGTGTGAAGTTCCTGAATCAAAAAAGCACAAGAGAGGGTAATAAACAAACTGATCATACCTATGATGATCTAAGGCCCTGTTAGAACTATTTCCTCCACTACATGAAACTAACCATGCCCAAATACTATTCCTCTCTACTGATGAAAACCTCTATGACCATGCCTATCCCGAGGTCCCTGAACACGAGTAACATCTTGAGGTCTGTCTCATTAATATTTCTTGCATGAGACTCCTCATCTGGAAAGAGATCAAGGGAAAATGAAGGAGATCCTTAAAATTGATCCCTAGATCTTATATTGACATACTCCTCTACTGAAGGGAGATTAGATTCTGCCTCTTCTCATCCTTCATGGATGAGGAAAGACACTTGGCTCCAAATTCCTTCTCGATTTTGACCCACAAAACGTCTGCCTCTTTCAGTTCCCCCAGATACAACGTCCACCATTGACATGCGACTCCTCGCATTTGACTGAATGCTAAAGGAACTCGATACTCCTTCAGGGCCCAGATCAAACTAAAGGTAATTTCAAGATCCTTGATCCATCTCTTTGTCTCTATGTTTGAAACACTACCCTTGTACTTCCCCAAAGCGTGTCACTGGAAAGCACACAACATTTTATTCCACTAGTCATCCTCCTCAACTGGATAAATATTCCCATCGATCAAATGGATCAGCCTATTATACCTCTACTGCCTGAGTCATATATGGATGATCACCAGGATCCATAGCTGAAAAGGAAAAAAATGATTTTCTAATCCCGAGTAGTATAGAATTTAAGATTTGTTTTAACTTGTTTAATTCATTTCATTCATTTTTCTCATTTTAACCCTCCCAGAGTGTCCCAATTAAAACAAGAACACAAGTCATTATGATCTATGTACCTTTCCTAGGTATCTACCCTATAAATGGTGTATCCTCACTTAGTCTTTTGGTAGGATTAGAGTTCTTACATTAGATCACGGGGGGCCCTAAAATCCCAATTCTTAGTCGGTCTTCCCTGACCTATGTCACACACCAAGATCACCTGACATAGTTTCTCTACCAACCCATGCAATACTCACTATTTTTAACTCCAAACTCAATCCTATCTCTCAACCATCAACTTTGATACCATTCTGTCATGACCCCTACCTCAAAAGATACCCCTCCTGGGCTGGTAATAGAGAAAGGGAAATAATAACCCTTGAGTCTCACCTCCAGTAGGACTCAGATTGGAAACTACCACCAAGAGTATACAAATCACACAATATGGAAGGAATTTCCCTTTTTTTGAAACAAGATCGGGAGTTATGATGGATCATCCACAAAAAAAATCCAAGACATATGTAAAAGAAAACCAAAAACCATCTCATATACATGCATAAAATAGAACTAGTACAAGTATAATAAAACTCCAAAGTAAAGTAACCAAAAAAAATCTAAAGCAGCGACTCAGCAAATACCCCAAATCCTGAGCAAGTAACACCCTGCATGGTCCACGTAATTCTCCTAGAAACCTAAAATAAGTTTTATATATGTAGGGTGAGCATATGGTTATACTCAGTAGAAAAACAAAATTCTCTTGTGCACATGTGAGGGAAACATACTAATGCTCCTATGAGAAAATACCAAAACCAAACAGCACCAAAGAAGTATACAAACCACCCCAATCTCAGAAAGGCACACTCACCAAATAACACAAGTCAAGTAACATAATATAATGCACATTGATGATAGAGTTCCCTGCACCACTTACCACTGATTATCCACTCTTGCCTAACGGTAAACGTCTTTGCGCTACCACCTCTTTCGAAAGTACCAGGTCACAACCTGGCTACACACACCTGGGCCCCACAAACCACATCACATCTCACCCATAGACACATAGCCCACATCCCACATCACATCCTGCTCACAGACACCTAGGTCACAAATGACATCACATCCCACCCGCAGACACCTAGTCCCTAAACCACATCACATCCTACCCACAAACACCTGGGCCACAAACCACATCACATCCCGAAGAAACCTAGTAAAGAATATCACATCTCATTCTGAACACACCTAAGAAAGAACAACTCATCTCATCCCAAAGACACTTGGGAAATCACAACTCATCTCATCCTAAAGACACATGGGAAAGAAAAGCACGCCAACACACGCTTGGGCCTCACAAACCACAACCTGCCTGAAGAATCTTAGGTTATCACTACTTGGAAGAGGGAGTAGGGAAGAGAGGGTGTCAATCCATCCATCCTTCCATCAGGATTTTTGGAAAGGCACCCTCCCTAGTGATGATGGGGGTGTTAGACATGTTGTAACTAACTAGGGTGGGATGCATATAGAAATCATAAGGAAAATTAAAAGTACATACATATGTCATACCAAACACTAAAAACCAACCTATGGGTTCTTAGATAGAAAATCAACTCACAATACTACCATCCTTGATTCTACCTCTAAATGCATGACACCACACAACAACCCACAAACTCTTTTCAATTTACAACCAATTTCATTTAACCACCCCATCATTTATTCATCCATTAACCATTTCCATTATATTTTTTAAACCAACCCAAGCCATTCCACATTTTATTAATCAATTATTTATTAATTCCATCACTACATGTGAAACTTATAAACACAACACACCGCATAAAATGAAAAATAGTCATTTCATAAGGTGAAGAGACTGATAAAATTTAGGCAGATCCAGATTAAAGACACGTCTTTCCACATTATTTGTGTTTAATACACATTCATGGTATATTATATATCAACAGAACCAACCCCCAACTCACAACTCCATCTGGTAACACATTACCGCACAACCAGCTCACAACTCTACTGTCCAACACCTCTCATCCATTCCAAAATCAATCAATATCTCAACCTAAGATTCCATTACATATATAGGTTGATGTATCTTCCACAATTTCAATCGTAATACCACCCAAGCCTACCCACAACCCACAACTGTGCTCACAGGCATACCACAACACAAACCAGAGCAAACCCACACATCTCAACATAGCCACTTCACATTTCATCTATCTCACGCATACAGCCAAAACCATTACACACATCTCATCATGGACCAAGACATAACACATTTTTAGATTTAGTAAAGGAGGCACTTATTCAATTCCACTTCATTATTTAAGGGTGTTATCACATAAACCAAATCCTTGGGCATCCATTTATTAGTCGAATTTATGTGATTAACCATTTTTCATATATAATTTTTCAACATGAAACAAATTTAGTGCACAAAAAAGATCCCCTAGAAGACATGTTTTTTAGTGGGGCATCAAGCCCGTATAACTCACAATATCAAAATTATAATATCAAAACTACAAGGCATGAAAATCGAATCCCCCTACTCCTTTCAATTTCATTTAACTGATTATTATCATTGATTATCGTAGAAAAACTATGATCCATACCTGAAAAATATTATATCTATCCCACATGATGCATAATTAAAGAGAAACAAAGTAAATCTTACCTCAAAAAGGGTGTCAATGATCTTCACACAAGAACGAGCCACACAATGGATCTCTGATCACCTCTCCCGGAAGACCTGAATCCATTGGAGGATGCCACAACACCACCGAACCAACAAAAACCAAAGATAATATAATTTATAACCATGGGATATCATCTTCCATCACATGACAAGAATAAACAGGAGGGTAGATAGACCAACTCATAAGAAACCATAAGAACATTGGAATATCACACCTTAGATCGAAGATAGATTACTACGAATTTCCAACGAACATCCACTGGGACTAACAGATCGAAGAGGGAGGGAAAGGGATCGAATAACACTCTGGGGAACCTAGGGTTCACCCAAAATGAGAAGAAAAAAATAAATCATGACCGAATGAATAATGGTTCTACCGAAAATAATTTTAAAACCACACATGATAGGGGTATTACATGACGTGTAATACCCTTTCACATCATGTAATACCTGGGGTTCAATTTTCTATGAGAAACGCATAATCTCTTCATTTTATTTTATTTTTCTAACCTCAAAGTATTACATTATGTGAACCACCCAAGACAAGCCGTGAAACCGAGTTTCACATCGTGTAATATAGTTACACAGTGTGTAACCCCCTTTTTCTACCTTTAGAAACCAAACTCTCTCTAAGACTACTCCAAACACTTTGAATGACCAAAAATCACAAAGGGACCGGGAAGGCACGAGCTATTACAGTGTGACCGAAATAATTCCAAGTGTGTCTATTTATTTAAAATTGAGATTAATTTTAGTTAAAAAACAAGCGACATACTAAAAAATATGCAAATGCATCCGGATTGTTTTGATACTTTAGGAAAACAATCCATAAGTAATTTTTTATATGTAGAAATCAACCGAAACTCAATTGGACACACAGTGTGACCTCTATAACTCTAAGTGTGTTTTTTATTTAAAATTGACATTAATTTTAGTAAAAATAACAAGTGACATACTGAAAGCCGAGAAAATAAATCTAGATAGTTTTGATACTTTAGGAAAATGATTCATAAATCATTTGTGATGTTTATAAATCAATCATACCTCAATATTATGTACGATGTGACCGGTATAATTCCAAATGTGTCTATTTATTTAAAATTGATATTAATTTTAGTAAAAAGAACAAGTGGCATACTGAAAACTGATCAAATGTATTCATATTGTTTTGATACTTTAGTACAATGATCCACGAGTCATTTGTGACATTTATAAATCAACCACACATTAATTTGATGCATAGTGCGACCTATATGACTAAAAGTACATGTTATCAGTTAAGAATTTCCATTTTAGTTCAAAACGTGTCACTCAATAAGAACCAATAAAATGTTCTATGATTGTATTGATAATTTAGAAAAGTGATCTATAAGTCATTTGTGAAATGTATGAAGCAATCTCACATAAAACAGACACATGATGTGACCGGTATGACTCAAAATGTGTGTTTCCGGTTTGAAAGGATATTTTAGTAAAACAAACACAATTGGCATACTAAAAATCAATCAAACACATTCATATTGTTTTAATACTTTATGAAAATCATCTATAAGCCTTTTTTGATGTGTATGTATCAACCACACCTCAATATGATGCATGGTGTGACCGATATATCTCAAATTGTCTCTTTTTATTTAAAATTGGCATTAATTTTATTGAAAAGAATAAGTGAAATACTGAAAACCAAGAAAATGCATTAAATTTGTTTTGATAATTTAGGATAATTATCCATGGGACATTTTTGATGTGTATAGTCAATAACAACTCAATCTGATGCACAATGTGACCACTATGACTCTAAGTGCATAATTTATTTAAAATTGACATTAATTTAAGTAAAAAAGAACAAGTGACAGACTGAAAGCTGAGAAAAAAAATTCAGATTGTTTTGATACATTATGAAAATGACCCTGGAGTCATTTGTGAAATGTAGGAATCAACCGCACCTCAATCCAATGCATAGTGTGACCATTAGAACTAAAAGTATCTATTATCAGTTTAAAATTGAAATTTTAGTTCAAAACGTGTCACTAAAACCAAGAAAATGTGCTATGATTATCTTGATATTTTAGGACAGCGATTCATAAGTCATTTGTGATGGGTATGAAACAGTCTCACATCAAAATTATGCACAATATGATTGGTATGACTCAAAATTCGTGTTTCTAGTTTGAAATGACATTTTAGTAAAAAAAACAAAACTCACATACTGAAAACCGAGAAAATGAATTCCGATTATTTTGATACATTAGGACAATGACCCATTAGTAATTTGTGGCAGGTAGGAATCATTTGCATCTCAATCTAACATACGTTGTGACATCTATAATTTCACATGTGTCATTATTTAAAATTGATATTGATTTTAGTAAAAGAACAAGTGAAATATTCAAAACCAAGCAAACACATTCAGATTGTTTTGATATTTTATAAAAATGATTCATAACTCTTTCATGATGTGTTAAAATCAACCTCACCTCAATACGATGCAAGGTGTGACCAGTATAACTCAAAATGTTTATTTTTTATTAAAATTTCACATTTTATTAATATATTATTTCAAATTAATGTTTAATTTATTTTGTTATAGTATTACTAACATAATGTTTGTTTTCTTATATAGGCGGAATATTTTACTCAGGTTGAGATGATTTGTTCGGCAACTGATACCATGGGAGGACATTTTTTAGAGGGGATCATGGACATCAAAAGATGAAACATTAATGTTTTTTTAATGTTTGTTGGATAATTGTAAATGTAATTATATAAAAAATTGTTTGAAATGTTTATAGTAGTGTTTTTTTGTATATACCATGAGTGGATATTTTTGTATTCATGATGTTAATTCAATTTATATAGTATTTTTTGAAATTACAGGTTTTTTTTGGGTGTGATGTTATATTAAAAGAACACTTGCACAAAAATATTTCTTTACCAGTGCTATTTCAAGCACTAATAAAGGGGACCCCCTATCAACACTATGATTAACAACACTTTTTTTGCGTTGTTAAATTTTTTTTGAAGGGAATATCTGTAGTAGTGGTGTGTCTTTTCATTGTAAAAATTATATATATATATATATATATATATATTAGTTTAAAATGCCCATAATAGTCAAAATGAAACAAACATTCTTGTATTTTCATGGTACATTTGAAAAATTGTCCTATAATTATTTGTGATAAGAATGAATTAACCATATTTCAATAAAAAACTCTCCGTGATTTTAAGTTAAAAGTGAAATTTTAGTTTAAAAAATGCATTGCATATTCAAAATCTATCAAAAACACTCTAATTGTAGTGATAATTTAATAAAACAATACATAATTCATTTGTGACATGTAAGAATTAACCACGTGTTAATTTGACATGCAATATGACCACTATGACTGAAAGTGTGTTTATTAAATATAATTTTTTTTTATGTTTCTTTATAAAATATTTATAAAATTGTTTTTTTATGTAAGAAAAATGAACATACAAGTAATTATTTAGAGTGTTGATATTATGTTTTGGTACTTATCAGATTAAATATTAAAATTTCAAGATGAGTCATTACCATTGCATAGACAAATTTATATAAATGAAGTTGAACTTGTACAAATAAACTGCCTTAAAACCAGAGCCTTCCTGAAGGTGTAGATGAAGAATCATAGTGAAAAAGGGATGGGGGTGTGGAGACAAGAGTGGCCGGATAATGGGGTGGCTTGAGAGGAGTGGCGGTGGTGACAGCGGCGATGGCCAGTGGGCTCACTCTCCACCTCCCACTGTAGTTGGAGGAAGTTGTCAACGGAGCACCGCAGGCGCAGGGATTCCTCCAGAGGCTGCCGTCTATGAACGAGTTCTGATTGTGGGATTTGCATATATATAGGTAGGGACCGATAGGTATGTGTTGGATTCCTAAACCAAATCACAATCCTGTGGTGGGCGGCTATGGGATGCATATCTTTGAGTTCCGCATGCGGGAAATTCTTCATGCTACTTAATATAAAATCTAAAACTGTTAAAAAAATATATTATATTTAAATAATTTTTCTTAACTTCATCCAAATTATTTTTGAAATTTCTATTTAACTAACACATTTAAATATTTTATCGAATGGTTGAGGAAAACCTTTTTTTTTGTTATTGATGAAAATTATCTTCACTTCATATGTTTTGTGTTTGGAAGATAAAAAATGTTATGTAACTTTTGTGTGTGTGTGTAAACAAAATAGGCATCCTTTCCAAAGAAAAAATGACATATAATAAATATGTACATAATATATATTTTACATTTTGAGAAAGCAGTCCCAAACAATATTTTACATTTGGATACCTAGCTTCATGCTACAATGCGAGTGGATAGTTTTTGGTTTATATAAGTGGGAGTCTCATATTCATGATGGTGATCATAATGCAAAGAATCTTATTTCAAGCCAGGAAGCCTCTAATGGTTGTAATTCTAATGATGAGAAGGAGATTCATTTTATTATTCGTTAGTTCTTTTACAAGATTTACAAGTCCGAGAGCGTGGATATATCTCCTGGGATCACTACATACCAAATATTTTCACGGAAGAGATGAATTGTTGTTTGGAGCAAGACATCATTAATGGTGATATCCTTCATACCCTTGAATAGATCCATTCTACCAAGGATCTAAGACCAAATGGTTTTCAGTCGATATTATTTTAATGCTTCTAACACATTGTAGTTATATGTTGTTGGTATCATAAAGGATTTATGGGCTTGACGTTCGTCTTTAAGTCTTTTGAATGATACTATGATTACACATATTTCTAAAATTCACAATCCTCTAAATATTTCTAAGTTTCATCCTATTAGTCTTTGAAATGTTATTTTCAAAAATTTATCCAAGATCATTGCAGTGAGGTTTCAAGACCTCCCACTTATTGTATTTGAACATCAAAGTAAATTTGTTCCCAAACGGTTAATATCAGATAATGAACATATCGCCTATGAAAAAATTTCATTCTTTGAATTCTCAAGATACCTCCAAAAGGAGGGTTTTGGCAATTAATCTTGACATGTCTAAGGCATATTATAGAGTTAGATGGTTGTTTATTTAAATTTTTTTAACTAAAATTGGATTTGGATACTAAGTGAGTTAATATTGTTATGGGTTTTGTGGCCTCAGTTTCCTTTAAGATCAAAATT
This sequence comes from Viscum album, assembly GCA_963277665.1. Classification (NCBI taxonomy): domain Eukaryota; kingdom Viridiplantae; phylum Streptophyta; class Magnoliopsida; order Santalales; family Viscaceae; genus Viscum; species Viscum album. Next base: position 1,641,402,271 of record OY728145.1, read on the forward strand.
AATGGTTCCCTTCAGAGCCTTCTAAACCTTCTTGATGTTTGTGGCTTAGAGATTCTATTTCCCCTTATCTCTATTCTTATTGATAATTCTTTTTAAAACCTCCTACGAGATTTAGTATCAAATGGATTGATTCATGGAGCCAAGGTTTGTCGTAATAGTCCTCCTATTTCTCATCTTTTCATTGTAGATGATTTCCTTCTATTTACTCATGCTACAAAATAAGAATGTCTCTCAATTTTGAACATTATTCATTTTTTTAAACAAGCATTAGGATAACAAGTGACATTTGATAAATCGATGATTTATTTCTACAAGGGAGTTGGTCTTTTCTGAAGATAGAAGCGTTGTGAAGAATTCAAGTAGTATAGAATCATAAAAAATACCCTGATCTGCCTAATATTATTGGACAATCGAAGAAGTAATTTTTCGCAACTATTATTTACTGGGCTGAGAAGAAAATTAATATTTGGTTGAGTAGGAAGATTTCTAAATATGTAAAAGAGGTTCTCCTAAGCCTATTTTTCAATCCATCCCTTTGTAAGATATGTCTCTTTTTCAACTCCCGGATACTCTCATTAAAGTTTATCACTCTTGCTTTGCTACTTGTTGGTGGGTGTTTCATGATAAGAAGCATAATTACCATTGGATGGAATGGGATAAATTATGTGTCCCTATGATTTTTGGTGGATTGGTATTTAGGAAATTGAGATAGTTTAATGATGTGTTTCTTGAAAAACAAGGTTGTAGGTTCTTTAATTCTCTAGATTCACTTTTTGCAAAAGTTCTTCCTACAAAATATTTTCCTTCATATGATTTTTTACATTCCTTCTTGGGGACTTGACTGAGAGTCTTATGGAGGAGTATCTAGGGACAAAAATTTCTTCTAAAAAAATGACTATTTTAGAGTATTGTGAATGGTACAGGTGTGTCAGTTTGGAAAGATCTTTGGCTGGTTGATAATTTGGGCTTCAAAGTTTCTTCTCCATTCATCCTAGGTTTTGTGGATACTAATTTCCAAGACCTTATTAATGACTCTCTTTATTGGTGGTTTATGGATAATATTTTTTTTAGTTTAATGAAAGGGATTGTAACATCATTATAATAATCCCCCTCACTCTTGATTTGGGGTGGATCAACTTGGTTAGATATGGGAAGCTTCAGGATCCTATTATGTCTGATCTGTCTATAGACTTCTTATTTAGGACCCTTATCTTTCCATAGGTGATTTTTTATGGAATGATTTTTGGAATTTGAAGGTTGTGCCTAAAGTTAAGTTTTTTTTGTAGTAGGTTTTTTTTGGTGTTCTATTGAGGTACACCTTACTATTGTACACCACCTTTATCATGATACAATTTTTCCTTTTTATGGATTCGGTTGATTCACCTATGCGTGCATTATTTTTCTGTTCTTAGGTGAAGGGGTTTTGAAATTCTTAGAATTAGTCCTGTTATGACAACATTGATGTTTCTGTCGATCAATTCCATAACTTTCAAATATGGCTATCTAACCAAGATCCTTAAAAGGTTAGATTGATCTATATGATTGCATGGATGGTATGAATAAGGTATAATGATTTAATATTTCGATATTCTGCTTCTCGTGATTGTGTTTGGTATGCTCGTGCCTCAGAATCGGTGGCATCTTGGGAATATTGTGTTTCGATCTTACACAAATCAAATGATATGGTTAATGAATCTGGTTGGAATCCTACCCTGAAGGGTTTACTTAAGATTAATACAAATGCAGCGAGTTACTCCTGGGAAGATTGTGAGCATTGTTTCAGTAATTCTATAGGAGCATGGTCATATTGGTGCATCCCATTATAGGAATTTTATGGAAAATTAGGACCCTTCGGTTGTGGAATAATTTTCCATTCTCTAGGGTTTAATTTTTTTTCTCTATCATGGGTGGGAGAATATTATTGTATAATAAAACTTGCTTGTTATTATTAATGCTTTCTATAACTGTGCCAAAGGTCTCTAGCCCTATGGTATTTTTCTTCGAGAAATCTGGTCCCTATAGAAATGCTACTCATGTTGCATGTTTCCTTTATCAAGAGGGAGAGGGATGCTGTTTTCCATATCTTGGCTTACTTTAAAAAAAGAACCAGGTGATCATTCTTGGTTTGAGTTATTTCCTCCTTGGCTTTTTATCACCACATCACATGATTTGCATCCAATATAATTTTAGGTTTCTTTTGTCAAAAAATATACAGAATATATATGCACCACTACAAGTTGAAGTATGTATAATAATTTTTTCACATGATATATTACAATTTTTTATTGTCACTTATATTGTTAACAATTAAAAAATTAATATATATATATATATGTGTGTGTGTTTATTTATTTATATATATACATTTCACAAGTAGAAATTTTAGTTATAGCACCCACAAAAGGGAGTTGTAAAAGAGTGCTTGACAACCGCTTTTGGAACCCATGATTGATGGTTGAAAAATTTCCTTTTTTGACAACATATTCTAGTATTCCCCATTTAGTAAAGGAAAAATGATGATCTATTACCAAAATAGACATATAATGCCAGTTTAGGATAAAAAAAGAGAAAATGTCAATGGACTAAAAATATTATGAATTTTCAAATGAAATTAGATTTCACTTTGTTCGAAAATGAAGGAAGTCCTAGTACCATAGATCGGCCAATATTTAGCGCTGGACATTATCTGTGTTAGAGAAAAATTACTAATAAAGGGTTTAGTTTTATCAGCACACGCAAAAAATGCTAATAAAGTTGAATTTTATCGACGCTAAAAAAACTGATAAAAGTCCATCATTTATCAACTCTTTTTTGTGTCTAACACTAATAAAGGAAACCCCTTGTCAGCATTTTTTTTGTGCTGATAAAAGTACACCATTTATCAGTGCTTTTTCTCTAACGCTGATAAAAGTGACACATTTATCAACACTTTTTACTTAGTGCTGATAAAGATATTTTTGAGTAATTTAATTTAAATGTAAATATTTATATTTAAAAAAAGATTTATATTAAAATAAGTATTTATATGTAAATATAATATATAAATTTGATTTATATAACTTTTAATAAAAAATGAATCCTATTTTCATAATTTTATATGTATTAAATTATCAAATTTATATTAGTCAAAATGGTTATATTTATATACATTAACTATAAAATGTGTATATAAGTAAAGTAAATCTAATATATTAATAGTTTATTTAAACAATTATATAATATATAAATGAATATTTTTATTTAAATATTTATATTTATATTAAATAATTTAAAATATATGTACATATTTATGTATGTGTATGTGTGCATATGTGGTGCAGACATGACGTAGGCCTGGTGACCCATATAGGATGATTCAGGCATGACGTTGCACTGGTCTTTCAGGTCTTGTAATGGGCTTTATACCCATTGGGCCTATGGGCCTTGTATTAAAAAAATAAGGCTTGATGGGTGAGTTATCCTCTTGGGGGGGCTATGGCCTGTCTTTCTAGTCTGTGTGTGCGGTGTGTGTGTTTAAATATAACTATATCTCCAAACACCTAATATATATATATATATATATATAATAATATTATTATTTATATGATTAATATAAACTATTTATTCATTTTTATTTATTTTTTATGTGTCCATAAGTAACGCAAATGTTACTATTTCCTTTTTTAAAATATTTTTGTAATTTATTTAATTTATTTATTCATTTTTTTCTTCATTTATTATTATATATTCATTAATAATGTTAAAAATATATTTATAAAAATATATTTATAAAAATATATTTATAAATAAATATATTTATATTTATATATATAAATATATTTATAAATTAATATATTTATATTTATATATATAAATATATTTATAAATTAATATTTTCTATGTTTCAAAAATTATATATTTATAATTATAAATAAATATATACAATTTTCAAAAGAAGTATTTATATAATTATAAATAATTAATTATATATTTAAATAATTATAAATTAATAATTATATAATTAAATAAATTTAAATAAATAATTATATATTTAAATAATTATAAAATTATAATAAATATATTTCTTATTTTTATAATTATATTTATTTATAAATTAATAAATATTTATATAATTATATAAATATATATAATTATAAAATATATTTATAAATATAGAAATATTTATTTATAATTATAATTATAAATATATATCTATAAGTATATTTATAAATACATATTTACAATTATTTTAATATATTTATAATTATATAAATAATTATTTATTTATAATTATATTTATAAATACATATTTATAATTTTTTAAATATTTGTATAATTATGTAAATATTTATTTAAAATTATATTTATTTATAATTATATACATTTAATTTTTTGATTATATTAACTATATTATTAAATATTAATCAGTGCTAGAAAAGAACTAATAAAGAGGTATTTTATCATCACTTTTTATTTTAGTGCTTATAAAATCTCTCTTTGTCAGTGCTTTTTTAGAATCACTGATAAAAACTCTTTACTTACATATAAATTTAACACAAAGTGATTGATTTAGTTGCACCTTTAAAGCTCTTGTAGAAATGAAACCCTGTCGCCACTCTCCTTCCCTCATCGTGGTCCTCCCTCCCTCATCACCGTGAGCCCTCGCTATCGTTCTCCCTCCCTATTATTGCACGTCGTTGCCACTATAGCATCTCGCCCTGGAAGCCACGTAGTGGTGCCTTGAGAAGATTGGTCACATGACCTCAAATTCACCTCCCCGTATGCTAGAGGATTCTGACTAGCAGCGAGGGCCTTGGGTGTGTGTGGGGGGGGAGACTATGCCCTCACAAGTCATAATGAAGAACGTCGGTAAATAAGAAATGATAACAGTGGAAGTAGTAATAAAAAAGAAACAGTGGAAATAAAAATCATAAATCATTCAGGATACATAAATAATTGGAAGCTGGATAATAAATAGATACAAAATGATGATGATCATGTCATGTAGCTATACAAAATGGAAGAACACCGGATACAGTGGAAACATGCATATACCACATGCTATATAAAAATACAAAAAAGATAAAAAGCCACCTCTGCTAACATCACGAGCATAGGCTCAGTCCTCTGCTCTCATACTCCAACCTAGTACTGGAAATCAATCATTGGAAGTCTGCCGCTTCCCCTTATCTACACCTGCAAGTATAAAGTCTGTTTGTGTTCCCTGGTCGGCTCAAGTAGGGTGTGAGATATACTAAGTAGGTCTTCACCAATGGTGTCTAGATCAATCAAGTATGTTCATATAAAATAATTTGTGTTCCTATAAGAATAAATACAAGGAATTAAATAAATAAATAACTACATCAGATCGGATTCCTCATGGGATACTCATCTGAATCTACCTACTTTGGCCTAAGTCGGATGTATATGAACCAAGGTAACCTGTGCAGGTATGATATAAGGTACATTGGGAAATTATATGTTAAGCATCATGATATGGATTGTGCCCAAGCATGTGATTTGGATTGGTGAAGGAATCCTTTAATTGAATGAATTAACTTTGTTGAATTCATATAAAAAGGCATCTCTTGAATTTAATTAAGTGGCATTTTGGGCCCATCTAAGGCGAACCATATCAAGGAACCCAAGTATTTCACTAGGAGCGCAATAAATACTCAACGTTGTAGGAGTCCATATAAGTTGATCCATAAATGGAATCCCTTATATCAACCCTAACATTGTGTAAAGACAATATCCTATGATCCCATCCTTGATATCTCACATAGGGGACCGAGTATCACTTGTGGTCTGGTATAACCATCTAGCCATCGAGCCCTTCTACTGTGTCTCCCTTAAGGAACCAATATCACTCATATGGAGGTAGAGAAAACATAGGATGATCCCATGCAAGGAATATGTAGTATCGCTCCCAGCATATATTCAATTCATTTATAATTCTAATTATAGAGCATAAAGAGACCATCCAAAAAAATCCATAAATGGAATCCATTGTATCACACTCAGATAAGTATGGAGCTGTAGGTTTTCTATAAAGAACACATACCATTTCAATAGTTCGTTGTAATCATAATACTTTAGTCAAGTTTACCAATTCATTTAATTAAATTAAGTCAAACCAAAGGCATAGAGCATAAGGGCATAACTCATTTAGTCTGTATAATTCAACTATGGATTAAGCATAAGGGCCTTGCACATTTCCTTTAAATTTCATTTCCAATTCATTTATTATGAGTAAAACACACCTACAAAGGTGTTTAACAAATTATTAAAAATGGGAAATAGGCCTTTAGGGAATGCACACCCATGGGGTGGATCACTCTGAGGCTAACAACCAAGGGTTTGATTCATCGCTAGCTAGGACCATAAGGGGAATGGAGAAACATTTATAAGGTGATGTCGGAAAATTCCGATGTGCGGAACAATAGTACATGATATAAACACAACCAAACTTGAGGGAAAGAACTAGACCACCTACCTTAGGTTCGTGGTGCTCTCCTCGTGTGTCGTCCCTTGAATCAAGATATAACGAGAGAAATCAGAAGAATCATCAAATTATCTGAAAATGGGTAAAATGATATCACACTAAAATAGCACAAGATGTGGGAAGATAAACTTGGAATAAAAGTAAGATAAGTGTAAATATTACTGAGAGAGATCCAATGCACTCGACAATGATGAAATCAAATATTAAATAAAGTATTAATCAATAATCTTATGTTAGGCTTAGAAGGACTCCATGGGATAGAAAAGAGGTGATGCGTGATGGAAAAGAGAAAAGGAACGAGGGTTTATGGTTTAAAATCACTTAAGGGAAAAAATGTAAAATCACCCCGAAAAATGGGTCACATGGTTTGGCCACACAGTTGTACAAACTGTGATTCCTCCACTACCCATGAACCCCACTCGCACAAACTAAGCACACGATTTGACTATCCATATGAAAACTATGCAAAATGACTCTGTCAGAAATGCTTATAACTCCACACGGGCATGTGGCCTAACTCATATGGTTGCAGAAAAACCCTACAGCCTCCTCTGTGCACTGGGTACCTCGCACAGTTGAGGCACACGGTTAGCACTAACCATACGCTAACCATATAGATCAGTCTTCCTCCTTAGATTCTGGAGCTCTGGGCTCCAAATGAGCCATAGACTCTCATGAACAACTCATTAGACTTTAGAACACATTATTATCATAAAATGATAGGTTTTTAACAGTAACATAAGAATCCATACCTCTCTAAAACCCCGAGACGTTACAACCTTTGCTCCTTAAAACAAAACATCCATGAGTTTCCCTTCTGAGGGTGGTAAAGCGTTGTTTGAGAAAAGATTTGTCCATTGGGCACATACATCAACTTAACACTCCCAGTTCTTATCCTATACATGGTCATACTTCCATAACACCCATACCAGTAGAACTGACCTACCTCTAAGATCTTTCATGATTCTCCTAGAAAAATTTATCCTTCTACAGCTCAATATCCTTAGCATCAAACAAATGAGAATGGTCAAAACGATACCGGTGAAGATATGATATGTGGAATATGTCATTCATGAAATGGTACCTATGAGGTTTCTATAACCGATAGGCTATTATCCCAACTCTCTCAACAGTCTCAAAAGTTCTAACTTATTAGGGTGATAGCTTTCCTTGTATCTAAATCCATCTATGACTCAATCTAGGTGAAACTTGCAGAAAGACCTAATGTTTCACCTTGAAGTCAATAGGTTGACGATGGTGATCGGTATAAGAATTATTTCAGGATTGATCTATAGAAAAGTGTTTCTGAATCGTCTATACTTGCTCTAAATTCTCTGGAATGAGATGAGGACCCAGTAGTGCTACCTCACCCGCCTCTAACCAGCATATGGGTGGTCAAGATGACCTACCATAGAGGGACTCATAGGGAGCCATCTGAATCATTTTATAAAAGTTGTTATCAAAGGAAAACTCAAAAATAGGTGTATTTTTTTCACATGGACCAATGAAATCAAGAAATAACAACCAAATAATGTCCTCTAAGAACCCAATTTTCCTCTCAGATTTATCATCGGTCTGAGGGTGATATGTTGTACTCCAGATCACCTACGAAACAAGTTCTTTCGATATCCCCTTACAAAACCGTGATGTAAAACAGTAATCTTGGTTTGATATGATAGAATTGGGAACACCATGAAGGTGCACAATCTTATAGATATAAATCCTCACAATCTCATCAACTGAGAAGGTATCCCAGATCGGTTGGAAGTGTACAACCTTGGTCAACCTATTGATGATCACCCATACTGAATCGCTACCTCAAGGGGATCTCGATAAACCCATCATGAAATCCAGGCTGACATTATTATATTAATACTTAATAATGGATAGAGGGTGTATAATTCTAGAAGGTCTCTAGTGCTCTTCCTTCACCTACTGACAGGTGGAACACCTCATGATGAAACATGCAAGATACCTCTTCACACCTGACCACCAATACTAACTAAGTATGTCCCGGTACCTCCTGGTAATCCCTAGGTGAACTTCCCAAAGGTGGTGTGAGATTATCACATCAAATATTCCCGTATATCATCATAAACCTATACACGCTCATGGAAGATTAGGGTCTCATTCCCATTAACAACCCAACCAAGTGGCAGGTTCTCACTTAAGACATTATCCCTGAGGATGAGGACCTTAGGATCTGATATCTACCTCTTCTATAATAACTTCAGAAATAAGTATGTCACTTCTAGAGATACTAAACTAGATTTACAGTGATATTCCTAAACCTCCAGATGTATCTCAAAAAACAAAGTCATCAACTTTCACTCAGTGTTAGGCTCTTGGATGGACTGTTTCTTAGTCTTTCAGCTCCGGGAATTAGCTACTGAGCTCAAATTCAAATTAATGTAGGTATTATACCCTCCTGAGCTACCTCATATTCAAGTCACACTATATGGAAATGTATCTAAAACTTTTTTGATCCATGTAAATAATGCACTACTCACCCAATAGATAATTCCTCCAACAATATAAATCACGAACCATGGATTCTAGCTTGACATTGTGCATTGGGTAATTCCGCTCATGAGGTATCAGATGGCATGAACCATATGCTAAAACCTAATCAACTTGCACCAAAACTGCGCTTATCCTGATTCTTGAAGCATCACAGTAAACAATATAGCTTTTTCCCAGCTTTGACAGAATTGGGATTGGTGCTAAAGTTAGTCTCCCTTTCAACTTCTGAAAGTATACTGAAAATATTCTAACCATTAAAATTTCACACCTTTATTATTCATGCCTATAAGAGGCACTTCTATGTGTGATAAATCCTAAATGAATCTCATGTAATAGATTTATATCCCCAAGAAACTATGTATGTCAAAGACATTCTTGGTCTTCTCCCAGGAGACCACGGTGTTTGCTTTCTCTAGGTCATCAAATACACTTACCTCCAAATTGATATGACCCATGAATTGAACTTTATCGATCCAAAAGTTTAATTTTATAAGATGAACATATATTTGATTCTCTCTCAGGGTATTAAACACAATATAAAGATGTTTGGAATAGTCGTTTCTATTGGGAAAATACACCAAGATTTCATCCACAAATACTACCACAAATGAATACAGATACAGATGGAAAATATAATTAATAAAATCCATGAAAATGGAGGGAATGTTTTTAAGACCAAATGACATAACCAAGTACTCATATAGGTTTTACCTGCTTCTAAATGTTGTATGTTGTATTTCTGATGATTTAATATGAACCTAATGGTAGTGCGGGCTCAAATCAATCTTAGAGAAAACTAGTACTCCTCATAGATGGTCGAAGTTATCATCTATATGAGGTAGTGGATACTATTTATTCACCATAATTTGGTTCAACCATTGGTAATCCAATCATAACATGAGGGTATCATCTTTATTTTTTGAAAAAAGGAAAAGTGAACCCCACAAAAACATCTGGTTCCGACCATCCCTCTAAAGCATCACCATGGCCAACACGATCGCAACACCTCTACCTATGAGTCTCCCCACTAAGACTCTTCCACCTGTTGCATCATAGAATACTACACAATCATCTAAAACAAAAAACATATACCACCTTTCACTCTTTCATCTAAGTGAAAGGTTTCCAACTCTTCCATGACTCTCCAATAATCCATAGACTCCTAAACAACCTCCACCTATGACTTCCTACTCAAATCATCGACCATGACATTCCCCCTTTCCTAAGGTGTAAGAGATTTCAAAATCATAGTCTTGAAGAAACTCCATCCACCTCCGTTGTCACATTTTCTGATTTCACTAGGAAAAGATATAACTAAAACTCTTATGATCCATAAAGACCACAAAGTGCTCCCCAATGAGGTAATGCCACCATAACTTTAGTGTAAACATGACCGCTGCTAATTCCAGATCATGTGTGGCATGGTAATACTCATGAGGATATAACTACCTAGACCCATAAGAGATTACTACTTGTTTCTACAAGACACATCCCAAACCTAGATGGGAAGCATCACATAATACCTCAAACATCACTCCTTTCTCAGGAAACCAGAGCACTGGAGCACTAACAAACTTCCCCTTTAGATAGTCGAATGCTACTTGACACTGATCACTCCACACAAAATCTTGATTCTTTTAGGTCAAATCTGTCAATGAGGCTACAAATCAAGATAAATTAGGTAAAAATACATGATAATAGCCCATGAGACCAAGAAAAATGTGAAACTATACCACATTTTTGGGTGTTTCCTAAGAAACAACTGCTTCAACCTTCGATGGTTCTACTGTCACACTCTGTTAAGACACCACATGTCCAAGGAAATAAACCTCTCATGTCCAGAACTTATACTTGGACAAATTTCCATAGAACTGGTAGCAACGAAGAACTTATAAGACAGTTCTAAGATGCTCGACATGATCCTACTTTGAATTCAAGTAGATCAAGCTATCATCGATTAATACAATGATGAATCGATCCAGGAACTCATGGAACATGGAGTTCATCAGCCCCATGAGCACAACTTGTGTGTTCGCAACACCAAACAACATGACCACAAACTCAATGTACCCATACCTGCATCTGAAGGCAGTATATGGGATATCATCCTCCTTCACCCTTAACTGATGATATCCAGACCATAGGTCGATCTTAAAAATCTAACCCTCCCCTATCAACTGGTTTAAAATATCATCTATCCTCGGAAGAGCATAACAGTTATTGATCTTCACCTAATTCAACCTTCAGTAGTTTATGCACAACCTCGGACCACTATATTATTTTGAAAAAAACACTAGAGCACCCCATAATGACACACTAGTCTAGATAAAACCATTATTCATCAGATTATCTATCTGAATTCTCAACTCCCACAACTCAGAAGGTCTCATCCAATAAGGATCCATTGAAATTGGATAATCATGAGGCTGTAATTCTATCCCAAACTCAAAATCATGTCGAGGGGGTAGTATAAGGACCCGGCCTTAAACATTACATAATATTGAATTAAATGAATAATTCACATTGAGGATCTTTTCAGGTTTAGAGTTTTAGAGAATTAGGACATAACTATTACATCTCAAAAGATTACAAGGTAGATACTTATACATAGTTTCCATTTTTTTCATAAAATAAAAACTCTTGAAAAAAAACATTCATGTCTAGTTCCATGTTTTAGACAGAAAAAATTTTCCTTGATCCCATCCTCGACCCTATTCATCTTTAAGTCCTGTGAAAACATTTTAAAACTTGGGATGAGCATAAAAATCTCAGTGAGGATTATAACACAAAGAATGAAAACATTTGTTCATAAATACATACAAATCATGAAATTTTTTACTTACCTCATGAAATCATAAGATTTATGAAAGTCACATAGAAATCATAAAACATAAAGGTAACTTGTGGAATTAATATCATACTTACATTGTAGCTATCACAGCTACATAGGGAGTTACTTTGGAATACCCATCACAGTATATTCCCTAAATCTCTTAGGAGAAACATTCACGTTTACCTCCGTCGTGTTACCCAAAGCATTGGAGAGATATATTGGGCTCACCCGTCCTAGGTTTATCACGAAACTACCCGTATACGTAAATAATTCCCAAGAACCATAACATGATCATAACACATAACATAAGCATAAAGGAAAGATAACATTTCCACATTGCAATAACAAAATATCATTTAAAGATATTGAAATAATAAATCCATTCTCAAAATCATTTTCAATACCAAAATATGTAAAAAGAGTATATGGTATTTATTTTTCCTTTTAAAAAACATTACGGCTTGTTAAGGAAGACAAAGATCAAATAATACTCGCAGTGGCGGAAAGGTCGTTGTCACCTCTAACGTTTAAAAAAACATTCCTCTTTGTCGTTTAGTAAAACGCTTCCTATAAAAAGATACCATTTGAATGAAATGAAAAGTCAAAGGTGTTTATACAGCGTATAAAATAAAATCATGTATTAAAAGAAAATATGCCTCAATGAAATGAGATTGAGACGAAGTCCCTTACCTCGTGTCCGACTTGACTTGATCATTTTTTAATCTCCTTTAATTTGGGTAACTTTCTTTGGTTTGAACCAAAATGACTTCTTGAAGTGTCTTCTTCCTAATTTAAGTCTTATAGGGGGAGGAGAGGGGTGTAGAGAGCTTAATTGGGTAGATTTTGGATGATCCAAAAGGCTTGAGAGGTGTGAAGAATTGGTTAGAGGTGGTCTCCTTTTATAAGGGAGAGGAGGGGCTCTTTAGGAAAGTGTAAAAATATTATTTTATTATATAATGATATTCGGTTTCAAAAGGTCCAAAAATCATTAAGTTTGAAGATAAGGTAACTCATATTAGAAATAAAATCATCCAATTATAATTGGACATGTTTTGGATGATATTTTATTCATTATAATCTTATTTATTTAAATCATTTATTAATGAGGTAAATACTTCATCATTATTGTGTCATACATAATTTAATTTATTTGATGTCTAAAAATTATAAAAAAATACCATGATGTAGAAAATATTTTTATATTTCCAATGAATATCTATAGTAAAAAATAGGACATATATAACACCATATAAAAATTAATTACTAAAAGATTTTTGTTAATGTCAATTTTGTCTTTACATTAAATTAATTAATCTAAATTGTCATTATCACTCCCAAGTGGCTCAAATGGGTCCCAAAATCGACCCAAAGATTCCCATGGTCGTAAATGACTCAACTAATAAGTTTTGGACAAGTGTTAAGGTAATTTGGAATTATTATAATATTCTTTTTACCTTGAATTAACCTATTTACTTTTAACCGCGGTAAATAAAAGTCAAAAGTTACTATTCAACAAAAATTATTTGTATCTTATTGAACCACATTTTAGTTCTTTATAACAACCATGTATGTCGGATTTTCGAAATTCAATTCACAGAAGTGGTAAAATTTCATTTAAATCAAAAAGTCAGTTTTTTTAACTACCAGTAAGTGGTTTCACTATTCATGAAAAAATTGCAGTTTTTCAGAAAAATAACAAAAATTAAGCCTAAGATATATTTGATATTATGAATTCAAAAAATATGTCTATTTTTTCAAATTCAGAACATAGAAGTGGATTTAATTAATTTTAAAATTAATTCCTGTTATCAAAACAAATAGCGTGTTTTTAAGAAACAATAACTATCAAAAGATTGATACTTGTTTATATCCAATTTCAAAGTGAAATTAATTCCAATGACCAACATTGGATTAAATGGTAAAAATATGTTCTAATTACACTTTAAAACCAATTAAAAAGATAATATAACCATATAAATAAATTAGATTAAAAGGCACTTTTGAATTAAAATAAAATATTTTCCACTATTCATTAAAAAGTGAACTTTATCTGAAAAATACTAAAAATTTACCAAAAGTAAAATTTGATTTCCCAAATCAAAAGAAGAATTTTATTTGGTCAAATAGAACATATAAAAATTACCAAAACTAGATTTAAAGAGGGTTCTCCATTAAAAGGTGGTAAATCGACCTTTTAATGTAAATTATGCTAAAAATTAGATTCATTCATATTTTAAGCCTCTAACTATTTATTGGATAAATGTAAATACATTTAACAAACATGTATAGTCATATTGTAGTTAGTTTTTTTCATTCCCTCCAATACAATGGGTAGAATTTAACTACCATATTAATATTATATTATTAGTGTGCAACGTAAGATTTCAAAGAAACCTGTTGTTGCGTATCGGGTATGCTATCGAACATAGAAACCCTTTTAAAGTAAAATTTTTATTTAATTAAAAAATATTAATAAATATTAAAATCTATTATCCTTCATTTACCTGGGATGTTACATCCTTCCCTTCTTTTGGAAATTGCGTCCTCGCAATTTTTATTCACTTATCAAAATAAGTGGGGGTATTTATCCCTCGTAGAATTTTCAGATTCCCACGTTGCATCTTCAATCATGTGGTTTTTCCACAAAACCTTTACTTGGTGAATTACCTTATTCTTCAACACTTGCTCTCTACGGTCAAGAATCTAGACTGGTTGTTCTTCATAAGAGAGATTCTCTTCCAACTGAACTACCTCTGGTATCAAAACATGAGATGGATCTGGCATATACTTTCTCAACATCGAAACATGAAAAATATTGTGTACCTGGGATAAAATTGGAGGTAAATCCACTATATACACAACTGATCCAAATTTCTACAGAATTTCATATGGTCCAATGAACCTCAGACTCAAATTTCCCTTCTTACCAAAATTCCTCACACTTTTCCATGGAGAGACCTTGAGAAAGACACGATCACCTACCTCAAAAGAAAGATCCTTCCTCCGGTTATCTGTATAACTTTTCTGTCTGCTCTGAGCTGTTCTCATGTGCTTCAAAATCAATTGAACTTTCTCTTCCATCTCTTCTACCAATTATGGTCCCATCAGCTTCCTTTCACCTACTTCATCCCAAAAAGTTTGAGTTCGACAACGCTTTCCATATAATGATTCAAATAGAGCCATTTGTATACTAGAATGAAAAATGTTATTATATGAAAATTCAACCAAAGAAAGATGTTGGTCCCAGATTCCCTGGTAATCCATCGAACAAGCACGTAACATATCTTCCAATGTCTGAATTGTTCGTTCTGATTGCCCATTTGATTGAGGGTGAAAAGTTGTACTAAAATTTAATTCAGTACCCAATGACTTCTGAAGGCCTTTCCAAAAGTTAGAAGTAAACCTGGGATCACCATCAGATACAATAGAGAAGAGAAATCCATGAAACCTGACTACCTCTTTAACATACAACCGAGCAAGCTGATCTAGAGACAAAATATCTTGAATAGGAAGGAAATGAGCAGATTTAGTCAATCGATCAACTATAAAACAGATTTCATTATTACATCGAGATGTCTTTGGTAATCCCACGATAAATTCCATGGATATATTTTCTCATTTCCACTCTGGAACCGGTAGAGGATGAATCATCCCTTTCAGTAACTGCCGCTCTACTTTAACCTACTGACAATTCAAACACTTCACAGTAAAATCAGTAATATCTCTTTTCATTCCATCCCACCAGTAATACTCACGGAGATCTTTGTACATCTTAATACTGCCCGGATGAACTGAAAACGGAGAACTATAAGCTTCACATAAAAACTCATTCTTCAACTGTGAATCACAAGGCACACATAATCTCTTCACAAACCTCAATACACAATCATTATCAAGATTAAAATTAGGCAAATTACCCATCTGAACCAACTCTACCTTTTTCTTCAACTCACTGTGATCTTTCTGTGCTTGCTTTATTCTGTCTGATAGAGATGATCTCACTGACACCTGATACAAAACAGAAGAATTTCTTGCACCAACAACTTCTATGCCATAATTCATCAAATCAAAAACCAAAGGATCTCATTCCAAACGTAGCATGGTTAATGATACATTACTTTTTCGACTTAAAGCATCAGCCACTTTATTTTATTTTCTTGGATGGTAATGGATCATGAAATCATAATCCTTGATTAATTCCAGCCATCTCCTCTATCTCATATTCAATTATTTCTGAGTTAATATATAATTAAAACTTTTATGATCATTATATATTTCACACTTAAATTCATAAAAATGATGCCTCCAAAATTTTAAAGAAAAAACAACAGCTAATTCTCAAATCATGTGTAGGGTAATTTAACTCATGAGGTTTCAACTGACATGAAGCATAAGCAATTACCTGATCATTCTGCATAAGGACACATCCAAGTCCTTTCAACGAAGCATCACTGTAGATAACGAACTCACCATTTCTGGATGGCAGTGCCAAAACTGGAGCATTCACCAATCTTCTTTTCAATTCCTGAAAACAATCATCACATTATTTTGTCCAAATGAACTTAACACATTTTCGAGTTAACTTAGTCATTGGACTAGATAACCGTGAAAATTTTTCAACAAACCTCTGATAATAACCTACCAAACCAAGAAAACTAATAATCTCAGTTATATTTGTGGGTCTTGGCCATTCTTCAACAACTTTCATTTTTGTAGGATCAACAGTTATGCCATTTTTTGAAACAATGTGACCAAGGAAAGAAATTTGTTGTAACCAAAACTCACACTTGCTGAGTTTCCCATAAAGTTTCTTTTCTTTTAAGGTTTGAAAGACAACTCTTAAATTAATTTCATGTTCCTCTTTACTTTTGGAATAAACCAAAATATCATCAATGAACACAACCACAAACTTATCCAAGAACTCACAGAAAATTCTATTCATAAGATCCATGAATACAATAGGTGAATTGGTTAAACCAAAAGGCATAACTACAAATTCATAATGGCCATATCTAGTATGAAATGAAGTCTTAAGAATGTCTTCTTCTTTAACTTTAAACTGATGGTACCCCGATCTCAATTTAATCTTCGAAAAATACTAAGCTCCCTAGAGCTGATCAAACAAATCATCGATATGAGGTAAAGGATACTTATTCTTAACAGTGATGTTATTCAATGCTCTATAATCAATGAAAAGTCTCATTGATTCATCTTTCTTTTTAACAAACAATACAGGAGCACCCCATGGTGACGTGCTAGGTTGAATGAAACCTTTATCTAATAACTCCTGCAATTGCTTATTTAACTCTAAAAGTTCAATTTGAGCCATTCGATAAGGGGGTTTTGAAATTGGCTTAGCATCAGGAACTAAGTCAACAATAAATTCAACTTCTCGATCAGGTATAATACCAGGCAACTCATCAGGAAAAATATCTAGGTACTCATTTACCACTGACACATCATTAATCTGAACAGTTCCTTTGTTTTCAACAAAATGTGCAAGGTAACATTCATTTCCATCATTTACTAGTTTCTCAACTTCCTGATATGTTATCAACAGGAAGGGTTCATTTTTGTATACAAACTGAAAATCATTCTGAGAATAAACCTCTTTAGCTCTGCAGTCAATCTTAGTATGATAAACAGAAAGCCAATCCATGCCCAAAATAACATCAAACTATACTAGAGGCAAAACAATAAGGTTTGTAGGTAGATTATTTCCGCACACAAGGATAGGAATGTTATTATATTTTATTTTTTTCTCATCATTTCCTCCAGGTGTTTTTACCATAAGTTCAGTATTCATATCTTGAGATGGAATTCCCAATTTACTAGAAAACTTCTTATAAATGAAAGAGTGCGTAGACCCTGAATCAAACAACACATTGGCATAATTTGAACAAACAAACAGTGTACCTGACACAACTTCATTTGATGGACCAACATCTGCTAAAGTAGTTGCAAAGGATTTCACCACCCCTTTCGGCTTGTAGTCTGGATATTTTCCTTCGGTTGAGTTCTTTGTTGGACACTAATTTTCATAATGACCAATTTCATTACACTTAAAACATTTTACTGACTGTAAATCAGATTTTGTCTTACTATTACCCAGATCTTTTTCAGTGCAATTAAGAGCCTTATGTCCCATTTTACCACATCGGTAGCACTTACCAGAATTCAAAAGACATTCCACAGCATTATTTTTATCACAATTTTCACAAATTGTAAACTTAAGTTTCTTACCATCAGAATTTTTTGAAGAGTTCTTCCCTTTCACCTGCCACCTCGACCTCTTATTCTGTTGTTTGTCAAAGAATACCTGATCATTAGCAAACTCCATTTCCACCTTCTCCGCACAACGAACAAGTTTTTCATAACTTTTGAACTCACGAGAAGTTAAATCCCTTCGATACTTTGTCTTTAATCCAGAGTAAAAATGATTGATTTTACTATCAAGATCTTGTATGAAATTTGGAGCATTCCTTGCCAGTCGAGTGAATTTTTCTTCATAAGCAGCCAATGAGTCATCCTCCTACCTCAATTCCAGGAATTGTTTTTCCATCCTAAGACAAACCACCTTAGGAAAATATTTCTCAAGAAACATACCTTTGAATTCATCCCAATCGAGAGCATAAATCTCCTCATTATCCCTGATATTTTTCACCATCGACCACCACTAATCAGCTTCACCTTCAAAACGGTAAACAACAAGACTAACCTTTTGATGTTATGAATAACCCATGACATCGAAAATCTTTTCCAGTGATTTAATACACCCTTTAGCTAGCACCAGATTAGATGATCCTCTGAATGATTCGGGATGTTGCCTCATGAAATGCTCTACTACTGACATGTTCCTCTGTGGTTGATCTGGCTGATCTCGTACATGGATACCACCACCATTTATAGCCTGAGTCAACTATGTCATTACTACAACAAATTGTTCAGTTCTGATTCTGACCATCTCAGGTTGCTGATTTGGAAGGTTATCTTCCTCCTAATGTCATCCCAACAGAGCGTCCTTGTTTCCTCTGTGGAAAACCATTCTGAACATAGAAATATCTTAGGTGAAGCAACATGGTAATCTGTAAATGCTATATGATTTCAATATTAACATAAATTACTTTATGGATATTAATTTAACAATACCCTAACTCCTAAAGTTATCTAAACCGACCTCTGATAACAACTATAAGGACCTGGCCTTAAACATTACATAATATTAAATTAAATGAATAATTCAAATTGAGTTGTTTCTGACGCTTTCGCCGGGGCGCGCGCATCCGTCTGTGAGGACGCGCGGCTGTGTTGCCCTGCATTCCCGCTTTCCAAAGGCGGGCGGCATTCGTTCCTTGTTCAGGTACGTCTGCTCCTTGCTCGAAACGGGATGATGGGATGTCGGTTCTTCCTCCTGTGGATTCCTCCTCAGAACTCATCACCTAGTCTGGGTCTCCCTTATAGATTTAATACGTAGTTCGTGAAACTCTTCCTGGTGCCATATCGTCATGGACGCCGGTTAATTACACTACTTCCGTCAAGACTTTCCATAGGGTCTTGACATGGTAGCGACCTTCGGTCGGAGTAAACGGCAACATCAGGAATGTCGGGGCATCTCTGGGTGCGTGGACATAGGGGAACCTGTATTCTTCCTCATAAGAGGGCATCTCAAGGGTGCAGAACCCGAGGCGTGCATCTGAGGTTTTCCTCAGCTTCCTGTGTTTAGCACAGGGTATGTCGCAAGATTAACGTCTAGCAGAGACGGTTACACCAAAGGCGTTCCATCCGAGGTTTTCCTCAGGCATCTCATGTTTATCACGAGGTAGACCGCGAGTTTAACGTCTTGCAGAGACGGAATGAGGGTGATCAGAACGTCCCATAGAGACGGATCAGATTGGTATATCGCATAGAGACGGCTATGGTCCCATAGAGACGGATCAGAATGCCCAATGAGGACGGATCCGAGGTGGTGCACTCCCTATAGGGGAAAAGGGCGATGAATCGGGGTGTACACAGAGGACAGCGACCCGGAGATATTATGGGGCTTACACATGGAAAGCGGCCCATGCGCCGCTAGGAGTAGCGAGGAGGTGGATGGCATGATTCCACCGGGATGTGGCGGCCCGGGTGAGAATCAGGATGGGTGATGGATGAATGAGTGAAGTGGAGGGGGAGTGAAATGGGACCATCGCATGGGCGACGGTGAAGTTGGGCTTGAGCCTTGAAGAGGCTTCCTACGTATCCCCGTGGCAGGGAATCAAAGTCCGCGTAGTTCGGGAGGGTGCCGGTAAACCGACGTGATGGTGGACCTTGGTCCGATGGGCATCGTCAGCGTACCGACGTGAGAGTAGACCCGTGGGTCCACTAATGGTGGGCTTGAACCTCTTGGAGGCTTCCTACGTACCATGCCTTGACATGGATCAAAGACTTCGTAGTTCAGGGGTTTCGCCGGTGAACCGACGTGAAAGTGGACCTTGGTCCAATGGGTGGTGGGCTTGAACCTCGTAGAGGCTTCCTACGTACCATGCCTTGACACGGATCAAAGACCTCGTAGTTCGGAGAATACAGTTTAACGTCATGCGGGACGAAAGTGAACCCTAACGTGAATAAACGACGGGTGGGCTTGAACCTCGTGGAGGCTTCCTACGTACCATGCCTTGACACGGATCAAAGACCTTGTAGTTCAAGTGGTCACAACGGCTTACCGCTGGACTGGAATGGGACCCGACGTGAATGAGCGACGGGTGGGTGTGTCGGTGAACCGACGTGAAAGTAGACCTTGGTCCACTATTGGTGGGCTTGAACCTCATAAAGGCGTCCTACGTACCATGCCTTGGCATGGATCAAAGACCTCGTAGTTCAGGTGGTTACAACGGCTTACCGCTGGACTGGAATGAGACCCGACGTGAAAGAGCGACGGGTGGGCTTGAACCTCGTGGAGGCTTCCTACGTACCATGCCTTGACATGGATCAAAGACCTCGTAGTTCAGGTGGGTTTCTCCGGTAAACCGACGTGAAAGTAGACCTTGGTCCACTATTGGTGGGCTTGAACCTCATAAAGGCGTCCTACGTACCATGCCTTGGCATGGATCAAAGACCTCGTAGTTCAGGTGGGTTGGGTCGCAATGGCTTACCACTGGACCAGAATGTAGTTTAACGTCATGCTGGACGGGGGTGAAACCCGACGTGAAAGACGGGTGGGCTTGAACCTCGTAGAGGCTTCCTACGTACCATGCCTTGACATGGATCAAAGACCTCGTAGTTCAAATGGTCACAACGGCTTACCGCTGGACTGGAATGGGACCCGACGTGAATGAGCGACGGGTGGGTGTGTCGGTGAACCGACGTGAAAGTAGACCTTGGTCCACTATTGGTGGGCTTGAACCTCATAAAGGCGTCCTACGTACCATGCCTTGGCATGGATCAAAGACCTCGTAGTTTAGGTGGTCACAACGGCTTACCGCTGGACTGGAATGAGACCCGACGTGAAAGAGCGACGGGTGGGCTTGAACCTCGTGGAGGCTTCCTACGTACCATGCCTTGACATGGATCAAAGACCTCGTAGTTCAAATGGTGGGTCGCAATGGCTTACCACTGGACCGGGGTGCAGTTTAACATCGTGCTGGACGGGGGTGAAACCCGACGTGAAAGACGGGTGGGCTTGAACCTCATAGAGGCTTCCTACGTACCATGCCTTGACATGGATCAAAGACCTCGTAGTTCAGATGAAAGTAGACCTTGGTCCACTGATGGTGGGCTTGAACCTCGTGGAGGCTTCCTACGTACCATGCCTTGACATGGATCAAAGACCTCGTAGTTCAGATGGAAAGTAGACCTTGGTCCACTGATGGTGGGCTTGAACCTCGTGGAGGCTTCCTACGTACCATGCCTTGACATGGATCAAAGACTTCGTAGTTCAAATGGGGAGTAGACCTTGGTCCACTATTGGTGGGCTTGAACCTCGTGGAGGCTTCCTACGTACCATGCCTTGACATGGATCAAAGACCTCGTAGTTCAGGTGGGGAGTAGACCTTGGTCCACTAATGGTGGGCTTGAACCTCGTGGAGGCTTCCTACGTACCATGCCTTGACATGGATCAAAGACCTCATAGTTCAAATGGAAATTAGACCTTGGTCCACCATTGGTGGGATTGAACCTCGTGGAGGCTTCCTACGTACCATGCCTTGACATGGATCAAAGACCTCGTAGTTCAAATGGAAAGTAGACCTTGGTCCACCATTGGTGGGCTTGAACCTCGTGGAGGCTTCCTACGTACCATGCCTTGACATGGATCAAAGACCTCGTAGTTCAGGTGGTGGGTCGCAATGGCTTACCACTGGACCGGAGTGTAGTTTAACGTCATGCTGGACGTAGGTGTGCAGTTTAACGTCATGCTGGACGAGGGTGAAACCCGACGTGAAAGACGGGTGGGCTTGAACCTCATAGAGGCTTCCTACGTACCATGCCTTGACATGGATCAAAGACCTCGTAGTTCAAATGGGTTTTTGGTCAGGGTCGGTGCTCACTCTAAGCCCACGTGAGTCATGCTCGGTGTGAGAAACAAGAGGTTGCAAGGACCTGACGATCACGTCGCGAAGGGTGCGTCTGTGAGAAGCGAAGAGGGGCTAACGCGTTAGGCGGCCCATGGTGTTGGGACTTACTCCAGGATGGAGGCCCAGAATGGCTTACCGCTAAATGGGGTCACAACGGCTTACCGCTGGATGAGGATGTCAACGGCTTACCGCTGAATGGGGTCACAACGGCTTACCGCTGGATAGGGATGTCAACGGCTTACCGCTGAATGGGGTCACAATGGCTTACTGCTGGATTGGGTCACAACGGCTTACCGCTGGATGAAGATGTCAACGGCTTACCGCTGAATTGGATCACAACGGCTTACCGCTGGATTGGGTCACAATGGCTTACCGCTGGATGAAGATGTCAACGGCTTACCGCTGAATAGGATCACAACGGCTTACCGCTGGATTGGGTCACAACGGCTTACCGCTGGATGAAGATGTCAATGGCTTACCGCTGAATTGGGTCACAACGGCTTACCGCTGGATTGGGATGTCAACGGCTTACCGCTGGATGAGGATGTCAACAACTTACCGCTGAATTGGATCACAACGGCTTACCGCTGGATTGGGTCACAACGGCTTACCGCTGGATGAAGATGTCAACGGCTTACCGCTGAATGGGATCACAACGGTTTACCGCTGGATTGGGTCACAACGGCTTACCGCTGGATGAAGATGTCAACGGCTTACCGCTGAATAGGATCACAACGGCTTACCGCTGGATTGGGTCACAACGGCTTACCGCTGGATGAAGATGTCAACGGCTTACCGCTGAATTGGGTCACAACGGCTTACCGCTGGATGGGGTCACAACGGCTTACCGCTGAATAGGATCACAACAGTGGATGGGGCTTGCGCTAGGAAGCTGCCCGGGTGCCGCTAAGGAGCAGCACTGGTGAATGGGGCTTACACTAGGAAGCTGCCCGGGTGCCGCTAAGGAGCAGCACTGGTGAATGGGGCTTACGCTAGGAAGCTGCCCGGGTGCCACTAAGGAGTGGCACTGGTGAATGGGGCTTATGCTAGGAAGCTGCCCGGGTGCCGCTAAGGAACGACAATGGTGAATGGGGCTTACGCTAGGAAGCTGCCCGGGTGCCGCTAAGGAGCAGCACTGGTGAATGGGGCTTACGCTAGGAAGCTGCCCAGGTGCCGCTAAGGAACGACAATGGTGAATGGGGCTTACGCTAGGAAGCTTCCCGGGTGCCGCTAAGGCGCGGCAATGGTGAATGGGGCTTACGCTAGGAAGCTGCCCGGGTGCCGCTAAGGAACGACAATGGTGAATGGGGCTTACGCTAGGAAGCTGCCCGGGTGCCGCTATGGAGTGGCACTGGTGAATGGGGCTTACGCTAGGAAGCTGCCCGGGTGCCGCTATGGAGTGGCACTGGTGAATGGGGCTTACGCTAGGAAGCTGCCCGGGTGCCGCTATGGAGCGGCACTGGTGAATGGGGCTTACGCTAGGAAGCTGCCCGGGTGCCACTGAGGAGTAGCACTGGTGAATGGGGCTTACGCTAGGAAGCTGCCCGGGTGCCGCTATGGAGCGGCACTGGTGAATGGGGCTTACGCTAGGAAGCTGCCCGGGTGCCACTGAGGAGTAGCACTGGTGAATGGGGCTTACGCTAGGAAGCTGCCCGGGTGCCACTAAGGAGTGGCACTGGTGAATGGGGCTTACGCTAGGAAGCTGCCCGGGTGCCACTGAGGAGTAGCACTGGTGAATGGGGCTTACGCTAGGAAGCTGCCCGGGTGCCACTAAGGAGTGGCACTGGTGAATGGGGCTTACGCTAGGAAGCTGCCCGGGTGCCGCTGAGGAGTAGCACTGGTGAATGGGGCTTACGCTAGGAAGCTGCCCGGGTGCCACTAAGGAGTGGCACTGGTGAATGGGGCTTACGCTAGGAAGCTGCCCGGGTGCCGCTGAGGAGTAGCACTGGTGAATGGGGCTTACGCTAGGAAGCTGCCCGGGTGCCACTAAGGAGTGGCAATGGTGAATGGGGCCTACGCTAGGAAGCTGCCCGGGTGCCACTAAGGAGTAGCACTGGTGAATGGGGCTTACGCTAGGAAGCTGCCCGGGTGCCACTAAGGAGTGGCACTGGTGAATGGGGCTTACGCTAGGAAGCTGCCCGGGTGCCACTGAGGAGTAGCACTGGTGAATGGGGCTTACGCTAGGAAGCTGCCCGGGTGCCACTAAGGAGCGGCACTGGTGAATGGGGCTTACGCTAGGAAGCTGCCCGGGTGCCACTGAGGAGTAGCACTGGTGAATGGGGCTTACGCAAGAAGCTGCCCGTGTGCCGCTAAGGAGCGGCAAGGGTGAATGGGGCTTATGCAAGAAGTTGTCTGTGTGCCGCTAAGGAGCGGCAATGGTGAATGGGGCTTATGCAAGAAGCTGCCCGTAATTTCTTCCTCACGTCTGGCCATGAGGGCATCCCAACTCACTAGTGGGTTGAGGTATGTGCCTATGCGCAAGTGCACAAGCGGGATAACGCCAAGGGCGTTGGAATCAGCCCAAACAAAGGGACATGAAAAGTGTGAATCACATGCCCGGCATTCAGAATGCGATGAGAGTGGCATGGCGATAGAGGATAACTGCTGACCATGTTCGCAACACAGCATCCTATCGCGTTAGCCTAAAATGGGGACAAACAAATGAGGGGTCGACTGCTGACCGTATTCGAAACACAGGACCTCAAAGTGTCACCCGAAGCCTTTTGGGGCGTTGGCCCAGGACAGCAGGGGGACCATGGGTCTACCGTCCATACTGTTAGGGGGTCCCTTCAGACTTTGGAAATGGATGCAGATCCGAATGAAGGACACGCAAAGCGTGGGGTGGAGTGCTGGAATGTTTGAACGGATTCCAATGCTCTTGAAACTATGCCACTGTAAACATGGCATTAGGCATCTTATGCTAGGAGCATAAGGCATCTCTCGTTTAGGGAAAGAGGCATCCTATCATTTGTTAGATAGGGATAATACTACAGTTTAGAGTCATGTAGGTATGACTGTTGGCATCTCATGCTAGGAGCATGAGGCATCTCTCGTATAGGGCGAGAGGCATCCTATGTTTGGAGCACAGGGTTTACTACAGTTTATAGTCATGTAGATGGGACTATTGGCATCTCAGGCTTGGAGCATGAGGCATCTCTCGTATAGGGCGAGAGGCATCATCCTATGTTTGGCACATAAGGATTACTGCAGTTTAGAGTCATGTAGGTAGGACTATTGGCATCTCATGCTAGGAGCATGAGGCATCACTCGTTAGAAGCGAGAGGCATCCTATCATTTGTTAGATAGGGAGTACTACAGTTTATAGTCTTGTAGATAGGACTATTGGCATCTCATGCTAGGAGCAGGAGGCATATCTCGTGTAGGGCAAGAGGCATCCTATGTTTGAAACATAAGGATTACTACAGTTTAGAGTCATGTAGAAAGGACTATTAGGCAGAAGGTGCCTAGAAATGGTTGGTGTTGGGACTTACGCAAAGCAGCCCTTTCTGATTCAACCTGGCATAGGAGCCAAGTGATCGGGTTTGGAGGAGTTGCCTGAGGAATGGTTCGACTCAAGGCACTCGGGGAATTGATGATGAGAACCTCAACTCATGACATAGAATGAAACCAAGAGGATATGTCAACTCAAGGTGTTTCATGGTGTGTGGAGGAGTATCTCAAATCATGGTATTCCATAGGTGGAAGGTGGGAGCGCATAAGGGCGCAATGGAAAATCCCGGCATCCCGGCCCGAGAAGTTCGCGGTGCGACTCTCCATTTTTCATGGGGGTCTGTGACGGTAGCGAAGGGACCGGCCCGGAGGGCCGGGACCGCAGCCCGGCACTGACCCCGAGCGGGGGTGCGGGGGCGTAGCCCCCGCGGTATGGACCGGTGGGCGCGAAGGTGGGATCCTCGCGAAGGATAGGTCTTCGCGAAGTAGCTTCGCGAAGCATGGCCTCGCGGAGCATTGGTCTCTCGCGGAGCAAATGGGTCTCGCGGAGCTTGGTCTCGCGGAGCATGGTCTCGCAGTGCAAAGGGCTCTCGCGGAGCTTGGTCTCGCGGAGCGTGGTCTCGCGGAGCAGCATCGCGGAGCAAGGGCTCGCGGAGCAAAGGGCTCTCGCGGAGCTTGGTCTCGCGGAGCAGCATCGCGGAGCATAGGCTCGCGGAGCATGGACTCCTGGAGTCTCGGCTCGCGGAGCAGCAACGCGAAGGAAGCTGCTCGCGGAGCATGGCTTCGCGGAGCCGCAATGCGGAGCTCCGCTCGGCCGCCCAAGGGGCGAAGTGGCCGTGGCCGTCCTCCCGAGAAGGGGGGTGAGCTGGGTATTTATAGGAAGGGGCGCCGCGAAGCAGAACTTCTGCGCCGCCTCAGGAGCTTCGCGGCACGCTCGCGAACGTCAAATGCGTTCGCGGAGCATCACCGCCTCTGGAGCTTCGCGGCGGCTCGCGAACGTAAAATGCGTTCGCGGAGCATCACCGCCTCTGGAGCTTCGCGAGGGGTCTTCGCGGTGCATCGCAAACGTCAAACGGGTTCGCGGAGCCTCTCGCCTCATTGCTTCGCGGCGGCGCTCCGCGATCATGGAGGGGGGCTTCGCGGATGGGCTTCGCGAACCAGATTTCCAGCCCAACTTCAAACGTCCATAACTCCTAATCCGTAACTCCGTTTGGGCCCTACGACCTACCAAATCGAAGCTTGTGAAATGGACTACAATCTTGGATCATGTATGGAAGAATTTGGAAAATTTTGGGGACGCGTTTTTCGGGGTCTACATGAGTATCTTTTCAGGTTTAGAGTTTTAGAGAATTAGGACATAACTATTACATCTCAAAAGATTACAAGGTAGACACTTCTACACAGTTTCCATGTTTTTCATAAAATAAAAACTCTTGAAAAAAAGATTCATGTCGAGTTCCATGTTTTAGACAGCGAGACTTTTCCTTGATGTCATCCTTGACATCATTCATCTTTAAGTCCATTAAAAACATTTCAAAACTTGGGATGAGCATAAAAATATCAGTAAGGATTTTTTTTAGAGGTGGAGCCTCGGTCAAAGACCAAGACAGTATTTATTTCTCAAAGAAAGGAGTTACAAAAGTCTGAAAGACGGAATCTTATTACAATCCTTATCATAAAAAGGGAGCGAAACATCAGGCAACTCATCAAGCCAGGTAACATCCTGATTGACCCCTTTGTTGGCAAGACTATCAGCAACCATGTTCGCTTCATGGAACACATGTGTGGCAATGTAATCAAAGTCCATGAGCAAAGCAAGGCATTTCATCCATTGAGGGGTAAGTGACCATGTGAGATGCACCACCCCTTTCCAAATGGCTTGAACAACAGTGGTTGAATCACATTCAATCTATAGTTTGTGCCAGCCCGTTTTTTTGGAAAATTCCACCGCATGAATAACACCCATCATTTCCGCTTCCAAAGCTGAGGTCGTGCCACATCCACCGAAGAAGCATCCAAGGCATCTACCAAGGGAGTCTCTAAAAATGGCACCACAACCTGCCAGACCCGGGTTTCCTCTAGAGGCGTCGTCGACATTCACTTTGATCCATCATGGAAGTGGATCTTGCCAGAAGACCTCAAAGGTGCATCAAGGTTGCCTATAAGATCCCGCAATCCGAAGGCGGCAAAGAATCTCAAAATCTCCAACAGAGTTGTCATAATGGTCTTTCTGAAGAGAAGCAGCATCCTTGATGGCAATGAGAATACGCGTTTTACCAGCATTGAAACTGAAAGCACAATTATTATGAATGAAGTTATTTCTGTCATACCAGATCACATGCAGGAGTTCCGCCACTACAGTCAGAAAAAGGTTCTTGATTTTCTTCGAAGAGTCCAAATTAACACAGAGCTGCAAATGGGAGTTGATAGTAGCGGGAATACACCATCTGCAACCAAAAATTTCAAAAGTGAAATTCCAAAGAGCTGTAGCTGTAGCACAAGACAAAAACAAATGGTTAGTATCCTCGCGATGTTGATTGCATATATGACATCTAGAGAAAAGAGGAATCCCAAAGGATTGAAGGCACACATCGGTGGGGACCCTATTATGGGAAACATGCCAAATAAGAGTAAGTATCGAGGGCTTGATCCAAGGTTTATTAAAGGCTTTCAACAAAACAAAATTAGAAACAGAATTGTTGAAATTGTTTTTTTAGAAACTTTTGGAGTCAAGGACTCCATTAAAAGCAGGCTCCCAAATGAGGAAATCGTTCGTGTTAGAGAAAGGATAGTTTTCAACGATGTGCCTGATGTGGTTTGGAAGGGAGATGTTTTGGGAGTTAGTAACATCCCTGATAGTGTAGTTGGTGTTTCCAGGAGAAGTGGTGGACATCAACATTGAGATTAATGGGACACCAGTCCAGTTGTCCATCCAGAAATTCAAAGAGGAATTAGCACTAACCATCCATCTAGAGTTATCCATGATATTACGAAAAGAATTTCTAATGGAGGGCCATATGGAAGAGTTGATGTGACCAAAATTTCCATTTCAAAGCTTGGTAACAAATATTTTCTTGAGGAAGTCTATAGAATCAGAGTTGTTATGAATTAGATTCCAAGTCATCTTCGCTTGAAGAGATTCATTGAAAAGCTTAAGGTTCTTGATACCAAGACCACCCTTGTCCAAAGGTTTGCAACAAGTGACCCAAGGAATGGTGACAAGTTTTATTTCAATCGTACTACCATAACAAATGAAATTTTTAATATAGGCATTGATTTTCTTGAGAAGGCTGGCAGGCCAATTGTACACCATCATTGAGTAAACCATCTTGGATACCACCATAGATTTAACAAGACAAATTCTGCCAGCCATAGAAAGAGATTTACCCTTCCAAGCTGAAAGTTGATTTGTAATTTGATCAACAATGTTGTGAAAATAGTTGGGTTTTGGTCTTCCTTAAAATATGGGAACACCCAGGTATGTGAAAGGATAAAAGCCTTCTTTGATTCCTAGATAATTAATGATGTGACTTTTTCTAGTGGGGGAAAAGTTCTTCCGAAAGAAAACAAAGGATTTTTTCCAACTTATTTCTTGACCCGAAATGTCTTCATAATGAGCCAGAGCACTTTTGAGGTTTTGGATGTTCCTTTTATCACCCTTTAAAAATAAAATAATATCATCAGCATATAAAAGATGTGTAGGAACATTTAAATTTCTAGATTCCTGAATGGGATTAATCTTGTTTTGATTCACAAGGCTCATAAGAAGTCTACTTAGATAGTCTTCAGAAATAGCAAAAAGGATGTCTGAAAGAGGATCACCTTGCCTAACTCCCTTGGTGCATTTAAAGAAGCCTTTCGGGGTCCCATTGACAAGAACATAAATTGAAGCCGAATTAAGTAAGTTGAGGATCATGGAAATAAAAGTATCATTGAACCCAAAGCCTTCGAGCACTTTTAAAATAAAACCCCAATCCATGGTGTCAAAAGCTTTCCTAATGTCTAATTTGATTTCCACACTACCTCCTCTAGTAACCTTATTCAGTAGATTCATGCATTCCGAGGCAAAGAAAATACAATCTTGAATTGTTCTTCCTTTGATAAAGCCAAATTGGTTCCAAGAAACAATTTTATTAGCAATAGAGGTGAGTCTGTTAGCAAGGAGTTTAGTGATAATTTTATAGAGGGTGTTGATGAGAGAAATATGCCGAAAAAGGTGGATCTCAGCGGAATTGTCCACTTTGGGAATAAGAGTCATAAATTGAGCATTTATTCCATGAGGGAGAACACCATTGGAGAAGAAATATTTAACCAGTTTACAAACATCCACCTGAATGAGATCCCAATAATGTTGGAAGAAGCCGTTGTTGAAACCATCAGGTCCCGGGGCACTATCAGGTTTGAGACTAAACACAGTGTCCTTAATTTCATGATCCATAGGTATGCATAAAAGGTGATCATTTTCCTCAGCAGTGACCATATTAGGGATGATGTCATGGAGAAGATTCTTTCTAGTCTCCGGACCGTTGAACAAATTATAAAAGTAATCCACCACATGGCTAGCAATGGCATCCTCAGTGTCAAGAAGAATATCATCATCTTGAAGAAAAGAGAGAGGCCTACTGATTTTCCTGATTCTTTTGAGGGAGTTGTAAAATTTAGTGTTTTGATCACTGTCCGAGAGCCATTTGGTTTTAAAGATTTGTTTCCTCAAGTTGTCTTTGAGCTTCAAAAGAGAGTTAAGCTTAAAAGAAGTAGTGATTTCAGGTTGAGGATCAAGAGAGAAATCAGAGTAAGTATTGGAGATTTGAATGCGAATGAGGTCATTCTCCAAAGAGGAGATGTCTGCATCAAGTTGTTTTGTTTTAGAAAAGAACCAAACCTTGAGATTCTGTTTTAGAAGTTTTTATTTAGCAATGCACGCAAAAGAATAATTTTGTCGATGCATGCCATCCCAAAAAGTATTTATTGTGGAAGAACACTCTGCGTCTGCAGTCCAAGCATTGTTAAATTTAAAAGGGGGAGAAGATTTTATTCTAGTGGAGACGAGGTTGACAATAATGGGGTGATGGTCAGAGTTGATCTTGGGTAAGGTGATACTATAAATGGAGTTCCATTTATCAAGGGCAACAGCATTAGTAAAATCTCTGTCGAGTTTACTAGCTACTACCCTATTGAGGCATTTTCTATACCAAGTATACTTAGCACTAGTGAGATTGATTTCAATAAGATCACAGTCCTTGATGGAGGCCTTAAATTATCTAGTTGAGATAGGAGAGTGTGTCAGTCCAATCTTTTCACTTGGAAGAAGAATGGCATTGAAATCACCAAGCACAAGCCAGGAATCCTGAATAGATCTAGATAGGGTAAAAAGTCATTCCAAAGGGATCTTCGCTCTTGATATCTATTCTTAGAATATATAATTGTGCAGAAAGTGTGAATACCATCAGAGGAAAAATCACAAGTAAACAGTTGGTTAGAAGTTTTAACAATATTAACAGACTGTAAAGAAGAGTGATGGAAAATCCAGAGAGTTTCAGTAGACGATCCTTCCTTGCACGCACCAAGGAATTTGTAACCAAAAGAGCACAAGTGTAAACATTTTGAAGAAAAATTAGTTTTTGGCTCAGCAATATCAAATAATTTTGTTTTATGGGTCAAGATAATTCTCTTCAGCACAATAAAGGTGTCAGAGTTTGCTATACCCTGACAATTCCAAAATAAACAATTCATTTGAACCTGCGTTTGGAGTTAGAACTCCCTTTTTTTGATCCATCCGAGCCCTTTTTCCGTGTTGACCTTCTGGTTCCATGAGAGGATACTGGGCTGGATTGTTTTCCCTGTTTATTCTTGGAGGAAGCAGAAGAGATATTAGATTCATTTTTAATAGCATCGTCCTGATTTTTCTCCAAAGAGATTGTGGACCCATGAAGGATCATTGGGAAATCTTTTGAAGGTGATTCAGGTATGAGAATATCAGAGGTGCTGGTGGAGACAGTCACAGTGCCCATAGGGCCTACTGCCACTATCTGGCCATTTAAGCATGACACCTTGGAGGTGGTATGCATTTCATTGGAAGACAACACCTGCTCTGGGGAGTCTTTAGTATTTTTGGTAGATTTAGTCTCCAAGTTATGAATCAAATGGGTATCCTTTTAGAGAGACTCAGGATGATCAGGTCGGCCATGTTGCCCATGTGAGCATACAACATCCTTGGCAATGAGTTGTAGACTAACTGCAGTAGGAATATCTTTATTATCACAGTAAGTGTGAGATGAGTAGTTACCTGCAACCGCCAGTGTCTGCTTACCTGCATCCACAGCTGCTTCCACTTGAATACAAGTTTCTTCCTGCTGTCCATCGCACAAATAAATAGGGTGGCTCAAGTTATGGGGGTCAGGTTCTATGTTCGACTGCTCAAGGATGGCCAGCACCATGTTTTCGATCTCATCCCTTAAAGTGATATCAATGGCTTCGGATTCCTCCTCCTCCACCATATCCGACCACTTGACACCAGAGGTCTCTCCCGAATGGGCTGATTTTTTCACCCATTTCACATAATTTTTCTGCGGGACATCAGCCTTATCGGAGGAGGAAACCTGAGGTTTCTTCTTGCTGGGGACCAGAGTCCAGTAATCAACCTTCGGCGGCTCCTCCTGGTTTTTCACTTGGCTCTTCATGACGCGACAATTCCTAAGAGAATGCCCCATGATTTTGCATAGATCACAGAAAGGCGGCTTGCGTTCATATTCCAATCGTACCTCAGTTTTATATTCATTGGCATTGAAGGTCACAGCATCTGGCATCTTATGCTCCAAATTGATCTCGACCAGCACCCGCGCGTACAGTCCGAGTTCTGCATTCAGTGTTTGATGATCAATCTTCAGTGGGGTGCCAATGCAGGAGGCAATATCGCTTAAGATTTTAGGGTGCCAGAAGAAGAAGTTCAACCCGTGGAATCTAACCCAGATCTGCGCTGTCGTATTTCTGTGAATGTGCGGGTTGAACGCGAAATCCCATTCGGATAATCGAAGGAACCCTGGCCTCAAATGGACATTTCTAATATTCCACGCACGATCCAATTCATCCTGCGAGCTAAGGAGGATGTGAAAATATCTGTGCCCGATAGGGACCAGTTTCCAGTCGCTAAATCCCCAGATGTGCGAGATCCGCGACTTGAGATCCATGGCAGGCCATGGTTTATCGCCTTTCTAATACGAGATGCGGCCCATAATAGAGAACTTACAGAAATGTGAACGTTGTTGTAAGGCCTCGGGGTCTGCTTCAACCGAAAATCGGCCATCCTCCATTTTTCTGCAGAGCAAGGATTTTTTCGAGGTGTTTGTGCACAGATTTGTAGATTTAAGAGCTATCTTGGGCTCACCCACCCTAGGTTTATCACAGAACCACCCGTATATGTAAATAATTCCCAATAAATATAACATGATCGTAACACATAACATAAGCATAAAGGAAAGATAACATTTCCACATTGTAATAAAAAAATATCATTTCAAGATATTTAAATAATAAATCCATTCTCAAACTCATTTTCAATACCAAAATACGTAAAAAGAGTATATGGTATTTATTTTTCCTTTTAAAAAACATTAAGGCTTGTTAAAGAAGCCAAAGATCAAATAATACTCGCGGTGGCGGCAAGGTTGTTGTCACTGCTAACGTTTAAAAAACATTCCTCTTTGTCGTTTAGTAAAACGCTTCCTATAAAAAGATTCCCTTTGAATGAAATGAAAAGTAAAAGGTGTTTATACAGCGTATAAAAGAAAATCGTGTATTAAAACAAAATATGCCTCAATTAAAGGAGATTGAGACGAAGTCCCTTACCTCGTGTTTGACTTGACTCGATCGTTCTTTAATCTCCTTTAATTTGGGTAACTTCCTTTGGTTTGAACCAAAATAACTTCTTAAAGTTCCTTCTGCCTAAGTTAAGGCTTCTAGGGGAGGAGAGGGATGTAGTGAGATTAATTGGACAGAGGTTGGATGAGCCAAAAGGCTTTAGAGGTGTGAGGAATTGGATAGAAGTGGTCTCTTTTTATAAGGGAGAAGAGGGGCTCTTTAGGGAAGTGTGAAAATATTATTTTATTATATAATGATATTTGGTTTCAAAAGATCCAAAAATCATTAAGGTCTAAGATAAGGTGACTCATATTCGAAATAAAATCATCCAATCAGAATTGGACATGTTTTGGATAATATTGTAATCATTATAATATTATTTATTTAAATCATTTATTAATGAGGTAAATACTGCATCATTATTGTGTCATACATAATTTAATTTATTTGATGTCTAAAAATTATAAAAAAATACCATGATGTAGAAATTTTTTTTATATTTCCAATGAATATCTATAGGAAAAAATAGGACATATATAACACCATATAAAAATTAATTACTAAAAGAT
The DNA here is from genome assembly GCA_963277665.1 of Viscum album. Taxonomy (NCBI): domain Eukaryota; kingdom Viridiplantae; phylum Streptophyta; class Magnoliopsida; order Santalales; family Viscaceae; genus Viscum; species Viscum album. Next base: position 1,641,436,537 of record OY728145.1, read on the forward strand.
TTTTGTTAATGTCAATTTTGTCTTTACATTAAATTAATTAATCTAAATTGTCATTATCACTCCCAAGTGGCTCAAATGGGTCCCAAAATCGACCCAAAGATTCCCATGGTCGTAAATGACTCAACTAATAAGTTTTGGACAAGTGTTAAGGTAATTTGGAATTATTATAATATTCTTTTTACCTTGAATTAACCTATTTACCTTTAACCGCGGTAAATAAAAGTCAAAAGTTACTATTCACTAAAAATTATTTTCATCTTATTGAACCATATTTTAGTTCTTGATAACAACCATGTATGTCGGAATTTTGAAATTCAATTCACAGAAGTGGTAAATTTTCATTTAAATCAAAAAGTCAGTTTTTTTAACTACCACTAAGTGGTTTCACTATTCATCAAAAATTGATGTTTTTCAGAAAAATACCAAATAATAATTCTAAGATATATTTGATATTATGAATTCAAAAATGGTGTCTATTTTTAAAAATTCAAAACATAGAAGTGGCATTAATTAATTTTAAAATTAATTCATGTTATCAAAACAAAGTGTGTTTTTAAGAAACAATAATTATCAAAAGATTGATAATTGTTTATATCCAATTTCAAAGTGAAATTAATTCCAATGACCAACATTGGATTAAATGGTAAAAATATGTTGTAATTACACTTTAAAACCAATTAAAAATATAATCTAACAATATAAATAAATTATTTTAAAAGGCACTTTTGAATTAAAATACAATATTTTCCACTATTCATTAAAAAGTGAACTTTATCCGAAAAATATAAAAAAATTACCCAAAGTAAAATTTGATGTCCCAAATCAAAAGAATAATTTTATTTGGTCAAATAGAACATATAAAAATGACCAAAACTAGATTTAAAGAGGGTTCGCCATTAAAAGGCGGTAAATCGACCTTTTTATGTAAATTATGCTAAAAATTAGATTCATTCATATTTTAAGCCTCTAACTATTAATTGGATAAATGTAAATACATTTAACAAACATGTATAATCATATTGTAGTTAGTTTTTTTCATTCCCTCCAATACAACAGCTAGGAGATAACTACCATAATAATATTATATTATTAGTGTGCAACGTAAGATTTCAAAGAAACTCGTTGTTGCGTATCGGGTACACTATCAAACATAGCAACCCATTTAAAGTAAAATTAATATTTAATTTAAAAATATTAATAAATATGAAAATCTATTATCATTCATTTACCTGGAATGTTACAGGTAGTGTCACAACACCCTTGGGGAAAAATCTAGGAACACCCCAATGGATCTAGGAACCTCAACCATTTTAGTGTCCACTTATTCTACTGACATCTCAGCCAAAAAAGAGAGAAGGGGATCCACACACTGACTACCCACCTAAAAACCCCATTTTCCAATGAAAACCACATGCTGGCCATCCACATTTGAAAAAACACTCCCCTTTAGATGAAATAAATAACAACATGTATGGAAAACAGAAAGTTGATGTTAAGTATGACATCACATGGCTACATCTGTATCAAGAAGATATCCCCATGGGACTGATGTGGCACCATCATCAGTCTACACCCCTGGCACACATCAAAAAAGCTAGTCTAGACTCCGAATGGAATAATAAACACCAGAGGAATGAGAAGCCTCTCTACATATAGTCTGAAATCATGGGATAGAGTGGGTGGAACAAAGAAGTGTGAAACTCCAGAATCAAACAAAGCACAAGAAATTTTACCAAAAAAATTGATCATACCTCTTATGATTTGAGGCCCTGCTAGAATTGTTTCCTCAACTGCATGCAACTGACCATGTCCATCTCCTCTTCTCTCTACTGATGACCATCTCCATGACCAAACTCGTGTCAAGTTCCCTGAACACAAGGAACATCTTGAGGCCAGCCTCATCAAAACTTATTGCATGAGACTCCTCGTCGGGAAAGAGAGTTGGAAAAACTGAAGAATATCCTTAAAATTGATCCCCAGCTCTTGTACTAACATAATCCCTTACTGAAGGGAGAGTAGCTTCTACCTCTTATCAAACTTCATGTTCAAGGAAATAAACTTGGCTCTAAATTCCTTCTCGATGTCGACCCACAAAACGTCTTCCTCTTTCAGTTCCCCCAGATAAAATGTCCACCACTAACATGTGGCTCCTCACATCTGATTAACTACTAAAGGAACTCAATACTATATTGGGGCCCAGATCAAACTGAATGTGATCTAAAGATCCTCAAGCCATCTATTTATCTCCATGCCTGAAACATTGCCCTCATACTTCCCCAAATCCTACCGTTGGAAAGCACACAACATTCTCCACTGCTAATCCTCCTCCTCAACTAGATTAATCCCTTCATCGATCAACCAGATAATCATATTGTACCTATACTTCATAAGTTTCATGTGTATGATGACCAAGATCCATAGATGAAAAGGAAAACAAATATTTTCTAAGCCCGAGTAGTATGTAATTTAAGATTCATTTTAACTTGTTTAATTCATTTTTTTTCATTTTTTCATTTTAACCCTCCCAAAGCATCTCAATTAAAACAAGAACACAAGTTATTATGATCAATGTACCTTTCATGTGTCTCTACCATACAAATGGTGTAGCCTCAATTAGTATTTTGGTAGGATCAGAGTCCTCGCATCAGATCTTGGCAGGCCCTAAAATCCCAATTCCTAGCCAGTCTTCCCTGACCTATGTCACACACCAGGATCACCAGACACAGTTTCCCTACCAACTCATGAAATCCTCACTATTCCTAAATCAAAATTTCATCCTATATCTCAACCATAAACTTTGATACCATTCTGTCATGATCCCCTCCCTCCAAATATACCCCTCTTAGGATGGCAATAGAGAAAGGGAGATAATGAACCTTGAGTCCCGCCTCCAGTAGTCCCCAGATTGGCGACTAGCACCAATGGTATACAAATCACATAATATGGAAGGAATTTCCATTTTTTTGAAACAATATTGGGATTTATTATGGATCATCCACAAAACAACTCCAAGAAATATGTAAAAGAAAGACAAAAACCATCCCATATGCTTGTATAAAATAGAACTAGTACAGGTACAATAAAACTCCAAAGTAAAGTACCCAAAAGAAAGCTAAAGCAGTGACTCAACAACTGTCCCAAATCCCAAGCTAGTAATTCTCATCACGGTCCACATAATTCTCTTGGAAACCTAAAATAAGTTTTATATATGTAGGGTGTGCATACGGGTAGGCTCAATAGGAAAACCAAAGTTTCTCGTTCACATGTGAGGGAAATATACTAATGCTCATATGAGAAAATAGCAGAACCAAACAACACCTAATAGGTACACTAACCACCCCAACCTCACTCAGTCACGCTCACCAAATAATGCAAGTTAAGTAATGTAATAAAATTCACATCGATGATAGGGTACCCCATGCCACTTCCCACTGATTAGTCGGTCTTGCCGAATGGTAAACATCCTCATGCTCCCACCTCTTTTGAAAGTACCATGTCACAACCTACCCGCACACACATTGGCCTCAAAAACCACATCATATTCCACACACAGACACATGGGCCACATCCCACATCATATCTTGCTCACAGACACCTAGGAAACAAACCACATCGCATCCCGCCCGTAGACACATGGTCCATAAACTACATCACATCCCACCCGCAGACACCTGACCCACAAACCAAATCACATCCTAAAGTTACCTAGGAAATCATAACACATCTCATCCTGAAGACACCTAGGAAAGAACAATTCATATCATCCTGAAGACACCTGGGTAAGAACAACTGATCTCATCCCGAAGACACCTGGGAAAAGAAAAACATGCCAGCACACACTTGGGCCTCACAAACCACAACTTGCCTGAAGAATCACGGGCTATCACTGCTTGGAAGAGGGAACAGGGAAGGGCAGGTGACCATCCACCTATCCTCCCATCATAATTTTTGGGAAAGACACCCTCCCCCGTGATGATGGGGGTGTTTGGCATGTAGTGCCCAACTAGAGTCGGGTGCATATAGAAATCTCATGAAAAAATACAAGTATATACATATATGATACCAAACACTCAAACTCAACCTATGGGTTCCCATATAGAAAATCAACTCACAATACTACCACCTTTGCTGCTACCTTTAAATGCATAAAACCACACAACAAACCACAACTTATTTTCAATTTATAGCCCATTTTATTTAACCACCTCCATCATTTATTCATCCATTAACCATTTCCATTCCATTTTACAAACCAAATCAATACATTCCACATTTTATTAATCAATTATTTATTCATTCCATAACTACACAGGAAACCGCTAAACACAAAACACCTTAGAAAACACAAAACAATCATTTCAGAAGTCAAAGTGCCTGATAAAATTTAGGCAACTCCATATTAAAGACACAACTTTCCATGTTATCCGTGTTTAATACCCATTGATGGTATGTCATATATCAACGGAACCAACCCCCAACTCACAACTCCATATGGTAACAAATCACCGCACAACCAGCTCACATCCATGCTGCACAACACCTCTCATTCATTCCACAATCAATAAATATCTCAACCTAAGATTCCATTATACATCTAGGTTGATGTATCATCCAAAAGTTCATCTGTAACACCATCTAGGCCATCCCACAATGCACAACCGTGCTCACAGACATACCACAACACAAACCAGAGCAAACTCACACATCACTATATAGCCACTTCAAATTTCATCTATCTCACACATGTAGCCACAACCATTCCACACATCTCATCATAGACCATGATGTAACACATTTTTAGATTTACCAAAGGGGGCACTTATTCAATTCCACTTCATTGTTTAAGGGTGTTATCACACAAAACAAATCCTAGGGCATCTATTCATTAGACGGATTTATGTGATTAACCATTTTCATATATAAGTTTTCAACATGAACCAAAAAACATGAAACTCATTTAGTGCGAAAACAAGATCCCCCAACAGCCATGATTTTTAGTGGGGCATCAAGTCCGTCTAACTCACAATATCTCAATTATATTATCAAAACTGCAAGGCAAGCAAATCAAATCCCCTACCCCTTTCAATTTCATTTAACTGATTCTTATCTTCGATTAGCCTAGAAAAAATATGATCCATAGGTGAACAAAAGTATATCTCTCCCACATGATGCATAATTGAAGAGAAACAAATAAAATCTCACCTCAAAAAGGGTGTCAACGATCTTCGCACAAGAACGAGCCACGCAATGGATCTCTGATCACCACTCCTGCGAGACCTGCATCCTTCGGAGGATGCTGCGACATCACTACACCAACAAAAACTGAAGATAATACCATTTATAACCATGGGAGATCATATTCCATCATGTGACAAGAATAAACTAGAGGGTACCAAATCAGAAGAAACCACAAGAACATAGGAAGAAAGCACCTTAGATCGAAGACAGATTGCTAATGAACATCCATCGGGACTAACAAATCAAAGAGGGAGGGAAAGGGCTAGAAGAACACTCCAGGGCACCTAGGGTTCACCCAAAACAAGAGAAAAAAAAATAAACCACGACCAAATGAATAATGGTTTGGTTGAAAAGAATTTTAAAACCACCCATGATCGGGGTATTACATAACGTGTAATACCCTTTTACGTCATGTAATACACATGGTTCAGTTTTATCCAAGAAATTCATCATCTCACCATTTTATTTTATTTTTCTAACCCCAAAGTATTACATGATGTAAAACACCCAAGACAATCCATGAAAGAGAGTTGCATGTCGTGTAATACAGTTACACGGTGTGTAACCCCCTTTTTCTAGCCTTTAGCAACATAACTCCTCAAAAATCTCTCCAAACCTACTCCAAAAACATCTAGCGACTAAAACTCGCAAATTAATGGATTGGGGAGGAATAGATCATTACAGTGTGATTGGTATAATTATAAGTGTGTCTATTTATTTAAAATTGACATTAATTTTAGTAAAAAGAACAAGTGACATACTGAAAACCAAGAAAATGTATTCATATTATTTTAATACTTTAGGAAAACAATCCATAAGTCATTTTAACATGTATTAATCAACATCAACTCAATTGGACACATAGTGTGACCACTATAATTCTAAGTGTGTTTTTTATTTAAAATTGACATTAATTTTAGTAAAAATAACAAGTGACATACTGAAAATCGAGAAAATAAATTCAGATAGTTTTGATACTTTAGGAAAATGATCCATAAATCATTTTTGACATGTAGAAATCAATCATAACTCAATATTTTGTATGGTGTGACCAGTATAATTTCAAATGTGTCTATTTATTTAAATTTGACATTAATTTTAGTAAAAAGAACAAGTTACATACTGAAAACAGATCAAATGCAATCAGATTATTTTGATACTTTAGGAAAACGATCCATGAGTTATTTGTGACACATAGGTTTCAACCACGCCTTAATTTGTTTCATAGTGTGATCGGTATGACTAAAAGTATCTATTATCAGTTTAAAATTTAAATTTTAGTTCAAAATGTGTCACTCACTAAGAACCGAGAAAATGTGCTCTGATTGTCTTGATATTTTAGGAAAGTGAGTCATATGTCATTTGTGACATGTATGAAGTAGTCTCAAATCAAACCAATATATGATGTGAGTGTTATGAATCAAAATGAATTTTTTTAGTTTGAAATGATATTTTAGTAAAAAAACACAATTGGCATACTGAAAATCGAGCAAACTCATTCGGATTGTTTTGATACTTTGGGACAATGATCTATAAGTCATTTGTGTTGTGTATGAATCAACCAAACCTAAATATGATGCACAGTGTGAGCGATATAAATCAAAGTGTCTCTTTTTATTTAAAATTGACATTAATTTTAGTAATCAGAACAAGTAACATATTGAAAATTGAGAAAATGCATTAATATTATTTTTATAATTTAAGACAATGATCCATGAGTCATTTTTGACATGTAGAGTCAACCGCATCTCAATTTGAAGCACAATGTGACCTCTATGACTCTAAGTGTGTCTTTTCATTTAAAATTGACATTACTTTAACTAAAAAATAAGAAGTGACATAATGAAAACAAAGAAAATGAATTTGGATTGTTTTGATACTTTAGGAAAATGATCCACGAGTCATTTTTGACATGTAGGAATCAACCAAAACTCAATATAAGGCACGGTGTGACCGGTATGACTAAAAGTATCTATTATCAGTTTAAAATTGACATTTTAGTTCAAAACGTGTCACTAAAACCAAGCAAATGTGTTCTGATTGTTTTGATAATTTAGGAAAGAGATTCATAAACCATTTTTGATGTGTATGAAGCATTCTCACATCAAACCAATGCACAATGTGACTGGTATGACTCAAAATGTGTGTTTCTAGTTTGAAATGACATTTTAGTAAAAAATGAAAACTGACATACTAAAAACCGAGCAAATGAATTCGGATTTTTTTGATAAGTTATGAAAATGATCCATTAGTAATTTGTGGCAGGTAGGAATCAGTCACACCTCAATCTGACGTATGTTGTGACTGTTATAACTGCAAATGTGTCGTTATTTAAAATTGACATTAATTTTAATAAAAGAACAAGTGACATACTCAAAACTAAGAAAATACATTCAGAATTTTTTTGATATTTTAGGACAATGTTCCATAACTCATTTATGGCGTGTTGGAATCAACATCACCTCAATACGACGCACAGTGCGACCAGTATAACTCAAAATGTGATTTTTTAAAAAAAATTGACATTTTATTAATATATTCTTTCAAATTAATGTTTAATTTATTTTGTTATAGTATTACGAACATAATAGTTGTTTTCTTATATTGGTGGAATCTTTTACTCAGGTTGAGATGATTTGTTCAGCAACTAATACCATGGGAGGACATTTTTTAGAGAGGATTGCGGGCGTCAGAAGATGAAACATTAATGTTTTTTAATGTTTGTTGGATAATTGTAAATGTAATTATATAAAACATTGTTTGAAATATATATAGTAGTGTTTTTTTGTATATACCATGGGCGGATATTTTTGTATTCATGATGTCAATTAAATTTATATAACATTTTTTGAAATTATAAGTTTTTGTTGGGTGTGTTGTTATATTAATAGCACACTTGCACCAAACAATGCCTTTATCAGTTCTATTTCGAGCACTGATAAAGGGGACCCCCTATCAAAACTGCAATTAACAGCATTTTTTAGCGCTATTAAAATCCTTTTTGTGCGCAGTAAAAGAGAATATTTGTAATAGTGGTGTGTCTTTTCAATGTAAGAATTATATATATATATATATATTTGTTTGAAATGGGCATCACAGTCAAAATGAAACAAACGTTCTTAACTCTTTCAAGTTAAGAGTGACATTTTAGTTTAAAAAATGATTTACATATTCAAAATCTATCAAACACACTCGAATTATAGTGATATTTTAAGGAAAAGATACTTAATTCATTTGTGAAATGTAGGAATTAAAAATTGTTTTTGTTTGTAAGAGGAATGAAAATCCAAGTAATTGTTTAGAGTGTAGATATTATGTTTTGGTACTTATAGATTAAATATTAAAATGCCAATATAAGAAAAGGGGGTGGTTGAGGTCGGCGATGGGGATGACGAAGCGCTGCAGCCGGCCGCCGTCGTCGGACCCCACTAGCACCGGTAGGGTCCCTTTGTTGACCTTCAAATCTGGCTGCTCCTCCATATTCCCTTTATTCGATTCCTCTCCTTCTCAGGCCGCCGGAGGATTCTGCTGTTGTGAAAGAAGATCCCCCGAGTTCACAATCTGGGATTCCACCGGAGGCAGCCGTCTGTAAATGAGTTCTGATTGTGGGATTCGCGTATATATAGGCACGGGAAGATAGCTTCATGCTACAATGCGAGTGGAGAGTTTTTGGTTTATGTAAGCTGGAGTCTCATATTCATGATGGTGATTAGAATACAACCTTTTCCATCAACAATCACCTTTAAGGAGGAAGAATCTTATTTCAAGCCTGGAATCTCCTGATGGCGGTATTTTTAATGATGAGAAGGAAATTCATTTTATTATTCGTTAGTTCTTTTACAAGATTTACAAGTTTGAGAGCATGAATATCTCATAAATTGGATCATTGCATACCAAATTTTTTCACAAAAGAGATGAACCATTGTTTGGAGCCTGACATCTTCATGCCCTCCAATAGATCCATTCTACCAAGGCTCCAAGATCGAATGGTTTTCATGCGTTATTCTTTAAATGCTTCTGACACATTGTAGGTATATGTTATTTGTTTCATGAAGGAGTTATGGGCTTGATGTGCTTCTTTAAGTCTCTTGAATGATACTATGAAAACTCATATTCCTAGAATTTTCAATCCTGTAAACATTTCTATGTTACGTCCAATTAGTCTTTGCAATGTCATTTTCAAAATTTTCTCCAAGATCCTGGCAATGAGGCTGTGAGACCTTTTCCCACTTATTGTATTTGAACATAAAAGTAAATTTGTTCCTAACTAGTTGATATCGAATAATGTGTTCAGAGCCTCCTCAAATGGAGGACATGTCTTTGAAAAGGATAAATGCCGGTAAAAGACACGATTTTAAAAAAGGACATGTTTTGGGTTACACGGATTTTCATCTTAACACTGATTTTTTCCTTATAAAAGGAGGCAGCAGACAGGGGTTTGCATCACATCCACAATACCAAGAGAATAGCCCATTTGGTGATCGCATTTCATCAATGATCATTTTTCTTCTGTTACATCGGAGAGTTATACTTTTGAGATCCCTTCTATTTTTGGGGGGTCTCTACCGTGAACTCATTGATTTTAGTGGATCCCTATTTCTAGACTAGGTCATGTGGTTTTCTTCTCATTGGGTTTTCCACATTAAAATTTATGGTTCCAACCTTTATATTCTGCACTTATTTTTTTTGGTTGTTGTGCATCTGCTTTTGTTTGAAGGGAACGATTTTATTTTTCCACTGTACCTTCGCTTTGATTTTGTTTGTGCATTCGTCGCTTGTTCCTCTTTCCCAACATCTGATATTAGAGGGTTAGGTTTTTTATTTCATATTTATTATGGAAGCCAAATATAGGAAGATGATTTTGTTTAATGGTACCAACTACCATATGTGGCAACTAAAAATGAAGGGTCTGCTTTTTGTCAAGCAAATGCATCTTCCGGTGTTTAGTTCCCAGAAGCCAGAAAGGATGTCAGATGAAGAATGAGTATTCAAGCATGAGATATTTTGCTGTTTCTTTCACCAATGGCTCGAAGACAATGTGATGAACCACATTGTCAACATCTCTCATGTCAAAACTTTGTAGGAGAATCTTGACAATACTTATGCTTCCAAGACAGGAAATAGTAAATTGTTTCATCTCAAACAAATGATGAACACCAACTAGCAATGCAAAAGAGAACATCAATCTTAAAGGTAGCACAAACCAATATTCATTATTGGAAGAGTCTGCATAAGCATTCCATAAATTATGAACAACAAACAGAAAACAAAGATTCATGGGCATCAAAGAAGTCAAATGTGATACTTGGTTAGTAATTCAACTTATATTGTTCAGTAGTCTTCAAATGCTTAAAGTTAACACCAAGTGTAGTTGACTCGGTATTACAACCACAAAATGACAAAAATAAAACAGCCAGAAAAGAACAAAAACAACATGTATGACATCAAAAAGATAACCTAAGAAAACCTTAAATGAAGAGAAATAATCTTTCCCCCTTCACTTCTATCCAAAACCAAATTTTGATTTATCAATTCAGACAAAAAACACATATTTTTTCAAATCTTTTATCGTAAGCAGTTTCTATAAGTGATGTCAAAGATACCCTGCATCATAAAATACATTATCATCATATATCACGGAAAATAAAAAACAACATTTTAACTCTACAATATCATTACATACCTTCTACTAATTATAACTCTAACATCATCGTGCATTATCAGGTGTGCATACTCTACCAAAATATTGGGTAGAGTTCCATTGAACAGTGATCATACTATTGAAGGATTTGAGCATGCATTCACAAGAAAATCTATTTACTTCAAAAATCAAAGCTCAAATAGCTTTTCAGAATCGTCCAACACAAGGTATTCGACCATGAAAAAAATATTAAAGATTCAAACCACTGCCTTTGGAAGCTAAATAGATAAGTTGATCAATATTTTCATATCAATCATAGGGCATCAAATTTTACACAACAAATCCATTATGTATAGGTCAGTCTACAGTATGTGGTTAATCCACTTTGACTTCCAATTTAAATTAAAAAACATGCACTGCACAATGTTTCAATATTTCCAATATCAACAAATCTATTCAAAATTAAATCCATTAAATTATATGCACACTGGATTTGGTTTGTCAAATGCATATCATTCAGGAAATATGGTAACAAATGAACATAAGAAAGGTGGGGAAATAACAATAAACTCACTTCACTTTTAATGTTAATGATCAAAACCAGTTTGGGAAACATAGAAGGGTAGCAGAGATCTCGTTTTTGATGGGGTAGATCTGGTTTGAGACGGGCAGTGGTGGCTACGGGTGCAGTGGCGACAGCTTTGATTCACGATAGGGAGGAATGATTTGCGACAGGAGAGACGACGAGGATTGGTTCGTGATGGGGAGGACTTGTTCATGACGGGGAGGGTTTGCGGCGATGGTGGCTCTGATTCACAATGGGGAGGGGGCAATAGCACCTTTGATTCATTAGGGGAGGGATGGTTCGCAGCGGGGAGGGTTTGCGGAGGGTGAGGCGGTGGCCGGTCGAGAAGCAAGGGAGGGTCGATGGTGACATCAGGTTAGGTGAGAGGGAGGGGCGACAGTCGCTGGGTGAGGTGAGAGGGGAAGAGGTTGGGTAGGGTTATGGTGCAGAAGGGATTGGGGGGGGGGGTGATTTCACCCCTTTTTTAATTAAGGTCAGCGGTCGCTGATGCCTACCAATAGCAACTGCCATATGTGGTCGCCTGTTTTGTCAGGCACAAAAAACCCAGATTTCTAGTAGTGATTCTTTTGCTCGAGTTGAGCTGGTTTGTTCGACAACTAATACCATAATCGTGTTTTTTTAGAGGGGTTAGGGTGCTGAAGAAAATGAAACATTAATGTTTTTGAATTTTTGTAATAGTACTTGCTAATGTAATTATACAAAAGTTGTTTGAAATGTCTATAATATAGTGTTTTTTTATGTTTTTGTGATGTAATTTTTATTTCAATTAAATTATGAAATTTCCATATATACAGGTTGATGTTGTAGTGTGCTGTAATTCAAATAGTACATTGCAGTAGTAGGGCCTTTATCTGCACTATTTCTAACACTCATAAAGGCCTCACTTTATCAGCACCAACGAATGATCTGATAAAGGGGTCCCTTTTTAATGGCACTTATGAAAAAAATATTTTTTAGCGCTGTTAAATTCCATGTTGCGTGTTGTTAAATGGTCAATCTGTGGTAGTGATCGAAATGGTGCAATGTAAATATATCATTCATTAAATGGAAATGCTGAATTGTTGTAATTTGATTTTATTTTTATTTGGCATCGGCTTGTGATGTGCTGCCTATGTAACAACACATTCCAACATATAATAGGAATTTTATCTGGACATAACATGCATAAATGATGTCACTGTTGTGGAGAAAATAGTTATCATGGTGTGGCAATTGTGGGAGGAAGAAATGACCTGCTATTCCAACGGATGGAGGAATCCCTATCTGCTTGGATGTCCAAAGCATTGCATATTTGGACGTTGTACATCACAGTTTTGACCTTAAAAACTCCCTAAAGTAGATGATTTGGTGTTTACTGAACGGAGCACTGTATGCACAGGGGTTTGGTGGGGTGGTAGCCGTAGACCTCCCAAGACTGATCGAGAAGTCGCCGGAAAAGGGGGTGGTTGAGGTCAGCAATGGGGATGACGAAGCGCTGTAGCCGGCCGCCACTGTCAGACCCCACTAGCACTGGTAGGGTCCCTTTGTTGGCCTTTATCTTTGGATGCTCCTCCATATTCCCTTTATTCGATTCCTCTCCTTCTTAGGCCACTGGAGGATTCCGTAACTGTGTAAGAACTAAATTTGAATTGTTTTAGTTGATATAAAATCTAAAAAATTTCAAAAATCTATTATATTTAAATATCCAGATATTTTTGAAATATCTATTTAACTAACATATTTATATAACATAAATATACCACTAAATTCATTTTATGAAAACAATTTACCACAAGTAAAATGTTCAGTTTATCTAGTGGTTGAGAACAACTTTTTTTTGTTATTGAAGAAAATTTTCTTCACACACATATGTTTTGTGTTGGGAAGATAACAAATGTTACGTGACTTTTTCATGTGTGTGTGTAAAAAAATAGGTATTCTTTTTAAATAACAAATTTCATATATTACGTATGTAAATAATGTATATTTTACATTTTGATAAAGTAGACCCAAACAACATTTTACATTTGGAAACATAGCTTCATGCTACAATGCGAGTGGAGAGTTTTTGGTTTATGTGACCTAGAGTCTCATATTCATGATGGTGATCAGAATACAAAGAATCTTATTTCAAACCAGGAAGCTTCTAATGGATATATTTCTAATGATGAGAAGGAGATTCATTTTATTATTGGTTAATTATTTTACAATCTTTACAAGTCTAAGAGTGTGGATATATCTTCTAGGATCACTGCATACCAAATATTTTCACAGAAGAGATGAACCATTGTTTGGAGTAAGACCTCATTGATGATGAAGTCCTTCGTTCCCTCTAATAGATCCATTCTACCAAGGCTCTAGGATCAGATGGTTTTCAGGCGTTATTCTTTAAATGCTTCCAACACATTGTGGGTATATGTTATTTGTCTCATGAAGGAGTAATGGGCTTGATGTGATTCTTTAAGTCTCTTGAATGATACTATGATTACTCATATTCCTAAAATTCACAATCCTTTAAAGATTTCTAAGTTTCATCCTATTATTCTTTGCAATGTTATTTTCAAAAATTTCTCCAAGATCATGGCAGTGAGGTTGCAATACCTTCTCCCACATATTGTATTTGAACATCAAAGTAAATTTTTTCCCAAACAGTTAATATCAAATAATGCACCTATCACCTCTGAAATTATTCTTTCTTTGAAGTCTCAAGCTACCTCCAAAAGGAGGGTTTTGGAAATGAATCTTGACATGTACAAGGCATATGACAGGATTGGATGGTTGTTTCTTTAAAATTTTCTCACTAAAATGATCTTTGGATGCTAAGTGGGTTAATATTGTTATGGGTTTTGTGACCTCAGTTTTCTTCAGGATTAAAATTAATGGGTTCCCTTTAGATCCTTTTAAACCTTCTCGGTGTCTATGTCTTGGAGATTCTATTTCACCTTATATCTTTATTCTCATCACTAATTCTTTTTTAAAACCTCCTATGGGATTCAGTAGCAAATGGACTGATTCATGGAGCGAAGGTTTTTTGTAATAGCCCTCCTGTTTCTCATCTTTTCATTGCATATGATTTACATCTATTTACTCGTGATACACAATAAGAATGTCACTCAATTTTGAACATTATTCATTTTTTTAAACATGCCTCAGGACAACAAGTGACATTTGATAAATTAGTGATTTCTTTCTACAAGGGAGTTGGTCTTTTCTGAAGATCGAAGAGTTGTGCGGTATTCAAGTAGTAGAGAATCATCTAAAATACCTTGATCTGCCTAATATTATTGGACAATCGAAGAAGCAAGTTTTCTCATCTATTATTGATTGTGTTGAGAAGAAAATTAATATTTGGTTGAGTAGGAAGATTTCTAAAGATGACAAAGAGGTTCTCCTGGAGGCTATATCGCAAGCCATCCCTTCCTATGATATGTCTCTTTTTCAAATCCCGGATACTCTCATTAAAGTTCATCACTCTTTCTTTGCTACTTTTTGGTGGGGGTTTCATGATGAGAGGCATAATTACCATTGGATGGAATGGGATAAACTATGTGTCCCTACAGTTTGCGGTGGCTTAGGATTTAATAATTTGAGATAGTTTAATGATGTGTTTCTTGTAAAACAAGGTTGTAGGTTCGTTAATTCTCTAGATTCACTTTTTGCAAGTGTTTTTCCTGCAAAAGATTTTCATTCATCTGATTTCTTAAATTCATTCTTGGGGTCTCGACCGAGAGACTTATGGAGGAATATCTGGGGATCAAAATTTATTCAAGAAAAATGACTATTTTAGAGGATCGTGAATGGTACAGGTGTGTTAGTTTGGAAAGATCTGTAGATGGTTGATAATTTGGGCTTCCAAGTTTCTTCTCCAGTCGTCCTAGGTTTTGTGGATAATAATGTACAAGACCTTATTAATGACTCTCTTGATGGGTGGTTTATGGATGATATTTCTTGTTAGTTTAATGAGAGGGATTGTAACATCATTCAAAGCATCCCCCCACTCTTGATTTGGGGTGGATCGACTTGGTTGGAGATGGGAAGCTTCAGGATCCTATTTTGTCTAATTTGTCTATAAAATACTTATTGAGGACCCTTTTCTTTCCTTTGGTGATTTTTTATGGGAGGATGTTTAGAATTTTAAGGTTGTGTCTAAAGTTAAGTTTTTTTGGTGGTAGGTTTTTTGTGGTGTTATCTTAATGTGGACCTTGTTGTTGCACACCACCTTTATCATGATATAGTTTGTCCTTTTTTATGGATTAGGTTGATTGACCTATGCATGCATTATTTTTCTGTTCTCAGGTGAAGGGATTTTGGAATTCTTAGAAAAAGTCTTGTTATGACCGTATTGATGTTTATGTTGATCAATTCTATAGCTTTCAAATATGAGTATCTAACTAAGATCTTTGGAAAGTGGGATTGATATGTAAGATTGCATGGATGGTATGAATAAGGTGTAAGGATTTAATATTTCGATTTTATGCTTCTTATGATTGTGTTTGGTATGCTCATGCCTCGGAATCAGTGGCATTTTGGGAATATTGTGTTTCAATCTTACCCAAATCAAATGATAGGGTTAATGAATCTGGTTGGACTCTTACCTTGAAGGGATCACTTAAAATTTATATAGATGCAGTAGTTACTCCTGAGAAGATAATGAACATCGGTTTGGTAATTCTATAGGAGCATGGTTAGATTGTTGCATCCCATTAGAGGAATTTCATGGAAAATTAAGACCCTTCAATTGTGGAAGCATTTTCCATTCTCTTGGGTTTAATTTTTTCTCACTCTCATGGGCGGGAGAATATTATTGTATAATCAAAATGGATTGTTGTTATTAATGATTTCTATGACTGTACCAAAGGTCTCTAGCCCTATGGTTTTTTCTTCAGAAAATTTGGTCCCTATAGAAATGTTACTCATGTTGCATGTTTTCCTTTATCAAGAGGGAGAGGAATGTAGTTTCCCATCTCTTAGCTTACTTTCGAAAAGAACCAGGTGATCATTCTTGGTTTGAGTTGTTTTCTAATTGGCTTTGTATCACCGCATGATATGATTTTCATCCAATATAAGTTTTGGTTTCTTCTATCAAATAAATGTACATAATATATATGCACCACTACAACTTGAAGTTTATATGATGATTTTTTAACATGATATATTACAATTATTCATTGTCATTTATATTGTTAACAATTAAAAAATAAATATATATATTTATAAATATACATTTCACAAGTAGAAATTTTAGTGATAGAACCCACCAAAGGGGGCTGTAAAAGAGTGCTTGACAACCACTTTTGGCACCCGTTATTGATGGTTGACAAATGTCCCTTTTTACCATATATTCAATTATTCCCCATTTAGTAAAGGGGAAATGATGATCTAGGACCAAAATAGATAAATAATGCAAGTTTAGGATCAAAAAAAGAGAAAATGTCAATGAAGGACTAAAAATATTATGAATTTTCAAATGAAATTAGATTTCTCTTTGGTTGAAAATGAAGGAAGTCCCATTACCACATATCAGCCAATATTTAGCGCTAGAATTTATCCGTGTTAGAGAAAAGACACTAATAAATGGTTGACTTTTATCAGCGCTCACAAAAAACTCTAATAAATTTGACTTTTATCGATGCTAAAAAAACACTGTTAAAAGTCCATCATTTATCAATGCTTTTTTTGTGTCTAGCATTGGTAAAGGACACCCCTTGTCATCATTTTTTTGTGCTGATAAAAGTCCACCATTTATCAGTGCTTTCTCTCTAATGCTGATAAAAGTGACACATTTATCAACACTTTTTATTTAGTGGTGATAAAGATCTTTTTTGAATAATTTAATTTAAATATAAATATATATATTTTAAAAATAGATTTATATTAAAATAAGTATTTATATGTAAATATAATATATAAATATTATTCATATAACTTTTAATAAAAAATCAATCCTATTTTCAAAATTATATATATATATATATATAATTATCAAATTTATATTAGTCAAAATGATTATATTTATATACATTAATTACAAAATGTGTATATAATTAAAATAAATCTTATATATTAATAGTTTATTTAAAAAATTATATAATATTTAAATGAATATATTTATTTAAATATTTATATTCATACTAAATAATTTAAAATATACATACATATTTATGTATGTGTATGTGTGCATATGTGGCGCAAGCATGACGCAGGCCCGGTGACGCATGTAGGATGATGCAGGCATGATGTTGCATTGGGATTTCAGGTCAGGTAAAGGGCTTCATACACACTGGGCTTATGGGCCTTGTATTATATAAAAAAGGCTTGATGGGTGGGTTATTTAATTAGGGGGTTATGGCCTGCCTTTTTAGTCTGTCTCTGTGGTGCGTGTGTGTTTAAATATAAATGTACCTCCAAACACGTAATATATAAATAATAATATTATTATTTACATAATTAATATCAACTAGTTATTCATTTTTATTCATTTTTTATGTGTTTATAAGTAACGCAAATGCTACGATTTCACTTTTTTATTTTTTTTGCAATTTATTTAATTTAATTTATTCATTTTTTCTTCATTTATTATTTTATATTCATTAATAATGTTAAAAATACATTTATAAAAATATATTTGTAAATAAATATTTATAAATAAATATATTTATATTTACATATATAAATATATTTAAAAATTAATATTTTCTATGTTTAAAAAATTAAATATTTATAATTATAAATAAATATATACAATTTTCAAAAAATATTATTAATATAATTATAAATAAATAATTATATATTTAAATAATTATAAAAAAATAATTATATAATTATATAATTAAATAATTTCAAATAAATAATTATATATTTAAACAATTATAAAATTATAATAAATATATTTCTTATTTTCTTAATTATATATATTTATAAATTAATAAATATATATATAAATATATAAATATATATAATTATATAAATATATTTACAAATATAAAAATATTTATTTATAATTATAATTATAAATATATATCTATAAGTATATTTATAAATACATATTTACAATTATTTTAATATATTTATAATTATATAAATAATTATTTATTTATAATTATATTTATAAATACATATTTATAAATTTTAAAATATTTTTATAATTATATAAATACTTATTTAAAATTATATATATTTATATTTATTTATAATTATATAAATTTAATTTTTTTAACTATATTAATTATATTATTAAATATTTATCAGTGCTAGAAAATCACTGATAAAGAGGTATTTTTTCAGCACTTTTTATTTTAGTGGTGATAAAATCTCTCTTTATCAGTGCTTTTTTAGAAGCGCTGATAAAAACCCTTTACTACCATATAAATTTAACACTAACTGGTCAATTCAGTCACACCTTTAAAGCTCTCATGGAAGTGAAACCCTGCCTCCACTCTCCTGCCCTCATCATTGTCCTCCCTCCCTCATTGCCACGAGCCCTCGCCATCATTCTCCCTCCCTATCATTGCACGTCATTGCCACTATAACATCTCGCTCTGGAAGCCACGTAGTGGTGCCTCAAGAAGGTTGGTCACATGACCTCAAACGCACCTCCCTGTATGTTAGAAGATGCTGACTAGCTACGAGGACCTAGGGTGTGTTCGTGGGGAGACTATACCCTCATGAGTTAGAGTGGAGCACGTTGGTAAATAACAAATGATAACAGTAGAAGCAGTAATAAACAAGCAGTAGCGGAAATAAAAATCATAAATCATTCAGGATACATAAATAGTTGGAAGATGAATAATAAATAAATACAAAATGATGATGATCATGTCATGTAGCTATACAAAATGGAAGCACACGGGATACAAGGAAAACATATATATACCACATGCTATATAAAAATACAAAAAAGATCAGAAGATGCCTCTACTAACATCATGAGCATAGGATTAGTCCTCTACTCCCGTACTCCAACCTAGTACTGGAAATCAAGCATCTGAAGTCTGTCGCTTCCCTTTATTTACACTTGCAATCATAAAGTCTATTTAGGTGCCATGAGCGGCCCAAGTAGGGTGTGATATATACTAAGTATACCACCACCAACGGTGTCTAGATCAATCAAGTCTGTGCATATAAAATAATTTGTGTTCCAATAAGAATAAATACAAGGCATCAAATAAATAAATAATTACATCAGATTAGATTCCTCACGGGATACTCATCTGAATCTACCTGCTTTGGCCTAAGGCAAATGTCTCTAAACCAAGGTAACCTCTGTAGGTATGATATAAGGTACATTGGGAAATTTTATATTAATTATCAAGATATGGACTTTTCCCAATCATGTGAATTGGATTGGTGAACACATCCTTTAATTGAATGAAATAACTTTCTTGAATTCATATAAAAAGGCATCTCTTTAATTTAATTAAGTGACATTTTTGGCCCATCTAAGGTGAACCATATCAAGGGACCAAAGTATTGCACCAGGAGTGCAATAAATACTCAATGTCATAGGAGTCCATCTAAGGAAATCCATAAATGGAATCCATTTTATCACCTTTGACATAGTGTAATGACAATACCCTATGAGCTCATACTTGTTATCTCACGTAGGGGACCCAGTATCACTTTTGGTCCGATATAACCATCTAGCCATCGAGCCAGTCCATTATGTCTCCCTTAGGGAACCAGTATCACTCATATGGAGGTATAGAAAATGTAGGATCATCCCATCCAAGGAATACCAAGTATCACTCCCAGCATATATGCAATTCATTTACAATTCTAATTATAGAGCATGAAGAGACTATCCAAGGCGATTCATAAATGGAATCCCTTGTATCGCCCTCGGATAAGTATAGAGGTGTAGGTTTTCTATAAAGAACACAAACCATTTCAACGTCGCATTGTAATCATAATACTTTAGCCAAGTTGACCAATTCATTTAATTAAATTAAGGTAAATGAAATGCATAGAGCATAGGGGCATAACTCATTTAGTTTGTATAATTCAACTATGGATTAAGCATAAGGGCCTTGCACATGGCCTTTCAATTTCATTTCCAATTCATTTATTATGAGTAAAACATGCCTCAAAAGGTGTTTAACAAATTATTGAAAATGGTAAATAGGCCTTTAGGGAACGCACACCCATGGGGTGGATCACTTTGATGATAATAACCAAGGGGTTGAGTCATCACTAACTAGGATCGTAAGGGGAATGGATAAACATTTAGAAGGCGTTGCCAGAAAATTCTGATGTGTGGAACAATATTGCATGATATAAACACAACCAA
This sequence comes from Viscum album, assembly GCA_963277665.1. Lineage (NCBI taxonomy): Eukaryota > Viridiplantae > Streptophyta > Magnoliopsida > Santalales > Viscaceae > Viscum > Viscum album. The sequence goes on from OY728145.1 coordinate 1,641,457,267, forward strand.
ACTTGAGGGAAATAACTAGACCACCTACCTTAGGTTCCTAGCGCTCTCCTCACCCTGTGTCGTCCCTTGAATCAAGCCAGAATGGGAGAAATCAGAAGAATCGTCAAATACCATGAAAATGGAGGAAATGGTCTCACACTAAAATAGCACAAGAGGTGGGAAGATAAACTAGGAATAAAAGGAAGATAAGTATAGAGATTACTGAGAGGGATCCAATGCACTCAATGGTATTGAAATCAGATATCTAATAAAGGATTAATCAAGAATCCTATGTTAGTCTTAGGAGGACTCCATGGGAGAGAAAAGTGGTGATATATGTTGGAAAAGAGAAAGGAATGAAGGGTGATGGTTTAAAATAACTTAAGGGAAAAAATGTAAAATCACCCCCAAAAATGGGTCGCATGGTTTGGCCACATAGTTGGACAAACTATGATTACTCCACTACCCACGAACCCTACTCGCATGGGCCAAGCACATGATTTGACTAACCATGCACAAAATATGCAAAATGACTCTGTCAGAAATGTTTATAACTCCACACAGGCATGTGGCCTAGCTCACATGGTTGTAGAAAAACCATGTGGCCTCCTATGTGCACTAGGTACCTCCCACAACTGAGGTACATGGTTAGCACTAACCATACGCTAACCATGTGGCTCAGTTTGCCTCCTTAAATTCTAGAGCTCCGAGCTCCAAACAAGCTATAGACTCTCCTGAACCACTCATTAGCCTTTAGAAAACATTATTATAATAAAACAATAGGTTTTGAATGGTAACGTAAGAATCCATACCTCTCTGAAACCCCAGGATGTTACAACATCCCCTCGTTAAAACAACACATACATGATTTTCCCTTCTGAGGGTGGTAAAGCATCATTTGAGAAAAAAAATTCCATTGGCCACATACATCAACCTCCCACTCCCAGTTCTCATCATGTACATTTTCATACTGCCATAGCACCCATACCAGTGGAACCGACCTGCCTCGAAGAGCCTTCATGATGCTCCTTGAAAAATGTATCCTCCTCGAGCTCAATATCCTCAGCATCAAACAAATGAGAATGGTCATAATGATACCGGTGAAGATATGATATGTGGAAGATGTCGTTCCTGAAATGGTACCTCTGAGGTAGCTGAAACCGATAGGCTATTATCCCAACTCTATCAACAGTCTCAAAAGTCCTAACTTATTAGAGTGATAGTTTTCCTTGTCTCTAAATCCATCTATGACTCAGTCTAGGTGAAACTTGAAGAAAGACCCAATGTTCCACCTTGAAGTCAATAGGTTGATGATGGTAATCAAAATAAGAATTATTTCAGGATTGAGCTATAGAAAAATGTTTCTGAATCATCTATACTTGCTCTAAAGTATTTGGAATGAGACGAGGACCCAATAGTGCTACCTCACCCACCTCTAACCAGCATATGGGTGAACAAGATGACATACCATAGAGGGACTCATAAGGATCCATATGAATAATTTCCTAAAAGTTTTTATCAAAGGAAAACTCAACAAGAGGTATATTTTTTTCACATGGACAATTGAAATCAAGAAATAACACCCAAAGAATTTCCTATAAGAACCAAATTGTCCTCTCAGACTACTCATCGGTCTAAGGGTGATATGTTGTACTCTAGATCACCTATGAAACTAGTTCTTTCGATAGCCCCTTCCAAAACCATGATGTAAAATAGGCTTCTTGTTGGTTTGATATGATAGAATGGGGAACACCATGAATGTGCACAATCTTCTAGATATAAATCCTCATGAGCTCATCAACTGAGAAGGTATACCAGATCGGTTGGAAGTGTGAAACCTTGGTCAACTTATTAATGATCACCCATACTTAATTTCTACCTCGAGGGGATCTCGAAAACCCCATCATGAAATCTATAGTGGAATCATTCTATTACTACTTAATAATGGATATAGGGTGTATAATTCTAGTAGGTCGCTATTTATCTTCCTTCACCTACTGACAGGTGGAACACCTCATGTTGAAACATGCAATCTACATCTTCACACCTGACCACCAATACTAATGAAGTATGTCCATGTACCTCTTGGTAATCCCTAGGTGAACTTCCCAAAGGTGATGTGAGATTATTGCATCAACTCTTCCCGTATATCATCAAGAACCTATACATGCTTATGGAAGAGTAGGGTCTAATTCCAATTAACAACCCAACCAAGTGGAAGGTTCTCACTTAAGACACTCTCCCTAAGGATGAGGCCCTTAGGATCTGATATCTACCTCATCTATACTAACTCTAAAAATAATTATGTAACTTATAGAGATACTAAACAAGATTTCTAATGATATTCCTGAACCTCCAAATGCATCTCAAAAAACAAATTCATCAACTTCCACTTACTATTAGGCTTTTGGATGGACTATGTCTGAGTCTTCTGGATCGGGGAATTAGCTACTAATCTCAAATTCAAATGAATGTAGGTATTATACCCACCTGCACTACCTCATATTCAATTCACACTATGTGTAAATGTATCTAAAACTTTTGTGATCCATGTAAACAATGCACTAATCACCCAATAGATAATTCCTCCAACAATATAAATCATGAACCATTGATGCTAGCTCAATGTTGTGCGTAGGGTAATTCTGCTCATGAGGTCTCAGATGGCATGACCCATATGCTACAACCAAATTAAATTGCATCAAAACTGCTCTTATCCTAATTCTTGAAGCATCACAGTAAATAATATAGCTTTTTCCCAGCTCTGAAAAAATTGGGTTTGGTGCTAAAGTTAGTCTCCCTTTCGACTCCTAAAAGGATACTGAAAATATTCTAACAATTAAAATTTCACACCTTTCTTATTCATGCCCATAAGAGGCACTTCTATGTGTGGTAAATTCTAAATTAATCTCATGTAATAGCTATCTAGGCTCAAGAAACTATGTATGTCAAAAGACATTCTTGGTCTTCTCCCAGAAAACCATGGTGTTTTCCTTCTCTAGGTCTACAAACACACTTACCTCTAAAATGATATGACCCATGAAGTGAACCATATCAATACAAAAGTGTAATTTTCTAAGATAACCATATAGTTGATGCTCTCTTAATATATTCAACACAATATAAAGATGTTTGGCATGGTCGTTTCTATTTTGAGAACACACCAAGATTTTATCCACAAAGACTACCACAAATGAATCCAAATTCGGTTGGAAAATCTAATTAATAAAATCTATGAAAATGGATGGAATGTTTCTAAGACCAAATGACATAACTAGGTACTCATACTGGTTTTACCTGCTCCTAAATGTTGTATGTGGTATTTATGATGATTTAATATGAACGTAATGGTAGTTTAGGCTCAAATCAATCTTAGATAAAACTATCACTCCTCATAGATGGTCGAAGTGGTCATCTATACGAGGAATTGGATACTAGTTCTTCACCATAATTTGGTTCAAACATTGGTAATCCAAGCACAACATGAGGGTATTATCTGCCTTTTTGGAAAAAAGGACAAGTGAATCCCACAAAAACATCTGGTTCTGACCATCCCTCTGAAGCATCACCATGGACAACACGATTGCAACACCTCTACCTCTGAGTCTCCCCACTGAGACTCTTCCACCTACTACATCAGAGAATACTATACCATCATCTAAAATAAACAACATATACCACCTTCAACTCTTTCATCTAATTGAAAGGTTTCCAACTCTTTCATCACTCTCCAAGAATCCATGGACTCCTAAACAACCTCATTCTATGACTTCCTACTTAAATCATCGACCATGACATTCCCCCTTTTCTAAAGTGTAGGAGATCTCAAAATCATAGTCTTGAAGAAACTCCATCCACCTCCACTATCAAAGGTTCTGATTTCACTAGGAAAATATATAACTCAAACTCTTATGATCCATAAAGACCAAAACGTACTCCCCAATAAGGTAATGCCGCCACAAATTCAATGCAAACATGACCACTGCTAGTTCCAGATCATGGGTGACATAGTTATACTCATGGGGATATAACTGCCTTGACCCATAAGATATTACTACTCATTGCTGCAAGACACATACCAACCCTAGACGGGAATCATCGTATAATACCTCAAACATCACTCCTTTCTTAGGTAACCAAAGCATTGGAACACTAACCAACTTCCCCTTTAGATAGTCGAATGCTACTTGACACTAATCACTCCACACAAAATCTTGATCATTTTAGGTCAAAGTTGTCAACAAGGCTACAAATCAAGATAAATCAGGTAAAAACATATGATAATAGCCTGTGAGATCAAGAAAAATACAAACCTCTACCACATTTTGGGTGTTTCCTAAGAAACAACCACTTCAACCTTCGATGGGTCTACTAACACACCCTGTTAAGACACCACATGTCCAAGGAAATACACCTCTCATGTCTAGAATATACACTTGTACAACTTTCCATAGAATCAGTGGCATTGAAGAACCTATAAGATAGTTCTAAGATGCTCAACATGCTCCTATTTCAAATTTGAGTAGATCAAGATATCATCGATTAATGCGATGATGAACCGATCTATGAACTCATGGAACATGGAGTTCATAAGCCCCATGAACACAACTGGTGTGTTCGTAACACCGAATAACATGACCACAAACTCAAAGTACCCATACCTGCATCTGAAGGCAGTCTATGGGATATCTCCCTCCTTCACCCTTAACTGGTGATATCCAGACCACATGTCAATCTTAGAAAACCAACCCTCCCCTCTCAACTGGTTGAAAAGATCATCTATCCTCAGAAGAGGGTAACAGTTCTTGATCATCACCTGATTCAACCTTCAGTAGTCTATGCATAACCTCATACCACCATACTCCTTTGCAAACAACATTGGAGTACCCCATGAAGACACACTGGGCTAGATAAAACCATTATGAATCATATTATCTATCTAAATTCTCAACTCCCAACTCTCATATGGTGTCATCCGATAAGGATCCATTGAAATTAGAGAATCAACGGGTTGTAATTCTATCCCAAACTCAAAATCACATTGAGGGGGTAGCATCACAACACCCTTGGGAAAAAATCTAGGAACACCCCAATAACTATAGGAACCTCAACCATTTTAGTGTCCACTTATTCTACTGACATCTTAGCCAAAAAAGAGAGAAGCAAATCCACACACTGACTTCCCACCTGACAACCCTGTTCGCCAATGAAAACCCCACGCTGACCATCCACATTTAAAAACACACTCTCCTTTAGAAGCAATAAATAACGACATGTATGGAAAACAGGAAGTTGATGTTAAGTATGACATCGTACGGCTATATCTATAGAAAGAAGAGATCCTCATGGGATTGATGTGGCCCCATCATCAGTATACACCCATGTAACACATCAAACAAGTTGGTCTAGACTTTGAATGAAACACTCAACACCATAGGAATGAGAAGCCTCCCTAAATCTAGTCTTAGATCATGGGATAGATTGGGTGAAACAAAGAAGTATGAAGCTCCTAAATCAAAAAAAATCACAAGAAAGGTTGCTAAACAAATTGATCATACCTCTGATGATATGAGGCCCTGCTAGAACTGTTGCCTCAACTACATGAAACTAACCTTGCCCAACTCCTCTTCTCTATATTGATGACCATCTCTATGACCACACTCGGGTCATGTTCCCTGAACACAAGGAACATATTGAGGTTAGCCTCAACAAAACTTATTGCACGATACTCCTCATCTGGAAAGAGAGCTAGGGAACATGAAGGAGATACTTAAACTTGATCTCAGCTCTTGTACTAACATGATCCCTTACTAAAGGGACAATAGGTTCTACCTCTTCTCAAACTTCATGGTTGAGGAAATAAACTTGGCTCGAAATTCCTTCTCGATGTCGACCCACAAAACATCTTCCTCTTTTAGTTCCCCCAGATACAATTTCCACCACTAACATGTGGCTCCTCACATCTGATTGGATTCTAAAGGAACCCAATACTTCATTGGGGCCCAAATCAAACTGAAGGTGATCTCAAGATCCTCAAGCCATCTCTTTATCTCCATGTCTGAAACATTATGTAACAACTGGATCCTGGTAACAGCACAGACACCCCGCCTTAACATGGTCGTCGGGTCCTGGCCTGCCAGGTACCACCAGTTGCCCCACAGACACATGGTCCCCACCCAAGGGTCCACCCACATGCCTGAACGGATCATCTGACTAATGACAGTCCTCATAGGCCAACACATGTCCTTTTTAGTGTGCTTTGTCCTCACTCACACACCCTGGAAAACTTCCCAGAAAGTCACTCATCCTAATCACTACTCTAGGCCAAGCATGATTAACTGTTGAGTTTTAGTCAAAAAGGCTCCCGAAAAGGAAGGTGCGCCTTATTAACATGCGTCATATCATTTAGTCATTTAACCCTTTATCTTTTAGGGGTGTTACAATCACCCCCCTTTAGAGCACAACGTTCTCGTTGTAGGCCCTACATGTCAACCCAGGCAGTGCACTACACTTAAGGCTGGGTACCACCTCTGATACCAAATGAAATAACTGGGTCCCAGTGACAGCACAGACACCCCGCCTTAACATGGTCGTCGGGTCCTGACCCACCAGGTACCACCGGTTTCCTCGTAGACATGTGGTCCCCACCCAATGGTCCACCCACATGCCTGAATGGGTCATCTGTCTGATGACAGTCCCCACAGGCTAACACATGTCCTTTCTAGTGTGCTTTGTCCTCACTCACACACACCTTGGGAAACTTCCCAGAAGGTAACCCATCCTGATCACTACTCCGGGCCAAGAACGCTTAACTGTGGAGTTCTAATAAAAAAGGCTCCTGAAAATAAAGGTGCACATTGTTGACATGAGTCATATCATTTAGTCATTTAACCCTTTATCTTTCGAGGGTGTTACAATCACCACCCTTTAGAGTACAACGTCCTCGTTGTGGGGCCTACATCACAACCCAGATAGTGTATCGCACTTAAGGCTGGGTACCACCTCTGATACCAAATGTAACAACTGGGCCCCGGTGATAGGACAGACACCCCGCCTTAACATGGTCGTCGGGTCTTGGCTCGCCAGGTACCACCAGTTTCCCCGCAGACACATGGTCCCCACCCAAGGGTCCACCCACATGCCTGAATGGGTCATCTGACTAATTAAAGTCCCCACATGCCAACACATGTCATTTTCAGTTTGTTTTGTCCTCACTCACACACACCGTGGGAAACTTCCCAGAAGGTCACCCATCCTGATCACTACTTCAGGCCAAGCACGCTTAAATATGAAGTTCTAATCAAATAGGCTCCCGAAAAGGAAGGTGCATCTTGTTGACATGAGTAATATCATTTAGTCATTTAACCCTTTATCTTTCGGGGGTGTTACACATTACCCTCATACTTTCCCAAAGCCTGTTGCTGGAAAGCACACAACATTCTCCACTGCTAATCCTCCTCCTCAACTAGATCAATCCTTTAATCAATCAACCAGATCATCCTGTTGTACCTCTACTTCTTGAGTTGTATGTGGATGATGACCAGGATCCACAGCTGAAAAGGAAAACAAATATTTCTTAAGCTTGAGTAGTATGGAATTTAAGATTCATTTTAACTTGTTTAATTCATTTTTTTCATTTTAACCCTCACAGAGCATCTCAATTCAAACAAGAACAGAAATCATTATGATCAATGTACATTTCCTAGGTCTCTACCCTACAAATAGCGCAGCCTCAATTAGTCGTTTGGTATGCTAAGAGTCCTTGTATCAGATCATGGAAGGTCCTAAAATTCTAATTCCTAGCGAGTCTTCCCTGGCCTATGTCATACACCAAGATCACCTGGCACAGTTTCCCTACCAACTCATGAAATCCTCACCGTTCCTAACTCCAAAATCCATCCTATCTCTCAATCATCAACTTTGATACCATTCTTTCACGACCCCCCTCCCTCTAAATATACCCCTCTTGGGATAATAGTGGAGAAAGGTAGATAATGAACCTTGATTCCCACCTCCAGTAAGCCCCATATTGGAGACTAGCACCAAGGGTATATAAATCACACAATATGGAAGGCATTTCCCTTTTTTTGAAACAAGACTGGGAGTTATGATGGATCATCCACAAAACAACTCCAAGACATATGTAAAAGAAAGCCAAAAAGCATCACATATGCATGCATAAAATAGAACTAGTATAGGTATAATAAAACTCCAATGTAAAGTACTAAAAAGCAAGCTAAAGCAACAACTCAACAACTATCCCAAATCCAGAGCTAGTAATGCTCAGAATGGTCCACACAATTCTAATGGAAACCTAAAATAAGTTTTATATATGTAGGGTGAGCATATGGATAGACTTAATAAGAAAACCAAAGTTTCTCGTTCGCATGTGAGGGAAATATACTAATGCTCCTATGACAAAACAATATAACCAAACAACACCTAACAGGTATACTAACCACCCCAACCTCACTAAGGCACACTCACTAAATAATGAAAGTTAAGCAATGTAATATAATCCACATCGATGATAGGGTACCCCGCACCAATTCCCACTGATTAGCCGATATTTCCTAATGGTAAAAATCCTCATGCTCCAACCTCTTTTGAAAGTACCATGTCAAAACCTACCTGCACACACATTAGACCCACAAAATACATCACATCCCACCCACAGACACATGGGCCACATCCCACATTATATCTTGCTTGCAGACACCTGGGCCACAAACCACATCACATCCCGCCCGCAGACACATGGTCCATAAACCACATCACATCCCACCCACAGACACCTGGCCTACAAACCATATCACATCCCGAAGTCACCTAGAAAATTATAACACATCTCATCCTGAAAACAACTAGGAAATAACACCTCATATCATCCTGAAGACACCTGGGAAAAAATAACTCATCTCATCCTAAATACACGTGGGAAAAGAAAAACTCGCTAGCACACACTTGGTCCTCACAAACCACAACCTGTCTGAAGATTCTTGGGCTATAACTGTCAAAAAGAGGGAACATGGAAGGGAAGGTGGCCATCCATCCATCCTACCATCGAGATTTTTGGGAAATACACCCTCCCCCGTGACGATGGGGGTGTTCGACATGTAGTGCCCAACTAGGGTCGGGTGCATAGAGAAATATCGAGGAAAAATACAAGTATATACATATATGATACCAAACACTAAAACTCAACCTATGGGTTCCCATATAAAAATCAACTCACAATACTACCACCTTTGCTGCTACCTCTAAATGCATAACACCACACAACAAACTGCAACCTCTTTTCAATTTCTATACAATTTCATTTAACCACCCCCGTCATTTATTCATCCATTAACCATTTACATTCCATTTTCCAAACCAAATCAAGCCATTACACATTTTATTAATAATTTATTTATTCATTCCATCACTATATAGGAAACCACTCAACACAACACACCACATACAACACAAAACAATCATTTCATAAGGTGAAGACCTGATAAAATTTAGGAAACTCCATATTAAAGACACATCTTTCCACTTTCTCCATGTTTAATACCCATTCATGGTATATCATATATCAACATAACTAACCTCCAACTCACAACTCCATCTGGTAACAAATTACCGCACAACCAGATCACATCCATGCCGCACAACACCTCTCATCCATTCTAAAATCAATCTGGGACTTCGGGCCACTGGTTTGGTTCTCGGGTCCTGCAAGGATTTCGGGCCACCCAAGGCCTTTGGGCCAGTTGATTATCAAGGCCTTCGGGCCACCTTAAGGCCTTAGGGCCACCCCAAGGCCTTCGGGCCACATGAATGCAGGCCCAGACACACTACAAAAAAGAAGCAGCCCCAGAAGAGGATTCAGAGCAGGTACACTCACTAGAGCAGAACCAAATGGATTGTCAGAAAGAGAGGGTATGGCTATGCCATCGGTACCAGCCTATGCTTGCACGGGAATCCTAGCCAGACGGTCATGCAAAGGTGGAGTGCTACTATCAAGATGCAGATGCTGGGGAGGGGCAGTTCCTTGTAGATAGTCTGGTTGAATTCCCTAGACCTTCGGGTCATGTAATCTCTTAATCCTATGGGCAATGTAATCTCTGAGCCTACAGGCCTTGTAAGGGTTCCCTCTCATCCCTTGAAAGTGGGGTTATCAAAAATCAATAAAAAATGAAGGCCTTTGGGCCATTCAGGCATTCTAAAATCAATCAATATCTCAACCTAAGATTCCATTATACATCTTGGTTGATGTATCATACACAAGTTCATCCATAACTCCATCTAGTCCAACCCACAATGCATAATCGTGCTCAAAAACATACCACAACACAAACCAGAGCAAACTCACACACCACAACATAGCCACTTCACATTTCATCTATCTCACACATGCATCCAAAACCATTCCACACATCTCATCACAAACCACGACGTACCACATTTTTAGATTTATAAAAGGGGGCAATTATTCAATTCCACTTCATTATTTAAGGGTGTTATCACACAAACCAAATCCTAGGGAATCTATTCATTATCCGAATTTATGTGATTAACCATTTTTCATATATAAGTTTTCAACATGAACCAAACAACATGAAACTCATTTAGTGCACAAAAAAGAGCCCCCAATAGCAATGTTTTTTAGTGGGACATCAATTCCGTCTAACTCACAATATCACTATTATAATATCAAAACTGCAAGGCATGCAAATCGAATCCCCTACCCCTTTCAATTTCATTTAACTGATTCTTATCTTTGATTATCCTAGAACAACTATGATCTATAGGTGAAATAAAGTATATCTCTTCAACATGATGCACAATTTAATAGAAACAAAGTAAATCTCACCTCAAAAAGGGTGTCAACGATCTTCACACAAGAACGAGCCATGCAATGGATCTTTGATCACCTCTCCCGCAAGACCTGCATCCATCGAAGGATTCCGCGACATCACTACACCAACAAAAACTGAAGATAATCCCATTTATAACCATGGTAGATCATATTCCATCATGTGACAAGAATAAATGAAAGGGTACCAAATCGGAAGAAACCACAAGAACATAGGAAGAATGCACCTTAGATCAAAGACAGATTTCCAACGAACATCCACCGAGACTAACAGATCAAAGAAGGAGGGAAAGGGATCGAATAACACTCGAGGGAACCTATGGTTCACCCAAAATGAGAGAAAAAAACCATGACCAAATGAATAATGGTTTGGTTGAAAAGAATTTGAGAACTGCACATGATCGGGGTATTACCTGACGTGTAATACCCTTTCACGTCGTGTAATACTCGGGGTTTAGTTTTCTCTGAGAAATGCATCACCTCACTATTTTATTTTATTTTTCTATCCCCAAAGTATTACATGCTATGAACGACCCAAGACAAGCCATGAAATAGAGTTTCATGTCGTGTAATACAGTTACACGGTGTGTAGCCCCCTTTTTCTAGCCTTTAGCAACTTAACTCCTCCAAAATCCCTCCAAGCCTACTAAAAACACTTCCAATGACAAAAACTCACAAATTAATGGACCAGGAAGGAAAAAAATATTATAGTGTGACTGGTATAATTCAAATTATGTCTATTTATTTAAAATTGACATTCATTTTAATAAAAAGAACAAGTGAAATACTGAAAACCAAGCAAATGTATTCATATTATTTTTATACTTTTGGAAAATGATCCATAAGTAATTTTAACATGTAAAAATCAACCTCAAATCAATTGGATGCACGGTGTGACCACTATAACTCTAAGTGTTTTTTTTATTTAAAATTGACATTAAGTTTAGTAAAAATAACAAGTGACATACTGAAAGCTGAGAAAATAAATTCAAATAGTTTTGATACTTTAGGAAAACGATCCATAAATCATTTTTGACATGTAGGAATCAATCATACCTAAATATTTTTCATGTTGTGGCCAGTATAATTCTAAAAGTGTCTATTTATTTAAATTTGAGATTAATTTTAGTAAAAAGAACAAGTGACATACTGAAAACAGAACAAATGTATTTAGATTGTTTTGATACTTTAGGAAAATGATCCATGAGTCATTTGTGACATGTAGGAATCAACCACACCTTAATTTGACGCATGGTGTGACTGATATGAATAAAAGTATCCGTTATCAGTTTAAAATTGACATTTTAGTTTATAATGTGTCACTCACTGACAACCAAGAAAATGTGCTATGATTATCTTGATAATTTAGGAAAGTGATTCATAAGTCATTTTTGACATGTATGAAGCAGTATCACATCAAACCAATGTACGATGGGGCCGTTATGACTCAAAATATGTGTTTCTAGTTTGAAATGATATTTTAGTAAAAAAAACAATTGACATACTGAAAATCGAGCAAACATGTTCAGATTGTTTTGATACTTTAGGACAATGATCTATAAGTCATTTTTGATGTATATGAATCAACCACACCTCAATATGATTCAAGGTGTAGGTGATGTAAGTCAAAGTGTCTCTTTTTATTTAAAATTAACATTATTTTTTGTGAAAATAATAAGTGACATATTGAAAACTGATAAAATGCATTCAGGTTGTTTTTATAATTTAGGACAATGATTCATGAGTCATTTCTGACGTGTAGAGTCAATAACATCTCAATCTGATGCACAATGTGACCGTTATGACTCAAAGTGTGTCTTTTTATTTAAAATTGACATTAATTTAACTAAAAAAGAAGAAGTGACATACTGAAAAGAAAGAAAATGAATTTGTATTGTTTTGATACTTTAGGAAAATGATCCATGAGTCATTTGTGACATGTAAGAATCAACCACACTTCAATATAAGGCACGATGTGAATGGTATGACTAAAAGTATCTGTTATCAGTTTAAAATTGACATTTTAGTTCAAAACGTGTCACTAAAACCAAGCAAATGTGTTCTGATTGTTTTGATAATTTAAGAAATATATTCATAAGTCATTTTTGATGTGTATGAAGCAGTCTCATATAAAACCAATGCACAATGTGACTGGTATGACTCAAAATTTGTGTTTCCAGTTTGAAATTAAATTTCAGTAAAAAAACAAAACTAACATACTGAAAACCGAGAAAATGCATTCAGGTTGTTTTGATACTTTAGGACAGTGATCCATTAGTAATTTGTGGAAGGTAGGAATAAATATCACCTCAATATAACATACGTTTTGACTGTTATAACTGCACATGTGTCATTATTTAAAATTGATAATAATTTTAGTAAAAGAACAAGTGACATATTCAAAACCAAGCAAACACATTCGGATTGTTTATATATTTTAGAACAACGATTCATAACTCATATGTGATGTGTTAAAATCAACCTCACCTCAATACGATGCACGGTACGATCAATATAACTCAAAATGTGTCTTTTATTAAAAATTGACATTTTATTAATATATTATTTTGAATTAATGTTTAATTTATTTCGTTATAGTATTACTAACATAATATTTGTTTTCTTATATTGGCGAAATATTTTACTCGGGTTGGGATGATTTATTCGGCAACTGATACCATGGGTAGACATTTTTTATAGAGGGGATCACAGACATAAAAAGATGATACATATCTTGTTTTTTAATGTTTGTTGGATAATTGTAAATGTAATTATATAAAAAATTGTTTGAAATGTATATAACAGCATTTTTTTGTATATACCATGCATAGATATTTTTTTATTCTTGATTTCAATTAATTGTATATAGCATTGTTTGAAATTACAAGTTTTTTCTGGGTGTGATTTTATATTAATAGCACACTTGCACCAAACTATTCCTTTATCAGTGCTATTTTGAGCACTGATAAAGGGGACCCCTATCAACACTGTGATTAACAGCATTTTTGTAGCGCTATTAAAATCCTTTTTGTGCATTGTAAAAGAGCATATCTGTAATAGTGGTGTGTCTTTTTAATGTAAAAATTATATATATATATATTTGTTTGAAATTCACATCACAGTCAAAATGAATCAAATGTTCTTGTATTGTCATGGAACATTTGAAAAATTGTCCCGGAATTATTTGTGATAAGAATGAATTAACCATATGTCAATTTAAACTCTTCAAAATTTATCAAACACACTCTAATTGTAGTGATACTTTAATAAAACAATATATAATTCATTTGTGACATGTAGGAATTAACCGCATGTTAATTTGACATGCAATATAACCAGTATAACTGAAAGTGGGTTTATTCAATATAAAATTTGTTTACATTTATTTATATAATATTTCTAAAATTGTTTTTGTTTGTAATAGAAATAACATCCAAGTAATTTTTTAGAGTGTAGATATTATGTTTTGGTTCTTATTCAGATTAAATATTAAAATATCAACATGCATGAGACATTATCATTGAATAGAAAAATTTATATAAATTAAGGTGAACTTTTACAAATAAATCGTCTTAAAACCAGAGCCCACCTGAATATGTAGATGCAGAATCGTAGTGAACGAGGGATGGGAGTGTGGAGACAAGAGTGGCAGGATAATGGGGTGGCTCGAGAGTAGTGGTGGTGGTGACGGCGGCGGTGGTCAGTGGGCTCACTCTTCACCTCCCACCGTAGTTGAAGGAAGTCATGAACGGAGCACCGTAGGTGCAGGGGTCTGGCGGGGTGGTAGCTGTAGACCTCCCAAGACTGATCGAGAAGTCACTGGAAAATGGGGTGGTTGAGGTCGGTGATGGGGATGATGAAGCGCTGCAGCCGACCGCTGCTGTTAGACCCCACTAGCACCGGTAGGGTCCCTTTGTTTTCCTTAATCTTTGGCTGCTCCTCCATATTCCCTTTATTTGATTCCTCTATTTATCAGGCTGCCGGAGGATTCCACTACTTTGAAAGAAGAGCTCCTAAGTTTAGAATCTGGGATTCCTTCGGAGGTCATCGTCTGTGAATGAGTTTTGATTGTGGGATTCGCATATATATAGGCAGGGACCGATAGGGATGTGTTGGTTTCCTAGACCAAATCACAATCTGTTGGGGCGCAGCAGAGGTGCATGGCACCAAAAACACACAAAATAGAAGCAGAATGGAGCAATGAAAAATGTAACGTGGTTCGGCTTTGAAGCCTACGTCCACGGGAGAAACGAAGTCTCTTCTCTATTATCACTCTCTCCGGATAATCATGTAGGATCACACAACTACACACCACCCAAATTACACCACATACACCCCTTACAGAAACAGTAGATTTCTCCCTTTTAAATAGAGGAAGAATAAATGAGTTTGTCTTCGGTTGGTGGAGGGTAGCTTATCTACCATTGAAGAAATCTCCCACCACCTAATGCAGTCCACTATGTCGGTTTCCAACCCTGGAAGACGTTTCCCGCAGCCACCTGGTTAGTTATCGTCTAAGGACTTCCTATGCTGAAAAGTACCACCCCATATTGGGAGTGGCCCCCACAAATCTCCCCCTCACGACCAATTTGGGGTAGAATCTTGACCTGCAGTCTCCTTGCAAGTGTTGAAAACTTCATCAACAAATCAAACATGCTTCTTCATGCCCGATGACATGGCACTTCCACTGGCTTCAATCGAGATCGGGCTAACTACAATCCCCATCAAATGATACAACCCTTATGACTCCTTCCTAGTAATCTTTGCTGCATCCCCGCATGACACTTCCAACACTCCACCTACTATGGAATTCTTGAACTCTTTTAAATCAAGCCTACTCAATGATACCAGGTTCCGTCTCATCCTTGGAACAAATTTCACATCAGCCAGTTTACGTACTCCTCCATTGGGTGTCTTCAATTTCACTGTCCTGACTCCTCAAACCTCGCATGTTGACCCATCAAAAAGTATCACTGAGTCTTGCACCTGGTGAAAAGAATTAAATGTACCTCTCGTCATGCATATGTGTGTTGAGCTCCCTGAATCCAAAACCCATCCGTCTTCCTTTGGATTTTGAGCCTGCTCGTTCTACCTCTTTATAAAACGACATTCCCGCTTCATGTGCCCATATATTTTGTAGTAATGGCACTGCACTTCTCCCTGTTCAACTCGATCATCTGAGTTCAACCTTCCCATTGTCACACAGATTTCATCATCTGCTGATAATCCTGTGATGTTCACATCCTCCTCTTCAACTTTCTTATTCCCAGTAACGTACCGTTTTCTCTCTCCACATTCACTTTTATAGTGACCCTTTTTCTCACACCAAAAACACATGATTTCACTCGGATCATGTCCTCTTGACTTTGGTCGCCATTCTTTACCTCTTGACTATCGATTTCAGCTCCTTCCACATTGATCATCTTGCATCACCATAATTTTCTCGTTTGAATGCATCACGACTCTTCAAAATGCTTACAAATATTGAAGTGAAACAATCACCTAGTCCAAATTAAATGTCTCCTTCCCCATGAGAAATTCAGTCACAAGCCCATCAATTGAGTTTGGTAGCGATGAAAAAAGTAAAAGTGCTTTGTCTTCCTCTCCAACCTTCACACCGAGCCCCGATAACTGTGTTAGGATTTTGTTGAATTCGTTAGTGTGATCCAACAAATTCGTTCCCTCATCCATGTGCAACTGGTATAATTTCTTCTTTAAGAAATTTTTTTTGGTGAGTGACTTCACCATATACTGTTGCTCCAACTTCTTCCAGATCTCCTTCGGTGATGTCTCATCCAACACCGAGTACTTTACCTCATTCACCATACATAGTCGAATTGTGCGGACGACCCGCATCTCGAGCTATTCCCAATTATCTTTACTGGTTGCATCAGGATTTTCTCTGATCAGCAGTCTGATCATGCCATGCTAACCCAAAAGATCTTTCACTATTCTTTTCCACAAGCCTAAATTGTTTCGACCATCGAACTTCTCGATATAAAATCTTGGTAGTGCTCCGCCACCCGTCATCATCGTTGTCGCAAAACGCGATCACCACTGTCAATGTCGCACCCTTCTGAATCTACCTGATAGAGTAAAATTTTTGAAAATCTAACCATAATTATGTGCCCGGAATGGGTAAAATAGTTGGAATTGACTCATGGATCGCTGAAATCGAACATCGATTGGACGAGATATCGCCAAAACAAACTCAACGGTCCAGATCACCTGCTGACATGGCACACTGGAGTTCCTGCTGGGATCTTGCCAGAATTGTCGCCGGTGGTGTGAACAGTGTCACCTTCTCCAACACGGGGTATTGTTCACCTGTAGGTTTGACTAAACTTTGACCGAGCTTATTGGGCTCGTTTCAACTCCGTTTTCATCGCCGATTGCGCCGTTGCAATCTTCTCGCCGTCCTCTTCACGAATATGGCCTCGAAAAAAAATTCTAACAACTTTCAATTTTCCAGCCACTGGAAAAATCATCATCACCATGTCGGTTCAACTCTGTTCTCTCTGAATCACCTTTGATACCACTTTTTTGGGTCACAACGGAGGTGCGTGGCACTAAAAACACAAAAATGGAAGCATAATGAAGCAACAAAAGATGTAACATGGTTCGGATTTGAAGCCTACGTCCATGGGAGAAACGGAGGCTCTTCTCTGTTATCACTCTCTCCAGATAATCACGGAGGATCACACAAATACACAC
This sequence comes from Viscum album, assembly GCA_963277665.1. NCBI lineage: Eukaryota > Viridiplantae > Streptophyta > Magnoliopsida > Santalales > Viscaceae > Viscum > Viscum album. The sequence continues at coordinate 1,641,474,824 of OY728145.1, forward strand.
CACCCATATTACACCACATACACCCCTTACACACACAATAGATTTCTCCCTTTTAAATAGAGGAAGAATAAATGAGTTTGTCTTCAGTTGGTGGAGGGTATCTTATCTAGCATTGAAGAAATCTTCTGCCGCCTGCTATAGTCCACTACGTCGGCTACCAACTCTGGAAGATTTTTCCTACAGCCACCTGGTTAGTTTTTGTCTAAGGACTTCCTCCACTAAAAAATTCCACCCCATATTGGGAGTGACCCCCACACAATCCCGTGGTGGGTGGCTGTGGGATGCATATCTTTGAGTTTCACATGTGGGAAATTTGTCATGCCTACTTAATATAAAATATAAAACTGTTAAAAAAATCTATTATATTTAAATACATATCTTTGGGATCCATTCTACCAAGGCTCCAAGACCAAATGGTTTTCATGCATTATTCTTTAAACGCTTCCGACACAATGTAGGTATATGTTATTTGTTTCATGAAGGATTTATGGGCTCTATGTGATTATTTAAGTCTCTTGAATGATACTATGACTACTCATATTCCTAGAATTCAAAATCCTATAAAAATTTCTATGTTCCGTCCTATTAGTCTTTGCAATGTTATTTTCAAAATTTTCTCCAAGATCATAGCAATGAGGCTACGAGACCTTTTCCCACTTATTATATTTGAACATCAAAGTAAATTTGTTCCTAACTAGTTGATATTGAATGATGTGTGGGGTGCCTCCTCAAATGGAGGACACATCTTTGAAAAGTATAAATGCCGGTCAAAGACACGATTTTAAAAAATGACTTGTTTTGGGTTACGCGGATTTTCATCTTAACACCGATTTCTTCCTTATAAAAGGAGGAAGCAGACAAGGGTTTGCATCACATCCACGATACCAATAGCATAGCCAATTTGTTGATCGCCTTCCATCAATGATCATTTTTATTCTGTTACATCGGAGAGTTATACTTTTGAGATCCCTTCTATTTTTGGGGGGTCTCTACCGTGAACTCATTGATTTTAGTGGATCCCTATTTCTGGACTAGGTCCTAGGGTTTTATTCTCATTGGGTTTTCCACATTAAAATTTATGGTGCTAACCTTTATATTCTGCACCTATTTTTTTGGTTGTTGTGCATCTGCTTTTGTTTGAAGGGAAATATTTTATTTTTCCACTATAATTTTGCTTTGATTTTGTTTGTGCATTCATCGCTTGTTCCACTTTCCCAAAATCTAATATCAGAGGGTTTGGTTTTTTATTTCATATTTTTTATGGAATCTAATTATAGTCAGATGATTTTGTTGAATGGTACCAACTACCATATGTGGAAACTAAAAATGAAGGGCCTACTTTTTGTCAAGTGAATTCATCTTTCGATGTTTAGTTCCTAGAATCCAGAAAGGATGTCACATGAAGAATAAGTATTCAAGCATGAGATAGTTTGTGGTTTCTTTCACCAATGGGTTGAAGACAATGTGATGAACCACATTGTCAACATATCTCACACCCAAACTTTGTGGGAGAATCTCTAGACAACCTATGCTTCTAAGACATGAAACAGTAAATTTTTTCTTCTCAAAAAAATGATGAATTTTAGGTACAAAGATGTTATGTATATTTATGAAAATTTAAGTGAATATAAAGGATATTTTGATCATTTTTCTGGTATGAGTATCAATTTTGAAGATGATATTTTATCTCTTTTGTTGCTTAATAATTAACCTGGTTCTTGGAAGAATTTACATATTACTCTAATCGGTTCTGCTCCCAATGGTGATGTGACATTCAGTTTCTTTTAAGTCAGATGTTTTGAATAAAGAGGTCAGGAGATGTACTCAGGATAAATCATATTCATAGATTTTAGTCATAGAGAATAGGGGGAGAATCCAGGATCAGGGATAGAGCAGTCGAGGTAAGAGCAAAGACAAAATAAAATCCAGGTCGAAGCATATAGATTTTGAATGTCATCATTGTGATAATAAGGGGCTTGTTAAGAAGTTTTTTTATCAGTTTAAAAGAGAAAAAAGAATGAAAGAAAATAAGCAGAAGAAAAATGGCCATAGATATGATCGTTTCACCATCCCTACAAGGGATGATCTTGTTATTGTTTATGACTCCATTAATATTTCTTCTGATGATTGTTATTGGGTTATTGACAGTGGTGTCTGTTTTCATGTGACATCAAATAAGGAGTTCTTTACATCTTAAAACCCATGTAATTTTGGGATTTCGAAGATGGGAAATGATGGTCATGCAGATGTTTTTGGTATCAAGATTATTTGTTTAGAGACCAGCACAAGAAGTAAGCTGATTTTGAAGAATATTTGACATGCAATGTAGTTTCTCTATAATATATTTTCTACCAACATTCTTAATGATGAAGGGTTTATCAATAATTTTCATGATTTCCAATGGAATATTTCCAAGGATTCATTGATTGTGGCTCGAGGGCATAAGAATTCGAGTTTGTACTGGACTAGAGCTTCGATTTCTTGTGACACTGCTTGCATTGTTGAGTATAGTGTTTCATCCAAGTTATGGCATAAGAGGCTCAATCACATCAGTGAGAAAATGATTGGTTGTTTGGACAAGAGAAACATTCTTCTAGATTTAAAGAGTGTCAAATTGGACATGTGTGATCATTATATGGATGGAGAATAGAGCAGAGTGAGTTTCAGTAGGCATCCTCTAAACAGGAAGTCACATGTACTTGAATCATTACATTCGGATGTTTTTGGTCCTTTGAAATCTAAGACCTTTAGTGGCGGTCTTTATTTAGTGAAATTTATTAATGAAAACTCACATAAACTTTGAGTTTATGTTTTTAATACCAAAATTCAGGTGCTCAGTGTTTTTAAGAAATTCTAAGTTTCTGCTAAGATGTAATCTGGTAAGAAATTGAAATGTATTCACAAAGACAATAGGGGAGAGTATTATGGTCTATTTGATCAGTATTGTAGATAGGAAGGTATTTGGAATCATAAAACCCTCCCAAGACACCACAACTAAATAGTGTAGCTAAGCAGATGAATAAGAATTTGTTGTAAATAGTTCGTTGTTTTATTTCGGAGGAAAATTTGTTTGTATATTTTTAGGGTGAGACTTTACTTAATGCTTCTTGTATAATCAATTTATCACCTACGGTTTCTTTGCAGACAGAAACTCCCAACAAGTTTTGGTATGTAAAATAGATCTAGTACGATCACTTGCATGTTTTTTGTTGCAAATATTTTTTTCATGTGCCTAGAGATGAGAGATCCAAGTTGAATGGTAAGCCATGCCAGAGTATTTTTATTAGATATGGACACTATGAGTTTGGTTATAGGTTTAATGATCCTGATTTGAATAAGCTTATCAGAATCCATGATGCAGTGTTTAAGGAGGATCAAACTATTTCAGACATTAATAAGGGATAAAAATATACTTCTCCATCTTCTGATGACTTTGTCATTATTGAGCCAAGTTCCGATTCACATTTACCTCATATTGTTGATTCTGATGATCATTTTGATGTGCATAATAATGTTTAGGGTGAATAGATTGTAGTTGATATTTCCAATGCACCTTTTGTTTCTGATGATTCGGTTCTGGGGGTTATTAATGAACCCGCAGTTCCACTCTAGTGGTCATCTCGACATCGTACTATTTATACTCGGTATTCACCCAATGAGTATGTTCTCCTTGCTAAAGGGGGAGAAAGAAAATCTTTTGATGAGGAAATAGAAAGTTAATATAAGGATGGATGGGTTGTGGCAATGGATGATGGGATGATATCATTGTATGATAACCATACCTTTGAGATCGTGAAGTTACCAACAGGTAAGAGATCTTTGAAAATCGATGGATTTATTAGATTAAAACTAAAGAATCCAGTTCTTTTCCATGATATAAGGAAAGGTTTGTTGTTAAAGGATACCTTCAAAAGAAAGGTATTGATTTTGATGAGATTTTATCACCTATTGTCAAAATGTCTTCCATTCAGGTTTTTCTTGGTTTGGTTGTTAGTTTGGATCTACAGATTGAGAATATTTATGTGAAGATAGCTTTCCTTTATAGAGATTTATAAAAGAATATTTACATAGAGAATCCAGAGGGTTTTGTTGAAATAGGTAAAGAGAATCATCTCTACAAGTTGAATAAGAATTTTTATGGTTTGAAGTAAGCTCCAAGGTAGTGGTATAAGAAGATTGAATTTGTCATTTTTTATCAGGGTTTCAGGAATACATAATCTTATCATTGTGTTTTTTGTTTATAGATTTACTAATGATTTTATTATACTATTTCTTTATGTTGATGATATGATTATTGTTGGCAATGATACATATATAATTGATATATTGAAGAATGATCTTTTTCAGTATTTTGTGATGAAAGACTTGGGTCCAGCACGATAGATTCTTATCATATCAATCTCCCATGACAGAAAGACCAAGAAATTTTAGCTATCTCAGAAGAGATACATTGAGAAGGTTATTCAAAGATTTTATATGGATAGAGTGAAAACAGCTAATACTCCACTTGGTTTACATCTTAAACTCAGTACCAGTTAGTCGCCTTCTACTGATGAAGAGAGAGAGGATATGCAACACTTTACTTATTTATCTACTTTTGGGTATTTGATGTATGAAATGATATGTACTAGACCTAATATAGCTCATGCAATTGGTGTGGTCATTCATTTTCTATCTAATCTAGATAGAGAGAATTGGAGAGTATTGAAGTACAAATTTTATTATCTTTGTGGTACTTATGATCTGATATTGTGTTTTGAAAAAGGGGAACCCATGCTTTGTGGATTTATAGATTCAGATATGGCAGGAGATATCAATTTGAGGAAGTCAACTTCAGGCTATTTTATCACTTTTATAGGGGGAGTTATATCTTGTTAGTCTAGATTGTAGAGATGTGTTGCTTTATCTAACACAGAGTTAGAGTTTATTGTAGCTACACAGGTGTGCAAATAATTTTCATGGATAAAAAATTTTATTCGAGAGATCAATTTTAATCAGGACATGTGAGTTTTTTTTGTGATAGTCAGAGAACTATTTATTTTAGAAAGAATTCTACTTTTCATGGTAGGTAGAAACATATCAATGTTCGGTATCATTGGATCCATAACATACTTGATTCAATATAGTTAGATCTTGAGAAGACCGACACTAATGACAATGGGTTAGACATGTTGACCAAGAGTATACCCAAAGTTAAATTTGATAATTTTGACTGATTATAGGGTTAATGGTGATCTCCACTTGAGTAAGAGGAGGAGTTTGTTAGGTGCCTCCTCAAATGGAGGACACATCTTCAAAAAGAAGAAACACAGGTCAAAGATATGGTTTTAAAAAAGGATGTGTTTTGGGTTAAAGGTATTTTCATCATCACACAGATTTTTTCCCTTATAAAAGGCGGCAGCGGACAAGGGTTTGCAGCACATCCACAATACCAATAACAGATCCAATTTGGTGATTGCCTTTCATTGATGATCATTTTTCTTCTGTTAAATCGGAGAGTTATACTTTGAGATACCTTCCATTTTTAGGAGTCTCTACCGTGTACTCATTGATTTTAGTGGATCCCTCTTTCTAGACTAGGTCCCATGGTTTTTCCCTCATTGGGTTTTTTCACGTTAAAATTACTGGTGTCAAACTTTATATTATGTTCTTTTTTTGTCATTGTGCATCTTCTTTTGTTTATAGGTAATGATATTATTTTTCTTCTACACTTTTTCTTTGATTTTGTTTGCACGTTCGTCACTTGTTCTCTTTCCCAAAATAATACACCTATCGCTTATGAAATTTTTCATTCTTTAAAATCACGGGCTCCCTCCAAAAGGAGGGTTTTGGAAATGAATCTAGAACATTTCTAAGACATATTATAGGGTTGGATGGGCATTTCCTAAATTTTTTCTCACTAAAATGGTCTTTGGATGCTAAGTGGGTTGATATAATTATGGATTTTGTGACCTCAATTTCCTTTAGACTGAAAATTAAATTTTTATTATTGAAACACTTTTATGGAAAAAGTGTGAAACCTAATGGGTTCTCTTTAGAAACTTTTAAACCTTGTCAAGGTATGTGTCTTGGAGATCCCACTACCACAGAAATGGGTTTTCATAGCACCACTCTTTAATAGCTCTAAAAAAATCACTAATAAAGGGGGTACTTTTATCAATACTTTTTTAGCATTGTTAAAGGGACTCCCTTTATCAGCACTTTTTTAGTAGCACTGATAAAGAGGGGCCTTTGTCATTGTTTTTTTTACTAGTGTTGATAAAGGGTATATTTCAAAAAAATCATTAAAAATAATATATTATTATATAAATAATAATATATTTATAAAAATATAATATATATATATTTTAAATATGTTTTAGATAAGTCTAAATAGAAATTTTCACATAACATATAAGATATTTAGTGAAAATGGACTAAAATAATTTAAAAAATATTTTTAATTAATAATTTGTCAATTATTATTGAGTATAGTCATTTAATATAAATTTGAAGATAAAAAATAAAAAAATCAATAAAAGATCTAAAATAAGTTGAAAACGTAACTTGAACTTCAAATGACCATAAATTTTGATCTGTGTTTCCATTTGGGCTCTACCACATATCAAATGGAATAATGTGATGATATCTATACACTTGTGAAATAGAGGAACCCTCTGTCACATTTTTTGAGGCTAAAGAAGGCCGAAAATCCCTCTGAAACTGAGTTTTTAGTCGGGATCCCAATTTTTTAACATTCGATGAAATCTCAACCACGTTTAAAGGGTTATTTTTGCCCGTTTTCAATGGGAACTAAATTTATTATAAGATCTTACACTCATATTGATATTATGGTTTTAAAATTTTATCGGTTTTCACAATGTACTATTATTTATAATCAAATATATAACAATATATACATATTTTTTATATATTCACACGTAAAATTTTAATTTTATAGATAAATAATTAAACATATTTACATATAAAATATATTTCTCAATATATAAAACTTATCTAAATAAAAAATAATATCCATTTTATTTAAAATAAAAATGTATGAATATTTATATACATATAAAATTAATGTATTATAATGTTTATATATATATAAATATATTTTTGTGTGTATTGATCAACATATATATATTTATCTACATATTCTAATATATGTATATGAATATTAATATATAATATATGAAAATAAATATAAATATGTATAATTATATTTATAAATGCACACACATATATAAATATGTATATGTATGTATGTATTTATAAACACACATACACACACAAAACATATTTTATATATGTATTTAAATATATATATATATATATATAGATAAAAAATGTAACGAAATATATATAAATATACAGATATATCATAAAATAAAGAACAGAACAATATAGGTGAGTGTAAAAGGCACAAGATTATGAGGGGGAAGTCTTAGGTTCAAAACTCACCAAAGGGAGGGTGTGCGTGGGTGGGTGAGGTAGTGCATAGTGCTATTAAAGGGGGGTGGGGTTTCTAGCACTGTTAAAGGGGGTGGGGAGGATAGACAAGCACTGTTGGGGGGGGCTCTAATAAAGGGGGGCTTAGACCTCCCTCCAAATTTGCAGAAAAACTTCTTTTTAAAAATTAAATTTTTTTACTCTTATCAGCATTTTTGTTTAGCGCTGATAAAATGGGTATTTTATCAGTGCTAAAAAAATCACTTATAAAAAGGGTCTTTATCAGTGGTTTTTTTAGCACTGATAAAAGACCCCTTTTATCTTTAGCACTGATAAAAGGGACCTTTATGAGACCTTTTTTTGGGGATGATAAAAGGTACCTCCCTTTTAATAGCACTTTTTATTATCAGCATTTTATTAGTGCTAAAAATTCCATTTTTCATGCTTTTAAAGGCTATATCTACAGTAGTGTCCTATTTAACCTTATCTCTTTATTCTTATTGTTGATGATTTAAAAAAAACCTCCTATGGGATTCAATAGAAAATGGATTGACTCATGGATCCAAGGTTTTTCATAATAGCCCTCATGTTTCCCATCTTTTCATTATAGATGGTTTCCTTCTATTTAATCACGCTACACAATAAAAATGTCACTAATTTTTTTAAAATTATTCATTTTTTATAACAAGACTTGGGATAACAAGTGAAATTTGATAAATTGGTGATTTATTTCAGCAAGGGAGTTGATATTTTTCGAAGATTAGAGAGTTGTGAGATATTCAAGTAGCGAAGAATCATAAAAAATACATTGATCTGCCTACTATTATTGGACAATCGAAGAAGCAAATTTTCTCATCTATTATACTAGGTTAAGAATAAAATTATTATTTGGTTGATTGTGAATATTTCCAAACCTCACAAATAGGTTCTCCTAAAGGATATTTTGCAAAAAATACCTTCGTATGATATGTCAGTTAATATCATTAAAATTCATCACTCTCTCTTTGTTACTTTTTGGTGGGGGTTTCATGATAGGAAGCATAATTACCATTGGATGACATGGGATAAACTATGTGTCCCTTAGGTTTGCATTGACTTAGGATTTATGAATTTGAGATAGTTTAATGATGCATTGCCTATAAAACAAGGTTGGAGGTTCATTAAATCTCCAGATTCACTTTTTTCAAGAGTTATTCATGCAAAATATTTTCCTTTATATGATTTCTTACATTCTTTCTTGGGGCCTTGACTGGGCTTCTTATAGTGAAGTATATGGGGACGAAAATGTATTCTTTAAAATGGATATTTTATAGGATCATGAATGGTACAGGTGGTTTGGTTTGGAAAGATCTGTGGTTGGTTGATATTTTGGGCTTCAAAGTTTCTTCTCTGGTCGTCCTTGGTTTTGTGGATACTAATTTACAAGACCTTGTTAATGACTCTCTTGATTGGTGTCATGTGGATAATATTTTTTTCTGGTTTAATGAGATGGATTCTAACATCATTCTAAGAATCCCCCTCATTCCTAATTTGGGGGTGGATCAATTTGGTCAGAGATGGGAAGCTCTAGGATCCTATTTTGTCTGATCTGTCTATAAACTTCTTATTTATAACCCTTGTATTTTCGTTGGTGATTTTTTCTGGAACGATGTTTGGAATTTGAAGGCTCCTTCTAAAGTTAAGTTATTTTGGTGGTAGTTTTTTTGTGGTGTTCTCTTGCCACACTCCTTGTTTCACACTACCTTTATCATGATATAGTTTTTCCTTTTTTATGGATGAGGTTGATTCACTTATGGATGAATTATTTTTCTATTCTCAGATGAAGGGAGTTTGGAATTATTTGAATGAGTCTTGTTATCTCTACTTTTATGTTTCTATTGATCCATTACATAACTTTTAAAGATGGGTATATAACTAAGATCCTTGTAAAGTGGTATTTCTCTTTAAGATTTCATAAATGGTACGGACAAGGTGTAACATTTTTTTTATATTCTGCTTCTTGTGATTGTGTTTGATATGCTCATGCCTCAGAATGGGTGGAATTTTAGGAATATTGTGTTTTGATCTTACCCAAATCAAATGATAGGGTTAATGAATATAGTTTGACTCATCCCTTGAAGGGTTTACTTAAGATTAATATGAATGTTTTAGTTACTCCTGGGAAGATCATGAGAATTGGTTTGGTAATTCTATAAGAGCATGGTTAGATTGTTGCATCCCATTATAGTACTTTCATGGAAAAATGGGACCCTTTGATTGTGGAATCATTTTACATTCTCTAGGGTTTAATGTTTTCTCTCTATCATGGATGGGATAATATTATTGTATAATCAAACTACTTTTTTATTAATAATTCTATCTGTGACCATGTCAAAGATCTCTAACCATATGGTCTTTTTCTTCAAAAAATTTGGTCCCTATATAAATTTTTCTCATATTGCATGTTTGCCTTTATCAAGAGGGAGAGGAATTTAGTTTCCATATCTTATCTTGATTTTAAAAAGAACCATTTGAGCATTCTTACTTTGAGTTATTTCCTGTAGCTTTGTATCACTACATCACACAATTTTCATCCAATATAAGTTTTAGTTTCTTTTGTCAAAAAATATAGATAATATATATGAACCACTACAAATTTAAGTATATATGATGATTTTTTCACATGATATATTACAATTTTTGATTGTCATGTATATTTTTAAAAATTAAAAAATCAATATATATATATACACACATTTCACTTTTAGAAATTTTAGTTATAACACAGACCAAAGGGGGTCACAAAAGAGTGCTTGAGAACCGCTTTCGGAACCTGTTATTGATGGGTGAAAAATGTCATTTTATGATCACATATGTTGGTATTCACCATTTATTAAAGGTAAAATGATGATATTTGACCAAAATAGATAGTTAATGCTAGTTTAGGATCAAAAAAATGAGAAAATGTCAATGAATGACCAAAAATATTGTGATTTTTCAAATGAAATTATATTTCACTTTGGTTTAAAATGAATAAAGTATCACTACCACAGATCGACCAATATTTAGTGTTGGAATTTATCATCACTAGAGAAAAAAATGATAAAGGGTTGACTTTTGTCATTTCTCGCAAAAAACACTAATAAAGTTGACTTTTATCGATGATAAAAAAGCACTGATAAAAGTCCACCCTTTATCAACGCTTTTTTCTAGAACTAATAAAAGGCACCATTCATCGGCACTTTTTTTAGTGCAGATAAAAGTCCACCAATTATCAGTGCTTTCTCGCTAGCGCTAATAAAAGTGACACCTTTATCAGTACTTTTTGTGTAGCGCCGAAAAAGATCTTTTTGAGTAATTTAATTTAAATTTAAATATTTATATTTTTTTTAAAAATATTTATATTAAAATAATTATTTATATGCAAATATAATATATACATATGATTTATATAACTTTTAATAAAAAATGAATCTAATTTTCATAATATTATGTATAAAAAATTATCAAATTTATATTAGTCAAAATGTTTATATTTATATACAATAATTACAAAATGTATATTTAATTAAAATAAATATAATATATTAATATTTTATTTAAATAATTCTATAATATATAAATGAATATATTTATTTAAAAATTTATATTGATACTGAATAATTTAAAAAATATGTACATGTATATTTATGTATGTGTATATGTTCATATGTGTGTATGTATATGTGTATGTGTGTATGTGGATTTTTATTTTTATATATATATGTCCTTCATTTGTACATGTATGTGTGTGCGCAAGTATGTTTATTGACTTAATATTATTTATTCTTTTTAATATCACTACATTTTTAGTATTTTTTTCATTTATTCATTTTTAATATTTATTCATTTTTAATATATATTTATTTTAATATATTCATCATGAATATGTGTGTGTGTTTAATTTAATTTAATTATTAATATTTTTTATAGTTAATAAAATTCATTTTTAATAATCTTATTATTTATATAATTAATATCAACTATTTATTCATTTTTCTTCATTTTTTATGTGTATGTAAGTAGCAAAAATGTTACTATTTCACTTTTTTAAATATTTTTGTAATTTTTTTAATTTTATTTATTAAATTTTCTCCATTTATTATTATATATTCATTAATAATATTAAAAATATATTTATAAAACTATATTTGTAAATAAATATTTATAAATAAATATATTTATATTTATATTTATAAATTTATATTTTCTATATTTATAGAATTATATATTTATAATTATAAATAAATATATACAATTTCTCTAAAAAATATTTACATAATCATAAATAAATAATTATATATTTAAATAATTATAAATAAATAATTATATATTTAAATAATTATAAAATTATAATAAATATATTTCTTATATTTATATATAGTAGGTTCTTTGGGGGTATAATTACATCAAACACACACCTCACACGCAGGTCGGAGAGGTAGATCATAGCCCCTCCAAGGGGATAGCCCACCCGTCAAGACTTATTTTTTATATGGATGGCCCAAAGGTCCAGTGGGCATGAAACCCAATACCATATCCAATTATTACCACTCGAAGACCCAATAGTGCTAATTAAATCTTTCTTTATTAGCACTTTTTTAGAAGCGCTGATAACAACCCTTTGCTGCTATAAAAATTTAACACTAACTAATCTATTTAGTTACGCCTCTCAAGCTCTCACGGAAGTGAAAATCTGTTTCCGCTCACCCTCCCTTGTCTCCACCCTCCCTCTCTCATCGTCATGATCCCTAGCCTTTGTTCTCACTCCATTCCATATCACGCCATCACCAATGTAGCATCCCACCCTAGAAGCCACATAGCGGTGCCCTAAGACTATTGGACACATGATCTCAAGTATGCATCCACATACTCTAGAGGTTTCCGACTAGAAACGGTGGCTTAGGGTGTGTCTGTGGAGAGACTATTCCCTCATGAGTCAGAGTGGAGCACAACAGTAAATAATAAATGATAACAACATAAGCAGTAATAAAAGAGTAGCAGTAGAAATAATAATCACAAATCATTCATGATACATAAACCAGAAGAAATTGGATAATAAATAGAAACAAAATGATGATGATCATGTCATGTGGCTATACAAAATGGAAGTACACAGGATACACATTCTATACAAAAAAATACAAAAAATATCAAAAGTTACCTCTACTAGAATTACGAGCATAGGCTCAGTCCTCTGCTCCCATACTCCAACCTAGTATTGGAAATCAAGCATCAGAAGTCAGACGTTTCTCATTATCTACAACTGCAATAATAAGGTCCACTTGGGTTTCATAGGAGGCCTCAGAATTTTTTGAGATATACTCAGTAGGAAACCACCAATGGTGTCTATATCAATCCAGTCTATGCATATAAAATGAGTAGTGTGTCAATAAGAATAAATACAAGGCATTAAATAACTAAATAAATACATTAGACCGGATTCCTCATGAGATACCCATCTAAATCTACCTGCTTTAACCTAAGTCAGATGTCTATGAACCAAGGTAACCTGTGCAAGTATGATATAAAGTAAATTAGGCAATTATATATTATGTATCAAGATATGGACTGTGCCCAATAATGTGATTTGGCATGAAAAATGCGTCCTTTAATTGAATTAATTAAATTTATTGAATTTGTATAAAAGGTATCTCTTGAATTTAATTTTCATTATAGTCCCATCCAAGGAGAACCATATCAGGGAACCCAATTATCACACCATGATCACAATAAACACTCAACGTTATATGAGTCCATCCAAGGCGATCCATAAATGGAACCCCTTATATCACCCCTAGCATGGTCTAAAGACACGACCATCTGAATTTTTCCTTGGTATCTCATGTAGGGGACTAAATATCACTTGTGGCCTGGTATAACCATCTAAATAGTGATCCCATCCACGGTGTCTCCCCTAGGGAATCAATATCACTCATATGGAGGTAGAGAAAATGCATAGTGAGCCCATCCAAGGAATGCCTAGTATCGATCTCAGTGTATGTGCAATTCATTTATAATTATAATTATAGAGCATGAAGATCCCATCTAAGTAGATCCATAAATGTAATCCCTTATATCACCCTTGGATAAGTATGGAGGTATGGGTTTTCTATAAAGAACACATACCATTTCAACAGTGTTTTTTAATCATAATACTTTGTTCAAGTTGACCAACTCATTTAATTAAATTAAGGCAAACCAATGGCATTTAGCATAGGGGCCAAACTCATTTAGTTTATATAATTCAACAATAGCTTAAGAACAAGGTCCTTGCGCATGGACTTTCAATTTCATTTCCACTTAATTTATTACAAGGAAAACACACCTCATAAGGTGTTTAAAAAATTACAGAATTGGGAAATAGGCCTTTAAGGAAGGCACACCCATGGGGTGGCTCGCTCCAAGGTTAACAACCAAGGGGTTGATTCTCCATTGTCTAGGACCATAAGGGAAATGAAGAACCATTCAAATTAATTTATCAAACATTTATAATTCATCACCTAAAAAGTCTGGCACATGACACAATGGTGCATAGTATAAACACAACCAAACTTGAGGGAAAGAACTAAAACACTACCTTAGGTTTGTAGCATTCTTCAAATCTAGTGTTGACCCTTGAATTGAGCTATAATGGGAGAAATCAGAAGAATCATAAAATTCCCTAGAAATGGGGAAAATTATCTCACACCAAAATAATACACGAGGTGGGAGATAAACTAAGATTAGAAGGAAAAGGAGTGTATAGTTTACTGAGGGGGATCCAACACACCCGACGAAGATAAAATCAGATATCAGATATAGGAGTAGTCAATAAGCCTATGTTAGGATTGAGAGGACTCCATGGGAGAGAAAATAGGTGTTTTATGCTAGAAAATAGAAAAGAAGGAAGGGTGAGGGTTTAAAATCACTTAAGGGGAAAAGGTAAATTCACCCCCAAAAATGGGGTCACACGGTTTGGCCACACGGTTGGCCAAACCATGCTACCTCCACTGCCCATGAACCCCACTCACATGGGCTAGTGACATGATTTGACTAATCATGTGCAAGCTATGAAAAATGTCTCTGTCAGAAATTTCTACAAATCCACACAAGTATGCAACCTGACTCACATGATTATAGAAAAACTACACAACCTCCCTTGTGAACTGGGTACCTTGCATGGTTGAGGCACACGATTAGCACTAACCATGTGCTAACAGTGAGGCTCAGTTAGACTCCTTAAATTATAGAGCTCTAGACTCTAAACGATCCCCAGACTCTCTTGAACCACTCCTTGGATTTTATAGCACATTATTATCATAAAATGAGTGGTTTTGAACAGTAACATAACAATACCTCTTCGAAAATCCAGGATGTTACAACCTCCCCTCCTTAAAATAACTTGTCCCTGAGTTAACCTTAAAATGTTGGTAAAGCATCGTATGATAAAAGTTACGGACATTGAGCATGTACATCATCCTCCCTATCTTACTTCTAATCTTTTACATGGTTTTGCTTCTATGGAACCTAGACCAGTGGAACTGACCAACCTCGAAGAGCCTTCATGCTCTGGTCAATGATAAGAATCAGATTCTCCTAAAAGGATGCATCCTCCTACATCTCAATATCCTCAGAATCAAATGAATGAGATGGGTTATAATGATACAGGTGAATCTATGATATGTGGAATACATCATGTAAGACATGGTACCTCTGAGTTAGCTAGGCTACCGACCCAACATATCATAGAGATAGCTTGCCCTGTCTTTGAATCCATCTAGGACTCAATCTAGGTGAAACTCGCATAAAGACCCGATGTCCCACCTCAAACTATAGATTTAAATGGTGAATATTAGTATAATACTTCTTCTTAGACTAAGTTGTATCCATACGTTTCTAAATTAGTTTTACTTCCTCTTAAGTCTTCATAATGAGACGAGGACAAAGTAGTGCTACCTCACCCACCTCTAACCAGCATTGGGGTGCATGGCACAACCTACTATAGTGGGCCTAATAGGAAGCCATATGAATCATTTCCTAAAATATGTTATTATAGGAAAATTCAACAAGTGATATATGCTTTCCAATGAACCTCTAAAATCAAAGACGCATGCCCAGAGCATGTCCTCTAACACCTAAATTTTCATCTCAGACTACACATCGATTTGAGGGTGATATGTTATACTCAAGATCACCTATGAAAATAGTTTTTTCTATAGACACTACCGGATATGTGATGTAAAACAGGCATCTCTTTTCGATATGATATAATGAGGAACACCCTAAAGGTGTAAAATATCCTGGATATAAAGCCTCCCAAGCTCATAAACTGAGAAGGTGTCCTATATTGGTAGGAATTGTCTGACCTTTTCAAACCTATCAATGATCACCAATACCACATCACTACCTTGAGGGATATTATCAATCCCATCATTAAATCCATGGTGACATTGTTACATTTCCACTTAGGAATAGATAGAGTCTATAGAAGTATAGCAGGTCATTGGTGCTCTGCCTTCACCCGCTGACAGGTGGAACACCTCATAATGAAACCTGCAATCTTCATCTTCACACATAGACACTAATACTAATGAAATACATATCAGTACATCTTGGTAATCCTAAGGTGAACTTCCCAAATATAGGTTTTAGATTATCACCTTAACTCCTCCCATATATTAGTATTCACCCATACATGAGCAGGGAAGAGTAGGGTATCACTCCCGTCAAAAATCCAAATAGGTGGTGGGTTCCCACCTAAGACACTCTCCATGAGTATGAGGTCCTTATAATCTGATAGCCGCCTCATCCACATCCACTTCATAAGGGGTGATTTCACTGTTATAGCTACTAAAACAAACTTCTAGTGATATTCTTGAACCTCCAGATGCATATCGAAAAATAAATTCATCAACTACCACTCACTGTTGGCCTCTTGTATAGACTATGTCTGAGTCTTATGGATTAGGAAATCATCTACTGCATCACCCTTTCTAGTTGAATAATAAAGCTCAAATTTGAATGAATGTAGGTATTCTACCCACTTGTGCTACCTCAGATTCAAGTCACACTATGTGGAGATGTATTTGATAATTTTTGATATATGTAAACAATGAACCACTCACCCAATATATAATTACTCCAATACTATAAATCATGAACCACTATTTCTATCTCTAGGTCGTGTGTAGGGTAATTCCACTCATGAGGTATTAAATGGAAGGACGCATATGCTACAACCCAATCACTCTACATCAGAACTACTCCTAGCTTGATTCCTGAAGAATCATAGTAAGTTGTATATCTATACTCTAATCTGATAGAATCAAGATTGGTTCTAAATTCAGTATCCATTTGAAATCCTGAAAGGCTACCTCAAAAGATTCTGACCATATGAATTTCACACCTTTCTAATTAATTCCCATGAGAGGTGATTATGGACGTGAGAAATCCTAAATGAATTTCCTATAATATCCAACTAGCCCAAAGAAAATTCACATGTCAAAGATACTCTTGGGATGCACCTAGGAAATCATGGTTTTCACTTTCTCTGGGTAAACAAATACACCAGCCTCTGAAATGATATGACCCAAGAAGTGAACCATTTTGATCCAAAAATGGAATTTTCTAAGATTATCATATATTTGATACTCTCTTAGTGTATTTAGCATGATCTCAAGATGTTTGGAAAGGTATTTTATAGTGTGATAATTGACCAAGATTTCATCCAAAAATACAACCACAAATGAATCCAGATACAGCTGAAAAATATGATTCATCGAAACCATGAAAATGGAGGGTGTGTTCGTAAGACTGAATGACATAACCAGGTACTCATACTAACCATACCTGCCCTAAAATATTTTATGTGGTATGTTAGATAATATAATACACACCTTCTGGTATTCCAAACTTAAATAAATATTATAGAAAACTATCTCTCCTTAGAACTGGTCGAACTGGTCATCTGTATGAGGTAGTGGATACCAATTCTTCTCTATAAGATGGTTCAACCATCGATAATCCAAGAACAACTGGAGGGTATCATTATCCTTTTTGGAAAAAGGATAGGTTAATCCCATGAAAAGGTAATGGGTTGTATGAAACCCTTGGCCTCTAGGTCCTCCAACTGTTTATTGAGTTCCTAGAGCTCAGTAGGTTCCATCCTATAAGGAGTAATGGACATTGGTTCCACACCTCTCACTAGATCAATGGTGAACTCCACCTTTCTTATAGAAGTTAATCCATAGAAATAATCAAGAAATACATCCCTGAAGTGATCCGCCATAGGAGGGAATTCCACAAGACGTATTCCCTGGCTTCTTATAAAGAGACTAGCCATCTAGGTTATCACCCTTCCCAACCCATGACGTTCAGGTCCATCACAACTCTCCTAGACATCCCATTCTCCCTTATTAATATAATCACTTTCCTAAGGTGATGTAAAATACACAATTTAGTAGTATAAATCAACATGTTCTTGATATCGTACTAGATAGTTTATTTTGAGAATGACATTGAATCCAATCATCTAGAGGATAAAGAAATTCCACAAGAATCGATACCCACCTATCTTAAAGGGGAAATCCTTGAACTGGTGTATACTCTTTGATTGGAACCCTAACTGTTTTTTGAGAGTCATAAAACCACATAATTATTCCATTTATAGGCCTAGAATTCCCATAATTGATGCATATAGAAAAGCGTGTGAAGCACCTATATCCAATAGGGAAGATACTAAAGTAGAGGTTGTTATAATTATATCTTGTACTATAGAAGGACCTGGACTTTTCTTCTCACTTGTATGCTATAATGAATAGATATGGCTCTAACCGCAACCCAGATATGCAACCTGACTAACCTGGGTAGGTCTGATCTACTATCATTGAACCTTAGATGTCTGACTAACTTGTCTACGAGCACCTCCTCAAACTGATTGACTGGTAGTAGACCAACTCCAAGCCTGATGTGGAGCTACTAATCCATCTCCTAAAATCAGTGTTGACACAGATCCCTTCTCACTAGACACAAGTGGTAAAGTTTAGTAGAAACACAGAAAGTGACCCATCCTACCACAATCTTGACACTCGATTGGGTTCCTCATACACCGGGGCTTCTTATGGCCAGCCCTAACACACTAGTGGAACACCATATAGCTATTAGTTCATTTCATCTGGCTAGACTAAACTCACATTCACCCTAGAAATGATGTTTCCTATCACTAGATAAACTTTATCACTACCTAGAAGTTGAACCTCCTTGTCTCACATTTCCACCTTCCCTTAGGCTCTGCTCTGTGATGAGGGTCTGGTTCACTATCTCTGAAATGGTAGTCAGTCTAAAAACATTAAACTATGTTTAGATGACATATGATATCCCATCCTCATAATATTTCATACTCATCATCTCATCACTGGTTAGAGTCATTGAAAAACTCTAAAGCTTGGTGAAATGATCTGAATACTCCATCACCGATATGGCACCCAGCTATAGGGGCATAAACTCATGGGTGCAGTCTTCTCACGATGTCTGGAGGGAGAATTAATCCTAAAAAAATATTTGAAAGAATGCCCATAACATACCATGATGAAATTCGTCCTAGGTGATGAAATCCCACCAACATTTAGTAGAATAATGAAGCATGTAGGTAGCAAGATTGAACCTTTTCTCTCTAGGTATATCCAAATTCTCAAAGATTGATAACATGGCTTCAACCCATGACTCAACAGCTTATGGACCACCATCCCCAAAAAAGTTGAGAGGATGCTACAGCTATAATTCCCATTTCAGTTCTTCCATAGTAAGGGAAGGTCGTAGAGCACCCTATAAAGACTACATAAAATAGAGGAAGCTATTTCAGAACTGAAAATTAGTGGTTAGTGGAAGATCAATAAAAGTTTCCTTAGGTGGAACTAGAGGAGGTAATACTGGTGGAATATGTTCCAACACCTCTAGAGTATGGTCGTTTCCACCCTCCTGGCATATTATGTGAGGATTTTGAGGTAGAATAGGTCTAAAATTTCTAAGTTCATGCCTCAAATAAGATTTAAAATTGATACAAAATAAAGAAAATAGGAAAGGGTAGGTACAAATACTTCCTATAAACAGGTCACACCTCTCAGGCCGCTCTTAAATCCAAGTCTTGGTGATAAAATAGATTTTGAACAACCATAACATGCATGGCCTTATACCACCTACTAAGGTCAGGTCAGGGTCAATGTCTCATATAAAATAACAGAGGTTCTAGTATATGGAGTTTCAATTGTAAGGTATAGAGAAAAATACCATTTACTTTGAAATTAAAATCTCAATTTAGTGGTAACCATTTCATTTTAATGCATTAAATTATTGAAATTAATTATTATTTATATGTATATAGATATCTCAGTCTAGTTAAATTCATGACTAGTCCCAACCTATAAAGGCCCATATGCTTTATAAATCAGAATTGGTACATCAAGTAACCATGTCCTAGACTTTAAATCTGGTATAAGGATGTAATAGGTAATGTATAGTGATTTTATTAAATGAACTACCATTCTCAATTTATGGAAGGACCCACTTTATAAATTAAAATTATAATTCATTAATCAAATTAACTAATTTATTAGCCTATAGAACTGGTGGTTCTTAGCTCAATCATGGTATAATTAGGTTAATTAAGGTTCCATCATCAACCTATATGGGAAAACACTATTTATATTGATCTGGTTATGTTAATTAATCCAATTATGTTTTCCCTATGAGAAACATTTTCACATTTAAATATATAATAATCAATTCATAGACAAAAATCACATGAAATACAAGCAATGCACGCAGAATTATAAATATGGAATGGCATAATCCATGGCATTTAATTCATAAGATGCTTAGTATGATGTATGATTTTATACCTCCTTTCCATACCAGTTCAAGGAAAAATAAATATTTAATGATAATATATCAATAATAATAACATCACAAAACATATATCTCACTCGACGGTGAAATCAATGCAACTATAATAGGAACAAACCGGATCAACAATAACTCATCCCAATTAATTTGTAATTCCCATGTACGTGGGTTAGATACTCATAGGAACATGCTCATTACAAAATTTCAATACATCATAGTCTCCTATCTAATACTCAAATAGTAATTCAAAAGGAAAAAAAAGTCTCTAATGGCACTTTGTAGCATCCCACCCCGGAAGCCACGTAGCGGTTTCCCAAGAAGGTTGGCCACAGGACCTCAAGAATTTCTCCTCATACTCTAGAGGATGTTGACTAGTAGCGAGGGACTAGGGTGTGTCAATGGGGAGACTACACCCGCATGAGTAAGAGCATATCACAATAGTAAATAATAAACGATAACAACAAAAGCAGTAACAAACAAGTAATAGTAAAAATAATAATCATAAATCATTCAATATACATAAACAGGTGAAAGATGGATAATAAATAGATACAAAATGATTATGATCATGTCATGTAGCTATAAAAATGTGAGAACATAGGATACAAGGAAAATAAGCATATACCATATAAATACAAAAATACAAAAAATATAAAAAGTTACCTCTACTAGAATCATGAGCATAGGTTCGATCCTATGCTCTCATGATCCAACCTAGTACTAGAAATCAAGCATCAGAAGCCATCTTCCCTTTATTTACACTTGAAATCATAAAGTCTTATTGGGTACCAAGTGTAACCCAAGAAGGGTGTGAGATATAATCTTTATACCACCACTAATGGTGTCTAGATCAATCCATTTTGTGCATATAAAATAAGTAGTGTTCCAATAATAATAAATGCAACATAGTAAATAAATAAATAAATACATCAGACTAGGTTCCACATGGGATACCCATCCGACCCTACCTACATCAGCCTAAGATGAATGTTTCTAAACCAAGGTAACCTATGAAAGTATGATATAAGGTACGTTGGGAATTTATATATAGAGTATCAAGATATGGACCGTCACCAAGAATGTGATTTGGCTTGGTGGATGCATCCTTTAATTGAATAAATTAACTTTCTTAAATTTATATAAAAAGGAATCTATTGGATTTAATTAAGTGGCATCCTGGGACCTTTTAAGGTGAACCATATCAAGGAACCCATGTATCTCACTAGGAACACAATAAATACTCAATGACATAGGAGTCTATCCAAGGTGATCCATAAATGGATTCCTTTGTATCACCCCCGACATGGTGTAGAGACAATACCCTCCAAGTCCATCCCTGCTATCTCACTTACGGGGGTGAGTATCACTTGTGGCCTGGTATAACCATCTAAACACTGACTCCATCCATGCTTTCTACACTAGGGATCTAGTATCACTCATATAGAGGTTAATAAAATTCATGGTGATCCTATCAAAGGCATACCTAGTATTTCTCCCGATATAGATTCAATTCATTTACAATTATAATTATAGATCATGAAGATCCCATCCAAGGCCATCCATAAATTGAATCCCTTATATCACCCCTAGCTAAGTATGGAGGTATGGTTTTTCTATAAAGAATACATACCATTTCAATAGTATGTTGTAATAATAATACTTTATTCAAGTTGACCAACTCATTTAATTAAATTAATGAAAACCAATGGCATAGATCATAAGGTCCTAACTCATTTAGTTTTTATAATTAAATTATGGTTTAAGCATAAGATCCTTTCACATGGACTTTCAATTTCATTTCCAATTCATTTATTACAAAGAAAAAACACATCAAAAGGTGTTTAACAAATTATGGAAAATGGGAAATAGGCCTTTAAGGAAGGCATGCCAATGCGGTGGCCCACTCTGAGACTAACAACCAAGGGGTTGATTTTCCACCAGCTAAGATCATAAAGGGTATGGATAACCATTAAAATTAATTTATGAAACAATTATAAGGAATTTACATAAAATTCAGGTATCTGGTACAATTAATCATGATATAAAAACAACCAAACTTGAGGAAAATAACTATACCACCTACCATAGGTTTGTAGCTCTCTTCTCATCTAGTGTCGACCCTTAAATCGAACTAAAATGAGAGAAATTAGGAGAATCATTAAATTCCTGAAAATAGGGAAAATTATCTGGCACCAAAATAGCATAATATGTGGGAATATAAACTACTAATATAAGGAATATGAGTGTAGATCATGTTGAGAGGGATCCAATAAACCCGACGATGATGAAATTAGAGATCAGATAGAGGAGTAATCAAGAAGGATAGGTTAGGATTAGTTGGACTCCATGAGAGAGAAAATAGGTGGTGAACACTGGAAAAGAGAAAGGAAGGAGGAGTGAGTGTTTAAAATGACTTAAGGGGAAAAAGGTAAAATCACCCCCAAAATGGGGTCGCACGGTTTGACTACACAGTTGGCTAAACCGTGTGCCAACCATACTACCTCCACTACCCATGAACCCCACTCACATGGGTTGGGCACATAGTTTGACCAACCGTGCGCAAGCCGTATGAAATTCCTTTTCCAGAAATGTCTAAAATTCTAAACGGGCATGCGGCCTGGCTCACATGTTTATAGATTAGTCGTGTGAACTCCCCTATTTATTGGGTACCATGCACAGTTGAGCCTCATGGTTAGAACTAATCATGTGCTAACCATGCGGCTTAATCTACCTCCTTAAATTCTAGAGCTTCGAGCTCCGAATGAGTCCTAGACTCTCTCGAACCAATCCTTATCCTTTAGAGCACACTATTAGTATAAAATGAGAGGTTTTGAATAGTAATATTAGAGTACATACCTCTCTAAGAATCAAGAAAGTTATAGCTACTGCTCTCCCTCCCAACCACTATTGTCGTCGTGCGCTATATCTACCACTCTCCCTACCTACCATTGTTATCACCACTCTCCCCCCTGACACCTTCGACAACACTCACCCTCCCTACCACCATCATCACCACTCCTCCTCTGCACTATCATATCCACCACTCTTCCTCACTACCTCTGCATGCACTATTGCTCTCCATCACCGTCGCATGCTCTCCCTCACTCTATCTCAAACAAATTGACATCCATCATTAAAGGTTTTAACATTTTTAGTTTTTATTTGGGTAATTTTAATTTTTCCAAAGTATTTGAATGTTGTGTCATCTCCCTCATGCATTTGGAATGAATTGGAAATTTCTGGTGACTGATACTTTTAATACATGACATTTCACCACGAACAAATGTGATTCATCCAAATTTTTTGACCCATTCTACAACATTGTCTTCAACATCTGCTGCAACCTAGGTTTTTAATATATAATTATGTTTATATTTTAATTTTATATAATGAATAAATAATATAAATTTTATACTTAAATCTAGTTTTACATATTACAAAATTTATATTTTAATAACATTAGTATTTATCATATAATTAGTTGTTAATAATATAACATTTACCTCTATATATTAATTTTTGTAGGTGCATATAATGTATAAGATAATTATATTAACCTATAAATAATTTTAAAATATATTATTAAGCATAAATCATATTTAATATCTTTGAATATCAACATTATTTCTTTGAAAATATTTTAATTACATATCCGTTAAATTTTTTTTATTAATAAAATGAAACTATTTGATAAATACTGATGAATAATAGTGTATTTATTATATCAGGTTAAAAAAATTAATTGAAATAGATATATAAATGTTAATAGTAAAATAACTTAAATGTGTTAATGAATATAAATATATATATATAACAATGATAATAGAAAAAATGTAAATAATGATAATTATAGAATTGAACAACAAAATATTATTTATTCAAGTAAATAAATGTTATAGTATGTTTCAAATAAATTTATAATAATAATAATAAGACAATTAAATTAAATATAAGTAAATTATTGTATGTACATATAAATATATGTATACATACACACTACATATATATGTATGTATGTATGTAGTTGGGGTTTGACTTAGTGGTAAAGCAACGCCATAATACTACATGAGGTAGGAGGTTAATACCCCATTGGGTGTAGGTAATGTAGTAATACTATAGTAGGTACTATAGCAGTCAGGTACTTTTCACAGAATGGGCCTTTGGGCTAAAATTTGGGGTCTACGGGCTATGTAACAGGCTTCATTACAACTGGCCTTTGGGTAAAAAATATATGATATAATAAAAAATAGTTGTTTGGGTGGGTTATTCCTTGGGGGGGCTATGACCTACCTTTTAGGTCCGTGTGTGTGTGGTGTGTGTGTGTTTGAATGGAATTGTACCCCCAATAACCTAATGTGTGTGTGTGTGTGTGTGATATGATGATTATACTTAAATATGATTTTTTTTAAAGAAATGGTTTGTGATTTAGATTGATGTCCAATTCATATACATGATTAGTACATATAATTATTATATATAAGAATTTTCTTAGTGATAATAATAATAATTAAAAATAAAAAAATAAGAAATGAAAATAAGTAATAAAAAATGTGAAAGACAACTGATATTTTGTAATTCAAATGGGAAGAAAAAAAATTACAAATTTCCCATGATTTTTTCACATAGAATAATCCAAATTTATAATCAAAGAGGTAGAGAAGGTTCAAATTCTACTCCTAATAATCCCTTCACTGAAACACTACCTGACCTGCCTCATACAAATTGAAGATATTAATAAACACCAACTCTTCCCTCATGTTGTACTGCCACCTAACAAAGTTACAGAAACCATCATTTATCTATGTGTTTTTCAATATATGAGAATTTAATTAGATTCTTTGTAACTTTATATATCACACATTCCTTTACTTAAATGATTTTCACCACTATAGAAGAATCTCAATACACATAGTTCAACTATTATTATCTTATAACAATGACTTCATGTAGCTTACATCATTTTTTTAAGAATGAACTTTTATGGGTTCCATGCTCATAAATGGTTTGAATAATTAGTTGTAAATGGATGTTAAAAAATCAGAAATTTAACAAAACATATATAAATTTATGTAAAAAACCAATCAATGCATATCCAAATTTCAGATTGAATTAATAAAAATTCAAGAAGCACATGAACCAAATGAAGAATACCTCAATGGGAAGATACAAAGACAATAACATGAAGATACCAAGAGAGAAATCTCCCTAAATATTTATAAATGAATAAAATTCCAAAAGTGAGGATTAAAACGTACAAGGATTTATAAAATGGTTAGAAAATTTATGATATCCTAAGAAATTCAATACTGAATTGTGGGAAAACAATTATACCTTTCATTAAAAATTCAAATTGACGGTTTCTCCTTCAGCAGCCGCTCTGAACCAATAAATATCTTCTTCTTGTTGAAATACGATATGTTGATCAAGTTGTTGGGAAACAAAGGGAACAGTCTCGGGTTCATTTTGTTCAAATAAAAACACTCCTCGCCTGGAAATTTTCACAACAACTTGCCAACTTGGATTCGAAGGAAAAGTAACGAAGAATACATGTTCCACTTGTGATTTCAAAATGAAAGGTTTATTATCAACTCGTTTATTTCTGTATAACATATAGTTAAAATTCACCAATGGAAACTGATATTGATCGACTTTACATCCATGCACGGGATCAACCCAATTACACTTTAACAATATGTACTTCAACCCGTGTGCGTATACAACTTCAATGATGTCTATCAATTAACCATATTATTAACCAGAATCGATGAATGGACAACTGATTCCACTGTTTTGTGTTGCTCGTTTGTCATCAACATCTTTAATGAGAAATTTAAAACCATTAGCATCTATAGCTTTATAACAATGAGCCTTTATAGATGGACCCTCATCCAGTTGGATAAATTCTTCAATTAGAGTGGGGTCCCCTAACTCCCTTAGCTTATGAACCTACATAATTCATATAATTAAATAATGATTTATGAAAAAATAAATTAGTATAATACTTCACTCATAATGAAAATAAATTTATACGTACAAAATCCTTGAACCAATCATGAAATAACGCATAATGAGATTGTTGAATTTGATACTTAGTCACACGATACATCTCTTCTTTTATCTCATTAATGTGTTTCCTGAAAATGATAATATGATGTTTAAATGATTAAATTATGCAAAAAAAACATGTAAAAGTTAAACAATAAAAGTGATAAGACACTTACTGCATTAATGGTGCAACTGATGGAGTATTGAATAAGATATATCAATGCGCTTGTATCCAATCGATGTTGTCCATATCAAATAGGGTTCCTTCTCCAACTGGACCATCATGAATCTGAGAGGGCTTATCAAATTTTGTTTCAACATCCATAAGATATTCTACACAAAAAGTAGTACACTCATCCATCAAATAATTATTTGATATTGATGCCTTCAGACGATCTCTGTTGCATACAAATCGTTTCAATGTACTCAAATACCGCTCATTAGGATAAATCCACCTGAATTGCACTGGACCAATAGTCATTAATTTATCAGTTAGGTTCACTGTCAAGTGAACCATAACATCGAAAAATGAGGGGGGAATAGTTTCTCAACGTGACAATGTGTAAGTACAATTCGATCCTGAAAACTTTTTAAATCAGTCATTCGTTGATTTTTTAAACAAAGATATCCAAAAAAAATACTCATATCAATCAACGGCTAAACAACATTGGGGGATAAACAATCAAAAATTGTGATTATAATCAACTATCGAAGTAGTATGTAATTGTCATGACTTTTCAACCCTTGCAATGTCCTGCTCGTCAGATTCACACACTTTGAAATATTAGAAGAGTAACCATCATGCACCTTGAGCATCTTCAAAATGGAAATAAATGTATCTTTATCCTTGGTAGTCATCGTATATTGTGCATCAGACATATATGCCTTGTTTCCCTCAGCTAACTGTAAATTCAACTGCTTCCTTAAACCCATTTCTTCTGAATCATGATGTACATTAACATGGTCCTTTGATTTTCCATTGAAACCTAAAATAATCCACAATATATTATCACAAACATTTTTTTCAATGTTCATGACATACAAATTATGCCTTAGCATGTTAGTTTTCTAATACGGAAGACTATAAAAAATACTTTTATTTTTCCAATTGTGACTGCGCTGCCTACCCGCAGCATGAATATTATGTAATGGATGAGCCACCAAATCCCAAATTTCATATACTGTGTGGATGTTTTCTTCCTCACTCTATGATAACATTTCGACTCCTGTCATGATCTTTGGTGCTGGGTTGAACTCTCTAGAACCATAAAATTCTACTCTATCCTTTCTGAACCTGTGCTGAGGGGGTAGAAAATGTATGTGACCCATGTATGTCCATTTTTTGGAATGTTTAATCCATAGAGATTTTTTAATTTTATTGCAACAAGGGAAAGAAAATTCCCATTTCGTACTCCATCCTAATAAATTTTCATAAGTCGGGAAGTCATTTATTGTCCACAATAAAGTAGCCTATAGTTTGAACATTTCATTCATTTCACAGTCATAAGTCATCACACCATCACCCCAAAATTAATTAAACTCATCAATCAATGGCTGAAGGTAAACATCAATATTATCCTCCAGACTTCTAGGTCCATCAATAATAGTGGAAAGTAATATAAATTTTTTCTTTATAAAAATCCACAGAGGAAGATTATACGGAACCAAAACCACGGGCCATGTGCTATGAGTTGCACCAACCATAGACTTGAATGGATTGAAACCATCTGTTGCCAACCCCAATCAGACATTACGAACATCTTTAGAAAAGTCAGGACGTCTCTTATCAAAATCCTTTCATG
Organism: Viscum album; assembly: GCA_963277665.1. Classification (NCBI taxonomy): domain Eukaryota; kingdom Viridiplantae; phylum Streptophyta; class Magnoliopsida; order Santalales; family Viscaceae; genus Viscum; species Viscum album. The sequence goes on from OY728145.1 coordinate 1,641,503,005, forward strand.
CATGAGAGTTTTTCAGGTGGGTTAACATATCACTTTCATGAATTCTGTCTTCATGAAATCTCATTAAATTAGAAACTTTAGATGACATAAAAAATCTTTTCAACCTCAGTTTAATGGGAAAGTAACGCATTTGATTTACGGCAATCGGTTTCCCTGTATCGCAATCTGACTTTGATGAGTCTGATTTCCCCTATTCTCTTTCCACCTAGAAGCACTAAAAACCATAAAAATATCCAAATGGACAATTTCCTTTCTAAACAGCATACAGTTGTTTGCACATGCATCTATGGTCTCATATGTAAAACCTAAGTTCTTTGTCAACTTACGAGCATGGTGATATGACTCGGGAATCTTAGCGTTGACAGGAAGAACCTTTTCCAATAACACCAACAACATGTCGAATGATGTGTCTGACCACTGATTCAAAGTCTTCAAATACAACAACTCCACGATAAAAGACAATTTATTATAATAAGTACATCCAAGATATAATTCTATTTTTGCATCATCAAGTGATTCCTAAAACCTCCTCGAATCACGATCTGCACCATAGTGAAGATTTATCTCACCGGTCTCAATATTTTGGATGTCAATGCCTTCAGGATCCAACCCACGTACCATTTCAGTAAGCATTTCATGCATTGGATCATTCATCCTTACATCAACATCCATCTGAACTACATCTGTATTTTGACAACGAACATATTCTTCTCCATGACGAGTCCAACTCTTATAATTTTTCAGAAATTTGTTAAAGAATAGGTGCTCCCTCATAGTATCTCGTGTGAATTGATATCTGTTAGACCATTTTATACATAGATAACTAATATAGTCACTTTCAAATCCTCAATTGAACTCAATAAACTGCATAATGCCATTGAAATATTCTCTAGACGTTCGATTTGGAAGATCAATACAACTCTTATCCATAATAATATTTGTATAAAAAATATTTACACAAGAATTATTACATTCATTTTTCATATCAAATATATTTAAAATAAATACTAACCAATTGTTTGTGGACCATTGATAAAATAATCAAATTATATCTCTGAATAATAAACAAGAGAATAGATAATGGAATGTAAGTGAAAGCCCATGTCATCGTTTTCATTTGGTATGGTAAATCTAATGATGATTCTATATTCAAGAGTCCCTGGTCATATTTTGATCAAATAGTGAATACATCATGCAAGAATATGTACAATCTTCTCAAACTCAGAGAAACTGTATCTTTGTACAAATAATGTCTCACCGCCTCTTGGATTCACACTACCTTTGTGCCATCAGAGTCAGTACAGAGTAACCATCAATGATAAAAATCAATCTCTAATTTATGGAAAACTAACTAATCTATATCTAGGATAACATCAAATATATACAATTTCAGAACAAAAAAATACCAATCTATCATGACTTGTGTTATCTCAGTCCAATCTTCATGGAACATACATCATCTTATCATTCACCCCCTTAAGGGCTACTGAGCCACAATAAGTACACCAGTAACATTGGTACCATGCATAGAACAACACAATAAAAAATATATATAAATTACGTCACATTGAAACATGTAATGTCATATAGAGGAAGAATATATAATATTAATAATAACATATAGTATCAAAACACACATATTTGATCAAACTCAAACATGTGTCTCATGGGATATGCAAGCACACACATGTGGTCAAACCTCAAACATTTTCTCATGGGATACACACACATAGAGACATGTGATAAAACTCAAGAATAGTATAAATAAAATAACAACACAACTTAATATTAATTCAGTCGACATATACATGGACTCAAACATTGTATGTAACTTCCAAACCTCAAGTAAAGTGTGAAGTCTCTCATACACACACTGTTAAGACACATTGTTTCATATGCACAGAAGCCCGTATACACATGAACTTCCATTTCCATGCTTTTTATTCACACACAATATTTATATAATCTTCATACATGCAAAATTTGTGTTGTAAATTTTCCAAAATCAAAACTCTTAAATGGGAATTAGGGCATACCTGATAGCTCTATAAATCTAGAAGGGAGGGGAACTGAAGGCGGTTCTGTGAGGGAGAGGAGAGGCAGCGGAGGGGAGCCGGATCCAGAGGCGGTGTAGTGAGGGAGGGGATGGGCGACGGCGGCGGTGGTGAGCCGGAGAAGGAGGTGGTGAGGTGGCGACGGTGCAGCAATGGTGGGATGACGAGGGAGGGGACGGAGGACATTAGGGAGCCGGAGTGGACCATCGACAACAGCGAGGGGACGGGCAACGGTCGTGCGGGGAGGGAGGGGATCAGGCAGCGGCGGTGTGGAAAGGGAGGGGATGACGAGGGATGGTATGGGAAGCAGTGGTGTGGCAAGGGAGGGGATAAAGAGGGAGGGGACGGGGGATGGCAGGGAGTTGGAGCAGAGGGCGGCGAGGGGACGGAGGATGGGAGGCGAGGGGGTGGAGGGCGGCGAGGGAACGGGGGATGAGGGATGGGAGGAGGGGGAAGGGTGGTGAGGGGACGGGCAAGGGGGTGGAGGGAGGTGAGGGGACGGGGTATTTGGGACAAGTGGAGGGTGGAGGGCGGCGAGGGGACGGGTAGGGGAATCCCAGGGGGGAGGGGAATCGCAGGGGGAGGGGGCGCCGAAGGGGTTTTTTTTGAAAAGCCCAGCAACCGCCTTTGGCAGTCACCCATGTCAGGGGGCTTCAAAGACTATTTCTCTAGTAGTGTAGTTAAAGGATGAAACTTTGCATGTCAACTAAGTATGCTTCCTTATGTTCTTAGTTTATAAAATAAATTAATTCTACAACACTAGGGAAAGAATCATAAAACCTAAAATATTTTCCAATTACTTTCTTTTGCAATGAATCGAATGGTCCCTTGGATTATCACAAATTTATAACTTTCTAGTTATTAACTTTATCCTAATAATTTTCTTTATCACTCTCCATCAGAACTTAATGGTTACATTTTTCTTTTATGTCTGTGTTTTCTTACATGTAAATCTAGTATGTGTTATTTATGGTAACCTTAATACTTCCCTTTATTTATTTTAAAATAGAGGTCTCATTTATCCATTTTTCTATGTGGTATTTCAACAAAGTTGTTTTGAAATGTCAAACCCCTAGTTTTTTATCCCAAGTTTAAATTGTGATGTCACAATTTATTAAATAAGGGGAGAATGTAACACCCCAAGACTTTAAAATATTTTCAAATCTAAATAAACTTAATTTTATTACTTGCTTTCTTTTTATGCAATACCATGTTAAGATTACACAACACACAATAATGAGTTGGATTGCATTACATGCAAGGCCCAGTTTTACCAAATAATAGTACATTAATAAAATATTATCATTTAATATGATATATAACCTAATCGTTAAATTAGAGGTTATGAATAGAATTAAACACATTTTTAATTTTATATATTCCATATAATTTTAAAATTCATCTTATGTGTTTTTTAGATATAATATAAGATCAAATTCAATTTTTTGAATAAAAGAAGTATTTATAAAAAAATGCAGTTTTACCACCTTTTAATGGAGAAACTTTTTTAAATCCAATATTTGACACTTTTATATATTCAATTTGAAAAAATAAACTTTCTATTTCGAAACGGGACATAAAAATTTAGTTTTGATAAATTTTTTGTGTTTTTCTTATAACATTCATATTTTGATGAATAATGAAAATACTAAATTTTAATTGAAAACAACTTTTTTAATCGAAATAAATTATAGCGTTAAATTATACATTTTAATGGTTTTAAATTATAATTAGATTATATTTTTATCATTTAATATAATTTATCTTATTTTAATTATTTTCACATTAAAATTAGAAACAAACACATGTCAATCTTTTGATGGTTTTTACTTTTGAAAAACTTGTTTTCTCATTTTGACAACGGGGATTAATTTTAAATTAATTACTGAAAATTATATGTTTTGAATTTGGAAAAATGGATTACATATTTGGAATAATAAGGTCCAAATTGTGTAAATAGGCACCTTTTATTTTTGTACATTATGAACAGTAACTTTGGTAATTATTTTTATTTACCACGGTTAAAGGGTAAATTCAGTGAATAAAGGTAAAAATAATATTATAATAATATAAAAATACCCCAACACGTGTCTTAATCCTATTGGATGAGTTATGGGAAACCAATAAAATAGTTTTTATGCACAGTTGTTCTTTGGGATCCACTTGGGTGTGATAACGACATGTTATAATGATTAATTTAAAGTAAAAAATATATATAACATAAACATGTATCTTTTTACTAAAACAATTTTAATGTGGGTTATATAACTGATATATTTGACTATAAATATTCAATAGTAAGCTAAAAATATTTCCTAAATCATGGTATTTTATTTATAATTTTTATAAATTAAATAAATTTATTTATTTATGACACAATAATGATGTAGTGATTACCATATTAATGAATGATTGAAATAAATGATATTATAAAAATTAAAAAAAAATTGAATTTGAGATTTTTTATGTCATCCTGAAATTTTTTGGATAACATTGACATATTAGGGATTATTTAATTCTTTTTTTAAAATGAATTAAGTTTTTTTTAATTTAATAAAAATCAGTTACTAAATAGTGTCAAAATTGACATAAATGAGTTTTTAAAACAAACACTATTTTATTAAATGATATAATATTCATAAAAATATAATATTAGGCCAAATAACATATATATTGTAAAAATATTTATTAATTATCCACTTTAGATTATCTTGGCATTTTATAGTAACTATATTGACCATGTAGTATAAAAATAAATGAAGACATGGTAAGAGTTAACTTATTTAACTAAGGGTTAAATCCAAAATATAAGGTTAAATTTGTGACCTAAACTTTTCTAAAACCTATTGGATGAGAGGATTTAGACCAATACTCATATTATCCTTGAAATAAATCACTTTTGATCTATTAGAAACCGAAAATAAGTTTTTAATAAATTAATATTTCAAGCTTTTCCTAAAGTGTCCATCACCTCTCTTATAAAAGGGCACTTCTCCTTCTCTTTAATTCACAACTCCAAAGACCTTTGTATCGTCCAAAACCTACACATATCTGCTCCAAAATTTCCTAAATTCATCCTAAAAGACACCATTTGGGTATAAAACCAACTTAAGGAGTTATTTTTTGCAAATCAAAAGGAGACGCTCGAAGAAGAGGTAATCATTTTATCTCTTCTTTCAAATGTATTTTCTTCTTCTGCTTCCTATTTCTATTTTGTTTCCATACCAAAGTAATAAATATATTATCATAAATATAATGATATGTTATAATAATCATGGTACAACCATATTCATTATTTTATCCATCCTACGAATAATAATATCACCATGCGTGCATGCATACAACTTATTGTCTCCACACCGTGGTGTAATTTTTTATTCAACATTACTTTATTTGGATGGGTATAATGATGAGTATAATAGATGTAAATAAAAAATATGAAATTATTTTTATTATTTATAATTAATATACCATCTAGTTCCATATCATTTAACCATTAAAGGAATGATATCGTCGCTCGTGCATACGTATAGCCTACCGTCTCCACGATGCAATGAGATTCATTATCCACATTAACCATTCAAGAATGATTATAAAAATCATATGATAAGTAAATATAATATTTATGAACTTAATATCATTATATATTTGAATAAAATATATCCTATTCATAAGAAACATGACTTACTTAACAAAACATGCATAGGAAACAAAACAGTTAACACCCAAAATAATGGTAATACCGAAATATTATTAAAAAACAAGATAATAGGATCGTATATGAAATAATAAATATTTATATGGTCCTAGCATAATTTATTAACAAACTTTAACCATTATACAAGAGGTTAATGCACCCTCAACTAGAGGAAATTACAAGGTAAGGGTTAATTTTGTAATCTCATTATTATCCAAGATTGTTTATACGTAAGTATCTACTGGGATATATTTATCATCCACGTCTATATTTCTTATAAATGTATTTAGAAATAATATCTATATTCTAAGAATATTTTTTAAAGTCATTTATACCCATATTTTACTTTTTATAAAAAAAATTGAAAGGAACTTTCTGTCGTTTTCCAAACAAGGTACTATATGACCTTTTCGACAAATTAAGGAAAGAATGTTTTTTAACTTATACGACATGAGCGGATATTTTAAACTATTATGAATCCTTAACATTTTTAAGATTACTTTAAAAGAATACTAGTTTATTTTCAAATTAAATGTTTTCTTTTATAATTACATTGGATTTCAAATGATTTCAAAGTAAAAAAGGGATATTTCTAAAAGAGTTTTAATGATTTTATGATATGTTTGACTATAGATGTGCTATTTTGGTATCATTCATATATTATGGATTAAGTATTAACATTTCATATACTAGTTTTAATATGAATGTTTATATTGGTTATGTTTTACCCCTTTCATAAGAGGAATGCATTGGACTTTGTAAGTGTTGGGAAGGGCCCTCTATATCCCCTTGATGCATTGGTAGGTCTCATGATACAATTATATTTGGTTTTTGGCTATTTTCTTACCCAATTATGTATGATGTATTGGTCAAATCCTTGAAGGTGTGTTTAAGATGTCCCACATTATGTATTCCCTCTTTATAAGTTTAGTTATTACATGTGATTATTCAACTAGAAGAATATACATTTTCATGTTTATATGGTATTTTTTATTTATTCTTTCCATATTTTGTTCAAGTTTATATTTAAAAGGCTGTTGTTTTTATTATAAATCTTTCCATAAAAGTTTATGCTTATTTTTTATAGCTTACACTGAATTATTTATCCTTACTGAGCATCTGATCTCACCCCATTTTTATGTTTCATTTTCCCTAGGATGTGAAGCTGTACATTATGAATGACTTAAAGGGATGAGGAAAGGGATTAATAATGTTTCCAAAGGTGTTTTTATGTTGTTTTTAATTTCAAGATGTAATGTAAAAATTATTTTTGTATCTATAATTTATAAGGATACTAAACTGGTCGGTCCTTCAGGATTTTATTTTATTATGATCATACCAATTTAATGAAATAATGCACCGACTCTGAGTAACTGGGGTTGGGGTGTTACACAAGTGGTTCGCTGTTGGAAAGGGGGTTTCCCCTGGCACAACCCTCGGGGGTAGTAGTTTCATCTAGGTGATGATGCCTCCAGGTCCATGAGGACTATATACCTTGTGATACTAAAACCCTCCTACTCATACTGGAATACAAGGGTTTCAATCACCCTCATATATATGATCTTAGATGGTGAGATAGTGCGTAAAATCCCAGTAGTCAATGTCGTAGTGGAAGTCAGGGTGGAGTTGGTGTCATATGGGATTATGGAATTAATGTTTCTTCTTCCCTGGTGCCTATGGGTTTTGGGTGGTTGATTTCTTATAGTTGGGGTCCTATAAGGTAGGTGGATTCAGTCATTAGTATAGGTATAAGGAAAGTGATTCCCAATGATCCAATGCCATCCAATCTTTCAAAGATGGAGAGGGGTCCATTTTGATAATGTTGTAGACAAATGATGCCCAATTGCTAACTGTCCTAATTTTTTAGTGAGTTCTATATTGGGCCCACCATTTTCTTGGTGGGACCTGTTGATAGATATTTTATTTTGGTGACGTGTTAATCTATTGATGCCCCAATTCTACTAGTCCCCATGTTGAGGAGATGAGTTTCATGTTGGGTTCACCATTTCTGTTTTAGACACTTTCATCATGGCCTACTTGCATGTTGGCATGGATGTATACACTAGATTTCTTATTTCCCCACATTTACACTTTCTAAAAGTAGTTTTATTTCATCACTTTCATCGGCAATGTTTGCTCCTTGATCAAAATGGGATTATGGGATGTTGGTTCTTCCTTCCAAGGATTCCTCCTTGGAGCTCGTTTCCTAGTCCAGGTCTCCCTTATAGATTTGATTCTTGTTTTTGGAACTCATTCTTGGTGCCATGTATTTGTGGTTTCCTATTAATTACACTACTTATGTCTGTAAAGGAATAAAAATTCAGTCAGTAGAGTAGTCACATTGGTAATTCCTGGCATGTCTGTACGTTGGGTGCATTGGTCACCTATGAATCTTCCTCGTAGGAGGGAATCTCATATGAGGCATCTTATGTGTAGAACCTAAGGAATCACATATCAATCATGGGGTAATTAAACTACGGGAATATTCATTCCAAGTGATTTTACCTTAGGAATTCCATTTTTTTCATGAGGTGTGTGTTTTGGGTTAGGTCACAAGTTCTACGTCCTGTTGAGATAGATCAGGATGTCTGGTTTATTGAAGTTGTGGGTGCCCTAGACCCAAATATGCAGTACTTTTGATTTCCATATTTTGTATAAAGTAAGGTATACATGATGATTACTTACCATTATAGTGTAGATATTTCTTCATACGCTATTTAATGGTAATTTCCATAGATTAATTTCTTTATTGAAAGGTTATAGTAGATCCCAGACTATAATGAGAACCTTGAGATACTATGACATTAATTTTTAATATATGTCATATGGTCTAGAAACATCTTACTGATTGGAAATAGTATATGTTTTATTATTAGGTGTTGGGGGATAATAATCATTGAGACTTCTTCTCATAAATTTCACACTTAATGATCTCTAGTAGTGAGATCATGAGGACAGACCCGCCAATAGGAACACCACATGTTTTGGGTGCCATTGGATGTTCCTATCTATGATCATGTGTATTGGTCTCCTGAATTAAGATCATTACCAATATATGACATTTTATTTTTTACTTTGATGCAATATTAAAACCATGATATTGAAATCGTGGTGAGGTAGTTTGTGTTGGGTGCATCATTGGTGGCATGACACTAGATGAATGGTCAAGAAAGGATTTGTCACTTTTGGGTTATGGAAGTAATATATCTCAGTCTAAGTTGATGAGGATGGTAGTACCTTCACAAGACCATTTCCATGGAAGTCGAGGGTAAATCCATCTAGTTAGATCAACAAACAATAAATCAAGAAAAGGGCGATTACACGGGTGTGTGTCCTGCTTTATGAGATATTAATGACAAAGAGATTATGTTACATAGTACGTGTTCGTAGGTTGGTTTTTGATGTTGTGAAAGTCCTTGTATCTTTAGGGGCCATGATAGGTTTCTATATCTCACTCTTGGTCTATGAATAATATTCACTACTATCAAGATAAAGGCCTAGAGGGTCACACACAATAGCATATTCAAGAATCTGTCATATTCAATTGAATATGTATACCGAACATGGTGGGTCTCAGATTTGTCCAAGTAAATATGATCACCAATGCAATAAATTAATTCATATTATTCAAGTTAAAAATAATAGGCATTAAATTTATTTTTTAAATGTATTTCAAGTTTTAAGTAAATACATGAAAAATATTATATGAACGAATATTGAAAATATTCAAGGTTCAATTAATATTTGTGGGAATGATGATTTGAGTTAATGACTCATTTATTATCACATAATATATTTAATATATTATAAGAAAGTGATAATAATATTAATGACTTATTTTATTAGTCATAACAAGTTTTTTATAGTGTGTTATTTATTCGGGAGGCTAGGTGGAAATGCCAGATATTTTATTAACACTCTATAAATATAAAAGGAGAGTAGTTTTTTATGTAGTATTCATAGTTTCTCTCTCTATTCTCTCTCTCCCACATCCTATAGAGATAGGCTCTAGATCTAGGATCTCGGATCAAGCTCTCTCTCATGTATCACAAGCTTGGCGATGCGACGATCATCAGAGTATCGAAGGCATCTTCGTAACTCCACACTAGAACCCATATTTCTATGAATGGTGCTCTCATAGTTTCTTGAAGCATGTGTGGATGATTTATATTAATTAGGCTTTAGTTTCTTCTATTAGTGTTCACCAATGATGAGCATACATTTTATGTGACTTCGGATCTAAACCAGGTATTTTATAGTTTTAATTTTGTTCTTAAAACTATTCACATAATATTCTTAGCTTAAATCAGGAAAAAATTATCCAACGTTGACAAATTCATGTTGAAATTCAGTGAAAAATATTAAAATCCCACTTTTGGGGCTTCTTCTGCGTGCGCAGTACCTAAATGGTTGAGATGGATTAGGGAACATGTTTAATTTATTATGAAGACGAGCATATGATTAATGACTTATTGAGATATGATGGATGGATCATAATTCACCTTGAGGTAGATCTAAAAGTTTGATCAGAACTCCCATTGAAGAATATCAGTGAGGTTTGTCCCTAATAGGGAAGATGTCACACCTAAGTGGATGGATCAGAATGCCCCTTGAGGCGGATCTATAAGGTTGATCATAATTCCCCTTGAGGAAGATCAAGGAGGTGTGTACATAGGAGGGAAGATGTCACACTTGGTTGGATAGATCATAATTCCCCTTGATTCGAATCTATAAGGTTGATCGGAATGCCCCTTGAGGTGGATCAGGGAGGTGTGTCCCTAGGAGGGAAGTTTCCACGCCTATATAGATAGATCAAAATTCCACTTGAGGTGTATCCATTAGGTTCTTCCCTATGAGGGAGAACCTTGATTTTACCATTGTTTAGATTAAAACTTAGGGAGGCATCCTATGTACCCTTATTAGAAGATAGGGATCAAAACCCATGTAGTTTGATGCCATAGTTTAAGGTCATGTGACAGGATCGATCTATATAGTTTAACGTCATGCGGTAAGTATGATTGTATTGTGAAAGGAACGTTGATGAGGGATGGTGTGGGGATTATGGGTTAAATATTCTCTTTAAAAGAGTATTTCTCTTGGTTGGAGTGGTGTGGGGCTTACATATTGAGTTTCATGGGGGATTCTAGGAGCAGCAATGATGTGGATGGGGCTTACGCATGGAAGTTTCCTAGAGAATATCATCCCATGTGAGGGTAAGAGGTGTGGGGGTAATCCCTTACCACTCATACATAGGTAATCATGTGTGTATCACATAGGGTAAGACTATAGTTTTACATCATGTGTTGAGGACGTTGTCATGGATTTCAACATTATATGAATAAGATGTGGAGCTAGGAAGTTTTATGCCATGCATCTCGGATGTGGGGGGACTCACTCTTCACTCCTTGGCCTTACATGACCACCAATCATGCACCTTTGAGTGGGGCATGAAATTGGAACTTTTGTGTAGGAGTTCTCAATCATGAGGTCCATGTTAAAGTTCCCATTATCATAAGCAAGAGTGGTTAGAGTACCCATGCTCAGAAGTAAGAGGTAGGTGGGAATATTGATCTTCACTTGAGGTTAAGTGGGGGGATATAGTAATGGATGTGACTAGTCACATGGGGACTCGAGGTGTATCTAAACTGGTCCTGGATTGGTGTTGGGGTCCTATGCATTCAATCTTCTCAAAGGAGGGAAGTATAAGTGAGGCACCATGGAGATTCCTATGAGGGGTGGTTCATGAATATTGGAGGTTTGTGAAGGTTAGTCTTCTAAGGATTGGGGTACTCACATAGTTCAAGGGATTTAAAAATGAGTATTCTTTACAAAATAGGGTGACTCTGCCTCAAATAGAATTCTTGATTCATAGGGGGGTTCTTCATGAAGTTTGAATGCTTAACAAATACTCAAGTTCCATAGAGTTCATTCTTCCTTCGTGAAGGGCGTAGGACTTCATGAAAGGCATATCCACCTAGGTTGGAGTCTCTCAAGAACACAAGGGAGGAGGTTTCTCAAAGCTCTGGTGCCTTGGGTGATCCATTTTAACTTTGGTTCATGAAGCTTAGGAGGTTCTCAAATTGGGAGTGATTTAGGAAGTCTAAAGGTTGTGATTCATCCCTAAAATTTTGTACTGAAGGGTTTATTTATAGGGAAGTTGTTTTTTGAATATCATATGTGCTCATGAGGCATGGCATGCTTCATGAATGGGTGTAGATCCACAAGTTCGAGAGTAGAATTCATAGAGGTTACCATCAACCCTTCACACTTTCATGAACTGATCCATGACTCTTAATGTCACTCTTGCATCCCTTTCCATCAAAACTTCACACATTCATGAAGAAACCTTCTCATACAATGAGCTTTGTGAGCTCTGTCCATTCTTGAACCAGATAACCTTCATGAAATAAACCCTTTAGAGGGATTTTTCTCTATTTTAGCTTGGATTCGCTCTGAACTGACCATGCTTTCCTCGACCATTCTCACGGTACACATAATTCGGAATCAAAATTAAATAATCAGGTTATATTTTTTTGTAATATAAATTTTGTTGCCTCATATTATTATCTTTTCACTACTGTATTTATGTAATCTGAATTAAATGTTCAACCACTTATATAGATAATAAATTGTGCACATGTTGATGATCCCAATCCTAGGGAACAATAGGTTTATCAAACTACTAGTGCTCCCAATACAGAGGAACAATAACCTTCTACACATTTTGATGCTACTAATTCATAGGAAAAAAACATTGATGATGTTGAACTCGAGGAAATGGTAGATGATGAACAACCAGTTTCTCAAAAAAATAGGAGTGCCACATTGTGATGATGTTAGTAAAAATTATTAAGACGAGAAGCAATGACATCAAATTCAAGGTTGTATGGAATGCACATGGCTAGGATATTAACCCCAACAAGTCCATGTTTAGTAGTTTCATTGTGATCACCACTCGGGAGTGTGTGCTGATTTATATAGATTCATGGTACAATGTTGTGTTCATGCTTAAGACACTGATTTGGGAAGATAGTAGGGTAAAAGTATGATATAATATCTTTATTTTACTAAAAAACAAAATAATGAACCATTTAATTACTCTTTATTATCCCTTTTAGAGTGTGTTTATAGTAGATTAATCCTAAATGAAATTTATATTAATTCTTGTTGGAAAAGATCACAAAGGATTTCACATAATTCTTATGAAGTTTCATCTCAAATATGATGAAGGTAAAATAAACCTTCACCCATCGCATATGTATGCACACCTGATAAGCTAAGAAGTGTGGTATTCATTTTTTTCCATCCTGAGGAGACATCTTTTCAGGTACATTGTGACTGGTAATACATTGTTTGAAAATACATATATTAATCACTTTTATTTCGAATTTCTAATTTATGAAACAACAACTGAGTGATGAAAATAAGCAATAGGTAGAAAAACCAATGTAACCCTACCATAAAGCAAGTATTGGGTACACTTCACTTGAAAAAAAAATTGGTATGTATTTTAAATCTACCATATTACTTTTATGTGACATGAAATAATAACATAATTATGTTCCTTTTTTTATATTTAGATTGATGAATCAAAATCCAAATCCACTTCTATACCACATCATGTGCTATAAAAGGAGTTACATGTAAATAAATATGGAATACTAATAGATGAAAACATAAAAAAAATGTGTGAATCATGTGTAAGTATGAAATAATAAAAATTTGTTTTGATTTAAATTAGTATTATATAAAAATGATTACTTATTTTTCTATATTTTTTATTCAACTTAGAAATATGAATCATTATCAGTTATACTGGATGAACAACTACTATCAATGGCCTTGTAGTGGCTAGAATAGTATAGTCTCGTCAAATGTGTGGGTTTTGGGGTGAAACCCCGAACATGTTTTGATAAAAGAAATTAAGAGGGGATAAATATAAAAAAGTGGAAGTGTTGAAGGAATGATTAACTGATCTGGAACCAAAATTTAATTGGTAGTTAGAGTTTCTAGAAAATGTTATTGGAAGGAATCAAAGAGAGGAAATAACATAGAAACAACACTATGTGAATATCTCCCACCCCCACTAGCATTGACGCGATCCATTCCCCTCAAAGAGCTATCTTAGATGAGGTAATCAATATTCTCATAATTGTTTCTATGAAATGTGAATCAGGTAGACACTAATACCTTTTCAGTACTGATATTATATAGGGTGAAAATGATTTTGATTTATATCTATCAACACCCACCCATCACCTTGTTATGAGGGATACTGTCTTTAATATTTAAGAAGATATTCTAAAAAATAGACAACTTCCTGTAGTTCATGTGAGAGTGGGGATTAACGTAGATAATGAGCTGAGTGTTGAGATACATGTTCCACTTGATGATGTAGATATTCATATGGTTGATCAACCTATTGTAACATTCATATCATGGCTGTTAGATCTTATAAAAAAAGTTGACAAGGAGTTATTCATTTCTAATTTATTTTTTAGGAAAAAACTTCAACAGCTAATGAAAAAAGGTCTGAATTGATGAACGTTATTACATACAGACAAAGTTAAGGGGGTGAAACAAAAGTTTTAATCGAAATTATCTAAAGGATCATCTAACCAATCGAAAATATCTTCATAAAGTATTGTTACCCCACCTGTTCAATGTTCTCATTTACTAACAACGAAGGTTCATCCAGATTCAAGGTTATAAGATGGTAGTAATGTCATAGTTGATATTAAAGAAAACATTTATGGAGAGGCCATTACAAACTACATTTCTCTTAAGAATGTAAATAAATTCCTCATGTATGAGTGGTTAAGAGTCTTAGTTATAAATGTATACATGATGTGTGTTTTCATAATTTTTTCCAATAGTTGATTTAATATGTTAATTATGACTAAATAAAATTCATATTTTTTACATGCATATATATCAATACTATTTAAAGGGAAAACCCTATTAACATAAATATGGTCTCATTAGTTGTAACATCACTTATACACATCAAACCTCATTGGAATCAGATCAAATTGATGAAATAGTGTAAAAACTATCCGTAGTGTTTGAAAGGAAACTTAAGGATGACAGAATCTTCTTAATACCAATGGTTTAGGGGTAAAAATCTACAATTTAATCATATCATATATATTTTCATTGCTTTCATTACTTATTACTTTTTTTAAACAACATTGGTTATTCATTACAGTCAATTTGGATACTCTAAAGATTTATTTTCTAGATTCACTATATAGATATCCAATAATCTGACCACACATGATGACATTTTTCAATTTTTCATACACTACATGAATTATTTTATAACTAAACTTCAAGTTCTATATTTTATATTATGTTATAATGATAATTATTTTATGATAGGGTGGTGTTTAAATATCATCAAAATCATGGCATGAGGGCAGTCCATGCATACAAGGACCCTATCGACTTCTACAAGTGGATAAGTATTAGGGTATATATGATAATATTTCACTATCAAAACATATATAAAAAAATTACTTATTTTTTAATTTTTTTGTTGTGTACAAAACAAAATAATGGAAAATATTGTGGTTATTATGTTTGAAAATTTATTAAATATGTTATATACCATCAACAAACTATCAATTACGAAGATTTATTTTCGAAGATAATTACAATTTCATTTAAAATATTTATTAATCCTTTTTGTATTTATCATTTTCTAGTGCAACCAGAACTATCAAAAGTTATCATATTTACAAGACAAAATAAATTTGTTTAGAAATGAATGGGAAACATACCTGGTGTCATAATGTTCACATATATCATGAAGATGTGACTTCCTACTACTTATTTGGTTTATTCTGATCATTTTCTCTACTTTTTTTATTTTATTTCCTTATAATTTTTATCTAATACTTATTTTGTTAATTTTCACAGAGATCATGAAGAGATTTCTTCATCAACAAGGATGATTCACTGATGTAATATGATCATGCACTCAATAAGGATTATTAACTCATAATAATAAATTTTTCTCTTTATTCTCCAATGCATTCAATATTTTGGGTTATCAAACAACAATATTATTATATGACTCATAATGTTGAATGAATTGTAGGATAAAAATACATGATGGAATCAACCATACCTCAATATGATACATGGTGTACCTAGTATGGATAAATATATGTGATTTCAATTTAAAATTGAAATTTTATTAATTTATTTTTTTATATTTATTTTTTTATATTTATTTTTAAAGTATTTATTTATACTATTACTAACATGAGAATTGTTTACTTATACAGGTGGATTCTTTTAGTCGAGTTGGGGTGGTTTATTCTAAGTTGATCATGCTTGTGAGAGATTGTACTTCGATGTTGCAACTAAGATAATAGAAATAAGGAAATGTTTCAATTAGTCGCACCTCAATCTGATACAAAGTGTGCTCAGTATGACTCAAATTGTATGTTTTTAGTTCATAATTTACATTTTAGTTCAAAACACACATCACATACTCAAAATTGAGAAAACACATTTATATTATTTTGATAATTTAGGAAAATGATCCATAAGTCATTTGTGATGTATATGAATCAACCACACCTCAATATGACACACGGTGTGACCAATATGTCTCCAAGTGTGCCTTTTTATTTAAAATTGAAATTTTATTAAAAAATATAAGTGACATACTAAAAATAGAGAAAAATCATTCAGATTAGTTTGATACTTTATGACAGCGATCCATAAGTCATTTTTTCCATGTAGTAATTAGATTCACCTCAATCTGATACATGGTGTGCCTGATATCAATCAAAGTGATCATTATCAATCTAAAATTGACATTTTAGTTCAAAACATGTTTCACTCACTAAAAACCCAAGACAAAATGCTCATATTATCTTAATAATTTAGGAAAACTATTCATAAGTCATTTTTTATATGTAAGAATCATTCGCATGTCAAACGAACACATGATGTGATCGATATAACTCAAAGTGTTTGTTTCCATATTAAAATGACATTTTAGTAAAAAAGAATAGTGACATACTCAAAACTAATAAAACTCATTTTTATTGTTTTGATACTTTAGTAAAATGATCCATAAATTATTTTTGACATGTAGGAACTTTCACACCTCAATCCGAAGCACAGTGTGACCGGTATGAGTCCAGGTGTATCTTTTTATTTAAAATTGACAGTTTAGTAAAAGAACATGAGTGGTATACTCAAAACCGATCAAACACATTAGTTTTGTTTTTATACTTTAGTAAAATAATCCATAAGTCATTTTTTATATGTAGGAATATCCTACACCTCAATTTGATACATGATGTGCCCGATATGACTCAAAGTGTCTGTTGTTAGTTTAAAATTAACATTTTAGTTCAAAATGTGTGTCACTTGCTGAAAACCAATAAAATTTACTCTGATTTTCTTGATAATTTATTAAAATGGTTAATAATTCATTTGTGATATGTAGGAATTATTATCTCAACAAACCAACACATGATATGATCGGTGTGGCTCAAAGTGTCAGTTATCAATTTAAAATTGACATTTTAGTTCAAAATGTGTCACTCACTGAAAATAGAGTAAAAAAACTCTAATTGTATTGATAATTTAGGGAAATGACTCGTAAGTCATTTTCTATGTGTAGGAATCAGTCTCACATCAAACTGATGCATTATGTGACTGGTATGACTCAAAGTGTGTTTTTTTAGTTTAAAATTACATTTTATTAAAAAAACACAAGTGACATACTCAAAAATATGGAAACAAATTTTAATTATTTTTATACTTTAGGATAATTATTTATAAGTCATTTTTTACATTTAGTAATCAACTTCACCTCAATCTAACACATGGTGTAACCAATATGACTCAAAGTGTGTCTTTTTATTTAAAATTTTCATTTTAGTAAAAAACATAAGTGACATATTCAATACCAATAAAATTAATTTGGATTATTTTGATACTCTATAAAAAAAATCTATAAGTTATTTTTTATGTGAAGGAATTATTCGCACCTCAATATGATATATGGTGTTCCTGATATGACTCAAAGTGGTTTTTATCAATTTAAAATTGAAAATTTAGTTCAAAATGTGTGTCACTCACTAAAAACTGAGAAACAGCACATGGATTGTCTTGATAATTTAGTAAAAATATTAATAATTCATTTTGTACCTATAGGAATTAGTCACACGTCAAAAAACATATGGTGTGATAGGTATGCCTCAAAGTACGTGTTTCCAGTTTAAAATGACATTTTAGTAAAAAACATGAGTGACATACTCAAAATTGAGAAAACACATTCATAATGTTTTCATACTTTAAGAAAATGACCCATTAGTCATTTTTGACATATAAGAACCATACACACCTCAATATGATACATGGTGTGACCAATATGAATCCATGTATGTCTTTTTATTTAAATTTGATGTTAATTTTAGTAATAAGGATAACTGACATACTAAAAATAGATAAAAATCCTTCAAATTGTTTTGATACTTAAGAATATGGTCCATAATTCATTTATTATGTGTTTTAATCATCCTCACCTCAATCCAATACACCATGTTCCTGATATGACTCAAAGTATTGGTTATGAGTTTAAAATTGACATTTTAGTTCAAAACTCATGTCACTCACTCAAAACTAAGAAAAAATACTCTGATTGTCTCGATAATTTATGGAAATTATTTATAAGTCATTTTTGATTTGTAGGAATCATTATCACATAAAACCAACACACGATGTGACTGATATGATTCAAAGTGTGTGTTTTCTATTTAAAATGGCATTTTAGTAAAAATACAAGTGACATACTCAAAACTAAGAAAATACATTTTAATTGTTTTTATACTTTAGTAAAATGATCCATAAGTCATTTGTGATGTGTAGGAATTAACCAAACCTCAATATGATGCATAGTGTGAACGGTATAACACCATGTGTGTCTTTTGATTAAAAAATGACTTTTTAGTAAAAAACACAAGTGACATGCTCAAAACTAAAAAAACACATTCAGATTATTTTGATACATTAGTAAAATAATCCATAAGTCATTTTTATGTGTAATAATTAACCACACTTAAATCCAATACAAGGTGTGCCCATTATGACTCAAAGTGTCTATTATTAGTTTAAAATTGACTTTATAGTTCAAAGTGTGTGGAAATCACTAAAAACCAAGAAAACGTGCTCTAATTGTCTTGATAACTTAGTAAAACAATTAAAAGTCATTTTTGATGTATAGGAATCATTCACATGTCAAACTAACACACGATGTGACTTGTATGACTCAAAGTGTGTGTGTTTTCGATTTAAAATTACATTTTAGTAAAAAACACAAGAGTCATACTCAAAACTGAGTAAACACATTTGGATTGTAATGATAATTTAGGAAAATTGTCCATAATTCATTTCTGATATATAGTAATTAGCCACACATCAATCCAAAACATGGTGTGACCTGTATAACTCCAAGTGTGTCTTTTTATTTCAAATTGACATTTTACTAAAAAAGATAAGTGACATACTCAAAACCAAGAAAAAAATTCATATTATTTTTATACTTTAGAAAAATTATCCATAAGTCGTTTTTTATTTTTAGGAATCAGTCACACCTCAATCTAATACACGGTGTTCCCTATATGGATTAAAGTGTCCGTTATCAATCTAAAATTGACATTTTAGTTCATAACATGTGTCGCTCACTAAAAACCAAGAAAATAGACTTAGATTGTATTGATACTTTAGTAAAATAATTCATAAGTCATATGTGACATGTAATAATTAGTGTAACATCAAACCGACACACGATGTGACCAATATGACTCAAAGTACACATTTTCAGTTTAAAGCGACATTTTAGTAAAAAAGTCAAGTGACTTTCTCAAAACTAAGAAAACATATTTGGATTGTTTTTATACTTTAAGAAAAGGATCCATAATCCATTTTTGATGTGTATTAATCATTCCCACCTCAATATGACATACGGTTTGATCGGTATGACTATAAGTGTGTCCTTTTATTTAAAATTAACATTTTATTCATGTATTGTTTCATATTATGTTTGATTTATTTATTTATATTATTACTGATATAAGAATTATTTATTTATATAAGTGAATTCTTTTACTCGATTTGGGGTGGTTTTTTCAGAAAATAATACCATGATCGTGAATTTTTGGGAGGGGTTAGGTGCCAAAGACAATGATACATTGATGTTTTTAAATTTTTCTGATATCCCTTACTAATTAAATTGTACAAATAATTGTTTGAAATGTCTATAATATAGTATTTTTTATGTATTTATGATGTGATTTTTATTTCAATTAAAATATTATGAAATTTCCATACATATATTGCTACTACAGTGTGTTTTAGTTCAAACAGCTCACTACAGCCGTATGGTCTTTATCAGTGTTATTTCTCGCGCTGATAAAGGCCCCTGCTTTATCAGTGCTGATAAAGGCCCCCCTTTATCATCATTTTTTTAGAATTGAAAAAGAGTTTCCCCCTTTTAATAATTATTATGACACAAATACTATTTTATCACTGTTAAATCCCATTTTGTACACTGTTAAAGGGAAGATTTGTGATAGTGAAATTAATTACCGTGGTTAAGGTAAAAATGGGTTTACTTGGGGGTTAAACTAAAAATATAAAGCTAAAAATGACATATACACTTGTCTAAAAACTATTATATGGTCATATTTATACCATTACACCTATAAGGTTTGAGAATTCTCTATTTTAGACCCTTGTGAAACATGGAAAACGTGGTAGCACTCAATTCTTTTCAAAAATACCAAGTGTGTCCTCTCCCCCACTTATGAAAGGTCACCCCTATCCTCCCTCCTTCACATGTTAACACCTATTTGGATAGGAAAATCCCTTCCCAAATAAATTAAAAACTTCCCTCCCCTCATCCTAGAAGCCTTAGTTTGGGAATAAAGACAACCTAGTAATGCTTTAGTGAAAACCTAAGTAGGATACCTGAAGAATAGGTAAAGTTCATCAATGAGCGTTTTTGTTTTATTTCTTTCTTCACCCAATTCAATTATTTTTATATTATTATTATATAATAAACTCAATATATTCTATATACTAAGATGTTTTTATGTTATTTTCATGACCTAAAACTCTCTCCACTTCCATCAAATGGGTTATGAAATCATCATTTGTGTCTACAATGGACTACCGCCTCACGAACTGATGTCATTCATTTTTACATTAACACATCTCACAGTTGGAATTAATGATGGATTTATTGTTTATATACGATATTTATAATTTTATTATGATTATATAATTTTTATATGATACATACCTCCATACTGTCCATTTTTCGGGAATACAATAACGTCGTTCGTGTATACGACCAACTACTGTCTCGCGAAGCGATGTTATTAATTCACAGTTTACATGGAATGTATTAAGGAATAGTTTAATAAAAAAATTTGATATTTATTAAACAACCATGATTTTGGAATGATAATATATATCATTTAATTTTATTTCTTTCAATACAACAAGAAAATGGAAACAATTTTCATTCGTATGTACGGCCTACAGTCTCCATGAACAGTGTATTTCATTTTCTACCACTAAATTTTATGGATTACTATAAGTACATATATAATGAATATATATGATATTTATATCATTTATATCATTATAGATATTATGGAACCATTATCAAATTAATATAACCAAAAATATAAAAAATCAAAACATATACGAAGCACAAAGCGACTATTACCTGAAACATAACTTTAACATGGAATTGTTAATAAATGGGTAATAAAAGGTCATAAGAAAATAATATATGGTATGATATATATGAATATTTTTCTATAATATATTTATAATAAACATATATTTATTATACAGGATGTTTGAATGAGTACAAAGGAAGTCAAGACTTAAGGTAAGGGATTTCCATCTCACCTTTATTTTTCTATGAGACATGTCATGTTCACCGCATGTTTATTTTATGTTGTGCATCTATTACCCATCAATATATTTTATGATTATTCTCCTTGAAATTATGAGTATTTACATATCTATATTATTATTTCTCTTTCATGTGGCTTGTGTTTAAAATGTTAACAAATCGATGGATTTTTGTCTCAATTTTCCTTCTTTAGGAAATAATTTATGTTATGCACCTATATTATTCTATGAGGTGTATATACTACCCCTTTGACATGTTATATCATGAATATACTTCTTCTCGTGATTTTATAAATTTAATTTAATTTTATTATTTCAGTTTTATTATGATTCAAAGTTACCAAAGTAGTAGGAGTTTTATGTTACAATATCATCATTTGTTGGGATTGTTTAAGATTATTCTTCCAAAAATGAAATCTTACAATCTATATCTAAATAAACTCATGAATTTTCTTATCCGATGATTATTTAATTAGGGTACATTTTTTCCCTTCATTTACCTCTCTTTATATACTCATTAGTTCAAAATAATGTTTTTAAGAAAGATCATCATTATTTCTTTATTCGGTCGAAAACCCATTTTTCTTCCAAAACATTGTTTTCTAAAAAAATTTAATTATTTTTTAAAAAAATTAAATTGAAAAGGATATTTTCCTTAGTAAATGTTTTAAATGATTTTAAATATTCCTTTATAATTTTTTAGGTTATTTTAAATTAAAAATATCTTTAAAATGCTTTATGTTTTAAAAATTGTTTTGCAAAGCGAAAATGATATTTTACACAAGAAATGTTTTAAAATGATGAAAATAATTTTCCATAAAATATTACATCTATTGATGTAACCTATTCCTTAATAGGGATATGATTCAAGGATATCGTTCTCATTATTTCTCTAAATGGTTTATTTTTATGATGATAAGATTCTTATGAAACCCATTTCTATTCCACATGTTATACAATGATAAAATTCTTATGAAAACCATTTCTTATTCCATGGGTTATTCTTTGATGAAATGATGAAATGATTATGAAATCTATTTTTTTCAATAGGTTATATTATTATTAATTTTTTATGAAACTCATTTCATTCCATGGGTTCTGATAGTACGGATGTTTTATGATCTTGTGACACACACATGTATGATTTTCATTATGTGACAGTGGTTTCATTATAACCAAGGATGCTAGTTACATTATAACCAATGATGGGTGGGATATATATCTCCCTAAAATGAATTTGGTAAAGATTTATATCTCATGATATAGAAATGATTTGAATGGGGAGTGAACTTGGTTCAGTAAGACAGGACTGGAATGGGGAGTGAACTCGATTCAGTAAGACAGAACCAGAATAGGGAGTGAACCCAGTTTAGTTGGAAAAATTAGAATGGGTAGTGAACTCAATTTATTAAGGGTATTTATACTTTATGATGGCCATGGGAGTTAATCTTGACTACTATGATGGTTTGGGGAGTTAACCCATTCCAATATGCAGCCTTGGCAGTGAGGCTTGACTAATATGGAAATGATTTTCTATGCTTATGTGTATGCCAAAAATATATATCTTATGCCAATACTATGCTCTCATGGATCATGTTATTTTATTACCTTATGATTCGTTTCTTATTAAATTTCATACTTTATTCCATGGATCATGATTATGATCTTTGATATGCAGGGTATGGTTTTCAAATGTTATGCTCATGTTCTCATTCCCTTATGTTCATGTTATACTTACATATCTATCTTTTTTATCCTTAATAAGCATATGAGATCACCCTTATGTTTCCTTTCCAAAGGTTATGAAGAAATGTTTTAAGTAGTGAATTTATATGAAGTGTACTTACTAAAAATATACTTATGGGAGACATTGTAGATCTTTCAAGAATTATAAATATTGTGTTCAAAGTTTACAAAGGCACAAACTATTATAGTCCTCATAAATGTGTTTTTGTAATTTAATAAATATTCATATAAAAAGATATAATATATATGTATGATAATCATGGGTCTCTATACTATGAGAAATCCTTTTGGTATCTCAAAGTGAGACTTACTTCAATACCGATCTTGATTATGTTAGAGCTGGGAAGAAGATATATAGTTTATTATGATACATCATGTATCGATCTAGGAGAAATCCTAAAACAGGGTGATCAAGTTGTGGAATATGGGTCACGTTAGTTGATTCCACACAAGAGGAACTACTCGACACATGATCTTGAGTTAGTCATTGTTCTTCATGCCTTTCACTGTTGGAGACATTACTTACAAGGAGAGCCTTTGTGGTGTTTATGGACCACAAAAGCCTCAAGTACATCTATATGAAACATGAATTGAATATTAGGCAATGAAGGTGGGTTGAATACCTATATTACTTTGAATTAAATATTTATTATATTCTTTGAAAGGTAGATTCAAATGATGATACTCTAAATAGGAGGGCTCAGACAGAGGTGGTTTAGGAGGCCAGTAGCGAGTGGCAGTTTATGGCCCTATTTTTTGAGATACATTTAGAGGTTTAGGACCATCATGTATAGATTTTACTTGCATCATTATCAGTTACCTATTTACTTCTGGAGAAATTTAATAAGAGGTAGCTATCAAATTTTAAGGTCCTGGTCATATGGGAGAGTATTGTTGGAGAGAACCCATCTTTCGGTTAGGTCGTTGATAAGAATGAGATCTTGCACATTCATGGACACATATGGGTTCCTACATATGTGCAAGAGAAGCTTATGTGATAGTTTCATACCTTTATATGGGAATTACATCCCAGTATTAGCAATATGTATCATGACTTACATCACCAATACTGGTGGTCGGGGATAAAAAGAGAGATAACTGGGTTTGTTACTCGGTGTTGCACCTATCAACGGGTGAAGGAAGAACACTAGTGACCAGTAGTCATTTTATAACCATTACTTATTCCTGAGTGGAAATGGGAATAATTCACCATGGATTTCATGACGGTATTTCCTATATCACCTCAGGGTATTGATGTCATATGGGTGATCATAGATATATTGACAAAGGTCTCCCATTTCTTGCCTATTTGGGAGTCTTTTTCTATGGAAAATCTTAGGAGGATCTATATTCATGAGATCATATGCATCCATGAGGTTCCATGTTCTATCATATTGGATAGAGACACTCATTTCATGTTGCAGTTCTAGCAGGGGTTTCATAGGGAACTGGTTTCACCGGTACTACTGAGTATAACCTATCACCCATAGACCGACAGTCAGTAAAAGATTACAGTAAAGGTTTTAGAGGACATACTCCAAGTATGTATTCTTGGGAGAAACGCTTAACCCTCACCAAGTTCTCTTATAATAATAGCTTCTAACCAAACATATAGATGGCTCCTTATGAGGCCATATACAATATGTCATTTCATTTACCCTTGTGCTAGTTAGAGGTAGGAGAGGTAATGATACTGGGTCCTTGTCTCAGTGAGGAGACTTAAAAGTAGATTCAGTTTATTAGGAAGTGGATGTATATAGCTCAATATAGGCATATGTCTATCTTCATCATAGACCACTAGAGTTTGAGATGGGGAGTTAGGTTTTCTATGTGTTTCACCTAGACTGGGGTGTAGACAGATTCAGAAACAAGGGAATCTTTCACCATATTACATTGGGACCTTTGATATTATAGAGAGAGTCGGGAAAAAATCCTATTGGCTTTGATTACATTAGAGGTATCAGTCCATGTATGAAATCTTCCATGTATATCATCTTCACCGATATCATTCTGATCAGTCGCATATTTTTTAGCCTGAGGAGGTTGAGTTAGAGGTTGATACATACTTTGAGAATGATCTTATCCATGCAGTGAATCGTATCATAAAGGTTCTCCAAGGAAGTTTAGTTCCTCTAGTATGGGTTCTATATAAGTATTCCCATGTACAAGACAATACTTGGGAGAGAGGGGCCAACGTGTGTGCCCAGTTGTCAGATTTATTCTCAAATGATGTTTTACCACCATTGGAAGGGAAATTCATGGATGATTTTATTTAAGGGGTGTGTTGTAAGAACCTAATTTTTCTATGAGGTATGTAGCCTTTAAATTGAGCCTTAAAATCTTTCTTTTATCCTTATAAATGTTCCCTATAGTTTAGTGAAGGGTTCGAGAGTGTCTGGGGTTTGTTTAAAGCCTATAGCATTGACTTTTGGAGGAAACAACATAGGTGAAAAGTTAGTGCAAGGTTAGGGATAACCATGTGCTTCAAACCATGAAACCTAGTTAGGGAACCACATGGTTTTTATAAACCATGAAAGGGGGGTTTTTTCCATGCAGGGTTGAGGCAAAGGGTGTTCATAAGCTACACAGTTTTTCCAACCGTGCATTGCAGGCCATGCGGGGTGTTCCCCCTAGATAGTGGGTAGCACGCAGTTGGCGCACGGTTTGTCCAACCATGAATCCAAACCATTCAACCATTAAAGTTTTAAAGAAATGAACATTTTTATACTTCATTTTAATATTTCATATTGCCTTTCATTTCTCCTCCCACACACATCAACTATCACCCTTGGAAGCTCTCCTTAAAGTCTATGCTAGAATTTGATGATTCTTTTCTATCTGGACTCCAATTGATTCATCGCCAGTCTCATTGGATAGTCATTGGTAATATCTCTATTACACTTTTTCCTTTAATAATTTTTCTTCCTATTAATGAATTTGTTTTGGTGTGAGCTTATATGCTCTATTTTCAGGGTGTTTTTATATCTAATATATTTCTTATATTATAGCCTATATTAAAGGCCAACAATGGATGAGGAGTTGACTACCAAACTGAGGTCGATGGTCTCATTCTTTTTCCAAAAAATCTTGGTGGTTATATATATGAATTTTTTCTACGTTTCATATTTTTCTGAGTGACTCTTATTAAATAGATTTATTCTTAAATTAAATGGGTAGGATTGACTTATGTAACTCATGATAATCGTTTAATTATCATTTTAAATATAGGTGTGATGTCACTTATCATCTAGTCCTCCCTCCACATGTTTGTGTGGGTGGCAGGGATTCTCTGACACATTGTTTCGATCTAGTATGGCACAACTTCTTGGCGGAGGGGGGACACACCATCATCAATTGATTACACTATTTCATTGTCTGATAGTGGGGGGGGAGATGAGACTTTTTCTGTTTCTTATCTTGATGTGTGTTTCCCATTTTATATTAGGGTTCATTATGTCCTTCAAGTCGTGCATTATTAAGGATTTTCCCTCTATGTTTGCAATGGGTTCCCTCTTTTCCCAATTTTCAAAAGAGGCCTTATTATTTTATGTTTAATAAAGTGGGATTGACCCTCAACCTGTTAAAAAAATAATGAAGCGGGGATAAAAGAACAAGTTCCTATGCCTTTTTTCGTTGTCTTTCTCACTTATGCTTGAGACGTTCTTTAAATCCAAGTGCCCAATTAAGATAAATGGGAGGATTCATGTGATTCTAGTCCTTCTAAGCCTATTCTTTGTTTTGATCCACCATTTAAAGTGATTTAAATTATTTAATTAAATGTAAAGGACAATTTAATTAAATGTGAACTTAAATGGTACGGTTAGTCTCTGGGCCCATAACCATTCTTATTGTCATGTCAAGAGTGAGATATGGGTTCTAACTCGAAAAGACATAAACTAACTCTTTAGGATTAAATAATTAAGTGAATTATAATTAAACTTATCATGAGCCTTTGGTGATACATGGATTATTATATGAACGACATGGACTGACTCACTTAACTATTGGTTTATATAGGTCGTGATTGATACTTGGACTCCCTTTATGGGCTACCAAGGATGTACTCAGAGGGAAGACTATTATTATGTCATTAGTGATACTTGGACTCCCTATGTGGACTACTAAGGATGGAATCAGACAAAAGATCGTTATATACACCCTGAGTGACACTTGGGATTCTGTATTGGACTGACAAGGATTGACTTAGAGGGTGGTGACCTTATACCACTCCTAGAGTGATACCAAGGTTCCCATGAGGAAATCCTAGGATGGTCTTGTAAGGTGAAGGGTTCATGTTATGCCTGGAGTGATACCTAGGTTCCAAATTAGAAATTCCAAGGATGGTCTTTGGTTGCATATAATGATAATGACTTAATTATATGATGCGCCTTCCAAGCCAAAGCATAAGACTGGATTTGATAAAAGCCTTACTTCTATGATGGCCTTATTATACACATCTTGATCCGATATGATTCATGGGGGATGCTTGGGATATGATCCAGTTCCCGAGAATTTATTATAATTAAATCATGATTGACTGATTACTTAAAGATATTCCAACTTATGTCAAAGAAGGTAGAAGAGGATGGGTGTTCCATGGGAACCCGAACCTATGTGGCTTATTCATACACCACACTTAATTTATAGCTTTTATTGCTACCTACACACTGTTTATTATATATTCACAGACTATATGGAATTAGATATCGTTGGTGGTGGCCTACTAAGTTTATCTCACACCCTGTTTGGGCCACCATTTGGTACCCTAACAGTCTTCATGGATGTAGGTAGGGACAGGGGAAAGCACCTATTTTTCGATAATTGATTAATTGTAGCATGGGAGTGGGGGAGTGCAGGACCAATCTATGGATCATTATGCTATCTGAAGATACTCTTTTGGTCTTTTGTTTCTTTTGGTATACTTGTATGTATGTGTACCTGTTGCCATATCTACCTATATATCCTTTTTGTATAGCATGTCATGATCATCATTTTTTATATGACATTTATGGACATGATTACTTGGTTATTTATATGATGGATGTTTATTTTTTATTTGTTCAAATATCTTTATGCTTTCGCTATTGATTTTTATGATTATACAATTTTTTTGCACTCTAATCATGAGGTTATAGTCTCCCCACTATTCCACCATGGACCCTCATTACTAGTCAGCATCCTCTGGCATACAGAGAGGCATGCTTGAGGTCATGTGGCCAACCAAGTTCGGTTACTATTGAGTGAACCAGGTCTGGGACGTCACATGCTCCTCGTAACTCATTTCCACTTTTCAAAAAACCTTTTAAAATTTGTTTCAAAATAAAATCCCCTCTTTTATTTTGAAATGATTTCGAAACTTACTTTTTAAATCAATTACTTTTGAGAATACCCAAAGAAGAAAATTCAAAACATCTCATTTTCCAAAATACCGTTAGGGATAAAACCTATTTATAAAACATTTCATTAAAACCAAGGGAATATACTCTTCAAAATATTTCATTAAACCAAGTTTGAAAGGGGAACATTTCACAAAAATCCCTTCATTTTCCAAAATAAGGTTTTAAAAATACAAGCACAAACAAAGCACTACACAAGCATTAAAACATGGTGCACAAGAACTAGATCTTAAAAGGGGAATAAAAACACTCCTCAATCCACCTCCCACAAGTGAGAGACACTTTAAGAGAAATCCATAATCATGAGGAATCAAACAGGCTAACCAGGGAAGAAACAGTGTTCACGCTTTGGTCGCACGAGTCGAAAAATCGCATTTTAGTCGTGCAACACACTCTATAAAGGATGCATACATAACTACAAGGGCACCACACATTTTTGTTGGAATTTGTGTAGCTCGATCATTTTTAGATGTTGTCAGGATGAATGCTTCTGGCCCATACTGCACACCAGGCAGTAACCTTCAGAGATCAAGCTCTGTCGTGAGCTCGTTGGGGTTATAGGGGAAAATGCGCCCCTGCTCAGTGAGTTTGGGGGCCGAAGGCCCCGACCCAAATTTTGGGGGACTATATCAATGATGACCACTATAGTATAGATGACCTAATGACACCGACAGGGTACTATAGTGACACAGACTTCCAGCCGCCATTCACTATAGCTTTTTGGACTTCCAGTTGATAGCCACTGTATCACTTTTGGCTTGGGTGGATTCCTTTTACTATAGAAATTAAGAATTCTTGTGTGGTTGGTGGAACAGTGGATAGTCTTCCTCCTTTTTAAGTCCATTTTCAGGATAGGGTCCCTAAGTGTCAGAAACTCTGAGAAATCTCCCTGTAATTGTGCTCCTGACATATAGTGAAATTCTTCCTCTCCGTGGACATAGGGATTATTCCTAAACCATGTAAAACCTTATGTTATGTTCTATTTTTTTTCTTTTACTCTTATTTGAATCATTGTTTTTTCACTGAGACTTCTGTTTTTCTGCATCAACTGGTATCAAAGGTTGAGTTTGGGATTCTCCAAAGATGGTTATGGAAGAAGGAAAGGTGAAGATAAATCGCTTTGATGGAACTAACTTCAGTTTTTGGAGGATGCAGATCAAGGATTATCTTTATCAAAAAAAAGATGCACCTGTCGCTTCTGGGTCTGAAGCCAATGAACATGGATCAGTCAGAGTGGGAGTTGTTGTATCAGAATTTTCTGGGCATTGTGCGCCTTAAGTTAGCCAAAAACATGGTGTTCAACATCAGATAGGAGAAGATGATGATTGATCTAATGAAATCACTCGTGAATATGTATGAGAAGCCTTCTGTGAAAAATAAGGTTCACTTGATGTGGTGATTGTTCAACCTGAAAATGTTTGATGGGAAAATTGTTGCAGATCACATCAATGAATTCAACACCATCATAAGTCAACTAACATCTGTGAACATTGATTTTGGTGATGAGGTATGTGAATTAGTCTTACTTTCCTATTTACCTGATAGTTGGGAAGCAATTATAATAGTTGTGAGCAGTTCTTCAGGGAATTCAAAGTTGGCTCTGAAAGATGTACAAAACCTGATCCTTAGTGAGGATGTGCGAATAAGAGAATCAGGTAGATTCTTTAGTTATGCTCTGAACATCGAAGGAAGAGGAAGGTACCCACAATGAGAAAATAATAGAGGGAGATCAAATCCAAGAGGGAAAATCTAAGACAAGGCAAAGGGGGCTAATCCTACCTACTGGACATGCGGAAAGAGAGGACATGTCAAGGAGTGCTGAGAAAAATGGAAGGGACATGAAACCAATGGAGAAAACACGATGACTGAAGGAACTGATAATGTGTTTCTACTGAGCGTGGATATCCCTATGAATTCTTGGATTTTAGACTCAGGGTTGTATTTCCATTCCACATCAGAGAAGGGTTTCCTAAAAAAAATTCTAGAAATTTTGGCAAGGTACATCTTGCTGATGATGAACCCTTTCATATTGTGGGTAAAGGTGATGTAAGGATCAAGACCAATAGTGGGAGTCTCCTGGTTCTAGAAAATGTGAAGTATATCCTTGGATTGAGAATAAATCGTATTTCTGTTGGATATCTTGATGGTGCAGGATTGAGTACCACTTTCACTGGTGGTGTATGGAAGATCACCAAAGGATCTATGGTCATAGCTTAGGGAGAAAAGAATGATACCCTATATAACATGACAAAAACTTTAATATACATGGATGCATCACTAAAATCCATAGGATATTCACAACTATGGCACTATAAGCTAGGCCATATGAGTGAAAAGGGGATGAAGGTGCTGGAAACAAAAGGTCTTCTACCAGAGCATAAGTTAGTGGATGTTGGCCTATGTGAAGATTGTATCTTCAGAAAGTAGAAGAAAGTATCATTTGAAAAAGGAGGCAGAACATCAAAGGCTAGGAAGATGGATATGGTGCACACATATTTTTGGGGGCCTGCACCAGTACTTTCCCTCTAAGGGTCACAATACTATGTGACATTCATCTACAAATCAACAAGAAAGGTATGGGTTTACTTTCTAAAAAGAAAATATGATGTGTTTAAGACGCTTTAGAAGTGGAAGGTCATGGTGGAGAATGAGTCAGGAGAAAAACTGAAATTCTTGAGGTCTAATAATGGTGGAGAGTATGGCAGTCATGAGTTTAGGGATTTCTGTTTTGATAATGGAATTCGGTGGGGGAAG
This sequence comes from Viscum album, assembly GCA_963277665.1. NCBI lineage: Eukaryota > Viridiplantae > Streptophyta > Magnoliopsida > Santalales > Viscaceae > Viscum > Viscum album. Next base: position 1,641,534,609 of record OY728145.1, read on the forward strand.
ACTATTCCAGGTACACTACAACAAAATGGTATGGAATATTTGATGGATAGGATGTTATTCTAAGAGTATGAGGTTACACTCGGGGTTACCAAGAATTTTTGGGCTGATACAGTGAACATAACATCATATCTCATCAATAAAAGTCCATCTGTGTCAATGGTAGAATGTCTACCTGAGTATCTATGGTCTGGTAAGGTGGTAAGACTCTCAAATTTACGAGTCTTTGGTAGTTTGGCATATGTTCATGTTGATTCCAATGCAAGGGAAAAACTTAATGCCAAGTCCAAAAGATGTTTCTTTATTGGCTATGGTGCTGAGGAGTTTGGTTATCGCTTTTGGGATGATCTCAACAAGATGGTCACCAGGATCCAGAATGTGATATTCAATGAAGGTGTCATGTAAAAAGATCTTCATGCAGTTGAAGATGAAAATGGGAACATTGAATCGAAGTGCAAAGAGAAAGTGGAGCTTAAAGTTGTACATGATCATGAGACATCGAAACCGGTGGAATATACTACTCCAGTGGAGTTAAGGAGATCAACAAGGGTGAGAAGGGCTATGTAGAGGTACTCACCTTCCTTACATTATTTTTTATTGAATGATGATGGAGAACCAGAATGCTTTGAAGAGGCAATGCGGTTGAAGGAGTTGAGTAAGTGGTAGCTGGCTATAAAGGAGGAGATTTCCTCATTGCATGATAACAACACTTGGGAGTTGACACCTCTACCAAGAGGAAAGAAATCATTGCATAAAAAATGGGTGAACCAGGTCAAGGAAGAACATGATGGCAAGAGGAGGTTCAAAGCAAGGCTGGTGGTGAAAGGCTTCCAACAGAAGGAGGGAGTGGATTTCATAGAAATATTCTCACCAGTAGTGAAGCTTACCACCATCTAGGTGGTTCTCAGTATTGTGGCATCATAAGACTTTCATCTTGAGGAGCTTGATGTTAAGACTACTTTCCTTCATAGATATCTAGAGGAAGCATCCATAGGGATATTTTGAGTTTGGGAAGGAAGACCTGGTGTGAAAACTCTAGAAGAGCTTATATGGATTAAAGCAGCAACTCAGGCAATGGAACAAAAAATTTGATTCATTTATGTCTAAAAATGAATATAAATGATGTGTCATGGATCAAGGTTGCTACATCAAGTCATTTGGTGATGAATATATTATATTTTTTTTATGTGGATGACATGCTCATTGTAGGAACATGTATGCAGAGGATTGATGAGTTTAAAGGATAGTTGGCAGAGGAGTTCGAAATAAAGGATCTTGGAGAATCTGGAAAGATTTGGGGGATGAAGATCAAGAGAGACCGTGTGGCTGGAACCTTAATGTTATCACAGGATGACTACACTGGGAAGGTTCTTAGAAGATTCAGTATGCTGGAAGCAAAGGCAATCTCTATTCCCCTGGAAGGCCATTTCAAACTCTTAAAGAAGCAATCATTGAAGATGGCGGAAGAGGTTGAGTACATGGTAAAGGTTCCATATGCATCAGTTGTTGGAATCATGATTTATGACATGGTTTGCACTCAACCTAACATCTCTCATGTAGTGGGAGTTATGAGAAGGTAAATGACTACCTGAATGGGAAGATGTGAAGTGGATACTGAGGTATTTGAAGGGAATTAAGGATGTATCTTTGTGCTTTGGCAATGGAAATTCACTACAGGGGTATGTGGATGTTGACCTTGGAGGTGACGTCGACAGGAGTACCACAGGTTATGTATTTACCTGTGGAGGAACTATGGTAAGATGGATATCACAATTGCATAAGGTGGTGGCTTTATCCACCATAAAGGCAGAATAAATTACTATAACAGAAAATGTGAAGAAGATGGTCTGGCTAAAGAACTTCTTGGATGAGTTGGGAATAAATCGAGAGGATAATGTATTTCACAATGACAGTCAGAGTGCGATACATCTTGCAAATAACCCAGTATTTCATGCCCAAACGAAGCACATTCAGCTGAAGTATCATTTCATCATAGGTTTGATACAGGATGAGTTGCTGACATTGCAAAAGATTTTTGGAACCAACAATTCAGCAAACATGTTGAAGAAGCCGATGGTAATAGAGAATTTGAGGCACTATTGTGCCTCTATTGGTCTCCACTAATGAATAGAGGATGAGAGGAAGAACAAGGGTGGACACAATGGGAGCACAAGAGGAAAACAAATTGTATTTCATGAATCATTAGCTTGAAATAGAAGTTGAGAATAGAAAGCATATGCACTGGTAAGTGGAGAAGAGGAAGAGCTAAGATTAAATAAATTATCTTAGTTAGGGGCATCGAAGCAAGTTAGCATTGTAGATCAGGCTCCAAGTGGGAGATTATTGTAATTGGTGTTGTCTGGTCCTTTTTGGATGTTGTTGGGATGAATGTTTTCAGCCCATACTATACATCAGGCCTCAACCTTCGTGGGCTGAGCTCTGTGATGAGCTCATTGGGGGTTTCAGGGGAAACATGCCCTTTCTCATGGGGTTCGGTGCCAAAGGTCTCGACCCAAATTTTGGGGACTGTAGCAATGTTAACATTGTAGCAGAGCTAACTGACCGACACTGACAAGGCACTGTAGCGATGCAGACTTCCATCCATCATTCACTGTAGCTCTTTGGACTTCCATCCAATAGCCATTGCAGCACTTTTGACTTGGTTGGCCCTCTTTCACTATAGTGATGCAGACTTCTTGTGCGATTGGTGGAATAGTGGATCGTCTTCCTCCTTTTGTAGTCCTTTTTTGGGATAGGGTTCCTAAGTGTGAGAAACTCTGAGAAATATCTCTATAATTATGCTCCCAACATATAGTGAAATTATGCCTCTCCATGAACATAGGAAATATTCCCAAACCACGTAAATCCTTATGTTATTGTTCTGTTTTTTTTTTGTTTTACTCTTCTTTGAATCGTTGTTTTGTCATTGCGACTCTCGGTGTTTCCACATCTAGTTTCCCAAGCCATGTGGACTAACTATGCTACTCATGTTTCCCTCCATTTCCACCCTGAAACCAAAGGATGACCCCCAATATCACTTAAATACTCAAATGGGATCACAAAAACATCAAAATACATCAAAATCAACTAAAATAATCTTTGATTCACAATTTGAAACCCAACTTCCCCCGAAAGCTTGAGGATCAGGATGAGAAAGAGCTAACTAGATGCTCCCCACCCTTACCACTCAAGCTCTGACAACCTTAATCTCATTTTGACCAAAATATCCCTAAATAACAAGGGATACATAAGAGTCTTAGGCTCTTACCATAGAACCAAAAATCTCTGATACCATTTTGCAACAAACTGACCTGAGTTGTCACCGAACTCGGCACCCGACCTGATTCGCCACAAGGCTTGAACAATGTTTCTGATCCCCAGGGGCTAGAAACCAATTCCTAGGCATCACTAAAACTCTTTGGGAATAGTTTCACCCAAATCAAAGATAAAGACGGGAGAACAAATAAATACAAGAGGCAAAATAAATAAACATTCTAAACTGTTCATAATCAACTAAACTGATCCAACCCATTTTCATAATCATAAACATCATCCATAAACAGGAGGATGAAACAAAGAAACATATAAAGCACTATCTAAAAATTTAACAACTACAATACAAATCGACTTGTGCTCGAACCAACTCCATTCAACCTCCAGTTTCTCACCACCACCCCACGCCAACCTCAAGAAACCAACGAATCCAACTACAGACCTAGAACCTGAAATATATAGGTGTGATCTAAAAAATCCAATAGGTCACCACAACCCACAGAAACTATGAAATTTTTTTCATAAGGAAATTCATCAATACTAGTTTGTAAATAAATCTAGAAAGTATGCTTTTCAAACAAACACTAGATTAAACAACCCAACACACTCACATGAGTCAAGAACAGCAAGAAGACACCATATATCACAAGACATGCAACCAGATATAAACATGGAACGATGCCATAACAATGAAAGAATGGGAAATGATACAAACAAACACTAGATTAAACTCCCTTATGTCAATAACCTACCAGACAATCGAATGTGTTATGGGATCTACCCTAGGGATTCCTAACGTGTGAAGCACCTATCCATATAAGAGTATACCAACTCACGAACCAACTACTGACATGCACTGAAGTTCAAACCACAAGTCATCCTACTAATCCACACAAGCCACATTGCGATGACAAACCCCTCCTAGCCCTTATGCCTAACACGAATGGAGGGATGCTAGTAGCATGTGAACCAACTAGCGTAATAAAATAGATCTCCCGCTTAATACCCAAGTTCCCATGAAAAATAAAGTGAGGCGTAAGAACGTGTAAGCCAAGACTAACACACAAAGCACAACCATAGCTACCCTCACCCCTAACACCCAATAATAAATAGCCCCATATATATATATAAAATACATCCACAACATAAGCAAGCACATTCCCACACAATGGGAGCAGCATGCATCTCATAGAGATCAAGAAAACCCATACACGGGGTGAACAAATCAAGGGGGAAATCATGGGGTGTCTCTCACATCCACCATTTAAAATTTGAAGTGCTAATCAAACCTTTAACACCAAAACATAACTTAGGATGTCAATCCCTTTCACATTTCATAAAACATCATTCCAAACATTATTTGGAAAACAATGGATATCACACGCCATTTAAAAATGTTTCAAATTCACCATCAAACACAGGTCTTCTTCTTTGAAATCGAAAACAATGCCAAAGGACATTCATTTCCATCAAAGCATTTGAAAAGAGCCAGCAAGGCATTTTCTCTAGGGGAAAACCACAAACACATTTCAAATCACCATTTGAAACCTATTAAAGAATCCATTTTATAAAACACTTTGAGGTCAAAATCTCACTTCAAAACAAAAATCCCTTTAAAACAAAGTTTTCACACATTGGAAACTAAAATGGGGTTCACATCCCACACACATCATGAAATCCATTTCAAAAAGCCACAAAAGCATTTCACAAAATCATAACACAATAAAACATTCCATTTCAAATATGAAAACATGGAATTTATAAAGCAACCACTTTATGTCAAGCTCAAAACTCCACAAAACGATTTCAAACCACCACAAAGATATCACATATAATAATGCTTCTATAAAAATGGAATTTAGAAGGAACAAGTACACTTTGAATTTTGAAATAAAATAATTACATAATAACAGCTACTTGGAAGAAGTGAAAACCAAGACAAAACGTGTCACCTTTAATGACGAGCACACCAACAAGGATAGAGACGACATCTACAAAACCTAGACACCAAAAACCCCAACATGAGATCCACTCGAGACCTTAAAAATCAACCATAAGAGATCTAGGGTTCATGGGGGAAGTTAAAATGAAGAGAAAAGAGAGGGAAAATAATAAGAGAAAGAGAGAATGAAATGACTAAGAATCTCTTGGAAATCGCCAGAGAGACTAAGAATTGAAGGAAGATGAGAGTGAAGCTCCTCCTTGGGCCCCCAAGGGATGGGTGGCGTGAATGTGGGAGAAGAGCGGTGAAACTACTCATAATTAAAAGAGGGTATTTTGGGAAATCCCCAGAATTTAAACACATGGACATGTCGCATGATTTAGCCGCATGGTTTGTCAAACCGTATGACAGTCGTGTATAACCCACTGCCTAGACATAGAGTACTTGCATATTTTGGCTGAAAAGTCTGTCAAACTATACACCAACCATGTGTCGGTCTCAACCTAGACCAAAGAGGTTGAACGGTTTCTAGGGAGCTCCAAACGGTTTGAAAAATTGTACGGAAGTTGTGCAAAACAACTCTATCACCATGACAGGTACATCCGCACAAGCATCACATGGTTACTGTAACGACCCAAAAATTCATTAATGAAAATTCCTCTTGGTCTATTTAAATGTATTCTTATGGTTATGTAAAACGTATGCACTTATTTGGTTTTATGTTTTAAAATACTATTAAGAATAGTGATTGTTGCTAATATAGTCGTTGAATAGTGATCACATGATTAGTATAAATATAGGGCTTTAACAAATCCAATTTACTCAGACAAAGGAAGCGATGGCCTCATCCAATAGACTTTCCCCATACGAAGCCCTTTTGTCAGAGCTCGGAAAGGAGGTGGCATCATTGGGCTTCGCTCTTGACCAAGCCCAAGCCAAGCTTGAACACGTTAAGCTTGAGCGGAACTGACTACGGGAGAAGTAGAAGTTAATAGAGATCACCACCCAAGTGATGTTATCTGAGCCACCCCAAGAGTCTGTCATCATCACACACCTTACCATTCGGTCTTATGCGAGTGTTATAAGAGGTTATGTAACGAGACCCTAGCACTATGACTATGTACATTATTCTTGTATAGAGAATATACATTCTTTTTATTGTTACTGTATAAATAGTTTTTAAATCACAAATAGTATTTTTAGTTAATATTCAACTAAGAAATCTATTTCGATGAATTAATGGATTTTTGAATTAAATAATATTTTAATAAAATATTATTATTATTATTAAATTAATTTTTATTAAATATAAATTATCGTATAATTTTATGAATACAATTGTAATTTTTATTAAGCTTTGAAAGCTGTTTTTTTCAAAACCCATGAATTTTCGATAAATGTCGGTTTTTATTTTAAAAGTAAAAATTCACATATTTAGAAAATTATTTAGATAAAATGAATATTATTTTTGTAATCAAGACATTGAAATTATCTAATGGTGAATTTTTCATAATTTTCTGAGACAGCCGAATTTTTGGGTAAAAATTAAATACCGATTAAATATATAATGTGTTTTATGACATCATAATGACCCAATAGTGATGTAATAAAATAATATAAACATTATGTTCTCCAATATATGTTTTACCATTAAAATAATGTGATTTTGGGTTTGTTTGATTTATTTTACAAAGCTTTACTGGACCCTTCAAGGCTTATAAAACATTTTGTCTTTTTAAATTGTTTTCCTTGAGAGTGTGAATCACCTCCAAATAAGCAACCCTATTGTTTTAAGAAGTTCAGCCATTAGCCTTATAAAATATTGTTTTCCACTCCCCTTTGAAAAAACCATGGGCAAAAACCATGGTCTAGTTTGTGGTTTTGATTAATTTAATGTGAGGTGTCCCAAACCTAAATAATAAAGAATTCCCTCTCATTTCATATATAAACTCACCCAAGATCCCAATTCCTCTTCACTCAAAACCTTTGGAGTTCAACCAAACCATTCCCTCCTATCTCTAGAATCCTCCCAAGGTTCCCCATGCTCCCAAGAAGCCTCTCTCAACCTCTCCCAAACTTTTGGGATCGCACTTCCAAATAAAGGATTTCTTTCTTTCTCATTTTTGTCCAATTTTATTTAAGTTGTTATGCCCTTTTTTTCAATTAAAAATGTTGGGGGTATGATTTCACACCTTCCCTATAATTCCCTCATTATTTTTAGATGATGGGATACCCCTTTCTTTCTCATTAATGCCTCTCATGTACACCCGTTACCATGCCGAAATTCCATGAGGGATTTCTCTCTCCTCATTTACATCTAAGTAATTCTTTTGTATTATGCATCTAAATTACCTTACGTTTGTTGGGACATGTATCTATATGACCCCAATTACTGTCCATTTCATGTAAGTATGATAAGACACCCCTTTCTCATCAATAATTTTTTATGAGTTTTTATTTCACATTGTTATGCTGCCGAAATTGCACTACGATTTTCCAAGCCAATGTCATTGTGTAGTGAATACCATGTTCATTTCTCTATCAAGGGTATTTACCTTTATGCACATTTACTTATTGATTATAAATCTTCATGTATGTATTCCACATCCCTTTATTGTGGAATAAATGATGATGATTGATTCTATGTTGTATGATTCATGTGGCACACTTATGCATGAAATGAAATGTTTAAGAAGGGTGCGCCCTAATAGCGCTCCAATACATTGGGTAAAGTATATTATCATGATGCATAATGTGCAATGAGTGTTGACTCATTCTAATTAAAGTGCAACAAGGGTTTACTCGTGCTTCATGTGCAATGAGGGTTTACTCATGCTCTATGTGCAATGAGTTTTGGCTCATGCTAAATTCCATGTTAAGTGTTGTTGCCACATTTCCATGTTATGATTATCATGATTTATCATGCCTTATGTTCATGTTTCTATTGTGATCCATTGATATGCTTATTGTCTAACATGTATTGTATTCCTCATGTTATTCCATGTTTATTCCCTTATTGGGATTTATAGCTCACCCTTTTCTTATGCATGTCCTCGGGTTATCTCATGCAATGCTAAGTACGAGTGAATGTAGTGGTCATGTAAAGGAAGTTTTCAATAAAGATATTTTATTTCATGTTTTAAGTTGTTATGTAATGATCCTAATCCCCAAATACACTAGACCTCTCGATGTTCTATGTTGTATCAAGTGAAGTTTATGTAAAATATCATGTTTTAGTGTGTAATAAAGAGCAGGGTTGTTATAGTTGGTATCAGAGGATAGGTTTAGTTATTTTTTGGGATTAGGATTAGAAAACCCTAGTGAAATCCTTAGGGATAAGAATATATATAATAAAAACATCCCTATGTTTTGGTGAGTATTGAGTAAGTGGTTTATCAAGAAAATACATCTCTTTCTGGATATGAGCAGGTAGCGGCGGCTCTAGCACAGATGTACCTAGGGGTGAAAACCCCGACAAGGAGTTTCGGGCTTGACCCGGGGTATCCTGGTACACGACAACGAGCCTTGATTCACTCTTGGTTACGACACTCATGGGGTATATGCATTGGTAAATTCACAAGCTTAGTATGAACCATTATTAAGGGAATAAAAAAATTCCCCTGAGAATATATGTTAGAAAGTAGTTCATGGATAACACAGATTGAAGCCTATAGATTCGTAAGTTAAGGAAATAAAAACTATTTATAAGTCATCTGTTTTTGGATTATCTTTTATGTGTTACCCCTAACTTTCTTTTTATTCCAGCCAATGACCGGTAATAGGAGGACTCGGGCTAACAACCGATGTGAAGACCAATGTGATGACTGTTCTAATGAGATGTCCATTCTGATGAGAGAGGCAACCACAAACTTTGTCACGATACTCACTTAGTTAACTCAAACATTGAATAGAAACATGGGTCAAGAAGAACGTTCAACCCCCCCCCCCCCCAAGAAAGAACAAGTTGTTATCGAGAGCTTCATGAGACAAATGCCTCCTACTTTTAATGGATCATTTGATCCCTTAATCGTCGAACAATGGATCAACTCCATTGAAAAGATCTTCTCCATCCTATAATGTTCTAAACAAGAGAAGGTTCTTCTGGCTGCTTATCGTATGGAGGGTGAAGCCGATCAATGGTGGACATTGATCAAAAATACAAAGCCTGAGGAAGAGATCGAGGTGTTGGAATGGAAGGATTTTCGAAAGATGTTTTTTGATAAATATTTTCCGCACACACTCCGGCTTAAGATGGAAAGGGACTTCCTTACCCTCAAGCAAAAAGATGACGAATATGTCAGAGCGTATGAGGCAAACTTCACAAGGCTTTCACGATACGCTTTCGGCTTTGTCGTTACCCCCAAATGTAAGGTTGACTGCTTCTTTGGTGGGCTGAAATCTAGCCTGCGAAAAGCCCTGGCAATCCGTGACTTCGACAGCTATGAGGAAATTGTCTGGTGTGCCCTCAGGAGATTGGTGAACCTCAGGGGTATCATGGGGATAAGAAGCGTAAGGTGGAATTCAATTATGGCAGTCTGATTGATAAATCCAACGGTGCTAAGAAAATCTAGTACCCCACTTACCAAAGGTGCAGAAAGAAGCACCCCGAAAATTGCCTGAAGGGGACGAGAAAATGCTTTAGGTGTGGGAGAGAATGGTACCTAGCCATTAACTGCCGACAAGAAAAACTTGCGACTGCGACAGAGGAGAGGAATGCTTCGTTTGACTCTAAACGCGTTGGTCATTGCTTCAACTACAAAGAACCGGGGCATCTTGCAAATCAATTCCCTAAGCCAAGGGTTTTCAGAGACAACCAACAACCTCCAAGGCAGCAAGGGAAAGCTTTTGTCATCACTACTACTGAAGTGAACCCCGACAACGAAGTGGTGACAAGTACGCTATTTATTCATTCAAGAATAGTGAACGTACTTTTTGATTCAGGTTCTATACATTCTTTTATATCCTAAATGTTTAGTAGAACAATCCCAACACCACCACAAATCATGGAAGTAAAGATGTCAGTGAGTACGGAAAATGGGGCAATCATTGCATCCCATGAATATAACTCCTCCCCTGTCTTAATCTGTGGATTGAAATTCCCGAAGAACCTCATCATACTCCCTCTGGTGCAATTTTATGCAACTCTTGACATGGATTAACTTTCCTTATATAGAGAAAACATAAATTTCCATGAGAGGGAAATCACTCTCCATGTGGAGAATCGACCCCCTTATTTTGTACAAGTGCAAGGAGTAAGATTAATCTTCTTTAACTTCATCATCTCAAGGATGGATATTATTGCCCTATGAGCACGCATATCTGGCTCAGATGATTGAGTCTAAGGAGGCAACCATCCTTGAAGACATGCCTATTATGAGGGATTTCGCTAAAGTGTTTCCCGAAGAATTGACTGGTCTTCCTCCTAGAAGAGATGTTGAATTCTCAATCGATCTTATACCTGGGGCATTGCCAATATCCAAGACTCCGTATAGAATGGCTGTTGTGGAGCTTGAGGAGTTGAAGAAACAACTACAGGAGAATCTGGATAAAGGGTTTATACACCCAAGTGCTTCACCATGGGGTGCACCAGTATTCTTCGTCAAGAATAAGGATGGGTCAATGCGCCTTTGCATCGATTATCGTGAGCTTAAAAAAATCAAGATAAAGAACAATTATCCTCTCCCACGAATTGATGACTTGTTCGATCAGCTGCGTGGAGCACAATACTTCTCCAAGGTAGATTTGCGGTCGGGATATTATCAAGTAAGGGTGAAGAAGGAAAATATCCCCAAAACTGCTTTTCGTACACGATACGGGCACTATGAATTCATAGTAATGCCTTTCGGACTCACTAATGCTCCATCAATCTTCATGGACTTGATGAATAGATTCTTTAGAGATTACCTCGACAAATTTTTGGTAGTCTTTATAGATGATATTCTAATATACTCCAAAAGCAAGGAGGATCATGAGGAGCATCTAAGAATTGTATTAGAGACCTTGCGAAAGGAGAAGCTCAATGCAAAGTACAACAAGTGTGAGTTCTGGTTAAAGGAGGTCTCATTCTTGGGTCATATCATCACAAGAAATGGGATATATGTGGATCCCTCCAAGATAGCTGCAATAGAGGGATGGCCAAGGCCAACATCGATAACGGATATCCATAGCTTCTTGGGGTTAGCTGGATATTATCGACGATTTGTGAGAAATTTCTCACGATTTTCCAACCTTATTACCAAGCGAACTCGAAAGGGAGTAAAGTTTTCTTGGAGTGATGAATGCGAAGAAAGCTTAAAGGAGTTGAAAAGGAGGCTTATCACTGCGCTCGTGCTCACAATACCCACAAGTGGAGAACTTTTTTTGGTATTCAGTGATGCTTCGAAGAAGGGAATGGGATGTGTGTTGATGCAAAATGACAAAGTCATTGCCTATGCTTCAAGGCAATTGAAAGTTCATGAGCAGAATTATCCAACAAATGATTTGGAGTTGGTTGCGGTGATCTTCGCTTTAAAATTTTGGCGGCATTAACTATTTGGGGAGAAGTGTGAAATATATATGGACCAGAAAAGCCTCAAGTATATATTCACACAGAAAGAGTTGAATATGCGCCAACAAAGATGGTTAGAACTGATCAAAGACTATGACTGCTCAATCCATTACCACCCTGAGAAAGCGAACAAGGTGACGGATGCTCTAAGTAGAAAGGACCCAGCGATTCTATAATTGATGAGAATTGAGAAGGATCCAATCTTCATAGATTTGATGAAGATAGACATGGGAATCATAAAGAAGGGAACATCGTCAATCCTTCCACAAATGATTGCTCAGCTGTCTCTTTTGGAAAAGTTAAAGGATGTTCAAAAAGATGATGTGGGAATTCAGAAGAAAGTGGAAGCAATCAGAAAAGGGAAATCATCGGAGTTCAATGTTAATGAAGAAGGAATTGTGATATTTGGGAAAAGACTATGTGTTCCATCAAGTCCAGAGCTGAAGAAGGAACTTTTGGATGATGCACATAGTTCGAATTTCTCTATTCACCCATGAAACACAAAGATTTATCAAGATCTCTGAGAGCATTATTGGTGGGATAATATGAAGAAGGAGATCACTAAGTATACATCAAAGTGTCTGGTGTGTCAGCAAGTGAAGACAGAGATGCATAAGTCTAAGGGGATGATGCAACCATTGCCCATACCAGCATGGAAATGGGAGAACATCACCATGGACTTTGTCACCGGACTTTTGAAGACATCCAAAGGCAACAATGCAATCTGAGTTATTGTGGATCATCTTACAAAGCTTTCACACCTCATTGCAATTCGATAGGATTTCTCATTGGATCAACTGGCACAGATATATATCAGGGAAGTGGTAAGGCTGCATGAAGTACCACTATCTATTGTATCCGGTCGAGATCCAAGATTCACCTCTAATTTTTGGAAGAGTCTTCAACATGCTCTGGATACTGAACTGAACTTCAGTACGGCCTATCATCCTCAAACGGATGGCCAATCTGAGTGAACTATTCAGACACTAGAGGATATGTTAAGATCATGTTCTATGGACTTCAAAGGAGGGTGGGATCAACATCTTCCTCTGGTTGAATTCTTCTATAATAACAGTTTCCACTCGAGCATCCGAATGACACCTTATGAAGCCCTGTATGGGAAGAGGTGCAGAACACCGACATGTTAGGATGAAGTCGGTGAGCGTAAGCTGTTAGGACCAGAAATGGTCGAAGAAATGGTGGAGAATGTGAAAACCATTCAACAGCATATCAAGGCAGCCCAAAGTCGACAGAAGAGTTATGCAGATAATCGTCGACGAGACCTTGAGTTTAAAGTTGGAGACATGGTATTTCTACGCATATCTCTGTGGAAGAAGGTCATGAGGTTTGGAAAGAAATAGAAGTTAAATCCTAAGTACATCGGCCCCTTCTAGATTCTTGATTATGTCGGGGCTATGGCATATCGACTAGCACTTCGACCTACCATGGCCAAAGTACATGACGTCTTTCATGTATCCCTCTTAAGGAAGTACATACCAGACTCTTCACATGTACTCTTTTCAAAGGTAGTACAGCTAGAGAATGATCTTTATTACGAGGAGCAACCAGTGAAGATCTTAGATCGTAGAGAAAAAGTTCTACGAAATAAGACAATATCCATCGTTAAGGTGTTGTGGCGAAACCACAAGTTTGAAGAAGCAACGTAGGAATTATAGAAAGTGATGAAGCAAAGTTACCCACATCTGTTTTAGTGTGGGAAAAGGAAATTTCGAGGGCGAAATTTCTTAAGGGGGGAAGATTACAACGACCCAAAAATCCATTAATGAAAATTCATCTTGGTCTATTTAAATGTCTTCTTATGGTTATGTAAAATTTATGCACTTATTTGGTTTTATGTTTTAAAATACCATTAAGAATTGTGATCGTTGCTAATATAGTCGTTGAACAGTGATCACATGATTAGTATAAATATAGGGCTTTAACAAATCCAATTTACTCATACAAGGGAAGTGATGGCCTCATCCAGTAGACTTACCCCGTATGAATCCCTTCTGTCGGAACTCGGAAAGGAGGTGGCGTCATTGGGCTTTGCTCATGACCAAGCCCAAGCCGAGCTTGAACACGTTAAGCTTGAGCGGAACCGACTATGAGAGAAGTGGAAGTTAATAGAGATTACCACCCGAGCGATGTTATCTAAGCCACCTCAAGAGTCTGTCATCATCACACACCTTACCCTTCGGTCTTATGCGGGTGTTATAAGGGGTTATGTAACGAGACCATAGCACTATGACTATGTACATTATTCTTGTATAAAGAATATACATTCTTTTTATTGTTACTTTATAAATAGTTTTTAAAGCACAAATAGTATTTTTAATTAATATTCAACTAAGAAATCTATTTTGATGAATTAATGGATTTTTGAATTAAATAATATTTTAATAAAATATTATTATTATTATCAAATTAATTTTTATTAAATATAAATTATTGTATAATTTTATGAATGCAATTGTAATTTTTATTAAGATTTGAAAGTTGTTTTTGTTAAAACCCATGAATTTTCGATAAATGTCGGTTTTTATTTTAAAAGTAAAAATTCACATATTTAGAAAATTATTTAGATAAAATGAATCTTATTTTTGGAATCAGGACGTCAAAATTATCCAACGGTGAATTTTTTATAATTTTATGAGACAGTCGAATTTTTGGGTAAAAATTAAATATCTTTTAAATATATAATGTGTTTTATGACATCATAATGACTCAATAGTGATGTAATAAAATACTATAAACATTATTTTCGGCCAATATATGTTTTACCATTAAAATAATGTGATTTTGGGTTTGTTTGATTTATTTTACAAAGCTTTAGTGGACTCTTCAAAGCTTATAAAACATTTTGTCTTTTTAAATTGTTTTCCTTGGGAGCGTGACTCACATTCACATAAGAAACCCTATTATTTTAAGAAGTTCGGTCGTTGACCTTATAAAATACTGTTTTCCACTCTCCTTTGGCAAAAACCATGGGCAAAAACTATGGGCTGGTTTGTGGTTTTGATTCGTTTAATGTGAGGTGTCCCAAACCTAAATAATAAAGAATTCCCTCTCATTTCCTATATAAACCCGCCCAAACTCCCACTTCTTCTTCACTCAAAGCCTTTGGAGTTCAACCAACCTCTGCCCTCCTCTCTTTAGAATCCTCCCAAGGTGTCTCAAGCTCCCAAGAAGCATCTCTCAAGCCTTTCCAAAACTTTTGGGATCGCACTTCCAACTAAGGGATTTCTTCCTTTCTCATTTTTGTCCAATTTTCTTTAAGTTGTTATGCCTTTTTGTTTTCAATTAAAAATATTGGGGTATGATTTCACACCTCCATACTGCCCTCTTTATGTTTGGATGATGAGAGACTCCTTTCTCTCTCATCAATGTCTCTCATGTACACATGTTATCATGCTGAAATTCCGTGAGGAATTTCTCTCTCCTCATTTTTATCCAAGTAATCTTTTTGTATTATGCATCTAAATTCCATTACGTTTGTTGAGACATATATTTATATGACCCCCCTTACTGTCCATTTCATGTAAATATGATGAGACACCTCTTTCTCTCTCATCAACCATTTTTTATAAGTTATTATTTCACGTCGTTATGCTGTCGAAATTGCACTACGATTTTCCAAGTCAATGTCATTGTGTAATGAATATCATGTTCATTTCTCTATCAAGGGTATTCACCTTTATGCACATTTACTTATTGATTATAAAGGTTCATGTATGTATTCAACATCCCTTTATCGTGGAATAAATGATGATGACTGATTCCATGTTGTATGATTCATGTGGCACATTTATGCATGAAATGAAATGTTTAAAAAGGGTACGCCTTGATAACGCTCTAATGCATTGGGTAAAGTATAGTATCATAATATGTCATGTGCAATGAGTGTTGACTCATGCTAATTCAAGTACAACGAGGGTTTACTCGTGTTTCATATGCAATGAGAGTTTACTCATGCTCCATGTGTAATGAACCTTGGCTCATTCTAAATTCCATATTAAGTGTTGTTACCACATTTCCATGTTATAATTATCATGTTTTATCATGTTTTATCATGTTTTTATATTCATGTTTTTCTTATGCTCCATTGATATGCATATTGTCTAACATGTATTGTATTCCTCATGTTATTCCATGTTTATTCCCTTACTGGGTTTCATAGCTCACCTTTTTCTTATGCATGTCATCAGGTTATCTCATGCAATGCTAAGTACGAGAGAATATAATGGTCATGTAAATGAAGTTTTCAATAAAGATGTTGTATTTCATGTTTTAAGTTGTTATGTAATGATCTCAAATCCCAAAGACACTAGACTTTTCGATCTTCTATGTTGTATCAAATGAAGTTTATGTAATAAATCATGTTTTAATATGTAATAAAAAGCAGGTTATAGTTACTCCTAACTGTGCGGAGTGATTCTCCCAAAAAGCCTTCAAAAACTTGAAATTCCACCCCACAAACCACCCAAACTCAAAACCATTCAAGATAAGATAAAATAAACCAAAATAAACACAATAGGTGTCACACTACTCCACATCAATAACACCACCATATAGGTTCATTTTATTAAAGCACAACAAACTTACAAGAATCACAAAGAAATCAAGAAAGCAAACAAAGAGATATCATCGTAGCAAGTGAAAAAAAAAAACTCAAGGGAAGAGTACTGATAAAATACGTCTTACTTCTTGCCAGATTTACCAACCGATTGTTGCCTGAATGTTCTTCAGGTATCACCAGCGGCGTCGACATCAATGGCGCCTTGTAATCAGCAACTTCATGATCTCCACTAGAACGCACCACCGGGGCAAGCTCTGACCTATAATGGGGAGGGCAGCGGCGCGTCTGGTAAGGAACAGTGCCTTTTGGCTTCAATCGATCTCCTCTAGCACTCTCTGGAATAGCAGTGCCCGAATCTCTCGAATTCTTGTTTCAATCCGAAGATGAAAATAAGAGATAAACGCACGAGAATCACAGGTGTTTGCAATGGCTCAACATAAATCACGAAATGAAAGGCTGGATATAAATTAGCCCTAACAACCCTGCATAAAGGTCACAAAAGAAAACGTTGTGTGAAGGTCACAGGCAAAGGCAAAGGACGGCATGTTATTCTTTCCATTATCAATAAACAAAACCCTCCAGGAATTAGTGGATGCATCGTAATTCGAACAAGAAATTGTACCCAAAAAAAACCCTAGAAGAAAAATAGGAAGAAACAGAAAATTGATTCCACCCATCGCCAGGTTAAATCAAGAGTGAAGGGTCGCACAGGAGTGGCGGCCGGGATATAAAACCGCCGCGCTTCCGCTGAAAAACGAATGATGTGAGTGGGGAGAAATTAACAGGATGAGGGGCGCCGGAATGCTCGATCCTCAGCGCGGACTAATGGAGAAGGGGGCGGGGAGGTGCCGGCGGCGGTGGCCGGTGGGCTCACTCTCCACCTCCCACCGTAGTTGGAGGAAGTCCTGAACGGAGCACCGGAGGCGCAGGGGTCCGGCGGTTTGGTAGCCGTAGACCTCCCATGACTGATCGAGAAGTCGCCGGAAAAGGGGGTGGTTGAGGTCGGCGATGGGGATGACGAAGCGCTGAAGCCGGCCGCCGTCGTCCGATCCCACTAGCACCGGTAGGGTCCCTTTGTTGACCTTCATCTTTGGCTGCTCCTCCATATTCCCTTTATTCGATTCCTCTCCCTCTGCGTCTCCTTTTCAGGCCGCGGGAAGATTCCGTAACTGTGAAAGAAGAGCTCCCGAGTTCTGAATCCGGAAATCACGATCGTGTGGTGGGCCATGACGGTATGCTTATCTTTTTTTTTTTCGGTCCATTCCTCTCGGCACGCGGGAAATTTGTGGGACCAAATTTGAATGTTTTTAATTAATATAAAATATAAAACAACTAAAAATTCAATTATCTATAAATGCATCCTCATATTTAACGGTTAAGACTTGAACTTTTGAAAAATTATTATTAGTACATCCCCATATTTTAATATAACTAATTAATTAACACATTTAAATAACATAAATATACTGATAAATTCATATGTGATAAATCCAAATTTTCAGGTTTACTTGGGGGCTGACAACATCAAAGCCTTGAAGTGACGACCCATAAAATCCAAAATCCAATATTTTGAAATATTGAAAGAGCCATCCATTTTAACAATGAAATTTGTTGCTCCATTGGTATCTCACACAATATGCCTGAAAACGTCACTCTCTTGTTGGATGCGCACTAAAATGATATATATACTCTACTGTAGATACGAGTTTTATCAATGCGCAAAATGCTCATTATGAATGCTAAAAATGTGGAGTTTTTTTTTTGAGTTTATTGAAGGAAAAAAATTAATTAAACCTGGGTCAATTTCTTTTTGAAAGTTAGGGTCGAAAGGCAGCGGGACCCTGCCACACTTTGGTTAAGAGAAAAGGCGGCAGGGCCTGTGCCGCCTTTCAACAAAAAAATTAGGAAGAATGACAGTTACGGACCAAAGGAGAGGGGTAATTCGGGTTAAGGATCAAAAATTTAGGAAATACCAAATGGAGACCTCCGATTATTAGACCGGGTATCCAAATGGCTATTATACCCTTAATTTTTTTCCCCTTATTACGGCTCCCGTTGCTTCCCGTCGCGCTCAACTCGCGTCATTGCCCTCTCCCTCCTCATCGCGCGTCTCTCCCGAAAACCCTAGTCCGGCGTCGCCTCCTCCGTGCCACCACCCTCATCTTTCACGGTCGTGGCTTTGCCCTCATCTCCTGCGGTGTCGTCGTCCTCTCCCAAAAACTGTAGCCCGCTGTTGCCTCCTCCCACGCACTGCTCCCGCCACACATCCACTCCCGCGTGCTGCTCCCGCCACGCATCTTCTCCGGCGGTCGTCCTCCACCCACGCGTGTCGTCGCCCTCGTGTTTGTCGCGTCGTCACCCTCCACTGCCGTGCAATACTCTCCACTCTTGGACCCTCACCGAGCTCTTGGAAAAACCATAGCCGGTCATTGCCTCCTCCTGGTATGTACCTCCTCCCACAATTGACTTTTATGTGACATATTGATATCATCTCCCAATGTTTTCTTTCTACCATATCATTGCCCTCATTCCATACATCTTTGATAATTGTTTTACAGTTTTGTTCCTTGGTAGAATTTCTAGGGCATGCAATGGAGAGAAAGGGATCATCAGGATTGACAAAATTTAGGTATGATTTTATTTCTGGTATGTTTTAATTTGTTCTAGAAAATCATGTTATATTAAGGTTGTGAATGAATTTTATTTTATTTTCTAATGTGCAGGAATTTTTTTTAAGAAAAATAAAAATGTGTATAAAAATGCTGGGGATGCAAATTCTGACATAATAAATGCTTGGTCAAAACTTTCAAAGCGTCAAAAGAATAAGTATAATGACATGAAAAATGATGAAAATGATGCTTCATTGGGTCAAAAAGTTAGACCCCAAACTATTTTAAAATGTAGATGTTCTCCAAATTTATTTAAAGATGTTGATTTCGTTGTTAGCCATAAGAAGCAAAAACAATTGGTCATAGAAGTGAGATTTGGTACGTTGTTGGAATTTAACTTTCTAACGCTTGCCGAGAGAAATATGTGAGAATATTGTAGATGTCTTTGATACTCCAACATGCACCATGGCATTTAGAGGGAAGGAAATGATGATTACTGTCGTAGATGTTAATTACATGTTAGGCATTCCTTCAGGAGGAAGAGTTGTCCGTCTTGAAAGCGACAGTGATGAATATAAAGAAATAAAGAGGCATTATATGGGAAAAAGTTAACTGCGTTGAAAGAGATTATTTTTGAAGGCTTGGTTGGAAAGGAGTTTTTGACAACCTTTATGTTGTTTACCTTGGGGACATTGTTAAATCCCAACTCTAGTTCTTCTGCAAATGAAAGAAACATTAGAATGTTGTGTGGTTGTCATCAAAATCTTGGAGAATGGGATTGGTCCCAGTTGGTGTTGATGGAGCTTGTTAGAGAAGTAAATATCTACAAGAAGTCGATACAAAAAGGACAACCGAAGAAGCATGTTGGTGGTTGCCTGGTTGTCTTATTGGTATGTTTTGAAAATGTTTAACTGTGTATGATTTTTTATTAGTTAGTAAATTTATTTTACTAATAATAACATGTTGACATTGCATCGTAGCTGTTTTTCTTCATCTACTTCCCCATTGGAGAAGTTCGTAATGTATGTAGCGAGAACATTTTGCAATTTTGGAATGAAGATAATATTCAAAGGCGGGTGAAGTTGGAAAAAACAAGCAAAAGAGGCATCTTATATGCACCTCCTACCTCATCAAGGAGCGGGCTGCCTGATTAGGCTTTGTTCACCCATCCAGTAAGAACCTCATCCTCATCTCTATATTCGTGAAAGCTTCCTTTAAAAAGTATCATGTCAAAATTTGAAATTGAAGTGTTAAAATATGGGTTTTTATGTTAACTTGTTCATGCTCGGTGTCAAAATGTGGTTAGATGTGTAATCATAGTGGTAAAAACCTGAAAATAGAGAGTTACCATGTGAGGTCTTAGTGGTACTTACATTGAAATGGTCCCTAGAAGGTGTAAGTTTTCATTTATTAATAGATAGTGTCAAAAACCAGAGGATGAGTGTTATAATCTGGAAGGTCTCTGTCAGTTTCTATTATTTTATTGGTTTTCAATGTTAAAACATGGTATGAAGGTGTTAAACATTTGTATTTTAGTGTTTTTGGAAGGTCTGTTAAATTAAAAGGCTTCCTTTTTCAATCTCCCACGGTTAATAATAACACGTGGACGACGAATGTTAAAACCTGGATGTTGAATGTTAATTTCTGGTAGATAAGTGTTAATTTTTGGTAGGTTAATGTTAAATTCCCTGTAATCGTCTTTAGAAATGGCCATGTGGTTAGATGTGTAATCATAGTGGTAAAAACCTGAAAACAGAGAGTTACCATGTGGGGTTTTAGTGGTACCTACATTGAAATGGTCCCTAGAAGGTGTAAGTTTTCATTTATTAATAGATAGTGTCAAAAACCAGATGATGAGTGTTATAATCTGGAAGGTCTGTGTTAGTTTCTGTTATTTTATTGGTTTTCAATGTTAAAACATGGTGTGAGGGTGTTAAACATTTGTATTTTAGTGTTTATGGAATGTCTGTTAAATTAAAAGGCTTTCTTTTTGAATCTCCCACTGTTAACGATAACATGTGGATGACGAATGTTAAAACCTGGATGCTGAATGTTAATTTTTGGTAGATCAGTGTTAATTTTTGGTAGGTTAATGTTAAATTCCCTGTAATCCTCTTTAGAAATGTCCATGTGGTTAGATGTGTAATCATAGTGGTAAAAACCTGAAAATAGAGAGTTACCATGTGGGGTTTTAGTGGTACCTACATTGAAATGGTCCCTAGAAGGTGTAAGTTTTCATTTATTAATAGATAGTGTAAAAAACCAGAGGATGAGTGTTATAATCTGGACGGTTTGTGTTAGTTTCTGTTATTTTATTGGGTTTCAATGTTAAAACATGGTATGAGGGTGTTAAACATTTGTATTTTAGTGTTTCTGGAAGGTCTGTTAAATTAAAATTCTTCCTTTTTGAATCTCCCACTGTTAACGATAACATGTGGACGACGAATGTTAAAACCTGGATGCTGAATGTTAATTTCTGGTAGATCAGTGTTAATTTTTGGTAGGTTAATGTTAAATTCTAGAGTTTTCATCGAATGTATTTATAGCAGTATCCTCACACTTCCATAAACAGTAGGTATTAGAATAAATGTCAATCATCTTTTTATCAAGAAATGACCAAAGTTATTTTGATGAGATGATTTATTATGATTTATTAGCATTTATAAATAAAGGATATCATAATTTTATCAATGTTTTCAAATAATTTAAGACCAATATGGCATTGAAGAAACTTTATATCATTTTGCTCATACCCTAATTGTTATACCCCTTATGAAGGTTTATGTTATCATTGAATGGTTTTATGGAATGATGTTTATAGATACATGAAGTGGTTATTTTCATAAAGGGTTAACAGGTGCTTTGATGTGAGTTTAAATAAATATTTTCATTTGATTGTTTTATGACAAGATGATGAAAGTGTCAGTTTTCATTTATAAACCGAAGACTGAGTGTTAAAATCAGAAAGGTCTGTGTTAATTTCTGCTAGATTGTTGTTAAATACTTTTAATTCTTCATTTCTGTTATCTGTTACTAACATTTATCTCTATTATATATTTTAGGATATCAAGGTTTTGTATGACAGATATATGAAAGGTGTCAATGAGCACATGTATGAACTCCTTCGAGTTCAAGGAAATTTGTTAGCTGGAGGCTCTACTACTCAAGTGGATAGATTTGATACAGTCTTAGATGAAGAAATAGAGTCTGCTGGAGAGTCGAAGGAGTATACGGAGGTCTTTTAAGAGGAAGTGGAGGGGGTAGATGAAACCGAGGAGGTGAGGGAAGATGAAGGGGAGGAAACTTTTTTAGAGAGAGATGAAGAAAGTGATGAAGAGGGGGGGGGGGCAGCGGGCGGTGATGAGGAATTGGAAGAGGAAGCAAATAAAAGTGTGTTTGAACCAACATTGGGAGACCCATCTGTTGGGACGACTCCTAGGATATCACAATGAAAAAAGATGGGAAAAAATTGGTCACCCTACATGCAACAACCTCTCAAAGGGAGAACCGACCTTAAAAGGAGGGTTTATGAGTTGTGCACCTCGGGAAGGATGCAGGGCAGCAAAAAGTGGTAGGTTGTACTTGTATGCATATGTTGAAGAATGGTACTGTATTGAAATGTATTTCATGTACTTATGGGCTGTGATTTAAACGCAGAGTTGTTGTTGAAATGCATAATTACTATTTGACTGCACATGAGTGTGGTTGTTTGGGTCCTATGGAATGGGTCAACAACAAGGTTAGTAAATGATTCCTTTATAATCAACTATTTTATGATAAATAATCAATTGCATATGAATGATAATGTTGGAATCACAGATGGTGACCATGATTGGAAGAACTCTAGTGAATAATCAAAAAGTATTCAGAACAGTGACTAGACACATCTTTGATCCATTATTCATGGTACTTATTTTAGGCATGTATTTATGTACACAAAACTTTGTATTATGTTTTATATTTTGTGATAATCTACTGTTGGCGGATAAGATTATTTCATGCAAAGAAGAGTGGAAAGTTGCTGATGTTTTGATTTATGTGATGCCTAATGTTGTTGGACACAACATAGCAAACTGCCGACTTGTTTTTTTCCCAATGTTGAAGAATTTTCATTGGTTTTGCTATTACGCTGACTTAAAGACAAAGAAATTGCATGTTCTAGACTCCCTTGGCACTGCTTCCACTGATAAACAACAGAAAGAAGTTTCTGCATTGGTGGTACTTAAGTTTCCCTTTTTCATCAGTTGGTTTTCAGTTAACAACCCTAGTTACTGATTTAGATTGTACTAATTTATTATATCTTTTGACTTTCATATAGGGTGATTGTCTTGTGGCCATGTTGCGACATCTATCACGACAATACTTTTCTTGCCCATTTAAATTTGAAGTTGTATATGAATCTGTTTAGCTTTAGTCTAATTGGTAGACAAATTTACTCACTGCTTTATTTTCCAAATGTAGTTATGTTATCTAATGGGTGTGTTTATTTTTCAGTAATGATTGCGGCATTCACTTGATCAGATACCAACAAGAATGGGAAAACATGAAGAAGATGAGAGACTATAATCATGTAATTATTTTACACCTATTTATACATTTTTTGTCCTTAATATATAGACAGTTTTTCATTATATGTTTGTAGATTCAGCTTCAAACAAAAAGGGTTGATTTACTATGGTGGTTGGTGGATCATGGGTGCAATGCAAGGAGGAAAAAGTTTTTGGAGGATTTGTTCGGTTAAAAATAGAATTTCTGCGGGAAATGGTTGTAAAGAGAACTATTATTGAGTTGTTGGCGTTTGGTTGATGTTGGTGGGCATTTGGTTTGGTTTTATTGTGACTGTATTTGTTGTATCAATGATGTACTCTCGTATGGTCACTTTACATTTTTTGTTGAACCAGGCATATTGAATCTACATTTTCATCAATTTCTTTACAATAACAAAGTGTGTTATGTAAAATTTACAGACTGTTATTTCACTTTTCATGAAAACCAAATCAAAAAACATGCAGCAGGTCTGTTAAAATCTGGAGCATCCGCGTTAAAACCTGGTAATTCACTGTTAAAATCCGTAATTTATACCATCTAAACATGTTGAAATGATTAATATGTTAGAATTCCACACACCTTCCATAATGCATCAATTACATTACAAACACTAGTGATTTTTCAAAGCCCAACATCATTGTAAGTGACACATGACCAAAATTAAGAAGAATTCATGGGGTTAAACACCAAAACTCCACACAAAAATAGATTTCTTTCCTCTCAACATTTACCCCCTTTCCCGCTCTAACATGCCCTTGTTTCAAAACATATTCAGCAGTATATATAAACTTGGATTGGGATTTCTAAACCTTCTCGTGTGTCTCCAACATCTTTACAATGATTAAGACAATTATTCCGTGGCAGAAAATACATTTCCACCATTTCGTTGGTATATATCAACACATTAAACTATAAAAAAGTGTTACAATCTATAAGTAAAATTCACAAACTGTTATTTCACTTTTCATGAACACCAAATCAAAAAACCCGCAGTAGGTCTATTAAAATTTGGAGCATCCGTGTTAAAACCTGGGAAGTCACTGTTAAAATCTGCAATTTATACCATCTAAACATGTTGAAATGATTAATATGTTATAATTCCATACACCTTCCACAATGCATCAATTACATTACAAACACCAGTGATTTTTCAAAGCTCAACATCATTGTAAGTGGCACATGTCCAAAACTAAGAAGAATTCATGGGGCTTAAACACAAAAAATCCACAGAAAAACATATTGCTTTCCTATCAACATTTACCTCCTTGCTCGTTCTAACATGACCTTGTTTCAAAACATATTCAGTAGCATACGTGCACTTGGATTGGGATTTCTACACCTTATCATGTGTTTCCAAAATCTTTACAATGATTAATACAACTCTTCCAAGGCAGTAAATATGTTTCCACCATTTCGTTAGTATATATCAACACATTAAACTATAAAAAAGTGTTACAATCTATACATAAAATTCACATACTGTTATTTCACTTTTCATGAGCACCAAATCAAAAAACCTGCAACAGGTCTGTTAAAATCTGGAGCATCCGCATTAAAACCTGGGAAGTCACTGTTAAAATCTACAATTTATACCATCTAAACACGTTGAAATGATTAATATGTTAGAATGTCATACACCTTACACAATGCATCAATTACATTACAAACACCAGTGATTTTTCAAAGCTCAACATCATTGTAAGTGACACATAACCAAAATTAATAAGAATTCATGGGGTTAAACACCAAAAATCCACACAAAAACATATTGCTTTCCTCTCAACATTTTCCTCCTTTCCCGCTCTAACATGCCCTTGTTTCGAAACATATTCAGCAGCATACAAAAAAAACACCACCCTTTCAAAGTTTCCACATGAAGTTGGATTGGGATTTCTACACCTTTTTCGTGTGTGACAAACTTCTTTACAATGAGAAAAATGATACAACTTATTATTTTGAAATTGAGACTCAATACAATTATGAGATGGTCTACCAGGAGGATGAGAAGTCTTCAGTGCTTTCAAAAAAGTTTCATCCATATAATCATTATATGTCAATGCATTCAAATGTGGCATGTCATTGGTCTCAACTGGATTCATAACTCCAAGATAAAGCTTATGTTGGGTGTTGAGCATATAACAATCTTTTATATATCTGTACAGGTTACCATGTACTTTTCTTATTGCTACACATGAATGAGCATAAGGGATCCCACTCATTTTCCATGCTCAACAAGTGCATTCCCGACTACCTAGTTGTACAGTGATATCCACATTACCAGTCCGAACTAAGAAAAAATTATGTCCATATTGCTCCACTATCAAAGTTTCAGCCCTTAACACATTCATTTTCAATTTTTCCTCCACATTGGGACCAACTCCATTTATCCACTTTTTCATGTCTTCCTTGGTGTTAAAAAATTTCTTACTCAATTTATCATGATGTGCATTAATCAATACACAAATATTTTGTTTCCTCTCCTTCACAATCCATGCATTGAATGATTCATCTAAATTCGTTGTAATATGATCCCATCGATGGTGTGGAAATCATTACATTGCCCACCTATCAACATCACCATCCTTTTCAACCCATCTTGACAATTCTGGAAAACATCTTGTCAAATTCTACATAGAAACATTGAAATCATAGTCTAACTGAGAATAAGCAATGGCATCAAATAATTTCAATGTCCTTTCCTTAGGACCTCTTCCCATTCCCCTATATAATCTTGTAATTTCAGAGCTAAAATTTTCTTTCACATGATGGTAATAATAAGCATGTCTATCTCCACAAAAAACGGTTTTAACCATAGCTGTAATTGCATTATGTCGATCAGATACAATAACCAGTGGAGTAGAACCGGTGATTTCTTTCATGTTGTTTAAAAACCATGTCCAATAATTATATGTTTCACCCTCAACAATTGAATATGCCAATGTAAAAAGGTTGTCATCTGCATCATATACTGACGCTACCATCAAGGTACCTTTATAAGGACCACTAAGGTGACACCCATCCATAAACAACATAGGTTGACCGCCTAATAAGAAACCATTTATGCAACACTCATATGCAATGAATAATCTTTCAAATCTACCATTTTCTGACGATACCCACTTTGCTACTGTTTCCAGATCAACTTCCATTAGTCTATTGCATATCCAGGGGATTAACATATATGACTACTCTAGAACCCCATATATTCCACCAACTGCTTTTTTCCTTGGCTCTTAATGCTTGACAGTATGTAACTGATATACCATAGTCTCTGTACAAGTCAGCTTTAATTTCATTGGTAGATTTTTCCACATTAGACTTCACCTCATTAGAAATGATAGATGACACTAATGATGCCCTTGATTTGTGACTAATTGCTAGTCTATCTTGGGCTAAGTACATATGAACATTTTGAAAAGTTTTAACACAACGAAATGGAGTCGAGTTCCCCAAGCCATATGCTCTTAACTTCCACATGCAACTCTCAACTTTTCATTTTTCAATAATCTTTTGAGGACTATTCCTAACATATTCATAGTCAAACCCATGTGCAATGTTGTACTTGAAAAACGTCTCCCTCGGTGCTTTGGCCGAAGGAAAAATCTGGCCAACATCCACCAATAATTAATTCCACTTTGAAGTATTTAACTCTGGGATCGAACATGGAACACTACTAATTGTACAAGGTAGCATTTGAAGATCTCCATCGGCAGATAAACTTTGTTCTGAATTCCCACCAACTAATTCAACACTAAAAATTAAATATCAAATGTAAATACATAACATGTGAAAAAAATATTAATATAAACAATTTTGACATGTAATTACCTTTGATCTACATCCACTCGTTGATTTACATCCACTGTCGATTGAAAGCATTCATCCAACCTCAAAATAATGTAGACATGAGAAAAATTGTCATTGAATCTGAACAACTACTCAACTCTTTCATTATCTATAAGGTCTAAAAAAGCACCACTGTCAAAATTTAATGTGTATTTTAAATCTAATGATGAAACATCACACTTTATAATCGATGATTCCAATATTGATATTTCATCAAATGAAATTCCTTCTATTAGCACTCTACCCATCGATCTTACACCTTTATAATGCATTTTTCCTTGTGAATCACTAACAAGTGCTCCATCAAAATGAAAATAACAAACATTTCTTCTTGAAAATAGTTTTACATCATCTTCTGTCAATAAAACTACAACATTAATGAAAATAATATCTTAAAATCCATTCTCAGTTCATATTTATAGCCATGAACAAAATAAATCAACCAAAAAATACGTAGGATACAATTTACAGAAAATCTGGTTTCTTGGTGCTAGGAGAAGGGGAACATTGATAGAATGTTGCTAAAAGTGGAGAAGACTCAGGGGATCCTGTGAGAAGATGCGGCTACTGGACAACCGCCGGAGAAGATGCGTGGTGGGACCAGTACATGGGAGTGGATGCGTGGTGGGAGCAATGCGCGGTTGGAGGCAACAATGGGCTACGATTTTTGGGAGAGGACGACAACACCGCAGGAGATGAGGGCGAAGCCACGACCGTGAAAGATGATAGTGGTGGCACGGAGGAGGCGACGCCAGACTAGGGTTTTTGGGAGAGACGCACGATGAGGAGGGAGAGGGTGATGATGCGAGTTGAGCACGACGAGAAGCAATGAGAGCCGTAATAGGGGAAAAAATTAAGGGTATAATAGCCATTTGGATACCCGGCCTAATAATCGGAGGTCTCCATTTGGTATTTCCTAAATATTTGGTCGTTAACCCGAATTACCCCTCTCCTTTGGTCTGTAACTGTCATTCTCCCAAAAAATTATTTTAAATATAGTTGTTTATATATTTAAAAATATATATGTTTGTATATTATGATATATATATATATATATTATGTTTAATTTATTTTGTTTAGAATTATATCATTAATATTTGAAAGTGAAAATGTTATATTTTTAAGCTATAAATTTTGTGACAAGTAAATTAAATTTTACTTATTATATTTATAATTTTTTTATTTTCAATTATGTTTTATATGTTGAGTCATTTGGTCAAATATCTCTTAGATTGTAATAATATTTTATAAGTCATATATTTTCAAAGTCACCAGCATGAAACATAATAATGTTTGAAGTTGGTGGGTTTGAAAGTATAAATTATAAAATATAAATACAATCTAAATGATATTTGACACACTTACTAAACATATGAAAAATAATTTAAAATAACAAGCATTTATTAAAAACAATTAATGAAAAGTAATTTTAGTAGCACAATATATTTTTGTTTTAAACCATTAAAATTGTATTTATAATCCTTTTTTTACATTTCTTTCATTTTTAATTATTTATTATATTTATTATTTTTTTAAAAACTTTTTAGATGCTTAATATATGTTTTAAGATTTATTTAGATTGTTTTTATAGTTTATATTTTATAAGCTTTTAACATAGTCAACTAGGAATTTAATAAGTTTTCCTATGTTTGTAGTCAACTTTTAAAGCTTATAAAATATAAAATGTGACTAAAATATAAATGAAAATTGAAACAATGACTAAATACATTAAATTGGTTGATAATAAAAAGGATTTATTTATTTTAATAGACATAAAACATATACATGAATAAATAAAATCACTCTCTATGGTGAGGTTTTGTCCCAAATGGTAGTGTGCGAATGAGATGATTGTATCGAGAGCGTCGACCTCTACGATAGGATGGAGTATGATGACCTGGAGAGGGCTGATCCTCAGGAACTGTAATTTTGACCATTAGATGCTCTATATGTGTCTAAATGGGAGGAGGTGTCATCTGTATGTCGTCTTGCACACTCGATCCTTCTCCCACTAGGGTGGTAGAAGGACCTTACAATATTGCATGGGAGAACCATATAAGATGTGAATGATCTGACACGACAACTCGAGGAATGAGAAATGACCCTTGAAAGAAACTAGAATAATCTGCACCTCAAGAAACTATGGATGTCCTACCAATATAGATGGATCTCATGCCACCTGATGCACATCCTCAATCGGCTGAGGCTGGACTACTAGAGGGCCGACCTCTGCCTGTGGAACAAGTAAGCCCTCATGTACAGCACGACGCAGTTTACATCATTATCGTTGTGGCTACTCAGCATCAATAACTGCTAGAGGAGGTTCCTGAGTAGTAACCTCCACTCCCTGGGCAGGAAAGTCATCTCCCTAGGGTGTTCTATTGAAGATAGTGTCGTCAACTGCATGATAAGCTCGCATCAACCCCTACGCTACTGCATGGATCACTGCCAGTATAGCAACCTTCTCCTCCTCTGGACCAAACATGCGGATAATCTGATACACTCGAGTATGTTGTAATGTGATTCAAAACAAATTAGAAAATAGTACAATAAACAAACTAATAGAAATTTATTGACTTACCATATCCTGAAATCCTTTGTTGCATTGAGTAAGATAAGTATAGAATTCAGTCTATTTCATGGCTCATACATGACCTGCTGTGCTAGATGGAATTGCATTGTACGTACACCCTTGATATGAAGGGATGTTCGTCTTCCCCAGAGGTCGAGATATTGGCCATGTCGTCAGCACCATTCAACATCCTACCTCCCTATCATCTTCAAAGAATAAAGCTCTTGTAACTGTCTCAGTGGAAATGGAATGTGTTAAACATAATCAAACTAACACATGACTCTATCAGACTTGTTCCACTCAATAATATAAAAGTGAATGAATGACACTATACCCATAACATCATGAAGTATAACAATGCAATATGCATCCAACTGGTTCAATAAAGCCCAATATGACATCCATAAAATCTGAAATGACATGTGTGATTTGTCAAAAAATATTCTTACTAAAAACAAAAATGATGATATTATGAAATTTATTAGCCAATGAAATATTTTATATACTTACGTCATTGGGAGGAAACTGTCCCAATATGAGATGGTATGCACCCAAATAGTGTTTCAGAGTGCTGATGAAGCTGTGTTCCAGACTCCTCCTGTAAAATACAACATCAAAAGTGATAAATAATAAGAAATTAAATTCAATAAATCATACTTGCATCATAAACCAATAGAGATGAGTGATCATACCAGTGTCAACACAAAGCATCATGCATCACATCTATAGGAAACTACTGACCAACAACATGAGGGTAAATGGAGGGGATGCGCTCCCATGCCCACATATGAAGAAGTATGATACATATCTTGAGATTCATGCGATCTGAGCGGCATGCCTTTCATAATGCTTTGTAAGTGTAAGACAAGCACACAGATCCCTAGCTGTATGTCACTGCTTGATCAAAATCCTCTAGTATCCCTAGATACATCACATACACATGCATACCTGAGTGATCAGTGCACAATGTCCCTCTAATGATCCGTATGATATAGACACGATCATAATGCATGAAAGTATACTTTTTAGCATCATTGGGTAAATGTGAAAAGTGCATCTTAAGCCAGCTCATAGATATCGACTCACCATTGATATTAGAATCATCATCTAAAATGTCGATACCCAACAATCTATGTACAAGCTCAGGCCAGTCTGCATGGGCGGGTCCAATAACTGAAACCCCCTAGATAAGAAGACCAAGCAGGATAACCACATCCTTGAGGGTGATGGTCATCTCTCCCTCAGGTAGGTGGAATGTATGTGTCTCTGGTCTCTACCTCTCTAGGAGGGAAACAAGTAGGTGATGATCAACGAATGTGAAATCAGATACCGCAATGTTGTAGAAGCCAACATAGTGCAAGTATGCTATAATGGTAGCTGGAGGCGGTATGTAATGATGATGGTGTGCTCGACGCACCTTGATATGTCGAACTGGAAGAACCACTATCACGGCGCGGGAAATATGCGTAGCCTGCACAACGAGTAGTACAATATCCTCCATCTGTATGTAAAAAATTGAAATAAGTCTTAACTATAAAATGTAAATATAATATTATGGTCATCAGAATATTATGATTGGTAGAATGCAAGACATGTCATGTTTATTCCCATTGTTTTATGAAGTTTTTTGTTTACCAAAAGAAAAGAGCATGTTTTCATGTTTCTAAAATCATATTTCTAAAGTGTTTTCAGATATGTTTTTACCTAGGAAAAGGTGTTTTGTAAGATATGGTTTTATATATTTATATATATAAACATTTTTGTATCTGTTATCTAAAAGTTTATTAGAAAATGGTTTGTTTTGTAATTTATATACGATTTC
The DNA here is from genome assembly GCA_963277665.1 of Viscum album. Lineage (NCBI taxonomy): Eukaryota > Viridiplantae > Streptophyta > Magnoliopsida > Santalales > Viscaceae > Viscum > Viscum album. The sequence continues at coordinate 1,641,566,344 of OY728145.1, forward strand.
TCGTATGATGGTATGCTTCATGATTATTTCCACACATGCTTTCTTTATGGTTTAGCCATGGATAGTTTGATTATGCTTTTATGTCACCTCACATGTAATTATCAAATTCCTTTTAATGTGAATATGAAAGGCTTATTGTTATTTGATAGTAAAATTAATTGGAAATGTCAGACAATTCTAAAAAATGAAGGATCTTATATTAACACTATATCATTAAAAATATGAGAAGATCACATTGGAGACAATACATCATTATGCTTGAGAGTGTAAACTCGATCTAGCACTGTTAGGACATCGTTTCTAGTTATGACCTTGTTGATGACATATGTTGTATCTGAAAAATTTCCCCTGTTCTTGAGGCCAGTCCATCTCATTCTACATCTTGCTAGACTTTATTCTCCCTCATTAACACAACCTATTGATGTTAGGTATCAATATCAGCTGGTCTTGTAACATCCCAAGATTTTAAAAGGAAATACTATGAACTTAAATGAGCTACTAAATACTATGTGACCTATTAGTTAAACATAATTTTTCCACTTCTGTGAATTGGATTTCAAAAAAAGGACATGCTTGGTTGTGATCAGTAAGTTATTTGGAGTCTCATAGAACCAACTTAATTTTGGTGAATAGTAACTTACCCCTATGAATAGTAATGTAGCCTTATGAATAGTAATATGACCCTTATGAATAGTAATATGAATCTTATGAATAGTAAATTGGCCAAATAAATAGTAACCTCACCAATGAATGTATAATAAAAAGGAATTCTTATAAGTGACAATATGATCATTATATAAGTTTTGGTATTTCTAGTAGGACATAAATATTTAGTTACAATTTTATGATTAATTTAATAATTTAAATGAAAATTTATTTTCATAAAATGTAATGATAAATTATTATTTTATTATCTTATAAATATAATATAATTTTATGAGACCTTGATTAATTTTTTTAGGTGTTATAAAACCTGTTATACTTTTAAAATTGTTATTTTTAGAATAAATTATGATTTTAATTAAAAATTAAATTACTCATATTTAGAAAATTATTTTGATAAAATGGAGTTTATTTTTGAATTTTACAAATTGAAAAATGGTTAGGGTGAATTTTTGGTATTTTTTTGAAATACTTGAATTTTTGGTGAATAATGAAATTCAATAATTACGAAATATGCTAAATAAATGAATCTCTGCATCATACTTTAGTCACGGATGATGTAAATGGACATTGGTTTGAAATCACATGCACTTATTAATATTTTTAGTCATAAGAACCAATACTATTTCTTGTCTTGAGCAAAATAATAAAATAATGATTAAAATAATGGAAAACTCCTCTACTCCACTATAAATACCAGCCTCACCCCCCTATTCCTCTCACACCTCTCAAGTTTTGAGAATTATCTAAATTCTACCCAATACCATTCCCAAGGATATTTTCTACTGGTCTCACCAAAAGAAAAATACCAATGGCCTTAAGGAGGATCTCAAGGAGAAGAGATCAAGAGGTAAAAATTCTCTTTCATTTTCTTGTGTTTTCTTTTCAATTCTTTTCTTTTCTTATACTCTCTTAACATCCTTTTATCCAAAATACATGAAAGATATTTTATATTATATATACTATATTTTTATCATGTTTATGAAATAATTCATCATCATACTCCTTCTCCTCTCCCTCTTATTCTAAAAATAAAAACACTGTCCGTGATGTGTCGATTTACCGACATCGTAGACGATGCATCTTCAATTTTCTTTAATTCCTTAAAATATGGTTGTAAAACCATATTAATTGTTTAAAAATATTTTAAAGTGTATTATATGACCTATATTATGTTCTGGAATTAACCTATATTCATAATATTAAAGGTATATGATGAAACAAGTTTGTGATTATCAAAGAACCGCCAAAATGATCTAAACATCATTAAAGTTTTATCTAATGATTCATCATAATATATGATAAAAAATGATTAATGGTATTTAATATTCTGTAAACATATTAATAGTATCTCATTTCACTTATGTATTTTCTCTTCAATTTGACAAGAAAATCCGTTACGAACCGACCATGGAAACCATGTAAAAAACGTACTCGAAACAATGTAAATAACAGAATATTATTAATATATGTGTTGAATTATGTTATAAAATGATCATATAAGATGTTATAAAAATTATTATACTTCTTTAAAGTATTAATAACACTCTTTTAACCATTATACATGAGGTTTAAACATGTTTTAAGTAATATGAACTCGAGGTAAGGGAATTCTTAACCCAATTTCCGTTCTTTGGGTTAACCTTCTATTTCATTGATTATATGGTACTAATATTATTTGTGTAAATAATTTTGTTTATATTATGTGTATTTATAGTGTATACACATATTCCTTTCCATTCCATTAATTCTCACTCCAATTATATTTGTAAGGGACTTTCCTTTTAAAATCCTTTTAAAAGTCTCTTTAATGAAATTCAAAAAGATTGTTTTTTATATATATGGAATGAGTGGTTTCTCCTCATTTAATGATAGTTTATTACTATGATGGTTCCATTATATTTTGACATAGTAATTTTTGATAAATATTATTTCATTACTATTTGCATATTTTTTTATATTTTAAAAGTGATCTGTTTTATAAAAAAAGGGTATTTTGAAGACATGAATGTGTTTTTATAAAGGGTTTAAATGATTTATCAAGTGTTTTATTAATGATATGTTCCTTAGACATAATTATGTTGGTTTTATCCCATTATAGATCAAGATATGACTGATTTATCCCTATTATATCTTAATATATGTTGGGTTAAGCTCATTATAGCTCAAGATATGACATGTGAGCCCCATTATAGCTCTCCAATGCATTGGGTACTCAGAAGATGGAAGTTTACTAAATGGTTATTCCATGTGTAAGGGTTATTTTAAGTGTGATATGTTAAATATGTCCCAAGTCAACTACATTATTTTTCTATGCTTGCTAATGAGTTTTTATGAAATGGGTTTTATCAGTTTTTTATTGTTATCACTTCACTAACAATTTCTTTCTTTATATCCCTTACTGAGCTTTTTGTGCTCATCCCAAGTTTTTTGAATATTTTTCACAAGATTACTTAGAATTTAAAAGTAAATTTAAGGTGCTAGTGCAGATGAATCTGATTAGTTATTTTGTAATTATTTTTGTAAACTCTGATTCAATATATGTAAGTTGTTGTCTAATTCTCCAGAACCTAGACTAGAAAAGTTCCTCAAATGTATAATGTACCGTGTATTTTTATGTTATCTCTTATAAAAATATACAGAACATATTTTAGTACTAAATCCGAAAGAGCGGGTTCAGGGATTTACAGGTCTTCACGTATTGTAAAATATCAAAACTCCCAAATAGGCATCTATGGTGCAACATAATAGTTAGAAAAGGTGTCCGGGTGGTACAGTAGATCAAAATATAATTCCCATGATATGTTTATAGAGGCACATGCTGTGATGACATGTGTTCATAGAAACAGTAATGCCTAAAATGCTTCTAGTAATACCACCATTTTTTCACCGCCGCTACTTGTGATGGGGTCTGAAGACTCTTGAACTTCAAATCGAGATTTTTCTCAGCAAAAAAGGAATACTCAATAACTAGAATCTTATTCAATGTTCTTTTTAATCTCTCATTAAAAGTGTCTTCCATACCTTAGCCCTTGCTAAATCTCATCTGACGCTAGTTTTTTTCTATCAATGAAGTACTTCATGAAACGATAAAATGTATCATAAACTAGGGAAGTTATAGGTAACTTTTGAATCCCATTGAAGACATCGTTGATGCACTCCACAATTTTTTGGGGAGGCCTGTCATTAAAAGGATGAAATCTTTTGAAAATTCAAAAATTAAGTACATCTATTTTGAAGATGTCATTAAGCCACCACTTGAAAATAAGTTAGATTTTACTTCACTTTCGAAGTCAAACTCATCTCATCCAAACTCTATTCTATTGAAAAATATCAAGGCATTTATTATCTTTTGTAATGTATTCATGTGTTATTTAATGTGTTTGTTCTTGTCCATTTCACATTATATGATCATAATCATCATTTTATCATGGATTAATAAACCGATTTGATGTTTTCCCTTCTTTTTTACCTCGACTTCCAAAACATTTTATGAATACTACTGACAATGAGTATTAACCATATAATATTTATGATACTGAAGTTTTAGAACATCTTCTTATATCCTAAAATATGATACTAATGTTTTGTAGTAAAATTTTTAATATTCCAAAAGGAATTTCAATAGTTTATAAAAAAAATATGAATCATCTAAAGCATATCCCCTTGGAGTATAAAATCAGATGTACAGAAAGGCCCGTTGTCATACACTAGTTCCCAATCGAGTCTAGCTTAATGCAGTGTTTTTGGGTTTTACCCCTAGGTATATATGTGTTAGAGCCACATCTACTTGTAGTATCCAGACAAGGATTTTATTGGTTAGATAACCACATAATATTTATGATACCAAAATTTTAGAATGTTTTCTTATATCCTAAAAGATGAAACTAATGTTTTGTAGTAGAATTTTTAACATTCCTAAAGTTTTGTTCAATGGTTTATAAAGAGAATTTGATTCATCTAAAACAAATCCATTGATATTAACAAAACAGACATGCAATAAGGGATGAACTATCTAAATCATGGGAGTAACAAATCATGTGTTCAGTTAAGCCTCTTTTTCATCCAGTTTTTCATCTTTCATCCTATGTTTATTCTATGTTAATCTAAAATTAATCATTGGTTAATGATTATTTAATCATTGTTTAATCATTCGTTTCTCATTGGTTAATAATTTTTTAATAATTGGTTAATCATTCTTTAATCATTATTTAATCACTCTTTAATAATTCCTTAATCATTCTTTAATCATCACTTAATCATTCTTTAATCATTCTTTAATCATCCCTTAATCATTAGTTAGTCATTCTATATTCATTCTTTAATTATTCCTTAATAATTCCTTAATCCTTCTTTAATGATTACTTAATCATTACTTAATCTGTAGTTAATCATTCTTTAATAATTTCTTAATCATTAGTTAATCATTAATTTATAGTTCCTTAATCATTATTTAATAATTAGTTTATCATTATTTAATATTTTATTAATAATTCTTTAATCTTTTATTAATCATTCCTTAATCTTTATTTATTCATTAGTTAATCATTCTTTAATCATTAGTTAATAATTCCTTAATTACTAGTTAATCATTATTTAATCATTAGTGAATTATTAGTGAATCATTAGTTAATCATTAGTTAATAAATATTTAATCATTTATTAATCATTTATTAATCATTCCTTAATCATTTGTTAATCATTATTTAATCATTACATTATCATATATTAATCATTATTTAATTACTATTTAACAATTACTTAATAATTCTTTAATCATTAATTAATCATTAGTTATTCATTCCTTAATCATTATTTAATCATTACTCAATCATTACTTAATCATTTCTTAATCATTACTTAATCATTCCTTTATCACACTTTAATCATTACTCAATCATTAGTTAATCATTTCTAAATCATTAGTTAAACATTATATAGTAATTACTTAATCATTATTTAATAATTAGTAAATCATTCTTTAATCATTCTTTATTCATTATATAATAATTAGTTAAACATTACTTAATCCTTAATTAATTATGCCTTAATAATTAGTTAATCACATGATATTAATTAGTTAATTGTTATTAGCTAATCATTAATTATATATAATCATTATTTAATCCTAAGTTACTCATTACTTAATATATACTTAATCATTACTCATAATAACTATTATTTCTAAACTATACATAACTAACTAAACTACTAAATAAATAACACATTTAGAACTAACTAAAAACAAATCAATTAAATAAATAAATAACTTTAAATTAAATAAGAAAAAATACATTTAAATGATGTTTCGCAAAAAACTGGCACTTCCTTTAGGCTATTGGAACCACAACACACACAGAAGCCTTAAGTTAGATATAGAGGGTGTACAATTTAGAGGGTGGAATTTTGATGTCAGGAGGGGGAGGGGTTTCCTTTTATAGGGACTTAAGGGAAATGCATCATTGGGGGTGCCACCTTTCTCTTTATTTTAGGTGAAAGTTAGTAGGCCCCCAACCTCCTTTTCCATGTCATCGATCCAAGTCGATGATAGGTAAAGGAGGAACCCCCACTTCTACCTTTGAATAAATCAGGAAGGTGGCACACCCCTTACCGCCTTTCTGATACATTTTTTTAAAAAAAGGATTAATTAATTTTTTTCCAGAAAACATAGAAAAACATAATTGTAAGCACATTTAAATGATAGATGATTTTATCTATTCTAAAAATAGCGATGATAAAAATATCATTCATTAGCATTGACAAAGAACAATCTTTCTCAACAATTTTTTTAATGCTAGCGAATAGTGTTTGTATTAGCACTAATTCTTGTACTGATAAAAGAGTTAGGGAAATGTACTACTACATTTATATCACATTTCAAAAAAAATTACAATTTGATTTCAAATAGATAATAAATTAATATTATAGACAATTCTATTTTGAAAACATTTCAACACGTTGCAATCACATTAGTTTGTACAATTTATTAAAAAAATTATATTTTCCAATGAATTCAAAATCAACATGGGTTCTGCTGTCTTTGGGACCCCCTTTTATAAGATCCCAATAGTGCCACCAATTTTGGAACAGACCACCCCAACTTGAGAATAAAAAAATAATTCCTATAATAAAAAATAATGCTTATGTTAGTAATGCTATAAAAAACAAATGAAACGTAAATATGAAAAAGCGCGTTAATAAAATATCACTTTTAAACTGAAAACATGCATTTCAAGTTATATCGAGCCCACCGTGTATGAGATTCATGCGTGATTGATTTATACACATTGAAAATGATTTATGGTTTTTTGTCCTAAAGTATCAAGATAATTCAAGCTTGTTGGATTGGTTTTGAATAGGTGATACACATTTTGAAATAAAATGTTACTTTTAAAATGAAAATATGCACTTTCAGTCATGCCAGACACACTATGTATCAGATTGATGTGCGGGTAATTTAAACACATCACAAATAAATTCTGGATCATTATCATAAAGTATCAAGATATTCTGAGCACATTTTCTCAATTTTGAGTATGTGAAGTGTGTTTTGTACTAAAAGTTCTATTTTAAATAAGAACACACACTTTCAGTTATACCAGCCACATCATGTGTTAGATTTATGTGTGTCTAATTATTATATTTCAAAAATGACATGTGGATATATATCTTAAATTATCAAAACAATTCAACTGTGTTTATTCTATTTTTAGTGAGTGACACATGTTTTGAACTAAAATGTTATGTTTAAACAGAAAACACACACTTTGAATCATAGAAAACACACTAAGTGTCAGATTAATGTGTGGTTGATTCCTATATGTTAAAAATGGACTATGGATCATTTTATTAATTTATCAAGACAATCTGAGTGAGTTTACTTGGATTTCAGTGAGTGATGCACGTTTTGAACTAAAATGTCACTTTTAAACTAAAAACGTGCACATTAAGCCATACCAGGCACACTGTGTATTGGATTTACATGTGCCTGATTACTACACATCACAAATGACTTATGAATAATTGTACTATTGCATCAAGATAATTCGAGATAATTTTCTCAGTTTTGAGTATGTGATGTGTGTTTTGTACTAAAATGTTGATTGTAAATAAAAACATGCACTTTCAGTCATACCGACCACATAACATGTCAGATTGATGTGCGAATGATTCCTATATGAAGAAAATGACTCATGGATATTTTTCCTAAATTATCAAGTCAATTAGAGTGTGTTTTCATGGTTTTTAGTTAGTGATGCACATTTTGAACTAAAATTTTACATTCAAACTAAAAACACACACACATTGAGTTAATAATCACACATTGTACATAAGATTGACATGTTATTGATTCTTACATGACAAAAATGATTTATGGATCATTTTAATAAATTATCAAGACAATTTTAGTGTATTTTCTTAATTTTGAGTATGTGAAATGTGTTTTGTACTAAAATATCAATTTTAAATAAATTTTTTTTAGTCACACTAGTCACACCATACACTGGATTTATGTAATAATGATTCTTATATGTAAGAAATGAATTATGGATTGTTTCTATAAATTATTAAGACGACCGAAGTGTGTTTGCTCCATTTTTAGTTAATAGCTCACACTTTGAACTAAAATGTTACTTTTAAACTAAAAACATGTACATTGAGTTATAACTAGAAAACCAAGTGTTGGATTGAAATGTGGTTGATTTTTACACATAAAAAATTACATTTGTATTGGTTTAATAAAGTATCAAGTCAATCAGAGTGGGTTTTCTTGGATTTCAGCAAGCGACATGTGTTTTGAACTAAAATGTCACTTTAAAACTGAAAAACATGTACTATGAGTCATACCAGGAACACTGTGTGTTAGATTAATGTGAAGTTGATTATTACATGTCATAAATTATGTATGGATAATTTTCCTAATGTATAAAGAAAATAAAAGTGAATTTGGTCCATTATGAGTATGTGAAGAGTGTTTTGTACTAAAATATTGATTTTAAATAAAAACTCACACTTTCAGTCATAGTGGCCACACTGTGTGTCAAATAGATGCATATATGATTCTTATATGTCTAAAATTACTTATATATAATTTACTAAATTATCAAGACAAAATGCGTGTGTTATCATGGTTTTCAGTTAGTGATGCGTGTTTTGAACTCAAATGTTACTTTTAAACTAAAAACATGCACTTTGAGTTATACCAGACACGCTGTGTTTTAGATTGTTGTGAAGATGATTATTACACCTAAAAATGAATTATTTATAATTTTACTAAATCATAAAAACAATTATATCATTTTTATCAGTTTTGAGTATGCAATGCATGTTTTGATCTAAATAGTCAATTTTAAAATGAAAACGTGCCCTTTGAGTTATATCGGTCACACAGTGTATCAAATTAATGTGTGATAAATTCATACATATTAAAAATGAATTATGGATAATTTTAAAAAAATATAAATACAATACAAGTGTGTTTGATCTATTTTTAGTGACACACATTTTTAACTAAAATGTCATTTTTAAACTAAAAACACACATTTTGAGTCATATCGGGCACACCGTGTATCAAATTGATATGCGGTCGATTACTATTTGTAAAAAATTATGTATATATAATTTTAATAAAATATAAAGGCAATATGAGGCAATTTTTTCTATTTTCAACAAGTGACATAAGTTTTTAACAAAAATGTCATTTTTAAATTAAAAAACACACACTTCGACTCATACCGGGCACACCGTGTGTCAGATTCACATGAGGTTGGTTCATACATTTAAAAAAACAATGTATAGATATTTTTAAAAAGGTATTAATACCATAGGAATGTTTTTTCTCTATTTTTAGTGAGTGACACACATTTTGAACTAAAATGTCACTTTTAAACTGAAAACATGCACATTGAGTCATACCGGGTGCACTGTGTGTTGGATCGATGTGGGTTTGATTCCTATATGTATCAAATAGTTTATGGATCATTTTCATAAACTATAAATACAATACAAGTATGTTTTATTGGTTTTCAGTGAGTGATGTGTGTTTTGAACTAAAATGTCATTTTTAAATAAAAGCACATACTTTCAATCATACTACCTAGATTGTGTTTCAGATTAATGTGAGGTTTATTCATACATGTACAAAATTTATTATGGACAATTTTTATAAATTATCAATATAATATGAGTGTCTTTTATTATTTTATAGTGAGTGATAGAAATTTTTAACTAAATTTTTACTTTTATACTAAAAATATTCACTTTGAGTTATACTGGGTACACCGTGTGCCTGATTGATGTGAGGTTGATTACTAAACATCACCAATGACTTATGGGTCATTTTTTGAAAGTATTAAGTTAATTTGAACATGTTTTCTTATTTTTTATTGAGTGAAACATTTTTTAACAAAAAATGTCATTTTTAAACTGAAAACACACACCAATGAACATAATATGAAGAATAAATAAATCTATAAAGAGAATAAATAGTACTTGATTGCATCATCCTCTTGGGTTTTGTGATGATTCTTCATTATCACTGGACATAGTTTTCTGGACATAAATCATTGTATAGAGATCATCAATAAGAGAACATTATATTGAGGAATCCTATTGGAAGTCTTTCTGAGAAGATAAAAGGTTCAAAAAACACACTTCCATTAGATTGATTCCACCTGGTTGAGTTTCAACAATTGATGACCACTGAGTTAACAACTCAATGCTTGGGTTACTTACATTGTTATTAGATATTAACAGTTTCTTAAGAAGGTTTAACAGTGTATCAGAGGTAGACCATGGATATTAGAAGGCAATGAGACCGGTTCACTGGATGAAGACCTATATAAATAGAGGTGACAACTTAGCTGTGATATTATGGTTCTTATGCTAAGCTGATGCGAGTTTCTGACTTTATATTCTTAGACTTTGTAGATGAAGAGGAAGTGAGAAATGGTTTTTTATTCACTTATATCTCCTTAAATGAAATTTTTTATAGTTTTCTCTCATGGATGTAGGATGTTAATCTAAACCACATTATAATATCCCTATATTTTAAAAATAAATTCTATAGAGTACAAGATACACAACACCGATCTTAAACGAACAATGAAATATTATTATTTAAATGTGATTGTTATATCCTAATTGTTAAATTGGAAAGTATAAATATGAATAAATAATTTATGAAATATTTTATGGTCCTAATCATTTCTAATATATTAATTAATGTATTATAAATAATTACTCAAATTTTTAGTAAAGTCATTTTTTCTTCAAAAATATGTTTTCTTCAAAAATTGGGTTTCTTTTTTATTAATTTTCAAAAAATTTCAAAAATTTATTTTAAAAAAATAATTTAATTTTTGAATCCATCATGTCAAAATTATCTTATGATGGATTTTTGATAATATTATGAAAATATTGATTTTCAAGGAATAGTGAAAAATACTAATTTTTATTGAAAACTGTATTTTATTTTAAGGATTTTTCAAGGTTAAATTATTTTTTGGATAAGTTTTAAATTTTAATTATTTCATTTTGATTTAAAAAAAAAAAATCAAATTATGGTCTTTTAAATGGATTTTTTACTTTAATTTTGTATAGAAACATTTTATATTTAAAAAGGGAATTTTTCCGAAAAGCTGTTTTTTGTTGCATTTTTCTTGTATAATTTTAAATTAAATTCTGAGACTTATATGATTTGAAAATTGAAAAATGGATTCCATATTTGGAATCCGTAGGTAAAAATTTAGTAAATAGTTCCCTTTTATTTTTGGACAATATGAATAGTAAACTTAGTATTTTTTGTTACCTTGGTGAAGGGTAAATTGGGCAAATAAAGGTTAAAAATAAAAAAATAAGAATGATTAAACGACTCAAAAACTTACATAAATATTATATATATATATATATTGACCATAATAATCCAAGGGTCTAATATATGAACTTTTTGAGTTAATATGATGAGATTATGACCTTTATAGTATTTTATTTAAAGAAATGTTTAACATGTCACACTCTTGTTTTTAATAAGTGTAATATTTTTAATATGGTATTATTTAGAGGATATTATTCACTATAAATAGTATTTTTAAATATAAAATATTTATCTTCCCCATGATAATTTTTTTTCACAACGATGATGCAGTAATAATTAATTTAATGGAAAAATAAAATTAATGATATTAAAAATATTAAAAGTAATATAATTTGAGATAATTAATGAAATAAATGAATTTTAAAGTTTACCACAAAATTTTAGGGATATAATAATTTTTTTTGAATTATAAGTGTTATATTGATATCGTTAAAGTCAAAGTAACAAATAGTTCTAAAAACTGACAATATTGATATTTTTTAATAAATATTTTTTTATTAAATGATATAAAATTCATAAAAATATTATATTCATCCAATTTATTATTATAAGATTTAAAATATCAACCATGATCTATTTTTGGTTCTTTTTTCATTTTATAGTAACTATAATGACCCTCAAAGAGTAAAAATCCATGTTGTCACGGTAAGAGTTAGAGAGGTTAAATCGGGGTTAAAACAAAAAATTAGGGTATACATATTGACAAATATTTTATATTTTTTATTTTATTAATGTATTTTGAACCATAATAATCTTATATTTTAAATAAATTACTTTGAATCCATTTTAAATTGAAAATTAATTTATATTAATTTAATATTTTGAGAAATTCCAAGAGTGTCCATCCCCTTTCTTATAAAAGGGAACCTCTTATTCTCATTAAATCATGCTTAAAAACACATTTGGTTTATCCAATAACTACCCAAATACCTTACTATAATCCCTCATATGATTATAGATGCATTTTTTAGGCATAATATCAATTTTAGAGGTCTTAAGGTGTTAAGAAAAGGTGGTTTTCCAAAGAAGTGGTATATTTTTTTATCTATATATTTCAGTTTTGTTTCTTCTTCCAAACCCCCAAAACCTTGTTCAACCATGAAAAAATAATAAATAAGTTATATAATGATATTTTATTATGATGTTTCATGACCTATATCCACATTCTCTTCTATAAAATGGGAAACAAAACCATCCTTCATGTGTACGACGGACTACCACCTCATGAACTAATGTAATTCGTTTTCCATCACCATCTCTCAAGATAGGTAATAATGATGGAATTAATTTTTATACATAATATTAATGAAATATTTATCATTATTAAACGATAATATATCATTTAACTTCTTTCCTTTCCATGTACTAAAAAATGATAATGTCGTTCGTGTGTACGTGTGAACTACCGCCTTCACGAAGTGATGAGATTCATTTTTCATCACCACATCACATAGATGTTATATAAATATAAGTATATTTAAATAATTAATATGATATGATATATATATATATATACTATAATTATCATTCAGTAATTATAAAATAATACTTACCATGTTTCTATAATGATCACTGAAAAATTGAAACGTTACTCACGCGTACGTGCAACCTACCATCTCCATGATCGTAACATAGTTCATTTTTCATAACCATATTTAATGGTTGGTTTTAAAAGTATAATTTTTGTATAAAAATTATAATTATTCTATTATTATTATTCTATATATAATGGAATAATGACTTCTTTGACCATAGTCAACCTATTAAATTCATTTTGGACTTATATACCAAATATCTCTAAAACATATTACGTGAACATAGATGATTAAGTAATTATTATAACACTAAAATAAGTTAGATTAAAGGAATAATAAACTTTAAAAAGGTTATTAATAAATTAAATAATTAACCTAAATTTATTATTCTAGAAGACAAAGAATTTATGTGACTAGTCAGACTCAAGGTAAGGGATTTTCGTCACTCTTTTATTTCTGTGAGACACATGCCATATTCACCACTTGCTTCCTTTGCGTGGTGTATATAATACCCATGAATTCCTTTTATGATACATATTATTAATGTTATTTGGATTTATATATCCATAAATTTTTATTTCTTTCATGGGGATTACAATTCTAAAGTTACCAAAACAGTAAGGGTTTATTTCATAATCACTTCATTATTATAGATTGTTTATATTTAAGTTCCCAATGGGGAATATTTATATTCCATGTTCATATTTTCAAAAAAAAAAAAAAATTCAAAAAGGTTTTTAAATTATACTAAAATTATTTAAAGTTATTTTTACCCATGTTTGAATTTTTACAAAACGGGTTGAAAGGAATATTTTTGGTGTTTTCCAAATAAGGTACTTAGTGAATTTTCTGAAAAGAATTATGAAAGGAATGTTTTTTAACTTATATATAATGAATCTAATTTCCCACTATTATGATGCACTGATTATTTGATGCTTCATTTACAGGTTCACAAGTTTATTTTTAAATAAATTTTTTTTCATCTATAAGTGTTTAGTTTTTAAAAAAGACAGGTGATTCTAAAATGGAAAAGTTATTTTCCTCAAGATTTTTTCTAAGTTATATTTAAAAATAATTTTCCTTAAAAAATGGAATCCTTTGATGTTACTTAATATTTACTAGGGATATTATCTAAGGATACTATCCTTATTCATTCTATGGATGGTTTATGTTTATTATGACATGGTGTTCATGAAACTTGTTATCTTTCTATGGATTATACTTTGTTGAAATGATTAAATGTTTATGAAACCCATTTCTTTGACACAGTTTATGCTTTGATGGAATGTTTATGAAACTGATTTATTTTTATGGGTTCTAATTTGATGTTTTTTATAATCTTGTGTTATATATATGTATAGTTTTCATTATATAATTGTAGTTACATTATAATCAATGAAAATGGTTACATTATAACCAAATATAGTGGTTACATTATAACCAATTATGGATGGGACCTATATAACCCTCCAATGAATTGGGTAAAGATTGATATCTCATGATATAAACATGACTAGATTGGGTAGTGAACTTGGTTCAGTAAGGGAGCTTTTCCACCATGATAATCTTGGGAATGAACCTTGACTACTATGATGGTTTGGGGATTTAACCCATTCCACCATGATAGTCTTAGAAAAGAGCCTTGAATACTATGGAAATGATTTTCTATGCTTATATTTATGTCATAATTCCATGTCTTATGACAATATTATTCTCTCATGGATCATGTTCCTTTAGGACTCATGTATTATAAATTTCTAATATTCCATGACTTATGATTATGATCTTTAATATACAGGGTATAATTTTCAAATGTTAAGTTCATGTTCTTATGTCATTATGATGATTTTATGATTATGTAATCAATGATATCCCTATTTTTTATCCTTACTGAGAATACAAGATCACCATTTTATTATGTTTCATTTCCCAAGGTTATGAAGAAATGTTTTAAGTAGGGTATGCATAAGAAGGGTTCTTGATGGCCTCTTGCACGGTGGCGTCGTTACTTCCTCCAGTGTGGATCAAATTTAGAATTTATATTTTATCCCAAACATTCACTAACTACAAGGGTGTAGTGTAGTGGTAGTTTGGGGTCAAATCCACAGGGAGACTGCTATTTTTGTCTTGAATAATTTAGGTCTCAATTTCTAAAAAAGGAGTCCTTTCTAGAATTCCTTTGTTTGGGAAGTTTGGTATGAGTTCTAATTGGGATGACATAAATTAATAAAGGAGGGATCGGGATCAAGTTAAGTATTTGGGTGAAGGATGTCCTCTAAGTCTAACCTTAGAAAGATCCTATGACTTAGTCTACAAAAAAACACGGGTCACTAGTTGACTTTGGTCTTAGTATCCTAGATCTACCTAGGAAGTTGATATTCTGTGGCCAGGAAATAGCAACAACCTAAGTGCATTAAGTTTGGATTCAAAGATAAAAAGCTTCCTGAGCTAGTGGTCATAGCTCATTCTGCTCCAATTAGGATAGGTTCGTTTGTTTTATTGTCCCGTGGTCAGGGATGTTTCGCACAAATGGGATAGAACTTGAATTAGTATCATAATTAATGCTTCAATCAGACTTTCCAAGTTTATATTCAAAGTTTTATTAAAATTATTCAGATATGTCGCTTGATCCCTACCCCTAAAAATTTAGTTACTCATGGAGGGGTAAAATGAAATTAAATAACTGGGAGATAGAATATTTTATGGATTGATAAACATTAATTGAATCAGTATCATGCAATAGGTTTAGGAATAATTGAAATAAACATGCACGAAGTGATTCACAATTATAAAAAGAAGTTACTTGAAAAAGAAAAATGGAACCCAAATCTAAATGCGATGGAAGAAATTGAATGCATTGAAGAATGGAAACTACAAAGCAATTGGTTTAATAAAAATGAAAAAAATATCAAGGAATTGAGTGTTTGAGAGGAAAAAGGGTGAAAAAGTTCACAAGGGATCGATAGGGAGAAGAGAGGCTCGTCCGAAAGTGTCTTGGATGCTCTACCGCTTCTCTACTAATATAGGTGATTTTGGTCACAACATGTAACTATGGTACATGATGTGGACCCTTGATCCACATCATTTTCATATGGATCTCTAGTGCAACACGTGGGTCTCATGCATTAAAAGTTTGACCCGGTACATGACATGTACCCATTGTTCACGGTGTGTATTAGACGTTCATTCTATTTTTGCACGGATTCCTCATGGATTCCTCACTCAGAAATTTTACTGGTCATCATGTTGTGTACAATTAGGTTTTTATATGTAATGCCTTTTTCTTGCTGGCTGCATGGATTGGTCACGACTGGATTCATGACTTGAGATCAGGTTGTGAGCTTCGGGTACACAATGTGTATGTGGGAATCATGATGTGTGCTCAGTTTGTTTTTCACGTTTTCTGAATTTTCTTTCTTGAAAAACTATGAAGAATTTATTCATAAAAAATTGGACACATACCACATGCATTATCACATATTTTAATAAAAGTAATGTAAAAATTACAACAAAGTGAATATATGAGTTATGGTTATCAAATCCCCCCACACTTGAATAATTACTTGTCCTCAAGAAATACGTCTCAAAAATGATTTTAAAAAGGATAATAAATTTGTAAAGAAAGAAATATTCATTATGTCCATGCAATTAAATTAGGTGAAAGTAGAGAAAAGTCAATTTCCAGAATCATTCCTATAGATAAAGTCAGTCACACCTCCTAGTTTGGATTTTAAAACAAATTATTTCTCTTTAATTACAATCTTTTAACTATTTCCTAATTTATATGAAAAATTGTAATTTACCTTACTATTTCACTCATTACTTAGGGTGGAGATATAAGTAGAGTTATACTCATACCTGGAGTACACATTCCTAACCATATTCTTGTACTGGTTCTATCATCTCTATTATGTAAAGACAAGTCTAAAATTAATCTTGAGGGCTTAAGCAATTTGGGTTCTGATGACTTTTCGGCTGTGGGTAGGCAGGGAAATGTGAAAATCAGGCTCAAAAGGAGGGTAATCTCTATAGTACCATACAAAAAGATTTCCGAACAAGTGTGATTTCATTCCTCTTTTTGGCCGGTCAAATTGGTACTTTATCAGTTTGGGTTAGATCCATATGTATAGCAAGTAAGTAAATGAAAAATAATTATGTTCCCTTCCTTTTATTTATTTTACCTTTCTTCTTTCTTTTATATTTCATTTTTCGAAATTTGTGCCTATGATAGATCTCATAGCCATCACCTAAACCACATATGATCCTTTGAGGGATTCATCGGTCTGGAAAATGGTTATTTTTGACCTTCCAAATATTCAACCCATATCAATTTTGTTTCTTTACTTTCTTTTGGTGTTTTTCAAAGGAACATAATTCAAATAGAATACAAAATTTTTTATATGGATCAAAACCTCACTATCAGGAGAGTGCACTATACATCTCTGGAAATGGAATCATCCCATTCTATCTAAATGCCTCCCCCACACTTGTTCAAAGGTAATATTTAAGAATTGTACAAGGATTAGTGTAAGAAGGGAAACATGCTTAAAATAACTTCATTCTAACTAGTCATTCATGGAAACTATGGGCTGAACGAAGGAAAGATTTCAGGTGGGCCTTAGGGAAGTGTCTATCAATGAGTTACTCAATTATTTTAATTATATACCCATTAAGTCATCACTTTTATAAGATCTCAGTGTAAGTTCTAGTAGGTTTACATGCCCCAGGTATCTCTCAAGAAATACCCTCAGTTAGGAAAATGCAATCGTAGGCTGAGAGTCCTCACGGGTAATGGAAGTCCAAAACAAACTGGTAATCATAAAGGGAATAAACCTTGAGTATTGGGCTAATTAATCATAATTTCAAAGTTTTGAATTTTAATCAATCCTCTAAACTCAACAATCATTCCAAAAAAGTCTAGTTAGGAATGAAACATGGTCCTTAACACTTTTCCACTCAAATTTTTCTTTAATTACATGGGAATAATTATTTTTAGGTTTAAAGTATGCTTGTATTTTGAAAAAATGTCTCTTAGACTAGTGAGAACAATAAAAAAAATTAAGTGTATCAATTGAAACATGAGAAAACCTGGGTGGAGGCAGTGTAGTGGAGGTGGGCGGTTGGGAATGTGGGGCTGCTGCTGCTGTTCTGTCTGCCTACTCATGAGGTACGGGTGCTTGTACACATGGCACCCAAAAGTAATATCATCCACCTTAACCGAAATCTTCATCATGTGTAATAGCACAAGATCTATCAGATCCACTAGTATAAAAGAGGTTAGGGGCATAGAATCCTAGAAGATTCCAAGATATTATGCCAATATGGTGACAAAAGTGCCACCCATGAGTGTGCCCAAATTCCTTTGAGTTAGGGATCTGAAGTAGGAAGAAAATTGGGTGGCCATATTTATGGGTGGAACACCCATGGAAACTGCTAAAATCATTACATCCATTTGGCTGACACTGCCATGGGTATCTCCTCATGCGAACCAACCATACGCCATGGCTCAATGTAAGATACGCAAATCCAGGCCCTGAAGCTGAGTCAGCTTCGTGAGTTGAGGATCATGATGTGACTGGGGGTCACAGGATATCAACAACCATAACTAAATAGATATATCATGAGGAAACTGGAGTTTAATATTTAGATAGATGTTAGAAATGATAAACTCCTCAGTATATATTCCAAGCCCGACCCCAAACTCAGCAAGAGACAACTCGTGCGGGCATCCACTAAGGTGGAAATGGAGATTGTCAACGCCCATTTAAAAGGTTTCCAAAAAATCAAAAAATAACTCTCGAAACATCTCATTGTGGACTTCAAAAATGGTACCGATGTAGAGAGTATCAACGAGGTCAGTGATGGAATCAACAATGTTTAGCTGGGTGAGTGTCTGTATGTCCAAGGTATTGTTTGGACACATGGGATTTTTCTGAAACTTGAGAAGATTAACCCTGTGCACTGGGTTGAAAAAAAATAAGATGGGGTTCAGGTGTAGGTCATCATCACTGGATGTGGTGGTGGTGTCGGACCGCGCTTGAGGAGCGGGTGATGTGCATGCGGTAGTGGGTGCTGACGGTGCATCAGTGGTGATTCACAGATGCTTGTAGGTAGGTTGTTCCTCATATGGTGAAGATGAGGTGGTGGAGGTTGAGGAGGAGGGAGAGGGTTGTGGGTTCTTGGTGTGTTCCATGGAAGTAGGTATGTGGTGTAGTGAGGGAGAGAGTGGAGAGGGGGTGTGCATCGCTAGGATATAGTGGCAGGGCAACGATAATGGAGGAAAGGGGAGGAGGGGTGCGGTGAGGGTTTGAAAGCGGAGGGTTGGTGTGGGAGGTTTTTATGGGCGCAAAGGGAGGGGAGGTTGGGGAGGATGAGGGGTTGGGGTGATTTTGTGATGTGGGTCATGACTATTCAGGTCACGACCTATAGTTTTTAAAAAACCATCCCGCCAAGGTACACACTGTGTACATATGTGTCACGTTGTGTATGGGTAGAAAAATGGATTTTTGGGGCTGAAAATGAGTCACGACATGTACCGATGGTACACGACGTGTACTAAGCTATGCTTGTCCCTATTTACTGATCCTACCACATCACACCATTCGTTATTCATGATATTGTTAGATGAAGATCCTAATAAAACTTGTCTAAAAAATTTCCTACCCTGGGTTGCCTCCCAATCAGCACTTCCTTTAACATCGGGATCTTGACTCCTTTAAGGTTCAGTTTAACTTGAGGATGAGGACACAACCTTCTTGGAATGGTTCTTGAAAGATATTAAATCTTTGACTATTGACCTTGAACAGTGGTTCTCCATCTCATTTAATTTCAATTGTGCCATAAGGAAAAACTTGGATGACCTTAAAAGGACCATACCATTGTGACTTCAACTTTCCTGGGAACATTTTAAATCTTGAATTAAATAGAAAAACATTATTCCCTATAATTAAAGTACATCGTGAAATTTGTTGGTCATTCCACTTTTTCATTTTTCCTTATAAATCCTTGTATTTTCATATGCATATTTCTTGATTTCTTCCAATGCGGTCAATTGTAATAACCATTCCTTTCCAGCCTTTTCTAGATATAGATTCATTTTCTTAATTGCCCAGAATGAATTATGTTCTAATTCCACTAGATGATGACATGGTTTACCATAAACCAGTCTAAATGGGGTGGTGCCTATGGGTGTTTTATACACAGTTCAATACACCCATAATGCATCATCCAGTTTTAGGCTCCAATCACTTATTCTTGTGTTGACAGTCTTTTATAAAAATTATTTCACCTCCCTATTTGACAATTTAACTTTCCCACTTGTTTGTGGGTTATAGGGAGTTCTAGTTTTTTAGAAAATTCCATATTTTCAAGTATTTTTTTCACTGGATGATTTGATAAATGAGTTCTGCGATCACTAATGAGTAACCTCAAAAATCTAAATCATGTGAACACATTATTTTTTAGAAAATTCATGACTACGTTTTCCATGTCATGTGTGGTAGCTTTGAATTCAACCCATTAGGAAACATAGTCTACTACCACTAGAATGTAATTCATGACATGTGACGAAGGGAATGGTCCCATAAAGTCAATGTCCTAGACGTCAAAAAATTTAACTTCCAAAATGTAATTTTGTGGCATCTCATTTATTTTACTAATGTTTCCCATTCTTTGACATCTATCACATTGATGACAGAATCACCTATAATTGTGATGCAGTGAGGAACATAAAAATCCGCTTTGTAGGAACTTTTACACTATGCGCTCTAGTCCATGATGTCCTTTAATTGGTGATGTGTGGAATATTTCAATCATATTTTGTATATCTTCCTCTGGGATGTAGCATCATACTAGGACATCTATATAATGATTAAATAAAAATGATTTGTCCCAAAATTAGTGTTTGGAATCATACAGAAACTTCTTGCATTGCTGGCATGAGAGGTCATGATAGAGATACCATGTGGCAAGATAGATGACCATGTCTTAAAACCATGGCTGGGTTTTTTCACTAAACAATGTATCATCTAGAAAATCTATTTCAATATCAGTCTCGTTGTCTTCTTTAATGATGGTTAGGGGTAACCATGAGAGGTGGTCAGTAATGAAATTTTTTATTACTTTGGTGTCCTTGATTACAATATCAAATTCTTGCAACAAAATAATCCAATGTATCAATCTTGGGTTTTCATCTTTTTTTTTCATTAGGTATCCAAGGGTAGTATGAACTGTATGGATAATGAATTTGGGTAGATCAAGTTATGAATGAAACTTTTCAAAGTCATATACGATGGATAGGAGATCCTTATCCATAGTCGTATAATTGATATGGGATTCATTCAATGTGTGGCTAGCACAATGGATTGGGCAGAAGATGGTGTCTATACATTGTTCGAGAAAAGCTCCTACAACAAGGTCACTGGCATCGCACATAAGCTCAAATTCTTTTTCCCAGTTTGGTACAATGAAAACTAGAGACGCAATCAGACTATGTTTTAGTGTTTCAAAATCTTTTCAACAATCCTCATTAAATTCAAAAGGAATTTCCTTTGACAACAAGTTCATCAATGGACGTGTGACTTTAACAAAATCTTTTACGAAGCGTTGGTAGAATCCAGCATACCCCAGGAAACTTCTGATCCCTTTTACAGTTGATGGTTCTGGTATATCCTTGATGACCTTTATCTTAGTGGGATCAACCTCAATGCCTTACTTATATATTTTTCCCCCAACACAATTCCTCCTTACACCATGGAGTGACATTTTTCCTAATTCAAACTAAGCATTTCTCCTCACAACATTGGAGAACCAGTTCTAGATTTTTTAGACAGACATCAAATGATCTCCCATAGACAGAGAAATCATCCATGAATATTTTGAGAAATTCTTCATCCATATCATGAAATATGCATGTCATGCATCTCTGGAATGTCACTGGTGCATTGAATATACTAAATGACACGTGTCTATATGCAAAAGTACCAAAGGGTCATGTGAAGGTGGTTTTGGGCCAGTCAACGGGGTCTAATACAATTTGATTGTATCATGAATATCTATCCATAAAATAGTAGAAATATTATCCCACTATCCTCTTAAGAATTTGATCCATAAAAGTTAAGGGAAAATGATCTTTCCTTGTTGCTGTATTGAAACACTTTTAATCCAAGAAAACTCTCTATCCTGTGATGGTGCATGTTAAAATGAGTTCATTGTCCTCTATTATTGTTACTGTGAGCCCTACCTTTTTGGGAACGATCTGGAGGGGGCTCAACCATTCATTATCTGAGATAGGAAATATTATCCCAGCATCTATAAGCTTTAACAATTCCTGTTTGAAAAACTCCTTTATTGGTGGTATGATCCGCCTCTGAGGTTGTATTTTTGAGTTTGCATTTTCTTTGAGAAAATTTGGTGGGTGCATTCTAAAGGATTTATTCCCTTAATATCCACCACTCCCTAGGCAACTGATTTCTTATGTCTTTTTAGGACATCAACTAGCTTTTATTTCTATGCCTGAGAGAGTTCAGTGTTGATAATGATGGGTAAAGAGAATGACTACCCTAAGTATGAGTACATCAACGTACTGGGTAAAGGTTTTAAATCCAAATTGGGTGGCTGGATGATGGATATGATGAATGGTGGTATAGTGTCTCTAGTAAGTGGTTCAATAAAGATGACTTCCTTGAAGTCATAGTCTTCTTCCTTGTCTGATCCCGAATCATCAGTATCTTCTTCAATGGACATGTACTCCCCATCTTGAGCGAGAGAGATGGCATGATATTCAACCGATTCATTTGGATGTTTTGTAGCTTTTATAAAATTAAATACCACTTTTTCTTTGCCAACTCTGAATATGAGGCATCCTTGATTAACATCAATCAAGGCCTCCCCTATCTCTAGGAAGGGTCTTCCAAGAATGATCGATACATCTCCGTCCTCTTCTATGTCTAAAACTATAAATTTTGTTGGAAAAATGAATTTTCTGGCTTTAAAAATAACATCTTCAAGAATACCATGTGAGTATTTGACTGAACTATCATCCAACTATAATGATAATCTTGTTTCCTTGATCTCTTGGAGTATGATTTTGTGGAAAACACTCATTGGAATTAGGTTAATGTTGGATCCAAGATCACATAGCGCTCTTCCAAATTTTCACTCTCCTATTGAACAAGGAATTGAAAAGTTTCCAGGATCTCTCATCTTTGGTGATATTTTCTGTTGTACAACAACAAAGCATTCTAAATTTAACAATATTAATCCTAGATCTTCTATCTTTATCTTGTTTGATAGAAAATCCTTGAGAAATTTTTCATATGCAGAAATTTGGGCAATTGCCTCAGTAAAAGGAATGTTGACATGCAATTGCTTGAAAATTTCAAGGAACTTTTTGTACTGATTCTAATTCATACCTTGCTTTGATCTTTCTGGAAAGGGAAGAGGTGGTTTGTATGGAGGTGGGGCTATATAAACAGGTTCCTTATGTTTTTTCGGGGCTTACTCCTTCTCAAATGGAACTACATCTGATGATGATGTTGGGATGACTTCTTCAACCTTTTCTAATGGTTGCTTAAATTATTCTTTTTACCTTTCTTTCTTTTATTGTTGGAAGTTAAAAAATTTTCTGCTCCTTAGTACTACAACCTTAGACTCCTCTTGTGGGTATGTTTCAGTGTTACCTGGCAGGGTACCTGCTAATCTCTTAGATATGGTCTTTGAGATTTGATACATTTGAATCTCCAAATTCCTCAAAGATGCTCACTATTTTTTCATCTCAGTTTCGTGTGTAGTCATCCATTGATCAGATTTATAAACAAAATATGTTAGAAGATTTTCCAAGTTGCTTTGGAGTGGTGGAGGTTCCTATTGTGGTCTTGTCCAGGTGGGTGGAATTTGTTGTTGTTGGGGCTTAAGAAAGGGTTGTTATGGATATGTCTGCTGCTGTGGTCTCGAGATAGTGTTTATTAGTGGATACCCTAGTGGTCCCTAATTGTGAAACTAAACTTGACCATTACGCTACTAAAAATATCCTTGATTGTTCTGAGGCTGATGCTGAGTAGGCCTATGCTGATAAAATGGTTGTTGTTTTTGCTGCTGAAATGGTTGATTATATTGATTGTAATTAACTTAATTACAATCTTGAAGTTACTCATATCTGGATTTGTAGTCTTGATATAGGTTTGGTCCACTACACATCTCACATGACTGTATTTCCATGACTGGGGGGGGGGGTTGTGTGGTTGGTATTTTAAATGATTCAATCTTTTTGGTTAGTGCCTCTACTTGCACTACTAACCTGGTGGTCTCATCAACTTGGTGGATTCCATGTCATGGTGGTCCTCAGTCACTTTTCCACATATTGGGATTATGGGAAACTTCATCCAGAATAGCTCTTCCTACTTCAGGGGTTTTAAACATCAGACCTCCATCAACGATAGCATTGACCACTGTTCCTACTACTGGCTGGAGTCCTTGATAAAATGTTTTCATTTGAATCTAGGTGTCAAGTCTGTGATTTGGAGATTTTATCATGAGTTCTTTGAGTCGATACCATGCCTCCCATGCAGACTCTCCATATGTTTGTGCAAAATTCTGAATGTCATTCCAAAGTTTCCAGGTTTGGATTGGTGGAAAGTATTTATTGATAAATTTTTTTCGTGATCATCCCAAGTTGTAATGGATTCAGGAGCTTGGATTTTGAGACAATATTTTTATTGGTATCTGAGTGAAAAGGGGAATACATGAAGTCTTATAGTATCAGATGTTACTACCTGGTTGCGAAAGGTATTGCAGAATTCTAGGAATTTAGAAATATGTTGGTAGGGATCTTCACTCTGAAGATTGTTGAATTTCACCATGTTTTGGATCATATGGATGAGTTCAGGTTTAATTTCAAATGTGTGGGCTTGAATTGGAAGGTGAAAAATACTTGGAATATCCCCATGGATTAATGGTAAACCATAATCCATGATGGTCTTTTCTATTTGCATTGGGCGTTCTATAACTTGATGATTTGGGGGGTTGGGTCTTGCATTTTGATGTTTCTCATCCATTGTTGACCGGCGAAGAGAAAGCATATGCCTTTAAATCTCAGGATCAAAGGACAACGGTTTTTTTTCAAGGTTCCTTGATTGAGTTAAGGGACTTTGGTACATGAATTGAAGAAGATGCAAAGAAGAATCTGGAAAGAAGAAAGAGGATGAGGGAAAGGTAAACCTTGGTCAACAAAAACTGGAGTTCTTCAAAAAAGGTGTTTCCTCCCTAGCAAAGATGCCATAAATTTGATGACATCTTTCACAATGTTGTTGTTACTTTTTCTAGTGTAGATCAAATTTAGAATTTATATTTTATCCCAAACTTTCACTAACTACAAGGGTGTAGTGTGGTGGTAGTGCGGGGTCAAATCCATAAGGAGACTGCTATTTTTGCCTTGAAGAATTTCGGTCTCAATTTCTAAAAAAGGAGTCCTTTCTAGAATTCCTTTGTTTGGGAAGTTTAGTATGAGTTATAATTCGGATGGAAAAAATTAATAAAGGAGGGATCGGGATCAAGGCGAGTATTTGGGTGAAGGATGTCCTGTAAGTCTAACCTTAGAAATATCCTATGACTTAGTCTATGAAACAAACATGGGTCACTAGTTGACTTCGGTCTTAGTCTCCTAGATCTACCTTGGAAGTAGCTATTCTGTGTCCATGAAATAGAAATAACCTAAGTGCATTAAGTTTGGATTCAAAGACATAAAGCTTCCTGAGCTAGTGGTCATAGCTCATTCTGCTCCAATTAGGATAGGGTCGTTTGTTTTATTGTCTCGTGGTCAAGGATGTTTCACACAAATGGGATAGAACTTGAATTAATATCCTAATTAATGCTTCAATTATACTTTCCAAGTTTATATTCAAAGGTGTATTTAAATTATTCAGATATGTCGCTCGATCCCTACCCCTAAAAATTTAGTTACTCATGGAGGGGTAAAATGAAATTAAATAAATGAGAGATAGAATATTTTATGGATCAATAAACATTAATGGAATTAGGATCATGCAATAGGTTTTTAAATAATTGAAATAAACATGCATGAAGTGGTTCACAATTATAAAAATAACTTACTTGAGAAAGAGGAATAAAACCAAAATATTAATTCGATTGGAAAAAATTGAATGCATTGAAGAACAAAAACTCCATGGCTCTTTGATTAATAAAAATGCACAAAATATGATGGAATTGAGAGTTTGAAAGGAAAAAGGGTGAAAAGTTCGCAAGGGATTGAGAGGGAGAAGAGAGGCTCGTCTGAAAGTGTCTTGGATGCTCTGCCGTTGCTCTACATATATAGGTGATTTTTGTCATGACATGTACCTGTGGTACATGAAATGTACCCTTGATCCATGTCATTTCCCTATATATCTCCAGCATGGCACGTGGGTCTCACGCATTAAGAAGTTTGACCCAGTACATGATATGTACCCATTGTTCATGACGTGTATCAGGCGTTCATTCTATTTTTGTGCAGATTCCTCGTGGATTTCTCACATGGGGCTTTGACTGGTCATCACGTTGTGTACGAGTAGGTCCTAATATGTAGCGGATTTTTTTTGATGTCTGTGTGGCTTGGTCACGACTGGCTTCATGACTTGAGATCAGGCTATGAACTTCAGGTACATGACATTTATGGTGGAATCATGACGTGTACTCGGTTGGTTTTTCACTTTTTCTTACTTTTCTTTCTTGAAAACTAGTGAATCCTTTATTCCTGAAAAATTGGACACATACGACGTGCATTATTACATATTTTAATGATATCAATGAAAAAACAACAAAAAAGTTAATATATGAGCTATTCTTATCAGTGCTAGATGTGAAGAAATTTTGGGTGATGATATAGATTTTTATGTGCCAGTTGTTTATTTTTATAAGATATATAAGAGTTTGTCCTAATTATCTAAAACTATAAACCTAAAAGGTCCTTTAGTATGAATTTGATCCAATATATCCTTTGTTTTTTTATGTTTTGTATATTTGAAATTGGTTCACATTTATCGGTATTAGATCCAGAAATGTAATGTTTATTTTTTTTCATTGGATTCGGGAGTGTGGGTCTCGGGCTATTATAGTTGGTATTAGAGTTCAGTTTAGATAAATTTGGATATTAGTATGTTTCATGATAATTTTTCTTAAAATTTATGGATAAAACCATGGTTGATTATATGTTTATAGTCTTAAATACCCCTTTTGAGGTTTTAGGTGGTGTAATTTTAAGGAGGTTAATGATATTTTTAGATAGGTATATGTAGCCCTTAGGTTTAACATGAAGTATTATATGAGAAAGAATGTATTTAATTTTTTTACATTAGTTTTAAAGTTATTTATAAACTTTAGGGTTTATATGATCATTGATTTTGAGGTAAGTATGAGTTATTACATTTTTTGGACGTAAAATGAAAGGTACGTGATAACCTTTGAGGATAAAAAATTTATTTTATGTGGAATATAATAAGGTTATTTTTGAGGATATTTATCACATTTCTGGGAATTTTATAAGGATTATATTAATACATTTAAAAAAAAAAGAAAAATCACAGGTCGGGCGACAACCCATTGCATCCGGAAAGGTCATGAGGCTTGAATCCACAATCAAAGGGAAATAAGGGCACATCACCGACCACTGGGATGCATGATGTCCTGGTTAGTATGAAACTGGTTTTCAATATTTAAAATATCTGATATATAAAGGTTGAGTTCATTTTTGGAGCATATTTTTAATGTAACCATTTTATTGGAAATTGATTTGGTGTTAAGTGATTAATGTTATTTTGGAAGACGTTCACTATTTTGGGAACCCTATATGATTAAGGTAAATAGAATTTTATGAATTTTATTTGATTAAATAAAGGTTGAATAGTACTTTTGAGGCATATATGATTTTAATATGGATTTATGGTGATTCAGGTTATTTATGAAAATGGTTAGCGTATCTTAGAGATTATATGTTTAGTGTATGTACATTTTGGGAGATAAATACTAAGTTTACCTCAGAAGACTATGTGATCAAATACTCCAAATTTTTGGGTTTCAATATTAGTTTGTAATATTTTTAGGAATTTTAAGGATAATTATTTATTGAATGATCTAAGTTGAACTTTGGGTATAACTATTTAATTTTGAAGATTAAAGTATTTTTCCTTATATGAAGGTTTATTATTTTTGGGAATCATCTAATCCTATGTTAACCATTTTGTTTTTTTAGTTATTAAAGATAGGAGGAATATATTTTTATTCTTTTGTGGATTATGAGATCCATTAAAAGTTGATTTTAGTGCTTTAGGCATGAAAAAATTCATATTAAATACTCATAGTTCAGAGAAAAATATGACATTGTGGTCGAAATTAATTAAAGGATGAAATTATACTTTTGAAGTATGTATTTTTTCCTTATGTTATTAGTATTTATGGAAATAGAATTATACAAATCTAGTAAAAGGATCTTGAAATGAAAACATTATTTGTTTACTTTTCTTATCAAGAAATCAATAGCCTTTAAACCCATCATAGATTTATGATTTTGTGGTGGTTAACTTTATCATGACCATGTTCTCTATCACTCTATATCAGTCCTTAGGAGTTAGTCTTCTATTCTATATTCATGTTGTAACTTCCCAATTATGTTCTCCTACTTGAAAAACTAGTATGTGAATGTAATGACCCAGACCTATTTGGTCCATCCCTTTGCTAAAATCTGGTGTTTGAGGTGTTCTGGGAGGTCAAGGTGACTCATCCCCAACAATGCCAAATTTCCAGTTCTGTGAACAGTGTTTACAGTTTTATGAACAGTGTCATGGTGAGTCATAAACGATGAGATAGAAACAGTGTCACGGAAATAGTGAGTCAGAAATGGTGAGACATAAACAATGATACATAAACAGTGAGACAGAAACATTGAGTCAGAAACGGTGAGACAGAAACAGTGAGACAGAAACGGTGAGATAGAAACGGTGAGACATAAACGGTGAGATAGAAATGGTGTGTCAAGAACAGTGAGTCAGAAACGGTGTCACAGAAATTGTGAGATATAAACAGTGAGACAGAAATGGTGAGACATAAATAGTGAGTCAGAAAAGGTGAGATAGAAATGATGAGATAGAAATGGTGAGACAAAAAGGGTGATACAGAAACAGTGAGTCAGAAACGGTGAGTCAGAAATGGTGTCACAGAAACGGTGAGACAGAAATGGTGAGTCAGAAATGGTGAGTCAGAAATGGTGAGACAAAAACAATGAGATATAAATGGAAAGACATAAATGGTGAGGCAAAAACAGTGAGTTAGACACGATGTCACAACTCATGAACAGTGTTTCTAGAACTGTTTCATTTTTCCTTTGCAAAATTTCCAGATTTTTCCAGTTTCGCCAATTTAACATTTTATTTGATGTAAAATGAATTTATGGCCTTGTTTTAAGGGATTTAAGGCCGAATAAAATCCCATAACTCCTATATTAATTTTCATAAGGCCCAAGATGTATTTACTTGGTCAAACCACATGGTTTAATGTGGTCCAATTTTAATGGAAAATCCACTATATCTTAAATCGTTGATCCGTTAAATCTTCTAAAGGGACAAGATATCTTACTCCCTTGTTCTTTCTCCTTATTATCTAGTTTGAGATGATCAAACCTTTTCTTCCTTCCTGTAGGAATCATGAGATTAAACTTTTCTCAGTGGATTGGTTTCCCCTGACGTTCTTCTTGCTGCAAGTGCACCCCCTATTTTGGTGAAACCAAGAAGTATCCATCAATCCTCAATATAAGGTATGATTTATCATCATTATTTTGGGTTCACCTTATTCTATTTATCCTTGACATATTATGGAATGTGATCTCCATGATTATAAGGGAGTTTCTTGTGTTTTGGTTGGTGCGGTCGTGCTGCGACATCCTCGGGTGGATGTAGTTGTCACGGGAGGAGGTGATCGTGATCCGTTGTGTAGATCGTTCTCATATAAAAACCCTTAAGAACCTTTTTAAGGTAGGGTATTCGTTGCTTCTCTTTTATTTTTACGTGCAACTATAGAGTTAGCATGTTTTATCCACTGGATCACAATGGAATTGACATAATAAATATTTGAACCGGATAAATAAATTGATATCAATCGTATGGTATTGCCTCTTGTTTTTGCTAGATAGTGTGATATCCATACTTTATTTATTTAGTTGTGTGTTCTTGATAGAAATTGGTAAAGAACGTAAACCGAGATTAATTGATAATTGTTTGGATAAAGATAAAAAGGCATGTAACTGAATTTGGTTCTTATTGTTGTATTTTTTTTGATGTTAATCAAATTAGTCTATTAAGAATGTTTAATTTATTTGTGATAGCTTACTATTTAGGTTTCCTGAATATGAAACCTATGAATAATAAATAGGTTAATTCAAGATGGATTAAATAACTGATTGTTTGATAATTCCTTGAAGGGTTCTGAGTTACCCTCTTGCTTGTTCAAGGTCCAAGAGCCCAACCGATATGATTGTTGTTTTCCTGCTTCTTGTGTTGTGATGTGATCCCAGATGGATGTTGTGATATGTGGGGGTGTGGAGGCCTACTGGTTATTATAGCAGTTGATGACTAGAGTGGCAGAATTCATCAGTTTATGCATGTGGGTGTCAGGGAGGGCACTAGGGATGATGAAATGGGTTGGATGTGAATGTTTGGTTTTCTACTGATTCTTCTTGGTTGTTTATCAGCTTTACTTTCTCCACTGCTCAAGGCAGCTGGTATTACTTACCCTTCTTCCGAAAGGGGTGAAGATGCACGAGGTATTCCATGTGCTTTCTGTGTTTAGCTTCTTAAGGGAGGATGGGTCTACGCTCTTGCTATAGGCAGTAAAGACTCGATAGGTAGTTCATTTACTCACCGTGTTGAGCCCCTTGTGTTTAGAAGCATAGATTTTTTTTCTAGAATGCCTGGGAATATGGGAAACTAATGATGTAAATAAATAATTGAATAAATGATGTTAACCCATGGGGTTTGGAGCTTGCTGGGGCGCAATGATGAGGTTGTGATTTGAAGGAACAGTGTACTTTGGGTGTGATGCTAATGAAATTTAATGTGGAATTGTTATTGGTTAACTAATGTTTAAAGAATTAATTAACATAAAGTGAAACTGATAAAAAGGGAATGAATTAATGTATTAAATCTATTTAAATGGTTGTGTGCTTATAGGATACCTAGTCTTAGAAGTAGCAACCCAAAGTCCGAGAGACGTTAGCTGCAGTTGAGTCTAAGACTAGGTTATTCCCAAAGTGTGGTTGTGAGATATAGTATATTATGTACGTTTTGTGTTTCAATATGCTACTCCACCCTGTCAGTAAGGGAAACTAACACTCTGGGGATTCTGATCCATGGGGGGTGTTTTCCCCAACATTCCAGTGGGAGGATGGATGGCTGACTACCCCCTTTGGCCCCGCTCTCTTCTCTTGGTAGTTACTTGTGCTAGGAGGCACATTGGTTAGTTTTCCCCATATATGTGTGTAGAGGGCTGTAATGGATTTTGGTTATTCATACAAATATATTCTAGATATAGTTTTCTATGGACTACTATATGTGTAACGTGTATAGGCTGTGATGGATTGAGGATCCTTACTCGGTGTATGGGCTGTAATGGCTTGAGGTATAATACCTGATGTATGATACATGTTATGTGAACTGTGGTGGCTCTCAAAAAATACCTAGTTACCTTTTTTACATGGACGTGGTGGTTTTTTTGCACGAGGTGCATGTTGTGGTGCTTTTCCCAGGTGTCTGCGGGCAAGCCTTTTTAGAGAGAGATGCTTAGGACGTGCGGTGTTGGGGAAAAGTGGAAAACTAGTGGGGAAGTAGTAGTGGGTTACCCTTGATATTATTTAATATATTATATACTCTTGTATGCATTACTTGGTGAGAGTAGCCATGGTGAGGCTGAGAACATAGTATACCTATTTAGGTGATGAGTTAGTTTCACTTGTTATTCATCGTGCTTTAGCATGTTTTCTTTACTTTTTCACGAGATGATTCAGGGAGGATCCTACTAAGTATACTGTTATACTCACCCTATGTATATATAACCTAATTTTCAGGTCACTTGGAGCAGGTTGGAGATCATGCTGGTTACTACTAGCTTGCAGTTGCAGGAGCTGTTTGGGCTTGTGGTTATTGCTGTTTTACTTTCTTTTGGGTACTTGCAGTTTTTCCCCTTTCAGTTATAGTAGTTTTCCATGAAATTTCATATGTGTACTTGGGATTACTTTTATTATACTGGTTGAGTTGGAGTTGTTTGGAATCTATCTTATCTCTCTCTTCCGCATGTGTTCTCTTAGAGGGTAATGCCTCCCATTTGTATGTTCACTATACCCTCGGTGCTAGTCGCAAATTCGGGGCCTAATGGAAGCGGGACTCATGGGTCATTATCTCCCTTCTCACATTGCTGACCCAGGAGGGGTACACTTTGTGGGGGGGGGGTCGTGACAGTGAAACTCCATATGAACTTTGTACTTACTTTTTCTATATTATCAAGTGGATGTTTTATTAATCCTTTTTATGATGTGGGATTTCAACAAAGGTATTTTAAAAAGTCTAACCCCAGTTACCAAGACCAAGTTCAAATTTCAAGGATTAAATTTATTAAATGGGGAAAGAATGTAATATACCAAGATTTTTAAAAATTAAGTCTATAGCATACAAGAGATGTAACACCGAGCTTAAACAGACAACAAAATATTATTATTTAAATGTGACTGTTATATCCTATCCATTAAATTAACATGTATGAATAGGAATAATTGATTTATCAAATATATAATGTTCTTACTCAATGATAATGTATTAATTAATTCTTTGTAAATAATCACTCGATTTTTTAGTAAAGTCATTTCATTCTTCAAAAATACATTTTATTCAAAAATGGGGTTTCTTGATTTTAATTAATTTTTAGAAAATTTAGAGAATTTATTTGAAAAACTGAATTTAATTTTTGAATTCATAATTTCAAAATTATATTTTTATTAATTTTTTATAATTTTCTAAAAATATTGTTTTTCAAGGAATAGTGAAAAATACTGATTTTTATTGAAAATTATATTTTATTTTAAAGTATTTACAAGATGAAATTATTTTTTGCATTAGTTTTAAATTTCAATTAGTTAATTTTATTTAAAATAATATAATTATGGTTTTAAGTGGATTTTATACTTGAATTTAGTATAAAACATTTTATATTTAAAAGGGCATTTTCCTGATTTTTTTCATTGCATTTTTCCTGTTTAATTTTAAATTAAATTCAAAAAATTCTATGATTTTAATTGTAAAATATCTATTCCTTATTTGGAATCAATATTTATAAATATAGTAAATATGTCCCTTTTATTTTCAGATAATATGAATAGTAAACATAGTAATTTTTGTTACCACGGTAAAGGGTAAATCAGGTCATTACATGTTAAAAATAAAATGATAAGAACTATTAAATGACCCAAAAACTTAACTAAATCTTATTTTATGAGTATATATAGACTAAAATAATATAAGGGAATAATTTATGAACTTTTGGGCCACTTGGATTGGATTATGACCTTTATATTATTTTATTTAATGAAATGTCAAACATGTCACAGTCTTGTTTTTAATAAGTGTAATATTTTTATTGTGGTGTTATATAGAGTATATGTTCAACTATAAATAGTATTTTTAAATCTAAAATATTTATCTTCACCATTTTAATATATTTTTAATTTTTTTGTGAATAAATAATTACCTTAAATGCTTTCATAATACTGATGCAATAATAATTAATTTAATGGAAAAATAAAATAAATGATATTAATAACATTAAAAGTAATATAATTTGAGATAATTAATGTAATCCATAATTTTTTTAGATTACCAGTTTAAAGAGGACTTTGCTTTTCTTTAATAATAAAATGAGGCTTCGGCCCCAACCTTTTATAAAGATATAATAAAATATTTGGTTTGAATTATAAGTGTTATCTTGATATTTTTAAAGTCAAAGTAATGAATAATTCTAAAAATTGACAATAATGATATTTTATAATAAATAATATTTTATTAAATGATATAAAATTATTAAAAATATTTTATCCATAAATTGTTTTAGTATAAGGTTGAAAATATCAATTATATTCTATTTATGAGTATTTTTTCATTTTATAGTAACTATATTGACCCTCAAAGAGAAAAAATCCATGTTGTCATGTTAAGAGTTAAAGGGGTTAAATCCAAAAGATAAGGGTACAAATATTATAAAAAATTATCTTATTTTTATTGGATTAAGGTATTTATATCCATAATCGTCTAATATTATAAATATCTCACTTTTGATCCATTTTTAATTAAAAATTAATTTATAATAATGTAATATTTAGAGAAATTTCAAGAGTGCCCCTTCCCTTTCTTATATTAGGGTACCTATTCATATCATTACATCAAAATTAAAAACCTATTTTTTTCATAAAATAACTAGAAAAATACATTCCTACAATCTCTCATCTCATTATATAGGTCTTGTTTTAAGAATAATACCAATTTTAGAGGTCTTAAGGTATTAAGAAATGGTTATTTTCCAAAGATGATGTACAGTTTTTATCATCATATTTTAGTTTTTTTCTTCTTACACATACCTAAAAACTTCTTAAACCATGATAAAATAATATATATATTATCCTACATATAATGAGTTTTTTTTCATGACCTATATCCATATTCTCTTCTATAAAATGGAAAACAAAACCGTTATTTGTGTGTACGATGGACTACCGCCTGACGAACTGATGTAATTTGTTTTGCATCACCATCTCTCTAGATAGGTTATAATAATAAAATTAATGTTTATATATGATATTAATAACATAATTATAATTATTAAAATATAATATATCATTTACTTTTTTACCTTTCCATGCAATCAAAAATGATAACGTTCTTCATGCGTACATATGGACTATTGCCTTCATGAAGCGACGAGATTCATTTTTCATCACCACATCACATAGATGATATATATAAGTATATTTAAAGAATTATTATAATATATATAATATATCATGATCAATATATAATGATAAAATAATAATTACCTTCTTTTCATAATGATCACTGAAAAATGGAAACGTTACTCATGCATACATACAACCTACTGTCTCCATGATCATAACATAGTTCATTTTTCATAACCATATTTAATGGTTGTATTTAAAATTATAATTTATTTATAAAAATGATAATCATGTGATTATTATCATTCTTTATATGATGGAATAATTATCTCTTTGACCATAGTTATCCTACCAAAGTTATTTTGGACTTATATACCAAATATCACTAAACAATTAAACATGAATTTAAATAATTAAGTAATAGTTATAACATTATAATAAGTGAGATAAAAGGAATAATAAACTTGATTTTTTTTTCTAAATATAGTAAATAATTAACCTATTTCAATTATTTAGGAAGACAAAGAGTGTACATGACGATTCAGACTCAAGGTATGGGATTTTGTCTCATTTTTATTTATGTAGGACACATGCCATATTAAAAAATTGTCTCCTTTTTGTGGTGTATATACTAACCATGAATGAGTTTTATGATACATATTATGAATTTTATTGGGATTTACATATCCATATATGTTTATTTATTTCATGGGGATTAAAATTCAAAAGTTACCAATATAGTGAGCATTTATTTCACAATCTCATCATTATTCGGGATTGTTTATGTTTAAGTCCTTACTGGCCACTAATAGAATATTTACCTATATCCAGGATTCAAAACCATGGGTATAAACTAGAAAACCATGGGTATTGGATGTACTCATGGTTCCATGAACCGTGGGTTCTTAATCCATCGAGATAGGCCTATACCCACAGTTTGACCAAACTATTGGTATAAACCACATATACCCATATTTCTTAAACTGATGGTGTAGAAAATTTCAATGGAAAGTCCTATACCAACAGTTTGGTCAAACCGTGGGTATAGGTCCTTTATGAAAAAAAACTACTATTGGGAATTGATCTCATTACCTTCCGCTTATACTCCAATGACTTTAACACTTTTCTACAACATATTTTTGTGTTCTTATATATAAAAATATATATGTATGTATATGACAATTTATTTATATTAAAGTATTTATTATTATTATTATTATGAAAAAATAATTGGCCAACCTATACCCATTGTTTGGTCAAACTGTGGTTATAGGTTATTTATTAAAAAAAATCCACCACTAGGAATTGATCCCAACACCTTCCACATATAATCCAATGACTTTACCACTATCTTATAACATATTTTTTATTATTATATTCAAATATATATATATATATATATGTATATACATAAAAATTTATTTATATTAATGAATTTATTATTATAGAAAAAATACACCAACCTATACCAATGTTTTACCCAAAATATTAGTATAGGTGCCCAAAAACATCACCTATACCCACAGTTTGGTCAAACTGTGGGAATAGGTTTTCCCACAGCCTTCCTGCGAATTGTTTCCCCCCACAAAACCAATTGTCACATTTTAAAAAAACTATGGGTATAAGGGTGAACTAAACCAACAGTTTTTGGAGAACTGTGGATATAATTCATTCCTGTGATTTTTTTCCCATGGCTATAGGGGTGACCTATAACCATGTTTTTGGAAAAAATTGTGGATATAGCTATATTTTCCAATAGTGGGAATATTTATCTTCCATGTTTTTACTTTCTAAAAATGTTTTCAAAAAGGTTATTAATATTCTACAAATTTTTTTAAAAATAATTTTTATCCATGTTTGATATTTTGACAAAATGGTTCGAAATGAATCATTTTTATATTTTCCAAACAAGGTACTTTGTGACTTTTTTGAAAAAATTATGAAAGGATTTTTTTTTAAATTTTACAACATGAATAGAATTTCCCACCATCATGACACCTCAATGATTTGATGCTTCCTTTATAATTTTAAAATTTTAATTTAAAAGAAATTTTTTTCATTTATAAGTGTCTAACTTTTTAAAAAGAGAAGTAATTTTAAAATGGAAAAGTTATTTTACACAAGAATTATTTCAAGTGATCTTTAAAAATAATTTTCAATATAAGATTAAATCCTTTGATATTACTGAATATTTAATGGGTATATGATCCAAGGATACCATATTATTCATTCTATGGATGGTTTATTTTTATGATGACATGGTGTTTATAAAATGGATTACCTTTCTACGGGTTATACTTTGATGAAATGGTGAACTGTTTATAAAAACCATTTATTTTCCACAAGTTATTCTATGATGGAATGTTTATGAAACCCATTTCTTTTAATGAATTTTGGTTTGTTGAATTTTTTTAAAATATTTTGTCACACATATTTATGGTTTTCATTATGTGACAATGGTTACATTCTAACCAAGGATGGTGGTTATGTTATAACCAAGGAGGGTGGTTATGTTATAACCAACGATGAGTGAGACTTATATCTCCCTCCAATGTATTGGGTAATTATTGATATCTAATGAGATAAACAAGACTAGAATTAGGAGTGAACCAACTTAATTAAGGGACCTTGTCCACCATGATTTTATTTGGAGCGAACCTTTACTACTATGATGGTTTAGGGAGTAAACCCATTCCATTATGATAGTCTTGGAAAATATCCTTGACTATTAAGGAAATGACACTACTGGAAAGAGGGGTTATCCCCACGGAGCTATACCCACGGTTTTTTAAACCGTGGGAATAGCCTGAATCAAGGTAACCTATACCTACGGTTTATTAATAACCGTAGGTATAGAAATTATACCCCCACTATTTTTATTGAACCGTCGAAATAGAGGCCCGATATTCTGCTCGATCTCCTTCACTCGTTGGGCCGCAACTCCCCCCCATCTAGTCCCTCCCCTGTGTTTCCTTCAATTGAATCCCCTTACCCACCTCCAGTCGGCGATCATGACCCTTCCTCCAGACGGCGCACATCCCCCATCCTCGTCCTCATCCGGTCCATGCACATCCCCCCTCCTGCTCTAGTCCGCGCGCTCCCCCCTCCTCCAGTTGACGACATATTGAAGTTCCGGTCGGCGATCATCACCCCTCCTCCAGAAGGCACACATCCCCCATCCTCATCCTCCTCCGGTCCATGCGCATCCCCCCTCCGGCTCTAGTCCGCACGCTCCCCCCTCCTCCAGTTGAAGACATATTGAAGTTGAGAAATTTCTCCTAGGTCGAGCGACTTCCTCACTCAATTGATGACCAAAACTTTATAGGGCTTTTGATCTTGGGAGTAAGATTATCCCTATATGTGTCATCCGCACCCAGTTGGGTGCTTTTAACCCATGGCTTGTTGGTAAGTTTTCTCACTTCTGGGGTCCCAATAGATTTCTTGATTCTTTGTATCTGGGTTTCTAATTTTTTAAAGATGTCTTCATAGGTCTTTAAGAGTATTATTCCATGGATGATTCCCTCTGAAATTGATCACGCTCCGTATAAAGGTAGGTGACTCTTTGTATTTTCTGTCATTTATTGAACCACACATTTTTGATGATTTTAAAAGAATTTTTAATGTAAATTTATGGTATTTAATGTTCATGAGGATTGCTATTAATCATACTTTCACTCTTGATTTTTTAAATCTGTGGTGTAAGGGTTGTTTAAAATTATAAAAACACATTGGTTTTACATGTCGCCCACCATGTGTTTGATGTAATGCATCATATGAATTTCCATGAAATACATGGCTGTGTTTTAGTGGAATGATTACCCTTGATTTATATTTATTTATAAAAAAAATTTGGAGAGAAATTTCTTAGGAAATCTGTTGTTTGTCCAAAGTGGATATTATTGACCAAATTAATGCTGGTTTTGTCTATTATGGGCTGAGGACTTTGTTTTATGTAAGGAAAACCAGTTTTAAGGAATCTTAGAATTTTGTTATTATAGATGGTACCTTTTATCATGGTTGAACTTCTTGGATTACTTGTACCAAAATAGTGGCACATGGGAAGCCTTGGGTATTTATGGGGGAAACTAGTACAAGTACTCCTCTAGGTTTACGGGACCTCCCGACCCAACAAATATTGGTTGCACGGGCCCTCGGGAATATGCAAGTGCATGATAGGTCATGGGTTGTGGATGCTACTTGGACTTCCCACCGGGCGCATGCTAGTGCATGATAGGTCATGACTAGTGGATGTTACTTGTACTGCCCGTGATGGTGAACACTAGGGCATGATGAGACTCTACCTTGTAGATCTCTACAAATATAGCATATGGCAATTTTTTTAGTAAGGATCCTAGTCTTCTCAACCTCTACACATAAGTATTCTCATATGGCATGTTCTTGGCTTTCAATTTACTTTAATTTAAGAAATTTCATGTTAATTCATTTGCATTTTTTTATATTTACTATTT
This sequence comes from Viscum album, assembly GCA_963277665.1. Taxonomy (NCBI): domain Eukaryota; kingdom Viridiplantae; phylum Streptophyta; class Magnoliopsida; order Santalales; family Viscaceae; genus Viscum; species Viscum album. Next base: position 1,641,605,860 of record OY728145.1, read on the forward strand.
TTTTTAATGTTAATAGCTTCCTTAAAATTCCATTCCCATATTTTTTGTTTTAACTAAAAATGAAAATGATTATCTTTATAGATGTAGTTTAAACTTGTATGTCACGGTTTTATTAAAACCGTGGGTATTAAAACAGCATACTGCCCGAACTATCGGGCTTCTCCTCGGGCTCCTCCTCACCCGGTGCTCCCCCCATTCAACCCTACCTCCCCGACCCTTACTCCCAGCCCTGTCCTCCCCTCCCCGACCACCGCCTCCTGACCCTATCCTCCCCTCTCCGACTCCCCTCCCCATCCTCCGCCTCCCGGCTCCGCGTCCCGGCTCCGCGTCCCGGCTCTGCGTCCCAGCTCCGTGTCCCGGCTCCGCGTCCCAGCTCCGCCTCCCGGCTCCACGTCCCGGCTCCGCATCCCAGCTCCCGACCTGGACCCCCTAGCCTTCGCCTCCGCCTCGACATCTCTTAAACAAGGTAATTTTACTTGTGATGCTCCATTAATGTTATGGGAGGATATCGATGATTCTTAGTTGATTATAGGAGGTTATAACATTATCAAATCCTTACTAATTCTGCATTCCACCCTCCGACCGTATCTTCAGAGTACTAGTGGGGTTATGTTGGTAGTTTGGGCTTAAAAGGATAAGAAAGATGAGAAAACTATAAAGAATGAGTAGGAATTAATTTCTTATCTCAAAATCTACTAGCATTTCTATTATCATCCTTATGATTTCCCTACCGCTACTATTACGAATAATGCATCTGAAGAATTTATCAACCAAGGTTACTTATTTTCTTTGAGATAAGGCATCTGGGTAGCCCATATTGGAGGAGATCTTATTTGAAAAGGATATTCACCCTATAAATTTATTCTTCAATTTAACTATGTTTTGAAGTTGTGTCCTCCCACTCTCAACAGTTTCTATCAAGAGAAGCATCTTATGATAGCTTGTCAATTATGGCTGATGTTCACCCAGGAGGACACCCAGTGCCAGGCCAAACATCCAAACTCTGGGGATTTCATACCCTTCCTCACCAATAGAAATGCTGAGGCCTGCATTAAATCATATACCCACGACCAATTAGTTGATCCAGTTCCCCTCGTGATAACTTTCAAGGCATATGGTGAAAAGTTGAAGGATAAGAAAAAGGGAGTTGTTGGAAACTCTTGTCTAGGAAAATTCCTTTGAAATCCACTCGTCCCCCCCCCCCCCCCCGAGGAAAATTGTAAAATATGGGGTCATGACCTCAAGGGAGTCCGAACAAGCTACTGAAGCTCTTTCTGGGAGTATACCATTCATTCCCCTGAGGCTGATTTCCCAATGGCATGGACGTAATGGGACCTTTTCAAAGGCCACCCATCCACTCGCGACCGGTCCCCTAGTGCTTTATGGAAGCTCCTCTAAACTAGGTAAGTTTCTATTACTATAATTGGTTATGTGTTAGTGCCCATTGTCACTTCTTTTTTTGAGAATCCTGAAAATGTGGGTCATTACCTTGGGAACCTCTATGCCCTTATACATTCCTGAAGTGGTCACTGCAAATACTCGCATTGAGTACTTTCCATGCTGCGGCCAGAAAATGGTGATGAGTATGATGACGTTGATAACTCACCTATTGTGGATAAGGTGGAAAAAGATGCTTACTTTCGCCCAACATCTTCTAAGAATTTATCTTCTCGAGGTCCTAAGCTTGTGGGGACACCTAGGAAACATTTTTGGATGTCGAAACCTACTCCGCTCCACTACACCAACCTACCAATGATGGTCATCCCAATCATGGTTGCATTTCTGGATTCTTGGAGTGACTAGGATGAATTAAGGGTAAATGGTTAACATGAAGATATTTGGAGGCTTCTTCTGGGAGGATGTTTCAACCTTCCAGGTTTTTGGGGAGCAATTTTTCCTACCATTATTTTGACCAAAGAAGAGACTAATGTGGTAGCTACCTACTTGAATGAAATGGACAAGTGTCTCCACACCCCTATGTATAGGCATTGATGTGGTATATAATACTTCTCTTACCCTAAAAACAGTAGTAGTTCCAATTCAAGCACCTAGGAAGGCCCTAAATCACATGACACCTCCCATTGAGCGGCATTAACAACAAATTCTCCCTTTAATGGAAGAAAAAAGTGATCTGGGTCACCCATGACTTGAGGAACGGATGAACAAAGTGTATAACTTATTAAAGGAGAAGTTTTACAATTATTTCCTTACATACATGGAAAATAACATAATCAAGATACAAAAACCTAAGAAACCTAATGAGGTCAACCTCACAGACCATCATGTCTACTATTCTTTTTATAGGAGATTGATCCACACCGTTTTAGGCTGATTTGTCTTCAATGACATTCTGAAGAGCACAGTTGATTATAGATAGATGATATTAGAGAAGGCCCCAACATAGGTGGCATATTTAACCTTTACCCATACCATAAGAAGAGGGTGACTATCAAGAAAAGCTAACTATGTGTGGAAAAAATGTTCGATAAATAGATGACTCGAAAGACACTTGACCGAGCTCATACCTCCTCCAATGGCCTGAAGGCCTTCAAATTTTTATTAATATAAGACTGCATTTTAAGGGATGAATGGGAAAACCCAAAGACATCATGAATTGGGACAAATAATTACCTAAGGGTCAAGGAAAATAAAACCAGATTGACAACATAAAAACTGCCCCTCCCCAACATTTGAATGTGATGAAGCTCTCCACCATTGCAAAGTGATTCAACAAGAAAGTGTCCTGTGTCAAAGCATAGTCTCGATCCGATGGCTGACGCCATACCCTCTCAAATGACCAAATCCAAAAAACTCTGCATAGATGAACTGAAAGATCTAAATCATCTCTTGGGGATGTTCCATGTGGTCATGACCTGTTGCAAAACATCCGATGCGAAACCAGGAAGACCAAGCTCATACCATCCTAAGAGAATAGATTTGAAAACCAATAATGATCACAACACATAGGGAGGAATAATTTAATATTCATTGTAACACACCAATATTTTTTTCTATGTCTAATTTTTTTTCTCTTTGATATCTTACTTTTCACTAAACACCAAGCTGAAACAAACTCCAAAATATTATTATATTGTATTGACCTATTTTGAACAACCTAAATAATGAGAAATTAACAGTCATTTGTATTTCAAAATAAATAATTCATTATTGTATTGAGTGGTACAATAACATTTTAGTTGAATGCATTTGGAAAATCATGCTCAATTAATTGTTTAAGCATGCTAGACTATATAAGACACATTATGATCATATATAGTGCTTTATCTGAAAATACCATTTATAATTTATTTTTAACATAATTATATGAGTACATACATAATTCTTAAACCAATCATGGAATGATTCATAATAATTAACATACTAAATTTTATGACCAGTAACACATGGAAATCATCTTCAAATCTTGATAATGTATGTTCCATAAATTATGAAAAACAATTAGTTAAATATTTTTTTTTAAATTTAAAGTTTTTTACTATGTATTAGCGTAACATTTCAATGTTATATTTAAAGGTGAATTGAACAACATGTAACGGTTTAGAGCATGATTTTTTAAGCCAAGCAACCAAACCATTTACATAGAATTTAATCAGTCCTTGAGATTTAAATATAATTTATCATTTGTTTGTTGTTATTCTTATTATTGCTAGATATTATTTATTATCCTTGTAAAGGAAATAGATCTCGGATTTCTTATCCAGGTTTAGGATTTACAATGATATCCAATGTGATCCTTTCTAGATTTACATGGAAAATAAATATGGAAAGATGGTTTATCCTGATCATTCTTATTATTGCTACTTATTCAATCATGGACTCCTCTTGTCATTAAATATGTTTTTCTAGCTACTAATATGCATTGATTAATTTAATAATAAAATTGGTTGTAATGAATTTTTTAAATATGATTTACATTGTTGATTGAATGATAATTTTTTTTCTTGTTATAGAATGGATAGAAGCTGGATGTATCGTACCGATCAGATTTCAACCGAGTTTCAAAGTAATTTGGAGAATTTTTTAGATTTTTCATTTAACAATGCGTCAGATGGAGGATGTATATAGTGTCCCTGCTATAATTGTGTTGGAAGACCATGGTTAAGACGAGAAGAAGTTGGTTACCATTTAACGAAATTTGGATTTCAAGCTAACTATAATGTTTGGTTTCACCATGGAGAGACGAGTCAATATTCGACTGTTCATAAATGAAATGAACGAAGTGACATGGAGAATTTGATATTTGATTAGTTTCCATATGTGCATCATTCCGAGAGAGATAACATTCCAGTGCAAGAAGACAATGATATCAGTACACACGGGGAAAATGTTGAAGACGATGATGTTGAGAGAGTGAAAAATTTATTGGATGATGCCAGAACTCCAGTATATCAAGAATGTACTAAAATGACCAAGTTGGAATTTTTAATGCGGTTATATCATGGAAAAACCATGTATGGGATTTCTAATACCTCCATTGATTATATTCTTACATTTTTGAAGGACTTTCTTCCTGATGGTGCATATATTCCCTCCAATCATTACATGGCATGGAAGTTAATTAAGCAGCTTGGATTTGCTACTAATAAAGTCCATGCTTGTCTGAAAGATTGCAGTTTATATTTGGAGGAAACAACTGACCATAATGACTGTAAATAATGTGGTACATCTCGATGGAAGACAAATGCAGATGGAACACCATCTCGTGTTCCACAAAAAGTCATGTGGCACTTTCCATTGATTCCCAGACTTCAAAATCTATTCATGTCTCCAGAAATCTCAGTTAATATGCGATGGCATGATGTTGAGAGAATTAAAGGTAATGATGAGCTGGTCCATCCTGCAGATGGATTAGCATGGCGGACATTTGATTCACAACATCCTGATTTTGCAGCTGAGGTGCGTAATGTCAGATTGGGCCTATCATGTGATGGTTTTAATCCGTTTGGTCAGATGCTTACTGCTCATAGCACATGACCAGTTTTTATTCATGTTTATAATCTTCCTCCGTGGATGTGTATGAAAAAACCTTTCACTTTCTTGAGTATACTGATATCTGGACCTTTGGATCCTGGTAATGATATAGATGTCTACTTGCAGCCTTTAATAAAAGAGTTGAAACAACTTTGGGATTTAGGTGTGCAGACATTTGATGCTTCTTCAAAGAATATGTTTCAGATGCATGATTCCCTTCTATGGACCATAAATGATTTCCCTGCCTATGCAATGATGTCTGGGTGGAGCACGAAGGGAAAGCTATCATGTCCCGTTTGTATGAAGAATACACGATCGAGAAGGCTTAAATATCGTCGTAGTTTTAGTTTCATGGGGCATCGACGATTCTTGCCAATGGATCATCAATACAGGAAGAATCGTCGGAGGTTTGATAATAATGTTGACACTGAAGAACCACCTCAACGTATGTCAGGAAGTAATGTGCTTGATGAATTGAAAGATTTCAGCTTTTCATTAGGGAAAGGTCAGTTGAAATCTTGAAAGAGGAAGAATGATGATACTGAAGTCACTTACAATTGGAAAAAGAGAAGTATTTTTTTTGTGTTTCCATATTGGTATACTAATTTGTTACATCATTTTTTAGACGTAATGCATATTGATAAAAATATATGTGAAATGTTGCTTGCAATTCTTTTGAATATTAAGGGGAAGACCAAAGATGACCTCCGATCTCGTCGGGATTTATTGGATTGGGGTATTCGACCAGAACTACATCCTGTTTGTATCGGTGAAAACAAATGGAAAGTTCCCTGTGCTTCTTATGTGATGACACCAGCAGAGAAAGATCTATTTCTAGAAATATTGGAGAATATCAAGGTTCCAGATGGCTATTCCAGCAACATATCTAAACGAGTCAACAGAAGACATTTGAAATTGAAATCCCTAAAAACTCATGATTATCACATCCTGCTTCATGAATTGATTCCAATAGAAATTCGGCATTTGCTATCCAATAATGTAAGAGTGGCAGTGATTCGGTTGTGTCATTTTTTTAGAGACCTTTGTGCTAAAAGGTTATCCAAATCATTGTTGATAAAAATGCAGCAAGAGGCTCTGTTAATTCTGTGTGAGTTGGAATTTTTTTTTCCTCTATCCTCTTTCACTTGCATGTTGCATTTAATAGTTCATATTCCAACTGAGACACTTATTTGGGGACCAGTCGCTTTTCGGTGAATGTATCCCACTGAAAGAAATATGTGCACTTTGAAATCATATGTCCGAAATAAGAATTATCCTGAAGGTTCCATTGTGAAGAGTTATCTGGCCCAAGAATGTATGGATTTTTGTTCAATGTATTTTTCTGATGTGAGCACAAGACATAATCGACCAATGAGAAATGAAGATGAGCAGTATGAGGAAATTCAGCCCTCGTTTCCATCTCTTCCCCAAACAGGTGGAATTGTCGGGTCATATACATTGGTTACATTGAGCTTTGAAGAGCGGAATATGGCACATCGAACAGTCTTGTTTAATTGTGGTTTGTTCGATGCCTATATCAAGTAAGTAATTTGAATATATATATGTTATCTCATACGATATCATATCACATATACCTTATACTTTTATTGTCATTTTATGTAGAGAACATAAACAAATTATAAGTAGAGTTCATCGGTCTTTGCCGTTGAGAAGGAGAGAGGCTATGCATAGCCAAGAGTTCCCAACTTGGTTTAAATCAAAGGTATGACCATTAAATTATATACCTTAAAATATAGATATATATTTAATTATATTACTCATATGTATTTCAGGTATTGAGTTTACCTGCTGACTTCATTTCTCAAGAATTAAGAGCGTTGGCTTTTGGTCCCAATTCTTTGGTTCGTGACTGTAAATCTTTAATAATCAATGGATATAAATTTGTTACAACTGATAAAGCGGTGAAAATGAGAACACAACATGATGGCATTATGTTAACTGCTAGAACAGATTGTTATGCCAGTGCATCAGATAGTCGACCTCGATATGAAGATGTGTATTATTATGGGCTGGTTGAGAAAATATTGTTATTGAATTACTACTCTCAAGGTCGAGTCACTATGATGAAATGTAAATGGTTTGATTCAATGACACGACATGGTACATTTATTTATGATTTTGGATTTAGAGTTATTGACATGAGTTGATTCCTGCATACCGATGAACCATACATTTTGGCATCAATGGAAAAACAAGTGTTTTATGTGAAAGATCATCTGAAACCTGATTATGGTGTCATTAATGAAGTAATCCCAAGACATATTTTTCATAATGCTGGGGATGAAATTTTCACCATTGACGCCCCCATCAGTGTTAGCCAAAATATTGTATTTGATGACACAAATTGTCCCATTGTGAGAGATGATGTTGAACCTGAGGTAGTGGAGGGTAATATATAAAAGCAACCATATATATTCAGAGTTCATTCAGTTTACATTGATGTGAGTTTCTCAGGTTGGTACGAATGTAATTACTATAATTTAGTTTTAGTTTGGAATGATATGTCTATTTTAGTATTGTTTGGTTTCGTTTCATTTAATTATATTTATTTCAATTCATAAAACTGGGTTTAAAATGCGGTTTTAAAAATTATATAACTTGGTTGCAAATTATCATTACTGAAAGATGTTATGACATTTTTTGTCTTCTTTGGCTTTTAAGTTGTATGTATGATTTCTAAAAATTGTTGCTAAAAAATATTTATTTCATTCTTATACAGATTATGAAGAAAACTACAGAAGCTCGCAAGAAAAGATTATTTGATGTTGATCCTGTTAGACGTGAGCATGAGTTGTATTCAGTGAGTATAATAATTCTAATATTTATCTTCCGCATTACATATAATATGAAGTTCATATTTTTGATCAAATTTATTTTAGGGATATATAACTTCAGAGATTCCTCTTCCTAGTATGGGACCGATCAGGGATCCTCCTAGACCTAGGTGGAGCTCCCGTCTTACCACTCCCCACACTGACCCATCAGTGGACATCCCATCTACCACACATGTCCGCCCTTCGCTTGAGACCCCTGGGATGTTCCCATACATGCTGCCGTCATCATCCCATTTACCCTCTTTTTCCCATTCCATGTCCACGCCGACTCGACTGATGTTCTCACCTCCACAATTTCCATATCCATTCATCTATCCCCAGACCTACTACACATATTCTGACATGTCTATGCCACCTCCTTTTCCTACCATCCATCATGCACATATTGAGTCTGTTCCTTCAGTTTCCACTCCTGTTCATGAAGATCAGCCGGAGCATGCTGTGGAACAGATACTTCCTTCAAAGGATGCTGATCCAGCACAGTCCACGGATGCCTCACAGCCTATTCAGGAGCCTACATCAGGTTTTTTTATTATAAATGTTTCAAATTATAGCATTTCACCTTTGTCTTATTGTATTGTCACTTAACTCTTCTCTTTTAAACTCTTCTGTTATTTAGTGGGATCTTCTAGTAGGCGACGTGGGCGCACTCGAATGCGGGATGCCTGGAATCGCGAAACTCAGATTATGGTGGATTACAATCCTCAAAATCAAATGGTAGGTAAAAATGCTAAGGAGTGTAGAAGTTTCATGGCTACTTTAGCCAAATATCATGATATCGTTCTGGTGGAACCGGTCTCATGGAGACATATCAGTGCTGACATCAAGGATAGGGCATGGGCGCAGATATGGGTACGGAAATTTTATAAATTTATATTTATATTAGTAATGTATTTATATGACTTTAACATTTTCGTTGCAGAGTCGATTTAACTTTCCTAACGGTGAAGCTGCCAAAGCTTCTAGGTTGAGTGATCTTGGAGAGTATTGGCGGTCATACAAGTATGAGTTACATATTGGTTGGAGGAGCAGAGTGGGTACCGAGTTAGAGGGTGTACCCACAAACCCTGACTGTCCAAAAAGTCAATATCAAAAAATGATCGCACATTGGAAGACTGAACAGTATAAGGTACTACCCATCTTTAATGGTTTTTATATAAAATTTAATTCTTATTACTTAGTATTGTTTTTTTTGTTTCTTAGGAATTGTCAGCGAAAAACAAAAAAAACAAAGATGAAATGATATATCTACACACATTGGGGCGCACTACAATGCCCGATCCTGAGAAGCGGCTGGTACGTTCAATCCAATTTTTTTCATTTATCATATATGGTTGTAATCCAAATTTGTACATTTCTCATATGCAGCAAGCTGAATGGGGAATTGAAGGTCCTGTACCTCGTACCAAATTATTCTGCTTTAGTAGGAAAAGAAAAGATGGAACTGCAGTTAATTCACAAACACAAGAAAAAATTGTAAGTTTTTTATGTATATTTCAAACATTTATAAGAAATTCATAATTTAATATGTGTATAATTTCAATAGTCTACCTTGGAGGCCATGGATGAGGAAGCTGACAACTTAGGGCCAAATGATCATTTGAGTCAGGTGTTAGGTGTGGAGCATCCAGGAAGAGTCCGTTGTAGACCAGGCAAAAACATTGTCCCCTCTAGGTATTGGTCATCATCGGACTCCTATAATGCCTCTAAGGCCTCTGAGTTGGAAAGTATGCGTGCTGAATTAGATGCGACAAAGAAAATAGTATTAGAGGAGCGTGAAAAAAGTAAGCTAATGAATGAACATCTCATGAAAGCTATGTCAATGTTGAGTCAGTCACTACCACCATAGGATGCTGCCACTTTTGATTCATGTATAGCATCAATGCGCTCTTTACATAATGACTTGGGTGATTCCCATGAGGGTCCTAGTGGCGTTGACGGTGGTGGCGATAGAGCTGGAGATGATGTTGTTGATGCTGTTGTTGGTGATGAGATTGCTGCTGCTGCTGCTGATGATGATGATGATGTTGCTGCTGGTGATGATGATGCTGACGATGTTGCTGCTGCTGATGATGATGCTGGACATGGGGATGACGATGATGGTGATGGGGGGTATATTAATCCCCTCCATTTTTGACTTAGTAGAGAGACTTGTGTTGGAGTTTTAATTTTTTTTGTATTGGTGGACTGCTTGTATGTGAATTTATTTATGCAATGAAATGCATTTTGGATTATGTGTTGATTGGGGGTGTTATTTGACAATTATTTAGGTAATATTCACATTCCATTTTTGTTTTTATGGTTTGGTGTGTTAATTATTATCTCGCCATCTAATCTTGGCCTTAGCAGTGGAGGGGGAGGGGTTGGGCAGTGGGGAGGGGCTGGGCAGGGGGGGCTGGGCAGGGGGAGGGGCTGGGCAGGTGGGGAGGGGGAGGGGCTGGGCAGTGGGGAGGGAGGTGGAGGGGTTGGGTAGTGGGGAGGGGCTGGGCAGGGGGGGCTGGGCAGTGGGGAGGGAGGGGGAGGGGTTGGGCAGTGGGGAGGGGCTGGACAGGGGGGGCTGGGCAATGGAAAGGGAGGGGGAGGGGCTGGGTAGAGAGGGCTAGGCAGGGGGAGGGGCTGGGCAGGTGGGGAGGGGGAGGGGCTGGGCATTGGGGAGGGAGGGGGAGGGGTTGGGCAGTGGTGAGGGGCTGGGCAGGGGGAGCTGGGTAGTGGGGAGGGATGGGGAGGGGCTGGGCAGGGGGGGCTGGGCAGGGGGAGGGGCTGGGAAGGTGGGGAGGGGGAGTGGCTGGGCAGTGGGGAGGGAGGGGGAGGGGTTGGGCAGTGGGGAGGGGCTGGGCAGGGGGGACTGGGCAGTGGAGAGGGAGGGGGAGGGGTTGGGCAGGGGGGATGGGAAGTGGGGAGGGGCTGGGCAGTGGGGAGGGAGGGGGAGGGGCTGGGCAGGTGGGGAGGGGGAGGGGCTGGGCAGTGGGGAGGGAGGGGGAGGGGTTGGGCAGTGGGGAGGGGCTGGGCAGGGGGGGCTGGGCAGTGGGGAGGGAGGGGGAGGGGTTGGGCAGGGGGGTTGGGCAGTGGGGAGGGGCTGGGCAGGGGGGTGGGTAGTGGGGAGGGAGGGGGAGGGGCTGGGTAGGTGTGGAGGGGGAGGGGCTGGGAAGTGGGGAGGGAGGGGGAGAGGTTGGGCAGTGGGGAGGGGCTGGGCAGGGGGGGCTGGGCAGTGGAGAGGGAGGGGGAGGGGTTGGGCAGGGGGGGCTGGGCAGTGAGGAGGGGTTGGGCAGGGGGGGTTGGGCAGTGGGGAGGGCGGGGGAGGGGTTGGGCAGTGGGGAGGGAGGGGGAGGGGCTGGGCAGATGGGGAGGGGAAGGGGCTGGGTAGTTGGGAGGGAGGGGGAGGGGTTGGGCAGTGGGGAGGGGCTGGGAAGGGGGGGCTGGGCAGTGGGTAGGGAGGGGGAGGGGCTGGGCAGGGGGGGTTGGGCAGTGGGGAGGGAGGGGGAGGGGCTGGGCAGTGGGGAAGGAGGGGGAGGGGCTGAGGGAGGAGCTCGACACGGTGTTGACTTATCCACCGTCGCTAAAGGTATGGTTTTACCACACAAAGCAAGTGCACGGGTGAGGTGGATGTTAACAAAACCGCCCAAAGAAGCCACTTAAATCAAATCTTGACCTATGTGTTGCTCACCCCGCAATAGGTATGTTCTCGTAATATCGTTGAAATAATCTCCTAGAAAATTTACAGTATTTCCCTTCGCATAATACTTTTTCATACGTTATTATGCACTTAATCTTTTAAGATGAATATTGATTATTTTTTATTTATATATTGCAGGTTACTCACTCTACACATGAAGAGATCAAGGGAATCCTGCACTAATAAGTTCCAGATCTCTACAACAGGTATGTTTTCCTAAAATTGTGGAATTAACCTCCCTACCATGCATCATTTTTCATTTTCATTTACACACTATATGAATGCAGGTTATTGGTCGTAAAATCATGGAGTTAACCTCCCTTTCATCCAATATATGAATGCAGGTGATATGTTTTCACTATTGACTCCACTGTATATTGATTTTTGTGGGTCATGTCTAAGATTTGCTAGAAATACTTTGATTGTTCTCATCCCAGCATAGCGATGAACCGAAATATTGGTGAATGTGCATGGGCTGATGGAATGAATGCCTTCGATTTACAAGCGTGGAGAAGAAACTTAAGAGATGTGTATCATTTATGTCTCAGCGAGGATTGATGAAGGTATTTTTTTCCCAACTAACTCTTCAACAAGATAGGATGTATGGAAGTTTATATTGTTTGACTGGTATTTCTTGTGTTATAATCTGTTTTGTATTACAGTGAGTTGTATTACCTTAAATAAACATACCTTAAGGGAACATATTTAGTTGGATATCCGATTTTAGATTTGTTTTCTGTTATAATCTTTTCTGTAATACATTTATTTGTAGTACCTTATCAAAATTTTAGGATGTTTTCTAATAGTTACAGTACCTTACCTGGTTGTGTCTGCATCCAAATAAAACATGTCATGCATCTACATATTTCATGTAGGGAGATTCAGGGGGAGGGCTGGGCAGTAGGGAGGGAGGGGGAGGGGCTGGGCAGGGGGGGAGGGGGAGGGGGGCTGGGCAGGGAAAGGGCTGGGTAGGGGGGGAGGGGGAGGGGGAGGGGGAGGAGGGCTGGGCAGGGGGAGGGGCTGGGCAGGGGGGAGGGGGAGGGCTGGGCAGGTGGAGGGATGTGCAGGGGGGAGGGGGAGGGCTGGGCAGGGGGGAGGGCTGGGCAGGGTGAGGGCTGGGCAGGGGGGGAGGGTGAGGGATGGGCAGTGGGGAGGGATGAGGAGGGGCTGGGCAGTGGGGAGGGATGGGGAGGGGCTGGGCAGGGGGGGAGGGGGAGGGGGGCTGGGCAGGGAAAGGGCTGGGCAGGGGGGAGGGGGAGGGGGAGGGGGAGAAGGGATGGGCAGGGGGAGGGCTGTGCAGGGGGGAGGGATGGGTAGTGGGGAGGGAGGGGGAGGGGCTGGGCAGGGGGGAGGGGGAGGGCTGGGCAGGTGGAGGGCTGGGCAGGTGGAGGGCTGGGCAGGGGGGGAGGGGGAGGGGGGCTGGGCAGGGAAAGGGCTGGGCAAGGGGGGAGGGGGAGGGGGAGGGGGAGGAGGGCTGGGCAGGGGGAGGGATGTGCAGGGGGGGAGGGATGGGCAGTGGGGAGGGAGGGGGAGGGCTAGGCAGGTGGAGGGCTGGGTAGGTGGAGGGCTGGGCAGGGGGGAGGGGGAGGGCTGAGCAGGGGGGAGGGGGAGGGCTGGGCAGGGTGAGGGCTGGGCAGGGGGGGGAGGGGGAGGGGGAGGGGGAGGGGGGCTGGGCAGGGGGAGGGCTATGCAGGGGGGGAGGGATGGGAAGTGGGGAGGGAGGGGGAGGGGCTGGGCAGGGGGGGAGGGGGAGGGATGGGCAGGTGGAGGGCTGGGCAGGGGGGAGGGGGAGGGGGGCTGGGCAGGGGGAGGGCTGTGCAGGGGGGAGGGATGGGTAGTGGGGAGGGAGGGGGAGGGGCTGGGCAGGGGGGAGGGGGAGGGGGAGGGGGAGGGGGGATGGGCAGGGGGAGGGCTGTGCAGTGGGGGAGGGATGGGCAGTGGGGAGGGAGGAGGAGGTGCTGGGCAGGGGGGGAGGGGGAGGGCTGGGCAGGGGGGAGGGGGAGGGCTGGGCAGGGGGGGAGGGGGAGGGCTGGGCAGGTGGAGGGCTGGGCAGGGGGGAGGGGGAGGTCTGGGCAGGGGGGGAGGGTGAGGGCTGGGTAGTGGGGAGGGATGGGGAGGGGCTGGGCAGTGGAGAGGGATGGGGAGGGCTGGGCAGGTGGAGGGATTTTGTCTACGAGTCATGTTTTGAATGTAGAGAAGAATTGATACACCTATGTTGGTGTAAATTCATTCATTGTTAGTGAAGAGTATGACAACAACAAGCATGGAGAAAGAGAGAACTAAAGATTTCCATATGTGGGATGGAAAGTTAGATTAAGGAGATCTAGGAGGTATTCCTATTGGAGATTCATTGAGTTCATCATTAGATGAACGTGGAGAAGAATTGATACACCTATGTTGGTGTAAATTCATTCTTTGATAGTGAAGAGTCGGACAACAAGAAGCATGGAGTTAGTGAGTAGTTTGAGTGTCTGAGAGTAGCGTGTTATTTATTTTCATGTCTAGAAAGATGGATTCTACTACTTTCCAATTTCCAAATTTCCCAATTTCCCAATTTCCCAATTGAGCCGATTCATTTAGAACGACATTATAAGTCTTGATACATTGAGTAAACCTGGTCATGACCATTTCATCATAAATTTTGGCAGCGTTAACTGTATACCCACTGCATCCAGACACAAATCAAAATTCTTCCCACAATTAGTTTTAGATCCTCTATAAAAACCAGAATTTTGGTGAACATCTGAATCTTCCATATTCATATTCAACATATTATTAGCTATATTTTTCTTCACTTTTTTTAGCAGTTTCTATATTCAATTTAGTGCACTCCAAATTTCCTTAATCTGGATGGTCACTTGAGTTTGCTAAAAACATGGTCTTATTGTTTTGATTTTAATTTTTTGACATAGAAGAAATTCCATTATATTTTTTCTTTTCATTTGGGATAGATCCTCACTGATTTCCATGATCCTTGACCAAAAATGATCTTTTATTATTCATGAAAGTTCAGTATTGGATTTTATCGTACTTCATTCCTATTAGAATTTGCAATAAAGGTTCATAATTAGTTGTTTTTATGTTCTTGCAGTTAGTATGAGGCAATACAGATGGTTACAAAATCTTGGACATGAGGCAATATAAATGGTTAGTATTGTGTTGGTTTATAATATCCTAGATTTAACTTAGTCTTGTAGTAATCATTATTGATAATTTAAGTCATATTTGTTCCGGGAACTCCTGTGTGACATGATTTTTCCTACATTTTCTTTTGATTCTAACACCGATGGGAATATTGAATTTGGATTAGTAATAACCTTAGTAAAATAGAGAATGTCTTCTTTTTTTCATCATTTTAAGATATGCATCATTTTGGAATGCTGTAATTTTATCACTTTTTCTCCATCCAAGTTGGAATTTTTAATTTTCCCACCACCATGATTGAAATCCATCTATTTTGTATTTTGGTTTCTATTGTTTTTAAGTGCTAGATGGTAGGAATAGGTGTAGGATGGTAGGAAGGGTGGATGATGGTAAGCTAGAAGCAGTTTCTGGGTAAAATGTTATTACCCATGGTTTATTAAACCGTGGGTAATTTTGCTGTGCGGGGAAAACTGTATACCCACGGTTTAAAGAACCGTGGGTATATATCTATACCCACGGTTTGGTAAACCATGTGTAATTCTGCTGTGCGGGTAATTTTGCTGCGCTGGAAACCTGTATACCCACGGTTACAAAACCGTGGATATCGATATATACCCACGGTTTGGTAAACCGTGGGTAATCTGACTTTTTCTTGGGCTATTCCCACGGTTTTATAGAAACCATGGGTATAGAGCTATTGCGACGTCTCTCTAGACCACGGTCCATGAAACCGTGGGTATAGCCTATACCCACGGTTTCATGGGCTATACCCATGGTTCTAAACCGTGGGTATAGGTGATATTTCCAGTAGTGTGATTTTCTATTCTTATGTGTATGTCACAATTCTATGTCTTATAATAGAGTTATTATCTAATGGTTAATGTTCCTTTATGAATCAAGTCTTATGAACTTCCATGATTCCATGACTCAATATTACGATCTTTGATTTGTAGGGTATAATTTTCAAATGTTATGTTCATGTTCTTATGAACTTATGCTCATGTTATGATTATATAATCCTTTATATCTCCATTATTTACCCTTAATAAGAATAAAAGATCACCATTTTCTTATGTTTTCTTTAACCAGGTTATGAATGAAGGTTTTAATTATGGTATGTCCAAAATGGTGCTAGATGTGAATACATTTTGGGAGATGATATATATTTTTATGTGCCAGTTGTTTATTTTTCCAGGATATGTAATAGTTTTTCATAATTCTCTAAAAATATAAACCTAAAAGGTCCTTTAGTATGATAGTGATCCAATATTTTCTTTGATTTTTTATGTTTTGGATATTTTAAAATGTATCATGTTTATTGGTATCAAATTCAGGAATGTAAAATTTATGTTTTTAGCACCAGATTTGGGAGTCCTGGTCTCGGGTTGTTACACACATAATCTTGTTTGTTCATTTATTTTATACTATTTGTGTGAAGTGTGTTCTTTTTGTTTATGTGGTGATTATATGAGATCTAATACTAGTTCCAATTCATATATTTAGGGAGGATGGTTAATGTAAAAACCTTGTCTGGTGGTTCTACTAGTGTCTGTTTGGTAGTGTTTGGAGCTTTTTTACTGTATAGGCTAAGAGAAATGGAAGGTGGTATTTTTGGTGGTTTTATAGGATTTAATCTAGTGTATGAAGTGCTCACTATGTTCATCTGGTGTAAAGGATGGAGTGATCCTCATCATTTTATCTTCCCCCTAACAAGTGGCATCAGATAAAGGTTTTACATTACTCACAAAATTCATGTTTCTCCTCTCTTTGTCTTGTATTTTTTTTGATTTCAACTGGTTTTATTATTATTAAAATAATTAATTTAGAGTAAAAAAATATTTGTATCAACATATTTGATAGAATTATTTTTTCTTTTTATAGGATGCATCTGGAGTATCTTCTAATTATAAATATTTAGATGCTCCTTTTTCTAGTTTTATCATAAAAATATAGACAAGAAGGAATGTGAGTGGTTGTACAAGAAGGCCTTACGCATGATAAGGATTCAATTTTATTTAAATTTTACTTTCAACATTAAAAATAATTAAACTATTACAGCTGTTGTGAAAGTGTTGGTTGACATGTTTGAGAAGCCAACTACTCCCAACCAAGTTTTCATGATGCAATAATTTTTCATCTTGAGGTTATTAGAAGAAAAACCTACAACATATCACATGATTGATTTCAATATGATTCAGGGATATATTAAATCAATGGAGGTAACTTTCATGGATGATGTATGGGATTTTCTTATTCTATCATTACTTTTTGAAAGCTAGGATTCCATGGTAACAACAATGAGAAATTCCAATGGGAAGACATATATTCTGTTTGATTAAATTCAAAACATTATCTTGAATGAGGAGTTAAAGAGGAACGAAGTCCAAGATCCATCTAGAAATGATCTTACTACTACCGGATGAGGAAAGTCACCATAATGGATGGACCATAAGAAGAATAAGTCTTCATATGATAATTCCTAGAGAAAAATTTAATGTAAATTAACTGGTTTTTTTCCTATATGGTAGATTTGTTATAATGAGGGACATATCAAGAAAGATTATAGGAATTAGATAGAGGCATCAACTTTAAGAAAAAGGAACTGTATCAATAAAAAATAGAGGCACCATTTTTTTACTGACTATGAACATTTCAGAAGAGTTATGGGTTATCGACTGAGGTATATCTTTTCATTCAACTGGTGAGTGAAGTTTCATGGTAGATTATGTACTAGTAATATTTGGTAGAGTAAATATTGCAGATAGTGAAGATCTAGAAATATTTTGGAAATGAGATTTTAACATTTTAATAAAAAATGGAAGTGTCTTGTGACTGAAAGATGTTAGACATATTACAGGTCTCTAGAAGCACCACATATCAGTGGGATGAATTGATATTGATGATTTCAAAAAATATTTTTTGAATTGAGTCTAGATAATAAACATAGGGCCCATGGTTATTTCTCACAGAGTAAAAAATGGAACATTGTAATTGAATAAACACAAGGATAAAGTTTCAACATGTAATGTCCCAAGTTTTTGGAGTGGGTTGAAATCCTCAAACTGTTTAAATTTTTGGAGTTTGGTGGTAAGAACAACTACTTTATTGATATTTTGAACTTAATTATGAGATTTATATTGACCCAAGGACTTGTTTTCATATGAGTTTTGATTCTCAAAAAGTTCCTTATGGTTTTGGTTGGGTTTTGGGTACATCGGAGGCTGAAAACCCATCTTTTCAAAGAGAAAATATTGAGGTGCATAGTTTGGAAAAACCGTGCAGTCACCCAGTAGAAACCATGTGGCCCTCTAGGTTTACTAGACCTGGTTTGGAAGACAATGTAGGAGTGGGTGCATAACTATGAAAAATGTCCAAAACTTTTAACATAGGGTATTCACACAGTCTGCACACATTTTGGGAAACCGTGCACCCTGATCGTGCAAGGTGTGGTGCCTAAACAATGGGTACCATATAGTTTGCACATGGTTTTCCAAACAGTGCAGTAACCATGCAGCCACTTTAAAAGGGAAATGTGACCCTTTCCCCCTTATTTTCCTTAATAGGGTCTACCCTCTTTTCTTCCTCTCATGCGGGGCTCTCCTCCAAGTAGCCGTGGGAGCTTATTTCCTCCTCCCTTAGGCTTTGGCCTCATTTCTTCATCCGATCTACATTCTTCAATCTTCCAGTCTCGTTGGAACCACATCGGTAAGGATTTAGATAATCTTTCTTCTTTTCTCATTTTATTTCCCCATATGGTGCACTAAATACATGCGATATGTTTTACACTATTTTTTGGATGTTTATAAAAAATTCCAATTTCTTACAAATCAACTCAAGTCAGAGGATGATATCATATGAGCGAGCATCTACCAACATGAGTTAGGTGGTTCCTAGCTTTCCCTCTGATTTCAAAAGTGTTTGGGGGGGGGGGGGTCTGTTCTTGAGTACACCATTGGAGAGTCTAAGTGAGACCCTATTTAATAATTCCTTACTTTTAAATTAATTAATTAATCATTGGAGATAACTATAGGCATTCTTCCACTTGACTAAAAATGCTATGATCCATGTGAGAGGCTTTGTACCTTGGGAAGAATAGGTAGGGGTGTTTATTTATTAAATTAAATTGTTCATGATTGTTGTGATGAGTTCCATGGGAACATGATAGGCACATCCTAAGGATTAAGATGGTATTGACCATCTAGATGAGGTGATATGGTTCTTTAGATTGGATGAGGCTTGGATTCTATGAGTGATGTTGATCACAAGTTGGGAGTCTTGGTCATTGGGTAGAGGTGACAAGGTCATTAGGTCATAGGAATGTCCTGTATGATATTGTATGTTGTTTACCATTGGGATAAGTGACATGATCGCAAGGGAACAAGGTTATAGGATGATGTATATTAGGTACTTTTTGGGTAAATTCCACTCACAGTGATTAGATGACGCATTGCTTGGATTCATGTGCACACAGATAGGACTCATATGATGATGTGATGTTGAACACTTATGTGGGTAAAGGCCTCCATCAAATGCTGATTAGGATGGTGTTGAACATCAGTGAGGTTGTAGGTTCTTGACATAGAAAGCCATATGGATGGTGAGGATCCATTGGCTGATGATGTTTAGACCATCAGTTGGGTGCTGAGTCTCACTATATTGTTAAGACTTTTGGGCTGGGATTACTTGGGAGGATAGAAATCACCATTCCTCAAAACATTAGATGTTTAAACAATGGTTTTTATCATTTGGATAACAAATATCACTTTTACTGTAGATGTAAGGCTTCAATCCAATGATATATTTTGAGTAGGGGTTTGAGGGACTAGGTACTTATTGTTTGTGCATTCCTTTTTTTGGATGTTAGTACATGATTAATGTAATGAGGTTCTAGGTGTCACTTTTAGAGGTGAAACCTAAGGGTTCACCTAGAATGACTTCCATCAGGGGACGCCTTAGGATTTATGTTAAGGATCCTCTCCAATAATGTTATATCAACAATGGATGAGGCGGGATATTTCTTCCTTGTGGTTGGTGAGCACAAGGGGATTAGGTTTATATATATGATGTGCATGTGATGTTTTATCTAATTTTATATACACCTGATTTATCATCGATGTAAGTTAGGTAGAAATTGGTGGTGGCCTACTGAGATTTATTTTCACACCCTACACGGGCCCTTCAGGACATGTGTAGAATTTATGATTTTGTGATCAGGAAAAGGTTTGGGATCTGGATCTAGACCTTAGTGATAATGTTGTGTTGTTAGAATGGGATGGATAAGAAAAGAACCATGGTAGTTCCTACATCAGTAAGAGTTTAATTTTGAGTCTTCTTTCTATATCAGCATGCTTATTATATGTATATACTATGGTTTCCCATAAGATACCCTTCTTATATATTTTCCTGTATGAATAGACTTGTATTCATGTTCTATAAACAGTATCATGTGGTTTTTTATTTCAACAAATGATATGTTTGGTTTTATTATTTGTTAATTCTTCTTTTTATATTATGATCTCGCTATGGTGGGTTATTAGTCCTTGAGTCATGGTATTTCCTTATGCCATGTTATATTTATATAGAACATTATTATTATCATCACTAGAGGTTATATTCTCCCCACTATCACCTCTTTTCACCCTCACTACTAGTTGGAAGCCTCTGGCATATAGGGAGGAATGCTTAATGCATAGTGGAACTCTAGCCTTGAGCACTGTTCTGGTGAAAAAAATGGTTTGGGGTTCTATAAATGGTGTTAAAGTAATTTAATTTACCTATTTTTTGAGTCTTAATATTTAGGATATGGTAGACCATATACTAGGATTTAGTTAGAACTAGGTTTAGAGATTGTGTTTGTGTACCTGCATCCCCATGCATGAGGGACAGAACAAGTTGTCTGAGGTGGGAAATTACTTTTCTGATTTTCTCTTTTATAGTTGATATGATTTACACCTTGATTGGTACACTTGGATGTGATTATTATCTTCTATGATATGCGACTCTTGTCCTGGTATGTCAAGGGAGGATTTTGGACCCTTGGCATGATATAGAAAGGGTTGATTGTTTATGATTTCTTGATAGGAAAATATGATGATTGATATATATATATAGATATGATTGTGTGTGATAAATTGATTGGGATTCTCATTGGGAACCTGGATTGTGATAAGAGGGGTTGGGTTGTTTAAAGTGTCAACAAAGTAAGATAAGTAGTGTTTTCATACCTAGCCTCTCTTTGGTGGCACTCTACTCAGCCAACCCAAGCATGGGTTTCCATTGAAATATGTATGTGATATATGATAAATATATATGGTCTTGGATCTGATAGGAACTGGAAAGGAAGATAATAGGGGGTGAGCTGTTTAAAATGTCAACAAAGAATTTATGTAGTGTTTTCCTACCTAGCCTCTTTGGTGGAATCATACTCAGCTACCCTAGATTTGTCTGTGATGTATACCCAATTGTGGGAAGATGAGGGAACATGAGGCCGCATTTATTTGTGATACCTAGATCTGATATGGGAGGGTAATGGGACAAGAGTCCAGATGTTGATAGTCATGGTTGTGATGGGAGAGTGTAAGGGAGGTGAGATTAAGCTACTTGTTATAGTTTTCCCAATATATTATATATATATATATATATATATGTTATCATGGCTATCTGACTAGGGTATTTGTATCCAAGTTCTTCGAGCACTTCTTCCTAAATATGCCAAGGGTAGAAATAGTTTAGGAGTTATTGAGCCTTCATTAGAGAGACATGTTCGTCACAGACTATGACACCAATTTCAGATACTTTTTTTGTTTCACAATCGTTATGGTAGTCGATGAAACCTCAAGGGTGATAAATTTCAAGGATGGTTTATGGAACACCATTTAGGTGTAGGTAAAAATATTAAAGCTGGAATAATTATCAGAGGCTATGAATTAGGCATTGATAGTTGAGAGAAATTTGACAGACCAGTCTTACTCCAGTCGGGTGACAAAATTAGGTGATTACATAAAAAATGATTTAGATAGTAGGAAGTGAGGATGAGAGGATTCTCAGTAGGGAATTCTGTCTAGAGACTTGAGTAGACCACCGAAGAGTGGGTCTTCAATGGTGTGCTTCTGGTGTGGGACACCGATAAATGTGTGGATGTAGTGTGATTAGGCACTGAAGGAGTGCTAAGCATTCATCCAAGTTAGTAATCTCAAGAGGTTCTAAAATAATCCTTATCAGATAGTCATGATCCATGGATCGGGGCAGACTCAGGCATCTGAGGTCAGACCAAGAGTAGTACCGAGAGATGGTAACTGGTATATAGCTACATGCAGAGGTCATGGAAGAGATAGTGGGACCTAATAGTGGGTTCATTGGCCGGTAGCTGGTGTAACACCATTGGGAGGCCATAACTTAGACATTCGGGCTTCATGCCAGGTGCATGCTATTGTGATGCCAAGGTCAAAGTAGGATAGTGAGTCGAAGATGGTTAGAGGTACACTATGGGCATATCTAGGTTATTTTTTTTTGGCATAGAACTTTTTTTAGGAATGTATAGTTTTGGGTGAACGAGGCACAGAAAATGTAATTTTTGACTAACCAGATGCTGGTTATTAGGTTGAAATTGGATCAAATGAGTAATTTATTTATGCATACATATGAGGTGCATGGAACCATGATTATCTATGGGAATCGATGCGATGCCGGATTACTTTAGATGTATTTGAATCTGGACATCGACATGATGTGTGATTACTTGAGGTGAATTAGCATATGAGCATTGGTGCGATGCGGGCTTTATGTGAGGTGAGAGGCACCAAGAATTTTTATGGGAATCTGTTGAGATATAGGACCTCACAGGTTCTATGTTTGAAATGGGCACAAGGTGGGCATCTGTTGAGGTTTGGATCATGACGGGTGTCTTATGTGACATGTGATGATGTGAGAACCCGATGAGGTGTAGGAGTGATGATGTGTCACAAGATGAATTTTGAGTTCAGGGATGGTCAGAGGACCATAAAAGTTTTTAGTTTTGGGTCGGGAAGTGACTGTGGTAGGTAACTCCTAAGGCGGGGAGCACCTTGAGATATTTGACCTATTAATTAATGACCACAGTGTTCTAATAGGATGGGTATGTTTGGTACTATCTCTGTGTAATGATTTTTATCTTAGGGACAAGCTATGTTAAGGTGGGGAGATTGTAACATCTTATATTTTTAAAGCATGTTGAAATCCTCAACCCGTTTGAATTTTTGGAGTTTGGTTTCCATACTAAATCTTTTCATGATCTTTGGAACTTAATTTTGAGATTTAATTTGACATAAGGACTTATTTTCAGATTAGTTTTCATTCTTGACAAGTGCCTCAGAGTTTTGGTTGGGTTTCAAGTGCGTTAGAGACCAAAAAATTAGCTTTTCAAAGTGTGTAGAATAAGGCACATGATTTGTAAAAACCATGTGGCCTACCAGGAGAAACTGTTTGGACCTCTAGGGGAACTTTAAATAGTTTGAAAAACCATGTATGAGGGGGAACACAACCATGTGAAATATCTAAACCTTTTAATGGAGGGTATTTGTATAGTCTTCACATGGTTTGGGAAACCGTGTTCCTTGACTGTGCGAGGTGTGGTGCCTAGATAATGGGTACTGCATGGTTTTCACATAGTTTTCCAAATCATACAATAACCATATGACCTCTTTAAAAGGGAAAAGTTAAACTTTTAATCTTATTTTCTTTAAGAGGGTCTCCCCTCTTTTCTTCCTCTCACATGGGGCTCTCCTCCAGGTAGCCGTGGGAGCTCATTTCCTCCTCCCTTAGGCATTGGTTTCATTTCTTCATCTGAGATCTGTTCTTCAATCCATCAGTCTCATTAGAAACACATCAATAAGGTATTGAATTAACTTTATTATTTTCTCCTTTTCTCTCACCATACAATGCAATAAATCTATGCGAGCCATTTTACCCTATTTTTAGGGTGTTCATCTAAAATTATGATTTCTTCCAAATCAGGTCAAGTTATAGGCTGAAATTAGATGAGATAGAATATACCAAAATGAGTTAGGTGGTGCCTAGCTTTATCTTTTACTTTCTATGGTTTTGATGGTGTGTTCCTAAGCTCATCGTTGGGTAGTTTGAGTGAGACCCTATTTAATTAACACCTTAATTTTAAATTAATTAATTGATCATTGGATATTCCTATGAGAATGATTCCACCTGACTTAAAATGGTATGAGCCTTGTGAGTGGCTTTGAACCTTGGGAAGAATAAGTTGGGGGTGTTTATTTATTAAATTAAATTGTTTATGATTCTTGTGATGAGTTCCATGGGAATATGATAGGCGAGACTAGAGGATTGAGATGGTATTGGCCATCTGGATGATGAAATGTACCTCTTTAAGTTGGAAAAAGCCTTGATTCTATAAGTTATGTTGATCATAGGTTAGAAAACTTGGTCATCATTTTATGGAAATGAGGTCATCAGGTTATGGGTAAGGACAACGTGATATTGGATGCTGTTGACCATCAAGATGAGCGACATAGTCATTGGGGCATGAGGTGCCAGGATGATGTGGCTTAGGTACTTTGTTGGTGAATTCCACTTATCATGATTATTCAATGTACCATTTGAATTCGTTTTCACACAAACAAGACTCATATAATGAGGTGGTCTTGACCACTCATGTGGGAAGATGCATCCGTTAGATGTGGATTAGGATGGTGTTGACCATTAGTGAGGTTGGAGGTGATTTCTATATAAAGTCACTTAGATAGTGAGGATCCATCAGTTGATAGTGTTGAGATCATTAGTTTGGGGCTGATGAACACTATATTATTCAGTCCATTGGGTCGAGATTACTTGGGTGGATGTATATCATTGTTTATTAGGACATCGTTTTCTAATCCAATGATGTTTATTATTTAGAGGAAAAATATCACTATGCCCCAGGACGTTAGGCTTCAAGATGATGGGGTATTTCAAGTAAGGGTCTGAGGGACTAGGTACTTATTTTTTGGGTTTGCCTTTTTAGATGTCGGTATATGATTGACGACATGAGGTGTCAGGTGTCACTTTTAGAGGTGGAACTTGAGGGTTAAACTAGGATGACTTCTATCAAGGGATGCCTTGGGATTTTTTCTAAGGATCATCTCCACTACAATTATAATGGTAATGGAAAAGGTAGGTAATTGATTCCTTATGGATTCTAAGAAAAACAGAATCAGGTTTGTTTATATGACGTGCCTGTGCTATTTTATCTACTTTTAGATACAACTATTTTATCATCGATGTATGTTAGGTACACATTAGTTGTGGACCACTAAGTTTTATTCTCACATCCTACATGATCCCTTAGGGACACATCTAAACATTATGCTTTTGTGATTGGGTAAGGGTTTGGGCTCAAGAGCTGGACCTTAGTGATTGTGTTGGGTTTTTATCATGATATGGATGCAAAGGGACCATGATAGTTCCTGCATCAACCATAGTTTACTTTTGAGTCTTCTTTCTGTATTAGCATTCTTATTGTATATATGTACTACGACCAGCTACGAGCGACACTTCTTATATATTATCTTGTATGAACTAACTTGTATTCATGTTCCATAAATGGTATCATCTGGTTTTTTATTTTTACCAATGGTATGTTTGGTTTTATTATTTTTTATTGCTCCTTCTTATATTGTACTTCCACTATGGCAGGTTACTGGTCCTTGAGTCATGGTATTTTCTTCTACTGTGTTATATTTACCTTGACCATTATTATTATCATCACCAGAGGGTATAGTCTCCCCACTATCATCTTTATTCACTCTTACTGCTAGTTATTAGCCTTTGGAATAACATGAGTAATGCTTAAGGACTAGTGGAACTCTGACCTCGAGCATTGTTTAGGTGAAAAAATGGGTTGGGGCACTACATAGTGATCAAAATTACTTCATCAGATAGTAAAAAAGTTTGTAAATATTGGGTTGGTCACCTTAGTGAGAATAACTTGAAAGTTATAATAGAAAAATTGATACTTAAACTCAATCACATGGACCTTGGAAGATGTGAGAGTTTTATGATGGGGAATCAAAAGAAAGTTTCCCTTAAATTGGATGAAATAAAACCAAGGAATCAAAAGTTGGAACTTGTTCATTCAGATGTTTGTGGGCTAACCCCTATTCACTACAATGGAGGTTCTTTATACTTAGTGACATTCATTGATGATGAAGCTTGAAAGGTATAGGTTATAACAACCTAGTATTGACATATATAGACATTACATAACATTTTAGGAATAATTAAAACATTATAAAAATAGATGCCCAAATACTGTATTACTCTAGTTCCTTCAGAAACATGGAAACATAAGCACTGGTATATAAAGGAGATACATAATCTCCCACTAGTTTCTTCTTGAATAAAACCCTTATTATACACATAAAACATAATACATATATTCATAACCTGGGGAAGGAAATATAAAAAGGGGTGAGCTCATATTCACATTAAGGGTAAATAACAGAGACATGTAAGCATAATCATTAGCATAAAGGTATGAGAACATGATTAAGAAAATAAAAGAACATACCCTGTATATCAAAGATCATAAATATGAATCATGGAATAATTCATGGTAGTTTATAAGACATGAATAATAAGGAAATAAAAAACATAATCCATGAAAGCATAACATAATAATAAAACCTAGAATTGTGGTAAACACATAAACATATAATATGATTCCCATAGTAGCCAAGAAATCATGGCCAAGACCATCTTAATAGTGTGGGTTCACACCCTATACCATTTTGGCAGTCATGGTTCACTCACATGGCCATCTTAGTAGAACGTGTTAACTCCTTATACCATTTTGGTAGTCATGGTTCACTCCCATGACCATATTAGTAGTCAAGGTTCACTCCCAAGACCATCTTAGTCTGTCTCATGAGATATAAATCTTTACCTAATGCATTAGAGGGAGATATAGGTCCCACCCATACCATAATGAAATTATACATACATGTGCCATAAAATCATAAAAAATCATATCATAACCCATGAAATTAAATGGGTATCATAAACATGTGAAAAAATATACAAGTTTCATAATCATTTCATTAAAAGAATAACCCATGAAAGATAACAGATTTCATAAATAGATAACCCATGAAAAGGGTTTCATAAATACTATTACATCAAGCATAAACATTTAGAGAAATAATATGAATTAAGGATTTATATTATTTCCAATAAATCCATGAGTAACATCAATAGATGTTATCTTAGATGGGAAATAATTTTGAATTATCTTTCAAAAATATTTTTGATGAAAATATCCTTTTTATTTGAAAAATGTTTTTTTACAACATAAAACATTTTGAAAACTATTTTATTCTTAAATAGACTTTAAAACTTATAAATTAATCTCAAAAAAAATTTTAAAACATTTTTCCTTGAATCTTATAAAGATTCTCTTAAACCATTTCAAAACTATTTTCCTCTTGAAAACCCGTTTTTAGAACATAAACCCTTATTAAAAAAAGATAATAGAATTTTTATGTAAATAAAAATAGATTTAATTATAATATGAATATAATACATTCATGGTAATTATATACACCACAAAAAATAAGTGATTGGTGAATAAGGCATGTATCTCACAAAAATAAAGAGGGAGATGAAATTCTGTTACTTTACATCTTGAATCTCTTTGTACTCATATAAAACTCCTATATAATAAATATAAATTTATTGTATATATATATATAATATAACCATATTATTATATATAATACCATATATGTTTTAATTATTACATTATATTACTCGCTCGTTAAAAATTTTATGTTAAGGTTTCACTTCAGGTAATATTCGCTTTGTTTTTCGCATGTGTCTTAATTTGTCATATATATGGTCCTTATATTTATATAATGATTTACATAATGTAAAAATTTATTTAAATATAATTAATATATATTATATTTGTATTATAATAATTCATTTAATAAATAAGTATCAAACGGAACACTCTGTTCATGGAGATGGTAAGCCGTACGTACACATGAATGCTATTTCCGTTTAATTGTCGTGTTGAAAGAAAGAAAGTAAAAGACATATATGTATATATATATATCATTATTAAAGTAGCTTTATTATATCATATATATAATTTATATTCACTAAATCTATACTTAATACATTCCATGTAGTGTATGAATAAATCACATCACTTTGAGGGGGCAGTGGTCCACACTTCCTCAAACGAAATTATTGTATTAACGCAAAATAGAAAGTATAAAGATAAGTGATGTAAAAGAATTAAAAATATTAAATACATAAAAAATATAATATTTAACATATATAAACATATTTTCCATCATGGTTTCTACCATGAGAGGTGGTAAAGTAAAAATGAACAATCATCGTTTAGTGAGGCGATAGTTCGCCGTACACGTAAACAGTATGCTTGTTACCTATTAAATGGAAGTGCATGTAAGTTTAGGTAGAATAATTATCATAACAACATTATAGTATATTTATGATAATATAATTTTTATAAAATCACGGAATAATAATATTTTAGGGAGTGGAGAAAGAAAATAAAAGAAAGTAGTTTGAGGGAGGGTGTTACCTCTTAATCAGGTAACTCCTTTTGGTTTGCACCAAAGGGATTCGTTTGAAGGATTTATGAAAAAGGGAGGATTCAATATGGAAGTGAGGTAAGTTGGGGAGATATTTGGGTAGATTTTGTCTGATATTAAGTGGATTAAGAGGTGTGAGGAAGTGGGAGTAGAGGAAGCCTTTTATAATGGAGGAGGGGTGTCACTCTTGTAATATTTTAAAAGAAAGGATCCCCACCAACATTTTTTTATTGAAAGTGGTTAAATAATGGTAGAAAGTAGATAAAAGGGATTATAGTATCTAAATATGGATATAAAATGGATTTAGGACATCTTTATAGGTTGTTTTGGGCCTTAAGGTTATGGTTTAGTCTCTTATTAAGCTTAATTTAACCTTAATATTTATAATTAATTTTAATTACTTTACCAATATTTTTGGGAAAAAATATTTTGACATTATTAGAAATTTGAAATTATGATTATTATAATTATAGAATCCATTTTTATAAATTATAAACAAAAAGTAGTAGAAATTAATTTAAATTTAACCATGTAGTCGGGTCAACAATGCAGATTTTTAAAGTTAAAACATTCAAAAGTTTTCTATGTTTTTATAAACAATTTAAAAATGAAATTGATCCCAATGAACTAAATTGTATTAATTGTTAAAAATATTATCTAATTAAACTTTAATACCAATATAACTAATAATTTAAAATTATAAATAAATTAGATGAAAAGGTAGTTTGGAATTAAATATCATTATTTTTCGCTATTCATTAAAAAATGAATCTTCATAGAAAAATTCCAAAAATTTATCCTTAGAAAATTTTTATGTTTTTATTTCAAATATTAAGTTTACTTTAACATATAAGAATCATAAAAATTTAAATAATTGGATTTAAAATGGGTTCTCCATTAAAAGGTGGTAAAAGTGCCTTACTAAAAATATAGAATTTTATGTATAATATTGAGTTTATTCTTATATTATGTATATTGACTATATTAGATGATTATAAATTTTTTTATTGAATATATAACATCTATATTTCATTAATTCCATTCAATAATTATAATTAATTTAATTTATTAAGACAAAATGCCTTTGTGATTATAAAAATAATAATATTTCCTTTATATTCAATTGGTTCTTATATTCATTTCTAAATAATTTTTATTGGTCGGAGTAGATTACTCAGGAGGGGAGGGGAGGATTGACTAACTATAAATTTTTTTGTAAAAAAGTATTTCTAAAAAGGTTTCCCAAAATATTAAATATAGCCCAGTTAATCAAGGTTATACTGTTATAAGAGTTTTACTGTTTAAATAATTTCTTAAAAGATTGATTAATTATCAGTAATCTTAATTTGTGTTATTAATATTACTTTTGAAGTTATTCTACTAAGACAATCCAGTTATAACTTCTTTCCAAGACTAACTATCAAAGTGAAATTAGTGATTTCTGAATTATACAGTAAAGCAATAAAACAGAGAAGACTAATTTAAGCAACACATCAGATATGAAACAAGTGGTTCAGTCTCAATCCGAGAACTAATCCACTCCACTTGGTGATAACCTGTCACCAAGTAGTTTATATAAATAAACTTTGATCCACACCCTGGATCGGGGTTAACAACAGTACACAGACTGTCTAGGTCACACAGGGACCTCTTCCACAATTTTAGTGGGTGTAAATAACCAGGCCACATAGGGATCTCTTCCACAGTTTTCAGTGGGTATCAAGAGTAAATAGAGGTTTGAGTAAGGATATCTTATATCCTTTAGTTTAATGCAGGAGACAAAGTGTGTTGTTCTACAGGTACACACTCTACTCAAAATGTAATAAACAGATACACAACAGAGCAGAAATATGAAGATGGGTTTAGAAGTACACTGAGTGTTTGTCTTTACTGCTCTGTACTTCTTGAGATGAAACAAATGAAGATCTTGAGTCTTCATTAGTAAAATAGAGTGTCACGATTTAGCTTGTGTTCTTCACGAGGTTCGATAATGTGAATATGTTCTCTGGATTCCACTGTACTTCGTATGTTCTTCAGTAGAGTCGAGTTGCATGCATGTGACAATCCTTCCTTTTTAAATTCTCTCAGTGTTCTTCGTTATCGTGCTCACAACCTTTTTTTTGTTTAGTATTGCGCTCCTTGATTCTTGGACACACTTTTCTTTTATCTTGGAATGCATGTGTTGGAGCCAACATGTTGCATGAATGCCGCACCTCATACCTCGTACTATCAAATGATATTTCTACAAAGAAACATTAATTATGTCAGTACATTTAAAATCTTCAAATATGACCATTAGAGAATAAATTGACAAATGAAAAAATAGTTTAAGAAACGATGTCATAGTAAGTCATGGAAATGGTGTCTCTTTCACACGGTGTCTAGATTGATCACGGTGTCTCGTGGTCACGGTGTCTTGTTGACGGTGTCTTGTTCTTAGTGTCTCGTGGTCACAGTGTCTTGTTCATGGTATCTTGTTCATGATGTCTAATGGTCATGGTGTCTTCTTCATGGTGTCTGATTCTGTATGGTGTCTTGTTCACAGTGTCTACTTCACGGTGTCTGATTCACAGTGTCTAATTCTTCACGGTGTCTTGTTCATGGTGTCTACGTCATGGTGTCATAAAGACATATCCAGTAGCAGACTTATGGTGTCTCAGAATTTTCAAAGTAGCTGTATTCAAACTTAAGAAATGATGATAATATAATGGATTAGACTTAAGCATTTGTCAAAGAAGGTATTATGAGAGTAGATCAAAGATAGTATAAAGTAAGTATACTGAATATAGATCAATTAAAATATTGAATGGATCTTCTTAAAGTATGGGATTACTTAAACAATAATACACATGAATACACATGATTTTGATATTATTGACATGAGTTAACTAGGTTTAATATGATTTGTGATAATTAAAACATGATTAATACATGAGGAGTCCAACAATATCCCCCTTTTTGATGATCACAAATCATTTTAAGTTAAAGTGTATATTGGATTCAATTATAGAGATAAATAGATAACATATAGAAATTTCTCCCCCTTTTGGGATTATGAAAAATATGGAATAAGAGAAATCAAAAGTTCATATTCCATTAATAGCATCTAAGGTCCTGTACAAACAAAAGAGAAATACAAAATCAATATCATTCCTATCAAAAAGTAGTAATCACTGTTCTTCTTCAGGAGCTAGCCTTCTCTTTGCCTTTATCAGCAGTGGCAGAAGAGGAAGCCATAGGGGCAGAGGTTGAGGTAGAAGAAGGGAGTGAGGTGGTTGATAAAGAGGTTAAAGGAAGGCCTTCAAAGATTGATGGTGCCAAAGTAGGAGCAATAGAAGATCTAGGCAGTTGTTGATCAAGAATCATAGGCCTGATCTGACTCAGGGCTTGGCTGATAGACATAGTAGTGGAGGCTATGGAAGAATTGAAGGTAGGTATCCCATGTCTTAGAGGTGCAGCCGCTGGAGAAACAATGGATGTACTCTAGACATGAAGATAGGGCCTCAAGAGTTTGATAAAATCTGTTATGATCTCTCCAACATATTTCATGGATTTCTCAAAATCATCCTTGTTCTCCATAAACTTGTCCAACAATCGAGTAAACTTTGTGAGATTTTGGACTTGGGTCTTGAAAACTTGAGTCATAGGAGGAATCCACAGATTTTCTACAAGATAATTGAAATGATTTGTCATATCGGTCTTGGATAAGATTCTGTTGAATTAGAAATCTAATTTATTGGAAATCTTTTACTGAGAATCATTATCAATTTTTGAGTGCATTTAGACTAGGTCAAGAACTCTATAACTACTCTTGACAACTTCACATAGAGAAGCCATATTGAAACCACTGAGTACATTCTAAAGCTCTTCTTTTACTACAATTTTGAGAATATCACTATCCAAGGAGGGTTTAGAGGATTGAACAAATGATTTAGAGGAATTGACAGTTGTGGTAAGATATTTGAGTTGATTTAGCACTTTCTGAAGACACTCGATATACTAATCAGTGAGTTTATTAAGATTTAAAACAAGATCTATCATTTCCTTTACAATTTGTTTGTTCCTTTTAGCGACATTTTCATTTAAGGAAGTTAGATAAGGTTGAATCTAAGACACAACAACCTATGAGATTTGAGGAACAACAGGTTCTATAGGAGGATCAATAAGATCTGATCTCGAATGCAGCTCTCTCTGCATGTCTTCAACCATAATTCTTAGGGTCTTCACTTCATTACTGAGTAGCTTATTTTCAACTCTTACTTACTTAATCTCATGAATCATTTTAGGTTTTATTTTCCAAATCACTTTCTCCAATAATAGTGTGGAATATCTCTCACTTAAATTGGTCACAGGAAGAGGTTGGGTATTCATGAGTTTCTCAACTCCAGACAAGATGGTAGAACCAAATTCCTTCAGATCATCCTTACTCACAAAAGATGGCTGTTCAGATAAAGGTTCAGGAATAGGGACTGGTACAGGCTCAGGTTCCTTCTCTGGTGTGATATTGGAGACCAATTTCAACTGGAATATAGAGTAAAGATCAAGGCTGATTGGTGAAACCTGCTAAGAGTCGTCCACATCATAGAAACTGGGGAACTTATACTGAGTGTCTACAGGACTTGACTCAGTCAGGTGTGAAGCTTCAATATACTCGAGATTTGGGGTTTTCTCCCATACAACAGGTGCCTCCTTCTCAGGACTGAGAAGCTTAGGATCTCAGTCTAATTCCACAGACTCAGCTCTAAGTTCCTCACTCATTTCCGGCCTATCTAGCTGAAATGCTAGCTCAATCCGTTCTTCAGTTGGAGGGATGATTTTAGGAATAGATTGTTCCACTGGGAGTTCCTCAAGATTGGATTCTTTCATAACAGATATCTCTTCCACTATAGATGATTCCATGTCATAATTTTCATATTCTTTGGCAACGGATTCTGTTTCAGCCTCGGGTTGAGTTTTCAGATTAACAACTTCTTTAGGAGAAGGGAATTCTTCTTCAAGACCATCATGAGGAACAATAGTCCCGTCTTCCTCAATAAAAATAGCTTCCCTAGGTGGAACTTCAGCCTCTTCTTCCTCTTCTTCAGGATACTCAAAATTCTCATCTAGTTCCAAACCAGGATAAAAAATACCTCTTGGTCTTGAGGGATATTCCACATGATTTAATTTCTCATAAACTCTATCATTGTCTTCCAACCATTCCTTTTTCCAAGGATTCTAGTATATTTTCATCCTCTTGATGGTTACTTTTGAAAGGCAGTAGTCACAGTCTTTTATAACTTCCTCATTAGGTCCAACCAAACCTTTGGCATGCAGCATGGATGAGATAAGCCAAGAGTAAAATAGGGAAGTTGACTTGGATGTGTCTTTTATTTGCTCACACATATGATGAATGATATACTTTCAAAGGTTTATCTTATGCCCATTTTTCATAAAGTGGATCAGAAACACATCTTGATATTTCAAAATAGAAAAATCACCTTTTCTAGGGCTAACCAGATTTTGAATAAACTTGAACAGGAGCCTTGATTCTCCATCTAGTTCAACAACAATGGCCCTCCTTTTGGTTCCATTTCTAGTTAAGGATTTTAGAGAATCTTTCAAATCAAATAATTTAGTTGAAGTTGGAGGTCCTTTCTAGTAATCCTCACAGATGCCTTCATGAGGTATCCTAAGGAATGCAACCCACAACCTCAAAGATAATGACCATCTCTGGCCATTGACCCAACTTCTTACAAGATAACTATCACCAGAATCAAAAGATAAATATTTGTACTGGTAAAACCGAGCCACTAACTTAGGGTAGATGGGTCTATCTTCCTTCGAGAACCACTCTAACCAACCTCGTTGTTCTAACACTTTCAATACCAGAGACTTACTAGAAAGAATCCTTTTAGGGAAAATCTCTTTCTCAGGTACAACAACGTGGTTTACAAGATTCAGATTTAAAGGTCCTTCAGGTGCTATCTTAGGTGAAATATTATACTTCTTTGAGATGTGCTTCTCAGGTGTCTACGATGAATAATGTTTCATCCTTGGCATTCACTGAAGGTTCGAGAGAGAGAAGGGTTGCAGAGATGAAGAAGGGTTCGAAAAGAGTAAGTAGAAGAAACCCTGAGTGAAGAATCAAGTGATACTTTCTTTATTTTATCATTTAGGAATACCAAATTTCGCAAAAATAAAAACGTGGGAAAATAAAGAAGGGAAAATAATAATTACCATGATATAGTTTTTTAAGAAAGAAATTAAAAATAATTTTTACGGTGAGTCCGTTTTTGGTCATTACGGTGAGGCAGAAAATGCACGTTATAGTGAGACAGTGAACGAGCTTCACGGTGAGACAGTGAACGAACTTCTCAGTGTGTGTTACATTGAGACAGTAACTATCAAACAGTAGTGAAAAAATACTAACTGTGAGACTATAAACATGAAATAGTAAGATATCAAATAGTAGGACATGAAACAGTAAAAATTAAGATATCTATTTGGGATTTATCATGCATAGTTCACGTATGATGTAGTCTATTATCTCAAAATTTAATGGTTTGGTAAATATATCAGCAAGCTGATATTCAGTACCAATGAATTCCAAAGTGATATGACCTTTTTGATAATGATCTCTCAAAAAGTGATGTCTTACATCAATGTGATTTGTCCTAGAATGTGAAACAAGATTTTTTGATATTTTAATAGCACTTATGTTGTCACAATTTATAGGTACATGTCTGAATTGATATCCATAATCTAGTAATGTGTGTTTCATCCACAAAATTTGTGCACAACAACTACTAGCAGCTATTTATTCAGCTTATGTAGTAGATAATGCAATAGAATTTTGTTTCTTACTACACCATGATACTAGTGACTTGCCTAAAAGGTGACATGTTCCAGAGGTGCTTTTTCTATCTAACTTATAGCCACCGAAGTCAGCATTTGAATAACTAACTAATTCAAATGATTTTCCTTTTGGATAAAATAGTCTTGGATTGGGTGTATGCTTGAGGTATTTGAAAATTCCATTTACATCATTTAAATGAGATTCCTTAGTATTTTCTTGAAAACGAGCACACATACACACACTAAACATAATGTCCGAATGACTACCAGTTAAGTAGAGTAGACTTCCAATCATTCCTCTATAAGTGGTTTGATCAACGAATTTTCCATCTTCATCAAGATCCAACTTACAAGTGGTACTCATGGGAGTGTCACTACTTTTAGTGCTATCCAATCCAAAAAGTTTTAGAATATCTATAGTATATTTACTTTGAGTAAAAACAATTCCATCATTATTTTTAAAGATTTTAAATCCAAGAAATAATTTTATTTCACCCATTAAACTCATTTCAAATTCGTTTTGCATCATTTTAGAAAAATCAATACATAAATAATTCTTCTAAGATCCAAAAATAATGTCATATACATAGATTTGAATAACTAAAACATCATTAGAAATTCATTTTATAAAAATGGTAGGATCAGCTATTCCTTTTGTAAAACCTTTGGAAATAAGAAAAGTACTCAATCTATCATACCAAGCTCTTGGAGCTTGATTTAAACGATATAATGCTTTTGATATTTTAAAAATATGTTTTTGGAAATTGGGGGTTTATAAATATAGGGGGTTGTTGAACAGAAACATCCTCGACTATATACCCATTTAAGAATGCACTCTTAACATCCATTTGATATAGTTTGAATTTCAGATGTGCAACATAGGCAAGCAGGATTCTGATGGCTTCAAGTCTGGCTACTAGTGAAAAGGTCTCCTCATAGTCAATTTATCCTTCTTGACTATAGCCTTGTGCAACTAATCTAGCCTTGTTTATAACTATGTTACAAGCTTCATCTACCTTATTTCTAAACACCCATTTAGTGCCTATGGTAAATGTGTCCTTGGGTCTTTCAGCAAGTTTCGAAACTTTGTTTCTTTCAAACCGATTAAGTTCTTCTTGCATAGCCATCACCCAAAATTCATCATTGATATCATCATTAATGTTTCTAGGTTCAAGTTGTGACTAGAAGACTTGATGTTCAACTTGATTTCTAAGAGAAGCTCTAGTTTGAGTTTCTTTGTCTAAGTCTCCTACAACAGCATCTAAGGGATAGTTCTTAAGGGTTATAATAGTTCTAGAAAAAGAGGGACTAATGATTTCAGGTTTATCAACAGATTCAGGTTCTTTGTGACTTGATTCTAAGGAATTTTTAGAGCTGGAAGTTTTCACAGATTCTTTCACAGAAGAATTTGAGGATTTTGAATTGATGTTCAGATTTGATACATCATCCTCCAGATTCTTTAGGATGGTTTTAGGATCATGTGGATCTATTTTATCAAATTTGACATGAATAGTTATTCCACACATTTAGTTATTTTATTTAACACTCTATAGGCTTTACTAGACATGGAATATCCTAAAAAGATACCTTCATCACTTTTGGATGCAAATTTTTCAAGATTGTCTTTGGTATTAAGAATATGGACTTTGCAACCAAAAACTTTGAAGTAGTTAACCTTGGAATTTCTATTGTTCCATAATTCATTAGGAGTCCTCTTAAGAATAGGTCTGATCAACACTCTATTGATTATGTATCATGCTGTATTGACAGCTTCAGCCCAAAAATAAATAGGTAGTTCATATTCACTAAGCATTGTTCTATTTCTTCTCTCTACAACTCCATTCTGTTGAGGTGTTCTAGGGGCAGAGAAATTGTGACTATAACCATTTTGTGAGCAAAAGGATTCAAACTCTTGATTTTCAAACTCACGACCATGATCAATTCTTAAGGATTTAATTCTAAGTCCACTAAGATTTTCTACAGACTTGGAATATTTGGTAAAATAATAGCAGGCTTCACTTTTGTGATCCATAAAGAAGGTCCAAGTATATCTAGAAAAGTCATATATAAGAACATAAACATAGTGCTTCCCATTTAAACTAAAAACTCTAGATGTTCCAAACAAATCCATGTGAACCAGTTCGAGATTTTGAGAAGTTGACACTTCTTTCTTTGGTTTTAAAGAAACTTTGTGTTATTTTCCCTTTTAACAGGGATTACACACTTTGTCATTTGGAAACTCAAGTTTGGGTAAGTCTTTAACTAGGATTTTTCTAGTTATCTTTCTAAGGGAGTGAACATTACAGTTTCATAGTCTCCTATGCCAAATCCAAGATTCTTTATGAAATACACTTAAGCATGAAGAATTTTGAGAATCTAGAGAATCTAAATTAACGGAATATACATTTTCATTTCTTAATGCAGAAAATACTAATTCATATTTAGAATTAAAGACATTACAAGAATAATTTTCAAATATAACATGAAATCCATCATCACATAATTGTGAGATACTAAGTAGATTATATTTTAAACCATCAAAAAATAGTAATTTAGATATTAAAACTGAGTTAGAGTTACTGATTTTTCCGAGGCCAATAATCTTTACCTTGGCATTGTCACCAAATGTGACATGTCCTCTATCTACTTTTATTAGGTTCTTGAAGCATGAGTAGTCTCCTATCAAGTTCTTTGAACATCCACTGTCCAAGTACCATAGAATTTTGTAGGAGCTCTTTAAGTAGCTTTCCATAAAAAAGATTAAGCAAAAATAGATTTTGGTACCCATAATTGTTTGGGTCCATTAATATTAGTAATAAGTATTTTAGGAACCCATATTTGCCTCATAGGTTTCCTATAAGCAATATATAAAGTATTTGAAAGATAAACTGTATTTGGTCCACAAAAACTTGAAACAGTAGAATATGTATCATGGATTGAATTAGTTGATTTGAGTCCAGAACTGGGAGTAATACTGTATGTCCAAGATTTTGAAACAAAATTTGTTCTACCAAGGTTTCTTTTACCAGGTTGATAACCAATGCTAGTGTTGTATTTAGGGGAAATTTGTTTTCCTAGTATTTGGGTAAGGGTAATTTTCCCATTAGTAAATTTTTCTAAGTCACCCTTTAATTGCTCATTAGACATTTTTAATTCATTATTTTCTTTGAGAAGTTGAGCGCTTTTCTCCTTTTCAGTTGTTAGTTCATATTTAATAGTCACAGTAAGAGCATGTTGTTTCTTTAATGATTTATATTTTTCTTTTAGTTCATTGCATGTTTCCTTAATCATGTTACAGTATTCAAACATTTCTTCATTAGTCATTTTTTCAGAGTCACTTTCATTTTCAGAATAGTATGAATTATGTACAGAAGAGTCCAGTGTTACCTCAGATGTGTTTGTCATAAAACACATATTGGCTTTGTTAGGATGTTTATCATGTGATGTCTCTGGGTCGCTTGAACTATCCTCAAAAGCACTCCAGGTTGATTTTATTTCCTTTTTATACTTCCTTTCCTTGTCCTCATATTTCTTTTTTTACTTGAGATTTGGACAGTCATCCTTGATATATCCTTTGTGCTTACATTCATAGCAGACAATTTCATCAGTTTTTTCACTTCTTTTCCAGTCCTTCTTCCAGTTTCCTTTTTGTTTATATTTTCCCTTGAAGTTAGGATTTCTGAAAAAGTTATTCTTTTTGTAAAATCATTTTTATATTTTGGCTAGTTGAGCCATCTCCTAATCACTGTTAGGTGATGATTATCCACTGGTGTAGCTTTCTACAGAAGCTTCCAGTTTCCCTTTGTATTTGTGATTAGAGGTGATGGTCTTGAAAGCAACAAATTTCCTCTTTGGTTCATCTTCCTCTTCCTTGTTGACGTTCAGTTCTTCTTCATACATCATCTGTTTCCCAATGAGTTATTTTACAGGTAGCTTTCTGATGTTGCACGATTCTCTAATAGAGACAGAGGTTACCTGCCATCTGTCAGGTAGACATCTAAGAATTCTCATGATCTATTCCTTGGCTGTGACTTCTCTTCCAAGAGAAATCATTGTGTTGGAAATCTCATTAAACCTAAGATACATGTCAGAAATAGGCTCATAAGGTTTCATTTTAAAATTATCATATTTGATAGTATAAGTATTAAGTATATTTTCTTTTACACTAGATGTTCCTTTATGTGAGATATATAGGGTATCCCAAATTTCATGGGCAGTTTTTCAAACAGAAATTCTATTAAACTCTTCATCTCCTAAGGAGAAGTATAAAGCATTCATAGCTTTGCAATTTTTATTGTAGGAAGTTTTGGTTGGTTCATCCCATGTGATTCTATCAGTAGCAGGAATTTTGTATTCATTTATAATGGATGAACAAATTTCAAAACTCATACTCTCTAAATTAGTTTTCATTTTAATTTTCCATTGAGTATAGTTGGTTCCATTAAAGAATGGTGGTCTGTTGGTTGAAAAACCTTCCAATCTATTATCTATGATAAATTAATACTTTAAAAGAGTTAGAAATTTATAATTAACAGAAATTTACAGACCTTTAAAGTAAAAATACAATCACAGTTGAATAATATTACACAGAGTGCTAATAAAACACCTCTGATACCAAATATTGGTCGGAGTAGATTACTCAAGAGGGGTGGGGTGAATTGAGTAACTATAAAAATTTCTATAAAAATGTATTTCAAAAAAGGTTTCCCCAAAGATTAAATACATCCCAGTTAATCAAGTTTATACTGTTATAAGAGTTTGACTATTTAAATAACTTTTTTGAAGATTGATTAATTCTCAGCAATCTTAATTTGTGTTATTAATTTTAATTTTGAAGTTATTCTACTAAGACAATCCAGTTATAAATTCTTTCCAAGACTAATTATCAAAGTGAAATTAGTGATTTTTTAATTATACAGTAAAGCAATAAAACAAAGAAGACTAATTTAAGCAGTACAATGGATATAAAACAAGTGGTTCAGTCTCAAGCCAAGACCTAATCCACTCCACTTGGAGATCACCTACCACTAAGTAGTTTATATAAATAAACTTTGATCCACACCCCCGATTGGGGTTAGAAATAGTACACAGACTGTCCAGGTCACACAGGGACCTCTTCCACAGTTTTAGGAGTGTAAATAACGAGGCCACACAAGGAAATATTCCACCATTTTCAGTGGGCATCAAGAGTAAATAGAGGTTTGAGTAAGGATACCTTATATCCTTCAATTTAATTCAGAATACATAGTGTGTTGTTCTACAGGTACACACTCTACTCAAAAGGTAATAAACAGATACACAACATAGCATAAATATAGAGATAGGTTTAGAAGTGCTCTGAGTGTCAGTATTTGCTGCTCTAGACTTCTTGAGGTGAAACAGATGCAGATCTCGAGTCCTCATTAGTAAAACAGAGTGTCACGATTCAGTTTGTGTTCTTCGTGAGGTTCGACAATGTGTATATGTTCTCTGAATTCTAGTGTACTTCGTATGTTTTTCAGCAGAGTCGGGTTTCATTCAGTGTTCTTTGTTATCATTCTCACAGCCATGTTTTACGTTTAGTATCGTGCTCCTTGATTATTGGCCACACTTATCTTTTATCTTGGAATGCATGTGTTGGAGATGATAGGTTGCATGGATACTGCACCTCATACCTCATACTATCAGATGATATGTCTACAAAGAAACATTAATTATGTTAGTACATTTAAAATCTTCAAATATGACTATTAGAGATTAAATTGACAAACGAAAAAATAGTTTAAGAAACATTGTCATAGTAAGTCATGGAAACAGTGTCTTCTTCACACAGTGTCTAGATT
Source organism: Viscum album (assembly GCA_963277665.1). Taxonomy (NCBI): domain Eukaryota; kingdom Viridiplantae; phylum Streptophyta; class Magnoliopsida; order Santalales; family Viscaceae; genus Viscum; species Viscum album. The sequence goes on from OY728145.1 coordinate 1,641,646,787, forward strand.
GATCACAATGTCTCGTGGTCATGGTGTCTTGTTCATAGTGTCTCATGGTCACGATGTCTTGTTCATAGTGTCTCGTGGTCATAGTGTCTACTTCACGGTGTCTGATTCTTTACGGTGTCTTGTTCACGGTGTCTGCTTCACGGTGTCTGATTCATGGTGTCTGATTCTTCATGGTGTCTTGTTCACAGTGTCTGCATCACGGTGTCAGAAAGACATAACCAATAGCATACTTACGGTGTCTCAGACTTTTCAAAGTAGTTGTATTCAGACTTAAGATATGATGATAATAGAATGTATTAGACTTAATCATTTGTCAAAGAAGGTATTATAAGAGTAGATCAAAGATAGTATAAAGTAAGTAAATTGAATGTAGAGAAATTAAAATCTTGAATGGATCTTCTTAAAGCATGATATTACTTAAATAATAATACACATGAATACACATGATTGTGATATGATAGACATGAGTTAACTAGGTTTAATAGGATTTGTGATCATTAAAATATGATTAATACATGACGAGTCCAACAATTTTTAACTAATTAATTCATTTTATATTTTGTGAAAACCATATATTTACAAAATTTAGTTAATAATATTCATAAAATCTAATTTAATATCTAGGTTATATATTATTATATAATATCTTATTGCATGGTAACACTCGATCTTGCCTGTTATGTAATCCATCAAGGAAAGTCAGTCTTGCATGAAACATAATATTACCTCAATGTTTCATATAGAGGAAGATAACCATTATATTGCATGTAGTGCATGATTAAATTGACACTGTGTATAATGAAATCCAAACTTATTTCAATAATATATATAAAATAACTATTTTTAGTGTTCCGTGTAAGAAAAAATATCAAAAAGATAAAATTAATTCAAAAAAAAAATCACAAAATCTTGAGGTGTTACATTGGTTTAATTATTGAAGAATAAATATGATTTTTTGAGGCATTTATTTAGTGGGAGGTTTTGGATGAAAGAGAGTGTGAATGAAATTTAAAGTGTCTTCAGAAAAATAATGATTGGGAGTAAAATAGACATAAATTTTGTAACTTTTTCTAGAGGCAGGGTATCATAAATGAGAAGATAATTCCATGAAATATAAAAAAAATAGAGTAAATGAAAAGCTGAATCAAAATTTACAAGAGAAATTCCATAGTGTGAGGCTTCACTCCAAAATTACTAATGAAATTTAGACAAAATCTATAAATATAGCAGTACATTTTGTGAATGGAAGTTCTACTTTAGCTGGGGGATAAGAACTTTCAGAAGAAATTTAGTTTGTAAAGATACCTAAGGTGAAATATATCAAAGTATTTGGATTTATCACACATGTTCATATCAATTCTAAATATATAGATAAGTTAGAGGAAAAATACATTATTTTCTTTCCCATCAGGTATGATGATGAAATATTTGGATATCATCAGTGGGATAATGAAAAGAAATAAATCATATAAAAAATAGATGTTTTTTCAATGAATTACTTATATGGAAATATTAGAGATTTTATAAGAAATATATTGAGGTCATATCAAATTTTGAAGTTTAATATGACCAAACATATGTTTCTAGATGAACTTTACATCTAGAAACTTTAGGGGAAACTTCATAGGCCGGGGTTTCAGAAGTAATTTTACTCTATAGATAATGTTCAAACAAAAATACACTAGATAACATATGTTTTGATATACCACTACCATATAAAGAGATTCCATTGGATGAACCTGAGTTTTTCTATAAAGATCGACTCATATTAGAAAACTAGTTTAGGGTTTTTGGTAGTTATGAAGTTTCTACTTATAACGGATATAAGAGAATTGGAATGTCCAAAAGAATAAAATACTCTTAGATACCCAAAATAGTGGAAGTCATCCATGGAGAAGAAGATGAATTACAAAAATCTCAATAATACATGGGATTTTTCTGAACTACCAGAATGAAAACAAGCTCTAGAAAACAAATTTAATTTTAATTTGAAAGAGTAAGCTGATGAAAGTAAGTGATACAAAGTGAGACTGGTGGTGAAGGGTTTTTAGTAAAAGTAAGGGATTGATTTTTATGAAAACTTCTAACCAGTGGTGAAGCCCACAATTATTCAACCATTGCTCAGTATTGTTTCATCTGATGATCAACACTTGGAGCAGATGGTTGTAAAGGCAAATTTTCTTCATGGGGATTTGGAGAAAAAAAATTAAATAATACAACCCAAGGGTTATGAATTTTATCACAAGAGAGTATTTTTTACAAGTTTAAATGAAGTCTTTCTAGATTGAATAAAGTTTCATGATAGTGGAATTTGAAATTTGACACTTTCATGGTTGATGAAAGTTTCATTCAATGTGATTCTGATCATTTTTGTTACCTAAAGTGATGGGATAATAGAACATATATCTTGTTGTTTTTATACATTGATAATATATTTATTATAGGTCGAGAGTTCCTTCGGATTTAAAAACTAAATATGAAGTTGTCCAAATGGTTTTATATTAATAACCATGGAAAAACTATGAAAATATTGGAGATAAAAATAGACAGGGATAGAAAAACTAGTTCTTTTGTTTTATCACAAGCGGAATACATTATGAAGGTCATTAAAAAGTTTAGATTAACCAATTGTAAATATTTCTCAACATATTTAACTGGAAACTTCAATATTTCTAAATAATATACATCATTAGTGGATTAATATGTTCCTGACATGGAAAAGGTGACCTTTTATTCAGCTGCTGTATGTTTGATGTATGTAATGGTATACTGAAAACCATACATTACTTTTACAATGGGATTTATTGAAAGGACCGATCAAGATATGCATGATCACTAGGATGGGTATGGGGTGAATTAGTGATATTTTACTTTTATTATTCATAATTAATTAAAAAGTATCACCTTCAGTTAGTGAGAATCAAATCTGCTGGAAAACAATAACCAAGCACACCCAAAGAAACACGAGTATTTACAAGGATCATTACTCAATAAGAGTATATAGTCCTTGGCATGGTTTAAAAGTAATCCAAGACACAAAAAAAATAAAAAATTATCCTTTTAGTGGTAAAATAAGTATGGAATATCCATCACCTTCATAGCACTATAGTCCTTCAATAGTGCTTGTGATCCTAACACAGATTATATAATATAACAATGTTTTGTAACAACAATAGAAACCTTCACCAACAAGATTTAAAGCTATCACTGTGATTCTTGAAATTTATTCACACTTTCCCTCTTGAAATATATTATTCCTCTATAATTTGTTACACAAAAATGAATAATAATTTATTCCTATAATTATATACAAAACTGTTCACCCGATCACTTCCTCGTTCAGTACCCCCGATCTGATGAAACTCGATCTGATGCCTTGTTTATCTGATCGCCTATATTTTTATGATTGCTTATATTTTATCGATATCTTCTTTACACTATTCATCTGATACCAAATAATAGGAAAATTTTTCAGGTATCCTTTAGACCAATTTCTCTTCACATTGTTCATCTAATCACCACTTCACATCAATAACACATCACCCAACTATAATAAAACAACAAAAAATTATCATAAAAACAACCCCCTTTATATAGGAATCAATTATCCATAAATTAAGGGATGATCATGGACTTGGAATAAAAATTTATTTCTCAAATATTGAACATAACACTCAAACTTTTTCAGTGTTTGAACACCTTTAAACTTCCTAAAATACAAGAGCCAAAACATTATAGCAAACTTCTCTTAAAACCCAAGGTCAACAATATTATTCAAATATCCTAAAATCTTAGCAAGAATAATGATCCATAATTCATTATTATTGGAGCGTTTAATGACCATATCAACACCTTCTCATTTAATAACTTTATGAAAACTTCATAAATATCTTCAAACCTTATGTCTGGTATAACTTCAAGAAAACTCTTCTATCTAGTAAAAAATATATGCGGTGTTCCATCAAAACTTCATAGTGAAAAATCAAAATTCATTTTCAAGAATATTCCTCCATCTGATGGATTTCCTTAGAATCCTTTGTCTGATTCCTTTTCTTATCAATCTCTTGTTCAATAAACCTTATAATTTTGGTTCATACAATGGACTTTGTCTGATGAAATTATAAAGATTCATCTGATATAATCTATTGGATGAAATTGAAAGAGTTTATCTGATGGAATCTATCTAAATACATTTATTAGAGACTTCTAACCAATGAAATTCACTCATAGATATCTTTTAGATGGCTATATATGAATACTTATGTTTGATCATTATTATCAACCAACTTCTTAACAAAACAACACCTCAAAACCTCTTGGCCTCAATAATTCACACTTTGGATTTTATTGGAAACCAAGGAGCATAAATCACTAAAACTTTATAACTCAAGAAATGGATCACTTATCTAACAATTACAAGTCTACATAGTGAACTCGGTGTTGGAAAAAATATTCATTAAACAACAGTACCATGCTATCCATAAGTAGGGACTTAATAAAATTTTCTTAAAATATTTTCAAACTTCTTCTTTAACATTTTACTTTCCTCAACACAAATAACTTCAAACTATTTAAATTAACATCATGCATCCACTTTAATAAACTATTACAATAGTTCATTCATACTAAAATCACTTCTTACCCATTTTAAAACCTCCCCCTAAATATATACTCTTCCTTAAAAGGAAAATCACATACCAATGTACAAATTTATGTTAAATATTTTCTATTCCTTTGAAAAAACTATCTAAATAAAATATGATAAAGGATATGGATATCACATACATTATAATTGAAGATAGGGAGGTTGAAAAACCATTATCAACTTAAACTTGTGAAATTATTCCTTCGGCTATGGTTTATTGATGATATCAACAACTTAATCCACTGTAGAAAAAAACTCAATGTACAATTCATTTATTTTCACATGCTATTTGATGAAGTGATACTTAATATAAATGTTCTTAGATTGAGAATGTTTCACTAGCTTTTTAGTGATATTTATAACACTTTGATTATAATAACCCAAGATAAGGGTAAAATTCACATCAACTAAAAAATATTCTAATAGTGTCTTTATCCACATTAACTATGTCGAAACTTGAGTGGAAACCATATACTCATATTCATAAACTCTAAGAGTGACTTAAATTTTCATCTTTGTATTCCAACTCACACATATTTCTCCTAAGAATATAACTACACTAGATGTATATCTTCTTTCATCAGCAAAACCTTGCCAATCCACATCTATATAACAAAACATATCAATGTTTCCTAAGATATCATATTTTATTATGAAATCAATTATGTCTTTAGTATATCTAATAATTATTTTCCCATCCATGAGATGATATTCCTTTGGTTCACTTTGATACTTGGAACAAAGTATAACATCATATACTATATCTATCCTTGAATCCATAAGATATAACAAGCATCCAACCAAATTTCTAAACTCTTTAGGATAAATATCCTTTCTTTTCCTATCTTTTGACAAATTTATTACCATTTAAATTGGTGTGTATATAGGATTTTAATATTACATTTTGAACTTATTCATAATTTCCTTACCATAATTTTCATGAGATAAGAAAATGTATTTCTACTTTTGATAGATTTTTAAGATAAGAACATATTTCATTTCTCATATCATGAAAATTTCAAAGAACTTATTTATCCATTACACAAAATTTTCACACATTATTTGATTATTCTCTATGAATATGATATCATCAACATAAAAAATCACAATAAAGGAAGCCTATTAATTTTCTTTTATTTATAGGTTACCATAAAATCTTATTTTATTAGAATTTAACTTCCTTAAGCAAGTATCCAGTTTTGAATACTAAGCTCTATGATATTTGTTCAACCCATAAAAACCATTCTTCAACTTTTATACATAGATTATATCTTGAAAAAGAAATAAGACACATGGGTGTTAAATATAAACTTCTTCATCAAGATATATGTTAAGAAAGTATGAATTTATATCCATCTAGAATATCTTATATATTCATTGTGTAGAGATAGAAAAAAAATATTCAGATAGTTTAAAGCCTTGATACCAGGGAAAATGTATCATCAAAATAAATACCTTAAATCTATGAGTAACCTTTACAAATGATTCATTAATTTTTTCTTATCACTTAACCTTTTTCCTTAAACTTATTTTTCAAAAAACATTTTGTAATAATCACATTATTATTTTTGGTTTGGTTACAAGTCCCCATGGCTCAATATTTCCAATATAATCCAACACTTTATTCATCGAATCAATATACTCTTGATGGTCTAAGGATTCTTCTACATCTATTGGATTAACCTATAAATTTAAAGAAGTATGTGTAACTTACCACAATGTTCTTCTGGTTTAAACCTATTATCCTTGATCACCAATGATATCATGGACCTCCACTTTCTTCCTCATATTAGGATGATATGAACATAATTTTCCCTCATCACTTAATATTATTGATTTTGAATACTTATTTTGAAATGCTTCAACATTATTAATCTTTCCAAGAACTTTATCATGTTATTTAAATGCAACTAATTCATCTTTACTTCATCTCAAATCTACAATTGATAGTGAAACTTTCTTATTAGAATGTTATAGAAATTTCAAATCTATAGAGTAAAAAATATTTCACGTTTCTTTATTATAACACATGTATCCTCTACTATGAGGTGGGTATCCAAGAAATATACCATCAACACCTCTTTGATCAAACTTCCGAAGATTATAACCCTTGACTTTAATAATTAAAGGAATTAAAAAAACCTTTAGGTATTTCAAACTTAGGGTTTATTTATAATATATCTTGTAAGGATTCATATCAGAGTTTGGCATATAGAAACAATTATTTTGAATTTGAATAACTAATCTAATTTCTTGCCTCTAAAAAAATCAATAGGTGTCATGTTCTATCAACATAATCTATTCCATCTCAACCAAACTTATATTTCTTCTTTAAAAAAAACTATTCAATTATGGTGTGAATGGTGAACTAAATTCATGAATAATTCTATGCTTTTGAAATATAGTCTTTTAACTTCTCACTTTCATATTCAACACCATTATCACTTTGAATCTCATTCATACAATAACCACATTCTTTTAAAGCACTTCACTTGAAAATCTTAAACATTTTGAGAGCCTTTGACTTATGTTTAAAAAAAATAATACATTTAATGTGATTAAAATAATTTAAAAATAAAATAAAGTACTTATATATATTTATCAATTACTTTATCATGGGCCTGTATATATCAGAATATATAATATACAAGGGATGATTTGAATGTATCTCAATATTATTATGTAATGAGTTTGTAATCATCCCTTTATGACATATTTAACAACAAAAATATATTCTTTTTATCATGAAAGGAATATCATAAATAATTTCTCTCTTTTTTATCTTTCACATATTCACTTGGAACTTATGTTCAAGCCTCTTATTCCAAAACTAATTTTATTCCATCATGCTCGGATAGTATGAACCCTGTGTATCTAAAACTTGAAACAAGTTTCCCTTGGTTAATTTTCCTCTCATAAAAAATTTACCGTATTAATGTATTTTTTTTAAAAAACATATCTTCTAAAAAAAATAATTACTATCATCACAATGTTTTGAAACACTCAAAAAATTGTGTTTCTACACACCAACAAAAAAAGCACTTCTAGATTTCATTTTTTGTTTTCCAATGATAGCAGAACCTATTCCTTTTATTCTGAGTGAATCATCATTTTAAAAAGTTTGTATTACTTGTTTTTAATGTTATAAATTCTTCAATAATTTCAAGTATCCAATCATATTTAAAGGACACTAACTATCCAATATCTAAGGGTTTTCTCCTTTTGTAGCTTTGAGAGCAGTTTCAATAACTATAGCTTTCTATTTTACCTTTTATTCCTTCACATGAGGATTTTGAGATTTTTCATATAAAAATTGTTGAGATAGTAACATAACAAGACATACTTTAAGAATATTTCCTGGATGATCACAGCTTTTATTAATTTTTCTAGAGGTTAAAATATATTTTTTGATCTTCAGACTAGATTTTTTAGGTTGTCTTCTTTGAGTGGGTTGACTCCCACTAAAAATATATCTTCAGTACCTACTGGATTCATTGTAGTGTTGATGATTAAACAAAAAAATCTTACCATATGAAAAATCCACCAAAATACTAGTAGTAACTATATAAAACATATTTTCCCCCTATAACTTACTTGTTGACCAGAACTATTCACTTTCTTTCTATCATCTTTCTTACCATCCAACTTGGAACTTTGTTGGATATATAGGTTTTGGTAGATTGATGAAATATTATTCTTTTGTTTATATTTATTCTCAACCTTAACAAAAAATTGAGTTGTAAAAGTTTTTTGTTTAGACCTTGAAACATTAGAAATTTTAATTTTTTTATTCCATATTTTTTTCTACATACATAAGTTTCTTAACTTTATTTTTCTTCTGAATATCTTTATGCATTTTATTTACCTCTATAGAGGATTTTTTTTGATCTTTCTAAGGTCTATATTTCTTAGAACTTTCACCAACTTTTAAAAATAACTTTTAGAAGTTTGTAATTCCTATCTCATATTTAACAAGTTTTTATTGAGCAAGTTAAATTCTTTCCCCTTCACCTTTATCTTTTCTTCAAGATTGATGTTTAGGATCTTCCCTTAATCAAGTAACTTCTTCATATCATTAATTTATTTTAGAAACATGGATTTTTCTTCAAGAAAATATTATTTATTATTTGATGAAATATATTATTTCTTTAATATATTATTCTCCATTTTAATTCTTAAAATCTTTCCAAGACATTATTTCAACTCTATTTTAAATATAAACTACATATGATTCTATGCTTATTATTCTTCAGAGTTTCTACTTTAATCACTTGTAAACTTCTCATTATTTTATTTTTCAATAAGAAAATTTTGAAAACAATCATCACTAGATTTTTTAGATTAACTTCACTATCATAATATTCATTATATTTGGACATGAAGTTTCTCTTTTTATATTTAGGGAACTTCATATCATTTCATTTTGAGAAATAATTTGATTATCTATATTATTTTTCATATATTTTCTTAACTTACTATAATATTCATCACTATCTTCATCTTTATTAAGTCATGGAAAATTTGAAATAAAATGTACAATGGTTTCGTAGCCAAAACACTTCAGAAGTAACTTTCCTTTGTAATTTCCTATACACATTTCACCTTTTTAGAAAATAGAGACAAATATTCATAATTTTTTTACATACCTCATCTTTTGTGTCAGATTAACTGATTTATTCCTCAATAAATTGCATAGAATTTTCTTATTTATACGTTTTTAAAGAAACATACAGATAAAAGTTTTATTTATGCCTCTTAAAATTTTCTCTTATCATTTCATATGTGATGAGAATGTTATGCAGGTTATCTAGAGAGTGTTTTAGGATCTATATCTTCTAAAGATAAAATTTTACATCAAATTTATCTAGAATAATTCTTATAATCTTTTCAACAAAATAAAAAATCTTAAAATATCTCTGCAAAACATATTATGGTGATTATAGTGTCATTAAACCTTATAAATAATTCACCAATAGATTCATCATCCCCATGTTAAGATATTATTACTTCAATATCTATATCTTTAGATTTTATCCCTTCACTTTCATATTTACTTCATAAATTTTCTTAAACTTATCCAAGATTCCTTTAGTTGTTCAAATACCTTTAACCCTCATAAATTAATTTTTATAGAGTTAGGAAAGTGTAACATTTCTAGCTTGCCAATCATTCTTCCAATTCTTCTCATTAGTAGCTATTAAGAGATCACCCTTATCATGAGGGGGGAAACCATCTGTAGTAGTTTAAAGAACTTGATATCAAGTGGATAAAAGATAAGGGAACATTTAATACTTCTACATATAATAGTTATTCACATAAAATATTGAAATACCCTTGGTATTCAAAGAGTTATGAACATCAATGACAACTTTACTTTTCTTCAAACTTTAGTAAAGAGTTTATAAATGAAAATTCACTTTGATACCACTTGAAAGGACCAATCAGGATATGTGTGATCACTAGGGGGGATGAATAAATGATATTTTATTTTTATTTTTTCTTACTTTAGAAATAAAATTCACATATAGTTAGTGAGAATTGACTCTACTGGAAAACAATAACCAAGAACTCCCATAGGAACACATGCATTTATAGGGATTAAAAGTCAATAATAGTAGCCAGTCATTGGCATGGTTTAGAAGTAATAAAAGACCACACAACCACTACAAAAAATCATTTTTTTGTTACAACAAGCATGTAATATCCTAACATACATAAAACTACAGTCTTTAGATATAGTATATGATCCTTGCATAGATAATATGACATAATAATGTTAGGAAACAAAAATAAAAACCTTCACAAATAGGATACAAAGTTTTCATTGTACTACTTGAACGTTATTCACACTTTCTCTCTTGTACATTATTATTTTTATTTACTTTCCTACACAATAGTGAACATGAAATTATTCCTAGAATTATATATAAAATTATTTTTCTGATCGCTTATCCATTCAGTACCCTCAGTCCGATGAAAGTTAATCTGATTCCATATTTATCTGATCACCTTTTTTTGTCCAATAAATTATTTTTAATCGAACTATTCTTCACACCATTTGTCTAATACCAATAGATAGGAAACTCCATAAGATATACTTCGAACCAATGTGTTTTCACAGAGTTTTTTGATCGCCTCTTCAATTCTCTAACACTTCTCCCAACTACAAAAACAAAAAAAAAACTTATCAGCACACCAACCCAATTTATATAAGAATCAATTCTCTGCAAATTAATAGAGGAGTGTAAAATTCAAATTCAAATTTACCACTCAATATTGAATATTCCTCTCAAATGTTTTCAAAATTTGGCTGCCTTCAAACTTCCTATAAGATAGGAGTCGAAAAATCATTGGAAACTTTCTTTAAAATCCAAAAAAATAATATTCTTTAAACCTCTTGAAATCTTGGAAGGAATTACAATCGATCCTTTATTATTATTGGAGAATTGGACAACTAAATATATATTGTCACATTTAATTAATTTATAAAGACTTTATAAATATATTCAAACCTTATGTATGATATAACATCAAAAAAACTCTTCCACTAGGTAAAAAATCGATGCGGTTTTCCTTCAAAACTTCATAAGAAATTATCAAAAGTCTTTTGAAAGTCTCTTCAACTATCCTATGGCTAGCTTTAAAAAAATTCCTCAGATTCATTTCCATTGAAATAAATTGTCTGATGAACCTTATAATTTTGGTTCATCTAGTGGAATCTATCTGATGACATTGTAAAGATTTATTTGATGGAATCTATTGGATTAATTTGAAAGAGTTTATCTAGTGGACTATGTATAATAAAATTTCTTAGATACTTATATCCAATTAACTTTACTCAAATATATACATTCGATGAATTCATACAGAGAATTCTGTCCAATAACTAAAAGAAATATATCCAATCATTATTTATATCGTTATTTTGCATCATGAAATTTATAAAAATCCATTTAATATAATTCATACATAAGAAAACATTCTTTGGTCTTATGAACATATAAATGTTTATTCGAATTTCTTCATATGCCACTTAGACTAAAACTCTCACAAAAATTTTCTTAATATGGGAACCATAGTTCCACCAAGTTATTATAGCTTCTTCCACCAACCAACTTCAATATAAAATCAGGAGTAAATTTATGTAGACATGATTTTTGAGTACATTGAAGACCAATAAAGCATCACTTTATTTTCTTTATTGATCATCTCTGTATAATAGAACTATGAATGTAATCGAATAAAATTTTAGGTCCACACTCTATCTAAGAACTTTAATCCATTGGAATTTTTCTATTAGACTTGGCCCATTGGACACTCAATCTATGGCACCTAAATATTTTAAAATAAAACTATGTGTGATAGAATATACAACACGTAACACATTTCTTAAAATAACCATTAAATATTATTATTTAAATACAATCGTTATAACCTATCCATTGAATTGGTGGGTATGAATCAGATTAACCACATTGTTATATATATATATATATAAATTAAATACTCAATAAAAATATATTGATTAATTATTTAAAAAATAAACACTCATTTTTTTAAAGACATTTTATTCTTCAAAATATTTTTTCTTCAATAATGAATTTTACTGTATTTTGTGAGAGAATTTTATAATTAATTTATAGAAATTTTAAAAAATTTATATTATGAAAAGAATATAATTTCTTAATAATCATGTCAAAATTATATTAGATTAATTTTTTGGGATTTTTATGAAAATATTGATTTTCCAGTGAATAGTAAAAAATATTGTTTTTTATTGAAATTTTTTTTTCAAGAATTTTAAAAGTTACATTTTTTTTAAAATTATTTTCAAAGTAAAATTAGTTATAATATATTATTAATAATATAATTATATTATTTATAATCAATTTCATGTTTTAATTTGGTATAAAAACATTTTAATACTTAAAATCCATTTTTTTGAAAATATATTTTTCACAGCATTTTGTGTTTTTATCTTAAATTAATTTCTTCCAGTAACAAAAATTGATTCTTGAAAATTTTATTTTATATTTATAATCATGAATTAAAAATTTGGTGAATATTTCACTTCTATTTTTGGTTATTATGAATACTAACCATGGTTAATTTTTTATCTCAGTAACAATAAAATGGGTAAAATAGGATTAAAATGATGAGATATGGTCTCAAAATCAACCCAAAACATCCCTTTATCCTATTTGATAGGATTATTTAAGATTATGTTTTCCAATTATATAATATATGTCCACTTTATTATATATTTCTTTGATTCATACTATTATATTAATTTACAAAAAGAATGAATACAAAATGTCACTCTCTTGACTCTAATAAAACTAAATTTTAATTATAAGTATAAAAATAGGTAAATTTAAATTATAAATATTTATTTAAAATAAAAAAATAATATTTTTCATCATGTTAATTTATTTATAATTTTTAGTGATTATATAATTACCGTAAATGCTTATGTAATACATATATATTATTTATTCAATTAATATAAAAATAAAATAAATTATTTTTAAAACTCTAGAATAGTATTTTTTTGAGTAGTTTATATTGAAATATGAATTTTATAGATATATATTACATTTTATATATTTTTTAAACATATATATTTGAATTACATATTTCTCTTGATGTCTTTAAAGTCAAATTAAATGAATAGTTTAAAAAATGACATTATTTATATTTTATGAAAAATAATATTTTATTAAATAATTTAAAAATAATAAAAAATCATGAAATTGGAAGATTTGGATAATATATGATCTAAAATTTCATCCATTCTCCATTTATGGGCCATTTTTTTCCTTATATTCAAAATTATAACCCTTTAAGTGTGAAAACATCATTACCGCAGTTAAGGTTAAAATTGATTAACAAAGGGGTTAAACCAAAATATAAGGTTTAAAATACCAAATAAACCTATAAAAATTTTATTATATGAAGTTATTTTAACCTTATTCTATCTTCTATTCAAAATTATGTCCACATTGTGCCACCTTCACATGAAAATGAATTTATTATATTTAAATATTTTTATTAATTCAATGTGTGTCCTTTAAACCAGTATAAAAGGCACCACCTCTACTCCCTTTTATACACCAACTAGAAACTATTATATAAAAAAACCTATATAAAAATCTTCTCAACTTACTTATACAAGTTCATTATGTACTGGTATTTCTAAAATACCATCCTTAGGTCCCTTAAGAGAACATCTAAATGATCTCTTTCGAAGAAGAGGTAATCGTCTTTACCAACTCTTTCAAATTTATTTATTCTATAAATTAATATAAATATATTATAACAAAAAAATAATAATAAATATAGTATAATAAATATACTTAGATGTTATTATGATTATAGAATAACCATTTTACATCTCTTTTCCATCCTATGAAATGCGAAAAGATTTCTCCTACGTACGTACGAATTACCATCTCTATGTAGCAATGTATTTTATTTCATCACCAATTAACATGGATGGTGATAAATATGAAAATAATGAATATATATGATATTTAGGACATAAATATTCATCTTTAATAACAATATCATATATAACTTCTTACATTCCAATCCATTGGAAAATGATGATGCAGGCCGTGTGTACGTGTGGACTACCACTTGTATCAAGAGATGTGATCTGTTTTTCATTTATGCTTTAAATAGATGATAATAACGATATATTTAATTAATATATATAATATTAATATCATTAATAACATTATAGTTATTATATAACCATTATAAAATTATAAGTAACAAAACTACCAAACCAAAACATACATGAAAAATGATGTAGTTATCACATGGAACAATGATTTTAATAAAGAATTACTAATAAATGGGTGATAAAAGGTTATAAGTAAATAATATATGGTATGATATATATTAATATTGTTATAGAATATATTTATAATAAATTTATATTTATAATATATAACATTTAAATATATACGAAGGAAGTCGGACCTGCTGTAAGGGTTCTCATATCACTTTTGTTTCCATGAGACCTATGCCATATTCACACCTTGTTTCTTTAATTTGGTGTATATAATACCACTTTGATATGATATATCATGATTTAATTAATATTAATGGTATTTAATGTTTAATTTTAAGCTATTCATTTCATGGGGGTTATGATTCAAAAGTTACCAAAGCGGTAAGGGTTAATTTCACAATCTCATCATTATTCAAGATTGTTTATGTTTAAGTATAAACTTGGGAAAATATTTAAACTTTATTTATTAAAACCAATGTATTTTATTTTCCCCTAGTTATTTCTATAAATTATTAGTTCTCCTTTAATTTTCTTCTCTTTAAGTACTCAAGATATTGAAATATTATTTTCAAGGCAAACTGACTTGGTTTTTCCACTCGATCATGAATATTTTTATTCCATGTATATATTTTGCTTAAAATTTTGTAAATAATTATTTAAATATTGCCTAATGATTCATTAAATCAATTTTTAACAATTTTTTTAATTTTATTTTTTTTAAAAAAAAATAATATTGTCATTTTCTGAATGAGGTTCTTTTTGACTTTTCTTAGAAAAGTATGAAAGGAATGTTTTTAACTTATATGGAGTGAATGTAATTTCCCACTATCATGAATAATAAATGTTTTGAAGTTTATTTTACAAGTTTATATGGTTCTTTTTAAATAAAATTTTTTCCTTAAAATATGGTAATTTTTTAGATTTTAAATAAGTGATTTCAAATTGAAAAGGGGTATTTTTCTCATGAAATTTTCCAATATTATTTTTAAAGTATTTTCATCTATGTCAACATAATGTATTGAATATTATGATTTACTGAATATATAATCTAGTGATATCATCCAACATATTTTTATGGATGGTTTATGTTCAAATTGTTTAGGGAAATTATTGAAATCATGTATGCTCGTTCATCCAATAGGGACAATTATTGATTTTTGAGGCATATTAATTAATTTGTTTTGTTTATTCATATGAATAATGAATTGGACTTATTATGTGATGGGTGGGGACCATAATTACACATCCCATAAATGAATTGGTAGATATCATTAGAAAAACTAGATGGATATCCTTATAAAATGGGTTTTGGGTGTATACCTACCCATAAGTTGAAATTTCTTGAAACAAGGCCTTGATAGTAAGTTTCAGATGTCCAAAATTATATATTATATCATTATGAAATTATTTATTGATTTCCATGAAATTATTTTAAGTAATATTCACATATAAGTTTTAATATCATGTGATTATTTATATGGAATCATTTTATATTCATTTACTCATACCATATTATTCTTAATGATCAGGTTATTGATTAAATTAAATGTGTTTTCAGTTATTTACCTTACCATATTGATTATGACTTATTTTATCTTGATAGCTTATACTGTATGTAACCCTTAATGGGTATCTGATATCACCCTTATTTTCCCCTTTCCGCAGGATTTGAGGAAGAAATCTTTGAATGAGTTTAAGTATGTAGAATATTTACTTTCACTAAGTTTTGTATTTTATGTTTTGAAATGTAACGTGAGATTCATATATGTGTCAAGTTTACTAATAATACTAAAATATTTGTTTCTTTGGGATGAAATTTCTTGTATCTAATTCCAATTTAATAAAGTAACCATAAACTTTGGGATACTAGGCTCAGGGTCTTCAAAGTTGGTATTAGAGGAAGTTTAGTTGATTTCTTTAGAAATAGATTTAGGAAAAAATAGATTATGGAATATAACCCCATGAAGGACTTTGAGAAGAAGTCTAAGCATAGGATAACATTATAATGTTTTGTTAAGGTATATATTATATTGGTTTCCTAAAAATACATCATTGTATTGATACTATAAGTGGACATAGTTTTGACACAGATTCATCTAGGGGTAATAAACTTGAAAAGAGTTGGCAGAGTATATCTTGGATATCATTATGGAGGACGGTGAGTGTTCCCTTACTATACTCCTAGTTTGACACTCCCAGATGATATTTTTGGGTTAATTCAAATTTTCTTTATAAAAAATTATGAAATATTTGAATATATTTTTATTTGAGAATATTCACAATTAAACCATGCTTATGATTATGAGATTAGCTATGTAATTTCAATTTATGTTAGGTGTTTTACTTATTTTAAAATTATATATTATGATTCATAATGTTATGGTCTAATTTAGTGTATGTCATTATTTAGAAATATAACATAGTGGAAGGACTAAAAATCATATCAATGCACATAATTTAGGTAGGGATTTATCTCATAAGAAAGAAAATGAAGTTTGATTTGGAGATGGAACTAAGAAAATTATAAGTATATTGGGGAATTATACTCAGTTTATATCTAATAACCGTGTCCATATAGAGCAACATGATGATATACAATTCAATATAACAACGTTATACCATTTCACATGACACAAACCCCCATCATTCAATAAAACCATGAATTTATTTGTAGATGAACAATGTATAAGTTTCTTAGAAAATATATTTCTCGCTTTAGGAAGTAATTAAAGGGAAAAGTTTTTCATGGATGTTTCTCATCTCATAGTGGGTGCTGATAAATTTTGGTCATTGATTCAAAATGCTAAGGATGAGGAAGGAATAAAAAGCATAGAGTGGAAGGATTTTAAGGTAATTTTCCTAGAAAAATGTTTCTATATAAGAAGTTAACTTTATAAGTTTTGAAAGTAATATTGTGGATTATGTAATTAATCCAAAGAGTAATATTGGACATTTCATTAATAAATAAATACAATCCTTTGAAGGGGACTAGTATCCCAAAAATTCTCAACATATGAGGATATAATATAATGTGATATCAAGATAGATAAATAATTCACTAAGTCTGATGGATTTGGAAAAAAAAAAATAAAATAAGAGGATGGTTAAGTAAAAAATGGATAAGGGGAAAAAGAGAAATGGGGGTTTTCCAACATGTGATCCTTGTGGTAGAACAAACCTAGATACTTTATTAAAGGGAAAAAAATATTACTATAAGTGTATAGAAAAAAGTAATCATACTCATAAATTCAAGGGTAAGAGATAATCCAAAAAATTATAATGCTTTAACAATTAAGAGTTGAGACCCTATGCCAACCAATTCCCCAAACATTAAGGGAACTTACTATAGAAGAATCTGATGGGAGGAGGGAAAGATTATACAATTTTTATAGTAGAAGTGGAATAATTGAATAATTTATATATTTTTATTCAATAATTATGTTGTTTAAGTGTTTTATAAATGATATTCTAGTTATAAGAATCCTAATATATATATATATATAAGGATTTTTCTATAATAGTATTTCTTTAAGGATATTTAAAAATATGATGAATGGTACCAATAAACAAGAAAAGTGTTTTTATGTTTTTTTTGAATAATATATGAATAAGGGAAAGATAAACCTTAATATATGACTGATGCTGATGTAATGATATTTAGTTAGGATACAACTATGATTGACATTGATGAAGTAAATCAGATAGTATTGGTGACCTTGATAATGATTAGTGATTTAATAAAAAAGTAATTTATGATGGATTATACTAATTTTTTGTATTCATTGAATATACTGGATAATATGTGATTTTATTTAATGAATAAGGATATAGTTAATTTTTGGAAGAAGTTATATTTTAATTTAGTTTTTATGGGGATTAAAGTATTAAAATATTTAGTATGTGATATTCAGAGTTAATTTATATTGTTTGAAGTATTAATGTTATATCGATTTTATAAATTTAGTGACCTTATTTCCAAATTTTTGGAATTTGAATTTTGTTAGATGTATTTTGGAAGGGTTTTAAGGATAAATAATTTTAGAATGTATTAAGTTGAACTTTGGGTGTTACTATTGATGTTTTAGATATTAATGTATTATATTGGATAACTTATGCTGAAAATTTTGGTTTTTTTAAATATTCATAGATAAATAGAATTAATTGGAATTGTTTTATGGGTATTATGATAATAAAAAATTTAATTTTAGTAGTTCAGGAATAAGAAAATTCACCTTGAATATTCATTTCTTTAAGTGAGATATGAAGTGGAAATTGATTGAAGCATAACCAAAAGATGAAATTGTCCTTATGAAATAGAAATATATAAATTATATTTTATAGTGTTATATATCTTAATAGTAAAATAATCCCTCAACCTTAGTAAAAGGGTCTTGAAATAAAAATCTTATACTTTTACCTTCATTGTTAACAAATCAATAGTCTTTTTCATATCACAGATTTATGGTTTTGTGGTCGTTAAATTTCTCCTAGCCATGTTCTCTATCACTCTCTATTAGTCCTTAGGAATTAGTTTTCACTTATATGTCCATATTTTCACTTTACACTAATTTTATACTATTTGGAAACCTATTTTTATGTTATTCTTGATGACATTCATATTTCTATTTACCTATTTTTAATAGGAAGTTTTATTAACCCTTTTTGTGATGCGGGTTTTCAACAAAGGTGTTTTTAAATGTGGAATTCTTGATTACCGAACATAAGTTCAAATTGAGAGGGAATAGTTTATTAAGGGTTGGAGAATGTGACACCTTGAGATTTTAAAATAACACTATATTCAATAGAATATACAAAATGAAATATTGAACTTAAATTAACCATGAAATATTATTATTTCAATATAACCGCTATAACCTAGTCACTGAATTAACAGGTATAAATAGGATCAATCACATTATCACACACACACACACACATATATACACATTACCTAATCAATAAAATTTATTGATTAATTATTAGTAAATAAGTACTCAATTTTTAGTAAAGAAATTTTATTCTTAAAAATACGTTTTCTTCAAAAATAAATTTTATTGCTTTTTATGATAAAATATTATAAATACTTTCTGGAACTTTTAGAAATTTTATTTAAAAAACTGATATAATTTTTTAATAATTATTGAAAAATTATCTTTGAATGGTTTTTTGGGGATTCCTTTTATTTTACCATGTATTAAGGTTAATGTTGACGGAGCTGCTGTGGGAATGTCAGGACAAATGGGTTGTGGAGGCATCTTTTGCATGCATCTTGGCTTCGACAAGGGCTGCTTCCACCATTTTATTATGATGGGAATTTCTTACAAATATAAATTGTGGTCCATAATTTATGCTGTCAAGTATGCTGTTTTTCATGGCTAGAATAGTTTATGGATTGCATTAGACTCTGAACTTGCAGTACATTCTCTTAAGTCGAAGACTAGGAATGTCCCATGGATAATTCTACCTCACTGGGTTGGATACCTTAATCAGGTTAAGCATCTCAATTTTCTGACCACACATATGTATATGTAAGTCAATCAAGTGTCTGAAGCTTTTTAAAAGAGATAAGTAATGGAAATAACTACCATGTGGTCCTTTAGGACTTCTGATTTTTGTGTTTCTCTAGTAGATGATTACATGAGGGGAGTGTCTCATTTTCGATTATGTAATTCCCCTTACTCTGCTTGGCCTTTTACTTTCACTTTTTTATTAATAATTTATAGGGATAGTCTAACCAAAACCTGAATTTTCTTGGTATCTTAGAGTGATTTTTTGGGATTTTGTTAAAAGGATTGATTTTCTAGTGAATAGTAAAAAATACTATTTTTATTGAAAATTGTTTTTTTTATTACAAGAATTTACAAAGTTACTTTTTTTATAAAATGGTTTCAAATTAAAATTAGTTCTACTATATTATTAATAATCCAATTAAGTTTTTGGGAATCAATTTTGTGGTTGAATTTGTTATAAAAACATTTTTATACTTAAAAGCCATTTTTTTGGATTTTTTTTCATTTAATTTTGTGTTTTTACCTTAAATTAATTTCTTCCACTTATAGAAATTGAGTCATGAAAAATGAATTCCATATTTAGAATTATGATGCCCAAATTTTGTAAATAGGTCCATTAATTTTTTTGTTATTATGAATATTAAACGTCGTAAATTTTTTCACCTGAGTAAGGGTAAAATGGGTAAAATAGGGTGAAAACCAGGAGATAAGGTCTCAAAATCAACCCCAAACATTCATTTATCCTATTTTATAGGTGTATTTCATCTATTTACATACATTTATAAAATATATGGCTAGTTGGTTCCATATTAATTTGATTAGGACCTTTATATTAATTTATGAAAATACAAAATACAAAATTTCACTCTCTGGACTTTAATAACACTAAATTTTTATTATACGGAAAAATGGAAAATTTTGGTTATAAGTTTTTATTTTAAGGATAAAATATTTTTATTTATCATGGTAATTTATTTATAAAATTTATTTATTAAATAATTACTTTAAATTCTTACACAACACTGATATAGTATTTATTCAATTAAAATAAAAATATAATAAATTATATAAAAAACACTAAAAGTAATATTTTTTGAGTGATTTACACTAAAAAACTAATTTTATAGATATATATGACATATTAATGATATTTTAAAATTATATTTTAAAATTAAATTTTTATATTGATGTCTTTAAAGTCAAATTAAATGAATAGTGTCAAAAATGACATTGTTGATATTTTATGAAAAATAAAATTTTATTAAATTATTTAAAAATCATAAAAATATTAAAATCAGAAAAGTAGGATGATATATGGTCTAAAATTTATCCATTTTCCATTTTTGGTCTAATTTTTACCTTATATGTAGAATTATAACCCTTTAATTGTGAAAAGGCATTATTGTAGTTATGGTTAAAATTTGTTAACTAAGGGGTTAAACCAAAAGATAAGGTTTAAAAAACCAAATAGACTTATATAAATTTAATTAATTTATGGGATTTAAACCATAAATTATCTTATCTTTTTAAATTAGTTCAATTTTTTTCCAATTTCACATAAAAATAAATTTATTATATTTAAATATTTTTATTAATTTTAGGTGTGTCCTTTTGTTCACTATAAAAGGCACCACTTATCTTCCCTTATATAAAACACTAAGAGCCTATTAGCTCAAAAAACATGGTAAAAACTCTTTTAAAAATCCTTATCAAAGTTCTTTAGGTGATGGTGTTATTTAAAGAATAACCCTAGTCCTTCGAAGAGAAGACCTAAATGAGCTCTTTCAAAGAAGAGGAAATCATATTTACCGAATATTTCAAATTTATTTCTTCTCAATATTTTTATAAGTATATTATAAACATCATAAAATAATAAATGCACTATCATAAGTATAATTATAATTTATTATGATTATGCTACAACCATTTTCCATCTTTTTTCAATCCTATGAAAAGAAAAAACATCACTCGTGTGTACACACTACTTACCCTCTCCACGTAGCGGTGTAATTTTTTTCAAAAACACTTTACTTGAATGGTTATTAAGATATAAATAGTTAATATATATTATATTTATCACATAAATATTCTTTTTGAATTATCATATCATATATAACTTCTAATCTTCCAATCTATTGGAAAATAATAACATTGCTCGTGCGTATGTGTGGACTACAACATCCACAAAGCGATTTGATCTGTTTTCCATTTATTCTTTACATGGATGGTCATAAGGATAAATTTAAGTAATATATGTGATATTTATATAATGATTAAAATTTTAGAAATTATGGAACCATGATTAATTTCATGAACCAATCTGAGGTGCCATCCAACCTGACACCCGACCCGATTCATAGAATGGCCCGAAGGGTATTCTTGATCCATACAGGCTGACAACTAGTGTCCGGGTATCAAAAATACACTTTGGGAATGATTTAAACCATATATATAATCACAAACAACCAACAACAATAAGCAACACAATAACTGATAACCATAACCAAATGAGGTGCAACAATTTTTAGATTCAATGTTTTAAAAAGTTAACCAAAAACCAAAAGTACTACAATGGAATGGGAACAATAAAGCTATCCCAAAAACCTATATGAAACAAGAGGGACATCACCCTTAATAAAACACCACCAATACCTAAAAAAAGTGTAACACTATATAATGGATCCACCATGACCACCACAACATATATTGGATTTACTTGGGTCATACATAGAAAAGTCTACATACACCCAAAGGTGTATATACGATGTGATCCAAAGCCTAGTAGGATTCCAACCAAAATAAATATAGAATCCCGACTTTTTATCACATAAACTTTCATTACATTTTACAAAACAGAGGATCTTTAAGGTTTAGTGTCTTGGAAACCAGGAACTTAAAACATGAAAACATAAAACATTCTTATTAAACACTTGAAATTATTCTCCTTATGTTCATACTAGGTTCATTACTGCATCTCATAACCTGGGGACATACATCAAAAGAAAGGGTGAGCAAAAGGCCTAGTAAGGGAAACAAGGAGAAACATTTAACATGTGAACTTGAGATACATCAACAATGTCATGAAAAAGAACTTGAAGGAATGAAAAAGAAATCATGAGGCATATCATAATAAAAATAACATTTTTCATAACATGAATATGTGGCTACAACATTTAATATTGACAATCATTTCATTTCACCAAGGTCCATCCCCAAGGTGTCATTAAAAATTACCAAGGTTATTTACCAAGGTATCAGTCTAAAAGGTCATCTCTAGAGATTAAGTCTTTACCCAATGCATTGGAGAGATATCTGGGCGCACCCTTGACATGTCTTTATTATAATTTGAGCCACATATATCATCATCAATCATTTCATAAACAGCCCATATATAATAAAAGAAATGGGTTTCATTTCATAATCATAACGTTTTAAAACTGCTTTAAAGACATGATCTTTATGTCACTAAAAACCCATGGAAAGGGAAAGCAGGTCTCATGTATGTAAATCCCAGAATCTAAAATAGAAAATTTTGGTATATATGTGAATACCCCTTTATAAGAAAGAGCTTTGAGTATTCACTTAATAAAATAAATGAACTTTAGAAAAAGAGAGAGACATTTTGAGATGGAAATTCTGCAGCATAATGGCTATGTTACGAGCTTTTAGAAAACATTGAAAAGATAGGGGACATGGGTCACCCACTCATAAATAATCCATAAAACAGTAGGAGAACAGAATATAAAGGATTTAAGAATATGGTAATGAAATTTGAAAGATATACCATATGAAATGAAGAACATGAAAGGAAGAAAAAAATAAGATTTCTCTTATAAAATTTTGGCAGCCTAACGGCGTCACTTAAACTTCAACAAAATGAATTGACGAGTTAAAATGGGGAATCTCATGATATAAACATAAAATATCAGTATGATAGATATAGATATCATACCCTAAAATAATAAAAAGGAACTTGAAATAATTGACAAGAAAATAGAACTTGAAAATGAGAAGGGTGAAAGAATCCCTTAAAAATTCGGCAGCCTAACGACGCCACTTAAAACTTCAAAATACTAAATTGAAGAGATAGAATAGGGTATATCATCATATGAACATAATATTTCAGTATTATATATATAGATATCATACCCCAACAAAATAAAAAGTAACTTGAAATACTTGACATGAAAATAGAACTTGAGAAGGGTGAAAGAATCCCTTAAAAATTCGGCAGCCTAACGGCGCCACTTAAAACTTCAAAATACTGAATTGAAGAGATAAAATGGGGTATCTCATCATATGATCATAAAATATCAGTATGATAGATATATAGATCATACCCCAACATAATAAAAAGGCACTTGAAAGGCTTGACATGAAAGTAGAACTTCAACACGAGAAGGGTGAAAGAACCACTTAAACATTCGGCAGCCTAACGACGCCACTTAAAACTTCAAAATACTGAATTGAAGAGATCAAATGGGGTCCCTCATCATATGATCATAAAAGATCAGTATGATATATATAGAGATCATACCCCAATATAATAAATAGGAACTTGAAATACTTTACATGAAAATAGATCTTGAAAAAAAGAGAAGGGAGAAAGAATCCGTTACAAAAATTTCGGCAGCCTAACGACGCCACTTAAATATTCATAAAACTAAATAATGAGAGTAAGAGGAGATATCTCATTATATGAACATGAAAAGGGAAGTTATAGGAATATAAAATAACATCCTCCAACATAAGAACATGTAGCATAAAATAAATGACATAAAAGAGATCACTTGAAAAGAAAGAGAGAGGTCGGATCCCTTACCTTAAAATGTAACTCTTAAAACTCAAATGTTGGGACCTTGAGGGCTTGGGGGAACCTTGAGAGGACTCCTTGGGAGGTAATGAGACCAGAGCTTTGTTTAGGGAGAGTTGGGAGTGAAAACTAAAGGAGTAAAGGGTGGGTATTTATAGGAAATTTGAGGGGACGAGGCATTAATGGCCAAAGGACACCTCACAAGTGGTTTTGGAAAAACCATGGGCTTGCCCATGGTATTTTCCCATGGTATTTTCCACTTGGGACACCTCATACCTTATCTTACGATTCATAAGTCGACCATATTTATTACATACTTAGTACATCATTTAATTATGTAATTAAACACCCGTAACTTAAAAACTGTATTTTCACTATTCATCGAAAATTCAACTTTCTCAGAAAAATCCCAAAATTTTACCTTTACCAAATATCGATGCTCTGATTTCAAAAATGAACTCCATTTTATAAAAATAATTTTCTAAATATTTTTAATTTAATTTTTAAATAAATACACTATTCATCAAAAATTCATTTTTTTCAGAAAAATCCCCAAAAACTACCTTAACATAATATTGATGCTCTGAGTTCAAAAATGAAATCCATTTTATAAAATTAATTCTCTAAATATTTTTAATTTAATTTTTAATTAAAAAACACTATTCACTAGAAAAAACTAATACTTGACTAATAATTTATGAAACTGTTATTTAACCATTTTATTGAATCACATTACTAAATCAAGGTGCCTAGATTATATTAATAATTTCTTTAAGTGAGATTACTAATCCATTTAGTCACATTACTAATCCTAATCATAAAATAACTATTCATAATTTACAATTCATCAAAAATCAAGTTGATCTTATTGGACTCTAAATTTCGTACTAAACATTATTATAGAAGACCATTTTTTGAAAATAATTACATATTTTTAATTATTTAAGGTTTACATAATACATTTTTAAAATATCCTTTTTCTAAAATTCACCAAAAATATGCATACTATATTTATCCTGACGTTTGAAAATTCATAAACTTCATCATAAGAAGGAATCCCAATTTTTTATTTAAAACAAAGGATTACACAAGGCAGTTATGGTCTCCTTACATAGCCCCTTATCACACCAGCATAGGACCTAAGTGTAAGGTGTGCTAAGGTGAGAGAATCCAAGGGAGGCTTGGCCAACATCGCACGAGTAGTAATTTCTATCAGTTTGAACTTCTCGCAAAGGCGATTCCATTATAGATTCACATGATGAAGTTCGGCTTGGGTTTGGTCCAGAGCAAAGCCCAGTGTTGCTACCTCCTTCCCAAGTTCTGTTAGATGGGATTCGATCGGTCCAAGACTACTGGGTGAGGACATAGAATCTTATTTCTATATTAATTAACCAAGATTACATGTATTTAGAGACAATAATCAAAAAATTTAGTTTCTAGCAGTCATATTGACCAATAGTCATATAATAGTCAAAACCCAACGGTCTCATTTTAATTATACTCATGTTATCAAATGAAACAGTTTTGTTGAGTATAAAAAATAAAATAATACACAAAATTAGGAAACAAGATTTATTCAAAATTTCGGGTCGTTACAATCTTCCCCCCTTAAGAAATTGCATCCTCGCAATTTTTAAAAATTGGTTTTAAAATTTCATTGAAAGTCCCACATCGAAAAAGGAGTCAGTAAAAGTATTACTTTAAAAGAAATAAAGGGAAGTACAAAGGTCACCCGAGTTAACCCATATTTGGATTCCATGTAGGAAAACATGGATATGGAAGAAAAAACAAAGGGTCAAGTTCTGAGGGAGAGTGATAGAAAACATGATTAGGAGAAAGATAACCATGAGAAAATCACAAACTTATGATGTGTGTAAACAGTCTTCGATTACCCAGTAGGAAACATAAACCAACAACGTTTTTGTTTTACGTTCCTTTTCATAATTTTGAGGAATTCATTTACTACATAGAACAAAAACATAAGGAAATATACCTACCTTCAAGTAGAGTTTCATCCTTTAATGAGTCTCTACCAAAAATAATATTTTCTCCAAATGATGAGAATTCAAAAACACTTGGTCTCATCAAAAGCACAAGAATCATCTTCTAGAGAATCACATAATCCAAAAAAGATTAACTATCTATTTCTTCTATCTTTAAACATTATCCCAAAAACAGAAAGGGTAAGGTAAAACAACTCTTCAAAAAGAAATAATCCCATAGGAATGGAAACTACTTTTAAATATTCAAAGTTTCATGGTACTACCCAAAGTTCATCATAAACCATTCCATAAATAACGATCCTTAAAATTCCTCAAAATAAACCAAACTAAGATTGAAACCCAAATACCAGAAGGATTTGATAAAATAGTCTTCCAAAATAAACTTCATTGTTCATCTCCAAACAACATCAACCACTCATAACATCTTATAACAAAAGTAGCTAACCTAAAAATATTTTACCCAAGATAGGTTAATCATTTCCATAAGTAACCTAAATTACTATAAGTCCACCTTAAATTCATCGATTCTTCAAAATATAAGTCAACATTACTCCTCAATGAAAATACCATAGTAATCTATTTACCTCAATCATATAGGGTCCCCAAAATAGTGAATGTCTTCCAAAATAATAATCATCTTTTAATCCCCTAATCATCTCTTTCATATTAATATGGAAATCATCGCATTTCCTATCACATTGGTTGTTGGGACATGTTCTTCCATTTCCCACCATTAACTAAGAAGAGAAAGTATAATTAGGGGCTTAAATACTTAGCCAATAATCATGAAAAGGAACTTAAAGCATATAAAAATAACTTGTAGAAGAAAAGTATACCCTAACTTGTGATCCCCTAGGTTTCAAACTAGGTTATCCATGATCATATATTCTTATGTGAATCTTTATTTTATTTTATATTTGTTCCTTTAATAATGGTTCATACTAAGCTTATGAATTTACCAAAGCATATCCCCCGGGAGTGTCGTAACCAAGAGTGCAGTAAGACCCGTTGTCGTGTACCAGTTCTCGTTCGAGTCTAGCTCAAAGCGGTGTTTTCGGGTTTTACCCCTATGTACATCTGTGCCAGAGCCACCTCTACCTGCTCGTATCCAGACAAGGATGTATTTGTTTGGCAACCCCTTACTCAATACTCACCAAAATACCAGGAAGATTTCCTATATTTAAACTTTTCTATAGGGTTCTTCCTAGAGTTTTCATATCCTAATTTCCACAAATAACTAAACCATCCTTTGATACCAACTATAGCATCCTGATTTTTTATCACATAAACTTTCACTACATTTTACAAAATAGAGGATCTTTAAGGTTTAGTGTCTTGGAAACCAGGAACTTAAAACATGAAAACATAAAACATTATTCTTAAACACTTGAAAGTATTCTCCTTATGTTCATCCTAGGTTCATTACTGCATCTCATAACCTGGGGACATACATCAAAAGAAAGGGTGATCAAAAGGCCTAGTAAGGGAAACAAGGAGAAACATTTAACATGTGAACTTGAGATACATCAACAATGTCATGAAAAAGAACTTTAAGGCATGAGAAAGAAATCATGAGGCATATCATAATAAAAATAAAATTTTTCATAACTTGAATATGTGGCTACAACATTTAATATTGAAAATCATTTCGTTTCACCAAGGTCCATCCCCAAGGTGTCATTAAAAATTAACAAGTTTATTCACCAAGGTATCAGTCTAAAAGGTCATCTCTAGAGATTAAGTCTTTAAACAATGCATTGAAGCGCTATCTGGGAAAACCCTTGAAATGTATTTATTATAATGTGATCCACATATATTATCATCAATAATTTCATAAAAAACCCATATAGAATAAAAGAAATGGGTTTCATTTCATAATCATAATGTTTTAAAACTGATTTAAAGACATAATGTTTATGTCACTTTAAACCCACGGAAAGGGAAAGAGAGTCTCATGTATGTAAATCCCAGAATTTAAAATAGAACATTTTGGTTTATATGTGAATACCCCTTTAGAAGAAAGAGCTTTGAGTATTCAATTAATAAAATAAATGAACTTTAGAAAAAGAGAGAGACATTTTGAGATGGAAATTCTGCAGCATAAAGGCTATGTTACGAGGTTTTAGAAAACATTGAAAAGAGAGGGGACATGGGTCACCCACTCATAAATGATCCATAAAATAGTAGGGGAACAGAATATAAAGGATTTAAGAATATGGTAATGAAATTTTAAATACATACCATATGAAATGAAGAACATGAAAGGAAGACAAAAATAAGATTTCTCTTATGAAAATTCGGCAGCCTAACGACGTCCCTTAAACTTCAAAAAAATGAATTGATGAGATCAAATGGGGAATCTCATCATATGAACATAAAAGATAAGTATGCTAGATATAGATATCATACCCCAACATAATAAAAAGGAACTTGAAATAATTGACGAGAACATAGAACTTGAAAATGAGAAGGGTGAAAGAATCCATTAAAAATTCGACAGCCTAACGGTGCCACTTAAAACATCGAAATACTGAATTGAAGAGATAAAATAGGGTCTCTAATCATATGAACATAATAGTTCAGTATGATATATATAGATATCATACCCCAACAAAATAAAAAGGAACTTGAAATACTTGACATGAAAATAGAACTTGAGAAGGGTGAAAGAATCCCTTAAAAATTCGGCAGCCTAACGACGCCACTTAAAACTTCAAAATACTGAATTAAAGAGATAAAATGGGGTCTCTCATCATATTATCATAAAATATCAGTATGATAGATATAGATATCATACCCCAACATAATAAAAAGGAACTTGAAAGACTTGACATGAAAGTAGAACTTCAACACGAGAAGGGTGAAAGAACCACTTAAAAATTCGGCAGCCTAACAACGCCACTTAAAACTTCAAAATACTGAATTGAAGAGATAAAATGGGGTCCCTAATCATATGATCATAAAAGATAAGTATGATAGATATAGAGATCATACCCCAACATAATAAAAAGGGACTTGAAAGACTTTACATGAAAGTAGATCTTGAAAAAATGAGAAGGGAGAAAGAATTTGTTACAAAAATTTCGGCAGCCTAACAGCACCACTTAAATATTCATAAAACTAAAAAATGAGAGTAAGAGGGGATATCTCATTATATTAAAATGAAAAGGGAAGTAATAGGAATATAAAATAACATCCTCCAACATAATAACATGGAGCATAAAAGAAATGACATAAAAGAGATTACTTGAAAAGAAAGAGAGAGGTCAGATCCCTTACCTTAAAACATAACTCTTAAAACTCAAAGGTTGGGACCTTGAGAGCTTGGGGGCACCTTGAGAGTACTCCTTGGGAGGTAATAAGACCATATATTCATTGAGGGAGAGTTGGGAGTGAAAAATAAAGGAGTAAAGGGTGGGTATTTATAGGAAATTTGAGGGGACAAGGCATTAATGGCCAAGGGACACCTCACAAGTGGTTTTGACAAAACCATGGGCTTGCCCATGGTATTTGCCCATGGTATTTGCCACATGGGACACCTCATACCTTATCTTACTATTCATAAGTCGACCATATTTATTACATACTTAATACATCATTTAATGATGTCATTAAACACCCGTAACTTAAAAACTGTATTTTCACTATTCATCGAAAATTCAACTTTCTCAGAAAAATCCCAAAATTTTACCTTAACCAAATATCGATGCTCTGATTTCAAAAATTAACTCCATTTTATAAAAATAAATTTCTAAATATTTTTAATTTAATTTTTAAATAAATACACTATTCACCGAAAATTCATTTTTTTCAGAAAAATCCCCAAAAATTACCTTAACATAATATTGATGCTTTGAGTTCAAAAATGAAATCCATTTTATAAAAATGATTCTCTAAATATTTTTAATTTAATTTTTAATTAAAAAACACTATTCACTCGAAAAAACTAATACTTGACTAATAATTTATGAAACTGTTATTTAACCATTTTATTCAATCACATTAGTAAATCAAGGTGCCTAGATTATATTAATAATTTCATTAAGTGAGATTACTAATCCATTTGGTCACATTACAAATCCTAAGAATAAAATCACTATTCATAATTTACTATTCATCAAAAATCAAGTTGATCTTATTAGACTCTAAATTTCGTACTGAACATAATTATAGAAGACCATTGTTTGAAAAGCATTACACATTTTTAATTATTTAAGGTTTACATAAAACATTTTTAAAATATCCTTTTTCTAAAATTCACCAAAAAATATGCATACTATATTTATCCGGACATTTAAAAATTCATAAACTTCATCATAAGAAGAAATCCCAATTTTTTATTTAAAACAAAGGATTACACAAGGCAGTTATGGTCTCCTTACATAGCCCATTCTCACACCAGCATAGGACATAAGTGTAATGTGTGCTAAGGTGTGAGAATCCGAGGAAGGCTCGGCCAACATCGCACGAGTAGTAATTTCTATCAGTTTGAACTTCTCGCGAAGACGATTCTGTTCTAGCTTCACACGATGAAGTTCGGCTTGGGTTTGGTCCAGAGCAAAACCCAGTGGTGCTACCTCCTTCCCAAGTTCTGTTAGATGGGATTCAATCGGTCCAAGACTACTGGGTGAGGCCATCAAATCTTCTTTCTATATTAATTAACCAAGATTACTTGTATTTAGAGACAATAATCGAAACATTTAGTTTCCAGCGGTCATATTAACCAATGGTCATATAATAGTCAAAACCCAACGATCTCATTTTAATTACACTCATGTTATCAAATGAAATAGTTTTTTTGAGTATAAAAAATAAAATAACACACAAAATTAGGAAACAAGATTTATTCAAAAATTCGGGTCGTTACAATAAAGGATTATATGATGTACCATTAGAATAATAATTAACATGTATATTTACATTATAATATTTGAAATATTTATAATAAAACATTTTAAAGAAAACATTCTCAAGATTTTTTTTATGGAAAACCCTTTTTTAAAATAAGCTTGCTTGAAATAAAAAATGTACCCAAGGTATACCAGATACCGAAGGATAGAACCACATCTCACAAGTATCATTTCATAAGAGAGAACCATGGTAAAATTCTTACAGGTAAATAAAACTAGTGGAGACCTATGAACCTTGCACCTCTATGATCAAGATTCTCCAACTCAACTACCAATGGTGTTCCCATGCAAGAGCCAATATAGGGGAACATCTCCCAAAATTTCAGTGGTCTCAAAATCATAATTCAATACCAATAACATTACCATGAATGAGACACTAGATGGGATCCCATCCCAAAATTCTAGTGGTCTCTAATCATATCACATGTTTAGTTAGTGTTTAAATTATAAATCCTAATAGATAAACCTGGGCCTCAGCCACTTCTGAATCTACTAGAATATTAGTTCTAGTTTTCCCACTTCGAATACCTAGGATTCCCTTTGTTCGCAAATTACATTTCACATATCACATAAATCACAACTTTTAACATACATGTGCCAAGAATCATAAGAACACAAGGAAATCACCACTTTCTATAAACAAAACTAATTTTCCATATCACACACACACACACCGAAACCATTTGGAAATACATTTAGCACTACTTGAGAGGTTAATAAAGACCATTTGGAAACACCACAAGAAATAACAATTATGCAATCTGACCATTTTTAGGGGTAAATCCCCTTTCAAATTCATACTCACATCAAAACCATTTTCTAACATGCTTCACATCACTTTCAAAATTCAAAGACACATTTAAGGTGCACAACAAAGAAGATAACATGAAATAAATAACCATTTCTCTTGAAAAATCCACTCTCAACACATTTTAACCTTTATATATATTTGAAAACACATTTCTACCTTTCACACAAGGTATAAAACATATTTAAGGCACACCACAATAAAGCACACATGAAAGATTAAAATTTTCTTTTAGAAAACTCATTTTCATCACATGTGCATCTGAAAACCTTTCAAAAACATATTTCTCACCACATAAATAATCTATAGAAAACACGTAAACAATAAAGAAAGTAATCCAAAATCATATAATAATATAAAAGCATAGAACCACCTATATCACACTTGTAGACTTACTAAAATTGGTTAAAAACCACAACCGCACCACTGCAAGACCCTATCAAGGAAAGATAAAAAAATAACCATCAATATTTCACAAAAAAACACAAGATAAAACCCTATTTTGGTCAAAAAACATGCTGGAAAATAAGAAATCAAGAAAGAGGGAAGAGAAAACTTAAAAAGAGGTAGAAACCAAGGGAAAAAGGCACTTACTTGGAGATTCTTAAAGAAACCACACCAAATCCACCACTAAATTGAAGTTATAAGGGATAAAGAAGGAAGGGAGGAGGTTCCTAGGATTAAAAATCCCAAATGGGGAAGAAAGGGTAGGAAATAGGGTTAAAATTGAAGATTACATAAGGGAAAATTTCTATATTTTAATGACCTAAACTGGTCGCACCTTTTGCCTGCACGATTTAACAAACCATGTGGAAACTATGAATCCATCACTGTTTAAGAGGAACATAACAAACAATTATCCTACATGGTTTACCAAACCATACTCCAACCATGTCATCTCCAGTATCCAAAATGGAATGGTCGTACACTTACCTGGAGGAGGGTACACAGTTTTCCCTAACTATGTACTAACCGTGTTCCACCTGCTGTCAATCCCTAAATATGTATTTTCTCAAAAAACTCATTGGGAAACTATGGGATAAATATAAAAACAAAATTTGAAAAAATAATAACTCAAAATAAAATCATGGATGTGAAAATCAAAGTACAAGGACCGAAACTATTGAACCAAAAATACTTGAAAAATGAAACAGTTATCAAAAAGAGAAATGATTTTAAAAAGAATTAATAAAAAATGGGTGATAAAAGTTTATAATTAAATAATATTTAGTATGATATATATATTATTATGGTTCTGTAATAGATTTATAATAAATATATATTTATTATATAGGAGTTTCAAACACATATAAAGGAATTCAGAGCTGAGATAAGGGTTTCTCATCCCACTTTTGTTTTCATGTGACATATGAAAAATTCACCATTTATTTCATTTATTTAGTGTATAAAATTTCCATTTGATATGATATATAATGATTTAATTTATATTAATGGAATTAATTTTATGTTTTTTATTTCATGGGGATTATTATTTAATAGTTACAAAAGTAGTAAGGGGTTATTTCACAATCTAATCATTATTTAGGATTTTTTATGTTTAAGTATACACTTGGATAAATATTTAATATTTCTATATTAAAATAGATATATTTTCTTCTTACATTGTTATTTCTATAAATTACATGTTTTCCTTTCGTTTTACTCTCTTTAAGTACTTTATATACCTAAATAAAATTTTTAAGTAAAACTAACTTTTTTTTTCTACTCAGTTGGGAATATTTTTCTCCCATGTCCATATTTTATTTAAAAGGATATAAAGAATGTTTTTACTATTATTAAATTATTTATTAAAGTAATTTTTAACCATGTTTTAATTTTTAGAAAATAGTTTAAAATAAAACTTCTCGTCTTTTTTTGAACGAGGTACTTTTTGAATTTTCATGCAAAAGTGTAAAAGGAATATTTTTTAACTTATACAAAAAAGAATAAAATTTAATACCACTATTTTAAAGATTAATTTAAAATTTTACCAGGTTATTTATAAATAAAATGTTTTACTTAATGTGTGGGAAATTATTATATTTTTAATATGTGATTTCAAAGTGATAAGGGTTATTTTACATAAGAAATTTTCAATGGATATTTTTAAAGTATTTTCATCTATATCAACATAATTTATTGAGTCTTATTCTTTATTGAGTATATATTACAATGATACTATAAACCATATTTCTATGGATTTTTTATGTTTATATTTTCTAGGGAAATTATTTACATTCTGTATGCTAGTTCTTCAAATAAGGAAAGTTATTGATTTTTAAAGAATATTGATTAAGTTGTATTGTTTATTCATATGATGAAAGAATTAGACTTATTAATTGATAGGCGGGGCCCATAATTACATAGAAACTTGATTAATTGGTAGGTATCATGAGACAAAATAGTTGGATAGCCTTATTAAATGGGTTTTTGGTGTATACCAACCCATAGTTTGAACTATCTTGGTAAAAGGTCTTGATGATATGTTTAAGATGCCTGATATAATGTATTCCCTTATAAGAAAATTATATATTGATGTCCATACTATTATTTTGAATAATTTCCATGTATATGTTTCAAGTTCATGTGAATATTTATATGGAATCATTTTATCTTCATTTAATCCTGCTATATCATTGTTCATGATCTAGTTATTGATTAAATGGAATGTGTATTAAGTTATTTACCTTTCTATATTGATTATTCCTTATTTAATTATGATAGATTCCATTGTAATTAACCCGTATTGATAACATAATCTCACCATTTAATTATTTCCTTTCCCCAAGATTTGATGAAGGAATATTTTAATGAGTTCAAGGATTTTGAATATTTAATTTCACTTTGTTTTGTATTTTATGTTTCTAAATATAATGGGCAATTCAATTATATATAAATTTTACCAATAATACTTAAATATTTTATCCTTTAGGATGCTATCACTTGTATCTAGTTCCAATTTTATAAAGTAAACACCAGCTATGGGATATGGGTGTCAGGGTATTTACACCATTCATTCACCTTTGTAAGTGTTGACGCTCCTTTCATCACAGAGTCGAACCACTGAAGAAAAG
Organism: Viscum album; assembly: GCA_963277665.1. Taxonomy (NCBI): domain Eukaryota; kingdom Viridiplantae; phylum Streptophyta; class Magnoliopsida; order Santalales; family Viscaceae; genus Viscum; species Viscum album. The sequence continues at coordinate 1,641,682,349 of OY728145.1, forward strand.
AAATACCATGATCTCAAAGTGATTCAACCTTTGGACAAATATCAAAAATTGAAAAAGGAAGGAATAAGAAGAACATTCTACAAGGGTCGCACAAGTACACTTGTTCACCTCAATGGTCGCGCAAGTACACTTGCGCGCCCTAGGGGATAACCGCCTGGGGTCTTCTCCAACCTATAAATAGACCCTGTGGACCCCCCATTTCGGGAGGAATTTTTCCAGAATTCAGATTTAGAGCTCTGAACACCCAATTCTCTTCTTCAGGTCTTCCAAACACTTCTAAGGTAATTCTTTACCTAGAATGGAAGGTCTAAACAAGAGGAGTAAGGTCTAAGTGTTAGAATTCACTAACACTTGTGCGCCTAAGGTGTTTTACCCTTAAGGTAAAATGAACATACTTGCGCGCCTCCCTACTTCCTCACCAAAACTTGCGCGCCTATCTTCTGGAAGTACCTCAGGATAATAATAAAGTCATTGGTCAAGGATCTCCCAAGTATTACCATGCTGGTTTACAAACGCGCAAGTACCCATGTGTCGCGCAGGTATACCTGTGCGACCAGGACTTGCGCGCCCAAACAGTACCTGCGCGCCTGCCAGGACTTGCGCGCCCCTATCTTTTTGGGTGCCCTTTTTGCCCATTTCACCCCTCTTATGTAATTCCACCTCTCCTATTCAAGATTCAGTCTTCAAGACACTCTTTAAAGACATTTATGGCATGATTTCTTGATTTGACTTCCTTATCTGAAAAGAATTCTATGGAATATCTCTCAAAATCTAGTGATTTACAAATCTTTATGTCACTAAAGATTGAGATTTCATTCATTAAACCTCATCCTTTAAAGATGAGAGAATCCCTTAACCTGGGCCTCCTTTTCAGGAGTAATCCCTAGTCCAAAATTCTCAAATATGGACATCCTCCTTAGGAGTAATCCCCAAGTCCCTTAATTTTTTTCAAGTCTCTTAACTTGGGCCTCCTTCTCAGGAGTAAGCCCCAGTCTTATTTTCTCTTAACCAGTCTTAATTTACCTTTGATATGGGATTCCTTCTTAGGAGTAAAACCCAATCATAAGTCCTCTCCTAATTTGGGCCTCCTTTTTAGGAGTAATCCCCAAGTTAGAGTATTCAAATCTCCATGAAGCACATATACCTTTATGGACCCTGTTCCTGGATTTCTTCCTTGAAGTAAATCCTAATATTCATTTATTTGGGCAGTCATACATACATAAGCCCCACATTATTTCTTATGATTTCATCTTTCATGGCACAATTGTCTGGTTTTACTAATACCTCTTGTTTCTCACACCGAGCAGGACTCATGTGAGCTTAGAGAGTAAAAGTAATTATTACATCTTTCTTTGAGCCATCAATCATAAAAATCATACTCCCTTACTCAAACTACATGGGTTTTTATTCCTTTTCTAAACAAAGGATTCGTAGGTAGCCCATCTTCGGGTTTGATCCCAACTCTGAAATAATCCATGTCCTTCTAAATGAAAATAAACTTCAAGTGCCCCACTGAGTGGATTTAAAACCAGCATGGTCATTATAATGACCGAGAGACTTCTATATAAATTTTTCGAAGGATAGCATTGACCAAGAATCTCTATATAATATAGATGATTATCTATCGATGAAGAACCTTGAATACATATAAAAGATTCTCTAAATTTCCTATATATTTAATCATTGATTGTCAGATCTGAAGGAAATCTCATTTTATACTTGGTAATGTAATAAAGATTCACGAACATAACTTAAATCTATAAAGAGAGTCCCAGAGTAGACAATAATTCCCCTAAAAAAGGTGTGATGAGTCTAACCTCCCATCCTCTCGACCAATGCAAATTCTTAAGCCTCATCAGTACACAAACTAATGAGCACCTACCTTTGGAAAGTAGGTCCAAATGGATGTGGAATCATTGGATATTTCCAGTTCTACGAACAAACCCGTTAGAAACCAATTGGAATGTTTGAACCTTCAATCAAGGAGGTCATACCCAAATCCCGAGGGAAACAAAAAATGGTGAACCCAATGTGAATCCTTTACCAAGTTAAAATAATATTTTGCTTATTTGTTAGGCCCCTATTTAAAACTCAATGAGAGGGCCAACAAAAACAATCATTGACATATGTGCTCATCAAAAAGATGTAGTGTCTTATTTTATCTTGATTACGTATGTTATATCAAACATGCACTCTTTTCCTAGATCTTCTGCATTTCCAGAATGGCTGCTCTCAAGTTCACACATGTGAATACTCCTACTGCAAATGCCACTACTGCTACTCCTGCTGGATCATCATCCGCTCTAAGGATGACATCCCCTACTCAGCGTCTTCAACACTGGGTATCAAATGCACTGGTTAAGGAGTACCGTCAACACGGTACCATCCCAACTCTGGAGGCTGCCTGACAAGCCCTCCAAGTGAATAGCTCACACTGGTCGTCCGAACAACGACGACCATTGATCAAGAAGAAGGCGGTGCTAACCACCGTCTCCAACCGTTTTAGGTTGTTATCCCCAGAACACAATCAACATTCACTCCCATATTCTAGGGAGGTGAATGAGGAGGTCCCTCAGGGCCTTAATTCAAAGAAGCAGGAGTCCTTCCTGAGGGCTCCTATCAATAATCACCGCCAGACTCGTGCGGCAGTACGCCCTCAACATGATGAGGGTACCAACTCCAGGCATTCAGCTCAGGTTCCTCGAACCCGAGCAGGCAAGACGAACCACCAGAGGCGGAATCCGGTCAACAGTGAGTAGATTCTCATCTCTGCCATCTTCAGAGAAGTCCACCAACCTAACTTGGTGGCAAGAAACGAGCGGACACATACACCTGACTGTTTTAATTCCGCTATCCAGTAGACTCGTCTTGCAGTATCACATCAATCCCACCAGGAAATTCTGGTGGAGTACTATAGACAGGAACATACACCTATTTATACATCATTAGCTAGTCACCAGGCTCGTCTGACTACATATGACGGAGCTCATCAACCAGGTTCGGCGAAGTGAAATCATCAGGAACATACACCTGCTAGTATTAATCAATCCTACCAACAGTCTCGCTTGGTAGCATTCAGAGATGTTAGTCGGAAAGCCCCAGCAACAAACAAGAGGAAGACTCAACTTTCTTCCCCCACACTTGAGTACTGTCAGGATTCACTGACAGGAAAAGGAGGACAGGAGCAGGCACATACACCTACTCTGAGCATGGAATGGACGTATATCCCCGTTCCGGTAGCTGAAGTCACCAAGCATATTTTATCAATGGTGAAAGAGCAGAAGCAAATCCCTGCTCATATTCTAGATTCTTGCTAGGATATTATAACAAATTCAATGGCATCTGAGGGAAAGACACATAAATCTATCCCTACCAGTGGAGTAACACATCAACAGTTCACTCCGAAACAGACACACACATCTGTTCCAATCCAAGAGGGTTGTGGGGCATACTCCCCCATATCATACGGACAACCAAGTCAGGAACATACACCTTATTTGAGTGGAGATCGTCAGCCTAACCTATCCATCTTTCATGATCAGGCATATACACCTGCTCAGAGCATCCACTTTCGTCAACAAGTGGTTTCCAAGGCAAGTAAGAAGGCGTCTAAGAAAAAGACCCGCCCAACACAGTCAGGTGATCAAGATCCAATCTGTAACAAGGCCTTGCTCGATGATGGATTTCTTGAAGCCCTCGGACAATTATCTTTTGGAATTCAAGATTCTACTCCCTCATTTCCCAATAGTGGGAACATTAATTCCGAAGGTCTTCAACAGACACTTCCTCATGAAGGCTTGCTTCATGACAATTCAGTCGATCTTGAAGTTCCATCTTCAGATGAGAGCCACAGGAACCCTCTATGTGGTCAGAAGACCAAGGAGCAAGAGATCTCATCTTTTGTTGTAACCCACCACGGTGGTCCTCCCCATGATGATGAATTTCGCTGCGAAAGTCCTCTCCACAGTAGTGATGCACATTGCCCGGAAAATACTCCAGTGGACAATATAGTGCCGAGAAAGACCTCTTATCTTGAGGCACTTTCAAATGCGAAACCAGTCATGTCTGATGCTTCATCGCTAGCAGGTGAAATACTTTCTCAATCAGAAGATAGCCCAGGGTGTAGGTCATTATCCGAACCACCCCTAAGTCATGTATCTTCTAGTTTAATTAGTGATCTCTCTACCAATCTTTTTGAATCCGACGAAGTAACAAGGAAGCACTAGCTCTGGTGAAATCAGGTAGAAGAATATTCATTTAATAATAAAAAGGAAATTCTGAACATGAGAAAACAACTGGAAAAAGGTGAAGTACCATTCATGTTTTGGCCTCTGGATGACTCTCAGTATGACATTCCAAAGATGTTGACAGAAGATGGAATTCATGATATTCATCTCAACATATGGAAAACTCTTTGTCAGTTATAGAAGAAAGTATTATCTTATTATTAATATGAAAATCATCTTAAGATAATAGAAGGGTTACAACGTCAGATTGATTTGGCATCTCTATCAGTATCTCGATATCCGAAGGATGAAAAGCAGCAAAGAGCCCTTCAACATTCATGCCTTGGCGCACTAAGAAGATTGCGTTAGTTAATCGCCAATGCCCCATCTGGTATTCATGTCAGAGGATGGGGTGTTCATAGAGCACTACATTTCACTGTGCTCACTAGTCAGGAAAGCCCGCCGAAAATGGTCTCATGCAATGTTATTTCCCATGGCCGACCAAAGTCAATGGGCTTTTTTTGTAATCAAAAGCTTTCCCAAGAACAGGCTTCAACTAGTTCCTCTCAAAATCAAGCATACAGAGAACAAGTTGTTGAATTACTCCTGCATCAAGCAAACGAGAATATTGAAAATGCCTCTCATATGGAGCAAGCACATCATCAAGTGACAGAAGTGACGGAAATCATCCAACGGTCTTTTGAACTAGGTGATAAAAGTGGATACAGGTTAATGCATCCGGCTAATTTCCGGACTAAGGTTCACAAGATCAGGAGAGATTTTAAGAAAGTCTCAGACATAGCATGTCAAGAGCCACCCCAGCTTGCCAGATTGGGGACTCTTTTAAACCAACCCTTGGAATCAATAAATAGGGTTCGACGAGTGAGAGGGAACAACGGGAAAAGCCCCAATCCACCGGACTGGGGACTTTTTTCAAATCATCAATCCCATCCTCAGAGAAAGTCGGTCTTTTCTCGATTGGGTAAGAATCCTCAAGAGGAACGAAGAGCCAAATTATCAGGATATTTCCTCCAAATTATGGTTTGTCAAGAATTTTTTGAGGGATCGAATCAACAAAAGGCAATGTCTCATCAAAGACATGGAAGAATACAATATCATAGAAATATTGATAGAAGGGATGCGATGCATTATGCATCAATCAATGTCATCAATGCCATTGTTGTTGATCCCCCAGATGAGGTTCACTTAGGGGACTCAGATGAAGAGGTTCTTTCTCAAGAAGATGTACGCACCGACACAAATTAAGAAGGTGTGCGTACACGAAATCAAAGGATTACTCAGAACCTAGGTAATCCTTCAAGTAACCCACTTCCCCCTCTCCAAAAAGGATCCAACAAAGGGAGGGGAAAGAATAAGGTTACATATCCTTTCTCTGGAGAAGGCCAATCACTCTCACTAGAGCAAAGGTTTTCACAACAGGAGGAAGAAATGAAGGAATTAAGGAGGTTGAATGCAGAACTACTTCAGGGTAGTCTTCTTCTTAAGCGTGCTGGAGTCAGTCAGCCAAGGGAATTTTTTGCAGCTACTGAGATGGATCAAGAATATCCTACTCTATCATTACACCCTCACAGGTCTAGACATACGGGTCAAGTGCAACAATAGTTGGCAGTGCTACCATCAGTTGCAGCACCAACCACCACATCTGTCCAAGCTCCAATCATTGCACCTACCCAAGTCCAATTTCAACCGGATGATTCTCAAAAGTTAATAACTACCATTGAGTCATTAACAGCTCAGTTAGAAACTATGGAAGGGAAACGTGTGTAGGTTCAACCAGAAAAGAAAGTTTACCCTAAATGGGTAGATTCAATCTCTCCTCCATCCAGTTTTGGAAACCCTGTATTCCCTATTTTCAATGGATCAGGCGACCCTGAACAACATTTGACGCATTACGTGTCTTGTTGTGATCCTATGATGGGAACTACGGAGTAGAAAGAAGCAATAAAACTCAGATGCTTCGTACGGACCTTGCAAGGACCAGCCTTTTTCTGGTATACAAGCTTGAAATCCCGGTCAATTACCGGATGATAGGATCTTCGCCAAAAATTCCTTCTTTAGTTCAGCTCAACTTTTCCAAAGAAAACATTTTTCGATCTTACAAACTGTAAGCAAAGAGAGAATGAAAGGGTATTATATTTCATTGCTCGCTGTAAGGGATTAACATATTCCCTAAGATTAGCACTCCCTCAAGAGGAATTGTTTCCAATCTATGTGGAAAATCTGTGTGACGAATTACACACTCCATTGATTCCTGTGAAATACACAGGAGGGTTTCGAGACCTTACTTCAATCGCTCAGCAGATTGAAGATTCCCTTATACAGGCTAAGGCTAAATCTCGTGTAATTACATCAGCTCCAGGAAGGAGAATGGGTAAAGCAGAAACTACTAAAGTTATGATTAAACAAGCACCTGTACCTGTTTCTACTTCAAAACCTTCATCTTCTCAAAGGGCTCCACCTCCTGATCGCCAACAACAAAGGGAATTTCGTCCAGATGATCAAAGAGATCAAAGAAGAAAACAATTTGAGGATCTAAAGAGAAAAACATACTCTTTCCAAAATGAACCAGTTCCTAGTTACTTCATTTCGGCTCTGGAAAATAATCTGGTTCAATTGCCAAGGCCTAAGAGGTCAAACAAGGAAAGAGATGAAGACTATCCCAATTATTGCCCTTTTCATCAAATGTTGGGGAATCCTATCCAGGAGTGTTTTGTCTTCAAAGACCTCCTGAAAAAGATGGTCAACTTGGGACAAGTCAAACTGAAAGGTTCTTTAGTTCAGGTAGCATGTGCTACTACTACAGTTCCAGAGGAGGAAGGAGAATGACAAGAAGTCAAAAGAAAAATTGCACAAAAGTATGATGATTGGATGGTCAGAAAGACAATCAACCGAACTCATGCTATTTTGTGAACACAATTAAAGAAACTGATTATGTCTTCTACCATGAATGTTGCGGCAAAACCCTCTTCATTAGAGGGAAAGTCCTTAAATAAACGAAATGATTCAAAGAAAGAAAAAGAATCAGAAGAAGATGAGTATGTGTTAAAGCCTAAGTTGTATTTGACTCTGGAAGACTTCATGCCATCTACTTCAAAGCCACAGGCACCGCCCCACCAAACGACACAGCCTAAACAGGCTAATTAGGCAGAGTCTTCATCAAACAAAGAGTTAATCTTCAGTTCTGTTAATATGATTCAATTAACAGATCCATATGCCAGTCGCATTTTCGATTTCAATGAGGCTGAATTCCCTGTATCAAACAGGGGAATCAGAGAAAGTTCTAGAGGCTCAGGATATAGGGGAAGACGTGGATCTTTCAGAATCCACTATTCCAATTCTACCTCTGCTAGAACTGTATAAGCAGCGGAAACTCGTGGTAGAGCCCTTTAGTGAGCTCAGCAAGAACAAGAAAGTTCTTCTATCAATAGAAAATTCAGTCCTAGTACATTTATTTTGGAAGACCGGTTGAAGGTTCCATATTATTCCTCTCAGCAAGTAAATGGATCTAATCTATCTAATCTTCCAAAACCAGGAATATTGCCAACTCCTATCCCAATACAAGATGCATCAACTTCCAAAGCATCTGCTTCCAAGGTACCTGCTAAACCACATATTCATGTTAGGAAACGCAGACCTCTAGATCAAAAGTATGATGTATTGAAACACTTGGCCCAAGTACCAGCCAAGTTATCAATTATGGATGCTTTGAATCTGTCAAAAGATCTTCAGGAAGCACTCATCGAGGCTTTGTCAAGTCCTCAAGAGTTTGAAACTGAAATTGCTGCAGCTGAAGTCTATCACATAGAGAATAATCCTGCAGAATGCCATGCAATAATATCTTTTACCGATGAAGATGAAGATGATGTTGTGCATGAGAATATTAGACCTTTGTACTTATCTGGAAATGTCAATGGTGTAGACGTCCAAAGAGCTTTCATTGACAATGGTTCAGGAGTCAACCTCATGCCCATTCGTACACTTCGTCGATTGGGCCTCACGAAATCTGATTTATCTCCTTCTACCATGATTTTAAAAGGGTATGATAAAAATGAACAAGAACCACTGGGTGAAGTTACACTCAGAACTCAGTTTGGAGATCTTGTATCCAATTTGGATTTCATGGTTGTTGATCAAGACTCAGCTTTCAACATCTTGCTTGGAAGACCCTGGCTACATCAACACGTGGCTATCCCTTCATCATACCATCAATGTCTCAAATATTGTTTCGATGGTAAAGTTGGAACATTTTATGGTGATAAGGCCCCGTTCAATACATGTGAGTCTCAATACATTGAGGCGGAATTCTATCACATGAAGGGAAGGGAGAAATCCACAACAAAGGAGATTACCAAAGTTAATGCTCCATATGGTTTGGAGAAGATTCCAATAAATCCATTTACACATGTGAGTACAAATTATGTGTTTCTTATCAGTCAAATTGACAAGATATACCCAAATCAAAATACTCTTATGGAAAGATCCATAATGTCAATTATGGCAATCGAGCCAGACAACATGGGAGAAATTGGTAACCCACCAAGCAGTGACGAAAGCACAAATGGTGACGTCTTCATTTCATTTACTGAAATCCAACAAGTCTATACTTCACCAATTAGGACAGAAGAAGTTATAGAAACATCGGAGGTGAACAATGATGTCGATTCTCAATCCATCATCTCCTCTTTATTACCCAAAGTAGACCCTTCATCATCAATCAGGTCAGAAATGGAAGCTTCTTCTTCAAGATGTGAAAATTTTGACATCTCTTCTGATCATAAAAATTCTGCTTTATCATCTACAATGCAAGTAAAAACAGAAGAAATAACACATAATGATTAAGAAGAGGAAGATCTCAGAGATGCTCCTCCAACATTTGAAGAGGGTATCTCTACCACTGTGGATGAACTCAGAGAAATAAATCTGGGTACAAAAGAAGATCCATGCCCCACTTTAATCAGTTTGGCCATGACTCTTGAAGAGAAAGAGATGTATATTTATTTTCTAAAGAGAAATAGAGATATATTTGCTTGGAACTATACATAAATTCCCAGGCTTGATCCTGATGTTGCTACTCATCATTTGGGTTTACCAGAAGAACATTGAGGATTTAAGCAAGCCATGAGAAGAACACACCCAACTTATGCTTCCAAAATTGAGGCTGAAGTGGATAAGCTTATCAAAGCTAACTTTGTCAGAGAAGTTCAATATCCCAAGTGGTTGGCTAATATTGTCCTTGTAAAGAAGAAGAACAGACAAATTAGAGTTTGCATCGATTTCAGAGATCTTAATCGGCATTGTCCTAAGGATGATTTCCCAGTTCCGATTACAGAACTTTTAATTGATGCAACAGCTAGATATGAAGCACTTTCCTTCATGGATGGATATTATGGATATAATCATATCTGAATGGCCCTAGAAGATGAGGAATCCACATCCTTCAGAGCCTCTCAAGGTGTGTTTTGCTACCGGGTAATGCCCTTTGGCTTAAAGAATGCAGGTGCAACATATCATCATGCCATGTATCGTATCTTCAAACCCTTCTTAGGGAAGTTTTTTGAATGCTATATAGATGATTTTGTGGTTAAATCCAAACAACGTTCTAATCATTTGGATTATTTGGAAGTCATATTCTGCAAGCTTCGACAACATAATTTGAAGATGAACCCCTTAAAATGTTCTTTTGGGGTAACCTCAGGAAAATTTCTCGGCTTTGTTGTACACCATCATGGTATTGAAGTCGATCCTAAGAAGGCCAAGTCAATCCTTGGTATGTCACCTCCTCAAAATTTGAAATAATTAAGAGGACTTCAAGGACACTTAGCCTATATTCGGCGTTTCATCGCCAATTTGGCAGGCAAAAGTTTACCCTTCACCAAATTGATGAAGAAGGGAGTCACTTAACAGTGGACTGAAGAATGTCAAGAAGCATTCAATATTCTCAAGAAATACCTCTTGAGTCCACCAGTACTCATGCCACCTATTGAAGGAAGACCACTTATCCTCTACGTGACATCTCTAGAGCGATCATTGGGTGCCTTTCTTACTCAAAAGAATGATGCTGGGAATGAAAACAGCCTCTACTATCTTAGTAGAACTATGCTTGAAGTGGAAACCCGATATTCAAGTATTGATAAGTGCTTCTTGACATTAATATTTGTAGTTCAGAAGTTGAGACACTACCTTCAACATCACTAGGTCCAATTGGTATCTCTCAATAACCCGCTCAAATTCATCCTTAGTCGCCCAATGCTTACAGGATGTCTGGAAAGGTGGGAAATTATTTTGCAGCAATTAGACATTCAGTATGTGTCTCAAAAGGAAATAAAGGGCCAAGCTCTGGCTGATTTCCTGGCTGAACACCCTTCAGTGGAAGACACATCTTCAGATATTGAACTCCATGATGAGGAAGTATTCTCTATTCAAGAATGTCCTCAGGCATGGGAAATATATTTTGATGGTGCTTCCAGAAGTCCAACAGGGAGGAAAATGGAAAATCCTAAATTCAAAAAAGTTGGCTTAGGAATTGTGATCATTTCTCCAGAAAAGGTAGTGTTACCTTATTCCTTCTTATTGTGGGAAGGTGGTACCAATAATGAAGCAGGATACCAAGATCTCATTGTAGGCTTGGAATTAGCGCTTCAAGCATAAGTGAATCACTTAAAGGTGAAAGGTGATTCAGACCTGGTAATCAAACATGTCAATGGGGATTGTGCCATCAGAAAAGAAGAACTAATCCCTTTGTATGATTATGTTAGAGAGTTAATGGCAGAATTACCTTCGGAACTGACATTTTCTTATGTCCTAAGATCACAAAATGCTCAAGATGATGCGCTGGCTAATATAGTCACAACTCTAACAGATCCAAATCGGGGCGAGAAAACCATCAGTATTGCCCCCCATCGTGCAATTTCACCTTATGTTCGAATCGGAACAGAGGAAATTAATGAAATTAGTCCCATTCCTGAACCGTATGGTCATACTACAGGATGGATGTCACCTATTAGGTAATACCTTCAAAATGGAACACTTCCACCTGATAGAGTCGAGAAAGAAAAAATCCGGTGACGTGTGGTCAATTTTACTCTTTATGATAGCCCAGATCACCTAGAGAAAATTCTCTACAAACATGGCTTTGATGGAGTTCTCTTCAGATGCATTGATGGTGAAGAGACAATGGCTGTCATGAAAGAAGTGCATGCAGGAGTCTGTGGTGCCCACCAGTCTGGACATGGACTGTCTGATCAGATTTGAAGGCTTGGATACTTTTGGCCTTCAATGATACAAGATTGTGTTGATTTCACAAAGAAGTGTCATTCATGCCAAGTACATTCCAACTTCATTCATCAACCTCCAGAGTTTCTTCATACAACTAAATACTCATGGAAATTTTCCACATGGGGAATGGATGTGGTGGGACCTTACCCTTCAGATACGGCCAAACAGTTTAAGTACATTCTTACTGCTACTGAATTCTTTTCCAAATGGGCAGAGGCAATACCTCTCAAGGAAGTTAGTTCTAAATGCGTTGTTAGCTTCATCAAGTCTAACATCATTACCAGATTTGGTGTCCCTCATACCATATTGACAGACAATGGTACCAACTTCTGCTCATCCGAGGTGAAGAAGTTGTATCAAGAATACAACATCAAATCCAACCATTCATCTCAGTATCACGCAGCAGCCAATGTCCAGATAGAGGCCTTCAACAAGACTCTTTCAAATATACTGCAAAAGATGGTGGATAAAGATAAGAAGTCATGGCCTGATAAACTCTTTCATGCTTTATGGGCTTATCGGACTACCACCCGCACTACAATGCGATCAACTCCATATTCATTGGTATATGGAATGGAAGCAGTCTTGCCAATTGAAGTTCAACTACCCTCACTCAGAGTTGCCATTTGCGATCAATCATCTACAGATGAAAAATCTCAAAAGAAATTGAATGAATTGGAACGGTTAGATGAGAAAAGATTGTGCACTTTGCACCACTTAGAAGTCTATCAGAATTGAATAGCATGAGCTTTTAACAAAAAAGTTCATCTTCCTTCATTCACTCAGGTAGAATTGGTATTAGTTCTCAGAACTCTAATGATACCAGGAAAGAAACCTCCCAAGCTTGAGCCAAAATGGGAAGGACCTTACTCAATACATAGGGTCTACTCCAATGGATCTAATTCTTTAATCTCAATGGATAGAGAACTCATCACTACTCCAACCAATTCCAGATTTTTGATGAAGTATTTTTTATAAACACAAAATATATCATAAATAGTCCGGTATGACCTTAAACTGCACCACCGTCCAGCAAGACGTTAAACTGCATCATCAACGGTTCATGCATATGACCCTAAACTATTTGCAAGTCCCTTACATCCAGCAAGACATTAAACTGCATCATCCACGATCCATGCATATGATTTTAAACTATTCGTTCTTTCGTCCAACATGAAGTTAAACTGTGAAAAGTCCCTAATACGTCCAACATGATGTTAAACTGTGTCCCCCTTCATCGTCCTTGCTATATGATGTTAAACTATATAGAAGTTCCTTTTGTCCAACATGACGTTAAACTGTATAACCAATGGTCCATGCATATGACCTTAAACTATTCTCACTTACGCCCAACATGACGTTAAATGGTGTACTCTTTTGTCCTCACTACATAACATTAAACTGCACAATCCTCTTTTTGTCCAACATGACATTAAACTGTATTGTCCCCATCGTCTTAACTACATGATGCTAAACTGTATAGAAAATCATTTAATATGTCCTACATGACATTAAACTATACTTTGTCCCTGCTACATGACATTAAACTGTGCATCACTAATAGTCCTAACTGCAAGACCTTAAAATTGCATAGTCCCTTGATATGTCCTACATGACATTAAACTATGCATCGTTAAGGTTGTTTTTACCTCTTGTTTCTCACACCGAGTATGACTCACGTGAGCTTAGAGCAAACCTCAACCATAACACTCTCTCTGGGCCGCTAACCATGCGTAAGTCCCAACATCATATTTTAGGTCATTGTCCCCAAGAACAACTTGATCATTAATTCATTATTTAATTGAACTATGCAGACTTTGATCCTTGCCTTCTAGGTTGGGTACGTAGGCAATCTCCCAAGGTTCAGGCCCAAAACCAATCTCCTCACATCGGTTCACCTCCATCTCATATGATGTTGATTCATGAAACTGCCCATAGAATCAATATCTTTACGTTGGTTCACTTTTGTCCTTGTTATACGACGTTAAACTATACAACACTTTTGTCCAGTATGACAATAAACTACAATATTCTTTGATACCCTCACCTGAGAGGGAACCATTATTCACATTTATTTTTCAATCATGTTTCATTTCAAAGAATACATGCATACATGGCAATGACCAAACCTTTTATCTTGGGTTAAACCATCATTGTACTAAACTCCCCTTTCACCCTTCACATGTACAAACCAAATTTTTACAGAGGGTATCTCTAGAACTACGTGGGCTTGATTCTCATCCTTATGGGATATGTAGGAATATTCGAGTGTCCCTCGAATCCAGCCCCAAGTATTTTGGGCCTAACCCCAAATTCCACTTCCAGTCCCTTGGATGAAAAGTCCCCATGAAAACACACACTGTGTATTTCTTACAATGGTCCAAGCTCTATAAACCTAAACTAAGATCTCTAATCCTTTTGTCCCACACAATGTTAAACTGTAGTTCAAGAACTACGTATGGCTTGATTCCCATCCTTATGTGATACGTAGTGAAGTCCAACATTTCAATTCAGGACCCAAACACGACATGATTATGGTTAGTATAGATATGTGTATCTCTATATACATTGGACAATACCCATATTTATGTGTCATAATCCTAACCTTAAATATTTTCAGATCTTCATAACCCTTTTCTTGACTTTTAGTCACAAAAATTTCAAATTTTTGAGAGTTCTTTTACCTGACTATGCAGTACGTGCCCTTAGGCGGCCTTGCATAAATAGTCTTCATAACAGATTTTTCATACAAAAGATACTATTATCTGACTATGCAGCTAATGCCCTTAGGTGGCCCTACATAATTCAACCCCCTAACGGGTTTGTCGGATACTGGTAACTTCATTCTTGGAAAGAAAGCATCTTTTGTTCTTATTGGTCTTAAATGACAGTATGTAGGGATCTGCAAAAATAGCCATCCTTAACATATTTGTCCCATATCCTTTTTCATGATCTGAAAGTATTCAAGTCTATGGTTTATATTCTCCTTCCCTACGCTTGGGTCAGACTTTCATAGGAGTGATATCCATCCAGTTCTTGGATAATCTTGTTTGGAAATAACTTCTCCATATTCAAGTACCTCTTTCCATACAACAAACTCTATACTTTGGAAAATTTGAATCTCCATAAAATTTCACTGGATTTTTAGCACTAGTAAAGTAAATTTCTGAGAGTTCTTTTGCCTGAATATGCAGCACGTGCCCTTAGGCGGCCTTGCATAAATAGTCTACATAACAGACTTGTTAGCCAAAAGATTCTATTTATTTGACTATGCAGCCAATGCCCTTAGGTGGCCATGCATAATTCAACCCCCCAATGGGTTTTTTAAATAATAGTAACTTCATTCTTGGAAACTACTTATTCTAATGCCTTTTAGCTATTTTTCATATCATTCCTCATATTCAAATATTCTTAAGCCATAGTTTACATATTTTCCCTCATACTAGAGTACGGTAATGTGTTTTCAGATAAATTGTCAAAGAATTGAGTCAATTCTAATTCATTCGGTCAAAGCTATTTCGACCTTAAACATTAGCCTTTTTATGTCTGACGTGCATGACTTTAAACTTCCCACAAAAGACAAAGGAACTCTGAATAAAAGTCAAGTTCTAGCTCACTGAACATACATTTTGTATGATTTAGGTAATATTGATCAATTAAATGAATCAAAGTTTCTAGGGTTATTTAGATTAATCCTAGTAAAAATCAAACTATGCTTACTAGGCCCATTGGCTTAGGTAAAATTTAAAGCAGGTAACAAAAGAATACAAGCATAAATGATTGAAGATAAAAGTACTCTTCATTGATGCACAAGAATTAGAGGGACATCCACAGATTGGAGCCTCTTATCTTTTTTAGGAGATTACAAAAGACTGTCAACATAAGTCTTCAGTTGATGTACAACATCCCGAGCTTCATCAGCAGCTACTTGAAGCTCGTGCACTCGACCAGCTTCACTCTTCTCAGCTTGACGAAGTGCCTTCTTGGCATCTGAAATGGATTTCATAACATTTTTTTGAGATCCCTCCAATGAATTATTGAGCTAATCAAGTTTCCCAGTAATAGCATCTAACTGTTGCTGGAGCTGCACCTGCTGGATGACTTTTTATTTGATTTTATGCTTCATCTCCTTCATCTTGGCAGCATAATCAGCCTTAGCTCGGGATACCACAGCCTCAAATTCGCTGATGTTAACTGATAGTTTTACCCTGGTCAGATCTTCATGACACTTTTTCTCCTACTCCCTCCTGAAGATGACCTGTTTCACCGTGGCATGGATCTTTTCATATCTAAAACCAACAAGTCCTAGCATGACAAACTGGGATGACAATCGAGGGATCTTCGATGATAGCTCTTCTAAAT
Source organism: Viscum album (assembly GCA_963277665.1). Lineage (NCBI taxonomy): Eukaryota > Viridiplantae > Streptophyta > Magnoliopsida > Santalales > Viscaceae > Viscum > Viscum album. Next base: position 1,641,698,233 of record OY728145.1, read on the forward strand.
GCACCTAAGATATGATTTTCTATATGTTGTTCCATGCCTTGCATCGTGAAAAGCTGAACGCTTTAAGCACCTCTGGGTCTGATTCAACATCATCATCACAGGAGGGTATGTAATCTGGGATTAATGCTCTTAAAGAATTGCCCTGTTCTGCTCTTTCCCCCCTGACCTGTACTTCTTCGCTTTCAATTCCCATTGGGGCAGAGGCTGAGGCCTCACCTCCAGATCTAGCCACTGCAGTTGATGGCCCTGCATAATTAGTTGAAAGCTTTGGTTAGCTTCAAAGGATAACAAAAGAATTGATTGTATTGCAAATTAAGTACAATCACAAATATTGTTATCCCTTACCCGATGGTGGATCAGCAACCTGAGAAGACTCCTCCCCATCTTTCCCAGTCTCAATAGGATATTCAAGATGGGTCTTAGGAGGGTTTACTAGGTTTAGCTCTACTTGAGCTAATGTTTCTGCAATGGTGGGGTTGACATCAATGTCCACACCCTCTTCAGGCATTGGCAGTTCAGCAACTCCTATGGATGGAACTAAATATAATTTTCAGTCATGATTAGAAGTGTAAATTATAAGAAAATTTACTGGGTGAAAGATAACACTCATGCCCAAGGTCTTCTAAATCACATGACAACTTAGCATGATCATAAAATTCTTTGAAAGACATGCCACGATTCATCATTTCATCCAATGATATTTCAGAATCCTGGTTAGTCTCACCAGTGGGAGCATTTGATGTGTCTTCTTGACGACTTACGTCCTGCAGCCCCTGACCCTGGACAACATCTTCGGATAAAATCATGACATCAGTTGCAACAGCCACCAGAAGCTCTAATGCAGAAGTTAAACCTGAAGTATCACCGAATGGAAGTTAGTCGGTGTTTTGTTCAACATTTTTATAAAGCATTATTGACTTACCAAAAACAGGTTCTTCTCTTCTTGCAACAGCAACAGGAGGAATACTGGGAACAGATATTATCTCTTCTCCAGGAGCAGCGAAGTCAGCTTGAATCTATGATTGTTCCACAACACCCTCTGTAGTCCTCAAAGGAGGATCAGTCCTTTCCCTCAGAGGGGAAATTGAAGAAGCCCCTGCAATCCCAAGTAAAATGAGCAATCTTTTCATGGTTTAGGACTCATGATTATCTGAAGAACATACCACTGCTAATAAAGCATTTAGCGATGGACTTCCTCCTTCGTCGCCTTTGTCCTTTTGGGTTTTTGGGAGTGTCGGTAGTCTCCCTTGTTGGCACTTGAATTGGTGAGGGGAAAGCCATGTGTAGCTCCTCATCCATGGTCTGCTAGCCTGGAGATATCTCGCCCGGTTCACGAGGAGATTCAGCAGCAGCCCCGATGGCAGTACCACCAGGGCTATACTGGGGTGAAGGAACCTCAGTAGTTTTGGCAAGCTGCAAGATGAAGAAAACAATTTCCTTGAATAATAAATCTTCAACTAAAATCAAGTTTCAAAGAAAATAAGGAAAGAAAACTTACATATTCAAGAACCACATACTCATGCCACTCCTCATTAGTGGCGCCGTGATCCATCATTTCCTTCACCCACTTGGTGATAGCGATAGAATCATCGGTGGTATATATGTAGTCCTTCAACTCTTTGACATAGGCTCTTACTTCATCAGGGTTATCCTTGAAATGAATATTTGCAGGATCCTGAAGAGTCCCTATTTCAGGAAGATGTAACCCTTCACATAGCTCCGTCCAGATGGTTTCAGTATCGCAGTATACATCCCACCATGTCTGGATGGCCTCTGGTCGTAGATATGCAGCTGTACTAGAAGGTTGTGAAGGGGCTCCTACAACCATGGATTTTAATTTCTTCCTAGATCCTACAACTATAAAAAGAGAATGAAAGCTTGTTACTCTATAAAGTTACTGGTAATTAAATTGCCTCAATAAAGTAACTCACCAGGAGTTGATGGAGTGGCTCTCTTGATTCTGACAGGGGGATTATATATGGCACGGGGCCGTTTTGACACATGTTTCTTCTCCTGAGAATCTGATGAATCAGACTCGGTTAAAGAACTCGGTGAACCAGCTTCAGGAGTGGAAGAATCACCTACCACCTGAATTGTTTCTTTCACAATGGTTCTCTTCTTCTTCCCAACCCGGTCAACAAGTTTATTCAATATGGAATCAGGATATGACACTATCCAGTTTTCAGCATACCATACGGTCAAATTGATTACCGCTTCAGTATTTGGTAAGTCAAAGACTGCCCCAATCCTTTCCATAGCCATTAGAAACCATAGTTGCTGAGAAACCATTGGATACTACTCTGATATGACGTGCACTGGAGGAGATACAATAGTTGTTTGCAAACACTTGAATTGGCGTTCAAATCGATATGGAGAATAGAACTCACATATAATTTTCCCATCAATTCTGGTGTCCAATACACCATCTCTGCAGGCCAACATATAAGACCTCTGTTCCAAGCTGGCTGATCCATCGTCAACAAATCACCCTGTCGGTGGATTTCCATAGGGAAAAAAGTGGAATTCCTTATGCATACCCAGCCTTGGCCATAATCATTGAGGTACAAAGGACAAATTCCAAAGAAGGCCTGAACAGATGGCCTGAAAGAACTTCTGGGAATCTGTATTCTATTTTGAACAGCATATGTCCGGAAGTGAGCGGTGATCCATCCCCATAAAACTTGGAATGGTCCCACTAATCTCAAAGGAGACTTACCCATATAGACATGGAGTAAGCTCCTATGAATCTTTGCCAAAACTGGGGTAGCCAACCCCACCATCTTCCTCTCATCCAACTTAGCTGCGATAACGAAGGTCCATGGCCTAACGCCTCCCTTAAAATCTCTAACTGGAAAAAGATATACATTGAGCCATAAGGCTAAAAAGCCTTCTAGATGGGTCTTCTCCGAGATTTTATAATTCCCTTCATACCCCCATTTCTCAAACTCTCCTACTTCCAGAGTCGGCCAAAATGTGCCAGGAATACCTCTCTTATCTGCTCTAGGGCAGCTAGTAGGACGAGTACAGGTGGGCCCCTTTTACCTCTTCTTCTTGAGAAACACGTTCATCCATTCCTCTGGATGAATATCCCTTCTAGAATAAGTCTTTGATGTCTTTAAGATTTTGAGCTTATGATAAATCTTCAATAACTCTCGAACCAAATCTGGAGTCTTCTCTGGATCATTCATGGTTGCCTTTGGAGGGAAGAATTTGTCATAAATATCACCCAGGATTGGAACCCCTGAGATCTTGTAGACATCCCACAAACTAATTCCTACTTCTCCATGGGTCAGATGGAAAGAATTAGTTTCCGGGCTCCAGCGGCTAAGCAATTACAATGCAAAATTATCATTCCTATAAACATATGTCTGACCAGCCTAGACGGATTCATAGATTGAAGCTCCCTTCAGATCCTCAATAAACTCTTCACAAGTTTTTCGCACACAATAAGACCACATCCAAGTTGGCTTCACCCCTCCTCTAGAATGGAATTCCCATTTCTCCTTCCAGCCTTTGGATTGATCTATCTGAGAGTTTCGAAATACTGAAGGATAACAATGTGGTTGCAGCTCAGGCTTGTAAAGTTTCAGATCTGGAGCACATGAGCTATAATACAATATATAAGCTTTCTTTACTGTTCCAGCATTTGAAAATGTTCCTGCGATTGAGACATTCGCTGAACAAAAGTTGGTATACGACTGAAACGAGGAAGGCGGAAGATAGTTCTTTGCCTGTGGAATATTGACATCTTGCAAGTGACCATGGCCATACAGAGACAGATAGATGCTGTGTGGGAAGTCACGATGATATTTCTTCAGATGCTGAGCCAAGTCCGGAAGAGTGCTTTCGTAGATGGAATAGTAATCATGGCCGACAATGTCCATCATCTCATCAATTCTTTTGCTCCCCAGTTCATCAGCAGTTCCGATTCTCTTTGGAGCCATTTGATCTGCATAAAAGTTGAATAATTAACTCTTAAAGAACGTTAATTTTTCATAAAATTTGTGAAGGATTTGAAGAAATTGGCTAAGTCATTAAGGTGCGCAAGTCCCATAGTTGGCGCGCAAGTCTCCTTAAGTCGCACAAGTATTGAGCATGCAGGTTTCGCCGTGCTAGTCTAAATACCTTAAGAGCAGCGCGACACAAGAAAAAAGAAGAGCGGACGAGAAAAAGCCAAGAGCCAAGCTGCGCGCCGAGAGCCAAGCTGCGTGCCGATAGAAAGAAATCCGCGAAAGCCGAGTGCTTTGCGCGGAATGGAGTCCTCTATTTATAGACACGGCCAGAGCCCTGCGCGCTGTACCCTGCGCGACTAAAGGTCGTACCCCTGTGCACCAAACCCTGTGCACCCAAAGCTCATTTGCGCGCCCAGCCTTGCGCGCCCCAATTTCCTTTTGACTCTCGATTTCTTCAGAGTCAAATCCTCATTTCTTTTTGGATCCAACTCTGAGGGGGGACTTTTGTTGACGCTCCTTTCATCACAGAGTCTAACCACTGAAGAAAATAAATACCATGAGCTCAAAGTGATTCAACCTTTGGAAAAATATCAAAAATTGACAAAGGAAGGAATAAGAAGAAAATTCTACAAGGGTCGCGCAAGTTCTACAATGGTCGCGCAAGTACACTTGCGCGCCCTAGGTGATAACCGCCTGGGGTCTTCTCCAGCCTATAAATAGACCCTGTGGGCCCCCCATTTTCAGAGGAATTTTTCCAGAATTCAGATTTAGAGCTCTGAACACCCAAGTCTCTTCTTCCGGTCTTCTGAACACTTCTAAGGTAATTATTTACCTAGAATGGAAGGTCTAAACAATAGGAGTAAGGTCTAAGTGTTAGAATTCACTAACACTTGCGCGCCTAAGGTGTTTTACCCTTAAGGGAAAATGAACATACTTGCGTGCCACCCTATTTCCTCACCAAAACTTGCATCCCTCTCTTCTGGAAGTACCTCAGGATAATAATAAAGGCATTGTTCAAGGATCACCCAAGTATTACCATTCTGGTTTACAAATGCGCAAGTACCCATGTGCACACAGGTATACCTGCGCGACCAGGACTTGCGCGCCCATGCAGTACCTACGCGCCTGCCAGGACTTGTGCGCCCCTGCCTTTTTGGGTGCCCTTCTTTCCCATCTCACCCCTCTTATGTCATTCCACCTCTCGTATTCAAGATTCAGTCTTCAAGAGACTCTTCAAAGCCATTTATGGCATGATTTCTTGATTTGCCTTCCTTATCTAAAAGGAATTATGTGGAATATCTCTCAAAATCTAGTGATTTACACATCTTTATGTCACTAAAGATTGAGATTTAATTCATTCAACCTCATCCTTTAAAGATGAGAGAATCCCTTAACATGGGTCTCCTTTTGAGGAGTAAGCCCCAGTCCAAAATTCTCAAATATGGGCATCCTCCTTAGGAGTAAGCCCCAAGTCCCTTAATTTTTTTCAAGTCTCTTAACCTGGGCCTCCTTCTCAAGAGTAATCCCCAGTCTTATTTTCTCTTAACCAGTCCTAATTTACCTTTGATCTGTGATTCATTCTTAGGAGTAAAACCCAATCATAATTCCTCTCCTAATTTGGGACTCCTTTTCAGGAGTAAGCCCCAAGTTAGAGTATTCAAATCTCCATAAAGCACATATACCTTTATAGACCCTGTTCCTGGATTTCTTCCTTGAAGTAAATCCTAATATTCATTTATCTGGGTAGTCATACATACATAAGCCCCACATTATTTCTTATGATTGCATCTTTCATGGCACAATTGTCTGGTTTTACTAATACCTCTTGTTTCTCACACCGAGGAGGACTCACGTGAGCTTAGAGTGTAAAAGTAATTATGACATCTTTCTTTGATCCATCAATCGTAAACATCACACTCCCTTACTCGAACTACGTGGGTTCTGATTCCTTTTCTAAACAAAGGATACGTAGGTAGCCCATCTACGGGTTTGATCCCATCTCTGAAATAATCCATGTCCTTCTGAATGACAATAAACTTCAAGTGTCCCACTGAGTGGCTTTAAAACCAGCATGGTCATCATAATGACAGAGAGACTTCTATATAAATGTGTCAAAGGATACCATTGACCAAGAATATCTAAATAATACAGATGATTCTTTATCGATGAAGAACCTCGAATACATATAAAATATTCTATAAATTTCCTACATATTTAATCATTGATTGTCAGATCTGAAGGAAATCCCATTTTATACTTGGTAATGTAATAAGGATTCACGAACATAACTTAAATCTATAAAGAGAGTCCCGAAGTAGATAATAATTCCCCTCAAAAAGGTGTGATGAGTCCGACCTACCATCCTCTCGACCAATGAAAATTCTTAAGCCTCATCAGTACACAAACTAATGAGCACCTACCTTTGGAAAGTAGGTCCAAATGGATGTGGAATCATTGGATGTTTTCGGTTCTATGAACAAACCCATTAGAAACCCATTGGAATGTTTGAACCTTCAATCAAGGAGGTCATCCCCAAATTTCTAGGGAAACAGTAAGGAATGAAAACCATTGTTTAGTTATTTATGTTTGTAAAAAATGTAAATATTTAAGAAAACCTTCATTCTTATAAACTGACCTATTCTTAACAAAACAACATCTCAAAAACTATTTCCTTTAACAATTGTTAGATGTTTCTTATCAAATCCAAAATGAAAGCATTGGGAAGTTGTGAAATTGGTCTTACAATACTTTAAAGGATAAAAAATGAATCTTTATATTTCAAAGATTATGTTAATTTTAAGGGATTTTTTGATGTAGGTTTTTTGGAGGAATGGACTCACATAAAAATACAACTGGTTTTGTGTTTACTTTTTGAATAATAGTGCTCAACTAATAGTATTTTTTATACCATCTTGTTACTTTATCTAGAATGAAAGCTGAGTATATTGATACTAATGAAGAAAAGAAAGAATTAATATAATTTATTCAATTACTAAAGGAACTTGGAAAAGTTTTTGATATAGGAAAGTTATTCTATGATAGTCAGAGTTCCATAAATATTACCCACAATCCAATGTTTCATGAAAAAACAAAACACATGGACCAAAAGTATCACTTTATATGAAGCCTTCTATAAGATAATGTCTTGTAACAGTAGAAGATAAATAGGAAAAATAATCCTACTAATATAGTTTCAAAGCTTATGGAACAATAAAGTACAAGGTAACATTGTGCCTCTGTTGAACTTGGATGATTGGATATAGAGGATAACACTTCTTGCATCAGACAGATGATGAACTCATATGGATGGTTGAAAAAGGATAAAATAATGAAGTACTCTTTAAGTGGGAGATTATTGGGTTTTGTGAAGATTAATAAGTTTTATTAGATAGAGTTTTCTAGATAGAGATTATTAGAAATAGATCATCAATAAATGATGACCGAACAAAGAAATCTAGTTGGGTATTTTCCAAGGGGATGAATGGTTCACCAGATAGACTTACATCAGATTTAGTCCATTAGACTGAGTCCATCAGACATAATTCCAATAGTTGACATCCACTAGAAACACAATTATTGGGTTAATAGTATAGTTATCAACTATTTTTAGTTTTATTATAAGGTTAAATTGTTTATCATAGGTTTTCCTAGTCAATAGGATATTGTCCATGAATCTTAGAAGGTGGTGTGACCGGTTCACTAGATGAGAACTCTATAAATTGAGATGATGCCCCAACTATGATATTATGGTTATTATTCTAAGTTTATTTGAGTTTCTGAATTCATAGACTAATACTTTATATATGGATAGGAAGTGAGCAATGATATTTTTATTTGCTAGTATCTCCTTAAAAAAATATTTTCAGTGTTCTCCCATGAATGTAATATATTTTTCAAAACCACATAATCCTATTTTTGTTTGATGTTTTTTATTTATTTTTTATAGCGATTAGATGGCCCCTCATCCTAGTTCTAGTAAATAGATTCAAGAGAGGATAATTATAGGAAAAACCATTGTTTGTTGGTTCCATAGGTGTCTGTCCATTAGTGTTTGGATATTTTTCAAAATACAGAATGAGACAACCATAAGGACATATATACGATGGTTTGATAGGAGTCTATACAATGTATTAAGTGCTCATTGTTTCCATATGATGTAAAGGACATGGTAATCCCCATCAGTTCATCATCCACAAAACATATTCCCAATGAAGCCTTTGTCTAGAATTGATTTTTTCTCTAATAATTTTGTGTTGTTTAAAGATTTAAAATTGGATGTATAAAAATAAATTCTCAACAGAGTAACTTCTTCATAATCTCTTTGAAAAATAACTAAATATGTAGTAGAAAAAATGATTTGAAAATTAAGTAAAAAATATGTAGATAAAATGCTGAGAAAATTAACTAAATAAGTAGTAGTAAACCAACTCTTCAGGATGTATGCAAATATTCTGACACTATATATTCTACCCACACATTTATAAAAAAATCCATTTCCTTTTTTTGAATATGTAGACCATAGACAATCCTGGTAGTGAGATGTGTTTTGAATTAAAATGTCGATTTCAAACCAAAACACACACTTTCAATCATAATCGAAACACCATGTGTTAGATTGACATGTTGTAATTATTAAACATAAAAAATGTCTTATGAATATTTTTATAAATTTATTAATAAAATACAAGTGCATATTCTTGGTTTTCAATGAGTGAAGCATGTTTCGAACTGTAATTTCACTTTTAAAATGAAAACACACACTTTGAGTCATACCAGACACACAGTGTGTCAGATTGACATGCGTTTGAACCCTATACATAAAAAATGACTTATAGATCATTTTATTAATGTTGTTTCACTGAAATAATATTAAAAATGATTTGATTAAAAATATAATTCATTGAATTACTAATGAACATAAAAAAATCAAATAAAGAACTAATAGGTCTACGAAGAGAACATTAAATATATACCTCAATGCATCATCCTTATTGAAAACTTTTTTTTGGATAAGTCTATAAATTATATGTTTAATGATCTAAAACCATGTTTATTTTATTATAAATTATTTTTTTATGTTAGAAACACGTATTTTCTATTCCTCTATGAAAATATTCTTAGTGTCTGAGTGACTGTGAATCCAGAAAAGCGACCGTGGTGCCAAAAAAGTGACCATGAACTAGAAGAGTAAAAATATATAAGTACTGAAGTGATAGTTAGAGTACTCATTCAACTTTAATAGGGTTTTTATTTAATGGTTAAATGAATATGAAACTTAGTGGAATTTTCACTAATGGTTTAAGTGACCAAATGACCAAGTGGATCGTCCACATGCCTATTCAATCAATAGTGGTTGATTTTTTCATAAACTCCTCAATAAAAAAAAGTGTAATTAAGTTTCTATAAGTAAATGTGAAGCAACCACATGGTATATTCATTATATCAACCAAATTTCTAAGTATTAGAGTGACCAGATAATGTTTCAGATCAACTACATGATCAATTCAAATGACCATATGATAAAGTTGGGATTTTGGAAAAGTGATGTTGCGGTTGTATATATTTTCACTAATAAAATGTTGAGATGAAGTGGTATCATGTTCTATAGATTGAGAATATAACCTACTAAGGGAATTGATCAATTTTTTTACCTAATTTTTGGACAGACCATGAGTAATCTTGTGTGTCACACTTCAAGAAACCATGTCTATGTGGAATTATATTTTGATGATATATATTACAAACACCATATGTGTATAATTAAATTAAATTACAAAATTATTTAATTATCCCTTATTTATTGCATAGTATGAGTATTCATAATGATCATTATCAAATGGATATTTTTGTAGGAATATTTCTTATAAAGTAAGAATAAAGTTAGAAAATAAAGTACAAGTAAAAAAACAGGAACAATTTATCTATTTCAATAACTTATGACACTATCTTTCCATTAATATCTCACCACAATATCTAAGAACAATTTACAATCATCTCTTATGATCTCATAATTGAAGGAAGACATCAAGAATAGAGCTCAACACTGTAGAACAAAAGAACTTTGATCTAACAACGCATCAAACTTTCATTCCCCCTCTATTTTATTTTACCTTTGATTTATGCTTGAAATTATTTGTATATCTATTAAATAAAATACTCCTATACATAATAGAAGAGTAATTAAATACTCTTTCCCACATTTCCTTCATATTTTTTCTCCTACAAAAACTATGGAAGTGGATGTGAAATATCCTAGACAACCCTACATACTATTGTAAACTATACCCAATATAGGTTTTGGATCATCCTATTTACTATAATAAAATTTATTGAGAGTGGGTTACTTTAAATTGGAGAGGAATGAGTATCAGTTTGAGACCAAACCTCTTGTTTTTTATATTTCTATTCTGCGTTTTAAGTTTTTATTACTCTATTGTAAAACTATTTTCAAATAACTTTTTCAAAAATATAATTTGATAGATGTCTTTTACTAGTGATATATCTACAATTTAATGTTATAAAAGTAATCTTAAATTATTAGGATAATCTCAAGTTATTCTATCCATGTTTTATCAAGATCTTTATAGGTTATTTCAAAACATTAAATTAGATATACCTACTATATTAGTTAACTAGGTGTTTTCTAAATTAAGGGAATTTTTTTTATAATTTGTTTTTAAAAAAAATTATTTTATACTTGATTAAACCCTCTTGAGCACTCCACTTAGACAAAAATTTGTTATAACTGTTTGTTTATTTATTGTCATTTGTGCCTTTTTTATCTGACCTTGATCAAGTAACCTATAAAAGTTCTTAGTTTTATTTTATTATTAGAATTATGTAATTATGGATAACTCTAGATCTTAAGGTCATGATACATATAGAAAACCTTATTTTAGTGGCCAAAACTATGATCAATGGAAAATAAAAATGGAAATTCATCTTAAGAGTATAAGTTCTCATATATGGACTATAATATAAAATCAATATGAAAAAAATATCCCAAAGATGATTAGAGTGATTCCACTAAGGATGTTTATAAATGTAATTGTATATACATGAATGATTTATATTACGATTTAGGATAATTTTAATTTAATAGAATACCTATTTGTGATACTTATTTTTAAAATATTAGATACTGTTTCCATACCTCATGAAGGAACATCAAATGTTAAATAAATGAGATTGAATACTAAAAAAATTAAACACGACACATTAAAAATGAAACCAAATGAATGTATTTATGATATGTATATTAGGTAAGATGAAATTATTAACACCATGTTTTCTATTGGATAGAAAGTAGATGAAAAGAATAATTGTTGAGAATCTTGAGATTTATACTTGATCATTGGAGAGGGACTATTGTGTCTATTATAGAATCTAGTGACATTGGAAAATTATGAGTCAAATAATTGATTAGAAAATTAATGATGTATTAAGAAGATATTAAATTTAACAATGGAGATGATAAACCACATAATTCAATTACATTTAAACCATTTCAATCTATGTCAAAGGAAGTTGATAAAGTTGTTATTTCCAATTGGAGAGAATCCGATCTAGGTAGTAATGAGGAAATGGATCATTTAGAAAAAAAAAATTAAGAATTTTTATAGGATTAATAACTTATTCATAAAATAAAATTTCAAAATGATAATAATAATTAATGAATCTATAATAATAATGATAACATTAGAGAAGTTACTAGTTAAGAGTGTAAAATAAAAGGACACATCAAAGGTGATTATAAAAAGTTAAAATATAATAAGAAATATGAAGATCAAGGAAAGAAACATAATAAATATTAGAAGGAAACATAGAGTGCTAATGATGGTATCTAAAGTGACTCAAACTTATCTAGAGGTGGTTATCATGAGAATTTAAATCTATGCTTTATGGAAATAACACCTAAAGTAAAAAAATACAATTGTCATTCCTTATAAAAATGAAAAACATGATGAATATGATTGTATGAATAATATTTACTTGAATACTATAGTATACAATTATAACCTTTTAATGAGTTAAAGGATAAATATAAAATCCTAAAGATGCAACATAATTTTTTTACTACTTTAAAATATAATCTCTCTATAGAAAAAGAAAATAATATTATACTGGTAAAATAAAACAATAAAATAAAATTGTTTAATGAAAAAATAAAGAAGGACCTTTAAAATTTCACATAGGTATGAAAACTATGATCAGGATACTAGGTAAATAGACTAACCCTAAATAAAGTATTGGAATCAATTACTAGTTTTATCAATGAAAAATTAAGAAAAATAATGTTTCCCTAGTTCTAAATCATCTTTTTCTAGAAATAGTTCATATAATATTGTCCCAAAGAAAGTATTTATTTCAGGATTTCCTAATTTTTATTTTGATAAATATATTAAGAATTTTTGTATTCCCAATTCTTTAAGTGCTAACATTTCTAGACCTATTACAATTCAGGTATGAAAATCATTGATCAATTAATTTTGTGTAAGAGAAATGATTTAAGATTACTGATAAGAATTTATGGTATCTTGATAGTGGATGTTCTAAGTATTTGAATATGTATTTCTCAAGTTTCAAGAACCTTGTAAATGTTTATAAAGGGCATTCCACTTTAGTGATAAAATAAAAATAAATATTTTAGGCCATAGACATATTAATATCTCTGACTCTGTTTAAATTTCTAATGTTCTATATATTTATGGTTTAAAGTGTAATTTACTTAGTATTTACCAATTATGTGATGATGGTTTTAATGTTATGTTTGAAAACAATTCTTGTGAAATTTTTTATTTCAAGCATGATTTAATATTTACAACATTAATAAATGATAATGTTTATTCTATTAATTTAGATTCATTGATTTCTAAAAAAAATTTATTTCTTAAGTGACTTCCATAAATGATCATAGTTTTGGAATATGAGACTAGGATAATAAAAAAAATAATCTCTTTTAGAAGTCTTAATAAGAAATATTTATTCCAAGATCTTTCCAAGATATAATTTCCTAAAGATAAATCCTCTAATACTTTTTAAAAAGTGAAATTATAAGATTTAATTCCAACCAAAGTAATATATTTCAACCTCTCAACCCCTAGAATTTGATCACATGGATTTATTTGTTACATATTGAATTTATAATTTAGTATAAAAATATTATTCTTATGTGATTAATGATGATTACTGTATATTCATAGGGGTGTATTTTCCATCTCACAAAAGTGAAGCCTGTATATGTTTTTCAAAATATGAAAAGTTTGTAGAAAAACTTAGTGGACTTACCATTATTTCCATAAGAAGTGATCATAGTTTTGAGTTTGAAAATCAATACTTTGAAACTTTATATTCACCACATGGATATAATAAGAATTTCTCTTCTCCTAGAACTCCTTAAAATAATGAAGTGGTTGAAATAAAAAATAGAACACTCCATGAAATCTTCTAGACTATGCTTAATGAGTATGAATTACCTATATAATTTTAGGCTAAGTTGTCAATATAGATTTCTATATTTAAATAAGGTTCTTATATGATCTCTTTTAAAGAATACTTCCTATAAATTTTGGAATGGTATAGAACCTAAGGTTAATTAATTTAATATATTTTCATATAAAGTATTTATTCTTAATTAAAAAGAGAATCCATATATTTTTTCTCCAAAGATTGATTAAGATATTTTACAAGGTTATCAAAAATCTAAAAATTTTTATAGTCTTTAATAAAAGAAAAAATTTGTGCAATAATCTATATAGATCACATTTGTTTAAATATATCCACATGAGCATGAGACTGCCATAGAAAAACTTGGGGATGAAATATCAAATTTAAAAATCAATAAAATCTCAAAGACCCCTAAATAATGTGTATATTCACATGTTGAATCTTCCAATATTGACCAATATGACCAAACTATTTTTTAGTAAGACATAGAATAACAAAGAACCTCTATTACTAAGACCATTAGAACCCATAGAGAGCATCATACAGATGTTTCTGTTGGGGACCTAGATAAAGAAACTTAGACTAGAGATTCTATAAGAAACTAGGTTGAACATCAGACCTTCTTGTCACATCTTGAACCTAGAAACATTACTAAATATATCAATGATTATTTTTGGTTCATGTATTTCCAAGAAAATTTAAATATGTTTAAAATAAAAAAATACTTGAAACTAGTATAAAGTTCTAAATACTGTCTAACTATTGGAACTAAATGGGTGTTTTGAAACAAGGTTAATAAATATGGAACTATAGTTAGAAAAAAAGATAGATTGGTGGAAAAAGGTTATAGTCAAGAATACGGGATTGATTAGGAAGAAACCATTACACCTGTAGATAGAATCTAATACATTATAATAATTATTTCTTATAAAAAACATATTAATTTAAAACTATTTAAAATGGATGTAAAGAGTTTATTCATTTATTTTTATATTGTTGAGGTTGTTTTTATTGAACAAACCACCGAATTTAAAAATCCTTATTTCAAAAATTCTATTTTTAAACTTTATAAAGATCTATGTAGTTAAAAAATGCTCCTATATCTTAGTATGATAGGCCCAAATCATTCTTTATTTATACAGGTTTTTTCAAAATGAATAAAATATTTAACCCTATTTATAAAAATATTTTCAAAATTTGTATTATTATTTCAAATATATGGTGATGATTTTATTTTTGACTGTTCCAAAAACTCTTTATGTATTGAATTTTATTAAATGATGATGAATTAATTTAAAATGAGTTTAATGAGTGTGTTAATGTTTTTCATTGGTTTTCAAATTTTCCAAAACAAATAATTAATTATTTTAAATCAATGAAATTTAATAAATATATTTTAAATTTTTTTGGTATAAATATCAAAAAAGGTTGTGACACTCTTATTAGTACAAACTATAAACTGGATTTGGATGGAATTGGAAAACCAGCTGACCAAATACTTTATAGAGGTATGATTGGAAGTTTACTATACTTGATTACTAGTAGACCTAATATTATGTATAGTGTTTTTGTGTGTGGTCATTTGTAAAAAAACCCTAGATAATATCATTAAAATGTAGTTAATATAATTTTTAAATACCTCATCAATATAATTGATTTTGGATTTTTTTACTTCAGAAGACATGATTTCAAGTTATTTAGTTATTTAGATGTTGATTTTGGTGACTATAAGCTATACCAAAAAAGATCCTCTGAATCATGTGACTTTTTGGGAAAGCCTTTAGTATCTTGGTGTAGTAATAAATGGAACTATGTTTCATAATCTACTACTGAAGATGAATATATATATTTTACAAGTTATTGTTTACAAATTTTGTTGATCAAACACACATTTCTATATCATGGATTCTAGTTTAGACATGGCCCTATAAATTATGATAAAAATTTTCTATTAAAATATCTAAGAATCATTTATCTCATTCCAGTACTAAACATATTGATATAAGATATCACCTTTTTAGAGATCACTTAAAAAAAAGATATATAACTCTTGAATTCAATGGAACTAAAGATTAACTAGCTAATATATTTAAAATTCCTATAAATGGTGAGAGATTAAATTATTTCAAACCAGAATTAGGGATGATTAACTTTGTTTAATTTATTTTATATTTAATATAATATATTTTGAATTTACTTTATTCAATTTCTTATGCTAATTAATATGGTGATATTATGTTTTTACTTCTATTGAATATATGACCCATTGAACTTTTAAGGACTTATTTTCAATATTTCTTATGTATTTTTATTTCTTTTACATTTATTTTATATCTCTCCCACGATTTATTATTTTTTAAGACCAAAATTATTTTAATATCCTCAAATAAGGATCTAAATCTTCTCTCTCCTTTCGAACCTAATCCTAACCCAATCTCGACCAAACCCTAGCCTTAAAATATTTTAATCTTATTCTAGAGTAGCTAATATGAGGTGTTATTATTATTATTAGATTTATAATTGCATATAATTTATTCCTTATTATCATCTTTCTCATATTTTGTGACATATTTATTCTCATCTATAGAATCATCATATGAAGCTATCATATTTTCTTCAATTTTTGTAACATCTTTATTACTTTGAGTCTATAACATATTATTCATGTTATATCCATAGGTTGGTAAGATAGTCATACTAATTTTCACAATATGACCATCCTGTTCACACCTCTTGCACTTTTTCTAAATTTTTAATCCAACATCCATTACTAATTTTTTATCATTTTATAAAACATTTTTCTACCATTTTTCTTCAGAATACTTTTGTTCTTCCTCAATATTTTTAGCTATGGATACTTTATATGGGTAAATAACTAAGAAATATTTCTTTTATTATTAAAATTTATTACCCTTATCAACTTTATTAAAATAATTTTTTCCTCAAATTTATTTGGATCCACATTTGTCTCTATTAAAGATTTAACATTCTTCATCTTTTGAACTTTCTTTTCTTCCTCATCATAATTTATTGTAAAGATTATTATTTTTGGATCATTGTAGCTCCCCCTTGATTTATAACTATTTCTTGGTAAAGATATATTGTTTTAATATGAGTATTCTTCTTACCAAAAAACTCCACAACACCAGCTACAACCTCTGAATATTGGTCTTTTAGATTGATTATAGTGCTACTCTGAAGTTTATTGTTATTTCATTTTAAAAAAATGAAGGTTAAATTCTTTAGGGAGATAAATTTTTGATGAAATCCACTATTTTATAGTGGAATATGATTTCTAAAAAATAATCACTTTTGAACCTACATTATTAGTAGAAATAGATGTACATTGGAATTGTTTGGGAATAGAAACAACCTGCTTTTATAAACCCTTATTTCCACCAGCTTGGGAAGATTTTCCTTTAAACTAAACTACTTTAGTGAAGAATTATCTCAACTTTATTAACTCAATTTTTTTTGTAATAAACATTTTTTATGTTTTTGGTCTTTTTGGATAAGATGGAAGAGAGGTTGTGGAACCCTACGGTGCAGGATAGGGAGCCCACGATGCTGCTTGGTGACCATGGGTGTAGTGGTAACCCTCAAAGCCTCAATCTGTATTCCTATGTTCCAAGCCATATTTCTATTTTCCAAGATCTGAAATCCAGAATTATCGATAGTGGATCTTTGTTTGCTGGCTCCTCTAGTGGTTCTTTTTATTTTCTCAAATATCAGGTCACATAATGGATCATCAAAAAAGGTTCGATTGCTCATGTTTCAGCCTCTGAAGGATCTATTTTTGAGAGAATCGAACTCTGTAAGTTCTCTGTCATTGCTCGTATCACATTTTAAAAAGGAATGAAACCATGTAAGGTCACTGATTTGGTATCATGACTAGATTCAATTTGGGGTGTCAGTGACTTCAAATGTATCTCTTTAGGTTGTGGATTTTTCGATATTCTCTTTCCCTCTATGGAACTAAAAGGGATTTCTTGGGGGTGTAAGATCTATTAACCTTAGGCCAGGTTTGCCTAGAATTTAGGATTGGAACCTGAATTTTAACCTTAATTATTTTAGAGAAACCGATGAATAGGTCTGGGTCACGGTCTATGGGATTAACTAGGTTCTTTAGAACCTAGAAATTATCTTTGATATAGCTTCGGCTATCGGAATTCCAATCAGAATGGATAACACAACTAAAACTTCCAACTATGGTCACTTTGCAAGGATGCTAGTAGAGGTTGATCTTAGAACTGTCTTAATTGATCGTGTTGTTCTTTCAAATCCATAGGATGAAGTTTTCCTTAGGATTATATATGAAAGAACCTCCCCTTTTTGTACTACTTGTGGTATTATTGGGCATATTCTCTTTAACTATAGGGGGAACATAAGTTGTTCAAATTGTCTTTTAAAAGGGAATGACTCTAGTCACTGTCGCAAATAGAAACAGGATGAACTCTTAGTCAAGTCATATGAACAAACTAAATATGCCAAACACAACTCTGAGACTATTTTTCTACCTGTTAATGCACTTCATAACCAATCTAAGGCTGATAGTATTTTAAAGAATCATGAACTTATTGGAGATGAATGTTACACAAATTCTTATGGGCGTACTCCTAATTCCACCCACATCTCTCCTTGTATTAATGAAAAGTCATTATATCATAAAATAAAGCAGGATAATAAACCGAAATTGTCTTGGTCTGATTTGTTTAGTGCATCCTATCATGAAAACTCTCAGATTGGTGGAGATGATGACCAAGAGGAAGAATAATATGATGATAATCAACATGTTTAGGAACTATCCATTCAAGATGATGTGGACTTGTAAATGTGTCATCATCACAAATCAATGGCCTCTAAGGGTCACAAAGGTAAAGAAAAAATGGAACCCTCCATATATCTAAAATCTAAACATAATAAGTCATCTTCCATGCAGGGATCTATTTTTAAGAGTAATTATACACCTGGGAAAACTCATACAGAGGTAGATATTGGAAACTTTGATCATCATATAGATCAGGATGTTTCTAAGATACATGAAGGAAGGCTACAACTCATGTAGATTCTTTAATTTTGATCTCAACTAGAAATCAAAAATTGGATTTTCTTGTCCCAAAAACTTCTGTACATGACATCTTAGAAACGACTCAAAACATTGGCAAGGAATTTGTACATGAACCGACTACGGATCAAGTTATGGGGATTCAAAACCCAAATGTGTAGCAACTTCAACCGAATTTTGGTCTAGACTCCAAAAATTATGAAATAAGATCAAAAAAAGGTAAAAATTCAACATAATAACACATAATTATTTTGATTTTCTTGCATCTAGAAGAAACGAAGAAGATGTGCATAATGATAATCCTACTATAGGGGAAGAGGATATGAAATGGGTCATCGATGTTGTGCCCCTAAAGGATGGTGGAGGACCTTGGGTGAAGGTTAAGATAGAGAGAAGATGAAGGCTCCCTCATGATAGGGGCGAGTGGTCCTCTCAACATATCATGTGTACCCGGTCCTGTGTAGCATAAGATTTTTTAGTTGGACTTCTGTTTTTGTATGATCCTCCCTATACTCTCTATTTTCTATTTAATAAAAGGGCCATTGTTCCTTGACACTCAAAAAAACATTGATTATGTTTTTAATAACTGTTATTCTTTCTCATCCAAACTATATTGCAAAACATTTACCATATTCTAGAATTTAGATAACTTTAACATGTTCTTATTACTTTCCTTAACAAGTACAGTTTCAACCTTGTTGATATTCTCCTTCTCAGTTGATGTTTCTTTATGTTTTTTTAGTTTAATCTCAATATCACTAATTTTTATTTTTTAAAATCTAATAAAATTAAGGGTTATCTACTCCTTTTTGATTCTCTCACAATTCTAAAAAGTTACATCGTTAATATCATTCATCAACTTCTTTATTTTTTTCTTGAGTGGTAAATTTTTCTCAAGTGATACTTCCAATTTTTCTTTTGGAATAAACTTAATTTATATTCTATCTTTACCATAATTATCAATATCTGATAAAGCATTACCTTTTCTAACTTGAGTGAAAATTGTGTAAATATAATCAAATTTATTGATGGATGAAGAAACATCATTCTATTTTCTTATCAAAAAAGTTTTCTTTGTATTAAAATGAAATCTTTTATTATGTTTATTCCACTTCTATTTCTGAGACCTATTAATTATCTTCTTCTAATTTAGAATCTTTATACTTATTCTTAGGATAATTTTGTAAAAAATTCCCACTGTTATTACAATTACAACATTTATGAGAAATTTACCTTTTACTTTCCATTTTATCTTTTTGTATCTCTTATAAAGAAGAGAAATAATTATTTTGACATCCTATACTTCTTACTATACCTTTGATTAACTTACTTCTTATTCAGATTATTTATCTCTGAGCTTCACTTTTAATAAATCTTTGAAATCTATATCTTCCTTATCCATCTTTTTAAAAAATATTGCTTTCTTTATCTCATATTCTTTGAGAAAATTATAAAGTTCATTCAGAGGTAAATCTTCACAATCTTCTAGATATAATAATTTATAATCAAATAAATATTGAAATTTTCTCATTAGTTTCTTAATGATAGTAAAATCTTCCATCTTCTCACAAAAACCTTCTATATTTTTAAAAATATCATTAACTATTGTAATGAATTCATCAATTATCCATCTAAAACATATTAAAATATAATTATCCAGATGTATAAATTATCTTCTTTAATATTATCATTTCCTTTATAGATTATTCTTAACTTATCCCACATTTTATTAGCTATTGGAAACCCCTTAATTGTAGTATAAAAATTATCTATGAGAGACATCAATATGGAATTATTATATTTTATATTATCTTCCAAATTTATTTTATGAGAAGCTATCATAAAAACTTCATTAATGGGAGGAAATCCCACTATTTCTGTATATCTAAATTCTAATCCAAGAGATAGAAGATATAAACATATTATTTTTCCAATCATGATAGTTTATTACATAGAATATTGGAACACACCTACTGTTCACTGAATCAAAATTTTTCTATCCTCAGTAGTTGAATATTTTCGAGGGAACCTATGCTATGTTACCAACTAAAGTTCCCTTAGATAAATTTTGTATCACTGAGAAGGGGATAGAGAGTATAAATGATAATTTTTTCTTTTATAAGAAATATTATTAACTTCATAAGGAATATTTCATGACATTTTAAATTTTTTAGAGTTTCAATACACTCAAATATAAATCTCAACCTCACCTTTTTATGCAATAAATATAAAGAGAAATCAGAAAATGATATTTAAAAGGTTCAATAGAAATACCCACTCCTTTATATGTTGGTTATTCTCACAAATATGGATTATTTTACAATCTTCATATGATTAAAAAGAAATAGAAAATAACTAGTTCTAAACCCCAGTAATCATTCTTTTAGTTATCCATGGTTCTACCCCCTACAATCCACTCTTTTTCCATAGTTGGTTACAACCTCCTATTATGATAACTGTATCCTCTTCCTTCACAACTAGTTATACCCCCTAACCAAAAATCATTTTTAGGAACTATTTATACCTTTATGATATAATCCATCTCTTTGTTCTCTTCTGGTCCACTATAGATGTTATTCTCTTCCTCTATAAGCACGTTGGGTCACATTTGAATATATAAAAACTTCAAGATCTTAAACTACTCTCTTAAGTTTCTGATGTCCTTGAAACTTCCTCCTAATTTTTTAAGGTTTGGATGTGCTCAATCTAATTTTTTTCATAAATTCTTCCAGAAAAAATATTTAGAAAATGTTATTATGATTTCTCTATCTAGTAACCCTCAATCTAATGGTCTCTGTCTGTTGGTCTCCATCTGATGCTCCTTAACTAAATACAGTTCTTTCTGGCGTTCTTGGTAATATACACCTCTATCCATTGGTCTCTTGATAAAACACAATTTTGTTGAATATTTTATTGATAATAAATGAAAAAATTTCCCCAAATTGTGTTAAATATTTTTATTTAAAAAATATTTGGGATTAGATCATTCATTTGAAAATTTGGTGAAAATTCCAGTTTTACCTTTTAAAATTCATTGTAGCATTTCAGAAACAAATTGTTTGATATGTATTATTTGAACATAAATTTTTTTAAATATGTTCCTGACTTAATTATATACAACTTTTATTCAGTAAATTTGAGTTAAATCATGCATTTGGTTGGTGAAAATAGGACATGAAGTCAAAGTTGAGCGGGACTCAACAGATTGGACATTGGTTCTATATTTGGGCCATATATTCTACATACGTGTATGGATGGTGCCCAAATTTTAAGAGGATATCAATAACCCTATTTATCACAAATTATCATTCTATAAGGACAGAAAATTCATAAGTTTTGGTGGTCAATAAGGTGGTGCAAGTGGGATTAAAATATTTGTCAGAATCTCCCCATTCACACATAAAACCACTTTTAACCTAGCCTCCGCTCCACTCTATAAATTTGTATTTTTCTCATTTGTAGGTGTTGGGACGTGCATTGGGAAGTTTAGGGAAGAGGAAAAGTTGATCCAATTAAATTCTCCAACCATTTCAATAAGGGTATATCTTGATACAAGGATCCCTTTGACGAAACCTTCTTCTTCTTTTTCGCATTGTAATACTTTTGTTTGTGTAATAAACTCCTTAGTTCTTCCTTAATTTCTTTTATTACTTTGGTTTGTTCATTTCTATTACTCATTATTATTACTATTTTGGAGGGAATTCAAGAGTAGAAACGATATTGGGTTATAACCTTTCTAAACCTTTGCACATGCAAAACGTTTCTACAATGACTACTCTGCCCATGAAAGAATTGGTTTTTTTAGTAATAGATCTACCTATAACCCTTTTCATTCATTTATTTTGAATAAATTGGTTACTTTAATTCAATTAATATGATATTTTAATTTAGTTTTTAAATTTTAAGAAACTAATCAAGCAATTGAACAATTTATAGAAAAACAGGCGATGTTGAGATTTTGTGTAAATTGTGAGAGCGCGACCATAATCGGTAATACAAGACCACATGGGATAAATTTATAGAGTTAAAATATAATACCTAAACTCAATAAATCCTTATTTCTTGAGTGGATATGTGCTATAATTAACTACTGAACACAAGCTATCCTAATAACATCAACCAAATCAGGGTGCTGCGATTGCATGTTCCGAAGCTAGCCTAGGGTTTAAGTAATTTCATCTTTGTGGTTAAGTTAACTCTCATAGGGTTTGAGGGTTAATAAATTAGGGTATTATAATTAAGTGGATGTTAATTTAAGTAATAATGATAAATAGTTGAGTGAAGAGGTAGAGCTATATCGATTACGACATTTAAAATATTTTCTAAAAAACAACTTCTTGTAGTGTCATTTTAATCAAACTTCATTTAAAAAAACAACATTCTTCTAGAAAACTTCTTCTAGATTTATAAATGATAAAAAATTCCCCATAATTTTTATGAAGTGTATCTTTTTATCTTTTATTTTATTTTCATAATACCTTTAAGAAGTTGTTTCAATTACTACCTCTTTAAGAGACGACATTGGTCAGCCACTCCGCTACACCTAAGTACCCAAAAAACCACTAATAATTTGAGGTCACCCACGACATTGCCTTTCAAATTGGAGCCATTAACAGGGAGGCAAGTAATTTATTCAACCAATTAGAGGTATTTATTTTATTTTTCTTTTAATTCCTTTCTTCTCCTATTTCTTTCTTCTTTCCTCTTTCTTAAGTTTTTTTTTCTCTTACTCTCTTCTTTTATTTTTATCGGACCAACTCAAACTTATTTTATTTTTATTATGGTCCAATTTTCTTCATTTAATTTTTATATTTCATTTATTTATGACACGAACTAATCCCAAATATCTCTTAGATCTTGAATCTAAGATTGAATGCAGCCTTAGGGCTCGAATCAGACATTCTTAGTCAACGATAAGTTTCAACATTCAACCAGTAGAAGAATTCCTCCACTCAAAGAACATTTAAATTGGAAACAATTATATATAAAAAATAAAATAATAACTAATGGCTGAAAATAATAACAATTAAAATAATAGAAACATTCAAGAGTTGGATACACCTGATATTAATTATCAACCAAATTGCATTCACTACCACAAAACTGGGTTTCCGCAGTACCACCCTTTACCAGCGTTAAAAAAACACTGATTAAGTGGGTGAATTTATCAGGGATAAAGAAAGCGATGATAAAGGGTACTTTTAATAGTGTTAAAAAAATCACTGTTAAAGGTGACCCTTTATGAGTGATTTTTTAGCATTAATAAAGGCACGCCCTTTATCAGTGTTTTTTAGTGCTGTTAAAGGGGTCCCTTTTATCAACGTTTTTTAGTATCACTGATAAAGGGGGAGCTTTATCAGTGCTTTTTCCTAGCGCTGATAAAGTGTATATTTTAGAAAAATAATTTTCCTTAAAAAATAATATATTTATATATAAGTATATTTATATAGATATAAATATAATATATAATTTTTAAATATGTTTTAGATAAATATAAATAATCATTTTCACTTAATATGTAAGATATGCAGTGAACATGGATTATAAAATATATTAAAAAATTATTAATCAATAATTTTCTAATTATCATCGACTAATAATAATTTAATAACAATTTGAGGACACAAAAATCAAAAAAATTAATAAAAGATAAAAAATAAGTTGAAAATACAACACAAAATTTAAACAGCCATTAATTTTGATCCGGGTGTCCGTTTGAGCTCTACAATATATCAAATCAAATCCTTCAATGAGATATACACACTAGTGACAGAAGAGAACCTTCTGTCACATTTTTCAAGGCCAAAAGGCCCATACTACCTCCAAAACTAAGTTTTTAGTCGGGATACCCCGATTTTTTTAACATTCAGACAACTATAACTTATGATATGGATGTCCATTATGCCTGTACCACATATCATATTGAAGATCATTTCATGTTCTTCTATTTGACTGGTTGTGGAGTTGAAAAAAACTTCTGGATTAGATGTTATGGTCGTTTTAACACTCTATGGACATATATATGTGTGTGTGTGTGTGTGTGTGTTGTATATATGTATGTATGCATGTATGTATGTATTTATTTATTTATAAACACACATAAGAAAATATATTTTATAATTGCATTTAAAACTAATCTTATAAATATTTATTAATATGCTAATAAATATACAGATAAAAAATTGTAAATAAAAATATATTTATATATATAGATATATTAATATATGAAAAAATAAATAAATAAATAAATAAATGAATATATATATATATATTAATATAACTAAATATATTTATATTATATATTAATAAATATTAACATATCAATAAATATATTAATATATTAATATAACTATATATATACATTAATATACAGATATATATATATATATATATTAATATAACTAAATATATATATATATATATTAATATAACTAAATATATATATTAATATAACTATATATATATATATTAATATAACTATATATATATATTTATATATTAATATAACTAAATATATATATTAATATAACTATATATATATATATTAATATAAACATATATATATATATTAATATAAATATATATTAATATATGAGTAAATATAACTAAATATATATATATAAATAAATAGATATATTAATAAATGAAATGAAAAGAAATATGGTGGAGTGGTAAAGGCTTAGGCATGCATGCAACAGGTCCCGAGTTCGAATCCAGGGGGAGGCAGGTCACACGCACAGGTGGGGGATTATAGCTAACACTGATAAAGGGGTTTGGGGTGCTGTTAAAGGATTTTGGGGGTCACTAGGGTGTGTTGGCTAGGGTGGGGGTGGCAGGGCACTATTAAAGGGGGCTTTAGGTGCTGTTGAAGCCCCTGCCTGAATTGAAGAATTTTTTTAACGTTTATTAGTGCTAAAAAAAGACCTGATAAAAGACCCATTTATCAGCACTTTTGTTTAGCACTAATAAAAGGCCCATTTTATCAGCGTTTTTTAGAATTGATAAAAGGGGTATTTATCAGCACTTTATCACTGTTATAGGGGTCCCCCTTTGTCTTCACCTCGATTAACAACAATTTTTTAGTGCTGTTAATTACCTTTTCTAGCGCTACTAAACGCCATATTTGTAGTAGTGATTGCATACCCAAATCTCAAATCGGACTTTGAACTGAAATCGGGGTTAATTTAACTTCTTCTAAAGTTTAATGGATTATTTGGTGAGGATACAAACAAAAATTCAAAAGAATTTAATGTGGTTTGATCAACTTTAAAACCAAGAAATGTTTCTGAAGATCAAATCAAACTAAGGGCATTCCCATTCTCACTTGATGGAGCTGAAAAATATTGGATGTATTATTTACAACATAAAGATGTAACTTGTTGGAATGATTTGAAATGTCTTTTCTTGCAAAGAATTTTCCAACATCAAGGACCACTTCTATTTGTAAGGAGATCTCGGGGATCAAGAAATCCCCAGGGGAGTCAATGTATAAGTAATGGGTGTGATTCAAGAAGTTGTGTGAAAGCTTCCCACATCACCAAATCTGTGAGAAAATCCTCATCCAATACTTATATGAAGGACTCACACCTATGGAGAGTAGTATGGTGGATGCCGTAGCTGGAGGATCATTGGTATAAAAGACACCAGTAGCTGCACATGCATTGATTGACAACATGGCCCAAAACTCTCAACAATTTGGCGATCGAGGTACCACACATGTCGGGGGAGTACATCAGGTAATTTCATCTTCTCTTGAAAGTAATTTTATTGATACCAAGTTGGAATAATTGACAACTATGGTGAGACAGATTTATTTGGATCAAAATACATACCAACCCCCTCGTTCAAGGCCTTGTGGAATTTTCCCTGAGACAATCCACCCAACTGACCGTTTCCCCTAATTACAAGAGACAGAGGATTGCGCTGGTGTATTTCCTGGGGGACCATATCAGTAGTAGAAATAGCCACATCCCCAAAAGAAGTTGGATTCCTTTTCAATAATATATAACCAAGGGTGGAAGGATCAATCAGACATGAGGTATGCATCTAGACAATAACAGAGGTCCCCTTTCAAAAAAACTTCAAGAAGCCTCCACCTTACCAACAAGGTTTCCAACAACCCCAAAGGAAATTTTAAGCTCAATCATAAAAAAGTCAAAAATAAGGGAATTATAAACCAATGATAGATTATAACACTGATGATATTTTGAAACAAATTGTTCTTAATCAACAGATTGAGCTGAAGAGTCAAGGTTCATAGCTTAGGGAGTTGAAGACTCAAATGAGCCAGATAGACACTGCCCTCCATGAACTGGTAAGTAAAAATTATGAAAATATAACTTCCCAACCTACTCCAAATCCCAAGGGGAATTTCAGTTCCATCTCATTGAGAAGTTGGAAGCAAAAAACTGATACATCTACACCTATCGTTCCACCAGGATTCACCTCAACTCCAAAGAATCCCCATTCAAAACCAGCTGATGAGAAACCCAAGGAGAAGGATAAAGGTAAGAAAAAGATTAATGATGTTCCCCTTAAAACCCTTCCCTTTCCAAATAGGGTTGTACAAACCAAGAATTTGGATGAATAGGTGATCTAAAAAGAAGTTTTGGATACATTCAAGCATGTGGAGATCAACATCCCTCTACATAAAGCCATCAAAAAATCCCATGGTATGCAAAATTCTTAAAAGATATTTGTACCAATCAAATATGGATCAAGGGAAATGAGAGGATAAATCTTGGAAGGAATGTTTCAGCACTCATTACACCTAATCAAGAAATTCCAACAATGTGCAAGGATCCAGGGACATTAACCATCCCATGCACCATAGGGGACTTTCACTTTTCTGATTCTCTTTGTGATTTAGGAGCTTCCATAAATGTGATACCTCACTCTATATTCTATTCTTTATAGGTTGGTGGGTTGAAACCGATGAGAGTAGTGATGCAGTTGGTGAATAGAGCTACTAAATATCCAGCGGGAGTCCTTGGGGATGTACTTGTTTGCGTAAGAGACATGATCTTTCCAGAAGATTTCTATGTGCTTGAAATGGAGGACGATTAAGTAAGTTCACACGCTCTCATTATCTTAGGTAAAAACTTCCTCAAAACTTCAAAAACTATCATAAATTTCAATTAGGGTACACTTTACATGGAATTTGGAGATGATGTTGTGATATTTAATGTTATGAACTCCATAAAGTACCACTCATAGGACCATTCTGCATTTGTTATCTCCCATTTTGAACCACCAAATAAAAAACCCATGGAATTTGATTGTCCTATGATTAGGGAGATTATGAGTATTGATTCTAGTTTGATGTCTAAGAGTACTTCTATACCTATTTCAAATGCACAATAATCTATTAGATTTGATTTTGAAATGGATTCATATTCTTATTTTAATCATGTTCACTCTGATTATGACATGGCTGTTGAGTATGCTGATGGGTTTGATGCTTTATTCTCGGTTTTTGATGATGTATATTCTGATACTGATGTTCATTGTGCACATATTTCAGTTACTTAAATTTCTCCATCTATAGATCAACCCCCTTATTTGGAACTCAAGCCATTGCCACAAAATCTCAAATACTCATACTTGTTATGTGGATAGATATTACCTCTAATAATTTCTAATAATATTCCTTTTGAACACGAAGAATTTTTTTTGAATAATTTGGGGGAGTACATTAAGGAAATCGGGGGGGACCTTGGCTGACATATCAAGTATTATACCATCCATTTCCATGAATAGTATTATTTTGGAGGATGGGGATAAACCAGTTAGGTATCCACAAAGGAGACTTAATCCAACACTTTTGGAGGTTGTTAAAAAAGAGGTTAAAAAATTGATCAAGGAAGGTATAATCTATTCCATTTCAGATTCTCAGTGGGTGAGTCCTATTAAGGTTGTACCTAAGAAAAGTGGTGTTACTATTGTTAAAAATTATAAAGAGGGGTTAGTGCCGATGAAGGTACAAAATAGATGGCGTGTGTGTATTGATTACAGGAAACTAAATCAGTCCACTCACAAGGACCATTTCCCCTACCATTTATTGTTCAAATTCTTGACAGAATAGTTGAGAAAATACACTATTGTTTCTTGGATGAATTTTCTGGATATTTTTAGGTTCCTATTGCTCCGGAGGATCAGGAAAAGACAACATTCACTTTTCCATTTGGCACATTTTCCTATCAGAGGATGCCATTTGGACTTTTCAATGCCCCAGGTACCTTCTAGATATGCATGGTGAGTATTTTTTCTAGTTTTATTGAGACCTTCATGGAGGTATTTATGGATGATTTTACAGTGTATGAGTCTTCATTTGATGATTTTATATCTAGTTTGGGAAAGGTGTTGAATCGTTCTATTGAGAAGAATTTGACATTGAACTTTGAAAAGTATCATTTTATGGTAGAGCATGGAGTTTTCTTAGAGAATGTACTCTCAAAACATGGGATAAAGGTTTATATATCTAAGGTAGATAGTATTTCATCCTTACCATATCATTCATGTGTGCGTGATGTTAGATCTTTCCTAGGGAAGGCAGAATTTTATCAGTGATTCATCAAATATTTTAGTAAGATTTCTCTTCCTATGTCATGATTACTTCAAAAGGATTCTAATTTTGTGTTTAATGATTCTTTCAAGACTTCCTTTGATGAGATATAGAAGTTTTTTTACCACTCCACTGATCATACAACCCCCATGATGGGAGATTCCTTTTGAGCTTATGTGTGATGCCTCCAACTTTGCAGTTGGATCTGTCTTATCCCCTAAGGTGGAGGTACATTCACATGTGATTGACTATGCATGAAGGACACTGGATTCAGCCCAATAAAACTAAAAAACCATGGAAAAGGAGTTTCTTGCTATCATATTCACTTTAGATAAATTCTGTTCATATTTATTGGGCTCTAAAATAGTTGTTTTTTTGACCATGCAGTTCTGAGGTACCTCTTGAAGAAGCCAGATGCAAAGCCCAAACTTATCCGATGGATGATCCTTCTTAATAAATTTTATATTGAGATAAAGGAAATGAAGGGGTGATAAAACCTGGTGGAGGACTACATGAGTAGGCTTACTCATACCCTAGAAGCTGACACCTTGGACCAGGTACCACTTTGTGACACTTTCCCCAATGAGCATATTTATTCCATCTCAGGTATGCAGGTTTAGTGAACTGCCTTGTTGCATATGAAATACCTAAAAATTTAAAGAATCATTAAGTCCAAAAATTAAATAGTGATTCAAGATTTTATGTTTGGGATGATCCATACCTTTGGTGCATGTGTAGTGATCAAGTTATTAGGAGGTGTTTTCCTGATCATGAGTTTGAGTCTGTTTTTTATTTTTGTCATACACTTGATTGTGGTGGACACTTTGGACCCCAACGGATAGCTAGGAAACTCTTAGATTCTGGTTTATATTATCCCATTTTATTCCATGATGCTCATTTGTTTTGTAAGTCATACTCACATTTACAACACATTGGTAATATTTCTATAATAAATGAGATTCCCCAACAACCCATATTATTCTGTGATATTTTTTATGTATAGGGAATTGATTTTATGGGTCCTTTTCCTAGTTTTTTTGGTCTCCTATATATTTTGGTTGCTGTTTATTATGTGAGTAAATGGGTGGAGGATAAGGCCTATAGAACTAGTGATTCTCATGTTGTAGTGGGATTTGTCAAGAAATAGATTTTTGTAGGTTTGGAGTACCAAAGGCCATCATCAGTGACCAAGGGACACACTTTTATAATAAGAATTTGGCTTCCCTCCTTCGGAAGTATGGGGTGACACACAAAACATCGAAACCATACCACCCCTAAACAAATGGTCAGGATAAGGTTTCAAATAACTAGTTGAAACAAATTTTGGAGAAAACTTTTCACTTGAATAGGAAGGATTAGAGAAAGAGATTGGATGATGTGCTATGGGATTATAGGACAACATACAAAACTCCAATCGGTATATCCCCATTTCAGATTGTTTTTGGGAAAGCCTATCATCTACCTTTAGAGGTTGAGCATCAGTCTTATTGGGCTATAAAGAAATGCAACATGGATTTGACCCAAGATGAAATTCAACAGAAGCTGCCAATTCAAGAGCTTGAGGAGATTCAATTATTTTCATATGAAAACTCAAGGCTCTATAAGAAAATATCCAAAAACATATCATGAAAAAATGATATAGAAAAGATAATTTCAAGTTGGAGAGAAAGTCTTTCTCTATAGTTCACGACTGAAGCCGATGCCTAGTAAGTTGCATTCCAGGTGGTTAGGTCCTAATTTTGTGACTAATGTTTTTCCTTATGGTGCATTGGAGATCACACAAGAGGACACATAAAGGAGATTTATAGTCAATGGTAAACATTTTAAGAAATACATTGAGGGAATTTTTACTGATGTAGTGGATTTCATCAAACTGCATGACCCCATCATCACTTGAGCATACTTGGTTGCGGCTAACCCTTACACTTTAATATTATATGTCCTATTTAAAATTATACATTTCATGTGCATATATCATCTCATAGGTTCACATTGAGGACAATGAAATATTTTAAGTGTGGGGGAGGGGAACAAATTTTAGGTAGATATTTAGGATTTTCATTTGTGTGTTTTGTATGTATTTTCTATTATGTTTTTGGTTAAATTTTCAAAAAAAAAAATGATAAAAAAATATCATGTAACATTCTCATGTGTGACATATGGAAAATGAAAGTTTTTAAAATTCATTGGTAGAAATATAATCATGAGTAAGATTTCATCATCAAGGGTTGAATTTTATAAAAATTGAAGTCGTCGATGATATGAATGGTTCTATCATTATAAAATCTTTTAGATTTTGACATCATTATTTGTGATATTTGTTCATGGTAAATTGTTTCATTGATTTCTCCACAAAAATTTTCACTCAACCATGACTTGTGAAAATTTTCATACTCAATTGAAGGTATAGTCAAGTTAGGTAAGAAAAATTCATTGGCTGATCCATACATTCGTTTCTCTTTCGATCGATTTCATTACTGTACCAAATTGACCTATGCGTGTGTACCTATTATCTGACTGTTGTACACCTGCAAAAAAAAAATATATGGGTTGTGTATTGGATAGGTCAAAAACCACTCTTCATCAAACTTTGATCTTTTTATAACTTTTACAATTAGTTTCATGAGGATATAAAACACGGGTTGAGAGTTGAGTGTGGGATTTGTTTCAAGTGAAACTAAAAAAAACAATAAAATAAAATAAATGAGGGGTGTGATGAAATGTACAACATATGAGGATATCTAGGTCGAGAGATTAAGGTTTGAATTTAGGGAATGATTAAGTGAGTGGGTATTGAAATTCAATTGCAAAGGAATATAGAACAAGTTCGGTGAATTAAACAAGGTAAGAATAATTGATTAACATGATCTGAATATACTGAATAAAGGATGGATTTATGAGCTTGGAATGGTTGGAACACACTCACAGAGAGAATTGGTGGCATGGAAGACCCATGACTTGTTTTTCTATGATTAGTGTTATGAATCTCACTGGATTTTGTTTTGAAACAATTTATGAGTTAATGAATTTAAATTTTATTGATATTGGATCTTGATGGGATTCTTACTTTTCTGCCTATATTTACACTATGGATTGAGAAATTTGAATATGCATATCTTGTCACAATTTTTTTTGAATACATGATATGAGGTTTTTCCCAGGAGTGAAAAAGGGTAAGTGTGTGGGAGTTGATAAAACACAATTTTGTTGAATATTTTATTGATAATAAATGAAAAAGTCCCCACATTGTGTTAAATATGTTTATTTATAAAATATTTTGGATTAGATCATTCATTTTAAAATTTGGTGAAAATTTTAGTTTTACCCTTTAAAATTCACTGTAGCATTTCAGACATAAATTTTTTGATATGTGTTATTTGAACTTATAATTTTTTTTAATTCGTTTCTTACTTAATTATCTACAACTTTTACTCAGGACATTTGAGTTAAATCATGCATTTTGTCGGTGGAAATGGGTCATGAAGTCAAAGTTGGGCTGGACATACCAAATTGGACATTGGTTCTATATTTGGGCCATATCCTCTACATACATGCATGGATTGAGCCCAAATTTTGAGAGGAGATCGAAAACCCAATTTCAAAAAAAGTATCCTTATGGATAGACATCTAACTCACACGTTTTGGTGGTCAAGAAGGTGGTGAAATTGGGATTAAAATATTTAGCAGAATCTCCCCATTCACACTTAAAACTACTTTTAACCTAGTCTCCCCTCCACTCTATAAAGTTTCATTTTTCTCATTTAGAGGGGTTGGAAGTAAATTGGGAAGTTTAGTGTAGAGTATAAGTGGACACACTCCAATTATCAAATCATTTCAATAAGGGTATCTCTTGAAGTAAGGATCCCTTCGATGAAACCTTCTTCTTCCTCTTCTTCTTCACATTGTAATACTTTTGTTTGTGTAATAAACTCCTTAGTTCTTCTTTAATTTCTTCTGTTTTACTCTTTTTTATTATTTTCCCCCTTTTTTATGGAATTCAAGAGTATAAACTATATTGGGTTATACCCTTTCTAAACCTTTGCACATGCAAAACATTTCTACGATGACTACCTCGCCCATAGAAGCATAGTTCATTTTAGTAATTGATCTACCTCTAACCTTCTTCATTCATTTATTTTGAATAAATGGGATACTGTAATTTAATTAATATGATCTTTTAATTTATTTTTTAAATTATAAAAAACTAAGCAAGAAATTGAACAATTAACACAAAAGCACGCGAGGTAGAGATTTTGGGTAAATTGTGAGAGTGAAACCTTAATCAGTAATACAAGACCACACGGGATAAATTTGTAGAGTTCAAATATAATACCTAAAATAAATTAATACTCTTTTCCAGAGTGGATATGTGCTTTAATTAACCACTGAACATAATCTAATCTAAGAACATCAATCAAATTTGGGTTCCGTGATTGCATGTTCCGAAGCTAGCCTAGGGTTTAAGTAATTTCATCTTTGTGGTTAAGTTAACCCCCATTGGGTTCTAGGGTTAAGAAATTAGGTCATTTTAATTAATTTAATGTTAATTTAAATGATAATTATAAATAATTGAGTGAAAAGGTAGAGTAAGATCGATTACACCTTTTAAAATATTTTCTAAAAAACATCTTCTTATTGTTTCATTTTAATCGAACTTCATTTCAAAAAAAAAAGACAAAAAAAATACAATCTTCTTCCAGAAAACTTCTTATATATTTATAAACAATAAAAAAATCCACCATACTTTTTATTTAGTGTGTTTTATTCTCTTCTATTTGATTTTCATAATACCTTTAATAAGTTATTTCAATTACTGCCTCTTTGAGAGATGACCTTGGTCAGCCAATCTGCTGCACCTAAGTACCCTAAAAACCACTAATCATTTGAGGGAATCCACAATAGTTCCTTTTATATCTCTACAATAATTCTCTTTATGATGAAGAAAACATGGTCCAATGAACTTCCTCCTTCGACTACGTATGAAATCAATCGACTACTCATAGTTTTTCTTCTCTATTCAATGGAAATCAATTTAGTAGCTCTTCATCAACCAGAAAATTAACTTGGTTGGAAACTTAGTCTACCATGAAGGTATCATCATGTCAGGCTTTTAATATGGTTGAATAGTGTTATTTCAGTTGTACTTTACACCCTATTTATATTGGTTTACCTGAAGTATAAATGGAAGGAACCCAATTTCAACTTCCTTCTCAAATGAAATTTTTTGGATGATTCTCAATCATTCTAGAGTTTTCCTAAATCTTCTTTAAGCTTCATAAAAACCTATCATATCTAACCTTTCTTCAAACTTCCTTAAACTTGGTGTTAAGAAACTTATGTGAACTTTTTTAACCTTATAAAGATAAAAACATTTAGTATCATCTCAACATCATCATGTTAGGGACATTAAATGGTTTATGTAATGCTTCTTAGAATTATTCTCTCTGGTGTATGTATGTCTATTACCTTTATTGGGACTTATTTATCTTATTTTACCCCTTAAACATTCTCTTTGCAATGGATCACAAAATCTTACATCATTTTATGTAACTTCATTCAGTCTCCCTTTTTTAGACAACATGCATTTATTCAGCTCACCATATATGTGTCCGATGACATATCATATATCTATTTAGTGTGCTAGTTTAGTGAATCCTACCTTCATCTAGTGTAATCTATCCGATGGATCTTCATCCGATGGATCTTCATCCGATAGATCTTCATCCGATGGATCTTCATCCGATGGATCTTCATCCGATGGATCTTCATCCAATAGATCTTCATCCGATGGATCTTCATATGATGGATCTTCATCCAATGGATCTTCATCCGATGGATCTTCATCCGATAGATCTTCATCTGATGGAATCAATCTGATGGTCTCAAATTCACCTTAAACTTTTTACCTCCTTCTCTTTTCAGAGTTCCTTTACATTTCTCCATCCAATAAAATTAGGGAATCTTCATCCATTGGGTCTTCCAGGTGTCTATTTGATGTAATTAATCCATTGAAACTTTATAGAAATTCCCATCCAATGATATGATCTTGATTTCCTCCATTCGATAACTTAGAAAAGGCATCCTTTATATGAAGCACATTTATGTAGATTGTATAGGGACCAAGTTACCTTTACGTAACTATCTCCACATTGTCACAATTTCCACTTTTTTACTTCTCCCATTATTTGTCCAATACAGATTCATAATATTCCTTTGACTGATTAGAACATCTCAAATTTATATGTACCATAATTCTATATTGGAACTTTGTAACACAATCCTGTAATGTCATAACTTTATTAATCAATCATTATAAAAACAGTTCTTCAAACTTCATAGCTTTAGACCTCCATTAAATAATCACTTCTTCATCCAATGATATTTTTTGGGATATATATCTATTGTTCTGCATCCAGTGGTTTTCACTTTGACTTCTTAAAAACTCATTTGAAACATCATTTACTCCATCTGATTCACATTATGAAACTTTTTTAAAAATAGTGTTTCTGATAGGATACAAATCAGACATTATTTATAAACCCATTTATCATAGTTTTTATAAACTCAAAATGACTTGTCTTGGATCATAAATTTATTCATGATGTTAGAAATTGATTAATGACTTAGAATCATATGATTTTTTAGGTAAAGTTTTCAAAAAAAATTTAGTAAAATTTCTTACTCACCTTAAGGAAAGTTTCTACACTTCATAAGGAGACTTCCTTTAATTGTTTAAGGAATATTTACTATATTTTTCTTGTATAATCTTCTCAAAAATTTATCTTCAACCACATATTAAAATATTGAAAATAAATAAAACCATACACTATTTGTCATAACTCCATACATGAATTAATGAAAAACTAAGTAACTGAATCAGAACTGGTCACCTGAAAGAGAAACATAAGGGTTGCAAGCACACTTGGGAACCAATGAAAATACACAATTTATGATAAACATACCCAGTAGTATCTCACCAATGAATATCTACATAAACCTTCATAATATAGTATATAAAGTGATAGTTTTAACATAAGTGTAAAATATTTTTTTTATATTATTTATAAAGAAAATCCAATAACAATATATGTTCGCATTAAAAAAAACACACTTTTTAAAATAAAACATGGATGGTTAACTATTGAAATTAATAATTTTCAAACCAATGAAAGAGGGATTTTATAAGTTAATTAAAAAAAGACAAAATCACCTTTTATCCCTACATCCAAATAATCTCATAAGAAATCATTTTTCATTTCATAAACCATTATATTTTACTTTGAAAAAACACTTTAAAAATAATTTCCAAAACAATTAGAAAGTAAACCACAACACTAATCGAGATGAAATAAAATAAAAAACAGACACCAAGGTTTCAAAGAAAAAAAATTCAAAGAGTGTGATTTCTAACCTGGAGAGAATTATGCTGTCCTTTATATGGGATGGGAAGATAGAGGGAAAACATATCTGGGCTTCAGGTAAACGACTAGAAAGGCCTTTATCTAAAGGGGCATTAATTTGAGGAGTTTCTCCGTAATCATGCAAGGGATGCATGATAAGATTGTGTGGGAGGCTTTGTAAGGTCGATCTCTTTGGGGCAGATCAATGCAAGATATTTATGGAATGAATCTGAATAACCAAGGAATACATTCTACAAGGGTATGGAAACTGATTCATCCATACCTGGGGACCTTGTATCATCACTCTCATTGGCTTGTGGGAAGAGGGGATATTAACTTCTGGCAGCAGGATTGGGGGGTGGGAAAGCTGTGGTTTCTAGGATGTACCACTCCAGATATGTCCTTTTGTGAGGCAAGACATCATCCCAGGTTTTTACAGGCTGTTCTTGATGAGAGTCAGCTTAGCATTTTCAGCAACATAGTCATGAGTGAGGATCATGACAGACTTATTTTCATGGCTTCTACGTCGGGTGTTTTCTCCAACAAGGATTTTAATCATGCAGCAAGGGAAATGTTGAATGAAGATCTTTGGGGGGAGATTCTATGGTGCAAGGAGGTTCCCTCCAAACTTAATTTTCTACTGTGGCATGTGAGGAATAAATCCCTGACTACAGATGATAATCTGCAGTGCATAGGAGTAAAGATGGCTTCCAGGTGTTGGTGTTGTAGGTCTCCCAAATCTGAATCAGTGGGACACCTCTTCTATGATAGTGAATGGGCCAGAGGGGTGTGGCAGGCGTTTAGAATCTTCTTTGGTTGGGATGGGTATAATGGGGGGCATGATAACTTTCTAATTTCATGGTTTAGGGATGCGGGTTCACAAGGGGCTGAGAGGAAAGCAAGGTCGATCATCCTAATGGTGGGGTGCTGGATAATTTGGAAAGCCAGAAATGTGTATTGCCAAAAAAACATTGCAGGAACTCAGGTGAGCATTATCTTCAAAGTGGAAAATATTCTTCTGGATCTGATCAGGCTGAGTCCGGAGTGCCAATCTACTTCGTCTGTGAGCGATATTGTGTGGAACCAGTGCTGCGATAACCAAGCCAGTAGTTTGGGGCCGGGTCGATGGGTTTTCTGGTGAGATCCTAGCTAGGGGCTCAAGCTCAATACAGATGATTTGCTGCTTTCTGGGGAGATGTACGAGGGAAGCATTGTCTGAGATCAGGAGGGGTCGGTTCTTTCAGCTTTCACAACATCTTATGGTAGAGGAGATGTTCTGCAGGCGGAGGCTTTGGCCTTGGTTATGGGATTGGAGGTATGTAAGCAAAGGCAGTTCATTCTGAAGATGGTAGAGACAGACTCTATGATCCTATACAAAGCATTTTTTGGCCAAGGTAGTTTTCCTTGGAATATTGTTTATACTGGAAGAAGGTGCAAGATTCTAATGGAGAACCAGATAGAGATCTATCATACCTGGCGGGAAGGGAATATGGTGGCTGACTTTCTGGCATCTATGGCACCTGTGAATTGAAGTATGGTTTCCTTCTTTAACTTGGGATCTTTTCCTATCGAGGGGATGAAATTTGTTACTAATGATGCTATGGGTCTGCACTACTTCCGACCACTGTGATCTTGCAGCATGTATTCAATGTATTCAGTGGTTGTTTAAAATCAATAAAAAGTTTATTTCCAGGAAAATGATCTATAAAGTGGAATCCCCAAAAGTATATTGAGAAGTACCCAAGCATCATTAGCAACATCTTAATACTCAAGTAACACAATTTAAATTGGGGAAACAAACTATAGAAATTCCTATAAGAACCTATCCTTCCTAGTAGTCTTATCAAATTAGATAGGCCCTCAACCATCCCAAGAGTGTGAATCTATCATTAGAACAACCATATAGGCACACGAAGCTACCCAATTACACTCTAGCTAGACACAAGCATAACTAGTGTTTTCAATCATCCAAGTTGTTAACTATATCCTTAGATTACCATGATATGTCAGATGGAGGTGAACAATAAAGAAAACTGTCATATAAATCTAATAAAAATAAATTGAAATAAATATCTTTTCACCACCTATACCCTCATAAAAAAACAACCCATTATATGTTCATGTAAAAGAATCCAAATAAATACATAAAATTATAAACATCCCTTAAGGGATCACAAACCAAAATAAGCTCAATAATAATATGGGGATCAACTTGGGGTCACACATGTTTTTAAAACATGTCTTATTAAAGTGAAAACTAGGATTTCAAAATGAATATCAGAATGAGAAGCTATTTTCACATTTGTTAATATCATTTCAAATATTCTTTGAAAACCATTTATCAAATTATATTAGAAATTCATTTGGAAACCAATGATTTTCACAATTCCATTTTTCAAAGCATTTCAAACCACTACTAAGAACCAATGGTTATAAAACAATTTAAAAGAAGGTATAACCCACCTTCTCTATGTAAACCATCTTATTAAAAAATCACACACCCCTCTTTAAAATGAAACCAGTGTGAAGAAACCTTTCAAAACATTTAAAATCCTTTATAATTCCACTCATATATTTTAACAAACACTTGGCAGGTAACATAAGTCCATTAAAAGATTTAAAACCATTTTAATTCTATTAAAAACCCATAAAGAGTACTCCTTATACATATAATTCCATAAGAAATAATTTTAAAATACTCAATAAATTTATTACATGTTTTATAAGGGGATTCTAAATAAAAATATACCTATTCCAAGTGGAATCAAAATGAGAGGTATTTTTTTATTTAGAATTTCAAAATGAGAAAGGAGATGGACTTATAAAGACCTAAAAGTCAAAATAAAAAATATTAGAACCATCCCATACTGAAAAATTAAGTCCCATGGATGTTAGAGTATCCAAGATAAGGGAAATTATTGGGGAAAATAATATAAAAGATCATATAATAGAAAATAGAGAAAAAAACCTCTTAATCCACTCATAATTGATAAATAAAGGGATTAGAATCAAAGAAGAGGGATGCAAGATATTTTTTTGGCTCACCCTAGGTCAAATGTGCATGGGTGAGGAGAAGTGACAGCCCGTAGGGAACTGTTAAATTTCTTTGGGGCTACAAAAATATGGTAATTTATAAAACTTAGACAATATAACTAAAAAGGTAGTAATCAACATGTCTAAGTACCAAACCCACTATGATGATCCTATATACTATAAATTAAATAAATTAATTGAAATTGAAATTTATTGATTTATTAGAGAGAGATAGTAATAGTTAAACAAAGGTAGGGTTTTAAATCAAGAGATGAGGCATGCTAGGTTCAATGATTTTCAGGTTGAAGAACTAGAAATTAAATTGAATTTGGGTTCATTCATTTTTATGTTAGAATTAGGCTAGTAGGGATCCTTGGTTAGGGTAATCTACACTAATTCTATAACTACACCATTGTAATGGTTATATACCAGGTGAAATCACACAACTAGGCAACCCAAAAACTTATTTAAACATAACTGACCTAGATTGCGTAATTTTCACACACAAACTAGGGAAATTAATTGATGTAATAAAAAAATCCTTGATTAAAAATACAGTGGTCATGAAATTGTAAAATAAAGATAATTGGAATTAAGAAATAGAGTTGAGACAATCCAAAACATTAAAAAAATATCAAAATAATCCCTAAGAAGCACTTCCCCATACGATCACATCACCCAACATAAGGATAACCACTCACTCATTTTAAACATGATGAGAACAAGAAACATGGATACAAAAGGAGGAATGGTGGTGAATAATGGTTGTGAAACATGGATCTAGACCATGCGCTCATCTCTGGCAGTCATCCCATGCACAAACTTCCTAGACCCCCTTCCCTTTATTTCTATGCGAAAAAAATGGATTAATAAATAGGCACCCATGTCAAAACCCTCATGCCTAAAATATTTAAATTTATAATTTCTGATGGATCCACATCATGTAAGGATTACATGGATTGTAATGTGCGATAGTAGTGAAATATAAAAATACCTTCTATATTAGAATCTTTCACATTGAGTATTATGTACATGAAATGTAATGAATTATCATAGTGTGAATTACTTCACAACTTGCAATGGTGGTGGATAAGAATTTTCTATTGATGAATTCATGTCATGTAATGCTTACACAATGTGACAAACATATTTTCCAGTTCTGTAGCTTGATCCACCTTTATGTAAAGTCATAATTCCACTTAAATATTCTTGTGTTGCACCGTGATGCTTCGCTTCACAACATGAATTGTCTTTTAATCACAAAAATCATCTATTTTTACCCCTTTTCAAATATCTATTGTATCCTACCAAAAAAAGTAAAAAATATAAAACAATAAAAATATTAGAAGGAATATACATAAGCTTACATAAATCAATGTGTAAGATCCCAGGTTTTCATATGAGGTACATATCTATTTAATTTCAGTTTAAATTCTTAGTTAAAGCCTAATGTGAATACCTTTTGAGGTTATGGGGGTATATGGGGTGTCCAAGGATTTTTCTGATCCCTAAACCCAACTTTTTGGGAGAATAAGGTAGGAAACATGGTTATTAGAAACTGTGTGGGATAGGCTTCAAGGTTACTACTGATGATGAAAGACCTTGGAAGAGGACAAGAGGACCCCACACAGTTTTTGAAACCATGTGGATGGAGGTGCATTCCCGTGTAGGTAACTGACAATTTTTACCCGAATGGCCCGAAGGCCTTCATTTTTATTGATTTTTTATAACCCCCCTTTCAAGGGATGCAGGGGAACCCTTAAAAGGCCCATAGACTCAGAGATTACATGGACCCTAGGATTAGAAGATTACATGACCCGAAGGTCTTAGAGAATTAAACCATACTATCTACAAGGAACTACCCCTCCTTAGCATCTGCATCGTGATAATATCTCTCCAAATTCGCATGGATTTCTGGCAAGGCTTCCCATGCAAGCACAGGCTGGTCCATATGGCATAACCATACTTTCTCTTTCTGAAAAATCCATTTGGCTCTACTCTAGTGAGTGCACCTACTCTGAATCCACTTCTGGGGATGCTCCTTTTTTATGTAGAGTCTGTCCGGGGTAGCTGCATGTGGTCCAAAGGCCTTGAGGTGGCTTGAGGGCCTTAAAGGTGTCTCGAAATCCCTACTGACCCAAAGGCCTGGGTGGCCTGAAAACCTTAAGGACTCCAATCCCAAATCGATGGCCCAAGGTGAATAGTTCCAGCTACTATAATACCGAACAGTAGTTGCTACAGTAACTGCTACAATGAATTCCACAGTACCCGCACCATGTACATTTCTGCTAGAGTACCTACAAAGTGTACCGTTTTGCTACAGTACCTGCACAGTGTACAATTCTGCTATAGTACCTACACAGTACTTCTATAGTATCCCCCCAGAAAATTTGCCTCTACCTGGTTTTGAACCTGGGTCTCGTGGATGCACTTAATGATACCTCACAAACTGAGCTGAGGCTCATGTTCATACAATTTTTAGTATATCCAAAATTCTTTGTTTTCACATGGTTTGTCAAATAGTGTGTAGTGATCATGCGGGTTCCCCCTTAACACAATAAAGATCACATAGTTGGGGCATAGTTTAGCCAACTATGTTGCCTAGTTTGTTTTTGGAAAATTTGACCATTTTTCCATTAAAAAACTTATAACCTAATTTCAAATTTCATTATCCTCCATGAATATTATCACACCCATTAGAGAGATCTTCTTGAATCTATTTCATTGGATTTTCTCCTGTTCTTTCATCTAAACTCAGAATCAAGCACCGATCATCTCGTTGTATTATCATCTACAAGTAATCTATTCATTTTATGCCATTCTTAATTCTACATGGTATCAAAAAAGTTATTTAGGTGCCAGATAATATGAAATATTTCTAGGTTCTTCATACATTTTTAAAATTTTCCCTATCTGAGTTGAACTGGGAGATGATACTGGATAAGAACTCTACTACAGACCTACTGTAGGTGGTCCATACTTTTCCTGAGTGATTTGATGATTTATAGAGATATTTATCATAGTGATCCATGATTTACCTTCTATCATGTCCTCATAAATTAATTGAATGATTAAATTGAATGTAATAAAACTTGTTAGGGATTCCCACTAGTTCCTTGAGACTTATTGGAGGTTTTTCCCCAACCAAGTCCAACCATGGGGTGTGTCTTTGAGATTTACCATTGTTATACCACCCATGGGGTGAGTGTTGTGCTTACCTAGATAGAGGAAGTCTGTAATGAAGTGAATTGAGTTAAATTCTTTGTTTAAGAGATGACTTGCATCCTTTTCATGTTGATTATTTTGATCAAATGGTTTATATAGAATTTTTATATGAGTGGGTAAACTAATGTATTTTTAAATGTCATGAAATGTGAAGTGGTGAATGAAGGTGTTGAATTGAGATGGTGGAATATGCCTTTGTGGGTATACCTTGGATTATAACTCCATATAATGCCATATATGATGCTCTCATTGATCACGATAGTGGTAGTGGACACCTTGGACAAGATTTATCCTTGGGTATTGATTTTGTGGGATGAATTTGGCCTTAATACCCCTTGGATATAGTTTGTTTGTGCTTGTAGTGGACATGGTCTGTTGACATGCCCCTTAGACCCCAATTCAAGCCTAACCGATTTTCCCTCAAGATGATCCTGGGACTTGACAAGGATGCCTTGGTTCACTATACCATGGATCTAGCCTTACAGGGTCTAAAATATCAAATTATATGACTCGACCATAGTAAATGTAACATTATTGATTATACGGCTTGACCATAGTAAATGTGAAACTTCTAGTTATACGGCTTGACCATGGTTGACATGAGATATAGGTTATATGACATGGTCATGGGTGATGTGATATATTGTGTATATAGCATGGACATGGTGTTTACTTCATTTATTTTACTATTTCCTACTTATAGGAGATTGATACTTGTTTTTTAGGAACCCTTGTTTGGATTGACAATATCACTTATAACTATTACTTTTTCCATGGGAATTTTACTTTCAGTACTCCCATACTTGTTATATTATTTACTCAACTTTAGATTGTATTTAACAACTATAAATTGTTATAGATACCTTGGTTAGGAAACTATTGGTATTGTATCTCATACCCTATTCAGGCCGGCGTTGGGTACCTAAATTGACTATTTAGATATAGGTAGGGATCAAGACAAGCACCCATAGCTAGATTCTTGACTTTATGCCATGCTTAAGAGAAGGGGAGCACAAGACTAGGCTGAGGATTGTGATGCTATCTGGAAATAGTTCTTTTTGGATTATTTGATATTTTTATAGAAGTATTATACCAATTCCTGTATTCTTGTTTTGGATTCTTTGTAGAAAAATGACATGATCATCATTGTATATAATATTTATTCTAGAATTGTTTTATATAAATTTATTTGGATGTTTACCTTCCATTCAGTTATTATAATGCTTCCTCTATTGACTATTATTATTATTACACTATGTTACACTCTAAAATGAGGGAATAGTCTCCCAATAGACACACCCTAGGCCCTCGCTACTAGTCTAGATCCTCTGGAGTTCGGAGAGATTCACTTGAGTCTATGTAGCCAACCGGGCTTGGGGAACTGTTCAATGGAATCCTGGTCTGGGATGTTACAAAGTGGTATTCGAAGAACGTTCTTTTTTCTAGTTTTATTTACTATTTAGAGAAAATGGAAAGGGATATGAAGGAATTGGAATTTGTTAATGATATTGGCCTAGGAGTAGCTAACCCTTGTACAAGAAAACACAAATTGCCTCGAATGTAAATTGCTATTTTCTAGATTTTGACTGTTACAGTAGATTTGATTTCACTATTGGGTGATGCATTTGAATTGTGATGTTATCATTGATATGATTGAGGGTTCTATTTTGTTTCAACCTGATGAGATGAGGGTATTCCATATCATGGATCATTTTATATACTTTATAAGAATCATATTTAATGAATTATGTCAGGACATATATGATGTATTTCTAGTTTTCATGATGTTGTGATATGTGCCGTGATAGATATACTTGGTGATTTAATAGATGATTTATGTAGTGTTTTGGGAAAATTGGTTGGTACTTAGAGTGCCTTTCATAACCTAATCAATGCTTTCCTAATTAGGATACAATAGAAACCCTAAGTATAAAATTATAGTGCATTGAGTCAT
Organism: Viscum album; assembly: GCA_963277665.1. Lineage (NCBI taxonomy): Eukaryota > Viridiplantae > Streptophyta > Magnoliopsida > Santalales > Viscaceae > Viscum > Viscum album. Next base: position 1,641,742,874 of record OY728145.1, read on the forward strand.
GGACTATGAGTTGCATGGACTAGAATGAGTTATGGTGCAGATTAGGTGGAATCCATATTTTAGTTCATGAGGAGTATGGGACCTTATAGATCATAAGTGGTGAACCATTTGGTTCAACCATTTAAAATGAAATGTGAAAATAATATGAAATCAAAAGGAAAATCAACTTTGGTAAAATAAATAACTTAACTAAGAATAGAATTTTGAGTGGGCAGTAGGCAGTGAATCTAGTGACTTTACAAATGTTTCTTTTTACCAGTCCTAACTTTAGGAGTAGGCTATGTGGTATGACCTATTTATAATAATATTTTTACTTATCTTATGCTTTTAGCTATGAAATTTTCTATTGATATTTTATGAGGTGTATATTTGTAATTGTAGAGACATGCCACCACAAATAACTATAATCATATGCCAGGAGGGTGGCAATGACCATGCTTTGGATGTGATGATCCATGGTATATTGGTGGATTATCCTATAGTTCCAATTGTGGAACTAGTTATTTTACTGGACATGTGTGTTGAGGAATAGTTCCATGAGGGGTTTTTTTGCTTAATGCAGACTCCCAGAGAGCACCGTATCCTATCTTGTATATGATTGAGTTGATGTGTATGTTCCAATAGCAACATCCACCCATGTTTTTGGGGGATGGAGGTCCATAGGATTCTAAGCTATGTCTTGAGACTACGTTGTCAATCTTTGTGAATATATAGACACTTACTGAGAGGAGATTGAATATCATGATGTATATCCTTTGAGGAGTAGAAAATAACTGGAGGGATGTTTTAAACTAGGTTTATCGGTTGAGAGACATGGTTTGGTAGGATTTACAAACCACTTTCTAAAATTACTTTTTCCCCAAGACATTGAGAGAAGAGAAGGCCAGTGAGTTCATGCATCTGGAATAGGGCGCTATGAAAATTATGTAATATTTGGCATACTTTAATAAGATACAATTTTTTGCACTGATATAACTTGTTGATGAGCTATCGAGGGCAAGATGCTTCGAGGAAGGTCTCTGACATACTATTTGATCTCAGGTCAACACATTCAGGTTGACAATGATTACCGAAATAGTAAATCAGGAACTAATTACAGAGGGAAACCTAAGGTAAAATGGGGGCACAAATCATAGCAGTGTGGTCTCTTATCCTAGTGGATCAACTTCTAGTGGTTGGAAGAAAATTTTTGAGGCTTCTCGTGACATGATTCCTAGATAGGACACAATTGTTATAAGTGCAGTTTTTTTCATCAGTATGGAATATGGGGACACATGTAGAGTTAGTGTGATAACAACCCAGTCAAGTGCTGAGCTTTCGGTAGGATGTTCCACATGTAGCATTTCTAGAGGACCTCCCCTCTATTATTGAGTGGTAGAGGGTTAGATTCAACACCATGCTCAGGAGTGGGTTTCATAGATCTACGTCAGGTAGGGAGCTAGAATAGTACTAATCAATTAGGTCGAGGTGGTGGTGGTGTTTGGGGTTGAGGAAACTATACACCAGTTATACTGAGATAGAAGAGAGACCCTACCTTGGGTAGTGAGGTTTTATCATAAGGTCACAGTTCCATACAAATCTATTTTGTACAACCTACCCCTGAGGAGCAAGGTGCTGAACAATCAGTGGTGAGTGGTATGATCTTAGTATCCTATTCTATTACATCTTCTCTCTTAGATATAGGTGCATCACATAGTTTCATATTTCTACCTGTGGTGGAAATCCTTAAGCTTCTTGTTCATTTTTAGAGGATGTTATAACTCTTAACACTTTATTAGAGATTATAATGGAGGATATACATCAATACATAGAGTTGAACCTTGAGATTAGTGTGTTTCACTTCATCTAGAATATTTTTTTCCTCAACTTGACCAGGTTTGACGTCATACTCGGGATGGAATTTCTAGTATATTATCAAGACTACGTTGACTTCTATCACCATAGGGTGACTTTCACATCATTATAGGGCATATTTTATAATCACAAGGGTGAATGGTATGTCTAGGAGAGTTGAGATGGACTACAAAATCATGGGTTGGGAAGGATGATATCCCAAATTTCTAGTTTATATCTTGATGATCAAGGAGAGAATTGGGAAGATTTTCCTCCAGTGGTTAATCATTTTAGGGACATCTTCCCAAATTACTTTTTTAGTTTACCTCTTGAGAGATATGTTAATTTCTCCATTGATATAGTTCTTAGATATTCATTGTTATCCATTCCTCCTTATATGATAGCTACAATGGAGTTACAGGAGCTCAAGAGGCAGCTAGAGGATTTAGAGGTAGATGATAACATTAAGTTGTCTAAGGATTAAAAAAAATTTAACCAGTTAATGGTTAAGAACTTGTATCCATTTTCAAGGACAGATAAACTTTATCATCATCTCTGAGGAGCTTGGGTGTTCTCAAAAATTGATTTGAGGTCGGGATATCACTATGTTTATGTTTGACCTACAGAAATACCTTGTATAGATTTTTATTGCATGTATAGTCTATATGAGTATTCAGTTATGCTATTCGGTCTCATGAATGTGCCATCAGTCTTCTTGGCACTAATGATCCAAGTTTTCCATCCTTATCTGGATTCATTTGTGGTGGTTTTCATGGATAATACATTGGTGTATTCTCACAATCAACATGACAATGCCAAACATCTTGAGATAGTTTTGAATACATTGAAAGAACATAAATTATATTATAAAATCATAAAGTTACACTTCTAGATGGATAATATTTACTTCTGAGATCATATTATCTCAGATTCAAGAGTATCAATTTACCTAGAGATGGTGAGAGCTATAGTTTCCTGGGAGAATCCCAAAAAAAATCTTCGGTATAATGAGTTTCATGGGGATATTTGGATATTATTGTAATTTAATATAGGAATTATCACACCAAGAAGTTTTCTTATAGTATTGAATAAGAAGGGTGTGAAGTTTGTATGGACAGATACTTGTGAGATAGACTTTCAGGAGTTAAAAAGGCGATTGACTTCAGCGTCAGTCCTAATTTTGTCATAGTCGGGAAGGAGTTGCACCGTTTATTGTGACGCATCAAGTATTATGCTAGGAGAAGTTCAAATTTTAGGGTATAGAGTTATAGTATACAGATCTCTCTAGTTAAGGCCACATGAGAGGAATTACCCAACACATGATCTCTAGTTAGCTGCAGTTGTTCATGCTTTGTGCTATTGGAGACACTATTTAGTGGGAAAGTCTTTTTTGGTGTACATAGACCATAAAATAATAAAGTATATATTTACACTGGATGATAGGAATCTGAGTTAGAAATGGTGGGTTGATTATATATAGTCTTTCGACTTATATCTATCCTATATGCCTAGTAGAGGAAATACAGTGGCCGATGCACTGAGCAGGAGGACTCAGATACAGAAAATTTATCCAAATAGTAGTGAGTGGAAGCTTATGGATTTATTCTCTTTGATTCACTTGGAGGTTCAGGACATCCAGATATAGAGTTATATTTCATTATTATCTATGACTTCTACCCTAATATATAGAGTGAATATGGGGTACTATCCAATTCTTAGGGCCTAGTCCTATGGGGGAGTGTGGAAAGTGAGGACCCACCTCCTGGTTGGACTATTGGTGAGGATGAGATCCCATATCTCCATGGTCACATTTGGGTTCTAGTGGATATATGAGAGTAGTTGATGTAGGAGTTTCATGCCTTAGTTTGGATAGTGTATCTTGGTGTCACCAAGATGTGTCATGATTTATGTCTCCAGTACTGGTGGTCAGGTATAAAATGTGAGATATATGGGTTTTTACAAGGTGTTCCACCTATCAATAGGTGAAAGTGGGAAATCAATGACCAGAATAAATTTTACAGTAGTTACCTATTCTTGAGTGAAAATGGGATGATGTCATGATGGATTTCATAATAAGTTTTCTGAGGTCACCTTGAGGTTGTGAAGTTGTATGAGTTATTGTTGATATACTGACAAAGGATTCCCATTTCCTTCTAATTAAGAAGACCTTCAGTGTGGATAATCTTGGGAGTTTGTATATCCATGAAATAATATGACTTCACTGGGTCCCTCATACTATCATTTCAGATAGGGATTCCTGGTTTATGTCTCGTTTCTAGCTGAGTTTGCAAAGGGTGTTGGGTACATATGTGGTTATGATCACAACATACCACCTTCATACTGATGACCAGTTAGAGCATATGATACAAGTTCTTGAATAAATTCTACGAGTATGTTTTGTGGATTTTGAGGCATCTTGGGAGAGGCATATACCCCTAGTTGATTTCACCTAAAATAATAGTTATCAATGATGATAATAATGGAACATTATGAAAATTTTCATGGTAGGCCACGATGATTGAACCTATACTGGTTATAGGCAGGTGAGGTAGATTTATAGGGACCGTGTCTTATGTATGAGACTTTAGAGCAAGTCCAGTTGATTAGGAAGCTGATGGCTACTACACATCCTTAAGATAAATCTTACACCGATCACTACAGATAACCTCTAGAGTTTGAGGATACGGATTGTGTCTTTTTTATGTATCTCACCAAGGTTGGGACATAGATAGATCATAGGACATGTTAAGATTTCACCATGATTTTTTAGTCCATTTGAGATTCTTGAGAGATTTGGGCCGGTATCCTATCAATTAAAATTACCTTAGAGGTACCGATCCGTGAATGATGTCTTCCACATAACTAATCTATGCTGTTATCATTAATACCCATATCAAAATCTACATTCATAGGAGGTGGAGTTATTGATAGATGCTTTATTTGAGGCACATCTGATTCATATTTTTGACAGGAGCATGAAGATTCTACAAGGCTGGTCAGTTCGTCTAGTATAAGTGGTGTGGTAGCATGAATATTTACAGGATGAGACTTTGGAGTGGGAGGCTGATGTATATACTCAGTGGTGGAATTATTCTCTGATGATTCTTGACCACCCTTGAGAGTGAAATTCATGGAAAAATTGTGTTAAGGGGGAAATATCATAAGATCACAGGTTTTAATACAAGGTAATTATCTCTTTAATTTTGGTTTAAATACTTATATACAACCTAATGTGAATACACTTTGAGTTTATGGGCGTATCAGGGGTGTCTAGGGATTTTTCGAAGCCCAAAACCCAATATTTTGGGAGAATAAGGCAGGACACATGGTAAGTATAAACCATGTTAGACAAGATTCATGGTTACTACTAACCATGCGAGACCTGGGTAGAGGGAAAGAGGAGTGTGCATGGTTTTTCAAACCATGTGGATGGAGGCGCATGCCCTTGTAGGGAACCTACAATTTTTAGTAGATCCCAAATGCATGGTTTGTGCATAGATAGTCAAATCATGCATAATAACTTTGTGTGTGTCCAATTAACATAGTGAAGGGTTCATGGTTGGCATATAGTTTGACCAACCATGTAGCCAATCCATGTAGGCATATTTTTTTGAGGAAAATTGACCATTTTTTCCTTAAAAAACTTACAACCTAATTTCTATTTTAATTATCCTACATGGACAACATCACACCATTTTGAGAGCCCCTCTTGAAGTTATTTTATAGGATTTTCTCCCATTCTTTCGGCTGGACTCGGAATCAAGTGAAAATCATCTCGTTGGATTCATTTTGGTGAGTACCCCATTCCTTTAGTATAGTTATTTTCTCTTCATGGTATTGATGATGTTATTTAGGTTGAGGCTAATATTATCTATTTTCAGTTTTATCATTATTTATTTAGTTTTATCCATATCTAAGTTGAATTATGAGATAATACTGGATGACCAATTAATTATAGACCTATAATAGGTGGTTTATACTTTTCCCAAGTGATTCTATTCTTTATAAAGATAGTTTCCATAGTGCATCATGATGGACCTTCCAGAGTGGCTTCAAAAATGAATTGAATGATTAAATTAAATTTAATGAAACCTGTTAAGGATACCCACTAGTTCTATGAGACTTTTTGGAGGTTTTTCCCCAACCAAGGTCACCCACGGGGTGTGAATTTGAGATTTACCTATGTTATACCTCCCATGGGGTTAGTGTTGTGATTTCCTAGTCAGAGGAAGCCTGTAATGAACTGAATTGTATCAAATCATTTGTTTAGGAGATGTATTACCTCCTTTGCATGTTTATAATTTTGATTAAATGGTTTATATGGAATTTTTATATGAGTGGGTGAACTAATGGATTGTGAAATATTATGAAATGTGAAGTGGTCAATAAATGTGATGAATTGAGATTGAGGTAGATGCCTTTGTGGGTATACCATGGATCCTAACTCCATCAGATTCCATAGATGATACTTCCATAGATCTTGATAGTGGCAGTGGATTCCGTTGATGAGATTGATCCTTGGGTCTTGATTCTGTTGGATTCCTTAGGCCTTACTACCCCTTGGATCTAATTTTTTTGGGCTTGCAGTGAACATGGTATATTGACATGGTCCTTAGACCCCAATTCAAACCTAACTAAATTTCCATCAGGATGCTCATGGGACTCGATGAGGTTGCCTTGGTTCACTATACATTAGATCCAGACTTACGAGGTCTAACATATCTAATTATATGAATCGGTCATGGTAAATGTGGGATTATTGATTATTCAGCTCGGCTATGGTAAATGTGGCACTTTTGGTTATATGGATCAACTGTGGATGAAATAAGATACAAGTTGTATGGCATGACCATGGGTGCTGTGAAATATTTTGTATATGGAATGGCCATGGTGATTACTTAATTTATTTTACCACTTCCTCATTATAGGATCTTGAAACTTGTCTTGCAAGAATCATTATTTTTCTTGATAGTATCACTTAGAACTACCTTTTCCATAGACACTTTACATCTAGTAATTCTATACTTGTTATGTTATGCACTTTGATTTAGCTTTTATTGCACATACATGAAATTTTATATACACATTGGGTGGTGAACTATTGGGATTGTATCTCACACCCTATTTGGGATGCCGTTGGGTACCCAAAAAGACAATTTGGATACAATTAGGGATTGAAGTAAGAACCCACAGTTTGATGCTTGACTTTTTTACTTGCTTAGGAATAGGGGAGCACATGAATAAGAAGTGGCTCATGATTCTATCTAGAGATAGTTATTTTTGGTATTTTTAGTATTTAGATACATATATTATACTAATTACTGTATACTTGATTTGTATTTTTTGTAGACATGTGAAATTATCATCATTATATATGAAATTCCTTATAGTATTGTTTTATATACCTATCATTAGATGTTCAACACATGTTCATTTGTTATAATGATTCTGTTATTAAATATTATTATTATTCCAATAATTTACACTCTGACATGATGGAATATTCTCCCCATATACACATCATACACCCTCACTACTAGTTAGAATAATATGGCATTTGGGGAGATGTGCTTGAGTCCATGTGGCCAACCAAGCTCGAGGCATTGTTTAGTGGAATATCATTCCAAGAAATTACAAAATGTATTAAATCACACTAAAATATATGAATGAAATATAGAAATTAGGAAGAAATGGTTCCAAAGACCTAAAAACTCTAGAGGAAAAAAATAGTAAAAATATAGAAATAAAATAGCCAAATTTGTACCTCACAAAATAATCCAACCCTTACAGCATAGAACAACCTCATGGAGGTCCTACTATGGGATGGTCAAGAGACCACAACATATCCATCCTAAAATAGGTATATGGGCCTTGACTCCTCATCCTATACCTCTGTGGAATGGTATATAGAGCATGGTTTAATTATATTGAAATAAGAAAAGTGGTTATTGAGTCCTTGCCCCTTCCCACCATGGCCTGAGCCCCCATATTACAGTGTAGAGACCCATATAAACACCCTCCATGGATTTTCCCCTAGTTTGTGTTATGGAGTACCCTAGTTGGGATAAAATATAGAAATTTGGGATCGCCACTATTGTGTGACCTCTTTAGGCTATGGTGTAGTATAAATAAAACTAGTTCTAAAATTTATATAACCCATAGAAACAACCCAATAACAACTAAAACTCGTAGAAACATAAAATAAACTAAAATAATTTAATAAATAAAACCACAGTGACCTAAGGGGTTTCACAATTGTCCCCACCATACAATTTTCTTCCCCTATAATTTCCTTAGTCTAAATTGTATGGTAGTAGAGGGAGAAAGAGATAAATCAACTTCATCTACCATCAAATACACTCATTTATAATCTTGAAAATATCAGTACCCCAAATCCTTGATCACGACATCCAATTATAAATCTTTAAGAATATAGAGACCTAAAAAAAGTATCCCCCCCATTTTGAATTCATCTAATATGGGTATTAAAGAAAAAAATCTCTAAAAATAATAGTTCTACCCAAAAAACGTGGTTCTATAAACCAAAAAAATTAAAACAAATGGATTTCACAAAACACATACATACACAAAACCAACTAAACCCCAAAAGGAAGCACCATTTAATAACATGCAAGTTCTCACGATTGAGTCACCCAAAATGAAGTAAACCCATATCATCCCAAGAAAAACAAATCACATAGAATCTAAAAAAATAGTCCTCAACAAGAAGATAATGTGAAATCTTACCCCGGATTACAAAATTGAGCTAAATGGGTAAACTAAGACCACATATCTGGGTCACCCTCTCACAGTGAACCCTTGAAGGCCTGAAATGTCACCAACCTATTCATAATATAAAATGATTCCATGCTTGTCCATGTAAACCAAAAATCCCACCCATGTTCATCCTATTCCCAATAAACAAATATAAACACATGAATAACCATTAACAAAAGGCCATTATCACAAAAAACATCCATATAAGGCACATGGAACAAGGGGCATGAATGTTTTAAACCATCACCTCTCAAGAAGAATAACCAAAAAGGGATGGGGGTACCTAATAACACATAAAAATTCCACCTTAATCCCATAATTATATAAAACTATCAATATTTAATCCTCAATATAAAATATCACCTGAAACTCATAGAGATTAGACCTCATCAATTTACCAAAATAATAAGAAAAATATTACCTATCCCAGTTTCTTAAAAAAATATAATATCTCACACCCCACCACACCATTGAAATGGTAAAAAACAGTTTACAATATATTTGGATTTTAGGAAAGATCCATAATAAATAAAAAACCACCCCTCGAGATGCATACCCTACCTTTACCTGAGACCTTTCTAGGGGCATAATTTAAATCACATGAAACATTAACCAAACCTATTCATGTTTCTTAAAATCAAATCAATCGATCCCAACCCACATGAAGGTTAAAAATAAAATTTTACCAATCAATCAAGTAAAACAAATTCCATAAATATAATCCCTTGCTTTCAAAATTCACCTCATTCCATAAGTAAGTAAAAACTTATTTTAAAACAAACACATAAGCTCTTGAAAAAAACCATCCATTTAAAAACATTACACTTCATTTAAAATCCAGAATCCCTAATGGAGTTCCCCAAAAAAAGTAAAAACCATTCACCATTCCATTTTAATTAAATGAAAATAATCAATCTTAAAAAAATACCCCAGGAAGGTCAAAAATCCCTCAAACTATCCTTTAATTTTAAAATCAAAATATTTTTTAGAATTTATTATAAAATTAAAAAATTTCAAGAGAATTTTATAAAAACCAATTCCATTTTACTACCATGCCCAAATTCTTATTTCAAACCAAAAAATATTTCCATAAAATCCACCATTTTTTTCTTCAGAACACTAATTTTCCACAATAACCACACAAAGAAAGAGGCAAACCATAAATTGAAACTATTAACATATCATAAGGATCACTTGATTCATTATAAATTATCATGAAATAATCAAAATACCCAATACTTAATGTGTCTATATAATAAATAAAAATGTGATTAAAAAATTTTATTTACGCTTATACATGGTTTTATGGGCCACACTACAACCATACATCAATTCCTAATAAATTTTCAAGATTAAGCATTTAGTCACTTCCTGGTTTATTATTCCCTGAAAACCAACCTCATAAACATAATAAACTTTTCATTTTCATCCCAAAATAATAAGACAACCCATAGGCATACTCATATAATAACACTGGGGATCAAAACATCATCAATGATAATAAAAATAAAACCATAAATTAAAAATCCAAATCCTGTTAACCATGGAAAGTCAGGTATCATCCCAAAGGGTGGTGATCAAGAACCTACTCATGACTAACCTCATAGTTACTATTGATAATATTTACTCAATTTTACTACCACACACCCAAATAACAACATAGTGTCTCCATAACCTAGTCCCCCATTTAGAAACCTAGTCTCTTATACCATTTATAATGAATTATCCTTTGTTGACCTAACATTTCACCAGAATCGATCCTCCACTAGGCTTAAAGGGTGTTCCCAATCTTGAAAAGTTGGAAACTAGTACTTGGGTATCAATAATTCTCATTTCAAATGGTTTCAAACTCAAAAAAAATATAAAATAAACAAGTAGTGTAAATATATAGACATTAAAACATGACATAATGAATAAAAAAACTTTAGAAACAACCAACTAAAATAAATATACAATAGAAGTAAAAAATAAATGATATAGAAGAAAAGATATAATATGAAAAATAGATTATACAGTATACCAAAATCAAAAGACAATAAAACCTAAATATCTCCAACACCACCATGCATCCATCCCCGAACGGACTAAAAGATAAGGAATAAATGAAAAAATATGAACTTGAAAGAGAAACATAAGGGATTCATATTCACCTGGGTACTAGTGCATATATAGGGTGTGTGATAATAATTCATAGTAGTATCTCAGCAATGAATATATAAAAAATCCTTTATAATATATTTTATAAATTTCTTGTTTGAATATAATTATGAAATATGTTTTCACATGGTTTTAAAATGAATTCCAATTACAAGTCATTTTTATGTTTCTAAAAAACCACCTATTATAAAATAAAACAAGTATGTGTAACCATTTTAATTTATCATTTTTAAAATAAGGAAATAGTTATTTTAAAAGTTATTAAAAATAATCCACAATTACCTTTTATCCCTATATCTAAATAATATTATAAATACTCATTTTTTATTTCATAAAACATCATGTTTTTTTATTTTAAACCATAATTTATAAATAATTTTAGAAATAATTTGAAACTGAACCAAAAACCTAAATGTGATGAATTAGAATCACAGATAGACACCCAGGTTTAAAAATACAAACAAATCTAACTTAATCGAGAAGTGATTCCATGTGATCTAATCAAACTATAGGAATAAAAATGAGAAATAAAATAAATTTCCCTAAATCATCATGTGAAGGACCCATGTATCATGGGAAACATCCTAATACTCAAGTAACATGATCCAAATTAGTAATCTAAACCCTAATAATGCCTATAAGAACATGTCTGTCTTGGTAGTCCTATCAAACTAACCTGGACCTCAACCATCCCAAGAGCGTGAAGATACCATGGGTTCAACCATCTATCTACACTTAGCTATACAATTCCACTATATCTTGGTATAATATGTACTAGAGTTTAAAATTATATTGGTCACTTACTAACTCCTAAGATTCCCAAACATGTAATATTAAGGTGAGAAATCAGTAAAACAATCACATGAATCAAATACAAAGAATTTGAAATAAAAATAATATAACCTCTTATAACCTCACATGAAACAACACTAATCAAATTAATTTGTAATAATCCAAATAAATATATCAAATTACAAACATCTATCATGGGATCAAAATACACGAAATGTATAATAATAATATATGGATTAAATAAGGGTCTCACATGTTTTTGAAATATCTATGTTAAAATTCCGAATGAGCTTTCAAAAAAAATTTTAGAATTCAAAAATATTTTAATCCTTTTTATATATCATTTAAAATGTTCCTTTAAAACCATTTAACAAATTACATTTGATAATTAATTTGTAAATCAATGTTTTAAAAAATTCCCTTTGTGAAAATATTTCAATCCACCACTGAGACCCAATAATCATAAAACCATTTAAAATGTGGGATAAAGCCCATATTTATGTAAAATGTATCATTAAAACATCACTCTCCCCTCTTTAAAATTTAACCAATGTTAATAATCCTATCAAAACATTTAATCTCCGAGCATTTTAATTTACAATTAGCGTGGAACTTAATTCTTTGATAAGTGTTTAAACCATTTTAAATACATTTAAAATCCATCATGATTATTTTATACACATATAATTAAATAATAAATAATTTTTAAGGACTCACGCAATTTATAATAGGTATAATAATGGAATTAAAAATAAACACCTACTTATTTTAATAAGAATACTATAAAAATGAACCTAATTCAATAAAGAACACCAAACCCAGAAAGGAAATAGCTTGACATGGCCCTAAACATCAAAATAACTAACAATAGAACTATAAAATTTCTTAAAATAAATCCAAATGGTTGTTAGGGTTTCAAGGATAAGGGAAGTTCATGATGAAATTAAGATAGAATAAGATACAAGAGAAACCAACCTCTTAATATTCTTAGAATTGATTTAAAATGGGATTATAATAGAAGAATAGGTAATAGATAGATCCCATTGGTTCAACCCTAGTAGAATTCACATGGAAGAGGTAAAAAATATAGTTAAATCCCTAAAAAAATTAGAGGGAAAAAACAATTAATTCCAAAAATTAGAGAGATAGACAGGAGACTCAGGATACAACCCCTACCCTTATGGTCCTGCTATTATAAGGTTCATGGACCAAGATGAAGACATAATAAAATAGAAAAATGGGGATCAACCCCTCAACTCATCCCTCTATGGAAGGGTCTAGGGACCATGATGCAAACTGCCTGAAATAGGCAGAGGGGGTTTTGTCCATCTCCCTAGGAAAATACAACCTGGCCCTCTATGTTATGATGTGGAGACCCATGAAAACTCCCTCCATAGTGTATCCCCGAGGTTATTCCATATATTACTCCAGTTTCGTAGAATTAGGGATCTTCATGCCTTTAATAATGGTGTGGCCTCCCTAGGATGTGGCGTAGCAGACTGTATTCAAGATCTAAAATATCCAGAACCCAAAAAACACACCAAAACAATAGAGACTCCCTGAAACTTAAAATAGAACAAAATAATTTAATAAATAAAACCAAAATTAAATGGGGATATCACATGAGATGTATGTTAAACTGGTGATACTTTTAATTAAAACCCTTAAAATAATATCTGTGATATTTCTTCCAATTAGCACTTTTTAAGGCCACAATCATTCAGTATGGGTGATCCTAATGGTTAGGTGTTTGTGAATTATATTTTGTAAGAAAGTAAAGAAATAAGGTGACTTTAATAGTTATGTTCCATGTTCTTGGAATTTTCTTTGAGTTACACAATTTGAGAAATACTAATGGTTATGATAGCATAGGAATAGATTTTATTTAATCTATTTAAGGTATTTGGATAAATATTTCTTCCACTTATATATCCATAAATCATATATGATAAGATTAAAAAATCTTCTATCTACTAGATATAGTCATGGATTATTTTAATACTCAAACTACCACAAGTCATGATGAAATTTTTATTTTGGATCACTAGATTGATATGATGTATGGGGTCATCATTTTTTATTGGAGTACTTTCATTAAAATTCCTTTATGAAAAGATATAATACCTGGCACTAAATCATAGATATAACTCTTTTTTAGGTTATGTATTACTTAATGATATTCATATTGACATGTCCCATAAGTATAACCTATAAAACATTTTAATATTCATATATATGGTTTATAAGTGTTCTCAAAGTAAAGCATTCTAAGCATATTAATTTTAAGGTTATAGATATCAATTTCACTAAATCGTACTCATTGGTATTTGTATCGGTTCTGCATCACACATTTTTGTGATGATATTCACAAAAAAAATATAAGAGGTAATTTATTAATATAAAATTCAACCATCATGTAGGTAATGGAGTAATAGTTGATACCTTAGAATTATGAAATTATGATCAAGTCTACCCAGTGGATTAGTCCTAGTATTGGGAACTACTATTATATTCCTTCCATAAATACAAATTTGAATTTTGTATCTTGTTTGCACAAGATGGGATTTTCATTCACTATTAAGAACAATATTTATTCTATATATCGTAATGAAATGTTTTATGGCATTGGTAATACAGTAAATGGTTTATATTCTCTAGATATGAATAATAATTTTTATAACATTTAGAATAAAAAGTTCAGGGTTGATTCTAATCCCACACACCTTTGGCATTATTTCCCTGGAAATATAAATAAGAAACACATCCAAAGACTATATAAAGATGAATTATTATATCTTTTTTATTATGAATCATTTGAAAATTTAAAATATTTTTTATTAAAAAAGATTACTAAATAACATTTTACTGGAAAATGAAAAAGGGATAGTGGAATGTTGGATCTTCTACATAGTGATATATATAGACCAATGAGTACTTGAGAAAGTTTTGGATTTAGGTACTTAGCTTCCTTTAACAATGACTTTGGATAGTATGGATATGTGTTTTTGATTAGACATAATTATGAAACTTTTGAAACGTTCAAAGAGTTAAAAAATTACAAAATAAACAGAGAGAAAGTATAAAGAATCTATAATCAAATTGGGTTAGTGAATAGTTGAGCCATGAATTCATTGATCATCAATGGGATTGTAGAATTGTTTCAAAAATAAATCCTCCTTGAATAATATAGTGGAATGGTGGGTCTAATAAGAGGAATTATACCTTATTGGACATGGTTCAATCAATGATGAGTTAATGTTAACTTCAAATTACATTCTGGGGTTATTCTCTAGAAACTGTTTCATATCCACTAAAACACATTCAATATAAAGCATTCCTTAAGAAACCATATGTGATATAGACTGTGAAACATCTCATTATATATTTTACAAATTTTTAGGTATGTATAGAATTCATGCAATGTTTTTCTTTTGATAATCTTGACACAAAATCTAAAAAATATTTTTTATTGGTTATAATAAGGAAACTATGGGATATTATTTCTATAATATTATTGAATAAGTGCTTGTGGATGGATGTGGTGTTTTTATTTATATGGAACACATGATAAGGTGATTAAGTGGGAGGAAATATAAACTTTGAGATGTTCAAGACCAATAAATGATAAGTTTTCTAGAGATTGAGGTTGAGTCGGTTCCATAAAGAGTTATTAAATAATAACTAAATTAATCAATATAAGAACCTTAAAAGACTAGTAGGATTTATCAAGATCTAATGTGATAAAGAATTTACCTAGATAATGATGATAAAGTAATATTCATAGGAGATAAACCTACTACTTACTAAGAGGTATATAAAGTATTAATTATGAGAAATGGTAAAAAGGTATGGAATCTGAGATGGACACCTTGTACACTAACAAATTTTGTAACTTGGTAGATTACATTGAAGGGGTGTGACCTATAGGGTGAAAGTGGATTTTACACAATAAATTTGAAATGGATAGTAAAGTGTCTACCTATAAATCATGTTTGGTAGTAAAAGGTTACAAGAAAATTCATGGTATTGACTATGATGAGACTTTGTCACATGTTGTGATGATAAATTCTATTCAGATATTTCTTTCCATAACAACTCAATTTTATTATAAGATATCTTAAATGGATGAAAAAACCACTTTAATTTATGGGAATTTAGTCAGGGATGTGTATATGACACACCCCAAAGGATTTGAAGTGCAAAATGAGACTAAGAAGGTATATAAACTAAAATAGTCCATTTATGGATTAAACCATACAACTTAGAGTTTGAATATCCAGTTTTATGATGTGATTAAAGAGTATTTTTGAATAAAAAAATTTATCTTATGTATAAAAGAAGACAAGTGGGAGCATAGTAGTATTATTAATATTTTATGAGGATGATATTCTACTTCTTGGTAATGATATATTGACATTTCAATCCATGAAGATGTGGCAAGGTAAGTTCTTCTTGATGAAATCCATGGGTGAGGAAACTTACATAATGGGTAAGAGGATCTATGGAGATATATCTAAGATCCTTATTAGACTTATTTTGGACACTTACATTGGTAAAGTGATACATAGCTTTAGAATGGAGATCTCAAAAAGGTATATTTTTTGATGTTACATGGTTTAAATCTTAGGAATATTTACGATCATTCTAATGATTAAGAAAGGATTGATAGAGTTCCCTATGCATTTTATGTTGGTTCTATCATGTATGCCATGTTTTTTACTTGAAATAATTTCAAATATGACCTTAACATAATAATTAGATACCAATATAATCCCATTTAAAGTCACTAGATATATATAAAGATCATTATTATGTATTTGACAAGGACTAAGGATATGTTCTTAATCATTAGAGGATATGATGTACTTTTTTTAAAGGGTTATGTAGGTATAATTTTCCAATATGATAGTGATGACATGAAATATCAATATATTTTCTTGTTTTTTATAAATAGTGGATCTATTAGTTTGAACATTTCTAAATAAGACACCGTAGAGGACTCAATAATAGAGGTAGAATACATCACCGCATCAGATTTTGTGAAGGAAGCAGTTTGGATCAGTCAGTTTATTTATAAACTAAAGGCGGTCCTTAACATCAAGGGAGAAATTGAGACTTAGGGTAACAAAAATAGAGTTATGTTTCAGGATAAGGAACCACAATATTACCAAATTACCAAACACATCCTTCCCAAATACCATTTTATATGGGTGATCATTGATAGGGGATATTTTAGAAACTATTAGGTGGATATATATGAAGATATAAAAGATTCATTGAATAAATCATTTTTACAACAGAATTAAGAGTTTCATGTAGAGTCTCTAGGAATATGTTTCCTGAGATATTGACATAATGGTTGAATAAATAATCTTTTTATTATAATAAATTCAATATCTATTTATCATTCATTCATTTATGCTGCAATTTACTTCACATTAATGATGGAATGATAACATCCCCTCAAATTATGACTTTAAATTATCCATAATAAATAATCACCATAGAGTATTATGGGTTGTGGTGATATTTTAAGTTTAACATGAATATAATATTATAATAATTTTAAAGGGTTGTGTATGAGATACGAATAATAGATTCATCACATAATATTCAGTGACTTATTACTCAAATTGGCCCATGAAGTATATCCCAGGAATGTCATATAGTCATCAATATACATTTGGGTGTATGATTATAATAAATCCTTTTACCTAAGGTTGGAGAGATACCTAAATTTAGAACCTTTATACCTTGATACCTTTCTTATCCATATCATTGTGATTTAGGTAATCATGGGGTGGTTGGGTATTTTTTTCAATTATGTCATCAGTTAGAGAATAACGAATATGGGATTTGTCTACTATCATGATAAGAAAATAAAATTTCCCTTGAAATTCATGTCATTTCATATTTGAGTAACATATTATGTGTTCAACTACTCATATTAGGAATATCTGATGAACTAATATATTAGATGAGTGACCTATGATGTATTTATTGACTTGGTTAGTATATTTTGATGAATCAAGAAAGGATGAGATGACCTATATCAGATTGACATGTTCTATGTCTAGTGGAAACTCAATTTCAAATAAAAATACATTATACAGTTATACATATGATGTATATGGTATATGTTGTGGTTTACATATTCTTATGAGATATGAGTATGTTTGATGGAGATCACACTAGACTCATTAGTAGATTTAATAGTATTGATTATTTTATAGAGGATACTCTTTTCTTACATCTATAAAATGAGGATTTCATATTTTTTTGTAAATTATATCATGTCCCATAGGGTCAAATAGTTATGCCTTTGGATAAGGATTAATTTTTGGGAAAATTGATTGATCCAAAATAAAGATAATTTGAAAAACCTTATCCAAAAGAGTTTAAATGGATTCATAAATAGTTTTAATGTTTTGGAAGAAAGTCCTTATGGAATTTTAGTGAAATTGGAATATTTTTTTATATATAGTAAAAGGATATGAAAATTATTCATATCATTCTTAAGGAAAAATTTCAACAAACATATCCTTAAGTAAGAGAATGAGCTTACATCAGTGATAATGTAGTCTAGTGCTTGTGATGTATCTTGAGACTATGTTTCAACCAATGTAGTGTGTTCTCATAGCTGGTATAATCTCTTAAAATTGATATAATATATGGAAGTTACAAACTAAAGGGTTTTTTTCACTGATTGATTACATGTTCATTATATAATTTTAATGAATAAAAATATAATAAGAAGTAATGGGTTCCATTATATAGAACCCCATATGAATTATATGGTCTATTCTCTTCATTAAATGAAAATAATCAAGGATGAATATATAATGGAAATAACTATCACCTATTGAATATAACTAGTGTCTTTAAAGACCTCAAAATATCTCTTCCTTCTTTTAATATCATTCATCATTAACAGTGAATGAACTAACATCCCTCTCATTGTTCAGGAATCCCCTTGTTACGAACTAGGATATATTAGCTACTGTAATCACTTGGTGGTCGGAATAATTCACTTATTATTTAGGTGATATTTATTGAGTGTGAAATGAGGAGTAAAATATGGATTACTTGACACTATAAGAATTCTTACACCCATAGTGTTCTTCATTTCCTTTAACATTTGATTCTTGTCTAAAGTACTTTGCTCAATCTCTTTAAATAAATGATATAAAAGAACCTTATGTCTATCAAGATCATTTAACTCATATAGTACCACCATTGTATATGACATAAAAAATACCTTTGATCACTACTACACCTAATTAATTTATAAACACTAAAACAAATTTTATTAGTGTTAAAGAATCACTAATGTTTGGAGCACTTATAAAGGATATACAATTTTATCAATGCTAAAAAATAACTAATAATGGAATCCTTTATTAATGCTAATAAATGGGCCATTTTTGGTAGGAAATTTATAATTTATAAATGTGTACTTTATTAGGACTTGTTTGTGTGCTAATAGAGGTCCATTTTATCTACACTAAAGTTGGCACTGAAAAAATGGCCTTTATCAGTGCTACACCTGACACTAATAAAGGTGTTTACCAAATGTTGTAGAGTTATAATAGATATATAAATATCACTTTACAATATCCAATAAATATCATAAGAAAAAAACTTAAACTATAGTATAAATATTAAATTTAAAATTAAAACAATTTAAATTTAAATTGTACCATTATTTCAATAAAAGTATTATATTAAATAATTTTAGAAGATAGGGGAGATGTTGAGCGGTCGGGAACATATCTATCTTCATTGTAATGGAGTTTAGGGTGTCTATAACTTTATTTCCTTTAAAATTTAACCAATGACCTATGATTTCCTCGATCAAGGAATAATTGATTCCTATAAGCACATGGCTTCTGGATTGAAGGATCAAAAACTTGTGAATGAAAGATCTCCTAATGCCAATTTTATCAAGTTCAGTGATCAAAATCAAAACTTGTCTCTATTCAAGGGCTAGAATGTAGGTATTCATCAGAAGGGAAACTTTACCCTTGTTAAGGATGACCCGACAGAGGTCTCCGAACAACTAGAAATTTGGGCTCACTGAATCATCGCTCACCTAATTTTTCTAGAGGATCTACACTGTGGAATATTGACCATCTTATCCAGCATTTGTCAGAAATATTGGTCTTATCCACTTAGAAATGTGTTTCACTAGGGAATAGATTTTTTAATCTTCTCATACCCTCTAAATACCTAAAGATGAGGGCATGGGGTTATAGATTAATATAATTCAATATAGGAGCTCTGTACATCTAGGAATGGAACTGCAAGTTCAACCCTCTTGAAATTGGTAACTCTTCAGTTTAAAATTGGGTAAAAGTTTTTGGTCTAATATATAATCTTTATCATCCTAGGATACTGTATGATATTTCACTGTCTATATGTGTTCCTATAAAAAATGAAAAAGAAAATGAAGTGTCCAGATACATGCACTTTGATCGATTCTTAGTGTAAGTATACTCATGTTCTACTGTGATTGATAAAGTTTATATTTCTACTGATGAAGAAGAACTTGAGTTGATAATTGAATTTCAAAATTTACCTCGGTTCAACCTAGAATGTATATTTACAGGTCATGATAATTAAAATTGTAGGAGATCTATTGTTTGTGATTTTTCCTATATTCATAGACATGGAAAAATATCATGCTTAAAAATAACTAAAGCATTGAAATCCAACACTTTTTTTATGATTGAAAATGTTATTCATAAGTTTCCTCAGATTGGGGATATGGACACCTAGACAGAACATAAGCATGACCTAGAGATGAAAAAAAACTTGGATCATAATGTTGGGCCTAGTTATGTCAGGCCCATGGAAAATCACACTATAGTTTCAATAGATAATTATTCTAACAATTGTGTTAAATCTAAGGTTCTTAATGGTAATCATAACAGTTGATCATGGGATGAAATTATTGAATGGGGAAAATCTACCGAGGGACTGTTATCAGATGAAAATATGACACAAAAACCAAATCCAATTATGGATATGGTAAGAATTAATACTAAGGTGGAAGTAAAAAGGACCAAATCTAGAAATGTAATGGCTCATGATCTGGGTAAAAACTCATTTGGCAAGGTAGGATTCATTTGGGATAACACTGAGTCCTTTAGGGACAAATTTGAAAAAATATTTTTCTTCTAACTCCATTAGTGTCAAAAAAAGTGATAAAAAAACCCATGTATCCAGAAAATGTACAAAATCCAAATAGACATTCTCTAGACATCAACCCAGGTAAATACAACTCTTTAAATCTTGGTGTGTAGTATGGAAATTAGTTAGTTTCAGAATCTGATGCAGCTCTCTCAAAGGAGTAGGTTCAGAATGAAATAGGATATATACGGAAATTGGTTTCCAATACTAGGACAACGATGAATCTAAATAGTTCACCTGTACTTTCCATGGATGATATTTCTATTAAAACCCAACTAGTACTCAAGGAATGTGTACATATAAATGAAGTGTAGGTGACCACTACAATTTTATTTGAAGTTATTGATTCTAACAATAGAAATGGAGGGAAATCTATTGGAGAGGGTGACACTATTGAACCTCTTTAAGTGGCCAAGGTGGATAATGCTACCTTGGTTTATTCACCAATGATGAAACATAACACTAATGATGAGAAAGAAGAGATGAATCCAATGGTGAAACACAACTCTTAAGGAGAAGTGGATGAGTTAGAAGGATCTTGGAAACAATCTAAATCATGGAAATAAGAACATCATCCTAGAAGTCGTGGGAGGGGATGCAGCCAAGAAGATTGGAATTCAAGGAAGGAGGAGACACAATTAGAGAATTCTAAATTGGATGGCAAGGACATTGAAATTATTCTTCAAAAAGTGAAAATATTAGAAGCACATTACTCCAGGGGTCGTGGATGAATGTGTGGTCAAGGAACGGATTTGGGAGCCTTGTGAGATAAAGAACACATGGTTGTAGATAATATTAGGAAGAAACTTGGGACTTTATAATGTGTTCAAGGATTCCTTGTGTGAACCTATCTTCTAATCTCTTTGTTTGCTTGCTTTTGTTTCAATTAAAAGGTCATATACACTACTTTTTGAAAATAAATTCTGAATAATAAAATTACAGTGATGTAAATTTCAATTACTAATAAAAATTATTAAAATGAATACAAAAACAAAAAATTTCATAGCTAGCCTTATCCAACGATCAACCCAACCTCATACCAAAGAAGCTCTTTCCTATAATAAAACAATTATTATTTTAGTAATAGTACTTTAAAAATAAAAACCAATTATAATTGAAATAATTTAAAATACTTAATAAATATAAAATTGAATGATATTAATTTACTTACTATAAGTTACAAAAGAATAGTTTTTTATTTTTCTTAAGTATCATGGAAATTAGAGTGTGTTTTCT
This sequence comes from Viscum album, assembly GCA_963277665.1. Classification (NCBI taxonomy): domain Eukaryota; kingdom Viridiplantae; phylum Streptophyta; class Magnoliopsida; order Santalales; family Viscaceae; genus Viscum; species Viscum album. The sequence goes on from OY728145.1 coordinate 1,641,764,861, forward strand.
TATTTTTGAGTATGTAATGTGCGTTTTGAACTAAAATGTCACATTTAAACTAAAAAAATGAACTTCTAGTCAAACCATCCACACCATTTGTATGATTGAAATGATATTAATTATTACATGTCACAAACGAATTGTTGATGATTTTTATGAAGTATCAAGATAATCCAAGTGTGTTTTCATGGTTTTGAGTATGTGATACACATTTTAAAATAAAAGTCACTTTTAAATGAAAACACACACTTTAAGTCATATTGGACGCACCATGTGGTGGATTAATGTGTGGTTAATTCCTACACATTAAAAAATTAATTATTCATATTTTCTTAAAAATATAAAGATAATCTAATTTAATTTTCTTAGTTTTGCATATGTTACACACATTTTGAATTAAAATGGCACTTTTAAATGAAAATATACACTTTAAATCAGAATGGACGCAAAATGCGTCATATTGATGTAAATTAAATTTATACACATAAAAAGGGAATGAAAATATCTTTCCTAAAGTTTAAAAATAATCTAAGAGAATTTTATTAGTTATAGGTATGTAACATGTGTTCTAGACTTAAATGTCACTTATAAACTAAAAACAGGAACTTTTAGTCAATTTGACTATACTAAGTGTCAAAATGATGTAATATTAATTTCTACATGTAAAAAATGAATTAAAAATCATATTATTATAATATAAAGACAATTCAAGTGTGTTTTATTGTTTTTTGACTATGTGACACATGTTGTGATCTAAAATGTTTCTTTTATATTAAAAAAATTCACTTTGAGTCATAACGAGCACACCTTGTGTCAGATTGATGTGAGGTTTATTCCTAATTTTAAAAAATGAATAAAAAATCATTTTACTAAATAATCAAGAAAATATAAGAAAGTTTTCTGAATTTTGAGTAGGTGACACATGTTTTGAACTTAAATGTCGATTTTAAATGAAAACACACACATTTGAGCTATAACAACCACACTATGTGTCAGATTGGTATGTGGTAAATCCGTATATAAAAAAATGAATCACATATAGCTGTACTAAATTATGAAGACAATACAATCATGTTTTCTTTGTTTTTGAGTTTGTGACATGCATTTTGAACTAAAACGTCACTTTTAAATGAAAACACTCACTTTCATACATACTGTCCACAAAATGTGTTAGGTATACTTATGGTTAATTCATAAAAATTAAAATTAATCATGGAAAATTTTCCTAAAGTATCAATAAAATTAAAATACATTTTCTTAGTTTTGAATATGTGATGCATCTTTTAGACTAAAATTTCACTTTTAAACTGAAAACATATAATTTTAATCAATACATTCACATGATGTTTTTTATATATGTGAGGTTAATTTCTGCATAATAAAAATGAATCATGAATATTTTTCCTAATTTTTCAATAAAATTAGAGTCTGTTTTCCCTATTTTGACAATGTGATGAGGATTGTGAGCTGAAGTGAAACATTAAACTGAAAGTACACACATTGAGTAATAATAGTCACATAAAGTGTTCGATCAATATGTGGTAAATTAATATACTCAAAAAATTAATCAAATATTATTTTATTAAATTTTAAATATAATATGATCATCTATTATTGTTTTTGATTCTATGGTGTGCATTTTAAACTTATTTTTCACTTCTAAATAAAAACACACACTTTTATTCATAGTGACCACATAATTTATTTGATTAACAAGAAATTTATTCATTAACATCAAAAATTAATCAAATATAATTTTCAAAAAATATAAATACAATATAATAGTGTTTTATTATTTTTAAGTATGTGTTGTTATTTTTAACTAAAATGTCACTTTTAAATGAAAACAAGTACTTTTAGTCATACCAACCACACCATGTGTTAGATTGATGTGTGGTAAAATAATATACATAAAAAATAATCCATATATAATTTTAATAAATTATTAATAAAATCCAAATATATTTTCTTAGTTTTAATTATGCAATGCTTGTTTTGGAAAAAACCACCACTTTTAAACTGAAAATTAGCACTTTTAGTCAATTTGGGCACACAATGTTTTGGATTTATGAGCATTTATTTCATAAAAATAAAAAATTAATCATGGATAATTATGATAAATATTAGGATAATTTGAGAATATTTTCTTAGTTTTATCTATGTGGCACTTTTTTGAACTAAAATACCACTTCTAAATAAAAACAAGCACTTTCAGTCATACTAGCCAAACTGTGTGATAGATTGACTTGAGGTCATTTCTCACACCTAAAAAATGAATTAGAGATCATTATACTAAATTATCCAGATAAATTGAGTTCATTTACATGATTTTGACTATGTGACATGCATTTTGAACTAAAATGTCACTTTTAAAGTAAAAATATACACCTTTAATCAATATAGAAACACCATGCGTCGAATTAATGTTAGGTTAATTCTTAGATATAAAAAATGAATGGTTGATATTTTTCCTAAATTAGGAATACAATTCAATCATATTTTATTGTTTTTGACTATGTGACATACGTTGTGAAAAAAATGTTACTTTTATACTAAAAAAACACTTTGAGTCATACTGGACACTCTATGTGACAGATTGATGTATGGTTAATTCTTATACATAATAAATGAATAAAAATTTAATTTCATAAAGTATAATTATAATATGAGTGAATTGGTCATTTTTTACAATATTAAATGTGTTGTGAGATAAAATGTTTCTTTTATTTTGAAAAAACACACTTTGATTTATACTGTTAACACTATGCATTATATTGAAATTCGATTGATCCCTACACATAACACATAAATAAAGGATAATATTACTAAAGTTCAGATACAATCTAAGTTCATTTTATCTATTTTAAGTATGTGACATGCATATTAAACTATACCTCCCTTTGATTGAAAAAAACTCCATATGTTTTATATTATTATTACTTAGATGGAAACATTTCAATTATGAAGTCTCTTTATATAAATCTATCTTAAAATGATAAAAATATTAACTAAATATGTAGTAAATAAACCAACTCTTCATGATCTATGTGAAATAGAAAAAATACTAACATGATAGTAAATCACCTATTCCTAATGTCTTAGACATTCTAACACCATGTATGTTTTATAATCATTTTTAAATAATGGTCATTATTATTTTGAATATTTGGATTGTCAATAGTCTTAATTCTAATGGAAAGATATAGATAAATATATAATTAATATTTTAACTGAAATTTCAATTACATTTGAAAATACCTATTTGAGGATGCTAGTTTATGGTTGGAATATAATATCTTTCATAAATTTACAAATGTAAAAAATATAATCATTGTCATTACATTGTTTCATATACTATATAAAAATTGAAAAAAATAAGTAATTTATTTTGATATATGTTTTTATAGTGGAATCCTATTATATATACCCTAATAATTATCAACTTTTTGTAATTCATAGGCTTCTTATGTACATTGGTTTCCACCATACCATGGTTTTTATGATAAATAAACACAACCATATCATAAAAAAATTATTTTTAAAACATAATATAAAATATATAATTTCATGTTTATTTATAAATTGTTGAATCCAGTCTATTGAAAATTCATAAGGGACATCATGTGTAGTCTATTTTTTGGATGTCTATGCATTATATCCAAACGATATATATTTAGACTATCCAAATTTATTTCAATGATAATCCAATGAGTTATAAGAAATGGTGGAATAAGTAATGGAAAAATGAAAATATATTTTATATGATAAGATTGAAAAATTTTACCCATTCATTATAGGTATTAATAAGATCTTTTCATATATTATTTTATTTTTAAACATGGTGTATACATGGTGAAATTTTATTAAAATTTCATCTTCCTATATTGATAATGTTTCTATAGAAGTGGAATTGGGAGCAACGAATCCATGTTTTTCACTGTATAGTATTCAATTTACATTATTGTGATATGTATTCCTATATAAAATATGAATTGTATTAAATTATAATTAAAATAGTTGATAAATTATTGGACAAACAGATTATAAAAATTACCCCATGTATACATTAAAAAAAGAGGCTCCCAACCATTAATGATTGCGAATTTCATTTACATTCCGAAGACTAATCATATTGGTAATGGGATATCTATAAAGTTATTCTTTAAATTCAATTTATGTAATATTTTTATTTTTGATGGTTTTGTCTACATGAGCTTCAAATAATAATAAATATAGAATTAGAATTTTTAAGGATAAATATACTCTTACAGGATACTTTAAATTATTATTTAATCCCTTATATTTTCTTGATTTTATATTTCATTTCCCATTCTATTTATCCTCTTATAACAAGATAAACAAGATTATACATTTTTTCATTGATTATAAAAGGTTTTGAATAAAAAAATAAATTGTAAAGGACATACCTCCTTATAATCATGTATCTATATAAGATTTAATGGCCATGATATGAATTATCCAATAAAAAGTTTGACCATGCGAACATTAAGACCATCAAGGGAAACATGTTACTTAGTGATCGATTCATGATCTATGTGAATCCCTACTCACTCACTATCTTTTGGAATATGTTTATTATGTAAAATATAACATTGTATATTTTATATTACACCTCTTTCAACAAGGAGTTGAGTGGGTGGTGATATATATAAATACTAATTAATTTCACCCTGTATAATTTTTCTACAAGAAAGATATCAGTAGTTGTTTGATTCATATTTAGTATAAAATGTTATGAAAAAATTTATTACCACAAGTAAGGCATGACTTTTAGGGGAATGGCTATCATTAAAGCTGGGATGTGTGTCTCTTCATGTTTTGGTTATTATTGTGTTGTTTTCCCCCATTGATCCCTTTAAGGAAATTGTTCTTTCACACAATACATTCGACTAAACTTTTCTTCTAAAGCATATATATTTTCCTATATGTCCATTATTTTATCATTTTTATCCACCTATATCTTTGTATTCTCATAGCATGATTATTTTGAAACTCCAAAAACTTCACCTCTAATTTGGTCATACTGTTCTGGATACTTCCAAGCTACTTAAAGTAGTTTCTCATTGAGTATAGTTGATATTGATTCTTGTGTCTAAACAAGATAAAAAATATATGAAAATAATCTGTCATTACTATGTAATACAACTTTAAAGTAGAATAAATTTATATTATATAATATTTACACATAATTCACATACTTTTTTTGTGTTTTTATATACGATTTGTACTTTTATTTTCATGACCCTCATTTTATAGCACATGACAAGGGATGGATGTGGATTGAGATTTTGACTAACTAATATTCATATTAACAAAGTTATATAATTATTTTTTTATTTTATATCAGGTAATTCTTTTACTATTTATTTAAAAAAATAATAATTTTGTTCAAGTGAAGTGTTTCCCATACTAGATTTATGGTATAGGAGGTATATTGGTTTTGTTGTAAATTGCATATTTTATAGACACCTTTGTGTTAATATAAATAACTAATTATAAATAAAATTTATTAATTAATAAAATGTCAAAAAAATATTACCATTTACAATCTACCTCAAATGCTTCCTTCTCATATAGAACAATGGAAGCATCCAATGTTTCTTCATTTATCATATATGTGTATATAGATGGTGTAAGGACCTGGCCTTGAATAATCTATAAAATTGATTCTTCAGAGAAGAATTAATTTCCTTACATTCATATATATCTTTTAGGTTTATATTACTATAGAAATAGGTCATCACCCTAAAATAAGTAAATATTACATCATATAGTGGACACTACCTCTTAGTATCCATTTTTTTCACAATATAAATTTTTTAAATTAAAGTAAGTTTTTTTATAATATATCCTCACAATTTTCATCTTGACCTCATCCTTTTCCCTAATCCACCTTAAAACCTTTTAAAAACTAATTAAAAAATGGAATGATCACAAAAATATCATTAAGGGGCATATTAAAAGAATGAAAGAAACCCATTAGTCCATGAATACTACTAAATTTTCCCCTTTTAAAAAATAATATTTGTGATAAATATAAACATTTTATTAACTAATAAATCAAGTTCTCAACCCAAATGTTTTTATAAAAAATTTCATAGGAAATATTAAAGTAAACATAAATCTCACAAAGGTGTCTTTCCAATCACAAAAAATCAAATTAAAAGTTATTCATTTCAACCTTAATAAGTAGTATAAACTCCACTTTAAACTTAAGACCATTAACTTACCATGTGAAATAATAATATTTCAATGAAAACCAATAGAAAGCATAGATAAATCATGTAGGTTAGTTGGGAAATAATTTTCATATCACTCTTATAATCACACATAGAAATAGAATAACCTACGTAGTAAATTTCAACAATCTCTTAGGAGAATCCTAATAAGTAAACTCCATTCATTTACACAATGCATTGGAGAGAGATATTAGTCTCACCCATCATCATGAGCTATATCAATCTCACCCATCACAATGATATCTATCAAGCTCACTCATCAACATAAAATATTCTCAAGTACCCTAACATAATCATAATATAAGTGGTTGTATTTCCATTATCATATTAGTAAAAATATTCTTTTCACCCATAAGAAAACATTTTCGGATATTGAAATATCCATTCTATTTTAAATTCTTATTTAAAATGCATAAAAAAAAGAAACGATGCTTTTATTATTTGAATAAAACATGCATGCTTGTAAAGTAATCCAAACATAAAATAATGGTTGTAATGGTGGGCGGAAATGTTGATTTCATATACATTAAAATAGAAAATTAATTTTTATTTTTCATCAAAATGTTCCATATAAACTATGTAAAAATAATTATTTTTAAAACCACTGAAATAAATTAAAAATTTAAATAAATTTCCTTTAAAACTAATTGATTTACATATAAATAAATCCAAAAAATTATTTTAAAATTATATAAATGAAATAAAAAAGTTTATAAAATAAATCTATAAACATTTACAGTGATATTTTTAAGGTAAAGTGTCCCTTACCTCGAGTCTAACTCATCACATACATTATTTATATTCATGAATAATAAAACTATGTTAATTAATTATTTTATTTAGAACATTTTTCATGTTTATTTTTACTTTTATATTATTAATTACGATGTTATATAAAGTTACTTAATCAATTTTTTTTTCATGTCGGATGTTTTTTGATATTTGGTTCATAAGTCGAAAATCACTTTGGTAAGTTGACTATGGTTAAAGAAGTCATTATTAAATATTATCCATAATAATAATCATGATATAATTATAATTTTTAAAAATTAATTATACATTAAAAACCATACCCAAATTATTTTTATGAGAAACTAATTACATTACAATCATAGAGATGGTAGGCCGTACACACACATGAGTAACATTTTCATTTTCAAAAGAGTGTGAGGGAAAGAAGGTAAATATAATATTAAATTTAATTATTAATTATTGTATAATAAATATCATATTATTTATTTAAATATACTTATATATAGTATTCATGTGATATCGTCACAAAAAACGAATTACATTGCTCCGTGGATGTGGTAATCCATATATACACATGAATGACATTATCATTTTTAAATGTATGAAAAAATAAGAAGAAATAAGATATATTATCTAACTTAAATGATAAATATGTCATTAGTATAATATATATAAATTAAATATATCATTATTACAAGATGTGAGAGGTGGTTATGGAAAAAAATGACATCAGCTCACAAGGCGATAGTCCGCCATACACACAGACAATGGTCTTTTCTCATTTGATGGAAAAGGTAGAAGGATATAGGTTATTAAATTAACATAAAAACACTATATATAATATTCCATTTATTTTATATAATATTTATGAATAATATTTTAATAGGTAGAGTAAAAATAAAATTAAAATGCTCGGTTAAAAACTATACCTCTCATTTGGAAAACCTCGTTAGGTTTATACACAAAGGCTTCCTAGGTTGGTATTATGATTTAAAAATAGACTTTAGGAAATGGGGAGGGATTTAATTTAGGTATTTGAGTATGTATTTTCCAAACCCAAAAGATATTTAAGTGTATAAATGAGAGGAGATAGTGTTTCCTTTTATAAGTGGAGGAGATGACACCCTTGGAATTTTTAAAAAGAATAAAATATAGAAATTTATTACTCAAGAAAAAAGGCTCCAAAATAGACTATTTATGAATATTAGATTATATTGGGTAGAAATATGTCCATAAAATAAAATTTAGACATTTTTTTGGTCATTTTAATACTTATCCCTTAAGTTTAACACTCTATAAAGCTGTTTTAACTATATACATAATAACTGATGTTTACTATTTTTTACTATTCCATATGAAAAATTTTTATTTGAAATTATTAACTTATAATTATTATGATCATTCAAAATGTAGAATAAATTTATCAAATTCATCTCAAAAATGTGTAAGAATTTAATTTAGAATTAAAACAAAAAAACACGATGAAGAAAGGTTTTTTAGAAAAATAATTTTTTAAGTATAAATTTATTTTATACAAAATTAAAATATAAAATTAATTTTAAATAAAATAATTATATAATTAATAATATAATTTAATTATTTTTCATTAAAATAATTTAAAAACAAAATATAACTTTATAAATTCTGAAAATAAAAAGAAAATATTCTATAAAAATCAGTATTTTTTACTATTCATTGAAAAATTGAACCTTTCAAGAAATTCAAAAAAATTATCCCAAAGATAATTTTGACATTATGAATTCAAAAAAGGAATAATTTTTTTTTCAAATTTTTTACCATATTTTTAAAATAAACCTTTTAATTAAAATCTTATAATGTATGAAATCCCAATTTTTTTTGAAATAAAGCTTTTTTTACTTTTGACTAAAAAAATAATTAATAATATTATAATGAATATAACTCTATAATTAATATTAATTAGGCATTAAAATGATTTATATTAAAATTAAATGGGTTGTTAAATTTTTCCCCCTTTTTGGAAATTGTGTTTTAAAATTTTATTCATTACTTAAACAAGTGGGGATATTTTTTATTCATATATTTTTTTGATTCCTATATTTCCTCTCAAATCATATGTTTTTTTCAAGAAAATATTAACCGAATATATCAATTTATTCCATAAAAAATTGTCTTCGTAGTAAAGAATCAGTACTTTTTATTCTTTAAAAGTAAGGATTTATTCCAACTAAACTACTACAAGGATCAAAACGTGAGACAAATCCGACACATATTTTCTTAACAACAAAATATAAAATAAGTCATATACCTGAGATATACTTAATGGAAATCCCACTAGATAGGAAAATGATCTAACTTTATCTTGGATTTAATATGTGTTAATTAAATGAAGACATACATTTCCTTTTTTATCGAAACACATAACACGTTTCCATGGAGATACTTTAATAAAAACATGACTGCCTACCACGAAAGAAAGATATTTCTTTTGGTTATCTGCATAAGTTTTCTTCCTACTCTAAGATATCCTCATGTGTTGTAGAATAATCTTCTCCTTCTTAACCATTTATTCTACCAATTTTGATCCCAAAAACTTTCATTCCCCAACTTCATCCCAACAAGATATTGTCTTACACCACTTTCTACATAATTCCTCAAAAGGTACCATCTATATACTGGAATTAAAATTTTTAGTATAATAAAACTCAACCAAAGTTATATATTGATCCAAAATTCTCTAAAAATCCATTCAAAAATATTGAATCATATCTTCTAAATTTTAAATCATTCACTTTTACTATCCATCATATTTAGGATAAAAGGATATAATGAAAATTTATTCATTACCCAACAAATTTTGAAAACTTTTCAAAATATTAGAGATAATATCAGGATTATGGTCATATACAATGAAACAAGGTAGTCCATGTAATATAACTATTTCTTTTAACATAGATACAACAAAATTTATCTAAATATGTTATCTTGAATGGGAATAAAAATATAATATTTAGTTAATTGATCTAGAAGAAGCCATATCACATTATTACCTCAATATATCCTTGTTAATCCTCCCAAGAAATCCATGGATATATTCTCACATTTCAATTATGGCACTAGAAAAAGAAAAAACATCATATTTGGTAGTTATATTAAAACTTTAACCTATTGGAAAGTCAAACATTTCATAGTAAAATTAATAATATCTTTCACATTAAATACAAAACCTTTTTGAATATCAAAAAACATTTTTTTCAATATTAAATTCTGGTAACATACAATTGTTAATCAGTTATAACTTTTCCTATAAAACACTATATTCCATATAAGATTAATGAATCCCATATAACAAAGGATATTGTACTGACACCTAAAAAAAATTAAGGGAGTTCCTGTATGCTTAATTCTAAGACAACATTCATCAAATAATTAACAAACGGATCATTTTCCATATATAACATAGTTAATATAACATTATATTTCTAACTTAAAGCAATAACTGCTCTATCTATACTACCTATATGGGAATTAATTATATAGTTTTAATCCATCAATAATTATAACCATCTCCTCTATCTCACATTCAACTATTTCTATGAAAATATATACTTCAAGATTTTATGATTTTGATATATTTCATACTTTAATCAATATAAATGATCTATCAAAATTTTTAAAGAAAACACTGATGATACCAATTCAAGTCCATGTGTAGGATAATATTTCTAAAAAAGTTTTAATTTATATACAATAGAAGAAATTAATTAATCATTCTATATTAAAACACAACCAAGTACCTTTAATAAAGCATCATTTTAGATAAATTTTACTATTTCTTGATGGAAGGGCTAAAATTAGAGAATTCACTAATCTTATTTTCAATTATTGGAAACATTCATCACATTGTTTTTTCCAGATAAACCAAACTCCCTTTTGATGTTAAATTAGTTAGTGGGATAAATAACCATGAAAAGTTTTCAATAAACCACATATAATAGACTGATAATCCAAGAAAAATATGAATCTCAGTCACATTTTTAGTTCTAGTCCATTCATCAACTTATTTAGTTTTATTGAGATAAATATTTATTCAATATTTATTTATGATATGTGTAAGGAATGAAATCTACTATAATCAAAAATCACATTTACTAATTTTTTTGTATAACTTCCTTTCTTTAATGTTTTTTAAAATAATACTTAGATGTTTTTCATGATCCTAATAAAACATATAATAAACAAAAATACCATAAAAAAAAAATCACAAAATTATCCAAATATTCGTGGAAAAATATATTCATAAGATCTATGAATACTACTCGATCATTAATCATCACAAAGGGTGCAACCAAAATCTCATAATTACCACACCTAGTATGAAGTGTTATCTTATGTATATCATCTTCCTTCTCCCATAGTTTATGGAACATAGACCTAATATCAACTTTAAAAAAAATACCAAACTCCATGGAGCTGATCAAACAAGTCATCAATATGAGACAATAAATACAAATTCTTAATAGTAATGTTATTCAATTATCTATAATTAATGAAAATACTTATGAAACCATACTACTTTTTAATAAATAAAACAGGATATTCATATGTACAAGTTATAGGATGAATGAAACCTTTATCAAGCTACTCCTACCACCAATACTTCATTTCCATAAGTTCTACTTGAACCATTCGATAAATAGGTTTTGAAATTGAATTAGCATTAGAAACCACATAAATAGTAAAATCAACTTTCTGATTAGGTGTAATACCATGTAACTCATCATTAAAATAACCATGTATTATTTTACTACTAGTAAATGATTAATCTTAATAGTTCTATTATTTTCAATGACATGAGAAATGTAACTTTCATTTCTAACTCTTATCCATTTCTCAAATTCTTTATATGCTATCAAAGGTATGAAATGATTATTATATATAAATATAATAAAATTTTAGAAAATAAATTATTTGGATTTACAATATATGATAACATTATATACTAAAATCTAATTTGTACCTGAAATAACATAAAATTATACAATGGGAAAGGTGATAAGTTTTTGTAGGGAATTTTTTTACAAATATGATAACTAGATGATCTTTATAAATTCTTATCTCCATAATACTACCCCATGTGTTTTTACTAAATGTTAAGGCTTTATTTATTTAGGTGAAATTATCATTTTACCCACAAATTTCTCAGAAATTAAATAAGGTTTAGACCTCAAATCAAAAAATAAATTAACTTAATTTGAATAAACAAGTAATGTACATGTCATAACTTAATTCGATGACCCAATATTTACCTAAGAAGTTACAAAGGATTTCATCACACCCTTTTTATTATAGTATCACTGCTTCCTACAAATCATGCTCATATTTAGACACAAATCAATAAAATGACCCATATTATTGCATTTAAAGAGCCTCACTACCTTTTTAATAGAATTGGTCTTACCACTTCAAAGATATTTTTCATAACTGTAATGATCCATATTCCCAAACATACCAAATCAAAAGTATTTCCAAGATTATATAAGATATTCCCCCTAGGGTTCATTTTATGACACCTTTAACCAAATAAAAAATTAATTTTCTTACCTTCATATTTATTCGATACAATCTTCTCATTGTACTACTACATGGACCTATTTTTCTAATTGTTTTCATGAAATACATTATCATCAGAAAACTCTATTTACATATTATCATTACATTGAACAAGTATATTATAATTTTTAAATTCATGATAGGATAAATATCTTCAGTATCTTAGCTTAAATCCTGAGTAAAACTTATTAATTTTACTTTCAAGATCTCATATAAAATTTGGCATATACCTTTCTAATCGAGTGAAGTTTTCATCATATAAGGCCATTGAAACTTTCTCCTTATGCCTTAATTCCTTGAATTACTTTTCCATAATAAGTAAAAAATCATATAAAAATAATTATCAAGGAAAATATTCCTAAATGTATTCCATTACATGGAATTAATATCTTCTATTTATATAGTATTCTTAACCATTTACCATAATTTATTGACTTCACCTTTAAAACAGTAAATAAGAAGAGTTACCTTTAAATGATCTAAACAACCCATGAAATTTAATAAATTTTTGATACAATTAATCCATCCTTCATATATCAATAAGTCATAAGATCCAATGAATTCTATAGGGTTCTATATTATAAAATGATCTACTATCAAGATTTTTATATGTGATTGATCTAGTTTCTCTCTATCATGAATACCGACACCATTTATAACATGTTTCAAATGATCAACCATAGAAACAAAATACTTATATCTAATTAAAACCATTATAGGTTACCAATTTAGAAGGATACTATCCTCCTAGTGTCTTCCTAATTTAGTCTCCCTATTTCCTTTTTAGAAAACCATTTTCAACAAACATAGTTTAGATGAAGGAACATTATAATATTAAAATTGTATATAATGATAACCATAAATTAAAATCTATTAAGGGTATTATATTACATTATCATATCCTATATAATTATCTAAACCTTTAAACTATAAATAACCAACCTTAAAGAATCCATAAAATTGATTCTTTAGACAATAATTAACTTCCTTGCATTCCCAATTATATTTTAGTTTTAGTGCTTTATATGAAAAGGTTATCACCATTACATAAATAAATATTACTTCAAAAAGTGGAAAAAACCACTTAGTATCAATTTTTACATAGTAAAAAACTTTTAAAATAAATCAACTCTAATTTTCATGAGACATCTTCACAATTTTCATCTTGACCTCATCCTTTTACCTAAAAATCCTTTAAAACCTCTAATTTTTTTTGAAACCATGGGATGAACAAAAAATATTATTAATAGGAATATAAAAACAAAGAAATAAATCTATTAGTATATGAATAATCTAAAAAAATTTCCCTTTTCAAAATAAAATTTGATCTCAAAATAAAATTTGAGCTCAGAATAAACATTTTCCTACCCAAGAAATGAACTTCTATACAAAAAACATTTCATAAAAAATTTCACAAGAAATATTAAAGGAAAAATAAAACTCATAAAGGTTTATTTAAAATCAAGAAAAAATCAAGAAAATATATATATATTTCACCATTAAGAAGTAGTAAAAACATCCCATTAAACTTAAACTCCTCATATTACCTTGTGAAGTCGGAATATTTTTGTGAAAACCCAATGAAATCATAGATAAATAATATAGGTAACTTGGTACATAATTTTTATATCACTATTACAATCACTCTTACAAATGTAATAAACTACCCAGTAAATTCCAATAATCTCTTATGAGGAACCTAACCAGTTAACTCCATCCCTTTACCCAATGGATTGAAGTGCTATATCGGGTTCACCCATAATCAAGATCTATATTGAGCTCTCCCATAATAATGAGATATATCAAGAATAACCATAATCATAAATAATTCCCAGAACTATAACATAATTATAATATAATAAATATTTTATTTCCAAAGTCATACCCATAAAAATACCCTTTCTACCTATATGAAAACATTTTTAGATATTGAAATATCCATTTCATTTAAATCCCATTTTGAAAATACCCAAAATAGAGGGAAGGAGATATTTTATTTGAATAAAAACTAATATATTATAATGTAATCCAAACATAAAATAACAATTCTGGAATTAGAATGAATCATTGATGTCATATATGTTAAAATAGAACATTTATTTCCTTTTCATCAAAATGTTCTGTATAAAATACATAAAAAAATTTATTTTGAAAAACTTAGAAAGAAAGTAAAAAGTGATATAAAATTTCCTTTATAATTAATTTATGTCCATATAAATACATCCATACAGTTATGTTAATAATATAGAAATATGAAAAAAATATATTTAGAAAATAAAATTTTGAAACATTTAAAATATGGGGTTTAAGGTAATGTGTCCCTTACATCAAGTTAGACTCACTAGATACATTCTTTATCATTATAAATAATAAAATTTTGTTAAATATTAACTGTATTAAGAAATTTTTTCAAATTTAGTATTCATTTTTTATTTATTACCATGTTTTATACAATTACTTAATCAATTTTATTCACACTGGATGTTTGATGAAATTCGTCTCAGATATAAAAAATCACTTTGGTAAGTTGAAAATGGTTAAAGGTTCCATTATTCCAAAATACCAAGAATAATAATCATGGAATAATTATCATTTTTGTACATTAATTATACTTTTAAAACCATCCATGAAATATGGTTATGAAAAATTAATTGTGTTACCATCTTGAAGACAGAAGACCGTGTGTATGCACAAGTAACATTCTCATTTTACAAAGAGAATGAGGGAAAGAAGGTAAATATCTTTTAGTAATTAAATAATGATGATTATATCATAAATATAATATTATATATTTAAATATACTTATATAATGTATCCTTGTGATGTGTTCATGAAAAACTAATCATATCGGTTCGTGAAGGTGGTTATCCACACACATAAGCGAATGACGTTATAATTTTCAATGGATGGAAAGGAAAGAAAGAAGATGAAATATTATGGTTATATAATAGTTAATATGTCATTAATATTATATATAGAAATTAAATATATCATTATATCTATCCGTGACAGGTGGTGATGTAAAACTAATTACATCGATTCACGATGCGGTAGTCCACCATATACAGAGATGATGGTTCTGTTTCCTATTTGATTGAAGAAGGAGAAGGATATTGGTTATTACATTAAAATAAAATATATCAGTATATATAATATACAGGTTTTGTTATTTTTTCATGTTTGAGGAATATTTTATGGTGGTAGAAGAAGAAATAAAATGAAAATGCTTTGTTAAGAATTATACCTATTCTTCATATAACCTCAATTGGTTTATACACAAATCCTTCCTAGGTTAGTTTTATAATAAAAATTGGTAAAATAGGATATATAAGAGGATGTAAGGAAGGAATTTGGGTAGGCTTTGGATGAATAAAAAGGTTCTCTAAGTGTGGAAATGATAATATAGTTGGTTTCCTTTTATAATTGGGGGAGAGGACACACTTGAAATCTTTAAAAAGAATGAAATATATTAATGTATTAATCAAGATATATTGATCCAAAATAGAAAATTTATTAATATTAGATGATATAGGGTCTAAATAGTTCCATAAAATAGAATTTAGATAAGTTTATAGTCTATTTTATCTATTACTACTTAAGTTTAACACTCGGTAAACATGTTCTAACCTTATCCTTAGTAATAGATTTTTACTGATTTTACTATTCATTATGAAAAAAATTAAGTTGAAATTATTAAATAATATTAAATATAATGATTCAAAATTTTTAATCCATATTATAAAATTCAATTCAAATAATTGGCTAAATTTAATTTAAAACTAAACCAGAAAAACATGATGAAAAATGGGTTTTTCAGAAAAAATGAATTTTCAAGTATAAAAAAGATTTTTACCAAATTAAGGCATAAATTTATTAAAAATAACATAATTTGATTATTAAAAATATAAAAAAAATAAATTTTATTTTATTTTTTTTAATTAAAATTGTTACTTTATAAATTCTTGAAATGACAAGACAATTTTTGATAAAAATCAATATTTTTCACTATTTGTTAAAAAATAATTTTTTTATAAAATTATCAAAAATTCATCCTAAGATAATTTTTATATGTAGAATTCAAAAATGGAGTTTATTTTATCAAATTAAATTTCTATAATTTTAAACAAATCTTTTAAATGAAAATGTATATTGTGTGAAACCCCAATTTGGTTAAAAATAAATATTTTTTCCTTTTGACTGAAAGATTACCTAATATTCTTAAAATGAGTATAACCCTATATAATATTATTAATTAATATTAATAAGTCATGAAAATTATTTATACTAACATTAATTGGGTTATTACATCTATGGGTGAGGTTTAATTTCCCCTTAACATCCATAAGATATTTCTTTTTATAAGAAGTATTTAGAAGGCTCTATGAACCATTATAGAAACCATTAAT
The DNA here is from genome assembly GCA_963277665.1 of Viscum album. NCBI lineage: Eukaryota > Viridiplantae > Streptophyta > Magnoliopsida > Santalales > Viscaceae > Viscum > Viscum album. The sequence goes on from OY728145.1 coordinate 1,641,781,863, forward strand.
ACAAATTTCATTCAATAATAATCTAATATAAATGTATGCTTTTAGGGTTAATAAAGAGTAAATAAATGTTTTTTTATTTTATTTTCTTGGTAAAACAGAGAATTTCTATCATTATGTTTTCCTAATTTCTTCCCAAATTATTCTATTTTTGGAGACACAATGTTGCGACATGTATTTATATCAATCTACACATATATTAGAGTATTGAACCTAATACATCCAATTAAAATTGATATATAGGGTGTAAATAGGTTTTCCTTTGGAATTATATCCAAACTTGAATTTTAGAACTTTAATATAACACCCTAATATTTTATGATATATTTAATTTCAAATAAATTTATTTTCTTTGATAGCTTGAGATATACACAACACCGAGTTTAAATAAACCACAATATACTATTGAAATATTATTAATTTAATGAGAAATTTACCACATACCCATTGGATTAATGGGCATGAATTGGACTAACTAAATCCTAATTTTTTTGGTTTACATATTTATAAAATGAAATCATTGGTTACTAATTGACTAGAAATGAAAATAAAAATCGTTTGAAAGGAAAAGATTTATTTTTCCGAAAAATTGTTTTATGTGCGTAATGAGTTTTTATATTAATAAGTTAAATTAATTACTATTGGTGAATGATTATAATGATATATATATATATTATAATTAATAATTTTTTTAACATTCATGTATTTTTTTTCTAGGCGTGGGGGAATAATAAATTTAGTTTTATGCCTAAAAATGTATTCTTCTAAAAATTCATTTTCATCTCTATTTTTACTAATTTTAAAATTGATTTCTACCACTTATAGAAACTAAATATTAAAAAATGGATACCATATTTAGAACCATTCAATTAAAATTTGGTAAATGCATCCCTTTTATTTTTTTGTTATTATGAATAGTAACCTTAGTAAATTTTTGTCACCTCAATAAGGATAAAACAAGTACAATATGGTTAAAACATTGGGATAAGGCTTTAAAATTTCTATAACACATGAATTTATCCTATTAGATGACTGTATTTCTGCAATTGACACCCAATTATTGAATATATGGTCACTTTTTTCTATTTTATTTCAGTATGAAATTTATATTAACTTAAGAAAATAATAAATGCAAAATTCCACTCTCTTGAATTTTATATCTAAAATATTTTTACATAATGATTAAACCACATAAGTTCTTTTCTAAATATTTATTTTAAATATGAATTATTCATAATAATAATTTTTAAAATTTTTAGTGATCAAATAATTACCTTAAATGCTTAAGAAACAATGAAATAATATTTATTCAATTGATAGAAAAATAGAATAAATGATTTTAAAATTTTAAATAGTAATATAATTTGGTTGAATTATTATGTTATCAATATTTTTTGATAAATGAAGCATATTAGGGAAATGTTAAGGGTTTATGTTCAAATTCCTATTTTTTTAAAGTTTTTTTTCAAAGTCAAATTAAGTGAATAGTTCTAAAAATTAATATAATTATATTTTATAATAATTAATATTTTATTAAATGTTTTAAAATTCATGAAATTATTTTCTTCATCCAGTTGAATGTGATATTGTTGAAAATATCAATTATAGTCCATTTATGTGTCACTTATCTTTTTTATTGTAACATTATTGACCCTTAAATAGCATTTTTTTGATTTTGTGGCAATTGCTAAAAGGGTTGACATGAGGCGGGGGGGGGGGGGGGAGGGTAAATAAGGAAATAAGGGTGAAAGAATCACATAAAATTGTTCAAATTATAATGTGTGAAAGTATTTAGAATAAAACTCATATTACTTATGAATTATATCAATTTGGGGTCATTTTTCCAAGAAAATTAATTTATATCAATTTAATACATTATGTAATTCCAAGAGTGCTTCTCCCCCACTTATAATAGGGAACCTCCTCTCCATCATTATTCATAATTTTTGAGCCTTATATCTTTAATGATCACTGAAATAATACCTTACTATCTTCATTTAACACATCCTAGAGATTATATTCTTTCTAAAAGATAATCCCTTTAACGTTTAAGGTGTAAGCTAAAGAAGGTTTCTTAATGAGGAGGTACAAATCTAAATTGTTAATTTTCAATTTTCATTCTTCTTTTACATCATATTAATAATTTGTATCTATTATAAAATAATTAATAAATTATCTTAAATATAATTAATTGTTATTAATATGATATAACTACCATTATAAACCTTCTTCATATCTATTGGAAAATGATAACATCACTTGTGTGTACGTGTGAACTCCCACCTCCCTGAAGCAATGTGATTCATTTTTTAATTTTTGATTTACATGTATAATAATTAAAATATATTTAATGAATATATGATATATATATGATATAAACATTGTCATTTAAATTTGATCTATTATTTATCTTTCTTTCACTATATCCGTTAAAAGTGAAGATAGCGTTCATGTGTATGTATGACCAATTGTCTCCATGAACAATGCAATTAATTTTTATATCACTATCATTTTTGAATGTATCCAAATATATATAAGTATATAATGAATATATATGATATTTATATCATTATAAATATTATGAATATTATGGAACCATGATCAAAGTATAAGGACCAGAACTACCGAACCCAAATTATCATGAAAAATGAAATAGCTAAACCCTGAAAACAATGATTTTAAAAAAATAATTATTAATAAATGGGTATTAAAATTTTATAAGTGGATAATATATGATATTATAAGTATTTAAATTAATATTGTGTATAATTATGATAAATCTAAATTTATTATACCCAAGGTTATAGTTCTTTTGAAGGAAGTTGAACTCGAGGTAAGGGATTTATGCTACAATCTCATTGTTTATCCGGATTATTTATGGTTTCATTTATAATGACAAAATTTTATGAATTATATCTCAATAATCCCATAAATATTATTCTCATATGGTTATTCTTTTTATATTACTTATTATTTTTTTCATTTTACCCTCTTTAAGTACTTAAGAGTGTGAAAGAATGTTTTTAATTAAAACTGACTTTATTTCTCTATTTGGTCGAAATAATTTTTATTCTATATACGTGTTTTGTAAAATTGTTTTCAAGAATGATTTTACTATACTCCTATGATTAATAAATTTAATTTTCCCATTTTGGTATTCTTAAAAAATAGTTTGAAATGAATCTTCTTATCATTTTACGAATGAAGAACTTTTAACTTTTTACCAAAAATGTGAAAGGAATCTTTGTTTAAATGTATAATAAATTAACTCAATATCCCATAATCATGACCACTAAAGGATTTTAAAATTCCTTTAAAAAGTTTTAAGTATCATGTTAAACAAAGTTTTTCCTTTATATTTGGGAATTTTTTAGATTTTAAATAAGTTATTTCAAAGTGAAAAGGGTATTTTACTCAAGAAATGTTCTATGTGATATTGTAAAGGAATTTTCATATATGATGACATCCCTTGATATTACTTATGACTTACTGGGGATATTATCCAATGATACCATCCATGTTCATTCTTTGGATGGATTTTGATGATTATTATTTAAGGATAATTATATGAAACTTTTATATTTTCCACGGCTTAATCAAGTTATGAAAACTGATTCTTTACTACAGGATATGCTATGATAAAATGATAAAATGTTTATAAAACCCATTTTCTTTTCACGGATTATGATACAATGAATTTTTTATGATATTTTGAGGCACATATGTTTGATTTTCATAATGTAATATGTGGACTTAAAATTATATTTCCCTCTAATGCATTGAGTAAAGTTGGATATATCTTGAGTTAATAAATAAATGATAGGGAGTACACCTAGTTTGGTAAGGGTATTTGTCCACTATTATAGTTTTTTGAGTGAACCTTGAATTAAGATATGATGGAATGAGCATTGAACCAAATCCACTATAATTATCTTTACAGTGTTTCTTGAATAAGGAAATGATTTTCTCTACTTGTGTTTATGCCACAAAATTATGCCTTATGCTAATGTTAAACTATCATGGACCATGTTATTTGATTCCTTAATGATTTATGTCTTATGAACTGCTAAGACTTATGCCTCAACTTAAGATTATAATCCTTGATATTCAAGGTATGGTTTTAAAATGTTATTTTAATATTCTCATAACCTTATACTCATGCTATGTTTTATTGATAATTTATATATCACTTATTTACCCTTATTAAGAATCAAACATCACCCATTCTTATGTATCTTTTCCCCAGGTTATGCAGAAGGGTTTTAAGTATGATATGTATAAGGAGGGTGCTAGTTATGAAGAACTTAGTTGGAGATGCTCTAGTTAACTTATGAACTAGTTGTTTACGTATCTAATTTTCCAAATATACTAAACCTTTACAATTATCATGTGAATTATAATGTTATGTAATGAATAATCATATAATAAGATGTGATATCTATGTATAAAGAGTATGTGTTTCTCTATTTAATTATCACCTTAATAATTTTTATGAATACCATTACTCTTTCCACTCATAAATTTTTTTAACCATATGTTGTTCACCTTATAAAATTTCCCCAATTTTAACATATTCAATATGTTGTTCCATAACATTTGTAGAATCAATTGGTAGAGAAACCAAATATATAAAATACATAATTTAAAATACATAAATACATTGGTGAATATATTATATTATGAGGAAAAACTTTAAATAAAAATATAATCAAAGAAATTTGACATATTCATAAAAATATTTTTTATTTTCATTAAATGTTAAAAGTATTTGGACCCTTTATCAAGTTTTTAAATCCCCTCTTTATGGTCCCCTAGGACATAAAAAACACCATCTCTATTAAAACCAATGTGAAATGATTATGATATCCTAATGAATGGGTATTCCTTAATGGTATTTTTATTTGACCTCATAAATGTATTGGATAAAAACATAACAATTAACCCATTTGTGTTTATAGGAATTAAGGTATAAAATACTTGTATTACATATGATTCCATTATAAACAGTTCATACATGTACCCTTACTTACTGAAATTCACTTTCATGAATCTAAATTACTTTATTTTATCTACACTAATGTTATCAAAAAATATTTCCATAAATTGGATTTTGGTTTGTTGTACTAGATACATGAATCATTTTCACCATAAGAGTAACTCCACTAGTTTTCATCATAAAAAATTTATTCTATTTCTTTATATAGAATATATAACTGATAATTACATAACCAATATAAGAAAATACATGTATATATGGTCCTATATCTACCCATAATAGTTTTTATGAAATTTAATCTAAATTTTTAGTTAAATCCTTTAAATTATGGTCTTGAAACCATAAAAAATTCCCAATATGATTGGTGTACACATATTAAAGGATGTGATGAATCATGTGTTGCTAATGTTTACCAAATTTTAAAATCTCCTAGAATATTTTAGCCCATTTTGAATTTAATATCCATTTCTATCTAGTTCAATTAGATCTATTTTATGTTTTACCAAAAAATCATAATCCACATGAATGCATGTAAAGTAGATAAAATAATACGATATTTTTACAAGGGTTGTCTCAATGGCCTACTTTATGCCAATATTAGATATTCACTAAAATCATGATTTATACACTATAATAAAATTTTAAATAAAATAATTTTGTGATTATCAAACCTGCACAGAGACTCAAAATTCCCACGCTCGATTGATTCACACAACACTTATTTATGAAAGGTTCTTACTATTTTCACTAAGTCGCGTTGTGATATCCATTCATACCCCGAGTCACATAGGTAATATGACTTTAGATCATGTACATGAAAGTGTTACTTTAACGATCCTACTTAGAATTCAATAAATATAATTGTTTTGGATGATTCCATATTAATAAGATATATATTGTTCTTTAAAGTATAAAATACTTAGAATATTAGTAAGTCTTTAAGAAAAATCTTCAACTTAGTCACTGCTTATAGTTCAACATAGCATGCTTATACAAAATTTGATCATCAAGCTATGTCACTCAATATAAGAGCTCATATGATATTATATATCTAATATATCCCCATTTATTTAAATTAAATATACACTTAATATTAAAAATAGTAAATTTAGTCTTTCACTTAGTTTATCTTCTTCTCACTACATTATCTCACCTAAACTAAACTAAGAATGATGGTCAGATTATTTCTCCTTCAGGTTCAATACGTAGTAAATTTCAACTTTCAATCAATATAAAATTGATCTTATTATTATTATTAAACAATTATTCCTTATTATTAATTACCAAAAAAACTCTCAGATTCTAAAAAATACATTTCTCCATCAACTCCCTCATCCTTTTGTATTTATGCCTCATCGATATTCTCACTTCCATATATCTCTATTTAAGAGCATTAAGTTTCTACCATCATAATCAGTACCCTAAAATGGAATATTGAGAGGGACTTATCACTAACATACATAAAGAACCATCATATAATACACTATTCTCAGTTCCCATGATATTTCATGTGCTAATTTTTTAACTTAAGGGATATTCCAAGAATACCCTCAAACAATGAATCTCAATTGGAAAAATAAATTATTTCATTTATTTATCCACAATATTGACTTTAAATTTCCTAAAATAATATACCAAACTCTCACTTTATTTTATACTACATTATAAAAATATACAACACATCAGCTTAAAATAAAGAACTCAGTTTGTGGAAGGAATAATTACAATGAAATAAATTCTTGTGGCATAACACCCCTAAAAACATAAGTCTCCTTTTACATCCATCTTCTCAAATAGATGAATTCATAAATTATATAGTCCTTAAAGAATAGTTCAAGCTTTTATGTAACTTAATCATCATTATTATTAAAAATTAATTAAATCCTTTTTCAATTTATGATGAAAAATGAGTCTCATATTCATCTCAATTTATTATTTTTAAAAGTAATACGAATCATGGATAAATATAACTTCATGATATTTCAGAAACTTAATTTTTTTTCAAAATTATAACATTTAATTTCTTCTTCATAATAAATATTTTTTGAAAAATAAAATTTTTCTATACAAAAACTATCATTTTTGTATTACCCTTGATTAGGTCTATAAAACTATTATATATTTATTAAACATAAGGGTATTAAATTTATGAATTTTAGGATGAAATTTATGTAGATGTGGGTTAGTTTATGTTGGTTTAGTACATTTTTGGTACCCTTATTCTAGTCTTAGAGTTCACAAATGACCCTTATGAATTATTAGAGTATCCAAGTAAAATTTTCATAGGTCTCCAATTAACTTTATTTATCTTACCATATATATTTATCAACTTTCATTGACCTTATGTTTTTTCAATTTTAATATCATCATATCCATCATTCAAGGTTTCATTACATGTTTTTTTGATATTTTGATATTTAAAGATTATTCACAAAGTTAACCCCATTGTATTTCCTCTTCAAATTGAATGAATATAGAAACTTGAGTTTTAACACAACCAAATATTTTATTTTATCTAAGTGAGGAATGGAATATAGATAGGTCAAAGATGAAACCTACACTGATTGTGATCACATGTATGTATAGATAGATGACACCTTTATTCTGGAATATAACACCCATGATTAGCATAAAGTGCACATACACTAAGATTAATTCTCTAAATTTCCTAGTTTTCTAAAAATTACAGAGACATTGATAATTAATCACACATATACGTATCTATGTCATAAATACACTGCACAATATTACACCTACATTAATCTACATTCACATGTTTGATGACATTCCATTTTTGATTTATTCAAGTATATTGAGGACCCACATATGATGGTGAGTAACCAAACCTACGTATCCTAGAGAATAACCATTACATTGATATAGTTTCCGATGAGATGTCACATATACTAGATTCTAAACTTAATTTTTTTGTTAGGATTTATGTACTAAAATTCAAAAATACTTCAAAAAATTTAATAATTAATTAAAATCAATCCCGATCCATATCAAAACAAATCATATTTCATCAAAGAGTTATTATCACTTATTTTAACAAACAAAATGAAATGAACCTCAAGGATGAGTTCTCCTCTTATATTATAGCTTCTTCTAACACTTTAAACCTTAAAATAATATCTATATAGGCTGTCTAGAAGAAATATCAGTAATCAGATTTTAGGAATAGTTCAACTTCAAAAGTGAATGTTATAGACAACTCTCATATAGTATTTGGTATTAGTCATTAATAAAATTAATAGTCAAAAAATAATCAAATGTATATGCTTCCACATAAATATATTCATCCATCTATTTAAGTAGAAACAAATCGAATTACATTACCCAACAAGTATGGGTATCACTTTATTCATATATTGATTGGGCATTCCAATTTATAACCCAAGTTCTTCATGATCATACATTAACATACCCAATTTATAATAGATACCATTGATAAAAAATCTAATCACACACACCATAAGATACTTCAATCACACCATTTAGATTTTTTGTTAATACATTGATCTTAAATACAAATAAATTCATTATAATATGAAAATTTATGTTCACTTTTCTTCTCCCCCTTAATGAAAATATTTTTTTTTGGAAAAACATTTTATCCCCCACGTTGATACCATAAATAAATGGGAAGGTTTTCTAGGGGAGACCTCTTCTCCCCATAATTTCCTTAATTAAAGAAACATCTTATGTCATTGGTTTCTTCCTCTTGCTATAATTTCCCATATTTATAGAGATATTCTATCCATTCATTTTTAGATAAGGATAGAATCACTTGTTTCTAATTAGAGAGCCTTATGTAAGTTAACTCTAAGTCTACATGAGTTAACCCTTTATATAAAAAATTTATTTTACTAAATCATGATGGATATCTATTAAAATTTCCCAATGTTATACCCAATAAGATTTTTATTTCTCAAGGTATGTACAATATATTTTCATAAATGTATAAAAACTCACTCAACTTAAAACACACATAACAACATTCAAGTGAAATTTGGTTCTTCCCCTTTTTATTAGATAATCACGCCACCTTAATGATTATAAGAAGAATAAACATAACAGGGTTAGGGGAGTGAGTATCATACCAAATACTTCATAATGTTTTGGGGTTTTTGAGATTTCAGATATTGAGGGAGATAAAATTATTTGGTAGAAATGACTACATTTGTTTCTCCTCCTATATGGATGATTTCTCTAGTACATCACCATGGATAGTTTCTTCCATAAATAATATCAAAGTAGTTATGATACCAATTAAAACTGAATAAAAATATAAAATAAAAACTACTAGAAATAATCTCCATGATTATTTAATTTCTTATATATTCACCTTCAATTCCATTTTGGACGAAAACTAAATAGGTAGTGGAATTAGGTTGTCTTCTATCATATTTTTTATTATTGGACTAGGTGTGGGACTTCTTATCAACCCAAAAACTTTTTTCATTGAAGATATAAAATTTATACTATTTGTTATGTATATATCCTTATTGATTTTTTAAATTTTATCATCTTGAGGTACCATAATTTTCTATACTTTTCACCATTCTTTTTAGATGGGATAAACATATTTTATTTAGCTAGAAAGTCAATTTCATTGCCTCTATCAAACTCTAACTTCCCAACTTCTTCAATATAACCAGATGATATGATCAACCATTCATTAATTTTAGATTTATCTTCTCTAATAGGTGTATATCCATTCTTTTTTTGTAATAATTTTTTTACTTAAAATAACTGGTGTTTTACATCTATTACTTTTTATCTCTTTTGGTCAGTAAAAATAATCATACGTCTGACAGCCTCATATATTTCTTAGTTTCACTTTCCACACACTCTTACGATGATATTTGAGCTATAAATTTAGGGTATACTTTCAATATATTCATAAAGAGTATCAGATATGAATCTAATATAGCTAAATTTATCTTGGATGTATTTTTTTAGTGTTTATATTTTTCCCTTATTTATTGAGATTCATGACCATTTTACAATAGTCAATGATGTGACATCTATTTATATAATAATAGAATCTATTCCTCATGGGTTAATAAACTAGGTTAGCTTCCTTTACTGGATTATTTGATAGATTTGATTCAACAACTTTATTCACTAACTTTATCTTCAAATCTAGAAATACATTCTTACATTTCCGTTTTCTCATTTAGATGGTTCCATCTTCTCTTTAGTATATGAATGATACTTAGTATGATTTTAAAAAAATTAATCATAAAGGTGACCACCAATGTTAAAAAACTCATGAAAAGTTTCAGAATACTCAAATATATCCTTAAGTGATTTTTTTATTTTACTATAGTGTCTATTTTCTTTTAGTAGGACGTTATTCAACTTTAACACCTTGAAATATTATGTTAGTAATCTATGGCCCTATGCCTAAATCTATTGTTTATCAAACACCTTCTAATAAATCTTTTTCTTTTCATTTTGTATGTTTTATAGACAGTATGACATACTTTTTTATTTTGGGATGAAAACACAACATTCTATGTTCCATTTTGTGGGGGTGTTTTTCAGAACATACTCACCTCCTTCTTTCAAATATTGGTGGATATAAGAACATTATTATTCCTCCAAATACGAATATATTTTGTCTTTTATTTATCACTTTTTTAGAATCCATTTTTATTATTAATAGATTTAACTAGACATTGGGTTTCCTTATTCTATGAAGATGATGTGAAGATTTCTATAAATGTTCTTACACTCTCTTTAAAACTAATTTGAGTCCATTTTGAGGGAAAAATACTATCTAAAATATGTGTCTCATAAATATTTATTTTAGTGGATTGGGAGGTTCCAAGATGTTTCACTTAAATATTCTTCTGTTTTACCTCTATCTCAAGACACTTTAAACTATGTGTACTTTACTCATTCAAAATTGTGTTCAACCTATCCCCTCAATAACTATTCATTGTATGAATCCTTTCTTCATACATCTTTCCACTTTATAATGACGTATAATAAATATCATTATTTATTTTTCTCTTAACTTATAGTTGCGATTCCTTGATTACCATATTTTATTTATGTGTTTCATCCAATGAATCAATCTTCTAATCACATACTATTCTAATCTTAGATTTCTCATTAATGTAGAATTATAAGTTTTCTTTATGAATTGAAAATTTATCTCTACTAATCTATAGGGACTTATCTTACATTTCAAATACTTAACGAGAGATTTTAATTTTTATATTATCCTTTCCATTCATTTTTGATGGCTTCAAAATCATCTATCATATATGAGTTTTTGTTATCTAGATTCAGAATAAACCCAAATATTTGAGAAAAAATTTTATTAGGAAATTTATTCAAATAAATTGAATCCTGACAATATATGTTATAAATAGATTTAATACAATTTATCACATCAAAACTAGAACTACCAGAACCACTTTTATTACTTTCATCTAGTGGATATTCTTCTCTCATCCTTGAAATTTTTCTTATCCTCTTAGCCTCGTTATTTTTCTTGGTCTTAATAATATTTGAAAATACAAGATTTTTTCTAAGAATATGATTTTTTTTCCATTTGAGGCTCTACTTTAATTACCTCTTGAAATATTAATTTCATTAACTTAGATAAAAATAACCATACAAGTAGATTTATATTCAAATATATGTAATATAACTATAATACCACTTCAAATTTTTCTTAGAATTGGTGAGGAGACCTGAGACGGAAGGGTGAATCCAGTGTTACTTATTTTTACAGAATTCTAAATTCTCCTAGAATCTTTTACCCACTTTATAATTCAACCCCTGTTTCAAATTAGTGTAGTTAGATTTATTTTTTTAACCAAAAAACCATCAACCAAATTAATTCAATTAAATTAGAGAAAATGCATGCAATATTTTTATATGGTTTATATTAAAGGCCTACTCCTTTCCATTATTAGATATTTACCCCAATCATGGTTTCTCTACTATAATAAAATTTTGACTATAATGGTTGGTTTTTTACACTTTAATAAAGTATATACATGAATATATTTGTCCACTTCTCATAGGAATTATTTATGATAGCTTCTCACTACATTCAATGAGTTGCTCAGTGATCTCCCTATATACCCTAAGTCATGCAGTTCCTATAACATCACACCGTGTACATGAAAGTGTTACTTTATAGATCCATATTAAAATTCAATTAGATGATTTAAATAGGATGTTTCCATATCAATTAGATAGATATACTTTTACTAAGTATAATATACTTTGAATTCATTCAAATATTCAAGAAAAATATGCAACTTAGTGACCACTATAGCCCAACTTTATAGGATTCTACACAATCTTCTCATACGGTTGTCTCATTTAATCTATAATATCATGTGATATTATATATCCAATATCTTCCTATTTACAAAAATTATCCACACATATTATATGAATAATGATAATATCAGTCTCCCACTTAGGTCATCTTATTCTCACTACTTCAGCCCATATAAATTGTACTCAGAATAATGACCATATTATTCTTATTCCTTTAGATTCAATACCTTTTGAACTTTAGATTCATTTTAGTAACAAATACTCCTTATTATTTTTCATATAAATTTATTCCTTATTTTTCACTACATAAAAATCTCTTAGATTCAAAAAAAAACTCATTTCAAAAGAGACTACTACTTCTTTTTCTATTTCTTATTCATCAATATTATCATTCCCAGGCTGATTAATTTTAGTGGATTAAATTTATCCCATCATAATTAGTATCATGAAATAGAATATTGAGGGGGAATTATTACTTCTATTCATAAAGAACCATCATAGAATGCCCAGTTTTAATTTCCCATGATATTCAAGTGCCACTTTTTCAACTCAAGTGATATTCCTAGAATAACCACAGTTAATGCATCTCACATGGATAAATAAATCATTTATCTCATTATTACATAGTCAAATATTTATCTTTCTTACAATATCTCAACCAAATCAACACTTAATTTTCTATTTCATTATAAAAATATACAACACAACATGATGGATCATAAAACTCATATTTTGACATGAAGAAACATTTAGTGGAAAGATAAATTATACTTATAATGAAACACCTATCAAAACACATCACTTTTTAACTATTCTCAAACATATTTCTTCATAAATTATATAGGTGTTGAATAATAGTTTTGAGATTCAATCTAGCTTCATCTATATTATTCTTCAAAATTTATTTATCTTTTTTTAATTTTTCAAGAACAATGAGTATCATATTTATCTCATTTGATTCTTCTCATGATAAGAATGAATCATGGCTAAAAAAATTCTTCATGATGTTTAGGACACTTAAAAAAACATTCAACATCATCCCATTTAATTTTCTATTTAGAATAAGCAATCTTAGAAATCTTAAAAATACCTTAACATATCCTGTGTTTTTTGGCATGACCCTTACATAGGTCTATAATACCTTTAAATAGTTTATAGAAACTATGGGATTACCATTTTGAAATCACCAGTTACCTTTATATAGGTCTACTATATCTATGCTACCCTTTTTTAGTTCTTGAAGTTTATAAATGACCCTTAAAAACCTTTATATTTTTTTTGAGTTATCTTTATCTAGGTTTCTAGTTACCTTTAAACATATACACATATCTATTTATCAAATTTATTTGATCTTATTTATTTTAAATTAAAATATTAGTATATACATATTTGAAACTTGTATCACAAGTTTTGTTGATATTTTTTCTTTTAATAATATTTCAAGAATCATCCAAAAGGTTTTTAGCATCAAATTATATAAATATATAAACATTAATTTTCAAATAGTAGAACCTCCAAATTTCTTTAAGTGAGGCATGAAACAAACTCATGTCATAGATGAATACTTTTACTATTAGTATCATACATATGAAAAGATAGATGATATATATACTCATGGATACTATAATCAACATGATAAACACATACACTGAGAGACTGTTTCCAAATTTTCTAGTTTTATAAACTTTTCACATACACAGAAACTCAGTTACACATACATGGATTTTTGTCACACATAAGCTATAGAGGATGAAACCTACATTGATCTACAATCACAAATATTCTAAAATTACATTACTGAATTCTTTACATCTATTGAGGATCACTTGTAGTGTATTGAGTAACCACACCTACACAGCCCAAAGAATGACATTTATGTTGTTATGGTTTCCTCTCAGATGACACATATAATTGATTATAGGATTATGAAATTTTATAATTTCTATACTAAAATTACAGAATACCTCAAATAATATTTTTATTAATTCAAATCAATCTTGATCCATCTAAAAACAAGCTGGCCATTATCCAAGAGTGTTTATCACTTATTTTAGAAATAAAAATGCAATGCACCATAAAGATGGGTTCTTATCCCATAGGCTATCTTATTCCAAAATTTAAAATCTATTTAATCATTAAAATAATATCCCTACTAGATATACATCAAATGGTTCATTATCCATCTTTTATTTATTATTCAAGTTTATAAGTTACTTTTATAGACATTTATTCTCTATGTTTTTTCACTAGTCATTAAGATGATGATCAATCCGACAATCATAAGATTTTTATGTTGTTACTTAAATCTATTCATCTAGGTATCGAAGAAATAAAAACTCCAATTAGATTACCCAACAAGTATCAGTAACACCTTTTTCATATATTGGATGGATACTCTAATCTATCCCCCAAGTTCTCCATGCTTTTACATTAACATTATTTATTGATAACAAATAACATTGTTAAAAAATAAAATCACACACACCAAATAGAAATTCAACATCCTATAAAAGATTGATTATGTGTATTTGATATCCAATATTTATCCCTTTATGGATTCAAATTACTTATAATTTATTTGTGAGTTTCAACATATTTCACAAGTCTGTACTGGTATATAAAATATAAAGGAGAGTATTCTCCCACTTTATAATGGTAGTTGTGAAAACATTCATTCCGAAAATTCCTTCACCCATAAGGCACTCATTGTGACAATATTTTATGATAGTAGTTATATCCACACTAGATATGTATTTGGTACACAATTCAATTTCTTACTTAAAAATACATGGAATTACATGAAATTCTTTTAGCCAAATTTTATTTTTGACATACCCTTTAAAAATATTGATATACCATTCAATGGGGTATATTTATATGTAATGCACAGAACCACATAGTAAGATATATCTAATAAAGAGAGCTATCAACTAAACCATTATATCAAAGAGTGATGTTGGGATAACATCTCTAATTCACTTAATTTGATAAATATTTCCTCTTCATTCATTGGTTCTATAAATTTATTGCAAATAGTTTTGAAAAAATAGAAAGATATGGTTAATGTTTGACAAATTTTTTTATGTAAAATTAAATATAAGGAAAAAATAATTAAATATTATATAAATTTTTTAATTATTTTTGTTTTAGCACATTTAACTTTTAATCAGATAATTGACACAATATTCTTGAGATTTGATGGATATAAATCTAGATTCTTTTCACTATTCAGGAAGTTTCAAAACTGAAATATCTCTTTCCTGGAAAGAGTATAAGCCACAAAAGAAAGAAGATTCCAAATTTCACCATTCATTATAACTAACTCTTCCATTATCCCAATTTCAATCATGTTTATCCTAACATTAAATTAATTTTTTATTTTTTATGGTGCATTTTTTAACATGGAAATGCCACTATCACATAATTTATTTCTTTATGCATAAAATCAATATAATGTTTGATGTAAAAATAATGAAAGTAAAATAATTCAAGTAAAATAATTCAAAACAAGCCAATCAAATTTTCTTGGCATTTTTAATAATATATTTTAAAAAGGATTTACCAAAAATGGTTAAAACATCCTTTAATTTCTCAAACTATTTATCACCTCTTAATAGATAAGGTGTTGTACCTTCTTCTGAATTTACTATTGAATGATGTTTTATAGGATCAATATTTATGTCACCAGTGTAAAATTTTATGATATTTTAGAATTAATGTCTTCAAGTAATGTTTTAACCTAACTTATTGTGTAACTTCTTCACAAACGGGACACCATAATATTTATTTAACAAAATATCCTAAAACATTTGCATAATAAGAAAAGTTATTTATCATATTTAACAACATATTTCTCAATGTGAAATATTCTCTTTTATAGGAGTCATAAAATATAACACCTATATCCAACATCATCTTCAATTCTTCAATTAATGAAGCTAAATAATCACTAATATCTTTATTAGATTCTTTTGGTCCTTATATATGAAAAGAAAACATAATTAATTATGGTTCTTGTATAACCATGGAGGTATGTTAAAATTTACCAATACAACTGACCATGTACTATGAGTGATACTTTTTTCACTAAAATGATATATTCCATCTATAGATAGTGCCAGAAAAATTTCACAAACCTTCCTGGGATACTCCTGACCCAAGTAACCAAGATTGTCTGGGACAATTCTTGATGGGTGTTCTTGATCCTCACAAGCTCGAAACTAGTGATAGAAAATCAAGATACACTCTAGTGGGGATATTTTTTCCTTATGAATAAATATACAACCAAGAAAATTCCTCCCATAAATCAAGTATGACCATTCCAAACATTGGAAATATTCAAAATATAAACATACATTTTCAATAATAATACAAAACCAAAATAAGTATTAATAAGATAAATAAACATCATGAGTAATAATAAAATAGACAAATAGACATAACCAACAGTATATAAAACCAAATTGTGATACAAGACCAATGTTATATGATCAAATAAGAATAAAATCTATTAGATAAAGGAATATGGAGAGGTTGATACACAAAATAAACAAAAAAATTAAAATAAAAAGAATAATAAATCCACCCAACCATTTCAACATATCAAGCCAATGTTTCCATTATTTCCCACCTCTATAATACCTAAAATAGATATGAAATGGATGTATTCCATGACCTAGAGGGACCTATCTAAACTAAAAATGTGATAATCATAAGAAAACATACCAAGGATGTATCCTCCCCACACCCCATGAATTATGTTTAAAACTATGTCTATTTTATGATGGTTTTCAATACATATAGAAATAAGGTTTTAAATTTTTATTTAAATCAATTAACAAGTTACATTCCATTGAAAAAAAGAATTAAATATAAATAAAGATATTTTTAGAACAAAAAAAATATTTATGCTTTTAGAGAAGAGGCCTTTTTTGATGAGAGTAAAATGGTCTTAATTTTTTTGGGAAATCGATATACAATATCATAGAATAATAGACACATATAAAATTTAATCAAGAATATCATCATGGGAAACTAAGACCTATAGGGATAGTCTAGGAAAAAAAATACATATAGATGATATAAATACAAAATTCATATATCAAAAAACATACCCTAACACTTGATTGTTTCCCTAACTAGTCTGATCAAGGGGTCACTGCCAATCAATGAAAATTATTATATGGGTCCAATAGGGAAAAATGATACAAAACTATTACAACATGTGTACCTAGAATTCATATCTTTCTACATGATATTTCATATGACATATAGATGGAGGTGATATAAAAAATTATTAAATAACAATATAATAAAACTAATGAATAAATAAATTCCACCATCACTATTGAACACCCTTGACCAAAATGGCCATTTTCCCATCAAGAATAAATAATTACATAGAAGACCCCCAATCGAGGTAAAAATGTGATTAAAGAAAACATACATTAATTTTATATAAAATAAAAGGAGAATGTTTCAAGGGTATGAAATTTTTTGAAAAAATATTTTTAGAAGGTTCCAACTGAGATATAGGAAAATAATTTTAGAGATCATGTTATAGAAACATCCCCTGAAACTAAAACAAACTTCATTAAAATATATCGATTATCACAAAAAATCAAAATAATCTTTAACAAGAGTATAAGAACAAACATATCTTTATAAATTAATCCTTTATTTTAGTTTAGAAACCAAAATACCTACCATAAGTTTGAAAACTATTCTTAAAGAGATAATATGGCCTTTAAACCAATAATAGGTGTGCATTGGAATACTATAAAAAATTTATAACATTAAAATAATGGGAATTCACTATTGGAAAATGGACCTATACCCACGGTTTTGGAAAAAAACGTGGGTATAGGTCACCCTTTCCCCACGGTTTTCAAAAACCATGGGGATAGGCAGGTTTCCAGAACCTATACCCACGATTTAAGAAAACCGTGGGTATAGGGTACCCTATACCCACGGTTTGGGAAAACCGTGGGTATAGGGTCTCAAAACATGCCTATACCCACGGTTTGGCCATAAACTGTGGGTATAGGTGAGCTCTATCCCCATGGTTTGCCCAAAACTGTGGGGATAGCCTTTGGTTAAAAACCTATACCCACGGTTTTGACAAACCGTGGGTATTGGTTTCCCGCGTTTGTGCGGGAATTTTTTTTTTCCACGGGATTTTTTTTTGGAGGGAGTTCTATACCCACGGTTCTTCCCTCTATACCCACGGTTTAAATAAATATATTTAACAAAATATATATAAATATATGTAAAGTCGACATTGGGGCAGTGGTAAGGTTGTTCGTTAGCGGCGAAGAGGTCACGAGATCGAATCCGGACACCCGCTATTTTATAAAACCTATACCCACGGTTTGAAAACCGTGGGTATAGAGTATTGACACGGTGGAAAAAACCTATACCGACGCTGTTCAGCCGCACGGTTCCCAGAACCGTGGGTATAGCCTATACCCATAGTTTTGGGGGCTATACCCACGGTTTTGAACCGTGGGTATAGGTCTATTTTCCAGTAGTGATTACCTTTCACTCTTAATGAAATCCAAATAAAATTAACTCATTTTAGGGAATGTTATTACACATACAAGGAAAGGTTTATAAAATACTTAATACATATGTTAAAAAATAAATGTAACTATTATTTTAGGTGTTAAAGTATAAACCATGGACTAACCTACCATGAATTTTTCACTTTTATAAATTTAGAATAAAAAAGTTTCTCCCTTAAATTCCAGTGCCACTAATGAGGGTGGCGTTATGGAACAACCCTAAACTACATGATGTAATACCCATAGGGGAGATCCCTAGTTATGGCATGAACTCCTTATTATAGAATGACTAATATCCAGTCCAGAATTATAAACCTATGTAATAGCTCAATCGTAGTGTGATCTCCCTATTGCGGCGTGACCTGCTACATTTTAAAACTATAGGTTTCCTTAAAACACCTAAAAATTTAAAAAATAAAAAAAATATTATAATAAATATTAAAACCAATTAATAAATAAAATTAAATGGATATGTGGAGGTCAGGGTGTGATAATTATCCCCTCTATAAAACTTCTTCCCTAGAAAGTTATAAAAGGGTCATTTGATTAAGGAAGAGACATGATGTTCAATTCGCAAATTAATTACATAACTCAAGTTATTATGCAATATAAAGACCAACTAAAACTACCATTGATAACTTGAATTTTAAAAATAGATACAAAATATAGTAATACCTCAAGATCCTAAACTTCCTAATTCATAGACAACCTTAAAGAAGATAAAATCAGGTCATAAGTAATTTTACCATTAATAAAACAATGATTTATAATGAAAGAATATTAATTTCAAATGATACAATCCTGAAAACCAAAAAATACTCCGACTCAACAACCAATTCAACTTGGAAAGAAGCCTAGGGAAATTCCATTTAAAGTGATAATAAAACAATTATTATAAAATATATGATAAAAACCAATGATTCTACTATTAGTGGTATGAGGTTGGGGAAATTCAAAAGACTATCCAAGCAATGAAACTGCATCATCTAAATAGGAGATAGAAAAACACATATGAGACTAAAGGAAACTAGAAATACACATGATATTCATTGGGATAGTTCATCTATAGTAGTCTCTACACTATATTAAGAACATTTTCAAAATACCAATCTTTGAAATATCATAGATGGGTTTTGATACAAAAAGAAACAAAAAATTCCCAAAAACCATAATCAATAATCATTGTTACATGTGACATAATTCCAATATTCAAAATTTAGAGTCAAACATAATATAATAAAATTATTAAAAATTTCAATACGTCCAAAACCCCTATCACCCAAAAATAGAATGAAACTAGGAAATATTAGATAATAGGAATCAAAATCAATTTTAAAACACATCCAATAATCGACACATTAGCATCAAGTTCAACAAGTTAAACCCAAGGATCCTCTATAGGGGTTGATCATGATCCACCTGTATTATAATAATTTTTTTTACAAAACCTATACACATAACCCATATAAAAACAACTATTAATGGATTTTGAAGCCTCATAATATAAAGGATTGTTATTCCCTTACTCTCTTCATTACTGGAACAATATTAAATTACTCTAAGAAGAATCTATATTGAAGAAGGAAATTATACTTTTAATACCACCACTCAACTAAAAGACTTAGTTTGATTCCCTTTTCCTTCACTAAAGATTCCTTCCCCACCTTCAAGAATAGTTAAAACACAATCATATTTATAATTCCATTCATGTTAGTCATTATTCTAGTGGTCTTCTTTATCACTTCCTCATAGGTGTCATGGAAAAGTGATGAAACTTTCAAATGGAATCCAAGTGAAGAACTCATAAGAAATATTTAACTTTCAAGGAATATTCCATAGACATATCAGGAAGGTGAAAAACTAGTTTAAAAAAATAATAACATACTCCAACACTAATAGAATAGCTATATGGATGGAATACAATTCCATTTATTTTGTTATTTTCACAGCTTCAAGGAATTACTAATCGATAAAAAATTCTTCAAAACCATACCATCAGTGGTCGTTCTATAGATTCATCTAAATAATAGAATTCCATCACCTCTATATTAAACATCATAGTATAAAATTTTCAAACATTATTTTGGGGGACTAGGGAAACATGAGCTAGATGAAAATATTCTCAATGTATCATAACCATTCTTTATCGTCCTGAGAACCTTACTACCCAATGAAATAAAGAGGCTTCATATTTTGGAATTATCAAATGAATTCTCTATACTAAACTAGAAGAGAAAGGATTGTATGCCCCATGTTTTGGAGTAGATGGAAAAATCAACATAGATGTACTTTGATCAACTGAAGGGTGTTATAACAGGGAACCACCTTAAAATCCTTTATAAGAATCCATACGACTTACTGTGGGAATACTCTAAAAGTAATAATAAAAAACATAATCAAGAAAAATTCAAAGATACAAATATGATAAAATAAATTATTAACCAATGAATCGTTATCAAATACCAAAATAAGATAAAACTTTAACAATTTTTTTTATTAATACAACCTTTTAAAATAAATTTCATTAGCTTAATCACCCTTTGAACACAATTTGTAATAAACATCAGAAATACACTTTCAATATCCCATAATTTTAGAACCCACTTTTAGAAATATTTGTACTTAAAATATTTCTATAAAATTTCATGGAACACAATTTTATTTCCTAACATATAAAAGTTATTTATCATTTTATATAACTTCCCTTTTTATATAATTATTGTTTTCGGAAACCAAATCTCATTATAAACCAATTTTTTTTAAATGTTCAACTATTTATGAAGTTTTGTTTCTTTTGAAAGAGATTATAAATATTTCCATCTGAATATAATTTTAATTAATCCAAAAGAACATCAATAAATAATAAAAAACAACTCAATATACTTAAAATCTACCATAAATAAAATAAAAAACCATAAAATTCTTAGGGGACTAAAATTTAAAAATTTAGGAAAATCTAAAACCTCACATGATTTAACTTCGCATCCTAGAAAACCATTAACTAACCATGAAAATTGTAATAGAATCTACTTATATTAGTCGACAAGTTATGTACATGGATTTCTAGGATGTGAATAGTAACCATGCAACCTTGGATATCTTCCTAATTTAACTTCAAAATAATGAACTCAAAAAAAACCCCACAATTCCTCAATGGAAAAAACCTATCATATAAATACTAAGAATCTAGGAATAATCCAAGAACCAAAATTGAAATTGAGACATATTCCTTATATAAATCCTTGGAAACATGAGTATTTTCATGAATAGTAGTGATCAATAACCTACTTGTGAACTACTTATTAAGTTCTAAAAATCATATATCATGTATATCATAACTCCCCAAATAACAATTGGGGTGATTGGATACTATTTTTCCATAAACAAACGCATACTACACCTAACACAGTCAACCAATACAATATTTGGTATGTCCTAAGGGTGTTTCTAATCCCCATGGATTGGAAACTAGTGGAAGTTCATCAAGATACACTCTAGTTGGAATTATTTTGGTTGGTTAAAAAATAAATAAGCCAGGGAATTCCACCTAGAAATATAGCATGAAAATTCTGTACATTAAAAGGCTATAAAATAAAAATAATCATTTTCAATAATAATGCTTAACTAAATGTTGTATATAAGGGAAATAAACATCATGGGTAATAAAAAAATAATACCAATATAAATAAAGAACATCACAAAATACCAAATTTAGATACAAGGAAAACATCATATAATCTAATATAAATAAAATAGACTAAATAAATGATATATAAGGGGATGATACAAAACAAAGACAAATAATAAAAAGAAAAATGATTAGAAATCCACCCAACCATCTCTAGATGTCAATCTAATGTCTTTATTTCTTTACAACATATATAATACCCAAACTAGATATGTAATTAACATCCACCTCATCCTAGTGAGACTATAATAAAATTGAAATTTTATAGGTGTAAAAAAATTACATGGTTATATCCACCATACAACCCAATAATCTTCCATAAAAGTAAATCCATTTCATGATGGATTTAAATAAAGGTAGAAATTTGGTTTTACATTTTTATTTAAAATAATTTTCATGTTACATTTCATTAAAAAAACCATAACAAATAAAAATATACATTTTCAAAGAAAAAAACTATTTATTCCATTTAGAGAATATTATTTCAGATGAAAGGAAAATGGTTTTAAGAATTTTTTTGAGAAACCATGATGAAATAATATGAAAAAATGAACACAAAAATAATACAATCACAAGAATCATCATGGGAACCTAGATCTAGGGATAATATAGGAAAAATAATAAATTGAAATCATATAAATACCAAAGTTAGATATCAAAAAGCAAACCTTAACACTTTGTTTTACTCTACCTAGACTGACCAAGGGGAACCCACCAGTAGAGAAAATTCTTAATTGGGGATACTATTTAAGGAATGATACTAAACTAGTACAATATATTTACCTATATTTTCCACATAACTACTTGAGGTTCCCCATGTCATATAATTGGATTTAATCTAAACAATTATTAGATAACAATATAATTATACAAATCAATAACTAAATCCAACCCACACTTATGAAATATATTTATAGAAACATCACCATTTCCATCAAGAATAAACTAAAATATATAAGTCCCCTAATCGGGGTAAACATACACTTACACATAAATTATATAAATTTCATATAAAATAAAAGGGTAATGTTTCATGGGATTATGATTTAAAAAAATATTTTATAAGGTTCTAAAAGGGCCTTATGTATTCCATTTTAAAAATCAAATTATGGAAACTTTATTTGAATCCAAATTATTTAAACTTCATTAAAACATTGAAATTATCATAAAAAATCTAAATAACCTTTAAAAAATGTGCATGAACACACATTTATTTATAAATAAGTCATTTATTTTAGTTTGGAATGTAATACAACCATTATATGTTATATAACTAATATTAAGGATTTAATCAAGAATTTAGACTAATAATAGGTGTTTAGAGAATTCTAAAGTAGATTGAAACCATTAAACTGAAGAGAAATATTGTTTAAACAAATAGAAATATAAATAAAACTAACTTCTTTTGGAAAATATTATATCATGTACATGGAATGGTTCATAAAACATTTAATACATGTGTTACAAGACCAAAGCTCATTTTTTATGTTTAAAACATTAAGAATAGAGTAACCTACTATGAATTTATCACTTTTATAAACCGAAATGTTAATGCTCATAAAAAAGGTTGAGAAAGCCCTATAAATTCAAGTAAAATAATAAAATAAATAAAACCTAAAATAAAAATCATGTTTTAGGAAACCCTAGGTCACCAAGAACTTATTAGTTCTTTAATAATAGGATAAGGGAAAATAAAGGGAGTGAAGGAGGATTAGGTTGATTAACTTGACAGATCAAATTCATAACATGATGAAATAACTAGATATTTCCGTGGTCACATAGAGGGTCACTGGAGTCTTTATGGTCGAGTGAGGGGAAATTGATTCTTAAATAGTTTAAATTGCGATAGGGGAAAAACTGTAAATTTACATTTTTAATATCTGTGTAGACAAGGTAATGGTCTAACCTCCTTATCACAGTACAATGGGTTTCACCCCCAAAATTCCATCACTACTATTTAGGGTCACATCATAAAATGAACCTAACCATCATAAAATGATTCCCTTGGAGTAATTACTCAATAAAAACTTGACCTCACAATCGTAGCATGACCACTATATAGTCTAGAGCTATAGACCAGAGAGATATCTCAGTTATGAAGCGACCTCTTACCGCAAGGTTACTTATTGTAGTTCAAAACTACCAATTTCCCCGAAATAAATTAAACTACTAAAAACAAATTAATGATGAAATAAAATACTAAAAAAATAAATAAGTAAATTAACATGGATAATTGGAGGTCAGTGTGTGAAAATAGATGTTTCTCAACTTCTTTCCAAATCCAGGATAATTATGATCAATTTCTTTCCATATAATAAAGTTTACTAGGTGATGAGAATTCCCTTATTTAATTCTTATATTTTTATGACAATTCAATTGTCTTATAGACTCCTCACATTCATATTCTATTCTATACCTTGGAATGATTAGAAAGAACTATAAAACATTTGAAGGACTTTATTCATCTTTCTTGTATAGAGCCGCACCCCATTTAGTGAAAATTTTAATTAATTCATGGTAAGTTAAAAATAATATGCAATCATTTTGGAAATTCTTGTATTATTTCAAATATAAAAACTGTTGAACATAAAATTTATTTATTTTCATATGTTTGAAAAGGAAGATCAGTATTATCTAGTAAAAAATAATTCAAGAGAAAAAGTAGTTCTGTAATATGGGTGTAACTCTATTTGTAGCCATCATTCAAATTATATTTATTTGGTATAATTTGAAACGTTTTATATTTAGTAAAACCTGTATAAAATTGTGTCTTTTCATATATCTTTATCATATCAAACATTTTTAGAAAATTGTGATGGTCATATTCAATTACTGTTTTTATTTAATCAATAAAATATTCATCATCATTTATGGTAGTAATCATATTATATGATCCATAAGCCATATTTTTATCCTATTCAATAGCTACATTCAGTTCATCCTCATGTTTAGTACAACAATTATATATTTGATCTATTCTATGAAAATTCTAGTGTTCATCTATCTTTTCTAGAAGGTAGCTCTTGAATAACAATAATATAAACACATACACATGAATTGAGAATGGTCATTTTTATGCTCTATTTCAAATGTGATGAACTATTTAACCCCATCCTCATAATTCATTTTCATACAATATGTATTGATACATTTTTATTCATATCCATCCTATTTGGTTAAAAAATAATCAAATTTGAAAAAAATAGATACACAGAAGTTATGCATACAATGCATCATTTTTTACATGGATATATTATATAAATTAAAACTTTAAAAAATATAATTATAAATAATAATACATATATATATATTTATTGTATACGAAACAATACACATAAATATTGGGTTTCATAACACATTCCAAAATATATTCAAATAATAAAATTGGTATATATAAATATTATTTTATATAATATATACATACATAAATATGTAAAGAAATTAAATATTTGTGCATAAATATATAATTATGTGTATGTGTGTGTAAACATTTTATGTGTAAATATATGAAGTTTATGTTTTATAATAAATTTAAAACTATTATAGTATAATCTCATTTGAGTGTGTCATGGAATTTATGGCTATCAACCACTTAATATTTTTCTTGGGTTGTATTTCAAATAATTCAAGTCATTGTATACATTATCATAGAAGTTCAATTTATAAAGTAGGATACTATAAATGTATTCCTATCTGTTATGCCTCTTTCTATGTCTACATTCATGTACTAATTTACTATTCATTTCTTAGAGGAATCACGATGCTTTGGTAGTGTTTTCTTCATCTTGGTAAGATAATTGAGAAGCTAATTTTTTTATACAAAGTCATCATGATTTTTTCAAAATCATGTCCTAGTTTTACATCTTTGATTATAGTTTGGTATTATTTATTATTCCTTTCCAGTTGGAGTGAATTTTATATTCTCTCTTGGTGAAAATTGTTTATATAGTGTATAGTAGGTAACTTCATGCATTCATTAATGTTTAATTGAGAGATTTGAGATGAATAGTTTTCTACACTAATTATTTTATGTGATTTTGTTTTGATTAGGCATTGTAATAAATATATCATATAGTGAAACTACAAGTGTATAAAAGCTAAATACATATAATAAAAATAAATAATTAGATATGAGTTTAAGATGGTTTTTATCATGGAAATATAATGATTTAAAGTGATGAATTATTGATATAAATTTTATTTCTAATGAGGTAATAGGATTATAAATTTGGAAATGATTACTTAATGATATTTTCATTGAATAATTAGTTAATGTGGGTTAAAATAGAGATTTTTATATGAATTATAAAGCATAAATTTATGTTTGGAATTACAAGATATTTTTATGTATTTTTATAAACACGATTAATTATTATTGTTTTATGAATTGGGGATCAATGATATTGTTTTATTATAAAAAAAATGTTATGTTTCGTATGTTTTACCTATTAAAAAAATACCAGGAGCACCAAAAATTGTTGATTCTAGAAGAATTCTAAAATGGATAAAAAATAAAAAATTAAGAAAAAGAAGAAGATCATGATATTTATGAGTTTTTTAAATAATACTAATGTATAAATAGAGGTAAAATATATTCAATATACCTTAGAGAAATAATAAAGGGTATAAACACATAGTATATAAAACCTAGCTCAAATATGAGCACATAATGTAATGTGGTGATACTATAACTCACATTGATACTGTTATATATTTACACAGTTAGTCCATTTTTCTACAATAATGGTGATAATAAGTATTTTTAGATACAATACCCTATTTTGTGTTTCCATTCAACTCTTTTATGGTACCATGTTAAAGTCCACACTACCGTATTATATTTCTTGGTGTTGTCAACCAGATCTTATATAGTTGTGGTCTAGTGTATAGTATGGACCACTAGTAGTTTACCCAACTTCATATAATATATCAATATACACCATTCCGAATATATCTTACATAGATCCTGATCCAACAAATTAACATCCTTCTATAGTTCCATCATTACATAAAATACTTAACATGAGATACTTTTATTCTTAACTAACCAATAGATTGTTTCCCATCGAAGATTCAATTTCTAAGAGGAAGTTCATGAAATAATTAAAACTTTCCATACCATTATCCCACTTTATTCATTCATATTCTTTATCCTATCCTTTATTCATCAATAAAGACCAATAAAGGAACAAAAATGCCTCAACTTATCAATCACCACCAACTTCGTTATCTTATCTTCTAAATTATTGGTTCCATATTTATTTTCTAATGTCAATATAATATCTTGTATTAATCCTTTAATAAAATTTTACTTTTACTAAATATGATTTTTTCGATCACGAAACACTAGGTACTTCTCATGTTGTATCACACTATGACTATCACAGTGAAATACCTTTTCCTATCTCTTTCTATCATGATCCTCCCAGAATTTATTAGACCAAACTATATCATTCTTGGACTATGTTATTATAATGTTATCTACCATTATTGTAGATAATGTCACCATAAACTGTAATTGATATATCCAACTCACTATAATTCCTCCGCAATTAAACACATAACCTATGGTACTTTTTCTATGTTTAACATCACATCAAATGTAAATATTCATATACCCCTAAAAACAATTTCCTTTCCCAAAGCACATAATTACTTTTTTTATTCCCATTAAATACCTCCCTATCCACTTCACAATATACCAAGGTTACATTTCATGTTTTTCCATTTACCTTTTTATAAATACAACTACATGATACATTTCAGTTTAGGTACAAAGTATAAGATACCAGATTTTATAAGAGGTGCAGATATTTTCAGTTTTAATTTTAACATTCATTTTTATATAAATATATGTTCTTAATGATGTTGTTGAAGGTTTGGGGGCATCTGAGGCTTTTTCGGATCCCAAAGCTCCATTTTTTGGAGATATAGACTGACCCGCTTGGTCAGAACATAGTTAGTACTAACCATGAGACTCAACCATGAGACCTAATGATTAATGGGAAATGGTTTGTTTAAAACATGAAACATGTACTGAAAAAACATGCGACCTAGAAAGAAAGGTTCAGAGGTTATAAAAAAATGCGATGGATGCCACATGGCCTTGAGAATCTCTATAATAAATTACAATGGTGAAACAAATGACTTACACATATTTAGTCTAACCATGTGCCAAACCATGCGAGGGGGTATTTCCTTTGGTAGTGTTGGTGCATGGTTGGAACATGGTTTGGAAAACCGTGTATCCAAACATTCCTCCCTATTTAAGGTTTGTAAAATGATTGTTTTTACCGAAAACCTATTTAAAACTGAATCCATCTTTCTCCACTCTCAATATCACAAAAAACTAATTCTTATGCTCCACTATTCCCCTATTATAGTTTTTGAGCTCTCTTCCTCATACGAGATTGGATATATATACCTTTCATCATGCTAGAATCCTGTTGGTAAGGATATTATTCCTCATACTTCCTTTATTTATCTCATCATATCAAATGATATTTTTGTGTGAGCTAATATTCCCTATATTAAGAAATTTTTTCTATTTATTCATTTTATCTCATTAAATCCCTAATCAAAGGATAATAATAGATGAGTGAAGTTTAATTGGTTTAAGGTAGGTGGTCTATTACCTTTCCCTTAATGTCTTGATATTTATAACATGTTCCATTTTTCTTCATTCCAAACTTTCAATGCAATTCCTAATAAATGTAAAATTTAATTATTAAGTTATTAGAACCATAAATTGGATGTTTTATAACCCATCATTCATCATTATAGGTTTTATACATTGACTCAAACCATCCCATTAAAGTGTGTTTTTTTAATAATGAATAAAAATTATATTCCTTATTATGCAACTAAACCACCCTTGAGTTGTGTTGAATTTGATTTATAAATGGAACTGATTAATTTAATTGAATGGAATTGGGGTTGTATTGCTAGGAATATAATCCTTAGCTGTGTGATTACACCATCTTATAAGGTGTGTTAACTCACCTTTATAAATTGGAAAGGCTAAATGATTTAAAATTAAATGTGAATTTAAATACCATTTCATCTAGACTTT
This sequence comes from Viscum album, assembly GCA_963277665.1. NCBI lineage: Eukaryota > Viridiplantae > Streptophyta > Magnoliopsida > Santalales > Viscaceae > Viscum > Viscum album. The sequence goes on from OY728145.1 coordinate 1,641,811,493, forward strand.
TTTTATGTATGAAATGTGATCTTGGATATTATTATCATTATTGTGTTTTGATTATTAATTGTATCATTATTGAAAATGGTTTCATACCTTAAATTACCTAAAGTCTTAGAATTCTATAAGCTATACTTAGATTCCCATTGTGGTTATCCTGAAATGGTCTTATAGGATTCAAAACAATTCATTGATGCATCTAACGAGTGAAGGTCCACAAATTGATTCTTTTATTGTCTAATGATTTTGAATTCACTGTATTAGCATTGAGGGTTCACCTATATTTATTGAAATTTTAAAAAAATTCATTGAATTATTTTCCTTGGATTCAACTTGATGTTACAGAGTGCCTTGGTTATTACCTTGGGATCATTCAATTATAGCACTGAGGGTACTTAAGAAATTATCCTAGGGACCAGGTATCACTTTCCCCTTAGGACGAACTGCCAAGGACACAACCTTGTGGACTTCACCCAATTTATAAATCTCAAAATCCATGAATGTTTTGAGATCTCACATGATTATCACTACTTACGAACACATTGGTTGTATTCCTTAGGTCCTGAAATTATACATATATATATATATATATATATATATATATATATATTTAAAATGAGAAATTCCCAAAGGCATTCCATATTAGGTTAAAATAGGTAGTACTAGATGGGTGTTCCATGGAGAACTTGAGCCAATTTATTTTATTAGTTTATCACCATTATTTATTATAATTGTTCACTTATCATTGTATATTCACAGATTGGATAGTGTTAGACACCATCACCACTGGCCTATTGAGGTATACTCACACCCTGTTTGCGCCAATGATTGGTACTTGGAAAAAATTCATGGATACAAGTAGGGATAATGGGAAGCACCCTATTATAAATGCTTGGTTTTCTATACCGTGATGTATTATGTGATAAGAGGACTGATCTTTTGCTCATAATTCTATTAGAGATAGTTTTTCCTTTTTTTTAATTTTTTATAGCATGTACTGTGTATTCTTGCTACCTTTTCCCCCTTATATTCCATATTTTTTTATATCATCCTGGAAATAATCATTTTGTATATGATACTAGAGAGTGTTTTTTCTATTATATTTATATGGAAGATTTACTTTCCCTGGTTATGTTACTATTCCATAGTTCATTTATTATGTTGTTTCCTCTACTTATTCCCCACTATTCCACAATATTATATAAGCGGTTATAGTTTCCCCACCATACGATCATATATTCCCACTCATAGTTGATATCCTATGGCATACAAAGAGGCACACTTGAGTCCATTTATCTAGTAAAGTTCAGTTTTCTATGAGTGAATCATGTCTGAGACATCAAAAAGTGTTATCAGAGCCATTTTTTTACATTTGATTACTATTTTGGCTTGATATATTGGAGACTAGAAATGTTTTGGAATTTGTTAATAAACCTATGCTTGGGTGTAGATAACCCACATAGAGGGAAAAAACCATTTTTCCTATGATGGGACTTGCTGTTTTGGTTTTCTTATTACTGTTGTTCAGATTTCATCATAGTGTGACACACATGATTTCTGAAATTTTTATGATTATAAAATTTTACCCTTAGATGGTATTATAAAGAGGTATTTGATCATGATCACTATAGGCACATGAGGATTTATATGTCATGAATATACCAATCTATGTTTAGTTATTTCATGCATTACTTGTATTATTTCATATGATCTCTGGTTGATATATCATATATTTGACTAATGTTTATACAAGATTAAGTGAGAAATAATAATTGATTATTAATGTTTGTACATCAGTGTAAATGGTATCTTCCTACATATCTTAATGATAGAACCTTAATTATCTTTATATGACATTTTTGTGCCATGAAACATATATTTCATGGGATAAAATGTTTATAGATAATGATTGAATGAATTTGAATTGTAAATTTTGAAAGCTTATACTTCTATATATTGGGAATGGTGACCCATATAATCAAATCATCATATTTAGACTCCTTATATCATAATATTGTGTGTAAGAGTCTAGATGTAGTTACATGAATGTCAATTGTAACTTATAATGCATAGCTATTTATAACTTGGTAATGGTGATTAATTTAACAAAACCATTGTATAATTGGAAAATTTGTTAAATTATAACTCATAAATGAATTGGTTGTTGTTAAGTGGGATGAAAATTTTAATTTATAGAGAATATACTCATATAAATTGGGATTTAATTCCCATATAAATGAACCCATATTATCATGATGGGACCCTCATAGGTATCATTATTTAATATTTATATTCCTTGGTACTTAACCCCTTAGGGGCATGTTTATGATAAATAGGGATGGTTATTGAAATTTTCAATAACTACTTATACAATGTTATATATAAATGTATATATGTATCTTACTTAATCGGTTTCCTTAAAATGAAAAAATACCTTCATGTTCTTTGATCCTTGCTGATATATGGAAGAAGTTAATTAAAATTATAGTTTAACCTAAAGATTCTTTTTCTTTATATCTTTTAAGTGATACATCTTTAACTAAGCCCAATTATGAAAAATTCTTGTAAATGAAATGATTTAGAAGTGATTTATGAGATAATTTTTCCAAAATTATTTGATATTTCATCTAAATAAAGTGTCAAGTATAGTATGTCATTAACTGTTACTTGACTTGTCTTTTATCTAAGACTTTTTAATATTTAAGATATGTGTGAATCAATGTAACACATTGAATAAAAATATTTAGCAGTGTTCTTATATTTGACCCTCGTGTAGGGTATTGGATTAATGTTTCCTTGAGTTTACCATAGATGGGAATGTGAATGTTTCCCATGGGTCTCATTTGGTTTCTTTTCATCAGTTATGTTGGACCTAGATGTTAGGAAAGTGGGCCTAGTAACATTTTTGGGAATGACCCTAGTTTTGTATTCGACACCTTATGTAATTTATGGGTTATGTTATTATTTCCCACCCTCAGATATAGAAATAATTGGTAAATGATTCTATTGATTTCTTAGGCAAGAGGTTACATTTGAGAACCATTTGACTTAGGCAACACTCTAAGCTTACAAAGAGACACCCGGGGTAGAAGGGTGGCTGTTTAGTAAGTTGAACCTCAATAGGGGTGTGATAATCATGAAGTGTTGATGATTAGTCATAGAGACATGCCTAGGGAATGGTAAAAAACCTTATTAATTATAAAATATTTCTTATTTTTGGTTATATCACTTGGAAGGTCATCTAATAGGTTGACAATTATATCAGATAATATGAATTTGAGATAAAAATTCACATGGGTTATCATATACTTGAATGCACAATGATTTTGGGACTCTGAGTTAAGAGAAACCAGGGACACCCATTGCGTTGATGTTATATTGTGAAAGAATGCATTGTAATATATAGTTCTCATTTAGTTAAAGAGTTATGAACTATGCTATATACAATTCAGTGATAATTATTATTGTAATCCTCATAATGGGTTTATCTCTAGAGTAGAGTGACTTGAGAATTAAGATATTCATGTGAGTATGATAACCTTGAAAAGTTAATAAGAAGAATATGTTTTCCTAGTTCTTAGGATGATCTCATTTAAAGGATCGGGTTCTCCTATCATTTATCTGATTTTTTCTATATTTTATGTATGATGTTGATGACATGAGAAAATGTGGATTGGGAGGAGCGTTACATGATCATCTAAAAGGGAACCTCATCTAGTGTAGTTTTAAATGTCTATTTTTTCATTCCTTTAATGTTGATGCTTTATATAATCATTTTTTCCATGTTTAGGAACTGTGTTTGGTGGTAGATGGGTCAGTTTCCATATAATGAGTTTTCATTATCGATAAGGTGATGACTAGAACACTTCTAAGGCGGGGAGCATCACGTCAGTCATTGAAAGAATTTCATTCTAGGTAGAGGGAATTGAACCATAGAATAACTTATAAGAATGAACAGAATGAATTATTTTTAAGTTTGATATTTCTAGTCTTAAATGTGGCATTGAGTTTTGACTCAAGTGAGAATTAAAAACTATTCTAGTTGCTAGATTCAGGCTCAAGAAGCATAAGTGATCCAGGAGATGTGATGGGTTGGTAGTGTGTCTGTGCTTGCAAGGAAGTATGGTGGAAAGGGCATTGGTTTATAATCCAACAATTGATGAACACCATAGGTCAATATTTTAATTTTTTGGTTATTCCTGAATGTTCATGAGTACCTTTGGGGTTAGAGGTAACACTCAAAAACCTTGAAAGATATTTCAGTTAATGAGTTGGATGCCTCTTTTTTTGCAGGTCTGTCTTGAGTAGATAAAATAACATTCAGTAAAAAAGATTATAAGGTGAGATAAGAAACCTTATGTACATCATGTTAAATATGAAGAGTTCATTTAATTGTGTGAACATTATAAAATTTTTGCTAACTATGATAATGATTCTTTATATTTTATGGGAAACTGTGGCTTAATTATGAAAAATGATTGAGTTTCCAATAATGGAAGGTTTACTGAGGGTATATTATGAGCCTTAAGGATCGATCTTGAATTATCACTAGATATTACTTGGGTTTTGAGGGAATATTGATTGAGTAGTTGTTATATGTCGACATTTATAAATTATAATTTTCATGAAGATTAGGCTACAAAATGTTTAACATTACTATTTATAATAGATAGAATGTGGTAGTTAGAAACTATAATAGAAACCTCATTTTGGATATGATGGGAGTGTCTTTGGTATTGGTTGAAGACCAGAATTCTCATGCCCTAAATGATGTGGAGTGATTTTCGGGAAATAATTTAGGGTGTCGTGAGATGGTTAAACTGTGGCTAGACTTGGGCACACATTGTTGGGAGATTTGGTGTCAAGAGTTTGTTAAAGGAATGTATAACCTGTTTCGATTGAGCATGGACTATAGAGAGTGATACACACCTCTCAATGAAATATTAGTGTACTCATAGTCTAGTGGTGATCATGACCAATATATTATAATCCTCCTGAGTATGCTAAGAGAGAATTGGCTATATGTTGAGCTAACTGAATTTATTTCCTAGCATATTGAATGAGCTTCTTATGAGTGATGATGAAGGAGTGTTTTATGGTATTCCATATAGTATAATTACACCATTTTCCATTTAAGGGTGGTGACCCTTATTGTAAGTTGAAACCCAAAAAATTCTAAGGGATCCATTCTTGGGAAGGAGGAATGGGTGATGGATGATGTATACATTAGCATTAGTGATGGGAAGGATTTTAACCATGCTGGTCAATGTGTATAGTGAAGGACCAGACATAGTATGTGGTAATAAAATACTCATTAAGTTAGTGTGATGTCATGTTTGCTCATAATATTTGGATATGGACATTAATCGATGATAAGAGAACCACATGTGATAAGGGTCACAGGACACTACGAACAATTGTGTGATTGTACTTTTTTCCTCTTAAATTTCAATGGATAAATGGAGCCAAATTCTTTTGGTTTTGTTTGTAATGAATTAGTGCTTGTTTTGTGTCATGATGAAGGTTATGAAGAAGGGATATTTCAGATAGTATATCTCACCAGAAGTCAGTTATGGATTTTGGTAAATGTACTCAAAATAATCTTATCATGCCTCTATTTAATGGAGTCAGGATCATCTTTTAGTTATGCATCGATACTGAAGTTGATCATTTTTTAAAGATATTAAACAATAGGTTTTTTTACTTGATTTCCTTTGGGTTTTTATATAGAGTCAGTGGGAAACCACATTTAGTTCTCCATGTATTCAGACAGGTGATGTTAAAGGGTTGTTTGGGGATTTTTAAGGAAAATACAGTGTGACCAATGGTTTCATTGGAAGTCAACCATTTTGATAATATTAAGAACTTAGGGATGTTTCTTGATGTGTGATTGGGTTTATTGGGTTAGGAGTCATGCCCATAAAAACGTTAGGACTCCAAAGGTGTGATCCTATTAGAAACTCCATGAGAGGAAGAACCATGGATTAAAATTGAATATTTAAATCAAGAACATATGATGGGAGAGACATAGGTCAGTTGATGAATGATAAGATAATGTGATCATGTCTTGGGATTAGATGAACCTTATTTTTAGCAGCTTAGGTGATCTAAAATATTGATATGGCGATTTCCGAAGGCTCCCGATGGCGATTTCCGACGACGTTAACCAAGGTTCCGCCGATGGCGGCTGCCGCGACCTCTCCTCCCGCAGCGGGGGGAGAGGGGTCCTCACCTCCTACTCTTAACTCTGGATCTGTGAAGTTAAGGGACTGTGATTTCATCCACCCTTTTTTTGATGTGGTATTCTTCATCCCCGGAATACAGGTTGCTCCGAATGTCCTGGGTTGCTTCTCCGGTCAACCTATCATTCCAGTTACGGTCCAAGAGTTTTCTGAAGCCTCGTCGATGCTCTCCACAGTCTTTATTGCAAGATTCGTGCGGCGGAAACCCATGGTAGAAGATTTTGATAATATTGTTAATGAATATTGGGGACTAAAGCGTCACGCGTAGGTAGGGATCTTGGGACCGCGACAGCTCCTTATCCTCTTCGCTGATAAGGATAACCTGGGTAGGGCGTGGTCCAGAATTAGAAAAGCCTCCTTTGGGTCTCATTTTCATCTTCTCAGGTGGTCCTTTGAGTACCATATGAACCGCGACTCTCCCAACTTGGTGATCTGGATACAGTTTCCTGGTCTTCCTCTTCTGTTCCAAAACCCTGGGTTTCTCAGGTCAATAGGTAATTCAATTAGTCGGTTTATTTGCTGTGATCATCGGGCGGCTTCCATGTAAAACAATTCAACCATAAAGATCTATGTTGAGATGGATCTCTCAAGGACCCCTCCTGAGATCATGTGGATTGTGGTTGAAGGTGAGTATAGGTATTCCCCAAACATTATCTATGATTCTTGGACCCATTTTTTCTCTGGTTGTCGCAAGCAGGGACATGATACTGCTTATTGCCATAAGAAAATCTTGGATGACCGGCTGGGTCCTACCCAAAATGCGGCATTCACTATAGAAACATCGGGTGGTGGTGCTTCCCCAGATGGGAATAAGCGTGGAGGCACTAGTCTGAAGGAGACTAGCAATCCTGCAGATGATCAGTCTCCATTAGCAAGTGCGCATCAAGAAAGTCAGGTATAAACCAGTCCAATCTTTGAGAACATTGTGATTTCTCCTTCTTTGGCTCAGGGGGCGTCCTCAGGGGACATGATGAAGGTATATCCCTTGGAACTTGGTCCTAACGATCATGATGCAGTAGAGGAATTAAGGAAGGCAACTGAAAAGTGTCTGAATTCAGCTGCCATGGGAAGACAGGGAAGCTTGGATCATTTTAGAAATAGGGATTCTACTTGTGAAATTGGTGATCATAATCACTTAGACGATTCTAATGTGCACATTACTGAGAACGAGAAATCTGAAAAACTGAAACTTGATGCTGGTGGTTTGGGAATGAATGTTGTAAACTATGACTTTCAATTTATGGGCATGGGACTAGAGTAGAAATAGTTTTCTAATGCTCCTGTGGATACACATCAGAATACATCTTCTATTCTGGTGCAGGTAAGGTCTGATGATTTGCTAAATTGCTCTACAAATCATTATGTAGTTCTGGAAAATGCAGAGTTGAAGGAGGTTGAAGACATAGAAGAGGAGGAAACAAGCGAGGGATGTGGTGAGCCACCGAAGACTGAACTTCTGAACCTGGCGAAGGAGGTTCCTGAAACAGTAGTTGGATTTTTTTTTGAGGAAATGGTGGGTGAGAATGCCTTTCTAGAGCAGCAAGATTACAAGGAGATATCCTTGGATAGGCAAGAATTCTTAGAAGCAAGTGGCAAAAATCATAACAATGGGGAGTATTCTCCGTGTTTGAAACCTATGGATGTTGACAAGGAACCTTCCCAGGAAACAACCTCCTTGGTGCATAAGGGCTCTCAAATGGTGTATGAGGGGAAGGAGAACCAAGGATTCCATTCAAAGGGTAATATGAAAGAATCCTATAGTGATATTCCCAGGAATGGGGTGAAAAGGAACGAAAGCAATAGAGCTTCCACTACTCCACCAAAGATAAAACCCAGAAAATATTACTCCAACATGCCTAGGACCATATTTACCAAGTCATCTACAAAAAATAGAAAATTGAAAGACACGGATCAAAAGAGGGGACGATTTAGAATCACTGAAACCATGTCTCTAGTGAAGTTATGTCCGAGGGAACAATACATCCAAATTCTAAGTCAATACGCTCCACATTCTGAATGGGAGTCGGCGGATCCATATGAGTTCTCAGAAGGTGGTGGTGGTGACGTCTTTGATGCTTTCTGATTTATGATGTTGTGAGGTCTGTTGTTTTCTTTCATTATCTCCTCTGTACTTTGTACTTTCTTTTTTATTAATATAGTTCTGGGGGACTGGGAACTCGGCCTAGTCCTGCGCATTCCTTGGTTATTTTTGGCAGCTTAGGTACTAACTTGATATTTTGGCTTCTATAATGAGTGGTGGCTCAAGTTTTATTAGTTAGGCCCATATGTTTATGAGATGATTGAGGGAACATTAGGAATTCTTAAATGCAATATAGATGATTGAATAGGAACTTCAAACCCAAGTAGGATAGGTAGTTCATTTATATACCCACAAAGGCATCTCAGGGATGGTAAGTTCTATAGTGGGGAGGCTATAGGGTCTCATCTTTTTTGTGAAGTGTGGATATTTTGAGTTTCTATTTTAACCTTAATTTGTATTTAATTTTTTTGTGATTAAGGACATCATGGAAGGTTCAAGGGGAATCAATTTCTTGTTTAGATCCTAAAGCTCCAATTTTTGGAGAGGCAAACTGAGGCATATGGTTGATTCTTGGTTTTTATTAACTGTGTGGCTCAATTGTGTGGCCCAATGAATATGGGGACATAGGTTTTTAAACTATGTGACTTATCCCAAAAATCTATGTGACCTATAGAGAAAGGAACTTAAGTTTTAAAACCATGCAATGGAGGCTTCATGGTGATGCAAATCACTATAATAAATTGCAAAGTTAAAGTGTATGGCTTGTACATAGTTAGTATAAACATACACCTCACTATTCGAGGGGGTCTTCCCTTTGGTAGTGATGGTTCACAGCTTGGCCAATAATATAAAAAATTCATTCACCATATTGAAAGTGTTTTAAATTAAAGTTTTATATTCATTCTTCTTAAAAATATAATCCCTCTTTATCCTCTATCAAACACTGAGCAGACCATGGCTTGTGCTCCCCTATACCTCTCATCTATGATTTAAGCCCTATCCCTCATATGAGCTTTGATTCAAATTATACTCATAACATTTTAAGCCTCATGGTAAGTCTATAATTACTCATCCTTTCTTTATTTTTTATCTTTCTGAATCAAATGATATTTCCATGCAAGCTAATATGACCTATTTTCAGGATATTTTCCTATTTATTCATTTTCTCTCATTCCAACCTAAATCAAAGGCCAATAATTGATGAATAAAACTTACCTAGTATAAGGTATGTGGTATAGTATATTTACCTTAAAATATTTATGTTTATAACATTTTCCATTATTCTACAAACCATACTTTCCATGAAACACCTCTTAAATGTAAAATTAAATTATTATGTTATTAGCACCTTAAATTGGTTATGATTCCAATCTATCCTTCATTGATATAGGTTGTATTCCATAATGTAAACTACACCCATAGGGTGACTTGTTTAACATTGAATGAAAAAAATGTTCCTTATTATGAAAAAATCACCATTGATGTGTATTGAATTGGATTTTATAAATGGAATGGATTAATTGAATTGAATGGAATGGGTGATTTCTTGATAGGAAACTATGACTTAGCTACGTGATTAAACCACAATATAAGATGTTATAAATTTACTTTATAAATTGAAATGGATAAATGATTTAAAATGAAAGATGAATGGTAATACCATGTCACATAACCATAGTTAAAGTATGAAATATGGTCTTGGCTATTATTATCATTATAGGATTTTTATTATTTGTTATTTCATGATTAACTATGGTCTTAGACATTTAATTATCTAAAAGGGGTGGTATAACTTGAGAAATACTTATACTCTCATTGTGTTTTTACATGGACATGCTAATGGGACACTTAAAAAATCATTAATGCACTTAGCAAGTGAAGCACTACACTTAGATTCAGTCACTTATGATTTTTAATCCCCCAAATTAGCACTGAGTGTTCACCTATATTTCTAAAATTTTAAAAATAATTCCTTAAATGATTCACCATAGATACACATTGATGTTATAATTTTTTTTATTACCTTGGTATCCTTTCAAGTCTATAATTAAGGATAGTTAAGACATTCTCCTAGGGCTTGGGTAACACATTCAACATAGGGTGAACATCCATGGGTACAACCCTCTGGACTTCAACCAATTTATAAATATGAAAATTCATGAAGGTTTTGAGACCTTACATGATTATAAATACTTACTAATTCCTTGGTTTCATTCCTCGTTTTCCAACCCTATATATATAAATATAAAATGTGAAATTTCTAGAGATATTCCGGCTTAGGACAAAGTATATAGTATCATACTGGTGTTCCATGGGAAACCTGTAAAGATTTTTTTATTTGTTTATAACCTTTATTTATTATACCTATACACTTCTCATTATATATTAATAGACTATATATTTCTATACATCATTGGTGGAAGCCTATTGAGTATTACACACACCCTATTCGGGCCACTGATTGGTACCTGGGAAGACTTCATGGATGTAGGTAGGGACAAAGGGAAGAACCCTTATATGGATGTTTGGTTTTCTATTCTAGTATAGAGTACATGAGTAGAGGACAAATTTTTTTCTTGTGATGCTATTAAAGATAGTTTTTATACTTTTTATTTATTTTTTATAGCATGTACTGTGCATTCCTGCTACCATATTTCATATTTATTCCCTATTTTTTATAACATCATATACATCAAGATTTTGTATATTATATTTAAGAGTGTTTCATCAGTTATATTTATCTGGATGATTTAATTCCTCTTCTTATGTTACTGTTTCACTGTTCATTCATTTTATTTTTTACTGATTATTGTTATTATTTACTATTGTTCTCCAATCTAATAAAAAGGGTTTATAAACTCTCTAAAACCTTGATATTTTATGAAATAGTTTAGCAAAATGATTCAAGAATAAGTTGGTTACCCAACTTATACCATAAAAATTTATTAAAATAAAAGGTCATAACAAAGTGATAACATGAGGTGTAATGTATTTGCACCAGCTTAAAATTTAGAGATTATAGAATACGAGGTAGAAAATGAAAAGCAATCAGGTCAACATCAAGGGCAGTGAATGATAAAATCTTCCATGTTGTATTGAATTCTTGTAATAACTCATCAGATGAGGTTTTTCTATACAATAAAGGAAAAGATCTCTCTTTTAAGTCAAAGAAATTGGACAGAAAAGAAAAACCATTGTTGAAAATGAAAAACCCCATCAAATTCTATATGTGAAATATGCACTTGAACCTATTATTCTTAATGATTGATGGAAAGTCCTTTCTTCATAAAGATGTGACTACAAGAACCTTCTCATATATTCAAAACCATGATACACTAATCATGGGAACTTGAATTTGAAAAAATTTTATAAACACAACTATCATGAACCCCAATGTCATCACCCGTTAAGTCTCTTAACTTCCAAAAGGAATCAAAAACATCAAAAAGACAACACGAAATACACTATGGTCACATGAAGGGTAATATTAAACCTACTAAATCATATGAGTGTAGGTATAGGAATTGGGATAAGTCCTATGTTTTTATTGGAATGTAAAATAGGACAAGGCCTAAATAGAAGATCTTATACCATAGATTTAGAATTTTAATATCCTTGGAGGAAGTAAGACTTGATATCACATTATATCTATTTTTAAAAATTGAATTAAAATGTCTATCAATGAAGTAACACCACCATATCATCATTTAGAAACCATGATCTATCTGTAATAATCTATATTAACTTGGTAACCCAACAAAGAGACAAGTTACCACTAGATAGATAAGATCAAATATAAACCTACAGTAATGAAACCAATCTTCTTGGCTGGACATTCAATGAAAAAGATGAATCAATTATTCTTAAGGCTTAGACCGAATAGTAGATATTTTATATTAACAACTCCATGTAAATACAGAAAAATAATAACCTCTTCATTCCCAACACATTTCATCCAAAAGAAAATTTTTCATCACATCATCAAGTTTGGGATTCCATTCAATGTTCGTTTTAATTTAAGAGAACATGTGATCCTTGATTTGTGAATATTCATGGAAAGTAATATCCCCTTCTTGATATCTTTGAAATATCAAGGAGTCATTTTTTAATCCAAGAGTATATCTCTTCATAGAGACTCTCCTTAATAGTCCTGACATGATTTTTAGGTTTAAATATCACATCCAAATTATCTTTATCAATAAATGGGGTCAGTTCCTTGATAACTTCATCTTGTGGAGGGACCAGGTTAACATAAATATGTAATCCCAAAGATTTAGTTACAATGGTTTTACCTAACTTGGAATAATACTTACGCTTTTTTGTTTTCTTAGGATGAGGGGTAATAAATCCATATAAATCGACCACCACTTTATTTCCATTTGTGGAACATGACAGGGGAAAAACCACTTCATCTTGATGTGAATTATCATTTAAATCCTTCAATATTTTAGTTGAGTCACTAGGATCATCCCGATAGCCCTCTAAAGTGGGGGAAATATCTGTGGGGTCATATAAAGCACTTTGGGCAGCATCAATGAAAGTTTGGAAGATATTATCCATTTTAGGTTGAGATCAACTCTCATCATTGGAAATGATCTGAGTTTAATCTTCAACTGACTTTTTAATATCTTTTTTTCCTCCAAAGGAGTCTTTAGTTCTAGAAGGGACAACTGGAGCCATCACTTTATTAAACTCTCTAGTGTAAGCTTCTAGGTCCACCTTCGACTTTCCCTTCTCAACCTAAGTCAACTTATGAAGAGGTAAGAATACTGTCCTTCCACATGAACTTGATGAATGCATAATTTTTTATCAATAATGAAATGAGAAGAATGGTTTTTTCATAAATCACCATTTGGATGAATCAATGGTTCCTATTTTGAATCTCGATCTAACTTGGAAGAGGTTTAGAGACATCAATCTTAGTAAAAATCTTAGAAACTAAAGGTCTTGAGAGTTTTCTTATTGCAAGGTCTAACTTAAATGGATAACCAATAATAAAGTGAATCAGAAACTAGAGAATCTTCTTAAAAATATAAATTAGTAATCTTGGGAAACCAATCCATATAGGCACTATAGTTGATTCAATATTAGGATCAAAATTAGGGGTCTATTTCAGAACTTTTATCATGCAACCACAAAAAACTCATAATCTCCTCACCCAGAATATATAGTTCTCATTTTTAGATGATAATTAAAGAAAAAAATTAGAGGAATTTAGAAAACTAATTTGTATTCCAAGAAACCCAATATCTTTGATAGATCACCCTAGAAAGATTAAAGAAGGTCTACGCCTAATAAATCTTCCAACAAGCACAAAGCGCAAGTCTGAAGAAAGAAGATTTAACTCATTGGTAGAAAATTAAATCAAAAAGTGACCTATATGGTGAAAATTATTTGGATCAATAAAAATCTTATCTTTTTTATGAAATAGTTCTCTATAAATAAATTTTATTTCTTTTATAGATTGTATTATATGCAACACTGAGTTTAAACAAACCACAATATACCATTAAAATAGTATTATGTGAATATTATCACCTAACTATTGGATTGGAAGGTATGAATAGGAGTAGATAAATTATTAATAACATATGGTTACATATTTGTAAAATTAATTCATTAGTTATAAATTAATTATAAATGAAAAAAATAATCTAAAAATAAAAGGGTTATTTTTCAGAAAAACTATTATTAAGCATGCCATGTGTTTTTATCTTAATAAATTAAATTATCCACTTTTGGTGAATTATATTAATTAAATTTACATATTATATGTTAAATTAAATATTTTATCATTTATCAAATATTTGTTTAGACATGGGATTAGATTAAATCTAGTTTTATGCTTAAAAATTTATTTTTCTAAAAAGCGGGTTTCACCGTGTTTTGCATACTTATTTAAAATTTAATATCGGCCACTTATATAAATTTAATTTGAAAAAATGGATTCTATATTCATAATTAGGAGGTTCAAATTTGGAAAATAGGTCCCTTTTATTTTTACACATTATAAATAGTAACCATGGTAAAATTTATCACATCGGTAAGGGGTAAATTGGGTTAATCTAGGTTGTAACTAAGTGATAAGACCATAAATTTTTATCATAATTATTCTTGGATAAATAAATTATAACCTCATCACCTTTTTATTATAATTTAATATTTTAAGGGAAACTTTTCCACAAAAATGACTTATAATATTTAAATCAAAAATTGTTACAAAATTTCACTTTCTTAGTTTTAAATATCTATTTTGTGTTCAATTAGGGACAATGGAAAGTTATTAATGAATCCAAATGCATATTTTGATAATAATTAAATTATTTTCAGCATGTAAATTTATATATAATATTTATCAATTATATAATTACTTGAAATACTTTTGAAACATGGATAGAGTAATTCTTTAATTAATAAAAAAATGAATAGAATGATTTTTAAAAATATTAAAAGTAATATAATTTGAATGAGTTATAGTGTTTAATAAATTTTATAGATTAATATAACATATTAATGTTGGGTAAAATTATTATATTTTATTTAAAACTTTTTCCTCCTGTATTTAAAGTCAAATTAAATAAACAATGTCAAAATTAAAAGTAATGATATTTTATCAAAATAATATATGATTAAATTATTTTAAAAATAATAATAATACTGAAATAGGACAAGGTGAATATTATATGGTCTAAAATGTAACCAAGTTTCCATTTATGATCAAATTGTGACCTTATAACTAAAATTATATTCCTTTAAGAGTGAAAAAATTCTACCACAGTTAAGGTTAAAACAGATAAACTAAAGGGTTAAAGAAAACGATAGTGATTAAAAAACCACTTAAACTGTCAAATTTTTTATTTTTTTATGGAATTTAAACTATATATTATCTTATATTATAGTAATTGGAACATTGAGTCATTTTATCTAGAGAATTACTTTATTATATTTTAATCTTTTAAAAAATTCCATGAGTGGTCCTCCCCTTAATTATAATAGGGCACATATCCTTTCCATTTTTCACACCAATTTGATCCTTATATATTGAATAAAACCTAAAAAATATCTTATACAATTTATTAGAAAAATTATAATGTTTTTAGTCTTCCTAGAATACCTACTCTATAGTCCCCAAAAAGAGATATAAAGTGATAGTATAAAAGAAGTGGTAATCATTTTAACCTATCATTTTATTTTTAATTATTATTTTAACTCCTATGATTATTTTATGTTCATTATTAAATAATTAATCTTGTATCCCAAATATACTAAAATTTTATTTTTATTATTAAACCACCATTATCAACCCTCTTTCTCATCAAATGTGAAGTGAAAGTATCTCTTGTACGTATATACGACTTGCCGTCTCCATGTAGCAAAACAATTCATTTTTGATCCCCATATTTTATTGATTATTATTATTATGGTTTTAAAGTTTATATATGATATTTATTACATAATTACTCTTAAATAATTATAATATAATATCTAACTTATTACCTTTCAAACCGTTGGAAAAGGATAAAAATAGTTGTGCGTACATGTGGGCTACAACCTCCATGAAGTGATGTGATTTATTTTTCATATATTCATTATATGGATGGTGATAAGGATGTATTTAATAAATATATTTAATTTATATGATATAACAATGATTCTACATATATTAATTATCATTTATCTTTTTTTTTTCTCTATTTTTTGAAATGTAAAAAATCTTTCATGGTTACGTGCAACCTACTGTCTTCATAAACGATGCAATTATTTTTTACTTATATAATATTTGTGGATTAATATATATATATATATATATAATGAATATATATTATATTTATATAATTATATATTTTTTAAAATATCTAAACATGATCAAAGTAAAAAATACCAAGACTTTTGAAGTAAAATATTCATGAAAAACGAAGTGGTTATCACTAGAATAATATTTTTAATAACAAATTATTAATAAATGGGTGCTAATATGTCATAATTAAATCATAGATAGTATGATAGAGATTAGTATATTTATTTAATACATTAATAATAATATATATATATATATATATTATACAAGAGTTTTGAACATGAATAATGAATGGTGAGACTTGAGATAAGGGATTTACATTTCAATCCTATTTTTCATCAGGATTGTTTATTCTTGAATTTTAATTATGGAAATTATCTGATACTTATTTTATAAATCTATTTAATTTTATTATACATTTATTATTTATTAAGGACATATTTTTTCCTTTAATTTTACTCAATTTAAGTATTCAAGAGATAAAAAAGTGATTTTTTAGAAAATTGACTTTATTTATTTCTTTTGTCAAAAATAATTTTTATATTGTATACATGTTTTATAAAAATGTTTTCATGAATGATTTTAATATTATAAAATGATTGTTTAAAATTATTTTATCCAAGATTTAATTTTTAAAAAATACATTTTAAAATCAATCTTCATTTCATATTCTGAATGAGTTAATTTTTTATTTTTCTATAAAAACATGTTAGGAATGTTTTCTTTTAAGTTATACGGAATGAAATAAATTTACCACTTTCATGAATGATCAATAATTTAATATTCACTTACTAGTTTCCATGTTTAGTTTCAAATAATATATTTATACAATATTTTGTGATATTAGTATTTTTAAAAGTGATTTTCAAAGTGGAAAGAGTATTCTCCTCAAGAAATGTTTTACTGATCTTTGAAAGAAATTTTTTTATTTATTTGATATTAATTAAAATGTATTGGGGATATGATCCAATTATACCATATTTATTATTTATTTTTATTGTTTTTATTATGATGATGAGATAATTATAAAACCCATTTATTTTTATGTTTTATGCTATGTTGAATTGATAAAGTGCTTATAAAACCCGTCTCCTTTGAATGGGTTATGATGTGATAATATTATGAATGTTTTTTAATCTTTGGGAATACATATTTATGGTTTTATTTATGTGATAGGTGGGACCAAACTTATATATCCATCCAAAAGATTGGGTAAAGTATTATATATCATGATATAATTATGGAAAAAAGTTGATGTGATTGATCCGATATAGGATACAAGTCAATGTACTTGATCTACTATGAGAAACAAGTTAATATTATTAATAAGTTATTGGAAACAAGTCGATGTTATTGGTCTTCTATGGGAAACATTTGTTGATTCCTAATACGTTATGATTTGATGGTGTCGTTTCTAAACCTTAACATATGAAATAGTTTGTATACTTATGATTATTGAAAAGTTTTATGACATGAAATTATGGTTCATGATTGATTTATGATGATTTATTACTCTTATTAATAATGTGTTTTTAAATGATAATGATTTATCCCATGATTAATGTTTATGATCTTTGAAATATTGAGAATCAACGTTGAGTGTTTTGGCCCCGATATCATATCCTTATGCTTATCTTATTCTTTAATATGATCATCTATTGACATCTACCATGTTTACTAACATGGGGGATTAATCATATTACCTCATTGAATAATTTCACCTTTCAAAATGAAGCATAGTGTTTACCATGAGGTTCTCTGAAGGAGATCACATACTAAGTTCAATATGTCACTTTGGTTAATTTGTTTCCATTAAATATAAAATTAAAAGGTGTGATTTAAAAATAGTTAAATAAATATAAATTAAAATAAATCAGATTTATATTATAAATTAATTTTAGAGAGAATAGGTTAGAAGTAAGATATATAGAAGAATACAAAATATAGATAATGTAATTGGATTGGTTTCAGCCTTTAGATACTCCCTTTATCATTGTATACAATTTACTTTAATAATTATATATCTCAATGTATACTTTAAGACCTGAAATCATACACCTAGATTAACTAGACAACATATTGAGACCTCAAATATGGGTTCCAATCCCCTTATGAAAGTGATCTGATGACCTGAATACCTCCAAGAAAACAAAACAGATTAAACTCACAATGCTCAAAGGAGAGACATCAACAATGAAATATAAAAAAATTAAAGTAACCAATTTACATTCCTAAGTTGAACATAAATTCAGAATAATTTATAATAAAATTGTTTTAAGAAATAAAAGTACCCTCCTCATTCATGAAATATAAGTTCAAGATAAATAAAATAGATAACAATGAAAAGAACGAACTCAAAATGGAAGAGTGTCCTCCAACATCCACTATCCATGAATTCTTGGTGTTTATCCCTTAATGTATTGATTAATTAATTAAAACTACCCTTCACTATCCAATAGCCTCTAAAACATCCCATAAATTCACTCTCACCATCCTTTTTTATTTTATAGGAAAACAGTGAGGTATATTTCCCTTCAGAATATATCCTTAAAAAAGAATACATCTATTTGGACATTAAAACAACATAATTTTAATTGGGTGTGTTCAAAATAATTGTACTAAATTATGTTTTTTTCACTCTTAAAAATTTTAGGAAAGTTGGAAATGTGGTGAAAATGATATTCCATAATCACTGAAGTTAAAGTTTTATAGCCGAATATCTCTTCATATTCTTAAATTTTATCTCATTAATAGACTTCAATAATGATATAATTTATCCGCGATTTTTTAAAATTACCCACTTCATAGAGTAATGTTTCTTTCCTATCTTGAATTACATAATTTTGAAGTCTATATCTCCAGTTTTCCATTATTTTCTGAAGGTAGATCAAATCTGAATAAATATTCAACTTCCAATTTTGAATTATTTCTGGGCCTCTAAATCATTGATTCATTACTTTTCCTAGTTAGAATAAATGAAGACCATGTAAAAAATAACCCTAAAAAATAATTATTATAATTGGATCAGTTTTATAAAAATTTTATACCCAAAATACCAAAGTGATAAAAAACTGCTAAAATTTTAGAATTAGAAAATTTTCAAATTTAATCTCAAAACTTACATAAAATTTTAAAATAATAAATTAATGATAAAGTTGGTAAAATTTTGGGGATTAACTCATTGAAATACAGATGATAAATAATTTTAATATAAGAACTATCAATTCCCCCACACTTGGCACTTGGACTCCAGGATAAGTGAGAACTCAAAATAAAGTGACAGTGAAAAGTTCAAAACACATTTCAATGAAATTTAGAAAGATTAAAATTAAGGCACCTAAATTATCATGAATCTTTTAAAAGATTAAATTCTAAATTATCAATTATGTTCATTCATTTTATTCCCATTTTATTAATTCTTCCATACACAAGGATGCCTACCTCACATTTTGCCCCTCAACACATGATTTTGCCTTTGAAATTTTTTTCTCGTCCAAATAAATTAATGGGTCACCAAATCCTTTAAAAAATTCTAAATCTACTCTAAATCGAGTCAAATATATTTATTCATAATGGGGACTTAGAAAGGTTTGTTCTGATGTTTTATGGTAGGTGGGCTTCAAATGAAAAAAATTTGAGGTAGAAAAATATGTATTGGATATTTTTGAAGAAAAATTGTTTGATTATAGCTTCCACTAAAGCATGAAATTATACTATTTTTTCATGTATTAAAATCATATCCAAAACAATTTAAATTTTGTTTTAATATACATCCAAAAAATTCTTAAAATCATAATAAATGTAATAAAAATCTAATTTTGGAATTTTGGAATTTTCTTTTCTTTCAAAGCTAAATAAATCCACAACTTCTTGTTTTTTCCTTTTGAATGATAAAAAAATCACATATTTCATCTCATTGAAATATCAATAATAGAACATATTTAAATGGAATAATTTTTTCTCAACAGTGAACACATCTCTTTAGAATTTTTTTCAACCTAGAGTAGAATCAACAAATTTAGCACAACACAACATGGATTCCCCTACATTTATGTTCAACTAGATCATTCATTTTCACTTCTAGAGTAGGTTGTATAGGAAAACAGTGGTTATATTGTGGATAAACTAATAAGTTTTTTATGGATACTAATTTCTCACAAAGATAAAATGTAAAAGGTATGAAAAAAGTGAGTTTATTTTTTTTAAAAAAGTGATTTCAATCACAAATAAATTTTCTTAATCGATTTGAACACAAGTTCTATAAGTCTAACAGGTTTTAAAACAAACATGAAGTAATATTGTTAAAATAAGTGTTATTTAATTTACTCAAGAAGTGGGTTTATTGGTAAAATATGTAAAAACGGGTTTAGAATCCTCATATGCAAGTGGTTTTCAACATTGGAAAACATTCATGGAATGAAATTTAGAAGTCAATGGTATTTTCATGAATTTCAAAAATTTGAATTCAGAACACAACACATTTCAAAAATAATTTATGTTAATTTCCATAAATCTAATTGTTCCTTTTATGGATTTTTTTAAATTCACAAAGTTAATTAATTTCAGATTACAAGTTTTAAAAAAGACATAAAATTTAAAATAAAAACAAAAAATATTTCAAAATAAAATACAAAAAATCATAATCTATAAAGGATTTCCCCCACACATAATTTAAACACTTTTTTAACTGTGCATATTTTATATGTGAATTGAAAATCAAGTTTGTTGGACTCACCAGTTTTGATAATCTCAATTATGTTTAGATATGCTTTGATAATCCCAAATAATGTCTATCTATATATTAATTATACTTTCTAATTATGACATCATGCTAATGAGTTGATATGAATTCCAAAATGATCATATCATATCATTGTAATATGTAATTCAATGTTTATTTATGATTATCGATATTTGACGATGGTTAATCTTGATACTAACTCAATTTGGAAATGAAATTCATAGAACAGATACTTTATAAGAATCGAGTAGAGACAAAGCTACTGATAAACAAAGGTCACTGATAGACTAAGTCTACTGATAGACAAGGTCACTGATACAGGATACTGATAGAATGAAGCTACCTATAGAGGCAAATACTGATATAGAGAGCTACCACTACTGATGTTAACAACTACTGATAGTGAGGAAGAGCTACCGAAAAAAGTTCACCGTTATAAAGAGCTACTGACAGAAGTTCACCGTTATGAAGAGCTACTGCTATACATGGATCTACAGATACAAGGAGCTACCACTACACAGACAGCTTCCGATACAAGAAAGATACCATTATAGAGAGTAAAAGCTACCGATGCAAGAGCTACTATTACAAGTCCACAACTACAAGTTCACTGATACAAGGAGCTACCGATGGAAACCAGTCGCTGTTTCTCTTAACACTATCTCTCTGATTGATTATTAACAACGATCATATTTGGTTCTTTTAATGAAACATAAATCAATTAACGATTTCTATTGGATATCAGAATACCATACCTCATACCTGAAGAAGTAATCACTCCTTATGTCAGATACTAATTAATGATGTTTCTTGGATGTCAAGGAACCGTACCTCGTGCCTGTAAAAGGTAATCATTCTCATTGTCGGAGCTCAAGGAATAAAAAGAATATCGAGCTACTGGAGAAATCGCAGATAGAGATATACACATAAAGAAGAATGCGTGGGACATAGAGAATGCACAAAGTGACACATACAATAATAAAATCTGAAGAACTCGAAGGACACTCATACACATCAAGAAAAAGAGTTCAGGAGGAGGTTCAAGTGCTATAAGGAATACTCTCACATTCAAGTTGAACACCTGTACTGGAAGTGAAGGAACAAAACCACAACACTCTATTTTCGAGAAAACTACTAGAAAAGGACTCAAAACTTAATCTGCTTAAATATAAAGGAGTCTAGAGCTTTATTTATATCACACAAGATCATTCTAAACTCATCTCCATATTATTGTTCTGTTGTGATTATTTTAATTAAATTACGAGCAGTGTGTGTGCTTCTGTCTTCTTGGACACACACTGACACCTAAGGTGAACTGGAGGATACTTAAATCCTCACACCAAAATATTTATACCTTTGTGTATCCCACGTAGAATTGTGGTAGAGGTCTGAGGACCTGGAAAACCTATGTGCTGTTGTGGTTGCTTTCCCACGTAGAACCGTGGTAGAGGTCTGAGGACCTGGATAGTCTAAGTACTATTGTAAACCCCGATCCAGAGTGTAGATCAAAGTTTTATATAAACTGTTTGAGAGGACTAAGTATCAACTTGAGACTGAACCTCTTGGTTAAAACTGCTGTGCATCTTATTTCAGTTTAAACTATTTTCAATATCGCGTTGCTAATTACTTTGAAATTCAAATCTGTTTTAAAGTAACTCTGATAGTTGAACTAGAAAGTGTTTGTAATTATTACTATCTAGTAAGTTAGTTTCAAAATCTAACGTAATATTCAGATTAAGTTAACTGAGATATAATCAATCTTTGAGAAACTAATTGAACACTTACAATCTTTATAAATTCACTATAGTTTAACTTGTTTTATGAATTGGGGGATTTCAATATAAATATTTTAAATAGAAATTTTTAATAGGAAATCAATTCACCCCCCTATTGAGTATCCACTCCAACCAACATTTTGTATATGAGGAAGTTGACAAAATTTTTTCAAAACACTCTCTTTGCGAAAAGTTTTCAACTATGATTTTAGTTGTATCTTAAAGATCTCAAAATTTCTGTTAGTTTTAAATTTTTATAACTTTATATTTCTTTTTAAAACTTAGTTATTATGGATAACAGATCAGAAGGTGTAGCTACCAACATGCCACCTTTCTTTAATGGTGTTAATTATGCCCAATGTAAAATAAAAATGAAAATCTATTTAGAAAGTATGAGAGTTGAAATTTGGACTACTATAGAGAATCAATATAAGATTCTAGAAACTGTTTGAACTACTTGGGATGAACCTATGAAAGCTTCTTACAATAATAATTATAAATCAATGAATTCTTTGTATTTTTCTTTAGGTGATGAATAATTTAATCGAATATCTATTTGTAAGTCTGCTTATGAAATTTGGGATACTTTGGCTATTTCCCATGACGGAACAACTAATGTTAAGGAAATGAGACTAAATACATACAATATTAAGTATGATAATTTTAAAATGAAACCTGATGAACCTATTTCTGACATGTATCTCAGGTTCAATGAAATTGTTAACACCATGAGCTCGCTGGGAAAAGATGTTCCAACAAAGGAGAAAATCATGAGAATACTCATATGTCTGCCAGAAAGATGGAGAGACACATCAGTTTCAATAATAGAATCATGTGATATAAGTTCACTACCTGTTAAAGAGCTGATCAGTAAGTTGATGATGTATGAAGAAGAGATAATGGTAAACAAAGAGGAAGATGATGAACCTAAGAAGAAGTTAGTGGCATTTAAGTCTACTACCTCCAAGACCAAGGACAAGGAGAAAGTTCACATATCTGTCAAAAGCTCAACAAGTGAAGGTTCTGATTCAGGTAGTGATGAAGAGATTACACATATAGCCAGGAGATTCAAGAAATTCTATAGGAAGAAGAAATTTTTCAGAAAATCAAATTATAAGGGTAAGTATGACCAACGAGGTTATTGGAAGAGATATTGGAAGAAAGCTGATAAAGATGATGAAACAGTCTATTATGAATGTAAATGGAAAGGACATTTTAAGGGTGACTGTCTAAAATTAAAGTTTAAAAAGAAATTTTATTTCAAGGACAAAAAATATAAAAAATAAATGAAGGCAACATGGATTGCTTCTGAATACAACTCAAGTGGACCTGAGGCTTCTGATTCTGAAGAAAAGAATCACTCCAACTTGTCCTTCATGACTGAAACATTTAAGGTAACACTTAATTACCCTATGCACAATGATTATTATTATGGGAATGAAAGTGATTCAAATAATGATGATAATATGTCTAAATCTGAATTATTTGAATACTGTAATATGTTGGAAGATACTTGTAATGAGCTGAAAGATAAGTACAAATCATTGAAAAAACAGTATGCCTTGACTAGTACTGTTAAATCAGATCTTAGTATAGAAAAGGAAAATAATGCTCAACTGTTAAAGGATAATACTGAACTTAAATTATCTAATGAGAAACTTAGAA
Source organism: Viscum album (assembly GCA_963277665.1). Taxonomy (NCBI): domain Eukaryota; kingdom Viridiplantae; phylum Streptophyta; class Magnoliopsida; order Santalales; family Viscaceae; genus Viscum; species Viscum album. The sequence goes on from OY728145.1 coordinate 1,641,835,746, forward strand.
AAGACTTAGAGAAGTTCACAAATAGAAAGAATACTATCACTCAAATGCTTGGACAAAAAGTTGCACCAATGTTTATTACTGGTTTATGATACCAACCTGGACAGAAAAAGATTGTTAAGAATAAATTTATTCAAAAATCTAGATAGTATGCTACTAGTTCATGTTCTGGAAATTCTTATACATTTTCTAGATATTCAAATTCTTACAGACAAAACAAAGTTTATTTATCAAAATCGTTTGAATATGTTTATTATAGGAAATCTATTAGACAAATATGGGTGCCAAAAGTTTTACTTTCTATCCTTTCTAGACCCAAGAAAATCTGGGTACCAATGTTATCTTCTATCTAAATCTATTTTATAAGAAACTTGCTTAAAAAGTTTCTATAGGAAGATATGGTACTTGGATAGTGGATGTTCAAGGCATATGACAAGATACTACTCATGGTTTAAGAGCTTAATCAAAGTTGATGGAGGACATGTCACATTTTGGGGATAACAAAAAAGGAATGATCATCGGCTTAGTCCAAATTGGCAATAATGAATCAATTTTAGTTTCTAAAGTATTATTTGTTGATAGACTAAAATACAACCTGTTAATAATTTCTTAGTTGTGTGATGATGGTTTCAATGTTAAATTTGAAAATGATTCTTGAAATCTATTTAATTTTAAAAATATTTTGGTATTTACTGCATTAATAAATGAAAATGTATCTGATTTAGATCTGAGTTCTTTAGCTAAACAAAAGGTTACTTATTTAAATGATTTTCATAAAGAATATTGGCTATGGCATAGAAGATTAGGACACTGAAATGTTCATTCACTTAAGAAACTGACTAGGAAAGGTTTAGTTAGAGATCTACAGAAACTAAAATTCCCAACAGACAAAGTTTGTAATCCCTGTCAAAAGGGAAAGCAACATAAAGTTTCTTTCAAATCAAAGAAATAAGTTTCAACTTCTCCACCTCTCGAGTTGGTTCATATGGATTTATTTGGACAACCTATATTTTTTAGTTTAAATGGGAAGCACTATGTCTATGTTCTTGTAGACGACTTTTCTAGATATACTTGGGTATAATTTCTTGCTCACAAAAGTGAAGCTTGTTCATATTTCATTAAATACTCCAAGTCTGTAGAAAACCTTAGTGAACTTAAGATTAAGACACTGAGAAGTGATCATGCCTGTGAGTTTGAAAATCCTGACTTTGAAACCTATTGCTCACACAATGGCTACAATCACAACTTCTATGCCCCTAGGACACCTCAACAGAATGGTGTAGTAGAAATAAGGAATAAAACCCTTTTGGAAACTGCAAAAACTATGCTCAATGAGTATGACTTACCTGTTTACTTCTGGGCTGAAGTGGTAAATACAGCTTGTTATATTATAAATCAAGTCTTGATTGGACCTGTTCTTAAAAAGGCCCCTTATGAACTGTGGAATAATAGGAAGACTAAAGTTATTTACTTTAGAGTCTTTGGTTGCAAAGTCTTTATTCTAAATACTAAAGATAATCTTGATAAGTTTCATCCAAAAGTGTTGAAGGAATCTTTTTTAGGTGATTCTATATCTTGTAAAGATTATAGAGTATTTAATAAGAGGAACAAATGTGTGGAAGAATCTATACACATAAAATTTGATGAAACTGATCCACATGAACCTAAGACCCCTCTTGAAAATTTTGAAGAAGACCTGTCCATTCTAAACCTTAATGATAAAAATAATGAACCTGTTGTTAAGACAATCAGTTCTAGAAATTTTCCAGAAACTATTTCAGTTGAACCCGAACCTGTAAATGAACCTGAAATTTCTAGCCATACTTTTTCTAGACCGACTAGGACCCTTAAAAAACATCCTTTAGATGCGGTTGTAGGAGATTTAGATAGAGGAACACAAACTAGAGATTCTCTAAGAAATCAGGTTGAACATCAAGCCTTTATTTCACAGTCAGAACTAAAAAATATCAATGATGCTATCAACGATGAATTCTGGGTAATGACTATGCAAGAAGAGTTAAATAAATTTGAAAGAAACAAAGTCTGGGAATTAGTAGATAGACCTAAGGACACTTTGACCATAGGCACTAAATGGGTGTTTATAAATAAAGTTGATGAGTCTGGAAATATAGTTAGAAACAAAGCTAGGTTAGTTGCACAAGGATATAGTCAAGAATAAGGAATAGACAATGAGAAAACCTTTGACCTGTAGCTAGGTTAAACACTATTAGAATTCTACTTGCTTACGCTGCTCATCATAATTTCAAGTTATATCAAATAGATGTTAAAAGTTATCTTCTAAATAGATTCATAATTAAAGATTTTTTTTGTTGAAAAAACACATGGATTTACTAATCCTCATTTTCCAAATCGAGTTTTTAAACTTTCTGAAGATTTTTATGGTTTAAAACAAGATCCACAATCTTGGTATGATAGACTTAGTAATTTTCTTATTTCAAAAGGTTTTATTAAATGGATTGCTGATCCAACTCTTTTTATCAAAAGGATTTCCAAAGATGTTTTGATAGTACAAATATATGTTGATGATATTATTTTTGGATCTTCTAAACATGCTTTATGTATTGATTTTTCTAAGAGTATGCAAAGTAAATTTTAAATGAGTTTAATGGTATAACTCAAATATTTTCTTGGATTTCAAGTTTTTCAAAATGAAAATGGTATTATTTTAAATCAAAGTAAATATACAAAGGATATTTTAAAACCTTTTGGTTTGGATAGTAATTAGGAAAGTGATACACCTATGAGTACCACTTGTAAATTGGATGTAGATGAAACTAGGAAACTAGTGGATCAAACCATATATAGAGGTATGATTGAGAGTCTACTATATCTTACTTCTAGTCGACCAAATATTATGTTTAGTGTGTGTATGTGTTCAAGATTTCAAGATAATTTAAAAGAGTCACACTTGCTTGCTGTTAAAAGGATTTTCAAATATCTTAAACATACTTCTGATTTTGGATTATTTTATCCAAAAGGACAATCATTAAATTTAAAAAGTTATTCAGATGCTGACTTTGCTAGTTGCAAGTTAGATAGGAAGAGTACTTCTAGAACATGTCATATTCTAGGTAATTCCTTCGTATCTTGGTGTAATAAGAAGCAGAATTCTGTTGCACTGTCTATTGCTGAAGCAGAGTACATAGCTTATGGTAGTTGTTGTGCACAAATTCTGTGGATGAAACATACTTTATTGGGATATAGATATCAATTTAGGCATGTATCTATAAACTATGATAACACTAGTGAAATCAATATCTTTAAGAACCCTATTTCTCACTCTATGACTAAGCACATTGATATAAGGCATAACTTTTTAAGTAATCATTATCAAAAGGGTGATATTACTCTTGAATTTATAGGAACTGAACATCAATTAGCTGACATATTCACCAAGACTTTAAGTTCAGATAGGTTAAGTTACATTAGACATGAGTTAGGAATGATAAAACTTCCTCAAACCTCACCGTTGGTATGAACCTCACCATTATACCTCACTGGTATAAACCTCACAAGTATGAACCTCACCATTATACCTCATTGGTATGAACCTCATTCGTATGAACCTCACCTTTGTACCTCACTGGTATGAACCTCACCATTATACCTCACTGTTAGTATAACTCACTGTTATAACCTCACTGTTAGTGTACCTCACTGTTATAACCTCACTGTTATTGGACCTCACCATTATACCTCACTGTTAGTGGACCTCACCATTAGGAATCCTCACCGGTATATGTTACCGCTAGTTTTCACTGTTTTAAACTTCGTGTTTTTATTTTTAGCCGTCAGAATCTGTATCATTTGTATTATATTTATTATGTTTTATTTATTTATTTCTTGATTCCTAAATGATAAAACATTAGTCTTAACATCATTTTAATCCACCTCGAACCCTTTACCTTCAAACCTTATCTCCCAAACCTTCATTTCTCTCAAACCCTAAACCACACGATTCGTAGAATGGCATGAGTGAAGAGACCAACTATCAGTAAAGAGGGTGTTGAGCCGAATGCCAAGAGTCTAAAAGGAGAGTCTTGTGGTGGTAGTGAAGTGAAGAAACATGTAAACCCACATCTCATGAAAATGGAAATAGTAATTGAGAAAGAACTCTATGCAGAATGGATCCTGCCTAGAAAATATTTTATTCCAATGATATTATAGGAACAAGTGTGGATCTAATGTTTTGCGAATAACAATGGTCCATATTATCCTAAATTGGTAAATGAATTCTATGAGTTTGTTTGATTTGAGATATCTAAATGTGAAAATAGAATGGTTTCAGTAGTGAATGACAAGATAATATCTTTTTCTTCTATTGAATGGGATGAGTGCTTGAAAGTTCCACACATGGGTGCATTTGGATATTTTTCAAAGTTTGTACCTCCTAATAGTGACATTTTTGAATATGAAGATACTTTGGAAGATATCACTGAAGATGGCACACCAAGAAAAGTAGTTTCTATAGAAATGGATGGAGAGAACCAGTTGCTGTTCAAATTTATTCAGCATGTGTTAAGTCCAAGAAGAGGGGACTTTGCAAACCTCATATTACAAGATATATTCTTGTTGTATCTGCTAAGAAATAGTGTCAATGTGAATTTTTGTAGGCTTCTGATGATTCAAATCGAAGATATGAAGAGACCAAAATTGAAAAAAATGCTCTATTCTTTGCAAAGCTGATTTCTTTGATGGCCAAGGTAAAAGGTGTGGCTGAGTCTCAGGATGAGACAGTGGTTGTAAGAGACACTTTTTTTATTAAAAAAACAGTTTGTAAGTACATGAAGATTGGATGGAACCCATGGAAAAGGGAATGGGTAAATGATGATGAGAAAATTTATGATAAATTTAACCCCGTTGAGCATCCCAATCGGCCAAAAGATTGGAAAGATACTGGTATAAGACCTGATGAGGAAGAAGCTAAATATAGTGATGATGATGCTAAGAAGGATACCTATATAGAAGAAGAAGGGGATCCTGATTTCCTAGCTACTGAAAATTTATCTTATGGACAGACAAGTCCATCTGTGACCCAACCTAAAAAGGAAGCAGTTCAAGGAAAAAGTGTTGAAGAAATCTCTATAAATGAGGAAGATCCACCTAGATCATATCATAGGGAGACTGATCCAGATTCCAATAATAGTGATGATGAAGAGGAAGAAGTATCTAAGAATGGAAGTACCTGTTTGAGTCTCAGTCCTTTGATTGAGAGCTCTATTATGCCTGTTGATGAGATTCTTGTAGTGGACAGACCAGTACCTATTGCTAACATATCCTAGCCTATGCAACCTGGTTTGGATATGAATTTGGTTTTAGATGACTCTTCTAAAGATGAAGTACCCAATGCTACGGCTGCTGCTGCAGATATAGTGATGGAAGCTCAAGTTGAGGGGGAGCAACTTGTAAGGACAAGATCAGTTTCTGTGACCTATGAAGTAGAATATTGGTCTTTGGATCCAATATTTGTTGTATTGGGTCTATAATATCATGATTCTGATAATGAGACACCCATTATAAGGCATCCTGTGTCTTATGATATTTTCTCAGAGGAAGTTACTGCTCAACCAGTATCTCCTCTAGCTCCGCCTGAAGACATTGTGAGAAAAGGAGATCTTGAGGCTCTGGAATCTGATTTGAAAACATGTTTTGTTAAAGAGACAAGTAAGATGGAAAGTTCTTTGGTATCTTATCTGAGAAATGTTTTGTCAAGTGTTGTGACAGAAGTGATGGATGAAGTGAAAGTGTGTCAAAATCATATTTGGAGTTTGACAGAGGCTGTTGACTCTTTAAAGCTATTTGTTGATTCATTTGATACCTTCATGAGTTCTAAATCTCAAGTTGATATTGACATCAACTACATTCGAGGTGTAGTGAAACAATTTGTGGATGTGTTTTAAGATTTTAATAAGGCCATAAAAATTCATGTCAGTACTCAAGATTTTGTTGTGAAAAATTTGATAAGTAATTTTACTCAGTCTTTCAAAGAAACAGTAGCTTTTACTGTGGAACCTCTTGCTGCGTCCAAAGTTTAAGTTGATGTTGAACAGTTTTGGTCTGTGCTGAAAGAAAAACTTGGTCAAGTTAGTACCAGTAGCTCATCTGATTCATAGGTGATTAATACCACCAAAGATATCATAAAAATCGTCCAAGATTATATAAGATATGATACTACAGTCCAGAATGAAATCAAAGACAAAATTGATTACTATTTTCAGAGAGTGTACACCAAGCATCAACTATAAAATCATTTCAAGATGCTATTAGAGAATATGAAACTGCCCCTAGTTACTCAATCCTTCAAAGAACAAGTTAGTAAGCTTAGGTAGTGGACTCCTACCTTGGACAGGTTTATGGAGAACAAGGATGATTTTATATCTACTATGGAGAGAGGAGGAGAAATCATCATGGATTTTTGAAACCTGTTACTGCCCTTTCTGCATATGGACAGTACACCTATTATTATACCTCCAGCCCTGCCTGCCTCTGTTCAGTATACTTCCACACCTCAGTTGACTCAAGCTCAAGCTATTAGAAGTCTTACTCCTATGATCACATAACAAAGTACCCATTACAGGCTCGACATTGTTTCAGTATCTCAACCACCTTTAATCATCACTGGTGTTCCCAAGCCTTCACCTACGCCTACCAAGCCCGAATCCTCTTTTGATACCAAATACAAATCAAAATTACCTATTGAGGAGGTTGATTTATTAGTGGATAAGAAATTTGATAAGAATATTTGTACTTATTGTATTTATTTTGTACTATCTCCTGTAACTTTGTCATATGAAATGAAAATTTCTATTTTCTCTCTTCTTCTTTTATGCCCTGAACCATTGTTTTCCTATTTTTGATAATCACAAAGGGGAAGAAAAATTATAAGATGGGGAGACATTAAACAAAGGGGAGGAATTTATAATATGTGTATTTGTGTTTTTCTATAGTTTAACTCTGATACATTTGATAATTATGATATGAACACACCGATAAATTCCATTAGATGTATTTTACTCTAATTCACTAAAGTTTATTCTAGATTATAATACCATAATTTGGGATTATCAAAAAGGGGGAGATTGTTGGAATCACCTGTTTTGATAATCTCAATTATGTTTAGATATGTTTTGATAATCCCAAATAATGTCTATCTATATATTAATTATACTTTCTAATTATGAAATCTTGCTAATGAGTTGATATGAATGCCAAAATGATCATATCATATCATTGGAATATGTTATTCAATGTTTATTTATGATTATAGATATTTAAAGATGATTAATCTTGATACTAACTCAATCTAGAAATGAAATGCATAAAACAGATACTTTATAAGCACTCGAGTACAGATAGAGCTACTGATAAACAAAGGTCACTGATATACTAAGTATACTGATAGACAAGGTCACTGATACAAGATACCAATAGAATGGAGCTATCGATAGATGAAACTACTGATAGAGAGAGCTACCGCTATCAATGTTAACAACTAATGATAGCGAGGAAGAGCTACCAATAGAAGTTCACTGTTATGAAGAGATACCAACAGAAGTTCATCGGTATGAAGAGCTATAGCTACACATGGAGCTACCAATACAAGGAGATACCGCTACACTGATAGATATCGATACAAGAGAGTTACCATTACAGAGAGTAACAGCTACCGATGCAAGACCTATCATTACAAACCAACCACTACAAGTTCATTGATACAAGGAGCTATAGATGGAAACTAGTCACTGTTTGTCTAAACTCTATCTCTCTGATTGATTATTAGCAATGGTCATATTTGGTGCTTTTAATGCAACTGAAATTAATTAATGATGTCTTTTGGATATCAGGAAATTGTACCTCGTACCTACAGAAGTAATCACTCCTCATGTCAGATACTAATTAATGATGTTTGTTGGATATCAAGGAACCGTACCTCATACATGTTAAAGGTAATCATTCCCATTGCTAGAGCTCAAGGAATAAAAAGAATATCGAGCTACTAGAGAAAGTGAGGATACAAATATACACATAAGGAAGAACACATGGGACATAGAGAATGCACAAAGTGACACATTCAAGAAGAACACATGAAGAACTCAAAGAATACTCATACACATCAAGAACAGAAGTTCAGGAGGAGGTTCAAGTTCTACAAGGAATACTCTCACATTCAAGCTGATCACCTATAATGGCAGTGAAGAAACAAAAACACAACACTCTGTTTTCGAGACAACTTCTATAAAAGGACTCAAAGCTTCATCTGATTCAACAAAAAGGAGTCCAGAGCTGCATTGACATCACACAAGATAATTCTAAACTCATCTCCATATTATTGCTCTATTGTGATTATTTTAATTACATTATGAGCAGTGTGTGTGCTTCTGTCGGATTGGACACACACTGACTCCTAAGCAGAACTGGTGGATACTAAAATCCTTATGCCAAACTCTTTATAACTTTGTGTATCCCATATAAAATTGTGGTAGAGGTATGAGGACCTGGACAACCCGTGTACTATTGTTGTTGCTTTCCCTTGTAGAACTATGGTAGAGGTCTAAGGACTTGGACAACCTATGTGCTGTTGTTGTTGCTTTCTCACGTAGAACTGTGGTAGAGGTCTGAGGACCTGGACAGTTTGAGTACAGTTGTAAACCCTGATCCAGGGTGTGGATAAAAGTTTATATAAACTATTTGAGAGGACTAAGTCTCAGTTTGAGATTGAACCTCTTGGTTAAAACTGCTATGCATCTTATTTCAGTTTAAACTATTTTCAATATTCCACTACAAATTACTTTGAAATTCAAATCTGTTTTAAAGTAACTCTAATAGTTGAACTAGAAAGTGTTTGTAATTATTTCTATCCAGTAATTTAGTTTCAAAATATAACTTAATATTTAGATTAAGGTAAATGAGAAATAATCAATCTTTGAGAAACTAATTGAACACTTACAATATTTATAAATTCACTACAGTTTAACTTGTTTTATGAATTGGGGGATTGAAATATAAATATTTTAAACAGATTTTTTTAATAGGAACTCAATTCAACCCCCACTTTAGTATCCACTCCGACCAACAAAGTAGATAATAAATAATAAAATCAATTAGGAATGAAATACACCACCTGGTTTTTATTATGCTATACCAGACTTGAGCTATCATACTATAATACGTAACTTGGAAACGAACATGAAAAACAAAAATAATAAATCAAAATTTCCTTGAAAGAAAATAAAGAAAAAATAAAAACAATGATAGGGGAATTGATCTTTGTTTTGAACCCCTAAGTGGGTGTTAGGATTTTACTACCCCATGTCTGGCAGTTCCAAATGGTCATCCCCAATCCGAAGGTGGGTGTGTTTTTTCTCATGAAGCACCAAAATAAAATTTCTCCAGTATTTTTAAGCTCCTAATAGTTTTAGAATCTCCCAGATTAAGATTTATTTATATACCCCTTCATAAAAGTCTTGTTCTAATGATGTAGTTTAAGTGGTTATAAAATGTATATATAAATTCCAAACACTTGATCCTCACAAATGAACTCCACCAATTATTAATTTTTTTTATAGGATTTGGTTCATCTTCAATAATATCATAAAAAATGATTTATTATTTGAAGCAAAGATCAGTACCACCATCCTCAATTAAAAAATTGTACTCCTCAATTGGACACAACATTATTTCTTCAATTTTAGAATTCTCTTCCTCTACAGATGGAAATGATTACACTCAAAATTAGTAGGAAAAAAATCTTAACAGTGAGAATTAGTTGAAAATTTATTATTAAAATAATATGTAAAATATGAACAAAATATTGGAATTCTCCTTGTTTTTTCTTAGGCTCCACCTTTTTTTTAAGTGGATAATTGTGGTATTGAAATTGGACAACATATCAGGCTCTTTTTAATGATTTAATAAAATTAATGGTTCAAAAAAAATAGATTTGAGATCATAGTCCGGATGACCATGCTATTGACTACCCTTCACATAGGTGTGATTATTTTGAAAAATTCTATATTTGAAAGGTAATTCATGTTCTAAATCATGTTTTTCACTTTCTAGGTTATCAAGATTGGGTTCGTAAGAAATTTCATTACTTTATAGCTTAGCATAGGTTTTTAGACTAGTTTATAGATTATCAATGATTTTTTTAAAATCGGTTTCAAAATTTCCAAAATCAGTTTCTTCACAATCATTATATAATTTTTAAGGAATTTTATTCTCAACAAATTCAACCCAATAATTTTCTAAATATATTTTATTTCCAATACTTAAATCTACTAGAATTAAAATTTTGTGTTATACAGTGATTCTAAAATTGAAAAATAATTTTTCCATTCACCACTCAACTAATCCACAAAATGTTCTTCAATATTAAAAGTGGGTGGTAAATGATTTTCTTTTTCTCGGTATTATTTTTGATATTTTGATTATCTCAATACTTTTAAAGTATTTGGAAGAATTTAAATTTTTTTTCTTGCTTCATGAATCATAATATTTTTTGTTGAATCACTAAATAATTTTTTTAGTTCATAAAATAATTTTGTTGGACTTAAATTTTTTAAAAACTATTCATGACTAGACTCCTCAAATTTTTTATAATGATAAAAATCATAGGAGTAGTCTATTTGAAAATAATTTTTTTGGTCTTTTCTAAAGGTTCTAAATTAGTGGCTAAAATCATAGAGAATAACCAAAAAAAGTAAACAAACCTTGTAATGAAACTAAATTGATGATTAGTATTCAATTATATTACCCTATTCAATAATTTCCCCATTCAAAATGTAGCATAGCAGTAACCATGAGGTTGTATCAGGAGGTGGTTTCACACTAAGTTCAAACTATCACATTGGTTAATTTTTTTTAATTTAAAACAAAAGTTTGGGATTTAAAAAGAGTTAAAAAATTGTTAAATTACAATAAATCATATTAATATTAGAGGATACAAGAAATAATGATAAAAAAAAAGAAAAATTATAAATATCCACGGTGGATGAGTTTTGATCTTCAGATAATCCTTTAATCATTATATACAAATGAATTTACTAATGATATTCCTCAATTTATAATTCAAGACCTAATAGAATACACCTAAATCTCCTAGAAACTATATTGAGACCTAAAATATGGCTTCTAATCCCCTTAAAAAAGTAATATGATCACCCACAGACCTCTGAGGAAACAAAACATATTAAAATCACTATGATCAATGGTGAGACCTCACCAAAGAAATTTAAAAATCTACAGTAACCACTTTAAATTCATAAGTTTAATATTGATAAAAAATAATTTAGAATAAATTTTTTTCAAGAATTAAAAATACCCACTTCATTCATGTAACAAGTTCCAAATAAATACCAAAGATAACAATGAAAATCATGAACTAAAAACGGAAGAGTATCCTTAGGGTTCCACCATCCATGACTGCTTGGGGGTTATCCCTTCATGGCTTGATTAATTCATGAAAAAATATAATCTTATCCATTCAATATGCTTTAGCACATCCTACTCCATCACTCTCACCATCCTTTTAAATAGAATATGAGACCTAAATTTATATGAAAAGGGTGTGGCATATTTCCCTCCAGAATGTTTCATTTTAAATTTTGAGACTATTTGGAAATTAAAACTGCTGAATTTTGATATTTTGCATTTAAAAAATTTGTTCACGTTTAATTTGTTTCTCCCTTAAAAATTCTAGGTAAGTTTTACATGTGTTAACAAATATATTCCTTAATTACTAATGTTAACTTTTTCTAGTTGAACAGTCTATTCATCTTTCAACAATTGGTTTCATTCATAGAATACCATAATGAGATAATTTCTCTAAAATATTTAATTATTATTTTTTCAATGGTTCCATATTTCTTTTCTATCTAGAATCAACTCATTTGGATGTATGTTTCTCGAGCTATACCTTATTTACTAAATGTAGTCCAAACGTGTAAGAACATTCAACTTCTAATTTTGAATGATATTTAGGTCACTAAATGTATTATTAATTACTTGGAACAGTTAGAAGAAATTAATACCTTGAGTAAATGGATTTTAAAAAAGAATATTTACATTTTGATTGGTATAAATAACATTATTCCCAAAATACAAAAGTGGTAAAAAACTGCTGAAGTTGCAGAATTATAGAATTTTCATATTTAAGCTCCAAAACCCCTAAAATAAAAAATTATTCAATTTAATTAAAATTGGTAAATTAGTTGGGATTAATTCAATAAAAAATAGATTTAAAATAATGGAAATTTTAGCTCTATAATTTACCATTACTAAGAATATGATCATACACTTTATTATATTTCTTTTCCTAAGAATATGAATTAAGGATTTAATAAGGGTATACATTTGAATAGTGTTAAATGATAAAATAATTGTGTGATATGTTAGAGACATTTCATGAAAAAATAATATTCTGTATCTAGTCTCTAAATAAAGTAGACCATTACATTCCTCAGGTGTGTATTTGTGAATTGTATTGGATATTCATCTAAATAGATGTAATATTAATGAATGAAAATACCAAGATTTTAAAGTTAGTTTTAGAGAAATCTTTAATCAATCATTTGATATTAGGACTAAAATTTACTAGTGAGAAAATTGAGTATATGTCTATATATAGGACATTATTTTAATGTTTCAGTAATATCCATGGATAACCTATGTTAAACCTAAAGTTTCAAATTTTTTGAAGAAGGTGTCATGATTTAAACATCCCATGAATTATATTTCATGATTATTTGATAATTCAATATGATTATTGTAGATTTATTCTTATACTTTGACTTTTGGTTTTAGTAAATGTCTAGAACCAGAAGTCATCATATTAAAAACAAAAGTGATGGATAAGGAAATAACTATCCACCTAAGCAACCAAATATAGTAAGAGATAGTATATAGAATCATATTGCTACGCTGACACAACTTTCTCATGATATGAATCTAGAATATCTTACAAATGAACAAAGAAGTAAGAAATAAATTGTTGAGTATTTCATGAGGTAATATCCATCTTTTTTAAGTGGGTCTTTAAATACATGATTAGCTGAGTGTTCGATTAAAACCACTGGGAAAATATTTTCTTTTATTTAGTGCTTAGAACATAAAAAATCTATCCTAGAAATTTATAATTTGGATTTTGAATTAGATTAGAGATGGAATATTATTAAGAATACAAGACAAGAGTATAAAATTAGACCAATGGAATGGGATGAGTTTAAGAAGATTTTTTTAGAAAGTACTTCTCTCATATTCTATGTATAAAGATGGAGAATGAATTCCTTGAGATGAAGAAAATGGATAATGAATGCATTGGAACCTATATGAAAAAATTTACAGTAGTTTCATGTTATCCCTATAGTATAATAATTATCCCTGAAATTAATATTGATCGATTCTTTGGTGACGTAAAACCAAGTATTTGAAATAAATTTGATATAAGTGACTTCATTAGCTTTGAAGAAATTTTTTAATGTGAACTCAAGGTGGAAATTAGAATTAGTGATTCCCACCATTCTTATGGGATTGATAAGAAAAAAAGGCTGAGTCTCATAAAATCTCAAATAAATCACATAGTGGGAAGAAATTTGAGCCATATACATGCTTGAAATGTGGAAAGAAACATGAAGGAGATTTCTTTAATTGAACCAGTATGTGATTTAAATGTGGAAATGAAGATCATAAATCCTGTGAATTTCAAAAAGGGATGAATAGGCTAGTTAATTAAATAAAGGAAAAGAATACACTAACTAATACATCACCCATTCTTCAATGCTTAAAATATAAAAAATATAGGCATTATTCCAACAGGGGCACGAATCCGAAGGTTTTCTACGATCGACATAAAAAACCACTTAAGCCTAAATAAAAAGGTAAATCTCATGAGACCACGACTACCAAAGTGGGTTAAGAGAATAAAATGGCTAAATTTATACTTATCGTCCACTCAATAGAATATAATGTATTATTTGATTTTGGATCTACCCACTATTTTATATCTATGGAATTTTCTAAAGTTATCTATTTACTACCTCAAATATTACATATTGAGTTATCAGTATAAAAATAGAATGGTGTGATGATTTCATCACAAGTGTATGAATCTTATTTGATTTAATTTTTGGGGAATTTGTTTCCTTAAAATCTCTTCATTCTTCCTCTAGTTGAATTCTATGTTATTTTGGACCTAGATTATATTATCTACATAAATCGCACATCAATTGCATAAAAAGGGATGTTACTTTTGATAACCAAACAATAATTTTATATTGGTGTTATGAGAAATATATACTTATAATGGAAATTAAATCCATTGTATGGGTTATGATTCAAATTCAAAAGGCTTGTTTATCTATGTTAGTTAGGGAAAAAATAAAATTAATGATATACATATTGTGTGGTATTGTTTTGATGTATTTCCATAAGAGTTTCCTGGTATTCTAATGTATCATGATGTTTAGTTTTCAATATGAATCATACTTGGTGAAAAACCTATTTCAAATACTCCATATAGAATGGAGTTTATTGAGTTGTAGGAATTAAAGAAGAAACTATTGGAGATTCTCTAAAAGGGATTCATTTGACCAAGTGAATCCCCATGAGGTGCACTAGTTCTTTGTGTTATGATGAATGATAGATAAACGTGACTTTTTATTGATTATTGAGAACTTAACAGGGATATAATCAAGAACAGGTATCATCAACCATGTTTTGGGGACTTATTTGATCAAATGTACAGAGCACAATACTTTTACAGGATTGAACTTCTTTCTATATATCATCAATTAAGGGTCAACAAGGATGATATTCACTATAAAATATTCTATACATGGTATGGAAACTATTAATTTATAGTGATTACTTTTGTTCTTACCAATAACCCACTATCATTATAGATTTAATGAATAAAGTATTTAGATATTACCATGATCATTTTTGGTAGTTGTTTTTGGAAGAGATTGAGGTTCAAGCCCCCTTTATTAAATATAAAAAAGAGAGATAACCCCTTTTAAAATTGGGAAAAGGGAATATATAAGACATGAACAAGATGAAAAACATCGTAAAAAACATGAAGCAATGTTACAACATGGATCCAAATGCCCAAGAATAATGTTACATTCTTGGGTCATATATTATCAAGTGAGGGTATATCACTAGATACTTCAAAGATATATTTTATTGAGCATTGTCCTAGACCAAACACTATGACTGAGATCTGTAGTATTCTTAATTTGGCTATATATTATCAATTCATTATATAAAATATTTAATGAGTGTCTAATCAACTCAATAAGTTAACTCATAAGGGACCTAAGTTCCTTTGGATAAATTAATTTGAAGAAACTTTCAAGGAAATAAATAGAAGGTTAGTTAGTAAACCTATGATTACTTTATCCCATAGTGGATAAGTATTTGTAATATATATTGATACATCAAAGAATGGATTGGGATATATTTTCATGTAAAACTATATGGTGATAGATTATGCCTCACTTAAATTAAAGGTTCATGAGAAAAATTTCTCAAATATTGATTTGGAGTTAGTTGTGGTTATTTTTACATTAAGGATATAGAGGCATTATATTTATAGATAATGGTATGATATATATACTAATCATAAAAATTTAAAATTATATTTTCAAATATAAAGAGTTAAATATACACCAAAGAAGATGGTTGGAGCGAATTGTTGAATATGACTACTCAATACATTACCACCATGGGAAAGTGAACAAGGTAAAAAATTCTTTGAGTTAAAAGGATCTGGATAACTTATCTATTACATGATTCACAAAAGATTCAATATTTGGAAATATTGAAGGAAGGGGAGAAATATTATCTTTATTAAATGAATGTCTAATCATCCATCCATGTGAGGATTAAAGAGGAATAAAAGGAATATATGGAACTATAAAGTAATCTTAGAAATGTTTCTGAAATCAAACTTGATCGTGATGGAATGATAGAGTTTAGGAGCCATGTTTGTGTCCCCTTAATACTTGAATTGAGGAAGGAGTTATTGGATGAAGCTCATAGTTATTCATTCTCTATTCACTGTAGAAGTATGAATTTGAATAGATATTTGAAAAAGAATTTATAATGGGAAAAAATTAATAGAATATTGCAGTGCTTGTATCTCAATTATTTGTTTGTCAATATGTTACGTCTAAGATACAAATGTCTAAGGGAATGTTATAACCATTAAACACACTAGAATATAAATAGTAAATCAACACCCTAGATTTCATCATTATACTACCCAAAACATGTAAAAAGAATAATTCTATATGGGTTTTATTCAATCACATTACGATGTCAACACAATTAATTTCTATTAGATAAAGTTTATCTCTTGATCAACTTACTTGTCTATACATTAAGGAAGTGATAAGATTTCAGGAATTATAACTCTCTATTATATCTGATCATGATCTGAGGTTTACCTTGAAGTCCTAGTAAAGTTTGTAGTAAGATTTAGATACAGAGCTAAGCTCCAACTCTAATTATCATTATCAAATATATAGTCACTCCAAGTGGACCATTAAAACCCTAGAATACATATTGAGAGCTTTATATATGGAATTTAAAGGAGGTTGGGATCAACACCTTCCTTTGGTGGAATTTTCTTACAACATTATCTTTCACACAATCATTAGGATGGATCATTTTGATTACCTATATTGAAATAAGTCAAGAACTCCAATGTTTTGGTGTATAGTTGATGAAATAATGCTATTAGTACTTTATATAATTGAATAAATCATAGATAATGTTATATTCATTTAACAACAGATAAGGGAAGAACAAAGTTTATAAAAAAGTTATGCTGATAGTCTTCAGTGAGATATATAGTTTGAATTTTTCAATAGGGAATTTCTAAGAATATATCCACATAATAAGGTTATGATGTTCATAAAGAAGGGAAAATTTATCCTTATATATATATATATATATGTATTTCCATTTGAAATTCATGATCGTATCGGGATTATAGCTAATTGTTTAATGTTTCCACCAAATCTCTCTCAAGTTTTAGATGTGTTTCGTGTTTCTAAATTGAGGAAGCAGTTGCATATTATTAATTATAGAGATAAAGTGATACAAAAAAATACCACTCACATAGTTAATGTTTTTTTTAATGAAACCACAAATTTGTATAACAAATTTGGGAACCCAATGATGTGATGAAGCATAAGTGTCTACACAAATTTGAATCATTGTAAATAAATTTATGGGATAAACTCATTTTGAGGGGGGTAGAATGAAACACCATGAGATGTTTTTAAATAGTTTTTTTATAAATAAATTTTATTTTTTATATATTAAATTATATGAACTACTGAGTTTAGAAGAACTGAAATATATTATTAAAATATTATTAGGTTAAAGACATAACATAGTCATTGGATTAATAGGAATTAATACAAATAAATAAATTATTAAAAAATATGGTTACATATGTATAAATTAATACATTGGTTATATATTAATTAGAAATGAAAATCAAAATCATTTGAAAATAAAAGAGATGTGTTTATATTTTTCAATTTCAGTGAATTATTTTATTGAAATTGACATATTATATATTAAATAAAATGTTTTATCATTTTTAAAATGTTTCTTTATTCTTAATATATGAATAAATACAATTTTTTTCTTGAAAATTTATTTTTCTAAAAACCAATTTCCATCGCGTCTTGTGCACTTATTTTAAAATTAATTTCTAGAACTTATAAAAATTGAATTTTAAAAATGGATTCCATATTTAGAATAATGAATTTGAAATTTTGGAAATGGGTCCCGTTTATTTTTAGGCATTATGAATTGTAATTTGAGTAAGATTTATCCCCCTAGAAAAGGGTAAATCGGGTTAATCAATGTTAAAAATTAGTGAGAAGGATAAAAGTTTTAATCCTAATTCTTATTGGATGAAGGGAATTAAACATCTATCACATTAGGCTCCAAATTTAATTATTTATGGGATAATTTCCCATGAAAATCACAAATATATTATTTAAATTAAGGAAAGTTACAAAATATCACTCTCTTAGTTTTAAATATATTTTATGTGTCCACATAGGGAAAAATATTGTTATGGATGAATCTAAATGTCTATTTTGAGAGTAATGAAATTATTTTCATTATAGAAATTTATTTATAATTTTTAGTAATTATATAATTAAATGAAATTCTTATGTAATTCCTATGTTGTAATCCATCAATTAATCTACTATTACAATATAATTTTTTATTAAAAAAACTTATTTAATTGGTAAGTGAGAACCTAAAAAAAGTAATTCTAATCCAAAATCAACCATATATGAAATAAAAATTCCATTCTTGAATCATTTAAAGAAGAATTAATATTTTACATGGTATAAACTCTAATAAATATAGGTTACATCCATGTTCGGATCCTCCTTGATGAGATCCTCGAATTAATAGGATATCTTAATCCAAGTCTGAATATATTCCCCTAAATTTATTTTCCACTTTCTAATTCTATGAGATATTATCTGATCCTATTTACTGATCCATAATTTTTTTTATCATTGAGATCAGATTTTAGACACCTCCCAAACAACCACCCTTCCTCCTCCATTAAAACACTGATACTGAATGACTCCAATAATATATCGTATTTTTAGTGTATAAGGAGAACCAAGCCATTATTTTTAACAATGAAATCATTTCCTAAATCCTCTTAGTCCCTATAAATTAACTTCTTTTATATCGACTATTCTGAATCAACCATCCTAGCACCTTGATGATCCACTGTCCTAACATAAAGAGTTGAAACTTGCTCTCCCTTCATAAACAACTTATGGGTAAGTTATCATTCCAATGGTAATGCCAAAAAACATAATTATAAATTAGTTTTATAATATTTTTTCCACTGATCCAGTGACCATGGGTTTTTCGAGGTTTGAGTAGTCTTTACGTTTTCTTGTTCTTTTTCCCTTGTTCATAGGAAAATTTACTGAAACATAGTTATTTTACATCCCATTTCTTGATCCAGACTTTATATTCAATATCACATGGTGATACTATTCATAGTCTAAAGATGGTTGGGTGTTTGGTTCTTGGATTCTAATATCAAAATCCATCTAGGACCTTGAAGTAGTCCTCTTCCTTTTCCATATTGGAAAAACTGTTTGTAAACCTTCAGTATCTACATCCTCCACTTCATTCCCATTTATAGTAGTAAATAGATTTTTAACTAGATAGATCATAGAGAATTATACTAGATAGTTTACCCCCACATCTGATAAACTATTTCAATCAAAACAGGCAATGTATTTAATGTATAAATAATCCCTGAATTGGCCCTAGTTCTAGAGGTAGTTCACCCACTAGCACCAGAATCAATTACATTCCCTAATACATCACAACCAATCTTGATTGAATCCCTATTCTTATTAGCCACATTATTTTCAAAGTAAAATATAAAAAATATTATCTTGAACCTCCTTCTCTTGTGATATAGTCATATATCTTGTAACTATCAAGGTCACACCTTAAGACGGAAAAAAAATTTGTAACCCTTATTTCCATTTATAGAGGATGCTCATTTTCCACTTTATAACTAGCAGCTTCAGAAACTTCCAAACTTGAGAAGGTTATAGGGGGTCCTACTCTTTCCCGTTTCCATCATTAGGAAAGGTCATTTCCCAAGAATCCACATGTCAAACATAAAGAGACCCAAGAGTCACATCGGACCAGCTGCTTCCAACATAGTACATCTTTAATCACAATGTAGATTAAATCGACCAGATTCATAAAGGCATTAAATTCTATATAAATTTAATTAGTAATTAGAAGAAAAAATGACTGGGTAAAATAATCATAAGATAGAAAAATCCCCACTATGTTACCATTCGATTGAATAATTCCCAAGTTCTTGAATGAAAGAGGATGTCTAGGAAGGGTGATCCAAATAGTGAAGAATGGTTGAACTTATTTAAAGTGGAAATAAAAATACCATATTAAAAGTTATAATAGGAATCAAAAAATGGAACACATAGAATACATCCAGGATGTGATGAGGTCCTCTTCCATCGAAAAATGAATAAAAAATGCTAAGGATCAAGAAGCCCAATAATCGCACGATCTTGAAAATCCCAGGAGCCAAAAAACTTTCTATCAGAGGCATCCATTAAGGGGTAAATATTTTCAAAGAGATACACAAATGATAGATTCAGCAGTGAAGTGGCAGTACTAAATTCTAGGAGTTATATTAGAATCAAAGAGACGCCTTCTTCTCAGGACCAAACTTTAAGGTCAAACTCCAGTTCAGTGAATCTGTGTAGAAGGATCAGGTTTAGGAAGGGAATGAAGGGCCGAAGTTGAGATACCATGGGGGTAGGTGAGTATAATATACCCTCTCTATTAGGGAGGGGTGGTGAATATTCCATGTCACCTATGCCATTATCAGGGAAGTGAGAGTGGGAAACGAAGCCAATACCCTTCAATTAATGGAAAAAATAAAATAAATGATTCTAAAAAAATAACTGATGTAATATAATTTCAATGATTTATGTTGTTATATGAATTTTATTGAATAATATGAAATATTATTGTTGTTTAAAAGTATTATATTTTAATTAAAAATCTTTCTTTATGTCTTTTAATTCAAATTAAATGAATAGTGTCAAAATTTAAATTAATGATATTTTATGAAAATAATATATTATTAAAATATATAAAAATTCATAGAAATATTTAAATAGGATAAGGTGAATAAGATATGGTCTAACATTTTACCCCTTATCCATTTATGATCCAATTTTCAACTTATAAGTAAAATTATTACCCTTTTTGAGTGAAAAAGCTATCACAATAGTTAATGTTAAGATAGATTAATTAAAGGGTTAAACAAAAAAATAAGATTTAAAACACATAAAAACTATCCAAATTTTATTGGTTGATGTTATTTAAAATCTATATTATATTTTATTTATATACATGATATTTTGGAAGCATTTTCACTAGATAAATAATTTATATATTTTAATATTAATAAATTTTAAGAGTGTCACTTCCCTCACTTATAAATGGACACCTATACTTTCTCTTATTCACCCAAATTTGAGCCTTATATATTGAGAAAATGCTATAAGAGTATATTATATACTCCCTTATCCACATTATAGAGGTTTTTTTCTTACAAAAATACCAACCCTATGGTCTTTAAGAGGAAATCTAAATGATTTGTTTCAATGAAGAGGAAATCACATTAACTGATCACTTTTTATATTAATAATTTACCACATATAAATAATTTATGTTATTAATTAAGTAGTAAATTTATTATAATAAATATAATTAAATTTTATTAGGATTATTAAACCACAATTACCCACTTACTTTCCAATAAAATGGGAAGTGAAATTAACTGTTGTACGTATATGCATCTTACCATATCCACATAGTGATGAAATTCATTTTTATCACCATATTTTATAGATGATAATTATTTTGGATTTAAAGTTTATATATTATATTTATGACATAATTAATCTTCTATAATTATAATATAATATCGAACTTCTTACCTTCCATGTTTTTGGAAAATGATATCATCGCTTGTGCGTACATGTGAATTACCACCACCATGAAGCAATGCGATTCATTTTTCATCTCATATTTACATGGATGGTAATAATGATAAATTTTATGAATATATATTATTTATATGATATAATTAAAATAATTTTAAGGTGAATTATTATTTACCTTTCTTTCATCCGGTCCTTTGAAAAGTGAAAACAACATTCATGTGTACGTATGAACTACCATCTCCGTGAATGGTGTAATTAATTTTTATATCTATAAATATTAGGAATGAATATATATATATATAATGAATATATATAATATTTCTATCATTATTAAAATTCTGGAAATTATTTGACTATGATCTAATTATAAAGACCAAGATCACCAAACCAAAATATTCCTGAAAAATGAATAAGTTGTCACCTAGAACTGTGGTTTTAATAAAAAATTGTTAATAAATAGTTGATAAGATGTTGTAAGAAAATTATACATGTTATAAAAGATATTATTATTGTTTTTGAATAAATTTATAATAAATCTATATTTATTATATAGTAGTTTTGAATATGAATGAGGAAAGATGAGACTTGGGGCAAGAGATTTATGTTTCAATCCTATTTTTAATCGAGATTGTTTATTATTGTATTTCTCTAACATAAATAATATGATTCTTATTTTATAAATAACTTTAATTTTCTTCTCCTTTGTTTATTTATTTATAATATATTTTTTACTTTAATATTCCTCACTTTTAATATTTAATAGATCGAAAGAGTTTTTTAAGGAAAACTAACTTTATATCTCTCCCCATATAAAATTATTTTTCTTTCATATATTTTTTTTATAAAAATGTTTTCATAAATTATTTTAATATTATTCTATGCTTTTTTATTGTAAAATTTTCCCATTATTTACTTTTTAAAAAATGTTTTTTAAAATGATTCTTCTTGTCATTTTCATAATGTGGTTATTTTCAACTTTTTCTTAAAAAGTGTAAAAGGAATTGTTTATTTTAAATTATACGAAATGAATGGAATATCCTAGAATCATGAAAAATGAATATGATGAAGCTTCATTTAGATGTTTATAAGGTTATTTTTAAATGATTTTATTTCCATAATATTTTTTATTTTTTTTAAATTTATTTTAAAAGTGTAAAGGGTATTTTCCTCAAGAAATGTTTCTAGGATATTTTATAGGAATTTTCTTCTATGATAACAACCTTTTATTTTAATTATGATTTAATGGGGATATAAACCAATTATACAATAATTATTATTTATTTGTATGGTTTATTATTATTATGATGATGAGATGTTTATGAAACCCATTTGTTTTCATGGATTATGCTATGATGAATTGATTAAATTTTTATGAAAATCATTTCCTTTGAATGGGTTATGATGTGATGATATAGTTAATGTTTTATGATATTATTGAACACATATATATGATTTTCATTATCTGATGGGTGGGATTTGAATTATATACAAAACCAATGCATTGGTTAATGTATTATATCTTATGAGATAATTATTGGAAACAAGTCGATGTTATTGATCCACTATGGGAAACAAGTAGATGTGCTTGATCCAATATGAAAAACAAGTTGATTTTCTTGATCCATTATGGGAAACAAGTTGATGTGGTTGATTTACTATGGGATGTAAGTGTTAAAGATTGATCCATTATGATTTTTTAGTCTCCATAATTAACCATGAAAAATGAAATGGATTATATTCTTACGACGATGCCACACATTTATGATATTAACATATGGTTCATGATTGATTTATAATGGTTTCATACTCTTATGAATCATGTATTTTGGAATGATCATGCTTTATGATTTGAGTATTGTTTATGATATTTGATAGATTGGGTATGAAATTTATAAGTTATAGTCATGACATCATACCCTTATTACTATCTTATGCTTTCATGTAATCATCAATTGATATCTCCCATGTTTACCCTTAGTGATAATTTGAGCTTACCCTTTCTTAAGTTTATTTTCCCCAGCTTTTTAAGAATGTATTTAAGTTGTGTATAAATTTTAAGAGTAATAAATGGGAAAATATTTTTTTGAGGTGTTGAATATATTTCATGTAATAATAAGATTTAGTTTGTAGTATCCAATGATAGCAAACCATTATGGTCATACAGTGTGAATTTGTGAAATGTATTGAATATTAATCTAAATAGATGTAATATTTGTGTTTGAAAAGCCAGGGCCTTTACAGTGTCCCTGATATACTATTAAGACCTCATTGTTAGTCTCTAGACTCTAGCATATATGGAGTTACACTTGGGTCCACTTGAACATTGGGTTCAGCTACATATGAGTGAACTACATTCGGGATAGCACAAAAACCATGGAATAAGTTACAGTTCAAATGACTGATTTATAAGGAAGATTTTACATGTAATTTACCACATTTTCTATCTTCGGTGCATGATAATATGACAATTTAATATGATTTTAGGAGAATAGAAACTAATTTTTAATCTATCATACTAAATTTTCTAAAAACCTTAACAATTCCATCAACCTATGAGAAAATAAAGATTCCTAAAATAGGGCCTCTCTTTATTTTTACCCACAAAATATTATTAGCTTCCCTAAGATATTTCATCACAAAAACCTTTTCTATCAACCCCTTCATCTCATAAATCCTATACATACATGATCACATAATGACCATGTCATCCACATATTGATGTAATATAATGGATCCATCACCAAAAAACATAAAATAGTAGAATTGTTCCATGACATGCAATTTTTATGCATTTTTACTCATGAATGAATGAAAATTATGGTTCAAATTACTTGGTGCCTCATTTAACACATATAAAATATCATGACCTGGCCCACCAAGGATTTAATTGGACCATAGGTAAGCTAGGCGTGACACCCCAATCCCACCTATAATAGTTCATGGTATGGAAAATAGAATAGAGATGTAATATCACACAAAATTGCGGCCATAACATAGTGAACCTGTATATAGACACACACCACCAATCACATCATAACCTTGTGGGATAATATAAGTTGTACAGTTTTAAATTAAACAATGAATTCAATAATCTATAAGAATAACTAGAGTGAACAATATAAATATATCCAGAGAATGAAAAGAAAAAAATACACCCCTAACAAGAATTAATGGTATCCCTAACCAAGAAACTTATGAGGATGAAGGTTTTACTTATGCACTCTGGTATTGACCAACTCCTACAATCACCGTCACCAAATACTGCTAATATCTTATATCATCAATCTCACCAAGGTCATTGACTAAATATCTTACATCTATATATGATATTCCATTTTCATGAAAAATTCAAGAAGGTGTGATTATATACATACCTAATAAGATGTATAAAAACAAATGTAATAAATATAAGTAAACACAGATCTCAACCAACTAGATAAGAGGGGAAAAACCCAAAAATTGATATTCAGATAGAAGAAACGGAATTAAAAGAGAGAGAGAGAGAAATATCTTGATAATCATAGTAAGATAAGAATGATGGGTCTATCCATAGATCCATAGGCTAGTGTTGTCCCAAACATATTATCTGAGTATAAATATCACTAGAATATAATGGATGAACCACACCTCACTATAATATGCCTAATCTAAGGGAGTATTAACTCTAGTGGTGGACCCTCTCCCTAATGGAGCTCAATGGTGTGGGAGTACCAAATAAATAGATAGAGGAACCATTACTAGTTGTGTATTAAGAGTATAGACCCTACCTATATAAAGATTAGGGATACCAATTCCCTGAGAGAAAGTTACTCCATTAGGAGAGTACTGATCCTAGCATCAAATCTAATGATGTAACTCAGATATTGATATCGTCTAACCATCATTGTGGTAATAGTAGATCACTCACACCATTCCCATTGAATCTATGCTATTGAAAAAAAATCCAACCATCACATATAATGCATATATCTACTTTATAAAGATTACTCATAGGTCATATTTGGAGTCCCGAAGAAGGAGAGACGATAAGTATAATGTTCAAAAACAAGTACATAATGTATCATTTGGGGTAAATGAGTTGTACTTCCATGTCCTCATCGTGTTATTCCCTCATACTCCACTCATCATGTGAAATGAGATATTATATGACATGTGGTTCAAGAGACCTGATGCGTGAGTTAACCTGGGGTGTCAGGTTTGTACCCTCTAAACATGGATAAGTTTTCCAGGTATCACCATACGATTTGTCTATCAGGGGACATGACATGTAGGATCACTCAGGGTACTAGTTTTTAAATACTTGTGTAAGTATTGGCTACCAGAGTAGGGTCACATGGTATTTTGGCCTACCACATGTCCATATTTTATTTAACTTTGGTAAGAAACCCTAGCCACCACAAAAAGAAGGCTACGCGACATGTTTTCTTCCGAAACACATGACATATATTTTAGAATTTCATAGAAAATGAATTATTCTTCCTATATCATCATGTATTAGATGATCTCACTAAAAATATCACCCGATTCTATGAATAATAACCTGATATCAAATTAATCCTCTATGATCATCGTTTTTTGACCTTAGATGGCTTAAAAATGGGATTTTGATTGACCCACGAATTGTCTATCATGCCCATTATACATTCAGGGTGCACCCGAACACATTTAACATCCAAGATATCATTACTTATCATCAATACCTATATAAGAATTTTAACTTCCAACATGTAAACAAATAATTAATAATCTAGGGTTTGATAAATATTCAAATTGGATCCATGGTTGAATCGCCGGCCTGTGGTAGGCCGATGATGAATGTGTAGAATATGGGAAGAAAGAAACAATCATCAAGGAAGCCCATCATTGTTCATAGTGAATTTTAACACTAATAAAAATTGTGGTAAATAAGAAAACACAAGTTATTTCAATGAAGTGGATTATACCAAGGCTAATAGAAATCATTAAATTTGTTGGTGTATGTGAACAATGAGAATAATATAAGGAATAGAAATAGATATAAACACCAATCTCAAATACAAGAATAATGGGGTAGATATCTATACATAATAATACCTATATCAATATTGGATTTATCACTAAAAAATAATTATTTTTTATCACTGTCATTGCAGAAAAACAAGAATTCCATTGTCGATGGATTGATCTATCGAATCCAATCCTCGATGCAAGATTCTTCTTTTATTAAACCATGAAGGTTATTTCCCCATGGTAAAAATCAGCCACTCTAAATTTCTTTAAGTTATGTGGTTCACCCTATAGATTGGATATAATTTTGATTAAAAAGGAAGAAACATAAAAGTTAGGTAATTAAACCAATTAATTAATTTAATTAATAAAATTATCCTCATGTGACTACGCATCAACCCAAAACCCAATGTATATGAAACTTATGTCATGTCTAGGAAAAAACCTCCATTATAAATATGATGGTGGTCTCATATTTCCAAACCAAAATTCTATTAAATGAGAATTCAATTAATTTTGAAGATATTCACGCATGATCTTTAATATTTTCAAAATTTTAATATAATGATTTTGATGTCCCACAACAATCATAATTTAGAACC
This sequence comes from Viscum album, assembly GCA_963277665.1. Lineage (NCBI taxonomy): Eukaryota > Viridiplantae > Streptophyta > Magnoliopsida > Santalales > Viscaceae > Viscum > Viscum album. Next base: position 1,641,862,915 of record OY728145.1, read on the forward strand.
AAATCTGAAGAAAAATCAAAGATATTATTTTAAAATATTCAAAGTGTCTATGAATGATAATATGATTTATTACAATCTCCCCACATTCAGGTATTTTTATAATTAAAGGTAAAAACCAACTAAAAAGGTGAGGGTAATTAGCGAAAACTAATAGAATGCCCCACCCACAAAAGATTCTCTCCTGCCGATAATTAAACTCCACTAGGTAAGACAAAAATGTGGTTTCATATTCAATGTCCTACTCACCCCATTCAATAACATGTGATAGGTAATGAACATATCTTCTTAGCTGTGACATGTGGATGCCATAACTCACTCAATCTATTTATGGATGGTCAATACTAGTGGTATGTAACCTCACCAATCTTGTACAAGATCTGTAATGACTAGATAAACATGAAGAATAGCTTGATACCTTGATCAATTCTCCAAAAACCTAATTGAGGAGAGAAATTGGAGAAAAATTAGTCTCCTAGATTAGAATATAAGGGACAAAAACAACGTTTTATATAACATTTTTGCTGACTATGAGTGATATTCATCCACTCATTGATCACATGAACTTTCCTTATTTCCACCTAGACCATCTTTGACCCTATAAGTGATAACTTTATTCTTTCTCTATAGTATTAGGGTGACCTATAGAGTTTCCCATATAGAGCCTCAAATGGTTCTATACAGATAGTGGAGTGATAGTTTTTATTATAAGAGAACTATACCAATGATATGTGATCCTTTAAACTATGACCAAAGTCTAGAACATATACTCTCATTATATCCTCTAAAAACAAGATGGTTCATTGTTTATAGCCATCTGTTTGGGGTAGAAAATGTTTCTCATACATAATTGGGTCCTGAAATACTCATACAACCCTATGTAGAACCACGATGTGATCTGAACATCATGGTCAGAAATAATTTTCAAGGGTACACCATGAAGCTGGATAATCCATTATACATACAAGAACATCAAACTATCCATTGAACTATGTTATCTAATAGAAATAAAGTGAGATAACTTTCTAAGGTGATGAATAATTAACCAGATAGTTTCATTGTCATTTTTTGTCCATGGAAGCCTCATCACAAAAAATAAATTGTCAAACCATCCCACTTTTACTTGAGGATCTCAAGATGTTGAGTCAAACCCAATGGGACCTAATGATTTTCCTCCACCTATTGATAGGTGGGGTATTGAGAAAGAAACTTAGAAACCCACCAACTCATAACTACCCACCAAAAATACCATGTAAGTTCCAATTAAATCTTATCCATTTTAGGATATCATGTTTGTGTGTTTGTGGGGGGGGGGGGTATAAATCTTTCTTAGCAAATCCTTACTGAACCTGACGAGAACCATTTTTGTAACATCTTGATATTTCCAACCTAATTTTATTATATAAATATTTTATTAAATAGATTTATTTATAATTAAAACAAACTAAAAATATTTTTTAGTTGATTTTATTTAAAAATAATAATTTAAATTTAGTGTTTTAATTAAATTGATGATAAGTTAATTATATAATAATTATTATAGATAATTATATAGTTTTAAAATTAATTTTATAACATTATTTTGTTTTATGAAAAATTTTAATATGAATAAATTTATTATTTTTCAAGAACAAAATTTATTTACATCAAAAGGGTTTTTGATAAAATATTTTAAATAAATAAATTTCTAAAAACAATATATATTTACTATTTTAATTATTTTTATAAATACTGACTATGATAAAATAATTTTATATGAAATAATGAATAATCTATATTAAATATAATTAATTTGGTTTTACAAATTTTAATTTTGGAAATTATATATATATATATATATAAGAAATTATGATCATTAGTTTTAATATTATGAATTAAGATTAGATTTATAAAATTATTACTATTTCAAAATTTAAAACTATGAGTTATATTTATATATATTATAATTATTAAATATTGAAATTATATTTTAAACATATTTTTTATAAAAATTTTATGATAATTTTCTTTTATTTAAAACCAAATATATATATATATATATATTGGAATATAATTATTGGATTTCATTTGTGTAAAAAAAAATAATAAAATGAGAAATGAAAAATGGGATATGTGCTTTTTCAAAGGGAGCATGTAAGGGTATGAGTCTCATTTATGGTAAGGGGATCGGGCTTGGGGTGTCATCTGTGGAGAGGAAGATGAGCTGTGAGCCGTGTGGTCAAAGACAATGCTCGCCTATGTCATAGCACTAAGTTGAAGTCCTGTAAGGAATGACGATGGTCGTTGGTGGGAGTGTTCCTAGTGTTGGTTCTATACTTCGAAGTTGGTTCGAGCAACATCGATGTAGGATTCCAGTTGCAGTCAGGGTTTCAAATCAACGACTAGGAAGATGTTTTTTCCTCGTTTTCAGACTGGTAGTTAATCTATTCAGTAGTATTTTAATATTTGATTGGTATGTTTCCTATTTTCCTTTTAGGGTGTTTTTTCTGAAGCATTTGTCGATCTTGAGTTAACATTGAATCGCACTGTTTTGTCAATTTTTTTCCACTACAATCACTATTTCTCAACTATTTACCTTTTTTCTCTATGGATAAATTTTCAATTTCTATATTTATTTTGGATTATAAACAAATTATTCTATTTTGGTCCATTTATTTGTTCGGCTATCCCTGTTTTGCTCATAATAAATTGTTTCTGTCAATTATGTTTCCCTGGTTTTCTAGAAATGATCCTATTTGTGTGATTTTTCGGTCTGCACAGTCATCTTTAAATTTCTTAGCAAGCTCTATGTCTTTATGTACATACAGTAGGATTATGCCTATAAAATTCATTTTTCCATTATGTAAAATAATGGGCGATACAATATGTCTATCTGAGAGAGGATGTGTGTGTGTGTGTTGCGCATCAGAAGTCTTGCAGCTTGTGATCTGCTGATCAAGTAAGGGTTTAATAAAATTATTTTTAGATTTGGTAATTGGTTTTTATTAAATTATGTAAGGGATATTTTATAATTATTTATTTTCTGTTGATCATTTATGATCCTCAAAATAGTTTTTTGAAGCTCATATAGTGTTTTGAAACTTGTTTGTGTAGGGGATTATTTATTTTTACATCTTAAGTTGTGTGTATTTTAACGGTTTTTGATTTTATTCTTTCTATTAATGTTATAATTTGAAAGGTTATATATAAAAATTCATTTATATATATATACTTAAATTATTTTCATAATTTATAACATATGGGAATTATTATTTTTATAAAAAGGATTTGAATTTTTTTATCAATATTTTCTTAAAACATAAATTATTTTCAGAACTTATAATGAAATAGAGATTACATATTTCTCATATTTAGATTATAATTATAAAGAAATATTTTTTAATTATTAATTCATGTTGTAATTCATGGTTGTGTAGTGATTTTAATTATTTTTTTATAATTTTATATTCCACATTAAATGAATATATTATAAATTTTTTGTTTTAATAAATATTCCAAAATAGATATTATTATTTATCAAGGTTTATGTTTTAATTTTATTTCCTGTTAATTCTACCAATGGATATTCTCATTGATCAATGTTTTTCTAAAACATGAATCAATTCTGTGATGATGAATATTATAAATTTAATTCCATATGTGTGTATATATATAAGGATTAAATGTTTATTTTCATGTATATAATTGTATTTTCATGTTCATAATCTTATCGTCATATTTCTAGAAGAATGGTCATAGTATGTCACCACTTTATATTTAAATTAAGTATGTCACATTTTCATATAGTCCTGGCCATGTTTTTACACATAGAATCGACATCTGTTTCATTTATAATAAATTCAAGATTTCAATTTAAACTTTATGGTTTTCTTATGAAATTATGAATTAGAAGGATTTATTCAAAATGTAAAATGTTTTATTTTTAAAATGCTTCTTTTATGCAAGAAACATAAAATAATTTTTATGATCAATATTTTTTTGAAAACCAAAGGTATCCCATGAAAGAATGTTTGTTTACAAGGACAGTTTATGAAAAGGCTGATGGCATGTGTTTTTGTTGTAACCAAACTTGAAAGTGATATGCGATGAAAATTCATATATTTATGTGTGTACATACTTATGTATAAAAATAAGTATGACTATGTATCTTAATACATTCATATTATTTCAAAATAGAAAACCCCAATGAAAATATATATTTATATAAAGAAAGCTTAAAATGTTTTCATAAAACCCAGAACTTGATCATTATAAATATGGAAGAGAGTTGGGGAGTGAACCCATCCTTCTTTAAGTGGTTAGGCCCAAGACAACCATATATGATTCAAGTGGACTCAAAATAATGTTTGTTTTCATAATCTTGAATTTTTTTTCCAGAAAAACCCTAGAATATGTTTAAATTAAATTTTAATGTAAATATTTTCTAAAGTGATATAGTATTTTTTAAGCTGTATGTAATTTCAAGTAATGTTTTCAAAAGGGTATTTTAGAAAGTATTACTAAAGGAATAATTTTTAAAGGATTTATCAATGATTTTAAAACCCCTTACTGGGCATATTCAATGCTCACCCCTTATTTTAAATTATTATTTTTTTACAGGTTTAGAATAGTTTCTAGTGGAATTCACTTCAATTAAGAAGTTAACACTTATGGGGGCTTATCCTTTCTTTTATTTTGTTCTGTAAAGTTTTGTTAGGTCATAAATAGTGTATATAATTTTCCAGAACCTGGACCGGTAAAAGTTCCTCTTATGTAATAAATGTTGTGTATTGTTTCATTTTCTTTTATAAAAAAGAATACACAAACTTTATAATGTAATGAGTCTGGGATCTTGGGATCAAGGAATTATAATTGGTATTAGAGCCAAGTTTTAGAATTCTTTTTAGATTACATGTTTTCCACTAATTGGTAGAGTATAGAAGTCTACCAGTCCTAGTGTTTCTTAATTCTGAAGATGGAAATTTAGAATTCCTTTTAGTCTGATGAAACAAATTGATAGGACACAATTTGTTAAGGGGGGAATAATGTAACATCCGAGGAATTCCAACATAATTTTATTATATAAATATTTTATTAAATGGATTTATTTATAATTAAAACCAACTAATAATATTTTTAATGCAACTTCATTTAAAAATAATTATTCAAATTTTGTTTTTTAATTAAATTTACCATAAGTTAATTATATAATAATACTTATAGATAATTATATAGTTTTAAAATTAATTTTATGTCATTATTTTGTTTTGATGAGTATTTTAATATGATTTTTTTTAAATAACAAAATTTATTTTTATTAAAAGGGTATTTGATAAAATATTTTAAATAAATAAATTTCAAAAAACAATATAAATTGAATATCATAATTATTTTGATAAATACTAACTATAATAAAAATTATTTAATATGAAATAATGAATACTACTTATTGAATATAATTAATTTTGTTTTAAAAATTTTGATGTTTGAAATAATATATATATGAAATTATTATCATTAGTTTTAAAATTATGAATTAAGATTAGATTTATGAAATTATTAATATTTTAAATTTTAAAACTATGAATTATATTTATATATATTATAATTTGTAAATATTAAAATTATATTTTATACATTTTTATACAAATTTTATGTAAATTTTATTTTATTTAAAACATGATTTATATATATATATGAATATAATAATTGGATTTTAAATGTGTAAAAACGGAAAAAAATAATATATGAAATGGAAAATAGGATGTGTGTTTTTTTAAAGGGAGTCTTTAAGGGTGTGGGTCTCACATAGTGTAAGGGGATCGAGCCAGGGGTGTTGTCCGGGGAAAGGAAGCCGAAAGGTCAAAGTCGAGGGTCGCCGACGTCGCCACACCGAGCATATGTCATGCAAGAATGGAGGATGGCTATTGGTGGGAGTGGTCCTAGTGTTGGAACTATACATAGATGTTAGTCTGAGTAACACCGATTCAAATCAACGGCGAGGAAGACATATTTTTTACTACTCTTTGGATAAGTAGGTAATCTATTCTGTAGTCTTCAAATCTATGATGGGTAGGTTTCCTATTTTCCTTTCTATATGTTTTTATACAAAGTGTTTGTCGATCTCGAGTTAACACTGAATCATATCATTTTCTTGATTTTTATCCACAATAATTGTTGTTTCTCAACTGTTTACCCTTTTTATGGTTCAAATGATGGTTTTTGTTTTTATTTTGGATTATGAACAACGTATTCCATTTTGTTCAGCTAATTTTTTTCCCAATCTTTGTTTTGATAATAATAAATTGTTTTTGTCAATTATGTTTCCTTGGATTTCTAGAAATGATCCTATATGTGTGATTTTTCTATCTGCACGGTCATCCTCAACTTTGTCAGAAAGCTGTGTGTGTTGCTATATGTATAGTAGAATTATTCATTTAAAAACCATTGTCCCATTGTCTAAAATAATGGCCAATATAGTTTGTCTATCTAAGAGAGGGTGTGTGAGTGTGTGTTGCGTAGTAGGAGGCTTATATCTTGTGATTTGTTGATCATGTAAGGGTGTACTAAAATTATTTTCAGATTTTAGTTCTTGGTTTTTATTAAATTATGTAAGGGATATTTTATAATTATTTATTTTCAGTTGATCATTTATGATCCTTCAAATTATGTTTTGAAGCTCATATAGTGTTGTAAAACTTTTTTGTGTAAAGGATTATTTATTTTTACATCTTAAGTTGTACATTTATTAAGGGTTTTTGATTTTATTCTATCTATTCAAGTTTTAATTTTCCTTGATATATGTATAAATTTATTTAAATCTATTCACTTATTTTATTTTTAGAATTATTTAACATATGAGATTTTTTATTTTTATGAAAAGCGTTTAAATTGTCTTTTTATCAATATTTTCTTAATACATAAATTAATTTCATAATATATAATGAAAGAGAGATTATATATTTATAGTATTCAGATTATAATTGTAAATAACTCTTTTAAATTATTAATTCATGTTTTAATTCATGGTTGTTTTGTGAGTTTAATTATTTTCTTATGATTTGATATTTCACATTAAATAAATATATTATGAAAATTATGTTTTAATAAATCTCCTGCAATAATTATTATTATTTATCAAAGTTTATATTTTATTTTGATTTAATGTGAAATATCAAATCATAAGAAAATAATTAAACTCACAAAACAACCATGAATTAAAACATGAATTAATAATTTAAAAGAGTTATTTACAATTATAATATGAATACTATAAATATATAATCTCTCTTTCATTATATGTTATGAAATTAATTTATGTATTAAGAAAATATTGATAAAAAGACAATTTAAACCCTTTTCATAAAAATAAAAAATCTCATATTTTATAAATTCTAAAAATAAAATAAGTGAATAGATTTAAATAAATTTATACATATATCAAGGAAAATTAAAACTTGAATAGATAGAATAAAATCAAAAACCATTTATAAACGTACAACTTAAGATGTAAAAATAAATAATCCTTTACACAAAAATGTTTTACAACACTATATGAGCTTCAAAACATAATTTGAAGGATCATAAATGATCAACTGAAAATAAATAATTATGTGATGAAGGTTACCTTGTTAATTTTAGGAATAACAAGTGCCTAGTACACAATTCCATGGAAGAGTTTATTCTTTCTGCCCATAGGCAAGAGAATGCTTACACACTAAACATATAAGACCTTAGGAGTCAAGATCTAACCTGCCTTCTTGCAATGGAAGATCATTCTTGGTTATGGCATAGAAGGTTAGGACACTGTAACCTTAGGAACTTATGCAAACTTTCTAAGAAAAGATTAGTTAGGGATCTACTGGAGCTTATATTTGATTATTCAAAAGATTGTGACCCTTGTAAATATGGAAAGATATATAAATTAAATTTTAAATCAGTCGGTGAAGTCTCAACTACTGATGCATTACAACTAGTGCATATGGATAATTTTTATTCCAACACAAACTGGATGAATTAGGGGCAAGTATTATGTATTTATCTTGGTTGATTATTACACTAGATTTATATGGGTATATTTTCAAGAAAAGAAGTATAAGACTTTTTCTTATTTCAAAAGGTTTAGAGCCCAAGTTAAAAATGAGAAAAATCTTCCATTGAAAACTATTCATAGTGATCATGGAGGAGAATTTCAGAATTATGATTTCGAAACTTTTTGTAGTAGAAAAGGTATTACTCACAACTTGTTAGCACCCAGAACACCTCAACAGAATGGTGTTATTGAAAGAAAAAATAGAATTATTCAAGAGATAACTAGAACCATGTTGAGTGAGTATTCTGCAGCCAAACATTTTTGGGCTGAAGCTGTAAGTACTGCTTGTTATACTATAAATCAAGTTTTTTTAGACCTTTTTATAATAAAACTCTTTATGAGTTATGAAATGGTAGAAAACCTATACTTTCCTACTTTAAGGTTTTTGGTTGCAAGGTATTCGTTCTGAATACTAAAGATAATCTACATAAATTCACTCCAAAATATGATGAAGGAATTTTTTTATGCTACTCCACAACATCTAAGGAATATAGAGTTTTCAATAAAAAAACTTGTACTTTTGAAGAGACAGGACATGTCAAATTTGATGAAACCGATCCTTTTGTTTTTAAACAACCCCAACCTACATCTTCAGATGTGTTTTTAAAAACCGATTATCAACTTTTGATAAAAGATCCTTATGATAAGGAAAATTTTCAAGAAGATACTTCTGAAACATTTACCCCAGAAGATTTTCTATCCTATGTTGATGAACATGTTTTATAAAACCCAAATCAGTTGTTTCCAATGAATCATCCTAGTGATAGAATCATTGGTGATTTGAATCAACCTGTAAGGACTAGAAGTTCCTTAAGAAATGAAGTAGAACATATATTATTCCTTTCCCAATTAGAACTAAGAAGCACTGATGAAGCTTCAGGTGATGATGATTGGATTAAATCCATACAAGATGAGATAAATGAATTCGAAAGGAATAAAGTCTCGACTTTGGTTAAAAGAACTAAAAAAACTTCTGTTATTGGAGTAAAATGGGTATTTAGAAATAAGTGTCATGAAAATGGAATCATTGTTAGAAATAAAACTAGATTAGTTGATAAAGTCTACAATCAACAAGAAGGAATAGACTATGAAGAAACCTATGCTCCAATAGCTAGACTTAAATCTATTATTATTTTAGTTTCCTTTGAAGCATTCTTCAATTTCAAACTTTTTCAAATGGATGTGAAATGTGCTTTCCTTAATGGTTATGTTCAAGAGGAAGTTTTTGTTGAAAAACCTCCTGGTTTTAAAGATACAAAACATCCTGATCATGTTTTTATACTTACCAAAGCTCTGTATGGACTTAAACAAGCCCCTCGAGCTTGGTATAATAGACTTACAATATTTTTTCTTCAAAATAACTATGTTAAGGTAAATGCAGATCCAACCCTTTTTATAAATAAAGATAAGAAAAATGTTTTTATTGTTTAAATTTATGTTGATGACATTATATTTTGTTCAAATCAGTAATCTTTAATCGATTCCTTTGTGGATATAATGAAATACGAGTTTGAAATGAGTATAATGGGTGAGTTAACATTTTTCCTTGGTTTTCAAGTCTCTCAAAAAGAAGAAGGAATCAATATATCCCAACATAAGTATATTAAAATTATTATTAAAAATTATGGATATGAGAACACTAAAAGTATAAGTACTTCCATTGGTACCTCAAACACACTTGATCTTGATGAAGCTGGGAAACCAGTAGATCAAACATCTTTTAGAGGTATGATAGAAAGTTTAATTTACTTAACAGCTAGTCGTCCAGGCTTAATGTTTTCAGCATTATTATGTGAAAGATATCAATCAAATCCTAAGGAATCTCACTTAAAGGCAGTGAAAAGAATTTTTTGCTACTTAAAGGGAACCATGGATTTAGGACTCTTTTATACTTCTGGAAAATATTTTGTTTTAAAAAGTTTTTTGGATGCTGAATTTGGTGGATGTAGAATGGATATAAAGAGTACATCAGGAACTTGTCATTTATTAGGAGATTCATTAGTTTCTTGGTCTTGAAAGAAGCAACACTCAGTAGCAATTTCCACTGCTGAACCTGAATATGTAGCAGCTGGAAGTTGCTATGCTCAAGTGTTGTGGATGCAACACACACTCACAGACTATGGTATGAGTTTTACCAAAACCAAAATTTTTTGTGATAATACAAGTGCCATTGACCTTAGTAAAAACCCTTCACACCACTCTCGTGAAAATCACATAGATATTAGGCATCACTTTTTTAGGGATCACACACAAAAAGGAGATATCATTCTTCAATTTATCGGAACGCAAGATCAACTTGCTGATATTTTCACAAAATCTTTACCCTCTGATATATTTGAATACATTAACAAGAAGATAGGAATGATAATTGTAAGGTAATCCTCCTCAATAAATTCCTGTTGAACCAATCTCCTTACAGTAATAAACTCCTTTTCATAGGGGGAGTACATTTTCTTGAAAGTTTTTCATATTTTTCGTAATGATGTTTTTCATATTTTTCATAATAAAGTTTTTCATATTTTTCATAAAAAAGTTTTTTTTTTCATGTTTTTCTTAATGAAGTTTTTTTTCATATTTTTCGTAATGAAGTTTTAGATATTTCTCATAATGAAGTTTTTCATATTTTTCATAATGAAGTTTTTCATATTTTTTCATAATAAAGTTTTTCATATTTTTCATAATGATGTTTTTCATATTTTTTCTTAATGAAGTTGTTCATATTTTTCATAATGAAGTTTTCATACTTGAAAGTTTCATAATGAAATTTTTCGTACATGAAATTTTCATAATGAAGATTTTTGTAATGAAGATGTTCGTAATGAAGATCTGCATTTTTTTTCATACTCAAGTTTTTTTTGGAATCTAAAGTCTTTCAAGAAGAATTTTCATCAATATGAATAATTCTATGGACAATCTAAAATGTATGATTCTTTCTTGAGTTTTTTTAATAACCTTTTACTTTCTGTTAGTTTCCTTTATTTTCAAAACTTTCTAATATTCTAGTTTCCTTAAATCCAAATCTTTTCCTTTAAAAAATCTCAAAAGATCAGATCCTACCAAATTTTCTTTGCGGCTATCATTTCAACCATCAGATCAGATCAAAATAATTCTCATCCATTGGATTCAGATGGGAAGTTCAACTGTCGCTTCAACACCTATAAAAAGGGGACCCCTGATGGTTGTTCCACATCGGTTTTCAAAGATTTTGCATGTTGAAGCTCTCTCCAACTTCAAAATCCCGTTTCGGATTTTCAAAGACTTCTCAAGTCTGAATGTCTGCTAAAGTTCCTTCTCAATAAATGTCTTCTGTCAAGATTATTTAGGAGTGGAAAATTTACAGGGAGAGGTTGGTACATCCGAATTTCTTCAAAAAGTATGATTCTATTATTTCAAAGAATATCAAGCTTAATAGATGGGAGAGTGTATCTATATCGAAGCTAGGAGCTCATGATGTTGTGTATCCAGATTTTCTGATAGAGTTTTATTAATCAATTTTCCTTTTCAAGGAAGATGGCAGAGAAATATTTTCCTTCAAAAGTTATGGGAAAACTTATGAACTTTCTTATACCAAGGATGCTAGCTTGGTAGGGCTGTCTTATAAAGGGGAATCTGAGTTTTTTCCCACAAATTACCGGATGTGCAAGGAAGTTTTGTAAAGTTGAAGGCTTTACAGTGTCTTGGACTTTCATTTGTCAAGACCGTAAAGATTGCTCACTTGTCTACTAGCAATCAGATTTTAGAGTTATGGGTTCAGGGTCTTGTCATACTGAGAAAGGGTTACAAGGACACTCTTAAGAAAAGTGATATGTATATCTTATATTTTTTAGTAAATCTATGGAAAATCAATCTGATGAAGAATATTCTCATTATGATAGAGAATATCAAAAAATGGGAATATGAGAGCACAAAAAATCATATATCCTACCCTACTCTCCAAATTTATAGTTCATTGTATTGAATCTTTCAAGATCCCTTTCACTTACAAGATGAGGAATTGAAAAGTAATGCTAATTTGTGATGATACCCTCAAGAGGATGAAATTCGGTTTTTCTAAGGAATCAAAAGAGTTTTATGATCTACCAGAGGATGATGCAGAAGCCGTTCTGAAAAATACAGAAGAGGCTGAACCATGAAAGAAGGATGGAAAGAAAAGAAAACTAAAGGAAGTGGTAGAAATAATGAAAACCCCTAAGGCCAATGAAAACAAATCCGCACCTCCAAAGCCCAAGAAACAGAAAGCCTATCCGTATGAGGTAGTAGCCAAATGGAGGGAGGATAAAAAGAATCGGAAGGAAGGGGAGCCACAGTTTGGCCTACACCCCACAGAGGCCAAAGCATTGAAAGAGAAAGCTACTGAAGAGCTTGACAAGAAATCCAAAGAGAAGAAGATTAAGAAGAAGATGTCGACGGTAGAGATTGTACAATCTCTTTTGAAGTCTACTAAAGTTGTATCTGAGAACATTTCCGTACCGAAAAATTTCTTAGTTGAACCCTTACATGAGACATTGGGGAAGAAGTACATGACTTCGGAAAAATCCCAGGAGAAGGATGTTGAAAAGGAAGATGTGGAAGAAGTTCAATAAGAACAAAGCACTAAAGATACAACTGATATGATAAACCAAGTAGAAGAATTTCATGAGAAGGAAAGTGCTTCTGAAAAATCTTCAATCCAGACTTCTCATGCTGGATCTTCGAAACTTGCAACTCCTAAAATGGATGAGAAGGATGAAGAGGAAGTGAACAAATTATCTGAGGAAGAGAGTCATAATCATGACTACATTCTCCCTGAATATATTGAGGTAGGAGTTTAGAAATAAAAAATTGATGAAGATAATATTGTTTAGTTGTCTAAGAGTGAGAAGGAATCTCCAGATGAAGAAGCTATTCTGAAAACCAACAAGTGGAAACAAGTGGTTATTGATACCCAAACCAAATAAAATCTAAGGAAGAAATAACCTGGAGAATCCTCTAAGATTAAGCTTGTCGAGCTAGAGGAAGAACCACAACCTAGAAAAATGTCAAATTTAGAGTCATCATCTTTAGGACATGACTTTGTCATTCAATCCCTAAAGAATCTAATGGACACCACTCCGATCTTTCCAACAATTGACTCCAGATGCCAGATGCTCCAGCATAGCATGAATCAAAAATCAGACTCTGTATCCATGGTGATGGATATGTGTGTAATTATTGAGGCCGAACACAAGAATTTCCTTATCGACTATGAAGCCCACATAAAATCTTGCAAGAAAATGACTAGTTGGTCGAAGAATAATGTTGAATATTTGAGAGAGATTGATCAATTTTAAGAATATGTCAAGGAAGATTTTGATACTGAAGACACCAAAATCATGGATATTACAAATATCTTTTAGAATAAGCTAACCCTTGAGCAGAATAATCGGATTTAGCATGTCAAATATCTGAATGGTAAGTAGAATTATGTTGTCCAAATATGGAAAACAGAAAGGGATCTTTGGATCGAGATTCAAGAAAACCTAGTGAAGCAGGATGACTTGTTGAAGGCTCAGGCAGAGGCTCTGAAGGCCCAAGATGATAGGATCAAAGACTTAGAGAAGAAAGCATAGGAGGATCACAAAGAGCTAAAGAAGATGAAAACCATTTTGAAGAAGATGATATCAAAGAAAAAAGAAGCAAAATAGACCCAAATCTGATCTTTTGTTGTATCTGTTTTTTTCCTTGTACAAATTATTCCAATCCTAAAGAAATTGTGGTTGGTTGTTTTTTTGGATGTTTAAACTAATATTTCAGGCACCATATTTCTTTTCCATTCCCTAAATTTCTTTTTGAAAATCACAAAAGTGGAGAAAGGAAAAATAATTCCAAGTAAAGAAGAAATATCCGTAAGTAAGTAGGAGTTTAACTAAGGGGGGTTTATCGAATGGGGAGTTTTCTATTACGAAGATTTCCACATTCAAATGAAAAATTTCATTCCAGGAATCTAGAATATGATCCTTAGTATTCCAAAGACTAAGGGGGAGTTAGTCGTATTCATCTTTGCCAATATAAAAAGGGAGATAAGTTTTATTTGAAAAGTCTAGAAAAATATTTTCTAAGTCCTTTTATTATTTTTCGTAAGGATGTTTGTGCTTTCCAAAAAGGGGGATATTGTTGAGTCAATAAGGTTTTCCTTATGAATTTTCCATTCCTTCATACTTGGGGGAGATTGTTAAGTTAATCAGGGTTCCTTATGACTTTACCATTCCTTCTTTTTTTGAAAATCACAAACACCTTATCTCAAGGAAAATATCTTTTTACCATCTACTTTACTTCTATAAGGAAAAGTTTCCATCCCCAAGGAAATTTATCATTACCATGTTTTCATTGTTCATATCATAATTTTTCTATGTATAAAATTTGGTTTGAAACTATAACCTCAAAATCCTATATTTACCTAGATTTGAAGCATTCTGTTTTAGGATCCGAATTCTCAGAATTATGGTTATGAACACTTCTGAGTTCTAACTCCGAATTATGAATATGAATTCTGGATACGAACTCTTCAGAGTTCTGACTCCGAATTCTGAATTAGAATTCTGGTTATGAACTCTTCTGAGTTCTGACTCCGAATTCTGAATACGAATTCTGGATACAAACTATTCAGAGTTCTAACTCCGAATTCCGAATCAGAATTCTGGTTACAAACTCTTCTGAGTTATGACTTCAAATTCTAAATCAGAATTCTGGTTACGAACTCTTCTGAGATCAGAATTAAAATTCTCAATACGAATTCTGGACACAAAATCTTCAGAGTTCTGACTCCGAATTCTGAATACAAATTCTGGATACAAACTTCTCTGAGTTTTGACTCCAAGTTCTCCAACTTTAGACTCCAAACTCTTATGAGTTCTGACTCCAAATTATCCTGAACTCTGACTCTAAACTTTGTAAGTTCTGGTTCTGAATTATTGGGAATCCATATTATGAATTTCCTTGAAATTCAGACTTCGAAATTCTAAAGAGTTAAGGTTCTAAATTCCTAGAAAAACAGAATCTGAATATCTATTAATATAGACTCAGAATTCAATTTTGGTTAGACTCTAAACATTCATTTGCTTACATTCCAAATATTGGATTTCTAGTTATGTAACCATATTATTTTAACACTTCTTTTGTTATAAAATGAGGCCGTGCTTTCAATTACTAACTAACCGTTGTTTGAGTGACATGTGTACATGTCCCTCCGAAATTCAAGAAAAAATATGACCATTGGAGGAGGGAGACGACCGTTGAATCTATGCCTATAAATAGAAGCTCATTTGAAAGAGCTCATAACTTTGATAAACAAGTTGATCAATCTAGAGATTACATGTTGTTGAAGTGATTTCTAGAGAGAGAGGCTTTATTTCTTAGTGTGTACTGAACTACTTGTTCAGATTTGCTTTGTGCGACTCCAATTGTTGTTGTGTACAATCAAGGGCTTCTGGGGATAGGAAGACAGAGGTGCCAAATACCTTAAAGTATAGGGCTTCCTTGCTGAGGAAGATAGAGGTACCGACTACCTTGAAGTTGAGGTCTTGTGGGGATATTAAGACGGACTCCGATCTTCGTATCGAGGGCTTACCCTGGGGTGGGTAAGACAGACATTCTTGATAGTATAAATCAATGGACCTTTATCCAAGATTGTTGGATACCCTTCTATTTGGGTTAAAAGAGTTACTGCTTGTTACTTGTAGTATTTTTATTTTGTTTGCCACTGTACTTTTAGTTGTTGAGGAATGTATAATCTTCTTATACTTCCTTAGTCTTGTACTCTGATTATATAGGATTCTATATGCTTTAAGGTAGAATCTTAGTTGTTACAAACTTTTGTTAAGTTTCATTTACTGAATCACTTTTCCAGAATCAAGCAAGTTATTAGAACATATAGGTGTTGTGAATTTTGGTTGCGCAAAAATTTCCTTAGGGATTTTTTAAAGTATACAATTCAGCCCCCTCTTATATTTGAGCATCTCATTTTTACATATTTGATCCAAAACCGTCACCATAACAAGTCCCATGGGCCATGCCCTTATCCTAATGACCTCATCAGCTCAATCTAGAAGAACCATGCCACCTCAACCTAGTGATCAACATCAACCCATGTATCTTTGGTCATTCTCTTAGTCAATCAAACCGTGTAATATCAGTTCTGATGATCACCATAACCTTAATACATCAGGCTATTTCCATCAAATTCCCTCATAAATCATGTAGTAATATCACGTTTTATTAATTTAAACAATTTAATCAATTATAATAACCTACCCAATTTGGTCAAAAAACCCAAAATCAAATTTATACTTTTTAAAGAAGTAATAACATGTCCATCATCATCTCACAAAATTTATTAGAAATTAAAAAAACCATTAATTTATTAAGTGTTTAACCTAGGTAACACACATTTCTATATTTAATAATTCACCCCATAAAACCCATATAGTTAAGAGTAAATATAGCTACCACTAACATTAGACTTGAAAGAACTCTCTCATTGATTATTGGCGTCTAATCTAAGCTGAAATAAGAGGAATCGATATTCTATAAAAACACCCTGAAAAAAATGAAAAAATATGGTATGTATTTATAATTCTATATGGAGATATAAAATAATAAAGGAGGCTAATGGATTGAAGGCCTTACTAAGAGGAATCCATATCCCCTGATGACACCTGAATTGGAGATCAAAAAAATAAGGGATGCCAAATCCTAGGAAGAGGGAAGGAGGAGCTCCACCACCAACTAGAGTGGTGGTATGCATGGGAGAAATAAAATAGGGATAATAATCATAAAGACGGAGGGGTAAAAATTTCATTCTATCCTCTTTAAAAATCCACATGTTTAATGTACAATTTAAAAAACCATTTACCTACCGTGCGATGATCACTGTATAGAGGATAGAAAACTTATACGGTCTGGATGCATGGTTTGAAAAACTATGTGTCGATCAAGTGGGTGAATCCAAAAAACTACACTTTGACACATTATTTTTTTATAAGGGGATACACCGTTTCCCTTAACAATGTAGGTCCCATAGTTTAGACTGCACGGTTAGACAAACTGTGCGCTAACCACGTGCCCATGTTTGTCTTCCTCGAAACTGGCTTTCTAGATGTAGATGCTTCCAAACCCCCTACAAACTCTCGAGTAAAAAAAATGCCTTAAAAAATATCTTAAAATGGAATAAAAACAAATTCAAACACCTGGGATTAGTTCTTCAATCCTAAAATGAGATTTTTCACATCCACTAAACATAAAATTAAATCCACAAAACAAAATGACCAGTTCAAAAACCTAGGATGTTACATTATCCACACCTTAAGATAGATCATACCTGAGCTATGTGGATTTATTTGGAGATATTACCAAACATACCTATATCATTAACAATTACCCAATATACCCTAATTATTAGTCATGTTCAATACCCGTTGTGGCGTTCCCCACCTTAGGAATTACCTACCCAGTTACTTCATGACTGAAAATAGAATTTAAAATTATGTTGGTTCATCTAACCATCCCTAGACATACACATATAAACATGACATACCGCCATTCATGTACCTTATCAAGTGCTCAATTACACCCGCATCACACCTGACAACCATCAAACTATTCATCTCATCAGATGACCATTTTATACTCATACCACACATGAAACCCCTGAATCCCACATCTCATCAGATGCCCATATTGTACCCATGACATAGAAGACACCCATCAAAATTTTCATCTCACTGATATTTAAAGGTCATATATCACAACAGATGCAAAAAATTAATCCCGCATCATATATATATATATATATATGCATGCATGCCTATCAAAGTACTGATGCCTACACACCATAAAAAAACAGGCATCACACACAATACCCACATATTAACCAGTGTGAGGTTAGTTAAATTATAAGACATGAACCACATGTAACCATATCCTTCATGAAAAAAACAAAAGGTCACACCATGATCAAGGAATACCTCTAGCATTCCTTAGCTGCCCAACCAACTTTGACCTTACCCATTCAACAGAAAGCACCCAACCTGATGCTCGACTAACTGAGGCTTAGCTTCCCTGTATAGACGCACTAGCTACTAACCAATAAACCCACTTATAGGTATCTATCTCTAACAAAAACTTAAAATTTAGTAGAATCTTGGATACTAGCTCTTGGTATCACTCTTGGTCATACCTCATATCCCAAAATCTATCCCGATTCTTAGCAATAAGCTACCCAGGATGGATTCCTATAGAATATCTCCAGATTCAGTATCTGACCACATGCTTGAAAATACTTTGAATCTCACTCACATTGTGTATTAATATTCCCCAACTTTCCACACTAGAAGAATACTTTTGAAGAAACACTCTCTAGTTCTTATCAGAAGTATCTGGACTGACTGCCCACTAAGAATCCTCATTGTATCATTTCCAAATACATGAAGCATCATCATTAAGAACACCTGATGCTATCACTGGAGTCAAATATGATCAGTTTATCAAGTTTACCTTGGATACTGGAGCATGATTCACCACCTCTATGAAGGAGGTTATCCTAAATATGTTCAACTAAACACTGATGGCATACCGTAATCCATCCTTGAAATGCATCACCCTGAAAATTTCATCACCACCATAAATGGTGAAAATCAAGACATGGGTCTAAAATACACCAAATAATCCATAATAGATATAAACTAATACTATAAGTTCATGAACTCATGGGATCGATCTTCCCTCAAAATCTATGGGTAGAAATGATAGGAGAACCTTTCCTCAAAATCCTTCCAAGATAGTCCCTCGCATCTACCAACCTACACCTGTTCATCCCACTATAACTTTTCCAGTAATCTAAGTATGTAAGTATCTATCACAACCCTTCCTAGTGGGGCCAGTGCTGCGACTCCCCAAGCCCACCTCCAATAGGCCATGGGCTGGTGGCTTGCACCAAGTAGGCATATCACTAACATGGGAGGAATTGCCTAAATACCTGTACACATGCACACATCTCCAAGCTCATAAACACTAAAATCTAAAGAAAGCCACTAAGGAACAAAATGAATGCATACAACTAAACCCAACCAACAAAGATCAACAGAAAGTAAAGTACTGAAAGTAAACTTGGTTAGAATACAATCCCACCAAAAACAAGTTTCTACAAACTACAAAGTCCAACCTGTATGGACAAAGAGGTACTGGGACTGCTGCTCATAGCCATCAGAACACCTCATTCTGTAGGGAACTCAGAAAAATCTCAGTCCGGTACTGGTCCTCCCTGGACTCCGTCAAAAGGCTGCTCATCTGCACAAGACACGACGCATGTGGGAAAACCCTGTGCAAGGGTGAGTATAACAATAATCAGCAGGGTACCCCAAAAACCACTAAGAAATACACAAGGTAAAGGTATAATCAGATCTACATAGTAAATGTCTATCATACATATACCTTGAGAATAAAATCCAAATATACTCAAAACCTAGACCCGTAGTCTAGAGATAAGTCCCACATCTGCATACCCCCGCTAGGGATTCAGTTTAAAGATTCCACAAAGCACTCATCCGAGTGAACTCACTCCATGAGTCTAATAGCTCTGACGTCATCCGTCCGATAATTACTATCTATTGGGAAAATCTATAAGAGATAGATACACTCATTCTGGGAGAACACACTCCTGAGTAGGGAAACATCATGACACACAGATGAGGATCTCTACTAGGGCCTTGGTTGATACCGTGAATCATCTATATTCACCTGCTAAGTAGAGGATCAATGTCCTGTAGGAGTCGTCATGTCGATACCTAACTCTACCTAGGGTCATGAATGGATAGAGGATCTTGCTCCGGGACTCTCGGAGGGATACCTGACTCTATCTTAGAATGCCTTATTGAAGGGATCATGCTCTTACAAATAGAAATGATACCTGACCTTTAGAGGAATGAAAAAAGGGGCACTAACCCGAACGAAGCCCATCCAAGGTATGGTGGATAAGAGGATCAACCCAGTTTATAGTATATACACGACATGTATAAGGGTCACATGTCGTGTCTCTCAACTCTGGGTACGACCTGTGTGAATCAACCTGAGTCATAAGAACATTCTATGTAGAAAATTAAGTACACAGTGTGTATTATAGACCACACACCGTGTCCAAGTAACTATGTTTCCTTATGTGTACGTGGTAGTGTGCCTATACACAGTTTCAAACCATGTGGTCCATCCCATGTAACCAGTACACAAGGTAACCCATGTAGCCGGCCTGGTCTAGCCATGTGGTGGAGTACACAACCGTGTACCCACCCTGTGTCTGTGTATCTTTCGAGATACACACCGATTCCATGTAAGGACCTACACACCGTCTGAAAATGATCACACGCCATGTTAGTGCTTCCTGTCACCTAGAAATCCAGCCGCCATTGGGTGGGGGCCCACATGCCGTGTCTCCCCGAAGGCACACTATGTTCTTCACCACGTGCAACGCAAAATCCCTATCCGCCGCTGCCTGTACTGCATGGAGTGTTATTTGGGATACACGCCATGTGTTATAGAAATTTCTTGAATCATATGTTCTTCATCCGGTGCTTCAGGGATTCATCAATCCATCGATCCAGCCTCTCGATCATCATGAAACTTGAAGTTTGAGGTCACCACGACGTCTTGAAGTCTTATTTGTTGTTTTCAGGCCTCCGATCTGCCCCAAAAATGTGTATCGATCCACCCGCATGAAGAAATATAAAAGAATCGTCTCTCCCAATCCGAGATGATTCATCATCCTCCATCATCGTCTCAAATCTTCTAGGTCATTGTGATTTTGAATATGTAATTTGGGATTGTTGCATTGCAAAAAGGACGTGCAATGATCCGTTGTTCATCACCCTGCGAAGAAAATGATGAACACAAAGAAAAGAGGAAGAAATAAAATGAACCAAATTGAGGAATGAACCTCTTCCATCATTCGTCATGAATTTGATACGCTCCCATTAAAAGGATTAAATAGGGAGAATCAAACAATAATCCAAAAATTATCACAAATCATATTCCCAAATCAAACCGTAAAGGAACGAAAAATAATAACCCTCCTACAAGAATGCATGATCCGCAGATAAACCTGTTCACGGGTTGATAAGCATTCGTCGTTTAATCAAAGAATGGGGAAAAAAAATGCAACAAAACCCCTACCTTGATTCAGTTTAACAATGATTGTTGTGTCACATTCGATATCGAGGGTTCTTAGAATCTGAGATGCGTCGATCGATCGTGTTGTCATCATTCGTTGTTGAGAGTTCTCTCTAAGACTCCAAGAATTCTCCAGAGTTCCTCTCAATTTTCTACCAAGGACCAAAATTTGTTTAACCCATTAAAATAATGGAACACATTTCATCATTCCATCACGCTGTGACATTAATGATTCAGCATTACTGTTTCTGATTCATTATAGCGTGACATTAATTATCAAAACAGCTGCCCTCTCGTTGCGCTGCAGTAAATGTTTACCAATAAAATAAAATAAAATATTTAAATTATTATTATTATTTTTATTCTTCTAAAAACATACAAAATTTAACTTTTCCCTCAACCGGTTCTGGCCGAGGTTTGGCCCATTCTTAGGTAAAGTCATTGTCCTAGACGAAACAGTGTCCTCAGATTTTTAATCCGGGTATCCTTTTGAAAAATACCACAACCGCGCACACCCCCCAACTCACTTAACTTAAATAAAGTTCAAACCACCATTCTGGGCTCACCATGACTCAGAATGATGTATCGTATCTTCTCTTGGTCTCATAATAATTCCATATAATATTTAAAAATAATACATGAAAAAATCCAAGACATTATAGTATCCAACTTTAACCCCCGACCTGAGGGTTTCTTGAGAAGATAAAAAATAATCTACATAGATTTGATCAAGTTATTTACTTCCCATTGCTCACCCTTACCATAAAATAAAGGTGAGTGATGAGACTAAAAATCAAAATTAAAATAATACATGGATGACTCAGCTCC
Source organism: Viscum album (assembly GCA_963277665.1). Classification (NCBI taxonomy): domain Eukaryota; kingdom Viridiplantae; phylum Streptophyta; class Magnoliopsida; order Santalales; family Viscaceae; genus Viscum; species Viscum album. The sequence goes on from OY728145.1 coordinate 1,641,884,984, forward strand.
CCAAGCTCCCTTATCAATACCTTGTATGACTCATATCGATCTCACCCTAAGTTTCTCATATAGTGATGGCCTAAAATATATTATATGATATAATTTACCACCTTCATAAAAGCCAATAACTATGTATTATAATCATACTGACCCTTCGAGGAATAATCTTAAACCACATGGGCCTCATCCCGACCATCAGGGGCCTTATACCATGTATGATATAGTGGCACCACATCTCCTCCCTCCTGACACTCTAACAGAATCTATCTAGGTATTATCATGATGGTGAATAAACACTATGGTAAAAATAGTTATAACAGTCATATATATCACTTATAGGGAAAACTATAACAAGCAGCGCATCTCACCACCCTTACACTCACTTGCCACAACCATTTCATTTTAGATTTAGCCTCATGGACCATTACCTACTGATATCAGGGTTATAAATCACATATCATCTAGCCTCATAGACCCTTTCCTACCCATAATAGAGTCAGTAATTACATATTATTTATATTATATATCATAAATCTAGGGTGGTTGAGTAGAATTCCACCAAAAGGATATATAGGAAAACACATTTTATCATTTTATTGAAGTTTTAAATGGATCACCACTTTTATTTATCCCTTCCTACCCATAATATTATCAAGGAACATATATAAAAAATACGCAAAACACTACATACTGACCTCATATAGATTCATATACCTCAACTAACTGAATAGAATGCCAACAAAAAGACTGAGAAGTAAAACACTGTTTAGTTTTTTGTTGAATCATTAAATAAACCAACCCCTATTAGCATATTCTAGGTTCCCTATGAAAATTAAAATCATATAAACACATCATCTGAGCCTAAGTGCCTACTATAATGAACAAATACTCCTCCCTTACTTTACCATACTAAGGGTAATGATCTCATAATCTAATAACATCAAACTCAAGTGCTCCACTTGAGGTGGAAATCAATAAAAAGTCAAATACCACGACATAACATCAATTTCACACCTTAGTAAACATTCTATATCCCCCATACATGGGGCTACAAGCACCTAATCATGAGTTATTTACCTAGTTCTCACTACACCATAGTCTTCGGTCTACCATATCCCAAATAGTAAGATCAAAAAGGAAAATAAACTCCATTTATTCCATTTTTAGTGATGCAACCCAAGATCCACTTAATTTGTGATTCGAGATAGAAAACCACAAGTTCTTAGGTGTGCCTCCCCATACGTCAAGGGCTGCCGACTAGTAGTGTGGGTCAAATTAGGTGATAGTGGGGAGACTATAACCTATAGTGGTGATAATAATAAAGGAAGTAATACCATAACTAAAGAAAAGAAATAAATGAAATAGTTGAAACATGACCATCAACTTAATAATAGTAATAAAAATCCAAAAAGCATCATACCATTTGTGGATAAATACACATGTCACAACAGTCATATAATAATAGTCATGCAAGATCGCCCGTTTACGATCATATATTAAAGTACTGAAAATCCCCCAAAATAACTCCATATTGATGAGAAGAACCCCTATGGTCCCTATTCCATCCACCCCAGGAAAATCCAGTACACCCCTAATAACTAAGGTCCACCTCCTGAGCCTGATCCCTCACCTGATCTAAAAACCATAAGGTCTAGATGTGTCTCAAGGGGCCTGTGTAGGGTGTGAGTATGAACTCAGTAGGCCATTAGTAATATATTTTTATTATATATCCATAATTATAAAGTGGATACTTATATAAATTAATATCATAAAAGCACACATAAGAATAATCAAATCGTTCCCCTAATTATCCACTACCAAAAGGGAGAATTTAACCTTATTCATCCAACACCAGAGTGAGATGACATATCCATGGTTAGTCAAACCATACGTACCTTTGTATTTCATCCACATACATGTAACCCGATATCTAATTCCATCTAACACCTCTTTTTACACCAATTAGATTAATCGACATATCATCATCATGCCTAAAAATATGTCACAAGTCCCATGGACTTTTGTTCAAAAGTCACTGTCAGCTCAACAACCTAATGTCTTGAGGAATGACGATATCCATCCTCTGATGAAAGATAAAACAATATCGTATCAATAACCCAATTTCTCCATGAATTATGATTTCCATCCTCAAATAATACCAACCTATCAGCCTCAAATATAATGGTGAGCCTTATCCCCAATCGATTCTCTCAAATACCATCAACCATGGATTTCTATAGTGATCCCCACCTCCATAACTGATGGTCAACACTATACCCTAAAACAATGTAATTATAAAGTAATCCACCCAAAATAATTGGTAAAAAACATCTCAATTGAGTCTTATGTTTGTGAACATCACTCCAATGGAAATATCAGCCAATAATTGTGAGTTTAAATCACTAAAATTTCCTAATCCACACCACCTGAAAATCTCATTTCCATATGCGAACCAAATCTCCCAAATAATGATTTTAAACTCCATCCCAAGTACTGTGGGCCATTACCTCAGTCTAAAAACCACATCAACTCAATCCTAATGAACCATGTCACCTCAACCTGGATATCAACATCAACCCATGTATCTTGGGAGATTCCCTTAGTTTGAATAACATCGTCATCCCAGTCCCAATGTTTGACATCAACTCAATACCTCATGCCATGCCCATCAAATTCCCTCAAAAATCATGCAGTCATATCAAATTTAACCAGTTTAAGTAATTTAATCAATTGGAATAACCTTCTCAACTTGGTCAAAAATACCCATACTCGGCTTAATACATTTTTAGAGAAGTAAGGGCATGCCCATTGGAATCTCATAACATTTATTACAACTTAAAGACAAGTATTAAATAAATTAAGGGTTACTGCTTGAAAACCAACATTTTAATGAATAATAATTAATCCCACAACACCCATATTTTTTAGGATAAATCTATAAACCACCTATCTTTGACTCATAGGCTCTCACTTATCTCATATCAGCCTCTAATCTAATCCAAAATGAGAGAAGTAGAGATTATAGCCAAACACCAGGAAGATTGAGAAAAACTGATAAGATGGATTTAAAATTCCATATAGAGAGATAAAATAATAAAGGATTCTAAGAGACTAAAGGCCTTACTAATAGGAATCTATAGCCACCATCATCACCTGAATCATAGTTCAAATGAAGATGGAAGGCCAATGTATAGGAAGAGGGAAAGAGAAGATACACAACTTATTGGCGGGTCGTTGCTCAAGAGAGAAATAAAAGAAGGAGATTCCACTTAATGAAGATGGGAAAAATGTTATTTTTTCATCTTTAAAAATTCATATAGTTAATAGATAGTTTAAAAGACTATGAACCAACTATGCAGTGATCACTCTCCAAAGAAAAAACACTTTGAATGGTCTAGCGACATGATTTGATAAACTATGTTCCGAACTTGTGGGTGAATCTACATAGCTATAATCTAGAACATAGTTTTCTAGAAGGGGACACAAAGTTTAAAATAAACCTCATTAACAAAATAGGCTACACATTTTAGACTGCACGGTTAGAAAAACTATGCACCAAATATGCACCTCTTTCAGGATTCCCCCAAAATGGGTTTCTGGAGCCTGATGCTTCCAAAACCCATTAAAACTCTCAAGGAACTTATTGAACCTTAAAAAAGTGTAAAAATGACATAAAAATGAATTCAAATTCATTTCATTTGGTCCTGAATCCCAAAATGAATGTTATCCTATCCACCAAACCTAAAATTCAAATCCACTCAAGAAAATGACCCGTTCAAAAACCCATGATGTTAATGTTGTGGTGGAAGTAGGTCATAAAATCATCCTCCACCTACAACTCCTATTTTTGGGACTCTTCCATCCCCCACCAACAATACCCCTAGGGTTCCACCCTTACCACCTTTGTGATATCCATAACTAAGAAACTGACACTACTATGAAGGTCCTTCCATGAGATCATCAACACACTATGAGTCTTGGTGACCATAACCCTCTCGTTCCCTACTATTTCTTGAAGAAAAATGTTCATGAGACCAACCATCTGATACTTCAAGGTTCATATGAGTTCAAACACTTGAACCATTGAATCAAGACAATCCTTAGATAAAATAGGGTTTGGCTTACCATGAATCCTGAGTAGTCTCTACCACTAAAGCTCAAGAAACATGCTGACCCAGAATGAATCATCATCCCATTCCAAAAGAACAAATCAACTTCTTAACATTAAAATGAACATCATCCTAAAATGTTATAGGTGAGTCTATGCATTACTCATTGGCTGGAAGAACTACTCTATACTCATTTGGAGTAACAACTTACCAATATACCCATATAATTAATCCTTATTACTCAACTAGTCATCATTATGAACCTATCTTGGTAGTATAGAAAGGTTTCATCATGGTGATAGAATGAAAATTAATAAGATAAACCATGATCACATGATCATATCTATGGAGGTGATTGAAGAAGGACATATAATACAATGGCCCATTCCTATATGATGAATATACCCTTTGTTCCCCCACAACTGGTGCCTGAGTATGATGAGTTGACAAGAAGGTGGTTAGAGTCATGGTGCACTTATACATCAGCTGCCACACCATCACTGGGATCCATAGCATGAACGAAAAACTCAATACACCACAATAACATTTCCCTAAATTCAAAACTAACCATCACAAAAAAATAATACTCAAAACCCCATCCATAAGATATACCCCTCTAACAATAGTATATCACAACCCGACCCACTAGGCTGCACCTAAATCAGTGATAAGGTGAGTGTCACACCCGAATCCCACCTTTAATAAGATATGGGCTGCAACTATAACTGTGCAGAAATTTCATAAAAATAGGAGGCCTTATCCTAGTGAACCTATACACATGAACACCTCTAAGTACTTCATAACCATACAGAAAAATATAAACTATACAACTACATAAAAAAATGTGCCTATAAAAAAATTAATCAAAAAATAAGTGTAGCAATATAAATATAGCCAAAGTATGAAATGAGAAAAATACAAAAGCAAACAGAAAAAAATGGAATAACAACCCAAAAAATGATGTGGAAGAAGGTCCTAATCACTAAAATCAGACACCAACCACCTTATGTGATCGCCATCATCAAGTACTAATAAGATCCTCCAACATCAGGCCTGCTAAGGTCACTATATAACTATCGAATATCCACATAATACATAGAATGTGTAGGTAAATCCCATATAAAGATTATTTTATAAATAGAGAATAGAAATCCCTAAAAAAGGGAATTAATAGAAATAAATAGTCATCTCAACTCACAAGACAAGAGGGAAAAGAAACCTGATAACTAATATTTTCATAGAAGAAACTAAACAGATAGAGATAGGAAGTTATTGATCATTGTTACCAGCTAAGAATGATGAGTATGTATATAGCTCCAAGTTCAATTATTTTCCTAAATATAATAGACCAATTCAAACCTCTCTAGAACATAATATAGGAACTGTGCCTTATTAAAAAGTACCTCATTTAAGGGAGTACCGACTCTAGTAGAGGACTCACTCCCTACCAGAGCTCAATGAAGGAGAAGATTCAAATATTTAGATAGAGGAAAAAACCAAAATGTGTCTAAGGAGTTCCAAACCTACTTGTATAAAGGATATGGTAGACCCAAACCATGAGATAATGATTCTCTATTAATGGAGTGTCGATCCCAAAATCATCTCCGATAATCAATATCTAACCTTGACATTAGCAAACCATCAATGAGGTAATATAAACTCACTTTTACCATCACCCATAATATCATTGATGTCTAAAAAAGTAAAAAATCCCATCTAATGAAAAAATATAATCACTAAGGACTACACAAAAGTATAATTTCATGTTTTGAAGAAGAATATATGGTAGGGAGAACATTAAAAAAAAGTACATGATGTGTCCATTGTGGTACATAGGGTGTAATAATATATTCTCACCTAGTTGTTGTATGCTTATCCTATCATCATGTGAAAAGGAAAAGTACATGGTATATGGTCCAAGAAACATGGTGCATGATACTATATGGGGTATCTGGTGTACACCCTCTGAACACAGTTCAATTGTCCATGTAACACAAAAAAAGTGTCTATCAGGGGACATTATGTGTATAAACAATTGGGTTCCTAGGAATGTAATACTTATATATTTATCAACTACTTTAATGGGTTCACATGACATATGGTTCAACATCACAAAAATGTGATATTTAACTCATCTAGGAAGCACATTATACCAAAGAAACTGGACTACTGGTGTCTGTTCTTCTGAAACACTCAACATGTAGTTTATAATTTCAATGATAGTTAATTTTCCTTAATAGATCTTTGTATGACCTATTATATCATTAAAATATTAAATAATGTTATGGTAAAGTCCCTAGTCACTAAATAATCCTCACAAATCATCGATTTATAGCCTCGAGTGGCTAGAAAATAGGATTTTTTAGACCCACACACCGTTTATCACACCCATAATTCCTTGTGGTGAACCCAACCACCATTTTAATTCATGATATCATTATTTATCTTTAATAATTTTTTCATTTTCATGTTCTCCAATGTTAAAATTAAAAATCATGAATATGAAGTTTGATCATGATTTGAAACTAGTCTTCAGTCAAAATCCTGACCTACCATAGGCTAGTGGTGAATGAAAAGAATAGTGGAAGAGAGGAACAATAAAAAAAGTCAGTCCACTAGTGATTTTGGAGATTCTAAACACTGATAAAAATGCGGTAAATATGAAATCAAAATATATTTTAGTAGAACAATTTAAAGTTGGGATAATATAAATAATTAAATTTATAGGGCTATGCGAAGAGAAAGAATAATATATGGAATTACAATACGTATAAAATCTATTCTTGAATATAATAATAATATGGGATAAATCCATAAATAAAAAATCCATACATGGTGATTTTATCAATCATTCACTAAGAATGATCATGTATCACTGTTGTTGGAGAAATCCAAGAATTCCCTCATTGATGACGAGATATGTTGAATCTAATTTCCAATCCTCAATCCTAATTTGATAATATGTTGAATATTTTTTTACCTGTGGTGAAAATATCCCCCTCTTAATATAATAAGGTTATGTGCCTAACAAAAGTTATTTCCTATAAATTGGATTTAAAAGGAATAAATCACTATGTGAGGCAATTTAACCAATTAATTAATTTAATTCTTTTAATAATTCATCTATGACTATGTATCGACTAAAAATATGATGCACATAAAACCTATGTCACACCTAGGGTAAAAATCATATTCTAAATCCAATGGTGGTCTTATATTTTTTATTTGGGTCTTCATTCAATAATAATTCCATTAATCATAAAAATATTCACACATACACTTTAATATTTTAAATATATTGATATCATGTTCTATGACACCCTTAATACCATAATAGCTCCAAATAAAAACCTTAGATATTATTTTAAAATCTTTAGGGTGTCTAAGTATGAAAATCATAGTTTTTACATAATCATTTCTAGAGTTTATATGTGGGGTATTCCCTTCCCAGATCAATAAATCCTTTTTTTCTCTATATAAAATTTCCATTAAAATTATCCATGAAGGAACATAGTATTTACATCATGGTGGTTAGTATGTAAATTCCCTGATACAACCATACTAATAAGCACTCGGATGGTGATAAGGTTTACTATAGGTTAGAAAATCTTAGAAAACTCCACACCCTCTTTTTATTGAAAACCTTTCACCACAATCCATTCCTTGTTTCTCCTCTTACCATAATTTTCTTCCTTGATCCAATATAATAATTTTTTATAATGATTTATCTCTATATATAAAAGGATTACTCTCCCAATTATTGATATGATGTTATGAAGAAATATCCCACTTCTTATACAACTCACTCTGGATCGATTCCTTTAACTCTATGTCATATTCAAATCAATTTGTATCTCCACTAAAATTCAATAAAAATAGCGTAAGGATGAAGAATTCTATTTTAAATGTATTCTCACCATTTTTGATCTCATCAAATCCACATTAGTTGGTTTCACTAATTTAAGTGTTTCATGATTAGGTACACCTTCAATCTCTACTTTCCCCTATTACCCTAATTTTTTATTTCCAGTATGAGCTTAAACTATATGACTGTCCTTGTACATGAAGCCTTCAATAATTATTATTATCTATATTATTCTAATAATTTTATTATTAATTTAAAAAAATATATCCAAACTCCTCTATAATATAGCCAATATAGAAAGGTAATCTGTACTTAACATTAATATTTTATCATTCATAAACATCTATATATACATATTCCAAATAACTAAAGACGCATAGATAAAACATTCTTACCTCATTTTCTCACTAGACATACTTAGGTAGAAATTATTCAATTGGTATATATAAAATCATATTTATGATTTATTATTTGATATTAATTTCTATTTCCTATATGTTCTAGTGTAATATCAAGTGTTACCTTATACTTTTGGAACATTCATTCAGTACCCTATTTTTCCTTTCAAAAATAATGTTCTATTATAGTGTATCAGTATGTTTCCTCTCCCAAAAAATTCAATTATTATCTATAAATTATATAAAATATTTATATTCATTCTATTCACTATTGTTATACTTCATGATTTTTTTTCTTGATAAGAACATATTATCCACTAAATACATTAACTTCTGTAAAATTTTTAATTCACCAAATTTTCATTTTAGAATGTAAAACCATACCATCCTTATTCATTAATGGATAAATGTAACATAATATTGTGATTATATATGGGAATGTAATAGTAGATAAACTAAAAAATTATTTTATACCAGATCTATCTTTCTGATAATTATTTTTCTATATCCTTTTATAAAATATAAATTCTTTTTATTTCAAAAAATGAAATCTTCATATTATCCAACTTCTTTCGGCTTAATCATCTGCAATATTTATTTTGTTGACAACACATTCAATCCCTTCTCAATCATGTGACCTAATATATAATTCAATAGTTTTGAGTCCCAAATATATTTTTTTGTTTGAAAATATTTCCATGTACTTTTTTTCATATAATATAGGGTTCCATTCATTACTCCATGTGTTATAAACATATATCCCTTGGTAATTTTCCATAGACCAATATGGGATGTGGTGATAAATCCTATATCATCAAGGTAACAGATAAAGATAATGTTAATTCTCTATCATGTGATATATCACTAATTATTTATAATAATAAACCCCCCACTTTTAGTCTTGATCCATGAACCACCCTCTCTTGAAATTTACAAGGTTTCATCACCAATGAGTTGTTCCATAAAAGCATTTTCTAAAAAATGTTTATTCCAAAATACCATTTAAGATAGGGAATGGAATGATTTCCCTTATTCTAAAATCCAAGAATCTATAGAAAAATACACACTTAATAGAAAGAAACCAATAATACCTTTAACTGCTATGTTTTTTTTCATTTTTTATATTTGCCTTCAATTTTTCTCTAAACTCCTTCTTGCCTTGGCCTTTCTTCCCAAAAGTCCAGTAGGTAGGACATAGTCACTTTTTCCCTTGTTTTAGATCTTTCTTATTGACTTTGATCATCCTTTAATATTATCTCACTATATATATTTTCTTCTTCCATCCATGTGGAGAGAAAAACTAAAAATTCTGCCAATATCTCTTATTTATGCATCACTATTGAGTATTAAAACTTACTCATCCTTAAATGTCAAATTTTTATTCCCCATATAACTCTTCATGGCTGTTATAGTAGCTTCATAACTATTAGGAAATGAATATAATAAAACCAGTGCACATACCTCATTATCTTGTGTAATTCCCCTCCAATTTCAACTAACTTAGGATGATGTTGTATTAATTATCATGATTAATAACAAGTTTCTATTCAATCATATTCATACTGAATAATAATCAGATTTGTAACAATTTTTTTCAAATGGATGGATTGTAATACATATTCCTAATATTTTTCATAAACCCAGTCATCCATGTCTCCACTATGATGTTGAACACTATGCTTTTATCTAATGTAAGGTTAAAAAAAGCCAATAACCTATCAATAAAGTACCTACTACTTAGAATTTTACATCATTGTTGGTTTAACACCCAAAATAGAATGGTTTATTTTTCTTTAATAAGGGTAATATTTTATGTATATCCTCTAGTAATTAAAGTCAGATCTATCATAATAATTTATCTTTACCTTTCCTTATTTTTTATCCATTATTTAATTTGAGAAAGTTAAACTCGATCTTCCAAACAAAAAACCTAATAGAAGTTATTATAGAAATTTTGTTAGTTCCAATGACCAATGATTATAAAATAATAGTAAAATAGTGAAAAAATAAAGATGAAGAACAATAACACAATATTTACTATATTTAAGAAAAATCCCAATGTCTATAGAGAGGAAGAAAAAATTCACTATGTCTAAGAGAAAAAAATGGTATAAACATAGATTATGAAAATCCTTGTTCAAATATATGAACATAAAGAATAATTATGGTATATTAACCCATGTTTCTCAAGTTCTAAATCTATATAGTTATCCAATTTTACTATAGTAATTGTGGAAGTAAGTTCATGGAGCTACAATACTATATTGGTGTCACTAGTTAACTCTAATACAATAACATGTTGAAGTACACATTACAAAAAAAAACTATTAGTTTCACTAGTTATTTGTGCTATATTTTTGGTCAAGAGAACATTTTAAACCACTAGTAGTGGGCCCAAATTCATCCAATGGATCAGGATACAACCTTCTAATAATACCCTAATTATTTTTAGGTAGCAATTTGAAAAGAATTTCAGAGATATATAGGTTGGATAAGAATTTTTTTTCGTCCATAAATTTATGGGATTCCAATTTTATATAACTACAGTATAATATAAATATAAATAGAAAAATAAATACATTGTAAATATAATATAAACAAATATTAATACATAAATATATAAATTTATATAAACAAAGAGATATAAATACACAAAAAACCCATAAACCAATTTTTTTGGAAAACCAAGTTCATCCTTAATATAATTTTTTATATGATTTATACAAATTCTTTTTAAGGAATCATTTTCATCCAAATTTGATAAATAATATTATATAATTTTTTAATTGAAAAAGGGTAATTTTACTTCATTAATTTTTGTCTATGTATTACATGATTTTATTTCAAATTTTGATTTTATAATTTTAGAAATTTAAGATGATAAAATGGAATTCATTTTTTATATAAGCACATAAAAATTAGATTGGGGTGTTTTTTTGGGTTTTTTTGTAATGGTTAATTTTTGGGTGAGTAGTTAAAAATATTGATTTTATAAATACCATAAATATTATGAAATTATTATGATATAAACAAGAATTAAAAATATATAAAATTATTCTCTTGAAAAAAAATATATTTAAAATATAAAATAAACCATTTAAAAGTATTATTTTTAATTTAGAAACACATTATTGACTTTTTGGAACCTAAGTTATATTTTAATCAAATACACAACAATCCATGTGTCTTTTCATTTAATCGCATGGTTGAAAGGTTTAATTAAATTTTTTATTAATATAAATTTCTCATAACCCGCCAATATTTAATAATAAAACAAAAAATTCATGGGAATATATATTATACTTGATTTTTGTGTAAAATATTTTTTATGCTTAAAATGAATTTGTCTAAAAATGTTTTTTCATTATATCTTAAAAATATATTTTAAAATTAATTATTATAAACTATAGAAATTTAATATTATAAAATAGATTCTATATTTTTATTTATCATGTACTAATTTATTAATTAGTTCAATTTGAATTTTATTCATACTTAATAAGACCAAATGTAAAACTGTTTCACCATGATAAATGTTAAAAGGGTTAACAAGGGTGGTTAAACTAAGATATAAAACTTAAAATATATCTATAACATTTCTAAATATTATTGTATGAATGGATTTGGAATTTAAATTATAATATAGTAGAAATTGGACAAAATTGGATCCAAATTACAAGATAAGTACATTTATTATATTTTAATGTTTTTAATATTAACAAGGGTTCCACTCCTATCACTTATAAAAGGAAAATTTCTATCCTAAATAAATCACACACTTTGGGCACCCTATATCCAAAATTTAATACCAAAATCCCTCTCTAATTATCCTACCCACAAACTATATCTCTAGGTATCACCAAAATAAAAATCTAATAAGGCTTAAGGTGCAATCCAAAGCAAGATATTCAATGAGGTGGTATAAGTCTTAACAAAATTCTTTGAAGTTTATTTATTATTATATACTATTAAAATATATTATAACCATACCAATATATTAACATAAGTATCCATACTATACTTAAATGTTATTATTTTAATGAAATTTCTATTTTCAACCTCTTTTCCACCACCTACCTCAGATGACACATTTAATTTTTCATGAATAACTTACATAGATAGTTATAAAAGAATATTTAATATATAAATATTATAATTATAACATTTTTAAAATTATTAAGATGATAGAACCACAAACCCATTGACCACAATCAATGCACTGGAGATTTTTTGGACTGAACGACCCCAAAATGTCTGACGTGAACTTAACCGATTTTGTAACAAAATAGAATATGATAATAAATTAAATAAAATGAATAAAAATAATTGAATGAAATAAATAGTTCTTAATCAAGTAATTATTGATATAAGATTATTATATGTGAATTTGAAATATCTATGTGAAGATTTTTTATTCGAGGTAGGTGCTTTCCCATCTCAATTTCTTATCTTTGAGACTTATGCCATTTTCACCACATGCTTTATTTTGTGTGGTGTATAAAATGGAATATGGATATATTTTTACATTAATTTAAATAAATTCGAGTGTTTTAAAAGTGAATTTCAATCCATATCATTCAATTTATTTTTGATTCTAAAGTTTCTAAAGTTGAACGGGGGTTTTCTTTAAAACCATATGTTAAAAAATTTAAATTCTTTCTCTATTGTGTCTATGTGACATTGAATGGTTCAAAAAAATATTATTTATACTTAAATATTTTTAAATTTCACATTTAATTAATTTTTTAAATTCTTTAAAATGGTTTAAAAATTAATATTTTTACTTTTTTCATATTGTTCATTTTTTACTTTATTTATAAGAGTGAAAAATGAATATTTTTTAACATTTACCGTATGAAGAAATTTTACCACTATCATAGCCATTATTCCATATAAATATTCTTCTAAAAGTTACTATTTTTTTATATATGATAATTTTCCCATTTTTTTGGGAATTTTTTTTAAATATTTTTAAGAGAAAAATATACTTATTTTCATTTTATGAGATAACTAAATGGGATTTTAATTATGGGATTTAGTGCTGAATTTTATGATTTAAATGAAATATTTTTTTCTCTTGATGTCATTATTGTATATTTTATATGATGATTGGTGGGTCTGATATAAACCTCCAACGCATTGGTTAATGATATGTTCTTAAGAGGATATATGCTTTAATTAACCATGAAGGTTATTCCTTTATTAAGGTGATTGAAAGGGTGGTTATAATGATAATGTCCTAAGATGAATAATTTGTTTTTATATGATTTCTAGGAGTTTTATTGGAAATATTTTGATTTTACAATGTAATAAATTGATCAATGTCTAAAGTAATATGTATTAAAATTTAACTGTAAAAGTTTTTTTAAAGAAGGGTTTTCTTGAATTATCATATTTTCTCAAGAAACAATCATGGTTATGTTTTTTTATTTATTCTTGATATAAAAGTTTTTATGAACACATTTCTGATTTTTTTTCATAAGTAAGTAAATTATTGTTTGATTTTATTTCTTATTTTGTAAAAAGGAAAACATCATTATGCATTTTTTTTAATTTTTAAATAGTCTAAGGGGTTTTTTTACTTTTTATATCCCTTACTACGATTTGTTTTTCTCATCGGATATTTTCAAAAAAATTTCAAAAGGACTAAGGATATATAGGAATTATATCAATTTCAATGTTGATGTGTATTAAATAAATAAAAAGTGTCATGAATGAAACACTAGTTTAGATGTTAGAAATTATTATTTTTTTAATCAATGTACCCTTTGTATAAATGTCTACTTATTTATATAAATTTTTCCCAAATTCGATAAAAATATAAACCTAAATGATCCTAGAAATTTAATAAAGTTAAACCCATGTTATAAATCATGTAATTATGGGTTGATTGTGATATAGAGTGTTATAATTAGAATCATTGTAATGGTTTTTATTACATTATAGTTTAGGATGATGTTAAAATGCGTTATTAGGATATTTTAGTTTATAGGTATATTATCTTAAGATGGTATTTTAGAATTTACATGTTGGTATAACTATTCCATGTATATTAAAAATGGGGTTTTAGAGAGGAAATATCTGGAATGAAGTAGGAATTAAATAATATAATGATATCCTTTCGAATGAACAACCTATAATAGTTAAAATTAGAACTGACCAGTTTTTGTATATTTTAACTCAATTCATCCAGGAAAATGGTTAGAATTAGAACTAATCCATTTTTTTATATGTTAACTCAATTCACATAGGATATAAATTATGGTACCCATGTAATGGAGAATCCAAATCCTCTATAGAGTAACATGTTTATTATTGAAAATTTCATGAAACAACTCCCTCAAACATTTAATGAATCTTCAAACCTAGTTCTAGTCAGAGGATAGATCAATATTTTGTTAATGATATTAAAATTATTGGGATGTTTATGGAAAAAATATGTATTTATTTCTATTTATAACTTTGAAGGTGAATTAAATTAATATTGGTATCTTGTTAAGAATATTTTAGAAAAGGATAAGATTGATGCCATGTTGTAGATAATATTTAAGGATTTTCCTTGAAAATATTTTCCCAATGTTGTTTGAATTAATAAATAAATGTATATTATAGAGTTAAACTAAAATAAAGAGTAATTATTTTCTTATTATAAAAAAAATGTGAATATATTTTCTTGGTATACCCCAAATTTTATTCCGGATTATATAGTAAAATTTATAGTTTTTACTCAGGGTTGAAAGAAATTTTACAATGTTATTTTTTTACTCATGAGTTTTTAAGTGATGAGGATATTGTTTTATATATCAAAAATTTCAAGATACTGTTTTTCAAATTTTATAACAATAAGAAGAATATGTGTCCCAAGAGGAAAGCAATGTGGAAACATTAATCAATGAAATATTTGTGATAAGTGTGGTAAGAATCATTATGGTGAAATTATTATGATATCTAGAAAATGTTTTTAATGTGTTATGTTGGGAAATATATCTCATGACTATAAAGTAAAATAGAAATAGTAATAGTCAGTCCAATGATGAAAATATGAATGTGAATTATTTTTAATATAACGATATGGGTCATTATGAATATGTATATCTGATGAAAAGTATAGAGGACAGAGATCGTCAATACCATAAGTAGATGGGTGTGGTAAAATAATCTACTAAAACCTCAGTGAATTATAGACCATCAAATGATATAGTTACCTGTATAATAATTGTTTATACAAATTAAAAAAAATTTCATTTTTGATTCAGAGTCTACATATTCTTTTTTTATGGTATGTTTTATAGTAAAATGGAAATGTCACCTCAAGAAATAATGACATGACATTTTGTAAAAACTCTTTATGGAAGTATTAAAGAAACTTATATTTATAGGAACCATCCTATTAACATTTTTGGAATGGGTTTTCCTAAAAACAATATTATCTCGGTCTTTATGGGATTTGATGTTATTATAGTTATGGATTGGAATTTAATTTATTATTTTAATATATATTATTGATCTCTAGAAGTTATATTAATTTCCTAGATTGAGATTTAATTTATATATAAGATTGAGTTCATACCTATTATAACATATCATGAAGCTGAGAAATTGATTAAATATTTGGGTAAAGTTATCTAGAATATTTCATTGAAAAGAATGGAATTTTTCAGATTAGTGATGTGGCAGTGGTAAATTATTTTTTAAAAGTCTTTTGTGACTATTTTCATGGTTTTATTACTCATCATTAGGATGATATCACCATTTAATTACTTCTCTACGCTAAGATAATTTCAAAACCTTCATATCTAAGGGCTCAAATGTGGCTATTGGATTTGAAAAATAAATTACAATAATTACATGATAATGATTCTATCTGCCCTTGAAATTTATCTTGAGGTGATCTTGTTTTGTTTTTTAAAATTAATAATTCCTAGATGAGGCTTTGAATATATTATAGAGAACCCAATACCATTATTTTCAATAAAAATTATCAGTTGCCTCATATCGATGAACTATTTTATCAAATATAGTCTGCTTAGCATTTTTCATAGAATGAGCTAAGATATGTATTCCATCAGGTAAATGTTAAGGATGATAAAATTAAAATGAAAATATTTTTGACCATATATGGAAATTATGACTTTTTATTTTTTTTAATGTTGGAAAAATTCACCAATTGTATTTATGGATGTTACAAGTAATGTTTCACATGAGTTTTTGGATAATTTTTTTGTTTTTTTAATTATGATATTATGGTATATTCTAAATTTTATGAGGGTCATGAGAAATATATGGGGATTGTTTCGAAAACCCTAAAATAACTATGTTTAATGGAAAAAAATTGAAATGTTTTTTTGGTTATAATATATTTATTTCCTTGGGTATATTTTTTCTAGATATGGAAGAATTATTGACACTACTAATACTATATTGATGAAATATTGGGGATGACCTAAAAATGTTATCTATATTTAATTATTTCTTGGATTAAAGGGTTACCAACTTTGGTGTGATGAAAAATTTTATCAGCTGTCTAAATCGCTATCATAGTAAACTCATAAGGGGGTTAAATTATTTGAGATAAAAGGAATGATACAATTGTTTTTAGTAATTAAACTGATGATTGGTTAATGATCCACATTATATTTTCAATTAATAAATGAGGATTTTTTTATTTATAGTGATAATTTATTTAGTGGACTTGGTTTTGTATTTATGTAAGATGATCCATTAATTCTATAAAAATTATATAAATTGAAACTCTAGGATAAAATTCATCCAATACATGATCTTGAACTTATAGAATTGGGTTTTTCTTTAATTTTTTTGGTATCTTATATATATTTAGAAATGTAAAATATATAAGGATTATAAAAAGTTTAAGTATATATTCACCCAAAAAGGGAAAAACATGAGAAAAATAATTTGGATACAATTGATAAAGGATTATTATTTCCTGATTCACCATTATCTTGGAAAATAAAATAAGGTACATGATGATCTAAGTTGAAAAGATAATTCATCATTAAACATTATACAATTTGAACATGATTGAATAGTTAATTATTTAATTAATTTGAGATTAGAATTTTTGTATCTAAGAAGCATTTTTATTTCGGATCAGGTATCATTTTGATCATCTTTTTCAGAAATAATTTTATGGATCAAAAATAAGATCATGGTTTGAAATAAAGGATATAATTTGATATGAATGGTAAGTTTCATGATTTTAATTTTGATAAATAATGTTTTATAAGATTTGGAAGGATATTGTATGTGCTGAGTGATTTCCATTTGAAAATGGAGTCATTGTGTTGGGATCATAACTATATGTTTTCAAATTATCATGGTAGTACAAAGATGCATGAAGACCCTTATAAATTTTGATGGTTGGGTACAATGAAGAATGATATTACTTATTTTACTATGAATTATTTAACTTTTCAAAAGATTAAATATTAGTGATAATTACCAAAGGGGATTCTTTATTTATTTTTAGTGTTTGAGTGGAAATTAGAGAATATATCCCTGGATTTATTAGTGGGTTTACCAAAATCCTCTTGAGATAATAATGTGAATTGGGTTATTATTGATCATTTATCAAATTATATGAATTTTTATCGTTTTTTAGATACTATTTATAGATTATCTTGATAGAATATATCTTATTGTTTTATTTAGGTAATATATATTTACCACATCTATTGTATTTGATCAAGATACCATATTTACATTAATTTTTTAGAAATGAATTTAATGTTCATTTTTTACTAGGTAAAGTTTCAGTATAGCTTTCCACCATCAATATAATATATAGTTAAAGAGAAAAGTTAAAACTTTGTAAGATATTATCTTTTATTTCTCAAAGGATTATTAGTGATTTTGTGACTATTATCTATAATTGGTTGTGTTTTCTTATAATAATATTTTTTCTTGTGTATATCTGGAACCATTTGAGGCATTATATGGAAATTGGGGGTTTACTTCAATATGTTGGTAAGAAGTTTGTGAGAGAATATTTTTTTTGGGAATAAAATTGGTAGTAAAAATGGTTAAGAAGGTAAATATTATTTTACACGATATGAGGGTAGGTTAGAGTAGGTAAAATAGTTATATAGATAACAGGAGGAAAGTCCACTCATTTGAGGTAGGAGATCATGTTTTTTGGAAATATATACATGTAAATGTGTTATGAATTTTGATAGTAAAGGATAATTAACTACACATTTTTTTGGTCCATATTAACTTCTAGGGATATTGGGATGAGTTTCTACTAATCAGACTTACCTTTGAGTTTATCTCATGTACATGATGTGTTTAATGTTTTGTTATTAAGAAAATACGTACCGGATGCATCCGAGGTTTTTAGACCCAAAGTAGTTCAATTGGAGGGGAATATTTATTATGTAGAAAAACCATTTCACATTATTTATTATAGAATTTAAGTGTTACATAATAATTTAACTTAGCTATTTAAAGTTATATCTAAGAACAATATGATTGAAGAAACAACATGGTAACTTGAAAAATCTATGCGAGAGAAAATACTCTCACAAGTTTATATAATGAATAAAATAATGGTGATGGAATTTATTTACAGA
Source organism: Viscum album (assembly GCA_963277665.1). Taxonomy (NCBI): domain Eukaryota; kingdom Viridiplantae; phylum Streptophyta; class Magnoliopsida; order Santalales; family Viscaceae; genus Viscum; species Viscum album. The sequence continues at coordinate 1,641,903,939 of OY728145.1, forward strand.
GGAATAATGTAAAAAACTTGGAAAATATAGAAATAAAACCATTATATTATTTATAAGAATTAATTTTAATGATTCCTATAAATCATATTTTTGTAAATAACTTTTTAGATTTTTTAAATGTAGAAAGGTATAACTTTATTTCACTAAATTATTTTTCTATATATGAGATGGTTTTATTTAAAATTTAAATTTTCTAGTTTTATAAATTGAAATTTTAAGATCGAAATATTTTTTATAACAATATATCAAAATTATCTTATGGTGATTTTTCTGGATTTTTCTAAAATGGTTGATTTTTAGGTGAATAGTTAAAAGTATATATTTTACATATATCGTAAATTTTACGATATTATTATGATATAAAAATGAATTAAAAATATAATATAATAATTTATACACCAAATATGTATTTACTTAATAAAATAGATCAAATAAAATTTATTATTTTGAATTTTGAAATACATGCTATAATTTTTGGAATCTAAGTTGTATTTTAATCAGATAAAAGCTAATGTTTTCATTTTTTTCATTTATTTGATTGGTTGGAAGGTTCTATTCTATTTTATCTTGATAAAAATGTTTAATAAAATTTATTTTCTAATTATAAACCAAATCAATTTGTTTTAATCAATATTATACTTGATATTTGTGTAAAATATTTTTTATTCTCAAAAGGATTTTTTCTAAAAGCGTGTTTTTATAATGTTTTACAAATTTATATTAAAATTAATTATTATTGTATTTAGAAATTGAATTTTATAAAATGGATTCCATATTTTTAATAATATTTTTTTTCAATTTTTAAATATTTTAATTTATTTTTTTGTCATAATAAATAATTACGATGGTAAAAATTTATCATGACGGTAAAGGTAAAAAGGTTTAAAGTGGGGGGAAAAACTAAGAGATACAGATTAAAATATCTCTAAATATTTTAGAAATATAATTATATATATAGATTTAAACCATAAGTTATCATATATTTTAAATTTGATGAAATTAGAGACACTTTAAATGAGAAATACATTTACTATATTCTAATGTATTTGATATGTACAAGTGTGTCACTCCCCTCTCTTATAAAAGACAACCTCCTATCCTAATTACATATATACGTTGAGCACCATATCTTGAAAAATAGTTTTCCAAATACCTCCCCAAAAATACTATCCACATTATAGAGACCCTTGTTTCATCAAAAGACCGATCATAGAAGGATTAAGGTGTGAGCCAAGGGAAGATATCTAAAGAGGTTGTATAAGTTTTAATCAATTTTTTTCATGTTTACTTATTCTTTTAAATGTTTAAAATATATTCTAACCAAAAAAATATAATGGAAGCAGTATATTTACTATATTGAAATGTTATTTTTTTGACAGAAAAACTATTTTCTACCTTTTTTACATCTAATAGAAAAATAAAAAATGCCAGTCATGCGTACTTATAGAATAAATTCTCCACAAAGCGATGAATTTCGTTTTTAATCACCTATTGACATGGAAAGTCAAAAGGATGTATTTAACAAATAAATATGATATTATAATATGTTTACAATTATTTAAATTTAATATTTTATCTACTTTATTTCCTTTTCATCCATTATAAAAATGAAAATGTTGCACAGGTCTACATGATGACTACCACCTCTAGAAAACATTAAATTTAATATTTCCATGACCACATTTTATGGATAGTTTTAAAATTATAACTATTTTATAAACATGATAATTATGAAATGTTTAGAATTCTATAGATGATTTAACCATGAACCTTTTGATCCCAAACAATACCCCAAAGACGTTTGGGACCAGACAACCACAAAACATCTAATACCGACTTAACTGATTTAGTAACTCAATATAATATGATAATAAGTTAAATAAATGAATAATTATTGTTTAATGAACATAATAAATGTTTTTAATAAAGTAAACAATTAATTTATGTTTATTACCTTGTGAAGTAAAATATGAATTTGGTGAGTCCGGATTCGAGGTGAATGGTTTCTCATCTTAATTTTCTTTCTTTGAGACTTATGTCCTTTTCACAACATGTCTTATTTTTTATAGTGTCTTAAACAACATATAGATCTACTTTATTATTCTTTTACTGAAATTCAAGTGGTTCTCAAATCCATTTCCATTTATTTTCGTCAATTTCTTCTTGATTCAATAGTTACTAAAGTCCAAAAGACTTTAATAAATTATTTACATGTTTTAATATTTTTTATCTTTGATTTATATGTTTGTTTAAATGATTTAAGAATTTCTTTATTTATACATAAAATATTATAAAAGGTAATTTAAAAAACTATTGACTTTAATAAAAAAGTAACAACTCTAACCCCAGAAACCCAGAGCTGGTGTATACATTATTACATTGAAATAAGATATAAGGGATATCATCCAAATGGATAGATCAGTTTAGTAGTCTTTGAGAACCATAAATACAAATTATTCCCATTTAACATTGGAAATAAAAAATAAAGCCCAAAGAAATAAAATGATTAGTATTCTTGAATATCATTTGAAGTATTCTTCTTCATATTATAGGGTAAAGAAAATAAATAAAGGGTGATATCTGATTCTCCGTAAGGGTCACATATAATATACAATATCATGAGTAAATAAGGGATAATAAATATGGAAATGTAAATAATTGAATACAAATCCCATTTAATCAATAACTTGTGCACAAAATTCATCTATGAATAATATCAATGAAGTGATATTATATATAATAATAAATAAATTCTCAAAGAATGAAACACTTAATACTGTATGTCATGATCTAATACAACATGATTTGTGTACCATTAATATGTTGTGCTAATAAAGATTAAACTATGGGTATGTATACACCCAAAACCTATTTAATAATTCTATCTAATTGGTTTTTCACCTGTGACCTACCGATGCATCAAGGGGATATATTATTTTAAGTCCCACCTATAATTTCATTTAAAATTCATTCCTCATATAATGAATGATCAATTTAATTTATAAATAATATTCCTTATTAATAAATATCCATTTTTAGTAAAGGACATAAATATTAGGATTTCCCTATTCAACCAAATAAATTTCATCGTAAAACCCAGAATGTGGAAATGTTATATGGTTTAGGAAATAGTCATATTAATGATACAATGAATATGTATATTTCAGAGAAATTTAATGTCTAACAATCGCAAGAAAGTAAATGTTTCAAAATAAATTAATTAAACAAAAAATTAATAAGAGATTAAATATGACAATCAAATATCATAACTATATGTTTTGTAACAAAAGTTTATCCATTATAGAAATAAAGAAAATAGAATTGAAATATTAGAATAACTTTTTATTAAATATATTTATTTATAAAACCATTGAAATCTTGTATAAGAATATAATTAGTATAAGAGAGTTATGGTGGTTGGAATGTTTTTTAATGATGTATAAGTTAAAAATAAAACATTCATTTCCACTTTTAATAAACTAAGTTGAAAATGAAATTTTAGGAAAACATTAGAAATGTTACTTTCAAACAATTTAAAAATTCAAGAATAAAATAAAATGTATTTAATTAATCATTTTCATAAATAAAAATTACTTCTTTGATTTTTTTTGGAAAATATGAACATGGAATAAAGATATACATGATCATAAAGAGAAATTAGATTTTATTATCTTTTAAAAATTTATTTTATTGGTTCAAGTTCCAAATGGAGGAAAATAAAGAAACTTTATAAATTTCTATAAGATAATAAAATAAATGTATTTTTGAAGGATATATTATAATATTTATTCAAGGTAAAGTATAAGCAACCCTAGGAAAATAGGATTGTAAAAGAAATTTTAAACTCTTTGGTAACTTTTAAATTGTAACCCCTTGAAAGAGTAACTTGAATTGAATCTTTAGTAATCATTAATAACTATACATTCATGTTAAATACATAAAGGTGCAATTATATACACCACATAAAATTAAATAGGTTCATAATACCAAATATATTGCAATAGAGTGGAAATTGAGATGAAATACCTTACAAAAATTGTATCATAATAGTGATAATTAAGTAGTTAAGTTATTATGTGTAAAAATGTAAATAATTAAAAAATAAGTAGAGATAATAAATTATAAAATTAAATTCATTTCACACATAATAATTTGATAACATATTCAAATATGCAGAAGTATAACCCAATGAATGGAAACTGAGTTAAGAATCCACTTACAAAGTTTGTACAGATTATGTGAGATTTATTCAATGAAGTAATTATGTATGAAGAGTGAAAAAATAAATAAAAAAATATTAAATAAAAATAAAATAATAAAAGTTTATTATAAATATAATGTTATCATATCAAATACAGTGAATAAGTAATATAATCTAATGAAAAGAAATTCAGTTATGAAATCCCTTACAAACATCATATCATTGAAATATCCAAAAAATAAGTGGTAATATAAAATAAAACAATCAAATTTAATTTCACACATAATCATGGTATAATATAGTCATTGAAGTGGAACTATAACCCAATGAATAAAAATTGAGAAAAGAAACTCTTTACCTCACGCTTCCCTTTAGTTTAATGTTTTTTATCCTCATATATACTGGTTTTAAACATGTTATTAATTTATTCAAGAACCATATTAGTATTAATAATATTATATATTATCCTTATATAACATCTTATCAGAGATTCATAAACAATCATTCATTATTACCATTGTTTCAGGTGTTAAATGCTTCATTTTCTTAAGCGTGTTTTGTCATAGTAGTTCTGATTACTGTGAATAGGATATTGTAAAATCATATCTAGATTCATATTAATGATATAAAAATCACATTTATTCATTATATATATTTTTATAATTATTCTGGAATGTTGGACATGGAAAATGAATCGTATCACTTTGTGGAGAAGGTATGTCGTACTTATACATGAGTGACGTTATCATTTCCTTAATAGGTGAAAGTGTAGGGAACTGGATGATATTTTAATTTAAAATATTAAATATTATTTTATATATATCATATATATATATATATATATTCATTTTATCCATTATCATGACTATCCATGTGTTTCCTTGATGAAAAACAAATTACATCGGTTCGTGAGGTGGTAGTCCTCTGTACACATGGGTGATGGTTTTGTTTCCCATTTGATGGATAAGAAAACAGATAAATATTATTGCATACAAATAATTATATCTCAGTACATTTTATAAATATTTTTTTATTATATTTTATTTTTTAGGACATAATTTATGGTGTTAAAAGAATAAGTAAAAATGAAAGTGCTTTATTCAGATGATTAACTTCTCTTACAGAAACCTCCTTTGGAGATATTCTTAAGGACGATAGGGTTTGTATTTTAGTATGAAAAAAACATTTATAGTGTTTATAATTAGTTTTTAGAGATATTTTTTAGGGGTTGTTCAATCTAGGTTACTAAATGTGGTTTTGAGAAAATAGAAAAGGGGTACCCGTTTAAAAGTTGGGGGAGGGACACTCTTGTAATTACATATATTATTATATTAATATAAATTAATTATCATGAAAAAATGAAACTAAATTGAAATAATAAGAATAAAACTTGAGTACAAGTCTAAATACTCTCATAAAATAAAATTTGGACAAGTTTTGGCCATGTTTTCACCCTTTCCTTTTAGTTTTGACACCCCATCAATGCTTTTGACAATTACCATAATATAAAAGTTTTATACCCTTTAAGGGACAATAATGTTGACATAAAAGTAATATTGACCCTTAAATGGAATATTTTGAATATTTTAAACCATATACCATTGAATAAGATAATTATAATATTTTTATGAATTTTAAATCATTTAATATAATATTTTTTATTATAAAATATTATAAATGTCATTTTTAGAACTATTCATTTAATTTGAATTTAAAGACATCGATACAAAGATGGAATTAAAATATAATATATTAATAAATATTTAATATTTTTTTGATGTATAAAAGTATTGGGACACTATAACCCATCTAAAAAATATTACTTTGATCATTTATTAAAATTATTTATTTGATCTTTCTACTACTTGCACAAACAATGTATCAGTGTTTCATAAGCATTTAAGGTAATTATTTTATAAATAAAATTTAAACATATTTTACCATCATAAAAAATAATTTATATTTCAAATAATTATTTATAAGTAAATAGATATTTTTTATCTCTGTCATGATTTTTTTTAGATATTAAAAGAAATATAGTGACATTTTTTACTTTATATTTACATAAAATAATATATAAGTCATTATCAAAGACAAATGGAACAAAATTTCTATAAATTTGAGTCCTTAAGGATTATGTAAACAACTAAATCATTAAATATATTAAATTAATGTTTTAGAATTATTTTTTTCATTATCATATTATTTTCTGTGTGTTTTAACAATTTTATCCATACCATGATGACAATTATAAATTAAGGTCACTATTCATGTTGACATAAAATAAAAGGGAACTATCTTCCAAATTAGAACATCATGATTCAAAATAAAGAAACTATTTTTCAATATTTAATATATAGAAGTTTAAGAATTCATTTTTAACTTAAATTCACAAAACACAACGAAAAGGAGTTTTTAGGAAAATGAGTCCTAAGAAAAAATTAACTTATATAAAAATGATGAATATTAATAGATAAAATGGGAATATTTAGATTATTATAAAGAAAATTAATAATATTTAACTTTTTTGAAAAATCCAAAGTAAAATTCTATTTTTAAATTACTTGATTTAATGATAATAAATGAGAGTATTTGAAAAATTTGTATTTTTACTATTTTCTGAAAAATTAATCATTTTAGAAAAATCCCAAAATTTCAACAAAAGTTAATTTTTTTAAGATTATTTGTAAAATCATATACATTTTATGAAATAAAATTTCTAAAATTATAATAACTTCATTATGATTTCTATACAAAAATATTTATTAAAAACCATTTTTAAAGAAAACATATTTTTAAAATATAAATAGATTTTACTAAAAATTAAGTACTTATTTTTTATTAATAAATAAAGTATTCAAAACCTGTATACATTTTTTTCATAATTTGGTAAACCATATTAATTATTTCCAATCCAGTGTCTAGGAGATAATAATACCATTAAATAATAATATTTTAATAGTATATCATGGTTCTCTTAATACATGGTGACGCCTATTAAGAAATATTTTTATCATAAAATTCTAAATTTTCATGGTGTTAAATTTTACCCCCAACCCCTAAATAAATTACTCCATAATAATTTTATCTACTTAAAAATACATTTGTCACAAACCCAAATTATATATATGGATAACAAAATTCTCTTTTAAAATGGGGATGTAGGATACATAAAGGCTACCTGAACTCCCACATACTCAAGTTCAAAAAAATAATTAAATTGGAGGTAAGTTAAAAAATATATATGGATTAAAAAAACTAATGTAAAAAAACTAATAGATAGTGATAGATAATTTGATTATTATAAAGTTAATGACAATATAAACAAAAATCAGTGAGGGGTGAAAAGACCATAAATTTATTAAAAATGAAGGTAAAAGGTTTAAATTTTATTTATTTTCGGATCCTTTTCTAAAATTTGATGGATTGTTTTACTATTAAGATGAATATAATGAGGAAATGTACTTAAAATAGAAATTTCTATTTCCTAAGAACATTTTAATCATCTAGTTTTTATTTGATGAATTTACTAATCATCTCTTATTCTAAGAATCGAATATTCATGAGGAAATTTTCAAGCCTAAAGAACTAAAATTAACTTCTAAGAGATCATAAGACCATAAAATAATAAAGAGTATTTATTATTTATATTAATATTTAACGAAATGAATATTTTTAGCACATGTTGTCCAATATATATTAATATAATATATTAATCTCTAAAACCTCAAAAAAACCCCTAAAGGTCAACTTAGTCTGTTCTATAAATTGTTAACCTTATGAATCCTCCAAAATATGTTTTACCAGTTGAAAACCCAAAAATTTAAAATATTTTATCAAACATTTATCCCATAAAATTTAAATTATAACATAATGTTACATACAAAAAATGTGTACACCTTGGTCTAATATTCTCTTAAATCATACTAATAACCAAAATTTCAATAAAATCAATGAAAAAATATATTCTTAAAAAATTAACACAATACTTATTCCTCAAATAAAATCACTAGAAATAAAATATATTCTATAAATGATTTAAATATCATCATTGATGAGATAAATAACTTTTTTTATCAAATCACTAACTAATATATAGCTTACCAATACTATCCCATTTAATTAATCAATGTCAACCATCTCTTTATCTAAATTAGAAATTATTAACTCAACATTAAGAAAATATTAAGGGTAATATTTCCCTTAATCACGAGGTCTCAAAAAATATCACCTTAATATTAAATCACTTTTCTTGGTTATTGGTACCATGAAAAATAAGTTTTTAAATATTTAAAGAAAAACTACTACAATAAATCCTTATATATTTCTAGATTCTTATAACAATAATTCTTTGATACACCACTTTCACAATATAGTTCTCAAATCCTAATGCACAAGTGATTTATTCATTCCACTTTAATGATTGAAACAACATAGGTTCTTCCTTGATCTATGAGTTAACCCTTTAATTAGGGTATTAACTTGGATAATTCCCATGTTCCCCATACATAATATATTATACAATAAATTATAACTTAGGATGATGTTTACATACCTCCTTATAACTCTTAATTTTTCCTCAGTAATTACTTGCTCTATTCACTTAATTTCCACTCATAAAACATTTTACTATTAATTTTATACATTATATAGGGTTTATATTTGCACATTTTTGATATGAAGGAAATTGATCCCTCATTCCTTAATGGTGTCCACCAACCTTGCTCTTATAGAACCCTATTATTATATTATTTTGTTATTATAAGAGTTGGTTAAGGTGTATGTTGTTAATAATATATCATGATAAATGATTAGGGATAATCAAAATATATTTCACTCCAATCACTATCTAATTTGGTTGATCATAATCACTGTATTGTCCATCACATTCAATGTTAACTTGATTCCTCCTATTTCCATCCATTTAAAAAATCTGAAAATCATAGTATGAGAAACAATAATCATAGAGGGAAACCATATGATTATGATAATAATTTTTAATATGTCTAAATCCTAAAACCTTAGGTTTAAAATAGACCATTCATGGTCATCATCTATTAAATGGCATCATAATTTTTCGTAAAGAAAATATTAATTAACCCAAGCGTATCCCACAAGAGTTTAAAACTAGTTATACATTAAAACCACATTCACCATACACCAGAATTATGGTCAATACATTCTTAACCAAATATTTTTAGGTATATTACCCTTAGATGCATCTATGAAAAAATAAAATCAAATTTTAGTATTCAGAAAAGGATGTTTTGAAAGGAAAACTATATAATATCTAACTTAAATTTTTTTTGAATGTTATCATATACGTAGAATTATCTTCAATGTCTATCATAGGGTTTTATTCCCTAATCTTTGTTTTCCTAAATCTAGTTTACAAGGTTTCCTTTAAATTTCCATTGAAACTAAATATAATAACCTTGACCCTAGTAACCCAAAGATGGTGTCTACTTTATTACATTTTCATAAGATACAAGGAATATCATCATGAAGGATCTATAGGTTTAGTATTCATAAATAATTATACACATAAATTATTACCATTTTATAATGGAAATAAAATAGAAAAAGTAATAAAAGAAAATGTTTGGCATACATGATCTCATTTAATGTATTCTTTTTCATATTATAGGGAAGAAAATATCCTGGTGAAATGAATGAAAAAAAAGGTGAGGTCAAATTCTCAAAAAAGGTTATATATTGTGGAAACTATCATGAGTAAATAAGGAATAATAAATACGGAATGTTAATTAACTTTAAACACAACACATTTAATAAATAACTTCATCACAAAATAAATAAATGGATAATATCAATGATGTAATTTCATAGATAACAATAAATGAATTCCCCATGAATGAAATGATTAATGTGGGATTTTATGATCACATAAATAATGATATCTTTACTGTCAAGACCTTTCACTAAGACAATTTAAACAATGGATAAGTATACAACCAAACCCATTTAATAAGGTTATCTAACTATTTTGTATCAAAATACATGTTGATGCATAGAGGAAAGAAATAATTCTATCCCCCACCCATAAATTTATGTCTAATGAATTCATCATATATGTAATGGTCAATTTAATTCATAAATAATATTCCCTATCAATAATGATCCATATTGAGTAAAGGATACTGAATATCATGATTTACCCAGTTAGTCAAATAACTTTGATAATAAAAAACTATATCTAGAAATAGTATATAGATTAGGAAATAAATATATCTAGGATATAAATAATTTGTATATTTAATAGAATTTTATTTCTAAGGATCATTAGAAATTTAATGTTTTAAGAGAATGTTAATGAACACAAAATTAATAAGAGATAAAATACTACTATTAAATCATAAAAAATATAGCTTTTGTAATAAAAATATGTCCTTTAGATAAATAATTAATTTGGAAGAAAAATATTTAAATAATAATTTATTAAATAGTTTTCTCTATAGAATGTTGAAATCTCATAGAATAAGGAAAAGTTTGTAAAAAATTATGGAAATAGGAATGTATATTAACATTGTATAAGTTAAAAAAAACATTCATTGGGACTTTTTTTATAAACAAAGTCAAAAATGAACTTTTAAGAAAAAATTAAAAAGATTCCTTTAAAACCCTATAAAAACTCAAGTATAACATAAAATTTCCATAATAAATTATTTTAGTAAAAAGATGTTCTTTTGTTAAAAAAATTTGAAAATATGGACGTGGAAGAAAAATATACCCAATCAAAAAGAGAAATATGGTTGGTTTTTCGATTAAACATTTTATTACATGATTCAAGTTTCAAATAGAGGAATTTTTTGAATAAAATAAATAAACCCTTAATTATCTAGAGGATAAAAAATATATAGAGTTTATGAAGGATATATTAGAAGATTCTATCCAAGAAAAATATAAAAAACCCTAAGAATTGAGATTGTAACATAAATTATTACCTATTTAGTAAATTTTAAATTTCTACATCTTTCCATAAAATGTAAGAAATGCGATTAAAATAACCCCAGAGGGAACATGGTTTGGGAGGTCTAAAATAATATAGAATAAGTGTATCAACACATGTGATATTTTTACACTCATGTAGAGGGAACCTAGACTAGAAAAGACCATTTTATGATTACTCAAAATATACTTTAAAGAAAAAATGTTAGATAATTTGTTCCCTTCACACCACATATATGTCATACCAGATTTGTTGATGATTCTATTCCACTAAAGGATAGTACACACAACTGACCAGGGAATGGAAATCCTTACCTATATATAATGGATAAGAATAGTGGATTTAGATTCAATAGAAGTCAGCGGAATATCCAGCAAATTATAAGCCTTGATCCTATCAAGAATATCCTTGGTTTTGGAAAGCATCGAATCATCTAGGCCACAAAAATTGTTTAAGGAGATGATCACAGATCCATTAGAGTCATGCACAAAAACACCTACGAGAATGATACCGAGCTAGAAGGAACTATTTTTAGTGATTCTTGAACCCTCTGTTAGGAGGGTTCCACTGAACCCATTACAAATGGGAAGATGTCATATGGTTAGGCTGAATGTGACTCCCGTGGGGAATCACCCTCCCTAACATAGAAGACCACTACCAATTTTTTATGATCCAACACAATTCTAAAATGATACATAGTGAATGAAATTTTATATCCATCTGGGAACTGATGATTTTAACATTACGTGCACGGTTCCTAACCATCCATAAACCCCAACAACCCATAGAAATGAGAGTGGACCTTTAAAAAGAATAAATTAAATTGAAAAAGTAATAATCATTAATAAATAAATATTCATGTTAAATATATAAAAGTGGTATTATATACAACACATAAATGTAAATAGATTCATAATATCAAATATGTATCAATGGAGTGGAAATTTAGATGAAATCACTTATAAAGATCATATCATCGAAGTGAATATTAATCAGTGAAGTAATTATGTGTAAAAAATGTAAATATAAAAAATATATAAATAAAACATAATACAATAAAATTTATTTTCATAAATAATCATGGAAAAATATATTTAATGAAGTATAATTATATCTAAAAAATATATAAATTGAGTAAATAATCTCCTTAAAAAGAGCATACTGTCGAAGTGAGAATTAATAAATGTAGTAATTATGTGTGAAAATTATAAATCCAAACAAATTTTTTTAAAATAAAATAAAAAATAATAAAATGCAATTAAACTCAAAATCATGACATATCAGAGAAAATTAATAAGTTATATAACCTAATGTAAAGAAATTGTGTTTTGAAACCCCATACAAAGATCACATCATTGAAGTGAGTATTAATTAACGAAGTGATTATGTGAAAAAAATTTAAATCTACAAAAGAAAATTGGAAATAAAACATAATGAAATAAAAGGTCATTTCAAAAATAATCTTGGTATAACATTGTTAATGAAGTATAAGTATAACCCAATGATTGTAAATTGAGTTAAGAAACCCCATACCTCAAAGTTTTCTTTAGTTTTATGTGAATTGACCTCCTATATAATGGTTTAAAACATTTTATTAATTTATAATGGAACCATAATAATATTTATAATATCATATATGATATTATTATAACATATTATCACCTATAAGTTCAAAATATTTCATTATTTTCATTTTTTAGGTTTTGAACTGCTTCATTTTTTCATGAATGTTTTTTTCATAAAAGTTATAGTTATTGTGAATAGGATATATTTCCATCATTAGAATAATTATATTAATGATATAAATATCATATTTATAATGAATTTTTATTTTTATACGTGTATATAATATATTTTAGAATAATATTCATTATATGGCACAAAAATATGCCCAAGGACCATAATAGTTTAGTGTCTTTGGAGTTAAGGTACACAGCGTTCTAATTTGTCTTTGGAGGTAAGGTACACAACATTCTATGTGTTTCCTCATAATATAACCCATGTAAGAGAAAAAAGGTTCCATAAACATCATGACATTATAAATATAAAAAATCTAAAGAAAAAACAACAATGGTATCCTTAGATCTTGTCCCTAGTAATGCATAAGTAACATAAATGGTTGTCATATTATAAAGAAAATGTTTTAAAAATTCATTTAAAACATTTCTTATGGAAAATAGATTTTCTCTGAAAATAATTCTTTAAAACTAAAAATTCATAATATATTTTGAAATTTATTTTCTTTTAGAATAGCTTTTAAAACTTATAAAAGAATCATTAAAATCATTTAAAACATTTCTTGAGAAAAATATCCTTTCTAATTTGAAAAACAAATTTTAAAAAATTATTTTTTTTCAAAGTCCATTTCTTTTAAAATAAACTTTAATATATATAAAGAAATATTTAAAAATAATTCAATTTTTTTAATGAAAATACAGTTTCTGATTTAAAAAACTATTTTACAAATATAAAACATTTTTGAAATCCTTTTCTTTGGGAGTTACCTTAAAAAATTATAAAGGAATTTTAAAAAATCATTTGAAACATTTCTTGAGGAAAATATACTTTCCACTTTGAAAAAAACATTTTAAAATATAAAAAAAATCAAAATCATTTTATATTAAAATATCCGTTAAAACATATAAAATAATATTCAAATAAAATAATATTCATGATTACAGTAAATTTCATTATTGTTATTCACGATAAAACAAAGATTTCTTTAAAATTATCAATAAAATAAAAATAGGAATTGTATAAAAAATGACATGAAGATTCCTTTAAAACATTTAAAAAATTAATTTAACAAATCATTTTAATATTTTAATTCTTTTTTGAGAAATTTCTTTAAATCATGGTTTTGGAATAAAAAGGGTTTTTAACCAAAGAGAAAAATAAAGATGATTTTATTAAAAACAATATATTAAGTATAGAAACTGATGAAAATGAAGATAAACCATTAATATTCAGGTCATAACCATATGCGAATTAAATTCATGACTTTATCGAGAGATATTTCATAGAGTTTCATAATTGAAAGCATAATCATAAATAATCCCCATAACAAATGAGATTGTAATATAAAAATATTACCATTTTGGTTATATTGAAGCATGAACCCCATGAAAGAATAAAATTAATTTAAACTTATAATATAATGGGAATAAATATATTAATTATATTAAATGTAAAATGGGTTGTATATGCACCTCATAAAAGAAAATAGGTGCATAACATTACATATGTCTAAAAGAAGACAAATTGAGGGAAAAATCTCTTACCACTTTGGTTACTTTGGAACTATAAACCCCCTGAAAGATAGATCCTAAAATGTATATGTAAATACAGAAACATTTAAGGATAATAATCATAATATAGATTCATGGGAATTATATACAAGACAAAATAGAAACATGAGGTGAATATAGCATGTTTTTTATAGAAAAATAAAAGTGAGACGAAAATCCATTATCTTAAGTCTGACCTTCATTCATACACGTTACAAAATCATTTATAATAAGTATAAACCTATTATTCATCTATTATAGAACCATAATTATGTAACAATACCAAATATGATTTTTTTATGACCACTTATTTTCCTTTTATTAACAATTACACGTTAAAATAACGTTTTAGATAATAACCGCTTTGTCTTTCATGTATGTTTTTATTTTTTATTTTTCAGTTATATTACTTTGATAATTGTTATATAATCTAAAAAATGTTAAACATGTTATAATTATCATATATATTTAGTACAAATTTATTTATACTAATCCATAAAAGTTAGAGACTGAAAATGAAATACACTATTCATGGAGACGGTAGGACGTACGTACACATGAACGATGTTTCCATTTTCTGAAAGGATTAAATGAAATAATGGTAAATAATAAATTAATATTCAAGAATTTTTTATTCCATATATATATATCACATATTTTTTTAAAATATATCCTTATTACTTTCTATGTAAAGCATGGCCAAATCAAAATACTTCGTGTGGCGGTATTCTTCCGTACACACGAGCAATGCTATCATATTCCCACAGAATGGAAAGTATAAAGGTATATGTGAAATTATAATTCCATAAGTATAATAATATCATAAATAAAATATATAAAAATTTAATATATATTTATATCCATCTGTGAGAGGTGGTGATGGAAAACGATTAACATCGGTTCGCAAGGCGGTATTCCATCCCTTATAAAAAATTACTAGTTAGTGGTAGTTTATTAGTAGCAGTTCTATTAACTACCACTAAATAAATTCTGTTTTAAAAAAGTAATATAGGGACAGTTTCATAAAATTGTTTCTATATATTTTTATTTTAATAATTGGAGGTAGTTTCAATTAAACCGATGAGAAATGTTTAAAAAAACCCAATTTCCCCCTCCTTCTCCCTATGCTTGACCCAAAACAGACCCATATCCTCCCCCACTCCCCATGTGACCCCAACCCAATAACCCCCCACCCTCCAACCTCCCTCTCCCCATCAGTAACATGAAACCCCCTTCCAACCTCCCTTATCCATCCTTAGTAAAGACCCTGACCCCACACAAACACCCCTCCAACCTCCCTCTTCCCAACAACGAGTAGAACCCCCCCACCAACCTCCCTCTTCCTAGTAGTGATGCAGAACCCGCCATGCCCCTCCAACCTCCCTCTTCTCGGCAGTAATGTGAAACCACCCCTACGACCTCCCTCCTCCATCCCTGGTGGCAACCCTAATCCCCACAACCCCACTTCGACCTCCCTTTTCCCAGTAGTGACAAACACCCCCCTCCAACCTTCCTCTCCCTAGTGGTTCCCCTCCCCAGTAGCGACACATACCCCCTCTAACCTCCCTCTCCTTGGATTAGTTCTCCTCCTCCTATCCTCTTGAGGATTCTTTGGCCTTATTGTGGTGATTTAGTGTCCCGCATTGTGGAAGTGTAATATTAGAGGTTGGTTTTCTATATTACATAGCTTATTAAATTAATAAACACTAATTTCTTAACTATTTAATCTAGTTCTTTTATTCTCATTTAAATTTTTATATGCACATATAAATCTATTTTAAATAGAAACTGTGATTTTCTTTTTTTCCATTGAATGTGATGGTTTGTTATATGAAAAACATGTATTTTAAATTTATTTTTCAACTAACATGCAGACCTAACATTTAATAAAATAGTAGAATGTGTTTTATTATGTGATTTCATGATTTTAAAAGTTTGTTTGGTTCTTAAAATAATTTTTAATAGAAACATGTGGCTTCCAAGGTTGTGCATGGATTTTAAAGAACCAATGTTTATTTAACTTTAATATAGTGACTTTATAATGATTGGGTATATGAGTTTTCAAATAAATTTTATAAAGAGGTATCTTAAAGTGTATTCTCTTATGGGATTCATCCCAAGAAATTATTTTATTGGTTATAATATACATAATTGGAATCTGTTGATTTATCTTGAATGATTTCACAATAGTTGGTGACACAATAAAACTTGGTTATACCCCTATAATTTAATGTAAATTGTACACCTTGAGTGTTTTTTGCCTCATTTTTCCTCTTTTAACAACTTATTATACTCCATGAGATTGATTAACATCATTCATTTAGTCTTCCTTCATTTTTATTCATCAATAATTCTTAATATTGGGATTTTAGTTGAAAGTTTATTCCCTGATTTAATAACATTATCCTGAGTCGAATATTCATGGATCAACATTATATAATAAGAAATTATCATTATGAAGACTCCAATAACCAAAAGGCCCAGAAGGAAGTCAAATACCCACTCATACCAAATTTTATTGAAAAATAAATGACAAATTTAAAACATCAATAGGGAGGTTTACAAAGTCTAGTAAACAAAGTGCCATGTGCATATACCTCAACAAGTTGCACACAAAAATCAAGAGCCATAAAAGACAATTCCGAGCTGAACTCCGGAATATCCTTCTTAGATAAAGCATTAATAACCTGGTTAGCCTCCCTATAAACATGAGTCACATCCAGAATAACACTATCAAGAAGTTGTAGGCATTTAATCCAAGAAGGCAACATCACCCATGGGACATTCCTCGACCGTCTCTTTAGAATGTCAACAGGCACCATTGAGTCTGATTCCAACCAGAGAAATAACCAACCATAATGAACTGCATAAGTGATATCTTTAATCATAGCCTATAACTATGACTCAATGGTAGAGCCCTACCCAATATAATGATAAAAGGAGCCCTTAAAAAATCCCTGATATGTACGGAAAACACCACCTCAGCCTGAAGGCCCAGGTGCACCTGTAACCGCCCCATCAACATTAACTTTCACCCAAGAGATAATAGGAGGAATCCAACTTTTGGACTTCATCACCAACGATTTTCTTGTCCTTCCTGAAAAACCAATGTTCCTCAGAATAACAAGATCATTAAACTCATTGTTCATGCAACCAACCTATAACATAGAGGCAGTACAAACTGCCCTATGAATAGATCTAAAAACTGACTAAAAAGTGAGCTTGACATTCTAAAAACCTAATCATGATGAGCCCTCCATATGAAACCAACTGTTGCTACAACAACTACAAGAAGTAGATTCCGGACCTAATCACTACAATGAGTATCCACAGTGGAAGACAAGCACCCTTAAATTGATCTCAAATCCAAGAAGTAACCTATCATATCCTGAAGATACTTCTATAGCCTACATATAAGATTAAAGTTCAAGAAAAGATGATCCATTAATTCTACATTAGCAAAGCAAATAGAATAGGATGAGGCAAGTTGTATCCCAGCCCGTTAGAGAAGACACTGAACAGGTAGCCTTCTTTTCAATATCCTCCATATAAGAAAGAAATCAGTAGGAGGAATGAAGATGGTCTGATAAGAAATAATCCAACGAGGAAATGGTTCATACATTGATCAATGTGTTTAATTTTTAAATGGAATTTTCCTTCCTTAGTTACAACACTAAGGTAGAATACACTATTGTATTTTTATCCCATAAAAATTATATCATATGCATATAAAATATCAAAAACTTATAAAAATTTATTATCTTTAATGTATAGGTTATTTTACACACTTCCATCATTAAATATTAATTGTTTCATGCATATACATAACTTGAAATACCATTCTCTTGAGTCTTATTCTAACATGTATAGATTCTTATTTAATTTTGATTATACTTTTTTGATTAATCCTTTATATATTTATATTTTAATGTTTAGGGAGAATAAAATATAATACCTATGGATAAAATTTGAATTATTTTACCTCAAAACACACCTCGGTATGCCATGGGTTGGGAAGCATTTTTAGATTATGCAATTAAAAACTGATCAGTGGATAGTAGAATAAAACTTCCATGTAATGATTGTAAATTCAAGCAACAGTTTCATATAAACAATGTATATAATCCTTTGATATTTAAAATTTTTCTTACTCGATATGTATGTTGGATTTGGCATGGTGAATCAAATGTTATAGAAAGTAAAAACAACAACAATACTGTCAATGAAATACTGAGTGACACCACATAGGAGAATTTAGTAAAAAATTTGTTAAATGAAGCATTTTTTTGAAGCATATAATGTATAGGATTTTAATGAATCAACAAAACCTTCAGTTGATCATGAACAGATTAATCATGCTCATAACTCCAGTGACCAAAAAAATGATTTTTATGAATTAGTTGAAGACAGATAGTAAGATTACTAGGAAGGGTTATCAAATTATTTGAAGTTGACTTTTCTACGTAAGATGAATCATATCAAGTGCTTTTATGGAATTTTTTACAAAGAAATGTCCATTATTGTAGAGTTTCTTCATGATACATTTAGTGAATCTAAGATCCCTATATCATTATATGAGATGAAGAAACTCATAAATAAACTTGAACTAGTTTATATAAAGATAAATGCATGCCCTATTGATTGCATGATTTACCTTGGAGAAGTGTCTATTTAGAAAAATTTGAAATATTCCATACAAGTAGATGGAATTCATTGAACAAAAATTATATTATAAATCAATGCAAACCCAGGAAGAAATAGAAGAAGAAAAATCCTACAAATGTATTGCGTTACTTTCCTTAAAAACTATGCTTGAAAATATTATTCATGTTGTCTAAAACTACAGATGACATGAGGTTGCATGCTCAGGATAGTAATGATGTCTTGATGATACATACAAAATATTTAACATCATAGAAGATGTTTGATTCACTATATCCGTATTTTTCTTAAAATCCTTGGAATGTATATTTTTGATGGGCTTCTGACGGTTTTAACCCTTTTGGTACATTAAGTACTAATTATAACATTTGGATAGTTATTTTGATCCCATATAATCTACCTCCATGGATGCGTATGAAGAATACTTATTTCATTATTTGGATGATTATTCCTAGAAATAAAATGACTTGAAATGACATTGATGTATACCTTCAACCTCTAATCAAATAATTGCGAGAATTATGGGATGATGTCATCAAAACATATGATGCTCAAATGGGACAAATATTCCAAATGCATGTGAATTTAATGTGGAAAAATAGACTTTCCTAGACTATGAAATTTCTTTAGTTGTAACACTCATTCAGGTTTGGATTGTCTAGTTTTAAATTTTGATTTTGAATCCCAACGATTACCTCATAGTAAAAAATTGTGTTTTATGTGTTATCATCTATTTCTTCATGCATCTTATAAATTCAGGTTTAACAAGACATGGTTCAATGGATATATTGAAATGAAAAAGTCACTGAAGGTGTTATATAATTCAAAAATCTTGGGATAATTAATGAATTTCACTGAAGAATTTAGAAAATTTCATCTGTTTATAGAAGTAGGAAAATGGTAGAAGGTAAAGTATCCAAAGAATTTGGAACACAAAAATTGAAGAAAAAGATTATATTTTTCAAAATTACTTATTGAGAGTTTAATTTGATACATAATAATTTTTATATAAGCCATATTGAGAATAAAATCTATGATAATGTAATTTTTTTGTGCTTAATGAGAAGGGTAAATTGAAGGATCACCTTAATACTCATAAGGATTTTAAGTGAATGAATATAAAGAAAGGTTTGTGGGAAAATGAGAATAGAAAGTTTCCTTCCACTATTTTATATGAAAATCATGAGAAAGATATATTCCTTTTAAATTTAATGAATTTAAAAGTTCTAGATAAATATTCAAGTAACATATCAAGATGCGTTGACTCGAAACCACAAAAGTTACGTGGATTGAAAAGTCACAACTCACATATTTTGATGGATTAGTTATTGTCTTTGTCTTTGCATTATAATTTACATGAAAAAGTAACTACAATTTTAGTTGATTTTTGTACCTTTTTTATAAAGATTTGTGAAAAAACATTAAATCCAACCGAGATTGATAAAATTTAAGAAAGAATTGTTTTGACACTATGTCATTTGGAGATGTTATTTCCCCCTTCATTTTTCATAGTCATGATTCATTTGATTTTTAATTTGGTTGAAGAAGATAAGCTTGGTGGACTGGTACACCCTTGACTGATGTATCCAATTGAGAGGTACATTGACATATTTTTTATTTTCATTGGTTAAATTTATTTTATAAAATCATTTCATAAAATTTTAATACGTTTCTTATTTTTTTTGAACGGAAAATTAGGTCATTTGAAATCATATATGAGGAATAAAGCTCAAAAAAGACTCTATTGCTATATGTTACATAGTTGAAGAGTGTTTGACTTTTTGTTCTAGGTATTTAGATGGGATTGAGACTATATTCAATTAGGTTGGACGTGCTAATGACATCTACACTAATTTTAGTTCTGAAAATCAGTCATCAGTATTTCCAAATATTGGAAGACCAATTGGAAAGGGGTCAAATTTTACACCAACTAAATTGGATTTGGTAAAAGCTTATTTATATGTTCCACTCAATAGTGTTATTTTAGATCTATTTATTGAATAATTGAAACTAAAAATAAATAGGAGACTAAGTGGTCAAGCTCTAAATGAGTTGGAATTAAACAAAGATGTTAATAATGAGATTGTCGAATAGTTCACCCATCGTATAATTATATACTCATATTAATATTATTTATGTGTATTTATTTTTTCTATGTTAAAGATAACAAATTATATATTGTTCTCAAGATAATGAATGTTGAAAATCAAGTTTAAATATCGAATGATTTGATGTTTTCTGGATTGAGGTCCTCTAAGGTAGGTTGAAAGATTCAATGCCTACAATATTGATGGCCTTATTTTTTGTATAATTTATCATGAAGAAGATTTGAAAACTCAGAATAGTGGTGTATTTACATTTGTAGAGGTGGGATAATATGAGAAACTGATTGATATAATTGAACTAAACTATCATGACCAGTTTTCAGCTGTCTTATTCAAAAGCAAGTAGGTTCACATTGATAGGGTTATAATGAAAGATTTTTTACATTTTACTTATGTAAACTTCTATCACTTGATGGATAATGGTTGTCATGCATAGCATGATCCAATTATTTTGGATTCATAAGAGATGATGGTTTGTTATGTGGATGATGAAATACATGAAAATTAGAGTGTTGCTGTACACTTTAAGTAGAGAGACATATATGATATGGATGATGAAGATCAATTGGTGATTTGTGATGTTGAACCTCATCAAACACAAAATAATGAATAATTATTTCTTGACTATATCGAAATGGTAGAACATGCATGAGAGGGTGAAAATACAGGACTCTTCTAAATGGAAGTTGATAATAATGAAGATAATGAATATGAAGATAATTGAATGTATAAATTGGTAATGAAATTATATTACTTGTTCTCAATGATAACTGTTTAGTACATATATAAATTTTTATAGTTTTTCTTCTCTTTTTTGTAAAAAGATTTTCGTTTTTCATTATTTATATTTTTAACATGCACTAATTATTTGAAATATAAGAATATTGAGAACAAAATACTTTCATGATTTTAGCTGATCAATATCTCAGAGGAATATTTATATAGCTTGGAAAAATGATGTCTTTGATACTCAAGTAAAGTTAATATTAATTTGATATTCCTTGATAAACAATTTAAAATTAATGAGTAAAATTTTTAATATACTAAAAAAGTGTTGTGTTTTTTTGTATTTCGTGGTATTTTTTTTCATTTTTATGTCCCTAACACCATTTCACACCCCTGGACATTGCAAAGAACACATAAAAAATCCATAAAATACTATAATGACACTTTTATATAGAAAACATTAAATTCAATTTATACCAACCACATCTTGTTCCAGATTTATGTGTGGTTGATTCCAACACATCAAAAATAAATTATAGATCATTATCCAAAAGATTGAAAAAAATATGAGCTTGTTTGATTGGTTTTGAATTGGTAAACACTTATGAAAGGTAAAAAATACTTTAAAAACATGTTTTGGGGTGTCAAAACTAGATAATCAATGTAGAATTTTCTTAAAATCATTGGAATATGATCATAGATTTAATTATGAAATGTTGGAACTGACAACACATCATTACGAATAACAATTTTCTTATTATGGTTGTAAAGATGTTTTTAGGGATTCAATACACTAAAACATGAATGGAATAGTAAAAAAAAATAATGATGAATTTTCCTAAAATAAGGGTTAAAATACCATAGATTTAATTTTCAAATGTAAAAACCAATAACACATCATTCCGAATAATAGTTTTCACCTTATGTATGTAAATAAGTTTTTTGTGTTTTAAAACACTAAAATGTGCATGGAACGGTCAAAACCAAAAAAAATGACATCATATTGTCCTAAAATCAGGGCAATTAACATAGATTTAATTTTCAAATTTCATAACTGATGACACATCATTCCGAATGACAGTTTTCCTATTATGGCCATAAACAAGTTTTTAGTGTTTTAAAACTCTAAAACATTTATGGAACGGTCAAAACTAAAAAATGATTTTGGAGTGTCCTAAAAAAAGTGGGAAATGACTGTAGATTTAATTTTCAAATTTAGAAACCTATGACGTGTACATTTGAATGATTTTTTCCCATTATGGCTATAAATGGTGGTTTAGTGTTTTCAAACACTAAAACATGCATGGAATTGTCAAAACTAGGAAAACAAAAGAGAATTGTCCTAAAATTATGGTGAAACAGCCTTATATTTAATTATGAAATATAGGATCTGACAGAATGTCATTCTGAATGACTGTTTTCCCGTGATGTCTATAAACAAGTTTTTTGTGTTTTATAACACTAAAACTTGCATAAAACGATCGAAACCGAGAAGACAATGTCAGATCGTACACAAATTCGGGGAAAACACTGCATATTTGTTTTTGATATGTATGTGTTGACAACATTCCAATATGATGTCTCGTGTGATCGTAATTACTCGGTAAACACTTATAAAAGGTATAAAAGTATTTAAAAGACGTGTTGGGTGTCAAAACTAGGGAAACGACGTTGGATTGTCTTAAAATTGGATGAAAATTACCATTGATTTAATTGTGAAATGTAGGAACCAAATGTACATCATTCAGATTGAAGGTTTTCCCATTATGGATCTAAATGTGTTTTTAGTATTTTAAAACATTAAAACATGGATGAAAGGGTCCAAACCAGGAAAATGATGTCATATTGTCCTAAAATTAAGGGACGATGTCTGTAGATTTAATTATAAAATTTATCAACCAATGAGACATCATTTTAAACGATTGTTTTTACTTTATGGATATAAATGATTTTTAGTGTTTTAAAACACTAAAAGGTGCATCAAATAGTCAAAACGAGGAATACATTGTCAAATTATCATGAAATTAAGGTAAAATACAATAGATTTAATTATAGAATGTATAAACTGATGGAATTTCATTCTGAATGACAGTTTTACAATTATGGATGAAAACAAATTTTTAGTGATTTAAAACACTAAAACAAGAGTGAAAGAATAAAAACTAAGAAAGTGACATTGGATTGTTATAAAATTAGAGGAAATCCACCACTAAACTGTTTTTGATGTGTATGCATAGAAAACACATCAATATGATGTAAGTTATGATCATAATTACTCGGTAAACACTTATAAAAGGTACACAAGCCTTTTAAAAACAATAAAACATGCGTGAAATAGTAAAAACCTATAAAACTATGTGGGATTGTATTGAAATTAGGGGACAATGACCGTAGAATTAATTTTGAAATATAGAAACCGAGAAAACATCATTATGATTGACAGTTTTCTCATTATGGATGTAAATGTATTTTTAGTATATTAAAACACCAAAACATGCATTAAGTGGTCAAAAATTGGAAAACAGTATCAGATTATCCTGAAATTAGTGGACAATGACTGTCAATTTAATTTAGAAATATTGGAACTGATAACATATCATTCTAAATGACAGTTTTTCCATTATGGACATAAATGCATTATTAGTGTTTTAAAACAATAAAATATATATGAATTGGTAAAAACCCGAAAAAAGATGTCAGATTTTCCTAAAATAAGAATAAAAATACCATATATTTAATTTTTAAGTGTACGAACTAATGACACGTCATTCTGATTGACAGTTTTTCCATTATGATTGTAAATATGTTTTTACTGTTTAAAAACACTAAAACATGTGTGGAATGGTCAAAAACAAAAAAACTATGTCATATTGTTCTAAAATCAAAGGAAAAAAACCATTGATTTAATAGTCAAATGTTGGAACCAGTAGAACATCATTCTGAATGACGATTTTCTTATATGGATATAAGTGCATTTTTAGCATTTTAAAATGCTAAAATGTGAATGAAACAGTAAAAACAAAAAAACATCATTGTATTTTCCTTAAATCAAGGTAAAACCAATTTTAGGTTTTTTAATGTGTACGCGTAGATAACATATCAATCCAATGTACGGTGTGATCAGAATTACTCGGTAAACACTTATGAAAGGTATAAAACCATTAAAAGCAAATATTGAGAGGTCAAAAAAGGGAAATGACATTAGATTGTCCTGAAATAAGGGTAACAATGATAGTATATTTCATTGTGACATGTAGGAAACAACAGAACGCCATTCAGGGTGATAGTTTGCCCGTTATGGCGGTAAAGGCATTTATAGTGTTCTAAAATACCTAAAATGGGCACAAAATTGTCAAAACTAGAAAAATGAAATTTTATTATCCTGAAATAAAGGGAAAACTATCATTATTTAATTACGAAATTTAATAATCAATGAAACATCATTTTGAGTGACAATTTTATTATTATGGCTATAAATGTTTTTTTTATTGTTTTAAAACACTAAAATGTGCATGGAACGACCAAAAACTTGAAAACAACATCAGATTGTCCTAAGTTCAGAGGTCAACTACCGTATATTTAATTTTTAAATTTAGGAACTGATGGAATCTCATTATGTATTTCGGTTTTCCTGTTATTTCCACAATCACATTTTTAGATTTCTAAAACTCTAAAACATGTGTGGAACAGTAAAAACCATAGTAAACGACCTCAGATTGATGTGCAATCATGGAACCACCTTCACTTAGTTTTTTTGATTTATAGGACTTGATCTGATATCAAAATATTTAAAATTTATTTATTAAAAACATTTCAATCACACCACAAGTCACTTTAAAAATAAATTAGAATATTTAATTACCTATTTTTAGTTTCAAGTGATAAATCTTATCTTAAATATATATGTTTCTATTTTCAAAGTGTTTTTAATTATATATATATTTTTAGAATTTATTCTACTTGATTAAAAAAATAACAAATTTTATGTAAAGCATTTTGAATATGTTCTGCATCTTTTCTCTTTCACATTTCTGTTCATAAATGTTTTGGTTTTCATTGTAGGTGGCAGATGCCAACTGTATATAGGATTTTGACCAATCTGATCCACTTCATTATTCTGAAGGTAGTCATGATAGTTCTTAGTTTCCATGGTATGTTAATTTTTTTTCAATTTTTCTACCGTAATTCTGATTTATTATATTTAGTTTTTGTTTTTTGTTTCATTTTTTGTTACATCTGATGAGATATTGTGGTCATTTCTTATTTATGAGATGACATGGAGCTATTAGAGGTTATTATATAGATGTATATTGGGTATGGGTAGTTTTTGTACATATTTGTTATGTATATATTGATAAACGAGGTTTTGGTTGATGTATGGGGTGTTTGTGACATTGGTTATGATGACTGTGGTTGTTTGTATGGTTACAAATGTGTGATGTATGAATGATGGGTTTTCCTAATATTTATGTTTGAGTTTATAAAATTTCATTTTTTGTATATTTATAGTTTTTATGAAATATTTAAAAAAAATGAAAACTCATTTAGAGGTTGTTTATTGTAACCACTGCTAAACATATATTATTTTATTTGTTTAGTAGTGGGCCAGATTAACTGCATCTAAACATAACCACTACTAAATTATTTGTAGAAGTTAATTTATTTTTATTTATATTCCCAGTGGCTTTTATAAAATTAAGAAACCATCATTAATTAAATATCAAAATGCCACTAAATTTTCCAAAGAAGACACTAAAAAACCACCGTGAAATAAAAAAGTTTCCACTAGTTGACTAGTGACCTTTAAATATGCAGTAGTTTTAAGAACCACCTTTAAACAATTAGGCAGTGGTTTAAACCACTGATAGACCAAAGAAAACCGCTATTAACCATTTCTTTTTTTGCAGTGGTCATATACATGAATGATGATTTTGAATCCCATTTGATGGAAGGGGAGATAATTGAGGATCATTACCTTAATATAACAACTTGTAATTATATTATGGATAATTGGGATATTATATCATTATGGTTTAATAATAATTTAATTAGGTAGAGGAGGAAATAAAATAAAATGCTTGGTTAGGGGTGATACCTTTTCTTCATACAACTTCTTTTGGTTTTCACCAGAAGACTTCTTAGGTTAGATTAATAACCAAAATAAAGCTTCTAGGATGATATTATGGATATAAAAAAGTTATTTGGGTAGTTTTTGGATGATAAAAATGAGTTTTTAAGTGTAAACAAAAGATGAGAAGAGGTTTCCTTTTATAAGTGAGGAAAGTGGCATACTTATAATTTTTGAAAAGAAAAAGGGGTACCGACATTTTTCACACTACTGGAAAACTAACCTTTACCAACGGTTTGGAACCGTTGGTATAGGCCTCCAAACCGTTGGTATAGCCTATACCAACGGTTTGGAGAACCGTAGCCAAGTAATCCATTGGGATAGGTCTATACCAACGGTTTTCCAAAAACCGTTGGTATAGACCTATGCCAAC
This sequence comes from Viscum album, assembly GCA_963277665.1. NCBI lineage: Eukaryota > Viridiplantae > Streptophyta > Magnoliopsida > Santalales > Viscaceae > Viscum > Viscum album. The sequence continues at coordinate 1,641,931,388 of OY728145.1, forward strand.
GGTTTTGGAAACCGTTGGTATAGGTAATATGAAATCTATACCAACGGTAATGGAACCGTTGGTATATAAATTACAAAAATAAAACATCCCCTAGGATTTGATCCTAGGACCCCTCTTTTATCATTGAACGACTCAACCACTAACCTAACATGACTTTTGTGATCATAATTACATAAATATATATATGCATTGTCATAAATATTTTAAATTTTGATTTATATAATGTTCTCGGTACGAAGGTCTGATAAAAAATGAAAGTACCTATACCAACGGTTTTAACAACCATTGGTATAGGTCTTTGGTTGAGATTTTGATTTTTGGGCCACTTTTCCCAATAGTTTGGAAAAACCGTTGGGAAAGGTAGACCTATCCCAACGGTTTGGCCAAACCGTTGGGAAAGGTGGCATATTTGGGGACCTTTCCCAACGGTTTGGCCAAAGCGTTGGGATAGGTCTACCTTTCCCAACGGTTTGGTCAAACCATTGAGAAAGGTGGCCAATTTGGGGGCCTTTCCCGATGGTTTGGCCAAACCGTTGGGAAAGGTAGACCTATCCCAACGGTTTGGCCAAACCGTTGGGAAAAGTGGCCAATTTGGGGGCCTTTCCCAATGGTTTGGACAAACCGTTGGGAAAGGGGACCTATACCAATGGTTTTTGCAAACCGTTGGTATAGAAGTGTTGGGAAAGATCTAATTTCCAGTAGTGTCACATTCCAAAAGGATAAAAAATTGACCATTACTGATAATAAAAGCGATAATGTTGAAATAGGACTATAAAATGGGTGTTGTATAAGTTTGGAGTCATTATTAACACTTAATGTTTTTGTTTAACCCATGGAAAACCCATTTTTACCTTAACCACGATAATTTGGTTTTAATTTTATTAATATACATAATATTACGTGTAAATTATTTGGTAAAATAAATTATTATTATTAGACCTATTTTTTTTCAAATACCATTCACATATGTGGAAAATTTTAATTTAAAATTAATCCCGCGGACACAATGAGAAATCGTGTTTTTCAAAAAGAAAAATGTTCAAAAGTTTAAAAAGTATTTATATCAATATTCGATTTTAACATGATTAAAATGAAATAAATTGGATTAAGTGATATATAATTTAATTAATAATACTTTTAATATATTTTTAAAATAAAAAATTCCCTTTATAAATTCTCTAAAAGAAAAGACAATTTTTAATAAAACCCAGTATTTTTCAATGTTCATCAAAATAATAGCCATTTTAGAAAAGTTTAAAAAATTCACCTTAGAATAATTTTGATATTATGAATGAAAAAATGAAGTTTATTTTGAAAAATATTTTAGCAAAAAATGGATAATTTCAATTTTATAATAGGTGTGATAAAGGTCAAAAATCTCTTTTTTAGAAAAAATATATATTTTTAAGCTTAAAATTGGATTTATTATTATCTCTTGCCTAGAGAAGATATAATATGAATGTTAAAATGTTTATTTAATATATAAATTTTATTAAAATTATTTATCGGAACTTATTGGTTTAATATTTTGATTTAAAACATGTTTTATTAATAAAAATTCTTTTCCAAAAAAAATTCTTTTATTTTGAAATAGTTTTTATTTTCATTTCTAATCCATTAGTCACCAAAGAATTCATTTTATATACATGGATAAACCATATATTTTCATAATTTAGTTGATATTTTTCATACCCAAAATCCATATGGATAGGTGGTAACTATTATTATCTCTTTCCTAGAGAAGATATAATATGAATGTTAAAATATTTATTTAATATATAAATTTCATTAAAATAATTTTTATGATCAATAATTTCTTTGAAAACCAAAGGTATCCCATGAAAGAATGATTGGTTACAAGGGCAGTTTATGAAAAGGCTGATGGCATGTGTTTTGGTTGTAACCAAACTAGAAAGTGATATGCGATGAAAATTCATATATTTATGTGTGTACATACTTATATATGAAAATAAGTATGACTGTGTATCTTAATAAATTCATATTATTTCAAAATATAAAACCCCAATGAAAATATATATTTATATAAAGAAATCTTAAAATGTTTTCATAAAACCCAACACCTGATCATTGTAAATATGGAAGATAGTTGGGAAGTGAACCCATCCTTATTTAAGTGGGTAGGCCCAAGACAACCATATATGATTCAAGTGGACTCAAAATAATGTTTTTTTTAGAATCTTGAATTTTTTTTCCAGAAAAAACCTACAATATGTTTAAATTAAATTTTAATGTAAATATTTTCTAAAGTGATATAGTATTTTTTAAGTTGTATGTAATTTCAAGTAATGTTTTCAAAAGGGTATTTTAGAAAGTATTATCAAAGGAATAATTTTAAAAGGATTTATCAATGATTTTAAAACCCCTTACTGGGCATATTCAATACTCACCCATTGTTTTAAATTATTATGTTTTCTACAGGTTTAGAATAGTTTCTAGTGGATTTCAATTCAATTAATAAGTTAACACTTGTGGGGGATTCTCCTTTCTTTTATTTTGTTTTGTACAGTTTGGTAAATTCATAAATCTTGTATATAATTTTCCAGAACCTAGACCAGTAAAAGTTCATATTATGTAATAAATGTTGTGTATTGTTTCATTTTCTTTTATAGAAAATAATACACAACCTTTATAATGTAATGAGTCTGGGATCTCAGGATCAGGGAATTATAATTGGAATTAGAGCCAAGTTTTAGAATTCTTTTTAGATTACATGTTTTCCTCTAATCGGAAGATTATAAAAGTCTAGCAGTCCTAGTGTTTCTTAATTCTGAAGATGGAAATTTAGAATTCCTTTTAGTCTGATGAAACTAATTGATAAGACACAATTTTTTAAGGGGGAAATAATGTAACATCCAAGGAATTCCAATATAATTTTATTATATAAATATTTTATTAAATGGATTTATTTATAATTAAAACCAACTAATAATATTTTTAATGCAATTTCATTTAAAAATAATTATTCAAATTTTGTTTTTTAATTAAATTTACCATAAGTTAATTATATAATAATACTTATAGATAATTATATAGTTTTAAAATTAATTTTATAGCATTATTTTGTTTTGATGAGTATTTTAATATAAATATTTTTTTAAATAAAAAAATTTATTTTTATTAAAAGGGTATTTGATAAAATATTTAAAATTAATAAATTTGAAAAAACAATATAAATTGAATATCGTAATTATTTTGATAAATACTAACTATAATAAAAATTATTTAATATGAAATAATGAATACTACTTATTGAATATAATTAATTTGGTTTTAAAAAATTTGATGTTTGAAATAATATATATATATATATATATATGAAATTATAATCATTAGTTTTAAAATTATGAATTAAGATTATATTTATAAAATTATTACTATTTTAAATTTTAAAACTATGAATTATATTTATATATATTATAATTTTTAAATATTGAAATTATATTTTATACATTTTTTATACAAATTTTATGTAAATTTTATTTTATTTAAAACATGATTTATATATATATATATATGAATATAATAATTGGATTTTAAATGTGTAAAAAGGAAAAAAATAATATATTAAATGAAAATTAGGATGTGCATTTTTTTTAAAGGGAGTCTTTAAGGGTGCGGGTCTCACATAGTGTAAGGGGATTGAGCTGGGGGTGTTGTCTGGGGAAAGGAAGCCGTGAGGTCAAAGTCGAGGGTCGCCGCCGCCGTCGCACCGAGCGTATGTCATGCAAGAATAGAGGATGGCTATTGGTGGGAGTGGTCCTAGTGTTGGAACTATACATAGATGTTGGTCTGAGTAATACTGATTCAAATCATCGGTGAGGAAGACATGTTTTTTCCTACTCTTTGGATAAGTAGGTAATCTATTATGTAGTCTTCAAATCTATGATAGGTAGGTTTCCTATTTTCCTTTCTATATGTTTTTATCCAAAGTGTTTGTCGATCTCGAGTTAACACTGAATCACATCATTTTCTTGATTTTTATCCACAACAATTGTTGTTTCTCAACTGTTTACCTTTTTTATGGTTCAAATGAAGATTTTTGTTTTTATTTTGGATTATGAACAAAGTATTCCATTTTGTTCGGCTAATTTTTTTTTCCAATATCTGTTTTGATAGTAATAAATTGTCTCTGTCAATTATGTTTCCTTGGTTTTCTCGAAATGATCCTATATGTGTGATTTTTCTATCTGCACGGTCATCCTCAGCTTTCTCAGAAAGCTGTGTGTGTTGCTATATGTATAGTAGGATTATTCCTTTTAAAACCATTGTCCCATTGTGTAAAATAATGGGAAATATAGTTTGTCTATCTAAGAGAGGATGTGTGAGTGTGTGTTGCGTAGTAGGAGGCTTATATCATGTGATTTGTTGATCAAGTAAGGGTGTACTAAAATTATTTTCAGATTTTAGTTCTTTATATTTATTGAATTATATAAGGGATATTTTATAATTATTTATTTTCAGTTGATCATTTATGATCCTTGAAATTAGTGCTTTGAAGCTCATATAGTGTTGTAAATTTTTTTTGTAAAGGATTATTTATTTTTACATCTTAAGTTGTACGTTTATTAAGGGGTTTTGATTTTATTATATCTATTGAAGTTTTGATTTTCCTTGATATATGTATAAATTTATTTAAATCTATTCACTTATTTTATTTTTATAATTTATAACATATGAGATTCTTTATTTTTATGAAAAGGGTTTGAATTGTCTTTTTATCAATATTTTCTTAATACAAAAATTAATTTCATAACATATAATGAAAGAGAGATTATATATTTACAATATTCAGATTATAATTGTAAATAACTCTTTTAAATTATTAATTCATGTTTTAATTCATGGTTGTTTTGTGAGATTAATTATTTTCTTATGATTTGATATTTTACAGTAAATAAATATATTTTGAAAATTATGTTTTAATAAATCTCCCACAATAATTATTATTATCTATCAAAGTTTATATTTTATTTTGATTTCATGTTAGTTTTGAAAATGGATATTCTCATTTATCAATGTTTCTCTAAGACATGAATTTATTCCATGATAATTAATATTATAAATTCAATTTCATATGTGTATATATATATATAATGATGTAATGTTTATTTTCATGTATATAATTGTATTGTTATGTTTATTATCTTATTGTTATATTTTCAAAAGAATTCCCATAACATGTCATCATGTTATATTTAAATTAAGTACATTACATTTTCATATAATCATGGACATGATTTTATGTATATCATCGACATCCATTGCATTTATAATAAATTCACAATTTTAATTTAAAATTTATGTTATGCTTCTGAAATTATGAAGTTGAAGGAATTATTCAAACTGTAAAATGTTTTTTTCAAATGTTTCTTTTATGTGTGAAACATAAAATAAATATTATGATCTATCATTTATATGAAAACCAAAGGTATCCCATGAATGAAAGTTTAGTTACATGTCCAGTTCATGCAATGGATAATGGTTTGAGTTTTTGTTGTAACCAAGCTTGCAAGTGATATGAAATAAAAATTCATATATTTATATGTGTATATACTAATATATAAAAATAAGTCTGAATATGTATCTAAATTAATTAATATGTTTTCAAAATAAAAAATTGTTGTGAAATTATATATTTAAGTAAATCATGCTTAAAATATTTTTAGAAAACTTGGCACTTGAACATTATAAATATATAAGCGAACTAGGGAGTGAAACCATTCTTTGTTAAGTGGTTAGGCCCAAGAAATCCCTCAATGGTTCAAGTGTCCAATGAACAATTTTTTGTTTTCAGAAGAATGTGTATTGTTTCCAAAAAATACTAGAATATGTTTTATGTAATTTTGAAAGTAAGTATTTTCTAAAGTGATATAGTATTTTTTAAGCCATATGTAATTTCAAATAATATTTTCAAAAGGGAATTTTCAAAATTAATATCAAAGGAATATTTTTAAAAATATTTATCAAAGATTTTAAAATGCCTAACTGGGCATATTCCATGATCACACCTTGTTTTAAATTATTATTTTTTCAACAGGTTTAATAGAGTTTCTGGTGGTGTTCACTTCGATTAAGGAGTTAACACACATGGAGTCTACTACTTTATTTTATTTTATTATGTATACTTTGGTTAAGTTATAAGTCATGTATCTAATTCTCAAGAACCTAGATCAGTAAATTTTACTGGTATTTAATAAATTTTGTGTATTGTTTCGGTTTCTTTTATAAACAAATAGACATCATTTATAATTTACTGAGTCTGGTTGCTCGGGCTCAGAGCGTCATAATTTTTCATCTTTGCAAAATGATGAAATTCTCCCCACCTTTAGAAAATACATATTTTGTATCTCTTAAGTATATATGATCACATAGAACATCATAATTGATTTCTCCTAATTGTAACTCTTCCACATGATAGAGAAGCAGTTGAGTCACTACTATTCATTAGAGGTTTACTACCCTCTCTCCTTTACTAGGGTTAGCTATAATGAGTCCAACTACTTCAAGACCTCTTCCACCATGCAAGAATAGAATATACTACTAAGGGAATCATCCACCACATTTAAAATTCATAGAGTATAGACTATCCCAAAGTAATAGTCTGAAAATAACTCTAACCAACACCCCTATATTAGGTTTTGGTCTCTATAGAAAAAATGTACCCAAGATTTGGCAGTTGGAGTAAACTAAAAACCAGTCACCTAGAAGATAATTCCTCTATATATTTAAAGGAAAAATAATGCTTCCAGATATAAGTCATTGGTTGCGTAGTTCTTCTCTTGGGTATCAATGGCCTAAATCCTTAAGCCATCACCACCTAACTATTCATTGATAATTACCCAATCCAAGATCTAGATGAATCAAAAAACACTACATAGTCACCACAATATTTTGGAAGTCTTAGAGAAGGACAATTATCAACCTATTCCTTAGTTCCTAAAAGGTTACCTAACAATTCTCTATTTAGTAAAATATTTTTTCTTTTCATGTAAATTAAGTTAAAGGGGATTGAATCATAGTAAATTATACTAAAAGACTATAACAGTACCCAACAAAACCATGAAAAATGTAAACCAAAAATATTATCTAGGGGGGGTGTATGAAGGTAGAATGCCTCTATCTTTTTCAGGTCCAAAACCACACCATGTTCAGTGATTAAATTACATATAATTTGAACCTCTATAATCCAAAAATTATACTTAGAGAGGTTAACATATAACTAGTTCATCCAAAGTAAGTATAGAACCATCCTCAAGTGCTTTATGTGCTCCTCTTATGGAATAGAGTAAATGATATTTTAATTGATAAATAAAATCAATAACCAATTCGTGAAATTCTAGAATATTTGGTTTATAAGTCCTACACAAACTATCCAGGACAAAGGGGAATCACTAAAAACTCATAGTACCCATAGAGAAATTGGAATTCCATCTTTGGAATATCCTCCTCATGACCACACAAATTGTGGTAGTAAGATATCAGGTCAATCATCAAGAACAATATCCAACATTTTAGTTAGTCTAAGAGGCCATCAATCATTAGAAAGGGGAACTTTTTCTCAATATTCACATTGCTTTGGAGACAATAATCAACACAAAACCTCATGCTTCTGGATTCCTTGATAGAGGAAAACACTGGATCCACAAAGGGGGAACAACTAGGTCTAATGAAACCCTTCTCTTGAAGGTCCTCCAACTACACCCTCAGATCCCAGGGCTTGTCAAATCCATTTGATATGCCTCAGAAGATATAGGATTGGCCTTGCAGGGGAGTTAATGTTGAAATTCATATATCTCCATTAAATTAGTCTTAAAACATGTTTTAGAAAGACATCTATATATCCCTTATCAATTTTTAAAAGATTGATATATTAAGAACTCATTTCACTAAGGGACAAACTCATTAACTGATGGGGGATAGGTAGAGTATTCTTTCTCATGAGTCCCATTCTCTATGCCAGTAGGTCCTCACCATTAAAGGAGATTCTCATCTTATTTATCCATAATAACCAAACCCTATGAAGATGATATTCTATATGAGAATGTACTATAGATAGCAATTCCATACTCAGAATGATGTAATATGTCTTCTTTAAAGCAACCAAGAGGTTTCATGTGAAGATATATCTACCAACCATCATCTTTCACTATCATCATATATGAGAAATATTTTAATCACATCCCACCATAATATCTATCTACTAATTATTAGTTTATGGATCCACATGAATTTCAATTTCTTGAATAAGAGATAAGGTAATGAATTAATTACTTGGTATTAGGTCTATATGTACTAGTGTTATAGTAGAGAAGAGATAGATCATACTTAAAATCATCTCATGAGAAACAAACATGTATCTCTCTATGGCTTATAAATGACCATGTCCATGGCCATCAACCCTCTGAGACTAACATGGTTTACTTGGGGGTGGTTGTAGTATCCCTACACAGGAGACAATTAATCTATGCTTCAGTCTAGTGGACCTCTAGGACTTATGTGAACCTCCCCATATGCCAAAGATTTCTGACTAGAAATGAGGTTCTGATTAGGTGATAGTGGGGAGACTATAACCTCTATTGATGATAATAATAAAGCTCATAATACTATAACTCATCAGAATAAATAAATTAAATAGTGGAAAATTAACCACTAAATCAATAGAAAAAAAATTCCAAAAGGAATCATTCCATTTTCAGATAAATACACATGTCACAACAATCACACAAGAATAGTTATACAAGATCACCAATGGACAATCATATAAGAAATTACTCAAAAGCTCAAAAATGAACTCGAACTTGATGCAAAGAACCACCATGGTCCCTCTTCCATTCATCCCCTAAACATTAGCTAGAATGCCTAATCCCTTACCCGATCTTAAAACCATAAGATCTACACACATCCTAAGGGGAACATATAGGGTGTGGGTATAAACTCATCAAGACAACACCAAAGTATTTCTATCCAACATCCATAACTATATAGTGTATGAAAATGTAAATAAATGGAATCAAATCATACATAATAATAATCAACTCACACCACTTGTGCTCAATAACCACAAATGATCATTGTAACTTCTTTGACCAACATTAGAGTGGAATGATATAACATTGGTCAGTTGTAGTGAAAGTACCTTGGTATCTCATCCACATACATGTCTCGGGACACCTCATACCATCTGACACCTCTTAGCACACTAATCAAGAAACTTGTATCTCATCATCATGACTAAAAAATATTCCACAAGTCCCACATAAGTCCATTCAAAAGTCACTATTGACTCAACATGTTGAAATCCCAATCCATAGTGATATCTATATTTTGATGAATAATAAAGAACCATTAGCTCAACAACCCCACTTCCCAAGGAAAAGTGATATATATCATCCAATAATCAAGGCCCATTAGCCTTGAATATAACTACAAGCCACATCCCCCAACTGATGGTCTCAAATACCATCAACCATGGCTTTATACAGTGAGGACTTCCTACATAACTGATGGTCAACACCATCCCCTAAGAAAATGTAACTATGGAGTCCTCTACCAAAAAAGAGAGGTCAAAACCACCTTAACTGAGTCTTATCTATGAATACAACTCTGATGGAAATATTGATAAACATGGGTGAGTGACAATCACCAACATTACCTAATCCAACCATTTGGGAACATCATTTCCACATGAAAACCACCTAACCAAAATCCAGATAGACATTTGTTGAGTCAATAAGGCTTTCCTTATGAATGTTCCATTCCTTCATACTTGGGGGAGATTATTAAGTCAATAAGGTTACCTTATGACTTTACCATTCCTTCTTGTTTTGAAAATCACAAAAACCTTATCTCAAGGCAAATATATTTTTACCCTATATTTTAATTCTATAAGGAAAAGTTTTCTTCCCCAATGAAATTTATCCTTCCCATGTTTTCATTGTTCATATCATAATTTTTCTAAGTATAAAATTCGATTTGAAACCAAAACCTCAGAATCCTATAATTACCTAGATATGAAGCATTCTGTTTTAGGTTCTGAATTCTCAAAATTAAGGTCACAAACTCTTTTGAGTTCTCACTCCGAATTCTAAATACGGATTCTACATACGAACTCTTTAGAGTTCTGACTCCGAATTATGAATCAGAATTATGGTTATGAGCTCTTCTGAGTTCTGACTCTGAATTCTGAATACGAATTCTGGATACAAACTCTTCAGAGTTCTGACTCCGAATTCTGAATCAGAATTCTGGTTATAAACTCTTCTGAGTTCTGACTCCGAATTCTGAATACGAATTCTGGATACGAACTCTTCAGAGTTCTCACTCCAAATTCTGAATATGAATTCAAGATACAAATTATCTGAGTTTTTACTCCTATTTCTCTGACTTTAGACTCCGAACTATTATGATTTATGACTACAAATTCTCATGAACTATGACTCCAAACTTTGTAAGTTCAGGTTCTGAATTCTTATGAATCCAGATTCCTAATTTCCTTGAAATTCAGACTCTGCAATTCTATAGAGTTCAGGTTCCGAATTCCTAGAAAAACAGAATCTGAATATCTATTAATATAGACTCTGAATTCAATTTTGGTTAGACTCTGAACATTCATTTACTTACATTATGAATATTGGATTTCTAGTTATGTAACCATATTTTTGCGAACACTTGTTTTGTTAAAAAATGATGTTGTGCTTTCAGTTACTAAAAAACCTTTGTTTGAGTGACACGTGTACATGTCCCTCTAAAATTCAAGGAAAATATGACTGTTGGATGAGGGAGTCGACCATTGATGCCAGTCCTATATATAGGAGCTCATTGGAAATAGATCATAACATTGATGAACAAGTTGATCAATCTATAGATTACATGCTGCTGAAGTGATTTCTAGAGAGAGAGGCTTTGTTGCTTAGTGTGTACTGAACTACTTGTTCAAATTTTCTTTGTGCGAATCTGATTGTTGCTGTGTACAATCGCGGGATTCTGCGGATAGGAAGGCAGAGGTTCCGACTACCTTGATGTTCAAGTATTCCTTGCTGAGGAAGATAGAGGTATCGACTTCCTTGAAGCTGAGAGCTTACAGGGATAGTAAGACAGACTCTGATCTTCGTATCGAGGGCATACCCTGGTGTGGGTAAGACAGAATTTCTTGAATGCATAAATCAAGGGACCTTTATCCAAGGTTGTTGGATACCCTTCTCTTCGGGTTAAAAGAGTTACTACTTGTTACTTGTAGTATTTCTATTTTTTTTCCACTTTACTTTTAGTTGTTGAGGAAAGTATAATATTCTTATACTTCCTTAGTCTTGTACTCTGATTATATATGATTCTATACTCTTTAAGGTGGAATCTTAGTTGTTTCAAACTTTTTTTAGGTATCATTTCCAGAATCAATTTTCTGGAATCAACAAAGTTATTATAACTTAGAGGTGTTGTGAATTTTGGTTAAGCAAAAATTTCCTTAGGTATTTTTTTAATGTATAAAATTCACCCCCCTCTTGTATTTGAGCATATCATTTTTACATATTCGATCCAACAATTGGTATCAAAGGATGTGACCTCTGAATTAATCTCATGATTAGATTCATAAGAGAATTATTGTTCTTATTACTTCCAAGATTGAGTTTTTAGATTCATAATTTTTAGAATCAATTTTTCGTACTTGTATAGTTCAGATTCATTTTTTCTTAGAGATACTCTTGTTCTATATTTTCCTTGCATAGGAATATTCTCCTTGTTTACAAACTTTTTCTATTAATATGTTTTTTTAGAAATAATCTTATTTAAGATATCAAAAATCAATGTTGGTTCCATAGAAAATCTCAATCCAACTAGACCGCCTATCTTTGATGGAAATGACTATGAATATTGGAGAGATCGTATGAAGACTTTCGTTAACAATACTGGTGTTGATAATTTTTTTATGCTTACTGGAGGATATAAAATCCATGATAAAGAAGTTAGTAACTTTACCAATCAAGAAAAGCATGAATATCAACTAAATTATTAGGTATGTAATACTTTACTTTGTTCCCTGACTAGAAAAATATATAGCCAAATTTCATCTTGTGAAGCAGAAAATTGTATATGGAAGAAACTTGAAGTTAATCACTTTGGAACTTCCAAACTTATTGAAACTATAAGAGCCATGCTCAGAGATGAATATCATGGTTTTTTTCTTTTCTTATGGAGAACCCATATGTATGGTGCAACAAAGATTAATGACTATTGTGAATAGTTTACAATCCACGGGTGAGAAAGGATTATATGATGAAGCTCTTGTTGATAAGATCATAGACACCATGCCAAATTAGTGGGAATCCAAGAGGACAACTATAAATGAGAATAGAAAGGTTACTCAGATTTCCTTAGATGAACTGCATGGAACTCTTCTTCAACATGAGACTAGAATGAAGAGAGATGCTAACAACAAAAATAAGAAGAATGAGAATGGCAATGTTGCTTTTACTATGACTTCTAATCATATTAAATCCAAGAATCCTGAGAGAGTTACTAGTTCCAAATCTAAGAAAGTTGTTATCTAATCTGAATCTAGTGGAAGTGAATCCTTAGAGAATGAATTAACAAATCTTGCTCGAAGGATGAACAAGATATCTTGACAGATGAACTTTCAATCCAGATATATGAAAAAGGAAAGGAAAGATAAGAAAGATTCAGAAGGTACATGTTATGAATGCAAGAGAGATGTACATATAATACCTGATTGTCCTATGTTTAAGAGAATAGAAAGAAAGGAAAAGAATTAAAATAGAAACATAAAGAAGTATTACAAGGCTAAATCTAATGAAGTCTTGAAAACTAATGACACCTGGAGTGCCAGTGGTGGAGACTCTTCAGATTATGAATCTTCTGGACAGAAGAATCTTGGTCTAATAGCCATACTAACTATTAACAATAATTGTTTAATGGCTAAGGTACGTAATGTTGAATCATTGACAAATGTTTCTTTAAATTCAAATTATAATAATGATAAATATTATAACTCTTCAGATGAAAAATATTCTTCTGATGATGATAATACTTTACCTTCCTATGAAAAAGTTTCTAGGTTTTCCAAACTTCTTGAGATTTAGAATTCAAAACTCATGAAAAAACTTGATAAGGAAAATTATAAGAATACTATTCTTACTATGGAAATATCAGATCATTATAAAGATCTTGATAAGAAAAATGTTTATTTTAAAAGTATTTCAAAAAATCTTGAGGAAGTAAGTTCTAAAGAGAATAAACTTTCTAAAGATCTAGAAAAAGTAATTTCTAAGAAAAGTGTTTTTGAGCCAAACTCTAGTTCAAAATAAAATGTTTTTGGAGACAAGAACATTTTTATCAAACTCAAATCCGAAATATTTTCCTTAAGGAAGTTTTTTTCAATCTGTAACTTAGGTAAAGAAAATTTTGAAAAAATATATTCTCAAATCCGACTTCTAAGGAACAATTATGGTTTTGGTTATACTAGTTCTAAACCAATTTTTAGTAACAACTACTTTGTTCCTCAAAGTGATTCATTTTTTACTAAGTGTTAGAGTGGTTGACATTGGGAAAAGAATTGTTACCTAAAAAAAACTCAGTCTTTAAAATTTCATAAATCCTATTTTTCAAAGAAGATGTGGGTGCCTAAAATTTTCCTTTCTGAAATTTCTGGATCCAAGAAAGTTTGGATTCTAAAAGTCTAACTAATTTGTTTTCAGGAAAGTGTATAGGGATAGTAGATGTTCCCGACATATGACTGGTAACAAAAACTACTTTGAAATGATTATTAAGACGAAATGAGGAAAAGTAACTTTCGGAGATAATGACTAGGGAGAAATTATTCGTATAGTTAACATCGTTATTCTTGAAAGGACTTTGATTTCTAATGTTTTATTTTTTAAGGGTCTTAAGAACAACCTCATTAGAATAATCCAATTATGTGAAGAAGGTTACCTTTTGAATTCTAGGAATAAAAAGTGCCTAGTACACAATTCCAAGGAAGAGTTTATTCTTTCTGCCCATAGGCAAGAGAATGATTACACACTAAACTTAGAAGACCTTAGGAGTCAAGAACTAACTTGCCTTAGGGCAATGGAAGATCATTATTAGTTATAGTATAGAAGTTTAGGACACTGTAACCATAGGAACTTATGGAAACTTTCTAAGAAAAGATTAGTTATGGATCTACTGGATCTTATATTTTATTATTCAAAAGTTTGTGACCATTGTAAATATGGAAAGATACATAAATCAAGTTTTAAATCAGTCAGTGATGTCTTAACTACTGATGCATTACTGCTAGTGCATATGGATATTTTTTTTCCAACACAAACTGTATGAATTTGGGGAAAGTATTATGTATTTATCTTGGTTGATGATTACACTAGATTTATATGGGTCTATTTTCTAGCAAAGAAGTCTGAAGCTTTTTATTATTTCAAAAGGTTTAGAGCCCAATTTAAAAATGAGAAAAATCTTCCATTGAAAACTATTCATAGTGATCATGGAGGAGAATTTCAGAATTATGATTTTGAAACTTTTTGTAGTAGAAAATGTATTACTCACAACTTCTCAGCACCCAAAACACCTCAACAGAATGGTGTTATTGAAAGAAGAAATAGAATTATTCAAGAGATAACTAGAACTATGTTGAGTGAGTATTCTGTAGCCAAAAATTTTTGGGCTGAAGCTGTAAGTACTGCTTGTTATACTATAAATCGAGTTTTTTTAGACCTTTTCATAATAAAACTCTTTATGAGTTATGAAATGGTAGAAAACCTAGACTTTCCTACTTTAAGGTTTTTGGTTGCAAGGTATTCGTTCTGAATACTAAAGATAATCTACATAAATTCACACTAAAATCTGATGAAGGAATTTTCTTATGCTACTCCACAACATCTAAGGAAATTAGAGTTTTCAATAAAAACACTTGTACTATTGAAGAGACAGTACATGTCAAATTTGATGAAACCGATCCTTTTGTTTTTAAACAACCCCAACCTACATCTTCAGATGTGTTTTTAGACACTAATTATCAACTTTTGATAGAAGATCTTTATGATAAGGAAAATGTTCAAGAATATACTTCTGAAACATTTACCCCAGAAGATTTTCTACCCTATGTTGATGAACATGTTTTACAAAACCCAAATCAGTTGTTTCTAAAGAATCATCCTAGTGATAGCATCATTGGTGATGTGAATCATCCTGTAAGGACTAGAAGTTCCTTAAGAAATGAAGTAGAACATCTATCATTCCTTTCCCAATTAGAACCAAGAAGCACTGATGAAGCTTCAGGTGATGATGATTGGATTAAATCCATGCAAGATGAGATAAATGAATTCGAAAGGAATAAAGACTTGACCTTGGTTAAAAGAACTAAAAAAACTTATGTTATTGGAGTAAAATGGGTCTTTAGAAATAAGTGTGATGAAAATGGAATCATTGTTAGAAATAAAACTAGATTAGTTGATAAAGTCTATAATCAACAAGAAGGAATAGACTATGAAGAAACCTATGCTCCAATAGATATACTTAAGTCTATTCATATTTTACTTTCCTTTGCAGCATTCTTCAATTTCAAACTTTTTCAAATCGATGTGAAATGTGTTTTCCTTAATGGTTATGTTCAAGAGGATGTTTTTGTTGAAAAACCTCCTGGAATTGAAGATACAAAACATCCTGATCATGTTTTTATACTTACCAAAGCTCTGTATGGACTTAAACAAGCCCCTCGAGCTTGGTATAATAGACTTACTATAATTTTTCTTCAAAATAACTATGTTTAGGGAAATTCAGATCCAACCCTTTTTATAAATAAAGATAATAAAAAATGTTTTGATTGTTCAAATTTATATTGATGAAATTATATTTTGTTCAACTTAGAAATCTTTAATCGATTACTTTGTGGATATAATAAAATATGAGTTTGAAATAAGTTTGATGGGTGAGTTAACATTTTGCCTTGGTTTTCAAATCTCTCAAAAAGCAGAAGGAATATATATATCCCAACATAAGTATATTAAAAATATTCTTAAAAATTATGGATATGAGGACACTAAAAGTGTAAGTACTCCCATTGGTACCTAAAACACACTTGATCTTGATGAAGCTGGGAAACCAGTAGATCAAACATCTTTTAGAGGTATGATAGGAAGTTTAATTTACTTAACATCTAGTTTTCCAGACTTAATGTTTTCAGTATTCTTATGTGAAAGATATCAATCTAATCCTAAGGAATCTCACTTAAAGGAAGTGAAAAGAATTTTTCTCTACTAAAAGGGAACCATGGATTTAGGACTCTTTTTTACTTCTAGAAAAGATTTTGTTTTAAAAAGTTTTTCGGATGCTGAATTTGGTGGATGTAGAATGGATAGAAAGAGTACATACAGAACTTGTCATTTCTTAGGAGATTCATTAGTTTCTTGGTCTTGCAAGAAGAAACACTCAATAGCAATTTCCACTGCTGAATCTGAATATGTAGCAGCTGGAAGTTGCTATGCTCAAGTGTTGTGGATGCAACACACTCTCACCGACTATGGTATGAGTTTTACCAAAACCCAAATTTTGTGTGATAATACAAGAGCCATTGACCTTAGTAAAAAACCTTCACATCACTCTCATGCAAATCACATAGATATTAATCATTACTTTCTTAGGGATCACACACAAAAAGGAGATATCATTCTTCAATTTATCAGAATGCAAAATCAACTTGCTGATATTTTCACAAAATCTTTACCCTCCGATATATTTGAATACATTAAATAGAAGATATGAATGATAATAGTAAGGTAATCCTCCTCAATAACTCCCTGTTGAACCAATATCCTTACAGTAATAAACTCCTTTTCATATGGGGAGTACATTTTCTTGAAAGTTTTTCATATTTTTCGTAATGAAGTTTTTCATATTTTTCATAATAAAGTTTTTCATGTTTTTTGTAATAAAGTTTTTTTTCATGTTTTTCATAATGATGTTTTTTTTCATATTTTTTGTAATGAATTTTATCATATTTTTTGTAATGAAGTTTTTCATATTTTTCGTAATGAAGTTTTTCATATTTTTCATAATGAAGTTTTTCATATTTTTCGTAATGATGTTTTTAATATTTTTTCGTAATAATGTTTTTCATATTTTTCATAATGATGTTTTTCATATTTTTTCATAATGAAGTTTTTCACATTTTTCATAATGAAGTTTTCATACTTGAAATTTTCGTAATTATATTTTTCATACTTGAAATTTTCTTAATGAAGATTTTTGTAATGATGATTTTCATAATGAAGATCTGTATTTTTTTTTCAGAATCTAAATTCTTTCAAGAAGAATTTTCCTCAATATGAATAATTCTCCAGACAATCTGAAAGGTGTGATTCTTTCTTGAGTTTTCGTAACAACCTCTTACTTACTGTTAGTTTTCTCTATTTTCAAAATTTCTGATATTCTAGTTTCCTTAAATCCAAATCTTTTCCTTTAAAAAATCTCAAAAGATCGGATCCTACCAAATTTTCCTTGCGGCTATCATTTCAACCATCAGATCAGATCAAAATAATTCTCATCCATTGGATTCAGATGGGAAGTTCAACCGTCACTTCAACACCTATAAAAAGGGGACCCCCGATGGTTGTTCCACATCAATTTTCGAAGATTTTGCATGTTGAAGCTCTGCCCAACATCAAAATCCCGTTTTGGATTTTCAAAGACTTCTCATGTCTAAATTTCTACTGATGTTCCTTCTCAATAAATGTCTTCTGTCAAGATGATTTCGGAGTGGAAAATTTACAGGGAGAGGTTGGTGCATCCGAACTTCTTCAAAAAGTATGATTCTATTATTTCCAAGAATATCAAGCTTAATGTATGAGAGAGTGTATCTATATCGAATCTAGGAGCTTAGGATGTTGTGTATCCAGATTTTATGATAGAGTTTTATTAATCAATTTTCATTTTCAAGGAATATGGAAGAGAAACATTTTCCTTCAAAAGTTATGGGAAAACTTATGAACTTTCTTATACCAAGGATGCTAGCTTGGTAGGGCTATCTTGTGAAGGGGAAGCTGAGTTTTTTTCCCACAAATTACTGGATGTGAAAGAAAGTTTTGTAAAGTTGAAGGCTTTACAATGTCATGGACTTTCATATGTCAAGACTGTAACGATTACTCACTTGTCTACCAGCAATCAGATTTTAGAGTTATGGGTTCAGGGTCTTATCATACTGAGAAAGGGTTACAAGGAAACTCTTAAGAAAAGTTATATGTATATCTTATATATTTTAGTAAATCTAAGTAAAATCAATCTAATGAAGAATATTCTCATTATGATAGAGAATATCAAAAATGGGAATATGAGAGAACAAAAAATCATGTATCCTTCCCTACTCTCCAAATTAATAGTTTATTGTCTTGAATCATTCAATATCCATTGCACTTACAAGATGAGGAATTGAAAAGTAATGCTAATTTGTGATGATACCCTCAAGAGGATGAAAGTCGGTTTTTTCTAAGGAATCAAGGGAGTTTTATGATCTACCAGAGGATGAAGCAGAAGCCGTTCTGAAAAATACAGAAGAGGCTGAACCATCGAAGAAGGGTGGAAAGAAAAGAAAACTAAAGGAAGTGGTAGAAATAGGGAAAACCCCTAAGGCCAATGAAACCGAATCCGCACCTCCAAAGCCCAAGAAACAGAAATCCTATCCGAATGAGGTAGTAGCCAAACAGAGGGAGGATAAAACGAATCAGAAGGAAGGGGAGCCACAATTTGTCCTAGACCCCGCAGAGGCCAAAGTATTGAAAGAGAAAGCTGCTGAAGAGCTTAATAAGAAATCCAAATAGAATAATCTTAATAAGAAGATACCGATGGTAGAGATTGTACAATCTCTTTTTAAGGCTACTAAATTTGCATCCGAGAATATTCCCGTACTGAAAACTTTCTTAGTTGAACCCTTACCTGAGACATTGGGGAAGAAGTATATGAATTCAGAAAAATCCCAAGAGAACGATGTTGAAAAGGAAGATGTGGAAGAAGTTCAAGAAGAATAAAGCACTAAATATACAACTAATCTGATAAAGCAAGTAGAAGAATTTCATGAGAAGGAATGTGCTTCCGAAAAATCATCAATCCGGACTTCTCAAGCTGGATCTTCTAAACTTGCAACTCCTAAAATGGATGAGAAGGATGAAGAGGAAGTGAACAAATTATCTGAGGAAGAGAGTCATAATCATGACTTTATTCTCCCTGAATATATTGAGGTAGGAGTTGAGAAAGAAAAAATTGATGAAGATAAGATTGTTCAGTTGTCTGAGAGTCAGAAGGAATCTCCCGATGAAGAAGCTATTCCGAAAACCAACAAGGGGAAATAAGTGGTTATTGATACCCCAAACAAATAAATTCTATAGAAGAAATAACCTAGAAGATCCTCTAAGAGTAAGATTATCGAGCTAGAGGAAGAACCACAACCTAGAAAAATGTCAAATTCAGAGTCATCAGCTTTAAGACATGACTTTGTCATTCAATCCCCAAAGAAGCTAGTGGAAACCATTCTGATATTTCCATCAATTGACTCCAGATGCCAGATGCTCCAGCATAGAATGAATCAGAAATCAGACTCTGTATCCATGGTGATGGATAGGTGTGTAATGATTGAGGCCAAACAGAAGAATTTCCTTATCCACTATGAAGCCCACATAAAATCTTGCAAGAAAATGACCAGCTGGTCGAAGAAGAACGTTGAAGATTTGAGAGAGCTTGATCAATTTCAAGAAGATGTCAAGGAAGCTTTTGATACCAAAGACACCAAAATCATGGATATTACAAATAGCTTTGATAATAAGCTAACCCTTGAGTAGAATAATCGGATTTAGTATGTAAAATATCTGAATGGGAAGTATAATTATGTTGTCCAATGATGGAAAACCGAAAGGGATCTTCGGATCTAGATTCAAGAAAAGATAGTGAAGCAGGATGACTTGTTGAAGGCTCAGGCAGAGGCTCTGAAGGCCCAAGATGATAGGATCAAAGCCTTAGAGAAGCAAGTATAGGAGGATCACAAAGAGATGAAGAAGCTGAAAACCATTGTGAAGAAGCTTATACCCAAGAAAAAAGAAGCAAAATAGACCCAAATATGATCTTTTGTTGTATCTGTTTTTTCCTTGTACAAATTCTTCCAATCCTAAAGAAATTGTGGTTGCTTATTTTTTTGGATGTTTATACTAATATTTCAGGTACCATATTTCTTTTCCATTCCCTAAATTTCTTTTTGAAAATCACAAAAGTGGAGAAAGGAAAAAGAATTCCAAGTAAAGAAGAAATATCCCTAAGTAAGGGGGAGTTTATCTAAGGGGGAGTTTTCTATTACGAATATTTCCATATTCAAATGAAGAATTTCATTTAGGGAATCTAGAATAAAATCCTTGGTATTCCAAAGCCTAAGGGGGAGTTAGTCGTATTCATCTTTTCCAATATAAAAAGGGAGATAAGTTTTATTTGAAAAGTCTAGAAAAATATTTTCTAAGTCCTTTTATTATTTTTCGTAAGGATGTTTGTGCTTTCCAAAAAGGGGGATATTGTTGAGTCAATAAGGTTTTCCTTATGAATTTTCCATTCCTTCATACTTGGGGGAGATTGTTAAGTCAATAAGGTTTCCTTATGACTTTACCATTCCTTCTTGTTTTGAAAATCAAAAACACCTTATCTCAAGGAAAATATCTTTTTACACCCTATTTTACTTATATAAGGAAAAGTTTTCTTACCCAAGGAAATTTATCATTACCATGTTTTCATTGTTCATATCATAATTTTTCTAAGTATAAAATTTGGTTTGAAACCAAAACCTAGAAATCCCATATTTACCTAGATTTGAAGCATTCTGTTTTAGGATCCAAATTCTTAGAATTATGGTTATGAAAACTTCTGAGTTCTGACTCCGAATTCTGAATACGAATTCTGGATACGAACTCTTCAGAGTTCTGACTCCGAATTCTGAATCAGAATTCTGGTTATGAACTCTTCTGAGTTCTGACTCCAAATTCTGAATACAAATTCTAGATACGAACTATTCAGAGTTCTAACTCTGAATTCTGAATCAGAATTCGGGTTACAAAATCTTCTGAGTTCTGACTTCGAATACTGAATCAGAATTCTGGTTACGATCTCTTCTGAGTTCAGACTCAAAATTCTGAATACAAATTCGGGATACAAACTCTTCAGAGTTCTGACTCCGAATTCTGAATACGAATTTTGGATACAATATTCTCTGAGTTTTGACTCCAATTTCTCTGACTTCAGACTCCAAACTCTTATGAGTTCTGACTCCAAATTATCCTAAACTTTGACTCTGAAATTTGTAAGTTCTGGTTCCGAATTCTTATGAATCTAGATACTGAATTTCCTTGAAATTCAGACTCTGGAATTCTATAGAGATAAGGTTCTAAATTCCTAGAAAAATAGAATCTGGATATCTATTAATATATACTCCGAATTCAATTTTGGTTAGACTCTGGACATTCATTTGCTTACATTCTGAATATTGGATTTCTAGTAATGTAACCATATTTTTTCTAACACTTGTTTTGTTATAAAACAAGGCCGTGCTTTCAGTTACTAACTAACCATTGTTTGAGTGACATGTGTACATGTCCCTCTGAAATTAAAGGAAAAATATGACCATTGGGGGAGGGATCCAACCATTGAATCTGTGCCTATAAATAGAAGCTCATTTTAAAGAGCTCATAACTTTGATAAAAAAGTTGATCAATCTAGATATTACATACTGATGAAGTGATTTCTAGAGAGAGAGGCTTTATTTCTTAGTGTGTACTGAACTACTTGTTCAGATTTTCTTTGTACGACTCCGATTGTTGTTGTTTACAATCGAGGTCTTCTAGGGATAGGAAGACAGAGGTTCAAAATACCTTAAAGTATATGGCTTCCTTGCTAAGGAAGACAGAGGTACCGACTACCTTGAAGTTGAGGTCTTGTGGGGATATTAAGACAGACTCCGATCTTCGTATCGAGGGCTTACCCTGGAGTGGGTAAGACATACTTTCTTGAAAGTATAAATCAAGGGACCTTTATCCAAGGTTGTTGGATACCCTTCTTTTTGGGTTAAAAGAGTTACTACTTGTTACTTTTAGTATTTCCATTTTGTTTTCCACTGTACTTTTAGTTGTTGAGGAATGTATTATCTTCTTATACTTCATTAGTCTTGTACTCTAATTGTATAGGATTCTATATGCTTTAAGGTAGAATCTTAGTTGTTACAAACTTTGGTTAAGTTTTATTTCTGGAATCACTTTTCCAGAATCAAGCAAGTTATTAGAACATAGAGGTGTTGTGGATTTTGGTTGCACAAAAATTTCCTTAGGGATTTTTTAAAGTATACAATTCAGCCCCCTCTTGTATTTGGGCGTCTCATTTTTACATATTTGATCCAAAACCGTCACCATAACAAGTCCCATGGGCCATGCCCTTATCCTAATGACCTCATCTGCTCAATCTAGAAGAACCATTCCACCTGAACCTAGTGATCAACATCAACCCATGTATCTTTGGTCATTCTCTTAGTCTAACAAACCATGTAATATCAGTTCCAATGATCAACATAACCTAAATACATCATGCTATGTCCATAAAATTCCCTCATAAATCATGTAGTAATATCACATTTTATTAATTTAAACAATTTAATCAATTATAATAACCTAACCAATTTGGTCAAAAAACCCAAAATCAAATTAATACTTTTTAAAGAAGTAATAACATGTTCATCATCATCTCACAAAATTTATTAGAACTTAAAAAAACCATTAATTTATTAAGGTTTCACCTAGGTAACACACATGTCTATATTTAATAATTCACCCCATAACACCCATATAATTAAGAATAAATATAGCCACCACTAACATTAGACTTGATGGAACTCTCTTATTGATTATTGGCATCTAATCTTAGCTGAAATAAGAGAAATTGATATTCTAGAAAAACACCCTGAAAAAAATGAAAAAATATGGTATGGATTTATAATTCTATATGGAGATATAAAAAAATAAAGGAGGCTAATGGTTTGAAGGACTTACTAAGAGGAATCTATATCCACTGATGACACCTGAATTGGAGCTCAAAAAAATAAGGGATGCCAAATCCTAGGAAGAGGTAAGGAGGAGCCCCACCACCAACTAGAGGGGTGGTATGCATGGGAGAAATAAAAGAGGGATAATAATCATAAATATGGAGGGGTAAAAATTTCATTCTGTCCTCTTTAAAAATCCACATGTTTAATGTACAATTTAAAAAACCATTTACCTACCACACGATGCTCACTGTATGGAGGTTAGAAACCTTATACGGTCTGGATGCATAGTTTGAAAAACTATGTGTCGATCATGTGGGTGAATAAAAAAAACTACACTTTGACACATTATTTTTTATAAGGGGATACACTGTTTCCCTTAACAATGTAGGTCCCACAGTTTAGACTCCACGGTTAGACAAACTGTGCGCTAACCACGTGCCCAAGTTTGTCTTCCTCGAAACTGGGTTTGGAGATGCAGATGCTTCCAAAACCCCTACAAACTCTCGAGTAAAAAAAGACCTTAAAAAATATCTTAAAATGGCATAAAAACACATTCAATCACATGGGATTAGTTATTCAATCCTAAAATGGGAGTTTTTACATCCACTAAATATAAAATTAAATCCACAAAACAAAATGACCAATTCAAAAACCTAGACTGTTACATTATCCCCACCTTAATATAGCTCATACCTAAGCTATGTGGATTTATTTGGACATATTACCAAACATACCTATATCATTAACAATTACCCAATATACCCTAATTATTAGTCATGTCCAATTCCCCTTGTGGCGCTCCCCACCTTAGGAATTACCTACCCAGTTACTTCCCGACCAAAAATAGAATTTAAAATTATGATGGTTCATCTAACCATCCCTAGACGTACACATCTATACATGACATACCATCATTCATGTACCTTATCAAGTGCTCAATTACACCCGCATCACACCTGACAACCATCAAACTATGCATCTCATCAGATGACCATTTCATACTCGTACCACACATGAAACCCATGAATCCCACATCTCATCAGATGCCCATATTGTACCCATGTCATAGAAGACACCCATAAAAATTTTCATCTCACTGATATTTAAAGGTCATATATCACAACAGATGCACAAAATTAATCCCACATCATATATATATACATGCATGCATTCCTATCAAAGTACTGATGCCTACACACCATAAAAAAACATGCATCACACACAATACCCACATATTAACCAGTGTGAGGTTAGTTCAATTATAAGACATGAACCACATGTAACCATATCCTTCATGAAAAAAATAAAAGGTCACACCATGATCAAGGAATACATCTAGCATTCCTTAGCTCCCCAACCAACTCTGACCTTACCCATTCAATATAAAGCACCCGACCTGATGCTCGACTAACTGAGGCTGAACTTCCCTGTATAGAAGCACTAGCTACTGACCAATAAACCCACTTATAGGTATCTATCTCTAAAAAAACCTTAAAATGTAGTAGAATCTTGGATACTAGCTCCTGGTATCGATCTTGGTAAAACCTCAGATGCCAAAATCTATCCCGATTATTAGCTCTAAACTACTCAGGATGGATTCCTATAGAATATCTCCAGATTCAGTATCTGACCACATGCTTGAAAATACTTTGAAGCTCACTCACATTGTGTATTAATATTCACCAACTTTCCACACTAGAAGAATAATTTTGAAGAAACACTCCCTAGTTCTTCTCCCAAGTATCTGGACTAACTGCCCACTAAGAATCCTCATGGTATCATTTCCAAATACATGAAGCATCATCATTAAGCACACCTGATGCTATGACTTGAGTCAAATATGACTAGTTTATCAAGTTTCCCTTGGATACCATAGCATGATTCACCACCTCTATGAAGGAGGTTATCCTAAATATGTTCAACTAAACACTGAGGGCATGCCATAATCCATCCTTGAAACGCATCACCCTGAAAATTTCATCACCTCCATAAATGGTGAAAATCAAGACATGGGTCTACAATTCACCACATAATCCATAATAGATATATACTACTACTATAAGTTCATGAACTCATGGGTTCGATCTTCCCTCAAAATCTATGGGTAGAAATGATAGGGGAACCTGGCCTCAAAATCCTTCCAAGATAGTCCCTCGCATCTACCAGCCTACACCTATTCATCCCACTAGAACTTTTCCATTACTATAAGTATGTAAGTATCTATCACAAACCTTCCTAGTGGGGCCAGTGCTGCAACTCCCCAAGTCCACCTCCAATAGGCCATGGGCTGGTGGCTTGCACCGAGTAGGCATATCACTAACATGGGAGGAATTACCTAAGTACCTGTACAGATGAACACATCTCCAAGCACACAAACACTGAAATCTAAAGAAAACCACTAAGGAACAAAATGAATATACAACTAAACCCAACCAACAAAGATCAAAAGAAATTAAAGTACTGAAAGTAAACTTGGTTAGAATACAAGCCCACAAAAAAAGTGTCTACAAACTACAAAGTCCAACCTGTATGGACAAAGAGGTACTGGGACTGCTGCTCATAGCCATCAGAACACCCCATCCTATAGGGAACTCAGAAAGCTCAGTTCGGTACTGGTCCTCCCTGGACTCCGTCAAAAGGATGCTCATCTGCACAAGACACGACACATGTGGGAAAACCCCGTGCAAGGGTGAGTATAACAATAATCAGCAGGGTACCCCAAAAAACCACTAAGAAATACACAAGGTAAAGGTATAATCATATCTACATAGTAAATTTATATCAAACATATACCTTGAGAATAAAATCCAAATATACTCAAAACCTAGACCCGTAGTATAGAGATAAGTCCCATATATGCATACCCCCACTAAGGATTCGGTTTAAAGATTCCACGAAGCACTCATCCGGGTGAACTCACTCCATGAGTCTAATAGCACTGACGTCATCTGTCCAATAATTACTATCTATTGGGAAAATCCATGAGAGATAGATACACTCATTCCAGGAGAACACACTCCTGAGTAGGGAAACATCATGACACATAGATGAGGATCTCTACTAGGGCCTTGGTTGATACCACGACTCATCTATATTCACCTACTAAGGAGAGGATCAATGTCCTGTAGGAGTAGTCATGTCAATACCTAACTCTACCTATGGTCAAGAATGGATAAAGGATCTTGCTCTGGGAATCTCGGAAGAATACCTGACTCTATCTCAGAAAGTCTTATTGAAGGGATCATGCTCTTACAAATGGAAATGATACCTGACCTTTAGAGGAATGAAAAAAAGGGGCACTAACCCGAACGAAGCCTATCTAAGGTATGGTGGACAAGAGGATAACACCATGTTATAGTATATACACGACATGTATAAGGGTCACATTTCGTGTCTCTCAACTCTGGGTACTACCTGTGTGAATTGGCCTGAGTCATAAGAACATGCAGTGTAGAAAAGTAAGTACACAGTGTGTATTACAGACCACACACCGTGTCCAAGTAACTATGTTTCCCTCTGTATAAGTGGTAGTGTGCCCGTACACAGTTTCAAACCATGTGGTCCATCCCATGTAACCAGTACACAAGGAAACCCATGTAGCCGGCCTGGTCTAGCCATGTGGTGGAGTACACAACCGTGTACCCACCCTGTGTCTGTGTATCTTTCGAGATACACACCAATTCCATGTAAGGACCTACACGCCGTGTGAAAATGGTCACACGCCATGTTAGTGCTTCTTGTCCCCCAGAAATCCAGCCGCCACTGGGTGGGGGACTACATGCCATGTCTCCTCGAAGGCACACTGTGTTCTTCATCACGTGCAGCACACAATCCCTACTCACTGCTGCCTATACTGCAAGGAGTGTTATTTGGGATACACACTATGTGTTCTAGAAATTTCTTGAATCATATGTTCTTCATCCGGTGCTTTAGGGATTCATCAATCCAACGATCCGGCCTCTCGATCATCATGAAACTTAAAGTTTGAGGTCACCACGACATCTTGAATTTTTATTTTTTGTTTTCAGGCCTCCGATCTTCCCCAAAAATGTGTATCGATCCACCCGCATGAAGAAATATCAAAGAATAGTCTCTCCCAATCCGAGATGATTCTTCATCCTCCATCATCGTTGCACCTCTTCTAGTTCATTGCGATTTTGAATCTCTAATTTGGGATTGTTGCATTGCGAAAAGGATATGCAATGATCCATTGTTCGTCACCCTGCGAAGAACATGATGAACACAAAGAAAAGAGGAAGAAATCCAATGAACCAAAATGAGGAATGAACCTCTTCCATCATTCTTCATGAATTTGATACGCTCCCATTATAAGGATTAAATAGGGTGAATCAAACAATAATCCAACAATTATCACAAATCATATTCTCAAATCAATGCCTAAAGAAACGACAAATAATAACCCTCCCGCAAGAATGCATGATCCGCAGATAAACCTGTTCATGGGTTGATCAGCGTTTGTTGTTTATTCAAAGAACGGGGACAAAAATGCAACAAAACCCCAACCTTGATTCAGTTAAACAGTGATTACTGTGTCGCATTCATTGTCTAGGGTTCTTATAATCTGAGATGCGTCGATCAATCGTGTTGTCATTATTCATTGTCGAGAGTTCTCTCTAAGACTCCAAGAATTCTCCAGAGTTCCTCTCAATTTTCTGCCAAGGACCAAAATTTGTTTAACCCATTAAAATAATGGAACACATTTCTGCATTCCATCACGCTATGACATTAATGATTCAACATTGCTGTTTCTGAGTCATTATAGCGTGACATTAATTATCGAAACAGCTGCCCTGTCGTTGCACTGCAGTGAATGTTTACAAATAAAATAAAATAAAATAGTCAATTTATTATTATTTTTTTATTTTTCTAAAAACATCCAAAATTTAACTTTTCCCTCAACCTGTTCCGGTCGAGGTTTGGCCCATTCTTAGGTAAAGTCATTGTCCTAGACGAAACGGTGCCCTCATATTTTTAATTTGGGTAACCTTTTGAAAACTACCAAAACCGCGCACACCTGCTAACTCACTTAACTTAAATAAAGTTCAAACCACCATTCTGGGCTCACTGGGACTCAGAATGATGTATCATATCTTCTCTTGGTCTCATAATAATTCCATATAATATTTAGAAATAATACTTGAAAAAATCCAAGACATTACATTATCCAACATTAACCCCCGACCTGAGGGTTTCTCAAGAAGATAAAAAATAATCTACATAGGTTTGATCAAGTTATTTACTTCCCATTGCTCACCCTTACCATAAAATAAAGGTGAGTGATGAGACTAAAAATCAAAAGTAAAATAATACATGGATGGCTCAGCTCCCCAAGTTCCCTTATCAATACCTTGTATGACTCATATCGATCTCACCCTAAGTTTCTCATATAGTGATGGCCCAAAATATATTATATGATATAATTTACCACTTTCATCAAAGACAATAACTATGTATTATAATCATCCTGACCCTTCGATGGATAATCTTAACCCACATGGGCCTCATCCCGATCTTCAGGGGCCTTATCCCATGTATGATATAGTGGCACCACATCTCCTCCCTCCTGACACTCTAACAGAATCTATCTAGGTATTATCATGATGATGAATAAACACCATGGAAAATACAGTTATAACAGTCCTATATATCACTTATAGGGAAAACTGTAACCAGCAGCGCATCTCACCACCCTTACACTCACCTGCCACAACCATTTCATTTTAGATTTAGCCTCATGGACCATTACCTACTGATATCAGGGTTAGAAATAACATATCATCTAGCCTCATGGACCCTTTCCTACCCATAATAGAGTCAATAATTACATATTATTTATATTAGATATCATAAATCTAGGGTGGTTGAGTAGAATTCCACCAAAAGGATATATAAGAAAACACTTTTTCTCTTTTTATTGAAGTTTTAAATTGATCACCGCTTTCATTTATCCCTTCCTACCCATAATTGTATCAAGGAACATATATACCAAATACCCAAAAAATTACATACTGACCTCATCTAGATTCATATACCTCAACTAACTGAATAGAATGCCAACAAAAAGACTAAGAAGGAAAACACTGTTTAGTTTTTTGTTGAATATTTAAATAAACCAACCCCTATTAGCATATTCTAGGTTCCCCATGAAAATCAAAATCATATAAACACATCATATGAGCCTAAGTGCCTACTATGATGCACAAATACTCCTCCCTTACTATACCATACCAAGGGTAAAGATCTCATAATCCAATAACATCAAACTCAAGTGATCCACTTGAGGTGGAAATCAATCAAAAGTCAAATATCATGACATAACATCAATTTCACACATTAGTAAACATACTATGTCCCCCATACATGGGGCTACAAGCACCTAATCATGAGTTATTTACCTAGTTCTCACTACATCATAGTCTTCAATCTACCATATCCCAAATAGTAAGATCAAAAAGGAAAATAAACTCCATTGATACCATTTTTAGTGATGCAACCCAAGATCCACTTAATTTGTGATTCGTGATGGAAAACCACAAGTTCTTAGGTGTTCCTCCCCATACGTCAAGGGCTTCTGACTAGTAGTGTGAGTCAAATTAAGTGATAGTGGGGAGAACTATAACCTATAGTGGTGATAATAATAAAGGAAGTAATACCATAACTAAAAAAAATAAATAAAAGAAATATTTTAAACATGACCATCAACTGAACAATAGTAATAAAAATCCAAAAAACATCATACCATTTATAGATAAATACACATGTCACGACAGTCATACAAGAATAGTCATGCAAGATTTCCCATTTCCGATCATATATAAAAGTATTCAAAATCCCCTAAATTAACTCCATATTGATTAGAATAAACCCTGTGGCCCCTATTCCATCCACCCCAGGAAAATCCAGTACACCCCTAATAACTAAGTTCCACCTCCTGAGCCTGATCTCTCACCTGGTCTGAAAACCATAAGGTCTAGATGTGTCTCAAGGGGCCTGTGTAGGGTGTGAGTATGAACTCAGTTGGCCACTAGTAATATATTCTTATTATATATCCATAATTATACAGTGTATAATTATGTAAATTAATAGCATAAAAGCACACATAATAATAATCCAATCGTTCCCCTAATTATCCACTACCAAAAGGGAGAATTTAACATTCTTCATCCAACACCAGAGTGGGATGACATATCCATGGTTAGTCATACCATACATACCATTGTATTTCATCCACATTCATGTAACCCGATATCTAATTCCATCTAACACCTCTTTTTTACACCAATTATATTAATAGACATCTCATCATCATTCCTAAAAATATGTCATAAGTCTCATGGAATTCTGTGCAAAAGTCACTGTCAGCTCAACAACCTAATGTCTTGAGGAACGACGATATCCATCCTCTAATGAAAGATAAAAGAATATCGTATCAATAACCCAATGTCTCCATGAATTATGAATTCCATCCTCAAATAATACCAACCTATCATCCTCAAATATAACGGTGCGCCTTATCCCCAATCGATTATCTCAAATACCGTCGACCATGGATTTCTATAGTGATAACCACCTCCATAATTGATGGTAAACACTATACCCTAAAACAATATAATTATGAAGTCATCCACCCAAAAGAAGTGGTAAAAAACATCTCAATTGAGTCTTATTTTTGTTAACATCACTCTAATGGAAATATCAGCAAATAATTTTGAGTTTAAATCACTAAAATTTCCTAATCCACACCACCTAAAAATCTCATTTCCATATGGGAACCACATCTCCCAAATCATGATTTTAAACTCCATCCCAAGTACTTTGGGCCATTACCTCAGTCTAAAAACCACATCACCTCAATCCTAATGAACCATGACACCTCAACCTGGATATCAACATCAACCCATGTATCTTGGGAGATGCCCTTAGTTTGAATAACATTGTCATCCCAGTCCCAATGATCAACATCAACTCAATACCTCATGCCATGCCCATAAAATTCCCTCAAAACTCATGCAGTCATATCAAATTTAATTAGTTTAAGTAATTTAATCAATTTCAATAACCTTCTCAACTTGGTCAAAAATACCTATACCCGGCTTAATACATTTTTAGAGAAGCAAGGTCATGCCCATTGGAATCTCATAACATTTATTACAACCTAAAGATAAGTATTAAATAAATTAAGGGTTACTCCTTGAAAACCCACATTTTAATAAATAATAATTAACCCCACTATACCCATATTTTTTAGGATAAATCTATAAACCACATATCTTTGACTCATAGGCTCTCACTTATCTCATATCAGCCTCTAATCTAATCCAAATTGAGAGAAGTAGAGATTATATCCAAACACGTTAAAGATTGAGAAAAACTGATAAGATGGATTTAAAATTCCATATATAGAGATAAAATAAAAAAGGATTCTAAGAGAATAAAGGCCTTACTAATAGGAATCTATAGCCACCATCATCACCTAAATCAATGTTCAAACGAAGATGGAAGGCCATTGACTAGGAAGAGGGAAAGAGGAGATACACAACTTATTGGAAGGTCATTACTCAAGGGAGAAATAAATGAAAGAGAATCCACTTAATGAAGATGGGAAAAATGTTATCTTTTAATGTTAAAAAATTCATATAGTTAATTGATAGTTTAAAACACTATGCCCCAACTATGCAGTGATCACTCTCCAAAGAAAAAACACCTTGAATGGTCTAGCGACATGATTTGATAAACTATGTTCCGAACTTGTGGGTGAATCTATATAGCTATACTATAGAACGTGGTTTCCTAGAAGGGGACACAATGTTTAAAATAAACCCCATTAACAAAATAGGCTACACATTTTAGACTGCACGGTTAGAAAAACAATGCACCAAATATGCACATCTTTCAGGATTCCCCCAAAATGGGTTTCTGGAGCCTGATGCTTCCAAAACAAATTAAAACTCTCAATGAACTAATTGAACCTTAAAGAAAATGTAAAAATGACATGACAATGAATTCAAGATCATTTTATTTGGTCCTGAATCCCAAAATAAAAGTTATCCTATCCACCAAACCTAAAATTCAAATCCACTCAAGAAAATGACCAGTTCAAAAACCCATGATGTTAAAGTGGTGGTGGAAGTAGGTCATAAAATCATCCTCCACCTAAAACTCCTCTTTTTGGGACTCTTCCATCCCCCACCAACACTACCTCTAGGGTTCCACCCTTACCACCTTTGTGATATCCATAACTGAGAAACTGCCACTACTATGAAGGTCCTTCCATGAGATCATCAACACACTATGAGTCTTGGTGACCATAACCCTCTAGTTCCTTACTAATTCTTGAAGAAAAATGTTCATGGGACCAACCATCTGATCCTTCAAGGTTCATATGAGTTCAAACACTTGAACCATTGAATCAAGACAATCCATAGATAACATAGGGTTTTGCTTACCATGAATCCTGAGTAGTATCTACCAAAAAAGCTCAAGAAACCTGCTGACCCAGAATGAATCATCATCTCATTCCAAAAGAACAAATCAACTTCTTAACATGAAAATGAACATCAACCTAAAATGTTAGAGGTAAGTCTATGCATTACTCATTGGCTGGAAGAAATACTCTATACTCATTTGGAGTAACACCTCACCAATATGCCCGTATAATTAATCCTTATTACTTAACTAGTCATCCTTATGAACCTATCTTGGTAGTCTAGCAAGGTTTCATCATGGTGACAGAATGAAAATTAATAAGATAAACCATGATCACATGATCATATCTATGGAGGTGATTGAAGAAAGATATAGAAGATAATGGACCATTCCTATATGATGAATATACCCTTTGTTCCCCCACAACTGGTGCCTGAGTATAATGAGTTGACAAGAAGGTGGTTAGAGTCATGGTGCACTTATACATCGGATGCCACACCATCACTAGGATCTATATCATGAAAGGAAAACTCAATACACCACAATAAAATTTCCTTAAATTCAAAACTAACCCTCACAAAAAAAATCATACTCTAAACACCATCCATAGGATATACCCATATAACAATAGTATATCACAACCCGACCCACAAGGATGCACCTAAATTAGTGATAAGGTGAGTGTCACACCCGTATCCCGCCTTTAATAAGACATGGGCTGCAACTATCACTATGTAGAAATTTCATAAAAATAGGAGGCCTTATCCTAGTGAACCTATACACATGAACACCTTTAAGTAGTTCATAACAATACAGGAAAATATAAACTGCACAACTCCATAGAAAAAAATGTGCCTATAAAAAAATTAATCAAAAACTAAGTGTAGCAATATAAATATAGACAAAGTATGAAATGAGAAAAATAAAAAACCAAACAGAAACAAATGGAATACCAACCGGAAAAATGATGAGGAAGAAGGTCCTAATCACTAAACTCAGACACCAACCACCTTATGTGATCACCATCATCAAGTACTAATAAGATCCTCCAACATCAGGCCTGCTAAGGTCACTATATAACTATCTAATATCCACATAATACATAGAATGTGTAGGTAAATCCCATATAAGGATTATTTTATAAATAGAGAATAGAAATCCCTAAAAAAGGGAATTAATAGAAATAAATAGTCATCTCAACCCACAAGACAATAGGGAAAAGAAACCTAATAACTAATATTTTCATAGAAGAAACTAAACAAACAGAGAGAGGAAGTTATTGATCATATTTACCAGCTAAGAATGATGAGTATGTCTGTAGATCCAAGTGCCATTATTTTCCTAAATCTAATAGACCTATTCAAACCTCTCTAAAACATAATAGAGGAACTCTACCTTATTAAAAAGTACCTCAGTTATGGGATTACCGACTCTAGTAGAGGACTCACTCCCAACCAGAGCTCAATGAAGGAGGAGTTTCAAATCATTAGATAGAGGAAAAAACAAAAATGTGTCTAAGGAGTTAAAAACCTACTTGTATAAAGGATATGGTAGACCCAAACCATGAGATAATGATTCTCTATTAAGGGAGTACCGATCCCAAAATCAACTCTGATAATCAATATCTATCCCTGACATTAGCAAACCATCAATGAGGTAATAAAAACTCACTTTTACCATCACCCATAATATCATTGATGTCTAAAAAATGTAAAAAATCCTATCTAATGAAAAAATATAATCATTGAGGACTACACAAAAGTATAATTTCATGTTTTGAAGAAGAAGATATGGTAGGGATAACATTAAAAAAAAGTACATGATGTGTCCATTATGGTACATAGGGTGTAATACTATATTCTGACCTAGTTATGGTATGCTTATCCAATCATCATGTGAAAAGGAAAATTACATGGTATATGGTCCAAGAAACATGGTGCATGATACTATATGGGGTATCTGGTGTGCACCCTCTGAACACAGTTCAATTGTCCATGTAACACAAAAAAAAGTGTCTATCAGGGTATATTATGTGTATGACCAATTAGTTTTCTAGGAATTTAATACTTATATATTTATCAACTAATTTAATGGGGTTACATGACATGTGGTTCAACATCACAAAAATGTGATATTTAACTCATCTAGGAAGCACATTATACCAAAGAAACTGGACTACTGGTGTTTGTTCTTCTGAAACACTCAACATGTAGTTTATAATTTCAAAGATAGTGAATTTTCCTTCCTAGATCTTTGTATGACCTATTATCTCATTAAAATATTAAATAATGCTATGGTAAAGTCCCTAGTCACTAAATAATCCTCACAAATCATCGATTTATAGTCTCTAGTGGCTAGAAAATCGGATTGTTTAGATCCACACATTGTTTATCACACCCATAATTCCTTCGGGTGAACCCAAACTCCATTTTACTTCATTATATCATTATTGATCTTTAATAATTTTTTCATTTTCATATTCTCTAATGTTAAAATTAAAAATCATGAATATGAAGTTTGATCATGATTTGAAACTAGTCTGCAGTCAAAATCCCGACCTACCATAGGCTAGTGGTGAATGAGAAGAATAGTGGAAGAGAGGAACAATAAAAAAATTTAGTCCACTAGTGTTTTTGGAGATTCTAAAAACTGATAAAAAATGCGGTAAATATGAAATCAAAATATATTTTAGTAGAACAATTTAAAGTTAGGATAATATAAATAATTAAATTTATAGGGCTATGCGAAGAGAAAGAATAATAAATGGAATTACAATACGTATAAAATATGTTCTTGAATATAAGAATAATATGGGATAAATCCATAAATAAAAAATCCCTATATGGTGATTTTATCAATCAGTCACTAAGAATGATCATGTATCACTGTTTTTGGAGAAATCCAAGAATTCCCTCATCGATAACGAGATATGTTGAATCTAATTTCCAATCCTCAATCCTACTTTGATTAGATGTTGAATATTTTTTTTACTTGTGGTGAAAATATCCCCCTATTAATATAATACGGTTATGTGCCTAACCAAAGTTATTTCCTATAAATTGGATTTAAAAGGAATAAATCACTATGTGAGGTAATTAAACCAATTAATTAATTTAATTCTTCTAATAATTCATCTATGACTATGTATAGACTAAAAATATGATGCACACAAAACCTATGTCACACCTAGGGTAAAACTCATATTCTAAATCCAATGGTGGTCTTATATTTTTTATTTGGGTCTTCATTCAATAATAATTCCATTAATCATAAAAATATTCACACATACACTTTAATATTTTAAATATATTGATATCATGTTCTATGAAACCATTAATAACATAATAGTTCTGAATAAAAACCTTAGATATTATTTTAAAATTTTTAGGGTGTATAAGTATGAAAATCATAGTTTTCACATAATCATTTCTAGAGTTTATATGTGGGGTATTCCTTTCCCAGATCAATAAATCCTTTTTTTGTCTATATAAAATTTTCATTAAAATTGTCGATGAAGGAACATAGTATTTACCTCATGGTGGTTAGTATGTAAATTCCCTGATACAACCATACTAATAAGCATTCATATGGTGATAAGATTCACTATAGGTTAGAAAATTTTAGAAAACTCCACACCCTCTTTTTATTGAAAACCTTTCACCACAATCTTTTCCTTGTTTCTCCTCTTACCATAATTTTCTTCCTTGATACAATATTGAAATTTTTTATAACGATTTATCTCTATATAGAAAAGGATTCATCTCCCAATTATTGATATGATGTTATGAAGAAATATCCCCCTTCTTAGACAACTCACTATGGATAGATTCCTTGAACTCTATGTCCTAATCAAATCAATTTGTATCTCCACTAAAATTCAATAAAAATAGCGTAAGGATGAAGAATTCTATTTTAAATGTCTTCTCACCCTTTTTGATATCATCAACTCCACTTGAGTTGGTTTCACTAATTTAAGTGTTTCATGATTAGGTACACCTTCAGTCTCCACTTTCCCCTATTACCCTAATTTTTTATTTCCACTATGAGCTTAAACTATATGACTGTCCTTGTATATGAAGCCTTCATTAATTATTATTATCTAAATTATTCTAATAATTTTATTATTATTATAAAAATATATATCCAAACTCCTATACAATATAGCCAATATAAAAAGGTGATCTGTACTTGACATTAAGATTTTCACATTCATAAACATCTATATGTACATATTCCAAATAACTAAAGACGCATAGATAAAACATTCTTACCTCATTTTCTCACTAGACATCCTTAGGTAGAAATTATTCAATTGGTATATATAGAATCTTATTTATTATTTATTATTTGATATTAATTTCTTTTTCCTATATGTTCTAGTGTAATATCAATTGTTACCTTATACTTTTGGAACATCCATTCAGTACCCTATTTTTCCTTTCAAAAATAATGTTATATTATAGTGTATCAGTATGTTTCCACTCCCACAAAATTCAATTATTATCTATAAATTATATAAAATATTTATATTCATTCTATTCACTATTGTTATACTTCATGATTTTTTTTCTTGATAAGAACATATTATCCACTAAATACATTAACTTCTGTAAAATTTTTAATTCACCAAATTTTCATTTTAGAATGTAAAACCATACCTTCCTTATTCATTCATCGATAAATGTCACATAATATTGTGATCCTATATGGGAATGTAATAGTGGATAAACCCAAAAATTATTGTGTACCAGATCTATGTTTCTGATAATTATTTTTCTACATCCTTTTATAAAATATAAATTCTTTTTATTTCCAAAAATGCAATCTTCATATTATCCAACTTCTTTCGGCTTCATCATCTGCAGTATTTATTTTGTTGAAAACACATTGAATCCCTTCTCAACCATGTTACCTAATCTATAATTCAATAGTTTTGAGTCCCAAATATATTTTTTTGTTTGAAAATATTTCCATGTATTTTTTTCATATAATACAGGGTTCCATTCTTCACTCCATGTGTTATAAACATATATCCCTTGTTAATTTTCCATATACAAATATAGAATGTGGTGATAAATCCTATATCATCAAGGTAACAGATAAAGATAATGTTAATTATCTATCATGTGATATATCACTAATTATTTATAATAAGAAACCCCCCACTTTTAGTCTTGATCCATGAACCACCCTCTCTTGAAATTGACAAGGTTTCATCACTAATGATTTATTCCATAAAACCATTTTCTCAAAAACATTTTTTCCAAAATCCCATTTAAGATAAGGAATGGAATGATTCCCCTTATTCTAAAATCCAAGAATCTATAGAAAAATACACACTTAATAGAAAGACACCAATAGTACCTTTAACTTATTTATTTTGTTTTTTCATTTTTCATATTTGCCTTCAATTTTTCTCTAAACTCCTTGCCTTGGCCTTTCTTCCCAAAAGTCCAGTAGGTAGGACAAGGTCACTTTTTCCCTTGTTTTAAATCTTTCTTATTGACTTTTATCATCCTTTAATATTATATCACTATATATATTTTCTTATTCCATCCATGTGGAGAGAAAAACTAAAAACTTTGCCAAAATCTCTTCTTTATGTATCACTATTGAGTATTAAAACTTACTCATCCTTAAATGTCAAATTTTTATTCCCCATATAACTCTTCATGGCTATTATAGTAGCTTCATAACTATTAGGAAATGAATATAATAAAACTAGTGCACATACCTCATTATCTTGTGCAATTCCCCTCCAATTTCAACTGACTTAGGATGATGTTGTATTAATTATAATGATTAATAAGAAGTTTCCATTCAATCATATTCATACTGAATAATCATCAGATTTGGAAGAATTTTTTTCAAATGGATGGATTCTAATACATATTCCTAATATTTTTCATAAACCCAGTCATCATTGTCTTCACTATGATGTTGAACGCTATGCTTTTATCTAATCTAAGGTGAAAAAATACAATAACCTATCAATAAAGTAACTCCCACTTAGAATTTTGCATCATTGTTGGTTTAACACCCAAAATAGAAATGTTTATTTTTCTTTAATAAGGGTAATATTTTATCAACAACCTCTAGTAATTAAAGTTAGATCTATCAAAACAATTTATCTTTAACTTTCCATATTTTTTATCCATCATT
Organism: Viscum album; assembly: GCA_963277665.1. NCBI lineage: Eukaryota > Viridiplantae > Streptophyta > Magnoliopsida > Santalales > Viscaceae > Viscum > Viscum album. Next base: position 1,641,970,080 of record OY728145.1, read on the forward strand.
CAATTTGAGAAAGTTAAACTCGATCTTCCAAACAAAAAACCTAATAGAATTTATTATAGAAATTGTGTTAGTTCCAATGACCAATGATTATAAAAGAATAGTAAAATAGTGAAAGAATAAAGATGTAGAACAATAACACAATATTTACAATATTTAAGAAAAATCCCAATGTCCATAGAGAGGAAGAAAAAATTCACTATGACCAAGAGAAAAAATGGTATAAACATAGATTATGAAAATCCTAGTTCAAATATATGAACATAATGAAGCATTATGGTATATTAACCCATGTTTCTCAAGTTCCAAATCTATATAGTTATCCCATTTTACTATAGTAATGGTGGAAGTAAGTTTATGGAGCTACAATACTATATTGGTGTCACTAGTTAACTCTAATAAAATAACATGTTGAAGTACACATTACAATAAAAAACTATTAGTTTCACTAGTTATTTGTGCTAAATTTGTGGTCAAGAGAACATTTTAAACCACTAGTAGTGGGCCCAAATTCATCCAACGGACCAGGATAAAACCTTCTAATATTACCCTAATGATTTTTAGGTAAAAATTTGCAAATAATTTCAGAGATATATAGGTTGGATAAAAAAAAATTTCGTCCATAAATTTATGGAATTCCAATTGTATATAACTGTAGTATAATATAAATATAAATATAAAAATAAATACTTCGTAAATATAATATAAACAAATATTAATACATAAATATATAAATTTATATAAACAAAGAGATATAAATAGACAAACACCCATAAACCAATTTTTTTTGGAAAACCAAGTTCATCCTTAATATAAGTTTTTTATGATTTATAGAAATTCATTTTAAGGAATCATTTTCATCCAAATTCGATAAATAATATTATATAATTTTTTAATTGAAAAAGGGTAATTTTATATCATTAATTTATTTCTATGTATTACATGATTTTATTTCAAAGTTTGATTTTATAATTTTAGAAATTTAAGCTGATAAAATGAAATTCATTTTTTATATTAGAACATAAAAATTAGATTGGGGTGTTTTTTTGGGTTTTTTTGTAAGGGTTAATTTTGGGGTGAGTAGTTAAAAATACTGATTTTACAAATACCATAAATATTATGAAATTATTATGATATAAACATGAATTAAAAATATATAAAATTATTAACTTGAGAAAACATATATTTAAAAAATAAAATAAAACATTTAAAATTATTATTTTTAATTTAGAAACACATTATTGACTTTTTTGAACCTAAGTTATATTTTAATCAAATAAACATCTATCTATGGGTATTTTCATTTAATCCCATGGTTGGAAGGTTTAATTCAATTTTTTATTAATATAAATTTCTCATAACCCTCCATTATTTAATAATAAAATAAAAAATTCATGGGAATCTATATTATAATTGATTTTTGTGTAAAATATTTTTTATGCTTAAAATGAATTTGTCTAAAAGTGTTTTTTGATTACATATTACAAATATATATTAAAATTAATTATTATAAACTATAGAAATTTAATATTAGAAAATAGATTCAATATTTTTATTTATCATGTACTAATTTATTAATTAGTTCAATTTGAATTTTATTTATACTTAATAGGACCAAATGTAAAACTGTTTCACTATGAAAAATGTTAAAAGGGTTAACAAGGGAGGTTAAACTAAGAGATAAAACTTAAAATATCTCTATAAAATTTCTAAATATGATTGTATGAATGGATTTGGAATTTAAATTATAATATAGTAGAAATTGGACAAAATTGGATCCAAATTACAAGATAAATACATTTATTATATTTTAATGTTTTTAATATTAACAAGGGTGCCACTCCTATCACTTATAAAAGGAAACTTTCTATCCTAAATAAATCACACAATTTGGGAACCCTATATCCAAAAATTAATACCAAAAACCCTCTCTAATTATCCTACCCACAAACTATATCTCTAGGTATCACCAAAATACAAATCTAATAAGGCTTAATGTGCAATCCAAAGCAAGATATTCAAGGAAACGGTATAAGTCTTAACCAAATTATTTCAAGTTTATTTCTTACTATACACTATTAAAATATATTATAACCATCCCAATATATTAACATAAGTATCCTTACTATACTTAAATGTTATTATTTTAAGGAAATTTCTATTTTCAACCTCTTTTCTACCACCTACCTCAGATGACACATTTAATTTTTCATGAATAACTTAAATAGATAGTTATAAAAGAATATTTAATATATAAATATTATAATTATAACATGTTTAAAATTATTAAGATGATAGAACCACGAACCCATTGACCATAATCAATGCACTGGAGATTTTTTGGATTGAACGAACCTAAAACGTCTGACGTGAACTTAACCGATTTTGTAACAAAATAGAATATGATAATAAATTAAATAAAATGAATAACAATAATTGAATGAAAGAAATAGTTCTTAATCAAGTAATTGTTGATATAATATTATTATCTGTGAATTTGAAATATCTATGTGAAGATTTTTGATTCGAGGTAGGTTCTTTCCCATCTCAATTTCTTATCTTTGAGACTTATGCCATTTTCACCACATGCTTTATTTTTTGTGGTGTATAAAATGGAATATGGATATATTTTTTCATTAATTTAAATAAATTCAAGTGTTTTAAAGGTAAATTTCAATCCATATCATTCAATTTCCTTTTGATTCTAAATTTTCTAAAGTTGAAAGGGGGTTTTCTTTAAAACCATATTTTAAAAAATTTAAATTCTTTATCTATTGTGTCCAAGTGACATTGAATGGTTTAAAAAAATATTATTTATACTTAAATATTTTTTAATTTCACATTTAATTAATTTTTTACATTCTTTAAAATGGTTTAAAAATTAATATTATTAAATTTTTTCATATTGTTCATTTTTTACTTTATTTACAAGAGTGGAAAATGAATATTTTTTAACGTTTACCATATGAAGAAATTTTATCACTATCTTAGCCATTATTCCATATAAATATTCTTCTAAAAGTTACTATTTTTTTTATATATGATAATTTTCCCATTTTTTTGGGAAGTTTTTATTAAATATTTTTAAGAGAAAAATATTCTTATTTTCATTTTAGGAGATAACTAAAAGGGATTTTAATTATGGCATTTAGTGCTGAATTTTATGATTTAAATGAAATATTTTTTTCTCTTGATTTCATTATTCTATATTTTATATAATGATAGGTGGGTCTGATATAAACCTCCAATGCATTGGTTAATGATATGTTCTTGAGAGGAGATATGCTTTAATTATCCATGAAGGTTATTCCTTTATTAAGGTGATTGAAAGGGTGATTATAATGATAATGTCCTAAGATGAATACTTTGTTTTTATATGATTTCTAGGAGTTTTATTGGAAATAGTTTGATTTTACAATGTAATAAATTGATCAATGTCTAAAGTAATATATATTAAAATTTAACTGTAAAAGTTTTTTAAAGAAGGGTTTTCTTGAATTCTCATATTTTCTCAAGAAACAATCATGGTTCTGATTTTTTTATTTATTCTTGATACAAAAGTTTTTATGAAAACATTTATGATTTTTTTCATAAGTAAGTAAATTATTATTTGTTTTTATTTTTTATTTTGTAAAATGGAAGACATCATTATGAATTTTTTTAATTTTCAAATAGTCGAAGGGTTTTTTTTACTTTTTATATCCCTTACTATGATTTGTTTTTCTCATCGGATATTTTCAAAAAAAATTCAAAAGGACTAAGTATATATAGGAATTATATCAATTTAAATGTTGATGTGTATTAAATAAAGAAAAAGTGTCATGAATGAAACACTATTTTTGACGTTAGAACTTATTATTTTTTTAATCAATGTACCCTTTGTATAAATGTCTACTTATTTATATAACTTTTTCCAAAATTCAATAAAAATATAAACCTAAAAGATCCTAGAAATTTAATAAAGTTAAACCCATGTTATAAATCATGTAATTATGGGTTTATTGTGATATAGAGTGTTATAATTGGAATCAGAGTAATGGTTTTGATTACATTATAGTTTAGGATGATGTTAAAATACGCTATTAAGATATTTAAGTTTACAGGTATATTATCTTGAGATGGTATTTTAGAATTTCCATGTTGTTATAACTATTCCATGTATATTAAAAATGGGTTCTTAGAGAGGAAATATGGGGAATGAAGTAGGAATTAAATAATATAATGATATCCTTTTGAATGAAAAACCTATAATAGTTAAAATTATAACTAACCAGTTTTTGAATATTTTAACTCAATTCAACCAGGAAAATGGTTAGAATTAGAACTAATCCATTTTTTTATATGTTAACTCAATTCACATAGGATATAAATTATGGTACCCATGTAATGGAGAATCCAAATCCTCTATAGAGTAACATGTTTATTGTTGAAATATTCATGAAACAACTCCCTCAGACATTTAATGAATCTTCAAACCTAGTTCTAGTCAGAGGATAAATAAATATTTTGTTAATGATATTAAAATTATTGGGATGTTTAGGGAAAAAATATGTATTTATTTCTATTTATAACTTTGAAGGTGAATTAAATTAATAGTGGTATCTTGTTAAGAATATTTTAGAAAAGGATGAGATTGATGCCATGTTGTAGATAATATTTAAGGATTTTCCTTGAAAATATTTTCCCAATGTTGTTTGAATTAATAAATAAATGTATATTTTAGAGTTAAACCAAAATAAAGAGTAATTATTTTCTTCTTAAAAAAAAATATGAATATATGTTCCTGGTATACATAAAATGTTTTTCTGGATTATATAGTAAAATTTATAGTTTTTACTTACGGTTGAAAGAAATTTTACAATGTTATTTTATTACTCATGAGTTTTTAAGTGATGAGGATATTGTTTTATATATAAAAAAGTTAGAGATAGTGTTTTTCAAATTTTATAACAATAAGAAGAATATGTGTCCCAAGAGGAAAGCAATGTGGAAACATTAATCAATGAAATATTTGTGATAAGTGTGGTAAGAATCATTCTGATGAAATTATTATGATATCTATAAAATGTTTTTGATGTGTTATGTTGGGAAATATATCTCATGACTATAAAGTAAAAGAGAAATAGTAATAGTCAGTCCAATGATGAAAATATTACAGTGAATTATTTTTAATATAATGATATGGGTCATTATGAATATGTATATCTGATGAAAAGTATAGAGGATAAAGATCATCAATACTATAATTAGATGGGTGTGGTAAAATAATCTACTAAAACTTTAGTGAATTATAGACCATCAAATGATATGGTTACCTATATAATACTTGTTTATACAAATTTAAAAAAAATGTCATTTTTGATTCAGAGTCTACATATTCTTTTTTATGGTATGTTTTATAGTAAAATGGAAATATCACCTCAAGAAATAATGACATAAAATTTTGTAAAAACTTTTTATGGAAGTATTAGAGAAAATTAGATTTATAGGAACCATCCTATTAACATTTTCTGAATGGTTTTTCCTAAAAATAATATTATCTCAGTCTTTATGGGGTTTGATGTTATTATAGTTGTGGACTGGAATTTAATTTATTATTTCAATATAGATTATTGATCTGTAGAAGTTATATTGATTTCTTATATTGAGATTAAAATTATATATAGGATTGAGTTGATATCTATTATAACATATCATGAAGCTGAGAAATTGATTAAATATTTAGGTAAAGTTATCTAGAATATTTCATTGAAAAGAATAGAATTTTTCAGATTAGTGGTGTGGAAGTGGTAAATTATTTTTTAGAAGTATTTTGTGATGATTTTCATGGTTTTATTACTCATTAGTAGGATTATATCACCATTGAATTACTTCTCGACGTAAGATAGTGTCAAAACCTTCACATCTAAGGGCTCCAATGTGGCTATTGGATTTGAAAAATAAATTACAATAATTACATGATAATGGTTCCATCCGCCCTTGAAATTTATCTTGAGGTGATCTTGTTTTGTTTTTCAAAATTAATAATTCTTAGATGATGCTTTTAATATATTATAGAGAACCCAATACCATTATTTTCAATAAAAATTATCAGTTGCCTCATATCGATGAACTATTTAATCAAATATAGCCTACTTAGCATTTTTCTCAGAATAAGCTAAGATCTGGATTCCATCAGGTAAAATTTAAGTAAGATAAAATTAAAATGAAAATATTTTTACCATATATGGAAATTATGACTTATTATTTTTTTTAATGTCGGAAAAATTCACTAATTGTATTTATGGATCTTACAAGTAATGTTTCACAAGTGGTTTGGATAATTTTTTTGTTTTGTTTAATTATGATATTATGGTATATTCTAAATGTTATGAGGGTTATGAGAAATATATGGGTATTGTTTCTAAAACCCTTAAAAAGTAAGTTTAATGGAAAAAATTGAAAAGTTTTGTTGGTTATAAGATATTTATTTCCTTGGGTATATTGTTTCTAGATATGGAAGAATTATTGACACTACTAATACTATATTCATGAAAGATTGAGGACGAACTAAAAATTTCATCTATATTTAATTATTTCTTGGATTAAAGGGTTACCAACTTTAGTGTGATGAAAAATTTTATCAGCTGTCTAAATCACTATCATAGTAAACTCATAAGGGGGTTAAATTATTTGAGATAAAAGGAATGATACAATTTTTGTTAGTAATTAAAATGATGATTGGTTAATGATCCACATTATATTTTCAATTAATAAATGAGGATTTTTTTATTTATAGTGATAATTTATTTAATGGACTTGGTTTTGTATTTATGTAAGATGATCCATTAATTCTATAAAAATTACATAAATTGAAACTCTAGGATAACAGTCATCCAATACATGATCTTGAACATTTAGAATTGTTTTTTTATTTAATTTTTTTGGTATCTTAGATATATTAAAAAATGCAAAATATATAAGGATTATAAATTTTTTGAGTATATATTCACCCAAAAAGAGAAAAACATGAGAAAAATAATATGGATACAATTTATAAAGGATTATTATTTCACGATTCACCATTATCTAGGTAAATAAAATAAGGTACATGATGATCTAAGTTGAAAAGATAATTCATCATTAAACATTATACATTTTGAACATGATTGAATAGTTAATTATTTAATGAATCTGAGATTAGAATTTTTGTATCTAAGAAGCATTTTTCTTTCGGGTCAAGTATCATTTTAATAATCTTTTTCAGAAATAATTTTATGGATCAAAAATAAGATCATGGTTTAAAATAAAGGATATAATTTGATATGAATGGCAAGTTTCATGATTTTAATTTGATAAATAATGTTTTATAAGATTTGAAAGGATATTGTATGTGCTGAGTGATTTCCATTTGAAAATGCAATCATTGTGTTTGGATCGTAGCTATATGTTTTCAAATTATCCTGGTAGTACGAAGATGCATGGAGACCTGTATGAATTTTGATGGTTGGGTGCAATGAAGAAAGATATTACTTATTTTACTATGAATTATTTAACTTTTCAAAAGATTAAATCTTAGTGATAATTACCAAAAGGGATTCTTTAGTTATTTTTATTGTTTGAGTGGAAATTAGAGAATATATCCCTGGATTTATTAAAGGGTTTACCAAAAGCCTCTTGAGATAATAATGTGAATTGGGTTATTATTGATCATTTTTCAAATTATATGCATTTTTATCCTTTGTTAGATACTCTTTCTAAATTATCTTGAGAGAATATATCTTATGGTTTTATTTACGTAATATATATTTACCACATCTATTGTATTTGATCAAGATACCATATTTACATTAAATTTTTGGAAATGAATTTAATGTTCATTTTTTACTAAGAAAAGTTTTAGTATGGCTTTCCACCATCAATAAAATAGATAGTTAAAGAGAAAAGTTAAAAATTTGTAAGATATTATCTTGGATTTCTCAATGGATTATTAGTGATTTTGTGACTAGTATTTATAATTGGTTGAGTTTTCTTATAATAATATTTTTTCTTGTTCATATCCGGAACCATTTGAGGCATTATATGGAAATTGGGGTTTTACTTCAATATGTTGGGAAGAAGTTAGTGAGAGAATATTTTTTTGGGAATAAAATTGGTAGTAAAAATTGTAAAGAAGGTAAATATTATTTTACACGATATGAGGGTAGGTTAGAGTAGGTAAAATAGTTACATAGATAACCGGAGGAAAGTTCACTCATTTGAGGTAGGAGATCATGTTTTTTTGGAAATATATACATATAAATGTGTTAGGAATTTTGATAGTAAAGGAAAATTAAATACACATTTTTTTGGTCCATATTAACTGCTAGGGAGATTGGGATGATTTTCTATTAATCAGCCTTATATTTGAGTTTATCTCAAGTACATGATGTGTTTAATGTTTTGTTATTAAGGAAATACGTACCGGATGCATCTCAGGTTTTTAGACCCAAAGTAGTTCAATTGGAGGGGAATATTTATTATGTAGAAAAACCAGTTCAGATTATTAATCATAGAATATAAGTGTTACATAATAATTTAACTTAACTATTTAAAGTTATATCTAAGAACAATATTATTAAAGAAACAACATGGTAACTTGAAACATCTATGCGAGAGAAAATACTCTCACAAGCTTATATAATGAAAAAAATAATGGTGATGGAATTTATTTACAGAGGAAAAATGTTAAAACCTTTGAAAATATAGAAATAAACCCAATATATTTTTTATAAGAATTAATTTTAATGATCCATATAAATCATATTTTTGCAAATAATTTTTTAGATTTTTTTAATGCAGAAAGGAATAACTTTATTTCACTAAATTGTTTTTTTGTATATGAGATGGTTTTATTTAAAAGTTAAATTTTCTAGTTTTAGAAATTGAAATTTTAAGATCGAAATATTTTTTATAACATCATATAAAAATTATCATATGGTGATTTTTTTTGGATTTTTTTAAATGGTTGATTTTTAGGAGAATAGTGAAAAATATATATTTTACATATATTGTAAATTTTACGATATTATTATGATATAAAAAGGAATTAAAAATATAATAAAATACTTTATACACAAAATATGTATTTACTTAATAAAATAGATCAATTAAAATTTATTATTTTGAATTTTGAAATACATGCTATAATTTTTGGAATCTAAGTTGTATTTTAATCAGATAAAAGCTAATGTTTTCATTTTTTTCATTTATTTGAGTGGTTGGAAGGTTCCATTCTATTTTATCTTGATAAAAATGTTTAATAAAATTTATTTTCTAATTAAAAACCAAATAAATTTGTTTTAATCAATATTATACTTGATATTTGGGTAAAATATTTTTTATTCTCAAAAAGAATTTTTCTAAAAGTGTGTTTTTATATTTTTTTACAAATTTATATTAAAATTAATTATTATTATATTTAGAAATTGAATTTTATAAAATGGATTCCATATTTTTAATAATATTTTTTTTCAATTTTTAAATATTTTAATTTATTTTTTTGTCATAATAAATAATTACGATGGTAAAAATTTATCACGACGGTAAAGGTAAAAGGTTTAAAGTTGGGGGAAAAACTAAGAGATACAGATTAAAATATCTCTAAATATTTTATAAATATAATTATATGTATATATTTAAACCATAAATTATCATATATTTTAAATTTGATGAAATTAGAGACAGTTTAAATGAGAAATACATTTATTATATTCGAATGTATTTAATATGTACAAGTGTGTCACTCCCCTCTCTTATAAAAGAGAACCTCCTATCCTAGTTACATATATACATTGAGCACCATATCTTGAAAAATATTTTTCCAAATACCTCCCCAAAAATACTATCCACATTATAGAGACCCTTGTTTCATCAAAAGACCTATCATAGAAGGACTAAGGTGTGAGCCAAGGGAAGATATATAAATAGGTTGTATAAGTATTAATCAATTTTTTCATGTTTACTTATTCTTGTAAGTATTTAAAATATATTCTAACCAAAAAAATATAATGGAAGCAGTATATTTACTATATTGAAATGTTATTTTGTTGATAGAAAAACTATATTCGACGTTTTTTACATCCAATGGAAAAATAGAAAATGCCACTCATGCGTACTTACAGAATAACTTCTTCACAAAGCCATGAATTTCATTTTTAATCTCCTACTAACATGGATAGTCAAAAGGATGTATTTAACAAATAAATATTATATTATAATATGTTTACAATTATTTAAATTTAATATTTTATCTACTTTATTTCATTTTTATCCATTATAAAAAAGAAAATGTTGCACATGTCTATATGCTAACTACCACCTCTAGAAAACATTAAATTTAATATTTCCAGGACCACATTTTATGGATAGTTTTAAAATTATAACTATTTTATAAACATTATAATTATGAAATGTTTAGAATTCTATAGATTATTTAACCATGATCCTTTTGATCCCAAATAATACCCCAAAGACGTTTGGGACCAGACAACCACAAAACATCTAATACCGACTTAATCAATTTAGTAACTAAATATAATATGATAATAAGTGAAATAAATGAATAACTATTGTTGAATTAACATAATAAAGGTTCTTAATAATGTAAACAATTAATTTATGTTTATTAACTTTTTAAGTAAAATATGAATTTGGTGAGTCTGGATTCATGGTAAATGGTTTCTGATCTTAATTTTATTTCTTTGAGACTTATGTCCTTTTCACAACATGTTTTATTTTTTATAGTGCATTAAATACCATATAGATCTACTTTATTATTCTTTTATTGAAATTCAAGTGGTTCTCGAATCCATTTCAATTTATTTTCTTCAATTTCTTCTTGATTCAAAAGTTACTAAAGTCCAAAAGTCTTTAATAAATTATTTACATGTTTTAATTTTTTTTATCTTTGATGTATATGTTTGTTTAAATGCTTTAAGAATTTCTTTATATATACATAAAATTTTATAAATGGTAATTTTAAAAAATATTGACTTTAATAAAAAAGTAACAACTCTATCCCTAGAAACCCAGAGCTGGAGTATACTTTATTACATTGAAATAAGATATAAGGGATATCATCCCAATGGATAGATCAGTTTAATAGTCTCTGAGAACCATAAATACACATTATTCCCATTTAACATTGGAAATAAAAAATAAAACCCAAAGAAATAAAATGTTTAGTATTCTTGAATATCATTCGAAGTATTCTTCTTCATATTCTAGGGAAAAGAAAATAAATAAAGGGTGATATCTGATTCTCCATAAGGGTCACATATAATATACGATATCATGATTAAATAAGGGATAATAAATATGTAAATGTAAATAATTGAATACAAATCCCATTTAATCAATAACTTGTGCACAAAATTCATCTATGAATAATATCAACAAAGTGATCTTATATATAATAATAAATAAATTCTCAAAGAATGAAACACTTAATACTGTATGTCATGATATAATAAATCATGATTTGGGTACCATTAATATGTTTTGCTAAGAAAGATTAAACTATGGGTATGTATACACCCAAAACCTATTTAATAATTCTATCTAATTTGTTTTTCACTTGTGACCTACCGATGCCTCAAGGGGATATATTACTTTAAGTAGAACCTATAATTTCATTTAAAATTCATTCCTCATATAATGAATGATCAATTTAATTTATAAATAATATTCCTTATTAATAAATATCCATATTGAGTAAAGGACATAAATATTATGATTTCCCTATTCAACCAAATAAATTTCATTGTAAAACCCTGAATGTGGAAATGTTATATGGTTTAGGAAATAGTCATATTAATGATACAATGAATATGTATATGTATATTTCAGAGAAGAGTCTCTCCCGCTTGAGAGTTTTCTCCCTAGGGATTCCTAGGGTTTTGAGTTTTCTCGTCCGTTCGGATTCGGCGGCTCCGTCTTCGCCGGTCAGTTTCTGGTTCTCCTTCCTCATCGTCTCCGGCTTCAGCGACAGCGGCTCGGGTTTTCCCAATCCTTGCCGTTCACCGTGTCTCCTTCCTCCGTTTTTCCTTGCCAGCTACCGGACTCTGGTTTCGGCGATCCGCTGGATTTCGGGCTTCATTCCCTCGAACTCATCTTCTGTTGCTGATCCTGGTCCTCAACGCTGCCCAGAAGTTTTTCCCGTCCCCTGTCCCTAGGCCTGTGCCAGATCTGGGTAAGGGAAGGTTGGCGGTGACCTTTGGGCGCTTGGGCAATTCCTCGGCTACGACGTTCCCTCTGCCACGCGGTGATTCGTGAAGCACCTTCCGAGACGAGGTCCCCGATCTTCGAAGGTGCGGCGGTTCCCCGGGGCGCGGCGGGCGTGGACGTAAAGAAGAGTCCTCCGACGCGCAAGTTGGTGCGCCACGCAGCTTGCCCGGTTCTCAAAGCGCGAGGAACTTGCGCGAGTTCTGTTTGAGTTTCTCCAGCGCGAAGGATTTTCCGCGCAAGTCTGGTTGTGAATCGTGATTGTTTCCCAGCGCGCTGCTTTTGGTCGCGCAGGTCGTTGCGCGGCTTGTGGTCCTCCCCAGCGATTTTTTTGGCCGCGCAGGTATTGGCGCGGCTTGTGGTTTCTCACAGTTTGACGGCGCGGCTCAGGTGTCGGCTCGGCCCGGCTTGTGGTCTTCCCCAGATTGGCACTTTGCTTTGTCCGCGCAGGTCTTGGAGCAGTTTGTGGTCGTCCCCAGCTTGTTGGCTCGGGTCGTGTAGGGCCGGCACAGACAGAAACAGTGGCACGGAGAAACAGGGGTACGGACATAAAACAGCGGCACAGACAGAAACAGTGGCACCTGATTGGAGGAATTATATCGGGCTGTGTCTGAACAGAGAAAGCATTGGGTTGGGCCCGACCTGTGTGAAGTATCAAACCCGGTCTGTGATACTATCCGTAGACTCCTGGAGGTTTGGAAAAATTGTGATTTTCCTGGTCGCGAAACTTCGGTTGGGTTGAATTTGCCTGCACGGTTTCGGATTGGGACAGAGTCCCTGGGTCGGGGAACACCTTCGGGCTCGATACCCCTTGGATAGGGGACATCTGTTTGGCCACTCCCTCCCTTGGAGATTTCGTGGCTCTCAACATGGAGACGGATCTGCTGAACCAATGGAAGAACCTCACTTTGATAGACAAAGAAAAAGAGCCACTTACAACCCGTAGAATTGAAGACAACACTTTGACAAAACGTATGGCTTTATTGGTTGTTGGAAGACTGGCGACCGAGGCACCATTTAATCTAAAGGCCCTCAGAACCACCCTTCAAAATCTGTGGAAATTGGAAGCTGGAGTAGCCATCCGGGAAATTGAGAACAAACTCCTTGTTTTTGAGTTCTTCAGTGATAAAGACAAAGATAAAGTCCTCAGAGGACGACCTTGGTCCTTTGACAATCATCTCATTCTAATGGAGGAATTTAAAGGGAGAGACGAGATTCAGAATTGTACACTTACCCAATCCCCGTTCTGGGTAAGAATTAAAGGAATACCGTTCCATGGGAGATCAATACTTGTGATGAAAGAAATTGGAGACCGGATCGGTCACTTCCTAGAGTGGGATTGCTCGGACCCAATACAATGGGGCCCCTGGGTTCGAATAAAGGCTGAGATCGATGTGTCCGAACCCTTAATGCGAGGCATGTTCCTGAAAATTGCTGATTCCAACACCTGGATCTCGTTTGAATTCGAAAAACTACCAATCTTCTGCTTCCTTTGTGGACGTATCGGCCACATTGAGAAAGCGTGTGGGGCAAAGCCAGAGAATTCCGCCGAAAATATTACCCTACAATACGGTCCGTGGCTCCGGGCCAAAGCACACAGAGAGGCATATATCCCTGAGGCGGAGAGACAAATAGATCGAGACCGCCTCAATGCAGCCCATCTAAGGCGACCGGAATCTAGACAACCTCCTATTATAAGGATGGGACCCCCTGTCTTCCCTAAAGAATCCCCAGCTGAGCTCAGGGGAAAGGGAAACGCCTCCCAAGAGATTATCGTCAGATGCAATGATGGGGATCAGCAAGACAGTCACCTGATTCAGGGTATCTCAAAATCCGACTTCGCTTTAACTGCACCGAATTTAACGTTCATTACTGCAACGGAGCCGCTACCTAAACCAAAAGAACCTCCAGAGAAATTTCCGAGCCAGCAACATGTTTCCTTGGATTCGCCTGAAGCTGAGCAGAGTCCAAATCGGATCTCAACCGATGCCCCTCTGCAAGCTGATACTGGGATGACTGAAGCCTCACCTTCAGGACATGTTACTCGTAGAACCTGGAGAAGGGCATGCGGCGGTGGTAAAGGCGAATGCCCAGGGAATCCCAACCCAGGAGATCTGAAACGGCAAAGCGAGTCCAGTGGTACGCACACCAATCCTCCCAAAAGGAGGAAAGCATCAGGCACGTCATTAACCCCACACGAGACAAAGGCGGAGGCGGGTCAGACCCGACCCCGCCTAGAGCAATGATTGCTTTATGCTGGAACTGTCGTGGGTTGGCAACCCACGAACGGTTCGTATGTTCCAGCGCCATTGCGCTCAAAGTTGCCCCGATATGGTTTTCCTGTCCGAAACCATATTGGAAAACAAGGACATCACAAATCTTGCCCTAAAATGCGGTTTCCAGGGTTGTTTCCCGGTTCCCCGCCAGGGACATTCAGGGGGGTTATGTCTTCTCTGGAAGGATAATGTCGATGTTAGACTCCTTTCTTTTTCCCAACGCCACGTGGCTGCATCCATTTGTGATTCCCAAAACCCCCCCTGGACTTTTGTGGGCTTCTATGGCTGGCCCTCCCAGTCTGATAAGTGGAAATCTTGGGATCTTCTGTGCAAACTCCGTCGTGATCTGCCAAGCCCCATTCTGTTTGGAGGGGACTTTAATGAGATCCTTTTCCAGAAGGAGAAAAAAGGTGGAGCTGTGCGCTCCTCCTCGTCTATGTCTGCTTTTAATGAAGCTATACTTAAGGCAGAGCTAATGGACCTGGGTTATACGGGTAATCCTTTCACATGGTTCCGAGGCAGTTCAGATGGAAATCGAATCGCTGAACGTCTGGATAGATTCTTTGGCTCAATGGATTGGATGAACCTCTTCAAAATGTACCATATCAGACATCTCACGTTCAATTGCTCGGACCACTGCCCAATTGTCATTAATTGCACCCATAATGAGCACGTTACCAGTCCCAGGAAACCATTCAGATTCGAAAGCTTCTGGTCAAAAGATCCCGAGTGCGAGGCGGTTATCCGTTCCGGCTGGAAGAATGGGCAAGATGATCTGAGAACCAACCTTCTCCGCGTGGCGTCGGATCTGCGGAAATGGAGCAACTCTAAATTCCGTCACCCGGACCGGCAATGCAAGTTTCTTGAAAGGAAGATTGGATATCTCCTTAGCAAACCCCCGTATAGCAGCATTCTCTCCAAAATTAGCGAAACCCAACGAGAGCTGGACGTTGCCCTGCGCAATAAGGAAGGTTTTTGGGCTATGCGTGCGCGTGATATTCATATAACAGAAGGGGATGCTAATACACGTTATTTCCACCAGAAGGCCTCAGCAAGACGCCGAAAAAACTTTATTTCTGGCATTCTCAATTCAGACGGTAGTAAAGTGTTTGACACAGGGGGAATCCAAGAAGCATTCCTGAGCTATTTTCAGAAGCTATTCTCTGCAGGCCATTCTATTATTTCTCCTGAGACTGAGGACTGCATCAAACCCGTGATCACTGACGATATGAATAGACAGCTTTCTAAAGATGTGACGAATGACGAGACTCTTAAGGCCTTAAAGCAAATTCACTCTACGAAGGCCCCGGGACCAGACGGATTCCATGCCCTCTTTTTCAAGAATTACTGGCACATCATTGGTCCAGACATATGCAATCTGATGCGGGATATATGGGCAGGGAAAACGGATCTGTCGTCTATTAATGAAACTATACTTACCCTCATTCCCAAGATGAAAAATCCGCAAGGGGTTTCGGACTTTCGACCTATCAGTCTGTGCAATGTTTCGTATAAGATCTTTTCAAAGATCCTGGCGAATCGGTTGCGTCCTTGGCTACCCGACGTCATTTCAGATAACCAAAGCGCTTTTGTGGCAAAAAGGTTAATCACTGATAATGCCATTATTGCTCATGAAATTTTCCACTCCATGAAAACTCGAACACGAGCAAAGAGAGGGATCATGGCTTGGAAATTGGATATGGCTAAGGCCTATGATAGAGTGGAATGGAACTTCCTCTAATTTGTGATGCTCAAGATGGGTTTTTGCACCAAATGGATTGACATGATCATGCAATGCGTCTCGTCAGTTTCCTTCTGTATCAACGTCAACGGGGTGCTAACCCGAGGCTTTTCACCATCCCGTGGGCTTCGTCAGGGAGACCCTCTTTCACCCTTCCTTTTTATTTTGGTGGCTGACGTGTTTTCTATCCTCCTTTCCAGGGCAGCTTCGCGTTCCATAATTCATGGGGCGAAAGCGTGCCGCAAGGGCCCTCCGATTTCCCACCTATTCTTCGCTGATGATTGCCTTCTTTTTTCTCGTGCTACCCCTAATGAGTGTACCGCAATCTGCCAGGCGATACAACAGTATGAACGGGCTTCAGGACAAATGATCAACCAGAGTAAATCGGAAATTTCTTTCAGCTCTGGAGTCCCCCAGCCGAAAAGAGAAGATCTATGCTTTTTAGCACGCATTCCTGGGGTTGATAAGCACCAGAAGTATCTTGGACTCCCGACGGTGGTTGGACGGTCGAAGAAAGAAATCTGTTCAGCTATTGTGGATCGAGTTGAAAGAAAAATACAAGGTTGGACCCCTAAAAAAATCTCCAAGGCCGGGAAGGAAATCCTCATCAAGGCGGCACTTCAATCGGTCCCTAGCTATCTGATGTCTATTTTTAAACTTCCTGATGTGGTGCTTTCAAAGATTCAATCCAGCACATCTAACTTCTGGTGGGGTCGAAAGGACGGAAAAAATAAAGTCCATTGGATCGCCTGGTCTGCTCTCTGTCAACCAAAATCGGAAGGCGGAATGGGATTCCGGGACCTTTCTCTTTTTAATGATGCTTTGCTGGCCAAACAAGGCTGGCGTTTGATTTGTAACCCATCATCCCTATGCGCTCGAGTTCTCCGGGCTAAATATTTCCCACATACGGATTTCTTGGATTCCCATCTTGGCTATCGACCCAGTTTCCTCTGGAGAAGTATTTGGGGTGGTCGTAATCTGTTGAGGAAAGGACTTGGCTGGAGGATTGGGAATGGTTTAACGGTCAAGTTGTGGACTGATCCCTGGCTTGTTGATCAGACAGGCACGAAGGCGTCATCCCCTTTTTTTCCAGGATCCAAACATGCCACAGTTTGCTGGCTTTTTGATGATCAAGGGGCGGGTTGGTGTTTGGAAAAACTCTTCTCATGTTGTAATGAGCGGGATAGGAGAATTATTCTGAGTATCCCCTGTATGCCAGACGCGGGGCAAGGTCATCTCTACTGGATTAACAATAGCTCAGGAGAGTATACGGTGAAAGATGGTTACCGGCGAGCTCTGACTGCCCAAATTACAGAAGGGGAGGCGAGGCCCTGGACAACAATCTGGAAGATTAACGTTCCCCCTAAAGTTCGCTTTTTCTGGTGGCAGGTGTGCACCGGTATCCTTCCAACTATGAGCCTCCTTGCCTACAGACACTTTTCAAACGACAACTCATGTCCTTTCTGCCCTTCTGTGACGGAATCCCCTCTCCATGCTCTTTTTCATTGTCCTGGGGCTCAGGAGGTTTGGAATGGCTGGGGATCAACCACAGAGCTGTTCCTGGACACCGCCTCGGATCTTACATCTCTTCTGATGCGATGGTGCTCCTCCTTTTCGCCGGCTAAAGCAGGCGCCCTGTGCATTATGACTCGGATTATCTGGGACAGGCGGAACGAGGCCATTTTCAATCATTTCCGGAGGCCCCCCAGATTCTGGATTGACCGGGCATTGTCATGGATTGCGGTTTGGCAGAACCATCCTGAGCAACAAAGACTTGTCACCCCCTCTCCTCTCCCCCAACATTGGTGCCCCCCACCGGAAGGGATTCTTAAGATCAATGTGGATGCCTCTCTTCCTAAGGATGGCCCAGTTGGACTTGGTCTACTGGCCCGAGACAACCTGGGAAATCTTATTGCGGCCAAATACGAAGCACGTTATGCTCTTTGGGAGCCCTCAGTCGCGGAGGCCGCCGCCATTCTTGCTGGGTTAAACTTCGCGAAAGATCGCGGTTGGGAGTCCATTCACATCGAATCCGACTGCCATACTGTAATCAATGCTATCAATCTCACTGACGGCGAGTTTCAACCTTTCGGCCCCATTATCCGGTGTATTCACGCGCGGAGACAAGGCTTCAACTCCTGCAAGTTCTCATTTATCAGAAGGGAAGCGAACGAAGCCGCTCACAAGATGGCAGGCATTGGTCCTCCTTACGAGGATTTGCTTTGGTTCAATCATTTTCCATCGTGGTTACGCTGCTGTATTTCTGCTGATCTACACCATTAATGGATCCGCCTTATTTTGTCAAAAAAAAAATGTATATTTCAGAGAAATTTAATGTCTAACAATCGCAATAAAGTTAATGTTTCAAAATAAGTTAATTAAACAAAAAATTAATAAGAGATAAAATATGACAATCAAATATCATAACTATAGGTTTTGTAATAAAATTGTATCCTTTATAGAAATAAAGAAAATAGAAGTGAAATATTAAAATAACTTTTTATTAAATATATTTATTTATAAAACCATTGAAGTCATGTATAAGAATATAATTAGTATAAAAGAGTTATGGTGGTTGGAATGTTTTTTAATGATGTAAAAGTTAAAAATAAAACATTCATTTCAACTTTTTATAAACTAAGTTGAAAATGTAATTTTAGGGAAACAATAGAAATGTTACTTTCAAACAATTTAAAAATTCAAGAATAAAATAAAATGTATTTAATTAATCATTTTCATAAATAAAAATTCCTTTTTTAAAATAATTTTGAAAAATATAAACATTGAATAAAGATATACCTGATCATAAAGAGAAATTAGATTTTATTATCTTCTAAAAATTTATTTTATTGGTTCAAGTTCCAAATGGAGGAAAAGAAAGAAACTTCTTAAATTTCTATAAGATAATAAAATAAATGGATTTTTGAAAGATATATTATAATATTTCTTTAAGGGAAAGTATAAGCAACCCTAGGAAAATAGGTTTGTAAAAGAAATTTTAACCTCTTTGGTAACTTTTAAATTGTAACCCCTTGAAAGCGTAACTTGAATTGAAACTTTAGTAATCATTATTAACTATACATTCATGTTAAATACATAAAGGTGCAATTATATACACCACATAAAATGAAATAGGTTCATAATACCAAATATATTGCAATGGAGTGGAAATTGAGATGAAATGCCTTACAAATATTGTATCATAATAGTGATAATTAAGTAGTTAATTTATTATGTGTAAAAATGTAAATAATTAAAAAATAAGTATAGATAATAAATTATAAAATTAAATTCATTTAACACATAATAATTTGATAACATATTCAAATATGCAGAAGTATAACCCAATGAATGGAAACTGAGTTAAGAATCCACTTACAAAGTTTGTACAGATTATGTGAGATTTAATAAATGAATTCATTATGTATGATGAGTGAAAAAATAAATAAAAATAATATTAAAAAAAAAATAAAATGATAAAAGTTTATTATAAATATAATGTTATCATATCAAAGACAGTGAATAAGTAATATAATCTAATCAAAAGAAATTCAGTTATGAAATTCCTTTCAAACATCATATCATTGAAATATCCAAAATATAAGTGGTAATATAAAATAAAACAATCAAATTTAATTTCACACACAATCATGGTATAATATAGTCATTTAAGTGGAAGTATAACCCAATGAATAAAAATTGCGAAAAGAAACTCCTTACCTCACACTTCCCTTTAGTTTAATGTTTTTTATCCTCATGTATAATTGTTTTAAACATGTTATTAATTTATTAAAGAACCATATTAGTATTAATAATATTATATATTATCCTCATATAACATATTAGTAGAGATTAATTAACAATCTTTCATTATTACCATTGATTCAGGTGTTAAATGCTTCATTTTCTCAAGCGTGTTTTGTCATAGTAGTTCTGATTACTGTGAATAGGATATTGTAAAATCATATCTAGAATCATATTAATGATATAAAAATCACATTTATTCATTATATATATTTTTATAATTATCCTGGAATGTTAGACACGAAAAATGAATCGTATCACTTCGTGGAGAAGGTATGTCGTACTTTCACATGTGTGACGTTATCATTTCCCTAATAGGTGAATGTGTAGGGAACTGGATGATATATTAATTTTAAATATTAAATATTATTTTATATATATCATATATATATATATATTCATTTGTTCCATTATCATGACTATCCATGTGTTTCCTTGATGAAAAACAAATTACATCGGTTCGTGAGGTGGTAGTCCTCTCTACACATGGGTGATGGTTTTTTTCCCATTTGATGGATAAGAACACAGATAAATATTATTACATAAAAATAATTATATCTCAGTACATTTTAGAAATATTTTTTGTTATATTTTATTTTTTAGGACATAATTTATGGTCTTAAAAGAATAAGTAAAAATGAAAGTTCTTCATTCAGATGATTACCTTCTCTTATAAAAACCTCATTTAGATATATTCTTAAGGACCATAGGGTTGGTATTTTAGTTTGAAAAAAACCGTTATAGTGTTTATAATTAGTTTTTGGAGATATTTTTTTAGGGGTTGTTCAATCTAGGATACTAAATGTGGTTTTGAGAAAAGAGAAAAGGGGTACTCATTTATAAGTTGGGGGAGGGACACTCTTGTAATTACATATATTATTATATTAATATAAATTAATTATTCTGAAATAATTGAACTAAATTGAAATAATAAGAATAAAACTTGAGTATGAGTCTAAATACTCTCATAAAATAAAATTTGGACAAGTTTTGGCTATGTTTTCACCCTTTCCTTTTAGTTTTGACACCCCATCAATGCTTTTGACAATTACCATAATATAAAAGTTTTATACCCTTTAAGGGACAATAATGTTAACATAAAAGGAATATTGACCCTTAAATGGAATATTTTTAATATTTTAAAACATATCCCATTCAATAAGATGATTATAATATTTTTAAGAATTTTAATTCATTTAATATAATATTGTTTATTAAAAAATATTATAAATGTCATTTTTAGAACTATTCATTTAATTTGAATTTAAAGACATCGATACAAAGATGGAATTAAAATATAATATTTTAATAAATATTTAATATTTTTTTATCTATGCTTTTTTTGGGACACTATAACCCATCTAAAAAATATTACTTTTATCATTTATTAAAATTATTTATTTGATCTTTCTACTACTTACACAAACAATGTATCAGTGTTTCATAAGTATTTAAGGTAATTATTTTATAAATAAAATTTAAACATATATTACCATCATAAAAAATAATTTATATTTCAAATAATTATTTATAAGCAAATAGATATTTTTTATCTCTGTCAGGAATTTTTTTATATATTAAAACAAATATAGTGACATTTTGTACTTTATATTTACATAAAATAACATATAAGTCATTATAAAAGACAAATGGAACAAAATTTCTATAAATTTGAGTCTTTAATGATTATGTAAACAACTAAATCATAAAATATATTAAATTAAGGTATTAGATTTATTTTTTTCATTATCATATTATCTTATGCATGTTTTAACAATTTTATCCATACCATGATGACAATTATAAACTAATATTACTATTCATGTTGACATAAAATAAAAGGGAACTATCTTCAAAATTAGAACATCATGATTCAAAATAAAGAAACCATTTTTCAATATTTAATATATAGAAGTTTAAGAATTCATTTTTAACTTAAATTCGCAAAACACAACGAAAAGGAGTTTTTAGGAAAATGAGTCTTAAGAAAAAATTAACTTATATAAAAATGATGAATATTAATATATAAAATGGGAATATTTATATTATTATAAATAAAATTAATAATATTTAACATTTTTGAAAAATCCAAAGTAAAATGTATTTTTAAATTACTTGATTTAATGATAATAAATGAGAGTATTTGAAAAATTTTTATTTTTACTATTTTCTGAAAAATCAATCATTTTAGAAAAATCCCAAAATTTCAACATAAGTTAAATTTTTTAAGATTATTTTTAAAATCATGTACATTTTATGAAATAAAATTTCTAAAATTATAATAAGTTCATTATAATTTCTACACAAAATATGTATTAAAAACCATTTTTAAAGAAAACATATTTTTAAAATATAAATAGATTTTACTAAAAATTAAGTACTTATTTTTTATTAATAAATAATGTATTCAAAACCTCTATACATTTTTTTCATAATTTGGTTAACCATATTAATTAGTTCCAGTCCAGTGTTTAGGAGATAATAATACCATTAAATAATAATATTTTAATAGTATATCATGGTTCACTTAATACACGGTGATGCCTATTAAGAAATATTTTGAGCATAAAATTCTAAATTTTCATGGTGTTAAATTCTACACCCAACCCCTAAATAAATTACTCCATAATAATTTTATCTACTTAAAAATACATTTTTCACAAACCCAAATTATATAGATGAATAACAAAATTCTCTTTTGAAATGGGGATGTAGGATACATAAAGGCTCCCTGAACTACCACATATTCGAGTTCAAAAAAATAATTAAATTATAGGTAATTTAAAATATATACATGGAGTAAAAAAAATAATTTACAAAAAACTAATAGATAATGATAGATAATTTAATTATTAGAAAGTTAATGACCATATAAACAAAAATCAGTGAGGGGTGAAAAGACCACAAATTTATTAAAAATGAAGGTAAAAGGTTTACATTTTATTTATTTTCGGATCCTTTTCCTAAATTTGATGGATTGTTTTACTATTAAGATGAATATAATGAGGAAATGTACTTACAATATTTATTTCTATTTACTAAGAACATTTTAATCATCTAGTTTTAATTTGATGAATTTACACATCATCTCTTATTCTAAGAAGTGAATATTCATGCGGAAATTTTCTAGCCTAAAGAACTAAAATAAACTTCTAGGAGATCATAAGACCATAAAATAATAAAGATTATTTATTATTTATATTAATATTTAACGAAACCAATATTTTTAGCACATGTTGTCCAATATATATTAATATAATACATTAATCTCTAAAACCTCAAAAAACCCCCTAAAGGTCAACATAGTCCATTCTATAAATTGTTAACCTTAAGAATCCACCAAAATATGTTTTACCAGTTGAAAACCCAAAAATTTAAAAACTTTTATCAAACATTTATCCCATAAAATTTATTGTATAACATAATTTTACATACCAAAAATGTGTATACCTTGGTCTAATATTCTCTTAAATCATACTAATAACCAAAATTTCAATAAAATCAATGAAAAAATATATTCTTAAAAAATTAACACAATCCTTATTCCTCAAATAAAATCACTAGATATAAAAGATATTCCATAAATGAAATAAATATCATCAATGATGAGCTAAATAACTTCTTTTATCAAATAACTAACTAATATATAGCTTACCAATACTATCCCATTTAATTAATCAATGTCAACTATCTCTTTATCTAAATTAGAAATTATTAACTCAACATTAGGAAAATGTTAAGGGTAATCCTTACCTTAATCACGGGGTCTCAAAAAATATCACCTTAATATTAAATCACTTTTCTTGGTTATTGGTACCATAAAAAATATTTTCTAAAATCCTTAAAGAAAAACTAATACAATAAATCCTTATATATTTCTTGATTCTTATAAAAATAATTCTTTGATACACCACTTTCACAATATAGTTCTAAAATCCTAATACACAAGTGATTCATTCATTCCACTTTAATGATTGAAAAAACATAGGTTCCTCCTTGATCTATGAGTTAACCCTTTAATTAGGGTATTAACGTGGATAATTCCCATGTTCCCCATATATAACATATTATACAATAAATTATAACTTAGGATGATGTTTATATCCCTCCTTCTAACTCTTAATTTTTCCTCAGTAATTACTTGCTCTATTCACTTCCATTCCACTCATAAAACATTTTACTATTAATTTTATACATTCTATGGGGTTTCTATTTACAAATTTTTGATATGAAGGAAATTGATCCCTCATTCCTTAATGGTGTCCACCAACCTTGCTCTTATAGAACCCTATTATTATATTATTTTGTTATTCTAAGAGTTGGTTAAGGTGTATGTTGTTAATAATATATCATGATAAATGATTAGGGATAATAAAAATATATTTCACTCCAATCACTATCTAATTTGGTTGATCATAATCACAGTATTGTCCATCACATTCATTGTTAACTTGATTCCTCCTATTTCCATCCATTTAAAAAAAATCCAAAAATCATAGTATGAGAAACAATAATCATAGAGGGAAACCATATGATTATGATAATAATTTTTAATATGTCTAAATCCCGACACCTTAGGTTTAAAATCGACCATTCATGGTCATCATCTATTAAATGACTTCATAATTTTTCATAAAGAAAATATTAATTAACCCAAGCGTATCCCATAAGAGTTTAAAACTATTTATACATTAAAACCACATTCACCGTACACCAGAATTATGGTCAATACATTCCTAACCAAATATTTTTAGGTTTATTACCCTTATATTCATCTATAAAAAAATAAAATACAATTTTAGTATTTAGACAACGATGTTTTGAAAGGAAAACCATATAATATCTAACTTAAAAAAATTTATAATGTTATCATATACGTAGACTTATCTTCAATGTCTATCATAGGGTTTTATTCCCTAATCTCTGTTTTCCTAAATCAAGTTTAAAAGGATTCCTTTAAATTTCCATTGAAACTAACTATAATAAACTTGACCCTAGTAACCCAAAGATGGTGTCTACTTTATTACATTTTCATAAGATACAAGGAATCTAATCATGAAGGATCTATAGGTTTAGTGTTCCTAAATAATTATACACATAAATTATTACCATTTTATAATTGAAATAAAATATAAAAAGTAATAAAAGAAAATGTTTGGCACACTTGAGCTCATTTAATGTATTCTTTTTCATATTCTAGGGAAAGAAATATCCTGGTGAAATGAAAGAAAACAAATGGTGAGGTCAAATTCTCAAAAAGGGTTCTGTATTATGGAAACTATCATGAGTAAATAAGGCATAATAAATATGGAATGTTAATTAACTTAAAATACAACACATTTAATAAATAACTTCATCACAAAATAAATAAATGGATAATATCAGTGATGTAATTTCATAGATAACAATAAATGAATTCCCCATGAATGAAATGATTAATATTGGATTTCATGATCACATAAATAATGATATCTTTACCATGAAGACCTTTCACTAAGACAATTTAAACAATGGATAGGTATACACCCAAACCCATTTAATAAAGTTATCTAACTATTTTGTATCAAAATACACATTGATTCATAGAGGTAAGAAATAATTCTATGCCCCACCCATCAATTAATGTCTAATGAATTCATTATATATGTAATGATCAATTTAATTCATAAATAATATTCCCTATCAATAATGATCCATATTGAGTAAAGTATACTGAATATCATGATTTACCCAGTTAGTCAAATAACTTTGATAATAAAAAACTATATCTAGAAATAGTATATATATTAGCAAATAAATATATCTAGGATATACATAATTTAGATATTTAATAGAATTTTATTTCTAAGGATCATTAGAAATTTAATGTTTTAAGAGAATGTTAATGAACCAAAAATTAATAAGAGATAAAATATTACCATCAAATCATAAAAAATATAGCTTTTGTAATAAAAATATGTCCTTTAGATAAATAATTAATTTGAATGAAAAATATTTAAATAACAATTTATTAAACAGTTTTCTCTATAGAATGTTGAAATCTTATAGAATAAGGAAAATATTGTAAAACATTATGGATACAGGAATGTATATTAACACTGTATAAGTTAAAAATAAAACATTCATTAGGACTTTTGTTATAAACAAAGTAGAAGATGAACATTTAAGAAAAAATTAAAAAGATTCCTTTAAAACCCTATGAAAACTCAAGTATAACATAAAATTTTCATAATAAATTATTTTAGTAAAAATATGTTCTTTTGTTAATTTTTTTTGAAAATATGGACATGGAAGAAAAATATACCCAATCAAAAAGAGAAATAGGGTTGGTTTTTCCATTAAAAATTTTATTACATGATTCAAGTTTCAAATAGAGGAAATTTTTGAATAAAATAAAAAACCATTAATTATCTAGAGGATAAAAAATAGATAGATTTTATGAAGGATATATTAGAAGACTCTATCCAAGAAAAATATAAAAAACCCTAGGAAATGATATTGTAAAATAAATTATTACCTATTTAGTAAATTTTAAATTTCTACCTCTTTCCATCAAATGTAAGAAATTTGATTAAAAGAACCCCAGAGGGAACATGGTTGGGGAGGTCTAAAATAATATAGACTAAGAGTATCAACACATGTGATATTTTTACACTCAGGGGGAGGGAACCTAGACTAGAAAAGATCATTCTATGATTACTCAAAATATACTTTAAAGAAAAAATGTTAGATAATTTGTTCCCTTCACACCACATATATGTCATACCAGCTTTGTTGATGATTCCATTCCACTAAAGGATAGTACACACAACTGACCCGGGAATGGATATCCTTACCTATATAGAATGGATAAGAATAGTGGAATTAGATTCAATAGATGTCAGTGGAATATCCAGCAAATTGTAAGCCTTGATCCTATCAAGAAGATCCTTGGTTTTGGAAAGCATCGAATCATCTGGGCCATAAAAATTGTTTAAGGAGATGATCACAGAGCCATTAGAGTCATATAAAACAACGCCTATGAGAATGATACCGAGCTAGAAGGAACTATTTTTAGTGATCTTGAACCCGCTGTTAGGAGGGTTCCACTAAACCCATTGCTCATGGGAAGATATCCTCTGGTCAGGCTGAATGTGACTCCCGTGGGGAATCACCCTCCCTAACATAGAATACCTCTACCAATTTTTTATGATCCAACATAATTCGAAAATGAGACATAGTGAATGAAATTTTATATCCAGTTGGGAACTGATGATTTTAGCATTACGTGCACGGTTCCTAACCATCCATAAACCCCAACAACCCACAGAATGGAGAGTGGACCTTTAAAAAGAATAAATTAAATTGAAAAAGTAATAATCATTAATAAATAAATATTCATGTTAAATAAATAAAAGTGGTATTATATACAAAACATAAATGTAAATACGTTCATAATATCAAATATGTATTAATGGAGTGGAAATTTAGATGAAATCACTTATAAAGATCATATCATCGAAGTGAATATTAATCAGTGAAGTAAGTATGTGTAAAAAATTTAAATATAAATAAAAATAGAAATAAAACATAATACAATAATATTTATTTTCATAAATAATCATGGAATAATATATTTAATGAAGTATAAGTATATCGCAAAAATATATAAATTGAGTTAAGAATCCCTTTAAAAAGAGCATACTGTCGAAGTGAGAATTAATCAATGTAGTAATTATGTGTGAAAATTATAAATCCAATTTTTTTTTTAAAATAAAATATAAAATAATAAAATGCAATTAAACTCAAAATCTTGACATATCAGAGAAAATTAATAAGTTATATAACCTAATGTAAAGAAATTTTGTTTTGAAACCCCATACAATGATCACATCATTGAAGTTAGTATTAATTAACGAAGTGATTATGTGAAAAAAAATTAAATCTACAGAAGAAAATTGGAAATAAAACATAATAAAATAAAAGGTCATTTAACAAATAATCTTGGTATAACATTGTTAATAAAGTAAAAGTATAACCCAATGATTGTAAATTGAGTTAAGAAACCCCATACCTCACACTTTTCTTTAGTTTTATGTGAATTGACCTCCTATATAATGGTTTCAAACATTTTATTAATTTATAATGGAACTATAATAATATTTATAATATCATATATGATCTTATTATAACATATTATCACCTGTAAGTTCACAATATTTCATTATTTTCATTGTTTAGGTTGTTAACTGCTTCATTTTTTCATGCATGTTTTTTCATAAAAGTTATAGTTATTGTGAATAGGATATATTTACATCATTACAATAATTATATTAATGATATAAATATCATATTTATAATGAATTAGGATTTTTATACATGTATATAATATATATTAAAATAATATTCATTATATGGCACAAAAATATGCCCAAGGACCATAATAGTTTAGTGTCTTTGGAGTTAAGGTACACAACGTTCTAATTTTTCTTTGGAGGTAAGGTACACCACATTTTATGTGTTTCCTCATGATATAACCCATGTAAGAGAAAAAAGGTTCCATAAACATCATGACATTATAAATATAAAAAATCCAAAGAAAAAACAACAATAGTATCCTTAGATCTTGTTCCTAGTAATGCATAAGTAACATAAATGAATGTCATATTAGAAAGAAAATGTTTTAAAAAATCATTTAAAACAATTCTTTTGGAAAATAAATTTTCTCTAAAAATAAATCATTAAAACTAAAAATTCATAATATATTTTGAAATTTATTTTCTTTTAGAATAACTTTTAAAACTTATAAAAGAAGCATTAAAATCATTTAAAACATTTATTTAGAAAAATATCCTTTCTAATTTTAAAAACAATTTTAAAAAACT
This sequence comes from Viscum album, assembly GCA_963277665.1. Lineage (NCBI taxonomy): Eukaryota > Viridiplantae > Streptophyta > Magnoliopsida > Santalales > Viscaceae > Viscum > Viscum album. The sequence continues at coordinate 1,641,999,005 of OY728145.1, forward strand.
AAATTTTTTTCAAAATCCATTTCTTTTAAAATAACATTTAATAGATATAAATAAATATTTAAAAATAATTTAAATTTTTTAATGAAAATACACTTTATGATTTTAAAAACTATTTTTCAAACACAAAACATTTTCGAAATCCTTTTCTTTGGGAGTTACCATGAAAAATTATAAAGGAATTTTAAAAAATCATTTGAAAGATTTCTTGAGGAAAATATACTTTCCACTTTGAAAAAAACATTTTAAAATATAACAAAATTCAAAATCATTTTATATTAAAATATCCATCAAAACATATAAAATAATATTCAAATAAAATAATATTCATGATTACAGTAAATTGCATTATTGTCATACATGATAAAACAAAGATTCCTTAAAAATTTTCAATAAAATAGAAATGGGAATTTTATAAAAAAAGACATGAATATTCCTTTAAAAAATTTAAAAAATTAATTTAACAAATCATTTTAATATTTTAATTTTTTTTGAAATATTTCTTTAAATCATGGTTTTTTAATAAAAAGGGTTTTTAACCAAAGTGAACAATAAAGATGATTTTCTTAAAAACAATATATTAAGTATAGAAACTGATGAAAATGAAGAGAAACCATTTATATTTAGGTCATAACCATATGTGAATAAAATTCATGAGTTTATCGAGAGATATATCATAGAGTTTCATCATTGAAAGCATAATCATAAATAATCTCCATAACAAATGAGATTGTAACATAAAAATCTTACCACTTTGGTAACATTGAATCATGAGCCCCATGAAAGAATAAAATTAATTTAAACTTATAATATAATAGGAAGAAATATATTAATTATATTAAATGTAAAATGGGTTGTATATGCACCTCATAAAAGAAAATAGGTGCATAACATTACATATGTATAAAAGAAGACAAATTGAGAGAAAAATCTCTTACCACTTTGGTTACTTCGGAACTATAATCCCCATGAAAGATAGATCCTAAAATGTATATGTAAATACACAAAAATTTAAGGATAATAATAATAATATAAATTCATGGGAATTATATATAAGACATAATAGAAACACGAGGTGAATATATATTGTTTCTTATAGAAAAATAAAAGTGAGACGAAAATCCATTATCTTAAGTCTGACCTTCATTAATACAGGTTAAAAAATCCTTTATAATAAGTATAAACTTATTATTCATCTATTAAAGAACCATAATTATGTAACCATACCAAATATGATTTATTTATGACCACTTATTTTCCTTTTATTAACAATTACATGTTAAAATAACGTTTTAGATAATAACCGCTTTGTCTTTCATGTATGTTTTGATTTTTTATTTTTCAGTTATATTACATTGATCATTGTTATATAATCTAAAAAATGTTAAACAAGATATAATTATCATATATATTTAGTACAAATCTATTTATACTAATCCATAAAAGTTAGAGACTGAAAATGAAATACACAATTCATAGAGACGGTAGGACATATGTACACATGAACGATGTTTCCATTTTCTGAAAGGATTGAAAGAAATAATGGTAAATAATAAATTAATATTCAAGAACTTTTTATTCTATATATATATATATCATATAATTTTCTAAAATCTATCCTTATTACTTTCTATGTAAAGCATGACCGAATCAAAATACTTCGTGTGGCGGTATTCTGCCGTACACACGAGCAATGCTATCATATTCCCACAGAATGGAAAGTACAAAGGTATATGTGAAATTATAATTCCATAAGTATAATAATATCATAAATAAAATATATAAACATTTAATACATATTTATATCTAGTCGTGAGAGGTGGTGATGGAAAACGATTAACATCGGTTCGCAAGGCGGTAGTCCATCCCTTATAAAAAATTACTAGTTAGTGGTAGTTTATTAGTAGCAGTTCTATTAACTACCACTAAATAAATTCTGTTTTAAAAAATTAATATAGGGAAAGTTTCATCAAATTGTTGCTATATATTTTTATTTTAATAATTGGAGGTATTTTTTATTAAACCAATGAGAAATGTTTAAAAAAACCCAATTTCCCCCTCCTTCTCCCTATGCGTGACCCAAAACCAACCCATATCCTCCCCCACTCCCCATGTGACCCCAACCCAATAACCCCCCACCCTCCAACATCCCTCTCCCCATTAGTAACATGAAACCCCCTTCCAACCTCCCTTCTCCATCCTTAGTAAAGACCGTGACCCCACACAAATACCCCTCTAACCTCCCTCTTCCCAACAACGAGTAGAACCCCCCCTCCAACCTCCCTCTTCCTGGTGGTGATGCAGAACTCGCCATGCCCCTCCAACCTCACTCTCCTCGGTAGTGATGTGAAACCACCCCTAAGACCTCCCTCCTCCATCCCTGGTGGCAACCATAATCCCCATGACCCCACTTCGACATCCCTTTTCCCAGTAGTGACAAACACCCCCCTCCAACCTTCCTCTCCCTAGTTGTTCCCCTGCCCAGTAATGACACATACCCCCTCCAACCTCCCTTTCCTTGGATAAGTTCTCCTCCTCCTAGCCTCTTAAGGCTTCTTTGGCCTTGTTGTGGTGATTTAGTGTCCCACATTGTGGAAGTGGAAGATTATAGGTTGGTTTTCTCTATTACATAGCTTATTAAATTAATAAACACTAATTTCATAACTATTTAATCTAGTTTTTTTATTCTCATTTAAATTTTTATATGCACATATAAATCTATTTTAAATTGAAACCGTGATTTTCTTTTTTTCCATTAAATGTCATGGTTTCTTTTATGAAAAACATGTATTTTAACTTTTTTTTCCAACTAACATGCACACCTAACATTTAATAAAATAGTAGAATGTGTTTTATTATGTGATTTCATGAATTTAAATGTTTTTTTGGTTCTTAAAATAATTTTTAATAGAAACTCGTGGCTTCCAAGGTTGTGCATGGATTTTAAAGAACCAATGTTTGTTTACCTTTATTATATTGACTTTATAATTATTGGGTATATGAGTTTTCAAATAAATTTTATAAAGAGGTATCTTAAAGTGTATTCTCTTATGGGATTCATCCCAAGAAATTATTTTATTGGTTATAATATACATAATTGGAATCTATTAATTTATCTTGAATGATTTCATAATAGTTGGTGACACAATGAAACTTGGTTATACCCCTATAATTTAATGTAAATTGTACACCTTGAGTGTTTTTTGCCTCATTTTTACTCTTTTAACAACTTATTATACTCCATGAGATTGGTTAACATCATTCATTTAGTCTTCCTTCATTTCCATTCCTCAATAATTCTTAATATTGGGATTTTAGTTGAAATTTTATTCCCTGATTTAATAACATTATCCTGAGTAGAATATTCATGGATCAACATTGTATAATAAGAAATTATCATTATGAAGACACCAATAACCAAAAGGCCCAGAAGGAAGTAAAATACCCACTCATACCAAATTTTATTTAAAAATAAATGACAAATTTAAAACATCAAAAGGGAGGTTTACAAAGTCTAGTAAACAAAGTGCCATGTGCATATACCTCAACAAGTTGCACACAAAAATCAAGAGCCATAAAAGACAATTCTGAGCTGAACTATAGAATATCCTTCTTATACAAAGCATCAATAACCTGGTTATCCTCCATATAAACATGAGTCACATCCAGAATAACACCATCAAGAAGTTGTAGGCATTTAATCCAAGAAGGCAACATAACCCATGGGACATTCTTCGACCGTCTCTTTAGGATGTCAACAGCCACTATTGAGTCTGATTACATCCGGAGAAATAACCAACCATAATGAACTACATAAGTTATAGGTTTAATCATATCCCATAACTATGCCTCAATGGTAGAGCCCGACCCAATATAATGATAAAAGAAGCCCTTAACAAATCCATGATATGTATGTAAAACACCACCTCAGCCTGAAGGCCCAGGTTCACCTGCAACCACCCCATCAACATTAACATTTACCCAAGAGGTAATAGTAGGAATCCACCTTATGGACTTCATCACCAATGGTTTTCTTTTCCTTCCTGAAAAACCAAAGTTCCTCAGAATAACAAGATCATTAAACTCATTGCTCATGCAGCCAACCTGTAACGTAGAGGTAGTAAAAACTGCCCTATGAATAGATCTAAAACCTGACTAAAAAGTGAGCTTGAAATTCTCAAAAACCTAATCATTCCGAGCCCTCCATATGAAACCAACTGTTGTTACAACAACTTCCAAAAGGAGATTCCGGACCTGATCACTGCAATGAGCATCCACAGTGGAAGAAAATCACCCTTAAATTGATCTCAAATCCAAGAAGTAACCTATCACATCCGGAAGATACCTCCATATCCTGCATATAAGAGTAAAGTTTAAGAAAAGATGATCAATTGATTCTACATTAGCAAAGCAAAGAGAACAGGCCGATGAATGTTGTATCCCAGCCCGTTGGAGAAGACACTGAACAAGTAGCCTTATTTTCCATATCCTCCAAATAAGAAAGAACTCTGTAGTTGGAATGAAGATGGTCTTATAAGAAAGAAGCCAATGAGTAAATGGTTCATACATTGATCAATGTGGTTAATTTTTAAATGGAATTTTCCCTCCTTAGTGACAACACTAAGGTAGAATACACTATTGTATTTTTATCCCATAAAAATAATATCATATGCATATAAAATATCAAAAATTTATAAATATTTATTATCTTTAATGTATAAGTTATTTTAAACACTTACATAATTAAATATTAATTATTTCATGCATATACATAACTTGAAATACCATTCTCTTGAGTCTTATTCTAACATGTATAGATTCTTATTTAATTTTGATTATACTTTTTGATTAATCATTTATATAATTATATTTTAATGTATAGGGAGAATACAATATAATAACTATGGATGAAATTTGAATTATTTCACCTCAAAAGACACCTTGGTATGCCATGGGTTGGGAAGCATTTTTAGATTATGCAATTAAAAACCGATCAGTGGATGGTAGAATAAAACATCCATGTAATGAATGTAAATTCAAACAACAGTTTCATATAAACAATGTATATAATCCTTTGATATTTAAATTTTTTCTTACTCGATATGTATGTTGGATTTGGGATGGTGAATCAAATGTTATAGAAATTAAAAACAACAACAATGCTATAAATGAAATACTGAGTGACACAACATAGGATAATTTAGCCTGAAATTTGTTAAACGAAGCATTTTTTTTGAAGCATATAATGTATAAAATTTTAATAAATCAAAAAAACCTTCAGTTGATCCCGAGCAGATTAATCTTGCTCATAACTCTAGTGACCAAAAAACTGATTTTTATGAATTAGTTGAAGACGGATAGTAAGATCACTATGAAGGGTTATCAAAGTATTTGAAGTTGACTTTTCTACGTAAGATGAATCATATCAAGTGCTTTTATGGATTTTTTTACAATGAAATGTCTATTATTGTAGAGTTTATCCATGATACATTTAGTGAATCTAAGATCCCTATATCATTATATGAGATGAAGAAAATCATAAATAAAATTGAACTAGTTTATATAAAGATAAATGCATGCCCAAATGATTGCATGATTTACCTTGGAGAAGTGTATATAAAGAAAAATTTGAAAGATTCCATACAAGTAGATGGAATTCAATGAACAAAAATTAGATTATAAATCAATTAAAACCCAGGAAGAAGTAGAAGAAGAAAACTCCTAAAAATGTATTGCGCTACTTTCCTTAAAAACTATGCTTGAAAATAGTATTCATGTTGTCTAAAACTACAGATGACATGAGGTTGCATGCTCAGGATAGTAATGATGTCTTGATAATACATACAAAATATTTAACATCATAGAAGATGTTTGATTCACTATATCTGTATTTTTCTTCGAATCCTTGGAATGTATATTTTTGATGGGATTTTGACGGTTTTAACCCTTTTGGTACATTAAGTACTAATTATAACATTTGGATAGTTATTTTTATCCCCTATAATCTATCTCCATGGATATGTATGAAGAATACTTATTTCATTATTTGGATGATTATTCCTAGAAATAAAATGACTTGAAATGACATTGATGTATACCTTCAACCTCTAATAAAATAATTGCGAGAATTATGGGATGATGGCATCAAAACATATGATTCTTAAATGGGACAAATATTCCAAATTCATGCGAATTTAATGTGGAATGTTATAGACTTTCCTAGACTATGAAATTTCTCTAGTTGTAAAACTCATATAGGATTGGCTTGTCTAGTTTTAAATTTTGATTTTGAATCTCAATGATTACCTCATAGTAAAAAATTGTGTTTTATGAGTCATCATCTATTTCTTCATGCATCTTATAAATTCAGGTTTAACAAGACATGGTTCAATGGAGATATTAAAATGAAAAAGTCACTGAAGGTGTTATATAATTCAAAAATCTTGGGATAATTAATGAATTTCACTGAAGAATTTGGAAAATTTCATCTGTTTATAGATGTAGGAAAATAGTACAAGGTAAAGTATCCAAAGAATTTGGAACACAAAAATGGAAGAAAAAGAGTATATTTCTCAAAATTACTTATTGAGATGGGTTGACTCGAAATAACAAAAGATACATGGATTGAAAAGTCATAACTCACATATTTTGATGGATTAGTTATTTTATTTGTCTTTGAATTATAATTTACATGAAAAAGTAACTACAATTTTAGTTGAGTTTTGTACCTTTTTTATAGATCTTTGTGAAAAAACATTAAATCCAACTGAGATTGATAAAATTTAAGAAAGAATTGTTTTGACACTATGTCATTCGGAGATGTTATTTCCCCCTTCATTTTTCATAGTCATGATTCATTTGATTTTTCATTTGGTTGAAGAAGATAAACCTGGTGGACTGGTACACCCATGATTGATGTGTCCAATTGAGAGGTACATTGATATTTTTTTATTTTCATTGGTTAAATTTATTTTATCAAATCATTTCAGAAATTCTTAATAAGTTTCTTATTTTTATTCAATGGAAAATTAGGTCATTTGAAATCATATATGTGGAATAAAGCTCAAAAAAAGACTCTATTGCTAAAGGTTACAGAGTTTAAGAGTGTTTGACATTTTTTTCTAGGTATTTAGATGGGATTGAGACTATATTCAATTGGGTTGGACATGCTAACGACATCTACACTAATTTTAGTTTTGAAAATCAGTCATCAGTATTTTCAAATATTAGAAGACCAATTGGAAAGGGGTCAAATTTTACACTAAATAAATTGGATTTGGTAAAATATTATTTATATGTTCCACTCAATATTATTATTTCAGATCTATTTATTGAATAATTGAAACTAAAAATAAATAGGAGACTAAGTGGTCAAGCTCTAAATGAGTTGGAATTAAAAAAAGATGTTAATAATGAGATTGTCGAATAGTTCACCCATCGTGTAAGTATATACTCATATTAATATTATTTATGTGTAGTTATTTTTTCTATGTTAAAAATAACAAATTATATATTTTTCTCAAGATAATGAATGTTGAAAATCAAGTTGAAATATCGAATGATTTGAAGTTTTCTGGATTGAGGTCCTCTAAGGCAGGTTGAAAGATTCAATGCCTACAATATTGATGGCCTTAGTTTTTGTATAATTTCTCATGAAGAATATTTGAAAAATCAGAATAGTGGTATATTTACATTTGTAGAGGTGGGATAATTTGAGAAACTGATTGATATAATTGAACTAAACTATCAAGGCTAGTTTTCAGCTGTCTTATTCAAAAGCAAGTGGGTTCACATTGATAGGGGTATAATGAATGATTTTTTACATTTTACTTATGTAAACTTCTATCACTTGATGGATAATGGTTATCATTCATAGCATGATATAATTATTTTGGATTCACAATAGATGATGGTTTGTTATGTGGATGATGAAATACATGAAAGCTAGAGTGTTGTTGTACACTTTAAGTAGGGAGAGACATATATGATATGGATTATGAAGATCAATTGGTGATTTGTGATATTGAACCTCATCAACCAAAAAATATTGAATAATTATTTCTTGACTACATCGAAATGGTAGAACATGCATGAGAGGGTGAAAATGCAGGACTCTTCTAAATGGAAGTTCATAATAATGAAGATAATGAATGCGAATATAATTGAATGTATAAATTGGTAATGAAATTATATTACTTGTTCTCAATGATTAGTGTTTAGTACATATATAAATTTTTATAGTTTTTCTTTTCTTTTTTGTAAAAAGATTTTAGTTTTTCATTATTTATATTTTTAACATGCACTAATTATTTGAAATATAAGAATGTTGAGAAAAAAAAATTTCAATATTTTAGCCGATCAATATCACAGAGGCATATTTATATAGCTTGGAAAAATGAGGTCTTTGATACTAAAGTAAAGTTAATATTAATTTGATATTCCTTGATAAACAATTTAAAATCAATGATTAAAATTTTTAATATACTAAAAAAGTGTTGTGTTTTTTTATTTCGTGGTGTTTTTTCTTCATTTTTATGTCCCTAACACCATTTCACACCCCTGGACATTGCAAAGAACACATAAAAAATCCATAAAATACTATAATGACACTTTTATATAGAAAACATTAAATTCATGTTATACCAACAACATCTTGTTCCAGATTTATGTGTGGTTGATTCCAACACATCAAAAATAAATTAGAGATCATTATCCAAAATATTGAAAAAAATCTGAGCTTGTTTGATTTGTTTTGACTTGGTAAACACTTATGAAAGGTAAAAAAGACTTTAAAAGATGTTTTGGGGTGTCAAAACTAGATAATAAATGTAGAATTTTCTTAAAATCATTGGAATGTGATCATAGATTTAATTATGAAATGTTGGAACTGACAACACATCATTACGAATAACAGTTTTCTTGTTATGGTTGTAATGATGTTTTTAGGGATTCAATACACTAAAACATGCATGGAATAGTCAAAAAACATAATGATGAATTTTCCTAAAATAAGTGGTAAAATACCATAGATTTAATTTTCAAATGTAAAAACCAATAACACATCATTCTGAATAATAGTTTTCCCCTTATGTATGTAAATATGTTTTTTGTGTTTCAAAACACTAAAATGTGCATAGAAGGGTCAAAACCAAAAAAATGACATCATATTGTCCTAAAATCAGGGCAATGAACATAGATTTTATTTTCAAATTTCATAACTGATGACACATCATTGTGAATGACAGTTTTCCCGTTATGGCCATAAACAAGTATTTAGTGTTTTAAAACTCTAAAACATTTATGGAATGGTCAAAACTAAAAAATGATTTTGGAGTGTCCTAAAAAAAGTGGGAAATGACTATAGATTTAATTTTCAAATTTAGAAACCTATGACATGTACGTTTGAATGAAGTTTTTCCCATTATGGATGTAAATGGTGTTTTAGTGTTTTAAAACACTAAAACATGCATGAAATTGTCAAAACCAGGAAAACGAAAGAGAATTGTCCTAAAATTATGGTGAAATAGACTTATATTTAATTTTGAAATATAGGATCTGAAAGAATTTCATTCTGAATGAATATTTTCCCATAATGTCTGTAAACATGTTTTTAGTGTTTTATAACACTAAAACTTGCGTAAAACGATCGAAACCGAGAAGACAATGTCAGATTGTACACAAATTCGGGGAAAACACTGCTTATTTGTTTTTGATATGTACGTGTTGACAACATTGCAATATGATGTCTTGTGTGATCATAATTACTCGGTAAATAGTTATAAAAGGTATAAAAGTATTTAAAACAAGTGTCGGGCGTCAAAACTAGGGAAACGACATTGGATTGTGTTAAAATTGGATGAAAATTACCATTGATTTAATTGTGAAATGTAGGAACCAACTATACATCATTCAGATTGAAGGTTTTCCCATTATGGATCTAAATGTGTTTTTTTGTATTTTAAAACTTTAAAACATGGATGAAAGGGTCCAAACCATGAAAATGATGTCATATTATCCTAAAATTAAGGGACGATGTCTATAGATTTAATAATAAAATTTAGAAACCAATGAGACATCATTCTAAACGAATGTTTTCACTTTTTGGATATAAATGATTTTTAGTGTTTTAAAACACTAAAACGTGCATCAAACAGTCAAAGCGAGGAATACATTGTCAGATTATCCAGAAATTAAGGTAAAATACAAAAGATTTAATTGTGGAATGTAGAAACTGATGGAATTTCATTCTGAATGACAGTTTTACAATTATGGATGTAAACAAATATTTAGTGATTTAAAACACTAAAACAAGAGTGAAAGAATAAAAACTAAGAAAGTGACATCAGATTGTTATAAAATTAGAGAAAATCCACCACTAAATTGTTTTTGATGTGTATGCATAGACAACACATCAATATGATGTAAGGTATGATCATAAATACTTGGTAAACACTTATAAAAGGTACACAAGCCTTTAAAAACAATAAAACATGCGTGAAATAGTAAAAACCTATAAAACTATGTGGGATTGTATTGAAATTAGGGGACAATGATCGTAGAATTAATTTTGAAATATAGAAACCGAGAACACATCATTATGATTGACAGTTTTTTGAGTATGGATGTAAATGTATTTTTAGTATTTTAAAACACCAAAACATGCATTAAGTTGTCAAAAATGGGAAAACAGTATCAGATTATCCGAAAATTAGTGGACAATGAATATCAATTTAATTTAGAAATGTAGAAACTGACAACAGATCATTCTAAATGACAGTTTTTCCATTATGGCCATAAATGCATTATTAGTGTTTTAAAATAGTAAAATATATATGTCATGGTAAAAACCCAAAAAAAGATGTCATATTTTTCTAAAATCAGAATAAAAATACCACATATTTAATTTTTAAGTGTACGAACTGACGACACGTCATTCTAATTGACAATTTTCCCATTATGATTGTAAATATGTTTTTAGGGTTTAAGAACACTAAAACATGTGTGGAATGGTCAAAAACAAACAAACAATGTCATATTGTTCTAAAATCAAAGGAAAAAAACCATTGATTTAATAGTCAAATGTTGGAACCATCAGAACATCATTCTGAATGGTGATTTTCCCATATGGATGTAAATGCATTTTTATCATGTTAAAATGCTAAAATGTGCATGAAACATTCAAAACAAAAAACATTATTGTATTCTCCTTAAATCAGGTAAAACCAATTTTAGGTTTTTTAATGTGTACGCACAGATAACATATCAATGCAATGTGTGGTGTGATCAGAATTACTCGGTAAACACATATGAAAGCTATAAAACCATTAAAAACAAATATTGAGAGGTCAAAAAAGATAAATGACATTATATTGTCCTGAAATAAGGGTACCAATGATAGTATATTTCATTATGAAATGTAGGAAACAACAGAACACCATTCAGAGTGATAGTTTTCCCGTTATGGCGGTAAAAGAATTTATAGTGTTCTAAAATACCTAAAATGTGCAAAAAATTGTCAAAACTAGAAAAATGAAATTTTATTATCCTGAAATAATGGGAAAACTATCATTATTTAATTATGAAATTTAATAATCAATGACAAATCATTTTGAGTGAAAATTTTATTATTATGGCCATAAATGTTTTTTATCGTTTTAAAACACTAAAATGTGTATGGAACGACCAAAACCTAGAAACCAGCATCAGATTGTCCTATGTTCATAGGTCAACTACTGTATATTTAATTATTAAATTTGGGAACTGATGGAATCTCATTATGTATGTTGGTTTTCCTGTTATTTCCACAATCACATTTTTAGATTTCTAAAACTCTAAAACATGTGTGGAACAGTAAAAACCATAGTAAATGACCTCATATTGATGTGCAATCATGGAACCACATTCACTTAGTTTTTTTTGAATTATATGACTTGATCTTATATCAAAATTTTTAAAATTTATTTATTAATGACATTTCAATCACACCACAAGTCACTTTAAAAATAAATTTGAATATTTAATCACCTATTTTCAGTTTCATGTGATGAATCTTATCTTAAATATATATGTTTCTATTTCCAAAGTGTTTTGAATTATATATATTTTTTTGTTAAAATTTATTCTATTTGATTAAAAAAATAACAAATTTTATGTAAAGCATTTTGAATATGTTCTGCATCTTTTCTCTTTCACATTTCTGTTCATAAATGTTTTGGTTTTCATTGTAGGTGGAAGATGCCAACTGTATATAGAATTTGGACCAGTCCGATCCACTTCATTACTCAGAAGGCAGTCATGACAGTTATTAGTTTCCATGGTATGTTAATTTTTTTTCAATTTTTCTACTGTAATTCTGATTTATTATATTTAGTTTTTGTTTTTTGATTCATTTTTTGTTACATCTGATGAGATGTTGTGGTCATTTTTTGTTGATGAGATGACGTGGAGCTATTTGAGGTTATTATATAGATATATATTGGGTATGGGTAGCTGTTGTACATATTTTTTATGTATATATTGATGAACGAGGTTTTGGTTGATGTATGGGGTGCTTGTGACATTGGTTATGATGACTGTGGTTGTTTGTATGGTTGTTGATGTGTGATGTATGAATGATGGGTTTTCATAATATTTATGTTTGAGTTTATAAAATGTCATTTTTTGTATATTTATAGTTTTTATGAAATATTTAAAAAAAAATGAAAACTCATTTAGAGGTTGTTTATTGTTACCACTGCTAAACATATTTTATTTTATGTGTTTAGTAGTGGGTCAGATTAACCGCATCTAAACATAACCACTACTAAATTATTTGTGGCAGTTAATTTTATTTTATTTATATTCCCAGTGGCTTTTTTAAAATTAAGAAACCACCACTAATTAAATATCAAAATGCCACTAAATTGTCCAAAGAAGACACTAAAAAACTACCGTGAAATAAAAAAGTTCCCACTAGTCGACTAGAGACCTTTAAATATGCAGCATTTTTAAGAACCACCTTTAAAAAATTAGGCAGTGGTTTAAACCAATGATAGACCAAAGAAAACCACTGTTAACTATTTCTTTTTTTGCAGTGGTCATGCACATGAATGATGATTTTGAATCCCATTTGATGGAAGAGGAGATAATTGAGGATCATTACCTTAACATAACAACTTGTAATTATATGTTTGATAATTGGGATATTATATCATTATGGTTTAATAATAATATAATTAGGTAGAGGAAGAAATCAAATAAAATGCTTGGTTAGGGGTGATACCTTTTCTTCATACAACTTCTTTTGGTTTACACCATAAGACTTTTTAGGTTAGATTAATAACCAAAATAAAGCTTCTAGGATGATATTATGGATGTAAGGAAGTTATTTGGGTAGTTTTTGGATGATAAAAAGGGGTTTTTAAGTGTAAACAAAATATGAGAAGAGGTGTCCTTTTGTAAGTGAGGAAAGTGGCAAACTTATAATTTTTGATAAGAAAAAGGGATACCAACATTTTTCACATTCCAAAAGGATAAAAAATTGACCATTACTGATAATAAAAGCGATAATGTTGAAATAGGACTATAAAATGGGTGTTGTTTAAGTTTGGAGTCATTATTAACGCTTAATGTTTTTTTTAACCCACGGTAAACCCATTTTTACCTTAACCACGATAATTTGGTTTTAATGTTATTAATATACATAATATTAAGTGTAAATTATTTGGTAAAGTAAATTATTATTATTATACCTATTTACTTTTTTTTCAAATACCATTCACATATGTGGAAAATTTTAATTTAAAATTAATCCCGTAGACACAATGAGAAATCGAGTTTTTCAAAAAGAAAAATGTTCAAAAGTTCAAAAGGTATTTATATCAATATTCGATTTGAACATGATTAAAATGAAATAAATTGGATTAAGTGATATATAATTGAATTAATAATACTTTTAATATATTTTTAAAATAAAAAATTAACCTTATAAATTATCTAAAAGAAAAGACAATTTTTAATAAAACCCAGTATTTTTAAATGTTCATCAAAATAATAACCATTTCAGAAAATTTTATAAAATTCACCTTAGAATAATTTTGATATTATGAATTCAAAAATGAAGTTTATTTTGAAAAATGTTTTAACAAAAAATGGATAATTTCAATTTTATAATAGGTGTGATAAAGGTGAAAAATCACTTTTTTAGAAAAAATATATATTTTAAAGCTTAAAATTGGATTTATTATTATCTATTGCCTAGAGAAGATATAATATGAATGTTAAAATATTTATTTAATATATAAATTTCATTAAAATTATTCATCGGAACTTATTGGTTTAATATTTTGATGTAAAATGTGTTTTATTAATAAAAATTGTTTTCCAAAAAAAAATTTCTTTTATTTTCAAATAGTTTTTATTTTCATTTATAATCCATTAGTCGCCAAAGAATTCATTTTATATACATAGATAAACCATATATTTTCATAATTTAGTTTATATTATTCATGCCCAAAATTCATATGGATAGGTGGTAACTATTATCATCTCTTGCCTAGAGAAGATATGATATGAATGTTAAAATATATTTTTAATATATAAATTTCATTAAAATAATTTTTATGATCAATAATTTTTTTGAAAACCAAAGGAATCCCAGGAAAAGAATGTTTGGTTACAATGGCAGTTTATGCAAAGGCTGATGGCATGTGTTTTGGTTGTAACCAAACTTGAAAGTGATATGCGATGAAAATTCATATATTTATGTGTGTACATACTTATATATAAAAATAAGTATGTCTGTGTATCTTAATACATTCATATTATTTCAAAATAGAAAACCCCATTGAAAATATATATTTATATAAAGAAAGATTAAAATGTTTTCATAAAACCCAGAACTTGATCATTGAAAATATGGAAGATAGTTGGGGAGTGAACCCATCCTTCTTTAAGTGGGTAGGCCCAAGACAACCATATATGATTCAAGTGGACTCAAAATAATGTTTGTTTTCAGAATCTTGAATTTTTTGTACAGAAAAACTCTAGAATATGTTTAAATTAAATTTTAATGTAAATATTTTCTAAAGTGATATAGTATTTTTTAGGCTATATGTACTTTCAAGTAATGTTTTCCAAAGGGTATTTTAGAAAGTATAATCAGAGGAATAATTTTAAAAGGATTTATCAATGATTTTAAAACCACTTATGGGGAATATTCAATGCTGAAGTGCACTATGTTGCATTTGTTGTCAATGAGGCATGATGTTGTCATAAGATGAATGGATGTCAAGGAATGTCAATATGTGAATGAAAAAGGATGTGATGGTGTTGGTGAGGAATGGAGAATGGCCATGGAACTTAGAGGAATGTCACTTAGGAGATTCACTAAGTGGCAGAGAAGATTATGGTTGAAACATTCATCCATGCATATATCAGACGATTGTAGAACTGATCTTAATGTTTCAATACTTGTATCAAGGTTATACTAAGTGACAAAACTTGAAGAATGATGATGGAGCATCATAACATCAGACGATTGTTGAGCCGATCTTTAAGTTCCAAGAACTTGTATCAAGTGGATACAATGTTACAACAATGTTTGAAGACCATGCATTGTCTTCACAATGCATGAGGAGATGAGGAGAACCATCCACAACTCCTAAGTGGATGAAGTGGTGCTAATGAAGTCCATGCACTATCACTTAGTGAATGTGAATTTGAAGAAGATCCAACTTGATCTCTGATTGGATCAATGAAGAACATTGAAGATTATGTGATTCAGGAGCTTCAGTTGAAGGAAGGAACCTTCGGGAATTTCACTCCTAAGTGAAGATTAAATGTTTAAGAGGAATGGAGGAATTCTTAAGAAGAAGAGAAGAGAAGAAATGAATAAGTGAGAATGAATTAGAGGAAGATGTGGCATTTGGCATTTGAACTTGGACACTTTGTTTTTAAACAAAGGACTTGTTCTATACTCAGGAAAAAAGAATCCACCAAGGGCTAGCCTTAAGGGTTCAACCCCAAGGCACATGTGGGACTCAAGGTAGCCACGCCTAATGGGGATACCATGGGGCCAGACCGAGAGGCCGCTGCCGTGTGTAAGCCGGGGCCACGCAGGGGAGTCAAGCCTGCAGAGCGTGGGCGCCAGAGCGCGCGCCTGAGAGGCAGAGGTGGGTGCAAGAGCGCGTCCGCAGAGGGAACACGGTGCGGGGCAGCACCGTGGAGGGAGAAGTTCAATCGAAGGGCTTCTGGTAGCGGAACTTTGATAAATCACAGAAAATCCGCGGTCTGTTTCGATGTGGGACGCGCGATTTTGTCGCGGAGCGAATCCTGGCTGCTCGATCAATCGCGCGCCAGATCTCGACCGCACGATCGATCCCGCGCGAGATCTTCTAATCGCGGCCATCCAAAGTTTTCTAATCGTCCGATCCAACAGCTCCCGGTGTGTCTCCTACCTCGAGCTCGACCGAGGCACCCGCGATGTCCCTGCTGAACTAGTGGCGCCTCCGAGCACTGGATATAGAGTTCCCGACCACCATTTCTAAAAGTAAAGTGTCCAAGGAGTTCGTCTTGACGTAATGAACACACCATGTATAAAAATATACTTGCATGCAACAAATGGTGAAATTGGAGTTCGGCCGAGGCAAAAGAATGTGTCGAGGCCATGTGGAGTTTGTGTTTTTCATGGGATAGAAGAGAAGAGGACGTGCATGCGTTCTAAGTCGCATGCACGTAGAGAAAAATAAAAATGGAACCCGCGTTTGACAGAAAGATAAAAATAAAGATTTTGAAGATTTTAAAAGCCCAAAAATCTCGGGGATTCAAGATATCTCACCCAGAATATTTTCCACCGCCTCTTCCTATATAAAGAGAGGCCGAGACCTCGGTGCTGCTTGCTGAAAAACTTGAAAGACCCGTGAGTGCCTTTGTGCCTCGCGAAGTAGAAGCCCCGCGCACACTTGCGCGGCTGAAGAACTCGGGGCCACCCGAGGTCCTGAAGGAGTCCCCTGCGCGCCTCCCTTGCGCAACAGGAAGGAGCTCTCTCTGCCCGCATACTTGCACGGCAGGAGTAGCTTGCACACCCCGCGGTGTTGAACCTTGCACACCCGAGTGCTTGCGCGGCAGTAGCACCTGCGCGCCCGCGGCCAGTGAACCTTGCACAGTAGTGTTGAAGAAGAAGTGGCCCTTGCACTCATTGCACTAGCGCACTTTGAAGAAGAAGAGAAGGCCGAGGCCTTAGTGCCTTGTGTGTGTACCGAGTGGGAGAACACCCTACGGGCAGTGGCTTGTGTGTGCATAAGGAGAGGAAGACAACACTAAAGTGTGTGTGTGCAACAAGGCAAAGACACACCTACGGGTGGATTGCATTCAAAAGAAAAAATAGGAGGCCGTAGCCCTTGTGGGTGCACACATTGAAGAACAAACTAAAAGAACACTAAAGTGTGTGTGTGAAACAAGAAGAGGAGGAGGCCAACTCATGTGTGTGATAAAGTGAAACAAGTGTGTGCTAAGAGATAAGGAGGCCGAAGCCTAAGTTTGTGCAAAGTGGTTGTGCACTGTTAGAAGAAGAAGAATACCCACACTAAAAGTAGAACACACTTTAAAGTGTGTAAACAAAAAGAACAAAGAGTGTGAAGGAGGAAGAAAGGTGTGTGCTAAAACAGTTTACACCCTTTTTGGGTTTATTGCACCAAGAGAAGAAGAAGGGGAGTGAATGCTTAAATGCATGCACGTGCACACGTGAATAAAGATTAAATCAGTGTGTGTGAATTTGAGAAGACCAAGAACAAAGGTTCTTGAGGAATTTGAGAAGCCATGCAATCAGTTCATGAAGATGCAGAGTTGCCATGCACTTAGTGCATGAAGTTGTTCTGAAGTGAGACTGAAGCCAGACTGAAGTTAAAGACATCAGCTGCCTGAGTTTTCAGTAATTGAGAAGACCCTGATCAACAGAAGTGATTAGAAGTTTTGAGCAAGACCAGCAGACCTTATCAGAGGCTGTTGAAGATTCTTGAAGAGAGAAGCCATGTCATCCTTAGAAGAAGGTGATAAAGCCAGAGCAAGACGTGAAGACCTGTTCATCACAAGTGAGCAGAGGTAAAGAGAAAGGCCAGCATTCTTTATCCCAGACTGCTAAATATACTTGAAGAATCTTAAAGTGAAGAAGAGCTACTCGTGTGACTCGAGGAGCCAGGAGAAGCCCCCTGTGAGACTCAGGGCGGAAGAAGTCTTCAGTGGGGTTCTGGGGCAGGCCAGTGGGAATCTGGTAACACTATGGGACGCAGTATAAAGATCCTCCTGTGGGACTCAGGAGCGATACAGTGGGACTCTGTATCGACCATTGTAATACTAACAAATTATAATGGAAGAAACTATGTTGGGGCATATAACCAACATGGCAAGGACGTAGGACTTTGGTGCCGAACCTTGTAAATCCTTGTGTTCTGTGCCTTTACATTTACTGCATCACTCGAGGAAAGGATGAGAGATACAAGAAGAGTGGATCTAGGCCTTAACAATCCATAGAGGTTTAATTGATAATGAATCAATTAGTAAAAAGTTTTAAAGGATCACTGATTCAGCCCCTCCCCCTCTCAGTGATTCACACTGATCTTGGCACTTCAATTGGTATCAGAGTGATGGTTACCTCTAAAAGATCCAAGGGAGTCTTTATGAAGTGCAGATTTGAGGAAATGAGAGACCAGCCTCAAATGGAGATATCTGCCAAGACTCAGAAAAATAGAAAGAAGAAACAGGCCAAGAAGATGAAGAAAGCCTGTCCTACCTGTGATGAAGTTGGAACAACGAAAGATCTTCAAAGTGAAATCGAATATCTTCAGAAGACAGTCCCCAAGGAAGTGGCAATGTGTATAGCTACAGGCATCCTTGATCTTCAAGAAGAAAAATTACAGCTAGAAGAAGAAGCCAATACAATGGAAGATCAGTTGGCTAAAAGGTTTGGCATAACCAACACTCTCAGAAAGCTGGTGAAGGCTAAAGATGAAACTATTACCCTTTGCAATGAAAGATTTGAAGACACTGATGAAGAATTGCAAAGAAGCTCTTCTAAGAAATAAATATTTATGATAATGATCAAATAAGTTTTCCATGCACTGGAGAAGTTGCACAAAGTGTCAATGAATGTCAAAGATGCTCAACTCGAAGAAAAAGTCAAAATGGTGAAGGACCTTGACAATTCATTGCTAGAATTGAAGAAGGTGCATGAAGACCAGTTAGAATAGTTGAAAGAAAATTGGGAAGGAAGGCTAAGAACTATTGAGGATGAGAAGAACTCCCTTAACATGAAATGCATAGAACTAGAGGTGATATTGAAAAATCTGCAATCACCCAAAGCTGAATCCTCCCAGTCAACTGATAGTAGAAATGTTGCTACTCAAGTATGCATTGAGCAGGATGATTCCAAAAGAAGGAAATCCTCTAATAAAAGGACAAGAACTTCTAAGAAGAAGGTACCATCCATCCCATCTTGTACTCATGCTTCTAAATGTGTTTCCACAAAAAGTGCAGGATGGAAGAATAACTCTGAAAAAGTATGGATGAAGTCCATGACGAAAGAAATCTCTCCTGAAACAGCACAAAAAGTCAAGAAAAGTACCCAACAATCAGAAGGACTGAAGAGGTCAATATTTGTGGGTCAGTGTTGGTGTTGTAATAAGTATGTGCACTGTGCAAAGGATTGTTGGTACAATCCACTGAATGTCAAAGAAAAAAGCAAGACCATGCCAAGGGGGAGCAAGCCAGAGGAAAAGAGGCAACATCCACAGGTCCAGAGACATCTGTTTACTGCAAATAGATTTGGATTTCTTGATAACATCTGTGATGTTTGCAAAAGTGGTCAAAAAGATACATGTCAATCTCCAACTGTATCCAGAGCTAAAAAGAAGAAAATATCACAGAACCTAGCTCAGAAGGAATCCTTGGGAAGCAAGCATAAGAAAGTGGAAGATTCTCCCAAGAAGATTATGAAAAAGGAAAAGAAGTCCTTGGAGTCTAAATCCAAGAAGGGTGATGCATCCAGAAGGACCACAAAGAAAACATACTTCTACTGTGGAAAGAAAGGACACACCATGGATCTTTGTGAACAAGCCATGGAATTGAATAGAAGCAGACTGGACTCAAAAATACAATCAATCCAGAAGAAGCAAAAGGGATTGATTGAAAATAAGTTGCCTAAGGTAGGTAGCTTAACAGCATCAAAAGAACCATGTGGAATATCCAGAACCGAGGCCACACATCCAAGTGACTTACTAGTCATATGTTCTAATCAGTTGCAACTTTCCAGAGAACTACAAAGAGCTGAAGATGAAGCACTGGTAGTAGCTAAGGCAAAAGGGAAGCAGAACATTTCACATGAAGATCATGTTCTGTGTGTGAGGTGCAATCAAGCTGGACATACTAGTGATAAATGCTTGATATTCATTCCAGCTCAGAAGGGATTCTTCAAAAGAATGAAGATTGCACCAGGAGACTCTAGTGCTTAGAAGGCACCTAGAAATAGAGGAGTCACACACAAAGAAGTTAAAGAGGTGTTGAGATCCACACCATCACAAACATCATTGATGATCAAATGTGCAAGTGTGAATAATGGTGAAAATGGGACATCTCGGTTGAGAGAATCTTCTCAACCTTGTTGTTCACATTGATGAACCAAGGAGGTTCCATCTTATTCCCTAATTACTTGTATTTACATGTGCTGACATTTCAGGGAATTGAAGATGATGATCATTCTCAACTGGAGGATGGTTTGGAAAGAATGGAGTGCACCCCTTGAGGGGGAGCCAATCTGGAGAAGATGGTATTCTAAGATTTAATACCATCTTGAGAAAAGCTGAAGGTATTCCAATCATACTTTCATTCCTTGTTTCTTAATTGTATTCATCATGACAATTAAGGGGGAGTATTGATTGAAGACAAATGGATGAAAGGTGGAGATTTATCTTTGCACTGAACTTTCTAATGAGTTTTGTGAAGTATGTGCAGGATTTAGCAATTCATTGTTATATCTGAAAATTTTCAAACCCCCTGAAGCATGATCTCACATGTATAGTGAATGTTGGACAACATTGATAATCTTGGTTACATCACTCTTGTTTTCTACACCGGGTTAGCCCAAGTAGACTTAGAGATGATCTACTAAAGGTTCTTTGCTAAAGAGAACATGTGACATCATCCCTCTCTTAGTGCATTTCAAGAAGATGTTATTCAAAGAGAGGAAGAAAATTTTTTAAGAGAACCACACCACACCTTTGCATTTTATTTCCAATAAGGGGGAGAAATATTGGCACACATATTGACCCATTCATATGTGCTGAAGAAGTGTATTGACAACAAATACAAAGGGGGAGATTTAAGTGCACTGTGTTGCATTTGTTGTCAATGAGGCATGATGTTGTCATAAGATGAATGGATGTCAAGGAATGTCAAGATGTGAATGGAAAAGGATGTGATGGTGTTGGTGAGGAATGGAGAATGTCCATGGAACTTAGAGGAATGTCACTTAGAAGATTCACTAAGTGGCAGAGAAGATTATGTTTGAAACATTCATCCATGCATATATCAGACGATTGTAGAACTGATCTTAATGTTTCAATACTTGAATCAAGGTGATACTAAGTGACAACACTTGAAGAATGATGATGAAGCATCATAACATCAGACGATTGTTGAGCTGATATTTAAGTTCCAAGAACTTGTATCAAGTGGATACAATGTTACAACAATGTTTGAAGACCATGCATTGTGTTCACAATGCATGAGGAGATGAGGAGAACCATCCACAACTCCTAAGTGGATGAAGTGGTGCTAATGAAGTCCATGCACTATCACTTAGTGCATGTGAATTTGAAGAAGATCCAACTTGATCTCTGATTGGATCAATGAAGAACATTGAAGATTATGTGATTCAGGAGCTTCGGTTGAAGGAAGGAACCTTTGGGAATTTCACTCCTAAGTGAAGATTAAATGTTTAAGAGGAATGGAGGAATTCTTAAGAAGAAGAGAAGAGAAGAAATGAATAAGGGAGAATGTATTAGAGGAAGATGTGGCATTTGGCATTTGAACTTGGACACTTTGTTTTTAAACAAAGGACTTGTTATATACTCAGGAAAAAAGAAGCCACCAAGGGCCAGCCTTAAGGGTTCAACCCCAAGGCACATGTGGGACTCGAGATCGCCACGCCCAAGGGGGATACCATGGGGCCAGCCCAAGAGGTCGCGACCGTGTGTAAGCCGGGGCCACGCAGGGGAGTCAAGCCTGCGGAGCGTGGGCGCCAGAGCGCGCGCCCGAGAGGCAGAGGTGGGCGCAAGAGCGCGCCCGCAGAGAGAACACGGTGCGAGGCGGTACCGTGGCAGGAGAAGTTCAATCGAAGGGTTGCCGACAGCGGAACTTTGATAAACCACAGAAAATCCGCGGTTCGTTTCGATGTGGGACGCACGATTTTGCCGCGGAGCGAATCCTGGCCGCTCGATCGATCGCGCACCAGATCTCGACCGCACGATCGATCCCACGCGAGATCTTCTGATCGCGGCCGTCCAAAGTTTTCTAATCGCCCGATCCAACGGCTCCCGGTGTGTCTCCTACCTCGAGCTCGACCGAGGCACCCGCGCCGTCCCCGCTGAACCCATAGCGCCTCCGAGCACTGGATTTCGAGTTCTCGACCACCATTTCTAAAAGTAAAGTGTCCAAGGAGTTCGTCTCGACGTAATGAACACATCCATGCATAAAAATATACTTACATGCAACAAATGGTGAAATTGGAGTTCGGCCGAGGCAAGAGAATGTGCCAAGGCCATGTGGAGTTCGTGATTTGCATGGGATAGAAGAGAAGAGGCCGTGCATGCGTTCTAAGTCGCATGCACATAGAGAAAAATAAAAATGGAACCCGCGTTTGACAGAAAGATAAAAATCAAGATTTTGAAGATTTTAAAAGCCCGAAAATCTTGGGGATTCAAGATATCTCAAGTGGAATATTTGGCCCCGCCTCTGCCTATATAAATAGAGGCCGAGACCTCGGTGCTGCTTGCTGAAAAACTTGAAAGACCCGTGAGTGCCTTTGTGCCTCGCGAAGTAAAAGCCTCGTGCACACTTGCGCGGCTTAAGAACTCGGGGCCACCCGAGGTCCCGAAGGAGTCCCCTGCGCGCCTCCCTTGCGCAACAGGAAGGAGCTCTCTCTGCCCTCATACTTGTGTGGCAGGAGTAGCTTGCACGCCCCACGGTGTTGCACCTTGCACACCCGAGTGCTTGCGCGGCAGTAGCACTTGCGCGCCCGCGGCCAGTGCACCTTGCGCAGCAGTGTTGAAGAAGAAGTGGCCCTTGCACTCATTGCACTAGCGCGCTTTGAAGAAGAAGAGAAGGACGAAGCCTTAGTGCCTTGTGTGTGTACCGAGTGGGAGAACACCCTACGGGCAGTGGCTTGTGTGTGCATAAGGAGAGTAAGACAACACTAAAGTGTTTGTGTGCAACAAGGCAAAGACACACCTACGGGTGGATTGCATTCAAAAGAAAAAATAGGAGGCCGTAGCCCTTGTGGGTGCACACTTTGAAGAACAAACTAAAAGAACACTAAAGTGTGTGTGTGCAACAAGAAGAGGAGGAGGCCAACTCATGTGTGTGATAAAGTGAAACAAGTGTGTGCTAAGAGACAAGGAGGCCAAAGACTAAGTTTGTGCAAAGTGGTTGTGCAATTTTAGAAGAAGAAGAAGACCCACACTAAAAGTAGAACACACATTAATGTGTGTAAACAAAAAGAACAAAGAGTGTGAAGGAGGAAGAAAGGTGTGTGCTAAAACAGTTTATACCCTTTGTGGGTTTATTGCACCAAGAGAAGAAGAAGGGGAGTTCATGCTTACATGCATGCACGTGCACACGTGAATAAAGCTTAAATCAGTGTGTGTGCATTTGAGAAGACCAAGAACAAAGGTTCTTGAGGAATTTTAGAAGACATGCAATCAGTGCATGAAGATGCAGAGTTGCCATGCACTTAGTGCATGAAGTTGTTCTGAAGTGAGACTGAAGCCAGACTGAAGTTAAAGACATCAGCTGCCTGAGTTTTCAGTAATTGAGAAGACCCTGATCAACAGAAGTGATCAAAAGTTTTGAGCAAGACCAGCAGACCTTATCAGAGGCTGTTGAAGATTCTTGAAGAGAGAAGCCAGGTCATCCTTAGAAGAAGGTGATAAAGCCTGAGCAAGACGAGAAGACCTGTTCATCACAAGTGAGTAGAGGTACAGAGTAATGCCATCATTCTTTATCCCAGACTGCTGAAGATACTTGAAGAAGCTTAAAGTGAAGAAGAGCTACTCGTGTGACTCGAGGAGCTAGGAGAAGCCCCCTGTGAGACTCAGGGCGGAAGAAGTCTTCAGTGGGATTCTGGAGCAGGCCAGTGGGACTCTGGTAACACTGTGGGACACAGTATAAAAATCCTCCTGTGGGACTCAGGAGAGATACAGTGGGACTCTGTATCGACCATTGTAATACTAACAGATTATAATGGAAGAAACCTTGTTGGGGCATATAACCAACATGGCAAGGACATAGGCCTTTGGTGCCGAACCTTGTAAATCCTTGTGTCCTGTGCCTTTACATTTACTGCATCACTCGAGGAAAGGCTGAGAGATACAAGAAGAGTGGATCAAGGCCTTAACAAGCCATAGAGGTTTTAATTGATAAAGAATCAATTAGTAAAAAGTTTTAAAGGATCACTAATTCACCCCCTCCCCTCTCAGTGATTCACACTGATCCGGGCACTTCAAATGCTCACCCCTTGTTTTAAATTATTATTAGTTCTACAGGTTTAGAATAGTTTCTAGTGGAATTCACTTCAATTAAGAAGTTAACACTTGTGGGGGCTTCTCCTTTCTTTTATTTTGTTCTGCACAGTTTTGTTAATTCATAAATCATGTATATAATTTTCCAGAACCTAGACCGGTAAAAGTTCCTATTACGTAATAAATGTTGTGTATTGTTTCATTTTCTTTTATAAAAAAGAATACACAACCTTTATAATTCAATGAGTCTGGGATCTCAGGATCAGGGAATTATAATTGGTATTAGAGACACGTTTTAGAATTATTTTTAGATTACATGTTGTCCTCTAATCGGTAGAGTATAGAAGTCTAGCAGTCCTAATGTTTCTTAATTCTGAAGATGGAAATTTTGAATTCCTTTTACTCTGATGAAAGAAATTGATTGGACACAATTTGTTAAGGGGAGAATAATGTAACATCCAAGGAATTCCAACATAATTTTATTATATAAATATTTTATTAAATTGATTTATTTATAATTAAAACCAACTAATAATATTTTTAATGCAATTTCATTTAAAAATTATTATTCAAATTTTGTTTTTTAATTAAATTTACCATAATTTAGTTATATAATAATACTTATAGATAATTATATAGTTTAAAAATTAATTATATAGCATTATTTTGTTTTGATGAGTATTTTAATATGAATATTTTTTTTAAATAAGAAAATTTATTTTTATTAAAATGGTATTTGATAAAATATTTTAAATAAATAAATTTCAAAAAACAATATAAATTGAATATCGTAATTATTTTGATAAATACTAACTATAATAAAAATTATTTAATATGAAATAATGAATACTACTTATCGAATATAATTAATTTGGTTTTAAGAAATTTGATGTTTGAAATAATATATATATATATATGAAATTATAATCATTAGTTTTAAAATTATTAATTAAGATTAGATTTATAAAATTATTACTATTTTAAATTTTAAAACTATGAATTATATTTATATATATTACAATTTTTAAATATTGAAATTATATTTTATACATTTTGTATACAAATTTTATGTAAATTTTATTTTATTTAAAACATGATTTATATATATATATGAATATAATAATTGGATTTTAAATGTGTAAAAAGGAAAAAAAATAATATATGAAATGGAAAATAGGATGTGCATTTTTTTAAAGGGAGTATTTAAGGGTGGGGGTCTTACATAGTGTAAGGGGATCGAGCCAGGGGTGTTGTCTGGGGAAAGGAAGCCGAGTGGTCAAAGTCGAGGGTCGCCGCTGCCGTCGCACCGAGCGTATGTCATGCAAGAATAGAGGATGGCTATTGGTGGGTGTTTTCCTAGTGTTGGAACTATACATAGATGTTGGTATGAGTAACACTGATTCAAATCAACGGTGAGGAAGACATGTTTTTTCCTACTCTTTGGATAAGGAGGTAATCTATTCTGTAGTCTTCAAATCTATGATAGGTAGGTTTCCTATTTTCATTTATATATGTTTTTATCCAAAGTGTTTGTCGATCTCGAGTTAACACTGAATCACATCATTTTCTTGATTTTTATCCACAACAATTGTTGTTTCTCAACTGTTTACCTTTTTATGGTTCAAATGACAATTTTTGTTTTTATTTTGGATTATGAACAAAGTATTCCATTTTGATCGATTAATTTTTTTTTCAAAACTCTGTTTTGATAATAATAAATTGTTTCTGTCAATTATGTTTCCTTGGTTTTCTCGAAATGATCCTATATGTGTGATTTTTCTATCTGCACGGTCATCCTTAGCTTTCTCAGAAAGCTGTGTGTGTTGCTATATGTATAGTAGGATTATTCCATTAAAAACCATTGTCCCATTGTGTAAAATAATGGTCAATATAGTTTTTCTATCTAAGAGAGGATGTGTGAGTGTGTGTTGCGTAGTAGGAGGCTTATATCTTGTGATTTGTTGATCAAGTAAGGGTGTACTAAAATTATTTTCAGATTTTAGTTCTTGGTTTTTATTAAATTATCTAAGGGATATTTTATAATTATTTATTTTCAGTTGATCATTTATGATCCTTGAAATTAGTGTTTTGAAGCTCATATAGTGTTGTAAAACTTTTTTTTGTAAAGGATTATTTACTTTTACATCTTAAGTTGTATGTTTATTAAGGGGTTTTCATTTTATTCTGTCTACTCAAGTTTTAATTTTCCTTGATATATGTATAAATTTATTTAAATCTATTCACCTATTTTATTTTTAGAATTTATAACATATGATATTATTTATTTTTATGAAAAGGGTTTGAATTTCCTTTTTTTCAATATTTTCTTAATACATAAATTAATTTCATAACATATAATGAAAGAGAGATTATATATTTATAGTATTCAGATTATAATTGTAAATAACTCTTTTAAATTATTAATTCATGTTTTAATTCATGGTTGTTCGTGAGTTTAATTATTTTCTTATGATTTGATATTTCACATTAAATAAATGTATTATGAAAATTATGTTTTAATAAATCTCCCAAAATAATTATTATTATTTATCAAAGATTATATTTTATTTTGATTTCATGTTAGTTTTGAAAATGGATATTCTCATTTATCAATGTTTCTCTAAGACATGAATTTATTCCACGATAATTAATATTATAAATTCAATGTTATATGTGTTTATATATATATAATGATGTAATGTTTATTTTCATGTATATAATTGTATTGTTATGTTTATTATCTTATTCTAATATTTTAAAAAGAATTCACATAGCATGTCATCATGTTATATTTAAATTAAGTATGTTACATTTTCATAAAATCATGGACATGATTTTATGTATAACATCGATATCCGTTGCATTTATAATAAATTCACAACTTTAATTTAAAATTTATTGTATGCTTTTGAAATTATGAAGTTGAAGGAATTATTCAAACTGTAAAATGTTTTTTTTCAAATGTTTCTTTTATGTGTGAAACATAAAATACATATTATGATCTATCATTTATATGAAAACCAAAGGTATCCCGTAAATAAAAGTTTGGTTACATGTCTAGTTCATGCAAAGGATAATGGTTTGAGTTTTTGTTGTAACCAAACATGCAACTGATATGCAATGAAAATTCATATATTTATATGTGTATATACTAATATATAAAAATAAGTCTGAATGTGTATCTAAATGAATTAATATGTTTTCAAAATAAAAAACCCCTGTGAAATTATATATTTAAGTAAATCATGCTTAAAATATTTTTAGAAAACTTGGAACTTGAACATTGTAAATATATAAGCGAACTAGGGAGTGAAACCATCCTTTGTAAAGTGGGTAGGCCCAAGAAATCCTTCAATGGTTCAAGTGTCCAAAGAACAATTTTTTGTTTTCAGAAGCATGTGTATTGTTTCCAAAAAAATACTAGAATATGTTTTAAGTAATTTTGAAAGTAAGTATTTTCTAAAGTGATATAGTATTTTTTAATCCATATGTAATTTCAAATAATATTTTCAAAAGGGTATTTTCAAAAGTATTATCAAAGGAATATTTTTAAAAAGATTTATCAAAGATTTTAAAATGCCTTACTAGGCATATTCCATGATCACACCTTGTTTTAAATTATTATTTTTTCAACAGGTTTAATAGAGTTTCTGGTGGTGTTTGCTTCGATTAAGGAGTTAACACATATGAAGTCTTATCCTTTATTTTATTTTGTTCTGTACACTTTGGTTAAGTTATAAGTCATGTATCTAATTCTCAAGAACCTAGATCATTAAATTTTACTGGTATTTAATAAATGTTGTGTATTGTTTCGGTTTCTTTTATAAATAAATAAACAGCATTTATAATTTACTGAGTCCGGTTGCTTGGGCTCAGAGCGTTATAATTTTTCATCTTTAGAAAATTATGAAATTCTCCCCACCTTTAGAAAATACATATTTTGTATCTCTTAAGGATACATGATCACATAGAACATCATAATTGATGTCTCCTAATTGCAACTCTTCCACATGATAGAGAAGAAGTTGAGTCACTACCATTTGTTAGAGGTAACTACCCTCTCTCTTTTACTAGGTTTAGCTATAATGAGTCCAACTACTTCAAAACCTCTTACACCATGAAAGAATGGAATATCCTACTAAGGGAATCATCTACCACATTTAAAATTCATAGAGTATAGACTATCCCAAAGTAATAGTCTGAAAATAATTCTAACCAACACCGCTATATTAGGTTTTGGTCTCTATAGAAAAAATGTACCCAAGATTTGGCAGTTGGATTAAACTAAAAACCAATCACCTAGAAGATAATTCCTCTATATCTTTAGGGGAAAAAAATAATGCTTCTAGATATAAGTCATTGGTTGCGTAGTTCTTCTCTTGGGTCTCAATGGAATAAACCCTTAAGCCATCACCACCTAACTATTCATTGGTAATAACCCAATCCTAGATCTAGATGAATCAAAAAACACTACATAGTCACCACAATCTTTTGGAAGTCTTAGAGAAGGACAATGATCAACCTATTCCTTAGTTCCTAAAAGGTTACCTAATAATTCTCTATTTAGTAAAATATTTTTTCTTTTCATGTCAATTAAGTTAAAGGGGATTAAATCATAGTAAATTATACTAAAAGACTATAACAGTACCCAACAAGACCATGAAAAATGTAAACAAAAAATATTATCTCGGGGGGGGGGGGGGGGGTGGGTGTCTGAAACTAGAATGGCTCTATCCTTTTCAAGTCCAAAACCACACCATGTTCAGTGATTAAATTTCATATAATTTGAACCTCTATAATTCAAAAATTATACTTAGAGAGGTTAACATATAACTAGTTCATCCAAAGTAAGTATAGAACCATCCTCAAGTTCTCTATGTGATCCTGTTATGGAATAGAGAAAATGATATTTTCATTGATAAATAAAATCAATAACCAATTCATGAAATTCTTGAATATTTGGTTTATAAGTCCTACACAAACTATTCAGGCCAAAGGGGAATCACTAAAAACTCATAGTACCCATAGAGAAATTGGAATTCCATCTTTGGAATATCCTCCTCATGACCACACAAATAGTGGTAGTAAGATATGAGGTCAATCATCAAGAATAATATCCAACATTTTAGTTAGTCTAAGAGGCCATCAATCATTGGAAAGGGGAACTTCTTCTCAATATTCACTTTATTTTGGAGACAATAATCAACACACAACCTCATGCTTATGGATTCCTTGATAGAGTAAAACACTGGATCCACAAAGGGGGAACAACTAGGTCTTATGAAACCCTTCTCTTGAAGGTCCTCCAACTACACCCTCAGATCCCAGGGCTTGTCAAATCCATTTGATATGCCTCAGAAGATATAGGATTGGCCTTGCGGGGGAGTTAATGTTGAAATTCATATATCTCTATTAAATTAGTCTTAAAACATGTTTTAGAAAGACATCTCTATATTCCTTCTCAATTTTTAAAAGATAGATATATTAAGAACTCATTTCACTAAGGGAAAAACTCATTAACTGATGGGGGACAGGTAGAGTCTTCTTTCTCATGAGTCCCATTCTCTATGCCAGTTGGTCCTCGCCATTAAAGGAGATTCTCATCTCATTTATCCATAATAACCAAACCCTATGAAGATTATATTCTATATAAGCATGTACTATAGATAGAAATTCCATACTCAGAATGATGTAATATGTCTTCTTTGAAGCAACCAAGAGGTTTCATGTGAATATATCTCTACCAACCACCATCTTTCACTATCATATATGATAAATTTTTTAATCACATCCCACAGTAATATCTTTCTACTAATGATTAGTTTTTGGAACCACATGAATTTAAATTTCTTGAATAAGAGATAAGGTAATGAATTAATTACTTGGTCTTAGGTCTATATGTACTAGTGTTATATTAGAGAAGAGATAGATCATACCTAAAATCATCTCATGAGAAACTAACATGTATCTCTATATGGCTTATAAATGACCATGTCCCTGGCCATCGACCCTCTGAGACTAACATGGTTTACTTGGGGGTGGATGTAGTATCCCTACCCAGGAGACAATTAATCTATGCTTCAATCTAGTGGACCTCTAGGACTTATGTGAACCTCCCCATTTGCCAAAGATTTCTAACTAGAAATGAGGTTCTGATTAGGTGATAGTGGGGATACTATACCTTCTATTGATGATAATAATAAAGCTCATAATACTATAACTCATCAGAATAAATAAATGAAATAGTGGAAAATTAACCATTAACTCAAAAAAAAAATTCCAAAAGGAATCATACCATTTTCAGATAAATATACATGTCACAACAATCACAAAAGAATAGTCATACAAGATCACCAATGAAAAATCATATAAGAAATTACTCAAAAGCTCAAAAATGAACTCCAACTTGATGCAAAGAACCACCATGGTCCCTCTTCCATTCATCCCCTAAAACATTAGCTAGAAAGCCTAATCCCTTACCTGATCTTAAAACCATAAGATCTACACACATCCTAAGGGGAACATATAGGGTGTGAGTATAAACTCATCAAGACACCACCAAAGTTTTTCTATTCAACATCCATAACTATATAGTGTATGAATATGTAAATAAATGGAATCAAATCATAAATAATAATAATCAAATCACACCACTTGTGCTCAATAACCACAAATGATCATTTTACTTTCTTTAACCAACATTAGAGTGGAATGATATAACATTGGTCAGTTGTAGTGAAAGTACCTTGGTATCTCATCCACATACATGTCACGTGACACCTCATACCATCTAACACCTCTTAGAAAACTAATCCAGAAACTGGTATCTCATCATCATGACTAACAAATATGCCACAAGTCCCACATAATTCCATTCAAAAGTCACTATTGACTCAACATGTTGAAATCCCAAGCCATAGTGATATCTATCTTTTGATGAATAATAAAGAACCATTAGCTCAAAAAACCCACATCCCAAGGAAAAGCGATATGTATCATCCAATAATCAAGGCCCATTATCCTTGAATATAACTACAAGCCTCATCCCCCAACTGATGGTCTCAAATACCATCAACCATGGATTTATACAGTGAGGACTTCCTACATAACTGATGGTCAACACCATCCCCTAAGAAAATGTAACTATGGAATCCTCCACCAAAAAAGAGAGGTCAAAACCACCTTAACTGAGTCTTATCTATGCATACAACTCTGATGGAAACATTGATAAACATGGGTGAGTGACAATCACTTACATTACCTAATCCAACCATTTGGGAACATCATTGCCACATGAAAACCACCTAACCCAAATCCAGATAGCCATCTGTTGAGTCAATAAGGTTTTCCTTATGAATTTTCCATTCCTTCATACTTGGGGGAGATTATTAAGTCAATAAGGTTACCTTATGACTTTACCATTCCTTCTTGTTTTGAAAACCACAAACACCTTATCTCAAGGAAAATATATTTTTACCCTCTATTTTAATTCTATAAGGAAAAGTTTTTTTCCCCAAAGAAATTTATCCTTACCATGTTTTCATTGTTCATATCATAATTTTTCTAAGTATAAAATTTGATTTGAAACCAAAACCTCAGAATCCTATAATTACCTAGATATGAAGCATTCTGTTTTAGGTTCTGAATTCTCAAAATTATGGTCACAAACTCTTTTGAGTTCTGACTCTGAATTCTGAATACAGATTCTAGATACGAACTCTTCAGAGTTCTGACTCCAAATTATGAATCATAATTCTGGTTATGAGCTCTTCTGAGTTCTGAATCCGAATTCTGAATAAGAATTCTGGATACAAACTCTTCAGAGTTCTGACTCCGAATTCTGAATCAGAATTCTGGTTTCAAACTCTTCTGAGTTTTGACTCCAAATTCTGAATCAGAATTATGGTTATAAACTCTTATGAGTTCTGACTCTGAATTCTGAATACGAATTCTGGATACGAACTCTTCAGAGTTCTCACTCCGAATTCTGAATATGAATTCAGGATACAAACTTCTCTGAGTTTTTACTGCTATTTCTATGACTTTAGACTCCGAACTCTTATGATTTCTGACTCCAAATTCTCTCGAACTATGACTCCAAACTTTGTAAGTTCAGGTTCTGAATTATTGTGAATCCAGATTCCTAATTTCCTTGAAATTAATACTCTAGAATTATATAGAGTTCAGGTTCTGAATTCCTAGAAAAATAGAATCTGAATATCTATTAATATAGACTCTGAATTCAATTTTGGTTAGACTTTGAAAATTCATTTACTTACATTACGAATATTGGATTTCTAGTTATGTAACCATATTTTTGCGAAAACTTGTTTTGTTATAAAATTATGTTGTGCTTTCAGTTACTAAAAAACCATTGTTTGAGTGACACGTGTACATGTCCCTCAAGAATTCATGGAAAAATATGACTTTTGGATGAGGGAGTCGATCATTGAAGCCATGCCTATAAATAGGAGCTCATTTGAAATAGCTCATAACATTGATGAACAAGTTGATCAATCTAGAGATTATATGCTGCTGAAGTGATTTCTAGAGAGAGAGGCTTTGTTGCTTACTGTGTACTAAACTAATTGTTCAAATTTTATTTGTGCGACTCCGATTATTGCTGTGTAAAATCGAGGGCTTCCGGGGATAGGAAGACAGAGGTTCCTACTACCTTGAAGTTGAGGGATTCCTTGATGAGGAAGACAGAGGTATCGAATACCTTGAAGTTAAGAGCTTGCGGGGATAGTAAGACAGACTCTGATCTTCGTATCGAGGGCATACCCTGGTGTGGGTAAGACAGACTTTCTTGAATGTATAAATCAAGGGACCTTTATCCAAGGTTGTTCAATACCCTTCTCTTCGAGTTTAAAGAGTTACTACTTGTTACTTTTAGTATTTATATTTTGTTTTTCGCTGTAATTTTAGTTGTTGAGGAAAGTATAATATTCGTATACTTCCTTAGTCTTGTACTCTGATTATATATGATTCTATACTCTTTATGGTAGAATCTTAGTTGTTTCAAACTTTTGTTAAGTATCATTTCCAGAATCACTTTTCTGGAATCAAGAATGTTATTATAACTTAGAGGTGTTTTGAATTTTGGTTAAGCAAAAATTTCCTTAGGTATTTTTTTAAAGTATAAAATTCACCCCCTCTTGTATTTGAGCATATCAATTTTTACATAATTGATCCAAAAATTGGTATCAGAGGAGGTGACCTCTGAATTAATCTCATGATTAGATTCATAAGAGAATTCTTCTTTTTATTACTTCCAGAATTGAGTTTTTAGATTCATACTTTTTGGAATCAGTTTTTCGTACTCGTATAGTTCAGATTCATTTTTTCTTAGAGATACTCTTGTTCTATATTTTCCTTCTTAGGAATATTCTCCTTGTTTACAAAATTTTTCTATTAATATGTTTTTTTGGAAAGAATCTTATTTAAGATGGAAGAAATCTATGTTGGTTCCATAGACAATCTCAATCCAACTAGACCACCTATCTTTGATGGAAATGACTATGAATATTAGAGAGATCGTATGAAGACATCCGTTATCAATAATGGTGTTGATAATTTTTTTATGCTTACTGGAGGATATAAAATCCATGATAAAGAAATTAGTAGCTTTACCAATCAAGAAAAGCATGAATAACAACTGAATTATTAGGTACGCAATACTTTTCTTTGTTCCATGACTAGAAAATTATATAGCCAAATTTCATCTAGTGAAGCAGAAAATTGTATATGGAAGAAAATTGAAGTTACTCACTTTGGAACTTCCAAACTTATTGAAACTATAAGAGCCATGCTCAGAGATTAATATCATGGTTTTTTCTTTTCTTATGGAGAACCCATATGTAAGGTGCAACAGAGATTCATGACTATTGTGAATAGTTTACAGTCCATGTGTGAGAGAGGATTATATGATGAATCTCTTGTTGATAAGATCATTGACATCATGCCGAATGAGTGGGAATCCAAGAGGACAACTATAAATGAGAATATAAAGGTTACTCAGATTTCCTTAGATGAACTTCTTGGAACTCTTCTTCAACATGATACTAGAATGAAGAGAGATGCTAATAACATAAATAAGAAGAATGGGAATGGCAATGTTGCTTTTACTACGACTTCTAATCATATTAAATCCAAGACTCCTGAGTGAGTTACTAGTTCCAAATCTAAGAAAGTTGTTATCCAATCTGAATCTAGTGGAAGTGAATCCATAGAGAATGAATTAACAAATCTTGCTCGAAGGATGAACAAGATAACTTGACAGAGGAACTTTCAATCCAGATATAAGAAAAAGGAAAGGAAAGATAAGAAAATTCATAAGGTACATGTTATGAATTCAAGAGAGATGGACATATAAGACCTGATTTTCCTATGTTAAAGAGAATAGAAAGAAAGGAAAATAATTCAGAGAGAAATAGAAAGAAGTATTACAAGGATAAATATAATAAAGTCTTGAAAACTAATGACACCTGGAGTGCCAGTGGTGGAGACTCTTCAGATTATGAATCTTCTTGGACAGAAGAATCTTAGTCTAATAGCCAGAATACCTATTAACAATCATTGTTTAATGGCTAAGGTACGTAATGCTGAATCATTGACAAATGTTTCTTTAAATTAAAATTATAGTAATGATAAATATTATAACTCTTCAGATGAAAAATATTCTTCTGATGAAGATAATACTTTACCTTCCAATGAAAAAGTTTCTAGGTTTTCCAAACTTCTTGAGATTTAGAATTCAAAACTCATGAAAAAACTTGTTAAGGAAAATTATAGGAATACTATTCTTAGTATTGAAATATCAGATCATTATAAAGATCTTGATAAGAAAAATGTTGATTTTGAAAGTATTTCGAAAAATATTAGGGAAGTAAGTTCTGAAGAGAATAAACTTTGTAAAGATCTAGAAAAAGTAATTTCTAAGAAAAGTGTTTTTGAGCCAAGCTCTAGTTCAAAATAAAATGTTTTTGAAGACAATAACATGGTTATCAAACTAAAATCCGAAATATTTTCCTTAAAGAAGTTTTTTTCAAACTTTAACATAGGTAAAGAAAATTTTGAAAAAATGTATTCTCTAATCCGACTTCTATGGAACAATTCTGGTTTTGGTTATACTAGTTCTAAACCAATTTTTAGTAACAACTACTTTGTTCCTCAAAGTGCTTCAGTTTTTACTAAGTGTTAGTGTGGTGGACATTGGGAAAAGAATTGTTCCCTAAACAGAACCCAATATTTTGGATTTCATAAAGCCTATTTTTCAAAGAAGATGTGGGTGCCTAAAATTTTGCTTTTTGAAATTTTCGGATCCAAGAAAGTTTGGATTCTAAAATTCTAACTAATTTGTTTTCATGAAAGTAGAGAGAGTACCAACAGAAATACGTGGTACATGGATAGTGGATGTTCCCAGCATATGACTGGTAACAAAAACTACTTTGAAATGGTTATTAAGACAAAAGGAGGAAAAGTAACTTTCGGAGATAATGACCAGGGAGAAATTATTCGTATAGTTAACATTGTTATTATTGAAAGGAATTTGATTTCTAATGTTTTATTTTTTAAGGGTCTTAAGTACAACCTCATTAGAATAATCCAATTATGTGATGAAGGTTACCTTGTGAATTTTAGGAATAACAAGTTCCTAGTACACAATTCCAAGGAAGAGTTTATTCTTTCTGCCCATAGGCAAGAGAATTCTTACACACTAAACTTAGATGACCCTAGGAGTCAAGATCTAACTTGCCTTAGTGCAATGGAAGATCATTCTTGGTTATAGCATAGAAGGTTAGGACACTGTATCCTTAGGAACTTATGCAAAATTTCTAAGAAAAGATTAGTTAGGGATCTACTGGAGCTTATATTTGATTATTCAAAAGTTTGTGACCCTTGTAAATATAGAAATATACATAAATCAAGTTTTAAATCAGTCGGTGAAGTCTCAACTACTGAGGCATTACAACTAGTGCATATGAATATTTTTTTTCCATCACAAACTGGATGAATTAGGGGCAAGTATTATGTATTTATCTTTGTTGATGATTACACTTGATTTATATGGGTTTATTTTCTAGCAAAGAAGTCTGAAGCTTTTTATTATTTCTAAAGGTTTAGATCCCAATTTAAAAATGAGAAAAATCTTCCATTGAAAACTATTCATAGTGATCATGGAGGAGAATTTCAGAATTATGATTTCAAAACTTTTTTGTAGTTGAAAAGGTATCAATCACAACTTCTCAGCACCCAAAAAACCTCAACAGAATGGTTTTGTTGAAAGAAGAAATAGAATTATTCAAGAGATAACTAGAACTATGTTGAGTGAGTATTCTGTAGCCAAACATTTTTGGGATGAAGCTGTAAGTACTGCTTGTTATACTATAAATCGAGTTTTTTTAGACCTTTTCATAATAAAACTCTTTATGAGTTATGAAATGGTAGAAAACCTATACTTTCCTACTTTAAGGTTTTTGGTTGCAAGGTATTCATTTTGAATACTAAAGATAATCTATATATATTCACACCAAAATATGATGAATTGATTTTCTTATGATACTCCACAACATCTAAGGAATATACAGTTTTCAATAAAAACACTTGTACTATTGAAGAGATAGTACATGTCAAATTTGATGAAACCGATCCTTTTGTTTTTAAACAACCCAACCTATATCTTCAGATGTGTTTTTAGAAACTGATTATTAACTTTTGATAGAAGATCCTTATGATAAGGAAAATGTTCAAGAAGATACTTCTGAAACATTTACCCCGGAATATTTTCTACCCTATGTTGATGAACATGTTTTACAAAACCCAAATCAGTTGTTTCTAAATAATCATCCTAGTGATAACATCATTGGTGATGTGAATCAACCTGTAAGGACTAGAAGTTCCTTAAGAAATGAAGTAGAACATCTATTATTCCTTTCCCAATTATAACCAAGAATCACTGATGAAGCTTCAGGTGATGATGAATGGATTGAATCCATGCAAGATGAGATAAATGAATTCGAAAGGAATAAAGACTCGACCTTGGTTAAAAGAACTAACAAAACTTCTGTTATTGGAGTAAAATGGGTCTTTAGAAATAAGTGTGATGAAAATGGAATCATTGTTAGAAATAAAACTAGATTAGTTGCTAAAGTCTATAATCAACATGAAGGAATAGACTATGAAGAAACCTATGCTCCAATAGCTAGACTTAAATCCATTCATATTTTACTTGCCTTTGCAGCATTGTTCAATTTCAAACTTTTTCAAATGGATGTGAAATGTGTTTTCCTTAATGGTTATGTTAAAGAGGAAGTTTTTGTTGAAAAACCTCCTGGATTTGAAGATACAAAACATCCTGATCTTGTTTTTAGACTTACCAAAGCTCTATATGGACTTAAAAAATCCCCTCGAGCTTGGTATAATATATTTTCAATATTATTGCTTCAAAATAACTATGTTAAGGGAAATGGAGATCCAACCCTTTTTATAAAGAAATATAATAAAAATGTTTTGATTGTTCAAATTTATGTTGATGACATTATATTTTGTTCAAATCAGCAATCTTTAATCGATTTCTTTGTGGATATAATGAAATACAAGTTTGAAAGGAGTATGATGGGTGAGATAACATTTTTCCTTGGTTTTCAAATCTCTCAAAAAGTAGAAGGAATATATATATCCCAACATAAGTATATTAAAAATCTTCTTAAAAATTATGGATATGAGAACACTAAAAGTGTAAGTACTCCCATTGGTACCTCAAACACACTTGATCTTGATGAAGCTGGGAAACCAGTAGATCAAACATATTTTAGAGGTATGATAGGAAGTTTAATTTACTTAACAGCTAGTCGTCCAGACTTAATGTTTTCAATATTCTTATGTGAAAGATATCAATCTAATCCTAAGGAATCTCACTTAAAGGCAGTGAAAAGAATTTTTCTCTACTTAAAGGGAACCATGGATTTATAACTCTTTTATACTTCTGGAAAAGATTTTGTTTTAAAAAGTTTTTCAGATGCTGAATTTGGTGGATGTAGAATGGATAGAAAGAGTACATACATAACTTTACATTTCTTAGGAGATTCATTAGTTTCTTGTTATTGCAAGAAGCAAAACTCAGTAGCAATTTCCACTGCTGAATCTGAATATATAGCAGTTGGAAGTTGCTATGCTCAAGTGTTGTGGATGCAACACACACTCACAGACTATGGTATGAGTTTTACCAAAACCCAAATTTTGTGTGATAATAAAAGTGCCATTTCCCTTAGTAAAAACCCTTCACATCACT
This sequence comes from Viscum album, assembly GCA_963277665.1. Classification (NCBI taxonomy): domain Eukaryota; kingdom Viridiplantae; phylum Streptophyta; class Magnoliopsida; order Santalales; family Viscaceae; genus Viscum; species Viscum album. Next base: position 1,642,038,062 of record OY728145.1, read on the forward strand.
CTCGTGCAAATCACATAGATATTAGGCATCACTTTCTTAGGGATCACACACAAAAAGGAGATATCATTCTTCAATTTATCAGAATGCAAAATCAACTTGATGTTATTTTCACAAAATCATTACCCTCCGATATATTTTAATACATAAAACAGAAGATAGAAATGATAATCGTAAGGTAATCCTCCTCAATAACTTCATGTTGAACCAATATCCTTACAATAATAAACTTCTTTTCATAGGTGGAGTACATTATCTTGAATGCTTTTCATATTTTTCGTAATGAATTTTTTCATATTTTTCGTAATAAAGTTTTTTTTCATGTTTTTCTTAATGAGGTTTTTTTTCATATTTTTCTAAATGAAGTTTTTCATATTTTTTGTAATGAAGTTTCTTATATTTTTCGTAATGAAGTTTTTCATATTTTTCATAATGAAGTTTTTCGTATTTTACTTAATGAAGTTTTTCATATTTTTTCGTAATAATGTTTTTCATATTTTTCATAATGATGTTTTTCATATTTTTTCGTAATGATTTTTTTTCACATTTTTCATAATGAAGTTTTTATACTTGAAATTTTCGTAATGAAAATTTTCGTACTTGAAAATTTCTTAATGAAGATTTTTGTAATGAAGATTTTCATAATGAAGATCTGCATCTTTTTTCGTACTCATGTTTTTTTTAGAATCTAAAGTCTTTCAAGAATAATTTTCCTCAATATGAATAATTTTTTGGATAATCTGAAAGGTATGATTCTTTCTTGAGTTTTTGTAATAACCTTTTACTTAATGTTAGTTTCCTTTATTTTAAATTTTTTGATATTCTAGTTTCCTTAAATCCAAATCTTTTTCTTTAAAAAATCTCAAAAGATCGGATCCTACCAAATTTTCCTTGCGGCTATCATTTCAACCGTCAGATCAGATCAAAATAATTCTCATCCATTGGATTCATATGGGAAGTTCAACTGTTGCTTCAACACCTATAAAAAGGGAACCCCCGATGGTTGTTCCACATCGATTTTTGATGATTTTGCATGTTGAAGCTCTGCCCAACTTCAAAATCCCGTTTCCGATTTTCAAATACTTCTCAAGTCCGAATGTCTGCTGAAGTTCCTTCTCAATAAATTTCTTCTGTCAAGATGATTTTGGAGTGGAAAATTTACAGGGAGAGGTTGGTGCATCTAAACTTCTTCAAAAAGTATGATTCTATTATTTCAAATAATATCAAGATTAATGGATGGGAGGGTGTATCTATATCGAATCTAGGAGCTCAGGATGTTGTGTATCCGTATTTTCTGATAGAGTTTTATTAATCAATTTTTCATTTTCAAAGAAGAGGGCAGAGAAAAATTTTCCTTCAAAAGTTATGGGAAAACTCCTGAACATTCTTATACCAAGGATCCTATCTTGGTAGGGCTATCTTATGAAGGTGAATCTGAGTTTTTTTCCGACAAATTACCAGATGTTCAAGGAAGTTTTGTAAAGTTAAAGGCTTTACAGTGTCTTGGACTTTCATATGTCAAGACCGTAAATATTTCTCACTTGTCTACCAGAAATCGGATTTTAGAGTTATGGGTTCAGGGTCTTATCATACTGAGAAAGGGTTACAAGGAAAATCTTAAGAAAAGTGATATGTATATCTTATAGTTTTTAGTAAATGTAAGGAAAATCAATCTGATGAAGAATATTCTCATTATGATAGAGAATATCAAAAAATGGGAATATGAGAGCACAAAAAATCATGTATCCTGCCCTACTCTCCAAATTTATAGTTCATTGTATTGAATCTTTCAAGATCCCTTGCACTTACAAGATGATGAATTGAAAAGTAATGCTAATTTGTGATGATACCCTCAAGAGGATGAAAGTTGTGTTTTCTAAGGAATCAAGGGAGTTTTATGATCTACCAGAGGATGAAGCAGAAGCCGTTATAAAAAATACAGAAGAGGCTGAACCATCGAAGAAGGGTGGAAAGAAAAGAAAAGTAAAAGAAGTGGTAGAAATAGAGAAAACCCCTAAGGCCAATGAAACCGAATCCGCACCTCCAAAGCCCAAGAAACAGAAAGCCTATCCGGATGAGGTAGTAGCCAAATGGAGGGAGGGTAAAAATAATCGGAAGGAAGGGGAGCCACAGTTTGGCCTAGACCCCACAGAGGCCAAAGCATTGAAAGAGAAAACTTCTGAAGTGATTGATAAGAAAGCCAAAGAGAAGAATCTTAAGAAGAAGATGTCGAAGGTAGATATTGTACAATATCTTTTGAAGGCTACTAAAGTTTCATCCGAGAACATTCCCGTACCGAAAACTTTCTTAGTTGAATCATTACCTGAGACATTGGGGAAGAAGTACACGACTTCAAAAAAATCCCAAGAGAACGATGTTGAAAAGGAAGATGTGGAAGAAGTTCAAGAAGAACAAAGCACTAAAGATACAACTGATCTGATAAATCAAGTAGAAGACTTTCATGAGAAGGAAAGTGCTTCTGAAAAATCTTCAATCCGGACTTCTCAAACTGGATCTTCAAAACTTGCAACTCCTAAAATGGATGAGAAGGATGAAGAGGAAGTGAACAAATTATCTGAGGAAGAGATTCATAATCATGACTTCATTTTCCCTGAATATATTGATGTAGGAGTTGATAAATAAAAAAATTGATGAAGATAAGATTGTTCAGTTGTTTGAGAGTCAGAAGGAACCTCCAGATGAAGAAGCTATTCCGAAAACCAGCAAGGGGAAATAAGTGGTTATTGATACCCCATCCAAATAAATTCTAAGGAAGAAATAACCTAGAGGATCCTCTAAGAGTAATATTTTCGAGCTAGAGGAAGAACCACAACCTATAAAAATGTCAAATTCAGAGTCATCAGCTTTAGGACATGACTTTGTCATTCAATCCCCGAAAAAGCTAGTGGAAACCATTCCGATCTTTCCAACAATTGACTCCAGATGCCAGATGCCCCAGCATAGCATGAATCAGAAATCAGACTCCGTATCCATTGTGATGGATAGGTGTGTAATGATTGAGGCCAAATAGAAAAATTTCCTTATCCACTATGAAACCCACATAAAATCTTGCAAGAAAATGACCAGCTGGTCGAAGAAGAACGTTGATGATTTGAGAGAGATTGATCAATTTCAAGAAGATGTCAAGGAAGCTTTTGATACCGAAGACACCAAAATCATGGATATTACAAATATCTTTGAGAATAACATAACCCTTGAGCAGAATAATCAGATTTAGGATGTCAAATATCTGAATGGGAAGTAGAATTATGTTGTCCAAAGATGGAAAAAAGAAAGGGATCTTCAGATCGAGATTCAAGAAAAGATAGTGAAGCAGGATGACTTGATGAAGGCTCAGGGAGAGGCTCTGAAGGCCCAAGATGATAGGATCAAATCCTTAGAGAAGAAAGCATATGAGGATAAAAAAGATCTAAAGAAGCTGAAGACCATTGTGAAGAAGCTGATACCCAAGAAAAGAGAAGCAAAATAGACCCAAATCTGATCTTTTGTTGTATCTGTTTTTTTCCTTGTACAAATTCTTCCAATCCTAAAGAAATTGTGGTTGCTTATTTTTTTTTGGATGTTTATACTAATATTTCAGGTACCATATTTCCTTTCCATTCCCTAAATTTCTTTTTTAAAATCACAAAATTGGAGAAAGAAAAAATAATTCCAAGTAAAGAAGAAATATCCCTAAGTAAGGGGGAGTTTACCTAAGGGGGAGTTTATCTAAGGGAGAGTTTTCTATTACGAATATTTCCACATTCAAATGAAAAATTTCATTCTGGGAATCTAGAATACGATCCTTAGTATTCCAAAGCCTAAGAGGGAGTCTGTCGTATTCATCTTTGCCAATATAAAAAGGGAGATAAGTTTTACTTGAAAAGTCTAGAAAAATATTTTCTAAGTCCTTTTATTATTTTTCATAAGGATGTTTGTGCTTTCCAAAAAGGTAGATATTGTTGATTCAATAAAGTTTTCCTTATGAATTTTCCATTCCTTCATACTTGGGGGAGATTATTAAGTCAATATGGTTTCCTTATGACTTTACCATTCCTTCTTGTTTTGAAAATCACAAACACCTTATCTCAAGGAAAATCTCTTTTTAACCTCTGTTTTACATCTATAAGGAAAAGTTTTCTTCCCCAAGGAAATTTATCATTACCATGTTTTCATTGTTCATATCATAATTTTTTTAAGTATAATATTTAGTTTGAAACCAAAACCTCGAAATCCTATATTTACCTAGATTTGAAGCATTCTGTTTTAGGATCCGAATTCTCAGAATTATGGTTATGAAAAGTTCTGAGTTCTGACTCCGAATTCTGAATACGAATTCTAGATATGAACTCTTCAGATTTCTAACTCCAAATTCTGAATCATAATTCTGGTTATGAACTCTTCTGAGTTCTGACTCTGAATTCTGAATAAGAATTCTTGATACGAACTATTCAGAGTTCTAAATCCGAATTCTGAATCAGAATTATGGTTACAAACTCTTCTGAGTTCTGACTTCGAATTCTGAATCAGAATTATGGTTACGATCTCTTATGAGTTCAGACTCAAAATTCTGAATACGAATTATGGATACAAACTCTTCAGAGTTCTGACTCCGAATTCTGAATACGAATTCTGGATACAAACTTCTCTGAGTTTTGACACCAAGTTCTCTGACATCAGACTCCAAACTTATATGAGTTCTGACTCCAAATTATCTTGAACTCTGACTCCAAAATTTGTATGTTCTGGTTCCGAATTCTTGTGAATCCAGATTCGGAATTTCCATGAAATTCAGACTCCGGAATTCTATAGAGATAAGGTTCTAAATTCCTAGAAAAACAGAATCTAAATATCTATTAATATAGACTCCGAATTCAATTTTGGTTAGACTCTGAACATTCCTTTTCTTACATTCCGAATATTGGATTTCTAGTTATGTAACCATATTTTTTCTAACACTTGTTTTGTTATAAATCAAGGTCATGCTTTCAATTAGTAACTAAACATTGTTTGAGTGACATGTGTACATGTCCCTCTGAAATTCAAGAAAAAACATGACCATTGGAGGAGGGAGCCGACCGTTGAATCCGTGCCTATAAATAGAAGCACATTTGAAAGAGCTCATAACTTTGATAAACAAGTTGATCAATCTAGAGATTATATGATGCTGAAGTGATCTCTTGAGAGAGAGGCTTTATTTCTTAGTGTGTACTGAACTACTTGTTCAGATTTTCTTTGTACGACTCCGATTGTTTTTGTGTACAATCGAGGGATTCAGGGGAGAGGAAGACATAGGTGCCAACTACCTTAAAGTATAGGGCTTCCTTGCTGAGGAAGACAGAGGTACCAACTACCTTGAAGTTGAGGTCTTGTGGGGATATTAAGACAGACTCCGATCTTCGTATCGAGGGATTACCCTGGCGTGGGTAAGACAAACTTTCTTGAAAGTATAAATCAAAGCACCTTTATCCAAGGTTGTTGGATACCCTTATTTTTGGGTTAAAAGAGTTACTACTTGTTACTTGTAGTATTTCTATTTTGTTTTCCACTGTACTTTTAGTTGTTGGGGGAATGTATAATCTTCTTATACTTCCTTAGTCTTGTACTCTGATTATATAGGATTCTATATGCTTTAAGGTAGAATCTTAGTTGTTACAAACTTTTGTTAAGTTTCATTTCTGGAATCACTTTTCCAGAATCAAGCAAGTTTTTAGAACATAGAGGTGTTGTGAATTTTGGTTGCGCAAAAATTCCCTTAGGGATTTTTTAAAGTATACAATTCAGACCCCTCTTGTATTTGAGCATCTCATTTTTACATATTTGATCCAAAACCGTCACCATAACAAGTCCCATGGGCCATGCCCTTATCCTAATGACCTCAACAGCTCAATCTAGAAGAACCATGCCACCTCAACCTAGTGATCAACATCAAACCATGTATCTTTGGTCATTCTCTTAGTCTAACAAACCGTGTAATATCAGTTCCAATGATCAACATAACCTCAACACATCAGGCTATGTCCATAAAATTCCCTCATAAATCATGTAGTAATATCACATTTTATTAATTTAAACAATTTGATCAATTATAATAACCTAACCAATTTGGTCAAAAAACCCAAAATCAAATTAATACTTTTTAAAGATGTAATAACATGTCCATCATCATCTCACAAAATTTATTAGAACATAAAAAAACCATTAATTTATTAAGTGTTTCACCTAGGTAACACACATGTCTATATTTAATAATTCACCCCATAACACCCATATAATTCAGAATAAATATATCCACCACTAACATTAGACTTGAAGGAACTCTCTTATTGATTTTTGGCGTCTAATCTTAGCTGAAATAAGAGAAATTGATATTCTGGAAAAACACCCTGAAAAAATGAAAAAATATGGTATGGATTTATAATTATATATGGAGATATAAAATAATAAAGTAGGCTAATGGATTGAAGGCCTTACTAAGAGGAATCCATATCCACTGATGACACCTGAATTGGAGCTCAAAAAAATAAGGGATACCAAATCCTAGGAAGAGGGAAGGAGGAGCTCCACCACCAACTAGAGGGGTGGTATTCATGGGAGAAATAAAAGAGGGATAATAATCATAAAGATGGAGGGGTAAAAATTTCATTCTGTCCTTTTTAAAAATCCACATGTTTAATGTACAATTTAAAAAACCATTTACCTACCGTGCGATGCTCACTGTATAGAGGATAGAAACCTTATACGGACTGGATGCATAGTTTGAAAAACTATGTGTCGATCATGTGGGTGAATCCAAAAAACTACACTTTGACACATTATTTTTTTATAAGGGGATACACTGTTTCCCTTAACAATGTAGGTCCCACAATTTAGACTGCACGGTTAGACAAACTGTGCACTAACCACATGCCCTTTTTTGTCTTCCTCGAAACTGGGTTTCTAGATGCAGATGCTTTCAAAACCCCTACAAACTATCGAGTAAAAAAAAGGCCTTAAAAAATATCTTAAAATGGCATAAAAACACATTAAAACACATGGGATTAGTTCTTCAATCCTAAAATGAGAGTTTTCACATCCACTAAACATAAAATTAAATCCACAAAACAAAATTACCAATTCAAAAACCTAGAATGTTACATTATCCCCACCTTAAGATAGCTCAAACCTGACCTATGTGGATTTATTTGGAGATATTACCAAACATACCTATATCATTAACAATTACCCAATATACACTAATTATTAGTCATGTTCAATTCCCCTTGTGGTGCTCCCCACCTTAGGAATTACCTACCCAGTTACTTCCCCACTGAAAATAGAATTTAAAATTATGATGGTTCATCTAACCATCCCTAGACATACACATCTAGACATGACATACCGTCATTCATGTACCTTATCAAGTGCTCAATTACACCCGCATCACACCTGACAACCATGAAACAATGCATCTCATCAAATGACCATTTTATACTCATACCACACATGAAACCCATGAATCCCACATCTCATCAGATGCCCATATTGTACCCATGACATAGAAGACACCCATCAAAATTTTCATCTCACTGATATTTAAAGGTCATATATCACAACATATGCACAAAATTAACCCCGCATTATATATATATATACATGCATGCATGCCTATCAAAGTACTGATGCCTACACACCATAACAAAACATGCATCACACACAATACCCATATATTAACCAGTGTGAGGTTAGTTCAATTATAAGACATAAACCACTTGTAACCATATCCTTCATGAAAAAAAGAAAATGTCACACCATGATCAAGGAATACATCTAGCATTCCTTAGCTCTCCAACCAACTCTGGCCTTACCCATTCAACAGAAATCACCGACCTGATGCTCGACTAACTGAGGCTGAACTTCCCTGTATAGACGCACTAGATACTGACCAATAAAGCCACTTATAGGTATCTATCTCTAAAAAACCTTAAAATGTAGTAGAATCTTGGATACTATCTCATGGTATCGCTCTTGGTCATACCTCAGATCCTAAAATCTATCTCAATTCTTAGCTCTAAGCTACCTAGGATGGATTCCTATAGAATATCTCCAGATTCAGTATCTGACCACATGCATGAAAATACTTTGAAGCTCACTCACATTGTGTATGAATTTTCCCCAACTTTCCACACTAGAAGAATAATTTTGAAGAAACACTCCCTAGTTCTTCTCCCAAGTATCTGGACTGACTGCCCACTAAGAATCCTCATGGTATCATTTCCAAATACATGAAGCATCATCATTAAGAACACCTGATACTATCACTTGAGTCAAATATGACCATTTTATCAAGTTTCCCTTGGATAACAGAGCATGATTAACCACCTCTATGAAGGAGGTTATCCTAAATATTTTCAACTAAACACTGATGGCATGCCATAATCCATCCTTGAAACGCATCACCTTGAAAATTTCATCACCACCATAAATGGTGAAAATCAAGACATGTGTCAAAAATTCACCACATAATCCATAATATATATATACTACTACTATAAGTTCATGAACTCATGGGATCGATCTTCCCTCAAAATCTATGGGTAGAAATGATAGGAGAACCTGGCCTCAAAATCCTTCCAAGATAGTCCCTCGCATCTACCAGCCTACACCTGTTCGTCCCAATAGAACTTTTCCATTACTCTAAGTACGTAAGTATCTATCACAACCTTTCCTAGTGGGGCCAGTGATGCGACTCCCCAAGTCCACCTCTAATAGGCCATGGGCTGGTGGCTTGCACCGCGTAGGCATATCACTAACATGGGGGGAATTACCTAAGTACCTGTACACATGCACACATCTCCAAGGTCACAAACACTGAAATCTAAAGAAAACCACTAAGGGACAAAATGAATGCATACAACTAAACCCAACCAACACAGATCAACAGAATGTAAAGTACTGAAAGTAAACTTGGTTAGAATACAAGCCCACCAAAAAGAAGTGTCTACAAACTACAAAGTCCAACCAGTATGGACAAAGAGGTACTGGGAATGCTGCTCATAGCCATCAGAACACCTCATCCTATAGGGAAATCCGAAAGCTCAGTTCGGTACTGGTCCTCCCTGGACTCCGTCAAAAGGCTGCTCATCTGCACAAGACACGACACATGTGGGAAAACCCCGTGCAAGGGTGAGTCTAACAATAATCAGCAGGGTACCCAAAAAACCACTAAGAAATACACAAGGTAAAGGTATAATCAGATCTACATAGTAAATTTCTATCAAACATATACCTTGAGAAAAAAATCCAAATATACTCAAAACCTAGACCCGTAGTCTAGAGATAAGTCCCACATCTTCATACCCCCGCTAAGGATTCAGTTTAAAGATTCCACGATTCACTCATCCAAATGAACTCACTCCATGAGTATAATAGCTCTGACGTCATCCGTCCGATAATTACTATCTGTTAGGAAAATCCATGAGAGACAGATACACTCATTCCGGGAGAACACACTCCTGAGTAGGGGAACATCATGACACACAAATGAGGATCTCTACTAGGGCCTTGGTTGATACCACGACTCATCTATATTCACCTTCTAAAGAGAGGATCAATGTCCTGTAGGAGTAGTCATGTCGATACCTAACTGTACCTAGGGTCAAGAATGGATAGAGGATCTTTCTCTGGGACTCTCGGAGGGATACCTGACTCTATCTTAGAAAGTCTTACTGAAGGGATCATGCTCCTACAAATGGAAATGATACCTGAACTTTAGAGGAATGAGAAAATGGGGCACTAACCCGAAAAAAGCCTATCCAAGGTATGGTGGACAAGAGGATCAAGCCACGTTATAGTATATACACAACATGTATAAGGGTCACATTTCATGTCTCTCAACTCTGGGTACTACCTGTGTGAATCGGCCCGAGTCATAAGAACATACCGTGTAGAAAAGTAAGTACACGGTGTGTATTACAGACCACACACCATGTCCAAGTAACTATGTTTCCCTCTATGTAAGTGGTAGTGTGCCCGTACACTGTTTCAAACCATGTGGTCCACCCCATGTAACCAGTACACAAGGTAACCCATGTAGCCGGCCTGGTCTAGCCATGTGGCGGAGTACACAACTGTGTACCCACCCTGTGTCTGTGTATCTTTCGAGATACACACCGATTCCATGTAAGGACCTACACGTCATGTGAAAATGGTCACACGCCATGTTAGTGCTTCCTGTCACCCAGAAATCCGGCCGCCACTAGGTGGGGGCCCACATGCCATGTCTCCCCGAAGGCACACCGTGTTCTTCATCACGTGCAACACGCAATCCCTAGCCGCCGCTACCTGTACTGCATGGAGTGTTATTTGGGATACACGCTATGTGTTCTAGAAATTTCTTGAATCATATGTTCTCCATCCTGTGCTTCAGGGATTCATCAATCCAATGATCCGGCCTCTCGATCATCATGAAACTTGATGTTGGAGGTCACCACGACATCTTGAATTCTTATTTGTTGTTTTCAGGCCTCCGATCTTCCCCAAAAATGTGTATCGATCCACCCGCATGAAGAAATATCAAAGAATAGTCTCACCCAATCCGAGATGATTCTTCATCCTCCATCATCGTTGCACCTCTTCTAGGTCATTGCGATTTTGAATCTCTAATTTGGGATTGTTGCATTGTGAAAAGGATGTGCAATGATCCGTTGTTCGTCACCCTGTGAAGAACATGATGAACACAAAGAAAAGAGGAAGAAATCCAATGAACAAAAATGAAGAATGAACCTCTTCCATCATTCTTCATGAATTTGATACGCCCCCATGAGAAGGATTAAATAGGGAAAATCAAACAATAATACAACAATTATCACAAATCATATTCCCAAATAAAACCCTAAAGAAATGAAAAATAATAACCCTCCCGCAAGAATGCATGATCCGCAGATAAACCTGTTCATGGGTTGATTAGCGTTCGTCATTTAATCAAAGAACAGGGAAACAAAAAATGCAACAAAACCCCTACCTTGATTCAGTTGAACAATGATTACTGTGTCGCATTCATTGTCGAGGGTTCTTAGAATCTGAGATGCGTCGATCGATCGTGTTTTCATTATTCATTGTCGAGAGTTCTCTCTAAGACTCCAAGAATTCTCTAGAGTTCCTCTCAATTTTCTTCCAAGGACCAAAATTTGTTTAACCCATTAAAATAATGGAACACATTTTAGCATTCCATCACGCTGTGACATTAATGATTCAGGATTGATGTTTCTGAGTCATTATAGTGTGACATTAAGTATCGAAACAGCTGCCATGTCGTTGTGCTATAGTGAATGTTTACAAATAAAATAAAATAAAATATTCAAATTTTTTTTCTAAAAACATCCAAAATTTAACTTTTCCATCAACCTGTTCCGGTCGAGGTTTGGCCCATTCTTAGGTAAAGTCATTATCCTAGATGAAACGGTGCCCTCAGATTTTTAATCCAGGTATCCTTTTGAAAAATACCACAACCGCGCACACCCACCAACTCACTTAACTTAAATAAAGTTCAAACCACTATTCTGGTCTCACCAGGACTCAGAATGATGTATCATATCTTCTCTTGGTCTCATAATAATTCCATATAATATTTAAAAATAATACATGAAAAAATACAAGACATTACAGTATCCAACTTTAACCCCCCAACCTGAGGGTTTCTCGAGAAGATAAAAAATAATCTACATAGATTGGATCAAGTTATTTACTTCCCATTGCTCACCCTTACCATAAAATAACGGTGAGTTATGAGACTAAAAATCAATTGTAAAATAATACATGGATGGCTCAGCTACCCAAGTTCCCTTATCAATACCTTGTATGACTCATATCGATCTCACCCTAAGTTTCTCATATAGTGATGACCCAAAATATATTATATGATATAATTTACCACTTTCATCAAAGCCAATAACTATGTATTATAATCATCCTGCCCATTCGTGGGATAATCTCAACCCACATGGGCCTCATCCCGACCTTCAGGGACCTTATCCCATGTATGATATATTGGCACCACATCTCCTCCCTCCTGACACTCTAACAGAATCTGTCTAGGTATTATCATGATGATGAATAAACACCATGGTAAATATAGTTATAATAGTCATATATATCACTTATAGGGAAAACTGTAACAAGCAGCGCATCTCACAACCCTTACACTCACCTTCCACAACCATTTAATTTTAGATTTAGCCTCATAGACCATTACCTACTGATATCAGGGTTATAAATCACATATCATCTAGCCTCATGGACCCTTTCCTACCCATAATAGATTAAGTCATTACATATTATTTATATCAGATATCATAAATCTAGGGTGGTTGAGTAGAGTTCCACCAAAAGGATATATAAGAAAACACTTTTTATCTTTTTATTGAAGTTTTAAATGGATCACCACTTTCATTTATCCCTTCCTACCCATAATAGTATCAAGGAACATATATACCAAATACCCAAAACATTACATACTGACCTCATCTAGATTCATATACCTCAACTAACTGAATAGAATGCCAACAAAAATACTAATAAAGAAAACACTGTTTATTTTTTTGTTGAATATTTAAATAAACCAACCCCTATTAGCATATTCCAGGTTACCTATGAAAATTAAAATCATATAAACACCTCATATGAGCCTAAGTGCCTACTATGATGCACAAATACTCCTCCCTTACTATACCATACCCAGGGTAAAGATCTCATAATCCAATAACATCAAACTCAAGTACTCCACTTGATGTGGAAATCAATCAAAAGTCAAATATCATGGCATAACATCAATTTCAAACCTTAGTAATCATACTATATCCCCCATACATGGGGCTACAAGCTCCTAATCGTGAGTTATTTACCTAGTTCTCACTACATCATAGTCTTCGGCCTACCATATCCCAAATAGTAAGATCAAAAAGGAAAATAAACTCCATTGATACCATTTTTAGTGATGCAACCCAAGATCCACTTAATTTGTGATTCGAGATGAAAAACCACAAGTTCTTAGGTGTGCCTCCCCATACGTCAAGGGTTTCTGGCTAGTAGTGTGGGTCAAATTAGGTGATAGTGGGGAGACTATATCCTATAGTGGTGATAATAATAAAGGAACTAATACCATAACTAAAAAAAAGAAATAAAAGAAATAGTTGAAACATGACCATCAACTGAACAATAGTAATAAAAATCCAAAAAGCATCATACCATTTGTAGATAAATACACATGTCACGAAAGTCATACAAGAATAGTCATGCAAGATCGCCCGTTTCTGATAATATATAAAAGTACTCAAAATCCCCCAAAATTACTGCATATTGATGAGAAGAACCCCTGTGGTCCCTATTCCATCCACCCCAGGAAAATCCAGTACACCCATAATAACTAAGGTCCACCTCCTGAGCGTGATCTCTCACCTGATCTGAAAACCATAAGGTCTAGATGTGTCTCAAGGGGCCTTTGTACGGTGTGAGTATGAACTCAGTTGAACACTGGTAATATATTCTTATTATATATCCATAATTATACAGTGGATACTTATGTAAATTAATAGCATAAAAGCACACATAATAATAATCAAATCATTCCCCTAATTATCCACCACCATAAGGGAGAATTTAACCTTCTTCATCCAACACTAGAGTGGGATGACATATCCATGGTTAGTCATACCATACGTACCTTTGTATTTCATCCACATACATGTAACCCGATATCTAATTCCATCTAACACCTCTTTTTACCCCAATTTTATTAATCGACAAATCATCATCATGCCTAAAAATATGTCACAAGTCCCATGTACTTCTGTTCAAGAGTCACTGTCAGCTCAACAACCTAATGTGTTAAGGAATGACGATATCCATCCTCTGATGAAAGATAAAAAAAATATCGTATCAATAACCCAATGTCTCTATGAATTATGATTTCCATCCTCAAATAATACCAACCTATCAGCCTCAAATATAATGGTGAGCCTTATCCCCAATCGATTCTCTCAAATACCATCAACCATGGATTTCTATAGTGATCACCACCTCCATAACTGATGGTCAACACTATACCCTAAAAAATGTAATTATGAAGTCATCCACCCAAAAGAAGTTGTAAAAAACATCTCAATTGAGTCTTATTTTTATGAACATCACTCCAATGGAAATATTAGCCAATTATTGTGAGTTTAAATCACTAAAATTTCCTAATCCACACCACCTAAAAATCTCATTTCCATATGCGAACCACATCTCCCAAATCATGATTTTATACTACATCCCAAGTACTGTGGGCCATTACCTCAGTCTAAAAACCACATCACCTCAATCCTAATGAACCATGACACCTCAACCTGGATATCAACATTAATCCATGTATCTTGGGAGATGCCCATAGTTTGAATAACATCGTTATCCCAGTCCCAAAGATCAACATCAACTCAATACCTCATGCCATGCCCATAACATTCCCTCAAAACTCATGCAGTCGTATCAAATTTAATTAGTTTAAGTAATTTAATCAATTGCAATAACCTTCTCAACTTGGTCAAAAATACCCATACCCGGCTTAATACATTTTTAGAGAAGCAAGGGCATGCCCATTGGAATCTCATAACATTTATTACAACTTAAAGATAAGTATGATATAAATTAATGGTTACTGCTTGAAAACCCACATTTTAATAAATAATAATTAACCCCACTACAACCATATTTTTTAGGATAAATCTATAAACCACATATCTTTGACTCATAGGCTCTCACTTATCTCATATCAGCCTTTAATCTAATACCAAATGAGAGAAGTAGAGATTATAGCCAAACACCTTCAAGATTGAGAAAAACTGATAAGATGGATTTAAAATTACATATAGAGAGATAAAATAATAAATAATTCTAAGAGACTAAAGGCCTTACTAATAGGAATCTATAGCCACCATCATCAACTGAATCAAAGTTCAAATGAAGATGGAAGGCCAATGACTAGGAAGAGGGAAAGAGGAGATACACAACTTATTGGCGGGTCATTGCTCAAGGGAGAAATAAAAGAAGGAGAATCCACTTAATGAAGATGGGAAAAATGTTATTTTTTAATCTTTAAAAATTCATATAGTTAATTGATAGTTTAAAAGACTATGCACCAACTATGCAGTGATCACTCTCCAAAGAAAAAACACCTTGAATGGTCTAGCGACATGATTTGATAAATTATGTTCCGAAATTGTGGGTGAATCTACATAGCTATACTATGGAACGTGGTTTCCTAGAAGGGGACACAAAGATTAAAATAAAACCCATTAAAAAAATAGGCTACACATTTTAGACTGCACTATTAGAAAAACGATGCACCAAATATGCACATCTTTCAGGATTCCCCCAAAATGGGTTTCTGGAGCCTGATGCTTCCAAAACCAATTAAAACTCTCAATGAACGAATTGAACCTTAAAAAAATGTAAAAATGACATGACAATGAATTGAAGATCATTTGATTTGGTCCTGAATCCCAAAATGAAAGTTATCCTATCCACCATACCTAAAATTCAAATCCACTCAGGAAAATGACCTGTTCAAAAACCCATGATGTTAAAGTGGTGGTGGAAGTAGGTCATAACATCATCCTCCACCTACAACTCCTCTTTTTGGGACTCTTCCATCCCCCACCAATACTACCTCTAGGTTTCCACCCTTACCACCTTTGTGATATCCATAACTAAGAAACTGCCACTACTATAAAGGTCCTTCCATGAGATCATCAACACACTATGAGTCTTGGTGACCATAAACCTCTAGTTCCCTACTAATTCTTGAAGAAAAATGTTCATGGGAACAACCATATGATCCTTCACGGTTCATATGAGTTCAAACACTTGAACCATTGAATCAAGAAAATCCTTAGATAACATAGGGTTTGGCTTACCATGAATCCTGAGTAGTCTCTCCCACTAAAGCTCAAGAAACATGCTGAACCAGAATGAATCATCATCCCATTCCAAAAGAACAGATCAACTTCTTAACTTGAAAATGAACATCAACCTAAAATGTTAGAGGTAAGTCTATGCATTAATCATTGGCTGGAAGAAATACTCTATAATCATTTGGAGTAACACCTCACCAATATGCCCATATAATTAATCCTTATTACTCAACTAGTCATCCTTATGAACCTATCTTGGTAGTCTAGCAAGGTTTCATCATGGTGACAGAATGAAAATTAATAAGATAAACCATGATCACATGATCATATCTATGGAGGTGATTGAATAAGGACATAGAAGACAATGGCCCATTACTATATGATTAATATACCCTTTTTCCCCCACAACTGGTTCCTGAGTATGATGAGTTGACAAGAAGGTGGTTAGAGTCACGGTGCACTTATACATCGGCTGCCACACCATCACTGGGATCCATAACATGAAAGGAAAACTCAATACACCACAATAAAATTTCCTTAAATTCAAAACTAACCCTCACAAAAAATCATACTCTAAACACCATCCATAGGATATAACCATATAACAATAGTATATCACCACCCGACCCACTAGGCTGCACCTAAATCAGTGATAAGATGAGTGTCACACCCGAATCCAACCTTTAATAGGACATGGGCTGCAACTATCACTGTGTAGAAATTTCATAAAAATAGGAGGCCTTATCCTAGTGAACCTATACACATGAACACCTTTAAGTACTTCATAACAATACAGAAAAAGATAAACTGTACAACTCCATAGAAAAAAATGTGCCTATAAAAAAATTAATCAAAAACTAAGTGTAACAATATAAATATAGACAAAGTATGAAATGAGAAAAATAAAAAACCAAACTGAAAAAAATGAATTACCAACCCGAAAAATGACGAGGAAGAAGGTCCTAATCACTAAAATCAGACACCAACCACCTTATGTGATCACCATCATCAAGTACTAATAAGATAATCCAACATCAGGCCTGATAAGGTCACTATATAACTATCTAATATCTACATAATACATAGAATGTGTAGGTAAATACCATATAAGGATTATTTTATAAATAGAAAAATAAAAATCCCTAAAAAAGGGAATTAATAGAAATAAATAGTCATCTCAACACACAAGACAGGAGGGAAAACAAACATAATAACTAATATTTTCATAGATGAAACTAAACAGACAAAGGGAGGAAGTTATTGATCATCGTTACTAGCTATGAATGATGAGTATGTATGTGGCTCCAAGTTCCATTATTTTCCTAAATCTAATAGACCAATTCAAACCTCTCTATAATATAATAGAGGAACTGTGCCTTATTAAAAAGTACCTTAGTTATGGGAGTACCGACTCTAGTAGAGGAATCACTCCCTACCAGAGCTCAATGAAGGAGGAGTTTCAAATCATTAGATAGAGGAAAAAACCAAAATGTGTCTAAGGAGTTACAAACCTACTTGTATGAAGGATATGGTAGACCCAAACCATGAGAGAATGATTCTCTATTAAGGGAGTACCGATCCCAAAATCAACTCTGATAATCAATATCTAGCCTTGATATTAGCAAACCATCAATGAGATAATAAAAAATCACTTTTACCATCACCCATAATATCATTGATGTCTAAAAAAACTAAAAAATCCTATCTAATGAAAAAATATAATCATTAAGGACTACACAAAAGTATAATTTCATGTTTTGAAGAAGAAGATATGGTAGGGAGAACATTAAAAAAAGTACATGATGTGTCCATTGTGGTACATAGGGTGTAATACTATATTCTGACCTAGTTGTGGTATTCTTATCCAATCATCATGTGAAAAGGAAAAGTACAAGGTATATGGGCCAAGAAACATGGTGCATGATACTATATGGGGTATCTGGTGTGCACCCTCTGAACACAGTTCGATTGTCCATGTAACACAAAAAAAAGTGTATATCAGGGGACATTATGTGTATGACCAATTGGTTTTCTAGGAATGTAATCCTTATATATTTATCAAATACTTTAATGGGGTCATATGATATGTGGTTTAACATCACAAAAATGTGATATCTAACTCATCTAGGAAGCACATTATACCAAAGAAACTGGACTACTGGTGTCTGTTCTTATGAAACACTCAACATGTAGTTTATAATTTCAAAGATATTGAATTTTCATTCCTAGATCATTGTATGACCTATTATCTCATTAAAATATTAAATAATTCCATGGTAAAGTCCCCAGTCACTAAATAATCCTCACAAATCATTGATTTATAGCCTCTAGTGGCAAGAAAATAGGATTGTTTAGATCCACACACTGTTTATCACACCCATAATTCCTTAGGGTGAACCCAACCTCCATTTTACTTCATGATATCATTATTGATCTTTAATAATTTTTTCATTTTCATATTCTCTAATGTTAAAATTAAAAATCATGAATATGATGTTTGAACATGATTTGAAACTAGTATGCAGTCAAAATCCCGACCTACCATAGTCTAGTGGTGAATGCGAAGAATAGTGGAAGAGAGGAACAATAAAAAAACATAGTCCACTAGTGATTTTAGAGATTCTAAACACTGATAAAAAATGTGGTAAATATGAAATCAAAATATATTTTAGTAGAACAATTCAAAGTTGGGATAAAATAAATAATTAAATTTATTGGGCTCTGGGAAGAGAAAGAATAATATATGGAATTTCAATACGTATAAAATATATTCTTGAATATAAGAATAATATGGGATAAGTCCATAAATAAAAAATCCCTACATGGTGATTTTATCAATCAGTCACTAAGAATGATCATGTATCATTGTTGTTGGAGAAATCCAAGAATTCCCTCATTGATAACGAGATATGTTGAATCTAATTTCCAATCCTCAATCCTACTTTGATTAGATGTTGAATATTTTTTTACCTATGGTGAAAACACCCCCCTCTTAATATAATAAGGTTATGTGCCTAACCAAAGTTATTTCCTATAAATTGGATTTCAATGGAATAAATCACTATGATAGGTTATTAAACCAATTAATTAATTTAATTCTTCTAATAATTCATCTATGACTATGTATTGACTAAAAATATGATTCACACAAAACCTATGTCACACCTAGGGTAAAACTCATACTCTAAATCCAATGGTGGTATTATATTTTTTATTTGGGTCTTCATTCAATAAGAATTCCATTAATCATAAAAATATTCACACATACACTTTAATATTTTAAATATATTTATATCATGTTCTATGACACCCTTAAAACCATAATAGCTCTGAATAAAAACCTTACATATTATTTTAAAATTTTTAGGGTGTCTAAGTATGAAAATCATAGTTTTTACATAATCATTTCTAGAGTTTATATGTGGGGTATTCCTTTCCCAGATCAATAAATCCCTTTTTTCTCAATATAAAATTTCCATTAAAATTATCCATGAAGGAACATAGTATTTACCTCATGGTGGTTAGTATGTAAATTCCCTGATACAACCACACTAATAAGCACTCAGATAGTGATAAGATTCACTATAGGTTAGAAAATTTTAGAAAACTCCACACCATCTTTTTATTGAAAACCATTCACCGCAATCCTTTCCTTGTTTCTCCTCTTACCATAATTTTCTTCCCTGATCCAATATAGAAATTTTTTATAACTATTTATCTCTACATAAAAAAGGATTCATCTCCCAATTATTGATATGATGTTATAAATAAATATCACCCTTTCTAGACAACACACTCTTGATCGATTCCTTTAACTCTATGTCCCAATCAAATCAATTTGTATCTCCACTAAAATTCAATAAAAATAGCGTAAGGATGAAGAATTCTATTTTAAATGTCTTCTCACCATTTTTGATCTCATCAACTCCACTTGAGTTGGTTTCACTAATTTAACTGTTTCACGATTAGGAACACCTTTAATCTCCACTTGCCCCTATTACCCTAATTTTTTATTTCCACTATGAGCTTAAGCTATATGACTGTCCTTGTATATGAAGCCTTCATTAATTATTATTATCTATATTATTATAATAATTTTATTATTATTATAAAAAAATATATCCAAAATCCTCTACAATATAGACAATATAGAGAGGTGATCTGTACATAACATTAATATTTTCTCATTCATAAACATCTATATGTACATATTCGAAATAACTAAATATTCATAGATAAAACATTCTTACCTCATTTTGTCACTAGACATCCTTTGGTAGAAATTATTCAATTGGTATTTATAGAATCTTATTTATGATTTATTATTTGATATTAGTTTCTTTTTCCTATATGTTCTAGTGTAATATCAAGTGTTACCTTATACTTTTGGATCATTCATTCAGTACCCTATTTTTCCTTTCAAAAAAAAATGTTCTATTATAGTGTATCAGTATGTTTCCTCTCCCAAAAAATTCAATTATTATATATAAATTATATAAAATATTTATATTCATTCTATTCACTATTAGTATACTTCATGATTTTTTTCTTGATAAGAACATATTATCCACTAAATACATTAACTTCTGTAAAATTTTTAATTCACCAAATTTTCATTTTAGAATGTAAAACCATACCCTCCTTATTCATTCATCGATAAATGTCACATAATATTGTGATCCTATATGGGAATGTAATAGTGGATAAACCCAAAAATTATTTTGTACTAGATCTATCTTTCTGATAATTATTTTTCTACATCCTTTTATAAAATATAAATTCTTTTTATTTCCAAAAATTCAATCTTCATATTGTCCAACTTCTTTCGGCTTCATCATTTGCAGTATTTATTTTGTAGAAAACACATTCAATCCCTTCTCAACCATGTTACCTAATCTATAATTCAATAGTTTTGATTCCCAAATATATTTTTTTGTTTGAAAATATTTCCATGTATTTTTTTTCATATAATACAGGGTTCCATTCTTCACTCCATGTGTTATAAACATATATCCCTTGGTAATTTTCCATAGACCAATATGGAATGTGGTGATAAATCCTATATCATCAAGGTAACAGATAAAGATAATGTTATTTCTCTATCAAGTGATATATCACCAATTATTTATAATAAGAAACCCCCCACTTTTAGTCTTGATCCATGAACCACCCTCTCTTGAAATTTACAAGGTTTCATCACCAATGAGTTGTTCCATAAAAACATTTTCTCAAAAACATTTATTCCAAAATCACATTTGAGATAGGGAATGGAATTATTACCCTTACTCTAAAATCCTAGAATCTATATAAAAATACACACTTAATAGAAAGACACCAATAGTACCTTTAACTGCTATGTTTTTTTTCTCATTTTTTATATTTTCCTTCAATTTTTCGCTAAACTCTTTTTTGCCTTAGCATTTCTTCCCAAAAGTCCAGTAGGTAGGACAATGTCACTTTTTCCCTTTTTTTAAATCTTTCGTTTTGACTTTGATCATCCTTTAATATTATCTCACTATATATATTTTCTTCTTCCATCCATGTGGAGAGAAAAACTAAAAAATCTTCCAAAATCTCTTCTTTATGTATCACTATTGAGTATTAAAACTTACTCATCCTTAAATGTCAAATTTTTATTCCCCATATAACTCTTCATGGATATTATAGTAGCTTCATAACTATTAGGAAATGAATATAATAAAACTAGTGCACATACCTCATTATCTTGTGCAATTACCCTCCAATTTATACAGACTTAGGATGATGTTGTATTAATTATCATGATTAATAACAAGTTTCCATTCAATAATATTCATACTGAATAATCATCAGATTTGGAACAATTTTTTTCAAATGGATGGATTCTAATACATATTCCTAATATTTTTCATAAACCCAGTCATCATTGTCTCGACTATGATGTTGAATACTATGCTTTTATCTAATGTAAGGTGAAAAACAATCCAATAACCGATCAATAAAGTAACTCATACTTAGAATTTTACATCATTGTTGGTTTAACACCCAAAATAGAAAGGTTTATTTTTCTTTAAAAAGAGTAATATTTTATCTACAACCTCTAGTAATTAAAGTTAGATCTATCAAAACAATTTATCTTTACATTTCCTTATATTTTATCCATCATTCAATTTGAGAAAGTTAAACTCGATCTTCCAAACAAAAAACCTAATAGAAGTTATTAGAGAAATTGTTTTAGTTCCAATGACCAATGATTATAAAATAATAGTAAAATAGTGAAAAATATAATGATGTAGAACAATAACACAATATTTACAATATTTAAGAAAAATCCCAATGTCCATAGAGAGGAAGAAAAAATTCACTATGTCCAAGAGAAAGAAATGGTATAAACATAGATTATGAAAATCCTAGTTGAAATATATGAACATAAAGAAGCATTATGGTATATTAACCCATGTTTCTCATGTTCCAAATCTATATAGTTATCCCATTTTAATATAGTAATGGTGGAAGTAATTTTATGGAGCTACGATACTATATTGGTGTCACTAGTTAACTCTAATACAATAACATGTTGAAGTACACATTACAATAAAAAACTATTAGTTTCACTAGTTATTTGTGCTATAGTTGTGGTCAAGAGAACATTTTAAACCACTAGTAGTGGGCCCAAATTCATCAAATGGACCAGGATACAACATTCTAATATTACCCTAATTAGTTTTAGGTAGAAATTTGTAAATAATTTCTGAGATATATAGGTTGGATAAGAATTGTTTTTCACCCATAAATTTATGGGATTCCAATTGTATATAACTATAGTATAAAATAAATATAAATAGAAAAATAAATACATTGTAAATATAATATAAACAATTATTAATACATAAATATATAAATTTATATAAACAAAGAGATATAAATACACAAACACCCATAAACCATTTTTTTTTTGGAAAACCAAGTTCATCCTTAATATAATTTTTTTATGATTTATACAAATTCATTTTAAGGAATCATTTTCATCCAAATTCGATAAATTATATTATATAATTTTTTAATTGAAAAAGGGTAATTTTACATCATTAATTTTTTTCCATGTATTACATGATATTATTTAAATGTTTGATTTTATAATTTTAGAAATTTAAGCTGAGAAAATGGAATTCATTTTTTATATAAGCACATAAAAATTAGATTGGGGTGTTTTTTTGGGTTTTTTTTGTACGGGTTAATTTTTGGGTGAGTAGTTAAAAATACTGATTTTACAAATACCATAAATATTATGAATTTATTATGATATAAACATGAATTAAAAATATATAAAATTATTCTCTTGAAAAAACATATATTTAAAAAATAAAATAAACCATTTAAAAGTATTTTTTTTAATTTAGAAACACATTATTGACTTTTTGGAACCTAAGTTATATTTTAATCAAATAAACAACTATCTATGGGTCTTTTCATTTAATCGCATGGTTGGAAGTTTTAATTCAATTTTTTATTAATATAAATTTCTCATAACCCTCCATTATTTAATAATAAAACAAAAAATTCATGGGAATCTATATTATACTTGATTTTTGTGTAAAATATTTTTTATGTTTAAATTGAATTTGTCTAAAAATGTTTTTTCATTACATCTTACAAATATATATTAAAAGTAATTATTATAAACTATAGAAATTTAATATTAGAAAATATATTCTATATTTTTATTTATCATGTACTAATTTATTAATTAGTTCAATTTTAATTTTATTCATACTTAATAGGACCAAATGTAAAACTGTTTCACCATGACAAATGTTTAAAGGGTTAACAAGGGAGGTTAAACTAAGAGATAAAACTTAAAATATCTCTATAAAATTTCTAAATATGATTGGATGAATGGATTTGGAATTTAAATTATAATATAGTAGAAATCGGACAAAATTGGATCCAAATTACAAGATAAATAGATTTATTATATTTTAATGTTTTTAATATTAACAACGGTGCCACTCCTATCACTTATAAAAGGGAACTTTCTATCCTAAATAAATCACACACTTTGGGAACCCTATATCCAAAAATTAATACCAAAAACCCTCTCTAATTATCCTACCCACAAACTATATCTCTAGGTATCCCCAAAATACAAATCTAATAAGGATTAAGGTGCAATCCAAAGCAAGATATTCAAGGAGGTGGTATAAGTCTTAACCAAATTATTTCAAGTTTATTTATTATTATACACTATTAAAATATATTATAACCATCCCAATATATTAACATAAGTATCTTTACTATACTTAAATGTTATTATTTTAATGAAATTTCTATTTTCAACCTCTTTTCCACCACCTACCTCAGATGGAACATTTAATTTTTCATGAATAACTTACATAGATAGTTATAAAAGAATATTTAATATATAAATATTATAATTATAACATGTTTAAAATTATTGAGATGATAGAACAACAAACCCATTGACCACAATCAATGCACTGGAGATTTTTTGGACTGAATGACCCCAAAACGTCTGACGTGAACTTAACCGATATTGTAACAAAATAGAATATGATAATAAATTAAATAAAATGAATAACAAAAATTAAATGAAATAAATAGTTCTTAATCAAGTAATTGTTGATATAAGATTATTATCTGTGAATTTGAAATATCTATGTGAAGATTTTTGATTCGAGGTAGGTGCTTTCCCAGCTCAATTTCTTATCTTTGAGTCTTATGCCATTTTAACCACATGCTTTATGTTGTGTGGTGTATAAAATGGAATATGGATATATTTTTACATTAATTTAAATAAATTCAAGTGTTTTAAAAGTAAATATCAATCCATATCATTCAATTTACTTTTGAATCTAAAGTTTCTAAAGTTGAAAGTGGGTTTTCTTTAAAACCATATTTAAAAAATTTAAATTCTTTCTATATTGTGTCCATGTGACATTGAATGGTTTAAAAAAATATTATTTATAATTAAATATTTTTAAATTTCACATTTAATTAATTTTTTACATTCTTTAAAATGGTCTAAAAATTAATATTTTTAACTTTTTTCATATTGTTTATTTTTTACTTTATTTACAGGAGTGAAAAATGAATATTTTTTAACGTTTACCGTATGAAGAAATTTTACCACTATCTTAGCCATTATTCCATATAAATATTCTTCTAAAAGTTACTATTTTTATATATATGATAATTTTCCCATTTTTTTGGGATTTTTTTTGAAATATTTTTAAGTGAAAAATATACTTATTTTTATTTTATGAGATAACTAAAAGGGATTTTAATTATGGGATTTAGTGCTGAATTTTATGATTTAAATGAAATATTTTTTTCTCTTGATGTCATTATTGTATATTTTATATGATGATAAGTGGGTCTGATATAAACCTCCAATACATTGGTTAATGATTGTTCTTTAGGGGAGATATTCTTTAATTAACCATAAAGGTTATTTCTTTTATTAAGGTGATTGAAAGGGTGATTATAATGATAATGTCCTAAGATGAATACTTTGTTTTTATATGATTTATAGGGGTTTTATTGGAAATATTTTGATTTTACAATGTAATAAATTGATCAATGTCTAAAGTAATATGTATTAAAATTTAACTGTAAAAGTTTTTTTAGAGAAGGGTTTTCTTGAATTATCATATTTTCTCAAGAAACAATCATGGTTCTGCTTTTTTTATTTATTCTTAATACAAAAGTTTTTATGGACACATTTATTAATTTTTTTCATAAGTAAGTAAATTATTATTTGATTTTATTTTTTATTTTGTAAAAAGGAAAACATCATTATGCAATTTTTTAATTTTCAAATAGTCTAAGGGTTTTTTTAGTTTTTATATGACTTACTATGATTTGTTTTTCTAATTGGATATTTTCAAAAAAAATTCAAAAGGACTAAGGATATATAGGAATTATATCAATTTCAATGTTGATGTGTATTAAATAAAGAAAAAGTGTCATGAATGAAACACTAGTTTAGACTTTAGAACTTATTATTTTTTTAATCAATTTACCCTTTGTATAAATGTCAACTTATTTATATAACATTTTCCCAAATTCGATAAAAATATAAACTTAAAAGTTCCTAGAAATTTAATAAAGTTAAACCCATGTTATAAATCATGTAATTATGGGTTGATTGTGATATAGAGGGTTATAATTAGAATCAGAGTAATGGGTTTGATTACATTATAGTTTATGATGATGTTAAAATGCACTATTAAGATATTTAAGTTTGCAGGTATATTATCTTGAGATGGTATTTTAGAATTTCCATGTTGGTATAACTATTCTATGTATATTAAAAATGGGTTTTTAGAGAGGAAATATGGGGAATAAAGTAGGAATTAAATAATATCATGATATCCTTTCGAATGAACAACCTATAATAGTTAAAATTGGAACTGACCAGTTTTTGTATATTTTAACTCAATTCAACCAGGAAATGGTTAGAATTAGAACTAATCCATTTTTTTATGTTAACTCAATTCCCATAGGATATAAATTATGGTACCCATGTAATGGAGAATCCAAATCCTCTATAGAGTAACATGTTTATTGTTAAAAATTTCATGAAACAACTCCCTCATACATTTAATAAATCTTAAAAAATAGTTCTAGTCATAGGATATATAATATTTTGTTAATTATATTAAAATTATTGGGATGTTTAGGGAAAAAATATATATTTACTTCTATTTATAACTTTGAAGGTGAATTAAATTAATAGTGGTATCTTGTTAAGAATATTTTAGAAAAAGGATGAGATTGATGCCATGTTGTAGATAATATTTAAGGATTTTTACTTGAAAATATTTTCCCAATGTTGTTTCAATTAATAAATAAATGTATATTCTAGAGTTAAACCAAAATAAAGAGTAATTATTTTATTCTTATAAAAAAAATATGAATATATTTTCCTGGTATAAACCAAATTTTTTTCTGGATTATATAGTAAAATTTATAGTTTTTACTCAGGGTTGAAAGAAATTTTTCAATGTTATTTTATTACTCATGAGTTTTTAAGTGATGAGGATATTGTTTTATATATCATAAAGTTAGAGATAGTGTTTTTCAAATTTTATAACAATAAGAAGAATATGTGTCCCAAGAGGAAAGTAATGTGGAAACATTAATCAATGAAATATTTGTGATAAGTGTGGTAAGAATCATTTTGATGAAATTATTATGATATCTAGAAAATGTTTTTAATGTGTTATGTTGGGAAATATATCTCATTGCTATAAAGTAAAAGAGAAATAGTAATAGTCAGTCCAATGATGAAAATATGAAAGTGAATTATTTTTAATATAATGATATGGGTCATTATGAATATGTATATCTGATGAAAAGTATAGAGGATAGAGATCGTCAATACCATAAGTAGATGGGTGTGGTAAAATAATACAATAAAACCTCAGTGAATTATATACCATCAAATGATATGGTTACCTGTATAATACTTGTTTATAAAAATTAAAAAAATGTCATTTTTGATTCAGAGTCCACATATTCTTTTTTATGGTATGTTTTATAGTAAAATGAAAATATCACCTCAAGAAATAATGACATAAAATTTTGTAAAAACTCTTTATGGAAGTATTAAAGAAACATAGATTTATAAGAACCATCATATTAACATTTTTGGAATGGTTTTTCCTAAAAATAATATTATCTCAGTCTTTATGGGGTTTGATGTTATTATATTTATGGAATGGAATTTAATTTGTTACTTCAATATAGATTATTGATCTCCAGAAGTTATATTCATTTCTTATATTGAGATTTAATTTATATATAAGATTGAGTTCATACCTATTATAACATATCATGAAGCTGAGAAATTGATTAAATATTTGGGTAAAGTTATCTAGAATATTTCATTGAAAAGAATATATTT
This sequence comes from Viscum album, assembly GCA_963277665.1. Taxonomy (NCBI): domain Eukaryota; kingdom Viridiplantae; phylum Streptophyta; class Magnoliopsida; order Santalales; family Viscaceae; genus Viscum; species Viscum album. The sequence goes on from OY728145.1 coordinate 1,642,065,893, forward strand.
TTTCACATTAGTGATGTGGCAGTGGTAAATTATTATTTTAAAGTATTTTGTGATGATTTTCATGGTTTTATTACTCATCAGTAGGATGATATCACCATTGAATTACTTCTCGAGGCTAATATAGTTTCAAAACCTTCATATCTAAGGGCTCCAATGTGGCTATTGGATTTGAAAAAAAAATTACAAAAATTACATGATAATGATTCCATCCGCCCTTGAAATTTATCTTGAGGTTCTCTTGTTTTGTTTGTCAAAATGAATAATTCTTAGATGAAGCTTTGAATATATTATAGAGAACCCAATACCATTATTTTAAAAAAAATTATCAGTTGCCTCATATCGATGAACTATTTTATCAAATATAGCCTGCTTAGCATTTTTCTCAGAATAAGATAAGATCTGGATTCCATCAGGTAAATGTTAAGGAAGATAAAATTAAAATGAAAATAATTTTGACCATATATGGAAATTATCACTTTTTTTTAATGTTGAAAAAATTCACTAATTGTATTTATGGATCTTACAAGTAATGTTTCACATGAGTTTTTGGATAATTTTTTTGTTTTGTTTAATTATGATGTTATGGTATATTTTAAATGTTATGAGGGTCATGAGAAATATATGGGGATTGTTTCTAAAACCCTCAAAAACTAAGTTTAATGGAAAAAATTGAAATGTTTTTTGGTTATAAGATATTTATTTCCTTGGATATATTGTTTCTAGATATGGAAGAATTATTGACACTACTAATACTATATTCATGAAAGATTGGGGAAGACCTAAAAATGTCATCTATATTTAATTATTTCTTGTATTAAAGGGTTAACAACTTTAGTGTGATGAAAAATTTTATCAGCTATCTAAATCACTATTATAGTAAACTCATAAGGGGGTTAAATTATTTGAGATAAATGGAATGATACAATTGTTTTTAGTAATTAAAACGATGACTGGTTAATGATCCACATTATATTTTCAATTAATAAATGAGGATTTTTTTTATTTATAGTGATAATTTATTTAATGGACTTGGTTTTATATTTATGTAAGATGATCCATTAATTCTATAAAAATTACATAAATTGAAACTCTAGGATAAAATTCATCCAATACATGATCTTGAAAATATAGAATCAGTTTTTTCTTTAATTTTTTGGTATCTTATATATATTTAAAAATGTAAAATATATAATGATTATAAAATTTTTATGTATATATTCACCCAAAAAGAGAAAAACATGAGAAAAATAATATGGATACAATTGATAAAGGATTATTATTTCACGATTCAACATTATCTAGGTAAATAAAATAAGGTACATGATGATCTAAGTTGAAAAGATAATTAATCATTAAACATTATACATTTTGAACATGATTGAATAGTTATTTTTTTAATGAATCTGAGATTAGAATTTTTGTATCTAAGAAGCATTTTTCTTTCATATCAAGTATCATTTTAATAATCTTTTTCAGAAATAATTTTATGGATAAAAAATAAGATCATGGTTTGAAATAAAGGATATAATTTGATATGAATGGTAAGTTTCATGATTTTAATTTTGATAAAAAAAGTTTTATATGATTTGAAAGGATATTGTATGTGCTGAGTGATTTACATTTTAAAATGGAATCAATGTGTTTGGATCATAGATATCTATTTTCAAATTATCCTGGTAGTAAAAAGATGCATGGAGACCCTTATGAATTTTGATGGTTGGGTGCAATGAAAAAAGTTATTACTTATTTTAATATGAATTATTTAACTTTTCAAAAGATTAAATCATAGTGATAATTACCAAAGGGGAATCTTTAGTTATTTTTAGTGTTTGTGTGGAAATTAGAGAATATATCCTTGGATTTATTAGTGGGTTTACCAAAAGCCTCTTGAGATAATAATGTGAATTGGGTTATTATTGATCATTTATCAAATTATGTGCATTTTTATCCTTTTTTAGATACTCTTTATAGATTATCTTGATAGAATATATCTTATGGTTTTATTTAGGTAATATATATTTACCACATATATTGTATTTGATCAAGATACCATATTTACATTAAATGATTGGAAATGAATTTAATGTTCATTTTTTACTAAGTAAAGTTTCAGTATAGCTTTCTACCATCAATATAATAGATAGTTAAAGAGAAAAGTTAAAATTGGTTAAGATATAATCTTGGATTTCTCAATGTATTATTAGTGATTTTGTGACTAGTATTTATAATTGGTTTAGTTTTCTTATAATAATATTTTTTCTTGTGTATATCTGGAACCATTTGAGGAATTATTTGGAAATTGGGGTTTTACTTCAATATGTTGGGAAGAAGTTAGTGAGAGAATATTTTTTTGGGAATAAAATTGTTAGTAAAAATTTTTAAGAAGGTAAAAATTATTTTACACGATACGAGGGTAGGTTAACGTAGGTAAAATAGTTACATAGATAACCGGAGGAAAGTTCACTCATTTGAGGTCGGAGATCATGTTTTTTGGAAATATATACACGTAAATGTGTTATGAATTTTGATAGTAAAGGATAATTAACTACACATTTTTTTGGTCCATATTAACTTCTAGGGAGATTGGGATGAGTTTATACTAATCAGAATTACCTTTGAGTTTATCTCAAGTACATGATGTGTTTAATGTTTTGTTATTAAGGAAATACGTACCAGATGCATCTCAGGTTTTTAGACCCAAAGTAGTTCAATTGTAGGGGAATATTTATTATGTTGAAAAACCAGTTCAGATTATTGATCATAGAATGTAAGTGTTACATAATAATTTAACTTATCTATTTAAAGATATATCTATGAAAAATATGATTGAAGAAACAACATGGTAACTTGAAAAATCTATGTGAGAGAAAATACTCTCACAAGTTTATATAATGAAAAAAATAATGGTGATGGAATTTATTTACAGTGGAATAATGTAAAAACCTTGGAAAATATAGAAATAAAACCATTCTATTATTTATAAGAATTAATTTTAATGATTCATATAAATCATGTTTTTGTAAATAATTTTTCAGATTTTTTTAATGCAGAAATGTATAAATTTATTTCACTAAATTCTTTTTTGTATATGAGATGGTTTTATTTAAAAGTTATATTTCTAGTTTTAGAAATTGAAATTTTATGATCAAAATATTTTTTATAACTATCCAAATTATCTTATGGTGATATTTTTTGGATTTTTCTAAAATGGTTGATTTTTAGGTGAATAGTGAAAAATATATATTTTACATGTATTGTAAATTTTACGATATTATTATGATATAAAAATGAATTAAAAATATAATAAAATACTTTATACACAAAATATGTATTTACTTAATAAAATAGATCAATTAAAATTTATTATTTTTAATTTTAAATACATGCTATAATTTTTGGAATCTAAGATGTATTTTAATCAGATAAAAGCTAATGTTTTAATTTTTTTCATTTATTTGAGTGGTTGGACGGTTCCATTCTATTTTATCTTGATAAAAATGTTTAATAAAATTTATTTTCTAATTATAAACCAAATCAATTTGTTTTAATCAATATTATACTTGATATTTGGGTAAAATATTTTTTATTCTCAAAAGGAATTTTTCTAAAAGCGTGTTTTTATAATGTTTTAAAAATTTATATTAAAATTAATTATTATTATATTTAGAAATTGAATTTTATAAAATGGATTGCATATTTTTAATCATATTTTTTTTTTCAATTTTTAAATATTTTATTTTATTTTTTTGTCATAATAAATAATTACGATGGTAAAAATTTATCACGACGGTAAAGGTAAAAAGGTTTAAAGTGGGAAAAAAAATAAGAGATACAGATTAAAATATCTCTAAATATTTTATAAATATAATTATATGTATAGATTTAAACCATAAATTATCATATATTTTAAATTTGATGAAATTAGAGACACTTTAAATGAGAAATACATTTATTATATTCTAATGTATTTAATATGTAAAAGTGTGTCACTCCCCTATCTTATAAAAGAGAACCTCCTATCCTAATTACATATATACATTGAGCACCATATCTTGAAAAATAGTTTTCCAAATACCTCCCCAAAAATACTATCCACATTATAGAGACCCTTGTTTCATCAAAAGCCCTATCATAGAAGGACTAAGGTGTGAGCCAAGGGAAGATATCTAAAGAGGTTGTATAAGTATTAATCAAATTTTTTCATGTTTACTTATTCTTGTAAATATTTAAAATATATTCTAACCAATAAAATATAATGGAAGCAGTATATTTACTATATTGGAATGTTATTTTATTGATAGAAAAACTATTTTCTACCTTTTTTACATCTAATGGAAAAATAGAAAATGCCACTCATGCGTACTTACAGAATAACTTCTCCACAAAGCCATGAATTTCATTTTTAATCACCTACTGACATGGATAGTAAAAAGGATGTATTTAACAAATAAATATTATATTATAATATGTTTACAATTATTTAAATTTAATATTTTATCTACTTTATTTCCCTTTCATCCATTATAAAAATTAAAATGTTTCACATGTCTACATGCTAACTACCACCTCTAGAAAACCTTAAATTTAATATTTCCATGACCACATTTTATGGATAGTTTTAAAATTATAACTATTTTATAAACATGATAATTATGAAATGTTTAGAATTCTATATATGATTTAACCATGAATCTTTTGATCCCAAACAATACCCCAAAGACGTTTGGGACTAGACAACCACAAAACATCTAATACCGACTTAATCGATTTAGTAATTAAATATAATATGATAATAAGTGAAATAAATGAATAATTATTGTTGAATTAACATTATAAAGGTTCTTAATAATGTAAACAATTAATTTATGTTTATTACCTTGTTAAGTAAAATATGAATTTGGTGAGTCCGGATTCGAGGTAAATGGTTTCTCATCTTAATTTTCTTTCTTTGAGACTTATGTCCTTTTCACAACATGTTTTATTTTTTATAGTGTATTAAATACCATATAGAGCTACTTTATCATTCTTTTACTTAAATTCAAGTGGTTCTCGAATCCATTTCAATTTATTTTCTTCAATTTCTTCTTGATTCAAAAGTTACTAAACTCCAAAAGACATTAATAAATTATTTACATGTTTTAATATTTTTTATCTTTGATGTATATGTTTATTTAAATGCTTTAATAATTTCTCTATATATACATAAAATTTTATAAAAGGTAATTTAAAAAACTATTGACTTTAATAAAAAAGTAACAACTCTAACCCTAGAAACCCCGAGCTGGTGTATACATTATTACATTGAAATATGATATAAGGGATATCATCCTAATGGATAGATCAGTTTAGTAGTCTTTTAGAACCATAAATACACATTATTCCCATTTAACATTGGAAATAAAAAATAAAACCCAAAGAAATAAAATGTTTAGTATTCTTGAATATCATTCGAAGTATTCTTCTTCATATTCTAGGGAAAAGAAAATAAATAAAGGGTGATATATGATGCTCCGTAAGGGTCACATATAAAATACAATATCATGATTAAATAAGGGACAATAAATATGGAAATGTAAATAATTGAATACAAATCCCATTTAATCAATAACTTGTGCACAAAATTCATCTATGAATAAAATCAACGAAGGGATCTTATATATAATAATAAATAAATTCTAAAAGAATAAAACACTTAATATTGTATGTCATGATCTAATGCATCATGATTTGGGTACCATTAGTATGTTTTTCCAAGAAAGATTAAACTATGGGTATGTATACACCCAAAACCTATTTATTAATTCTATCTAATTGGTTTTTCACCTGTGACCTACCGATGCGTCAAGGGGATATATTATTTTAAGTCCAACCTATAATTTCATTTAAAATTCATTCCTCATATAATGAATGATCAATTTAATTTATAAATAATATTCCTTATTAATAAATATCCATATTGAGTAAAGGACATAAATATTAGGATTTCCCTATTCAACCCAATAAATTTCATCGTAAAACCATGAATGTGGAAATGTTATATGGTTTAGGAAATAGTCATATTAATGATACAATGAATATGTATATTTCAGAGAAATTTAATGTCTAACAATCGCAAGAAAGTGAATGTTTCAAAATAAATTAATTATACAAAAAAATTAATAAGAGATAAAATATGACAATCAAATATCATAACTATAGGTTTTGTAATAAAATTTTATCCTTTATATAAATAATGAATGTAGAAGTGAAATATTAAAATAACTTTTTATTAAATATATTTATTTAAAAAACCATTGAAATCATGTATAAGAATATAATTAGTTTAAAAGAGTTATGGTGGTTGGAATGTTTTTTAATGATGTAAAAGTTAAAAATAAAACATAAATTTCAACTTTTTATAAACTAAGTTGAAAATAAAATTTTAGGAAAATATTAGAAATGTTTCTTTCAAACAATTTAAAAATTCAATAATAAAATAAAATGTTTTTAATTAATCATTTTCATAAATAAAAATTACATTTTAAAATAATTTTGAAAAATATGAACATGGAATAAAGATATACCTGATCATAAAGAGAAATTAGATTTTATTATCTTTTAAAAATTTATTTTATTGGTTCAAGATCCAAATGGAGGAAAAGAAAAAAACTTCTTAAATTTCTATAAGATAATAAAATAAATGGATTTTTGAAGGATATATTATAATATTTCTTTAAGGGAAAGTATAAGCAACCATAGGAAAATAGTATTGTAAAAGAAATTTTAACCTATTTGGTAACTTTTAAATTGTAACCCCTTGAAAGAGTAACTTGAATTGAAACTTTATTAATCATTATTAACTATACATTCATGTTAAATACATAAAGGTGCAATTATATACACCACATAAAATTAAATAGGTTCATAATACCAAATATATTGCAATAGAGTGGAAATTGAGATGAAATGCCTTACAAATATTGTATCATAATAGTGATAATTAAGTAGTTAATTTATTATGTGTAAAAATGTAAATAATTAAAAAATAATTAGAGATAATAAATTATAAAATTAAATTCATTTAATACATAATAATTTGATAACATATTCAAATATGCAGAAGTATAACCCAATGAATGGAAACTGAGTTAAGAATACAATTAAAAATTTTGTACATATTATGTGAGATTTAATAAATGAAGTAATTATGTATGATGAGTGGAAAAATAATAAAAAAAAATATTAAATAAAATTATAATAATAAAAGTTTATTATAAATATAATGTTATCATTTCAAAGACTGTGAATAAGTAATATAATCTAATGAAAAGAAATTCAGTTATGAAATCCCCTACAGACATCATATCATTGAAATATCCAAAAAATAAGTGGTAATATAAAATAAAACAATCAAATTTAATTTCACACATAATCATGGTATAATATAGTCATTGAAGTGGAAGTATAACCCAATGAATAAAAATTGAGAAAAGAAACTCTTTACCTCATGCTTCCCTTTAGTTTAATGTTTTTTATCCTCATGTATAATGGTTTTAAACATGTTATTAATTTATTCAAGAACCATATTAGTATTAATAATATTATATATTATCCTCATATAACAACTTATCATATATTCATTAAAAATATTTCATTATTACCATTGTTTCAGGTGTTAAATGCTTCATTTTCTCAAGCTTTTTTTGTCATAGTAGTTCTGATTACTGCGAATAGGATATTGTAAAATCATATCTAGAATCATATTAATGATATAAAAATCACATTTATTCATTATATATATTTTTAGAATTATTCTGGAATGTTGGACATGGAAAATGAATCGTATCACTTCATGGAGAAGGTATGTCGTACTTACACATGTGTGACGTTATCATTTCCTTAATAGGTGAATGTGTACGGAACTGGATGATATAATAATTTTAAATATTAACTATTATTTTATATATATCATATATATATATATTCATTTGTTCTATTATCATGACTATCCATGTGTTTCCTTGATGAAAAAAAATTACATCGGTTCGTGAGGTGGTAGTCCTCTGTGCATATGGGTGATGGTTTTGTTTCCCATTTGATGGATATGAACACATATAAATATTATTCCATAAAAATAATTATATCTCAGTACATTTTAGAAATATTTTTTTATTATATTTTATTTTTTCGGACATAATTTATGGTCTTAAAGGAATAAGTAAAAATGAAAGTTCTTCAATAAGATGATTACCTTCTCTTACAGAAACCTCATTTGGATCTATTCTTAAGGACCATAGGGTTGGTATTTTAGTATGAAAAAAACCTTTATAGTGTTTATAATTAGTTTTTGGAGATATTTTTTTAGGGGTTGTTCAATCTAGGATACTAAATGTGGTTTTGAGAAAAGAGAAAAGGGGTACTCGTTTATAAGTTGGGGGAGGGACACTCATGTAATTACATATACTATTATATTAATATAAATTAATTATCATGATGAAATGGAACTAATTTGAATTAATAAGAATAAAACTTGAGTATGAGTCTAAATACTCTCATAAAATAAAATTTGGACAAGTTTTGGCCATGTTTTCACCCTTTCCTTTTAGTTTTGACACCCCATCAATGTTTTTGACAATTACCATAATATAAAAGTTTTATACCCTTTAAGGGACAATAATGTTAACATAAAAGGAATATTGACGCTTAAATGGAGTATTTTTAATATTTTAAACCATATCCAATTCAATAAGATGATTATAATATTTTTATGAATTTTAAATCATTTAATATAATATTTTTTATTATGAAATATTATAAATATCATTTTTAGAACTATTCATTTAATTTGAATTTAAAGACATCGATACAAAGATGGAATTAAAATATAATATATTAATAAATATTTAATATTTTTTTGATCTATAAATTTTTTGGGACACTATAACCCATCTAAAAAATATTACTTTTACCATTAATTAAAATTATTTATTTGATCTTTCTACTACTCGCACAAACAATGTATCAGTGTTTCATAAGCATTTAAGGTAATTATTTTATAAATAAAATTTAAACATATATTACCATCATAAAAAATAATTTATATTTCAAATAATTATTTATAAGTAAATAGATATTTTTTATCTCTGTTATGAATTTCTTTAGATATTAAAAGAAATATGGTGACATTTTTTACTTTATATTTACATAAAATAATATATAAGTCACTATCAAAGACAAATGGAAAAAAATTTCTATAAATTTGAGTATTTAATGATTATGTAAACAAATAAATCATCAAATATATTAAATTAATGTTTTAGATTTGTTTTTTTATAATCATATTATTTTATGTGTGTTTTAACAATTTTATCCATACCATGATGACAATTATAAACTAAGATTACTATTCATGTTGACGTAAAATAAAAGGGAAATATCTTCCAAATTATAACATCATGATTCAAAATAAAGAAACCATTTTTCAATATTTAATATATAGAAGTTTAAGAATTTATTTTTAACTTAAATTCAAAAAACACAACGAAAAGGAGTTTTTAGGAAAATGAGTCTTAAGAAAAAATTAACTTATATAAAAATGATGAATATTAATAGATAAAATGGGAATATTTAGATTATTATAAATAAAATTAATAATATTTAACTTTTTTGAAAGATCCAAAGTAAAATGCTATTTTTAAATTACGTTATTTAATGATAATAAATGACAGTACTTGAAAAATTTGTATTTTAACTATTTTCTGAAAAATCAATCATTTTAGAAAAATCCCAAAATTTCAACATAAGTTAATTTTATTAATATTATTTTTAAAATCATGTACATTTTATGAAATAAAATTTCTAAAATTATAATAAGTTCATTATAATTTCTACACAAAAATATATATTAAAAACTATTTTTAAAGAAAACATATTTTTAAAATATAAATAGATTTTAAGAAAAATTAAGTACTTATTTTTTATTAATAAATAAAGTATTCAAAACCTATATACATTATTTTCATAATTTGGTTAACCATATTAATTATTTCCAATACAGTGTTTAAAAGATAATAATACCATTAAATAATAATATTTTAATAGTATATCATGGTTCACTTAATACATGGTGATTCCTATTAAGTAAGATTTCGAGCATAAAATTCTAAATTTTTATGGTGTTAAATTCTACCCCCAACCCCTAAATAAATTACTCCATAATAATTTTATCTACATAAAAATATATTTTTCACAAACCCAAATTATATTGATGGATAACAAAATTCTCTTTTGAAATGGGGATGTAGGATACATAAAGGCTACCTGAACTACCACATATTCGAGTTCAAAAAAATAATTAAATTAGAGGTAAGTTAAAATATATACATGGAGTAAAAAAACTAATGTACAAAAAACTAATAGATAGTGATAGATAATTTGATTATTATAAAGTTAATGACCATATAAGCTAAAACCAGTGAGGGGTGAAAAGACCATAAATTTATTAAAAATGAAGGTAAAAGGTTTACATTTTATTTATTTTTGGATCCTTTTCCAAAATTTAATGGATTGTTTTACTATTAAGTTGAATAAAATGAGGAAATGTACTTACAATATTTATTTATATTTCCTAATAACATTTTAATCATCTAGTTTTAATTTGATGAATTTACACATCATCTCTTATACTAAGAAGTGAATATTCATGCGGAAATTTTCTAGCCTAAAACACTAAAATTAACTTCTAAGAGATCATAAGACCATAAAATAATAAAGAGTATTTATTATTTATATTAATATTTAACGAAACCAATATTTTTATCACAAGTTTTCCAATATATATTAATATAATAAATTAATCTCTAAAACCTCAAAAAAACCCCTAAAGGTCAACTTAGTCCATTCTATAAATTGTTAACCTTAAGAATCCTCCAAAATATGTTTTACCAGATGAAAACCCAAAAATTTAAAATATTTTATCAAACATTTATCCCATAAAATTTAAAGTAGAACATAATGTTACATACCAAAAATGTGTATACCTTGGTATAATATTCTCTTAAATTATACTAATAACCAAAATTTCAATAAAATCAATGAAAAAATATATTCTTAAAAAATTAACACAATCCTTATTACTCAAGTAAAATCACTAGATATAAATGATATTCCATAAATGAAATAAATATCATCAATGATGAGATAAATAACTTTTTTATCAAATCACTAACTAATATATATCTTACCAATACTATCTCGTTTAATTAATCAATGTCAACCATCTCATTATCTAAATTAGAAATTATTAACTCTACATTAGGAAAATATTAAGGGAAATCTTTCCCTTAATCACGGGGTCTCAAAAAATATCACCTTAATATTAAATAACTTTTTTTTGGTTATTGGTACCATAAAAAATATTTTTTAAAATCTTTAAAAAACAAACTACAACAATAAATCCTTATATATTTCTTGATTTTTATAAAAATAATTCTTTGATACACCACTTTCACAATATAGTTCTCAAATCCTAATACACAAGTGATTCATTCATTCCACATTAATGATTGAAACAACATAGGTTCTTCCTTGATCTATGAGTTAACCCTTTAATTAGGGTATTAACATGGATAATTTCCATGTTCCCCATACATAACATATTATATAATAAATTATAACTTAGGATAATGTTTATATCCCTCCTTCTAACTCTTAATTTTTCCTCAGTAATTACTTGCTCTATTCACTTCCTTTCCACTCATAAAACATTTTACTATTAATTTTATACATTCCATGGGGTTTCTATTTGCACATTTTTGATATGAAAGAAATTGATCCCTCGTTCCTTAATGGTGTCCACCAACCTTGCTCTTATAGAACCCTATTATTATATTATTTTGTTATTCTAATAGTTGGTTAAGGTGTATGTTGTTAATAATATATCATGATAAATGATTAGGGATAATCAAAATATATCTCACTCCACTCACTATCTAATTTGGTTGATCATAATCACCGTATTGTCCATCACATTCAATGTTAACTTGATTCATCCTATTTCTATCCATTTAAAAAATACAAAAATCATAGTATGAGAATCAATAATCATAGAGGGAAACCATATTATTATGATAATAATTTTTAATATATGTAAATACTAGACCATTCATGGTTATCATCTATTAAATTACTTCATAATTTTTCATAAAGAAAATATTAATTAACCCAAGAGTATCCCATAAGAGTTTAAAACTATTTATACATTAAAACCACATTCACCATACACCTTAATTATGGTCAATACATTCTTAACCAAATCTTTTTAGGTTTATTACCCTTAGATGCATCTATGAAAAAATAAAATACAATTTTAGTATTCATACAAGGATGTTTTGAAAGGAAAACTATATAATATCTAACTTAAAAAAAATTGGAATGTTATCATATACGTAGAATTATCTTCAATGTCTATCATAGGGTTTTATTCCCTAATCTTTGTTTTCCTAAATCTAGTTTACAAGGTTTCCTTTAAATTTCCATTGAAACTAACTATAATAACCTTGAACCTAGTAACCAAAATATGGTGTCTACTTTATTACATTTTCATAAGATACAAGGAATATAATCATGAAGGATCTGTAGGTTTAGTATTCCAAAATAATTATACACATAAATTATTACCATTTTATAATGGAAATAAAATATAAAAAGTAACAAAAGAAAATGTTTGGCATACTTGAGCTCATTTAATGTATTCTTTTTCATATTCTAGGGAAAGAAATATCCTGGTGAAATGAAAGAAAAAAATGGTGAGGTCAAATTCTCAAAAAGGGTTCTGTATTATTGAAACTATCATGAGTAAATAAGGAATAATAAATATGGAATGTTAATTAACTTAAAATACAACACATTTAATAAATAACTTCATCACAAAATAAATAAATGGATAATATCAGTGATGTAATTTCATAGATAAGAATAAATGGATTCCCCATGAATGAAATGATTAATATTGGATTTCATGATCACATAAATAATGATATCTTTACCATCAAGACCTTTGACTAAGACAATTTAAAAAATGGGTAGGTATACACCCAAACCCATTTAATAAGGTTATCAAACTATTTTGTATCAAAATAGAGATTGATGCATAGACGTAAGAAATAATTATATGCCCCACCCATCAATTCATGTCTAATGAATTCATCATATATGTAATGATCAATTTAATTCATAAATAATATTCCCTATCAATAATGATCCATATTGAGTAAAGGATACTGAATATCATGATTTACCCAGTTAGTCAAATAACTTTGATAATAAAAAACTATATCTAGAAATAGTATATAGATCAGGAAATAAATATATCTATGAGATACATAATTTGGATATTTAATAGAATTTTATTTCTAAGGATCATTAGAAATTTAATATTTTAAGAGAATGTTAATGAACGCAAAATTAATTAGAGATAAAATATTACCAACAAATCATAAAAAATATAGCTTTTGTAATAAAAATATTTCCTTTAGATAAATAATTAATTTAGAAGAAAAATATTTAAATAATCATTTATTAAATAGTTTTCTCTATAGAATGTTGAAATCTTATCGAATAAAGAAATGATTATAAAAAAATATGGATACAGGAATGTATATTAACACTATATAAGTTAAAAAGAAAACATTCATTGTGACGTTTTTTATAAACAAAGTAGAAAATGAACTTTTAAGAAAAAATTAAAAAGATTCCTTTAAAACCCTATGAAAACTCAAGTATAACATAAAATTTCCATAATAAATTATTTTAGTAAAAAGATGTTCTTTTGTTAAAAAAATTTGAATATATGGACATGGAAGAAAAATATACCCAATCAAAAAGAGAAATAGGGTTGGTTTTTCCATTAAACATTTTATTACATGATTTACGTTTCAACTAGAGGAAATTTTTGAATAAAATAAAAAAACCCTTAATTATCTAGAGGATAAAAAAATATATAGAGTTTATAAAGGATATATTAGAAGACTCTATCCAAGAAAAATATAAAAAACCCTAGGAAATGAGATTGTAAAATAAATTATTACCTATTTAGTAAATTTTAAATTTCTACCTCTTTCCATCAAATATAAGAAATTTGATTAAAAGAACCCCAGAGAGAACAGGGTTGGGGAGGTCTAAAATAATATAGACTAAGAGTATCATCACATGTGATATTTTTACACTCCGGGGGAGGGAACCTAGACTAGAAAAGATCATTCTATGATTACTCAAAATATTCTTTAAAGAAAAAATGTAAGATAATTTGTTCCCTTCACACCACATATATGTCATACCAGCTTTGTTGATGATTCCATTCCACTAAAGGATAGTACACACAACTTACCAAGGAATGGAAATCTGTACCTATATAGAATGGATAAGAATAGTGGAATTAGATTCAATAGAAGTCAGCGGAATATCCAGAAAATTGTAAGACTTGATCCTATCAAGAAGATCCTTGGTTTTGGAAAGCATTGAATCGTCTGGGCCATAAAAATTGTTTAAGGAGATGATCACAGAGCCATTAGAGTCATGTACAACAACGACTACGAGAATGATACCGAGCTAGAAGGAACTATTTTTAGTGATCTTGAACCCTCTGTTAGGAGGGTTCCACTGAACCCATTTCTCATGGGAAGATTTCCTCTGGTCAGGCTGAATGTGACTCCCATGGGGAATCACCCTCCCTAACATAGAAGACCTCTACCAATTTTTTATGATCCAACATAATTCGAAAATGAGACATAGAGAATGAAATTTTATATCCAGCTGGGAACTGATGATTTTAACATTACGTGCACGGTTCCTAACCATCCATAAACCCCAACAACCCACAGAATGGAGAGTGGACCTTTAAAAAGAATAAATTAAATTGAAAAAGTAATAATCATTAATAAATATATATTCATGTTAAATATATAAAAGTGGTATTATATACAACACATAAATGAAAATAGGTTCATAATATCAAATATGTATTAATAGAGTAGAAATTTAGATGAAATCACTTATAAAGATCATATCATCGTAGTGAATATTAATCAGTGAAGTAATTATGTGTAAAAAATGAAAATATAAATAAAAATAGAAATAAAACATAACACACTAAAATTTATTTTCTTAAATAATCATGGAATAATATATTTAATGAATTATAATTATATCTCAAAAATATATAAATTGAGTTAATAATCCCCTTAAAAAGAGCATATCGTCGAAGTGAGAATTAATCAATGTAGTAATTATGTGTGAAAATTATAAATCCATTTTTTTTTAAAATAAAATATAAAATAATAAAATGTAATTAAACTCAAAATCATGACATATCAGAGAAAATTAATAAGTTATATAACCTAATGTAAATAAATTGTGTTTTGAAACCCCATACAAAGATCTCATCATTGAAGTGAGTATTAATTAACGAAGTGATTATGTGAAAAAAATTTAAATCTACCCAAGAAAATTGGAAATAAAACGTAATGAAATAAAAGGTCATTTCACAAATAATATTGGTATAACATTGTTAATGAAGTATAAGTATAACCCAATGATTGTAAATTGAGTTAAGAAACACCATACCTCACACTTTTCTTTAGTTTTATGTGAATTGACCTCCTATATAATGGTTTCAAACATTTTATTAATTTATAATAGAACTATATTAATATTTATAATATCATATATGATCTTATTATAACATATTATTACCTATATGTTCACAATATTTCATTATTTTCATTGTTTAGGTTGTCAACTGCTTCATTTTTTCATGCATGTTTTTTTCATAAAAGTTATAATTATTGTGAATAGGATATATTTCCATCATTACAATAATTATATTAATGATATAAATATCATATTTATAATGAATTAGGATTTTTATACATGTATATAATATATTTTAGAATAATATTCATTATATGGCACAAAAATATGCCTAAGGACCATAAGAGTTTAGTGTCTTTGGAGTTAAGGTACACAACGTTATAATTTTTCTTTGGAGGTAAGGTACACAACATTCTATGTGTTTCCTCATGATATAACCCATGTAAGATAAAAAAGGTTCCATAAACATCATGACATTATAAATATAAAAAATCCATAGAAAAAACAACAATGGTATCCTTAGATCTTGTCCCTAGTAATGCATAAGTAACATAAATGGATGTCATATTAGAAAGAAAATGTTTTAAAAAATCATTTAAAACATATCTTATGGAAAATAATTTTTTTCTGAAAATAAATCATTAAAACTAAAAATTCATAATATATTTTGAAATTTATTTTCTTTTAGAATAACTTTTAAAACTTATAAAAGAAGCATTAAAATCATTTAAAACATTTCTTGAGAAAAATATCCTTTCTAATTTTAAAAACAATTTTTAAAACCTAAATTTCTTTTCAAAATCCATTTCTTTTAAAATAACCTTTAATAGATATAAGGAAATATTTAAACACAATTTATTTTTTTTAATGAAAATACACTTTCTGATTTCAAAAAGTATTTTACAAACATAAAACATTTTCAAAATCCTTTTCTTTGAGAGTTACCTTGAAAAATTATAAAGGAATTTTAAAAAATCATTTGAAACATTTCTTGAGGAAAATATACTTTCGACTTTGAAAAAATAATTTTAAAATATAAAAAAAATCAAAATCATTTTATATTAAAATATCCATCAAAACATATAAAAGAATATTCAAATAAAATAATATTCATGATTACAGTAAATTGCATTATTTTCATACACGATAAAACAAAGATTACTTTAAAATTTTCAATAAAATAAAAATGGGAATTGTATAAAAAATGACATGAAGATTCATTTAAAACATTTAAAAAATTAATTTAACAAATCATTTTAATTTTTTAATATTTTTGAAATATTTCTTTAAATCATGGTTTTGGAATAAAAAAGGGTTTTAACCAAAGAGAAAAATAATGATGATTTTCTTAAAAACAATATAATAAGTATAGAAACAGATGAAAATGAAGAGAAACCATTTATATTTAGTTTATAACCATATGTGAATAAAATTCATGAGTTTATTGAGAGATATATCATAGAGTTTCATCATTGGAAGCATAATCATAAATAATCCCCATAACAAATAATATTGTAACATAAAAATCTTACCACTTTGGTAACATTGAATCATGAGCCCCATGAAAGAATAAAATTAATTTAAACTTATAATATAATAGGAATAAATATATTAATTTTATTAAATGTAAAATTGGTTGTATATGCACCTCACAAAAGAAAATAGGTGCATAACATTATATATGTCTAAAAGAAGACAAATTGAGAGAAAAATCTCTTACCACTTTGGTTACTTTGGAACTATAAAACCCCTGAAAGATAGATCCTAAAATTTATATGTAAATACACAAAACATTAAGGATAATAATCATAATTTAAATTCATGGGAATTATATATAATACATAATAGAAACATGAGGTGAATATAGAATGTTTCTTATAGAAAAATAAATGTGAGACGAAAATCCATTATCTTAAGTCTGACCTTCATTCATACATGTTAAAAAATCCTTTATAATAAGTATAATCTTTTTATTAATCTATTATAGAACCATAATTATGTAACCTTACTAAATATGATTTATTTATGACCACTTATTTTCCTTTTATTAACAATTACACATTAAAATAACGTTTTAGATAATAACCGCTTTGTCTTTCATGTATGTTTTGATTTTTTATTTTTCAGTTATATTACTTTGATCATTGTTATATAATCTAAAAAATGTTAAACATGATATAATTATCATATATATCTAGTACAAATTTATTTATACTAATCCATAAAAGTTAGAGACTGAAAATGAAATACACTATTCATGGAGACGGTAGGACGTATGTACACATGGACGATGTTTCCATTTTCTAAAAGGATTGAAAGATGTAATGGTAAATAATAAATTAATATTCAATAATTTTTTATTCCATATATATATATATCACATATTTTTTTAAAATCTATCCTTATTACTTTCTATGTAAAGCATGTCCGAATCAAAATACTTCGTGTGGCGGTATTCTGTCGTACACACGAGCAATGCTATCATATTCCCACAGAATGGAAAGTATAAAGGTATATGTGAAATTATAATTCCATAAGTATAATAATATCATAAATAAAATATATAAACATTTAATATATATTTATATCTAGTCTTGAGAGGTGGTGATGGAAAACGATTAACATCGGTTCGCAAGGCGGTAGTCCATCCCTTATAAAAAATTACTAGTTAGTGGTAGTTTATTAGTAGCAGTTCTATTAACTACCACTAAATAAATTCTGTTTTAAAAAATTAATATAGGGACAGTTTCATCAAATTGTTTCTATATATTTTTATTTTAATAATTGGAGGTAGTTTCTATTAAACTGATGATAAATTTTTAAAAAAACCCAATTTCCCCCTCCTCCCTATGCATGACCCTAAACTGACCCATATCCTCCCCCACTCCCCATGTGACCCCAACCCAATAACCCCCACCCTCCAACATCCCTCTCCCCATCAGTAACATGAAACCCCCTTCCAACCTCCCTTCTCCATCCATAGTAAAGACGCTGACCCTACACAAATACCCCTCTAACCCCCCTCTTCCACACAACGAGTAGAACCCCCCCTCCAACCTCCCTCTTCTTGGTGGTGATGCAGAACCCGCCATGCCCCTCCAACCTCCCTCTTCTAGGAAGTGATGTGAAACCACCCCTAAAACCTCCCTCCTCCATCCCTGGTGGTAACCCTAATCCCCGCGACCCCACTTTGACCCCCCTTTTCCCATTAGTGAAAAACACCCCCCTCCTACCTTCCTCTCCCTAGTTGTTCCCCTCCCCAGTAGCGACACATACCCCCTCCATCCTCCCTCTCCTTGGATCAGTTCTCCTCCTCCTAGTCTCTTAATGATTCTTTGGCCTTATTGTGGTGATTTAGTGTCCCACATTGTGGAAGTGGAAGATTAGGGGTTGGTTTTCTCTATTACATAACTTATTAAATTAATAAACACTAATTTCTTAACTATTTAATCTAGTTTTTTTATTCTCATTTAATTTTTTTTATGCACATATAAATCTATTTTAAATAGAAACCATGATTTTCTTTTTTTCCATTGAATGTGATGGTTTCTTATATGAAAAACTTGTATTTTAAATTTATTTTTCAACTAACATGCACACCTAACATTTAATAAAATAGTAGAATGTGTTTTATTATGTGATTTCATGAATTTAAAATTTTTTTTGGTTCTTAAAATAATTTTTAATAGAAACTCGTGGCTTTCAAGTTTGTGAATGGATTTTAAAGAACCAATGTTTTTTTACCTTTATTATAGTGACTTTATAATGATTGGGTATATGAGTTTTCGAATAAATTTTATAAAGATGTATCTTAAAGTGTATTATCTTATGGGATTCATCCCAAGAAATTATTTTATTTGTTATAATTTACATAATTTGAATCTATTGATTTATCTTGAATGATTTCACAATAGTTGGTGACACAATGAAACTTGGTCATACCCCTATAATTTAATGTAAATTGTACACCTTGAGTGTTTTTGGCCTCATTTTTCCTCTTTTAACAACTTATTATACTCCATGATATTGATTAAAATCATTCATTTAGTATTCCTTCATTTTTATTCCTCAATAATTTTTAATATTGGGATTTTAGTTGAAATTTTATTCCCTGATTTAATAACATTATCCTGAGTAGAATATTCATGGATCAATATTGTATAATAAGAAATTATCATTATGAAGACACCAATAACCAAAAGGCCCAGAAGGAAGTCAAATAACCACTCATAACAAATTTTATTTAAAAATAAATGACAAATTTAAAACATCAAAAGGGAGGTTTACAAAGTCTAGTAAACAAAGTGCCATGTGCATATACCTCAACAAGTTGCACACAAAAATCAAGAGCCATAAAAGACAATTCCGAGATGAACTCCGGAATATCCTTCTTATACAAAGCATCAATAACTTGTTTAGACTCCCTATAAACATGAGTCACATCCAGAATAACAACATCAAGAAGTTGTAGGCATTTAATCCCAAAATGCAACATCACCCATGGGACATTCCTCGACCGTCTCTTTAGGATGTCAACATCCACCATTGAGTCTGATTCCAACCAGAGAAATAACCAACCATAATGAACTGCATAAGTGATAGATTTAATCCTAGCCCATAACTATGCCTCAATGGTAGAGTCCGGCCCAATATAATGATAAAATAAGCCCTTAACAAATCCCTGATATGTATAGAAAACACCACCTCTGCCTGAAGGCCCAGGTGCACCTTCAGCCGCCCCATCAACATTAACTTTCACCCAAGAGGTAATAGGAGGAATCCACCTTATGGACTTCATCACCAACAGTTTTCTTGTCCTTCCTGAAAAACCAAAGTTCCTTAGAACAACAAGATCATTAAACTCATTGCTCATGCAACCAACCTGTAACGTAGAGGCAGTAAAAACAACCCTATGAATAGATCTAAAACTTGACTAAAAAGTGAGCTTGACATTCTCAAAAACCTAATCATTCCGAGCCCCCCATATGAAACCAACTGTTGCTACAACAACTGCCAAAAGGAGATTTCGGACCTGATCACTGCAATGAGCATCCACAGTGGAAGAAAAGCACCCTCAAATTGATCTCAAATCCAAGAAGTAACCTATCATATCCTGAAGATACCTCCATAGCCTGCATATAAGTGTAATATTTAAGAAAAGATGATCAATTGATTCTACATTAGCAAATCAAAGAGAACAGGCCGATGCAAGTTGTATCCCAGCCCGTTGGAGAAGACACTGAACATGTATCCTTCTATTCCATATCCTCCAAATAAGAAAGAAATCAGTAGGAGGAATGAATATGGTCTTATAAGAAAGAAGCTAACGAGGAAATGGTTCATACATTGATCAATGTGGTTAATTTTTAAATGGAATATTCCCTCCCTAGTTACAACACTAAGGTAGAATACACTATTGTATTTTTATCCCATAAAAATAATATCATATGCATATAAAATATCAAAAAATTATAAAAATTTATTATCTTTAATGTATAGGTTATTTTACACACTTCCATCATTAAATACTAATTGTTTCCTGAATATACATAACTTGAAATACCATTCTCTTGAGTCTTATTCTAACATGTATAAATTCTTATTTAATTTTGATTATACTTTTTGATTAATCATTTATATATTTATATTTTAATGTATAGGGAGAATACAATATAATACCTATGGATAAAATTTGAATTATTTTACCTCAAAATACACCTCAGTATGCCATGGGTTAGGAAGCATTTTTAGATTATTCAATTAAAAACCGATCAGTGGATGGTAGAATAAAACTTCCATGTAATGACTGTAAATTCAAGCAACAGTTTCATATAAACAATGTATGTAATCCTTTGATATTTAAACTTTTTCTTACTTTATATGTATGTTGGATTTGGCATGGTGAATCAAATGTTATAGAAAGTAAAAACAACAACAATACTGTCAATGAAATACTGAGTGACACAACATATTGGAATTTAGCATGAAATTTGTTAAATGAAGCATTTTTTTGAACCATATAATGTATCGGATTTTAATAAATCAACAAAACATTCAGTTGATCTTGAGAAGATTAATCTTGCTCATAAATCCAGTGACCAAAAAATGATTTTTATGAATTAGTTGAAGACGGATAGTAAGATCACTATGAAGGGTTTTCAAAGTATTTGAAGTTGACTTTTCTACGTAAGATGAATCATATCAAGTGTCTTTATGGATTTTTTTACAAAAAAATGTCCATTGTTGTAGAGTTTCTCCATGATAAATTTAGTGAAGCTAAGATCCCTATATCATTATATGAGATGAAGAAACTCATAAATAAACTTGAACTAGTTTATATAAAGATAAATGCATGCCCTAATGATTGCATGATTTACCTTGGAGAAGTGTCTATAAAGAAAAATTTGAAAGATTCCATAAAATTAGATGGAATTCAATGAACAACAATTAGATTATAAATCAATGGAAACCCAAGAAGAAATAGAAGAAGAAAACTCCTGAAAATGTATTGCGTTACTTTCCTTAAAAACTATGCTTGAAAATATTATTTATGTTGTCTAAAACTACAGATGACATGAGGTTTCATGCTCAGGATAGTAATGATGTATTGATAATACATACAAAATATTTAACATCATAGAAGATGTTTGATTCACTATATCCTTATTTTTCTTCGAATCCTTGGAAGGTATATTTTTTATGGGATTCTGACGATTTTAACCCTTTTGGTACATTAAGTACTAATTATAACATTTGGATAGTTATTTTGATCCCCTATAATCTACCTCCATGGATGTGTATGAAGAATACTTATTTCATTATTTGGATGATTATTACTAGAAATAAAATGACTTGAAATGACATTGATGTATACCTTAAACCTCTAATCAAATAATTTCAAGAATTATGGGATGATGGCATTAAAACATATGATGCTTAAATGGGACAAATATTCCAAATGCATGCGAGTTTAATGTAGAAATTATAGACTTTCCTGGACTATGAAATTTCTCTAGTTGTAACATTCATACAGGTTTGTCTTGTTTAGTTTTAAATTTTGATTTTGAATCTCAACGATTACCTCATAGTAAAAAATTGTGTTTTATGAGTCATCATCTATTTCATCATGCATCTTATAAATTCAGGTTTAACAAGACATGGTACAATGGAGATATTAAAATGAAAAATTCACTAAAGGTGTTATATAATTCAAAAATCTTTGGATAATTAATGAATGTCACTGAAGAATTTGGAAAATTTCATCTGTTTATAGATGTAGGAAAATGGTACAAGGTAAAGTATCCAAAGAATTTGGAACACAAAAATGGAAGAAAAATAGTATATTTTTCAAAATTACTTATTGAGAGTTTAATTTGATACATCATAATTTTTATGTAAGCCATATTGAGAATAACATATATGATAATGTAATTTTGTTGTACTTAATGAGAAGGGTAAATTGATGGATCACCTTAATACTCATAAGGATTTTATGTGAATGAATATAAAGCAAGGTTTGTGGGAAAATGAGAATAGAAAGTTTCATTCCACTATTTTATATTAAAATCACGAGAAAGATATATTCCTTTTAACTTTAATGAATTTAAAAGTTCTAGATAAATATTCAAGTAGCATATCAAGATGCATTGACTCGAAATAACAAAAGTTACATGGATTGAAAAGTCATAACTCACATATTTTGATGGATTAGTTATTGTCTTTGTCTTCGCATTATAATTTACATGAAAAAGTAACTAAAATATTAGTTTATTTTTGTACCTTTTTGATATAGATTTGTGAAAAAACATTAAATCCAACCAAGCTTGATAAAATTTAAGAAAGAATTGTTTTGACACTATGTCATTTGGAGATGTTATTTCCCCCTTCATTTTTCATAGTCATGATTCTTTGATTTTTCATTTGGTTGAAGAAAATAAACATGGTGGACTGGTACACCCTTGATTGATGTATCCAATTGAGAGGTACATTGATATTTTTTTATTTTCATTGGTTAAATTTATTTTATCAAATCATTTCATAAATTTTTAATATGTTTCTTTTCTTTTTTCAATGGAAACTTAGGTCATTTGAAATCATATATGAGGAATAAAGCTCAAATAAAAGACTCTATTGCTAAAGGTTACACAGTTGAAGAGTGATTGAAATTTTATTCTAGGTATTTAGATGGGATTAAGACTATATTCAAATGGGTTAGATGTGCTAACGACATCTACACTAATTTTTGTTTGGAAAATCAGTCATCACTATTTCCAAATATTGGAAGACCAATTGGAAAGGGGTCAAATTTTACACTAAATAAATTGGATTTGGTAAAATCTTATTTATATGTGACACTCAATAGTGTTATTTTAGATATATTTATTGAATAATTGAAACTAAAAATAAATAGGAGACTAAGTGGTCATGTTCTAAATGAGTTGGAATTAAAAAAATATGTTAATAATGAGATTGTCGAATGGTTCACCGATTGTGTAAGTATATACTAATACTAATATTATTTATGTGTAGTTATTTTTTCTATGTTAAAAGTAACAAATTATATATTTTTCCCAAGATAATGAATGTTGGAAATCAAGTTGAAATATCAAATGATTTGAAGTTTTTTGGATTGAGGTCCTCTAAGGCAGGTTGAAAGATTCAATGCCTATAATATTGATGGCCTTAGGTTTTGTATAATTTATAATGAAGAAGATTTGAAAACTCAGAATAGTGGTGTATTTACATTTTTAGAGGTGGGATAATATGAGAAACTGATTTATATAATTGAACTAAACTATCACGACCAGTTTTCAGCTGTCTTATTCAAAAGCAAGTGGGTTCACTTTGATAGGGGTATAATGAATGATTTTTTACATTTTATTTATGTAAACTTATATCACTTGATAGATAATGGTTATCATCCATAGCATGATCCAATTATTTTGGATTCACAAGAGATGATGGTTTATTATGTGGATGATGAAATACATGAAAGTTAGAGTGTTGTTGAACACTTTAAGTAGAGAGAGACATATATGATATGGATTATGAAGATCAATTAGTGATTTGTGATATTGAAGCTCATCAACCATAAAATATTGAATAATTATTTCTTAACTATATAGAAATGTTAGAACATGCATGAGAGGGTGAAAATGGAGGACTCTTCTAAATGGAAGTTGATAATAATGAAGATAATGAATATGAAGATAATTTTATGTATAAATTGGTAATGAAATTATATTAATTATTCTCAATTATAAGTGTTTAGTACATATATAAATTTTTATAGTTTTTCTTTTCTTTTTTGTAAAAAGATTTTAGTTTTTCATTATTTATATTTTTAAGATGCACTAATTATTTGAAATATAAGAATATTGAGAAAAAAAAATTTCAATATTTTAGCCGATCAATATCTCAGAGGCATATTTATATAGCTTGAAAAAGTGAGGTCTTTGATACTCAAGTAAAGTTAATATTAATTTGATATTCCTTAATAAACAATTTAAAATTAATGAGTAAAATTTTTAATATACTAAAAAAGTGTTGTGTTTTTTATTTCATGGTGTTTTTTTTCATTTTTATGTCCCTAACACCATTTCACACCCCTGGACATTGCAAAGAACACATAAAAAATCCATAAAATACTATAATGACACTTTTAAATAGAAAACATTCAATTGAAGTTATACCAACCACATCTTGTTCCAGATTTATGTGTGGTTGATTCCAACACATCAAAAATAAATTATAGATCATTATACAAAAGATTGAAAAAAATATGAGCTTGTTTGGTTGGTTTTGACTTGATAAACGCTTATGAAAGGTAAAAAAGACTTTAAAAACATGTTTTGGGGTGTCCAAACTAGATAATCAATGTAGAATTTTCTTAAAAACATTGGAATATGATCAGAGAGTTAATTATGAAATGTTGGAACTGACAACACATCATTACGAATAATAGTTTTCTTGTTATGGTTGTAAAGATGTTTTTAGGGATTCAATACACTAAAACATGCATGGAGTAGTCAAAAACAATAATGATGAATTTTCTTAAAATAAGGGTAAAATACCATAGATTTAATTTTCAAATGTAAAAACAAATAACACATCATTCTGAATAATAGTTTTCCCCTTATGGATGTAAATAAGTTTTTTGTGTTTCAAAACACTAAATTGTGCATGGAACAGTCAAAACCAAAAAAATGACATCATATTTTCCTAAAAATAGGGCAATGAACATAGATTTAATTTTCAAATTTCATAACTGACGACACATCATTCCGAATGACAGTTTTCCCGTTATGTCCATAAATAAGTTTTTAGTGTTTTAAAACACTAAAACATTTATGGAATGGTCAAAACTAAAAAAATGATTTTGGAGTGTCCTAAATAAAAGTGTTAAATGACTGTAGATTTAATTTTCAAATTTATAAACCTATGACATGTACGTTTGAATGAATTTTTTCCCATTATGACTATAAAAGGTGTTTTATTGTTTTAAAACACTAAAACATGCATGAAATTGTCAAAACTAGGAAAAAGAAAGAAAATTGTACTAAAATTATGGTGAAACAACCTTATATTTAATTTTGAAATATAGGATCTGACAGAATGTCATTCTGAATGACTGTTTTCCCGTTATGCCTATAAACATGTTTTTAGTGTTTTGTAACACTAAAACTTGTGTAAAACAGTCGAAACCGAGAAGACAATGTTAGATTGTACACAAATTCGGGGAAAGCACTGCTTATTTTCTTTTGATGTGTATATATTGACATCATTCAATATTATGTCTTGTGTGATCATAATTACTCGGTAAACACTTATAAAAGGTATAAAAGCATTTAAAACAAGTTTCGGGTGTCAAAACTAGGGGAACGATGTTGGATTGTCTTAAAATTGGATGAAAATTACAATTGATTTAATTGGGAAATATAGGAACCAACTGTACATCATTCAGATTGATGGTTTTCCCATTATGGATCTAAATGTGTTTTTAGTATTTTAAAACTTTAAAACATGGATGAAAGGATCCAAACCATGAAAATGATGTCATATTGTCCTGAAATTAAGGGACGATGTCTGTAGATTTAATTATAAAATTTACCAACCAATGAGACATCATTTTAAATGAATGTTTTCACTTTATGGATATAAATGATTTTTAGTGTTTTAAAACCCTAAAACGTGTTGGAACCAGGTTCTTCAAAGCATGATTTGGTGTATGGTTTGTGTTTGTTGTCAATCCTCAGTGGAAGTTCCGAATGTGTTCCAGCAAAGTGATCATACAGTTCAAGCAGACAACAGTTTTGAAGGTGGCGCTGTTTCCCAGTGTTTGCCAAATTTTTGGGCCTCAAAATCGGAAAATGAAGACATGGATTGTCTGCAAAAGGAGCTTCGCAGAAAAAGGAAGTGGTGCGCGAAATATAAGAGGCTTGCGCGAAAAATTTAAGTTAGGCGCGGAAAATAGCGGGATGCGCGAAATAGTTTTTCGCGCAAACAGTGTTTCGAAATCAGAGAGGTGAAAAATGGCAAAGGCATGGGATGCGCGGAAAATCAGGGATGTGCGCGAAATACTTAAGTTGGGCGCGGAAAACAGCGGGATGCGCGAAATAGTTTTTTTCGCGCAAATGCTGTTTCAGAATCAGTTTGGTGAAAGATGGCAAAGGCATGGGCTGCGCGGAAAATAAGGGTTGTGCGCGAAATACATAAGCTGGGCGAAAGATTACGCGCCAGATGAGAGATTTTCCGCGCCGAAGGGGATTTTGCGCGCAGTGGTCTCAGTCGCCTATAAATATGAGGTGACCCCCTTCATTCGGGTTGTTGGAAGACTTAGAGAAGATCTGAGGTCTGATGCGCGAAAAGGATCGCGTAAAGGAGCTTGCGCGAAATATTTGGAGTTGCGCGAAAAAGGGGATTTTTGCG
This sequence comes from Viscum album, assembly GCA_963277665.1. NCBI lineage: Eukaryota > Viridiplantae > Streptophyta > Magnoliopsida > Santalales > Viscaceae > Viscum > Viscum album. The sequence goes on from OY728145.1 coordinate 1,642,093,448, forward strand.
CGAAATATTTTTCCGCGCCAAAAGAAAATGTTGCGCGCAATAGGATGATTTTGCGCGCAAATGGTTGATGTTTCGCATATTTCTCAGTAAGGTTTGTCTGCACGTTTTGGTTATCTAGTTCAGTGGTTCTGTGCGTTCTAGTGCATCTCTTCCGGAATTCGATGCAAGCAGAGTCTCATGCTGAGCAGAGGAAAATACTTCAATGCAAATTTATTGAAGAGACCTTCACGTCTATAAACTGAGTGAGACTTCACCAACGGCAGTGAGCCAGGGGGAGTCAACGGGAGTGACCCGAGGGAAGCAGTGAGCTATCCCTAAACCTTATGTAAAGGCAGTGAGCCTGGGACAGAGTGTCTGTACCCAAACTTTTGTATCCGTAGCTAGTGAAGCATAGTGGATTTAGGTACGACCGACAATCTGTCGGCGTATGCTCCTTGGACGTAGCCCTTAGTGGTGAACCAAGTAAAAATTGTTGTGTCATCTCTCTGCATGTGAATGTTTAATTGCTGATCATATCCTTCATACAAGTTTAAGAAGTTCCTGCCAATGTGGGAACAAGATCCACAACTTTAAGAAGAAAAAGTTGCCACCCTGATTCACCCCTCCCCTCTCAGGGTGTCCCGGGGTCCTTCAAGTGGTATCAAAGGGAGGTTGCTGGTCTTGAATCTGTCCTTTGTCGCCATGGAGAATGCAGCCAATGTGAGGGGAGTCCCTCTCTTTGATGGAAATAATTTTCAGATCTGGAAGAATAGGATGCGATCTCATCTAAGATCTCTTGGAATGGAAGTTTTGTTTTCTATTGTGCAAGGAATACAAGTCACTGATCAAACAGGACTGGCTATGACTGACACAGACAGGAAAATTCTTGATGCAGATGCTAAAGCTCAAAATGCACTCACCGCAGCTCTTTCTGATCAGATATATCTAAAGGTGATGAGTTGCACTTCAGCAAAGTCTATGTGGGATAAACTTGAAAACATTTATGAAGGAGATAGCAAGGTAAAGGAGGAAAAACTTCAGGTTTTACATAATAGGTTTGACGTCCTAAAGATGCATCCCAATGAAAATGCAGATTCATTTTTTAATCGAATTACTGAAGTAGTGGGAGCAATTCGAGGTCTTGGAGAAGAAATCAAAGACATTGATATCGTTAAGAAAATATTGAGAAGACTTCCTCCCATGTACAATTCAAAGGTGTCAGCCCTCGAAGAAAGAGATCTATCCAAACTTTCTCTGGATGATTTGTTAAGTAGTTTAGTGGCATATGAGATGAGAGTCAAACCTGAAGATGCCACGACTCGCATGAGCAACGAAATGGCATTCAAAGCCATGGAAAAAATGAAAATTTCAGAAGACAGTAGTGGTGATGATGACGAAGAAAAAGAAATTCTTTCCCTCATCGTGAAGAAGCTGAAAAAGGGTAAAGGTAAATTTAGAGGTAAGTTACCTCTTGCATGTTTCCGTTGTGGAAGAGTTGGGCACATTGCCTCTCAGTGCCAAAGAAAGTTGGATAATGATGAGAGCGAAGCTGAAGACATTGAAAAGCCTCGGAAAAGGTTTTTCAAAAAGGGTGATTTCAAATCTGGAAAGAAAATGAAGAGGAAGAGCTTTGTCTGTGAGGAAGAAGATGATGATATTGAATTCTGTGAAGAAGAAGAACCAGAATTTAAAACTGAAAAACATGCTTCCATGATGGCTACCACTGAAATATCAGATTCTTCAATCAATAAAGGCATAAATAATCAGAGTACTGCCCTTGATAATCCAAAGGTTCAAATTAAGGATGCTTTCTCCAAGATTGAGAGTAAATGTAAGAAATGTAATAAGTGGAAGGAAATGGTCAAAGAGTCATCAGAATATGTTGATGAACTTGAAGCTGAAATTGAACGTCTGGAAGAGTTTGTGAAAGTGCAGTCTAAAATCATTGAAAGCAATGATGATATATTGGATCTTAAGATAAGAATTGAAGAGCAGGGAAAGGTCATCAATGACCTCACCTCAAGACTGGAAGAAAAGTCCAAGACTACTGAGGGTCTTGAGGAGGAAATTGTTACTCTTAGGTGTAAACCTGAGACCGAATCTTTTTCAAAAGAATCAAGGAAGAAAATACAACCTAGAAGATTCTCAGATGCTGAATTATTGGCAAGAGCCAAATGTGGTTCTGATGGAGTTGAAAAAATCTCGAGCGTTCAAAGACCCGCCTGCATGGGAAAGCGTGGAATTGGATGTGAAGCTGAGACATCAACTGCTGGAAATAAAGAAATTCAAAAGAAAGACAAAACGAAGGTTGAACATGTTGAAACATTTTCTGAAGTGCTGAAAAAGGAACCCTCAATCCAAACTAGAAGGATAACTGACAATTACCATCAAACATTTAGAAATGATAGGCAGTTCAACTACTCTCACAGGGATGAAGGTATGAGGAGAAATTCAGGTGTGAAGGCATTCCCTCACATGAAGTGTCAATTCTGTGGCTATCTGGGCCATACTATGTCATATTGCGAAGAGGCAAGGAGTTACTTTAATGGAGAAGATCTGGGAAATCAACAAAGGAGACCGATTTCATATCCTCCATCTTATAGAATAAATATCTTCTATGGTTACTGTTTTAATTGTTCTAACTTTGGCCATAAAGCTATGTTTTGCAGGCAGCGGTATGACAAGAGAAATTCATACAACACCCAAAGACGGGACAGGGTTCATCCTCCTGATGATGTTGTTCTCACAAATAGTTTTTCTCTTCTGGAAGAAGATTATGGGTATGAAGACTCAGATTATGTGGAAGAAAGTTTTAAAAGGCCATCAGTTTCTTATGCTCAATCCAATATCTCATGGAAAGAAAAGAAGAAAATCGAGAAATCCAATCTTGCGGAAGTAGCCCTCAAAGCTACAAAGAGTAGCAGCACCTGGATTCTTGATAGTGGATGTTCTTCCCATATGACAGGAAATGCTGACCTTCTGAAGAACATTGAAAAGAAGGTTGATGGAACAGTACGGTTTGGTAACGATGGCGCTTTGAAGATTAAAGGCAGTGGGAATACTGCTCTCGCCAACGGAGAGATGAAAAAGACTGAAGTTCTTTATGTGGACGGTCTACGCCATAATCTCCTCAGTGTAAGTCAACTCTGTGACTCAGGGCTCATAGTAACCTTCAATCAAAAAGGCTGCACTATAAAAGAAAAAACAGGGAATTCTCTTATGAAAGGTTGTAGAACAGATGGAAACTTATATCAGGTTGACAGCAAAGTGAACTCTTGTTACTTGTCTGTTGACGAAGAAAACAATTTATGGCATCGAAGGCTGGGGCACATTAACCAACAAGACATGGAAAAGATATCTAAGCTGAAGATAGTCATGGATATTCCCATTCTAAAACGCGAACGGGAAAAATCTTGTGATGCCTGTATTCGTGGGAAGCTGGTCTGTAATTCGTATCGTCCAAAGAAGAAAAGGGAATCACATCTTCTCGATCTCATTCACACTGATGTATGTGGCCCAATAAATGTTGCTGGATCCTATGGAGAGAGGTACTTCGTCCTTTTCATTGATGATTATAGTAGAATGGCTTGTGTAATGGTGATTCACAGGAAGCGACAAGTACTTGATTGCATGAAAACATATCGCCGAATTGCCGAGAATGACACTGGACGGTCAATAAAAGTCCTACGATCGGACAATGGAGGGGAATACACATCCATTGAGTTTGAAAACTATCTAGAGAAACATGGAATACAGCATGAGGTAGATGCTGTGAGAACTCCACAACAAAATGGAGTTGTTGAGCGTCGAAATCGACAGGTCAACAATATGGCCAGGACTATGTTGATTGAGAGTGGTATCTCTCGCCATTACTGGAAGGAGGTTGTTGAAGCTGCAGTTCACATTCAGAATCGAACAGGGCTCTACATGGGAGAAACGAAGACACCGTACGAATTATGGCATGGAAGGAAGCCTTCCTTGAAATACTTTCGAGTTTTTGGAAGCAAATGTTTCATCCGGAATAAAGAAGGAAACCAAGGAAAGTATGGTGACAATGCTGATGAAGGAATTTTTCTTGGGTATCCAATGAACAGTAAAGCTTACAAGTGTTTCAATAAACGCTTGGGGAAGATTTTGGTAAGCAGTGATGTTAAGATAATTGAAGAGAAAACCACAAATGCTTCAAGGACGCCATATGAGGATGTGATGGACAATCAGGAAGAAAGTGAACGTGAAGAAAACACAAACACAGAGATAGAGGACGTTGTTCAAAACTCTCAGCAATCACATCATGATGTTGACTCAGAAGAAGAATCAGAAGAAGAACCTATAGCTGAAAAGAATGCTACTGAATCTCTCAGGAGAAACCGAAGAGCTGAGATTGATCCATCCAACATAATTGGGGACATGAATGCACCCACTCAAACAAGGAGGATGAGAAATAACACACCTTCTTCATTTCTATCAGTTGTAGAGCCAACCTCATTTGAAGAAGCTGCAATGGATGAATCCTGGGTGAAAGCCATGAATGAAGAGTTAGATCAGATTGACAAAAATCAGACGTGGGATTTGGTCCAGAGACCCAAAGGTCACAATGTGATTGGCACCAAATGGATTTTCAAGAACAAGTTTGATGAGCATGGCAATGTTATCAGAAACAAGGCTCAACTGGTATGTAAAGGGTATTCTCAGATTGAAGGTGTTGATGTTAAAGAAACCTTTGCTCCAGTGGCTAGATTGGAGTCAATCAGGCTATTCCTTTCCATGGCTCTCCAAAGAGGATATAAAGTATATAAAATGGATGTCAAGACAGCATTCTTAAATGGTGTACTCGAAGAAGAAGTCTACATTGAACAACCAGTGGGTTTTCTTCTTGGTGCTGATGAATCAAAGGTCTGCAAGCTAAAGAAAGCACTTTATGGATTAAAACAGGCACCAAGGGCATGGTATTCTAGACTAGATTCGTATCTCAAAAAGCTGGAATTCAAAAGAGGAAGAGTTGATCACAATCTCTATGTGAAGAATTCTCCAAAAGATCATTTCATGGTACTTGTTTACGTCGATGACATTATATTTGGTGGCAGCAAACAGAAATCAGTGGATGAATTTGCCAATCATATGAAATCAGAATTTGAAATTTCAATGATTGGGGAGCTCACATATTTCTTGGGACTGCAAGTGACTCAGAGGAAAGACTACACTTTTATCTCTCAGGAAATGTATGCAAGAGAGCTGCTGAAGAAGTTTAACATGCAAGACTCCAAACCAATGTCAACTCCGATTGCAGTTGGAACCAAACTTGGGAAGCATGAGGATGGGAAATCTGTAGATCCCACCCTGTACAGGAGAATTATTGGGAGCCTATTGTACCTGACAGTGACACGGCCAGATATTGTCTTTGCCACATGTCTTTCTGCCCGCTTTCAGAGTAATCAAAAAGAGGAACACATGACAGCAGTGAAAAGAATCATGAGGTATATTCAAGGTACTTACAAGTATGGATTATACTTTGCTGTAGGAAGGGATAGTGAATTATCCGCATTTTCTGATGCTGACTGGGCTGGCGATGTTGTGGACAGAAAGTCCACCAGTGGTGGAGCATTCTTTATCGGAAATAATTGTGTTGGCTGGTTGAGCAAGAAACAAGAAAGTACTTCTCTTAGTACTGCTGAAGCTGAGTATATATCTGCCACAAAGTCATGCACTCAACTGCTATGGATGAAGCAACAATTAACAGATATTGGTGATGAGGTAAAGCATCCAATGGTGACCTACTGTGATAACAAAAGCGCAATTGATCTCACAAAAAAACCGGTTCAGCATTCTCGTACAAAACATATTGAAATACGGTATCATTTCATCAAAGAAAAGGTTGAACAAGGGGTGATTAGACTGGACCATGTGGTAACTGATAAGCAGGTAGCTGATATCCTGACAAAGCCACTGTCAGCAGCTGTGTTTGAAAAGCATCGGTTGAACCTAGGTGTTCAACCACCTCCTGCTGCATAAGGAGGTTTTGAAACTCCCCTCTCCCCGTTTGTTTTAACTCTTTTTATCTGCTTATGGCTGTGATGCAGGTTTATGGGGGAGATACTATCCAGGGGGAGTATGGCTTGAGCTGAACGTTGAACAAACTTTTCGGTCTTTGGTTTTATTGTCAATGGGGGAGAAAGGAAGAAATTCACGGCAAGAAATTTACGGCAAGAAATTCTTCTGTGATGGAAGTGTAAGATTGTGATGAGAAGTTTAATAAGGATAACATCGGGCGTCATGGAGAATTTCAAAACACTAAGACCCAATTCAAGCTTCCTCTCTTGTTTTCTACACCGAGAATTGCTCACGTAGACTTAGAGTGTTGGCTGAGTTGATTCTTGCGTTTTGGATTTGCTCATGGTTGGAGATCTATTGAATTTATTCTGATTGCCAACAAACCCAAAGGGGGAGATTGTTGGAACCAGGTTCTTCAAAGCATGATTTGGTGTATGGTTTGTGTTTGTTGTCAATCCTCAGTGGAAGTTCCGAATGTGTTCTAGCAAAGTGATCATACAGTTCAAGCAGACAACAGTTTTGAAGGTGGCGCTGTTTCCCAGTGTTTGCCAAATTTTTGGGCCTCAAAATCGGAAAATGAAGACATGGATTGTCTGCAAAAGGAGCTTCGCAGAAAAAGGAAGTGGTGCGCGAAATATAAGAGGCTTGCGCGAAAAATTTAAGTTAGGCGCGGAAAACAGCGGGATGCGCGAAATAGTTTTTCGCGCAAACAGTGTTTCGAAATCAGAGAGGTGAAAAATGGCAAAGGCATGGGCTGCGCGGAAAATCAGGGATGTGCGCGAAATACTTAAGTTGGGCGCGGAAAACAGCGGGATGCGCGAAATAGTTTTTTTCGCGCAAATGCTGTTTCAGAATCAGTTTGGTGAAAGATGGCAAAGGCATGGGCTGCGCGGAAAATAAGGGTTGTGCGCGAAATACATAAGCTGGGCGAAAGATTACGCGCCAGATGAGAGATTTTCCGCGCCGAAGGGGATTTTGCGCGCAGTGGTCTCAGTCGCCTATAAATATGAGGTGACCCCCTTTATTCGGGTTGTTGGAAGACTTAGAGAAGATCTGAGGTCTGATGCGCGAAAAGGATCGCGTAAAGGAGCTCACGCGAAATATTTGGAGTTGCGCGAAAAAGGGGATTTTTGCGCGAAATATTTTTCCGCGCCAAAAGAAAATGTTGCGCGCAATAGGATGATTTTGCGCACAAATGGTTGATGTTTCACATATTTCTCAGTAAGGTTTGTCTGCACGATTTGGTTATCCAGTTCAGTTGTTCTGTGCGTTCTAGTGCATCTCTTCCGGACTTCGATGCAAGCAGAGTCTCGTGCTGAGCAGAGGCAAAGACTTCAATGCAAATTTATTGAAGAGACCTTCACGTCTATAAACTGAGTGAGACTTCACCAACGGCAGTGAGCCAGGGGGAGTCAACGGGAGTGACCCGAGGGAAGCAGTGAGCTATCCCTAAACCTTATGTAAAGGCAGTGAGCCTGGGACAGAGTGTCTGTACCCGAACTTTTGTATCCGCAGCTAGTGAAGCATAGTGGATTTAGGTACGACCGACAATCTGTCGGCGTATGCTCCTTGGACGTAGCCCTTAGTGGTGAACCAAGTAAAAATTGTTGTGTCATCTCTCTGCATGTGAATGTTTAATTGCTGATCATATCCTTCATACAGGTTTAAGAAGTTCCTGCCAATGTGGGAACAAGATCCACAACTTTAAGAAGAAAAAGTTGCCACCCTGATTCACCCCTCCCCTCTCAGGGTGTCCCAGGGTCCTTCAAAACGTGCATCAAACTGTCAAAACGAGGAATACATTGTCAGATTATCCTGAAATTAAGGTAAAATACAATAGATTTAATTATGGAATGTAGAAACTGATGGAATTTCATTCTCAAGGACAGTTTTACAATTATGGATGTAAACAAATTTTTAGTGATTTAAAACACTAAAACAAGAGTGAAAGAATAAAAACTAAGAAAGTGACATCAGATTGTTATAAAATTAGAGGAAATCCACAACTAAATTGTTTTTGATGTGTATGCATAGACAAAACATCAATATGATGTAAGGTATGATCATAATTACTCAGTAAACACTTATAAAAGGTATACACGCCTTTAAAAACAATAAAACACGCGTGAAATAGTAAAAAAATATTAAACCATGTGGGATTGTATTGATATTAGAGGACGATGACTGTAGAATTAATTTTGAAATATAGAAACCGGGAACACATAATTATGAATGACAGTTTTCTAATTATTGATGTAAATGTATTTTTACTATTTTAAAACACCAAAAAATGCATTAAGTGGTCAAAACTGGGAAAAAAGTATCAGATTATCCTAAAATTAGTGGACAATGACTATCGATTTAATTTAGAAATGTAGGAACTGAAAACAGATCATTCTAAATGACAGTTTTTACATTATGGCTATAAATGCATTATTAGTGTTTTAAAATAGTAAAATTTATATGGAATGGTAAAAACCCGAAAAAAGTTGTCATATTTTCCTAAAATCAGAATAAAATACCATATATTTAATTTTTAAGCGTACGAACTGACGACACATCATTCTAATTGACAGTTTTCCCATTATGATTGTAAATATATTTTTAGTGTTTAAAAACACTAAAACATGTGTGGAATAGTCAAAACTAAACAAACTATGTAATATTGTTCTAAAATCAAAGGAAAAAAACCATTGATTTAATAGTCAAATGATGGAACCAGCGGAACATCATTCTGAATGACTATTTTCCCATATGGTTGTAAATGCATTTTTAGTGTTTTAAATTTCTAAAATGTGCATGAAACAGTCAAAAAAAAAACATCATTGTATTTTCCTTAAATCAAGGTAAAACCACTTTTAGGTTTTTTAATGTGTACGCGCAGATAACATATCAATTCAATGTGCGATGTGATCAGAATTACTCAGTAAACACTTATGAAAGATATAAAACCATTAAAAACAAATATTTAGAGGTCAAAAAAAGGGAAATGACATTATATTGTCTTGAAATAAGGGTACCAATGATAGTATATTTCATTGTAAAATGTAGGAACCAACAGAACGCCATTCAGAGTGATAGTTTGCCCGTTATGGTGGTAAAGGCATTTATAGGGTTCGAAAATACCTAAAATGTGCACAAAATTGTCAAAACTAGAAAAATGAAATTTTATTATCCTAAAATAAATGGAAAACTACCATTATTTAATTATGAAATTTAATAATCAATGACACATCATTTTGAGTGACATTTTTATTGTTATTGCTATAATTGTTTTTTTATTGTTTTAAAACACAAAAATGTGCATGGAACGACCAAAACCTAGAAAACAACATCATATTTTCCTATGTTCAGAGGTCAACTACCGTATATTTAATTTTTAAATTTAGGAACTAATGGAATCTCATTACGTATGTCAGTTTCCTGTTATTTCCACAATCACATTTTTAGATTTCTAAAACTCTAAAACATGTGTGGAACAGTAAAAACCATAGTAAACAACCTCAGATTGATGTGAAATCATGGAACCACCTTCAATTAGTTGTTTTTGAATTATAGGACTTGATCTGATATCAAAATCTTTAAAATTTATTTATTAAAGACATTTCAATCACACCACAAGTCACTTAAAAAATAAATTATAATATTTAATTACATATTTTCAGTTTCATGTGATGAATCTTATCTTAAATATATATGTTTCTATTTTCAAAGTATTTTGAATTATATATTTTTTTTGTTAAAATTTATTCTATTTGATTAAAAAAATAACAAATTTTATGTAAAGCATTTTGAATATGTTCTGAATCTCTTCTCTTTCACATTTATGTTCATAAATGTTTTGTTTTTCATTTTAGGTGGCAGATGCCAACTGTATATAGGATTTTGACCAGTCCGATCCACTTCATTATTCAGAAGGAAGTCATGAAAGTTCTTAGTTTCCATGGTATATTAAATTTTTTTCAATTATTCTACTATAATTCTGATTTATTATATTTAGTTTTTGTTTTTTATTTCATTTTTTATTACATCTGATGAGATGTTGTGGTCATTTTTTGTTAATGAGATGACGTAGAGCTAGATAGATGTATTACAGGTTATTATATAGATGTATATTGGGTATGGGTAGTTGTTGGACATATTTTTTATGTATATATTGATGAACGAGGTTTTGGTTGATGTATTGGGTGTTTGTGACATTGGTTATGATGACTGTGGTTGTTTGTATGGTTGTGGATGTGTGATGTATGAATGATGGGTTTTCCTAATATTTATGTTTGAGTTTATAAAATGTCAATTTTTGTATATTTATAGTTTCTATAAAATATTAAAAAAAAGAAAACTCATTTAGAGGTTGTTTATTGTAACCACATCTAAACATATATTAATTTATGTGTTTAGTAGTGGGTCAGGTTAACCGCATCTAAAGATAACCACCACTAAATTATTTGTGGCAGTTAATTTATTTTTATTTATATTCCCAGTGGATTTTTTAAAATTAAGAAACCATCACTAATAAAATATTAAAATTCCACTAAATTGTCCAAAGAAGACACTAAAAAACCACTGTGAAATAAAAACGTTTCCACTAGTTGACTAGTGACCTCTAAATATGCAGCAGTTTTAAGAACCACCTTTAAAAAATTAGGCAGTGGTTTAAACCACTGATAGACCAAAGAAAACCGCTGTTAACCATTTCTTTTTTTGCAGTGGTCATACACATGAATGATGATTTTGAATTCCATTTGATGGAAGAGGAGATAATTGAGGATCATTACCTTAACATAACAACTTGTAATTATATGTTGGATAATTGGGATATTATATCATCATGGTTTAATAATAATTTAATTAGGTAGAGGAAGAAATGAAATAAAATGCTTGGTTAGGGGTGATACCTTTTCTTCATGAAACTTCTTTTGGTTTGAACCAGAAGACTTCTTAGGTTAGATTAATAACCAAAATAAAGCTTCTAGGATGAGATTATGGATGTAAGGAAGTTATTTGGGTAGTTTTCGGATGATAAAAATGGGTTTTTAAGTGTAAACAAAAGATTAGAAGAGGTGGCCATTTGTAAGTGATGAAAGTGGCATACTTATAATTTTTGAAAAGAAAAAGGGGTACTAACATTTTTCACATTCCAAAAGGATAAAAAATTGACCATTACTGATAATAAAAGTGATAATGTTGAAATAGTACTATAAAATGGGTGTTGTATAAGTTTGGAGTCATTATTAACACTTAATGTTTTTGTTTAACCCACGATAAACCCATTTTTACCTTAACCACGAAAATTTGGTTTTAATGTTATTAATATAAATAATATTAAGTTTAAATTATTTGGTAAAATAATTTATTATTATTAGACCTATTTAATTTTTTTTTCAAATACCATTCACATAAGTGGAAAATTTTAATTTAAAATTAATCCCACGGACACAATGAGAAATCAAGTTTTTAAAAAAGAAAAATGTTCAAAAGTTTAAAAAGTATTTATATCAATATTCGATTTGAACATGATTCAAATGAAATAAATTGGATTAAGTGATAAATAATTGAATTAATAATACCTTTAATATATTTTTAAAATAAAAAATTAACCTTATAAATTCTCTAAAAGAAAAGGCAATTTTTAATAAAACCCAGTATTTTTCAATGTTCATCAAAATGATAGTCGTTTCAAAAAAGTTTAAAAAAATTTCCTTAGAATAATTTTGATATTATGAATTCAAAAATGAAGATTATTTTGAAAAACGTTTTAACAAAAAATGGGAAATTTCAATTTTATAATAGGTGTGATAAAGGTGAAAAATCTCTTTTTTAGAATAAATATATATTTTTAAGTTAAAATTGGATTTATTATTATCTATTGCCTAGATAAGATATAATATGAATGCTAAAATATTTATTTAATATATAAATTTCATTAAATCTATTCATCGGAACTTATTGGTTTAATTTTTGATGTAAAACATGTTTTATTAATAAAAATTTTTTTCCAGAAAAAAATTTCTTTTATTTTCAAATAGCTTTTATTTTCATTTCTAATAAATTAGTCGCCAAAGAATTCATTTAATATACATTGATAAACCATATATTTTCATAATTTAGTTAATATTATTCATACCCAAAAATTCATATGGATAGGTGGTAACTATTATATTAAATAATTACATTTTAATAGCATGTCATGTTTTGTTTAAAATCAGTGTTGGGTGTAACACAAGATAAACTCAGTGTTTCATGTAACCAAAGAAAAACTTATTGTTGAAAAAAATATCTAAAATATTACATTTATTTTGGATTTTTTTTCACAAAATCTCTTAGTGTTACAATATTTATTAATTAAATGTTTTTAAAACATTCTTGAATTTTGGACATGGAAAATGAATCATATCACATCATCGAGATGGTAGACCCTATGTATACATGAGTGATGCCATCATTTCTTTAATGGGTTAATGGGTAAGAAAGTGGATTATATATTAATTTTAAAAAATAAATATTATGTCATACCAGAACATTGGAATCATGGAGGTGAGTCCATGATCCAAAAAATTATTATTAAAAAAATAGTCAAACATACAAGGATAATGATATGGGTACAAGTGGTAACCACCAAAATAATACAAAGGTAATCAGCCTCTGGTCCTGCCTCCTCTCCCGCCTCTTCCACGACGACCACTACGTCCTCTTGGATTTCTGCCTCTTTTCCACTGATTCAGGATCTGCAAATCAGTATCCTGCTCATCCACACCTCCATCATCAAAGCCATCATGTTGAGTACCAGATTTTGTAGCGTCATCATCATCAGTTCCTTTCTCCCCATCCTCCATGCGTTCCTCAAAACTGGGCTGCCCAATCTGCTCAGCAGTGGCCTGTGAAACCAAAGAAGGTGCATTAGAAACGGTGTCTTTCATGGTAACATGTTGTTTCCTCTCACGACTCTCTATATATAGCAGATCAAACTCATGGGAGTTCATTATGTCCATCATGGAGAAATAATTTGAAGCACAAGTGGCAACATTCAAAGCCACAACACCATGTTTAGGTGTCACTTCCATTTTGGTAGCTGGTTCACCCACATAAATTGAAAGAGCTCCTGAATCCGAGGCAGTAATGGCCTTGGCATCTGAGGAAGATAACACAGAATCCTGCATAGCATCAGACTCAATATGTGAGGCTGAAATAGTATTGATAGGTTCGTCTAGGGGGATAGAAGCAGTTCAAGCAGGGGACTCAAAAGAAAACCATATTGTGACGAGTAGGATGCCCAACATTCACCTCCCCAACTAGTTCAGGAAACATAGCAGGTGTTGTAAGAGCAGTAGCAGAAGAGCCAGAGGCTTGTGAAGCCCCTATTGTAAGAGCAACAGTATGAGAAACAGAAGCCTTAACGACATTAAAAACTTGCACACTCCTTTGTGCAGCCGAATGATCAAAGGATCTTTTCCCACCAGATAGAAAACTGTCCATCTTCCCTTTATCAAAGTATTGATCCTCCAGCAAATCAGCATGATCTATCTCCTGTTCACTATCAGCATCATCAGAACACATATCACCCCATTTAGAGGGTTCTCCATGCTCAATTGTATGCAAGCAATAGACAGGGAGTGTGCTCTCACCTGAGGGGTGAGACAACACAGCCCTGCCTTGCTGAACATTCAAAGGCCTCACATTGGTGTTTTTACTAGCAACAACATCAGCAAAATAAATAGTACCCACTTTCTTAAATTTAGATGGATTGTTCTTCACTGAGTCCACCTTGATGGCCAAAGGTGAGAGACCCTTCACACCATCAGAGGTATAAAAAGGTAAAGGTGATCCATCCATGGCACCCTTCCCCCCATCATGTGCCCCTTCCATCCCAATTGATAGAGCAGACACACTTTGGGATTTAAGCTTACAGCTTTCAGCTAGATGCCCATAGCGTTTACAATTAGAGAATCTCACTCCTCGATTACATTCTTATTTAACATGTCCAATCACTGAACAAATTGTACAATAGGAAGTAACATGTTCAAACACAATTTCAAGCTCAAACTTAAACTCACTAGAAATCAAAAAAACCGTCTCAACAAGGGGCAATGACATATCAAACTCAAATAAAATGCGAGCAAAATGTCCATACCGAACAGATCCAGTTTCTTTATCAAGTTTAATAGGAGTTCCTACTACCAAAGAAACATCCCAAAGTATGTTCGGATGCCAAAATACCAAGCTCAATACTTTAATCCGGATCTAGGATTGAGCTATGGTATTCTTGGCCTTAAAGGGATCGAACCAGGGGCCCCAGTTTTGAAATCTGAGAATCCCAGGCTTTATATTCACAAACCCATGACTCCAGGCCCGCATCTTCAAATCATTGGTACCAAAGGTAAAATTATAGAAGTTCATACCGATGGAAACCATCTGCCAATCACTAAAACCCCAAATCTCTTGAAGACGTTTCCGAAGGTCTTCAACCTTCCAGGTAGAGTTCATTGAGCTTAGTCGGGCAATGATCAAATATTTTCAAGCGTCAATTCATTCTTAAAAAAAATGAAGTTTTGCTTCAACAACCACATGCACACCATTTCTTGAGATTCGATTAGTAGTAGAAGATTAATCACTTCGAGCATCAGGGAAAAACAGTCAGAACCCCTTACCTGTAGATCATTTGGTCGATAAGACCTTCCCGAATCAGAGCCTGCAGGTGCATGAGGCAACTTCGAACTGGAACCTCCATCCGGTTTTATTGGAGGTCCAACAAATAATTCATCAGGATTGAAACGATCATCCGAGGCCATCACAACAAAACCCTAGAATCCATTTCAATGGAGAGAGAAACTCTCGAGATGCCCCATATTTTCCTCTCATAAGTAACACATATATTAATTGTTAATATAATCATGACTAAACATTTGAGTCAGTGATGGAAAACAAATTACATCAGTTTTCGAGGTTGTAGTCTTCTGTGCACATGAGTGATGGTTTTGTTTCTCATTTAATAGAGAAGTATATTGATAAATATTATTTCATTAATATAATAACATCTCAATATATTTTATATACTATATTATTATATTTTAATTGTTTGAAAATAGATGAATAAGGAAGAAGGAATATGTAAAACTAAAGTAATTCATTAAGACAATTACCTTCTCTTATAGAAACCACCTTTGGTTCCATTCTTAAAGACCCTTATGATAAAATTTTGGTAATAAAAATAAAATTATACTGTGGATAATGATTTTATGGATATATTTTTATATGGTTTAGTTGAGATAAGTTTCCTAATGTGGTGGGAAGAAAAGAGATAATGTGTGTCTATTTATAGGTGAGGGGAGGGGCCCTCTTGGAATTACATAAAGTATTAAATTAATATATATTAATTTTCATGGAAAATTGGATCCAAATTGTTATAATTATAATATAATATGATTATGAGTAAAAATAATCTAATATAATAAAATATGTATAATATATTTTTATGTGTCATCGCAATCTCTTAGTTTTAACACCTGTTATCCCTTTTAAAAATTCCCAAATATAAAAGTTATATACCCTTTAAGGGTAAAGAATTTTAATATAATAGGAGCCAAGACCCATAAATGTATAATGGATGATATTTTATAAAATATCTCATTAATTATTTAAAATCTAAATTATTTATTAATTTTAAATCATTTAATAAAATATTATTTATTATAAAATATCATTAATGTTGTTTTTGGAACTATTTATTTAATATTACCATCAAAACTATAATAAAAAATGGAATTAGAATAATATTTATTACTATATACAAAATATGTTATTTTTATCTATAAAATTTATGGGACCCTATAAGTCACCCATAAAATATTACTTTTAGAGTTTTTAAATTTTTTTTACTATATTTTTCTTCTATATGCACAAGCACTATTTTATTATTCTGTATGCATCTATGGTAATTATTTTATTAATAAAAATTTTAAATAATTTACCATAAAAAAATATCATTTATATTTAAAATAAATATTTATAACTAAATATCATTAATTTATCCCTATCACTAAGTTTTATAGATTTTAAAGATAAGAGAGTGATATTTTTGACATTATATTTACTTAAAATAATATAAAAGTCATTTTCAGAGAAAAATGTCCCAAAATTTCCATAAATTAGAATATTGGACGAGGATAGAAGAATCCAACTCTTCAAATATATTAAAGAAAGTATTTAGGTTTATTTTTATTTCATACCAAATTATGTTTAGCCATGTTTTACCCATCTTACCCATATGAAGGTGACAAATATCTACTACAGTTACTATTCATAATGACAAAAAATGAAAGGGACTTATTTACCAAATATGAACTTCCAGATTAAAAATATGGTATCCATTTTTTATATCAAATATATATAAGTGACAAATTTTTTTAATATAAATGTATATAACACAATAAAAAATAGTTTTGAGACAAATGCCTTTAAAAGAAAAAAAATATCTTAGATAAAAATCTTGAATATTTATGATTCAAATAGAACTAATTAGAATATTATAAATCCAATGGATCCTATAAAACATAACTAACAAATCCAAAATATAATGAGACATTTAAATTACTTGATTTATTATGAATAAATGAGAGTGTTCTGAAAAATTGTTAATTTCACTATTTACTGAAAAATAAATCATATAAAAAAATTGAAAAATTTAACCCAAAGTTAATTTTGATATACTGATTTTAACTATTATGTTCATTTTATAAAATAATTTTTCTAAAATTTTCATTTATTATATATAATTTCCACACACAAAATGAAATAAAAACCATTTTTAAAGAAAATGTATTTTTTAAATATAAATAGATTTTACTGAAAAATGAGTGTTTATTTATTATTAATATATATTATATAAAACCTTTATATATATTTTTTATAATGTGTTCAACCCTCTTCATTCCTTCTAATCCAACACCTAAGTGATAACTATTACATTAAATAATAATATTTTAATAATATATTTCTCTCCATTTCTTGTTTTGTGTTACATGTTAAATAATATATCAGAGTTGTATTCTAAATTTTCATGGTGTTACAAAAAATATTTTAAGAATGAATATTTTTAATGTTTTTCTTACATTTTATTTTTTAAATTTTTTTCAGAAGTGAAAAATGAATGTTTTTTTAACATCCATCAAATGACTATATTTTCCCACAATCATAGCCACTATTCATTATCAAGATTACTCTACAAGTTACTTTTTCTTCCAAAGATCATCCATTTCCCATTATTTGTGGTTTTTTTTGTTTATACAATTTTTCAAAAGGGAAATACATCTCTTCTCATTTTATGAGAAACAAAAATATTATTTTACTTATGGATATAATTACAATGTGTTTTATGATGGAAATTAAATATTTTATATATTTTGATCAGGATATTGTTCTTGGAAATTTTATATGATTATAAGTGGGTCTAATATAACTCCTTAATGTAAAGGGTAATGATATGTTCCTAAGAAGAGGCAATTTTGAATTAACAGTGAATGAAATTCCATTGTAAGAGTGATTATAAAGATAATGTATCAAGATTCCTACATGATTTTTCTATTCTTGTTATGAATTTTATTGGAAATATTTTATTTTCACAAGGTAATAAAATGATTTTTTCTAAATTAATGTTTATGAACTTTTAGTGGTAAAATGTTAGTTTTTTCAAGGAACAGTTTTTATGAGTCCTCATATTTTATCAATAAACACTAATATTTTTTATTTTTCCCTTTATGTTTCCTACAAAACATTTTATGAAAAAGTTTTGGGAAAAGGGATTATTTGTTGAGAAAGTAAATGATTATTTAGGCTTAATGTTTATTTTGTAAAAAAGAAAACTTTTTTTATGGATTTTCATGATTTTGAAATAGACTAACAAGTTTCTTTCTTTTTTATATCCTTACTGAGGTGTTTGATAAGGAGTACCTCTCTCATGAATAGAGAGTCTCTCTCTCTTGAATTTCACATAGATGTATTTATAAATTTTAAATTTGTGCTAAGGTGTGAGGATGATATAGTTAGTCACTATGATCTCTTTGTAGCATGTATAAGAGGGCGCCAACATGATGATTCATGGAATGGGGTTTTTTTGATTGAGGGAAATACTTTTTTTGATGATGGTGATGGATCCCTGATAGAATTAATTGGGGATGAAACCTCAATGGTAGCAGAAAGAAATGATACCTTGATAGTGGCGGTTAGTAATGGTTGCTTCATGGCAGTGTTTGATGATGTTAACCTGATAGTGTTGGTTGAAGAAAAAGGGTCACGTGGTGTTTATCGATATTTCTACTGTAAGGGATAGTTGGGGTTATGAGTGTCATAATAGAACTTAGTATCTAGGGGTTTAAGTGTTCTTACAGTGATGCTGAGCATGAGTTTCGCTTTCAGAAATAAGTTGCTAGGAGTTTTGTGATCCTAAAAGCATCGACCATAGATGAAATGATTCTGGGTTTCATGAAGATGGATTCCAATGAAGCTGGGCATATGATGGAAAGGGGTTTGGGATCTTGGTAGTGGATGATATAATATATACTAGGTACGGTAGCAGATTTAGATGGAAATATAATGTTATTTATGGATGGAGATAACTTTTTCTTCATGTCAATGATGGATCTGGGATCCTGGTGGGTGCCTTGACAGTGATACTTCTTTTCAGAAGATGGATGACAGTGACCTTGGGACATTTTTCTATAGGTAGGGATCATGTTGGTGATTATGAAGGTGCTCTAGTGTAGGGTGACAGTGCTCGGTATTTAGGAGAAGGTCGATGAAAATACCTTCAAATTTAGGATGATTGGAGCAAAAAATGACTCTAGTATGGATGACTGCAAGACGGTAACAATGTGAGTAGTGGGATGGGGATGACCTCGGGAAATGGAAGGCAGTGACCATGGGACATGGGGTGTTAGAGATAACCTCAAGATGAAAGGGAAACCTTGGGAAGCATAATGTGACTGAGGACATGCTGGATGTGCTGAATGTTGATGATTTAAAGTGTGGAAAACATGGAGAGTTACTTTAGGTGCGATCATTTGGGATGAAATGGTGAATGTCGGTAGGACGAAACATGTGGTTGGAGGTAGGCAAGGAGTCTTGGAGGCTATCAGTAAATGGTTATATTGGGAATCCTTCAATGCCAAATAGACCTGGGTCATTCCACAACCAGTGTGAAGAATTGGTAGGGGGCCTCTAACCAGGACTCTAATTATAATGAATAGCGATCTGTATGGGATATCAACAATTTGGATTTGTGGCCTTCATGATGTGGGTTAATGGGCCTTTGGGACTTCATGTGTTGTTATGTAGGCCATTACATTTGTGTTTTTTGTTTTGTAATTTTTTTACACTTTTGGTGGTTCTTTTTATGACACTCTCATGTTGTTGTTTCTGCATTATTATTCTTATTAATAATTTTTATGGTTGAGTAGACTCAATACCTGAACCTATTTGGTATACCCATCACTATAATTTTTTTGAGTCCCATGTTCTCAAAATTTTTCAAAGAGCCTAAGGATTTGTTTAAATTATAACAAGGTCAATGGTTTCATGTATTAAATGAATCAATGGTGTCATGAATGAAATAAGACTTCAAAGAATAGAACATGTTATTAGGAAAAAATGTATACAATGTGGAAATGTATACTTAGTTATGTTACGGTTTTCTAAATTTTCTAGTACTTTAAAACCAAAAACATAATGGAAATGTATGAAAGTGAAATTATTATTGAAAATTCATGTAATTATGGATTTATTATGATGTGGGGTGTCACACACACACAAAAATAGATGAAACACACACACACACATGTATGTATATATATATATGTCAATATATACACACTAATAATTATGAAAAAAACAAAATAGGAATGAAATTAATCATATTGTATATATATAAATTTAAATAGACAAATATATATATATATATATATATAGATTTATCAGGATGTTATTATATTCAGGAATAAAAACCAAATATCACGAAAAACGTTGCAAGATATATGAAGAGATTTTTAAAAACAAGTAAAAAATAACTTACCACAGAGTTTGAGTGTTGATTGATCCAAAATATTCCACAAAAGGAGGCAGCAAGATTTGAGTTCTGCAAGATCTTAAATGATGAAGAGTGGCACAACAACTGGGGATCTTTTAAAAAATGAGATAAGGTTTTATTATTGTTGGAAAAATGCTAAAAGTAAGACTTTTAAGAGCATTAACCGATAAAACTGATAAAAAATGATTTTATCAGTTCTTAAATTAACACTCACAAAGGATTTCTTTATCAGTACTTACTTTTGAGTTGAAGAATTTTAAGAATTTTAAAATTTTAAAATTACATTTTAAAATTATAATAAATTTATGATTATATAAAAATGCATACTAAAAAATGTATAATCTCTTTATAATAAAAGTGCATTAATATTAAATTGAATCAATACTATTAAATATATTAAATGAATTAATAAATGTATTAATATTATAATAAATATATTAGTATTATAATAAATGTATTAATATTATGATAAATGTATAATTAATATTATAATAAACCTATTAATAACTATATTAATATTACGACATTTTAATAAATGTATTAATATTATAATAATTTTTTTATAAATAAATGTATCAATATTATAATAAATATTATGAATAAATATATTAATATTATGATAAATTAATAATTTAAGAATTAATTTATAATAAAAATAAATAAATGATGTTAATTATATTAAATTTATTAATAAATGTATTAATATTATAATCAACGTATTAATAAATGTTTTAATATTATAAAAAATGTATTATAATAAATTTACTAACATTATGAAAGATATGTCATTAATATTAAAATAATTTTATTAATAATAGTATTAATACATTTTAATTATAAGAAATATATTAAAATTATAATAAATATGTTAATATTATAATAATTTTTTTGTTAATAAATGTATTAATATTATAATAAATATTATTAAAAAATGCATTAATTTTTTAATAAATTAAAACTTAAAAATTATTTGATAAAAAATTAATAAATATTAAAATTGTACAAATTTAAAAGGTATTAAAATTTATTAAACAAAACTAATTATAATAAATGTATTATTAAATGTATTAAAATATTTATACGTATATTAATATTATGATAAATTTATTATAATAAATATATTAATATTTTGAAAAATATATTGTGAATATTAAGATAAATGTCCCATTAATATGGGGGGGGGGTGAATTTTCTTCCTCGCTTGTATACATTTTTGTGGTGGGCATCCCACTTGATGAAAGGTTGCTATAGTGGGTAGTGGGTTGCGAGATGTGATGAAAGGCTATGACAAACAGCTGGTGTATGAGGTGTGTAGAAAAGGCGTAAGTCGTGCAAGAGAGGTGAAGCACGACAGAAAGAATAAGTGCATAGGGAAAAGAGAAGAAAGGATCCCTTGGACCACTCATAGGCCTTTGGGCCTAGGGACACTAAAAACATGGGCCTATAAGCCTTTATATGTTATAAAATAGGTCTTATGAGTGATTGTTACACACATACATACATACACACACAAAAAAACACATACACATACATTCAAATTTATAAACATACATACCCTTACATACACTATCCCATACATACACATACATACACATAAAAACACATACATAAACATAAAAATATATACACAAATAAACACAGCAACACACACACACAGAGGTACATGCACATACATTTGAACATATATATACATGCACATATACATTCATAGACCTAGATACATATAGATACATGGGAACATACATACACAAACACATACATACTTACACATACACACACATACACATATGTCCACATATATTCACATACACATGCATACATACACACATACACAACATTACAAACCCCTCCCTCCAAAGATAACCCTCCTTAGCTAGTAATGAAGAAAGAGAGATAATGATACCCAAATCCTTACTCTAATAGGAAACGAGTTGGTGACTATAAATGAGGGTATATAATCACACACATCGAAGACATTATATGTATGATTATTTGATATATAAGAGATAATAATAGAAAAATCACCAAAAAATCTCATTCACAATAAATAAACAAGACATTTTAATACATGATGTGTTGTCATACATAACTTGAAACCAATAAAATGAAAAAAGGAATGAAGATAAATCCTTCACAGTGCCCAAGAAGCACAAAAAGGACCTAAATAACTCCTCAAACTAGTAATGTCTAACTTGATCACCAACCTGGTCTTATTGTCCAATTTTTTTATATATGTAGGTTGTGAATAACATGTATACTCAGTAGGATCCTCTGTGAAACCTCTCATAAAAAATATGAAAGAATCATATTAAATCACACTAAATAAATAAATGAAACAAACTCATCGCATAATCATATATACTATTCTTTTCTAATCCTCACCATAGATCACTCACCATGTAACACCCAAAAGTATAACCACAACATTAAACAGACACACACACACACATATATATATATATTGAAATGGGTGCCTCATAACCACTTACGCATTGGTTTCCACTATCACACTCCAACATCACACATCTTGAGCAATTTTCTCTCTTATAATTAATCCTTCCCGAATAAACTCGAGAAACCATATAAAACCATAAACCCTATTGAACAAATAATCACATAGATATACACTATTTAGAAACCAATTTTTATTATGAAATCCACCATTGAGTTTGTATTATGTACTATACCTCAATCCATGATAGCATATACATAACACACCTATAATAAACCTTACCAGACTACATCTAAAATACATGTATCCAAAATAACCCCAAGGCATCATACCCCACATAACACATGTATGGGAAATAAACCCTGTGCACACCTGTATGCAATACTACTGCCAATGAGAGAGGGGGGGATATTCATTAATTCACATCCTCACTAACCTAGTGTTGGAGAAAACACCACCCAGAACCATTGGGTGTTAGTTTCACATCCAAAATGGTTGGTGTGTGTATGAAATGACTAAATTTACAAAAAAAATATATAACTCACAACAACACAAAGGGAAACTACCTAGCCTTATACTCATTTTTTGTTAACATCTTACAGGACACTCAGCCGCCAATGATAAGGTATAAATATCATATAATCCTATAAGCCTAAAGTTCAATATTAGTTAATTCCTTATCCATTAAGTAATATTATTTGATTTCTATGGTTTACAATGTAATATTCTGATCCAAGTGTTGATGGATCCATTATTATTTGCTTGTATACTCAATAATTTAATCATCATAAATAATTATCATGAATAAAACCCATTATTTAATTAATTTATTATCACTTCATAAACATTTGTGTAATCTAGGTAATAGACTAAGCTACTACATTAGAGACACACTCATAGTGCATAGCATCAAACTTCATCCCATGGTTGGAAAATAGTCATATAAATAAATTTTAGCCACCATCCATCATGTAAGCATCAAGCTTGAAATTAGAATCGATGAGAAATCCCTTATCTGAATTCATCCAAACCACTTAAATATTCCATTACATTCCACATAATATCAAATTTCTCATGATATCATTTTCATTAACCATCATTAAACCCAAGGATACTTCCCCATTGATCAATAAATGACCAACCATCAATTTTTTCAAAGGCCTTCTGACTATTGCTCATCAAGTATTCCTCTCATATCTGGTTATCAATCAATCTAATGTATTTCTCAATATAAAATTTTAATGAAAACCAATTCCATAACATCAATTCATTAAATCCTCTAACAATCAATAATGGGATAGCTTATCCTCAGTCAATTTATCTTTAACAAACAACCATTTTAATTTCATATTTAATTAACTAGTTTTTTATGCATAGGTTTCCACACAAGACTACCTAATTCTATATTTAATCATATATTCAAATAAATATAACATTATTTAAGCATTGTTTTCATTTTTAAATAATTGTAATATAAGAAGTAATTATTCTGGTCATTCTTATTCAATTTAATTAATAATATTATTTTAATTTATGTTGTTTATTCATTTCAATAATTTAACCATACTAAAATAAAAAACTAAATAAATCGAAGAAGAAATCACCCTATGTCATAAATATTATGGGGAAATATAAAACAAATTCAATCTCAAAGACCTATACAATAATTTGATGCCCTCAACATAAAATATTAACTACTATTAACATGAAATAATCACCAATTCAATACATTAATAATGATAATTATAAAATAATTATCATCAGTATTATTAATGAAATTTATAATAGTGACATAATGTCATTTTGATTTTATAAAATAATAATTTGATAAGGACATGCAATTATCTATTTCGCACTCTTGGATAATTTGAAAAATAATTATCATTATTCTCCATCATGAGATAAATTTTTAAAAATGAAATCTCGAAACATTTTATAACTCTATCAAATGTATTTCATCTTTTTCATGTTTTAAAACAATAATTATATTAATCGACTAGTAAGAGATAACTACAATCTATTTTAATTTCTAATTTATAGAAAAAAGAATTACACAATATGCACCAATTTTATAACATGATCTAAGATAATATTTCAATTTTTTAAATTTTAGGGGAATATGTTATGAATATTTCACAATATAAAAATATTCTTATTATTAAATAATCTTAAGAAATATGTAAATTCAAGATTTTTAACACAAAAAATTAACATATTGTATATGTAAATTATTTTATTCCAATTTATGGAATAACCATACTAATCACTTAAAGTAATAATAGTGTTCATCTTCCAGTTATGCTCAAGGATATAGAAAGTCATTTATCTATTACTCATTATAATTTAGCATCTATTTAATATTATATGACTTCAATATCATGAAATATTAATCAGATAATACTATAACATTAAATCAATATAAAAAATAAACAGTTTAAATATCATCATGAAATAATAATTCTTCATATCACTTTAATTATTTATATATTGTTACATAATAATTCCTTATACATTTCAATTGAATTAGTCTCCCAGATTTATCAAAATATTAATTCTTTATGTGATATTACCAATTTATTATATTTTTAATGTTAATATGACATATATAAACAATGGAATCTTAGGCATGATCTAGTTACACTAGCACTTTAAGAACATGAGAAGTAACATATCCCCTACTTGAAGAAGATAAGTTTTACACGTTGTACCCAAAACAAAGGACAATGGATGATGTTTACAAGCCTGTACATCATATAAGAACAATGGGAAACTTGATGAAGACTTAAAAATATTTACATTTGAAATTTATGTCACTCAAACTTGACGTAAATGGAGAAAAAATAGAACAATGTAAAAATTAAAAATTAATATAATCAAATATAAGTTCCACACAAATACTTAATTCACAATAAATTAATATTAAAATTGATTCCATTCTAATTCTTACCATGACACATTTTAAGAAACCTAAAATTAAGAAGGTTAAAATATTTATTTTAAAACATTTAATACATTCAAAACCACTAAATTATATATTTATTCCCTTACTATATTTTTTAAAATCCTTACAGGTTGAAAAGTGTGAAAAAACTAAGATTCTTAAGAAAATACCAGAACCCTTTTATGAGAGATATGTTCCAGATAATGGTAATAAGGTTTTACCCATGCTTATAAAACCACTTAGTGAGTGTGTCATTATTGTGAGGATAGTCACAAATATATTTATAGTACCCTAAATAAAACATAATTTCCAACTCAGGGTTAAATTTCATGGAATCATTGTCTAATTCCTTATTGGTCTCCCCAAAACAATTTTTTTTGTTTTTAAATATATTGAAAGTATTAAAAAAATCATAGAACAATGATGAAAATCACATATAGAGTGAGTGGAACACAAATAATGAAAATAAACTGTAAATAGATAAAGTAAGATGAAGATAAATAAATTGATGTTAGAAATATAAAAAAACTTCAGATCTAGGTCGATCCACTCCTTGATTACCTAACATTGATCACTCTTGGTTTAGATCATTTGTCAGCATTACTCATTTTATGATTTATCTCTCAAATCCCACAATAATTTAACCCTAATTGATGAATACCTATCCATGGAATCTATTTTAGAATATAAATATTCTCTTAGAGGGGAAGAAATCACTCAATCGAACCTCCTCGGTCAAGGATCTATTCCCGAATGAAGAGATATTATGAGACACCCAATAAGACAACACCACACAGATACTCTCTCACGTGATCTGAGAAAACAAAGGTACATATATGAAAGGGAATAGTGAAGTTAAATTCCCCTGTGTGGTCATGTTCTTGTATCACCACTTATACTTTCACTATTCTCCAAGAGTAATGAAGAAGTATGAAGATTAATATGATGCATGAATCTATAAGTAGCTTCGATGTTTCACTTCTTGGCGATGGAATTAAAAATTATCCCTTTATTATTGAAGTCTTGAGATCACACCACATCAAGGAGGAAAAAAAATTCAATATGTATTTACAAAAGAGAAAAAATAGAAAATGAGATAAAATGAGAAAATAAGAAAGTGATAATATAGTGTTTGGACCCATGAATCAAGAATTATAGGGCTTCCTCCCCTACACACTTATTTAAAAATGAAAACAAAAATGTGGTGACACACTAAACTAACAATAAGTAAAATACACATGGAAGCTTTTAGGTTCCATCATCAACTTTAAATGATTTCCAAGTGAAAATAGCTAACCTCTTGTAAAAAACCATTCTTCCATTATAATATTTTGTATTTCTATATAGTAACCCATGATCCCTCACATTGATGCTCTCTACATGGAAAGATCAAGGGTTTTGATCACTTAAATCCATTATTTTTTATTTCTTATTTCCATTCAAATGATCACCTTATACTTTTTAATTATTTTCATCATTTACAGAAACATATAAAAAATACAAATTTAAATTAAGAGTAAAACTTCATTTTTGGAAATAAATTTCACCCATTTCTCTCTTTTTTGTCATAGATAATCATTTAAATTTATTCTTTTACTTTTATTTATATTAGCTTTGGATCACCTCCATAAATCCATTTTATAGAACTATTATTGTGCGGCCTAAATGTTACCTTTAATTGAGAATATACATAACCTTATGTGACCTGGATATAATAACCTTATGTGAGAATATAAAGTAACATTATTCCAAAGGTAATATTTACACTTATTCTACCTGAAGCCTTTCCAGTTCCATGGTTAGTCTTCAGTTTTCATAGCCATAGACATACTTTCATTGAACATCAACTCGTTATGGGTTATTTTTTCCATGATGGAATTAGTGACCTCATTATCAAAAAGTTTTGGCATCAGGTTTAATGTTTTATTCATATTCATCCATGTTTAGTTTTAGTTCTCCAATATTCATTTTTTTCTTTATCCACAAAATTCCCTTCACGTAGCACTCTTGTATCATCTTTAGGTCAATATTGTTAGATATTGGTTCTTTTCTTATGGTGCTGATTTTTTTACATAGTATTAAGTTTAATCCTTGGTAATTTAATTATCATGGATTGAAGAACATAACGTGAAGCTCTCCACATCAGAAGCCTTAAGATCCAACAAAATCATCATCCTTGGTCTTGGTCGGTAGAAATCAAAGAACCTCAATTTCAGTTTATCTTAATTGGTTCAATATCATGTCACTCATCATACTTATTAATTTAACTTGTTCAATCCATTATTTATGTTCATACACCTATTCGGTTTTGATTTTATCAAATTTATTATCTTCATTATGAATATTGGGAGAATTCTAGCTTCATGATATGAGCTATCATGGTTTAGGAAACTTGTTCAATCTTGTAATCTTCATGATGTAGTCAAACTCGAGAGTACACTCATACATGTTCAAGGCTAGTAAAATCAACTCATAGACACAACTCATAGACATTTAAGAGTATAATTCAACTTGATCTTGTAAAAAATTCCATACACATCTAATAAAAAACAAAAATCATTCAAACTTGAGTTACAATCTCAACATATAAGTTAAAACCATATAAATTAACCATAAAAAGATTTTAAATAGTTGTCTTATATAACTTAATTAAATAAATTAATAACTATACTAGATGAAGTTGATTATTTTTTATCCTAAATCATCATTCCTAGAATCCAAATAGAAAACAAACCAAAAAGAAAACTACATCAACTCCCCCTTTACCACCAATTTACATCACATTAATTAAATTTAAAATTTAAAAATAAAAATCCATATTTAGAAAAAAAATTCACCTCAATTTAGATAGATACTAACATTTCATATTAAAAACATCAACACTAAATAAAATAGAAAATCAAGAACTTACAAGATTGAAAAAAAACTCAGATTGAAATAATAGGTCCATGGGATGTGTTATATGGGAAGTAAGCAGGAAAAGAGTAAAAGGGAAGAAATCAGACTAGTTGAGGTCAGGGTAATCACTCCTATGTGTGATGTGGGGTCTAGGTCAAGGTTAAGGTTGTCACTCCTTTTTGGGTTTGAGTCATGTGAGGAACCGTTGGAGGAGCAGAGCACGAGACCACATGTGAGGTAGTGAAAAGTAGAGGGAAAGAAAGCTGTAGTCAAAAAATCCTTATGCAGGTAGGATGTTAAGGGTATTAGGTATTAAATACCATCCTTTACATTTAGATTTAAAAAAACAATGAACTGATTTACTAAGTGGATTCAGTGAGTCTACGTGCATCAACAAGTGTTAGATGGGTCTCTTATTCTCATAGATGATTTTTTCAAAAAATGATTCATCCAGTGGGTTGAATTGACGAGGATGAATAAATCCATAAACTCATGTGATTCTATGAGTTTCCTCACAATTTTAAATACATTTTTTAATGGGTTGACTTCATCTACTTCAATAATCTAAAATCTAGATTTATTGTCCTGACCTGAACCAACATGGCTTGAAATTAAAATACCAAATCCCACCTTCAATAGACTAGGGGATAATTATTAATTTCAAGAAGGAATATCATACACATGTGATCCATTTTACTTAAGTACCTGTATGCCTGAACACACCCCCAAACCCATAAAATGTTTAAATGTCAAAAAACTGAAAAAATCATGTATACATCTATAATCCCACAACCAAAGTATGGTAAAAAGTATGAGAAATCATAAAAAGGGGCTAAATACAAGCCCAAGAAAAACTAGAATGTAAATTACAACCTTATTATAAAGAAGGGAGTAATTTCAAATGAAACACCAATATAAATCTCAATTTGTCTTTCCCATACTAGCTTTACCAACTCCTAGTTCACCAAGGAATCTTCAAAAATGTCATCCATATGCATAAGACACAACGTGTGCGGGAAGATCCTATGAAAGGGTGATTATAACAATACTAAGTAGGGCACCCCAAAATTACCCTGAAAAAACATCAAGAGTAACAGTTATCTCTATATAGGTAAATTTCTACAACACATACAAGAAGAAAACATAGATATACACAAAAAAGACATGTAGTCTCAAGGTAAATTCATAACTATAAATCCATCCTAGGGTTTATACTCAAAGGATCTATATAATAGTCATATGGGATAACAAACTCCATGATCTATACTTCACCTGATGACACTCATCATAGAGGTCACACTCGTCAGGTCTAGACACACAGCAAAACCAGGGGGTTCATCCAAGATACACACTCGATCAGACTATAGATAATCAAAGATATTAGATCTTGTTACACATATTGGGGACACAAGACACTATCGGAAACATACTCATAGATAGGGGATAATTTCCTAGGTAAATATTGGCCACATAAATTCTAAAAACCCTACGTAAGGTATCATGATGGGAAATGAGGTTTTCTCTAGGCCTCTTGGAGGGATACATGATCCAAGACACTGAGACAATTGTCGAAGTTGTTTGATCCAACTCACTATAGAATAAGGTAACATTCCCTCACTGTATAGATCCTAAAGAAACTACAGATGGGTCTCCTCATATGATGACAATATGATACTTCCCCAAACCCTCATTGAAATGGACCAAGGTATCACAATCAAACGATACTGGTCCAAGGAACCTCACACAAGCTCTCAATGAATCTGAGTTAAGGATAAAGAGTAATCATGCCTGTCCTTAGAGGAGTACAAAGTGTGTCCCTGGGGGTACGTGATGTCTCTCACAAAGCTTGATAGTGTTTGTGTATCACACTCAAATGGAATATAATTTTTCATAATACATGGAGTTTCTCAAGGGTACGTGAAATGTAGGATTCATCTCGAAACATGAAATGCCATATTTCCCATGAATGTGTATACCAGGCTGTGTCCATATCTTCCTATGTACATGGCGTGTGGGGGCTCTTTTCCACCTGGGTGTGTACCTCCTATAAATTCCGAATCATCTGCCACATCTTACATAACGTGTGACTAGTCACACATGGCTTATCAAAATACACGACCCTTAGGGTGTGTAACTCTTATACACTATGAGTCATTGGATGAGGGTCATAGGGTTTTGACATGCGTTACATGGTTTGTGATACTTATCTCCGCACTAAAACTCTAACACCAAACAAATAGGACAACATGGAGTGTGTCCATTGGACGACATGTCGTGTAGCCTGGTTTTTCACAGAACCCATGGAAATATTTATTCATCTTCATCCACAACCCCATAATCCCTTATTCCACCCTAAATCATCCCATAGGTCACAAATTTGAGGTTTACTAGAAATCCTTTCACTCGATGGAAGGAATATGTTAGTATCTTGTGCTTGGGAAGCACCCACATCATTCATTGTCAATGTTTCATGCCAAAAATATAAATAACTATGTAGATCATCTTTCTTTATGTGAGGATTTCCTTTATCCTTATTGATTATGTATCATAATAGATAGGTATATAAGTTTTTATCCTTGGGGAGATAGTTTATTAAAAATTAATAAAGATAATAGAATTGGTCTAAAATAAATACAAAGGGTTGGGGAACATGATGATTGATCTTATTGTTTTATTGAATTTGATTTATATTGTAAATTGTATGGTCTAATTACCCACTGAAAATCATTTCCCCTGGGGGTTCTTGTTTTTTCATTGGTTGATGGTTAGTGGAATACATGTTTTTTTATGTGGATATTGATTTCAATTATTATGTAATCGATTAACCCCGTACCTTTGGTCAATAAAACGGATTCCCCAATATCATATAGTTTCTATTATAACACACTTAAATAAAGAAGTGAAATTGAATAAGTTCCCTTTGTTTTTTAAATATGAAAAAGTGATGTGACATATACTGGGATATGTGCGATGGTTGTGGTTTGTGTGTGTGGGACTTATTTGATGTGTGGTGGCTATGATATAATGTGTTTGGGGTAGTAGGTTTATTATGGTTGAGAAGTGGGGTTGTGATGAAAGGTGGTGGTCGTGATGTGGTTGTGCAGTGAGGCTATAGTGGAATATGGATTTGGAATAAGATATTAGGACTATTTTTCACTATACTGCTTATTATGTTTTGTGTTATGTTAGTTACTCGATTGTTATGGATAGTGAAATGAACAATAATCATGAACTGGAATTATTATATTATAATTATTCAAATGACATGTCTAATTGATGAATAGATGATGGGATTTGAGTACAAATAAAACTACATGTTTAATGGAACATGTGAGAAATAGAGAATATGTAATATAGATTAATGATATTTTGAGATTTAAATATAAATAATGACTTGTGTTTTTTTGTATGGTGTTATGCAATTATAGGTGGTATCAAAGTGGGGAAGTCATAACTAGGTTAGTGTTTTTTTGTAAACCCATAGGTTTGGATTGTGTGATTTTTAACTATATAAATTTATAAACTCTATATTATCTTGATTCATATATCCACCCCACAGATGTCAAACACCATGTGCCGACACCCGAATAGTAACATGGGATGGTGTCTTTCCCAACATCCAAATGGGAGGATAGATGTATGACCACTTTCATTTCCCCTCCCCTCTTTCCGGAGATAATGGATTAGGTGTCTTCATGTGTTTTTTGATGAGTAGTACTAGGTGTCTTCATGATGAGTAGTGATTCGTGGTCTCAGGTGTCTTCGGGGTGAGTTATGTTGTGTGGTCCCAGGTGCTTTGGGATGAGATCTGATCTGTGGCCTAGGTGTGTGCAGGAGGGATGCAATGCGATGTGATATGATGTGTGGACCAAGTGTGTGAGAGTGATATGTGATGTGAAGTGTGGCCAAGGTGTGGGTGGGTGGGATGCAATGTGGTATATTCAGAAGAGTTGGGAGTAATAAGATGTTTTCTATTGGGGAAAGAGAGCAGATAATAAGTGGGAAAGTGGTGCGAGGTACCGTATCATTGACATTTTTTTATTATATTAAATGGATGTGTTGTTTAGTGTTCGAGCCTTGGTGAGTTTGGAGTTATGGTTACTATACCTGTTAGGTGATTTTTGGTTCTATAATTTTCTCAGATATGCATTAATATGCTCCTTCCATATTGCTCAAGAGACATTAGTTTTTCTACTGTGTATACCTTTATTCTCAAGCTATGTATATAAAATTGTTTTTAGTTTTACATGTGGATTACGTGGTCCGTGATGGGAATTAATAGTCATACTTTAGAATAGTTTCCATGTTGATGCTCCGGTTTTTTTGGGAATTTAATTTGGAGGATTTTATTTGTATCAGTTTTATTTTTCACATGCATTGTAGGTTGTTTTTTGTTTTTCTTATATATATGTCAAGGAGTTGATTATGGTTGATATCTCTTATCTCTTGATCTAGTTTCCTTATAAAGTCTAATACCTCCCATATTATGAGATTTGTACATCCTTTGTGCTATTCTCCAATGAGGGGACTACTAGAGGTAGGGCTCGGGGGGTCGTTATCTCTCTCAATTCATTGCAATATCTTTGGAAAGAGGGGGTTGTGATAGAGTGGTATCTGAGATGATGACTGAGATATAGGATGGAGTTTGGAGTTAGACACTACAATGTTAAATAGGTTGGTATCTAAATAGTTTCAGTTCACCTTAGTGCATAACATCGACCCGAGAGACCAGCTAGGACATGAGATTTTAGGCCCCCCTATAATTTACTGCACATGATCTGAGATTATTGAATGAGTAAGTGAGATAGGACTGCTTGTAGGGTAGAGACCTAAGAGAGGTATATGGATCATGCTTGCTTTTGATCTTGTTTTAATTGTGTTTTTTGGGGAAATGTAACATGGATAAAATGAATTAAATTGATTAAATTTAATTAAAATACATCATAATGAAAAAGAATACTACCTAGCATATGATATAATTATTTCTATTTCAAATATGAATCTTGGTCATCATACACATGTGTCTTAGGCAGTGGAGGTTCAGTAGGATAACTTTATTGATCGACGGAGGGTTGATCTAGCCGAGGATGATGATCAGTGGCATAAGATGTTAGGTGGTTTTAAGTGGTACGTTTTGGAAAAGTATGAGGGGGGTGTTTTTAATATATAAATACAAAGATGGATAGGGGAGTTGGGGATATATTTCAGTTTGAACTAAGCCCCGATATAAAATAGGATTCCTTTGGAGGTTAGAATGATGTGAGGAGTTTCACATCAATGGTGGATATTGTACCTTGGTGAGAAGAGGGAGTGAGATGATTCATGGGTCAACTTTTATAAGGATTTTTGGGAAGAGTTCATCTCAAAGTTCATGTAGGATGAGAATAGGTAGGAGATAATCTCCCTCCAGCAAGATAGTATGTCTATTCGGGAGCTTGGGATTAATTTCAAGGAACTTTTGATCTTCATCTCAGATATTTTTGAAGACGAGGAGTCCCAAGAGAGGCGCCTAGAGGAGGAACTCCATCCTTTGATCATATAAGCATTTAAAAATTTTACATTTCCAATGTACCTGGAGATTCAAAAGAAGGAAGAGTTGATAGAGTAGATGCACTCATGAGTAGGTTTTCTGAGAGTGTTGTACTAATAGGGTTTTATAAGGAGTAGTGTTTTTAGTGGAAAGCCTCGAGTGCTGGGGCCTTCAAGGTTTCGTCCAGTCGGGAGTCGACCTTGGAAGCTTCCCTTTCACACTTTTAGTTTATGTACCTTTCTTGTGGGCATGGGGGTGATATGTTTCTTTTGTGGGGTTTGAGGCCATCTTCCAGACCAGTTCTCTGTGAATGCTTGAGCCCGGTTTGGACGAGGTGGAAAATTGATGAGAAAGTTCATTCTAACAGAAAGGGAAATAGGTTTATGGTCTAGCTATGGTAGATTAGGTAGGTAGAGGCCATACTTAAGATGTTCCTTGAGATTAGGGAGCTCAACCCATGTGTGTTCATGGAGTAATCCATTATAAGAAAGGCAAGGGAGTTGTACATGGTTAGTTTCATGTAGCAGAGGTAGAAAAACTAGATGGGACATAGATCATTCGAGGTATGATCAATTTATCATTTTTATTTCATGTGATTTGTTTGATTCTGAATCTTCACACTACTTTTTAGAACCCACTCTAGTTTGTTCTTTGGTACTAAATGTATAGAGTCTTCTTGTACCCCTGGTGTTGAATACAAAAGTCGGAGGCCAGACCAACTTGTTTGATGTGTGTCGGGAGTGTAGACTGATGACGGGGCTGCATCAGTCCCATGGGGATCGTTTCTTACATGAGATTCAACCATACTATATCATCATTGGCATCAATTTTATTTATTCTGTGCATGATTTTATAGAATTATTTTTGTGGAGACTCATATTCTGGGATGTAGATGGACAACATATGGTTTTTGTTGGTGAGTGGAGTTTTTAGATGGGAAATAGGAGTTTAGAGACCCTTCTTTCCTTGTAGGCTGAGTTACCGGTGTAATCAATGGATATTAGGATTATAGAGGTTCCCAGGGTCATTAGGGAGTTCCTGGATGTTTTCCCCATTTAGTTTTTGACACTACCCCTCAACATGATGTAATGTTTTGGATAGACTTACAGCTCGATGTTTCTCCAATTTTGATGTCTTCTTATCAGATGGGACCGTTTGATTTCCAGGAGTTGATGATTCAAATTAATGATATGAGGAAGAAAGGCTTCATCTGACCTAGTGTGTTTTTATAGGGAATTCTAGTGTTGTTCTTCAAGAATGAATATGGAAGTATAAGGTTGTTTATAGGGTACAAGAGGTTTAATTAGGTGACAACTAAGAACCGTTACCCACATTCGAAAATCGATGATGTTTTTGACCTATTGAGAGGGGCAAGTTAGTTTTTTATGATTGGCCTGTGGCCTGGATATCACCAGTTACGGGTGAAAGAGGTTTATATCCTGAAGGATACCTTTATATGTAGGTAAGGTAACTTCATGTTTATAGGAATTCCATTTGGTGTTACAAATTCACCGGTCATGTCCATAGGGATCATGAACTCCGTGTTTCATGAGTTCCTAGACTAGTTCATCATATTCATCGATGCTATCTTGATTTACTCAAAGTCATAAGAGGACCGTGTAGAGCATCTGTGAGAAATATTCTTGGTTTTTTGTCACCACCATCTCTATGTAATGTTGTCAAAGAGAATGTTTTGTACACGAGAGGTCCATTTCCTCTGGCATGTGGAAACTCACCAGGGTGTAGCAGCTAACCCAAAAAATGTTTAGGTAGTTGTTTCTTGGAAAGCACCCAAAACTATGGAATAAGTTCATATATTTATTAGTATCATAGGCTATTATTAGAGGTTTGTGCTCAATTTATCTCCAGTTTCATCCCCATTTACAATGTTTAGTAGGAACGACATCATTTTTTGGGGACCGATCAATGTCATGAAACTTTGGATTACCTAAAGGGGAAGTTGGTCAGTTCTCTAGTGCTTCAGTAAAGGGAGGAGGGTGTGTTGTTTGAAATTTTTTTTGATGCATACTGTTGGGATTAGGGTGTATCTTATTGTAGAAAAAGTAGTGATCTATTATGGATCTAGGAAGTTACTCCCTTAAGAATGTAACTATGCCACCCATGATCTAGAGTTAGCCGAAGTTATGTTTTCAGTGAAGTTGGGGAAACATTACTTCTTGGGGGAGCTATTTGTGGTTTTCACGGATCACAAGAGTTTAAGATATATATTTTCCCCACATGACCTGAATCTATGATAGTGAAGGTGGATGTAGTTTCTTATGTACTGTTATTTTGAGGTCTCCACATACCTAGAAGGGGAAATTTCATGGACAACACTTTGAGTAGGAATTCATGAAAAGATATTGTTCAAGAGTATACAGATTCTTAGAGATAAATAAAGGAATTAGAATCCTTTCAATTGAATGAAAGGGTGGTCTATGAAATAGTTTTCATATCCAGATGATGGTGTAGTCTTCTCTAATGTAGAAAGTGGAGGAGTCTCAGTGTAGAGACTTAGAGGTAGAGGTGATTTGGGATTCTGTTGGTTATTATGATGCTCTAGAGGGATGGTCAAAGGATATTCTAAATAAGATTTTGTCTTATGTATGGTTATTTGTTCCTATAGAAATAAGAATTGGATTTATTCATGACTTCAATATCCAAATTTTGGATGTACGCCTAAGAATTTGTAAGATGTACTTTAGCATGAGGATACAGTTTTGGTGGCCTGAGATAAAGCAAGTAATAGTAAAATTTTTGGTAAGGTTATTGGTTTTACAATATGTAAAGAAATAGAATCGTGTTACTGGTGGGTTTTTACAACCTTTGGATGTCCCTAAGTGTAAATGGGATACTATATCGATGGATTTCTTAACAGGGTTACCCAAATCTCAAGGAGGATTTGATGTAATTTGGTTGATCGTGGATGGGTTGAAAAAATTGGCCAACTTTTTAGTGATCAAGGAGTTGGGTGTAGTAGATTCTTTGGCTAAGAGGTATGTGGATGAGGTGGTGTTGTTTCATGGAGTTATAAGTTCCATTTTATATGATCGATATTTCCTTTTTACCTTATGAGTATGGAAGGAATTACATCATTATTTTGTAACCCAGTTGTGCCTCAACACTACTTTCCACCATTAGACATACGTGTAGACAAAACAAAATATTCAGACACTGGAGGATATGATGTGGTCATAAATTTTGAACCTTGGGGGATCTAGGGTATAAAACCTTCCCTTGGTTGAGTTTTCTTATAATAATATCTATCAGTCATCTATTGGTATGGCCCTATTTGAGTCGTTGTATAGAAACGAATTTTGTTCTCCATTGTGCTAGACTGAGATTATGGAGGCATCAATTCTTTGTCCAGAGGTGGTGCAGAGCTTAACAGAGAAGGTTTAGTTAGTTTGATAGAGGGTTAAAGAAGTAAAAGACCAGAATAAGTCTTATACTGATCACAAGAGGAGGCCATGAGAGTTAGAGTTTAGAAACCATGTGTTCTTGAAGGTTTCCCCCAACATAGAATGTGGAGTAAGATCTTGCCCCCATTTATATGGACCTTTTGAGGTGTTGGGGTGAGTTGGTGAGGTGGAATATAATTTGGTGGTGCCACCACGACTAGGAAAGTTCCAAAATATTTTCCACATCCCTCAGATCTGTTGATATCTTCATGATGACTACCATGTCATTGACTGGGGAGAGTTGGATTTTGAGAATGACACAACCTTTGTGGAGCATCTAGTGGAGATCTAAGACCAATTGGAGATGGTGCTATGAGGATGAACCATTCCCCTGGTGTGGGTGTCATGGAGGAATGGTGACTTAGATGAGTTTACATGGGGACAGGAGACATAGACACAATCCCAGTACTTGGAGTTTTTTTAGTTTTCACTTCTATTCTTTTCATTGTGATGTATTGTTTAGACCATGGTGTTTTATGAGATATATTGTTTTCCCCTTGGTGTTATACGTGTTTTGTGATGTGTGATGATGTTATGACATGAGGAAAATGTAGGACCTGATTCCTAATGAGAAGTATTCTATTGGGATGAGATAAAACCTATGAGGGAGAGTTAATGCCACCCAGAGGAGATATTATATTGACATGGAGGATGGAATTCTTCGATTCCTATATCCATGATTGTATGTTTATTTAGCTGTTATGAGAGTTTGGGATAGTACGATTCGTTTATGGAAATGCTTTAAGAGTGATGATATCCTTTATAGGTATCTCGAGAGATGGTTGTTTGGATTTTTTTTCACTATTTTTATTTTTGGTTGGTTTTGAATTTTCAAGGGAGAGAATTGTTTGATAGGTATCTGATGTATCGGATCAGACCTTATAGCCTGTAAATTTTCCAAAAAATTGATGTTTGAGGTGTCTGAGTGTAGTCTATGGTATTTTTGGGATATACGACTCATCCAAATGGAGAATCATTTCAACAATTTTCCAACTTTCTAGTTTTATAATGGCAACTCATCCTGACAGTGACATATCTAGTGGTGACTCATCCTGGCTATAACTCATCTGGAAGTGACTTGTCGGGTGGTGACTCATCTGGTGGGGAATCTTCTGGAGGTGACTCCTTTGGTGGTAAATTGTCTTGTGGTGACACGTCTGGAAGTGATTCATCTAACAGTGACTCATCCTGGCATTTACTCATCTCAACAGTTTTCCGTTTTCCCATTAATTTCTAGTTTTTCAAATTTTCCCTTTCTACATCTGTTCTGATGAAAAATGAGTTTAATAACGTAATTAATTA
Source organism: Viscum album (assembly GCA_963277665.1). Lineage (NCBI taxonomy): Eukaryota > Viridiplantae > Streptophyta > Magnoliopsida > Santalales > Viscaceae > Viscum > Viscum album. The sequence goes on from OY728145.1 coordinate 1,642,132,136, forward strand.
ATTTTAAAGACATTGAAAATGTGAACCACCATATCTTTAATTTTCTAAATGTCTGGAATTCTTATAAATAATTAAAATGTGTGGATTTAATGAGATTTTATTTAATAGTCAACTAAACCATTTCAATCCCATTAGTTTTAGATCCAGTTAATGTAAGTTAGAGATCTTACCTTTGTCCATTTATTCTTCTTTTTCTTGAGGTCAGATGTCCCAAATCCCTCTTCCCTGGAGTTGAGTAACCTCATTACTGCTGTTAGTTCATGGTTTATCTAGAGATTTTCTTATTGTATACAAACCTCTATTTTTTCTACAATAAGGTTATGTCGATAATATTTATTCCATGTCAGATTTACATCATCTTTATTGATTGTGTATCATAAGGGATGGGTAAATAAATGTTTATCCATATGGATATTGTTGATTCCGAATTAAACAAGATAATAGAATTGATCTAAAATAAATACAAAGGGGAAAGGGAATGTGATGATTGTTCAATTTTATTGATTTTGATTGATGATGTAAACTTTATGGGATAATTACCCTCTAAAAATTGTTGCTCCTAGGGGTCCTTGTTTGTGCACAAGTTAATGGTCAGTTGAATAAATTCTTGTTATGTGGATGTTGACACCACTTATTATCTAATATGTTAACCATGCACTTTCAGTCAACAAAATGGATGCCCCAGGATCATATGGTTTCTGTGATAACACCCTTAAATAAATAAGTGAGATTGAATAAGTTCCCCTTCTTTTCTAAATATGAAATTTAATGTCATATATGTTGTGATATGTGGGATGGTTGTGGTTTGTGTGTGGGGGACAGATATGATGTGTGGTAGCTATGTTATGACGTGGGTGGGTTAGTGGGATTGTTATGGTTGAGCAGTGGGGTTGCGATGAAAGGTGATGGTCGTGATGTGGTTGTGTAGTGAGGCTAAGATAGAAGATGGATTTGGACTTGGCTGTTGGGAATTTGTTTAACTATACTGCTTATTGTGTTTTTTTCTGTGTTAGTTTCCCATTTGGTATGGATGAGGAAATTAATAATAATCATGAAATAGAATGATTACATGATAATGATTTAAACAGAATGTATAATGTATTAGTCAAGGATGATATTAAAGTAAAAATAAAACTACATGTTTAATAGAATAGGTTGGAAATTGAGAATCTAGAATATGGCTTAATGATAGTTCAAGACTGAAATATAAATTATGACTTGTGTTTTTTCTTGTTTGGTGTTATGAATTTAGAGGTGGAGATAAAGTGGGGAAGTCATGAGTAGGTCAGTGTTTTGTTTCTAAACCTATAGGTTGGGCTTGTGTGCTTTTTATCAATATATATAGGTATACACTATATATTCTAGTCATTTATATATGAACCCCACCCATGTCGAGCACCATGTGCTAACACCCACATCATCACGTGGGAGTGTGTATTTCCCAATATCCCGTTAGGAGGATGGATTTCTGGCCACAATCTCTTTCATGATCCCTCTTCCAAGCGAAAATAGACTTGGTGTCTTCGGGCGAGCTCTGATGTGTGGTCCCAGGTGTCATTAGGATGAGTTGTGATGTGTGGTCCAAGGTGTCTTTGGGATCAGATGTGATATGTGGCCTAGGTTTATGCGGGCATGATGCAATGTGACGTGATGCGATGTGTGGACCGGGTGTGTGCGAGCGAGATATGCTTTGAGCAATATGAAAATTTCAGCTTTTTACGATTGAGTATTTGTGACCGAAATAGGTCTTGTCGCAAAAAGACCGCCGAATTATTCTATTTTTGATGAGAACTTTGTCACAACTCCAATAATCCAAAAAATACTTATTTGGGACAGACCGTCACAAATACCTTTGGTACACAATGCGTGCCAAAATCCGGGAAGGGTATTTGGGATGGGGCTAACCCCTGTCGCAAATAATCGGTCGGCTGGTGGGTATTTGCGATGAGACCTATTGCAAATACCCTTCTCAATTTTCTATTTTTTGTGACGGGTAACCACCCCTATCGCAAATAATGTGTCGGCTGGTGCATATTTGCGACGGGTCCCATCATAAATAAATTTTTTTTTGTGAAGGGTCCCATCGCAAATACAAATTTCTACCATTGCCTCAATTAACAACCTTCTAACTATTTGCAACGGGACCCCCGTCGCAAATAACCCCATCCCAAAAGAAATAACCTCCATATACCCCCTTTGATTTTTTTCATTCAAAACTTCTCTAAACTTCTCTAACCTTCTTTGCTGTGATATTTTTTAGTTTAAATTTTTTAGAGTTTCAAATGTTACAAAAGAGCAACTTTCAAGTATTATATTCGCTAAAAGAATCAATTTCAAGGTATTTTTTTATTTAATATTATTTATAATAATTAATGATTAGTAGTAATTAGATTTAATTAAAATTAATTTGTTTTTGCATTAATTTTTTTAGAAATATTTTGTTTTAGTTTAAATTAACGTTTTTAATTAAAATTAAATAGTTTTAATTTGTAATAATTTAATTTAATTTTATGCAATTAGTAATAATTAGTTGTAATTAATAATAATAATTTGTAATTAGTAAAAAAATAGTAATAATTATTAGTAATTGGTGGCAATTAGTTATAATCGATGCTGATTAGTAATAATTAGTAATATATTATATAAATTAGTAATAAATTGTTACACAATAATTAATATTAATGATAATTAGTGATAATTAGTAATAATTTGTAAATATTAGTAATAATTAGTGTGGTAATTAAAAAAAATTAAAGTTAATTATTAATAATTATTGGTAATTAGGAATAATTAATAAAAATTAATAAAAATTAATAAAAATTAGTAATAATTAGTAATAATTAATGACCATTAGTAATAATTTGTAATAATTATTAATTAGTAATAAATAGTAATAATTAGTGGTTATTAGAAAAAATTAAAGGTAATTACTATTAATTAATGGTAATTAGTAATAATTAATCAAAATTAGTAAAATTAGAAAATAGTTATAGTTAGTAATAATTAACAACAATTACCTCTAATTAGAGGTAATTGATAAGAATTTGTAATAGGAAGTTATAAATAGTAATAATTTGTAATAATTAGTAATAATTAGTAATAATTACAAATGATTGGTAATAATTAGTAATAATTCTTAATAATTAGTAATTATTTGTAATAATGAGTAATAATTCTTAATAATTAGTAATAATTGGTAATAATTAGTAATAATGGGCAATAAGTAGTAAAAATATTTAATAATTAATAATAATTGGTAATAATTAGAAATAATTAGGAATAATTAGTAATAACTAGTAATAAATAGTAATAAATAACAATAAATAGTAATAAATAGCAATAAATAGTAATAAATAGTTATAATTAGTAATTAATATTAATTATAAGTAATAATTTGTAGTAATTTGTAATAAATAGTAATAATTAGTAATAATTAGTAATAATCAGAAATAATCAGTAATAAATAGTAATAAATAGTAATAATTACTAATAAATAGTAAGGACTGGTAATAATTAGTATGAAATTGTAATAATTAGGAATAATTAGTGATAATTAGTTAAAATTGGTTATAATTAGTGACAATTCAGAGTAAATAGTAATAAATAGTATTAATTATTAATAATTAGGAATAATTTGTAATAATATTAGTAATAATTAAGTAATAATTAGTGGTAATTACCGTTAATTGGTAGTAATTGATAATTGTTAGTAATATTTAGTAATAAATAGTACTAAAGAATTATTATTAGAAACAAATATTAATAATTAGTAATAAACAGTAATAATTAGTAATAAATAGTAATAATTGGGAATAATCAGTGATAATTAGTGATAATTATTTATAATTATTGACAATTAGGAATCATTAGTAATAAATAGTAATAAATAACAATTAACAGTAATAAATAGAAATAAATATTAATATTTAGGAATATTTAGTAATAATTAGGAATAAATAGTAATACATAGTAATAATTAGTAATAATTAGTGATAAATAGAAATAATTAGAAATAAATAGAAATATTTTGAAATAAATAGTAATAATTAGTAGTAATTAGCAAGAATTAGCAGGAATTAGAGTAATAATTAATAACAATTAGTAATAAATAGTAATAAATAGTAATAAATATTACTAAATAGTAATAAATAGTATAAAATAGCTATGATTAGTAGTAACTAGTGGTAATTAGCCGTAATTAGTAATAATTAGCGATAATTAGTAATAATTAGCAGTAATTAGTAAAAATTAGCAAGAATTAGTAATAATTAACAGTAATTATAGGTAATTAGTGATAATTAATGATAATTAAGAATAGTTAGTTATAATTAAAAATAATTATTAATAATTGGTGATAATTAGGAACAATTAGAGGTAAATAGTTGTAATTAGAAATAATTATAGGTAATTAGAAATAATTATAGGTAATTAGTAAAATTTAGCGGCAATTAGTGATAATTAGCTACAATTAGTGGCAAATAATGGTAATTAGGAATAATTATGAAATGCGTTAAGAATGAATTACACCATTAGAAAAAGGTGAATTCTTAATAATTATTTAATTAATTTTGTCATCATTTTATCTACTATTTGTAAGTTAATATTATTATCATCTTTATCTAATACTTATTTAGTTTTTTCACATATCTTTTAGGAAGTCATAATTTTCTTGTAACTATCTCTAACAATCCAAAATAGAGATAAAATGATTCTTTCTGCCAATGTAACCATTTTATCTATATTCATTACATTTATTTGTTGAAATGCTAACAGTGTATATTTATTGATGTTGTTATCCAAAAAACCTTTCTCATTATTGAAAGTTAGGATATTAGAGAAAGATAATGTGTCCATTGTGGCGCCTTCTCATGATATAATGGGAACATGAGCTTCTTCTACTCTTCTGACATTCAATAATGAGAAATTGTTTTTGGCTAAGAACATCGAGTAAATATGCAGTGTTGGCAGTTCGATATAGAAAGATAATGGAAACATGGTTACATTGGTAGTTAAGATTTTTTTGAGACTTTAGGATGTGTAAGAATCAATTGTGCCTCAATCAAACACATGGTGTGAATAGTATATACTAGGGTAGGTAGAATGTGACGTGTTGATGATAGAAGCAGTAGTAGCTGGAGGAGAAGATGCATTGATGTTAAGACATGGTTGACATAAATTGGTGCAAAGAAAAATTTCGATATAGTTGGCATTAATTGGTTTCATAATCTAATGATTGTAAAATATATGATTTATACCTTTTTAGTAAATCATAGAATTTTCAATCTTATGGTTATTAGAAATAACCAATTTGTGCCAACCATGTCTAATTTGTTTATTAGGTCTCCAAAACCAGGGAAGATAGAATGAGATGTGTTGATGAAAGTAGCATTAGTGAAAGGAGGAGAAGATGCATTTATGACTGGATATAGTTGGTATAAATTGGTACAATGAAAAATTTGGACATGTTTGGCATAAATTGGTTTCATCATTTGACGATTGTAAAATCTATAATTTATACCTTTTTAGTAAATCATATAATTTTCAATATTAAGGTGATTTAAAATAACTAGTTTGTGCGATCCATGTCCAAATTTTCTATTTGGTAACCAAAACTAGGGCAGGTAGACTATGACATGTTGATGGCAGCAGCAGAAGTAACAAGTGGAGAAAATGCATGCATTACTGGAGTAGTAACACTAGTTGATGATGAAGTTCATGTGATATCTGACTCATTATTTAGGGATAGAGTTTCCTCTACCACCTCATCCAGATGACCCCCTCTCCCTCAATGAGTTACGTATTTTTTATTAACATTTTAATCTGCAAATTTATTTTATATTTTAATTAATTTACATATTTACAGTTCTATATATATCATATTCTACATTATTGCAATTTTTTATCATTTTTTATTATTTTATAATTTTTTATAAATTTTTTATTTACTAATTTTTATTATTTTTATATTTTTTATCATTTTGTAATATTTTATTTTATTTTATTAAATATTATTATATTTTTTTAACTTATTTGTGATAGGTATGCCCTACCACAACAAATACTTTTTTGCGACGAGAGGGCACACCCATCAAAAATTGTTTGATTATTTGTAGTGGAGGTGTGGCCTCGGTATGTGCAGGTGGGATGTGATGTGATATATTTGGAAGAGGTAGGAGTGCCAGGATGTTTGCTGTTGGTGTATGAGAGAAGAGAATCAGTGGGTAAGTAGTGCAGGGTACCATGTAATTGATGTGCTTTATATTATATTTCTTGGATGTGTGATTTAGTGAGACAGACTTGGTGATGTTGGGGTTGTGGTTAGTCTACCTATTAGGTGCTATTTTATTCTACTGTTTTCTTTATAGATGCATTAGTATGCTCCATACACCTGTGAATGATAGACACTGGTTTTCTTATAGAGTATACCAGTATACTCACAATACCTATATAAAATTATTTTTATATTTCTTGGAGGATTACATGGAGCCTCCTGGGCATTATGAGCTGCACCACCGAATAATTGATGTGTTTCTACACTAGTTTTTTTTGTATTTATTTTTGAGACTTTTATTTGTATCATTTTTATTTTCCACAAGAATTGTGGGTCAGATATTGGTTTTCTTATATATATTTCATGGTGTAGGTTATGGTTGATTCATACTATCTCTCGATATTTCTTCCTTACAAAAGTTAATGCCTTCTATGCTTCCTTATAAAATCTAAAGCCTTTTATATTGTTAAATTTGTACACCCTTGGTGCTAGTCCCCAACCTAGGTCCTATAGGAGGTGGCACTCAAGGGTCATTATCTCTCTCCCTTCATTGATGTATCTTTTATGGGAGGGGGTCATGATATATCATCCTCAAATACCAAAACTAAATACATACCAAGAAAATTAACGACCAGTTAATCAATGCATTAGTCGATAGACTCGAGTTCATCGATGGACAAAAAAATGGGGATAAATACGCTATGTAAAGGCAACAACCCAAACTTTTTAATAGTATATTAATTTACTCTTAAATATTTAATAGAGACGTTAATGGTTAATGCAGAAAGAAGAGTCGATGGATTCATCTAATAGACTCAAACCATATGAAGCTCACTTATCAGATCTTGGGAAGGAGGTGGCATCTTTGGGCTTCGCTTTGGACCAAGACCAAGCCAAACTCCAGCGTGTCAAGCTTGAACGGAATCGCCTACGGGAGAAGTTCATGTTTGTGGAGATTACTACTAGGGAAATATTATCCAAGCCTCCATCAGATTCTCTCACCTTATCACACCTTACACTTAGGTCATATAGTGGTGTTAGAAGGGGCTATGTAGTGAGACTATAACTACTTTGTGTAATCCATTGAGATAAATAAAATTGTGTTTTCTTCCTATAGTGATGTTTGGGGATTTTTAGATGTCTGGATAAAAATAGAATGTATCTTATGGATGAATTTTGAAAAAAAGGGTATATTTTAAAATATTTATGTAAACCATAAATTATTAATGATGTGTAAGGATTTTCAAAAAATGGCCTTCTGCAGATGTGTTCAGTAAGAAATTCAGAGTCTAATAAGATCAACTTAATTTTTGGTGAATAGTAAATTATGAATAGTGATTTTACGCTTAGGATTAGTAATATGACCAAATGGATTAGTAATCTCACTTAACTAAAGTATTAATATAATTTAGGCACTTTGAATAAGTAATGTGATTCAATAAAATAGGTAAATAACTGTTTCAGAAATTATTAGTTAAGTAATAGTATTTTTCCGGTGTTTAATGACATTATTAAGGAAGTATTAATTATGCAATCATTCTAGTCAACTTATGAATAGTAAGATAAGGTATGAAGTGTCCCATGTGGCCAATACCATGAGGAAATACCATTGGATAGCCCATAGTTTTTCCAATACCACCAATGAGGTGTCCCTTGGACATTAATGCATTGTCCCCTCACTTCCCCTATAAATACCAAGTCATTCTCTCATCCTTTCCATTAAAAAATCCTCCTCAACGATGTTATGGTCTGCTTACCTCCTAGGGAGTCCTCCCAAGGTTCCCTAAAGCCTCCCAAGGTCCCAAACCTCAAGATTTTGAAATTACTCTTCAAGGTAAAGGATTCATTCACTCTTCCCATTTTCAAAGTTCTACTTTCATGTCAAGTCTTTCAAGTTCCTTTTTTTCCATGTTGGAGTATAATCTCTATATTAATCATACTGTCCTTTTATGTTCACATGATGAGATACCCTATTTAATCTCATCAATTGTAAAGACCCGTAAAATTCAAGGGAAATTTTTTTCTTAATTTTCTTTAGGATTTTACAAGAACACAGTTTCTAACGGCACCTGATTCCAAGGCCCGGTGTGCCCGGAATCATTTTCTGAAGTTTGGCTTGGGTATGTTTAGTGAACGAATGAGCGGTTTTTCCTAACTTTTGAAACGGTGCTCGGAATTGAATTCTGAGTGCACCGATGGAATCACAACACCGTTAATTGTTTAAGAACACCTTTTCCGGAGTTGCGTTTACTCGGGTGAGGTTATTAATTAATTAGGTTAACTAAAGAATAGAATAAAATTCTATGCAACAGGTTTTATTTTTATTCTATGTAGTGTTAACCTAGGCATGGTGGATGGAGTGGGACCCACTGATATCCTAACTCCTAGGTAGGATATTAGTGAGGTGGGGCCCACACGAGCCCCACCCCCTTTATTTTCCTTTTTACCTCCCATGTGCATTTAATTATGTAACTCACCCACACCCCCCCTTTGATTCACTATGGAGGAGCACTGATCATGGGTGGCTTCCACAAAAATCATTTGATATCACAATGGGATCGTGATAGGTTATGTTTTTCTAATTATAATAGGACACTTTCATCTGTTATTTTTTTTAAAAGAGACGATAAAGAGTCATTTCATCACATATAATATTTTAGCACTGATAAATATGATTTTTACCAGTTCCTTTTTATCCCTAATATAGCCTCATCAGTATAACACACATTTGATCTATGTTACATTGAAAAATCAAACAACCTTCAATTATATGTCCATTACTCTATGTAATTAGTCATTCTTTTTAATTCATATTAGTTTTTAATTATAAACCCTTATTCAATAAATATATAACTATTTAATGTAACGATCATAAATATTTTTTAAATTATAAATCATATTTATATACATTAGTATAAATTTATATATTTAATATATACTATTTATTAACATTATCAATAATAATATAATTAATAAAATGTTTAATATTTATCTCAATTTACTTATTTTTAATTCTAATTTGTTTTAATTTCATTTTTTATATCTGTATATTTAGTACATAATCTTTATTAGTATTTATAATTTATATGAATTATAATCAATTTATTCATTTTTATCAATAAATATTTAATTAATAAAATTTGTAATATCTTATAATAAAGTCATTTTTTATTTTTTATTTATTTAATTATTTTATTTTATTTATTCATACCATTATTAGTGATAAAAAATCACTGATAAAGAACTCTTTTATGAGTGCTAAAAATATGGTTCGGAGAAAGGTACCCTTTATTGGTGCTAAAAATAAAGCACTGATAAATGGTGTACTTTATCAGTGCTAACAAGAAACCATTGATAAAGGGTACCCTTTATCCGCACTAAAAACAATACAAAGATAATTGGGACCATTATCAGTTCTAAAACAAAGTGATGACAAGTATACCATTTATCAGTTCTTTCTTCTAGCACTGATAAATACCAGCGTGGTTAAACACCGGTTTTGTAGTAGTGAACCTACCATCTCCGTGAAGCGTGTATTTTATTTTATATCTTTAACTTTTATGGATTACTATAAATATATATATACCGAATATATAAGATATTTATATCATGTTTTAAATTATGGATATGATTTAACTATGATTAATGCAAGATTACTGAAAAATAAAAAATCAAACCATACACAGAAAACAAAGGGGATATTTTACGATATGTGATTTTAACAAGGAATTGTTAATAAACAGGTAATAACAGTTCATAATAAAATCATATATGGTACTATATATATATATATATATTATATTTAATTAATATATAATAAAATGATATTTATTATACATGAGGTTATGACATGCATGAAATTAGTCGATACTTAAGGAAATAGATTTTGTCTAACTTTTATTTTTCTATAAGACACATGCCATATTCACCTCATGTTTCTTTAATGTGGTATATATAATTCCCATGAATGTTTTTTATGATTATTATCCTTAATTTTTTTGGATTTAGATATCTATTTGAGTATCTATCTTTCATGGGGTTTATGGTTCCTGAGTTACTAAAGCTGTAATGGATTTTTTCTTAATTTATCCTCTTTGAGACATATGCTATGTTATGCACCTATTTTCTTTTACGAGGAGTAGAGAAATCCCATTTTAAATTTAATTTCAATAATTTATTTATTCTAACAAATTGTTTTATTATATCATTCATAAATATACGATGGATAGGGACAAAGTAAATTAGATTATACTGATGACCTTGGAACTGAATAGTGATTTGTTGACATAGTTGTATATGCTATCATTGGTGGATTGTAAAAAAAATTGGTTTAAGAAATATATCCAATAATCTAGTATTTACGTAAAAACGAGGAATCATTTATATTTTAAATAATGTTGTATGGTAATTCATGTTATTACCTTGTTTCATGAGAATACATGATGATGGTATTCAAAAGTTTTGTTTGTGATAATTAAGATCTAATTCATGTGGTTTGGAGGATTAATGATTAATTCATTTTGGAAATTTAGTGACCTTCTTTCTAATGTTTTTTATTTTAATATTTTGAAGGGTTTATATGGTTAATTATTTATAGAATAGTTTGGGTTTAACTTTTGATTTGGTTTTAGAGTTTAATGAATTACTTCACCTTAAGAAGATTAATCCATATTGGATAACCTGTGCTAACCATTTTGTTATAACTAGAGATATAATGAATAAATTACCATTATACTATAGATATGGTTATCCTTTAGTGCTTATGGCTTAAAAAATCATATTTATATCTTGGAGTAAGATATGAAGTGGAAATTGATCGAAACACAACCAAATGATGAAATTGTACTTATGATATTATGTAACTCTAACCCCTTGGTATATCAGTCGATTTTAAATTCTTGATCATATTAGGATGGTAGCCTATCAAAAATAGCTTCCACTGAACCTATATCAGGTTCATGATGTGTTCATGTATCACTCTCGAGGTAGTGCATTCCTAATCCATCACTTGTACTAAATTCATAGGTCATACAACTAGAGCGTGATATTTCTTATAAAGAACAATCATTAGAGATTCTATATCAAACATAGAAAGTGATAGAAAAACAAGACCACTCACTTGGTCAAAGATCTATGAAAAAACAACCAGCATAAGTGTAACACCCCAGGATTTTATGAGATATATACTTTTTAATTTCTTCTATGTCTTCTATTTTACAGTACTCCAAGATTAGCTTGTACTATATGCAACACCGTATTAGCTTACAGTATACGCAACACTATTCTTGGCTCGTGTTACACATAATTTCATGTTCATTTTGTAGACATTATTATATGAAAAATTAATTATATATTTTGTTTAATGTATAAATGAAATAAGTTTTGATTATTTTATACACAACACCAAATGGAGCTTTCACTAAACGCAGCACTGACTTGGCTTGCATTACACGCAATCATGAACTGCCTCGATAGCGTGTGTAATACGCAATACCAGGTTTCACTAAACAACGATATATTGTTATAATATTATTATGAACTAGACGTTATGAATAGTATTAACTAAAATTTGATTTTTATAACATTATCATTAATATTACTCATTTCCTAGAAAATGGTATGAGAACAAAATAAATGTTTCAGGTAAAATATGTATTTTTCAAAAAATTTAATTTTGCCACCTTTTGACGGCGCACCCACATTAAATCTAGTTATGAAATGTTTATAAGTTCAATTTGACAAAATAAAATTCTTATTTTCAATAGGGATATAAAAATTTACTTTGGATACAATTTTCATATTATTCTGATAACTTTAATATTTTAATAAATAGTAAAAACACGCTCTATTTTAAATAAAAACAACTTTTTCATCATAATAATTTATATGGTAAAATTATAATATTGAATGGTTTTAAAGTATAAATATAATATATTTTTATCATTTAATATAATTTATGTCATTAGTATTTATTTTACATTGAATTCATAGGTAAAATCATTTCAATCTTTTCCAATGTTTTAACTTTTAAAAAGTCGTTTTCTTTACAACAGGATTAATTTAAAATTAATTTCTGCAACTTTTGTGATTTTAATTTAGAAAAATGGATTCCATATTTGTAATTATTATGTCCAAATTATGTTAATATGATACTTTTTATTTTTGGGCACTATAAATAGTAATTACGGTAAATTTTATTTACCATAGTTAAAGGTAAATCATGTAATTAAGGGTAAATATAATATTATAAAATTAACCTAACACTTGTCTCAATATAATTGGATGGTTATATTTTGTCCTAAAATATTTGGGTCGAAATATAATCAATTGGAACCCACTTGGATGTGATTAAGACTTTTAATTTATTTTATTTAAAAGAAAGTGAAATATGTCTCACTCAAACTTTAAAAATTAAATTATTTTTAATATATGGTTATACAGAATAAAAATTAGATTATAAATATTCATTTTAAATATAAAATGTTTTTATTTGTTATGGTAATTTATTTTTAATTTTTATGAAATATTTAATTACCTTAATAGCTTATACATTAACGATGCATAAATTATTTACTTAGTGAAAAATCAATAATATAGTTTCTATTAAAGTAATAATACCGACAAAAAGGCCTAAAAACTTGACCAAAACTTATTTTTCGAATATATATATACCACAGACATTCAAGGGTCTACCTTGGGACCATTTGGAGCCGTATAAAAGAGATTATGACATTTATATTATATTATTTTTAATAATGTCAAAGTTGTCACCGACATTACTTAATAAATATAACAATTTAAATGTTGTGTTTTAAAGATTATAATTTTGATTAAATGTATCATTATGAACTGTAATAGATTTATATTCATCATAGGATTTTATTTCTAATTTTTATCCAAAAAATAAGTATATTAAATAATTATACAATAATGTTGTAGTAATTATTCTATTAAGAGAAATATCAAATAAATGGATTTAAAAATATTAAAATAAATATTATATGAAATAATTAATATTATCCAAAAATTTTCTAGATTCTTATGACATGTTAGGAGTCTATTAAATATTTTGGTTAGAATATATCCTCTGTGTAGATTTTATTTTAATTCTATTAAATTAATAGTGTCAAAATTGAAACCATTGTTATTTTATAAAAATAACATATTATAAAATTGTTTAAAAATCACAAAAAAAATTATAAATTATAAATTGAAATTTATATGGTTTAAAATTTCTTAAAGTATATAATTATAGACAATTTACAACACATAAGTAATTATTTATAATAATTGAATATTTTGAATATTATTACCACAAATAAAATTAAATAGATTAAATAATGATAAATCAAGTTGATAAGGTTTAACATAATTTCCCATCATGTCTATTTTTTGGTTGATGAGATTACAACCCTATCTAATCTAATCCTCATATTTGATTCATTTTATGAGGTTTTTAAGAGGGGTTTTAATTTATTATAAATTAATATTTCTTATGCTTCCAAAGATGCCCCTCTCCTCCCTTATAAAAGGGCACCTCCTCCCTCTCCTCCTCACACCATCCTGAGCCTTCAAGCTCGGAAAAAACCTGAAAATTTATCTTCCCCACTTGCATAGATATATAATAGAGGTCCTGGTGTTCTTCAAATACCAACTTTAGTGCCCTAAGTGGAGGTTTAGAAGAGGCGTGTCGAAGAAGAGGTAATATCCTCTACCGATTCTTTCAAATTCATTTCTTCTTCTACTTCATATTATTTTGTTGTTTAATAATAAATTAATAACATAAGTATAAATAATATACTTATATGATTTAAATATATGAAATAACCCTATTTCACCTTCTATCCATCCTACGGAAAAGGAAATTACCGCGCGTGCGTACGTACAGAATACCGTCTCTACGCCATGGTGTAATATATTTTTCCACCACCACCTTACTTGGATGGGTATAATGGTGTAAAGAATAACTATATATGGTTATTATAACATGATACTAATTCTATGATATTATATCATCCACTATAATTCCATTGAATAATTATGGGAACGATATCATCGCTCGTGCATACGTACGGATTACCGTCTCCACGACGCGATGAGATTCATTATCCAAGTTAACCATTAAAAAAATTATTATAAAGTATATATAATCATGAAATATATGAAATATTAATGATACTAGATTTATGTATATATTATTTACTTAATTCCATTCAATTTAATAAGGAAACAAAATAAGCGTTCATGCGTATGTATGGCATACCGTCTCCCTGAACGATGTATTTCTTTCCATTTATCGATCTATTATATATATGTATATTCTGAATATATATTATATATAAATCATGTTTTAAATTCTATAAGTAAATAATAATGATCTAATTAATCATATGAATAATTACCAGTCAAAACACAGGCGATAAATGAAACGATATTACCCAAAACACTACTTTAACATGGAATTGACAAATGAACGGGTAATATAAAGTCGTATGTGAATCATATAAGATTTCATAAATATTATTATGGTTCTGTTTCAAGTTAATAATATGTTCAAACCCACTATATAGGAGTCTCGTACAAATATTGAAGAAATTGGACATAAGGTAAGGGATAATTTTGCAATCTCAATTTTATCCGAGATTGCTTATACGTAAGTATTTTCTGGGGTTATATTTTTCATCCATGTCTATAAAAATATTTTTCATAAAGTGTTTAATATTATTCCGTATATTTTTAAAGTCATTTATACCCAATTTTGTCTTTTACTTTGTTTTATGGAAGAAATATTTCTTTTGTTTACCATACGAGATACTTTTTGACTTTTCCAGCAAAAGTACGAGGAGAATGTTTTTTAACTTATATGGCATGAAACATTTTTTATAGTTTCATAATTGCTTTTATTAATGAAGATTACTCTACTATATTTCATGATTATTTTCAATAAAATCCTTTTTTTTTAAAATTGCGTGTCATTTTGTGAAAAGAAAATGATTTTGAATAACAAAGGATATTTTCCTCAAGAATTCATTTCAAGTGTTTTGTCAAAACTATTTTCCATCTAAGATGAAATTATTTAGCATGTTTATGTTTCAAGTATAATGTCTCTATTATTTACATGGTTTGACTTTTATTATGATGAAATGATATCCATTTGTTTTATATGGATTATGTCATGATGTGATTACATTTATGAAACCCATTTTATTCCTTGGGTTATGATGAATGATTTATTTTTATTTTGTGGCACATGAAAGAATGATTTCATTATGAGATGGGTGAGACCGATATCTCCCTATAATGCATTGGGTAAATATTTATATCCCATGATATAGACATGGCTGGAATGGAAAGTGAATCCGGGTCAGTAAGGGTAAACTTATTATATATCATTTGCTTAATGATTTTCTACAATTCCATGTTTTATTACTATGCTATTTTATCATTCTTAATGTTCCTTTATGATCTATGCCTTATATAATGCCAAGATTTATGTCATTACTCATGATTTTGATGTTTTATGTTCATGGTTTTACGTTCAAATGTTTATGGGTTATTTTATGTTCCATATGTTTACCCTTACTGAGCATTTAAGCTCAATCTTTTTCTGTTTTCTTTTCCCCAAGATATAAATAAAGGTTTTAGGTAAGAAAACAAAAGGTAAAGATCTTTATGGGAGATGTTTAAGATCTTTCACCATGATTAGAAGATTTTGTTCCGAGTTTCCAAAGACACTAAACTAATACGCTCATTGGGTGTTTGTTTTTGTCATGTATTATGTATTCTAGAAAATTATTTTAATGTCCATGTATGTTATGCTTGGGTCTCTACAATATGGGAGCTATGTGGGAACCTGAGGATGTAATGTGGCAAAATTATCCTATGTTTTGTTTACCAAAGTGGTGAATTTGATGGGAAAATTAATTTTAAGGGGGTTGAGTTTAACACCCCAATATTTTGTAAAATATATATTTTTTCCAAATAATTTTAATAATTTTTATATTTTTCACAACACTAGGTTTATCTTGTGTTTCATGAAACACTTTTCATTTTACGCAATAATGTGTTTAAATGAGATATAACGTATTATTAAAATATTATTATTTAATATGATATTTATCACCTAGCCATAGGAATGGCAGGAATGAATAAGATTAACTATATTGTGAAAATATATATTTTATAAATGAATATGAAATTAATTCTTTGATGACCAATTAATTATAAATGAAAATAAAAACAGTTTTAAAATAATGGAAATATTTTTCTGAAAAATGATCATTATGTACACACACACATTTTACCTCACTAAATTAAAAAAGGAACTTCTTATGAATTATTTTAATGAAATTTGTATATTCAATAAAAATTTTATGATTCATATTATTTTTTTGTTAATAATAGATAAGAATAAATCAAAATTTATGCTTAAAAAATGTATTTTTCTAAAAAACAGTTTGGTCACATTTTACACATATTTAATTTTTATTTTCAAATTTAAGAAATTATTTTTGAAGAAAAAATTAATTTTTTAATTTATTTTATCCATATTATTCTAGGATTAATATTTAAATTTTTTCTAGAAAGATTAATTTTTTGATAAATAGTGAAAAATACATGTTTTTATTTAAAACTTCTTATTAATTTAATGAATTTATAAGGTTATTTTTTTGTTTTAAAAAGTGATTAAATGTAAAATTAATTAAATCATATATTAATTATTCCAATTTAGTTCATTTGTATCATTTTCATATTGATTGTTAATATAAAAACTTTTTAAACTTTTGAACATTTTTCTCTTTGAAAACTCACATTGTCGTTGCCTCGACAATACTAATTTAAAATTAAAATTTTATTCTTATGTAAATGAAATTTGAAAAAATGGATTCAATATGTTAGATCATAATAATATATATAATATTATAAGTTTAAATTAACTATTGATGATAAGGAATAGTTAAAATAGTAAAAATTATTTACTAGGGTTAAGGTAAAAATGGGTTAACCAAGGGGTTAAACTAAAATGATAAGGGTTAAAATGAACCAAAACATGTCCCAAAAATATTTTATGGAAATATTTAGACCATATATTTCTAGTATCTATAATTTTACATTTTTAACATTATATCATGTAAACAAATGTGGGTACACCCTTTTCTTTTCAAAAATCATAAGTGTTCCATTGACCTCACTTATAAAGGGCCACCCTTATCCCATCCTTTTCACACTTCCCAAACCCTTTGCTTCATCCATGAAATACCCAAAGATGGTTTTTAATTCAGTAATATCATCTTAAAATACTAATTTTGGTCATAAATCCATCCTAATAATTCTTTTGGTGAAAACCAAAAGATGTTGTTTGAAAAAGAGGCAACACACCTAACTGAGAATTTTATTTCACTTCATTCAACACCCACATAAATTATTATTAATTAATGATGATATAATAAGCTTAGTATCCTAAATATAATGATATAATTTTATGTTAATGTAATTTTCTACAACCATCACCTCTTTCATCAAATGAGAAACAAATCCACCATTCGTATGTATAAAGGACTACCACCTCACGAACTGATGTTATTCATTTTTCATAACCCCCTATAAAGGATGGATATAATTATGTATTAAATGTTTATATATGAAATTTAAGATATTTTTATACATATTGAATTTTTATATAACATAGAACTATATATTTTCCATTATGTGGGAATACGATAATATCACTCATGTGTATAACAGACTACCTCCTCGCAAAGCGTGGTGATTCATTCACTATTTAAATTGAAGGTATTATGGATAAGTTTAAATAAAAATATGTGATATATATATGAAATAAAAATTATTCTATAATGGTAAAATATTATTTACCAATCGTTCTTTCAATCCAATGAGAAATTGGAAACAACATTCCCTTCTCCATGAACGTTGTATTTCATTTCATACATCCAAATTTTATGGATTTCTATAAATACATAGATAATTAATATATTTAATATTTATATCAAGGTTAAAATTCATGATATTATAGAAACATGATCAAATTAAGAACACCAAAAAATAACAAACCAAAACATACATGAAAAACATAGTAGTTATTATCTGAAACATGCTTATAAGAATAAATTGTAAAAAAACTAGTAATAAAAGGTCATAAGTAAATAATATATGGTATGATATATATAATTATGATTTTTAATAGATTTATAATAAATTTATATATATTATATAGTGGTTATGATTTTTTTAAAAAGAAGATGAGACTTATGGTAATGGATTTTTATCTCTCTTTTATTTTTCCATGAGACACATACCATATACACCTCTTGTTACTTTTATATGGTGTATATACTTATGATGAATGTATTTTAGGATTATTATCTTTAAATTTTTATTAATTTACACTTCCATTTGAGGACCTATATTTCGTGGGGTTTACAGTTCAAAAGTTTCCAAAGTAATAAGATATTTTTGTCTTAATTTGCCTTCCTTGAGACATATATTTTGTTATACACCTATATTCTTTTATGAGGTTCATAAATAACCCATTTGACATGTAATATCATGAATTTAATTACTCTTATTATATTATAAGTTTCAATTAACATTATTCATTCATGGGGTTCTCAATTCAATGTTACCAAGGTGGTAAGAGTTTTTTGTTAAAATCTCATTGCTTATTTGGATTGATTATGATTATTCTTCTAATGGTGAAATATTATGATCTATCTATAAAAAAACTAATAAATTTTGTTCTCCTTTTATTATGTAATGAGAATAAATATATCCCTTTCCTTCCTCATTTTATGTACTCAAGTGTTCAGAATAATGTATTTAAAAGGAAACACCTTTATTTTTCTCTTCAGACAAAAAACCCCTTTAATAAAAAAAACATGTTTTCTAAAAATGTTTTTTTATATTCACAAAATTATTTATTAAATATTTTTTACAAAATCTTTTGGAATTAATATTTATTTCATTTTTTAAATAGTTCTTTTTTTCTTTTACTAAAAATAAAAAAGGAATAATTATTTTAATGTGTACGACATGACTAGAATTTCCCACCATCATGAACATTATTTTTTTTAAGATTCCTTTAAGTTTTCATGTTTATTTTCAAAGAAAATGATTATGAAAATTTTTATTGTTTTCAATGTTTTTGTCAAAGAGGAAATGGTATTTTATTTAACAAATGTTTTAAATTATTATTATATATTCCTTTATAAGTTTCAATGTTATTTTGAAACAAAATGATTTCCAAAATATTTTTTTATTTTTTATTTTAAAAAATTGATTTTCAAAGAAAAGTAATTTTGGTAAAGAATTGTTTTAAAGGATATTTTAAAATTATTTTCCAACAAATATTATATCCTTTAATTCTACCTATAACTTACTATGGATATGATCCATAGATACCATTATTATCCTTGCTCTGGATGGTTTATATTTATAGTCTAATGATGTTTATAAAATATGTTTCTCTTCCACGAGCTATAAATTGAGGAAGTTATTATGAATCATACTTTTTTTTCAGTGGTTATGCTATGATTACATGATGAAATGATTATGAAATATTTCAATTTTATAAAAGTTGTGATATAATGAAATGTTTACGAATATAATTTCATTTTAAGGGTTATGATATGATAAATATTTTATGATATTGTGGCATAAATATGTATGATTTTGATTATGTGATAGGTGGGACCTATGTATACCTCTAATGCATTAGGTAAAGAATTATATATCATGTGATCAAAATGAAAAGTGTTAAGAGTTAACACAGATAAGTAAGATAATTTATTTTCAATGATTTTATTGTGAGTAAAACTTGGCTACTATGATGGTTTAAGAAGAATACCTACTCCACTATGATAGCCTTCACAGAGATCCTTGACTACTATGAAAATGATTTTTTATACTTATATATTCCATAATTCTATGTATTATTCCAATGATATACTGTTATGGCTCATGTTCTCTGATTTTATTATGAATCATGTCTTATAACCTTCCAAAATTTATTCCATGACTCAATATTTTTATATTTGATATACAAGGTATAGTTTTCAAATGTTGTGATCATATTATCATACCCTTATGCTCGTTTCATTCTTATTTTATCAATGATATCTCAATTTATTACCCTTAATGCTCACCCTTTATTTTACCAACATTCCCAAGGTTATGAACATTGGTTTTAAGTAGGGTTTGTATGTAAAGAGTAATAAAGGGTAAGATCATTTTGAGATATATGAAATATATTTCTCCAAATTAGAAGACTGAGTAAATAGTCACCAAAGACACTAAACTATTACGGTCCTTAGGCACATGTTTGTTTAATTTAATGAATATTCATCTAAAAGATATAATATCTATGAATAAAAATACCGTATCATTATATAATGGATCATTTCCAAAAAATGGGAAATAATATCCTACCGTGCACCTTGTGCAATACATCATCACATTCATATACTTCAAATAGTAACCCGGTTTATTTTTAAAATCCACCACAACAAGTGTAATATATACTATGTCCCAATCCATCCCTACACTACATAACAAACTTATAATAATACTTTAGATACTATATTATAAATACATGCATGTGAAATGACCTCAAGCTATCACATCCTACAAGACACCTGTATTGAAAATCACTCCCATGCATACTTCCACATAACACTATATCCAACGAGAGAGTGAGTGAGGTGGGCAGTTAGTGTAATAACCCTAACTCTAGTAGCCCAGATCAAGTGGTTACCTTTGTACATTGTGATAAGATATAAACGACCTCACCCAAAAGGACATATTAGTTTAGTATTCTTGGTAAACTAGAACCATACTTGAATCTCACATTACATTAAAAAACATAAAATCCAACAATGTGAAAGTAAATATAATGCAGCCTTAATCTTATTCAAATATTCAGCGTTCATATCTTAGGGAGATGAAAAAAATTAAGGGTGAGCTTAAATTCTCAGAAAGGGTTACAAATAGAGAAATATATCACGAGTAAATAAGGAACATTTCAAGG
Source organism: Viscum album (assembly GCA_963277665.1). Classification (NCBI taxonomy): domain Eukaryota; kingdom Viridiplantae; phylum Streptophyta; class Magnoliopsida; order Santalales; family Viscaceae; genus Viscum; species Viscum album. Next base: position 1,642,153,450 of record OY728145.1, read on the forward strand.
ATAATAACTGAAAACACATTCTATTTAATTAATAACTTATGTATGAAGAATAATATGACATAGATAAATTATAATAAAATATTTCCATATAAATAATCACTTAATATTTAATACTATCCATTTATATCATTACTATTATATTAATCACATTTACATAAGTAACTTATTTCATAACGTTGAAATACATAAAGGAATACATGTTAAACTTACCATTAAGGCATCATGGAAATAAATCCTACATAAATGGGAATGTCCTCAGCCAAATACCAAACCCATTTTGTATCTTGATACATACTGATGCTTCTATATTATATGTAATTCCTGTCCCCACCCATCATATTATAAGTCCAATACATTCCTCATTTGAATAAAAAATAAAACATAATCTAAAATCCTTAATAATCAATAAATGTCCTTATTCAAAGAATTGATATCTGGAAGGTCAATACTTTTCCCAATCAAACTAATCATAAACCATCTAATTAATGAATAATTATGGTTTCATTATAACATATCTCTAATTTGAATAATCAAAATAACTAGTTGTTGTTAATGATAAATAATTATTCCACAAAAATATCATTAAAAATATTCTTGAGAAGAATACCTTTATCACCTTAAAAATTACAATAAAAAAAAACTGAATATTATGGAAAAAAATTATTTTAAAAGGACACTCACAACATGTCATTGAAGATTCAAATCATTTATATTTCATAGTTATAGGAAAGACCATTCATGCGATAATTGTTTAAAAATATATTATGTTAATAAATTTGTTAAAATTACCTTCTTCAGTTAATGATAAAAATATTATTTTAAATAATTTTTATTCAAATTAAAAAATTGGTCAATATATATTTTAAAAATCATAAAAAAACGAGAAAATATTTTTATAAAATTTTAAAGAAAATATGGACATGGAATAAAAATATTCCTGATTAAATTAAAAACAAAGTCAATTTTCCTTAAAAAAATCATTCAATGTATTTAGTTCTTAAATTGATGAAAATAACAAGAAGACATGTATTATACATTAATTACTAGATAATAAGAAATTTAATTTTTTATCATATATGTATCATATAGTTTCACTTAAAGGGATTTTAATCATAGGTAATATTAATTAATATGATATTCAAACAAAAAATATCTTACGGTCTTGGTATCATTTGAATCGTATCCCCATGAAAGAATAAATTCAAACGAAAGGTAAAATATCATGATTATAAGAATGTTCATGAAATAATATGTAAAAGGGATTTTATACACACCTAATAAAAGAAGAAAGGTTCATAACATAACATATGCACCAAAAAAGACAAATTGAGACGATAAACTCTTACAAAGATCATATTATTGAAGTGGGAATTAATCAATGAAGTACTTATGTGTGAAAAATATAAATCACATTAAAAAGTGTAAACAAAACAAAATAATATCATACGTAATTTAACAAATAATTATTTAATAACTTAGTCAATGAAGTAGTAGTATGACCCAATGATTGAAATTGACTTAAGAAACCCTTTTCCACATAGTAACATTCAATTCAAATACCCTTGGAAGAAATAATTTGAATGAAAATATAAATTTACCTGAATTATGAAGGATGGATGATATATAATTTAAAATAGTATTATATACACTATATAATTATATTATGTGTATTACATTAAAACAAGCCTCAATGAAGGGAAAATGAGATGGAATACCTTACCTATAGTCTAACTTTCTTAATAAGTACTCTAACCTCTTGTATAATAAATCTAAATTTATTAAAATTATATAAAAAAATATCTAAATATTTATAATATCATATATTATCAAATTATTACATTTATAAACCCATTTATCAATAATTCCTTATTAAAATCATCATTTTCATGTGTTAATAGTCTTATTTTGTTTTTTTAAGTTTCATTTCAGTAGTTTTAGTCTATTAAACTTTCTCAAGGTTATATCATCTCTAAAATTTTATTCATGATATAAATATAATATAGATTTATTATATAAATATCTAAAACCATTCAATAAATGGTAGAGATAGACAAATAAATTACACTATTTATGGTGATGGTTGGTTGTATATACACATGAACTCAGTTTTAACATTTTGATGGATTGAAAAAATGAACATAAATAATAATTATAATTTTTATAATAATTATTATGTCATATATATAATATATATTAATTAAATCTATACTTATTACCAACTATATAAAGTGGAAAATAAAAAATGAATAATATTACGTCGTAGATGTGGTATTCCACTTATACACATGATCAACATTATAGTTTTCAAATGGATTGGAAGGTAAGAATAAAGAACTGATATTATAATTCTAGAATAATAATTATATAATAAATATCATATATAAAAACTAACCAATCATAATATAAATTCCTGAAAAATGGTGATGGAAAATAAAATGTATCGCTATGTGGAGGTGGTAGTCCACATGTATATTTGAGAGATAATTTCACTTTCTATTTGATAGAAAATATGATAAATAATTATGATTCCATAATAAAAATAACATTTATATATATTTAGGACAATTAACTTATTCCTTAATTTTTAATACCTCATATATGGAGGAGGTACAAAAAGAAATAAACTGAAAGAGGTCGGATAGGATAATTAACACTTATTCAGTTGGCCTATTATTAATCCTTTATTAAGGACCTTTGTGTTGAAACCAAGTTGGAATAAAGTTTTTTTTGAATTTTGAAGAATTTTTTGAATAAAAGTTTATCTTTTTTTCAAATAAAATAAATCAATTAACTTTGTAATATTTTAATGACCCGACACATGATCATAATTAGTCAATCAGAATCAAAATACTTAAGAAATTCCATCAGATTTGGAATATGTTTCCTAGATGAAAAGGTTCATCAGACTCACCTCAAGTCTGATAAGAAATCTTAAATCATAATGAGGAAATGTATCATAGTCTAAATGTCTCTGATGGATATCTAATGATTCTTTTCTATTTTTTAATTCATAAAAATCATAAGTTGTCTACAAATTTTTTGATGTAAGCCTTCTGAAGGAAATGCGGAGAATAAGTGTTTTTAATAATATTTAGAGAAAAAAACAATTTCGAGAAGAATGGAAGTTAAAATAATTTCCGATAAAATTCATATAATTATATTATGATCATAAATCCTTTAAAATCCATGGGGAAGTTATGATATAAGATAAGGTTTGAAGAAGAAGAAAGTTACCGAATTCAATATTTTAGGTCTTAGTTGATCATTGCGAGATCACCAGATACATATTTTTTTAAAGGATGTGATGATTTATATCAGAACATGTGATGGTGGAGATAATGATTTTTAGTTAGACCAATAAATTTCATGATACAAATCTTCAGAGGAAAAACTTTGTGTGAGAATAAGTTTACGAAGTCAAATTTTTTGATACCAGTCTGTTGGATGTAGTGTGCCATCGATCAATCAGAGTCAAAAACATTTGTTTCATAAGATGTTGGGACCAATTAAGGAGAAAAGAATATATTATTGGGACCAATGTGAAATCGGATTATATATCCATCAATACTTTATTCAACCATTTTCATTAAGGCTAATTGTTTGTTTTTATCAATTGTACAAAGAGAAACAAAGACAAAATATATTTTTTGTTTTTTATCAATTGGGTTATAGAAATCAGATTATATGTGGTGTCATTTATCAGACCACATTTGAAACCAATTATCTATGTAAATAAGAGATCAATTCACCATACATGGGCTGATGCTGATAATCTCATTGAACTCAAGATCATCTGTCTGAGAATAGAAGAAAAGAAGAACTACATAAGAAAGTTATAAAGGCATTTCCAAGTAAGTACATGAATATTTATAAGTGGGGACTTTGTTTATGTAATAATGGTTTCTATGTGATACATTTATTAGTTTTTATGGATCATCATAATGAATAGTCTATTGTTAGATGGTTCCGACCACCATAGTGAGAAGTAATCTTTTTTCATTTGTTTCAATTAGTGTGGAGTAATATAATGAAGAATATTATATCTTCATTATATTGAGGAAATCAGAGTAAAAATCAAAATCAAACTAAATAATTTTGAGAAAGAAGAATAAATCTAAATTTGGATCAGATTCGTGAAGGTTAAAAAATAAATGAGAAGAGTTATAAAGCATTAAAAGAATCAATGATGTATCCGAGATTTTAAGGGAATTTAATATTTGGGAAAATTTGATTTAGTGGAAAATTATTTGATAATCTCACCTAAAATATACTTGTAAAACTTATAAATATAGTGAAGTACTTTGTAATTTCATGACACAAGTATTTTTTATGAGTATAAAGAGAAGAAGTTTCTGAATTAAGCATTCCAGATGATGTTTTTTGAATAGAAGAAGAGGAACAAGGAGGATTGTTTTTAGTTGATTTTCATATTATGCCAGATCATCTGACTAGGAATTAGACTGATATTTCTAGTCTGAGACATAAGTTATTTTGATTTTTTTCAACGGTATTCTGGATGATTTATATTATGGGACTGAGTAGTCAGATTGGATAATCAGACTAGGAATCAAACTCAGAATAATTATGAAGTCCATAGAAGTTCTTACCCTCTATTATCTAGGAAATTGAAGGATTTTATTAAAGTCCATATTTTTTAAAGTTGACAAGGAAGACCAATAACATTTTTTGAAGAAAGTGGTGAATGTTTCTTATATTGTTACAAAAAATATATTACATCATTTTGTGCTACTTAATGAACATTCACTGTTATGTTGAACGTTGTGCTATAAAATTTTAAGGTAAAATCCTACTTATTGTATCCATGAAAAGGATTTTAATCTAGTGGATTGTGTGGTATTGGATTATTTCCAAACTATATCAAGTAAATAGTTACTCTTATTGTGTAACGAACCATGTAAATTATTAGGTTCCTATAGATGTGTGATTTTTTTCTTTTATAAAATTCATAGCTCTTTAGAAAGATTAAATGTTTGTTTCAAAAGAAAGGAGACATAAAATAAATTGATATCACTGATGTTCCCCCTTCCACTCTCAGTGATACTTGGATCCTAGCTGGGTAATCTCAATTACCATTAGAGAGAAGGTTCCATTCATTTTCTTTTATATAATTTTTTGGAAGAGAGGCTTTGATGGAGAATATGCATTGTGTAAATAATAAAGGGATTATAATCTTTGATGGTAAGAACTATCATATATAGAAAGATAGAATATTTCCTTATCTTAGTCTCTTAGGTATGATCTTCTTGAAGATACGAAAGATGGATTTCCTCTAATTGATTAAAATGCTCCTCTCACATCTGTTGAAAGAAATAATCTTGAGAATGCTGTAAGAGATAATAATTCTTTAATATTATCACTTTTTGAAGGTGAGTTTTAAAGAGTTAATGGTGTTTTAGTTACCAAAAGTGTCTGGGATAAGATTAAGAACATTTATGAAGGAAATAAAAAAGTATAGTGGGAAAAGTTTCAAATCTGGAGGATGAAGTATAAAGATCTCAATATGGGTGAATATTAATCTATTGGTGACTTATTTACCATGGTAAATGACATCGTAAGAACTATTATATGTATTGGTAAAAATTTAGAAGATTCAACTATTTTTCAAAAGATATTCTGAACTATTCCAGACAAATTTGATGCCAATGTTTCCGTATTAGAACCTAGAGATCTAGAAACAATATCTTTTGATGATTTTCATAGTACTATCATTACTTATGAAATTATAAGGGATAAATCAATAAAAGGGAAACAATTAGATAGAAAATTTCCTTTAAATCTTCAAATAAAGGAAAGTATAAGATGGTTATTGAGGAAGATTATGTTTCTGACTCTGACTATGAAAATGAGGAATATAAAAATATAGAAGAATTTTTATCCTTCTTTTCTAAAAATGTGAAAATATGTATAGGAATTAATAAAGTAAAATTATTATTTAAATACTTTTAATGTAGAGTCATTGGGAACTTTTCATCAAATTTTCCTTGAAGAAATAAAGAGGAGGATAGTGATAAAGATGATATAAGGAAGAGAATATCGTGGAAGAAACACTATGATAAGGCAAAATCCTATTCCAAAAGAAAATATATAAAGTTATCTAAATACAGAACGAGAAGTTTTTTTTTCTAAAAATAATTAAGAATATAATAGTGGAGTCGAATATAAAAATTATGCTGAAAAGGATGGAGAGAATACTTTCATTGAAAAATTTAACTATGAAGAGTTCCGAAGAATTAGTTCCGAAGTAGAAGAAAATGAATTAGAATTTCATCTAAAATAAGAATTTAAATAAATTATTGAGAAATATTTAGAGGTTGTAAAATGAAATCCAGAATTTGAAAATGAAAATTCTTCAATAAATTCTCAAGAATGTTTTATATATGAGAAAGTTAAGATGTTGGAATATATTAATGACTTGAAGAATTCTCTTGAGAAAAGAAGAATCATAATGGAAATTTAGAAGCTATGTTGAAATAAAAAGAATAATATTTGGAACTTGCCTAAAAAAACATTTTATAGCTGAAAAGAGGGTTACAAGTTTCATTAATTCTATCTCTGATGTTTTTGAAATCTCTAGAAAGGGTAAAACTAAGAGGGATAAAAATTTACCTTCAATATCTGAGAATAATATATCTGGGAAATTTATATATAGGGCCAAAACTAACAAATTGGAGAATTCATATTTTTTTTTAAAATACTATGTCCTTAAATTTTCTATTAATTATGGTTCCAATGTTGATGAAAAGAAATTTGATATGAAAATGAAGAGACTAATTGATAAGAGAAAGGTTTTTGGTCAACCAATTTCTTGATTGGAAAGATAAGATGGTTGCTGAGAAATATGATCACAATTCTGGATAGTGTAAAGGTTAAAGAAGAAAATATTCCTTCAAGGTTTACTATAGCTATTGTCATGTATTTTGAATTATGGAAAATACGTGTTTGTTAAATGAAAAATATAACAACTATTCCACAATTTATAGAAGTTAAATTTTAGGGGGAGTCCATCTTCTCAATGAAAGAAGTATAAGATGGATGTTTTGAAGAAACATAAGAAGGATGGTGTGAAATTTGAATATAAGTTACAACCTTTGGAAAATATTTCTGAAATATATGAAAACCCTGAACATATTACAGAAGGTTTTCATGTTTTTTACCTCTACAGCAAAATATTTTTTACAATTATCAGAATCTGATTTTGAAGAAATATAAAGGGAAAGAAAAAGATCTTATTGTTGAAATAGGTCTCAAATATTCAAAAGGAGAAAAAACTTGGACCTTTGAAAAATGTTATTTTTATCAAGTAATAGAAGACTTAAATTTTTTTAATAATTTTAAATACATCAAAGAAATAACAATGAAATTTGGAAATTATGAATCCCTTAGAATAAAATGATTTTGATCTTCTATTATTGAGAATGAAAAGTTTACGTCTATGAACGTTTTTTGTTGATAGACTGAAACACAACCTACTCAGTGTTTTCTAACTATTTTTTGATTGAAACAAAGTTTTTTTTTCAAAAAATAACGGTTTATTATGGAAATAGGGGAAGGTGGAAAAATAGTTACAATATTCCAACATAAAAAAGTAAAATTTTACAAGTTCGTGAGGTTTAAAACTATTGTTACAAGAGCATGATTGAATAAAATCAATTGTGGCATGAAATTATGGGTCATATGTATCATAGAAACATGATCAAGTTATCAAAGAAAGATAATGTCTGTGGATTTCTAAATATGTCAAGAAGAAGAGATTATTGTTGCACAATTTGTTAAAAAGGAAAGATTAAAAAAAATTATAAGAATGTTGACATTTGTTAAAAATAACCCATAGAACGTATTCATTCAGATATATATGGGCCAATGTGAAAACAATCAAATCATGGATATAAGTAATTCATAACGTCTACATATGAACTTAATCCCATTACATGTGTTATGAATATGAAATACAAGTCATATGTTCAAAAATTGTTTAAAAATTTGGAGGAAATATGATAAGTAATATGAGTTTTTAGTGAAGAAGTTGAGAATAGACAATGGTGGTGAAAAAGAAAATTAATATATTTAAAGTTATCTTGAGAAGTGGGGAATTTAGGATGTGTCCAATACACCAAACTCTAATCATCAAAATGGTGTTTCTGAAAGTAAAAGTAGAAGTTTTGTTGAAATGGGGTGAACAATGTTACTTGAATATGGTCTCTTACATTAATTTTGGAGGAAACCCATGAGCACTACTTTTTATGTGGAATTTATTAAAAAGTATGATAATGATATTAAAAAATCATATGCTGATAAGTAAGATAATCAGAAATAAAGAATTTTTTTATCAATTTTGATAAAGATATAAGAAATTGTAATCCAAATCAAGAAGAAGGATCAAAATCTTCTATTTCAAGGGATGCAGAATAATCTCAAAAATCTCAACCTAGGTTGAAGAAGCAAGTGGAAGCTCAAAACATCATTGGTGATCAATATCAAAAGGTTACAACTAGAAGAACATTCAAATCTATTATACATACTTTCTTTTATTCAATATTTTATCCGAAATATGTGAATATAGCTTTTGAGAATCCGAAATGGGTTCATGATATAAATGAGGATCTAGATCAGATAGAAAAGAATGATAATTGGAAAATCATACCTAAACCAGATAAAAAAATGATATTTGTACAAAGCAGGTTTTTGGAACAAGCTGAATGAATACAGTAAATTGATAAGAAACAAAGTAAGGTTAGTATAACACCGTTACTCACAGATCGAAGGATTTTTTATTTTGATGAGACTTTTTCTCTAGTGGAATGGTTAGAAGCATTCAAAATATTTTATACTATTACAAAAAATGAATCTATAATATTTTTCATTTGGATTTGAAATCATAATTTTTTAATTGTTATCTTGACGTAGAAGTTTATTTTAAAAAGCATGTGGATTTTTTGTTAGGTTAGATGAAAGTTATGTGAGTAAGTTAAAGAAATAATTTTATAAGATAAAAAAAATATCCAAGGGCTTAGTATTCAAAATTGGATACTTCCTTAAGGAAGATGAGTTTTAATAAAGGATGATTTGATGGTAATTTGTTCATCAATGAAAGTTAGGAGTTTTCACTCGTCATAATTGTTTATATTGATGACAATATCTTTTCTGGGAATTATGAATGAACTTGTAAAATATTTGTAGAAGAGACGAAAAGGTTTTTTAAGATGTCCATGCTATTTTAAAATAATTACCTTCCTAGGTTAAAAATTTCACAAAAAAAGAAATACATTTTTCTTTCTCAGGAAAAGTATGCTAAGATAATTCGTAAAATATTCATCATGGGAATCAAAAACTAGTTTCCACACCGATTTTAGTGGGATCCAAGTTGTCCAAATATGTAGAAGGAAATGAAGTTTACTCTAAAGATTTTTTTAATCTAATTGAGATTTTTATACATGACAACCTTAATACCTGAAATTGTTTATATTTTTAACTTATGTGCAAGATTTCAGAGTCCTCTAAAAGAATCACATATATTGGTTGGAAAAATAATTATTAGATATACTAATGGAATAATAAATTTTGGAATAAGGTATGATGGCTCCAAAATCACAACTAGAAAATGACATATTTCAACACAACAATTTCCACATTATTATTAAAATGTGGAAATAGCTAATCTAACATCATAGTTTATTTTAAAACCATGTAAATACACCAGATATATCGACCCCTCCCACCTTTCTATTCATGATAGATCATCCTCTATGACACCACATACCTTATTCAGGATCGATCCCTAGCTATACTCATGGCAATCCTCCTCCAACAACAAAGCCATCCCACCTCCCAACCAATACTACTCTCACACGACCTCCTCACATATCTATTGATGTGGTTCCGATGGAAACCTCCCACCTCACCGTCAATGCGAATCTAATGGAGGTCACCCCACCTCCCTATCAATGAAGATCCGAAATGGCCTTTCCACCTCCCCATGATCCTAATCCTCCAGTGTGGCTCAACATGGCTCCAACAGGTCCATCCCACCTCCACGAGATCCTTCTCCACTAATGCAGCCACCCCTACTCCCCAAACCACAACCTACCCTCAAACCCTCAACACTATTCCTCTATAGTATGTTTCTTAAATTATCAAATTTAGCTAATAATTTATTTTTACATTATTCTAATTTAAATTATTCTAGTTTACAATTTATATTCTTCTATTCTATGTTTAAAAACATTCCAAAATAATTCATTGTAATTTTCATGGATATAATCACCCTTTGAAATTCCATGATTTGAATTTTAAATTTATTTCCTTAAATCAAAATATTAATCGATAATAAACTATAATTACTACTTCACAAAAAATTATTTAATCAAAATTACTTATATTTTATTAATTTTAAATTGACAAAAAATCTTTCACCCCTTTATCAAATTTATTTAAGCTTGATTTTTGGCTTTCTTAAGTGCCAACTTAAATTATTTCTTCCTATTAGTTTTTTTCCTATGAATTAAAAAGTTCGCAATTACTTGAAATTTCTTTCCTTTTATCAAGAAAATATTTATATGATTCGTCTATTCTATTATATACTTGTTTGGGGATGGATTACTTCTCACATGTTGTCTTCTAATGTTTATTATGTGTCTCACTTTCTCAACATGAGCTAGTGCTGAGATGTTGGAATATAATAATTTAAGAAAAATATTACATTGTGTGAAAACATTACATACAAATTATATATATCCATGTTTCCTTTTGTTTTTGAAGGAATATTATACAAGTATTTTTTAAGGATTATAATTGGTGTATTTATACCATTTTTCATTCTAACATCATTATAAAAAATTAACAGTCCTTGGATTTGTTTTAGTAGGTAAAACATTTTAATTATAGTTAGTTCTATGATAATTCATTTAATAATACATGATATACTAGGGTTATTGATTCATAGAGAGATAATCAAAATTCATATTTTATTTTCTATAAATATTTATTCAATCCAGATACATGTTTATAATTTTATTTTGGACCTTAAAAACGTGTTTTCTATTCAATATGATAGTATATATTCTATGTGTTATGATAGGTTCCTGAGAAAACATATTTGTGTTCCGGCCACTGGGGTTCCTTTAATTTTTTTGATCACCTTGAAAAATTAAATCATCAACATATACTATTAAAATAATTGATCCTGATTTCCTCTCTTTGATAAATATCTCACCACATTCCCATTTTTAAATTTCAAGTCTTTCTAAAGAAATTCCAACCTTGTATATCATTTCTATAGAACTTACTTCAACCTAAATGAATCCATATTTAATTTTCACACCGTAAATAAGAATTTTAAAGAAAAAAACATTCATATTTATCAATATAAACATCTTCTTCTTTCTAATTATTTAAGAAAGTGGATTTAATATCCATTATTTAATTCATATAAAACATATAAGTTGCTACTGCAAGAAATAGCCTATAAAATTGTTACTGGAGAAAATGTCAATTCAATGTCAACCCCTTTAAAATAAGAGTATCCTTTTTATAAATTATTGGTTATGTTTCTTATAACCTATACCTTATCATTTTATTTATTCTTGTATACCCAATTCCAATTAAATTCCTATTTCTTTTCCATGGAACCAAATCTTATGTTGAATTATTTTCTCTTTGATACAACTCCTCATTCATAGCTCCAATCCAATAATCTTGTTTGATACCTTCATCTGCTGATTATGGATCTATTTGAGACAAAATATTAGTTTTGTTATCATAACTAATATTTATTTTTGTTTAGATTGTACCATTATTATTTACAATAATATTCTATGACTCCACAAGTTTTCATCAGCCTCAGGTGTTATTGTTTTTTAATCTCAGTTTCTTGATCATTATCCTTGATTAGTTATAAACCAACATTAACAATATTCAATTAATTCATTATACTACCCATGTGATCCAATCATAATTGAAAATTTTAACATAATAATAATAATAATTTCAATCTTAACAAATTCATTTGTAGGTTAATGTATAGAATTTGAGAAAATTAATATTTAGAACAGCATAAAAGGCATAAATGAACATAATTTTTTTGACAATATTCCATTATCTAAGATATGAAATGAGATACAAATAAAACTATTTAGGAGAATATGATAAAAATATTTAAATAAAATTTTAAATATCACTGAAATTGAAGAGTTAAATGAAAGTTACTGAAGTGATAATTTAAAATTTTGTTTCATCATATCTCATTACAACTATTTTTTAGAATTTATAATAATAATAATATTATGGAAACAATGCAAGGATTTTTTTAAGGAAAATGTAAAAAAACTATTAGATTCCATGATGGATGAGATGTGGTACTTCTTAGTATTATAAGTAATACAAAATGAATATTTTATTACCTTATCCTGAGAAAAAGTATGTAGGATCACTAGTTGAAAAAGTTTTATATGGTGGATTTTAAGACTATGTCTATAAAAATTCATGTTTGGATGAAACTATCAAATGATGATAAAGTTGAAGGTGAAGATAAAATTCAGTTTGATTATTAGGATCGTTCATTTAAACCATTGGTGAAAATTTTTATTCCACTGCTTAAGTTTATAGATACTATATAATAAATATACATTTTCAAAATTACATTTTGTATGTCTATTACTGTGGTTTTATTTTAATTATACTTGTAAAATTAAATTTATATATTGTAGTTATATAAAAATGATGATTATGATGAAATTTTAATGAAATAACTATATTATATAGATTAATGTTATTAGAATACAGTTCAATAGTTACAAACATCTAACTATGATTTGATGGGGAAAAAATAAAATTATTAATGAAATGTAAATATAATTTGGTTCTATGCATCAATATTATTATATTGATACAATGTTACTAAAAATTTGAATAATGGTTATATTTATAATTTTTAGATATGGTTTGATGTTATTTCTTATAAATGTGTGTATAAATTCAAATCATTTAGAATTATTTTTCAAATAACATTCATATGATTATATTATGAAGAAATTAATCCTCCAACACCAAGAAACTATCGATGAAACATATAGATTGAACGATATCGATGAGTGATATTTTTCCTCAAATTAATATTTTATTAATATCTAGAGACATAAATTTATTTTTTCATTATGTTGAGAACTAAAAAAAGTAGTTTTGAAGAAAAATTACACTATCACTCTTGAGGTATTTGGAAACACATAGTGGAGGATATTGTAAAATCCATGTTGTGTGGTGGAATATCTAGGAGAGTATTAGTTACATGAATATTATATGATTAAATGATCTGTTAGTGATGGTGTTTCTTGCCCTCCTCGAATTCATGATCATTATTGAAAAGACTTTGAGTATCATAGTTATCTTAAGTTAAAACATAGAACCTTATTGATATACAAATCTTCTTATTTGGAAAATGTGAAATGTAATATTGAATGATAATCAAATTATAGATAATGTTTTGTATTTTCAACTCCCTAATACTATTTTCTCCTCTCCATGATAAACTTTTCGATATTGTATATGTTTGGAATTTATGTTATGAAATTCTCAGAATGTGTATGTTTTAAGCCATGTTGACATGATACTGATTATATCATTCAGATGAATATCCACATTTTTATGTAGATAATAATGATGATTGGTATACTAGATTTATACTTAAAGAATGATAATTCATTGATATGTCAGGAGAAATATAGAAGGGGTATGTGCGTATAAGTTCTTTTTATTATAAATTGTTAAAGAAGGTTGTTTGAATATTGACATATTGGTACATTATATATTATAGATTTTTTGATCCCTGATTGAGTATAAACCTTACCCAATTCCTAAAGATGATTATTGTCCCTAAAGGTATATTCAATTTTCACTTTCCATATAGTAGACTTATGGCCTTGCACTAAAATTAAACCTACGTGGGGTGGGTTTTAAGACAACCCAATCCCTGACTTGGATGGGATGGAATGAAATATTGACCATCCTATAAATTGATATTGATATTTTTCATTCCACATGAAAGTATTTCAATATGAGTTCAGGTATAGATGCTCCTGGTATAAGGTGTTATGTGATACAGTTTATGATTAATATAGCGGTTACATGTTGATATTATTGTTTTTCTTTTTTATTATTATTATTTTAAATTTATTTATATTTGTTTGAATGGTTATACATATTAATAGATATTACTAGATTTTGAATACAATGTTGAGAGAAATTTGTGGTTTCTTACTGAGTATATATATGATCACACCCAGCGTCCAAGATTTTGAATAAAAGTTTGAGAGAAATTTGTGGTTTCTTACTGAGTATATATATGATAACACCCATCATAGACACCATGAAGGACCTGAAGCTTTGTCTAATGCATATTACATACCTCCTTATTTATGAATAATTCAATTGATGCCTGGGATTTTTATATATAATGATTTTGATAGAATATGATAATCATTGGAAAATATTGTAAGGATTCTATGAACCACATATGAATGTTAATATTAATATTATTGCAATGGTGTTATGGTGAACTAAAAAATCTAATAAATTAAACATAGGAGTCCTTTAATTTTAATATGATTTTTAAATACTAGAGAATATTGGGATTGATTGATGAATTAACATGGAAATTACTCATTTCAAATGAACTGAATACTAATCAACCAATGTTTTCTTAGTTTGTTTAATCATCTCATTTGATATATGTGATATAGTTCAGTGGTTAGAAATAATCGACAAAGAAAACACCCTAAGATAATTAATTATAATGTATTGAATAAACTAAAGTAATTTATTGTTATAATTGTTTATCCCTATAATTATTTACAATGTATGATATCCCTAGTTTTATTTCTAATTTTATAATGTTAAAACTGTTATGACATGAAATTTAAAATGTTCTATGTTTTTTCAGTTGAAAATGTGTTTTCAAACAACTTAATCATTTATTTACTAAATAATACTATATTTTTTATGTTTATTTGTCCATTATAATAACTGTTACTTGGAAAAACTTATAAGCATATAATATGTTCCATTTTTTTTGAAATGTCTTTTGAGGTGAGTTTCTTATAAGTTATATATCAGTAGAAATTGTTTTATAATCTGGTTTTGGGCATGGTATTAGATATTTTTTTCTTATATTAAAATTAATACAAAACATTTGGGTATTATTTTTAAAGTAAATGGGTTTTAAACTATGGTTGACCATTATCGGTAGAATATCATCCTCATAAAATGGAATATGACATGAAAATAACCCTTACTCAACCTCCAATGACCCCTTTGATCTATTATATAGGTCAGATTGATAATACTGAGCATATTGAAGACCCATATCCAATATGTCTCCCAATTACACCATTCTATCCCTCATAAATACCGGGCTACATGATTAATGGTAAGAGATACAACTAAAACACCAAAATAATGAAAATATCTTTTTCATTTTCTGAATGAGAGAAATTCTTTATTTTTATGATCGGTTCCTCTCACCATGAAATGGGAAGCTTTAACTACCTTCTCAACAACCCATTTCTATAGAACTATTAAAACCCATCTAGCTCACACCAAGGATGGAGCTATAGGGTCTTATCCCAAATTGATAGAGTTTCATAAAATCCCTATATCATAAGAGGGAAATATCCTTATTTCATCCACTATGAAAAAATGTTTGATCATCACTAATAAGAAGATGTAGTTTAATTGGTATAGATAAGAGCTCTAATAGAATATCTAATTCCATGAAAAAATAGTATAATAAAGGAAAGGCTACCGATGACTTTAATTATAATAAGTGCCAGTTTATAAGAAAATTATTATACCTTAAATTAGGTTAATAATTTCTAACAAGGACCATAAAGTGCATCCGACCACTTTTGGTCTACCTATTGATACATATTATCAAATTTGGATTACCATAAGGAGGTGATGGATACATTTTAAATCATCTTCTTTCTATAGACACTCCAACATCACAAACTACTCTACTTGATATTCCTCCCTAAAGGATACAAATAAAACAATGGGAATTCATTATAACTTAAAAATATCTTTAATAAAGATGTATATCTATAACCCCACTTTATATATCAACAACGAAATGCTGTCCTGACCCAAGATGGGGTCCACATAAAATTGAAAACACATCGTAAAATAACTCAAACTACCAAGATTAAAAATAATCCATCCAAATCATTACAATGAAGTACCTCATCCTTAAATTTTAACACATGATTATACATGATCTTTTTACCTTGAAGAGTTCCCATTTCATTCAATACTCAACTGTCATCGACATTGATGAATCTGACCTATTTATTAAAATCTGAAAATCTAACAATAGTTGAGTTATACAATCACATTTTGCAGAAAATATAAAAAATTATTAACTAAATAGGGAAATAAAAATTATACATAAGAACTATTATCTATTTTTTCAATAGATAAAAAAAATATCGGAAAACAAGAATGTTTAAATTCAGCTAATCCTCTCTCACCCATGCATTATGATTACATTATTTTCCTCTGTTGAATTAATTTCTAAAACATATATATCACACATAATATTTAGATAGTTCTATTTATATAAGTGAGAACTATCAATAACTCTAAAATAAAATCTATAATAGTCACAAATAATAGAATATATCAATTATTCTTTAGAGGAAAAAATAAATCACAATCAAAACACAAAATTAACTCCTTGTTAAGAACCTAATTAGTCGATATAGTTTCAAACATAGGTATGGGAAAATTGCAACACCGTCTCTAAATGTGAGTTGGTTGTTTGTTAGTAATATCCTCTATTTGATAGAATGAATCCTATTATCACTAGAGGTATTTGTGTGAGATAACAGAAAAATGGAATGAATGATAATGAATTACCTCTATGTCATACATGTGAACACATTCATGACCCTTAAAAATGATACCTTATAGTTATAAGTAAAGTAATATGTTATAAAGGTCTTGGAAATATGATATGTCTTCCACTATTGATAAACTAGGTTTATTGGTAAGATAATAAAACTCATTAACACTAAATAATTACTGGTAAAATTTATAATCCAATTAACATGAGAAAACTAAATCTTAATATCACCCTCTATTTGATAGGTATGTGGACATGAAAGCCCCATCTCTAAATACGAGTTGGTTGTTTTTCAGAAATATACTCTACTTGATAGGATGAATCCTATGATAACCAGAGGAATACGTGTGAGCTAACATACAAATTGAATGAATGATAATGAATTAACACTAAATGATACATGTGAACATATACACGAACCCTATAAATGACACCTTATATTTCAATTTATTTATTTCGTTTTTAATTATTTTCATCATTCATGTTTGTTTTATTCACTTCTTTAAGATGCATAAAACGTGTTTTTAAAGCATGGAGGAACATGTTATACTCTATATAGTTTCATCAGTGTGTTGTTCTTCCTTCAATCCCTAAATAGATTTATTCATTTTATTTATATTTTAATCCTATAAAATATTAATTTTTAAGGATATTTTTTATTTTGAAAATTTAATGTTTTTTTGGAAATAGTTATGTTTATGTCATTTTAAGTGAAAATTTGACTACCAAAAATCCAATCAATGAAAGGTATGTATTTAATTTCTATTATATGTTGTCTGCATGCCTATAATGAAAAACTATTACTAAAATTATGTATGGGCATATTTTACAATGATAATTACTTTTATGATAGACTTATAGGTTTTCTTGATGAGCATTATGCTTTATCATATTTTTATATGCATATTAGGTTTTGATGTTTGCTTTTTATTTTCATATTATAGGTCCTCATGTCTAATTTTACGCATGAAATCAAATTTTTTCATATCCAAACCTACTTTTTTATATACAAACTCATTTATATTTTTTTTTTCAAATGAAATCCTATTTTTTATTATAAATACCTATTATTATGTTATAATTATGTGAAAAAATTTTATTATTCATGTAAGTATTATGTTTGTTTCACACCTGTTATCATGTTACAAGAATTATACAAAACATTTTGTATTATACACACATGCATTAGGCTAACATTTTTTTCATATCTATTATTATGTTTCCAAAATTATAATTATATGAAAATATTCTATGCATTATTAAAATGCGTTATAATTATATAACCATGTATTATGTTATATTCATTCTGAAAAGCCACATGACATATCATTCTAATAAAATTGGTATGTTTAATAGTGCATTGTATTACCTATATTTTTAATAACAACTAATTATATTAATATATGATGTTAAATGATTCAACTTTCAATCCCCCTTGCTTAGTTTATTAAGAAAAAAATTATGTTTTATAGTTAAATTAAACTCCCACCAGTAAGGGGTATGCTATTTACCTTGATAAAAAAACATGGTAGAGATATTTCTGCTTTAGTGGTTGAATTTCGAATTCTTTCATGGATACGGTTTCAAATACCAGTTGATATGAACCCATACTCACAATTATGTTGATGCTATAGAGTTCCTGTTTCCGTGAAATCAATTTGAAAATGGAGGAAGCAGGATTCACGCCCCACCTGTACTTAGTCGAGGACATTGTGAGTATGTTAAGAATCCATGGAAGACCAAAAGAAGAGATTTTAACATACTGGTGGGTTGATCAGGTAAAATATGAATGGTGTGGTTTCAATTTCTATTGTGTGTTTGTGTATTAGGTAATATAAACAAATTGATACTCCAATTGTTTTTGGATTCAAGAATTTATGCTCTGTTTATACAGATTCAGGCATTTCTGTTGTGTGTGTTGATTCCAACATTTACAGGTAAAACTAATTAGTTTTTTCCATATAAAGGATATAGAGAAGGTTTTAACCATGTAATTATCCTCTAATTTCCATGGTTAAACCATGGATATATCAAAAAATATCAATGGTTAAAATTGTGGCTACAGAGGACCTACTTCCATAGTTCTAACTATGGTAATAGTTTCCAATTATTATGGTCAAAGAGTGGATGTAGCTTAAAATATATACAGTTTAAACTGTGGATATTGGAAACCTTTATCAATGATTTAAACTATAGAAATAGAATCCAATTTCCACAGTAAAACCTTGAAAATATGTGACCTATTACCATGGGTTAAACCGTGTAAATAGGTAAAACCTATTGCAATGTCGCTAGCCACCACAGTTTTGGAAGGCCATGGATATAGGGTGTTTACATGGGTTTTGACCTATGGCCACATATCCAGACATTAGTTATAGGTGAATTTTCTAGTTGTGAAGTAGTTTTTATTTTTATGTATTCAGATAATTAATGGGTAGGAAATGTTGATGATAAAAGATCCAATATTGGGGGTGTTTTATTTTTAGAAAAAGTTATTTTATTTGGAATACTAGGAAATAAAATTTAATAGCCTTTAGAATGAATGAATATGGGTATATTACTACCCCTCAAGATAGTACTCAAGTTATGTGGATGAATACTCAGTTAAAAGAATTACTTATTGAAGTAAAGTTACCGTTGCTCTTATTTTATGATAAATAAAGTTCCCTAAACATTACCATAAATAATTTACAACATTATTATTAAAAAACTATTGAGATCAAATACAATTTTATCAAAGAGTATGTGGAGAATATTGATTTGAAGCTGGAGTATGTTCCTACATCATAACAAGTTACTATAAATTTCCAAAAACCTTCACTAATAGAATCTATTATCTATACTAAAACATGCTTCCTACTTGCATGTGTGCCACCTTCACATGAAGCCACATCACCCTAAATTATTTATCCATCACTCCATACCTAAAAATCCATCCCAATTATTTTCCACCGCTCGGTATTTCGTCCTCCTCCCAAATTCCCACCCCCGAAACTCCTCTCCTCGCTCTAGGGTTCCCAAGACCCTCTCGTCTTCCACCCTCCACGAATCCGATCTCCCCTCCCCTCCACAAATCCCTTCTCCATGATTCCGTTCTCATGTCTCCCCAAATATTTATCCCCCAGGAAAAAATTGAGTGCCTCTCTATATCCCTGCCCTCCCGCTCACGTTCTCCTTCTGCACCGGCTAAGGTTCCAGCATCGACACATCCCTCTCCTAGGCATGCTCCGCATCCGCCTCCATCCGCTCCTCCTATGTCATTTTAACCTACTCCGCGTCGATCTAATTTTCCTATGTGCCTCTGATTTTCACTTCACCATCGACCAAGTAATACTCCTTTGAGTACTACCTCCCCCTATATATCCAATCCCTACCCCTCCCACTCTCGAGTTCCATATCCTTCTCATACGGTTTGTGGTGACCATCGACTCCCTTAATAACACCTTCACCTGACAATGTTTTTTCACATGTATGAACTGTAACCCTACATTTATAGGGGAGGGGTAGGGATACACCACAAAAACACCGTAGTCTTAGTATTTCAGTTCCTTGTAATGATGGTAATCCCTAAACAAGTCACTTTCTTTAAGATTTTGTTCCACTATAACATTTCAAAACTCTGGGGATCTCTAATTCTATGTATCTATCTCAAAAACTCTGGGGATCTCCAATTCCATCTTTTTCAGGAGTCTGTATCAGAGGTAGGAGATCCCTCTTCTTCAAGCATGGGCATGAGTACTTATTCTCTTGGGGATATCGTGTCTTCTAGGGACCTTTCTATTCTTAAGATGTATCCTAGGTTTTTTATTCAATAATGGGCTAGTGATTATTCATTTTACAACTGTGTTATAGGAACATCAAAGAAGTTGATGTTTAGGAGTCAAGTTCTACAATGAAAAAGGATTTGTTACAACAACTACAAATTCATCCTCCACTCATGTATTAGTATATTTGTCTTCATTGTCTTCTATTTTTATTAAATCATTTGAATGGACATTATTGATTTTTTGGCATGTCTGCTTTGAATTATTTTTTATTTTCAGCATGTTAGTTGCCTAAAAAGTGTGCTGCATTTCAGGTGTACATAATTGGCGTTGATTACACAAAGATGAGTTTCAGTGATTTTTTAGGTATTGCGATTTTACATCCTTAACTAATTTGATACTACTATTTTAATGTTGGCGGTTATTAAACATAGGGAGGAGCTTATGCGATTTTTAAGGTATTGCTATTTTACATCATTAACCATTTTGATACAACTATTTTCATGTTTTAGGAAATATTGTTCCAAGAGATCATTTTGTTTCAACCATTAATTTATAGGAGATCAGAAGGCGCGACATCAAAGTTTTAGGTATTCTTGTGTCCATAAGTACATATATATGGTACCTAATGTTATAATTTCATCAAAAATTAAATCAAGATTATGTTACAGTATTATGCTTCTAAACTCCATCCATTTCATCATCATCTGATTATTTTGATGTTTTCAAATTCCATAACACCATTATATATCTTTGATTTCATAAAACAATGTAGTGGAGATCATGGAAAAAAATGGTTTCATCCATTCTGTATTCATTGATTTTTATAATTCAGTTGGTTGAAATCAATCTCCTTCTATTATTGTTTCATGGTTTGAATTTACTTCCATGATTTCCAATTTCAACACATTTTCATTTTGAACTGTATCTTATATGCTATACAAAAATTTTGTCAATTAATTTCTATTGGTTTACATTTTATTAGAAAAAAGCCGAGAAAAAAAGTTGTTTTTTCCCAGTGGATTGGATCTTTCGATGAACTTTTATATGTTTTCAGGGCTCCTCTTTAATGATGCAACATCACGAGCATTTTATGGCAATGTTTCTTGAATTATAACCTCAACCCTTTAAGAGATCAAGATCAGATACTAGGTGTGACTTTACTACAATGTTTTTCAATTCCCACACTACTACATTCTAAACAATATCTTATATTCTATGAATTTTTTTTCAATGTCATTGTATTAGTTTACTTTTTAAGAAAAAAACATACAAAAAAATCTAAATTCTAAGAGCACCAGCCCATTTTTTTTATTAAATTGATCAGTTTTTCTTCAGGACAGAATTTTCATGATTTCACGTAACATGAATGGTAAATTTCTGGATGATTCTATGAAGGAAGATTTATTTTCCTGGGTTTTTATAGAGGCAACGTCCCTTCTAGACTCATGGTTATGCTATACACAACTATACAATAATCAGTGTTACAATGTTTTTCAATTCCTGCAGAACTGCATTCTAAAAAATATCTTATATTCTATGAAAAGAATATTTTCAATGTCATTTTATTAGTTTACTTTTTAAGGAAAAAATGTACAAAAAAATCTAAATTCTATGAGTACCAGCCCATTGTTTTTTTATTAAATTGATTAGTTTTTCTTCAGGATAGAATTTTCATGATTTCACGTAACATGAATGGTAAATTTCTGGATGATTCTATGAAGGAAAATTTATTTGATCGGGTTTTTGGAGAGGAATTGTCCCTTCAAGACTCATGGTTATTCCATACATAGGTATACATTAATCAGTGTTAAAAATCACAAGGCAATTATGGCTCGCTCATCCACAGGTGTGTTCTTTTGAAATGATCGTTACTTAAAAATTCATGCTTGTAATTCATTTCGCTCAAATTTCTGTGACAGTATTCACTGTCACCACTTTCATTGCATCTCACAAGAGGTTTATTGAAAATGTAATCTTATATTGAATATTTTATCTTAAATATAAAGACTTATATTTTCCTATACAAGATTATTTAAAATGATAGCTTATTGAATATACAGTCTTATATTTGTTTGTTATTATATTGAATATATAGGCTTATATTTAAATATTCAAGCTTATATTTCTATCAAATATGCAGGCGTATTTATATTCTTTATTAGGTTTAACTTAAATATTAAGTATTCTAATAAATTTCACTCATATTTCTCTTACACAGATTTCACCATCACCAGTTTAATTAGATCTCATGAGATGTTTCTATTAGATCAGTGAAACCAACATTTAATGGTTTAAAATTTGAAATAAGTTTAATTTAATTTCCATCAACATTTTACATTTTCCACTACAATTTTTTATTTTACAGTTTCATAATATATCTATTTTAAGTCATTATAATTGATTTGTGTGATATCTTTCCTATTTTATTGGAACCGACCAGTTGCACAGAGGGGTCAAACATTGTAATCAATGAGACAGTTAAGGTCCTAGCATCAAATTTAATGTTCAAGGATGAAATTAATGTGTTTTGAAGCTAGGAAATTAGGGTTTCACCCAAGCATCAAGTTCTACAACTTGTCACCAATAAGTGGCATATGGGTCAGTGTGAAATTGATCTTTCACAAGATTTTGATATTTTAAAATAATTTGAAAGTAGTGGGATGAACCCTACTATAGTAACATACATTATATATATATTTGGGCTTTACAGTTTTATACATACTAATCTTGATTTGGATATCATTAGGTATTTGAGGTTTAGAGGCCTTTCTGTCAACCATTACTGTTATAATGCTATTATTTTTTGACTCAGTAGTGAACTATCAAATGCTTTTATTATTTCAAAATATATGAACAATTGTGGAATACCCCCGGATTTTTATAGCTAAAACATTTTTATTGAAGTGATTTTCCCAACATGGGATCTTGAGAAAGGATTGTGCTTAATTGTAGATAATAGTTTGGAGTAGTGTGTCATTTTATTTTGATGCATGTGCTACCTAATTAGATGTTATATATGGTTTGTTTATTGTTTTTATGTTTCTTGATCATTTTATTGTTGCCCAATGTAATTACATGTCTTCTTTAATTAAGTTTTTTATCACCATCTCAGGTATGTAACATGCAATAATCATGTTTTTCAGGTGCAACATCAATAATGACTAACTATTGTGGCTAAAGGATTTGATGTATTCTCAAAGGTTTGCTTGAATCCTTCTAAAACTTGTGATTCGTAAAAATTCATTATGTTTTTCACTACATTATATATACAATGCAGTACCTATTACGCCCAAATTTGAGATTTGTTATTCAGAATCACCATTTTACAGATTTGAAGTACAGAATCATTAAACATTTCCATAATTTTAATTAATCATCGGGAATGAAAATGATTTTAATTGATGGATATGCTACCATCTTTCATCCCTGACAATGTTAAGAATCTTTAAACAGAGTCAAAGGGGATTAGGCTAAATCTAACTAGTTGAACTAGTACTTAAGGGATGCATTCATCATTTTGATCAATCTGTTGGATTAATCTAATGTTACAAATTTTCTACTTCTGAATTTTTTTCCCAAAACTTTTCATTAACATATTCAATGAATCCAAAATAAAATGTGTATTTAAAAATACATGGAATGCACATATTGTTATTAAGAATTTTTTGACTAATATAGATTTCACTATTTTTGATTTATGATGTATGTTTGCTATAAAAAGGTGTAACCAATTTATGTATATTTTTTCCATTATTACTAATTTCCCATTTTGTGATTACCCTTTTTTCAGTCAAATTGTTTTTTGTATGCTGATTTGATATGTATGATTATTATAAAAAATAATACCAATTTGATTATGGAATTTTTGTTTCTAGTTTACTATATTACACATATTTTGATAAATCATGTTTCCATCGAATAAAAATGAAATCCCATTTTAGGAAATCTGATTATCTCCAACTGCTAAACAAAATAACCATTTTTTGAATAGTTATTTTTTTCCCAATGGAATTATTCTGTTCGTATCTACTATTAGGTTATTCTGTTTCATGTCACCATTTGTTTTTTGATACTAATTTGTGACATTTACCCACATTCAAGTTTAATTACATATTACATGGATCAGTATAACTGTATACAAACTTTACAAATTGCTTCTCCTCTGCATTGACAGATCATTGCAGTACTAAGAGGCTATTAAATGCACATTCTGATGACATTAGTTGCACTCTAATGGGCTGAACTACTACTTTTGAAAACCATAGTTCATGTTACTATTATAATTCATTTATTAGCTACTAAAATCGAATTTCAGTTCTGTTTCAATGCTGATAGAACACTCTATAGTTCTATTTCCTTGGTGATTGAACATTCCAGAGTTATGTTTCTTTGCTAAAATTCAACCATGATGTTCATTCCATTTTGAAGTTAAGTTTCCATGTTTCTGGTTCAATATTTTAGCTACTTTAAGTATCTATAAGTTTTGTTTTCATTTATTATGAATCTTCTTCGCCAATTACTGTTAAAACAAGCCTTAGAAAATGATGGAGGGGAGGGGAGGGGCAGGGGATGGGCAGGTTGGAGGGGAGGGGTTGGGTAGGTTGGAGGGGAGGGGAGGGGAGGGGGGGGGAGAGGGGAGGATGATGGAAGGGGGAGGGGGATGCTGGGGGAAGAGGTTGGGAAGGGGGAGGGGAGGGGAGGATAAGGGAAGGGGGAGGGGGGCTGCTGGGGGAAGAGGTTGGGCAGGGGGCGAGGGGAGGGGAGGGGAGGATGGGGACAGGGCCGAGGGGCTGGGAAGGTTTGAGGGGAGGGAAGGGGAGGGGAGGGGAGGATGAGGGAAGTTGGGAGGGGGTTGCTGGGGGAAGAGGTTGGGCAGGATGGAGGGGAGGGGAGGGGAGGTGAGGGGAGGGGAGGGGAGGGGAAGGGAGGGGATGGGAGGGGAGGATGAGGGCTGGGGGGCTGGGTAGGTTTGAATAGATCCTTTGATTTTCATCATCTATATGTATTCTATTCTGTTTTCTACGCTTTCTTCACATGTTATATTTTTTGTGTGGAATGATATCTCTACTTCTTTGCCTCATGATATTTGATAGGAAACTCTTATAAGATCTCCATATATTGTATTACTATTGTACATCTCCACTTCCAGTTCCCTAGGTATGAAATTTTTTACAGCATTGATGCAACTACTGTTGGATTGAAAATCAGCTTATGATTCTGTATTAACTCAGTGTGCAGGTCTTGGGATTGTAAGAGGCCTTGATACATCAATGTAGGTGATTTATGTGATCCCGCCCATCCTATGTTCTATTTTGAATGTTATTTTCATTAATGTGCATTTATATATTATAATGTATATACTTATTTTGTGTGCTTCATGTCCATTTGAATGTTCTTTTTCAGTTGTATATTTCATTCATGTCCATTTCTCGGTGACATTAATACTTATTCTGCATATTCAGGTATTCTTATGTTGGATACTTATTTTATCTATATTCTTATGTTGTATTTTTATGCTATATATTCAGGTACACTTATTATGTGTTAGAAAAGGAAGATTCCATCCAATCTTATATTAGTGAGGCAAAGATGAAATGAATTGGGAACATCTTCTACTTTCTGGAAAATTACTCCATGTCTAAACATCACAACATCTCTATTTGTAAACAACAATTTTTGTTTTGTATTATAATTATTCCCCAGCACATCTCATATTTTTTATTAGATAAACTATTCTTTAAGTAAATTCTCTTTAACATTGTGTTTCATATTATGTAATATTGTTTTCCTAAATGCAGTTTATATTGAAGTCAGGTTTCCATCCTTGACTATTTCAAAGTGTTTCCCATTACAATTGATGTATCTTAATTTAACATTTTTTATTGAGGACGGCTTAATAGGTTTACTTATAATTCAAAATTATTCACCACGTAGTTGTAAGTAAAATTCATTAAACGTTACTATTTCTTCGTAACTAGTACAAATATTACTCTTAAAAAGAAAGATAATAAACTATTATGTTTTAAAAATAGTAATCTATAGTTAATAATAAGAATTATTTTATAGTACCGTGCATCGCACGGGCATAGTACTAGTATTTTTATAAACTAAGGTTGAACAGGGGTGTCCAACCTCTTTCTTATCATGGTTTAGGTATTTATTTTTGTCTCATCATTCATATTGTCTTTGGATAGTGTTTTTAGGTGGAAGAAGTGTTTCATAAATCTATTCATTGATATGTGAAAAACCATTTAAGGATGCAATTATGTAGGGGGATTTATGGGCAAGTTGTGAGTTCATCTTGTAAATGTGTGAACTATCATAATATTTTTTTGGACTGGATATATGAAATCTTTTTATAGGCAAGTGTTATAAGTAATGAATTATTTAAAAAAATGATGAAGATGTTTCACAAGTCACTACCTTTGGAAAACATAGTTTTTCTGTTAATAAATCATGTTTCCTATAATGATTTTTCTCACATAGGCTTAGAATTTTTGATAAGTAGTCCATAGCTTAAGGATACAATGTTTAGTTATTTATGAACCTTGGGAGACAACAAAATCTAAAGGGGGAGAATTTTGGGACCAAGTAAACAAGAAGTTGTTTTGAAGCTCCAAGAAGTTTATGAAGAAAGTGTTTTATTTTTTTCAATCAAAATAAATCAATTCACTTTGTAATAGTTTAATGATCATTATCAACAATGTAATTAGACAATTAGGATGAGAATGTTTAAGAAAGTTCATTGGATTTAGAAGATTTTTTTTAAATAAAAGGTTCTTTAGACTCACCATGGATTTGATAAGAATACTTGAATCGTAATGAGAATATTTATTAGAGTCTGAATGAAACTAATAAAAATATGATAACGCTTTTCTGGTAATGACCCAAACTATTATAAGTGAAATTTCCCATTTGATTTAATTAAAGGTCTTATTTTATAAAATGGATATAGAAAGCTCATTCCCTTAGTTTATTTTGTTATATCCAATTATATTTAAATGACCGTTAAGCATCATTACCATTGATAATATAGTCATTAAATAGTGATCACGTGACTAGTATAAATAGAGGGTTTTAATAAATCCTCTCTACACAAACAAAGAGGTGATGACCTCAACTAGTAAGAACATTCCATATGAATCCCATTTATCAGACCTTCCATGGTAGATATCATTTCTGATACTTTACGTTGACCAAGACTATGATGAGATCCAATATCATAAGTATGAGTGAAACTATTTACAGAAGAAGTTCAAGCTCATTGAGATCACATCTGAAACCATGTTCACTGAACGACCCCATGAAAGCCCCACCATCAGACACCTTACTCTTAGGGCGTTTACTGGTGTATGAAGGGATATATATCAATACCCTATCAATAAGATTTTGTACATTATTTTGGAATAGAATAATGAAAATACTTTCATTTTATTATTGATTTTAAAGCACAAATATTATTTTTTTCATTAATATTCAAATTGATTTAAGAAATATATTTTGATGTATTTATAAAATAATATTTTAATAAAATATTATTTTAAAATTAATTTTACTAAATATAAATTATCATATAATTTTTATGAGGCTAAATATAATTTTTATTAATGCTTAAAAACCATTTTTGTCAAAACCCGTCAATTTTCAATAAATATCAGTTGTTATTTTAAAAGTAAAAATTGAAATATATAACAAATTATTTGGATAAAATTTAATTTATTTTGGGAATCAAGACATAGAAATTTTCCAATGGTTAATTTTTCATAATTTCTTGAGACAGTCAATTTTTTTGGTAAAAATTAAATACCATTAAAATATATAGTGTGTTTTATGACATCATAATCACCCAATGGTGAGGTAATAAAAACTATAAAAGGGGTATTCATCCAAACATAAGTTTTAGAGATAAAACAATGTGATTTTATATTTTTTTCATATTTTTTATAAAGCCTTAATGAATCCTTCAAAATTTATATTGTATTTTATGATTTTAATTTCATTTATTTAATAATGTGACTCACCTCCACTTAAGAAAGGATAATTATTTAATATCTTCATCCCATGGACTTATAAAATATTTTTTTACAATATTATTTGGATAAAAACATTGGAAAAAACCATGGGAATGTTTTTGTTTTGGAATATTTATTTATATAGATTCCAAAACCTAAGTTTGTAAAATATTAAAGAATTCCCCTCTCATTTAATTTATAAACCCACCCAAGCTCCCAATTCTCTTCACTAAAAATCTCTATTTCATTTCATTAATCTTTCCTCCCCTCTCTATAATCCTCCCAAGTCACCCTAATCTCTTAATAATCCCCTCTTCAATATTTTGAAGTCACACACTCAAGTATGGGTTCCTTCAATTCACATTTTTATCCAAGTTTCCTTATATTTTAACACCCTTTTATTTTCATTTAAACATAACGGGTTATGTTTTTTCAGCAACCCCATATTTCCCTTATTATGTTTGAATGATTAGAGACCCCTTTCTCTCTTAATTATCCCTCCCACGTACACTCGTTACCATGCCAAATATTTGTAAGAGTTATTCCATTTCTCCCCTTTCTTCAAGTTTATTTGTTATGTAACACCTTCTATGTCAAAATTTAATATATTTGGTCATGTATTTATATGACCCTCTTACTTTATATATCATGTTTATATGATGATATACACCATCCACTCTCAACATCCATTTTTATGTATTTTTATTCCACACCATTATGTTGCCGAAATTGTACTATGATTTTCCATTCCAAAATCTTCGTGTAGTAAATACAATTCTCATTCCACTATCAAGGGTGTTATATTTAATACATATATTCCTCTTTATATAGATTATACATGTATGTATTCCACACCCCTTGATAGTGGAATAAATTATGATTATAAATGAATCCATGCTTTATGATCTATGTGGCACACGTAAGCATGAGAATGAAATGAAAGTGACTGGTGAGACCAGAATTATATAGAACTCCAATTCATTGGGAAATGTTTAGTATCATGATATTTCATGTTGGTATAAGGGTTTACCTGATTCCTTGATGGGAATTTTTCCATTATGATATCTTTTTTGTTTATCCTTGACGTATGATATAATGTTTTAAGTTGTTTCCACATTTTTATCTTATGATTATCATGTTATATAATGCCTTTATGTTCATGTTTCTTTTATTCTCCATTGATATGTCTATTTTCTATCATGTATTATCTTCCTCATATTATTCCATATTTATTCCCTTACTGGTCTTTATAGCTCACCCCTTTATTATGTATGTCCTCAGGTTATCCCATGCAATTCTAAGTACAAAGGAATGTTGTGGTCATGTAAAGGGTGTTTTAAATAATGATGTTATATTTCATTTATTAAGTTGTTATATAATGTTCCTAATTTTCCTAGACACTAGACCTCTTTATATTTCTGTTTTTATTAAGTGTAATTTTATATCATTAATCCATTTATGAATGTAATAAAAATAACATGTTTGTTATATTGATTTTTTGTAATTCAGAAAAAGTCATTGGTTTTCTGGAAAACTTATGATGAAAGCCTTATGAAAGAAAGGGTGAGAAAAAGGATTTTCTACCATAAAAAATAATAGGATTCTATTATATTCCTAAATTTCTTTAAAGTAATGAGGAATTCAAGATTCAAGCTGAATTTTTAATAAGAATGATGTTATTGAATTCCAGATTTACGGTCTCATTTCATTAATTTGAGATCAATTAATTGAGACTTGTTTAATGGTTTTGAAGTTTTGTTCTGATTTTGTGAATATGAAGATGCAGGTTTTCATAAATAACAATAATCCACAAGATAAAAATATATAGAGAAATAATTTGGTGTGATAAGAATTTGTTGAAGTAAAATCTTTTGATAGCAGTCCATTGGATACATCATGCCACCAATCAATCGAAGAATGAAAAATTTGTTTTAGGAGATGTTGAGACCAATGAAGGAGAAAAAAAAATATTGTTAAGACTATTGAAAATAGGATTAGATATTAATAAAAAATGTAGTCAACCATTTTCATTAAGATAAATTGTTTGTTGTTCTAAACTTGGTCAATATAAAAAAGATGTAATTTTTTTATATAAAATGGTTCAAAAATTAGATTATATGATGTTTCATCTATCACAATAGAGATTCCACTGATTATCCAAGTAAAAAAGAGACCGATTCATCAGATAAAGCCTACATATATAATTTCATTATGCTAAAGAACATTAGTAGGGGAAGAGAGAAAAATAAGAACTACTTAAAGCATTTAAAAAAGTGTTTCCATGTAATTTCATGAATCTTTAGAAGTGGGAACTATATTTATAGAAGATTGGTTTCAATGTGGTAAAATTATTAGTTAGTATGAAATATCATAAGGATCAATTAATTTTTAGTTGGGTTTGAGAACCGTAATGAGAATTCATCTATTTTTATATGCGTCAATTGGTGTCGAGAAAGAAAATGAAGAATATTTTTTCTTCATTATAATGAGTAACTCCAAGTGAAAATTAAAATTTGGATAAAGAATGTTTAGAAATTTATAAGCGATCTGAAGTTGTGATAAGATTAACAGATGTTTAAGAATAAATGAGAATAGTAATAAAGAATCAAAATATTCAAATATATATCCATGATTTAAGGGGAATTTATGATTTGGGAAAATTTAGTTGAGTGGGAATGTTTTCCAAAATACCACCTAAAACAAATTTGGAACATTTATATATAGAGAGAGGTACTTAGTACTAACCTGACACAAGTACTATTAATTGATGAAGAGAGAAGGAGGAACACTGAAAGTTTAGAGAGAGAAGAATTTTCCAAATTGAGAATTCCTGAGGAAGATTCCCGGATAAAAAAATAAGAATAAAGTAGATTGTATTTAGCTAATTATCATACTTGTTTGGATCATCAGACTTGGAATTAGGCTGAGATTTCTGAACTGAGATAGAAGTTGTTATGGTTTATTTCATTGGTATTAAGGATGATTTATATTATCTATAATGAGAAATCAGACTGGAGAACTAGACTGATAATTCGAATAAGCATCATTAACAAGTATATAGATGTACTTACATGATTCTTGGTTGGAATGTGAATAATTTTTGAAAAGATCATATTTTTGAAAGTTGACAAGGCAATATAGTAACTTGTTTTGAAGAAACTGGTGAAAGTATCTGAACATTTTATAAAACTTTAATTACATTATTTCTTATTAATTGACGTAAATTCAGTATTGTATTGTACATAGTTCAACATAAGTTTAAGTACATAACCTATTTATTTTATCCTCAAAAAATGAATATTTTTGACTGGTTTGTGTTGTATTGAGTTGTTTCCAAACCATACTAAGGACGTATCTACTCTTATTGACTATAGAAACTTGTAAATTATTATGTTACTATGGATGTGTCATTATCTTTATAACAAAAAAGTCATAACTCATTAGTAGGAGTTAAAGGTTGTTTCAAAAGGAAGGAAGCTTAAAATAAAAAGATGTTACTGATTCACCCTAACCCCTCTCAGTGATACCCGGAGCCTGGCTTAGTAATATCACTTTGGAATATTATTTTAAGAATATAATAACCTATAATTCATATATAATGTAGTTTAAAATATAACTGGGTAGGTTTTAGTTTAGATAGAAGGCTCATTGTGGGGAAAAAAGTGAGGGGAGGACTCTATTTTTATAAGTGGGGAGTGGACACACTTCAAATTTCTTAAAATATTAAAATATAACATTTTCGTACTCAAGAAAAATGATTATAAATGGATAAATGTTAAAATTATGGATTTTATGAGCTAAAGACAAAAACATAAAATAGGATTTATAAAAGTTTAATTTGTAAACTTTCCCTTATATCTTGGTTAACCCTAGTTATCCCATTTTAACCTTAATCCCGGCAAAAAATTTTCAATATTAAAGTGTTATAATTTTTATTTTAAATAAGTAAGATCTTAAATAGAAAAGGAATGAAATATTACAAAAATAATCATCCTATTTATTCTCTTTTAATATGACTAGTGTTTCTAAATAATTTACTAAAATATTATTTTTCAAAAAATTTCAGTAATTTCATTTTTTAACTATTCTTTCAATTTGACTTTAAAGGAATCCTGATGATAAAGTAAATATACTATAAACTATTTAAAATAGAAATTATAAATATTTATTAACCATAAAATTCATGTTACACAATAGTTAATGAAAAAAAATATAACTTTTGATGTTTTTAAAATCATTTACTTTCAGTTTTCTACTAGTTCTACAAGCACCATACCATTCTTGTGTAGGAATTTAAGGTAGTTATACCATATAAAAGAATTAAAAAAAAATTACCATAATAAAATTAAATTAATAAAGTTAAAAATAATCTTTTATATTCATTAATTATATTTTTTTATCCTACTATGAAAATATAAAAGTAATTAAAAGAAAGTGTAATTTTTTTGAATTTTCATTACTTAAAATAATATAAATGTCATTATCCAGGAAAAATGGAACGAAAATGACCAAAATATTAATCAATGATGGATATAATTGAATTAATACAATAAAATTAAATAAAATAAATTTTTAGGTTAATTTTAATCCCTTATCTCATGGTTTTAACCATATATTACCCATAATACCCTTACTATGATTACAAATGTTAACCATGCTTACTATTTTTAATGACCAAAATAAATGGGGAATAATTAAAATTTTTGAACCTCCTTATTCCAAAATTGTTTTCCATTTTTTAAATTCATTCTCTAGAAGTTTCATTAATTAATTTTAATATAAATGTGTAAGGCGTAATGAAAAACAATTAAAAAATACGTTTTAATCATACAAATTAATTATTAACAA
This sequence comes from Viscum album, assembly GCA_963277665.1. Classification (NCBI taxonomy): domain Eukaryota; kingdom Viridiplantae; phylum Streptophyta; class Magnoliopsida; order Santalales; family Viscaceae; genus Viscum; species Viscum album. The sequence continues at coordinate 1,642,186,986 of OY728145.1, forward strand.
AATAATTTATTATTTTGAATAATATATAATTAATTATATTATTTGAAATAAAATGGAAAATATTTCTCTTTAAGGAAAAAATCTTGAAGTGCACTGTGTTGCATTTGTTGTCAATGAGACATGTTGATGTCTTAGAATGAATGGATGTCAAGAATTGTCAAGATGTGAATGCCAAAGGTTGTGATGGTGTTGGTGGTGAAGGAGAATGGCCATGGTACTAAGATGCATGTCACATAGGAGATTCACTAAGTGGCATAAGAGATTATGGTTGAAACATTCTCCATGCTACATCAGACGATTGATGAGCCGATCTTTAAAGTTTATAGAACTTGTATCCTAATGATACAAAGTCACAACAATGTTTGAAGACCATGCATTGTCTTCACAATGCATGAGGAGTTGAAAGGAGTTCCATCCACAACTACTAAGTGGATGATGTGCATTAATGAAGTCCATGCACTATCACTTAGTGCATGTGAACATGAAGATGATCCAATTGATCCTTGATTAGATCAATAAAGAACATTGAAGATTATAAGTGATTCAGGAGTTCGATTGATGAAGATGAACCTTTTGAATTCCATATCCTAAGTGAAGATCATGTGAGGAGAAGAAATGGAGGAATTCTTAAGAAGAAGAAGAAGAATAGAGATGGGAAGAAGAAAGGCTTGAAGTGGCTTGGCATTTGGTACTTGATATGGCTTGATTTCATGGAGGACTTTGTTTTTTGACAAAGTCTTATTCAAGACTTAGCCAAAAATTAGGCCACCAAGGGCCAGCCTTAAGGGTTCAACCCCCAAGGCACATGTGGGCCTAAGGCGCCACGCCCAAGGGGGGATCCCATGTGGCCAGCCCGAGAGGCAGGGGGGCCGTGTGTAAGCCCCGGGCCACGCAGGGGATCAGTTCCTGCGTAGCATGGGAGCCTGAGCGTGCGCCCGAGGTGCATAGTGGGCGCTACAGCGCGCCCGCGGAGGCAAGAGTGGGCGCAGAGCGCGCCCGCAGGGAGAACACGGTGCGGGGCGGCACCGTGGAGGGAGAGAATTCAATTGAGGAGGCTGGGGCAGCGCTTAGTTGATAAGCCGCGAGAAAACCGGGCGAGGATTCGATGTGGGACGCGCATTTTTCACCGGGAACGAATCCCAGCCGCTCATCTGACCTCGCGGACGATCGGCGCCGCACATCTAATCCGCCGCGGCCCATCCTGATCGCGGCCGTCCAAATCTTTAATCTGACGGCTCTCCGCGCGTCTTCTTTCCCGCGCCATGCGAAGCCACCCGCGACGTCCCCGCTGAACCAGAGGCCATCCGAGCATGGATTTTTTGTTCCCGACCACCTCTGAAGGATCTAAGACCTCCATTGAGCTCGTCTCTCCACACCGAACACGGCCATGCATAAAAAATGGTGTGCATGCAATGTATAAAGAATTTGGAATTTGGCCGAAGGCAAACCGAAGGTGCCGAGGCCATGGGGTGTTTATGATTTGCATGGATTGGAAGAAAAGAAGGCCGTGCATGCGTTCTAAGTCGCATGCACGTGGAGGAAACCGAAGAAGAGGGAACCCGCGTGAAACAAGAGAAAAAGTTCAAGATTTGCAAAATCTTGAAAACCCGATAAATTCGGGGATTCAAAGATGTAACTCCGCGGATGTAAAGCACCGCCTCTGCCTATAAAAAGAGAGGCCGAGGCATTCTAAATGCTTTGCTGATCCTTTGTTGAAGATCCGGAGAACCGTGAGTGCACCTCTGCCTCACGAATAAAGAAGCCACCGCGCAAAACATTGCGCGGCTGTTGTCCCGAAGCCACCCGAGGCTTTGAAGTGTTCCCTGCGCGCCTACTCCCTTGCGCGACAGGAAGAACCCGAGGCCGCATCCTTGCGCGCCCGTGGTTGTCACCCTCTCTGCTCGTGAATTTGCGCGACAGGAGGAAGCGCCCCGCGGTGCTCATGCACCTTGCGCGACTTCCCCTTGCACTGAGAACTTGCACGGCTGTTGAGAGTGGACACACCCCCTTGCACGACTAGTTTGAGTTCAGGTTTGTGCAAGTAAAGGCCGTAGCCTTGGGTGTGTGTGAAACAAGAAGACCACCACAACTTGGGTGTGTGCAAAAACAGAAGAGGACCCGAGGCTTTCGTGCCTCGTGTGTGAACATTGAGAAGGCTGACTCTTTTTCTTGTGTGCCAAGTGAAGGAAGAGCACCGTGGGCAGTGTGTGTGCATAAGTGGAGAAGGACACATTCGGGTTGTGTGTGCAAAAAGGAGAGAAAGGCCGTAGCCATGTGCAAACAAAGGAGACCACACCATTGTGTGTGTGTGCTAAAGTGAAGGAAGACCCGAGGCCATGTGTGTGCACAAAGAACAACACCAAGTGGTGTGTGCCAAGTGAAGTGGAAGACCACACTTTGTGTGTGTGTAAGAATTGAATAATCCGTAGTCTTGGTTGTGCATTTGAACAAAGAAGAAAACACTTTAAGTGTGTGCATTTGAAGAGGCCGAGGGTTGTGACCTTGTGTGTGCACACCTTGAAGAACAAACTAAAAGAACACTAAAGTGTGTGTGTGCAACAAGAAGAGGAGGAGGCCAACTCATGAGTATGCAAAAGTGAAAGAAGTGTGTGCAAAGAGAAAAGAGGCCGAACCTAGTGTGTGCACTAAGTGAAGTGTATACACTTAGAAGAAGTGGAAGACTCCCACACTAAAGTAAAACACACTTTATGTGTGTAAACAAATTGGATAAAGTGTGTGAAGGAGGAGGAAGGTGTGTGCTTGAAGTGACTACACCCTTTGTGGGATTATTGCACCTAGAAGAAAGAGAAGGAGAGTGCATGCATGCATGCATGCACATGCACACGTGAATAAATCCAAACCAGCTTGTGTGCATTTGAGGAGTCCAAGACCAAAGATCTTGAAGAATTTGAGAATCCATGCAATCAGTGCATGAGGAAGCAGAGTTGCCATGAACTTAGTGCATGAAGTTGAAGTGAGTGAGACTGGACCAGACTGAAGTTAAAGACATCAATTGTCTGAGTATTCAGTAATTGGAGAGAGGCCAGGTCATCCTTAGAAGAAGGAGATAAATCCTGAGCAAGACGAGAAGACCTGTTCACCACAAGTGATCAGAAGAAGAGCAAGGCCAACAGCCTTTATCCCAGGCTGCTGAGGATACTTGAAGAACTTAAAGTGAAGAAGAGCTACTCGTGCGACTCGAGGAGCCAGAGAAGACCCTGTGGGACTCAGGGAGAAGAAGTCTTCAGTGGGATTCTGGAGCAGGCCAGTGGGACTCTGGTAACACTGTGGGACGCAGTATAAAGACCCTCCTGTGGGACTCAGGAGAGATACGGTGGGAAGCTGTATCGACCATTGTAATACTAACCGATTATAATGGGAGAATCCATGCTGGGAGAGCATGGCAAGGATGTAGGCCTTTGGTGCCGAACCTTGTAAATCCTTGTGTCCTGTGCCTTTTCATTACTGCATCATTCGGGAAAGGTTGAGAGATACAAGAAGAGTGGATCGAGGCTTTAACCAGCCATAGAGGTTTAATTGATAAGGAATCAATTAGTAAAAAGTTTTAAGGGATCACTGATTCACCCCCTCCCCCTCTCAGTGATTCACACTGATCTGGGCACTTCAATTGGTATCAGAGGGAGGTTGCCTCTAAAAGATCCAAGGGAGTCTTTATGAAGTGCAGATTCGAGGAAATGAGTGACCAGCCTCAAATGGAGATATCTGCCAAGACTCAGAAAAATAGAAAGAAGAAACAGGCCAAGAAGATGAAGAAAGCCTGTCCTAGCTGTGATGAAGTTGAAACAATGAATGATCTTCAGAGTGCACTCAAATATCTTCAGAAGACTGTCCCCATGGAAGTGGCAAAGTGTATAGCTACAGGAATCCATGATCTTCATGAAGAAAAATCACAGTTAGAAGAAGAAGCCAATGCTATGGAAGATCACCTGGCAAAAAGGGTTGGCATAACCAACACTCTCAGAAAGCTGGTGAAGTCTAAAGATGAAACTGTTTCCCTTTGCAATGAAAGATATGAAGACACTGCTGAAGAATTGCAAAGAAGCCTTTCTGAGAAAGACATCTGTATGATAATGATCAAAGATGTTTTCCATGCACTGGAAAAGAGGCATAGAGTTTCAATGGTTGTCAAAGATACTCAACTTGAAGACAAAGCAAAAAGGGTGAAGGAGCTTGACAATTCATTGCTTGAATTGAAGACAGTGCATGATGACCAGATGAATCAGCTGAAAGAAAGTTGGGAAGGAAAGCTAAGAGCTGTTGAGGATGAGAAGAACTCCCTTAACATGAAATGCCTAGAACTAGAGGTGATATTGAAAAATCAGCAATCACCCAAAGCCAAAACCTCCCAGTCAGCTGGTAGAAGAAATGTTGCCACTCAAGTGAGCATTGAGAAGGATGATTCTAAAATAAGGGCATCCTCTAGTGAAAGTGCAACATCTTCTAAGAAGAAGGTTCCATCCATATGGATGAGGAAGGTGAAGAAGCAGGGCTCTCCTGAAACAACACAACTTGTCAAGAAAAGTACCCAGCAATCAGAAGTACACAAGAGGTCAAGATTTGTGGGTCAATGTTGGTGTTGTAACAAGTATGGGCATTGTGCAAAGGATTGTTGGTACAATCCACTGAATGATAAAGCACAGAGGAAGCCCATGCCTAGGGGGAGCAAGCCAGAGGAAAAGAAGCAGCATCCACAGGTCCAGAGACATCTGTTTACTGCAAATAGATTTGGATTACTTGACAACATCTGGGATGATTACAAAAGTGGTCAAAAAGATACATGTCAATCTCCAACTGTATCCAGAGCTCAAAAGAAGAAAAGATCACAGAACCTGGCTCAGAAAGAATCCTTGGGAAGCAAGCATAATAAATTGGAAGATGCTCCCAAGAAGATTATGAAAAAGGAAGAGAAGTCCTTGGATTCTAAATCCAAGAAGGGTGAGTCATCCAGAAGGACCACCAAGAAGAAGTGCTTCTACTGTGGAAGGAATGGTCATACCATGGATCTTTGTAAAGAAGCCATGAAATTCAATAGAAGCCAACTGGACTCAAAAAGACAATCAATCCAGAAGAAGAAGAAGGGATTGATTGAAAACAAGTTGCCTAAGTGAGGTAGCTTGACAGTATCAAAAGAACCATGTGGAATTTCCAAAACTGAGGCCTCACTTCCAAATGACATGTTTGTCATATGGCCAAATCAGTTGCAACTTGCCAAAGATCTACAGAGAGCTAAAGATGAAGTTCTGGAAATTGCTAAGGCAAAAGGGAAGAAGAAAATTTCACATGAATATGTATTGAGATCCACACCAGCACAATCATCAATGAAGATCAAATGTGCAAGTGTGAAGACTGGTGAAAATGGGACATCTCGGTTGAGAGAATCTTCTCAACCTTGTTGTTCACATTGATGAACCAAGGAGGTTCCATCTTATTCCCTTATACATTGGTATTTACATGTTCTAACATTGCAGGGAATTGAAGATGATGATCATTTCTCAGCTGGAGAATGGTTTGGACAAAATGGAGTGCACCCCTTGAGGGGGAGCCAATCTGAAGAAGATGGAATTCTTAGATTAATACCATCTTGAGAAATGTGAAGGTATTCCAATCATACTTTCATCCCTTGTTTCTTACTTGAGTTTATCTTGTCAATTAAGGGGGAGTATGGATTGAAGACAAATGGATGAAAGGGGGAGCTTTATCTTTGCACCTGAACTTTCTAATGAGTTTTGTGAAGCATGTGCAGGATTTAGCAAATTCATTGTTATATCTGAAAAATTTCAAGCCCCTAAGCATGATCTCACATGTTTAGAGAATTGTGGACAGCATTGAGTTCCTTGGTTACATCACTCTTGTTTTCTACACCGGGTTAGCCCAAGTAGACTTAGAGTTGATTTACTAAAGGTTCTTTGCTAAAGAAGAACATGTGGCATCATCCCTCTCTTAGTGATTTTCAAGAAGATGCTATTCAAAGGGAGGAAGATATTTTTGAAAGAGAACCACACCACACCTTTGCATTTGATTGCCAATAAGGGGGAGAAAATATTGTCACACATATTGACCCATTCATATGTGCTGAAGGAGTGTATTGACAACAAATACAAAGGGGGAGATTGAAGTGCACTGTGTTGCATTTGTTGTCAATGAGACATGTTGTTGTCTTAGAATGAATGGATGTCAAGAATTGTCAAGATGTGAATGCCAAAGGTTGTGATGGTGTTGGTGGTGAAGGAGAATGGCCATGGTACTAAGATGCATGTCACTTAGGAGATTCACTAAGTGGCATAGGAGATTATGGTTGAAACATTCTCCATGCTACATCAGACGATTGATGAGCCGATCTTTAAAGTTCATAGAACTTGTATCCTAATGATACAAAGTCACAACAATGTTTGAAGACCATGCATTGTCTTCACAATGCATGAGGAGTTGAAAGGAGTTCCATCCATAACTACTAAGTGGATGATGTGCATTAATGAAGTCCATGCACTATCACTTAGTGCATGTGAACATGAAGATGATCCAATTGATCCTTGATTAGATCAATAAAGAACATTGAAGATTATAAGTGATTCAGGAGTTCGATTGATGAAGATGAACCTTTTGAATTCCATATCCTATGTGAAGATCATGTGAGGAGAAGAAATGGAGGAATTCTTAAGAAGAAGAAGAAGAATAGAGATGGGAAGAAGAAAGGCTTGAAGTAGCTTGGCATTTGGTACTTGATATGGCTTGATTTCATGGAGGACTTTGTTTTTTGACAAAGTCTTATTCAAGACTTAGCCAAAAATTAGGCCACCAAGGGCCAGCCTTAAGGGTTCAACCCCCAAGGCACATGTGGGCCTAAGGCGCCACGCCCAAGGGGGGATCCCATGTGGCCAGCCCGAGAGGCAGGGGGGCCGTGTGTAAGCCCCAGACCACGCAGGGGATCAGTTCCTGCGCAGCATGGGCGCCTAAGCACGCGCCCGAGGTGCATAGTGGGCGCTACAGCGCGCCCGCAGAGGCAAGAGTGGGCGCAGAGCGCGCCCGCAGGGAGAACACGGTGCGGGGCAGCACCGTGGAGGGAGGGAATTCAATTGAGGAGGCTGGGGCAGCGCTTAGTTGATAAGCCGCGAGAAAACCGGGCGAGGATTCGATGTGGGACGCGCATTTTTCACCGGGAACGAATCCCAGCCGCTCATCTGATCTCGCGGATGATCGGCGCCGCACATCTAATCCGCCGCAGCCCATCCTGATCGCGGCCGTCCAAATCTTTAATCCGACGGCACTCCGCGCGTCTTCTTCCCCGCGCCATGCGAAGCCACCCGCGACGTCCCCGCTGAACCAGAGGCCATCCGAGCATGGATTTTTTGTTCCCGGCCACCTCTGAAGGATCTAAGACCTCCATTGAGCTCGTCTCTCCACACCGAACTCGGCCATGCATAAAAAATGGTGTGCATGCAATGTATAAAGAATTTGGAATTTGGCCGAAGGCAAACCGAAGGTGCCGAGACCATGGGGTGTTTATGATTTGCATGGATTGGAAGAAAAGAAGGCCGTGCATGCGTTCTAAGTCGCATGCCCGTGGAGGAAACCGAAGAAGAGGGAACCCGCGTGAAACAAGAGAAAAAGTTCAAGATTTGCAAAATCTTGAAAACCCAATAAATTCGGGGATTCAAAGATGTAACTCCGCGGATGTAAAGCACCGCCTCTGCCTATAAAAAGAGAGGCCGAGGCATTCTAAATGCTTTGCTGATCCTTTGTTGATGATCCGGAGAACCGTGAGTGCACCTCTGCCTCGCGAAGAAAGAAGCCACCGCGCAAAACATTGCGCGACTGTTGTCCCGAAGCCACCCGAGGCTTTGAAGGGTTCCCTGCGCGCCTACTCCCTTGTGCGACAGGAAGAACTCGAGGCCGCATCCTTGCGCGCCCGTGGTTGTCACCCTCTCTGCTCGTGAATTTGCGCGACAGGAGGAAGCACCCCGCGGTGCTCATGCACCTTGCGCGACTTCCCCTTGCACTGAGAACTTGCACGACTGTTGAGAGTGGAAACACCCCCTTGCGCGACTAGTTTGAGTTCGGGTTTGTGCAAGTAAAGGCCGTAGCCTTGGGTGTGTGTGAAACAAGAAGACCACCACAACTTGGGTGTGTGCAAAAACAGAAGAGGACCCGAGGCTTTCGTGCCTCGTGTGTGAACATTGAGAAGGCCGACTCTTTTGCTTGTGTGCCAAGTGAAGGAAGTCCACCGTGGGCAGTGTGTGTGCATAAGTGGAGAAGGACACATTCGGGTTGTGTGTGCAAAAAGGAGAGAAAGGCCGGACCCTTGTGCAAACAAAGGAGACCACACCATTGTGTGTGTGTGCTAAAGTTAAGGAAGACCCGAGGCCATGTGTGTGCACAAAGAACAACACCAAGTGGTGTGTGCCAAGTGAAGTGGAAGACCACACTTTGTGTGTGTGTAAGAATTGAATAATCCGTAGTCTTGGTTGTGCATTTGAACAAAGAAGAACACACTTTAAGTGTGTGCATTTGAAGAGGCCGAGGGTTTTGACCTTGTGTGTGCACACCTTGAAGAACAAACTAAAAGAACACTAAAGTGTGTGTGTGCAACAAGAAGAGGAGGAGGCCAACTCATGAGTATGAAAAAGTGAAAGAAGTGTGTGCAAAGAGAAAAGAGGCCAAACCTAGTGTGTGCACTAAGTGAAGTGTATACACTTAGAAGAAGTGGAAGACTCCCACACTAAAGTAAAACACACTTTATGTGTGTAAAGAAATTGGATAAAGTGTGTGAAGGAGGAGGAAGGTGTGTGCTTGAAGTGACTACACCCTTTGTGGGATTATTGCACCTAGAAGAAAGAGAAGGAGAGTGCATGCATGCATGCATGCACATGCACACGTGAATAAAGCCAAACCAGCTTGTGTGCATTTGAGGAGTCCAAGACCAAAGATCTTGAAGAATTTGAGAAGCCATGCAATCAGTGCATGAGGAAGCAGAGTTTCCATGCACTTAGTGCATGAAGTTGAAGTGAGTGAGACTGGACCAGACTGAAGTTAAAGACATCAATTGTCTGAGTATTCAGTAATTGGAGAGAGGCCAGGTCATCCTTAGAAGAAGGAGATAAATCCTGAGCAAGATGAGAAGACCTGTTCACCACAAGTGATCAGAAGAAGAGCAAGGCCAGCAGCCTTTATCCCAGGCTTCTGAGGATACTTGAAGAACTTAAAGTGAAGAAGAGCTACTCGTGCAACTCGAGGAGCCAGAGAAGACCCTGTGGGACTCAGGGAGAAGAAGTCTTCAGTTGGATTCTGGAGCAGGCCAGTGGGACTCTGGTAACACTGTGGACGCAGTATAAAGACCCTCCTGTGGGACTCAGGAGAGATACGGTGGGAAGCTGTATCGACCATTGTAATACTAACCGATTATAATGGGAGAATCCATGCTGGGAGAGCATGGCAAGGATGTAGGCCTTTGGTGCCGAACCTTGTAAATCCTTGTGTCCTGTGCCTTTTCATTACTGCATCATTCGGGAAAGGTTGAGAGATACAAGAAGAGTGGATCGAGGCTTTAACCAGCCATAGAGGTTTAATTGATAAGGAATCAATTAGTAAAAAGTTTTAAGGGATCACTGATTCACCCCCTCCCCCTCTCAGTGATTCACACTGATCTGGGCACTTCAAATCTAAAATAGAATAAATTTTTTAAATTACCCGATTTAAATAAAATAAATGATTGAATATGAAAAATCTATATTTTTCACTATTCAAGGAAAAATCAATTATATTAAAAAAGTACCATAATATCATCATAAGTTAAATTATAAAGGATTATTTCAGAATTGGATTTAATTTTTTCAATTAAAAATTCTAATCTTTGTAGAAATTAATTATTTTATTTTTTCAAAAAAAAAATGAAAAATATTTTTTTCATAGAAAATATATTTTTAAAGTATAAAATGACATTCCTAAAAATTTATTAACTATTTTTTATTAATTAATAAATTATATAAACTATTATGAATCCTTTTTATAATGTGGTTAATCCTATTCATACCAACCAAATATATGACATAGTGATTATGATCACATTACATAACAATATTTTAATAGTATATCATAGTTCTCTTAAAAATAGTGTTGCTTGTTAAAAATCCTCTTAAGAATAGTATTCTAAATTTTTAGTGTATTTTATTATACCCCAGTAAAATTAATTTCACCATATTAATATTATATTGTTCATCAATGGTACAATATTTGAAAATATATTTGTTTCAAACCACATCATACATAGGGATAATAAAACTTATTTTAAATAGAAGAAGGGGAAGTATAATAGTTACTTGAAATAACACATAATCTGGTTCCTAGATATGGAGAACATTTCCATGAAGTTAAATTATAAACATAGGGAAGAAAAACAACATTAGAGGAATAATAGAGAGTTATAGAGAACATGGTCATGAGAAAGTTAAAAACGATAAAACCATAAATAATTGAGAGGTGAAAGTACCATAAATTTATTAGAAATAAAGGTAAAAGGATAAATTTTTTATTTAAAGATCCTTTTCCTATGTTAAGGGATATAATTTCTACCAAGATAGAGAATACAAGATAATGTTCTTAGTTTTTTAATTCCATTTCACAAGTAAACTTTTATCCTTTTTTATGCATTGATTAATTTCTACAATATCTCTTTTTACATTTTTGAATATTTATGATTAATTTTTTATTCATGACAACTAAAAATTATTTTTAATAGATAATAAAATCCATAAAATAATTAAAATTCATTCATTTTCCACTAAATATTTGAAAAAAACCAAAATGGTTATCAAAATTTATCCAATATGGAAAAATAAATTAATCTCTAAAACATTAATAATTAATCCCAAAATTTAACTTAATCCTGTACATAAAAATTTAACAACAAGAATCTTAAAAAAATGTATAAAAAACTGAATATTAAAAAAATTAAAATGATTTGATTAATTATTATTCCAAGATCAACATAACATATATCAAAAAATAACATGTAAATATGTTATTCATATATTTTATAAATACGGTAATCTTTTACATAAATAACCTGAATCACCATAAAACTAAAATAAAAATATTTATTCTTCAACATATTTATAAAAATTTTATTCTTAAAAAAATATCATCCTTGAAAATAGTATTCTCTTTACCATAATCATATAATTATCCACAAAAATATAGTGAACTTATTCCAAAATATCTTTCACCACTTAATCACCAAATAAATTTTCAATCTCATAGATATATATATATGAAAAAACATATGTCCCAAAAATATAATAACCCACGTGTCCCAATTTACAAAGTGAATATAAAAGATCATGTTTAACCTAAAAGTTACTAATACCTTTTAACTTTTATCCAGAAAATATAATTCATTCTTCATCAAATAACTTTTTCACTAAAACACATTCAAAACCAAAGGGGTTTATTCCTTAAATATCTCTAAAAATATCCTTAATCATCTTAGTCTCCCATCACATAAAACCTCAAAGGGGTATCTATTTCTTTAAACTGATAACCAAACATAGACTTATCAACCCATGAAACATTAGGTTTATCCCACATCACTATAAATTGTTATAGGTTTCTATAGATTCTATCCCCCCATTCATCATTATGGTTGAGGAATAAAATGTTAATTAACCCAAGCATATCCCCTTGGAGTGTCAAACCAGCTAAGAAGTAAAGGAAAAATTTCTATGAACCAAAATGATGGTCAAGATATATTCGACAAACTCTTTCTGGGGTTATTTCCCCTAGATGTATCCGGAATAAAACCACCTTCAATTATAGTATCAAGATAGGTATGTATTACTAGTAAAACAATATAATCTCTTCCTTATAAAAAAGTTTATGATATTTTACTATAATTATTCATTTCCTCATTGTTTTTTATAGGGTTATGTTCCCTAATCTATGTTTTACTAAATTTAGTTCCCAAGGTTTCTATTAAACATTCTCTAATACCAACTATAAATATCTCAACTCTAGTTGCCCATATTTGATGATTGATTTATTATAATGGAATTATATTGAAGAGATCACATCCCAAAGGATGAAACCATTTATTAGAATTGTTAAAATAAATATATAATTAAATCTCACATTACATTTGAAAACAAAAAATAAAATATAGAGAAGGTGAATATTCTATATCCTTGAACTCATTAAAATATTATTTCTTTATGTACTTGGGAATGGAGACAAAATCAGATTGAGAAAAAATGAACTATTAGGGTTTTGTAAAATAGAATCTATGATGAGAAAATATGGAATAGTTAATATGGTATACTAAATAACTATAAACACATTACATTTAATCAATAACTTGATCATGAAGAATAATATGGTATGAATAAATGACAATTAAATAATCCCATATAATTTATAACATGATATTTATACTTATCCAAGAATATCATAACTATTGAAACAATCTCATAGACATTAGTAACTAATTTCACAATTAGAGAATAGATAATTTTGGAAATCTTAATCTTACCATTGAGGCCTCATGCCAAGATATCTTACATAAATGGGTAAGGACACCACCAAATACCCAACATATTTTATATAATGATACCAACTGCTGCATCAAGTAGATATTAAATTCTAGGCCCCACTCATTACTAAAAAAGTTTAATTCATTCATTATATAAATAAACAAATAAACTTAATAAACATGGATTAATAATCAATAACTGTCCATATTGTAAGAACTATAACAAAAAATGTCCATACTTTATCCAGTAAAACTGATCAAAAACCATCCAGAGAAATAATAATTATTATCTCATTATAATATACCCCTAGTGGTGTATAAGTGAAATAAATAGATGTTGTAATTGATGAATATAAATACCATAAAAATATCATTAAAAATTCTTAAGGAATATAACTTTTTCACTTTGTAAATTACTTCTAAAAAAATTATATGTAATTGGGGAAAATAATTTCTTTTAAAATAAAAATTAAAGTTTATATAAAAATATTCTAAGAAATGTGTGGTCACCATGGAATGAAAGTTATTTCACACTATAATTATTGAAATAGACATTATATTCTTGCCTTTGGTAAAATTACCTTGTTCATAAAATGAAAGAAACATTCCATTAAAATATTTTTAATGAAATTAAAATATGGGTAAAAATGTATTCAAAAGATAATTGTAGAATATTAAAAACATTTATGAAAACTTTTTATATAAAATATTGATATAGAAGAAAAATATTCCTGACTGAATAGAAATCAAAGTTGGTTTTCCTTCAAAATATTATTTCAGTCTATTGAGTACTTAAAGTGAGTAAAATGAAATGAAAATATGTAATCTATTTAAATAACCACAGGAGATGAAAATGAAATAGGTTTATTAGATTTGGATTATATAATTTCCTTAAAACCGAAATTCAGGCATAGATAATACTTATTAAAATGATATTAAAACATAAATCTATTACCACTTTGGTAAATTTTGAATCATATTCCCCATGAAAGAATAACCTCAAATGAAACTTTAGATATCCTTAAAATAAGAATAATAATGATATAAAATGTTAAAGGGTCTATATAAACACATCATGAAATAATATAGGTACATAATATAAAACATGTCCAAAAGAAGATAATTTGAGGGCATAAACCCTTACAAAGATCATATCAATAAAGTGATAATTAATCAGTAAAGTTATTGTGGGAGACAAATGTAAACTCACAAGAAAAGTTTAAATATAAAATAATAAAATATTAGGTCATTCCACAAATAATCATGGAATAAAATAATCAATGGAGTAAAAGTATAACCTAATGAATTGAAATAGAGATAAGAAACCCCTTACAATAGCTTATCTTTCAATTCAAATGCAACTGGATAAATTAATTTTAATTGAAAAAGTAAATAAAATTATTATTAAGGATTAATGATATAACATGTAAAAGGTTAGTATATGCACCATATAAATAAAATTAGGTGTTTAACATTAATACATGCCTCAATTAAGGTAAATTGAGAATAAATCCCTTACTATATATATCGAACATTTACTCTACCCTCATATATAATAAATCTAAATTTATTATAATTCTATAAAATTAATATTTAAATACTTATAATATCATATATGATACACTTATACCATTTAGAAACCCATTTATTAATAATATTTTATTAAAATCATCTTTTGCAGGTGTTAACTGTCTCAATTTTTTATTTGTTTCGATTTGGTAGTTTCAATAATTTCATAATTATCTTGGTTATATCATCTAATTTCTTTTTTTATGTTATAAATATCATATATATTCATTATATGATTATTTTTAACCATCAATAAATGGTATAAAATTGAATTATATCATTTTTGGAGGCATTTTCCTATACGTATGCCTGAACGTTGTTTTAACCTTTTGATGGATAAAACGAATAAAAGGTAAATAGTAATTAAACTTTATAGAATAATTATTATATCATATATATCATATATATTTATTAAACATATCCTTATTACTATCCATTTAATTAAACTTTATTGAATAATTATTATATCATATAAATTAATTAAGTCTATCTTTATTACTATCCATGTAAAGAGGAAACAAAAAATTTATCGTATTACTTCATGGAGGTGGTAGTCCACACGTTCACCTGAGCAATGTCACAATTTTTCAAAATATTGGAATATAATAAAGAAGATATAAATTTATAATTCAAGAAGAATAAATATATCATAAATTTCATATATAAACATCAAAACCCATTATAATAACCAACGATAAAAAATGCTGATGGGAAATGATTTATATTACGACATGGAGGTGGTAGTCCACATGTACTCATTAGTGAAACTTTCACTTCTCATTTGACAGAAGATAGGGTGAATAAGGGTGTTTAAATAATCAAAATAATATTTAAGAATATTTAGGATACCAAATTTATTACTTTTTTTAATACCACATATTTAGTAAGTGAAGCATAATAAATAAATCAAAAGAGGCCAGGTAGGATGAGTATATCTTCTTTGGTTGGCCTACAATATATCATTTCTAAAAGACACTTGGAATGGACTTTTAAAAAATATCTAATTCATGTATAGGGAAGTTTAGAAGATACTTTGGTATAGTTTGTTTGAGCCATATACCTCAAAGTTGTGTAAATAAGAGAGCACGTGGGTGTCCATTTATAAGTGGGAGACATGACACACTTGAAAGTTCTTAAAATATTAAAATATAATAATTACTCAATAAATAAAAATTAATCCAATGGCTATATTAAGAAAGGTGTGATAATATTAAGTTGAAATATAGCCATAAAATAAGATTTAAAAAAGTTTAATTGGTAAATTTACCCTTATCTCTTAGTTTAAACCCTGATGAACACACATTAAACTTAACCACTGTAACAACTTTTCAAGCTTAATAGGTTATAATTTTACTTATAACGTAACAATTAGAACATAAATGAAAATGAATGATATTTTAGACAATTTGAAACCCCACATTTCCGCTTAGAATATTTCCTGTATTTTTAAAAAATTTAATAAAAATATTATTTTTTTCACAAAATATCATTAAGGTCATTTTTGACACTATTCATTTAAATTAAATTTAATGACATCATGATAAAAAAGTAAATATAATATAAAATATTAACTATAAATTATACATTATTAACCATAATATTCTTGTTAAACCATAATTAATCCAAACAAATATTATATTTTATGTTTTTAAAATAATTTACGTTGACCTTTGTACTATTTTCCCAATCATTATTTCATTGTTTTTAAAGAATTTCATGTAATTATACTATTTTTAAAAATTAAAAATAAATCACTAACATAAAAATAAATTAATCGTATTCAAAAAAACACTAATAGTAATTTTTGAAAAAAATTTATCCCTAAGAGAACATAAAAACTAAAATAAGAGAAAGAGATTTGTAAGAACCCAATTCTTCTTATGTGGTACTGTTTCTTCATTTTTCTTTTCCTTAGAGTTATTTTTGAGAAAACAAGTAAAACATGAAAAATGTTATGTTTTTATTAGAATAGGTTGTGTAATACTATATACACACTATGTAGTTTGTCCGTGTAGGATGGGGATACACGGTGTGTGCTTCTATTAGCTAGGAAGCAAAGAAAAGGCCACTACACATCGTGTACTTCCTAGTACATGTCGTCTAGTCATTTCAGTAAGGTCAGTGCCAGACTTGTAAAGTAAGCTAGGGAAGTTATGAAAAGTAAAATGATATTCACACTATGTATTTAGATTTATACGCCATGTATATGGATTTACATGTCGGTATAACTAAAATTCATCTTAAAATGGGTAGTATCCTCATTTCTCTTCTTCTGGACAGAGGAGTCACCAAGTGAAGAAGGATCCACGAGAATATTTCCTTCTCCCGTTTCATCATCTAGAACCCGATTCACAAGCCGTCAGTCTAATTAGATTCCTCTCGATAAGATATTTCATATTTTTGTGCCTCTGTTGATGATTTTTGTTCTTGAAAAAGTTATTCAATGTTGAATGATTTACCTCTTTTATTAAAACTACACCCTTCTAGGCTGATTCAAGTGTCGTTGTCATATTATATCAGTTATACGACATTGAGGTTAGTGGTATTGTAAATTTTGATGAAATTCAAGATTAATATATGTGCCAAAATAGAATGAGGCCATATTTGGTTTCTCTATAATTGAAACCTGTTGATAACTAATGATGATTAGGTTTTTGATTATATGAAATTGAAGCATGTGATTGCCGAATTGTTTGATTTAGGGACACCCCATGGGTGCATTTTCTATAGTTATCCATTTGGAAAAAATTCCTATGAGGATTGGGAATGTTTTCCCTTTTTGGGGTTGATTAGAATCATATATTATTATATAAATTCCCTCATGAGTTGTTACGATTAAAACCATGCAATAGTTGAATTTTCATATGTTCGTTTCTTTGTGAATTTCACGTGTGAGTTGTTATATTTAAAGACTTGTGATAGTTTAATTCACATGTTTCTCTTTTTGATTGATATCTTAAATCATTAAAAGAGGTAATTTTCCATGGGAAATCCATAGTATCAGTTAGAAGATAAGGTTGGGATCATGTGACTTATTATAGCTTTCTTACAATGGGTGAACCATTGTCTCAGTTAAAAGGAAATGAACAGACTCATTAGGTTAATTACATAAGGGTCATGAGCGAGCCACAGTTTTGGTCGTTGGTCTTATAGAGTATTCTTGTAAATTTCAAGAGAATCCTAGGTCCATTGAGGGATACCTAGGAGAAGCTATATTGAAAACTAAACAAATGATTTATCGTTTAAATGGTGATATGATTAAATTCAAAATGGTTATGTCAAGAGTTGATGATTACAATGGTATGGGGGGTCGACCGGCCTAGGATAGACTTTGATACCTTTGTAATGTTCACATAACTTGTTAAATGAAATGGAATGAATTATGAAATGCCTTCCAAGAAAAATCAAAATCTTGGATTCAGTCTTCACATTTTATCTAGATGATCTTCTAAGACATGTGCTTTGTTAACTTCTATACAGAGGATTGGTAGGCTAAGGTTGAATCTCTAGATACTTCCACCTAAATGAAATTTAATTTCTAAAGAACATAAATAGAATAAATGGATAGTTACATGATATGTTCATAGTTACTATTTTCTATTACTACTATTGCATATATTCCATGACTGTTAGGCACATATCTTTGGTGGTTTTCTATTGGGATTAGTATCACACCCTGTTTGGGTCATGCTTTTGTACCCAAAAATATTATATGATTGTAGGTGTTGAAAATGGAAAACACCCAAATATAGGTACTATATTATTTCTTAGTAGAAGGAGGGCATGGGACCAAGATGAGGTTTGTGATGATTCTGAGGGTTATTTATGTTTTTTTACTTTTACTATATTTTTATCTGACTACAATATATCTGATTTAGGCTTCTTTTTTAGAACTTATAACATGATGCATTATCTTTTGTATGGTTTGAGACTTGGATATTTATCTATCAAACTTCCATAGTTTTGTTTCAGTTGCATTTTGTTTACTGCTTCCGCTATTTTTTAATATTTTTTGACTGTGTTATTATCTTCCAATTAGGGCATAGTTTACCCACTATCACACCCAAGGCCCTTTCTACTAGTCGGAAGCCTCTGGCATTTGGATAAATGTGTTTGAGGCCATGTGAACAATGAGGTACATGGAAACATTCAGTGGCATTTAGATCCGAGACGTTACAAAGTGCTATTAGAGGATTTCATTCTTCTTGACTTTTTATTTGGATCCTACTGACTGGATAAGAAGGAAAAAAGCCTTTGGTAATTATCTTTTCTTAGAAGTAGCTACTCCACGTACAGGGAAAAGATGAATTAACTCGAATGAATTGTGATTTTCTAGTTTTACAGTTGTATGAATTTCACTGTTGGGTGATGCACTTGATTTATGAAATTACAATTGATGCAATTGTGCATTCTATTTTAGTTGAAACCTAAAGAGATAAGGGTGATCCATCTCATTCATCATATAGGCACTTGTTAGAATCACATGCTAGGCATTATACCATGCCATCTTGGATGTTCTATTTATCACATACAGTTGTGATAGATGATGTGATAGCTAAGCATGGTGTTATTATATGTGTATTAGTATTTGCTATAGTTTGGATGGAATGGACGCCCAACATTGGTTCCTAAGGTGTATGGGCCCTCTTAGACCAGAATTTGGAAAATCATGATTCATTTTTATCTATAATTGTATTATGATATGTTCTTCTTGGGTACCAAACATTGACTTGTGGGGAGTATGGGCCCTCACGGATTGGAATTTGGCATCCTGCTTGTTGGTTTTCTGCAGAACATGGGTTTTTTGGGAAATTATGAGTTTCTATCCTTAAAACCAAGTATACCCGACGTGTAGTCCACCCTAACACATTGTGTCTTCTTACATTTAGAGAATAATGTGTTCCATGTTTTTAAAATAACATGCCATGTATCATGTATACATACCATGTAATCCTTGACCGTGTAACCTACTGTGTAATGAGGGAACATTGGTTGTTGAACTTCTAGAAGTACACACTATGTAATGTGAGTACACGTTGTGTAGAAGTCGACCGTTTATCCGGCCATGTGACTAATGACAAATGTGGATGAAAATTCTGATGTACACGCCCTGTCTAGGGTGAACACACAGTGTTTTCCTACACTAGAAGAACAATGTAGTTCTATCCATTTAGATGTATCTGGGTAGGAAGGGAAATCTATGTACATTCCATGTCTCTTGGGAAACACACCGTGTACATGGGGTGTTACATGGTCATGTTGGGTAGATGTAAACAACCATGTAGAGGCCTATGAGAACACTCCATGAAAAGAGTTATACATTCCGTGTACTCATATTTTAAAAAACTTGTATGTTTTATCTTCTTTTCCCCGCTTTGCACTTCTTAGTGGCAGTCTTTTATTAGTTAAAACATGCGATGACGTGTCTGTGATGGTCTTCATAGAGCATGGCTACCCCGAAGCCCTTGAGCAGTGCACCAGGAGAGTTGTAGTGAGTATACACCAGAGGTGGTAGTCCATGGGCTACTGATGGATCCTCTAGTTGTGCTAGCTGCGACATCAGCCATTATTCCGGAGGTTGGTGCAGACACACAACTCTGAGAAGGTTTTTGGTGGTTCATGTAGACCTCCCAGGGAGAACCAAAAGCTACCAAATCTATGGCAGAGATTATGTGTATATTCTAGCAGCAACATCCGCCAACATTTTCCGGGAATGGTGGACCACATGCTACATAATCATGGCTAGAATCAGTATTGACTATCTTTGAGCATCTTAAGACACCTCCTGAGAGGAGGGTGAATCTTGAAACTTATATTCTATGTGATTATTCCAAGAGGTTCTGGGATGTTATCATGTAGATAGAGTTCCAGTAGTACATGGAATGGAGAGACAACTAGATAGTTATCTATGACTACTTCCATCCTAAGACCCTTAGGGCCAATCAAGCCCTGGAGTTTATGAATTTGGAGCAGGGTATTATGTCAATGATAGAAAATTATGCCTCCATTATAGAGATTCAAATATTCACACCTATTCTAATGGGTGACGAGGTGTTGAGAGAAAGGCGCTTTGAGGATGGTCTTCAATTAGACATCTGAGCTTAGGTGAATATTTTCTAGTTTCCTTCAATACATTCCATTATGAATCAAGCGCTGATTATTGAGTGCAATCTATAAGAATCTGGGGGTATGATCTAGGGTGGTTCAACACCAAGATCTAGTACTATCTCAACTAGAATCAAGATGCATCTTATGGAGTTTTCTCATGGGAATATGAGATTTCATGATGTATCTTCTGGTAGCCAGGTGCAGCGCTATCAGTGTGGTAGATTTGGGTATACCAGACCATAGTGCCCGAAGGACATAGTTCAGTGCTGAGCGTGCGACAAGATAGGCTATCTACAATGATTCTACAGGTTGTTTTCACCAGTGGTTAGTGAGGGAAGTTCTGTATAGACTCCACGTACAGGATCAGGGTCAATAGCTTCTCACCAGTCTGGAAACTGGAATACATCAGGGGTGTGCAGGTCAAGGCGGTGGGTGTGGCTATGGTAGCTAGAACCTAGGATCTCAGAGATAGCATGGCAGGTTAGCTCAGGGTATCCAGGTTGTGCCATAGGGATTCCATACAAGTCAGACATATATAGTGAAACAGAACTAACATGAGCTGGATCCTGGACCTTCTCCTATCAAAGGTACTTTTCTAGTGGCCTTTTTATCTTCTGATAATTTTGATACTGGTGAAGCACATAATTTTACATTTGTGCATGTTATGGAGAGCCTTGAGATTTGTGTTTATACATCTGATAATTTTATGATGCTAGACACTTCTCTAGGGATCAAAACGACAAGTGTGCATCAGTGCAAGAAGTGCCCCCTTGAGATTGGAGGGTGTCACTTTCTATGGGACCTTTATATCTTAGAGATGACAAGGTTTGATGTCATCCTTGGAATGGATTGGCTAGTATCCTATCAGGCCATCATTGATTGATATCACCATAGGGTGAGTTTTACTTCACCATAGGGTGAAAGGTTTCTATAAAAAGGTGAATGGGATGTCTAGGAGAGCCGAGCTAGACCTGAGCATTGTGGGTTGGGCCGAATGATAGCCCAGATTTTGAGTTTATATCTCGATGATTAGGGAACAGGTATTGCAGATTTTCCTCCACTGGTTGATCATTTTAGGGGTGTTTTCCTAGAGGACTTATTAGGCTTACCTTCGGTTAGAGAGGCGGAGTTCACTATCGAGCTACTTCCAGGAGATGCAATGGTATCCATACCTCCTTACAAGAAGGATATGATGGAGTTGCAAGAGCTCAAGAGGTAATTGGAAGATCTGGAAGCTAAGGGATTAATCCAACCTAGTATATCAGCTTGGGGTTTACTGGTCCTTTTTTGAGGAAGGTTAATGGTACCATTAGGCAATGCATGGACTTCTGGAAACTTAACCAGTTGACGGTTAAAAACTAATACACCTTACCACGGATTGATGACCTATTTGATTAGCTTCAAGGATCTTGGGTGTTCTCGATGGTTTATTTGAGGTCGGGATATCACTAGGTAAATGTTTGATCTATCGAAATACCTCTTACAACCTTTTATAAGATGTACAGTCTCTATGAGTAGTTGGTTATACCGTTTGGTCTCACAAACACACCAATAATTGTTATGGAACTGATGAATCGAGTGTTCCATCCTTATATAGATTCCTTTTCTGTGGTTTTCATGGATGATATATTGGTGTATTCTCACAATTAAGATGACCATTCCAAAGACCTTGATATCATTTTGAATACACTGAGAGAGAATCGGTTATATGCTAAGCTTGCAAAATTCCACTTCTGGATGGATCTGTTTCACTTCCTAGTTCATGTCATCTAACAGACTGGAGTATCAGTGGACCTAGAGAAGGTGAGATAAGTAGTTACCTGGGAGTACCCCAAGAATATTTTTGAGGTAAAACATTTCTTGGGGATAGATGGTTACTACATACATTTTATATAGGAATTCTCATGCTTAGCAGCGCTGATGACATGCATGACTAAGAAAGGTGTGAAGTTTGAATGGTCTGATTCTTGTGACGCAACCTTTCAGAACTTGAAGGGACGTTTGAATTTAGTGTCGATACTGATATTTACAGATTTGGGAAAGAGTTACACTGTGTAACATGATGCTTCAGGTATTGTGATGGGAGTAGTGCTTTTGTAGGGAGATGGAGTAGTTGCATATGGGTCTCAGCAGTTGAGGCCATGTTAGAGGAACTACCTGACACATGATCTCAATTTAGCTGCTCTTGTACATGCCTTTCATTGTTGGAGACACTATATTTTAGGAGATCATTTTTTGGTATACATTGAACACAAAATTGTCAAGTATATATTTACGTAGTGTGACATGAACGTGAGATAATATAGGTGGGTCGTGTACTTACAGTCCTTCAACACTGATCATTTCTACATGCTTAAGAAGGGAACTGTAGTGGATGACACACTATGTAGTAGAAATCAGAGACATGTAGTGCAGGAGGCCAGTGGTGAGTAGAAGCTAATGGATTTGTACACTGAGATGCATTTTGAGGTGAACAATAGTTAGATACAAACTTATCTTTCATCTTTGGATGTTTCCTTTACCCTATATGATAGAGTGAGGATGAGGAAACTATTAGATTCCAAAGGCCTAGTTCTATGGGAGAGTGTGTCAGGTGAGGAATCTCCTCATAGATGAACTATAAGAGTGGGTGAAGTTCTGTAAGTCAATGGATGTGTGTGGGTTCCATGGGATAAATGTGAGGAGCTGATATAGGAGTTTCAGGCTTCATGTTGGGCAGTGCATCCCAAAGTCACCAATACATACTGTGACTTGTGTTGTCATTACTGGTGGCTAGGTATGAAGTGAGAAGTTACTGGTTTTGTTACGAGGTGTTCTAACTTTCAAAAAGTGAAGACAGAACATCAGCGACTAGATAGACTCTTTCAGCAACTATCCATTCTTGAGAAAAAATGGGATGATGTCACGATGGATTTTGTGATGGGGTTACCAAGGTTTCCTAGAGGTAACGATGGTATGTGGGTGGTAGTAGATTGGCTTACAAAGGATGTTCACTTATTTCTGATCAAAGATTCATTTGGTGCTAATGATCTAGGGAAGCTATATATTCGAGAGGTGGTACGACTTCATGGGGTCCCACTTTCTATCGTTTCAGATAGGGGAGGCCTCTTTACGTCTTGTTTCTTGTAGAGTTTTTAGAGGGCACTGTGTAAAAAAGTTCTTTTGAGCATAGCATACCACCCCTAGACTGATGACCAGTTAGAGCGTATGATATATGTTCTCGAGGACATGTTACATGAATGTATCCAAGAATTTGGGGGATCTTCAGAGAATAAAATACCCCTGGTTGAGTTCACTTATAATAATAGATTTTAGGTTACTATCCAGATAGAGCAATGGCGGGATTTGTACGGCATGCCATTCCAATCACCCTTTTGTTATATGGAGGTAGGAGAGGCAGCTATATTGAGACCTCATCTTGTCCAGGAGACTACTTAGTAGGTTTACTTGATTATGAAGAAGATGGCTACTATGCAGTCTCGTCAGAAATCTTATGTCGACCTCCATAGATGACACTTGAAGTTTGAGGGTAGGGATCAAGTTTTCTTATGTGTCGTACAGATATTGGGACACAAGAGGATCAAGAGATAGGGTAAGCTTTCACCATGATATTTCAATCCGTTTAAGATTCTGGAATGAGTTGGGTAATTTTCCTATCCGTTGCAGCTTCCTCAGAGGTACCGAGACAGGCATGATGTCATCCACGCATCTCAGCTGCGCTGCTATCACTTAGACATGTATCTTGTTTTTCAGCCTGAGGAGGTTGAGCTTTAGGTTAATGCATCCTTTGAGGAGCATCCGATTTGTATAGTTGATAGGAGGACAAAGGTTCTCCGAGGTCGGTCAGTTCCTCTCGTATAGGTGATATGGCAGCACGACCATGTATAGATCGAGACATGGAGGAGGGAGGCCGATGTACGTGTTCAATGGCCATAATTATTCACAGATATTCCTTCACCACCATTAGAAGGGGAATAAGGGGATGAATTTCTTTAAGGGGAGATGTTTCTCAGAACCCATTTCTTCTTATGAGCTACTATTTATTCATTTTTCTTTTCCTTTGAGTTGTTTTTGAGAAAACTAGGAAAACTGGAAATTTTTTATGTTTTTAGTAGAACAAACTATGTAATCCTATGTACATTCCATGTAGTTTGGCTATATAGGATGGCTATACATGGTCTATTCTTCTGTTGGCCCGGAGAAGAAGAAAATTCCACTACAAAAGGTGTACTTTATAGTACATGCCGTGTTGTCATGTCAGCAAGGTCGGTGCGAGATGCGTAAAGTTAGTTGAAATAGTTTTTAGTAGTAAAATGATATACATGTCGTGTATATGAATTTACATACTCTGTACTACTAAAATTCTTCTTAAAATGGGCAGTGGCTCATTTCCTCTTATTATGAATAGAGGAGTCACCAGGTGAAGAAGAAGGAGCTGCAAGAATGTTTCCTTCTCCCATTCCATCGTCCGGAACCCAATTCAAGTGTTTTCGGTCACGTTACTTTCTTCTCGGTTAGAGAATATTTCTCCTTGAGCTGTTTGTGATGATTTATGTTCTTGAGAAGGTTATTGAAGGTTGAATGATTGAACTCTTTTCTTAGATTTATACTATTCTATGTTGATTCAAGGGTCGATATCAGTTTATATCAGTTATATGACATTGTGGTTGGTGGTCTTGTGGCTTTTGATAAAATTAGAGTTGAATATATGTGCCAAAATGGTATGAGACCATCTTTGGCTATTGTTTTTCTCTAGAATCGAAACCTGTTGATACCTAGTGAGGTTTAGGTATTTGAGTATAAGAAATTGAATCATGTGACTATTGAATTGTTTGAATTAGGGATACTCCATGGGTGGTTTTTCCATAGATAGTCATTTGAAAGAAACACCTTTGAGGCTTGGGAATACTTACCCTTTTTGGGTTGATTATAATCATATATTCTTATATGAATTCCCAAGTGAGTTGTTATTATTAAAACCATGATATAGTTTAATTTTCATGTGTTTGATACTATGTGAATTGCCTGCGTGACATGTTATGTTTAAATCCTTGTGATAGTTTGAATCACATGTGTCACTTTTGAAATGACATGTTAAATGATTAAAGGAGGTAATTATCCATGGGAGAGCCATAGTCTCGGTTAAAATACAAGGTCAGGAATGTGTGACTAATTACACCTTTCTTACCTTGGGTGAACCATTGTCTCGGTTGAAAGGCAATAGACAGACTCAATAGGTTAACTACATAAGGGTCATGAGCGTGCCAAAGTTTTGGCGGTCAGGATTATATAGTTAATGAAGCTCACATTTTCATATATTTTATACTGCAAACCATTGTTTATAATCCCACAAAAGTGTTATTGAATGGGTAATTATCATGTTTTTAGGTTTTAGTGCTATTTTGAACCCAAATGTGAAAAACGACTAATTCTAGATTTTTGACAGAATTTTACGTCAGGGGTATTTTGGACATTTCTGGAAAAATAAAATTTCAAATTTTCTGATTCAAATTTTGTTCGAATACTTATTTTATTTCCTTAATTTTTGTCTTCTGGACTAGGAGCTGATTCGGTCATCTAAAGGTTCTAAAAAATCATTGAAGATTGGAATTTTTCCGGGCGGACAGCATGGACCCACCCAACGTAACGGACATCAAACGCGGCCTACACATATCCAAATGATGTGTTTCCACATGGTATACCTTTAGGACAGATAGGTCCATCTCTAAAATAAATTTGGATGATGTTGGAAGTCATTAAGGAGGCTATTGAATGACATTATTTTGGAGGAATCTTCCTAGATGCTTCATCTAGAAACAACAACCGAGAATGAAAAATTCATACCTCCTACATACGGTTTTCAAATAAGCTGAAATTTGGAGAGGAGACGGAGAAGATATTTATGAACATCATTAATGAAGGGAGGAACGTGTGAAGAGGTCCATAATGGGGTCTAAACGCTCAATCTTTCGGGAGTCGAATTCTGCCTATAAAAGGAGGCCATCACCTCCTCCTCAAAGCATCCCATTCTCCATCCATTCCTTCAAGGCACCAAGGAGGAGATCTCCACCGAGGGAGGCCGGCCACAAATATTCCCCATTTCATTTATTTTCTTTATTTTAGTTTTAGTTTTCATTTCTAATTTAGATTTATAATAAAATTCATGCATTATTTTTGTGTCCACCCATCCACCCGGTTTTCTTTTTCATCTTTTCTACTTCTTTTTTTCTTTTATTCTTCTCATATTATCCACCGTGACCTATTACCCTCAAATATGAGAGGTTAACCCGAGACTTGTCCCGGGGGAGGTATGTGGAAATTTCATTTATTCGGTGCTTAAATTCCTATGTTTTATTAAGTTTGTGATGAATTAGAGTGATGTGCATGGGTGTGGCGATCGTCCACCACGACACTGATCTCAAACTCATTTATATTTTTTTATTAAATATTTTCCCTCCCTTCTACTGGATACAAACTCTTCATACGATGGAGTTGAGCCATTCAGTGGTTGAAATGGCATACGATGGAGCCAGGTCTTGGAAGATGACACACTCTCGATCAAGGTGTGCCATCAACCTTGATTATAGGAGTAGGTGAAGTTAAGATTGAAAAATGCATTCAAGATTTCAAACCAATAAATAAAATAATAGTAATTAATGAATGAGATCTCATAATTGAATTATCAAACTTAATTTAAATATCAACAAGGAGAATGATGAAACCCACATACCAACCCATAAAGGCCATGTTCTTTCTCAATTAATTGCATTTTGTCATTGCATGTTAGTTTTATCTTTTATTAAATTGCATTACATTAATAAATAAAAACAACAAAAAAGAATTATTTTAGTTAAATTAGATTAAGAAAATGATTGAGAAAGCTCCTCAAGTGAGACGACCCTGGTCAGCTTCTATGCTGCACTAGGAAAATTAAATTGCTTTTGCCACGCCCTACGACAGGCGTGCATGAAAACTGGCGCCGTTGCCGGGGAGCTAATCAGCTGTTTACTTTAGTTTTTCTATTTTTAAATTTTAGATAGCTTTCATTATTATTATTTTTTTTAAAAAAAAGAAACTGAAAAAAACATTTTTTCATGATCCATTCAAATTCAAATTATTCTGCATGGAACAATTACTCACAGGTGCAGGAGGAAGAAACAGACTATTCTGAGGAGGCCCTCCAACGAAGAGCCGATGCACTGATGATAACGGTAAGGAAAGTGGAAAGAGGCATATCAACATGGATCTCATTGGAAGATTTGATGGCCATGGTCGATGAACTCCAAGATGACTTAAAAATATTCAAGGGCAAGAAGGAAGTGCCACTAGTCTATCCTTATTTCACTGAAGACATCCATGAAGTTGAAGCCAAACCTGAGGTGGAGGATCCCGACTACCTACCTCCATCCAGTGAAGATCGACTCCAAGAGGCACATTCAATTGAAGATTATATTAACGTCGAACCGACTCAGGGAGATGATACAATCTTAAACTCAAACTCTTTTAATTTTATTGAAAATTATTTGAGTATCACCCCTAATAGCTTTGAATTTTCAGATTCGGCCATCTCACATTATGCCTTGGAGGATGATGAAGGAAAAGAAATTGCACCTGTTGGGGAACATTTAAAGCTCCCTGAACACACTGAATATTTTCTAGGTGGAGCACAATAAGGGAAAGGGAATGTTTCACAAGTAGCAACAAATGAAGAGGAGGTTCCCTACTTCTTCCAACCCCCACCATGCAAGCTGTACCAAATTGCGAAGGGGGAGGATCTTGTATAATCTATCTATGGAGTCCTCCTCAACAAGAACAAAGATCTTCAAGATGGGAAGAACCACATGTGGTGGTTCAGATCAAAGAAGCTTCATCCACCAACAGATTATGGATAAAAGCTGGTACTGCCCTCTGGAGGCAGTAAAAGATTCCAGGGCCCACTTTGGGGACCATACCAAGATTTATACTTTACTTTCTTTATAGTAATTTAATTTTCAGTATTAGGAATTTAGATTTCAAATTTAGCATTAGGAAATAGTCTACCATGTGGCCCCCTCCCTCTTTTCATTTTGAGCATAAATAAAATGATCCTTGTGATTAATTTAGTAAATTTTCTTTTGTAGGATCATGAAGGCAGAAGGAAGCCCTGAGAATTAGAGGAAGAGGACTGAATCATTATTTCAAAAGGGAGTTAACTTTTTACGATTATCCTTTAAACTCCTTTAATTTTTTTTGGTCCAAAACATATTTTGAGATTTAATGAATATTATTATCACTTTTCACACAACAATTTATTTTGAAAGAGTTGAAATGATTTTTGAAATAATGGATTTTAAATGATTGTTGATGTGAAAACATTTTCTTGAATTGGATTATCAATCATTTGTATGAGTTTGACTGATTTTTGAAATCCATGACCATGAAACAACTGACTCAAAATATTTTTTTTCCAATCCTGTGAGGTATTCTAAACCACTTTTACATGTTCTTCCTAATACCCACACTTTCTTGAGGGAAACATTAATATTGTGTGAGAACCAAAATTTGTGAATATTCTCTTTTGAAGCTTTGGATTTCATGGAATGTATTTGAAATGATTGAGGCATCTCTTTGGCTAGCCACATTTTATCTTGAGGCCACCCTTCACATTTATCCTTCGTAAGCCCTTAGATTCCATGAATTGCCTTATTGGTTTAAGCCACATTACAAGCCACTTTTTCCTTACCTACCCTCACTTTTAGTATTTTTGCATGGATATTTCATGTTTGAGTGTGGGGGAAGGGACTTTCGTGTGCGTTCATTGGGATGTGTATCATTTATGGGTGATGCGAAGTGTGTGTCAATACTTTGGGCAGTGGATAACAAGAGAATTGGGCATGTGTCGTCATTTCATTGTTCTTTATTTGATTCATCCATTTCTCCTAAAAAAATGAAAACAAAAAATGGATATGAGCTTGAATTCATCATTGTACATTCTTTTATGACTCATGTCCCTCCCAAAAAAAATCGAGGGCATGAATTGTCATTCATTCATTGTATTCAATTTTCAGCTCATCCTCTATAAAAAAAGAAAAAAAAATAAAGTTGTGCCTTTTTGGAGCTTTAAAAAAAAGGGAGGAGAACATAGATGATATAATCACTTATTGTCTCATGTACCATGTAATAAAGAGGGGTGGGGTTGTTTTTCACATTTACAAGCAGTATTGAGTGAGGAATTTCCTATGTTTTCACTTGATTTTATCATGCATTGTACTTAAAAGTTCAACCTCCTCTTTTCAGCTTGGAACATTTTTCAATCATTTTACCACTGACCCTAAGCCACAAAATCATTTGAACCATTAATTAAAGACCTCATGATTAAATTCATTTTCATGTTTCACGCTGTGGAGAAATGATAATTTTCACAAACATATGGTGATACATGCGATTTTCAAGTATGAGTATAACTCTAGATTCAATTTCTCTTGATTGAAGAATGACATAAAATTCAATGTGAGGTAGGTTGTGATTGGGACATGGATTGATTTATGAGGTTGAACAAATTTTAATGATTGAAATGAAAATGAGAGAATTATTATTCATAAATGAGACATGATGGAATTCTATTTTGGATGAAATCATTAATATTTTCTCATTTTTATTGTTGTGTGGATTTTGATTTGGATGTAAGATGATTGCCCAGGAGTGCAATGTTTAAATGTGGGGGAGTGATGAAGCTCACATTTTCATATATTTTATACTGTAAAACATTGTTTATAATCCCACAAAAGTGTTATTGAATGGGTAATTATCATGTTTTTAGGTTTTGGTGCTATTTTGAACCCAAATATGAAAAACGACTAATTCTGGATTTTTGACAGAATTTTACGTCAGGGGTATTTTGGACATTTCTGGAAAAATAAAATTTCAAATTTTCTGATTAATTTTTTTTTCGAATCCTTATTTTATTTCCTTCATTTTTTTTCTTATGGACCAGGAGCTGATTCGGTCATCTAAAGGGTCTAAAAAATCGTTGAAGATTGGCATTTTTCCGGGCGGACAGCATTGACCCACCCAACGTAACATACATCAAACGCGGCCTACACATATCCAAATGATGTGTTTCCACATGGGATACCTCTAGGACAGATAGGTCCGTCTCTAAAATAAATTTGGACGATGTTTGAGGTCATTAAGGAGGATATTTAATGAAATTAT
The DNA here is from genome assembly GCA_963277665.1 of Viscum album. Lineage (NCBI taxonomy): Eukaryota > Viridiplantae > Streptophyta > Magnoliopsida > Santalales > Viscaceae > Viscum > Viscum album. The sequence goes on from OY728145.1 coordinate 1,642,217,395, forward strand.
TTTGGAGGAATCTTCCTGGATACTTCGTCCAGAAACAGTAACCGAGAAGGAAAAATTCATACCTCCTACATACGGTTTCCAAATAAGCTGCAGTTTGGAGAGGAGACGGCGAAGATATTTATGAACATCATTCATGAAGGGTGGAATGCGTGAAGAGGTCATTAATGTGGTCTAAAACGCTCAATATTTCCGGAGTCGAATTCTGCCTATAAAAGGAGGCCATCACCTCCTCCTCAAAGCATCCCATTCTCCATCCATTCCTTCAAGGCACCAAGTATGAGATCTCCACCGAGGGAGTCTGGCCACAAATCTTCCCCATTTCATTTATTTTCCTTATTTTAGTTTTAGTTTTCATTTCTAATTTAGATTTATAATAAAATTCATGCATTATTTTTGTGTCCACCCATCCACTCGGTTTTCTTTTTCATCTTTTCTACTTGTTTTCTTCTTTTATTCTTCTCATATTATACACAGTGCCCTCTTACCCTCAAATATGAGGGGTTATCCCGAGACTTGGCCTGGGGGAGGTATGTGGAAATTTCATTTATTCGGTGCTTAAATTCCTATGTTTTATTAAGTTTGTGATGAGTAAGAGTGATGTGCACGGGTGCGGCGATCGTCCACCACGACACTGATCTCAAACTCATTTATATTCTTTTATTAAATATTTTCCCTCCCTTATACTGGATAGAAACTCTTAATATGATGGAGTTGAGCCATTCAGTGGTTGAAATGGCATACGATGGAGCCAGGTCTTGGAATATGACACACTCTCGATCAAGGTGTGCCATCAACATTGATTATAGGAGGAGGTGAAGTTAAGATTGAAAAATGCATTCAATATTTCACACTAATAAATAAAAGAATAGTAATTAATGAATGAGATCTCATAATTGAATTATCAAACATAATATAAATATCAACAAGAAGAATGATGAAACCCACATACCAACCCATAAAGGCCATGTTCTTTCTCAATTTATTTCATTTTGTCATTGCATGTTAGTTTTATCTTTTATTAAATTGCATTACATTCATTAATAAAAACAACCAAAAAGAATTAGTTTAGTTAAATTAGATTAAGTAAATGATTGAGAAATCTCCTCAAGTGAGATGACCCTGGTCAGCTTCTATGCTGCACTAGGAAAAATAAATTGGTTTTTCCACGCCCTACGACAGGCGTGCATCAAAACTGGGGCTGTTGCCGGGGAGCTAATCAGCTGTTTACTTTACTTTTTCTGTTTTTAAATTTTATATAGCTTTCATTATTATTATTTTTTTTAAAAAAAGAAACTGAAAAAAAACTTTTTTTCATGATCCATTCAAATTCAAATCATTCTGCATGAAACAATTACTCACAGGTGCAGGAGGAAGAAACAGACTATACTGAGGAGGCCCTCCAATGAAGAGATGATGCACTGATGATAATGGCCAGGCAAGTGGAAAGAGGCATAGCAACATGGATCTCATTGGAAGATTTGATGGCCATGGTCGATGAACTCCAAGCGGACTTAAAAAGATTCAAGGTAAAGAAGGAAGTGCCACTAGTCTTTCCTGTAGAGACCCGTATCTTGACGTACATTGACATTACATTACTTTTGCGGAATACTTAGTACATTAAAAAAAACACACACAAGGACCGTAATAGTTTAGTGTCTTTGGAAACTCGGACTATAATCTTCTAATCGTGGTGAAAGATCTTCAAAATCTCCCATAAAGATCTTCTTTTTTTTTACCTAAAACCTTTCTTTATATCCTGGGGAAAAGAAAACATAAAAGGGTGAGCTCAAATGCTCAGTAAGGGTAAACAAAATAAATATCAATCACATCATATTCATAAGAACATAACATTTTGGAAATCATAACCTGCAAAAGAGAGCATAATTTTATAATCATGGGATAAATCATGGCAGTGAAAAAGTAATCCCAATAATCATAACTTAAAACATGAAACTTTGTGGCATACACACATAATCATAGAGAATCATTTCTTGTTAGTCATGACTCATTTCCAAGACTATCTTAGTGGACAAAGTCCCTTTCTGAATCGAGTAACCCTCGTTTCAGTCCTGTTTCACTGAACCGGTATAACCTACCATTCCAGCCATGTCTATCTCGTGAGATATAAAATCATTACCCAATGCATTGGAGGGAGATATAGGTGCCACCCATCTTATAATGAATCCTTTCTTATGTGTGCCACATAATCATAAAACATATATCATCGCATAACACATGTAACAAAAATGGGATTCTTGAAACATCATGACATCATAAATCAATTCATATAAGATAAAGGAATTCATAAAAATAATTCCATCACAACATGAACAAATCAATTTAATAATAGGGATAAAAACAGAACCCTTTATTATCTTAGATGGAAAGTAATTTTGATAAAACACTTGAACTCCATTCTTGAGGAAAATATCCTTTCTTCTTCAAAAACATTTTTCCTTTCATAACATGTCATACAACTTTAAAATAAAAGAACTTGATTAAAAATAAACTTGAAAACTTGTAAAGGAAGCTTCTTGGAAACAATGTTTTAAAAATCCATTCATGCCGTATAAGTTAAAAAAAACATTCTTCGTACTTTTGTCGGAAAAGTCAAAAAGTACCTCGTATGAAAAACGATAAAAGATTCCTTTCATATCTTTTACTAAAAACTCACCAAAGGGTAAAATAGGTTTTAAACAATTGTAGGTGGATGAAAATAATATTACATGTTGAGGAAACATAGATGTGGATGATAAAATACACCCCAGTAAATACTAAAGTATAAACAATCTCGGATAAAAATGAGATTGTGATATTTCCCTTACCTTAGGTCCGATTTGCTTTGTTCGTGTCCGAAGCTCCTGTATAATGGTTTAAATAATGTTATTGACTTATTCCAGAATCATACATATTGATATGATATCATATATGGTCATATTATTAGCTTCTTGTTAGTAATATTTCATTGTTACTTGTTACTCGGGTCTTTATAACTTTTTGTTCTTATGCGTGTTTTGTTGAATAAATTCGTATTCTTATCTTTAGGTTATAGATAATTCATTTCCAGAATGGTATTAGTGTATTATATACCATATTCATTCATTCAATTCATTTATATAATCATTATGAAATGAAGATCATGTAGAACGAGTCGCATCACATCGTGGAGACGGTATTCCGTACGTACGCACGAGTGATGATATCATTCCTATGATCGTGGAATTGTATTGGAGTATATATATATTATTTCAGTATCAATATTACTTCATAATAATCATATATAGTTACTCATTACACCATTATACCCATCCTTGTAAGGTGATGGTGGAAAATAGATTACACCACGGCGTGGAGACGGTATTCCGTACGTACGCACGCGCGGTGATTTCATTTTTCCGTAGGATGGATAGAAGGTGAATTAGGGTTGTTTCATATTTATAATAACATATCGGTATGTAAGTAATACTGATGTTATTACTTTATCATGAAACAACTAAAGAAGAAGAAGTTGAAGAAGAAAGAAATTGAAAAGATCGGTAATGGATATTACCACTTCTTTGGAACGCCTCTTTGAATCCTCCACTTAAGGAACTAAGATTGGTCTTTGAAGAAGACCAGGACCTCTAGGATTATTCTAGGGAAGTGGAGAGGAGAAAATGGCAGGGGTTGGCCGAGCTTGAGTGCTCAAATTGGTGTGAGGAGGAGGGGGAGGAGGTGCCCTTTTATAAGGGAGGAGAGGGGCACCTTAGGAATATCTCAAAATATTATTTTATATTAAAGTCAAAATCGGTTTATAATGGTTCCAAAGGGTCTTATTTCGAAGCTAAAGTGGGTATGGGTCGAAATCCTATCACCCAATAGGATTTAGACAAGTTTAGGGTATTATGTTAACCTTATCAATTAGATTTAACTCTAAGTTAATTAATTTAACTTTTACCGTGTCTTTTTTTTTTCTTTCACTATATGGTTAATACACTTACTATAACATGCCAAACGAACCCCAAATTGTTTATTATTAATATATATATCCTTATCTAAGTCATTTGGCCGAACCTTATATTTTTAGGAATAAAATAACAATTAATAATATAATATTTGATTTAAAAACTATTTTGTGTCAATTTTGACACTATTTGATATATGATTTTTGTGAAATTCATAACAGAATTATATGTTCGAACCAAGTTGATTAAATCAACACTAATATATCATAGTAACCTAGAAAATTAGTGGAATTCATAAAAAGTCTTAAATTACATTTATTTTGGTATTTATATTATCAATTATGTCAATATTTCATTAATAAGATAATTACTGCATCATCTTTGTGTCATATATAAATTAAATTATTTGATGTATAAAAATTACAAATAAAATATCATCATGTAGGAAATATTTTTATCTTTCTAATGAATATTTAAAATTGAATTTATCTTATGTATAACCCCATATTAAAAATGATTTACTTATTAAACTTTGATTTTAACTATTTTAACCCTTCTTTAAATAAATTAATAATAAATGTCCTAATCTAATCCAAGTGGGCCTAAGTGGTCATATTTCATTCCTAAGTTTGTTTTTGGTCGAATTACACTTTTCCAACAGAATTAGGACATGTGTTAGGGTAATATTAATATCATATTTACCCTTAGTTACCCTATTTACTATTAACCGCGGTAAAATAAAGTAAAAAGTTACTATTCACCAAAAATTATTTTCATCTCATTGAACCACATTTTACTTACTGACATCAACCGTGTCTCTCGGATTTTTGAAATTCCATTCACAGAAGCGGTAAAATTAAGTTTTATGAAAAATTCAGTTTTTTAACTACCACTTAGTAGTTTCACTATTCATCAAAAATTGATGTTTTTCAGAACAGTGCCAAAATTTCATCCCAAGCTATATTTCATATTCCGAATTCAAAAATGAAGTCTATTTTACCAAATTCATTACATAAAAGTTGCATTAATTAATTTTATAATTAAATCCCGCTGTTAAAACAAATAGCGTGTTTTTAAGAAACAATATCTATCAAAAGATTGACACTTGATTATGTCTGGTTTAAATGTGAAATTACATCCAATGACCAACATATTATTAAATTGTAAAAATATATTCTAAATATACTTTAAAACAACTCAAATTAATAATTTATCACTATTAATCATTTCGATTAAAAAAGTTGTTTTTAATTATAATTTAGTAATTTTCACTATTCATCAGAATATGAAAGTTATCCGAAAAGTACCAAAATTTCACCTTAGGCTAAATTCGATACTCTGAATCCAAAAATGAAGTTCATTTTGAAAAATAAGATTTACAGAGTTTTAAAAAGTGGTTATTACTATTCATAACGGCTAGTTTTAATAATATTTCAATAGCATATCGTTGTTTAGTGAAACTCGGTATTGCGTATTACACACGCTATCGAGGAAGGTCGTGATTGGGTGTAATGCAAGGCAGGTCAAGGATGCGTGTTGTGCAAGCTTCTTTTGGTGTAGCGTACAACACAAGACATTAATAAAATTAAAAAGAATATTTTTTTATAAAATTTTGGGCTGTTACATTCTACCCCCCTTAAAATGAATTTCGCCCTCGAAATTCGTCGGGGTTATAAATGGTTTACTATTCGAAAGTTTCTTTAATAGAAACCCACATCGTAAAAAGGAATATCAAAACCAATCTTTAAAAACAAAAGTATGAAACGTAACGGTTACCCAAATAAACTAATCATTGGGTTTCCACATAGGTGAAAATATGGATATGGAAGAGAAATCTAACCATCATGTTCTGATGGAGAGTGGTAGAGAACATGGCTATGGAAAAGCCAGTAATCACAAATCCATAAATTTGTGACGATCTAAGGTACCATCCGATTCATCAGGTATAAGATCATTAGGACAACATTTTTGGTTTTCATGATCATTTCCCTAAAGTTGAAAATTTGAATTAGAATAAATACTTACTTTATTTTGGTACAATCTCACTGTTGTTCGTGCCTTGAACAATTTCCACTTCATCTCTTAAATAAATGAAGTTGAATTTGTTATTAGCAGATCATGTGATAGAATGACGGGTCATTCCATCTGTCTCAAACAAAAGGTTAGCAAAAATTATATGCATAAGTCGATCTATAGTGAGATTAATCATATATGGTTCCTAAAATGGACTTATACTTCATATATCATACTGCTTAATATAATAAAACTAGTTTCTACTAAACAGGGACTTCCTGTAGGCCAGTGGTAGGCGATAAAGGCCAGTCGCACTTCGGTTGTGGGTTCGATTACCACAGCCTTGTCTGAAGCGATGGGCTGTCGCCCGTCCTGCAGGTTGTCCTTTTTCCAAAACTATATAACATCCCATCAATAATATCGAAAAAACAAACAATACTAACTTATGTCCAACATAATCCATTCCAATCTTTTAGGCTTATCCATAATACTGCAGTCGACTCTCATAATATAGTGAAAATGATTACCAGAGATTTAACACCATCATCGATCCCCATATATCATAAGATATGTTTTGTTGGTCACATTCCAAACATTCAAAGTCCTTAATCGTGTATTCTCTTGAATACCTTAGTGAAAACATGAGTGCAGTTAAAATTTAACACTTTCCACATACCAAAATCCTCAAAATTCTATATACTCAAACCATGATATCACTTAGTCCTTATATCAATCATGAGCTCATGAATACTGTCAAACATTTCATTTCCTCCTTATCCCTTCATTATGCGCATATCATCAACTTTCCAAAATATTTGAATCACTTTTCATGGTTACCGGTACCTTAGAATTATTGAAAACCACAATAGACCAATACATAAATATTTCAATACACCATAAAAGTACCTCAACAACATTATTATTGAATACCAATACATAAACACTTCAGTCCATCCACTTCAATGATTGTCCTGGAATAAGTCCTTCCTTGATTTAGAAGTACCTTTTTAGGTCTGGGCATTGAGTTGGGTAATGCCCATGTTCTCCACAAATAAGACATTGAACTCCATAACAGTCTATCACTCTATGACCCTTTTCTCCACACAGATAACATCGGTCCCTCCATTTGAGGTATTCCTCAAGGTTCTTCTTCCCTTCTTTAGAAATCTCAATCTTCCTTTCTTTATGCTCCTCAACATTAGAACATGAATAATAGTTTATCTTCCTCTTCTTTGATGAATTAGGCATACCACTAAATTTCACCTTGTTAATCATATATCGCGATGACTGATTTGGCATAATCACAATATCTTTCTCTCTAGGAATTACACAATTTTGTTGCTCATAGTCACCAATTTGTCCATTGGATTCAATGTTAACCGAATTCTTTCGAGTTCCCTTCATTAACTAAAACACAAAAAGAATATTGTGAGAGGCAAAAATCATTCTAGAGAAAACAACATAATAAAGGGGGAGTATCCTCAATATCTAACATCTTAGGTTAAATTCTAATATCGTTACCGTAGTTCTAGGACTATATCCTATACGTATACTTATCCTTAGGGACATCCCTAGTCATACCTTAGAAATATCTCTAGGGATCTCACTAACGTTTTCGCATCCAAGTTTCCAAAGGTTGACTAAACCTTTCCTCTGATACCAACTGTAGAGACCCGTATCTTGACGTACATTGACATTACATTACTTTTGCGGAATACTTAGTACATTAAAAAAACACACACAAGGACCGTAATAGTTTAGTGTCTTTGGAAACTCGGACTATAATCTTCTAATCGTGGTGAAAGATCTTCAAAATCTCCCATAAAGATCTTCTTTTTTTTATACCTAAAACCTTTCTTTATATCCTGGGGAAAAGAAAAAATAAAAGGGTGAGCTCAAATGCTCAGTAAGGGTAAACAAAATAAATATCAATCACATCATATTCATAAGAACATAACATTTTGGAAATCATAACCTGCAAAAGAGAGCATAATTTCATAATCATGGGATAAATCATAGCAGTGAAAAAGTAATCCCAATAATCATAACTTAAAACATGAAACTTTGTGGCATACACACATAATCATAGAGAATCATTTCTTGTTAGTCATGACTCATTGCCAAGACTATCTTAGTGGACAAAGTCCCTTTCTGAATCGAGTAACCCTCGTTTCAGTCCTGTTTCACTGAACCGGTATAACCTACCATTCCAGCCATGTCTATCTCATGAGATATAAAATCATTACCCAATGCATTGGAGGGAGATATAGGTCCCACCCATCTTATAATGAATCCTTTCTTATGTGTGCCACATAATCATAAAACATACATCATTGCATAACACATGTAACAAAAATGGGATTCTTGAAACATCATGACATCATAAATCAATTCATATAAGATAAAGGAATTCATAAAAATAATTCCATCACAACATGAACAAATCAATTTAATAATAGGGATAAAAACAGAACCCTTTATTATCTTAGATGGAAAATAATTTTGATAAAACACTTGAACTCCATTCTTGAGGAAAATATCCTTTCTTCTTCAAAAACATTTTTCCTTTCATAACATGTCATACAACTTTAAAATAAAAGAAGTTGATTAAAAATAAACTTGAAAACTTGTAGAGGAAGCTTCTTGGAAACAATTTTTTAAAAATCCATTCATGCCGTATAAGTTAAAAAAAACATTCTACGTACTTTTGTCGGAAAAGTCAAAAAGTACCTCGTATGAAAAACGATAAAAGATTCCTTTCATATCTTTTACTAAAAACTCACCAAAGGGTAAAATAGGTTTTAAACAAATGTAGGTGGATGAAAATAATATTACATGTTGAGGAAACATAGATGTGGATGATAAAATACACCACAGTAAATACTAAAGTATAAACAATCTCGGATAAAAATGAGATTGTGATATTTCCCTTACCTTAGGTCCGATTTGCTTTGTTCGTGTCCGAAGCTCCTGTATAATGGTTTAAATAATGTTATTGACTTATTCCAGAATCATACATATTGATATGATATCATATATGGTCATATTATTAGCTTCTTGTTAGTAATATTTCATTGTTACTTGTTACTCGGGTCTTTATAACTTTTTGTTCTTATGCGTGTTTTGTTGAATAAATTCTTATTATTATCTTTAGGTTATAGATAATTAATTTCCAGAATGGTATTAGTGTAGTATATACCATATTCATTCATTCAATTCATTTATATAATCATTATGAAATGAAGATCATGTAGAACGAGTCGCATCACATCGTGGAGACGGTATTCCGTACGTACGCACGAGTGATGATATCGTTCCTATGATCGTGGAATTGTATTGGAGTATATATATATTATTTCAGTATCAATATTACTTCATAATAATCATATATAGTTACTCATTACACCATTATACCCATCCTTGTAAGGTGATGGTGGAAAATAGATTACACCACGGCGTGGAGACGGTATTCCGTACGTACGCACGCGCGGTGATTTCATTTTTCCGTAGGATGGATAGAAGGTGAATTAGGGTTGTTTCATATTTATAATAACATATCAGTATGTAAGTAATACTGATGTTATTACTTTATCATGAAACAACTAAAGAAGAAGAAGTTGAAGAAGAAAGAAATTGAAAAGATCGGTAATGGATATTACCTCTTCTTTGGAACGCCTCTTTGAATCCTCCACTTAAGGAACTAAGATTGGTCTTTGGAGAAGACCAGGACCTCTAGGATTATTCTAGGGAAGTGGAGAGGATAAAATGGCAGGGGTTGGCCGAGCTTGAGTGCTCAAATTGGTGTGAGGAGGAGGGGGAGGAGGTGCCCTTTTATAAGGGAGGAGAGGGGCACCTTAGGAATATCTCAAAATATTATTTTATATTAAAGTCAAAATCGGTTTATAATGGTTCCAAAGGGTATTATTTCGAAGCTAAAGTGGGGATGGGTCGAAATCCTATCAACCAATAGGATTTAGACAAGTTTAGGGTATTATTTTAACCTTATCAATTAGATTTAACTCTAAGTTAATTAATTTAACTTTTACCGTGTCTTTTTGTTTTCTTTCACTATATGGTTAATACACTTACTATAACATGCCAAAAGAACCCCAAATTGTTTATTATTAATATATATATCCTTATATAAGTCATTTGGCCGAACCTTAGATTTTTAGGAATAAAATAACAATGAATAATATAATATTTGATTTAAAAACTATTTTGTGTCAATTTTGACACTATTTGATATATGATTTTTGTGAAAGTCATAACAGAATTATATGTTCGAACCAAGTTGATTAAATCAACACTAATATATCATAGTAACCTAGAAAATTAGTGGAATTCATAAAAAGTCTTAAATTACATTTATTTTGGTATTTATATTATCAATTATGTCAATATTTCATTAATAAGATAATTACTGCATCATCTTTGTGTCATATATAAATTAAATTATTTGATGTCTAAAAATTACAAATAAAATATCATCATGTATGAAATCTTTTTAGCTTTCTAATGAATATTTAAAATTGAGTTTATCTTATGTATAACCCCATATTAAAAATGATTTACTTATTAAACTGTGATTTTAACTATTTTAACCCTTCTTTAAATAAATTAATAATAAATGTCCTAATCTAATCCAAGTGGGCCTAAGTGGTCATATTTCATTCCTAAGTTTGTTTTTGGTCGAATTACACTTGTCCAATAGAATTAGGACATGTGTTAGGGTAATATTAACATCATATTTACCCTTAGTTACCCTATTTACTATTAACCGCGGTAAAAAAAAGTAAAAAGTTACTATTCACCAAAAATTATTTTCATCTCATTGAACCACATTTTACTTACTGAAATCAACCGTGTCTCTCAGATTTTTGAAATTCCATTCACAGAAGCGGTAAAATTAAGTTTTATGAAAAATTCAGTTTTTTAACTACCACTTAGTAGTTTCACTATTCATCAAAAATTGATGTTTTTCAGAACAGTGCCAAAATTTCATCCCAAGCTATATTTCATATTCCGAATTCAAAAATGAAGTCTATTTTACCAAATTCATTACATAAAAGTTTCATTAATTAATTTTATAATTAAATCCCGCTGTTAAAACAAATAGCGTGTTTTTAAGAAACAATATCTATCAAAAGATTGACACTTGATTATGTCTGGTTTAAATGTGAAATTACATCCAATGACCAACATTTTATTAAATTATAAAAATATATTCTAAATATACTTTAAAACCACTCAAATTAATAATTTATCACTATTAATCATTTCGATTAAAAAAGTTGTTTTTAATTATAATTTAGTAATTTTCACTATTCATCAGAATATGATAGTTATCCGAAAAGTACCAAAATTTCACCTTAGGCTAAATTCGATACTCCGAATCCAAAAATGAAGTTCATTTTGAAAAATAAGATTTACAGAGTTTTAAAAAGTGGTTATTACTATTCATAACGGCTAGTTTTAATAATATTTTAATAGCATATCGTTGTTTAGTGAAACTCGGTATTGCGTATTACACACGCTATTGAGGAAGGTCGTGATTGCGTGTAATGCAAGGCAAGTCAAGGATGCGTGTTGTGCAAGCTCCTTTTGGTGTAGCGTACAACAAAAGACATTAATAAAATTAAAAAGAATATTTTTTTATAAAATCTTGGGCTGTTACATTTCCTGATTTCACTGAAGACATCCATGAAGTTGAATCCAAACCTGAGGTGGAGGATCCCGACTACCTACCTCCATCCAGTGAAGATCGACTCCAAGAGGCACATTCAATTGAAGATGATATTAAAGTCGAACCGACTCAGGGAGATGATACAATCTTAAACTCAAACTCTTTTAATTTTATTAAAAATGATTTGAGTATCACCCCTTATAGTTTTGAATTTTTAGATTCGGCCATCTCACATTATGCCTTGGAGGATGATGAAGGAAAAGAAATTGCACCTGTTGGGGAACATTTAAAGCTCCCTGAACACACTGAATATTTTCTAGGTGGAGCACAAGAAGGGAAATGGAATGTTGCACAAGTAGCAACAAATGAAGAGGAGGTTCCCTACTTCTTCCAACCCCCACCATGCAAGCTGTACCAAATTGTGAAGGGGGAGGATCTTGTATACTCTGTCTATGGATTCCTCCTCAACAAGAAAAAAGATCTTCAAGCTGGGAAGAACCACATGTGGTGGTTCAGATCAAATAATCTTTACCCACCAACAGATTATGGATAAAAGCTGGTACTGCCCTCTGGAGGCAGTAAAAGATTCCAGGGCCCACTTGGGGGATAATACCAAGATTTATACTTTACTTTCTTTATAGTAAATTAATTTTCAGTATTGGGAATTTAGAATTCAAATTTAGCATTAGGAAATAGTCTACCATGTGGCCCCCTCCCTCTTTTCATTTTGAGCTTAAATAAAATGATCCTTGTGATTAATTTAGTAATTTTTCTTTTTCAGGATCATGAAGGCAGAAGGAAGCCCTGAGAATTAGAGGAAGATGACTGAATCATTATTTCAAAAGGGAGTTAACTTTTTACAATTATCCTTTAAAATACTTTAATTTTTTTGGGTCCAAAACATATTTTGAGATTTAAAGAATATTATTATCACTTTTCACACAACAATTTATTTTGAAAGAGTTGAAATGATTTTTGAAATAATGGATTTTAAATGATTGTTGATGTGAAAACATTTTCTTGAATTGGATTATCAATCATTTGTATGAGTTTGACTGATTTTTGAAATCCATGACCATGAAACAACTGACTCAAAATATTTTTTTTTTCAATCCTGTGAGGTATTCTAAACCACTTTTACATAATCTTCCTAATAACCACACTTTCTTGAGGGAAACACGAATATTGTGTGAGAACCAGAATTTGTGAATATTCTCTTTCGAAGCATTGGATTTCATGGAATGTATTTGAAATTATTGAGGCATCTCTTTGGCTAGCCACATTTTATCTTGAGACCACCCTTTACATTTATCCTTCGTAAGCCCTTAGATGCCATGAATTGCCTTATTGGTTTAAGCCACATTAAAAGCCACTTTTTCCTTACCTACCCGCACTTTTAGTATTTTTGCATGGAGATTTCAAGTTTGAGTGTGGGGGAAGGGACTTTCATGTGCGTTTATTGGGATGTGTATCATTTATGGGTGATGCGAGGTGTGTGTCAATACTTTGGGCAGTGGATAACAAGAGAATTGGGCATGTGTCGTCATTTCATTGTGCTTTATTTGTTTCATCCATTTCTCCTAAAAAAATGAAAACAAAAAATGGATATGAGATTGAATTCCTCATTGTAAATTCTTTTATGACTCATGTCCCTCCCAAAAAAAAACAAGGGCATGAATTGTCATTCATTCATTGTATTCAATTTTCTGCTCATCCTCCATAAAAAAGGAAAAAAAATAAAGTTGTGCCTTTCTGGAGCTTTAAAAAAAGGGAGGAGAACATAGATGATATCATAACTTATTGGCTCATGTACCATGTCATAAAGAGGGGTGGGGTTGTTTTTCACATTTACAAGCAGTATTGAGTGAGGAATTTCCTGTGTTTTCACTTGATTTTATCATGCATTGTACTTAAAAGTTCAACCTCCTCTTTCTAGCTTGGAACATTTTTCAATCATTTTACCACCGACCCTAAGCCACAGAATCATTTGAACCTTTAATTAAAGACCTCATGATTAAATTAATTTTCATGTTTCACGCTGTGGAGAAATGATAATTTTCACAAACATATGGTGATACATGCGATTTTCAAGTATGAGTATAACTCTAGATTCAATTTCGCTTGAGTGAAGAATGACATAAAATTCAATGTGAGGAAGGTTGTGATTGGGACATGGATTGATTTATGAGGATGAAAAAATTTTAATGATTGAAATGAAAATTATAGAATTATTATTCATAAATTAGACATGATGGAATTCTATTTTGGATGAAATCATTAATATTTTCTCATTTTTGATTGTTGTGTGGATTTTGATTTGGATGTAAGATGATTACCCAGGAGTGCAATGTTTAAGTGTGGCGGAGTGATGAAGCTCAAATTTTCATATATTTTATACTGTAAACCATTGTTTATAATCCCACAAAAGTGTTATTGAATGGGTAATTATCATGTTTTTAGGTTTTAGTGCTATTTTGAACCCAAATGTGAAAAACGACTAATTCCGGATTTTTGACAGAATTTTACGTCAGGGGTATTGTGGTCATTTATGGAAATATAAAATTCCAAATTTTCTGATTCAAATTTAATTAGAATACTTATTTTATTTCCTTTATTTTTGTATTCTGGACCAGGAGCTGATTCGGTCATATAAAGGGTCTAAAAAATCATTGAAGATTGGACTTTTTCCGGGCGGACAGCATGGACCCACCCAACGTAACGGACATCAAACGCAGCCTACACATATCCAAATGATGTGGTTCCACCTGGGATACCTCTAGGACATCTAGGGTCGTCTCTAACATAAATTTGGAGGATTTTGGAGTTCATTAAGGAGGCTATTGAAGGACATTATGTTGGAGGAATCTTCCTGATTGCTTCATCCAGAAACAGCAACTGAGAATGAAAAATTCATACCTCCTACATACGGTTTCCAAATAAGCTGAAATTTGGAGAAGAGACGGACACGATATATATGCACATCATTAATGAAGTGTAGAACACGTGAAGAGGTCATTAATGGGATCTAAAACGCTCAAACATTTGGGGGTCGAATTCTGCCTATAAAAGGATGCCATCACCTCCTCCTCAAAGCATCTCATTCTCCATCCATTCCTTCAAGGCGCCAAGGAGGAGATCTCCACCGAGGGAGGCCGGCCACAAATATTCCCCATTTCATTTCATTTATTTATTTTAGTTTTAGTTTTCATTTGTAATTTAGATTTATAATAAAATTCATGCATTATTTTGTTGTCCACCCATCCACCCGGTTTTCTTTTTTATCTTTTCTACATCTTTTCTTCTTTTATTCTTCTCATATTATCAACTGTGACCTCTTACCCTCAAATATGAGGGGTAAACCCGAGACTTGGCCTGGGGGAGGTATGTGGAAATTTCATTTATTCAGTGCTTAAATTCCTATGTTTTATTAAGTTTGTGATGAGTAAGAGTGATGTGCACGGGTGTGGCGATCGTCCACCACGACACTGATCTCAAACACATTTCTATTCTTTTATTAAATATTTTCCCTCCCTTCTACTGGATACAAGCTCTTCATACGATGGAGTTGATCCATTCAGTGGTTGAAATGGCATACGATGGAGCCAGGTCTTGGAAGATGACACACTCTCGATCGAGGTGTGCCATCAACCTTGATTATAGGAGGAGGTGAAGTTATGATTGCAAAATGCATTCAAGATTTCACACCAATAAATAAAAGAATAGTAATTCATGAATGAGATCTCATAATTGAATTATCAAACATAATTTAAATATAAACTAGGAGAATGATGAAACCCACATACCAACCCATAAAGGCCAAGTTCTTTCTCAATTAATTGCATTTTGTCATTGCATGTTAGTTTTATCTTTTATTAAATTGCATTACATTCATAAATGAAAAAAACCAAAAATAATTAGTTTAGTTAAATTAGATTAAGTAAATGACTGAGAAAGCTCCTCAAGTGAGACGACCCTGGTCAGCTTCTATGCTACACTAAGAAAATTAAATTTCTTTTGCCACGCCCTACGACAGGCGTGCGTCAATAATCTTCTTGTAAATGTTGAGAGAATAATTGGTCCATTGAGGAATATCTAGGATGGGATTTATTGGAAACTGAACAAATGATAAAATACTGAAATAAAAATATGATTAAATATGAAATGATTATGTCATGAGTTGATAGTTACTTTAGTATGGGGGGTTTATGGGCCTATGCCATACTACGAGACCTTTTTAATGTTCACAAAACATGTTAAATGAAATGGAATGACTTATGGCACATCTTCCAAGATGTATCACAAGATTGGATTCAGTCATCACCTTTTGTATAGATGATCTTCAAAGACATCTTCTATGTTTACTTCTATACGAGGGATTGGTAGGCTACGGCCAGATATTGAGATAGTTTCACCTAAATTAAATTGAATTGCTAAAGAACATAAATAGAATAAATGGATTGTTACTTGATCACTTTCTAGTTACTATTTTCTCTTATTCCTATTACATATATTCATTGATTGTTAGGCACTGATCTTTGGTGTTTGCCTACTGGGATTAGTCTCACACCCTGTTTGGGTAATGATTTAAGACCCGAACAGATTATATGATTGCAGGTTTTGACAAAGGAGAATTCCTTTATACAGGTACTTGATTGCTGCTTAGGAGAAGAAGATCATGAGACCAATATAAGGCTTGTAATGCTGCTGAGATTTATTTTTGTTTATACACTTGTATTGTATTTGCATCTAATTATAGTGTATCCTCATTCGGTTACATTCATTGATCATATACCAGGTTTTGTTATCATTTTTATGGTTTGAGACATGGATGTTTATCTATCAGACTTCCGCAGTTTTGTTTCAGTTACATGTCGTTTACTTCTTCCACTATTTGTTAATATTTATTCCATTGTGCTACACTCTACCAATAAGGGTATAGTTTCCCTCTATCACTCCTAAGGCCCTCACTACTAGTCATAAGCCTCTGTAATTTTGGGAAATTCTCTTGAGGCCATATAGCCAACTAGCTATGGGACACCATTCAGTGGCATCCCGATCTAGGACATTAGAAGAGTGATGTTTTGAAATTGTCTCAACTTAAATAATATAAATGTCATTATAAAGGTAAAATGGTATCAAAATGACATATATTAAAATTTAGGATGGATAAGATAGAATTAATCCAATAAAATTAAATAAATTCATGTTTTTGGTTGATTGTGAGTCCTTATCTCATGGTTTTAACCTTGTTTTAGCCTTTTTACGCTTACCAAGATGACAACTATTTAGCATAGTTACTATTCATAATGAAAAAAATAAAAGAGTTATATTTAGAAAATTCTAATAGGATAATTCAAAAAATAGTATCCATTTTTCAATATTAAATATATAGATTTGTAGGAGATTAATTTTAATTTAAATGCGTAAAATGAAATGATAAAAAGTTTTTAGAATAATGCATTTTTAAGCATAAAAATTTACTTCTATCAAAATGATGAATATTTTTGATTTAAATGAAATTAATTAGATCATTATAAATAAAATTTATTATTTGTATATTTAATAATAAATCCAATTTATAAAGGTACTTTTAAATTACTTTATTTAATGGAAATAAAAAATATTATTTGAAATATCTGTATTTTTCACTATTTAATGAAAAATCTTTTATTTAAAGAAAGCCCCAAAATTTTAACCTAAGTTAATTTTGATATGAGGATTTATAAAATGAATTTTATTTATATAAATACAATTTCTAAATGTAGTAGGAATTGATTTTATTATTTTCTCACAAAAATCAATAAAAATCATTTTTGAGGAAAGAATATTTTTTAAGGATAAAATGAATTTACAAAAAAATGATTACATATTTATTATAAAAGAAAAAATTATATAAAATATTTATTTATATTTTTAATATTTATTTATAATATTTATACCCACCAATCCAACAGCTATGTGTTAACCTTCACTTTAAATGATAATATTTTATTAGTATATCATTGTTCATTCTACACTTGGCGTTTCATGTTAAACAAACAATAGAGAATGATGTTATAAAAATTGTGGGTGTTATAGATGGTCAACCATATCCTCTCCAACATGGATTTTGGGGAAAAAACACCCATAACACTTTGGTGACATATTCCCTTTCGAAATGGGTGGAGGTGCGTATGAAATAAAAAAACACC
Source organism: Viscum album (assembly GCA_963277665.1). NCBI lineage: Eukaryota > Viridiplantae > Streptophyta > Magnoliopsida > Santalales > Viscaceae > Viscum > Viscum album. The sequence goes on from OY728145.1 coordinate 1,642,235,229, forward strand.
TAAAATAGATATACCTGATAACCACAATAAGGGAATTTACCTAAACATAGACTCATCTATCGCTATCATCTCACATGACACTCAAATGACACCAATGTGGTCTAGATATAGAAGAATTATAAAATAATAATATTATATATTAATTAATTCATTATCCATTAATTAATATTATTCAACATCCATGGTTAACAATTTCATCTTCCCATCCAAGTGTTGATGGCACTATTTATTATTTTCTTATTTTCTCAATTATAGCATCATTATAAGTAAGTATCAAGAATCAACCTCCATGTTTTATTAAATCATTATTATTTTATAAAAATTTAGTTACTCTAGGACTTAGCCTAATCTACCACTTAAGAGATTCAATCATAGTGTATAAAATAAAATTGAGTCCCAGGGTGGGAAAATGGTCATATAAATATCATTCGACCATCAAACATAAAGTAAGAATGAAGCTAGGAAATATAATTGATGATCAAGTCCTGATCTAAACTTGTCTCAACTTCCCCTATGTGCCACACCATTACATATAACATCAAATTAGTCCTTCCATCACAAATATTAACCATAATTGCACCCTGGGATCCCAACCTATTGTTCAATATGTAATCAGCCATCAATACATCCACGGAACATTATCCCATAACACTTCAGTATTCCCATCATATCTGATTATCCATTGTTCTCATTAAGTCTCTAAATTCATTGAGCATACATAAATATGAAATTTATTTTTCCAAAAAAATTGTTGAAGGAAATTAAGGTCATACAATAAAAAATTTCAAGGCTCTCAAAATAAAAAATGGTCTCCCTCATCCTCAATCAATTTATTTTTGAAAAAAAACCATTTTAATTCCATTTTTAGTTAACCAATTTATTAATAATTCTTTTTCTGCATAAGAAAACCTATAGATGTTGATAATAATAACTAAAAATAAACATAAAAATATTGAAGAATAATTTCTAGGTTTAAACTATTTTGAGTTGTGCGGTAATTATTTTGCATGTGTCATTAAATTTAATTAATAAAATTATTCGGATTTATGTGGTTTATTCGTTTCAATCATTTAACCATGATAAATAAAAATAAAACTATATTATAAAGTCATGTATCAGTCTATCTAGTAAATATCAATAGGCTACATAAAACATATTCGACCTCAATGTTCAAATGAATAATTTAATTCAAATAATATAATATTTTAATTATTATGAACATGTGATAATCCCTATTTCTAATTCCCTAATATCGATAATTATAAAATATTTGTCTCCAATATTATTTAATTTGTTTAACACTTAAGCATGATATCATTTTGATTTTTCAAATAATAATTACATGACACCATAAAATTATCCCTTTCTCTCTCCTTGATAATTTCTAGAATAATTATCAATATTATTCAACATGAAATAATTTTTAGCAAATGAAATCTCACAGCATGTGATAAATTTCAACAATGCATTACTTGGATTTCCATGTTTTAAACAATAATTATATTAATCAATTGGAAGAATTTTTTTCTACTCAAATCTCCATTTTGAATAAAAAAAATACTAACAATTAACAAGAAATAATTCTACAACATTAACTAAGGTTCTATTTAATGTCATGAAATATCAAAGGAATATATTATGAATTTTCCATAACATGAATATATCATTAATATTATATATTATCTAGAAACATGTGAATTATAGTTTATTAATAGATGAAATAAATCTAATACATATTATAGTTATTCTATGTAAATTAGTTTATCTTAGTTTATGGAATAGACATTTTAATCACTTTATGTGATAAAATTTCCCCTATTCTAGTTAATTTCAAGGATTGGGAATGTAATTTTTGTACTGCTTATGTTAATTCATCCTCTATTAGAAATTATATAATTTCCAAGTCATGAAATATTAAGAATATAAAAATATAGAACGAAATCATTTTGAGAAATAATCAGTTTAAATGGGAACACGAAATAATAATTCTTCATCACCCTTTAATTATTTCCATATTATTACATAGAAATTCTTCATGAAAGGCATGTGAAAGTGTTCCCAAGATTTGGAAAATATATTTATTCTTCATGTGATATAACAATATTAATATCTTTTTATTGTTAATAGAACCCATTTAAACAAAGAAAACTTAGGAATGATCCTACAATAATTGCCCTTAAAAAAGGAAATTTAATAGATCACATAAACGGAGAAGAGAGGCTTTACATGATACACCTAAAACAGAGGATAGAGGATGACATGAACATGGTTGGAACTCACATGAGAGCTTTAGATGATTTAATGAGTAATTTATGATATTGAAAGGTGATGTTTGGTTCACCCAAACCTAATGGAAATGAAGAAGAAATAAATGGTGTAAATCTGGTATTTTAAATGTTTTTTGATTCAGGTTCCACATATATATTTAATTCACATTTAATTTATATTAATATTGTTTAAAATTTAAATCTTCCAAAAACACATATCACAACTTCTAGAATTAAGGAGGGTAAAAGATTATGTATAAAACTCTTATCAAATTCAAAACCACCAGTTTCTATATTTAATTCATTAATTTACATCAAAAAACTTTACAGGGTGAAACAAGTGCGAAAATGGGATTTTCAATAAAATATTACTACCCTTACACAATATATACACAATATGTTATGGTAATAGTGTTTTAATATTAGATTGATGGACACCGATACACATCATTAAGAAAATTCAGGATACCCTTATGAAATTTTTAGAAATCTCACAATAACCTTACATAGAAAAGCACCAACATTCGTACACCATGAATAAAAACCATATAACCTTTACACAGCCTAGGAGAAACTGTGACTACCCTAACATGAGACTTGGGTTACCCTTATGTGGGTAAGGAAAAGGGTGAACTTTCATTAAATAGCTTTAAGAAACTCCCAAACACCCTTATGTGAGGTAAGCCTTACCTTTACATGAGTAGAATTATTCTTTACTAAGCCTTATATAGGATTAAATAGAGATGATGTACCTGATCATAACTCTTATCCAAACCTTTACATATGATTAAGAAAATGGGAGTTAAATTTACACATGGTTTAAAAATGACTACCTATCCTTACATGGTTGAAGAAAAACCCCCACTTACCTTTCCACATGTGTTAGGTCCCATGTAAGGTTAAAGTTTAATTTAAATAGAATAAATTCTCAATTTAACAAACTAATAAATAATAATGTGATGGATTTAATATTAATTAAAAAAATCCTGAGACACCACCAAAATTAATTAAAATATATTCAATACTCTTATATTAATTTCAAAATAAACTTTTAAAACATTTAAATTACTTTAATAATTTTTAAAACCATTTTAAAATCACTTATTAAATATGGAAAATATTTCTAAATTTCTAGAAACCCCAAAATGACAAAGGAAATCTTGAGAATATTCTATACTTTTACACACACACACACACACACATACATATATACATGTATGTAAACATAAATATGCTTTTAAACACATTCATACACAAGCATACAAATATACACACACACACACACGTACACGTACACATACACATACACATACAGATACAGATACAGATACAGATACAGATACAGATACAGATACACATACACATACACATACAGATACAGATACAGATACAGATACAGATATACATACACATACACACACACATACACATACACATACACATACACATACACATACACATACACATACACATACACATACACATACACATACACATACACATACACATACACATACACATACACATACACATACACATACACATACACATACCCATACCCATACCCATACACATACACATACACATACACATACACATACACATACACATACACATACACATACACATACACATACACATACACATACACATACACATACACAGACACATACACATACACATACACATACACATACACATACACATACACATACACATACACAGACACATACACATACACATACACATACACATACACATACACATACACACACACACACACAGACACATACACATACACATACACATACACATACACATACACATACACATACACATACACATACACATACACATACACATACACATACACATACACATACACATACACATACACATACACATACACATACACATACACATACACATACACATACACATACACATACACATACACATACACATACACATACACATACACATACACATACACATACACATACACATACACATACACATACACATACACATACACATACACATACACATACACATACACATACACATACACATACACATACACATACACATACACATACACATACACATACACATACACATACACAAACACATACACAAACACATATCCATACAAATACACATACGCATACACGTACACATACACATACACATACACAGACACAGACACATACACATACACATACACATACAAATATACATACCAACATACATACAAAATCATACACACACACACACACATAAACACATACATACACATAAATGCACATAAATGCACATAAATTCAAATGCATACACATACATACACATACATACACATACACAAATACATACATATACAAATATATATACATACATACACATATAAAAACATAAATAAACATATAAATAAACACACACACACCCATACATATATTTATTTATTCATTCATATATACATACATGTATTGATCCCATTTTATTTTTTTACCTTTTTTACTTTTATCGCACCATGATCTTTTAAGCCATATCAAGGATTCCCATCAAAACACCAATGATCATATTAATAGTTATATATATATATATATTATATAAATATACTTAAATAAAATATATTTTCCTTTATATATATAAATAATTATCTAAACAAAAATTTAATATATTATATTTACATATACATTTTAATGTATTTAAAAAATTATTAAATGTTTTTTGTGATCAATATTAATTTTAAATTATTTATATATAAATTATCAACATAATATTGGAAATAATTTTATTTTAATATTAATTATATTTTAATTAAACAATTTATAGGTATTTTTTTATTTTAAAATATTTATATATTTTTTTTATATATAATCACACACACACACACGCACACACACACACATATATATATATATATATGAAAAAGAAAAATATATAATTATAAATATATTTATATTATAAATATATATAAGTATGTTATATATTATATAATATGAATATAAATATATGGTAAATTTAAATATGAACTATATTTAATCTATTTATATATTTATTTATATAGGTTATATTATAATATTATTCAATATATATATATATATATGTGTGTGTGTTTAATTATAATAATATATAATTTTAAATAAGTATAATAGATTAAAAATATATATACATTCAATTTATATAAATATATAAATTTTTATTATTTTATAAATAATATGTAATAATATATAAATATGTATATTAAAAATATATTATGTAGGGTAACCATTATCAATGTTAATTTAGAACTGGTAAACATGTACCATTAATGAGGGTAAAACAACATTGATAAATGTGAAACTTTATTAGTGCTAAAATAAACGATGACGAAGGTTGACTTTTATCTATTCTTTCATTATAGCTAATAAAATTATCTATTATCAATGATTTTATTTAGCATTGATGAAGTTAATTCATTTATTATTATTTTATTATAGCACCCATAAACCTCACTATTTAATATTGGGGAATATATAAAAGTGGGTCATGAGAAACAGAACATGTGCCACGATTTCTAGAAGAAGTGAATGATCTTCAACCACATGAATATTCGATGAAAATTTAGACTTGAAAATATAATACACTATATCACAATATTTTTTAGCCCATGATGTAGAAGGTGATATGAAGTAGTGTTTGTGGAATTAGGGTGATGGTTGAGACCCAAATGGAGTTTGCAGAGATATAGAGTTGATGGTGTATTTCATAGACTTGTGGTGTTTGTCTAGGGAAGTGTAATTAGAGAATAAGTGGATATGTTTATTGTGTTGGATTTTATTTTCAATTTGAAAATCATCTTCAAAAGAAAATAATGTAAAGTTAGTTACATGAGGTGAAGGCTGTTTGAGCGTTTAGAATACGTTTGGAGGAGTTTGAAGTTGTTTGGTAGTGTTTCCAGAGATAAGAGGAATCCAATCTAGAATGTGGAAAAGTCTTACTAAATATTTTTTTTTCTTACCATAATACATAAGAGTAATTATAATCTATATGTACTTTTTTATTCAAAATACCTAAATAATTAACAAAGACCTTTTCCAATCTACGATGCATTAATTTTTAATATAAAGAGAAATTGAATATTTAAAATATGAAAAGGCATACACTATTACATAATGTTTTTTGGAAATATATAATATATATTTATTGTATTAAAAATGAATAAATTTATTTAAGAGTTTCATACATGGATATTTAAAATCCATAAGTGCATAAAAATGAAGTCAAGATAGAATTATTCTTGAGATATGTAATAATTTGGTTAACACATAATTTTTTTTATATGTATATCAAATTGGAAAAGTCAATGAAAATATGGTTGATTCCTAGGAAATCTTATATTAATAGGATTTAATATCATATATATAATTCTTTTGGATGATTTGTAAGATTTATATATGTTTAAAATTCTATAGATAATATTTTATATTTGTCATAATTTTTTTTATCTCTTGCCAATGATTTTAGAGTTAGCTAAAATATGAGATCTCTAGAAGTTTACATGTAGTTCTAAAAATTACAAAAAACAATTATATGATGTATTTTATAAAATAAAGGGGAAATTAAGGAGGTTTATATATAACAATTATTTCTCTATTATTCTATAGAATATATATTATGAAAGCAATTCATGGTGATTATAGAGAAAGAATATTAGACACATTATGAATATTAGTTCCACACCGTGATGAAATCCATTGGTCTATTATATAAAATAATTAATTCTATGTTTATTATCCATGATATTAAATTTTTTTACTATTTTGAGGAAGAATTTAGTGTTGCAACTTGAAGAAATCTTGTCTCACTGTGACATGAATACCTGAGGAATAAGGAATAAGATCCAACATCATGACTAATGATTAACATGTATGAAATAAAGGATAGTTAGAAAAACTAATTTTCCAAACTAGAACCTATACAATCATGTGTTGATGAATTATATAGTTCTATAGAAGAAGAAGAAGTGGAAGAATAAGAATAACATGGAAGAGTTATAAGAAGTTAATTTAATATTAAAATTCAAACATACTAAAAATATTTTATATATGAAAGATAAAATGTAATATGGTCATACATAAAAGTTGTATAAACACGAAATAAATAACCTAGTAGATTATTTAAGAAGGAGAGTAGATCACTAACTGACTTTGGTGATGTTGTTATTTTGATGGGCTATACAAGTTTATAGTTTATATTTTCTCAACCATTACTAACTAAAAAGTGTAGAATATAAGAAAGTGTGAGGTAAATCTAATGAGGAAAATGGTTATAAGATTAAATAGTGTTGACTTTTCATGATTTATAAATTAAAATTAACTGAAATATATAAAGGTGTGGATAAAAGGATATACTGAAAAATTATAACAAGGATGAAGAGGAGAGAGTATGATTTCAAGGATAATGGTTCACAAAAGTTACTCTACTTAACTTATGAGAATAATCATATTAATTATGTAGAAGACCTCTTGGTTTATCTATCATAGCCTCTCAGTACTAACTAGATCCTTATAGAACAACTAACCCTCCCTCAGGATAAACCTAGAACCACCATAAATGATTTAAAGTAAATCTCTCAAGAAAAGGTGAATTAATGGTCAACAATCACTCCCCAAACCCCTAAATAAAAATGGGTATCCTATCCTAAAGGATTAAATATTTATATAATCCGTGATAATGAGATTATTAATGAATCCAGAAGAAATACTAAATTGAATATAAATATAATAAATGAAAATAGTATTAGAAAAGTTATGTATACATCTTCATCATCAAACTAACCATATCCCAAAACTCAAAGTGACTCATAATATCTCTCAAGAAAATGAAATATTTAGAAACCAATGAAGTGGGAATCAAAAATAACTATATCATGAAATAATGGTAACATACTTGAATTGATAAACACATCCCAAATAAGAAATCCACTATTACACAATAAAATGAAAAAAGGAAAAATAAATCTTAAACTATGAAACTTCACATTTTATGATGATTATTCCTATCCTCTATCACATTAAAGGTTCTATGTTGATCTCATTCTAGAATACATAACCTCCCTTTTAGATGAAAACCCCCCTTAGCATAACAATCTCATCTTCATTTTAGAAAGTTAATTCTATGGAGGTACAATTTTATACCTATCATTAAATACAATCTATATTTCCCCTATATTATCTCAATTTATTGGCCTTTAAAACCTAAATATTCATGGGTTAAATAATGTTTTATTAGTCCCTTATATGAATATAAACATATCTTATTATCAATTAATGGGATAAGTTATATTTCAATGTCACCATATATGTCATATCTGTTTTATACCTTTCTTCATATATGTTCCTCGTAAATTTCATCACTCTGATAATGTATTTTATTTTGGATGAAATCAAACCTAACACATTCCATCAATGGCCACACATTCATGGTCAATAAAAAATATACTTACAAACTCAACTGTAATGTGTTCACAAGGATATAACTTCAAATATTCAAATCCATGGTAGCTATAAACCTTAAGATGTAGATTGTGTACTATGTTGTACAATTAAATTAATTTATATTCCTATCTGAATAGATATGAATTGAAAATAAATTGATATACAACCATGACATTGACTCCTTCTTCTCTCATATCATCACCACAACCAAAACCTATTGCTCCATGATGTTTCTGGAAACCCTATGCTATATATTTCATTCATCCTCAAAAAAATATTTTCATTCTGCATTATCTATGTAACATGTAAACTATTTATATATTACTATCCCTATTCATAATTTAATATCTATCTCTAGTAGAAAATGGTTCTTGGATTACCGTATAGTGAAATCTAGTCCAACCTTAGGTTACAGAGGCTATGGTGAAATGGAAAGACCATGGTACAACCTTCTCACTTCATTTCAAGCTCTAGGGATAATTACAACGTAAATAATGACTTGTTTCATAGAGGCCTTTAGAATTATAGTGGATCATGATCTTCCTTCATTTCATCTTTATAGTTTTCTGTGGTGTGGCCTTGGTGGTGATGACAGAATAGGTGTGAAAGGAATATGGGGTGCAAGAAACGATTGTATGATATATTATTTGTAAGTAAAAATAGTACCCAGGTGAAAGAACATTCCTCATCCAACTTTTTGAAATTTATGAGCCTCTTAATTAGGGATCCCACATCATCAATTCCACATTATAGTTGTGCTAGTGTTATAGGACCCCTACCTCCATTGTTTTCTAACTTTTATAGGAGATTCTCTCCTCCTACTGCTGTATGGACCAAACCATGCACATTGGTGTAGCCATGCTCCTGCATGTGTGCTCTAGGCATGACTCCTCATACTTCATATGGTTAGCCCTCCTAACGGGTTTCTTGGATAAATTCTCCCATGGGGTTTCTAGTTGTATTACTACTATTGGTTGAGGGATGAACCTTGGTGATAATATTTATTATCACCGAAACTATTTAATAAATTGGTAAAAAATATAAATAGAAAATTAATTTTTTTATAATATTGATTTTAAAATTCCAAATACCCACAAATTAATGAAACAACTAATATATGGGTATAGAATGCTTTGAAATATATGAAATTTATTAATTAGAATTTAAATAATTATCCTTAAAAATTAGACTATCAAGCACTAGGTTTTATATAAAAGAAAGAGTGTAGAAAATGAAGAAACAGCGTGTCCAGTTCTATATGAATGGGAACAAGAGAGAAAATAAAGTTAATACTTATAGTAATTCTAGTAGAATAAGTAAAAAATAAATAACAAATTTATTTTTTGTGTAATAATCATATTTTTATCATGTAGTAAAAAAAGCTGTCCCAACTTTTATGAATAGTGAAGAAGTAAGGGATGACTATAATATTGTAGGGTGACAGTGATTAAAGGAAAAAGGATAATCCCTTCCCTAAAAAATACAATATGGTAGTGTAACTAGTTAGGATATGACATTTTTTATTGTCTTGTAATACGAGTTCAAGGATATTCAATGATATTTTGTATCCGTATTGGTTTTTCTAATAGATTTTATATTCATGAGTGAGTTGAAATCATTTCAAGGATTAGTTACTAATTTTGAGTAGTGAACTAGGTAAATCGAGTGTCCTTCATTTTTCTTCATTCCTCAATGTGTGTGAGTTAAATAATGAGAGCACTCACTCTAACATTTAGTTAAGGTTAATTTTATATAAAATCATAAAATTAAAATAGATTATCATTATCCACTGATTCTACCCCTATTAATGAGACAAAAAATTCAAATGAAAACCACAATCTGTATCAAAGTAAGACAAGTTTTCCCTAAATATCATATTGTTTGAGGATTTCTATTGTGAATTTTCTAAATCAATTACTGTTAGAGTTGTTTTTCCCTTTCATTGTTGATGTAGTATATTTGTTTCTTTGTTGAAGGTGGTTATGATAGTTAGTGTAGTGAAAGGAATATTTACAAATTTCATGAAAAATATTAATTCATTGAACAATAAGGGAGTTCCCACATTCAATTTGAAATATTATAATATTTGAAAAAATAATAATTATACACAACTCACTGTCATTGGGTATGGATTTAATTGATATTTTGAGCTAATTTATTACAAATATTATACAAGGATTGGTTTTTAGTTAGGATTTAAAAATAATATGGATTTTGATGGGAATTCAATAAATTCTATTATGTATTCATTTTTAGAGAAGTGGTTATAAAGGCTATAGGGAACAAGAATATGAAATAGATTTGGGAAAAGTTACTAAATATCTATAAAGACAATGAAAAATTCATATATGTTAATTTTTTTATTTGGATATTGAAGTATGGAGATAAGAATACACTTAAAAAGATAATATTCCTATGAATTATTTATAAGGTTAAATGAGGTGGTGATCAATATTTTATAATTTAGTGGGATTCTTAAATATTAAATGGTGTTATAAAAAATACTTCATATCTTATTGAATATATTTAATTCCATTTTTTGACTATAAATCATCATGACATATACACACTTATTTTGGATGAGTTATACAAATTCTAGGCTTTATATGATACGAGAAAGTAATGAAATGAAAAGATGAAGAGTTTTTATAATATTTAAATATTATTCAAAGTGATGAATATAATGTTTATTAATGAAAATTAACAAAGAAGATAGTTATTGAGTTGTATGTTCAAATTAAATAAAAGATGTTTATGTGATGTTTTTTAAACATATGTGACTCATCTCGAAATGTTTTCAACTTAGATAAGGTAAATTTCTTGTTAAGTATTAAATACTAGGTTTCAACTATGGGGGTTTTTGAAATTTCACCAATAATTATCAAGATTTTGATGAATATGAAGATTTTTTCTCGAAAGAATTTTTGAGGAATAATTCCATGAATATTATAAGAGGTAATTTTTCAACATGTAGTTTAAAAAGGAACTCTTCATTTACAAAAATTTGGATTTATTTTTCCATGAAGGATGAAATATCAAATTATGAAAATGATAGTTATTGTTATTAAAATGTTATAAGAGAGTATATATTCATTTATTTAGTGGATATCAATGATTCAAGCAGTGAATATGACTCGAAGAAGAAAGAGGCTCCATCAAATAGTCATGAAGAGGTACATGATAATTAAATGGAGTTTATTCTAAAAAATGCATTAAAGAATATAATCATGAAGGTTTTTTAGTTATATAGTACAATATAAAAATAATTAACAAATATAATAATGTTGAATTAGATAATAATGAATTTATAAATGTGGAATCAGTGTTGCTCCAAAATTTTCAGAAAGTGAAAAAGTTACTCACCAAAGAGAAGAATAATTTTTAATTGGGAAAGGATAGGATTCATTTATAATATTAAGATATTGAATCTATTAAGGTTGATTTATTGGATAAATAATAATATATTAAAAAATTTAGGTATGCTAATTCTAATTCTATGCAAGAAGTGGGAGATTTCTCTTGAAAAAGAGAAGAGTATTGGGGAAGAAGTTAGAATATAAATTTATTATAATAAAAAATTATTTCAATAAATGATCTATAAATTTCATGGAATAAGTGGAGAAAAGGTTTATACCAATCATAATTTTAGATCTGAGAATAATAGTACATAAGAGATGATTATTCAAAATTTTTATATTCTAGAAATTATATATTTACAGGAAAATATGATATTTTTTGTTAAAAATAAAAATCAATAAAAATATTTAAAATTAATTGGAACATGTTTAGATTATATTAGTGTTATATTTCATTAAATGGTGGTCATAATAGCCTTCAAAAAATTAATTTTAGATAATAACATTCATTAGAAAAACTAATGGTTGAAAAAAAAAGATTGACCTTTTACAGTCATTGATGGTTCTACAGATGATACAAGAATATGATGAAATTTTTCTAATTGAAAGGAGTTGAATTTTAGTCTCTAAATATTGATAGATGACACATATTTTGTAGGATAGAGAAATTACATAAACTTTGAAAATAATGTTATTCAATAACAAATTGTGTAGTTGAAGAATAATTTTGAAGACTTTACTAAAGTGTGTAGAAGATGTTAAAAGAAATGGAATATTGTTTAAGAGTTTTATTTGGTCCTACCAGTCTAATAGTTTCAAAAATAAGTTTCTAATGTATTTTAGGTTAGATATATGATAAGGAAATCATTGAATAAGAAAATTACTCAGAAGAATAAAAGATAAGATGATGTGAAGAGTTTACAGATTATTGACTCCAAAAAGGGTGAATATACTAATCTACTCAAAAAATAAAAAAGACTGAAATCAAGTTAATATTATCAAAATGAAAAATATGATGAATGTGCTTCCATTTTTTCGGAAAAAACAACAATTTTTTAAAAATTATGAACTTAATAGAATTAATAAAAAAGAATCCTTAGCATTCCATATTACTGATGTGAAGAAAAATATTAGTTTTCTCAATTTAAAATGGGAGTTGATGTATAATTTGACTGATCATGGATTTTTTAGTGAAATAGGTAGTTGAATACTATGTGATATAGGTTAAATAATAATTTTCATCCTTCATTCATCAAATTCATTGATATAATGAAACAACCCCTCCTTCATTTTTATTTGTATATTATTATAAAATGGGGGAAATGAAACATAAACATATCCTTATGTTTATTCCTTAATATTTTTATAATGGGGGAGAAAATAATAATGGATAGAATCCCAATATAAGTATTTTACTTAAGGGGGAAGATGTCTGTTATTTATGGAAAAATTGTATTTAACGAGATTTTATTAAAAGTGGTAAGCACTAAAGTCAACATGTGAACTATTCTAATATATTTAGTGATAATATTTTTATGAAATTTTTATAAAAATATACAAGGGATATTATTGAGAAATGGAATATGATTAGTTCTTAATTAGTACAAAGTGGTATCAATAGCTATAAAGAAGTTGATATAAGTAAATTTAATATAAACATGGTTTTATTATTAATTTTGTTGTTTCCTATTCCATGTTCACTCAAGTAGGATTAGAATTATTGAATGATGATTCATTTATCAGTTTTATGAGTTTGAAAGTGATTTAAGTTCATGAGTTTCCGATAAAATCCAATGGGAGAAATTTTTGAGCTAAAAACAATATGCTCAGATGAAGATGTTTTTGTGACAATGAGGTATTTTTGAAACAAAATGGGAGTTAACTAAGTTGTAGCATAGTATAAGTATCCGAAGGATTTGAGATTTTTTCCTAGGGAATAACATTTTTAGATAATAGATTATATATGTTTTTATGTTTTATTTTGTTTTTAATGCATAATTCACATAAAATGAAGTCGATTTTTTTGTGTGTTGAAGGTTGTCTAGATGTTTGGAGGAGTTTGAAGTTGTCTAGAAGTATTTTTGTAGCTAAATCGAATTTGGTCTAAAATACAGAAAAGTATATAATGCGTATTTTTTTATTGAAATGGTTTTGAGTATTATTACTCTATGTGTAATTTTTTATTTAGAATACTTGAATAGATAACCAAGGTATATTTTTTGATGCGTGATGTTTTATATTCTGAGGAATATAAAGCTTGGAAATGGAAAGAACATACATTATTATGTATATTTTACAATTAATATATAATAATTTTTATGGTTAAAAAATGTAGAAATGTCTCTCAGAGTTTTATATGGGGATAGGTATTGTCCCTCAAAAAACATAATTGTGGTTATTAGAATAGTCCAAAAATTTATTGATTTAATTATCTCAAATCATGATATTTTTTATTTCTAATGGATTATTTTTTTATTAACAAAATGTATTTTATAGTTTATATAGAAATATTAACAAGTCTCAGATCCATTGTAAAAAACTCTAGAGGCCATGATTCATAAGAGTAAATTCTCTAAGAACCCGATGAACCATAAGAAGGATTTGATTGAATTAATGAAGTTTTTAAGAACTCTAAATAATTTAAAAAGAATTGTAGTAACTGGAAAACCACGTGGATTAACCGCATGACTAATCAATTAGAAATGGTAAATTTTTTTCAAAATACTCAGAAAATCACAAGATAAACCAAGTAATCTCAGGGAATAACCTCTTTATTAGTTAAATTGGAAAATAATTAGGTGACGACATGATGTATTCAAATCACTCTATTATAGAGTTGGAATTTTGGAAATGTGACGAAGAAAATTTTTGGACATATAGAAACCACACATTCTGATAAAAATACCACCTATTATATGGATTGACCATATAAATTGTCAAGGAAACATATTACCAGTTTTTTAGTGTTGGATTGACCATAGAAAACTTTTTGTGGCATATTTTAAGATTTTGTGTGCAAGATGAATTATATTTTAATAATATATATTCCAATATCAATCTATTTAGAATAAATTTTAAATTCATAATAATTTAATGGTCTCATTTTTTTTAAGTATGAGTATCCACAACATTTAATCTTTAATGGATATTTTGAAAAGTTATTGATCTGTTATAATAATTGGATACCACGAAGAAGAAAGTGACTATGCATGTACTCAATTTTTATCAATTAACAACACTTTGTTTTAATCTATGTTACACTACAGGATCTGGGAAAAGTTTTATAATCATCACATCTAATCTTATAACCAGAGGAATAAATCAAGAATAGAAGTGGCCATTGTAGAAAAACTGAAATTTGATTCCTGTAAAATATTTCATGAAATATATATATATATATATATTTGTCTATATCTATTTTATATTGATTTTTAGTTATTATTAAATTTATTTTCATATCTAATAATAATATAATTATTTACATTAGATAATATTAATTAGATAATCATTTCATTTTTCCATTTTTTATTCTCCCACGAAAAAAATGTAAGAGATTGTGTGATTATTTGGACAGCCAATGTGCTACTGTAATTTTTATTCATAATCCATGTTATGGATATTTTTATTTATTCTATTAAACATGATTGATAGTGGGTTACTTTAATATAGAGAAGAATGAGTATCAAATTGGTACTAAGCCACTTGTTTTTACTTTTCTATTGTCTGTTTTATGTTTTTGTTACTCAATTTTTAAACCACTTTTGAAATCAATTATTCAAAACTACAATTTCATATACAAATTTTACAAGTGATATATCCACAGTTTAATGTGCGTATCATAATTTCAAGAAAATTATTACAATATAAAACTATTATAACTCTTTTTATCAATCCCTTGATAGGTTATTTTAAATACTTAAATAATATATACTTATTTTAGTGGTTAATTGAGTGTTTTATAAATTATGCTATTTTATTTTATAAATAAGTTTACTACTGAAATTTTAATTGGATATTGAATTCACCACCCTCTCGATAATTCCACTCCAACCAACATGTTATATCATATGATAAATCTTTATTATCCTTTTTTCTTTTTATATCATACTTTGAGTAAGTCACATGAATATGTTTTTAGTTTTGTTTTGTTATTATATTTCTTTACATAATGATAAATCTAGTTCTGAAGGTCATGATAAAAATATACCACCATATTTTAATGGAAAAATTCATGTTTAGTGGAAAATAAAAATGAAAATACATCATAAAAGTATAGATATTGATATATAGACTGTAATAAAAGATTAACATGAAAAAGAATCTCCCTTATCTGATTTGTGTGATGAATCTAATATTTTTTACGACTATAACTATATATCTGTGAATCATTTACATTGTGATTTAATAATGGATGAATTTAATATATTATATGATATTTATATTTCTTTAAAAATCTAGGATACTATTTTTGTATCTTATTAATGATCATAAAATGCTAAATAAACGATATTAAATACTAACATGATAAGATATCATAAATTTAAAATGAAAAATAATAAATTTGTTATAGATTTGAATCTTAGGTTCTTTGAAAAAAGTAACACTATGTTTTCTCTTAGATAGAAAGTGGATGATAAAGCTCAAGTATTAAGGATCATTAGATGTCTTCCTGAACATTGAAGATGAATTACTATCTCTATTAAGAAATCTTGTGACATTTGGAAACTTTTAGTAAAAGGATCTAATTTTAAAACTAATGATGTTTGAGGAAGAGTTTAAAGTGAACATAGAATATGGTAAACCAAATAATTCAATCAAATTAAAATAATCCCATTCAAAATTGAGGGAAACTATTAAAGATGATAACACCAATGAGAGTGAAACTGATTTAGATAATGATGAGGAAATAAATCATCTATATAAAAAGTCTATAATGTTTTTATGAAGAATATGTTCTTACAAAGTTTTATTCTTAAAGGATAATATAATTAGAAGGGAAATGTAATTAGGATTAAATATTTTTATAGGTTACTTATTATGAGTGTAAAAAAATATACATAAAATCTATTTGTCCAAAGCGAAAATAAAAGAAGAAATATGGGGATCAAGGAATGAAACAAAATAAATCCCTGAATGAAACCTGGAGTGCTTATGAGGGCTGTTTAAGTGACACAGACTCATCTTGAGATGATTATCATAAGAAGAAAAATCTATTCATTATGGCAATGAGACTTGAGGTATCAATTACTATTTATATTCCTTATAAAAATAAAATTCCTAAAGACTTTGATATACCTATAGCAGATTTATTTTAATTTTTTAATATTCCAAAGGAATCCTTTAGTGATCTAAAGGATAAATATAAATTCTGAACAAAAAATTTCTCATTAAAATTTTATATCTGTATTAAAAAAGAAAATAATTTTGTACTGTTAATAAAAAATAATGAACTAAAATTTTCTAACGAAAAAATTAAGAAGGAACCTTAAAATTTCACCCAGGTAAGTCAAACTCTGACCATGATGTTACATAAATTTACTACAGATAAATATACTACTAGAATTAGTTACCAGCCTAGTCAAAGAATTTTTTTGAAAAGTAAGTCTTTTCATAGTTTTAAATAAACTATTTCTAGAAAAAATTCTGGTACTCTTATAATAAATACAATATTTATTTCAAGTATATTTAATTTTTCTATTTATAGATATATTAATAATATATATATTCCCAAACCATTATGTTCTAAAATTTGTATAAAAAATAAAATATTAGTATTAAAATAATTTTTTAATTTATTTTATATAGGAGAAATCGTTGAATAGTACTAGTAAGAACTTATGGTATCAAAACAACTGATTTTATAAAAATATGAATGGGGACATATCTAGTTTTATGAATCATATAAAAGTTGACGCTGGTCATGTTACTATTTGTGACAATGATAAAGGAAATATTATTGGACATAAAAAAATTTATAAATCTGAATATGTTTTCATTTATATGATTTTTATGTTTATTGTTTAATGTATTATTTGGTGAGTATTTCTTAATTACGTGATGATTATTTTCATGTTAAATTTTAAAACAATTCTTGTAAAATTTATTATTTGATGAATGATTTATTATTTATTTCCTTAAGAAATTATAATTTATGTACTATAAATTTAGATTATTTTATTTATTAAAACGATTATTGTTTAAGATTATTTAATAAATAATATTGGTTCTAGTATAGAAGACTAGTACATGGTAATATACACTATATTTTAATGTATAACAAATATCCTTTAAAATTATTTATCATGGATAAGAAAAATGTCTTGATGCTTATATGGGTATAAATGTAAATTGGATTTGGATGAAACTAGAAAACTAGTTTTCTAAATTACTTACATTGGTATTATTGGAATCTTACTATACATGACTAGAAGGTTGGATGATATTATGTATAGGGTTTTTGTGTGTTCTCATATTCAATAAAACCTAGAGAATATCATTTAAATAAATTTAATACAATTTTTTGATACCTAAAAAATATAATTAATTTTGGATTGTTTTATTCTAGAGACATTATGAAGTTATTTAGTCATTAATATGTTGATTTTGGAAGTGTAAAATTAATAGAAAAAACACTTAAAAACATGTGACTTTTTGGGTAAGTCAACAGTATATTTATAAAGTAATCAATAATCTTTTATTGTATAACAAACTATTTAAGCAGAATACACAGTTGAAAAACGTTTTTCTGTAAACATTTTGTGTATGAAACAAATATTTGTATATTAACAATATCATTTTAGACATTTCCCCATAAACTGGGAGAATATGAATTCCATTAACACCTCCAAGAATATTATGCCTTATTTAAGTACTAAAAACATTGATATGAGACTTTGATTTTTAAGGGATGATTTTCAAAAAGTGTATATCACTATTTAATTCATTATAATTGAGAACATTCTTATTAAAATCATTAAAATATGATTAATGGTGAGAGATTAAATTATATCTTTCATGAATTATGGTTGATTAAATTTAAAAAATAATTATGCTATATTTTTTATATCATTTTTAATTAATTTATTGTATTTTGTTTATTTGCTTTGTTCAATGATTATTGCTAATATTTAATATAGTAATATTAATTTTTTATGTGAATATAATTTTGAAATCTATAAATAGGTGGGACAATATTCATATGGTTATTGAAGGGAAAAATAAAATCATATCTTCAACTTTATGTGTTTTATGTCTTGAAGTACCAAAAAAAGATAAGTATTAGGATTTCATTGATATTTCCTTATATATAATCCTTATTTTGAGTTTTGAAGATCCTTGTAAGATATTAATGTTAATATAAATACTAGATTACCAATTGTTGTTGAGTTTAGTGGCGAATGAAGGCTATTGCAGAAGTTCATTTAGTATGGATTTTTTCACAGAAAAGGTGACATTATAATTTTAAGGCATCAAGACATATTATTTATATCTAATGGTGAAAAGATTATATATAAGCCTTTAAATATTCTTTATGATTCAAATAAATGCGTTGAGTGAGATCACTTCTAAGTTTAATTCTTTAACCTATCCAAAATTCATTTTGAATTTGATATAAATCAAGATACTTGTTCCCCCAAGAGTGGAAAAGTATACCACATCAAGTTAAATTTTTATAATCCAAATAACCTATAAGAAAACCAAATTTATTTTTAGTCTTTAGAAGAAGATGTTCATTCTTGAGGATGATATCTTGTATGATAATTACAATGCTCTAGAGAATCATACTAGACTAAAAGTTATAATTGATCAAAGTTTGAAACATGATAAAGTGGTTGAAGCTAACTATTCCTTATATGATAGTGATGATAATGTGGAAGTGGATATTCATGAGGAACCTTGAGGGATTATTAAGGATTAATGGATATGTTTCCAATGTTTATAAATGTATCCGGACATATATAAGGAGTAGCTACTTCTATGGGGGAGAGTGCACTAGGATATTTGTTATTTGACACAAATATTAGAGATTATAAAGGTTATTAAAATGATACTCTAGTTGTATATATTTATCCTATGTTTGATACAGGGGATAAACAATATTTTATTCTACAATTTCTAGATAGGATAATTCTCCTGAGACCCCTTTCATTAATTTGGTTCCACCTACTTCTAACAGTGATGGTGGGGATGAATATAAGGATAAATGTCCACCTAAACCTAGTGGATAAAACATACATTGTTTACCCAAATATCTAGAGATAGTTTTCATGAACATATTCAAATATTATTTAAGAAAAATATAATTTATAACTCTTAGTTGATAATGCTAAATAAAAATATTTTGGTTTTAATCCCACAAAACCATTCTACAGTTATTTTGTAGTTCATGATTCAGACATATCTATTTATTGTGATCCAATTTATGAATCATCTCCTTGAAAAAATATTTTTCATATATAATATCTTGATAATTCAATTTTGGAAATTGAAAATCCTATGTATAACTCCTTATATGATGAAGGATCTATGTTAAGACCCTCTAATTTAGTTTAGACTGACTAAACACATAACCTTTCTCCATCCCAAAGGGATGATTCTCTTCTCACTTATTTTAATTCTTCAACTATTGGTATCCAATTTAAGAAATAATATTTGGAATCTTTGAAAGAAATATTCAAGGTTTTGGGTAGTATCGATAAATATGGTATGTAAGAGGATATAGCCTTTACCATTTCTCACATTAAATCAATGATTTTTTCTCAAATTTCATCATATGGATCATGAGAATAAAGGTTTGTGAGAACAATTTGGAAATCTCCAATAATATTTGGTAGATATTATGGTTAAGATTTATCATAGATATATCAATACTGTAACATGCTATTATAGAAATTATATTTCTCCTCCCACACATGTGTCTATTGTTGAAGAGATCATTCACAGAATTGTGCATGAGTAAATTCAAACTCTTTTAGATAGTTTTAAAGATGAAAAGAATTTTATATAGATATACATTGCTTCTCAAAGTGAGATGCTATTTAATATGGTTAAAATTGATAAATTTAATACTTCCATGGATATGGATGTTATAAAGGGGTTAATCTAATATTATCTTCATCATATTTTCACCAACATGAATTTCAATTCACATTTTAGGTCCTTGGTTAGGGATTTAAAGATAAATCCCTTAGCCCAAGATTTTAAGTGCATTGTGGAAAAGATGATAGTCATAACTACACTTTTGGATAAGTTAAATACTGGTAAGTATGAGTTTATGTAGACCATAAAGAATATATCAAGAGTTATTTCTGACATCACGCAACTTTTAGGTCCATGTATTTATATATCCAACACTTCCATACCATTTTTTCCAGCTTTTCCCATGCCTAGTTCTTCGACTGATACCACTACATAATATACTACTATCTCCACTCCATTTTTTATCAGTATTCATTAGGCTATTCATTATATCAAAACTATAGGTAATGGTATTATGATACCCGAAGTTTCTTCTTGTACTCAACCTGTCACGACCCGCCCTTGGGGCCCATGCCGTGACTACCCCAAGCCCGCCTTCCATAGGCCAGGGGCTGGCGACTAGCACCAAGGCATAAATCCCAACAAAAAGGGAAGGCATTGCCTTTGAAAAGTAAACAATCACCATAGAGTAAGCAAGCGGAAAAGTAAACACTAAGTAAAAACTGTACAAGCTGTGCTGAAAGTAAAAGGGGCCGGAAATACAAGCCCAATAGTAAAGTACAACTGAAAGGAAAAACAGCAACTGAAAAGGGAAAACTGCAGCGTCGATCCGTCCTCTGGAAGTCCCACCTGAAGGGTGGGTACAGATAGCCTCCACAGCTCCTCGGTCCACCTGACCGCTCCGAGTACGTCCCACCCAGTGGTCCACCTCCAGGCACTGTCCTGCTCCACACGCCTCCACCACGGTCAGTGTTGTCCGTCGTCTGCAACCAACACAACGTAGTGCGGGCATAGCCCGTGCAGGGGTGAGTATAAGCTACTCAGTAGGGACCCCGAGACCCCCGAAGGTCTCCCGAAATCCACAAAGGATAATCCACAAGGAAAGGTACAATCATGAAGTAACATCTGACACAACTTAGGTATATGCCCATACATATACCTAAGTCATCAATTCCCGTTCGGCTCCAACGTCCGAGCCCAAGCACAACCCAGTCCACACAGGAAAGCAAAACGTATACCCACACAGGATAGCACAACACAGTCCACAAGGGAGAGTAAACAGTAAATCCACACAGGATAGCTCAACACAATCCACAAAGGAGAGTAAACACAATATTCAGCTCACACAGGTATACTTCTTCATATGACGATAAATATGATTACTGATCCATCTAAGTCGTCGGACCCACGAAGGATCGATAGGTAACTAACCCCCGCAAATGACCCACACAGGATCGGACCCACACAAGATCGGACCCACACAGGACCTGGCCCACGCAGGACCTGTAGGCGCTGGCTCACATAGAACCACTGAGCGCTAACCCACACAGGATCAGACCCACACAGGATCGGTCCCACACAGGACCGGGCCCACGCAGGACCTGTAGCACTGATCCACGTAGGATCGCTGAGTGCAGTAGTCGTCGCAGTCCACTGAGGATCTCTGCATAGTCGTCGCCGCAGTCCACTGAGGATCTCTCCATAGTCGTCGTCGGAGTCCACGAAGGATCTCTGCACAGTCGTCGCCACAGTCCACTGAGGATCTCTGCACGGTCATCGTCGGAGTCCACGAAGGATCTCTGCACAGTCGTCGCCGCAGTCCACTGAGGATCTCTGCACGGTCGTCGCTGTCGAAGTAGCAGTCGTAGCCAGCACTAGGGTTCCCGCACACAGCAAGCTCGTTCGGGAGGGTCCGCTCCACGAGCCGAGAGGCCGATACATCAACTGACACAAAGTACAAAGTTGATGTATCCAAAAGTTCTGTATCGTCAACAGGAACTCAACGTCGCAGACGGCGCGTCAATCGGACGCCCGGTCTGAGAGTTATTGGCTTTTTCATCCCAGGGGCCCGGTTGGTTTTTAAGGCAAAACCAACCCGACCGTACTCCACCTGCATCCAAACCTTGTGCGGAGTATGCCAAAAGATCCTTCTCACTTAGAGGAAAACAACAAAGCTGACGGCACATCAATCGGACGTCCGTGGCTCAAGATATGAGCGTTTCCGCTCCGAAGGCCCGGTTGGTTTCATGTACGAACCAACCCGGCCAAACTCAAAGTATTCCGAAACCTTGAGTGCGATATACCAAAACGACCGTCTCGATCCAAGGATCGCGTTGCCGCTGACAGCGGGTCGTTTGGAGGCCCGTAGATCAAGATACGACCATTTGAACGAAGTCTGTCCGAAGACGGGGGGTATGGGCCCGGGCCGACCCGGCCCGACCCCCCCGGGAGTCGGCCGAACGGCCGAGGCACGCGGGGCGCCGCCCCCGCGGCCTGGTGGTGCCGCGGCCCCCCGCGGGGGGCCGCGCTGTATCGAGGACTCGGCTTCAGCCGCGTCCGAGTGCACCGGACCCGCGCGGCCGCGGGTCCGTGGATGCCGCCGCCGCCGCGGCTTCAGCCGCGGCCGCCTGTCCGGGGGCGCGCCGGGGCGCCGCCGCTCCCGGCTGCCGGCGCCGCCGCGTAGGCGGACCGCGCTGTCGGCGAGTTCCGCGGGCCACCGTGATCGCTCCGGTGGTCCGATTCTCTTCCCGTCTGGGCCATTGATCCTCCCGGGACTCGTTCTTCACTGCGGGATCTTCAAACATCCGTTGCGGTACGTTCCGTCATCGCCCGTCAAATCCGCACAAAATGAAGAACGGTGGAGGGTCATCGGGCCGTGTTCGTTTGGCCCACACCCTCCGCGTTAGAGATAAACAACGGGAGAATTTTGTTCAACACGTGAACCAACAATTCTAATTAAATAAAATTGTTCACTTGAAACCGGTTCTTTAACTTTTTAAAGAAACACATACGAGAATAATTAAAAAAAGGGGGTAAATGCCAAAATAAATCCCTACCTCGTTGGTCGTTGCGCGTGGGCGTTCTTCACGGAAAATCTCGTCGCAGAAGAGGGGGATCGTCACGTCGTCGCGGGAAGGCGTCGCGTCGTCGCGGAATCCGGCGTTGAGTCGGCGAGCTCAATGGACCAAGAACAACAGATTAAATTATTAATATTTAAATCTATGTTTCGTTTAAAACAAAAAAGAACCTTGAGAGGAAATCCGAAATCACTCACCTCAAACGGTTGGTGGCCGGAGATCGGAGCAGGGAAGAACGTCTCGGACGGAAGCGTCGTCGATTTCCGGGTTCGGCGTTCTTCGTGTTCTTCGCGTTCTTCACGTTCTTCGCGTTCTTCGCGAGGGAGAAGAAGATACAAGGGTCCTCTCAAATCTTCTCAACGCGCAAATAACCAGAGGTCGTGCGTTGGCCTTATTTTATTAATATGCCAACACACGAAAACAGGTTAAGAAACGATTTAATTAATTCGTTGAATTAATTCAACGAAAGAAACAGCCCATTTAATTCACGAAATAAACCGCCCAATTAAATGGTCTGTTAAGATTTTAAGAAACGCGCCAGTTGACTTTCATAAAGATGGGTTTTCACGGGTGCGTTTCTTAGCGGAAAGAAACGGCGGGGCTCGTGCGGGCCCCACCCCACAATTATCCTACCAAGGGGGTAGGATATTTCTGGATAGCATCCTATCCGATTCAACTCAGTTCAACCCGTCAACAAGTGGTTTCAAGTGGCTTCCAAGTGGCTTAAGTGAAATAAAATAAAGTTGTCGCAAAATTATTTTATTTCTTAACTTTAAGCCCGAAAATTAAAAACCACACCCGAGCAAACACAACTCCGGAAGAGGCGTTTCTAAGCGAATATCGGCGCTGCGATTTCATCGGTGCCCTCAGAATTCGATTCCGAGCACCAGTTCAAAAGTTAGAAAAACCCTCTCTTCTGTTCACTGAACGTACCCGAGCCAAACTTCGGAAAATGATTCTGGGCACACCGGGCCTCAGAATCAGGTGCCGTCAGAAACTGTGCTCTTGTAAAATTCCAAAAAAAATTAAGAAAAAAATTTCCTTGAAATTTACGGGTCTTTACACAACCTATCACTACACCTTCTCCTACTTCATCCAAGGACAAATAGAAACCCCATATTGGCCTTTCAATACTTAAAGATTTGTGATAATAAAAAAGGTGCTGATTGTTTCCTTAGTTTAGAAATTTCTTATTTTAATGATCTTAAATATTTTTTATTTTATTATTAATGAATTATACAATTTGTTTTAGAAATATGTATTTACAGTATTATATTAAAAAATTACTAAGTATCATATGTACTATAATGTGAAAGAAAACATTATGTGTTAAAAGATTAAAATATCTTAGTACTCAATTGACTGCAATAATTATTTGATGGACCACTAGATGATTTCTAGAACTCATCATAATTTCTATAAGTATTGACTCAATCACAAGTAAAACGTACTCAACTGCATGATTAATCAATCAACCATGGTGGAATTTTTGAAAACCCATTAACTAATCATAAGAGAAACTGAGTGACCATAAGTCCAAATGAAGTGACCATATGGAGTATCCACTCCGCCAGACTAATTGCAATGTATCAGAGTATCCCCATGATGTAGTTAAGTGTGTATTTTATAGAATCGTAATTTTGGTAAACTGTTAAAGTGACCTCATAAACATAAAGTGACCATAAATTCAAATAATGAAACCACATTTCTAATAGATCATCCACATGAATTTTAATGGGAATTGATATGAGTTTTTTAAGTAATGGACCAGACATGAGAAATATGAACCGACACAATTGAAGAGACCATGTCTATGTTCAATTAAATTTTAATAATATATCTTCCGATGAAAATATATATAGCATCAAATAAAGAGTTATAATATTTCAATGCTCCTAGATTTCATGTTGATTATAAGGATTTATAATAACTACTCTTCGTTGAGTATGTTTTAAAAGGATTTCAATATTTTAAAAAAGTGGAGCATGAAGAAAAATTTAAAATGAATGTACTCTATTTCCATCCACTAATGAAACCCTATTTCTATCTATGCTACACTAAATGATCTATGAAATTTTTTTAATAATAAAATTTACTCTTAGAACTAAAGGAAGACATCAATAAGAGAAGAGACCATAGTAGAACTACTAAAATATGATATGTGACAAATTTTTTATCAAACACACACACACACACACATCCCTATATATATTTT
The DNA here is from genome assembly GCA_963277665.1 of Viscum album. Lineage (NCBI taxonomy): Eukaryota > Viridiplantae > Streptophyta > Magnoliopsida > Santalales > Viscaceae > Viscum > Viscum album. The sequence goes on from OY728145.1 coordinate 1,642,261,605, forward strand.
ATATTTTCATTTGAATTGATCTTGAATTTATTTGTATTTTTGATTAGAACATACTTCATTACATCATTGAAGAGTACTCAAAAAATCATTCCTATATTTCCTTCATTTTTATTCTCCCATGTAAACATTAGAAGAGGTTGTGTGATATCATATAAAACCTAGTGTGTTTTTGTAATTTTTATAATTTATCTTGGTTTTGGATCAACCAATATTTCTAATAACAGTGCTTAACAGTTGGTCACTTTCATATGGATAAGACTAAGTCTTAGCTTGAGATTAAACCTTTTTTTTATTTTCTGTTTTGTGTTTCAAATTTTCTTTAATTTATTTCGAAACTATTTTTGAAATATATTTTTAAAAATAGAAGTTTTATAACTAACTTTTACTGGTGATATATATACTATTTAATGTGATTGATTAATATGGAAAGAATAAGATAATATCAGGTTTTTCTAACTGAGTTTTGATCATGCTATTGATATATTACTTAAAAAATAGATATACCTACTATAATGGTTAAATAAATTTTCTCTAAATTGGAGGACTTTCATTAAGAAGTTTATAACTGAAATTTTTATAGGATGCTCAATTTACCCCCAACTTTAGCACTCCTCTACTACCTAAATTGTCAAAGGTAGACGCAATCGTAATATACGTAATATTTGAATTTATATATAATTTTTTTGGGAGAATAAAAATTGTATTCATTGAACATAGGATTTATGTGTAAAATAATTGACTTGCATATGATATTATATATTATACATAATTTTTTTATTGACATATAATTTTTTTACCTATTATAAATTCCACACATAAAATTTTTCTATCTATTTAATTTGTTTTTTTGTAACACCCCAATATTTTAATATATGAATACCTTTAGACAATTAACTATGTTAGTTATATTTCTTTCCAAAAAACACTGAATATAATTGATGTTGTGATACATATAAAAAAATATAAATATTTAAGTATGACCATTAAAACAAAGTTTTTGAATTTGAAGTAATGAATATGAGTAACCTTTATATGAAATATATCTAAAAATAAAATTATGTATACTTTTAATATGAATGATATCCAATTATCATTCCTAACATGACTAATAAGATCATTTATTTCTTATGAAAGTATTTTTCTAAAAATTCCAATGCCATTTATGAGATATTTATTTTTATTTCAAGAAACATATGATTAATCATGGTAAGCTATTTTTTATACTTATAATTATTTAATGTCAATTTAGTAGTGAAATTATATATAATGAGAATAAAAACAAATATTATTTGAAAATGTAATTCTCCCATAAAACAATTCTTATTATATTTTAGGATAGTATTCAAAAAATAAAAATAAAAATTTGGGAAAATAAAATTAACAATAATTAACTCTAGTTTTTTATTATCCACACTAAAATTGACTTAGTATGAATTTCAGATCTTTTTCTAAAATTGTTGGGTTTTATTCAGAAAATATGGTTTTTAGAAAACATGTAATTTCTATGACTTTAAAATTATAAAAGAACGATATATAAGCATAAAAATCCTATTAGGTGATAAAATATAAATATATGGAATAAAAGTAAAATTTTAAAATATTATTTGATCTTATAAATTCTTTGGTAATTTTTTATAACAAATTAAATTGTTTCTTTATTAATTTTTTTGACCATTAATTTATGTCAAGTATTTTCAACGGATATTCAGTTTCATATTTCCTTGAATTCCTCATAACATTTATTTGTATATATATATTTATATATATATATATATAAAATCATCATATAAGATTATTTAATCTTATATGAAATTAAAAATCTTAATTTTTATTTCTAGAAACTATTTTTTCCTAATTAAGTGTTTTTATTTGAAATTTTAATTTACAAAACCTTGAGAATTTTATTTTATAAAAATATTTTTAAATTTGGGATCATAATTATTATGTTTTTTATAAGGTTTTATTTTAATCATTTTCATTAGAATTAATTTTTATGGTTATAAATTAATAACCAAGTTAAAAAAATGGTAAATGGTAAATGTTGAAATAAATATCACTAAAAGAGTCAAATTTATCTAAGAAAAGTACTTTTTGAAGTGATTTTCAACACACACTAACTATAAAAATATAAGTTTTAAATTTTTGTTCCATTGAGTCTTGAATAGTAACCACACATTATTGAAAATGTAATAGTTACTACCTAAAATACCCTTCTAACCACTTATATATGGGTTTCATCTCCACCACTTCAATACTCACCTTACAATAAAATTTATCATTGTACCATTTTAATATTTCTACTACTTTAACCCTATCCCAGATTAAAAATATTTTATTCATCATTAGTTAGAAAAAGGCCTTCATTTTCAAGGATACTTTCAATGAAAATTCTAGTCCTCAACATGGGAACTACCAATTAATTTTATTTTGTTATTATTTATATTAATTCAAATTTATTGTACCCAAAATAAAATAATAATATTATCATCAATTATGTACTTAAATGTCACTGTATTAATGTTATTATCCTTATCTTCTCATTTACCCAATCTAATAAGATAGAAAAATCATCGTTCTGGCGTATGTGCTGACTACCACCACCACAAGTAAAAAAATATATTTTCCACCACCACAAATCATTAACAGTTACTCAAATGGATTTAATGTTAGAATATAATTCTTATGATACCATTAAGGTTTCATGATAACATATTAGAAAAACTGTTAATGATATTATAAATAAATGATCATTGTTAATTCAATCCTTTAAAATAAGCATGCTTGAAGGATAATATTTTATTCAAATTATATAATATTCTCATAACCAATAGTTATTAAAATTCAATTTTAATTGTAATATATTTTAATAATTAACAATAAATAATAATATTCTTATAGAATAATGATATTATAATAAAACAGCTTCATAATAATTCATTAAATTAGGGTGTGTTCACGTTTGGGTTGGTTTAACCAATAACCTAAAAAATATATTGAATTTATATCAATAATCACTATTGGAACATAATTACTACAATAATATAATATAAAATTTTAAATAATTTTTTTTTAAATTTTTGAGATGTTATATCAATATTTAATTCATCAATTAAGAAAACACCCTTTAATCATAAAGATTCACTACAATATGCTTTTTATTGATTACTTCTTCATGGATACAGAATAAAATACTCATGAAAGGAATTTTAAATATCATATATATTTTAAAGCATCACTAATATTATCATTAATGTTATAGTACTAATGATATTTGAAAAAATAATGAATACATATGTTGTTATTATTAAACTTAAAAAGATGATCAAAATTATAAATACTTGATATGGATAAATGATATAATTAATTTTTATAATGAATATATATGAATATTAAAAATGAAAATGGATATTATTAAGGTTATAAATTAATTTATTAATACAGACATTTTCTGGATACATTATTTTGAATCATGTTCAGGAAATTTTTGTCAAGTTGTAAGGATTTTCGTATCAAATTCATGTATTTAAGACATGTTTAGTTTTAAGAACCAAATTTAAATAATATAGCGTATATAATTCCTATTTAAGATATGATATTGTTTATAATATTTTAATCATTATATTTTAATTTCAATTACTATCATTCTTTTTCTTGGGGGTCTGATGAAAATGTCACTCAATCTGCAAGAGTTTTCTTGGTCTCAATTTTGATTCTTTGTGACATGTTACATGTTATTCCCCATGTTCCCTTTGAATGGTGTTATATTTTTATTATATATAATGAGTGTTTTAAACTTTATTTACCTATAATTAATGGTATAATATATGCTAAATCATGTTCTTTTCTTTAGAAATTTTTTAAAGCAAGTGTTACCCCAATCGTAAGAGTTTGTTGTAACTCAATTTTTTTGATTGAGTTTTGGTCATTCTCTTGAACTTATTTCATATTAGTTTCATACATTCATAAAATTGATTGTTATTTTTGGTATTCTATCATTTTTTACATTTTACCACATAAAACCCTCCCCATGTGCTTTATGCTTTAGGGAGTATGTTTCTTGAACGAGATATTGATAACTGAAATCCCCATTATTTTAGTTATAATGTTCAATCATGAATTTTATTCATTTAGGATTGGGTTATACCTCCATAATTTCTCATTATAAGGTATATTATAATCCAATTTTATAATATTAATCTTATAATTCAATTATGGTTTAGTTACTCTTATTATAATGTTAGTTTTGAACAAAGGTGTTTTGAAAATAATAAAAAGTGGGATTCCATTTCACTTTTATATACATTTTAATCCCATATAAATGTATCCATTATAATACTTATTACTTTTCATGGACCTATTATTGAGGATAAAATTTAAAAAATAATTTAATGTTTTTCCAAAAAAAATCACTTCACCTATTGAAAAATACTTCAAAAAGTGACCCTTAACATCATAGTTTACGTCAATGATAAATATCTTTTCTAAAAGATCATTTATGTTTTAAATATAATTTACATTTTAGTTTTAGAAATATATTTACCCTAATAGGGTTTATGTTTCACTATTTATACTATAATATATATTTATATTTTGGGGGAATGAGCTAATGGTATCATATAATAAAATTCTTGATCCCTTCTTGGGTGGTATCATTCAAGAGTTCTTTTTCAAGGATATTTTTCATCTATGTAAAAATTCCTCTCTATTTCCTTTTTAACATTGGGGTTATGTTATTTTGAAACAATCAACATTCATCCACCATATGGGTTATGATTTTTTACATCCCTATTATTTACATGCGGAAAACTATTGGCATTCAATATATTATTAAATTAATATAGATGATTATTATAATGTTGAATATTTCATGGTTAACCATCCACATTCATTCTCTTTATGGGTTATGATCATGTTATAAATTTTATTTAAAAAGGATTGTTTTTGATATTCTTGATTATTTTTTACAACTTAAACAGTTTAATCATGTATTGATATTTATCATTCTTTATTATATGAATAACCATGTTTTTTATTCGACCAAACTTTCCTTAGAGAATAATATGAATATTATTGATGACTCTTATAGTAAATACATTGGAATTAAATAATTTATGGTTGTGGTCTAGAATTATATAGCCCATTTATTAATGAATATGTTTGATGGTGAAAAATAGGTTGGTTTTTGGTGTATGTCTATTCCCATAATAGGACAGTGTCTTGGCACATGACCTTGAAAATATTTTTTTGTTGTCCAAATTTTTGCATTCTAAAAATATGAGATAATAACTATTGATATTAATTTTCTTTATTATTTTCATGGATATATTATTCTATCATCTTCCAAATGATTATGGATTAATGTTATATACCCATTCATGCAATAATATTTATGCAATATTCGTGACATGATTTTATTATTTGTATATTCTCTTTTACTAACTGTTTGATCTCACCCATTATTATTGTTGCATTTCCATTGGTTATGAATCAATGTAGTACACAAGAAATTCTTAGATAGATAACCTATGTGTTAGAATTTATTGTAGACGTTTAAGTCACATTATTGATTAAGCAGTTTCATATATAGTGTAAAACATGTCTTATTGATACAAAGAACACGGGGTTTAATAGGTTATGACATTTTCTAATTCACAAAGAAACTGGACCTAAAATGATCCAACAGATGTAATATATTAAATAATAGTTATTGATTATGTAATTATGGAAGGTTGTATTTATGTTTTTATAGATGGTATTAAATAAAGTATGTAATGAAAGTATTTTTAGCCTTAGATTTGGGAGTGCGGGTCCATGGTGTCATATTTTTTATATAATGTTTATGATTTCTTATGTAGAAAAAATTGGATATATCTAAATTCTAATAGGTAGATTCATAAATTATCTAGAACTTTTTCTGATAATTATTTTTGGAAATTAATGAAAAATTGATGATATTTAAATATGATAATGATTGGAAAATTATTTTATTGAATATATGTCATTAATTGAATCCATGATGATAAAAGACGAATAATATAGATAATGTTGTGAAGATGATTCGCAAAATTTGATGAAATACCTGGTTTTGAAATTTAAAAGAAGTCGCATCATGATGCTTAGACATGAAATTTAAGGATTTTAGTATTATGAGGTACACATAGTATTGTAATGTGAATAAGCAGTGTCACTCCATGAAATAATGAACTGTATAAAAAGGAAGAAGATATTATTATATGAAAAGATATTATCTTTTTTCCAATGAATGAGTAGTTGGTGGAAATATTTTTGTATGCTACAAGTTTCACATTCATTCCAAGATGATCTAGATACTTTTGAAGAATAAAGAAGAATAATTATTATATGAAGAATAATTTTTATTAGTTTGATGTATTTTTTAGTTTGAATTTTAATTATACATTCAAATTAAATTTTTTGAATAATATTACTGTTCCACGAGGTTAAAATGAAATAGTTATCACAAAAATTATATATCTCAGAGAAAAGAATAATTAAGTATTTTATTCAAGATAGAGTGTGGAGGAATGAGTTATAATCTAATAAATAGAATTCAATGTGGAACAATAGTATTCATTGTGTAGTTTAAAAAGAAATAATATAAAATATTAATAAGATACCTGCGACAATGTAAGTTTAAGAAGAATAATAAGAGAAATATCAAATTGGTTTTTGTGAAAAAATCTGTGTAGTATCATGTGATGAATAAGGAAATTAAAACTATTATTAATAGTGAATAATTAAGGGTCCACTATAACATTCTTGAGAGAAAATACTTATCCAAAGAAGGATAATCCCTTCCTTATAAAAAATACAGTAGTGAAACAGTTCCAGATACATGTAGGTATAAAATATTTTTTACTATCCTATAATATGATTTCAAGGATATTTTATTCTTGTTTGTCTCTACAATAGTTATTCTTGTAAATTATATTGTCACAATAGAGTTTGGATCATGCCAAGGATTAACTATACATTTTTATTAGTGAGCCTTGTATGTCATGTAACCTTAGTTTATTGTGTTCATCAAGGTGTGTAAGTTAATAAATGAGGTTACTCCCTATAGAAAGTTACTAAGGATGATTTTGTATGAAATCTTGAAAACAAAATGGAGTATTATTCTTCACTAATTCAATCCATCTTAGTGAACCTCATCATTCTTGAGACCACAAATCAATTGAATCTCTAGCAACTAATGCAACTCCATTTTATACATGGTCTAGAATAACTAAAACAACAACATTGATTTTGAGAAACCTTGTTCCTACCAAAAAAATTAAACTTTCTCATAATTATGTTCAATCTTTTTAGATTCCCCAAATAATCAACAAAAATATAGTTTCAATTCCATTGAATAAGTAGGTTCATTATTATTCCTCTAAAAAACATCCTATTATAGTTCTACCAAATATTCAACACACCAAATACATATGATCCATCAAAATACGGTTCTTGTTTCTAAGGATCTAAATCAACAAATCTCGGAAACACAAATAAAATTCACCAAAAACCAAATCCTTGATGCTATAAAAAACATTTCCCATGGAAATTAATGGAAAAAATCATTAGTATCTTCCTAATACTAGAAACAAAAAAAACGATCATCCACAATGAGTCCACAAATATTCAAAGAGGAACCTAACTGGAGAGCATCATGTGATATGCACCAAAGAAATAAGTAAACGTTATTCAAAATATTCAATCATTATAAAACCTTCCAAACAGACTATAAAACTGCATAGCTGGATGAATAATAATAATACCCCTTCATAGTAACCAAATTTTTTTTGGAATCCCTATAAGTTGATTTATCATAGAAATAAAAATTAACATTTGGGGTACAGATAAGAATATCACATGTTGTTTAAATGAATAATGGAATTTTAATAATAATAACCACCTATTGACTTAGTAAAAAACAACACAATATTACCTAATTTCACTGTTTACCATCATTTCACAAAATATTACTGTCTCAAAGATCTAGATCATATTTTAAATGAGTTGAAAATACTTTAAATCTTATTGGAATGGGAAGTAATTTAACCTTCTTTTTATGAAGCTTTGATTCATCTAAAACTCTCGACACTAATTTTGGAGAAAAAATAAGAAGTGGTAAGGACTAAATAGTCATCAAAACTCTCTCTTTCTGTAGAGTTATCATTCCTGATAGAAATATTTGGGGCAATAAGGTTATGTTTTATATTTATTACTTGAAATGCATGAGATTGTATAAAATGGGGTTTAAAGAAACATTTAATGAAGTTGGTATCCAGAATAGATTTTTGTTATTGAGTGGTGGTGATCATACCCCACTAAAAAGTGGAAATAGAGAGGTTTAAGTCATCTAGGGAACAATTCTATAGGGAAAAAGTTATATAAGAAATATGTTGAGAAGGACTTGAACTCCGAGACTCGATCCTCTTAGGGAAGGGAATTGGAACTTGTGTAAGATTACATTCAGTCATCTTTAATGAAAGGAAATAAAAACCATATTGATTAAAAGGGTTTCATCCACCATGTTTGGAGGATGTAGAGATGGACAGAATACTAAATTCTACCCATTCCTCTAATTACAAGATCATCTAGAAAAGTAATTAAGTCTCATGGTCTTGTTTGTAAGAGGATCTAAAAAACTTCTCTTAGTGAGGTGGCTATGGATACTGAGGAAGAAAAAGAAATAATCGATAATAAAAAGATGAAATGTACTAATATAATTATGTAATGTGTAGATAATAAAGAATAAGATAAAAATAACACCCATGAGATTATAATATATTATAATGAAGATATTACTGAGGAGTCCTTCCTGATCAAGGTCACAAAATAAGATTCCCATAGAACATTTGAAGACTAAATCAAGTTGATCTAAATAAATAACAAACCTTTTGTATTGGTAATCATAATTAAGTTTTTATTCTTGGCTTTCAAAATGGGAAAATAATCTTGGAGGGTAACATACTAACCTGGGGCATTATAGAATACCACTTTGCGGATCTCATAAATTAAAATATTAATATAAAGGTAACCTCCTACAAATGTAATTTATATAGGATAAATCATTCAAAAACTTTTAAATTTTTCTATAATCGCCTAATTATTTTGTTTTTGGTTTTATTTTTTTTTGTATCATGCCTTTTTATGGTTTACAACTTTTCCTTAAAAGAGCTTCTTGAAATAAAAAATTAAATTTTCATGTTCATTACTTTCTGAAAAATAAAAAATAAAACCTTTTCTAATAACCTCATATCTTTTAAGAAACCATTGAAAATAAAAGACACATTCCTACCAAATACTGTTGAGAGAAAATTACCAATTGGAAAATATTTTCTATAAAACAATGACAGAGTAAATCACTAAGATCATGGATTAATCAGGACTACAACTTATCCAACATTTCAAGATTTAAATCATTAAGGTCACTAAAACCAAAACATCAAATTTATTTTTTCCATGACCAATGTATAACACTTAACCCAATGCAATTATTGTCTACCCATTTGTTTACCTCACTACTAAATAATAATATATGAATTAATTAAATAATATAATGTCTTAAGAAGATACATGAAAATCATCAAAAAATATTCATTGCATGAAAATGCACATTAACCAATAGATTATTTATATATTTAGACATTAAAATCCCCTTTTAACATTATAATTTTATATCCACCAAAACTATTAAATATAAAACACATCAATATGTAACATAATAATATTAAAATTTAAGGCCAAACCACGAGCATGATGATGAAACACATTAACTCCCATAAATTTTTTTACCTATTACTTAGTAGCTTTAAAATTATTTGGATTAAAAAATAGACAAGACATCAAAAAAGTAACATTTTTCCTTGAAAAATACCCTTAAAAATACAAAACTACTAATATATTCATAAAATCATGGGTGTTAGTATGCATAAAAATAATAACATAATCAATAAATAAAAGATAAAAAATAGATAGACATGGTGTCTAATATAATCTATCTACAAATAAACCTCTCTTTATGCATTTTCTAGGAGGGAATCTAAAACCTTTGGTAGAAGAGTAAATAAATAAGGGGATAGATTATATCAATAACTAACACCATTTATCTACCTTAATCAGACCCAAACATAATCATTATGAAAATTATACTTCTAGTAAATATAGAACATTATATATTAATAAAACTTGATTCAAAACCCAATTGGAACATAACTAACTCAAAAAAATCCTATTCCACATGATCACAAGCTTTACTCATGCATAATTTTATATGCATCATCCTATCCAAACTCCTATGTAAATAAAAATATTATTATAAATTTTTTGACAAATAAAAAATTTAATTTATTTCATGGAAATAATGCATTTAGGAACATTACAAAATATACTCTCAATAGTATCTTAAAATATTTTATATAAAACATTACTGAGGACAATAGGGAGATGTTAATACAATCACCTAGGATTCATAGTTTTAAGAATCCATGAAATATCTATTTCATTAACAATTGAATTTTTTCCATTGATCAATAACCCAAAATATCCATAGTGACACAACCATTTAAAATATATGAATATTTTTGAAAAAGTAATGTGGAAAAATAATCTCAGATAGGTACTTTGCCAAAATTCATCTAAAAAAGAGTATATATGATTTACTTCATAGTAAGGTGAGTAGTAAAATAAATTATTCATTTCCTTTAGGATATTCCTAACAAGAGAATAGTTCTCAAAATTCATACATGGTTGACTGATAATTGAAACAATTACAAAAAATGATTAACAACCAGCCTTTACTAATTTGATAAACTTGTATCCCACTTCACATTAGTATTTACCAACCCTTTAATAATGTTTTCAGTGTCCTTTGTTTGTCTATAATTTCTTCACCTTTTTTTCCACATTTTAACACCCCAAGATTCCATGATACACTTCTCTTTGAATAATACAGTAGCGTGTGTTGTATGCAACATCGAGTTCTAACACACACCACAACCAATCAAACTAACCGTTATGAATAGTAATACCCACATTTTGAAAATATATAAAATTTACCTCTCAAAATTGACTTCATTTTTGGATTATGAATATTGAAATTATCCTAGGGTTAAATTTTGGAACTTTTTGGATAACATTTATATTTTTATGAATAATGAAAATTACTAAATTTTAATTAAAAACAACTTTTTTAATCGAAATAATTAATAGTGATAAATTATGAATTTGAGTGGTTTTAAAGTATATTTAAAATATATTTTTACCATTTAATACAATGTTGGTCATTGGATATAATTTTACAATTAAATCGGAGATGAACAAGTGTCAATTGTTTGATAGTTATTATCTCTTAAAAACGAGCATTTTGTTTTAACAACGAGAATTAATTTTAAATTAATTTCTTCCACTTATGTGTTTTGAATTTGGAAAAATGGATTCCATATTTTTAATCAGGATGTATAAATTGTGTAAATAGGTAACTTTTATTTTTAGACATTTTGAATAATTATTTCGGTAAATATTTTATTTACCATGGTTAAAGGGTAAATCCGGTAAATAAGGTTTAAAAAATAATATTATAATAATAATAAATTTTCCCTAAAACTCGTCCTAACCTTATTGGTGGATACATTTCCGATCATGGTAATCTTTGGGTCGATTTTGGGACCCCATGGAGCCACTTATAGGTGATAGGGACACTTTATTTTAATTATGTTAAAATAAATACAAAAATGACATAACCATATATATTTTACAAAAACAATTTTTACATAAGGTTATATATGTTGGATTCTTGAAAATAAATATTCATTATAAATATAATACTATTTCCTACATAATAGTATTTTATTTATAATTTTTATACATTATATAATTTAAGTTATTTGTGACACAATGGTTATGCGGTAATTACCTAATTAATAACAATTTAGAATAATTGATATTATAAATACCCAAGATTCCATGGTACACTTCTCTTTGAATAATACAGTAGTGTGTGTTATATGCAACTTCGAGTTCTAACACACACCACAACCAATCAAACTAACCATTATGAATAGTAATACCCACTTTTTAAATTTTTTTAAATTTTATCTCTCACAATTTACTTTATTTTTGGATTCGGATTATCAAATTAGCCTAGGGTAAAATTTTGGAACTTTTCAGATAACATTTATATGTTGATGAATAGTGAAAATTACTAAATTTTAATTAAAAAAAACTTTTTTAATCAAAATAATTAATAGTGATAAATTATGAATTTGAGTGGTTTTAAAGTATATTTAAAATATATTTCTACCATTTAATACAATGATGGTCATTGGACATAATTTCACAATTAAACCGGACATGAACAAGTGTCAATATTTTGATAGTTATTATCTCTTAAAAACACACTTTTTGTTTTAACAACGGGAATTAATTTTAAATTAATTTCTGCCACTTCTATGTTTTGAATTTGGAAAAATGGATTCCATATTTGGAATCAGGATGTCCAAATTGTTTAAATAGGTAACTTATATTTTTAGACATTTTGAATAATTATTTCGGTAAATATTTTATTTACCATGGTTAAAGGGTAAATCCGGTAAATTAGGGTTAACAAATAATATTATAATAATAATAAATTACCCTAAAACGTGTCCTAACCTTATTGGTGGATACATATCCGACCATGTTAATCTTTGGGTCTATTTTGGGACCCCATGGAGCCACTTTTAGGTGATAGAGACAGTTTATTTTAATTATGTTAAAATAAATACAATAATGACCTAAGCATATATAGTTTAGAAAAACAATTTTTACATAGGGTTATATATGTTGGATTTTTTACTATAAATATTAATTAGAAAGATAGAAAATATTTCCTACATAATTTTATTTTCTTTATAATTTTTAGACATTAAATATTTTAAGTTATTTATGACACAATGTTGATGATGTAATTACCTAATTAATGAAAAATTAAATAATTGATATTATAAATACCCAAATAAATGTAATTTGAGACTTTTTATAAATAAAAATAATTTTATAGGTAAATATTACGTGTTAGGATTGACTTAATTAACTTTTTTCGAAGTAATAATTCTATTTGGATTTTTTAAAAAATCAATTATTGAATAGTTTCAAAATCTACATAAAAGAGTTTTTAAAACAAATATTATATTATTAATTGATATTAAATTCCTTAAAATCTAAGGTTTGGCCAAGAGACTTATATCATGATATTTTTATCATTAATGGAACACTTTGGGGTATCTTGGATTTATATAGTACGTTTAGTAAACATATAATATAAAAATATAAAGAGACATTGTAAAGGTGAAACTAATTAACTAAGAGTTAATACTAAAAGATAATGTTAATATAGTAACCCAAACCTGTCTAAATCCTATTTGTTGAGTGTTTTTATACCTATAACCACATTAAACTTTAAATAATCTCCTTTGGAGCCATTATAAACTGAATATGAATTTATTATAAAATAATATTTCTATCTTTTCCAAAGGTGCCCCTCACCCCTCTTATAAAAGGGAACTCCCCCTTCTCATTAATTCACACCTTCAAAGCATTTTTATTCAGATAACCCCTGCCCAAATAATCTCTGAAATTCCCTCAATTCATCTTAGAGGCCTTCCTTTAGACATAAATCCAACCTAATGAGTCCTTTTGATCAAATAAAAAGGAAGAACCCGAAGAAGAGGTAATGATTTAACCACCCTTTTTCAAGTTCCTTTCTTCTTCCACTTCTTCTTTCTTTGTTATTACCATTATAAAATAAAAAATTCAGTTTATTATATATACTTTGATGTTATTATAAACATGGTACAAGCATATTTCAGTATTCTATCCATAATTTGAATAACATGTCACCATACGTGCATACGTACGACTTACCGTCTCCACGTCATGGTGTAATTGTTATTCAAAACATTATTATTTGGATGGTTATAATAATGATGTGTAATTCATGTAAATAATAAATATAACATGATAATGATTCTTTATATATTATATATCATCCAATTAAATATTATTTTAATATCAAAAAAATGAAATTGTCGCTCGTGCGTACGTACGGACTACCGTCTCCATGAACGCGATGAGATTCATTCTACATCCTATCCATTCAAGAATAATTATCATTTAATGATTAAAAATAATGTTTAAGGACTTGATATAATTTGGGATATGAATAATATACAACCTATCGATAACAAACATGGCTTACATAACAAAACATATAAAAGAAAATGAGTAAGTTAACATCTGAAACGACAATAATATTAAGATATTATTAAAAAAGAAATGTTAAAAGATCATATATGATATCATATTAATGTATATGATTATTGTATAATTTAATAACAATAATTTCACCATTATGAAGGAGGTTAACCTACCCCCAACCATGGAAAAGTACAAGGTAATGGTTTATTTTGCAATCTCTTCACTATCTGAGGTTGTTTATACGTAATAATCTACTGGGACGTCTTTATCATCCACATCCATGTTTCTTAAAAATGTATTTTAAACCATTTTTAATATTTACTATAATATGGGTTAAAGTCATTTATACCATTTTTTGACTTTTAATACGAGGTTTATAAAGGAATCTTTCCTTTGTTTTCGAAACAAGGCCCTTTTTAACCTTTTCGACAGAATTATGGTAAAAATGTCTTTTTTTAACTTATACGATGAGTGCGGCTCTTATCCGCCATTATAAAATCTTCGAAGCTTCCCTTAAAATATTATAGTAATATTTTCAAAGTAAGGTTTTATTTTTTAATTATGTTACTTTTAAATGATTTAAAAAAAGAGATATTTCTCTCAAATGGTTTTCATTTCATCTATGTCAACATCCTTTGATAAATTTTAAGCTTATTTGAAGATTATTTATAATGATACAAAACTTCTTTATTGTATTGAAGGTTTTGTGATGTGTTTGACTGTGGATGTTTTATTTTTATACCATTCATGGTTTATGGAGAAAGTATTGACATTTCGTATGCTAGTTTTAATATGAATGTTTATGTTATGTTTAAACCTATTCATATAAGGAATGCATTGGACTTAATATGTGACAGGTGGATCCCATTATAGCTCCTCGATGAATCGGTAGGTCTCATGAGAGAAAATAGTGTCTCTGCACAAGGACTTGAAAAAATCTTATTTGTAGTCTTGGCATGAGGCCTTGACTATGTGGTGATGATAGTCTGGCATTATGCATTCCATCATTATGAAAGTGGTTATTGATATTGCATCTGATTATTCGATTAGTAGATATCCATGTGAATAAGTAAATGGAATTATTTCATTATATTTCTGCCATGTTATGTTGAAGTTCAAGTTTAAAATTCTTTTGTTTTAGTTATACATTTCCCTAAATGTTTATTCTTATTTATGAAAGTTTCTGCTATATTGTTATCCTTACTGGGAATTTGAACTCACCCCTTTAAATGTTTTATTTTTTCCATGATGTGAATAAGTAATATATGAATGACCTTCTGGGATAGTATGTGGGGATATGAGTGTGGACTATGGAGACTATGTTGTTGTAGTTTTCATTTTATGATGTAATGTAAACTTTATGAATATATCTAGTGTTTCCAAGGCTACTAAACTAATCGGTCATTTGAGGGTTGATCTTTCTTGTGATCATGCCAATGTTATGTAATAATGCACCGACTCTGGGTAACTGGGGTCGGGGCATTACAATATAGTCTTCTTTTAATCTAATAGGGTTATAAATTCCTCAACTTGATTATCAATTGATGAAAAATATTTATTCTCCAAACAAAATTGATTATATCCCTTTGAACATAAAATGCCTTTTTCTGAATCTGTACTATAAGAAAGCTTTATTTAGAAAGTGTTCCAAAAAGAACTATTTAATGTTTATTTTCACCCTTTTAGAGGATAGTTTCAAGATAATTCATATATTGTTTTATATTTTTGGTGTTTTTAATAAAAAATACAATTATATAATTTTTAATTCATTTTTTAGGAAACCTATGCAATGTGTTTTATAAAGAAATCCTTCAATTTTAATCTCCGTGGGTTATCCCTATAAAATCAGCCTTAGCTTCATCTTAAGAACCACCTAGGTCTCAAAAACCAAAGAATAGTTTGAAATCCTCCTCTATTTCTGTACTCCAGTACTCCACCACTTACCTTTGCTATATGGTTTTCCTTGCATCAACCTTCTCCATTGTGGGCCCTAATTCACCTTCTCATCATCATGATCTACTTTGATCTATAACAACCCAAGACACTAGGGCCTGCCTAGCCTAAATAAGTACAATCTTTCAAAAACCCAATACCACCTCCACTGGCTAGTGGCTGGAGACAAGCATTGAGACGATATAACTAAAATTGGATCCATTTTCCAAATTTAGTTTTATACACACACCAAACCATCTCCATGTAATAATGTAGAGAAATATAATTTAAGGACAATAACATCTTAAGTACAAAACATGCTTTTAATAACCTACAGGGAATACAAAATAATATTAAAGTGTAATCCAAAATGAAAAAGGTGGAAATATGCGCCCAACCAGAAAAGATGTCACCACCTGATTACAACTAGAATCAAGTAAAAAATAAGAGATCATGACACCTAATCTCAAAGACGGACCACCTTATGCAGTCAATACACTGAGTTATAACTATGATCCATCATAATCTATTTTGATATGTACATCATTTTCTTTATACATGGAATGTGCGGTAAAATCCTTAATAGAGGTGATTATATACATACCCAGTAGGAAACCCAAAAAATCGAAAGGAAGTGATAGAGAGATTCAAAGATAGTTATCTTAACCTAAATCGAGAGCTAAATGAAACCCAATAGACATAAACACACAAACACACACATATACTCTTATGGAAACCCAAATTAATAAAAAGAGGATATAAATATCACATCCCATCTAATGTTGATGAGTAATTCTGCGGCTTCAAAAGTCCATCATCGAGTCCCACAATTAAACACAAAATCACCAGTATATGTGTGGTGGGGACAAAACCTCACAATAGTACTCCATAACCAAGGGAGAATACATATCCTTCTAAGGACCCACACCCCTATTAAGCTCAAAGATGAGGGTGTTGAGATCCATAGGTACAGAACCGACACCTTGTAGTAAGGAGATTGATGACTATACCTAAATTAAGATATGGGGAAACCATGCTCTATTGAGATTGGGGAGTAATGACCCACATATCTATTTGGTTGCTTGAGGAATCCATGAACTGGTGTAATAGTGGACTATATAGCCCAACATTTTAATGATATCATGATGAACCCTTACTCTAGGGTGAAATGGGAGTACTGACCCCAATATATCTTTGATATAGCGGATAAACCATGCCCTAGTGTAATAGGGGTGTATTGATACCAACATCAATATGATGATTCCTCTTGATCCTTTCCATCATCAATTTTCACTTAAATAAGAGTTATACTTAGATAATCTCACATCATATCTTAAAATCCATTAAGAAGGACACTATTTAACTCCAAATGAGAAAACACTCATGATATGATACTCATGGGATAATATTGGAGTCACAATGAAAGAGATACAATTGGTAGAAAATTTATGTAGGAGTACACAACTTGCATGGAGTCTACATAGCATGTGGCCTCACTTCACTTCCTATTCGTGTTTTCCATGGAAACATATTGGGAATCCATGTCTCTGTACACATCGAATTCCCTCTGGAATATATAGTTTGTATTACCACCTGGGATCATGGTTGTTAATCTCAACCCATGACGTGTATTATTGACTATGACTATGTATTACGATATACAATGTGTCCATCCACATGGGTCCTTGGGATTGTGCCAGCTGGCACAGGGCTTGGCCACATAGGCAGGGTCACAAGTCTTGTTATCCAACTACATTATTGGTGATGTTTAACTCTATTGAAAACCCAATCCACCACTAAAAAAGAAGGAACACAATGTGTGTTCCTCCAAACTATATGACATGTACTATAGTTTTTCACAAAAAAGTACTGAAACATCACACATCATCTCAATATGAAAATTCCACATTGGTTTTAATAGAAAGACCACAAAAACTAGTGGGAATAAAATCTAAACATTGATTATGACCCTATGGCATCTAGAAATCAGAATTTGGTGATCCGCTCGAAGAATGCAATGTCACGCGTCACCATCCAATCACCTGCTGCTTGACCCCATCACCTCTCCAAGTCATGGATATAAGGAGTAACACCTACATCTCTCAACATTCCTTATTCTATCAAAAAACTATTGATCCTTGTGTTTTTATGATACCATAATTAATCCATATGTTTGATTTTGCTTGAACCATCCCTAGAAGAGTTGAATCTCAATATCGTAAGCCAATGGTGAAGAACAAGATAAACCGAGAAGGTAAAAACACAAGAAAAAAGGTTCAATTCATCATTGTAATAGTGTTATTGGATAATGATATTTGATTAGGGATATAAACAGTGATAAAATGACATAAGAATATCTAAATTTAATAAAATAATTTAATTTATCAATGGCTCATGAAAAGATCATACAATCTGCAATAAGATTTAAAGAAGATGAAAAAATAAAAGATAATATCCATGTTAAACTTTTAATCGAGGGTAGAAATCATAATCTATTGACCCTACCTTCATTTGGACTGATTTTTTGTAAAGAACGTGTTATCCAGTGAAGTGGTGACCCCGTTTCATTCAGTTCTAGCTGATCCACCTTGACCTAATCATCATTTGTTGTTTGATTATGATTCTTTAATGAATAACACTCTGATTCTCCTCTCAAATATCATAGGGTTATGAAACTAACCATATAAAATATCTATAAAAAAATTATTTATATGAAATTTAGATTTGGATAATAATGTTATTAATTTAATAATTTAATTAATTAATCCACTTAACGTGCTTTCCAACAACTGTCTAATCTTATCATCTGGCACTGAACAACTTCGGGCCATGTCTATGGTAAACCCCATGTTCTAGACTCAACTCTGTTATTAGATTCTTGATATGATATTATATTCATGATTTCTTCCATTAACCCAAAAAAATAAAAACACATTATATATATATATATATAATATTTTAATAATATTAATTTTGTGCTCATTGGGCCTCATAATCTCATGACATCTCTGTGTTTGGCTTCAAAAATATTCCTTAATATATTTAGAATTATTACAATGAAAAAAAATTTCTACAACATTATCCCCCCATAAAATATTTACAAAGTGGGGATAATAACCCCGTATATGAATCTCTCACTCATACGAGCTCTCCTACATGCTCTTATGCTGCAACAACACATTGAAAAATAATATGATCTATGCTTATAGGATTCTCTCATACCAGTCATCGATATCCATTGGGAACTCTAAAAAAGTGTCTCTATCCTTGAAGTCCATCTCACCCCAGTCAATGATGTACTTTGGATCATGCATGCGTTGTAACTCCCTAAAATTCTAATGTAAGAAGATTATATTAGACAGTGTGTATAGAAGACAACACCAAACACATAAGAGAATATAATATCCCATGACATTACAATATATTTACAATATTAAATAAACAAAATATATGGTATAACTTTCAATGCACGCAATACTATGTTATATTAAATTACACACAACAAATACTTTCTTTGATAGATTGCATTACACAGAAGACCGAGTTTTACCATGAAATAATATATTATGAAAATAATATTATTTAATATAATAAGATACAACCTAGACATTAAATTAATAATTATTTATAGTATTAACTAAATTATGAAACTATATTTTTTACATAAATATAAAAATAATTAACTAGATATAATGAATATAACAACCAATTGAAAATAAAGGGAATATTTTCATAGAAACTATTCTCATGATCATAAAGATATTTTATCCTTATAAATTAAATTAATTAAAATAAGTGAATTATATAAATTAAATATATAGATTATATATTCAATCAATTTTTTAAATTTATCTAATATATTATATTGACAAAATTTAATAATAAACCTGATATTACACATAAAAAACAATATTTTTATAAAGGAAATTTTACCACCTTTAAATGGAGACCCCATTTTAAATCCAATTTTTTCAAACATTTATAAATATTATATGTCATAATAATATTAATCTTTTAAATAGAAACATAAAAATAGTTTATTATGATCTTGTGGTATTTTTCTGTTAAGTTTCATTTTTAAGGAATGGTGAAAAATGATGAATTTTAACTCAAAATGGCTTTTAATTGTAATTTTTTATAAGTTTATGTTATATTTTTATTGGTTTTAAAGATTAATTAAATAAATATAATATAATTTAATTTAATTTATCTCATTATAATCAATTTATATTTAAAATTGTGTATAAAAACCTTGTAATATTTTGAAAATTTATAATTTTAAATCCTCTATTGTTTTCCCGTCTACAGGATTAAATTTAAATTAATTTCTTCGGCTAACGTGAGTGGAATTTTGAAAAATGGATAATAGATTTTGAATAATCTTAATTTATAATTTTTAATATGCTCATCATATTTTTTGACCAAAAATATTAGTATAAGCAATTAAAACTAATTACAAAAATTAAGAGAAAAAATTAGCTTGACAAAGGGATAAACCTTAAACATATGGGCCAAAATTACCAATAAATAGGTCAAAATACATTTTATGGAACTATTTCTACCCTATAATTCCTTAGATAAAATTAGGACCATTATTTGAGAGACATTACTTGGAGAAAATAGGGTGTAATTCCCTTTCCAAAAATTTATAAGAGTGTCACTCCTCCACTAAAAAAAACTCAAACCTCACACTTCACCAGACATCTCAAGGAAATTTAAATTGACTAATCTATTCAAAACTAGATAATCAGAATCACTACCCTCATTAATGAATCCCCCCTTTTGGAGGAAATCAATCTAAATAATCACTTTGGTTTAAACCAAAATGAGTTTCTCAATGAAGAGGTAACATATTTTCTCAAGATATTTAGTTTTAATTAATTTATCCACCCATAAAATCTTCTTGTACCATTATTTAATATAAAAAATATTATCATAGATATACTAAGATGTTTTAATGTTAATGTTTTTACCAAAACATACACACACATCCATATAATGGGTAATGAACTTATCATTTATGTGTACGACAAACTACCACATCAGAAAATGAGGATTGTTCATTCTTCATTTACCACCCATCTTTTTGGTAATTATGATGGACCATATATTTTTATATATTATATATTATATTTATAAATTCCTCAGTATCATGTAATTTTTATATATAACATACCTTTGTGCTTTCTATTTTGTGTAAATATGATAATATCGTCTATTGAAGTGTGGAGTACCACCTCCAAAAAGTGATGTAACTTATTCAAATGATATATATAATGTATAAAGTATGGTTTTAATTTAAAATATTTGACATAAAAAACATTTATATTATATTAATTACATATTTAAATTTATATTGATATAATTTATATCATTTTCTTTATAACCCTTTGACACACTTAATTAGTTATAATGTTGTTCATGGACGTGTGGACTACCGCCACCCTGACACGATGTGATTACTTTTAAATCAAAAGAATTATATATATAAGTATATATGATTAAATTATATTTTATTTGTGATATATTTATCAATATTCAATGATTAATGATACTTACCTTCTTTCCATGGTGATCATTGAAAAATGCAAACATTACTTATTAGTATGTACGACCTACCGTCTTTATGATGGTCACATTGTCCATTTTTCATAACAATATTTAATGAATGGTTTTAAAAGTATAATTTATGTATAAATATTATAATTATTTCTTTATTATTATTCTAGATATCTTATATAACGACCCTTTAGACCATAGTTTAACAAAAACATGTTTTTTTGACACATAACCAATTTTTTGTCAAAACACCAAACATAAACTTAATTATTTAAGTAGCTATATACATCACAGTAACAAGTGAAATAAAAGTAATGATAAACAAGAGAAGGGTTCCAAATATAGTAATTAATTAACCTAAGTTTATTATTTTGGAATATAAATACTCACAAGACAATTCAGAGTCAAGGTAAGTGATTTTCATCTCACTTTTTTACATCTATGAGATAAATGTCAAATTGACCACTTACTTTTTTATGTGTGGTGTAACTAATTCCACTTTTTATATATTAAATCACTAATAGTTTTATCTTTATGGTATTTAAAAATTTCATTTAATGTTATTACTTTTTTATTTGTACGATTTAAAATTTTACAAAGTGGTATGGGACACTTTGGTATGTTAAAAGATTATTTTTGTCAAGAATAATTTTAATGATCTTTAAAATGTATTTCTATTCAAGAAAATTAAATGATATTTTTTCAACAAATCCATTAATTTTCATCTCCTCTATTTATTCATGATATTTTAGTATTAGTACCAATTTTCCAATCATTAGTATTCAAAATGTTTTAGAAAATGTTTTTAATAAAACCCGACTTCATTTCTCTCTTTAGATAGAGAACCTATTTTCTTTTAAAAACCCTATTTTCTAATTATTTTCAGAAAAATATTTTTGCCATTTCCAAAATGATTTATTAAATATATTTTTAACCTTTTTTATTTTACTAATTCTTTCAGAGGATTGTTCATTTCAGTTTTTAAACAATGCATTTTTTAAAACCATTTTACCATGAAAAAGGAATGTTATTTTTACCTCATATGACATATATAGATTTACCAGATCATATTTTTTTAAATATTCCTGTTCATGTTTCAAAGGATTATTTTTAAATATATTTTTTTCGAAAGTGATATTTATAGAACAATTTATTGAAAATATTCTTTAAAACAAAAGGATATTTTCCTCAATAATTTTCTAAAAGATGTTTTCATAGTATTTCTATTCATCAATGACAAAAAAAAAATTTTATACACTTAGGATGTGTTTTATTAATACCATAATTTTCTTCTTTTGGATGGTTTGTTATTTATTTGGACAAGGATAATATAGACATCCACTTCCTTGATTCATTTTATCCCCCTTCAAATATTCAAATTATTATGGTCATTGAAAATAGAATTCCCTCTAAATATCTATATCATTTATGATGTATATGATTATTTCCTAAACCATATATCATTTTTACATATATTTTTCACTTTCAAATTTATTTGATAGCCATTAAAATATTGATAAATCTGTATCTTCTACTCTATACGGATATTTAACAAGGCATATTGTTAAAACAATTATTAAATATGTGAGGAATGATTTGGATATGTATGATACAAGTGGGTCCTAGTTATATTTAGATACTCTATTCATTGGTAGCCTCATGGGATGAATTAGTTATAAAAATTAGATGGGGTTTTACCCAATATTCTAAACTGTTTTGTGAAATGTCTTGATAGTAATGGATAAATGTACCTAGGAAACAAGGAGTCCAATAAATAAGCATATCCCTCATTTATATTTAGTTATTATTTATCCATTAGATTTTACATTGACATATCTATGGTTTCATTTCATTCTTAGTTCATTTATTAAATTTAATGTGTTTAGTTTCTTTCCATGCATACTAATTTTTCCTTATCTAGTTATTTTGATGAATAAATATTAATGATGAACCAATGGTGTAACTTTTTTAAGTTTATAGATTAATTTATCAACCATATTATATTTATAGAATAGTTATATTCAAATAGTTATACTTATCAATCTTTTATGGGCCTTAAGATCTATAAAAATTATATTTTAGTTCATTAGGCTTAAAAGTTAATTTTTGGATATCTATCTGTTAAAGTAAGGGTTGAATTATAATTTTATCAAAGAGCAACCAAATGATTGAATTGTTCATATAAATTTAAAGCATATCGTATAATTAAAATTCCTTATATTATTAGGTAGTAAATTAATTACTCAACCTGAGTAAAAAGAGATTAATTTATTTATCCTAATTCCTTAATTTTTGTTGAACCCATGGTCTTCTAAATCACTGAAAATTTATGGATTTGAGGCCCTCGATATTCTATTGATAATTCAATTGTTTGTTATTGATTACATAATTAACTTCCTATAAATATTTATGCTTTTCATCCATATAAGTATATCTAATTTCCACTAATGATCTCATAATCATTGACCATGTTATACGTTATTCCATGTGACCTTTGTACTTCCCATTCTCTCACTTATAGAGGACTTCTTACGAACCCTAGTCATGATGTGGTATTTCAAATATAGGAAAAAAATATATATATCACCAAATTGAGTTTAAATTGTGAGGACACAACTGAATAAAGGTGGGGAGAACCTAACACCTTAAAATTTCAATGTAATAACATTATATTCAATAGCGTGTATCACATGCAACACCAAGCAAGTAAGGGAATATAATATCCGGATACATTATATAATATTTAATGATTTAAATAAATTCAATCTAAAAAATTACTTGAAATGAATGAAATAATGAGTTACTTTTTTTACATTCAAAAAATACTTTCTTCTATAGCTTATGTTACATGCAAGACTGAGTTTTACTAAGCAATAATATATTATTAAAATATTATTATTTAATATAATTAGATATAACATAACCATTAAATTAGTGGTTATTAAAATTATTAACAAAAATTCTAAAATATTTTGTTTACAAAAATTTGAATCTAATTAATTGGTTACAAATTAATTGGAATTGAATATAATGACCAATTGAAAATAAGATGAATATTTTTATAGAAAACCCTTATTACGCTCATAAATATGTTTTATCCTAATAAATTAAATTAATTATAATTTTTTAATGATATTAATGAAATATATATGTTATATATTCAGTCAAATATTTTTGACATTTATCAAATATATTAGATTGACATAATATAAGAACAAACCCGATATTATATATAAAAAACCTATATTTTTAAGGCACTTTTAACACATTTTAAGGGAGAACCAATTTTAAATAGAATTTTCAGAACTTTTATCAATATTATATGTAAAAATAATCTTAATACATTAAATAAAAACATAAAAATTAATTTAAGGTGATTTTTTGGTATTTTTATGTGAAGTTTCATTTGTTGATTTGTAGTGAAAAATACAGAATTTTAACCCAAAACTAAATTTTCATCTAAATTATTTATATGGTTAAATTATATTTTTTTGGGTTTAAAATATTAATTAAATAAATTTTATATAATTTAATAAAATTTAGGTAATTTTAAACAATTTCACATTTAAATTAGATATAAAAACTTAGCAATATTATGAACAGTTTTACTTCAAAAACCCACATTGTCGTCTCGTATGCGATATTAAATATAAATTATTTAAGCCAATTATGTGATTTGAATTTGGAAAAATTGATTTGATATGTGAAATAATAACAATTTATAATTTATAATGAGGTCAATATAGTTTTTGACACAAATATTATTGAAGGTAAATTAATTCCAACGGTAAAGAGAAAAAATAGCTTAATAAAAGACTGAACCTTAAAAATAAAAGAGAAAATGACCTATAAAATTGTTGAAAATTAAAATTTATAGATATATTAACACCATATACTCTATTTTATCTAATTTTTACCATTATTGGAGCCACTTTAATTGGAAAAAATGTGGGTGGGATTCCCTTTACAAAAATTTATAAGAGTGTCACTATTCCTCCACTATCAAAAGACACTCAACCCTCCATCTTTCTCACATATATCAAGTCACCTTGGATCAAAAAACATATTCCCAAATATATCCTAAAAATACCTCCTCTAATCCAAGAATCATCCCTTTGAGAAGAAATAAAATCAAGAAATCCCTTTAGTGAAAACCAAAAGGAGTTACCCAAAGAAGAGGTAACATGTTTCCTCATGCTCTTTAGTTTTATTTCCATTCTACACCACTTCAAATATATTTTTTCAATGATTATATAAAAAATAGTAATCTAATGATACTGATATTTGTTTATGTTAAGGATTCAACTTACAATTACACAAACATCCATATAATGGCCAGTGAACTTACCAGTTATGTGTAGGGGGAACTACCGCCTCACGAAACAATGATTGTTCATTCTTCTATTACAACCTCAAATGGTGGAAATTATAATTAAAAATCTAATTATATATTATATTTATTATTTATTTAGTTATATATAATTTTATATACAACATAACTTTATGCTTTTAATTTTATCTAAATACGATAACATCATTTGTGGAAGTGTGGGCGACCATCTCTTAAAAGCGATGTGATTCGTTCACATGATATATGTAATCTATAAATGATGGTTTTAATTAAACATATGTTACATAAAAAACATATATATTATATTCACTACATAATTAAATTTCAAGAAATATAATATATATTATTTAATTTATTACCTTTTCACACATTTAAAAGGTGATAACGTCGTTCATGGACATTTGGTTTACCGCCCCATCGAAATGATGTGATTACTTTTACAAAAAAATAATTATATATAAGTAAATGTGATTATATTTTGTGATATTAATTTTATAATGATCATTATGGAAATATAAAAGTTACTTACCTTCTTTCCATGAAAATCATAATAAATGGGAACTTTACTCGTGTGTATGTACGACCTACCATCTCCATGATTGTAATGTTGGATTATTTTTCGTAATAAAATTAAAATATTGGTTTTAAAAGTATAATTTATTTATAAATATGATTAATATTTCATGAATATTATTTTTTATATTTTATATAATAACCCTTTTTACCATAGTTGACCTACCAAAGTTATTTTGACACATAAAACAAATTTGGTCAAAACATTTTACATAAACTTAATTGTTTAAGTAGTTGTATAAAACATGGTAATAAGTTAAAGAAAAGTAATGATAAAAATGAATATTGTTTCGAAAAAATTAAATAATTAACTTATTTTTATTATTCATAAATATAATGTGACACAAGACTAGTCGGACTCAAGGTATAGGACTTTCATCTCAATTTTTACATATGTGAGACAAATGTCATATTCACCACTTACTTATTTTGAGTGGTGTAACTGAAACCAATATTAATATACTATATTATAAATACTTTAATCTTCATGGTATTTAGAACATTAATTTAATCTCATTACTTCAAGTGGCTCATTATTTAAAATGATTCAAAGTGGTATGAGACACTTTGGATTGTTTAAATATTACTTTCCTCAAAAATAATTTTAATGATATTTCAAAGGTATTTACATTCAAGATAATTGTTAGACCATTCATCAATTAACTCTTTAATTTTTCTATCCTCTAGTTATTCATGACCTTTTTCATGTTTTAGTATAGTTTTCCACTCCTTGGTACATAAAATGTTTTAGAAAATGTTTTTCAGAAAACCCGACTTCACTTCTCTCTTTAGTATGAGAACTTATTTTCTTTTAAAAAATATATTTTCTAAAAATATTTTCAATTTTTTAACCTTTCCAAAATGATTTATGAAATAAATTTTTATCTTATTTTCCTTTTACCAACTTTTTCAAATTAAATTTCTTTTCACCTTTAAAACATGGCATCTTTCAAACATTTTTAACATGAAAAAAAGAATGTTATTTTTTACCTCATAAGACATGTATAGATTTAACTAGCATAATTTATTTAAATCTCCCTTTGTTTGTTTAAAATGTCACTTGTTAAAGAAAATGTTTTCAAATGTGACTTTCAAAGAATAGGGTTTTCAAAAGGTTTTTAAAACAGAAGGATATTTTTATGAGTAATTTTATTAAAATATTTTTTATAGTATTTTTATTCACTAATGAAAACA
Organism: Viscum album; assembly: GCA_963277665.1. Taxonomy (NCBI): domain Eukaryota; kingdom Viridiplantae; phylum Streptophyta; class Magnoliopsida; order Santalales; family Viscaceae; genus Viscum; species Viscum album. The sequence continues at coordinate 1,642,289,455 of OY728145.1, forward strand.
AACCTTTATTTTTACTCCAAATAATATATGTTGTATTGATACCATATTAATTATTTCTCTGAATGGTTTATGATTTATTTGTCCAAGTATAGTATTAACATTAAATTCCTTTATTGCATTTAGTCCCCTTGGAATATTCAAATTAATATGATCAATAAATAGTGAATTTCACTTGAATATCCATATCATTTATAATTAATATGATTATTTTCTAAACCATATTTAATTTCTATATATGGTGTTCACTTTGAAATTTATTTGAAGTTTGGGTATTCAATAATAAATTCATTGTAACGCCCCGACCCCAGTTACCCAGAGTCGGTGCATTATTACATAACATTGGTATGATCACAAGAAAGATCAAATCTCGAAAGACTGATTGGTTTAGTAGCCTTGGAAATACTAGATATATTCATAAGTTTTACATTACATCATAAAATGAAAAACTACTACAACAACATAATGTCTCCATAATCCACACTCATATCCCCATATAATATCCCTGCAGGTCATTCATAATTTACTTCTTCACTTCCTGGGAAAAATAAAACATAAAAAAGGGGTGAGCTCAAATGCCCAGTAAGGATAACAATATAGCGGAACATTCAAAAATAAGCATAAAAATTTAAGGCAATGTATAACTAAAAAAAAGCCTTTCAAACATGAACTTTCAACATGGTACAGCATAAATAAAATGAAATAATTCCATTTACTTATTCACATGGATATTCTACTAATCGAATAATCACATGCAAAAATCAATAACCACTTTCATAATGTTGGAATGCATAATGCCAGACTATCATAACCACATAGCCAAGGCCTCGTGCCAAGACTACAAATAAGATTTTGTCAAGGCCTTGTGCCAAGACACTAGTTTGTCTCATGAGACCTACCGATGCATCGAGGAGCTATAGCGGGCTCCACCCGTCACTTATTAAGTCCAATGCATTCCCATATGAAAAGGTTTAAACATAACATAAACATTCATATTAAAACTAGCATACGAAATGTCAATAATTTCACCATAAACTATGAATGGTATAAAAATAGCACATCCATAGTCAAACATATCACAAAACCTTCAATACAATATAGAAGTTTTGTATCATAATAAATCAACTTCAAATAATCTTAAAATCCATCAAAGGATGTTGACATAGATGAAATCAAAATTCTTTTTAAAGAAGTATCTCCTTTTATTTTGAAATCATTTAAGATCCATATAAAATAAAACATTTTCTTTGAAAATATTCTTATAAGCTTTTAAGGAAAGCTTTGAAGATTTTATAACGGCGTAAAATAACCGCACCCGCCGTATAAGTTAAAAAAACATTCTTACCTCAATTCTGTCGAAAAGGTTAAAAAGGACCTTGTTTTGAAAACGACGGAAAGATTCCTTTATAAACCTCTTATAAAAAGTAAAACAAGGGTATAAATTACTTTAACCCATATTCTTGTAAATAGTAAAAATGTTTTGAAATACATTTCGAAGAAACATGGATGTGGATGATAAAGAGGTCCCAGTAGATTATTACGTATAATACAACCTCGGATAATGAAGAGATTGTGAAATAACCCTTACCTTGTACTTTTCCTTTGTTGGGGTCGGTTAACCTCCTGTATAATGGTGAAATAATTGTTAAATTATAAAAGAATCATATACATTAATATGATATCATATATGATCTTTTAACATTGCTTTATTAATAATATCTTAGTATTATCGTCGTTTCAGGTGATAATCGATTCGTTCTTCTTAAATGTTTGGTTACGTAAGACATGTTTGTAATGGATAGATTAAATCTTATTCATAATCAGAATGATATTAACATTATTTTTAACCCTAAAATGAGAATAATACCTGAATGGATACGATGGAGGATGGATCTCACCGCGTTCGTGGAGACGGTAGTCCGTACGTACGCACGAACGCTACTTCCATTTTTTATTTTAAAAGAATTGAATCCAAATGATACATAGGTATATTACTATTCCAGTATAATATAATATTTTATATATGTTACTTAAGTTCATTAACACCATCCTTTATACGTTCCATGTGTGGTATGAACGAGTCATATCATTTTAAGGGGGCGGTAGTCCGCACTTCCTCAAATGAAATTATCGTATGTATATACAACATGAAACGAATAATGGTATGAAATAAAATGGAATTACAGAAGCTTATATATAAAATATATATCATTAATATCATATTTAATTACAGTTCCATCATAATAGCCACCATGAGAGGTGGTAAGATGTATTTGAACAATCATCGTTTCGTGAGGCGTTAGTTTGCCATCCACAGAAACATTATGTTCATCATCCATTAGATGGAGTTGTGTGTATGTGTAGTTTTAATCCTTCTTATAACAACATCCTAGTATATTGAGGATACTGGTGTTGTTACAAAAGAAAGGAAATAAAAAGAGTTTGGGAGTTGAAGAAACAAAATAAATGAAAATAATTTAAGAGAAATCCTTACCTTTAATTTAGGTAACTCACTTTGGTTGGAACCAAAGGACTTGTTTAAATGCTTTCTGCCTAAGGGGAAGCTTCAAGGAGGAGGAGAGGGATGTGGGGAGCTTAGTTGGGCAGAGTTTGGACGAGCCAAGTGGCTTGAGTGGTGTGAGGAATGAGTAGAAGTGGTCTCCTTTTATAAGGGAGAAGAGGGGCTCTTTAGGAAAGAGTGAAAGTATTACTTTATAATATAATTATATTCGGTTTATAATGGTCCAAATATCCTTGAGGTCGAAGATAAGATGACTAATATTCTAAATAACATCAACAAATAAGAATTGTACAGGTTTTAGATAATAGTTTAATCATTATAATCTTATTTATTTAAATGATTTATTAATGAGGTAAACATTGCATCATTATTGTGTCATTAATAATTTAAATTATTTGATGTCTAAAAATTATAAATAAAATATAATTATGTAGGAAATCTTTTTAGCTTTCTAATGAATATTTATAATCGAAAATCCAACATGTATAACCCTATGTAAAAATTGTTCTTCTAAAAGATGTAAGCTTATGCCATTTTTATTTTTATTTTAACTTTATTAATATAATGTGTCCCTACCACATAAAAGTGGCTCCAAGGGGTCCAAAAATCGACCCAAGGATGCCCATGGTCGGGTATGTGTCCACCAATAAGGTTAGGACACGTTTTAGGGTAATTTTGTATTATTATAATATTATTTTTTAACCCTTATTTACCAGATTTTACCCTTTAACCATGGTAAATAAAATATTTACCGCTGTAATTATTCAAAATGTGTAAAAATAAAAGATACCTATTTACATAATTTGGACATCCTGATTCCAAATATGTAATCCATTTTTCCAAATTCAAAACACAGAAGTGGCAGAAATTAATTTAAAATTAATTCCCGCTGTCAAAACAAAAAGCGTGTTTTTAAGAGATAATAACTATCAAAAGATTGACACTTGTTTATGTTCGGTTTAATTGTAAAATTATGTCCAATGACAAAGATTAAATTGAATGGTAAAAATATATTCTAAATATACTTTAAAACCACTCAAATTCATAATTTATCAATATTAATTATTTTGATTAAAAAAGTTGTTTTTAATTAAAATTTAGTAATTTTCACTATTCATCAAAATATAAAAGTTATCCGAAAAGTACCAAAATTTCACCCTAGGATAAATTTGATATTCCGAATCCAAAAATGAAGTCCATTTTGAAATATAAAATATATATAATTTCAAAAATTAGGTATTACTATTCATAACGGCTAGTTTGATCGGTTGTGGTGTGTGTTAAAACTCGAAGTTGCGTACAACACACGCTACTGTTTTATTCAAAGGAAAGCCTACCGTGGAAGCTTGGGATGTTTCATTTTAAATTTTTGATGTCCCCATTTAGTCAAAAAGTTTAAAATATAGTATCTAAAAAGGGTTCACTATTAAAATTTGGTAAAAGTGCAATACTGAAAATGAATTTGTTCTTACATTATGTCTAAGAAACTCATTATATGGATTCTAAAATTATAAGGATTATATAAAGTTTAAAATTTAGTTAACACTATTCATAACCTCTTCTGAACAGCTTGTTTGGTACGTCATGGTGCGATTGAACTTGGTGTTGCGTGTAGTGAAAGTTATTAAATTATTTTGAAGAAATAACACACTATAAAATCTTGGGGTGTTACATTCTCCCCTCCTTCAATAAATTGCGTCCTCGCAATTTGAAATTGTTCTTCGAAAATAAAAGGTTGAAAATAGAAAATATATTTGTGGGAAAACCCACATTGGAAATTGGGTTACTAAAATTTAGTCTTAATACTAGGAAAAGAGAAATGAAAGGGTCACCACCAAATTATGATCTCGATTAGGAGATCATTGGTGGCAATTAGAGACATTTAATTGGAGGAAAAACGTAAATATTTATAGGTAGTGATTGAGGTCATCAATGACAAACAAGTATAAAATTGAGGTCCTTAAACTCATCAATCTATGATGATTTGAAATACCATCGGTTCAACAACACATAGGGTATTGGGATAACACATTTTTGACGTTTCAAAATATCTTAGTTGAAATCCCACATCAAAAAATGAATTAATGAGGCCTCTATTTAAAACAAAGAGCGGAAAGTATGATGATTACCGAAAATAACACATACTAGGGTTCCATGTAGGAAAATATGGATATGGAGGAGAAATCTAACCATCAATTATCTGATGGAGAGTGGTAGAGAACATGGCTAGGAAAAGGCCAAAAATCCCAAAGCCATAAATTAGTGATGATTTACGGTACCATCTAGGACAAAATTTTTGTTCTAAGTTTCTTTTCTTAATATTGAGGAATTTATTTATGAGATTGGCTAAGATCATAAGGAGATATACTTAATTTATTATTAGAGTTTTATCCATTAATAAATTTCTACAACAAACTCATCTTTCACTCTAAAAGATAATAGAATGTAAAAAAAATTCTATTTACACTATTCGTATAGGGTTCTAAAAGAAACGAATTTATAATTCATCTACATGATCTTTTAATAAAAACTACATTATTTAATCCAGTACATCTCATGGTCCAGTGGTAGGTGATACACCCTTGTCGCCCTTCGGTTGCGGGTTCATGTCTCGCAGCCTTGCCGGACGTGACGGGTTGCCGCCCGACCTCCGGGTTGTCCTTTTATGGAAATCCAAAATAATTCAATCTAGAACTATCCAAAATACTTCTGTCCAAACTCACAGTCTAACATTTATAAGGAAGGTAAACATAATATAGATCCTTTTTACCCCGTAATATCATATGAATACCTTCATCATGTATTACCATATTCCTTATTGATTACATTCATGCTCCCTTATTCCATATAGAATGCTGGATATACTTCATTAATCCAAAAATGTTTTAAACCCCAACAATGATGGAATATACAAATCATTAATCAGCTTCAAGGTAGTCAATAATATCCAATATAATTTATCCAAATCAATCATGTATTATTCTAAAATCACCACCTCGGTATCTGAACCATATTATGGTTTATCTTTCTCTCAACCATATATTTTCCAAACATTTAACCTGCTACTGAGTCACTTTTCTTTGTTCCACACCATCTCAAGTCCTTAATGAAATAGTACTGCAGTACAATCCTTATATACTCCATAATTATTATAACAAGTACATTGTTGACACAACACTCAATTGACATAATCAACATAAGAACTCTAATCATTCCTCTTCATCTGTGGTAGTATCATAACTTGATTATTATCCAATAGCATCATTTGCGTCATAGTCTGATTACTGGGACATAGGTTCGCGTAGTGTCCAAACTCCTTGCAAATGAAGCATTGTACATTTGAAACCATTTTCTTACCCTTGCAGTCACGTACTTTGTGCCCTTTTCCTCCACACTTATAACAAACTCCCATTCCTTTCAGGCAAGTTCCAGGGTGTTTCTTTCCACAGTTACCACATATGGGAAAATTATTCTTTTCCCTCTTCCCTTTATCCATCTTTCTCTCTTCTATCCTTTTCTTCTCTTACTTCCCTTCAAAGCCATAGGACTCAGTAATCTCTTTACATATCTTATCAATACATGATATTATTTCTTCATATGATGATAATACATGGGAGACTATTTCTCTTATAAATTCTAGCTTAAGACCATGAAATATATGATCCTTCCTTCTCTTTGGATCATGTGCATTTCCGGAGTTCTCATTCCTTCTACTGGGCGCCATTTCTAAACAATGGCATAAACTAGATCAGTTTATGAATCAAAATACATAATCTCATACTTATAAAACACTTAACATAAATTGAACTATTTATGGATATAATCCATAATCATAAAAAAAATTTCTTTGAGGAAGTATATACTCATAAACCCTTCATAATGATTTGTAAAGAAAATGAGAGTTATCCTAAGCATATCCCCCGGGAGTGTCGTAACCAAGAGTGCAGCAAGGCCCGTTGTCGTGCACCAGTTCCCGTTCGAGTCTAGCTCAAAGCGGTGTTTTCGGGTTTTACCCCTAGGTACATCTGTGCCAGAGCCGCCTCTACCTTCTCGTATCCAGACAGGGATGTATTGCTTGGAAAACTCACAAAATCTCTACAATACCAAAATTCTAGGAAGTTCTTCTATACTAATCCTCAAAGTTCATCTTAGGTCTACGTGCTCTAATCAGAGTTTATCTAAATCTAGCTTCCAAGGTTTGTACTAAACTTCCTCTGATACCAACTGTAACGCCCCGACCCCAGTTACCCAGAGTCGGTGCATTATTACATAACATTGGTATGATCACAAGAAAGATCAAATCTCGAAAGACCGATTGGTTTAGTAGCCTTGGAAATACTAGATATATTCATAAGTTTTACATTACATCATAAAATGAAAAACTAATACAACAACATAATGTCTCCATAATCCACACTCATATCCCCATATAATATCCCTGCAGGTCATTCATAATTTACTTCTTCACTTCCTGGGAAAAATAAAACATAAAAAAGGGGTGAGCTCAAATGCCCAGTAAGGATAACAATATAGCGGAACATTCAAAAATAAGCATAAACATTTAAGGCAATGTATAACTAAAACAAAAGCCTTTCAAACATGAACTTTCAACATGGTACGGCATAAATAAAATAAAATAATGCCATTTACTTATTCACATGGATATTCTACTAATCCAATAATCACATGCAAAAATCAATAACCACTTTCATAATGTTTGAATGCATAATGCCAGACTATCATAACCACATAGCCAAGGCCTTGTGCCAAGACTACAAATAAGATTTTGTCAAGGCCTTATGCCAAGACACTAGTTTGTCTCATGAGACCTACCGATGCATTGAGGAGCTATAGCGGGCTCCACCCGTCACTTATTAAGTCCAATGCATTCCCATATGAAAAGGTTTAAACATAACATAAACATTCGTATTAAAACTAGCATACGAAATGTCAATAATTTCACCATAAACTATGAATGGTATAAAAATAGCACATCCACAGTCAAACATATCACAAAACCTTCAATAAAATATAGAAGTTTTGTATCATAATAAATCAACTTCAAATAATCTTAAAATCCATCAAAGGATGCTGACATAGATGAAATCAAAATTCTTTTTAAAGAAGTATCTCCTTTTATTTTGAAATCATTTAAGATCCATATAAAATAAAACATTTTCTTTGAAAATATTCTTATAATCTTGTAAGGAAAGCTTTGAAGATTTTATAACGGCGTAAAATAACCGCACCCGCCGTATAAGTTAAAAAAACATTCTTACCTCAATTCTGTCGAAAAGGTTAAAAAGGACCTTGTTTTGAAAACGACGGAAAGATTCCTTTATAAACCTCTTATAAAAATTCAAACAAGGGTATAAATGACTTTAACCCATATTCTTGTAAATAGTAAAAATGTTTTGAAATACATTTCGAAGAAACATGGATGTGGATGATAAAGAGGTCCCAGTAGATTATTACGTATAATACAACCTCGGATAATGAAGAGATTGTGAAATAACCCTTACCTTGTACTTTTCCTTTGTTGGGGTCGGTTAACCTCCTGTATAATGGTGAAATAATTGTTAAATTATACAAGAATCATATACATTAATATGATATCATATATGATCTTTTAACATTGCTTTATTAATAATATCTTAGTATTATCGTCGTTTCAGGTGATAATCGATTCGTTCTTCTTAAATGTTTGGTTACGTAAGACATGTTTGTAATGGATAGATTAAATCTTATTCATAATCAGAATGATATTAACATTATTTTTAACCCTAAAATGAGAATAAGACTTGAATGGATACGATGGAGGATGGATCTCACCGCGTTCGTGGAGACGGTAGTCCGTACGTACGCACGAACGCTACTTCCATTTTTTATTTTAAAAGAATTGAATCCAAATGATACATAAGTATATTACTATTACAGTATAATATAATATTTTATATATGTTACTTAAGTTCATTAACACCATCCTTTATACGTTCCATGTGTGGTATGAACGAGTCATATCATTTTAAGGGGGCGGTAGTCCGCACTTCCTCAAATGAAATTATCGTATGTATATACAACATGAAACGAATAATGGTATGAAATAAAATGGAATTACAGAAGCTTATATATAAAATATATATCATTAATATCATATTTAATTACAGTGCCATCATAATGGCCACCATGAGAGGCGGTAAGATGTATTTGAACAATCATCGTTTCGTGAGGCGTTAGTTTGCCATCCACAGAAACATTATGTTCATCATCCATTAGATGGAGTTGTGTGTATGTGTAGTTTGAATCCTTCTTATAACAACATCCTAGTATATTGAGGATACTGGTGTTGTTACAAAAGAAAGGAAATAAAAAGAGTTTCGGAGTTGAAGAAACAAAATAAATGAAAATAATTTAAGAGAAATCCTTACCTTTAATTTAGGTAACTCACTTTGGTTGGAACCAAAGGACTTGTTGAAATGCTTTCTGCCTAAGGGGAAGCTTCAAGGAGGAGGAGAGGGATGTGGGGAGCTTAGTTGGGCAGATTTTGGACGAGCCAAGTGGCTTGAGAGGTGTGAGGAATGAGTAGAAGTGGTCTCCTTTTATAAGGGAGAAGAGGGGATCTTTAGGAAAGAGTGAAAGTATTACTTTATAATATAATTATATTCGGTTTATAATGGTCCAAAAATCATTGAGGTCGAAGATAAGATGACTAATATTCTAAATAACATCAACCAATAAGAATTGTACAGGTTTTAGATAATATTGTAATCATTATAATCTTATTTATTTAAATGATTTATTAATGAGGTAAACATTGCATCATTATTGTGTCATTAATAATTTAAATTATTTGATGTCTAAAAATTATAAATAAAATATCATTATGTAGGAAATCTTTTTATATTTCTAATGAATATTTATAATCGAAAATCCAACATGTATAACCCTATGTAAAAATTGTTCTTCTAAAAGATGTAAGCTTATGCCATTTTTATTTTTATTTTAACTTTATTAATATAATGTGTCCCTACCACATACAATTGGCTCCAAGGGGTCCACAAATCGACCCAAGGATGCCCATGGTCGGGTATGTGTCCACCAATAAGGTTAGGACACGTTTTAGGGTAATTTTGTATTATTATAATATTATTTTTTAACCCTTATTTACCAGATTTACCCTTTAACCATGGTAAATAAAATATTTACCGCAGTAATTATTCAAAATGTGTAAAAATAAAAGATACCTATTTACATAATTTGGAAATCCTGATTCCAAATATTTAATCCATTTTTCCAAATTCAAAACACAGAAGTGGCAGAAATTAATTTAAAATTAATTTCCGCTGTCAAAACAAAAAGCGTGTTTTTAAGAGATAATAACTATCAAAAGATTGACACTTGTTTATGTTCGGTTTAATTGTAAAATTATGTCCAATGACAAAGATTTAATTGAATGGTAAAAATATATTCTAAATATACTTTAAAACCACTAAAATTCATAATTTATCAATATTAATTATTTTGATTAAAAAAGTTGTTTTTAATTAAAATTTAGTAATTTTCACTATTCATCAAAATATAAAAGTTATCCGAAAAGTACCAAAATTTCACCCTAGGATAAATTTGATATTCTGAATCCAAAAATGAAGTCCATTTTGAAATATAAAATATATATAATTTCAAAAATTAGGTATTACTATTCATAACGGCTAGTTTGATCGGTTGTGGTGTGTGTTAAAACTCGAAGTTGCGTACAACACACGCTACTGTTTTATTCAAAGGAAAGCCTACCGTGGAAGCTTGGGATGTTTCATTTTAAATTTTTGATGTCCCCATTTAGTCAAAAAGTTTAAAATATAGTATCTAAAAAGGGTTCACTATTAAAATTTGGTAAAAGTGCAATACTGAAAATGAATTTGTTCTTACATTATGTCTAAGAAACTCATAATATGGATTCTAAAATTATAAGGATTATATAAAGTTTAAAATTTAGTTAACACTATTCATAACCTCTTCTGAACAGCTTGTTTGGTACGTCATGGTGCGATTGAACTTGGTGTTGCGTGTAGTGAAAGTTATTAAATTATTTTGAAGAAATAACACACTATAAAATCTTGGGGTGTTACATTCATATATTCTACTCCATACAGATATTTTATAAGGAACATTATTGAATTGATTATTTGATATATGAGGAATTATTTGTAATGTTTTAACTCGGTTGGGGATTGGTTATAGATATCCACTAGATACATAGGTAGTCTAATAAGACTAATTTGTTGCACAAATTAGATGGTTTTTTACATGATATGCTAAACCGTCTTGTGATGGGTCTTGAAGGCAATGGTTACATGTACCTAGGAAACATTGAGTCTAATAGTTGAGCATTTACCTCATTTAGATTCAGTTATTATTCATCCATGAGATTTTTCATCGACATATCGATGGATTCATTTCATTATTAGATCATTGATTAAATGGAATGTGTCTATTTCTTGTCTTGCTATACTAGTTTTTCCTTATCTAGTTATTTGAATGACATGTTTTTCTAGTTATCCACTTTCCAAACTATTTATGGACTAATTATTTTGTTGACTACATGGTATGTATGTCGAGTTATTTACTAAACCATTTTTATTATTCTCAGTGATTCATTATTACTTCCGATATACTTTATTATTACTATTCATTTGGGCTCAAACTTATTTTTTTCCATTTCCTGTGAATCCAAGAAGCATAATATAAAATATATGCAAGTATATACAAGATAAAATAATGTTATCCAATTTTTTTTGTAATTAGCGTATTCAATTGTAATACAATACTCTTATATGTATTTGGATTACCAAGACTACTAAACTCTTCGGTCCATTAAGATTTGATTCCTTGTAATCATAATAATATAATGGTAGTAAACACCCCATTTGGGCTCTTTAGGTTAGGTTATCTACATGCATCTCCTCAGCTATGACACATGTATGATTCCATGTAGTCACTCTAACTATGGGGATAAGGTGAGGTGGTAATAAATCACACCAACCCACTTAAAGATCTATAATGAACCATTGAACATTGGGGATAAATTGCCTCCCCACCCAAACATATGAAATCCTCATCAGTGTTATTCAATAAGAAAATATGGTATCCATTCTCAATATAAAAGGGAATATAACATTGATCTTCAAAATATTTTATTTAGAACTAGGTTGTCATTATAATATCACAGATCACCTATACTTTATCCATCATCACTTACATTATCTCTAGAAAAATAGGATATTTATCTCCAATTCAAATCCAACAATATGGTGACCTAAATAATCTCTCATACAATGCCTTGAAAGATATTGTTCCAATATTAGAGTGACAATTGTTATTATAAACTATCTCCACCTATGGTAAGTGATATTCCTATCTCTATTTGAAGTCCAAAACACAAGCTATATCGATATCACCTAGCACATAGATAGTGAACTAGGTCTTCCCATCTGTCTGGGGTATGAAATTATATAATCATATAAAATTGGGTCCCAAATGCCTTATATAGGCCACTCTAGAATCATTATGTAAACCCCAATTCTCAGTTAGAGACAGTAATTGAGGGTACCCAATGGAGAAAGATGATCACCCACACTTACAAATTTCACATAATCTCCACTGAACTCTCCTTTACAAGGGTGATAAAGTGTGGTGAAATCATTAGTTGTTCAAATATCACTGAGGTGTAATTGTAGCCTCTCAGTATCCGTGGAATTCCTATCATCAAGTCTATGGAAATGCAGTCCAATTTCCACTCTGGGATCTCAAGGTTCTATGTCAAACCTAATATAACCTAGTGATTATCCTTCACTTTCTAACATGTGTGATGCTGAGAGACAAAATATAAAATACTCCACCACATTCTATCCTACCAGAACTACATCTAATTTTACATTTACATTTTCTATAAACTAGGATGTACATCCAAATGAGAAGTGTGAAATTCCCTCATCACTACCTCTCACATCTTAACCAGAACAAAGTTTTGTCCTAGGAATATAATTATGTGTTCCCCACTATTATAAAATCCATTTGGTCAATCTCAAAAAGATATATGGTCATCAGGAACATCACAGTAGATGCATCCCAACTGAGCCTCCCTCACATGATGAATTAGTGGAAAATTTAACACCATAGACTAGAAATATGTTGTGCCCTATCCTCTACCAGGTTTAGCAGTAAGGAAGACAAATTCTCATATCCCTCCTATACCAATTTTGAACAATAAATTTTACTAAGGGATTATTCTACCACATTTCCCTTCATATGAGTAAAGAGTACATTGAAGTTAAATTCCTTTAGAAACTCAAACTACTGAAAATATATCATTTTTAGATCACTTTGTGTGAATATATTTCAAATAATCTGATGGTATGAGTAAACCACAATGTTTTCTCCCAAAAGATAGTCACTCCACATCATGAGAGTAAAGAAGACCACTGCCAACTCTATGTTAGGATTCACGTAGTTATTCTAGTTGGGTGTCAATTTACTTAACCCATATGCGATCACTACCCACATCTACATCATCATGTAGCTAAGCCAAACTCTAGTGGAATCACAATAAATTAGGTACTCTATTCCCTCTTCCACTAGTCTCAAAATAGTAGCAATATTCAGCCTCAAACTCAACTCCTCAAAGGCCCTCTGACACTACTCGGCACAACTAATCGATTTACCTTTTCACGTTAGGGTTGTAGAAGGGTCTGAAATCCTAGGGAAGATCTCCATGAACCTCCTATAGTAACCCCCCAAGTCTATTATATTGAAAACCTTTAATATGATGTTGGGTTGTTCCCAATCAATAGCTGCATTAATACTTTCAATTTCAATAGATAAACCATGATCATAAACAACATAACCCAATAATCGAACCATGTGGATCCATAATTGGTGCTACATGAGATTTCCATAAAGCTTGTACACCCAGAGTAAGTCTAGGACCATCCTCAAGAGCACTGAATTCTCAGCCTCTGATGTAGAGTATATGAGTTTTTCATCAATATAGAAAATCACCAAGCAGCTCAAGTATGGCTAGAATATTTGGTTCATCAAATTAATAAACTCTTAGGGGGAATCTATCACACTAAAGGGTATTACTAGGAACTCGTAGTGTCAGTAGAAAAATTATAATTCTAACTTTATAATATCATCCTCATGATGCCTCAACTGGTGGTAGCCACAACAAATATTGATCTTCGAGAAAAAACTCTCACCCTATAACTAATCAAAGAGGATTTCAATCCTTATAAATGAGTACTTTTTCTTTATCATGGCCTAGTTTAGGTGATGATGATCAATAAAATTAAACATGATATGCTATATCTTTTTCACAAGAAAAACTAGAGCTACCTAGGGGGACGTAGTAGGTCTAATAAAGTCATTCTCTCTAAGGTCCTTCAACTACCCCTTAGCTCCTGGAGATTGGTATGGGACATTTGATATACTATAGAATATATAGGCTTGGTTCAAGGGTGAAAATAAATATATAATTACATCTCTCACCTCATAGGTAGTCCTAAAACAACCTCGGGAATATGTCCATATATTTTTAAACTACCAAAGGAATCATGATGCCTGAAGATTCTTCTACACCACAGACTAAAATGAAAAACTGATTGGCGATGAGATGAAGAATCCTACATGAAAGGCCCACTCTTCCCACCATGATATATCTCTTTCTCAAATAAGAGAATCTCATCCCTTCTGTCTAATGGAATATGACACATATTTAATGACAATAAATCAAGGATAAAAACATGGATAACGAGTCTATACCCAAGATTCACTCATAAGGTTTTATTGTGATGACTAAGAGGTCTCACAAGAAACTCTCCCCACCAAGTGATAATTACCACTATCAAAAAACAAGAGATATTAATAAATTGAATCTTATAGAAACCTTTAGAATAGATGCTAGTTTGAGATCTGAATTGGGAGATCTATCTCACACACAACCAATAAAGAGAGGAAGGAATGAACTGCATGTGTGTATACTTGTATGATTGAAAGAGTAGAATTAATAAATATTATACCTTAGATTATCTGATGTGTATCCTAACCATATCTATACATAAAATTCATTTTTCTATGACCCCTGACTTCTAGATCCTTAGGCCTGAGATTGGCCTCCTAGTGGTGATGATGGTGGTAGGATCTCGTAACATCACCCTCCATTAACTTATCATCCCTTTGGAGTTGCTCCTGCTCCTCTACCATCACTTACTCTTTGAGGGATTACCTTGAAATTTTTGGGAGATCCCTAATCAGTAATTTTCCTCTCTAATAGAGTTCCATCCATTGTTTTATAGTTTGGGTTAGTGTGAAGGGAAGGGAAATAATGATCCAAATGACCATGTATGTCTCAATTATAACATCTACCCTCTCCATGTTGAATGGATCCTTTTCAAGATCCTTGAGACATAGAAACATTTAAATGATTCCATGAATGACTCCTATACTGATATATCATCATATGACATATGATACCGACTACATATGACACAACCAAATGATTCCTACTACTGGATCCAACCACCTAAAACCCCTCTTCTAGGAGGCACTATGTCACCTGAACCTAATATAGCACTCTAGAATAGGTGAGAATATATAAGGGGACCAAATTGGATTCAATGTCTATGTGAATACCCTAACAAAACATTATCAACTAAATAAATATATCACATACCATGTTGTGGGAGTACAACACAAGGTTAGTTAACCTCATGGCATACTCAACTACTATCATGCTACCCTGATGCACCTCAAGAAGCTCCTAGATCTAAATTAATCATAAACACAGTGTGTAATACACCAAATAAAATAGATTTTTTATGTTGTACCATGAGGGAATCATATCATCATGTGTCTATGAAACCAAAATCCACCAACACCTATCTGTTCAATGGAAATGACTAGCCACTAGCACAACCATCTGATCTGTCAAGGTCTAAACTATCCTAAAGACTCAGATCACTGAATCTACCCAATGTAGCACTATATAGGGATCATGATCACTATAAAACCTTAGTGGATCCTAGTTATATAACTCTCAGAGTGCGCAAAGAATGCACACATACTCATCCTGAACTAAGAGTACTTACTACTACTCAATAGGTTGTTGAGCCACTACCTTCTTACTTAGAGGAAACAAATATTTGGGATGAACCATAAACCGAGGTCTCATCCTTCATTAGATTTTATTATTCTTATTGAATCAGTAAACTAGGTGGAAGTCTTCATGGAGTCATATTGAAATTAATCAAGACATTTCACAATAGATGAGCATATATATACATGGATATGAATCAAGAAGGATAATTAATAGATTCAATCCTATATGATGTATGATATGTTGTCCCCTACAACCAATGTCCCAATATTACAAGATTGAAAGCTGGTAGTCAATGTAATGATGCATGGATACATTGGCTACTACACCAACACTGGGTTCCCTATCTTGAAAGTCACGCTCTAGACACTTTGACATCATTTCCCTAAGTCCCAACCAATACTCATAAGGGGATAACTCTGAACACTATCCCATGGAATGAAATGATTTGACACCACTATATAACAAAAATACCCATTTTTCCCCACCTGTCCTATGTAAAGATGAGCAATTACAACCCTAATATCGTATCCATAAGCTCGTGGCTAGAAACTAGCACTAATAAGGCATAACTAAAATGTGAGGACTTTTCCTAATGTACTCGTATACATACAATAAACCATCTCCATGAAATAATTCAAAGGAATCTAAAGTAAGGAAAGTAACATCCAGAGTATAAAACATTCATGTAATAACCTATAGGGAATACAAAAGAGTAAAAAAGAGTCATTCATATTTAATAATTGGGAAAGTACAGGCCCATCCATAAAAGTTGTCGCAACCTAATGACAACTAGGATATAGTAAAGTTGATAGTTATGGAATCCTGATCTACAATCATGACCACCATACATGGTAAATATATCTAGGTTTCAATATTCTCCATGATAATCTATGTCGATATGTCCTTCATCTTCATAATACATGATATATATTAGAAAATACCATGTTGGGGTGAGTATGTACATTCTAAGTAGGACTGCCCAAAATCCTAAAGGGGGTGATGGGGAGATATAATAACAGTAAGATTATCCCATAGTAAGTGGGAAACAAATCCCAATTGATAAAAATATAATTATTAGTAATGAAATCCAAATGAAATAGAAATGGTATAACCATCTCACAACACATTGGAAGTCAATGAGTAATTCTACAGCTCCAAAATCCCATCACTAATATCCAACATCAAACTCAACCTAAACAGAATATGTTTTGAGGGGCCGGAACCTCGAAATTATGCTCCACATCCAAGGGAAAACACATCACCTTTAATGACCCACACCTCTATAAAGATAAAATTTAGGGTAGTAAAAATCCATAATTAAATAACCCATACCCTATATTATGGAGAGTACTGACCCTACCTAAAGAAGGAAATGGGTAACATGTTCCCTAGTGTGAGAGAGGGTATTGGACCAAATATCTTTTTGATATCCTAATGAACCCATAAACTAGTGTGATAAGGGATTACTAACCCCATAATTTATTTTAATTCATGAGGATCCTAAGCCCTTATGAAATACAGGATTACTAAACCTAACATCTCTCTCATTGTGTAGAATATTCACCCCAGTTCAAAAGAGGAGTATAAACCCTAACATCTATATGATGATCCCACCTATTCATTTCCATCATCAAGTGTTAGCTGAATATGAATAATGATTGGAACATCTTGCATCAAATATCAAAATCCTCTATGTTTGACAACGTCAAGTTCTATATATAAAAAATTCTTAGATTAAGATACTATTCATCTAAAATCTGAGTCAAAATGAAAGGGATAAGAGAGGTAGATGATTTATGAAGGAATACATGACATGTATGGAGTCCACACGATGTATGGATACACTATGCTTCCTTGACATGTTATCCCTGGATGCTTCTTGGGTATCCATGTCACTATAAATGGACTTCCCTTTCAAACACATGTCATGTATAAACACATGGGGTCTTGGTTATGCATCTCAACCCATGCCATGTATTCTTTATTGTTCCCATGTTTTTTGGTACATGATGATTTTGTCCACACTTGGACATAAGAATGTTCCCTATGGCATATGGATTAGTCACTTGGGTAGGGTAATACAACATGTAAGAAAACTACACATGATGTGATAGTTAATATAGTTGAAAACCTGATTCTCCTTAAAAATGAAGGTATATAGGGTGTGTTCTTCTAAAATACGTGGCATGTATTGCAATTTTTATTGGAAGCCTAAAACTTGACATGAATTATGTATATAAAATCACAACCTATAATTGTGATGAAAGACCACTAGAAACTCATGGTAATTACATCTATCCATATATTTTGGCACTACAATACATGGAAATTAAAATCTATAAATCCCCTCAAATATCGCAATGTTGTGCATTTCCCTCCAGTTTCCTACCGCTCGATCTAGTCACCCATTTAGATCCAAGATCCATAGATTGTCACATGAATCCCACTTAATTCGATGATCTCTCTATAAATCATTTATACACATTTCATTTGGGCTACCATAATTAATTTGGGGGTTTGATCATGCTCAATCCTTCCTTGGAAGTGTCAAACCGAAAACCTAAGGTCCATCGATGAGGAACATTATGAATAGTGAAAGGAAAATCATAAGAAAAAAAGGTGAAATTCATTATTATCCTGGTGTTCTTATAAAGAGATTATGGATCTTAGATATCAAGGGAGAGAACATAGAATCAAATGTTTTAAATCAAAAAAAAAAATTAATTCATCAATGGCTAATGCGAAGTGTGTCCAATCACCAAAACGATATGAAAAAGATTAAATAATAGAAGATAAGATCCATGCTCCAAAATTTAATCAAGGGAGAAAACCACAATTGATGATCCATATATTTATTTTGATCGATATTTTATGAAGAAAACATTTTTTAGTGATGTAGGGATCCAGATGCATTTTTTGCCTACTGATCCGCCTCGATGAGATCATCGTTCATCATTTGATTCTAATTATCCAATTAACAACTCTTTGAACATCCTATAAAATCACCTAGAGTTATGAATATAACCCAATCAAAATACTATAAAAGAAATTATATAGGGTAAATTTAGGTTTGGATATTAAATGAATTAATTTAATAATTTAATTAATTAATCCACTTAATGTACCTGCCAATAGATACCTTATCTGAACGTCTGACACCATCCAAATTTATGTCACCCCTAGGGTAACCCCCATGTTCCAAACTCAACCATGGTATCATATTTCTAGGATAAAAATAATTCAGGAGTTATCCCATTAATCCCTAAAAACTACACGTGCCTGATTTTATATATATTTTATATTTTAATAAAATCAATTTTTGGATCACCCAGCTTTGAAATCTCACACCATCAGAACTCTAGGATCTAAAAATATAGCTTAATATATTTCAAAGTTTTACAAGGAAAAAATTGGGACACTACATGATCCCTAATTTATCCATCCATCAATACATTCACTAATATGTGTTCTAATAAATATACTCCTTTATGAGTCAGTATACATTCAAATTCCACATCGCTTGAAAAACTCTATGTGTGGTATTTTGTTTTCTTAATATCAAGATTCCTATAATTTCTTCCACATATTCTTATGTTCATGTTTTATTACTATTGATTGTTTTTTAATATTCATTAACATACTCATTGTTTTCTAAAAAAAATTCTTATTGTTTTATTAGTCTTTTTATGGTTTTTGGTACCAACGTATTTTAGTTAATGTTTATATTTTTTGTTATATTTTTTAATAATCCATTAAGAACAACAATTACACTTTGAGAACTAAACTCAACATTAAACTAGTATAGGAAAAATAACATTTTGTCAATTTTAATATCTAAATACCATTAACGTTGTTTAATCTTTTACCCAACAATACATTTTACATCCCATAAGCAATTTTTCTTCATATAATTTAATTAACTCATTTGATGTTGTAAAACAAATGTTATATGTTTTCTAAAAAACTACATCTGTAGATCAATAAAATTTATTCCATTTTATATCCATAAAATCTAATATAGACCCTAAATGAAATGTTATTATAATTTAATGACATATAATATATATAAGGATTGATAAGTCATGTTTATGATATATTTTTTTATGTTATTTTTCATATGATAGGCTTGCATTTCATTCCAAACATAAATAATAATCATTACTTTATATGTAAAAAAATATTTTTTGAAAATTATTATATCATTCCAATTACAAAATCTACCAAATAACTAAATGACATTTGTTTTTGGTTGATACACATGTAAAAATTATAACAAAATTATAATTTATTTTTAGATTTATCAAATCAAACATCACATTGTATGGAATATGATATATTTAATGTAAATCAAGAGATGTTTGTTTTGATAAGGAAACATGTTTAACTCTACATTATGACCCTTTATTGTTGCTGAAACGATTAATTTTCATGAATCATCTTTATCATAATTATAACACAACCTAATGATAGAACGTCTGGTGAACATGGGACTTTTAAATTCAATACGTTCTTTCATTCATGGTTGTATTGTTGACTCTATGTTGCGGGGTAGATTAAAAATTCTTAACACTTATTTCAATATGTTATTTATTTATTCAAAAAAATTTCCCTTTTAATTTGTGTTTTCATACAGAAATGGGTTTTTTGGGTGTTGGAGTGATGGATGTATTTTTATTGAAACTAAAATTAATTCCTTTATTCCAATATATTTATATAAATAGATTTTTCCAAATGAATGTGTAAAAAATACCTTACATATAAATAAAATTTAGATTACATTACATCAAAACACATATCAGTATGTAATGGGTTTAGATTTTTTTTGGATTTTTCAATTCTAAATTGACATGTGGAATGAAAAATAAAATTTACATGTCCTAAATGTAAATTAAAATGATGGCTAAAAATATATTATGTATGTAACACCCCGAGCTTCCACGATACGCTTCTCTTTCAATAATGCAATAGCATGTATTATACGCAAGTTCGAGATTCTAACGCACCGCGACCAATCCAAATAGCCATTACGAATAGTAATACCCACTCTTTGAAATCATATATATTTTATATTTCAAAATGTACTTCATTTGTAGGTTCGGAATATAGAAATTAGCCTATGTTGAATTTTTGGTAACTTTCAATTTTTTATGAATAGTGAAAAATACTTAAAAACAACTTTTTTAATAAAAATAAATTATAGTGATAAATTATTCTATAGAGTGGTTTTAAGGTATAATTATAATATATTTTTACCATTTTATCCATTGGTGGTCATTAGAATTAATTTCACTTTGAAATTGGACATAAACAATTGCCAATCGTTTGATATATATTGTTTCTTAAAAACACGCTATTTGTTGTGACAACGGGAATTATATATAAAATTAATTAATGCAACTTATATGTTTGAAATTTTGTAAAATACACATCATTTTTGAATTCAGAATATAAATTATACCTTAGGGTGAAATTTTGGCATTGTTCTGAAAAACTTCAATTTTTGATGAATAGTGAAACCACTAAGTGGTAGTTAAAAAACTGATTTTTCATTTAAATGAAATTTTACCTCTTCTATGAATAGAATTTCAAAAATCCAACATACATGGTTTTCATTAGGATATAAAATGTGGTTCAATGGGATTAAAATAATTTTTCGGTGAATAGTAACTTTTATGTTTTATTAATCACGATTAAAGGTAATTTGTGAAATTTAAGGTAAACATAATATTATAATAATATGAAATGACATTGAAACATGTACTACCCCTATTTGATGAGTCATGGCCTACCAAGACACTCCAGGGGTTAACTTGGGGATCCCATGGAGCAACTTTGGTAGGAAAATGACATTAACAACTTTTTATTTAATGTTAAAATAAAAATGTCACAAACATGAGTTGTTTTACTAAAACAATTAATACATGGGGTTATATATGTTAACTTTTCGACTATAAATATTAATTGGAAATATAAAACGTTTTCCTACATCATTGAAATTTTTTTATAATTTTTAGACATTAAATAAATTAAATTACTTATGACACAATGATGATGCAGCGATTACCTCATTAATTAACGATTTAAATAAAATGAAAAGATAATGTAAACTCTAAGACTTAAACTTGTCAAAAACCTATTGGATGAGTATATTTTGATAACTTATCACCTTATCCTCGAAATATTTAATTTTGGGACCTTTGAAATCCGAGAAGTACATCATAATAATGTAACAATTCATGACTTTCCAAGAGTGCCCCTCCTCTCCTCTTATAAATGGCCCCCACCAATACCACCTTATTCAAACCTTCCAAGCCATTTATCTCGACCCAAATCTTCCCAAATACTCTACCAACTTTCCTATATTACTTATAGAAGCCTCACTTTGGGCAGAAGTTTTCCCAAGGAAGCCTTTGACTGAAATCAAAAAGAGTTACCCGATTTTAAGGTAATGTCTTCTCTTGTGTTCTTTTGTTTTATTTTGCTTCTCCAACCCCATAAAATCTTTTTATTAATTTATTCTGTAACAAAACAAGTATCCTATATATACTTGGATGTTTTTATGAGAAGGATGTTATTTACACTTACACACACCTTTGTCTAATGGTTAAAGAACATACTGTTTCTGTGGGTGTCGAATTACTGCCTCACGAAACGACGATTGTTCAATCTTATTTTAACACCTCTCATGGTGGACATTATGATGACACTATTTTTATATATGATATATATTATGTTTTTGTTTTCCTTATGATTCTTTATTTTTCATTTATTTCATACCTTTATGATTTCCAATATTGGTAAACATGATAATTTCATTTTTGGAAGTGCGGACTACCACCCTCTCAATGTTATTTGAATCGTTAATGCCATTTGTGGGATGTATAAAGGATGGAGTAATTGGTATTATACATTATATTATACTGGAATTATATTATACCTTTATATAATTATAATTTCATTCTATTAAATACGAAATAGAAATGAAAGTAGCGTTCATGCGTACGTACGACTTACCGTCTCCATGAATGGTGCATTTAATTTCATACCTCTAAATGTTATGTAATATTTTAAATGCATGTATATACTGGATATATATGATATATATGATATGTAAATCATGAATATAATTCTGGATATAATGGATATTTCACCACATGAACAACTTGTAATTTTAAGAAGTTTATTTTTGACTCAAGTACCAAAGATCGAAAAAACAACCGTTATTAACTTAAATAATAACATAATGTTCATAACATGGTAATAAGTGATATAAAAGGAATAATGAACATGAAAAAGGTTATTATGAAAGTATAAATTAACTCAAGTTTATTATTTAGGAGATTAAAGAACGATTGAGTCAAGTCGGACACAAGGTAAGGGAACTTCTTAACCCAATTTCCATTCTTTGGGTTAATCTTATACATTCAAATTATGTCATGATATTATTATGTCATATATTGTATTTTTTGTTGGATCGAATAGTAGATATAAAAGTCTATTAGATGGAACAATACAAGAGGGGGGGTGAATTGTAGGTTTAAAAACCTTTGAGTTTTAGTAACAAAGAGATTAGTTTAAATGATCTTAAACTAATACAAATACAAACACCCACAATTGTATTGAATGTAAAAGGTATGATGTATTGTAATACTATTGTTATGTAAAACAATTGTATTCAAGATGAACACAATAATCAGAGTAATACAAATGTAAATGATTCTACCTTAAAGCGTATAGAACCAATCAATACAATATGTAATAGAATGATTGTAATTGAAACAATTACAATTGAAAATGTAAAGAAGAAAGGAAACAATACAAATCCCTTTCTAATACAAGTAACAGCGGAAATGTAAAAGTAATACAATTCTTTTAACCCAAAGAGAAGGGTTATCCTTTCACCTAGGATAAAAGGTCTGTCTCACCAACACCTTGGTGAGCCCTCGATACGAAGATCGGCACGTCTATCTGCCTATCCCTGGCAGCCCTCGATTTTGCAGGTAATCGGCACCTCTGTCTTTCAATTACTTGAAAGCCCTCAATACGATGATCGGACGCACAAGGCTGATGAGAGAAGTCACAGTGTCTCTCTCTAGAATCTTCGTAGTTCACAGAGTCTCTTCATTCGATCTCTTTGTTCATCGTTGTGTTCTCAGCTTCAAATGACCTCCTATTTATAGGCCTCGGGTTCCAACGGTCATATTGCCTCCAACGGTCATATTGAAACAGAAAGCACGACATCGTTTTGATTAGTTTGTAACTAACTCAACGACATCGTTTTGTTAGGACAAGAGATATATATAAATGTAAAGCATGAGTACGATTCATATGCAGAGAGAGTTTTTGACAAAGTACCAAAACAAATAATGATCATCTGAATAGCAGAGTCAGTACGATACGATTGACAGAGTCAGTACGATACGATTGACAGAGTCAGTACGATACGATTGACAGAGTCAATACGATATGATTGACAGAGTCAGTACGATACAATTTGGTCGGTACGATCAACATCGTACGATACGATAAACATGATAAAAGACAATTGTAATATACAAACATATGATAGAATACATTTGTGATTTCCAAAACATGATATAAAAGTCAAAAGAAGACTTTTGACTTAACAATCTCCCCCTTTTTGGAAAGCACAAACACACAAAGTAAATGAAACAAGAAATACTTATCTCCCTCTGAGTTTAAAAACTCTTCTGAATAAGAAAAATTGAATACAACTAACTCCCCCTTAGGTATTGACTTTCCTAAGGATTGTATTCGTAGATTTTCCTTAGGAGCATTGTAATGCATTCTCCCCCTTTGTAAAACAATCTTTGCTTTGTAAATATTCTCCCCCTTTGTGAAACAATCTTTGCTTTTTAAATATTCTCCCCCTTTGTGATTTACAAAAAGAAAGGAGTAATCTCGAATTGACTGAAAGAGTTAGTGAAGTAATACAAGACAATGGATAAAAGAGAAAGGATTATAAGAGTTATTACAAAACAAACAAGTTCCAAAAGAAACAAATACAACAATCATTTGTTTTCTCTTTCCTTCTCTTTCATTATAAGCTCATGAAGCACAGCTTTCATCTTCTTGATCTCCTTCTTGTCTTCAGAAATTGATTCACCCTGAGTTTTGAGAAGCTCTTGTTGATCCGCAAAAATCTGATCTTGATTTCTGATGGTCTCCTCCTGTACTCTGATTACTTCTTCAAGGGTATCAATTCTGTTTTGCAGAGACTTGTTATCCTTGGACAACTCAGAATTTTGATTCTTCAGTAAAACCATTTCATCTTTGAAAGATGAAACCTTCGAGAATTCAGATTGGAAAGCATTCATCCTATCTTGCAAGTCTTTTACTGAAGGAACATCGGCTCTTTGAGAAGATAAAAGGTTCAGCCTTTCAACCGTTTCTCTATCAAGCTTGTTGAAAGAAATTGCTATCTCATTTGATAACCTCCTTATATCTTCAATAGCTATTTAATGATCATTGATTGAGCTCTCTGTTTTGTAGGACCACTTGGTCATCTTATTGCAAGCCTTCTTATGAGCAACTGAGCTTTCAGAAAGAACTTTCAGATCGGCTTCTACTGACAAAACTTTCTTTCTCAATTCTTTTACAGAGCCAAACTTTTTCCTCTGATTTTCAGTAATAAAATCAATCTTCCCTTCCAGCCTCGGGAAATAAGGAATTGTTTTCTCCACCCTTCTCAAAACATGAACAATGTAATCACTCTTCTTGAGAGAGATTGTATGCTCTGAATCAGTATCTTCATCGTACGATGCTAGTTCATACGATCTGCTTGAATCAACAACTGGCTGTTTCCCTTTCTCTTTTTCTTTCTGCTTTCTTTCATCTTCCACTTTGTCACTAATGACAACTACTTTATCAGACTGAGAAGATTGAGCTTCTTGCTTTTCTCGAGATGACATCCTGTCCGGAGATCTTTCCTGATCGGCATGAGGAGTTTGTTGAACACCTTCGCTCAGCTTTTGAAGCGATTCCTCTCTACTTTTCTTTGAGCTTTGAAGAAATTCTAACAGAAAATCTCCTTCTTCTACTTCCACTTCTTCTATCACTTGTTTTCCTTTTTCTTTCTCAGGCAGACTCTGTACGATGGGCTCTTGGTGCACTTCCACAGTTAGTTGAGCACTAGCATCTTCAACTGCTTTCAAGACTTTAGAGATATCAAAGTCCTGAGCCTTTCTTTTCAAAAGAGTCTTCTTTTTCTTTTCAGCTTGAAGGGTTTCTCCTACCCATATTCTTTCTGCAAAGGCCTCAGCAGGGTCAAGACCAAACTTTGGATCACCTTCCTTTCTCTGTTCCTTGTCCTTTCTCCATTTGGCTACAACTTCCTTACTGTACCTCGGTTTCTTCTTTGGTTTTGAACTAGTTTGAGGATCAGACTTTCGAGTAACACCAGTGGATTGATTGTCCTTGGCTGGCATAGGTGCCGATTGATTTTGAGCCAATTCAGCTTCTACATCTCTGACAAAAAGTTTTGAATTTGAATCAAAACAAACATTCAGCTTTTTCATCGTACTCTTATTAATCAAAGATGGCCTCAAATCCATAGGTTCTCCTTTCAAAGGAATGTTACAAAACTTCATACTCTCAAGAATGAATTTCGTAAGGATGGCTGGATACATTATTATCTGGGATTTAATCCCTCCTTTCTTGACATTCTTGATGGTTTCAAAAACATATCCCATGAGATTTACTTTCCTCATATTCACAAGATAGTCGAGCATAAAGACATAAGAAACTTTAAGGGTTTCTCTATCCCCATTCCTTGGGATAAGAAAACCTTGCATCCATAAGGTGACAAACCGATTGTCCGGTGAAAGATGAGAAACTTTCCTCTTTTCCTCATTAATAACAAACAAAGTTTTTTCAGAACTCTCTCTATTAAACGTACCAACTTCCTCTGGTAGTTTGTGAGATGGACAGAATGCATCGCCTTCTATAGAAACATTCAGAAAATGTGCCGCTTGTTTCACAGACATAGATAACTTTCTATCGTACACAGCGAAGTTTATAGTCATATCTTTGTCAAAAGAAACGGTTTTGTAAAACTGACAAACATCATCAAAAAGAACTGGATCTTGAATATCAGGCTTTTCCACACAGAGATGTTCCCATCCTTGAAACAAAATAATCCTCTTGATTGTAGAATCGTACATATAGAAAAAATCTCGGGATATTAACCTTTCTCTGTGAAAGTCTTTCTCTGTAAAAGTCTTTGAAGACATTTCGGCAGGAGTATTAGCAGAAGATTGAGACATAAAGGTTCTGCCGATGAGAAGATCGTACGATTGTTTATAGCTGGTGGAGCAGAGCTTCGCCTCAAATCCTGAAACTTCAATGTAAGTTTGGGGAGGGGAGGGGGTATTTATAGGCAAAAAAAGAGATGACCGTTGATATTCTACGGTCAAGATTAGATAATACCAGATCAATGGTTAGGATTAAAGTAAAAAAAATTTAAAAAAAAATGAAAAGAAACCTGTCGGAGAACATAAGGTGATTGCTGGTTTTGGTATGAATCAAAAGTAAACACAATCGTAAGGAGAAAAAAAACATGATGCCGATGGAAAACAAAGTCATTACTATGATCGGATCGTACGATGGAAGAACAGTTGTTACCATTAACTGACAGTACGATGGAAAACAATCTCAATACTATCATCGGTCGATACAAAAAAAAAATTGAATGATACGATGGAAAAGAATTTCAATACCATCATCGGTCGATTCAAAAACTATTGAATGGTACGATGGAAAAGAATTTCAATACTATCATCGGTCGATTCAAAAACTATTGAATGGTACGATGGAAAAGAATTTCAATACCATCATCGGTCGATTCAAAAACTATTGAATGGTACGATGGAAAAGAATTTCAATACCATCATCGGACGATACAAAATTTTTTTGAACGATACGATGGAAAAGAATTTCAATACGATAAACAGAAAAACTGAAAAGGTCAATACGATAAATAGAAAAACTGAAATGGTCAATACGATAAACAGAAAACAAAACAATCCAAAGAGTAAATAGTTAAAGAAAATAAGATAAAATAAGCATAAAGACAGAAAGAAATGTCCTCCCCCTTTTTACGAGGAGTTTCTTACTATAAGGAGAGATGTAAACAGGAAGTAGATATGAATGATTATTTTAATGTAATCATTCCTAGCTTCTGTTTTATAAATTCAAATCTATCGGAAGGTAAAGGTTTTGTAAAAATGTCAGCAAGTTGTTCTTGCGTTCCGATGAATTGTAAAACAATATCTCCTTTTTGTGTGTGATCCCTAAGAAAGTGATGCCTAACATCTATGTGTTTTGCACGAGAGTGATGTGCTGGGTTTTTACTAAGAGCTATGGCACTTGTATTATCACACAGAATTTGAGTTTTGGAGAAACTCAAACCATAGTCAGTGAGTGTGTGCTGCATCCACAATACTTGAGCACAGCAACTTCCAGCTGCTACATATTCAGCTTCAGCAGTGGAGAGTGCTACTGAGTGTTGTTTCTTGAAGGACCAAGAAACCAAAGAGTCTCCTAAGAAATGACATGTTCCAGATGTACTTTTTCTATCCATTCTACAACCACCAAAGTCAGCATCTGAAAAACTTTTTAAAACAAAATCATTTCCAGAAGAGTAGAAAAGTCCTAAATCCATAGTGTCTTTTAAATACCGAAAGATTCTCTTTACGGCTTTTAAGTGAGACTCTTTTGGATTAGATTGATATCTTGCACATAAGCATACAAAAAACATCAAGTCGGGTCGACTAGCTGTCAAGTATAGCAAACTCTCTATCATACCTCTAAAAATTGTTTGATCTACTGGTTTCCCAGTTTCATCAAGATCAAGAGTATTTGAGGTACCAATTGGGGTGCTAATACTTTTAGTTTTGTCAAATCCATACTTTTTGAGTAAGTCTTTAATATACTTATGTTGAGATATATATGTTCCTTCTGGTTTTTGAGATATTTGAAAACCAAGAAAGAATGTTAACTCACCCATCATACTCATTTCAAACTCAGATTTCATTAAATTTGCAAAAGAATCGGTTAAAGATTTCTGAGTTGATCCAAATATGATGTCATCAACATAGATTTGGACAACCAAAACATTTTTGTTTTCCATTTTGATAAAAAGAGTTGGATCAGCTGTACCTTTTCTATAATTGTTTTGTAAAATAAATCCTGTGAGTCTATCATACCATGCTCTAGGGGCTTGTTTAAGACCATATAGAGCCTTGGTAAGTTTAAAAACATGATCAGGATGTTTTGGGTCTTGAAAACCAGGAGGTTGTTCAACAAATACTTCTTCTTGAACAAAACCATTTAGAAAAACACATTTGACATCCATTAGAAATAGTTTGAAATTGAAATATGCTGCAAAGGCTAATAGAATACGAATAGATTCAAGTCTAGCTACAGGGGCATATGTTTCTTCATAGTCTATTCCCTCTTGTTGATTATAGCCTTTAGCAACAAGTCTTGCTTTATTTCTTACAATGATTCCATTTTCATCACACTTGTTTCTGAAAACCCATTTTACACCAATTACAGTTGTTTCTTTAGGTCTTTCAACTAAAGTCCAGACTTGATTCCTTTCAAATTCATTTAGTTCATCCTGCATTGCTTTGATCCAATCATCATCACCTAAGGCCTCACTTGGACTTTTAGGTTCAAATTGGGAAAGAAAAGCAAGATGTTCTATTTCATTTCTTAAGGAATTTCTGGTCCTTACAGGTTGATTTATATCACCAATGATATTATCACTGGGATGATTCCTAAGAAACAATTGATTTGGGTTTTGTAAAACCTGTTCATCAACATATGGTAGAAAATATTCTGTGGTAAATGTTTCAGGAACACTTTCTTGAACATTTTCCTTATCAGAATGTTCTTCTAATATAGGTTGATAAACATTTTTAGAAAACACATCCGAGGATGTAGGATTGGGTTGGTTGAAAACAAAAGGGTTAGTTTCATCAAATTTTACATGTACTGTTTCTTCAACAGTACAAGTGTTTTTATTGAAAACTCTATAAGCCTTAGAGGTTGTGGAATAGCCTAGAAAGATTCCTTCATCAGATTTTGGTGCAAATTTGTGTAAATTATCTTTTGTATTCAGAATGAATACTTTGCATCCAAAAACTTTGAAGTAAGAAACTTTAGGTTTTCGGCCAGTCCATAACTCGTAAGGAGTTTTATTAAGAAATGGTCTAGTTAAAACACGATTTATAGTATAACAGGCAGTACTTACAGCTTCAGCCCAAAAGTGCTTAGCAATTGAGTATTCACTCAACATGGTTCGAGTCATTTCCTGAAGAATACGATTTCTTCTTTCAACAACCCCATTTTGCTGAGGAGTTCTTGGAGCTGAGAAATTGTGAGTAATACCTTTCTTACTACAAAAAGTTTCAAAATCTGAGTTTTGAAATTCACCACCATGATCACTATGAATAGTTATCAATGGTAGGTTTTTCTCATTTTTAACTTGGGCTCTAAAAGTTTTGAAATAGAAAAAGGCTTCAGATTTCTTTGTGAGAAAGTAGACCCATGTAAATCTAGTAAAGTCATCAACTAAAACAAATACATAGTATTTGCCTCCAATGCTTCCAGATTGTGAAGGACCAAACAGATCCATATGCACAAGCTGTAATTCATTAGAAGTTGAAACTTCATTAATTGATTTAAAGCTAGTTTTATGTTGCTTGCCAAATTGACAAGGATCACAGACTTTTGAAGAATCATATCTAAGATCCAGTAGCCCTTTTACAAGTCCTTTCTTTGAGAGTTTTCTTAGGTTTCTCAAATTACAGTGTCCTAGTCTCCTATGCCATAGCCACGATTGGTCTTCTATTACACTTAAGCAAGGTAAGTTTTGGTTCCTAAGGTCTTCTAAGTTAATAGTGTAAACATTCTATTGCCTATGGGCAGATAGAATGAATTCATCCTTGGAATTGTGAACTAGACACTTATCATTTCTAAAATTCACAAGGTAAACTTCATCACATAATTGACTTATGCTGATGAGATTGTGCCTAAGACCTTTTACAAATAAAACATTTGAAATAAGAACTTTTCCAAGAAAAACGATATTACCTATACCAACAATCTTTCCTTGAGCATTATCTCCGAAGGTAACTTTTCCACCTTTTGTTTTGATAACCTTTTCAAAGAAATCTTTGTTTCCAGTCATATGTCGAGAACAACCACTATCCATGTACCAAATGTTCTTATTGATACACTTCTCGTTTCCCTGAAAAAGAAACAATTAGATTTTTGGAATCCAAACTTGTTTGGATCCAGAAGGGTTAGATAAAAGTATTTTAGGAATCCACATTTGTTTAGCAAAATGAGCTTTATGAAATCCTAAGGATTGAGTTTTGTTAAGAGAACAATCTCTTCTCCAATGTCCACCACATTGACACTTGGAACAGAAAATGGTTTTTTGAGGAACAAAATAGTTATTACTAAAAACAGGTTTGGAATAAGTATAACCAAGACCAGAATGATTTCTCAGTGGTCTAATTTGAGAATACATCCTATAAAAGTTTTCTTTTCCATGAGTAAAGTTTGACAAACACTTTTTCAAGGATAAAATCTCTGACTTTAGTTTTAAAACCAAATTCTTGTTTTCTAAAACATTTGAATTTGAACTAGAGTTAGACTCTAAAATATTTTTCTTTGAAATAGCAGTTTCAAGATCCTTAGAAAGTTTATCCTTTTCAGATTTGACTTTCTCAAGGGTTTTCAAAATACTTTCAAAATTAGAAGTTTTCCCATCAAGATCTTTAGAAAGATCTGATACTTCTTTAGTCAAAATAGAAATTCTAGAATTTGCTTTTTCAAATCTCTTTTTGAGTTTGGAATTTTCATTTTCAAGTAATTTAGCAAATCTAGAGACTTCTTCAAAAGAAGGTAAAGTATCATATTCTGATGATGAGGGTTCATCATTTGAAGATTCATAATATCTATTATCAACATAATTTGCATTTAAAGAAACATTTGTAACAGCTTCAGCATTATGTACCTTAGCCATGAGACAATGATCTTCAATTGGTAGTCTGGCTAGAAGTCCAATATTCATTTGTCCTGACGTCTCATATTCTGAAGAATCATCTGAGGAATCACTACCACTTGCACTCCATGTATCATTTGCTTTCAAGCCTTTCTTCGTCTTATAAAACCTTTTCTTGTTTCTGTCAGAGTGTTTCTCTTTTCTATCTTTCCTCTTCAGTAAAGGACAATCAGGCCTTATATGTCCTGCTTTCTTGCATTCATAACAAGTTACCTCTGAATCTTTCCTATCTTTCCTGTCTTTCTTTCTGAATCTATATTGAAAATCTTTCTTTCCCACAATCTTGTTCATCCTTCGAGCAAGATTAGCTAACTCATTATCCGAAAGATTACAATCACTTGAATCAGATACAACAACTTTCTTGGATTTAGACCTAGTAACCCTTTCAGGTGTTTTAGCTTTAGATGCAAAAGCTACACATCCATTCCCATTCTTCTTCTTATTGAAATCAGCATCTCTCTTCAATCTTGTCTCGTGTTGTAGAAGAGTTCCAAAGAGTTCATCAAGAGTAATATGGGAAACTTTTCTATTTTCATCAATAGCTGTTCTTTTTGACTCCCATTCATTTGGCATAATATCTATAATCTTATCAACAAGAGCTTCATCATCAAGACCTTTTTCTCCCATAGATTGTAAGCTGTTGACAATTGTCATAAACCTTTGTTGCACTTTGAATACTGGCTCTCCATAAGGAAAAACAAATCTATGATATTCTGCTCGAAGCATTGCTCTCCTTGTTTCTATAACCTTGGATGTACCAAAATGAGTGACTTCTAATTTCTTCCAAATACAGTTGGCTGCTTCACATGAAGATATCTGACTATATATATTCCTGGTCATAGAGCATAATAAAGTATTGCGTACCTTGTAATTCAATTAATATTCTTGCTTCTCTTGGTTGGTAAAAGTGCTAACTTCTTTGTCAGGAATTTTGTAACCCCCAGTAAGCATAATAAAATTGTCTACACCAGTATTGATGACGAAAGTCTTCATACGATCTCTCCAATACTCATAATCATTCCCATCAAAGATTGGTGGTCTAGAAGGATTCAGATTATCTATTGATCCGATATTCATTCCTGCCATCTAATATAACAAAAACAACCATTCCACTCCACACGTTAGTGTAGTAAGTATTCAAGATAGTAATAAGAAATAAAGCTAATAATACAAATCAGTGGAAACCTCCTCTGATACCAATTGTTGGATTGAATAGTAGATATAAAAGTCTATTAGATGGAACAATACAAGAGGGGGGGTGAATTGTAGGTTTAAAAACCTTTGAGTTTTAGTAACAAAGAGATTAGTTTAAATGATCTTAAACTAATACAAATACAAACACCCACAATTGTATTGAATGTAAAAGGTATGATGTATTGTAATACTATTGTTATGTAAAACAATTGTATTCAAGATGAACACAATAATCAGAGTAATACAAATGTAAATGATTCTACCTTAAAGCGTATAGAACCAATCAATACAATATGTAATAGAATGATTGTAATTGAAACAATTACAATTGAAAATGTAAAGAAGAAAGGAAACAATACAAATCCCTTTCTAATACAAGTAACAGCGGAAATGTAAAATTAATACAATTCTTTTAACCCAAAGAGAAGGGTTATCCTTTCACCTAGGATAAAAGGTCTGTCTCACCAACACCTTGGTGAGCCCTCGATACGAAGATCGGCACGTCTGTCTGCCTATCCCTGGCAGCCCTCGATTTTGCAGGTAATCGGCACCTCTGTCTTTCAATTACTTGAAAGCCCTCGATACGATGATCGGACGCACAAGGCTGATGAGAGAAGTCACAGTGTCTCTCTCTAGAATCTTCGTAGTTCACAGAGTCTCTTCATTCGATCTCTTTGTTCATCGTTGTGTTCTCAGCTTCAAATGACCTCCTATTTATAGGCCTCGGGTTCCAACGGTCATATTGCCTCCAACGGTCATATTGAAACAGAAAGCACGACATCGTTTTGATTAGTTTGTAACTAACTCAACGACATCGTTTTGTTAGGACAAGAGATATATAGAAATGTAAAGCATGAGTACGATTCATATGCAGAGAGAGTTTTTGACAAAGTACCAAAACAAATAATGATCATCTGAATAGCAGAGTCAGTACGATATGATTGACAGAGTCAGTACGA
The DNA here is from genome assembly GCA_963277665.1 of Viscum album. Lineage (NCBI taxonomy): Eukaryota > Viridiplantae > Streptophyta > Magnoliopsida > Santalales > Viscaceae > Viscum > Viscum album. The sequence goes on from OY728145.1 coordinate 1,642,323,378, forward strand.
TACGATTGACAGAGTCAGTACGATACGATTGACAGATTCAATACGATATGATTGACAGAGTCAGTACGATACAATTTGGTCGGTACGATCAACATCGTACGATACGATAAACACGATAAAAGACAATTGTAATATACAAACATATGATAGAATACATTTGTGATTTCCAAAACATGATATAAAAGTCAAAAGAAGACTTTTGACTTAACATTTTTACTTTCTTTATGTGTACTTATAGTTAATAAACATTATAGATCTATATTATTTAGTAAAATGATCTTTGTAAGGGAACTTCTTGACCCAATTTCCATTCTTTGGGTTAATCTCCTACTTTCAAATTATGTCATGATATTATTATGTCCTATCTTGTATTTTTACTTTCTTTATGTTTACTTATAGTGAATACACATAATAGATCTATTTTATTTAAAAAATTATCTTTGTAAGGGAACTTTTTAACCCAATTTCCATTCTTTGGGTTAATCTCCTACATTCAAATTATGTCATGATATTATTATGTCTTATCTTGTATTTATACATTCTTTATCTGTAATTATAGTGAATACACATAATAGATCTATTTTATTTAAAAAATGGTCTTTGTAAGAGACTTCATATCAATCTCCTTTCATTGAGGCGTATTTGGTTTTATACACATCTTTCCTTTATACGGTGTATAAACCCCTTTGACTTTAACTTTTATTCAAAAGGAATATTTTTATACGAAGCATTTTTACTAAACGACAAAAGGAATGTTTTTTCTTACGTATGCGGTTACAACGACTTCTCCGCCACCGTGACTATTATTTGAGTCTCAGCTTCCTCTACAAGCCATAACTTTTTTTAAATGAAAAATAAATACCAAGTTTTAATTTTCTTTTATTTTGGTAATGAAAATGGTTTTGATAATGTTTTTATTATATCAATGTGTTGTATTGATATCTTGTGATTGAAATGTGGAAATGTTATGTTTACTTTATGCATGTTTTAATTGATATGATTATGTTATGGTTTATGATATCTTTATACCTGTTCATATGAGGAATGCATTGGACTTAATAAGTGACGGGTGGAGCCCACTATAGCTGCTCGATGCATCGGCAAGTCTCATGAGACAAACTAGTGTCTTGGCACGAGGCCTTGACAAAATATTATTTGTAGTCTTAGAACGAGGCCTTTGCTACATGGTTAGGATTATCTGGTATTATTCATTCCATCATTAAGAAAGTGGCACGAGGCCTTGACAACGGGCCTTGCTGCACTCTTGGTTACGAAATTCCCGGGGGATATGCTTAGGATAATTCTCACTTTCTTTACAAACCATTATGAAGGGTTTATGAGTATATACTTCCTCAAAGAAAAAATTTCTTTTTTATGATTATGGATTATATCCATAAATTGTTCAATTTATGTTAAGTGTTTTACAAGTATGGAATTATGTATTTTGATTCATAAACTAATATAGTCTATGCCATTGTTTAGAAATCCCACCTAGTGGGAGGAATGGAAACCGTATCAATGAACGCACTCCATGTAGGGATTGCCCTCCTGCTCAAGATAATTATTGTGGAGATGGAGATACAACTGGTACTGATCACCTTATCACCATACTGGGACAACCCACTCAGGTTATTAATAATAACCTTACTCGTATTGAGCACCCTGATCCACAACGTGGAGGATCAGTGTTAGACTGCTTCATGAGGCAACAACCACCAACATTTAATGGGGGTACAAATCCATTAGTAGCTGAGCAATGGATAAACTCCTTAGAGAAAATATTTCACTCCTTGGGGAGTAGTGAAAAGGAGAAGGTTGTCATCGTAGTTTACCGCCTCACTGGAGATGCCGATCAATGGTGGTCGCTGATTCAAAACACAATGGAAGATGAAGAAGTATCAAGTACGGAATGGAGGGAGTTCAAAGATCTTTTCTTAGAAAAATACATTCCTTGTGACCATAAAGCAGATATGGAAAGGCAATTTCTGAGTCTGAGGCAGAAGGAGGATGAGAATGTCACAAAGTATGAGGCTAACTTTAAAAGGTTAGCGAGGCATGCTCCAGATTATATACGAAACCCAATAAGTAAGATCGATCGTTTCTTTGATGGGTTAAAATCGTTTCTCCGTCGAGCTTTAGTATCACAATCATTCTCAACATACGAAGATATAGTCTCGTGTTCTATCAAGACAGAAAAGGAATTCTCTAAATCTTATGACAATAAAGTAAAGCAAGTGAAGAAGAGAACGGTGGAACAAGAGACAGATAAAGGGAAAAAGGGAAAGAAGGATTTTCCATTATGCGATAATTGTGGGAAGAATCACCCCGGTACTTGCCTAAAAGGAATGGGAGTTTGTTATAAATGTGGAGGAAAAGGTCACCAGGCTCGTGATTGCAAGGGAAAGAAAGAGGTTGTCAATGTTAAATGAAAACATTGTAAGGAAATGGGGCATTATGCAAATGAATTTCCTAAGCATCTGGGAAAATTACCTCAGAAAAGGCCAAGGGATCAAGGAAAATCTTATGCTGTTACTATAGTTGAAGTGGAATAATTAATGTATTGGTGATTTTGGACTCAAGGATTATATTCTGGTTATAAAGATAATGTGATATATATATAATAATTGTACTCCAGTACTTGTTGTTTTCATTAAGGATTTAATATGATGAAGGTAATCATATTTTTAGTATGTGACAATAAGAGAAACTTTACTTTGTTTGGGGAATCTGATGTTACAATTGATTTTGGAATTTAGAGACCTTTTAGAGAAAGTCTGGATAGCGGTATTTTGGATAACTATAAAGGTGGTAATGGATTAAGTTGAACCTTGGATAGTATTGTTTAAGGTTAAAACATTTCTGATGATTATTTTTGGAATATTATAATACTATAGTTTTAGGAAAAGGACAACCTGCAAGTTGGGGGATAACCCATCGCGTCAGACAAAGATCTAGGAATCGAACCCACAACCATAGTGCGACAAACCTTTATTACCTACCACTAGCCTACAGGAAGTCCCTAGTTATTAAAAAATAGTTTTCCTAATCTAAATGGTATGTGTTAATATTTGGAACCTTGTACGATTAGGATAAATATAATATTTTTCAGTTCTATTATCTTTTTGAGTGAAATATGGGTTTGTGGTAAAAATTTATAAAAGAATGAAAGTATACATGACAAGTATGTATATTTCCTTACATTCTTAGTAAATATTTTAAATAAATTCCTCAACATTATGAAAGGTAACTTAAAACAAAAATATTGTCAGTTAAATTTTCCTATTGGGGAATCAATGATCGTTTAACCAATCACAAGTTTGTGATTTTCTTGTAGTTAACTTTCTCTTAATCCTGTTTTATACAACTCTCCATCAAACATTGATGGTTTGTTTTTCCTCCATATCTATATTTTCATAGAATCCTAGTATGGGCTATCTCAGGTGACCTTTGTACTTCTCTTTATTTCTTTTAAAGTTATATTTTTATTAACCCTATTTATGATGTGGGTTTTCCACAAAGGTATTTTCTATTTTCAAACTTTTATTTTCAAAGAAAAATTTCAAATTGCGAGGAAACAATTTATTGAAGAAAGGGAGAATGTAACACCCCGAGCTTCCAGGATATGCTTCTCTTTCAATAATGCAATAGCTTGCATTGTACGCAAGTTCGAGATTCTAATGCACTACGACCAATCAAAATAGCCATTATAAATAGTAATACCCACCTTTTGAAATTATATATATTTTATATTTCAAAATGGACTTCATTTGTGGATTCAGAATATCGAAATTAGCCTATGTTGAATTTTTGGTAACTTCCATTTTTTTATGAATAATGAAAAATACTTAAAAACAACTTTTTTAATAAAAATAAATTATAGTGATAAATTATACTATAGAGTGGTTTACAGTATAATTAGAATATATTTTTACCATCTTATAAAATGGTGGTCATTAAAATTAAAATTCACTTTGAAATTGGACATAAAAAATTGTCAATCTTTTGATATATATTGTTTTTTAAAAACACGCTATTTGTTGTGACAGTGGGAATTAATTATAAAATTAATTAATGCAACTTATATTTTGGGAATTTAGTAAAATATAGATCATTTTTTAATTCAAAATGTCAATTATAGCTTAGGGTGAAATTTTGGCATTGTTCTGAAAAACTTCAATTTTTGATGAATAGTGAAACCACTAAGTGGTAGTTAAAAAACTGATTTTTCGTTTAAATGAAACTTTACCACTTCTATGAATTGAAATTTAAAAATCCGACATACATGGTTTTCATTAGGATGTAAAATGTGGTTCAATGGGATTAAAATAATTTTTTGGTGAATAGTAACTCTTAAGTTTTATTAATCACGATTAAAGGTAATTAATGAAATTTAAGGTAAAGATAATGTTATAATAATATGAAATGACCTTGAAACATGGCCTACCACTATTTTATGAGTCATGGAAGACCAATACAATCCATGGGTAAACTTGGGGACCCCATGGAGCCACTTTGATAGGAAAATGACATTAAAAACTTTTTATTTAATGTTAAATTAAAAATGTCACAAACGTCAGTTGTTTTACTAACACAATTAATACATGGGGTTATATATTTTAAATTTTAGACTATAAATATTCATTGGAAAGATAAAAATATTTCCTACATCATGAATTTTTTTTGTAATTTTTAGACATTAAATAAATTAAATTATTTATAACACGATGATGATGCAGCGATTACCTCAATAACTAACGATTTAAATAAAATAAAAATATAATGTAACATATAAGACTTAAACTTGTCAAAAACCTATTGTATGAGTATATTTAGATCCCTTATCACCTTATCCTCTAAATATATAATTTTTGGACCTTTCAAATCTGAAAAGTACTTCATAATAATGTAACATTTCATGACAGTCCAAGAGTGCCCCTCCTCTACTCTTATAAAAGGCCCTCACTACTGCAACCTTATTCAAACCATTCAAACAATTTGGCTCAGCCAAACTCTACCCAAACACTCTCCCAACTTCACTCTCTTACTTTTGGAAGCCTCACTTTGGGAAGAAGTCTTCCCAAGGAAGCATTTGGCTCAAATAAAAAAGAGTTACCCGATTTTAAGGTAATGTCTTCTCTTGTGTTGTTTTGTTTTATTTTGCTTCTCCCACCCCCTAAAATCTTTTTATTACATTATTTTGTAACAAAAAAAGTATCCTCAATATACTTTGATGTTTTTATGATAAGTATTTTATTTACACTTACACACACCTTTGTCTAATGGTTAAATAACATACTATTTCTGTGGGTGGCGAATTACTGCCTCACGAAACGATGATTGTTCAATCTTCTTTTAACACCTCTCATGGTGGACATTATGATGAAACTATTTTTATATATGATATATATTATTTTTTTTATTTTCCTTATGATTCTGTATTTTTCATTTATTTCATACCCTTATGATTTGAATTATGGGTAAATGAGATAATTTCATTTTAGGAAGTGCGGACTACCGCTCCCTCAATGTGATTTGAATCGTTATTGCCATATGTGGGATGTATAATGGATGGAGTAAATGGTAGTATACATTATATTATACTGTAATATTAGTATACCTTTATATAATTATAATTTAATTCCATTAAATATGAAATAGAAATGAAAGTAGCGTTAATGCGTACTTACAGCTTACCGTCTCCATGAACGGTTCATTTCATTTCTTACCTCTAAATGTTATGAAATATTATAAATGCATGTATATACTGGATATATATGATATATATGATATCTAAATCATGAATTTAATTCTGGATATAATGGATATTTCACCACATGAACAACTTGTAATTATAAGAAGTTTATTTTTGACTCAAGTACCCAAGATCGAAAAAACAACTGTTATTATCTTAAATAATTAGATAATGTTCATAACATGGTAAAAAGTGATATAAAAGGAATAATGAACATGAAAAAGGTTCTTAATCAAATAGAAATTAACTCTATTTTATTATTCAGGAGATTAAAGAACGATCGAGTCAAGTCGGACACAAGGTAAAGAAACTTCTTAACCCAATTTCCATTCTTTGGGTTAATCTACTACTTTAAAATTATGTCATGATATTTTTATTTCCTATCTTGTATTTTTACTTTCTTTATGTGTACTTATAGTTAATACACATAATAGATGTATTTTATTGAAAAAAAATGATCTTTGTAAGGGAACTTCTTAACCCAATTTCCATTATTTGGGTTAATCACCTACTTTGAAATTATGTCATGATATTATTATGTCTTATATTGTATTTGTACTTTCTTTATGTATACTTATAGTGAATACACATAATAGATCTATTTTATTTAAAAAATTATCTTTGTAAGGGAACTTTTTAACCCAATTTTTTTTCTTGGGGTTAATCTCCTTCTTTCAAATTATGTCATGATATTATTATGTCCTATCTTTTATTTATATATTATTTATGTGTAATTATAGTGAATACACATAATAGATCTATTTTATTTAAAAAATGATCTTTTTAAGGGACTTCGTCTCAATCTCCTTTCATTGAGGCGTATTTGGTTTTATACACAACTTTCCTTTATACGTTGTATAAACCCCTTTGACTTTTAATTTTATTTAAAAGGAATATTTTTATATGAAGAGTTTTTACTAGACGACAAAAGGAATGTTTTTTCTTACGTATGCGGAGACAATGACTTCTCCACCGCCGTGACTATTATTTGAGTTTCAGCTTCCTCTACAAGCCATAACTTTTTTTAAATGAAAAATAAATACCAAGTTTTAATTTTCTTTTATTTTGGTATTGAAAAAGGTTTTGATAATGTTTTTTTATATCAATGTGTTGTATTGATATCTTGTGATTGAAATGAGGAAATGTTATGTTTCCTTTATGCATGTTTTAATTGATACGATTATGTTATGTTTTATGATATGTTTAAACCTATTCATATGAGGAATGCATTGGACTTAATAAGTGATGGGTGGAGCCCGCTATAGCTTCTCGATGCATCGGCGGGTCTCATGTGACAAACTAGTGTCTTGGCACGAGGCCTTGAAAAAATATTATATGTAGTCTTGGCCCAAGGCCTTGGCTACGTGGTTATGATAGTCTGGAATTATGCATTCCATCATTATGAAAGTGGTTATTGATATTGCATGTGATTATTCGACCAGTAGAATATCCATGTGAATAAGTAAATGATATTATTTCATTTTACTTTTTCCATATTATGAAAAATTTCATGTTTAAAAAGCTTTTGTTTCAGTTATACATTACCTTAAATGTCTTTGTTTATTTATGAAAGCTTCCGCTATATTGTTATCCATACTGAGCATCTGATCTCACCCCTTTCAGTGTTTTATTTTTCCAAGGATGTGAAGAAATATTTTTTGGCTGACCTACAGGGATAGTCTGAAGGGGATAGAAGTGTGGACTATGGAGACTATGTTATTGTGATTTTTCACTTTATGATGTAATGTAACATTTATGAATGCATCTAGTGTTTCCAAGGGTACTAAACTAATCGGTCTTTCAAGACTTGATCTTTTGTGATCATGCCAATGTTACGTAATAATGCACCGACTCTGGGTAACTGGGGTTGGGGCGTTAAAGTTGGTATCAGAGGCAGTTTAGTACTAACCTGGGAAGCTAGATTTAGAAAAAATCTGATTAGAGCACATAGCCATAAGATAGACTTTGAGGATTAGTATAGAATAACTTCCTATAATTTTGGTATTAAAGAGATTTTGTGAGTTTTTTGAGAAATACATCTCTGTCTGGATATGAGTAGGTAGAGGCGGCTCTGGCACATATTTACCAAGGGGTAAAACCTGAAAACACCATTTGAGCTAGACTCGAACGGGAACTGGTTCACGACAACGAGCCTTGCTGCACTCTTGGTTACGACACTCCTGGGGGATATTCTTAGGATAATTCTCACTTTATTTACAAACCATTATGAAGGGTTTATGAGTATATACTTCCTCAAAGAAAACATTTTTTTATGATTATGGATTATATCCATAAATCGTTCAATTTATGTTAAGTGTTTTAGAAGTATGGAATTATGTATTTTGATTCATAAACTAATTTATTTTACGCCATTGTTTAGAAATGGCACCTAGTGGGAGGAATGGAAACCGTATCAATGCATTCACTCCATATAGGTATTTCCCTCATGTTCAAGACAATTATTGTGGAGATGGAGATACAACTGGTGCTGATCACCTTATCACCATACTGGGACAACTCACTCAGGTTATGAATAATAACCTTACTCGTATGGAGCACCCTGATCCACAACGTAGAGGATCAATGTTAGAACTCTTCATGAGGAAAAAACCACCAACATTTAATGGGGGTACAAATCCATTAGTAGCTGAGAAATGGATAAAATCCATAGAGAAAATATTCCACTCCTTGGGGAGTAGCGAAAGGGAGAAGGTTGTCCTGGCAGTTTACCACCTCACTGGAGATGCCGATAAATGGTGTTCGCTGATTCAAAACACAAAGGAAGATGAAGAATTATCAGGTATGGAATGGAGGGAGTTAAAAGATCATTTCTTAGAAAAATACTTTCCTCATGAACATCGAGTAGATATGGAAAGGAAATTTCTGAGTCTGAGGCAGAAGGAGGATGATAATGTCGCAAAGTATGAGACTAACTTTATATGGTTAGCGAGGCACGGTCCATATTATATACGTAACCCAAGAAGTAATATAGATTGTTTCTTTGATGTGTTAAAACTATTTCTCCGTCGAGCTTTAGTATCACAATATTTCTCAACATACGAAGATATAGTCTCGTGTTCTATCAATACAGAAAAATAATTCTCTAAATCTTATTACAATAAAGTATAGCAAGAGAAGAAAAGAATGGTGGATCAAGAGACAGATAAAGGGAAAAAGGGAAAGAAGGATTTTCCATTATGCGATAATTGTGGGAAGAATCACCCCGGTACTTGACTAAAAGGAATGAGAGTTTGTTATAAATGTGGAGAAAAAAGTCACCAGGCTCGTGATTGCAAGGGAAAGAAAGAGGCTATCAATGTTTAATGCTAAAATTGTAGGGAAATGGGGAATTATGAAAATGAATGTCCTAAGCATCAGAGAAGCTTATCTCAGAAAAGGCCAAGGGATGAAGTACAATCTTTTGTTGTTACTATAGTCGAAGTGGAATAATTAATGTATTGGTGCTTTTGGACTCAAGGATTACATTCTGGTTATAAGGATAATGTGATATATATATATATATAAGGATTGTACTACAGTACTTGTTGTTTTCATTAAGGATTTAATATGATGAAGATAATCATATTTTTAGTATGTGACAATAATAGAAACTTTGCTTTATTTGGTGAATCTGATGTTAGAATTTATTTTAGAATTTAGAGACCTTTTAGAGAAAGTCTGGATAGAGGTATTTTGGATAACTATAAAGGTGGGAATGGATTAAGCTGAACCTTGGATTGTATTGTTAAAGGGTAAAACATTTCTGAAGATTATTTTTGGAGTATTATAATACTATAGTTTTAGGAAAAGGACAACCTGTAGGTTGGGGGATAACCCATCGCGTCAGATAAAGCTGTAGGAATCAAACCCACAACCATAGTGTGACATGATTTTATTACCTACCACTAGCCTACAAGAAGTCCCTGGTTGTTAAAAAATAGTTTTCCTAATCTAAATGGTATGTGTTAATATTTGGAACCCTGTACGGTTAGGATAAGTATAATATTTGTGAGTTCTATTATCTTTTTGAGTGAAAGATGGGTTTGTGGTAAAAATTTATAAAAGAATGAAAGTATACATGACAAGTATGTATATTTCCTTAAATTCTTAGTAAATCTCCTAAATGAATTCCTCAACTTTATGAAAGGTAACTTAAAACAAAAACGTTGTCGGTTAACCTTTCCTACTGGGGAATCAATGATCGTTTAACCAATCACAAGTTTGTGATTTTATTGTAGTTAACTTTCTCCTAATCCTGTTTCATACAACTCCCCATCAGACCTTGATGGTTTGTTTTTCCTCCATATCCATATTTTCATAGAATCCTAGTATGGGCTATCTCGGGTGACCTTTGTACTTCTCTTTATTTCTTTTAATGTTATATTTTTATAAACCCTATTTCTGATGTGGTTTTTCAACAAAGGTAATTTCTATTTTCAAACATTTATTTTCAAATAAAAATTTTAAATTGCAAGGACGCAATTTATTGATGGAGGGGAGAATGTTACACCCTAATCATCCACAATACGCTTCTCTTTCAATAATGCAATAGCTTGTATTGTACGCAAGTTTGAGATTCTAACACACCGCGACCAATAAAAATAGCCATTATGAATAGTAATACCGACGTTTTGAAATTATATATATTTATATATCAAAATGGACTTCATTTGTGGATTCAGAATATTGAAATTAGCCTATGTTGAATTTTTGGTAATTTCCAATTTTTTATGAATAGTGAAAATACTTAAAAACAACTTTTTTAATCAAAATAAATTATAGTGATAAATTATACTATAGAGTGGTTTTAATTTATAATTATAATATATTTTTACCATTTTATCCAATGGTGGTCATTAGAATTAATTTCACTTTGAAATTGGACATAAATAATTGTCAATCTTTTGATATATATTGTTTCCTAAAAACACGCTATTTGTTGTGACAGTGGGAATTAATTATAAAAATTAATTAATGAAACATATATATTTGGAATTTTTTAAAATAGACATCATTTTTGAATTCGGAATATCAATTATAGTTTAGGCTGAAATTTTGGCATTGTTCTGAAAAACATCAATTTTTGATGAATAGTGAAACCACTAAGTGGTAGTTAAAAAACTGATTTTTATTTTAAATGAAACATTACCACTTATATGAATTGAATTTAAAAAATCACACATACAAGGTTGTAATTAGGATGTAAAATGTGGTTCAATGGGACTAAAATATTTTTTTGGTGAATAGTAACTTTTATGTTTTATTAATCGCGATTAAAGGTAATTAATGAAATTTAAGGTAATGATAATGTTATAATAATATGAAATGACCTCGAGACATGTCCTACCCCTATTTCATGAGTCATGGACGACCCATAAAATCCATGGGTAAACTTGGGGACCCCATGGATCCACTTTGGTAGGAAAATGACATTAAGAACTTTTTATTTAATGTTAAAATAAAAATGTCACAAACATGAGTTGTTTTACTAAAAATATTAATACATGGGGTTATATATGTTAAAATTTGACTATAAATATTAATTGGAAATATAAAAAGATTTCCTACATCATGTTAATTTTTTTTATAATATTTATACATTAAATAATTTTAATTATTTATGACACAATGATGATGCAGCGATTACCTCATTAATTAACGATTTAAATAAAATGGAAAGATAATGTAAAATCTAAGACATAAACTTGTAAAAAACCTATTTTATGAGTATATTTCCATCCATTACCACCTTATCCTACAAATATATAATTTTTGGACCTTTGAAATCTGAAAGGTACTTCATAATAATGTAACATTTCATGACTTTCCAAGAGTGCCCCTCCTCTCCTCTTATAAAAGGCCCCCACTAATACCACCTTATTCACATCTTCCAAGCCATTTCGCTCGGCCAAAATCTTCCCAAATACTCTCCCAACTTTCCTCTCTTACTCCTAGAAGCCTCACATTGGGCATAAGTCTTCCCAAGGAATCCTTTGGCTGAAATCAAAAAGAGTAACCCGATTTTAAGGTAATGTCTTCTCTTGTGTTCTTTTGTTTTATTTTGCTTCTCCAAAATCTTTTTATTACTTTATTTTGTAACAAAACCAGTATCCTCAATATATTTGGATGTTTTTATGATAATTATGTTTTTTACACTTAGACACACCTTTGTCTAATGGTTAAAGAACATACTGTTTCTGTGGGTGGCGAATTACTGTCTCACGAAACGATGATTGTTCAATCTTTTTTTAACACCTATCATGGTGGTAATTATGATGACACTATTTTTATATATGATATATATTATGTTTTTTGTTTCTTTATGATTCTGTATTTTTCATTTATTTCATACCTTTATGATTTCCATTATGGGTAAACGTGATAATTTCATTTTAGGAAGTGCGGACTACCGCCCCCTCAAAGTGATTTGAATCGTTAATGCCATATGTGGGATGTATAAAGTATGGAGTAAATGGTATTGTACATTATATTATACTGGAATTATAGTATACCTTTATATAATTATAATTTCATTCCATTAAATACGAAATAGAAATGAATGTAGTGTTCATGCGTACGTACGGCTTACCGTCTCCATGAACGGTGCATTTCATTTCTTACCTCTAAATGTTATGTAATATTATAAATGCATGTATATAATGGATATATATGATATATATGATATCTAAATCATGAATATAATTCTAGATAAAATGGATATTTCACCACATGAACAACTTGTAATTATAAGAAGTTTATTTTTGACTCAAGTACCAAAGAGCGACAAAACGACCGTTATTAACTTAAATAATTACATAATGTTTATAACATGGTAATAAGTGATATAAAAGAAATAATGAAAATGAAAAAGGTTCTTAATAAAGTAGAAATTAACTACAGTTTATTATTTAGGAGATTAAAGAACGATCGAGTCAAGTCGGACACAAGGTAAGGGAACTTCTTAACCAAATTTCCATTCTTTGGGTTAATCTCTTACTTTCAAATTATGTCATGATATTATTATGTCCTATCTTGTATTTGTAATTTCTTTATGTGTACTTATAGTTAATACACATAATAGATCTATTTTATTTAAAAAAATGATCTTTGTAATAGAACTTCTTAACCCAATTTACATTCTTTGGGTTAATCTCCTACTTTCAAATTATGTCATGATATTATTCTGTCCTATCATGTATTTGTACTTTCTTTATGTGTACTTATAGTGAATACACATAATAGATATATTTTATTTAAAAAATTATCTTTTTAAGGGATATTTTTAACCCAATTTCCGTTCTTTGGGTTAATCTCATACTTTCAAATTATGTCATGATATTATTATGCCCTATCTTGTATTTAAACATTCTTTATGTGCAATTATAGTGAATACACATAATAGATATATTTTATTTAAAAAATGATCTTTGTAAAGGACTTCATCTCAATATCCTTTCATTGAGGCGTATTTGGTTTTATTCACAACTTTCCTTTATATGGTGTATAAACCCCTTTGACTTTGACTTTTATTCAAAAGGAATATTTTTATATGAAGCGTTTTTACTAAATGAAAAAAGGAATGTTTTTTCTTACATATGGGGCGACAACGACTTCTTTGCCGTCATGACTATTATTTGAGTTTCATCTTCCTCTACAAGCCATAACTTTTTTTAAATGAAAAATAAATACCATGTTTTAATTTTCTTTTATTTTGGTATTGAAAATGGTATTGATAATGTTTTTATTATATCAATGTGTTGTATTGATATCTTGTGATTGAAATGTGGAAATGTTATGTTTCCTTTATGCATGTTTTAATTGATACGATTATGTTATGGTTTATGATATGTTTAAAACTGTTCATATGAGGAATGCATTGGACTTAATAAGTGACGGGTGGAGCACGCTATAGCTCCTCGATGCATCGGAAGGTCTCATGAGACAAACTAGTGTCTTGTCACGAGGCCTTGACAAAATATTATTTGTAGTCTTGGCACGAGGCCTTGGCTACGTGGTTATGATAGTCTGACATTATGAATTCCACCATTATGAAAGTGGTTATTGATATTTCATGTGATTATTCGACCAGTAGAATATCCATGTGAATAAGTAAATGACATTATTTCATTTTACTTTTTCCATATTATGCTAAAATTCAAGTTTAAAAAGCTTTTGTTTTAGTTATACATTGCCTTAAATGTTTATGTTTATTTATGAAAGCTTCCGCTATATTGTTATCCTTACTGAGCATCTGAGCTCACCCCTTTTAGTGTTTTACTTTTCCCAGGATGTGAAGAAATATTTTATGACTAACCTACAGGGATAGTCTGAAGGGGATAGAAGTGTGGACTATGGAGACAATGTTATTGTGATTTTTCACTTTATGGTGTAATGTAACATTTGTGAATGTATCTAGTGTTTCCAAGGCTACTAAACTAATCGGTCTTTCGAGACTTGATATTTTGTGATCATGCCAATGTTACACAATAATGCACCGACTCTGGGTAACTAGGTTGGGGTGTGACAATGTATTTGAAAACGTAATATTGAAGAAATATCCTCTTTATTATGCATGGTGTACTTTGAATTTAGAAAAAAACAATAACAATTTAGAATATTTTTTTCCAACATCAAAATGAAAATATTAATGACTCGATTTCAAAGACATGAGATTTTAGTTTGTGGTACTTTATATAAATATCTTATTGAATAGCATGTGATATACACAAAAACTAACTAAAGGGAAAAACAATTTATTAAAATAAAAGTTAAACATAAATACGTTAAAATTATAAAATCCTTACACAAATAAATTAATACTCATTGGTAAAAGATATGAAATAATGTTAAGTGAACTATAAGTTTTACAGTGTCCTTTTTTATGAAAGTGTTTTTATTTATATTTGTTATTTTTATCTAAAAAATAAATTTATGAATTTATGAATTTTAATTTTATTAATAAATTTCATTTTTGAATTCAGAATTTTAAAATTAACTTAAGGTAATTTGTTTTTGGGATTTTTATAAAAAGAATGATATTTGGGTGGATAAAGAAAAATACAGATTTTTACAAATAATACCACTTATATAAAATTATCATGATGTAAAAATGACTTAAAAATTTATAATGTTTTTTACAAGAATAAAAATATACTTAAAATTTAATTTAATTAATTTAATAATGTACTATTGAACATGTAAAACTCTGTTTAGTGTTTTTTGGAATCTAAGTAATGTTTTTATTATAATAAAAACTATTTTGGTTATCATATTTTGATCATGTACTCAGATATTTAATTTCATTTTTAGTTTGGTTTTAAATTAAAACCAATCTCATTTTATTAAAAAAAATACATTTAATTATTTATTAATCAATATTTTACTTTTAATGGTGGGTTACATTATTACGTATGATACAAAAAAATGGCTCGGGGGATCGACCCCACTACCGACACCACACTACCCTGACACCATGCCACCTCAGTCTCCTATGGGGGGAGAATCAATATTGTAATTTATTTTGGTGTAAAATCATTTTTATGCTGAAAAATAAATATTTTCTAAAAATGCTTCTTTATTGCATCTCTGAACTTATATTAAAAACAATTTTTAACACTTATGGAATTTAATCATAGTAAATTTATTCTATATTTTTAATCAAAAAATTTAAAATTTAAAATTAGTTTAATTTCATTTTTACTCATAATAAATAGTTACCTTGGTAAAAGTTTCTCACCACGTTAAGGGTTAATAGGGTTCAAGAGGGGGGGGTTAAACATTGATATAAGGATACAAATATCTCTAAAATTAGTCTAAATATGATTTTATGAGTATATTTCACCCTTATATTATCCTATAAAATAAATTATTACAAAATAGAGCCACTTTCCCTGAGAAAAATATTTAAAATAATATAATGTTCATAATATATACAAGGGTGTCACTCCTCCAACATATAAAATGGTATCTTCTCTCCTCCCTTAAATATGAAATTTGAGATCATTAAATTAACAAATATCTTTGTAAATCCCTGAAAAACACTCCTACCCACATTCTATTGTTCTCTAAATCATAAAAATACCACTTTTATATGTATTATGGTTTAAGATAAAGAATGATATCCAAGGAGGGGGTATAAGTCCTAAACGAATTATTCAATGTTAATTTCTTTTTATACCTCCTAAAAATATATTCTAACCATCTTATTAAAATAAAACAAATAAATTTAATAAAATATAATGTTATTATGTTTATATAAGAAATATTATCTACCTCCTTTCCACATATTGAGAAATTAAAACATCGCTCATCTGTTCATACAAACTATTGACTCTATGAAGCGATGAATTTTATTTTTCATCATTTCCACACATGGAAGTATATAAATATATATATTGAATATATATTATATTTGTAAATAATAAAAATTCTCTAAATATAAAATATTATCCACCTTCTAACCCTCACATGCATTGTAAAATAGAAACGTTGCTCATGCATACGTGCAGACTACCACATCCATGAACGACACATTTTGTAATTCATTGTCGTCAAACAAGGATGGTAATAAGGATGTATTTAAGTATAAATCTTATTTTTAGGATATTTTTTTATTTAAATTCAAAAATTTGTCTATTTTATTTCATTTAGATCTACCATAAAAATAAAAACGTCACTCATTTGAACGTGCAAACATTCGCCTCCATTAGACGTTGTGTTTAATTTTTTTCGAATGACATTAACAGATTGTCAGAAAGGTATGACCAAGGTATGAAATGACGATTATAAAATATTTAATATTATAGAGATGACATAACCCTGAGACTTTGACTTTAGTTAACCTATATAATCAATTTTGAATGGTAAGGATCAAACAACCTCAAAACTTTTAACATGAACATAACCAATTAAGTAACTAAATAGAACGTGATATTAAATAAACAAAATTAATACTAGTAATTAAAATGAAAAATATTATTTATAATGTAAATAATACATATAATTTTTATTATTTAGGTAAGTAAAATATGTATGTGATGTGTTGGGACTTAGGAAAAGGTATTTTTCTTTGATTCCTTATTTTAGTGTTTTTCTTCCAAATAATTTTTTTCAATTACCATATTGTTCAAAATGTTTCTGGAATTGAATTATATATAATTAAATGATTTTTTAACTTGATTTTAAATTATATTTGAAATTTTTAAATGGTTTTAAAAATATGGGTCGGTTTTGGATTTTTTTTATAAAATTGAAAAAGAATGTTTTTAATGTTTACTACATGATTTATATTTTCCTTTATCATAACTATGAATCATTTCCATGATTTATCTATATTTTTCATGTTTTTAAAAAGAATATCATCTTCATATTATTTTATAAAATTATTTTTTTATGTGTTTTCAAAAGGAAAAGGTATTTCTCCTTATTTTTATATAAAAAATAGAATTTGATTTTACTTATGGGTTCAAATGATTCATTTTAGGGTTTTATGATGAAAATTGAAATATAGTAACCTTTTTGATTACAATACATGATAATGAGGAATTATTTATGGATTTATGGACTTTTTAGTGAACCCATTCCCTTAAGGAACTTTTTTCCATCGTGTGATATGTTATTCTGTTAAAGTTTCTTAATATACTGGGTAATGTGGATGGAGTGAACTAGATTGTTACTACTATAATGTAGATGATTCAACTTGTGATAAGTTAAAAATATATTGTATACAATGATAAATTTTGATAATTAAATCCTATGAATTTTAATTGGTTAACATGTGATAATTTACTGTTATATATTAATAAATACAGATCACATAAGTTTATCCAAAGAGAATATTTTAATTATAATGTTATTTGACTCCATAATGAAAGCATGATAACTCAAGATGCATTCATGGATTTTCTATGATTTATATGGGTTTTAATGTAAATAATATTCTTATATGTGGTATAAAAATGGGGTTTTTAATGGTCATTTACTTATAAAGGTGAATTTATTTTTTCAAAGAAAATGTTTTCATGAGTTCTTATGTTTTCCTCAGAAACTATCATGGTTATATTTTTATTTATACATCATACAAAATTTTTTCTGTAAATTTTTTGGATATATAATAGTTTTTATGTGTAAGTAAAATGTTATTTTTTATCAATGTTTGTTTTTAGAAAAATGAAAACACCCTTATGGATATTCATTCTTTTCAAAGGGAACAACAATTTTCTATTCTTTTTGTATCCCTTACTAAAATTTGTTGTTCCTATCTCTAGTTTTCAAATGTTTTCCCATAGAATAAATATGTATAATAATTATATCATGTTCAATGGTTAAATTTATTTAATGATTTAAAATTTCAATGAATGAGACAAATGTGTAGATATATGAACCTGATTTTGTGAAAAAAATGTAGACTATATGGAAATTCCCACTTTTTCATGTAATTGTTCTCCTAATTATCTAAAAATATAAACCTCAAGGATCCTTGAAATGTATAAAAATTTAACACTTTTAATAAATCATGTAATTATGGATCAATTTTGAGATATTGTGTTATAGTCTGTATAAGAGAAAGGCTTTGGATAATTTTAGAGTTAAAATGTTTTTACGAGAAAGATTTCAGGCTTAATATAATAGATTTAGATCATTAGTTAGAACATATATATGACATGAAATTTTCGTATGTTATATAGGATTATAATTATTTTTTTCTGAATTAAAAGTGTTTTATATAATATGACATAGTTAAAGATATCTTAGTATTTATCCTCCTCATAAGATTGTTTGTTAAGATTTTATTCGATATTCTAAAACTAACCATTTGTTGGTTTTAGTAAATGGTTAATACTAGCTTAAAACATGTTAACAATTAACATGAAAGACACTATAGTGCTTGTTCAAATGAGAAAACATACATGATAAGGGCTAGAGTGAAAAATCTTATGGTTATGACTAACCATCTACCTCTATTTATTATTAACAACCTATACCTAGGTGATTTTTATAACACACCAAATAAGATAAAAATGGAGTTTAATAGAATCTTAAGTTATAAAGATCAATATGGTAACATGATTTAACTACCTATATGTCAATAATGTAGGAAAAATCACCGAGGTAAATTTCATAAGGGATTAATAAAATGATTCATATATAGTAAAAGAGAGAATATGTTAATAAAATTATGAGGAAAAATAAAGAATCCAGTTAACATATTGGTGGGTAAGAAGTTGTTAAAGTTATTAAGGTAATGTTTTAAATGTGTGAACCATGAGCATTATGCAATTTATTCTCAAGTAAGTAATCTAATAAAGGGGATTGGAAATACTATACTAATAAATTTTTACCAAGATCATATTCTAGTGATGGAGAAACTATGAAGGAAATATAAAAGGTATGAATTATTTTTAAAAAAATTCGTATATTTATGTTATAAGACATGATTATATTTAAATTTATAAATCTTAAGACAAGATTCATATTTTTTATTATTGGAAGGAATTATTAATGAATAAGATGGTAAAATTTATAAAAATTTTATAATGTTGACAGATTCAAGTGCCTATATATTGTGTTTTGAGTGTCATGATATAATGACATTTATTTAAGGATAGATAAGATTTAATAATTATAAAAAGTTGAAAATCATTTATACACTTGAGTTCAAATGTTATTTTATTAAAAGGTGATTAATAATATTTTAGGAGAAATTTATTAGGTTTTAATATATTATTGAGGTATATGTAACCCATATGTTTATCATGTTATTTACTTTGAAGGTTATCTGGATGAATGTTATTATATTGAGGATAAAATATGTAAGGTAAATATTAACTTTAGAGTTAATAAGATATTTGATGTTAAGGAATTTTTTTTTAATTAGGTTAAAGGGATATTATATTTTTGAGAACACAATTATTACCATATAGATTAATATGATATTAAAAAATTTTATTTGATGAATAGGTAATTAATGATATTTTAATAAAAGATCATTATATTTTCATGAATCATGGTAAATGGGAAATGTTTTACTATAATGAGAATTTATTTCAAAGCGGTTGATATTAATTGAGGAATAAATTATATGTTAAATTTGGGTTGCATATATGATTTAATTGTGGATTTATACCAGTTCAGGATATTTACATAAAATATTATCATATTTTTGAGAATATTGATTAGGTAATATAGATTTTTTTTGCGACTTTATAAGTGATAGATATTTTTTTGAGGTAATTTTTTTTTGATTTTGGAAGAATATGTGATCAAATCAGTCTAACCTGTGGATTTTACAATTGATCTTGAATATTTTGAAATTTTTTATGTTTTTTTTATTGGGGAATTATTCATGAATAACATTGGGTGATAGTGTTGAGGCTTGGGAGATTAATGTACTGTTTCTTTATATAAAGGTGTATTCATATTGGATATTTTTATAGCGTATGAAAGCAATTTTAGTTTTGGTTAATGGATAGAAACATGAGTAATAAATTTTAATTCTTATATATATAATATTATTCATGAAAATTTAAATTTAGTTCTTCTAAAATAAATTTTTTTTCATGATTATTTATCATTTAGATTTTTGAGAAATAGGGAAGGAAAAATGTTTGAAAATAAAAGGATGAAATTATGCTTATTGTATAGAAATAACTCGAATATTTTTTTTCTATTTTTGTATATCATGAGGGTAAAATAATTACCCTGAATAAATAAGTTGAATATATATATATAAAGTCTTATATGGACAATATTTCTCTGCTAACAATGTATTATATTTTATACTCAATCATAATTATGATTCTAAAAATACTAAATGCATGGTTTGAAATATATTTGGTAAATGATAATTTTCCTAGTCATAAGAATGAAATTAATGTACTTTTGAAAAGTTAATTTTATTTATGTTGTAGAAACGTTTTTTTATTTCTAATTACATATACTTAGCTTCCCCTATACATTCATTCTCTTTTGATTTATTTTAGGGTTCCATTTTCAGAGAAAAATTTAATTTAATAATTTTCAAATTTCTCTTACAGTCCTTGAATATTGATTCTATATTTTTAAACCTTGTATGATAGACACGATATAATAAAAAACCCCAATGACACTAATTCTAACCACTAGGATGGTGATAATAGACTCAACCTATTGTAAATTGGATTTTCTTTCTTAAAACTGCAATGTCACTAATTAATCTCTCACACTGTTGTTCAACAACATTAATTGGATTCAACGGGTTTGGATTCATGTGATTTTATATAAAAACATATTCAATTGGTAAAATCCTCTATCCAAGCATGGATCATTTTTTGTCTTACTGAACATGCTTTTTCAAGCCTGTAGTCATTGATAGCTTCACTCAGAAGCATCATCTTTGATATAATGTCTGGATTTTTTTCTTTTTATTTGATCATTTGAAATATAACATTAATTAATTCAATCCATAATGAATCTTATTACCTTTCTCAAAACCCAGTATCCAATCAAAAAAAACTTCAATAGAAGTGAATTCAGATATTTTTCATTTTTAAATGACGGTTCATCTTTAACATTTAGTTTTAGAGCGGAAAATGCTTCAATGAAATCAAAAATTCATGCGTTCATTGATTGAAAACATGTCTTATCTTCACTCAGATATCCTTCAGTCGAGGATTACTTTGACTAGTGTTTTCAACACTGAATAGCTCATTTTTGTTGAGATGGAATTTATCATCACCATAATCCTTGTTTCATTTAATCTAAAACAAGAGAAATTCATCATCCCAACTCTAGGCCCCTAATGGGTATAAGCATCATGTAGGATAAATTACCCGTTTTATATTTATCATATGTTCTCCCAATTTAAATTCTATTACACACGAAAATTTATCTTACATGGTTTTGAAAGTTATGTTACCCTGATAGCCCCTTCCAAAATATCTAATGGTTTTGTACATTTTTTATGCGGCTATAGAGAAACATTATATATTAGGTTTTTTAATATAATTATATTATATAAGAGGTGTTCTGTCTCATACCTTTCATAAAAAAATAACAACAGATAGTTTAAAAAGAAATAAATCAAAAGAAAACAAAACAAGATAAGTTTATCATCATAAAATAAAATTTTAGAGAAAATTAAACAAAATAGTGATCGAATAAAAAATTAAATTAAAATAAAATTAAATAAATTTTGATAGAAACATAATTATCAAAATGATAAACTTTCAAAGAACCAAAAATAACTTAAAACAAATAAAAATAATTTTTTAAAAGAAAGTTCATAATAAAACCAAAGAAAAAAAAATTGAAAGAATAAATGATTAATGTCTAAAAAATAAAAAACATAAAATTTCATAATAAATTTATAAATTTTATAATTATACAACAAAATTAAAAAATCAATTTAATTATCCAAAAGTAATCACAATTAAGCATTAAATATACAGATTAATCATCCAAAGAGATGTGAAAAAACAAACGAAATTAAGTCTACATAAATATAACACCCTTAAATATATTTTATGATGATTATGAATAAAATTATCAGGATATACATTTCTATAAAATGTTATATCTTCCATGAGGTTTTTATTCATAAATTACCTAAATGGTAAGGTATTTATGTTATAATTTCATTTTTATCCGGATTATTTATGATTATGTTTTTGATAATAAAAATATCTGAACTATATCTCAAGATTCTGATGAATTTTTTTCTCCACTGATAAGTTTCAGATGTTACATGTTTTTTATTCATTTTCTTGTCTTTAGTAAATAAAGGGAGATAAATATTATTTTTAAGGAAAATTGACTTTATTTCTCTCTTTGGATGAAAATCCTTTTTTTCTATATCAATTTTTTCTAAGAAAATTTCAATAATTTTTTACGTTATATTTTGATATTTTTAGGTCATCATTTTGTATGAATGAATTTTTAAGAAATATTCTAAAATGTAATTTTTTTTTCATTTTCTAAATGAGGTACTTTTTAGTTTTTACTAGAGATGTGAAAGAAATATTTGTTTTAATGTACATAGTTTGAACATAATTTCCCGATATCCTCACTAATCAATTATTTGAATCTTTCATTATCTATTACGAATTCTATTTTTAAATAAAATGTATTCATTAATATTTTGGAAATATCAAGATTTTAAATAAGTGATTTCAAAATAAAAAGGGCATTTTCCAAAAGAAATATGACATAGATGTGTTAAAGAAGATTTTTATTTATGATAACAACCCTTGTTGTTACATATGATTTATTATGGATATGATCCAATTATATCATCCTAATTATTTATCTATATTGGTTATGATAATTATGATAAGATTCTTATGAAATATAGATATTTTAATTATTTATGATCTGTCAAAATATTTATGAAACCTGTTTACATTCCTTGAGCTTATATATGTTGATATGATGAATGTTATATGATCTTGTAGAACACACATGACAAGATTATCATTATTCTACGGGTGGTCCTATAATTTTATATTCCTCCAATTAATTGGGTATTGGTTGATTTCTCATGAGATAATAAGTACCAAAATAAGTAATGAACCAAGTTTTATAAGGGACTTTGTCTAATAGGATTATATTAGGAATGAACATTGACTAACGATATGGTGGAATGGGGAGTGAACCCATTTCTCTATGACAATAATGGAAATGAACCTTGACTTGGGAATTATTTTATATGATTATGTGTATTCCACAAACTAATGACTTATACCAAAATTATGCTCTCATGGATCATATTATTTGATTCTTTATGATTCATATATTATGAACTACCAAGATTTATGCCATGACCCAAGAGTAGGATCCATGATATGATGCGTAAGGATTAAAACTATAAATATCAGGTCACCATACCCTTATTCTCATGTTATCCTCAAGTGATCATTGATATCTCTCTTGTTTACCCTTACTAAGAATCTGATATAACGCTTTCTTTTGTTTCTTTTCCATAGGTTATGGATAATGTTTTTAATTATGATATGTATATGAGGGGTTGTAGTTATGAATAAATTAATTTTATATGATGTAGATATTTTATGAATAAGTTTATTATATATCCATGTTTCTGATGACACTTAATATATAAGATTCTTGATTGGATCGTAATGATAATTGTTTGAATATTCATATAATATGATGCAACATATATCTCTAAAATTTTACGGGTTTCTATATGTTAGGAGAAACATTAGAATAAGATGATATCACTTACCAATGGTATTACTAGGTTTTTGATCTCAAATGGAGGGATACTGATCTTATAAGAGTATAATCACCCAGAGAGAGAATACATAGAGAAACTTAAACTCCATTGATTTTGAATGTCACAGAAAGTAACTTATGTGCACATATAAATGAAAATATATTAATGTATTAAAAATATACATAGTTTTAGTGAATAATTATTTATATATTGATAATATTTTATTTTCCTATAATTCCTAGGATTGTTTCACTTATATATTCTTAATATATCACGATGGGTTTTACCACCAAAAACTAAGTAGTGGTATTTAAAACTACCACTAACTATGTTATAAAATTTTATAAATGTACAATTTTTAGAATTAGTTTATATAATCATCTATAAATATGGTAAATTGGTGAAACTTAATAGTGTTTTTTAAACTGCCTCTAAGTATGGTCATATGTTTAATGGATGTTATGTAAACCGCCTCTAAAAATGATACATCACAGAACAATTAACAACATAAAACTTACTAGCGGATATTCACAATTGATATGAAATGGTTTAGTGATGGTTTTGACTATCTCTATACTAGAAACAAAAAATTCCACAAACAATACATTTTCTTTTAGTACTTATTCTAAATATATCCCACTGAAGGATGGTTTCAATGAAAAGTGTTTCTCCTTGAATATTTTATATGACCCATTATCCCCTATAAATCCAATAAATTCTATAATATATTATGATTTTAAATGAATGGATATATTTGATAACATATAAAATATGGAACACTGAGTGCAATCAAACTATGAAATATTATTATTTTCATATGACTATTATATCCTAACCGTTAAATTGGATGGTATTTTAATGTCTCGACCAGGGTGAAACTAAACTAGTTACCTGAGCTAGTTCACCATAAGGCCTCAATCACACCTCATCATATTCCTGTCTATAGACTAGCAGTGAGGGTTTAAATGTGGTACAATGGGGAGTCTATACCTTCATATCAGAGTAATAATAGGGGAAATAACCAGATATGATCCATAATAGTAATAAAAAGAGTGTGGAAGAAATAAATAAACTAAAATAGAATATAATACAATAATAAATGAAATGTTATAAAATCTCAAACAACCATGTCATACATACATCATTAGTCACCAAAAAGTCTGACCATACATGGAAGTATACAGAAAAGGTACGATAATAAAAGTTCAGGTTTCCACTACTAATTCTGGGCCTGACCATATACTCAATCTCAATGAAACCGACAGGCTTCTCTAGCCCGATCATAAGAATCCACATGAGTATCAACACCTAATTATTAATCCTAGGGCCTCATCCCAATCTATCAAGAAATCTACACTCAAACTAAACATAATACATAAGGTCTTCATGAACAATAAGGTGCAGATACCGTGGTGAGAAATAATCTTAGTAGGCCACCCTAATGATGGACCTATAAATATGCTATCATAAGTGCATGATCATTATATTTTCTATGCCTAGATGATGGGAAACAATAATAATAAATAAATAAATTACATAAAAAAGAGCTCTATTGTTCCTTGGGTCTATAATCACTATCAACCATATCTTCTTCAACCTAATTGTCAATGTCCCTAGGATTATTCCATAACATATATCTATAATAATATACATAATTCCATAACAATATATGAATATAAATATAAATGAAAAAAAAATTGGACTAAGACATTATATTAAGGTTTCCATTAACAACATAAGAAAAAACCCAATCCAATGTCGATCCGAGATTCCTAGATTCAGAATACTGGACATCCTATGACTTGGCGTCTATGTTGGATGTTGTACCACTCTAGTAGTGCATCATTAATTTTTCCTTAGGTCCATATTCCTAAAAAACATTAATTTATTGGTCCAGTACCAAAATGTCTCTTAATATTATATGTCACCCCAAGGGGATACATTTCCTAACCCTGGGATTATCTGTACTCACCACCAATAACTATAATTAAGCATGCTGTATACTGACAGAAAATCCTATAAATGATAATTATTACGGATTACAAACCAATAAAGACAAGTCAATATAGTATGATGTCTTAATCGTTGGTCCCAGTCTATAGGAGATCACCACATTGTGAATCAAATAATCTACAAAGGGATAATCCTTAGGTGATTTGTAAATGGAATGTTGTTTGGACCCATGTACATGCTTGACATCCATTTGTATAAAAAAATAAACATCCCTATCCGTATAAAATACCACTTAGAAATGTAGTAGTGGGGATTCCACCTGAACCTTAGGGGTATCCTATGCATCTCTTAAGAAGATTATATTCATCCATGAAGCATATTTCACATTAACAGTGAGGAGGACCATGTCAACCACTGTGATCAAGTTATCAATTAGGGATATCATAATCATTCATATCACGTAGGAGAGAATAATAATTCATGAGTATCCAATAAATAGGTAATACATGCATGAATATCATATTCATAGGGGATTTCATGCCTGAATATTATAAATGAGGGATTATGTGCTTGAATATCATAAAAAAGGGACACTATTCCCAACATCATAATTGAGGGATTCTATGAAAAAAATATCATAATCGAAAGGGCTCAACATAGGATCATAGGAAATACATCTGAGAATCCCATAGATATAAATAGTAATAAAATAAAAGGATCAGAATCTAGACCCCTGGAAATATGTCTGAGTATCCCAATAAATGAATAATATAGTTCCTGAGAAGTATTTTTGGGAACCCCAAAGATAAATGTAACATCCCATTAGGATCATTGGCCATAAATCAAGTAGAAACACTAGTAATATCTACTGCATCAATAGTAAATAGATGAATGTATAAATAAATAATGAGGGTGTCTAAACACCTAGACTAACCACTACTATCACAACCTCATAGGATTACAAGTTTGGAAAGGGTTTTAAGGGGACACCAGCTATTATCTCAAACTAAACCCGATGCACTAGATCGGGATCAGTCAAACATCAGGGGAACCCACTAGGTCCCTCAGATTAATACACATGATATGTATCATACTTGGTATCCTTGATTTCTATTAATAACTAAATGAGTACAACCAAAGATCTTCAAATGTGAAGGTAAAAGGAGGGATCGTTCAGGGGATCCTTGATGGCCAGTGAACAGAGGAATCCCTTATTGAATCATTTAAATACTTCATAGGAAGATGCAATCTACATGGGAACCATAATTACACATCACACAGGTATAGTTACCCTACATGGGAACCTAGGAAAGTGTAACAAGGAGAGGGATATGACATGGGATTCCTAAGGCCATCATGTGAGAGAAAGTATCCCATAGGGGACCCTTAGTAATAGTAATAAGATAAATGCATCATAAATGGTATCCTCTAGGTCAAATGATAAGATATACTATTTACCTAAAAGAAAATTTTATTGAACACTTGTATAGTGGGACAGATTATATCCCACCTTTGATCAATGTTTTCTCCCTAAGAAGATAAATAAATATGATTACTGTAGGAAGAACCTCACAATTTATGAAAAATCCCAAAAATCCACTTAGGAGACCTCAAATCACCTCAAGGGTTTTACCATCATGATATATGGGAGAAGACACTAAAAATAGACTACTCAGGTGTGAAATTACAACTAATGTGCATATATATATGAAAAAAACCCTCAAAATGTTAGTAAGGGATGAGTCTACTGTGTCTGTACCCTGGTAAACAATATTAACCCGTGAAGAAACTATTGTTAATGTACTTCACTCTGATGTGGCATGTAAAACCCATGTACATGGCATGTGAGTCATGCAGAAAACCTTTAGTATACACATGGTGTCCACCTGTGTACCTCAAATGGACTGGCCATGTATATAGTCAGGATATGTACTTTTACATGGCATGCAACCCACATGGGGTCAGTTGTGTACTCTACATGACCATGTGCTGCTATACGGAATGTCTGGCTAGGTATTGGGAAACACAAATGAGTCCTAACATTACATATATATACAATACAAGGTGTGTAATTATTAAAATATTATCTTCTCCAAACAGGAATAACACATGATGTCTGTTCCTAAAATACACATCGTGTGATTGGGATTTCTGAATGGGAAACCCCTTAAATCACATGTAATCCCTATTTTATCTTAAAATAATATAGATCAATTCTCAAGGGGTACTAAGTAGTGATAATAGTGCTTTAAATATTCAATGTGGTAAATATATGAGAATATATATCAAAAATTTAAAATGGCCAACCTTTGGATGGAATCCACTGAAGCTTCACCATTTTCTTTGATCCACTGTTTCTGCACCACTATCCAGATCATCCTGAGCTCCAAAACATTACGTCCCTTCTTACCCCTCTCTATTTATCTCTTCCTATAAATTTTATCTCTCAATATCGCAACAAAGGAATCACATAGGGGCGTGTGTGAGAATCCAATGATGTTAAAGAAAATTAAAGAAAGAAAAGTAAGAAAATAAAAGAAAAAAGAGAATGTGGGCGGTCCTAATGCCCATCTTGAGTTTATACCGCACATAGGAAAAACTCTATGTTCAATACTAAATGTGGGATATGGAATATCGATCCAAAGAACCGTTTAAATGTTATTCCAAAACAAAATTATGGGAATAAATTAATAATTAAATAATTAAATAATAAAAAATTAATTATTTCACAAAAAATTGAATGGTTTAAAATCCCACTATACTCTTTTACTGGGGTAAAAACCCTATTTAGGGACCAATAGGGTTATGAACCAGCCTAGGTATGTTGGTAACCTACTAACTTAGATGACCCTAACCTAGCTTGAAGGGTGTTCCCGATCTCAACAGGTCAGCGACTAGCACCTGACATCATATAATATGCAAGTGGGAACAAATTTTCTACAAAACATTACAGAAGAAAGAAAATTAAGTCAATATGCATAGAAAATAATCTCCACTGGGAGTAATGTTCTAGTGTTTAGATGGGAATTAAATCTCAATGTGCTAGAACCCAAGTATCAAAATAGGGAAAACTGCCCATGTCTCTAAGGACACAACTCCCCAAATCTAAGGTTCAATAGATAGATCCACATATAAGAGATCCTTTCCTCATACTCAAACCTCAAAGGAAATAATCCACAATCAACCAAAGGCACAAGTACGGTGTGAGCTAAAAATCCCATTAGGGTCTTACCAAGGATTCCATATTAGATTCCAAAAAATATATTAACCAAAGGTATTATTTCAATTTTAAAATATCAGTTTTGACATTTTAAAGCATATTTAAAAAAATCATTTTATACAATACAAATGATGCAAAATAATTTATGAATAGGTTTTACATTACAATAATGGAAAATTTCTAAAAAAATGGATTAAAAAACATTTTATATAAAACATTTTTTATAAATATAGAAGGCATGTAAAGTAGTTTTATAATATTAGAATATATTTATTTCTTAAATATAAAACAAGCCAGCCACATGGACATCTTCAAAAATGGTATGATTGTTCCGGGATATAGGAATTTTTACTCTATAATTGATCACACATATATTTTTATACACACGTCCCTATAACACTATTCAAAGGTGACTCGTCACCACCCCACCAGGGATGTGACCTGCTGCATTTATGTTTTATAACATTTTATAAGCGTAGAGTGTGACCAAATAACTCAAAAACTACCTAAGACCTTCATGTGCTCTTACACAATCAATGATGGGAAATATATTTTAATAAATTTTAAAATATAATTAGATTTCACTTCTCTATTTCAAATTACAATTTTCCATTTAGAACAAAAAATATGTTTTAATAAAAAACATGCCTCATTAACAAGATAAAACCACTCGGTTTCTATCAAAAAAATTTAAACCATTCTCACAAGTTTAAAATCAATTCAAAAACAATTACATAAATTTAAAAAAACATTTATAGAGATAAATTCAACAATTTAATTGAAATAGCTTCCATCAAATTTAATGTTTAAATTAAAATATTTAAATAAAAAAGATCCACAAATTCACCTCATTAAATGGAATTGGAGGGTTTCCCAATTTTCATGCCAAAACCATTGAAAATATCCTAATTAATGGGAATTGGGTTTTATGATTTCAATTTAAATAAAGTTTGAGCAATTCAATTTAAATAAAAAACTGGAATAAATTATGAAATTCAAGGTTAATCAATTTTGCCTAATGGAATTGAATAACCTACCTTTTTTAAAAATACAACACTCATAATAGAACATATCAAAGAGAAAAAGTTGTATAAGACCTTTGAAACATAACCCTGAAATGAGATCCAACATTTCGGGGCATATATCCCTCAATTTTTGGATAAACTATTGAAATCCCAAAGGAGGAGAAAGAGAGAAAGGAAAATAATAAGGGAGAAATCTTACTCGAGAATCACACCGCCAACACAATGATGATCGAATGCTGAAAAAGGGACTTGAAAGGGTTGGTGGGATCTAAGTTCATTTGGGAAGGATTTCGGTCAAGAGAAAAGAAATCATAGTGGAGGATAAAATAGGATCATATTCTTGCTTCTTGTTTAAAAATCGTAGTTGGGGTATTACATGACATGTAACCCCATTACACATCTTAAAATATTTAATTTCTATAACCACCGAAAAAATGTCACTATAAATTAAAAATAGACAATTAAATAACTCACTACATGTAACAAATCATCACATTGTGTAACTTTCACTATGTGATCCTATCATGGTAAGCACCTAGAGACCATTACACGTCGTGTAACCTATTTACACTGCATGTAACCCTCTGGTAGCCTATAGAAAAATCTGGTTAAAGCTGAGAGACCAAAAAATCCTTGACTTCACTATTATAGGTTCCTCCCAACTCCTCCTCAACCCTACCGTATTAATGAGAAGGAAAAACCATGACATATTTGAAGATTCAACAATTAGATCGGTAATGGGATGTTACAACCCTGCTACCATAAAAAATTTCTGCCCCAGAAAGCCTATGGAGAAGCTTCCATTATAAATATATGAGGAAGATGCTCTTTCATAAATGAATAACTTTCCCAGGTATCATGACTATTAGAACCATGCTTCTAAAGAACAAGAACCAAAGGTATCATCCTCCCATGAAGTAAATTGGTCTCAAAACCAAGTATCCCAACTGGATGCTCAATCAATGATAAATCAGGTTTCATCTCAAGATCACTCCATCTCATAATGTTAGTGGATTAGATAAATATTTTATCATCAGTGATACATAGAATATGTTATGTATCAATGTAAGAGATGGTAGAAGTTCTAAATGGTATGCAACTTTCCCCAACGTCTCAACAAACTGAAAAAGTATAAAAAAATAATGAGTAAGTTTTCCTAGCCTCCCAGGATGTCTATCCCCAAACCAAGTGAAACTTTCAAGAACACATGGTCACAAACTATGAATTATAGTGGTATATGATGAATATTGGAAGAAGAATTATATTGGCTCTATGCCATCAATATTATCTAACTAATTAACTAAATAATTATTGTCATATCATACAAAAAACATGGTCCATCCAAAGAACATTCACCAATCTCTAACGAACACAATGGAGAGTTACATGGTCAGCTATAAAAGGCCTCCAATGGTGTCATTCTGATTGCGTACTGGTAACTTTTGTTATATGAAAACTCAAATAGCCCCAAGTGATCATCCCAAGCCCCACAGAAGTCAAGAACACACACTCATATCATATCCTCTAGAATATATATATCTCTTTCTATCTATCTATCAGACTGCGAATGGTAGGATGCAGTCAAATAAAGCTATGATCCTAGTGCCCCCTAAAGACCTCTCCAAAAGTAGGAAGTGAATCAAGGATCTCTTTAAGAAACAACAGCATATAAAACTCCATGAAAATATAAAATCTATTTCAAATAGAGAATTCCAAACTACATAACTTTGGAAATATTATGAATGGGTATGAAGTGAGACGACATGGGAATCCAGTCAATCAAAACCCATATCACATTCTCCTTCCTTTGGGTATGAGGGAACCCAACAAAAAAGTCCCTAGATATTTCATCCCACATTCCAGTAGGTGTTGGAAGTTTCTAAAGATAACCTGAAAGTTTATGATGATTGAACTTAACCTATTGGAATGTATAACAACAAGAGATAAACTCAGAAAACTCACATCTCATACCGTGCCACTAGAAGAACCACCAAATATCATAGAACATCTGAGTGGTTTCTATGTGCACAACCCCTTGGAATTATGAAATCCTCCCATCACAAACTTCCTTGTTACTAACAACACCACAAAGCGATACCCATTGTATAAGACACCCTCTTTGGGGAATGGACACAAGGAAAATATCTCTCCACCACAAATAGTTCATCTAATACAACAGAATTTATCATCACGATAGTGATATTAAAGAATCATTTAGAGAATAGAGGAAGTCAACAGAAAATTTGATATAGAAACTTTAGCCTCTTTCTCCTAACCACCAATATTAAACTGTCCATAGAGATCCATAAAATTACACTCTTATGAGGATTATTTCACTACCTAGGTTGAAATTTCCTACTCAATACAATAGAAATGACAAACCAATTCCTTAGAGTTTAGGCGATGTCAAAGTTGAATGATTACAGTTACTCCACCCAACGCCTCTGGAGGAGGCTGAAATATTTTTTAGATTAGATATAACTCAATATTTTGGTCTGAATACACAGTAAAAATTATACAAAATGGAAGTGACGCCAACTCTTAAGCACGTTCATCACAACTGTATGTTCAAGGTCATGGGTAGGATAATTATTCTTGTGTGGCCTCATATGATGAGATAAATAATGAACTACATGAATGAATGGTATAAGAACGTAGCCAAAGCTTGAAATCAATGCATCATAGAAGACCACATATCCCTACTCGACCTATGGATGAGTAAACATCAGTGCAGTTGTCAAAATATGTTTCTTCGTAATAAAAGAACTTTGAAATTTATCATTCCAAGTAAACCTCACCCCCTATCTGAGTTATAATATTCATTAGTGAATCCAAATTCAAGAATTACTTTACAAATCAATAATAATATCTAGAAATGACCAAAAAATATCCGAATATTGAAGGCATTACATGGTTTATCCCATGTCATAACAACCTTCCCTTTTTTAGGATTGACTAATATACCCTATTTTGAAATCACATTTCCTAATAATTTAACTTCCTGATTCCAGAAATCACACTTTAAAAGAATGGAATAAAGTTAGAGAATTCTTAGTCGACTCAGAACTATTCTCAGATGATGCATATGATCCTCATCAGGCATTGAGTTAATAAGTATGTCATCTGAAATGACTTCCAAAAAGGTATCCATATACTCCTGGAAGGTCTTGTTCATCAATTACATAAAAACTGAATTATAATTTTTTAGACCAAAGGGCATAAAAAGGTACTCATAATGGTAGTTACTTCTCCAAAAGGTGGTTTTCTTAATGTCAGATTCATTTATCTTCAACTGATTTTAACCAGATCAAATGTTGATATTTGAGAACCACATTTCCCCTTTCAACTGATCAAATAGATTATGAATCTTTAGAAATATATACATTTTCTTCATTTTAACCTGATTGTGATTTCTGTTATCTAAAAATAAGAAAATAAAACTGACACTACCTAAGGTAACAAACTCGAGTGTATAAATCCTCAGTTAATAATATAATCCAATTAGGAATTTATCTCTTTCATTTCAAATGGATCCATACAGTAGGAGTGAATAAAAACTGATTGAGTACCAAGCATTAAGTTAATGGAAAATGCGACCTTCCTTTCTAGAGTAAAACAAAGGAATTGAAAAGGAAACATGTTAGGAAACTCAATTAATAATGGAGGGATATCAATGACCAAATATTACCTCTCTAAATTAAAATCAAACATTGATCTTTCCTTCCCCAACTCTAGATAATAAGGTTTATATCTAATGTAACATGGTTTGAATTCTTCTTGAATAACAAGATAGACACCACTAAGTGTAGTAAGGTAGGCCTGTAGAAGATAATAATCAATCCAGGATTTATTGGAAATGATCCAATCCATTTATAAAATAATGTCAAGAGGTTTCATGTCAAGGACCAAAAACTACAAGCCATCTTGACATATGATAGACAGAAGGCATAAGTGGGACTATGAATACCCCACTATCTCTTTGTTGCAAGGGGTGTAGTAATACTCATTTCACAAGATAAAATTTCCATAGAAAAATTTATCATATTAACAATATGGGTTGAAATAAATGAATAAAATGCACCAGTATCTAATACAGAAATCAATAATGATGAATCTATAGTAATTGTACCTCTCACAGTTTCTGGACCCATGTCTACTTCTTTCGGAGATTCTTCCACTTCATGAAGTAGATTAATTCCATATGCCAATGGATGGAACCATCTTATACGTGAAGCATCTGATTACCTCATAGTTTTAGGAGGAAATTCTGATCCTATTCCATTATGTGGAGTATAAAATATATGGAAGAACCTCTGTAAGTGTCCTTAACATTCACAAGAGCTATAATTCATGGGCTCCCCAGTAAAAAACCTATTAGAATGTCATGACTTTCCACACTGATTTCAATTAAAGGACATCCTCCTAGTTTTGTAAGTGGTCTGGAATGACCCTGTCATCGATAACTACCCTGAGAATCATCACACTTCCACATTCCCTAGATGTAAATGATGCTTACACTAGGATAAAAAGTAAGTCCCACCAACCTTGAATTTCTAACTAGGTCTATCCCGACCATCATTTCCCTATATAAAACATTAGCATAAGTGGGATGCTTTATCCAGAAAACCTGATAATAGATATATGATTGAAGTACCAACTAGAACAGTTGGGCCTTCATACTCTAATTAGATACAATATTATTAAAAAATTGTATGAGTTCAGTAAAAAAAATTGAATACTCAGTCATGGTTCTATCGGCCTGCCCATGCTTGAAAAACACCACAAGCTTGGCCAACACCAATGAATGTAGATAAAATTGGTTGGTCAATGGAATTTTGAAGTGTTTTCACACTAATACCTCATGTTTCTTTTCCATCATCATCATTTCCCATTATATCCTGCCCGATCCTTCTAGAATGAAGGTGGAACACTTTACCTAGATTTCATTCAGTGTCTCCAAGAACTCAAATAGTTGTTCTCTCTTTCCCAACCATTCCTTATCATGTTGAGGATCAGTTGGGATTTTATAAAATGGTACCTTCTTTTGAAGGAAATCGTTAGAAAAATTCTTAATAACACCCCCCTGAGGATCCATAGTTTGAGCCCAAACAATAAATGGACGTGGTGCCCGTCCTAGAGCATGGATAGTGTGCACAATCACCTCAACTAAATTTTTCTCCACTTGAGTTTTTTCTCACTTTAGTTTAGCAGTAGCTTCCTCATTAATCTAATTTTCATGTCTTCTAAAAGTCATGATGCAACACAACATCAACGGACAACCTGGAAGAAATCAAATTAACACTCAAACTGAGAAAAATGGAAATTAATCTCTATATATAGAAAAATATATATTTGTATTTCAATTTATCCAAATCACAATAGAGAAAAGACTCATACTAATTCATTATAATTCTTTATGTAACCACCCCTAGAGACTTAAGGTACATAATGGAGAGATATGTCTAGGCACTCACTTACAACTACCTCCTATGTCGCGAAAAGATATCACTATAGAAACTCACTTCAAGGAAAGAAGCTCATCAAACTACATCTGATATCACTTTGTCATGAACTAGCATGAGTACCCTAGTAACCCAATAACCATGCCAACCCTAGAATATCTCATAGGGAGTTCATGATCCCCACAGGTCGGTGACTTGAACCTGGTATCATTCAACATGCTGGTGGAAAATAATTTTCTATAAAACATAATGGAAGAAAGATAAACAACTCAATATGAATATAAAAAAAATCCACTATAAGTAATATACCATAAGTCAAAAAATGAACTAAATCCCAATGTCATCCAACCGATGTTCCAAAATATGAAAAAATAGCCCATGTCCCTAAGGACACTACTCAACATATCTGAGGTTCAATAGCTAGATCCACTTCCAAGAGATCATTTCCCCTTGCATAAAACTAGAAGGAGATAATCTATAAACACCAGAAGTCACAAGTAGGCTATGAGATAAAAATACCAGTAGGGTATCACCAAGGATTCCATATCATATGATAAAAATAGATTAACCAAAGGAATGCTTTCAATTTTAAATTTTTTTTTTCATTTTAAAGAATATTTAAAAGAAATAATTCTATTGAATTCAAATTATTGAAAATATTTTAAGAAAAATATATAATTTACATGTTATGCAATATTTCTAAAATAATTATTAAATAATTTTTTTTATATAAAATAGTTTACATAAACGTTGAATTCATTTAATGTTGTTTAAAAAAATTGGGATATATTTATTTCTTAAATATAAAAAATTTTGCAACATAGTCATCTGCCAAATAGGTAAGAAAGATCCAAGATATAGGTCTATACACTCTCGAAGTGATCACAACAATATATGTATACACATGTCCCTCTCAAACTGGCCAAAGGCAACTCGTCACCATCCCATTGGGGATGTGACCTATTGTATTTATGTTTTAGAAAGTTGTATATGCCTTGAGTGTGACCAAATAAATCAAAAACTACCTAAGGTTTGCATGTTCTCTTACACAATCAATGATAGGAAATTTTTTTTTCGACTTCTTAAAATAGTATTAAATCCCATTCCCCCATTTCAAATTTCAATTTTCCATTTAAAACTAGAATATGTTTTAATAAAAAAATAAGCCTCTTTAACAAGATAAAACCACTCAGTTTCTATCAAAAAATCTTAATCTATTATCAGAAGTTTGATATCAATTCAAAACTGAGTCCATAAATTTCACTATCCATTTACATTATTGAATCCAACAATTTAATTGAAATAACTTCTATCAAATTTAAAATTTAAATGAACCAACATCCATAAATTCTCCCCAATTCAATGGAGTTGTGATTTTTCGCAATTTTCATTCCAAAACCATTTCAAATCACCTAATTCAGTGGAATTGGTTTTATAAAATCAATTGAAAGAATTCTTGAGAAAATAAATTTAAACCAAAAATTGAAATAAAATAAGAAATTCAAAGTTAATCAATTTAGCCAAAAAAATTGAATCACCTACATTTTTTCTGAAAACCAACACTCACAATGGAACCCATTAATGGGGAAAAAGGTGTAGAATACCTCAACACTCAACCTAGAAATGAGATCCAATAATATGGATCATAGATCCATCGATTTCCAGATGATCTATTGAAATCCCAAAGGAGGAGAAAGAGACAAAGATGTAGAATGAGGAAGAAATCTTACCGAGGAATCACACCACCAACGCAATAATGTTCAATTTTCAAACGAAGTGACCTAGAAGGGTTAGAGGGACCCAAGATCACCTGAGGAAGGTTTTGGTTCAAGAGAAAAGAAACAATAGTAGAAGAGAAAAGAGTATCTCAGCTGTGATGACTGATTAAAAACTACAATCAGGGTATTAGACAACATGTAACCCCATTTTAGTCATGAAATATTTAAATTCCCTAACCAGAAAAAAAAAACGTCACTTCAAATTAAAAACTAATCCTTAAATAACTCATGATGTGATACATATCATAAAATCTTGTAACTTTAATGGTGTAAATATTTAATATTATGCACCTAATAACCATTACATGTTGTGTAACCTATTTTCACAACATGTAACCCTCCAGAATCCTATAGAAAAGGCAGGTTAAAGAAGAGAGTCCCAGAAATCTTTTACTTCACCATTATAGGTATCCTCTCAACTCCTTCTAAACCCAACCCAGTTAATGAAAAGGAAAAACCATAACAAGTTTAAATACATACCTCTGATATCAGTAATAGGAATTTTCAAACATAGTTGTCATAAAAAACAATCGTGTTTATCTTCTAGGAGAAAATGAATATTTAATCCCTTACAAGCATTTAAAAGAAAAAATTACAATTTCTGCTCAAAATTTCTGTTCGAAAAAACACGGGTCCTTACAACATACCCACCATAAACATTCTTATCCCCATCGTGACTTTGTAGTCAAATAAAACCACACTCTTATATTGATCATAGATACAAATATGGTATCTTGACTATATAACAACCTTTATCATAATGTCTACAATAATCAATTACATGATAGATACTTAACTAGAACTGATATGGTACTCCCTATCAATGGATCATCCTTATTTTTTTCTTTATAACCAAAATTTCAGATCAACGACTGATGAAAAATTATGAATTTCAACTAATGATTTGTGTGACCACCCTCAAACTGCCTACAGTGTACAATACTCTCTGAGTATTAACACAGAATACAAGGGAGGTAAGGATGACATTGACCTATGAGGTTCAGAACTATTAACATAGAAAACAGGGGCCCAATCCTCTCCAAGTATACTCATAAGGAACTCCTCCCTGTAGGTCATCCTAGTAACCTATAAGAGAACTAAACTGAAACTCAGTGGGAATCTATATATAGTAATATCCTCTTGTGGTATAGTTCATGAGAAATTTCTTATCACCCATTGTCATCGTACTTAGTGATCTGAATATATAACCATAAACAAAGGCAATTTAAATCGATTTTCATTTCATGATATATAGGAAAAAAATATATAGGTTGTTACTAACACATTAAATAATCAAGCCTCAGTAACAAAACCCTATAATGGGTCCAAATATTGGGAATAATATTCCTTACAGCCTACAAGGTTGACTGCACCTCCCATGCATGAGGACTGAGTCATCATCCTTACCATAAAATGTCTCAACATATATCCACTTAACCGGGCATCAACATAAAATTTATATGCAGTCAGGTCAATTGAGTATAATTCCACCAAAAATGTATATATTTAGAAACCATTTAGGATTTTGTGGACACATTAAGAAATTTACCACTATTATTAGTAAAATCACACAATAGAAAGCGTAAAAGATGAATCATATTTTCCAAATATGATGTATGAGACAACTCTTCCCTTTTCCAGCCAACCTTTAAAACCAATATCTGGCCTCATACTAATCCTATATACTATATCAAAAATAGTAAATCAAAGGAAACACCTTTGATCCAAAATTTTAATTTCCCAACATGAGTTCTACAAAACCAGTGCCCCCATCCAATTTTCTATAAGCCTTAAAGTACAACACCCTGTACAACAGAGGTTGTTGACTAGAAGCGAGTGTCTAAAAGAAAGACAATGAGGATATTATACCCTCATATCAGATTAACAACAATGGAAATAATGATATATAATTTATTAGAGTAAAAAAAAGTGTGTGTATGTAGTAAATAAATTGAAATAGAACATTTGAAATAATAAATGAAATTATTTAAAAGGCCAAACATCTATGGAATACATACAACACTGATCATACACTGCGATGACCATACATGCAGTAGTATATAAATGATATGTAATTAAAAGTATATGGATCCACTACTATAATCAACACCAACCACATACGTGGTATACATGACACTTTTGAGAGGTTCCAACAAGATCATAAGAATCCACATGAGTGGCTCCGCTTGATCACGAAACCCTAGGCCTCATCCTTATCCATCATTAAATATTTATTCAACATTAGAAGTAGAAATAAGGTATGTACACGCACTAAGGTGCACATATAGAATTGAGAAATAATCTCATTAGGCCACCCAAATGATGATCCTATTATCCTACTATCATAAATTCATGATCATGAAATATGTTCAGCCAATATAAGAAACAACTAGATTAATAAAAATGATAATAACATAAAAATAACATAGCTGATCCTTGGTTTCATAGTCCTGACAGACCATATCTTCTTCTCCTTAGGTCTGAATTTACAAAGGCTTATACCATTAAAAACACACACACACACACACATCTATATATTTTATTCCCACACACACACAAATATATATATATATATATATATATATATATATATATAAATTACAATGAAATTTACCAGAGACATCAACATAAGGTGTCTAGAAACAACATCATAATAAAATCATACTACTGTTTGTCCTAGAATCAATGATTCAAATGACTAGACATCCAATGATAAGGGATCTGAGTTGGATGTCGTACCACTATAGTTGGGTATCATTTAGTCGATCCTCATGTCCTTAATAAAAATTAAAAATTCCTAAATAATCTATTGCTAGAATTTCTCTAAGCAATCTATATCACGGTAGGGGTATACATGTCCTAACTCTGGGTTCACCTGCACTTTCCTCCAATCAATATAATAAATGATGTTGTATACCAATAGGAAATCTGTAAATGGTCACTGAGATGGATTCCAAAGTATGCAATCTATTTCAGTTTAGTCTGATGTCTTAACCTTATGACTCAATCTAAAAGAGATCATGAATTTGTGAGTTAGGTAATCCCTTTGAGGCTTCCCCTTAGGGGATCTATAAATGGAATGATCTCCGAACCCAAGTACATGATTTCCATATATTCATATAAATTTCTCAACATACCCATCCCTAAGAAATACCTCTAGGAGATGTATTGATGGTTAATCAACCCATATCATGGTCGAATTCTTGGCATCACTTGAGGTGAGAGTAATAATCAATTGAGTTTATGTCACATCAATAGTGAGTAGCACCTTGTCTACCACCATGATCAAGTAATCGATCAGGGAGAGCGTAATCATCCTTATGAATTCGAAAGGAATAATCATCCACGAGTATCCAATCAATAGGGATTCCAAACCCTAGTATCATAATCATAAGGGACTTCATTCCTGAATATAATAATCATGGGACACCATTCCTGGATATTATAAATAGAAAGGGACGCCATGCCCAACATCATAATCGAGGGACACCATGGCCAAATATCATAATCAAAAGGGATCAAAATACTAATCCAAGGAAATATTTTTTGGCATCTGAAATATATAAATAAAAATAAAATAAAAGGTTAAGAATATAGAGCCTCAAAAACATGTTTAGGAATCCCAATAAACAAATAAGATGGATCCTAGGAAGTATGTCTAGGTATCCTAAAGATAAATTTCACATCATTCTAGTATCATTAAACAAAATAAAGGAAACACCTTTAGTAATCATCAATGCATCAAAATTAAATATGTGACTGTATATATAATAAGTGAGGGTGGATGAATTCTTAAGCCCACCACAACTTCCACAACCTCGCTAACTTAAATGTTCGACAAGGGTTATAAGGTGACATGCACTACCATCTCTACCAAAACCTGATTTACTAGCTTAAGGCCAGTTAATCATCGAGACACCCATTAGGAAACTGATATTAAAATAATGTAGATTCATTCTAATTAGTATCCTTTATGTTTATACATAATAAGAGGAATCATAATTGGGATTCTCAATAGTGAAGTAAAAGGAGGGAACCTACATGAGATCCATAACAGTAAGTAAATAGAGGCATCGTACATGGGATCCTTGAAATGGTATATAGGAAGAAGAATATTACATGGAAACATTAATAATATAGAATACATCCATAAAATTATTACATGGGATACTTAGAAATAGAAACAATGTAGTGGTATCCAAAAAGGGATTCCCAAGGTCTTAATGTGAGTGAAGGCATCCCACAGGGGACCCTTAGTAATAATAATAAGGGAGAGGTATCCTATATGGGATCCTCTAGGAAAAATGAAAAGATGGAATGTTAGACTAAAATAAATATTTTTTACTCCAGTATAAAGGGATGGATCATAGAACACCTAATATCAAGGGTATCACTCTCAAGAGATAACTAAATTCAATTATTAGAGGAATAGCCTCTCCATTCAAGAGAACTCTTGAAATGCCTCATAGGTGCCCCAAGAATCACGTCAAGGGTTTTACCATCATGATATCAAATGAAAGATAGTAAAAATAGACTTATAATGTGTCTAATTATAACCCATGGTATTAAATATATGAAAATACCTCAGAAGGATAAAACGGTACGGGTACACGGTATATGCACCCTAGTACATGATGTGTACCCTAAAAGCTGTACTTGGGCATGTAATCTAGCTAGAAATGGTGTTTAAAACCCAAGTAAATGGTGTTTGATTCATTTAAATGGAATATAACATACTTGGGGAAGCTTCCCCTATACCTTACATGTATTGACTATGTATATATCATCTTCGTCCACATTTTAAAATTGTGTATCCCACAAGGGTTTTGGCTGTGTACTCTACATAGCCATGTGACCCAACATAGACAGTCTGGCTAGGTACTTAGCTACACAACTAAATATTAGTTCATAGAGTGTATACCTTATAAAAAGAATTTACTTCTAAATATATCATATTTTTCATGAACTAACTCAGGTCGACCATAAACCGGTCACCCGAGCCGATCCACAGCAAGGCCCGAGAGGCGTTCCTGATCCTCCCAAGATGGTGACATGTGACAGGGCATCAACAGAGGTTGTGAGAACAATTTATGCCAATACAAATAAATAAAGCAGCAGAAAAAAATACAGAGAATTGAAAAATAAATAAAACAAACAAAACGACTAAACATTAAAGAAAGAAAATAAATCTAACTGAACACGACATCTGAACTAACTCCGTGTAACCCCGCGGGTCACTCTTCGACCCAACAATAAAGTGTCGCCCAAGGCGAGCACACTCAAGATGTAGCCTGCAAAAACACGAAAAACTGAAAATAACTATAGGCATGAGTATTAAAACTCAGTAGGCTAGCCTGATATCTATTATCAATGCACTACCTTTAAAATAAAAGAAACATCATTTCAAGTTTGAACTCCAATTTATAAAAGTATGTTTTCTTAAATATTTTAATTTAACCAAAGTACGGACCATTGACTGTAACCATTTCCAAATCTGGGTTCATTTCATTAGTGTTAATGGATTTTTAGAAAGGTATGGTGATGTTTATATTTTCAAATTTGTACAAAGAGGATTAAAGACTTTCATTTGAAAACCATTTCTAGAAACCATGTTAAAACCAATTTATCACATTCCAAGGGAAACAATACACAAAAATGCACAAAAGTAAGTACACAACAAGGGAAACGTAGAAATACATACAAGTACCAAATCATCACTACAAGTAACTAAAAAGTCAACAGAAATGGGTGAACCAAGTAGATCAAGAATAATCTATAAGACACCAATACATGAGATATCATCCTCATTGACATGTCACACACGATGAAATCAATACACTCAACATGATCGACCATCATTTCTCAGGAAGGCTGAGGGAAAAATCCCACAGTAACTAACCCAATATATCCACCTACTATGGGCCACTTGTTAGTACCATAACCTACCAGTGCGAAACTCATTCATAGAATATTCTCTTAATCTTCCAGATTCCCATGTATCAAGTATTTAGAAAAGTAGGAGAGCCAACCGATGCCAGAAGACCATCCAATCATATATATATATATATATATATATAATACACAACAGGAATCCCCCTGAGCCACTCAATGGGAAAACCTCTTACCTTTAAACCATTTTAGCACTCGGGAGACTCTCAGCGTGGGCTCCCAAACAATCAATTGCAACCAAGTTAGGAGAGTTATCCTAGGAGGGTTTTTTAATCAAAACAATTACATAATTCTCCAGAAAGTGCCAAACATGCATTAAACACCTTTCACAATCACCACTAATAAAAACAAAAATTCTTTATAAGACCAAAACCAGTTTGAAACCATTTAAAGAGCCCCAAAATACAACTTCCCAAATTGCCTATATTTTTATAGAACCAAACCAAAAAAAATTTATTTTATTCCAAATAAAGCGTAAGAGCCAACTAGGAAGTTTCTCAAGAGAACAAAAACAATTTTCAAGCTTCATAATAAATTATTTATCATAAAAGCAAAAATACACTAGATATTCCGTGAATATTGTTTAAAATCCAAACATGCATTCTTTCACTACTGGGTGTCCATTCATCAAGAAAATATTCCAAGTGTTGTGTATAAAATAAGAAAAACTTTTTACATCGATTAACTATTTAAAAATTAATTATCTAATATTATTTCACATTCATTAAAATTATTAAAATGTTTAATTGAAAAATAGTGTGCGAAAAAAACAAAACGACACCATTTCCACACCACAATAATTGAATTTTAAATTTGCATAACAAATGAATTAATC
The DNA here is from genome assembly GCA_963277665.1 of Viscum album. Taxonomy (NCBI): domain Eukaryota; kingdom Viridiplantae; phylum Streptophyta; class Magnoliopsida; order Santalales; family Viscaceae; genus Viscum; species Viscum album. The sequence continues at coordinate 1,642,367,563 of OY728145.1, forward strand.
TTAAGTTGAAAATTAATATTTAGCACATATATATATAGGGCGCAACAATTAGGAATTACTGTAACTTAAATTTTAAAAGAAATGCAATGGGAACCTAGCTCACGACCAAGGTGCCACGACAAGGAAAGCTCGGAACTAAAGATACATAATGGCGCTCACTTGGAAATGCCCCGCACGGGTCCTAAAAAGTCAAACCGACCCAAAACAATGATTAATTAATAAAACACCTAATCAAACCAATGTAATATATATATATATATATATATAAAATATAAATATCAAAATGGGAAAAAATCAAAAGTATATACCAACTGGGGGGGGTCGTGACTAGAAACAGACTGCTAGAGGGCTGGCCGAGGCAATGTTGACAGTGCGGGCGCCAAAACAAGGCAATGCGGGTTGATGCACTCATGAAAAGAGGGTGTGCTAGCGAGGTACTCACCATCAGGGGGCTCTATCTGGTAAAGGAGAATGCTATCCGGTTAGGGAAAATGTGTCGGACTAGTGGAGGGCGTCTGCGTGGCTGGACGCAATCCTATAGGGGGCTGCGGCGAGGGCCCTCGGACAACGGTGGTGCGAGGCGGTCGGTGGGTAGGGTGTATGAAGGTCTGTGTGGTAGAAATTAGGACAGTAGGAGGCTGTGGGATAGCTGGAAGAATATTCAGACTATACCTCAAGTGCGTGCTGGCCAGGAGGGGGCCACACTACTTGAGGGAGGGCTTGCTGGAGGTGGGGTGAAGGGGCGTGGATATCGTCGGAGAGGGGAGGTGGTGCGAGGTGAGGCTATGCTGGGCAGGAGTGCCGGTGGGGGTTTCTACACGGGGTGATGAGGGTGTTGCATTGGGACACTAGAGCTGGGTTCCGGCTGGGGGGTTCTTGTGTGGGCTGCTAAAAAGGGGAGAATTAGAGGTGGGAGGCTGAGCGGGTTGGCTTGGGGGATGCTGCAGATAGAGGAAGGAAGCCGGGGAAGGCTGGCATGGTGCAGCGGTGGACTGAGAGGAAGGCTGAGTGCTGGGCTTCCGCACTGAGGAGGGTGACGTGAAGGCGACTGGTGGGCAGAAGGCGAGGCCAGGTGTGAGGCAAGGAGTAGGAGGCTCGGAGCACTGTGAAACGCAAGGGGGAGAAGGGGACACCCGCGCCACCAGGTGAGAGGGTGTAGCGCAAGGTAGGGGTAAAAGGGTATCCGAAACCCTAAAAAAGTAAGAAAATAAAAAAAAGATAAAATAATAAAGATAAAATAATAATTATAATATTATTATTATTATTAATAAAAAAATAAATAACAATAATAATGATAATAATAATAATACAAAATAATAATAATAATAATATCATGACGATATAAATTAAGATAATAAAAGTATATACTTCATTTTAATAATCATTAAAATATTAGCAATAAAAATTTTAAACGATTCAATTAATGTTTTATTTCATTACAAAATCATTTATTTTTATTTTCGGAGAGTGTTCGGTCGCGCAGTTGCCAGGGCAAAGCTTCACTGCTTCCAAACTCGGGCTCTGCCCGCGCGCTCGACGACATCGCCTCAAAAAAGCGCACTTCTTATCCTAAGCTCAATACCATTGTCCAAGACTCACCCCAGACCACAAAAAAAATTATTTAACGGAAAAAATATATAATTAAAATAAAATAGTCTCATTGGTCAGGGTGTGACAATATTATCCAAATATAATGAAAACATAGGTTGTGTTCTTAAACTACAAGTCGTGTAATTGAGAGTTTAAAATGGGAAACCCCACAAATTGCACGAAAAACAAATTTTATCCTAAAAGGTTATAGATGAACCCTCAAGGTGTAAAAATTAGTGTTAATATGTGATTAATAATTGAAAATGGTAAATCTATGAGGATATATAGAAAAAATTAAAAGTGGACTATCTTTGGGCAGAATCCACTAAAGATTCTCCCATTTGTATTATCTGCATCTATTTTATGATGATTAGGCTCCACCAGAGGTCTATAGTGGTACCTACCTTATTCTATAACTCTATTTCCCTCCCCTATCCCATTTATTTATCATCTGTTCAATGATGTAAGACCATGGGGGACACTACTGGAATGTGGGGTTTTCCCCACAGTTACATACCAACGGTTTCATAGAACCATTGGTAAAGGAGGTTTTTTCCAACGGTTCATTAGAACCCTTGGCATAGATGTTCCCTGGGAGGTTTTTTCCCAACAGTTCATGAGAACCGTTGGGATAGATGCCTTTTACCAGGTTTTTGCCAACGGTTCATCAGAACCGTTGGGATAGATAGCTTTTCCCAACGGTTCATGAGAACCGTTGGGATAGAGGTATGCTTTGGGGATGTTTTTCCCAATGGTTCTAGAGAACCGTTGGGATAGATATTCATATGCCAACGGTTTTAAAAAACCATTGGCAAAGGTTCTCCCCAAATTCCTAGCCACCTGTTCTCTCCCCCATTCGCGATACACAACCCTAAAACGGGAGAACCAGCCGATTTAGGCAATTTTGGAGGTACTGACAGCCGGACCTTGAATCTTCCAGCTCTTCTTCAGGTTATTATTCTTCTTTATCTGAAAACGTATTCAAATGTTTGGATAGTATTTAAACGTATTTTCATTTTTCCCATCAGTTTAGGCGATTTTGGAGCTACTGCCGGCCGGACCTGCCTAAGGGTGAGTTTTCTTGAAAATTCCTTTTTGGATTTTACCCCTTGAACATGGGATGTCATTTGTGAAAGGTTATATAAATCGAATTGATTGTTCGATTTCTGAATTTAATTGTAAATTAAATTAATTAAGGGTATTTTATGGTTTGCATTCCACTTTTAACACATGAATGCCAATTATTTTTTAACACATGTTTTAATTGTATTGCCTTGCCAATGTGAGTAAAGTAGAGACTATGCTATGAATCTATGAAATTGGATTGAATTTATCTTATATTTTATGTTACCATGTGAGATAGATTATAACTAATGCATGTGATATCTTTATAGTCTTGTTAGGAGTGTTCTATTAAAAATTCCCATGTGAGTTCTTGAATTTTCATTGAATTGCTAGCCATTATGAGTTATGTTGAGACCATGATATGGAATTGATTGATTAAGCAAGGGAATCTCATTATCTTGTCATTATAACATGAGTAAATGAAGCTTCATTCTTTTCAGGTTATTATTTGATTGAGTCGCCATTTTGAGGTGAGTTGTATTAAATACCTTTGTTTTTGACCTTGGTATGTTTAATGAATTGTTTAAATGAAATGGAATTCATTAAATGATTAATAGTAAATAATGATACATGGATTCTATCAGGATGCCAGGTATATAATCTTATTTCTATTAACTTATACGCTTTATGTGATAAATGGATTCATAGTGGAATTCCACGGATAGACTCATTTCGTTGAATATTGATTAAGCCATGGGTGATACATGGATCCAAGGGAGGGATTCCATATAAAGACTTATTGAATGTAGAATTATATTCCAATTGATACATGGATTCTTATGATAATTCCATAGATAGACTTATTGAATGTAGAATTATATTCCAATGCTATGCGTCTTGTGTGGTGGTGGTGTGGTTTATGTGTTTTATGGTAGTATTGAAGTGTGTGATTATGTAGTTAATGTGAACCCATAGGTTGAGTATTTTGTGCTATCTATATATCATGTATTTTTATGTTATTTCTACACATTCCCAACCAGAGTTGGATAAACTTACCAACAATCAGAGGATTTGAGTTATGGGTATTTTTTCTAATATCTAGGATGGTGGTTATATGTTTGGATTGCTACCATGTCTTCCCTACTCTTCCTTCAAAAGTGATTGACCATGTGTTTTTAGGAAAGATGCGATGTGATTGTCCATGTGTCTTCAGGTGAGATGTACTATGATTTCCCTAGTGTTTTTCGGTGAGGTGTGATGTGATAAGGCTATAATAAGATGTGGCATGTGGTTGGGGTCATGTAGGGTAGGAGGACGGCACAAGGTTGATGTTATTCATGTTCATGATACCCTACTAATATGGTTATGGGATGAGTCATGCTGTTATGTGATATAACACATTAAGTTCTTGTTGGTTTTACATTTTTTCAATAACACATTTGTATGTTTTTTTGACATGTGTAGTTGATACCTTGATTATTTTCTTCCTTTATCGTTTACTTAAATGTATTTTCTATTATAGTTAATGCCTATTGAATTGTTTATGACAAAATGACTTATATAAATTCTTTTTACAGAATGGACAGAAGTTGGATGTATGGAACCGATCGGATCTCAGACGATTTTCAAAACAATTTGGAGAGCTTTATAGATTTTGCATTTCACAATGATTCAGATAGTGGTCGCATACACTGCCCATGTTCCAATTGTGTTGGTAGACCTTGGTTGAGCCGTGAAGAAGTCAGCTACCACATAACCAAAAATGGGTTTCAAGCAAACTACTTTCTGTGGTATCACAATGGGGAGAAAACGAAATCTCAAATTGGTGATGATCGAAATGAAAAGACTGGAATGGAGAATTTCTTAGATGATCGGTTTCCGTTTATTCTTCATCATGAAAAAGAAAGGATTTCGACTCAAGAAGACTTCGATATGAGGACAGCTGATGCATCTAGTGAAAATTATGATATTGATAGGGTGAAAAAATTGAATGATGCTGCCACGACTCCAGTATATCGACAATGCGATAAAATGAAAAAGCTGGAATTTTTAATCCGATTATTTCATGGGAAAACTTTGTATGGGATTTCTAATACAGCAATCGATTACATTCTTACCCTCTTGAAGGATTTACTTCTAGATGATGCAGATATTCCCTCAAACCACTATATGGCATGGAAGTTAGTTGAGGAACTTGGATTTTCAAGAAACAAAATTCATGCTTGCCCGAAAGATTGCAGTTTATTCTGGGAGAAAACCACTGAACGAAATGAATGTATAAAATGTGGCACATCCCGCTGGAAGTCAAAATCTGATGGAACACCATCTCGCATTCCACAGAAAGTAATGTGGCACTTTCCATTGATCCCCAGACACCAGAATATTTTTATGTCTGATGACATATCAATAAAAATGAGATGGCATGATACCGAGAGAAAGAAGACTGATGATGAGTTGGTTCATCCTGCAGATGGATTTGCATGGAAGAGATTTGATGCTCGACATCCTGATTTTGTAGCTGACGTGCGTAATGTGAGGCTGGGTCTTTCATGCGACGATTTTAATCCGTTTGGGCAGATGCTTACTTCGCACAGCACATGGCCAGTTTTATACACATTTATAATCTTCCCCCATGGTTGTGTATGAAAAAATCTTTCACTTTCATGAGTATACTCATATCTGGTCCTTCTGATCCCGGCATTGATATTGATGTATACATGCAACCTTTAATAAAAGATTTGAAACTTCTTTGGTATGTGGGTGTCCGCACATCCGATGCATGTTCGAAAGACATATTTCAGATGCGCGCTGCGCTTATGTGGACAATCAATGATTTTCTGACTTATGCAATGATGTCTGGATGGAGCACGAAGGGAAAACTGTCATGTCCAATTTGTATGAACAATACACGATCCAGAAGACTGAAACATCGTTGTAGTTTCAGTTTTATGGTACATCAACGATTTTTTCCAAAGGATCATCCATATAGAATGAATCGTCGAAGATTTGATAATACTATAGAGACCGATGATCCACCTTAGCGTATGTCTAGAACTGATGTGCTTAATGAATTGAAAGATTTCAGTTTTTCGTTTGGGAAGGGTCAAATGAAATCTGGAAAGAGAAAGAATGTTTCCACAGAAACCTGTTACAATTGGAGGAAGAGGAGTATCTTTTTTGATTTGCCTTATTGGTCAACCAATTTGCTACGTCATTGCTTAGACGTAATTCATATTGAAAAGAATATATGTGAAATGTTGCTTTCAGTTCTTCTAAATGTCAAGGGGAAGAAAAAAGATGATTTACGATCTCGACGTGACTTGGTGGATTGGGGCATCAGACCAGAATTGCATCCTGTGCGTATCCATGAAAATAATTGGCAACTTTCTTGTGCTTCTTATGTGATGACGCCTACTGAAAAAAAAACAATTTTTGGAAGTATTAGAGACTATTAGAGTTCCTGATGGCTATTCAAGCAACATATCTAAACGGGTCAACAGAAGAGAGTTGAAGTTAAAATCTTTGAAGACTCATGATTATCACGTTCTACTGCATGAGTTTCTTCCAATAGCAATCCGTCATCTTTTGTCCAATAATGTAAGGGTGGGTGTTATTCGATTGTGCCATTTGTTTAGAGATCTTTGTGCTAAGAAGTTGTCCAAGTCTTTCTTGCAAAAAATGTTGACAGATTCCCCATTAATTTTGTGTGAGTTGGAGAAAATATTTCCCCCATCATTTTTCACATGCATGCTGCATCTGACTGTCCATATTCCAATTGAAATACTTCTTGGAGGACCTGTTTCTTTTCATTGGATGTATCCAACTGAAAGAAATATGTTCACATTAAAGTCTTATGTTTGAAACAAGAATCATCCCGAAGGTTCTATCGTGAATGGTTACTTAGCTCAAGAATGTATGGATTTCTGTTCAATGTATTTGTCTGATCTTACTACAAGAATGAACAGACCAATGAGAAATGAAGAAGAACAATATGAGCAAATTGAACCCAGTTTTCCATCACTTCCTCAAATAGGAGGAATTCCTGGATCATATACATTGAATACATTAAGCCATGAAGAGCGGGAGATGGTACATCGCACAGTTTTGTTCAACTGTGATTTGTTCGATGACTATATCAGGTAACAAAATTGAATATGTATATCTTACATATATATCTGTTAAAATATTCATATTTTTTTATCTACAGGGAACATAAAACAATGATAAATAGGAAGCATTGTTCTTTATCTTTGAGAAGGAGAGAGACTTTGCATAGCAAAGAGTTTTCTGCTTGGTTAAAATTGAAGGTAAAAATATTACTGTTTAAATTAATTATTTCAATATTTACTTAAGTTTAACTGTCATTTATATTGCAGGTATTGAGTTTGTCTGCTGAATCTGTCTCTGAGGAAATAAGAGCTTTGGATTTTTGTCGTAATACCGTGTTTCGTGACTGTAAATCAATTGTTATCAATGGGTACAGATTTATTGTCACTGAACGAGCCAAAAACATGAGAACACAACATGATTGTATTATGGTTACTGCCACAACAGAGTGTTATGCCAGTGCATCAGATAGTAGACCGCGACTTGAAAATGTGGGTTATTATGGAGTCGTTGAGAAAATAATAATATTGGATTATTACTCTCATGGACGAGTCACAATGATGAAATGCCATTGGTTTGATTCGATGACGAGACATGGCACATTTATTGATGATTGTGGATTTCGAGTAATTAATATGACCCGCACTCTTGCAACCGAAGAACCATATGTGTTGGCATCAATGGATAAACAAGTTTTTTATGTCAAAGATCAACTTCAACCTGAATTTGGTGTCATAGTTGAAGTAATTCCAAGACATATTTTTGATGATGCTGATGATGGAATTGACACTGTCCCTATTTCCATTGGAACCAATCCATTTATATCTTTTGATGACTCCAATAGCTCAATTGTCAGAGTTGATTGTGAACCTGAAGTTGTGGTTGGAAATATATAGAATCATTCATCCATGTTCTCAATTCTTTTGGTTTACCTCGAGTTGGGTTGTTAAGGTTGGTAATATTCATATTTATTTAGTATTGATCACAAATATGTTTTAGCTGACTTGACCGTTATGTGAATTTTCAATGTTTATTGGTTGCTGTTTTATTTGAATTTCATTTTCTAATTTGGAATTGAACTGTATTCAAACCAAATCAAACAATATTTCTAACTTGGTGAACATTACAACTTGTATGTTTTATTAAATTCATTCAAGCTCTTCTAAAACAATTGATAGCTAAATTACCAATGAATCCCCTCATTCCCTCATATATTTAGTTTTTTGGTTTACACATTAATTTTCTTTTATTAATTAATTACATATTTGTTTTCCAATGCAGGAAATGAAGCCAATTGAAGAGAGACGAAGAAAAAAAATGGCGGAGAACAATCGTCGGATGGAGGAGATGGGCATTCCACCATTAGTGCCTACAGTGAGTACTTTATTTCAAATATATATATATATATATTTACAGAATATATAATGTCATGTGATTAATTTTTTTTGTAAACCTTTTTGTAAGATCCACCATTACGTCGATAGTTATTCGATGCGGAGCGTAGTACTGGTCCTAGTACTCAGGCCGGTGGTACGAGGAGGGTTTGTACCAGAGGTGGACGTAGAGCTGCGCATGCCCGACTAGACCCTGCCTCTCCCACTGACATTTCAGCCTTACCACATTCTGATCCCGGTGTGTCGTTAGGGACACACGGGATATTTAGACCTCCCATGTTTTCGCTACCTTCTGCATATTCTGCCCCATCATTTTCACATCCCATGATGATTCCCACTCCCCAGTCAGCATCAGGTCATACAGCTGTTCCATCTTCATTTCCTTCTACTTCTGTCTCTCCGAGCTTTTATATTCCATCGTCTTCGAATCCTGTTCCACCAGAGGGTGTTCCATCAGGTTCTGTGGATCCGGCGCCACTCATTGATCAGACTAGCGCAGGTATGTTTATAAAACCCTAACAAATTTTTATAGCAATATTTATTTTCATTATAACATGTTTTGATAAAATATTTGTTTTTCTTTCATGACAGATACATCTACTGACAGGAGGCGGGGGCGGGGCCATACACGCATGCGTTCGGTGTGGAACCGTCGCACACAGGTTATGGTGGAATATAATGAAGACAATCAGATGGTTGAGAAAACAGGGCAGCAATGTCGGAGTTTTATGGCGACGCTTGCCAAATACTCCGACATCATTCCCGTCAGCCCGCTGTCGTGGAGACATTTGCCACATGAGGTCAAAGATAGATCTTGGGCAGAGATATGGGTAAAAAAATATGTTGTATTTAATTCCATGAATTATTTTTGTATTTATATGAATTAATATTTTGATTTCAGCTTCGATTTAATTTTCCTGATGGTGAGGGTGCACGACTGGCACGTCTAAAGGATTTAGGCGAGCTTTGGAGAGCCTACAAGCATGAGCTATATATTGGTTGGCGTGCTAGAGTTGGAACTGAGTTAGAGGCGGTACCAGTCGTGGATGATTGTCCTATAGAGCAGTATCGTCAGATGATTACTCATTGGACGAGTACCCAGTTTAAGGTATGAATTAAATTCGAGGTATTTAAATAATAACTTTCAAATTTTTCATTAATATTATCCTTTGCATTATCGAATTTTATTTAGGAATCATCTTTAAAAAATAAAAAAAACATTGATGCAAAAAAATACCTCCATACACTAGGATGCACGACGATGTCAGATCATGAGAGGCAGCAGGTATGATAATTGTTTATAAGTTTTCTTTACAACTTACATTTTCTTTTCTTTCCTCAATTATTTAATCATTTGCTAAAATTTTTATATAACTTTTGTTTTCAATGTCATTGTAGAGGCAAGTACAAAATATTGAAGGACGTGTGCCTCGAGCAAAACTGTTTTGCTTGAGTAGACGAAAAAAGGATGGAAGTGCTGTCAATGAAGCGACTCAGAACTGCGTTGTCGGTCACCGCGGGCACACGGCACGTCCGATTGACGTGCCGTCTGCTTGACCACTTCAGAAATCACTCACCTGTATTTTTAGTCTGATTTCATGTCATTCCGACTTCGTTCGTCCCGTTTGGACCCACCTCACGCGCGTTTACGAAGCGCGCGCATCACTTAAAACACGAATATTGAGCCGTACCGCTCAAACCGCACGTCCGATTGACGTGACGTATGCGCGTACACGTCACGAATAATAATTAGAATGTTGCACGATGGTTTCATCTCAATCCGGAGATGCGGTGTGGCCGGCACCACTCAAAGTGTCCGTCTTTTTTTTCAAAAGGACGTCATTTTAAGTGAAAAGCATCAACTGGCATACGGAAAACCGACCAAACGCATTCCGAATCTGTTGATAATTTATCCCAACAATCCATGGGTCATATGTGACGTGTACGAGCCAACCCGGGATGAATCCGAGTCGCGGTGTGGCCGGGATAAGTCTAAGTGGCTCACTTTTGTTTAAAATGAACACCATTTTAAGTACATACGGAAAAACGGCCAAACGGATTCGGTTTCTGTTGAAACTTTAGGAGAACGATCCATGGGTCATATGTGACGTGTACGAATCAACCCCACCACAATCGGAGACGCGGTGTGGCCGACACCACTCAAAGTGTCGGTCTTTTGTTTCAAAAAGACGTCATTTTAAGTGAAAATCATCAGTTGACATACAAAAAACCGACCAAAGGCATTTGGACTGTGTCGATACTTTAGCACAAGGATCTGTGGGTCGTATGTGACGTGTATGAGTCAATCCCGCCTCAATGCGGGGAGCGGTGTGGCCGACACCATTCTAACTGTGTATCTTTTGTTTAAAATGGACAGCATTACAAGTGAAAAGAACAACTGGCATACGCAAAACCGACCAAACGCATTCCGAATCTGTTGATAATTTATCACAACGATCCATCAGTCATTTGTGACATGTACAAGCCCACTCGGGCTCAATCCGAGTCGCGGTGTGGCCAGGATCAGTCTAAGTGGCTCTCTTTTGATTAAAATGGACATCATTTTAAGTACATACGGAAAACCGACCAAACGCATTCGGTTTCCGTTGAAACTTTAGGAGAACGATCCATGGGTCATATGTGAGGTGTACGAATCATCCTTGCCTCAATCCGAGGCGCGGTGTGGCCAACACCGCTCTAACTGTGTCTGTTTTGTTTAAAATGGGTAGGATTATAAGTGAAAAAAACTGGTATACGCAAAACCGACCAAACGCATTCGGTTTCCATTGAAACGTTAGGAGAACGATCCATGGGTCATATGTGACATGTACCAATCATCCCCGCCTCAATCCGAGGCTCGGTGTGGTCGGAACAACTCAAAGTGTATGTCTTTTGTTTCAAAAGGACATCATTTTAAGTGAAAAACATCAACTGGCATACGGAAAACCGGCCAAACGCATTCGGATTGTGTTGATACTTTAAGAAAACGATTCATGGGTCATTTGAGACGTGTATGAGTCAACCCCGCCTCAATCCGAGGTCGTCCGATATGAATTTGACCGTTTGACGCCCGTTTTGGCCGTTTATGACACCAGAACTGCATTGTCGGTCACCGCGCGCACACGGCATGTCCGATTGACGTACCGTCTTCTCGACCACTTCATATATCAGTCACCCGTATTTTTCGTCTGATTTCAGGCCATTCTGAAATCGTTCGGCCCGTTTGGACCCCCCTCACGCGCGTTTACGAAGCGCGCGCATCACTTAAAACACGAATATCTAGCCATACCACGCAAACCGCACGTCCGATTGACGTGCCGTCTGTGTGTACACGTCACAAATAAAAATTAGAATGTTTCTCGGTGGTTTCAGCTCAATCCGAGGTCGTACGCTATGAATTTGACCGTTGGACGCACGTTTTGGCCGTTTATGACACCAGAACTGCGTTGTCAGTCACCGCGGGCACACGGCACGTCCGATTGACGTGCCGTCTGCTCGACCACTTCAGAAATCACTCACCCGTATTTTTCGTCCGATTTCATGTCATTCCGAATTCGTTCGTCCTATTTGGACCCACCTCACGCACGTTTACGAAGCACGCGCATCACTTAAAACACGAATATTGAGCCGTACCGCTCAAACCGCACGTCCGATTGATGTTCCGTATGCGCGTACACGTCACGAATAATAATTAGAATGTTGCACGGTTGTTTCATCTCAATCCGGAGACGCGGTGTGGCCGGCACCACTCAAAGTGTCCGTCTTTTGTTTCAAAAGGACGTCATTTTAAGTGAAAAGCATCAACTGACATACGGAAAACCGACCAAACGCATTCCGAATCTGTTGATAATTTATCCCAACAATCCATGGGTAATATGTGACGTGTACGAGCTAACCCGGGATGAATCCGAGTCGCGGTGTGGCCGCGATAAGTCTAAGTGTCTCTTTTTTGTTTAAAATGAACACCATTTTAAGTACATACAGAAAAAATGTTCAAACAGATTCGGTTTCCATTGAAACATTAGGAGAACGATCCATGAGTCATATGTGACGTGTACGAATCAACCCCGCCACAATCGGAGACGCGGTGTGGCCGACACCACTCAAAGTGTCGGTCTTTTGTTTCAAAAAGATGTCATTTTAAGGGAAAATCATCAAGTGACATACGAAAAACCGACCAAAGGCATTCATACTGTGTTGATACTTTAGCACAAGGATCCATGGATCGTATGTGACGTGTACGAGTCAATCTCGCCTCAATACGAGGAGCGGTGTGGCTGACACCGTTCTAACTGTGTATCTTTTGTTTAAAATGGACAGGATTATAAGTGAAAAGAACAACTGGAATACGCAAAACCGACCAAACGCATTTCGAATCTGTTGATAATTTATCACAACGATCCATCAGTCATATGTGACATGTAAGAGCCCACTCGGGCTCAATCCGAGTCGCGGTGTGGCCGGGATCAGTCTAAGTGACTCTCTTTTGATTAAAATGGACATCATTTTATGTACATACAGAAAACCGACCAAACGCATTCGGTTTCCGTTGAAACTTTAGGAGAACGATCCATTGGTCATATGTGAGTTGAACGAATCATCCCCGCCTCAATCCGAGGCGCGGTGTGGCCAACACCGCTCTAACTGTGTCTGTTTTGTTTAAAATGGGTAGGATTATAAGTGAAAAGAATTGGCATAAGCAAAACCGACCAAACGCATTCGGTTTCCATTGAAACTTTAGGAGAACGATCCATGGGTCATATGTGACGTGTACCAATCATCCCCGCCTCAATCTGAGGCGCGGTGTGGTCGGAACAACTCAAAGTGTATGTCTTTTGTTTCAAAAGGACATCATTTTAAGTGAAAAACATCAACTGGCATACGGAAAACCGGCCAAACGCATTCGGATTGTGTTGATACTTAAAGACAACGATTCATGGGTCATTTGAGACGTGTACGAGTCAACCCCGCCTTAATTCGAGGTCGTCCTCTATGAATTTGACCGTTTGACTTCCGTTTTGGCCGTTTATGACACCAGAACTGCGTTGCCGGTCACCGCGCGCACACGGCACGTCCGATTGATGTGCCGTCTGCTCGACCACTTCATAAATCACTCACCCGTATTTGTCGTCTGATTTCAGGCCATTCTGAAATCGTTCGGCCCATTTGGACCCCCCTCACGCGCGTTTACGAAGCGCGCGCATCACTTAAAACACGAATATTGAGCCGTACCGCGCAAACCGCACGTCCGATTGACGTGCCGTCTACGCGTACACGTCACGAATAATAATTAGAATGTTTCTCGGTGGTTTCAGCTCAATCCGAGGTCGTCCGCTATGAATTTGACCGTTGGACGCCCGTTTTGGCCGTTTATGACACCAGAACTGCGTTGTCGGTCACCGCGGGCACACGGCACGTCCGATTGACGTGCCGTCTGCTCGACCACTTCAGAAATCACTCACCCGTATTTTTCGTCTGATTTCATGTAATTCCGACTTCGTTCGTCCCATTTGGACCCACCTCACGCGCGTTTACGAAGCGCGCACATCACTTAAAACACGAATATTGAGCCGTACCGCTCAAACAGTACGTCCGATTGATGTGCCCTATGCGCGTACACGTCACGAATAATAATTAGAATGTTTCACGGTGGTTTCATCTCAATCTGGAGATGCGGTGTGGCCGACACCACTCAAAGTGTCCGTCTTTTGTTTCAAAAGGACGTCATTTTAAGTGAAAAGCATCAACTTGCATACGGAAAACCGACCAAACGCATTCTGAATCTGTTGATAATTTATCCCAACAATCCATGGGTCATATGTGACGTGTACGAGCCAACCCGGGATGAATCCGAGTCGCGGTGTGGCCGAGATAAGTCTAAGTGGCTCTTTTTTGTTTAAAATGAAAACCATTTTAAGTACATACGGAAAAACGACCAAACGGATTCGGTTTCCGTTGAAACATTATGAGAACGATCCATGGGTCATATGGGACGTGTACGAATCAACCCCGCCACAATCGAAGACGCGGTGTGGCCGACACCACTCAAAGTGTCGGTCTTTTGTTTCAAAAAGACGTCATTTTAAGTGAAAATCATCAAGTGACATACGAAAAACCGACCAAAGGCATTCGGACTGTGTCTATACTTTAGCACAAGGATCCATGGGTCGTATGTGACGTGTACGAGTCAATCCCGCCTCAATCCGAGGAGCGGTGTGGCTGACACCATTCTAACTGTGTATCTTTTGTTTAAAATGGACAGGATTATAAGTGAAAAGAACAACTGGAATACACAAAACCGACCAAACACATTCCGAATCTGTTGATAATTTATCACAACGATCCATCAGTCATATGTGACATGTATGAGCCCACTCGGGCTCAATCCGAGTCGCGGTGTGGCTGGGATCAGTCTAAGTGACTCTCTTTTGATTAAAATGGACATCATTTTAAGTACATAAGGAAAACCGACCAAACGCATTCGGTTTCCGTTGAAACTTTAGGAGAACGATCCATGGGTCATATGTGAGGTGTACGAATCATCTCCGCCTCAATCCGAGGCATGGTGTGGCCAACACCGCTCTAACTATGTCTGTTTTGTTTAAAATGGGTAGGATTATAAGTGAAAAGAACTGGCATACGCAAAACCGACCAAACACATTCGGTTTCCATTGAAACTTTAGGAGAACGATCCATGGGTCATATGTGACGTGTACCAATCATCCCCGCCTCAATCCGAGGCGCGGTGTGGTCGGAACAACTCAAAGTGTATGTCTTTTGTTTCAAAAGGACATCATTTTATGTGAAAAACATCAACTGGCATACGGAAAACCGGCCAAACGCATTCGAATTTTGTTGATACTTTAAGAAAACGATTCATGGGTCATTTGAGACGTGTACAAGTCAGCCCCGCCTCAATCCGAGGTCGTCCGCTATGAATTTGACCGTTTGACGCCCGTTTTGGCCGTTTATGACACCAGAACTGCGTTGTCAGTCACCGCGCGCACACGGCACGTCCGATTGACGTGCCGTCTGCTCGACCACTTCATAAATCACTCATGCATATTTGTCGTCTGATTTCAGGCCATTCTGAAATCGTTCGGCCCGTTTGGACCCCCCTCACGCGCGTTTACGAAGCGCGCATCACTTAAAACACGAATATTGAGCCGTACCGCGCAAACCGCACGTCCGATTGACGTGCCGTCTACGCGTACACATCACGAATAATAATTAGAATGTTTCTCGGTGGTTTCAGCTCAATCCGAGGTTGTCCTCTATGAATTTGACCGTTGGACGCCCGTTTTGGCCGTTTATGACACCAGAACTGCGTTGTCGGTCACCGCGGGCACACGGCACGTCCGATTGACATGCCGTCTACTCGACCACTTCAGAAATCACTCACCCGCATTTTTCGTCTGATTTCATGTCATTCCGACTTCGTTTGTCCCGTTTGGACCCACCTCACGTGCGTTTACGAAGCGCGCGCATCACTTAAAACACGAATATTGAGCCGTACCGCTCAAACCGCACGTCCGATTGACGTGCCGTATGCGCGTACACGTCACAAATAATAATTAGAATGTTTCACAGTGGTTTCATCGCAATCCGGAGACACGGTGTGGCCGGCACCACTCAAAGTGTCCGTCTTTTGTTTCAAAAGGGCGCCATTTTAAGTGAAAAGCATCAACTGGCATACGGAAAACCGACCAAACGCATTCCGAATCTGTTGATAATTTATCCCAACAATCCATGGGTCATATGTGACGTGTACGAGCCAACCCGGGATGAATCCGAGTCGCGGTGTGGCCGAGATAAGTCTAAGTGGCTCTTTTTTGTTTAAAATGAACACCATTTTAAGTACATATGGAAAAACGACCAAACGGATTCGGTTTCCGTTGAAACTTTAGGATAACGATCCATGGGTCATATGAGATGTGTACGAATCAACCCCGCCACAACCGGAGACGCGGTGTGGCCGACACCACTCAAAGTGTCGGTCTTTTGTTTCAAAAAGACGTCATTTTAAGTGAAAATCATCAAGTGACATACGAAAAACCGACCAAAGGCATTCGGACTGTGTCGATACTTTAGCACAAGGATCCATGGGTCGTCTGTGACGTGTACGAGTCAATCCCGCCTCAATCCGAGGAGCGGTGTGGCCGAAACCGTTCTAACTGTGTATCTTTTGTTTAAAATGGACAGGATTATAAGTGAAAAGAACAACTGGCATACGCAAAACCGACCAAACGCATTCCGAATCTGTTGATAATTTATCACAACGATCCATCAGTCATATGTGACATGTACGAGCCCACTCGGGCTCAATCCGAGTCGCGGTGTGGCCAGGATCAGTCTAAGTGACTCTCTTTTGATTAAAATGGACATCATTTTAAGTACATACGGAAAACCGACCAAACGCATTCGGTTTCCGTTGAAACTTTAGGAGAACAATCCATGGGTCATATGTGAGGTGTACGAATCATCCCCGCCTCAATCCGAGGCGCGGTGTTGCCAACACCGCTCTAACTGTGTCTGTTTTGTTTAAAATGGGTAGGATTATAAGTGAAAAGAACTGGCATACGCAAAACCGACCAAACGCATTCAGTTTCCATTGAAACTTTAGGAGAACGATCCATGGGTCATATGTGACGTGTACCAATTATCCCCGCCTCAATCCAAGGCGCGGTGTGGTCGAAACAACTCAAAGTGTATGTATTTTGTTTCAAAAGGACATCATTTTAAGTTAAAAACATCAACTGGCATACGGAAAACCGGCCAAACGCATTCGGAATGTGTTGATACTTTAAGACAATGATTCATGGGTCATTTGAGACGTGTACGAGTCAACCCCGCCTCAATCCGAGGTCGTCCGCTATGAATTTGACCATTTGACACCCGTTTTGGCCGTTTATGACACCAGAACTGCGTTGTCGGTCACCGCGCGCACACGGCACGTCCGATTGACGTGCCATCTGCTCGACCACTTCATAAATCACTCACGCGTATTTGTCGTCTGATTTCAGGCCATTCTGAAATCGTTTGGCCTGTTTGGACCCCCCTCACGCGCGTTTACGAAGCGCGCACATCACTTAAAACACGAATATTGAGCCGTACCGCGCAAACCGCACGTCCAATTGACGTGCCGTCTGCGCATACACGTCAAGAATAATAATTAGAATGTTTCCCGGTGGTTTCAGGTCAATCCGAGGTCGGCCGCTATTAATATGACCGTTGGACGCCCGTTTTGGCCGTTTGTGACACCAGAACTGCGTTGTCGGTCACCGCGTGCACACGGCACATCCGATTGATGTGCCGTCTGCTCGAACACTTCAGAAATAACTGTCCCGTATTATTCATCTGATTTCAGGCCATTCCGACTTCGTTCGGCCCGTTTGGACCCCCCTCACGCGCGTTTACGAAGCGCGCGCATCACTTAAAACACGAATATTGAGCCGTACCGCGCAAACAGCACGTCAGATTGACGTGCCGTCTCCGCGTACACATCACGAATAATAATTAGAATGTTTCCCGGTGGTTTCAGCTCAATCCGAGGTCGTCCGCTATGAATTTGACCGTTGGACGCCCGTTTTGGCCGTTTATGACACCAGAACTGCGTTGTCGGTCACCGCGGGCACACGGCACGTCCGATTGATGTGCCGTCTGCTCGACCACTTCAGAAATCACTCACCCGTATTTTTTGTCTGATTTCATGTCATTCCGACTTCGTTCGTCCCGTTTGGACCCACCTCACGCGCGTTTACGAAGCGCGCACATCACTTAAAACACGAATATTGAGCCGTACCGCTCAAACCGCACGTCCGATTGACGTACCGTATGCGCGTACACGTCACGAATAATAATTAGAATGTTGCACGGTGGTTTCATCTCAATCCGGAGATGCGGTGTGGCCGGAACCACTCAAAGTGTCCGTCTTTTGTTTCAAAAGGACGTCATTTTAAGTGAAAAGCATCAACTGGCATACGGAAAACCGACCAAACGCATTCCGAATCTGTTGATAATTTATCCCAACAATCCATGGGTCATATGTGACGTGTACGATCCAACCCGGGATGAATCCGAGTCGCGGTGTGTCCGGGATAAGTCTAAGTGTCTCTCTTTTTTTTAAAATGAACACCATTTTAAGTACATACGGAAGAACGACCAAACGGATTCGGGTTCCTTTGAAACTTTAGGAGAAAGATCCATGGGTCATATGTGACGTGTACGAATCAACCCTGCCACAATCGGAGATGCGGTGTGGCCGACACCACTCAATGTGTCGGTCCTTTGTTTCAAAAAGACGTCATTTTAAGTGATAATCATCAAGTGAAATACGAAAATCCGACCAAAGGCATTCGGACTGTGTCGATACTTTAGCACAAGGATCCATGGGTCGTATGTGACATGTACGAGTCAATCCCGCCTCAATCCGAGGAGCGGTGTGGCCGACACCATTCTAACTGTGTATCTTTTATTTAAAATGGACATGATTATAAGTGAAAAGAACAACTGGCATACGCAAAACCGACCAAACGCATTCCGAATCTATTGATAATTTATCACAATGATCCATCAGTCATATGTGACATGTACGAGCCCACGCGGGCTCAATCCGAGTCGAGGTGTGGCCGGGATCAGTCTAAGTGGCTCTCTTTTGATTAAAATGGACATCATTTTATGTACATACGGAAAACCGACCAAACGCATTCGGTTTCCATTGAAACTTTAGGAGAACGATCCATGGGTCATATGTGAGGTGTACGAATCATCCCCGCCTCAATCCGAGGCGCGGTGTGGCCAACACTACTCTAACTGTGTCTGTTTTGTTTATAATGGGTAGGATTATAAGTGAAAAGAACTGGCATACGCAAAACCGACCAAATGCATTCGGTTTCCATTGAAACTTTAGGAGAACGATCCATGGGTCATATGTGACGTGTACCAATCATCCCCGCCTCAATCGGATTCCACATATAATTGTCATCTAAATTTTAAATTGAATTATATATGAATTATGTATGTTTATGAATTGTAATTTAATTATGGATGTGTATAGATTCAGGATCCATTATATGTTAAATGTGTATGAATTTGTTCGTAATTTTATATGTATGTTTTATTTTATTACAGGTAAAATAGTTGGATCGAAAATGAGGTGAAAATGAGGCCTGATGAGATGAGAGGTGCCTGATGTACAGGGGAGAGGGTCTGTGCAAATTGCAAGCCACTGCAATTTGCAGCATAGGGTATGCCAACTGTTTTAAACCGTTGGCATATAATCCTAAATAAGTTTTTACCAACGGTTCAATGAACCGTTGGTAAATATCTCTTTTCCCAACGGTTTAGAACCATTGGGAAAGAGTTCACCCATGGAAAACTATCCCAACGGTTCTTAAAAACCGTTGGGATAGTTAAGGTATATTTGGTTTTCCCAACGGTTTGGGAGAAACCGTTGGAAAAAACTATCCCAACGGTTCACCAAACCGTTGGGATAGAGTTCCTTCTGTCAGCCTACCCCAACGGTTTCCAGCAAACCATTGGGAAAGGTTTTCCCCACGGCATGCTTCCCTACGGTTGGGAGAACCGTTGGTATATCATATACCAACGGTTTGAGGGGCTTTCCCAAAGGTTGTGAACCGTTGGGAAATAGTGTATTTCTAGTAGTGGGAATGTGTGAGAAGAGAGGGAAAGAAAAGAAAAGAAATTGACGAAATTAATGAATTGAAAATAAAAAGAAAAAGGGGTATGGGCCATCCACTATGCCTGAACTTAGTATATGACTTACCTAGAAAAAACACCCCATTACAAAATCAGTGGAAAATATTGAATCAAAATTTTATTCTCTATAAAAATGTTATGGATGAATGAATGCATGTGAATAAATTAATATTTAAACAATTATATATTACATATTAATTATTCCATGAAAATTTGAATGGTTCCAAAATCTATAGAAATCTTATAATAGGGTAAAAACACTTTTTTAGTTGAACAGTGTGGTCAGAAAAATCATCCAAGATCATTTAATAGAGTAAAATTTACATTTTACTTCTTACAAGCATCCAAAATAAAGAATTCAAACTTCTACTCAAATTTCCATTCTATAAAATCATGGGTCCTTATAGCCATGAATTTGAGGAAATAATTTTTCAAACATATATATATAAAGGATATAATGTATAAAAATTTATGGATTAATTCTTAGGAAACAAGCACTCTATTTTTAGTAAAAAATATTTGTTCTTCAAAGATATATTTTCTTTAAAAATCGGTTTTATTTGTTTTTGTGACAAAATGATACAATTAATTTCTAGAAACATTATTTAATTTTTATGATAAAATAAATATCAATTTCGAAATTAGTATTTCAAAATTATCCTATGGTTATATTTTGAAATTTATTCTAAAAATCATTATTTTTAGTTAATTGTGAAAAATACTGTTTTTATTGAAATCAATATTTTCTTTTAAAGTATTTACAATGCCAACTTCTATTTTTGATTAATTTTAAAAATAAATTATTTCATTTTTATTAAAAATAATCCAATTATGTTTTTTAGATGAATTTTATTCTTGAATATTGTATAAATTTTTTTGTTTTCAAATTACATTTTTCAAAAAATCCATTTTCCATCACGTTTTGGCGGTTTAATTATAATTGAAATTATTATAGTTATTTGTTTTGAATATAGAAAATGGATTCAATAATTTGAATCAGGGGGTCCAAATTTTTTAAATGGGGCCCTTAAATTTTTTTCCAATATGAATATAAAATATATTAGTTATTGTTACCATGAAAAATAGTAATTCAAGTAACAAAGGGTTCAAAATAATATGATAAGGACTAGAAAATGACCCTCAAACTTGCCTTAATTTTATGAGATGAGTCCATTTAGTCTATAAGAATTTAGTATTTGGTTATATGGCCTTCTTTCCCATTTTTTTGTGATTATAAACTTTATAATATAATATGTAAAGAACATTAAAAAAATATCACAGTCTTGTTTTTAATAACTGTAATATATTTAACATGGAGAAAACTAAGTGATATTTTCAGTTATAAATAGTATTTTAAAATATAAATTATTTATATTCATCATGGAAATTTATTTTAAATTTTTAGAGAATAAATAATTACTTTAAATTATTACACAACTCTAATGCTATAATTATTAAATTAATTGAAAAATAAAATAAATGATATTATAAATATAAAAAGTTTTATAACAGAAATAATTAAAATGAGCCATGAATTTTCTTGATAGAAAATATGTAATATTATTTACTAAAATATTTAATATTAATTTAAATATTTTATTTATGTAATAAAATTCAATGTAATTGAATATTTATAAATTTAAGTTATTTATATTTTATGAATATAATATTTTATTAAATAATATAAAATTTATAAAAATACGGTATTTTGGAATTTAATGTAGAAATGGTTTCAAATATCAACCATGGTACATTTAATTTAATTTTATCCATCTATTAAAACTATCATGAAACTCAAAGAGTAAAAAATATTGTTGTTGCGGTAAGTGTGAAAATAGTAAAGGGGTATTAAATCCCAAAGATAAGGGAAACAACATAGGCGAAACATGTACATATTTAATTATAAGAGATTATTGAGAATCATAATCATATTATATATAAAAAATTTAAATTTTTTCTATTAAAAAATCAAAATTAATTTATATAAATCTAATACTTTAAGAAATTCCAAATGCGACCCTATGATCTCTTATAAAAGGGAACCACTTCTTCTCAATTATTGACACTTAAAAATCATTTTTTTCAGCCTATATACACCCAAATAACATCCTAATATCCATACCAACATTATATAGTTATTATTTGTTGAATAATAACCACCTTATAGGGTTTACGGTTTAAATGAATGGAGGATATCTGAAGAAGTGATATAGTTCTTAACTGAGCATTTTCATTATATTTCTTATTGAACAACCTTAAAATCATCTTCAAACTTGATGAAGTAGGGAAAAATTTATATTAAATAAATTTATATGTTTTTAAGTTAAAATCAAAACATATATCCATCTACAACTTCTATCAAATGGGAAATGAGTTTATTATTCATGTGTATAGCGGACTACCGCCTCGTGAATCGATTTAATCCGTTTTAAATCACCACCTACCATAGATGGTTATAATGATGGAAATATTGATTATATGTGATATTCATGAAATATTTATCATT
Organism: Viscum album; assembly: GCA_963277665.1. Lineage (NCBI taxonomy): Eukaryota > Viridiplantae > Streptophyta > Magnoliopsida > Santalales > Viscaceae > Viscum > Viscum album. Next base: position 1,642,389,943 of record OY728145.1, read on the forward strand.
AAAATATATAAAATATAATTTAATTTTTCACCTTTTCATTCACTAACAAATGATTACGTCGTTTGTGTTTACGTGTGGACCACCACCACCACAAAGAGATATGATTCGTTTTTCATAAAAAAATCACATGGATTAGATATATAAATATATTTAAGGAAATAAAATTTTATTTATGATATAATTATAATTATATAATTATAAATTAATAATTACATTAATTCTATAATGATTGATGAAAAATGGAATTGTTACTCATGCGTACATACGACATACCATTTCCAAGATTGTAAAATAGGTAATTTTTCATTAAAATATTTCATGGTTGGTTTTAAATGTATAATTGATTTATAAAAATGATAACTTTGTCATTATTATTATTATTATTTAGATTTTGGAAACCTAATTCATCACATTGAAGATATTTTGAAATTTTACACCGAACACCCTCAAAATACCCCAAATGGTCATAACAGACTATATAATTAACGATGTTACTAAGATAAATAAAAGAAATCATTTAATGGTAACGAATTAAAACCATTAAATTTCATTATGAATTAAAATAATTGAGATGATTTTATTTTTCACGAGTTGATGTAAATACGAGGAATGTTTAGACAAGTGGTAAAGGATTTCTTCTCAATCTCTTTTCATTGTGGCATATTTTATTGTTATGAAACTAATTTATTTAATATGGTTTATATATTTATATTTAAATATTATATCATGAATCAAAAATATTTAACGATATTGTATGTTGAAACTTTAATTCATTTATCCAATAGGATTTAACATTAAATTTACCAAGTGGTAATGGGTTTCTTTACTAAATTTCATTTTGTTAGGTTATAATTCTTTTTAATTGACTTTGTTATGGCATGATTATGTGTGAATATATATCTCAATTGTTTCTATCAGAATTTAAAAATATTTTGTCTATATTTGCAATTGTTACACATAATCTCTCTATTTTTTTAATTCTTAATTCTATGATATGATCTTTGTATGCGTAATTCATCTCAAATTCTCTTTATTTTGGAAAAATGTTTTTGATATGCACTTATATTATTTTATGAGGTGTATATTCTTCCCCTTGGACATATTATATCATGAATATCCTTATTTTAATTATATTAAAAGGATTACTAGATGTCATTCTTTCATGGGTATTATGATTGAAAATTTACCAAAATGGAAAAGGCTTTATGTTACTAATATCATTTCATTATAATATTGTTTATGTCAAAGGTTCCTTGGGGGGAAATAAAATGCTCTTATTTTTTTCAAAATAAATATATTTTATTCACCTTTATTTTTTAATTTGGTTTAAATTTTTAATTTATATTTCCTACCTTATTTATTAATGAAACATCAAGAAAGTATTTTTTAGTGATACAAATCTTGTACTTTCTTTTAGAATGAGAGTCTTCATGTTTCATACCTATGATTTCTAAAATGTTTTCAAGAATGTTATTTTATAAACATGAATTATTTTCTAAAAATAATTCAGTACTTATTTTTCCTTTATTTAATAGGATTCATAAAGTAAATTTATTATAATTTTTATAAATTGTTCATTTTGACTTCTTTTACATAATTTTTGAAAATAATATTTAATTTTGACATCAAAAAAATAAACAGATTTCTCTTGTTCCATGACCATTATTTTATTTGAATATTCATTCATAAATTTACAAGGTTATTTTGAAGGAAAAGTATTTTTACAATATTTTATTATTTTTTAGTTTTTAAATGTTATTTTTAAATTGAAAAAGTTATTTTACTCAAGAATGTTTTAATATATTTTAATGGTATTTCCATTGATCAAAAAAAAAACGATTGATCTTAATAATGATCCATGGGGTATATTTTATAATGATGTTATACCCATTATTTATCTAGATCTATTTTGTGATTGACCTAGAACCGTTTTTATTTCCACTGGTGAATCAAGAAATGAAGAGACATGATTATTTTTATATTGAAATGTGAATTATTATAAATGTTTTTTTTATGAACAATACATGGAAATTGTTACTAATAATGGGTTTATCCCCATTATCACTCACTAATATGATTTATAGAACTTATACAAAGGGTTAATCCCCATTATAGCTTATAGGTGAGCTTGATACAACTTATATGAAGGGTCGAGCCCGTTATAGATCACAAAAAATTGGTGAGGATGATATTTATTATTTGATGGGTGCCCTTAGATATCATTGCAATGAATTGGGTAAGGTTAATTGTTTTTTAAGGAAATAAGGAGGGGGTTATTATATGGATTTAACTAGGAACTATTTATTTCTGACATGGATATAAAATAGGTTATAAAGGAAATGATCTAGGATGCTGACATGTTTTTTTTTGCTTACAAATTGTTATGAAAGTCTCCTTGGATCAATATTTTTAATCAAATGGCTCATGATTATTGATTCCTACGAATCCTTACTTTTTAAAGACTTATCCCAAGTTTCTTGATTGATGGTCCAATTATTAAAGGGAATTAATTCTCTTATGTTATAATCATGCACTTTGATTATACCAATATACCCTTATGCATATCGCATTCTAATTGATGAAATTCAATTGTTAATGCTTATGTATACACTTAATGAGAATTTTGGATCACCCTTGTTATATATTTTTTATAGTATATGAATAATGATGAAAATTATTTATTTTTAGAATGATTTCATATGTGACTAAATTTTTGTGAGATGTTTAAGACCTAATATAGAAAACAAAAAGTTGGTATAGTGTAAATAATACTCTCTAAAAGTCACGAGTGTTATTTATGTAAGAGTTTTTCTTAATTATATAAATATATAAACCATAAAGTTCATTTTCATGTAATAAATAAAATATTTTTTTTAATATTGTAATATGTTTATGAAAAGTATTTTATCATATTTATCATTATAAATACTAGAACTGTAAAGTTTATTTTTTAGCATCATCTCAAGGAGTGTTGGTTTGGGGTTTATATAGTTGGAATTAGAGCAGAGTTTACATAAATTAAGAGATTAGAATGTTTTCATTTTTAGTTATCTTAAGAGTTATAGATACCATCACGAGTTTATAAATTTAAGTTTGATCATAAGTTCGACGACTTAGATACCCATTTTGATGTTCTATGTGATGGATCTTTAAGGCGACTAATGATATTTTGAAAGTTGTTTTATTAGGCTGTGTTTTATTTAATAATTAGGTTTAAAAAGAATTATTTTTTCATAAAATTTCTATTACACTTTTGGGAAAGTAATCAAAAGGGTATGATATGACATTTTAGGTTAAAAAATACATTAATGATATTTTTTGGATATTTAGTTATTTATTTAGGGAAATTATTATCATATATTCAAGAATATGTGATGAGGAAGTATAAATTATTTTTAGGAGACTTTAATAATGACTTATGTTATTTTGTGTTAAATTTTAAATGTATATTAGAAGAATGTGTGATAATACTATTTTAATTATTGGGAACATTATTAACAATTTGGCGTTGTTATTGAATTTTGGATATTGTGGTATTATTTATTCATACGATGGTTTATTAATTTTGAGAATTATGTTACCATTTTATAACCATTTTGGGTTATAATGTATAAATATGGCATAAATATCTTTTTATCACTTTAATTAAGTATTCAATTCATTAAAATTTGATTCTAGTGCTTCAGGCCTAAATAATTCATCTGGAATACTCATCATTTGGAAAATAATATGGGGTTTTAGTGGGAACTGATTAAAGATTAAAATTAAATTTGGAAATAAAGTATATTTGTTTTTGAAATTATTCTAGACAATAAATAAACACTTAAACTCTGGGTAAAATTATATTTAAACAAAAATGTTATCTTATTACCTTAATTTATGATGAATTGATGACCCTTTTTGCACTTATTTGGTTTATGGTTTTGTGGACATTGTCTTTATCATTGTAACATTCCAGGTAAATAAAGAATATATCCTTTTCAAATTTATTAATTTTTTTAAATATTAATTTTACATGAATGGGATGCTTTTTTTGATGGCGTACCCGATACAAAACAACGAGTTTTTTTTTGAAATCTTATGTTGCACACAATGTTGGGTTATACAGAAAAATTATAATACAATATTACTTTAAATGGTAGTTAACGTTTAGTCGTGGTATTGGAAGGAATGGAAATAACTAACTAAAATATGAATGTACATGTTTTTTAAATGTTTTTTCATTTATCCAATAAAATTTAGAATCTTAAAATAAGAAAGAATCTGATTTTAAGAATAAATAGTCGAATATTTTTTAAAAGGTCGATTTACAGTCTTTTAATGGTAAACACCATTTAAATCTAGTTTTTTTCACTTTTATATGTTCTATTTGACCTAATAAAATTCTTATTTATAATCGGGACATCAAAATTCACTTTGGGTAAAACTTTGGTATTTTTATGATAAAATGAAATTTTTGAGGAATAGTAAAAAATACAGTATTTTAATTAAAAACTATCATTTAAAATAATTTATTTATATGGTTAGATTATATTTATAATTGGTTTTAAAGTGTCATTATATTATATATTTACCATTTAATCCAATTTTGGAAATTGGAATTAATTTATCTTTGAAATTGGACATAAACAATTGTCAATCTTTTGATAGTTATTATTTCTTAAAAACACGCCATTTATTTTAACAATGGGAATTAATTTTAAATATATTTATACCACTTATGTGTTGTGAATTTGGAAAAATGTATTCCATATTTGGAATCAGGAGGTCAAAATTCGTTAAATATGTAACTTTTATTTTTAGACATTATGAATATTTAGTTGAATAAATATTTTATTTACCATGGTAGGAGGGAAAATCTGGTAAATAAGGGTAATCAAATATTAATATAATAATATAAAAGTACCCTTAAATGTGTTTTAATCCTTTTTATGGTACATTTACGACAATGATAATCCTTTGGTCGATTTTGGGACCCCATGGGGCCACTTGGGAGTGATAATGACACTTTATTTTAATTAACTTAAAGTAAAGACAAAAATGACATAAAATATTTCTTTAACTAAATTAATTTTTACATATGGTTATATAAGTTATATTTTCGATGATAAATATTATTTGGAAATATAAAATGATTTCCTATATCATGGAATTATTTTTATAATTTTTATACATTTTATAAATTAAATTATTTATGACACAATAATGATGTAGTGTTTACATAATTAATAAATGATTTAAATAAATAAGACTATAATGATTAAAATAATATCCAAAACCTATCCAATTATTATTGGATGATTTTATTTCGACCCTAATTCATCTTATCTTTGACAATAATTATTTTTTGACCTTTAGAAACCGAAAATCATTATATAATACAAAAATATTTTCACACTTTCCTAAAGATCCCCTCCCCCTTATAAAATGACCTCAACTCTAATCTATTCATCACACTTCTCAATCCCCTTTTCTTATCCAAACTCTGCACAACTAAGCTTCATACTTCCCTATCTTACACCTAGAAGCCTTACCTTTGGCAGAAGGCACTTCAAGAAACCCTTTTGGTTCAACCCAAATGGAGTTACCCAATATAAAGCTAAAGTATTCTCTTAAGTTATTTTCTTTTATTTTACTTCTCCAACCCATTAAACTCTTGTAATTCCTTTATTTTATAACAAAAATAATATCCTCAATATACTAAGTTGTTTTAATGGGGAGGATTCTAACTACACTTACACACACCTCCATTTAATGGGTAAAGAACATACTGTTTCTGTGGATGACAAACTAACGCCTTGCGAAATAATGATTGTTCAATTATCTTCTACCACCTCTTATAGTTTCCATTATGATGGAACATTATTTATATATTATATATATTATGTTTATGTTTTCTTTATTTTTATTTATTTCTTAATTTATAGAATAACTATATGGTTTCCATTATGAGTAAACATGATAATTTCATTTGAGGAAGTGCGGACTACTGCCCCCTCAATGTGATACGACTCGTTCATACAATAAATGGGAAGTATAAAGGATGGATTTATTGAAATTATATATTATAATATACTATAATTATAATATAACTATGTTACATTATAGTTTCATTCAATTAAAATATGAAATATAAATGAAATTAGTGTTCATGTGTACGTACGGATTACCGTCTCCATGACCGATGCATTTCATTTCTTACCTCTAAATGTTATGTAATATTATAAATACACACATATATATATATACTGGATATATATGAAATATATGATATATAAATCATGAATATCATTCTCGAGATAATGGACTCTTGACCACAAGGACAACTTGTAATTATAAGGTGTTCATTTTTGACTAAAGTACCAAATATCTAAAAAACAACCATTATTAAATTAAATAATAAAATAAGGTTTTTAACATGGTAATGAGAGATATAAAAGGAATATTAAAATTTTAAAATATTATTAACTAGTATAAATTATGTTAATTTTATTATTCATGATAAATAAGGAACAAACAAGTCATGTCAGACAGGAGGTAAGGGGATTTCTTATCTCACTTACAATTTCTTGAGATTTCCATTTTTCGCCACTTATTTATTGAATGTGGTGTATTGTGTATATAAATTTGATATATATTATCATTATTCTCTTTATATTTATGGTATTATATGATTCATTTTGTGGTTATTAACTTTTGTTCACACTACTCGACTGATTACAATATGGTAAAGGGTTTTATCTCACTTTTAATTCCCCGGAGATTCATTCTATATTTTTCACTATTTCTTTTGTGTGGTGTATGAACTAACCATAGTATTAATCTTTGGGTAATATAATTTAATTTAAGTATATTTACATCTTCATTTATGTATCCTTCCTTCATGGGGTGTATGTTTCGTATGATACCAAATCAGTAAGGGAACCTTTCACCCTCATTTTTTAAAAGACTTATTTTGGTTATATATTTTAATTTAGATATTATTATGTTGAGATATGTTATTATATATCCTAATTAATGTAATTTTCATTTCCAAGTGATGAGATACCCTTTTTTCTGTCACCAATTAATTTTATTAATTTTAAAGTGACGTTGTTAGGCTGTCAAATTTCTATAAGGGAACTTCTTCACCCAATTTCGATTCATTGGGTTAAACTTCAACTTATTGAATATTCCATGATATGAATATGTTTGAATGATATATGATTGTTTCACACTTAATATCCACTTATATAGAGTGTATTCTAAATAGTCACACATTATTATGTAATTGATTTATCCTTAATCTAAGGATAACATTTTTATAAGGGACTTCATCGCAATTTACATTTCATCGAGACTTCATTGTTGTTATGCACCATTTAACTATTATGGGTTGTATATACTATACTTTGTCATATTATATCTTGAATCCCTTTATTATCATGATATTATAAAATTCTGATTAAATGTTATTCCTTAATTATTTGTATCCAAGCGTCTCTCATTTTGTTAAAAACACTTTAACTAAACTATCATTTTAAATGTTTTAAAGATTTGTTTTTCAAAATATTTCTCATTAATTTTCATGTTTTAAAAATGGTTTTTAGGATTTATTTATTTGATCATTAATATTTTAAAATGATAATTCATTTAAAAGAATCAAAGTGATATGGGACACTTTAATTTAAAAATCTCTTTATAAAATGTTTTAAATGGTTTTGAAAATGATTGGATAAATAATTGTTTATTTCAATATATTGATTTGAAATATTGTGATTGGAATGTGGAAATGTAATATTTCCTTTATGCTTGTGTTATGTGTTTTGAATATGTTATGGTTATTGGGAGTTGTTTACCTATATCGGTTGTTCCGTGATAATCCTAGGGTGGGTGAGCCTGAGATAGCTCTTCAATGCATTGGGTAACATGACAGGGGTAAAAGTTAATGTGTCTCCTATGAGATTTATGTAATATACTGTGATGGGTATTTCAAATATGACTCGCTGTGTAGCTGTGATTTCTACAATGTATGTATGTTATAAATTCCATAAGTTACCTTTATGATTTCTGATTTGTGTGAGTTATTCATAAATCTTATGATTCTGCAAGGTATGTTATGATTGAAAAGTACGGTTTCATTAATTATTATTTATTGATGGAATAATGTTTTCCTTACTTATTTTATAACCCTTAATGAGCTTTTTTATACTCACCCCATGTTATGAAATGTGTTACATAGGTCTTAAAGAAGAATAGTATTAAGGATGAGATCAAGGAAAAGACATGCTGTCTAAAACTTTGAACTAGACATGACTCTTTTTTTAAGAGTTTTTAATTTATGAAAAACTAGAAACTGAGTAGAAGTGTCTACCTTGTAACTTTTGAGATGTAATGTAATAGTTATTGCCTAATTCTCTAAAACTCTAAACCTGAAAAGAACCTCGATGTGAATTATTCATTTAATTCAAGATTATGCAATGTGTAAAGCCGGGTCCTTATAGTTGGTATCAGAGGTCGGGTAAGATAAATTTAGAGGTTAGGGTGTTCTTTAAGCATAAGTGACATTACCATAGTGGAAAAGATTTTAGAAAGAGTCATAGTTATGTTAGATAAAGTGAATAAGTTTAAGACAACATGAATACATATATCTTAGTATTTAACCTCTTCATAAGATATTATATGATGATTTTACTAATATAATCACACTTACATTTTTGGTTTCAGTAAATGGATAGATCTAGGAGGCACCAAAGTAATAGTGGATGTGAATAAAACAATGATGGTTTTCTGAATAAGTAACTAAATTAAAGTAGAGCTGCAATGAGAACTCTTGTGGTAGTTCTCAACCAACTATCTGGAGTCATGATGGACCAAATTAACCTTGGTAATATTTATAAGGAATTTTATATGCGAGAAACAAATACCTACATAAGTTCAGGTAATAATCATAAAAGTAAGTATATTAAAAAACCAACATGTCGAGGATGTAAAAGGAAACACTTAGGTAAATGCTTCAAAGGAATGTGAAGATGTTTCAGATTTGTTAATGAAGGTCATGAAGCAAGAACCTTCCATGGAAAAAAGATGAATCTAGCTGACTCCAGGAAAAAGATATAAGTTGATTTTGAGGGGTAAATTGAATGTTCTAAATGTGGTGTGCACTGTCACTACACAAATAGATGTCCGACGAAGAAGTTTATGGAAAGAGATCTGCATTATCATGAAAATATACGTTTAACAATTTTAAATATCATTCCAATAGGGGATGATGAAACTGAAAATAACCAATGAAAGGTATGGATTATTTATTAACATATGTTTTGATATTATTGAATCTTAGGATATGAAACATGATTTTATATGTAGAAAAGATGTATTTCAGAATAATTTTGTAAAGAATGGTTAATGGATCATGAAGAAAGTAAAATGATTAAGAAGTAAACATATAGAGGACTCAAGAGTTATGGTATATTTTAAGATGATGAAATGCTTTAAGTTATTAAGTCTCTTTTGAGGATGTTATTGCTTTGGAAGACTTTTTATAATATGTATAACCCTAAAGTTTGATATATGAAAATGTTATTCAAGGAATAATTTTTTTATGAGTAATGGTGGAATTTTATTTTGGAAAAATCTATGTTTATATTTTGGATATATGATTATTTGGGATATTTATGGAAATGATAAACCTATCAAAGAGAATATGTGATTTGGTTAATTACACTTTAGTATGAGACTTTAATATTAGTTGATTTTATTTGGAGATAAATGTTATGTTTTTTCTTGGAAGACTATGTGAATAAAATCTTCTGAGATTTGGGGTTCAATCTTAGTTATGATTACATTGAAGAAATTTATGGAAATTTGTTTATTGAATATTCTTTGTTGAACTTTGGTATTTTTTTGGTAAATTATAGAGATTAAGTATAGTTTTTATTTTTGCAAAATATTATCCCTTTTGGGGATTATCTGATATTATAGTAACCATTTTGGTTTTTGTTAATGTCTAAAAAAATGTGAAAATTATAGTTCACCATTTTTAGATTATGTGATTCTATAGAAGTTGATTATAGTTATTTCAATGTGAACAAGTCATCTTGAATACTCATCGTTTTGAGAAAAGATGTGTTTGTGGTATAAATCTTGTAAATAATGAATGTTTACATGAAAAACAAGTATGTTTCCTTATGTTCCTATTCAACATCTTAAATAAATAACTATACATTATGAAAAGTAACATAAAACAGAAAATAATTTCCATTATCCTTTTTTACTAGGGAATCAAGGACTGTTTTACCCATCATAAGTTTGTTATTTTCTCATGTTTTACAATCTTTTTATCATGTTTTCTACCACTCTCCACCAAAACGTGACGATTTGTTTCTTTTCTATATCCATGTTTCCTACATGGAATCCTAGTATGGGCTATCTTGGGTGACCATTTTTTTTCTTTTTTTCCCTTTTAAAGTGATATTTTTATTGACTTTTTTTCCATTGTGGAACTTTCAATGAAGTTTGCTAGCCCAATTTTAAAATTGTGAGGACATAATTCCCAAAAGGTGGGAAGGATGTAACATCCCAGGTAAATAAAGAATATAACCTTTTCATATTTATTAATATTTTTTAAATATTAATTTTACATTAAATGGGATGCTATGTTCAATTGAATACCCGATACATAATAGTGAGTTTCTTTAAAATATTACATTGCACACAACATTGGGTCATACTGAAAAATAATAATATAACATTATTTTAAATGGTAGTTAACGTCTAGCTGTTGTATTAGTAGGAATGAACATAACTAACAAAAATATTATTATAAATTATTGTTAAATGTTTTTACATTTATCCAATAACTTTTAGAGGCTTAATATAAGAAAGAATCTGATTTTAAGCATAAATATTCAAATATTCATTAAAAGGTTGATTTACCACCTTTTGATGGAAAACCATATTAAAATCTAGTTTTGGTCACTTTTATATGTAATATTTTACCAAATAAAATTCTTCTTTAGGATCAGGACATCAAAATCCACTTTGGGTAAAGTTTTGGTATTTTTCTGATAAAATTCAAATTTGGATGAATAGTGAAAAATACTATATTTTAATTCTAAAATACCTTTTAATATAATTTATTAATATGGTCAAATTATCTTATTAATTGTTTTTAAAGTGTAATTAGATTATATTTTTAGCATTTAATCCAATTTTTTTTATTGGAATTAATTTCACTTTGAAATTGGACATAAACAAGTGTCAATATTTTGATAGTTATTATCTCTTAAAAACACGCCTTTTGTTTTGAAAGCATGAATTAATTTTAAATTAATTTCCACCACTTCTGTATTTTGAATTTGAAAAAATGGATTCCATATTTGGAATTAGGAGGTCTAAATTGTGTAAATAGGTAACTTTTATTTTTAGACATTATGAATATTTACTTCAGTAAATATTTTATTTACCATGGTTAAAGGGTAAATCTGGTAAATAAGGGTAAACAAATATTACTATAATAATATAAAATTACCCTAAAATGTGTCCTAGTATTATTGGTTGATACACTTCCGACCATGAGAATCCGTGGGTCTATTGGGGTCCCCATGGGGCCACTTGGGAGTGATAATGACACTTTATTTTATTTAAGTTAAAGTAATGTCAAAAATTACAAAAAAATATATTTTAGTAAATTAATTTTTACATAAGGTTATATAAGTTATCATTTCAAAAATAAATATTTTTTCGAAGGATAAAAATATTTCCTACATCATCCTATTTTTTTATAATTTTTAGTCGTTAAATAAATTAAATTATTTCTGACACAATAATGATGTAGTGTTTACATCATTAATAGATGATTTAAATAAATAAGATTATAATGATTAAAATAAATAAGATTATAAAGATTAAAATAATATTAAAAACCTATCCAATTATTATTGTATGATTTTATTTTGACCATGAGTTATCTTATATTCTACGTTAATTAGTTTTGTACCTTTAGAAACCAAAAATCATTATATAATAAAAAACTATTTTCACACTTTCCTAAAGAACACCTCCTCCCCCTTATAAAAAGCCCTCACTTCTAAACCATTCCTCACACTTCTCAAGCCCCTTTTATCATCCAAAATCTGACCAATTAAGCTCCATACATCCATCTATTACACCTATAAGTCTTACATTTTGTAGAAGACACTTCAAGAAACCATTTTGGTTCAAACCAAAGGGAGTTTCCTGATTTAAAGTTAACACCTTCTCTTAAGTTCTTTTTTTTATTTCACTTCTCCAACCCCATAAAATATTTTTATTATTTTATTTTATAAAAACACTTGTATCCTAAATATAATATGATGTTGTTATGTTTATTTTTCGAACTATACTTACACACACCTCCATCTAATGGGTAAAGAACATACTTTATCTGTGGATGGTAAACTAACACCTCACCAAACGATCAATATTCAATTATCTATTACCACATCTTATGGTGGCCATTATTATGTAACTATATTTATATATTATGTATATCATTTTTATGTTTTATTTAGGATTCTTTATTTTTTAAATTATAGAATACCTTTATGGTTTCCAATATGAGTAAACGCGACAATTTCATTTGAGGAAGTGCGAACTACGACCCCCTCAAAGTTATATGACTCATTCATGCCATACGTGGGAAGTATAAAGGATGGAGTTATTGAAATTATATATTAAATTATAATTTAATTATTATATAACTATGTATCATTATGTTTTCATTCAATTAATATACAAAATATAAATGAAAGTAGCGTTCATGCATACGTACGACTTACCGTCTCTATGAACAGTAGATTTCATTTCTTACCTCTAAATGTTATGTAATATTATAAAAAATATATATAATGGATATATATGATATATATTATATATAAATCATTAATATAATTCTTGAGATAAATTAATCTTTACCACATGGACAACTTGTAAGTATAAGGTGTTCATTTTTTACTCAAGTACCAAATATCTTCCGAACGACCATTATAAACATAAATGATTACATAATGTTTATAACATGGTAAAAAGTGATATAAAAGGAATAATAAACTTGATAAATGTTATAAATCAAGTATAAATTAACTTAACATTATTATTCAGGAAGAAAAAGAAACAAACAAGTCAAGTCGGACATAAGGTAAGGGGATTTCATATATCTCTTTCAATTCCTTGAGATTTCTATTTTTTGCCACTTATTTATTTCATGTGGTGTTTTTTGTATAGAAATTTGATATATATTATCATGATTATATTTATATTCATGGTGTTTTTTGATTCATTTGATGGTTATCAACTTTTTCTCATACGACTTGATTGATTACAATGTGTTAAAGGGGTTTAGCTCACTTTTTATTCCCATGAGATTCATGCTGTATTTGTCAATGTTTTTTATGTGGTTATATACTACCCATTATTTTAATTTTCATGTAATATACTTTAATTTATGGTTATATACATCTTTATTGAAGTATCCTTCTTTCATGGGGTGTATGTTTCATATGTTACCAAATCGGTACAGGAACCTTTCACCATCTTTTTTTAAAAGACTTATTTTTGTTATTTCTTTTAATTTATATATTATTATTTTGGTATATGTTCTTATATATCCTAATTACTGAAAATTTTCTGTCAATTCGATGAGATACCCTTACTTCTCTCATCAATTCATTTTTTTAATTTTAAATTCACGCCGTTAGGCTGTCAAATTTCTATAAGGGAACTTCTTCCCCCAATTTCAATTCTTTGGGTTAAACTTATACTTCTTGAATATGTCATGCTATGAATGTGTTTCAATAACCTTTGATTATTTCACAATTAATATCCACTTATATTGAGTGTATTCTTATTTTTCACACATTTTTATGTACTTGATTTATCCTTACTATAAGGATACAAGTTTTATAAGAGATTTCGTCTCAATTTACATTCCATTAGGACTTCATTGTTGTAATGAACCAATTCAATCCTATGTGGTGTATATATTTTACTTTGGGATATTATATCATCAATCCCTTTATTCTCATGATATTATAATATTCTGATTAAATGTTATTCTACAATTATTTGTATTGAAGCATCTTTCATTTCGTTAAAAACTCATTAAGTAAAATATCATTTTAAATGTTTTAAAGATTAATTATTCTAAATATTTATCATTAATGTTCATGTTTTCAAAATGGTTTTTAGGATTTATTTATATGGAAATTATTTTTTTCAAATGATAATTCATTTAAAAGATTCAAATTGGTATAGGAAAATTTTATTAAAAAATCTATTTATTAAATATTTTATATGGTTTTGAAAATGATTTTATAAATCATTTTTTATTTCAATATCTTGATTTGATATATTGTGATTGGAATGTGGAAATGTAATATTTCCTTTATGGTTGTGTTATGTGTTATGAATATGTTATGGTTATTGGGAATTTTTTACGTATATGGGTGGTTCCATGATAATCCTAGGGTGGGTGACCTGGAGATAGCTCTTCAATTCATTGGGTAACGTGACAGAGGTAAATGTTAATTTTTCTTCTAAGAGATTTAGGGAATATACAGTGATGGGTATTCCAAAGGTGACTCCCTATGTAGATGTGATAACTACAATGTAATTTTGTTATAAATTCCATAAGTTACCTTTATGAGTTATGATTTGTGTGTGTTATTCATAAATCTTATGATTTCTCAAGGTATATTATGACTCAAAAGTATAGTTTCATTGATTTTTATTTATTTATGGGATAATGTTTTCCTTCATTATTTTATTACCCTCACTGATCATTTTATGCTCACCCCACATTTTGAAATGTGTTTCACAGGTCTTAAAGATGAATAGTTTCAAGGATGGGATCAAGGAAAAGTCATGTGTTCAAAAATTTGGAACTAGACATGACTCTTCTTTTTATGAGTTTTTATTTTTATGAAAAAAATGGAAACTGAGTTGAAGTGTCTACCTTGTAATTATTGAGATGTAATGTAACAGTTATTTCCTAATTCTCTAAAACTCTAAACCTGGAAAGATCCTCAATTTGAATTATTCATTAAACTCATGATAATGTAATGTTTAAGGCCGGGTCCTTATAGTTGGTATCATAGGTCGGTTTAGATAACTTTAGAGGTTAGGGTGTTCTTTAGGCATACGTGACATTACCATAATGGTTAGGATTTAAGAAAGAGTCATAGTTATTTTAGATAAAGTTGATGGGTTTAAGATAACATGAATAAGTATATCTTAGTATTTACCCTCCTAATAGATATCATTTGATGATTTTACTGATATACTCACACTTACATTTTTGATTTAGTAAATGGTTGGATCTAGAAGACACCAAATTAACGTTGGATGTGACGAAAGCTGTGACAGTTTTCTGAATGAGCAACCAATTGAAATGGGAGCTGCAATGAGAACTCTTGTGGTTATTCAAAACCAACTATCTATAGTCATGATTGACGACCTAAACCTTGGTTATTTTTATAAGGCATCGTATATAAGAGAAATAAATCCCTATGGAAGTTCGAGTAATAATTATAAAGGTAAGTATATTAAAAAACCTATGTGTCAAGGATGTGGAAAGAAACACATAAGAAAATGCTTCAAAGGAACGAGAAGATGTTTCAGTTGAGTTCATGAAGGTCATGAAGCAAGAACCATCCATGGAAAATGGATGTGTCTAGCTGACTCTAGGAAAAGAAAAGAAGTTCTTTATGAGGCGTCAACTGAATGTTTTAAATTTGGTGTGCATGGTCACTATGCAAATAGATGTCCTGTGAAGAAGTTTTGGAAAATGGATCAGAATGACCATAAAAATATACATTTACCAATTACTAATTCCATTATAATTAAGGATGAGGAAATTGACAATGAATAATTAAAGGTATGGATTATTTATTAACATATGTTTTGATATTATTGAATCTTATGATATGACTCATTATTTGGTATGTATGAAAGATGTATTTCAGAATAAGTTGGTAAATAATGGTTAATGGATCATGAGTAACATTAAATGAGTAAGATGTAAACATATTAGAGATTCATTGTTATGGTAGATTTTAAGATGATGAAATGCTTAAAGGTATTATGGCTCTTTTGGGGATGGGATTTCTTTGGAAGACTTTTTATAATATGTGTAACCCTGAAGTTTGAATTATGAAAATGTTTTTCAAGGAATAATTTTTTTTATAAGTAATGGTAGAATTTTATTTTGGAAGAATCTATGTTTATATTTTGGATATATGGTGATTTGGGTTATTTAGATAAATTATTAACCTATCAAAGATAATATGTGATTTGGATAATTACACTTCATTATGAGACTTTAAGAGTAGTCGATTTTATTTGGAGATAAATTTTAAGATTTATCTTAGAAGACCATGTGAATAAATTATTCTGAGATTTGGGTTTTAAGCTTAGTTTCGATTACATTGAATAATTTTATAAACAGTTGTTTTTTGAATGGTATTTGTTGAACTTAGTGTATTTTTTGGTAAATTTTGGAGATTAATATTAGTTTTTCTTTTTTTAAAAGATTATCATTTTTGGGGATTATCTAATCTTCTAAAAACCATTTTGGTTTTGATTAATTTATAAAGACAAGGGAAAATTACAATTCATCTTTTTTGGATTATGTGATTCTCGAGAACTTGATTATAGTGCTTTCATTGTGAACACGTCATATTGAATACTCATCGTTTGGAGAAAAGATGAGTTTGTGGTATAAATCTATTATAGGATGAAATCTTACATGAAAAGTAAGTATGTTTCATTATGTTCTTATTCAAGATCTTAAATAAATTCCTCAACCTTATAAAAATTAACTTAAAACAAAAACAGTTCCGACTAAATTTTCAAATAGGGGAATCAAAGACCGTTTAACCCATCAAAAGTTTGGTATTTTCTGGTGGTTAACTTTCTCCTAATCATGTTTTGTACCACTCTCCATCAAACCTTGATGGTTTGTTTCCCTTCTGTATCCATGTTTCATATATTAAATCCTAGTATGGGTTATCTCAGGTGACCTTGGTATTTCTATTTATTTATTAAAAAGTGATATTTTTGTTGACTCTTTTTCCAATGTGGAACTTTCAGGGAAGTTTCCAAGACCAATTGTAAAATTGCGAGGACGTAATTCTCAAAAGGGGATAAGGATGTAAAATCCTAGATAAATAAAGAATATAACATTTTCATATTTATTAATATTTTTTAAATATTAATTTTACATGAAAGGGGATTCTATGTTTGATGGTGTACCCGATAAGCAACAACAGGTTTCGTTGAAATCTTACGTAGCACACAATGTTGGGTCATACCAAAAAATAATAATATAATATCATTTTAAATGGTAATTAATGGCTAGTTGTTTTATTGGTGGTAATGGACATAACTAACTAAAATATGAATATACAAGTTTTTCAAATGTTTTTACATTTATAAAATAAAGTTTAGAGGCTTAAAATAAGAATGAATCCGATTTTATGCATAAATACTCTAATATTTTTTAAAATGCCGATTTACCGACTTTGGATTGAAACCCCTATTTAAATATATTTTTGGTCACTTTTATATGTTCTATTTGACCAAAAAAAATTCTTCACTAGAATCAGAACATCAAAATTCACTTTTGGTAAAATTTTGGTAATTTTTTGATAAAATTCAATTTTTATGAGAAGTGAAAAATACTGTATTTTAATTCAAAAATACCTTTTAATATAATTTATTTATATGGTTAAATTACCTTTTTAATTGGTTTTAAAGTTTAATTAGATTATATTTTAACCATTTAATCCAATTTTGGTTATTAGAATGAATTTAACAATGAAATTAGACATAAACAAGTGTCAATCTTTTGATAGTTATTATATCTAAAAAACACGCCTTTAGTTTTGACCACGTGAATTAATTTTAAATTAATTTATTCCACTTCATTGTTTTGAATATGGAAAAATGGATTCAATATTTGGAATCAGGAGGTCCAAATTGTATAAATAGGTATCTTGTATTTTGAGATATTATGAATATTTATTTCAGTAAAGATTTTATTTACCATGGTTAAAGGATAAATCTGGTAAATAAGGGTAAACAAATATTACTATAATAACATAAAATTACCCTAAAATGTGTCCTAATTATAATTTTAGATACAATTATGACCTTGAGAATCCTTGAGTAGATTTTGGGACCCCATGGGTCCACTTCGTAGTGATAATGACACATTATTTTAATTAAATTAAAGTAAAGACAAAAATAGAATAAACAAATACCTTTTAGTAAATTAACTATTACATCAGCTATATAAGTTATATTTTCAACTGTAAATATTATTTGGAAAGGTAAAATGATTTCATACATCGTGGTATTTTTTTTTATTTTTTGACATTAAATAAATTAAATTATTTATGACACAATAATGATGTAGTGTTTACCTCATTAATAAATGATTTAAATAAATAAGATTATAAATATTAAAATAATATACAAAACCTGTACAATTATTATTTTCTGATTTTATTTCGACCATAATTTATATTATCTTCAACTGTAATTATTTGATTACCTTTAGAAACCAAAAATCATTATATAATAATGTAATATTTTCACACTTTCCTAAAGAGCCCCTCCCCCTTATAAAAAGCCCTCATCTCTAAACCATTACTCACACTTATCAAGCCAGTTGTTTCATCCAAACTCTGCCCAATTAATCCCCCTACATCCCTCTATTACACCTAGAAGTATTACCTTATACAGAAGGCACTTCAAGAAACCCCTTTTGGTTCAAACCAAAGGGAAATACCCGATTTAAAGGTAACATCATCTCTTAAGTTATTTTGTTTTATTTTACTTCTCCAACCCCATAAAATCTTTTTATTCCTTTATTTTATAAAAAACCCAGTATTCTCAATATACTAGGATGTTTTTATGATTTTTATCACAACTACACTTATAGATACCTCCATCTAATGGGTAAAGAACATATTGTTCTTGTGGATGAAAAACTAACACCTCACGAAACGATGATTTATCAATTATGTCCTAACGCCTCTTATAGTGGCCATTATGATGGAATTGTATTTATATTTTATATATATATATATATTATGTTTATTTTTTATTTATGATTCGGTATTTTTTAATTTAGATCATACCTTTATGGTTTCCATTATGAGTTAACGTGATAATTTCTTTTTAAGAAGTGCGGACTACCAACCCCTTAAAGTTATATGACTCGTTCATTCCATACATGGGATGTATAAAGGATGGATTTATTGAAATTATATATGATATTATACTGGAAGTATAATATAACAATTTATCATTATGTTTTCATTCAATTTAAATACAAAATAGAAATTAAAGTAACGTTCATGCATAGGTACGACTAACCATCTCCATGAACGATGCATTTCATTTCTTACAACTAAATGTAACGTAATAATATAAATACATTTATATACTGGATATATATGGTATATATGATATATAAATATTTAATATCATTCAGTATATAATGGACTCTTGACCACATGGACAACTTGAAATTTTAATGTGTTCATTTTTGACTCAAGTTCCAAATATCGACAAAACAACCATTATAAACATAACGATTACATAATGTTTATGAAATGGTAATGAGTGATATTCAAGGAATAATAAATTTGAAAATGGTTCTTAATAAAGAATAAATAAACTTAAGTTTATTATCTAGGAAGAACAAGGAACAAACACGTCAAGTCGGACATGAGGTAAGAGGATTTCTTATCTCACTTTTAATTCCAGGAGATTTCCATTGTTTTCCACTTATTTATTGTATGTGGTGCATTGAGTAAATCCATTTGATATATATTATATTGATTATATTTATAATGATTGTATTATTTGATTCATTTGGTGGTTATTAACTTTTGGTCATACGACCTGATTGATTACAATGTGTTAAAGGGTTTTATCTCACTTTTTATTCTCTTGAGATTCATTCTATATTTGTCACTGCTTCCTTTGTGTGGTGTATGTACTACCATGATTGTAATATTTTACTAATATAATTTAATTTATGGGTATTTACATATTAATTTAGGTATAAGTTTTTCATGGGGTGCATGTTTCTTATGTTACCAAATTTGTAAGGGAACCTCTCACCCTCATTTTTTAAAAGAATTATTTCTGTTATGTCTTTTAATTTACATATTATTATGTTGGGATATGTTCTTATATATCATAATTGCAATAAATTTTATGTCAAAGTTATTATATACCCTTTTTCTATCATCAATTCATTTTCTGAATTTTAATGTTACTCTGTTAGGCTGCAAAATTTCTGTAAGGGAACTTCTTCACCCAATTTCAATTCTTTAGGTCAAACTTCTACTTCTTGAATATATCATTCTATGAATATGTGTGAATGACGTATGATTTTTTCACACTTAATATCCACTTATATTGAGTGTATTATTATTTTTCAAACATTATTATGTAATTGATTTATCATTAATCTTAGGATAAAATTTTTATAAGGGATTTCATATCAATTTACATTCCATAGAGACTTCATTGTTGTTATGCACCAATTCACTATTATGTGGTGTATATACTACACATTGTAATGTTATATCACGAATAACTTTATTTTCTTGATATTATAAAATTTTGATTAAATGTTATTCCTCAATTATTTGCATTCAAGCGTCTCTCCTTTTGTTAATAACTCATTAACTAAAATATCAATTTGAATGTTTTAATGATTTATTCTTCTAAATATTTATCTTAATTTCCAAGTTCTAAAAATTATTTTTAGGATTTATTTATATATTAATTAATGTTTTCAAATGATAATTCATTTAAAATGTTCAATGTTTTATGAGACACATTGATTAAAAAATCTCTCTATTAAATGTTTTAAATGGTTTTGAAAATGTTTTGATAAAGCATTTTTTATTTCAATATCTTGATATGGAATATCGTGATTGGAATATAGAAATGTAATATTTCATTTATTATTGTGTTATGTGTTATGAATATGTTACGGTTATTGGGAATTATTTACATATATGGGTGGTTCCATGATAAATCGTGGGCGGGTGAGACCGAGATAGCTCTCCAATGCATTTGGTAACGTGACGAAGGTAAATGTTAATGTTTCTCCTAAGAGATTTACGAAATATACTATGATGAGTATTTAAAATGTGACTCCCTATATAGGTGTGATAGCTACAATGTATGTATGTTATAAATTCCCTAAGATACATTTATGATTTCTGATTCGTGTGTGTTATTCGTAAATCTTATGATTTGGTAAGGTATGATATGATTGAAAAGTATGGTTTCATTGATTTGTATTTATTTATGGGATAATGTTTTCCTTCCTTGTTTTATAACCCTTACTGAGTTTTTATGCTTACCCCATGTTTTTAAATGTGTTTCACAGGTCTTAAAGGTGAATAATGTCAAGGATGGGATCAAGGAAAAGTGATGTTGTCTAAAACATGGAACTAGACCTGACTCTTTTTTAAGAGTTTTTATTTTATGAAAAAATGGAAACCAAGAAGAAGTGTCTACCTTGTAATTTTTCAGATTTAATGTAATAGTTATTTCTTAATTCTCTAAAATTGTAAACTTTAAAATATATTCAATGTGAATTATTCATTTAATTAAAGATTATGTAATGTTTAAGGTCGGGTCCTTATAGTTGTGATCATTCAATTTCTTGTGATAAATGATGTATATAACCATACATAATTTTTTGAAATTATGATTTTCTTACATTTCCATATTTTTACTACTTACTAATATTTTACTATTTTTATGCCAAGTATATATTATAATATATCACCTTCATACTTCCATTTTTTTATTTTCAAGAGGGTGTATTGTTAACCCTTTTTAGGATGTGAGATTTCAAAAAAAATTATAAAATATCAACCTTTTATTACTAAGTTCGAGTTAAAAATGGTGATAATTTTATTTCATAGATAAAAAGAATGTAAAATCTTAATATTTTAAAAGAACAACCATGTTTGAGAGTATATAAAATACATAAAACTGAGCATAATCAAACTAGGAAATATTCTCATTTTAATATGACTATTATAACCTAGCCATTTAATTGGTGGGTATGAATAGGAGTGACACATATTATATATATATAATTTTTTAAATCAATAATAATATATTAATTAATTCTTAGGAAATAAGAACTAATTTTTTTTGTAAATCCAATTTACTCTTCAAAGATATGTTTTCTTCAAAAGTGTGTTTATAAGGATTTTTTCCTATAAAATGATATAACTAATATATTTAACATCTATTAATGGTATTTTATAAAAATATATATAATTTTATAAATTTGTATATCAAAATTATCCCATGGTGAAATTTATAAAATTTCATAAAAAGTTTTATTTTTCATTAAATAGTGAAAAATATTGATTTTTATTCAAAATTGTATTTTATGTTAATGTTTATATGACATAAAAATATATTATGGACTTAATTTAAAATTTAATTAGTTATAATTTATTTTAAATATTCTAATAATGTGTTTTTAAAATGATTTTTTACTAAAATTTAGTATGAAAACAATTTATATTTTAAAGGGGCATTTTTCTAGAAAACCATTTTTCATCACATTTTGTCGGTTTAATTTTAAATTAAATTATGGAATTAATATGTTATAAATCATTAAAATTGGATTCAATATTCATAATTTTGGATTCCAAATTTGGTAAATATTCCCCAATTATTTTTGTTCGAAATGAATAGAAACCAATAATTTTTGTTCCCAGGATAAATTGAAAATCAGGTAATTATGGTTAAAAAATAATATGATAAGGAATATAAAATGACATTAACACATGAATTAATTTTAATTTATGAGCTTATTTCTTCTATAATCACTATATATTAAGTTATATGGACTTTTGTTTCCATTTTTATGTGATTATGACCATTATAGTAAATTATGTAAAGAAAAGTAAAAAATATCGTAGTCTTTTTATTAATAAATAAAATATTTTTAACATGAAGGATAATAATAGGATATGTTTGTTTATAAATTTTATTTTACAATATACATTTTTTAATCATCGTGGAGAATTATTTTTAAATTTTAGTGATAAAATATTTGAAATAAATGCTTACAAAATGATGATGGAGTAATTATTCAATTAATGTGAAAATAAAGTAAATGATAAAAATATATTAAAAGTAGCATAATTTAATTAGTTAAAGATACCCAAGAATTATAAAGATAAATATAACATGTTAGTGATGTATTAAAATATTTTATTTTTATTTTGTTTTATTATTTTGATGTCTTAAAATTTAATGTAAATGAATACATTTAAAATTGACATTATTGATATTTAATCAAAATGATATTTTATTGAATAATTTAAACCGAAAAAAACCATATCCTTAGCCAAGTGAATAGGATATATTTGAAAATTTCAACCATGTTTCATATATAGTCCATATTCCATTTATTTTAACTATCAATACCCTCAATTATTAAAAACTATTTTGTCATAGTAAGTATTAAAAGGGTTAATGGGGTTGGGGGTTAAAACCAAAAGATAAGGGTAAAAAGTAGTAAAAACTTTTCAGATTTAATCTTATGGGAGGTTTTAAACTCATAATTATATTATATTATAATATTATGAATTTGGATCAATTGGGATATCAGAAAATATTTATATTAATTTAATAATTTAATAAATTTGAAAAGCGCCCCTCCACTATATTATAAAAGGGAACCACTTCATCCCATTTTATCACACATAAAAATACTTTTGGGTTTGCAAATATCTTCTGAAATAGATTCCTAACATAACAACCCACAATTTTGGGGTTTATTTTTCTTCAGAATACAATACTTTGAGGGATTAATGTGTAAATAAAAGTATGTTTTCTGATGAATATGTATAGTTCTTAAATGTGCATTTTCATTTTATTTCTTCCTCCATTACATTAAAATATTATTAAAACAAGATAAAATAAAAAATAGTATATTAAATATAGATATATATTTTTATGTCAATATCATAACCTATATCCATCTTCAACTTCCATCACGTGGGAATGAAATTCATCATTCATGTGTATGCTGGACTACCACCTCAAAAATAGATTTAATTTTTTTCCACCACTACCCCTCACAACTAGTTATAACGATTGAATTAATTTTTATTTATGATATTCATGAAATATTTATATTTTTATTATAAAATATATCATTTAATTTATTAAAATTACATTAACTAAAAATGATATCATTTTAGAGGAGCACGTGTGGACTTTCACATCCACAAAGAGATCTAATTTGTTTTTAATCACCACATCACCTTGATGGGATGTACAAGTATATATAAATAAATAATATAGTATTTATGTTATAATTATAAATTTTTAAATACAAAATAACACTTGCATTTTATTCATAACGATCATTTAAAAATGGAAACATCACTCATGCATACCCACAACCTACCGTCTCCATGATTGTAACATAGTTCATTTTTCATAACCACAATTCATTTTTAGTTAAAAAATTATAATATGTGTATAAAAATTATAATTATATCATGATTATTAATCTATATATGATGTACTACTGACCTCTTTGACCCCGTTCAATACACCAGAGCTGTTTTGAAATCATAGACTAAACATCCTAAAAATACTCAACGTGGACTAAAATAACTAGGTAATTAACTATTCAACTAATATAAAATAAATAAATGGTTTAAGGATAATTGATTATAATTTTTAAATGAAATTATAAAATAAAATAATTGATATGTGTTTATTATATAAGAGTTGAAGGACATACATGGAATGTCTGGACTCAAGGTAAGATATTTCATCTAAATTTATTCCCATTGAGGAATATTTTCTTTTTAGACACCTAATTAATTTTATAAGGTGTATATAATGAAATTTTATATATTATATAATTAATAAATCGTATTTAATGTTATTTTATGTTTAAAAATTAATTATTTTATCTAATGGGATTTGACTTGAAAGTTATTAATTTGTAAAGGGTTTCTTAACTCAATTTCCTTTTACTGGGTTATTAATCATCTTGATTGACATTATTATAAAATTATTACGTTTGAAAATATATATTAATTATTCTATTTAGTATTTTAATTTTTTTTGGATTTATAATTATTACAAATAATATATCTATATATTAATTCTCAATTAAATGACATGATATTTATAAGAGAAATTCCTCTTAAATTCTTTTTCTTTGGGACATACATTGATGATACGTAGCTATCATCTTTATTTGTGATACTGATCATGTTTTTTCTTTTAGATCACGAATATTTCACTTCTATATCAATGTTTTCAAAAAAACCCAAAATATTTATTTTATAAACATGAATTATTACCTAAACTATTTCATATTATCTTTAAACATCTTTTCGAATGTTTTAAAAATGAAATTTATTATTTTTTTCCAAATGGTTCACTATTGACTCATTTTACAGATATTAGAAAAATAAAATTTAATTTTAACATTTATGACATGAAAGGATAATTCCATAATCATATTTAATATTTTATTTTAAGACTCCATCATATTTTTATAATTTTATTTTAAAAAAATGTATTTTCAAAATATTTTATGAATTATTAGTTTTTAAACGTTATTTTCATAGTGAAAAAGATATTTACTGTAGGTTCCAGGGGCAGTGAAAGTGTGTGATGGGCGATTCCCAACATTGTTTTTCCAAAATCGATGATCAATTTGAGTTCTATGCAACAATTAATGTCATGATAAATGGAATTTAATTAATGAAATAGAAAATGGGTAATTATTCCAAAATAGAGAGTGTGGATCATCAAATATTATTTATAATTAATTATTTAAATAATAAATTACCTTTACTGGAATTATTTATTCATGGATGAATCCGGTGATAGATCTATAGTCCACCTTCTTTGTATAGAATAAACCAAGTGAATATATACTCTAGCGGTGATCCACATGTCTTCCTCGAATCTCCAGACGTCGCTAAAGGAAACTATGGGTGCTAGCATGGTAGATCATTGTGCTTGTGTCATCCATATTTGATCACCTTGAGAACCACTTCCAAATCATTCTCCTTGATATGGTGGAGGAGAATTTATTTCCATTAATGGGAGTGTTCTTGGAGAATAGTGTTCTCTAGTTTTGATGTGATTCTACAAACCCATTGTGCACAACTAAGAAAAAAATGTATTGGCTCTCTTGAGAAAATAGAAGAATTGGGTATTTCTATTACTAGATTTAAAATAAAATAATTAAAGAAGTGACCATAATTAGTTATTGAATCCTAGAGACCCCCATATCAAATAATAATAATATCATAATTTTTTGACACGTGAAAAACTTGCAAATTATAATTAAATACTATTTAATAAAATAATATTAATTATTAATTACTAATTATTTCTTACAAAACTATTTATTCTATCCAAAATTAATCCATAATATCTATCTGGCCTTGAAGAATGACTATTTATATAATAAATAAATATCACTCCATTATTTTCTCATAAATAAATATATATTATATTCACTAAATAGAAAATCAATATTTATTAAATATTCCCCTCATAATATATTATCTCGAATAACTATTGATAGAATAAATGAAATCAATTACACATGAATAATTATTAAACCACATGTGATAATAATATTTATTCAACATATTAAATAATACATAATAATATATTATTTAACTGAGATTCTGGAAAAATTAGTGTGTGACACTCTGGGCATCTTTCTCAGTGGTATTAAACAAAGAAGTTTAAAGTGCAAGGTTAACATCTAGTGACACAACAAGGCACACATATAGAAAGAAGTTAATGTCGAAATGACATGCTACCTCATAATATTGAAACTATATAATATAATCCCTTTATCACAATATCTCAAACTGAGTAGGTTTCATGCCCTTTCCATCTACCTATATGCTCGATTATCTCTTTCTTTGACTTTATAATAAAATAACATGCCTATAGAACACCATGGACACATATTTATCTAGTCAATATAATTTCAACCAAAGGTCTTGAGATATTAAATTCTATTAATGAACATAAGGTATAAATCCTTTCTCACATTATTCATTAATGAAATATTATCCATGACACACCCAATATATCCAAATTTTCAACGAGAATTTGTTATCATGGTTTTCAACAATATATAAATATACGTGACTAAGAATACACATTAATAATAATATAAATTTCTATAGACCAATACACATGACCATAGATAGGAACATCCAAAGACACATATAAATTTTGATTTTCTACTGGCAGGTATCATTCTAATAATATCCTACTGGATATTACCAAGGGAGTACACCATGGGTAGGTGTCTCAAAGCCCTATAAGTCTCCACCCTTGATAGCCTATATCATTTTGTCCCTCAAATGATATCATCCATCTAGAGAATATATATTGAAGAATATCTTTTTAGCACTTCAAGGTTCCCATCATAGCAGGAAACTTCTATGAACTTTTATTGCGACAACTTCTCTTAGGACATTATCACATACAATGTGACACATAAGAAAAATAATGACGTGATATGCAGTTTATTAATATTCAAATACATGAATATGATGTCTTCATAATGTACATAGAATTTTCCTCCATATGTAACCAACTCAAAAAATCTCTCATTTTCATCAGAGACAACTACTAACAACCATTAGTTTGTTAGCTATCACATGATAGTCATACTTCTTCTAATATAGGGCTTTTATCAAAGGTTCTACTATGTTCTCTTTTATGGGTACTCTACTAATTTCAAATTTCCCCCTTTAATAGAAATCCGTCAATAGGTCATACTTTTAGAGTATATTCTTTTTCTGTTGGTGTGACCTTGGATCTTTTTCAAAACCCACCACTATAGTATTATCACAATACAATGTGATAGGGTATTTACTACTAGGTACCACATCAAGATCCTATATAAAGTCCCAAATTTAATTGGATTCCTTGGATATATTATAATAATCAATATACTTAGACACATTTGTAGAATTAGTTACAACTAACTTCTATAAACTCTTTAAGATCATAACTCCTCTATTGAGATAGAAAACATATATTGATTATGAATTCATTTCATTATGATCAATATGAAAACTAGAATTTGTATGACCTCTGATGACCATATCCTCATCTCCTCCATACACCATGAATATATATTTATTTTTTCATAGATACTTAAGGATATCCTTAAAAATGGTCAAATGTTGTTCCCTTAGACCTGCTTGATATCTTCCTACCATGCTCATTTCATAGGCAACAACATGTCATGTACATAACTTGGAATAAATTATTTATCCTATCACTAAAGATTATGGGATCTTTCTCATTTTATCTTTCTCATTTTGTGTCTAATGACACATTTTCTTAGAATGACGTAAAACATGTGACACTAGAACCAACCCACTATTCGACCATTTCATAAAAAATATATTTAGTATATGCTCAACATATCTACTTTAACATAGTCCAATCGGCCTCTTAAATCTATCACAAATGATCTGGATCCCTAATATATAAGCTCATTCTCCAGATTCCTTCATAGGGAAACCCTTTTTTAACCAATCATTAACAAAATGTATGACTTGTATGTTATTTCCAATAAGTTATATGTAATCAACATATACTACTAGGATAATGATCTCATTACCAATAATCCACTTTTAAACACATGACTCATATTCATTCTTTATAAAAAAATATTCTTTGATGGATTCATCGAATCGAATATTCTAGGACCTATATTCTTGCTTTAATCCATAAATGGATCTCTGTAACATGGAATTTTTTTTCTATCACCTGGAGTCACAAACACTTCTAGTTGTGTCACATAGACATCTTCCTAAAGGTTCCTATTATGGAATGTGGTTTTGACATCCATCAGCCAAATCTCATAGTTATGGTAAGTTACTATAGGAAGTAAAATTCTAATGGATTTAAACCTGGAAACTAGAGAAGAATATTTGTAATAGTAAATTATGTGACTGTATTTAAACCCTTTACCCACTATCCTTTCTTTATAGGTATTTTATTTATATTACATTTCGAGTTTCCTATTGAATACTCGTTTTCATCCAATAGGATTTATATCAACTATCGTATCATCCAGAACCCATTCAAGGTTCTGATACATGGAATCCATTTCAAAATTCATGGATTCTTTCAATATTGAATCTTTAGAGCTTTCTAATACCTACTTTTGTATCTTTAGAATCATCTTTTTCAATGTCAATATTTCTCCCAAAATCTTTTTTTATGATTTTCTCCTTCTTAAGGAAGAAAACCTATCTAGTGACAACCACTTTCTCGTCTTAGGGGTTTTGGAGGTAGTATCCCTTTGTTTCCTTGGGATGCTCAATAAAGATACACCTCATGCCCTGGGGTGCTATTTTTTTCCGATAAGGCCTTAAAAAATTCCTTGAAACCCCATACATGTGTATGAGATAAAATTGGTTTCTTCCACTCTATTTATTAAAGGGAATTACATTTTCCGATTTAGTTGGTAGTCTATTAAATGAGTATTCCATAGTTTGAAATGGATATCCCCAAAATGATTATGAACGATCATCATGACTCATCATTGACCTTAACTTTCCATATAAGGTATTATTCCTCCTTTCACTAACACTATTACACTATAATGTATAATGTGAAGTGTGTTGAGATTGAATCCCAAAATCTCATAGAAATTTTATGAACTCTTGGTTATGATATTCACCACCTCAATTTTATTGAAGATTTTTTATCTTCTTACCAATATGATATTCTACTTCATTCTTGAATTTCTTGAGTTTCTCAATGGACTCAATCTTATTCCACGTGAAGTAGATATAGCCATATTTACTCAAGTAATCAGTAAAATTTATGAAGTAAGAATATCCATATGTATATACTATTGGAAATGGTCTACACACAATACTGTGTATCAATCCTAGAATATCTTTTTCCCTTTCACCACGTCAACCAAATGGTTGTTTTTTCTTTTTTATGGTAAACATGCATGAAATATATCAAGTAGTTTTAGCTGAGAAGAGTCTAAATAACCAATTTGATAGAGATTTTTCAAACTCTTGAAGTTTACATGACCTAGATGGTGATTCCATAACTGAGTATTATATGAGTCATGTGAACAAGATTCATTGTCGATTTTCAATATTTGGTTTTAATAATTTAATACATAAAAAATTATTTATTGTGCCATACCATAATATATATATTCCTTATAAATGATTTTTTTATTTCCAAATTTTATAATAAATACATTTATACATAAACATGACACATAAATTATGTTCTTGGTAAGTGTAGGTACATAATAACAATATCTTAAATCCAAAATCATTATCATTGGAAATGAATAGTGGTAGTCACCAAAGGCCCGAGCATCCAACCTCACACCATTGATAGCTCACAGATCCACCTATCATTTTTCAATCTATCCAAATCTACCTGGTTATTGCATTTTTGATATATATATATATATATATGTGTGTGTGTGTGTGTGTGTGTGTGTGTGTGTGAACCAAAAGCTGTATCTAATTCCCGTTATGTATAAATGGAAATATAACACTCAGTAACGAATGCACCTTTAGCTTCCTCATACTTTTGGGTGCAGTTCGTCTTCTGGTTTCCATGATTTACACATGAGAAACATACTGTCTCCATTTATTTTCAGTACCTCTAGATCTTTTTCTTCATGAAGGACACTACTCGGGAGATTTACTCTGTTTATATGTCTTGGTATCCTTTTCCTTGTTCTCCCTTTTCTTATTGACCATAAGGACTATAGGTTTATCATGCCCCATTTCTTTATCCACTTGGATAATTAAATCAACAAGTTATGAAAGACTCTTATAATTATTTCTCATATTATAATTGACAATAAAATTAGAGAAGGTATTAGATAGTGATAAATTAATGATATCTATACACCAATCATCTGGGAATTTAATCACTAAGATATCCAATCATTCAATGTAGCCGAGAATCATGACTACAATAGCCCCAACTGGTGAAAACTCTCCAACAATAGTTGTGAACAATGAGTTGGAGATCTCATACCTATCTTATCCTGCATTCTCCTAATAGACACTCTGACGGTGAGACAATATGCTATAGGAATCCATATCCTCATGTTGATTCAAAATCTCATTAGACCTAGATGATATAATGAAACACTGAACATCTAAAGAATCACTCGGATCTTTTTCATAGAGAGATAGCTCTTTATTAATGGAATCATTTCTAGGTAAAATTCACAACAATTCTTCTAGAACATACAACATCCTTTAAAGGTAAAGGATTACATATAAGCACCTTTTATACTCCTGGAAATTTATACAAGTGATAAGGTTTTCCTTCACAAGTATGGATCACAATGATATGTTTGATATTATTTTATTATAGTTTCTAAAAAATAATATGAGAATAATTTTAGTACTTTATCTGCTAAAATTTATACAAATAAATAAATATCATAATTATTAATCTACCACTATTTTATAAAAAAACCCATATCCCTCACCATTGGCTTCATAATATCCCATTTCATAGATATTATAGTGGCCATGATTTGTATTCCCCTTCTTATTTCCCAAACATTGGTTGGTCAAGAAACTGAAATGGTTTTAGGTAGGCATTCCAAATTAAACCTACATTAAATCACATTTTCTTGATCAACATAGTGGACTCCCCAATCCTAAAATCATTTATTTTAGATTTCCGTAATCTTTTAAACTCTGTTAAACCACGTCCTTATTTGTAATTAAACCCTAGATGTGAACCACGTTAAGTCAACACAAAACCTCATATTAAAATTCCTTAATAATTTAAATCATCCCAGCTTTGGGTGGTCAAGAACACTAAACTATGGTTTTATTTTAACTGATGTAAATAAAGGCTATACTGATTAGATGTTTTATTGTGGTATTTTATCTTTTTAGGCATAAATGTCAAATTATTATCTTCATCACACACCTGTTAATTTTAAGTGGGAAATATTAAGGGATTAATCATGTCTTAGATTATATTTACACATAAGCTAGTTTATTTTAGTTCTGTCTTTCATGCTCGTTAATTCATTAATTATGTGATCATGATAAGACAATCATAATAAAATAACCATGAAACTGGTAGAAATAAAATAATAAACTGGTGTGATTGTGAACTCATAATAGTGGTTAACTTATCTAGCAGTTGATAAACTAACCATTGACCTAGGGGAAAATAACTTGAACTAATTAAGGTTCATGTTGCATATTTCTGGTTTTCCACCAATGTTTCTCCTTGGATTGGTTTCTCCTCATCTCGGAACATGAATCTCCTTAACTAGTTTGGGAGCTCCATCCAATACATATTCCTTTTACTCACATAAAGGTGAAGGGGAAAAGGGGTTTACATAAATGAAACCATGGGTATATGATCCCTACATAATGGAAGGAGATTAGGCATGCATGAAAATAATTTAATTTAATAGTAAATTAAATTAAACAAATCACATACAAAAGGAGTAGTCTAGATCATGATCATCCACATAAATCCAACAAATTGTGCATTTAATAAAACATGTATTCAATTCTTAATTTTTTATATTTAAGATAAATCATGCTCAAATCCATTAATTATCTTATTTAATTAGTTAGATAATTTATCTTAATTCTCATTCACATTTCCATGATATTATCATCTAGTATTAGTTTAAACAAATTGAATAAATTAATTTTAAATTATCTATGTATATAATTATACCTTGGAGGAAATACGATGAATACCTATCCTAATCTAACCAACATGTATTATTCTGGTATATTTTTTATTATTTGTGACATATATAAATCATGAATTATCATGTAATTTCCTGAAATGTACTTCATGGATGATTACATGGATTACATGATTTTACAGTCACCTGTTATGCTCAAATTCATGTAGAGTAACAACTTGAAATACAAATATTACATGATCTACATATCTGAAAATTTCAAAGATATAGATTAAAAATTTAAATATTTATGTATATTAAAACCTATCACATTTCATTTTCAATCTTTATGACCACAAGCAAGTACATGTCTCAAGGTTATCATAGTAAAATATATAAATTTTAAATCATTGTAATTTTGTATAAGTACACAACATGTGCACTCGAGCTACAAAACATATAAATATCTCACCGTCTATTGGTGGTATATTCCTAGGGACACAATGTGTGAGTTGTACCTCAAAAACTAGAGTACGAAACATTTCCAATGGGATAAAAGTAGTGTGATATCTAAATTACATGGTTACCTGTCAGGTAGGCCATGTACTAAAAAACACAGTCTATCATTGAATCAAAATTACTAAACACCATGTATGCGGGTTACACAGTGTGTAATATGGATGAACATGAATGAGTCTATCCCAGTAAACTGATGGTGTAAAAATTAACTACACCACGTTCCATCAAATCACATGGTTAGAGTAATTTATGAACTAACTCTTTGTGCATTGAATATAACTACACAATGTGTAATTCCCATTACACTGTGTGTAGTCTTGTATATTCTGAAAAAAGCACATCTGGATGAGTTCATTGATTTTATTTTCTTAATAAAATTAATTTTTTTGATAAATCTATTAGAAATGAATAATGAAGATAACGGTATGACAATTAAAATTAAATTAATTATTAATATTGAATTGAAACACTAAATTAAAATGTGTAAATCACTAATTATCTATAAATAATTATTTGACACCTTTAATACCACTTGTAGGTTATAGGTATAGTGGAAGTGTGCAATGGGAGGTTCCCGGATTTTCTTTTTTCCATAATTCATGGTCAATGTAAGATATATTTG
Organism: Viscum album; assembly: GCA_963277665.1. Lineage (NCBI taxonomy): Eukaryota > Viridiplantae > Streptophyta > Magnoliopsida > Santalales > Viscaceae > Viscum > Viscum album. The sequence goes on from OY728145.1 coordinate 1,642,423,860, forward strand.
ATGATCAACATTGTGATCAACCAAATTGAATAAATGAAATAGACATTTTCTAATTACGCCAGAACCAAGAGAGAGAACCATCACATATTTTGTCATAATTAAATTAATTAAATAAAGAATTACATTTATTGGAATTATTTTTTGTTGATAATCTAGTGATAGATCTACGGTCCACCATTAATGAGTTATAGAAACCAAGTGTACATTCTCTCTAGCGGTGATCCACATGTGGTCCTAAAATCATCAGATTTCACCGTAGGAATCTCCAGGTGTCGGCATAACATATCCCCACACATGAATCATCCACCTTTGATCAATTTGAGAATCTCTTCCAGAGCATTATCCTTGATCTGAGGGAAGTGGATTGATCTCTGTTCTAGGGTGAATTCTTAGAGAATGGACCACTCTAGGATTGAGAGGATTCTCCAAATCCATTTTGCATAACCAAGACAAAAATGAATTGGATATCTTGAGAAAATAACATAATTGGGTATTTATATTATTAGGTTTAAAATAATATAATTGCACAAGTACCCTTAATTATTTATTTAATACTAGAAAAACACCATGTTAAATAATAATGATATCTTTATTTTTCAACATGAACAAAACATGTGAATTATAATTAAATATTATTTAATTGAATAATATTAAATATTATTATTTATCATCAAACCATTAAAAATGGTCCTCCATTCCTCAATAATATGTATCAAGTGTTGAATAATGTCTTTTTATTTATTAAATAAATATCACTATATTATTCACCAATAAAAAAATAAACATTATATTCACTAAATAGAAAATAAATATTTGTTAAATATTCCTATCATAATATATTCTCTCAATTAACTAGGGACATAATAAATGATTTAAAACAGACTAGAATAATTATTAAACCACATGTTTCAATAATATTTATTCAACCTATTAAATAATAAATAATAATATATAATTTAACTGAGATTTTGGATACCCTTGGTGTGTGACAGTGTTGGATTCTTTCTGAGCGATATTAGGAAAAGCATCCTAAAGTCCAATGTTAGCATCTAGAAACACATAAAGGTACCCATAGAGAAAGAATTTAATGACCTAATGAAATGTTCCCTCATACGAATTCTTACATTGTAATATAATCTTATTACCAAAATATCTCAAATCAAGAGGGTTGCAATCCAGTTCTTTCAACCTATATGCTCAATTATCCCTTTATTTGAATATCCAAATATATAACATTCCATATAACACCACAGACATGGATTTATTTAGGCTATATAATTTCCATCAAAGGACCTAAGATACTAACTTCTCTAAATTAACATAAGTAATAAATCCATTCTCATGTTATTCATTAATGCAATATTACTTGTGACACACCCAATGTATCCTACTTCACCACAAACATCTATTGTCACGGTTTTTGTCAATACATCAAAATAATCGACTCAAAATAGTCCTTAATAATAATATTAAATTCTAAGAACCAAAATAAATATTCATAGATTGGAACATCCAATGAGATATATTAATATGGATTTCCTATTGGCATGTCTCCTTCTCATAAGATCCTACTAGATATTACCAAGGATATACACCATGAGTAGGTTTTTCAAAGACCTATGAGTCTCCACCCATGATAGGCTATATCATTTTTCCCTCAAATTATATCATCTATCTATGTAACATATATTCAAGAATAGTGTCATAGCACTTCCAGGTTCTTATCACAGTGGGGAACTGCTATGACCTTTTAGTGTGACAACTTTTCCTAGGACATTATCACATACTCTATTATGAAAAATAAGAATCATTATATGATAAGTAGTTTATTAAAAATAAAATCCATGAATACAGGGTTATCATAAAATTACATAGATGTTGGTTCTAGTGAACCAACTCCAACATTTGCCTCATCAATGTTTTTAATGATCTTTTAATGGTATTTCCATTCATCAACACAAACAACCCTTGATGTTTCTTATGCTCCACTGGGGATATTTTTTAATGATTCCATCCACGTTATTTTTCTATATGGATTATGAGATGCACATGGAACAAATTTGTTTTCCATGCACGATTCATGAAATAAAAGAAAAATTATTATTGTTATATTGAAAATTGAATGATTCTAATTGTATTATTCATGAATGGGACATGGAAATTATTGATGACAATACGTTGAGCCCCATTATAGCTCATAAGTGATTTCTATATAGTTTATATGAATATTTAATCCATATTATAGTTCATTTGTGAGCTAGATATATGTTAGAAAATCTTTGACCATCATTATAGATCAAGAAAAATAAGTGATAATAATATAGATTATATGATGAGTGTATCCATATAATGCTACAATGCATTGGATAATGTTTTTGTATTTTGAGGAATGAATGAGGGAGTTACTGGAGAGTTTCTTATATAGATTTAACTAGTCTCCAGTTATTTATGAAACAATTTTAAAATAGGTTTTGATGATAATGGTCCAAAATACCAAGACATTTTCATTATGCTTGATATGGGTCATACATGTTTCCTTTGATAAATATTGACACCACATGGATATTTATTATTAACTACTATGATTATTTTCTTTTCAAATACTTATTAAATTATTCATGATTGACGATCGAGATATTTATTTGTTTTCATTCTATTATTTATGCTCATTCACTTTGATTATGAAAACATATCCTTATTCTCATCATATTCTCAATGATGAGATGTAATTTTTAATGATTATGTATACCATTATTGGAAATTTGAGCTCACCCTTATTATGATTCCTTTTCCCTAGATTTTAAATCATAATGATAAATGTTTTGAGTTTAGAAAGTTTTCATATTTGATGAAATTTTTCGGAGATGTTTCTGAATTAATATGGAATATGAAAATTGGTACAGTTGAAAAGGTCCATGGGTATAAAAGTGATCAAATATTTCCATTTCATGTTTTATGATTTGGATAGAAAAAAATTGTATCACATTTATCATTATCAAAGCTATAAATATAAAGTTTATGCTTTTCTCACTGAACCTATGAGTGTGGGTAAGGTATTTACACATTCCCCTTATATTATAAGCTTAATAAATAATTGTTCAGAATATAACCATCATGCCAAAATATTATCAAACATTGATATGTGTTGGCATACACATAGAATCCACTTTTCTTCCCTAATTAGTAAAGCTTTATGAATTGAAAAATCTCCCAGTAAGTGATTTATCATTCATTGTGAAAATATATTCCTTCATAAAATCATACATACAACTGTATACATTATTTGAAGGTCATGATCAATGCCTATTCCCCCATTAGTACATGTAAATAATGTTCCCTCAGTACTAAAGTCATTAAACATGCAGATTAAAAGGGACAATCGAAAACCACCTTTCAAATTTCAATTCAATCTTCATTCAGTATGATTGTCATCATTTGAAATTACATCATTAAAATACTCATAACATATCCAAGGTTTTATATATTATTCACTAAGAAATTACCAAAAACACTAATATAGAAACCTTAACCAAGGAATTGACTTACCATAATAGTCAGTAAAATGATGAAATTCATCATCAGTTGGAAAACAAAAAAACCCATAGCCTGAAAATGATTTTCAAAAAAATATCTACATTTTTCCACTAGATGGAATCCAATCCCCATTAATCTTGTTTAAATGGAAAAAAATAATTAACAACCATCGTGGAATACTCTTATATCCATTTAAATCATTCAATAATAACTTAGTCTTAAACAAATCAAGATTAAAATTTATATTCACTATAATTATTAATTAAATTTCATGTTTATTTGTAAGATTAATATATTAAATTAAAATAAATTGTTGGTCCACATCATTATTTTTGTGTGGGCCTCCTCTATTGGGAGGTGTGTTAGTTTTCTACCCTTCTATATTTATTTTCATGCACCTCCTTGATCAATGGATATTCTTTAGATTTATTATCTGTTATTTATTAAACTAGATCATGTGGATGGTTCTAGCCCTTGAAGTGTTTGTTAGATGATGTATATATATATATTCCTCTATGTTTGTATTCATATTATGGTCTATGACACTACCATTTATCATTTAAGTGTGGTATACACTATATAATATGTGTTTCCATTATGATACATTCCAAACTATTCTTCCATTATTATAGTTGGGATCTAAATCATTGCAGGATGTTTCTTGAGTTTTCGATAACTCAATATCTCTATGAGATAAAGAGATAAAGAGAGAGACAAATGATTTGTAATATCTATGGTGACCTGGTTCTTACTTGAAAAGTGAAAAACATAAGATAAGTCTTGATATAGATGGATCATTACATGAAAACCTATAGTATCAACCATAAATAATGAGGTATATTTCTTGTTGGTTGGTTTTTGAATCTTCAGGGAAGAAATCAGGCCGTATACAAATACATTTGACTCATAAAATCTCATTTGATAAAAAATGGATACAATGATATTCTGGACCTATAGGATGATGGTTGGGTGAAAAAGTATTGAACATGGAAGTTTTAATCAAACCTCAGAGGATTCTTGTAATTGATGAAGGTGTGATGATCCATAGTCTGAAGATCTTAAGTTATTATGTATGATACTTTTTTTTATTCAGTGTTGTATCTACATTTTATTTTATTTCTTTGAAGTGATGATTTGATATAGATTTTAGTAATATATCAACTCCTAAAATTCATCTAGTTTATAAGTCCCTAGTGTACTGAGATCCTCATTCTTGAATAGTTTTGACAGTACTAGTTTGTTTTTTTTCTTCTTTCCATCCATTTTACTCATTATTCTTTCAAATTGAATCATGTGGTGATCCTACCCCTTGTACATCTTCCAATTGACAAAATATTTTTTTATCTCTTTGTTCATTTTCCAATTTATGTTTTTATTTTCAACAACATTTATAGATGAATATTCTATTTCATATTAGTTTTTATTTAATTTATTCATTTCTTTGGATTTATTTGTTGATGTTGAAGCCGTTAGAGTTATTTACTACTCCCTATTCAATGTCTTATACTGATGATATGTTAGATTCTTACTATTAATTTATATTAATAAAAATAACATGTATATGGTTTCGGAAATTTATAGTATTAATCTTGAAGTGAAATTATATTTTTTTGAAACTAGTTCGTATAATCAACAAGTGCAAACATGTTCTTATTTTTTAATAGATTTATGCAAGCTTGTTATTTTTTTTAATTTATATTTATATTATTGCAGTGATTAGATCACTTATTGTAAATCATTTCTCTTTCCATTTTTTGGGAATTATAAATGATGAATTTTTCATTATTTATTAGTTTCATGTGATATGAACTAGAATGATAGGCATTCTTTTCTTTGTTTCTATGATTTTTAGTCCCTTTAATTAATAGTTGATAACAAATTAGATCTTAGTGACTATGTCACAACCTATCCCATGTTTGTCATTGAGCTGTAACTCCCCCATGCCGGCCTCTATATGCCTGCGGGTGGTGACAAGCACCAAAGGCATAATATACTCGGTGAGTCCTTTGCCTGAGAACCAGTACACACACATAACCAACTCAATAAAAATGAGAAATGGAAAAGGAAATAAATAAAAATACTACTATAAAAGGGAACCATATATTTATCAACCTCTAATATGTAGAAGTACATTAAAGTAAACAAAAATGGAAAAAGGAAAAAATACATGCCCAACCAGAAAAGTGCCAAAACCAAGCAATAAATGTAAAGAAAGATAGTTGAGAGAGCCCTGCTCTTGGATATCCTAAGCTACAACCACTGTACGCAGCCTAAGCACCTTGTATCTACAAGCTACTCTCATGTCAAAATCAACCATTCCATATTCTACATATGGAATGATAAATTCATGGAAATCTCATGTAGGGGTGAGTATAAACATAGTAGGACACCCCAAAATTCGAAGGGGGAGAAGTAAGAGATAGAACAGATGAGGGAAGTAGTAGATAGAACATGGTATAGTAAATGAGTGTATGTCAAAACCAAAAGAGAGTGAATAAAAAACCATTAAAAAATAGGAGATTGAAACGACTTGAATATAGACTTCTTGTCGAGTCTTCGCTACCTATAGTAGGAGAGTAGACTCGTCGAACCATGAGAAGCTATTCAGAGAAAGCAGGTGGCATAACTTGTGAATATTTTCTTATCCTCGAATGAGAGTATCCAAAACCAATGAGTGGGTACTGAAATAGGATATATATATATATATATAATCATTCAATGAATCCCAAATGAGAGAGTAAGGGGATCTAAATCTCACATATCAGCCTTGTAAAAGAGTCTCCAATAATACTAAGAGTAACCACCAATGATTCCCATAATCCCACACGTCTTCCCAGAAGACACAAGTCATAGGGGCTTAATCACAACACCCTGATACTATTCTCTTTGGGTGACTCTATCTCACCCACAAGGTTTTCGGTCACATTAAAAGGATGTGTATTGGTGGGAAAAGATTCCCACTTACTCATCGAGTTCATAGTTATATAAAATCATGTCTCATGACTGATCTATATAGTTAAGAAGTCATGCCTCAAGGTTGAGGAACAATGTCCTGCCCGGTTGGAAGGTTCAACTATAGTTTCATTGAGGACCCATGCTGATCCTGATAGAAGGGTTCCTCTATAGTGTCATCGAGGACCCATGCCCAACCTATCTGGAGGGTTACACTTAGAATAGGTTGAAGAAACATGCCCATCCTAGCCATTGGGTTCCACTCTAGTGTCATCGAGGATCCATGTTCATCCCTGTTGGAGGGTTCCACTTAGAATAGGTCAAGGACCCATGCCCATCCCAGATAGGGGTTCCACTATAGTGTCATTGAGGACCCATTCCCAGCCTAATTAGAGGGTTCCACTTGGAATACTCTGATTTCGTCACCTGAACACTACAGTCATCGAGCGTCACCTCAGATTGGTGCCACACTCAGAGCATCACACATCATATATCAAAACATACTATGCATTACACCATCATGTTTAACATAGAAACAAAAATAGTATAGGCTACTCACGGGCCAAAGTACGAGTACATAAGAATGTGGTACAAGAGGCATAAGATTCATAAATTGGTATACGACACGTGTGGGGCCCAAAAGATGTATGACCACACCTCATCGCCTGGCCATGTATCTAGACATATCCATGTACCAAACTATGAACCATCACGCTTAGGCATGCTATTGTACTCCAAGAGTACATGTAACATATGGCCAAAAGGGTGATAAACACATGATGCTCATCTTTGTTCTGAATGGAAAAACATAACTTAACTAACTTTCCTCATTAGATGGACCAAAATAACCAAACGGATCACATCGTTGGGATCATTCTTGGAGAATTACACAATATCAACTGTTCATTCTCCTAGATTGGACACCTAGTGATGAAATTTCATTCAACCATGTTGTGCACAAACTGACCCTCTTGGGGACCATGTTTTAATCAAAAAACACATTATTTAGATCCCACCATTTCTATCTTCACAAATAATCACTTGGATTGGCTATTCATTAGACTAAAACGGAAACCTGGTGAAAAAGTTACATTTCACTACAAACTCCCAAAACTAGGCCTCATGGGGCCCATGCCTCGATTTCAGGTTAAGAACTCAAAATCATCCTTGAAATGTTTGCCCCAATTTCTGTGTCATGAAACTACTAATAGAATGTCGATCAGACCTTGTATGCTAGAGTTAGGTCTGATACAAAAATCCCAAATAATAATAGTTATATTATTATTATTATATTTAGGAATTTCATTCATCCGATAGATAATCCGAAAAAATAAAATTCCCAAATAACCTCATACCGTCTATCTTGAAAGTAGGATCCCTTTGACATAGGAGAAATGTAAAATGTATTCTACATTTATGAGTTACGTTCGAATAAGAATTTTGAAAATAATTTTAATTTTCAAATTTTAGAGAGTTTTATTGTCATTCTCCATGAGTTAAAAAAACCCAATATTGGTATTAAAAATTCCATACAAAAATTTATGTTGTGTAGCCCATGACGGTGTGCCAATCAGACACCGTATGGGAGATTTATGGGGGATTTACCTTTTTAATAATAATAATAATAACATTATTATTATTATTATTAATATATTAAATTTGTATTTAAAAAAAAATATTTAAACTAAATCCCCCCTCCACTATCACGCATGACGCCGCCCTGGGATGCCACCTACTGGCTGCCCCTTCTTCTTCACTATAGGCCACTATCCCACCTGGCCTCTGCCTGCCGTACAAAACCACATCCCACTGCCTGGAGCTGAATTGACCACATCCAAGCCATACTACACACCTCACACCACCTCTCTACCTCTGTATGGCCTACATGGCCACTTGCATCACCAGAGCCATGATATGGAGCAACCCTAGACCCCCGCAACTGGTGGTCCCTTCTATAGACCACATGCACCATTTTAGTGATAGAAACATGAAGATGAAACCAGATCCCAAATCCTCCAGTACCAATCTACAAAGACACGTTCTTTGTTCATAGATCTATTTCCATTCCAACATGATGAAATGTAGAAACTGCCATCGATCACCCTCGTGGATCCTCCAATGCCTAAAACTCTAAATTGATCAATGATTTGGACTCCTCAGATCAAGAGATTTGTAGACCTATGCATCTACCAACAATTCATCAATGTTTCCATGTGATTAAAACTTTTTGACAGAGAATGGATGAAGACCATTAAGAACAGGTGATCTATAAATTTAAACGGATGTTGGTTATTGTTAGTTTTTCCATCAACAAAGGATTTAAAAGTTGTGAGAATGTTAAAGGAGCAGTTCTGATGACAAAAACATCAATCGGAGAATGAAAAATCTGAGATAAGAATCCTACATGGATTTTGGATCCTTCACAACATTCACCACAATATGATCTTCTCAGATCTGCAATCTCATTATGATATGCCAGCGATCGGACATGAATTCTCCATTGGAAGAAGAGGAGGAGCTCTCACCACCAAGGGAGGAAATGATCTAAACCCCTATCCATTTCCTTAAACACATATTTTTAGGTATCTTCTGATGATCATGGATTTTTAACCTTCCATACCTGCTCACCTATGGTTTCACCTAGGTAAAATATCATGCTACGAACTCAATGGTTTACTTGTATTTCCAATTCGAGTCCCTTTTCAAAATTTATTTTATCATATGTCAACAATTAATAATTATATTTAATTAATTTATTTATGATAAGGGCCTTGGTACATTTTTCAACCAAAGGCTTACATCGAAAAAAGATATACCCCACCTAGGGTAAAGGCATGATCCAGACCCAACAATGGCCTCATATTTCGGACCCGAGTTACCATTTAAGAGAAATCCTATTTCCTTCACATGCATAATATAATAATAATAAATATTTTTATAATATTAATTCATCGTAAATTGGGCCTCAGAATTTCACACCGTCTTAGCATGATTATATAGAAATATATGTAAAAATATTAAAATGTATTTACAGGTGAAAACTAGGTCTCTATATCATTCCCTCCTTCAAACTTTTCATTCCCAAAAAGTAAAAATAGATAAAAAATTCATGATACTGAGATCACACCCAGATATTCCACTCCCAGGGAAAATCCTACATGTTTCCATGTTTCCACAACATGCACACCAAGGTGATGGTCCATCCATATATAGTTTTCTCCTATCGATGACGTGCATATGATCATTCACATATCTCCTTGGATGTGACATTTGGAAAAATTCATGCACATTATCAAGATTTGGGGGTATGGAAAGGTGGTAAAAACCTTCTCCAACATTATGAATGATCTTGAATGGTCCGAAGAACATCAAGGATATATTTTCTACATGGCTGTAAATTAAAATGAAATCCCTCTACATATCCTCCAAAACATGGATAGTGCGCTCAATATACCCATCGCTCTGGGGGTGAAATATCATAACTATCCCTAGTTGGGTCCCGAACATCTTCTCCAATACTCTCGACAATCATTATGTAAAACAAAAGTAAGTATTTTAGACAAATGTTGGGGGGGGGGACAACATGAAGGCAGACGATCTCCCGTACGTACAACTACGTCAAACTCTCTACTGAAATCTATTCCCTGATATTAAGGAAGTGTGTTCACTTTGTGAGTCTATCTTTTATCACCTAGATTTTATCATGGTTATTAGCTATAGGTGGAAGCCCTATTTGAAATTCCTTGGATAAGCCATCCTATTTCCACTCTAGGATTTCAAGAAGCTGTAACAAACCGCCAAAACATGGTGTTCAACATTCACCCATTGACAGGTGAGTAATCGTGAGATGAACTCAACTACGCTTTATCTAATGATGGTCCCCCAAAATAGGCACTTAAGATCCCTATAGATCATCCACACACCAGGATGTATAGCTAAGGGAGAAGGGTGGAACACCCGCATCACCTCCTCCCGCACCACGGCTGAAACTTCTATTCACCCCTAGAAGAAGATCTTGTGATTATATACTTTGGAATATGCATCTGTTATGTTTCTTTTGGATAGTACTCTCTCACATGATCAAAAAATGAAGGAGTTAACACCATCAACTGAAGAAAAAATGTACCCTTCTGCTCCACTAGGGTCAGTTTCTGGGAAGCTAACAGCTCTAAAACATCCCACACTAAGTTATCCTAGGATATCCTACTACAATAATCCACTACGATGTTGGCCTTTCATAGAGTATAGGCTATCTCGAAGTCTTAGTCTTATTGTGAGTACAACCATCATCATCACCTCATGTTCAAGTCACTTTGGGAGAATATGTACCTGAAACTCTAGTGGTGTGAGCAAACCAAAAATTTATCTCCCAGAAGATAGTGTCTCCACATCCTCAAGGAGAATACTACCACTTCCAACACCAAGTATTGAGTCACATCGCCCTATTCATGGGGTCTCCATCGCCTCAACCTATAATTGATAATTGTTCTTCACTTATATTGGAAAGAGAGTAATTCTCAAACCAATCACTCTACAATATCCACTAGTGGAACTCCAAGAAAAAGGAGGTCAAGCATAAAATCTCAAATGGAAATGCGAGGACCTGCTTCAACACTCCACTACACAACCCAACAATGAATTGACAAGTCCGAGGGACTCATCCATCACAACTTAATACTATATGCTATGGAAAACACTAACCTAACCTCATATATTATATCGTGTCAGAGAAACATGTCTCGATTGGGGAATTTAACCTCTTTATCCTATATTCAAAAATGCGCCGAACAAAAATGTCACAGGGTTACACCCACACCCCATGTCACCTTAATAAAACCTCTATAAAGAAGTAGGTAGGATGGATTAACCCATAGAGTGGCTAAAAATTTTTACTAAAAAAAGTATAAAAGACATAAGAAATGCTTATTATCATCTAATGCGTTGCATGATTGTAAATATCCATAACATGTAGCTACATGTGGCCTCGGGCTCCAGCTCCCAAAGCCTGACATGGGCTGCCTAGTGGTGGTGGAAGGATTTGGTAGCATCATCCACCACCCATAGCACATCCTGCTCATCAACTAGAACCGCTTACCTAGGTAATACCAAGCCATTTCCTAGGAGATTCCTAATCATGAAGTTGTCTATGGTGTGGTGGTCTATCTACCATCAGCCAGGGAAGCTCAGCACGTCTGGTCTAGTAGTATCATGGCATCTGACATTGACCATTTGATAGAAACATCTCTGTCACGAGTTCCTTATCTAGCACCCGGACATAGGTGGGAGTACACAAGCGTACTACACTAGAAAGAATATCTCTATAGAGACCCTCCTCAAACTTCTGGGCTCATAAGTTTCCATCGTGGACCATGCCCAAAGAGTATTGAGTATGATCTATGAAACAAGTTGTGTACTCAGCCACAATCATCCCTCCATATGAATACTCTAGAATCTCCTGAATCTAAAGAGACCATTAGCAGGATGGGTAGTACTTCTCATGGAACAACTATTAAGAGTCATCCCATGAGAGTGCTTGCTCATCAGGCATCTAAGTAATCGGTCTCTATCAACACCCAACTAATTTCTGTAAAAGACCTGTTACTAAAGACACCATAAGATCTATTAGTGTCCAAACAGTCATGAAAAGGAGGAACAATGACTCCATCCAAACCTCTACTACCTAAGGATCTGGCTAACCGTGGAACCTCAGCGGTCTCTAGCCCTAGAACTCACAGAGTGTGCTCAACTTGTGCACTTCCTCGGATTACTTTTCTAGGACTAACTTCTACTCAATAGGTGGGGGTGCTGCTACTTTACCACATGGAGGAAGGGGGTCGCATGATGTATCATGAACTGAGGCCTCAACGCTCACAGAATCATCATCACGAACGAAATTTGATTCCTAGATGGCTATCATTAGAGAAGAATCTTGAAACTTATAAAGAAAAACCATGGTCAAATGAGCACACAAAAAAAAAAAAACACACACACACACACACACACATATATATATATATATATATATATATATATCAACTACATTGGGTAGCTGACTCATGAAGGACACTCATAATGTCAATCCAATATGTTGCATGAACCAATGTTCTTTCAAAAAAATGTCCCAGTACACCAAATCGACATGTGGGTAATCATGGTCCTGGTGAATGGCTACATCAGCTGCCACACAATCACTAAAATACCTAGTCTGAGAGCCACAAGTGATACATGTTGAAACCATTTCCTTAAACCCAACTTGGACCATTTGAGGGAAATTTACGAATAACATGCCAAGTGTCGAACCACTTTTGATATAAATTTTTCACGACCCGACCCATATAGGGACACAAGCCAAAACTTACCCAAGTAAATTTCCATATGCCAGTGGGTGGAGACAAGTTCTGAAGGCCCAATAAAATAGAGTAGGCCTTTTCATAAGAACTGACACAGAAACAGACACACACACACAACCAACTGAAGGAAAAAAGTGCCAAGGAAACAGAAGAAAAGATACAACACTACTATAAAAGGGAACTAAGCATGCATCAACCACTAATCAGTACATGTATATAAAAAAAACACAAAGGGAAAAGGGAAAAAATACACACCCAACCATAAAAGTGCCACAATCAATAAGTAGTAGAAAAGTAAAATAGATGATAGATCCCTGCTCCTAGATCCAATGCTACAACCACCATAGGTGATCTAAGCACCCTGTATCCCTATGCTCCTCTAAAGTCACCATCACCATGTATTCTATCTTCATATGGAATGATATATGCAGGAAAATCCCTTGCAGGGGTGAGTATAAACTTTCTTAGTAGGATTCCCCAAAAGGAGAACACATAGCAGTAAGCGATTCAACTGAAGGGGGAAGTAGTACACAGAACAAGGTACATTTAAAGTGTATAGATCCACCCAACAAGATATTGAATGTAAACTTTTCCAATCCCCAAGAGCTTGAAACGATGATAATATTAACTTCTCATCATGTATTCGCTACCTATAGTAGGAGAGTAGACTCTTCCAACCATCAGAAGCTATACATGGAAAGCACATGGAATACCCTTCATGAATTCATCTCTATAGAAAGGATAGTATACAAAACCCAAGGATGTACTAAAAGACGATACATATATATATACATATATTCTCAGTAAAAGATTCCCAAATGATAGAGTAAGTGGATATCCATCTCAAAACTTAGCCCTAGTAAAAGAGAAACTAACAGTTCCAAGAGTAACCACCAACAATGCCCAACATACCACACATTTTCCATCAACACGCAAGTCAAAGGGGATCAATAAAAAACCTTGATACTATCTACTTTGGGATGCTCTATCTAACCAAAATGGTTTTAGGTCACATCATAAGTATCTGTCTCAGTGGGAAAAGCACGCCTCTTACTCATCAAGTCTAGAGTTACATCAATGAATGTCTTTCCACTGATCCTCATAGTTAAAAAGCCATGAATCAACCTTGAGGACCCATGCCTAGCTCTACTGGATAGTTCCACACTAGTTTCTTGAGGAATCATGCCCAGTTTGGCTGGATGGTTCGATTCTAGTGTCATTAAGGACCCATGTCTAGCCTTACTCAAGGGTTGCACTCTGAATAGGCTGAAGACCCATGAAAAGATGAGTTATATGGTTCTACTATAGTGTCATTGAGGACCCATGACCATCTCAGTTAGAGGGTTACACTCAGAATTGGTCGAGAAAGCATGGCCATCCATGTTGGAGGGTTCCACTCTAGTGTCATCAAGGACCCATGCCATGTCCAACTAGAGGGTTCCACTCAGAAAAATTTGATATCATGATCAGACCATTGCTGTCATCGAGTATCACCTTAGATAGGAATCACACTGGAAACATCACACATCATTACTAGAAAGTCACTACAGAGGGAACCATCATGTTCTACGTGAAAAAAACTCAATATAGGCTACTCACATGCCAAAATATGATAACAAAAGAATGAGATATGAGAGGTAGAATATTTGTAAATTTGTACATGATGTGTGTGGGGCCCACAAGATGTGTGGCCCCATCTCATCACCTGTCAGTGAACCTAGCCATACTCTAGTACCAAACTGTGAACCGGTACCCCTAGGTGTACTTACATATTACATGTCACATCTAGCGAAAAGGCTGATGAGAACACGATTCTCGTCATTGGTCTAATGGTAAAAAACACAGCGTTAATTTTTTTACCCCTCAAATGACCTTAGATAACCAAACAGATCACACCATTGTGATTGTTGTGAAAAAGAGCACATGATCGACTATTCATTCTCTCGAATCAGACACCTAGAGAAGAAACTGCATTCTACCACACTATGCACAAAGAGTACCTCATGGGGTCTGTTTTTTGATACTGAAACACACCATATAGATCACACCATTTAGATCCTGCTAAAAAAACACATGGGATCAACTATTTAGTCATCCAAAATGGACACTCGGTGAAAATGCCACATTTCAGCACAAATGCCCAAACCAAGCCTCATGGGTCCCACACCTTGATTTCAGTTTAAGCTCTTTGAATTGGTCTTGAAATGGACACCTCATTTTTAGGGTTGTGATGCAGTTGACAACATGTCGATCAGACCTCATAGACAGAAGTTAGGCCTGAAAAAAAATTCACCAATAATAATAATTATATTATTATTATTATTATATTTAGGCATTTTCTGCAACTGATCCACGAGCCAAAAATAGAATATTCCCAAAATGGCCTTGAAAGGCTTGCCTTGAAAGTAGGATCACATCGCCATAGATGACATGTAAAATAGACACTCCATTTAAGAGTTACATTCAAATCAGCTTTTTGAAAATAATAATAATATTATTATTTTAGAGTGTTTTATAGTCCTAATCCACAAGTCGGTGAAAGGAACCCAACATTAGCCTTAGAAAGACTATATCAAAAGTTGGGTCGTGTGACCACTGATGGCGCGCCAATCAGTCACCGCCAAGGGGAGTTACGAGGTATTAACCATTTTAATAACTCTAATAATAATAATAATAATAATAATACATTAAATTTTTATTTAATGAAAAAACAAAATTAACTCCCCCCCGGGTCATGTGCGGTTCCGCCAGGGCCCACCAGTTACAGGCCCCCTCCTCCTCTTCACCGCGGGCCACCATCCCGCCTATTGTCCACCACTCATGCGGAACCATGCCATGCCATTAGGAGCCGCACCAACCACCGCTTGGCCAGACCACCAACCTCACACCACTTTCCTACCTCCTAACAACCTACCTGGATTCCTACCACACTAGAGTCACGACCTTGATGCATGTTGGACCCTCACTCACCAGTGGTTCCTTCCACAGACCACTGGAACCACTTCAGTGCTCAAAACATGAAGATAAAACCATATCTGGGATCCTCGAGCCCCGATCCCTATAGACACATGCTTCGCTCATATATCTGTCACTATTTCAAAGTGATGAAAATTGGACACCACTTCCCCTCATCGTCATGGATCCTCCAGCTACCAAAACTGGAAACTGGGTATAGATCTAGACTCCTCAGATTGAGATCTTCACAGACCGATGCTTCGCCCAATGTTTCACTAACGTTTCTATGTGAAGAAAAGTTGTCAAGGAATAATGGATGAAGAATGTGAAGAACAAGAGATCTATAAATTTTAATAGATGTTGACCATTGTATGTTTTTCCATCAAGAAATGATTTCATAGTAGTGGGGATTATAAAGGATGAATTCTAAAAACAAAAACATCAATCGGGGAATGAAGAATAAAAAATTAGAATCCTACATGGATACTGGATCCGGCATTACGTTCGCCATACTCTAATCTTCTCAAATATTCAATATCATCATAATCTACTTGGGATCTAACATTGACTCACCATCAAATGAAGAGGAGGAGTTATAGCCACTGTGGGAGGAAATGAGATAAACACATACCCATTTCCTTAAAATCCAATTTATAGGAAACCACTAGTGGTTTTGGAATATGTACCTCCCGCACCCACTCACCTGAGGTTATGCCTAGGTAAAATAACATGCTATAAACTCAACGACAATATCATATTTAAAATACGAGTCCCCGTTCAAAATTTATTTGATCTGACATCAAAAAAATTAATTATATTTGATAAATTTATTTATGAAAATGACCTTAGTTACTTTTGGAACAGAAGGCCTACGCCGACAAAATTTATACCTTGCTTAAGGTAAACTACATGCTCTGAAATCAATCATGGCATCATATTTCGAATATGATCTATGTTTAAGATATATCACATTTCCATCATGTTCATAGTATAAAATACTTAATAGTTTTGAAAAGTAAATTCCGGGAACACCAAGTCCCCAAAAGTTTCAACTTATGAGTTTCAGTATTGTAGTTGGGGAAGAACCAGATACTCAACAACTATTTATTAGAAATAAAATATGGATCAAACAAGACAAAAAGATGGGTCTCCACCTAACCACCCATTAGTGAAGTATAACCTCTCTACCAAATGTTAATTAATTTTTCCAAGCCACTTAAATATTTAGTGGGATTTAAATCAAATCATCTCTTTAATCAAGATTATGTTCCATGCATGTATTTACTATCTATGTTGTGAGGATCCAAAATCCCATAAAAAAGAAGTATCAACCAAAACAACACTGTACATTGAATTTTGGACATTTTTTGGGTCTATAATTTTTATAAAACACACGACTTCCGAAATTAAAATCTACCTATCCCCTAGAAATATTTACAGATTCGGAACAAAAATTTCCTTCCTTATACTATGTATATCATCCTCGAAACAATTTCACCTTTTATTAAGGGAAATAACACTGTCATTAACCAGCCATTCAAAATATTTTCTACCTGGTAACCCCTAAAAATCTCTAAAGATGTCATTCTACAGCCAAAAAAACCTCCTTGGAATTTATAATTTTTTTATTCTTATTAAATATTGATGAACTGAAACTGTAAAACATGGTGGTTTATGACCCATGAAATTACAGATGATGTTGGTACCATCCGAAGACCTGTAGAAGGGGTTGGTGCTTCTTGATGAAAACGTACAAAAGATATTTTTTCTATATATCATATCCATATATATAAATCTGGGTGTAGATCACTGAAAACAATGTAATCACTTGCATCCCCATTTTGAAAAAAAAAATAATTACTGGCTTCACCAAAGAGAAATAATCAAAACTACTTCTTGCAATTTTAGTCAATCTGGTCTCCTTAGGGGAAACCGCTACAAAATGAGCCCCTCTATATGAAAATCCATTCCTTAAAAACACCCAATGTCATTTTTTGATTTTAATTCAATAAATTCATTTGAAATTCACTGAAACAGTCACACAAAGATCACTCCACCTTTATTTGACTACCATAAAAGTTGGTTTTCGCAGCACCAGACCTTTATCATCACTAAAAAAGAACTTATAAAGGGTACTTTTAACAGCGCTAAAAGAAGAACTGTTCAAAGTAGCCCTTTATTAGCGTTTTTAGCGCTGTTAATGGTGGGGGAGTTTTATCAATTCTTTTAAAAAAGCTGTGACAAAGACCCCTTTCATCAGCAATTTTTTACAAGCACTAAAAAAAGCTATATTTCAAAAAAAGTCATTAAAAGTAATATTTTATTATATAAATATAATATATATTTTTAAATGTGTTTTAGAAAATCATTAATAGAAATTTAAACTTAATATATAATATATTTAGTAAAAAAACTTATGAAATAGATAAAAAAATATTTTTAATTAATAATCTAGTAATTTTTTTTCAAATAATAGTCATTTAATAACAATTTTAATATAAAATAAATAAATAAATAAATAAATAAAAGATCTAAAATAAGTGGAAAAAACAACTTGAACTTCAAACGATAATAAATTTTGATTCGGATATCCATTTGAGCTCTACCCCATACCAAATTGATGCTTGTGAGGATCTCTACACCGCTATGACCTAGGAGGACCCTAGTAAAGTTTTTTTGAGGCAAAAAGGCTATGAAGGCCTCCAAAATTGGGTTTTTATTCAGCATACCCAAATTTTTTATCATTTAAAGGATTTTTAGACTCATTTACCGGGGTCTTACGACCATTTTTTTGGTTGGGACTAAATTTATTCATAGGAGTCATAATCATATTGATATAATGGTTTTGAAATTTTGTCATTTTTCACAATGTGTTGTTATTTATAATCAAATATATAACAATATAAACATATTTTTTAATATATTCACACATAAAAATTTAATTTTATAAATAATTAATTAAACACATTTTCATATAAAATATATTCATTAAAATATAAGAGTTACCTAAAAAAACTAAAATCAATTTTATTTAAAATACATAATATGAACATTTATACACCTATATAATGTATGTGTGTGTGTGTCTATATATATATGCATATATTAATGTTTCTGTGTGTGGGTTTTAGAAAAATGATATATATTATCAATATGTTCTAACATATAAATAGAAATATTAATATATAATAATTTAAATATATATAAATATGTATAATTATAATTACAAATACACATATATATAATATGTATGTATTTGTTTATATGTTGTATATATGTATGTATGTATGTATTTATTTATTTATAAACACAAAAAAAAAATATATTTTATAATAGTATTTAAAACTAATCTTTCAAATATATATTAATATATGAATAAATATTTAACTGTATATTTATATTAAAATATAAATGAATATACCGCTAAAAGATATAACTATATATATACATAAATAGATGTATATTAATATACGAATAAATAAACAAATCTATATATTGATATAACTATATATATATATTAATATAAATATATTTTAATATATGAATAAATATAACTAAATATATATATATATATATAAATAAATAAATAAATATCATTAAGTTGTGATCAAAGAAAAATGGAGGAGTGGTGAAGTGTCTAGGCGCACAGGGAATAGGTTTGGAGTTCGAATCCTTAGAGAGGTAGGGGCGCCTACGCAAGTGCAAGAAGGGGAGGCTAGCACCATTAAAGGTGTTGGAGGGAACTATTAAAGCCAAGTAGGTGGGGGCAGGCACATGTGGGGGTGGGAAGGGGGTGGCAGGAGCTTTTAAAAGGGGTGGTCTCCAATTTTTATTTTTTAATTTTTTTTAATTTTTTAGACTTTTATTAGTGCAAAAAAAAACACAGATAAAAGGTTCCTTTATTAGTGATAAAAAAGCATTGATAATTGGGAACCCTCTTTAACTTCACTAAGATTAACAACGCTAAAAAAGTGTTGTTAAAATCTATTTCTAGCACTGATAAAATCACTATCAGTAGTACTGTTTGCTTCTATGGTCTAAGTCACTATTTTCTACCTCTATGCATTTATCTCTAGTATTTTTTCAAATTCACTATGGGTGTATCTATTAAATATACTAGAGAAAGGAGTGATGTAGTGGTGATGACTTGAGTGAATAAAAAATAAAAAATAAAATAGTGAAATGAATGATTGTAATGTGGGGTGAGATTATTGTATGAAAAGATAAAAATGATATAGAATAATTTTTGGAAATACAAAAATGTGGAAGAATATCTTAATGGAATGAATAAGAGGGGATATTTGAAAAACAAATGGAGGTTAGTTGTATGAGTTTGTTAAACGAAAAGTAACATTTTATTCCCAGAAATAGAAGAAAAGGAACATCTCAAGGAGGGAAAAAATGATGCAAGCTGAGTGAATCGCCCCTAACAAAGTGATTAATATCCCGATGAATTGATCTAGTAAATATAAATATTATGAATTTATTATTACCACTACCCATTCTGGTCCATGAATTTATATTAAGGTCACCTTCCATAAATGTGTGTCTAACCACAATGCCCTGGTCCAAAAGAAATCTGTATTTTCTTATAAAATAGGAAAGGTCCCATGCAGTTCTTTTTTTTATTTGAAGAATCTCAACCATAATTTTATGGTATTATTCAATGATAGAAATAAAAATTACATACTAGTTAAAAAAGGAGATACCACTATATATCTCCCAAGCCTTTGCCGTAGTGGAATTTCCTAACCTATAAAAACACCTGAACCTGAGCCCCACTGATCCACTATCATCCAAAATTAGCCCATGTCCTCACATTACCATTGTAACACATGACCAATAAACATTGATTTTCATTATAATGTATGGGGGACCCAATGAACCCATCTCCCAGAAGAACCAGACCTCGTATGTGCAGTGGAAATCCTTCAACATGGAAGGAGTTCTTAGTGGTAAGAAGAATAAGACCCATCAGGAAACAAGAATTCCAGTTTCGAAACAAAAACCCTCACCCAAACCAGAATGTTAGTTAATGATAATTGGGAAGTCTCTAAATCTATTCCTGGCCTCTTAAAGTACCTATCACACAATGTAAAATCTATTCCACGGATCTTACTTCCATTATAATTCTACCCAACCCATTGGAACCAATTGTCTAGAGACTTCATCAATGAATATCCTCTCATTGATAATCCTATGCATCAACTGGTTTTGTCCCAAATACGGAAATCCCAAACCATTCTTAAGGAGATATTCCACACCATTTCATAGGTGACTTGCAACATATACAATCCGAAACCAAATAAATAAATTTCCCTTTAACAATGTTATCCATTGGAATAGACTTATTACATAAATGGCACACTGAAAAATATGCTTCGCCAACATCTCTTTACAAAAGTTCCGGCTATTCCACATGTCCCACTTATATGTTTCATGTATCAATTCATGAAAATCCTATCTTTTGAAGTATCTGATGGAAGAATCTATAAAAACATTAGTATCTCTCTCACTGATCATTTTAATTTCCCAAAATAACAACTTTTCCTTCTCACTGAGCATTGAGTTAATAATATTAGGGAATATAGATGCTTCATAAAAGGAAAATTACAATACTGGACATCCTACATTGTGCAATTGCTTGCCGCCCAATTACTATTCATGTATTATATGTCTCCACACCGTACAACCCGTTGTGCCTTCTCCTTAAAGATATCTATGCGAGACATCATGCACTGCGCAAGTCTAGAATTCTTATGCAGACGAACATTCCACCAATTCTAATCCATCCAGAACATGAATTTCATAAACATAGGCCAAAAAGAGTTTCAATAAATGATAACCTATACTAGTATTTCTTGTCGACCTATATGGACTATCAAACACTGTACTTCCTGATACCCTCATCCTCAGTTGGCCTCTCCATTATTTTTTAAGAATCCCAATGATATTTATCTATTTGATTGGAATCCCAAATGAAAGAAGTCATGATTATCTCTAAACAACTGTTATTCCCATTAGTAACCCTTATGAGTAAAAGGGTGTGCATGGGAATAGATTTCAAGGTTCTGTTAACAAGAATAATTCTACCTCCAAAGGGAAAAAATATTCTTCTACTTCTAAATTCACCAGATAATTTTGTTAAGAATAACTTCAATGAAAGCTGTCTTGATCCTATATTCTAATATAGGTGCTCCAAGGTATTCCATTAGAGGATTCCATTTTAACATCTGTAGTATATATTGTATTTTGTTAGAATGCATTCTTGATTTTTTTGATATATACACACTTATTTTACCATTAAAAATGTGATTCCCACTCTGGGATCCATACTCTTCCATGATATTTATGAACACATTTATTGAGTTCTTCTTTCCATTGATAAAAACTTCATGTCATCCATAAACATTAGATGAGACACTATACCATTTCCTACACTATATCGGAATGACATGATCTCTCTTGAACACATCCTATGCTAGAATGAAGAGGATTGGCAGCACAAGATCCCTTTGATGAAGACCACACATAATTTTAAAAAACCAAAATATTTTATACATAATCAAAATAGTGAGCCATGGAGAAAAAACTCACCTAAAAATAAATCACAAATCCTTTTCATAAAACCAAATCATTTCTTTACCTTAAAGATAAAACCCTACTGCACACAGTAATATGCTTTATCAATATCCACCTTGATCATAACATGTGATAAAAAAGATCCAATGTAAATATCGCCCACCAATTTATTAGATATTCAAAATGCCCCATGAATCCTATTTAATTTAATAATTTTGTGCTACTCCTCATAGATTAGCCTCAAAAAAATATTTCCCAATCACTTATTTAGAATGTTAGATAATAATTTATAAGTGATGTTACATTAAGAAATCCGCCCATATTGGATTAAAGAATCTAGATATTCAACCTTTTTTATAATAGCCACTATCAATGAAAAAACTTCTCCCATGAGCACTCTTCCTTGGCTGAAGTCTGGGATCTCCTCAACCACTTGTTCTTTAGTGATATCACATGCCACCACGATAAATGAACATGGAATACCATCAGGTTCTAATGAACTTTATGAGCTCAGATAGGTGATGACATTCTAAATCTCTTTCTCCCCATGAATATCCTACATTTTTTCATTATGAATGTATTCCACTACGAAATGATTATTTAGAATAAAAATATCATTAACATTCCCACACAGTTGACCACTTTCATATGATCTAATAGAACTAGCTAGTAGCTCTTCAAAATGATCATCTTCTATATTCCAAGAAACAGTAACATCATCCATGTAAGAGTCATAATCAATCCTAATATTCGTCCTTCTTAAGACTTATTTTTTTTATTTCAGGAATTTCTAAAAATATTATGTGTTTCTAAATACATCCCTAAGTCATTGAATTCTAAATCTATCCCTCATAGTTCTTTAAATTTTTAACACTTTTCACCCAAAGAATTATTCCCCCCATGAGAATAAAATCCTCATCATCCAATTCCTCCAGAAGGATCCCTTGAATCTTATCAATTAATATCTTAAATATACAAAAATTATTTACCCCTCTTTGAATATCAATCATAGAAGTCTTGTTTCAGGCTAATAATATGATTGGAAAGACCCAAGCATGGTTATCCACCCACTGGTTTTATCCATGCTTCATAGAAAACATTCAAGAATATCTCATCCCAAGCCTGAAAAGTCAAGTAGAAGTAGCTTTTTTCCAATTTTGTCACACTTAATATTAACCACCAATGGGGAGTGTTCCGACAAGGATCTTATCAAGTGTTTCATAGAAGATAGACGAGAAGAATCAATACCATTCATGTTGGCCATGTAATGGTCATGCCTACTCTAGATTCTTCTGAAACCCTTATGATTATTATATAATGAAATTCGATCATAAAAAATCCCAGATCCAACAGCCTAATATTTACTATAAATTTCAGATATTCACTCAATTGTCCAATAACCAAAACAAACCCTCACTTATTTTTATTTTAGAAAACAATAGGGTTGAACTCACCCTCTACGAACCAAGAAAACCACCCTAGGTTGAAGTCAGAAATATGTTTCAATAAAATACTCACTTATGAAACATTAAAACCAGAAGAAATGCAGAAAAATAATATTTAATCTCCCCCATGATACCTTTGAGAGTGATTTGATGTGAAGACATATCCAACCTATCAATACATAAATTATTTATCTATGGAATCTAAACATGATAGTTTCGTGGATCTCCATGAAAACCATTTGAGAATGCAGTTTACCTAGAAACATTAGCCAATTGATCCACTTTTAATATTTTGTTCCAAAATAACCAAATAGATAAAATCTTATGCCTATGATGTTCAGAATAAAAGGCACACTCATTTTCCCCATTCCATGAGACCCCTGGAGTTTTAAATGATTCATGAAATAATTAGAAAATATTTGTGGTGACCATGGAACATATAGATCCAACTGATAGAGAATTCGAGCAAGAAGCACTAGAAAACTCTCCAATATTGGTCCAAGTTAACCAAAATTACTTAGTATTAGTGGGAACCCCTTCTAATTTAAACTATTATAGGGACCTCTGGATTCCCTCCCCTTGGTCTCCACACTAACCATAACATCAAACTTGTTATACAAAGAAAAAACATACTTCAGTGATAGAGTCGAAACCTTATCTAGAGAACTTCCAACATGAAGATCCTCCATAGAAAATACCTTAACCAAAGTAAAATCACATGAAGTTGACACGAACATACCCTCCTCAAAGAAAACTGTATCATCATATGGAACCATG
Organism: Viscum album; assembly: GCA_963277665.1. NCBI lineage: Eukaryota > Viridiplantae > Streptophyta > Magnoliopsida > Santalales > Viscaceae > Viscum > Viscum album. The sequence goes on from OY728145.1 coordinate 1,642,448,455, forward strand.
TATGAAGAACCAATAACCCTACCAACCACACCCCCAATGGGTCAACCACCAGCTCTCCATGTCCAATAGGTCCTGCCCAGACCTCCTTCACACCACTGGATACACTAGGAACTTAGGTAGATGGGGAAAACAAAATAATATTCCTTGGAGAACAATATATCATAGGAGATGATGCCTTAGGTGCATCATAAGAATTAGTAGGAGCCACAAATGGGACACCGTCTACATAAAGAACCCCAGAAGGTGGTGAAAGTCTCATAACTAGTGACTGATGAGCCCCTGGATCATCTGGAAAAGAAACCACATGACATAAAACATCTTAAACCACCTTATCCATTGGAGGAAGAAACCAAATATTAAAACAATCATAAATTGAGTACCCATGTGTGTGGTCCACTCCAAATTTAGGGAGTGATTTTTGGAGGATGAGATCACATGTGTCTTCTTTCGGTAACTACTCCTGTAGAAGTATTCTGGATTCAATGACTATTTTGGGTGACAATAAACCGAGAATCATGCTGGACCATGGAAAACGACCGGTAAGGAAGGAATTCTCATGTATAGATAAACTACCCTCCAACTAAAGAAAAAATATATGGTTTTCATTCCTCTATATAATTGGATTGAAATCCCATGATTGTAACATGTGTACATGATCCTATGACGAATTTATCCAGATAGAATATAATAATAGGCCCCCATTCACTTATAGACATAGGAAATATTTCCTAACCATGTAAATCTGTGTGTTATTCTGATTCTATCTTCTTTTTGTCTTTTTTTCATCACCACGAACCTCCACTACCCCGAAAAAGTTCTATCAGAGGTATCTAGGATGAAACGAAAAAGGTGAAGAGATATTTTTCAGGGACCATAAAATTAAATGTTGTATAATTTTATTGAGGATGTATCCTTGAAGAGACGATGATAAAATCCCATCAGTGAAAGCAATGTAAAAACGGATCTAAAATGAACCGGATAGAGCCGATCAATATTTTGGTCAAACCTTATGTTCTACAGTACACCCTTTCCAAAGAAGATGATACTATTAACATGGGTGGTGACTTTCCTCTGTGTTTTCCAGTAGTAGTTCTAGTGAGTAATTTTCGTGCTACATTAGTAATCAATCCTGAAAATAGAAAGTGTTTTAGAAAATGATGGCATATTAGAGCCCATTTTTAGGGACCCAAGAGTCGATTCCAACAATTTTGACCATTTCAAAAACATCTGTGTAGTTATATTTCTGAAATTATTAATTAATCAATGGAAGAAAACACCGATAATATGATGAATCACATTTATTTTAATTATTCCATATGAAAAATTAAAATGGAGGATCTTTTATATATTAATGATATCTAAAACTAATAGTGTAGACCACTAAGAACATTACAATGAAAGCAAAGGATTCATCAACAAGAAATTAATCCTGTGAGAAGACGTTATCCAATACCCCTACAGTTGATGTAGAGTGTGTTGTTCTCAACAAAATCTATGTTTCCCCAATCTTATAGTGGATCAAGAATAATATCTTCCAAAATTTGTATTTTGAACACAATTATTCTGTTATTTAGAAAAAATTGGAAGAGATGTATATAAGGAAAACTGTGTAGAAAAAATCAAACCTAATACATATTATTTTTAACATGATTTCAAAAAGTTGAGACTAATGTATTAGAGAACCTGAGTAAGTTCCAAGGTAAGGTTGATCAGTTGAATTCCATGAAAATGAGGATTGATGATGAGTTGGAGGCATTGCTAATGTTGACTTATTTTCCAAATATGTGGGACATACTAGTTGTGTCAGTTATCAATTAAGATACCGAAAGAACTATCTCCCTGGAGATGGTGATATATATAATTCTAAGTGAATATTACCAATGGAATGAAGAGATATATACACCTAAATCAGAGGCACTTTTCACTAAAACACAAGAGAAGTAGAAATTACAGTGAAGAAGAATAATAAGAGAACCCCATGGCGAAAGTCTTCAAATGAGGATGAGATTGAAATCTTGATTGAGATATGACATGAATTTACACTATTAGGGAAATCCTAGAAACATCATCTAAGATGGTATAAGGATGAATAATTAATAGAGGAATCAAGATTGTATGACCCAAAACAATGATGATGCAATTGTCAATGAAGAAATCATTATTGGTGAGGAAGATAATCATTTCAGTCTTGCAAGTCACGAATCAACATGGGTGATCGATTCTGAAACCTACTAATATGTCACCACCATAATATATTTCGTCTCATATAACATTTTTGGGTGTTTTAGACATGTGAAGATGAGAAAATATGGTGCATACAAAATCACTGGAATTGGTAACATTTTTTTGGAAAATAATATCAGATGCAGGTTATTGTTGAAGGATATGAGGAATGTTCCTAATATTCTCCTCAATATAATTTCCACTGAAATCATTGATGGTTATGGATATGTCAGTTAATTCAGTGATGTTATATAGAATCTTACCAAAGGATACATGGTAATTTCTACTAGAATGAAATATACTTCTATTTCTATCACAGCTGACATACCATATAGACGAGAAGTCAATGCATCCAGAAAAGATGTTCCTATAGTAGTTTACCATATGAATCATGGTGACTTGAGGGATAAAAGAATCAGAATTATATATAGTTAGGATCTCTTACCAGGAAAAAATGTTACACACTTGAATACTTGTGTTGATTTCATAATTGGAAAACAACACAGAGTATTATTCTTTGGTTATATACCACCCAAGAAAAGAAAATGTTTTTTATTTGATACACACTAATGTCTTCTTGATGAGAACTAGGTCAATGAGTGGTGCTATTGATTTTTTTACCTTTATAGATGACCATTTTAGAACATTTTAGGTCTTTTATTTGAAAACAATAGATTAAGTGTTGGAAGTTTTTAGGTAGTTTAATGTGAAGGTGGAAAGAGAAACATCCAGACAAGTAAAGAGTGTTTGAGAATACAATATAAGAGAGTAACATGGTTCGTTTGATAGGTAATATAGGAGTTTCAATATTAAGCTGAAGAATTTGTACTGTATATTCCTTAGCCTAACGGGGTTGTTGAGAAGATCAATAAAAAATTTTGAAATAGTCAGGTGTATACTCTCAAATGAAGATCTAGAAAACACCTTTTGGGAGGAGGAAATGAGGACCATAGTTTATCTTATCAACCTTTATCCATCAGTTACACTGAACTATGACATTCTATAAAGTATCTTTATAGGTAAAGACATTTCATAAAAACACTTTAGAGTGTTTGGTAGTAGTGAATTTGTTCACATCCCAAAAGATGAGATGACGAAGCCAGATGGAAAAGGAAAGTAGTGTAACTTTTAAGGATATCCTCATGAGGAGATTCGATATCAACTCCTGGATCCTATTAGAAGAAGAATCATTAGAATTAGAGATGTGGTGTTTCTTGATGATAAAAAAATTACTAATTTTAAGATGTCAGAAAATGAAGATAAGTTACAATTTGATGAAATTCTAGTCAATCTGGAACCAGTCCCACCACCACTAGTACCAGAAAGTGTGATAGAGATATGAAACACTGATGATACATCACTACAGGTAATATGTCTCTATATGATGATATTTCTACACCATATGATATTCTAATATTGATTCCCCCTTAATTAGAGATGAGGAGATCCACCATAGAAAGGCAACCAAGTGGTAGAAACTCACCACATGAGTAAGTGATGTAAAATGATGGGGAGATCCAGGTAGTTATGATGATGCGATCATGATTTAGCATAACATTGAATGGAAGAATACCATGCAAGAAGAGATGTAATTCTTACACAAGAACCAAGCATTTAACTTAGTAGAGTTACCACATGGTAATAAGGAACTAAAGAATAAGTGGGTGTACAAAATCAAATGAGAAGTTGGTAGATCAGATCCCTGCTACAGAGCTAGAATGGTTGTGAAGGGATTCAGTCAGAAGAAAGGTATTTAATTCAATAAAATTTTTTCTCTCATGGTTAAAATGTCTTCTATTAGAGTTATTATTGGATTGGAATCTGGTTTTAACATGGAGGATCAAAAAATAGAAATAAAGACAACATTATTACATGGTGATCATGAGGATAAGATTTACATTGACCGGTGAGAAGGATTTCAGGTGAAAGGTAAAGAAATAAAGGAAAGAAAACTTATGATATGTTTATAAATATTGAAAAAGACACTAAGGCAATGGTATTAAAAATTAATCATATTTATGGAGAAAAATGAGAACTAGTGTGGTGAATGTTGATCACTGAATTTTCATCAATCAGTTTTCTAACGGATATTTTATTATCTTCGTGCCTTATATTGATGATTTTTAGATTATTAGAAGAGATATTACCAATATTGAAAAGATGTAGAAGGATTTGAATATGTCTTTTGAAATGAAGGACTTGGGAGACACTAATCATATTTTTGGTATGACAATAACTCATGATAAGAGGAATTATAAGATTTGATTATCTTAGGACAAGTACATTGAGAAGGTTCTGGAAAGATTGAACTTGATCAAGGAAAACCCATCTAGCACTCCACTTATGAGTCATTTCAATCATACAATAATTCAATGTACATAAAAAAAGGATGATAAAGTCTAGATGGAAAAAGTTACCTATCAGTGAGAAGTGGGTAGTCTTATATATTCAATGGTGTTCACTAGACCCGATTTTACTCACACTATTGGTGTTGTGAGAATATTCTTATAAAATCCAGGAATGGAAAATTGGATAGTGGTCAAATGGGTATTGATGTATATTTTAGGTACATGAAGTCATTGATTTTGTATTGAAAATGTTAAACCTATTTTATAATGATACATAGATGTATACATTACTAGAGATGTATATTTGAGGAAATCCCTATTTTGATATCTTTTATCATTCAGTGGGGGAGGAACCTCATGGAAATCAGGACTTCAGTAGTGTGTTTCCTTTTCTCCCATAGAAGAAAAATATATCATGGTCACTAAAGGATGTAGAGAGATACTTAGAATAAAGAATTTCTTATAGGAGATTGGACATATTCAGGATAATTATATTATATATTGGGATAGTTATAGTGGTATTGATACTACTAAGAACATGAAATTTTATTCATGTTCCATACACATTGACGTGTGAAATCACGAGATCTGTAATGTGTTGGAAGAATGATCATTGAATTTTGAAAACATCAACACCAATGATAACGGGGTATCAAATGAAAATGAAGGTTCTACCCAATGATAAGATGGACACATGCAAGGAGACTGGCGTTCTAGCTTCTACCACAATATGTTCGTGAGGGGGAGATTATTGGGGACACTCTTCAATTTAGAGAGTAATTTTTAGAGGATAAGATCATCTGAGTCTTCTATTGGAAACTAATCATATATAAGTCATATGGATACATTAATTATTTTGGGAGGCAACAATCTAGGTGGTATGTTGGACCATGGATAATAGCCAATAGTGACGGAATTCTCATGGGTAGATGAACTGCCCACCAACCAAAGAACAAAATATACTTTTTAGTCATATATACAAAGAAACTAAAATACAATGATTATAACATGTTTATATGATCCTTTTTTGCATTTATCTAGATATAATACAAGAAAATTCCCCCTTCTCCCATGGATGGCGGTAATATTCATGAACCATGAAAATCATCATGTTATCTTGATTTCTTATTCTATTTGTGATTTTTCTCATCGCCACCAACCTCTGCTGCCCAAACTCCACAAAGCCAGAATACCTCATAAAATCAAGGAATACATTGATAAAAAATCCATGGCCATCAGGAGAACAAGTTTACATCCTGAATTAGTACATGGAATGGTAGGGGTGATGAGGGGTCCAACTCCACACAGATTAAAGATAACGAATAATTCTAAAGAATCCTTATCTCTTTGTCATCAAACAAAATGTTACTTATATCATCAACTACACATTTCAGAATGGAAGGACTGTGACATATAACTAGGAGGATCAGGATCTCAATCTAGACTAATGAAAAAACTCAATTATGTCCCCAAATGAGAATCCCAAGAAAAACATAATAAATAAAATCTCCATGAACCACATATTCTAGATTCTTGGGAAAATGGATTTATAGGATATACCATAGAGAATATATGAATATAAAAACTATATTTGAAGATCCGTAAAACTGGTATAGGATGATCCATACCACATTAACCCCCAAAATCTTGAAAAATGCCACTGACGGTCGGTCACGACCAAATATCACCACAAGGGACCATTTGTGATAAGATTCCACCACCCAAAGCTTAGGTCCAATGAGGAGAACTACTCGACACTAGTCAACCTAATTTGGACATTGGGGAGAATTAGAAATTCCCAAAATTATATAAAGGAAAAAGGGGCCAACCAAAAATATCAAGCATGCGAGAAAATACTTAAAAAAATGAAGACCCCACAATATTTTTTTGAACAAGGAGTGTGCAACAAGGCTGAAGACATAGAAGAAGGTGCCTTAAAAACCATCATGGCTGGATAAGACTCTATCAAATGATCCACAATGATTTTCACTGAGGTTGTAATGATCTCTAGTGGAGAAAGAAGATTAACAAATTGTGGCGTGTATGATGAATTTGAAAAAACGATTCTGTTCTCCCCCAGTTGGATGGGTTGGAAATACCCAAATAAAAAACAAATATGGGAGGTATTTTCCTTACCATCTATTGTTTCGATGAAAAAATAGAAATATTTTTTAATGTGTGGCATGTTTGGAGGAAGAGAACTTTTGTAAGAGAAAAATTGGTATCCATTTGAACTCCATTTGAAGTGATCAAATAATCAAATATATAATTTTCTACTATAATTTATTCTTTGGTACAATATTTTTTTAATTCTAAATTGATTTTTATTTGATGGAGAATAACCAGACTAAAATTAGTAAAAATCCACCCATATCACTCGAGGAGTCTTTTATAGTAGAACATAATATATTTGAAAGTACTTCTATGCATATAAATGTGGTGTCCAACACAAAATTGCATGAGGAGAAATTTGATTAGAAGAATAACTTTAGTAAGTTCCAATGTAATGTTTTTGATGTTCCAAATCAATAGGATTTAGATATCACTCCCAAATAAAAGATCACTATAATTTTCCATCATGGTTGGTGGAGACTCCATCGAAAATAATATGGCCTGATCGAACTCTGTTGGGGAAAATCTATGAAATATAGTGTGATTTCAGTGACCAATATGATGTTTTTCTGAATATTTCAGAGAAAAAGTATATATATAAAATCATTGAAAACTATCACAACCTAAAAGATAAAAATCATTGATTTTAAAACAATAATTGAATGACCATGATTAATAGCTTATATTGATTTAATAAAATTTTAGAATAATTTAAATGATATATATATTTCAATTGTAGAAGAAGATAATGCTATATTATTATTAAACAATCTACTAGGGAGTCATGATCACCAACCCAATACATTTTTTATTATAATGATGAATTCAAATTATTTGAGGTAGGAAATTCGATGATTAATAATTTGTACACTGTGAAGGAAATTCATGAACACAAAGATTTTTCATCAGATGCATTGATAATAACCAAAGGAAGATCATATAACAGGAATACTAGTGGATTTTGAAGAGGTAAATCAAGATGTAATCTAATATGTCTGTCCACTTATAAGCGGACAAAAAACATTGAGTGTGCCTACTATCATAAAAAGGGAACTGGAAGAAGGATTTTCCAAATATTGAGAATCAAAAGGAAAATATTGTACAGAAGATTGATGTTGTCGAATCTTTTTATTTCATTTTATCTTTTATGGTAAACCCCTCAAAAGGATGGATTCTTAATTAAGGTTATTCATTCCATATATGATGGAATTTAAAATATTTTTCAATACTGAAGGACTATGATGGAGGCATAATGATAATGGTCTATAACTATCCCATTCACATGAATAGTTTTTAAGAAATATGATTGAGGATTAGTAATGGTCAAATTTGATTCTATAAATATTTAAGACATATAGAATTAATGGAGATGAATCTCATATTATTAAAAGTCCTAAGAATAATATTTGATCTATTACTTATGATGAAATGTAACACCCCGAGATTTCATGAAAAATATTCTTTTAATTTCATTAATGTCTTGTGTTGTATTCTACACCAAGATTACCATGAACTATACGCAACACCGTGTTATCTTTCAGTATATGCAACACTATTCTTGGATCGTGTTACACACAATTTTGATAATAGTTATTCTACGCAACATTGAGTATATATATATATATATATATTAAATTTATAAATGAAATATGGTTGGATTCTGTTATAAAAAACAACAAAGGATTCTTTCACAACACGCAACCCTGACTTGGCTTGCATTACACGCAACCACGACCTTCCTCGATAGCGTGTGTTGTACACAATACTGGGTTTTAATAAACAATGATATATTATTATAATATTGTCATGAACTAGCCGTTATGAATAGTATTAACTAAATTTTGAATTTTATAACAATATTATTCATCTTACACATTTTATAGAACATGTTATAAGAACAAAATAAAATTTTCGGGTAAAATAAGTATTTTTAAAAAAATGCAGTTTTGCCGCCTTTTGATGGCGCAACCACTTTAAATCTAGTTTTTGACATGTTTATATGTTCAATTTGACAAAATAAAATTCTTATTTTGAATCAGGATATAAAAATTTACATTAGATAATGTTTTGATATTTTTCCGATAACTTTCATATTTTAATGAATAGTAAAAACACGCTGTATTTTAATTTAAAACAAAATTTTTCATCGTAATATCTTGTGTGGATAAATTATAATATTGAATGGTTTTAAAGTATAAATAGAATATATTTTTACCATTTAATATAATGTATGTCATTAGCATTGATTTTACCTTGAATTCGTAGGTTAAAACAGTTCAATCTTTTGCAATGTTTTAAAGAAAAACCCGTTTTCTTTCGACAACGGGATTAAGTTTAATTTAATTTCTGCATCTTTTGTGTATTGAATTTCGAAAAATGGATTCCATATTTGGAATCAGTGGTTCCAAATTATTTTAATAAGCTAATTTTTATTTTTGGGAATTGTGAATAGTAACTACAGTAAATTTTATTTACTATAGTTAAAGGTAAATCGGGTAATTAAGGTTAAATATAATATTATAAAATTGCCCTAAAACTTGGAAAAATCCTATTGGATGTATAAAAGTAGAACCATATAACCTAAGGGTCGGATTAGATTCATTTTATGGACTTTTTTCCATGAAAATAATTTAATTATTATTAAAACCAAAGAATGTGACAACATATCACTTTCTTAAATCTTATAAGTATAAAAATTTTAATTTAGTGATAAACTTCATGAAACTTCGAACATGAATAGTTTCCAGAAATATAATACAATTATATACATCATATGAATTCATTTAGAATTTTTAGGGATTAAATAATTATCATTTATTATGACACAAAGATGATGCAGTAATTGTCTTATTAATGAAATATTGACATAATTGATGTTATAAATGCCCAAGTAAATGTACTTTGAGACTTTTTATGACTTAAATTAAATTTATAGGTTAATATGACATGTTATTTTTGATATAAGTAACTTGGTTAGAACTTATCATTCTGTTATGAACTTCATAAAAATCATGTACCAAATAGTGTCAAAATTGACATAAATTAGTTTTTAAAACAAATATTATATTATTAATTGTTATTTAATTCCTAAAAATCTAAGGTTCGGCCAAATGACTTAAATAAGGATATATATATTAATAATAAACAACTTTGGGTTCGTTTGGCTTGATATAGTATGCTTATTAACCTTATAGTGTAAGAAAACAAGAAGACATGGTAAAAGTTAAATTATCTAACTTAAAGTTAAATATAATGATAAGGTTAAAATTGATACCTAAACTTGTCTAAATTCTATTGTATGAGAGGATTTCGACCCATCCCCACCTTAGCTTAGAAATATATCAATTTGGAGCTATTTAAAAAAGAACTTGACTTTATAATAAAATAATATTTTTAGTTTTCCCAAAGGTGCCCCTATCCTCCCTTATAAAAGGGCACCTCCTCCCTCTCCTCCTCACACCAATTTTAGCATTCAAGCTCGGACAACCCCTGAAAAAATCTATTCTCCACTTCCCTAGTATAATCCTAGAGGTCCTGGTCTTCTTCAATGAACATCCTTAGTTCTTTAAGTGGAGTTTAAGAAAAGGCGCGTCAAAAAGAGGTAATATCCATTACCGATCTTTTTCAATTTCATTCTTCTTAAACTTTTTATTCATTAGTTTTTTCATGATAAAGTTATAACATCAGTATTTCTTATATACTTATATGTTATTATAAATATGAAACAACTCTAATTAACTTTCTATCCATCCTACGGAAAAAGTAAATCATCGCGCGTGCATATGTACGGAATACCGTCTCCACGCCGTGGTGTAATCTACTTTCCGCCACCACCTTAATTGGATGGGTATAATGGTGTAATGAGTAAATATATATGATTATTATAAAGTGATATTGATACTGAAATAGTATACATACACTTCAACACAAGTTCACGATCATGAGAACGATATCATCGCTCGTGCGTACGTACGGACTACCGTCTCCACGACGCGATGAGATTCATTCTCCATGTTAACCATTTAAGAATTATTATAAAGTATATATAAGCAATAATAATGAAATATATGACATTATAAAGCTACTTGATTTATGTATATATGTATTTCATCCACTTACTTCCATTCAAGACAATAAGGAATGGAAAACAGCGTTCATGCGTACGTACGGACTACTGTCTCCATGAACGGTGTGTTTCATTTCATTTATCTATCTATTATATAAATACATACTGAATATATATGATATATAAATCATGTTTTATATTCTGGAAGTAAGTAAATCATCATATAAGTAATAATAATATCAAGAACAATAAGTCCAAACACCTACGATAAATGAAACGATTTTACCCAAAACGCTTCTTTAACATGGAATTTACAAAAGAACGGGTAATATAAAGTCAAAAGTGAACCATATATGATATCATAACAATGAATCTGATTCTGTAATAAGTTAATGACATTATTTAAATCATTATACAGGTGGTTCAGATACGTACAAAGCATATCGAACATAAGGTAAGGGAAATATCACAATCTCATTTTTATCCGAGATTGTTTATACTTTGGTGTTTACTGGGGTGTATTTTATCATCCACATCCATGTTTCCTCAATATGTAATATTTTTTCCATCCACATAAAATTTTTTAAATCCAATTTTACCCTTCGGTAAGTTTTTATTAAAAGATATTAAAGGAATCTTTTGTCGTTTTTCATACGAGGTACTTTTTGACTTTCTGACAAAAGTACGAGAAGAATGTTTCTTTTAACTTATACGGCATGAATGGATTTTTAAAACATTATTTCCAAGAAGATTCCTTTAGAAGTTTTCAAGTTTATTTTTAATCAACTTCTTTTAGTTTAAAATTGTATGACATGTTAAGAAAGTAAATGTTTTTTTTAAGTAGAAAGGATATTTTCCTCAAGAATGAAGTCCAAGTGTTTTATCAAAATTATTTTCCATCTACGATAATAAAGGGTTCTGTTTTTATCCATATTATTACATTGATTTATTATGTTGTGATGAAATTTTTTTTATAAATTCCTTTATCGTATATGAATTGTTTTATGATGTCATGATGTTTAAGAATCCCATTTTTATTACATGGGTTATGCAATGATGTATGGTTTATGATTTTGTGGCACACATAAGAATGGTATCATTATGAGATGGGTGGGACCTATATATCCCTCCAATGCATTGGGTAAATATTTTATATCTCATGATATAGACATGGCTGGAACGGTAGGTTATACCGGTTCAGTGAAACAGGACTAAAACGAGGAATGAACTCGGTTCAGAAAGGGACTTTGTCCACTAAGATAGTCTTGGAAATGAGTCTTGACTAACAAGAAATGATTCTCTATGATTATGTGTGTATGCCACAAAGTTTCATGTTTTAAGTTATGATTATTGGGATTACATTTCACTACTATGATTTATCCCATGTTATGAAATTATGATCTCTTTTGCAGGTTAAGATTTCTAAAAGATATGTTCTTATGAATATGACGTGATTTATATTTCTTTTGTTTACCCTTACTGAGCATTTGAGCTCACCCTTTTATGTTTTCTTTTCCCCAGGACATAAAGAAAGGATTTAGGTTTAGAAAAAAATAGAAGATCTTTATGGGAGATGTTGAAGATCTTTCACCACGATTAGAAGATTATATTCTGAGTTTCCAAAGACACTAAACTATTTTTGTCCTTGTGTGTGTGTTTTTGTTATGTAATAAGTATTCCGAAAAAGTAATGTAATGTCCATGTATGTCAGGCTTCGGGTCTCTACATGAAAGGTACTTGAAATGGTGTTTGTATTATTTGACTGATGATAATGTTATTGGTGGACCATCATTATCAGAGGGGATTGATCTAGACATGAGAGAATTATTTATAGAGCTTAGTGAATAATGGGTTTTTTGTGGTATGAAGATAGGAAATGTCAATTCTATTTACCAATGTGTGATGAGTAAGAAAACTAGAGTCAGTTCAAGAATTATAACTTATTACATGAAGGGAAAACTTGACTACATTCCTAATGAATACAATGGACCATCGATGAATTATTCCTTGGGAGGTAATCATTAATTTACCACAGTTATTAATGACTACTCATGATGTGTTTGGATGTATTCCATGGAAGATAATAATTATTTTTTAGATGAAATATATATATCGATGAATATATTTCAATATCATATGGGATGAAATATTAAGAGACTATAATTAGATAATGGTGGATAATACACATAAAATATGATTAATAATGGTTTTCAAGATGAAGGTATTATGTGAAACTTCATAGTTTCTTTAATTCCACAACATAATGAGTAGAATAGTGAATGAACAAAATGATCCTAAAAATTGTATTTTATATGTTATCTATGTTAAATTTAAGTAAATAGTTTTAGGTTAAAGCATTGATTTATGAAACTCACATTGTTAACTGATTATCTAATTCCCTAATTATTGGTACAATTTTGACAGAGGTATGATCTGGTGAGAATCTTCATGATTATAAAATTTTATATATGTTTGTTTATAATATTTATTTGTGTGTCACTAACTCATTGTTAAATTCTATTGAAAATAAAGATGTTTTTGTTAACCCTAGTTAGGGTGTAAAGGTTTTCAAACTATGAGATATGGAAGAAAAGAAGATCATCCGGAGTCCTAACATCACATTTGATGAATCGATACTGGTAAAATATAATGCCTAAAAAAGGAGATGAGTTATATAGATAATGATACAATTGAAATCCAAAAAATTTCACTATTGAGTGATCAAGAACTATAGGTGACATTATATAGGGATCATACTGATATCTGATCTGAAGAAGTAGTTACATTATTAGATGATAACAAAAATCATAAATGTATCTCCATTAGTAGATCCAAAAAACCAAACAAATACCTTCCATGTATGATGATATATTTTTTATACCCTCTCATTAATATGTAATGTTGTTCTATAAAGCTATTAAGATATTTTGAATAACAAATTGTTGGACCATTGTAATTTTTCAAGGGAATAAAAAATGATTTCATTAAATCCAAAGAATACATGATATCTTATTCATTATCGAAATGAAAATAATAATATGGAAACCAATTTTTTATATACATAACACATTCATTACATGTTACAACACATCATAAATAGAGAATATATTTTGAAGTTTAGTTTCTTGGAAATTAGGAATGTAATACATAATAAACATAATAAATATTATAATCCACATGAATGGATTCATAAAAGATTTATCCTAAATTAATATTACTATATCTCATATCTTAAGGACATATATCAAAATAAAAGGGTGATAATAATGCCCAATAAGGGGATGAACAATAGAGTTATTTAGAAAGTCACTATGATCCATACCAATAGGGAATGATCATAAGAATATGATGAATATAATAATAAAAATATCATGAATCGTAACATTGAAATTTTGATCATATATAAAAATGATACATTCATTAAATTATAAAAATTTGTTATCACCAAGGTCTGAAAAATCACAATTACTAAAGTTATTCACCAGGGTATTGTAAAAATGTTTAATATCTAGAGATTAATTCTTTACCTAATGCATTATATTACTATCGAGGAACTCCCTTCATATGTCACAGTTCATGTGATCTATATTTATCATAATATATTATTTCATATATAACCCATAGATAAAATAATAGGCTTTAAATAAGACTATTTAATAAATAATTGGTTAAAGACCGTAACCTTTCAAAATAGTATACCCATGAGAAGGGAATGTGGGTTTCATACATGTCAATCCAAAATATAATTTTTTTTAATAATTTCTCACGAACTCCCATATAAAAGTAAGTGTTTTTTTAATAAAAATATAATAAATTCTGATTCAAAATAGAGAAATTAAAAAAATGAATTCAGTTTCATGATAAGTAACGAACATGGACTAAGGAAAGGGATATAAGTGAGAGAACATGGTATCCAGTTAGTAAAAATCTATTTTTCCAGTAATGAGGCAATCTAAGGTTTTGGAAAAGAATGAAATTAATCATTTATAATATATATAAAAAATTGGTACTCTAATAGAAAAGAAGATGATGAGTGTTCCCTTACCTTTAAGAGTTTCATCCTAAATCATGAGTTTGGAAGCTTGAGGAATTAAAAACACCATAGAGGGGGAATTTCATAGGTAAAATATCCAGAAATGCATGTCTGTTGGAATTGATGTAGTGAGGATTAAGGAATGGGTTTGTATTTATAGTGAAATTTGAGCAAATGTTTACTAATTTCCAAATATAGGTATTAGATGTTTTATGGAGAAAATGAAGAACCATTGGCCTACTAAGAATTTTTTTCTCTTAGGTTTAGACATTTGAGTAATTTTTATAACATTTTAATTCATTAGAACTAAAATCAATCTTTTTATATTACATATTATATGGAAAATTAATTTTTCCTTGAACTATAGTTTTTAAATTCATAATTATCTTTTAGAATTTGGAATGTCATTTATAGGTTTGTAAATTGATTTAAATGAATTAAAATACATGATATTAAAAAATAACAATTTCATGGTTGTGAATTATGTTTAATTAATTATTAAATAATTATATATATATATATATAAATCCTTAAAGTATATAAAAAATAAAAAAAATTTATTTTTATTATTCACTTAAAAATAAAACATTTTATAAAATTCTCAAAATTTCACCCTAAATAAATTTCAACATGATCACAGATGATATAATTATTATTTTATGAAAATAATTCTCTATATATGTAAATTTTATCTATTACATAAGAAATCATTATTTATCAAAAATTAAATTTTTACAACATAGTCAAATTTCTGATACTAAGAAATTATTAAAATTTATTTTTTTTATATTCAAATAACTATTGTTTTGTAAGAAAATTTCATGAAAATAATGTTAATTTATAATTACATAGTTATTTATAATTGTCTATATTTTTCAAAAATAAAATTACGTTTTTTGTGTCAAAACACCTATTTATCAAATTAATATATTTTTCATGTTTATTTTATTAAATAATATCACACTAAAAATGGAATTGATAAAATAAATTTGGTACATATTATAAAGAAATTATAATTTTAAAATACTTACGTCTAAATACATAACCCTTTATTACATATTCATACACTATAAGTGTAAGGTGGGTGATGATGGTAGATTCATGGGGTGGCTCAACTAACATTGACCTAGTAGCGATCTACACTATATCGAACTTCTCAAGTACCTAGATTCATCCAAGACTCACTTTTTGAAGCCCTTCTTGGCCTTGGTCAAGGGAGAAGTCCAGCGAATGTACCATCATTCCATATTATGAAAAATGGGATTTAAAAAGAATTGTTCTACTAGTTGAGGCCTTCTTTTATACTTTATGAATCAATTTCTATATGTCATTATCCCTTTTAAACACTCATTCTATGTGTAACATTATTACCAATGGTCAATGTTACCAATGGTCAGGTAATGAATTGGTCCCAACAGTCACTTTTCCCCATATACCCTATATATAATCCACAATTTAACAACTTTTAATACTTCATTCCTAAAGGATTTTACAATTCTGTTGAAATTTTCAATTATATTCCTAATGATTATTTTTCTTCTAACTGTTTTAAGTGAAGTTTAAATCTTCTTGATAGAGTTTAATCTTACGACGTATATAATTTCATGGTCGATATTCTTTGGTTATTATACACTTATATTATTTTGACCTATAGTAACTGGTATTATTACATGATATGTAATATCTTTTCTATAATAAATTTTTTATTTACATCGATTATGAAATATATTAAAATAGTAATTATGAAAAAAGAGAATTCTTTTATTAATTATAGAAATTTTTTCAGGTCATTACATTGTCCCCACTCCTGAAATTTCAACCTCAACATTTTTGACAAACTTTAAAAAAAATGGGGGAATTTTTCTTTATTTATAATTTAGGTTCGAAGTTAATCTTTTAAAACATGTGATTTCTCCATAGGACATTCAAAATCCATGTTTTCTTATTCCTTAGTACTGGTTCGCTTCTATCCCGAATACAGATTGATTCCTCTTCACATAAAAAGTAATATTCCAAATCCAAAACATTAGTGACAAGTAGTTTTTTTGGTTTGATAGATATTTTATTAATTGGGATACATGAAATACATCATGGGCATTGAAAATATTAGGATGTAGCGATAATAGATAAGAAAATATTGCTACAAAGTTGAGAATATCAAAAATTCCAATATACCTAGGACTTAGTTTCCCCTAATTTATAATTCTATTAAATCCACTAAAAGTTGATATATTGAGTAATACATGATCCTCACCATGAATTTCTATTTCATTCATCCTGTTTCCATCATAAATTTTTGGTTTACTCTTAGAACCCTTGTTGTGTTTCTGAATTGCTTGAATATTTTATGCAGTCTCCCTCATAATATATAGTTTCAAGAGTTTCCATTCTACAAATTCATCCCAATATGATGTTGGTAGGGATATTTAAAAGGATCCCATTTATTTCTCATGTAGAGGATATTGTTATAGGATAATTCCCCTTGTTGTATATATTGGTCCCAAATCCTTTTGAAATTCTATTGAGTTATCTCGTAACTTGTATTCCAATGTTTTAATAGTTATATCAGACATACAATATATCTGAGGTTGATAGTTTGTGCTCAATTTTACATATTTATCCATATCCTTTAGAGGTTTCCTTTATATCTTATAAGTAAATATTGGATAATAATCAGAATCAATCGAAAATGCTACCCCATAGTGTCTCACTACTTATTGAATATTGAGGTGAGTCTGGTGATCCATGGAGAAATAATCTCTTATGGAAATAAAATAGGCATCCTTTCTAATTATATCAATGATTACTTATATAGTATTGTTACCCTTTGATGTCATAGGTAGGCTAGAGACAATGTATCCATTGATGTTGTCCCACTTCCATTCAGGTATGGGTAATGGTTGTAATAACCCTTTAGGATGTTGTTGGTTATTCTTCACTTATTGACACACTAAAGTAATTTCAATGTAATTACAAAACTCTATTTTCATATTATACCATCAATAATGATCATGAATATCCCTTTAAATTTTAGTTATTCCAAGATGTGTATAGAATGTAGAGGTATGGGATTGATCCATAACATTATTCTGTATCCCTCAAATAGATGGAATACCTATCCTTTTTCTAAATTTTAGTATACCTTTTTAATTAATATTTAAATAGGGAAACTTTCCATTGTTTACAACATTTATATTATATTGCATCAATGAATAATCACATTGAAATTTCTTGATCTTTTCTCCTAATGATAGTTGAGAAATCATTTGGGATATGACTAATGACTATCATCATTCATAATGTGATGGTATAATGTGATTGTTTTTTTAGGAATTTTAGGTTTTAAATTCAAAATAAAATAATATTAATAATATATATATACACACACATATAAACCCATAGATATATAAATTTTTAAAACCACATATATTTAAATAAATATACAAATATAATTTCACATATAAAAATAAATGAAACACACACACATATTTATTTATATATATATATATATAAATCATATATCATGTAATTTTTTATTAAAAAACCATTAATAGTACTCTTTAATTATTTCCATTTAATGTATAATTACTTGTTTGACCCAAAACACATCCTAATGAAAAAACACATCATATAAAAAACTAAAAAAATTACATTAATAAAATGGTATATATCATGTAATAACAAAGTCAACACTTACATTATTTAAGTACCAAAGGATTGAATACATACTCAGAGGGGGGGGGGGAATTCGTTTACTTTTTATAAATTTCAATATTTTTTAAAACTTAACCACTATAACTTGTAATGTTTAAGTACTTATCTTCTTTTTGTAAATACTAATGCATGAAAAATAGTAATGAATGTAAAACACATGAGGTTTACAAGGGTTGACCTCATTATGAAAATCTGTATCCTTTACATAGCTACTCCCATGGGTCTATAGATATTATCTATTATGAATAAGAGAATAAAAATTGGATCCACTCCCATTAAAAACATTCTATCCCTCAATAAGATGGATTATACTAACTACCCTCAGTTTATAATGTTTCTTACAAAATAATTGAACACAAAAAGACTAAGGACTTTCTTCAGTATACTCTAAAAAGATCCTGGGTCTGATTACCCTAAATCCAATGAACGTTATTCATATGAACCAAGTCTGATGGACTCATCACAAGTGACTCAATATAATCTTCCCTTTCTCAATCTTCACTTCTCAGACTCCGATAACAAACTCTGCCCGATATTTCTTAATATGATTGACTCAATACAATATTTTCAAAATAATGTTTCTCAGTTAGGTAACTAAAATCTATAGATGTCTAATCTTCTATTAAAATATATATCTAGAATAAAGTTTCACTATAATTCTTCAGCACTCTGAATTATCAACTTATGTAAAAATATGTAAAATGATAATGAACTTTGTTTCTATTTATAAGAGATTAAGAAAAGAGAAATAAGGAAACTGAAAAAAAATTCCCTCTTACTCGAATTTCAAAACTCTAAAAATCACCAGCATTTAAACTTCAATATTAACTTCTTCAAACCTTCTCAATATTTCATTAAGATTAGTCTTCCCAAAAAACTAACTTTTCTTCAGTCTAATATATCTTCCTTAACTTCAACTTAATCTACTCATTATGATTGTCCAATCATTCTTAGGTCATTACGATCTACCATTCTTTCTCAACTCATTATGATCTGACTATTTTTCACCACTCCTTATGATCTAACTATTTTCCTCAACTCATTATGACAGAATTCCTCATCATATGACTTATAGGTGTCACAATCTTATTTGATGGAATAATTGAACTCCCTCTTTGTTTTTTCTCAAGAAAACAATACTCTTTTAGAATATTATCTTCGTTTGAAAACTATTCTCCTTTTGAGCTACCAACATCATCAACTCTGATCAATCTGATATTCTACATCCGATGTGTTATAAGTGAGAGGAAATAATTTGGTGAAATAGTGCTTATTACTGAGCTGATTGATCTTCCAACCTAGAGTCGGTCTGGTTAAAAAAATCACAATGATGAAATTCTTCTTGAGATTGAATTATAATTATGATGGTATGCATCTGATGATGACTATACTAATTAAATTTTAAAAACATTAAGCTTTACTAGATTTACACATTTTTACTTCTAAAACCCTCTTAGTCTAGTAGTTCTGGACTAGATCTTCTATGTTCAGGTTTCTGGAATTGATACAAACCTTACTATTAATAAATTTCTCCAAAATATTTTATCATGATAGTTTTCATGAATAATGATATCTTAATGACTAGAAAAGCATCATTTGATTTTGGGTTAGAAAGTATGAAAACATTCTAACTCCTGAATTCACTATCTTATTTCATAACTCTTCAGCAACATTACAGATTATTTAATCTACAAAATTGAATTTCTAAAAAACACAAGGTTTTATGGATGTTAAACTTCATACCAATTGACATGAGACCAATGGTTCATCAGATCAATAACATTATCTTTTTGACCACTTCTATATCTTCTACTACTCGGTCTGATAACTAGAGTTTAGAAACCTATTTTTAGAGAACAAATTTTTAATAAATAAAACATTTCCCTAAATTTTTGTTTGAACTAAGTGACATTAAAATAAATTAATATTTCTTTTGAAAACTCAATATGATAGATTGGGTCTAATCCTTAATAATTGAAACATTCTTTTACAAAAATGTTAGTTGTTAAAAAATACACAAACGTTGTTAAAACAAATTATCACGAAGGTTCTTAAATACCCACATTTGGATTTTTGGGAAACACTCATTAACTACTTTTTAAACATTCATTATTTTTTCATAACTCAAATTTTGTAAAAAACTCATGTTATTTATCTTTAAAAAAATCCTCAAAAGATAGTGTCTTGACACCACATTACTAGAAAAAGTAATGCGTTAAAGGTATTATTTCCCTTAGTGAAAAAAACATTACGACCATGTTAAGATAAACTCCCCCCCAAATTGATCTTTTCTTCTCAATTTTATTTTTTATCTCCCCCATTTTATGAGAAACAATGATCTAAATTCATAAAAGAAAGATAAGTAAAAAATAATTTTAAAGTACAAAGCTGTTACTTTCTATCCCCCTTTGTCAACATAATTCAAAGCACACACTAGTGTGAGAAATATTTTTTACATATTTTTTAGGATTTTCATGTCATTGTTATGGATACATTGTTGTAGTGAATGTTAAAAATAATATTTTTTACCTCTGGTTAATATAAACATTGTAAAAAATATTATTTTGGAGGGTTTTTACATCTGTTATTTAATAACCAACTTTAATGATTCTTCAAGATAAAGGTTTCTCATGTTAGTTATTAAATAATGGACCTAAATAATAGTCTATGATGCTGGTTATTATATAACTGACATATAAAAACCTGATCATGATGATTTTTTATGTTAGTTATATAATAATTTACGTAAAAAATAATCTACCATTTCATATTTTTTATAACTGACATAGAAAAACCTGATCCGAATTAAATATTTACGTTAGTTATTTAATAGCAGATATAAAAAATAGTCTAGCACATAGGTTTTTATATAAATGACATAAAAACCCCAATATTGATTAGTTTTTGACATGTATTATTTATTAACTGATGAGAAAAATTCTTCTGGATGAATGTTTTTCACATCGGTTATTAAGTAACTACAGAAAAAATATATATACCATGCTGGTTATGAAAAACTAGACATGAAAAAACCTGATCCCAAGTATTTTTTACATTTATTATAGAATAACTAACATAAAAATTATATATTTTTTAAAATAATTAATGAATCCCTTCTTCTCCACTGTAAAACCAGACCTGAAACAACAATAACTAGACCTGACACCAGACCAAAAACCAAACAAAAAAAAAGCAAAAACAGACCATAAACAAGAAAAACCAGTAGAAAAACTATGCATTCAGATTTACAACATTTAAAAGTTACAATATTAATTATAAAAAACCTAAATCCAACAAAAAACAAATACCAAAAACCCATTTACAATTACAACATTCAAAATTACAATAATCACTAAAAACAAACTAAAATCCAATCTAGCCTATAAAATAATTTGACCATTCAATTTGAAAGTGTTTGTCCTCTTATTAAATATATGGTTGAGTGTCACAGAATAGCTACAAATTAAAAATAAACTAGTTAACAAGTATAATGAAAAAATAGAGGAAATATTAACAAATAATTTATAAGGAAATCTAAACTGGGCGAACTTTATAACTGTTCTAGTTTAAATTATTTCATACCTAAATCATGACACATAATATTGCATTCTATAACTCGTTATTGTTTATAAAAATTCTGTTTAAATGAGATTTTTAGTTCTAATTTTTTTTATTTAATACATTCAAAATATACTAATTATTAATGGATATTCACCTTTACTTTAACATATTTTATCATACTACTCTTTTTATTTGTGGGTTTCCTAAATAAACCCCATCCCTTATTAGAATATAATATGAATAAAATAAATTTAATGTTTTTTATAATATAAAAAACTTATTAAAAAATTATAACTTACCTTTCCAACATGTTTTTAAAATATCCTTGCACATCGCCATGAATAGAGCATATCCAATAAAGTGTTTATCCCTTGACAAAAAAAACCTAACATAAAATGGTCACTAATATAAATAAAAAATTAATGTTAGTGGTTATTATGTTAAAATATAAATAACAATTTGTGAGATATATGATTCATACCTCTCAACATATAGAAACATCCAACACTATGTAATTATATTATATTCAAATCATTTGGCGATATAAACTGCAATTTGTTCTTCATCCAATTCATGCCCTTCAGGTGAAATCAACAACAGGTTCATCAATGTATATACATATATCTTCTCATTTGTCTCACACATTTTATAAATATACCTCATAAAAAACATGCATAAGTATAAATTTTAAATAAATTTAATACATGGAAAGATTTCTGTTAATAGATACATGATAAAAATTTACACCACATTGATTACCAACTTATCTATAATAAAAAGCTCCATGATATCATTTTTCATAATCCGCATATCTATTACACATCCACAAACATGATCTTCAATTTGAAACCTATAATAACCTGCTAGAAAATTTGAATACCTTGACAATCTATCAAGACTACTAGAATACGAATATAATATCATGGCCCTTTGACTTTGTTGTTGGATATATTGTATTTATTTACCATAAAAGTATTACTATAAATAAAGAGATCAATATATTAAATTTTAAATATAAAAAAGGTAAAAAAAAATAAAAAAAAATATATAACATTCACATACCTCTACGGTAATGGGTTATAGAAGTCTAGATGGACAAACTAACAAGTTGGTGATACTTTGTCCAACTGTCTTCACCTATATTATAGGTAATGGTTCTCTATATGATATATCAATAATATCATGTACAGTGACCCAATGCTAATCTACCTATAATAGTTGATGATGAATTGTATCTCTTATATAATATATCTTCCCATATGAAAATATTTGATAGTAAGGAGAAACAATATCCAACTCCCAATAACTAGTAATATGTAGAGGAGGGGTATAGGATTTGGATAAAAAATAGGGTCTAAAAGAGGATGTGGAGGATAAATAATGGGTTTTAAAGGCATATGTGGGGAGTGGGAGCTGCTGGAAGAGGAGGAGCCGGAACTGCAGTCTGAAATTTTTTTTTCATGCCTGCAAACATAGAATATACCAATATTCTAATCTTTTCCTCCATCACCACATTAATATTGTGAACTTCAACCTCCAAAGAGTTTTTTTAAAATAAACCCACCATGGAAAAATCTGAAGAATTTGGTAACACATTTCTTATCGATACACACACTAGGTATCCTTGTACATGACCTGAGTGTTCGGGATTTCCCAATATAGTAGATAAAATATCATGCCTCCCATCAGATTTAAATACCCCTTCTATGATCTACTTATCAAGATAATCTTGTATTAATTATTTGAAAAATTATGTTATGATTTAATGTAAATAATGAATTTAATTGAATTAAATAAATAAAATAAACAACTTATAATCCTCTAGGCTATGACCCTTGATTCTCATGGAAGATATTTACCCTTTTTTATCTTCTTAAGCCTCTTCCATTTTTTTTCTAGATAGAGGGGATGGTGGGGAAACCACTACAGAGATGGAATACTCATCTATATGTTTTTTTAAGTTTCCATTTATTATTTGTTCTTACAATATAGTAAACCCTCGCTTAAGGTAAACTACGTGGGTATACGTTTCTTGATTGGATCTCTTGATGAGATCTCATTGATTCCTATAAACTAAGAATAAAAAATCATTAAGAAGTAATTAATAAGATCATTAAAATAATAGAAAAATTAAAAGTTTGCATTGCACATACACAAAATGCTTCTTTTATTCTAATATTGAAAAATTGTTTCCAAGTGCCTTCATCTATAAAAGGATATATACGACATGTACTGTCATGTTTCTTATCCCCATAAATGAAATCATATTTGAGGGTTGATTTGAAATCTGTCCATCACCTAGTATTCATCGATTAACATTTCTTCCAAAATCCTCTAGTATTCGGTATATCAAATGTCATCTAATAGAGAAGAGGGAAAACAAATTATACTATAAACAATTCAAGATTAGTCAAACTATAGCTAAAGAGATTACCAAAATGGTTTCCCACAATTAGGAAAATGTTTTTTGGTCAAAAATTCATCAATTATTAAACAAAATTATGACATTTCTTTTACCCTAAGTTGATACAAAAATCCTGAACTATTTTGCATTTGGACCTCTTGGAATATCATTCTAATCAAAGTCTATAACTATCATCTAGTCCTGTACATGAGCAAGTGATAATTTTTGGAAACATGTCCTTCCACGTTTACCAACCCTCAAACTCTTCTTTGTTATTGTGGGAGCATATAGAGAAGATTGTGGAATATCAAGAGATGGATGTGGATGTTCCTCCATAGAGGTATGATCATGACACTCATCTCTATAATATTTTGGTTAATCAACTAACTGATCTGTCATTATCTTTCTAATCAAAGAGGCAAAACATTAGTACAAAAAAATATACAAATTCACATATTACAATAATAATTTAAAAAAAGAAAAATTATGAAAAAAATTAAACTAAAACATAACACATTATTATAAATACTCATTATAATTAACTAAAATGATATCAATAGTATTGATATATGAAATGTCAGGTAAATTAATGAAAACAAATGCAAATTGGTGTAAGAATACTAAAAATGGTCTAACCTAATAAATCAAATTTTTACACAAAAACGAATATTTTTTAACATATATATTTAAAATAACTTTAATTAAAATAAATAAATAAATATATAAGTTATGTAATAGAAAACATGGTAAACTAAAGTAAAATGAAATAAAAAAACATTTCTAGTTATTTGTTTTAATACATGTTTTTATAAAGAATAAATAAATGTCTAATATTTTATTAAATTAATAAATCTAAATGAGAAATAAACATATTTTACTTGTAATATTAATAATGTACTAATGGATTGTTTTCCCAAATTCCTTCATCATGATATTTCTTTATAGCACAAACCATTTCTACAAAATGCTCATCATTGTTATCTATTAATATTTCCATGGAAGTATAGATCTCCCATAAATCAACATCTTTATCAAGTTGATCATCATAGAACTATTGTTTCTTTTCTTTTAAAATAATACACCACTACATATAAAATTGATCAAGAACATAGAAAATTAATTTTTCATGTGTTTCCATTATAAAATAATCAACTGTGCCTTCCAATCTATTCAAATTAACAAGTGTCATTCCAAATTCATCATGTCTGACATTTTTGTTACCGATAAAACTTTTTGCGGTTAAACACATGAACTTTAATTTTAATTTAATCAACCTCCCATATTTCTTCAATGACTTTATAATATGCACATGAATTAGAAATTGGGTTTTTGTCTTTAGAACTCAAAAAATATATTTCTTCTGCGAACACTAATACACCACTATTATGAACTGCACTTCTATTATCTATAGCATTTTTATGAAATGTATAGACATTAATGTAATACCCAAACCATGTTATCATATTTAAACATAGACCAACCACTAACCATCTTAATGTATTTGATGCATCTGATCTACCAACCATGGTATTTTTAGACCATGGAAAACGAGTTTTGTTATGATCATTCAAAATCCACATTCATTTCTTATATGGATTAAATTATTTCAAATAATTAATATGCAATGCTATATGTGGTTGAGAATCATCCTTATTTTTCAAGATGTATTAATATACCTTCATCATCTATTCACCGGAAAAAATTTGAATTTTAAGCCATGTATCCCTTTTCCCTCATTATAACTTGTTCATGGAGAGATGGAGGCACACCAATGAGCTCCTCCGTAGACAAGTAGCTCGTATAAATCTTTTCAACCTCATCAGAAATACACATTTAAATAGTAGAGGCTTCAGGGAGATATGTATTCTTAACACACCCCTTCATTATATTAGTATTCATTTGAAAAGGAAACATCCAACATAGATATACATGCCCATAAAACTTTATTTCTAGAAATATATAAACCATTAAATACCACATTATATCAAACAAATATTGGGGAAAATAAATTTCCAATTGATGATGTATAGAAATTTCTTCATTTTCTAAAATGTTTAAAGCATCTAGATCAATTACGTTATTAAAAATTGAATTTAAAAAATAATACACCTTCATGATAGTCTTTGTGACACGGATGAGAAATATTCCATGCAATGCAATTGGTAGAAGTTGTTACATCATGAGATTATAATCATGATATTTCATACATGTCAACGTCAAATACTTCAAAGAGACAATTTTTTTTACATTTTATGAATAACCCCGCAACACTTTGATATCATGAAGACACTGAAAAGCTAAATTTATCCCTCTTGAATAATGTATAACAAGCCAGGGGAAGAAATGTTCATCTTCCATTAGGAGTGAGATCTAACTCCAAAGGTAATCCCATTGATATTAAGTCTATTCTTTCATTCAACCCATCTTTAGTATTTCCATTGGTATCAAACAATTTTCTAAAAAAACTGTCACATATATTCCTCTCCACATGCCTGATATCAATGTTATGATTAAACTTATAATATCACCATTATGGTAGCTCAAAAAATATTTGACAATTTCTTCCAAATATATCTATCATTACCAAATTTGTGTACCTTTCCCAATGTCACATCAAGGGTTTTCTCCGTCTCAAAATACTCATCAATTGATAAATTGTTTGGAGCAATATAAAACTCTTGTGATCAATTTAATGCCTTTAATAATATTCCATAAGAGTGATCCATAAAAAACATTCAATTAACCATGTAAACTATTTTACTCCCACGATGAAATTGGAAATATGAAGAATGTTGATTGAAAATTGGATACGCTTTAATCCCCTTAAGACAATATCCAAAAAAATCCATACACTAAGAAGTCATTTGTAGTCAACATGATCACATCATACAGTTGAAAAAATTACATTTTATAAGAATCATACACCCTAACACCATCCTCACATAAGATTTTCTAATAATCAATTAATGGTGATAAGAAAACATCAATATCATTTCCATGTTTCTTTGGCCCAGAGATCATTAAACTCGACATGCCATATTTACTCTTCATAAAAAATTTGGGAGACAAGTTGTAAATTACCAATAAAAGTGGCCATGAACAATTTTTTCTAATGAGGTTTCGATAGGGATTCATTCCATCCATACACAACCCATGTATAATATTTCTAACTTCATTTCCAAATTTAGGATACTTCTCATCAATTTTCTTCCACTATAGAAAATCTGCTGGATGAAGTATTTTTTTATCACATATCGACACTTTAGTATGACATCTTAACCTTATTGAATCTTGTGAATTAAAAAATAAATGTTTCAAAAGAGGAATAATAGAAAGATACCAAAATACCTCGGTAGGGATCCCTGTAATCTCTATATAAACCTATGATTTTTCTTTCAACTTATACAGTGATTTCCCACATTTTTTACACTCTAAAAAATTCATTTTCCTTTCTAAACATCACACATGCATACATACATGCATGTATTTTTTTGTATCCCAATCCCATCACGAGTAATATTTTTTGTCCATATAATGTGAATCTGGATGATTTTTTACCATAGGAATAATGTATTTAAACAATTGTAGTAGCTCAATAAAACTCTTTTCACTCCATCCATGCTTCCCCTTGACGTTAATCAATCTTAACACCTATAATAAAACTGTAAAATCCATATAACCAGGATACAATGGGTTTTCAAAATCACCATATAGATGGTCAATTGTTGGTTATTTATAAATTTGTTCTGCTTTAATATCATAGTTGATTTCTTCAATTTCATCAGAGTTACAATCTTTCAAAACATCATTATTCGTAGATATAAAATTCTAACCAGTTTCACATTTCCAAATCCGTGGACTATAACTCGGATTAAAACCATGAAAAAATAAATTAACTTTAATCTATATACTTTTCACCTTCTTTATATTTAAAAATTTTAGGCATGGATAGAAAAACATGTAATTTTTTGGAACATCTTGTTTAGAAAATTCCAAAAAAGCAACAACACCTTCCTTGTATTCATCACTCATTTGATGTTCTGTAATTCAACTTTGACCCATTATTACCTATAAAAAATATCAAAATTATACATTTTATTAAGATAATCCAATTTAATATTTATATGAAATATATCATAATTTTAAAGTAACACAATTTTGAAATATAAAAAAATTATTTGCATATTTGAAAAATATAATTACAAATTATACACAATAATGGATGATATGTCCATATATAAATGATAAATCATAAAAAGATATGCAAGGAAGTAATTTAAAAAAGAATATAGTTAGATAATCTAGATTTATATTTATAGGAAATATTCCATAAATTTAAAGTAATATAATTTTGAAATATGAAATAGATAAATGTTTATTTTAAAATTATAATGATATTGTATTAGCAATATGATATAAAACCACTAAATTAAAAAATCACCTTCCACTACTATGATGTATTACTAACCCATCCCAAAATTAGTTTTTTTACTTAAATGTTTATCATAATTATCTAAAATATTTACCTAACATGTCATAGGATTGTATTGAATTGAAATATTTTCGTTATTCCATGTAATTTTGATGGTCACATTTATGGGTTTCTACATTCTTATTGAGTTTGTTGTGGAAAATGGTATTGTGGAAAAAGGTCTTGTGTACATGCCCTAAAAGGTACCTAAATTGTCTTGGGAAGGTGGTGAGAATATCCCTTTAGCATAAGAAATTATAATGACGTCATTATCAAGATGTACAAGTTTTTTTTAGTATCCCAATGATCATCTCATCCATTTATAACACATCTGGATACATAAAAAATTTAGATTGGGAGACTTGGTACACATATCTAAATGAAATTCATATTTAATTTTATCTCCCTAAAATAGTCATTCGAAATAAGGTAAGTAAATAAATAGAAAACCTAATTGAATAAAAATTATAGGATACAAATGATAAAACAATATCATGATACTAAACCACCTTCAATAATTAATTATGAAAGGCCTGATGAAAAAATTTAAAAACATAGATTTAGGGCATCTGTGAAGGACCAATGATTTATGACATAATGTATGTGTTGGATCTTGTACATGGGACCAACAAGGGGTTAAACACTATTGTCTTTAGAGTCTTTATTTGAGTCTTCATGTCTTTTACCTATAATAATTTCATTACATCATTTAGTTAAATTCATATTTTCATACCATTATATGTTTTTTATTTGGATTTATTCCTATTTTCTTGTCCCATCATTGGATTCTTATTAAATTTTTAATGTAATTTTTATTATTCACTAAACTCTTATATTATTTTTATTCTCTCATTGAAATACTTTTAAAATAATTTATTACTTCCACACTATATTCTTTAAACCCTCAATATTATTCAACAACCTTTTCCATATGAGGATGTATGCTTGAGGTCACATACTCAGCCACCTAGGTCATCACATGATGAAGCATTGGGTTGGGGAAAACACATGAATTACATTCATATGTTTAAAAATTAAAATATTCCAAAGTAAAAATACCTCTTAGATGTAGATTGAAACGTCATTAAAAACCCCCATTAATCCCTCCATGTAAATGTTATAAGAAACCCAAATAACATCTCTTATCCAATGAACTAATATTAACTATTTTCATCTAAATGAGGCAGAATTAACCGCTCTATTCACCTTAAACATCTCCATAACCACCCAAATAAAGACCCACCACCATAATGATTGGAAATATATTAAATCCATAATCTAATTTCTAATAGATTACAATAGGAAAGAATTAATAAAAAATTTTATTTATATCTATAATTTATTGTAATCAATAACAAATACTCTAAACGAAATTGAAAAATGATATTTAGGACATCTATAGATTTAGGGCATCTATGAATTACCAATGATAAAAAAATACCAGTATAAAAATCCACTTTCAATAATAAATAGTAAAATACAGGATGGATTTGCAAAACGAGATTCAGGGCATCCATGAATGACTAAAATTGAAGTGTGTGAAGCTTAATTAAGATTTTCAAGTCGAGCAGATAGATGAGACAATGAAAAACATGATGACTAAAACATTGAAAATGAGTTTGGAGGCCCCATGATCGAGGAATCTATTGTAGGGTTTGTTCATGAGAGAGACCGATTCACTGTTTCTTGAATGAAATACAACAGAATAACAAGAAACATGACTTCATAAAATTTTGAAATGATTTATCACGTCAGTTATTTAATAACCGACATGATAAATTTTTTTTAAATGTATTGCATCAGTTATAAAATAACAGATCTGATAAAGTGATTATAATACTGGATATATAATAACTGATGTGATAAAGAAATGAAGTTTGATTTATCACATCAGTTATTTGATAAATGACATAATAAATGGGATTTATCATGTCTGTTCTTTTATAAACGAAGTTATAAAGAAATATACTTGATTTTTCACATCAATTATAAAAAACTGACATGATAAATCAAGTTAATTATTTTTTATGTCAGTTATAACATATCCAATGTGATTAATCAAATTTTTCGTCTTTTCACATTAGTTATTTATAACTGATGAAACAAATGATGATGTGGTAAATATTTATTGTACTAGTGATAGTGGGGAAAAATTCATTATGAGGTTTATGAAGTCATGAGAGGAGGATGAACATGATTTTGCAGCCTCAATTCCACAAATCTATCTTTTAGCATAAATTTTGGCAACATATAAGCTATTTGATAATTTGTGGAGAAATAATCTAATATAACTTCCCTAGTAGAAAATTTCTATTTTATATGTTTTGGTTCTATATCAATGTATTTTAATCTCTAATTTTGGAATGTATTTCTAGAAAGATCAATTACACTCTGATTATCTCAAAATATCGTCAGTGGTTTAGAAAATTTAACTTTTAAGTCTTCAATCTAAAATTTAATCCGCAAAATTTGAGTAAAATATTGAGTAGCTACAACACATATAGATTTAGCTATTCTTAATGTTATAGAACATTTTTTCTTATAATGAAAGATCACACAACATTCACCCAAAAAAAATGATCCTCATAAATTGGATTTTATATGCTTACAATCTACAACCCAATCAACATTAGTATATCCATGAAACATTATCTCTCTATTTTTTTGTATAACATTCCATGCAATTTTTATTTATTTATCATATATGAGAATTATTTTTTTGCTTCCAAAATTGTTCTACCTCTGAGGTTGTGCATTTCTGGTTATAGGGAAATTGACCGGTGAGGATCATCACCCATCCCTTTTTAGAGAAAATTTCCTATCAAATTCACCTTTACCTTTGTTTTGACTCATTCTGTATCATTATCCCTTAATGGATGGTTGCATTATCCTCGCCTAGGATGTGTAATTAACCCCTTCGGTATTACAAAGTATATACCATAGTTAGGGATTCCAACAGGCGATTGTGTGGGGTCAAGTACTTGTGAAATCAGTCCTCCTAATATATAACTTTCTTATATGGTCTCCAATGGTTTTATTCATTGATAAATAAACACCCAACGACCCTGGAATCAACGATTCGTGGAACTTCATTCCAAAGGTATGTGATCTTTGATTGATGATTAAACCAACAACAATTGAGGTCTCCATTGGTCGATAGGATGGGATTCCAGGCTCACCGTACCTCTCAAGGGGAGGATTATTGCACGTTACGAGACTCTATTGCAGATTTATGTAGTGTTCATATGTTTTTAAATCCTTGATTCATTAATGAGAGTGCGTCCAAAGGCTACCCTTAGTTTGAAGGATCATCATAGGCATGAATATGGATTTGAAGCTATAGAGGTGATAATGAATTGATCCATATAATAAAGCCCAATGGAGTTTATCATCATCTTGGGGGGACAGAAAGTGACTTGGTGTTGGGATCATACCCATAATATCGGTTTCCTATGTATCCTCGAGAGAGGAATCAAAACCCATGTAGTTCTGTATTATGTTGGGCTTATGTATGGAAGTTGCCCATTCGAGGGGAACATGATTGGGAAGATCCTTTTGGATGGGAACCATTTTGAGATCTGGCCTCCAAGAATGAATCATACATATCCGTTTTTGATCAGGAATCCAATTTCTTATAGTTTAGAATTGATGCGGCTTATGCATGAAAGCTTCCCATTTGGGGGACATGGTTGGATGAACCGTTTTTGTTGGGTACCCTTTTGATTTCAATACTTGTAGTCGGAATCCTACATATTCTAGTTTGATCAGGAATCTGAGTTCTTATAGATAATATTGTGTGGATGTTTTAATCGTCCCAAACCTCTAAGACCATGTGATTCATTCTTCTTGTGAGAAACAAGAGGATTCAAGAGATCAAACCAACCACATGCTTCCTCTCCTATTATTGGGAGAGGGAAAGCCTATAGTGGAAGAGGACATGGATATGGTGGGTGAGGTCACATAGTGATGGACCTTTTATTGTGAAATGTCATTAAAGTTCATGCGGCTTGACCATCAGAAGAATGGGGATGTACATTAGTGGGTGTGCCCCAGAACGTCATATGAGGTATATTACAGTTTAATTTCATATAGCTTGGATAATGGAATCATAGTCTATTGTCATGTGGATAGGACTATTTGGGGTCTTTCAGTTTAGTGTCATACCATGTGAACCACTTGTTTTAGAAAACAAGATTAAGATGAGGAAAATCATGTTTGGATGTTCTGAAGTGCCTCAAACATGAGTGGTGTGGAATGTGTAAACCATGATTATGGAGGATTATTGATTGTATTAAATGATAAACGGTATGAAATACATTGAGGTGTATAGTGGTAGTAGAGGTCTCTCCTAAGGAAGAAGTTTTCTCTTGTTGACATGCCATTTTTGTGGGCAACATTTGCAGAGCCACCGGGGCATGATGTGCATAGTTAAGAAGAGGAGTCCTCAAGACACTGGACATCCATTTTTGATGGTTAAGGATGTTTCTAGTGATATGAAATCACCCAGTATACTACATTTTAATTTCATATAACTTGGATGATGACCACATAATTTAATGTCATGTTTCATGGACTAGTTCCATATAGTTTAACATCATCTGGATAGGAAATTACATCATAGTTTAAGGTCATAGAGTTTGGACCATGGTGGAAGGAACTATGATAAAATGGAGGATAACCAAGATGGGATTTTCTGACATGCCTCGAACATGGGAGGGAAGGAAAGTGTAAAACATGAATCCATGGATTCTTATATAAAAATGATATGGGGCATGGAATCCATTGAGGCATACAGCGGTAGGAAAGTACTCTCCTTAAGACAAATTTTCCTTTGGTTGATGGTTGTTTTTGTGGGAAACAAATGTAGAGCCACTAAGGCATGATGTTCATAGTCAATAAAAGGTGTTATCAGGACACTGTTCTTCCACTTCTGATGTCTTTGAAAGTTTATGAGGATTTAGAATCACAAGAGACATAGATTATGATGGATCGAAATGATTTGTTTTGGAATTTTAGAATCATTCAGGCTGTAGTTATCTATGGAGTTCTGGGTTAACCTGGAATAGGAGGCAGGTGGTAGGGTTTTTGGGAGGTGCATGAGGAATTTCTACTCTCATGGTATTTAAGGGACAAATGTATTGTTGGCATAAGGGAACAATGGAAAAAGTTGTTGACCAAGTCTGAAAAGTTCATGGTGCATCTCTCCTTTTTTCATGGGGTCCATGACGATAGCGAAGGGAATGACTGGAAGGTCCGGGACCATAGCCAAGCACTGATTTAAAGTGGGGATGTAGCGGAGCAGCCTCCATTGTATGGACTGGTTGGTGCGAACAGTTTTCCGCATAATGTTGTTCATGTAAACCCTGGTCACCTAGGTGCATCCAAATAAGAGCTAGCCACTAACTATCTCTTTACGAAGGGGGTGGCCATGTAGGAGCTGGCCACAAAGGATGGTACGTGGAAGAGATGGCCACCAAGGATCATATTCATACTGGGTTCCACATATTGGTGTCAGCGTACTCTCTTCCACATATGGTAATCCGTGTACTATCTTCCAAATATGGGTGTTTGCAAACCATTTTTATTATATTTTTTATATAATTGCTGGTTGGATGTAGTGGGTCTTCCAAATACGGTTCACAAGGAAGTCTTCTGGGAACTTCTATCTGGACATGGTTCATGGGATAGATTCTGTGATATATTTCAGATGCAATATGGAGTCCCACGAACTGCTTCAGGTGCAGGAGAAATTTCTCACACACCATCTACATTATTCGTCAACTTTTTCCCATCTTAGAGATCTCTCACCCTCCTCCTCAAAAATATCTTATTTTCACCCTTTATAGAGAATTTGGGGAAAATCATATCTATAGAATTGCAACACTATTTGAAGAAGCCCATGAAGAGATATCTCAATATGTGGAAGACGTGTTCAACTGGGGTTTGTAGAGGTGCATTACACCATCATTTTCACCTCATATGCGAACCAAATCATCCGCGGGAACGGTGTTTATCACGTACCTCTATCAGATTCTCTCCAGTTAAAATAGTTTGTAGCAGATTTATTTCATAGGTGGAAATTCACTATGAACAGCCTCGTTCTCTAGCCAACACCTCATGGGAGAGAGCGTAATTGGCCTTCCACATACTAGTTGTTTACATATTTTTCTTTTCGTGAACCATTCCCAATAGTCGGTACACGGTCGGGCCAAATCCCTTGGAAAAATTTTATTTCTTCATTTTCTCCACTAATTTTCAATGAAACATGCATCCATTATAATGCCCCGACCCCAGTTACCCAGAGTCGGTGCATTATTACATAACATTGGCATGATCACAATAAAGATCAAATCTCGAAAGACCGATTGGTTTAGTAGCCTTGGAAACACTAGATATATTCATAGGTTTTACATTACATCATAAAATGAAAAACTACTACAACAACATAATGTCTCCATAATCCACACTCATATCCCCACATAATATCCCTGCAGGTCATTCATAATTTACTTCTTCACTTCCTGGGAAAAATAAAACATATAAAAGGGGTGAGCTCAAATGCCCAGTAATGATAACAAAATAGCGGAAACTTTCATAAATAAGAATAAACTTTTAAGGCAATGTATAACTAAAACAAAAGCCTTTCAAACATGAACTTTCAACATGGTATGGCATAAATAAAATGAAATAATTCCATTTACTTATTCACATGGATATTCTACTAATCGAATAATCACATGCAAAAATCAATAACCACTTTCATAATGTTGGAATGCATAATGCCAGACTATCATAACCACATAGCCAAGGCCTCGTGCCAAGACTACAAATAAGATTTTGTCAAGGCCTTGTGCCAAGACACTAGTTTGTCTCATGAGACCTACCGATGCATCGAGGAGCTATAGCGGGCTCCACCCGTCACTTATTAAGTCCAATGCATTCCCATATGAAAACTTTTAAACATAACATAAACATTCGTATTAAAACTAGCATACGAAATGTCAATAATTTCACCATAAACTATGAATGGTATAAAAATAGCACATCCACAGTCAAACATATCACAAAACCTTCAATACAATATAGAAGTTTTGTATCATAATAAATCAACTTCAAATAATCTTAAAATCCATCAAAGGATGTTGACATAGATGAAATCAAAATTCTTTTTAAAGAAGTATCTCCTTTTTTTTTGAAATAATTTAAGATCCATATAAAATAAAACATTTTCTTTGAAAATATTCTTATAAGCTTGTAAGGAAAGCTTTGAAGATTTTATAATGGCGTAAAATAACCGCACCCGCCGTATAAGTTAAAAAAAACATTCTTACCTCAATTCTGTCGAAAAGGTTAAAAAGGACCTTGTTTTGAAAACGACGGAAAGATTCCTTTATAAACCTCTTATAAAAAGTCAAACAAGGGTATAAATGACTTTAACCCATATTCTTGTAAATAGTAAAAATGTTTTGAAATACATTTCGAAGAAACATGGATGTGGATGATAAAGAGGTCCCAGTAGATTATTACGTATAATACAACCTCAGATAATGAAGAGGTTGTAAAGTAAACCCTTACCTTGTACTTTTCCTTTGTTGGGGTAGGTTAACCTCCTGTATAATGGTGAAATAGTTGTTATTAAATTATACAAGAATCATATGTAATAATATGATATCATATATGATCTTTTAACATTGATTTGTTAATAATATCATAGAATTATCGTCGTTTCGGGAGTTAACTTACTCATTTTCTTTTATATGTTTTGTTACAGAAGCCATGGTTGTTGTATCTTATTCATATCCAGAATGATATCTAGTCCTTAAACATCATTTTTAAATCATCAAATGATAATTATACTTGAATGGATACGATGGAGAATGAATCTCATCGCGTTCGTGGAGACGGTAGTCCGTACGTACGCACGAGCGACAATATCATTCTTTTGATATTAAAATAATATATAAATGGATGGTATATCATATATACAGAATCATTAACATGTTATATTTATTATTTACATGAGTTACACATCATTATTATACCCATCCAAATAATATTATATTGAATAACAATTACACCACGACGTGGAGACGGTAAGCCGTACGTACGCACGTATGGTGACATGTTATTCAAAGGGTGGATATAATACTGAATATGGTTGTACCATACTTATAATAACATCACAGTATATGTGAGATACTGGAGTTATTATTTTAGAATGGTAATAACAAAGGAAGAAGAAGTGGAAGAAGAAATGAACTTAGAAAAGGGTGGTGAAATCATTACCTCTTCTTCGGGTTCTTCCTTTTGATTTGATCAAAAGGGCTCCATAGGTTGGCTTTCCGATCAAACTAATGCCTCTAGGTTGTAGTGAGGGATGTTGGGAGAGTATTTGGGCAGAGTTTGGCCGAACCAAAAGGCTTTAGAGGTGTGAAGAAATGAGAAGAAGGAGTGCCCTTTTATAAGAGGGGTGAGGGGCACCTTTGGAAAAGCTAGAAATATTAATTTATATTAAATTCATATTCGGTTTCTAAAGGCTCCAAAGTTGATTATTCAAAGGTTAAGGTGAAGATAGGTCGAAAACCACTCAACAAATAGAATTTAGACAGGTTTGGGTACTTATATTAACCTTATCTTTAAGTATTAACTCTAAGTTAATTAGTTTCACTTTTACAATGTCTCTTTGTATTTTTATATAATATGGTTAATAAACTTACTATATACATCCAAGAGACCCCCAAGTGGTCCATTAATGATTAACCTATCATTATATAAGTCTCTTGGCCTAACCTTAGATTTTTATGAATTTAATGTCAATTAATAATATAATATTTGTTTTAAGAACTCTTTTATGTCAATTTTGACACTATTCAATAGTTGATTTTTGTGAAACTCATAACAGATTGATTACTTCGAACAATGTCAATTAAATCAATCCTAATATATCATATTATCCTAGAAAATTAGTATAATTAATTAAAAGTTTCATATTATATTTTTTTGGGTATTTATAATATCCATTATTTTAATTTTTCACTATTATAGTAATTACTGCATCATCATTGTGTCATAAATAAAATAAATTATTTAATGTCTAAAAATTATAAATAAACTATAATTATGTAGGAAATCTGTTTAGCTTTCTAATGAATATTTATAATCTAAAATCCAACTTATATAACCCTATGTAACAAATTTTTTGCTAAAATATATATGCTTGTGCCATTTTTGTATTCATTTTGACTTAATTAAAATAAAGTGTCATTATCACTTACAAGTGGATCCATGGGGTCCCAAAATCGACCGAAATATTCCCATGGTAGACCATGTATCAATCAATAGGGTTAAGACACGTTTTAGGGTAATTTAGTATTATTATAATATTATTTTTTAACCCTTATTTACCGGATTTACCCTTAACCATGGTAAATAAAATATTTACCGCAGTAATTATTCAAAATGTCTAAAAATAAAAGTTACATATTTACACAATTTGAACATCCTGATTCCAAATATGGAATCCATTTTCCTAAATTCTAAACATAGAAGTGGCAGAAATTAATTTAAAATTAATTCCCACTGTCAAAACAAAAAGCGTGTTTTTAAGAGATAATAACTATCAAAAGATTGACACTTGTTTATGATCGGTTTAATTGTAAAATTATGTCCAATGACCAACATTATATTAAATGGTAAAAATATATTCTAAATATACTTTAAAACCACTAAAATTCATAATTTATCCCTATTAATTATTTTGATTAAAAAAGTTGTTTTTAATTAAAATTTAGTAATTTTCACTATTCATCAAAATATGAAAGTTATCCGAAATGTACCAAAATTTCACCTTAGGCTAAATTCTATATTCCGAATCCAAATATGAAGTCCATTTTAAAATATAAAATATATATATAATTTTAAAAAGTAGGTATTACTATTCATAACGGCTAGTTTGATTGGTTGTGGTGTGTGTTAAAACTCAAGGTTGCGTACAACACACGCTACTGTATTATTCAAAGAAAGTGTACCGTGGAAGCTTGGGATGTTTCATTTTAAATTTTTGATGTCCCCATTTAGTCAAAAAGTTTAAAATATTGTATTTAAAAAGGGTTCACTATTAAAAGTTGATAAAAGTGCAATACTGAAAATGAATTTGTTCTTGCATTATATCTAAGAAACTCATAATATGGATTCAAAAATTATAAGGATTATATAAAGTTTAAAATTTAGATAATACTATTCATAACCTCTTTTGAATGGCTTTTTCTTTTGTAATTCATGGTGTGATTGAACTCAGTGTTGCGTGTAGTGCAAGTTATTGAATTATTTTGAAGAAATAACACACTATGAAATCTTGGGGTGTTACATTCTCCCCTCCTTCAATAAATTGCGTCCTCGCAATTTGAAATTGTTCTTCGAAAATAAAAGGTTGAAAATAGAAAATATATTTGTGGGAAAACCCACATTGGAAATTGGGTTACTAAAATTTAGTCTTAATATGAGGAAAAGAGAAATGAAAGGGTCACCACCAAATTATGATCTTGATTAGGAGAACATTAGTGGCAATTAGAGACATATAATTGGAAGAAAAACGTAAATATTTATAGGTAGTGATTGAGGTCATCAATCACAAAAAAGTATAAAATTGAGGTCCTTAAACTCATCAATCTATGATGATTTGAAGTACCATCGGTTCAACAAAATATAGGGTATTGGGATAACACATTTTTGACGTTTCAAAATATCTTAGTTGAAATCCCACATCGAAAAATGAATTAATGAGGCCTCTATTTAAAATAAAGAGTGGAAAGTATGAAGATTACCGAAAATAAAACATACTAGGGTTCCATGTAGGAAAATATGGATATGAAGGAGAAATCTAACCATCAATTATCTGATGGAGAGTGGTAGAGAACATGGCTATGAAAAGGCCAACAATCCCAAAGCCATAAATTAGTGATGATTTAAGGTACCATCTAGGGAAACATTTTTGTTCTAAGTTTCTATTATTAATGTTGAGGAATTTATTTATGAGATTGGCTAAGATAATAAGGAGATATACTTACTTTATAATTAGAATTTTACCCATTAATAAATTTCTACCACAAACTCATCTTTCACTCTAAAAGATAATAGAATGTAATTTTTTTTTTCTATTTATACTATTTGTACAGGGTTCCAAAATAAATGAATTTATAATTCATCTACCAGATCTTTTAAAAAAAATACATTATTTAATTCAGGACATCTCGTGGGACAGTGGTAGGTGATACACCCTTGTCGCCCTTCGGTTGCGGGTTCAAGTCTCGCAGCCTTGCCGGACGCGACGGGTTGCCGCCCAACCTCCGGGTTTTCCTTTTATGGTAATCCAAAATAATCCAAACTAGAACTATCCAAAATACTTCTGTCCAAACTCACAGTCCAACATTTATAAGGAAGGTAAACATAATATAGATCCTTTTTACCCCGCAATAGAATATGAATACCTTCATCATGTATTACCATATTCCTTATTGATTACATTCATCCTCCCTTATTCCATATAGAATGCCGGATATACTTCATTAATCCAAAAATGTTTTAAACCCCAACAATGATGGAATATACAAATCATTAATCAGTTCCAAGGTAGTCAAGAATATCCAATATAATTTATCAAAAATAATCACATATTATTCCAAAATCACTACCTCAGTATCAGAACTATATTATGATTTATCATTCTCTAAACCATATATTTTCCAAAAATTTAACCTTCTATTGAGTCACTTTTCTTTGTTCCACACCATCTCAAGTCCTTAATGAAATAGTACTGCAGTACAATCCTTATATACTCCATAATTATTATAACAAGTACATTGTTGATACAACACTCAATTGACATAATCAACATAAGAACTCTAATCATTCCTCTTCATCTGTGGTAGTATCATAACTTGATTATTATCCAATAACATCATTTGCGGCATATTCTGATGACTGGGACATAGGTTCGCGTAGTGTCCAAACTCTTTGCAAATGAAGAATTGTACATTTGAAACCATTTTCTTACCCTTGCAGTCACGTACTTTGTGCCCTTTTCCTCCACACTTATAACAAACTCCCATTACTTTCAGGCAAGTTCCAGGGTGTTTCTTTCCACAGTTACCACATATGGGAAAATTCTTTTTTTCCCTCTTACCTTTATCCATCTTTCTCTCTTCCATCCTTTTCTTCTCTTTCTTCCTTTCAAAGCCATAGGACTCAGTAAACTCTTTACTTATCTTATCAACACATGATATTATTTCTTCATATGATGATAATACATGCGAGACTATTTCTCTTATAAATTCTGGCTTAAGACCATGAAATATATGATCCTTCTTTCTCTTTGCATCATGTGCATTGCTAGAGTTCTCATTCCTTCTACTGGGCACCATTTCTAAACAATGGCATACACTTGATCAGTTTATGAATCAAAATACATAATCCCATACTTATAAAACACTTAACATAAATTGAACTATTTATGGATATAATCCATAATCATAAAAATGCCTCCTTTGAGGAAGTATATACTCATAAACCCTTCATAATGATTTGTAAAGAAAATGAGAGTTATCCTAAGCATATCCCCCGGGAGTGTCGTAACCAAGAGTGCAGAAAGGCCCGTTGTCGTGCACCAGTTCCCGTTCGAGTCTAGCTCAAAGCGGTGTTTTCGGGTTTTACCCCTAGGTACATCTGTGCCAGAGCCGCCTCTACCTGCTCGTATCCAGACAGGGATGTATTGCTCGAAAAACTCACAAAATCTCTACAATACCAAAATTCTAGGAAGTTCTTCTATACTAATCCTCAAAGTTAATCATAGGTCTACGTGCTCTAATCAGAGTTTATCTAAATCTAGCTTTCAAGGTTTGTACTAAACTTCCTCTGATACCAACTGTAACGCCCCGACCCCAGTTACCCAGAGTCGGTGCATTATTACATAACATTGGCATGATCACAATAAAGATCAAATCTCGAATGACCGATTGGTTTAGTAGCCTTGGAAACACTAGATATATTCATAGGTTTTACATTACATCATAAAATGAAAAACTACTACAACAACATAATGTCTCCATAATCCACACTCATATCCCCACATAATATCCCTGCAGGTCATTCATAATTTACTTCTTCACTTCCTGAGAAAAATAAAACATATAAAAGGGGTGAGCTCAAATGCCCAGTAAGGATAACAAAATAGCGGAAACTTTCATAAATAAGAATAAACTTTTAAGGAAATGTATAACTAAAACAAAAGCCTTTCAAACATGAACTTTCAACATGGTATGGCATAAATAAAATGAAATAATTCCATTTACTTATTCACATGGATATTCTACTAATCGAATAATCACATGCAAAAATCAATAACCACTTTCATAATGTTGGAATGCATAATGCCAGACTATCATAACCACATAGCCAAGGCCTCGTGCCAAGACTACAAATAAGATTTTGTCAAGGCCTTGTGCCAAGACACTAGTTTGTCTCATGAGACCTACCGATGCATCGAGGAGCTATAGCGGGCTCCACCCGTCACTTATTAAGTCCAATGCATTCCCATATGAAAAGGTTTAAACATAACATAAACATTCGTATTAAAACTAGCATACGAAATGTCAATAATTTCACCATAAACTATGAATGGTATAAAAATAGCACATCCACAGTCAAACATATCACAAAACCTTCAATACAATATAGAAGTTTTGTATCATAATAAATCAACTTCAAATAATCTTAAAATCCATCAAAGGATGTTGACATAGATGAAATCAAAATTCTTTTTAAAGAAGTATCTCCTTTTATTTTGAAATCATTTAAGTTCCATATAAAATAAAACATTTTCTTTGAAAATATTCTTATAAGCTTGTAAGGAAAGCTTTGAAGATTTTATAACTGCGTAAAATAACCGCACCCGCCGTATAAGTTAAAAAACATTCTTACCTCAATTCTGTCGAAAAGGTTAAAAAGGACCTTGTTTTGAAAACGACGGAAAGATTCCTTTATAAACCTCTTATAAAAAGTCAAACAAGGGTATAAATGACTTTAACCCATATTCTTGTAAATAGTAAAAATGTTTTGAAATACATTTCGAAGAAACATGGATGTTGATGATAAAGAGGTCCCAGTAGATTATTACGTATAATACAACCTCGGATAATGAAGAGGTTGTAAAGTAAACCCTTACCTTGTACTTTTCCTTTGTTGGGGTAGGTTAAC
Source organism: Viscum album (assembly GCA_963277665.1). NCBI lineage: Eukaryota > Viridiplantae > Streptophyta > Magnoliopsida > Santalales > Viscaceae > Viscum > Viscum album. The sequence goes on from OY728145.1 coordinate 1,642,491,637, forward strand.
CTCCTGTATAATGGTGAAATAGTTGTTATTAAATTATACAAGAATCATATATAATAATATGATATCATATATGATCTTTTAAAATTGATTTGTTAGTAATATCTTAGAATTATCGTTGTTTCGGGAGTTAACTTACTCATTTTCTTTTATATGTTTTGTTACATAAGCCATAGTTGTTGTATCTTATTCATATCCAGAATGATATCTAGTCCTTAAAAATCATTTTTAAATCATCAAATGATAATTATACTTGAATGGATACGATGGAGAATGAATCTCATCGCGTTCGTGGAGACGGTAGTCCGTACGTACGCACGAGCGACAATATCATTCTTTTGATATTAAAATAATATATAAATGGATGGTATATCATATATACAGAATCATTAACATGTTATATTTATTATTTACATGAGTTACACATCATTATTATACCCATCCAAATAATATTATATTGAATAACAATTACACCACGACGTGGAGACGGTAAGCCGTACGTACGCACGTATGGTGACATGTTATTCAAAGGGTGGATAGAATACTGAATATGGTTGTACCATACTTATAATAACATCACAGTATATGTGAGATACTGGAGTTATTATTTTAGAATGGTAAGAACAAAGGAAGAAGAAGTGGAAGAAGAAATGAACTTAGAAAAGGGTGGTGAAATCATTACCTCTTCTTCGGGTTCTTCCTTTTGATTTGATCAAAAGGGCTCCTTAGGTTGGATTTCTGATCAAACTAAGGCCTCTAGGTTGTAGTGAGGGATGTTGGGAGAGTATTTGGGCAGAGTTTGGCCGAACCAAAAGGCTTTAGAGGTGTGATGAAATGAGAAGAAGGAGTGCCCTTTTATAAGAGGGGTGAGGGGCACCTTTGGAAAATCTAGAAATATTAATTTATATTAAATTCATATTATGTTTCTAAAGGCTCCAAAGTTGATTATTCAATGGTTAAGGTGGGGATAGGTCGAAAACAACTCAACCAATAGAATTTAGACAGGTTTGGGTACTTATATTAACCTTATCTTTAAGTATTAACTCTAAGTTAATTAGTTTCACTTTTACAATGTCTATTTGTATTTTTATATAATATGGTTAATAAACTTACTATATACATCCAAGAGACCCCCAAGTGGTCCATTAATGATGAAACTATCATGATATAAGTCTCGTGGCCTGACCTTAAATTTTTAGGAATTTAATATCAATTAATAATATAATATTTGTTTTAAGAACTCTTTTATGTCAATTTTGACACTATTCAATAGTTGATTTTTGTGAAACTCATAACAGATTGATTACTTCGAAAAAAGTCAATTAAATAAATAATAATATATCATATTATCCTAGAAAATTAGTGTAATTCATTAAAAGTTTCATATATTATTTTTTTGGGTATTTATAATATCAATTATTTTAATTTTTCACTATTATAGTAATTACTGCATCATCATTGTGTCATAAATAAAATAAATTATTTAATGTCTAAAAATTATAAATAAAATATCATTATGTAGGAAACCTTTTTATCTTTCTAATTAATATTTATAATCTAAAATCCAACTTATATAACCCTATGTAACAATTTCTTTGCTAAAAGATATATGCTTGTGTCATTTTTTATTCATTTTGACTTAATTAAAATAAAGTGTCATTATCACTTACAAGTGGATCCATGGGGTCCCAAAATCGACCCAAAGATTCCCATGGTCGACCATGTATCAATCAATAGGGTTAAGACACGTTTTAGGGTAATTTAGTATTATTATAATATTATTTTTTAACCCTTATTTACCGGATTTACCCTTAACCATGGTAAATAAAATATTTACCGCAGTAATTATTCTAAATGTCTAAAAATAAAAGTTACCTATTTACACAATTTGAACATCATGATTCCAAATATGGAATCCATTTTCCTAAATTCTAAACACAGAAGTGGCAGAAATTAATTTAAAATTAATTCCCGCTGTCAAAACAAAAAGCGTGTTTTTAAGAGATAATAACTATCAAAAGATTGACACTTGTTTATGTTCGGTTTAATTGTAAAATTATGTCCAATGACCAAAATTATATTAAATGGTAAAAATATATTCTAAATATACTTTAAAACCCCTAAAATTCATAATTTATCACTATTAATTATTTTGATTAAAAAAGTTGTTTTTAATTAAAATTTAGTAATTTTCACTATTCATCAAAATATGAAAGTTATCCGAAATGTACCAAAATTTCACCTTAGGATAAATTTGATATTCCGAATCCAAAGATGAAGTCCATTTTAAAATATAAAATATATATATAATTTTAAAAAGTAGGTATTACTATTCATAACGGCTAGTTTGATTGGTTGTGGTGTGTGTTAAAACTCAAGGTTGCGTACAACACACACTACTGTATTATTCAAAGAAAGTGTACCGTGGAAGCATGGGATGTTTCATTTTAAATTTTTGATGTCCCCATTTAGTCAAAAAGTTTAAAATATTGTATTTAAAAAGGGTTCACTATTAAAAGTTGATAAAAGTGCAATACTGAAAATGAATTTGTTCTTGCATTATATCTAAGAAACTCATAATATGGATTCTAAAATTATAAGGATTATATAAAGTTTAAAATTTAGATAATACTATTCATAACCTCTTTTGAATGGCTTTTTCTTTTGTAATTCATGGTGTGATTGAACTCAGTGTTGCGTGTAGTGCAAGTTATTGAATTATTTTGAAGAAATAACACACTATGAAATCTTGGGGTGTTACATCCATCTTATTTAAATACTTTTGGGAGTATTTTCCTTCAATTTTCTAAATTTTTGGGACCCTACAATGTTGTGATATTCGTTTTGATTACTTTGATAAATTTAACACAATGTTATATACTAAACAATATAATGCCATGAATTTATAAGGTAAAGTTGATTTCCTAAATTCTTCTGAAAGTCTTTCTCATTCACATTTTTTTATAGCCTCATATTTACTCATCATTGTGATCATAGAGATAGAAGTAGATATTCATTTGGATTCTTCCATGCCAAAATTTGGTAATAATTCCCCAATATAATTTTCATGAGATAGGAAAATGTATTTATTTTTCATGAACTTATAAACCAAGTAAGAAAGTTAATCATACAGACATTGATATTTCAGAATTCCATTTCATTTTTTTTTAATTTTTAAAAACATCTTATATATACCTATAAAAAATTATATAATTCACAAAACAATTAAAATTTGAGTTCTGAAGTGAAAATATTTTAGAAATAATTTTCTATCAAATTTTTCTTTCTAAAAATTTAATATTCTCAAACAATTGCGATGCTTAGAATACCAGGCATGTATATATTGTTTCAAATCATAAAATATTAATTCAATTTGAAAACTATTATTTTATCCTCATCAAGTATATTCCCAAAAGGGTATTCAATGTAAAATTCTTCTTCAATTTCTATATTGGGATATATTTCTTTTACCTCATTTATTATAATTTGTAGTTATATTGAGTATGCACTTCAGAAAATTTTTGATTGTTAATATCTTTAAAATGGGGTTAAATGTTTCATTAATATCCACACCTTCCACCTATGTATAACCGTTACAAACAAGCGTGGATTTGTTTCATGAATCTTCTACATGTTTATTAAACTTGTTTCTATAAACCCGCTTTGTTCCTATAAATTTTTTTATTTTCTAGGCATGGAACAAGTTCACATATTTAATTTTTCTAAATCTAATCCATATATTCATTTATAACATGAAACCATTATTTTTGACAAATATATTATGAATATGGTTCCTATTCAGCTTTTGTGATAATTTAAGTATGATTCTCAAATATCAACTTTATTCTGTTCTAAATTAGATCCTTCTAATTTGAAAAAATGTTTTCAGAAATAACATGTTTTTGTAAGGTAGGAAATTTGAATGTTTATTTTCTAACTAATATTTCCTCATCAGAAAATTCTTTAGAATATTTGTGAGTATGTTTTGAATTACATTCACTATCATTGGAAATCTCCATTTTAACCTCCTCAACACTCTCAACATCTTTGGTTAAGTAATTTTTCTTTTTAATTACTTTCAAATCATATGAGTCCACCAAAGTGTTTGTTCCAAATTTTGTAACATTTTCCAATGTGTGAATAGCCTATAAAAATTAATTCCTCTACTTTCTCAGAAATCATTCCCAGATATATATTTTTGAAATTTTTAAAACATGGACTTTAATGAGAATTGATGTACTTCAATGAATGTTTTTTGTTATACCACATTTCATAACAGTTCATGTTAACTTATGATATAAAAAATCATCTGTTTTGAACATGTACAATAGTAATGATTCCTTATTTCCAATATAACTTTGATATTTTTTATTCTACTAACATAATTAATCTAATTTCCACCAAACTTATATTTATTAATTTTACTAGTCTATTTTGTTGTTGAGTATATGGAGAAATACCCTGATGATTAATTCTATTATTTCTTAGACAATTTTCCTAAGTATTTCGTGTGAATTCGATAACATTATCTATTCGTAATATATTTATATAAACCCCCCATTTCTTTCCCAACATATTTTTTGAAAAACCTGGACATTTCCATTTCCTTTGACATATGTTTCATGAATATTATGTTTTTTGTCTAAGAGAAATCATCAAACAAAGTGATGAAGTATAAATTCTTTTTTGTTGATTGATGTCTCACAATACCACATAAATCAAATTGAATAATCTCAAGAGGTATGGTAGTATTAATCACAAATCCTTTATTTTTTTTAGTCATTACCCATTTTTGATAAATAACACAAACATCTTCATGTATTCTTTTCAATTATGGAAGATAATAGGCAACATCAACTTTAGAAATGTTTTTATGTTTTTCTTCACAATGTAGCCAAGTGTTTTCTGGCAAAACTTATTTTAATCTTCAATAATCAAGTAACATGAGCTATTAACCTATCTTATTTGGATGAGATTCCCACTAATTATTTGTCCTTTTGTAATAACATCTCCATCGTTCAAACATTTGATAACACGAAAATATTTCTGAAAGATCACTTGTAGAACCCCAAGTTTGTGGTATGTAACTCTTATTTATGACCTTTTATATATATAATGTGATTTAGTAAACTTTAGGGAAGTTTGAAAGGTTTGGCGGATTTTATAAGGGCACATGGTTTGAACATAGTTATTGGAAATGGTGCAACACTTGCAGGAAACCATGCTATTAGAGGCATATGAATGGTTGTTGGCGCATGGTTAAGTTGAACAATTTTCAAACTATGCGGAAACCCTAGTCTATCCATGAATCAGGGATAGTGGGATTTGAAACCATTGGTGCATAATTTTTCTAACCATGAGATCCAACCGTGTGAGGCAACCCTTTTAGGATAATAAAAATAACAGATTTATCTCATTATTTCCCTAACCATGCAAGCTAACCATTCACAGTTTTAAAAAGGGGGTTTAAAAATGGGTTCTGTTTGTATTTTCCCAACAACACTCATTTATTCTCCCACTCATACCCCACATGGTATTTCTTCTTCTTTGGGGTTGGGGAGGGTATCTCATACTTTTTGGAGGTGATTCAAAGGGGTTTTAAGATGATTTGAAGGATATTTTTTCCTGATAAGTCTCTTATCTTGGTTTTATATTGGGTTCCTCTATATATACATCCCATTCTCTCTCAGTTTCCTATATATAATTTCATCGCATTTATATCCAGGGGTTTTGTTTCCAATATTAACTATATATGGTCTTTTGGTGTAAGGGGAAGGGATATATGGTAGGTTGGTGATGTTTTTATCCAGTTTTGGTGTATGGTTGTGTGGTGGGTCGATTTATCCAAAATCTTAAAGTTAAGTGGCTTCTCCCTCGAAGCCAAAATCCAATAAATTAAAGGATTTGGTTTAAATTAAAATTTTCTCATAATCTTTCTTGTGAAATTGATGTGGGAAGCTTGTATTAAAACCCTTTGGTGTTGAATTCTGAGTTTTGGGGTGGTTTATGACATTTTTGTGAAATACACCTTATGGTTGGATATTAAAATGGCGATTTTAAAATTATTTCATGATTTTATTTTTGAAAAAAGGTTGTAAAAATGGGTTTCCATTAATATGTTGTTTTATTGGAATTCTTCACAATAAAGATGGCCATTTCCTCAATTTTATTCTTTATATCTTCCTTTTACTTTCTACCCTAAGAAACATATTCTGTAATACGTTTCATACATCATTTAACATGATCACCATCCCAACCACATCTTTCACCAATTTCTTCCTAACATTCGAATAATTTTTTTGAATGTATTTAACATCTTGAGTTTTTCTATATCTAAATTCTGGTTGGTTATGAAAGTTAATCGTCCTTCTTCCACTGTTATTTTCCCTTTTTTCAATCCTTCTTCAGAGAAGTGACATGTTATCCCATCAATTATAAGCACTATTCCAATATATTCCTTAACACTAGTAATTTTCTTCAAAATCGTAATTTTATTCTAAAAAAATATATTTTCTCTATAGAAACTTTATGAAGGTTGATAACTTATTTATAACCTATCAAACTGAATACATGGAACACATTTCCTTCTAAGGGAGTTTTCAACATTTGTAGATTTTATAGTTTCCTCACATCCTTTATCCACCCAAGATTTCCTATCACCTTTATAGAACCTGAAATATTAAAATAATTAGGTGAAACATTATTTTTTGGTGAGTGAGTGTTTCACCTGATTATTTTTTTTGAGAATTCTCAACAACTTTAGCAGTTTCAGATTTTATTTTTGAAGATTTGTTAAGGTTTTCATCTATATTCCATAAGTTACATTCCGGATCAATATGTTTTGAATGAAATTTTTTTAACATCTTCTTCCTTTACTGGTGGATTCTTAATTATATAATCAAACAATTTTTCCCAATTCAGAAATTTTATGTTTGTAAATTAATATTGAACGGATGTATTATTCCTCATACTTAATGACATATTTTATTCCTTAAAAATTTTCTTTATAATATATATTCATTACTCTGATTTATTTTATAAGATCCTTTCCTTTATAAATATATGAAATAAGTTCTCTTCTAAGTCTGTACTCTCAATATGACTATTCACCACCTTCTTCACTCTTTGAGGTATATTTTTCATTATTAACCTTTTCAATGAGAGTTATGAATTTTTCTCAACACTCATCTTCAACATATTATTTTTGGATGCTTATAATACATCTTTCTTACACAACATAGTTCCCTTATTCCTAGTAAAATTCTCTGTATATTTTTTGGATGACTTTTCTTCATTAGAAATTTTATTTCAATTATTACATCGATGGAATTCAATAGAATCATCTTGATATTATCAATCTTTATTTGTTGTAAAATTCATAGAAAAGTGTCGAATTCCACTACACTCAAAATAATTGAGAGGAATTTTATCTCCACACATTACTCTTCCTCTTTGATCATTATTAGATATAAGAGACGTGTTTCTTTTATTCATATCATCATCCTATTTATCATCAGAGTCGCAAGGATCATCAAATTCAACATCTTGTATTTTCAATTTTCTCATGGCATTAAAAGAAATTTTAGATTTAATCTTATTTTTGAAAATTAGAGATTTTATCATTTAATAATAAATAATAATGTTATGTAATTGACAAAGAGATAAATCATCATTATATTTGTAAATGTGAATTTGTAACAAAAACTTTCTAGAAAGTTTCTCATAAGTTTCTTCACAATTGTAGAACCTTCTTTGACATATCTGAATCCTCTATTGTTGAAAACTATTTAATTTACATTGGTGAGGTATTCATAAATACTATTTCATCTCTCATTATGATGTATCAAAACATACTATGCCATATTTTTATATATTATTCCTTTACTTTAGTAATCCCATCTAAAATACATTCCAGTTAGCCCACATACTATTTGATGTTTTCATAACCTTCACCTTCTTATAAACATTTTCTAATAATGACATAAGGATATCATTTATATATATTCCATCAAAAATGATATTTCTCTTGTCATAAAAAGGCATTAGGGAATCCTTCTCAATAGGTGGAAAACAAATTGTAGCAGTATCAAAAACTTCTAGGCATAGAAATAAGAGATAAGGAATCATCCTACTTTTCTGTCTATAATAATTTCTTACAACAAATGTAGGAATTACTCTATTATTGATAGAATCTATATTACCCATGATAAAAATTCCGCAGGGGGGGGCTTTCTTCAGATAGAAACAGTATTTCCAAAGGATCAAATAACAACGGGGGGGGGGGGGGTGGCGTTTGAATAACTTGTTCAATTTTTATTTGTTTCCATAATTTTTAAAACATAACCCTTGAAAACAATTAAAGTTCATATCCTTATAATATTTTTGTAAATACTCATGATTGAAAATATAGGAAAGAATGTAAAGTGCACAATATTGACAACGTTCGACCTGAGTGTGAGAATCTATATAATTTTCATAGCTACTCCCATGGGTCTATGTAAATTCACTATTATGAAGATGTTAGTAAAACTTGTTACAACTATCATTAGAAACATTCTAAATACTCAGAGGAAATATTATAATGAATCACATCAGTTTAAAATGTTTCTTACGAAACAATTAATCCAAATTAAAAGAATAAATACTTTGTTCAATTTCCACTACAAAGGTTACTACGTCCGATGACCCTAAATCTGATGACCTTAAATTTGATGAAACCACTATGATTGAATGAACAAGATCATATCAATACAATATTAACTTTATAAATATGCTCTTTGGAAACTCTACTAAAAAACATTGTCCAGTATTTCTCAGTCTGATTGACTCTATACGATCTTCTCAAAATTATATTTCTTAGTCTGGTAAACAAAAACAATACATGTATGTTCTTCTATTGGGATCATTTTCTAGACGGAACCTTGACTGAAATTCTTCACTTCTCCTCCGTTTACAATTATGTAATATGATGAAAAAATCGAATGGAATTTGATTCATTTTATATGAGACTTAAAAAAGATAAATTTTAAAACTGAAAATATTTTCCCACTTACTCAAATTTCCAAAATCTAAAAATCATTATTATTTAAACATCATCTTTTACTTCATCAAACTTTTCATGATTTCATCGAGAACAATATTCTCAAACAAACTAACTTTTCATCAGTCTAATTTAACTTCCTCTAATTTAACTTCCTCTTCTCATTTCGATCCCCCTTTCCTTCTCTGCTCATTATGATATGCCTTTCATTATTATCTCAATATGATATAACCATCTTCTACTACTCATTATGACATGCCTATTTTACTTAGGTCATTTTGATGAAATTAATTAGAAAAAGACTTATAGGAATTACAATATTATTCTATTTCAAACGTGAACTATCCTATTGTTTCTTCTCAGGAAGAAAAAGATATTTTAGAATCTCAACATATTTTCATAAATTATCTTTCATTGATGGCCTGACATCATCAAATCTGATCACTCTGATTTTCTATATCTGATGTGTTATTGGTGAGAGGAATTCATTTGATGAACCAGTTCCTACTCTTGATATAATTGACCTTCATCCTTAGAGTCAGTCAGGTTAAAATCCAAATTATGATGGAATTCTTATTTTAGTGGAATTTTCATTATAATGTTTGGTATCTGATGATGAATCCACTAATAAAATTTGAAAAACATCAAAAATCATCAGTTTTATGTATTCAGACTTCTGAAAACTTCTGAGCATGGTACTTTTGGATCCGATATTTTTTGTCTTGGTTTCTATAAATGATTGAAGCATTAAGATGCCCCTATTTATTCCAAATATTTTATCATGATTTTTATATGATTTTATTGAACTTAATGACCAACAAATAATTATCTAATTTGAGTTTAAAAAGTATGAAAAAAATTCTAACGCATGGCTTAACTATCTTCTACCAAAACTTTTCAGCAACATTACGACTTATTCACTCAGCATCCTCTAAATTTTTATCAAAAACTGTGTCCAATGAATCTTAAACATCATACCAATGGACTTGAGACTGATGTTTTGTCTGATCAAAAAACTGCATCTTTCTGACCACTTCTAAAATAGGTGTTACTCAGTCCAATAACCTAATTCGAAAACCCGATGTTTTTAAAACAACTTTTTTGAGGAAAATATTTTTCTCTAATTATGATTGGATTCAAAATCATTTAATAACATTCTCATTTCTTATGAAAACTCATTACGATTAATTGCGTCCGATCTTGAAGGACAAAAAAATATTTCAAAAAGGTTAGCTGTAAAAAATTCAAAATCATTTTAAAAAACATATTACCATAAAGGTTCATTAATTACACACTACCAACGAATAATCTGGAATCTATTAATCATTATAATGAATTCAAAGTTTTATAACAATACTAAAAAGTATTTCATTTTAAAATTTACCCAAGCTATTAATTTACAACATAATTAATCGATTAATTCTTCATTGAACGACTACCAAATATCATTTAATCGGTAAAAAAATTTCATTCTCATGAACCCCATTTAAATTTTCAATTAATATTCGAATAATCGTTTTTTAAATATTTTTCTAGAAATCCAAATCTAAATTATAGGTTTATATATAAAAATAGAAATCCCAACACAAAAATTGGAAAAAAATAAAGCAAGATAAATGAACCAAAATGATAAGCACTTCAAAAGGCTCATTTCACCAAAAAAGAAGGATGAAAAATGAAAAAAATAGTTACACCTGAGCATGTTTTAGAAGAACCAATACTGATTAATAGGGGAAGGTAAACTAAAAAAAATCATGAAAACACACAAAAAATAGGTAGGGTCCTTAAAAATAAGTTTAAAATAAAATACCTTTAGTTTTGATACATGATTTATCAAAAAAAAATTTGGATACCATGGAGGTTTGTTTCTATGAGTTCTTGAATGTAGTTTAGGGAGAGAAGAAAACTATTAGGGTTATTTTCAAAATAGGGTGAAGAGTATTATCCGGGATAACAAAAAAGATGTGATAAAAGATCATTATATCAGTTATAGAAGAATATGTGATCATAAATAGAGATTATATTTGTTCTCTTCTTATAGCTGATAAATAAACACCTTTATCATTGATAAAAATAACTAAAAAAGACGATTTTATGAGGTATTTTTTAAGTGAATGGAATAATGTTTTGTCACCACGTAATTTGACACCAATAAAGTGTTAAAAATAATAAAAATAAAGAATAAATAATATTAATTATATAAAAACATAATTATTAAAAATGAAATATACACACTGTTTAATTTAAAAAAAATATTCACAAATGAATTCCAATAATTTATTTATATAAATTTAAGAAATTTGAAAATAATAAATAATAGTAAATATAAATGAAGAAATATTAATTGTATAACTTATAAATATATTGAAAACCTTAAAATGTATCAAATAAATAATTAAAATAATAAATAGAAATGAATAAATTACAAAAATATAAAAAATTATTAAATATAAAAAATTGATAAATAATATTAAATGAATACATGTTAAAAATGAATAAATATTAATCACATAAATTACACACAGATTGAATCATTAAAACATAGTAAATAAATAAATAAAATATATAATAATAATGTATAATTTTATGAAATATTAAAAATAAATAAATATAAAATAATAATAAATAATATTAAATGAATGAATATTAAAAATGAATAAATTAATAAAATATTTTAAGAAAGTGAATTCATAACATTAATTACATAAATACAAAATACATAGAAAATGAAAAAATAAACAATATTAATTATATAAATATAATAATTAAAAAATGAATTATATTAAAATTTTAATTTAAAAAAGTATTTAAAAAATGAATTTAGATAAAATAATTATATAAATTAGAAAATTATTTAAAATATTAAATTTTAATAAATCAAATGAATAAATATAAATAATATAAATTTAAAAAATATTAAAAATATTAATACATAATAATTAAATTTTTATATATAAATATTAAAAAATGAATAAGTCGATAAATTACAAAAAACTAATAAATATTAAAAATAATAAATAATATTTAATATAAAAATATTAAAAATGTAGAAATAAAATTGAATAAATTAATTTTTTTATCAATTCAACTCATAACACAAATTACATGAAATATAAAAATATAATAAATGGATAAATATTAAAATTTACATTTAAATAAAAAATATTTACAAAAAACTGGTAATTGAAAACGAATAAATAAAAAATGTATAATGTTTTGAATATAAAATATTAAATAAAATAAATAAAAAATATAAATAAATAGATATAAATTATATAAAATAATAAAATATATAAATATTTTACATAAATGTATAAATATTAATATTTTTTAGAAATGTTTTTCAAAATAAATAAATAATCCGAGAATTGAAAAATTAAATGTATGAATTTTAATATATATTTATATAAATATAGATATGTAGTTGCTAATATATGTCTATATAATTGATTATATAAATTTATATAATATATTTTAATATATTTATATAGTTAATATATAAGATTTTAAAAATAAGAACATTAATGAAAAAGAATAAATTAAAAAATATTTTATAAATTTAACTATATTAAATATACTAAAAATATATTATTATTATGAAAATATTATTAATATTATAAATATGTTTTATAAATTAATTTATTTGGGAATATATTAATTATAATTTAAAATATAATTTTTTATATAATTGAATAGTTATTTTATAAATATATAATAAATATAATAACATAAATGTTTTACATATCATATCATTAATTATAGATCTATAAATATAATTATATGAAATTTAATAATTTTTTAAATTTATTAAAAATTTATATATAGATGTATATTTTTATTAAAAATTATAAATGTATATATAGAATTGATTGTATATAAAAAATACAATTCGATTTTATCATTTAATAGTTTTAATTATAACTAAAAATATTATTAGTCAAATAAATTTATAAACAATTATACATGAAAAAAGATTTCAAATATATATTATGATTTACTATAGTAACTAAAAAAATAATGTGTTCATTTTTTTGATTTAAATTCATCTAAATATTGGAAGGTGTTTTTGTCAATTACTTTTATATATATATTTATATATATTCGTATTTTCAAGAAAGATATGTGTTGGGTATAGACAACATGCATGGTGGGATGGGTTGTTGTTTGCCGACCTACCCCAACCCATTTAAGATATGAATGTCGACAATATCTGTTTTATTCATCTGATTGACTATATTATTTATTTATACCTTTTTGTTATGTACGTAATTAATATAAATATAATTTAAAATAAGTATTAATATATATATATATATATTATTTATAAAAATGTATACTTATTTTTATGTAAATATTTTTTGAAAAATCAATAAATAAAAAAATTAATTAAAATTATTCAGAATGTTGTTTATTGGTGCTTTTTGATCACTAAAAGATGCATCTTTTATCATTGTTTTTTAGTGCTGATAAGTGGTAACCTTTATCAAACATTTAGTAAGTACTAATAAAAGATATCCTTTATCAGTTATTTTAGTTAGTGTTGATAATCCCCACTTCTAAAAGAAATGTGAATTTGTAGAAGTAATTCTATGGAAAATATATACAAAATTTCCATCTCTAGTGGATTATTGTGATGAATTTGAGTGGTTCCCACAATTATTTCAAGCACTAAGAAAGGATGAATGAAACAATATTGGTAATGAGCCTTGACCAATAATTTAAAATAGATATGATGAATTGAGGATCATATTTTTGAAAGAGCATGGAGAGAACACATTATTGAATCATAGGTTGTCTATGACTCTATATAATATGAGTTATGGGTAGTAATTGATCATATCAAGAAATATATTTGTATGGGGAATGGGGATCATAGATCATCCATTAGGTTCACCCCCATGTATGTTTAGCGGGATTCCTAGCTATGTGGTTTAATTTATATTTACTATTTGTATGGGATTTACATACCAGCGTGATGTCAAACATGTTTATGATGGTAGTGCACCAGATGTAGGAGAAACCAATCAATACTGGACTCTACTGTATGTATAATAGGGGTATGACACATTTTACTTGTCATGGACAATCTTTGTCTCATAAAGATGAATTCTAGTTATTCATGGACATACAAATATAAAAAATATACTTGAAATCCCCCAGAACTGATTCAACTTAGTCCTTCAAAGTGTTTTCATGAAAATGATGTTATTGATGGTGGTTGATATAACCATATATCTCCATACTATTCATTATATATTCATGATATTTTACCCAATATAATTTATTAAATAAGAGAATTATTAATATTCTTATCATTTATTTTCATTTAGGAAATAAACAAATGACCAAAAATAATTTATTTTTAATGGATTAATAATTATTTTGAATTGGTTTTCTAGAAGCTGAGGATCTTTAGATATATTTTTATGGTTTTGGGTCATGAAGAAATGAATGTATAATGATTGTGTGTTAGATACTATGGCCAGAAATGGGTTGTCCTTGACTTTGATAAACCATGCATACATGCATGTATGGGAAGTTATTACTACGACAACATTAAATTCATCCATATTTATAGTTATGATATTGAAAATCATTGTGGATGTTTTTATTGTTTTAATATGTTTTTTATGTTTTTTTTGAAAATAATACTAGTACTTTTTAAAAAAAAATCCTGAAAGGCTTCATCCACCTTGATACTGTTCAAATTAATCTGGATGGCGTTAATCCATGTAATATTGTTAGAATAAATTTGAAACATGATATATCACATAATGGATTTGCCCAAAAATTATGACATGGTAAAGGATTTACCATCCAAAATGAATTATTCCTTTTATTATGTAAAATTTGTGGGGGTGAAAATGCATTTATCCTAATAAAAGGAAAAATACATTTTAGGAGGTAATGAATTTCAACCGCAAGCCTATAAAATATACCCACCATCCCACTCACTTTTCAAAATTTCCTATGTATACATTTACACCACACCTGATTTGAATCACCCCTCTATAAAAATTTTTGGGTCTATTTATCCTTTTCCCATGACTCTTTTTGTGGCCTCAAAACATTTCATAATTTGTGAGGCTTCATTTATTGGTATTTTTTCTAATTTTTTAATGATTTTTATTTACATAGTTTTTTAGGTTATTATTATTTTTACTTATTATATTTACTTAATTGTTCTGTTAATTAGATGTAATTATTAAATAATAGGTAAAATTTGTTAATATTAATGAGTAAATTCTTATTATTTAATTTTTTCAATTTTAAAATAAATTGTAATTAGTATTAATAATTAAATAATATTTATGATATGATTATCATAGAGTACCACATATTAGTTTATAAATAGTAAAGAAACACCAATTATTAACAAATAGATAATTAATGAAGTAATCATTTGGATATTATATTTAACTAATAAATAATAAATAATCAATTAATTATTAATTAGTAATTAATATTAATTTATGAATGATTAATGAATGATTAGATAAGTATTACTGAGTGATTAATAAATGATTAAAGAATGATTAATTAATAATTAACTAATGCCTAAGTAATTAATAATTAGTGATTAAATAATTAAAAACAATGTATTAACATAGGATTCTACTGAGAGCTCCCTTCCTCAAGGGTTTCACCCTGGCATTCTCGACATTTGGGATTCTCCCTCTTGCAGTACTGGTTGGTGATGGATGGTGCAGGATGTTAGTCCACGGATGACCAGGCAAGGCCTAAACGGATATGGGTTGTGTTTTTTTGTATAATAATGATGGCATGCTTCACGATAGGTAACATGCGATGGGCGGCGTCCGAACATTTTGATGACATCATCTTCATTTTGTCCACATCCATCAGATTTAGTTTGTTTCGTTTTGTTTCATGGGCTGTTGGGCTTTGATTTATTTGGGCTTCGGAGCGTGTTCTATAGCGATGCTCCCAATGGCATGCTTTGAGGCAGGAGACATGCAACGTGCGATGTCTGTGAAGGTTGTGTTCCGAGGTGCTTTGTTGTAGGTGACATCTGGTTGGCTCTGCATTTCTAGTCTAGTCAAGATCTAACTAATCTAGTTGGATTCAGAACACTCCTAGGGACTCTAAAGGTCGGGCGATGGTAACCCACGGTGAGTGGGGAATGTTTGAGCTTGATGGGGTCACACGATGGATGGGGGTCATGGACGCATGCAGTGGGGATTGTGCAACATCACCAGATCTCGGCGTGGTGGTGCTCAGGGTGTGTACGTTAGAAAATGGTATCGGCTGGGTTTCCCGATTGTAACGGTGGCGGCGTGGCATGGGGCATCGATCGTGGATGGAATTATTTTGTTTGTTGTAGGATTTTTAATGGGATTTGTCCCTCCAAAATTTTGGGCCACTATAATGGGTTCTTTGCACTAATATGTTATGGGATTTATGGGACTTGGGACTCTCTTAAGACTATTGTATGGGTCTATATGGGACATTAGGACACCTTTTGTGATGGCTCCCCATTTCCCCTCAAAAGGTGATAGTGTATTTTTTTTCTTTTTTTACAAAAGTGGTTTGACCCCCACTTTAGTAGTAGATTATTAATAAATAATCAATAACTTTTAATTGGATAATGATTAATGAATTGATAATGAATTACTATATGGTGATTAAAAAATTATTGTAAAATCATGAAATAGTGATTAACTAATGTTTCTGTAGTGATTAGGTACTGATTAACTAATTACTAAATACAGATTAACTCAGGATTAAATTATAATTTCATAGTTATTAACTTAGGATTATCATAGGATTGAAATTGGATCAAATAATGATTAACTAAGGTTAAAATAATAACAAAAAAAATAACTAACAATTTACTATTGATTAGCTTAAAATAAAACATTTATTAACTATAAAAAACTATTAATTAATGAATTATTAACAAATTATTAACGAAATAATGTGTGGTTATCTATATAATAAAATCTATATCAAGATATAACAAGTGGATACATTATTTAGCATAGTTATACCTAGTGGTAATACCACCAAAAGGATGGATTGGGTATTAACTCAATTTTCAATGGTGTAATAAAAGTGGCCAAACTACGCACTCATTTTAATGCACCTAAGGTATTTTAATTTTATGATTCACATTCCCCTTAATTAATATAATTATATACATTTAGGAATATTAAAATTTATAATATGAATCATTAGTGACATCATTGTGTATATAAGAAAAAATTCCAAAATTTCTATATAGTAAATACTATGTGGTTATTTTATTAATAAAATCCCTATCATTTATAGATGAGTCCTGATTATTTTCCATGAAGATGTATTTCTAGTAATAAATTTAATTTCCTAAGTCATTTCAAATTTTATTACACTTGAACATTGGGTCTTACATTTTGGGTGGTTATGAAAATGTTTCAATGATTGAAAATCAATATCCTAAAAATATATTATATACGAATTTTAAAACCAACCTACTAAAAATAACCAATCTATTATAGTGGTTATTTATTATATTATAAATTAGAAGAAATTGATGATCTATGTAAATATGTAATGTTTTTAAAAATAACTAGGAATAATATCATTAAATAACGATCCACCTATGTTTTCCAGAATAATAAAGATTTAATAATGAAAAATACACACTAAGATAAAAAGTATGAACACATGTCATCTACTATAGAAAGATGAAAGGATGTTAACATAACTATTATGTCTTATTTGCAACCAATCATAACATTATAGACCATAATATTATATTGAAATTTTATAGTTACATGATATTTATTTAATTTTAATGTATACAAAGAGAAGATATTACTATACTCAATGTGTATTATAGACATGTTTCACATGAGATGCTAGTGGGGAATAATGTTTGATAGATTATGGTTTAAAGGACACACCATTGTCATCACATTATTCATACTTATGCTATTATAACATTCCTAAAAGGTTTTGAATTATATCATGTCACTGAACCAGATTTTACATTTATTAATCATCTCCTCCTTTCTACTCTCACCGAGATATATAGACCCGAGACTCACACATTCCACTTGCCTAAGGGAGAGATGAACATAACCCTAGAGGATCATGTATTTATGGTTGGTCTTCCTTGTTACTCACTAGGTAATGTTGATATAAAAAACTTTTATATATTAATTAGTAAAATTTTATTGATTCATATTCATTATAAAAATATTAGACAATATTTTAGTCAAAATGAAAAAATATTTATTTCAATCAAAATTGTTTTTTAATTTATCATACATTTTTTTAATATCATAAATTAAAAATTATATAATTACAATTTTTAAAAAAAATTACGTTTTTGTATTTATATTTTCAAAAATAATTTAATGTAATATTTTGGGAATTTTGGTAAAATATTGAACTTTTAATGAGGAGTAAAAGTATATATTTTTTTAAAAAAATTGTATTTTCATTTAAAGTATTTAGAAATTGAAATTTTATTTTGGATAGTTTTAAAAATTAAAATTTTTATTTTTATTTAAATAATCCAATTATGGCTTTTAAAATGAAACTTTATGCTTGAATTTATTATAAAATCATTTTATACTTAAAATATGAATTTTTTCTAAAAAACATTTTTTAATATGTTTTTGGGATTATTTTTAAATTAAATTATACCTCATATATGTTTTTAATTAAAAAAATGGATTCCATATTTGGAAGAAGTGGGTCAAAATTTTGTTAATACTACCATTTTATTTTTGATCAATATAAACATTAACAATATTATTTTTTATTTCCTATTTGAAGGGTAAATCAAGTAATTAATGTTAAAAATAAAATGATAAAGACTTGAAAATGACCATAACACTTGAATTAATTTTATTTGATGAGTAAATTTCATCTATAATAATTTAATATAGGGTTATATTAATTTTTTTCCACTTCAACATTATTAGAAACTTTTTAATATATTATTTCGAAAAAAGTTAATAATTTTCCCTTTTATTCTTAATAAATATAATATGATTAACATGGAGATAAATATAAGATATGTTCAGTTGAAAATAATAATGTTAAATATAAATTATCTATATTCTTGATGGTAATTTATTTTTAATTTTTGTTAATTAAATTATTGCATTAAATATTTACACAATACTAATACAATAATTATTTAATTAATGTAAAAATAAAATAAATCATATTAAATTTTTTACAAATAATATAATTTGATATTATTATCAAGATAAATGAATTTTATATATGTAAATGAAATTCTATGAATATATTAAAATATTTATTTTTAATTTTACTTATTTTATTGAGGTTATTAAATTCTATGTAGTGAATTGTTCTAAAAATTGCCATTATTAATATATTATAATAAATAATTTTTTTTAAATGATATAAAAATAATAAAAAATTTAAATTAATCTAATTGATTAGTATATGGTTTTGAATATAAAAAATGGTCCATTTCGTTTCTAGTTTCCCATTTATAGTAACTATACTGATCCTAAAAGATTAATTTTTTTTATCATAATAAATGTGAAAGGGGATTGTATAGGGATGAAACCAAAAGATAAATGTAAAAATGTAGTCAAAATAATTCAAATTTTTTATTTTATGAAATTACATTAATCCATAATAATTTTATATTATAAATAAATTAGTTTGGAGCCATTTTGAATAAAAAATTGATTAATGCTAATTTAATATTTTATGGAATTCCATGAGTGTCTCTCATGTCTCTTATAAAAGGGCACCATTTCTTCTCATTTATTGCAGTTTAAAATCCATTTCGTTTAGGAAATACCTGATCAGATATCTTAATATATTCCACACCATCATTCTAGAGATCTTGGTTTTGGATGAATACCGAATTTATAGATTTTAAGGCGTTAATCAAAGGATACTTTAAAACGATGAAGTATAGTTTTTAACCGCATGTTTTAGTTTTGTATATTATTACTCCTAAATAGAATAAACATAAAAATATGATAAAATAAAAACATCAGTTTTCTATATATACTAAGATTTTATTATGTTAATGTGATAACATATATCTATTTTTAACCTCCATCAAATTGGAGAGGAATTCATCATTCATGTGTACAGTGGACTACTGCCACATAAACAGATGTAATTTTTTTTCCATCACTATATCTTAAGAATGATTATAATTATGGAATTAAATTTTATATATTATTTTAATGGTATATTTATCATTATAAAAATTTAATATATTATTTTCCTTCTTACCTTTCCATTTTGTACAAAATGATAACATTGATTGTGAGTACCTATGGACAAAAACCTCCACAAAGAAATGTGATTATTTTTTCATCACCACATGAAATTCATGAAATAAATAAGAGTATATACAGAATTTATATTATATTTATTATATTATGATGATTAAGAAAATATAAATTAATACTTACCTTCTTTCCATAACATTCATTGAAAAACAGAAACATTATTCATGCATATGAACGACCTACCTTCTCTATGATTTTAACATAGATCATTATTCATAACCATGTTTTATGATTAGTTTGAAATGTTTAATGAAGGATTAAAAATTATAATTAAGCCATGGTTATTATTCTGTATATGGTGTAGTAATAACCCCTTTGGACATATTAAACAAAATGAGGTCATTTTGGATTTATGAACCGAATATCATCAAAACATGCAATTTTAATATAATTGATATGTAATGAAATATAGAATGGTAATATATAACATGAAGGGAATAAAAAAATTGAAAAAGTTTATTTAAAAAGATAATAAGTAACTTATGTTTATTTTTCAAGATGATAAAGAAACCATGTGACTATTCTGACTCATGTTAATAGTCTCTCTTTAAAACTCTTCATAAATTTTCCCTTCAAACTCACCTATTCTTACATGCACATATTTTTTATTTTTTTTTTCTATTCTATATAGATTTTATAAAATCATCTTTACCCATGTTTTAATTTTTATTTTTTTTGGAATGAATCATTTTTTGTTGTCCAAATGAGGCAATTTGTGAGTTTTCTAACAAAAGTATTAGTGGTGTGTTTTTATACAACATGAATGGATTTTACCACCATCATGAATAATAATTTTTTTAATATTAATTTAAAAATTTTAAATGGTTTTTTTAAAGATAAATTTTTCCTTGTTAATTACACATTTTTTTAAATAAGTAAATTCAAAATGAAAATTTTATTTTTCCTGGAGAATATTTTTTGACAGTAAGGATGAAAATGCATGATTTCATGTTTTTTTGTTTATTAGGAATTGTTATCATAATAGGTGGTTCCATTATAAATCAATGGTGGGTGGTTGAATTATTAATTTATGATGGGTGGTGTTGGGATAAACCATGGATGGGTGGGTTTGTGATAACCCTATAATGAATTTGGTATGGAAGTTAATTGTTTGGTAATTCCATTTGTAAGGGTGATTGTAAGAGATATAGGTAAATGATATCCCAATTATCCTAGATGTTATATATATAATTTATATGGGTTTCTAGGTAAATATTATGATTTATTAAGGTAATATAATGATCATATGATTAATTGAAATTAGATGATACTTTTTAAATGGTGAAAATTATTACATTGTGAAAATTTTATTATGTAAACATTATGAGTTTTATTTTTTTCCTTTAATTTTTCTTATGAAATGTTTTATAAAAATATTTGGTAAGAGAAGGTGATTTCTTTGGTAATAAAATGATTATTTTATTCCCAATGTTTATTTTAAATATGATTTTTATATGAATTCATTTAATAACAACTTATTTCAAACATTTTATGTACTTTATTATGTTTTTTGTTCTAATTTCTTGTTAAAAATGTATTTCTAAGGGTTTAATGTTTAGTGGGAAGAAATGAAAAACCATGGTAAAAATTGAGAATATGTGTCATGAAAAGAAAAATTGTTATATCTTAAATGATTTATTTTAGGGAAAAATGGTTATCGAATTGAAATGTGCACATTGTAATATATACTATTATTATATAATTGTTTTTATAGATCTCTCTAAAAATATAAATGAAAAATATTTTTGGGAATAAAAGAAAGTTAATCCAAGTTTAATGTCACTATAATATGTAATTTTTAAGGTGGGGTCCTTATAGATGGTTTCAGTGAAAGGTTTAGATAACATTAGAATTTATGATAATGTTAATTGAGTACCCTTAAAAAATATTAATTTTCTATTATGTTTAAATATTATATAATTTCAAGATTTTTATTTTCATTCATCTAAACCATTTTTTTATTCTGAATGGTTTTCCATAGATGGAACATGGAAACTGAATTAGGAAGGCACTGAGAGGATGATATTCTTTAGAATCAATAACCAAGAATTATTGGAAATAGAATAAAGTAGATTGTTATTGTAATGGATTAGTTAAAAAAGTATATAAGTGTTGGTGGTTATAATATGTGATAAAATCCATATCTACAACCCGAGTGACATGGAGATAATAGATCATTTTATGTGAAAACATCCTTAGGCAATTGATAGATCCTACGATCATGTGATAACTGAAGGATGTACTAAAGCATTAGAAAAGATATTTAATTTCATGGGTTATTCAAAGAATCAAAAGATAAGACTATCTATTTATAGTATTATAGGTGAATTTAATCAAATTTGGACAATGTCTAAGAATACTAAACAATATGTAGATATTGATAACTTGGAATGGGATAAATTTATGAATATTTTAATTGAGAAATATTTTCCAATAGTATTCGACCTGAGATGGAAATGAAATTATTTGAATAGCAGAAAAAAGTAGAATGACTTATTGGTCACATATGAATGAAACTTCACCTAATGTTCAAGGTAATTTCTACATTTTATCCATAATCATGATACTAAAATTAACTAGAATTATCTTTTATTGAACCCAATATATCAAAGGGAATCCACCTCCCATGAGTTTAAAAGTTATGATAAACCTATTTGATGTGCTAAGAGGGAAGAAATGGAGTTTTCCATTGATCTTCTATTCCTTGATAACAAGAAAAAATAGAATTTTCAGATAAAAGGAAATGGTGAATAATTCATAAAATAAGTATGGAGGTATGAAAATCAAGTTCCCATCTTGTGATATGTACAGTAAAAAACTGGGAAGTGCTTTTGATGTGGAATGTATGGGTAAATGGATCATGATTAAGAGGAAAATTATCACACAAATAATGAAAATCTTATGATAAGATGATTTAGTTGTAGTGGAATGGGTCATTTTTCTATCGCGTACTTGATGATAGTAGATTAGGTTGAAAACCATCTAGATCCAAAGAAAATTGTGTAGCAAAATATATTTTTACCAATACAGTAATGCTGACTCATCTAATGAATTGTAGATAGGTATAATATAGGTTTATTCCAATTATGGAAATACCTTTTTGACTCTGTATTTTCTCATTCATTCATTTCTATGAAATTTGAATGTGAATTGGGAATATAGACTAATTAATATAATATTGTACTTTTGGTCCATAATACATGTGGATAAATTAAAGAAACCAAGATCTATAGGAATATTTTAATTCTTAACAATGCAATTGTCTCTCTCGGCTCCCCGCCTCACACTCAGCTCCGCCTAGGGTTTCATCTGGAAACCCTCTACTTTGGGGTTTTCAATGAATCAGTGCACTGTTCCTCTTAGTTTCCTCCATTTTCACATAATTTTTCCTCCTCAGACCATCTTACCACTCTACGTAGGTGTTCTGGTATGAATGTGACTTCTTTCATATTTAATGATGGTGATGTTTTCTTGGTGTAAGTTTCACAGGGAGGATTGTTTATGACCGCTGAAGGTAGTTGTTGTAGAAGACCAAAACTACTCCATCATTGATCTGAAATGGTGTTCCACTATGCTATCTATGTTGTAACTAGAGAAATGGTAACACATAGGTTTTGAGATATGTGGTTCGACAGTCAATGGGTTTTCATGTGCTCTTGTGTTGGATCAATCTTGTATTTGACTACAGGTTTTAGTCTCACCAAGATGACTACATTCGGAGTCCTCATCCATTCAAATCCTTACCCGTACCTAAAGTACATTTACTCATCTCCGAGTCAGATTCAGAGTGGTGGTTACACATATGATTTGGGAGGTGGGTTTTGGGTCCCGATGGTGCTCCTTATGTGTCCTGATGTGGTGTCATTTTATGTTGATGATTTATTTCTCTTAATATTTTCCTAGGGAGGATTGAATATTTGGAAATGATAATAAATATTTAAATATTTTAGTTTTTTATATTTCTTCCAAAACATATTAGTGAAGGATTGTTTTATACTTCTATGGTGGGTGATCCCGTTTGAGGATTTCTCGGTCACTGTTCTGATTTATGCTTATGTCTTGGTTTTATTCTTTTTTGGTTACGGAGGTGTCTTCCAGTGCTTTTAATGAGGGTTCCGTATTGACCAAGTTATGTTTTGGAGAGATGATCTCACTCTGTATTGGTGGTTTTCCTATTTCTAGTTAATGAAGACACATTTCTGATTTTTAAAGTGGCTATGAATGACTCTGATGGTCTCCAACAACTTTTGTTGTTTTTGGATGATGAAAGAGATTTTGATGACAAGAAAATGATTATTAAGGTTGTGACTCATGATGATGATGGCGAGGTATAAGAATTCGGCTGAAATGGGTGAATCCTAGATCATGATCCTCTCAGTTTCTGTGTTGTTATGTGTTTTTTGAATTTTTAACTTTATAATTATGAATATTTTGATTTTGGATTCTTCATCGTGTAATAGTAACTGCTCAACCATAAAGAGGATTTTTGAAAATCAAATAAAAATTATATTTTTTGTTAGAGTTGAGAATGTTTTTGCAATGATTCTATACATTTTATAACACAACAAGAATCTGAAAAATTAATTAGAAATGGAAGTGAAAGTTACGAAAATCTTTTTATTTAAAAGAAGGAAACTATTCAAATGGGTGATGTGCCAGTATATTATGATTATAAGGACAATTTTTTGGATGAGTTTCAATTGTTATTACCAAATGAGAGGTAGATTTTACTGATGAATTAGTACCTAATTCTAAAATTGTTTTAGACCCCCTGAATCAAATTTCACAAGTAAAACTTTTTCAATTGAGAAAGAAACATTAAGAGTTTCTTGATAAAGGTTTTGTTAATCAATGTACTTCACCCTAGTGTGCAACTATTTTTTCCAAAAAAATATGGTTCCATGAGGAATTTCAGTAATTATAGTGATATGAATAATAAAACTACTAAGAATATGTACCATTTTCCTCATAAGGATTATTTTTTTGATCAACTCCATGGATCACAGTACATTTTGAATATTGATATTAGAACATGGTACCATCAGTTTAACGTGAAGGAGGTAGGTATTCAGAGACTGAATTTCATCCTAGATTTGGGTATTATCATTTTATTGTTATTACTATTGGATTTTATAATGTACCAAATATATTTTTGGATCTAATGAATAGATTATTTCTTGAATATTTTGATATGTTTATGGTGGTTTTTATTGATGACATATTGATTTATTTAAAAAAATTGTGAGGATCATGAAAAATATCTAAATATTGTTCTAAAACCCTAAAATAAAACAAGTAATACAAACAATTTATAAAATACGATTTTGGTTCCAATAGAGTCATTATTTGGACTCATAAATAAATATATAATAGTAGTTGATCCTGCAAAAACAAAAGTAGTTTATGAACGGAGAGGACGTAAATATGTTTCTAAGATTAAAAGATTTCTTGGGTTTCAATGATGTTATAAGATATTTTTTGAAAAATTTTCATGGTTATCTATCCCACTATCTATGTTAACATGAAAAGATGTTAAGTTAATACAGATAAAATAAAGTGATTACTATGTTCCAGAGCTAAAAATATGAATGGTAAGTGATTTATATTTTTCATTACCCTTGATAAATGGTGATTTAGCCATCAACAACGATTCTTCATTGAAGGGACTTGATAGTGTTCTAATTCTGAATGATCATATAATTTCTTATGCCTCATGGAAACGGAAACTTTAATAGTTAAATTATCCTCCAAAATATATAAAATTTTCTTCTATATTTTTTCCTTAAAAAACATAGAGGCATCATTTATATGGTATAAACTATCAAAAATATTCTGATCTCAAAATTTTGAAGTATATGTCCAATATAAAAGAGTTGAATGTGAGACATGGAAGATGGATGAAATTGATCAAGTATTATGATTGGACAATTAATTACTATATTAGAGAGGAAAAACGTATCCAATTCCTTGATGCATAAAAATAATTATAAGTTTACCAATTTAGGTTTAGAACATCCCCATTTGTATAATTATGGGATAGATTTTTTCTTAGACAATATGGATAAATGAAATTCCTACGTTTTTTTACGGATTCAATACAATCAAATTTTTCGGAAAGAATTAAGAAATCTCAAAACGATGATCAGGTGTTACATATTAAAGTAAAATTGGATAATGGGGTATGTTTCATTGTTTTAAAATTGATATATATTTTTTTAATATTTTGAAAGTGATTATTTATGCCTTGTGATTCCCAATTGAATAGAGAATTTTTGTGTGACGCTCATAGTTCACAATTTTCCATTCATCTTGGAAGTAATAAGATTTACATTGTCCTTCTGGAGTATTATTGGTGGCATGGAATAAAAAGAGATATTATTTAATTTACCATGAAAGGTTTTAATTTTCCACACGTTAAACTAGAATAATAATTACCAAAGTGTATTCTCTATCCATTTACAATGAAATATTAGAAATGTGAAAATATATCAATGGATTTTAATTTGGATTTTACAATGACTTCATGATGGAATAATGTAATCTATGTCACTATTAATAGATTTACTAAATCTAGACATTTACTTCCCACCTAAGACACTATGAACTTAAAAATGTTTTCTCATATATAACATAATAAGATAGTCAGGTTACCTATATTTCCTCTCTTTATAACATATAACCTTGATTCCAAGTTTACTTCAATTTTTTAGAGGTGAATTTCAAAGGCATTTTCTATTGGATTAAATATTAGTAAAAATTATCATCTTTAGTCTAATAGAATGTCTGATTTAACAATGAAGACATTGGATGATATGACTCAGGATTTTTCTATGGATTACCAAGGATGTAGGGATCATCGTATTTTTTGGGGTGAATTTTCTTATAATGAAAAGTTTCATTATAGTATAAAGATGGAACCTTTTGAGGCATTATATGGAAAGTGATTCCGAACTCCATATTTTTTGGAAGAAGTAGGTTAAATAAATGTGAATGCTTTATGAATTAGTAGAGAAATGTTTTTTTAAAGGGAAGGTAATTAAGAAAAATATGAGGGTGGCTCAGAGCTATTTTGTTTTTTATATGGATAATCAGAGAAAGGATCTTTCCTTCGAGGTAAGGGATCTTGTTTTACTCAAAGTTTCTATATGGAGTAGTTTAAAGAGTTTTGGTAAAAATGGGATCCTATGTACAAGGTTCATTAGACTATATGAAATCTAGGTGAAATTTTTATCAGTTTCTTAATTAGTGGCCTTTCCTCTATGTTTATACTTAAAATGATAATTAATATGAAAAAATAATTTTTATTGATTTTTGTTGGTTTAATTTTAAATTAAATTATACCACCTCTATATTTTTATTTTTTAAAAATAAATTCTATATTATTGGATATCTATTTTTCAAATAGTCCCCTATTATATTTCGGTCACTATAACTAGTCACCAAAGTACTTTTTGTTACCGTGGTTTATGGTAAATCGGGTAATTAAACATAAAAATACAATTATAACGACTAGAAAATGACCCTAAAACCAAACATAATTTTATTACACGATTCAATTTCATCTAATATTTTTTTATGTTGCATATATTTCCATTTTATTGTGATTACAACATTTTTAATATTTTATTTATAGAAAAGTAAAAAATGTCACAATCTTTTTTTAATAATAATAATATTTTAACATGGAAAAAAATAAATTATATGTTTTATTATAAATGTTAGTAGTATATATAAATTATTTAACATTATATGGGTATTTTTTTTAAATTTTACTAAAGAATTAATCACTTTAAATATTTACACAGTGCCGATTCACTAATTATTTAGTTAATGGGAAAATAATATAAATGATATTAAAAAATTAAAATAAATATAATTTGTGATAATTAATGCAATATAAGAATATTATAGATTAAAATTTAATTTTTGGGATGTATTAATGTTTTTAGTTTTACTTGTTTTCCTATTTTTATTAAAATCAACGTAGTAAACAATTCTACAAGCTGACATTAATGATATATTATAATATATAATAATTTATTAAATGATATAAAATATAAAATGTATAAAATATTAAATTAATAAAATTGGTTAGGATATGGTATATAATATCTACCATGTTCCTTTTAGGGTTCTTTTCACCATTTATAGTAACTATATTCACACTCAACGAATAAATAACCTTATTGCCATGGTATAAGTAAAAAGGGGTAATGAGGGGTTATAGCAAAAATATAGAAGAAAAAATTGAAAAAATATAAACAATTTTTATTTTATGGGGAGATATGAACACACAATAACTATATATTCTAAATAATTGAGTTTTGAGAAATTTTTAATTGAATATAATTTATATTAATTTAATATTTTGAGGAATTCTAAGCATGACCTTCCCCTCTCATATAAAAGAGAACCAATTATTTTAATTTAATTACACATAAAAACCAATTTGGTTTATCCATGAAATTGAAAAATAAATTAATATAATCCCTCTACTCATTCCAAATGTAATTTTTATAGAGAATACCAGCCTTATGGAGCTTAATGTGTTAGTCAAAAGAAACATTCAAAGAAAAGGTATAGTTTTTATACACATGTTCTAGTTTTGTTTCTTCTTCAACCTATTTAAAAAATTATTAAAAAACAGTAAAAACTAAAAATATTTACATAAATATAATTATAAGTTATTATTTCAATGCTATAACTTATATCCATCTCTGACCTCATTTAAATGGGTGGGGAATTCATTATTTTCGTGTATGACATACTACATCCTTAGTAACTGATGTAATTTGCTTCCATCACCATCACTCAATATTGGTTATAATAATGGAATTAATATATTTTTTGATACTAATGACATATTTATAATTTTAAAAATATAATATATCATTTAACTTCTTACTATTCCATTTACTAAAAATTGATAACGTCGTTTGTGCGTACGTGTAGACTACAACCACCACAAAGTGATGCGATTTATTTCTTATCACCATATCACATGGATGTTATATGTATGTATATTAAAAAATAAATATTATATTTATTATATTATTAAATTCTTTAATTATAATTTAATACTTACCTTCTTTCCATAATGATTTTGAAAAATGGATACGTAACTCATGAGTATACATGACATTCCATCTCCATGATTATAAAATAATTAATTTTCCATAAACAACTATTATGATAGATTTTAGTAGAATAATTGGTGTATGAAAATAATAATAACATCATTATTATTAATATATATATATGGTGGAGTAATGAAAACTTTTACCATAGCTAACATATCTATGTCATTTTGGACTTATGAACCTAATAACCTCAAAAATGATTGGTGTGAATTTAATTGATTATGTAATTAAATATATAATTATAAGAGGTAAAAAAAGGAATAATAAAATTGAAAAAAATGTTATTAATAAAGAAAATAATTAACCAACCTTTATTATTCAGGATGAAAAATAATTTACATGACGATTCAGACTTAAGAGAATAGACTCTCTTTTATAAACTATTTTTTAATATTTCCATCAAAAATCTATTTTTTATCAATATTGATATTTTACAATTTCATTACTATTGTACTATGATTTTTTTAAGTCATTTTTTAAAATGTTTGAATTTTAAAACTACGATTTTAATGTATTTTTTTGTTATTTTTAAAGAGAGTCACTTTGGGAATTTCATACAAAAGTATGAAAGTAATGTTTTTATACGACATTAATGGATTTCCCACCATCATGATTAATATTTTCTTTTCATAATCCCTTTTATATTTATAAGTTTCTTTTTGAAAGAACTACTTTACTTTTTTAATTCCATATTTTATAAAATAAATAATTTCAAAATGAAAAGGTTGTCATCCTCAAGAATATTTAATAAGTTTATTGATGAAAATGAAAGCCTGCATGTTTTATGATTTAAAATAATTTTTATAATAACAGGTTTTTTCGTAATAAATTATGGAGGATTGGGTTCATTATTAATCAATGGTGTGTAGTTCCATGATACACTAAGGAAAATTGGTTTTGGATATCCCTCTAATACATTGGGAAAGGAAGTCAATGGTGTGATTATTCCATTTGCAAGAGTGATAGTGAATGTGATGTGTAAATGACGTACCATGAAATCAATATGTTTTATCTATGATTCCTATGGTTTTTTATTTGAATATTATGATTTGAAAAGGTAATATAATTATTTTATTCTTTAAGTAAAGAATATTATACAATTTAAGAGGTGAAATGTATAACCTTTTGAAATAATTATTATGAAACCCTTACGAGTATAATTTTTCATTTACCATTTATTATAAAATGTTATAGAAACGTATTTGGGTAGAGAATGTTATTTATTGGGTATAAATGTTTTTATTTTGAGCACACATTTATTTTTAAAAATTTAATGTTTTTAAGTAATCATTGGGTGAGGGTTTCATTCCATCATTTTATGTCCCATACTAAGATTTTTGTTCTCACCACACATCTAATTCTTTTTCATAGAATTAAATGATGATTAGGGATAATGATGAGATCATGATAAAAATTGTGAATATGTGTCATGAAAATAAAAAAAATTATATATTAATTTTTTTGTGATAAAAATTGACAATGACTAGATGTTTCCACTTTGTAATATGTGGGGTTATTATATAATAGTCATGACATAAATATCTAAAAAAATATACCTAAAATATCTCTACGAATGAGACAAAGTGAACTCTAGTTTAATGTACATAGAATATGTAATTTTTAAGGTTTATACTTTATATTCCTATCTAGGGTGTTGTAGTTAGAGGGCCCACTTGTTGAGACTGGTTTGATATTGTATAGTGATTTTTGGGACTAGAAATTGTGGGGGATGATACTGCAAAAAATTAAGGTTCTTTGTCTATGAGTAGTAAGGATATTCAGTTCCAAATTTAACTTATTTATGCTCACAAGTATCTATCATTCTTTATGACCATGTGTGTATTTTGTAGCTCAATGGATGGGAATGTTGTGTTAATCTCTCTATCATGCTTGTACACATGATGCATTTGGGTATAAAATAGAAATTTGATGATGCTTAGATGAACAATTAGGAATTTTTATTCATGTAATACACATAAAAATCATTATTATGGAATTCCTATCTCATCTTAAGTATTAATGGGGATGCATCAACCTTATCAAGATGTGGGTATGAGAGAACATCCCCCCTTTCCGCTATTATTATTGGTCTGATGCATCCTATGGATGTGGTATGTGACGATCTGCATAGATGATGGTATGATCACTCATATTTATTATTTTGTTATAATATGAGTTATTATACTTAACTGATTATTATTTATCAATTTCTAAGTTATACGTTACAGGTGGAGTCAAGAACACTATTTCATTAGGAAACAGAGACATAATTTGAATGCATACATCTCATATTAGAAAAACTACCACCGACTGTCGTATGTATATAAAATATTATATTAAAAAAATAATTTTCATAATATTATAATTTTTTAAAACTAGTAAAAAAATATTTTTACAATTTCAACATGTCATTTTAGGTTTCATGGCTTCTATACTAGGATATATTAGACCATCATCCTAAAAACGAAACTATTGGTCTTAATGATGTGATATTTGTTGCACCTCTCATACACTTTCATATTATTGAGTGGAATCATCCAAATAGTGTCATTAAATAGTTTCTATTTTTTTTTATCAAATTCTATTTCCAACTAGACATCCAACACCACTTCATTCACTCAAGAGGAATAAAAGGTTGGATGCCAACTAGAAATGACAAAATGCATAATATCATGAAATTTGGTATAGATGTTCATTATTTCATATCAAGGGAATATTTATGATTACATACCATCTATTATTGTTTCTTGTGTATAATCCATGATATATATTGAATTATATGTTTTATCGAACACCATACAGAATATGGATTCAAGATCTGGAAAGTGAATTACTTTACATAGATTTTTGTATTTTACATTATTAATAAATATTTTTCACATTAAAACATACTTGAATACCACATATTATCAATATGTATGATCTATATGAGGGAGTGGTAATTATCCAAGAATCATACCATGTTATAGTATAGTACTTGATACCATCATTTAATGTTATATTAGATATTTATTTGATCATCCACTTCAGGGAGATGATGTTCCTTACTATATAGAGGAGTCTACCACAATGTATCCACATCTGATAGCTATATATATATATATATATATATATATATCTATTGGGAATCCATGAATATGATGATGTAGAACACATTAGGCTGTGTGTGAGGAATCACTTATTCCACATGAAGCGGTAATTGATCTAGTAGATGAGTCTCATCTAATTGTTAATGTACACCATCTAGAATATCATTCATTACTATTAAAAACATATCCATAGTTTTCTCTCAATATAACTGATATGGGCTCATATGATGGGTCATTTTCCAGGAAAAAATATTTTTTTAATGGTACTTAACATGTCTCATCATTCTCTCATTAAATGGTTAGTCATTTCACCTAAATAGTGGGGGAAGGATCCGGTGTACTTCTCAACATCCATTCAATGCCTCATCTCAATTATTCAAAGATAGGAAAATAGATATTCAAGGTTCATGACTTGAGGAAGATCCCCATGTATATCATCACTGTCCAACATTGCATAGAGGTCTGTGATCATGATATGTGTATCCCAATAACACAATAGATTATGGGATGATACCTCACCATTGAGAGTGATTGTACTAATCGATTTAGATATTTTATATGGATATAAACTTATTGATGTGATAATGTTATATATCATATACATTATTGTCTATCTATTAGATAGATGAAAGATATACAATAATATAGATGGTATAAAACATTATCATAACATACCCGAGTGGTAAATTAAATATTAAATTGAATTTTAATGTGGGTAGGGGATTACCCGAGTGGTAAAGACTCCCCATAATCCTGCATCAGACCCAGGTTAAATTCTAGGTGGGAGAAAATTTCTATTGGCTAGCAGTGATGTAGGAGGTGATGTAAGCATTGACCTAGGCATGCTGTAGGCAAATGGTGTCAAAGACAAGATGCATGCATGACACTACATTGGGCCTTCAGGAAAGTTTGTGGGCCTTTGTGCCATGAAATGGGCTTTGTGCCCAGTGGAAAATTAATCCACGTATAGAATAAACAATAATTAATGGTTGGTCTATCCCTGGGGGGGGCTATATCCTGACTTTCTGGGCTTTGGGTGTGGTGTGTGTGTTTAATCTAATTGTTCCACCAAGAACCTAATATATATATATTAATTTTAAATTGTACTTATAGTTTAAATTATATAATATTTCAAAGTATACTACAAATAACAAAGTGAATATTATTGAATCTTGAGTAGGAAACCTTAAATTCTAAAAACAAAGATAAACTACACATACAATATAAATGAAATACAAACCATAGCCTAAAAAAATAAAAAATAGTTTCAATTAAAAAGATTGCCATCAATATAATAAACCAAATCTAATTTAAATGACTCAAATATTATTGATTAAAAATATAATATTTATACATTATAAAATATATACATATAAAATATATCATAAAAAAATCTAAATGAAATTTTGAATATTGGATAATTATAGAAAAATGAATTGAAAATACAAGTAATGTTATAATGAATTATAAATAAAAATGCTATGTATCAAAAAAAATATTTCTTATCAGTAAAACTATTTTGAATTTAATTTTTAATGCCATTTTTTTATATTAAATTATTTTTATATGTTTAGTTATCATTTAAAATTTCATTTAGACAATATTTATAAATTATAATTTATTGGCTCTTAATATCGCATACTTGATAAATTATTTGGTTTCATGTAGGTGAATATGAGAGTGTATAAATTATAAACTACAAATAAAATCTAAATAAAATTTTACAAACTAACTAAACATATATAAAATAATTTAAAAAAATTAACTTCGTAAATATAAAAAAATTACCTGAAAAACAATTATTGTTTAAAAACATAACATTTACACATTAAATAATTTAAGGGTATAATTCATATAAATTATTATATTTTTAATTACATTATTATGATCTAGTATTAAGTATGTTATTGTTATTAAATTTTATTATTTAAATTATTAATATATATTAATTATATTATTAATTATTTACAACAATAAAAATGTGTAATAATATAAATAAATAAATTATTAATGTAACTAATAAAGTAGTTAATAATATAATTATAAATAAAGATTATTTAAATTTCAAATATTGAAAATATAATTAATATTAATAATTTTACTATTAAATATTAATTATATAATTATAAATAATTTATAATATTCATAATTGTAATTAATTTATATATAATAAAAAAAAAGAATTTTTTTAAATACTAACATATATATAATTAATTTGTTAAATATATTTTTTATTTAGGTTTGGAAAAGGTTATTTATCCCTCAATGCCTTTCTATATGGTTTTTGGTCATGGCGTTAAGGGACACAATGCATTTGGATAATGTGAAAAATGCTAAAGGCATGAAACCCCTTAAGGAATTTAAAGATTATTTTTGAAATTTTTTTTGAACTAAGCTTAATTTTAATTTTTTTTTTCAATAAGATAAAAACCCCAAATTATTCAGTCAAATTTTAAGATGGGGAGAAGTCACA
Source organism: Viscum album (assembly GCA_963277665.1). Classification (NCBI taxonomy): domain Eukaryota; kingdom Viridiplantae; phylum Streptophyta; class Magnoliopsida; order Santalales; family Viscaceae; genus Viscum; species Viscum album. The sequence goes on from OY728145.1 coordinate 1,642,526,673, forward strand.
TACAATTATTTTAATATTGTGATTTTATGATAGGTCTGGGATGATATTTTTTTCAGGGTAAAGCTATATTTTTAATCATAATTTTAGACAAGTTGATATTAGAGGCCAAAATAATAATTTTTCAAAGGAAATTTTTATGAATTAATTTATTACCCTTTGATGCCGATTCTTAAAGATAATTCATCATTATTAATCGATATTACCATATATATAATTTTTCCAGTCATGCATGAAAAAATATTGAACCAAAATAGCTGAAGCCTCTAATTCATTTTAGAATCATCATGAATCTTTGACATGAAAATTTGAAACTATTAACATGATCAAGATCACATGTATTTGACTCTACCGAAATAACTAAAAAGGTACATATACAAACTATTTTAAAATTATTCTTCAGAAAGAGTTAATATACCGTTATCTCAAAAGATTTCATTTTTGATGAAAATCTCAAATCGAATCATTACTTAATATATTTTGTCTTGAATGAAAAATACATCACTATAATAGAACAAATCATCCTGAATTTTAATAATTACAACATGATAATGTTTTCTCAAGATTTTTATTGGTATACTCTCCTTTTCATTACTCCGAAGCCACTGAACATGAACCATCATTTTCCCACCCTCATTCTCCACCACTAATTTCGAGTGATCTGATCCCCATCAATCACCAGTCACTATAACCCCATATCTATACTGACTTATCAAACCTCCACAATGAAGAAACAACCACACCACTAATATTATATTATAGAGATACTCATATGTTTCCAGGTATTCAAATCAGCTATTTTGATTTCCAAATAAATCTTTTGGATTTGATTTTCAGAATACATAATTCCATTTTATTTTTTAAATTCAATTACCTCTTTTTTTTAAGATGTAGTTATTATATTTATGTGGGTTATCCTACATGGAATCCTTATTTATATTCCTTATGGAGCTTGTAGTTTTATAGCTCCATTCATATGACCTTATACAACTACTTCTTTGGGGTTCCATCTCAGCACTTGATTATACCGATCTGGAGGCTTAACATCAGGGTTTTTTTTGATTCCGTGTTATACATTCCCTCACTCGGTATTCGAGTGCGATATTAGTGATAATAATTAACCAAATCCCCTATTAACACTTGTAACCTTGTGTGTTTGAAGTCTACTATAAAATCCTACCTTAACAGCCTCTTTACTCACCCCACACCATACACATGTCCCACTATCTATTTTTGGGTAACACCTCTCATAAAAAACATTTATTTTATCTGCTTCTATAACTTCATCTTATATAGATCTCAAATTTTAATCTATATGAATTTTTAATGCTCAATGTAATATTTAAATTCATATTTTAGAGAGAATATAGAATATATATATATATAAGGGCTTTGGGATTATCCTCGACAGTTCAGACTCTTATTTCGATTATCCTCTCTGGTAGAGGGTGAAGATCCTATGATCTCTATTGTGTACCAAAAATATCTTCAATGGGTTCAATCCTTGATAGTTGTTCTTTTGTTCTAAAAATTACATTTTTTAGGTTTAGGATATAGGAACAAGTCTATAAGGTAGTATTTCTCTTATTCCAATATGTTTTGATGTGGTTTCTCATTCTATATAGTTTGTCTGGGGTTGTGTGAGTGAGACCATCTGGGATACTGATGTACACAACCTCCTCACCTTGATTTTTTGCATAATTAATTGAGTATCAAAGGCATGATCCGTGGATTGATTTTATAGTTCCATGTGCATGTTATCTCTCTTCTTTCTTCTTTATTGTATGCCTAATTTTTGGTCTGCATTATAATAATCTATTGTGGTAGTTTTAATGAAATATATGTAGGACCAAAATAGAATTAAATAAATATAAATATATATATTTACATTCACATATATATATTTAACCATTCTTCGGTATTATTTTCTTAGATCCCACTTCTGTTATCAATTTTCTTCTTTTTTCAACAGTATATTAATATGCCTAATATTTCTTCTTTTCCTCTTTTGGCGAAGAGCTACATGTCATTGAACCCATCCTACCCTTAAAATTGGGGTCATAACTTATAATTAGTATTAATAACATCTTTTATTAATTTAAAATATGAGACGTTCATTGAAGATAATTATTTTAGCATATAGATAGTGAGTATATGGGTTAGGCTTCTCCACAATGTAATCAAAGACACTCTCTTAGGTCCCAAGAAATATGTTGTGACTCTTTCTTCCAACATAAAATCATCCACCCCCAAGGTTTACACTGAACCTAACATTCTTAGGAAATCCCACAATATGATTCTATCAACATTAGGTGATATTGTCTTATGAGAAGCCATTTAGGAAGTCATTTATGAAGAATTTTTTCTTAAACTCAATCATATTTATATGTATAAATACCTTCTTGGTCATTTGTGTAAAAAATGAGACTTTCTACCATTAAGAATACCCATGGTTCTTATGTTAATGTTTATCATAATGGTCTAAACAAATATATTCTAGAATTACGAGTGAGGGTTAGTATGGTAATAACATCTTCTACTTAGGCTATATGTTATATGAAATTTTTGATGATAAAGTATTTGGTAGTGTTATTTTTTTATGAAAGTATTCCTAAACTAACTGATAGGTTATTCCATTGTAATAGATCTTCTATTTTTTATATCATTTGAAAATTTAGATATTTTTTAAATTGGTTTTTTGTTTTCCATATAATTTTTTTGGCTCTTATCCCCACCGTGAAAAAATTAGGTTTTATTTTTATTATGAAATTAACCCTTTTATAGGAATTTATTATTCTCTTCATGTTGTAGCTTTTATTTGGGAACCTTTTTATTTGGACTTCAGGTGCTTATGTTCGGCTAGCCCACTGGTTATGTCTTGATCCTATTATTTTTTTGGGGTGACTTCTTGGCCACTGATCACACAGATCAAGTGTTTGTGATTCATGGTTTTTTCTGATATGTTCTGTTTCAGTGCTCTTAGTATCTAAGTGCGACGATGGTTCCCTTCATTTTTACTATACATTACTTTATCATATTAGGTTTTTGTTCAATGTGTGTAACACCAACCTACCATTCTAGCCAATTCACCCACCGTACACTATATTTACATCCAACTATCTATTTGAGGTTGATGCCTTTACTTATTGGACTTTACGTTCTCAAACCCAATTTATATACTAAGGATATAAAAAATTTACTTTTTGGGGATCCATGGATTTAAAATACATCTTCATATTTCTTTTCAAGATATAAGTGATATTTGAGATAGAGAGAGGGAGAGAGGAGTTTCTGACTTCTTATCAATGTATTCAATCATATTTTCCAATCATCCTCTCTATTGGGAGGTTCAAAATTTGAAATATATATGTTGGACTATAGAAATATTTGGAGAGTTCTACCCCAAATTACTTCATGTGTTCTATAACTTATATTTATGGGTTCTTGGCATAGAATCATGCATATAAGGGAGACATTATTTTATTTTTCCATATTTCACTAGTTTCTATCCATGTATCTAGTTAGTGTATGGTTGCAAGAGTGAGTTCATTTCGAATTATTAGGTATGTCACATCCTCATAATGATTCATCACAAGTCCTCGAGCTGTAAGGTTGTGATCCTTAGAAATACACTTTGTTCCTGTATACATGTTTTCTATGTTGGGTTTTTTTATTTTATTATTAATGTTCTATTTTTAAAGATAATAAACTATGGGGGTTAATTTATTCCTATTAACATATGAAAAATGTGTTCTCAAACACATAAATATTATTAGTTATATACTTTTCTTAATTTAATTAACTATTCTTAGTTCTGTTTCACTTTGATTTCCCAAATATTTTTTTATTTCTAATTTTCTCCAAATCACACATGTAAGTATGGTAAATCATCCTTATCTTTGTTGGGAATTATATGCCTCTCATTTGGACTATCCCACCCTAAAAACATGTATAATTTATATTACTAATTGTTGTGTTATTGTTTTCATCATTCTGGTTTCTTTTATATGGTTACAATCTTCTATTGAATACTGTTTATCATTCTCTTAAATATCCCCCCCAAATAACACTTTATAGAGGTAAATTTAGAAAGTAAAATGTCCGTATTTATTAATACCATTCACTAAAAAACACTATTATTATCTTCATTAACTTATCATTGATAATATTACCCTAATTTTATAATTTCAATATATGTCCATGTTTATAAATTAACTGACCAATTATTATTTTTAGAAAATATAAATGTATATAATGTATAGCGTAACATGAAATAATGTGACACATATTGCATTTTCATATGTCTATGTCTCACAAAATCAAGAATGTTTCCCTCATGAAAAAAATATTAAGTTCATCACATTCATCCATTGATTGTGGGTTACTTATATTTAAGGATGGAAGATGAAGGTGTAGTTGCGGTAGAGGAAGAATCTATATACACCGTGTGTGTGTTCTTCATGTACAATTCAACTTGAAATCAACCTAGACATGGTCAGGCCGTTAATAAATATTCATACTGGTTTCATAAATTGGGATATAGATTGATGATAGAGCAATTTTCAATTTATATTTTTTTGAAATAGATTATTTGATATTTTGTATGGATATCTTACCACTTCAAGTGTCCCCTTAATAGGAGTATCTTCCCCTACTATTATGTAATAATAAATTCTCTTATTGTTTTTATTTCTTTTTTCTTATTCATGAGGTTATTTTAGAAAATAATTACATATTGTTTATTTTCTTCACATAGTTTAAATCAATAAAACTATCTATTTTTCTATTTTATTATTATTATTTATCAACATTTAATGAAATTACTCCATATACATTGGAGTGAAGTGATATTGGAATATTATTGGTATATAGTTGTTTTCATATGAGTTAGGGGTAATTTTCTACACCTGGAGTGTTTGAGTAGTGATAAATTGTGTTTATAATGTGTTGTTATTCATCCAATAAAATATTGTGGATAATGTTTTTGGGTTTACAATAAACATATTGCGTGAAAACAAGGGAATGATTTATCATTATGGGGATTGTGAAATCATGGCTAAAAGGATTTATAAGGTCAATCTGTATCCCCTCATATATAATTTTTTTTAAATTAATTTTTCACATATACACAAGTCTATCATGAGTTTAGTCTTAAATTTTTTAAATAATGTTAAACTAAATATCAATAAACAAATCATATGAAATTTTACCTATTAGGAGACTCTATGAGATAAAACATGAGTTATCTCTAAAAAAACATTTCCTATGTTTTAAAATTACATTTCACAATATTTTTATAGCTGCATCAGAATCAATACATCATCAAGAACCTAGGGATAAAATAAAAATTTAATTTCTCACTATACATTAATTTAACTAGCAATAAAATCATTGATGTCAGATTAAGAAGTTATTAAATGTTGTTATACAACATGGCTCTATCGGGAAATATTCTGATCATATTGACTATAACATAATCTATTGGTTTGTAAACCCCTTAATAATTGGTTTATCAATTTTTATGGCACTAGTGGTAGGGTAAGGACATCTCTATTCAATTAAGGGTGAATAAGAACCTAAAGGGTGATTGAAAACTATGGTTGATTACCACAAATGAAGTTAATAAATCTGTTATAAATTTATTTCAACAAATGCTATGTAAATAATCTAGCATTATGAAAATATTGAATGAACCAATGGTTTTTGTTTAAATTCCTTCGAATATGTATAATTTCATATGTGGAATATGTAGTAAGTGGAACGGAACTACTATAAAAAATGATCCCCTTTATCAAAGAAAAATAAAAACACATCCCACATCACTAGTAAGGATTAATTAAGTACGCTCAATAATGACCAGGTAGAGGTAGCCTAGTGGGCGGTGGAAAAGTTATGTAGAATAAAATTTAATAATTCCTGGAAAATTCTTATTTAATAAGGAGATATCTAATAATTCATGGAAAATGGAATCATACAAATACCTTCCTCTAAATTCCATGTGGCCATAAGATAACCCCTTATAGGAAAATAGGGTAGTGTATACTATTCCATATGATGTATGTGTTGAGGGGATCATTGTCATTTATGTCCAATAAAATTTAAAATTTCCAATGAATCATATTTTACCACTCAAAGAGTTTTTGTATAAGTGTTTTCTATATTTTAATTCATGAATTTATTTTTAAATATTGATGAGAGTCCTTCTAGTTTGTGAAAATAAGAAACAAAAACTAGTAAATTGATATTAAGAAATAACATGCTTCAGATCACAATCATCCTATATTCCTTGTGATGATAGAACCCCATGATATGATTTATTATAATGAAACAAATTCAATAATTATGGAATCAAATGTGAAAAGAAGATAGACCATAGAAGTTATCTGAGGTAGATAAAATTACTGAAGAAGGTGGTAGTGATGAACCCTTTTATGAGGAATCAATGACATACAATATTAGATAATTTCATACAAAAATAATTAAAAAAGGATATAACTACAAACACAATTAAATCTAAACAATATTTTCTTATAGAGGAATTATTGTTGACTGAAATCTGGTTATGAAGAAAATAACCACTTTTGGACCCTATGTTTTTTCATGCTATCATCCAGAACTAGGAAACATAACATCATCACCGAAATAATGGAAAGGTTGTAGGAGGGAATCATGTTATAGATCAAAGAGTGAAGTAGTGTCAATAAACATTAGTTCACCCTCTTTACCATTAGGGATTTCACCAAGAACCCAGAAAACCCACTTTCTCTCTCAAATAAAACAACTAAGGTTAATGAAACAATTATAATGAATTGAGAGAGGTGAAGCTAACAACCATTCTTGATAGATAAATAATGAATCAATGGAAACATGCATATTAATTAGATATAAGCCACATATATTCCCCATATCAAAGTGTCAATTTGAATAAATAATTGGGTAACAATTAGCTAAGTCATATGGAGTAATTCCATAAGTTGGGATTGTAAGATGAATAATGAAGCCAAAATAAGAGAAGTGAAATGCAAAAAAAAACAAATACATTGAATTAGAAGTGGTTAAGATTTATCATTGTAACCATTGATCCAAATAAAAGAGATTCTACATCCCTTATTAAGGAAAGAAATATACCTTATAATTTTAATGATATTGTTTGGAAATAAAAAAATATGTCACATAAATTGTGAAATGGAATGAATTTAAGAGCCATGTAGGTGATGAGGAAAAATATAATTTGAAATCATGAATAAAAAATATCCATGTTGATAAAAAAAATTTAAATACAATCAAAACAAAATTGTTGAATTTCTTCAAAAAATCTACACCTTTCAATTAAAGTTATTTACCAATGGTGTTATCACAACCTAAATTATTGAATTTTGACTAATTTTATCAAATTTAAATAATTTTTTATCTTAGAAAAAGGAATGACATTAGTCATACCATTTTTCTGGTTATCCAATGTTTATATATTCACGAAACACATTGTATCCAAATCTATAATATCTCTAAAAATGAAACTTAATGTCTATGATCTTTTGTCAAACATGAGAAACTTATTTTTTACGAAATTGTAAAGTAGATTGGGAATCATAAATAACTACTATGTATCAGTAGATAAAGATAAAACATTAATAATACCTATCAACAAAACATATTTATTTATTTAATCAATGTTATATATTCCACCCCATTTGAGGAAAGTGCTATAAAATATTTTATATTTCATTTCTGGGAAATAATTACACTATATTACAGAAATAAAAAATACGTGAGAGATTTATGAGGGTCCATATTTTTAGTATAATTAGTTTCTAAAAAACAAAAAATTTCATTACCAAAACACACATTTTTTCCATATAAAATGAATAAATTACTAGACATTAAAATAATTCAATAGGAGACAAATTAATTAATTCCAATGAGGATTACAAAGATTCTCCATGAACCTTATCAAGGATAACATATCAAAATAATTATCCATCCTTGAATAGAATACATTCTACTATACTAAAATATTAAATATTATTCATATAAGAAACATATTCTTCATTTAAAGGACACAAGTTCAAGGAAAATTTAAAGTGTTGGCCTAATTTATTGTTAATTAGTTTAATTTTCTCAAATCGGAAAAATTCTAAAATAACTTTTATACAATCATAATGAGATAGATGCAAGGTTCATCTGTTTCCCTCTATTATTATTTCCATACCAATTCTTTGATTTTCATTTCCTAGATCTATCAAATTAATGAAAAAATCCATTTGGTCATTGACATGGTTTATAAGATTCTTATTATTATATATTATGAGGATTCCAACAACATATAAAGTAAAATAAATAATGTCATGCTGGACATTATTAAAATATATACATCCATCGTATTTACTTTTGTGAAAATAATTTTTAATAATAAATAAATCAAACCTTATATACCAATTTCTCAAATATTTTGGAAGTCTATACAAGGAATTAATTAAAAGATAAACCTGATCAATTTTGAACTCATTTAAATGTTTTTTAGGATTCCCCTTAAAAAATAATTTGTTAAGGGTTCCATGAACAACAAATTCATAACATCCAACTGAGTAATAAGAAAAGAAAATTTAGCTGTATGTCAACCAAAATCTATATTTATGAACTCTTAAAGGGAATGTTATTAAATATAATTGATCTATTCACATTGAAGGAATTATTTTGAAACCAACAAGTCTTTTTATTTTATTTTATATTCCTTTGTGTTGTCCTAATTTATTTTGAATATCCATTTATAGCCTATAATTTTCATGTTTCATGATTTTTTATTGTTGGCATCCATTTCTCTTAATCTTGTTTTAATGATAAAAAATCCTATATATTCTATAAATCCTATTTAATGTGTCTCAAATCATGTGTATTGATTATTGTTTTCTTTATGCTTTAAATAAACCTACTAAAGTTCCTATTTTCTAAAATCGTGTCTAATTTGTGTAATCTATATTTAATGTGTTTTATAATAAATTAATTTTATGAATGATTAAGTCTATTTAGTTATGTTGATATTACTTCTTAAGTCAGTATACAGATATTTGGCTATGTCTGAGAAAACGTAAATTTTCCACGAGTTATTTTTTTCCTATAAAATGACTTAGACACCGTGACGAGACACCATGACTAGACACTGTGACCAGACATTGTGACCCAAACACCATGAACAGACCCCGTGACCCAGAAACCATGACCCAACACAATGACCAGACACCTTGAACCATACACCATGACTATACACCATGACCCAGACACCGAAACCCATTCTAGATCTGTTTGAAATATGTAACATTGATTCCTTGATAAGTCACCGTTCGATGTAAAGAAAATGTCTAGACACCGTGATACTAACACCACATTTGTGCTACCGGTTCTTGATCCCTATAAAACTATGCCACATGATTGTATCATTGTTAAAAGGAAAAGAAATAGATATCATTTCCAAGTGAAACAATTTCCAGATAGACTGTGACACCATTGTTTAATCTGTTTTGTTTTTTTCAATTTAATTTCTAATGGTTATATTTGAGCCTTTTAAATCCACTGAAAGAAATAATATTTCATTATAGAAATTTTACCGAATTGTATAAGGTACGGGGTACAAAATACCTGTATCATGTCAGATCCAACACATGCACTCCAAGAATAAAAAGAAAATCATGGCCCAGAAACTAAGTGGTGCGATAACGAAGAAACATGAGAATTCATGGAGAAAATGAACTGACACATTAAACAATATACATATGAAGAACACATGAAGAATTAATGAATCAAAAATATGAGATACCATAGATCAGAGTCAAGAAAATATTCGCAATACCAACTCCACGAAGAACAAGATCCAAATCTGCCTGACGTGCGATACTCTGTTTCTAAAAAGAGGACTCGATTCCTACATCTGTTTCATCCTAAAAGTCCAAAGCTACATAGAATAACAGTCAGAGAACTTATCATCATATCTCATCATTTTTTCTCCATTGTGTATTTTTTATCATTCGAGTAGTGTGTGTGGGTCTATATAAAAACACACACTCTCTCCTTCATTAAACTGAAGGATACAAGATATCCTTACTCCCATATCTTTTTACACTTGTTTACACACATGGATAAGTGTGGAAGAGGTCTCGATGTGACCTATTAGTTTATACCGATGAAGTATTGTGGAAGAGTTCATGTGACATGGATAGTCATGTGTACTATTTTTTCCCGAATCTAGGGTGTGAATCAAGTTTATTAATATAAACATCTTGGTGGATGGTGATCACCTAGTGGAGTGGATTAGGTCCCGTCTTCATAATTAACAACTTGTTTTATATCCGCTGTGTTATTTGATTTATTTTTCTCTATCTTACTGTATATCTCAAAAATCACTAAATTTATTTTATAGTTATTCTTGGAAAGAAGTTATAATTGTGTTGCCTTTTTAGAATAGCTTCAAAAGTAATATTAATAACTGATATTAATATTATTAAAAATTAATCAATATTTTGAGAAGTTATTTACACAGTAAAACTTTCATTACCATATTACTTTTATTAACTGGGCTATATTTAATATTTTTGTGGAAACTTTTAAGAATACTTTTGAAACATAAATTTTTATAGATACTCAATTCACCCCTCTCGAGTACTCTACTCTGACCAAAACATAAGATAATTCTTATTTTATTATTATTAATAGAGTTAATATCTTATTTTATGGAGTAAAACCACTACCTTGATTATTTAGAATTCACATCTTTTTTATAGGTTTTTGATTCCTCAGTATATACTTATTGAGATAAATTAAATTAATAAGTAACCACGATAACATGTTTGAAACAGTCTAGAGGATTAATTAACCTCTTATCTATATACCTTGTATGATTATAATCTCTTTTTTTTATCTACATCCACCTCTGTTTTAGAGTCTCAATCCGAATCAGACTCTCTTTGGGTCCTTGGAGGGACATTAATGGATAAACCCACATGTCCTGGATATTTTCCTGACTCCAAGTAAACATTAACACCCTAAGGTTCGGGGGAGGGGTGTAATTATATAATCACCTGAATAAATAGTTTTTTACTTAAACAAACCATGATCAATTGTGTTCTCCTTAGTCATAATAGACTCATTGAAAAAACATCTTGATAGATGATGCAATTCTCATACCCTAGATTATCTATAAATAACCTATAACACTTAACACCCTCTAGATAACAGAAAAGGTATACTTGATATCCCTATCTTCCAACTTATCATTTTTCATGTGTTCATATTATATAAATCCAAATACTCTAAGTTGATAATGAATATGGGGTATACCATTCCAAACATTTCCAGAATCTTAGATCTATTAGCTTTGGATGAGAATCAATTGATCGAAAAGGCTACTATGGTGATAACCTCTCCTAGGATTTACTAAAGATGAAATGAGTGTTATAGCATGCATCTCACACTCTCTAAGACAAACCTATTCATCCTCTTCACAAATCCATTTTATTATGTAGTTTCCACAATAGTTTGATATCAATTGATATGTTTAGGGAAAAATATTCCCTGAATTTAGTTGAAAAATATTCTAAACCATTATTAGTTACAACATCAATTAGTTTCTTATAAAATAGAATTTTCATATTATGATTCTAGTTTTTAAATTATTTAAAAGTCCTAGAGTTGTGTTACAAATTTTATATACAGTCCTTCCAAAAGTAATCATCCATGATTTTAACAAAGTAATAGCCTCCACCATGGATATAAATCCTAAGGGGAACCTAATGATCATTGTTAACACAATCAATATGGACTCTAGACGTATACAATGATATACTAGAATAGTCACATCAAGATTTCCCATACAGAAAATCACTATAGAATATGAAACTATTAAGAGTTTTCCCAATCAAGGAACCATCATTATTAAGTTTATCAAGGACCATGAAACCCCTATTCCTAATCCTTCTATAAAAAAGATAGGTATTATAATGAATTAAAAAATTAGAAGCATTAAATGATTTCATTTCGGGTTTAATATCTAACAGATACATACAATTCATGATATTTTACTTCCTAACAGTAAGGGATATGTGGGAAATTATCAGACTTCCGGAGCCTGATCAGAATTTGTAACCTTTCTAATATAATAATCCCAGGTAAATGTCGGTTCCCATCAACTTAGGTACCCATGTTATCTCCATAGGTGTTTTCAATGTCTTATCATACAAATCCAATGAGACATAACCTATCCCCATAGTATGAAAAATATTTTTTATTTACCAAGAATACCTCAACCAAAATAACATCCCTCAACTCTATGAAGTACTCTCTTATATGATACAAGTGGAAGTATCATCTAGAATTTAGGATTCAATTGACAAAGATGTGATAGGCACAAATATTCAATAGATCAGCAGAAGAGAATTCTTCATTAATTAATGATAAATGGACATGATTATTACCTTTAAAATCACTCCATTTGTTTGTATAATATCTCATTATTTGTCTTAGATTATTTATTAAAATCACTTTAAGGCCATATTCTTGGATTTATACCTATTTTTTCTATATTGACTACCATATCATCTTTTACACCTACACTCACTTATATCTATTAGGTTTCTACCCTTAGGATCAAACTTACCATTTTCTTTCTATTAGAAATATTTTTCTAAATATGGATATTTATCTTCTTTAAGGTTTAAAGATTCTTTTCCCCACATAATAAATTATTTAATATCATTGAATGAGATATCTAAATATGTTAACATTAGTATTTATTGGTCCTCATCCCCAAATTAAATATCCATGTTTTTTAGATCAAACAATATTTCATTACATTAATAAATATGAGTTAATATTGTAGTTTGAAGTATCAATTTGAATATATAATCTTATTTTGTTTTATAGGTTTCCAACAATATATTTATTCATGTACATGGATTATAATTTAGACAAAATAATAGTTGTATAAGTTTCATAGGAAATGTATCTAATATAATTATCACCTAATGATAAAAGTATTTGGATATGTTATTTCCTAAGGAAGTCATCAGAGACATAAACAATGGCATCTTTAGTTTTTCTATTTGGGTACTGGGTGGTGAATTTCTTTTTAGAACCACCAAGAGCATCAAGAAGTTCTTTTGATCTATAAGATTATTCTAATTTATTTTCCAAATGATAAAATCATCATCACATTAAAAAATTACTGTATTAAACTTTTTATATCCCATTATTATGATTTGTAGTTATATAATACCAATAGTTATAGGAATATCAATTATAAATTTCTCGAAGAATGGAAAAATCAACTGATTGGTATTTGATGGTGTATACAGTGATTAAATAATTATTTAGTTTTATCAGAGTGTGAATTAATTTTAAAAAATAGTTAATCATTATTATAGTATCTAAAATGAGGGAAAACCTATATCAATGAGAAACCATGATATAAAAATATTCATAGTTTGTATATCCTACCTTCATAGGGAGAACACAACCTCAAGCTACCAATTATCACTAATTCAAAACATATAAGAATTACAGAATAGAATTTATAAATTGGATGGATTAGAGAAATTAAATGGGGATGAGAACCTTACAGAACCAAGTGGTAGTTATGAACCTTATCATGAATAGAAACCATAATCCACTCCAAGATGATCCCCAATACAAAAACAAAAGGATATATCTATTGAAAATATGAAATGGAAAAGAGATTCAATTAAATATCTATTTTTCATGACAATAACCTAGTTTTGATGAAATTAATCAATTATGGATCCTTTAGTTTGTTATGTTTTTATTCACCACCAATGAACATACAATATACACCGAACCTTCATAGGAATTATATACTAGATACCAAAGGTTATTACATATATATTCAAAGGGAGAAACAAAATTACAAAAAATTCATTTTACCAATTCTCCTTTGAGTTTAATGGAACCAAAAAAATAATGTCACTCTATCATAGCCCAAAACCAATTATAATGGAATAATTAAACTTAATGGAGATATATAAATATGTAATGACATAATAAATTATATGATAGGTGTTAGTGGGTGTAGGAATGTCGATGAGATAGAATCCATATGGGAAACTTCTATTAAAGGGTTGATTTGAGTAACTAATAGCCAAATAGTGGGATGGGATATAAAAAGGAATTCCATAGGACGAGTAAGAGAGATAAGGATTGAATCTAAGTCAAGAGATGAAAAAAGTATAACCAATAACCAAAACAAGCACAAAGGGGGTCTATTAAATCACTACGATGAATAGTACCAATAAAACAGATCTAATATATGATATTAATGGAAAAAGTAAGCATATTAATTCAAAATAAAATGCATGAAAAAATATAAAAAAAACATCCACACATAAACAATAAAAATGAATGTATAAAAGATCCATACAGAAGATAAGGAAGAAGAAAATGTAAATAATGTATAAGTATATCCCAATTAAAAAAAATCAATTAAAATGAAAATTAAAACTATGAAGAATCAATTAAATAGAATGGGATAACAATTGTGTGGGAATTTGAATTCATAAGATTTGAAGAAATAAGGATCCTAATGATGTGAACTATGTAGATAATACCAACAAGATCAATTCCATCACTCAAGAGTAATAAATTTTTATCTATGAAGTCAATGGTAAAACCCCCTACTCATGTATAAGGTTGTGTCTGTTGATAAAGTTTATATTAAAGAGATAAATTATAAATTTTTATAGAATTACCTTTTAATATAATTAGGAATAAGATGATTATTTTTATTATGAAAGTGTGAATAGAGGATATGTGGATATTAATAGTCTCTCACTGATACCCAAGAGTAGATTAACTGATTAGGGATGGGGCGTAGCATGGAATCCTAGCCAAGGAAAACCCCTCATTGGTTTTTATGGAAACACTAGAGGTGGTGATTTGTGATTCAATAAAGATCCTCCCAATCACACCCTATAACGATTATGGTATATGGACTTCTCATAAATAACTTTTACCTTAAGTGAATTCCAAAAGCCTAGTTATATATATTTATATATGCATGTTGGGTTATCTTTGGTGATATATCCTTATATCATTGTTTAATGATTATATTGATTGAATATTAAATATAATTGTAGTTCCATTATTTTTAGATGTGATTACGAATATTACTAGGGTTGATTCATATAGGGTGGAACCATCAAATTGTTATAGAATCAAAATTTTATATTATTGAAAACGTAAATATTTTAGCAGAAGTATTTTTATTTTAGGTGTTACCTATTATGATCATTTCAGAAACATATGCTACTTTTATTGATACTTTATTACACATGAACAAAGATGAAGTGTCTGAACTTTTCATGTGGATATAATCAATTACACTGGTTTGTAAATAAATAAATTATTTTATTAACTTGTTTGTATTATTTTTATTTTCATGATATATGACTTTATTATTAAACAATTTATCTCTATGAAATATTATTTGCATTTTTTTCCTAATTAATTTAATAGTACCTAGACCATATTTTACCAACCATTGATCATGTTAATCGAGAAACTACACATATGCCTATTTTTATTTTCTTAGGTATTTTTCATTTTTATAACAGGATGACATGATCCTTGTTTTAATTTCATAACCTATTTAGAATTATTATGTGTTTTGTGAACTTTTAAATGTTATTACTTTGAACCACCTACGTTGATCTTCACCATCCATAAATCAATCATCCCATATAATTCCTATACTCTATTCACATTACCTACATTGATGATTATATTATACTTTGGTTTTCAAAGGTATGCACATTTTATTTTCCATCTTTTAAATTTTAAAAACATATAGTTTTCGTTTTAGAGAGAGTGATGGAGGGGCTATTGAAGGAGTGCCCTAGACCTATGGTGATGCTAGTGTTTTTTGTTCAAGGAAGATACACTGATCTTATTTTGGAATCTCAATGTTTCATTCCAGTTGAGATCAGTTGAGGAATTTACTCCTTTAGAGTGGTATGATCATTCACCTGAATGTTTCAGAGGATTTAGATTACTATTATAATCATTACAATTTCTTTATGTTGAGACTTGGTAATGAACGTGGTTTATGAATTTATATCCTATTTCTATTGTAATTTTTTGATGCATCCTTTTATGATTTATGTGTGTTGTATTTTTCCATCAAAGAAGAATAGTTTCAAACACGATGTAACAGATTTGAGGACCATCGCCTTTTTTATAAAGGGATCATTTATTTTGATAACTTCTTTGATCCTTTACTGCTTTTCATGACAAAATACATTCTACATTTCTTTTTCAAAATAGAGATCTAGGATGTATATATCACATCATGTATATTGGTTAAACATAATCTAAAGAACATTATATTCTTATTCCCCCATTTCTCAATACATTCTATCTTGAAAGATGCTCATTTTAATCTTCCTAATTGAATTTAATTAACTTTTTATAATGAAATGATTTTAAAAAAAACTATAGTGAGATTATAAATTAGTGACTCATTGATGTTTCATAAGGAATTTAATGACAAAGAATCCCTTAACAACTGTAATAATAGCTAAATAACTATTAAATATAGTTTCTATGAATATTGAATTATAAAAAATTATTAGGGTAATTTATTTCAAGAAATGGAAGATTAAATTGAAAAACATGTGTTGATTGAAATGAGCTAGTTGATGCTCTTTGTTGGAAAAAAAGTAAGTTAGCACTATTTCTATGGTTATAATGTCTACTATTATGAATGTTGATGTGTCTCGTGATTTCTTTTATGAAACCCGTAGTTTCATGTTGTTGTCCTTAGGTGATAAAGTTTATTTAGAGGTTGAATATGATTATATTATAGTTGAGATATAGAATAAACTAGAGGATTTATATATGAATAAATCATTTCTAATAATATTACACATGAAAATGAGATTTTATAGTGTAAATATGTTTTTTAAAATGCAGTTAGGATTCACATTGATGATTTTAACAAAATTTGTTTGGATATTTCTAATATAGATGTCAATATTAATGATAAATATCTTGACAACATTTTATTTACATCATTAGATAAACCTATAATTATAATAAGTATTCTATGATGAATGATACTGATAATCTATAAAAATGAGACTAAGTATCTATAAAACACAATAAATAAGTCTGTATTAAACAGGAGGTAGGGGAATTAATCTTAGATGCATAAATGAATAAAATGCTATGTGTAAATATCACAGTATGTCTAGAAAGAATCTATTTATGTTCTAAAATATAATATTGAAGTATTTTCAATTATAATAACCTATAAATATTAATATCTTTTTTAATGAGATGAATTATTATTTTTGTAAAAATTATTTTTCATTATTGATGGGAAGAATTTCAATACTACTAACATTCATAATGTGTGTGTGTGAATGATACACAAAGATTGTGACCTTGATTCTAGATACATGTTTCAAATTTTTTCGAAGGGAAAATACTTATCTGATTTGATTTTGGTTGAGTACACTAATGTGTATTTGTGTAATAATAAAATATTCCATATCAAGCGTATAGGTTCCATCTATTTTGAACTTCAGCATGGGTTCATGAAAACTCTAAATATTGATATGTGGGTACAAAAAAATAAACCAAAAACTCATTTATCTAAGTGTGATAGAATTGATGGGATATTCTGTTTTGTATAATTCTCATAGTATTAGAATTGATAGAGGATAAATCTCCCTTATGAATGACACTATAATCAATGTGATATTTGTTTTAGTTAGTAAAACAGATTTTAAAGTAGATTAATTATAAAAATGTTCTACTGATTGAAAATAGTATTCTTTGGAATATATTAGTTGGTAATGTACATTCCCAAGGTGTTGTTATACTTATTAAGAAACAAATATTGATCGATATAACCTCAAATGACCCCATTTAGTGAGTTTTATGTGTTTTAAAATAAAAAAATATGAGTTTTAAGATGTTATTCTACATGGAAAGGGTTACCTTTGACTATGTGCATCCCAATTTATGAGTATAATTAAGAGTTTCCTCGCATACTGAATGGAATTAATTTATAAATTTTATATATGATATCAAAAATAAAGTATAGATATTTGCACCAAAATATATGTTTGATACCACTAAGACATTCAAAACATGTACATCCCTTTCAAAAAATCAAAACTGATGGAAATTGAAAACCCTTATGATCGATAATCAGATAGAATAATTAAAGAAAGACTTTTTTGAAAAATGTGAATGTGAAGGCTCCTTGAGTGACCAAGAAGTTTTAGAAACCACATAATATAATTTATTTTTAATAGGATGAATATGACCATCCTTGAATGATTAAAAATAATGCCCACACACTCATGTTTTTCTTGATTATTCTATTTATAAGTTTCAAATAATGTAGTGTATTTTAGAAATCATTTCCCCTATAGTGACACTAGTTTTTGAATATATTGGTAGATGTACATTATTGTGCCACTTAGTTTTTGAATCCTTAGAGACTTTCGATGAACTTCTTATACTCAAACTATAACTAATAAGATGGAACCTAGAATGGTTTATTGTGTGTTTTTGGGAAATCATCTATGTGTTAAGGGTAATTGGATATGGTTTTAAATAAAAAACTACTAGAACTAAAATATATCTTATGATATATTTTTTCAAGAGGCTACTATGACTATGTAGGAGCTTTTAGTGTCGGATGATGCTAGTACACCTAAACCAATGTGATTTGAGTTTTTTTAGAACCTGAGAAACATATTAAAACTGAGACAACCTCTACTAGTACTCCCTAATCATTTTATAGGTAATACAATATAGAATCTAGGATAGTGGTAGTGGTAGATGGTTATGTTAGGGGCTTTTATTTGATGCAAGAAAAGGTATGGAAAACCATTCAACCCCCTTCCTAATTCAGTCCTGCAGATGTAGCTTCTTATGCATTCAACATTTCTCCTAAATAAAGTAGTGATGAATCAAAAAAGTTTAACCAATACATAAAATATAATTAATCTATGCAAAAGTTTTTTATGAAAAATTAAATGTAATACCTTCTTAAAAATACTACCATGTTATAGGTGACCAAACATAAAAATTAAAGAGTTATAAGTTGTGAGTCGTTTATTAATCATATAGAGTACGACACTAGGAAGATAATGATCAAATATATATATCCCTTAGTTTCTACTTGAATAATTCAGTTTTAGGTAATTGAATTTAGTGTAAATTTCCCGTATATTATTAAATATTCAATAATTAAACTGTTTCATAATTTGGATTTATATATTAACTTTCATATAGAATAGTTATATGTGAAAATAACTTTTTATATGGAATGTTAGATAAAAGAATATACATGAATCATCCTGAAATTTTTCAACTATTTTTGAAACTGACTAATTCTTCCTTTTATAAAAATCCTTTTATAGTCATAAATAGTCTTTTAGGAAATGGTATAAAAACATTATTCATTTATACTTGAAAAATATTTCAATAGAATAAAGTCTAGATATTATATTCATTTTAAACCTTTTAAGAATGATATTATTTAGTTATTATTATATGTTTTTAATATGATTCTTAGATATAATAACATGATGTTGATAAATCATGTAATTATCCAAGAGAACACTTATTTTTATGTGAATGGTCTAGATAAAGAAAAGTAGATATTTGGAATGGAAATAATTAGGAACAAATAGACTAATTATTCATATCTGTACCAATGTAACTATATGCATAAGTTGTTAAAATGGTATATGTATGAATACATAAAACCTCATAATATTCCATTTAATTGTATCTTTATACTGTCCTTATTGTAATCTCTTAACATGGAGTTAGATATATCCTCTATGATTAAGATACTAGATGATAATGGAGTACATTATCTTATGTATTATTTGATTTTCACTAGACCGAGAATTTCATATGATGTTTTTACTTTTATACAATTTATGGTAAACCATGATAAACCCCATTAGTATTCATTGAAATTTTTCATGATGTATGTTTCTATGTCTTCGTCCATTTTCATTTAGTTGGAAATAAAAGTAATTAGGATAATTATATAGTGGACATATTTTTATTTCTATTATGTTTCTAATTCAGACACATTAAAATATATTACGATATATTTTATTAATTCCTATGGAGGTCCTACTTCCCTAAAGTGTAAAATGAAATTCATCATATACCATTTTATCACAAAGAAAAAAACTTCATTTCTTTAATTTAATCAATTAAAGAAAATATTTAGTAAATGGATATAATAAAGTAAATATATTTATATTTTAAAAACATTTATTCGTATTTTTATTGTCATTTAACCCTGTAATTATTTATAAATAACCTTTTCATGGTATTTTCAAGAACATTGATAATATGATACATTTATTATATGGTTTTTGAGACAAGGATGTTCTAGGTCCTCAAGATAGAGACATCTGATAACATTTTTGATAGTTTGACTAAGTCCATCATGTTACCAATGTTATTCATTGTTTATAATTAATGAATATATTTATATTAAAATAATATAGGATTCCAAAACAACATTATGTTTAATCATTTTACTAAAAGGGAGGATAATTTTCGAATTATTCATTTGTAACTATTATATTATTTTGGTTTAAAATTAAATTTATTATTTGATTAAACTATTTCCATTATAGTTATTTAGAAACTTCATTCCATTTATATTGACTAATTTTTATCCATGCAATATTATTTTAATTTTTTATCCTCATTAATATAGTGTTACATCAACTATATTTTATCCAATATCAATCATATTCATGGTGTATCTATGCATATGTCTGAATGTTTTTTCATAGGTGTATATTATTTTTCTCATATGAAGTCTTGAAATGCATTTTATTTTTGTGACATATATAGAAGTATAATGTGTCTCAGGAGCTATTACATGTGTTTTTACTTTGAACCGACTTCTTAGATCCATGAAATCCACACATTCCTTACCCCAGAGTCAATTTATGCTATTATCACTTTTCCTACTATGATGAGTCTATATTCCTTTTGTTTGGGTGAGGTTCGTGTGGTTTATTAATCATCTTCTCATTGAGGAAAAATTCCTCTTTTTCACAGATATGGAGAGATAGATCTTGAGAGGATTATTGAGGAGAGTTCTAGATCCATAACCCTATTATTTAACCCTTATAGTATGGTACACTAATTGTATTTTTGGTTCCTAGTGTATCAATCTAGTAGGGATCATTAGAGTCTTTTTTCACAATAAAGTGGTACAATATTTCAGGTTAAGGTGTCAGAGACTTTAAATTTCTATTCTATCTATTACAAGGTCTTGGTATTGACTCTAAAAACTATAACTAATTTTACATGTTTGTTTCTTATTTCTATTTACACATTCTTATGTATCCATTTATACTATTTTTTCATACCATTTGTTTGTACAGGAAGATGAATTTTTAACTCTATGTAATAATTTTGGGACATCCACCTCGTTAACTAGGGATCATTTCCATTGATATCTTCTCTAATCCTTTATATATTTTTAGTCTTTGTATATTATAATTTTATTTTTCTTATTAAATATATAGGTATTAGTGTTCTCACCATGAACATATTTTCAATGTGAACCAAATTACATTACATAAATATATCCCATTTTTTCATACTATTTTTTAGTTTTGAAATACACTTATATTAGTCTTCGTCATCAACATTAATTTCTATTTTTTTATATTAAATTATTTTCACAAAAAATTCATTAAATGTGATTATAAAAAAATGGATAATAACATTTTAATATGGAATTCCATGACACTGAGGCCCCTAACAATGAGTTATGTTTGAAACCTTATTAACTCATACATGACCTATAATGCTGACATTAAAACCCCTAATGGACCTAATACTATAATCATACCATGAGTACAAGGGAAAAATTTTAGGTGAATTTCATTATTTCGTTGTAATAAATACATTATTAAATAATATATAGAATAAAATAAAATGTACACAAAATTAAAATACATTATAGAGTATCTCATGATTATCCCTGATGAATACATTGTTTCATTAATGAATGAATTCCAATATTTTCCTCCCTAATAGAATGATATTAGTTAATTTAATAAATTTTTGTATCATCCAATATCTTCATATTATATGTTCAAACATGAACCATTTATTTTGTTAGTTTTATCTCTAGAGAACATTGTTGAGGTTGTTTGATTGTGAGATGATAAAAAATTAATATGTTCACAGGCTAATACTCATAAAAATTATGGTTGAATTTCTGATGTGGACTAGTTGAAATCGTAAAGGGTGGCCTTCAAGAGCCAAGAAAGGGGACCATATTGGGTGATTTATTATTATTATTCACACCTTAATCACTACAACATACACAATATTAAACCTAGAATTTGGGAAACAAGCTTAGATATACACCTTGACTTCAATGAACAAAAAATCATGATGGTTATTCTCAACCTAAATCAAGGTAGTGATTCAAACATGGCACAAACTCTGTAATAAATATATAAGGAAAAAAATAACAAATGAACACTAAATTATTATATGGTTTAGAAATTATTTATAACATTCATGTAAAGAAACTATTTATTTTTTCATAAGCTATACATATTTGAATAATTAATACTAATATACCAATTACATCTCTAGTAACACAATTATTCAGAAAAGAACATGTGTGAAATTTTTACACTTCTACCTTGATAAAAAGTTATACATAGTTAATTTGATATATAAAATTCTTATATTTTCATGATTTCATACATATAACATAGAAAAAAATGATTTGTCATAGTGATTATTTCTTAACCATTGAGATCTAATGAACTTGTCAGTGACCCTTACATTGAAGCAGGTTACTTTTTTGTATCTCTTTTTTTATATTGGGGACTGGTAGTTATCATCTTCAATGAATATTATGAAAACAATTTTCCATAAAAAAAATTATATAAGGACCTTTAGATATGTAGAAGCTTCCACTCTATATCATCAGTACAAATGAATTATTCTACACCTCTTTTGGAAAAATGAATTTCTAGAAAACGTACATCTATTGGATTCCACTACAATTTTTTAATGAAGCCATGTCATGTCATTTTGAATTTTATCCTTTTTTATATCTAATAAGACATTGAATATAATTATACATTCCTTAAAATCTACCACTTGAATACTACTATAAAGAGATCTATATAACCTCTAACACTTGGGAAAAAAACTACACTTGCAACTTCCATAGCAAAATAGTGTGTCAACCACCATCTGATTACACTAGTCTCATTGAGAAACCACATTTCCTAGACATTACATGGACTAGAACATCGATGAACATGTCAATTTTATTTTTCAATTTGGATATATTTTATTGCACTATCTCTCCATGTTAAAGTATCTTCCAAATAAAATGATATCCTAAGCTGATCTCTATCGTTTGAGAATGCAAAAAAATTTCTTTCCAAATATAATGAACATTGACTATGAAAATAAATAAATCCACCTCACTAGTTTATTTTTTGAACCTTTAATAGTAAATTTAACAATATAAATTATTTCCATGCATCCAATGCTACCCCATATCCTACTTCTAGTGTGGGACATCCTACCAACTGCCAATCCTTCAAATGTGAAAAAGGATTTTTTAATCATACAATCATCTGAATCTCCCCAAATTTCAATACTAACATACCCCAACAATGGTTCATTTTTTAAGAAATATAGGGATATATCTTTTGATCCTTTGAGATACTCAATGATCTTATTCATGTCTTTCAAGGGATAATTCCCTAGATGTTACATGAAATGAAAGACGACTCCAACAAAATTGAAATGTTATAGTGAGTACATGTCATCACATACATGAAGATATATAACATCTATGAAAACAAAAAATTCACTATGTAATTGACCTCATCATCTATTTTCAACTCTTTCTCCATGGATAGTTTGAAGTTTTCGAGAGTTTTGACTAGATTACATCCAGACAACCAAAATATTTTTATTATCATCCAAATTTATTCTTTCAAAGACAAAAAACTATATAATTTTTTATTTTTCCCAATACATACCCCCCAATATTTTATTACAATCCATAAGTTTTTTCATAAATAATTTTTTATAAATATCACTCTTCATCACTTAAATTCATTTAATTTTCAGATCCACTAGAATCATATCATCTATATCTAGTAGAATGATTATAATTTTCTAAAACATGAATAATTATAAAAAATATTTTCTAAGGTCATCAACGTGAAACTATTTTCTACCATGAATGTGTTGGAAATTATATTTCACATCCATGGTTACTATTTTAACTGATATAGAATCCTATTCACTTTCCACACCAATTCTTAATTCTAATTGACCTAAAAACTAGATGGTTTATTAATGTAGATTTAGTCCTCTATATTTATATAATTTATTGGAGTCTTTACATCTAACATATCCTTATGAAAACTATCATAATTTACCATTCTTAGAACTATCTATATGATAGTGTCCTTAATTACAGGTGAAAAATTTTTAGAGAAGTCAATTCATTCCTTCTGCTAAAATCCATTAATAGCCTACCTGGCCTTGTACCCTCTTCTAGAATCATATTCCTATTTAAAATTGAATAAAAATTTATTATAAAGTGATTTATTCATTTTTTTAATTCCATTACCTATCCTATGTTTTATATTATTTCAGTTAATCATACTCAACTTTCAAAAAAACCCTAACTTTCTAGACTCATTAAGACTCAACACATATTATGTGATTTCATGATATCCAACATAAATTATAAAAAAACATTAATATGAATTTCAAACCTCTTAAATACTATTAAGATCATAATATATCTTTTTATTTTAGTTCATGGATTTTCTATTTTTGGTACTTTAAATTTTGGGGCCTCAACTTTGGGAACTCTAACTCAAGCAATAGTAGTCCTAGAGTTATGTGGTAAATATATTACTGAATGGAAATTGAGACTCTTAATGTTCCATAAACTCTATAGAACTTGTGTAACTCTATAGATTTAATTCGAATGAACTTTTATATGTTCAATTTATTATTCTTTTTCAATTTTCCAATTCATACAAGCTCCAGTACTCCCATAAAACATTCTCATTAATGGGAAATTTTTTACTTTTTATTATATTCTAATTATAATTAGCATAAATCCACAACCAGATGTTTTAATAAACATATCTCATAATGAATCATATATTAGACTTAACATTGTGTTTTTATTGATCAGTTTTGTCCACATGGATATAGGAGAAACTTATAAAAAAATATCTACCTAAATTCCACTAGTTTTCTAGGAATAACTACCTTAGAATATCACAAACCTTTAATTTTTAAGGACATATATTAACTATGTATCCCACATAGTTGAAGGATTACTCCCAAATTTATCTAGACATTATAGAAATCTCATGACCCATTTATTTTAAATTAATATTAAATTTATTCTCTCACCTACACTATAGTTCACTATTGTCTTGGGTAAAATATTTTCCTTCCCAATCCCCTTATTCTCATATTAGTTCTAATAATCCCTTCCACCATATTTTCCAAATTTATTGTACGATAATAACATTATATTTCTCTCAGTCTACCATACTACCATGTAATTCCATTATGAAAACATTGGAAATATTTATTTCCAGAAATAAACTCATATTATCTTTATTTCACCATTAATGATATTTAAAATTCACTACAACACATTATGGAAATATATTAAATCATTTACCCAAATTTCTGTCTGAAAAATTACTAGATTATAAGATCTATAAATTATTATGTTCATTTTAAATTATTCCTTTCTCTAATTTCCAAGCACACAACTCTCACAGATTTTGGTCATTGTGTGAATGAGATTCAATACATTCATTCCCCCCAAAACATATATTTTCTTTTCACTAAAGTATCCGAGAAGACAACACAAAAACTCTATACTTGAAAATCCTTTTCTACTATTTTTCCCATATGATGTTCTAGTTATATATAGGGTCCCATCATTGACACTTATTGATGAAATGATGAATCCTCAAGTAATTTTCCATACTATATTAATTATGTTTGTGCCAAAACCATATACATTCTAGAGACCAATGAAAATTATATTATTTTTTAGAACTATATTGTTCTAAATTTATTTAAACATTAAGATACTCACATTAAATATTAGGATGTTAATATATCGCTTCCTTATGATTTACTGAGCATTATTATCCGTCATGTAAACTTTTTTAGTCTTTTAATTACATAATTCACAATGAATCCTTACATTTTTCATTGAATAAAATTAATCTCAATAATCAATAACCCATGATTCCATCAAAATTTTGACATGTCATGAAATTTTACCATTAACTTAATTTTAATTAATTTAACATGGAAGTCATGAAATATCCCTTCTATAGTCCCCCATGAGATCCATGTAGTCCTTATTGAGACACACTATCTTCTTATAGTGAAATAATATTGGCCCAATTTCAGTCAATTTACCTCAAATCCTATATATTAACTTGTATTTAAATTTCCCCTAACTTCATTGATGCCTAAAACATTCTGTACCTTCTATATTTATCATGGTTCTATGTATTTTTTATACATTCCTTTATCTGATATCCTCATCCATAATAGGATTCATCACATCCACAAAAACCACATCAGTTTTCCTGTATTATTTTATTATGATAGTAACCATTGTATCCCAATAACTAAAGAGTGATAAAATCATTAATAGTGACTACATTTTTACAAGTAAAAACCATTAAATAATTAAATATACCCTCAAAACATGTGAAATTCATCCACATATTCATCTAGATTTCTTCCTTTTAAAAATCTTTTATTGAATAACATCAATGTAAAGAAATTGTTTTTAAATAATTCATCATCACATTTATGATCAACTAATACTTTTCTACACAATTTTGGTTATTACATGCTGTATATTAATTTAAATGATCCATTACAATAAAATTTGAATTCATTATATCAGTTTCCTATTTATACATTACCATTCCACGTTATCTATATATTTTTTGCCTGAATCTAATGAATTGAGATTCAATATTATTTTTAATTGTGTAGTCTTATTTATGGATCATCTAGAAGCTGGATATTGACCCATATAAATTTTTAATCTATACATTTCCTAAATTGGTCACTAAAACATCCAATATATGGTCTTCTACATAATCATGATAATATTTATATTGGAAAATGAAGATACTTGAGTTTATTTCCAATAGTTCTAATATGTCCCCATCCAGGCTTTGATGCCAATTTTTTCAATTAACACTTAGATAACTAGAAGATACACCAAATGAAGGATTTAATGGTGGAAGTAATATATATGACATCCTTAACTGGAATACACCCTACGGATATAGTATACGAAAACATATAGAGTATCTTCACATCCTAAATTACTATATTAAACTATATATTGTACATACTCTCAAACATAAATTCCAGAGAAAAATAGAAAAAATAATGACACAAGGATTATGAGATCAAGACATTATGTCCAACATCCATGGTAAAAAAATAATACATTTTCATATATCATAATATATAAAGTTTTCAATCACATTTTATAATTAAAAAATAAGATTACTAATAATAAACAAAGATATAAAATAACATATGCACAATTGGTCCTAACCCAACTTAATAGTGGGATCGATCTGGCCAAGTGGTTATATCGAATTTCCAAATGGGCCATATTTGGAAAATGTTAAGAAGATTCCTTTCAAAAAAATAAAAAAAAGGACAAAATGTGTAAAAATTACTTTAATAAATTATTTATTGAATGTTAAGAATATTTTAATTAAAAAATTCAGAAAACATGGTTTTTGGGATAAAAAGGATTTTCGATCAAGGTGAGAAATAAAGGCTAATTTTATTAAAAATTATATTTTGAACTCTTGAGTACATAAAAGGAGTAAAATAAATATAAAACATGTATTATATAGAAATAAACCTAATAGGATAAAATAAATCAGTTTATTGAGAGATAGATCATAATATTTCATCATTGGAAGCATAATCTTGAGCAATTCCGATAAGTTGTGAGATTGTAACATAAAAAACTTACCACTTTGGATAGATTGAATCTTAAGCCTCATGAAAAAATATTTTAAATTAAACAAATAATATCATGAGAATTATAAAATTCACAATATTACATGTATAAGGAGTTGTATATACACTTCTTAAAAAAATCGTTCTTGACATAACATATCTCTCAAAGAAGGAAAATCGAGGAAAACATACCTTTCCAATTTGTTAACTTTTGAACCATGAACCACATGAAAGAGAGATCCAAAAACTGATATGTAGATCATCATAATTTTAAGGATAATTATTATAAAATAAATTTAATTGTATTATATATACCACATAAATTAAATAGGCGGTGAATATTGAATGCGTCTCACTGAATAAAAAAGTGAGAGATAAATCCCATACCAAAAATCATAAAATTCATTCATACATAATAAAACCACTTTTATAATATAAATTTTTATTTTAAATATAATTAATAACAACAATTATATATATATAATAGCATATAGTATATATATATGACCTCTTACTACCCGTTTATCAATAATTTCGTCATAAAATCACATTTCTGGTAACAACTTCTTTGTTTTTTGTGTCTATTTTGATTTATTATTTTCTTTTCTCTTAAATTTATCATGGTTACATAATATATTTAATTTTAACCATTACATAAAATTAATATATGTTCAATATATTTTTATTTATATTAGTCCTTAAAAAATCTTTATATCGATAATGAAATACTGAATTCATAGAGATGGTATTCTGTACATATGCATGAAATCTATTTAAATTTTCTCAATAGAAGAAGTGAGATAAAGGAAATTTATATATTAAAAATATATATTAATTTTTATGAATTATATATGACATATTATTTTTAAACCCATCCTTATTACCTCCCATGTAATGTGTGGGCGAATCACAATATTTCGTGAAACGGTAGTCCACCGTTTGTTCAGAGGAGGATATGGTCGAGGAATTTCTATATGTTGACATTCCACAGGAAGAGGCGGATATGATGGGAAGAGATGTAAGAGTGGAGGTCAACCACGAACAAGCAAAGTGGATTAACAAGCAAGATCTGATCTTAATTAGAGGCTTCAACGACAAGATAATCCGCAAAGAAGAATATATCCGCACTTGGGACAAAATGGAGAACTATTTGGAAGACGTTATTGGGGAAGATCCTGAGGCTAAGGTATGGCAAATACATTGGAATCTCTATAGGGAAGAAAGCAATAATATGTTAAGGGTGAGTTTTGGTAACATTTCCTTTGCTTATGAGGCTTTTCCCCCGGTCTAATTTGGGAAGTGCAGTCTGGACTTCCTCATTGGGCTAGAGCACTCTATCATTTCCTTTGTAGGTCATTTGGGATATGGCTGATTTTGAGGGATGGAAACATCAGGAAGGACCATGCTTTCATGGGATCGATGAGTGTCCAGCTTAGGGATGGTGGTTGTTGTTGTTGCATGTATGTGGTAGTTCCTGCTCTTTCCAGTTTTTGTTTGGGTTTGTTAGGATGTCTTGTTGGACCTTTTGGTTTCTCAATTTCTCCACAAAAGTGTTTCCTTAATAAATAAAATTAATTGTCAGTCAGTCCATAGAATGAAATTTAAGAATGTATATTTAATATAATAATTATATAATTATTAAATATAATAAATTTATTCTATCAAATTTATCCATCATTATATGAATTAATGATTGGTGATGTTGGAAATATGAATATCATCAGTTCGTGAGGCGTCAGTCCGCCGCACACACGAATGACTACTTCATATCCCATTTAATGGAAGGGGAGATGGTTATTGGTAATAAAAAAACATTATTAAACTTAATTATATTTAATATATTAATCTTATTATGTAATTTATTTTTTTTAAAAATGAATAATGTAGAGAAAGAAATAAAATTAAACACTTACATATGGACATTATCTCTTCTTTAGACAACTTCATTAGTTTTCACCAAAAGCCTTCTATGGGTGGATATCTGACCATAATAAGGATTATAGGATTACTCTAGTGAGTTGAGGATGTTATTTGGTTATTTATTGGCAAAATATTTAATTTTGTAAGTGTGAAGATGAAAAGGGAGAAGGTTTCCTTTTTTAAGTTTGGTGAGTGGAACACTTGTAATTTTTTAAAGAAAACAGGTAGTGGCACATTTTTCACTTGAAAAGGATAAAAAATGGGCTATTACAGAACCGTGTAGTTGGTATGGTCAAAATATGTCTAGCCAATTGGTGTTGAAAAATTCTCTAGTTTTTTTACCCATTATTTTTTCAGTTTAACCCCTGATAAACCCATTTTTACCATAACCACGGTAATTAATTTTTATTAGTTTTAATAATTATAATATAGATAATTAATTTTAACTGATTATAAAAAATAAATATTAAAATTATAAATATTAGATCATTTTTTATAAATTTCACTCACATAAATTGAAAATTTTTATTTTTAATTAAACCCGTAGGACAAACAAAAAAGTGTTTCCAGTTACATGATGATTTAAAAAAATAAGTATATAGTTTAAAAGAAATTGAGAAATTTACAAAAATCTATTTTTAAAAATAAGTGCATAGAATGATATAAAACTTTTTTTTATAAAATATAGCTTTTAAGCATACAATTGAATTTATTTTTATCTAATGAATAGAAAACAAAAAATATGGGTGTTAAATATTTAATTTATTATATAATATATATTCAATTAAAAAAATCATAAAATTTGATTTATTTAACTTTTCTAGGTAAACCACATTCGTGCACAAAAAAATAGTTTTTTCAGAATAAGATTTTATATGTTTTAATGGATTTTAGTTTCACTTATAAATTATTGGTTAATAAATATTAAATTATATATATATATATTTATAAACCATATATTTTAAATAATAAGTTAATTCTATTCATCACTAGAATTCAAAAATTTATGTGATAACTATAATAAAAAACATTATTTTATCAATATTATGTCATGTTTTATAATAATTCTTCCTTGAGTGTTGTACAATATATCAAATGAATTAAATTTATTAAAAAAATATTTTATAAAATCATGGGTTGTTACACTTATTCTTTGGTTTTCTCTCCATTCTTCATCAATTGAGGGCTTCTCTCAAGGTAATTACATGTATTAATGATTCAAAAGTTGGATAATGATGTGGTACGGTGCGTTCCAGGTTATTGATACCACTTCAGTGAGATTTCAGTCCTGTGGCAATCTCGTCTTCTATTAGGGATTGGAAAAGGAGTTGTAAAGTATTAATCAAGATAAGGTATTCAATTTTTCCCTTTTTTTGTGCATAATTGATATTATCTTAATTTTTTTATAGTTTTGGGTTCATGTTAAGGGGTTTCCTAGTGAAGAAAATTTCTTAGACATAATTAAATTTAAGGAGAAGTGGGATATATCACTTGTGATTTACTTTATTTACTGATGTTTTTTTAAAAAAATTATACTATATGTTATTATTTGTGAAATTTAATTATTGATGTGAATATATTATTATTTTCTATATATTTTTTTAAAAAAATTACCAAACATAAAAGTTGTGAAGCCATTAAAGATGTTTATTGAACTGGCTGTGTGTAAAGTAGAAATTTATATATAACTTATTTCCTTCAGAAATTTATTTTATGTGATGGTTTTTAAGATGGATGAAATTATTGTTTTTTACTAAGGATGTGTATGTGGTTTTGGTGATGATGTGTGATACACAATCATGGGGTTTATGTGAGAAAGGATGAGGGAATTGTGTGTTAGCATGGTAGTTTTCTGGTGGTTATGGGATGCTTGAAATGGTAAATACAGATAAATGTAATTTGATCGGATTAAATTGTTTGGTGATGTAAATAAATTAATAGCGGATTTTAAATCAGATAATGATGCTTTATTTTAAAGGGAATGGATGAAAATAAAAATTTCCTTGGCTTGAAAATGTCTTTTCATTTAATATAGAAAGGCATTAACCGAATATAAACATGTTTATTAATTAATATGGTTAAACGTGAACTATGAAACTAATTTTTTTGACTGGATTTATTTTATTTGATGATTTATTAGTGTTACAGAAACAATATTTACATATAGTAGTGTTTATGTCGACGTTGTGGTATTTGGTTGGTTTTTATTGTGTGAACACATAAGTTTGAATCATGTGAAATTATTATGCATTGTATTGTCCTTATGGTTTCTATACACACCCCACATGATTTAGTTGTTTAAAATGATGACTAATGGTTTTACGTTCTTCGAATTTTATTTAAACATCCATGTTAGAGGGGGTAGAAATAAGGATACCCCTATCTCCCTCTCCCTCTTCCAGGTGAGGCTGTTACACATGGGATATAATGGATTGTTATTATAGTTCACTAGTGATGATTATTTATGTGAGGATAAGTTTTTTCTTATTAGTTTTTTTTATAGGTGGAGGTTATGAGGGTGATGTTATTCATGTTCATGATAATTGTCTATTTTAGTCATATGAGAGTGGTTTTAGGTTAATGATGTTTTGAGGGTTATGCATGTGGTACAATTACAATGAGTCTATTATGCACTTATTATCATGAGTAGAGAGATGAGGCTTAAATGTTATGATTCGACCTATAGTTGTACAAGGCTGATGAATATAGAAGGGATGAGAGCATGACGGCATAAAACCATGGGGTGTGAGATTAGACAATCATTGTAGAAGTAGTTCAATGTACCCTTTTATGGTATCCTTCTTCTTATATTACTATACTTGGATGAGTTATTTGGTGATCGAGACTTAATGTGTTTACAAAATAGTTAACCTAAAAAAGGGATTTTGATTAATTATTTTTTCACTAGGGAATTAGTATGATCTTCTCACATTTTTGTGAAAGTAGTTAGGTGTAATCCTAATAGGTATATATTTTACGCGCACCCAAATAAATAAATAAATAAATAAATATATAGATATATATAATGTTTTTATAGTCATCCGGAGAGTGTTGGCGTCTGATTTAGGAATTTTTAGTTTGGATCTTGGAGTAGTTAAGCTAATTCCTTAATATTATGTCTATATGGTTATTTTGTAATAATATATATATATATATATATGAAACTATGTGCATTGTGGGATATCATTGGGGTTTGCCTTTTTATATTATGATATTGGATTTGTGATTACATTATATGATCCTTTCCCTTATCAGGGTAGTGCCTATCATATTTGTGTTTTATACCCATGGTGATATTCCCAAACTCGTGACCATTTATAAGAGGGCCTTTTGGGTACTATCATCATCACTCCAATCCCAAGAGGGGTTTTTACAGTGGTATTTTCATGAAAATTTTTATTAGGGAAATAGTGACTGCATGTCCAATTTGTAGCAAAAGTATTGGAAAATTAATAGGCTATAATATTTAGGTCAACCAGTGATCTAATGCAATGACATTAATCTTACCAAACATTCATTTTGAAGTTATTCTTATTAAAAGGTATAGACACAAGCAAGGTACATGCATAATACTATTTGTGATTGTGATTGATTGAAGGTAATTATAGAATTTTAATTAATCTAATTGAACAAGGTTAATATAGCATAAAAATGGCATTATAAATTAATTTTTTTCCCTTTTATTCATGGATCCCATGAATTTTGTGTGTGTAGTTCCGGCTGGTGAGGATAAGTAGGATAACCTAGTTGAACACTAAAGGGTCAACTTAGCCAAGGATGAGGAACAATGATAGAGGATTTTGGATTCATTTTAGTTTATATGTTTTGTTGAGTATTAGGAAAGTGATTTGGTTTTAAAGGAGTTTGAGATCACCTTTATCTTGATTTAGGTCCACAATGAGCATTGGGTTCTGATAGTAGTTTTTTAGATAAGGGGTATAATGTGTATGTTGGGGACATTATATCCTATGGAGTATAAGGAGGAAGATGTTCGATCTAAATATTTAAAAATGTTGTTCTAGGAGAAACTCCTATTATAGATCATGAAGTATTTTAAGAGAGAGGATGTTATTTAAATTCATTAAGAGATCATGACTATGTGGGAGTATGGATTTAGTTTTAAGGACCTTTTTCATTTCACACATGATCTCTTTCTCAACGAGGAGTACCATGCATGACATCTTCAAGAGATGCGTCACCTATTTTTCCAGTATGAAAATAATTTATTTATACATCCAACATATTTGGAGGTATAAAAGAAGAAATACGTGATCAAAAATATAAAATCATAATGAGGGATATTCTGAGAGTATATTCATTGATCTACCTCAATGAGTAGAGTTGTTAGAAAAATATATTATATGCCAGGGACATCAAGACTTATAAAAGTGGGAAGTATTGCAAGTTTAGTGGTCAAATTTTCAATCAAAATAATACTGGTGTCCATATTTCAAGAATATTGTTGGAGAGGTATGTGAGTCGTATTCAATCTATAATCAGAGTTCACACAATGAGCCTTCCTATGGACTACATAGGAGGGCCTATTTTGTCTGGAAGGATACACATCCAATATATAGATAATTTAGTTGGAAGGATAACATATTGAATAATTAAATGGAAGAACATAATTCCATCCATTGGTGGTAGGCTCATGCTTGTCAATAATGTGATTACATCTATCCCCATGCATGCCCTCACGATGCTTCAGGTTCCAAAGGTGGCGAATATGAAAATTGCAAAAAAATTAACCTCTTTAATCTGGTAAAACCACTTAGAGGAATGGTACGATTTTTATTTTAAGGATAGAAAGGATTGTATTATAAAATAGGGATATATTGGTGTATGCGGCATGAAATACAAGATTTTCTTCCATTATGTATGTATTTTTGGGGGATGGGAACATGAAGGATACCGTCTCTGGGATCATTTAATTGTGGGAATGTATGTTAAAAATCTGTGGCGGCCTATACGATTTGCTTCCAATCAATGGAATATTATTCAGATCCACATCCCTCATATTCATAATCACATTCTCTAGATAATCAACAAGGGTAAAATCAAATTATGGAATATAAACATGGTAGGTAGCTAAATTTGTTTTCCTGGATGTCGACCCTCTAACTTATCATTATGGAAGGCATGAGAGCATCCTTCCTTCAACCTGGAAATTTTAAAACACAAACAGAAGGCTATATTTTTTCCTCATTAATTTAATTTAAGAGTCATACATGTTTATCATCATAGTTTCTTCTTCAAGAGACTTCACAACTAAGGCCTATAGATCAATACTCGTAAATTATTCAAATATTGACACTTTGGGTCATAAAATCTGGAATAAATTATTACCACTGAAGTACAACTTCCTCATATGGCGCTTACGTAGCCATATAATTCCGACTGATGAGTAGGTGGATAATAAATTTATTATTATAGTTTCGAAATGTGTCTATTTGACCCACTCAAAAATTTAATCAAATGATAATTTATTATTTGAATTCAAGTGGGATAGTATAATATGTAATTCTATGTGTATGTTTAATGGGTGGTCATCTATGGTTCCCCAAGGTGACTACTTCATCTAGAGATGGTTTTAGAGAGTGGGAATGAATAAATTAAATAATAAAGCATGAAATATAGTTTTATTTGTTGGATGTTGGGTTATCTGGGAGGCTCAGAATAAATTATAGAATTAAGGCTCTTCATACATAGTGATAGACCTCACTACCAGAACAAGATGGGTAGTTTCCAACTTGGTTACTATCTTGAAACTTTAGGGGGGGAGTCCCCCTCTCTCCATCATTTTTTGAGGAACATATATCACTCAATCCTTAGTCGTAAGAGGACCCCCTTGGGATAGTGGATTCAATAGATCCCAAGTGAGACTATGTTAAAAATTAACATTGATGGGTCATGATCTCAAGGCAACATGAAGGGGTAGGTATAATTCAGGATCCTAATGGAAATGTTGTTTTTTAACATTAGTTCTTTTTTTGGGAAAGGGGATCGGCATTATGTAGAAGCATGGGCCTTTCTTAAGGATTTGGAGGTCTTTGAATATAAGAAGATCACTCTAAAGGGAGTTGAAACTGATTCAATGGAAATATACAGTTCTATCAATAATCAAATCCAATCTCCATGGTCCATTTATAAACATATCATATGATGCAATATTCTCATCAACAATTTGGTGATCATTCAACACATGAGGCATGAGGGGAATATGGTGGCATACTTCCTTACTTCTTTTCATTCTAAAGTTGAACCCTTAATTTTTTTATCCAATATGAGTTATCTTCCATTGGATTTTTTAACCTATTCTAAAGGTCTTCACCACATTATAATCCTTGACTCACCCATTTTAGATTCTTCTTCCTACTCTCCTTATTCTCTGTTTTGTGTAAATGTTCCCCCCCCCCACTTAGTTTTTAAATAA
The DNA here is from genome assembly GCA_963277665.1 of Viscum album. Classification (NCBI taxonomy): domain Eukaryota; kingdom Viridiplantae; phylum Streptophyta; class Magnoliopsida; order Santalales; family Viscaceae; genus Viscum; species Viscum album. The sequence continues at coordinate 1,642,563,136 of OY728145.1, forward strand.
AAATTTGATCTTTGTTGGTATCTCATTTTCTTTCATTGGGGGAATTGGACCAGGTTACTATGTTTGTGGTGGGTGTGTTCATCATGAATATTATTGCACAATGGTCCTTAGATCATAATATGGTTGTAATGTCTAGGTTTAGCATCAACCTCAGTATTAGATTCCAACAATGATCTATCTGCTCTAGGTGTATGAGTCTTATGATGAAATCAGTGGATATATGGTAGGAACAGTCTATCAATAGGATTTCCACATATTCTGGGATCCAAACCTAAGTGTAGCTTTTTTGGTGGTTGAATATTTCATGGTAGAGGTTACGATCATGGAAATTTTTATTCTATGTGTATGTGAGCCCCGGAGGGGCTAGATAAATTCATATGAATTTTTATATTATCATCCATTCTTCTTTCTTATTTTTTTGATATAAAATTATGGAACTCATTTAATTAACCATCTTTTTTCCATGCATTGGGACTGGACTTGGGGAGGTTTCCATGCACCTGGTGTTGACTATGCTAGTTAGTGGTCATAACTTCTTATTTGATTTATGTATAGGGTTTATATTGATAATGGGGAAGAATTAGTCACATGTTTAATTCGTCTTAATACAGATACAACCAAAAAAACTATTCCTTAATATGGATTTTTTGTATTCAATACATGTAGTTATTGATTTAATTCATAGGAGAGTCACATTATTTAATTTTGATATTTAATATATAGTATTCATTGGTGAATTTTTTTTATAAGATTGTAAAATGTCATTAAGATCCCATTTCTTCCTTGGTGGTAGAAGTTTGAGTAATTTTAGTATAGCATCCCTCCTTTTTATCACAAAAACAATCATTACATTTTACAAAACTGAGGATCTTTAAGGATTAGTGTCTTGGAAACCAGAAACATAAAACATGAAAACATAAAACATTCTTCTTAAACACTTGAAAGGCTTATACTAATGTTCATCCTAGGTTCATTACTGCATCTCATAACCTGGGGACATACATCAAAAGAAAGGGTGAGCAGAAGGCCTAGTAAGGGAAACAAGAGAAACATTTTACATGTGAACTTGAGATACTTCAATAAGGTCATGAAAAAAACTTTAAGGCGTGAGAAAGAAATCATGAGATATTTCATAATAAAAATAACATTTTTCACAAGTTGTAGATATCGATACATCATTTAACATAGACAATCATGAACATATCACCAAGGTCCATCCCCAAGGTGTCATTTGAAAATTACCAAGGTTATTCACAAAGATATCGTGAAAATTGTAATCTTTAGTGGTTACATCATTACCCAATGCATTGGAGCGCTATCAGGGCGCACCCTTAAATTTTCCTTTATAATCATGTGAGACAAATATATAATCATAAAAAATTTCATAAATAACCCATATAGCATAAAATAAATTGGTTTCAATTCATAATCATAACGTTTTAAAAACTGCTTTAAAGACATGATCTTTACGTCACTTTAAACCCACGGAAGGGGAGAGCGGGTTTCATGTATGTAAATCCCAGAATTTAAAATTGAACATTTTGGTATATATGTGAATACCCCTGTATAAATAAGATCTTTTAGAATTCACTTTATAACATAAAATAATTTTGATAAAAGAGAGAGGAATTTTGAGATGAAAATTCTGCAGTATAAAGGCTATGTTTCAGGGTTTTAGAAAACATTGAAAAGAGAGGGGACATGGGTCAAACAATCATAAATGTCCCATAAAATAGTATAGGGACAGAATAAGAAGGATATATGAACATGGTAATGAAATTTCAAGGACATACCATTTGAAATGAAAAACATTGAAGGAAGATAAAAATTAGATTTCTCTTATGAAAATTCGGAAGCCTAACGACGTCACTTAAACATCAACAAAAATGAATTGAAAAGATAAAATAGGGTCCCTAATCATATAAACATAATAGTTCAGTATGATAGATATAGATATCATACCCCAACATAATTAAAAAGTAACTTGAAAGACTTGACATGAAAGTAGATCTTTGAAAAGAATGAGAAGGGTGAAAGAATCCCCATAAAAATTCGGCAGCCTAACGGCGCCACTTAAACATTCTTAAAACGAAGTGATGAGAGAAAGATGGGGTCTCTCATAATATGAACATGAAAAGTTCAGTAATAGGAATATATAAGAACATAATCTAACATAAGAACATGGTGTATAAAATAAATGACATAAAAGAGATTAGTTGAAAAGAAGAGAGAGGTCAGATCCCTTACCTTAAAACGCAACTCTTAAAACTCAAAGGTTGGGACCTTGAGGGATTGGGGGAACCTTGGGAGGAATCCTTGGGAGGTAATGAGACCATAAATTCGTTGGGGGAGAGTGGGGAGTCGAAATGGATGAGAGGATGGCTTGATATTTATAGGGAAAGTGAGGGGACAAGGCATTAATGGCCAAGGGACACCTCACAAGTGGTTTTCTCAAAAGCATGAGCTCTCCGATGGTATTTCCAATGGAGTTAGGCCACATGGGGCCCCAATACAATAATTAATTACCTTTGGTTGAACAACCCTTAAAATATTTCATGGCATCATCATGACATAATTATGATGTCATTAAACATACCGAAACCCTAAAATGATATTTTTTTTTACTATTCACTGAAAATTCAACTTTCTCAAAAAAAAACCCAAAATTTCACCTTAACCAAACATCAATGCTCTGATATCAAAAATGAACTCCATTTTATAAAAATAACTTTCTAAATAATTTTAGATTGTTTTTTAAATAAATACACAATTCACAGAAATTCATTTTTTTCAGAAAAATCCCCAAAAATTACCTTAACATAATATCGATGCTCTGAGTTCAAAAATGAAATCCATTTTATAAAAATAATTTTCTAAATATTTTTAATTTAATTTTTAATTAAAAAACACTATTCACCCAAGACAACTAATACTTGAATAATAATTTATGAAACAGTTATTTAACCATTTTATTGAACCACATTACTTAATCAAGTTGACTAGATTATATTTATACTCTCTTTAAGTGAGATTACTAATCCATTTGTTCACATTACTAATCCTAAGAATAAAATCACTATTCATAATTTACTATTCATCAAAAATTAAGTTGATCTTATTAGACTCTAAATTTCGTACTGAACATAATTGTAGAAGACAATTTTTGAAAATCATTAAACATTTTTAATTATTTAAGGTTTTCATAAACATTTTTTTGAAAAATATCCTTTCTCTAAAATTCACCAAAAATATGAATACTATATTTATCCGAACATTTGAGAAGTCATAAACATCATTATAAGAAGAAATCCCAATTTTTATTTAAAACAAAGGATTACACAAGGAAGTTACGGTCTCCTTACATAGCCCCTTATCACACCAGCATAGGACCTATGTGTAAGGTGTGCTAAGGTGGGAGAATCCGAGGGAGGCTCGGTCAACATCGCACGAGTAGTAATTTCTATCAGTTTGAACTTATCGTGAAGGTGATTCCATTCTAGCTTCACACGATGAAGTTCGGCTTGGGTTTGGTCCAGAGTAAAGGCCAGTGGTGCTACCTCCTTCCCATGTTCTGTTAGATGGGCTTTGATTGGTCCAAGACTACTGGGTGAGGCCATCGAATCTTCTTTCTATAATAATTAACCAAGATTACTTGTATTTAGAGACAATAATCGAAACGTTTAGTTTACAATGGTCATATTGACCAATGGTCATATAACAGTCAAAAACCAACGGTCTCATTTTAATTATACTAATGATATCAAATGAAACAGTTTTGTTGAGTATAAAATAACACACAAAATTAGGAAACAAGATTTATTCAAAATTTCAGGTCGTTACAATATTCCCCCCTTATGAAATTGTGTCCTCACAATTTTTAAAATTGGGTTTTGAAATTTCATTGAATGTCCCACATCGGAAAATGAGTCAGTAAAACTATTACTTTAAAAGAATGAAAGGGAAGTGCGAAGGTCACCTGAGTTAACCCACACTAGGATTCCATGTTGTGAAACATGGACATGGATGAGAAAACAAAGGGCCATGTTCTGAGGGAGAGTGATAGAAAACATGATTAGGAGAAAGTTAACGATAAGAAAATCCCAAACTTATGATGTGTGTAAACGGTTTTTGATTACCTAGTAGGAAACGTAAACCAACAATGCTTTTGTTTTATGTTCCTTTTCATAATTTTGAGGAATTCATTTACTATATAGAACAAAAATATAAGAAAATATACCTACCTTCATGTAGAGTTTCATCCTTTAATAATTTTCTACCAAAAATAATCTTTTCTCCAAACGATGAGCATTAAAAACTACTTGGTCTCATCAAAACAAAAGAATCATCTTCTAGAGAATCACATAATACACAAAAGATTAACTATATATTTCTTCTATCTTTAAACATTATCCCTAAAACAGAAAGGGTAAGGTAAAATAACTCTTCAAAAAGAATGAATCCCATAGGAATGGAAACTACTTTTAAATATTCAAAATTCCATGGTACTACCCAAAGTTCATCATACACCATTCCATAAATAACGGTCCTTAAAATTCCTCAAAATAAACCAAACTAATATTGAAACCCAAATAAAGCAGGATTTGATAACATAGTCTTCCAAAATAAACTTCATTTTTAATCTCCAAACAACATCAACCACTCCTAACATCTTATAGCAAAAGTAGCTAACCTAAACATATTTTACCCAAGATAGGTTAATCATTCCCATAAGTAACCTAAATTACTATAAGTCCACCTTAAATTTATCGATTCTTCAAAATATAAGTCAACCTTAATCCACAATGAAAATACCAAAGTAATCTATTTACCTCCATCATATAGGGTCCCCAAAATAGTAAATGTCTTCCAAAATAATAATCATCTTTTAATCCGCTAATCATCTCTGTCATATTAATACGAAAATCGTCCCATTTCCTATCACATTGGTTGTTGGGAAATGTTCTTACATTTCCCACCATTAACTAAGAAGAGAAAGTATAATTAGGGTATTAAATACTTAGCCAATAATCATGAAAAGGAACTTAAAGCATATAAGGATAAATTGTATAAGAAAAGTATACCCTAACTTGTGATCCCCTACTTTCCCATATAGGTTATCCATGATCATATATTCTTATGTGAATATTTATTTTATTTTATCTTTGTTCCTTTAACAAGCGTTCATACTTAGCTTACCAATTTACCAAATCATATCCCCCGGGAGTGTCGTAACCATGAGTTCAGCAAGTCTCATTATCGTGTACCAGCTCCCGTTTGAGTCTAGCACAAAGCTGTGTTTTCGGGATTTACCCCTATGTACATCTGTGCCAGATCCTCCTCTACCTGCTCGTATCCAGACAGGGATGTATTTGCTTGGAAACCCATTACTCAATACTCACTAAAATACCACGAAGAATTCCTATATATAAACTTTTCTATAGGCTTCTTCCTAAGGTTTTCATATCCTAATTTCCACAAATAACTAAACCATCCTTTGATACCAACTATAGCATCGCGCCTTTTTATCACATAAACATTCATTACATTTTACAAAACCGAGGATCTTTAAGGTTTAGTGTCTTGGAAACCAGGAACTTAAAACATGAAAACATAAAACATTCTTCTTAAACACTTTAAAGGCTTGTCATCATGTTCATCCTAAGTTCATTACTGCATCTCATAACTTGGGGACATACATCAAATGAAAGGGTTATAATAAGGCCTATTAAGGGAAACAAGAGAAACATTTTACATGTGAACTTGAGATACTTCAATAAGGTCATGAAAAGTACTTTAAGGCATGAGAAAGAAATCATTAGATATAACATAATAAAAATAACATTTTTCTCAACATGAATATGTGGCTACATAATTTAACATTGGAAATCATGAAAATATCACCAAGGTCCATCCCCAAGGTGTCATTTTAAAATTACCAAGGTTATTCACCAAGATATCGTGAAAATTGTAATCTCTAGTGGTTACATCATTACCCAATGCATTGGAGCGCTATCCAGGGGAACCCTTAAATTTAATTTTATTATCATGCGATCCACATATATCATCATAAAAAATTTCATAAATAACCAATATATCATAAAATAAATGGGTTTCATTTAATAATCATAACGTTTTAAAAACTGCTTTAAAGACATGATCTTTATGTCACTTTAAACCCACAGAAGGGGAGAGCGGGTTTATGTATGTAAATCCCAGAATTTAAAATAGAAAATTTTGGTATATATGTGAATAAACCTTTAGAAATAAGAGCTTTGATTATTCACTTTATAACATAAAATAATTTTGAGAAAAGAGAGAGGCATTTTGGGATGAAAATTCTGCAGCATAACAGCTATGTTTCGGGGTTTTAGAAAACATTGAAAAGAGTGGGGACATGGGTCAAAAAATAATAAATGAACCATAAAAGAGTAGAGGGACAGAATAAGAAGGATATATGAACATGGTAATGAAATTTAAAGGACATAACATTTTAAATGAAAAACATGGAAGGAAGACAAAAATTAGATTTCTCTTATGAAAATTCGGCAGCCTAACAACGTTACTTAAACTTCAACAAAATTGAATTGAAAAGATCAAATAGGGTCCCTAATCATATTAAAATAAGAGTTCAGTATGATAGATATTGAGATCATACCCCAACATAATTAAAAAGGAACTTGAAAGACTTGACATGAAAGTAGAACTTTGAAAAGAATGAGAAGGGTGAAAGAATCCACTTAAAAATTCGGTAGCCTAATGACGCCACTTAAACATTCTTAAAACGAATTGATGAGAGAAAGATGGGGTCTCTCATCTTATTAACATGAAAAGGGAAGTAATATTAATATAGAATAAAATCCTCCAAAATAATAACATGGAGTATAAAAGAAATGACATAAAAGAGATTACTTGAAAAGAAGAGACAGGTCGGATCCCTTACCTTAAAACGTAACTCTTAGAACTCAAAGGTTGGGACCTTGAGGGATTGGGGAACCTTGGGAGGACTCCATGGGAGGTAATGAGACCAGAACTTTGTTGGGGGGAGAGTGGGGAGTCGAAATGGATGAGAGGATGGCATGGTATTTATAGGGAAAGTGAGGGGACAAGGCATTAATGGCCAAGGGACACCTCACAAGTGGTTTTCTCAAAAGCAGGGGCTCTCCCATGGTATTTCCCACGGAGTTCGGCCACATGGGCCCCCCCATAAAATAATTCTTCACCTTTGATCTAACATACCTTAAAATATCTCATGGATGCATCATGAAACAGTTATGATGTCATTAAACATACCAAAACCCTAAAACGGTATTTTTTACTATTCATTCAAAATTCAACTTTCTCAGAAAAAAACCCAAAATTTCACCATAACCAGATATAAATGCTATGATTTCAAAAATTAACTCCATTTTATAAAAATAATTTTCTAAATAATTTTAATTTATTTTTTAAATAAATACACGATTTACAGAAAATTCATTTTTTAGAAAAATCCCCAAAAATTACCTTAACATAATATCGATGCTCTGAGTTCAAAAATGAAATCCATTTTATAAAAATAATTTTTTAAATATTTTTAATTTAATTTTTAATTAAATAACACTATTCACCCAAAAAAACTAATACTTGAATAATAATTTATGAAACCATTATTTAACCATTTTATTGAATCGAATTACTTAATCAAGGTGCCTAGATTATATTAATACTTTCTTTAAGTGAGATTACTAATCAATTTGGTCACATTACTAATCCTAAGCATAAAATAACTATTCATAATTTACTATTCATCAACAATTATGTTGATCTTATTAGACTCTAAATTTTGTACTGAACATAATTGTAGAAGACCATTTTTTGAAAATCATTACACATTTTTAATTATTGAAGGATTACATAAACATTTTTTTTTTAAAAATATCCTTTCTCTAAAATTCACCAAAAATATGCATACTATATTTATCCGGACATTTGAGAAGTCATAAACATCATTATAAGAAGAAATACCAATTTTTATTTAAAACAACGGATTACACAAAGCAGTTACTATCTCCTTACATAGCCCCTTATCACACCAACATAGGACCTATGTGTAAGGAGTTCTAAGGTGAGAGAATCCGATGGAGGCTCGACCAACATCGCACGAGTAGTAATTTCTATCAGTTTGAACTTCTCACGAAGGTGATTCCATTATAGATTCACACGATGAAGTTCGTCTTGGGTTTGGTCCAGATCAAAGCCTAGTGGTGCTACCTCCTTCCTAAGTTCCATTAGACGGGCTTCGATTGGTCCAAGACTACTGGGTGAGGCCATCAAATCTTCTTTCTATAATAATTAACCATGATTACATGTATTTAGAGACAATAAACGAAATGTTTAATTTACAACAGTCATATTGACCAATGTTCATATAATAGTCAAAACCCAACGATCTCATTTTAATTATAGTCATGTTATCAAATGAAATAGTTTTTTTGAGTATAAAACAACTCACAAAATTGGAAAAAACAATATTTATTCAAAATTTCAGGTCGTTACAGTTATTGGGTGTTGAGAGGTTGGAGACTCCCATATTTATTTCTGAATTTCAATATTTTTTTGTAATAGATTTTAATATAATAACCCCTCAATATGATGTCATGTTTAAGAAATAATTATATGAAGGTGTCTCTCTAATTTCGATAAACCATTATCAAATGAAAATGTCTGAGTTATGGTAGTTTGGGATCCAAAAATATTATCTTATGTAGAAGAGTTTTAGCCAGCCTATTATGTCACAATTCAGTGCTACAGTTTTATTATCTATGAATACATATGGTAGGGGAAGATTCCTATAGACCTATTAAGCCAAAATCTCGAGATGATCAAGAATCAATACCTTTTTTAAGGATTGATACTATTTTTGACAACTTGAGAAGATCTATCATGTTTTATAAGATCGATATTCGATGAGGATACCATCCTTTGAGGGTAAATTTGGAAGGAATTATAGATACTTCCATTCACTATAGATATAGAATCTTAGAGTTTTTAGTTATACCTTTTAGTGTTACAAAACAACATTGTTGTTCATGGGAGTCATTAGCTTTATATTTCATGAGTTTCTCAACTAGTTCATTATCATTTTCATCGATGAAACTCATATACATGCATGGTTTGAGTAAGAATATACTTGAAATATGGTGATCATTTTTTAGACTATTCAACATAGCAAAATATTTGGGACGTTATCTTAGTGTAATTGTTTACATGGTCGGTTCATTTCTTTGGACATGTGGTATCCCAAAATGGAGTATTATTGGATCCCTCTAAGGTTAATGCATATCATTGTTAGATCCAATGAAAATTGTAGAGTTTTGTAGCTTTCATGGCCCCACATGCTATTATCAAAGGGATGTGTCTTACTTTTCTTTGATTATCAACCCATTTATAGCTCTAACCAAGAGTAGAAAATAATATATTTATGATGATTAGTTATATGAATCCTTCAACTAATATTATTAGGAGTTTTTCTTTAATCAATATCAATAGATTTCTAAGGAGGGGGTGATGATTGAGGTTTAATATAACTAACCCATTTGAGTCTGGTTTTTATTTTAATGCAGTAGAAAGAAAGCATATCCTATGGTTCTAGAAATTAATGACACCATTAGTGTATCCACACCACCTATGATATGTAATTTGTAGTTTTTTTTGTTTTTTGGAAACATTACTTTATAATAGAATACCTTATGGTCTACCCCAATTGTGATACATTTAGGTAAATTTTCTTTTTGTGAAATCTAAATCTATAATAATTAATGGGGATTATGTTTCTCTAGGACTATTTCTTCCCAATCCTTTATAGCTAAGGGAAAGGAAATTTCTTGGATATACACTGAAAATGATATCCTAAAATGATGTTCTTCGGGAGTCAAGAGATGCTTGGGGGAAATGAAGGAGTTATGAAAACATGTAACTAGATGCATAGGTGGTTAATGGTGGAGTTTTGTTGTTTTTGATGACTATGTAGTCATCCTTGATATAGAAGGTGGTCGTGTCGCATCAGGGCGAACAAGAGGTGGATCTGAGGAAGGATTGAATTGTTCGAGTTTTTTTCCTGGAGGCATACACTATAAATTTTTCATCTTAAATGAGAACACAAGACAAACTCTTTTTAGAAGCTTAGATTTAAAACATAAATTATTCATGACTAGTAGTTATCGTGAAGACATGTGTATTGGTTTTCCTCTCCTTTGTCAATTTAAAGCTCTATTCACATTCTTCATTCCAGTTAAACATCACCCCCTTCTGATTTTACCCAGTTTGTGGTATTTTTAATCATGATAATTTCCTCACAAATAAATATAAGTACCTATATAATCTAGGGAAACTATGGATCTATGTCAAAGATATTGGTATGGACTACACTCTAATTTCATTTACTTTTAGAAGACCCATAAATATCCCTTTTTTGGTTCCAAAATGACCGAGAAATGTTATTTTCTCCATCCAAAACTAACAATACTGTACTTTGCAAACATATTTTCCTTTTTCAATGTATTCAGTACATCATTCAAATGTTAACCATGATCCTATTGAGTTTTAGATTATATAAAAAAACATTTATAAAACCTACTATAAAAATTTATAGTTAATCCCTAAATAATCAATTCATTCGGTCTATTAAGATATTTATATAATTAGTGAGTCCAAAAGGAATCAATAAAAACTCATATATCACATAACTTGTACAAAAAAAAATCTCGCATGTATACTCCTTAAACATAAGTTTATTATATACCAACCAAAGATCAATGTTATAGAATTACTAGGATCAACATAGCTGATCGAACAGGTCATCAAACCAGGGTAGAGGATACTTCTATATCATGAACTTTTTGAGAAAATGATAATCAATGCATATGCACAAGGACACATCCTTCTTCTTGATGAATATAACTATAAGGTGCCATGGTGAATCACTTGGTAATATAAATCCATTATCCAATTTATCATGTAGTTTTTTCATTATCCATTTTCGTTTATTAGTGTCCACTCTATTGGGAGTATTTCATATTGGAAAATATCTAGATATATTTGAAACAAATAGGTCAACCTTATGACTTGGAGGAAGAACATGAAATTATTTGGTAAACACATTAACACAGACCATTACCGTGGTAATATAAAAAAGGATGATCTTTTCCATTGTATCAATAATTTGATCTGGATATTCATGGTCGTAATGAAAAAATATTCATTCCTGAGATAACGATACCAAAGGATAATCTTCATCCTCCATTAAAATTTATATAATATGAGGTATATTCACAATAAAATCAGTTATTTTCCTCTCCCAATAATTTATATTGGATCTATATGAAAAAAATCCAATCCATACCATAGTACCATTGAATTCCACTAAAGGGAGTATCAAAAGTTTTCCAAGGAAATTAATCCTATAGAATAGGGATACATGATAGTTTATATACTTGGGATTCAATAATTGACCAATTTGAAATTTCATTAAAATCATAACTTTTATGTTTAGAGGTGTTGTCTGAATAGTTTTACTAATATTTCATGATATAAAAGAATGTGTATAACCAGAATAAAAAATTATATTCACTATAATTGAGTGAGTAACAAGAGTACCTATCACTACATCACTATTAAGATCCACCTTAGGAGTTGTAATGGAATGCGTTTTCTTTTTCTCTTTAGGCCTTAGAGATTTTTTCATCATTTATCACTAATAGTTCTTGGCACAGTTCATTGATTCAAATATTTTCCTTATCCCATGAAATTGAAACATTGGATAAAACAATGTGGGTTTACTGGAGAATTCCTTTCTTCTATCACATTTCTTTCTTTCACCTATCAATATTCACTAGATATCTTACCATGTTTCTAATACCCAAAGCATTCAATTTTCCTCTTTATGAAAATTTTAGGATTCTTCTTGCCAAAATTTTGGCATGTGAGATTTTACAATTTATTTATCACATGATATTTATACATGACACCACCAAAATTAAAATCCATTATAAAATTCCTACCACCCTGACCATGAGACCCTTGGGATTTTTTCATCCCTATTCTTGATTTGAAGGAACATTAGACAATTTATTTATAGATATCAATGTGTAATATTAAAAAATATTTTAATATAATTGGCTATAACCCACCTAGGAAGTGGTATATTTTTTATTTTGGGGAGTTGAAAATCCAGAGGCATATTGTGAATTGGTTGGGATATTATCATCATATTCCCAGATGAATTATTCATCATTTTTCTTAAGGCTTAGAAGATACCTCACTATTTTAATTGAGATAATCTAAGGAAAATATTTGTTTATTTTTTTGTTCAATTAATTCCACACCATTTCTTCAACCAATTATTCAAGATTCTTATTTTTGATCAACATCCACTATTGATCAGCTTCTCCTTCCATATGATAAAAAAATATCATGGATTTATATTTCTTAGAGAATTTATGCATGGAGAATATCAATTTAGTGAATTTAATCCATTTTTCTGAGAATACAGGAATAAAGGATCCACTGAATGTTGAAGGCCTTTATCACATACAGGTCCTAATTTGAACTTTATAAATAGTATGGAGATGCGGATTTCCCCCATGATTCAATATTATATTCAGATTATTATTTAAATTGTAAAGTATTGTAATGTTATTATTGTCTACTATTACTATTGGGATATGAATCTCATTTGGGAATCAATTACATATATCATAGTATTAGTTATTGAATTTGTTCCTTATACTTCTAGCCATTTACTAAAATGAAGAGGAAATTTTGGGATAAGAAATTTTAAACCATTAAGAACATAAATGGGTAACAATGATTATTGAATTGATATATTTCTTATCCTATGAATTTATAGGTTCAAATATATGTTATCCAACATCTATTTCCTGACATGAAATCTTTTAGTAATTTCTGTTCCCTTCATTATGGTTCATAAGGATACTAAAAGTTTTCCAAATCATGTATTTCAATATTATCAAACTAGGCCTAAAATTTTCTTTCTTATCATGCTCCATGCATTGATCAAGTTAAATCAGAATTCTATTTTTTTGGGGTCAATTTCCCTTGGAACAACTATGCTACAGCCACATCCACTTGTATTATCAAGAAATCTATTTTTTATTGGAAACTACATAATATATACTTTACCAAAGAAATTATGGTTGTTTTACAATGTTTAATCTTATTCTTAATGTGTTCACTAAAATTTTCCTATTGAAAATGCCAAAATGGCCATACTTTCCTTTAATACAAACTATAACGTCCAATATCATTAGTACACTTGAATTCACAATTTATTACACAAGGATACACATGATTCAATCACAAAAGATCATGAGACCTAGTTTATTTATTAAATTAGATACATAAAATTATAACAAAAAAACATAGTTTCAATTGCATTAATTAAAAATACTTAATATTCTTTTAAAATTCCATGACTCTTTGAATATTGCACGAGATAATATGGGGATGTACATAAGAAATGGGAGAGCTATAAATACTAGTATGGAAATAATAAAATAATAACATGATGATAATAACATATGTAATCCAAGATTCATATCAATGTGACTTATAAGGTTTGATAGTCACAAACATAAACATAAATGCATAATGTAAAATGGTAACATTAAGGAAACATAGGAATGCAGAAACACCATAAAATAATAAATCATAAGAATAATTCAAGAATAACCAATGTGAAATAATAACATAATTTTATTAGCATAAATTCTCATGAATCATAAAAGGTATGTAATGATATAAAAATATTACCCAATGAATTGGAGGGATATATAATTTTATGGCCACCTATCACATTCATATTATGTACATGCCTCAGTGTTCCACAAAGATCATACAATATAAGAACATATTTCATCACTTTTCATAAAATTATTAAGGAGTGTGGGTTATTTGAATGGAGTTACCCATTAAATTTATGATATATCCATCTATGTGAATACCCATATGTGGGAATGGGGAAGGGTATTCACAATACTAAAAATTGGAATGGAATATAACAGGTTACTTTTTGCAACATAAAAAGTTTAAATAAAGGTTAATTGAAGGGATTACTGATAGTGAAAAGGGTTATATAATTATATGGAAATACTATGAATATTCAAAGGGATATAAAAAACATAAAAAACAGATTAATTTGAAATAAAAAGGCTTAGTAAAAAAATTTACTAAAAAAAGGCAGGGAAGAGGTTCCCATACCTTGAGAGAGTGCATCTAAATGTTTAGGGGCAGCCAATTAAGTGACTAAGAGAACCTTGGGAGGAATTTATATAGGTATAGAGAAGGTAAATTCATGATCAATAGATTTTTTGTGAAGGGGAGTGGGTGGACATGTTGGTATTTATGCCAGTAGAGAGGGTAATTCTTAATTTATTTGTAAACATTGGGTTAAGCTCTATATGATAAAATAATAAAAGAAAAAATCCTTCAAAAATTTTTTTATCATTGTTTCTAGAAAATAAGAGTGGATCTAAACATTTTACAAGGTTAAGAATTAAAATTTTTAAATAATAACCTTGGTGATGTGGAAGTGAGTCATGTTTATAATGAACTGAATTTGAAAACTCTAAATATAATATTGGTTTGGTATGATTCATTATGTGATTTTGAAATTAATAAAATAACACAAAAAATATTAAATCTAAAATGATAATATATATTTCATCATGTATTCCTTTTATGAAATTTATTACATCTTTTTGGGACAATATGATGTCATAATACATAATATATATTTATACTGTATTTAATTTTTACCCAAAAAATCAGATACAATAGAAAATTATTAAAAATAACTAGTGGATAATCTCGACTTCCTAATATCAAAAAAATATTTATTTAATGAGAATAATTTCCCAAATATGATAATTTTCAATATTAAATAAAAATAAATATTTATTGGAAGATACAATTTTGCATGATTTTAACCACTTTCAGGCTGTTATAAAATAACACTATAAATTTAAAAATTATATTATAATTTATATTTAAATAATTATTATCCAATATGAATATCTTATTAAAATATTATTTATTTTAAAAAATATTGAAATTTTCTGAAGATTTCCTTAATTAAAACTATATAAATATGGAAAATAAAATTAGATTTTCTCATAGAAAAATCTAATTTATAATAAATACATTAACTAATAATTGATGAATTAATAATAAAAGTTATTTATTTAATCTTTATTTCATTAAAAATAAAATAATATTTTATTAATAGGGTCTAGATACATAACCACTTATTACAACATCATACACCCTAAGTGTAAGGTGTGTGATATTAGGAGATTTTGAGGGGTGGTGTAGCTAACATGGTTTATGAAGTTATATCATTATGCATGAAATAATCCCATGAAGAGTTACACTCTTACTAAAGTTACTGAATTACATCATGGTCTTGGTTAAGGAAAAAACCGAGTGATGTCATCTTCTATGAAATCTTTGATAAATGGTCCTCATAGGGTATGATCATGCTGGTTAAGGCCATCACTCCTATTTTTGAAAAATAGAATTTATTATAACATATAATATATACAAAATAAATTCATTATGAAATGAATATATTATCCATTATTAAGATTCATAGTGGTTTTTTCAACATGACATTCTATATTAGTCAAACATAACCAAAGTAGTGCATGTTTATTCTATGAATACATTAATTAATATGGTGTTTATTAATTCAAAAAATAGAAATTCATTTAATAAATTTTGGGTTATTAAAGTAGTTTCTTGATAATTATGGAATGTTTGAAATGGTAAATTTTGGTAAATGAATATATATTGGGCTAAATGGTTTGAGGTTAGAAGAAAAGTATTATTAATGGTAAATGGAATAATGATTCGATATTTTAATGTTAATGGATGACAATAATCATACGTCTTGGATAGATAATGACCTATTGTAAAAAGTGGAAGTATGGTAAATGAATATGAATGTGTTTAGTAATTTTTCTTGTTAAGTAGGAACAATAAAACTGATGTTTGATTTTGCACATAGTTTGTTACACTGTATGGGTGGTTCTTATTATGGATGTCATATTGACCTGTGATAGTGGTTATGTGATGGTTATGATTGTTTATTTGTTTTGGATTTGTAAAACCAAAGGCTGGGGTTGTTTGAAAGTGTTATACACTATATTTTTCTTGTGATTTCAATACTCACCCCACCCAAGCATTGTGTTTACACTGACGCCGAAAGGTATTATGTTCTAGGTATTTCACCCAAACATCTAGGTTATTAAGGGTAAATGTATATCTTTTTGATATCCCCTATCATTCCTAAAGGTGAGGTTGTAAAATATAGGATGTGATGGATTGCAATTATAGTGTACTATTTTTTATGATAAAAGGTAGGATGAGGTGGTTCATTATGGAGGTCTTGCATGGTATGATGAGGGAATAATATTGATGTGATTTATATTCACAATACTATACTATTATGATAATTTTACAGAGATTATGGGATGATGAGGATTTAAGGGTTGTGGAATGTGGTACAATTAAGATGTGGCTACGGTGTTGTTATTTCCAAGGTTGAGAGCTGGGAAATTTCTATTATGATGTGCCTTGTGATGGAATGATGTTAATGGATATGGAAGAAATGAGACCTCTATAATGTACATCGTTTCAGTGTTGGATTAGAAAATAATTGGTTTAATGTTGTGGTTTACATTTTTTCATAAAATTATTCTTATATTATTATACATGTATGTGTTTTTTTGGAACGATAGCCATGGTGAGGATGGGAACTAGTTGACCAGAATGGATCTCATTGCTTCTGTTTTCTATTCACCAGGGTATTAATATGAACTTATAAAATTTTCATGAGAGTCCTTGGGTAGGACCTTATTGAGTATACATGTTATGATCACCCCAATATATATATATATATATATATAATATTTCATAGGTGAAATAAAGGGATATGGAGGCTGTGTTAGTCATTTATAGCTTGGATCTTAGAGCTATAGACCTACTGCCTTATGAATCTTTGTTTATGATTTATTGGAATTTTATTATTATGAAATTAAATTAATTGTGGGACATTTTTTGGGTTTTAATTTTTTACATAATGAAATATATTTGGTGGTTACTTTGTATTATCTTTGACCTCTTAGGTTAATGCCTCTTATATTTTTGTTTTAATCCCTTGGTGCTAGTCTCTAACTCAGGTCCTATTAGTGTAATGCCTTGGGGGTCACTCTCATATTCACGGGGGTGCCTCAAGACATTATCCCCGGGGTAAAATAATAAAAACTTGTTGAAAAACGACCATTATTAAAAATAGGCCTTTTAAAAATATTTATTTATGAAACGTTTATGATGGAATCTTATGTTTGAATATGATATGGTGGGTACCAACAATATCATTTAATAATTAACCATGTTTCCTTGTATTGTAATTTTATAATACCATAAATAGATATTGAATAACGCAATGTTACCCATAGATAAGTGAATGGGATGTCTATTGGTGGGTGGGTAGATGAAGAAGTTACTTTGGTGTTAAGTATTACTAGTTTGAACAAGAATTCTCTTACCCAACATCATGTTATTCATGTTCCATTATTACCTGGGCATGTAGTCAATAACCACTACGCCTAAGTGAGTTATTAACTATGTAAATCTTGATTCTTATAAAGGATATATATTAAAACATAAAGGATATCACACGCATTTTTTATAAGCAATAAAATGCATGGAAGCATATTTAAAACCTAATCACTCACACATATAGGGGTTAATTTATTCCATCACATTAAAATATCTGAAAATAACACCACATTAAAAAAACAATGGAAGATGATAGTAACAAAAAAAAAATATCATATCAATGTCCTAACATTTCCACATTTTTCATAAAATTCAAAAGTGTTGATTATCTTATATTATTAAATTTTTTTCATTAGTTTTGAGTAGTGTTTTTTCTTTTAAAAAAATATCATCATTTTTGTGTGTTTTCTAGTTTTTTAAAATTATTGTTCTTTATATTCTACCCTAGAATAAAAATATGATATATATCATTTTTTTATATTTCTAAAAAAAATTTATTTTATTTTTTTACTTTAGTTTAAAGATAAATTGTGCAGCAGAGATGGTTTTGGAATATAAAATTCATAAAATTTAGAGTTGTTGCAATTTCACTCTAGGACCCCTAAGACAATGTTGGGAGGATATAAACTCTAGAATGAGAGGATACAACTATTCCACTTCCCCAATATATTTTCAAGGTTGAATCTCCAAAAGGTGAAGAATTTCCAATTCTAACTATGGTAGACGTTGAGAATATTCCTCATTGCCAATATAGCCTCATGGAAGGCCCGGAGAACACATTATGAACCAAAGAATCCTCACATAAAAAACTGACATGGCATTGATCTAACTATATATCATGGAATATAATACTAATAATACATCTCACAACCAACATAATGTGAAAAACAATAAAGGATATGAAGTACCTCCATTGATATTCCCATTGTGATACACTATTTTTGGGAACTTAGTTTTCCCTAAAATTATATTCTGAGGGAGACACAACATAGTCTCACCTAGATGACTCAAATTTCACTACATCTGAAAGATCATTGTTCCTCAATGTTCCATATCGTATCCAAAAAAACTAACTTTCATAAGAACCCAATAAGACATAGACACATCAACACAATATCTTGTTTGACTCCAAAATTAAATTATCATTCATCGCTTCCTATGTTGATTAGCTAACATGCTCAAAAATTAGGGGGCCTATGATGCTCCTCTTAATTATATAATCGTCAACACAAACATGTGGGATTGTGTAATTCCATATAAGGATGAGGGAAAACCATTGAAATCCACATCAATTCACACTATTCACATTAAATTCCCTTGGAGACAAAAAATATTCCATTTTATTAATTTCCAAACAAAATTTTGAAATATATCAAATAGAATTACACATATAGAAAGAAATATGAGGGAATGTAATATTTATGATCATGAGATTTGGTATTAAAATAATGGCTCAACAGAGAGGAAAATGAACATTCAATATGGGTGAAATCCAAGCTTCCACTGGAAAATGTATTGACAAAAAAATAATCCCAAATGAAATTCAAGATTAAAATGAGGTTATTTTCATCAAACAAGGGAGAAATTACACATTTATCAAAGAAAAATGGGTATTATGAGGTTTGTAACTTGACTAAAGTGAGTATTTACAAGGAGGATCTTTGGCTAGAATAAATCATCTATAATCCAGAGGATCAATTTGGATTACCTTTTGATATGACTAAGACACACTTTTCCCATGTTTTTATTAATTTATTTGACAATAATGCTTATCTGGATAAACTATAATTGTTTATAGGTGCATTGGATGTGGTTGGGACCATTACCAAAAATGATTTCTTGTTACATATTTTAGATAAATCCTCAAAATAGAAAAATGAAACCCCAAAATAATATATGGAAGTTCTTTCCACATATAATTTATAATTAATTTATATGAATATGAAATATGATATTTTACAATTCATCCTAAATTATTTAATTATTTTTCCTTTATTATTGTACCATCATTGTGATATAGGATCCAATTATATAATTTCCCTAGTAGTATCCACATGTTCTTCACGATACTCATAATATAGTTGCAAAATCTCTAGGATCTAGCACAAATTATCCAAATCACATGCATTGCTTACCGTTTGTAGGAAAAATAATCTATTTCATACTGTATTGATTATATCTAATTCTCTTAGTCTTAAGAGGGAGTATGAGTATTGATACTCTTTATTCATTAGAGCATTCAAGTGAAATTTATCTTAAGAATTTAGAGAATTACTGAGAGGTAAAATATTGCTAACAATAATTAATTAACCCTATAAATAATAATATTAATCTTATATAATCATGCTATAGATTTAGCTGTTGCACAAAGTCAATTAAATTATCCCATAATTTTCTATATAATAAAATTAAAACAATAACATTATTTATATTATTATGTTGTTAACATGTTTAAATATCATTTATATTTTAATATAATTTGTTAAATAAATCTATATCACTCCATCTGGACAATTAACTTTTCCCAACAATCATCATTGAAATTTATTGAACCTTGAATTTTCACATAAATGAATCATTTTGTTGGTATTTTATAATTTATTTGTGTTCTATATTGTTTGATCAATTTTACGTTGAGTTTTTGGAAAAAAATTTAGCTTTTGGACCTAGTAGAAGGTGGTGTGTGGTTGGTGCATGGTTAGTAAAAAATATGCACCAGCCTAGAAGAGACTGTGTTCCCTAGATAGTGGAAATTTCCAGGTTAGATGAATTTCTGCATAAACATTCACCCTCCCTAGGAAAACCATGTGGTTAGTTTTTTATTTGAAGGAAAAGTTTGAATGGTTTCAACTTGTTTAGGATGATTATGCAGCCAAACCATGTGGTCTGTCAAGGTTATTAAAAATTTCAATTATCCTAAATAGACCTCCCCCAAATTTAACCCTAATGCCACCCAAAATCATTATATTATGTATTTTCAACCAAATGTGTCTCACCCTAACCTATTTTTTCCTTTGGATATCTAATTCATGGGTGTTTTTGTGCGGAATCTTCAAGAAACTCCAAGTTTTCCCCTATATTCTTCTTCTTCCTCCTCCTTCTTGGTTCCTTCATCCTTCTTTGATGGGTTATTCTCTCTTCAGCAGATTGGTTTCCATAAAGTGGGTTGAACCTTAGTTCTTTTAGTATATTATTAAAACCTATATAGTGATATTGGATTTATAGGGTCTCTTAATGGTGTCGTTGTGGGTTTTCACTAGATTAAAGATGTTTCTAAGTTGAATGTAGGTGATTTTATGATTTAACATTATCAGATGATTTTGGTATAATTTATGTTCTTTATATATTTGTTTTCTTAATTGTATATCTGGTGAAAAACATGTTTTCATATGGTTTATGGGTGTGTATGGGTTTGAATTTTTTTATTGTGGAAAATGGCGGTTTTTCAGGGGCGTTCATATAGCTTGGTGTGTGTGGGTGGAAGGGGTGGCCTATGTGACATGCGATGTATAGATTTATCAAAAATGTAATAATAGGTTCTAGGTGAAAATACAATGACAATTACACTCACTTAATTAGCAGGGATGAGGTCTCGTTTCCTCTAGTAGGATTGGCACTACAACACTAACTAAACTATGATGATGATTCGAGACCATTAGAAATTGGGATGCATTCCCTCTAGTGGATCATGCATGAGGATGGCGTGGAACATGGTTTCTATGCCAAATCATTTAGGTATGATGTTCCTAGGGTTCCACTAGTGCTTGATCCTTTAGGTATTACCCATAGTGCTCATGTGATAATAAGCTTACCATTGACATACTATAAAAAAATCTTTTCAATTTAATATTCGAAGCATATTTCCTCAAAATGTTTTCGATTTTTTAATTTTATATAAAAAATAAATTTTTTATTTTTTCTTATAATGGTATATCCTGGAATCTATTTTTGGGTGGAATCCTACTAGGAATTCCCTCACACCCTATATTATCAATGGGTGTATATAGATCAGGTTATGTTTAACCTAGGTAAATGAAATATGTTCCATGGAGGTGATAGTGGATTTGGTTGCTAGTTTACTCATATTTTAGGTGTTGGTGGACTTGGATTGAGGGAAATGACCCACTTGTTAATGGAGGTTTTTGGTCGTGTTTGAGTTACTTCCCCTCCCATTTTGGTATTATGGGTTTTTGTTTAAAAATTTAAAACTTTCTAACATGGTATGGTTTTATCTATTTTCTAGTGGTTATTTCTTATTATGTGATTCTTGATGATTGGTATTTGTTTATGGTTGTTTATTTTGGGTGAAATCATTCATAAAAGTTAAATGTTGATACTGAAGCACTATATTCTAACCTGTGGGGATCGAGAACACCATTCGGGCCACATTTGGGTCTAGTTCAAGTGTTGGGCTTGATGGAATTTCTATCTTGGTTCATGAAAAAATGTTATCAGATGGGGGTTTTTCCATTCTTTTGATCATGATATTTGGGAGTGTCAGGAATGTAACGCCATGACCCCAGTTACCTAGAGTCAGTGCATTATTGCATAACCTTGGAATGATCACAAAAGATCAAGTCTTGAATGACCGATTAGTTTAGTAGCCTTGGAAACACTAGATACATTCATAAGTATTAAATTACATTATAAAGTAAAACAAAACTACAACAACATCTTATCTTCATATCCCCTCATACTATCCTTGTAGGTCATTCATAAATTACTTCTTCACATCCTGGAAAAATTAAAACATTGGAAGGGGTGAGCTCAGATTCTTAGTGAGGATGACAATATTGCGGAAGCTTTCATAAATAAACATTAACATTTGAGGCAATCTATAACTAAAACAAAAGACTTTTAAACTTGAATTTCAATATAATATGGGAAAAGTAAAATGAGATAATGCCATTTACTTATTCACATGGTTATTCTACTGGTCGAATAATCACATGCAATATCAATAACCACTTTCATAATGATGGAATGCATAATTCCAGACTATCATAATCATGTAGCCAAGGCCTCGTGCCAAGACCACAAATAAGATTTTGTCAAGGACTCATGACAAGACACTATTTTGTCTCATGAGACTTGCAGATGCATCGAGGAGCTATAGAGGGATCCACCCGTCACTTATTAAGTCCAATGCTTTCCTCATATAAATAGGTTTAAACATATCATAAACCATAACATAATCGTATCACATAAAACATGCATAAAAGAAACATAAAATTTCCACATTTCAATCACAAGATATCAATACAACACATTGATAAAATAAAAACATTATCATAACCAATATCAATACAAAAATAAAAGAAAATTACAACTTGGTATTTATTTTTCATATAAAAAAAGTTATGGCTTGTAGAGGAAGCCGAAACTCAAATAATGGTCACAGTGGCGGAGAAGTCATTGTCACCGCATATGTATGAAAAAAACATTCCCTTTTGTCATTTAGTAAAATTCTTTGTATAAAAAATATTCTTTTTGAATAAACGTAAAAGTCAAAGGGGTCTATACACCATATAAAATAATGTTGTGTATAAAATAAAATATGCCTCAATGAAAGGAGATTGAGACGAAGTCCTTACCAAGATAATTTTTTAAATAAAATAGATCTATTATCTGTATTCAATATAAGTACACATAAAGAAAGTACAAATACATGATAGGACATAATAATATCATAACATAATTTTAATGTAGGAGATTAACCCAAAGAACGAAAATTGGGTTAAGAAGTTCCCTTACCTCATGTCCGGCGTGACTCGATCGTTCTTTAATCTCATGAATAATAAACTAGAGTTAATTTATAATTTCTTAAGAACCTTTTTCAAGTTTATTATTCTTTTTATATCACTTATTTAAAATGTTATGAACATTATGTAATTATTTATGTTAATAACGGTTTTTTTGTCGATCTTTGGTACATGAGTCAAAAATAAACTTCTTATAATTACAAGTTGTTCATGTGGTAAAATATCCATTATATCCATGATTTAGATATCATATATATCATATATATCCATTATATACATTCATTCATAATATTACGTAACATTTAGAGGTAAGAAATGAAATGCACCGTTAATGGAGACGGTAAGCCGTACGTACGCATGAACGCTACTTTCATTTCTATTTACTCTTTAATGGAATGAAATAATAATGGTATAAAGGTGTATTATAATTCCAGAATAAAATAATGTATAATACCATTTACTCCATCCTTTATACATCCCACATATGGCATTAACGATTCAAACCACTTTGAGGGGGCGGTAGTCCGCACTTCCTAAAATGAAAATATCGCGTTTAACCATAATGGAAACCATAAAGGTATGCCATAAATGAAAAATACAGAATCTTAATGAAAATATATACATATTATATATCATATATAAATATAGTGACATCTTAATGGCCACCTTTTAAGGTGTTATATGAGTGTTGAACAATCATCGTTTCGTGAGGCAGAAATTCTCCATCCACAGAAACAGTATGTTCATTAACCATTAGATGTAGGTGTGTGTAAATGTAGCTATAATCCTTATTATAACAAAATCCTAGTATATATAAGATAATGGTGTTGTTACAAAATAAAATAATAAAAAGAGTTTAGGGGGTTCTAGAAGAAAAATAAAACAAAACAACATTAGGGAAGACATTACCTTAAAATCGGGTAACTCTTTTTGATTTGAGCCAAAGGCTTCCTTGAGAAGACTTCTGCCCAAAGTGAGGCTTCTAGGAGTAAGAGAGGGAATTTGGGAGATTATGTGGGAAGAGGATGGCCGAGATAAATGGCTTGGAAGGTGTGAATAAGGTGGTAGTGGGGGGGGGCCCTTTATAAGAGGAGAGGAGGGGCACTCTTGGAAAGTCATGAAATGTTACTATATTATATAATGAGTTTCGGATTTTAAAGGTCTAATACTTATATATATTGAGTATAAGGTGATAAGGGTTCTATATATACTCATCTATTAGGTTTCTGACAAGTGTAAGTCTTAGATTTTACATTATCATTTTATTTTATTTAAATCGTTAATTAATGAGGTAATCACTGCATCATCATGGTGTAAAAAATAATTTAATTTATTTAATGTCTAAAAATTATAAAAAAATTATCATGATGTAGGAAATCGTTTTATATTTCTAATTAATATTTATAGTAAAAAATATGACTTGTATAACCCCATTTAAAAATAGTTATAGTAAAACAACTCTTGATTGTGACATTTTTTTTAACATTAAATAAAAAGTTTTTAATGTCATCTTCCTACCAAAGAGGCTCCATTGGGTCCCCAATTTTACCCATGGATTTTCATAGTCGGCCATGAATCATAAAATAGGGGTAGGACATGTGTAAAGGTATTTTCATATTTTTATAATATCATTTTTACCTTAAATTTCCCTAATTACCTTTAATCGTGATTAATTAAACTTAAAAGTTACTATTCACCGAAAAATTATTTTAATCCCATTGAACCACATTTTACATCCTAATGACAACCATGTATGTCTGATTTTTGAAAATAAATTCACAGAATTGGTAATGTTTTATTTAAAAAAACAGTTTTTTAACTACCACTTAGTGGTTTCACTATTCATGAAAAATGGATGTTTTCAGAACAATGCCAAAATTTCACCCTAAGCTATAATTGATATTCCGAATTAAAAAATGATATCTATTTTAAAAAATTACATACATATAAGTTTCATTAATTAATTTTATAACTAATTCCCACTGTCCCAACAAATTGCGTGTTTTTAAGAAACAATATATATCAAAAGATTGATAATTGTTTATGTCCAATTTCAAAGTGAAATTAATTATAATGAACACCATTGGATAAAATGGTAAAAAAATATTCTAATTATAATTTAAAACCACTCAATAGTATATTTTATCACTATAAATTATTTTGATAAAAAAGTTGTTTTTAAGTATTTTCACTATTCATAAAAAATTGGAAGTTCTCATAAAATTACAAAAAAATAAACTTTGGATAATTTCGATATTCCGAATCCAAAAATGAAGTCCAATTTGAAATATGAAATTTATATAATTTCAAAAAAGTGGGTATTACTATTAATAATGGCTATTTTGATTATCTGCGGTGTGTTAGAATCTCGAACTTGCGTACAATGCAAGCTATCGCATTATTGAAAGAGAAGCGCATCGTGAAAGCATGGGGTGTTACAAAGAAAAGATAAGTTCTAGGACTATTTAGGAATACAACTGCTATTGTGAGTGGGGTGTATGGACAACACACCTCATAATGGGCCTTGAGTCACCGTGGGATTTCTGGGACATGATTTGATACCTCCAATATTTTTGATTTATAAGCTGCAGACTGTGCAAGGACACCAATTTGGGGTGAAATGGTTAGGTATTTTATTGAGATTGCGATGTTTTGTCTTAGATTTATGGCAGTTTTTGGGGATTGATTTGGTTGGTGATTTTTTTGGAAAGATATTTTGATGGCCATTCATTGTGTTTGTTTATGGTTGTAGTAAGATACCTCCCCATATACTTCCTGTGAAACTATGGGATGTAGAATTAGAGAGTTATCCCTCAATAGTTGATCAAAGATTAGTGGAATTAGTTGTTCGAACTCTCTATGTGTTGGGTTAGGGAGTGGGCCCTCATCTTTCCTATGTCAGGGTAGCCGAACCAGGTCCATGAAAGGACAAGAATCCAGTTTTCTATGAGAAAACTCCTCCTTCCATGTATTATAGCATGGAACCCAAGTAGGATGAGGATTAGATTTAAAAAATTTAGATGAAGTTTGGGATTTTTGATACACATGGGGATGTTAGGGTGATGTTTCATTTTTTTTTTGAAAGGCCCTAGTCAGAGGTGGTGAGATTCAGGGGTTCAATATGTGAAACACGAACAGATGTGTTGGAAGGAATTAAAGTCCTATTCAATGTGAAATATTTCCATAAGACATTGGATTTGTATAAGACTCATTAGATTTTGGATTTCCACTAAGGTATGAGACTGTGAAGGAGTACAACAACCACTCTATAGAGTTGGTTTGGTTCTCACCAGAGGTAGTTTCCAATGAGAAGATAAAGGCTCAATTGTTTGAAATGGGTTATGTATGGATATCTAATCCTTGGTATTCATGTTGGTGTTGAAGATGTATGACAAGGTGGTTTATTGATCCCTGATGGGGGAGATAGACTCCTCTATATAGAGTTGTTTTTTGGGGAGGTTATAACAATGTGTGAGGGTATAGGTGGTTAATATGAAAATATTAGGAAACAAGATGAGTAGGAAAAGAGAGGTGGTGGTATCTCAATTCATCCTTCACAACCTCTTTCATCTATAACTTCAGGTGCTGGTTCAATTTTGTGCCATTACTGTTGAAGCGTGGGGCATAAGCAGTGCAAATGTTCAACTCCGCCCAATCATTGCCATCAATGTAAAATAATGGTGAGATTGCAGTGGTTTTGAAAAGTGAAACTCCCAAATCAGGGTGGTGTAGGTCCCTTAGATTTTACGGGAGCGTTATCCTAGTCAGATCCATCAATGATAGTGGGTTCCTAGTTTGGTTGTAATGAATGTAAGGATGGATCTATGTTTTGGAAGATTGAGACTAAAGAGGAGTTACATGTTAGTGGTTGATCTCTGGTCCACGTATAGATTAGGAAACATCATGATATAGATCAAATTCAAACAGAATCTGATGTAAGGACTTTAGTGGGTTGAGGTATGATTATTATTGAATCATTTATAGCTACTGTTTTAATTTACACAAGTACTTATAGTTCATTAACTTCCACCCATCTACTGAATCTATTAAAATTTATGACTAATCTTATTCCATATTCAATGGAACTGGTAAACCTGCATTTTGAAAGTGAGAGGGGGGGTGTAGGTGTCCATTACTTGCTCTCACTATATTATAGAATGATATAGAATGGTATTTATTAATTTTGTAAATTGAAGTCTTTGATGTCATCCTCTATATGGATTGGATGTTGTGTTTTTAGGTGTACAACGATTGATATCAGTGGTGAGTGAGTTTTGTGGAACCTGATGGAAACACTTATGGTTTTACAAGGTGAATGGGATCCACATTTGGGATGTGCTCGATATCATCTTCTAGAGTTGTTTGGTATTTGTTTTAGAATTTGTTGCTCATGTCAGAGGATGATGGTTGAGGGTCCGAGGGTGGATAACCAGATGTGGTTGATGAGTTCTGAGAGGCATTCCTAGATGATTTTTCAGGGATTCCTCTGGATAGAGTTATGGAGTTTACCATAAATTTGGTTCCATGAACATAGCTGATATCTCTTCCCTTATAACGTATGACTCCCACTGTGTTATGGGAATTGATGATATGACTAGAATTTTTGTAATCCAAACACTTCTTTCACCTGAACATCCCACATTGGCCCACTCGGTTCTTCATAAGAAGAAGAATGATGGATCCCATTGGTTATGTATCAATTAGTTAAAGTTTAGAAAAGTAAACATCAATAATAAATAACCATTTCCCCTTATTGATGAACTTTTTGACCAAATCAATGGGAAATGTGATTTTCTAAGATCGACTTGTGTTCCATGTATCACCAGGTTATAATCAGAGTGGTGGGAATTTAAAATATAGCCCTCCAAATAATATATGACTAGTTTGAGTATCTAGTTATTCCCATTGGTCTGAATAATTCTCCTATAATATTCTTGGAGCTCATGAATAGGGTATTCTATCAACACCTCGATTCCTTCATTATGGTGTTTGTAGATGAAATCTTGGTCAACTAGAGGATTGATGAAGGGAAAGAGAGAAACATGCGAATTTTATTGGGAACACATCAGGATCATCACCCATATTCTAGGTTTTTGAATTGTACCTTCTGGATTAAGGAGGTACAGTTTCTGGGTCATGTGATCATAGAATCTTGGGTTTTAGTGGACATGAAAATATCAAAATTGAGATGTCATGCGAGCAACCTAGAATTTATTTGAAACCAAAAGATTTTTGGGCATCACAGGGTGTTACTGTTGGTTTCACAAGGATTTATATAAGATTTATTCTCCCATGACCACAGTTACCCGAAAATGGGTAATGGTTGACTGTAGTGCAAAATGTCACGAATCCTTCATAGAGTTTAAGAGGTAGTTGACCATAACACCTTTTTTGATATTTCTGAAGAATGAAATGTGGTATATGGTCTAATGTGATGCTTCATTTATGGGTCTTGGGTGTGTGTTAATTCTGAATGTTCATGGGGTGGAGTATAGTTCTTTCCAACTCCAATAAAATGAAATAAATTACCCAACCCACTACCTAGAATTAGATGGTAGTGATGAATGCCTTGAAGATGTAGTGTCATTCTCTATTTGAGGAAGAGTTTGTTGTCCTCTCTAATCATAAGATATTGGATTACATTTTTCTCCTATATGGATATGAATTTGAGGCAATGTCGGTGGATCATGTACCTTTGGGTTTTAGATTTGAATTTCTTGTATAGCTCGGGTAGGGTTTATGTGGTAGTGGATTCTTTGATCAAGAAAGTGTGTGTGAAATATCATAGGGAGTATAGAAATTAGTGTAATTTGAGGGAGAGTCATTACTTAATTCACATAGGGACCAAATATCATAGCGTAGGAGTGTCATTGCCAGTGGTAAGCTAACACGCTCCCTTCTTGAATTTATTTGGAAAGAATAGTTTGTCAATGAGTGGTGGTAGTGGTCTATGATATGCTTAAATTATGGATAGGTTCCTAAAGACTTCTCTTTGTCTTTATATGGATTTATTTGACTCAAGGGACGTCTCGTAGTGCCATTTATACTATAGAAGGTAGTGATGTGAGATGTACACCATCCTTAGTGTCCAGTTCATACTGAGATCTCTAAAATGTTATACTACAGGTGCTTCCTGCTCTGGTGGTTATGTATGTGACATGATATGGTTAACTATGTATCTAGGTGTTATAGATCTAAGTTGGTTAAATAAGAGTACTAAAGGACCTCCAATTTTCTCTAGCACGTACCCATTCCATCATGGAGGTGGGATGATATTTCCAAGGATTTCATTATTGGATTGCCTCATACACCCGAGTGAACGAACACCATTTGGGTAGTGATTGACTACCTGACCAAATCAACCCAATTTATTCCAAATATGGATTCATCCAATGTGGATGTGTTGGGTTGATTATTTATTTCTAATATAGTGAGGCTTCATGGTGTTCCTCCAAATATCATTTCAGACAAGGACCCTGGCTTTACCACATAGTTTAGGGAAGGCCTTCAGAAGGAAATAGGGCTGATGCTCAAACCAAGCACAACATACCATCCCCAAATGGATGGTCTGATGGAGTGGCTGAATCAGATATTGGAGGGCATGTTCTGGTCATGTTTGTAAGATTTTTATGTCTTTTGGGATAATAATTTGGGGTTAGTTGTGTTTTCTTATAATAATAGTTTCCAATCCATAGTAAACATGGATCCCTTTGAGGATCTTTATGGTCTGCCGTGTTAGTCACCTTTGTGTTGGGAAGAGGTAGATGAGACCTCATTGTTGGAAGAAATCCTTGTGCAAGAGATGTTTGACAATGTATAGTTGATCAAAAATGTTTCTTGATAGTGTAGAGCCTCCATAATTATTATTCTGATATGTGACATTGAGCCTTAGAATACTTAGTTGGGGATCGAGTGTTCTGAATGTGGAAATTTCTCAGATCACCACATTCTTGGTAACCAGGGGATATTGAGACCAAGGTATGTTGTAACTTTTTAGATTGACAATATAGTTCATAAATTTGAAAAATGACTTGATTTTACATCACAATTGACATAAATTCATGATAAGTTTCACGTATCTTAGCTAAAAAAAGAACAATATGGACTCTTATCATGGGTTAAATTGGGATGAGTTGGAGTTGGAACCTAATATATCTATATATATGTGGCTAGTACCAATTATGAATTACTCAGAGAAAGTGATTTATGGGATGTTGATAATAATGGTTTGGGTTCATTGGAAGCATGTTAGTGATGCGAGTGGGACATGCGAGTGGATGTTTTGTGTGGAGGAGCGGTACATATTCTTATTATCTGATCATAATTCCAGAAGACTTTATAAAGGTGGAAATTTTTCTTAGTCCAGAGAATTTTCACTTATTCAAATCCTTTTGAAGTATTTTCTAGTTTTTTTCATATCCTAGTTCCTTTGTTTTCCTGGTTGTTTATGTTGAAAAATTGAGTTTTTTGATCTCACAACAGATGGTGCAGGGTTGAAATATAGTAAGTAGAAATTGTTCGCTAGCCCAGAAGAGACTGTGTGCCTAAGAAAGTGAAACTGTCAAGGCTGAATGACCTTATTCATGATCATGTTTCTTCCCTATGAAAAATGTGTGGCTAGTTTACTCTTAGATAGAGGTGTCCACACGGATTTAGAATGGTTTAGAAGACAGTGAATCCAAACTGTGTGGCTTATCATGGTCATTAAAAATGTATAATTTTCTAAACTAACCTCCTCTGATTATGAACAAAAATCAACACAAACTCATCCCATTTAGGATTGACATCCCTAGGCTCTCCACTATCCTCTCCTGGATCCCTTGGATCTCACAATATTGGGTGTGTTTGGAGTGGGATCTTCATGAAACTCCATGTATGTCCCTCTATTTCTATTATTCTACCTTTTTTGTGGTTCCTTCTTCTTTCATTCTTGGATTCTTCTCTCTTTAGTGGATTGGTTTCCCAATAATGCATTTAAACATGGTTCTATAAGATTATTCATCATGTTAATTTTGAGATATTTACTTTATAGTTTGTCCTTGTTTTTTGATTGTTCTTATCCCCCATATTTCAGATGTTTCTAATATTGGGGTTGGTGATTCCATGATTTATATTTATTTAATATTTTTGGAATGCTTGATGTCCTTTCTAAATGAATAATAAGAATTTTAAAAGTGGTGAACACATTTTTTCAACTGTTTATTTGTGCATATGTATTGTAAGAAGGTTTTTCAAATTAAAAATGATGTGTTTTAATGGGAGTTTATATAGCTTGTGGTGAGTAAGTTAAAGAGGGGTCCTATGTGACATGTGAAGTGGAGATTTAGAAAAAAGAAAATATTAGGTATCTAGGTTGGTGGACTAGTAAAATTACTTTAGTCAGATCAGCAAGGTTGAGTTCCATTTCCCAATAGAATTATTGACACTACAACACTAACTAATCTATGATGGTTATTATAGGCCATTAGGCATTGGGATTCATTACCCTTTAGTGTCTCATGCATGAAGACGCTTTGGGTCAAGGTTTCAACAATATATAACTTAGGTATGAGTTTACTTGGGTTACACTTGTGATAAAGCCTTTATTATATATGCAAAATTCTCATATGATTATATGATTATGATCGACAGAAGTTGAATTATACTTTTTAATTTAATTTTCAAATAATGTCCCTATAAAATGTTTTTTATTCATTAATTTTTTTATAAAAACTAGCATGTTAATTTTCTTATAATTTTATAGCGTGGAATAAATTTTGGGGATAATTATACAAGGAATTGGCTCACACCTTACATACACCCTAAAGTGTATGTAGACCATATTATGTTTGACTGTTGTAAAGGAAATATGATTCATGGTGGTGATGGTGGAATAATTCCTAGTTTAGTTATCTTGTAGGTGTTGGTGGGGATTGATTGAGGGTTATCACCCTCTTATTTTCTGGAGGTTTTTCGTTGTGGTAGAGTTGTTTTCCCTCATATTTTAGTATTATGGGATTTTCTTTAAAAATATAAAAATGTTTATATGTTATTGTTGTATCTATTTGGATAAGGTTATTTCTTGTTATTTGATTCTTTATTCTTGTGAACTATTTATTGTTTTTTTATTGTGGGTGAAAGCATTCGAAAAAGTTAAAATTTGAAACCTAGGAACTAGTTTCCTTCCCATGGTGATCATGAGCTCCCTTCAGGCCAGGGAACTAGCTGAGTCAGGTGTCCGGTTAGATGACATCACTAGCTTGGTTCAAGAAATGAATAATATATATATATTTTTAAATAAATAAATTTCACAATATTATTTATATAATAAATATATAAATATTATATTAATTAACACATGAATGAATATTTATTTTAATATTCAACTAACAAGTATATTATTTATAAAATCTAGTGATTTAGTCTATTTGATCAATATAATAATAATATTTATTATTATTACATAAAATTGATAATAATGAATATTTTAAAAATACATTAAAAAATAATTTAATAGTGGTTCTGGATGCGCATATTCTGTGACACATTAGGTCTATTTCTCAGTGAAAATTGGTGAACATACGTAAAGAATAAGACTATAGCCTAGCAACATGTAATAACACCCATAGATAAATAAATTAATATCTCAATGATAATAAGATATAATAATTTCTCATTATGTAATGTAACACCTTTTTCTTGATATCTCATTATCATGTATGCATTAATGTGTCATAAACCTATATGCTTGACATATTATTCATTTAAATATTAAAATGTACCTATCGATAAACATCAATGGGTATGGAATTAATCCAAAATTTTTATTAAAAAATAAGGGATTATGATATATAATCCAATTAAAATAAATTGGATAAATCCTTTTTTGACTTATTCATTAATTTCACACAACTGGTTATTCACCCAATTTTTGATACAACATCATAAGAATATATGATCATGGCTTTTATCAGTACCTCAATGTATGATAATCATGATATATATTAATTATAATCTCATGTATAAGGACCAATACACACATCCATATATAGTGATATCTAATTAAACATTTATCTTGTGGAATTCCTATTGAAAGGTATGTTCTCATAACCTCCTCTCATAGAGATGACCAAATGTGAACATAATTAAAACATGTCTAAATGTATTATGTTATCATTAAATATAAAATACAACCATATTCTATGTCCCACTAGATATGTTTACCATACAGAAAAAGTATATTTATGAATACAGAAAATGAATATCACAGTTATCATAATAGTAGAGAAATGATATTACCATATGATGTTATAAATACTATAATTGAATATCATATTAATGTTATGAATAAGAGTACATGTAATATGATATGACAACTATTAATATTAAAATATTTAAATATATATGAAACAAAATGTAAAATGCAGCTGGTTCAAAGTAAACAACTCCAATAGTCTTCAACTTCTTCTAGATTCAATGACTATCAACTTTAATTCTTCCTATTCTAACAAGATATTAATGCTTTTCCTAATATATTTTTTTTAAAAGGGTATTCGGGGTTTTATTTTATGTAATCTCTATATACCATGAGCTAATCCCTTTGAGAAAAATATATCCAGAGGAGATAATTTAACAAAATATACATTAACTATTGATTTTCCCTTAACTCCTTATAGATATCATCCCTTGTAATACTATCAAAAAAGAATTTGATAGGGACTTTACTGATAAGAATCCCATAAAGTTTTTATATTATATAACATATTCAAACTGCTAATTTAGGTGTATCATAAACGTCAATATTCTCAAAATCTTCTATATAATTAGAGACCACTATATAGTTTGAGATATTTCATCATATAGCTCCTTCATTAAGGAAAGAGACACATCATGGCTATGATTTTATATCATTATAGTCTATTTTGAATCTAGAATATATAAATCCCCAATGACTAACTCCTCATCCCCTCCATAATTCTGAAATCCATCATTAGTTTTACATAGATATGTTAGGATAATATTAATAGGGGCCTAATTCTCTTATTCTAGGCCTTGTTGGTATCTTTCTTTCATACTCATGTCATTGAAAACATTTATCCAATTACATAACATGAAATACATGATAGAACCTATCATAGAATAATAATGAATTATACTCATCATCTCTATCACCCTCTCTTATATTTCTATAGGACATATTTTCTATCAGTGATAAATACCTTGTAAAAATAGAAAAATACCCCTCTTTTATTATTCTGTACTATATCTTTTCAGTATTCTGTCAACATATGAACCATAAAATATTCTAGGAAACCACATAAATCTATCATGAATGATCATATTCACTATTATATAGGAAGACTATACCATTTAATAAATATAGAAATAGTTATTGAAATACATTTTAAATTAATGTTATTAAAATTTCTCATTTCCAATTAATAATATTTTCCCAACATATAATACTTCAAAAACGACTACAATCTCACTAAACCTATTATAGACACAAGGATAATATGTATTATTTTGGAATTTTTTTACTGAATTTCTTTATCAATGTAAATGATTCATGATCTAAATGCCAGAATCATCCCAGAAATGGATCTGTAAAACTTTAATACTTTATTTAAATTATTTTAAATCATATACCGTTCATGTCATATTGACATCTTCCACAAGGTTCCCATCAATGAAGAATATTTTTACATACATTTGAAAAATACATTAATAATGGAATGATTCTTTGGAAATAATAATTCTAGTGGATTTTAGAAGAACAATATGTTAAATGGTTTCATTTAAGTATATGATTTAATGCTTCTTAAACCCCTTAGTAACCATTCATGAATTATAGTTACTAAAATTTTCATACATGCTCAATTTGATTTTGAATACCCATTTTCATGAAATTAGTTTTATATCTACTAGAGGATATACCAGAACATCTATTTGGATATGGTACATGAAATCCATCCTAGAATTTATAGGCTCTTACCATCATTTAACTTCTCTACTAATTAATTATTTCTTGCATTACATAGGTTAATCATTATCAACTAATAATGAGTCATTATAATTTGGGTCTAAAGCCCATATTTATTTCATTCTCTATCATATTTAGTGTTCTTATATTATAATTGTTTCCATAGACTAATTTCATCAATGGACCCTATTATTATTTTTTCTTGCACCAACTAAAGTGTATCTTTAGCATTAACTTCAACAAAGCCAACATTTCTTATACTATAACTTTTAAAGATGCAATCCCTCTCAAGAAATGTGAGACACTTGTCTACCAAAATAATATTAATAAGGTTTTACATAGATAATATAATTTATTTATATATTTATATCATAGAAAGATACTGTTAGAACCTAGGGGTGAATTTTTTTCCAGAGAGTACCATACTAAATTCTTCATAAGCGCACACTAATCTAGTTGAAAACATTATTTTATTACCATAAAAATGATCAAAGAGAAGACCATTTTCTAATTTAGGTTCAACATTTTTTAGTAAATATGTTATAATTTTCAAAACATATCCCCAAAAGAATATTAAGATATATAAATGAGTCATCATCAACCATAACATTCCCCACAAGGCATGGTTCCTCCATTTATTTACAATATTATACTAAATTATATAAGGAGTGACATGATATAGGATCGCAAACACTCATCGATAGTTGATGACCTCTTAGTTAATATAGTTTCCATATCGGTCAATGTGTAATGTCTTAGTCTTCATATAGAGTTGATTCCCTAATTTATTCTTATATTCCGTAAAATTTTTTAATGGAAATAGACTTACACCTCATTATGTAGACATATCCATAACTAATAATTTTTTTGGGTAAAATTATTGAATTAAGAATATCTAATATTAGAATCAATTATAAAGTTTCTCCATTTGTCTATATGAATTAATCTAGGAAGCTCTATAGACCTTTCACCATTTCAATTAAATGGAGTTCTAGTCATTTTCCATGAAATTATGTATGACTGATATCATGTTGTATTAGATCAATGAATCTAAATAAAATTATTGATATATAATTTCCAAACTCTTTTCATTTATATGAAAACGTAATTGGAAACAAAATTTGGTGTGGTATGATTTTTGTAAACCTAATTAATTTTAAATTTTAATGACTTTATTTTTTTTATTGTTATATGTAAAGGTCGTTATTAAGATGTTTCATTACATTATAAATCCTATCATTATAGAAGTAACACCATTTTTTACCAAAAATAAATAGAAATCCATACCTATCTAATATAGATATAGATATAATATTCTTAGTATCAGTAGGTTCATATTAAAAATTATTCAAGACTAGAGTTTTTATTTGCATTAATGTATGGTGATTGTATCCAACATTAGTTTTTCTAGTCTATATGTACTTGAAACTTGAAGATCCAGTCTCCTATTTTAAACATTCACAATATAGTAGATTCATATATATAGATAGAAATGTGATAACCAAAAATTACATTTAGTCCCCAAATTGTATAAATAAAGAGGTTACATTAAATAAAACATTCCTCTGAAAAATCCTCATGATTCTTCGCTAAGGTGTAGTTTTTCATCCTGTATCCCCTCATGCAACATGGAAAACATTTTTCATTATACTCCTCAGACTACCACTAGATCTTCCTCTTATTTCTCTTATGGTGTAATGAATCCTAACACTTGGAATTCATCTTATGTCCATTTTCATTTTCATAACTATTGTTCACTATAAGTATTTTAAGGTTTTAATACCTCATGTGATTATACTCATAGATAATTATATGGTATATGAAAGTGACTATCAATATTATTAATATTATAATTTGAAATAAAACTAGAGAATCTCTGTGTTGGTGGGGAAATCATGAGTTTAGTGAAAAATCATTGTTTTTCCTGAAAACCAAGATTTCCAAATGCTGAATATTTCTTACCATCTAGATTATATACGGTCTAACTATTCAAACTTCTATAATATTTCACCTGAAAAAATACATTTGAGACATCACACCTCTCTGTTCTAGCTTTCATAGATAAGATCACAGAGATAAGACAACATGGTATATAAATCCATGCCCTCAAAAATCATTTGGATCTAAATAAACATGGATTATATCATGAGGCACTAGAAATTTATAGCATCATTTATATGTTTCATGTATACAGTGTGTTCCTCCTCACTAAATTGCATTGAAATTTCTTTCTCTGTAATAGGGTCTCCAACACATAGATTTTCATCTCTTGGAATAGTTTCATGTCAATGAACTTATACTAAACCTATTAATTTATGTTGGTTAGGAGACTATCTTTCTTAATTATTGATTTGTTTGATAATTTTTTATTATGTTCAATTTTTTATAGAATATTTTAATTAGATTTTTTCTTCTTTATCTGAATAATGAAATGTGACATAATAAAAATTATATACAAGTCTCACAGTCTTTCATCAAATCCAAAAATCCATCATTATAGGAAGTTTAATAACTTATCACATGAATTTTGTATGGGAAGGGATCCATATTTCCATTCTCATAACATAAACCATTCCCATGATAATTACTCTATGTAATTTTCTTAGGTTTACTTTCCAAATGCATCGACACACAGTTCCATAATCTGGTGAGTAATCCCACCAATCATAAAATATTGGACATATATTTCCTCAACGCATTCCTATAAATGATATTAAACAAAAATTGGACATTATTCTCAACACCAATTTGGTTATGTTAACCAATTATCATTTTTATGACCCCCTAATAATTGATAAGTGTCATTTATTATAGCCAAACTGACAAATAAATTATGAGTGAATTTTTACTCAAAAAATATATATTTTTTGACTTAATATTTTCTTGAAGGATTTTAACTTATCCATAAATATTCCCAAATATATATTTTTTACATTATACATAATATTAGGTGGATTTTTAATAATTAATTATCCATGTCTTGATAAATTAATTTACACACCATTACTTTATTTTATTCTTTCATTCAAGCTTATTAATTTATATTTTATATTATTTCATTTAAATTGTAAATAAATATAAATATAAAAATATTTTGTAGAGAAAATAAAATAATGATGTAGAAGGATCAGGAGGCTTACTAACAATTAGTTTATTTAGTATTATATAAACAATCATTTGACTGTAGAGAAATAAATCCTTGAACCAGGGATAGATTGTGTTCCAACAATCCACCTCTTACATATTTATTCCTTTTATAGTTTCGACTCAGCTCTATATTGAACCATCTCATATCATCTAGAGGACCTTCTTATATATATGAATACTCACTAATAGGTGAGTGGAACCATGTGTTTGAGGTTATATAACTGAAACCATGGAATTTCAGGCCAATTTATATTATATAGGTAGAGATGATACATTAGTCATCATATTTATTTTAATAATAATTATCACAAAACCCATAAAATAATAATTAAATTAAAATAAAAACAAAACATACATAGTTTATTAATGCTTATAATAATCCAAAAATGTAATTATTACACATTAAAAAAAATCTAGAACTCATTTAAATTCGTTCATTATTCAGATA
This sequence comes from Viscum album, assembly GCA_963277665.1. Lineage (NCBI taxonomy): Eukaryota > Viridiplantae > Streptophyta > Magnoliopsida > Santalales > Viscaceae > Viscum > Viscum album. Next base: position 1,642,602,074 of record OY728145.1, read on the forward strand.
AAATTTCTAAATTAATAATTCTACAAATTAATAAATTAATTGATTTATTTATCTAAATTATATATTCATATAGTTATATAGATACCAATACACTATAAATTTATGTAAAATAATATTTCTTTTATCTTAAATAAATACATGATATGTGTTGGAGGTGGCACAACATGTACGCTTTAGATTCTTCTTTAAACCCATTTTGGAGTTTAACAATTACATAATGTGTTATATCACATGATATAGTGTGTGATTAACACTATGTGTGGTCCCTGTCTTGTATATTATACTTTCAAATCCTATATTCATACACAACATTTAATTATATACATGTCATATTGTTTTATGAGTGGAGTTGTGTAGTAATCGTGGTGTTTATTACAACATGAGATGCCTTGAATATACTCAGTATTTACAATTGATAATTCCCTTAAAGTATATTATATGTATAATAAAAATAACTATTATGTATCTAACGAGTAATATTGAAATAATTGATCAATCATTTTAATATTGTATAAGACTCACCAAAACACTCAACATGTGACTTGTTCACCAAAACCATGTCACATGACATTTACATCCAGCAACACATCATGTAGTTTGGTTGGTTTTAATTAATTACTCCTTGTGAGGAGCCATAGTATTGGACTATGGACTTAGTTCATTTACCACATGGGTTATAAATTTTTACATGGATGGTATATCCCAATACATGTTTTGAACATCATATATTACTTTTCCATGTGGATGTCCCTTATTACATGGAATATATTAATTATACGGTGTCTAATTTGGACACATGGTTTCTATGATTATTGTAAGGAAAAACCAAGTAGGGTTACATGGCATATACATCCACAATAAGAAGTATTCCTCTACTAGACAATGTGAAAATTTTCAGTTAATATGCTTTGTGTATTAAAACTGAATACATAACTCATATATGACATACCATGATTTGGATGACTCTTATTTGTATTGTTGATCATGTGTACATGAAATGTATTTTTTCATTACAATTATATGTATCCATTACATGTATGAAAAAAAACTCTGATACCTCTTGATGATATATTCAAGTATTATTTATCTATTATTTTATTATTCTTGGATATATGAATATTAACAGTTGTAATATCTCATCCTTAAGATTGAAAATGAGAAATAATAAATGAAAAACTATAAAACAAATATGTAATTAAATAAAATAAATAAATGATTAAAAAATATTATACAACCACTCTAATACTGGTTAAAAGTTCTAGGGAACAATATAAGTGGTTGAACTTGTTCCCATCACTGTGAATTTATTTATTTGTCTATATAAATCCTCAAAATAGAGTGAATGCAACAACCTAATATTTAATAATATATTTATTTAACATATTATATATAGTTAATTTAAAATTATATGAGTCACTATCACTTTGAAATCATTCTTCATTGTTTAATTAGTATAACATTCTATTCATATTTTCATTTCCATAGAAGATTAAAGGATATAGTCACTCTAGATGTATCTACATGTGCTCTATCAACCATGGAACATCACAATATAATCATAGAGAGATAAAACAATTGATCTGAACCACTTGTGTCATTCACTATTGATTATAAATAGAATACCATTATAACATAATAGACTTAATCTAGTTTTTTTGGGTATTGAGAAGGAGGAATACAATTAATAGTCTATGTTCTTGGGATACTTAAAGAGACATTTCCCTTTGGTTTTGGGGAAATTATATATATAGAAAATATTTTCCATAATTAATAATTAATCTATAAATGATATAATTCAGAATATATACTTCATTCAGAGACATAATTATGATAAAAGTTTCCTTAACCAATATTTTAATTCAAATTAAACCCTATAGTGAATAATAACAAAAAAAAAATAAAAAGTATTTCCTTGACATGTGATAAACTCATAAATATTAATATATCATTTCATAAATATATAAACATTTATTTAATTTATACCAAATAAAATAAATATTTTCTTAAAAAAACATAAGTCAACATGTTAACCCTCTTCAAAATTCATTCTACATGTAACAGTAAATATTAATTTAAATAAATAAATATCTCTATATTATTTACAAATAAATCCATTTATTTTTAATTCACTTTTTGAAAATCTAAATATTTATATTAATATTCAAGTCAAATATATATTATTTAAAATAACACGTGATTGAATCAATGTTATGAACATAACTCATATAGTTATCATTCTTTGCTATATGATAATACATTTTATTTTAATATTAAATTTAAATTAAATTTAAAATTTGTTCTAGATACACTTAATATGTTATCCTTCGGTCCAAATTCTTAGTACCAATAAATTAACTAGACTATATTCCATGATCAGGTCCTAGAAAAACATCATGGAACCCATAGATAAAGTGTTTAATGTTTCCATGAAAATACCACCTATGAATTATCATCATGTTATATAGTACATTGTTATAAATATCTCATCATTCATCATCCTATATTATTTATATATCATTATTTAACATTCTGAAATGAAACCATTTATAAGATAACATGACCATTGAATTATTTATAGTGTTAAATTTCAATCAAAGGTCCATAAATCTCAACCCCCATTAAAATGGAAGGTTAAAATCCGTTATTGAATTATTCATTTACATAATATCACTTACAATGCACCCAACGTATCTTACCCCTCAATGAGAATATATCATCAGATATTTTTGTAATACATTTAATTACATGACTAATGATATTAATTAATGATAATATCAATTCTATGGAAAAATACACATGTTCGTAGATAGAAATATCAAATGTCACATATAACATTTGAAATTCCTACCATAGGATCTATTTTCATAACATTATCTACATGAGATTACCAACTTTAGACTTTATAAGTAGAAGTAAAAATTTCATATGAACCTCACACACTAAATATAAAAACCTCATATCTGACCCTTTATATATGTTTTTTCCAGACCTAGAAAATATATTCATGAATATAATTATTTCAATTCAATGTTCTCAACATAGTGAGGAACTCCTAGGACCAAACGAGGAGAAAAATACTCTATGAACATATTTATATTAGTGTTATGCATAATAAAACACCTCACAAGAAATTTTTTTATTAAAATTCAATGTTTGGAATTTATAAATATCCAATAGTATAGAGTTGTTAGTAATGGGGAACTAAATCTAATAAATTATAGTGTGTACTATTTAGAATAGATTTTGTATAATATAATTTTGATTACACACTATGAATATTTTTAGTCGTGATTCTACCTCTTAATATTAATATATGAATTTGGTTTAGTGGTGGGGGGTGTTTGGTGAAGGTATTTTATTATGAAGAAGTTAAAAATCACACCCCTACTAGACATCCAACCACTGATTTTTGGTCATTGATCGATGATTGTGGTGTTAAAAAAATGTTGATCACACACTAAGAAAATGAAAACAGAATTTTTAGACTTGTTGAGGTTAGTGTAGTCGAGTGACTCACAATAGTTATATGAGATAAATCCCGCAACTCTCTATGTGGAACCCCAAAAATGAATTCCAAAATTTTTTAGATAGTGGTAGTATTACAACTATGGAATTTGAATTCATTACACCCATCTAGGGGAGTTAGGAATACATATAAAGACCTACATCATCTTTGGAATGGCCTATGGGAATCTTAAAATATTATAATTTGTTAGGTAAATATTTTTTTATCACTTCCCATTTATGATCATTTGAAATTAATTGCTATTTTAGTCGATATGTATTTATAATATATGTGAATACCACTTCAATGGGAAGAGGTCCTCTTTGTTCTACTCTAGGTTTGGAAGATATAGTCTTACCAATATGTCAATCCTTCACTCTCATTATTAAAAAAACTATTAGTATATTTTATTCCATTAAAAAGAATCGAATTTCACATAAGATTTATGTCTTTTCCATATGGATATGACTTTGTACTCACTAGTATAAATGCTAAATTTACCATGTTAACTTATGGGGGGATCTGACTTAGAATGATAATTTTTTTCACTTGTTATTTTCATCATTTCTAGGGATTCAATCTGGAATTGATTATTTTTTTGGGAAGACACCAAAAATATCTACAGAATCATAAATTTAAAAAAAATATAAAATTCAAAAAATATAACAATAACTTATATGGACTCACTAATTTAAATTTAACTAATTAATACTCTCATAATTACTAAATTCATTGTTGATAATATTTCATTTAATTCCTAAAAACCTAAATTTAACCTTTTTACATTTAAACAATTAAGAAATGGACTTTATTGGTATAAATGATCTATGGGAGAACATATGCATCACATGTTTTATCCTTGTAAATCCATTTTTGGAATATGAAGAATCTAATTCATGGATTATAATGTAATAAAATTTAGATGGGGATGAATTAAAGAGGTAAGCATCATGCGAAGTGGAATGTTTCTATGGTAACCAAGAAAAAACTATGGACAACATCCTAAACATTTTAGCACCCCCTTAGACATATATATACTTAAAAACATAAAAATAATGGTAGATATATTTATTAATTTTTATAGATATTGGGAATTCAAGGTAAATTTTCAATATTTTATTCCTTGGTTGATTATAAAAATACATGGGGGATTATAGTTGAAAACATTATATTATGGGCCTGAGGAGAAGCCCAAATATTTACTTCCAACTAATAGAGATATACACCCAGTTGATTAGGTGAATTTCAAAATATAGATATTGAATTAACAGATCTAAATTAAACAATAATATGGGAGAAACAAAAAAAAATCTATGTTTTAAATTTTTAGTTTAATTTTCATTGAACAAAAATAGTTCACATTTTTCTATTCAGAGTTTTTGAATATTTTTTTATGATGAAAGTAGAAGATGGATAATTTTTTTAAATTTAAAAAAAGTATTAAATATATTTTATATTCATGGGAGTGAATTATTAAACTATTTAATTTTTATAATTTTGAATTTCAATGTTTATTATTTATTAAAATTTTCATCATTTTCTCTAATTTTTTATAATGTATGATTTTAGTGAATAAGGGGGGGGGTGATTTATATGTAAATACCTACGTAATATGTATGAGTTATTTTACATGCAATGATTTTTATCATTATCCAAAATACAAAAAACTTTTAATCAATAAATAAATTGAATGAACTTGAAAAATAAATTATAAAATGATATCATCTAGGTGAATAAATATGAAAACAAATACTCACTAGAATTTTGAACATTATTAAAAAAATAATTTAGAATGTAAAATTTAGGGAGAAAAAATAAAAAACATTAAATAAATCACATGAACTAGTGTATAATTACCATTAAGGATTTGAATATATATTTTGTAAGATATCCCAACAATGGTTGTATGCGTGAAATAATAAAATGCATAAAATAAGTGAAATTTGACTCTCTAATAATTGATTTCCCTATACTCGATTCTAAGAATTTACTATTTAAATTAGTCACGGGGGATTCCAGTTATAATTTATGAATATTTATTGGTGATTCATACTCATAAATTAAGTAAAATGACACATTCCATTAATTAAAAATAATAAATACGTAGATGTTTCTATTTTTTGAAGGATATGGATAGTGAATGGAATATGGAAATCCTTCGAACAAAGAGAATATTGAGTATAAGATTTTGAATAATTTGTTTTATAGAAATTCAAAATAATGATTTGGATGAAAAAACCTAATCGAGAAGAATTTAATAAGGTCTGGATTTTTTATATACCTTTAAAATAATCAATTAAAACTTATCCTTAAATAATTCAGGTTTCAACTTTGTAGTGAATTAAAAAGTGCACTCAATTTTTGTGGGATGTTATTATTGTTGTTTTATCAATTTTTTTCATTAGTTTTTTGTATTATTTATCATTATTTCATAATAAAATCTATTATTTGATAATAATTTTCTAGTTTTTAGGAAATCTAGGGAATAATCTTCCCTCGTGGCCCAATTGATGATTTCCATTGAAAATCTAATATTTGATGAAATAATATTTATGGACATAAATTTAATTTAATTTGGAATCAATTAATATAAGGCTTATGGATATGTAACTTAGAATTCACGAAATCAAGTGCTACTTGAATATCAAAATAGGATTCTTGATACTACTATAATAGAGAAAAATTTCAAGTTTAAGAGGTTGAGACTATGCCCAAAAAAGATTAAATCTCGGTAAAATAGACTCTTATAAGGCCCTAAAAAGGTGTTATATGCTAACACTTATTTTCATTTCAACCATATATTTTATTGAGACTCTAATGTATATCAATAAATAATACATTGTGTACATTGAACAACCAATTTAATTTGTTATTGATATTCATGATATGAAGTCCCACCAATGATCTCTATACCACGATACTCTATTTATGTGAACATAGAATGAATCAATGATGTATTTTGAGGGATAAAAAGAATATTCCCATTTCCATGCCTCACATTATCATTTATTATCATTATAAGGTAATATCACATAAGAAATCCACATTACCTCATACCTTAATACTATCATAAATTTTACCGGCAATATTATGTTTCCCATCAACAGATACTATAATGATAAGTTAATACACTCAAAACTTAAGTCACTCGTGATACACTACTTCATTTAAAAATAGCCATGACACACATAATTGACCAGGTGAGGTCATAAAAGATGGAGGGATATTTATTATGATCATCCATACTCCACCTAGCACACATGCAATGCCCAAAGGGACAAAACAAATTCAATTTTACCTTTTAATGACTGAATTTGATCAATGGAATAAAATACCATATAGATGAATATATAAAATAGAGTGTAATATTAAATTTTGTGTGATTTAACATTAATATTATGTATTAACCATAATGAAAATATAACATTCCATGTGGTGGTGATCCTGGATTCCACTCCCACATGTCATAATTTCCCAACAAGACTAAATAAAATTGTAGAATAATTTGAGGAAAAAAACCATGAAACAAGGTATTAGTAAATCATTAATCAAAAAACACATATACTAAAGGAGGATAACTTTTCAACAAATAGGTAATTTAAAAGAATGATCTGATACCAAAAGAGATCATTTATAGTCTAGAAGATCTGCCTAGAAGTCCTCTTGAAATCATTGATCCAAACATTAACTTGTTCTACATTTTTCATTTCAAATCGATGTTTTTATTAATTTAAAATAAAGTTTTATATTTTGAATAATTTTTTGTAATTTGTTTATTTTTATGTTTCATATTTTTTTGAGTTTAAATTATATCTCATAATCATAATTCTATCCTTTTGGATTTGTGTGCAAGTGTGTGGGGGGGGGATTAAGTGAGTATGAGTGATAGAGAGAGTTTGAAAACTTACCGAGACCCTAGAAATACAAAAAATAATTCTAGGTAGCTTATATGAGAGTACAGGGTAGATACTATGGCTAAATTTATAGTAATAACATGATAAGGAGGCTTGTTGAACATGGAGAGTGTATTGAAGTTGAGTTACACATTTTATTTGTGTAAGGGACATCACACCTCTCTCAACATGAAAACCCAAGAATGAATTCCTATATCGGTATGATATAGGATGAATTGCACTAATAAAATGTAAAATAATTACATTTCTCAAGGAGATAAATGAAACATTATATGGATCAGCATCCTCATTTTAGTGGCATAGGGATTTCATGAGTGATTATACTTTAGTAGACAGTAGTGGTTTATAAATTCATTTAACACACAAATAATTTGATTCAATAATTCCCTCTATTACACATAAATAAGAAAAGGTACTTTACAGTATATTTAGAAAACTGAATCAATGAACATACAACAATGTTTTTCTTAGAAGGGTATATTTTGTTTTTCCAATGACCCATTTATAAACCTCAAGAGTTAAATTAATAACCATAATACTGAAATATTTGTAATGAAAACTATATGTAGCCTTCCACATGACTCTAGAAGAAATATTACTGAAATATAAGATGTATCTTAACATAATAACCCAACCACTATTGCCTCTCAACTTTACAATAAAATATATATCATATAATCCATATTCATACAATGTGTGTACTTATGGGTAGTGATAATAAAATCCATAATATAAACCACTACATCTCCTAACATCCAATGAGTCATTTTTCAATGTATATAAATAATGTGAAATTTTAAAATGGTTTATAGATTATCATTTTAGTAAATAAATAAAGTTGTAGGTTTGAAAATGTCACATAGATAAATAAAACATTCTTCAACCAATGTTGGTATCCATATATTATTTAAGAAAAACCCAAGTCTCATGACATATTTTTGATACATAACCCAATTCTAAACCTACAAAAATCATATAGAGATTTGTTACTCGCTAGTATACTCTCTCTATAAGGAATAAAATATATCTTAGGCCCCTCACTGGAAAACTCACTATCTTAGGGAATATCACCATCTTGGGACCCCTTACTTACTTATATATCTCAACCCTCTAAGTATTTTTGTAAGTGAAAAAATACATGGATCATATACATCATAAAAATATGTTGGTGATAAAAATCTCATGCATCATTTTACTCTCAACCAAACACATCAATATTAAATCCGGATTTTTGTCACATGGATAATGAAAAAACATTTAAATATAACAAAAAATTACTAATAATATCAAATCAACATCCATGATACTTTAAAAAATATATATAATAATTTTATGACATCATTGTCCTATATTTGGTTACATTATACAATCACATAATTATATTTCATTAAATAACTAACCCCTATCCCATATTATTTTATCAAATTTAAATATAAATTGTTTTCCTTATAACTAACCTCATCTACCCCGTGATTTTTCATATACGAGGCTCCCTAGACACTCACACATGGATATGGTGCTAAAAATACATTATTCATATACAATATTGGAATACCATGTGAGATGAAATAATACAACCATAAACATATTTCAATAATTTAAACATCATATATCTTAATAGTCTCACAATTATAAGAATTTTTTTATTTTCTTTGACAACTTGCAACACAAGAATCTTTTTTTTAGTGCATGTGAACATTTACCTATAATCATACCCTTGTAGACCCCCTTATATACTTATCACAATTTATAATCATTTTAATAACATGGTGAATGAAAAAAATAAGAAATGGTTGATCTTAAAAACTCAAAAAATTGAAAAACACTTCAACATTCCATCACAGATTAGATTTTAAGTATATGAGAAAACATGATTAGGAGAGAAATATTTTATTTAAAATAAAATATAATAATAATATTTTTCCATAATTCATGATAAAAAACATATAATTTAAAATGAAAAATTGATTACCATTGAATAAGCGTGTGATTTAATAAATGTGATCCATAGAGAAAAATCATTAGAATATGATATAAAAAATAAAATAATAATAAGCACAAAGAAAATAATGTAAAAAAAGTTTAGATAAATTTTTTCGAGAGACAATACTATGAAAAAAATGCGATAATGTTCATAGATAATAATGTGAACATGGAAAAATGAATGCATATTTATGAATCATAATTTAGAAAAATTTATATGTGATCGTGTCTTCATATATCCTTGTAAAAAATTAATTACACAATCATTGTAAAACCCTTTTTAGTGGATTCTTTATATAAGGCCTTACATATATCCAATGACGTTTTTGAGACTTATGATGGTTGTAATAGGGTTTGTATAATGTTAGAGTTATTTGGGAGCAGAAGTTTTTGATTGGAATGTTTTTGGCTCAAAATGGCCAACACCATGCTTTGATGCTTGTTGTTTTGTTCATAAGTTGTCTCGATGATAAATTATAAATGGTGGTAACAGATTGTAAATTCCATGTCCAATCCATGCTTATCAGGGAAGTTGTATATTAATCACAACTTGAGAAACCTCCCTAATATTTTTTAAGAATGGATTCAAAAAATAAATCTGGAAGAGGATTCATGCAGGTCTCCTTGGGAAACAATTGGTACTGTCTAACTTGAAATATATCAAACCCAATTTTTTCATGTTTTTGTGAGGTATTATAGGCTATAAAATATATTTATTCCACGACATCTACCACGTTTCAATCTCTAATTTTTAAAAAATTCATCCATATAATGTTCGGTGTTGTAGTTGGATTGGAATATTACATTACAAATCACATTGATGATGAAATATCAAATGTCATTGTGGTATTATATTATGACATGTAGTAACTGGAACTAAGAGGATTGAGTGAGTATGAACTAAAATATGGAGTTATCCTCTTCTATTTTAACGTTATTTCCATAAATTGTTTCCACAATATGGATAATGGAATATTTGACCAGCAGAAATAAAAATACAATGATTTTTTCATGACTTTGTTTCCTAGGATAATAATCATTAAATATGGTGTCAAACTATTTGATTTAATTAGGATGACTATGAATTATTTCATGATTCTTGGTAATGATTTAGTGGTCACTTATGAAATATAACAATCAAATTATTCTAATGAATCTATAAAATCAAATGAGAAAAAACATTTTATAGGTTTGATTTGTTTTTCTATTTATTTAACAACTTATTGAAAAATATAATTTTTTTAGTGTATAATTTAGAAATATTTCAATTTGAATATAAATAATATCACCTAATTACTATTAAAATAAATATAAAAGTGGTATATGGGTATATAATCCTTGGACTATATTATATAGGAAAAAATAATTTTGTGATAAAATGTAATTTATATTTTGAATTTAGTTGTTGAAATATAGTTATAATATTAAAAATTAGAATGACTCATTTTCTAGGAAAAACTTCAGCATCATGTTTAGAAAATAATTATATTTCATTACAGGGTTTAGAAGAAGATTACATTTCTGATGGAATTTATTATTCTCAATCCTTTAGTATTGATCAATGTTTTTCTAAATTATATATTTTCTTTAAAAAGTATCTTATTTAATGATCAAAGATTTTGATTTTTTAGATTTTATGGAATATTTTAAATAATTAAATAATAAATCTAATACATATATATTTAACTAATTTTAATAAAATAAAATATTAACATTGATTCATGTAAGTTTAATAATTACGTTTTAATTTTATCTATTTTATTAAAAATATTATTTTTAACGGATAAAATCATTACACCTTCAGAATCAAACTTAAAGTCAACATTATTGGTTTGAATTTTATTATTTATGTAGATTCTCTGTTCACTATTGGTTGTTAATTCAATTGAATTTTATGGTTTACCAATATAACCGTAAATCCCTTTTTATGTTCTTATAGTCTAAATATGATGCCCCAAAAATTTGGCCATCTTAATTACATGACATAAAAATATTGTTTCATTAAAATACATTACAAAGATCGTTTATTTGAAGTGTTTTAAAGAAGTAAGAAAAAATTCACTAAAAAATCATATATTTTTAAACTAATGGACTTTTTAGAACAATATATGAAACAACATGATAAATTAGAGGCCTTAATTGTTCTAATTTGGATCACGCTCATCATGTACCGTTATTCTTATTTTCATCAAGCTCCTCATGAATAGATTTGATCTAATCATCATCCTTCTCATCCTCTCCAAATTATTTATGCTATAATTAAAAAAATGATGTTCTTTAGAGTCTTACTCTTGTAATTTTTCACCAAAACATTATGATCACCTGTGATATTTTATTCATTGATTTTACTCTTGATTTTAATTCTTAAAACTAATAAAAATATTGCCAAAATTGAAATGATAAACCACTTATTAATAGTCCTTAAAAATAACATAATTTCTTTCATCACACATATAATAAACAATATTTTTGTTTAACATTAATCCATATAAAAATAGATCATTCCTTAACATTACATTTTTGTTCCAGCCTTAAAAATAACTAATTACCATCCCTTTAATTCTCAAAAATGGGAGGAATTCAACATTCATAATGACTATATTATGTGTATTTCTTTACTTATTATACAAATGAATATTTGATGAACCCAAAAAGATATATTTACTTTATCTCATGTGATTAAAGGAATCAACCAAATGTATATTATTTTATCTTCATCTACCAAACCTAATGATTGATTGTATAACGTTATATATTTGTAGTTTTTATCATCATTCTTGTTTTACTATCAACATATACCTGTGTTTCAAACATTGTTGTAACAGTAAAATCATTATAGATAAAATTAATTTATTATTTAATATTTATGTTTAATTTATTTATTTTTAGTATTAATCATATAATAACTGTTTTCCAGTATAAGTGTATTATTTTACTAAAGAAGGGGTGGTCTGTTCAATTCTTTCCATACTCATGAGGGATTGGACATTGAGCCTACAACTAAGACAATGTCAATAAAAAAATGTCTCATGAATGTATACAACCACCAAGAAAAGGTGAATTCCTTATACTTATTAAATTAATTTTATCTACTATTTGTAAGATGATTTCTTTATCATTTTTTTAATACATTTTTAGTTTTTTACAAAAATAATTTGAGAATTCATATTTTTATTTCAACTATATAAAACAAGTCAAAAAAGAGATAAAATTAGTCTTTATGCCAGTATAACTACATTTTCATTATTCATTTTCTTTCATTTTCGAGCTACCAACTTTACATATTTATTCGATGTTGTTAGATGAAAAACGGTTCTCTGTGTTGAAATAAAAGAATGTTTAGGAAGATAATGTACAATTTGTGGTGACTTATCATGATATAATGGACACATATCCTTATTCTTGTCTTCTGACATTCTTCAATGAGAATTTTTTTCAACTATGAAAAAAAGTCAATTTTATGTGTTAGTAGATCAATATAAAAATACAATGGAATCATGGTTACACCAGAAGTTAGGATTGTTTGGAGACGTTGAGACAAGTTGGAATCAACCGTCCCTCAATTTGACTAATGGTGTGACTAATATGACTCTAGGTTGTTATTTTTGTTTAAAATTAATATGAATTTTAGTTAAAAGGACCCGAGATAATGTATTTTTTATATTTTTATATTTTATGGATGTGATCCATAAGTCATTTGGGATTTGTAAGAATCAATCACACCTCATTTTGACGCACAATGTGACCACTAAGACTCTATTTTCCCGTTATGAGTTTATAATTGATAGTTTAGTTCAAAACATTGCACTCACTAAAAAAGGTATACATGATCTGATTTTCTTAATAATTTAGGACCTAGATTCATGATGTGTAGGAATCAGCCTCTTTTCAAGCTGATACACTATGTGATAAATATAGGTTAAAGTGCATTTTTCCCATTTAAAAAGACATTTTAGTAAAAAAACATGTGAATTACTCAAAACTGAGAAAACACATTAAAACTATTTTGATACTTTATAAAATCAATACATAAGTCATTTGATACATGAATGAATCAATGGTGCCTCAATCTGACGCATGGTGTGACCATTATGACTCCAAGTGCATCTTTTTATTTAAAAATGACAATAACTTTAATAAAAATTACAACTTACCTACTCAAAACCAATAAAAAGCATTCATAATGTTTTTGATACTTTAATAAAATGACCCAAAAGTCATTTGAGACATGTAGGAATTATTCTTTCCTTAATCTGACATATGGTGTGATCAATATGACTTTATGTTTATCTTTTTATATTATTTCACATAAATTTTAATAAAAAGGAAAACTGAGACATTCAAAACTGAGCAAACACATTTATGTTATTTTGATACAATATGGAAATTATCTATAGGTAATTTTTGATGTGTAAGAACCATCCTAAACTCAATATCATAAATTATGTTCTGGGTATAACTCATTATGTCTGTTCTCAGTTTAAAATTGATAGCTTAGTTCAAACAAATTCCCTCACTAAAAAAAATAAAAATCCCTAAGAATTTTTTTTCTTATTTTTCAAATTTATTCATAATTAATTTGTGATGTTTATAAATTGGTATCACACAAAACTAATATAGGATGTGATTAGTAATAGTCTAAGTACATTCTTTTACTACAAAATGATATTTTAGTAAAAAATAGAAGGTGCATACACTATTGGAAATCTGACCTTTCCCAACGCTTCTATACCAACAGTTCGTAAAAACCGTTGGAATATGTTCCCTTTCCCAACATTTTGGCCAAACTATTGGTAAATCCAACTTTGAGGCCACCTTTTCCAACGGTTTGGCCAAACCGTAGGGAAATCCCACATTTTAGCCACCTTTCCTAACGGTTTGGCCAAACCGTTTGGAAAAGTCCAATTTATGGACACCTTTCCCAACGGTTTTCCCAAACCGTTGGGAAAGGTAACCCACAAATCATCCTTCCACCCAGAGTCAAAATCCATAATCAAAATCTATACCAATGGTTGTCAAAACCATTGGTATTGGTCTATACCAACGGTTTTGACAACCGTTGGTATAGATCCTATGATTTTTTATCATTTCCCCTTACCCAAAACATTATATAAATAAAAATTTAAAATAATTATGAGAATACATATATATATTTATGTAATTATATACACAAAAGTCGTGTTAGGTTAGTGGTTAAGTCGTTCAATAATAAACTAGGGGTCCTGAGATCAAATCCCAGCAAATGTTTTTTTTGAAATATATATACCGACGGTTCCATAACCGTTGGTATAGATTTTCATATTAATTATTCCAATGGTTTCCAAAAATGTTGGGATAGGTCTATACCAGAGTTTTTGGAAAAACCGTTGGTATAGACCTATACCAACTGCTTACTTGGAAAAGGTTCTCCAAACCGTTGGTATATGTTATACCAACAGTTTGGAGGCCTATACCAACAGTTCCAAACTATTGGTATAGGTTAGTTTTCCAGTAGTGATACTCAAAATAGAGTAAACCCATTCGCATTGTTTTCATAATTTATGAAAATGATCTAGAAACCTTTTGGGATGTGTAATAATTATCCAAACCCTTATAAAACTAATAGTGTGATATATATGACTCCAAATGATCCTTTGTTTTAAAAATTGACATCATTTAAAAAAAAAAGGAAACACACCTACTCAAACCTAAGCAAACACATTCTTATTGTTTTAATACTTTAGGAAAATAATACATAAGTCCTTTTGGACATATATAAACTAGCCACACCTCAATCCACTACACTATGTGTCTGGTATGACTTTGTGTGTTTGTTATTAGTTTAAAACGAACATTTTAGTTCAAAAAGTGTCACTCATGGAAAACCATGTTTACATGTTCAAATTGTTTTTATAATTTTGGAAAATAATTCGTAAGAAATTTATGATGTGTAGTAATTAGTGTAATGTCATACCAAAATATGATGTGACTTTTATGTGTCAAAGTTCATGTTTCTGGTTTAAAATTTCATTTTAGAAAAAAGGAAAATCAACATACTCAAAACTGAGAAAACACATTTGGATTATTTCGATACATTAGGAAAATGATCCATATGTCCTTTGAGATGTGTAAGAATCAGCTTCACCTCATCCTAATGAATAGTTTGACCGGTATGAATATAAGGGTGTTTTCTATTATATAACTATCATTTTAGTTTAAAATGTGCATCACTTTTAAAAAAATGAACAAATGAACCAAGATTGTTTTATCGTTATTTAATGTCTATTTTCATACATAATTTACTGATTTTTTGGTGTTTTTGGTACTATAGTTTTTTTTTACATCACACTATAGTAAGTTGTTACAACACACTTTAGGATTCCCATTTAGTAGTGCTTTTTAGTGCAGACTAAAGACTCAGGATTTTAATCCTTCTTTAGTAGTCTATGATTCTCTAGTGAGGATTAATGTCATTTTAGCATTGTTAAATGCCTATTTTTTAGTAGTTCTATACCGATACATCAACCCTCATTTCTCATTAGAATTGTTTTTTCATGATCTATCTTAGTGGGGCATGTTACGTGACTCCCTATGCCAAACTCCACTCGGTGAAGGACTGGCGAATAACACTGAGTAGGAATATCACTGACTTGGGAGGCATTGTATATATACTTATACATATTAAAACAGCTCAAAAATAACAAAATACTGAAATATAAAATTCAAAAAGATCCTCGTGCATACATACCACTGTATCCCAAACACAGTACAACAAGAACGTTTTGTAAATTAAATAGTGCTAGAATACAGACACACGAAAAAGAGTATATAAACACAGATGAAACTTGAATGAAAATGTACAGGGATAACTATCTATATCCATAGGAAAACCATATCTTTTCATATCTCACAAAGAACCATCTATTCTTGGTTATCCAATGAATCTATCAAAAGGTCGATCATATGCACAAGACCCACCACGTGTGAGAAATGTCTGTGTAAGGGTGATTATAGAAAAACTTAGCTTGTTACCCAAAAACCAAAAATTAATCATATAGAGGAAGGTAGAGTCAAATATACAAAGGTATATGTCTAAATAATATTTAATAAAAATATCAAAATATACTCAACCAAGACACACAATCTAGAGGTAAGTCAAAAACCACTACATACCAACTTTAGAAATTCAGCTAGAAGTTTCCACAAAAAACTCATCTAGGAGAACACACTATTAAGTTCGATAGTGCTGATCATGCCTATATGTGAGGTACTTCTTGTTGGGTCTCTCCAGGATAAAGATACACTAATTGATCTGAAGAGATATATAATACAATAGATGAGGCTCACATCCAGGTATATGGGGTGATACCAAAAAAATCAATCTGAATTGACCCATTAATTTGAGGATCGGTGTCAGTGTAGTGTTGGTCAATTCAATATAAATAACTCTACCATGGGCATGAAGAATGAATAGAGGATCCTACTATGGACCTTTTGACGGATTCCAAAAAAACTCTATAGGAAGTCATGATGAAGGGATAATAGTCATACAAGTATAAAATCATTCTTAACAACCTTTAGGGAAATTATAAATGGAATGAAACCTAACAAAACATTTCCAAGATATGGAGGACAAGAGAATAAAGCCATGCAGAATGGGGTACACGACATGTATTAGGGTCACATGATCTGTCCCATGACCCCGTGTACTGCATGTGTACAAAAACTCATTTATATATAACATTTCATATAGAAGAGGGGTATAAAACATGTCAAAGGAGTCACACACTATGTCCATCGATCTGGGGTCCAACCATATACATTGGTTGGGTTCCATTACACTGGTAAATCCCATGTATTCCTACCTATGTACCAGTACATGAGGTATTCTGTGTAACTAGTTCAGGCCATGCCATATCACGGAGTACACACTATGTAAGAAACCCATGTTCTCCACCACGTGTCTATGTATTTCTCACGTACACCTCGAGGTTTCCAATGATGAACACATGAAATGTAGTTGGGGCTACCTTCCCTGTGTATTGGGTTTTCTAAAAACCCGTATTCTTCCTCTACACGCCTCGACCGACCTTCCTGATCTCATTTTAGTGGTCTTTTCACCTCAAAACTCCATATCTATGGTTTTTTTTCACTACCCTAACACCAAATCAATGGGGTTTAGGCCTTTAACAATCTATAAAATCTTATTTAATTCATGCCGATGTAACTTACTTAAGGAATAGGTTCTTATAAATCACTTCAATATGTCTACCTCCGTCGTCTTTACACCTCCATCGAGTCATCCTAATCACGATTCTCTAGTTTGGGATCGTTGTTCTATGAAACGAGCACACAATGATTTATTTTTCAACGTTGGGGGAAGAATGAAAAGCACACATCATGAATATATGAAATCAAAAGCGAAGAAGAAAAAAGTACAATCCTGAGGAATGAAGCTCGACCATTGTTCATTCTACCCATAATTGTTTCCTGTAATAATGATGAACGAATCAAAAACAAATATATAGATCCAAAACCAGATAAACCCCACATATATTATCCAATCCCACAAGTACGATCGATCCTTGGGTAATCCGTTTATAGATTACTCTATGTATATTGTAGAAATCTATAATGGAATAGATGAATAGAAATATTTCATCCTACTTAGATTTTGGATAACTTGATAATGAAGATCATTCGCTACATCATCGCCATTGGAGAGATCTTCCAAGATTGGAATTCGTCAATCTCGGATCTGAAGTTATATCATCGCATACATAGAGGATTGTCCAGATCTCTCTCTTGGGAATTTAGTGGATTCAAGAGTTATGAGCCAAACCATATATCTCTACCAAAGGGTTTATTTAAAATTAACCTATAGATGTGTCACTGTAACAAAAAAATAAAAATAATTTTTTTTATCAATCTATTTTATTGGTTTAAAACACTCATGATGTCTTTCCACAACCGACCTATGATGAACAGTGTTAGGTCACACCTAGGGTAAAGCCATGGTTTTGAATGCTACTATGTCATCATATTTTCGATTGTGGCACCCTATTAGAAATTATTCCACTTATTTAGGGAAACTACATTCACATACTATTTAATATTTTTTTATTTTCTCAAAAAATTTCTTCGGGAACACCGTGCCTCAAAATCACATACCGTCTTAGTACATGGTTTTGAATTTATTCCATATAATATTTAAAAACAACACACACAAAATCGTAGACATTACACTCTCCCCACCATATAGATTTACATATTTAAAAAGCCTAAACAAAGGCTACTAAAAAAGATGTGGGCACTGAGAATGAATTTGAGCCTCCTATTACCAAGTGCTCTCCAAGAGATTCTTGTACTACCAATAAATGCACAATAATGGAATCGATTTCCCATGAACGATCATCTCATGTTGATCATTGATCTCGACTAGGCACTCATCCAAAGTCTCTCCATCATCGATGTCTAGCTTTCCCCAGTCGATGATGTGAGATGGGTCATGCACGTACCTCCTCAACTACAACACATTGAAGATATCGTGTACCCAGTATAACTGAGGGGGTATAGCTAAATGGTTTCCACCTCAGCAACTCTATGTAGCATTTGAAAAGGGATGATAAACCCCAAAGATAACATGCCTCCCTGACCAAATCTCTGTAATCAGCATCATGGTGATACCCAAAAGACCACATTGTCTCCTTCCTCAAAGTCTAAAGGCCTCTACCGCCAATCTTCATATGACTTCTAATGTCTATCTTTTGACTTTATCCACTCCTAGATTATTGTAACCTTCTCTGTAGTAGCTCTCACTAACTAAGGGCCCAGGAGTACTAACTCTCATGGGTTAATCTTGAAATTTTTTGACCAGTAGGGTCTCCTGTACAAAGCCTCTAATCATTTCATACAAATGGTGTAATGGTAGAAGTTATTGTTTGAAAAATCCAGCAGTGGTAAGTGATCTTCCCAACTACGGCCAATGTCTAACATGAAAGATCGTAGCATGTCCCACAGAATCTGAATGGTCCACTCTATATGGTTGTTTGTTTGTGGGTGAAATGCTATACTCAATGTGTAACTAGGTCCCAAATTATTCATATAATCCCTTCCATATCTGGGATGTAAAATTATCATCATTATATGAAACTATCATCGATTTAACTTCATGGATTTTAAAAATCATAGGCATTAAGAGGAATCCATGGATCTCTACTAAACACTACTCTCAGATTTCTAGGAAGTGGGACGAATTGGGGAGTTGATCAATGATCACCAAGATGGAATCACTTCCCCTAGACATATGTGGTCAACCCATCATGAATTCCATCAACACCCATCCAACATTCTTTATGGAACCTCAATGGGTTAGCTAAACCCACTAAAACATGGTGCATACATTCACTTGCTAAAAAGTAAGGATTTTGGAAACAAACTATTTCACACTCTTCTTCATCCCGATCCACCAAAACTAATGTCTATGGTTTTCATACATCTCCCCCACACATATATAGACCACAAAATATAATATGTGAAACTACCAAAGAACCTCCTCCCACAAAATCCCTGGATGTAATTATTTCCTTTGAAAAGATTGATGTGCTATCCACCTTTCGAATATCAATCTAGAGAATTCCGTATGGACATCTGAGGACATTGGGTCTTACAGTCGGTATCGACAAGATCTGTCTCCCTAACTCTCCATAAGAGTGGAGGGGTATGAACCATCAATTTGAGGTATGTTTCACCATCTCCATCCACATAGGCTAATTACAATGAGGCAAACTTCTATAGAACCTAGTTCAGAAAATCTGAACTAGATCTCCTACAGAGTGGATTTTTAACCATGTTAACCATCCCCGGAGAATAAACAATCTCAAATTCATAGTCCTAGAGGAACTCTAGCCACCACCACTTTCAAAAGTTTATATCCTTCTGAAATAATATATACTTGAGACTATTATGACTAGAGTAGATGATAAATCTCTCTCCCACCATGCAGTATCTCCACATCATTATTGAGAAGACTACTCGTGCTCACTTAAGATCATGGACCACATAGTTATACTCTTGTAGTCTAATATAGAGCTATCCACAGGTAGTCACTACTCACCTATGCATCATGACACAACCAATCCTAGTTCCCGATTCATTATAGAACACTTCTTACTCAAAACCCTCCTCTATAAATCTCAATATCTGAGTGATCGTGAAACTCTACCTCAACTACTGAAAATCCTACTAGAACTTCTTTGTCCACGCAAATGGATACCCCTTTCCAGTAAAATCTATCATAGGTGCTGATATCCTAGAGAAGTTTGGAATGAATCTTCGATAAAAGACTACTAGATTGAGGAATCCCAAGAAATTCGTTATGTTATTAGGATAATCATATGCTAACACCAACTCAAACTTGGATAGGTCCACTGACACTCCATCATCTTGTATAAAGAAAACATTAATTTGAAATCTAGAATCGATATTTGGATCTTCAAGAGTTTACCATAGAGCTGGTTCTCTTGGAGTACATACAAAACTATCCTTAAGTGTCCCACATCTTAAAACTTGGATGTCGTGTACCCATGAATATCATTGATCATACTACCAAGAACATGTATAAGTAAGACTGGAATATCAGGTTTAGGATTTTGTCGAACACCGATGCAGAATTAATCACGCAAAGGGAATCAAGAATTACTCATAATGACTGTAGCAACATCTACATGCCATCTTCAGTATATCCACATCTCAGTCTCACAACTACTGATAGCCATATTTGACATCAACTTTCGAGAACCATTGTGCCCATTTTATCTGATTGAAGAGGTCATCTGTCCTCAATAGTGGATTTTTTTTTCATTATGATCACCTCATTCAAGCACCAGTAGTCCATAAACAACCTCATTCCCCCCATCTTCATTTTTAGAAAACCAAACTAGGTATATATAGGGTAAACCGTAGGTCTCGTGAATCCCTTACTATAAAATTCCCCTAATGACACCCTCATATCACAAAGATATGTGGGATATATACAATATACTAGCTCATATATCAGTTCAATCCTGGAATGTAAATTGTTGGAACCTCTATGAAAATTTAGTTTTCATAATCACAAATAATGTCACTATACAGATTCTACTCTTTCAGGAAATTTTAATATCTCTATGAGAATCAATTATGTCATACAACAACATATACTTTAACAAGTCAACCACTAATATTCATGAATAAATATGCTTAAATATTTATTTATACATAGAATTTTCCATAACAAATTGTCTGGTAAGACAGAAACTTCACAATCATTCTAGATTACCTGGCACCGATGGTTAGTTAAACACACCAAAGTCAACACACCAAGACCAAAGTCAACACACCTAAATCAAATTCGACACATCGAGACCGAAGTTGACAAACCGAAACTAATGTTGAAAGACCCAAACTATAGTCAACACACTGATATCGAAGTCGACACACCAAAACCGAATTCGACACACTGAAACCAAACTAAAACACACCAAAGTCGACACACCGAAACCGAAGTATACATACTGAAACTGAAGTTCGACAGACTGATGTTTGACTCAATGAAGTTCAACAGACCGAAGTCTATACACTAATGTTTGATGCACCGAAGTCGACACAATGAAGTTCAACACACTGAAGTCGACACACCGAAGTTCGACAGATCGAAGTCGACACAACGAAGATGATAGACTGATGTTATCAAACCAAAGACAATAAACCAAATATGACTCAATAATCATTATAAATAAATGTTTTTACTTTATTAATTAAAATTTATTTCTAACGGTCATATATAAGAAAATTTATGTTTCTAATTTTTTTTAATGTTGTCTGTAGGACCATCCGTAGACAGTACGAGGTACATGAAAGTGCAATGATCTTCATTCCTACAGGATATTGGAGTATAAAAGGACATCATCTTTTATGTTAAAGCAAGAGAATCACACAATGCAATAAAAAATTATCACATGCTGAGACACGCTGAGACATAGACTTTGCGAATATATAAATAGAGGAACTAAGTGCTTGAGTTTAAAAGAAGATTGTAAGAAGAAACTTTCTCCAAAAAGGATTAGTGTACATCGAGACATTAAAGAGCTAAACCTTTTCACTCCTTGAAGCTAGATTACAGAAACAGTGATACTCTGTTCTAAAGACAACTTCTAGAATAAGACTCAAATACAATTTTCTCAACATCTATTAAGTCTAGAGAATTACTTCACAACACATGAAGAATTCTTAACACTATTATATTTCTTATCATTTTTGTGTATCTTTTATTAACTTTCGTGCAGAGTGAATATCTGTAGAATAACACACTCTGCCTTCTACCTTAAACTGAAGGATACAAGATATCCTTACTCAAACATTCTTTTACTCTTATGTATACCCACTGATAAGTGTGGAAGAGGTCCCTGTGTGGTCTGGTAGTTTGCACCCATGAAGAACTATGGAAGATGTCCTCTTGTGGTCTAATAGTTCTGAGTACTATTGTCAACCCTGATCTAGGGTGTCGATCAAAAGTTTATAAATATAAATAGATTGGTGTTAGTTGATCACCATGTGGAGAGGATTATGTCTCTTCTTTAGACTGAACCTCTTGTTCTATCCAATGTGTTGATTATCTTATATTTCTTTTCTGATTTGTATTTCTTGTATTAAGATTACCTAAACAGTGATAGTTAGTTTATAAATTTATTAGATTTGTTTTGAATTAGTAGGCTACCTTCGAATATTTTGTTAATTGATAGGTTAGTAAGACTGAGAACTATTCAATATTCTGAGAATCAAATTGATCCTTACAGACATTTATAATTTCACTACAAACTGACTTTGTGTTTATTTTTATAGGGGGATTTTTATTTTTGTAAATAATCCTTTTAACAGAAATATTTTTAGAGACTCAATTCAACCCCCCTCTAGAGTGATCTACTCTGACCAACATTTGGTATCATATGATTTTTAAAGTTACTCTATCTTTTTCAAATTGAGTCAACTGTGATTATAGTTGTTTACTAATTATCTTAAAATTTCCCATATTTTTAAATCTTTATCTCTTTTAAATTATTTTACAATCATATCATGGAAAATAGACTAGAAGGGGATGATACTAGTAGACCACCTTTATTTAATGGAACTAAATATTCTCAGTGGAAACGTAAAATGATGATACATCTATAATTTATGGGATTTTAAATTTGATCTTATATTGAATGTAAATATATAATACCTGAAACTACTAGATGATCTTGGGAAGAATCAATCAAATCAGCCTATAACAATAACGGTAATGCAATGAATGCTATGTACTATACCCTAGGGGATGAATAATTTAACTGTATTTCTACTTGTAAAACAAAATATGAAACTTGGGATACTTTATATGTCTCTCATTAGGGAACAACTAATGTCAAAGAAATCATATTAAATACATAAACTATTAAATATGATAATTTTAAAATGAAGCATGATAAACCGATCTCTGAAATGTATCTCAGGTTCAATGAAATAGTGAACACCATGAGTCTGATTGGAAAACTAGTAGACATCAAGGACCAAATCATGAGACTGCTTCGATGCCTACCAGACAGATGTATAAGAACTTCTGTTTCTATCTGATAATCTTATGACATAGGAAAAATTCTAGTGAAAGAACTAATTGGAATGCTTATGACATATGTAGAATAACTTAAAGTAAATCAATAAGTAGACGAGGAACCAAGGAAGAAGTTAGTAGAATTCAAGACATAAACTTCAAAGAGCAAAGATAAAGAAATGATTCAAGTTCCTGTAGATAGTTCCTCTATTGGAGAGTCAGATTCAGATAGTGATGAGGAGATTTCTTATCTTGCTAGAATGTTCAAAAAGTTCTACCGGGATAAGAAATTCTATAGGAATCCAAAATACAAGCGAAAGTATGATAGTAAAGAACAATGGAAGAAAGACATAAATTTAATGACAACTCAAATGAAATAATATGCTATGAGCGCAAACGAAAAGGTCATGTGAAGATAGACTTCCCCAAGCTGAAATTTAAGATGAAACATGAAGATAAAGGTAAGGGTTATAAAAATGCTATGAAATATTTTTGGAGTGCTTCAGAGGATAACTCAGGTGGATCTGATCGTTTTGATATTGATAAGAACAAACAAGCAATCCTATGTTTCATGATAGAAACATCCGAGGTAACACTTAATTATCATGTACATAAATTTTATTATTATGAAAATGAAATTGAATTAAACAATGATGAAAATATTACTAAGGATGAATTATTTGAATATTGTGGAATGATTGAGGATACCTTTAATGAGATCAAGGATAATATATATTATTAAAAAGATAGCATGCTCTAAATTCTAATTGAAAATCTGATCAGGATATTGAAAAGGAAAAATGTGCCCAATTGTTAAAAGAAAATATTGAACTCAAATTATCAAACAAGCAATTAAAGAGAGGTTTTGAAGAAGTTTACTATTGGTAGAGATACCTTGGCTTAGTTTCTTGGAAAAATTATTTCCCCAAAATATAATTCTAGGATAGAATATCAACTAGGAAAAAGGAGTTAATCTAAATTGCATTTTGTATCCAAATCTGGAAAATATGCTACTATTTTCAAAAAACAGAACTATAATGTAGGTTCCAGCTTCTCAAATTCTATTAATGTATCTAATTTCATAGGACCAAATAAAGTGTAATTTTTAAACATTCTATATTCTACATATAAGATACACATAATATATTTGTGGGTTCATAATAATTATATTACTAATGTTTGTGGACCCAGAAAAATATGGGTACCAAATTCGTTTCATGGTTAAACTATTTTTTAAGTGAACTTCCAAAATAGTTCTATTAAAAAGATGTGGTACTTGGACAGTGGGTGTTCAAGGAATATGACATGGGATTTTTCAAGATTTATAAATATTATCAATATCGATGGAGGACATGTCACATTCGATGAAAATGGTAAAGGAAAAAATCATCAGCCTAGGCCAGATTGGTAACCCTAACTCTATTTCAATTTCTAAAGTATTATATGTTGATGGACTGAAGTATAAGCTTCTCAGCATATCCCAACTGTGTGATGATGGATTTAAAGTTATGTTTAAAAATGATTCATCCCATGTTTTTGATGCCATGAATAACTTAGTATTTACTGCTTTTAGAAATGATAATGTATATGCTATAAATTTAGACACACTTGCCTCACAGAATGCCTATTATCTAAATGTATTTCATAAAGAGTCATGGATCTAGCATAAAATACTAGAACATTGTAATATACACTCTCTTAGGAAGTTAACTAGAAAAGGCTTAGTTAGAGACTTAACCAAATTAGCGTTTCCAGAAAATATATTATGTAATCCTTGTCAAAAAGGAAAGCAGCATAAAATCTCTTTCAAACCAATGAAAGATGTAACTACTTCTCAATCTCACAAGTTAGTTCCCATGGACTTGTTTGGACCATCTAGAGTTTCGAGTCTCAATGGGAAGCACTATGTTTTTGTTCTTGTAGATAATTTCTTGAGGTATACCTGGACCTTTTTCCAAGATCATAAAAGTGAAGCATGTTCTCACATTACCAAGTATGCTAGGACTGTATAATGTTTCAGTGGACTTAAGTTTAAATCCTTAAGAAGTGATCATGGGTGTGAGTTTTAGAATCAATATTTTGAAGCCTACTACTCAGAAAATGGCTACAATCATAACTTCTCTGCACCTAGAACACCTCAACAAGATGGTGTGGTAGAAAGAAGGAATAGAACCTTACACGAAATTTTCCGGACTATCCTCAATGAATATGATCTACCCATTTATTTTTGGGAGGAAGCTGTTAATACAGCTTGCTACATAATACACATATTCTTAATTAGTCTAATTCTTATGAAAACTCCTTACAAGTTATGGAATGACAGGAAACCCAATGTAGGTTATTTTAATGTGTTTTGATATAAAGTATATATTCTGAATACTAATGATAATTTAGATAAATCTTCCTCCAAAAGTGATGAAGGAATATTTCATAGAGATTTTACATCATGTAAAGCCTATAGAGTTTTTAATAAGCATACCAAATGTGTGGATGAATCTGTACACATCAAGTTTGATGAAGCAGATCCACATGAGCCCAAGACTTCACCAGAAAACACTGAAGAGGATATGTACAAACATGACATTAATGATAAAATCACAAATCATCATGTTACAGAATTTGTGAAAGCATCCATTTCTGAACGTTCTCCACATCCTAACCATGGTGAACCAGATCAACCAGACCAACTTGAAAAATCATGTCATACCTTCTCAATACCAACTAGAACCCTTAAAAATCACCCCTTAGATGTTTTTGTTTGGAATTTAGATAGAGGAACCCAAACCATAGCTTCCTTAAGAAACCAGTTTGAACATCAAGACTTATTTTCATAGCCTGCACCTAAAAATATTAATGATGCTATCAGTGAAGAATTTTGGGTAGCGGCTATGCAAGAAAAATTAACCAGTCTGAACAAAATAATGTTTGGAAACATGTAGATATACTTAAGGATACATTGACTATTGGAACCAAATTAGTGTTTAGAAATAAGGTAGATGATGATGGAAATATAGTTAGAAACAAAGCTAGAATAGTTGCACAAGGATATAATCAAGAAGAAGGAACTGATTATGAAGATACTTTTGAACCAGTAGCTAGAATTGAGGCAATTAGGATCTTACTTTCCTATGCAGCACACTTGGATTTTAAACATTATCAAATGGATGTCAAAAGTGCAGTCCTAAATGGTTATGTAAAGGAATATGTTTTTGATGAGAAACCCCCGAGTTTTACAAATCCACTTTTTCCAAATATTGTGTTCAAATTATCAAAAGCTTTGTATGGATGGAAACAATCTCTAAGTGCTTGGTATGAAAGGTTAAGTGACTTTTATATTTCTAATGTGTTTACAAAAGAAATTGCATATCCCAGATTATTTATAAATATAATTTCAAAATATGTTTTAACATCCCAAATATATATAGATGATATTATTTTCGGATCTTATAAAAATTATTTATGTAATGACTTTTCAAACATAACGAAAAGTTATTTTGAAATGAGTTTAATGGTTGAACTTAAATATTTTCTTGGATTTTAAATATTTCAAAATAAAGAAGATATTATCATAAATAAAAGTAATTATACAAAAAATCATTTGAAATGATATGGATTTGATAGCATTGTGAGTAGTGAAACACTTATGAGTTCTACATGTAAGTTAAATCTTAATGAAAATGGAAAATCAGTTGATCAAAATACTTATAGAGGAATGATTGGGAGTTTGATGTACTTAACTACTAGTAGGAAAAATATTATGTTCAGTGTGTGTATTTGTCGGAGATTTCAGGCAAACCCAAAGGAGTCTCACCTAAATAGTGATAAAAGAATTTTCAAATACCTCATGTATACAACTAATTTAGGATTGTTCTATCTTAAAGGAAATTCTTTTGATTTTGTTACCTATTCAGATGCTGATTTTGGTGGATTTAAATTTGATAAAAATAGTTCCATTGGGACATGCCACTTTTTAGGAATGTCATTAATATTATTGTGTAGTAAAAAGAAAAACGCAGTTGCATTATCAACCGTTGAAGCAGAATACATTTCTACTGGTAGTGGTTATGAACAAATTTTTTGGATGAAATGCACCTTATTAGACTATTGATTTCATTTTAAGCATATACCCATAAATAGTGACAACACAAGTGCTATTAATATTTCTAAGAATCAAATTTCTCATTCGAGAACAAAACATATTGATGTAAGAAATCACTTTTTGAGAGATCATTATCAAAAAGGTGATATAATACTTGAGTTTATTAGGACTGAACATTAGCATGCTGATATATTCACTAAACCTTAAATTTTAAGAGAATGAATTACATAAAAGATGAACTAGGAATGATAAATCAGTAGAAGATATTTCAAAATCTGATATTTCCAAAACTGATGTTTCTAAACTTTATTTTTTTGAAACCGATCTTTCTAAAACGGATCATTCTAAAACAGATCTTTCTAAAACCAATCTTTTTGAAACCGATATTTTTGAAAACATTATTTATAAAACCGATCATTCTAAAACCAATATTTCTAAAACCGATATTTCTAAGACCGATCTTTCTAAAAATGGTCTTTCTAAAACCAATATTTCAAAAAACAATATTTCTGAAACTAATATTTCTAAAACCAATATTTCTGAAACAGATCTTTTTGAAACCGATTCTTTTACACCGATTTATTTGTGGGATGTTTTTTAAATTCCATCTACTTTAAATAAAACGACGTTGTTTTATCTCTTTTAACATGACATTTTTATATTTTATTTTTTACAATTTATAAAAACTAAATGATATTTTTAGTACAATCCATCCTGACCTTTCCCCTTTTCATCTACTATAAAGCCTTCTATATTTACTTACACTCTCTTTAGACTCTCAACCTCTCAACACAATTAGAATTAGACGATTCGTCCTGGATAAGACTAAGTGCGCAATAGAATAACCTAGGAAATCTACATCTGCTAAGTGTTATATAGGTGTGACTAGTGGGACTGCGAAACTGAGCCTACAAAGCGGGATAGTTACAAATGAAAAGAAGGTGTATGTAGAGATATTTCTATCAAGCAAATGTTTTTAGTTAGAAGATTTAGAATCTCAATGGTGGCTCAGAAGGCTCACCAACAATGAAAGAACCTATTATACCTAGCTTGTGTATGAATTATATCAACATTTGAGTATATCACTTGATGATGATATGGAAGTAAAGAGGAGATCTATGGTTTAGGGAAATGAAGTGGCTTTTTCATCTAAGGAATTGGCTGAATGATTAGAGGTGCCTCCTGAAGGTGTCTATGCCGACTATCTTGGTAATATACCACCTTATTCAAATATGTTTTCCAATGAAGATGCTCTGAAGGATCTGACTGGAAATGAAGAATCCAGGAGGACTGTTTCAAATGAATTTGATGGAGAAGTAAGACTTTTTTATGTTCTTACAACATCAAATCTTCCCAAGGAAGGGAGATTTCTCTGCTGTGAAATATCAAGATGTTTTCTTGATCTTTTTGTTGAAACATGGAAGAAAAGAGAATCTGTGTAGATATATTATGGTTCATATCTCTGATTTTATTTTGACATCCATGAAAAAAACCTGTTTATATTACCCTAGGATGATTTCTTCCCATGATGAAAAAATTAGATTGTGTAGAAGATGGAGATGAAGTGATTTATGCATGCATTGGTTTTTGTCTTTAGAAAGGAATTTGTAAAAGAATTAAAATCTTCTAGAACCCATGGAAAATAAGTTGGGCAGGAGACAAAGAAATGATGTATGAAAATTTCAATCCAGTTGATCATCCTTCTAGAATAAAGGACAAAGTTTATATATTTCTCAAACTAGGTGAGGTTCCAAGATATTCTGATGAGGATACTGAACCATAGGTTCCAAGGGAATAAGGATCTCCTTGTGATGATAGGAGTGATCTTGATATTACTGAAAGGACCAAAAATATGACTTATGGACCTGCTAATCCACCTATGGAATTACCCTCAAGAGAATCTTTATTAGGAGTTATAGATGAGGAAGAAACTGATGTTATTGGAATTGAAGGTTATGTTAGAAAATCAGTTTTGGAATCTAATGATGGTGATAATGGTGCTAATGGTGATGATGGGGAAGTGTAGATCTTGTGATTAACTCTCTAAAAGTGGGACAACAAGTAAGTGATAGATCCAGTGAGGAATATTTTCATGGTGCTGGCGATGGAATTGAGCCTGCTGATCAACAGGCTGAAGGTCATAGAGATTCCGAACAGGAGGACATACCACTCCATCCTAATGCTAAAAACGAAGATCTCATTTAGGAATTTAATGATATTATGGATACTTCCCAAGAGGATGAAGATTTATTTCCAGTGCCTCAAATTGAGGAAGTACCTGGTGAATCTGAAGTAACTGGAGCTTAGGCAGAACCGGATGTTCTGTTGGTTCCTATTACTACACAAGTTGTTATGGCCAGAGACCAAGATGAATTAGTTGATGATATTGATGTTATTCATAATCCTTAGGGAAGAAGGGTAAGAGTTGAAACTGTTGATCCAAGATATTGGGCCTGAACTAAAGTGTGGAATAGTTATATAGGATACAATCTTTTCAGTTTAGATTATGACACAAATGAGGAAAGGGTACCTCCTCATCCTGTTCCACAAGTACATCCTGAACTAGAACTTATTGCACCTATTCCACTAGCTAAACCTCCACCTATAGAACCTATAGCTTAGTCAGTTCCCAGTGAATATGTCACTAAGGATGGTTCGGAAATGTTTTAGAATGAGATATATGAGTCTATGCTAGCTTCAACGGGATCTAGGAATGAGGCCTCCACCTCCATAAGTATCTCAGATGATGATGCAATAAATATTTCAAGAATGGTGATTCATGAGATTCAACCAAATATTATTACTATATAAGAAACCATTCTTATACACAACACCTTTCTGAGAGAAGTAGGTTTAAAGAGGAGGAATGAGTTGAAGTCCTTATCCTATAACTTTCGGACCTCCTTTAGTGGTGTTTTGGAAGTTCGTAAGAACTTGGTAACTCATCTAGTCAGTGATGATTTGAAATATTTTAAAGAAGAGATTGGAAAAATGATGACTAGACCATCCAACACTATGATTGGGACAAGTGTAGTTTCTTATTTGGAGTCTCTAAAGGCTCTAATGAGAGAGGAAATTCAGAAAATCCAGATTGTTTCAGATAAAGATACTCTTTAAAAATTACATCGGATTTCTGATCTTGTATACAATATGGTGAGATAGTGCACCAATGATGCCTCTGCAGCTCGGATAGAAATTCAAGAAAAGGTGGATATGTATTTCACTAGGATTTATACCAAGAATTACCTCATAAATAATTTCATGTTTCTAGCATAAAATCATAGAATCCCTCCAGTCACAGAAGCATTCAGAAAGAAAGTTCTTCAATTGAAAGAGTTTACCCCTTTGCTGAGTAAATTTATGGAGAATAAAGATAACTTCGAGAAGGCAATAAAATATGGTGGAGAA
This sequence comes from Viscum album, assembly GCA_963277665.1. Taxonomy (NCBI): domain Eukaryota; kingdom Viridiplantae; phylum Streptophyta; class Magnoliopsida; order Santalales; family Viscaceae; genus Viscum; species Viscum album. The sequence goes on from OY728145.1 coordinate 1,642,633,588, forward strand.
ATCATTACTAACTTCATCAAACTACTCAAACCTTATTTACATGGTCAGGACAAGGCTATTGGGGTCCATCCAGAAGCTTCAATTGGTAATGCCTCTCGGCCTCCTGCTCCAATGATTGTCTCTCAAGCTCTTACTCAGATTCGACCAATCCTTACAGAGTAGTCTACATGTCATGTGTTTTCAGATAGAAGGCCTAGCCTTGTAGCTACTATCCCTCCTGGTGTGGCCCTAACTGGTGTTATCCTCAGACCACCTCCTTCCTCTACCACTCCCAAACCATGTTCTTCTCTATTGGATACTTTATAAAAAGTCAAAGCTCCTCATCATCCAATCCCTTAATGATGTATTGTATCATTTGATAGGGATTTTATCTATTTTTTTTCCTTGTACTCTTATGCCTTTTAATGAAAATTCTTATGATGTCTTTATTTTATATTTTTTCCTTACTGCTTTCCATTTTTTGTTAATCCCACAAGGAGGAGAAATTAAGGAAGGCATATACTCTCCTTAATCCATTTAGTGGGGGGATTTGTTTTATATAAATTGTTGCAATGACAAAATTTTGTTATATTGGACAATTACATTCGTCTCTGTTAATCCATCATTATTATATATTTTGCATGTATGCTATAATTTGTGATTATCAAAAAGGGGGAGATTGTTGGATCCTCTAAAATAATGTAGTTTTCATAATCACAAATAATTTCACTATACAGATTCTACTCTTTCATGCGATTTTAATATCTCAATGAGAATCAATTATGTCATACCTCAAACTATAATTTAAAAATTCAATCACCCTTATTCATGAATAAATATGTTTACAACTGTATTTATACATACACTTTTTCATGACTCATTGTCAGGTAAGATAGACATTTAAAAATCTTCCTTGATTCCCTGGAACTGATGGTTAGTTCAAAACAACAAAGTCGACACACCAAGACCGAAGTCGACACACTAAAACCGAAGTCGACACACCAAGACTGAAGTCAACACACCAAAACCGAATCCACCACACTAAAACCAAAGTTGACCTACCAAGACCAAAGTCGACACACCGAATCTGAATTCAACACACCAAAACCGAAGTCAACATACCGAAACAGAAGTTCAACAGACCAATGTTTGACTCACCAAAGTTTTACAGACTCATGTCGACACACTGATGTTTGACACACTGAATACTAAACACTAAAGTTCGACACACGAAATGGATGTTGATAAAATGGTCTTTGTGTCTTCTTCTTCAAGTTGTAATCAAAACACAATATCGTAGTTTCTTGTAATCTAGCTTGGAGGTCCCTATGTGGCCTGATAGTTTTTACCTTATTGAATTTATGTATGGTCAATCTACACCATCTCCCTACAAAGCCATGTAGATGGCTCCCCACCAGGACCTTCATCTAATCTTCAAGTGTCCTGACTAGAAGAAAAACTCAAGTCACTGCCTCATGTCAGCAATCAACCACCTATGGGTCATGCTCACCTTGAAACGTGAGGGGTACATTTTGCTTAATGTCACGATGTGTTATCATCTTTAATTCCTCATCCACTGGTACTGTGGGTACCACATTCTACTCTACCGTTGGCGGTATGGATGGTGCACCACCTGAATGTGACATCTGGGGAACTGGACCCTATATTAAAGCCTCATCATTGAGGGGTTCATCATCATGATAAATCTGTTTAATCTTAGATGATATGAATCATGGAGGTGTCTTGTTTGAAAACGAGATGCGCCATTGTCAATGGGTATATCTGGAGATCTGACTAAAGAACCACAAGTAAACCACATCCCATTCCTATATGATGCATGTACCATTATTTTACTTGAAACCAGTCTTCATAGTTACTGAGTGGAAAATAATGTTATCAACGTCATGGTGTATGGATACGTTGGCCGATACAACAATAATAAAATCCATAGTATAAATAATGAACTTGAAACACATAACATGGTCACCCCAAACCAATATCATAGGACCCTTATCATAATATATAACCAACCCCTTTGTTAACACTTTGTCACAAATATTCATGGTGGTTCCCTTACCAAAACTCCCCAAGCCTGCCTCCAATAGGACATTGGTTGGTGACTAGCACCGAGTAGGCATATCACTAACATGGAATAAATTTCCTCTGTACCCATACACATGAACACATCTCCAAACTCACAAAAATCTAAATTGTAAAACCACTACGAACTATGTGCATGAATACCACAATATTCTAACCAGAGTAAGACATGAATGTAAAGTAATGTGAACAGTTCCAAAATACAATTTCACCAAAAATATTCTATAAACACAAGTCCAACATATAAGAAAAGGTATTGGGATTGTTGTATGTAGCCATAAGAACACCTTGCCCTGCCTGATCTCACAAAGCACCATATGGTCCTGGTCCACCTAGGACTCCCTCAAAATGTTGATTGTCTACACAAGACAAGACATGTGTGGGAAAAGACCGTACATGGGTGAGTATACCAATAATCCGTAGGACACCACAAAACCACAAATTAATATAATAAAATAATATTCAATAATCTCAACATAAGGGAATGTCTATAGAACATATAATAATAGTATTCAGATATACTCAACCCATACACAATATCTAGAGGTATGTTGCAACCACTATATTCCAACCAAAAGAATTTAGCTCAAAGATTACATGTAGCACTCATCTTGGAGAACACACTTCTATGTCTAATAGTAGCGAGGATGTCCTTCTAGGTGGTACTACTTGTCAGGTATCACCATGACAAAGATACACTGTTAGATATGAAGAGATATACATATAAATTACAAGGATCATATCCAAGTCCATAGGTAGATACCAAAAAGTAATCTAGATTAACTTAATAAGTAGAGGATTGGTGCCCATGTAGTGTTGGTCACGTTGATGTTGAGAAATCCACATGGGGAAAAAATGAATAGAGGATCCTTTTCTAGGCCTCTCTAAGGATTTCAACAACCCTATCAAGGAAATATGTCTTATGGGATCATAGAACTATGAGTAAAAAATGATTTGTACCTACCTTCAGGGAAATAATAAAGGGAATGATCCCTAACGAAACATGTCCAATATACAGAGGACATGAGAAACATTCCATGTAGAAAGGGGTACATGATAAGTTGTTGGGTGACATGCTATGTCCCATGACCCTGGGTACTACCTATTTACAAAGGCACATTCCTTTAGAAGATTTCATGTAGAAGAGGGGACACAGTGTATAGAATGATTAACACACTATTTCCATCCATCTAGGGTCTTTCCGTTTACTCTCACTATGTTTCAGTACATGACGTCATCACCTGTATTCCTTATTGTGTACCGGTACAGAGGATAGTTTGTGAAAAAAATTTTAGGCCATGCCATGTACTGGATTACACTCCATGAAGGAAACCCATGCATTATACCACCGGTCTGTGTAATTCCCAATTACATGCCCATTTTCCCAAGGATGAACACACACAGTGCAATCGGGACTACATGACGTGTGTATCGGGTTTTAATGAAACCCATATTCCTCATCCACACGCCTCAAATGTTCTTCTTTTTATTATTCTGGAAGTCTGTTAACATAAAAAAATAGATCATTTTTTGTTTCACCACCGTAACTCCAGTTCGATGGGTTCCAGGCCTTCACTCATCTCAAATATACGATTTAATCCAACCCAACACAACGTTCCCAAAGAAATGGTTCTTCTGAATTGCTTTGATCCTCCTATAATAGTCATCGTCACACCATTATAAAGTCATCCCAATTCCAATCTATAGTTTCAGATCCATGTTCTATGAATTAAAGGCCCAATTTTGTTTTCAAATTTTGGTGAAGAACGTAGAAAACGTTTCAAGAATGCATGACATTGGGGAGGAAAAACCACAAGGAACAATATTGATTTATGAACCTTGACTGTTGTTTATTATAGAATCGATCTATTCCCATAAGAACTATGAATGATTCAAAAAAATCTATAGAAGAAAAACCTGATAAACCCTATAAATATCATCCCATCCCTCAGGTATGATCAATCTGTGGGTAAATAATTTTGTGGATTATTCCACATTCATCATAGGAATATGAAATGGAATGGAAGAGTAAATATAATGTATCCTACATGGATTTTTTATCACTCACTAATTATGATCAGTCATTATGTCATCATCATTGGTGAGATATACTATGAATGGAATTCATTAATATCTAAGACCTTGTATGCGACAATGTTCGGTTAAGACTTCTCTTGCTTAATCTATTGTATCTCTCTAAGGATTAGTTTGTAATATCAAGGAATTTTTATTCATCTATTCCTTTAATAATTAGTTGCACCAACTTTTGTATTGGAGGATGAAACTGAGTAGGTTCCCTTCCTTTCTCCATCAGGTCATGATATTGAACTGGTCCATCAAGGACCCTTTCAACTAGTTCATGTTTTTGGTAGGGTATCCCATAGGGGTGGGTCGACAATAGTCTATTATGATCATGAATTCTAATTCCAGTACCCCCATCCTTCTAGGGAACTAAATTCCTCTATGATGTAATGGAATTTATATTGGTCATCGAGAGAATCATTGAATTGGTGGAGAATCGAGAGGACTGAATGGTTAATGAGGGAAATATTTTTATTTAAGGCACATTTCGGTGATGGGGTTTTATCATGATATAAGATTGAGTATGGGAAGGGTTAAAATAGATGATGTTCAATGAAACATTCTTTAAGTTATTCCCTGATACTCAAAATTTGAATCATGATTAAGAGTTCATAGATCTCTAGTAGGGGATGATTTCTGTGTCTTTTTTATTTATAAAACATCACAGATTGATTTCATTTTCTCACCTTTGTGTGGGGAATAAGGCATACGTGGAATGAATGTTTTAGATCAGTCTTTTCCATGATCATAAATGATAGGTTAAGAATATTGATCTGATTTCCAATACTATTGTGCTTTATAAGGCTGGGAAAATTTATAAGGGAATCATGAAAGTGAGATTGTTTGGTTTTATTCATACTATAAGTGGGTGGATATGTACATTCTATAGTGTACTCCCAGTTCCCTTTTCATGAAATAATTAAATGATGTCATAGGACAGATACTGGGGTAGCAGTCGATATTCAAAATTGAGAAGATCTTATTCATCTTTCTCTTTAGATATGATTATTATAGGTACTATAATTTTGGGAGGAAGGGACACTTTCTCAAGAATGAGTCATGTTTTCTCAATACATATCACTAGTGTGGTAAGGCTATCAATCTAAAATATTACTTTCAAATTGCTTCATTGATGTACACTATGAGGGAAGGCACATGGCCTCATCAGAAAACTAAGACCCAGTAAGTGTATGTAAATTAGGATGTTGATGAATCTATGGGGAATGATGGAGTTGTTTTAGGGATATCATATGTGTTTGATCACATTTCATCTAATAGTATATAGAGAACCTAAATATCTTTAGGTACAATCTTGATTTCTTTTACTTGAACTTTTTCTTTGTTTGATACATGGGTATCCCATTTGTTTATATCTTCTCTAGTGGGTGATTCTTTAGACTTATCAATACTCTTCTGATCTTCTATATATCGATACATACATATGAATGAAAGTATACTATCTTCATATATATCCTAAACATTTTATGGTTGTTTTTTTCTTATCATCATGTTTAGAGGTTCAATTTTTTTGACTTTTCAGGGTTAGATGTAATCCTTATAATGGAATGGTTTGAATAGTTACTATGAATACATCGATTGTTATTAGGGATTAAAATTTTGACATATATTAAATGTGAGAAGTTATAATTTACTTTTTAATGGGATTTCAATTTAGTTAGTGTGTAAAAAGAACATTATTCATAGAGAATTATTTTTATCACATGTGTGGAAATCATGATCCTTTTAGTGGATTAAATAGCGACTCCCACTTATTTCATAGTATACTTCTATTTTTAGATATTTACTAAGGATGAATCAGGGATTATTCTTCATTGTGGAGTAGATTTTGAGATCAACCTCAATAACTAAGAATAAATTTTATTGATTCCACCATAAAGAATGGATCCAACTGAGAAGAAAGATCTCAATGTACAACTTTAATATATTTTTTCCAAGTGATTAAATAGACTGAGAAATTACATTAGGGTTGATTAAATGTTTTTAATTAAAATTAATATGGTATTATTCAAATTTATGTGTACTACTAGATGTTGAATCAGATTATCATGAAATACATAAAACTGTTTCCAGAAAATGGTGACCTATTTGATCAATTTTGTAGAGTGTAGTGGTTTTCAAAGATTGATCTGTAAATTGGATACCATCAGCTTGTGGTAAAATATGGATACATATGAATGACTATTTTTTGGATAAGATATGGGTTTCATGTGTATCTTGTTTTGGGGTTAGGAATGATAAATTATTTGACAGTGTTCATGGATCACTTGAACAAGATATTTCACCCATACTTAGGCACTTTCATCATTTTGTTCATTTATAAAATCATGATTTATTTTAAGATGTCATAATAAAATGGTAGCAGTTGAAGATTATATTGAGTATTATTAGAGGAAATTGTATTTATGAATTGGATTTTATGATTCACTTTTTGATATAGGAGGTACAATTTCATTGGAACATAGTTTCCCATGTAGGAATATATGTTGTTCCAGAGAAGGCAGTTGTTGTTAGTTCTTTCAAACAACCAAAATATGTGTTTAAGACACACAAAATCATGGTTTGACATGGTACTATATGAGGTTGAATATTGTATTGCCTCACCTAGCTGTTCTTATAGACACACTCACCATAAAGGGAGTAAAGTTTTAATATAAATATTATTGTAAAGTGGATTTTATGATGTGGAAGAAGTGGATGATTTCTTTTTTGATTCAGTTTATTTTAGTGATTACAGTTAGTTCTATAGTTTACTACGATGTTTATTAAATTTTTAGTATCTTTTAGGATTTATAATGATATGGTGGTTGCTTACGAGTCCCATTATCTATGAACCCAATATCGGATCCACCCTACATAAGAGCTAGAGTTGTAAATTTTGGTTCGTGAATTTAAATATTTGCAACACTATCTCTTTATAGAGTGATTTTTCCTATATATGGTTCTCCATAATCTATGCTATATTATAACCCAACCTAACATGAATATTTTCAATAGGATTTGGATAAAATATTTATAAATATTTGAAAGTGAAATAGAGTATTCTCTAATGAATGGTGATTATATTTAGGATGTCCATATAAGAAACAAAAATGAAGTAAGAGAGTTAGTGAATGGAGAAGGGCAGAACCACATAGATTATATGGATGATTATCATGTAGGAATAGATGATGATAAAGGAGAAACAAACTTTCAACCACTGTTATCACATACTCATAGGTGGATTGAGTGAAGGATAGTGAGGCTATTGAACTAGTGTGTGTTGTAATGCATGAGATTTTGGAAATAAGTTGTTCTATTCAAGGATGGGATTAAGATAGACATGGTGTGATTTTCGTTCATGGTATGTTGATGGTCCCATTTTCTATGATATACAAGATGATTAGAGCCTCTCATTATTTTAAATTGGATGTTCACCTAGGATAAACCAAAATGTATTCTGAGTTTAGATCACAATTTTGGTGGTCCGACATAAAAATAGTGATCACAACCTTTTACTCCCATTGTATGACTTATTAGAGGACTAAAGATTAGCACTAGGGACCACATGAGTTACTCAAGGAACTGATAGTTCCTGTGTGGGAGTGGTATAATGTTACTATGGTCTTCATGAATGGTTTTCCTAGATCCAAGAGATTCCATTTGTCTTTAACTAGATTGATTGGCCAAGGTGGCCCATGTAACACTGATTTGAGAGACAACCATATTGGATGTGGTGGGAAAGAACAATGTTAGAGAGATCATGAATCTTCTTAGAGTGACTTCAAGCAAGGGGTATGATAGAGATTTTTGGTTCACCTCATTATTTTGGAAAGGAATGAAGAAGGTGTGGAGTACTTAGTATAAATTAACTATGTATTTTTAGCCTCATAAATTCAAAAGTCAATTTGGATGATCTGAATATTAGAATATATTGTTTGATCATCAAATCTTGATTTTAGAGGATCTACGTAAAAGAACATGGACCTAGTGGATTTCACCTATAATAAAATATTTCATTTCTCAATTTATATGGATTTATTTGAGGATATGTATGGGTTCTTATTTATTTTAGTTCTATTCTTTTATAAGGAATAATTTTTTTCGGAGGATAATGGTATAAAAAACCTTTGAATTTCTACTATTTATTCAGAATCAACTGGTTATAGATAATATTTGGATACATACTTATACCATCTATATTAGAATCCCATATAAGTTCATTTTGGGAGACAATTGTTTCTCTTTGGAATCCCCTCACTTGGGGAATAAGAATTTGAGGAGGAAAGAACAATTGGAACTGCGATATATTGGTCCATTCAAGATCATTAAATGCATTGGGATTGAGGAATTGTAGTTGGGTCTATATACATAGTACTAAGGTATGCATATTTCTTTCTATTAAACTCATCATTATACGTATGAGTGTAATCTTATACATGTTATCAACTATGATTATGCTGTGTTTTAACCAGATAAATCTTTTTTGGAGTATACTTTTCAAATTGTAGAATGAAGCAAAAAGGTTATATGTGGGAAGTCTATTCTTATTGTTTGAATTTTTTGATTGTATGGACTGATCTTTGAAGAGATGTGGGAATGAGAGACATATATTCAGGCGCATTGGTCTGAGTTGTTCAAGCAGACATATAGAGACATTTCTCATGGTTGATAAGTCATTAAATGAGGAGATTTGTAATTCCTTATATTTTAGTGATTTGTTAATTTATGTCCTAGCACGTACATTGTGATATAGTAATACATTTTAATGGTTAAAATTGATTTTGGTTAATCATAAACATTTTAGGGAAATTTGTGTATGTTTTTATTTTTTTTGATTAAAACGACCAAAACCATACACTAGTGAAAGACTTTTTGTTCCTAGGATCTCTCAATTTGTAACAATAGGGGGATCATGGTAATGGATTGTCCAATGAATGATTTTCAGAGAAGGATTTCAGGGGCCACATGTTGGGAATCTTTACTACACTATTTTTGTAGGTAATGGTGATGGAAAAGCATGGGTGGAGAATCCTCACTGTAGGGAAGGCCGTGTTGGGATGTTGTTCTCAAGAACACTATGTTTGAGTCAAAGATGTAGTGAACCCAATTTTTTTTGTCACAATCAAATTCAAATAAATGAAAACATTAGTTTTATCCTTGGTTTTAGTATGTTTACAAGGGTAAACTAGTGTCATCTTAATAATGTATCTTTAATGTTACATTAATAAATTTATTTCACATTTTAATTAATTTCTCTTTCCACATTGGTGCACCTTATTTTTTCAACATGTTCACAAAGATTCCCAGAGAACCTATTTTATTACTTGATTGAAATTTATGGGAGATTTAATCTTGTTGGTTTAATACATATTCTTTTTTATTTACAGTCATTAGAGACTAAAAACTATTCTCCATTATTCTCCTTTCTGTTTACAATGATGTAAATAATCCCTTAACTAGACGTAAATATTTCTTTTATCGGTTTAGAAAATTGATTTGTGATTGTTTTACAATTATATTTTTACATATTAAGTCTAATTTTATCTCCTTTTTTATTTGTTATTGGAATTATTTCTACGAACTCCTGATGTTATGGATTAATTATTTTTAAATAAGATCACAGTATTGGAGGAAATTCTCTCAAAAAACCATAACTTTGGATTTATCACATTTTATGTAGGAACACATTGAATTTTAGACATGTTTAATACCATTTATTTCAATGTTTTTTGGCATTCATGTGTATTCCCGCGAGACTTATGTTTTATTCTATATCATATAATGTGTTCATGTGTATCCTTGAGACCCATTCATATGTTTATTTCATATGGAATGTAATGATTATGATGATTTCTTGATTTTATGTGATATTTGATCTATCTTTTGAATCATATACCATATATTCTATTCTTATTTCAATTATAGTTGACCTCACTGGTTTTTCCTAATGGATTATCCCTCAAGAGGGATATATATTAGGAGAGGTTGGCATGCATTAGATTATCTATTCATGAGGGATGCGCCGACTATTTTTAGGATTATACCATTAAGGGGGGTGTGTTTAAATAGTGATTGATGTTCCTTTTATCATGGGATCAATGAAGGTAGTGTTTGTATCTGTGGACAAATATATGTATTTTTTTATTTTATGGTGTATTGTTAGTTATTTATACACTGTTTATATGTATGGAATCGACTAGTATCTATTATCAGTTGATGTGAATGGTCTTTTCTGGTGTCCTATTTATTCTTATAGTCACACTCTACCCAAGAATTTATATGTTATTTTATTATTCATGATTAGTGATCCTGTAAAGGGAAAAGTCCCAGTTGAGGATGGTTGTGAAAGTTTAGATGGAGTTTCTGGGTACTAAAAAATAGATATAATGATGGATAATTGGTTCTATTATATTTATATTCCTTACATCATATATTTATCCACCTCATATGCAGGCCTCTTTTTTAAACATATATGCCTAACCTTCTATATTTATACTACATGGTATGATATTTATTATATACTACTACAACTCTAATGGTTGTTTATATATTTATTTATTACTAAATTATGGTTATTAATTCGATTATTCTACTATTATAATTATCTAGAATAGTGGAAATAGTCTCTACATGTTGTTTTATATACCATTACAATGATTCAGAAACCAATTGTATACAGGGAGGCACACAAGAAGTTATGTGGCATCCCAGCTCGGAACACATGGGTTAGGTTGGGGTTTTACAATCCTGTCTAAACACATCATTTTGAAAAAAATATCATGATCATGTCCATGAAAACCTTATGAATAAATAATAACTTGACCGTGTTCACAAGAAAACTTATGAACAAATCATAACATGATCATTCTCTCACCCAACCCTGTAAATAAATAATAATCTAATCATGTCCACACACAACATGTATATAGGGAATAATAAGATCATGTCCAAAAATAACAATATTATCTAAGGAAATAATAGAAAATAACTAATTCCGTGGATCGTTATATATGAACCCACTCATAAATCATCTATACATATGTGTGCCACATAAAATCAATCTTTCAAAATTCAGGCATCACATAATTAACCGATGTAAAATAGATATTTTCCATTTAATCATTCATGGAACATTTCATAATTATTATATAGAAATTTTATGGATAGATCTATAGAACATATCCAGTGTGTATCAAATGTTACATCGAATGATTTTTACATGGATGTAAAATACCCATTTAATATTATTGGATAAATTTCCATGAAAAATAATAAGAAATATCTATTTTTTGAATGCATGAAAAATTATAAAAATAATTTTCTTAAAAATAAATACTTTATGATTAGAAACATACTTTAAAAATTACCATTTAGAACCAAAAAAAAATTATTAGAATAAAAATTTTATAAAAGAAATAATATTTCAAAAATTTCATTGAGAAGATATAAAAACAATGTAGAATTATTTCTCAAAAACATAATCTGTAAAAATAAATTTTAAGTTGAATAATTAAATTTATATTTAAAATTTTAATTATGAATACTTTAACAAAATTTTTAGTAATTAAAAAAAATGGAATTAAAATCCCTTATAAAACAAATTTTAGAACACGGAAATGATTATTTTTTAAAAATAATACCCATAACAATGAATTATGTCATTGAAGTGTAATTTTTTTACTGTAGTCATAAAATATGATGCTACAAGTAAAACTAAAATTTAAATTTCAAATATGTGAAGCTAATTCTTTTTGCAAACTTTTTATTTTAAAATTAATATCTAAATATTGATCCATACAAAAAATGTAATGTTTTTTCTGATAGAAAATGTTGATTATATTATAAAAAATATAATCATGAAAGGAAAAAATATTTCAATCTTTTTAAAAATACAATCAGTGAATCCAAAATCATAAAGGAATTGCTGAATAATTCATTTTGAATGAGGTAAAGTAATATTTAAAGATCACTAGAAATAATAAATATTTCAACTTAAATATAATAAAGGTGAACCTTAGTTGTATGAGTTAGTATAGATACAAAAAATAAAGAGATCATATAGAGATAATGAGAACTATTATTAACATCATAACATTTTATAGAGAAATTAATTAATCGATGTATCACACTGTACAATTTTGTGGAAAATAATAATAATATAGTCATAAAACTAAATAAAACAACCCTATAAAACCATTACAAAAAATAAAAAATTATTTATCAAGAAAAAATTATGATTTCAAGAATACACCATACAACATATAATAAAATATAATAAAAATACCTTGAAAGATAATTATTAAAACAAAAATTAAATTTCCATGAATAGAAGATAATTTATGATTATATACCTAATAGGTTGTGTTAAAACCATTTAAATTACGTTATCTATGTATAATACATATGTCTCATATAATGTAATTTCATATGAAACACTCTTAAGTTAATTATTGGCTTTAATGAATGTGTATTAAACTCATGTATAGTAAAAATAAAAAAATTACTAAACTATTTCATGACAATATTAATATATATTAAAATTTTTACTATTTTTTATAATCAGTTTTTATATATTCATTAGTTTGTTAACATATATTTGTTTACCAAATGTTAATATTTTGTATGTTTTGAGTATGTAGTCTAATGTTGATTTGGATCCAGAATTTTTGATAGAAATTTATCAATAATTAGAATATTAAATATATTTTATTATATGATTCATGTTAATTTATTGATTTTTATGGTCATCCATTGGGAGTTTTATTTATGACTCATAATTAAAAAATTTACAATAATATTGTTTTGATGATTTTTAACAAATACCGTGTAATATATAATGAATGTGTAAATATTAATTAATCATTTATAGAAACCTAAAAAATATAATATTATAATTTTTGTATAAAAATACTAATATATAAGTTTTTATAATGATACATGATATAAATTTATAGTGTTATTCATGTTGGTTTATATCAATCCAAACAAGAACTTGCTATAATTTTTGGGTATGTATAGTTAAGAAAGTGATTAATTTGCTAAAATATAACTATTATAGGAGTATAAAAATAATATTTTGGTATTTTATAGTGGTGAATCATATTTTTATAGAGTTAGATAATGGATTAAAGTCTATATGAAATATATAAACAAAATTTGGTAGGAAATAATCTGCATATACAAATGGGTGACATTCTATTTTTCCTCAGATTGTAATGAAGGTATGAATTGTTTTATATTTTCAGAATATATAATATTTTTTTATTATGATATTTATTCATTAAATTTTAGACTATGAAATATCCATTCATATTGGTTATGAAAAACAAATCAAGAAACTTATACAGGAGGTAGTCTGCACATAACACAACCAATGTGTTTATTTTTTTTTGAACGGTTAGGAGGAAGGAAGAAATTGGTTATCACCTAAACATAATAAAATTTTATTATAACTATTATAATTATATATTTATTTAAACTTGTTTTGATTATTTTGGGAAGTAGTTGAAGAGTATGAAAAGGAAAACTAATGAAAAATGAGTATTTGAGAATTCTACCTTATTCTTTGGAAGAGCTCCTTTACAAATTGGATTAAGCATGTGAGAGGTCTTATTTTCGGAAGAAAAAAATATGTATGATCATTCTGGGTGGTTTTGGGATTTATCATGAAAAATTTTGGACAAATATAATATGTTTTTTGTGTGTGAGAAGTGGTGGGGGTGGTGATGGATCCTTTATAAAGGAGATGAGAGACATTTTTATAATAATATAAAAGGATAAGTCACTATTATAGGGTCTAGTGGATCCAATAGTGGAAAAATAATAGATTTAGTAATGGTTATGGATGTAAAATACTTGAAAATAAATTTAACTCATGTTGTTATCTGTTTTTATGTCTTTCAATCCTAGACTGTAAACAACTGTAATTTTTTTGGTTTTTATTGTGGTAAATAATATTTACTTATGAAATTTATATTTAATGACCAAAAATAAAATGATCCATATTATATAATTTGAACCTAGTTATTCAAAATATGGGATAATTTTTAAAACATTAGTTCTAATTTTGATAAAAATTAAATTTAAAATAGATGACCATAAAACATAATAACCCTTTTTAGAAATAGAATCATTTTATGCATGTTTCTTAAATGTTAAACATGAGTTTTTTTAATTAAAAATTTAATTTTTAAAATAAATATTTTAATTTAAAATTATAATTTAGTTATATTAAAAAGGATTTAGAAATGATATATTTTTTCTTGTATTATTAAAATTTCATAAAAGTGACTATTTTTTTCAAAATTAGTATTTTTCACTGTTTTGAAAAAATGAAAATGTCTATAAAAAACATATAAATTAATTCTAACATAATTTTAAAAATAATAAATAAAAAAACAAAGGAAATTTATTAAAATTTTAATTCTAAAATATATAGACTAATTTTCAAAATTAATATACTAAATGTTAAGAAAAACAATTATTATTGAAAAATAATATTCTTAAGTGGTGTAAATATAATTTCATATCATTTTATTTTATGGAATAATAATATATTCATTCAGATATAAAAAATTTATTAAAATGAAGAATATTATTTTTTAGCAATGAATATTAATCATTTTAGAAACAATAATTTGAGAATGAACAATCATTTTTAATAAAAAATCCAATTAAATGTTTCTTCGCCATATGTAAGAAATTTTGGTTGAGTAAAATATTTTTATTTACAAGATGATTTATTATTATATTAATTAAATTTTGTTATTTTCATAAAATAAGTTTAAACATGTTATAGATCATTTTTTCTTATGAAGTGAGTTATCAAGAATATAAGAATTATTTAAAGGAAATGTATAAAGTAAAATCACAATGTGTTACCTTCCCCCTAAATACATTGCATCCTAAAAATTTTACATACTAATCACTGATGAAATAATTATGTGTTTCCATAATATATAAATTACTCATAATTTGATCTATAATTAGATATCTGCCTTATTATCATAAGTAATACAACTAAACTTTTTGTTCAAAAATATTTTACTTTAGGAGTTTCTAGAGACACACCATTCACAATATCATTTTCACGATTCTGTTCCCAACCAAATTAAAATATAAAATGGTTGTGAAAATATCCACAAAATCCAAATAAATAAACTTATAAATATGAAAACATATTCCTCAGATGACTTTTCCAATGACACCTTTATTTCAACCCATTTTACATTCTTTTCAACCATGGAACAATAGGATCAACTAATAACTCTTTTAGTTTTACCTAGGCTATCTATGTAATTTTACAATTTTATTAAACATCCAAAATAGTTATATATTACATCAAAAAATTACACTAAATCCTTTATATGGTTTATAATGTGTTTCTCAATCACTAAACAATATCCCCAGGGAGTGACAAACTATAGAATCTTGATATTTTGTTTTAAGAAGAACAGTTTATTCAATTTCATGCACCACAAGAAAAACTAAGATTAAAATGCACTTTATTATAATATTAAAATATTATTATTAAATTATGATTATTATTAGCTAGTTTTTGTTTTTTCAAACAAAAAAGGGAGTAATCACCTTATGAAATATGTGTAAGAAATGTTTCTTTAATAAAAATGAATTGATGAATTATCGGATCACATATCTATTTTTAATATATTATTTCTTACTATTCTATTACTCCGATTCTAGTTTGGTCTAGTGTGGTGGTTATCATGGAGGTCTTTGTTAGTGTTTTGTGGGTTCTAATGTTCTAGGATGTGTGTCCCTGTATAACGTGTTCATAATAGACCCAAAATTGTTCATTGAAGTTTTTTGTAGGATTTGTTCTAGTTTTGGGAATCCTTGATGACCAGTGAGCTTTGAAGTTGGATGGCCAATCCACGATGAGGATAGTTGTTGGTTCTCTAAAGTGGTGGTGGTGATTTCTCCTTTAACGTTGTACATTGACGATGGTTTGGAGTTTTTGGAACTCAGTTTTTGTGTTTTTTCAATGATGGTGGTGATTTTCAAACAACGCCCTCAGATTTTTGTAGTACTTCCTTCTGAGAGACATGGTGTGATGAGGGGTTCGCTTTCTTCCTGGGTGCATGAAACGAAGCAGGATATGGATATTGATAGAAATTCCATTCACTCTTTTATTTTTTCTTTAGGATTTGTATATTGATAAAACTAAAATATGAAGTAATATATATTATAAAATGGAAACATAACAACTAGAATTATTATATTTTTATATTTTTATTTTGATGGTATAATTACATTGGACACATACATAGTTCAGACAAATTGATTGTGAAAACAGTAGTAAAATCAGGTAAGTTATTTTTAAAAAATTAGAAGTATTATATTTTTTGGATGAATTATGGTGTTCAAAAAATATATTGAATTATTATATTGGATCATTTATAGATAAAGTATTTATATTTAAAATATAGTTCTATGTTGAGGGATTTAATGTCATGATATGTCAATAATCATGAAAATGACTTTAAATAATAAGAAAAATTTTAAAAATATTTTAAGATCATTATAAAACAATGGAAATTATATATTTATTCAAGTGGTTGCTAAAGTTTCCAAAATATAATTAATATTTAATTTCTGTCTTAATTATATATTTTTTAAATTACTTACATGACTTTAAAATACCGAAAAATGTATTATAATGATTATGGTTAAATATGGTAAAGGAAGGGATTAAACCACACAATAATGTCTAAAAAGAAATTTAATATTATCTAATTTTTTATAAATTTAATTTATTTCATACTTATACTCTTTATAATCTATTTATGGAATAGTTTATTATTTTTACCTAAGTTATAAAGATTTTATATATTAATATTTTACATATTTACATGTACCCAACTAACCTCACTTATAATAGGAATCCTCTGATCCTCTTTTCCTCACATCGATTAATCCATTTATCTCTAATAACATCAAAAACAATACCTTGAAATACTCCGACTAAATGTAATATATGTTGTCTTATAACTAAAATACCAACCAATAAGGCTGAAGGTGTAATCTAAATGATTTTTCTTAAAGAAGAGGTATAAATACTAACTGATTGATTTCATGATTGTTTCATTATCAAAGAATGGTAAATATTATATAACCATTGTTTTATTAAGAGCATTAAAATTATATAGAAAAAAATCAGTTATTTTTATTACAAAAAATAATATCATCCACTTTTATATCACGTGGGATATGAAATCATCACCTATGCATACATGTGAATTACCACCTCAACAAAGTGATGAGTTTTACCACCTCACACTAATGGTTATTATGATGGATTAAATGAATTTATATAATATTTATTTTGAAAATATAATATAATTCATATATTCTTACCCATCCCATTGTGGGAAACCGACGGCGCTATTCGTACGTACGTGTGGAATACCACCTTCACAAAGTTATCTGATTGTCTTTTAATTTTAAAAATTAATAAATGGTTCTAAAATTTTATTTAATGTATAAAAATGAAAATAATTTCTTGATTAATATTCTAGATGTTATTGAATAATGAACCTTTCGACTATGGCCAACCAATTGATGTTGTTTTGGGATAACAAACCAAACATCCTCAAACATACGACATAAATGTAACTGATTTTGTAACTACATAATACATAGTAACAAATGAAATGAAATGTATTATAATAAGTTTGTTTCCCTAAAAATTTCTTAAGTATTTAAATAATTAATAAATGTTTATTATATAGGATCAAATATACGTTCTTGGTGATTTATACATAATGTAATGGATTTATTTTCTTTATTTATTTTCATTAAGACTCATTCAATGTTCACCCATTTTTTGATGGGTATATACTTACATAGGTAGTTATTTTATCATTTATTTACTAAAAATAATGTGTTTTAAAAATACTTCTAAATATTCCCTCCTTTAATTATCTTTTCATTCCGAATTTACGAATGTGGTAATAGATTTATGTTTAGAAATATAATTAAAAAGTATTAATATTTTAAACCATTTTTTAATTTCATTATTATTGTTTTAAAAGAATACTTTGTAATTTTTTCTAAATAGTTTATTTTTTTCAAATTTAAAATAGTAGTAAGGGAATCATATTTTTAACAAATATGCAATGAGACAAATTTCACTACACCATAAATGTTATTATTTAAGAAGAATATTGTAAATATTTCCATTGGTTTTCAAAAATGTAGGCTATTTATATTTACTCTATTAATTGTTTTCTATAATTTACATAGAAAAAATATTTCTATAATTTTTTTAAATGAATCTTGACATTGATTCAACATATGTGATAAATAGAATAATTTAAGAGTTTTTATAATGAAAATTAAATATTGAACATGTTTTAAGTATGTTATAGTTTGTGGACATTATTCATGATGATTGGTGACCCATATAACTCTCTAATTCATTGGTTAATGATTCATTACTTGAAGAATATATATGGGGATTAACGAGTAATTTTTTTCTTTTGTAAGAGTACATGTTTGAAATATTGTAAGAGGGATATGAAGATGAAGTCCTAATGTACTTATAATAATTTTATATTCTATCAAATGAGTTTTTATGGAATACTTAATATTTCATAATTTACGATAATGATATTATGTTTAAAGAAAATTTTATTCTTATTTTATGGGTGAAATGTCTATTTTCATGAATTATTTTATGAGTGTTCATGTTTTTTTAAATAAAAAAACATCACGATTTTGATGCAATCTTTATGATTTATTAGGATTTTTTATAAAAAATATATGAAAATAATTTGATTTACTGTTAATTTATGTGATAATTTTATCTCAATCATTATTACAAAAAGGAAAATGTTCTTATGGGGTTTTTATAAATTTTCAAATTGAAAAAGGGTTTACATTTGTTTTAAATCACTGAAATTTTCATGCTCATGTAATTTTTCAAAAAACAATTTCACTTGGCCTATGGATGTTTTGGAACTGTATAAATGAATATACATTCACTATGAATATTATTCTTAAAATAAGAGAACCTGTTTTGAATGAAACAAGTGTCTAAATTTATGAATCCAGTATTTTTTTAAAAATGTTTAATGATTAGAAATGTGCACATTGTTTTGTAATTTTTTGATATGTAATCATTATTCAAAATTATATGAAATTAAAAACCTCAATATCATGCTATTGTAAAAACAATTATATCCTTCATATCAAACTCAAAATTATGGGATTATAAAGGCATGTTTGTTAAAGTTGGTATCTGAGAAAGGGTAGATATAATTTTAGTGGTTAAGATCTAATCAAGTAAGGACAACATGAGATTTTTATATATAATAATGGGATAATATGTCTCTAGATGATCAAAACTTTAAAGGTATGAATATACCTTTTGAATTTTTCTGACAATATATAAAGAGAAATTTCTTAGAATACAATCATTGGGTTTAGTATGTATTTTTGTGAATTTTATTTGAGGAAGAATGATTTCTTTTGGATGAATATAAAAAGGTAATGATAACATTTAGTGTGAATACATCAATTAATTTTTTTGTAAATATGTATTTTCAGATAAATTTTTATTATATTTTCGGATAGTATCTTTTTATCAAATAGATATCCATAAGATTGAAAATTGACTTTGTGTCCATTTGATTCAATATATGTTTGAAAAATATTTCTATATTGTAAACATTTTATTATTAATGTATATGGAAATATTATTAGCCAACATGGGATTTTATATTATAAATAATGGATGAATTATCTTTTGGATGAATATATGATTTTATATTTACTTTATGGTGATTCAGATTTTTTACTTAAAATATTATCATATTTTAGAGATTTTATGAATGGGGAATATACATTTTTATGTGACTTTTTGTGTTTTTGATGTTATTTGGAGATAAATTTTATGTTTATAATTGAAGAATATGTTCTGAAATCATTCTAATATTTGGCATTTTGTTTTTAGACTAAAATATTTTAATGTGTTTTATGTTTAGTTATTTATATAATGATTTCGGGTAACATTGAGTGTTATTATTGAGGATTTGGATATTAAATGAGTATTTATATATATTTAATATTATCTTAACATCTATAAACAACTTTCGGTTTTGTTACTGAATATAAATATAAGGAAAAACTTTTAAAAAATTTATATTTATTTTTATCAACTGAATGTTCATTTTATTGCTTCAGGGATACAATTTTCATCTTAAACATTAATCTCTTGGAATATGAGAAAATACTGAAGTTGAAACTGATCAAATAGAAAACAAATGGTAAAATATCCATTATTAAGAAATGAGAGAAAGAACATATATTTTCTTGAAATATATATCATGAAAGATAAATAATTTCCCAAAGATATTCAATCTTATAAATAAAGTAACACTCATTTACCAAGGTTCACATTTAAAAACTAATATATAAGTATGAGTCTTATAGAGATTCTTTATTTTATGAAGTATTATACTTTCAGGCATTGAACTAGAAAATAAAATTCATGACAACTACTTTACCTAATTTTATTAATATGTTATGATAAATTAATTCTAGGGAAATCAAATAAAAATAATGATGAAGCAATTTATTTACATGGGGGGGGGGGGTAATGGAACAAAATTACATGTTAGCATAAAAAGAGTAATATGTTCAATTACAAGCACCACAAGAAATACTGATCCAATAAAAAAATATTACAGTGTTAAAATTTTATTATTTCAATATAAATGTTAAATCAATGTTTTTGGTTAGATGTATTTAAATAGAAGTAACAAAATTAGGAAATATATATAGGGAATAATTATTTAATACTAATATATCAATTAAATCTTAGGAAATAATGAATCTATATTAAATAAGATTATATAAGATTAATTTTTGTATTTGTCAGAAAATGTATTTCTATTTTCAATGTATTTTTATTATTCTAAATTAAGTTATTTACTATTTATGAATTATTTTAATGAAATATATCGATCATATATAAAAAAAATATAATTCATATAACAGTGGTTGTTTTATAAGTAAAAAGTATAAATTCATTTTATACATTATGAAAAAAATTTAAAAAAATGTTTTATAGTATTTTGTGTGTGCATATTATTATTGATTTCTTACACCCTCATAAAATGTATTATATAAAATATAAGAATTTCATTAAATCATTAAGTCAAAATAATATTAGAATAAATCTTTGAGTTTTTTCTAAAATATTTGTTTTTATGGTGAATAGTGAAAAATAATGAAGTTAGAAAACTATCCTTTCATTAGTTTTTTGAATGTAATTTCACTATTAAATATAGTTTTTAATTTATTTTATAGTAATATAAGAATAATTTTACTGAAAATTGAAATTAATGATTTGGTAACCATTATTATACATTATTTTAATATCAAATCATTTTTATGCTCAAAACATATCAATTTCCAAAAAAATACTACTGTTAACGCTCATATATTAAAATCGATTTTTTCCAATTGTTGAAATTAAATCATAGAAAAATGATTTCATTTTTATTTAACTTATTCAAACTATTTTATATGTTTTATTTTATTTTTATCCATAAATAATAATAACTATCTAAAATGTGCATCACTATAGTGAAGAGTACAATGAGTTAAACAAGGTTAAAACTACAAGATACAGTCTAAAAATTAACCCCATACATGAAATAATTTAATTTTATTGTGGGATTTCAACCATCAACATATGATCTTTTGAAATATATCATTTTGGTTTCACTCTCCTTTGATTACAACTTTTATATTAATTTATGTTAAGATTAATTACAAAATGTCACTCTCTGTTAGTTATTTTGTTGCCATGACATGTATATAGAAAAAAATTATTTTTTAATCAATATAGATGAAAATAATTATTCATAATTAACATTATTTATGATATTAATTTATTTTTATTTTTAAATTTTTTCATAATTACATTTAATGATTACGCAACGCCGACACATCACTTATGCAAGGAACATATAAAGCAGGTAAACAATTTTTTTTAAAATAAAATTTTTATTTTTAGGAATAATTATTATTTTACCAAAATTTATTGGATACTTATAAGTTATTATTCATGGTGAAAATACTAGTATTTGAATTATTTTCTTCTTTAATCCTTTAATATCAATATATGTGGATCATCTGAAACATGATTGTATATGATATTTAATGTTTATTTTTAAAAAATAATTAAAAATCAGAAAAATACTAAATTAACTCATTTGGATGGGAGAATATATAACATATCATGTATGTTTCTTTCGTAATTTTTTAAATTACATTCATGACCATTAATTATTGAATAATATGTTATAATTTTTATGCTTGAACAAGGTGAATAAGGGGTTAAACAAAATGATACGGTTTAAAGTGACATTTAAACATGTAAAATTGGTTTGGTTTCATTTATTTCCATTTTACCCTCCTTAAATTATAATATATATATTTTTTGATCCATTTTGAATGATTTTTAATCATTTTATATATGAATATTACATGAATTTTCCATATTTCCACATTCCTCAATAATTAAAGGGAACATCATATACTCTCTTATTCACACAACAAAATCTATTTATATTGAATAAGAAATATAAAAATCCATTTAAATATTTTCACCAAAAGTCGTAGAGGTTTTCTTCCCAACAAAAGACTAACATAGAAATCCAAATATGTCAGCCGAAGGTGGTTTCTCAAAGAACATGTATAAATCTTAACTATGTGTTTTTTTTGATGGTTAAAACTCAAATAAATCGGATATAATGATGAAAAATTTAATAAAATATTTCTCTTAAATATATTTTTTTATTATGTTGATGACACACCAAATTTTAATCTCTTTTATCATCTTGTGGGAAATGGAACCATTACTCATGAGTGTGTGTGGATTACCACCTCCATAAGGTGATTTGTTGCGTTTTCACTGCCGCCTCACAAGGATTGTTATTATAAATTATTTAATAAACATATATGATATTCATGAAATAATTATGATTATTTAAAGAAAATAAAATTCTAACCTTCATACACTTAAACCATGGGAAAATGATCACTTTCCTCATGCGTATGTGTGAAAAACCTCCTCTATAAAGAAATGTGATTCAGTTTTACTATCCTCATATTATGGATGGTTATAAAATTTTATTTAATGAATAATAGTGATAATTAAATTAGAAATAATAATATGGATAATGTGATACAGACTCCTTTTTTAACACACCGATTCGAATCACCCATCCTCAGCCAATGAGCTGCATGACCACATGTGCATATCCTCATATAGAAGAGGATACAAACTACAAGTGAGAGTTTGAATTGTAAAATGGGGAGAAAATACAAAATATTTAAATTTATACAAACCAAATTAATAATAAATAAACGTAATAATAAAAAATTGGACCAAAGAATATGGTAAAAATAATTCTATAATATATGACCTAGAAGATATCGAAGGTCCTAAAAGTAAAAAAACAAATACCACCAATGAAGAAAGTCAAACTAGAGAATAATCACACAATATTAATTTTAATGAATAAATTTAAAAATTTACTCTGATGTCTATCTGGATTAAACATATGATAACCTTGATCCATATCCATAGCTCCTTGTCACTAAGATCAATTCCTTTCCATGATCCTTGACCATCATATATAGATATGCTCTGAGATTCCTATGGGTTGTGGGTATAATCCAATTAGGACACCACCAAATCATCCTTAATTTAATTCATATGTATAAGGGTTCTATGATGTGATATTATATTAATGTTCACATAAGTTTCAATCAATATTTTGTTGAGTTGTTGTGTACAAACCATGCCACCAAAACAATTGACTACTCATTCATCAGCTGCATTCTTGATGGGGAAACAAAATAGAAATAATGAAATAGTACTGAACACGATTCCATCACATAGAGCTCTAACCAAACACGAAGGTAAAAGACCTTAGTCTCAGCCATAATTCCATTGAGCCTCATTTCTATCATCAGTTTGACCATTAGGCTATCACGCACCACCTATAAATTGGTTTGGGCCACATGGATATTCAATCCCTCCATAAACATGGGTCAGACCTCCATGACATCATATACTTACCCTAGGGCTTGATCTATCATCATCATTGCATGTTACATATTCTCCCCATCTATGGGATAACTGATCCATAATGATCCACCTTTCATTTTATACTAAAAGGAAAACCTCAAAAGGTCATAAATTCACAAAAAAGGAGAAAAACACATATACTATCAGTATAAAATAACAAGAATGATTATCATCAACATCAAAAACACAAATAAACACATACACACACACTCACAAACTTATGATCGACATCAATCATGGTCCTCACTAGATACACATATCTATATACATGTGAACAATATCTAACACTGGTATCACTATCTACATATGCACACACATATGTTAATTATATAGAAAAAACATAATAGAAGAATTATAAATGGAAATAAAATTCATTTATCAAGAAAAATTATTTGTAGTATTAATATCCTTAATGATTCAACACTTGAAAAAATAACACACACCAAAGTAAATGAGATCCATTCCCAATTATTCAAAAAAAAATTATTTTTTAAAATGTTTCTAGAAGATGAATATGATAGGTAATTGAATTTTATTAGGCTAATTCAATGATACCAACAACCAATAGTAGATCTATATCCACTCGAGAAAGGAGGAGTGATTCTCTAAAGATTCAGGATTTGATCCTTCGACCATCCAAGAATAATCCATTAGATCACTTGGAAAAGGTGGATTTGTACATAGTAGTTATATCTCTAATTCATCCCAACTGAAATAAATTATTATTTAGTTATATTGAGAATAAGTTATAATAATTATCACATAAATTAAATTATCAAAGTGAAAATGCATTATATTCACCTGAATTTTGAGTTTGAATGGGGTAGAATTGTAATAAATCCCCACTATTGTAACATCATACCCCCCACTAGTTGTCTTGTAAAGAGGTTATGGTTATACTCGGACTTAGGTGAAACCAAAAAGTCACCAAATTATGAAAATAAATTCCACATACTTTAAGAAAATTGGGAGATGATTTATCTTTTTTCAAGATATAATGTGCAACAATAATAAAACAATCATCCTATCCTATAAATGATTCACGGAGAACAATACAATACATTTCAACCTAATAGTGATTTTCTATATTAGATCTTAAATGGGATGAAAATAGAAACCATGAAAGAAAAAAAAATTCAAGAAAAAAAACTATCAAATCCCAACTAGTTCTAAGTTCCAACTCCATATTCCTGTTTCATGGTATCAAGAAGCACCATTAAATAAATATGATACCTAGCCTTTACTTGTGTCCCAATAAATTATATAGTATAATGAAAAATATTTCCTAATATGGTGGTGAGCCTAACCTCAATAAGGGTTCTAAAGGCTTCCCAACTCATGACACTTGGGGAAAAATCAATTTTAAAATTTATTTAAAATAGTTTAAAATAAGTATTAACATTTTATTAAAAAAAATAAACAATTTATGAGGAATAAAATCAAAAATTCTTGAAAAAACATTTCTCATTTTTGGGAATATTTTCTTCCATGTCCACAAACACCACCATACACACAAAAAATGTTAGTGTCACTATTTTTTGGGGATTATCATGTCCATACTCTATTCCAAACTTATGATGTTACTTCACAACCAAAACCCATCCTACTCAACACATTAAAAATGGTAATCACACAGACATCCCAATAAATTTAAAAAAAAATCATTCCATTATTTAAATAATTCGATAAAAAATATTTACATGTTTTAAAACCAAACAATAATTTTAATATAATAATTTTCAAATTTTAAAACATGTTGTTCTCTGAAAAATAATCAAATTTCAAAAATTTTCCAAGACATAATAAAAATGGATCTTTTTAACAGAAATCACATAATAATTAAAATATAACTTTAATAAAAAATTGAATATTAGTTAATCCTTATAGTTATATATTATGTGGATATAAACTAAAATCTACGTACCTCACAACTATGAACAACATAAAGAACAAATCATAATGCTCCAAGATCTGATCACAACCCACATCCCCTTTTCTAGATCCAATAAGATATTGTCATGATTGAAATCAATAAATATATAGCACTCTATAAAAGACAAGATATATGGATTTTAGGGAGAGAATAACAATGTATCTAAAGTGGAAAATGAAAAATGAATACTTATTTAAAAATACGGGTATGTAATGTACTCTAATTTTCTTATGAATCACTTCTATATAAAAGGGTATCATATATCAATAATATAGAGAAAAAGAAATTAGTTATTTATAGGGAATGAGAGATAAAATATGGTATCAGGTGTTAATAATTTTTAGATACAAAAAATTTGGGTTGAAATTGTAAGCCACATAGTTAGGATGCACAGCTTGGAAAACCTTTTTGTAACCATGCGGTGGTATTGTCCCAATCAAACCCCTAACATGTTTGGATCTTATAGTAAGAAAAACTGTTCACCATCTGTGATTTAATATCTAATTCATGTAGCATATTTTCTTATTGGAAATTTTATTGTTTGGCTAATCCAATCCCTAAACAAGTTTTATAGTGACAACTATCCTCTCATGTAGATTTTACTAAATGTTATTCAAAATTAGTACTAACGATGGAAGAAACATGATCTTCCATAAATTACTCAAAAACATGCTAAAACCTATTAAAGACTCCCCAAAAACATCCCATGTATTATATAATATCAATGTAAATAAATAAATGGTCATGTACATAAAACTAGTGGTGCTAAATTCTCTCCAACATTGGTATTTCCTTTACAGAAAAGTAGAAAACATGTTTTCTCTAAGGAGAGTTTTGGTGATTTCTCCAATAAATCCTTTTCACACTCCCAAATTTGATCTTGAATATAACCATGCTACCCTAAACAATATACTGGAAGGAAGATTTTTAATGAAATTTCTTCTCTTTCCTATCCAAAATAATTGTAGTAACATTAAAAAACATTTCATTCATCTCTATTTCAATATGATCACATAGAATCAAAATGTCATGATCAGGGAGGTACATATTTATATAAGATACATAAAACACATTGTACACTGAACTTAATAGTGGTTTCAATGTCATCCCATATTTCATCTCCCTAACTAATTCAAGAATATAAAAATGGATTATGTATAATGGGGATGACATCCCCTTTTTACCAAAATAATGGTTCCCACGTCGTGGATATATTCTTAAGAAAGCATGATCACTCATGTAAAACAACAAAATGGTTGTCTATGATGATCAAAATATTATTTTCAGATGAAATTGATACCTATCCATCCTCTTTCTTACCAACTATATATTCAATATTTTTTGTTGAAAAATGAATAGTCTAATTAATAATGTCTCAATAATTTCTTTCAAACAAATTGGATAATGAAATGGATGATCATAAAATGATTTAGAAGGATCCATATGTATCGGTTTGAGAAAACTATTACTCCCTGAGATCTCCAATAAAAATATATTATCATCACACGAGCTATAAAATCCATTACCCAAGACCTCATCCTGTCCTTAATTGTTTAGGGAGTACTTTTGGATTGTCTATCTATTTTGAGGATTATAATACTTTCCCATGTTCTACTGAGTTCCAAGGGATTACTGTAAGGATTTCAAAAAATAAGACATAAACCATGGGTCTCAACCAGATATAATAATTGATGGAACACTTTATATCTTTATTATTTCCATAATGTAGAGTTTGGAAAAGTCATACACCATATTTGTTTCAGGAATATGAATGGAGTGAGTGGTGTTTTCGATCCAATCCACAATAAAACATATAAAATCATGTTTTCTAACCATTATTGGTAGAATTTTAACAAAATACATAGAAATATACCCCCATTTATAGATGGGAATTAGTTTTGAACAAAATATTCTTGAAATCTATTCATGGACTACCTTGAATTTTAGACATGTGAGGCATCTTGATTTGTATTCTATTATATCCCTGTTATTACACCTATAAAACTACGCCTTCAAATATTAATACATTTTTTTAATTTTATTATGGAAATCCCATCATGAATAGTGGTAGACACTAAGAATCCATTTATGATAATCCAAACATATAACAATTCGATATCTAAACTATAACACTGAAGTCCCATACAACTTCCATACTTTAAGAATATCCCCACCAAGGAGTTTTGAAATTATATTAATGAATTCATGATCATATGATTGAGTATTTATAACCCCCTCAACCAATAATTGAAAAAAAGTATATAAATAAAATTGGAACACTACCTTGTTCTTCTTAATCCATATGTATATCATCATGCATGTTATAAGCTTCCATTGACCTGATACCTTTTATAATGTTTTTTTTGAATTTTTACTTAATAAATCATCCATAGAGTTCTGTTTACCCATTTTATACATTAATTTAATTTAATTAATTTGAAGATATTCTACATGTCTTTATTACCTTAGATTCAAATCCCTTTGTCCGAAATGTCTTCAAAAATAGTTTGATCTATAAAAACCTTATGTTTCTCAATGAAAATATAATAATACCATGCATTCAAGGAATAAAATACAACAACTAATTCTAAATCATGTAATAGGTAGTTATTCTCATGTTTCTATAACTATCATGATATAAAAGAAACAACATGATCTCCCAGCATGAGAACTCATCCAAACCCAAATCATGATGCATCACAATAGACCACAAATCAAAATCATTACTCTAGACACAAGAGGAAAGCTGCTAATATTTAAACCAACCTAATGTTCTTGAAAGGATTTATCACATTCCACATTTCATTGGAAATAAATTACTTTCCTTATCAATGATATCTCTGGAAATTGCAGAAATTAAAAATCACATACAAATAATTTATAGTATCCCCCAAATATAAGGAAACTACATATTTGAAAGACATTATTCATTGGATACCATGAGGTAATATATTTTATCTTTTCAGAATCAATAAAAACTCCATTTTTTGAAATTAAATGGAATAATAAATGTACCAATTTTATATAGAAGTCACACTTAGATATTATAAAACAACAAAGATACTCTCTCACGATACGTAAAACAATCTCCATGTTTTTCCCATTGCCTATTTTTCTATTAGAATACACCTGGATATCATAAAAAACTACAACAATGGAATCCTGATACCTATGAATAATACTAATCAACAATTTCATATAGTTGGACGGTGACCTCATAAGAGAAAAAGGCATGATGAAAAATTCATAATATCTGTATCTTCTTCAAAAAGAAATCTTTGAAATATTCTCCTTTAAAACATGCAGTTGGTGAGATCCCAATTGCATATAAATTTTTGATAACCACCAAGATTCCCTCAATTGATAAAATATATTATTTATTATTGGAATAGTATTTTTTTATTATAACATGTATAATATTTTGATAATTCCCACAGATCCGATGAGTTCTATCCACCATCCCCACAACATGAACCGGTGCTACTCATTGAATGGTCAGTCATATGAACCCTTTACTTCATTACTATTTTAACTAAACTATCAGTTACCTACATTCCTCTTGATAGATTCTATATTATTGAAATGAAATAGGATTTTTTCCAAGATATATATCAATCATATACTCCAGTTTTATTTTGGGATAAAACCATAAGAAATTGTTAGAAAAAACATTAGTAAATTGGGTAATGATGTATGGAAAATATCTATTCCCAATATCATCAGTAGATTCATAATTAATAGAATCTAAATGATAAGATATTATTCAAAACACTAATTAAAAATTCATTCTCAATCATCTATTAAATCCCAATCTCATATAAATAGGTTCTCCATGCCGTCCAGATATGTTGAACAAACCTTTTTGGAATAATAGTCGATGTGGTTATTGAACGATGTAGACCAATCCATGCCAATGATCAAGTCATAAAAATCCATCTCAAGCATAGAAAAATCCCGAATCAATTATCCCAATATTTAGTTATATAGGATGGTTTATAAATAAGGAATCAAGAATAATTTTGGCCTAAATGAGTTTGAAGTTTCAACACAGAAGGAATTGTCTTAACATGAAAACCTTTATGATTAACTTCACAAAAAGAACAAATGAGTGGGAAAAAGTCATATAAAAAAGAGTATAGAGGGTTATAATTTAATTTAATAACACCTATAATCATTGAAGGACCATAATTATCTTTAACAATCACATTCTCAACTCTATACAGTTTACTACTCTTTTTTTCTCTCTTTCTAAACGAGATGATATTATATAGGTTGAGGTGTCATGTTATTCCTAGAATTCCCCAAGCTTTATCAATTCAGTTGATGAAAATTATTCTATAGAGCTATATTTTTGAAGAATATAATTCCAGAGAAACATGAGATGTGACTGTAGCACCTAACCCTGGTGTACTGTGACAATATATCTAAATATTTCATAACTCGTTACAACTTTTGTTTGCTCTTGGTTCCATAAAACAATATCACTTGATGTGGTAAATTGATCCAAATTGAAAGAAACCCAACATAATTTTAAGTATAAGCGGATGGTTTACTAGTCACATGGTCTGGTAATGAGGTTTCCAACCACAAGGGATGTATATGTACCTCTTCCACTTATTCCTAGCATTAGAGTTCCCGACAGTCCATATAGAAATAAACATGCTCCCTCCAACAATATTTCTTAAAATATCGATTTTTTCCTACATCAATATATAGAATGGTTTGACATAGTCTGTTATAAAAATATTGACAATATTTTATCAAATTTAAAATATCAAGAATAATTAAATAATGTGTGACCTCAAGGATACATTTATAGAATCTTCTTAGAAAAAGTGTACTAAATTCATAAATTTATCCTAATAATCTGTTATCGAGATTTTTTCTTTCTTCAAACTGATGAATTATGTTGTTATAGAGATATACTTTTTGTGAGGATAAAATATATCAATAATTAATTTCCTAAAAGAATACCATTTCAATCCTTGTTTTAGTTTATCATGGATATATAAATCCCATAATTATCATTTATAATCCTACAACATATATGATTACAAATTTATTTTCGTCTCTGTTCATGTACCAAAGAAATAAAATATTTTATTAATCCAATTCATCCATACTTATAGTTTTTATAGCTAAAAATACCCATGAAATATGGTTGGATTATTATTTTGAAACTAAAAATGATGGTCACCATGTGGAGGCTCATCATTCTAATTAATCCAATGAAACACATAAAATTTGGGACAATAAATTTAACCTAGTGTTTCTCCATTGATTGATCTGGTGCAACAAAATTTTTCGTAGTCTCTTCTAATGGGTTTATATGATGTCTAACCAGTTCCATTTTCTATAACAAGAAAAAAATCCATTTGGTGTGACACATTTGTAACTAACGCATTAACAATTACAAAACCATATTAACACAAATCATAACATAACATTCCAAAATCAATCCATTTTCAACATTTTAATCATATTTGAAAATATAATTACAATGATTTTCAATATCAACCCATTAATATATATTTTTATAAAAACAATTCCTTTTAACCATTTTATAGACTATTAAAATCATAATAGACAATACAATTGTAATGGGATATCTTACTATCAATACATGGAAGGTAACTATAATTAGTTGAACCCACTTCGATGAGGTGGCACTAACTATAAGTGTCTCGAAACTCATATGTACACATACATATTGATATTTTGAAGTTCAACAGGAAACTGTTATCTACAAATTTTTATGACATACATTTCATGTTCTGAACATCTCATCTCCTTGAAAGAATCCTAAATGCAGACTGAAACTATTTCGTACTAAAGGACCAAATAATATGGTAGCATTTGTAACATCCCTCCCCTCACCCATTTTCTTGATAAGATGTGGTGATGATATTATTCCATAGATAACATCCCAAGAAACCAAAGCATGACAATAAATTCTAAGGGTTTGATGAAAACTGAAGACATTTTCCATTTTTCAGGATAAATCTTCTAACAAAAAACAAAAAATATCCAGTCCTATTGATGATGCATGAACACAAATAAAACCCAACTTAGTCCCAATAGGAATGAACTCTATAAGAGTTATAGTATAAATAATAGAAAAAACTCTCAAAGAAAACATGAATAAAAACAAAAAACAACCAACTTCCTACCACCTCAATGATCCAACTCAAAATACCTCTTCCTTGGAATCAAGAAGAATCATTAAATAAATGTGAGACCTAGACTTTATCATTATCCTGATAGATGATGTATCTTGATTCACAATAGTTACAAAGTAGTGGACGAGTGAAAACATTGTAGTATTTCTATAAAGACTTCTCAAATTATTCCATTAGGACAAAAAAATTAGGAATACATTTATAAAATATATTAAAATAAGGATAAATTATTTATATCAAAATAATAAATAATTCAAATGGAAATATCACACAAGGAACAAATTTTTTTATCATTTTATTTGGAATATTTTTTTCCATTTCTACACACACAAAAATTCACATACTCAATCATGGTGTCAATATTGATAGTGGAACATTACATCCATACTTTATTACACATTGATGTTGGTACCTCATGACCATATTCTATACCAATCAACATAATACAAAAGGGTTATGCCACAATAATCCCATTCCATTAAATAAGAAATAATTCCTTTCCTTAGATCATTTTAATGAATTGTTTGCATGTGTAAAAAAACCATAATTTTAAAATCAATATTTGAATATTTTAAGCAAAGGGGATTTCCAAAATCCAATCAATTGTACCCAATTTTCCAATCCATAACCAAAAAGGGATTTTACATGAATAAAATAAAATATATTTCACCATAATTCAAAAAAAAATATGTAAAT
Source organism: Viscum album (assembly GCA_963277665.1). NCBI lineage: Eukaryota > Viridiplantae > Streptophyta > Magnoliopsida > Santalales > Viscaceae > Viscum > Viscum album. The sequence continues at coordinate 1,642,666,685 of OY728145.1, forward strand.
TAAAACCATTACTTAATGTACTATATCAAGTAGGTATGAGAGGGAATCCACCAACCTCTCAACTATTGGTGAAATGAAGAATATCCCTTTACACATCTATATCAGATCAAAAACCATGTTCCTTCCAGTAGAACCAATAAAATAGAATTAATATTTACATAAAACAACATAGATCTATCCATACAAAACTAGATTTATGGTTAAAACAGATAGAAGATCAAATGATCTAGGGAGAATAATGAAGAAAATGTACTCACTGATGAATAAAAATAATTAATGCACTTAGAATCACTTTAGAGTCACTCTCAGACCGAAGAGAATCATCTCAAATTCCATGGGAGAAAATAGAATTTGTTATTTAGAGTTATTAGGAGTCTAAAGAGGGTCTTTTGAGTAAATTCAGTTTAACTAAAAAAAATATCCAGGTGCCAACTGTAAACTATATGGTTCAGCCACAGGGTTTGGAAAACCGTGAGCCAACAATGCAACAATATTGTCTCATGGAAACCACTTTCATTGTTAAATCACTTGGTTTGAAAAACCATGTTCCAACCATGGTTTTAATTGTATTTCAATCCCCAATTGGGCACCTACCATGGTTCTAATCTTATATGATAACCTAAATATGGAACATGATTTCATCTAACATTATAGAACCTATGCCCCAAAAAAATGAATCATGAACATGGAAAAACTCCTAAAAATTTCCATAAAGTCAACCCAAGAATTATAAAAGCACAATGTACCAATATAAAGGGTCATGTATGTGTAACTATGGAAGCAACAACTACTATCCCTATGTTTAAGATCCATATGAATAAGAGGAATAATAATATTCGAATGTATTTTTTAGGTCTAAAACACTATTTTATGATTAATTTAAATTCCATACATGGTTTTCTTTCATGGTTTATTATACTATTCACTAAATATGTAAGGCATACTACCTCTTATGAGAACCCACACTATTTAGAAGAGATCATGGTAAATCATTCTATAACAATGATTTTTTCTTGTCTCCCAAGTAACATGATTTTCTATAAAATATCACATGGATATATCTAATTTTATTGTAACCACATGAATCCCACTATATATCTCCAATGTGCCTTATAATTTCTTGGGGAGTACTGCATAGTTTTCCTTATCTACGCTCAAACTGTGAACCCAATTAAAGTTCTCTAAAACCCTTCATAAATATCCAAAAGCTAACAAAAAGTTCAAAAAAGAAAAGGATAACTCAAAAAATCTTAAATAAGTGTTGATTGAAAAGATTAATATAGCTAAAAATTTAAATCCATTATAATTTCCCCCTTTAATTAACTATCTTCCTTGATATGTGTTTTTTATGGTTCCTACTCAAATAGCTAGGGATATTGAGAACATATATATGATTTATTCTACCATTTCACTTGTTAGATTCATACATGCTTCCAAAAGACTCAACAAAGTGGTACGATCTTCCCCATTACACCTTATAACTCTATTACACAATAAGTATTGGCCATTTCACAAACAACACTTCTATTTCCAGTTCAATGTACTTCCTATAAATGAATACACCTGATTAGTCTTATAAAACTTGAATATAAGGGACATGGAAAAAATTATGAATAAATCTCTATCATGGAGGGAGGTCCAAATATCTGGCCCTGATTTTTATTTTCATAGTGATCTTAACTAGCCCAAAAAAATATGTTTTTATCTTCCATTGCTTTAAAAAATGAAATCCCTCAACTAATGTGACACATATAAGAAAACATGGTTTCCCAAAGAGATCAAAACCTGTCATCTCCTCTAGTCATAATATGAGTATTTCCCACTCTGACTGATAACCACAATCTTTTTGATAAACTAGATATTTTTTATCGTGTCCCAAATTATACTTGGCCAAACAATACTACCTAACCCGCCACATGCTGACACAATAGTGAGGAAACGAATACCTATAAAGATACATAAATGGTTCCATCTAAAATGATACATAGAAATAGTTATATTACAAGATATAAAATAAATCAATATGACCATCCAATTCTAACCTAAAATACAAGACATAATAAAAAATCATATCCTATAATATCTAGATCCTCTTTTTAGATTGTCCAAATTTCTATAGATGTTATCCAGTAATCCGTTTTAACTGAGTCCATAAATTAATCTTATAACATTCCCAAAACCGTGATATAAATGGTTCTTATCTCTTATATACAATACATGAAAAAACTATATGAAGTTATTCAATATCAAGAAGATTAAAGCTTGTCCAACTCTTCAATAGAGAGATTTTATCGAATAGGTGAGAAGTGTGCCACTTTCTTCATCAAAATCATTAATTACCCAAATCAAATATTGAATTCTCAGGGTCATGGGAAACCCCATCATGAATTCCATAATTCACAAATACCACATCCTCATAGGAATGATAAGTGGATGAGGTAATCCACTTTTTCACTAGTTCTCTTCTTTTATCCTCTAATAGGTAAAGTAACGAGGGATGGAGCTTGTGTTGTCTCTCTTCATTGAAAACTAGTAGAATTATTCTATCACATCTCGATACATCTTCTTCAAACTTGGGTGAACACCAAGTGAGATGTATGGGTGTCCCTAATCAACTCACCCATTAGGGAAGTACTAATCAAAACTATCCAATAATAAATTATCATGATTCCACTAACAATATAACATCCAAGAACATGGTCACTTTATAGAAACCACTATCACATTAGTAAGAATTCATTATCTATCTCCTATATTGAATTTAACTGGTCTACCAACATCATCATGATAACAAGGCAGAAAATATCATCCCTTCTCTATCCAAATATGCATCAACCAATAATTTTTCCAACAAGATCATCGAACACCATCCCTCTTTTAAAAGTCTCTATCGATGCTCATTCATTTTATTGCTGATAAAACCTGCAACAACATTATCATTATTTAGAGAATAATCCATATCCAAGTAAAGCATATAAATTTGCTCCAAAAAAACTCTCTAATAAAAGTTATTTCCATATAAGAAATGATATATCACAAGATCTTTTAGTATGTGTATATGAAATATATATCAATAAATAGATAATTGTACTAAAACATTATATTATGGACCAAAAATTCCAACTCTATATCGTAGCCTTGGTGAAGGTTTTAGGATTACAACTACCTTGAATCAAAATAGGTTGTTTCCTAATCACAGATCTATTTTGGGAAACTAATGGGATTATTTCAAATAATCAGAAAAGACAAAAATTCTCAAAAATTAATATTTATTGTTTATGGTAACATGGTTCATCTTCCAATATTCCATTCAATACCAAAAACAACGATCTTCCTTCTTTGATAAAAACACTAGTGTAACGCCCTGACCCCAGAATTCAGGAGATAGTTCATTATTTTAATACACTAGAATGATTTCAAATAATCACGTCCCGAAGGACCGATCATTTCAATAGACTTCGAAATAAGATACATACATAAGTTCAACACTAGAACTTGAAAAAAAACAACACTAATTTATTCCATCAGAAACATCCAGGATTCCATGATTATTCCAGCAAGTCACTCATAACTAACTTCTTCATATTCTGGGAAAATAAAACATGGTAAAGGGGTGAGAACAAATGCTCAGTAAATGTAAGTAATAAAGTGGAATATAATATAAACATTTGGCATGGTAAATAATATAAAATATATTCCCTTACAAATAATTGACATGGACACATTATAGAAGGAATATGAGCTGAGTAAAGAATTCCATGATAAAACATAGTCATGGCTATTATAATAGTCAAATAACTACAATAAATATCCATACATAATCTCATAATTATTTAATGCATAATGGATGACATCATAACCACTTATTCAAGGCCTCGTGACAAGACTACAAATAAGATTTTGTCAAGGAATTATGCCAAGACACTAGTTTCACTCATGAGACATAACGATGCATAGAGGAGCTATAGTGGGCTCCACCCATCACTTACAAAGTCCAATTCATTCCTCATATTAAAAGTTTGTAACATAGCAGAAACATTCGAATTAAAACTAGCATATGAAATGATAATAATTTATCAAAAAACCATGAATGGAATAAAAATAACATATCCACAGTCAAACATAATTCATTCAATAAAATATGGAAGATTGTATTGTAACCAAATATCCTCAATTGAAAATAATGAAGGATGTTGAAATAGATGAAAATAATCATCAAAACTATTTGATAGAAATATCCCCCTTTTTCATGAAAACATTTAAAAGTCGCACTATTTATAAAGAAGCCGTTTAAAAATAGATTTTTGAATCAAAGTCTACCATACCACTTTGAAACATTTAAAATAAATTTTCATTTTAAAACATTAATGTCCATATAAATAAATCCTTAAAACCATTTTTAAAACATGGGCATTAATGATAAATATTTAGATTAATAAATCTTTAAAACATTAAAAATGATATTTTAGTTTGAGTTCATAACCAAAAGAGAGACACTTGAATAAAAATAATTTAGGTAATAAAAACATTATAATATCATGATAAAAAAGGGATTAATGATATAATATTTCAAAGTAAATTATATACACCATATATAAGGGAATTGGTGTATAACAACAATGAAGTCTCAATGGAATGTTAATTGTGATGAAATATCTTATTAAGACTGTATCCTTAGGTTAAGGATAATTAAAGGAAATAATTATGTGTGAAAAATATAAATACACTCAATATTATTGGATTTTTAGTGTAAATTAATCATATTAAATTCACACATATTCTTGTAAAAAACACCAATGAATTGGATTTTTTACTCAATAAATGGAGATTGAGTTAAAATTACTCTTATCAGGTTCATATCGATGAATTGAGAATTTATCAAATGGAGTGATTATGTATATCAAAGATATATCCGCATAAAGGGGAGTGGAAATTTCTACACAAATAATGAATAGTTATTCCACACATAATCATGGATTTAAATAATCAATGATGTATGCGTAAAGCCCGATGAGTGGAAATTGAAATTTGAAATTTCTTTACTGATTTTTTAACTTATGAAACATAAAACCCATGAAAGAAGTATCATAAAATGAATATTTAAATACCCATAAATTAGATTATATTACAAAAAAAATAATGGGCATTACATACTCCACACCAAAGAAAATAGTGGCCAATATAGCATGAAACTCACGGGAATAAAAGTGAGATGAAAAACCCTTACTTTATTGTAATCAATCGAGTCATATGAAAATATGTTAATAACCACCAAATGAATCACAGAATAACATGAATATATATATAATCATGATAGTATATATCAAATGGTAGAATAAAACACACCACATGCAATAAAGTAGTGGCGAACAATGGAAATCTCACAGAATTAAAATTGAGATAAGAAACCCCTTACCTTAAGTCTGACTTGTCTTGTATGTTCATTGTTCATCATGAATAATAAACTGAAGTTAATTTCTACTTGATTAATAATATTTTTCAAGTTTATTATTTCTTTTATATCACTTATTACCTTGCCATAAAAATTAGTTATTTATTTGAGTTCATAATGGATATTTTATCAATGCTCGGAACTTGAGTCAAAAATGAACTTGTTATAATTACAATTTTACCATGTGGTCAAAAGTCCATTATCTAAAGAATTATATAAATGATTTAGATATCATATATATATTATATATCCATTATATATATCTATTTATAATAGTACATAACATTTGGAGATAAGAAATGGAATGTACTGTTCATGGAGACGGTAAGTTGTATATACGCAAGAACGCTACTTTGATTTATATTATGTATTTTAATGGAATTAAAACATAATGATAGATAGTTATATTATAATTTTAGTATAATATCATATATAATATCATTAATTCAAACCTTTATATGTCCCATATAAGGCATTTATGAGTAATATCATTTTGAGGTGGTGATAGTTCACACTTCCTAAAATGAAATTATCACGTTTTACGCATAATGGAAACCATAAAATAATGATATAAATGGAAAATACAGAAACATAAAGAAAAAATAAAAATAATATATATATCATATATAAATAAAGTTCCATATTAATGGCCACCATGAGAGATAGTATGAGAAAATCGAACAATCATCGTTTCGTGAGGTGTTAGTTTTCCATCCATAGAAACAGTATGTTCCTCACCCATTAGATGGATGTTTGTGTAAGTGTAGTTTGAATACTTATCATAATAACATACTAGTATATTGAGGATACATGATTTTTAATAAAATAAAGTAATAAATTTCTTAGGGGGTTGGAGAAGTAAAATAAAACAAAAGAATTTAAGAAAAAGTATTACCATTAATTTGGGTAACGTCCTTTGGTTGGAACCAAAAGGACTTCTTGAAGTGCATTATGCTTAAAGTGAGGATTCTAGGATGAATATGGGGATATTTAGAGATTATTTTGGCAGGGTTTGAATGATACAAGGTGCTTGATAGGTGTTTGGAATGGGTTATAAGTGGTGTCCTTTTATAAGGGGGAGGAGGGGCTGTTTAGTAAAGTGTGAATGTATTATTTTATTATATAGTGATATTTGATTTATAAAGGTCCAAAACTAATTAATTTCAAATATAATATGGCTATTTGTCTAAACAATATCATCCAATAATAATTGGGCATGTTTTGGATATTTTCGTAATATTAATAATCATATTTATTTAAATCATTTATTAATGAGGTAAATACTACATCATTATTGTGTCATAAATAATTTAATTTATTTGATGTATAAAAATTGTAAAAAATTAAAATTATGTAAGATATTGTTTTATCTTTCCAATTATTATATATAGTTTTATCTATGACCTATATTACCCCATGTAAAAATTGATATACTAAAAGATATTTGTTAATGTCATTTTTGACTTTAATTTAAATTAATTAAAATAAAGTGTCATTATCATTATTAAGTGGCTCCATGGGGACCCAAAATTGACCCAAGGATGAACATGGTCGTACATGTCTAATCCAATAAGTTTAGTACATGTGTTAAGGTAATTTTGTATTATTATAATTTTCCTTTTACCTTGAATTACTGTATTTACCTTTAATTGCGGTAAATAAAAGTCAAAAGCTACTAGTAACCAATTTTTTTTTCATCTTATTGAAGCACATTTTACATACTAATAAAAACCATGTATCTTGGATTTTTGAAATTAAATTTACATATGTGGTATAATTTCATTTAAATGATAAATTCAAATTTTTAACTACTACATAGTGGTTTCAATATTAATCAAAAATTGAGGTTTTTCATAAAAAATAAAAAAAATTCAGCCTAAGCTATATTTGATATTCTGAATTTTAAAATTATATCTATTTTACCAAATTCAAAATGTAGATTCTGGATTAATTAATTTAAAATTAATTCCCGTTGTCAAAACAAATAGAGTGTTTTTAGGAAATGATAAATATGCAAAGATTGACACATGTTTCATTATAATTTCAAAGAGAAATTAGTTCCAATTACCAACATTGGATTAAAGGGTAAAAATATAATCTAATTACACTTTAAAACAAATTGAAAATATAATCTAAACATATAAATAAATTATATTAAAAGTTAGTTTTGAATTAAAATACATTATTTCTCTCTATTCATAAAAAATGAATATTATTAGAAAAATACCAAAAATTTACCCAAAGTAAATTTTTATTTCCCGATTCTAAAGAAATATTTTATTTTGTCATATGAAACATATAAAAGTGACCAAAAATATATTTAAATAGGGTTCTCCATTAAAAGTTGGTATGTCAACCCTTTAAAGTAAATTATGTTTAAAATTATATTCATTCACATTTTCAGCCTCTAACTTTTATTGGATAAATGCAAAAACATTTAATAATAATATATAATAATTTTGTTGTTAGTTATATTCATTATCTCCATTACAATGACTAGGTTTTAACTACCATTTAAAATAATAATATTATATTATTAGTGTGCAATGTTGGATTTCAAAAAAAAACCCATTGTTGCGTATCAGGTATACCATCGAACATATTTTCACCATTAAAGTTGAATTAATATTTAGTTCAAAAATATTAATAAATATGAAAAATATCGTGGTCTTTATTTACCTAGGATGTTACATCCCACCCCATTTTGGGAATTGAGTCCTTGCAATTTTTAAACTGGGCTTGGAAACTTTATTAGAAGTCCCACATTGGAAAAGAGTTAGTAAAACTAACACTTTAAAAGAAAGAAAGAAAAGTACAAAGGTCACCCAAGATATCCCATACTTGGATTTGATGTAGGAAAACATGGATATGGATGATAAACTATGTGTCAAGTTCTGATGGAGAGAGATAGAAAACATGGTCAGAAGAATGTTAACAATAAGAAAACCACAAACCTATGATGGGATAAATGGTCATTAGTTTCCTAGTAGGAAAAGTAAACAGATAACATTTTTTTGTTTTATGATCCATTTCATAAAGTTGTGGATTTTATTTAAGATAATTACTAAGAACATAAATAGATATAATTAATTTTTAAGTAGAGATTCATTTTTAATAAACTTCTACCACCAACTCATCTTTTTTTAAAACGATTAGTATTCAAGATGACTTGGTCACACCAGAAGAGCTAGAATAAACTTCTAGTGAATCACATTATCCAAAAAGTATAAAAAATATATCTACATTGTCTTTATAGGATAACCACCACCAAAATCGTTAGTACAAGATCAGACGATCCCCAAAAAAGATAATCCTTTCTAGAAAGAAATACTAATCGTAATTTCTAAAATCACACCAATAATACCACAAAGTTAAATAAAACAATTCAATAAACAATTGTCCTTAAAAACATTCAATATAATCCTAAATAATATTGAAACCCAAAACTTAGAAGAATTTGGTTATTTAGTCTTCCACAGTAAATTGGATCTCCAATTGACATCGACTACCTTTAAATTCACATACTCAAAATTAATTCACCTAATCACATATTCTCTTTGATAGGTTAATCATTTCCATAAGTAACCCAAAATATAGATAAAAATCCACCGTTACTCCTCAAAGTGAATCCCATATTATTCTATTTTCCTTAGGTATATAGTGTTCCAAATAGACCGAACTTCTTCCAAAATAACATTTACCACTTAATCACCAAATTATTTTCCTATAATACGAGTATCCATTTGATAAGACATAAGATCCCAAATCCACTTATTATTGATCAATAAAATCATTTAACTAAAAATAATTAATCACACTTACCAGGGACTTTACGTAGTCCAGTGGTAGGCGATAAATCCCAATCACACTATGGTTGTGGGTTTGATTCCCGTATATTTGTCTGACGCGATGGGTTGTCACATGGTCTACGTGTTTCCCTTTTTCAAAAACTATATAATTTTATAACATTCCAAAAAATGAGATATATTCCTCAAAATAAATATAACATAATTTCATCACAAATGTTATCTCATACCTCGCATTTTCTTTCCAAAATTTAATATCTTGTAATTTTTTTCAAACTCAATGATTATATTAAAAAAAATTATTTATAACTATATCCATAAGAGAAAAGATAATTATTCCTCAGACATCATTTTCACATGACAAACTGAAGGGTTACAAATATAAGAGAAAAGTCTTCCAAAGTAATCCCATCAACAAATAGAACTAATACTTTTAAATCATTTATCCATCCATTTATTTCAACACAGATTCTTCCTTAACCAATAGGATATTCTATAGAATACGGCATTCACTCAGTTACTGGCCAGGTCCCCTACATTTATGGAAAATGAGTGTAAATGGATTTGTAGGACCACTTTTATTTTCTTCCGTAATACTCTTCATTTTTCCTCTGCAGTTCAATACTTTATATCATTCTTTCCCACACATATAGAATTTCATTTTTTCATTAAGGCACCATTCTAGGTGTCTCGTTCTATATTTCTTGCATGATGTAAAATGAGATTTCTTTTCCCCATTGCCTTCACTACTGGAGCTCTTATCCTTCACCACATTTATCTTCCATGTTGAGTATAGGAGTTGTTTAATATATTGGTTTTTGATCATATTTTTTGAAAACTGATTCAGCTTGAACATGATATCTTTTACGCATATCAGCATTCCAATTTGTTGCTCATTTACACCACCGTTCAAACCTTATACATCATGCTCAAAGTTAATATGACTTCCTTGGAATCCAGCCATGGACTAAAACCAGAAAGCATTGTGTGATTAATAATAGTCATAAAATAATTTAGAGAATATAAGGACACCTTATTTTCAATTTAAAACACCTTAGGATTAACCAAGGTCATTTATTCTCATCTTATATTAAAGTCCATAAAATTGTCTTGTAATGAAAATATAAATTATGCTATGAATATATCCTAGGAGTATCATAACCAATAGTGCAGCAAGGCCCATTGTCATGTACCAGGATATGTCGGGTCATGTTCGAAACACCTTATCGATGTTTACACTCGTAGGTACATCTATGCCAGATCCATCTCTACCATATCATATCCAAACAGTGATGTATTTCATGGAAAATACTCAAAATATCTACATTACTAAAATTCTAAGAAGTTATTATATACTAATCATCAAGGTCTATCTTAGTGTGTTGTGTTCTAATCACATTTTATCTAAATCTAGTTTCCACGGTTTGTGCTAAACTTCCTCTAATACCAACTGTAATGCACCGACCCCAGAATCCAAGATCCAATGCATTATTTTAATACATTGGCATGATTACAAGGAATCAAGTCCTGAAGGACTGATCAGTTTAGTAGTCTTGGAAACAAGATACATACATATGTTCAAAACTAAATCTTGAAAAGGAAAACTCCACTAATTTATTCCATTATAAGAATCCAAGATTCCAAGTTCATTACTGCATGTCACTCATAACTAACATCTTCATATCCTTGGAAAATAAAAAATGAGAAAGGGGTGTCCTCAAATGCTCAGTAAGATTAAGCAATACAGTGGAAGATAACATAAATATAAGACATAGTGAATAATTAAAAACACATGCCTTTAAAAATAATTAACATGGACACTTTAGGGAAGGAATATGACCTGATTAAATAATTCCATAATAAAACATAGTCATGGGTATTCAACTAGTCGAATAACGACATGAAATATCAATAGAAAATCTCATAATGATGGAATACATAATGCCAGACATCATAACCACATAGTCAAGGCCTTGTGTCAATACTACTAATATGATTTTGTTAAGGCATTGTGCTAAGACAGAAGTTTGTCTCATGAGACATACCGATGCATCGAGGAGCTATAGCAGGCTCCACCCATCACTTACTAAGTCCAATGCATTCTTCATATGAAAATTTTGAAACATAACATAAAAGTTCGTATTAAAAATGGAATACAAAATGTCAACACTATATCCACAAACCATGAATGGTTTAAAAAATAACACATCCATAGTTAAACATAATTCATTCAATACAATGTTGATGATTGTATTGTAACAGATTACCCTAAATCAAAAATAATGAATGATGTTGATAAAAATGAAAATAATCATCAAAACTATTTGAGAAAAATATCCCCTTTTTTTGTAAAAACAATTAAAAGTCACACTATTTGTCAAAAATCCTTTTAAAAATATAATTTCGAATCAAAGTGTCCTATACAACTTTGAAAAATTTTAAAGGAATTTTAATTTTAAAACTTTAATGTCAATATAAATTAATCCATAAAACCATTTTTAATAAATGGACGTTAAAGAGAAGGATTTAGAATTATAAATCTTTACAATATTTAAAATGATATTTTAGTTATACTTCCTTAACAAAAGAGTGCCATGAGAATATAAATAATTGAGGTAATCAAAACTTTATATTATCATGATAATAAAGAGATTCATGATATACTATGTCAAATTAAATTATATACACCATATAAAAGTGAATTGGTGTATAACAACAAATTAGTCTCAATGGAATGTAAATTGAGATGAAATACCTTATAAAGACTATAACCTTAGGTTAAGGACAAATCAAGGAAATAATTATGTGTGACAAATATAAATACACTCAATAGAATTGTATATTCAGTGTAAATAAATCAGAGGACATTCACACATATTCGTGTAAAAAAACACCAATGAATTGAATTTTTAACCAAATAAATAAATATTGAGTTAAAATTACTCTTATCAAGTTTATATCAATGCCATGAGAATTTATCAATGGAGTGATTTGTTGGTACCAATTTGGTTGGATAAGGATGTAAGATGATTTTTCTGTTACAGAGTGTAGTTTTTTTGACAAAGAATCTAAATAAATTCACTTTATAAACGACTTGTAAACTAGACGACACATTTCTGATATGTATTTCAAAAATATCATAATTCAAGGGCACTTGTAATGAAAGCCTTATGATGGAAAGGAGGAGAAATGATGATGCCAGTAATATAATGTTTTGATTAGAAGGAATGATGTATCTGGAGGATATGGAAGTTTCAGCACTTTCCATTGTAATTCTGATGATGCCAAATTTGGTCTATCAAAGGATATATATCACGATAGTGGAGTTAATGATGAAATAAGATGAATGGTTATGGGAAACAGTGAAGAAAGAAATGAAAAAGTAATGGTTATGGGAAATGTGGAAGAAAGAAATGACAAAAATGGGCCGAGTGTGCGAAAAAATGAAGGTCGCACAAAATAGTAGCAGGATGCTTGAGAAATCATTGGGATGCGTGAAAAATAAAAAGGCTGTGTGAAATAATTGTGGGATGTCCAAAATATCAGTGAGATGCATAAAAAATAAAGGTTTCCCGAAATATTGGCATGGTGTACAAAATAGAAGAATGATGTTTTTCACGCAAAAGGTGTTTCGAGATCAGAAGCTCAAAAATTGTCAAAGGCATGAGGTGCGCGAAATATTGGAGCATTGCTCAAAATATGATGTTTTGTGAATGTGTTTTAATACGCCCGAAGGGGGTTTTACACATAGATTATTGTTTTTCACATGGAGTTAAAAAGGCCTATAAATATGAGGTGAACCCCTATCATTGTGTGTGGCTCGATACATAGAAGAAATTCTGAGCTCTGGTGCGCGTAAAATTTTACGCTAAGTGTGTTGTGCGAAAAGAAAATTTTTTCATAGAAAGAGGAAGGGTATGTGAAAAAGTGGGAAACTGCTTGAAAAGTGGAATGTTTCACAAAAAAAATAAGTTGCACGAAAAAAGTTTTTTCATGCCAAAAGGGAATTTTTACACACAAGCAAGTTGAATTGCGTTCAAGAAACCCTAAAGGATGCGTAAAAAAATTGTGGTCTTCGCTCATATTCAGTTGTGCATATGAAAGTTCTTACCAGCATCTGGGTAGGAAAGTGAAGATTTGTATATCGGAGAATACTACTATTCAATCGTGAAGAAGCACTGAAATATTGTGATTCCATATTTGTGATAAGAGGATGAACACGTGCTTGCAGATTGTTTTCCATGTGCTACATGAGTGTAAGGGTATATCCTACTGATTGTGTTCCACATCAAAGGATTGTTTTCTAGTGGATTGTGTGGTATTGTATTATTCTCGTACCATACCAAGGACGTAGCTACTCTTGTTGAGTAGTGAACCGTGTAAATATTGTGATCATGTGGTTTTGTGTGTTTAGCAGGGTAGAAACTCTTTAACAGGAGGCGAAGGTTGTTTTGAAAAGCAGGAAACTTAAAAAGAAAAAGATATCACTGATTCACCCCATCCCCCTCTCAGTGATACATGGATTCTGACTGGGAAATTCAGGATTTTGTGTATAAAAAGTATATACACAGAAAGTGGAGTGGAAATTACTATACAAATAATAAATAGTTACTCCACACATAATCATGGAGTAAAATAATCAATTAAGTATGCGTAAATCCCAATGAGTGGAAATTGATATTTGAAATTCCCTTACTAATTTGGTAACATATGAAACATACAACCCATGAAAGAAGTGTCATACAATGAAGATGTAAATACCCATGAATTAATGTATAGTACAAAAATAATACAATCAGGGGCAGTACATACTCCACACAAAATTAAATAGTTGCCAATATAGCCTGAATCTCACGGGAATAAAAGTGAGATGAAAAACCCTTACGTCATTGTAATCAATCGAGGCGTATAAAAAAAGTTAACAACAAACAAATGAATCATATAATAACATGAATATAAATAGAATAATGATAGTATATATCAAATGTAATTACACAATAATCCACATGCAGTAAATATGTGGCGAACAATGGAAATCTCACAGAATTAAAAGTGGGATAAGAAACCCCTTAACTCAAGTCTGACTTGTCTTGTATGTTCCTTGGTCTTACTGAATAATAAAATTATGTTAACTTCATCTTAATTAATAATTTTTTAAAATTAATTATTCCTTTTATACCACTTATTATCTTGATAAAACAATTAGTTATTTATTTGAGTTTATAATGGATATTTTATCGATGTTCAGAACTTGAGTCAAAAATGAACTTTTTATAATTAGAATTTTTTATGTGAAAAAAAGTCCACTATCTCCAGGATGATATACAAGATTTAGATATCATATATATATTATATATCCAGTATATATTTATATATATCTATTTATAACAGTACATAACATTTTAAGATAAGAAATGAAATGTACTGTTCATGGAGAGGGTAAGCCGTACGTACGCATTGACGCTACTTTCATTTCTATTTTGTATTATAATGGAATTAAAAAATAATGATTCAAAGATATATTAAAATTAATATATAATATAATATATAATATCATTAATTTCATCCTTTATACATCCCACATATAGCATTAACGGGTCATATCATTTTGAGTGAGCGGTAGTCCGCACTTCCTCAAATGTAATTATTGCATTTTACCCATAATGGAAACCATAAAATAATGATATAAATGAAAAATAAATAATCATAAAGAAAACATAAACATAATATATATATCATATATAAATATAGTTCATTCTTAATGGCCACCATGATAGGCGGTATGATATAATCGAACATTCATTGTTTTGTGATGCCGTAGTTTTCCATCCACAAAAACAGTATGTTCTTCACCCATTAGATGGAGGTGTGTGTAAGTGTATTATGAATAATTCTCATAACAACATCCAGGTATATGGAGGATACTGGTTATTTTATAAAAGAATGTAATAAAAAGTGTTTCAGGGTTGGAGATGTAAAATAAAACAAAATAAAACAAAAGAATTTTAGAGAAAGCATTACCTTTAATTTGGGTAACTTCCATTGGTATGAACCAAAAGGACTTCTTGAAGTGCATTCTGCCTAAGGTGAGGATTCTAGTAGGAAGAGGGTGATCTTGAGAGATTATTTTCTCAGGATATGTACGAGCCAAGGGGTTTGAGAGGTGTGTGGAATGGGTTGGAAGTGGTGTCCTTTTATATGGGGGAGGAGAGGCTCTTTAGGAATGTGAGAATCTATTATTTTATTATATAGTTATATTTTGTTTCTAAAGGTCCAAAACTATTTAAAGTCAAAGATAACATGACTCATGGTCAAAATAAAATCATCCAATAAGAATGGGTCTGGTTTTAGATATTATTTTAATATTAATAATCATATTTATTCAAATCATTTATTAATGAGGTAAATACTACATCATTATTGGTTCATAAATAATTTAAGTTATTTGATGTCTAAAAATCATAAAGAAATTATAAAAATGTAGGAAATATTTTTATCTTTTCGATGATTATTTATAGTCTAATAGATGACTTATATAACCCCTTGTAAAAATTGATATAACAAAATATTTTTGTTAATGTCATTTTTGTCTTTACTTTAAGATAACTATAATAAAGCATCATTATCATTATAAGTGGATCCATTTGGTCCCAAAATTAACCCAAGGATGACCATGGTCGTCCATTAATCATCCAATAATGTTAGGACAAGCGTTATAGTAATTATATATTATTATTATATTCCTTTTACATTGAATTGCCCTATTTACCTTTAACTGTGGTAAATAAATGTCAAATGATACTATTTACCAAAAAATATTTTCATCTTATTGAACCACATCTTAATTACTAATAACAACCATGTTTCTCTGATTTTTTAAATTCAATTCAAATAAGTGGTAAAATTTCATTTAAATGAAAATGTCGGATTTTTAACTACTACTTAGTGGTTTCAATTTTCTTAAAAAATTGATGTTTTTAGAAAAATACCAAAAATTCAGCCTAATCTATATTTGATATTCTGAATTCAAATATGATGTATATTTTACCAATTTCAAAATTTAGATGTTGGATAAATTAATATAAAATTAATTCCCATTCTCAAAACAAATAGCGTGTTTTTAAGAAACAATAACTATCAAAATATTGAAACTTGATTATGTATAATTTTAAAGTGAAATTAATTCCAATGACCAACATTGAATTAAAGGGTAAAAATATAATATAATTACACTTCAAAACCAATTTATAATTTAATCTAACCATATAAATAAATTATATTAAAAGGAACCTTGGAATTAAAATACATTTTTTCTCACCATTCATAAGAAAAGAATAATATTAGAAAAATACCAAAAATTTATCCAAATTACATTTTCATGTCCTGATTCTAAATATAAATATTATTTTATCAAATTGAACATATGAAAGTGACCAAAATTAGATTTAAAGATGGTTCTCCATTAAAAGTTGTTAAATAATCCCTTTAAAGTAAATTATGTTTAAAATTAGATTCATTCAAATTTTAAGCCTCTACCATTTATTGGATAAATGTAAAAACATTTAAAAAACAAATATAATAATTTTGTAGTTAGTTGTATTCATTCTCTCCATTACAACGACTACATGTTAACTACCATTTAAAATTATAATATTATACTATTAATGTGCAACATAAGAAATCAAAGAAATCCATTGTTGCATATCGGGTATACCATCGACCATAGTGTCCCATTTAAAGTAGAATTAGTATTTAGTTAAAAAATATAAATAAATATGAAACATTTCTGGTTCTTTATTTACCTGAGATGATACAACTAGAAAACCCTAGGAAGAAGTGCTCAGTCTGATAAAATCATTCTCCTCAAATTCCTCTATAGTACCTTGATTTCCTTCAACTCATCCATCACCATAAAATATATAGGAATATATATAAATTATAATCATGGAAAAGGTTTTATGTCAAATTCAATCCCTATATTAGGAGGTATCACTAATAAATCATCTTGACCAAATTCTTGGTATAGGTCCACTATTGGTGGAAATTTCAAGGGAAGTCCTTCTGGATCTACAGAAAGAGACAAGACAACTATTTTTTTTATAATAGACTCCAATTTTTGTTATATATGATCCCATTCATCCAACTCCAACATCCCATCCACCTATCATCACAACCCCCACCCTTAGGATAGTAAAGGAAACACATTTCCTTTTTTAGTTGATGGACACCCAGAAAATGGTCAACCAGTCCATGAAAAATACCACATCAAGTCTAGTCATATAAAGAATCCTAAACTCTTATAAATTTACATATTAATAAAGATATATATGAAATTTTTATATATCTATAGATGATTCATATATTTCTCTAAGAGGGTTTCACGAGAGAGCATCTTAGAGGACAACTTGACCATCATGTAATAACAAAAACAAAAATGATATTATATAAATTAATGAAAATATCATGTATTAAATAAGGTTAAAGATAACATATATGTGATCTTGTTCATACCTAAAATAGTTTATAGTCCCTATCAACCATTTTTAGAGAATTAGTACACTATATAAACTCTGCCGTTTATATCTCTAGTGGATTTACCAAAAGGAACATAAAAATCCTAGGTCTCTAAAGTATGGGAGGTTAGAGTTTTCTAATAAGGACCCCATCCTGATCCACAGTTCGCAGTCTGAGTATACCTCACACAACTATGAGAAAATATTCTATAACGCTCTAAAAAATAACTACTGATGAATCCCTATATTAACACACCAATGGCATTTGTTATGAATCCCTAATAATTTTTTGATCACATCCTCCCAATCTATATTTAAAACATATTGTACTTGCACCTCACATATAGGTGGTAAATGAAAAAACATTCTCATAAATTCTTCCACAACCATGTATTATCTCTATATCCCTCATCTTATTTCGACTAAATGTGCTGTCCCCGAAAACCCTCAGAATATTTCTAATTAATCCATTGATATATAGGATGAATCCTATAGTGGTTTCCTCATCTAGACCATTCTCCATCATTGAGGGATTTTTGAGAAACTCTAGATATTTTTCCAGGTCACATCGTCAGATCTGACACGTCATCTTCAGTCAGAGGTCGATCTCAAATTTCCTAGAATACAATGCCTCATTCATAGACAAGAGAGGAGATAAGCTAAGAAATGCTATGAAATGTGTTGAGTAACTAGATAGTTAAATCAAACCCTAATGAATATCCCTAAAATAATAATAACATTTAGAACTTATTTTATATGGGAGTAACTCATCAAAGAATAGTCATTTGATGGTCACATATGTTAGATTTTCACATCTTCCTACATGGTTCATGATATCCCACTAACTCCAAATGTATATCTGAATCCTAAGAAATACACCATTTATCCATCGATACTCTAGTGTCTCTACAATATAAATGGTCCCCTAAATGATATCAATACTTTCCTCAAATTATTTAGGGATTCCAGTGCTATAAAAGGACAGTGGAAACTAAATCTGAAAGTTCTAGGAATAAATTTCCATTCTACGTGGTTACCATTTTCCATCATAATTCACTTAATAAAAGAATAATAATAGTAATATTTAGATATTCTAAACCACTATAGATTGTGTGGGATAGTTCTCAAATTCTAGCTTCTATATAACTGGTAGTGGAATAGGTATGCTCCACCATGTTGGAGTATTCTGACCTACTTATACTGATGGTCCCATCAGATGTATTCAAGGAATAATTTTTAAAAATTCCAAAATAAAAAGTTTAATTCCTATAATATATATCATAGGGTGAAAAAATAATAAATTAATTAGAAAAACAATAGATTTTATGGAGATTACTATCCAATGAGGCCACCCACAACAATATGGCATAACCCACCTAGAACTACCCGGTGTTCAATAAAAAATATATGTACCCTAACCTTCATAAAACACACACACACACACACATATATATATATATAAGAATGATCAATTTGAAATAATCTAAATTTTTATACAGTTTATCACAATATAACAAGAAAAGATAAATAAATTTAATTAGATTAATTTCCACGTATGGAATACAACTGAAATATAGATGATATGTGATATTCTGTACTTAGTTTTGACTCTTGATCACACCAAAATCACATGAAATATAACTTCATAATATAATTTAGATAAATAGTAAATGATATAACTATAATGGTAAAAAACTTCCCCCAACGGTAAATCAATTTTCCATCACATAAGAGCTAGATAAGAAATTATGTGACTCCATCACATGAGTTCCACATAGTCTCACCCCTAGATACCATTAACAAAACATTGTCAAGAGGAAAATAAAATGAAAAATCATTTGGAACAACTTTGAAACAATTATACCAAAATACCACAATATACGGTGGTGAGAAACATAACCTCATGTGCGCCCTAACAAATGCAAGATGTTTCAGACTACAAGTGAGGATCCAAATGATAAAATGGGGATATTATACCCTAAGTACCAATGGTCATACACCATAAAAATAATAAATATTAAAATAATAAACTAAAAAGGTAGAATGATATATAGAAATAATAATTTTCATATGAAATGGTATTTATCTCAATTCATGCATGTGATAAAACAAGGGGCACAAATATTAGCTGGTCAAAATAATTTATAAGAAAATTACTAGAAATGAAATATAAAAACATGGAATCACTTCAGATTAAATCATGATATTTTTAATATCCAAAACTATATCACTAAATGGTAATAGAGAAATTAGACCTCCATACATCCTTAGGTGCACCTCCCTAAATTCTTAAGGACACTTTTTAGTTTGAGGGTGTGTAAGGCAGTACTAAGTGAGGTAATTACCCAAGTATCAAAGTAAAATAGAGTACTGGGAACAACCAAGTATCACTAATGATAAAAATAAAAAAATTTGGGGTATAATTAAATATATTACATAATATATCATAATAGAATGCAAAATAGAACACGAATTATTGTGATCAGAAAATAAAATACTGATATTGACCAAAAACTAATATTTTTATACCAAGAAGAAAAATAAAATAACTAAAAATCAATAAGGATCGACTGCATTTCCAACCCATACCTTTTCCAAATCCCTTGATATCATTAGAACCATCTTTCTCAACCATTTTAAACTCAATAATGATCCTCCACAATACATGTTCATTGAATAACCAGACAAGTGATGCTTGAGTTCCAAATTGTAATGGATTACCATATGTGGTGTGAGTAAAATAGTTAGTAGGTAACCATCAATGTAGTCCCATACTAACTGGTATACACTGTGATATGTGCATTCGAAATTCTCAAACATAGAAAATTAATACACCTAATAATGTCAAAAAATAGATAAAATATAATAATACGTGATTAAAACCGACAGCAGAGTATCATTAAGATTCTGGTGAGGACTATACCATCCATAAAATAATCACCATCACAAGGTTAAAAAAGTATAAATATATAAGAATAATATTCATATTTGATCATTAGGTTTGTTACCCTGATCGACAATACCTACTTCAGCCAGCATTGGGGTGTAGCTGGGCATCCACAACACATGAGGGTAACCATTAGTAGATTTTTTTTAATATTTCCTTAATATTCTTAGAGATAATAGAAATTAGAGTTAGTTATGTGTCATATATTATGATAGAACTCACTCTAGTGGGTCAAAAACACCTTTTATAACGGACTAACAGATAATCATAGGTTTGGTATTGATGTTCATGGATTTCACTATTATGGTTAATTTCTGAGTTTTACCAAGCATAATGCACATTAGGGTTCAAATTTATGATTTTTTATTCATGGTTTATTGGATTTTTTTCAAATGGACTGTAGAGGAAATATGAATATCATAAATCATATTAGATTCCTAGGATTAATATTATATATATGATTTCCAGTGTAATTATTTTCAGTGATGACTTGGGGGTAGATATTTAAATTATTAAAAACTACAGATGATGTATTTTCCCATATATGTACATGGTGGAATTCTAGTCAATTGGCCTAAGGAGTATCCGTGAATTTCAATTTGGCGGGGCGTCTTATGGATCCTATAGTGATATGAATGAAGGTGACATGCTCTCTTCAGTAGGAGAGGAGTAGAGAACTGGAGAGCCCAATGTTGAAATTAATTACTTATCATAACACCATGTGATGGGTAATACAGAATATTTTTAGTTATATTCTATTCTATTATCAATTTATATGTTGTTTTCCAAAATAGTTTTGAATGAAACAATAATGAACTTTGCTATGTGATAATTTTTACTTGACACAGATTTTATCAAAAGATTCCATGGGGAATTGGATCGAGATAGTTTTTTCCATGGGAAAAGTCCCATAGGGGGTTTCTCACTAAGAATCATTTCCACAGTAGGTTGTTGGTTGGAATGTGATGCCATAATATTGGGAGGCCCTTGAGAGTGTATTTTGTTCATGGTGTCTTGATACTTTTAAGATAAGTGAGTAGATGAAAACCTAAGAGTTATGAATCTATAGAGACCTAATCTCTATGCTAAGATTGTGGTCGTAGATATGATGAGCTTTGACTTAGTGATTTTTGATCTAGAGCCTTTGGGATGATCAAGGGAAACCAACGAGAGTGGCAGTATTACAACCCTACTATTTATTTCACACTTAAACATGATTTATTACATATAAGTTTCATGTGATACAACATAGATAATTGAGAGGTCTAGTGTCTTTAGGGATTAGTAACATTACATAACAACATAGATCATAAAACACCACATCTTTATTGAAAAATATTTTACATGACCACAACATTTCTTCGTACATAACATTGAATGGGATAATCTAAGGACATTTATAAGAAATGGGTGAGTCATGAAGAATATTTATGGAGTAAACATGGCATATCATAAAGAATGTAGTACATGCTAGGAAATATACATATCAATGGTGAACAAAAGAAACATGATCATAAAGGCATGATATAACATAATTATCATAACATGGAAATGTGGAAACCCCATTTAACATGATATTAGCATGATCCAAGGCTCATTGAACATGGTGTAAGATTAAACCCTCATTTATCATTAATTAGTATGATTAAACCCCCATTGCAGTTGACGTATCATGATACTAGTCTTTACCCAATGCATTGGACGACTATTAAGGAACACGTTTCTTAGTCATTTCGTTTCATGCATAAGTGTGCCACATAGATCATACAACATGGATTCATTGAACGTCCTAATTTATTCCCCAAATGAAATATGTGGAATACATAATGTTATTTTCCAAATAAAAAAGTACTTGTGCATAAAGGTGAATATCCTTCATAGAGAAATGGGTATGGTATTTACTTTCACGAAGATTTTGGCATGGAAATTATTGTGTAACTTTGACAGCATAATGACATTAAATAGAAATAATAAAATAGGTTGATGAAAGATAAAGGTGTATCTAATCATTTATAATTTAAATGAAAATTAATGGGGTCATTGAACATAGAATCCAAACAAATTTAATGTAATTTAGATGTCTAATATAAAATAATTTCTAGAATGTAAATTAGAAGAGAGAAATTCTTAACGAAATTTTGGCATAGAACAGGTGTATGTGGGAGGACGTAATGATATAAAAAGAGATCACTAATCCTTAAAACATAAGTAGGGAAGTATGGGGGAGGTTCAAAATATTACCCCACCATTTATAATTGAAAATAAAATTGTATATCAATATAATGAAATTTGGACAAAAATGAGAAAGGAATAAATCTCATTCTTGGAAGCGTGATACCAAAAGCTTGGGAGAGGCTTGAAAGAGTATTATTATGAGATTGGGGCACCTTGAGAGGATTATATAGAGAGTATATCAGAGGTAGGTTGAGATCCAAATGGATTTAGTAAAGAGGAATGAGATATTTAGTGGGTTTATATATGAAAGGAGAGTGAATTATTTATTATTTTGGATTTGAACACCAAACATTAAAATAATCAAAACCAAAAACCAAACCATGGTTTTTAACAATGGTTTTTCCAAAGGGGAGTGTAAATTTTTTTTTATATGTTAAATGGGAGAAATTCTTAAAATATTATACAAGCTTATGTGTTGGTGAGTCACACACGCATAGAAATCATTTTTAAATGTTAGAATGTTTTATAAGTCATGGAGGGTCCATTATGTTCTTGTAAAATAAATCAAGAAAACTTACAATCAAATTTTTTTTACATTTAAATCATATATTGGCCGAAAATACCATACATAGTATATTATTACACAACTATTTGATCATTATTATGTCATAAAACACATTATATATTTAATGGTATTTATTTTTTACAAAAAAAATATACTGTCTTAGAGAATAATAGAAAATTCACCATTAGTTCATTTTGACCTCAAAAATCCAAAAAATAGTATTCATTTTATCAATATAATTTTCTAAATATGGAAATTTTTACTTTATATGAAAAACTGACATTTATCTAAAATTCATGGGGTTTGAGAAAAACAAATTTCAAACATTAATAAGAATTTCAATTGTATTCATAAAAATTATCCAATAAATTATATGCAAAAAAATTTAATTTATTGATAATAATATTTTATTAAAATATTATTTAGTTAAAAAATCCATTAATTCATAAAAATATATTTATTAATAGAATATTAACTAAAAATATTTTTTGTGCTTTAAAAACCATTTACAATGGGACAATAATGAAATGAATGTAATTTTTTTTACAAACAAATTAAGAACATAATCATAGTTGAGGATATTTTAACATAACCCCTTATAAAACTTGTATAAGACCTAAGGGTAAGGTGTTCGATAGTGATAGACTCTTGGGGAGGCTTAGATAACATCGCTCGTGTGGTAATCTCTAACAATATCCACTTCTCCCATAGGCAGTTCCATTCACGGTTAATGTGTTGAATCTTGGATTGGGAATGACTAAGAGAGAAGCCTAATGACACCACCTTTTTTCCAAGCTCTGAGAAATGGGCTTCGTATGGAGAAACTATACTAGGTGAGGCCATCGCTTCATTTTTCTGAGTAGATAGGAGTTTTTAATGCAATATATTTATAATAATCATGTGATCATTGTTCAAAAGCTATATTATAAATAGTAACAAATCGTAATGGTATATTGAAATCTAAAAACATGAAACCAAGGAAGTTCATATTTTATATAACTATTTTACCTAATAAGACATTTAATTAGATCATGATGAATTTTCATTTATATAAGTTTGGTTCATTACAGTCTTCTCCCTTAAAATAATTCACCCATGAAATTTCTTATTACCACAATAAAATAGATGAGGGTAACTTTTCTTCATCCCTTCCTTCGATCCCCACATTGCTTCTTCAAACATTCAATTTCATCACAGCACCTTGATGAGGGGCATTGTCTTAATCCATAGAACTTTTTCCCTACGATCTAAGATCATCATCTAATTCTCTTCATAGTTGAGGTCATTATCCAATGTCACCACCTCTAGATAGTGTACATGTGATGGGTGAAATATGTACTTCATCAATAGTGATACATGGAAGACATCATGTATTTGAGATAGGTTTGGTGGGAGTGCTACTTGATAGGCCACTCCTCCAATGCGATCAAGGATCTCGAAGGGGAAGATTTACCTTGGAGGAAGCTTTCCCTTCTTCCCAAATATCATAATTCTCTTCCATGGTGATTTGGGGAGGAACAAAACGTCTGTAACATCAAACTCTTGGTCTCTTTGATGTTTATCATCATAGTTCTTTTGTCGACATTGATCATTTTTAATGTGCTACTAGACGTTCATTACCTTCTCCCCCATTTCTTGGACCTATTCTGGACCAAAGAGGCTTTTCTCCCCAACTTCATTCCAACATGTCGGTGTTTTTCTCCTCTTCCCATAAAGGGATTCATAAGTAGCCATTTGGATGCTTGAGTGGAAACTATTATTATAAGAGAACTAAACCCGAGGAATATTTTTATCCCATCCTCCTTTTATGTACATCGATCATGCTCTCAACACGTCCTCAAGTGTCTGGATATTCTACTCAGATTGACTATTAGTTGGAGGACGATAAGACAAACTGAAGTTTAGCTTAGTATTCAAAGAATATTGAAGACTCTTCCAAAACATATAGGTGATTCATGGATCTCGATCAGATACAATAGATATTGGTACTACATGAAACCGTACCACTTCTCTAACATGTATCAATGCTAGTTGATCCAATGAAAATTTCTCCTAAATGGAAATGAATTTTGCACTCTTTGTTAGACGATTGACAACAACCCAAATTGGGTTGTTTCTTTTGGATTTCCTTAGAAGTCCAGTGAAAAAGTCCATGGTGATGTTATCCCATTTCTATTTTGTTTTGTGTAAAAATTACATCATCCCCTTAGACATATTCCTCTCATTGTTCACTTGGTGATATACTAGGAACTTTGATGTATACTTAGTGATATACTTCTTTATATTATACCACCAATAAATCTCTTGGATATCCTGATACATCTCATTGTTTCCTTGGTGAATGTATAAATTTAAACTATGTGCATCATCCAAAAGGTCTTTCATTAACTCCATATTTGATAGAAGAAATATTCTTGTCCCAAATCTAACAATTTTTTCTTCATTAACATTGATATCTAAGGGTTTCCCTTTTTTTGATAGTTTCCACTTTCTTTTTAATTACCACGCTATCCTTTTGAGAATCCATTATCATTTTTAAAAGAGACGGTTGAGAAATTATTTCTGAAAGGATTGATGTAGTTTTCTTTTTAATGATTCCATGCCCATCTTTATCAAATTTAAAAATATTGGATCCTTTCCATTCACATTAATGATAGAATCAATGAAACCTTTCTACATAGGTCATCCTCCACCTTATTCACTTTCCTAGAGTGGTAATGGATTGAGTAATCATAGTCATTGATCAGCTCTAACCATCTTCATTAGCGAATGCTAAACTATTTCTGTGTGAATATATACTTGAGGATTTTGTTATCCATATATATTTCACACTTCTCCCCCAAGAGTTAATTTTTCCAAATTTTTAAAGCGAATATTACTACATCCTACTCTAGATCATGTGTTTTTTAGTTTTTCTCATGAAATTCCAATTGACTTGAAGAATAGACAATTAATTTATCAATTTTCATTAACACACCACCCATTCCATTCTTCAAATCATTACTGAATACCCCAAAAAGTTCTCCACTTTTGGGTAGTGTGAGAACGGGTGCTGTGATAAGACTCATTTGTAACTCCTTGAATCTATATTCACATTCATCACTCAAAGAAAACATTACTCCCTTCTGAGTTAGCTTGGAAAGGGGGTTGGATAATTGTGAGATATTTCTCACAAATCAGTGACAATATCCACTTAACCCCTAAAAGCTATGGATATCCATAACCGATGTTGGCCTCAGCCATCCCTAAATTGTAGCTTCCTTGGATGGATCCACCGATATCCCATTTATTGTGATTATATGACCCATGAATGATACATCATTAAAATAGAACTCAAAATTTCTATACTTTACAACGAGCTTATCCTTTCGTAAGGTCTCTAGTATAGTTCTTATATTCTCCTCATGATCCTCCTTGGTTCTGGAGTATGTTAGAATTACGTCTATAAGGCTAAAATAGATTTTTGAAGGTAATCTCTAAAGACTCAATTTACCAAGTCTGTGATGATTTTTGGTGCATTAGTGAGTCCGAAAAGCATTTAAATGAATTCATAGTGCCTATATCTTGTATGAAAATCCATATTAGGGATATCCTCCTTCTTTATACTTACTTGATAGTATCCTGACCGTAGATCCACCTTGGATATGTATGGGTTCCACGTAGCAGATTGAAGAATTCATCAATTCATGGAATAGGAAACATGTTCTTTATCGTGAATTTTGTTGAGCTCATGATAATGAATTTCAAGGTGCATTAACCCATCCTTATTTATGAATAATGGGACAAGTGCACCCCATAGTGAAGTACATCAGCATATAAAACCTTTATGAAGATTCACATGTAGTTGTTTATTTAGCACCTCAGGCTCCACAAAAGCCACTATATATGGAGTCTTCGATATTCCTAATTCCCCAGATATAAAATCAATTAATAATTCAACATCTCCTCTTGTATGAAGGCCAAAATAATCATCAAGAAACACTTTAGTGAATTCCATCACAATAGGCATGTCTTCATGTATGGTTACTTCCTTATACTCAATCATCTGAGAAAGATACATGTTATCATAGATAAATAATATCCATGCTTTATAGGATGGTTCTAAATAAGATTCATCCTTCTCCTTGAACTTGTACATAATCAGGGGTCAATTCTCTATATAGGGAGTTAATTCACTCTCATATAAATCTATGTTCGCTCTATATAAGGAATGCCAATCCATGCCAATAATTGCAACAAATTATACTAGAGGGAGTATGACAGGGTTTTCTATGAATTCCAGTCCACAAATTATGATAGGGGAGGATTTTTATTCATGGGATGAAATGATTTACCAATTTTATGATATCACCAACATCTTTACTTCCATGATTTTTGGGGGTGTTGGGAGTGTCATAAAAAAAATTTGGGATAAAAAATAATGCATAGAACATGAATAAAAAATTATTATCTCTATCCTTGAATAATAAATATTGTACCTTTCACCACTTCGTTGTCGAGGTTCACTTTGTTAGAAGTTATAGAAAATGATCTCCATTGCTTCCTTGGAGGTTGTTGGTTGCCTTTGAAAACCCTTTTCATAGTGAAATGGTTTGTAAATTTCCCTGGTTATTTGTAGTTGAAGAAATGAATAATGTGTTGAGGGTCAAATAGAGCATTATAATCCTTTTCCATAGACGTGGATTTTTTTGTCTACAGTTAATGTCCTGGTTCCCTTCTCTTCCACACCTAAAGCATTTCATCATCACGTTTAGGAAATTTTTGGTGTCCTTATTTCTATACCTTTTTAAAGTGGGGTGCTGGATTTTCTTAGCACCATTGGATTTATCCATTGGACCACCAGAAATAAAGTCTAACTTAGGATTCTTATCCCCATGATACCCCTGAGATTCACTGATCCCCATTTCAACTTTGGGGGAATGTCGGAACATTTATTCATAGATCTCAACGTCATGGATCGCTAGGGGTTTCCTTATGCTAGGTTTTAAACCGCCAAAGAAGTGGTAAACCCTGTATTTGGGGGTAACAACAAAGCTGGAGGTATATCCTGCAAGCATTTTCATGTTTTCCTCGTATAGTCAGATGGAATCTTCCTCTTTTTTGCTCTAGGGAAAGGAAGTCCTTTTCTATATTAAGTTAGTGGGTGCGCAAAAAATATTTATCAAATTTTTTTTCTTCTGAAAATCCTTCCATTCTGATGCCTCAATCTCTTCATCAAGGTTTGTATTTTTGATCAGTTTCCACCATTGATAATATTCTCCCTCCATATGATAAGAAGCCATAATATCCTTCTCTTATTCGAAACAATAAAGTATGAATGAGATTTCTTTCAATGTATTTGATCTATTATTTGCTATTTTTGGGTTAAAATGACCAATTAAATGCATGATCCCTTTTACTCATAGAGCTATTTATTGCAGCTTGTTCTCTATTTGGGGGTTGGGGATTGAATGTTCCTCTTGACACATGTTTCTATCCAAAACATTAGTTAACTAATAGAATATCGTGGCAAAGATTGTTATTCCCGCTCCCATCAGATTGGGCATCTCATTTGAAAATTCATCACATTGATCATTGCATCGGTTGTTCTGAGTCCTATTATTACAAGGCATTTGGTAGAATAAAAGTAAATTTAGGGTTAACACATAAAGATGAATCTAATGAAAAAATGGATAAGTTATAAATTACATTTATTTCCATAACTATCTATGATATCCATCATCTACTTCCCAACATATATTCTTAGCAGATTTTTTTAATTCTCTTAATAATGGTTCATAATAATCTTATGAATTTACTACATCATACCCTCTGAGAGTGTCATAACCAAGAGTGCAGCAAGGGCCATTGTCATTCACTAGTTCCCATTTGAGTCTAGCTCAAAGTGGTGTTTTCAGGTTTTACCCCTAGATAAATATGTGCCATAACTACCTCCACATGATCGTATCCAGACATGGATGTATTTTATTGATAAAACAGTTATGAAATACTGACCAAAATTTAGGGATGTTTTTATTATACTTATTCTAATCCATAAGTCTTTCACTCGTGTTTTCTTATCATAATCCCAAAAATGACTAAACTTATTCTCTGATACCAACTATAACAACCCATATCTTAATTTCACACATATACATAATTTATTACATATAACATTCACTTGATACAACATAGAAGATTGATTGGTTTAGTGTCCTTGGGGAATTGGAACATTACATAATAACTTAGAACATAAAACACAACATCTTTATTAAAAAATTCTTTTACTTGACTGCAACATTCTTTCGTACATAACATTTCATGGGATAACCTGAGGAAATGCAATGAAAGGGGTAAGATATAATGCCTAGTAATGGAGTAAACAAGGCATAACATGAAGAATATTGTACATTCTAGGAAATAGTCATATGAATGGAGCACAAGATAAACAAGATCATAAAGGCATGATATAGTATGATTATCATAACATGGAAATGTGGTAACCATATTTAACATGATATTCGCATGATACAAGGATCATTGCATATAGATCTTGAGTAAAACCTCATTTCACTTGAATTATCATGTGTGTAACCTCATTTCTTTTGACGTATCATGATACTAGTCTTTACCCAATGTATTGGAGCGCTATCATGGTGAACCCCTCTTAGTCATTTCATTAAATGCATAAGTGTACCACATAGATAATACAACAATGATTCATTAAACATCATAATTTAATCGAAAAATATAATATATGGAATACATAAATGTATTTACTCAATCAACAAGTAAAATTGTATAAAGGTGAATATCCATGATTGTGAAACAGGTATGGTATTCACTTACATGATGATTTTGGCATGTAAATTTTAGTGAACCTTTGGCTGCATAATGACGTGAAATAGAAATTGTAGAAAAGGGTGATAAGAGAGAAAGTGGACTCAAATCTTTTATACATGAAATTTAATTTAATGGGGTCATTGACCATAATATCCCAACATATTTAATGTAATTTATATTAATAATATAAAATAATTTCATTAATGTATACGTGAAGTGAGAAATTCATAACTGAATTTTTGCATGGTAATGAGTGTAAATAGGAGGCATTCATGAGAAATGAAGATGTATCTAGTCATTCAATAATAAGGAGAGAAGTATAAGGGAGGTGATAAATCATACCCTAGAATTTCAACTGATAATAAAACGGTATAACAACATAAAAAATTGGGACAAAAATGGGAAAAAGGATGAAATCCCTTACTTGAAAGTGTGACCCCAAAGTCCTGGAGAGGATTTATAGAGGCTTATTAGGAAAATGAGGAGCATTGGGATGATTATATAGAGTAAGGAAGAGGTTGGAGCAGATAAAAATGGTTTGAGTGTAGAGTAATGGGAGATTTAGTGGGTTTATATAGGATAGGAAAGGGAATTCTTTATTATTTAGGATTTGTACACAATGCATAAAACTAAACAAAACCAAAAACTGACCCAATTTTTTTACCCATAGATTTTTACAAATGGTAGTGAAAAAATAATTTTTAATTCCAATTTCCTATCTTATTAATATATTAGGCTTTCTTATTTGGAGGTGAGTCACACACTCCTGGAAAATCAATTTGAGATGCTAAAATGTTTTACAAGTCTTAGAGGGTCCACTATGTCTTTGTAAAATAAATAAATAAAACATAAAATAACATTATATTAAAGGTAAAAGATATATTGGAAGAAGATTCCATTTATTTTTTTATTACATCCTTATTGGTTCATTATGATCTCATAAAATATATTATATATTTAACAGTATTTAATTTTTACCCAAAAATTTTAATGTCTCAGAAAATTAGGAAAAAATAAATTATAGATAATTTAGACATCCTTAATCCAAAAATAATATTCATTTTATATAATAAATTTTCTAAATATGTGAATTTTTACTTTAAAAAACCCAACATTAATAAAAAAATATTGGGTTTTGATAAAAAATGGGTTTCAAACCATAATAAAAATTACATTTTTATTCATAAAAATTATATGACCATTTATATATAATAAAAAGTAATTTACTATCATTAATATTTTATTTAAAAATTATTTAATTAAAAATTCTGTTAATTCATCAAAACATATTTCTTAATTAAATTGTAACTAAAAATTCTATTTGTTCTTTAAAAACAATTTACATAGTAATAATAATGAAATGAATGTATATTAATTATAAAAAAAATTACAAAATAATAGTTATAGGATCTTGTTACATAAATCATTATAACACACTCATAAGACCAAAGGGTAAGGTGCACGATGGTTCCAGACTCTCAGGGAGGCTTAGATAACATCGCTCAGGTGGTAATATCCATCAACATTCACTACTCCTATAGGCGGTTCCATTCAAGATTAACGTGTTGAAGCTCATCTTGGGCTTGGTCCAGAGTAAAGCCCAGTGAATCCACCTCCTTTTTGAGATATGAAAAATATTCTTCAAGTGGAGAAATTCTACTGGTTGAGGTTGTCTCTTTCCATGTCTGAGTAAATAGGATTTGTTAAATCCCTACATTCATACTAATCACGAGATCTCTCTTCAATGAATATATTATAAAGGGAAATAATTCTTAACATTATTTTGAAATCCAAAAACATAAAAAAATAAAGTTTATATTTTATATTAATATTTTACATAACAAGACATTTAATTACATCAAGAGGAATTTTCATTAATAAATGTTTGGTTCATTATAGGTTTGTCAGGGTTTATTTGTTTTTAAGGTAGGAATCCTAGGTTGGTGATTTAGGTTCATGGGTAAACATTTACGTGTCAAATGAGCATAGCTAAACATCAAAGGCTTTGGGATAGTGCCGTATGGTGAGTAAGAATGTTGTTTGAATAATGTGATGGAATTTCATGGATCATGGTTAGTCAATTTTGATGATATGGAACTCACAAAATCATGATTTGGGTTTTCTTGAATGGTCACAATAGTGGTGTGCGACCCATGTGTTATATTTGGTGATGTGTTGATATACTCTTTTTATGAATGGGACATATGGAGTTTTGAATCAGTGTTGACGATGACTAGTTTTAGAATTTATAAAAATTTTGAGGAAGTGATGGTAGGGATAGTTAATTAATGATTTTAATGTGTTAAGAAGAATGACCACATTTTTGGGATGAGGCCAAGAATGATTTATTGTCAGGGGATAATAGTGATGAGTGTTAATCACGAAGAGATACAAACTTATGTTGATGGTGAAAATTACTATTTTATTATTGAGTTGTAGTATAATTAAAACATTAGGGTGTGAGTTCACCATCATCCATAAATGGGATTTTCATTCATTTTGGATAAAATACCAATGAATTTAAGGATTTATTTTCTGAAAAAGTAGGAATGAGTGGTAATTGATATTTCAAAATGTCTTATAATAAAGAGAGAGAGATGAACTTGTAATGTTATCTTGTTTAGTGGTGTATGTGGAATGATACATCATAATTTTGTGTTTTCATTGGTGATGTTATTATAATGAAAATCCTATAGTGTGGAGTGGAATATCTTTCTTATTGTTATAAACCTTGTGATGGATGGGGTGGGGGCGTGTGGAGTCGAACTTGGAGTGGTCATGAAAAAATTTGGATAAAAGTTATTAGTGAAGTTTATTCTTATTTGGATTAATAAATAAATTCCATATGGAATGTTAAATGCAACGGTGGATTGAGTCCATGCATTGCCTGTGGGTCAGGATGGTTTATAAAGAACCAATGGTGTTGTATCGAGAATCCATTAGTGCTCATGGTAGCATGATGTGGTTGTAGTCGAATGATGATACAATTGGGGATATAACATTATTTTTCGGTTACGAAGATATGTCTCGGTATATAAATGATCACAATCTACTTTTAGTCTTAATGGAATTTTGGTTAGGTATTTTGTAATGCATTTGATGTTGGAACCATTCATTTTTGAGAAGGTTCTTCTTGTGGAGGAAAAATTGGTTTTTTTCATGAGATGGAATGAGGTGAATTGAAATCCGTATCATGTATCTCATATCATATTGAAAAAGTGTATTTTAGGGTTGGCCAAGTCTTTTCAATGGTAGAAAACATGTGCCTGGACCATATGATTGGGAAATGAGACCCACCTGGATTTGTTTAAAATTTCAAATGATAGTTTCCACCGACGTTGAAAAAAATTTCTTTTGTTTTCAAGTGCACTGAGTTCGGAACCACGTCAGGAATGTCATCAGAATGATATAACGGGGTTTTAAGAGGAAAATCGCATTATGGGGAGATCTACGAGTTATAATTAACCTTGTTAACTTAG
The DNA here is from genome assembly GCA_963277665.1 of Viscum album. Lineage (NCBI taxonomy): Eukaryota > Viridiplantae > Streptophyta > Magnoliopsida > Santalales > Viscaceae > Viscum > Viscum album. Next base: position 1,642,700,444 of record OY728145.1, read on the forward strand.
ACCTATAGTGGGGAGCACTATAGGCTTATTGGTGAATTTGACGGTGACATGATATTTCTTTGGATTGATATGATTGAGTATGCTCTCTATGTGTGTTTTGGTATTGTTTATGAGTCTTGGATCAGGGTTCTATGACATAAGCATTTAAATTTTTAAGATTGAAATCTACAAGTTTATTGGGTGATTTGAGTTGCGACATACTTATTCATAGTTTATTTACCAGTCAATTTTTTCCAGATGTATAATTATAAGACCACTAGGACATATTAGTGATGAGAAGTGTTATTGTAGGGTGTGTTTAATTCATCATGATAGTACAAGAATGAATATTTTAATAGAAACATAAATATTCATGTTTTATGGATGGATTATTTTTAGGATCGGGATTCAATACTGAATTGTTAGAGTTTATATAATATAGAAGGTTGTTTTTTGGATCGCGAATGAATCTCATGTGGTGTACAAGTAGGGTGGGTGTGACCAATATAGGTAGGTATAGTTGATGAAAATTATGATATATAAGAACACTAGAAATCCAGTAATCTCCATTGGTTGACCCGTTTTGTTTGCAAGTAGTAGCTAATAATTCTAGTAGACAATGTATAGTTGGTGGAATTCACATGCTCTTCAGTGGGGTTTTAAATAGAAAAATTATATTTTTCTCCATACATTTTTCAAAGGGGAAACACATTATTCCTTGTTCTATTTTTGTGCACAACCATTGCTAACCTCCAACCCCCTTCATCTCCAATGTTTTATAGGGGTTTCAAGTGTTTTGAGGGAAATTTATCGCCATGTTAATGACCTCTAACATATTTCATTATTCATTATTAATTTTATGATATATATATATTAGGTTATTATTGGAAGATAAATTGGATTATAGTTGTATAACATGATTCTATTAGGGATCACTATTTTTCCATCTGATGAGGGAATCATATGATTCTATATATTTCTACTTACTAGAGTCTTTTATGAGATATATCACCATTTTGGATTTTTTTTTAGTTTTTTAAATATTTATTAAATTTTTTGTTTTTTTGGTGTTGTTGGTTTGGAATTTGACTCTTCTTGGGCATAAGAGCATGAAAAGGATATCTTATAACCCATTTTACAATGTTTTGATGGAATATTATAGTCTAGTGATTTATTCTGCATTATTACATGTTTAAATTGAATTAATTATTAGTTATAGATTATATAATTATTTAATTTTTTTGTTATGGTTTGCTATATGGGCCCAAGTTGTTTGAGAAGGATAAGATGAGCACATATTTTACTTGAGAAGGTATTGTCCAAACATATTTCCATTTTATGTGAAATTAGAAAACTTATTTAATGGTAGGTGGTTCACATGCTTTCCGAATGACATTACTACTTTATTTATGATTTATGAGAGGTTTCTTTCGTCCACTTATGTAATTAGTGAATTTAATTTATTTTTTTCATTAATTTATGTTCATTAATAAATTTAAATTCATATACATGTTCATGGATAAGGTTCGAAGGCCAATAATGAAATTAGGAAACAACTGTATACCTTAATTGTTAAGGGCTAAAAATTTATTATTATGTTTACTCGAGATAAATTATAAACATTAGATCTTATTTATTTTGGTAGACTAAGTGTACTACCAAAGGGTGACCTTGAACTATAAGATGTTTCCTAATAAATATCTCTTTATATTCATTTGTGGAATACCAAACAACACATTAAGTTATGCCTAATATTTAAGATATTTATATGATATGTTACTTATCTTGAAAATTCGATGTTTACTAAGAACCTAACTAGAGACATAAGATCCAAAGTGGGATTTCTTTACTCCAGTTAAGACCAAGGAGACTACTTCAACCCCAACCCTAGTAGCCCAAAGCCAATGTACGCTTCATTACATTGTCATCGAATACAATAAATTGTACCCGAAAGGAAGGAATTGTTTATTAGTCTTGGTAATCCCATAAATCATGAGTCTTATATTAAAAATTAATACCCAAAAAAATGTTTTTGAGAATATCATTATTCAATATATAGTATTTATTCTTATCTTTAAAGGTATTATTCATTGAATCCAACAAAAGATACAAAATGAGCGAGATAAAATGCTCATTAAGGGTCATGTAAACAATAACATTCATCAATAAATACATATAATCAATATGGTAGGGTAAATAACTCATAAAATCCCTTATAATCAATAAAAAATAAGGAAGTTCACCCAATGATATAATCAAAAATAAAATAAAATAGATAATAATCAATATCTTATGGTAAATAACTAAAACAGATAACATTTAATGAATAACATGAATATCATTACTAGATAAGGCATAATCAATATGGAAAGGAAAATAACTGGAAATACAAGCCATTTAATCAATAAACTATAAATGAAATGCGTCCATATATTTTCCTTTCATGAAGATCTAAATGATAATAATAACTAAATTATTAATGATGGAAATTTATAACGACCAGACTCTATTATCTCAAGCATCATGATACCTCTCGCATCAAGAAAATTCAATGGATGGTTTAAAACTATAGGTAAAAACACATTTAATGAAAGATTAATGAATTTCCACATTAGAATAATGATTCATCAAGGGGATATATAATACATTTCCCTAACAATTAGTGCAGGTCCAAATAATTCCTCATCTAGGAAATAATTAATTTTTTTTAGTGAACAATGTTTTCTATCATCAAATATCGATATTGAGTAAGGAATACAAATTTAAAAATATTTACCAATATATGAAAATAATTTTCAATATTGAACACCACATTTAAAATTGATATGCGGTATAATTAATAAACAAATCCATGAGAATTGATATGGATAATTAGGCAAAAAGTAATGTCTTATGATCACATAAAAGTGAATATTTCAAGGGGAAGTTTCTAAAAAATGAATCTAGGAAGTGAATGTAAAACTATAATAAGTCAAAATAAAAATAAAAATTACTAAGAAAAAATATTGAAGGTATCAGTACAATATATACACATTTAGGTATATTTGGAATGAAATATTCTTTTATCATTGATGAAAACCTTAAAAAGATATTGAATTTTTTTTGACAAAAATATACATTTCATTTTGAAAATTGAATTTTTAAAAATACATTATCACAAAAAAAAAATTAGAACGCTTATTAATTTAAAATAAACATTAAATCTTATAAATTATGATTTAAAATATTTTATTATTCATAACGGCTTGATATTCCATTCATGCAGTATATGTAAAAATAAATATTACATTCACCTTTTCAATAAAAGTAGGAAATGAATTATTTGGAGAAATCCATGAATATTACTTTTAGAAAAAATGAAAAAGTAAAAGTGTTCAATATTTGCGTTGATAAATAAACAAGAAGGGGTTAAAAACACTATCGAATATTTTTAGAAAACAAGGTTTCATACGAAAATAGATTTCCATCTGAAGAGAGAAATGATGTCACATTTTCCTAAAAACATTTCTTCAATTATTTTAGATAAATAATTGATAAAAAATTGTATTATTACTTGATAATATTATGAATAACTAGATTATAATAAAATTAAATAGGTTTATTAGATAATGATAAAATAATATCATTAAAATAAAATTCAAGAATAAATAGTGTTGATTAGAATGCGATTGTGAAGAAAACTCTTACAATGATAATAACATTGATGAAAGAATTAATCAATGAATAGATTATGTGCATCAATATAAATTAAACATAAAATAAGTTTAATGAAATTATAATATAATCAAAATTCATTACAAACCAAATCTTACAACATCAAAGACAATGAAGATGTTATATAACCCAATGAAAAAAGATTAATTGGGAAATTATTTACCCCTTGGAAACATTAGAGTCCAGTCCCCCTAAATGAAATAATTAAAATTTAAATATTAAACAACATTAATAATAGATAAATCTTGATATTAATTGTAAAAGGCGGGTTTATAGACCATATAAATGAAACTATGTTCATAAAATTACAATATACCTTAATGAAATGATTTTGAGACAAAATCCATTAACCCATGCTACTTTTTTTGTTGAGTATGAATTAAAATCTTGTATAATAGTTTTAGACATTTTATTAACTTAATAGAGAATAATATTAATAATTATAATATCATATATTATCTTTCTATAACATCTTATCACTCGTTCATAAGTAATATTTCATTATTTCCATTGTTTTTAGGGTTTATTGCCTTACTTTATCATTCATTAATTTTCATGAAATATATATTTCTTAAGAATATTATGTAGTTAAATCATCTTAAGAATAATATTCATGAAAAAATAATAATATGTCTACATCAATTTTACTTTTATGACTAATCATGAAATATGGTTTTGAGAAATGATGTATGTCATAATCAGGGAAATAGTTGGCCCTATGTACGCATGTGTAATGTTTAGATTTTTCAATGATAATTATGGAAAGTAAGTAAGTTATATTTTGTATTTATTTAATTATAATAATATAATAAATACAACATTATATACTTATATATATATCACCTACATGTTTTAGTGATGAAATGTGAGTCACATTGCTTTGTGAAGGCAGTAGTCCATATGTACATGAATGATGTTAACATCTTTAAATGGGTGAAAATGTAAGAAGGAAAATGATTTATTATCTTTAAATAGTGATATGTATGTCACTAATAACATTATTATGTAATTTATACAACATATTATCATTAAAATTATCCATATCACATCCCGTGCAAAGAATTATTGGAAGACGAATCATGTCACTTCGCGATGCGGTAATCTACCGTACACATGAGTAGCGTTATCATATCCCAAACGAAATGGAACATAAATAGGTAAAAAATTTTAAATTAACGATGAGATGTAATTATGTTATATATATTTATCAAATATATATATATATATACTTTAAATCCATCATCATAAAAAACTACATTAGGTGGTAATTAAAAAATGAATGACTTCTGTTTGTGAGGTGGTAGTACAACATAGAAATGAATGATGATTTCAGAATAATTTTATTGAAGGGGAGATGGTTTTAGATAATTACCCTAACTTGAAAAATATTTTATATTTAAGATATTTATGTTATTATATCATTATATTTCAATTATAATTTATGTATGTGGAAGAATAAATAAAATAAAAATTATTGTTTAAAAACATTACCACTTCGTTGGGTATCATCCTTAGGTTTGCACCAAATCCTTACAAGGATGGATTTATGCCCACCATAGGGCTTATAAGATGAGTTTATGGATGTTAGTAACTGATTTTTGTTTCACCTGTCAGAATTTTTTTTAATTGGTGAAGAAGATAGGATTGTGGGTGACCTTTTATAAGTGAGGCGAGTTTTCCCACTTGTAATAATTTGAAATGATTCAATAATAACAACATTTTTATCATGCCTAAATCATTTAAAATAATTAATTATATAAAATAGATGATATAAGGTTAAAATATATCCATAAAATATATTTTATAAATGATTTTAGGTCATTGTAACAATAATTGTTTTAGATTAACCCCTAGTAAATAAATATTTTACCTTCACCGCAGTAATTAAAATTTACTATTTAACAATTAATTTTGGTTAAAAATTATGTTGACCTTATTACAAATTAAAAATTATTTTTATTACAAATATGCAAGAAATTTTAAAAAATTATATTCCCATAGGTGGAGAAATATAATTTTAAAATAAATACCTTATACAGGACAGAAAATGTGGTTTTTAAAGATCAAATAATAAAAAGATTACGATGTTTATATATCAAATTTTAATTTCAAAATGTTTTCAATGACCAACATTGGATTTATTAAAATATAATTTATATTATTTAACTTTAAAACAAAAAAATTCGAATTTAACATTAGACATATTTCAAACTAAAAGGAAAATTTCAATTAGAATTCAGTATTTTTCACAATTCATAAAAAATAGAAATATTTCTGAAACATTGAAAAAAATATCCATAATATAATTTTGAAATTAATATTTCAAAATTGAATATAAAATTTTCATACAATGTTTCTTATAATTATTGAAATTTCATTTTAAATTATATTCTCATAACAAGACTTATCAATCTTTTAGAAAAATATATCTTTTTAGAAAACACTTTTTTTATTTTAAATGATTCTCTTTTACTAATATCCATAGATAAAAATAATATTAATAATTTAATTAGAAATATTAATATAATCCTTTCTAAGTGACACATGATAACTATTATATCAAATAATAATATTTTAATAATATTTCACATTTTTCTTATACTTATTGTTGAATGTAACACATGTTAAACCCAGTGTTATGTGCAATCCAAGCTATAGTTTAAATTTATTTTAAAAAAATATATCATAAATTATTATTCTGTTATATTTTCCTCTAATATCAGGGTTTCTTCTCACATATTATATCAAATACAAATTCCATATTTTTTAATTCTAGGGTGTTACATTCTCCCAATAATAAATAAATCCCACCTATTAATTTAAACCTGATATCAGTAATCAAGGGTTTAATATTTGAAAATTATTTTTTTATTAAAACTAGATAAAAAATTTGTTTATAAAATTATCTCCTATTAAAAGATAATTTTAAGTACAATGGTAACATAATTAGGATTCTAAGAAAGAGAATATTGGTGGAAAGTGAAGACATGGACATGAAAAAATGTGTAGATATTTATAGAGAGTGATTGAGGTCACTGATCAATAGTAAGTAAATTATAAATGTAATGTAAAGGGCCTTAAAAAATTAAATTTAGGATGTTTTAAAAGTCAATATGATTAATCCGATATTAATTTAATATTATAAATTTTTTCCAAATAGTGTTCTTTATATTGAGGGATTATTTTATCATCTATGAATATAAAGATATATAATTAATTGATAAGTTTATATTCCATAAGAATAATTTCATAGAATGTTAATGAGTAATTCAATTACTAAATTTTACCTTTTCAAAATGAAAATAAAATCCAAAAATGAATTATTTAGGCCTAAATCACTAAAATTTAATTTTAAAGGATTGTATGATCCATTAATGAGTGAAAAGTAATTCCATATGTCTAATTATTTTCCAAAACCAATATTTTTAGAACATGTTATCCATAATAATACATTTATCTCTAAACCATAAATTTAAAACAATTGTTTCATCATGAATATTTATTTTTAAAATCTCATAACTAAATACAATGACACATTAAACTGGACACGACATTGGCTAGTGGTAGGTGTCGAACCCTTATTTTGCTTAGATCATGGGTTAAAGCACCATGGACTTTCCATTCATGATGGGTTGTCATATAACATACAATTTTAATTTTTTTCAAACCATATTAATATAATTCCACAAAAATTCCAAAAAAAATATGATCGACATCTATAAAATGAAATTAAAAATTAAATAACCTTTTAATTGAAAATTTCAATAAAACATTAATTTAAAATTTCTAATAGTCAAATTTGGAAATTATTAAACTGTCATTAATGATAATGTTAATGATAAAGGCTATGAATTACTTTAAACATATGTATATAAATTGTAAAACCATTATAACTCATATAAAACATTAACCAAAATGTAACGACCCAATGTTTTTAATGAAAATTCCCTTGTTATAAATATTCCATAAAATCACATAATAATGAACTACTAAGTGATATGTGATGTTACAACATATTTTTATCAATTCTGTTTTTGGAATTTTGAAAATCTGATATACATCGTTGTGTTCAATATGTTTTTTGGAGTCTAATAAAAAAAATAATTTTTGGTGAATAGTAACCTACCCTAATGAAAAGTAACATACCCTTATGAATAGTGATATACCCTAAAGAATAGTAACCTCACCTATGATAGTATAAAAATAATATTAAAGTTGGATTTACAATATACCTATATTTTAGAATGAGTTAATGCATGTTTTAAATCTGGTTTTTGATAATAAATTATGTTTTTAATTAAATATTAAAATAATCATATATAGAAATTTTTTTATGAAAATTGGAATTCATTTTTAGATTCTACATGTCGAAGAATGGTTTGGGTGAAATTTTGGGATTTTTCTAGATTACTTGACTTTTTGTTAATAGTAGAATCTGATAATTTACAATAAATGATAAATAATGGATTAATTGAGTCATCAATGATGCTCTGTTGATGTAAGCCCACTTGGTTAAATATCACATGACCCATTTACTATTCATGGTCATGGAATACTTACTATTATTTTTTTTGTGAAGAAATAATAAATTAAGGATTATAATATCATGAAATCTCTCCTCTCCTCCACTATAAAACCCCCCTTCACTCCCTCTTCTCTCTACTCCTCTCACGCTCAACACCTTCTCTAAATTTTTCCCAAATATCTCCCCAAGGTCCTCGCCCACGTCTAAAATCTCTCAACATCCCCAAAATACCAATTCCTATCCCCTTAAGAGGTTCTCAGAGGAAGTCTCAAGAGGTAAATTACTCTTTTCAAATTTCTTCTTTTCTTTTATGTTCTTTTGTTTTTATTTCATTCATCAACTCCCTTCACCATAATAGTATGATAAATAAAGTAACATAAAATTTATGGAATTTATTCATGCTAGTGGTATATTTCATTATCTTCTCTCCTTTTCCCCTTTTTATTTGAATGAAATGAAGCACCATTTGAGATGTGCTAATTTAGCACATTCAAGGACAACGGTTATCACTAAGGTTATATATATAATAATTTTAAATCACTCTAAGTAACCTAACTTAAATTAAAACCATTTAATATCTTGGATATTAACTAAATAATATAACTTCAATTCTGGACAACCACATCAATCTACCATATAATACAAACTTGAATATAAGTGAACCGATCTTTAAAGCCAAGTAAACAAAATGAGCTCGAACAATGAAATTGAACCTTAAAACTAAACAAAAAGGCTTTGAATGAACTAAAAAGGGTTATAATAAATAAATTAAATATATAATAGGTTCTGTACTTATGAGTTAATAATCCTAATTTGGTTATTCAGGTCATTAATAACAGGTGCATAACACCACTAGATTTAAGGTTAGGGATCCTCCTCTTTTCTCTCTTAATCAAGATTGTCCTCTATACTTTTCTTTTTTATGTGTACTAGAAAATGATGGGGTATGTTTAATAACCTCCCCCATACTTACTTATGGATTTATAAGTGATTAGAAAACCCATTTCTTTCTCATAAATCCCTCTTGGTCACACCTGGCACTATGCTAATAAAATCATAATGAATTCTACCCAAACATTCTTTGTTCATTCAGGTTGCCTTATCTTTCTTTCAAAATAGTGTTATCTTATCTATCTATGTGAGTCTTATGATTTATAGTTAGTTTTATAATATTATTATATCAAGTCCCTTTCATCACATTCTTTCGAGGATATACATGATTTTGAAAGATTCCCTCTTTAGAACTTTCCGATAAGCAAACGTGTTTTAAGGGGACTTCCCAAAATTTTTACCCAAATTTGAAGTGCACTCTATACTATGTTTTAAAACGCCATTGTATTTATAAAATCAGTATTTTTATTAATAAAACCTTTTTGTTTAAATTCTGGTTTTATATAAAAGAACATCCTCTTTTCTATTTGAAAATATCTAGAGTGTTTTCTTTAAGACCGCACAAAAATGATTTAATGCTAATGTTTCTAAAATAAATTTTTTGTATGTTTCCACTTATATTTGACACCACTAACCATTTCATATGCCTATATTAACCTATTAATGTCCATGTATGTTCTAATCCTTTCCTTTCATGTACACTTTCATGATACACCCATTGGATATGTTTTGTGTCATGATTGTGGTACCCAATTATTTCCATGGGTACCCTTATATTTATGTATGGTTGATTATGTATGATTATATATGTGGAAAGATTAGTAATGTGGAATGAATATTCATGAATAAGTTGAGATGTGTGAACCTAGATAGCTCTCCATTGCATTGGGTAAGGTTAAGTCTCATGAGATGCGATGTAAAACGGGATTGGTGGTTAACCTTAACCGTACTGAAATGGGAAATGGGATTGGCGGTTAGCCTTGACCCGTACTAAAGATATGATTTATGATTCTACCACATTTTTATGATTCCATGTTTATATGATCCTATTATTATATTAAATGATATCATAAGTTCCATGCTTTGGATATCATTATGTCATGCCTTTTAACTCATGTGCTGGAGATGTATCCTTATGTTCATTCCTTTACTGGGATTTTTAGCTCATCCCTTTGTTCATGTGTTCCCTAGGGTAACCTATGCAGATGTAAGAGATAAAAAAGAGTTAGAAGCTCATTATGGAGATTAAATAAAGATGTTTTTTAGTCCCATGTTATATGTAATATATACCTAGTCTTCTAAGACACTATACTTAACGATCCTTGGCTTGTACTCTGATGATCAATTATGCTTAAAATCATGAAATGTTTTATGTAAAAGGATCGGGTCGCTATAGTTGGTATCAGAGGATGGTCTAGTTATTTTTGGAGATTAGTAATAGAGAACATTAGTGAGAACCTTAAGGATGAATCCAAGTATAATAAAGAAGTCCTAAATTTTGCTGAATATAGAGTAAGTCGTTTATCAAGAAAATACATCCATGTCTGGATATGAGCAAGAAGAGGTGGCTCTGGAACAGATGTATCTAGGTGTAAAACCCAAAAACACCACTTTGAGCTAGACTCGAATGGGAACTAGTGCACGAAAACGGGCCTTGCTTCACTCTTGGTTACGACACTCTTGGGGGGTATGCTTTGGTAGATTCACAAGCTTAGTACATACCATTATTAAGGGACTAAAATAATCCCATAAGAATATAAGTTAAGAAATAAATCTAGGATAACCTAGATATAATCCTAAGGAATCACAATGACATGCCTAATGTAGAGACCCTAAGCTTGACGTACATGTACATTACATTACTTTTGGGGAATACTTAGTACATTACAAAAACACACACACACAGACCGTAATAGTTTAGTGTCTTTGGAAACTCGGGATAAAATCTTCTAATCGTGGTGAAATATCTTCAACATCTCCCATAAATATCTTCCTTTTTTTTCTTACCTAAAACCTTTATTTATATCCTGGGGAAAAGAAAACATAAAATGGTGAGCTCAAATGCTCAGTAAGGGTAAACCAAAGAAATATCAATCACATCATATTCATAAGAACATAACTTTTGGAAATCTTAACCTGCAAAAGAGATCAAAATTTCATAACATGGGATAAATCATAGTAGTGAAATGTAATCACAATAATCATAACATAAAACATGAAGCTTTGTGGAATACACACATAATCATAGAGAATCATTTCTTATTATTCAAGACTCATTGGAAAGACTATCTTTGTGGACAAAGTCCATTTCTGAACCGAGTTCATTCCTCGTTTCAGTCCTGTTTCACTGAACCGGTTTAACCTGCCGTTCCAGCCATGTCTATCTCATGAGATATAAAATCTTTAACCAATGAATTGGAGGGAGATATAGGTCCCACCCATCTCATAATGATACCATTCTTATGTGTGCCACAAAATCAGAGCCATACATCATAGCATAACCCATGTAATAAAAATGTAAATCTTAAACATCATGACATCATAAAACAATTAATATAAGATAAAGGAATTCATAAAAATATTTCCATCACAACATAATAAAATAAATGTAATAATAGGGATAGAAACAGAACCCTATATTATCTTATATGGAAAATAATTTCGATAAAACACTTGAACTCCATTCTTGAGGAAAATATCCTTTCTACTTAAAAAACACTTTTCCTTTCTTAACATGTCATACAATTATACACTAAAATAAGTTGATTAAAAATAAACATGAAAAATTGTAAAGGAATATTCTTGGAAAAAATGTTTTAAAAATCCTTTCATTCTGTATAAGTTAAAAAAACATTCTTCTCGTACATTTGTTAGAAAAGTCAAAAACTGCCTCGTACGAAAAAATGACAAATGATTCCTTTCATATCGTTTACTAAAAACTCACCGAAGGTTAAAATTGGATTTAAACAATTTTAGGTGGATGGAAATAATATTACATATTGAGGAAACATGGATGTGGATGATAAAATACACCCTAGTAAATACCAAAGTATAAACAATATCGGATAAAATGAGATTGTGATATTTTCCCTTCCCTTAGGTCTGATTTTCTTCGTAAGTGTCCGAACATCCAGTATAATGATTTAAATAATGTCATTGACTTATTCTATAATTGTAGTCATTGTTATGATATTATATATGGCTAACTTATGACTTTATATTACCCTTTCTTTTTTAAATTCCATGTTAAAGAGCGTTTTGGGTATAATCGTTTCATTTGTCGTCCGTGTATTGACTTGTAATTATTCATATGATTACTTAGATCATGATTACTTAATTCCAGAATATAAAACATGATTTATATATAATATATATTCAGAATATTCATATATATAATAGATCAGGTAATGGAAATAAATACACCGTTCATGGAGACGGTAGGTCGTACGTACGCATGAACGCTGTTTTCGTTTCCTTATTGAGTTGAATAGAATTAAGTAGATGACATAAAAATATATACACATAAATCCAGTATCATTATTATTTCATATATTTCATGATTACTTATTATATATACTTTATAATCATTCATGAATGGTTAACGTGGAGAATGAATCTCATCGCATCGTGGAGACGGTAGTCCGTCCGTACGCACAAGCGATGATATCGTTCTCATGATCGTGGAATTGTATTGGAGTGTATGTATACTATTTCAGAATCAATATCACTTTAAAATAATCATATATATTTATTATTTACACCATTATACCCATCCAAGTAAGGTGGTGGTGGAAAATAGATTACACCACGGCGTGGAGATGGTATTCCGTACTTACGCACGCACAGTGATTTCATTTTCCGTAGGATGGATAGATAGTGAAATAGGGTTATTTCATACTTATAATAACATATCAGTATATGAGTCATACTGATGATATTAAATCATAATTAAACAACCTAAGAAGAAGAAGTGGAAGAAGAAATAATGTTGAAAGAATCGGTAACACACATTACCTCTTCTTTGAACCACCTCTTTGAGACCTCCTTTTCGGGAACTAAAATTTTCCTTTGAAGAATACTAAGACCTCTAGGATGTTTCTAGGGAAGTGGAGAAGATAATTTGGCAGGGGGTGGCCGAGATTGAAGGCTCAAAGTGGTGTGAGGAAGAGAGGGAGGAGGTGCCCTTTTATAAGGGAGGAGAGGGGAACCTTTGGAAAAACTAAAAATATTATGTAATTATAAAGAAAACTCCAGTTTTAAATAGCTCCGAATTGATTTATTTCAAATATAAGGTGGGGATGGGTGGAAATACTCTCATAAAAAATAATTTAGACAAGTTTAGGTTCCTATTTTAACCTTATAATTTAGATTTAACATTAAGTTAAATAATTTTACTTTTACCGTGTCTTCTTGTGTTCTTACACTATAAGGATAATAAACATACTATAACAAGACAAACAAACCACAAGTTGTTTATTATTAATATATATAACCTTATCTAATTCATTTTGCCTAAAAATATATTTTTAGGAATAAAATAAAAATTAATAATATAATATTTGTTTTAAAAACTATTTTTTGTCAATTTTGACACTATTTAGTAATTGATATTTTTGAAAATCATAACAGAATGATTAGTTAGAAACAAGTAAATTAAATCAATAATAACATGTCATATTAACCTTGAAAATTAGTGGAATTCATAGAAAGTCTCAAATTACATTTATTTGGGTATTTATAACACCAATTGTGTCAGTATGTCATTAATAAGATAATTATTGCATCATCGTTGTGTCATAAATAAATTAAATTATTTAATGTCTAAAAATTACAAATAAAATACCATTATGTAGGAAATTTTATTATTTTCTAATGAATAATTATAGTCGAATGTATCTTATGTATAACCACATATTAAAAATGATTTACTTATTAAACATTGATTTTAACTCTTTTAACCCTTCTTTAAATAAATTAATAATAAATGTCGTAATCTAATCCAAGTGGTCCTAAATGGTCATATTTTATTCCTAAGGTTGTTTTTGGTCGAATTACACTTATCCAATATAATTAGGACATGTGTTAGGGTAACAATAATATCATTTTTACCCTTAATCACCCTATTTACTTTTAACCGTGGTAAAAAAAGAAGTTAAAAGTTACTATTCAAAAAAAATTATTATCATCTCATTGACCCACATTTTAGTCCTTGATATTAACCGTGTCTCTCAGAGTTTCTAAATTCCACTCACAGAAGTGGAAAAATTATGTTTTATGAAAAGTTTAGTTTTTTTAACTACCACTTAGTGGTTTCACTATTCATCACAAAATGAATGTTTCCAGAAAAATACCAAAAATTAGGCCTAAGATATATTTGATATTATGAATTAAAAAATGATGTCTATTTTACCAAATTAAAAACATATCAGTTGCATTAATTAATTTAAAAATTAATTCTCGTCGTCAAAACAAATTGCGTGTTTTTAATAGATAATAACTATCAAAAGATTGACACTTGTTTATGTCTGGTTTAAATGTGAAATTACATCCAATGACCAAAATTTTATTAAATGGTAAAAATATATTCTAAATATACTTTAAAACCACTCAAATTAATAACTTATCACTGTTAATAATTTCGATTAAAAAAGTTGTTTTTAATTAAAAGTTAGTAATTTTCATTATTCATCAGAATATGAAAGTTATCCGAAAAGTACCAAAATTTCACCCTAAGCTAATTTCGATATTCCAAATCCAAAAATGATGTCCATTTTGAAAAATAAAATTTACAAAATTTCAAAAAGTGGTTATTACTATTCATAACGGCTAGTTTTAATAATATTTTAATAGCATATCATTGTTTAGTGAAACTCAGTATTGCGTACTACACACGCTATCGAGGATGGTCACAATTGCGTGTAATGCAAGGCAAGTCAAGGATGTGTGTTGTGCAAGCTACTTTTGGTGTAGCGTACAACACAAGACATTAATGAAATTAATAAAGAATATTTTTTCATAAAATCTTGGGGTGTTACACCTGATGTGTGGGAAGCAGGTTCTGAAAACATCATGGAATTACTTGCTCAGGTGGCTCAAGTTATGAATAATAACTTGATTCCGGTGGAATGTCCCACTAATCCAATGAAAGAGAAATTTACCGTAGAATCCTCCATGCAGAAAAGGCCTCCCATGTTTAGCGGGTCTTTTGATCCCCTCCTCGCAGAAAAATGGATTAACTCAATTGAAAAGATTTTCTCTGTCCTCCAGTGCTCGAAAGAAGAGAAAGTAGTACTGGATGTCTATCGTTTTGATGTCGAAGCTGATTAGTGGTGGAAACTAATCAAGAATACGAAGTCCCAAAAGGAAATTGATTCCATAGATTGGGAGGAATTCAAGAGGATGTTTTTCAAAAAATATTTTCCTCGTACCCTCGGTCTCAAGATGGAAAGAGAGTTCCATGGACTCAAATAGAAGAGGGATGATTCCATCAGGGTGTATGAAGTGAACTTTACAAGGATTTCAAGGTACGCCTCTGAATTTTTCATGAACAAAAAAATCAAGGTGGATCGATTCATTAGTGGACTAAAGCCCAATCTACGAAAAGTGTTAGCGATTCGATACTTCGAGAGCTATAAGGAGATTGTCAGTTGTGCCCTCAAGGTTGAAATGGAGATTTGATATTCTCAGTGGTCTCATGGGACTAGTGATAAGAAGCGGAGAATGGAGAACAACATGGGTGGTACATCAAACAAATCCCATGATGGAAGGAAGCATCACTTTCCTGTTTTCAAGAATTGTGGGAAGAAGCCTCTTGGTGACTATCTCAATGGAACCAGGAATTACTTCAAATGCAGAAATTTTGGTCATCTGGGCAAGAACTACCGAAGGGATATGAAAAATCTCGCTAATGTCAAAGAAGAATGGAAGGTTCAGATCAACACTCATCCTACAGTGATGTGTTTTAACTGCAAGGATTATGGGCATTATGCGAACAATTTCCCTAAGCTGAGGGTTGTGGAGGCATTCAACAACAACCTCCAAGGAAACAAGGAAGGGATTATGCTATCAATACTGTTGTGTTGGAGCCGAGAAATGATGTGGTGATAGGTACACTTGTTATTCATTCAAGAATAGTGAACATACTATTTGATTCTGGTTCTACACATTCTTTCAAATCATGCAAGTTTAGTAGAACTATTCAAACACCACCTCAAAATTTGGAGGAAAAGTTATCGATGTGAATAGAGAATGGGGAAATTATTGTATCCATGGTTTATAACTCATCCCTAGTTAATGTTTTTGGACTGATCCTCCTAAGAAATCTAGTCATACTTCTTTTAGTGGAGTTTGATTCTATCTTGTCCATGGATTGGCTATCTTTGTATAAGGCCAACATCAATTTTTAAGAAAGGGATATTACTCTTCACATCCCGAAACATCCTTCGATTCTTTACAAGTGCAAGGAGGAAGATGAGTATATTTTAGAATCTTCATCTGATGTTTGGATATTCCTTCCTTATGATCATGCATACCTAGCTCAAATGATTGAGACAGAGGAGAGAGTCATTCTTGAAGACATGCCCATCGTGAGGGATTATACTGATGTATTACCTGAAGAGTTTCCTAGTATTACGTCTAACTGAGAGGTTGAGTTCTCAATTAAACATATCCCTGGATCTCTGCTAATCTCAAAGACACCTTATAGAATGGCCACCGTAGAGCTAGAAGAGCTGAAGAAGCAGTTACATGAGAATATGGAGAAGGGTTTTATACGCCCGAGTGCTTCACCGTGGGGTGATCCAGTTCTCTTCATCAAGAAGAAGGATGGATCAATGTGCCTCTGCATTGAATAACGTGAACTCAATAAAATCACTATAAAGAACATGTATCCCCTTCCACGGATAGATGAATTTTTCAGTCAGCTACATAGGTCCAGTTATTTATCTAAGGTGGACCTTCAGTCGGGATATCACCAACTAAAGGTGAGGAAGGAATATATTGCCATGACTACATTTCGATAAAGGTATGGACACTATGAGTTCATAGTGATGCCCTTTAGACTCACTAATGCTCCAACAATTTTCATGGATTTAATGAACAGAGTCTTTAGAGATTTCCTCAAAAAATATATGGTGGTATTTATTAATGATATTCTGTTATACTCCATGAGAAAGGAGGAAGATGGAGAGCATTTGGAAACTATGTTAAAGACTTTGCGAAGGGAGAAGTTTTATGCAATGTACAGTAAATGTGAGTTCTGGATGGAGGAAGTATCATTCTTGGGGCATGTTATCACCAGGAAAGGGATACCTATGGACCCTTCTAAGATGAAGGCAATTGAAGTGTGGTCGATGACAACTTCTGTAATGGAGATCCGTAGCTTTTTCGGTCTAGATTGGTATTATTGACGATTCATGAAGAGCTTTTCACGATTTTCAATCCCAATGACCAATATGACGTCAAACCTAATGACCAAGCTGAAATAGAAGGGAGTAATGTTTTTCAGGACATAGGAATGTTAAGACTGTTTTAAGGAGTTGAAAAAGAGTCTTATCACTGCGTCGGTACTCACACTCCCTTCAAGTGGAGAACTCTTTGTTGTGTATAGTGATGTTTCTATGAAATTCTTAGGTTGTGTGATAATGAAAAATGATAAAGTGATAGCCTATGCCTCATGGCAGCTGAAAATCCATGAGAAAAACTATCCCATGCATGATATGAAGTTATCTGCTGTGATCTTTGAATTGAAAATCTGGCGATATTATCTCTATGGGGAAAAATGTGAGATATATAGTGACCACAAGATTCTCAAATATATATTCACATAGAAAGAGATTCATATGAACCAATGAAGATGGATAGATCTCATCAAGGATTACGACTGCTCAATCCACTACCATCCTGGTAAGGTAAACAAGGTGGCAGATTCTCTAAGTAGAATGGATCCTGCATCTTTATCCATGATGTGAATTGAAAAGGATTCGATCTTCTTATATTTTCAAAGGATAGACATGGGAATATTTAAGGGATGAAAATCATAAATCCATTCTCAAATGATTGCTCAACTACCCCTCATGCAGAAAATAAAGGTTGTTCAAATAAAGGATGTGAAAATTCAGAAAAGGGTGGAAGCTACTAAAAATGGGAAATCCTCTGATTTCAAAATTGATGAGGAAGGAGTTGTAAGATTTGGTAAACGATTATGTCTACCATATGATCTAGAGAAAAAGAAGGAGCTATTGAATGATGCACATAGCTCGACCATCTCTATCCATCCTAGGAGTACCAAAATGTAATGTGATCTTTGAGAACACTTCTGGTGGGATAACATGAAGATGAAGATTGTGGAATATATATCAATGTTCTTGGTATGTCAGCATGTTAATGTTGAGTGACAAAAGTCCAACGGTATGATGCAGCCATTTCCTATACCCATGTGGAAATGGAAAAATGTTACTGTGGAATTTTTCACGGGTCTCCCAAAGGAGTCGAAGGGAAATAATGTGATATGTGTTGTGGTTGACTGACTCACCATGACATCCCATTTCATCTCTATTCGAGAAGATCTCTTGCTTTAAAAACTTGAAATGTTATATGTGAAGGAAGTGGAGAGAATGCACGGTGTTCAACTCTCAATTGTCTCTGACCGTTATCCAAGGTTGACACATAAATTCTGGAGGAGCCTTCAACATTCTTTGATTACTGAATTAAATTTCAGCACAGCCTATCACCCCCAAACTGATGGCCAATCTGAAAGAAATATTCAGATGCTTGAATATATTCTTAGAGCCTGCTCTCTAGAATTCAATGGTGGATGGGATCAACATCTCCCATTGGTTCAGTACTCATACAACAATTGATTTCACTTGAGTATTTAGATGTCTTTATATGAAGCTCTGTATGGAAAGCTATGTAGAACTCCAACATGTTGGGATGAAGTTGGAGAAAGAAAGCTACCTGGACATGATCTTTTTCAAGAGATAACAGAGAAGGTTCAAGTCATCTAGAAACACATCAAAGCTGCTCAAAGTCAACACAAGAGATCTGCTGACAACCTTTGAAGGGACTTGGAGTTCGACATTGGAGATAAAGTCTTCCTTCGAATATCTCCATGGAAGAGAGTCATGTGATTCGGGAATAAAGGGAGGATAATCCCAATGTATATTAGCCCCTTTGAGATCCTTAACCTCATAGGATATGTATCCTATTGGCTTGCACTTTCACCATATATGGCTCGAGTTCATGATTTTTTCCAAGTATCACTATTGAGGAAGTACATACCTGATCCTTCACATGTAATAAACTCAGAGGTGGTGTTGTTGGAAGTTGATATCTCCTATAAGGAGCAGCGAGTAATGATTCTGGATCAGAGAGATAAGGTTCTACACAACAAGACAACCCATCGTGTCAAAGTGTTTTGGATAAACCATAAGATTGAGGAAGCAACATGGTAGTTGGAAGAAGCAATGAAGGAAAAGTTCCCACATATGTTTTTGGCCTAGAATGTAAAATGAAATTTTGAGGGTACAATTTCTTAAGGGGGGAAGAATTTAATGACCCAATGTTAATGGAAATTCACTTCTTATAAATATTCCATAAAATCACATAATAATTGACTACTAAGTGATAAGTGACCTTAAAAGATAAGTTTTTCACTTCTGTGTTTGGAATTTTGAAAATCTAACATACACGGTTGTGTTCAAGATGATTTTTGGAGTCTAATAAAACAAAAATAATTTTTTGTGAATAGTAACCTACCCTAATGAATATTAACATACCCTTATGAATAGTGATATACCCTAATGAATATTATCCTCACCTATGACAGTATAAAAATAATATTCAAGTTGGAAGTACAATATACCTATATTTTAGAATTACTTAATTCATGTTTTAAATCTAGTTTTCGATAATAAATTATGATTCTATTTAAATATTAATGTAATAAAATATGTGAAATTATTTTTGAAAAATGGACTTCATTTTTGGATTTTATATGTCGAAAAGTGTTTAGGGTAAATTTTTGGGATTTTTCTGAAATACTTGAATTTTTGTTGAATAATAGAATCTGATAATTTACAATAAATGCTAAATAATGGATTAATTGAGTCATCAATGATGCTCTACTGATTTAAGACCACTTGGTTCTAATTAACATCACCCATTTTCTATTCTTGGACATTAAATACTTACTATTCATTGTCTTGTGAAGAAATAATAAATTAAGGACTATAATATCATGAAATCCCTCCTCTACTCCACTATAACCCCCCCCTTCACTCCCTCTTCTATCCACTCCTCTCAAACTCCAAGCCTTCTCCAAATTCTATCGAAATATCTCCCCGAGGTCCTCCCCCATGTCCAAAACCTCTCAGACTCTTCAATATACTAAAACATCTCCTTTTAAGAGGTTCTCAAAGGAGGAAGTATGAAGAGGTAAATTCCTCTTTCCACATTTCTTCTTTTGTTTTATGTTCTTTTCTTTTTATTTCTTTCCTCACCAACCTTCAACATAATAGTATGATAAATCCACTAACATACATTTACTAGAATATCTTTATGCTAGTGGTATATTTCATTGTCTTCTCTCCTTTTCCCATTTTTATTTGAAAGAAATTTAAGCACCGTTTGAAATGTGCAAATTTAGCACATTCATGGACAACGATTTATCAATTTCTATTATTATCATTAATTCTGGTCATGAAACCATTTGTGTTATGGTTGAACCAGATTATTATATATTTAATATATCCTATTTTTGGTTCTATAATATTTTGGTACAAATGGAATAAAGTTATAATGAAGAACACGTTCTTTGCAATCAAATCCACCGATTAACAAAAACGGTTATCACTAAGGTTATATATATATAATAATTTGACATAACTCTAAGTAAACTAATTAAAATTAAAACCATGTAATCTTCTAGATATGAACTAAATAATATAACTTCAATTCTGGACAACCACTTTCATATAGCATATAATCCAAACATGAATATAATGAACCGATCATTAAACCCAAGTAAACAAATGAGCTCGAAAAATGAAATTGAACCTTATAACTAATCAAAAATTCTTTGAATGAACTCAAATGGGTAATAATAAATAAATTACATATGTAAGAGGTTATGGATATATGAATTAATATTCCTAATTTGTTTATTCAGGTCATTAATAACAAGTGGAGAACACCACCGGATTTAAGGTAAGGGATCATCCCATTTTCTCTCTTAATCAAGATTGTCCTCCATACTTTTCCTTTTTATATGTACTAGAAAATGATGGGGTATGTTTAAGAACCATTCCCATAATTCCTTACGGATTTATATGTGATGAGAAACCCCATTTATCTATCATCACTCCCTCTTGGTCACACCCGACACCATGAAGATAAAATCATAACAAATTCTACCCGAACCTTCTTCGTTCTTCCGGGATGCCTTATCTTTCTTTCAAAATGGTGTTATATTATCTATATATGTGAGCCTTATGACTTCTGGTTAGTTGTAGAAAATTCTTATATCATGACCCATTCATCACATTCTTTCGGGGATATACATGATTTTGAATGATTCCCTCCTTAGAACTTTCTGATAAGAAAACCTATTTTAAAGGGACTTCCCAAAATTTTTACCAAAATTTCTAGTTCACTCTATCCTATGATTTAAAAAACCATTGTATTTATTAAGTTAGTATTTTTATTATGAAAAACTTCTTTGTTCAATTCTTGTTTTATATAAAATAATGTCCTCTTTTCTATTTGAAAAGCTGTAGAGTGTTTTCCTTAAGACCGCAAAAAAATGATTTAATGCTAATGTTTCTAAAATGCATTTTTGTATGTTGTCACTTATATTTTACACCACATACCATGTTATATGGCTATATTACCCTATTAATGTCCATTTATGTTCTAATACATTCCTTTAATGGACACTTTCATGATACACCCATTGGATATGTTTTGTGTCATGATTGTGGTACCCAGTTCTTTCCATGGGTACCCTTTTGTTTAAGTGTGGTTGATTATGTATGATTATTTATGTGGCAGGATTATTTATGTGGAAAGAATATTCATGAATATGTTGAGATGGCTACATCCAGATAGCGATTCAATGCATTGGGTAAGGTTAAGTCTCATGAGATGCGATGTGAAACGGGATTGGTGGTTAGCCTTGACCGCACTGAAATGGGAAACGGGATTTGCAGTTACCCATTACCCATTCTAATGATATGATTAATGATTCTGCCACATTTATGTGATTCCATGTTTATATGATACTATTCTTATATTAAATGATTTTATAATTTCCATGCATTGGATATTATTATGTCATTCCTCTTAACTCATGTATTTGAGATGTATCCTTATGCTCATTCCTTTACTGGGCTTTTTAGCTCATCCCTTTGTTCATGTGTTCCCCAGGGTACCCTATTCAGATGTAAGAGCTCAAAGGAAGTTAGAAGGTCTTTACAAGTATTAAATAAAGAAGTTTTTTTAGCCCAATGTAATATGTTATATGTAGCTATTCTTCTAAGACACTAGACTTAACGATCCTTGGCTTGTACTCTGATGATTAATTATGCTTAAAATCATGAAATGTTTTATATAAAAGTCCAGGGTCGCTATACAAAATATATTCATTCCATACATTTCTCCCAGAATAACGATAATCTGGGTAAACTCCCATCATACAAAACCATAATTAAGTTTTTTAGAATTTGAATTTTTGATCAATATTAAACTTATAAACCTATGACCATATCTAAAAATATTATGTTATTGAATAACTTTATTCTTATGAAATTTAACAAAATACTTAAATGTTTTCTGATTCATATACCCAAATTCTATTTATAAAAATACTTCTATAATATAATTCATGAATCCCCATTCAAAAATACTTCATTTGTTTTATTTCAACCTATTTTTCTCCTTGGTACTGTGATGAACCATTTAAAGAGGGAATAAAAATGGATAATTCCCACGTTCCCCACATTTAAGACAACAAACTATAAATGGATCCCCATGATGTGATTTATTTTCTTCCATACACATCATTTTTAATTGTAAATGCTTCCGGTTATCCCCTTCTCTTACACACATAAAACAATTTTTCATTCCATCGAGACTCCTTTTTTCCAATCTAATACACCTTATGTTTATCCTATTTTATTCAATTTCATTTTCCATTCAAGTAAATAATAATTTTTTGTAAATAAAATTGTAAATTATCCTATGCCTATCCTCCATGAGTGTCAAACCTGGTGTAGAGTAAGCCCCAATTTCATACACCAAGTGATGATCAGGTCTTGAAAAATACACTATTTTCAGAGTAAATAACGCTAGTTACAGTTGTACAAGAACCCCACCCACTTTTAATATCCATAGTAAGACGTATTTCATAGAATAAATGACATAATATCCTCCTTAACAAAACATCAAGTTGTTCTTACACTTATCCTTAAAATTTATTATAGGGATATGTTGTTTGATCTATGTTTTCATTAATCTAGTCCCAAAGATTCACAATAAACTTCCATTCATACCAACTATAGTGAACCCTAACCTAGTAGACAATAGTTGGTATCTTCTTCATCACATTGTAATAAGATACCACAAATCACATCCAAAAGGACCAGATTGTTTATTAGTCTTAATAAAGCATATATAGACGTGGGTCTTACATTATATATGAATATAAAAATTACAGGGTAATTTTTTTTATAATATCATTATTACCTATAGAATATTCATTCATATCTTTAATAATATGCTTCACAGATTCATGTGAATTGTTTAAAATAAGGGTGAGCTCAAATGCCTAGTATGGGTTATGTACACCCGAAACTATCGATAATAAATAAGCATAATTAATATAAAATGGTACGTAACTAAACACACATTGCATGTAATCAATAAAATGAAAAGTAATTACTTATAAGGATATTTTCATTGAAAAAAATATCATTGGTAAAAATCAAAAAGAAAATAAAAATACCTAAAATCACATTCAATTTAATAAAAAACATGACTATCATAATTGTGTAAGGAATAATAAATATGGGAATAAAATAAATAAAAAATTCCATTTTTTCAATAAAATGAAAATGAAATGAATCCATAGATAATAAAATTATGAAATTATCTTTAATAATAAAAAAATTATTAATTAATGAAACATTTAATAATTGGATGCTATGATCATTACAATCATGAAACCATTACCATCAAGACATTTCACAATATGGTTAAAAACAACTATTAAAAACCATCTAATTCAATTTTAATTTCTATCTTTATGAGACTACAATAGCATAATGTGAAATAAAATACTAGGACCGACACATTATTGATGTTCGAAAACATTCATCATATATAGAATAATCAATTAAATGTAGTAAACAATGAACCCTATCATTATATAACTATATTGAGTAAATAATATAGATTTATAAATATTTCCACAGATACACAAATAAAATTCAATGAAGAACACCTAATGTAAGAATTACATAATGTTTATAAAATAAAAATATCTATGAATTATTATATGGATTATTAGGAGACATTTAATGTCCAATGATCATAGGAAAGTTAATATTTGAGGTGGAATTTAAAGGAAATAAAAATGAATAAAGGAAGTGAAATTAAACAATATCCTTGGTTAAAATAACAAAAAAATATCAATATGATGAGTAATTATTGTATCAAAACAACATATCCGTAGTATAGTATATATTATAAAAGGGTTATTATTATTTATGAATACCATAAATGTCACGACCCGTCCTCGGGGCCCGTGCCGTGACTACCCCAAGCCCGCCTTCCATAGGCCAGGGGCTGGTGACTAGCACTAAGGCGTAATTCCCGTTAAAAAGGGAAGGTATTGCCTTTGTAAAGTAAACCAACACCACAGAGCAAGCAAGAATAAGTAAACACTAAGTAAAAACTGGGTACAATAGTAAGTGCGAAAAAGTAGGTGGGCCAGAATACAAACCCCAACTGAAAGTAAAGAACAACTGAAAAAGAGAGTACAACAACTGAAAAGTAATGCCGCAGCCTCGAGCCGTCCACGGGATGTCCCACCTGATGGGTGGTTACAGATAGCCTCCACAGCTCCTTGGGTCCAGCCGTCCGCTCCGAGTACGTCCCGCCCAGTGGTCCACCTCCAGGTACCGACCTACTCCACAAGCGTCAACCACGATCAGCGCTGTCCATCGTCTGCAACCAACACAACGTAGTGCTGGCATAGCCCATGCAGGGGTGAGTATAAGCTACTCAGTAGTGACCCCAAGACCCCCGAAGGTCTCCCAGAATCCACAAAGGATAATCCACAAAGGAAAGATACAATCAAGAAGTAACATCCGACACTACTTAGGTATATTCCCATACATATACCTATGTCATCAATTCTCATTCAGCTCCAACATTCGAGCTCAAGTACAACTCAGTCCACACAGGAAATCACAACCCAATCCACACAGGAAAGCATATCGTAATCCACACAGGATATCAAATCAATCTTATCGAAGATAAGGATTGAATGTCAAGATTCAGCTCACATAGGTATACTTATTCTTAAGACGATAGAGATGATGAGATGTAGCCACTGATTCATCTAATCCGTCAGATCCACACATGATCGATAGGTACTAACCCTTGCAATGACCCTGTAAAGACCCAAAAATTTCAAGGAAATTTTTTTCTTATTTTTCTTTGGAATTTTACAAGAACGCAGTTTCTGAAGGTGCATGATTCCGAGGCCCGGTGTGCCCGGAATTATTTTCTGAAGTTTGGCTCGGGTACATTCAGTGAACGAAGGAGTGGGAATTTCTATCTTTTGAAACAGTGCTCGGAATCGAATTTTGAGGGCACCGATGGAACCGTAGCACCGGTAATTGCTTAGGAATGCCATTTCCAGAGTTGTGTTTACCCAAGATGAGATGATAAAAATTGTGGAACCATTATTTGTTATGGGTTGGCTTTTGTGGTGTTGAGGGTAAGGGTAGAGAGCTTGGAAGTTTTAAAAGAACTTCTTCTTCTTCTTCCATCTTCTTCTTCCTCCGCAAAGGAGGAGGCCCCGACGTGGGAACTCGCCATCGACAATCCGCCTTTCAAAATTTCCCTCTGCGTGAAAGGAAGGGAGACACTGCATCCTCCTCGGATGTCCTCCGTCGGCATATAGAAAACCTCACCCTGCGACGCCGTTTTCCGCGACACTGTTTTTCATCAACTTTTGTCAAGGTAGGGAACTTATTTGTAATCCCTCATTTACTCCCTTGTAAATCTATGAACGCGGATCAACAAAATATTAAGTTGATCCGCGAAGATTATGTTACGGGTTGGAAAATCATGATTACGGGGAGAACTACAGGGGTTAAATTTTGTTTCGTTCATGATTAGTAACGTCTCCGTTCTCCGTTTAAAAATTTGGACCACTTGCTATCGATTAACGGGAGGGGGCCGGACCACACAAACACGACCGACCCTCCCCCTTATCTTGTTGTTGTTCCTGTTGTTGCTTGGAACGGAGATGGTGCAGAACCATCGCATCGCGCAAGACCGTGTGGGAATTTAGAAAATCATGACGAAGGAGCGCAGTGCCGTTGTGTCGCACCTTTGGGGCCGAACGAATCCGCGGTCGGAGTCGGGCCGCGGCGAAGGGGCGCGGTGCCGACGCGCCACACCGGGAAAACCACGAAGACGGCAGAATTTGTTTTTGACGTGCATATTGACGGGAGGCAACAAACGAGGCCGCAAGGTAATTTTGAGGCCTCCGCAGTGAAGTTAGGGTCCCGGGAGGACAGTTGGTGAAGACAGAAGGAGAAACGGACCACCGGAGCACGTCCGGTGGTCCGCGGAATGCGGTGGCGGCGGCGGTAGCCGCCGTCTTCAATTAGCGGCGAGGGGGGGGGGGGGGGGGGACCGCGCACCCCCACTCCGCGGCTTCCGCTCGGCCGCGCTGGCCGAGCCGTGGCTGCCCGGCCGGGCCGGACCTAGCCGGCCGGGCTGGGCCAGGCCCCGCCGGTTTGACCCGGTTCGGGCTGACCCAGAGGGGGTCGGGCCGGGTCGGTCCGGGCCCAGACCCCCCGTTTTCGGACCCTCTTTGGTCTTTTGTCCATATCATGGGCTACAGACCTCTGATCGATGCAACGTCAGTTGCGTAGCGATACTTGGATCGAGACGGTCATTTTGGTATATCACACTCAACGTTTTGGATCACTTTGAGTTCGGCCGGGTAGGTTCGTACACGAAACCATCCGGGTCCTCGGAGCGGAAACGCTTATATCTTGAGCTCCATGCATCCGATTGACGTGCCGTCGACTTTGATGGATTCCTATAAGTGAGACGGATCTTTTGACTTACTCCACTCGAGGTTTGGATGCCGTCGGAGTGTGGTCGGGCTGGTTCGCTCACGAAACCAACCGGGCCCCTGGAACGAAAAAGCCAATAACTCACAGACCAGACGTCTGATTGACGCGCCGTCTGTCTCGTTGAATTCCTCTTGATGAGACAGATCTTTTGGCATACTTCGCCTGAGTTTTCGATGCAGTTGGATAGTGGCCGGGTTGGATTGTACCCGAAATCCAACCGGTCCCCTGGAACAGAAAAGCTGATATCTTTCAGACCGGACGTCCGTTTGACGAACCGTCAGCGGCGTTGGTGATCACGTTGAGAAACGGTCCCTATGAGTATACCCTATGAGAGTTCGGGGAATAGTTGAGATACGGCCGGATTGGATCGTACACGAAACTAACCGGGCCCCTTGGACGAAAAGGATAATAACTCACAGACCGGGCGTCCGATTGAGGCGCCGTCTGTTACGTTGAGACCCCTATGACGAGGCGGTACTTGGAGATACTTCTTCATGGGACTTTGAGATACTTGGAGTATCGACCTGTAGCTTGTGGAGCGGACCCTCCCAGAGACGAGCGTGCAGAGTACGGAGACCGTGTAGCTGACTGGGACCTGACGACTGCTTGACTGACTCGACTTGGAGTGAGTCGACTAGCTCAGTGGACGGAGCACTACTTTGTGAGGTGCAGACCCATGGAGGATGGGGCACTACCTGTGTGATAGTGAAGACCCGCGGTACTCATCCGGATAGTACCTTAGTAGGCTACTAGGGGGTGTTCACTACTTTGTTTGGGTGACATACCCCGGCGGGAAGCACTACTGTGTTTGGGTGGCTGACCCACTGTACTCAACAGGAGGAGTACCTCAGCAGTCTTAGGTTAGTGTGCAATACCTCGGAGTCGTGACAGGACCACTGTACACTCCAGAGACGGGGCTCTTCAGCAGTTATGGTTTCGATAATGAAAATCCTGGTTTGAGCTGAGACTTTTGACCTTTTGTGTTTTCCTCATGGTTGAGATGGGTCACTTGATAACTTAGGTATATGTATGGGCATATACCTAGGTAATGGTTATCCGTTGATTTCATGATCTTGGTGTTTTCCTCATGATTGAGATGAGTTACTTGATATCTTAGGTATATGCATGGGCATATACCTAAGTAGAGGTTATCTGATGAGATATTTTTTGTGGTTATCCATGTTGGTTTTTAGTGAGACCTTGAGGGTCTCGGGGTCCCTACTAAGTATCATTATACTCACCCCTGCACGGGCTATGCCCGCACATCATTGTGTTGGTTGCAGACGACTACAGTGCTGACGGAGACCGAGTGTTCGAGGACTGGACGGTACTCGGAGGTGGACTACATGACGAGTCAGTATCCGAAGGTGGACTTCGCAATGAGACAACACACAGAGGAGGTTGACGGACGAGAGCATTGTGGAGGCTATCTGTACCTACCCTTCAGGTAGGATCCATGGTGGACGATCTAGGAGCTGCGGCATCTGTACCTACCCTTCAGGTAGGATTCGAGGAGGAAGACCCAGGAGCCACTTCCGTTCTACCAGCTATTGTCTTTTTCTCTTGTACTTGTTCAGTTGTAGTTGTACTTTCATTTGGGTTTGTATTCTAGCCCATTTATTTTTCAGCACTTTCTTTTTTACTTAGTGTTTCACTTCCGCTTGTACTCTGTGGTGTTTTGTTTACTTTTATAATGGCAATTCCTTCCCAGTTATCGGGATTTACGCCTTTGGTGCTAGTCGCCAGCCCCTGGCCTATGGAAGGCGGGCTTGGGGTAGTCACGACATAGGCCCCGAGGACGGGTCGTGACAAATTGGTATCAGAGGAGACAGTTCTACCGTAGAACATATAACTCTGATTTTTTTTCCTTTTTGTGAAGTAATAGTGTTAAGGGTACCGAGTGTCATTTTTAGTTCAGGGAGTCCAGTGTTGGTGTGGGCGGCCGACGTATCCATACACCAGGACCCTGACAACTGATTTACGACTTTGTGCATGAAAACACCGATTGCGTGTGTGTTTCCAGAAGTTTTATTTAAATATCAGCTCAAACCAGGTCAGCTCACCAGGTATAATCATTTGACCGTGTCACGTTGTTTCTTTCATGATGCCTTTTCTCGGATGACCAGCTAGAGCCCAGAGGGATGTGTGTACTGACAGCCTGTTGAGCGTCGAGGCTTCAATACAGGGCCCTCTTGTAGTTGAGGCACCAGCAGAGGCACCAACGGTACTACCATACGTTGGGCCACCGATGCCACCAACCCCAGCAGTAGGCGATGCACGCCACTTGAGTGCGCTGCACGAGTTCCAGCACCAGAGGCCACCCAGGTTCCAGGGAGATATGGACCCGAAGGCGGCTGAGGTTTGG
Source organism: Viscum album (assembly GCA_963277665.1). NCBI lineage: Eukaryota > Viridiplantae > Streptophyta > Magnoliopsida > Santalales > Viscaceae > Viscum > Viscum album. The sequence continues at coordinate 1,642,730,295 of OY728145.1, forward strand.
CTAGATGCTGTGGTGAGAGTCTTCAGGCTAGTGGGGACGCTTGCATACTTTATGGTGATCATTACTGCCAGACTTTTTCAGGAAGCACCAGGCAGGTGGTGGATCCACTTGTTCCAGTTTTGCGACGGGACGACCTTCGCATGGGAAGACTTCGAGACCTTCTTCAGGGTGGAGTTTGTGCCAGTAGCTCTACACCCCGAGCGTGTACAAGAGCTTCTGCCTTTGCAGCGTGTTTTTCGATCAGTAGCTGAGTCATTTGTGGGAAGTAGACAGATGATGCAGAGGTCCAGGAGGACCATACTAGCAGTTGGATGATCTCGTGTTTTAGGACCGGTGGTGCGGGGCAGCCGAGGTTGGGTCAGAGCTAGGTGTTCCATAAAGGGACAGTGTTACTCATGCGGAAGGAAGGGTCACCTGGCACGTAACTGTCCGACTCCTCGTACAGTTGATCCATAGGCTTTGGAGGAGCCACGAAGGTAGAATCAGCGGCGGGTTCTTGAGCAACAGCCGAGCAGTGGACAAGGCAGTAGAGCTCCGGGAGCAGGTAGACAGGAGCAGAACGAGTGGATACATCCCTTGTACTTCTAGTTCCATGTTGCTGTTGTATTCGTGTCTTTGTACTATGAACTGCAATAATAAAAAGACACTTATCTTTGTTTGCTTTCCTGTCCTTTTGTTTGGTTGATACTGAGTGGTCCCGGTTAAAACTGTTGACTTGACCCTCACTTTCGAGATTTCTACTGGAGGAGACCCAGTGACCTCACACTGATGCCGATAGTGTGACTCGACCCTTGGAGGCGAGAGTGACAGTTGGATCTCTTAGTAGTTCCGTTGAGGCCTTATGACATCATCCATGGAATGAATACATCATTCATGTCAGGATTGACTGTATTAGGCAATGGGTGTGGTTCATCCAGGGGATGAGACCGAGTTTCTCTTTCCGGCAAAAGAGAAATTTTAGCAGCTCTTCAGATCGTAGGCAAAGAAGGTGCAGATCATCAAGGAGTGGATGAAGACTGCACAGTGCAGTAAGAAACAGGAAACCGGAGCCAGTCTTAGAGAATCGAGCGTGATAAATGTTTCAAGAAGAGGAAGCTTTAAGGAGAGATGAGTCTGCGAAGCAGCAGACGTGGAGGCAGAGCTAGGAGAGATGCATGAGGTGGTGTACATCTTATAATGCTACAACCACCTTCCTTAGTTTTCCCCACCAGGCTCAAGGAGATGAAGGGCGGAGGAAGAGTGGAGCTGTATGTGGTCAAGGAGTGTGACCCAATGGCTCCAAAAATGATTTAAGTGACAGTCTTTGTCCACTACTAGCTGTTGTAGTAACAGATGTCGATATGAATCATTCCTTGCATTCACGAATCTTGTTCCAGAACTAGATTTTCCGGTAAGCCGTGGACTTGACCCTCACGTCTGGAGATACCTTGCGAGGAGACTCGATAATCACACTTATGCCGACGGTGTGGTCAGACCCTTGAGGCAAGAGTTTAGGTTGGAATCTCTTGGTGGCAGCGTCGAGTCCTTACGACGTTAGTTTGAGTATGGAATGTGCAATAACTGTTCATACTCTGATTGATGGTTTTAGGCGAACGTCGGGATGGGTTATCCTTGGTCGGAGAAAAAGGAAACCCCAGGTAGCGCAGGGTAACTCTTGCACAGGAGGGTGCGACCGATCACTCTTGAGTCGGTCAACCTTACCCTCGTGGAAGCAGTCGTTTTGAGTTCCTGTTCTAAACAGGAGTTGGAGACCTCTGAGTTCAAGAATGACTATCACGTCCTTATACGGGTCTCACCTAGACGAGGTTTACGAAGATGAGGCCAAGGTGGAAAGTTAACTCTGAGGTTCAACGGACCTTTCTAGGTCCTCAGCTGGGTAGGCGAGGTGGTTTACCACTTGACCCATCCACCTCAGTTGCACCAGGTGCACGACGACTTCCACGTATCTCACCTGAAGAGATACGTTCTCGACCCTTCGCATATCATCGACCATGAGGAGCTGGATGATGGAAATGAGGTGTCTTTCACGGAGGTTCCATTGGGGATCGAGGATCGACAGGAGCAGATCCTACGAGGACGATCGATTCTTTGGGTGCGCATTATTTGGCAGTACGGAACCTCCAGGTAAGCACATGGGAGCAGAAGGCTCAGGTGCGTGTTCAATACCGCTTTTGTGACCCTAGTTTGTGTTGAAGCTTTATGGGGATGTAAAGCCCTATGGTGGGAGTAATGTAAAGACACATAAATTTCAAGGAAATGTTTTTCGAATTTTTTTTTGGAATTTTACAAGAACGCAATTTCTGACGGCGCCTGATTCCGAGGCCCGGTGTGCCCGGAATCATTTTCCGAAGTTTGGCTCGAGTACGTTCAGTGAACTAACGAGCGGGAATTTCTATCTTTTGAACCAGTGCTCGGAATCGAATTCTGAGGGCAGCGATGGAACCGTAGCACCGGTAATTGCTTAGGAACGACATTTCCAAAGTTGCGTTTACATGAGAGAAGATGATAAAAATTGTGGAAGTTTAATTTATAATTTATCTACAATTTTAATTTTCTTGTTAAGTAGATTAAGTGTTGTGTTACAACACTTGACCATCTCCTAAGTGGTTTTAATCTATGTAAGGGAGTTAGGGGTGGGACCCACTTGGAGTTAACCTCCCATGGGAGGATTTAAGGTGAGGTGGGGCCCACACAAACCCCACCCCTACACATTCCTCTTAAACTCCCTAACTCCCTCTTAAATTTTGTAAACCTATCTTTTTTTGAGTAACTTTTAATTTCCTCACCCTCTCCCTCATTAACTCTAGACAACACACACTTAAATTAAGTGAATTCAACTTTTGAATTCATTTTGTAAAAGCTTGGCAGGGGTTGATTAAATAATGTGGAACCATTATTTGTTATGGGTTGGCTTTTTTGGTGTTGATGGTAAGGGTAGAGAGATTGGAAGTTTTAAAAGAACTTCTTCTTCTTCTTCCATATTCTTCTTCCTCGGCAAAGGAGGAGGCACCGATGTGGGAACTCGCCATCGACAATCCGCCTTTCAAAATTTCTCTCTGCGTGAAAGGAAGGGAGACGTTGCATCCTCCTCGGACGTTCTCTGTCGGCATATACGAAACCTCACCCTGCGACGCCATTTTCCGTGATACCGTTGTTCATCAACTTTTGTCAAGGTAGGGAAATTATTTGTAAACCCTCATTTACTCCCTTCTAAATCTAAGAACATGGATCAACAAAATATTATGTTGATCCGCGAAGATTATGTTATGGGTTGGAAAATCTTGATTACGGGGAGAACTACAGGGGTTTATTTTGTTTCCTTCGTGATTAGTACCGTCTCCGTTCTCCGTTTAATAATTTAGACCGCTTTCTATCGATTCACGGGAGGGGGTCGGACCGCACAAACATGACCGACCCTCCTCCCTTATCTTGTTGTTGTTCCTGTTGTTGTTTGGAACATAGATGGCGCGGAACCATCACACCGCGCAAGACCGTGTGTGGATTTAGAAAATCACAACGAAGGAGCACGGCGCCGTTGTGCCGCACCTTTGGGACCGAATGAATCCGTGGTCGGAGTCGGGCCGCGGTGAAGGGGAGCGGTGCCGGCGCGCCGTGCAGGGAAAACCACGAGGACGACACGATTTGTTTTTGACGTGTGGATTGACGGGTGACGACAAACGAGGCCGCAAGGTAATTTTGAGGCCTCCGCAGTGAAGTTCGGGTTCCAGGAGGACCGTTGGCGAAGACGGCAGAAGAAACTGACCACCGGAGCGTGTTCGGTGGTCCGTGGAATGTGGTGGTGGTGGCGCGCTGCCGGAAGGTTGGCGGCGGCGGTAACCGCCGTCTTCAATTAGCGTCGAGGGGGGGGGGGGGGGGATTGCGCACCCCCACTCCGCGGCTTTCGATCGGCCGCGCTGGCCGAGCCGCAGCGGGCCGATTGAGTCAGACCGAGCCGGCCAGGCCGGGCCAGGCCCAGCCGGGTCGACCCGGTTTGGGCCGACCCAGGGGGGTCGGGCCGGGTCGGTCCGGGCCCAGACCCCCCGTTTTCAGACCCTCTTAGGTCTTTTTCCCATATCTTGGGTTACGGACCTCCGATCGACGCACCGTCAGTTGCGTAGCGATCCTTGGCACAAGACGGTCGTTTCGGTATATCACACTCAAGGTTTTGGATCACATTGAGTTCGGCCGGGTTGGTTGGTACACGAAACCAACCGGGCCCTCAGAGCGGAAACGCTTATATCTTGAGCTCTGGGCGTCCGATTGACGTGTCGTCGACTTTGATGGATTCCTATAAGTGAGAAAAATCTTTTGGCTTACTTTTCTCGAGGTTTGGATGTCGTCGGAGTGCGGTCGGGTTGGTTCGCTCACGAAACTAACCGGGCCCCTGGAACGAAAACGCCAATAAGTCACAGACCGGACGTCCGATTGACGCGTTGTCTGTCTCATTGAATTCCTCTTGATGAGACGGAACTTTTGACATACTTCACCCGAGTTTTGGATGCAGTTGGATAGTGGCTGGGTTGGATTGTACCCGAAATCCAACCGGGCCCCTGGAACGGAAAAGCTGATATCTTTCAGACCGGACGTCCGTTTGACGAACCGTCACCAGCGTTGGTGATCACATTGAGAAACGGTACCTATGAGTATACCCTATGAGTGTTCAACGGTACCTATGAGTATACCCTATGAGTGTTCGGGGTATAGTTGTGATACAGAAGGATTGGTTCGTACACGAAACCAACCGGGCCCCTGGGACGAAAAGGCTAATAACTCTCAGACCGAGCGTCTGATTGAGGCGCAGTCTGTTGTGTTGAGACCCCTATGATGAGGCGGTCCTTTGAGATAGTTCTTCGTGGGACTTGGAGATACATGGAGTATCGACCTATAGCTCGTGGAGCGGAACCTCCCAGAGACAAGCGTGTGGAGTACAGAGACTGTGTAGCCGACTGAGACCTGACGACTGCTTGACCGACTCGAATTGGAGTGAGTCGACTAGCCCAGTGGACGGAGCACTACTTTTTGAGGTGCAAACCCATGGCGGACGGAGCACTACATGTGTGACAGTACAGACCCGTGGTACTCGTCCGGAGAGTACCTCAGCAGGCTACTAGGGGGTGTGCACTACTGTGTTTGGGTGACATACCCCGGCGGGAAGCACTACTGTGTTTGGGTGGCTGACCCGTGGTAATCGACCGGAGGAGTACCTCAGCAGTCTTAGGTTAGTGAGTAGTACCTCGGAGTCGTGACAGGACCACTGTACACTCCAGAGACGGGGCTCTTCTCCAGTTACGGTTTCGATAATGAAAATCTTGGTTTGAGCTGAGACTTTTGACCTTTTGTGTTAACTCATGATTGATATGGGTCACTTGATACCTTCGGTATATGTATGGGAATATACCTCGGTAATGGTTATCCGTTGATTTCATGATCCTGGTGTTTTCCTCATGATTGAGATGAGTTACTTGATAACTTAGCTATATGCATGGGAATATACCTAAGTAGAGGTTATCTGTTGAGATCTTCTTTGTGGTTATCCTTGTTGGTTTTTAGTGAGACCTTGAGGGTCTCGGGGTCCCTACTGAGTATCGTTATACTCACCCCTGCACGGGCTATGCCCGCACCTCGTTGTGTTGGTTGCAGATGACAGCAGTGCTGACGGAGGCCTAGTGTTCGAGGACTGGACGGTACCCGGAGGTGGACTACACGACGAGTCAGTATCCGAAGGTGGACTTCGCGACGAGACGACACATAGAGGAGGTTAACGGGCGAGAGCGTTGTGGAGGCTATATGTACCTACCCTTCAGGTAGGATCTATGGTGGATGATCCAGGAGTTGCGCCATCTGTACCTACCCTTCAGGTAGGATCCGAGGAGGATGACCCAAGAGCTGCTTCCGTTCTACCAGCTGTTGTCTTTTTCTGTTGTACTTGTTCAGTTGTAGTTGTACTTTCATTTGGGTTTGTATTCTGGCCAATTTACTTTTCAGCACATTATTTTGTACTTAGTGTTTCCCTTCCGCTTGTACTCTGTAGTGTTTTGTTTACTTTTATAAAGGCAATGCCTTCCCAGTTATCGGGATTTACGCCTTTGGTGGTAGTCGCCAGCCCCTGGCCTCTGGAAGGCGGGATTGGGGTATTCACGGCACGGGCCCCGGAGACAGGTCGTGACTGACGCACAACGGATCGATAGGTAAATAACCCCCCCCCCCCAATGACCCACAAAGGATCGATAGGTAACTAACCCCCGCAATGACCCACACAGGATCAGACCCACACAGGATCTATAGGCGCTGGCCCACATAGGACCACTGAACGCTGACCCACACAGGATCTAATCCACACAGGATCAGTAGCACTGATCCACGTAGGATCTCTGAGTGATGTAGTCATCGCCGTCGAATCCACGGAGGATTTCTGTATAGTCGTCATTGTCGTCGTAGTCGCAGCCAGCTCTAGGGATCCCGCACATAGCAAGCTCGTTCGGGAGGGTCCGCTCCACGAGCCGAGGGGCTGATAAATCAACTGACACAATGTCTGGAGTTGATGTATCCAAAAGTTCCATATCATCAACAGGAAGTCAACTTCACAGACAGCGAGTCAATCAGACGCCCGGTCTGAGAGTTATTGGGTTTTTCGTCCCAGGGGCCCGGTTGGTTTTTACGTCAAAACCAACCTGACCATACTCCAACTATGTCCAAACCTCGAGCAGAGTAAGACAAAAGGACCGTCTCACCTAGAGGAATCCATCAAAGTCGACGACACGTCTATCGGACGTCCGAAGCTCAAGTTATAAGCATTTCCGCTCCGAGGGCCCGGTTGGTTTCGTGTACGAACCAACCCGGCCGAACCCAAAGTTCTCTGAAACATTGAGTGTAATATACCAAAACAACCGTCTTGATCCAAGGATCCCATCACAGATGACGGTGCGTCGATCAGAGATCCGCATCCCATGTTATGGGCAAAAGACCATGAGAGGTCCGGTATTAGGGGGCTTGAGCCCAGTCCGACCCAACCCGGTACCCCCTGGGTCGGCCTGAACCGGGTCGACCCGACCCAGGTCCCGATCCGGCCCATTTGTTCATGGACAGGCCCGGTGGGCATGGCTCGGCCCAGCCTGGGTGCGGCCTGGCCCGACCTGGCTGGCTGGCGCTGGCCAGGTGGCTTGGCCGAAATGGCCAAGCGTGAGGGGTGCGGGGGGGGGGGGGGGGTGCTGCCTTTCGCCTATTCGTAATCGCGGCCCCCATGTGGGGGTCCGCTCTTGTCTGGCCAGCCGGGGGTCATAACCCCCGACTCCTCCTCTGACCGGCCTGCCAGCTGCTGCAACCACGGGAACGGCATGGGCCGGTCCACCTGCTCCGATGCCGGCGGCCCGGAACCGGCCACCAGTCCCTGCTCTGCTGCAGCCACAGCCACGACCATGGTCCGTCCGGTGTGGCGCGACGGCGCCACGCCCCTCCGCCGCGGCCTGGCTCCGGCCACGGTGCCTTTGTGGTTCTCCGGCGCGGAGCGACGGCGCTGCTGTTTAGTTCGTCTTCAACACCACGGCGCGACGGCGCCACGCTTCTCCACCCTTCCTTTAATATTTCCTGTGCGGTGCTTCGGCACCGCGCTGCCTTACACATGCCACAACAATATCAAACAAAAGGGGAGAGGAGGGTCGGCAGTGTTCGTGCGGTCCGACCTCCTCCTGTTATTTCAATAACAGGAGGCCCAAATAAGATGATAAGTCAACGATGAAAGTAATCAAGAACAAATGAAATAATAATCCCCCTACCTCGAGCGTAGTCGTCGAACGAGGTTGTCGTGGAAAGGGATGTCGCAGAATTGATCGTCGCGGAAGAAGGTGGATCATCACGTCATGGAGGAACGGTGTCTCCCTTCCTTTGACGTGGAAAGAAAGAACGAGGTGATGCGCATCGGGTCGTCAATCTCCGAGGAAGGCGTCTCTCACCATTGTCCATCATCGGAGGACGGCATTCTTCGTGTTCATCGTCGAGGAGGAAGAACTTCATGAACTTGAGAAAATTCTCCCAAGCCTCTCATAACCCAACAACCCTTAATAAAATAAGAGTTTTCCTTATTTAATTTCTCAAGCCATGCGTGTTGAAAATTAAAAATGAAATAATCAATTAAATGAATTAATTTCAATGTTTAAACCGCCCAAATTAATTGAGGCGTTTCATAAACAGAAAAATGAAAGGGTTGACTTCCACTTAATAGGGGTGCAGGTGCGTTACCTTAATTAAAAGGGGGTTGAGGAATTTGAAAGAAATGGTGGGGATCATGTGGGCCCCACCTCACAAATATCTTACCTAGTGGGTAGGATATTATGGGTCCCACTCCAAACACTTCTCTTTGGTTAAACAACATTATGTAAAATAAAAAATGGCCACACCTTTTTTATTTTATTCCTTTATTTAAACCAAAAATTTTAAAACCACACCTGAGCAAACACAACTCTAGAAAAGGTGTTTCTAAGAAATTACCGGTGCTGCGATTCCATTGGTGCCCTCTAAATTTGATTCCGAGCATCGGTTCAAAAGTTAGAAAAACCTGCTCGTTCGTTCACTGAACGTACCCGAGATAAACTTCGGAAAATAATTCTGGGCACACCGGGCCTCGGAATTAGGTGCCTTCAGAAACTGCATTCTTGTAAAATCACAAAAAAAAATTATGAAAAAAATTTCCCTTTAATTTTATGGGTATTTACAATAAAATTATATTTGAAAAATATTTTCGAGGAAAATATTCATTTCCTTTTGAAAATCACATTTTTTGAAAAAAAATGTTCAAAAAAAATTGGAAATTTTATTTCCATGAAAATAGAAATTGAAAAGTATAATGGAAGTTTTAAAACCTGTTAGTGGTCATGATGGTGAGAAATTCCATTCATGTTGAATGAGTTAAAATAACGTTTCTTGTTAATTTTTTAGTAAAATCCAAAAATTAATTGCTTTTTAATGACATGAAGAATCGTTTTAAAATAGTTTAGACACGCTAAAAATGGTAAAAATATCTTTAACTAATTATATTTAAATTCTTAAAAACTTTTTAGAAATATTTTTTAAGAAACATGGTTTTGGAGGAAAATAGATTTTCGACCAAAGAGAAAAATGAAGTCGAATTTTATAAAAAACATTTTCTCAATTATTTTAATTTTTGAAGAGTGGGGAAATAGAAATATTAATTGAATATATAATGAATAGCTAGAGGAAAAAAATATAAAATAGTTTTATTAGATAATGGTCAATATAATTCATTGAACAAAAATTAAAGGATAAATAATCTCAACTAGAACGTGATTTTGAAACAAACGTTATAATGATCATAACATAGAGGTGATAATTAACCAAGGAAATTATTTTCAATATAAAATCTTAATCCAAATATAAAATTGTAAATGAAAAAATATATATTAAAGTGTTAATACACACACAATCTTATAATATCAAATAAAACTAAGAGGTAATATAACCCAATAAAAATAAATTTAGTGAGGAAATAATTTACCACTTGGGAAATCTTATGTAAAATAACCTTAGATGAAATAATTGAAATTGAAACTCCAAATAAAATGATAAATTATTTATTCTTGACATTAAATGTATAATTTGTAGTGTATTTAAAATATAAAATAAATTATGTACACAACATCACAATATGCGTCAATGGAATGAATTTGTGAGAAAATCCCTTTGCTCACACTTCCTTTTCTATGAACATTATTTAATTCTTATATAGTGGTTTTAAATCTGTTATTTACTTTTTATATAAAAATATTTATATTTATAATATATGAAGTGATTATTTTATATCATCTTATCTCTCACTCATTAATACTATTTCATTATTATAATTGTTTTATGTGTTAATTTCTTTGTTTTCTCAACCATGATTTTTAATGAGGTTCCCAATTCATGTAAATATTATATAGTTCTTTAATATACCTTATAATAATAAAAAATAAATAATTATAATATTATTAAATAAAATTTACTTTTCATTTAAAGCATGAAATATGGTATTTGGAAACGAAGTATGTTGCGATCATGGAGATGGTAGGCCATACATAATCATGAGAAATGTTTCCATTTTTCAATGATCATTAAGGGGAAGTGGAATGTAATATTTTTTCTTTTAAAAATGACAGTAATATATAAAATACCATATTATAAAATTATAAATCTTGTGAATGTGGTGTGGTTATGAAAAGATAGTCAAAACGCTTTAGGAAAGCGGTAGTCCACACATAAATGAAGGATGTTATCATCATTATGTGAGTGAAAAGGAAAGAAATAAATTCATATATTGTATTTAAATAAGAAAAATTATTTATTTAATATAATAATTATGACATTTATATTTCATATAATCATTAAAATTATCTTTAAGGCCTGCTATGTAAAGTGTTAGTGAAGGAAAAGTCACAATGCTTTGCGAGGTGGTAGGTCATCGTACACACGAGAGACATTATCGTATCCCCTTTTCAGTGAAGTGTAAAAAGGTATAAATGATATATTTAATAAAAGGTTGTAAATATGATATAGATTCCATATATATAATTTATATCCCTCAACATACCTAATAATGATTGTTGGTAATTGAAAAAATGACATATCTTCGAGAGGCGGTAGTCCTCGATACACAAGAATGGAGATTTTGTAACACAATTGACGGAAGTGGGGATTGATGTACGTAATGGAAATAAAATAAAAAAATCCTAGTATATGAATGGTATTGAGTTTATTATATCAGAATAGTTCAACCTTAATCAAATTAGTTGGATGAAGAAACAAAATAAAATATATTGTTGATGAACGTTACCTCTTCTATTGGTATCCTACATAGGTTTTCACCATACACATCCAAGGAATGTTTTTTTCTAAGTATTATTGTATTACAGGAGGGAATATTTGATTTTATTTGTTTATTTATTAGCCAAAAATTGGTTTGAATGTGCGTATAAGAGAGGAGTGGTGGTGCCCTTTTTATGTGTGGGGAGTGCCGAACTTGTAATTGTTTTCGAAAATATTCAATCCTAACTATGTTTTTATCATTAAAAAAACAATTAAAATGGGGCATTATTGAAAATATACAATATAATTCGAAATATGGAATGAAAATAGATTTTAGATAACTTTTTAAGTCACATTAAACCTTATCTGTGTTCAATATCTCTTGGTAAATCCATTTTTACCTTTACAACAATAATTGATTTTAGGATTTTCAATATTTATTTTGGTCAAAAAATTATTTTAACTTATTAAAAATTATATATAATGATTTATAAAAATATGGGATCCATTTTTATATATTAAATTCTCATAATTATAAAATATTAATTTAAAATTCATCCCACAGACGTGATGATATAACTTTTTTTTAAAGTGAAAATGATCAAAAGTTTACAATGCTTTTATATCAAAATTCAATATAAAAATAATTTAGATGACTTAAATTGGATTAATTAAGATATAATTTAGTATTTTCACTTTAAAAAATATTCAAAATATAATTTAACTTTATAAATAATTTAAATAAAAAGGAAGTTTTCAATCAAAATTCAGTATTTTTCACAATTCTTCAAATAAAGTGATATTTGAAAAGAAATACCAAAAATTAAACATAAGATAATATTGATTTTATTATTTTAAAAACGATGTTCATGTAATGAAATAAATTTCCATAAACTAGAAACAATAAATTTTAGATTATTTACGCAAATCCTGTCTAATGCACCTTTTAGAAGAATACAATTTTTTAGATAACATTTCATTTTATTATAAATGGTTCTTATTTTATTTTTAATAAATATCAAACAATAATTTTCAAAATATATTTCGTTCTATACATTCCCTAATTTATAATAGATAGGTTATGAAAAGTACATTATATTATAATATTTTAATGATATTTCACCTTTTGCTTAAACACTGAGTTGCATGTAATACAAGTTCAACTCATTGTTTTATGTAATGCTAGTGATATGTTGATAATAATTTAAAATAAATATATACTTAATTATTGGGGTATTATTTTTTTAGAAATCTTGATGTTTCATGTCTCATATTCTATTAAATAAAATGCACTTTTTTATAATTAAAGTGTGTCATAATGTCCCTGGATAGTTGTTTGTGGATATGGGTGTAAATGGTTATTTTTGTCACTATAGAACCCAAATAAATATTCTAGTGTTGCATTGCTATGTTAAAATGTTTGACAATGGGAGAATAATTTTTTTTTATGAATATAGTTTATTTATTTATGGATATGATGTGTGATCTACCATGCTACATAGGAATCAAATGTTGGGTCTAGAACTACTCTGATTGCACTGGATGCCTAATAATCACCTATTAAGATTGATGAGTCCTGAGAATTCCTGTTATTTCTAGGATATAGTCTCACAATATATAGGGTGAAGACAAATATTCTGAATAGTCTCTAGTTCCATTATAAATTATTTAGTAATGGATTCCTATAGGTGGTACTGAGGGTCACGCCTCAGATCCGGTTATGGAATATGTATAGTAATGAACGGGATTCCTGGTATTGCTCAAAAATTGTTAAACCATTATGAATTCATGATGAGAATAACATCCCAAGATTTTTGATCCTTTAGAATATATACTATATTATGTATCTTACATCACACACTATATAAAATGGAAACAAACCAAAACATATTTGGAAGATATTATTAATGAATCTATAAAAAAACCAAGATGGTGATAACACAACAGCTATTTCTATTTTAAGGTAAAAAATTAATATTAGTTAATATTGAATATGTTATTTTTTAAAAAATATTTTCATATATATTAAATATTTTTGTTTATATATATATATATATTATTTTTTGAATTTATATATTATAAACTGAAATTAATTTTTTAATTCCTAAAAAAAATTAGCATAAGATGAATTTTTGACATTTTTTTGAAAACAATCATTTTTAGGTGAATAGTTAAAATATCGATTACTGTCATCACATTCATGAAAATATTTATTTTATAAATTAATTTAATGTATTTGAAAACATTTTCCTATAAAATTAATTTATAAATTATATATATATTTTTAAAAAATCTGTTTTTGAATTTATAGACCCGTGCTCATATATGGAAATTTTATGCAGTGTTTTAATGAAAATAGTTTTTCGACTATGTTGTATAATTAATTATGACATGATTAAATGAAGTTTTTTATTTTACTTATTATAAAATTAATATTATTTAAATTAAAATAATTATTATATGTTTATTATAATAAACGGAATTGATAATTCTATTGTAGTCATAAATCTTTCTTCACAAATGTTTTTTAAAAAAACGTTCTTACTAGATACACCTGCTGATGTTGGGACTGTTTTACCATAAAATATAATGTTAATTTGAAAATATTATTCTTATCTTTTAGATAATAATTTCATATAATTTAGAATGTTCAATTTCATTACTAGGTATACAATTTAGATTATTTGGATTAATGCTAATCACCGTGATATTGATTAAACAATTATTTTGAAATAAGCATTCTATTAATATCAAAGAATATAGAGCGAATTGTTAAATTTGAAAACATCATATAATAGATATAATATGTGGAATAAAAAAATTAACATACTAAAATTTATTTAATTTTTAATCAATAATAAATATGGTAATGAATCTAGAGAGGAAAAAATGTCATTCTTCTACTAAATATTATTTACACAAATTATAAGTTTTAATGTAAATCTTAATTTTATAATAGATAGAAATTGAATTTGATCAAATGGAGATAAATTTAGTTTCATAACCCCTGATATTGGTTTTATCTATTATGTTATATGATTAATAAAATATTAAATCTCATTGCTAAGAACTAGTTACATATTTTAAAAGTAAAAAAGTAAAATGTAAAAATATAATTCTAAAAATCATGAAACTTGTGTTGAAACACATGTTTGTGTCTTTATATACTAAATTTATCTAAACAAAATCAATAATTATGAATCTGTTGATCCATTGAGCTTGGAATACTATAATATAATTATTAAATTATAATGCAGGTTTCTAAATATGTTATTTCCATCTCTTATAAAATTGTATAAATTAAATCATTGAAAATAAAAATATGTACATAAAATTACTCATTTAATATCTTGAATTTTTATCTCCACATAAACTTATCCCATAAATTTAATCCCTTGTTCACTCAATGTTAGCCTAATAACTTTAATTTCAAGGGGACTTTCATGGAAAAAATATTGTCTCTAACTTATGTATTATATCCTTCTTATGTTTTTATTCCTAAAATAAAGCGTTCAAATACCATACCACCATATTAATTTTATGAAATATTATTCATTATTGAACTTATATTTTTTATATTAATTGTATAGCCAATAGTTATTTATTTCCATACATATACAAAAACCAAAGGAGATCTTTAGTTTGTTTGGTAGACTACCACCTCCATAAAGAGAAATCCTTTTTTTCATTACGTCATTTAAAGTATAGTATTAATAGTGGTAATGATAAATAAATTTTATATATAATATATTATTATTGTTCTAAAAAGTCAATTTAATATCCATCTTCACCGTCTCCCTTGAATTGATAAACAGAAATGCTAATCATGCTTATATACTGATTATAAACACCACGGTGTACAAATTTTCATTTATATTTTAATAAATTATATAATCAAATTATAATATAGGAAAAAAAAATAAAAAAATATTCAATTATGATTTTATTATGATTTTATTTTCTAAAAATATACGCCACCTTGACCACACACACCAATAAAAATAAATGGTGTTTATCTTTGGGTCGGCTTAACTAACAATGGAGACGGTGCTTTAAAATATGATTATGGAATAATATTAAAAAAATTAAAAATAGTATTATTATAATATATTATTTAAATATTCATTATTATATTGTTATTTATTTATTATAACATGTATTTAAATTTTTATTAATGTAATATTTTTCTTCACTAAAATTACAAAAATAATCCATGATTAAATCAGTTTTCAAAAAACATAACTAAAACACATTTGTATTGAAATAAGAAAATATTATATAAATATAAGTAATATATTACATTATATAAAACTATATATCAATATTTAGCTTTTTATCAAATTATCGTCAATGATATCAAAACTATTAAAAGTATGCAAAATAGTTAAATTTTTTAAGATCTGATGGTTGCATTATACTATAACTAATTAATGCACTCCTGGTAAAGAATTATAATAACGATAATAAAATGGAAATATTTGTGGTTGATGTTGTGACATATGATATTATGTTATTTTTTTAATATATGTTAGATTGTGATAAACTAATCAAGGAAGTAAGGCATGATTTTATTGTCCCATGTCCACTTTAATTGAGGAAAGATTTCATGTTTTTACCAATTTCTCATTTATATTATATAAATACTATGAAAATGAATTAATTAAGTATAATACACCTCTTTTATTGATATTTATGTTTTTATTTTGCAATCCCTCCAATAGTTTTTTTTAATCCATTCACTTCTAAAGTTGTATGGTTTCATTGTCTCATATTTGAGTCCCTTGAGACATGTTTATTCTAAACACCATATTAAATCCAAAATTGTGTAAAAACATCCTAATTTTACTTTTTAAAAAAATTTATTATATATTATGATATTAAATGTTTTATTTTACATTATACCTGTCATGGGTCACCATTAAAAAGTTATAGAGGCACTAAGGGGTTTCCATAACATAAATCTCATCAATGAGACATACTAACTATTCTTAGACTATAATAATTGATTATTGATATATGATAACAAATGATTGTGTTATGGTGTACTTCCATATATTTTTATGGTAAAAGTAATTATTTTTATCGATATATATAATTCTATAATTATATGTTTTTAAAATTAAAATTGTACCATTGGTAAGAATTACTCCCATTATTACCCACTGATATTGTCTTATATGTCCAACTTTTATTTCCCTTTGTTGTTATCTTATATATTTAGAGATATTAAATTTAATATTTTAAATTATTTTCATAAGTATTTATAACTTATAAAAAGGAAATTTTAATATACTTTTAATGATGTTGGTTTTAAATAAGGTTATTCCAAAGTGCTAAAGAGGTTTTTTTACATCCCTGCAAAATAAAATGTTTAGTCATCCACATCCCATTTATTGATAAAAATTATATTATTTTCAAGTTATTATGGTTAAATATTCTTTTTATTGTAAATGTTCAGATGTATTTTTACTTTCCCTATTCAAACCCATTTTATTGTTGAAGAATATTTTATATAGATCTCTTTACAATAAGGTTTTAAAATTACTTCCCTTTCCCTTGATTCATGTATTATGAAATCCATTAGGGCTATAGTAACCAAAAATCCATTATTTTAGTTAAAATATAGTTTTTTACTTTTATTTCCATAAAATTACGTTTTAAATGATGTTCCATTTTCTATATATATGGAAAAAGTTGTTTTTACTAATTTTATTTCCATGAATATATATTTTTTTTATTAAAAATACAGAGTCTTTATGAAAAGCTACTCACACCCATTATTTTTATAATGATAAATATAATTTTTTTTTCTAAAAAATCAAATTTCATGATTTTTTTCATTATCATTAGGATGATCTTCTTCCATAAGAGTAATGTTTCAGATAACACGCTATGTTATTGATTTCTATGTGATTAGTTTTCGTTATCATTTTTATGACTCGTGAAATTTAATTCATGATGATTTATGAATGTTTTATGAAACCCATTTTATTTGAAGGGATTATTTATATATTTATCTTGATGTTTCATGAAACATTTTTTATTAATGTGGGTTATTTTATGATGTTATTATTGTTTTCATATGGTACAGAAAGATATGAATTATGAGATGGGTTGGAATTAGGAAACCTACCAATGAATTGTTAATATTATTACATCTTTTAATTTATAACTTCCATGTTAATTGGTTATCTAGTTTCTAGTTTCATAAAGGGTGAATGTTGTGGCGTTTAGCTATACTCATAATTTTATGAGTAAACGGGTTGGAAGGTAACCATGTTCAAAAAGATAAAAAATCCATTGTTTATGAGTATTTATATTTATTTCCTATAATGAATTGATATTTTTATATGTTTCTTACTTTATTTTACAATTTCTTGGTAAAATTGGTATTATCTGATATGTTATACTTATGGATAATAATTACTAATTTATTTTCTTTTGAAGATGATATTTTCCCTTAATAATTATTTTCATTTGATTATGATAATTTTTTTTGACATTTAATATTTTATCCCTAACTCTAAATATTATAATGGTGATTATATGATATCTAAATTATAGAAAGGGTCTAGTGGGGAATTCTTATTGGGAAATATTTTAAAGTGCAATAAAATTTTATAATTTTCAGCTAATCTCCGAGACATATTTTTTTTGTATTTTGGTTGTGTGAATATTAGGAAATAAACTATTGAAATATTTTGATTAATGTATTATTTATGTCTTGTTTTTTGGGTTACTTTAGTTTGTATCAATTTAGGGTTTATTTATTTTTGATATTAGTGATGTAACAATTTGTGTTAAGGTTTAAGGACCTTAGTAAAAACCATAATTTTTAGTCTAAGTAAATTATGATATAATAAAAAGATATAAAAGTATGCGTTAAGTCATTTTACTAGTACTAAATCCCTATATAGATACAAAAAATTAGATGTAGTTATGTAATAGAGTCAAAAATGTGTAGTCAATCCAAAAAGGGTTTGTTGGGAATTGAATTGATCACCCCTAATAGATGGTGAGTGGGACTAAGACTACATACCTATTATGGAACTCCTACGGGATATAATTTTGTTGATCATATTTTCTATATAAATGATTATAAAGGATTGATTTCAATATTATGTTGAGTAATTTTTTTAGAAAGCATAATATACATCAACATAATGTATCCCAGATCTAACTCAGATTGGTATAGGTTAATCCAAATAAATTATAGAGAATTGTATAAGTTGAAAAGAAAATCATTTATTATAATGAATTATATTTATGATTATGATAATGTTTTCCTATATTATTAATTTTTTCAATCAATTAAACACTTTCTGTTTTAGTAAGAGGTGGAAATTAAAGGAAAAATTGGTGTGATGGACAATGTGATGGATTCCTCTTTGAAAAACCCACTGGAATTAGAGCTAGAAGGAGACACCATCTAACTTTTTCAAACCATATCATGGGATATGATTACAAATGGTAATATAGTTGATTTCTAAAACACACCATGTTATAGAAAGATGAATTATCATGAAAGATCAAGCGATGAAGATGCTGAAGGAAAAAATGTTTAATTATAAAAATGTAATTTTTTTTGGAAGAAGATGCAATGAAATTTATTTATGGGAAATGGATGAATCTTATATTATATAATAGGCGGTAATATATCATCAAACTATCATATGAAAATTAATAGGCAATTTATCACAATGGGAGTGGAATAGATGAATACAAATGAACCACTTACAGTTCGATTCCTTAAGTGTGGAAATAATAGAAATTTGATAATCAATTATTACAAAATAAATTTTTAAAAAACTTAAAATTTAAAATTGTAAATGAAAAATTCATTGTTGAATTAAATTTAAGAAAATTATCTTAGTATGATTTTTTTATGTTTTTCTAAAATAATAATTTTTTTGTTGAATAGTGAAAATAAAAATTAATGTCTACCCATTTATGAAAATATTTTATTATTTAAAGACATTTAGTTTTTATAAAATATTTTGTTTATAAAATATATATTATAATGTATAATGAATAATATAAAAATACTATATTTACTTTATTTTCACAAGTTATAAATTTAGAATATTTATGGAGTGTTCAAATGCAAAATGTTTTTCTGCTATTTTTTAAATTATTTATAGCATGAAGAAATTAATTTTTTGATTTAGTTTTTAGATAGATACAATTTTAATGATAAAAATTAGTTTAGATATATACCCTTTTATGGATTCATCACATTAGATAATAGTGTGATTACCTCCATCCCCATTTATGTCTTTTCTTCCCTCATTAATCCAAAAGTGGTCTTATGGAATATTAATAAGAATTTAACCACATTCATCTAGAAAAAACACAATGTTTGAAAACAGAACTGTGAATAATGGAATAGGTTGTCCTAAAAAGTTGGCAATGTAGGCATTGGAGAAAGACATGTCACTAATACCATGAATAGCCTTTGATCGAGGATAGCTTGGTATTTTTTGGATGTATCCAAATTATGGTAAAATATAAGTATAAAAATCGATGAGAAGAGCGTTGATAGATTAGGGGAATAGAGTTCTAGAATATATGACTAGATTTTGAGACATGTTCTTGACATCTAAAAATAGTTGAGATTGGTGGTGGGGTGTGGATAAATCAACTTTTAATCTATTAATTGGGTGGGGAGTGTGATGG
This sequence comes from Viscum album, assembly GCA_963277665.1. Taxonomy (NCBI): domain Eukaryota; kingdom Viridiplantae; phylum Streptophyta; class Magnoliopsida; order Santalales; family Viscaceae; genus Viscum; species Viscum album. The sequence goes on from OY728145.1 coordinate 1,642,749,765, forward strand.
GTTTTTCATAGTGCCCAATTCCTAATATTTTTCCCACAAGCTATTAGTTTCCCTACATTTATCCAAATAACCCAAATCAACAAGAAAATAAGGTCTATATTAATATTATGATAAACTAGATCCCCAATAGTATAGTGCTTACTATATTCTCCAATATAATTTTCTAAAAAGAATCATATAGATGGGTTCTATTTATGGAAAAATTTTATAATGCATGGTGAGAATCACTATAGTGAAAAGAGACACTTATTATGCTCAACACCCTTGTAAGGTGTATCTAAAACTAATATTTAACAACATATCAAGGGGTGAGAAAAAGGGGAGTATCCATTTGTTCCCAGCATAACGAATGCCATCTTCTTAAAGAAGAGTCCATCAATAATATTTTCACCAATAGAGAGTGTGATTCCTCCATGTGGTGTAGAATTAGTTCTTATAGTGGACATAAAAATCCTGTGTTTTCTCACAACAATTTTCGAGTCTCCTCATTCCACAATATGAATGAAAAAACCATGAATTCATGGTGAGATCATAATTCATGGAGGTTGTATGTTAGAGGATATAAGATTCAAGTAATAGGGTTTAATAAATGGTCTACTGAGTTCTACATTGGCTATTATGATCAGGGCTTGATCAATGGTAGTTGAGAGGGCCCTTCCTATTTTGTAGTAAAATATTCTCCATACTTATAGATTATCATGCATGGCAATTTTACAGAATTCATTTTATAGACCCATCCCACAAGGTACATGGTTATATAGTATACCTCATATTTTTGGTCACAAAATGAATTTTTATGGTTCTTGTATTAATGGAACCATATAGGGAGGATGATTTTATTATAGCCCATCTTGGTATGTTATCTTATCCTTAAACTATATTTTTGGGTATGGAGATTACCTCCTTGTTAAAGCTTCTTCCATGATCAAGGAGTGTTAACTGTGCCTCTACCATGTTTTTTGGATGGATGGTGTTGATAATGAATCCTAAATTTTACATGATTCCATAAGAGTGGCTATATCACCCACTTGGGATATTAAATTACTCATTTTTAGATATAGGAATCTCTTCCCCAATCTCTTGAATCTTACTTCCACATAGAGGGAATTAAATATGGTTAGACTTCATGGCCTCCTTGACCACAACTAATAGCCCATGAAATATATTTACTATCATAGTACCCCTCCACATAGTTTGAAAATAATGTCAGAGTTGACACACATGGGCCCTATTATTTTACACCCCCATTACATTTTCTATAATTTTCCATTATTAAAATACTTATTAATGTTTGATTGATAGTTTAATATAAAAATAATAAAATTTTAAAACATAATGTTGAAAACTATATAAAATGTTTAAAAAATATGGTTAAACACATATTTGTTTCTTTTTCAACCCAAATACACCACAAACAATAATTTTGAAACAACAGATCCATTGACCAAGGAGTATTGTCATGATACGATTAAATTATAAATGATGTCTCTAATGGTTACCTCTTTGTCACATATAAAATTGGATAAATTATAAACATAAAAAACAAAAAATCTCCAAATAATTCCTCAATGGAAAAATGGAATTTTACACTCACTATAAAACTCTCATAGAAACATAATACCCTATTTTCTAATTGACATTCTGAGGACTTTAATTTTAAGTGGACCTCCGAGAAAAAAATTAAGCCTCCAACAAATCTCCTTCTTAGGATTTATTACAAAAGGTTAAAATTACCGATATTTTAATTTTATAATAATATTAATTATTAATTATCATTATTAGGTAGATGTTTTGTTATATTAATTTTATAATCCGTATTTATTGATTTTCAATCACAAATAAAAACAAAAGAACATCATTTGTGCATTGCGCAAACTGCTGCGTCGACAAAGTGATGCCAGTTTTACTCAATGCCCACTTTCATAGATTGTATTGATAGTTTAAATTCTAAAAAAATATAATAAAACACATATAATTAATACCATTAAATTTCAATTTAAAATCCACCTTCCCGAACTCTTATTCATGAAGAAATGTCAATTTTTGTCGTGTGTACATTTGGATTACTAAGTCCATGATGATTTTTTTTAAATTTTCATTTATATTTTCAAAAACAATATAAAAACAATAACATATGGCTCCACATGATAAAAAATTAAAAATTAAAATAGTTTTCTTCTATTATAATTATATTTTTTCAAAAGAAACACCTACTAAACCATACTCTTCAATCTAGTTAAAGTGTCTTCAAGTCTAGAATAGTTTATCGGCCTATGTAAAAAATGATTTAAAATAAGAATAATGATGAATTTGGGGTCTTGAAAAGTATTTTTATTATTACATATTATGTTAATAATTATTATTATATATTTTTTAATATTATATTAATTAATTAATTTATCATTAAAGGAACATTTTTGTTCTCTAAAATTACTGAAATAAGCCATTTTGAATTTTATTTTCACATAAAATAGGAAAAAATCATATGGGATGAATATATAAAATTGTATATTAATTTAAGTTATATATTATATCATTTTAAATGATATTTAAATATTCAAATTTCTATGAGGTTTTGGGAAATGAAATAATAATTATTTAACATGAAATAAATAGTTGAAATTATTAACACTTGATTTCCATAATACACTATTAGTAATTAATGTAATCATGATAAAGAAATATAATAATTATTATTAAAGGTAAATATATATGATTAAGTTTATGAAATATTTTATTTATTTATCATTTTTTTCAAGTGTTTATAGTGTCACTGACTAATATAGGAATAAAGGTAAGGGTTCGTTGACTCATATTCACTTTCTTCAAGAAATGATTTCTTTCTTTGACCCTATTTCTATTTTATGAGGAATTAATTCATCAAAAAATTAATTAATACATAATAATTCACCCTTGTAAATTTGATATAAATGTGTATTTCATAATATCTACTATAAGTAATTTATTTCAATTAACTTATCAAGATGTAAGGGATACTTTTTTTTAAAATTTGGATACCTTGAGACATGATTATTCTAAACATTGTGACTCCTTGTTATTTAATTAAAACAAATAAATTGTAATTAAGCATTTTTTTTCTCTTATATATAATGACATTCAATTTTTGTATTTAATTATATACTTATCATGGATTTTGATTAAATAGATACCATGGTATTAAAGGGTTTTCGTGACTTGAATCACTTCATCAGGTCATAATCATGCCTCATTAAATATAATAATTAATGAATGATATATTATAACCTATGATGATGTTATGTTTTATATCCATATTTTTATGTGGAAATTTCTTTTTTATCAATATATAATTAGTTTTCTAATTTTTCCCAAAATATAATATTACCTTTGGTAAGAATAACTCAAATTTTTATAGATATATAATTTATTCCATGTTTAAATTTCTATTCCCAACAATTTCTTCTCTTTTTTGAAGGATTATATTAATTATATAATAATATTTTTATAACTATTTATATCTTTTGAAAAAAATATTTAATACTATTTTCATGATTTGGGTTTTCAATAAGGTTATTTCAATATGCTCAAAATGGTTTTCAATCCATTCAAAATAAAAAGTTTTATCCTCAAAAACCATATTTTAAATGGATAGCATTTATGTTATTTTCTTGATTCTATTTTTAAATATTATTTTTAAAAGTGAAAGATTCAATGTATTTTTAATTCCCTTATTTAAAGCTTTTATTTCTTTCAAGGATATTTTATTTTTAAGTCATTATAATAAGGTTTTCAAAAAATTTCTATTTCCCTTAATCCCTAAATTATTAATATCATAAGAAAGATCGCAACTCAAACTCTATTATATGAGTTATAAAATTTGATATTTGAATATAAAATTACGCTTAAATTGCATTATAATGGAATATTTATTTTTTTACTTTTAGAAAAAAAGTTTGTTTGATCTAATTACATTTCCATGTAAGGTTTTTAATTTTTTCTAAAAAAGAGAATTTACGAATAGATACTAATAACCATGAAGTTTATAATGATGAATATTTCAAAAAAAAATATTTTCCGGATTTTTTTTCATTATCATCAGGATGATATAACTATATTATAGTAATGTTTATTGTTTTTTAAGGTTTCTAGTGCAGCAGAATTGCATGGGTGGATGTTCCCACTTGGATATTTGTCATTAAAAATGATCTATCCTTGATCAATAAGACGATAAATCCAAGTCTCCATGGATTGAATCACAGAAATAGACAAAGAAAAAGAAAGTCTGGGAACCACAATGTAGGAGCATTACAGGTTGATTATAATTAATTTAATCAATAGAAAAGGAATACCCTTTGGGTGTTCTTTCATTGTTGATGTTCTTGTTCACGTTCCGATGTGATTCGTCGTTGCGTCGTAGATGACAAGTGTTGAATTCCTCTAGCGGCGATCCACACGCGTACCTCATATCTCGAGAAGTCGCCAAAGGAGTCTATGGGTGGTAGCATAGAGAAACCTTTGCTTGTGTTTCCCGCCTCAGATCGTCTTTTTCCGACAGAAGAGGATCTCACTCGGTCTTGGAGCGTCCTTAGAGGATGAGGTTCTTTCGGCCTTGAAAGAATTATCCAGAATTGTTTTTTCACAACAATTCTCTTGTGTGGGAAAAGAGTTGGGGTTGTGAGGATATTTATAATCAGGTTTGAGGTTATATAGTTATGACAATAAATAAACGTCTTAAACGTTTTATTTATTTCATTGAATCTTATTAAAAAAACCCATGTCGAATAATTAATTCCTTGACATGCACCTATGCTGATTATAATAAATATCATTTAACAAAACAATATTATATCCTCAAAATCCTGACTGGAAAACTACACGACTTGCAATCATTAATACACGGCGTGTAATTGTTTTCTATAAAACTACATGGTGTGTAATCATTAATAAATTGCGTCTACTTGTTTTTTATTTCCATCGCAAAATGAGAACTAAATGGCGTGTAATCATTAATGCAAGGCGTGTACTTGTTTTCCATGAAAAACAAAATGGTGTGTAATCATTAATACACGGTGTGTATATCTTGTTTTTTATTTTCTTCTTCCTCCATCATTAAAATGACTTAGGCTTCCTTTAATAATTATGAAACCACATATAGGAATAATCTTTATTCTACTTGAGATACTTGGATACACTTAATGTGTGACCATCTAGGCCTCTTTCTCGTTGGCATTAGGCGGGCTTGCCTAAAGTCCAAGATTACTGTCTAGAAACGTGTCAAGGCACCGAAGATAAAGAAGTTGATGCCGCATTGATGTGTTATATTATATGAACGCTTACTGTGTAATTTAATCCCTTTGTCTTAATATCTCACCAAGCAGGTTTCATTGAAGTGTCATAAACCTATATGCTGGATCTGTCATTCTTTGATTTCCACAAGTAAACTCTTCGTGTCACCATGGCCATGGAATTTGTTCGACAATTCTATTTCAGTCAAAGGGCCCGAGATATATACTTCCATAAATATGGAAGGGACAAATCCTTCCTCGACATATCCATTACCAACATGTCATTCGTGACGCACCCAATGTACCCTACTTCCCACCAACTCACTTCATGACGGTTTTCGTCAGCAAATCTAAGTGAACGAGTCATGACATGAGTTAATGATAATATTCCAGTCTAAGGACTATTACACACGCTCACAGATAGTAATATTCGATGACACCAAGACATGCAGAATTACTACTGGTGGTTCTATTCTCATAATCTCTTATCTGGGAGATTACCATGTGTTAACTCCTTGAGAGAGAGTCTTATCTTCGTATGAGTTCTTACACACGACGGTTCATATACTATGTGTCCTATCGTAGTATGTCATCCAACCGTAGAACATTATTTAAGAATATTGTTATAGAATTTCAAGTTTCTCATCATAGAGGAGATATACCATGACCATATCAATGAAATAAATAATCAAGGAAATTATTATATTATAGTCATGCAGAAAAATAAACAATATAATCAGAGTACATTCATGTAATCAAATTAAAAAATAGATTGTTCTCAAGACACCAACCCTTAAAAACTCCCACTTGGACTAGAGCCAACTGCATAAAACTTTTATTCCACTTGACCTCACATGATGATCATGTTTATACTGAGTCAAGGATCTAGTCAAGGGGACCTCCACGTTGTCTTCTGGGGAGATACTACTCACTGCAACTTCTCCTCTCTGAGAAAAATCCCTCAAGAGATGATACTTTCAAAGTATGTGATTTGTCCACTAATGTGACCTTGGCTCTTTTTCAAGTTCCACTACTGCTGTATTATCACAATAGAGTGTGATAGAATCATTTCTACTAGGCACTAAATCCAACTCTTGGATGAAGCATCGCATCCATACTGCTTCTTTAGCTGCCTCAGAAGCTGTGATATACTCGGACTCTGCTGTAGAATTTGCAAACACACTATGCTTTAAGCTCTTCCAACTCACTACACCTCCATTCAAACAAAAGATGTAACTAGCCGGGGACTTAATTTCATCTTGATCAGTCTGGAAACAAGAATCTACATGCCCTCTCATGACAAGTTCCTCATATCCTCCATAAACTAGGAACATATCCTTAGTACGCCACAGATACATAAGGGTAGTCTTGAATGCCATCCAATGGCGGTCACCTGGATCAGCTTGATATCTGCCTACCACGCATAATGTGTAAGAAACATCTTTTCTTGTACATATCATATCTTAGATGACTGACCCAATCGCGAATGCTTAAGGGAACCTTGCCATTTTCTTTCTTTCCTCATGTGTCTAAGGACACATATTCTTGTAATGATGAATGTCATGTGACACTAGAAACAATCCCCTCTTGGATTTTTCCATACTGAATCTCTTCAGTATCTTGTCAATGTATTTACTTTGACTCTGACATAGAATTCTTTTGGATCTATCATGATGGATCTTGATCCCAAGAATATATGATGCCTCACCCAAGTCTTTCACGGAGAAGCATTTATCTAACCACGACTTAACTGACTGTAAGACAGGTAGTTCATTTCAAATTAGTAATATGTCATCAACATATACAATTAAGAAAACAACTGCACTTCCACTAAACATTTTGTAGACACATGGCTCACATTAATTCATAACAAATCCAAATTCTGTTACAGCTTCATCAAAACGAATGTTACATGACCGTGATTCTTTCTTTAATCCATAAATGGATTTCTTCAAATTTCATACTTTGTTGGAATCCTTTGGAGTCACAAACCCTTCAGGTTGTGTCATGTAGAAAACATCCTAGAGGTTCCCGTTAAAGAATGCTATTTTTCCATCCATTTTACAAATTTCATAGTCATGGTATGCGAAAATGGCCAATAGGAATCAGATGGATTTTAGTATCGCAACCGGTGAAAAGGTTTCATCAGAGACAATTCCAAGATGCTATCTAAATTCTATTGCAACAAGTCATGCCTTATAAGTGCTGACATTCCCCTCCATGTCCAGTTTCTTCTGGAATACCCATTTATTACCAGTAGGCTATACATCAACAGGAGGATCTACCAAATTCCAAACATGGTTTTGGTACATGGAATCCATTTTACAATTCATGGCTTCTTGCCACTTGGCAACATCTGTTCCTTCAAATTCTACCTTGTAGGTAAGAGGATCATCATTGATGACCAATAATGAGTCACCGTCTTCAATGACTAGAAAACCATATCATTCTAGTTCTCTCACCTCCCTCGCGTACCAATGCAGTTCTTGTGTCATTGAAACAAATTGTTCTTCCACATGGCTTTGTGGAATCTGTTCTTGTACCAAATCCTGTGTAGTTTTATTCTTGACTTCATCAAAGTCTATCTCGCTCTGAATTTCACTTTTGGAGATGTTATCCCTCTCAAGGAATATGGAGTGTCTTTCCAATGTATCCTTTTTTTCTGAGGGGTTTTGTAGGTAATATCCACTTTTTTCGATGGGATATCCAATAAAGATACACTTCGTGCCTCGGGGTGCAAGTTTGATACCTGAAGAGGCCTTAACAAATTCTTCTCTAACCCACACATGTAAATTTGATAACATAGCTTTGGGTACACTCCATAACTCATATGGAATACAATTTATCGATTTAGTTGATACTTGGTTGAGTATGTGTGTTTCTGTTTGTAATGCATATCCCCAATAGGATAATGGAAGACTCGCATGACCCATCATTGATCTCACCATGGCCAATAGGGTGGGTTTCCTCCTTTCACTTACACCATTCCACTGAGGTGTGTAAGGAGGAGTTATTTAAGATAGAATCCCAAACTCCCGTAAGAAATCAATGAATTCCTGATTAAGTTATTCTCCTCCTCTGTCTAATCAGATTTTCATAATCATTATACCCTGAAGGTTATCAACATCATTCGTGAATTATTGGAACTGATCCAAAGAATCTGACTTATACCTCAATAATTTAATATATCTATATCTATTAAAATCATCAGTAAAAGTAATGAAGTACGAGAACCAACCCCTTACTTCAACAAGAAGTGGTCCACACACATCTTTGTGAACTAATTATAGAAGCTCTTTAGCCCTTTAACCTTTCTCACTAAATGGGGCTTTGGTAATTTTTCATTGTAGACCCACATGACATACACCAAGTTGTTTTAGGTTGAAGGAATCTAAATACCCATCTTGATCTAATTTTATCAAACGCTTTTCATTGACATGACCTAGCTGGTGATGCAAAAGTTGGGTGTGGTATGAGTCATGTGAATTAACTTTGTTATTGATTGCCATTACTTTCTTTGTGTAGTCTAACACATAAAGGTCGTTATATAAATCTTCCCTACCAAAACAAATGCTATCTTTATAAAAGTAGAAGCATTCACCTCCAAACTTTAAGATGAATCCATCAATATCTAATCTGGATACTGAAATAATGTTTCTGGTTACATAGGGTAAATAATAAAATCCTTTCAAAACCAAGACCATCCCAGTAGGAATGTGAGGTGGTAGTCTCCAACAACTACAATAGCGAGTCTGGCTCAGTTGGCTGCTCGTAGATCCACCTCACCTCGGCCAATCTTTCTAAATCTACTTGGTTCCTGTATTTAGATACAAACGTGAGCACCACAAGTAGTATCTTATAACCAATTGGTAGAAACATATATATTGCATTCGATAACAAATGAACCTGAATCATCCCCTTGCTTCCTTGGATGGGTGCAGTTTTTCTTCCAGTGGCCCTTCTTTCCACAAGCGAAACAAACATCCTCATGTTCTCTTGTATCCCCTTTCATATTCCTTTTCTTGGAAGGAATTGAAGAAGCTTTGGTCTTAAATCTCTTCACCTTCACTTTCTTGTTATTCACCATGAGGAAATAAGACTTTTCAGGCATCATGTTATTTTCCACTTCACGAATGAGGATAAGATGATCAGGCAGATACTTTTCAATGTTTTTTATGTTGAATTTCACAACAAAGTTTGAGAAGCTCCGGGGAAGTGATGTAAGAATGAGATCGGTACCCAGTTATTTGGAGAGTTTAAAACCTAGAACCTCCGAGCGATCAATGTAGCCAATGATCTTGACTACATGAGGCCCAGTTGGGGCACCCTCTCCAAGATTTCTCTGTAATAGAGCCTTGGAGATCTCAAACCTTTCCTATCTTTCTCTCTCCTAGTATAGACCATGAAGGTTTTGAGCATGCTATAGGCATCCATGTCTTCACGAGACATCATGAGTGGCCTAGACATTGATGATAGTATCAAACATTGAACTTCAAGTGCATCGTTCAAATGTTAATCTTAGACCAGGAATTATTCATCACTTTCCCCTTGTGCGGGCGAATCAGGAAGTGAGGACTCCATCACGTGAAACTTTCGTTCATGGAGTTGGATTACCCAAAGGTGCCTAAACCATTCTGGGATGTTACTATCAGTGAGGATATTGTCTTTATCCAGAATTGATCGCAGAGATAATGTGGTTTATGAGTTTTTCATTTTGATTCTACAAATTAATAGAGTAATTTATTAGTAAATTCTTGATTACATTTTTATGAGAAATAATAAATGAATTTTTTTAATTCTCCCATTATTTTATCAAGTCCCAATGGCCCTCACCATTGAACTCAGAATGTCCAGTTTCCATGATATTCTAGTGAAAATGATCCATATCCCCCTTTGAATAACCCCAACAAGGGTTGGTACAGATATTTGAAGGTATTTTGGTAGGAAGGTCATTGCCAACTATGAGCTTACAGTTCCTTGATCTGTTGAGTGGACTCCCCAATCCTGAAATCCTGTCTTGTATTTCCTCAAGTCTTGCCTCCAATATTACAACAAGTCTTGCAAGGGATACTTCTCTTGATGTAATATGGTTATGTCAAACTGAAGCCTTTCATAAGGGATTCCTTTATAAATGTAATTGTCCCAATAAGGGTTGGTAAAACACATAGTTTTGTTGAGTCTTTCCCTTAAACAAGTAACGGAAGGCTTAGTCTGACTTAATATGGTATTGAAGTATTTTAATCCTTTATGAATAGTTTCACATTATCTCATGCTTGTTAATATTATGTGATGCTTGCATTAGTGATTAACCATGTTCTGAAAATGTTTACACATAGTCCGGTTTTTAATTTATTCCTTTTTTGCATGCTTGTTCATTTTATTAACTATGTGATCGCGATAACACATACAGAATTAATGAACCATAAAATCAGATATAAATAAAATAAGATGGCATGATCATGAGATTTTATTGGTTAACTTATCTAGCAGTTTGATATCCTAACCCCATCCTAGGGAAAAACACCTTGAACCGATGGTTCGTGTTTTGCAGCTCCCACCTGTCTACCTTTGTATCTTCTTGGATTGGTTTCACCTCATCTTCTAATTTCGAACCATCTCCTACGTCTTGGGAGATCATCTATTACATGTGTTTTTCATTAAAGAAACCATAGTCACGCATTCCCTACATTTTATTGGAAGATGGTTCACAAGACAATAGATTTAAATAAATTTAAATGAAACCATACACATACAAAGGGTCTATGGTCTAGCTCATGATCATCTATAACATGCAACAACATTTACACATATTTAGAATTCAAGTTATTTTAATCGTTCTATTATTCAAGATAAGTCTCACTTGAATTAAATTAAATATAATCTTATAATTAATCAATTCTTTATCTTAAATTCCTTTCTGAATTTACTTGAGATTTTTCTCATCCATATTCGTTGTATGGTGTCTTTGTACATTTGGAGGAAACCTGGTGAAATTTCATTTCTGGAAAGTACACTACATGTAGTTTATATTTACTCGGCGTGTATTTTTTTCTCCTTTTATCCAAACTACATGTCGTGGGCTTTGGCATATTTTCTATACTTTGGAAATTTTCGAGTATATGGAATGTAGATAAATCATACACGGCGTGTACTTCCTTGTTACGCAGTAACCGTCCTAGAAATCCCGTGTACGTGGTACGAAAATTCTCCTTTGTACACGGTTTCACTTGGGCCGGATCAGACTACACAACGTATTGCTCCAACATAAATGTCGTGTTTTCCAGTTCCCACACGCCATTTAATTCTGGTCAACACGAGGTAATAAATACTTAGGAAAACTCAATTCACACGGTGTGGTTTGGCAGAACAATGCCGGTTTGTTGAACCTAAGTACACGACATGTTGTCTTCATTACACATCGTGTATTCCCGTGTTGTACAGATAGAAAGATCAGCTCCTCCAAATGAGTTCCTCATTTTTATTTTAATCAAAATTAAAATTAAAAGGCTATTTTTGTGATATGAATAGACAAATGTAGGAGGAAGAACAGATCTCATGTATTTAGATTTATAGAACAATTTATTTCGAATTCAAGAAAATATAAATGCGTAAATTATCAATGAAAATAAAATAACTGTAATAAACATTGTAACCTCACTCTTATACCAATACAAGGTTCTCGGCACAGCAGAATCACGTTGGTGGATGTTCCCACTTGGATTTTTTCATTAACAATGATCAATCAAGGATCAATATGATGATAAATGCTAGTCTCCATGGATTGAATCATAGAAATGGACAAAGAAAAGGGAAGTCCCGGAAGAACAAAGTAGGATTGTTACAGGTTGATTATAATTAATTTAATCAATTGAAAAGAAATAGCTTTTGGGTTTTCTTTCTTTTTTGATGTTCTTGATCACGTTCTGATGTGATTCATCATTACATCAAATAAGCCAAGTGTAGAATTCCTCTAGTGGTGATCCACATGTGTACCTCGTATCTCGGGATGTCGCCAAAAGAGTCTCTGGGTGCTAGAATGTAGAAACCTTTTCTTGCGTTGTCTACCTTAGATCGCCATGATCTGATGGAAGTGGATCTCTCTCGGTCTTGAGAGTGTTCTTGGATGATGAGGTTCTTTCAGCCTTGAAAGAATTCTCTACAATTGTTGTTGCACAACTATTCTCTTATGTGGGAAAAGAGTTGGGGTTTTTAGGATATTTATAATTGGGTGAGAGGATTTATAGTTATAAAAATAAATAAATGCGTTAAGCTATTTATTTATTTCATTGAATCTTATTGAAAACCTCCATGTCAAATAATTAATTTCTTGACATGTTCCCATGCTGATTATAAAAAATATCATTTAAATAAACAATATTATATCCCCAAAATCCCGACTGGAAAACTAAATGGCGTGTAATCATTAATACACAGCGTGTAATTGTTTTCCATAAAACTACACGATGTGTAATTACTAATACACGACGTGTACTTGTTTTTTATTTCTTTCCCCAAAATAAAACTACATGGCATGTTATCATTGATACATTGAATGTACTTGTTTTCCATGAATAACTACATGGCGTGTAATCATTAATACACAACTTGTATATCTTGTTTTTGATTTCCTTCTTCCTCTATCATTAAAACGACTTAGGCTTCCTTGAGTAATTATTAAACCACGTACGAGAATAATCTTTATTCTACTTGAGATAATTGGATAAACTTAGTGTGTGACCCTATAGGCCTCTTTCTTGTTGGAATTATGTGGGCTTTCCAAAAGTCCAATATTACTATCTAGCAACGGGTCAAGGTGCCCAAGAGAAAGAAGTTGACGCCGCATTTACATGTCACCTCATACGAATGCTTACTGTTTAATTTAATCCCTTTATCTAAATATCTCATCAAAAAGGTTTCATGGCAGTTTCATAAACCTATATGATTGATATGTCATTCTTTGACTTCCAGAAATAAACTCGCCATGTCACCATGGACATGGAATTTTTTCGATAGTTCTATTTCAATCAAAGTGCCAGAGATATCTACATCCATAAATATGGAAGGGACACATCCTTCCTTGACTTATCCATTACCAACATGTCATTCGTGATGCACCGAATGTACCCTACTTCCCACCAACTCTCTTCGTGATGGTTTTCTTCAGAAAATATAAGTGCACGAGTCATGACATGAGTTAATGATAATATTCCAGTCTAAGGACCATTACAAAAGCTCATAGATAGTAATATTTGATGACACCAAGACATGCGGAATTACTACTGGCGGGTCTGTTCTCATAATCTTCTATCTTGTATATTACCAAGTGCAAACTCAATGAGAGAGAGGGTTTTCTTCCTACGAGTGCTCACACATAATGGTCTGTATACTATGTGTCCTATCATAGTATGTCATCCAACCGTAGAACTTTATTTAAGAATATTGTTATAGCATTTCAAGTTTCTCATTATATCGGGGATCTTCCATGACCTTAACAATGCAACAAATATTCTAGGACATTATTATATTATAGTCATGTTGAACAATGAACAATATAATAAGAGTACCTTCATTTAATCAAAGTAAAAAATAGTTGGTTCTCAGGACACCAACCCTTAGAGTTTTTAACAATGTTATTCTATTTTTAGGTGTTTATTTTGGGTGATCAAGTTTTCAGTTTCAAGTAATTTAATTAATAATTTTATATAAATATTTTATAGAAACCATTTTATATACATTTATTAATTATATATATATTTACAAATGTCGTGAAACACATTTTGTATATGGGTTATTTTATGATGTGATTATTATTTTCATTTGACACATAAATTTTTGGATTATGTGATGGGCGGAAACTATATGTATCTTCAATATATTGGGTAAAGTGTTATATCTCATGATATAGAAATTTTATGGGAATTTGTTAACAAGTATCTTGGTTCAAGAGGGTGAGTGTGGTGAAGTTTATCATTACTCATAATTCATTGAGCGAATGGTTTGGTAGGTAGCCAGGTTTATAAAGATAATAAAACCCATGTTTATTATAGTTCCAATTTACTTCATTTGTTTCATGTATCATGTTATTTACATCATGTTTTATTTTCTCATTCCTTAGGAAATGAGATAATTATTTGATATAACATGCTTATGGTTAACAAATAATTATTTATGATCTTTTAAAGAAGATATTTTTTCCTACAAATTGTTTTCCATATGATTTTGATTTGAACATTATTTCGTTTGTTCTATTTCCCATTAATGAAATATAAGATCCCCCCGTTATTATTTTTTAAAACCCTATATTATTAAGAAATGTTTATCATGTGATAGGTCTTGATAATGTATATATAATAATGATTATGGAGAAATTTTCATAGGTTTTTTAAAATAAAATCAATATATAGCTAATATCTAAGATACTAAACCATTCTTCCTTTGGGTTATGTGACTTTTTTGAGTTTTCTAAAAATATTTTTATTAATTTATTATTTTTTTCATTTTTTCCTTGGATCACTTAAAGTATGTTTGGTTTCCAATGGTGATACCATTAATATATTGGGAATTATTGTATTTTTCAAGATTCAAATGGTGATATGATGTGTTGAGTGGGTGTATATCCGTAATAAAATACTTTTAGTATCCCAAGGGAGATAATTGGATCTCCTTGATTAATTCTAATGATAACCCATATGACTGGGTATATGCACACCCAATGGTTTATCTGAGTAGACATGTGACAAATTAAGCACGGGTTACTGATTTTGGGATCTTGGAGGGTATTCAATTAAAAAAAATGGGTCTCCCAAGAATAGGCACGCTTGGATGTATATGTTTTTATAGGGCATCCCCCTCACATGAATGAGACATCATTAAAACATTGGAACACCCTTATAATAATGTCGGGTTCAGCCTAAGGGCTCTAGGGTGAGGGATCCTTAGTAATTCATAGGGTTAATTTTTCCGCATGACGGTGGAATGTGTGTGGGATCCCTAGAAATTAGATAGAGGTTTCCATGAGGTGGCTTTTAGTTCTCGTATAAGCCCTAACACTATCTAAGTAAGTACGATTGATCGGGGTCACAGTCCTGACGAGAGATGATGGTTATTGGGAATTTCCCGATATATAAATATATGCATACCCTATAGTTAGCACTGATACTATTGTTTTCACGTTCCCCATTATGTTCATAGAGAAAGTGGAACATCTGGTCAAACTATGTATTTTAGTAGTTTATTTCATTTATGTTTTTCTATTTTTTCATTTTCTATATTTGAGTTGGCCACACTCTCATGTCACAGCACATAACTATTACTATAAGACCACGTTGGGGGTACCATATTTAGTTTTTGTACTCAAATACTACCTGGGTAGCCATGGATCTTGAGTAGCTGTGACATGGTTATTCCAAGCACAAATAAGACTGAGTCCAAATATAAGATCTTCTATGGTTGGATATGATGAATCTAATGAGGAATAAATATCTAGATGCTGTATAGATTAGAGATGGTGTAGAGAGTTCTAACTTTTTATACTGTTTATTAGTCCCCTATATATGATCCACATAGTGGACTATCAGTGCTGATTTTTTTTTGAGAATGTCCATTTTCGTTTTATGTTAAATTTTATTTTCATATAGCATGTATTATATTTATTACTAAAAACTCAGTTTATTTATGTGTTGTTTAATACTTGGATATTTCTTCTTCCCTTTTTTACTCTGATACTAGGGGTATAATCGACACCTGATACCTCCTTGGACTCCTGATAATAGTATAAAACCTTTGTAATTCTGGGATGTTATATTGAGTTCTTTATGGTGGTCTAGTATGACTACTATTTTGAGTGAGATGGGATAGGTAATTATAGTACTAGCTCTGTACACCATGCCTTGTCTCATATTCACATTAGAGATGATAATCCCATAAGTCCATCATACCCTATATTCACCTTGGGTATAGAAACATGACCACCATATCATACAACTTCTTTGGTTCATTCCTCAATGTAGTCACACCTGACCCTATGTCTTGATCCATCTTCCCCACTATTCCATGTTTCACATTCCCCTTCTAATGGCTAACCAAGCCATGAAAATCCCCCTATAATTTTCTACTAAAAGAAAAACCTCCAAAGGATATACAATTAAAAAATAGGGATTAGAAAATGTAGAAATAACATATAACATCAATAACATGGATCAAAAAAATCACACACACCCACACACACACTTGTGATCAACATCAATCATGGGTCTCATGAACTACACACTCAAATACCCTTGTGATTATTTTAAAAAAATGATTCGTATGAAATATACACAAATAAAAATATATTTATCGTGAAGAAAAAACTTTATATAGAGGCTCTAAATGGTATGTAATTTCCTACATCTAGCTTTTTGATGACCAATAATAATATCCAAAAATATTCCTCATCTAAAATAATCCCATAAGGAAATGATCCTTATAACCATTCCTAATTCATTAAAAAGGAATTTTTAAAAAATATTATAGAAGAATAACATGATAAGGGATTGGATTTTATTAGGTTTACCTAATGATACTCAACACCAATGGTAAATCTATATCTATTAAATTGATAAGGAACAATTATCAAAATCTTTGGGTTCCAATCATTCAATGATCAATGAATTTTCCATTATACCACATAATAATATATGTTTCTATCCATAATCTCCCAAAACTATAATTAATCCTATGTGAAAGAAGAATAATATATAAAAATAATGTTCAATGGAGACTTATGATGACATAACATAAATTTTGATCGCCCAAATCACCATGATTCACTATTTTTGGAGTTTTAAGGGAGAAAAATCACAAAAAACCCCCACTAAAGTACATAGGTCTGAGAGAACAAGGTGTAAAATATAGATTGAATATTTCAAATGAAGTTTTAGGTTTATAGAAAATTATTTATTAATTATAACTACATTTATGGATTTATTACATGATTTAATATATCATTCTCTGATTGTGTTAGGGTTACTACCACTTCTAGGCGCTCGCATGGTTCAATTATCTACTCTGATAATCTGTCTGCCAACTGTGTTTTTTTAATCAGCCCTAATTCATATATATTTATATGAAATTATGTATGGTTATCTATAATTATTTTATAGCCATGTTCAACAAACTATTTCTCTTAAAGAAGACACATAGTTTCCTACAGAGGACAATACATTTTTCTGGACCATGCTTAAACCTTGCACCCCCTTAACGTCCTCTAAGACCCCCTAAAACCATCCATAATAAACCTGGTACTTCTTAAAAACATTTAACTAAAAAAAACAAAATAAAATATTAAAAAATGGAAGAATATATCTAAATTTCAAGGATATTATGTTTTTGACCCTGGTCAAATGAAAAAAGTTAGTTTGCGAATATGAACCAAACTTTATAAAAATATCTAACATGAATATTAATGATTTACTAAATATATATGACAAGGATATAAATGAAAAATGTGATAATAATATGTAAATAAAACATAAAATATTTATTATAAAAGTATAAAATTAATATAAAATTATCATATACGATTTAATGTATATAGGCGGTGAGTCAGAATTAGGGTAAGGAATTTCTCATCTAAATTTCCATTCATTGAGAATCATTCCTCTTACACAAAATATTTTATATTTTTTTGGTCCATATGATTCTATAAATATATATTTTAGTATTATTTTATAGAAATTTAATTGGTTTAAAAATCTATTTCATGCTGTTTTGATTCTATAGTTACCAATGTTGCCAATGATGTTTCTTTATAAAAATATTTGAAAAATTTTAATTTATTTTCTTCTATATTCACTCCATATTCATGTTGAAAAATGTTGTAGTAATGTCATTAATATACTAAAATCTATTTTAAATGTAATTTTAAACCTTATTGAACTTTATTTATAATTTTTTAATGGAAGACATAGTAATATTTTATTATGAGGTTTTGTTTGTCATCTGTACCAATATGTCAAAGGAATGTTTCTTTAATTTACATGGCATTAGAATAATTTAAAACCATTATAACCGTTAATTATTAATAAGATATATAACAAATTCATGGTTTTTTTAAATGAATATCTAATTTTAAAATCCTTGAGGGATTTTTTCCTTAAAGTTTTGAAATATGAGTTATTTTTACTAATTTTTATTTTTATGAAAGAATGCTTCTTCGTATGTTTTAAATAGAATAATTTGTGACTTTTTTGATAAAAATTTAATATTGTTTTCGTTTTATATTTGTTTTTATTGTTGTAGATTTTCTATGACTATGGGTGAGATAGTTATAGTTCTCTAATGTATTGCATAATTTTTTTTTCATTATGGAATATTTATTGGAAATAGCCATTAAATATTTCTATTTTTAAGATTCATTATCAAAGCTAGATGAAGATGATATACCAAGGTACATACTTGAATTTTTAAGGAGCTGATGTTTTAAGTAATGTTTGTTCTCCTTTTATGGGAGAAAAGTCTTCTTTTAATGAAAATGTTTTCATTAGTGCTCATTATTTACAAAAACCCTCATGATTATCATGCTTCGTTTATTCTGAAAAATGAAATGTTTTCTGAGAAATTTGGGGAAATATTTTTATTTCTTGAGGAATTTAATGATCTCTTAAACTCATAGTTTATTACATAATGTAAAACTTTTTTATGGGTTTTTATGTAATTTAAAATGAAAAAATGTTTTACTTTGTTTATGTGACTTATTAGGATTATCGTGCTCATAAAAAGTTTTAAATTTTTTTTAAGGATTAAATATGATTAGGAACTATAAAAAGGAAAAAAATTTAAATACGTGGATTCTTCCCAAATAAAGAAATCATATATTGATTGAAACATATGTTAAAATGTTAGAATCTTGTTTTTGTTAAAAAATAGACATTGAGTAGAAGATTCAATTTTTTTTGTAATTGCATGATATATAAGATTATTTTCTAATTCTCAAAAGGTACTAACATAAAAGGTTATGGGAATGTAAGAAAAGTAAATAATTACTAATAACTTAAAATTATATATTATGAAAGGTATGGGTTGTTTAAATAAACTTGTATACATTTAATCCATATTATCATGTATGGAGTGATGATTGAGTAAATACCCAATATACCAATTTTTGGGATACTGACCCTATGATTATATTGTATTGTAGATTATACCCACATTTATTATCTATATTGGAATTTAACTTGTAGTATAACTAAAAAATTCTATAATTACCAAAATTTTATGATTTTTCTCTTTAGAAGGACTTTTCTATAGGGTTTACAAAAAAACATTATCTGATCCTAATCACAAAAATCAACTAAACTAATTATCAAAATAACTAAAAACTTATCTAATACCAACTGAGTTTCCCCTAAATGACTCTCATGGATATTGTTAAACAAAATTCTTCACATAATATATTGGAAGATGATGTGAGATGTTCCAATCCAAACTTATAAATATTTAAATATTTTAATCATTACATCGCACATAATCACATAATAATAAGTATGAAATGATTAGTGTCCTTCAGGATAAGATTCCTAATAATTTTATTTTATTATACTTGTTAAACATTCTCTATAATCAAACCCCCTAGGTGAACGTATACATCTCTTATATATGGTAGATAGTTATGGAATGGAAAGAAATGAAAGGAGTGAAAATAAGTGTTTAGGAACTGAAAAAGTATCAATATTTGTTCAATATTTATATCATATTAATAAGATAATACATGACCAGGGGAGAAATAAATTATTATTAAGAACCTAGAACAATAATATTTGTGCTTAAGTCATGTTAACAAACATGTAATCTAAATTGAAAAAAATATGTTCTATTGAATGATAGTGTGAGATAATAATCATGATCCATAGGGTATAATCCATGTCATATTATATAAATATATCTATTATTCATAGGAATATAAAATTGTAATACTATTAACAAGAATACAAAAAATAATATAGAAGAAAAAACTAGTGAAAAAACAAAAACAAGATCATTTCCACAAAAATTCATGTGGAATAAGCTAAATGTTGTCATGTCCATGCATCATCATGTGAAAAAATCTATATAATATTCCATCCATACACAATGTCTTGTATAAGGAAAAATACAATCATGTCTACACACAACCTTTTAGACCCATACTAGTGCAATCATATCTATTTACAAACTTTTGAATGTATAACACAATCATGTATATGAAGAACCTTGTAAAAAAATCATGACAAGATCATGTCTAGAAAAAACCATGTGAAGAAATCATTACATGATCATTTCTATGATTAATATTCGAACAAAGAATGATATCATCAGATCCACAAAGAACAAATTTTTTTTCTCATGAGGTATAAAAACATAAATAATGTTATAGAGGGATATCTAGAACCCCACCAATTAGTCATACATATATATGTCTTCCATTTGAAATCTATAATCCATATTTTAGACATAAATTAATTAACCTATGGAAAGTAGACAATTTTTCATGAATACATTCATAGAACATTTCATTAGATATCATGAGAAAGAAGATGAATGGTATAATAAGAACTTATCCCATGTGAATAATAAGGAATGTAAAATGATTTTTAAATAGATGTTAAACAACATTTCAAAATAATAAGATTATATACTTTAAAAAACAAGAATAAATATACCTTTTTTAATGGCATGAAGACTCTATAAATTTTTTTCATTAAAATGAAAAACATTGACCATGGTAATTCTTTTCTAAAATTACCCTTGAAAACTCAAAATGATTTTCATAAATGATTTTTATAAAGGAATTATTCTATTAATATCATTCTCCAGGAATACATATGAACACAAAATATTTCCTTCGAAAATACATAAGATGTTATTTTTTTAAAATTCAAGATTTCAATTTTAAAATAAAACATATAATTTTCAAAAATACAACAAAAATTATTTTATTTTCAAATTAATTAAAAAATTAAATTAATTATAAAAACATTTTAAAACATATAAGTAATTATTTTCAATGAATTACTCTTTTAAAGATGAAAAAACACATAAAATATTTAATTTTTTTTACCAGAGTCGTATACTTGGAAGTTACATATAACATTCAAAAGTTTCCTTCGAAAAAAAAGAAGTGATTTTTTTTGATTTTTTTAAATAAAACCTCCAATAATGGAGTTTGGATAAGAAATATTTTTTTTTAAAATGAAATATTTATTGGGAGTTAGAATTTTCAATCTATAAAAAAAATACATTTAAATATTTAGAAAATAAAAATTATTAAAACACTCTTCTTAAATATAGTGATAAATATGTCAATTAAAAATAAGTAATGTGAAATTTTAATATAACTATAAATAAATCATAATTATATTTCAATATAAGAAACAAGAAAATTAGAAGGAAGAGTTAACCAGGATATGGAAGAGAAAAAGTTCATTTAGAGATAATCTGAATTAGTCTTTGCATCAAAAAATTTTATAATGAAATAAATCCATAAATGTAATTCCACAAAACTTATGTATGAATGTAATAATTAAAACATCAAAGTAAAAAAGGAAAACATATTATTTAATAATATTCAAGAAATATATAATTATGACTCAAGAAAAAAAGTTTTGTCCAGAACAACCCTTCTGGTATATGAAATGTTTTATTAAAAACTCCTTGAATATGAGAGAAAGAAATTTTACATCAAATATAATAAATTAAAGATAATTAACGAATTTATATGTTTAATAGGTACAATACATATCATTTAAATAATGTCTGATTCATTAAAAAAAATTTCTCAAAAAATGAAAATGTGACAAAACACCCTTCCCTTAATTCGTAGATTCCAAAAAAACTATCTCAGAACCATATTATTATATATTTACACTAACTATAATTGTTTTAATCAGTTTTTTTTCAATAATTAGTTATTTTTATATTACTTTCATTATCAAATGTTTCAATTTTTTTATTTCACACAGTGGTCGATTTTATCAATATTTATTCGTATTCTATTGATATAAGTTTATCATCTAAGACACTATTAAATATACTAGAATATATTTTTAGATATTATTTATTATATTATAAATTAATCACATGTTATTTTTATTTATGAAATATAATGGTAAAATTTATAATAAGAATATTTTATAAATTATAAACAAATAAACTGTCGTGTGTTAGTAATGCATTAAATAATAATATCCCCTTATAGAAACCAAAAAAATGATATTTTATTATTTATATGTTATAATACCATAATTGAAGTTTCTTTATTCATCATTCAAATAAATTTATATTATTTTTCATATAGGATTTTAAACTAATAAAAACCTGAACCTTCCATAATATATGGGTGGGTATGGATTAGAAAGTGATTCCTTTGAAATAATATAATTATTATAAAATAATAATTATATTACTTATATGTTTTTAAGATAGTGAATAATATTTTAATATATTTTAATATATTTTATTAAATAAAAATATTTTATATTCCAAATGATATATTTTTCTTCATAGGGGTGGAATTCTACATGTACAGACATGTGACATTGTCACTTCTATAGAAATTAAAAAATGCAAGAATTCATTTATGTTTTCACAATATTAATTATTTATTAAATATAATTTTTATTTATTAATACCCCGTTTTAACTTTTGTGATTGGGGGTATGAAAAATGGACAATGTCACTTATAGAGGTGATTCCCCACATGTAACACAAGTAACATTTCTGTATTTTAAATTCTTGGGAAGAATGTAGTGAATGGTTATCCAATAAATATAATAAAATTTTAGTATAATTATGTTACTTATTAAACTAGTTCAACAAGGATTTTTTATACTCATAGAAGGTAGAGGAATAATGAAATGCAATTTGAAGATAAATGAGTAATTTATAATTTTACTTTACTCTTTAGAATAGATCAATTAAAAACTAGAGTATGGATTTAAAAAGTGTTCCTTTTACTGAAAACACTTTTTTATTTTTAATAATTCTTTCTTATTGTTTATAAGTTACCACGTGAATCAAAAATCAAAAATAATCTTGATAAAAAATAAAAAATAAAAAACAAATATACTCATAGTCATAGAAACCAAGTAGATATCGATCCTTGATCACACATATTAGGTGAAGTCACATTTCCAGTGTAATGGGTTGAAATTTTTTTAATGATAAATGTTTCTTGAAAATTTTGTTTTTAATATATTATTTACAATGAACCATGTATTTTTTTGAAGTGAATACAAAGGGGAATGCGACCATCTAAATTTCACTTTTATATGACCGTTGGTCAACTATGACCATCATTCAATATTACCATTGGGTACTACACTCTTGATAATAATTTTAATTTCATAATTAGATTTTATAAGTAAAAGTTTGACATAGGAAAATTGATACATAACAAAGAGTTGATGGCCTAAAACTATAGAGTCCTTCCATTTGAAGCCCATATGTTAGAACATGGTATGTCATTACCATCACTAGGATTCTATCTTGACCTATCCAAATCTATGCTTAAATAAGTTAATCTTGAATGAAATCACATATGAGAGAAGTTCATGTTTGAAGAGATTACCACTCAGTTGATGTTAAACAAGACACCCCATGAAAATACCACCATTGCATTCCTTACTATTATAACATATTCATGTGTAATAAGGGGTTATGTGTTGAAGCCCTAGCTACATAATATATGACTCCATTGTATAAAAAAATTTAATTCCATTATTTCTATCTTAATAATGGTTTTTTCATAATAAAATTTAGATGGAATTTGATAAATAGATTTTTTATATATAGTTTTTAATTATATATAAATAAATAAAAAATATAATAAAAAATTTTATTAGGAATAATATTTATTTTAATGTAACAGTATGATTAAAACACTATAATTTAAAATAAAAGGATAATATTTTTTTTTTCATGTGTCATAAATTTTACTATGCATTTTCAATCCACTATTGTTTTTAAGGAATAAATAATTTTATGTTTAATATTAAAAAGTATAATATTTATATAATTATTAGGATAAATTAAATCTATTTTTTAAAAATTATCATATTGAAATTTTGTTAAGATGAGTTTATGATAATTTTCTACAAGGCATTATTTTTTCATGAAGAGTAAAAATACAATTTGTGTTTTTTGGTATCTTAATTCCATCATAATTATGTCATATTGGTGTAATAATTAACTATCCAAAATCCAAGAAGTAAAATATGTTTTTTTATTAAAATAATGTATTTTAATATATTTTTATTAATTTCCAAATATAAAATTTTCTTTTAATATTCTAAAATGGGGAATTTATCTTTTCAAATGTCATTTTGTGAAGCATTTAATATCACATGCCAAAACAAGTAATAAGAAATGATGTTAGAATTTTTTCGATTAAAATAACATAATTGGTGTACTAAGTGACTAATAACATGGGAAAATAACTTGGGAAATCCCACAGTTTATCATTTACTACTACCTAGGTGTTAAATGCCTTTATTCAGAAATTAATAATCAAATCCTCCACTTTTGTTACAAATATCCACCCATTTATCAATATTTATTCACAAAAAAACTTTATCCCTAAATATATGATATTTTAACCAACCAAGGAGTCGCCACAATTTTTCTTCCATCCCCCAATGTTCTGATCCTCATCTTTTATGAAATATTCTTCAAGATAGTAGAAATATCAACCTCTCTTTTCATTTCAATTTCCCTTTTTATGTGGTATGTCATTCAAATTTACAAACAAAGTTCATCTTCCCGATTTATTTTATTACTTTAGTATATTAAGATTATTTTATTAATGGTATACCCATTTCCCCTCTCTTCTTACTCATTTCTAAAATCATGTTTTATACCTTTTATGTTGTCAAATTTACTTCTCAAAATTTCTATTTTATCCTCAAGAAATTACAATTAATTTTATTTTTTTGAATACCCAAACATCTTTCTATAGACTGGTATTCAAAAAGATGTAAAAATTATTTATTTTATTCTAGTATTGATATACATAATATATATATATATATATATATATATATCATTTTCATGTATTAAAAATGACACAATTTTTTTTGTTTACGTATTTTTTAAAATGTAATGAATAAGAAATGAAACTCGTTTATTTTATTCCCTATGAGTGTTTTATAGAATGTTTGGTTATAATATACGTGGATCACATGAAAATTAATATATATTTAGTGTAAAACATGATAATTTTCAAATTCATTGGGTAAAAAATTTAACTTCTATACATGACATATTTTACGACACCTTAGTGAATAACCTTGGCCATTTTTTATGACACCTCTGTGATAAAAATTAGCGATATTCTTGTGAATGTGCCATTAAAAAATTGTATCTACATTTATATGTTATCAATAATGATATTTATATTATTATATTCTATTTTTCTTCTCCAAATATCATTATGATGTTCTTCATGTTCATATTTATATTTCTCAAGAACACATTTAAATAGTTTCCCATGTTTTCCCTAATTGGGATTTATCCACACCCTTTCCTCAAATGTATTCCCCAGGTTCTGAGATGAAATTAATGTAATTAGGTTGAAACAATGAGTATGACTTATATATTTTTTATAATAATTTTTAACTTTTTCTTTTATTATATACCTTTATAAAAAAGATATTTTTAAAGGATCCTATGTTTTTAACATATAAATAAAAAGTTTATGTATGAAAAGGGATTGTGAAATAGATGGTATCAATATATGGTTTAGAAAATTTCAAAAAATAGGTTTTTAAATAATTAGGAATAAACTTATTTAAAATATATAATATAAGAAAAAATCATGGAATTTTGGTTAATTTTTAAGTAAGTATTTTCCAATCAAAGAAATAACGGGTTGGATACAAACAAGAGGATGTGGTGGTGGAAAAGATATATCCTGTGGTAAAACCTGAAAACAAGAAATTTATCTAGAATCAAAAAAAGTAACTGGTTCATGGTAAGGGGCCTTTCCACACTCCTGATCTATCACTCATAGGGGATATGTTTGGTTAATCATATGTTTTTTATGAACTATTATGTAGAATTTAAAGAAAATATAATTTTTGATAAAGAATAAAATAGTTTTGAATGGTGTTTCAAGTAATTAATTTCCTTTATAATTATAATAAATTTAAAAGAAAAACATTTCTTACTATGTTTTATTGTATTAGAAAATTGTGGGAAATAGGATGAACTATAGAAATAATGATCATAATAGACCATAATCTGACGACTCTCCGATGGATGCCAGAATGGAAAACATATTGAGAATGATGAATCAACTGACTCATGTTAAGAGTAATAATGTGACTCAAAATGAGATATTTGATTAACCAATATAGAAGAAACATTACATTGAGTTCTTCATTAATCAATGAACACATTATTTTAGTGGATCTACCAACACATTCATTGATGCAAAATTCATATTCTCTATCAAAAATATATATTATATTGTCCATTTTTTATAAAATGGGAATGTTAAACTGGTTTTGTACCACATAGAGGGATAAAATGATGAGTAGTGGAGAATTGTTAAAAACATGAATCCAATAAGGGATACTGAGGCTATAGGGTAGAAAGAGTTCCGGGGAACATTTAAAAAAAATATTTCCCCCATTCGATGTGAATAAAAATAGAGAAGGAATACATGATGTTGAAGCCAAAAAAATGAATATATGGGAATCTATGAGATGAAAATTAAATCTATATCTCACTAAAACACTATATTTATCATGGTTCCTATTGGTAAGGTTGATAGATTATTTGGGGTAGTAAGAACCAATCTACTAAAGAATATAATCAATCAATAACATGAAAATTATGAGGAGATAGTGTGAATTTCTATGAAGGTTGAACTAGAGTTAAAAGAGACACAATGGTTTTATAGATCAAATTAAATGATGGTATCAATGGATCCATGATTAGGGGAAACATATATCACAGAAGAAGAGGAAAACAAGTGAAAATTTACACAAGAAATAAATGCAGGAATAATCATTTGTGGAAATCATTTCTCGGTAGTGGGAGATGATACAATTATACAAAGAGATGTCTATTTTTCTTAAAACATTAACAGTTAGAGAAATACTTAACTTTTAATCACAAACTAAAAAGTAAAAATGGTTTAGGAACAACCAAAAGTCCAATTCCTCATGTTTTGACACCTTGAGCAGTGTAGTAATCACTATTAAAATTTGATGTTAATTGAGGTGAATCGTCATCTTCCGGACCAAAGGCCAAGGAAGGAAGGTCTGGAATTATCTATCATGACAGCTAATATAGATTCTCAAAATGATATATTGGTTGGTACTCTTATTATTCACTCATAGCTAACAAGTACATTTTTTGATTCTGGTTCTAAAAATTCCTTCATTTCCTTCAAGTTTTCAAATAATATAGAATTAGTCCATGAACTTATATAAGTAGAGTTTTAGTTCAAGAATCCAAGAGATATTTTTTAATAATTAACAGTTAATAGAAACTATAATATTGGATTTGGTAAGAACAATTTCATCTCAAATTTGGTATTCAATCACATGATGGAATTTGACATGACAATAGGGATTGATTGTCTTTAAAAGTATTATTCAAATATCAATAACAGAAGTAAGGAAATATCAGTAGTCATGAATATAAAACCAATAATTGTATTCAAATGAGAGATTTCGTGACCTAAGCTTCAACTAGAATCACCTACCGTAACCTTAATTTTGTAAAATATCACTGAAGATGAGAAGTAAATGAATGTATATATATGGAAAATGTACACATAATTCATGAATAAAATGACATATTTCCTATGTAGTAACAGGGACATCTGCCAGAAATAGAGCTAGATTTCTCAATTGAACACATTATTAAGACCAAGACGATATAGAAGAACTCTTATAGAATGAAAAATGTGTTGTTGGAGGAATTAAAGAATAAAATTCAAGATCATTTAGAGAAGAGATATATCCAACCTGGTGTGTCTCCTTGTGATGAACATGTTCTATTTGTGAAGAATAAGGGTGGGTTAATGTGGATATTCATTGATTGTAGGGAACATAATGGGGTTATAGTAGAGATAAAGTACCCAATTATAAGAATTGATTATTAATTTTACCAGCATAGTTGGACTCAAATATTCTCCAAGATTGATCTTTTATTTGGTTATCATCAATTGGTGGAGAATAATGAATATATTATAATTATTAACATGTAATAGTGATATGGGAATTATGGGTTTTTTGTTATACCCTTTATCTTGAGTAATTCCCCTACTATATTTATTGTTTTAATGTATAGAGTCTTTTGGGCCCATCATGAGAATATTTTGGTATTTTTTAATGATGATATTTGGATTTTTTTCCCAATGTAAAGAGGGGAATGAGGATCATCAAATTGTTATACTGCAAACACTGAGGAAGGTGACGCAATTTTAATAGTTTGTAATATGTGATTTTTTATAAAACATTTTCAACATAGAGCACACTATAATCAATGATGTAATCTCAGTTGACCCAGCTATGAAAAAGGTGGTGGAGGAGGGAACTCATCCTAATATAGTTACTAAGATTCATAAATTCTTTTGTTTAGTAGGATATTATAAGAGGTTTATGAAAAAAGTTATATAATTTCTGATCCACTAACCATGTTAACTAAAAAAGTTTCCATGTTTATCAGGAAAAAAGAATATGAAGAATGTTTCCAGTGTCACACCTAGACATCTGTAGTAATTTTTATTTTTTATTAAATATTTTTTCGGTGCAGGATGGACCCGAAGAGAGTTTTTTCATTTTGCTGATAAAAGATCATTTTGGAGTTGTAATGTTCATGCACACACATGGCACAAACAAAGCAATTTGTCTTGGCCTGATCAACATGTGGCATACCCAACATGTGAATAATTAATTAATTAATGAGATGAATAATAATTTATGAAAAAAATGGAAAAATAATAAAATGACTAAATAATTCAAGAGTTGTTTAATAATAATAATAGTAATATTAAGATTATTCATCTTGTTTTATTATTTTTGGAAATATTTTAATTTTTCAGATAATATAAATTTATTATAATTGTTTAAAAATTATCATCATTTTAATTTTAATGTTGTTACTATTATTATAAATTTTGTTATGATTTTTATTAGGTTTTAATTTATCTTTATTTTCATTTTCTATTAATTTATTATTCTTTACTTTTATTGTTTTCTTTATTTTCCCTCTATTATTCTCTCCCCCCACTTTCTCTCCCCTCCCATTTCATTTTTCTTCCCCCTTGGTTTTTGCATAGAGACCCCCTTCCTACAACCCTAGTAGTCGCACCGCGTCGCCATAGCCGTGCTACCCCATTCCCTTCACCTCCTCACTAGACTAAATACTTCTGTGTGGCATTAACCCTCTACTCCTACTACCGTTCGACATCACCACTCTCGGCCAAACCTTCCTGAAGACCCCCACACCCAATTCGCTCTTCCTCCTTGCCAGACTGACTACTTGATTCGTCCCCCTCATCTCCCACTCCGGCGAACAAGAACAACCTCCTCCTCACCGGACAGCCTTGTCCGAACCCTTCCATGGTCGCACCCTCCTTTTTCTGCACCCATTATTCATAGACGGACCCTCTGGCGACCTTCCTCGCATGTGGCACACCCACAAAACCACTCTACCACTCCTAGATGGCTTCCCGAACACTCACCCCATGTTCATCCTTCTTCGTCTGATTGATTTCATCATTTTACAGTTTATCGGGTTAGGGTGTAATATGAAGTTGGTTCAATTTCATTGTTTTGGGTTCGATTTCTTAAAAAATGGTTTCTGTTAGGTCCTTTGAGGAGAGACAGGTGTGAAGCCGAAGTGTCACACCAATATCGTGAGGTTTCCTACGTTCCGGGTTTGTTTTTCCATGTATTTTTATTGTTTGATAAATTAATTTGAGATATTGGTTAGTAAAGAACATTTATTTATGAGTTTTCCTACTGTGATTTTTTTGTTGGGACCTAATGCACATTTGATTGGCTAGTAACATTTTTAGGTCGTATGGGGGTAATTCTCTTTGTGTAAAACCCATACTTAACTATTTAATAGTGTTTTATAAATTGTTCGGCTCATTTTTTATTATGTGATAAGGTTGCGAACGGTGATTTGGATTAGTGCCTATATGAGTTATATAAAAAATGAATATTTTAGTGTGTTTTGGTGTTTAATGTCGGATGACATATTTTGAAATGGTTTGGTATATTTTCATGATGGCTGGTTTAAGTAAAAAAATGAACCTTTTTTTAACTGTGGTTTGGTTTGGTGAGTTAGTGGTGTCATTCTCCTTAAATATTTTTATTGAAATTTCTAAAGAAATATTTAAAAAATTATTAATGGTGAATTTTTTTTTTATATGAGTTATGAATTAGTTTTTTGTGTTTTATGTCATGCGACATGTGTTGTAATTGTTTAATATTTTTTTTAATGGTGTTTCTATTGATGAAATTCATTCTTTGACTGTGTAGTCTTTTTAATTGGCTGTGTAAGTGATGTAGATTTAGTTTTGTGATATTTTTCATATGATGTTTAATTCAAATTGATTTTGTGTATGCAGATGGTGGTTTTGGTGTGAATAGTATCTTGTTTGGTTTGAGAATGTGATTATGACATATGACATGAACTCTAAACCATTTGACCACAAATAGGAATCCAGAGTACTGGGTTGGAGGACAAGGACTAGTGTAATAGTGATACAGATGCAGTAGTGGCCTAGTTTTACTTAGCTAGATTGAAAACTACAACACTAACGAAAATTTTGGATGATGTTTGGAGAGCACTAGGTTATGGATGTGTTTCCCTACTAGTGGATCATGTATGAGAAAATATATTGTTATGTCATATACCATTGTTCACAGATACAGGATGTTCTAGGGTCCCACTTATCGCTAGTATCTTTAAGGCCCCTCTCATGTATTTCCATCCTCTCATGATTTGCACTCACTATTTACAGATGGTGTGATGTTGGGGTTACCCTTAAAGTGTGTGTGTGTGCTTTTTTATTTAATAAGTTTTTCTATAAAATGTTTTTCCAAAAAACATTTTTCATTAAAATATTTTAAGTATTTATTTAATTGTTTTTCTCTAAAATAGAAAATGTATTTTTCATTTAATAAATTATGCATGGAACCTTTAATCGGTGGAATCATACAGCTCTTTTGGATCAATCCCTCCATACACCATTGGGTGTCTGTAGGTATTGCTTCTTTTTATTTCGAGGATGAGGCATTGAGCGTAACATGGGTGGTTTGGGTTGTCAATGGAACAATCATTTTGGTATGGTGGACGTGGGTTAAGGTTGTTGCAACTCATGTTTCTTTGATGTTTGAGTTAGTATTTTTAGTTCTTCCATTTTTTTTCATTTCCTTTGGTTTTTTAGTTCAAGTTGTAATATCTTATTTTGACATTAGTTTAAGGGTCTATTTGGTTGTCTGATTATAGTTTTAATTTATTCATTTTTATGTTTGTTTCATGTTTAGTAAATTAGTTAAACCATTACCTAGTTTTATTTTTGACACTCGGACAATTATTCCAGCTCATGGGGATCGGGAACACCCTTCAATCCTTACCACAGACTGGGTCAGGGGTTTGTTTAATGGTGACCTGGCTTGGTTCGTGACACCAAGAGCAGAAGAAGATTTTTGTTACTGCACCTGTATTAACTCTTCCTTCTTTGGAAGAACGTTTCATTATTTTTAGTGATGCATATCATAAATGGATTGAGTGTATCATCATAATGAATGTGTAGGTGATTTCTAATCAATAATGATTATTCCGGCCTCATGAGCAGAATTATCGTACACATGACTAATAGCTATATGCGTTTGTTTGTTCTCTAAGGATATGGGGGCACTATCTTTATAGGGAAAAATATTATATATACATTGAACATCAATGTTTGAAGTATATTTTCACACAAAACTAATTTATCATGAGATAAAGGATATAGTTATAACTTTTTAAATACTATAATTGTACAATTCATTTTCACCTCAGATGAGAAAAAATGGATGTGATTCATTGAGTAAAAAAAATAAGATTTTTATTTCAATGATATATATTCAAGGAGATCTATTGATTAAATATCCTAAAAAACGAGACCTAGAAATTATATGGTAAGGAGAATCATCACCCAATCCCAAATGATTTCACAACTGTTATTACAATAGAAGATTAAGAAATCTCAATGAGAAGGTTCATTGTTATAGAATAAGATAGTGGATGATAAGAATTGTAATTTTATTGAGTTATATGTTGATGAATATGGTGTATTGACATTTCATAACAGGCTATGTGTTCCATCTATTCCAGAAATAAAGAAGGAGCTGTTGGATGGAGATTAAACTCCATATTCACGATACACCCTTCAAGATCAAAAATGTATAGGGGCTTTCATGAGAATTATTTGATGGAAAACAAGAAATGGTATATAACCAACTATAATACAATGTTATTATAATTTCAATAAGTGAAGGCGGAGAGACAAAATCCTAAATTTGTATTACAAACACTATCGATACCATCATGGAAGCGGGAAATATCAATACATACTTTATAACTAGACTCCAAAAAAACCAATGGAAAAAATGTCATTTGGGTTATAGTGGATCATCTCATTAAGACTGGACATTTCATAACTATTTTAGAATATTTATCTCATGAAAATGTACCTTAGTATATGCGAAAGATGTGGTAAGGCTGCATGTGACACCACAATATATCATATTGTATCATGATACAAGGTTCTCATAAACATTTTGGAGAAGTATTCAACATGACCTGAGTACCTAAATGAAATTTAGTATGGTCAATCTCCCCCAAACTAATGGAAAATATTAATGTAATATTCAGACACTCGAGGAAATGTTGGGAACATTCTCAATGGAATTAAAAGGTGTATGGGATCAACATTTCCAATTAGATGAGTTCTCACACAACAACGACTTCCATTCGAGTTTTAAAATGGAACCCAATGAATCTCTACATGGGAATTGATGTGGAACTCTTACATGTTGGAATAAAGTTCGTGAGAGAAATATTCATTGGTATAATCATGTGAATGATATGACAACAAAGGTTCATTCCATCCAAAAATACATAACAACTATTCAGAGTCAGCATAAGAAATATACTGTCAACAATTGAAGTGACTTGGAGTTTGGTGTAGGAGAAAAAGTGTTCCATCAAATATCACCTTATAATAGAGTCATACAGTTTAGGAAGAAATGGTAACATAACCAAGGTACATTGGACCCTATTAAATCCATTATCAAATAGGATTAGTGGTGTATCATCCAGAAATTCTACCAAATCTTATACCTGTTCATGTTGTATTCCACAAGTTTCTCTTGAGGAGTTACATACATGACCTTCAAACATAATAAGTCTTGAGGTGGTTTAATTAGAATATGACATCTCTTATGAGGAGTAGCTGGTAAAGATCTTTGATTGTACACACTTGGTTTTACGAAACATGACTACCCACCATTTCAAAGTGTCGTGGAGGAACCATAAATAAGAAGAAGTGATGTGGGAACCATAAGAGATAAAGAGGTAGAAGTACCCATAAAATTTTTCAACTGATTGAATGAGTTAAAATTTAAAGGATTATATTTATTAAAGGGAATAATGTAATGAACTAGACCTTTTGAAATGATAAATGTTTCTGAAAATGTGTGTTATATTACATTATTCAAAAGAAAATGTTGCCTTTTTAGAAGTGAATTTAAAGGGAAATATGAACATTTAGATAAGACCACTATATTAATGTTTGTAAATTTTTACTATTTTTTAATATGAACCTTGGGAACTATACTCGTGATAATAATTTTAACATTATAATTATAGTTTATAAGTAAAATTTAGGTAAAGGAAATTTGATACATAAAGAAGAGTTGATGGCCTCAACCAATAGAGTATTTCAATTTGAATCCCATATATAAGAACAAGAGAGGGTGGTATCATCAATGGTATTCCCTATTGAGAAATACCAAGATTAGATTCAATGAGAAAATCTTTGACAAAATCACCTACAAGAGATGTTCAAGTAAGAAGAGATTACCAGTTGATCGATGTTAGCTATGGAACCCCATGAAACTCCCACCATTTCACACCTTATGCATAGGGAACATGTGAGTGTAATAAGGTGTTACGTATTAAGCCACTGGTTACTTAAAGTGTAATATCATTTTAAAAATAAAATTTTTATTCCATTATTTCTATTTTAAGAATAGTTTGGATTAATAAAATTGATATGAAATTTAATAAATTATTTTATCAAATGGAGATTATAATTTTTAGAAAAGAAATAATAATTATAATAAACTAAGGTATTATGAATAATGTTTATCTAAATTTAAATGTATTATTAAAACACTCTTCATTAAAAATAAATGAAAAAATAATTTTTCTTCAAGTGTTAGAAATGCTAATATACATTTTAAATCCACTATTATTTTTAAAAAATATTTATTTATAAATTTAAAAGTTAAAATTACTTTATTTATATAATTATTATGATAAACTAAATATCATTTTTAAAACAAACACTTTGAAATTAGTTCAGGGAGAATTAATGAGAATTTTTAAAAATAATTTATTTTGTCATAAAAAGTAAAAATCAACATTGAGTTTTTTTGGAATGTTGATGAAATTATAATTATTTCCTAATTATGTAATAAATAATTAACCAAAATCAATGATATAATATAAGTTATTTTATTAATATAAACATTTTAATAGTTTTTAATCAATTTCCAAATATCCAATTTACCTCCCAAAATCTAAAATGGAAACAATAACATTAAAAATGATATTTTGTTTAAACATTATGTTTCCTTTCCAAAATATGAAATATAAATTGATTTTAAACTCATGTTTATTATAATAAAATAAAAGGTTTCCAAGGTGTCCAATACAATGGGTAAGACCATGGGTTTTCATTTATCATTACCCAATTTTTGAAGGATATTATTTATAAATTAATAAACAAATCATCCAATTTTGCTATAAATACCCACCTATTACATCATATACATTAACTAAAAAATAATTATACGTGGATTTATAATAGTTTCCTCTATAATGGAGTCCCCTCTATGGTGTCCTAAAACCCCAATGTTACTGATTCTCACGTATTAGGAACTATAGTTCAGGGTATGTTAAATCTCAACATCAAATTTCCTTTCAAGTTGTCATTTTATGTGGCATATCTTTCAAATTTAAAAAATATGTTATTACATCCAATTTATTTTATCTATTTATTAAAATAAGAGTATTTGATGAAGGTTATACCCTTATAATCTATCTTTTTTTACCATTTTTAAATACACAATTTATACCTTCTTTGATTCCATATTTACTTATCAAAATTTGTTTTTCTCTTCTCAAGAAATCTCTTTTAATATTCTTGTTCTGAACACCCAAACCTATTCTATAAGAAAGGTATTCAAGAAGAAGTAAAATGGTTTATTTTATCCTTGGGTTTACATACATAAGACCCTCATTTTCTTTCTATGGGTTAAAAATGACATAATTATCTTGTCTTTATGAAAATTATAGAATTCTATGAATTTATCATGAAACCCATTTCTTTTATCATCCATGGGTTATTTATCATTTTTTATTATGATATCTATGGCCCATACGATAATTTAGAAATATTTAGGGTGTGCTATAATAGTGATTCAATGCATTGGGTAATGAATTTAATCTCTTCAAATGACATTATTTTTGATACCATAATGAATAACCTTTGGAAATTTTATTAACCCTTGCGGGAAAACCTCGATGATATGATTATGAATGTCTCATTTAAATTTTTTATCCTAATTTACATGTTATGAAAAATGTTTTTTATTTTTATATGCCTATTTTTCATTTTGTAATTCTTTTATGATACTCTTTTTGTTTTTATTGTCATTTCTCAAGAACACATCTAAACTATTTCCCTTGTTTTCCCTTATGGGGTCTTATGATCACCCTTTCCTTTTATGTCTGTCACCTGGTTAGGAGATAGAGTAGAAGTAAATTGGATGAACCCAAGAAGAATCCTGATACGTTTTTAGCATATCTTTTTTATGTTTAGATGTATTATTTACCCTTTCTAGAGAAACTAAACTTTAAAAGATCCTCTATTGTTACCATATAAATGAAAAGTTTGTATAATACAATAAAGGGATTCACCATAAATCCTTCTTCATCATGAGTTCAACAACATATTCACCATTGTTTCCATAACAAAACCATAGATAATAATAATAAAAATAATTCTTATAAGTAGATCTTGGAAAAAGAATCGAACCATCATTGGTGAAGATTCCTTGACCTGCACCGCCATCTAAACACCATTGATGTCACTAAGATCCAAAACCAACATACTAGAGTTGCGGCCACATCCTTGAAAGAGAACCAAAAAATTACATATAAACATTTTTTGGGATCTCCACCTTATAAAAAAATCTTGTATTCACAAATTGGAAAAAAAGATGGCCGTCTTCGATGGTTCCTTACCTTAATAATGCATCTTTGTCGCACACATATTCCACCATCACTATGCACAACCAAAAATAATTCATGCATCCTAGACCACCATTATTAACTAAAAAACACACCCTAAAGATTCATTAATATTTATCCCACCATACTGACCTTAGGAGGAGAGATGGAGCACAATGTCATAGTGTAGTTGAAGTAGTTTAATGCCTCCATGAAGAGTCATGCACTACTCCAAGAATGATATGAGTAACAAATTGACCCAACCCAAACAAAAATTTGTAAAACTAATCCTTCTAAACAAAATTGAAACAACCAAAAAAGAATACAAAATAAAAATGGAATGCATTACTAAAAAGAACCTTCATATAACCCAAGAAAAAGGAACCAAACATATGAGATACAAAAGGCAACACCAAATATGAAATAAAGCTGAGAACACTTATAGCCCCCCTTCAACACCATCCCAAGACAACCTCAAAGCCCCATCGAGTCCGACCAAAAAATGGTTATGAACATGATTCATTAATAATAAATGGATTTGGAGAGGAATAACACTATATTTGACCACTTAAGGTGAAGCAAAACATTTTAATCACCTGCACACCAACCCAAAATGAACGTTAGATGCATAGGCTTAGGCTGAAAGAGTGGTGGTGAGTGGAATCCAATATTTGAACCACTAAAAAGCTCTAAACAAAAATAGGGAATGAGAAAACAATTATGATGGGATAAATTAATCCTAAGTAATGTTAGGAGTTCTATCACCACCGGACAATTCTATAAAAACCCAAGATGGAAGTGTAAGGTACGAAGAGGTAGTGCTAGGAGCACTAGGTGAGAGAAATTACATCTTTAGAGGAATTCCATTGAGAAGAAAAAAAAACTATTATTATGTATTTTTGAGTGTTGGGGAAATTTTGGAAGGGTTTAGTTGAATCTAATAGGATTTAGTGTGATGAGACATTGGGGTGGTGAGGGATCCTTTCATAATAGCGATGTGTGATATTTCTACAATAATATAAATGGTAAAGACACTATTCATTGTTTAAGTAGATCTAATAATGGATTGTAATAGAGTGTGGGTAAGGCTTAGGGTTTATAAATACTCAAAAGTAAATATGAACACTTTTTTGTAATATGCTTTCAAATCATTTACTATTTTGTTTCTCATGCTTTCCATTTTTGGTTTTTATTGCGGAAACTAATTTTTACCTATGTAATTTTATATTAAAGCATAAAAATTAAAAGGGGAATATTATATATTTTAAACATAATTATTTAAAATGTGTGATCCATTATTTCAAATAAAATTTATAAGGGTGATAAAAATTGTATTTTATGTTAAGACTGTTAATGTTAAAAACTATTGTTGTAAAAGTGCATTTTAAGCATAAAAATTACGATTAAGAAAATATTAACAAAAACATTTACGTATATGACATAGATTTTTTTAAGAACCAAAAACTTCTTATGTGGACTTTGAAATAATAAAATAAAAATCCACATTGTGGATACATAGTTAATGTAAATAGGAAAAAATAGTTTTTTATGAGTAAATTGTTGCTTAGGATTTGCAAATACTGAACATGAGTTTTATATGTTTAAAACTGTATTTTTAAATTAATTATTATAATATATTTATATTTATATTTATCTAAAAATTTAATTATAATCTTTCAAAGTGTCCTATTATTTTCAAAATTTCATAAAATTTACTATATTCCCAAAATCTGTATTTTACACTATTAACCCAAAATTCAACCTTATAATGAAAAATCCCAAAAATTTATCCTAATATAATTCTGAAATTATAAAATAAAAAATGAATTAAATTTTATTATATTTAAAATAGATAATTTATAAAAATATTTTTTAAATTAAAATCGAAAATATAATGAAATTTTGTTATTAAAAATTGACGTTTTAAGTGTTATTAATCTTATATAATATATTTACTAAATTTTAGAAATGTGAATATATATTTTTATATATAATAATTTGTTTATAGTGGTTAATTTGATTAATCAGGATGAAATATTCAATACATGAAATTGATTTATTTGAGGAAAAACTTTTTTTAATATTAAATCATATTCTTTATTTATCCCCATCAAATAAGAAATTTTAGTATAGTAAAATATTTTTATTTAAAACAAGATTTATTTTTGTACTAATATTCTAAATAATATTAATTTAATGTGTCTCATCTCAACTCCTTTAAATTTTTTTGAGGTGAATGTTATCAAACACATTAGATTAGTTTAAAATAAATTTATATAGTAAAATCTTGATGTATTAAAATGATAATAATTTTCACAACACAAACATAACTACCCTAGATAATTTGATGTGTTTAGTATATTTATTAATGAATTTTCACTCATATAAAATTTTTATTTTCATTACCTATCTCAGAAAAACCCACCCATATTTAGTATAATCACACCATTTATCATATGAAATCTCATGTAAGTACCCTTTTCATCATTCATATTTTTATGATCCAACAATAAATTTTAATAAAAAAATATTACCTAATAACAACTCAATTTAAAGTCTCTTAAATTCCCATATAAATTTATAAATTATCTTAAAAAGTTTTCTATTATTATCCTCACATTATAACTTAAAAAAATTCTAAAATAAAACATTATTTTATGAACTAATGAAACCATTATTATCATTTCCTGAACACTATTCTAGATTCCAAGGATTATTTGGCAGGAATACACCTTAAAAAAATACATTATCATGTAATTATACACATTTTAACAATAATTATCCAGTTTATGCATTAATATTACTAATAAATTTTATTGAAACAATTAAATAAAATTTATACTTAATTATTCAATATTTATATAATATTTACAATAATTCTTGAAGATAAAAAACTTATATCAAAATTTAATTTATAATCCATATTACTCAATAATAAATTCATATTTAATGATCACTTAGTTTTCATAGCTTATTAATTTATATCATTCATTAACACATCAACCTAAAAATGTATTTTCATAGTTTACAATTTTAAACATTCTTTCAATACAAGTAAAATTGTCAACAACTCATGAAAATATATTCAGTGAATTCAGAACAAATATTTTATATTAGTTAACCCTATAAAAAAAATTAAATCATTAAAATTATATGGCCCCAACCATAAGAAATACCTAAACTTGATTAAATTCATGAATTCACATTGAGGATCTTTTGATATTTTTAGTTTTATATAATTAGTCCATAACTACTACATTACAGCTCAATATTACAAAGAAGACACTTCTACTCACTGTCCATTTTTTTCACAAGATAAAAATCCTTAAAACATGACTTTGATTTTTGATCAT
Source organism: Viscum album (assembly GCA_963277665.1). NCBI lineage: Eukaryota > Viridiplantae > Streptophyta > Magnoliopsida > Santalales > Viscaceae > Viscum > Viscum album. The sequence continues at coordinate 1,642,789,930 of OY728145.1, forward strand.
ATAAATTTTAATGAAATTCATCTTGGCTTCTTCAATTATTATACACAGCCTTATACCCTGTGTAAAACATTTCAAAAAATTGGGATGACTAAAAAAAGCTCAGTAATGGATAGAAATATGTAACACCCCATGATTTCATAGTGTGTTATTTCATCAAAATAATTCCATAACTTGCACTACACGCAACACAGAGTTAAATCACACCATGACTTACCAAAAAAAAATCCATTCAAAAGTGGTTATGAATAGTATTAACTAAATTTTAAACATTATATAATCCTTATAATTTTAGAATCCATATTATGAGTTTCTTAGACATAATGCAAGAACAGATTCATTTTCAGTATTGCACTTTTATCAACTTTTAATAGTGAATCCTTTTTAAATACAATATTTTAAAATTTTTGACTAAATGGGGACATCAAAAAAATTTAAAATGAAACATCCAAAGCTTCCATGATACACATTCCTTGGAATAATACAGTAGCGTGTGTTGTACGCAACTTTGAAAACTAACACACCACAACCAATCAAACTAGCCGTTATGAATAGTAATACCTACCTTTTAAAATTTTATAAATTTCATCTCTCAAAATGGACTTCATATTTGGATTCAGAGTATCGAATTTAGCCTAAGGTGAAATTTTGGTACTTTTCGGATAACTTTCATATATTGATGAATAGTGAAAATTACTATTTTTTTTTTAAAAACAACATTATTAATCAAAATAATTAATAGTGATAAAATATGAATTTTAGTGGTTTTAAAGTATATTTAGAATATATTTTTACTATTTAATATAATTTTTCTCATTGGACATAATTTTACAATTAAATTGAACATAAACAAGTGTCAATCTTTTGATAGTTATTATCTCTTAAAAACACGCATTTTGTTTTGACAGCGGGAATTAATTTTAAATTAATTTCTGCCACTTCTGTGTTTTGAATTTAGAAAAATGGATTCGATATTTGGAATCAGGATGTTCAAATTTTGTAAATAGGTAACTTTTATTTTTAGACATTTTCAATTATTACTGCGGTAAATATTTTATTTACCATGGTTAAGGGTAAATCCGGTAAATAAGGGTTAAGAAATAATATTATAATAATACTAAATTTCCCTAAAACGTGTCCTAGCCTTATTGGTTGATACATGTTCGACCATAGGCATCTTTGGGTTGATTTTGGGACCCCATGGTGCCACTTGTAGGTGATAGGGACACTTTATTTCAATTAAGTTAAAAAGAATACAAAAATGACACAAGCATATATCTTTTAGAAAATCAATTTTTAGATACAGTTATATATGTTGGATTTTAGATTATAAATATTCATTAGAAATATAAAAAGATTTTTCTACATAATGATGTTTTATTTATAATTTTTAGACTTTAAATAATTTAATTTATTTATGACACAATGATGATGAATTAAGTACTATAATAGTGAAAAATTAAAATAATTGATATTATAAATACCCAAATAAATATAATATGAAACTTTTAATGAATTAAACTAATTTTCTAGGATAATATTATAGATTAGGATTTATTTAATTGACTTTTCTCGAAGTAATCAATCTGTTATGAGTTTCACAAAAATCAACTATTGAATAGTGTCAAAATTGACATAAAAGAGTTCTTAAAATAAATATTATATTATTAATTGATATTAAATTGATAAAAATCTAAGGTTCGGCCAAGAGACTTATATCATGATAGGTTCATTATTAATGTACCACTTGGGGGTCTCTAGGAAGTATATAGTACGTTTATTAACCATATTATATAAAAATACAAAGAGACATTGTAAAAGTGAAACTAATTAACATAGTGTTAATACTTAAAGATAAGGTTAATATAAGTACCCAAACCTGTCTAAATTCTATTGGTTGAGTTATTTTCGACCCATCCCTACCTTAAAATTTAAATAATCAACTTTGGAGCTATTAGAAACCGAATATAAATTTATTATAAACTAATATTTCTAGCTTTTCCAACGGTGCCCCTCACCCCTCATATAAAAGGGCACACCTCCTTCTCATTTCTTCACACCTTCAAAGCCTTTTTGTTCGGCCAAACTCTCCCCAAATACTCTCCCAACTTCCCTCGATATAACCTAGAGGCCTTAGTTTGATCAGAAAGCGAACCTAAGGAGCCCTTTTGATCAAATCAAAAGGAAGAACCCGAAGAAGAGGTAATGTTTTCACCACCCCTTTTCAAGTTCCTTTCATCTTCCACTTCTTATTTATTTATTATTACCATTATAAAATAATAAATCCAGTATCTTATATATATACTGTGATGTTATTATAAATATGTTACCACCATATTCAGTATTCTATCCACCCTTTGAATAACATGTCACCATACGTGCATACGTACGGCTTACCGTCTCCACGTCGTGGTGTAATTGTTATTCAATATATTATTATTTGGATGGGTATAATAATGATGTGTAAATCATGTAAAAAATAAATATAACATGTTAATTATTCTTTATATATGATATAACATCCATTTATATATTATTTTAATATCAAAAGAATGATATTGTCGCTCGTGCGTACGTACGGACTACCGTCTCCACGAACGCAATGAGATTCATTCTCCATCATATCCATTAAAGTATAATTATCATTTGATGATTTAAAAATGATGTTTAAGGACTTGATATCATTCTGTATATGAATAATATACAACCTATCCATTACAAACATGTCTTACATAACAAAACATACAAAAGAAAACGAGTAAGTTAACACCCGAAACAACGATAATACTAAGATATTATTAACAAAGAAAAGTTAAAAGATCATATATGATATCATATTAATATATATGATTCTTGTATAATTTAATAAGAAATATTTCATGATTATACAGGAGGTTAAACTACCCCAACCAATGAAAAGTACAAGGTAAGGGGTTTTCATCTCACTCCTTATTCCCGTGAGATTCATGCCATATTGCCACCATTAACTTTTGTGTGGTGTATGTACTACCCATAATTACATTATTTGTGTAATACACTCTAATTTATGTGTATTTACATATTCATTGTATTATAACTCTTTCATGGGTTGTATGTTTCATAACTTACCAAATTGGTAAGGGTTATTTCACAATCTCATCATTATCTGAGGTTGGTTATTCACAATTATCTACTGGGATCTCTTTATCATCCACATCCATGTTTCTTAAAAATATATTTCAAAAGATTTTTACTATTTACTAGAATATGAGTTAAAGTCATTTATACCCTTTTTGACTTTTATAAGTGGTTTATAAAGTAATCTTTCCGTCGTTTTCAAAACCAGGTCCTTTTTAACCTTTTCGACAGGATTAAGGTAAGAATGTTTTTTTAACTTATACGGCGGGTGCAGCTATTTTCCTCCGTTATAAAATCGTCAAAGCTTCCCTTACAAGCTTATAATAATATTTTCAAAGAAAATGTTTTATTTTATAATTATGTGACTTTTAAATGATTTCAAAATAAATATTTTAAGAATTTTGGAAAGGTACTCTTTATCAAAATCATAATTTTAAATGTTTTAAAGATTTATCTTTCTAAATCTTTTTAATTAATGTCCATGTCTTCAAAATGTTTTTTAAGGATTTATTTATGTGGACATGAATGTTTTTAAAATTTTAATTCCTTTAAAAAGTTTCAAAGTGGTATGGGACACTTTGATTCAAAAATATATTTTAAATTACTTCCTTTATAAATGTGTGACTTTTAAATGATTTCAAAAAAGGAGATATTTCTCTCAATTAGTTTGGATTTCATCTATGTCAACATCCTTTGATGGATTTTATGATTATATGAAGTTGATTTATTGTGATACAAAACTTCTATATTGTATTGAAGGTTTTGTGATATGTTTGACTGTGGATGTGCTATTTTTATACCATTCATAGTTTATAGTGAAAGTATTGACATTTCGTATGCTAGTTTTAATATGAATGTTTATGTTATGTTTAAACCTTTTCATATGGGAATGCATTGGACTAAATATGTGACGGGTGGAGCCTGTTATAGCTCCTCGATGCATCGGTAGGTCTCTGAGACAAACTAGTGTATTGGCACAAGGCCTTGACAAAATCTTATTTGTAGTCTTGGCACGAGGCCTTGGCTATGTGGTTATGATAGTCTGGAATTATGCATTCCATCATTATGAAAGTGGTTATTGATATTTCATGTGATTATTCAATTAGTAGAATATCCATGTGAATAATTAAATGACATTGTTTCATTTTTCTTTTGCCATACTATGCTTAAATTCAAGTTTAAAAGGCTTTTTTTCAGTTAAACATTGCCTTAAATGTTTATGCTTGTTTTTGAAAGTTTCCACTATATTGTTATCCCTACTGGGCATTTGAGCTCACCCCTTTTCTATGTTGTATTTTTTCTAGGATGTGAAGAAGTAAGTTATGAATGACCTGCAGGGATAGTATGTGGGGATATGAGTGTGGAATATGGAGACTATGTTGTTGTTGTCGATTTTCACTTTGTGATGTAATGTAAAACTTTATGAATATATCTAGTGTTTCCAAGGCTACTAAACCAATCGGTCTTTTGAGATTTGATCTTTCTTGTGATCATGCCAATGTTATGTAATAATGCACCGACTCTGGGTAACTAGGGTCGGGGTGTTACAAAATAATGAATGACACCATTATTTAAGGAATATTAAACTCATGCAAACATTTTCATAAAATCAAACTTTTTACTGATAAAAAAAATTCTTGAACATACCTATTGAAATCATAATATTCGTGAAAAACATCATAGAAAACAAAAATAATAAAGGTAAGTTTTTCATCGATATCAAAATAACATTATTGATTTCATAGCTACACAGGGAGTAAACTGTATGGTTAACTTTGTAATAACCATCATATTATATTCCCCAAATATCTTAAGATAAACCCTACTTGTTAACTCTAGCTCATTTCCTAATGCATTAGAGACCAATAATGGTTCCACCAACACTCATTTTATCATGGAACCAACTATATTCATAAACAATTCCAAAGAACGATAACATAATCATGACATATAAAACAAGAATAAACTAAAAATAACATTTCCCCTATTTATTCACAAGATATCATCAAAATATTTGGAGATAATAAATCCATTATCAAAACCATTTTGAATACCAAAATACCTAAAAAAGAATTTTTTTATTTATTTATCTTCTAAAAAACATTATGGATTGTCAAGAAATCCAAATATCAAATAATTGTCAAAACAACATAAAAGAATTTTCCCCGTACATGTCAAAAACATTCATTTGGTTGTTTTTTAAACCTCATAATATAAAAAATTAATTTTGAAAACCATTTAATTAAATTAAAATACAATGGGGTTGATTTTACACCATTTAAAATAAGGTGGTGTATAACATCAAAATATGCCTCCTTGAAGGAAGATTGATACAAAGTCCCCAACAATGAATCTATTCATTACATACAATCTATATATTACTGAATAATGAAATTAGGTTAATTTATAATTTCATTAGAACCCTTATTATGTTTATTATTCCTTTTGTTTCACTTATTTACAAGTTATAATAATAACATAATTATTTATATTCATATAACATGTTTTTTTGATATTCCATACCTGTATAGAAAATTTACTTGGTGTGATTACAATAGTCCATGTTGTCATAAGACCATAATATATATAAATAGAATTCATGAAATAATAATCACTTAAATTTCAATTATACATTTTAAATTCATTCATAAAATATGTATATGAAAAATGATAAAAGTTATAATCATGGAGATAGTAAGTCATACGTTTGTACGAGGAATGTTTCAATTTATCATTGATCATTATGAAAATAAGGTAATTATTATTTTTTTACCTTTACAAAAAAATCATAATATTTTTAAAATAATATATATATATATATATATATATATCATACAAGTGATGTGGTGAATAAAAACAATTCACATCTCTTTGTGGTGGTTGTAGTTCAAATGTACGCATGAACAACATTATCATTTTTATGTTAATGAAAAGTAAAAAAATGACATATTAATATATTATAATGATAGATATGTCATTATTATCCTATATAAACATTAATCCCCCCATTTAGATCATTCTTGAGATAAAGTAATGAAAAATGAACAATATCATTTAGCGAGGCGGTGCTCCTCTATACACATGAATGAAAAGGTGATTAATCTTTTGACGAAGTTGGAGATAAATTCATTTGATTATATTTATACAGTAACATCTCAGTATATTTAGGATACTTTAGTAATTATATCATCATGGTTGGAGGATATTTTAAATAATTGAAAAAAATAAATAAAATAGAATACTTTAACAAAAACATTAACATTCATTAAGATGATCACCTTTCTTAAAACATTAACACCTCTAAAGAGGGTTTTATTAATAAAATAATGATTAGATAATGTGGTTATGGATTATAGGAATGGTTTTGGGATGAGAGTTTCTGAACCAATAGGTTTTTGTTGTGTGATTAATAGAGATAAATGAGTTACTTTTTATAGCAGAGGGGGGGAACACCCGTGGAATTATTAAATTTATTAAATTAATATAAATTTATTTCATATTTAAAATGTGTCCAAACTTATTTAGTTATAATATGGGATAATTATGGGTTGAAATTTAATCATCCAATTAAAATTTATAATGTTTTGAATAATATTAAATCCATATATTTTTGTTTTAACCCTTTTTAACTCTTACCATTTTATCTAGTAATTTAAACACTGAGAGTTAAAATAAATACTATTAACGTAGAAAATCCAATTAATGTGTCATTAATGAACTTTTAGTCAATTAACACAACTATTATGTAGATACTCATATTTTTATAAATTTTTAACATTCAATAAAATATTTTATGTTTTAAAATATGGATTCTGTGAATTTTGACACTATTCATTACATGCCTTTCTAAAAAATCATAATAACATGATTCATGAGAAGTAAATTCTTTATGTCATATATAACATGTAAAAGCCATAAAATATTTAGTGGATGAAATCAAATATTGACATTATATTTATTTTATAATTATTAATATAATTTATTTGATTCTTCCATTAATCAAATTATTAGTACATAATCATTGTGTTAGAATTAAATTTAATTATTTACTTCATAAAAATTATAAACAAATTACCAATTTTTGGGTAATATGTTTATCATTATAAGGAATATTTATATTGTCAGATTTCATTTATATAACCCCATATTAAAATTGTTTTTTAATAAGATATATGATTATAATATGTTTCTCTATACATGAAATAAAATTTTATAAGTGTCATAATCACATCCAAGTAGCCTCTGAAGGCCACAACATCAGTAAACGTATTTTATTGGTATATAATAAATCCTCATAAATGATTTGGAAAAGTATTAGTCTACTTTAATAATTTTTTTTATTATTTTATCCTTTAATTACCTGGTTTCCCTTAAATGTGGTAATAAAAATAATTACTAATGTTATTATTAATATTGTCCAAAAATAAAAGGGAAAAATTTTAAAAATTTGGGCCTTATGATTCCATGTATAGAATAAATATTTCTAAATTCCAAACATAAAATTTCTTGAAATTAATTAAAAATTAATCCCATTAATATAATGAGAAAAAGTTTTTTTGATGTAAAATGTTCAAAAGTTCACATAATTTTTAAATCCAATTTCAAAATGAAATTCATTTCAATGACATAAAATGTATTTATTAATAAAAAATTAATATAATTATACATTAAAAAAATTAAAAATAAATAAATTTAACACAATAAATAAATTTTATGAAGAGGTTTTTTTGAACAGAAATGCAGCAATTTCAACAATTCATTAAAATATGGATTTTATTAGAAAAATACAAAGAATTCTAAAAAATTAATTTTTTTCCTCATTCCAATTAGAAAGTGAATTTTGTAAAATAGAACTTATAAATATTTTAAGAAAAAATATTAAATTGGGTTCCCCATCAGAAAGCAGTAAAACTATCTTTTATTAATATAATATATTTTATGCTTAAAATTTGACATATTATTGATTTATGCCCATAAAATTTAATAAGAAAAAGATATAACATTTAATAAAAATGTGTTCATATATAATAGATTGTTATATTCATTCACTCTAAAACAACTATTATCTGATAAGTACCACTTAATACAATAATATTATTTATCAGTATAACTCAGTCTTGTGTGCAACATAAGATTTCAGAGAAATCCATTAATATGTTTCAGGAATGCTATTCGAAAAATAATCCTCTTTAAAGATAAATTAATATCAAAATTATAAAAATTAATTGATATGAATGTGTTTTATTCTATAATTACATATAGTGTTACATTCTTCCCCTACTTTTGGAAATTGCATCCTCACAATTTTGTTCACTTAAGAAATAAGTGAGTGTATTTATCCATCATAAAATTTTTAGATTGCCATGTTGCATCATTAACCATATAGGTTTTCCACAATGACCAAACCTATTAAATTACCTTATTTTGAAACACTTTCTCTATACAGTCAAGAATATGGATTGGATGTTCCTCATATGAAATACTTCCTTCCAAATGAACTAATTATGGACACAAAACATGAGATGAATATGGCTTATACATTCTTAACATTGAATCATGAAAAACATAGTGTTACTAGGATAAACTCAGAGGTAATGACACATGGAAGGCAACTGATCCATCCATATCTAGTATTTCAAAGTGTCCAATGAACGGTGGGCTCAACATCCCCTTCATACCAAAATTAATTACATTTATGAATGAAGAAACTTTTAGAAAGACATGATCACCTACCTCAAAGGAACGATCCTTCCTTCGGTTATCTGCATAACTAATATACATGCAAGGATTTTTCTTCATGTGTTTCCTAATCAACAAAACTTTTTCTTCCATCTCATCTACTAGTTCTAGTCCCATCAATTTCCTTTCTCTGACATCATCCCCAAAATATGAAGTTCAACACCTCTTTCCCAAAAAATCGTCAAATGTGGACATTTTTATACAAGAATGAATATTATTAATTATAAATAAAATCATCCAAATATAGAATTAGATCCCAAATTCTATGGTAATCCATTGAACAATAAAATAACATGTCCTTTATGTTTTCAATTTTTAATTCTGACTACCCAAATAATTAATAATGAAAAGATGTACTGAAAATTAATTTATTTCCCAATGGCTTCTCAAGGACATTATAAATGTTATCAGTGAAACTGGGATCACGATCACATAAAATGGAGAGGGGTAATCCATATAACCTAACTATCTCTTTAAGATACATCCATGAATGTTTATCTATAGACATTGTATATTAAATTGGAATAAAATGATCACATTTATCTAATCTATCAATAATAACCCAAATAAAATTTTAACCATGAGATGTCTTTAGTAATCCCAGTATGAAATCCCTGGATATATTTTCCCAATTACACTATGGTAATAGAAAAGTATAAAGCCTCCCCTTGGGTAATATACATTCTTTTTTAACCTAATAACATGTCAAAAACATTACAGTAAAGTTAGAAATATATATTTTCATTGAATCCCACCAGTAATACTCCCAAAGGTCTCTGTACATCATAGTGAAACCAGGATGAATAGAAAATAGAGAACTGTGTTCTTTACATGATAATTATTTATAAAATTCTGAATCATTATCAAACTTAATGTCATAAAAAATATAAAAACACAGAATTTATCAATGATAAATTTAGAAAACATACTCTTTTGAACAAATTAAAACATGTTATATAATTCATTGTATTCCTTATATTCTTACTTAATTTTATCTAATAAATATAATGGAACTGAAATGTGAATCAAAATAGAGGAATTTCCTGCACCAACAATAATCTTTCCAATGTTTTTCGAATAATTAATCTAAAGGTATAATTCCAAATGTAACATGGTTAATGTAGCAGTACTTTTCTGTCTTAAAGCATTAACCACATTGTTTTTTCCAGGATGGTAATGAATCATAAAATGATAATTCTTTATTAGTACCAATCGTCTTTTCTATCTCATGTTCAATTCTTTTTTTGTGAATATATACTATAATTTTTTGTGGTCAATATATATTTCACATTTTCTCCATACAAATGATTCCATTAAATTGTTAATGAAATAACAAGAGTGGCTAATTCCAAATCATGTGTAGGGTAATTTAACTCATGAGGTTTTAACTGATGCAAGGAATAATAATTTAACTAATCATTATTCATTAGGGAACAACCAAGTCCTTTTAATGAAGCATTACCGTATATAAAAAATTCATTATTTCTTAATTTTTTTCCAAAACTAGATAATTCACCAATAAATATTCAATTCCTGAAAGGAATCAACCCATTATTTTTTCTAGATGAATATAACACTATTTTGAGTGAACATAGTCATTAGGATAAAAAATCATAAAAAAGTATCAATAAACATCATTTAATGAAATAATAATCCAAGAAAACTACGAACCTAGGTCATATTTTTGGGTGTTGTCCATTCTTCAAAAAATTACATTTTATAAGGATAAAAAGTTATTCCACCATTAGTTACAGTTTGACCATGGAAATAATTTTTTTGCAAATAAAATTTGGACTTTCTGAATTTCCCATACAGTTTCATTTCATTGAAGGTTTTCCAAAAAACCCATAGATGAAATTCATGTTCTTTTTCACTTTTAGAATATCCCAAAATTTCATCAATATACACAACCAAAAACATGTCCAAGAAGTAAAAAAAATTATATTCATAAGAGCCATGAATATAACAGGTACATTAGTTAACCCAAATAACCTAACACAAATTCATAATGGCCATATCTAGTATGAAACATATTCATCAAATATATTCTTCCTTTACATTCAACTGATTGTACCCCGAGCTCATGTCAACTTTTACAAAATATTGTTCCCTCTAGAGATGATAAAAAAATTATTGATATGATGTAAATGATACTTTTTCGCAATGGTGACGTTATTGAAGGCTCTATAATCTATGAAAATCATAGTGATCGATCTATCTTTTTAACAAACAAGATATTATCACCCCCCATGTTGATGTGCTAGGTCGAATGAAACCATTATCTAATAACTATTTCAACTATTTATTCAAATATAAATTTTCAGTTGGAGCTAATCGATAAAGTGGTTTTGAAAATTTCTTATCATTAGTAAGTATGCCAATATAAAATTAAAAGTCCTGAAAAATTATAATACCAGGAAAATTATTAGGAAGAACATAAAGAAACTCATTTTCCACTAGAACATAATTTATATGAAAAGTTCCTTTATTTTTAAAAAAATGTGAAAGGTTAAATGAATTTATATATTTTAATAGTTTCTCATCTTCCTGATATGTTATCAATGTTAACGGTTCATTCATATATACAAACTAAAATTCATTCTGAAAAAAATTTATTTAGCTCTATATTCAATCTTAGGATGTGAAACAAAAAACCAATATATACCCAAAATAACATCAAACTCTACCTGAAAAAAAAACGTTTTAAGGTGAATTATTTCCATGTACAAGGAAAGGGAGATTCTTATAATTTATTTTTACCTTAAAATTTACCCTATGTGTTTTTACCATAGTTTATGGATTCATTTTTTGTGGTGGGATTTCCAATATACTATAAATATTATCAAAAATTAAAGAATGTGTTGACCTCGAATAAAAAATAATATTTTCATAATATGATTTTTTACTAGATACTACTTCATTTGATGACCCAACATCCGTTGAAGAAGTTGTAAATGCTTTTACCACACATTTCTACTTATAGTCTGGATGCTTCCTATCATTCAAATTATTCATCAGACACTCGTTTTTATTCTAAGCCATCTCATTACATTTAAATAAAATTACTAACATTATATAAGATTTTTTTTACAATTTAAATGATGTTTTTTAGTGGAGTTACAAGACTTATGCCCCATGTTATCACATGAGAAGCACTTACTAAATTTCAAAATCCATTCTTCTATATGATTTTCTATCAAAATTCAATAAAACTGTAAAAATAATTTTATTTACATTAGACCTTTTTTATTTATTATTCCCTTTACCACCTCAACCTCCTTTTCTAATGGCTGCTGAAGAACACATGATCCTCGGCAAACTCAATTTCCACCTTCTATTAAAATGTTTTTCAAAACGTTTAATATCACGAGAAATCAATGCCATTCGATTCTTTGGAATTAATACTAATTCAACATTGTTGATTTTACTATTAAGATATCAGATCAAATTTTCATAGTACCTTTCTAGTCAAGGGAATATTTATTCATTTGCAATAACTGAATACTCCTATTTCCAAAATTCTATGAATTTTTTCAATCCTAAGTTGAACAGTTATAGGAAAATATTTCTCAAAAAAATTATTTTTGAATTAATCCCACTCAAGATTATAAATATCCTCACTGTCCTTGATATTTTTATCGATTAACCACCACCGATCAACTTCACCTTCAAAAAGGTAAACTCCAAGACTATCATTTTGATTGTCTGAACACCCCATTACATCAGGAAACCTTTCTTGTTTTTTAATCCCCCCTTTAACTAGCATAAGGTTATATGATCATTTTATTTATGGGGGATTTTGCCTCATGAAATGATCCACTACCAACATGTTCCTATTTGGCTGATCTAGATACTCTTTTGCATGGATACCACCGCTATTTATTTTCTGAGTTATATGTTCCATCACTACAAAAATAAATTGTTCAGATATAATTGTGACCGTCATAGGTTTCTGATTTGGAAGGTTGTTTTTAACTAGATGTCATCCTAGAAATACTGCCTTATTTCCTATATGGAATATCATTATAAAAAACAAATCTTATATGAAGAAAAATTGTATTCTTAAAATACAGTATCATTACAATTTAACTGTAAAGAAAAAAAATAGTTTTGGATATTTTATTGATAATATCTTAACCCCTGAAGTAATATAAATTTTCCCCTGATACAAACTATAAGGCCCTTCATTTAATAATTACATAATCATGAGGTAAGTCAAGAATTCACATTAAAGAAATTTTTAGTTTTAGTTTTCTTGAGAATAAATCCACAAATATTACATAACAACTCTATATTACAAAGTAGACACTAATACTCACTATCCATTTTTCCACAAGATAAAACTCTTTAAAACATGATATATTTTTTTCATTATAGATATATTCATAACATTAATGTTGACTTATTCAATTATCTTACCATTCCTTATACCCTAAAGAAAACATTTAAATAACATGGGACAATCAAAAAAAGATTAGTATGGGATATAAAATAATGAATTAAACTGTTATTCTGAGAATATTTTAAACTCAAGAAAGAACTTTCAGAATATCAACATTTTCACCCAAAAAACATTATTTTTTAACATACCTCATGAAATCACAATACTCATAAAATAATTCATAGAAATATTAAATCCAAAAGGTACCCTTAGGCATCTCTATCATACTTATATTTTAGTTGTCATAACTATATAAGTAGTAACATTCATAGTTACATTCGGAATACCATCAAAGTATGTTATTTAAATATATTAAGTGAAACCCAACTGGATAACCCCATATCATTACTCAATTCATTGAAGATCTATCATAGTTTCACCACACTCAGTTTACAATGGAACCACTCATAAATAAACAATTCCCAAGAACCATAACTGTATCATAACACGAAAACTAGCATAAAGGAAAAAATAATATATACACATCTAATTCGCAAGATATAATCTCATGATTTTGATATAATAAAGCCATTATCAAAACCATTTTGAACACAAAAATACATAAAAATGGAATATGGTATTTATTTTTCTTTTTAAAAAACATTACAAGTGGTAAAGGAATAAAAATATCAAATAATGGTCATGATGATGTAAAAGTCATTGTTACCAAATATGTTAAAAATATCTTCCTTTTTTCATATAGTAAAATGATTCATATAAAAATATTCATTTTTAAAAACATTTAATGAAAATAGAAGTCATTTTTTTGGTTATACATCATAAAAAACAAGGTGGTGTATAACATCAAAATATGCCTCATTGAAGAATATTGATATAAAGTCCCCTACATTGAGTCAGAATCATCATGTAAAATATTTATAATCCTAAAAAATAATCTTAAGTTAATTTATAATTTCTTGATACTATTTTTAACGTTTATTATTCCTTTTATATAACTTATTTCCATGTTATAATAATTACATAATTATTTAAGTTCATATCAGATGTTTTGTTGATATTCGGTATTTGAGTCAAAAATGAATGTGGTATGATGACTATATTCCATGTGGTAATAAGTAAATAGTCTCTTGAATAAAATTCATATCATAATAATCACTTTTATATATCAATTATATAATAAAATCCATTAATTAAAAAAACATGAAAAATAAATAAATGTTAAAATCATGGAGACGGTTGGTCGTACGTACCCATGAGTAACATTTATATTTTTCATTGATCATTATAGACATAATGTAATTATTATTTTAACAGTTCATAATGATCATAATAATATTAAAATCATAATAATTTAAATATACTTATATATATCATACATGTTATATGGTGAATAAAAATGATTCACATCGCTTTTTGGAGGTGATAGTTAACACGTATACATGAATGACGTTATCATTTTTATGTGTATAAAAATTAATAATTTAATTGATATATTATTATATTATAATGATTAATATTTCATAATATAAAAAATAAAAATTATTTACCTATTTATTTCTATTCTTAATAGATAATAATAAAAAATGAACTATATCAGTTCATGAGGTGATAGTTTTCCATACACACCAACTAAAAGATTATTTCCCATTTGATGAAATAGGAAATGGATTTAGGAGATGATATTAAAATAATTACATATAAATATATTGAGTCTATTGTAGTTATTATCTCATCATGTTTGGAATACATTTTAAGGATGTGTAAGTTGGAATAAAATTGAAATACTTAATAAACACATTACCTTTCCTTTGGATGATCACCTTTTTTAAAACCTCAACACCTATAAGGAGTATTTCATTCCTAAAATAAGGTTTCAAGAATGTGGGGAGGGAATATACGAAGTATTTTAGGAATATATTTTCCGAACCCAATGGTTTTTGATGTGTTTGTAAGATAGAGTAATGGGACCCTTTTTATAAGAGAGGGGAAGGGCACCTTTGGAATTATTAAAATTATTAAATTAATATAAATTCCCCATTCAATTCAAAATGGGTCCTAAATTATTTTATTTAGAATAAAGGATGATTATTGGATGAAATACAATCATAAAATGAAAAATTTACATGTTTTGATAAATATTTAATCATTTTCATTTTTCATAAACCCTTTTAACTCTTTCAATTTTGTCCATTAATTTTTGTATTGTGAGTTAAAATAATTTCCATAACATGTCAAACAACCAATAAATGGGTAATTAATGACATTTGGGGATATACCAAATCTATTTTGTGGAATCATGGATTTTTTGATATTTTATAAAATTATATATATTATATTATATTTTAAAATATGAATTATGCGAATTTTGACACTACCCATTACATGACATTATATAAAATCATTACAACTATATTCCTTAAAAAAGTCCTTTAACTCATCTTTAAAATGTAAAAGTCACTCATAATATTCATGGATGGAATAAAATATTTCATAAAATACTTATTTTAATATTATTAATATCATTTATTTTATTCTTCCTTTAATAAATTTATTAATTTGTCATCATTACGTCATAATTAAATTAAATTATTTATTTTTAAAAATTATAATGAAATTTACAAGATGTGGGAAATTTCTTTAGATTTATATAGACTATTTATGGTTGATGATATCACTTATATAATCCCATATAAATTATTTTAGTAATAAGAGACATGATTAAGATATCTTCCTCTTTACATTAATGAAAAGGTTATATGTGCCGTAATCACATCCAAGTGGCTTCCAAAAGCCACAATTTTGGTATAAGGATTATCTTGGGAGAAAATAAATCATCCAATAGAAAAAATAAAAGTGTTTGGGTAGCTATATAATACTTATAATATTATTTTAAACATTAATTACCCAATTTAACTTTAACTAGGTTAATATATATAATTACTAAAGTTATTTTATATAATGTCAAAAAATAAAAGGAAAATATTAACATTATTTGGACATTCAAAAGTTCACATAGTTTTTATAGAAAATATCATTATGAAATTGATTCTAATAAACAAAAATGAACATAAAGATAAAAACATAATCTAAATATACTTTAAAAAATTTAAACAATATGATTTAACACTGTAAATAAATTTGATGAAAATGTAGTTTTGAACTAAATTACATTATTAACTATTCATTAAAATATAAATTTTATGAGGAAAATACCAAAAATTATTCCAAAGTAAATTTTTATGTCCCTATTCCGAATAAGATGTTTATTTTCTTATATATAACTTCTAAATGTTTCAAAAACTAAATTATAAATGGGATGTCCATCAAAAGGCAGAAAGACTACCTTTTAATAAATACTAGTGAATCTTATGATTAAAATTAGATTTATTCTTATTATAAGCCCATCAAATTTATTGGGAAAAAATTAAAAATATTTAATAAAAATGTGAAAACATGTTATAGTTAGTTCTATTCATTCCAACCAATACAATGACTATGTGATAACCACCACATAGAATAATAATAATAATATTTTATTATTTTTCAGTATAACATAGTCATGTGTATATTCTAACATTTTGGAGAAACCCATTATTGTGTGTTAGATATGATACGATAAGAATAATCCCCATAAAATTAAAAATATTATAAAATTTGTAAATATTAATTTATATATAAAAGAATTATTCTATAATTACTTGGGATGTTACACAACTAATTGATATATTATATTAAATCACTAAAAAACTGAAGGGATGTAAGAGGTCATCGTATATATATAATTTAGTGATTCTAAAAAAATATGAAAATTTTCACAAATATACTGACACTATAATTTCTAATATTGGTAATCATAGGTAGAAAATTTATATTATGTTAAATCTATTAAGACAACCTTGATTCACTATAAAACAAACATGGGCCATACTTTCGAATCACTGAACCAAATCCGAAACCACAAATCAATTTTCATTTGGATAAAAGTTCTAGAATATATTGAAAAAATAATATTGATAATATTTAGCAATATAGTGGAAGTGAGGGAGAGAGATAAAACACAACAGATTCCCTTCTTTTAAGAAACAACTTCTCTATTTCCTTTTATACTTTACAGTTAATTTTTTATTGATTTACAATTTTGATTTTTTACTAGTTCATGTGTCCCATCATCCTCTTTTAAAAGAATCAATTCCCGATATTTTATTTTTCCATTATTTATACTTAAAAAAGTTCGATTTTTTTAATCTTGAAAATTATCCCCCCATTTAATTTTTTTAAAAAAAATTCAACTCTCTTTTTTTCCTATTATCATATTGTACCTCACCCATATGTATAATATTATAATAAAACATAATTATATATTAATAATAATAATAATAATAATAATGAGCATCTTTAGATGCATTTTTGAAAGAATAAATCAAAATAATGAAGAAATATGAACATAATATTATATTCCATATATAAGTTATCTTTATTAACAAAAAAATATAAATAAATCACACCGAATATTTTAAATATAAAAATATATTTCTTATTTTCCTATATAATTAAAAAAAATTAATTAAAGAAATTTTACACTCCCATATAAAATTGAAATCAATATTCGAAATTATAACCCCTCTTGAAGCCCTATACAAAGGACCAATCTTATTGATCCCAACCATATGAATATCAACATTAAATGAAAAAACCCAAAAAAAACACATTAAGTCCAAATATTTCAATAAAATCAATGAAAATAACACTATATTAAATATATTTTCCACGTAATAACAATTATTTATTCACAATTTTTAACAAAAACATAATAACTCACACTAAATATTATTTTTTATTACATTACAACCTTTTCTATTATGAAATATTTTCCATTAATAAAATTTTCATTCTATATGAACTATCAAATGAGGAATGACACACTATTAATATCAATTTATTCCAATAACATGCTCAATAAAATGTTTTAGTAAAATACCTGGTTTATTAAAAATAAGTCTATATTAAATAGCATATGTGACATGCAACACATAGCGATAATGAACCTTTATTTAAATGTTACACCTATAATATTGACCCTAAATTTGGTTGGTAAGAATAATATTTACTAATTTATAAAATAAATAAATATTTCCTATTTGAAAATAAATATTTTGATAATTTATTATAAAATAAGAACTTAATTTTTAATAAAGTAATTTTATTCTTTTAAAAATTCATTTCCTTAAAAAATGAATTTTATTTCCATTTTATGAGAAAATATTATAATTAATTAATTTTTTTAGAAAAAATATTTGATAAAATTAATTTAAATTTTTAAATAATCATACCATAATTATCATAGGGTGTTATTTTTTTCTTTTTAAAATTATTGATTTCTTAGTGAACAGTGAAAATTATCAATTTTTTAAATACTATAATTGAATTTAACTAATAAATTAATTTAGAAGGTCCATTATATTTTGAATTTTATCTCGAAGTTAAATAGTAAATATTCCATTTATATTAATAAAAATATTTCTTTTTTAATAATTAATTTTCCCCATTTGTAATAAGATTATATTTTTTTCATATAAACACATTTTTCAGAAAACAATTTTTATTGTATAATGATTATCCATTTTAATAAATTAATATAACATTTAATAAGTAAATTTATAAATATAATATATATATTTTATTTCTAAATATATTAATTTTAAAGGATATAATGACGATTACTAATAGTATATTTAATGTAAGATCATCTAAGAATTGAAAAATTCATTTCTTGAAAACCCATTTTTGTCAAGTTTTATAGAATTATTTTTAAATTATATTATGACAGTATTGTGAATTTAATTTGATAATTTGGTTTCTACAATTGTAATAATGATAATTTGTATCATTTTATATGGTGATATTATATTTTTTCATGAGGAAATGTAGAAACAATAAAGATTAAATTCTGTGGTTATGGTTAAATTGGTTTTACTATGGGCTAATCTATAATAATAATAAGTGTTAAGATGTCCTAAAAAAATTCAGAAATTCCATTTCTTTGATTTATTTATAAAATTAATTTATAAATATAACATATGAGCTATTTTGGAGATATTTTTCCTTGAATGCGACGTATCATTATTTTAAAACATTGAAACATTACGAGTGTGCCACTCCCTTAGGTTTTAAAAGGGAACACCCTATGGTAATTTATTCATAAATAAAAATTCCTTTTTTTGAAATACGTACCCAAATAATTTATTTAAATCCATTCCTATATATTTTATATTTTTTATTATAATACCATATTAGAACGGATTTTGGTGAAAACATATAGTGGTTGTCTGAAAAAGTGGTATCATTCTAAACTAAGATTTTTTTATACTTCTTCCACCGCCTTAAAATATTATTCAAGGATGATGTTATATTAATTTAATTTTCCCATACATATTGTGTTTTTTATTTTTTTTTAATAAAAAAACCAACAATATAATCCTTTTCTATAAAAGGTAAATGTAGCCATTGTTCTTGTGTATAGTGGACTACTACATCACGAACCGATGAAAATAATTTTCCATTACCACATTTTATGGATATTTATGATTATGGTTATCACATATTTATATATATATATTAATAAATAAATATTTATCATTAGTTAAATTTAGTAAATCAGATATTTTCTTACACCTCCAATCATTAAAAAAATGAAAACATAATTCTTGTGCACTTGTGAATTATCACGTCCACAAAGTGATGTGATCCTATTTTCCTTACAAATTCCCCTAGATCATATATTTAAATATAATTTAATTATTAATATTATATTTATGATATAATTATCTTCATTAAAAGATAAAATAACACTGACCTTCTTTCCATCATGATCATTGAATAATGGAAATGTTAGTCCTTTGTAGTTAAGTCATACCATCTATATAGTTGTAATGTAGTTCATTTTTCAGAAAATTATTACATGAGTGATTTTTAATGTATAATTTATAAATAAAAATAATAATTAGATAATCATTATTATTCTCAACGTGATTATTTAAAAAAAATATTTTACCTTAGTAAAGATATTAATGTTATTTTGGACATTTGAATTGAATATCATGAAAATTTTAAACATAAAAATAAATGGTAATTTAAATGAATATAAAATTATAAGAAATAAAATGAAAAGAATGATCAACGTGAATAATTTTCTTATTTAAGAAAATAATTAATATATATTTATTATTTAGAAAGATAAATTTTGTATGTGATGAATCAGACTCATATTAAGGGATTTCAACTTATTTTCTCTTCATTAAGGCATAATTTAATTTTATGAAGAATATTTCATTTATATGGTGTATATGATGATATTTTTAAAAACAATATCATGTATACAGAATATCTTATAGACATTTAGGTTATAATCCATTTTACATCATCCCATTGAATTTTATATGGATGTAATGAAGTGATTGGGTATTTCTTCAAGCACTTTCCAATCACTTGGATATACTTATAATTCCTTAAATTTTTATGTCATGATTATATGTGAATTGATATATAAATTATTTCATTCCATATTAACTCTATTTTTTATACAGTTCTCATATCACTAAAAAATCACATCATTGATTGATTGTCTCTTCAAATCTTATGATCTTTGCAGGTGTTTTTACTATGTCAATATCTTTTTCTCAAGACATGTTTCATGTCCTGAACCATGATTTCAATATATGGTGTAATTAATTACTCTTGAATAAATTTAGTATATTATGAAATTTATTTCATGGTATTTATAGAGGCATATATTAAACAATCTTCTAATTATTTTTTTATTTTAAACCAATGCAGAAATGAATTTATACTATAACTCTTTTACATTTGATATTGCTTATGTTAAAGGTTTATTTTAAGGGAAATAATATAAAATTATTTTCTTAAAAGAAAACACTTTTATTATTTTATTCTCAAGAAATTATTTAATATTTTGATCTAAATTTCCTCACATAATTAATAAATATGTATAAAAGAAGTTTTTTTTTTGTTTTATCGATCATGAATATTATTTTTGATTTAAATTATTTCACTTACATATTAATATTTTCCATAAAATTTTTAATTTTTTTACCTAATTAAATGATTTATATAATATATTTTTACACAAGTATTATTTTTTTAAAAATATTTAAAAATGAATGTTTCTATAGTTTTATGAAAGAAGGATCCTTTTTTAATTTTTAAAAAAGTGTTGATGGAATTATTTTGTTCTTACATATTTTTCATGAAAAAATTTCATAATATCATAAAATATAATCTCTTAAAATATTACATTAAAAGTTTCAATTGTTCATTTAAAAAAAGTTTATAAAATTTTTCAAATTTTTATATTTTAAATTAGTGATTGCAAATTGAGAAGTGTATTTTCATCTTGAAATATTCCATGAGGTCATTAAAAGAAATTTGAATCATTGAAGATAAAAATTGATTTTTTCAATTTCTTTTAAATTCTGCATGTATGTCTCCAATATATATACCTATATCATTATTCTAAGCTTTTTATTAGTTAACCCATATTTTATGATCATTTATATATTTGATTTTTTGATAATTCTATTTTCATACTGAAATATGTAATGATTATGGAAACCCTTTTTTCTGTATAGGTAATTATTATGTTTATAACATCTGATTTGTTTCCTTATACTAAAACACATAATCCCGAACATGTTATTATGGATGGGCCTCGATAGTGATCCAATACGAGACTCTGTTCATCATGAGATTTTTTCTTGGTACTTGGCATTTACTTATTCTTATGTCATTATTGTTTTTCTACAAAATTCCTTATAATTAAATGAACCTTTTAGACCATGTTATTTCTGTTATGACCCCATGTGATTACTCAAGTTCTCTCTTTTTTTGATATCATGTTATACCTTTGAATCACATATTATCTTTCCTTGTCATGTTTATTCCATTTCTGTGTTTTTTATCTCACCCATTATTTTTATGTATTTAACATATTATATGTTATAGTTTTATAATATTAAAGGGGGTTTTGAACTCATTATGGAGATTAAAATAAAGAAACATTATTTAAATTTTGATGTCTTAAATACAAAGTCTTCTATAGACAACATGCCTTTTTTATCATTTTTTTTATTAATGGATATTTATTTTAAAAAATTTAATAACATGTATAAAAAGTATATGGTATCTATAGTTTGTCTGAGGGAAAGGTATAGTTATGTTTTTGGAATATGAATAGAATAATTTTGTAACAATACTTTGAATAAGAATAAGAATAGAAATAAATCATGTAATTATATTGATGAAAAGAGAGAGTGGTTTCTAAGGAATTAAATCACTATTTGGATACTAAATACGGATGTGGATCTAATAGAGATGGTCTTAGGGGTAATAATATATAAAACAACATTGATCATAAAATCTATCATCACATGGTGAATGGAAAAGGGCCTTGTTAGACACCTTTTTTTACACTCCCAAGGTATATATTTTTTAAATTTACAAACTCTTTCAATTTTTTAAATGAATTGAAAAAAATTGCTATAATAACTAATATGAAACATTATCATTGATAACAAGTGAATAGTAAGTTAGGATATATATATCATTTATACATTATTACTTGTATGTTTCTGAGATTCCATTTTTTATGTTAATGTATATACAAGTTTGTTTTTATACTTTTTAGATAATGGTTGGAAGTAATTGAAAACATTAGAAAAACTACTTTGATATGAAATTTAATGATTGTCCCAATGAAATTCCTAACACTATTAAAGGATATGAGAACATCATGAAAGTACTTTATCAATAGTCTAATGTTATGATTTAAAACTAAATCATGAGGAACACACTCCACATTATAATAATGAAAAAGATGTGTTCAATTACTTTATATAATAAATTCAACCAACCATTTTTGGAACTTTTGAGACCCGCATCATGGAAAATTTGATTACCTCCATTTATAATATTCCCTCGGTCATAAAATTTTCAAAAAAATAAAAAATTTGTTGCATGTTAAATGTATAAACGGGAAGCTAATCAGTTGAGGAAGATGATCTAAAAAATAAATTATAAAGATGATAATGATTCCATGGAATTTTAAGACATAATGAAAATATATTTTATTAAATATTTTCATTGATATCTCCATATTAAAATAGGTATAGAGTTCTTTTTTCTGAAGTGAATGGAGGATGAGTTTATCAGGGTGTGTGTAGAAAACATCACATGGCTTGCATGGTATACCTTCAAATTTATCATCAATTCTAAAATTAAGTTGGGGGATTATTTAGTGGATTCATGATAGGTATATGAAAATAATTTGTGATTAGATTCTTTGATAGTAAATATTATATTTATCATTATTCCAAGAATGTTGATATTGTGATTGAATACTATAAGTGGTCCTGTGGTCCAATGTTAAATCGTGTAAAATGAAGTTTCCTTAAATATAATCAATGGATAATTTCCATGGAGGAATTTTAAAACAACATAACAATTATAAAATGTTTTGTAATTGTAATTCTAGAAACTATCTAAAGGTAACTGGTTGCTCAAAACATTACCCAATAAATATTGTAAAATCACCCACTTGTACTACAACATGAGTTATCAAATCCACAGGGACTAAAGAAGAAACCATGAGACACTAAGATTAGATGCAAGATTGGCTATGAAGTGGCCATCATTGGAGTTTATTTTAATTTAAAAAATAATTATTTAATTAAAATAACAATTAAAAACACAAATTTTCTGGATCAAAAACAAATATTTAAGATGAGTCGATCCTAGGTTGTCTCTAGGGCTTGATTGGATGTATTTGGCTTTTTTTGGATTTTCTGTTCTTCAGTTCAAGAGGTGTTCATTAAATGAAATAATTCCTCAATATAATTATCTGATTTAATTCATATAAAATTTCAAGGATAATCTCCATTTCAATTAGAGTATCACTTAAATGAGCACTCTATGTAACTGGAACCCACTAGCACTAAAAATGTGTTGCTGTTAAATTAGTTGAAGACAAAAAAGAAGATAAATCAATGAAAGAAACTCTTAAAATGAATAAAAAATTTAAGAGTTTAAGAACGTTAAATAACATTCAATCTAGCTAATTCAACATCCTAGGATCAATCCATAATTATTTAACCCTCCACTGATGCAATTCTATCAATGGATGTATGTAGTCGACTTAATGAAGTGAGATTGATGGAGAAAAACATTGGAAAATGAACACTTCCTCCTAATGTAATGAATACACAAATGATGGTGTGAATAAATTCACATCTTGATTTAATGGTATCAACATGTCAAGAAAAAGAAAAGAATATTTGATGAATAATAATAACTTTAATTAAGATACAAACCATATATAAAAAATTTACATTAGGGAAATTGACGATGCTATTACAAAACGAAAGCAGGAAATTAGAACTGAATGAAATAAAATAGATGAAAGAAAAAAACTTGATAAAAATTACCTTCACCGTGAGCTCCATATATATGAATATTATGATTCTTAGAGACACCCCAAAACTATAAATTCCATTTGCATTATTTTATAGAGTCAAAAGGAGGGTGAGAAAATCAAGGGAATTGGATGTTACAAAGTTGACCGAAAAATTGTCCAGATTTATCCTCCTTTTGGACTGTCAAATTTGACATTAATTATGGCCAAATAATCTGGGGTATTTAAAGAAAAATATCTTTTTTCTGGTTTCCTCTATCATATTTCCTAACTTTATGTCATTTGGTTCATCTGTTTGGATGTTATGCTCGAAATGATGGGAGGCATTTATGGGCATTCATATCAGTACCGCCTTTTAAATTTTAACTTAAAATCCATTTATCTCCATGAAACCATCATAATTAGCTATGGCCAAAATGGAATGAAATGATCCCCATATGTTTCAATTTCTATAGTAAAAATTTGATATAAATTTTTCTTGGTTTGAGGGCCCCACATTTGTTTGATGGGCCTTAGGTCGATTATGCTTTATCAAGAAAATTTCTTCATCAATGATGAACATTATCCATCATATCATAATATAAATAAATCATTCATAAAATATAAAATGTTCCAAAAACATTTACCAACCATGACCCAAAATATCAAATTCAGAAAATGAATATACTATTATCCACAAACAGATGATTGATTGGGCCAATATTTTAATTTTAAACATGAGCTGCACTTAAGATGAGAAATGAAGTTCAATTTATATATTGAACTAAAAATGATATGTATAGACTTTGGAACAGATGAATATTAAGATATAAATAATAAATATTATCTACTTTTAGGGAAAAATCACACCCGCAACTTGAGTTTTTCTAGTCCCGAGCAAGAAGTATCTCATAGACATGAAATTGAATTCCATTTTTCAGAAACATTTTAACAAATATTTCTCAAAAAAAAAACATCATTCTAAAAAATTCTTGAACCTTTAAAAATTATTTCACACAATATAGGTCCACAAGAATATCCCAAGACCAATCCCATTAATTTGTAAAAATTCACCATTACGTTTCAACCTATTTCAATTATGCATGATGATGTTTTGTGAATCACAAACAACATAGGGCCCATTTTCTTGTTCTAGGGGGAAAATGGAAGCTCTATGTAAGAATCGAATTAAAACATATGATGAGTATCCCATTTTTTTTGTTTTGTTTTGTTTTGTTTTTTTTGATTTTTTTAACTTTAATAGATTTGAAAAGACAAGCGATGGGCAATACAACTATGGAGTCATGATCCCCAAGTGTCAAACACCACATATATTATTAATTAAATGTTCTAAAATAGATATATAAATAATAACTCTATGCACGGAAACTTTGGAGTCATGATCCCCAAGTGCCGAACGCCATGAATTTGAACTAGACAATGCTCTACGTGGAATTTTATTTATTTTTTTGATACTCAAATTAAAATAAATGTGGCCCAGAACACTATGATATGATGAAAGGGACACAATAACTCTAATTTTCACCCATAATAAAATGGATTTTCATTGTGTAATTTTTATTATGAGGATTAAAATTTAAAATTTGAAAAATCAAATAGGGTAACCGAACATTTCAAATAAATATGCTCATGAAAATAAACATGTATTAATGTCATAATCAAGGCATTAAAAATCATTTGAAAATAAGTTTTCATGATTCAAAATATACATTAATTGATTCAATGATAATTAATTTAATTTTTTATAGAAATATTATTTTATGAAATCCCATATTTTCACTCCCCCCAACTAAGAATGAAATTTCCTTTAGTTTTGAAATAGAAGAGAAGATATAGATTAGAATCATGAAGAAATAAAGGGATAAGTGATTTGAAATGAATTCATGGAAAAAAATCCCCAGGTTTGAATTTGATGAACCATCAGAATGAAACTGATCATCTTGGACTCAAATTACCTGTAGACTCCATGTGGGTGATCGGTGGTTAGGTTTGAACTCTAGATGGAATGGGTTTTATTTTAAAATACTAAAATTCATCAACACATAAATCATAAACAAAGGAGACATTATATCACATTTAAAACCCAAAGGGGGTCCCTTCAAATATACAATATACACAAAATAAAATGAAAAATTTAGAAGCTAGGTTATCTCCCAGAAAGAGGTTAATTTAATGTCGTTAGCTCAACTTGGAACCGCCAAATTTTACAATTCCAACATTCAACATTTTTAGGGAACCATTACTACCAACATAAACTTTATTGAGATTTATTCTGTTTTAAGAACTTTTTTATTTGAAAACACATGTTCTGTAAGAATTTTAAAAATCATCGGAATTTCAGTAATGGTTGGTCCACTTTGTTCTATAGTCATTCCTATGATTTCAAGGGTCATTCCTTTTTTGTGGGATTCTTGATGAAAATTGATGATAATTTAATGGTCATGGTTATCAAAAAAGGGGTATTCTTTAGTTGTGAAGTAATAATCACAATGTTGAGTCTATTTTGATTGAATTTTCCCAAAGAAGAATGGAAATTTGAATTAAAATTTGTTTCTTCTCCAAAAATGTATTAATGAATTGGTTCCTTTTGAAAATATTATTCATACACAAAGTATTTTAGTTGAATATAGAGAATGGGTATGGACTCATTGTATGAGATCTCTCTTAAGGGTTCAATAATTGGTACTTTGTAAAATTCAACAATTGAATTATAATCAAGAAACTCAATCCATCATGTACAATTTTCCTCTTTTTCGTCAAAAAACTAAAATTCCTCATGATATAAATACACATCATTAATTAATTGATTCTATTCAGTAATCCCATTTCCAAATAATTTTTATTTTTTAAATTCATGATTGGGTTTTTGGATAAAATATTTTTCAATTAGTGATGAGGAAATGACAACCTGAGTGGGTATGGGTTCTTCAGAAGTCTCAATGCTTTGTATTTCGAATCTCAATGATGCAGATTCAAAATACATTTTTTTCTATTTGTTCCCTAAATTTTTAAAGAATTTTTTTGGGATTAGTCTACATAAGAGTTTTGACATCATTGAATTCATTAGGTTTGATCTCATTAACCATCCTTGATAGGGACAGAAATTTATCCTTTAAATGTTTATCATACCAATGATTGTACATAACATCTGGTGTGGGGTATTAATCCAAGGGTTGATCAATGAAATCTTCTATGTCAGAAGATTCCAAAAATTAACTTATCATTTGATTCTATCCTGAGTCTATGATGGAGTAATTATGGTGATAATACATTGGATTAGACTGAAATTTTGATTCAGAGTGAAAAGAAGATAAAAGAAAAGCGAAATTGGGGTGAGAATAAAGAATTTCATGAGGGAAAAAGGGAAGGGGTCTAAGATACGTTCATGGGTCCCCAAAAATGGAACCAAAATTTGGTTTCACCCAAATTTTCCTAAAACATATTGTAAAAGTGGTCACTTTTAGTACCACTTGGGTTATCGAATCCACATGGACCGAAGAATAATCCTTGAGACACTAATATTGGATGCCAGATTTGATATGATGTGGCCATCTTTGGGGTTGAATTTTAATAAAAAAACAAATTATTTAATTTAAATAATAATTAAAAAAACACAAATTTTCATGATCTAAAACAATTATTTAACATGAGTTGATCCTTGACTGTCTCTAGGGTTTGATTTGATGTATTTGTTTTTCTTTGGATTTTATGTTTATCAGTTCAAGAGGTATCCATTAAATTAAATAATTCCTCAATATTATTCTCCAAATTAATCCATGCACAATTTTAAGTCTAATCAACATATCGAATAGAAGATCAAATAAATGATCACTCAAAGTAATTGGATGATACTAGCACTCAAAATGGGTATTCATTAAAGTTGGTGAAGACAAATAAGAAGATAAATCAATGAAAGGTACTCTTAAAATAAAGAACAAAAATATGAATTTAAGAACACAAAATAACATTAAATCCATAAAATTCAACTCCCTAAGATTGACCCATAAAAATTTATCCATCCATTGATGTTATTCTATTAATGGAACCGGCTATTCGACTTAATGAAGTTGGATTGATGAAGAAAAACATTGAAAAATAAAACACTCCACCGTTGTGTGACTAATTCACAAATGATGATGTGAATAAATTCACATATTGATTCAATGGAATCAACATGTCATGAAAAGGAAATTATTAAGTGATGAATAATAATAACATTAATTATGATACTAAACATGAAAGAAAAACATACATTACGGAAATTTACGGTGCGATTACAAAAAGAAAGTTCTAAATTACAATTGAATGAAATAAAATAAATGAAAGAAAAAGTTGGATGAAAATTACATTCAGTTAAAACACGTTATAAAGAAATATTATGAGTCTTAGATACACCCCACCATAATCAATTTCATCACCATCAATTTAGAGTCAAAAGGAGGGTGTGAAAATCAAGGGAATTGGTTATTCGGAAGTTGACCTGGAAAATTGACCAGATTCATCCTCCTTTTGGACATTCAAATTTTGAAATTAAATATGGCCAAATTATCAGCGGTCATAGAAGAAAAATATCTTCATCCTTGTTTCCTCTATCATCTTTTCAAATTTTAATTCATTTGGTTCATCTGATTGGTGGTTATTCCTAAAATAGTGGGAAGAATTTATGGGAGTTCATATCGGTCCCAACATTTAGATATTAACATCAGATACCATTATCTTCATGAAAAGGCCATGTTAGATCTTTCCACAATTGAATTAAATTATCCCCATATTTTTCTATTTCTATAGTAAATATTTGAGATTCATTTTCTTTGTTTGTGGGCCCCACTTTTTTTATGGGCCTTAGGCCCATTATGCTTTATCCAGAAAATTTCTACATTCATGCTAAAAAATATACCTCATTTATTGGGATTAAAACATCAATCAAAAAAGATTAAATGATTCAAAAAATGTGAAAAATAATATCCAAAGGTATCATATTTAGAAAATGAATATAATGTTCTCCACAAACAAATGATTTATTGGGCCCCGATTTTCATTTTAAACATGAATTGGACATCAGATGAGAAAAGAAGTTAAATTTCTATAATGCACTAAAAATGATTTGTATGGACATTGTAACACATGAATATTAAGATATTTGTAGATAATATTATCCAATTTCATTGGATAATCTTTAACCAATAGATGTTTTAAATTTGGAAAATAGGAGGTTCATGATAATAAGTGCTAGAGTAAAGTGATAAAGCCAACTAATGTGGAAGAAGATAAGAAGGTTCATATCAACACTTATCATATTGTTTAATATTTGAAATATAATTATCACACAAAATTTTCAATCCACTACCATAATATAATTATTTTCAGAGGCAATAAATAACAAAAACATCCAGGCCTAAAGAGTTAGGAAGGGAATGTGTTTTCCCAATGGGTGAGGTGTATCCTAAAAACAATATGGTTACTAGTATAATGGTTATTAATTTTTGAATAAAAAACATAAATTTTTATTCTTACTATATCCATTATTATATATCATTCACTTTTAGTAAAACTATTCAAATACCACCTCAAAACAAAGTTCCTGAGCTATATACGAGAATAAAGAATAGATCAATGGTTTTATCCAAGGTATATAACTCCGCCAAATCATTTTTGTGGACTAAATATTCTATAAAATAACATATTAATTCATTTAATAGGGTTTAATTTTATATTAGGTATGGATTTGTTTTATTTTATAAATCCAAAATCAGTTTTTGAGAGATGGAGATCAATTTTCATTTCCCAAGTCATCCCCAAATTATGAACATGTATAAAGAGGTGGATGAATCTACCATTGAATCTTATACTCATTCATGAATATAATTACCTTATGAGTAAAAATATCTTGATAAAATGATCATTCCAAATGATATAATAATTATTAATGAAATTATCATTGTGAGGGATTATGATGATATATTACCCAAAGAGTATCTTGGTCTTCCATTATACTAGTAGGTTGAGTTTTGAAAGAAACATATTCTCGAATATCAGCACATAAACAAGTTGCCTTACCAAATAGACATAGTTGAGTTGGAAGAATAGAAAATTATGTTACTAGAAAACCTAATAATTTGGTTTATATGACTAAGGGGTTGAATATGGGGTGGATCGATCCTCGGTTCAATGAATAAGCATGGTTCAATTCACTTATGTATTGATTTTTGTAAACTCAAAAGAAATGATGATAATGAAAAATAATCCCTTTCGATAGATAGATGAATTTTCTGGTCAACTAAGTGGGGTATAGTTTTTATCAAATTTGGAACTTTGGATGGGATGTCTATAATTATAGGATAAATAAGGGTTTTTGGAATTATTGAAGTAGATAGAAGTATTTTCCAAATGGTTTTGAGTTTGGATTACGCGCAACACACACATTCTTTATACCAAAATATCCAGCATCTTACGTATTTATGGTCCCAAGCATCTTTTTTGGCCCCAGCGGTGTTTGATCCCATATATTCCTTCGGTCTATCTTCATGTCTGTTAGATGCAGTCTTCTCTATTATAACACAAACATCCATTTCTAGTGTTCCCCTTGGGGTTCTGTCCTCTCAGGGCTTGCCTATTTAGGTGTGTTCAGTTAGAGTCCCATCATTGGATCCTGAGGTGTATGGTGCTTCTGAAAGGACTTTCTGAACCTCTCTTACTTCCAAGGGTTTTGGTGGGTACGTTAGGGAAGACCTTTGTGGCTCGTCCACAAATCTATCTTGCTTCCTAACGGTCAATGTAAGGGAAGTGAAGGTTTCTATGGAGGGAAACCATGTTCGCCTGGATGTCCATGTGTCAACATTTGATAAAGAAAAGGCTTGTTTGTAGTGGACATTAGAAGTCTGTTTTGGGTCTGCTAAACCACCTATTTCCATGTTCATCCCCGGGTCTCCACTTGGGGGATTTGTGAGCCGGTATAGACTTTGGTGCTCCATATGCACTCCTTTTATATTATGATGCCTTCAAATGCTGATTTTCACCATGCTTGGTGCATGGCCCTGTATTCTGAGGGTAACTGATGCTTCATCCTTTCTAGGTGGTCTCTAGAAGTGCACAAAAGAAAAGTAGAGTCTAGTGGAAGTGGTTTGGCTTTGTCTTCCTGGATTGATAGAGCCCTTCTATAATTATTCTTTTCTCAAAGAAATTGGGGACTCCTCGGTGGATGTCTCTGCACAGATATCAGCACTAGTAGTTGCTTTTCTAAATTAGTTTCTCTGATTTCTGTGCTGGGCCTGTGTTAGAGCATATTGATCGACAGGTTGCATACTCATTCTGTTGGTTGCAGGAATTCTCTTACCTTGTCTTACGCATTTATTGCTCGCATGGAATCATATATGGACACTATTTGTAGGTTTTCCAACGTCGTATGCAGAACAAACATTGTCGCTCCCCTAGGGTGGAGGCAGGGTGGTCCACTAGGGATGTTCTGGTGTTTCTAGCTCCCCCAAAGGTGCTGAAGGTGGGGGACAAGGCTCGTTCTTCTGACCCGCTGCCCCCACAGGTGATGCTGGGATCGATGCTATTTCAGCCCCCCCCCCCCGTGAATAGATATCCTCCTGAGACATGTCAAGTAATAGTACCCTTTGTTCCAAGGAAAAATCAATCTTACCAGCCTTTCCACTCTTGTTCAGTATGGTCAAGGTTACTACTCCTGGGTGTTTCTTGATTTTTGAGGTTGGCTCTGGAACATGAACACCGATCTGGAAGGCCATTGGCATGGTATCCTTTGGCCACAGTGCTTCCAGGGATCGCTCCTATTGATAATGCAAGGGATCATGTCATTACCCCCAAGCTATGGGGATGGTTATCGAGGAGTTATCTTAACTCAAAGAGAAGGTTCCCTCGCCAAAACCCTCATATGGCTCTCCCCCAGGATCCTTCGTGAGAGGATAGGTTCAACAACCTCACCTGTTAATGAGGGGTAAATCCCTTCGTGGTGCTAATGATGGCTCATCATTCACTATGGTCTCAGGTATTTTTACTAGGTCTAAATCCATGATTAAAAAGGTAAGGAGAACCTCTATCTTTGAGATGGCTATGAGTTCTGGACCTAGTCCCACGACACACTTCCGTCAATGATTACATTAGTAATATGGAATGCACGGGGCATTGGCACCTGGGTGATGTCATATTTTCTCACTTCTAAGATCTCCAAGTACAAGGTTGTAGTTGATGTAGTGGTTGTACTAAAAAAACCACCCGACTGAATTGGGGAGTGTTCCATAGAGCTCATAATGCAAGGCTTATTACATAATGATCCCATCAATAATCATATCTATATTTTTTGGTGTCTTCATTACACTATGGATATGGCTCAGGCTGACAACCTATTCATTATAGTCAACATGAGTCAAGGTCACCATGTTTTTTTATGTCCTTTGTGTATGGGAGTTGAGATCATCTTCAAAGAGAAACAATATGGGATAACCAACGTGGGTTTGACCCAGGGCCCTTACTGTGGATTGTGGTGACATCAATATTGTGGCGGACCCATTAGAGAGGAAGGGTTAGGGACTATTTCACAGAACATCCAGCCTGGATTTTAACCAGTTCATGGCTACGAAGGGGCTCTCAGATCTGGGATATGTGGGTGACATGTTTTCTTAGTGGAATAACCAGACAAGGAATAACCACTCATGGACCCACCTAGACAACTGTATGGCATACATTCCTGCCATATCTCCTTTATCCAATACAAAAGTGATGCATCTGGTACACGGTATCTCTGATCATTCACTCCTACTAGTATCTATTTATTCTAGATAGGATCCCCAAGAGATGTTTCGGTATATCCAGTTATGGGACAATAGTTAGGGCTACCAGGATCTTGTCAGAGCCTCATGGGAGGATCCCTCTAAGGGAGATAAGTGGGATAATCATCAAAATTAGGTGAGGAGGTTAATATTGAGCCTCCAAACAAGATTGAAAGATTTTATTTCACCTAATTGGTTGTTAGATCCAACCATGAAAGAATTATAATTCCTAGAGAACTAGTTGTTGGAAACTTTCGATGACCATGGCTTTGTGGAACTCTGAAAAAAAGGATAATATGGCACACATACTGCATAGATTGGAATGACTATCCTAGGAAGGCTGAGGATTAAATGCCTTAAGGAAGGTGACAGAAACAATGTTTTATTCCACTCTTTCATTAAGGAGAAGAAAATGCTGGTTAGTCTTAACATCTTGTTAGTGGACACATCTTTTACAGATGACTGGGACATCATCAGAATCTTTGCCAACTCCTTCTTCTCTGAACTCCTCGGTAGTCCCAATGAACTCATGGCCAACGGGTACCCCTCATAGGCCACATAGTTTTTTTTAAGTGGTTCCAAACCACATGTCTGATAGGGACAATGACATATTGGGGCCATTCAAAATGAGAATGGGATCATGGTAGAGTCGATTAACCTGAACCCTGATAGTGTAGTGGGACTAGACTAGTTCCCTAGATCATTTTATAGGTCATCCTACAAAGTTGTGAAGGAGGGTTTAATTGATGCTATTCAGGACTAGGTCATGGGGGCCGCCTGCCATGTGTGGTAGGAGGCACCGCCCTTGTGCTGCTTACAAAAACCATGAATCTCACTGATATTTCACATTATCATCCCGTGAACATGAGTGATTCCAATAAAAAATCATGGATAGTATTATCAACTTTAGAATTACGCCTCTCATTCTATGGTGGGTGTATTTATAGAAGCATGGTTTTATCAGGGGTTAGTCGATTCAGGACGCAGTGGCTCTGGCACAAGAGATGCTTAAGGACATCAATTTCAAAAGTTATGAATCTAATATGGCCATTATGATTTATATGAACAAGGGTTATGACCGTATGTAAAGGATATTTATCAATAATTTTATGGAAGGTATGGGATTTAATCCTTGTAACATTGATTTTTTTTCAGTTCACTAGTTCTCCATGTATTTCGGTTAATTTTATGGGGAAATCATAAGGGTTTTTAAACCAACATGAGGTCTAAGGAAAGATGACCCGATCTCTCCAAGTCTTTTTATCCTGTTTAAGGACGTTTTGAGTAGACACATCCATAAAATCATTGTTAAGAGTGACATTTTTCCTTATATATGGAATTTGAAGACTCTAGCAGTGTCCCACCATATGTTCGCCGACGATACCTTACATTTCTTGAACGCCTCAAGCTGTTCCATTTGGGGATTGAATAGTGTGTTGGATGGATACTTCCATTGGAGTGGGAAACTCAATATCAATAACTAGAGATTTTTATACATCTCTAGTGGATGTTTCTCCTAACATATATATACATTGAGAAACAAGTTGGGCATGGAGTGAGGGGTTTTCCCCATGTATTATTTGGGTGTACCCATCACGCCAGGAAGAGTTCACATTCACGACATTGATCCAATATTCCCGAGGATCATTCACTGGGTTCTAAATTGGATGAAAATTAATCTATCCTTTGGCGGTCGGATGACGCTGGACAACAGGGTCCAGGTAGCTACCCCAGAGAACACACTGTCTACGATAAAGGTCCTGAAAACTGTTATAAAGAACATTGATAGGCTTCTGGCCATGTATATTTGGGATCTATTTTCTATGGGTAAAAATTATTGGGTCTTTTAGAACCAGATGGAACAACTAGTTATAGAGTGTGGAATCAATGTGTGCAGTCTTGTTGGTACCCTACACTCCATTCATGCGAAGCTCACTCAGAGTATTCTAGAGCAGTTCTCGTTGTGGTGGTTAACCGTGCTCACCATTGGCTTAGGGAACCATGATACAAGTGAGGAACAATACTCACCACTTGGTATGGTCTTGGCCCCCCTTGTTTAAGACCTACGACTGATGTGCTGTTAGATTATGGGGAGAGGGAACCTATCGTTTTGGCAGCAGAACTGGGGCTGTGAAAGGTTAGGCTTCCCGGCTTGTCCTGCTCCACCATCTCCTTTCTTGAAGCTAGTAGGTTCCCCTCCTACATCAAAGCAGGGTTGAATAAAGATTAGTGGGAGTTTTTTTATCTACCTTACCTCACAATGGACCTCGATAGATCTGTGTTCACACCTTCACCCTTAGGAAGTTTCTCTTCTAAAGAATATTGTAGTGCCTCATACGTTCATACTCATGTGAATGAATGGGTTGGGATCACCATAGATCAGATCATCCCTACCAAAAACAACTTTTCACTTGGAGGATAAGGAATGGAGAAATTCCAATTGATGATAATATTAATAGATGTGATGTTAATCTTACTTATAGGTGTGTGTTCTATAAGTCTCATAGTGAAGAGAGCTTGAAAAACATATTTTTTGAAAGTGAATGGGCACGTGAGGTATGGTTTCACTTTGGGTAATTCACTGACTTTTACTAGAGATGTACGACTGATAGCCTCTTTCTAGAGAAATGGTACCATATTTTGGGTGGAGGTAGACCAGAGTGGATGGCCCACATAGTCCTACTGCACGCCTTTTGCTGGTGTCTATGGAGGGTGAGGAACAGAATGAGGCATGAAAGCAGAAACATGTCAGATGTTGTGATCATCACATAGATACAGAACCTGTTAGTTGACCTAGTTAGGGTGATGATAAACTAGAATGAATCCCCTTCAATGTGTAAGTTCTTTTCTGGGTATAGGGTTTTCACCCACATCGAGAGAGGGAACAACAAGGTTCGCTGGCGCCACCCCCCCCCCCCCCCCCGAAGAACTGCCTGAAGCTGAACATGGATGGGTCTTGGGTCTTGGGCACTATACATGGTGGTGGGGTGGTACAAAACATTGGAGGTTCTATCTTCATAGAATTTATAGTCAAGATGAGAAGGCTCTTCGTTGAAGGTAGAATCTAGGGAAATGATCATAGGGGTGAGTAAATGAATCCTCTCCAACAAGCCACTGGAAACCCACCTTGGGTAATTGACTATATCATCCGGAAGTGTAAATGAATCATCTCCTACAATACTAATGTTTCACACACATGGAGGGAAGGGAATAAATTAGAGGAACATTTGGAAGCACTGTATTTTACTGGCTCAGAAAATGTGTGGGTTCATAATATGGCCGACCTAAAGCCCCAGGGGGTGAATTTGATTAGAGGGGATTCCCTTGGTCTCCATTAATTCAGCCCCCTAGGAGTGGTCTGACTCTGCTAGGTTCACCTATTTGGGTGTGTTTTTGTTTTCTTATGCTTACAAATATTTAAGTAAAAAATTTCTTTTTGATGAAGGGTGGATAAATAATATTATATTACCCTAACATCCTTCCAAAAAACGTATTGACACTATGAGTTTATATTGTTGACTTTCAAAATCACTAATAATACAATAATATTTAGGGTTTTAATTAATTTAGTGTTAAGATAATTTGTTGAAAAATTAGTGGGATTCTTTATAGATAATATTATAATATATTCCAAAAACAAGGAGCATGTGGAGAATGTAAATAATGTGTCAAAAATGTGAGAAAGGATAATATATAATAATTTTACAATAAAATTCAGTTATGTATGAAAGGAGTGTCATTATTGAGGCATGTTATTACAAAATTAGGGATATTTTTGGACACTTCTATGACCATGGAAATTGAATAGTGTCCTTGACCATCATCTATAACTGATATATGTATTATCAAGGGAGAATATCTATATTATGGATTATTTTTTAGAATCTTATAATTACTATAAAACCCACTAACCAAGCGAACTAATAAGTGGACAATGTTTTTATAGACAAAAAAATGTGAAGATATTTTTTAGAAGTTAAAAAAGAATATTTTTATATTACAAGTCCTACCAATTACCTCAGGTGGGAAATATTTTTTTGTGATATATAGAAACTATCTCGGTAAATGTTTGGTATTTCTAACAATACGAAAATAACATGTGATAGACCAGACCTTAAGGTAGTTTAATGTTAATGAGAATAACTATCCAACAAAATATCTAGAGTGGACTACTGTAATAATTGCATTGAAAATCTAAAACAATTTATCTTTAGAAGATGTGTGAAAATTATTCATATCAAATGAACCTCAAATAGATAATCAAATATAAGGAGATAAGTATGATCTAGTGAATATGGTTAAAAATAATTAATGACTATCGATGAAGATACTATTATCATCCTGAGAAAGAAAACAATGTGGTGGATTCGCTATCTATAATAGATCTAATATATTTAACAATGATGACGATTTAGAGGAATCCTATATTTGTAAACCTTAATGGAATTAACAGAGGAATCATAAAGTAAGAAACATAAAAGTTTCTTTATATAATTATTCCTCAACCATTCCTTCTAGAGAAGAAAAGTTTTCTCAAATAGATTATGTGGAAATTCGTACAATGGTGGAAGCAATAAGAAAATAAAATTCCCCAGATTTCAAAATTTATGAAGAAGGTGGTGTAAATGTCTGGTTATGAATATGTATTTAATAAAACAATAAGGAAAATAAAAATATGTTGAATAATTTATATAGTTTTACCATCTCCATCCACCCTAGGAACACAGTGATATACATAGATATATAAGATCAGTATTTGTGATAAAATATAAAAAATAAGATCATGGAATATACATAAATGTGTCTGATATATTGTAAAGTAAAGGATAGATGGAAAAAATCTAAAGGATGATGCCACAATTATCGATGCCTATAAGTAAATCGAAATACATCACCAGGGACATTGGAACTGGTCTTCCAAAGACATAAAGTAGAAAAATTTACATATAGGTTCTGATGGATACCCTTATATAGACCATTAAATTATTTAAAATTCAAGAGTTTTCTTCACTAACTCAACATGAAAATATATTCATTTAAGAGGTCTTGAGGCTGCATAGAGCACCCCTATTGATTGTATTAGACTGATATTTAATGTTTACGTCCAAATTTTAGAAATGTCTAATCATACTTTTAATATTGAGATGAAATTCAATATGAATAATTACCTAAAAACTTATTTATAATATGATTATACTATCCAATCACTAAAATAAATGTCGATTAAATTCTTAACATACTTTAAAGGGTGTTGTGATCAACACCATAATTTGGTTGAGCTCTCATTAAATAATTGTTTCAAATCAAGTATCCAAATGGATCTATATGAATCCCTTTACAAAAAGAGATATAAAACATCTATGTGTTGGTATAAATTGAGTGAATATATGTTGTTAGGAGATAAAATTGTTGTGGAAATAGTAAAAAGGGTCAAGAATATCCAGTAACACCTAATAGATTCAAATATTTGATAGAATATCTATATTCAAAATCATCTATGGGACCTAGAATATGAGGTCGGGGATAAATTATTTCTCCATATATCTCCATGTAAGAGATTAAAGAGATTTTAGAAGAAGGTGAAGCTAATTCATTGGTAAATCATCCCCTTTTATATTCATGATCAAATCCTTGTTGTGGATTATTTACTAGAACTCCAACCATACCTTTCTCAAGTACATGAAATATTACATGAATCTCTATTGAGGAAGTACCTAATATATCCATAACATCTTCATAA
Organism: Viscum album; assembly: GCA_963277665.1. Taxonomy (NCBI): domain Eukaryota; kingdom Viridiplantae; phylum Streptophyta; class Magnoliopsida; order Santalales; family Viscaceae; genus Viscum; species Viscum album. The sequence continues at coordinate 1,642,829,196 of OY728145.1, forward strand.
TTCATTATCAGTATAGCTAGAAAATAATATCACTTATGATTAGTATTTGGGGATGATCTTGGACTATATAAATAATTATATACTAATTTAGACAAATCACATAGTAAAAGTACTATGGAGTTACCATAAATTTAAAGAGGGAACAAGGGCACCAGAGGAAGCCGGGTAGAAGATGTTACATCAAACATTTTCACCATAGTCTATAATATGGAATTTAGAGGATTTAATTACTCAATAGGGGAATAATATATCACCATTAGTTATGAAAACAAATTTCTATAGCATATACGACACACAACCATAATCCTAAATGAGCCATGATTTTTAAATATAATAATCCTAACCTAACCATTAAATTAGAGTGTATCAATAGGATTAAAATATTTATAAAATATACATAAAAGATATACTCAATATTAACGTCTGGATTATTTTTCTGGAAATTATGACGAAATCATTAATAATATTTGGTGTACTTGTAAAAAGATATTTTCTTCATAAAATGTTTCTTATTGATTGTGGAGATAATAAATTATAATTAATTTATATTAATTTTATAAAATGTTTTTCATAAAATCTAATTTATTTTTGAAAGCACCATATAAAAATTATCTAAGTGTGATGTTTTTTGAATTTCTTGGACTGATCCAATTTTATATGAAAATGGAAAATTATCGATTTCCCAAAATAATATAATTTAATTTAAATAGACCTATTAATATAATGTACCATTATATATTAGTTTTTTTATTGAAATTAAATATGAACCATTTTATTTTTAATTATCCTATTAATTTAATTTCAATCTACACTTTACAATATTTGGGGATAAATTTATTTTTATGCATAAAAAACTATTTTCTAAAAATAATTTTTTTGGATAATGTTTATCCATTTTAATTAATTAAAATAACCCATAATAAAGAAAATTTTAAATTTAAATTAAATAATATATATATATAAATATATTAATTTAAATCTATATAATGACACTTAATAGTGATATATTTAATGTAATATTATCTTATGCTAGAAAAATGAATTTATTAAAAATCCATTTTTATATACATTTTGTTGATTTATTTTTAAATTAAATTATTCCACTTCTATGAATACAATTTGATAAAATTTAATCCATATTTGGGATAAAAATATATAATATTATAAAATAATTTCAAATTAGTTTTTGGTCTTATTTAATTACAAGATAAATGACAATTAATTACCATGGTTATGATCAAACTGAGTTTATATGGGGTTAATCTATGATTAAAATGGTTAAAATGGACTAAACACTTATATAAGCTCCCCCTTTTCATTTTATTTTAACCATATCCTTATAACCCTATAATATGTTCTATTTTGGGGCAATTTTCCCCGAAATGGGGCCGAATATTATTTTAAAACATTGAAAATTTAAAAGTGTTCCACTCCCCTAACATATAAAATAAAGCATCGTCTTCTTGTTTATTCACACAAATAAAATAGTTTTCGGAAATAAATAATAAAATAAATTCATCACATTCCTTACCACGTCTTATACTCATTTTTATTAGAAAATCCTCTTTAGAATGTTTCTTGTATAATCCAAAACAGGTTTCCAGAAGATGAGGGTTCATTCTTAACAGATCATTGTTTTTTATTTCCTCATCCATAAAATCCCATATTACTAAAAAATCATGATATTTTTATGTATGTATCTCCCATATAATAATATTTTGTTATTCTAATTTCATAACCTACATCAATTTCATCTCCCCTCAAATGGTAATTTAAATCATCATTGATATGTATAGAGGGCTACATATTTGCTAACAGATGTATTTTGTTTTCCCTCAAGACCTCTAATATTTGTTAATGATGATAGATTTAATGTATATATATGATATTAATGATGTATTTATCTTTATTTAAATTTCATATATCATTAATTTTCTAACCTATAATTTTAATAAGATATGTTGACATCGTTCATGTGTGCTTATAGATTCCACCACCATGTAGGGATGTGATTCACTTTTCATTAACAATTCACATGGATTGTATATATATGTGTATTTAATTAATTAATATGTTATAGATTATTGAGTTATCAGTATATAAATATAAAATAACAAATAACATATTTCTATATAGATCATTGAATAAAGTAAATGTTTCTCATGCGTATGTATGACCCACCTTACCAATTATTTCAATGTAGTTATTCTTTCACAACATTATTTAATATATTATTGTAAATGTGTAATTTATGTTTAAATTTTACAATTATTTTATTATTATTTTTTTTACATGGTTAAAAATATTCTATTTTACCTTATCTATCTTTCTAAAGTGATTTTGGACATTTGAACTGAAAACAATCAAAATATCCATCATGAACCTAAATGGTTAAGTAATTTAAAATAACTTGATAATAAATAAAATATAAAGAGTAATAAAAAAGAAATGGGTAATTATGAAAAAAATAATTATCTTATGTTTATTATTCGCGATGATAAAGAAATTAAATGATGAATCAAACTCAATGTAATAGATTTGATCTAAATTTCCATTCTTTGAGATATATTTTAATGTAATGTAACTAATGTTTTTATATGTTTTTTACATTACCCATTTCATATATTATATTATGTATACTTTATAATTCACTATATTCTAAGTTACAATTCATTTTACTTTATCTAATGGATTTTTTTCGATTTTTAGTAACCATTTGAATGATTCGTAAATCAATTTCCATTCACTAGGTTATACTTATTACTCCTCATTTTTGTCATTCCATGAGAATGTTTGAATGAATCAATAAATTTTTTATTTTGAATGTTCAAATTTTTTATTTAAATATGTTCACATAATCAATTTAGGAATTAGTTACCACTTTTGAGGTTACAATATTTGTAGGTGGTTTCTTTGCCTCAATATCTTTTTATAGAAACATATTTCATATCGGGCACCATGATTTTTCTGTATGGTGAAAAATAGTTCATAAATTAATTTTTATATATTACAAAAGATAATTGATGTTATTTTCAAATCCTTATAATACTCTTTAATCCAATAAATTTTTTTTTCGAAAGCTACAAGAATTGTAAAGACATTATTTTACCTAATTATATATTTTATAGAATGATTATGTTCAAGGTTCCTTTAGCGGGAAATCAGATACATTATTTTTATTAAACCGTGTCTCTTTTATTCCCCTTTAGTCATGATTTTTTCATAAAATTTTGGCTTTTATTTCCTTCCTTCCTGAACAAATAAACATCAATAAAGTTATTTGTTTGTAATACTGATATCTCATCTACTTTTATATATATATTTTTTCTCTTCCATGTCTATATTTTTGTTAAAATATTCTATAGCATGTTTTTATTATTATATAAGGAATTATTGAAGACATTATTAGTGATGTTTTAATTTTTTAAAAATGTTTTAAAAGAAATATTTATATTATTTTTTAATGGAATTACTTATTTATATTTTACAAAAGTATGAAATGAATGCATTATTTTAACTTATATTGAGTGAATTAATTTTACACTATTGTGAATGATCAAAGCATTGAATCTTACCTAAATATTATCAATGGATATTTTAATGTAAAATTTTTCTATAATATTTTGGAATGTTTTGGATCATAAATATTTCATTTAAAAGGGAAAATGGGTTTTCCCTCAAGAAATATTCCATGTGATTTTCTAAATAAGTTTTAATCTATGAAAAAATATTTTCTGTAATGTATTTCATGAAAATTCTATATATTTATATCTTATATATATGTAATGATCATTATCCCTTTTTATGAGTCAATACAAGTCTTATTATCATTTCCCAAAATCATTATTTATGAAATATATTTTGATTGGGATATAAGGAATCATTATTAAAGAAATTTATATTTTATGGGTAATTATTATCTGTATAAATCATAATTAATTACATTTTTATGGAATATATAATAAAGAACATGTTATGATGGGTGCACCTAGATAGATATACAATTCATTGGGTAATTTTTTTGATGATATTTTTATGGGATTCCAGAGAAAAATAAATCCGCTAAGGGACTATGTTTAACATGTGATGTTTTCTTAGATTTTAACCTTAACATGAGATCATTTAATTTCATATATTGTTGAAAAATTTCTTATGTAACAATGATCTTGTAATATCATGCTATTTATGTTATTCTCCCATGTGATTATTCAAGATATTCCTATATTATGATATAGTTTTATACCTTTGACTAACATTATAAGATTTTTAATAATTTTTATTACCTTAATGAAATTATAATCTCACCACTTTTTTTATTTATTCCCATGGTTATCCTATAAACTTTTATGAGGTCATACAAATTTAGGATCTCATTATGTAGATTAACATAAAAAATATTTATTTTTATATTTATGTATTACTTATCTAATTGTCTAATGAAACATGGACATTTCCTTACTTGTTTTGAATTAATGGATATTTATGTTAAAAAATGTAATACTATTTGTGGAATGGATTGTGTCACCTTATGAACACATAAAATCCCAAAGAAAATAAAATATAAACTAATATTACCTCAACAAAACACATTTATGAAAATCCTTTATGTTGTTTTCATATTATAACTACCCATTAATACAAAATAAATATTAATATGACCTGAATTTTCATCCAATCATGGAATATGTTCATAAACCATTTTTTTTATTTCCATTGAAAATCAATAATAACATTCAAACACCATTATCGAAAAAAGATAGAACAACACATTAAAAAATTATAAATCACCAAGGGTGTTACATATATACCCAACCATACAGAAAGCCCTAAATTTTTTAGCATCCCAACACATCATTAATTCAAAAAACACTTCAATTAAACTTACAAAACTTTTTTTACCTCATATTATAAATGAGAAAATCTATTAATTTAATTCATTATATAACATAATATTTTTATATTTTCAATGTATATAACACTAATTGTTTTCAAATAAATTTAAATGTATATTTAAACCAACCATTTAATATTTTGTATCATTTACCACCATGAATGTAATACAATTTTCCATGCACATAATCTAAAATTATTCACTTAATTTATTAAAATTTATGATACTAATACACCATACATCGAGAAAGAGGCGGAATATTAAGAGTTTGGTGAGTTTGAATATGGAATTTATGAATCCCTTGATTTCCCTAACAACTAAACATAAGTGGATGTATTATAAAATGGAAACTATGATTCATAACCTTAAATATATAATGGTTCATATTTTGAAGGAGGGAGTCAATTTTTAAAATTCCTTAGGTTGTGAATATAATATGATGATTTAGTGGAATCATACCTATTCTAAATATACAGGGATGGCATGCCAGAGCTCATTGTTATGAATAAGAAAATGATGAATATAGTTAGTAATTAAATGGAAATGTCAGATATACTAATGACGTATATACATTCAATCATCAAATATTTTTCCTAAGGGGTACAATAGATATAATATAAATACCATGATGAGTATAATTTAATCTATATATGGTATTTCTACTTGGAAATTCATAATAATGGTCATGGGTTATATCACAAGATTTTCCATTATGAGGAATTGAAGAGGAGGGGTTAGAGTTTTAGCTATATTTTCCATCAACCTATATAAATTAATAATTAATAAATGAATATCCATTATATATAGTTTAAAGTTGAGAATTACCTTACCTACTTCTAGGTTAATATTAGTGGTTTCAATTGGATTATATTGTAATGGCCCGGACCTCTCCGACCCATTTCCTTTGTCGAAAAGAAGGCCATGAACTTTTCTGGAGGGTAGAATGGACTTTTCCCACACTTTTCAGAATTTTGTAACTACCCAATGTGTAGTGTGAGTACACGCCATATACCACCATGCTGGGTACACCCTGTGTTGAAGCCGTGTCCTTGCTGCGTGAAATATATGAGTACACACTGTGTAGCCTATACTACACACCGTGTAGTTCTTCCCCACGTACGTGTTACCTTCAAACCGTGTGTTGACTAGTCAACGATCATGGGTCGTGTTGAAGACGTGTCCTTTCCCCATGAAATAAATGAGTACAGTCCACGTAGCCTATACTACACGTCGTGTGGTTCCTCCCCGCATTCACGTTACCTTCAAACCGTGTGTTGACCAGTCGACGACAGTGTGCCGCATTGAATGCCATGTTTGAAGCCACATGGCGACCGTGTGAAATGGCCTAGTACATTCCATGTACTAGGAAGTACACATAGTATACTTTATTTTTTCTCACCTATAAAAGTAGGGGACCTCTCCTCCTTTTCAAATCATTCATCTCCTCCCCTTTCCTTCGAGCAGAGCTCTCCTGGGAGACTCCAATGCTCCTTTATTCCATAACTTCTTCGTCCGAGATCCAATTTACGATCCGTCAACGACCACGATATCGTAACGATGAGGCAAAACTTCTTATCTTGGATCTTGTTGCTTTCCCTTTGGTCTTTCTTTCCCAGCTTCCACCCATGGAGGTTTTTGCTGGGTTTTAGTAGAACAGATGGACACCGACAGACGTCTTCTAAAGTTGATCTGGGGGATCTTTGTGATCACAACCAGTTGAGGTAGGGATTTTACCTTCATCTCTCTAATTTTTGAATCACGCGGGATGGGTGTCCTCCTGCTTTCACTAGATATAGTTGAACCAGTTTAATGAATATAATAATTGTCTTAAAGAACAGGGATGGGGAAGCTGTTATGTCTATCTTTATTTATCCTATTGTTATGTTGTGAATTTAATAGGCTTATGAATACTAAAAATCACGGTCATTGGGGGCCTTTTCTTTCACAATTAAATGTTTCCCTATCTTTCTAGACCATTTTGTGGATGGAAACTTTGTGGAATATAGAAATTTGTTAATCACATAATGTTGGCTGATTAAAATTCATAACCCTTGTGTGATCACCCCAGTTGAAAAAATGGAATAATGAACATGTGGGTGTTGGTTGGTTATGTGGTGTGTGAAAGGGGGGGTAAATCCAAGGTTTTTGCGAATAGGATGGGAAGCGGGGCTGCAGAAAATGATATTAAAGGGGCACTGATGTGGTATGAGCCTTGTTTTGTGATGCAGTTGTGTAGAAGTGGTTAAAGTGGCAGCAGGGATGTAGTAATGGCTTGTGATATTAAAAGAAAGTGGGAAGTAGATAAATGAATTATGGGGAAAAAATGAATTAAATGCCGGAGAAATCAATGGGGTTGATTGATGATAAAATAGCTGGTTTTGTGTTGCTTGTGTTTTATCTTACATGATTTGTGGTTGGCAGGGTTTTCTATGAAACGCTTCATCTTGTTTGATAATTTCCCAGTAGTTAAAAAACTAATAAACTGATACTTTTGTAACATGAAAACCTAAATGGGGATGGGGTTGTTTGTTATATGCATTCTTCGTAATAACAGTGCCAAGGAACGTGCTTAGTTTCTATGTTTAGAAGTCGTAGGTTAGGCTGTGTGTTTGGTATACATATATGTATTTGTATCTTGGTGTTTTGTCTCATCCCACCCTTGTTGAGTACTTAGTGCCGAACACTCCCCTTTCATGGGAGTGGGTATTTTTACCTTTAGTTACTAGCTCCTTCCAATTCTTTCTTCCATAGGCTATGATGGCTTGAGGCGACCTTACACGTAAGACTCTTCGGGAAGGTTTCTATTAGGGGTGGTTTTATCCCAAGACTCATCGAGAATGTGTAATGTTCCCAAGAATCTTTGGGATGAGGCCCAAGTGTGTTCGGTCCGGGACATGATTATGGTGGTGAGGCCCAGCTGTGTGTGGGTGGGATATGTGGTTGTGAGGACCGGGTGTGTACGGGCGATATGTGTTGTTTGTGACCCCCAGGTGTGTGCGGGCGAAAAGTGTGTTGTAGTGTCAGGACGTTTGCCATTAGGAAGAGTATCTAGCTAGTGGGGGAAATGGTGTGTGGTACCCAATACTCTTGTTCTTATATACTACTACCTGTTGTTTCATGTTTTTGGTGAGCATGGATGGTGAGGTTGGGTGGATAGAATTCCTTTCTAGGTTTTGGTTTCTTCTATTGTTCTCAAGGGACATTAGGACGTCTCCCCACCTGCGCACGAGAGCTTTAGGTTTCCCTACTGAGTATACTTGTATGCTCATCCTACATTTACTTTTAGGCTTCCACGAGGACTACTAGGGCCATGCGGGACCCTACTTGTTGGGACAGTTGGAGTTGTTTCATTTTCTATACTCTTGTTTCTTTTGATTTTTTACTTTTGATCATTCTTTTACTTGTACCATATTTCAAAATTGTTTAAACATGCATGCGGGATTGGTTTGGGTTTATTTTCATTTACCTGTTCTTTTTTTCTTTTGGTGTTTGATTCATCCTATTTCCCGATCTTAAATAATAAAAAGGGTAATGCCTCCCATATTTGTGAAAACTAATACCCTTGGTGCTAGTTTCCACGCTGGGGCCAACTTGAGGAGGGACTCGGGGGGTCATTATCTCCCTTTCAACATTGCTAGCTCAGGAGGGGCATCTTTGGTGGGAGGGGGTCGTGACAGAATGGTATTAGAGCAAAGTTGAGAGATAGGATGGAGCCTGGAGTTAGGAATAGTGAGGATCTCATGGGATGGTATGGCGAGAGTGTTGGATGATCTTGGTGCGTGACATAGGCTAGGGAAGACCGGCTAGGACACGAGATTTTAGGCCCCCCCGTGATCCGATGCAAGGACTCTGAGCCTACCGAATGACCAAGTGAGAATACATTGACTGCAGGGTAGAAACCCTAGGGAAGGTACATGCATCATCATGATTGTTTTTTACATGATTTGGGTGTTCTGGGAAAGAAAATAAAATAAAATGATATAATGAAACCCTGAGAAATTTCCTTGCTACTTGGGCTTAGGAGATCTTTGTTTACCGTACAGCTATGGCACCTAGACGTCATCCCCGAGTGACTTAGACAGTCGAGGCCCAGCAGATTCAGGCGGTCGATCAGTTGAGGATTGACCGAGAGGAGGAAGGTGGTCAGTGACAGAAGAGTCTTTGTTCTTTCCAATGACAAACCCCCCATAATTACGAGGGTAGTACTTCGGATATGGAGACGAAGGGGTGGATTGAGGAGATAGAGATCGCTTTTACTTTGATCTGTGCACCAAAGGAGTACTCAGTTCCCCTAGCAGTCAGTCTGCTGAGGGGTGCGGTGTGTTAGTGGTGGATGCTCTACCTCAGGGAGAGGTCAGAGGTAGAGGTTCCATGGGCTGACTTTGAGAAGGAGTTCCGAGAGGAATTACTTTCTTCAATGATCAAGGAAGAGAAGTGGTAGGAGTTACACTCCCTTCAGAAGGAAAGTATGTCAGTACGAGAATTGGGGATCAAGTTCAAGGATCTTTTATGTTTTTCTCTGGATCTCTTTCTGGATGAGGATTCTCAGGAGAGATGTTTGGAGGTGGCGCTTCGTCCTTCGCTACAGTATTCTATCACCCCCTTCACCCTTCCGATGTACATAGAAGTACAGAAGAAGGCTTAGGTTGTAGAGAGGATGTAATTGTAGGGAGGTGCACCATGAGAGGGGATCCATCCGGGTTCGTCGAAGGGGAAAGAAGTCATCAGCATGTCTCTTGCGACAGGACCTTCCAGATTCAGGCTAGTAGGGAGCAAGCCCCAGCAGTTCCAGTTCATATATTCGGGTCCTTGTCCCTTTTTCACGGGCCCCGGACCGAAGTGTTTCTCTTGTAGAGGTTTCAGGCATATTCAGTCCCTGCCCCAGTAGCACCAGATGCCGGTGAGGCCCTTCCAGCAGCAGCGAGACCCTGCTCCTCCAAGGGCAGACATTGCAGGAGGAGGCCGACCTCAGGGTGCTCCACAGGGACCTCAACCAGGGCATGGTCGGGGAGGTGGTCAACATCAGAGAGGCAGAGGAACTGGGTGTGGACATTTTCACGCAACAGAGTTGGAAGCTCCAGATGGACCAGAGGTGGTACGAGGTACGATTTGTTTGTTAAGTACTCTTGTTTCATCTTTGTTCGAATTGGGGGCTTCACACTCCTTTGTTGCGTCCGGCCTTGCCCATGCTTTGGTTCAAGACATAGAGAGACTTTCTGTACCCCTGGTGCTGAGTACACCAGTTGGAGGTCAGACCAGCATATCTTGTGTTTTCTGAGGATGTGGGATGACGTTGGGACCACATCGATCTAGTGGGGATCTTCTTTTTCTACAGATACAAACATACATTTTCATCCCAGGCATCGAATGGTTGTATTCTGTTAGTGCTGTTATCGACTGCTTCTGAAGAAGAGTCGTGTTATCCAACGTGGATGGGCAGCGGGTAGCTTTTGTTGGAGAGAGGAGCTATCAGGTGGGAAGCTGACATCTGAAGCCTCTCATTTCCTTGTTAGGCGGGTTATCAGTGGTTTCAGCAGATACAGAGATGGTGGATGTTCCATAGGTTGTTGGGGAGTTCGTTGATGTTTTTCCTGAGGAGGTTGTGACTCTACCCCCCCCCCCCCCCCGATGTGATGTTGATTTCAGGATAGACTTACAGCCAAGTGCATGTACGATTTTGATGGCCCCTTATCAGATGGAACCTTCGGAGTTGCGGGAGTTGCAGATTCAGATTGACAATCTAATGGGGAAGGGTTTTTCTCAACCCAGCGTGTCACCTTGGGGTGCTCCAGTTTTGTTCATGAAGAAGGTAGATTGTGGTCTCAGGATATGCATAGACTACCGAATGCGGAATCAGGTGATAGTCATGAACCACTACCCCCTTTCCAAGGATAGTTGATCTCTTCCACCAGCTATGGGGAGCTGGTTTATTTTCTAAGATTGATCTACGATCTGGATATAATCTGTTGAGGGAAAAGAACAGTGACATCTCGAAGGTGGATTTCAGATGCAGTTATGGGCACTTTGAGTTTGTAGGGATGCCGTTTGGAGTTATGAATTCACCAGGTGTGTTCATAGGACTTATGAACATTGTCTTTCGAGAGTTTCTGGACTGGTTCGTCGTTGTGTTTATCAATGAAATCCTGATCTACTCAAGATCAGAGGAGGAGCATGTTGAGCATCTCAGGGCAGACTTGGAAGTTCTTCGACAACACCAGCTTTATGGGAAATTGTCAAAGTGTAAGTTATGGATGCAAGAATTACACTAACTTGGGCACGTGGTGTATCTGCATGGAGTGTCAGTAGACCCATAGAAGGTGGAGGCACTTGTTTCTTGGGCGGCACCCAAGAGCGTGGCAGAATTTCGTATTTTATTGGGGTTGGCAGGTAATTATTGGATGTTCGTTTCAGACTTCTCTCAAGTTGTTGCTCTATTGAAAGCTTTGACTAGGAATAACCAGGCCTTTCTACGGAGGGAGAAGTGGCAGAATGATTTCGACTACCTAAAAGAGAAGTTGGTCAGTGCTCCCGTGATCAGATTTCTAGAGGAAGGGTTGTTGAATGAGCTGTTTTGTTATGTTTCTGGCCTTAGGTTGGGGTGCGTACTGATGCAGAAGAAGGGTGTGATCTCTTATGGGTCAAGGACGTTGCACCCTCATGAGACTAACAATGCCACCCATGACTTAGAGATTGCAGAAGTAGTATTCGCACTGAAGTTGTGGAGACACTACATCTTTCGGGAGCACTTTTTAGTCTTCTCAGATCACAAGAGCTTACGTTATATCTTCTCCCAGTGTGACCCGCACTTACGGTAGCGAAGATGGGTTGAGTTTCTCTAAGACTATGACATCGATATCTCTTACACTGAAGGTATATGAAACATTGTGGCTGATGACCTGGGCATGAAGTCACATAAGGAAGTGGTTTGGGAATCCACTGATGCTTGGAATGATATAGGAGAGTTGGCTTCCATGAACTTGGATGCAAGGGTAGAGGGTGTTAAAGGCTGATTGTTTTAGATGACGGTATTGTCCTCCTTGTTGCAGTAGGTGGAAGAGTATCAGTGGGGAGACTTAGAGGCTGAAGTAATGCGGGATCGTATTGATCAGGGAATCGATCCAGAAGGATGGTCAGAGGATAGCCGACATCAGATTCTTTTTCATGGAAGGATGTTTGTTCCGGAGGTGATGTGTGAGGGAGTCCTCCGTGAGTTCCATAGCTCAACCTTGGTGGTACATCTGAGAGTTTAAAAAAATGTACTGAGGCCTAAGGGAACAGTTTTGGTGGACCGGGGTGAAACAGGAATTGGCAGAGTTTGTGGCTATGTGCCTAGTGTGTCAGCAAGTAAAATCTAAACATAGTGTTCCAAGTGGTATGTTTCATCTTTTAGGTGTCCTCGAGTGGAAGTGGGATGACATCTCAATGGAATTCTTCATAGAACTACCCATAGTTTAGGGTGGTTATGATGCTATCTGGGTAGTGGTGGAACGACAGACAAAATCAGCTCACTTCTTAGAAAATAAGGAGTCGGACCCGGTGAGTACCTTAGCACAGAGGTACGTAGATGAGGTGGTGCATTTTCATGGATTTATGAAGTCTATCATCTCAGATTGGTATACTCAGTTTACCTCATGAGTATTGAGGGGGTTACAACATGCTTTTGGAACCCAACTATGCCTTAGCGCTTCTTTCCACCCCCAGACCGATGGGTAGATAGAGAGGACTATCCAGACGTTGGAGGACATGCTCCAAGCATTCGTTCTGGATTTCGGAGGATCATGGGTGCGACACTTGACTTTAGTATAGTTTTCCTACAACAACAGCTTCCACTCTACTATTTTCATGGCACCGTTTGAGGATTTGTATAGAAGACCATGTCTTTCACCCATTTGTTGGTTAGAGCTTGGTGAGATAGGTGATCTTGGGGTAGAGGTAGTAGAGAGCACCATAGAGAAAGTTCATCTTGTGCGTGAGAGGATGAAAGCAGCTCTGGATCGACAGAATTGTTATGTTGATCGTCGGTGGAGGACCTTAGAGTTCGAGGTGGGAGATCATGTGTTCTTGATGGTTTCCCCTTGACAGGGGAAGAAAAGGTTTGGGAAGGGGAGTAAGCTCTCCCCTTGGTTCATCGGACCTTTCTAGGTGTTGAGGCGAGTCGGCGAGATGGAATATAAGCTGGCCCTGCCACCTTAGTTGGAGAAGGTTCATGACGTCTTCCCCATCTCCCCGCTTCGTCCGTACTTACACGGACACTCTCATGTTATCGACTGGGATGATTTAGATATGGGAGATGACGTGACCTTCGAGGAAAGAGCGGTTAGAATCGAGGATCGTAAAGAGAGGGTTCTCCATGGATGAACCATCGCCTCGGTTCGTTTGTTGTGGAGGCATGGCGGCCTCGAGGAGTGCACATGGGAGCGGGAGGCCCAGATGCACGCTCAGTACCCTGAGTTGTTTTGACTTGTATTTTTCTTTGTTCTTCTGAGCATTGTTTTGATGTTATACTATGTGCCTTTGATATATGGAATGCTTGGCTTGTCGGTTGTGAAATGTTTTGTTTCTTTATTCTCTCGAAGTGTGTAACATGTCCGGATGTGTGGGGAAAGGGAAAACCTGATCCTTAATTGAGACGCATTAATGAGGATGAGATTAAACCCATGCAGGACAGTCAATGCCGCCAAAAGCGGATAATATATTGACATGGGAGAAGGAATTTCCACAAGCCACGTGTTTGGGCAGTGTGTTGGTTGTACGGTGTTGGGGGTAGTGCAAGTTGAAAAATCATAATGTATGGAAGTGGGAAGACCCAATTCTTAATCGATACGCATTAATGAGGATGCGATTAAACCCGTGCAGGCGAGTTAGTGCCACCTAAAGTGGATAATATCTCGACATAGGAGAAGGAATTCCTAACACATATGATTAGGGTTTTTTGATGGGTTCCTGTTATAACGAGAGCCCTAAGAGGTATTTTATTGGGTTCCTCTGGGTTTGTTTTTGAATTCTCGGGGACGATAATGTTTTAAAAGGTATATTATGTAATGGACCAGACCTCTTCGACCCATTTCCGTTGTCTAAAAGAAGGTCATGTAGTGTTCTGGAAGATAGAATAGACTTTTCCCACACATTTTAGAATTTTGTAACTACATGTCGTGTAGTGTGAGTGCACACAATGTACCACCATGCTGGGTACACCCCATGTTGAAGCTATGTCCTTTCCGTGTGAAATAAATGAGTACACACCATGTAGCCTATACTACACGCCGTGTAGTTCCTCCCCGCATACGTGTTACCTTCAAACCATGTGTCGACCAGTCAACAGATGTGTGTCGTGTTGAAGCCGTGTCCTTGCTGTGTGAAATAAACGAGTACAGGAAATATAGCCTATAATACATGCCGTGTAGTTCCTCCATGCATATGCGTTACATTCAAACCGTATGTTGACCAGCCAACGGTCGTGTGCCTTGTTGAATTCCATGTTGGAAGTCGTGTGGAGACTGTGTGAAATGGGCTAGTACACGCCATGTACAAGGAAGTACACACCATGTACTTTAGTTTTTCTCACCTATAAAAGGAGGGGACCTCTCCTCCTTTTCAAATCATTCATCTCCTCCCCTTTCCTTCGAGTAGATCTCTCTCGAGAGACTCTAATGCTCCTTTATTTCATAACTTCTCCGTCAGAGCTCCGATTTACGATCCGTCAGCGGCCACGAGATCATAACGATGAGGAGAAACTTCTGAGCATTGATATATTTCTTTTCCTTTGGCCTTTCCTTCCTAGAATCCACTCAAGGAGTATTTTTCCGGGTTTTGGCATAAGTGACGGACGCCGACGGACGTCTTCTAAAGTTGATCTGGGGGAGCGTTTTGATCAGAACCTGTTGAGGTAGGGATTTTACCTTCGTCTCTCTAATTTGTGAATCATGCGAGATGTGTGTCCTCTTGATTTCACGAGACATAGTTGAACTAGTTTAATGATGATAATAATTGGCATAAAGAATAGGGATGGGGAATCTGTTATGTCAATCTTTGATTATCGTATACTTATGTTGTGATTTCAATATGTTTATTCTTACTAAAAATCACGGTCATTGGGGGCCTTTTCTTGAGAAATTAAATGTTTCCTTATCTTTCTAGTCCATTTTTTGGATGGAAACTTTATGGAATATAGAAATTAGTTAATCACGTTAAGTTGGTTGATTAAAATTCAGAACCCTTGTGTGATCACCCTGGTTGAACAAAATGGAATAATGAACATGTGGGTGTTGGTTGGTTACATGGTGTGTGAAAGAGGAGGGGGGGGGGGTGAATCTTGGGTTGTTATGAATAGGATGGGCAGCGGCGCTACGAAAAATGAAATTAAAGTGGCACTGATGTGGCACGAGCCTTGTTTTGTGATACGGTTGTAGAGATGTGGTTATAGTGGAAGCATGGCTGTAGTAATGTCTTGTGATATTAAAATAAAACGAGAAGTTGATAAATGAACTGTGGGGAATGATAATTAATTAAATTCGGGAGTAATAAATGGTGTATATTGATGATCAAAAGGTTGGTTTTGTGTTGATTGTGTTTTATCTAACTTGATTTGTGGTTGGAAGGGTTTTCTATGAAATGCTTGATCTGGTATGATAATTGCCCAGTAGTTAAGGAACTAATAAAATGATACTATTGTAACATTAAAACATAAATGGGGTTGGGGTTGATGGTTATATGCATGCTTCGTAATAACAGTGCCAAGGAACTTGATCTGTTTCTCTGTTTAGAAGCCATAGGTAGGGTTGTGTGTTTCGTATACATATATGTATTTGTATCATTATGTTTTGTCACACCCCACCCATGTTAATCAATTTGTGTCGAACACTCCCATTTCATGGGAGAGGGTGTTTTCCCATTAGATACTAGCTCATTCTTTCTCCTTCCATATGTTTTGATGGCTTGAGGCGACCATACACCCAAGATTCTTTAGGTAGGTTTCGATTAGGGGTGTTTTTTTCCCGAGACTCTTAGGGTAGGTTTACTGTACCCAAGAATCTTAGGGATGAGGCCCATGTGTGTTCTTGTGGGGACATGATTATGGTGGTGAGGCTCAGGTGTGTGCGGGTGGGATATGTGGTTGTGAGGACTAGGTGTGTGCAGGCGGGATGTGTGGTTTGTGAGGCCCAGATCTGTTCGGGTGGAAGAGTGTGGTAGCTTCAGGACATTTGTCGTTAAGAAGAGCAGCTATCTAGTGGGGGGAAATGGTGAAGGGTACCCAATACTCTTGTTCTAATATACTACTACCAGTTGTTTCATGTTTTTGGTGAGTTTGGCTGGTGAGTTTGGGGGGATAGAATCCATTTCTAGGTTTTTTTCTTCTATTTCTCTCACAGGACATTTGGATATCTCCCCACCTGTGCACGAGAGCTTTAGGTTTCCCTACTGGGTATACTTGTATGCTCACTATATGTTAACTTTCAGGTTTCCAGGAGCACTACCAGGGCCGTGCGGGACCCTACTAGTCGGGACAGTTGGAGTTGTTCCAGTTGTTGTAATCTTGTTTCTGTTGGTATTGTACTTTTGAGCTTTATTGTACTTGTACCTTGTTTCAGAATTGTTTAAACATGCATGTGGGATAAGTTAGGGTGTATTTTCATTTACCTGTTCTTTTTTTCTTTTGGTGTTTGACTCATCCTATTTCCTGATCTTAAATAATAAAAACGGTAATGCCTCCCATATTTGTGAAAACTCATACCCTTGGTGCTAGGCACCACTCTGGGGCCTACTGGAGGTGGGACTCGGGGGTCATTATCTCCCTTTCACCATTACCAGCTTAGGAGGGGAATATTTTGTGGGAGGGCATCGTGACATATATAGAGCCCAATAATTACCCATGAATTATCTTTCTCTATTGAAATCTCATTCATGATGGATAATTTAATGTCTGATACAAAAATTTGGAATTTCTATCAAGTATTAATAGTGAAGTTTCTTACAAAATCTATAATAAAAAAAGCTTTTATTTTCATATATAATAATGAAATCCTTCTATATGTTTAATATTATTTTCCCATATGTTTTCTTCTATATGTTTAGTTGTTTAGCATTCTAGCATGAACTTTTCATTGAATGTTGTATTTTTCTATTTGTACACTAAGAGGTAATGATGATAAGGTGTCAAAGAAAAAGAGGAAAATTAAAAAATATTCATTAGAAATAATGAGTAATTCTAAAGAAGATATGTAAATGGATGTAAACAAAATACATGTATAAAGAGATATACAATTATGGATTGATAAGTTATCTCATGGTATGAATATTGGAATGACTAATATGAAAGAATGTTATGATAATATGAGATGAGGAAATCATCTTCAATAAAATTATTTTGATGAATCTAGTTAAGTTAATTTAAGACATCATAATAGTATTAAATTTAAGTCATTTCATGAAAATACATTTAATATGGACGGATAAAAGATTTGATATGGTTCTACAATCTCCTAAGATCACGATTCGTGGATCACACCACTTATGTTTGGGGATGGTACCAATTTTAAAAAAATGAATTTGATACCATATAATAATATATGTAATATATAATAGAATATAGTAATGTTTTCAAAATGAATTGGGATCACTAAATATATAATGAATCTCTCCAATATTATACTTCAGGTCTTGTTTGGGATATTATTCCAACTGATCATGATATTATTTATCTACATAATGAGAATAATAACTACAAACAAATGAAATTAAAATCGTTTTAGGGATTTTGGGATGGTACTATGGACAAAATAACCAATGTTTATTGAAGATACACATTCATGAATTCATTAAATAAAGGCACGAAGTACATGATTGAGAAATAGGTGTTTTAAATGACTCTTCTAAGAAAGTGAAGTAATAGAAATAAATAATCCAACATTAAGGAAACAATGGTTACTCAATGTAATGAAGTTCCATTCTACTTTGTTTGGGATGTTTTGAATGATGAAAATTTATATTTAAAATATATACTCTATTATGATTGAATTATTTTCTATTTTTCTCATATATGAATTTTTTCTTTGGGATTATGGAGTTTTAATTACAATCCCTAATTTAATTGTCATTTTTCAATTTAATAAAGGGTTAAGATCATTAGATCCTTTTGGAATACTGCTCAATAAATTGCCTTCCACCTATTTAATTTAAATAGTCACTCAATATCATAGATCATGATATCAGTAAAAAATAATACATATTATACGTACAAACAAAATTACAAACACGTTAAAACCATAAAAAACAATTAATCTACACAAATATTTCAGCAACACATTTACATTAACATATATCAAATTGAAATATGAATAAATTTCAAAAAATTTAATACCTATTCTAATTTTCTTATTTCAGCCATCAAACACCCTACATTCACTTCTATTAACTAAATAAACCAAAAATTTGTTCTATTTATTAAACACACCATTAAATTAAGAACTCTAAAATCCTCATACTAAAATATTTCTCCCATTAAAATAGCACAATATAAAATATATTGAAAATATAATCTATGGATAAATTATTAACATTTCATTTCCACACATTTACCAACAGGATCTGAATATATCCATCAATATTGTCCAAACATCATGACTATAAACCAAGTATTATCATTATTTTCATCCATTTACAATGAGGAAAATAGTACCTCCATATTTTTCTTTCAAAATAATCAGAAAAATGTATAAAACTATTATTATACAATGGTAATAAATTTCATTTTATTCAACATTCTTATATAAAGTCGGTAAAATAGGCTAAATTATTCCTTTATAATTTAATTATATCAAGATTTTTGTAGTAATTAAAAAAATTAAAGCACATTTATCATGTTAAAATTAATCACATACTGTCAATATTATTTACAATAATTTATGTATATCATGTTAATAGACATTGAATTATCCAAATATATATAAAGTCTAACTTTATTACTCTATTAACATAACCCAACACCCAATTACAAGCTGAAAATAACAATTAAATGAATAATCAAACAAATCATACAATTAGTAAATTTATAATATCCCATTACATGTATACCTCTTACACAAAGAATGACATATTTCCATATAAAATAATTTTATACATTGAAATGCCACTTATACCGAGTTTAATATTTACATGATTTATTTGTAATAGTTTATCTATCAAAGAATACTAAAATTACTACATGGAATTTACTCTATAATGAATCAAAGTATTTATCAAAATCCCAAACCAATAATCCTCTAATTTTAATCAAATGATATAATTTCAATTCACTTTAGTCAAATTTTAAAAATTCCTCAATCATTCTATAACTATGTACATATTAAGAAAAACTCATTATATATATTAATCTGACATTTACATAAATTATTAGATAATAATCTTATTTAATTCAAAAAAACAAATTTTTCATCTTTAATCATACATGTTTCATTATTATTAATCTTTGTGTAGTTTACCATGATTTTCATTATTTATAAAACTTATAAAGAATTAAAAACATTATAAAAAGAAGTTATCAAATAAAAATTTTCCAAACATCTCACCCTTTTTTATATTATCATAATATACACACATTAAATCATCATAATTTTATTAATCATTACATTCAACTTCCATAATTTAGTATCTACCACTAATATATATTCATTGAAAATAAACTCTTAAACAAACCAAAATAAATTTCACATCAATTCTCATCATTGAATGATTTTTTCTTGTTTTCAATTTTCTAAATTTAACACATAGAATACTATTTTTATTACCAATTAATATCACATTAAAATTAAATAATAAATTATCAAAAAAAATATACTTCATAATTATGAACATTCATTTGATTATTTTTACGAAACTCATTTTTGATAACAAATTCTGAAATAAACATATTATTTTATTAAAAATTGAACTATGTAACTAAAAACAATCATGGTATGTATTCCCAAATCATGATATATAACATGAAAAATTATATTAATGAAATTTTTTTATATTCTAATATGATTCATTAATAACTAATTACTCACTCTTAATTGAGTGAGTATCATACCCTAATATCCTTTCGGTAAATACATGAAAAAATACCATAAATACATTATAACATAGAATTCCACTATATATATTCTAGAAAGGAACTAAACCATAAATTCCATACCATGTTCCAACTCTTAATATCTGTTCTACTAAACTCCTATATATCAGAACTCAATAAAGAAAATATTTTGATATAATTTTATAACATCCAACCCTAGTATGATCCATCTATTAAGGTAACATATCACATTGCCACATAATTTCTCCCCAATAAACAAGGGATGGTGAAATGTATCAAGGGACTATGTATTCCACTAGTGTATAAAATTTCCCTATAAAGGTACATTATAGTAATGAAGAAAAAAAGAAAATTTGAATACCAAATAAGCTTAGGGATAACAATAATTTCTAAAAGATCTCATGTTTACATGAAAACGTGTTCAAATTTTTGCATAACAAAATAAGACCCAAATTAATATCTAAAGAGTAAATTTTTGAACCATATAAATGAAATGATGGAACTATGAAGTGTGTATATCCTTCAAATAGACTAAAAAAAAATTGTACAATGATTAAATATGTCATTTATCATCTTAACCCTAGAAGTGAGTCCCCTAAACATTACCTATAATATTAATGATATAATCTTCATACACATGATCCATCTATGTATATGTAGTGAGAATATAATTGTCACCAGAAACAAGTATATTCATTAATATTCAATGAGTTTATTGTGACTATATATAAATATTTATGAATAATTATAATGGAATGATAGTTATCATTTAAACAATGAAAAATATTGTAGGTGAACCATGTCACAGAAAAAAAAATCGAACTTGAATCGACTGATAGAGATATCCATAGATCATAGATGCTAATCTAATAGATTATCACATATTATCACATCCACTCTGAACACTATCCCTAAAAAATGAACATATATATAGGAGCCTCTCAAAACCATTATATACCCATGGATATATATATATATATAATAAAATGATTTTCATTGAAAACCTCACCATTACAATTCATATCACATTCCCAATACACCTAAACATCAACTATATATCACCTCGCCCAGGATTCCAAGATGTAAAAAAATCAAACAATATTTACCAAAAGAAATAGGTTAGTGATTAATTCATCATAAATAAATTTATTATAAATACAAAAAATAAATTATAAATATTTATTTATACAACATAGATAAATTAGACACATTTAATACAAAAATTAAAGGACCAATAATAAATAATACCTATCCATGGTTCTACCCTAAATTTATAGCACACATTTAGCACATCTAAATACCCCTTTTGGTCACTTAAATAATATATTATTTAAATAATATTGTATATTAAATTTCTCTTACTAACAAAATTTTTCTTAGTTTAAATGAATTTCATATACTGTAACTAGAATTTTTTACCCAATGTTTTTCCATTAAAATAATTTCTACAGTACACAATTATCTAACTTAGTATTTCATGATATGTTTAGTATCCTTAATAAATCATTTTCACAAAAATACACTACATATTACTAAAAAAATATCACAATCAATCCCTCATATATTCAACATAGTCACATCATTAATCAGGGTAAATAAATGGAAGTATTATTATAATAATTCTCATTTTTATGGTTCAATATATAAATTTCATCAGTATATTTCACAGAAGAAAATTTAAAGTCTCTTGAAAATAGTTTTATATTAATGAATTATTGGAAAACCATTTAATATTATAAATATTACTTTATCAAATTTAAACAAAACATCCAACAATCAATCATCACTTTAATCCCCAAAAAAATTATAAACATTAACCAAACACTAGAATAGCCTACCTTGTCAATTACATATGGTTACACCTTCTTAAAGAATATATTATCATATAAGTATTATATTCTAAATAGAACCTATATAGCTTAAATAGAAATGGCCTAATTATGGTTAATGATAAAAACACACCAAAATTATTATATTCATTATCTGAATATATAATGCCATGAAGGATGGTTGAACACAAAATAATTTTAAACCATCTTTTTCATCCCATATCGCTCATCATAAAATTAATATTTAATGTTTAAATATTTTTTATAAATTAGTAGATTATAATCTCCATTTAAAAATCTAATTAGACATGTAAATTTATAATTTCCTATATTAATAATCTTTATAAAAATATTCAAAACACATTATAAATCATGAATAATTATTCTATATATTTAGAACAATATTTTAATACTAACAGACTTCCTAAAATTATTTTATAACTAACAAATATAAAAAATTAGATTTAATTACATCATGAAAAAAAAAGTGAAGGAAGACGGTAACTTATCATATATTAGTTCATGATTATATAAAAAAGAAATGTCGAATGAAGCATTAAAAAATTTAAATCCCCATATTATTCAACTAAAATCACCGAATTCATAATAAATTAATTACGGAAGAACAAACTTGAATATTCTAAAAATATATAAATGGGATTATCATATATATATGAAGGTGATCCATACCCCATTTTTCATTCATCATTTGGAAACAAATAATTAGTTAAATATATTAGGAAATATTTAATGTTTTTAAAAATCAGAGGGAGATAGAAAAAACATCTTGTAACACTATTTCTAAAATACTACTCCCTTGGTACTTATACTAAATAGTATTATCCTTTTTATCTTTTGGGTTTTTGGTGTCTTTATTTTTGAAGGATTGTGCATTTCATTATCCTATTATAGGAGACCCCATACGACTTCTACTTTTACCTTTTCCCTTAATAAACATCTATTACTTAAGATTTATAACAATTCCATGATTAACCATCACCTCTCCCCCATGTCTTCCCCATTTACCCTTTTAAATGGATGAAAACGTTTTTCCCTATTAATTAAATAGATTCTCCCCCAAATATGAATTTATTAAAAATAATATTTCTCAAAAAATATAAATAATAACACATTTTTATTATTAATATGAAAACCCACATTTTCACCAAAAAACATTAATTTATTAATTTTTTCTATCGTAATAAAATTATTTAAGTTCACGTAAACATTATTAAATGGCCAATTTTAACTCATATAATATTTAATCCCACACTAAAAAATCACTAAATTTTATCAATCCATTTTTTTAAAATCCTTCATAATATTTATATTTATATTAAAATTATAATTTAAAATGAATAAATTTAACAAAAAATGTGTAATTTATACAAAAACACATAATAATAATACAGATTTAAAAAAAATAAAAAATAATATTATTAATTACATGGTGGTATAATCCTCAGATCTACTGAGGACTACATGTAATCTCCAAGGGTAAGATAAGCAATGATATTAATCATCAGAGGTGATTCAGATACGATGATCTATATAGTTATTCCCACAAGCTTGATCTTTAATCGAAGATGATTACACTCATGATGTACATATTAGATGAAAAAAATAAGGGTTTTATTGAAGAATTAAAACTGGTATTTTAAGAATTTTGGGTTTGGATTATCATTGATATTTAAAATCTTGTATAGCCTTACCTGAATTCACCCATGGATTTCATGAAATATAATTTATTAATGATGAAAAAAACCAAATAAAATTATAAAAAATCCCTCATTCATTCATCGAAAACAATTTGAACCATTCTTTGTTTGCACACTTTAACACAATGGATCAAAACAAAGGCATCCTATAGATAATTGAAATTTTTACAACAACTTCTAGATAATATCTATTTTATTCTTAGGTGAATTCATGGGAAAAAATGCTCTTTTTGACATACCTTTGATCACATGAATAACGTGGGATAAATCCTTGGAAGATAAATCATTCCATCCTTAATCTTCTATATGTTTCTCTTTCTAAAACCTATGATAAGGGGAGAAGAGATCAACTATCTAAAAATTAAATATAATTGTTATAGAAACTATTCATGGACCAAAAATAAGATTAAATTTTCTATTAAACCATTAAAAATTAAACATAATCCAATGGACATGTTTAACTTCCTTAATTGGTCTTAAATAACACAAATAACATAGAATATTTTACATTTATGACATGAATATTATATCACGATATAGTGAAATAAATAAAATTCTATCTGATAAAATTAGAACCATTAACTTGGCCAATTCCTTCCATAGTTATATAAAAACCATTAACGCATTAAATTCATTCATAAAATAATATTTTCACATATTTACATATATTCTTATATAAATTATGAATAAATTGATAAAATATTCAATTATTATTATAAAAACATATATAATAATTGAATTATTGTACTTCAAACCATTCACACCCAAACATCCATTGACCCCCCACCCTTAGGTGGCGTACTTCATCATAAACTCATATTCATCCAAATTGGTGGAACTTCTATATACACTTAGTGTGTGATCCTCTATGTTGATATCATAAGAGAAGTGTGCCACTCCCAAATCCCAGGAGAGTTATCTTGATACATATCATTTCCCATAAGGATGTAAGGATAAATTATAACTAAAACTACCTTTAATGAACATTCACGTTGTAATATAATTTATTTTCTATCTAATATCTCATGAAGTAGGACATAGACATTGTTTCGTCATCATTATCCACAATATTATTTCATAATCATAATAGATGATCTTTCATTCCATTATCATGAACATAGATTTAGTAGAGGTAATACCGTATTGGAAAACTAGGACATAGATATATCTTTTTTTTTATATTTAAAAATCCTTTCTTGATCATTCAACCAATGTTATAACATAAATGACACAATAAATGAAATCTTAATATCAATGAAATATATTTCCGGGTTTGCATATTATATAAAAGCGTGGAATAAAATGGTATGTGTTGATAATTATATGAATATGATAGACCAATAAACATTCTTTTAAATAGGGAAAACCAAAGAAATATATGAAATGAATTGTTTTAATTATTGTTTATGTCATGAGGTCCTCTTGTACTCTAGATCCCAAATACTGAACTTCATGAGTGGAAGGGAAAATTTCATACGATACCCCAAATCTTAATATGTAGACAATATATAATTCCACGTAGTATATTTTATATAGACCATAAGTGATATTATTTGGTATTAGAATCATAAAATTTTAAGGTACTCATCATAGGTAGGAACGAATAAATATTTTTATGTCAAAAATAATCTAATGACCTTACCATATAAATGATGGACAAAAATATATCGATAATATTATGGAAAGTATATATCGTTCAAATATCCTTCTATAAATTATTTAGTAATTAACATTACAACTTATGTGGGGTCTTGGGTAGAAACATTTAGAATTATTAGGAATATAATAAATTAATCTTGATTACAATCATCTCCTTTGATCTCACGTGACAGGATCATACTTTTCCTAAGTTATTACATTAGTTAAAGGTTCTTCCATGTTTTCTCATTGGTAAAATTTGTTATCTTCCACTTCACATACATTACTAATATCCCTAATGAGAAGATATCCTTGGGAATACTTATGTTTTTCATCTATAGGAATATTAAAATAAAGGATTATACCTTATCTTCAATTCTATAAATTAGAATAAATCTATATTTATTCTATGTATCTTATATTTCCATATCAGAATCCACTATAAACTTGGTATTTTTAGATATAGTGACTGATGGAATAAATTAAATTATTTTATATAATATATTGGTTTTATTGATCTATAAAAAGTCTAGTTTTTTTACATTGATATGTATTTTTTCTTCTTTATTATATACTATGTATACATCCCATGTAATTTCATACATACTACTAGATAGTGTTCACTACCCACAATGATGGTATCATTGTTTTATTTTATAATTTTATATAATAATATTTTTATTAGAAATATCACATCTAGTACACATCATAGAATATATTATATATCTCATACTAATAGATATATAATTATTATCATCATATTAATATCTTTTTTTTCTCATAAATGTTTTCTTAGAGAGATTTATTTTATGTGAAATTTTAAAAAAAAATTTCCCTAAATTTTTCTAACGTAAATGTTTTCAATACCTTATTTGAATATGTACTTTGACATGGTCTCAAAAACCCTTTATATATACCTCAATAAATCATGTTCCCTAGAACATGGGCTACAATATTAATTTAATATTAAGAGAGTTACTTTAACTCTGTTATTAATTATATATAAGAGTAAAAACTATTTTCCATTTGTTGTCATAATATTTTTCTTAGAATAATAAAACCCTCACATTATCCTATCATAATCTCATAGAAACTATTCATTATTAATAAAGATTCTATGATATCAATGATTTAATTAATCTATAATTCATCATTATTACATGTATTAAATATTTGAAATTTTTTATGTAAGTAACCCATTTTAGTTGACCATGTAGATGTATTCAATAATATTCCCTTCAATGAATGCTATATTTCCATCTAGATTGAAATATAATGAGAATTTAATGTTAATTTGAAAAGTATATTTTCAGTGGATTAAAATCCAGTAATAGTATTCTAGTTTTATTGGGACCATGATTTTATCACCCATGAATAGTTTGTCTTGAATAGACACTAACATATTTAAATAAATTTGAGAACCTACCAAAATACATACTAGGAGTTGGTACATGTAATCAATTTATGAATTATTGTATATTTATAACCATAAATATTTCCATAAACTTATTCCTTATTGAATTCATTATTCATAAAATATATTATATTAGTACTATGGTGAATATAAAACCAACCAATATATTCTATTAATCTTATACGATATGTGTCTCTAGAATAAGTCCTCCTCCATGAGCTATTGTGGAACATCTTCTTTTAAAAACTACTTGTGCATCTTTATCCTTTATATTTTCCTAGTAAATTTTCCCCTATTATATAAAATTGAGATGTTTACCCTTTTAAAAAAATATAACATATCACTTCACTATTTATATTACATTTCATTGATTCAAATAACTTCATTTAGAATAATTACTTAATATGTACTTTGTGTTTTCCATCAATACATGTTTTTTTACTAACATATCCTTGATAATCATTTCTGAAATAAAAAGTTGTTTTCTGACCTAACAGATTTATTTTATACTATTATCTATATGATAAATAGTTATCATCATAGTGTGAATATAGTTACAGGTTGGAGTTGATTTTTTCAAATCATATCTCAAAATTTTATTGGAATAAATTTCAGGATTTATAATTCTCCTATTAAATACTCTATTTACATAAATCTAAAATCTATTGTGTATATTGAAATATGATATTATAAATATAGCCACTCCGTATTTTAATGATCAATGTATACCTGTAAGACTCTTCATACATCAAACATAAAAAAAATTATGTCTCTACTACGTGTAATGAAATGTGAGTTTTGGAATACACACACTCTAAATATACATAATTAATGAATTTTTTCACAACACTAAATTTATATCAAATGTTATGAAATAAGGTTATAGCTTATAGACACAATTTCATAAGTTCGTGAATCCTATTAGTAAGGAAATAAGGAATATTTATAGCCATGGTTTCGAGGGATATTGGAATAGTTTACCACTGTTGAAATAGAATCTATAGAAATTTTTTACAAAATCATGAAAATAGACCTCTACTATGGCAGGGGATATAGCCATGGTTACAAGAGTTGTGGAAATGGTTGTCCACCAATGAAATAGATGCTACAAATATTGAAATATCCCTATATGATTTCCACTATGGAAATGGATATAGCCATGTTTGAGAGGGATGGGATATAGTTTTCACCATGTAAATAGAATATATAACACCAATTCAGGAAACCATGGCTATAGATATTAAAAATTAAATGACACTACCATGATTCGAACCCTCCACCTCCTCTACATACATACAATCTCTTAACAACTATTATATAAAAAATTATTGACTGATATATATATATATATATATATATAAATATAAATATATATATATATATACATATTAAAGTGTGGATATATGAGTGAAACCATAGAAATAATCTGTGTCGCTCCCTTCAAATGATAATATTGCTTTTGACACATACTTCGGGACCATAGAGAATCAATTTGTTGAATCCACGACTATATCCAATACAAGGGTAACATATAAACATAGTTTCAATAAAATTTTGGATAGTATTGTAGTCAATTGTCACTATTATCTCAAACTAGGACTATAGAAAATAGACGATGACCCTATTGTTGTGGTTTTTTGAAACATTGGCTATAGTTATAGTCTATTTGAAAATAATAATTACATACAAAAAATGTATCTCAATAAACAATGGCAATATATTTTCCCTCTAACAACCCATGGTAATTTTTTCATGGGATATCTATAGACATTTTTCATGAGATCATTGGATATAAACCCAACCTATATCCATATTTAAAAAGAACTACAGTTGTATCAATTTAATAATGCATATATTCCGGGTTTTTTAAAAAACGTTGAAATAGGTGTGGTCTATAGACACATTTTTTCTAAAAACCCATGGTTATAATAATATATTCTAGTAGGTTAGGTTATTTTAATCTTAAAATAAAGAGTCCAAAACAATACATTAATACTACAAATGAATGTTATATACTTCACTTTTACAATCCATAAATCATAATGGAATATTATGACATATTTTAATATAATTTTGGATTCTTAATAGAGTAGTTGATGTTGTAAATCAAGACTCTATTAAAATTGTTTGTGGATCAAATTTATTTCCAGTGGTTGCTTTTATAAAAATTTATAAAGAAGTATAACAAAAATACGTAATGTTATTAGATAGATGGATTATAAACACTAAACATGTTGTATGAATGAAAAATACTTTAATCCTTATTTGACATAAATTATCTTTTCACAAGTGGGAATCAATTATTCTTATATATAATATTACTCAATAATAATTGATATTAGAAATTTATAATTCTTGTATAATTAAAATATTAATCAAACATTGTATACTAAAGTTAATTTATTTAAAATTTAAAATAAAATCTCATTATGTCTAAACATAACATGTGATAATGTTTATGTCAACACAAATTACATAGTAATGGTTTTAAAATACAATAATCTATCCAATGGGCTTTTTTATGTAATGATATTCACTAGACGATATTGGTTCCATGTTCTATCATAAAATTGATGATCCCTTCAGTCATGTAATGCATCTTAACATCATTAGACATGGTATTTAGATATAGTTTTGTGATTCGTTGGTTGTATCTAATTACCATAAAGTAAAAAAAGAAACATCACATACAATAATGAATATACAAAAAGTAGAATCCTCTACATGATTCATCTTCAATTCCTTGAAATTTATCTTATAGGGACCTTTATTGCACCATAAGATAAGAAAAGGCTCATATTAAATTCTCTCCCTCTTTATCCTTAACTTATTAAAATTTTGTTCTAACAGTGCCTTTGGTATAAAAAATTATATTGTCCTATTTTCCTTGCCTTCGCTATTTTCCACTATAAGAAGTAACTATTTATTATTATTAAAGTACTCTTCTTATTTGTAAAACATACTAAAAAAAATCATAGATTCTTGTATTGAATTGTTTTATAAATTGAAATGAAACTTCAAACACAGCGTGATAGTGATCCTCAAAAGAGATGAATTAAATATAAATGAATTGACTTAAATTTAATTCTCATAATATTTAAATGAACTCTATCATCTTTAGTACATGTGGACAAAATAAAATAAAATATTAAATTCATACGTTATCAGTGTGATAATTATATCATTAACCACTTGATTCAAATTCTCTATAAATACTTCTTGGAGATGAGACAACATGGTATAACCCATCATTTCATTAAATTCCTTTCTCAACTCTGTATACATTGATGATAAATATATGATCTAAACATCAAATGAGTCATCTTTGAAACTTCTCATACAATCCTTAACACTAAAAATTATGTTTCAAGGTTCCCAGTTAGTTAGTGGGGACTCAAACACATATAAATACCTTTCATATCATAGTTATATATGCTAAACCCTATATTAATCCAATAATTTAGAATCGATAATGAGGTGTTCATTTTCATATACAGATAATATTGTTTTTGTAGCATTGTAAACAATATTTTTCAAGAATAAAACATCAATAGATTATCAATCTTATATTGATTATCTATTATTAGACATTAATTATTTTTTAGTCTTAAATTTCTTCTTGTATTTTATCAAATCAGGGAATCCCTCAACTTCAAGATTTTATATACCTAGTAACATGAGTATTATATGGGGACATATCCTTAAATATGTCTTAATAGAATGTTATAATCAAATTCCATTAAAATTAGAGTATATTATTGGTCGTTTTTTGGAAAATGATATAAATAGTTCACTCCTTGATATATTTAGTGGAGACTCATAAAATACATGTATAATATTGATTACTCAATGCATTATCTCTAAAGATAAAAAATATTTCAATTAACATTAATTTCTACCAACAATAGTTATGTTGACTGACCAAAGTAATCGAAATTCCCTGAGAGTAATAGGAATTCATAATTAGGGAAGATGAGCACAATAAATATAATGATTTGTTTAAAATAATTGGTTGGAAATAATTAATGTATAAATATTTTTTATGGGTTTTCTATGTTTTATTATGGTTGAAACTGAAATCTAATTCTATTTTTATTTATTTTTCCATGTGATCCCACTGACAATTGTAAAAATTCATAAATATAATTCATTCATTATATATAATGATTTATTTTTTTCTATGTATGATCATTAGATTTTCAATATATACATTAATCTTTCAAGACTACACAAAAAATAAAAAATGAATTGTAGATTTAAAAAAATTATGTTCCCATGAACTATTTATACAAGTTGAAAAACCAACTAGATGATGGATCAACCAAGAACCTAGGGAAACTCCATGATTGATAATCCAGTCTGAGTTGCAACACACATCAAACTCCCATGATTTATATGAATTTAATTCCAAAATAGATCTAAACCTAAACTATGAAAACATAAAATCTTCAATTTTTATAATATATATTACTGATTTGGTGAGAGGTATTTATGATAACAAATTACATTTTAATCATTCAAAATTTAGAGGTGTTGGACCTTATACATATTAATATAGTGGGATAGTGTATAGAAAACATATAAATAATATTTATTAGAAAATTATCACAAAGAATCATTATTAAAGTAATTAACATAAAAAAATGAATAACAAAACAATAATTAGTGGGTCTCACCTAATTACCGGTATAAATGAAATAATATTTCTTTTCAAAAATTGAATATGAAACAATTCAGTACATGGATACTTTTTAATGATATTCAATTCAATTAAAATAATTTTAATTGATTATGGTTTCAAACTATGAATGTATATATTTTTTAAATTTCATTTTTATATAATTTTGGAATTTATAATAATTTATTAGGCTCACTGGGTATTAAGAACCATCAAAGGGTTTCTAGATACTACTAGTCAATACTATTCACATGTTAGTACTATTTACAGATATATATATATATATATATATATATATATATATATCAACATCATGGAATATCCTCCAACCACATCTTGAGTAGGTATTCCACCTAGGTTACTGGTCATGTGAACAATATCTATGTTATAATTCACATAAAAAAATTATTATTTAGTTTTTCAATAAACCAAAAAAATGTTTATTTGATATTATAATTGATATAGCTAGGATATCCAACATCTAATCAATATATTTCCAATGTAATTTCGATAGTATAAAATCTATATTCTAATATTCTAACTAATTTAATTGAATCTTCAGCCAAAATATTTCATGGATACTCTCATAAAAATTGAAAGAATCAAGGGCTTTCTAGAAGTGCGAAAATTGTTAGTTTAAAATTTATGGGTCGGAATTCATTTGGAAGAACCAAACCTAATACACCCAATCCCAAATTCACCCATATATTGAGGGAAATTTAATCTAAATATAATTAATTGAGATTGAATGAAATGATAAATAGTAAATTATTAATTTGTGTACTCTAATTGGATTTATTATTTATCAGTGTGTTGTAGCTTGAAAACTCCAATAAAAGCATCATAGAGATCGTATACATTTTCAACCCAACATTGGTTACATTATTCATCCATTATAGATTAGTTTCTTGGAATATAAAATCACTTTATTTTGTATCTTAGATATTGTAAAGAACATGGACATGATCAAAAGAAGCAATATTATTCCTTCCTTCATTATCTCTTAGTTTACCTCTATAAAACTTGAGATAATTAGGACAAGAAATAATGTGTCTCAAAATTCAAGGAAATAGTTATGTATAAAATTCATTACTCTAAAATAATCTTAAATAGTATTTAAAAATTTCTAAATATTTCAATTAATCCCCTGGACAAGTTTATTAACTTAAATTGGCATAAAATAACATTAACAACCTTATAGAAGTTCCATCAATGTTCTGAATTTATTATCACTACCTTGTATTAATGAAAACATGTCACATGTTAAAATAAGAACCACTTACTCAATTAATTCATTCCATAGTAACATAATGACCCGTGAATGCGTAAAATAAAATAGAATTATTATTGTACATTAGATTGTGCACACTCAGTTGTTAGCTATCCCCCACATATGGGGCCCAGTTTATCCTAAGCACTTATTCATATAAATTAGATGATTTTGTGGATGAACTTTGTCTGTGAACCTCTAGGCCTTTATATACATATAAATTATTCCTACCCATAGACCAAAATTAGTATCTAGACACACATAAAAAACACTAAGAGAAATGTATTGTTCAAAATTACCACTACCACCAATGAATAACTATATTTTAATAAATAATTTGTGTTGTATAATCTCATAAGAAACTAAGAACACATTGTGCCATCATCCTTACTCACATTATTATTTCATGACCATACTAGATAATCATACCATCATAAACCATGTAAATTAATTTAGTAAATTTATTACAATCCTAGTCAACTGGGCTTGAAATATACCTTCTTTTTTGAAGAGACAAATCCATTATTAATAATTCAACCAATGAAATACCACTAATGATACAAAAAACTCAATTTACCTATCAAAATCATAATTTTTTTATTTTGTATCAAAGAGTGAAATAATGTAGTGAAAATTTCTAATTATCTAGTTATGAGAGACCAATACATGGGCTTTTAAATATGATCATATCAATAATACCCAAAACATTTAGTGTTTCTATTGTTCAGATAGTCCCAATGATCTCATCCACTAGAGATCACTTTGTGTGAAATTCATGAGATGATTTATTAATTATTTTGATACCCCAACACCTGATATTTAAATATCATATATGTCCCATCAATATGATTTATCTTGACAATATGACATATAGTTTTTATATTACTATAAATTTATTTTTTGGCTCTAATTATAGATAGTAGATTCTATAATCAATTGATTTATAAGATGATCTAATTCCATTACCATGTTAATAGTATACATAGATATGTAAAAAATATTACAGTATTATTATATCATGAATAAACCTCAATATAGAAGATTTGGTACTCGAAAGCACTATTCAATTTGGTCCATGTACACCCAGTATTTAAATGATCCATTTTATTCTTCTTCAATGGAAAACACAAGTTATTATACATACTTTTTATGAAACTCAAAATGATCCTTATAAAGAATATATCATTTAACTTCTTCTATAGGTTATCCCTTTATATATAAAATTCCAAATGAAATTAATTTTATTTATACATACCATATGAATATCTATACAATGGTGTTAAAATTTCATATTTATTTTAATATATTATCAATTATTTTTTTCAATAATATTATTTATCACACTGATCACTCTTATATAAAATTATAGTACATTGCCAATGACCATATATTCCCAAAAACCAAAGAATGGTAAAATTACCCTTTAAAATTTCCATATATTTTCTTAAATACATTTCTAAAACCATTCATACAATCCCATAATTTTTTTTCTAATCCTTTTTATAATATTTTAATATTTTTATAATATTTATAAATTTGTCATTAGTGGTAAGATATAAAACAGTGATCCTGATGTTGAATATTTCAATTTGGTAGTATGATTATTTAAATGTAATTTTATCCAATTTATTATTTACCTTATTAAAATACATTTAGCTAAATTTTAATTCTAGATTTTTTAAAATAATGACTTTTTCTTTTTTATTCAAGTGTTTTATATATAATATTTTATATAATTTATTGAATAAAAAATCAAGACTAAAATATCATCTATTATAAGTAACACATATAATTTTTGTAAAGGAAGCATATAAATTTTTTTCCAGACAATGTATAATAGAAGTGCATATGTACCCTTATAATGAAGCTAAAACGATGATGATTGCTAAAAAGTCTTAGGTATTTGTGGACTCACACAACTCACTAATTTTAAATTATGTGATGATTGATCATGCTCAATATAATTTCTAATTCCTGCCTATAGTTTTGGATTCCTTTATAATTTCTTGTAATTTTTAATGCGGGGAGCATTGTTATATATTCTACCACTATTATGGTTGAACATGAAAATTGATTAATTTTTTGAATAAATTATATATTTTCTTGAAATTGCACACACTAATGATTTTTTGTTGGCATAAAAGAGAGGAAGTGTATTGATTTATCTAGTATCTTCCAAATACCCATTCATTCACCACTATACATGTAAATTATCATTGATAACTTATAAAATGAATATCTTAGGAGAAATTAACATAAGAGATAATAAATATCTTGAATCATTATTTAGAAATGTTTGACATAGGGAGAGAGTATAGATGAATGATTAATTATTTATATGATATATTCTCTTAGGAATGTATAAGATATCCAATTTCAGGGCACATATATCAATAGTATAAACCAAAATTACTTATATGTTAAAATACAACTAAAATATTTCCTATTATATGTGTGTTCATTGATTAATTTATTAGGGAAATATGGTGGTTTGGGTTCCACCACTTAGAACCATTATTAATCGATACGAAAAAAGAGAAGTGATTTATTTTATAAATAATAAGGTCACTTGGATAGTTATTTGAAGGTCATATAGTAGTGAATATTATATCACTACGAATGAATGTTAGTCTAATTTGATATGAACAATTGAAAATTTTAAATCAGTTAAATAATATTTCAAATTTTGGGTATTAGGTTTATTAAAAAACAACTTAAAAAAGGAATATATTTTCTTTATTGAGAACCTCCTTAACATGTTCATAAAAATTATATCATACATAAAAATACATGAGATAACATAGAGTCATACATGTGAGAGG
The DNA here is from genome assembly GCA_963277665.1 of Viscum album. Lineage (NCBI taxonomy): Eukaryota > Viridiplantae > Streptophyta > Magnoliopsida > Santalales > Viscaceae > Viscum > Viscum album. Next base: position 1,642,864,526 of record OY728145.1, read on the forward strand.
GGTGATATATATGTCCCTGTATAGTAATAAACGTAGAATAACATGAAAATAATAGTTCATGTCAGAAAATATTCATAATAAAGGGGAAAAATTAGTAATAATCATAAACATGAATAATAACACATGATATATCATGATAATCATAAAAGAAACAAAGGAAATGTGGAAGGAACATAAATAACAACATCATAAATATAAGGAAAGGATACTCTTAAAGAAATCATAATGTAAAATTTTCATAACCGAATTGGGTTCACTACTAAACCAAAAATGACATCAAATGAGAACCAACATTATCCAATACATTGGAGCACTATATAATTCTACGAACACCCATCACTTTCATTTCACTATCATACTTATGTTTTTCATATATTTCATACAACATAGATTCATTAAATATCATATTTTATTCAAAAAATAATGAGTGTGAAATACATATATCAATGTACCAATTTAATTAATTATAATTGTATAAAGGTGAAAACCTTGACAAAAAATTGGTATGGTATTCCAATACAATTTTTTTGGCATAAAAAATCATGGTGAATTTTCCGCAGCATAATTGTATCACAAAAAAATTTATAATATGGGTTGATGAGTGAAAATGTGGTCTATAATAATTTATAAGTCACATAGGATGTAATAATGGCATGGGGATAAATATCACTATATTATATATTGGAAATAGTAGTAATATGATAATAACGAAACATGAAACAAGATGAGAAGGTGAGGATCCCTTACTTAACTATGTTACTCCAAATAGTTGGTAGTGGATTCTTCATATCATTGGGGATCCTTGTGAGTAATCTAGATATGGGAGGAAAGAGTGAGGATTAAATCCATGTATTTTTAGTAAATATAAAAGGTATTTTGGGTTTATTTCAAAAGGACATGTGTGGGGAATATTTTAATATTTCTCAAACATAGGTTTTTTTAATTTATATTAAAAATAACCAAAACCAAAAACCTTTCAATGGATTTGTCCCATTATTTTTGTAAAATCGGAATGGTTTTCATTATTTTATAATGAAAAGGGTATAACATTGAAAACATAATTACAATGCTTATGTAGAGGTGGTTCAAGGTCTAAAACAAATTATTTTCAGATCCAAAAATATATTATAGGTTTTGGAGGATTCATGAAGAAAATAAAAAATTAATAAAAAAAAACATAAAATCACATTGTTTTAAAGATAAAACAAATATTTAGTCTTTTATATAATAAATTTTATTTATTATACAATTTTTTCTTCCTTATTATGTCATAATACACCCCATATATTTATATTGTATTTAATGTTTACCTGAAAAATCAGTCATGATAGAAAATATGGAAAAATTCACCATTGGCTAATTTTGACTTTCTGATTCCAAATTAATATTAATTTTTTCTGAATATTTATCTAAATATAATAATTTTCACTTTTAAAATTACATTTTCATTTATTTATAACTGTTGTGTTTTTTTATAAATAACAGTTTTTTTGAACCCTCATAGAAATTACATTTAACATCATTAAAATTATTTTATCAATTAAAATTATGGATAATAATTTAAATTTTTTAAATAAAATTTTATTTATTTCAAAAATCCAGTAATTCATAAAAAAAATGTATTAATTAAAATTTCAAATGAATTTTTAAAAAATACAATTTGTGTTTTGTAATATCAAAATTTAATTTTTATCAAATTTATTACTTAATCATTCATAACGTAAAAAGAGAATGAATAAAAATAATCAAAATTTTATTGAAAATTAAATATCTATATAAATACTTTTAAGGTTACATTGTTTCTTATATATATTAAATTATTTTTTCCCATATTATCATATTTTCCTTTTATAATGTTAATTAATATTTAATACAATTACTATTCATTTTGTTAAAAAATTATCTTGAACTGGTAACCGAATATTAATTATTTTGATTTAAAATATTAAATGTATTTTATTATAAATCAATTCATAGTGCTGAATTAATTTAATTTAATTTAAAACCTGGTAGTATCTTTGAATGATGTTTTCTAAAAAATCCATTTTTTTAAGAAAAAAATAATTTTTCTTTACCACATTGGGTTGTAATTAATTTATGTTATTTTTCATTGGTGGGTATTTTAATTAATTAAAATAGAGAACCATTATGCATTTTTAAAACAATTGTAGAGAAATATGTTTTTCATCCTAAAAATAAACTTATACTAACATCACATATAAATATGATGTAAATGTAATTAATTTAATTGAATATAACTAAATAATACTTATATTACATTTAAATCAAATTATATGAATAATTGGACATTTATATTAATTAATTTATCAAAAGAAATGACTATACTACATAAAAATGATATTTTCATTATTCAGAAAACCATATATATTTTACAAAAAATCCCAAATTATATCCTGAGTTTAATATTGATATTATGATATAAAAAATAGTTTCAATTTTATAAAATAAATTTTCTAAATTTTCTAAATAATATATTTATAATATCTTTCATAAAAGTAAATAAAATTAATTTTTGAAGAAAACGTATTCTGGAGAACAAAATGATATTTTCAAGAGTAGATTGATTTTTTAATAAGAATGTATCAATATATTTATAGCATATATATATATATATATACATATTTCATAATTTAATTAATCCTAGTAATATTAACATAATCAATTGAATGGTTAAAATGGTCATATTTAAATAACCACTGTTTGTTTGGGTTTGGGGTTGCATATCACATATGATATCAAACATTGTTTTCTCTTTTAAAAACTCAGGGAATGACATGAATGAAAAATAAAGATTTCTAAAAAACCTAGATGAATTTATCCATAGAATAAAAAAACGTATGTTTTATTTTAAAATGTAAAATAAATATTCAATGGAACATCCTATGAAACATGCATACTATTAACAAAAACATTCTATTCATCCAAGATGCAAATGTCAACCCTCCACCACCTAGAAATGAGTTAATTGATAGTGTTAGACATAGAGAGTTTAAAGTAAATAGAGTAAAAAACGAAAATGTCCTGAATTATTTATAATCTTACCTCTATAAATTATTATATCATTCAATCCCACCTATACATGCTACTATCTTACTACTGATAACATAACGGGGACTTAATAGACATTATCATGGAATTATATGTAATAGTGCAACAACAATACCATAGAGTATTGATGAAATTATAATTAAATCATGTATTATTCAAATATTTCATTATATTAAATTCATAAAATTATTTCTAACAAATGTGTGATGTCATATTTGATTCATGGGATCAAATATATAATTCATTACTCATGAAGTTTTACTATAGATTAATGAATTTTGAAATTAGGCATAGAATCATTAGATTTTTACATGATGAGGGAGAATTTTTCCAGGATATCTCAATTTTTTTAAAAGTGCTACAAAGAAACATCCCCAACCACCTGTGTGGACCAAAATTTCACATGGATACATTCTCTCATAGACGCAAATATTTCCATCAAACCTTTATTGATGAATATTTTTTATGACATTTCTTTGATTGAACACATAAATAAATAAAATGGAATTTTATAAATTTGAAAAAAATATCATCATAAATTTTTGTTTAGGATTACCATTATTAGGAATGAAACCACAACCACTACCAATATGAATTAAAATTTGAAGGATTTTATATTGTGAACACCCCAAAAATTCCTACGGAGTGACATAATCAATGAGGAATGTTTGGCTACACACATTCATATTCTCCAAACACTGATATGCCTGCCAAAGATCCCAAAAATGATAAATTTGTTGGGTACGATCACATAATGAAACCAATATATGACTCTTTATAAAATAATTACAACCAAGCCTACCAGAACCAACCCAATTGTTCCATGAAAAAGAAGGGAGTGTTGATACCTACTACTCCAAACACATATCAGTAGGATGAGTTGAAATTACAACCACATATATGGGTTAATCCATATAACACATGAGATAAATCTAATGTTACATTACAATAATATATTTTTATGTTCAATGGAAAAAAGAAAATAATTATTTTGATAATTTACAATAAGATTATTTGTTTAGAACATTAAAATTACAAGTGGTACATATATTAATAAACATAAGGGTTTGAGATAAAGAATGATTGGTTAGAATGATTGAGTCAAACCCTAAAGATAATGACATGGTAGTAACAATAATGAGTGTCCTACACACTCAACCTAATGGTGGAATGATCTTGATTATTCCCATAATAAAACTACAACAGAATTTTGAAATCAATAAGCGGATAAGTCTGCGAATCAAAATGAGGCCACATGATTTTTACTCAATCCAGCTGACCAAAAAAAGGAAAACAAATTAAAAATAATGATAAATAGAGTGTTGAAAAAATATGTAGGATAATATTAGCTGATACAAACTATAATAATTAACCATTCCCCAAAAATAAACATCATCTTCAGAATCAATAAGATAAATTAAGAATCTGTTTTTTTCAAAAAAAAATTGATAGTTATAAAAAAATTGTACATTGATATTTCCTTAATTCTGGATTTAATTAAAATACCATATTATCTAAAATATCTCTAGATGATCTATTTAAAATATGAAAATTTTGATGAATTTTTTTTATATAACATCATATTGGTGTGTAGTGATTTTATTCCAAATATGATTGATATGAAAAATCATGAATAATGGGCATTTTTAATTCCTTTTGAATTGGTACATTGAGTTGGTCAGTTCAACAATCATTTCAATGTTAGAGAAAAACATAATTTGATACCATTATCATTTTTTTATAAATTGAAACAAGATGTTAAAAAAAAAACTATTATAGTTTTTCAAAATTAATATCACTCTATTTCCCACTCAATCGGTAGGGTAAATTATTTTTACTATGGGATTGTAAGAAGAATTTTCCCATTTATTTAATCAGTTAGTATATAGAGTGTGACAAAGCGGTACATATTATTATTTGTAGGCACATTCATTCCACAAGGTGGGATTTCATTTTCATTTCAAAGGGAAAAAATTATCATTAGGGACTAGAGTGTGGAAATAAATGTTTATAAAATAATTATAGACACCCAAGAATAACTCTTTCCAATATATAAAATTTTAAAAGATGAAGAATTAGTTTATGGGGAGGAAGAGGTGTTTCCGAGAAAGATAGGGTAAAATCAGTGGTTCCCCTAAACTACCTACTGAAACCTAAAAGTGAAATGTGTTTTCAAAGGAAAAATGACCTTTTGATGATTTTAAAGGAGAATTTATAAATCACCAAGAATAATTTATTGTAGAACATACTTTAACTCCACTCGAAGAATATAGATGGGGGAAACACTTTTTTAAGGAATTAGTGAAGAAAAGGAATAATTGTTCATAGTTTTTTAGAAGTCAAAATAAGGACCTTAGAACCCCTAGAACCCTATGTCTTCCCTCAATACATGTTCCACAAATAATATAGATCAAACCCATTATGTATCATTGTATGTATTACTTAGTAATATGATTATTAAAAAAAATAGTTGAAATTTCATCCAAATTTTAAGGAAGTTAAGAGGATATCCTAATTTGAATCTTGATGAAGTTTAAGACTATTTTCAGCCAGTCTATTCATAATATTAAATGTAAAAAATTTCTCATTTTTATTAAATGCATTTCCCATTGTATCAGATATTTACCAAAGAGTAGAAGATCAGATTTGGATTTACCATAAAATAAAAAAAAGGATTCGATGAGGAAGAGATTTGTTTTATTTATGCTAGAATAATAATTCCAATTATAGAAAGACTATAGTTAATTCTAATTTAAATAGTCACTATGATATATGATGAAAAGAATGAACCGATTAAAACCCAATTTATTAAAAAATATAGGTATTATATAAACTATAAGAAAAATTATTCCCTAAAAAATAATTTTCTATTCCATTTTTAGACTAAATTTTAGAAAGGACGGATGGAAATAAATTTTCCTAATTTATGGATATTTTATATTGTTATAATCATAATAACATTTCCCTTGACAATCAAAAAGAAAAAAAATAACATTACCATTCAATAAATTTTCTTAAATAAAAATTCAATTTGGTTTATATGGATCTCAAACCACCTTTCAGAGGTTTATTACAACCATCTTTTTTTATACGGTTGAATGATTTATTTAAGTATTCATGGATGACTTTTCTATTGTAGGTTCTAATTTAGATGTCTCTTTGAAAGATATAGAATCCACTTATCAAATATTTGAAGAAACAAAACTTATCATAAATTTAAAAAAATGAAATTTTATATTTATTGAAGAAATTATTTTATGTGAAGTGATTATTAAAAATTTACTAGAGGTTGAAAATGAAAAAATTTATGTAATAAAAAATCTAAAACTACCATAAATATTGGGAGTGTTATGATATTTTTAGGAAATTAATGATTATAAGACTTTCTTTATGATTTCTTCTTAAATAACTATGTAACTATATTTAGTTCTTTCTATTGAATCTTTATTTTTATTCTATAAGAAATGTTTTTAAATGATTAAATTTCTTAAGGGAACTCTCGTCTCATCACTTATTCTTTCTAATCCAAATAGAGAACTTATGTATTGGATCTCTTGTGATTTTAGTGACATTGTTATTGGACTAGTTTTTTTTAAACCGGATGAAATTAGGTTGTATGTAGTTTATGATTCAATTAGTTTAACTAGAGTGGCTAATAAATGTTATTCCTTTAACAAAATTGAATCTCTTGTAGTGGTTTATTCCCATAGAGAAATTGTGATGTTACTTTATTGGATCACAGGTTGTCGCCCTTATGGATCATTCCTCCAACAATAATATGTTTTCAAAAAAATAATCCAAATGATGATTAATATAAAGGGTTATATTATTAAAATAATTCTACTTTTTTTCATGGTTAGTAATTGGGATGAGAATTTAGTGTGTCACGAAATTTTAGGTTGTCCATGATAATAAATGTATTCCAAATAGAATAAAAATCCTAATTTTCTGATGAAAGGATTCGTGTTATTTCCACTATGATATTTTCATTGTTTTTTTGAAATTTTTATGTTTTTGTATATTGGAATTACACCGATGGACATTTCGTGAAATCATTAGAAAAATTTTATCATGGAGATTAAGTTATATTTTAAGGATGAACCACTATTGGTCAGAATATTTTCTATTGGTATTAAAAGAAAATGTGTTCCTAAGGATGAAATTATTCCCATTTTATAGTGTTTCAATTCATCTTCAAGGGGAATACATCATGGTAGTGATAGAACTACTCATATATTATTTCATTCCATTTTATTATAGAGTACATTATTTAAGTAATATTGAATCATAGTAATATGGTGAAATAAATGTCAATTGAATGGTAATGTGGGAAACTTATTGAGGTACTACAAAATGGTATTATAGAGGTATAATGTTTTTTTTTGGAAATGGACTTCAAGGATCATGTTTCTTCTTCATTTGGAAGTCATGAAATTCTTCTTTGAGTCAACAGTGTATCAATGTTGGTTAAGGAAATTGAATTTCCAAACAACCGGTCTTGTAGTGTGATTTCATTTTTCGATAAGAATATTTTCTAAATGTTTGGAGTGCTAATGTTTTAATTACCTAAAATATATCTCAAATTAAAAAAAATAAAAGTAAAATCCTTGATGGAGATATATTGGTTTGCCCATATTTTTTTACAACATATAAACAAAATTTCATTGGATACGCTAAAGATTATAATAAGGTAATGATTTTTTATAGAAAAAACTATTATAAACTCCTTGAAAATTGTTCATTTAGGTTTTATTATGAACTATGGGCATATATGGAAATATTTTAAAATCCAACAGGTATGTAAACATATGGGTTTCTATTTAGATAGTCTTATCATTTTTCATTTGAGCTATAAAAAAATAACAATTGGGATGAAAAGTCATGGAATTTTTATTTTAGTTATTCTTAAGATAGAGGTCTCTAGAATTGGTTGAATTTTAATGAATTAGGAGAGAATCTTGTGTAAACCAAAAAAAATATAATAAAAATAATAAATATTTTCAACATTCACTAATCCAAAAAATGATCATTAATGTTTAATATAAGTTATTTATTTTTAATACTCTCTTGAATTTTTTAAAGGTATACTCATATCCTAGTGGTCAGGCCCATTCAAAATTTAGAGGGTGCTGGTAATCAGAGTAATATAATTAGTTGGACGTGAAAATATAAATTTTTTTATAGATGGGAAAAGAGTGGGATACTACATTGAGGAATAGATGAATAGTTCAGATACCCTTTTCCTCATCTATATTTAGGTCAATTCTATACTCTAACCGAGGGTTTTAAGCTTAGTGCTTCATAGAAGACAACCCATGACTCATTACTTATACGTATTATTTGTTATGTTGACTTCTATTCATATTTTCAAATATCTAGATATTAGTATGTCTAATATAATATTTGTTGAATTTCTATAAATGTATATCGTTATTCCGAGAGGGATCTTCCCAAATGAAAATAATCCACGATATGTGGTCATTCTCTAAAATGAAGAGCTTCTCCACTAGGGGTGTGGTAGTTCTCATTCGACCCCAAGTTTCATTACTCTACTCAGTTTGATGTTTGGGGGGGACTCCGCTTCATTTCATATTGAAAATTGTTAATCTAATTTACCTATCTTCTAATATTTTTCATATTTATCATGTTTTAGTTTGAGTTGCTTTGAAAAATTATGTTTCATTTATGTAATAATTTAATGCATGAAAATTAATTTTTCTTCTTCTAACCCTTAATTAGGTGTTTGAAAATTTTGTTGTTTTGAGAATTATTGAATCCTAATCTAGGCATTTTTAGTTATTCAATTCAAATTTTGGAGAAATAAATTATCTCCCATATCAAGATTCAACACTGGGGGAAATGTTGGGTGTTATGTGTAAGGTAGAGGGAACATTCTATTTTCCTTAGATGTTCTTCAATTATTTCTTATCAAAATTCCCCCAAAATTGTTTTCAATTTTATATATTTCTATAATTTCAATCAGTCTTATTATCTTTTAATAAGGGGTTTGGTTGGTTCTAGGTTTGGAAATTTAGAATTATGTGTGTTATTCTTAGGAAACAATGACATTACTCATTTGAGGAATATCACTGATTATGAAGTTGTATGTATTGATTGATTATTATGTGATGTTTTAAATTGTCTTTATAGATATTTTGTCTCAAAATTGGGACAAAACTATCTAATAGGTTAGAATATTAAGTAATTGTAACTATAACATAAAGAAGCAAGAACATGGACTTGATCTCAGCCACTTTCTAATAGTAACATGGAACACCATAGGTAGATAAATATTTCAAGAGTATTTTAAATCAATTGAATCTAGAGTAAAATGTGAAATTGGGTTCCCATGGTGAGTATATGAAATGAGGGAGTTGGTTTTGTATCTATTAAAAAATATAATATAAATATGTTCTCTATAATGTTCTATACACAAATTTGTAGCTTGGAAAAAATAAAATAAATTTCCCTTGTCAAAATCGATCAAATGATAATGAGGGTAATTTAATGCATAATGAATGTAGGGAAATATGATATATAAGAAAAAATTTTGAGTTATTTTAAAAGCTAGTATTTAGAATTTTTTGACAATGCGAAGGGTGTTAATGTTTTCTCCTCTTGTTATAGATTTAATTACACTTTTTTCTCTCTATTCTATACTCCGTAAACTAAAAAATGATCATTTTTTAAGTAGGATGTTGTGTAGAATTCACATGTGAGGAATTATATTATTAATAATTGATGATATGATTATTTAATTGTATTTTATTGTAGTTTTTCAAACAAATGAATGATTTACATCAATCATTCAATATATTTTATGTATATATATTTTTGAATATGATAAATTTCAAAGAGTGAAATTGATTAAGTGTTGGGGAGTTGTATGTGACACTATTTTACCGAATATTTCCATATATATTTTTTGTAAATTACATGATAAATTGAACCTATATTGGGGTATCATTTTTTTATAACTATTCTATTTAGACATATTATCATTTATAATTTTTTAAATAAACACACTTTTTGATGCCTAATTTATGTTCTTTTTGTAAAAGTTTGTATGAATGATGAAATTTTCATTACATTACTAAATATAAATTTAAAATACCAATGATGATTATTTGGATAATTTTTTTCAGATGAAACATTGATAAAATGGAAAAGGTATAGAACACCCTTTCTCTATCTCGAAAGACTATGCATTGTACAACCATTATCTACCAATCCAATTGGAGAAGATAACTCAAAATAATTTTTATTAATAAAAAATTCACAACTGACCAAGATCCTAATTAACTTAGTTTTCACAATTGAATATGGGCATGTACGATAGACTAAAATCCCTATTCAATTTTCCATGTGAGTGTCATATTGAATATAATTCTACAGGGATCATCCACATTTTAAATTTGATTAAATAATTATATAAATTAAATAAGGAAAGATGTCATACCTAGAAGAGACTGAATGTGTGATCAATTAATTTGACTAAGAGGATGTTTGATCTAAGATGTTTTCAATTTGAATTCAACAAATAAAATGAAAAAGAATAGTTTGGTAACATTCATTAGGTTTCCAGAAAAAAAGGGTGTGAAACTGATGCACCTATCACAGGGAAATAAAATATAAAATAAATATCTTAATTATGTAAAGAGAATGAATCAGGTCATCTCACCTGAAGGGAATCATTTTCCATAAATAAATTATTTCTAATTTTCCTTTTTTAAATATTTTTGCAGTTTATTTTTATTTAATGAAACTAATATAATTATAGGGTTTTGGTTTTTAGAAAAATAATCCAATGTAGAACTAAAACCTAAATATATATTTATATATAACGAAAATAGGGATAATGTTATTGGTCCACATGTTTCATTAGATGGGTTCTTTCTTGATTTATAGGTTATTCAAATTAAATTTGTAAATCATATTGAATTTAATTGGATTGTTATTTCTTACATTGATTGGTATTTTCTCATCATAAACAACATATTCAGCATAATAAAGAAACTCATAATTCGGCTATAATTATGATTTAATTGTAGATTCTCAACATGTTTTATGTTCTATAGATATTTTTATCTGAATATAATCTATAATAATGAGAATCATAACCTTCATAAATTTTATGTAGAATAATTACCAACTCTGAAAAATGTCTCCAAGGGCCAAGCTAGAGGTTATCAATTTCTATTACAATATAAAAATAAATCCTTAAAGAAAGAGGTTAAAGTGAGATTATGAGATTAGGGTTGAAATAGAAATAGGGATTGAAGAATAAAGGAAAAAATGAATTTAAAATATAAAAATGTGTTACATTATTCATGTAATTTAAAACATAAACAAAATAATAACCCTATAAATAACATCCCAAAAATTTAGTTTAGTAGCGGATCCTCAGGTTTATATATCTTCTTCTCTAACCCATCCATATATTTAAAGGTATTATGTGTGCTTGAGGCATTGTAAATGGAATCAGAAATGGGTGTTTTTTGCCTAGGTCTTCAAAGTATTGTCCAATATTGATTACATAAAGACTATAGATATTTGGTTCACTAGGGAATTTCAGTACATGAGTTCTATTCACGTTTTTTAATGTTTTAGGGATGAATTTTATTAAAAAGTTGTGTCATGATCTATATAAATTTTTGGGTTCTTAATTGTGAATGAAACTCATGATGTGTAATGTTATTTTGTAACAAAAATCACCCAGTTTCTACCAATTTCATCATTTTTTACATCAAGGAATGTGCCTCAACTTATACATTCACAAGATAAATATTCCTCATAATGGAATCATTTCTTCTTATATTTTATAATAAAACTCTATTTTGGATTCCATATTCAATATTCTAGTGCCCCACTATGTCAATTCCCATGATGATGAAAAGTGTCTTCATCTTTTTAAATTAATTATTTTTGAGAACATTCTAAAAATTTGTGGAATGTTTCCATAAATCACAAAAATAATTAAATACAGTCATGAATAATTATTTAATGTTTATAACCACTGTGTTTTATGTTAAAAATATAGGAAATGTATGAATCTTTCGATTTTCCCACATATAAAACATGATTGTCCTCAATTATGTAATGTAAATAGAATTTCAAATAAATTTTTACTCTACCAATATTTAAATTAAAAAAATATATAATGATAAGCATCAATTTGGATGATAAAATTTAAATTTTCACACCAAGGAATTCATTTATATCCCCAATCTTTAAAGAAATAAGGTCAATCATGAATTTTATTTTTCATTTTTCAAAATAAAAATTTTATTCCTTACATAATTTTTTATTTTTAAATTAATTATTAATGTGAATTACAATTTCCATTTACCTTTAATTGATTTCTTTTCTCATATATCGAGGTAATAAATGTTACTAGAATTGTGATCATACATCAGAAACATGCCCCCATCCATTGTCTTATAAATAATCTAAATTCCACTCCATGTAAAAATAGAAATCAAAATTAATTATAAGGGATTTTTATTATGGTTCAAATATATCTTGGTCCTAGGGTGGGTATAGGAATATTAAATATATCATAAATAATGGATCTGACTCTTTTTTAGACGTTATGATATAAAAATATTTATTAAAATAAGTACTCCTACAAATGTCAACTTCGTATGCCCGATGCTCAATGTAGGATAATGATACATTAAATAATATTGAATGAATCACCAACTCATACATATTCATTTTTTCTTCTATTTTTTTAATTTATTTTTTCAAAAAATATCATGATGAAAAATTTCATATCCACAACCTAACCATATATGATTCAAATATCACTAGTTTTGAAATGTTTAATTTTTATTGTAAAATAAAACTATATTTTTATATTTTTTCATTTTTTTATAAATTTGTTTAATTATTTAGAATGATAGGAGAATAATAAATTTCAACAAAAAAGTACTCTCCCAAATGTTTTGAAAACCCCAATAATGTGAAGAAAATTCACAACCACCGTGGACAACTACACCCAAAAATTAGTCATCTAAATATCATGCTATATACCATGATTAGGGTACAAATAGATTTAATTAGATTATAGCATGACTCATTTCCTATAATGTATAATCATTGAATCTAAAGAAAAAATTAGTATTGATATCATGGTGGATCCTTGAATAAAAATATCAATTAATAAAATTCTAAAATCATACAAAAATGATTTTTTTCAGTACTGGTTTTGATAAAAATCCAGTCATGTCTTAAAAGTGAAATTTTCTCAGTCACTCCTGAAATATACTATATAATTTAAAATGAAATATTTAGTTTAGATATTTTCTCATGATGAGAAAAAATTTGTTAAAATCAAAAACTCATGTAAATACCAAAAAAACTAATCTACATTAATTTTAGAAATTTGCAACATGTAAAATCTGAAAAGAATTTCATTTACAAAACCAACTCACCTCTAAAAGTCATTATTTTTAGAATTCATCTTATCATTATTATGATTACTTATTCATCTTACAATCTCAATAATCAAATAATTTCAATTGTGAACATAAATAAATGAAATAATGATTATCCTAACTAAAATATGTCTCTTAGATCAATAATATAGTGCAATGGTTTGAGTGGGGCATGGAGTTTTATTTTACAGATGTAATTTTTTTTTAAAATTTTAGAGTAACATAATTAAAATAATTTAAAAATGATAATTGTCTTTTGTTCATGTATAATTTGGTTTTTTGAGGTCCATTCCATTATATTAACTATTTATTCACAATTTGAATCCTTCTCAGGGTGTGTTTTTTTTTATATCATTGTTATACATCAATTTCATAACATGAAATATTCGAATTCAACATAGTTCCTTCAATTTAATGTTCCTTATTCTTTGTATCATGTAAATAGACAAACACATTGACCCATGTATTATAATTTCATAGACCACGAAATATATGTTTTTAAATATAGAGGGATTATGGAGTCATCTGAAAACACTATTAAATCATAAATAATTGAAATTTAAATTAATAGAAGTAATGTAAATTAAAGGAATGAATAATTCATTTTTTAATCACCCATGAGTTCCATGGGTTTTAACTACCCCTAGAAGGGACATACCAATTATCATACATAATCTAATTGTGGGTGTATATTCTTATAATTGAACTACCACATGATTTTCTATCAATATTTGACAAATTTAGTCTTGTTAAGGATGACTCCAGAGATAGATTACACCATTCCAAACCCCTTAACAATGAGTTAGAGTTTCCATGGTGGTCGTTGGATGATGTATGGAAAATTTTCCATTTCTTTATGACTTGTTAAAACTATTGTTCACTATCTAGTGGTTTCCCAAGATGTTATTTATTAAAATGATAGTTAAAAGAAAATTTATAATTCAAGTTAATAGAGAAAAATTTTAAATATGAAAAATAAATATCAAAATCCTCCCTTTTTATGTTTTAATAACATGTATCAAGTTATTATAGAAGTGGCACTGAGATATCATCTTTTACTCTTCCCAGTAAATGTTCAATGTCTTCAGGGATCTCTCGGTGTTTTCTTTAATAGATAATGTTTCAATTTCCTCATCTTTCTCTAGAGAAATATTTGATTCATCTTACTCTACAAAATGAAAATCATAAGGGGTGATACTAAATTCTGTTTTAAGGAAATTAGAAGGGATATTTATCATGAATGGTACAACTCCATGAGTTGGTTTGAAATCGATTTCTTATTTGGTGGAAAAGGGCCTCTTGATGATGATCATTAAAAATAGGGGCAGGTAGTCGGTATCCTATAATCATTATTTTAATTCCTCCCCTTGGGTGGTTTCTTCTCCATACATGTCCATTAAAATTTACTCAGGTACTGATTCTTCTATCTTGTATAGTGGGTGATATCATTGCCTTTCATGATCTAATCATTCAATAAAATATTTACCTAAATATTTTCCTATATTCCCATCAATGTGTGACTCTACAACTTCATTATACAGATTTTGAAGGTATTATTCAATTTGGATCTCTAGATTTTTGGGTTTCAGGTAGTAATTTTGTGTGGCCTCAACCCCATGGATATTTATTGAAAATTAATGAAAATCTAGTAGTTCTTCCTCATTGGTGTTACTTATTTGAATATCATTCATAACTTGATTTAAAATTAAAAAAATCACATAAAGTGGAATTCCATTGTCTATCCCATCAATCAAATAGAATTCCATATTAGTGAGGTCATCTAGTATTTTATTTAATTGGAATACCCCAACATTTTAAACTACTTGTTCTTTCGCCTGAGGACAATTAGTCCTTGAAAATAAATAGTTTTTTTTGAAAAATCATGGAAATTTTTTTTATGTGTTGTTAATATATAAAAATATTGATGATTATTTTAAAAATATTTAATTTAGAAATATTAATGAAAAAATTCTTCATTCCTTAAAATCGAACCCAGTTTTTATGAACCCATCATAATGTGGTTTAAATATAAATATACTAACTAATGGAGAACAAATAAAGAATATGGTATTCCATATTGAGAAGCATCACACTCAATCAATAAATTATTTCAAATTCCCTCTTTATAATTTTTTTATTTTTTATTTTATTTAATACAAAAATTTAGTTTTAGGCTTTTTTATGGAAAAACGATGAAATGTAAAGTGGATTCCCAAATGTAGATTTAAACAGAATGCAATTATGGGGAAGGACCCTGATCACAGGGCTTTATAACATGCGTTGTTTAATTAATTATTGGTTTTTATTCAATTTAAAAATATGGTTACATAATAAAGGGATATTTATTAATTACCTTGTGTGGGATGTTTTCCTTCATAGGAAACCAATTCGGTGAAATAATGGAAAATTTTTTTTTATAGGAAGTAGGATTAAATTTGCTGTTCAAATTGTGGTGGGTTTTCAACACACCACTGATTTTTACACATATGCACTAAAAATGTATCATATAATTCATGAATTTAAATTGAAATAATTAAAAGTTCCACGAATCATTTCCTAGAGACAAGCCTTAGTTCAATCACTTTCCATTGCATAGTGAAAATAGATCTTAATAAAAAGGTGGTAATGAGATGGAATGATATTAGTGTTAGAAGAGAACTAGGGATGGAGGATGAAAGGGGAAAACATGAATTTTAAATGTAAAGGATTGATACATTAAAAAATGAAGTAAAAATAAAATGAAAAGAAATAACCTAGATGCATCTTATCTACAACACAGTGTAGTGATAAATCCTCAAGAACCAATTTCCTGTCATTTGAATTAGAAATGTATTTATAGGTCTTCCAAGTGCTAAGCCCATCATAACTGGACTCACAAATAGTTTTTTGTTCTAGGATCATTAAAGGGATATACTACATTATTTACATTAATGATGAATATTTTGGTTCCATCGAGGAATTTTATATTTTTAATAGTATTAAAGACATGTAAATCTAAGGGGACGAACATTTTTTGTATGAAGTTTTATCCAATAAATTCAACTCTAGGTTTCACATCATGAATGATGTTCATGATGTGTAATGTTGTTTTCATACAGGTTTCAACCAGTTTTCATGCAGGCCTCACCCAATTTTAGTAGAACCCTCATCAGGGATTCATCAATTTTAGTTGACATATCATTTTCCATAATATATCATCATCATTATGGAATCATCAATTTTTATCTTGTTTTTTGTAGAACCCTCTTCTCGATTCCATGTTTGATATTCTAGTGTCATATCATTCAATGAAGTGTATTCCATAAGCATAATTCATTAATATTG
The DNA here is from genome assembly GCA_963277665.1 of Viscum album. Classification (NCBI taxonomy): domain Eukaryota; kingdom Viridiplantae; phylum Streptophyta; class Magnoliopsida; order Santalales; family Viscaceae; genus Viscum; species Viscum album. The sequence goes on from OY728145.1 coordinate 1,642,881,358, forward strand.
ATAAATTTTAAAACATTTTTGTTATCATTCCATATATCAAAAAAATTAAAATAGTAGAACTAATAATTAATTAAAGTGTTAAAACATTGTGTTATATATAAAAAATATATGAAATATATAACTTTGTAAGAAAAAAGAACTTTAAAATATGTTAAAAAGCCTCTCTCTTGTTCAATGATAAACATATTTTTTCAAACCACATTTATTATAAATAAAGAACACTTTAAATCATAATATTGATCAATACTATCCCTATAGTTAGAGAGATCCAGCCCTATCATCCACGACAAAACTGAATATTAGGATCCCAATAGATATGCAAGAAGGTGTAAGAATCACCATGTATTAGAAGAGGGAAGCTAATGTCTTCCCCGTCAAAAACAATGTTTCCACCTGAAAATGGACATAAACAGACTAGAACTCCATGAATATAAGTCTGAAACCAAAACAAACATTTGTATGTAATGAAGTCGGTGCCATTGGTAGATAATTCTGATATATTTTTTTCTTTTTAATTTAAATCCATGAGGATCTACCACCTAATGTACTTTCGAGATCCAAGGATCACTAATGTAGATTACAGATATAGATGGATCTAAATTATCTCAGGAAACCAGTAGTTGTGTACCCATAGTTTCTAAACTTATATTCTTTATGATTCATGTGTACTACATAAATAGTAAATATTGTATGATGAAATAAACATTATTGATCTAATAATACCGATGCAATAAAGCACAATGCATAGTGTTATTACAATATTGATTCCCATAATTTTAATTTCGTGGAAGGATGAGCTAGGAAGTGATCATTATGATAATGGGGTAGGGTAAATTTTATTGGATTGTTTAAAATACTGAATACCACTAAGTGAAAACCTAGTCACATGAAATAATTATAATATTGCAATAAAATTATGCACATGGAAACCATAGAGAAAAATAATATTAATCCATAGAATAGAAACAGAAAATCTACATGGGAACTGTCAAAGAAGTAGTATAAAGCTCCAATGTTGAGAAGATAGGGGAACATACATGATTGCGTAAGAATTGAATGAATGCATGTAAGGAAGTTGTTTGGAAAGGGAAAAATTATAGGAGATATACAATATAAATAGTTATAAAGGAGAAAAAAATTATGAGGTATGGGACCGAAAAAATACCCCACTCCAGGAGAGTGAAAAAGAATCATTAAACAAATCACATGTTTGGTATTCCTATGAATTGTGCAGCCCTAATTAGGGGATTTCATTTCATCATCTATTCCCCATATACATAATCAATTTTTAGTTTTCTGTTTTCTCTAAATGGTTCCTTAAACAATATATGGGGAATAAGATTATGATGGGGAGCATATTATCTTTATTCAAGTACCAAGTGTTACTGGATCCTACCAGTTCCCACTATTAATGTATTTTACTAACTATTTATTTCCAAAACATAGTTTTATCTATTTTGGATCTATTGGTATTCATTTAAATTCCTTCTGGAAGTCCATCTATGAAGAGGAAAATCCATGAAAGGGTTAGTTATATGGGATATTCATTGACTGGGTTAGTGGAATCAACAATTGGTAAACCGTAAAATCAGTTTATCAATACGTTTTCCAAATGAAGGAATTGAATGGCCTCTTTTCATCAAATATATTCATTCCTTCCAATCAATTACAGAATAAAAAATAATATATATATATATATACATATATATTTAAAATAAAGAGAACATCTAATAAAATCCCCCAGTTTCGTTTCTAGAATACTATTTACCAACCCATGATATCCACTAACTGAATTAAATATTTTATGGTTTATTACTTGATCTTCTTTCCATTAACTACAACATCGCCATTTTAATAACTATTTCATTTTATTTATTTTTTAGTTATAATTTTTCATATCTTTTATATGGTATCACTCAATAAACCTACAGTGAAATCGCTTTTCTATGTGTCAACCTCTAACAACAACTACACTAGTAGAAAGTATTATTTATGAATATTTAATTTTTATATCACAATAGTGGATTCCTAGGGTTAGAACAAGTATTCTATGCTGCCAATGTTGAATACCACCAAATCAACTACATGTTTTCATCTCGTAAGAATCTCATCAACATCTGATAAACATGATTCAAGAGGTACACTCTAACCAATACAATCACTACCCGACCCAATGGGGCTCGATCCACAACTCTATAAGCCTACTTCAAATTTCCTAGTAGATGGTGATATGATTTGTGTAGGATTTCACACACATGGGAGGCCTTAGCCTTACAAAGTTTAACACACAAACCAATATAAACCTCCATGAAATAGTGCATCGATATATAAAAAAACTAAAAAGAAATTCAGGAATACCTCTATCCCAATATAGAGTACAACGTAAGTAAAAAAGGTAAAATATAGTTCACAAAAATAGAAAACTAAAAAATTTTCCAACCGAATATAGAGGAGGGTATAAATATCAAACTCCCACTGATATGCTCCTTATCTAGTCTATTGTGAAAGCCCTAGTCAATCTAGCTAATATGTTGTACCTTCTCTGGGTCCTACTTGGAAACCGTCGAAGGACATGTGGTCTATACAGTACACGAGACATGTGTGGGAAAATCCCATATAGGGGTGAGTATAAGAATAATTTTTAGGTTCCCAAAAAGCCCCAACCCAAAAAGGGAGAAACTAATAAGAATCAGTTATCTCGACCCATCCTAAGAGAACCCAAACTTGAGGGTCCATCTTGTGACCATCCTCGGAAGTACATGTCTAGTCAGCTAAACCTCCCTCACAGGTCAATAAAATGTCACATGCCATAGGGACTCCTAGAACTCACCCATATATAACCATATGTATCACCAAGTCTCATGGTACTGACCATGAGCTGTCCACGATGAAAAACTCTAGGATCCAATGTAACACTCACAATGGTCTCTTGAGGTACTAACCTTATAGAAATCAAAAAGAATCAAGCCATCTTCGATAACTGTCAAAAAAACGGGGGGGGGGGGGACATTGACATCTCGAATTTGAGGAGATAACCACACCATCCTAGAAGGAACTCAACTGATATATGCCACTCTATCTTTGAAATGAACAAATTCCACACCTATCCAACCCTCATGATGCATGTCTGTGAGGACACGGTCAATGGATAACACCACTGAAGAAGTCACCATGTGACTCAACCAGATTCGACTACTCAGATATGGCATCCCAACCATGATCTGTTTGGTGACACCTAAAACCCTAGATGGAACACCGAACTCCGAAAGTGAATTTCACATCAACCCAAATCTTGAACAAATTCCCTTATTTTGGATTAGCACCCGAGTAGTGTTGGTTAAGCCTATTCTGAGAACGTAACTAAGGGAAACATCATGATCGTGAACCAAATCCCAAGAGATCATATTTCTCAGATAGGGGATCACCACCCATGTACTTCATTTCCCAACGATACCAAAAACCCCACATGGTGACTCGCGAAACGCACCATAGAAAACTAAAAGAACAGATATCAATACACAACTATAGGGTCAACTCCCATGGCTCACTGTGGTTCCATCCCCTATAGAAACATCTTGGGTAGAGGATCGATTCCATTATAAATAATTGTCACATTTATTCCAAATACTCAAATAGGGAATCAAAAAATGATGTAAGGATTTTGTCAGGCCTATCGGGATGATACATGCTCCAAATCCACTAAGTCACCTGTCGAAGAAAATTAAGGCAACTCTCTCCAAAAAAATGGAATGCATCTGAGCTACACATTTGCAAAGCAGATGAAGAGTGGTCACGATCCAATGAAGGGAACATGATACTGAAACAATTATTGTAGCCGAAGAGGAGTCACAATCTGGTGAAGGGGATGTGACACCGAAACCCCCATAGCTAAATGACCAAGGGGACCAACTAAACCCAGCTAATAAAAACATCAATGAAAAGAACTAGGGGGACCCACTCTACCCTGCAAGTTGTAATGCCTCCATCTGAAACATGGGGAACCGCTCAGCCCGGCTAGTAGTAACATCACACAATTGACTATGGGGACACAATCAACCAAGATAATCAACATTAATCACCTAAGTGATCCACAAGACACTGAATGCACACTGAATCTCCTAGGCCAAAACTGTGGTAACTATCTGGTTCTACATAAAAAAACACACAGGATATGCTATTCAGTCACCCAAAAAGGATAACTGGTGAAAATGGTACTATTCATTGCAATGGGTCATTGTGGGTCCTATGCTTCAATCCCAGGACAAATTGAGTGTATTGCACCTTTGTGATGGTCTCAAAAAAACACACGGGATCGACTGCTCACTCATCCAAAATGAACACCGTGTGAAAAGGGGTATTTCATCGTAATCACCCTGAATGGGCCTCTTGGGGTCGATACCCCAATTTTGGATTAATCACATAAAATATTATCATGAAATGTATGCCTTACCAATAGGGTCCCAACTATACTGATGGGGCGTCAATCAGATAATCCGTGCAGAAGTTATGTTCAATCATTGTTAAATAAAAATAAAATATTTTTATTATTTCAACGTTTCATGGCCCCCATCAATGAACCCAATTCATAAAATTTTGGAACCATTCCCAAAGGGTCCGTCTCAACACAAGGGTCATGTTGTCATAAACAAAACCTGATATAGACCCCTGGATTGTGTGTTACAGGGCTTTAAATAAAAACCAATGCCCAACTAGCTTCACTGGCATGTTTTTTCCAATCTACATTTCTTGGGCCGCCCGATTAGCTCCGTCGGACCACGGCCCAGCCGCATCTACCGTTGGTCAGCTGGTGCTCCACACTTCCGTCGGGGCGCATCGTGATGCCACCAACCGGCCAGGCTCTACCACTCTCCATCATCGCGCCACCACGCTCCCCTCCACACTCCTCCATTCCCAGCTTCCCATCGCCATTCCATCCTCAGAGTTTTCCATCCCCACCGCTGGAATCCTCCCTCACCACCGAAAACCCTTTTATGGACCACCGATACCACTCATGTGGTCCAAAAATTAAACAGAGGCCTCTTATGGAACCCTTGAGACCAGATCTAAAAGGAATCAATTTAAAAAAATAAGTAAAATGTAACACCCCATTCTTCCACAATATGTTTTCCTTTGAATAATGTAGTAGCTTGCATTGTATGCAACTTGGAGATTTAACACACCATGACCAATCAAACTAGCCATTATGAATAGTAATACCAACTTTTTGAAATTTTATAAATTTTAATTTTCAAAATGGACTTGTTTTTTGTATTCGGAATATCATAATTATATTAGGATTAATTTTTTGTATTTTTTAGAGAACATTCAATTTTTGATGAATAGTGAAAAACACGGCGTTATTGTTTAAAACTGATTTTTATTTAAATAATAAGTAATTTTAATTTCATTTATTTTAGTAAAAATAGGTACATAAATCCTCTATTTGTTCAACGTAATTCATTATATTTATTTTATAATAAGTTCGATATATAAAATTTTATTGAACCTTTTACCTTCTTTTACCCACCTTCATAGAGCATTGAAAATTTTTCATAAAACATAATTTTACCTCTTTTGTGAAATGATTTCCAAAATATGTGATAAAAGGTTGACATAAGTAAGTAAAATTCGGTTCAATAACTTGAAAATAATTTTCTGTGAATAGAAACATTTGAATTATTTACCATGGTTTAATGTAAATAGGGTAATTAAGGGGAATGATGATATTATAACTACCATAACACATGCCCTAATTCTATTGGATAAGTATAATTATACGAAAAAAACCTTAATAATAAATTATGACCTACATTGGTCCACTTGGATTATATTACAACATTTATTATTATTTTATTTAAAGAAGAGTTAAAAGTGTTAAATTCAATGTTTAATAACTCAAAAAATTTTAATATAGGTTTGAAAACAATTTAAAATAAAAAATAAATATTCATTATTAAGTTATAAATATTTAATACCTAATGGAATTTTATTTATATTTTTTAGAATTTAAATATTTTAATTTAGTTAAGACATATTGTTGATGCAGTAACTACCTAATTAATGAAATATTAAAATAATTGATATTATAAATATCCAAATAATTGTAAATTGAGACTTCTAATGAATACCAATAATTTTATAGGTCAATATGACATGTTACGGTTGATTAAATATTTTTTCCTTAAGTAATAATGCTGTTATTATTTTTACAAAAAACCAAATACTAAATAGTGTCAAAATTGTCAAAATTGAGTTTTTAAAACATATACTATATTATTAATTTATATAATATTTCAAGAAATATAAATTTAGAGAAAAATACTTATATTAGGTTTTATATATTAATAATTAATCACTTGGGGTAATCTTGGCTTGTTATTGTATGTTTATTAACCAGATAATATAAAAATACAAAGAGACATGGTAAATGTCAAACTATTTAACTATGAGTTAAATCTAAAAGATAAGGTTAATATGGTGACCTAAACCAGTCTAAAACATATTGGTTGAAATTTTTTCAACCCATCCCCACCTTATCCTCTAAATAAATCATTTTTAGCCATTTGAAACCGAAAATTATTTTACTATAAAATAATATTTCATGTATTTCCTAAAGCGACTCTCACCTCTCTTATAAAAGGGTACTTCCCCTTCTCTTAAATTCACATGACCAAATCCATTTGTCTCAGAAGAACCCTTCCCAAATAACCTCTCAAATATACTTATTTTATCCTAGATCCATTTTTTGGTCATAAATCCAATCTAAAAATCCCTTCTGATCAAATCATAAGGAAGAACCCAAAGAAGAGGTAAATATTTCATCACCTCTTTCAAGTTATTTTCTTCTTCCACTTTTTATTTCATTGTTGTTTCCATTCTAAAATAATAAATCCAGAATATTATATATAAGTTGATGTTATTATAAAAATGGTACAACCATTTTCATTATTCTATCTATCACATGAAAGACAAAGTCACCATACATGCGTACTTACTGTTTACCGTATCATAGTCATGGTGTAATTGGTTATTCAAACACTTCATTATTTGGATGGTTATAATAATTAGTATAAATGATGTAAATAATAAATATAACATGTTAATGATTCTATTTATATGATATACCGTCTAAATTCAAACTATTTATCCATAAATGTAATGATATTGTCACTCATGCGTACATATGGATTACGGTCTCCATGAATTCAATGAGATTCATTCTCCATCGTAATCATTCAAGAATAATTTTAATTTTGTGATTAAAAATAAAATTTACAAAAATAATATCATTATTTATATGAATAAAATTCCTACTATCCCTAACAATCATGGCTTACGTTACCAAGCATATAAAGGAAAACTAATTAGTTAACACCCAAAATGATGATACTACTAAAATATTATTGACAAAGCAATATTAGAAGATCATATATGATATCATATTTATTTATATAGTTATTGTATAATTTAATAACAATGATTTATATATTATAAATGAGGTTAACATACCCTCAACCAGGGAAAAGAACAATTTAAGGGTTAATTCTACAATCTCTTTACTTATTTGAGGTTGATAATACGTAAGTATCTATTGGGACCTCTTTATTAGATGAATATGTGTTTTCCTAAATATGTAATTCAATAAATTTTTACTATTTACAATACTTTGCGTTGAATTAATTTATACCCTTATTTGACCATATATGTTTTGATTGGAATATTTCTGTCATTTTCAAAACAAGGTACTTTTTGACCTTTTCAACAAATTTTGGGTAATAATGTATTTTTTTACTTATGCGGTTAGTGCAGATATTTTCTACCATTATAACATTGTCAAAGCATCCCATAAATGATTATAATAATATTTCAAAAATAAATTTTTTCTTTTATAATAGTATAACTTTTAAATGATTTCAAAATAGAAAGAGATATTTCTCTAAAAAATGTTTTGATTTGATCTATGTCAACATCCTTTGATAGATTTTAAGCTCGTTTGAAGTTGATTTATTATGACACAAAACACCCATATTGAATTTATGGTATAGTGATTTGTTTGACCATGGAAGTGTAATTTTTTACACCATTAATTCTTTATGAATAATATATTAACATTTCATATGCTAGTTTTAATAAGAATGTTTATATTATGTTTAAACCTTTTCATATGAGGAAGGAATTGGACTTAGTAAGTGATGAGTGGAGCACACACTAGCTCCTCGATGCATCGGTAGGTCTCATAAGACAAACTAGTGTCTTGGCACAAGGCCTTGAAAAATCTTATTTTTAGTCTTGGAAGAAGGCCTTGACTATGTTCTTATAAAGTATGGAATTATACATTCCATCATTATGAAAGAGGATACTAATATCACACATTCTTATTATACTAGTAAAATATCCATGTGAATAATTAAATGGAATTAATTTATTTTATCTTTTCCATATTATGTTGAATTTTATGTTTACAAGGCTTTGGTTTCTATCTTATACATTGCCTTAAAAGTTTATATTTTTTATGAATGTTTCCATTATATTGTTATCCTTAGTCAGCATCTGAGCTCACCCATTTCTATGTTTTATTTTTCCCAGGATGGGAAGAAGTATTTTGTGGTCGACCTAAGGGGATAGGTTATGGATATTAGTGTGTTAAAATGTGGACAAAATATTTTTGATGTTTTCATTTCATGGTGTAATGTAAAACAGATGAATGTATATAGTACTTCCAAGTCTACTAAAATTATCGGTCTTTTGGGACACGATTCCGTGTATCATGAAAATGTTATGAAATAATGCACCACCTCTGGGTAACTGGGTTTGGGTTGTTACTGTTGGTATTAGAGGAATTTTAGTACTAAACTTGGAAACTAGATTTAGAAAAACTCTTATTAGAGAACACTACCCTAAGATAGACATTGAAGATTAGTAATGACGAACTTCCTATAATTTTTGTACTGTATAGATTTTGGGAGTTTTCCAATCAATACATCCCTGTCTAGATATGAGTAGGTAGAGGTGGCTCTAGAACAGATATACCTAGGGGTAAAACCCGAAAACACCGCTTTGAGCTTGAATCGTACAGGAACTGGTGCATGACAACGAGCCTTTCTCCACTCTTGGTTATGACACACCTGATGTATATGCTTTGGATAATTCTCATTTTCCTTATAAACCATTATGAAGGGTTTAAAAGTATATACTTTCTCAAAGAAAACATTTTTATGATTATGGATTACATACCTAGACTATTCATTCTATGTTAACTATTTTATATATTTGTAATTATGTATTGTGTTTCATAAACTAATCTGGTGTATGCCATTGTTTTGAAATGGAACCTAGTGTAAGGAATGGAAACCATATCAACCCATGTAATCCATGTAGGGATTTTCCTCAAACTGAAGATAATTATAGTGGATCAGGTGATGCAACTGGTGTTGATTATCTTATCACCAAACTGAGACAACTCACTCAGGTTATGAATAATAACCTTACCCATATAGAGCACCCAGATCCAAAATTTTGAGGGTCAATGTTATAATACTTCATGAGGAAACAACCACCAACATTAAATGGGAGTATGAATCCATTAGTAGCTGAGTAATGGATAAATTCCTTAGAGAAAATATTTCATTATTTGGGGAGTACCAAAAGGGAAAAAGTTATCAGGGTAGTTTATCACCTCATGGGAGATGCAGATCAATGGTGGTAATTAATCCAAAACACAAAGGAATATAAAGAAGTATTGAACATGTAATAAAGGGAGTTTAAAAAAATTTTAAAAGACAAATACTTTCTTCGTGACCATTGATCGGATATGGAAGGACAATTTCTGAGTCTAAGGCAAAAGGAGGATGAGAATGTCACAAAGTATGAGGATATATTTATAAGGATAGCAAGGCATGCAATAGATTATACACATAACCCAAGGAGTAATATTGATCAATTATATGATTTGTTATTTCCATTTCTAAATCCATTATTAGTCTCACAATCCTTCAAATCATATGAAAATATTGTCTTATGCATTATCAAGACAGAAAAGGAATTCTCTAAATCATACGACTTCAAAGAAAAGAAAGAGAAGAAGAGATTTTATGAACAATCTAGAAATTTGAAAAAGGGGAAGAAGGGAATAGTTGAATATCCATCATGTTTTAAATGTGGAAATAAATACATTGGTACTTGCATGAAGGTAATGGGAGTCTTTTACATGTGTGGTGAAAAGGACATCAAGCTCATGATTGAAGGGGAAGAAAGATTATTTCAATGTTTAATTCTACAATTGTAGTGAAATGGGGAATTATGAAAATGAATATCCTAAGAGCTAAGGGAAAATACCTCAGAAAAGTCCAATTGAGCAAGGCCATGTTTATGTAATCACTACTGCTGAGGTAGAAGCTCTGAAAGATGTGGTGGTGGGTAATTTAATGATTCCCTCACATTTATCCAATCCTGTATCTGATTCTATATCATCACATTTTTTCATATCTTCATAGTTTTCTAAGAAAATTAGGTATTTTCAATTTGACTTAACAAGGGAGTTGTCAGTCAGAACACCTAAGGGATGTTTCCTAGCAACAATGTTTTTTGAATCAGTTCCCATTATGGTATATAATTTTTCTTTATCAATAGATATCATCATCATAACCATGATTGAATTTGATATAATCCTCAAAGTGGATTGGATTTCAGACCATGATGTGAATTTTTTTTAAGAAGACGGAGGTTAGAATTTTCTATGATGATACCTTATCTTTTGAGAAGAAACGTCACCACCTGATTCTTATCTAGATACACCCTTAGTTACTCTAATAAATTTAATTATTGGGGAAGAAGACATTGAAATAACTATGAGTGAGGGAAATAATATTTTAATAGATTACTTTCCTATTGTGTAATAATATGTTGATGTTTTTCGAGAGGATTTACCTGGACATCCTCCAGAATAAAAAACAGAGATTTCCATTGATGAAATTCCTTGTTCAAGGCCCATATCGAAGACCCCTTATAGAATTCCCACTGTGGAATTAGTGGAAGGGACAAAAAAACTAGAGGGATTGATTAATAAGGAATTTCTTCTCCCGAGTGTTTCTCCATGGGGGTCTCCTGTCCTTTTTGTAAAGATAAAAGATGGATCTATGAGTTTGTGCATTGACTACATGGAGATCAATGCTATAAAAATATAGAATGAGTATCCCCTACCTTGAATTAATGATTTATTTGATCAACTTCATAGAGCTCAAAAATTTTCAATGATTGACCTTTGATCTGCATACCATCAGTAGTTCATAAAGATAGAAGGCATTCTGAAGACAACATTTTGAACCAGGTATGAGCATTACGAGTTTACAGTAATGCCTTTTAGATTGAATATTGCACCCTATGTATTCATGGATCAAATGAAAAGATCTTTCAAGGAATATCTTGAGGACTTTGTTGTGGTATTTATTGATGATATCTTTTTATACTACCGAATCTACGATGATCATGAAAATCACTTGAGCATTATTCTAAAGACTCTTAGAAGAGATTAATTATATGGGATGTTTTACAAGTGTGAATTTTGGCTTCATGATATTTATTTTGATGGGATATTTTCTTTCTAGATGGAATCTCTGTGGATCCTTCAAAAGTCCATGGAAATCCATGAATGGCCAGAACTGATGGGTATAACTGGGGTACACAGTTTTATAGGTTTAGTAGGTTAATATCGACTTTTCGTCCATAATTTTTCGAAGTTGGCTAACCCATTAACAAAGCTCACATGTAAAGGGGTAAAACATTTTTTTGAAAAAAGAGTGTGAATAATGTTTTGAAAAATTGAATAGTAGATTATTCAATCTTTCTATCTTGTCTCTACCACCAGAGAACGATGATTTTGTTATTTTTAGTGATGCTTCAAAGAAATGACTTGGTTGTGTCCTTATGCAGAATGATAGATTTATTGACAATTAATCATGGCAGCTAAAAATTCAGGATAAATATTATCATACTCATGATCTTGACATAGAAGCTATAATATTGGCTCTGAAAATATTGAGACACTATCTCTATGGTGAAAAATATGAGATTTATACTGATCACATGAGTTTGATGTATATTTTCTCATAGAAATAACTCAAATAGGCAAAGATGATGGCTTGAACAAGTCAAGGATTATGACTTCACTATACACTACCACTCTGAGAAAGAAAATAAAGTGGATGAAGCTTTGATTAGAAAGTATCATAGAGTTTTGAACAAGATGACAGTTGAAAGGGATCATATTTTCTGGGATCTAGTAAAGATGGATATGAGAATAACCATGGAAGGTGAAACATCAATGATTTTTTAACATAGTTTCCAAACCATATTAACTAGAAAGGGCAAAAAAATTCTCAAACCAATGATGAATTATTTTGAATGAAAATTAATGCTGTGAATGATGGGAGATTGATCGAATTCGTATATGAAGATGGAATTTTGAAATTTGGAAGGTGACTTTCTGTTCCTAATATACTTGATATAAAAATAGAATTTTTGGATGATACTCATAGCTATAAAGACATGAAATTTCATGGAATTTTTTTCTTAAATTCATTGTAATTTTATGAGTCCATAGTTTCTTGACGGCTCCTGATTCTGAGGCCCAATGTGCCCATAATCAATTTCTGATGTTTTTTTCGGGTACATTTAGTAAACATACGTACGAGTATTTCTATATTTTGTAATTTAAATCTGAGGAAAATGATGAACTCGCAGCACCGGTATTCCCTTAAGGAGACATCTACAGCAGTTGCGTTTGGTCGAGAGCGGATGTTAATTTTGGGGATTCTTAATAAATTAAAGAAAATTTATGTGTTACATAATTTTATTTTAGGTGGTGGTTATTTTCTCCATAAGGAAGTTGGAGGTGGGACCCACACCCCACATAACATCCCATGGGAGGATATTTTGTGGTGGGGCCCACAAGTGTTCAAACTCTTCACCTCCACTATAAAATCCCTTAAACCACCCCCCTTAAACTCTTGGAATTCCATAGTTTAATTCTTGCCAACACCCCACCATTAATGAAGAGAATTAATTCAATATCAATTCAAATATTTTTGAATCCATCTCTCCAAAATTAATCTAATGTGTTGTCACATATAATGAGAGACAACTCTTGAGTTGTTGTTCCATAAAAATAATAAAGAACAATCTCTATTATTTTGGCTTAACATTGAGGAGTGCTAAGGAGAAGAGGTAGAGCCTTCTTCCCACGAAGAACACGAAGAACACCATCCTCTCAACGAAGAACGTTCCTCATCTACGAAGAACGTGGAGCAGCATCTTCTACCTTCTTTGACATGGGAAAGGAAGGGAAGCACCGCTGCCCATGAATTACAATGAGGGCGTCGTCTCAATGTAACTTCACCGAACTATACTCCCTCTGGCGTTGGCGGAACAATGATCATCCTCCACGACGCCCGACTTCCGTGAAGCCCGTCTTCCGCGGCATGTCAATGTACATCGTCAATTATGTGTTAGGGGGAATTTGGATTATTTCTTTTTACGTAGGAATTATATCCATGAACTTCAACGTTTATTTTGGAATGATGGTGGCCAAAATGAAATCACCTAATGCGGAGGGCGCTAGCCGAATTAACACGGCCCAACGACCCTCCGTTAATTCTTGTTTTCATTGACTATGGAGGCAGAGCCGATAGGGAACGGTGTCGTCGCCCCGTGTCTGAGGAAGGAGGTCGTGGCCTTGCAGGCTGTGGTAGTCAGAAGAGACAGCGATGACCATAGTCGATGGTGACCGGAGGCGGAAGTTGGTCGTCGGCCGCGTAGAGGAAAACTACGGCCCGCATCCATGAGCCGCTCAGGTTGAAGAACCGGGTGGCTACTGCTGGCTAGGCAGGTGCCGTGAGGGGGAGACACGGCCTGCAACCGAAGGATGCTCGGTGGGAAAAACGGTCGGACTCCTGCCGGCGGAGCTGATGGACCGTGATTCCGCTCAGGGCTGCTCGGATGAAAACCACAGCCCGCTGTGAGGGCCATGTGCACCGGGCAGAACCGACCAACTACGGCCGGCCGGGCAGGAGAGTGGCGGTGATGCTCAGTGCCGCCAGGCGAACCGGAGCGGCCCGCTCCGCGGGCCGGGTCCGCAGGTGGGCCGCACCCCACCCACCCGAGCTGACCGTCAAGCCGGGTCGGACCTGCCAAGTCGGGCTGGGATGACCCCCACAGTCGGGTCGGACCCGCCGAGCTGGGTCGGGCCGACACACCAGCCCACTAGGCTTGATGGGTCAGGCCCGACTCCGCTTAAATTTGAATATCTCCTAAAACGCGCATCTGATCGATGCACCGACTGCGACACTGGGACCCTCGAGACGAGGTGGTCCTTTTGCGATACTCAAAGTGAGTTTTGGACGACTTTGGAAAATGGACAGGTTCTGATCGAGCGTAAATCCAATTGGGCCCCCTGGAACAGAAAAGCCAATAACTCCCAGACAGGGTGTCCGATTGATGCGCCGTCTGTTGCGTTGGGTTTCTTTTGATGATATGGAACATTGGGATAAGTCAAATTTGGACATCAAGATAGTTTATGTATAAATACATTTACTCGATAAGAGGACCCTCCAGGAATTGAACGTGATGTGTGTGGGAACCCTAGAGCTGGCAGCGAGTATGACAACTGCTGTACTGGAATCCTTCGTGGGTTCGATGACGACGATTACTATAACGGAATCATGTGTGGGTTCAATAGTTCCGACTTATGTTCCTGTATCCTGTGTGGGTCTGACAGAATAGCTGGTCCTGCATCCTGTTTGTGTCAGACATCTTAGATGAGATAGATAGCATGTATCCCGTGTTGGTCCAACAGCTTCGGTGGTCCTGTATCTTTTGTGGGTCTGACAGCTTAGATGATCCAGTGGCTACATTTGATCATCTATATCTCTTTGCTATTGTTTCATTCCTGTGTGATCTGAGTCATGTCTTTCATCCATTACCATTATTCTCATTGACTTTACTTCCTTTGTGCAATTGGTTTTTTCTTGGGCTTGAGAGTCGGAGTCGGACTGAGATTGGTAACTTAGGTATATGTATGGAAACATACCTAATGAGGGTTGGTTGATAATTCGTGATTGTATCTTTCTTATTTTGTTTATCCCTAGTTGATATTGTGAGACCTTGTAGGTCTCGGGGTACTTACTGAGTATCGTTATACTCACCCCTACAAGGGCTATGCCCGCACATCATTGTGTTGGATGTAGACAACAGTAAATGGTAACGTAGGCCGAGAGTGCCACGACTGGACGGTATCTGGAGGTGGGCTTTGCGACAAGTCGGCACACGGAGGAGACTGCCCAATTTATTTTCCAGCACAATCTTTTGTATTCAGTTTTACGTAGTGCCTACTTCATGTTGCGTACTCTGTTGTATTTGATTTCTTTTATAAAGGAAATACCTTCCCATCATAGGGATTTACTCATTTGGTGCTAGTCGCCATCCCCTGGCCTATGGAAGAAGGGCTTGGGGTAGTCACGGCACATGCCCTAAGGACGGGTCGTGACAAATTGGTATCAAAGGAGTCCATTCTACTACAGAATATAGACTCTGATTATTTTAACTATGATAGTGTTTTGTTTTTTGGGTGTGGTAACCAGTTTAGGGAAATCAGTGATGGTCTGGCGACCGACGTATCTATACACTAGGACCCTGACTTCTGATTGCTGAATCGTTGCACGAAAAGACTGATTGCATGTGTGTTTCATTTGTAAAAATTTTCTTTGGGAATACTTTGTGTTAGATCACCCGGAATACTGTTTTAACCGTGGCACACATGTTTCTTTTCAGGATGGCCCCACGAAGGCATCCATCTAGGGTTCCGAGTTTCATAGTAGATGGTAGCCCACCGAGTGACGAGGCCTCTGTGTAGGGCCCCATAATAGTGGAGGTACCTGCGGTACCACTACCCTCTAGGCAACTGATACCATCAGCTATAGTAGAAGAGAGTGCACGCCATTAGAGTGCGTTGCACGAGTTACAATTCCAGAGGACGCCCAGGTTCCACGGAGAGACGGACCCACATGCCTCAATGGATTGGATGGAGGCTATCATGAGAGTTTTCAGATTGGTAGGGACACCGTCCGACCTTATGGTGATCCATGCCACAGGTCTCATGCATGTAGTGGATAGCAGATTGTGGAGCCTGATGCTCTAGGTGCATGATGAGGCATCACTACTCTTGATAGACTTCGAGAGTCTCTTTCACTTAGATTTTGTTCCAGCCACCCTTCATTCGGTTCGGATTCAGAAGTTACTTCATCTGCAGCAGGGCAGTATGAGAGTAACTCAGTACTCAGTGAGGTTCACTGACCTTCCATGCTACTCCACGGATATGGTGAGGGACACATTCTTTAGGTCCCAGACCTTCGAGCAGGGACTCAGGCATGAGATCAGGGCAACGAAGATTCCCCTCAGCATTCTGACACAAGGGGGCGCTGGAGAGAGCCCTTCTAATGGAGAGATTTCTTGCTCAGCAGTCGCTAGTAGCGAGACCCACCATAAGGTGTCATGTAGTGGAGTCTTCTGCAGACAGAAGTAGACAGATGTTGCAGAAGACCAAGAGGACTAGGCCATCAAGTGGGCGAATCCAGGATATAGGTTCATTTGTGTGGGGAACACGAGACAGAGTCAGCAATACAAGGAGCAGGCAGTTCTATGGATGCGGTGGGAAAGGCCACATGGCTAGTGACTACCCGACCTTCCATGCAGATGAGCAGCAGACAGTAGAGGGACCTTCCATGCAGAGGTAGAGGTTCAACCATGGTGGACCGCCGGGAGAAGGCGGATGTAGAAGAGGAGCTGGCCGAGTAGCGGGTGGTGGATGAAGTTTCGAGGATCTACCACCACCACCACCAGGAGGTCCACCCCGACTAGAGGGAGTTGGCAGACAGAGGTGGGTTCACCTCCAGGTAGTTGAGGCCTACGACCATGGTGCACCTGAGATGATTTGAGATACTAACTTTGTCTACTCTACCCTTGCTGCAGTACTTACAGACACAGGTTCAAGAGATTCATTTATTGCCACTGCACTCATTCGGAGCTCATAGATTCTGACGGAGCCATTGGCTCGATCTTTACGACTGGAGAATCCTACGGGAGCACACTCAATGATTACGCACTGGTGCCAATAGTGTGATCTTACTCTAGGAGATGAGATCATCGGCTGAGAACTTCTTGTAGTGGTGTCGAGACCTTACGACGTCATTTTGGGTATGGAATGGTTATCCAATGTTCATTCTCTAATTGACTGTATTAGGCACAGAGAGCGGTGTATCCGCACAGATGGGACCAGGTTCACCTTCACTTGTGAGAAGGGATCCTTTGTAGCACAAGATGGAATTACGCAGAGGAGGGGGCAGCCGATCACACATCAGTTGGCTAGTCTCATCCTTGGAGTGGTGGATCTGTTGATTATGAATTTTTCTGTTGTGGTGGATCAGTACACAGATATTTTTCCTGACGACATTCCATGACTACCTCCTCACAGAGAGGTAGACTTCTACATTGACATATACCCCCAGACATCACCGATATCTACTCCATCATATCAGATGGCACCCGCTGATATTCATGAGCTATGGGTACAGCTGGAGGACTTTCATGGGAAGGGATTTCTCCAACCCAGTGTTTCACCATGGGCATAACCGATTTTTTTCACCAAGAAGGCGGATGGGATCTTTCGAATGTGCATCGACTACCGTCTCCTGAATCAGGTGACCGTGAAGAACAAGTACCCACTCCCGAGGATTGATGACCTCTTTGATCAGGTCAAGGGAGTACAATGGTTCTCAAAGATAGACCTCAGGTCAGGCTATGACCAGCTCATATTTCGAGACGAGGATGTGCAGAAGATGACATTCAAGTGTCGGTATGACCACTACGAGTTCTTGGTTATGCCCTTAGACATAAGTAATGATCTAGAAGTGTTCATGAGTCTCATGAACAGGATATTCTAGCCTTACCTCGATCGGTTTGTCGTAGTCTTCATTGACGACATATTGATTTACTCGACTACTAAGGAATAGCACACCTACCATTTGCGGGTAGTACTAGATACACTCCGAGAGAACCAACATTATAGTAATCTCTCAAAGAGCTAGTTATGGATTCAAGAGGTTCAATTCTTTGGAGATTTCATCTCGAAGGCTGGATTTTTAGTGGATCTAGTGAAGATCAAGGCAGTACTTGCATGGGATCCACCCATGAGTGTGACAGATGGGTGGATTTTCCTTGGTCTGGCAGGTTACTATCAAAGATTTGTGCCAGAATTCTCCAGAGTAGTAGCACAACTTCAAGCTTTGAAAAAGAAAAAGAAACCCTTCATGTGGTCAGATAGATGCCAGCAGATCATTCACGATCTGAGAAAGATGTTGACCATTGTATCGATCTTAAGGCTATTGAAAGAGGGAGTAGGGTACATAGTTTACCGTGACACGTCAGGGACCGGACTCAGGTGTGTCCTGATGCAGGAGCAGGTAGTGATCGTGTATGGTTCATGGTAGTTGAGACAACATGAGAAAAACTATGCTACCCATGACATGGACTTAACAGTAGTGGTCTTAGCCTTGAATATGTGGTAGCACTGTCTGAAGGGCGAATGTTTTACAGCCTACTCTGACTACCAGAGTCTCAGGTACATCTTCTTCAAGAATGACCTGAACCTGAGATAACGATGATGGCTCGAGTTCCTCCAGGACTATGACTTCATGATATTCTATACTCTTATGAAGGGGAAAGTTGTAGCAGATGATCTCAGTAAGAGATCAGGAATTTAGCTGTTATGAGAGGCGACATAGCAGCTGGCCGCATTGCATATATCTTTTGTGGATAGAGATGGAGAAACCTTTCATCAGTTTCACATAGTCACTCCTCCGCTTCTTCAACGATTTAGAGAGGAACAACATGGGGACGTTGACTGTGAGATGCGACATACTCAGATATCCTCAGGGAACACACCTGATAGGTTTTTTGAAGGTGGGGAGCATGTCATCTTCTTCAGAGGACGTACCATGGTACCCGTTGCACTACATGAGGAGGTTTTGATGAAGATCCACACCTACACTCTAGTGGTACATCCAGGAGTGGAGAAGATGTATCTGGATCTCAGAAGACAGCACTGGTGGCCGGGTATGAAGAAGGAGGTAGTAGAGTTTGTCTCGGGATGCCTCACTTTTCAGCAAGTGAAGGCGGAGCACATGGTACCAGCATACTTGGTACCACCCTTAAAGGTCCCAGAGTGGAAGTGGGATGGGATATCCATGGATTTCATGATGGGACTTCCACATACATCTATAGGACATGACTCTATCTGGGTAATTGTCGACAGACTCACCAATTCAGCCCACTTCTTACCGATTAGAGAGCAGGGCTCAGTAGGGAGCTTAGGATACCTCTACATTGAAGAGATCGTACGACTTCTGGTGTTACATCGACTATCATCTCTGATCGAGATACTTGTTTCACATCCTGGATATTGAAGGGGTTAAAGGAGGTTTTGGGGACGTAGCATTGCTTGAGCACCGCATTCCATCCTCAGACAGATGGCCAGAATGAGCAGACCATCCAGACACTTGAGGACATGCTCCGTGCTTGTGTACTCGACTTCAGTCGTAGCTAGGAGGACCACTTACACTTGGTAGAGTTTGCGTATCATAATAACTACCACTATACCATCGGTATGGCACCATATGAGGCATTGTACGGCCGAACATGAATAGTACATCTATGTTGGACTGACCCTGAGGAGTCAGCACTTTTAGGAATAGAGATGGTGGAGGCTATGACAGAGAAGGTGCAGATCATTGAGGAGCGGATGAAGACTGCACAGAGCAGACAAAAGTTTTATGCTGATAGGAGACGGAGACCACTACAAATCGAGGATGGAGACCACATCTTACTATGGGTCTCACCTTGACGAGGTCTACAGAGATTTGGGCAAGGTTTCATGTCATATCCATGATTTATCAGGCCATTCCAGGTCCTTAGCAGAGTAGGTTATGTGGTTTACCCCCTACTCTTCCACCTCAGTTGCACAGTGTGCACAACGTCTTCAATATATCTCAGCTGAGGAGATACGTGCATGACCCATCCCACATCATCGACCATGAGGAGCTGGACATCGATGATGGGGAAACTTTCACATAGGTTCTAGTGGAGATTGAGGATCGACAGGTGTGGGTCCTGTGTGGACGGTCGATTCCTCTGCTGAGTGTTCGCTGGCAGCACGTGAACCTCCAGGAGAGCACATGGGAGCGGGAGGCTCAGATTCATGCCCAATACCCCATTTGTTTCCCTAGTGTGTGTTGTAGCTTTACGGGGATGTAAAGCCCTAAGGTGGGGGTAATTTAAAGTCCTGGATATTTGAAGGAAAATTTTTACATAATTTCCTTGGAATTTTACGAGTCTGTAGTTTCTCAAGCAACGTAATTCCGAGGTCCGGTGTGCCCGAAATCAATTTTGGAAGTTTTGTTTAGGTTTGTTCAGTAAACTTACGTGCGGGTTTTTCTATCTTTTGAACCGATGCTCAGAATTGAAATATGAGGACACTGATGAACTCACAGAACTAATATTCACATAAGGATACCTCTACTGCAGTTGTGTTTGGTCTAGAAAAGATGTTAATTTTGGAGATTTTTAATAAATTAAATAAAAATTAAGTGTTACATAAATTTATTTTAGGTGTTGGTTATTTCCTCCAAAGGAATGTTGGAGGTGGTTCCCACACGCCACATAACTTCCCATGGGTGGATATTTTGTGGTGTGGCCAACACATGTTCATACTCTTCACTTCCCCTTTAAACTCCCTTGAACCCCCCCCCCCCTTAAACTCTTGGAATTACATGGTTTAATTATTGCCAACACCCCACCAGTAATGAAGAGAATTAATTAAATTTTTAATTGAAATCTTTTTGAATCAATCTCTCCACGATTAATCTAATATGTTGTCACATTTAATGGGAGACAAATCTTGTGTTTTTGTGCCATAAAAATAAAATAGATCAATATCTATTATTTTGCTTATCTTTGTGGAGAGCTAAGGAGAAGTGGGGGAGCCTTCTTTCCATGAAGTACGTGAAGAACACCATCCTCTTAAAGAAGAACATTACTCATCTTTGAAGAATGTGGAGCAGCATCTTCTACCTTCTTTGACTGGGGCATGGAGGGGAATCACCACCACCCATGAAATACACCAAGGGCATCGACTCAACGTAACTTCACCAAACTCTACTCCCTCCGGCATTGACGGAACGACGACCATCTTCCATGACACCCGACTTCCGTGACGGCCGTCTTCCGCATATCGTCTACATGCAATGTAAATTACAAGGTAGGTGGAATTTGGATTATTTATTTTTACGTAAGGATTATATCCATGAATTTCAACATTTATTTTGGAATGATGGTCGCCAAAATGTTATCACCTAACACGGAGGCCTCGGGCCAAACGAACACGGCCCAAAGACCCTCCGTTGATTCTTGATTGTATTGACAATGGAGACGGATCCAGTAGGGCATGGTGCCCTCACACCGTATTGGAGGAAGGAGTTCGTGGTCATGCAGGTCATGTCCATCATAAGAGGTTGCGATGACAGGAGTCGATGACGACTGGAGGCGGCGGCCGCGCGCTGGCCGCATGGAGGAAAACTGTTGTCTGAATCCACGGGCCGTTTGGGCTAAAGAACCAGCTAACTATTGTCAGCTAGGCTAGTTGTCTGTGGCACCTGTAGGTGCAACATGTTTGAGAGGCGGCCCACAACCTCGGGCTGCTAAGCGGGTGAACGGGCCGGCCGCCTGCCGGCCAGGTTGAAGGACCACGACGATGCTCGGCGCCGCGTGGTAGAAAACTGTGGCCCACTGTGCGGGCCGCATGTGTCGGGAAGAACCATCCATCTACGACACACCGGGCATGGGAGTGGCGACGCCGCGCGGCACTACTGGGCGAGCCGGACCGGCCCGCTTCGCGGGCCGGGTCCGGAGGTGGGACGTGCCTTACCAGGCTAGGCCGACCCCCCCCATCCAGGTTGGACTGTCCATGTCAGGTCAGGCTGACCCCCCAGTCAGGTCGGACCGACCGAGCTAGGGTTGAGCCACTCTCCAGCCCACTGGGCTTGATGGGCCTGGAATGACTCCACTTAAATTCAAATATCTTCTAGACCGCGCATCCGATCGACGCATTGTTTACAACACTTTGACTCTCGCGATGAGGCGGTCCTTTTGCGATACTCTAAGTGAGTTTTGGATGAATTTGGAAAATGGTTGGGTTTGGATTGAGCATAAATCCAACCGGGCCCCTAGAACGGAAAATCCAATAACTCACAGACAGTGCGTCCAATTGACGTGGCGTTTGTCAGGTTGGATTTCTTTTGGTGAGATGGAACATTGGGATACATCAACATAGGATTTCGTGATAGTTGATGTATTGAAACCTTTTCTTGAGGATCATACCCTCCATGAATCGAGCAGGCTGTGTGCGGGAACCCTAGAG
The DNA here is from genome assembly GCA_963277665.1 of Viscum album. Classification (NCBI taxonomy): domain Eukaryota; kingdom Viridiplantae; phylum Streptophyta; class Magnoliopsida; order Santalales; family Viscaceae; genus Viscum; species Viscum album. The sequence goes on from OY728145.1 coordinate 1,642,903,877, forward strand.
ATGGCTGTTACTGTAACGAAAACTATACTGGAATCTTCCATGGGTTTGACGACGAAGACTACTATACCGGAATCCTGTGTGGGTTTGACAATTTTGGATTCTATTCCTTTATCCCGTGTGGGTTTGACAGAATAGCTGGTCCGGTATCCTGTGTGGATCTGACGGGTTTGAAGAGATACATTTTCATGTATCATGTGTGGGTCCGACAGATTAGATGAGATAGCAGGCATGTATCCTGTGTGTGTCTGAGAGCATAGGTTGTCCTGTATCATGTGTGGGACCGAAAACATAGATGATCTAGTGGCTACATATGATCATCTATATCTCCCGAATATTGTGGCATACCTGTGTGATATGAGTCATGTATTTCAACCATTATCATTATGGTGATTGACTTTACTTGCTTTGTGGTATTGTTTTGTGCATGTGATCTGGAGTCGAAGACGGACTGAGATTGGAAACATAGGTATATGTATGGGAATATACCTAATTAGGGTTGGTTGATAGTTCGTGATTGTTTCTTTCTTCTTTTGTTTATCCTTAGTGGATATTGTGAGACATTGCGGGTCTCCGAGTCCTTACTGAGTATCATTATACTCACCCCTACATGGGCTATGCCCGCACCTCGTTGTGTTGGATGCAGACGATGGACAACGCTTACGGAGGCCGAGGGTTCCACGACTGGATGGTATCCAGAGGTGGACCTTGCGACGAATTGACACACGAAGGAAATTGACAGACGTGAGTGATGAGGTGGCCATCTGTACCTACCCTTTAGGTAAGAACCTCGAAGAACGATCCAGAAGTTGCTCTTTAGTTTTTGCTGTCTATCCCTTTTTACATGTACTTGTTATTCAGTTGGGTTTGTATACTATCCCATTTACTTTCCAGAACACTCTTTTGTATTTAGTTTTACTTAGTGTTTTCTTCCTGTTGCGTACTCTATTGTGTTTTTTTACTTTTATAAAGGCAATGCCTTCCCAACATAGTGATTTATGCCTTTGATGATAGTCGCCAGCCCCTGGCCTATGGAAGGCGGGCATGGGGTAGTAAAACATGAGCCCCGAGGACCTGTCATGATAATAGCTCCAATTTTCCTATACACCCTGTTAGAACTAACATGTATACAGATTTGAAAGAACATTTTTTGCGGGACAACATTCAGATGAAGATTTTGGATTTTCTGTCAAGATGTATGGTTTGTCAACAAGTGAATGATGGAAGGCAACAGCCTGGAGGAGTCATGCAACCTATTCCCATACCTTAGTGGAAATGGGATAATATTATGATGGACTTTGTCAAGGGGCTACCAAAGACTCTGAGAAGTAATGATGCAATATGGGTCATTGTTGTTTGCCTTACCAAGTTATCACATTTTCTTTCTATATGATAAGATTTACAACTTGAATGTATGGAAAGACTATATATTAATGAACTTATAAGACTTCATGGAGTACGTTTGTCGATTGTTTCTGATCGATATCCCCATTTTACGTCAAGATTCTAGAAAATACTTTAGAAGGCCATGGATACTGAACTTCGTTTGAGCACTACCTACCACCCTCAAACTAATTGATAATCAGAACGAACTATTCAACCCTTATAACACATGTTGATATTTTGATCACACGACTTTCAAGGTATGTGGGATAAATATTTACCTCTGGTATAATTTTCCTATAACAATAGCTTCTATTAAATTATTCATATGTCACCATATAACGCGTTATACGAAAAGAGATGTCGCACAACAACTTATTAGGATGATGTTGGTGAAGGAAAACACTTAGGACCATAACCTGTTGTGGAAACAATGGAAAAGGTGAAGGTTATCCAAACCCACATCAATGCTTTCCAATGTAGGAAAAAGAGTTATGATGATAACCGAAGGAAGGATTTGGAATTTCAAGTAGGAGACCATGTTTTTCAGAAGGTATCTCCATTGAAGGGTGTTATATGTTTCGGTATGAAGGGTAAATTGAGTCCCAGGTACCTCAGACCTTTCAAAATTATAGAATTAATTGGAGTTGTGGCTTATCATTTGGAAATACCTCCAAGTCTCTCCAAAGTTCATGATGTGTTCCACATGTCACTGTTGAGAAAATATATGCCTGACCCAACACATGTACTCGCCTATATGGAAATTGATCTGGAAACTGATCCGTCTAATTGTGAAAAGCCTGTCAAAATTATTGATACAGTAGAAAAACTCATGAGAAACTAGATGTCTCGTATGGTAAAAGTTTTATGGAGGAACCATAACATGGCAGAGGAAACATGGGAACCCGAGGAACTTATGATGAAGAACCACCCAGATATTTTTATACAGTAATTTTCAAGATATTTGGAGGATGAAATTAATTTTAAGGAGTGAATAATGTTACACACCAAAGCTTCCACGGTACGTTTATCTTTGAATAATGTAGTAGCTTGCATTGTATGGAACATGGAGATTTAACACACCACGACCAATCAAACTAGCTGATGTGAATAGTAATATAATTTTTTTGAGATTTTCTAAATTTTAGTTTTCAAAATGGACTTGATTTTTTGATTCGGAATATCAAAATTTGATTATGGTGAATTTTTGTAATTTTTCTGAGAACTTTCAATTTTGATGAATAGTAAATAACACTACGTTATTAATTAAAACCAACTTTTTATTTATATAATTAATTATTTTATTTTAATTAATTTTAGGTCAAAATTTATATATAATACTTATATATGTTCAAAGTAATTTATTGGAGTAATTTAATAACAATTTTAGATATATAAAATTTTATTGAACTTTTTACCGTCTATTACCCACCTTCTAGGAGAATTTGAAAATTTGCAGAAAACATAATTTTACCGCTTCTGCGAATTGAATTTAAAAAATCCAAGATACATGGTTGACATAAGTAATTAAAATTTGGTTCAATAAGATGAAAATAATTTTTGGTGAATAGAAACTTGTTACTTTTATTTACCACAGTTAAAAGTTAATAGGGTAATTAAGGGTAAAAATGATATTATAATTACCCTAAAAAAAGTCCTAATTCTATTGGATAATTATAATTCAATTAAAAACAACCTTGGGAATAAAAGATGGCCTCGATTGGTGTACATGGATTTGATTAGGACATTTATTATTATTTTATTTAAAAAGAGTAAAAAGTGTTCAATTCATTATTTAATAACTAAACCATTTTTAATATAGGGTTACACACAATATATATTCGACTAAAATTTTTATTAGAAAAATAAAAATATTTTCTACATAATGTTATTTTATTAATAATTTTTAGACATTTGATAATTTAATTTTTTTATGTCACAATGATGATGTAGTAATTACCTTATTAATGAAATATTAAAATAATTGATATTATAAATATCCAAAAAAATTTAAATTGAATCTTATGATGAATTACACTAGTTATATAGTTTAATATGAAATTTTATGGTGGATTAAATAATTTTTTTGATGTAATCATGCTATTACGATTTTCACAAAAACCAAATACTCTATAGTGTCAAAATCGACATTATTGAGTTAACAAAAACATATTATATTATTAATTGATATATTATTCTTAAATATAAAAGGATTTGAAAAATGATTTTGATAAGGTTATATATATTAATAATTAATGACTTGGGGTTTATTTGGCTTGTTATAGTATGTTTATTGACCATATAATATAAAAATAAAAAGAGAGATGGTAAATGTCATACTATTTAACTAAGAGTTAAATCTAAAATATAAGGTTAATATGGTGACCTAAACCTATCTAAAATCTATTAGTTGAGAGTTTTTCGACCAATCCCCACCATATCCTCTAAATAAATCATTTTTGAGCCATTTTAAACTAAAAATTATTTTATTATAAAATAATATTTCAAGCTTTTCCGAAAGTGACCCTCACCTCTCTTATAAAATGGTACTTCTCCTTCTCTTAAATTCAAACCTCCAAAGCCATTTTTTCAGACTTCAACTACCAAAATATCCTCTCAACTATCCTTCCATCTACCTAGTGGACTTACCTAGGCCAAAAATCCATCCTATGGTTCCCTTTTGATCAAATGAAAAGGAAGAACCCGATGAAGAGGTTAATATTTCATCACATCTTTCAAGTTATTTTCTTCTTCCACTTCATCTTTTTTTTTTCTGTTTCCATTATAAAATAATAAATTCATTATCTTCTATATACTACGATTTTATTATAAAAATTGTACAATCATAATCATTATTCTATCCATCACATGAATGAAACAATCACCATATGTGCGAACGTACGGCTTATTGTCTCCACATCATGGTGTAGTTTGTTATTCAAACACTTAATTATTTTGATGGGTATAATAATAAGTATTACTATTGTAAATACTAAATATGAAATTTTATTGATTATTTATATATGATATAACATCCAATTAAATACAATTTCCCCATAAATATAATGATATTGGCGCTCGTGCGTACGTACATATTACCGTCTCCACGAATGCGATGAGATTCATTCTCCATCGTAATTAATCAAGAATAATTTTAATTTGATGATTAAAAATAATGTTTATGAACAAAATATCATTATTTATATGAATAAAATACATCATATCCTAAAAAAAAGGCTTATGTGGCCATGCATATAATGGAAAACGAATCAATTAACACCTGAAACGGTGATATTCCTAAAATATTATTAACAAAGAAATATTAGAGGATCATATATGACATCATATTTATGTATATAGTACATTTATAATTTAATAAAAATCATTTAACTATTATACGAGAGGTTGACGTACCCTCTATCAAGTATAAGTACAAGGTAAGGGTTAATTCTACTATTTCTTTACTTATCTGAGGCTGTTAATACGTAAGTATCTACTGGAAAATATTTATCATCCTCATCAATGTTTACTTAAAATTGTAATTCAAAAAAATATTACTCTTTACTAGAATATGGGTTAAAGTCATTTATAACATTATTTTACTATATATGTTTTGAAAGTAATCTTTCAGTCGTTTTCCAAACAAGGTACTTTATGACCTTTTTGACAAAATTACGGAAAGAATGTATTTTTTTAATTATATGGTGGGTGTGGCTATTTTCCACCATTATAAAATTGTCAAAGAATCTCATATAAGATTATAAAAATATTTTCAAAATAAATATTTTCTTCTATTTTTATTTAACTTTTAAATGATTTCAAAATAGAAAGAGTTGTTTCCCTAAAAAAGATTTGATTTATCTATGTCAACATCATTTGATGGATTTTTATCTCATTTGATGTTTATTTATTATGATAAAAACTTACACATTGTATTGAAGGTTTTTGGATATTTTTGACTATAGATGTGTTATTTTTACACCATTCGTGGTTTATGGATAAAGTATTGACATTTCGTGTGCTAGTTTTAATATGAATTTTTATGTTATGTTTTAACATTTTAATACGAGGAATGAATTAGACTTTGTATGTTACAGGTGGAGCCCTTATTAGATCATTGATGCATCAGTAGGTCACAAGAGGCAAACCAGTGTCTTGGCACAACGCCTTGAAAAAATATTATTTGTAGTCTGGGCACAAGGCGTTGACTATGTTATTATGAAGTCTCGCATTATGCATTTTATAATTATGAAAGTGGCTATTGATATTGAATGTGATTATTCTACTATTATAATATCCATGCGAATAAGTAAATATAATTATTTGATTTTATCTTTTCCATATAATGATGAAGTTTTTGTTTAAAAGGCTTTTGTTTTAGTCTTATAGATTACCTTAAATGTTTCTTCTTATTTGTTAAATTTTCGCTATATTGTTATCCTTACTGAGCATCTCAACTCACTGTTTTCTATGTTTTGTTTTTCTCAGGATGTGAAGGAAGTATTTTATGGTAGAAATGCAGGGATAGGCTAAGGATATATGTGTGTTCTAGAGGGAAAAAATGTAGTTGATGTTTTTATTTCATGATATAATGTAAAACTTTTGAATATATCTAGTACTTCCAAGGCGACTAAACTAATCAGTATCTCAGGACATGATTCCTTGTATCATACCAATGTTATGTAATAATGCACCGAATATGTGTAACTAGGGTCTGGGAATTACATAAGAAGGTTCATAAATATGAGGGTTATAAACAAATGTCAAATCTCTTATCTTTTGGCGGACCACTGATTCTTCAAGGCCATATCTGCACTCTACTGCTGCCACTGCTCGATCCAGGAGTGATCACCATCTCGATAGGAGATTAAAGTCTCTTTTTTTCTTCAATTCACCTAGTTCTAAATTTAATGAGGATGAGGGGTGGGTCTATGTGCAATGAAATGCGGTGGGGGATAGGTAAGACATTGGGTTTTTAACATATATCAGCTTAACTCTCCGGCCTGACATGCCTCATAACTGACACCTGACAATGACTAAAATTATGCCATCCCTAGGGTAAACACGTTGTTATAAACCCAAATGTTATATCGGAATTTTAGTTTGAGACTATATTCTTGAGGTATTTGATTCTGTGTCCAAAATAAATAAATTTAATTTATTTATATTAACTCTGTCAAAAAAAATTTCTAGAGAAGACCCATGCTCGCAAAAATTATATCCCTCCTAATTTAAATAGCATGCTCTAGACACAACCATTCCTTAGATTTTGGAACTATGATACCATTTTATAGATAAACCATTTCCCCCACGTGCATAGTATAAACATACTTAACATTTTTATAAAATTAATTCTGGGATCAACGGGTCTTGGAATCACATGTTGTCTCTGCACCTAGCTCTGGAATTATTCATAGGAATATTTCAATGTCAAATAGGGAGAAAATTGAGTGGATAAATTCTCCCCACCATAGTCCTTTTCATCCCTAAAATGACAAAGGATAGGCATGAGGGGGAAGACCAGTTCTAGCCACTTGGAATCCCATGCCAACGAGCTCGCCAAAGGTTTCTTTGCTATAAAAAACATGCATTAAGAAAAAACACAACACTAACACACTGCCAGTGAAAAGAACACCATGTCTCCACAAATCACCACCTGACTCGTTCTGACCACAAACCTCATAAGGTTGAAATACTCCCCACCTGAAAGATAATTCATCACCCACTAGATATCCTTCCATGAAAGAACTCACAACCAAACCTAAAAATCTTAAGAGAAACATCTCTTCCACAAGGAGAATAATAGGGTTTCCTAAGAATACATAGTACATATTACAAGCCCTTACAAAACCTCCACCAACACATGTAAACCACCTTGAACTCCCAGGTCGATAGAACTCATCCACTACACCTCAACACCATCTACTTTCTGTGGCAGTAACTCACCCACACAGTTTGGGATCTCCCCTCAAGGATGTGTCTTATTGGGGGATGTTTCCATATTACCTATGAATTAGAATCCACAATGAAACATAAAAAACTATCCTAAAGAATCCAGCATACTAGTTATCTCTCTGAACATGATAGTACAAACAAACAACAACTGACTTCCAAGACACTCACACTCAGGCTTAATGAGCTCACAACTACCAACATGCTACCAAGACTCATGCACACAAGTCAAAGGAATCAACTAACACACCTTGACATTATTATCTTTGGGATTGACTACCTCACCCACATTGTTTTCATTGCATCAAAAAATGTGTCTCGGTGGGGTAATGATCTATCTGACTCGTATATTCAAAGCTATGTCAAACACCACTAAACCATCATCTTAACATCGTTTCTCACCCACTACTGACCAAAACCCTGACATGGAATCCTCAAAGTCTGTCTTCATGGAATCATATTGAAAAAATTCAAGACAAACCATGGTCAAAGTGTATATCTTGGGACATTACTCAAGAAGGAAACGAGAAACCCAAATCTCAGTCATATGTGATGCATGTACCATTTTTCTCTATGACTAGTGTCCTAATGTGCCGAGTCAAAAGGTAGGTTATCAGAGTCTTGATGTATGGATATGTCAGTCTCTACAACAATACTAGAGCCCCTGGCCAAAAATCTGATCTCTAAACATACTATCATAGACGTTATGAAACCCAAACTAAGCTCCCATATCGACCAACAATTATTTTAGGTCCAAATTTAGGAACCAACTCTAATACAACTCTATCAAGAAAGGACCCAAAAAGGATTGAGCCACAACTCCCCAATCCTACCTCCTATAGGCCTAGGGAAGGAAACTTGTGCCGAGTAAGCTGTCACACACATGGGAGGCCATAGCATAACATACATAAACACAAAAACACACATACACCTCCAGGAAATAGTGCATATATATATAAAAAAACTAAAAAGAAATGAATGAATAAATCTATCAAAAACCAGAGTACAGTTGAATTAAAAAAGGGAAAATATAGGGCCCAACAAAAGAAAATGGAAAACGTGAATAACCTACATTGATGTTGGGAATCACTGTAAAAAACCCACCAGTATGATTCTCATCCAAGATTTTTTAAAATCCTAGGAAAGTATTTATATTGTGCTCTGCTTGCTACAGGTCCTACTATTGCTCTGTCGAAGAACTTATGGTCTTCACAAGACACATGACACATGCGGGAATATCCTGTTTAGTGGTGAGTATAAGAATACTCTGTAGGCACGTCAAAAACCCCAAACCAAAAAGGGATAAACTTATAGGAATCAGTTATCTCGACCTAGCCTGAGGGACCCAAATAAGAGAGAAGATCCATCTTGTGACAATATTCAACAATACCCCTCTAGTGCGCACCACATCACTATCATGTCATCGAAACGACACATGCGACACGGAATCCCAGAACACACCCAAACATTCAAAGATCCATAATAAAGTCGCATGGCCCCGACAATGGATTGCCCTTGGTGAGAAACTTGAGGTTCGAACACCACGCTCACAATAGAATCAAGATGTACCAACCATATAGAGAACATTAGGATCCTTTCCTTCCCTAATAGCTTGAAAATAAAACTTGTGAAGGCATCAAAAGCTCTGATTCAATGATCCAGAAACACCATCCCAAATGTATCTCAATAGAGAGATTCCAATCCATTAGTAAAACAAATGAATGGAACACCCATACAACCTTCATGATACATGTCCGCGGGGACAAACTCGATAGACAACGCCATAGAAGAAGTCACCCAGTGACTGAACTAGCTCTCACTCCTCATGTAGGGGATCCCACTGAAGACCCACTGGGGGACACCCAAAACCCCTGTAGGAACAAAAAACTATTAAAGGTTATCACACAACAACTCGAATCTAGAACAATTTTTCTTGTAGAGGATCAACACCCAAGTAGTGTTAGTTAGGATGATACCGAGAACATTTCTGAGGAAAAAATCATGATCTCAAACTGACACCCTAGTGATTATATCACTCCGATAGAGGATCATCTCCCATGTACTGACAGTCACAAAGATAATTGACACCACACATGGTAACTTGCGAAACACACTATAGAAAATCGAAATAACAGATATTGATACATAGTTAGAGGGTCAGCTCCCAGGGATCACTAGGGCTCAAACCCCTACTAGAAAATTCATGTTAGTGGATCAATTCCCATATAAATATTTGTCATAGAGATTCCAAAAACCCCACTAGGGAAACAAAAAAGGGACATGAGGATCATGCCAGGCCTCTCAGGGTGATACACTCTCTAAATCTCCTAAGTCACCTATCAAAGAGGATTAAGACAAATCACTCCAGAATGCAGGAGAGCATTCATGCTGAATGTATGAAAAACATCCAAAGAGGGGTCACAGTCTAGTGAATGGGATGTGATACCAAAACCCTTGTAGTATCTAAAGAGGGTTCATAGTCCAGTGAAGGATATGTGATACTAAAACCCTCACAGATAATGTAATAGGGGGTCCCACTCAACCTAGTGGATCAAAAGGTAGAAAACATGAACCAGGGGGACCCAATATACCCTGCTAGTTGTAACACCACCATCTGAAACTAGGGGCAACAACTCAACCCAGCTAGTAGTAATGTCACCAAAGTGAAAATGAGGACCCACTCACCCCAGCTAGTCAGCATCGCTATCCTATTTAATCCACATGATGTCTCGGGCACACTAAATCTTTAATGGAAAATCGTGGCCCCCATCACATTATATATTTAAAAAACATAGGATAGTCTATTCATTCACCAAAAACTGAAAACTGGTGAAAATGGTACTATTAACCAAAATGTGTCTTCATGGGGGACATGCCTAAATTTCGGAACCAATCGATTAGATCACGCCATTGTGATTCTCCTTAAAATACACACGAAACTGACAACCCAGTCATATAAAATAGAAATCTAGTAAAAAAGGGGAATTTTACCTTAGATGCCCAGAACGAGACTTCTGGGGACCAAACCCTAATTTTTGATTATGCACTCAAAATTTTATCTTGAAATGGTCGCCTTGCCATCAGCATCACAATTACACTAACAACGCATTAATAAAATTCTCTGTGTAGATGTTATGTTAGCTACAAGTGGAAATAATAATAAAATATTTTTTTTATTTCAAAGTTTCATATCCCCAGGACACAAAACCAAATCATAAAATTTGAAAACCAATCCCAAATGATATGTCTTGAAGGAGTGGTTGTGTCACCAATGACGGAACGTAAAACAGACCCTTGGATTATGATTTAGAGGGTTTTAAACAAAAAAATTAGGCCAAATTGGCTGGAATGGCTTTCTCTGGCCGGTCTGTACTGTGTTTTTCGGCCCACTATTGTAACAACCCGAGATTTTATGAAAAATATTCTTTTAATTTCATTAATGTATTGTATTGTATGCTACACCAAGATTACCTTGCGCTATATGCAACACCGTATTAGCTTGCAGTATACGCAACACTATTCTTGGAGCGTGTTACACACAATTTTGATAATAGTTATTATACGCAAAATTGAGTATATATATATATATATATTCAATTTTAAATTAAATATGGTTGGATTATTTTATACGAAAAAACGAAGGATTCTTTCACAACACGCAACCCTGACTTGGCTTGCATTACACGCAATCACGACCTTCCTCGATATCCTGTGTTGTACGCAATACCGAGTTTTTACTAAACAACGATATATTGATAAAATATTATTATGAACTAGCCATTATGAATATTATTAACTAAATTTTTAATTTTATGACATTATTATTCATCTTACACATTTTCTAGAACAGGGTATAAGAACAAAATAAATTTTTCGGATAAAATAAGTATTTTTCAAAAAATGCAGTTTTGCCGCCTTTTGATGGCGCACCCACTTTAAATATATTTTTTGACAGGTTTATAAGTTCAATTTTACAAAATAAAATTCTTCTATGGAATCAAGAAATAAAAATTTACTTTGGATAAATTTTTCGTTTTATTCTGGTAACTTTCATATTTTGATGAATAGTAAAAACACGCTACATTTTAATGAAAAACAACTTTTTTCATCGTAAAAATTTATATGGTTATATTATAATATTAAATGGTTTAAAATTATAAATAGAATATATTATTACCATTTAATATAATTTATGTCATTAGCATTGATTTTACATTGAATTTGTAGGTTATATCAATTCAATCTTTTGCAATGTTTTAAACAAAAACCCGTTTTCATTCGACAACGGGATTAATTTTAATTTAATTTATACAACTTCTGTGTATTGAATTTGAAAAAATGGATTCCATATTTGGAATCAGTGGGTCCATATTATGTTAATAGGGTACTTTTTATTTTTGGTAATTATGAATAGTAACTAAGGTAAATTTTATTTACCATAGTTAAAGGTAAATCGGGTAATTAAGGGTAAATATAATATTATAAAATTACCTTAACACATGCCAAAATTCTATTGGATGGCTAAACGTAAACCCATATCAACTAACGGTTAGATTAGATTCATTTTATGGACTTTTGACTATGATAATAATTTAATTTTTCTTAAAACCAAAGAAAGTGACAACATGTCACTCTCTTAAATATTATAAGTATAATAATTTTAATTTAGTGGCAAACATCATAAAACATAGAAAATGAATAGTATCCAGAAATATAATAAAATTATCTACATCATGATAATTTATTTATAATTTTTATGGATTATATAATTGTCATTAATGGTGATACATTAATGATACAAAAATTATTTATTAATTGGAAAATAAGTAATATAGTTTTTATTGAATTAATAATAACCATTAAAAGGCCCAAAAACCTTCCCAAAACATATTGGTAGTGTATATATAAACCATAATCATCCAATGACCTAATATATAACCGTTTTTATCCTTATAAAAGTGATTATGACACTTATATTATTTTATTTTCAATGATTCCAAAGTTGTCACCTTCATAATTTAATAAATATAAAAATTTAAATATTGTGATTTCAAGATGGTAAATTTGGGTAAAAGTATTATTGGGAAAGTTAATATATTTATCTTCATCATAGGATTTTAGTTTAAATTTTTATGGAAAAATCAGTATATTAAATAATTATACAAAAATGTTGTAGTAATTGTTTTATTAAGAGATAAACCAAATAAATGGTTTTAAAAATAATAAAATAAATATTATATGAACTATTTAATGGGATAAACTAATTTTAGAGATACATATGACCTTTTTTGAATCTATTAAAGCTTTTAGTTCGAACATATATTATGTATATAGTTTATTTAAATTCAAATAAATGAATAGTGTCAAAATTGACACTATTGTTATTTTATAAAAATAACATATTATAAAATTGTATAAAAATCAAAAAAATATTTAAAAATAATAAATTTAAATTTATATGGTCTATAATGTCATAAAGTAAACAATTATTGAATATTCACAACAAATAAGTAATTATTTGTTCTAATTTAAAATTTATAATTTTATTACCACAAATAAACTTAAATATATTAAATAAGGATAAATCAAAATGATAAGGTTTAAAATAAGATCCAAACATGTCTAAATTTTATTGGTTGATTATATTACAACCCTATATCATCTAATATTCTAATATGAGTCATTTTTGGAGGTTTTCAAGTGGGGTTAGATTTTTTATAAATTAATATTTTTAAGAATTCCAAAGGTGCCCCTCTCCTCCGTTATAAAAGTTCACCTCCTCCCTCTCCTCCTCACACCAATTTGTTCCTTCAAGCTCGGAAAACCCCTGCCAAATTATATTCTCCACTTCCCTAGAAACATCCTAGATAATCTAGTCTACTTTAAAGACCAATATTAGTGCTCTAAGAGGAGGTTTCAAATAGGTGTATCAAAGAAGAGGTAATTTCTTCTCCAGATTCTTTCAAGCTTCTTTCTTCTTCAACTTCTTCTTCTTTAGTTGTTTCATTATAAAGTAATAACATCAGTATCTATAATATACTTATTTGTTATTATAAATATTAAACAACCCTATTTCACCTTCAATCCATCCTACGGAATACAAAATCACCACACATGCGTACGTACGGAATACAGTCTCCACGCCGTGGTGTAATCTGTTTTTCCACCAACACATTAAATGGATGGGTATAATGGTGTAAAGAATAACTATACATAGTTATTATAACATCATACCGATTCTGATATATTGTATCATCCTCTCCAATTCAATTCAATAATTATGGAAACGATATCATCGCTCGTACATACATACGGACTACCGTCTCCACGACCTGATGAGATTCATTCTCCATGTTAACCATTTAAGAATGATTATAATGTATATATAAGCAATAATAATGAAATATATGACATTATAAAGCTGCTTTATTAATTTATATATGTATTTCATCTAATTAATTCCATTCAACTAAATAAGGAAACAAAAACAACGTTCATGCGTAAGTACGGCCTACCGTCTCCATGAACGGTGTATTTCTTTCCATTTGTAGATCTATTATATATATATATATATATATTCTGAATATATATTATATATAAATCATGTTTTATATTATTGAAGTATGTAATCGTGATCTAAGTAATCATATGAATAATTACAAGTTAAAACACAGACGAAAAATGAAACGATTTTACCCAAAACACTTTTTAACATGGAATTTTCAAAAGAACGGGTAATATAAAGTCATAAGTGAACCATATTTGATATCATAACAATGAATATGATTCTGTAATAAATAAATGACATTATTTAAATCATTATACAGGAGGTTTGGATACATACGAATCATATCAGACATAAGGTAAGGGATAATTTTGCAAATCTCATTTTTATCCGAGATTGCTTATTCGTAAGTATTTACTGGGGATATTTCCATCATGTCCATGTTTTATAAAAGTGTTTTCATGTATGTTTAAAGTCCTTTTTACCCATTTTTGACTTTTAATACATGGTATGTATGGAATCATTCTTTTATTTACGTTACGAGGTACTTTTTTACTTTTCCGACAAAAATACGAGGAGAATGATATTTTTAACTTATATGGTGTGAATGGATTTTTACGGTTTTATAATGCCTGATTTTCATGAAGAATCCTCTGAAATATTTCATGAATATTTTCAACAAAAACCATTTCTTCTAAAATTTCATGACATTTTGTGAAAAGAAAATGATTTTGGAGAAAACTTGATATTTTCCTCAAGAATTCATTTCAAGTGTTTTATAAAAACCATTTTCATCTAAGATGACATTATTTCACATGTGTATGTTTAAAGTATCATGTCTCTATGATTTACACGGTTTCACTTTTCTTATTATGAAATTACATCCATTTATTTTATATGCATTATGTGATGATGGGATGATGTTTATGAAACCCATTTTACTTATTGGGTTATTATGAATGATGTATGTTTATTTTGTGGCACAAGTAAGAATGATTTCATTATGAGATGGGTGGGACCTATATCTCCCTCCAATGCATTGGGTAAATATTTATATCTCATGAGATAGACATGGCTGGAACGGAAGGTTAAACCGGTTCAGTAAAACAGGACTGAAACGAGGAGTGAACTCGATTAAGAAAGGGAATTTGTCCACTAAGATGGTCTTGGCAGCAATTCCTTGGCTAATATGGAAATCATTACATGTTCTTAATGGATTCCACAATTACATGTTTTATTCCCATTATATTTTATCATGGTTTATGTTCCATTATGATCTATGCCTTATGTACTTCCATGTTTTATGTCATTGCTCAAGATTTTAATGTTTAAAAATTATGTTCATGTTTTTTAGTTCCAATGTATATGGTATGTTTTATTTTATCCATGCTTACCCTTACTGAGCATTTGATCTCACCCTTTTTATGATTTATTTTCCCCCAGGATCAAAATAAAGGTTTTAGGTCAGGAAACAAAAAGTGGAAGATCTTTATGGGAGATGTTGAAGATCTTTCACCACGATTAGAAGATTACGTTCCCAGTTTCCAATGACACTAAACTATTACGGTCCTTGTGTGTCTGTTTTTGTTATGTAT
This sequence comes from Viscum album, assembly GCA_963277665.1. Lineage (NCBI taxonomy): Eukaryota > Viridiplantae > Streptophyta > Magnoliopsida > Santalales > Viscaceae > Viscum > Viscum album. The sequence continues at coordinate 1,642,919,309 of OY728145.1, forward strand.
TTAGTATTCCGAAAAAGTAATGCAATGTCCATGTATGTCAACCTTAGGGTCTCTACAGTTGGTATCAGAGGAAAGGATTAGTCAACCTTTGGAAACTAGGATGCGAAAACGTTAGTGAGATCTCTAGAGATATTTCTAAGGTATGTCTAGGGATGTACCTAAGGATAAGAATACGTATAGGATATAGTTCTAGAACTACGGTAACAATCTTAGAATTTAACCTAAGATGTTAGATATTGAGGGTGATCCCCCTTTACTGTGTTGTCTTCCCTAGCAAGATTTTTTCCTCTCACACTATTTTTTTTGGGTTTTAGAAAATGGCTGGAAACAGGAAGATTCATAATAATGGAGGATATGACGGACAATGGAATGATTTTCTTCATGAGAAACCAAATGAAATGGGATCTGGAAGTCCAAACATCGTTATTATGCCTAATCAGCAATCTCATAATATGATCAATAATCTCAACTTTGGTAAGTTTCCCGACTCAGATAATAAGAGAAAGATGGAGTTTCATGATGATCATAGAGGAAAGAAAGTTCAATTTCCCTCATGTAAATCATGTGGGAAGAGGCATCCGGGAGATTGTTTCAAAGGAACTGGAAGATGCTTTGGGTGTGGAAAAGTAGGACACAAAGCTAGTAAGTGCAAAGGAAAAGGTTCAGTTAACACCATGGACAAGGATAAAGTTATTGCTACGACATCAACAATGATTAGATGTTTTAAATGTGGAATGTACGGGCATTATGCAAACCAATTCCCTAATGGAAAATCTCATGAAGAGAATCAGCATGGTCATATGGGTAGTATTTATGTGGATGATGATGAGGAGACTACAAATGATATATGAGCTGAAAGAAGTGTTGAAGCTCAGTCGGTTGTTTTAGAAGGTAGTGGAATGATTGTATGTTTATCGAGAGTTATGTTGTATAGTTAATGGTATTATGGAATAAAGAATCATCTAAGGATTTTTACACTATTTTTTTCCTAAAAGTATTTGAATGTATATGTTGAATGGTACCAGTAACCATGGAATGTTATTCAGATATTTTTGTAAAGTAGATGATATGCGCATAATGAAGGAATATGAAGATAATGAGATGTTTGATTGTATTCATGAGTGCATGATTGATATAAAGACTAAGTGATATCATGGTTTGAGTATATAGAATTTTGAAGATTTTGGTATGTGGAAAGTGTTAACTTTTAACTGCATTCATGTTTTCACTAAGGTTCAATGGGTATTCATTTTTAAAGAGAATAAATGATTAAGGCCTTCGAACATTTGTAACATGACCAACAGGACATATCTTATGATATATGGGGATCAACGATGGTATTAACATACTTCTTATATTAAATCTCTGGTAAAAGTTTTCACTATAATATGGAAATGGACTGCAATATTATGGATAAGCCTAAAGATTGGAATGGATTATGTTGGACATAAATTAGTATTATTTAAGGATAGAACCTTTTGTCGATATTATTGATGGGATGATATAGTAATTTAGTTTAAAAAAAAGGACAACCTGCAGGACAAGCGACAACCCATCACGTCGGACAAGGCTGTGGGAATCGAACCCACAACCGAAGTGCGACTGGCCTTTATCGCCTACCACAGGCCTACAGGAAGTCCTTGGTTAGTAGAAACTAGTTTTATTTTATTAAGTGGTATGATATATTAAGTATAAGTTCATTTTTGGAACCATATACGATTAATCTAACCATAAGATGGACTTATAACTTTTTCTAATCTTTTGTTCGAATGAGATGGATTGACCTATCATTCTATCATATGATTTGCTAACACATCACGAATAACAAATTCAACTTCATTTCTTTAAGGGTTGAAGTGGAAATTGTTCAATTCACAAACAATTTGTGAGATTGTACCAAAATCATGCATGTATTACTTTTAATTCATCAACTTTTGGGAAATGATCTTGAAAACCAAAAATTTTGTCCTAGTTCCCTTATATCTGATGAATCAGATGGTACCTTAGATCATCACAAATCAATAGCTTTGTGATTGTTGGCTTTTTCATAGCCATGTTCTCTACCACTCTCCATCAGAACTTGATGGTTAGATTTTTTATCCATATCCATATTTTCACCTATGTTCTCCTATGTGGAAACCCAGTGATGAGTTAATTTGGGTAACCGTTACATTTCATACTTTAGTTTTTAAAGCCATGTTTTGGTATTCCTTTTTACGATGTGGGTTTCTATTAATCAAACTTTCGAGTAGTAAACTATTTATAACCCCGACGAATTTCGAGGGAGAAATTCCTTTTAGGGGGGGTAGAATGTAACACCACGAGATTTTATGAAAAATATTCTTTTAATTTCATTAATGTCTTGTGTTGTATGCTACACCATGATTACCTTGCGCTATATGCAACACCGTATTAGCTTGCAGTATACGCAACACTATTCCTGGATCGTGTTACACACAATTTTGATAATAGTTATTCTACGCAACATTGAGTATATATATATTCAATGTATAAAGGAAATATGGTTGTATTATGTTATATGAAACAATGAAGGATTCTTTTACAACACGCATCACTGACTTGGCTTGCATTACACGCAATCACGACCTTCCTCGATAGCGTGTGTTGTACGCAATACCGGGTTTTACTAAACAACGATACATTATTATAATATTATTATGAAGTTGCAGTTATGAGTATTATTAACTAAATTTTGAATTTTATAACATTATTATTTATCTTACAGATTTTCTAGAACATGGTATAAGAACAAAATAATTTTTTCGGATAAAATAAGTATTTTTAAAAAAATGCAGTTTTGCCGCCTTTTGATGGCGCACCCACATTAAAGATAGTTTTTGACATGTTTATAAGTTAAATTTGACAAAATAAAATTCTTCTATGGAATCAAGAAATAAAAATTTACTTTGGATAAATTTTTCGTATTATTCTGGTAACTTTCATATTTTGATGAATAGTAAAAACACACTATATTTTAATGAAGAACAAATTTTTTCATCGTAATAATTTATATGGTTAAATTATAATATTGAATGGTTTTAAAGTATAAATGGAATATATTTTTACCATTTAATATAATTTATGTCATCAACATTGATTTTACATTGAATTCGTAGGTTAAATCAATTCAATCTTTTGCAATGTTTTAAAAAAAACCTGTTTTCATTCGACAACGGGATTAATTTTAATTTATTTTCTGCAACTTCTGTGTATTGAGTTTGAAAAAATGGATTCCATATTTGGAATCAGTGGGTCCAAATTATGTTAATAGGCTAATTTTTATTTTTGGGAATTATGAATAGTAACTACGGTAAATTTTATTTACCATAGTTAAAGGTAAATCGGGTAATTAAGGGTAAATATAATATTATAAAATTATCCTAACACATGCCAAAATTATATTGGATGGATAACATTAAACCAATATCAACTAAGGGTCGGATTAGATTCATTTTATGGACGTTTGACCATGAAAATAATTTAATTATTATTAAAACCAAAGAAAGTGACAACATGTCACTCTCTTAAATCTTATAAGTATAATAATTTTAATATAGTGATAAACATCATAAAACATCGAACATGAATAGTCTCCAGAAATATAATAAAATTATCTACATCATGATAATTTATTTAGAATTTATAGGGATTAAATAATTGTCATTAATGGTGATACATTAATGATATAGAAATTATTTATTACGTGGAAAATAAGTAATAAAGTTTTTATTGAAATAATAATACCCATTAAAAGGCCCAAAAACCTGACCAAAACATATTGGTAGTGTATATATACACCATAATCATCCAATGATCTAATATATAACCGTTTGGATCCTTATAAAAGTGATTATGACACTTATATTATTTTATTTTAAATGATTCCAATGTTGTCACCTTCATAATTTAATAAATATAACAATATAAATATTTTGATTTTAAGATACTAAATTCGAGTAAAAGTATTATTTGGAAAGTTAATAGATATATCTTCATCATAGGATTTTATTTTATATTTTTATGCAACAAATCAGTATATTAAATAATTATACAAAAATGTTGTAGTAATTATTTTATTAAGAGATAAACCAAATAAATGGTTTTAAAAATAATAAAATAAATATTATATGAACTATTTAATGTGATACACTAATTTTATAGATACATATGAACATTTCTGAATCTATTAAAGCTTTTAGTTCGAACATATATTCTGTATATATTTTATTTAAATTCAAATAAATGAATAGTGTCATAATTGACACTATTGTTATTTTATAAAAATAACATATTATAAATTTGTTTAAAAATCACAAAAATATTTAAAAATTATAAATTTAAATTTATATGGTCTATAATGTCATAAAGTAAACAATTATGGAAAATTCACACAAAATAAGTAATTATTTGTTATAATTTAAAATTTAAAATTTTATTACCACAAATAAACTTAAATAGATTAAATATGGATAAATCAAATTGATAAGGTTTAAAATAAAATCCAAACCTGTCTAAATTTTATTGGTTGATTATATTACAACCCTATCGCATCTAATATTTGAATATGAGTCATTTTTGGAGGTTTTAAAGTGGGGTTAAATTTATTATAAATTAATATTTTCAAGAATTCTAATGGTGACCCTCTCCTCCCTTATAAATGGGCACCTCCTCCCTCTCCTCCTCACACAAATTTGAGCTTTCAAGCTCAGAAAACCCTTGCCAAATTATCTTATCCACTTCCCTAGAAACAACCTAGGGGTTGTGGTCTACTTTAAAGACCAATCTTAGTGCCCTAAGAGGAGGTTTCAAAGAGGCGTATCAAAGAAGAGGTAATTTCTTCTCCCGATTCTTTCAAGATTCTTTCTTCATCAACTTTTTCTTCTTTAGTTGTTTCATTATAAAATAATAACATCAGTATCTATAATATACTTATTTGTTATTATAAATATAAAACAACCCCATTTCACCTTCTATCCATCCTACGGAAAACAAAATCACAGCGCATGCGTACGTACGGAATCCCGTCTCCACGCTGTGGTGTAATCTGTTTTTCCACCAACACCTAACATGGATGAGTATAATGGTGTAAAGAATAACTATACATATTTATTATAACGGAATACTGATTCTGATATATTGTATCATCCACTCCAATTCAATTATATAATTTTGGAAATGATATCATCACTCGTGCGTACGTACGGACTACCGTCTCCACAACGCGATGAGATTAATTCTCCATATTAACCATTTAAGAATGATTATAAAGTATATATAATCAATAATAATGAAATATATGACATTATAAAGCTTCTGTATTTATGTATGTATGTATGTCATCGACTTAATTCCATTCAACTCAATAAGGAAACGAAAACAGCATTGATGCGTACGTACGGCCTACTGTCTCCATGAACGATGTATTTCTTTCAATTTATCGATCTATTATATATATGTATATTCTGAATATATATTATATATAAATCATGTTATATTTTCTCGAAGTATGTAATCGTGATCTAAGTAATCATATGAATAATTACAAGTCAAAACACGGATGACAAATGAAACGATTTTACCCAAAACACTATTTAACATGGAATTTACAAAAGAGCGGGTAATATAAAGTCATAAGTGAACCATATATGATATCATAACAATGAATATGATTTTTTAATAAGTCAATGACATTATTTAAATCATTATACAGGAGTTTCGGATACATACTAAGCATATCAGACATAAGGTAAGGGATAATTTTGCAAATCTCATTTTTATCCGAGATTGCTTATTCGTAAGTATTTACTGGGGATATTTATATCATGTACATGTTTTATAATAGTGTTTTCATGTATGTTTGAAGTCCTTTTTACACATTTTTGACTTTTACTACATGGTATGTATGTAATCTTTCTTTTATTTACGTTACAAGGTACTTTTTGACTTTTTCCACAAAAGTATGAGGAGAATGATATTTTTAACTTATACGGCGTGAACGGATTTTTACAGTTTTATAATGCATTTTTTTCATGAAGCTTCCTCTAAAAGATTTCATGACTATTTTCAAAAAAACCATTTCTTCTAAAATGGCATGACATTTTGTGAAAAGAAAATGATTTTGAAGAAAACATGACATTTTCCTCAAGAAATCATTTCAAGTGTTTTATCAAAACCATTTTCATCTATGATGACATTATTTCACATGGGTATGTTTCAAGTATCATGTCTCTATGATTTACACGATTTCAATTTTCTTATTATGAAATGAAATCCATTTCTTTTATATGGATTAAGTGATGATGGGATGATGTTTATGAAACCCATTTTATTTATTGGGTTATTATGAATAATGTATGTTTATTTTGTGGCACAAGTAAAAATGATTTCATTATGAGATGGGTGTGACCTATATCTCCCTCTAATGCATTGGGTAATGATTTATATCTCATGAGATAGACATGGCTGGAACATCAGGTTAAACCGGTTTTATGTCGTTGCTCAAGATTTTAATGTTTAAACATTATGTTCATTTTTTTAGTTCCAATGTATATGGTATGTTTTATTTTATCCATGCTTACCCTTACTGAGCATTTGAGCTCACCTTTTTTATGTTTTATTTCACCCCAGGATCAAAAGAAAGGTTTTAGGTCAGGAAACCAAAAGTGGAAGATCTTTATGGGAGATGTTGAAGATCTTCCACCACGATTAGAAGATTACTTTCAAAGTTTCCAAAGACACTAAACTATTACGGTCCTTGTGTGTCTGTTTTTGTTATGTATTAAGTATTCCAAAAAATTAATGTAATGTCCATGTACATCAATCTTAGGGTCTCTACAACAATGGCTAGCTCGGTTCACACTTCCAGACTGTTTCCCCACCGTGTTGGTCACCAGAACTCCACAACAACACCGTGGCGCACCCCACTACCGACATCATCCTTCACTGTTGTGGTAAACCGTGCTATAACGCTCCCGAACGAACTCAGCCGCACCCAGCTGCCCCCACCGTGTTTCCACCTTGGCACCACTGGATTCCACCATCTGTACCACCAGAATCTTCCCTCAGCATTGGAAAACATTCCGCAGACCATTGGGACCACTCTGGTGGTCCAAAAATTAAAATAAGACATCTTCTATAACCCTCAGGTCCATATCTAGTTAAAATTGATGAAAGAAGAAGGAAAAAGGTGCATAAATAGTGGTAATGTGATCAAAGCTCAGACCACCATCCTTTTGATGGATCACCGATTCTTCAATTCTAGCTCTCCGTGCAATTGCTATCGTTGTTCGACCCATGAGCAATTACCATCAAAATTGGAGCTCAAGGACATTTCTTTTATTTGATTATGTCTCTTATTCATTGAAGGATGGGGAGTGGGTGGGGATGTGTGTGATTAAAAGGGGTGGGTGATAGGAGAAAAATTTATTTTCTAACAAATATCTGCTTAACTCCACGGGCTGACATGCCCCTGACCCCTCACTCGACACCAATTAAAATTATGTCTCGTCTTAGGGAAACATGATATTATGAACCCAACTGTGGTCATAAAAATTTGATCCAAGAATCTATTCAGGAGGTGATTGATTGGTAATCCAAAATAAATAATTTTAATTAATTTATAGAAACACCCTCGAATACATTTTCTACAGCAGGCCCACGTCTGAAAAATTTATACCCTGCCTATTGTAAACAGCATGCTCTAGACACAACTATGCCCAAGGATTCCTGATCTGGGCTACCGTTTAAGACATAACCCATTTCCTCCATGTGCATAGTATTAACATGCTAATTATTTTTATAGAATTAATTGTTTCCACACCGGGCCTTGGAATATCACACTTTCTCCCTAAGGATTCACCTGCCATGCATTAATTCCAACATTGATGCACCCACCCATGATTCTTATTATTAAGAACACTAAACTGTGGGCTTACATCCTTCATGGTTTCCCTCAATTACCAAAGTCCACCGACTCATGGACACTCCTAGAATTTCATTACCCAAACCAATGGATTTCCCACTGATCTAGACACATCATTCACCACACAAGCCATAGTTCACAATGAAATCAATGCCCCCATACCAAAACAATTGGCGCCTAACCAACCACAGAAACAACCTATGCATGGTCTCACACCCATTGTCACACAAATACCACCAATAGAACCAAAGTTAATATAACACATTTAACTCTTTGACCACAAGGTCAAAACCCATGAGGGATTCCACAACACCATTATAATAAATCATTTCAAAAATACATGGTCCCAACCTAAACCAAGCCTTAACAAGAAACATTTAATTATCTAGAACTTCCAATAAAAACTATGATTCAATGCCTATAACCCATGGTCTCAAAACTATGGAAATCTCACTTCTCAAGCAACCAATACATATGGTATCATCAAAACACCATGGATACCCACACTATTTTCCCTAAAGATCCATAATTTCTAATTTCTCGTTAATTTAACTTTACAATTTTAAACCCAGGACTCACATTTTAAAACCTTTCATTAACTAACATTTAAATTATATCAATCTTTATAGAGTTTCATTATTCATTGGTTTTCCTAAATAATAATTTATTCACACATATGAATTGAAAACACCATTTAAATTTATTATTGAAACTTAATTTATTATGAACTACCATAATAAAATTAATTTATACATTTCCATTTTATAGACTACACATAAGGATTTTGTCAAATAGGGCGCCACCGTACACTTATATACCAACCATATAAGAGGTTGTGGACCCCTTAAATACCAACCCCAGTAAATCATTTTCAATGATAGGTAGATATGATTCACTATTTGGTATGGAGAAGAGAAACACTATTATACTACCTACATAATGAACCAAAGGGAATTATAAATCATAGGAAGCATACAGATGACCTATCAAGGAAATGTGTCCCGCTTGATGCATGAATGCACGCCCTCTTGTCCAATAATCTCAAAATAGGTTATAATCTCATTAATAAATAAAATCACACCCATGTGCAGTTATATAGGTACATAATCTATCAATTGAAAAAAAATGCACAAATGTCAATTTTCATCCCCTGGATATGTGGTTTTTACCCAATGCAAGGGGTTAAAGGCATCTAATCCTTAATTCATTACTACGATTGAACCTGGTCCTAGTATCCTTAATTCGCTAAACCAATAGTAATTCAAAATGCACAAAATATGACATTACATTGTAATGTACTGGTGTGGGTTTCGAAAGGCTCATTCCCTAAACTGGTGCACCACAAACCTTAAAAGCTCCATACTATAATACATGGTCAAGTCATTATACCATAACATTAATGGTATGTGGGAACTATGTCAACATCTAGATAAGTTTTTCTCTAAGAATTTATTATATTCATGAATAAAAATAGCATCATATGAAGAAATATATAGATGGATATTTCATACTCCATTCTATTTTGATGAATTTATTGAAATAAAACATGTGGTATCTATTAAATTTTGTGTACAAAATTGAAAATTATTGGTTATCCACAATCATTTTATAATTGCACAAATCCGAAAAAGGGTTATATGGAAAACTAAAGGAATGATTTGGAATTTTAAATGGGAGATCATTTTTATTATAATTATCAACATGAAATGGTGTTGTATTCATTAGTAATAATGGAAAATTGTTCCACTAGTTCATAATATGATCAAAATTAAATAAATAATTAAATCTATAACTTATCAATTAGAAATGATACCACACCTCTCTAAAGAACATGATATATTCCATATCTCCCTGTTATGAATGTATATTCCACTGAGAAAGCATGTACTAACCATAAAAAGAATAAAATGGAACCTAAACTTTATTACTATGATGTTCCTATCAAAATTATTGACAATCGAGAATTTTTTTAGGAATCTGATGACTTGACTAGAAAAGGTATGCTTGAGAAATCATAAAATTGAGGAAGTAATGTTAAAACATTTGGATGTTATAAATCATATCCAACCACATATTATAAGAATTTATAATCCCAAAAAATTTGAAGAAAACGTTTTATATGAGAGAAGAATGTAATATATTATCTCGATAAATTTAAAGAAGACTATATTTCATTGCATATACAACATATAATACTGAGTTTAATTGATCACTGAAATATTATTATTTAAAGACATCTATTATAACAATAATATATAATTAGTAGGCATGAATTGAAAATACAATATTATAAAATATAGATAATGGTCAGAATCAATAAAAATTTATTGATTAATTCTTGGGAATTGAAAAATCATATTTTCGAACAGATATTTTAGTATCAAAATAACATTTTCATCAAAAATTGTATTATTTTTAATTTTTAAAAAATAATATAAATAATTTATTTTATGTTTAGAAAATATATAAGACAAATTGAAAATAATTTTTGTAGTCATCATATCAAACTTCCCCTATGGGGAATTTACTAATTTTTATGAAAATAGTTATTCCTAAATAAATTGTGAAAAATAATACTTTTTATTGGAAAATGTATTTTCCTTCCATGAATTTAAAAAGTCCAATTTTTTTATAAAATTATATTAAATTATAATAATATATCTAATATTATATTCAACCTAATTATTTTTATTGGATAAAATGTTATGGTTGAATTTGGTATAAATCATTTTTATACAGAAAAGAATTTTTTTTGAAAAACAATTTTTATCACATTTTGTATGTTTATTTTATATAATTTTCAGAGACTTATAGAGTTTAATTCATGAAAAATGGAAAAAAAAATTTGAATCAAGATGTCCTAATATGGACACTTTTAGTCTTTTATTCATAGTAATTATTTATTGTTACAGTAGTTAGTAATTATCATTATACAGAGGCTAAATTGGGTGATATATGTTATAAATGACATTATTAGGGCTAAATAATTACCCAAAAACATTATTTTTTTTCATGATTACATATCTTACTCAAACATAAATATTCGATACATATGGAAATAATATTTTTTGGGCCATTATTTATACCATTATAATATTTAAGTGAGAGATATTGCCAAAAATATCAATTTGAATCATTAAATATATATAATATTTTAAGATAGATATCAATATAAATTATTCATGATTATAGATTATAATTTAAAAATATTAATTAATTATTTTTTACAGGGAAATTTATTTTGTATTTTTAGTGATGATATAATTTTATTAAATACATTCACAACACTATGACATTATTTATTTAATTAATTGAAATAATAAAATTATTGATTTTAAAAATAATAACAATAATATTATTTTAAATAATTATTTACATAATGATTTTTTAGATATAATGAATACATTATTAATGTTTGAAAGGATTATAATTTAATTCCTTGATTTTATCGATGTATTTAATGTCAAATTAATTATGTGGTTTTAGAAATGATATTAATATAATTTTAAAATAAATAATATTTTATGAAATAATTTAAACATCATAAATCTTTTGGATTATATCACATGAATTGGATATGTATGTAAAATTCAGCCATGATCCATTTATGGGTGGGTTTTTATTTTATTAAAACATTATTAACCCCTATAAGGTATAAAAGATTATTATTAAGGTAACTGTCTAAAGGGATAATAGGTGTTAATACTAAAAGATAACGGTGAAAAGATCCCCAATAATTCTCCAAATTTTATTATATGAGATTATTTATATTTAATTTAATCATTAATTCAAAAAATACCAATTTGGAGTAATTTTTTCATTAAAAACAATTTATATTAATTTTTTACTTTAATAAATTCCACGAATATGCCTCCTTTCAATTATAAAAGGACACCTCCCCTATATATTCTTTACACTATAATGATCCGTATAGATCAACCAAAACAATAACATTACTATTATATACATAATTATTTGTGTTGTATAGGTTTTTTATTCAAAAAATACCATACCTATGCACCTTAAAATGAGATTTAATGAAGTGTACTGAAGAAAAGGTAATCATCTTTACCGACAATTTGATGTTTATTTGCTCTTCCTAATCTATTTAATTTCTTTAAATTATAATAAAATAATTACTGTAGTATCAAAAATAAAAATAAATTTTATTATTATTATTTTATAACCATATACAATCACATTTCTATCCAATGAAATGGGAAAACATCATTTGTGCATATGTACGACTTACCATATCCATATTGTGGTGTAATTTTATTCCATCAAAATTTTAATAAAATGATTATGAAGATAGTAATAATGATTATATATGATTCTAATTACATAAATATTATTTTATTACTATAACACCATATATACCTTCTTACATTTCTATTTGTTGTAAAACGATACTATTGTTTGTGCGTACATGTGGACTACCAACTCCATAAATCTGGGTGATTTGATTTTCATTTAGGCATTACATGGATTATTATTGGAATGTGTATAAATAATCTATATTATACATAAGTTATTTAAATTATTATTGAATGATGAATTATTATTCACATTTATGTCATTCCATCTGTTGAAATGTTAATATAGAGTTTATGCGAATTTGTGGCCTACCATCTCCATTAACGATTTAATTTATTTCTCTATATATATCATTAATAGATGACTATAGTTATATATTTATTGAGTTTATATTATATTTATACCATTTATTAATTTTTTATTTAATGGTTCCCTATTAAAATTTCAAGGATTAGAATGATCAAATGGAAACTTAAAAGAAATATAGGCGAGTTAACAACCAAAATAATGACAATAATAGAAGATTAAAATAAAACATGTGAAAAAAGATATTAATGGATAATATGTGATATTATAGATATATATATATATATCATTATATTATTTAATAATAATAAATATAAATTTATTATACCCAAGGTTAAGGTTTTTTCTTATAATAAGAAATATGTGGTAATGGATTATGTCTAAATTTATAGTCAAATGTGACATATTTGGTAATTTTTACCGTTATATTTTTAAGTGATTTATATAATACCAATTTAAGGATTTAAAAAATATATATTTATTAATGATTAATACTGATTCAATTCATGTCAGTATTTGAAGAATAATTTTTAAAATAAAATCATATTTTATTCATCTTTATCATTAGTTATATTTTCCGTCCATATCCATATTTGTAAAAAATCATTTAATTTTTTTTAATTAATCAAATGATTTATTGAGGGAATTTAAATTACCTTATACATTTTACTTAATTTTAATGGAATTTTTATTACTTATTCTAGAAATCCTATCTTTAACTTTTATTATAAAAAGTCAAAAATAATATACTCTTTTAATATATATTATGTTAATTGACATCCCCGCCACCATAAACATTTTATTCCATTTATATTATTATAAATGTTTTCAATTCTTTTGAAAAGTAATATCCTTATAAAATATTCATTTAAATTCTTCATTTTCAATTTATTATCTATTCATTAATGTAATTTATTTTACTAAAAAATATACATTCATAACAATCATCTATTTTCTCTGGATTTAAATTTGGGTGGTAAAATTCACTTGATATAGTCATGATATTTTTATCATTGAAAACTAAATTTACTTTATATATCAATATTATTTATCATTTATATTAATATTTCATAATCATTATATTTTTTCAATAGAACATGTTTTACTAATTTTATTGATCGGTGAAAATTTGATTAATCCATATTTTTCATTTAATATTAATATTTTTATTGATAATGAATGTTTTTATCCGTTAACGTTATTATTAAATATATGAGGAATTCATTGAAAATTTACGCATGGGTGGATCTTGTAATTTTTACCACCTCAATGGATATAATGGTCTCATGGGAAAAATCATTAAACTAGAAATAAATTTGATTTTGGTGTATAACTATCCATCAATTAAATTGTATTGGCCCAAAGATTATATGGTATAGTTATCGAGATATCCATAATCTGGATGTATAACCATCTAGTCATTTTTTCACATTTTATACAAAACCACTTTATTCCATTAAGTTGTAACTGTTGAAAAATATTAGGGAAACCCCCAATTTTTAATCAATCATGGAAAATTTTAAATTTTAAAATTTAGATCCCCAATGATCATAACAGATTACCCTAAAAAATATATGACCTTGAAATGATCTACAAACTAATAATGTATCCCATTATCATTGAATAGCCCACATGGTCTATGTAACTTAAGTGCCTTTCACATCAAACAAGAAATAAAACATAAAAAAAGGAAACCACCAACTAGATTATCGATTTATTAAACACCATCATATATCCATAAGAAAAAATTAAAAATATAATAAAATGAAATCCAAAAAATTGGACATCAAATCCATCAATGATGTCAATACCACCACTCCCATAATGTTTTATATTCCTCCACAAGGATGAACATCAGCATCATCACCATTGAAAAATGAACACTAGTAGGAAAAATTATGATGTTTATTATTTTGATCTTCCATCATTGGGAATTGTTATACTATCATCTATGATATTAAAAATGTTATATATTATATAGATTCATTTTTTTCTCGAGATATTGGTTAAATAGAATTTTTTTTAGTTATTTACCATTCCATATGGATTATAACATATTGATTCATGATATCTTATTCTATACATAACCATTATAGGGTATATGAGTTGAAACTATTATTTTTATTATTTTTTCCAAAGATATGAAGAAGGATGTTTTGAATAATATCAAGGATGAAATAATTATTTTAATCCATATTTATTATATTTATTATGTAATATGGGAATCATGCATGTCTATGGTTCTTCATTACAACTGAACCATTTATTCATTGGAATTCTATTATGTGAATATAATTATAATTTAATATAGAAGACACTAGATATGGGTTACATGCATTATGGTTGAAATATATTTATCATTATTCTATCCATTAAAACTTGTATAAAATCTTCTTGAAGCTTTTCTACTTTACCATGTCCCCCCTTCCATTATATTTGACACTGATTGTATTGAATATTCATTATTTCATCATCTTCATCACCAGAAAATCCATGATATTTCATCCCCCATTTATTTTAAATGTTTTTTAATTCAAGGATTTTAAAAATTTTAGAAATATTTTTATAGTCGATTCAATAGAACCCTAAACTTTCTTATTGTTATTATTATTTAGATAAGTTTTTTTGGGAAAATCCACACTTTTTATATGGAAGCTATCATTAACATGATACATCCAACTTCATCTATTTGAAAATAAAAATTATTTTTACATGATTGATAAAAAATTTACATCATAAGAATTTTATTTTTATATTATAAAATGAAAAATTAAATTTTAAAATGTTTTATTATTTTCAACAATTATATATTAGTATAGTTCATTTAGTCCAAAATAAATAGTCATTAATTTAGGTCTCTTGACCCTGGGTTCTCTAATAATTTAAATATTAATATCCAATCATAAGAAATATTTTATAATGAATTATAATGAGAATGTGATTAACAAAACCATACCCCCATGAGTGCCTCTCCATCTGTGAAATATTTAGTCCAACACATCATGCAACAACTGAAAACCGAGTTGATTCTTAATAATCCAATTTCAAGGTGATTATCCTATAGAGTTTTTTTACTAAAAATAAATAATAATTCTACCATATTCAAATGGTTTTAATTTCTAGAAAATGCACATAATCTAAACATTGAAAATAACAATAAAACATTATCCAATATATAGACTTTTCAATAGGTTTTCACTATTTTTCTCAAATCCCACTCCAAACAAAATAACTAAACTAATCCAAAAAAAAACTACCCTTTCTCAATAATGAACATAGAAACTCCATGCGCACCATCATGAATCTGGTAAAAACAAACATAACATACACAATGTCTTTTTACCATAAAAGATAACACAATATATACATATATCTGTTACATTATTTCATTAAGTAAAAAATTATGATTCAAAATAATCACACAATCCAAAGAATACAAGGTTCATTTTCATGGAGGATCAACTACATAATAAATATATTTTACAATATGGGTGAATATTTATCTACAATTTAGGAACCATATATTACCTTTTAAACATCCAAAATGTTTTATTAATCATTGCATGTTGGGGAATAGAAATTTAAGAAATGGGTGGATTCTAAGGAAAAAATTAGAAACTTGTCAACATTTCTTCATGAATTAGATTTTAAGCATATGAGAAATATTATCTTGAGAAATATATCATATAAAAAGAACATAATACAATTTTTTTTCTCCATCTTTTATTATGGAATGAAAAAAAATTCAAAATATACCTTGTGAAAAGCATGTGGATTTATATGATTATAAACATGATTCATGATCCATAATAAAATTCATTTGGAATAAAAATATAACACTTCCTTGAATATTATAATAATAAATAACAAAATCATTAATATAAGGACATAAAATCAAAATACCATGATCATATACATAAATACCCACACTTTAAATTATCACTATATTCATAAATATGCACACATCAGTTTTTGAGATTATCAAATAAATTAAACCCATTAATTTATTATAATATCAATAATGTCCCATAAAATATTATCTCATGAGATATTAAACCTTAAATAAAGAATCAGTGGATGATATAGATCCTTACCAGTCAATGATTCTCTAACACTTCTGATATGATGAAACAATAACCTCGATCTTAGACGTGTAATATTTGAGAACAATTTAACTTTCAATAACATAAATAAATGTAAATTTCACTATAATATTCAAAAGTATTACCAAAGAATAAACTGGTGTGTTAAAACATCTCATAATCATATCAACACAACTCTTATTAGTATATTTTTTTTCATATCCATGGAACCCCAAGAGAATTTATGAAGAACCTAATTAAAAAGTTGGATTTACATACTGAATAGACAATAGTAGATGATTTCCACCCCAAAACAATAATGTGTTTATTTTCATTGAATTTTCTATATCCTAGTTTTGGACTAAATATAAATGGGTTAATTTCATAATTTAATATTCTAATATTTTAGTGTTAATTATTAATTAAATAAATATTGTTTTGTATATTACTTTAATTTAAAAAACATAAAATGAATAAGGAATATAATATTTGATATGTAAGATTTATTACCTTGAGAATATAAAATGGGAAATGTTATTATGAAAAATATAATAAGGGATAAACCTAAGGTAAATAAAAATAAAATAACTAGATTTATTATAAAATAATACATTTTTGTTCAAAAATTCTATAATGATTGAGGAATTTATATATAAACTAATTTAATATATTGAAGGTGAAAATAATTAAATTTGATTAATCATAATTATAATGAATATGTACCTATTTCTAAAAACCATTTCTAAAATAATGTTTACCCAACCATAAAAAATTATATTAATCACTTTAACAGATTATTATGAAAAAATTTAATATTTCAATTTATTAATTAATAGATTAATACTCATTTCAATTCAAAATTTTATGAAATATGTTTAATGACAATCAATTTATAAATTTTTATTAATTTTACTTTTTTATTTTTGTACATTATCATAAAAAATTATTTTTTAAAAATTTATAATTTCAACTTTATCAAATTAATATCATTTTAGAAATCAACATCTAAAAATTAACCTGATGTAATTTTTTGGTATTTTTATACATTTGTTTATTTGTATGTGAATTGTGAAAATCATGTTTTTTAAATATTTTAACTTTTACACCATCATCATAATTAAAGAATAATTTATAAATTTATGACATCTCTTTCAAATTGTAATTTATATTTATAGAGTAAAATAAATCATTAAAAAATATTATGTTGAATTTAGAAATATATGTCTCACATTTTCGAACCTATGTAATCCTTTGTTCTAATAAAGAGTCTAATTTCGATCATTTTCAATCGATTATATTTTCATAAGGTTCAATTCCATTTTGGCATTATTTAAAACCCAAAAACAGATAATATATGTATATTAACAAATAAATATCATGGTAATCAATAACTTAAATAATTTTTCTACAAATTTATTTTAATTCATAAAACATATTTTTTAAAATCCGATTTCTGCTCCATGAAGTGTTATTTTATGAAAATTAATATAATCAACCTATAAAAATGTAATTTTGAAATAATATATCTAAAAATGGAATCCTCATAAATAAATTATTTAAAATTATTAATTTTATATCTAGTTGTAATGACATATAACCAAGTTAAATTATAGTCTTTACAGAAAATGCTGGAATATGGAAACATCGTAATATCATGCATTAAAATTTTAAAATATCACAAAACCCATCCCATAATTAAGTTGATAGATCATTTATTGACCTTTACTCTATCCTCCAAATCATTTTTTTGTATTTTCATAAAACCCACTTGGAAAAGTAGGAACCACGTTACACCATAAAATACCAGAAACCAAAAGCTAGATCAAAATTCAAATTTCAAAATAGAAAAGACACCACTGTGGGGACTAAATCCTGCAAATCATGCACTGCTGGTAAACTCGCTGACACCTTCATAAAAAAATACTTTTAGGAAAATATCACTCATTTGACTAATTGTCTGAATTTTTTTTTCAAGATATGGATTTTAATGAATATTCATTATTTATGGTTCAATATGATAATTTGCATGATGAATGAATTATATTAAATTGATTATTTTATTTTAAATATTAAATTTTATAATAATTTTATAAAACTCTTATGAATCATTGACACATTGCTTTTGAAAGCATCTGAAATGTAAATTTAAATGATTTATAAGTACTAATGGTTATATGATTTTGATGAACTGGGAAATTGAAGACATTTTGGATATAATCATTTAGAAAATAAATTTTTATGTTTTATTATAATTAAATTTTTATATTGGTACCTTTGATATCAAATGATGTGAGTAGTCCAAAAATGGTTTTAAAAGGTATTTAATGTCAAAAATTATTTTAATAATTGAGTTTAAATGAATTTTTTATACAATTTATGTGTATATGAAATAGATTAGAATATCAAACCATATTATTTTATGATACACCATTATTTTTAGAATTTCATTCTTCACAATTAAGGGCATGATATTTTGGAGACACCTTTCATTTATTTCTTATAAATATAGACATAGTATGTCCTTTCTAAAGTGGAAATTGAGTTTTGGTTTCTCAATACCATATACAATAATCCATATCTAAACATCTTATTTCATTACCCCATTAAAATATTGTGACTATAGATCTCTCCACCCATTGATAAACTATAATGATGAGGGAACCGTACTCCTAGAATACGGTTCTTAGAGAAAAATAATTATATTTATAAAATTAATGCGAGTTACTGTAATCCAATTTCAACCATCCATATTTTAAAACATAAAACATAATTATTGGATCATTGATATATGGATGTGTTATTTAGGTTTTTCGTTTTATATAATTAGGATAAACTCTTAAATATGTTTTTAATTGAAGATTGGTAACAATTATACCCATAATTTCTTATAAAACATTATGTTTTCAAAAAATCTTATAAACTTTTTCACATCAGAATCCATTAAATTTATTTATTTATCATAAATCATTGTATCCTATGGAATTAGAAAACATATTAAAGATTTTCTCAAATTATTAGTAAGGTTAAACAAAATCCTTAACAATTGAACATTACCAGTGAAAAAAAGATGAACACAAGGGTATAGAGGCATAATTAATTAGAATTTGGATATCATAAATGAATTCCAACCCATAATTACCAATATCATTAATCATGTGACATAGTATAAACATATAATAAAGTAAAAAGACATATAAATCAATAATCTTGAGCCTTTTAATGTCAATACTGAATAAATGAAACATTAAAAATCCATAGGTGACATAAATAAAACTCATTGGTATCTTGAAACATTTTCATTATAGAATCCATTAATTAAAACTTATATATGGGATTAATATACCTGGTTAACACAAATGATCACTTTGGTTAAACATTTTAACAAGTTAACTCAATATTATCATAAGAGATACATATATTTATTCAACTCAATAATTATTTAACAATACATTGTAGTGATATAGTCGAACCAACCATCAAATATGAGACAAAAAAATTATTTATTTGGATTCACTAACTAATCTTATTTTCATAAAAAAATCAATTTATTATATCATGATAAAAAATTAAATTCTTTCAAATATAAACAAAACAATAGTAATTGTTCTTTTATAACATGTTTACCTTTTGAAAATGTAATAGGTTATATGAGGATCTATTTGAAACAATAATAATCCATTCATAGAATGAATAAGGACAAAGACATTATAACATATCCATAGAAGATAATAATTAGAATCTAGGTAATTTTTCATCAATCAATATAAATATCTTTAATAGATCACTACAAATAATTATTGAGAAAAATACAATTTTGAATTTGAAAATAACTTTTACATACTAAAATATTATAGTATATTAGAAACAATATTAAATAAAAATAAAAATTATATGATATACAATTAATATTAAATTAAAAAAAATTCATGATTATGGAAACATCGATGTATTTCAATAACTATAAAATAGTTATTATTATTTAAAACTTTTATGAAGAGAGTTAAATGTGATGCATGTTGGAACGACAGTGAAACACCCTTTTAAAGAAATTATAAGAAGTTAAATGCAATTTTAAAATAACATTATAAAATAATTAATTTTTTTAAAATAATATTCTTGAAAACATTTTATAAAAAACGATATATAAGAGAAACATTCAAGATATAAAATAGGATACAAGATCAACATCACATACAAAAAAAGACTTGAAGTTTCGTTAATAATTAATATATGTAATTTAATATAGTTTTTTAAAATAGATTATAATAATGATAGATATTTTGTTTAAGATACTAAGATCATATGATTCCCAAAATGGAACCACAAAGATACACAATCACAAAATTAATAATGATTTTAATATAAATCCTTCACAACATTGGTAAAATTTTAATACAAAATAATTGAAATAAAGAGTGAGTTATTACTTGGTAAAAATGATCAATTTAATGAATAAATATGTCATAATTCACTCATTATGTAGTATGTAAAAATATACATGAATCCATGGAAAACGACATGAACCATTTTCCTAGAAAATGATATTGATACAACGAAAACCATTTCCAATATAATAAATCATAATGTGATAGTAACACACAATGTGAATATGTGAACATATGTAAATTCACATAAAATAAGTTTATATAATGTATAAAAAATAGGGATAAATTTACACATTATCATAGTGTATGAAATTCGATGAAGTAGAAGTGCAATATAATGAATGTAAATTGAGTTTTGGAACCCATTACTAAATTAGAATCTTCCAAATAAAACCCCACGGTTGTTGAAAATTATTTTTAACATAATTTATAGTTATTCATCAATTATTCATGACACTACATTTAATAGAGTTTTAAATAAACAAATATAAAGCAGTTAGTTTTAAAACATTAAAACATTCATTATTAAAGGGAAATTGAGAAGAATCCCTTACCTTGAGTCCATACATTATATGTATATTCATAAACAATTATATAATAAAATAATATAAATTGTTTTATTTCGTAATAAAATATTTAAGTATTTATCATTTATTTATAAACTATATATATCAATTAATATATTGATAAATTTTATTACATAATTGAATATGTCAATGTTGTCTGTTTTGAGGATTTTCATTTAATAATTTTAAAATGGATGTTGTATATGGACCCTAGAAATATGTTTCATTGTTTAATCATTTAAATAATAATAATAATGAAATAATTATAAATTTAATAAATTAATTACACATTAACAAAATATTATTGATATTTATGAAAAATTAATTAGGTTTCGATCATGGAGAAGATTAACCATATGTATACATGAGTAACATTTTATTTTTTCAATAAATATGTGAAAATGAAGGTATGTAGTAATTGTTCATTATTGAATAATTATTAAAACATTCACATAAAATAATTTATTTAAATAAAATTATATATTTAAATAATGTTATGTAGTGTAGAAAAATGAATCATATTGCTTTGTGGAGGTCGTATTCCACCCGTATGAACACACATCGTTATCATTTACCAATGGATTGATAGGTAATAAAATAAGTGATATATTATATCTATAGAATGATAATTATATCAGTAATATCTTATATATAGAGTAAATCCATCATTATAATCATTTGTAAGAGGTGGTTATGGAAAAATAATTTCATTAGCTAACGATGTCGTAGTCTGCTGAACATAAGAAGTATGTCTTCATTTATTTTTTCTGGGAATGTGAGTTGGATTTCAGTTATTAAATTAACACAATGACATATTAGTGTATATAAGAAACTTATATTAATATTTTTCAATGGTTTCATAAAATTTTAAGAATGTATAAGAAGAAATAACGATCGGTTAAAATATACACCTCTTCTCCTAACCACCTCAATGTTTTTACACATTAATCCTTATAAAGATTATATTATGAAAAAATATTATATACGTAAATTTTTCATCAATTTTAATATTAGATTTGGGAATTTCTATGTTAAGTAAGTGTGATCAAAATATTTGTTGAAGAAAGGATAATAGGTAATCATTCATAATTGTTGGGTTCCACACTATTGGATTGACAAAATTTATCTAATTAATATAAATTAATTTTAATTGAAAGTGTTCAAAAATTGATATTTTTGGGAAAAAATCACTCAAGGAGTACCCTAGGTCTATTTTGTTGGTGGTTTTTTATTTTGAAAAAGGAAAATGATCGCAAATGAGTAAGCCCGGTGTTCCCCGAAGATAGGTTTTAAAGGTGGCATAGTTTCTAAGGGTTTCCAAAATTTTTGGGCCTCAAAAAGGGAGTTTGAGACTAGAAATGGAAGGATTTATTCAGAGCAGTGAACTGTATGAAGAACATTAAAGAAAATTATCAAGGGATGGGAATTGTGTAACACAATTCATTGACTGCGTACTATGTTACGGGAATGGTACATGGGCGGATGAGAAGGGTACGCTAGAGCAGTTCATGAAACCCAAAACAGTTCATGGCGAAAGGTGGTGCAGTATGTGAATTTCTTGATGTTGGTGGAGGATATCAGATAAATAGGAATAGAGAATGTACGTAGACCAAATAAGAAAAACCCTTTAAAAGTGGCTTGCAGTTCATAATAGAATATGGAACAGTATGCGGTGAAGGATGGAGTGATGATTTGGTAAATCGTATTTTAGCATATTTTCCGAGTATATTTTCCTATAAAAGGAATGTTATTCCCACCAATTACTACTGAGAATGAATATTATTAGAGAACAAATTTTCGCTCTGGGAATTCGGAAATGTCTGAAAGTGGATTGCACAGAAGTAATTTTTCCTAAGGTGTTTATGAGAATTCTTAACCAGCAAAGGAATAAGCGGTTTGCATAGAAGGAAGTCTTGAAGGCAGGGGAGGAAGTCCACTACACTGAAGGAGTTGAATCTGCATGCAGAGAAGGGATCTCCAGTAATCGAGAGAGAGATAATTAAGTAAGTTGTACACAGAGGTGGAGCTCGGATACACAGAGGTGGGATCCGGTACAGAAAAGTGATGATAGTCAATGAAAAGAGAATTTTTTGTGGAAAGAGGGAAGTTTGTAGAGGTGGATTGAAGTTGTAGTTACACGTCGGCGACAACACTTTGTTTAAGATAGAATTAGTATGTGGAGTGTATTTCTGTGTATGAAATCTAGTACAAAGTGTCTTTGAGATGAAGGTAGTTCATGACTTGCACAAGGAAGCTTTTTAGGGCTTCAAATCAGTTTGTGAAAGTATTTTATGGTACATAGAAGTACCTAGTAAGGTGGAATTCATCCGCAGTTAAAAAATGAGACATCAACAGAGAATCTATCTAAAGTGGAGGATGCATGAATTCATGAAAATGAATGGACCTATATGTCCATAAACTCTATTTTACCTACACATCCATAATATATGAGTGGATTCCTCTCCATGAGCAGTGAGAAAAGTTAGGGGAATATGGTGACCCTTTCCACCTGCAGTGAGCTAGAGAAATAGGAAAAGGGATTGGCCCTTGGCAATGAAATGAGAAGACCCTAAAACTTATAAAGGTACTTTTCCTGGGAATAGAATAACATGCAGAAATGTTGTACTCACTATTGGTAGGGTGCCTTAGTGATTTTTGTTTTTTAGCATTGTGGTTGTATGATCCTTAGATATAGCCAAGTGAGGGAAAATCAAGTAAAAATTATTGTGTCCTCGGTATGATTTCCGGTGAGTTTGTATATTGCTATGGGAGGAGGAGAGAATTGAGTTTGGTCTAACAAATAAACCAGATCCGAACTGGAGAATTTTATAATATGTCATACAAAGATCCCCACCTCTCAGGGTATTCGACCTAGTGGTCCTAACATATATAATTTCAATATATGATGAGTTTTATTTTAAATCATATCATAAAATAATATTTTGATTAGTTTAGGAGATATTTTCACCCCATTCACTTTTTAACACCTCATTTACCCTTTTTGATGATTACCATGATAATAATGTTGTTTAATTATAATGGAATAATAATTTTAATATAAAATTAAAATAATCAATACATTTTACATGGATGGAATTTACATCTATATCCCATTAACCTAGAAAAATAATGTTTTTAAGAATATTAAATCATTTAATTAGACATTAATTATTATAAAATTTCATTAATGATATTTTTGTAATTATTCATTAATAATTTCTTTATACTCATCACTAATGAAATTTAATTATAATATAAACCTTATAAATATCCATAAAATGAGATATTTTTCTTTAAAATTAATTTTGTACTATAATTCACCCAAAACCTATTACTTTTTCACTGTTTCAAATCACTTTAATGACTTTTCAATAGCATGCACCTGAATAATGTCATGCATGCATAATCATTTTATGTAATTAATTCCAAAAAAATTTGTAAAATAAATATTATTCTAAATATATTTATATATTTTCAAAAATTATATTTAACACTCACTATATTTTTTTTATCCTTATGTTAATATATAAGATAAATTTAAAAGGGAAATAGTGACATTTTATGTTTTTTGTTACAACAAATAATCGATAAGACATTTTCAAAGATAAATGGAAAAAAAATTACCATAATATGGAAATATGGATGAAGATTGTTGAAACCCATGAAACCAATAGATTAATTTTATGTTTAATCATCATGTTTTGTTTTTGTAATATTATTTAAACTGCAATTACTCATTTTACCATGACCAAGTTGACATATATTTTCTATGGTTACTATTGATAATTGAATAAAATATAGGGGAATTAAAAATCAAATTTGGGATTCCTAATTATTAATATGGAACGCAGTTTTTATTAAAAAAAAATTTGTATGAGGCGGAAGTAAAATTAAGAAAAAAAATTCAATGATAAATATTTTTTTAAAAACAATAATTTCTAAAGCCCTACATGAAGTTATAGCAAAATCCGAAAGAGTGATGATTCGAATGTAAGTAATTAGACTATTTCTAATAAAATGATTACTTTGTTACATTATTATCATGTGGTAAATTTAATTTACTTTCTCATAGAAAATAAATGGTAGTTTTATAAACATTTTATTTCTAACTAATCACTAAAAAATCTATCTTATCAAAAACTAGAAAAATTTCACACATATAATATTTTAGTTTTGTGGTTTATAAAATTAAATACTTCTAGGAAATAAAATTTCCAAAATTTCATCTTATTAATCATAATAATTTATAAAAAAGTAAATTAAAATCATTTTTGAAGAGAATAACTTTTTTATTTTTAAAATAAATTTACTAAAAATTATGATCTTATTTAATAATAATTAATCAATACATACTTATTAATTAGTGACATTATATAAATATTTCTTAGTTCTATTAAAACAATTTATAATTTACAATTGAATAGCTATGTTATCA
Organism: Viscum album; assembly: GCA_963277665.1. Lineage (NCBI taxonomy): Eukaryota > Viridiplantae > Streptophyta > Magnoliopsida > Santalales > Viscaceae > Viscum > Viscum album. Next base: position 1,642,945,342 of record OY728145.1, read on the forward strand.
TTCGAGCATATAAAAATTAATAATTTGGGGTTTGTTTATGCTCAATGTTGTATATTGTATATGTTATCGAACATAGTTTCATTTTTAAATTATCATGGGGTTAAAGTCAACCCCAATTTAATAAATTGTTTCCTCACATTTTTTATAATATCTTGTAAATTCTTGTTTTTATATTTAAAATTAAATTATTTGGAAACTCATAAAATTCAAACAGTTAATAAAACTTTTTCATGAAAATATGGTAAGGCAAAAATAAAGTCGATATTAAATAATATATAACTAGGATTATTGATATGGTAAAATTATTGGCAAGTTAAAATATTAACATAGAGTAAAAATACATTATCTAAATAACGATTGATATAGAAATAAGATATTAATCACGAGAAAGTGAATGATCATGAGAAAGTTAATGACCAAAAAACCATAAATTAATGTGGTGTGAAAACGAATAATGAATCATCATAAATGAATGTAATAGAATTTTTTTCATGATACCGTTCATAATCAGGAATAATTACGTTACCATATAAACTAAGAATAGAAATAAATATTCTTACTTATCCTTCTTTAAATCCATAAAATCAATTTCAGTATTTGGATTATGTTTCAATCAGTTTCCACAATTATCTAATTATTTAATCCATATTATTTTTATAAATAATTAATTTTGGAAGAACAAAAAATTTTTTATTAACCATGTTGTATTTATAAGGGTGACAAGATATTCTTCTTGTCTTTAGAAAAATAAATGGGTTTCACATGGTATGATAAATCTTCAAATGAGTAAACATTCAAATGAATATATAATTTGTTAATCATAAAAATTAATTAATTAAACCAATAGATAAATATATATCATTTTTAATTAATTTACCCTATATCCCATGTATCCACAAATACCTTAAATTTGATGAATGGTTTAACCCCAATGTTCATACCATACATTTCAGCATTCATACCCAAAAAATGAAATATTATTCTTCTGAAAAAATATGTCACTATAAACCTATAGCTTATTTTAATGAACAATACCCTAATATCCAAGAGTTAATTGTTACATTATTTTTTTTCACTGTATGAATGTAATAAATCCTTGAATTACCAAATAATTTAATAGTCTGGGAAAAATATATACACATATAAATATAATATTAAAATTAAAAAAAATAAAATAAAAAATATAATATTCTATTTTAACACCATTATTACATTTTCTTTATCCCCAAATATCAATCATAATAAACTTCTAGGAATATTGGGGATGCGAATCATAAGATATGGATGCGATCTAACACACAGTAGGGGTATGCGTAAAACTGAAGCTATCAGGATTAATTAAGGAGTAATAAATATTTTGAGGTAAATAACAGAAACACATGTGACATAGTCAATAATGTTAACTAAATTTATAATATCATATGACTAAAATATTATCAAATAATTCCATATAAATAATAACATAATTTTGAAACTTATCCATGAAAATACGTTCTAATCGAATATTCACATGGACATGAGTTATTAATCTCATATACTGGGAACTCATAATGAGAGATATCATAACTAATCTATCAAGGCCATGTTTTAGGAAATGTTATATAAATTGGTAAAGACTAATCGAAATACCCCAAATATATCACTTAATGGGACTTACAAATGCATTGAGGGGATAAACACCTCTCTTATCACTTACAATGTTTGTTGAATTCCTCATATTTATAGGGGAAAAGATAGTCATCTAAAAATTAATATTTATAGTTAAAATATGAAATGTTAATAATTCTCCCTATCAAAAAATATTGTACATAATAATTAATCTTTGATGTAAACATGTGATATTTTAATAGTTTACCCAATTAGTAAAAATAATTTTTAACCAACCAACGCAATATTTAGATTGATATAAATGTAAATATCCATATAAAAAATGATCATAAATAATATAGAGAATTATAATAAGGATGTCACCGCTACAAAAAATTACCAATAGTGCATAAGTAAAATGATGGTTGTTTTCATTGATGAATAAAAATCAAAAAATAATTACATTAAAACATTTTTGAAGAAAATATTCCTTTTAATTTTAAAATCACTTATAAAATAATCTTTTTTAATTAATAAGAATTTATTTCATTGAAATAATTCAGAGAAACTTTTATTGGAATATACCATGAAATGAGTGGTAATAATGGTTGGTGATTTTGTATATTATATAAAAGAATTCAATTCTATCTACAATAAAATGGTCAAAATAGATTATTTTGAAAATGATAATAATATTCCATTACAATAATTTTTTAAAAAGAAAAACATTGGTAAAAATTGCATTTAATATATCAATTGGAGTATGTTGAGAAATTTTTTGAAAATAAATTTAGAAAACATAGATATGGATGAAAAAGGATTTTCCACCGAAGTGATAAATGAATTCATCATTTCTTAAAAACATTTTATCAATCATTTTAGTTAAAAAATGATAGGAAAATGAAAACATTAACATAAAAATTTATGAATAACAATATGTTATGAAACTATATTTGGTTTGATATTAAAATGTCAAAATGTTCCCCCAAGGTGGGATTAAACATTGATAATCCCAAATAATGATTAGTTTGTGCAATAAACCTTTACCAATAATGTAATATTTGAATTCTAAGCCCCATTAAAGAGATACAAGAAATGAAACATTTAATACCATGATAAAAATTAATGTTTAGGTTAAATATATCAAAGGGTTAATATATACACCATACAAAATAAATAAGGATGGAATATTATATATATCTCATGGAATTAAAAGTATGTCAAGAAACACTTGTCTCAGGTATCATTTCCCTCATATGTGTTTGATCATCCTTGAGAGTAAATATATATTTATTATAAATCAATTAAATAACCAAAAAAATTAAATAATTCTATATATTATTTACCTATAACTTTTTATCACCTTTTTCGTTAAATATATTTGTTTATATAAGTTTTTAGTTAATAAATACCTCATTTTCAACTTATATTTTGGTCAAGTCATTTCAATACATAATCAATGGTCTTATTAGAATAATATTAATAATGTTGAATATGATATAAATATCATATTCAGTCATTATTTATGTATTTATAATAGTCCATAATAGTTAGATATAGAGAAATGAGTTATACCATTCATAAATACTGGAGGATGTACATGTACATGAATATTGTTTTAATTATTTTAATAGATTGAAAAATGACATATAAATATGAAAAAAACTTTATAGAATAATATTTAAAACATATATTTGAAATAAATTCTATAAATATTTTCTTATTTGCATCCATATGAAAATAAAATTAAAAACCTTTCACATCACTACACAGAGGCATGAGTCTACATATACGAATGAGTGATGTTATCATTTTCCAACAGATTGAATAGTAAAAAATAATCATGATATTATTATAAAATATTTATAATTATATATTAAATATAATATATAGACACAAAATTCATATTTATATCAAGGTTTGATAGGTGGCAAGAGAAAAGAAATTACATCTATTCGTGTGGCCGTAGTTCGCCACACGCATAACAAACAATTTCAATTTTTATTTGATGGAAGATGAGAATGGTATATGTTATTAAAAAATCCTAATAAAATATCAATATATAATATTTATCTATTTAATTATTTTATAAAATGTTATGAAATCTTTATTTTGTTCTAAGAAGATAAAAAAATGAAAATTCAGGATTATGAACTATACTTATTTCATACAACCTCATTTGGATTGCATTTAAGGCCATCCTATAATGATTTTTTCATTCACCCCTAGAATCTATTTCATGGGGATAGATTTAAGCTATTAATTTATGATGGTATTTTTTGAACCAAATTGCTCTATATATTTGTACTAGAGAGGACTGTGTGTGTTAGGGGGGGGGGGTCCTCTAATAACTGGGGGAGAGGACATACATGGATGTTTTTGAAATGAATAAAATGTACACACATTTCACAAATAACAAAATGGTAATGAATTATAATAAATAATTATAATAGATAAGTTTTACAAAATATCCTTAAATTAGGAATTAGATGATTCAGGGTTTTTTTATCCCATATATTTTTAGTTTAACCCATCAATAAACTCGTTGTAAACATAACCATGGTAATTTTTTTTGTTATTTACTATTTATTAGTACAAAAAATTTGGGTGAAATTATAATATAATATAAATTACGGTACTAAAAAATATGGAAGCCATTTTTTAAAAATAAATTTTTTACTTGATAGAATATAATTAAAATTAAACCCACATATGCGGAAAAAAAATTCCTGAATAAAAACCATTCAAAAATATAAAAGTCCATATTTAGAAAATCAATATGAAATCGATACCAATAACCAAAATAGGATTGATAATATTTTAATAGAAATAAATTTAACCTAAAAACATTTATAAAAATTAACTTTGTAAATCATTTAAATAAAAAATTACTTTTCAATAATTATTAGTATTTTCACTATTTAGTAAAAAATTAATATTTTCTTAAAATAAAAAATATAATCTATAAAATAATTTTGAAATGATAATTTAAAAAATGAAGTTATTTTTTACAATTAAATAATATATATTGGTACTTATTTTTAGAATAATTATGAAAAATGTGATTGAACTGGTTTTTAGAAAACTATATTTTTCAGAAAAAAAAATTCATTTTAATTCAACTAATTTTCATATTCATATCTAAAAATTGATAAAAATGAATATATGTGGGAAAAATATGTTTTATAAATTAGTTACTAATATTAATAAGTGGAAAATAAACCACTAGGTTATAACAATATATTATATTATAAAATTTTTGGACATTTTTTAATGTCAATCACAATCTATAAAATAGATTTAATTAATTTAAAAATAATTATATCATATTTTTTTTGGTGTAAAAATTTTCCCTCCTTCAATAAAATTTTCATATCACAATTTCAATAATTTCACCATATAAAAATAATTATGTATTTATTCATCTTAACTATCTTAGAATCCCACATTATCTATATGAACTAATGTACATTTACCATCCAAGTTGTGTGATTCTTCATCACTTTTTATCTAGAGTCGATAATTTATCTAGGAACATCACAATAAGAAATATCGAGTTACAAATTTATTTATTCATAGTTGATATCATTCTTTGGGTCTAGCATGTACTCCCTTAACGATGATATATAGAAAAATCATTTACTTTAGATAGAACTAGTTGAATTTCCACACAATATTCCACTTACAAAAATAATTCTAGGATTCAAAGTTTCCAATGTACCCAAGGCTCATTTTCCATTTCATAACAAAACATATAAAACATTAAGATCATATAGTATTAATAAAACCCAATCTCTTACTTGAAATTTCATGTAACTTCTCTGGTTATCATCAACAAACTATTTCTTGCTTTGATCTACTTTAATATTGGTTATTATAGTCTTTAAAATTTTCATTTATTTATCCACATCTACTTAACTTATAAGCATCCTATCACCAACATCATTCCAACAACATGGTGTGTGACATCTCTTTCCATATAATTCTTTATATGGAACTATTTGAATATATTAATGATGTAAATTGTAATAGGTTATGTTTACATGAATTAAATGCTAATACCACATACCATTAGATTCAAATATCATGAAATAAACATGTATTATAATAATTATATAGTATATTGATATTATCCATGGATTTAAGTGTGACTATAGATACAGAATTAAATATTTTTATGAATTTATTTTTGATGTCGATTTTATAACATAATTAACTCTTAAAACATAATTAATATATTGTCATGAAAGATGATCAAGAGGTAAATTTCCTATAATAGAAAATAAGAGTTATGATTTGGTGAGGCTATAAAAAATAACAAGCATTAAATAATTTTTCCTTAGAGTATTCACCAGTCCAAGGAAAAACAACAGAATAATATCATCCCATTTCCATGATTCCTCAAGTATGTGGTCTCACATCATTCAAATGTTGAAAGACTAAATATATTGACAAATAATCAACAACTCCACAATTCATATTATCCAGAATATTTTTTCTATTAAATTTTAATTCATCATGGGGATACCATGGTGTATAAATAATTTAATGATATGATAATCCTCAAAAGAATTCCCTATCTTCCCCTTATATAGTTGGGACACATTAAATAATTTCGAAATTTTGGACACCATCTTGATAAAATATGTCACACAACATTCCATAATTCATAGATTTATTTTTATATTAAGAATTCTCACAATAATTTTGAGAAAATTATATCTTATCAAGTAAATATGGGTTTTAAATCATTTAAAAAATAGGATATGTCTCCCACTCCTCAAAAATCTCTATATCCATCATTTCTAGATCGATGAATGTTGTATACCCATCGTACCACCTTTATGTTATAAGTATTGGATCATTCTTTCTCAATGAATCAACTACCTTATTTTCCTTCCCTAAGTGTTTGTGTATTGATCAATCATAATCATTAAGTATGTGAAGCCATATTTTATTCCTAATGTGGTGATATTTACATTAAAATATTAATTTTAGACTATTAGGATCCTTTTATATATCATATCCTTCTTTATATAGATAATTCCACCATATATTCAATGAAATAATTATGTATTCTTTCAAAAGATCATGTGTTGGATAGTTTTCTTCATAAATATTTAGGTTCATTGATACAATTTCAATAAATTTATCATTATGTATAAAGACACAACCATTCCCCTTATTTTTTATATAACAATATATCAAAATTCATCATATCGTAATTGTAGAGTAAAAATTGAAGCATTAATCAATCTCCTCTTCAATTCGATAGAACATTCTCCATATTCCTTTTGTCGAAATGAACTTAATCTCCTTTTGAGAAATCTTTGACAATGGGTTAGGCAATCCGTTTTTTGAATAAATCAATGATAATAATTTTCCAAACCATTGAAACTATATAACCTAGTTATATTCATCAGTGTTGGACATTATTTAAATTCATTTTCCTTCATATGATCAACTGATATTCCTTACTTAGAGACAACAGACCCATGAAAATAAAGCATCTAAAGCCAAAATTCAAACTTTCTAAATTTTCGATATAATAATTTACTTCTAGGAGGCACAAAATCCATATGAATTTGATTCACATTAACCACAGATCTTTTAGAATACACCAACATATGTACAATATTTAGTACAACAAAATCATAAACGTATTCCTCAAATACATTGTTTATTTGATCAATGAATATTAAGGTTGAATTATTTAATCAAAATTTAATTATAGTGAACATTTAAAGTCCATATCTCATAATAAAGTATAATTCAGGATATCTTCCTTCATTAGTGGAAATTATTGATACAAAAAATGATGGTCATCCATTGAAAAAATTTAATCTCCTGGAAGTTTATCAAATAAGTGATTAATGAGAGGTTGATGATACTTGGTCTTTATTTTAACTAATACTTCGCTCGTGAATTTGCAAGATGATATATATTAATGAATATGTTTAATTGATTAATTCTATTTTAAAAGGATTTAAATATAGAATAATATTTAATATATTTAGAAAAAATTATGTGGTAAATTAATCAATGGTTATTATCCAAAAAAATGTATAAAAAATATTCTTATTATAAAAATTACTATTGAAATGAACATATCTTAACTAAAAATAAAGAATATAGATTTGAATAAACATCACTAGAATAGGAAAAGAGTAAAATTCTTACAACATTGTAATTTTTAGTGTCCAAGAAGAAAAGATAATGAAATATTAATTTTTTTAGTGGAGAGAAGAAATAAATTTCCACATGAATGGAAAATTTTAACTCTTGATGGAATGAAACCCTTAAAAAGTGTCATAAAATGGAAATTACACACTAATAAAATAAATGAAATAGAGTAATAAAATACCAATAAAGTGAACCTAGGTTTGAAAGTTGATCTTGACATAAATTGAAAAATGAATAAAATATCATTAATACAATTTTCTTTAAACGTCACTTGTTAATGTAGGAGAATCAAAATGAGTAATACATGGAGGAATAGCCTCACCAAGAAACGAATTGAGCATATTTACGATTTTAAAAAATAACTAATTTCATCAGTATATAAAATATATGATTTTTATTAGTGTGTATTGTTGGTATTCAAATCAACATCACATTTATGTTTATTTATGTGTACCATAGGTATTGAAGTTGAGAAGTTGTAATGTTGACATATTTTTTCTAAAATCCGTATTTTTTAGGAATGTCCTTGTATTTATAGAGAATTAAAACTACTATCAAACATATGGTGAAGAATCTAGATGCGGTTTTAAGAAATTCAAAGAAAAAATAACAATAATTAGAATTTTAACAGTTGAAGCACAGTTAGAAACCAAACGAAATCATCCTTCCAAAATATAAACATAAAAAACAATTATATTTTCGTTAATTTCATTTAAATATTAAATCATTTAAATTAAGGTTGAATATAATTTTTTTTCTAAATTTACTAATTACCTATATGGAAATAAAGAATTGTGTACATGGATTAACAATGATAGATTAATTATATTTTTTATTGAACTATTATAATACTATTAACAAAGAACCTAATAAAATAATGATAGGATTGTATTCTGGTATCATGAAGCACTAAAAATCAATCAAAAACATTTTAGATAAACAGTTTGAGTTTTTTTAAGAACATATAAGAAATAATTAATATTTTTTTATTTTATAATATTTTTAAAAAATTAATATATCATTTGTGTTAATTATATTAATAAATTGTTATTATTATATTAAATAATACCTAAAGAAATAATTTATTACACACACACCACATCATTTGAATCATTTTATAGTAAATAGTGGTTTTTTACAAAAATCTAGACACAATAATGGAAATATATCAATATACTAATATTACTTAATGCATATATTTTGAGAAAATTATTCCAAAATATGTATCATGAAAAAATGTTCAATAAATTACAATATAATATTCCTCAACGAGCATTTCATTAACTTTTGTTTAATAATCACACATTTTGTGTTTAAAAGGAATGTTATATTAACTTGGGAAAATGGAATAAAAGGGAACATGTTAAAATGTAAAATGTATGGTGAAAACATCAAAGAAAGTGGAAAAGTAAAATTATTTTATTAAATGATTATTAATTTTCTACTATTATTATCTGAATACCATTCTATGGTGGAAACAAAAAACAATATTTTAAATTTTATTTTCCATTTTTAAAAATGAATTCATTGTAAAAAAATAGAACACCGAATGGAAATAAAAAATAATAAAAACAGAATTTGATATAAATTTTAGAATAGAATTAATTCCAGATACAAAAAAATAATAAAAATAACATTAGTTCAAGAAGTTTAATGATATTGATGAACCATTCAAGAATACCATCTAAACTAATATCTGAGTTGATTCGCCACTAATAGAATGAGAGTTCCCAATCTTTTTGGGTTGGTGACAAGCACCTTGGCATCAATAAGTAACCATTGGGAATGATTAATCTCTAAAATGATTACAATAATAGTGTGCACTACAAAATCTTCATCTGATATATAAATCTATACATACATATAAATTTATAAAGAGATACTAAGTAAACTGAATGTAGAACATAATGACCAAAATCTGCCTCTTTGTTTCCACAAAAACCCAACATGTCCCAAGTCACCCACTATTGGTCACCCTTGCTAAAAAATCAAAAGTAATGTGACATAATCAACACATATTATTAGATAAAAAAGGGATGAAAATTCCATAAGGTACCAGAAGGGTGTGAGGTAATGATTTGAGTAGGATTCCGCTGTAACAGCCAAAAAAATTATTAATGAAAAGTCCTTTGGATTTAAGTAAATGTATTATTAAATAAAATTGTTACATAAAAAAATATTATCTTCTTTGGTTTTATGTTTTTTAAATTTTAAAAAACATTTAATAATTATTACCTTTGCTAGTACAACCAATGAACAATGATCAACAGATTATTATTAATGTAAGGCTATAACAAATCAAATTTATTCAAACAAAGGAAGCGAAGACCTCATACAATAGAATTTCCCATACGATGACCATTTTTGAGATCTAGTAAAGGAGGTATTGTCACTGGGATTCTCTTTTTACCAATCCCATGCTGAGCATCAACATGTTACGCTTGAACAGAACAACCTATAGGAGAAGTGGAAGTTAATACAGATTACCACCTGAGCGATGTTATCCAAGACATTTCAAGAGTCCATCACCATCACAGAAATTACCCTTAGGTCTTATATGGGTGTTATATGGTTTTATGTAACAAGACCCTAGAATTGTTATTTTGTTCATTTTTTTATAGAATAAATAATATACATCCATTTTATTACTGTTATTTTTAAATAAATGTTAAAGACCAAATATTATTTTTAGTTCATATTCAATTAAGAAATCTATTTTAACAATTTAATGAATTTTTGAATTAAATAATATTTTAAAAATTAATTAATACTCAATTTATTTTTTTAAAATAACAATAAATGTATATTTTTTATGAATAAAATGGTAATTTTGATTATGGTTTGAAAGCTGTTTTTGTCAAAACCCATGAATTTTTTATAAATGTCAGTTTTTAGTTTAAAATTAAAAATTCCAATTTATTGAAATTTTTATATATAAATTGATTATTTTTTTTTGATATCGGGACATCAAAATTATCCAATGGGGAATTTTTCATAATTTTTTCAGACATTCGAATTTTTGGGTATAAATTAAATATCGTTTGAATATATAATGTGTTTTATGAAATAATAATGACAAAATAGTGATGTAATATAATAATAAAAATTGTTTGTTTGGCCAATATATGTTTTACATTTAAAATAATGAAATTTTGTATTTGTTTTATTTATTTTACAAATCCTTAGTTGACCATCCAAGACTTATAAAACATTTTCACATTTTAAAATGATTTCCCTAAGAATGTGACTCACCTACACATAAGAAGGCATAATATTTTAATAATTTATGCCATTGAACATATAAAATAATTTTTTCCACTCCACTTTGGAAAAACCCGTGGGGAAAAACCATGGAATGGTTTTTGGTATTGATTAGTTTAATGTGTGGTGTCCAAAACCAAAATAATAATGAATTCCCTCTCTTTTAATATATTTACCCACCCAATATACCATTACTCATCACTAAACCCATTTTAAGCTTGGCCAAACCCTTCCCTATTCAATCTATAATCCTACCAAGGTTCCCCAATCTCCCAATAATTCACTCTCAAGCCTCTCCCATGCCTTTGGGATCACACTTTCATGTAAGGGATTTACTCCTTTCTTTTTTTTCCAAATTCCATTATATTGTTATGCCATTTTATTTTCAATTAATAATGTTGGGGATGATTTCTCACCTGACTTATACTTACCTCCTTATTTTTAAATGATGTGATATCCTTTTATCTCTCATTAATTCCTACCATGTACACCTTTTACCATGCTGAAATTCCGTAAGGGATTTCTCTATCCTCATTAGCATTCAAAAAATTATTTTATATTATGCATTTGAATTCAATTATATAATTAGGGAAATGTATCTATATGAAATATTACTATCCATTTCATGTACATATGATTATATACCCCTTTTAATCTCATCAACCATTTTTATGAATTCTTATGTCACAATATTATGCTACCGAAATTGAACTACGATTTTCCAAGGCAAAGTAATTGTGTAGTGAATACCATTCCAATTTCTCTATCAAGGGTATTAACCTTTATGCGCATCTACTTATTGATTATATATGTTTTTGTATGTATTCCACATTCCTTTATCATGGAATAGATGATGATTTTTAATGATTCCATGTTGTACAATTCATGTGGTACACTTATGCCTAAAATGAAACGATTAATAAGTGTTCACCCTAATTGTGTTCCAATGAATTTGGTAAAGATTACTATCATGATACATCAAGTGAAATGAGTGTTTAATCATTCTAATTCATGTGAAATTAGGGTTTACTCATTCTCCATGTTCAATGAGCCTTGGACCATGTTATTATCATGTTAAATGTTGTTTCTACATTTCTATGTCATAATAATCATGCAATATCATGCCTTTATATTCCTGTTTCTGTAGTGATCCATTTATATTAATATTTCCTAAAAAGTACAATATTCTTCATTTTTTGTCTTTTTTTAATACCTTAATTGGATTAATAGCTCACCCTCATCTTATGCATGTCCTCAGGTTATCCAATGCAATTATAATTACGAAGTAATGGTGTGGTCATGTAAAAGAAGATTTCAATAATGATATAGGGTTTTTATGTTCTATGTAGTTATGAAATGTTCCAAATTTCCCAAAACACTAGACCTCTCAATCCTTAGAGTTGTTCTAACTGAATTTTTAAGTAATGAATCATGTTTATGTGTGTTATAAAGAGAAGAGTTGTTATAGTTTGTATCAGAGGATAAGTTTAGTTATTTTTGGGATTAATATTAGAAAACTAATAGTGAAAGACTTAGGGATAAGACTAAGTATAATAAAAAAATACCCAAATTTCGGTCAGTATTTATTATGTGGTTTATTAAGAAAACACATCCTTGTCTATATATGAGCAGGTAGTGATGGCTCAGGAATATATATATCTTGGGTTAAACCCTGGAAACCCCACTTTGAACTATACTAGAATGGGAACCGTTGAATAAAAATGGGCCTTGATGCACTCTTGGGTATGACACTCTTAGGGGATATGCTTTGGAAAATTCACAAGCATAGTATAGAACATTATTAAGGGAAATAAAAAAAATACCCATAAGAATATATGTTTGGAAGTAGATCCTAGATAATATTGATAAGTAAAAGAAATTAATGTAATTTATAAGTTATCCCTTTTTTTCATTGGATTCCCCATTATGTGTTCACCATAAATTTCCTTTTATTCCAAACAATGGCCAATAATAGGATGACTCTGGCTAATAACTGATGTGATGATCAATGTGATGTCTGTTCTAATGAGATGCCCAATCTGATGGAGTGGGTATCACAAACAATTTCATGATACTCTCTTAGTTAACTATAGTTTTGAATAGAAACATGGGTCAAGGAGAATGTTCAACCCCCTAATAATGAACAAACTACTATAAAGTGCTTCATGAGACAAATGCCTCTTACTTTTATGGGATCATCTAATCCCTCAATTTCCTAACAATGGATCAACTCTATTGGGAAGAACTTCTCTATCCTTCAATGTTTTGAACAAGAGAAGGTAATTTTGGCTACTTATCATATAGAGGGTGAAGCTAATCAATGGTAGGAGTTGGTCAAAAACATGAAGCCTGAGGAGGAGATAGAGGTGTTTGAATGGAAGGGCTTCCATAAAATATTTTTCGGTAAATATTTTCCTCACACCCTCTGAAATAATATAGAAAGGTACCTCCATTCCCTCAACCAAGAAGATGATGAATCCATCAGAGCGTATGAGGAAAACATCAAAAGGATTCCAAGATATCCCTATGGAATTTTCGTTAAACCTGAATGCAAGGTTAACCACTTCCTTGGTGGGCTAAAACCTAGCCTACGGAAATCCCAAGAGATCCATGACTTTGAGATCTATGAAGAAATTGTCTGATGTTCCCTCAAAGTTGAAATGGATATCGTAAAATCTCAGGGGTATCATGGGGATGTGAAGACTAAGGTGGACTTTAATCTTGGTGGTCCTATAGACAAATCCAATTGTGAAAAGAAATTCCAGCACCCCACTTTACAAAGGTGTGGAATGAAGCACCCCTAAAATTACCTAATGGGGGTGATGAAATGAGTTTGGTTTGGAAGAGAAGGGCACAAGTCTATTAACTGCTTACAAGAAAAACCCACTACTGCGACAGATGATAGGAATGCTCCGTTCGAACCTCAACACATTGTTAATTTCTTATACTATAAAGAAACATGGAACTTTGGAAACCAATTCCCTAATCCAAGGGGTTTTGGAGGCAACCAATAACCTTCATGGTAGAAAGGGTGATATTTTTCCATCACTACCACCAAAAAGAACTTCAAAAACGAAGTGGTGATAGGTAAGCTAATTATTTATTCAATAATAGTGAACAAATATTTTGATTTAGGTTCTACTCATTCTTTTATATCCCCCATGTTTAGTATAAAAATCACAACACCACCATACATCATGGAACTAAAGATTTTAGTGAGAACAAAAAATGGTGCAATCATTGCATCCGATGAATAAAACTCCTCCCCTATCATATTTTTTTGTTTGAACATCTCTAAGAACCTCATAATACTCCCTCTTTTAAAATTTTATACAACTCATGGCATGAATTGAATTTCTCTATATAGAGCCAACAAATATTTCCATGAGAGGGAAATCACTCTCCAAATAGTCAATTAACCCTCGATTTAGTACTAATGCTAGTAAGAGGATGAATCTTCTTTTGAAGGATCATCTCAAGAATTGATATTACTGCCCTATAAGAACACATATAGTTATCATATGATTGAGTTTAAGGAAGAAACCATCCTTGAATACATGCCTCTTGTGAGGGAATTTGCTGAAGTGTTTCTTGATGAATTTTCTGGTCTTCCTCCTAGAAGAGATGTTGAATTCTCGATTGATCTTATACCAAGGGAAATCCCAATATCCAGGACTCCATATAAAATGGAAGTTTTAAACCCTGAGGATTTGAAGATACAACTACATGAGAATCTGGATAAAGGGGTTATATGCCCAAGTTCATCACCATGGGGTGAACCAGACATATTCTTCTATAAGAAGGATTGGTCAATGTGCCTTTGCATTTATTATTGTGAGCTCAAAAAATCACGATAAAGAACAAGTATACTCTGCCATGTATTAATGACTTTTTCCAATCAACTATGTAGATTACAATACTTCTCCAAGAAGGATTTTCGGTTGGGATATTACGATGTAAGGTTGAAGAAAGAGGATATCCACAAGACTACTTTTAGAATAAGGTAATGGCACTATGAATTCATTGTAATACCATTCGGACTCACGGATTATCTAGAAATCATCATGGAATTTTTTAATATAGTCTTTATAGATTACCTCGAATATTTTTTGGTTGTCTTTATAGATGATATTATAATATACTCCAAAATAAATGAGGAGCGTGAATAAAATCTAAGCACCGTACTAGAGACCATATGAAGGGATTAGCTCTATGAAATGTACATCAAGTGTGTGTTTGGGTTAAAGGAAGTATCATTATTAGGCAATATCATCACAAGTAAAGGGATATTTGTGGATCCCTCCAAGACAGCTGTAATTGAGGAATGTTTGGGGCCAATATTAGTGATAGATACCTGTAACTTCCTTGGGGTAACTTGATTTTATTGATGATTTTTTTAAAATTTCTCAGAATTGTCAAATCCTCTTACCAAGCTAACTTGGATGGGAATCAAATTTTCTTTGAGTGATGAATGAAAAGAGATATTGAAGGATTTGAAAAGGAGTATTATCACTCTGCTCATGCTCCCACTACCCACTAGTGGATAATTTTTTTTTGTATTTAGTGATGCTTCAGAGAAGTTCATAGGCAGTGAGAAGATGAAAAATGAAAAATTCATTTCCTATACTTTAAGGCAATTGAATGTTAATGAGAAAAACTATCATACACAAGATCTGGAATTATTTGTAGTAATCATCACTTTAAAAATGTGGTGACATTTTCAATTTGTGGAGATGTGTTATATTAATATGGATCACAAAAGCCTAAAATATATAATCACATAGAAAGAGTTGAATATAAACCAACGAATGTGGCTAGAGATGATTAATGACTATGACTGCTCAATCCACTACAAACTCAGTAAAGCGAAGAAGGAGGAATATTCTCTAAGTAGAAAAGTCCCAAAAATTCTAACATTTATTAGAATTGAAAAGGATCTAATAATCTAATATTTTATGAATATAGATAGGGGAATCATAAATAATGGAACATCATCAATTATTTCACAATTGATTTCTCAACCATCTCTTTTTGAAAGGCTAAAGGATGCTCAAAAGGATTATGTGGGAATTAAGAAGGAATAGGAAACTATCAGAAAATGTAAATCTTTATAGTTCAATGTTAGTGAGGAAGGAAATGTGATATTTGGGACAAGACTATGTGTTCCATCAAATATGGAGTTCAAAAATGAACTTTTTGATGATGTTAATAGTTTGAATGTCTCCATTCACCAAGGAAACATAGGGATGTTTTGAGATCTTCGAGAGTATTATTAGTGGGAAAACATGAAGAAGGAGATTGATGAGTATACATTAATGTTCCTAGTATGTCAGTAAGTAATGGATAAGAGGCAGAAGTATAGGGTGTTGATACAACCATTACCCATACCAATAAGGAAAAGGGAGAACATCACCATGAACTATTCCACTATAGTTCCAAAGACATCCAAAGTAAAAAATGATATATGGGTTGTTGTTGATCATCTTATAAATACTGGAGACTTCATTGCAATTCGATATTATTTCTCAATGAATCAACTGGAAAGGATATATATTTGATAAGTTGTAAGGATGCATGGAGTGCCACTATCTATTGTATTCAATTGAGATAAAAAATTCACCTCTATGTTCTGGAAGATTATTCAACAAGCTCTAAATATCAAGATGAAAATTTTTATGACTTATCATCCTCAAACTAATGCCCAACATGAGTGGACTATACAAATACCTGAGGACATGTTTAGAGTATGATTGATGGAATTAATATGAGGGTGGTATCAATATATTCCTATAGTTGAGTTCTCTTAAAATAATAGTTTCAACTAAAGAATCCAAATGACTCCTTATGTAGCCCTTTATGGGGAGAGCTGAAAAACACTAGCATGATGGGATAATGTTTGGGAGAGATAACACCTAGGTCTATTAATGGTTGAAGAAATGATGGAGAAGGTTAAGAATATCTTGCATCATATTAATGATACTTAGAGTCGGCAAAAGAGATATGTTGATAATCATCGACAAGACCTAGATTTTGATTCTTGATATATGGTATTCCTTTGTATATCATCGTGGAAGTGAGTTATGAGATATGCAAATAAGGGAATGAATATTACATGGTACATCGTCCCTTTTGAGATACTTGATCTCATTGGAGTATTGGCCTATTGACTTTCACTCCCATCAAACCTATCTCAAGTACATGATGTATTCCATGTATCAATATTGAGGATGTACATACCTTACACATCACATGTACTCAATCTAGAGGCGGTACCATTGGAGAATGAACTCTCATTTAAATATAATCCAATAAAGATCTTATATCATAGATAAATATTTCTATGAAATAATACAATGATCCTTATCAAGGTGTTGTGAAGAAACCACATGTCTGAATAAGCAATGTGGGAATTAAAGGAAGTGATGAAGAAGATTTACCCTCATATATTTTAGTGTGGGAAAAGAAAATTTCGATGGAAAATTTTTTATGGGGGGAATATAGTAATGAACCAAACTTTTATTAATGAAAATTCATATTGATCTAATTAAATGTATTATTATGTAAAATGATTATATAAAACATAAAAGATTCTTTGGTTTTATATTTTTGGATTTTAAAATATTGTTATTAATTATTACCATTTTTAATATAGCTGTTGAATGGTGATCATATGAAGAGTATAAATACCAGGCTTTAAAAATCCAATTGACTCAGACAAAGGAAGCAATAAACTCATCTGGTAGAATTTCCACATACATAGCCATTTTTTGGATCTCGGAAAGAATGTAGTGTCACTGGGATTCTCTCTTGACCAATCCAAAGTAGAGCTTCAACATTTCAAGATTAAACAAAACTGCCTATAGGAGAAGTGGAAGTTAATAGTGATTTCAACCCGTGCGATGTTATATGAGCCTCCCCAAGAGTCTTCCCCCATCGCAAATCTTACCCTTAGGCATTATGTGGGTGTTATAAGGTGTTATGTAACAAGACCCTAATGCTTTTATTATGTGCATTATTTTGGTATATAATAAAGAATATGCATTCATTGTTTTATTGTTACCCTGTAAATATTTTTTAAAGGATAAATAGTATTTTGAGTTAATATAAAATTAAGAAATCAATTTTGACAAATTAATGGAATTTTCAATTAAATAATATTTTATAAAATATTATTACTAAATTAGGTTTTATAAAATATTAATGATCATATATGTATTATGAATACAATAGTAATGTTTATTAAGGCTTGAAAACCATTTTTCTCCAAACCCATGAATTATTGAAAAATGTACGATTTTATTTTACAAGTAAAAATTCACATATTTTGAATGGTATTTTGGTAAAATTAATATGTTTTTGAATTAGGATGTAAAAATTATCCAATTCTTAACATTTCATAATTTCATGAGATAGTCGAATTTTTGGGTAAAATTTAAATTCCATTTAAATATATAATGTGTTTTATCAAATAATAATGACCCAACGATGATATAATAAAATAATATAAATTTCGAGTTTGTAAAATATATGTTTACCTCCAAAATAATTTGATTTTAGGTTTTTTGGATTTATTTTTCAATTCCTTAGTGGACCCAGAAAGTCTTATAAAACATTCTAAAAGTTTAGAATTATTTTCTTGAGAGTGTGACTCACCTCCACATAAGAAAGACTAATATTTTAATATGTTTATCCAATAACCATATCAAATAATTTTTTCCACTCCAATTATACCAAAACAATTAGAAAAAAACATTTGATGGTTTGTGGTATTTGTTAGTTTTATGTGTGGGGTCCAAAACCCTAAATAATAAAGAATTCCATCTCCATTCATATATAAACCCACTTAATATCCCATTAATCATTTCTCAAACCATTTGGAGATCATCCAAAAAGTGACCTCCTCTATATAGAATACTGCCAAGGCACCGAAATCACTCATTAATCCCCTCTAATGCCTCTCCTAATTCATTGGGATCACACTTCCAAGTAAGGGATTTCTTCCTTTCCCTTTTTGGTCCATATTTATTTATATTGTTATACCCTTTTATTTTCAATTAAAAAATTTGGTGTTTGTTTTATCACCTCCCCTATACATTAATACTTATGTTTGAATGAAGATATACCCATTTATATTTCCTTAATTCCTCCCATTTACACTCATTTCTCTACCGAAATTCCGTAAGAGATTGCTCTCTCCTCATTTACATTCATGAAATTATTTTATATTAGGCATATAAATTAAATTACATATTTTGAGAAATGTATCTATATTACCCATTACTATAAATTTCATCTAAATATTATTGTATACCCCTTTTTCTCACATCAACTATTTTTATTAATTCTTATGTCACACCATTATCCGGCCGAAATTGCACAACGATTTTCCAAACCAAAGTCGTTGTGTAGTGAATACCACTTCCATTTATCTATCAAGGGTATTCGCCTTTAAAAACACATATATATTTATTATATAGTTTCATGCATATATTCAACATTCATTTATCATTTAATAAATGATGATGTGGAAGAATTCTATTATATATGATCCATGGGTCACACTTATTCATGAAATTAAATTGATTATGAAGGGTGCACACTAATAGAACTCCAAATATTTGGTATTGATTAGTATCATAATACAAGAAGTGAAATTAGGGTTTAATAATTATTAATCAATTTCAATAAGGGTTTACTCATACTCCATGTGAAATGATCCTTTGATCATGCTAATATTAGGTTGAATTCTATTTCCATATTTCCATGTTATGATAATCAAGATATATCATGTCTTTATGTTAATGTTTATCCTATTCTCTACTGATATAACAATTTACTAACATGTAATATATTCTTCATGTGGTTCCATGTTTACTCTTTTACTGGGAATTATAGCTCACCCTTTTCTTATGCATGTCCATAGGTTATCCCATGGAATTCGTAGTACGAAGGAATGTTATGGTCATGTAAAAAAAGTTTTCAATAAAGATATTGGGTTTAATTTTCTATGATGTTATGTAATGTTCCAAATTTACAAAGAAACAAGACTTTTATATCCTTAGAGTTTTCTTATCTGTGTGTTTATATAATGAATCATGTTAATGTGCGTAATAAAGAGCATGTTTTTTATAACCATCAAATATTATTTTCATTTACACTAGAAGGTAGTCCAAATCTTATAAAAGTTGAGTATAAAAAAAATTAAGAGTATTAATTTAAGAATATATTTTTTAAAATTTAAAAATAATTTATGAAACAAAACCTATAGGACATGAAATTTCACTATTTAAAAACTAAATATTTTATTAAAAATTATTGGAAAACATTCAAAAGCTAAAGTCAGGTAATAAAGAAAATATGAAAATATGGAAAAGACATGGAAAGATAAAAAAAGTCAATATAATAGAGTCACAATACCTAATAACAATAAATGAACCAAGAAAGGTAAATTTAGCACCAAATAGGGATAGAAAACACTATCTTGTATGAAGATCAAAAATATGTATATCATCGGTAAAAACTATGTATGATAACGATTCCACCTTAGAATATATAATCAAATGGATATTTTCTAGGATTATATGTAATGTCACAGGTCTAATAAATACTAGTTCCAAAAAACAACAACTTTACATTCCATACGTTCCAATCCATACCCTTTCACATTATTTATGGATCCACTAAAAGGGTTAAATTTAACCAGTTAAGAATATATCAATATTATCCCATCTAACTATTTAGGTTCCATTGGCATGTAAAAATAATAGACGATATAAACATGTTATAAGGATCACAAAAGGTTCCTTATAGACAACATCATACTCTCACCCCTAAAATATCTCAATGTAAATAGACCCTTTTTCAATTCCCACAACAATTAAAAGTATAAGAATCGAACAAGTAATGATTAAGGGATTATCACATGGGATAATTATCATAAAAAAATCTATCTGGCCATCAAGAAACAAGAATTTCAATTCCAAACCTTTTATACCATTCAATATTCAAAAGGTTAAAAATATCTGCTTTGTTTCAGAATTTATCCTTAAAATTCCAGATTATAAGTTAAATCAATCATTTATTTCACAGAAACACAAAATAATTAATAGGAGGTGTTAAAATTTTAAAAGGACTGAATACATTTAAAAATATGTGTTTACAAACTCTTTTGATGCAGATAGATCATTTATTTAAAATAACCCTAGAAATCCAATTTTAAATTATGGATAAAATAATTCAAATATTTTTCATGGTCATTTAGTAAATTCATGAATTTTATAATATTTATGAAACTTCAAATATTTCAGTTCATTAAATTTAAATCAAGGAATTTAATTTAATAAATCAAAACCCATGATAAGGCCCTAATTTTATCAAAATATCCTTTAATGGTTCTTTGAAACTAAATCCAAACAAAAATTGAATGTATTAATTCCCCAAAATGTGAGAGAAATAAAATTCATAACATTTATATTCATTTCATACTCAATTAAAATATGATATATTCAAATAATAATTTATGAGAAATTTCAATGAAAAATTTCATAAAATACTTATTATAAATTATGAAACACACATCTATGAATTTATCAAGAAATAAAGAATTACCTTATGAATTAAATTCATAGAAAAATATTCGTGGAATATTAAGAATCCAACCACAATGAATCTAAGATGTGTCACCTTCGATGGCGATAATTTTAGCTTAGAAGGTACTTCTTGAAATAAGTGAGAAGTGATCCAAGATATAAAATTCCACATAAATAAACCAAGATCCTACAAAATTAAAGGAAACCTAAACATTTATGAAGAAGGAATCAATATAAGAAGGAATATACAAGATTAATATGGAATGAACTTTTAAAACGTTAATATTCCAGCTTTGATTGGCGCTTCGATCTGCCAAGAGATGTGGTTGGGGAGCCAAAATACCTTTAAATGGATCCCAAAAATCAATGGATCATTCTAGATTCGATTAGGAGGAGTTTAGAGTAAATTAGTGGGATTTTTTGAATATAATTAATATATTCACAATATTAATTACCATGTTCATAGTTTTTTGGGTTGGGTCGCACGGTTAGTACTAACCATGCCCCAAATGGTGCGCCCAAAACAAATCCCCTAGAAGAGTTTCACACATAAGATGTACTCTTATTTTATGTACATAAAAACCATGAAACCCCCTGGAAATATATTTAACCATATTAAAACCAGGTACAAACCAAGCATCCCAGGTTACTCACATTGTTTAACATTACACAAACCATTAACAATAATGAAAATGCCTTAAATCCAACATAATGGTTCAAAAAATATAGAAAAAATACATCAAATAGATCCAATGATTGGGTAAATAAATAAAGGGGTAAAAAAAATAAGAAAATCATGCTATGTTACAACCTCCACATCATAGGACTTTCTGTCCCCAAAAAATAATCCATCCGTAATATAAAACATGATGACACAAGAATAAATCCATCACTGATCTTATGAGTTGAATAGTCAATGGTTCCAAAGTGAGACTCCACCAAAGGATAACAACACACACAATTAAACGATCAACACACTAAGAATATCACATGTCATCAAAACCATGAAAGACTAGATACCTAACGTGGTTCTCACCACCATGTAAAGATTTAAAAAACATTATAGCATATGAAATTTTTTCCCTTAAACACAAAGAAATGATACATCAACTATTCACTAAGGAGAAACATAAAATATGAAATATCAAAAATCAATTAAGAGAAATTAAAATGATTTATTAGCCGGGTAAGTACTCAATGGTAGCTAAGTATTTTTAATAATGATAATCTTACCTCATTGATATAATTAAATAAAATGCTTGCACCATCATTTTCTTAGTCTATCAAACATCTACATCATCTTAGTTACCCGCATATATTCCCAATGTCTATCCACATAAAAATGGAAAGAGACTCATACAAACATGTTATTTCATAATAGGTAACTACGCAATCATGAGGGAGATCATTCGACATATTATAATTTAGCATTAGCGACCAATCCAAATTTAGATAAACACTATGGAATAACAAACCAGATATCATGAAAAGAAAATATTATTACATTATCTTTCACTGAATGACCCAAAGCAAAGTACACAATATATCATCCAAAAATATCATGATTTTTTTTTCAAAACTAGATAATCCACAAGAAGAAAAAACTAAATATTTCTTACTTCCACAAAAGAAAAAAAAGTTGGATCAACATTAACCACATATGGAAACTAACAAATAAACATGGGAAGATTCTCCACTGCATAACAATATTCACTATAAGGCCTATGAATTGGGCCTGATTATCCGAAAGTATATTCTACCTCATATTTGAATGCAAATATTCTCGAACGAATTTTTCAACTCATGTCGAACAATATACAAAACATCAGAAGGATACATCGACGACAACAATATCTAAAAACAAATGGATCATTCAAAAAATTATTAGGATGAACAGGTTATCCTCACTCAAACCATCTAAGATGCATTATATTTTTTAAATAAGTATACCCTTTATCAAATGATAAAGATGCATTCTTCCCTTCATTTTGTTTAAAAAGTTCCATTTAATTTGATAAATCCTTATAAATCATCTCTTGTTAAAAAATCAACCTGGCCATAGGCGTGAAGGTTATATGTTATGAGTGATTCCATTTTTAAAAATATAAATCCATATTAAATACATTACCAACAAGACCACAAATGAAAAATAACAAAAGTGATAATTTAATGGAATAGTCTTAAATAAATAGATCATCATGACCTAAGCCCAAAAACTCAGCAAATTAACACTTCTTCGCTTCCTCCTGATACAACCATTGAAAGAATATTGGCTTGATGAATTTTCATGTTGTTAATTCATACGTACCATAGGTAATAACAACTTCCCCAAACATTATGATAGGTATCTTGAATAATGAATTAATATAAATGACCTTTAAAGATTCAGGAGTCATAAGAGAATCGAAGATCCCATCTACTCCTTCAAGACACTATACTGCCACAAGAAAACATTTTTCACAATTAAATAGTAGTGTATGAAAACCAAAATATTATATTATGTGATTTAAGGGATATAAATTATTTTGATTCTATACTTGATAAGAAGCCCAGGTAGAGTCGCTGACAAGATATTTTACTTATATAAAAGGTGAAGAACAACCATGTGGACTAAACCATTGGACCAACATTCAATCTTTCTTGAAGGACATTCATGGAGAAATTTATGAACATTAAAAAACATAGGCATATCAAATAGATCGTGAAAGAAAAATAAAACATAGTAATTTTTTTATCAATGTCACAACACAATTTAATCAAAATATCATTGATTTCATAACACAAAAGATTTTACCATTTAAAAAACATTACCCTTTACTTTAAAAATTATATGTATAGATATAAATCAATCACAGTTTTAAAAGCCCCTTAATGTTACTTGAAAATTATTAAAATGTTTCAAAATAAGTAATCCCATTTTAAAATTATCATATACATTTCCTTTTAAATTCATTACAAAAAAAATACTTCTTAATTTTTTTATCAGATCAACTAAGAGTCATTGATAATTATTTTTCAAAACCAATCATTTCATAAAATTCTACTATTCATAATTCAAAAAAATTCACAATGAACATATAATTTTTTTTATGTTGAAATTTTTTACAATGAATTTAAAATAAGAATCAATGCATCAAAAATTAAACAGCCACACAAGACACTAAAATATCGCAAATCCATAACCCACATAACCAATCTCATATAAGTGAAGTCGCTTGTATGAAAATGTATAAGGTTTCATGTATTGAACCATTTTTGATTTGAAGAATGATTTTTCATATGGAGTGATAAACCACACATGAACCTCACAACTATTATTTTTTGGATTTCCAAATATGCTACAATAATTCCCCACAATTTACAATTTTTTAAAAAATGGTTCCCAATTCACAACCTTGAATTTTGGATCCAAAATGCATAAGAGGTTCTGAAAATCAAATATAGTCTCATTGGGGATATAAATATAATTTATCATAAAAAAACAATAACCCAAATGAAAGAATCAAGTCCCAATATACCTGGTAACTCATGTATCACCATGAAGGGGTGGTGATCTAGAACTCACTCAATGACTAAATCTGGAGTCTCGAGTCATTCTTAATCTATTATTTTACAATGACTGACCCAAAATAACATTAGGATTTCAATGTTATGTATGTTACATTATGTAAATAGAACTTTTAATAACATTTGTTAAAAATCAACTCATAATACCATCAAAACTGATATCCAAGCTGATTCACCACCAACTCAATGGGAGTTCCCGATCTCCATGAGATATAAAAAGAACTTGGGAAAAAAACAAGGAACAATTTAGAATGATTATTCTCTCAATGATTTATAATATAACAATACAATCCAAAAAAATAACCAGATATATAAATCAATATATACATATCATTGTACAAATAGTAAATAAGGAAACATAATGTTGAACATAACAACCAAAACCCACCTCATAGGTGTCCAAAACCACCCACCATGTCAAATTTAACCCACCTTTGGACACTAAAACAGAAATCCAAAATAGAAGGAATGATCATAAACACATACTATAAGATAATAAATGGATGAAAAAACAAAAAGGTATAAGTCTGGTTTGAGCTGAAGATCCTAGTACGATTCCAACATAGATTCCATGTTGTTACTTCATATGGTAACTCAAATATTCCAAAAGAGGAGTAAACATAAGAGAGTAAGAATATTATTTTGAAAATGTAATGCCTCGACCAACGTTACCCAGATCCGCTGCATTATTACATAACATTGGCATGATCCCAAGGAATCATATCTTCAAAGACCGATCAGTTTAGTAGCTTTGGATGTACTATATACATTCACATGTTTTAAATTTCATTATAAAATTAAATACAAAAACAAAATTATATCCATTGACCACATTCATATCCCTTAGACTATCCCCATAGGACAATCATAAAATAATTATTTGCATCCTGGGAAAAATAAAACATAAAACGTGGGGAGCTCAAATGCTCAGTAAAGATAATAATATACCAAAAACTGTAATAAATAAGAATAAACATTTAAGGAAATTTATTAGGCTAAAACATAAGCCTTTTAAACATAAAATTCTACATAATATGGCTAATATAAATCTAATAATTCTATTTACATATTCACATGGATATTATACTAGTCGATTAATCACATGCAATATCAACTGCCAAATTCAAATTGATGGAATGCATAATGAAAGACTACATAACCACATAGTCAAGGTCCTGTGTCAAGACTAAAAATAATATATTTTCAAGTCCTTATGTCAATACACTATTTTTCTAATGAGACCTACCATTTCATCGATGTTTTATAGTGGGTTCCATCAAACATTTACTAAGTCCAATGCATTTCTCATATGAAAAGGTTTAAACACAACCTAAACATTCATATTAAAACAATCATACTAATTGTCAATAATTTATCCATAAACCATGAATGGTGTAAAAATAACACATCCAAAGTCAAACATATAAAAAAACCTTCTAATATAATATGTAACTTTTGTTTCATAATAAATCAACATCAAACATGCACATAATCCATTAAAGAATGTTGAGATAGATGAAATCAAATTTTTTTAGAGAAATATCTCTTTTATTTTGAAATAATTTAAGAGTCATATAATTATAATAGAAAAAATTTATTTTGAAAATATTTTTATATGATTTTATTGGATGCTTAGAGGATGTTATAATGGCGGAAAATAGCTACACCTGCCGTATAACTTAAAAAAAGACATTCTTACCTAAATTTTGTAGAAAAGGTCATAAATTACCTTGTTTAAAAAAAGACATAAATATTCCGTTCAAAACATATATGGTAAAATACGGGTATAAATGAATTTAAACCATAGTATAGTAAATAGTAAAAATATTTTGAATTTCATTTTTAAGAAAACGCGGATGTGGATGATAAAGATGTCCTATTAGATACTTATGTATTAACATCCTTGGATAAGTAAAGAGATTGTAGAATTAACACTTACCTGGTAATTTTCCATGGTTGAGGGTACATTAACCTATTATATAATAGGTAAATAAATATTATTAAATTATAAAAGAATAATATACATAAATCTGATATCATATATGATCTTTTAATATTGCATTATTCATAATATTTTAGTAGTATCATCATTCCAGGTGTTAACTGATTCATTTTCTATTATATGATTGTTTAAGTAAGAATTTTTTGTTATAAATAGGATGTATTTGATTCATATCTGGAATTATATTATGTTCTTAAAAATTATTGTTAATCATAAAATGAAAACTATTTTTGAGTTATTATGATGGGGAATGAATGCCATCACGTTCGTCGAGACGCTAATCTGTACGTACGCATGAGCAAATATATCATTATATTGATGGTGAAATCGTCTAAAATTTGATGTTATATCATATATAATGAATAAAATAAACTTATATTTATTATTTACATCATTTATACTCATTATTATAACTATCCAAATAAAAAAGTGTTTGAAAATTAAACTACACCACGATGTGGAGACGGTAAGCCGTACGTATGTGTTTATGTTGAATTTTTCATTTATAGGATGGGAAGAATTACTAATATATTTGAATCATATTTATAATAACATAAAAGTATGTTGAAAGTATTAGAGTTATTATTCTGGTATGGAATCAATGAAGGAGGAAGTGGAATAAGAAAAGAACTTGAAAGAGGGTGGTGAAATTATTACCACTTCTTCTGGTGTTTCCTTTTGAGTTGATCCAAATGGATTCATAAGATGGATTTATGATATACATAAGGCCTCTAGGTTGAATTAAGGGAGGTTGGAAAGATATTTGGGCAGGGGTTGGCTGAACCAAATGGATTAGGAGGTGTGAAATTAAGGGAAGGGGAAGTACCCTTTTATAAGAGAGGTGAGGGTAACTTTAGGAAAATCTAGAAATATAATTTTATAATAAAATCATTTTCGATTTCTAATGGATTAAAAATGATTTATTTAGAGGTTAAATGTGGATATTTTTAAAACCTCTCAATAAATATGTTTTAGGAAGGTTTAGGTCACCATAATAACCTTAACTTGTAGATTTAACTCTATGATAAATAGTTTGACATTTACCTTGTCTATTTGTATTTTTATATTATATGGTTAATAAACGTACTATAAAATACCAGAAGAACCCAAAGTAGTTAATTATTGATATATATAACCTTATCTACGTACTTTTCCCAAACCATAGATTTTTAGAAATATTATATCAGTTAATAATATAGTATTTGTTTTAAAAACTCAATTATGTCACCTTTGACAATATTTAGTATTTGATTTTTTTTGAAAGTCATAAAAACATTATAACTAAGAATAAAATTTATTTAATTGAACCGAACATGTCATATTAAGCAGGAAAATTAGTGTAATTTATCAGAAGTCACCATTTACATTTATTTGGAAATTTATAATATCAATTGTGTTAATATTCCCATAATAAGGTAATTATTGCATCATCATTATGTCATAAATAAATTATATTATTTAATGTATAAAAACTATAAATAAAAATCCATTATGTAGGAAATCCTTTTATATTTCTAATGAATATTTATAGTTGAATTTATATGATGTTTAACCCTGTATTAAAAATAGATTATTTTTTTATCTTTGAATTTAACACTTTTAACTCCTCTTTAAATGAAATAATAATAAATTATCTAATCTAATCCATGTGAACCTAATAAGATCAAATTTTATTCCTATGTTTTTTTGGGTCGAATTACACTTATCCAATAGAATTAGGACATGTGTTATGGTAATTATAATATCATTTTTACCCTTAATTAACCTATTTACTTTTATCCATGGTAAATAAAAGTCAAAAGTTATTAATCCGCAAAAAAAAATACTTTAATCTTACTAAATAATATTTTACTTACTGATTTCAACCATGTCTCTCAGATTTTTGAAATTCAACTCACATAAGTGGTAAAATTATGTTTAATGAAAATTTTTAAATGCTCCTAAAATGTGGGTAATAGACGGTAAAAAGTTCAATAAAATTTTGTATATCTAAACTTAGTATAAAATGACTCTAATGAATTAAAATTAACATATATAGGTATTATGTATCTATTTTGACCTATATTAAATTATAAAAAGTAACTAATTTTTTAAATATAAAGTTGGTTTAAAACAATAATGCAATGGTTTTCACAATTTATCAAACATTAAATATTCTCAAAAAAATATCAAAAATTCACCCTAAGCTAATTTTTATTTTCTAAATATAAAAAAAAAGAAGTCCATTTTGAATATTAAAATTTATAAAATTTCAAAAATTGGGTATTTATATTCATAATGGCTTGTTTTATTGGTCGTGGTGTGTTAAAACTCCATGTTGCGTACAATGGAAGATACTGCATTATTCAATGGGGAACGTACCATGGAATTTTGCGGTGTTACATTCTACCCTCATTAAAATATTATTTTCTCAAATTTTCTAAAATATTACTACATAAAAATAAATGGGTGGTTCTTACTCATAAGTTCCTTGGGTTCCCACATTACCTCTTCCATCATATGGTTTCTCCATAGAACTTTTATCAGATGAGTTATCCAGTTTCTCAGCACTTGTTCTCTGGTATCATGAATTTTGAAAGGATCTTCCAAATAATAAAGATCCGGTTCCAGTTCAATTTAATTATATATGAGTACATGTGCTGGGTCAAGCATCTATTTCCTCAAAAGTGATACGTGGAACACATCATGAACTTTGGGGAGACTTAGAGGGATTTCCAAATGATTAGCTACAACTCCAATTTGCTCTGTAATTTCGAAAGGTCTGATGTACCTGGGACTCAATTTACCCTTCTTAATGAAATTTATAACACCCTTCCATTGAGATACCATCATGAAAACATGGTCTCCTACTTGAAATTCCAAATAATTCCTTCAGTTATCAGCATATCACTTTTTTCTACTTTGGGCTGCATTGATGTGGGTTTGGATAACCCTCACCGTTTCCATTATTTCCTCAACAAGTTCTAGGACTATGAGATTTATTTCACCAATATCATCCCAACAAGTTCAAGTACAACATCTCATTCCGTATAACACATCATATGGTGATATCTAAATACTTTAATGAAAGCAACTGTTATTGAAAAATTCTACCATAGGTAAATATTGATCCCACATACCTTGAATATCATGTGACCAAGATCTCAACATTTCTTATAAGGTTTGAATTGAATGATCTGATTATCCATCTGTTTGAGGGTGGTAAGCAGGGCTCAAATGATGTTCAGAACCCCGGGCCTTCGGAGGAATTATCCATAATCATGATGTAAAATAGTGATCACGATAAAAAACAATCGATAGTGGTATTCCATGAATTCTTACAACTTCATTAATATTTACTCTTTCCATAAATTCAAGTGTTAAAACTTCTCTTATAGCATTAATATGTGCTAACATGGTGAGATGATTAAAAAATACCCATATTAAATCATTCCTTCAAGGATTCATTGGTATCCCCATGCAATGTCCGTCGTAATAATATCTTATTTCCACTATGGTATGGGAAGAGGTTTCATAACTCTTCCAGGTTGTTTCCTTTTAACCTTAACTTGTTGAAAAACCATTCATCTTGACAAAAAATGCAGCAATCTCCCTCTGTATGTTGTCCCACTGAAATTTATCCTTCAAAACACTATACATCCCTGGGCTCCCAGGGTGTATATAGAAATTGGATCTATGAGCATCATAAAAAATTTCCCTTTTTAGATCAGGTATGTTAGGAACACAATGTCTATTTCCAAATTTCCAAATTTTATCTTCATATATGATGTCACTCAATATCCCATTATTTATAGCAGTAGTATTCTTTTTAAACATGTCGTCATCAGTATGAGATCTCTTTATCCTTTATAGTTAATATGATTTGGAAACCATTTGAAAAAGTATTGATGATTCAACTTCCATGGTTATTCACATATCCATATTTACTAGATCCACGGAAACATGATCCCTTTCAAATATAAACTTGTTCAAAACTCCATGATTTTTTTACTCAAATAATCTACCACCTTATTTGCTTCCCCAGTTGGTATTTTATAGCACAATCACAATCCTTTAGTAGTTCAAGCCATTGTCTTTGCCTCATGAGGAATTATTTTTGTTAAATATTTTCTTTAAAATCCTATGATCAGTGTAAATGTCACATTTTTCACCATAGAGATAGTGTCTCCTTATTTTTAGAGAAATGATTACCGCTGCTTTCTAATGATCATGAGTAAGATTGTTTTGCTATTAAATTTTTAGATATCATGATGTGTGGGCGATAACTCTATCATTCTGCATAAGGACATCACCATGTCCTTTTTTGAAGCATCACGATAAATAACAAACTCGCCATTCCCTTATGGAAGTGTCAAGATAGGATCACTGACTAATATTCTCTTCATTTATTAAAAACATTATTTACACTATTTTTTTCAAACAAATTTAACCCCTTTACGTGTGATCTTGGTGAGTGGGTTAGCCAACCGGGCAGAATTCAAGACCAAATGTCAATAATAACCTGCTAATCCAATAAAACGGTGTACCTCAGTTATACTCGTCGATGCAGACCATTCATGGATTACCTTTGTATTTGAAGGATCAACAGAGATTTCATCTATAAACACAATATGGACAAGAAAAGAAATCTCTTGAAGCCAGAATTCACACTTGTTAAACTTCCCATATAATTCATTTCTTTCAAGGGTTTTCAGAATAGTTCGCAACTGATTTTCAGGATCATCCGAGCATTTGGAGTATTCCATGATATCATCAATAAATACCACATCAAATTCATCAAGATATTATTAAAAACTCTATTTGTTAGATCCACGAAGACAAGGGGTGCATTAGTCCATCCAAATGGCATTACTATAAACTCGTATTGCTCGTACATGGTTAGAAATGATGTTTTCAGAATCTCTTCCTTATTCACACACAACTGATGATATCTAGATCGAATTTCAATCTTTAAAAAATATTGAGCTCCATGATGGTGATAAAATAAATCGTCAATGCGAGGTAAGGGATACTTGTTATTTATTGTTATAGCATTGATCTCCCTATAGTCAATGCACAACCTCATAGATCTATATTTATTCATAACAAAAAAGAACATGGGATCCCCAAGGAAAAACACTAGGGAGAATAAATACATAATTACTAAATTCCTATAGTTGTTTCTATAGTTCAACTAATTATATAGTGGCCATTCAATAAGGGGTATTCGATATGGGCCTTGAAAAAGGAACTAAATCAACGGAAAACCCAATTTTCATGTTCTGGAGGACGTACATGTAAATCCTCTGGAAACACATCAACATATTCTATCACAACAGGTACATCCTTTATATGATCATTCCTTTCCTCACCCATAGTTATGTCATTATCTTACTCCTCAATAATTGAATTTAGTTGCACTACTGGGGGTGGATCTAGATTTGAATTATGTGGTGACCTTTCTACTCTAAATATAAGGTACTTATTATCATTTTCAAGAGTGGCAACCTCATTCTTCTTAAAATAAATTTTCACATAATGGTTTGAATGAGAATCCATACCATGGATAATATCAAATTCAATCATGGGTATGATGATGAGATGTGTAGATTAAAGAACATTTATATAACCTAATGGGAACTGATTCACAATACATTGTTGTGATGGTACTTCCCTTAGGTGTTCTGACTGATAACTTCTTTGTTATGTCAAATTGAAAATATCTATTTTTTTCCAAACTGGGATGATATGGAACAATACGATGATCCAGAATGAAATAAATAATTGGATAAACATGAGGAAACCATTAAATTACCTCCCACCATGTCTTTTAGAGCTTCAACCTTAGCTGTAGTGATCGCATAAGCATCGTCTTGATCCCTTGTCCTTTTTTAGGTATGTTCCCTTGACGCATATGATATTCATTTTCATAATTCCTCTTTTCTCCAAAATTGTAGAATTTAACCTTTACAAACTTTTTTTTCCCAAGCAATCATGAGATTGGTGGCCATTTTCACCACAACTGTAATAGACTCCCAATTCCTTTAGGAAAGTATTAGGGTGTTTCTTCACACATTTACCAGATGATGGATATTCATCTTTTCCATTAATCCCCTTATTTCCACTTTTAGATTGTTCAGCATATCACTTTTTCTATTTCTTTTCTTAAAGTCATAAGACTTAGAGAATTCTGTTTCAGTCTTGATAGCGCATGAGACATTATCTTTGTACGATGGGAAGGAATGTGAGACTAATTCTCGATGGAGAAATGGTTTTAACCCATCAAAGAATCAATCAATATTACTCCATGGTTTATGTATATAATATGTTTCATGCCTTGCTAACCTTTTAATGTTATCCTCATACAATGCGACATTCACATCCTCCTTTTCCATCAGACTCAAAAAATTTCTTTCCATATTCGTTTGATGGTCACGAGGAAAGTATTTTTCTATGAAAATATATTGAAACTACATCGATTCCATTTTTGATACTTCTTCACCTTCATTTGTGTTTTGGATTAATGACCACTATTGATATGCATCTCCCGTGAGGCGATAAACTGCAATGAATTTTTTTTCACTTTCTCTACTCTCCAAAGAATGAAATATTTTCTCTAATAAATTTATCCATTACTCAGATACTAATTGATTTGTACTCCCATTTAATTTTGGTGTTTTTTTCCTCATGATACGGTCAGGCATTGATCTTCCGCGCTATGGATCATGGTGCTCTATATGAGTAAGGATATTATTCATAACCAGAGTGAGTTGTCCCAGTATAGTGAAAAGCTAATCAGCACTAGTTGCATCACCAGCTCCACTATAACTATATTGAGTAGGAGGGAAATCCCTACAAGGATTATGTGCATTGATACAATATTCATTCATTCCACTAGGCTCCATTTCTAAACAATTTCATACATTAGATTAGTTTATGAATCACTATACTTAATTCCAATATTCTAAAACACTTAGCATAAATTGAACAGTTTATGGATATAATCCATAATCATAAAAATGTTTTCCTTGAGGAGGTATATACTCATAAATCCTTCATAATTGTTTGTAAAAATTATCTAAATTATCCTTATCAATTCCCCAGTGAGTGTCATGACCAAGAATGCAGCAAAGCCCGTCGTCGTGCACTAGTTCCCATTCGAGTATAGCTTAAAGCAGTGTTTTCATGTTTTACTCCTAGGTACATCTATGCCAGAGCAGCCTCTACATGCCTATATCCAAATGTGGATGTATTTTTTGGAAAACTAACAAAATATCCAATTTACCAAAATTATAGGAAGTTATTTTATACTAATCCTCAAATTCTTTCATAGGGTAATGTTTTCTAATCAATGTTTTTCTAAAACTAGATTCCAAGGTTTGTACTAAACTTCTTATGATACCAATTGTAATGCCCCGATCCCAGTTACCTAGAGTCGGTTCATTATTACAGAACATTGGCATGATCCCAAGGGATCAAATCCCGAAAGACTGATCTGTTTAGTAGCATTGGAAGTACTTAATACATTCAAAATCATTACATTACATTATAAAATGAATAAAAACAACCAAATTATCTCCATTGACCACATTAATATCCCTTATTCTATCCCTACAGGTTTTTTATAATATACTTCATCCCATCCTGGTAAAAATAGAACATAGAAAGGGGGAAGCTCAGATGCTCAGTAAGGATAACTATATAGCAGAAACATTAATAAAAAAATTATAAACATTTATGGAAATGTATAAGACTAAAACATAATCCTTTAAAAACTAAAAATTTTCATAATATTCAAATATAAATCATATACTTCCATTTACTTATTCACATTGATATTCTACTAGTCGAATAATAACAAACAATATCAATAGCCATTTTCATAATGACGGAAGGCATAATGCCGGATTTCTTAACCACATATTTAAGGCCTTGTTCTAAGAATGAAAATAAAATATTCTCAAATACATGTTCTAAGACACACATTTTTCTCATTAGACCGACCGATGCATTGAGAAGCTATAGAGGGCTCCACCTGTCACTTACTAAGTCCAATGCATTCCTCATAAGAAAAAGTTTAAACATAAAATAATCAATCATATTAAAACATGCATAAAAATGTTAATACTTTATCCATACACCATGAATGGTGTAAAAACAACACACACATAGTAAAAAATATCACAAAACCTTCAATACAATATGGATGTTTTGCATCATAGTAAATCAACTTCAAAAAAGCATAAAATACATCAAAGGATGTTGACCTAGATGAAATCATACCTTTTTTTGAGAAATATATCCTTCTATTTTTAAATCCGTTAAAAGTCATATAATTATAGAAGAAAACATTTATTTTTTATAATATTCTTATAAGATTGTATGGGAATATTAGATGATGTTATAACAGCAGAAAATAGTCGTAGCCGCCCTATAAGTTAAAGAAATACATTATTACCTTAATTTTGTCGAAAATGTTATAAAGTCCCTTTTTTTAGAAGACGACGAAAAGATTATTTTAAATACATATATGGTAAAATTAGGTTATAAATTAAATTATACCATAATATAGTAAATATTAAATATGTTTTGAATTACATTTTTAAGAAAACAAGAATGTGGATGATAAAGAAGTCCCAGTAGATACTCACGTATTAACAACCTCTGATAAGTAAAGAGAATGTAGAATTAACCCTTGCCTAGTAATTTTCCTTGGTAGAGGGTATGTTAACCTCCTGTATAATAGTTAAATACTTGTAATTAAATTATACAAGAATCATATACATAAATATGATATAATATATAATATTATAATATTGGTTTATAAATAATATTTTAGAAGTATCATCGTTTCCGGTGTTATATGATTCATTTTACTTTATATGATTGGTTACATAAGCCATGTTAGTAATGAATAATATGTATTTGATTCATACCAAGAATGATATTAAGTTATAAAAAATTATTTGTAATCATAAAAAGATAATTATTCATGAATGATTACGATGGGGAATTAATCTCATCACGTTCGTGCAGACGGTAATCCGTAAGTAAGTATGAGCGACAATATCATTATATTGATGATATAATCATATGAAATTGGATAGTATATCATATATAAATAATAATTAAAATGTTATATTTATTATTTATATTAGTTATACTCATTATTACACCCATCCATATAATGAAGTGTTTGAGTAACAAACTACAACACGACGTGGAGACGGTAAGCCTTACGTACGCACATACGGTGACATTGTCATTTATAGGATGGATAGAATAAAGAATATGGTTGAACCATATTTATAGTAGCATCAAAATATGTCCAAGGTACTGGATTTATTATTCTGGTATGGAATCAATAAAAGATGAAGTGGAGGAAGAAAAGAACTTGAAAGATTGTGGTGAAATTATTGCCACTTCTTCGAGTGTTTCTTTTTGAGTTTATCAAATTTGAACCATTGGTCGGATATATGATCAAAGTGAGGCCTATAGGTTGAAGTGAGGGAATTTGGGAAGATATTTTGGTAGGGGTTGGCCCAGAAAAATGGATTTTAAGCTATGAAGTTAATAGAAGATGAAGTACCCTTTTAAAAGAGAGGTGAGCGTCACTTTAGGAAAAGCATGAAATATTATTTTATAATAAAATAATTTTCATTTTATAATGTCTCAAAAATGATTTATTTCGAGGATAAGGCGGGTAGAAGTCACAAAAAACTAAAAAAATTGGTTTTAGACAAGTTTAGGTCACCATATTAAACTTATCATTTAGATTTTACTCTCAGTTAAATAGTTTGACATTTACCATGTCTCTTTGTAGTTTTATATTATATGGAAAATAAATGTACAATAAACTACCAAAGAGTACCCCAAGTGGTTAATTATTGATATATATAACATTATATAAGTCCTTTGGCCATTTATTATATTTTTAGAAATATATATCAATTAATAATATTGTATTTTTTTAACTCAATTATGTCAATTTTGACACTATTTAGTATTTAATTTTTTTGAAATCCATAAAAAAATTACTACTTCAAATAAAATTTATTTAATCAACCCTAAAATGTCTTATTAAACATTAAAAGTAGTTTAATTCATCAAAAGATTCAATTTAAATATATTATGATATTTATAATATCAATTATTTTAATATTTCATTAATAAGGTAATAGATGCATTATCATTGTGTCATAAATAAATGAAATTATTTAATCTCTAAAAATTATAAAAAAATACCATTATAATGGAAATAATTGTATCTTTCTAATGAATATTTATAGTCTAATTTATCTTATGTGTAACCCTATATTAAAAAAGGTTTAGTTATTAAACATTAAATTTAACCCTTTTAACTCTTCTTTAAATAAAATAATAATAAATGTCATAATCTTATCGAAGTGGACCAAAAAGGATCATATTTTATTCATATGATTGTTTTTGGTCAAATTACACTTATCTAATAGAATTAGGACATGTTTTTTAGTAATTATAACATCATTTTTACCCTTAATTATCCTATTAACTTTTAATTGTGGTAAATAAATGTCAAAAGCTACTATTCACAAAAAATTATTTTCATCTTAATGGACAAAATTTTACTTAAAGATGACAATTGTAACTCTCGGATTTTTATAATTAAAATCATAAAAGTGCTAATATTATTTTTTATGCAATTTTGTAAAATATCCTAGAAGGTGATTAAAAGACGGTAAAAAGTTCAATAAAATTTTATATATCGAAATTTATTATAAAATGACTCCAGGGAATTAAATTGAAAATATATAGATATTATGCATCTATTTTTACATAAAATTAATTAAAATAAATATGTAATTATTTAAATAAATAGTCGGTTTAAAACAATAACGTAGTCTTTTTCACTATTCATGAAAAATTGCAAGTTCATAGAAAAATACCAAAAATTCACCCTAAGCAAATTTTGATATTCCTAATCCAAAAATGAAGTCCATTTTGAAAATTAAAATTTAAAAAATTTCTGAACGTGGGTCTTACTATTCATAACGACTAGTTTCATTGGTCGTGGTGTGTTAACACTCCAAGTTGCGTACAACGCAACCTACTACATTATTCAAAGGAAAACATATCGTGGCTGCTTAGGGTGTTACAGAAAATATAGTTTTAGAAATTTGAAAATATTTTATCAAACTAAACCTATAATAAATTCCATTTCGGTATTAAAAAAATGATCATTTTATTGAAAAACATTGAAAAATAATTCAAAATCCAAAGTCAAATTATCAAGAAAAGACGAGAATAATGAAATAATATGGATAATTGAATAAAATTAAATATAACAGAGTTATGATATATAATAAAAAAAATTATGTAAGAATGTAATCTTAGATGTAAAAAAGTGAAAATGAACATTGTCATGTATTGAGATCAAGAATATTGATGTCATGGGTACAACCTAGGTATGATAACATGTCCACATCAAGATAGATAATGAATTGATTAATTTTTGGGCTTATATATAGCCTCATGGGTCTAATGCAAACCATTTAAAGGCATAGCCACTTTTCTGGCCTCACTTATGTTGTAAAAACCATTCATTCTCTCTATTGATTTACTAGAATAGTGCGAGTATGATAGTGAAGCATATATATAGGACATCCCATCTAACTATAATGGTACGTATGATTAGTCAAAATACGGGGTGAAATAAACAAGTTATGTGGATCACATGGGGATCCTTATCAAATATATATCACTCCCCCGAAAACTCTATCAATCTAAATAACCCCTCTTCAAACCCCAAAACAGTGGGAAGTAGAAGAATCAAACAAGTTATAATTTAGGTATTATGACATGGGAGAATAATCCTAAAGTTCCAACCAAGAAATCAAAGCATCGACAATGTCATTTCAATACATTTTATTAGATTAAATATTTAAAAGGGTTGTTTTAAGTGGTTCCTTTCACAATTGAGGATTAAAATCCCAAACGGTCCTTTGAAACAAACATTTATTTCAAGGAAACAGTAAGAACCTAAATCAACATTTCAGGCATGTGTCCTGATTTTTGGTGTTTTTTTAGGGGAGAGTAATAATTTGGAAATTTTCTAATTACACACTATGTACATATGAGTAGACGTCATGTAACTCGTTTCCATGGGTCGATGTGTACTGGTCATGTATAGGATGATTAAATGGCCATGTGGACTACCTAATGCAAGGATGGTTGTGGAATGTACATGACATGTACATTAAATGAATTCACCATGTAATTTTCATTTTATTTGACTTATTGGACCAGGGTCTCATATCATCTCGAGAACTCCATTCTTCATCGCGTGTCTCAAACAGGAGGGTGACGTATGACCAATTATTTTAGAGCGCCTCATATTCCTCTGTTTGAGCTATGATTGAGGCGCCACTGGGTGCTTCGGATTCCCACAAGTGAGTTATCTCTTTCCCTAGAGTCTCTCTACATGATATTTCATATCTATTGGATTATCCAAGGTTTAACACTTTTGACCTATTTGTAGTTCTATGAAATTATACCACAATTCAAGAGCCGACGTTCGATAGTGTTCATCGTCCAACATTGTGGTAGGTAGTTTGTTTCCTTTAGAGTTTTTCATTGATTTATATATGACTAAGAGTCTATTACCCATGATTTAGGTATTTCTTGTTAAGGAATATGACCCTTTAATAATCTTCCTTAGATTTATGGATAGATTAAGGATTTTCAATGATATATTATTCTAAATTGCATGTTTTGGGGACACCCGTTGGTGATTTAGCCTTACTTGAATGTTTATGACTGTCCAGTCTTGAGAAACTATGAGGAAACCCTTGTTTCCTTAAATTTATTTTAGGTTGGAACTGATTGTTTATTTTTTTCTTGTTAAATTATTTTGATAATCATTGTAGTTACATAGCCTTGTAGTAGTTGAGATTACTTGGGCTACTGGGTATTGTTTATGCGTGATAGTATTACATATGGTTGTGAGAACTTGTTGTAGTTAGACCATAGGGGTAATTGACAATGAGGACTTCCTTAAAGTGTCAACTATATTTACATTAT
Organism: Viscum album; assembly: GCA_963277665.1. NCBI lineage: Eukaryota > Viridiplantae > Streptophyta > Magnoliopsida > Santalales > Viscaceae > Viscum > Viscum album. The sequence continues at coordinate 1,642,985,569 of OY728145.1, forward strand.
GAGAACATAGGCGGGATTGATGGTGAGGGTTATATCAGAGTGTCTATAGTAAACCGTTACTAGACCAAATGGGGAATAGAAGTTGAGTGCTTCCTTATAGAGTCTGTTTTTAATCGTTAAATGAACAAATGGGGGAATTGATGGTGATTTCTTCCTCTAAGATTATTTGTTTTTTTGGAATGATTGATCGTATGGGTTAGGCGGTGTGATCCACCCAGAGGGTCAATATGTTATTTTGAATGTTGTTTTTTGATGAGTCTTCCATGCCAAATCACAATCTTGGACTCGATCTTACTTGATTGTTAGATAGTATTTTCAGACATATGTTTTCCGATTACACAGGTGATATAATTCATTGGATAGATCCTATGATTTCTTTATTCAATAGTTTGAATAATTAATAAATGTAAATGATGGTAATTGGAAACTGTAGGATTGTTTACATTCGTGTACTTCATTGTTTATTTCTTCATTTTGCATATTCATTGTTATATATATATTCAATTACATTTATAAATAGATATTTAAGTGGTTACCTAATGGAATTCATCTCAAACCCTATTTGTGTCAAGATTTAAGGCCCAAATATATTATATGGTTGCAGGTATAGATAATGGAAAACACCATTCTTCATCAGGCACTTGATTTCTATTGGATCTGGAGGGAATGAGACAAATCTAAGGCTTTAAATTATTTTAGAGATAACTATTATTTGTACTTTTGTTTTAGTATTGTATTTCTAGAATAACAACTTGTTTGGATGCTTCCTATTTACATCTAAAATACATAATTTATTTGTATATTATATAGTTTTGATACTATCTTTCTTTTTCTATTTACTTCTGTCGTATGATATTATCGCTTCTACTACTATTTACTATTTCATCCTTTCTACTACTCTGTCAATAATGTAATATTTTCCCTACTATCACTCCCAAGGCCCTCACTGTTAGTCGGCAGCCTATGGTGTTCGTGGAAATGCGCTTGTGGCCATGTGGCCAACTGAATACGAGGCTCCTTTAGGTGGTACCCAGATTTGGGATTTTACAAAGTTGAGTTGGAGGACCCAGAGGTAGTGAGAGATGTAGTTTCCTTACAGCAGCAGAAGAATGCCACTTAGGTACAGATTTTTCTAGGGATTCTTGGTTTTTACAGGCATTTTAAAATGAATTTTCATGCCTCACCACTTAAGGGCCCGAATAAGAAGAGTGAGAAATACTCATGGACAGATTATCAAGAATTTTCCTTTCCAGGGATGAATGGGAGGTTGAATTCAGCACCAATATCAATTATTATAGAGCTGGGAAAGAGCTATACTATTTACTGCAATGCATTAGGTATTGGGCTAGGAGTAGTGCTTATATAGGTGGAAGGAGTCATTGTGTACAATTCTCGGCAGTTGATGCCACATGAGAGGAATTACCCTGATGCACGACATTGAGTTAGCTGTAGTTGTGAATGATTAACACTATTTGTGGAATAATCATTTGGGAGGTCAGATTGTGGTATTCAAGGACCACAAAACTATCAAGAATAAAATTACACAGCGTGACCTAAATTTGAGATAGCAACAATGGGATGAGTACCTTCAATATTTTGACTCTAAATATTCCTACATGCCCGGGAAAGGAAGTGCAGTGGCTAATGCATTGAGCAGGAGGACATAGATACTGGCAGTTCAGGAAGCCATTAGTGAGTGGCATCTTATGGATCTACTTTTTGATATGCATTTGGAGGTGTTCAAAAGAAAAGGGAAGATGTTACTTTCTTATTTAACTGTTACCACTACACTTGTGGATCGAGTGAGAATGACGAATCTATCAGATTCTTAAGGCCTAGTCTCACAGGAGAGTGTGTCAGGAGATAAACCTACTATAGGATGAAACATAGGCGAGAAAGAGATCTTACATTTTCATGGGGGTGTATGGGTATTAGCAGACATACGTGAGAAGCTTTTTTGGTATTTTTATTCATCACTTTGGTCAGTTTATCCTAGTGTCACCATCATTTATCAAGATCTACACCACCGTTATTGGTGGCAAGGTATGAAGAGGGATGTTTTTGGTTTTGTTGTGAGATGTCCCACATGCCAGCAGTTGATTGTAGGTCATTAGGGACTGAAAAATCTCTTAAGGCCGTAACTCATTCTAGAGTGGAAGTTGAATGATGTCATAATGGATTTTTGGATGGTTTTACTGAGGTTGCCTCGAGGGAATGATGCACTTTGGGTTGTTGTTGAAAAACTCACGAAGGATTCAAACTTCTTATCTATAAAATATACCTTCAGTGTTGATGTGTTGGGAACGTTGTACATATGAGATATTTTATGTTTTCATTGGGTTCCACACTCTATCATTTCATACATCGACAACTAATTTACTTCCCCTATCTAGAAGGGACTACAGAGGGCTTCAGGTACATAGGAAATTCTGACTATAACTTACCATCCCCAGACAGACAACCAGTCCGAGTGCAGTATTCTTGGGTTGGAGGTAATTCTTCGATCATGTAAACTAGATTTTGAGGGTTCTTTGGAGATACATATACCCATAGTGGATTTTTCCTATAATTAAAGTTTCAGGAGATGATTCCAAAGTCATCTTATGAGGATTTTTATTATAGGCCATACCAATCACCGTTATGTTTAATATAAGTATGAGAGGAATCTATGATGGTACCTCTTATTGTTCAAGAGACAAATGAGTAGGTGGAGTTGATTCAGAAGAGGATTTCTTCTACACAGTCTCTATAGAAATCTTATGCTGATTGATGGAGATGACCTATATAGTTCGAGGTTAGTGATTAGGTTTTCATATGTTTCACATTGTGGTAAGGAATGATGAGGATTAAAAGAAATGGAATGATTTCACAAAGATTTGTTGGTCCGTTTGAGTTTTTGTATAGAGTTGGGTCGGTTGCCTATTAGTTGCAGTTACCTTAGATGTACTAAGCTATGCACGACATCTTCCATGTTTCTCTGCTATGATGTTACTTTTCGAACTCGTGTCACATTTTTCAACCCATGGAGGTTGAGTTGGAGGTGGATAAATACTTCAAGGATCACCCTATACAAATTGTGGATCACAGAATGAAGATTCTCCATGGATGGTCTTTTCCTCTGGTATGGGTGCTATGGCAGCACGAGCGAGTACAAGACAAGACTTTATAGAGGGAGTCCGATGTACGACCCCAATGACCAGAGTTGTTTGATGTTTTATCTTCACCACCCTTGGAAGGGTAATTCATATATGAATTGATTTTATGGGGGATGTTTGTAGTAACCCATATCATAATTTTAGGTATGGGTCATGATTTTAGGTGTTTATAGGGAAAAGGAAGAATTTGACAATTTTGTAAGTACACATCATGTCCTCTTGAGCACACACCGTGTACCTGGTTGTTGTAGGTAACCATGTATTTTCTGTGTAACGATAATGTACATGGCCATGGGAACCGCCTAAATCAGGTACACATTGAGTCATGTACAGGGATTGTACATTAAATGAACATGCCATGTACTTTTCTTTTTATAGGATTAATTGGACTTGGTTCGCATCTCATCTCTAGAACTCTTTTCTTCTTTCCGTGTCTCATATATGAGAGCGATGTATGAATGAATTTTTTTTATCTCATCCCATTCCTCCATCCAAGCTCTAATTGAGGCACTACTTGGTGCGTTTTATTCCAACCAAAGAGTTATCTCTTTCCCATGAGCCTCTCTTCCTGTTTTCTCTTATCTCTCGAGTTTTCTAAGGACGAATTTTTTCAACATTTTTTTTGATCTATGAAATTTTATGACAATTAAAGGGTCAGTGTTAGAGAGAGTTCACCTTGAAACATCAAGGTAGGTAGTTTGTTGACTTTTGGAGATTTTCATTGGTTTTATATATCCTATCTTCTGATTACTCATGGTTCAGGTATTTCATGTTATGGAATTAGTCCATGTTATAATCTGCCTTAGATTGATTGATAGATTATGAATTTTCATTGATATATTATGCTAAATTGAATGTTTAAGGGAACCCCGTGGGTGAATTTTCATTATTTTAATGTTTATGACTATCTAGTCCAGGGTTCCTATGAGGCCGACCTTGTTTCCTTACTATGCCTATGTGGTTGGAATTGATTGCTTTATTTCTTCTTATTAAATGTTTTTGTTATTTATTGTAGCTTCTTAGCCTTGTATTAGTAGAGATTACTTGGCCTACTAGGTATCGTTTTTCCACGATTGTATTACACAGTGCTGTGAGAACCTGGTGTAGTCAGACTAAAGGGGGAATTAACATTATGGACTTCCAAAGAATTTCTGTTGTATTTACATTATTAGACCATAGGAGGGATTGGCTGTGAGTTCTCCCTCAGAGTGTCTATAGTATACCATTATGGGCCCACAAGGGGAATGGACGTTGAGTATGTCCTCAGAGAGTCTATTGTTAATCGTTAAAATACTATGGGTAATTGATAGTGAGTGCTTCTTTATGGTGTATTTGTTTTTTTTTGACCACTTGATCATAGGGGTTAGACTGTGTGAGCCACCCAGTGGATCAATGTGATATTTTTAATGTCGTTTGTGAAAATTCAACCCCGCCAAAGCACAAGCTTGGGCTCAGTCTTACTTAATTGTTAGATGGTATTCTGATACATCTATTTTTCTATTACACTGGGGATACCGAGCTATGTATATATCTCGAGATTTCATTATTGAATGGTTTCAATAAGTAATAAATGTAAATGAATGTAATTGGAAACTATAGGATTGTTTAATTTTGAATAATTCGTGGTTTATTAATAAATTATTGTATACTACCTACTATATATATTCACTGATAGTTAGGAAAATATATTTTGGTTTTTGCCTAATGGGATTCATCTCACACCCTATTTGGGTCATGCTTTTGGGTCCAAATAGATCATATGGTTCCAAATATAGATAAGGGAAATATCACTTCTTCATGAGGTACTTGATTATTGTGGGAGAAATAGATCAGGAGACCAAGCTGGGGCTTACGATGCTATTGGAGTTTACTATTTTCTTTACTTTGGATTCTGTATTTTATTTCCAACATTGTGACTTGTATGGATTCTTTCCTTGTTACATGTGACATGAATAATTTGTTTATATATGATGAAATTTTTTAAACTATCAGTCATCCTCTATTTACTTCTATTGTATGGTATTACTACATTAACTATTGTTTACTGTTTCTTTCTATGGTTTTACTCTTCCAGTGAGGGAATTGTTTCCCCACTATCACACTTAAGGCCCTTGCTTCATGTTGACAGCCTATGAAGTTTCAGGAAATGTTCATGAGTCCATGTGACCAATCAGGTATGGAGCACCTTGGGGCACAACCTAGGTCAGACAAGTTATAGAAACCCAAAAAAATAAAATAAATTTTTAAAATTTTAAAAGGATTTAATTCATTTGAAAACATGGGTTTACACCCAATTTTCATTATGATAAATCATTTATTTGATATAATCAAAGTGTATAAATTCCAAGATAAGGATAAAATCATTCATAGGGGTTTCTCGGTGATTTAATAATCACAAATTTTTTTAAATATTTACAAAAAATAATATATTTTATTTCATTTAACGGAAATCATGGAAGTTCCTTTAAGAATTCCAAACATAGGCCAAATCCCTCAATTTCGCCAAGAAACTCATTAAAATATCATTCAAAATATATCAAAAGAATAATTTAATTTATTAATTAACAAAAATGTGAAAGAAATCAACGTTATAGATATTTAATTAATGAAATTTTCAATTTAATGATGATAAGTTCAATGAAGCTTTTAAAGAATTTTAAGGACTAATTTCATAGATTACATGTTCGATATTAATAAAGGAACCTCTATGAATTTTTCTTGCAATAATGAATTAAAAAATGAATTAAAATCATAGAAACACATACTTGGAATGTTTAGAATCCAATAATAATGAAATTGGGATGTGTTTACTCAGATAGAGATCACCGTATATTAGGTGATAGATCTGGAAAGAAGAGAGAAGCTATCCTAGATCTATAATTCCACATAAACCAACCAATATAAACAAACAAAAGGCCATCATAACCTTTAGTAAAATGGAATCAAGAGAATAAGGGAGATCCATTATTTATATGAAAATAACTCACTATAAGGGAAGAACTCTTCTCCCATTGGTGCTTCAATCTTCTGAGAGATGAGGTTAGGGGAGACAAAATGCCTATAGTGGGCTCCCAAAATCCAATTGACCTCATATGGTTAGACTGGGAATATTTTTAGGTTAATTAAATGGGATTCTATAATTTAGTAATTATTTTAATAACTTTAATTAATATGTTCCTGATTATCATGGTTACGTCACATGGTTTGTAATAACCATATACCTAATGTTGATCCCAAATGACATCCCCAGGATGCATTGAAAACTAAGGTTTCAAAAATAGTTTAAAATTATACAAACCATGTAACCCCTTTTACACATTGTTTAACCATTTAAAAACCATTCCCAATACATGTATCCTATATTTCACACTTGGTTTATCAATTCACAATCCTTTAAAACCCATTAAATGGCGTAGGAACCTTCCAAAAAGGTTTTTTAAAATATTAAAAACAACCCAAAAATAGATAAACTCATCAGGTACCCAAATCATTGTGTTAAGACACATAAAAACAAGTAAAAAGATGTTATATAGAACATTATTTGATTAGTACTTGAAAACCACCATATATACATTGAATTTTAAATTAAAATAATGCCTAAAAAAGGAAAAGCATTTCATAATAGTTTCTTGAAGAAATATGAAATAAGAATTTTTTTATAATTTTTTTCACCTACAATGGTAAATTTACAGTAAATTTTCAACTGGAAATTCAATATAAATTACATTATGTTATGTGTGGGGTAGAGAGTCTCATATATAATTTATAAAGAATCCCAAAAAATGAACTAATGGAGGAAATGATCCATGACATTTTTCACATCACAAGTAGGGAGTTTTCAACATTATGTAATAGGGTTTGGATTATAAATAAAGACTAAAATATCGTGATAAACATGAATTTCATTTAAATAATATTGTATTAAAATTATAATTATTTCTTGAAAAACTAAATAGAAGTTGGATAATATTTTTTTATAAATAATAAAAATCTTATAATTTGATAATTATAAAAACCCAATGAATAGAAAAATGTTTATGTATGGCTAATCTATATAAAGTAAAAAATTTAAAATTCAATTTATTAATTAAAATGTGAGAATTCCACAATTTGATACATTATGTCCATCATCTAACCTAAATTAATTTATAATATATGAAAAAATATTTTTTATAACATTATTAATATCATATTAGTGGACTAATATAATAATATATATACAATAATACATTTTACATATTTAAATATATTATATGAATATAGAAATCAGGCTATTAAAAAAATAACATGTAATGGAAGTAACAAACACAAAAATTGAGATGTTAAAAAATACCTTCCATAGAAAAGGTATAAATTATTCACAAGAAATATATTTAAGATAATAAGGGAAAATGTGATTAATATGATATACACTTCCTAGAAAATAGTAAAGTCAAGGAAGATTTTAAAATACCATCTTTACTAAATATTATAGTATTAGAATCAAGATACACAATTTTTGAATGAAGTTGTAATGATAATGAACAAAAAAATACTCTATTTTTTGTCTTCTAGATACCAAAATCAAGTAGAAAAAACCTAATTCCAATATTCCATGAATAAAGTTATAGTTCTTGGTACATCATGGTATGTTGTGAGCCTTATGTTTAGTGTGACATAAAGGTAAAAATATTGTATGAAATTGATTATTCCAAGAGATCTATATAGTTCCATGATGTTACATTGTAATGAGAAGATAAATTTGATAGCAATTAGTGTACATACAATTTATGAATTAAAATATTTGTATTAATTAATAGTTGGTTATGACTAAAAAAATGGAGGACATTTTTTTATTTAGTTGAAATTTAGTATCAAATATATGATATATTTGTTTTTTATAAATTGAATACATAGAAGATATATAAAAAAGGTTTTTTAAGAGATATACCAAATTATAAAATAAAATGAGGTTATAATAAATACATATGGAGCATATGAAATAATAAACAATAATAAATTACTAAAAAATTAAACCATTTTTCTACATTTCATTAATGTTATTGTAAATATTAATTGAATAGTGAAATTATGTACATATATTTTAACATAAAGAGGATCAAAACATTCCATTAAAGAGGTAAATAAACCAAATCGTGGAAACAATTACCTCCAACCATTAGATCTTTTAATTTTCATGCACTTTTATAATACTAACATTGAAATTTTCAAAACGATTCCATGGAAAATAAACATTTAAAATGTATTTTTATAACACTTTAATTGAGATAATAGGAATTATAATTATAATTTTTTATGATTCATCATCACAAATACCTTATAATAAATACTCATACAAAAAATAGAATTAAGAAACACATAACATAGAATAATAATAAAACAAGGGACACAAAATTTGGGTTACAAAAGAGGAAAAAACATAGATCATAAAAATTGAATTTAATTTGGTTGAGAAAATTATTATTTCACTAATGAACAATAACCATTACTAATTCCTATGATCGAATGCATAATTAATTCGTAATGAATCTTTCCTAGTTATCATAATAAGGAAAAAAATGGGTTAATTTTGTTGTAGGATTTTCTATTTCTCTAACCAAACTGTAATTTTGAACCAAAATATTTAAAGACATTAAATATATATCCAATATCTTAATATGTAGAGATAAAAAAAGAAACTATAATATGTTAATTAAAAATTAATAATAAAAGAAGAAACGCATAGAAAATATTATTTTACTAATAAGATATTTGATGTTATTAAACTAACCCATGGGCTGTGAAACCATTAGTAGTGATAAATTTTATGCGAAAACCAATGTTATTGTAATTTTTAGTATTTTATTTAGTAATATTAATAAATATCATAGTCATTTTATTATGAAAAAAATAAATATTTTATGTTTACATACCTATAAAATATACTGTAGGAAGTATCACACCATCTATGATTACATGTATTCACAACATTATATGGTTTATTGAAGATTTAAAATGTATAAATTAGATAGAACCTTCATACATAGTAGTAGTTCCACCTTAAAATAAAAAAACTATACTATAATAAATAATTCTGTATAACACATATATATAGGTAATTTGTTCTATTTAAATTGTAATTTATAAAAAAAACTACGATTGAAAGTGAATTAAATCCACCAATAGTTGTTTCAGTAAAATAGTTTCTATAAAATGTTGTATACAAAACAAATAATATTGAAATGAGAGATAATATAAAGTGCACTAGAATGATTTTTTCATTCTATGATGAGGAGGTAATTGTTGATTTTGTAATAATATTAAGTTCATTTTTCATAGATAGAACAAGTAAAGAAGTAACATTCAATAAGTACATATAAGGATTATGTATGTAGTATATTGATCATCACCATACAGTAAAATCATACTATCAAATTCATGGACCATGTTGTGTCATGCTATACAACCTTTTTTTATTGTTTGATCCAATTGGTATGGTTAAAAAATAATAATATTTTTGAGACATTTTCAAATAAAGAGAATACAAATTTTAAAAAGTTATGGTATTCCAATTTTCACGATGAGACTAAAGTAATTTTATGAATAATGTTAAAATGGATGAATAATTGGAAGATATAGGTGATAATGGCATGTAGGTTCCTATATGTGTTCTTTCATTTGGTGATTACATATTAGGTATAGGTGTACAAGATAGTCTAGTAAATGTAATTGATGAATTTCCAAGAGAGATGGAACCTATAATTAACGAAATTAAATAAATAAATATAGCGAATTAATAATAAATTATTAAATAATTACATTTGAGAAAAAATACCTATCAGACAACCTATATTTCATTGTTTCATTAATAATCTTTTTTTAAAGATTGTTTCTCGATAACCTGATAGATATCACATGTTTGTATTGTTTATCTTTTTGTTGAATTGTGATGGATTTCAAGAAAATAGTGGAATGAAAAATTATTAGTATACAACATGTATTATATATTTTAATGGAAAACAACAATTTTATTATTCATGTAATCCACTAATTTTATAAATATAATTAATCACAAGTACATACAATTTTTAAAATAGATACATAATTTTTTATGTATTGAGTAAAATTAATTAGGCTGACATAATGTTCTACCAATTTTGAAAATATTAATCCAGATGGTAATGCTTTAAATTTAAAAAAAAAACATATATGTGGATATATTTGTATAATATATAGATTGTTGTATGCCATAATTTCTTCATACATGAGTTCCCAATGTTATATGATTCATTAATGATTTGAAATGTGGAAATTGACCTGAACCTTTATATAGAGTAGTATTTTCTCCTCATAACAATATATTTTAAAATATAAGAAAATATTATATAGATTATATATGTAAATATTTCTAATTGAATTACAATTTATAACACATATTGAATTTTAAATTAATTTATCCTTCCAATAACAGTATCAGTCAAATTGATTCTATTAAAAGTGGAATAAAAAAGTTGTAATATTTAAATGAGAGAGAAGATGTTGTTTACTGTAATGAGTTGTGCTAACTATTATTATGAGGGAAGTGTTGAATCATTTAGAAAATTATCATCATTCATAAAATATTACAAGAGTAATGATCTAACATCCAACTAGTAAATACAAGGATTATATATTGGGAATAATGATCATCATAATATAGCGACATCATATATATAATTCTAAATACCATTTCATAACATGGTATCTATTATTTTATTTTGTTTATTAGATCCAATAGATATGGTTGAAAAACAACACATTTTTTATGCACTTTCAAATAACATGAAGATAAATTTTACCAATTTATTATAATTCAATTTTCACTATTAAATCAATTCTACTCTATCAATAAATTGAAAATGAATGTACCATTGAATGATATTGGTGATATGGTAATTTGTATTCATCTACGAGTGATTTCATTTGAAATAAGTAGTTCTATTATAGGAGTTTGAGAAACTTAATTATATGTAATTTAATTATTTATAAGAGATTTTGAATATGTAATTATAGAAATAAAATAAACATAAATAGGGATTTAATGGGAAATGAAATAAATTACAAGTAAACATGAAAAACTGACTGAAAACCAGTTTTTCATTATTTCCTTCATACTCATTTTTATAACCATTATTCTATTTGTTTTCACGTATATTTAATGTTTGTATCATTTATAATTTATTTTAAATATCAAGGAGTTCATGAAAATAATGCTGTGAAAAAATTATGAGTATAGTACATGTAATATAAGTTGTAATGGAATAAAATCGCCATGTTTATACATGTAATCCAATATATAAATACAAATAAGTAATGAAGTGTATGTTCAAAAGATATAGTAGAAACAAAAATATTTTTTTATTTAACATAATTAGTTTGGATGATCTAAACTAATATACATATTGATGTGGGGGAAAAATATAGTACAGAATTGAAAAAAATATTGGTTATAATATACTTGTAGAATGAATGAAATAGAGGTCATTATTTCTAAATTTGGAGACTATACATACTATATCAATTTATGAAAAATTAATAAGAAAATGGAAATAATTAAAAATATAAAATATAGAGCCACAAAAAATAGAAGTCCCTAAAGAACATATATTCTATGGAACTGTTGATGTTTTGGGTTGGTGAAGCTATAGAGAGGTAAAAATTACTCATCAACTGAATGAATTTGAGGCCCTAATTTCTGATTTAGGAAATCATATGTAGTCGAATATCTTAAATTTTTTTTGTACGAATAAGGGAATAAATATTATATAGTGTAGATAAATTGTAATGAGAAGGAATTAAGAAGAATATAAAATATGAGAAATGTGTCGAAAGAAGAATTATACATTGATGTCTTTTTTTATTGTGGATCTAGGAATGTTATGAAGGTGTGTTAGGTGGAATGGTTGACCCATTGTCAATATTACCAAAGGAACATAGATTAATAGTTTTGATGAATGAAATACAAGAGAATTAGTTTGAAATTATATTGATGGGAAATAGAGGAAGACTGATGGTGCTAGAGGTTGTCATCAAGGGTGATGAAGTTGTTGATGTAGATGTGAGACCTAATGCAGGGAGATTTTTACTCAGTGGATTTACATCGGGATCCCTATATGGAGGCAATGAACGAAATGTTGTTGAAGGAACAAAGAGTTATAGTACGAAGAATGGAATGACGTATATTTCTATAGAGAGTGAATTAATGGGGGAATAGTATAAGAGAGGAGGTTTTAAAGGAGTTCATAGAGGGTGCTGAAGTTGTCAAAGAAACTATTTGATATGCAGTCGGGAGAATGATAATTGGTGGATTTTTAGTAGGAATCATTGATAGAGGTGAAGAAAGTCTCATGATGGTGTGGTATGGAGTAGTGGAAATTGGTGGTGATGTACGTGTTAGAGGGATGTGGAATAAGGAGATGGGGATGAATTTGTGGAACACTCCATATTTTATTTATATAGAAGATAACTTTTATTTCTTTTGTAATATTCCCACCCGAGTTCCACATTCTACTTCCCTGAGCTAGTTATTTATATGAGATCAGATACACCTCCCTGTATTCCAGATGTTACCAACTAATAGCAAGGGTCTAATATATAATACCGGGATACTATACCCACCTTATCAAAAAATAAAAAAATAGTAAATAAAAAACAAACCAATTTATAAAACTAATAAAAATAATAAAAACCATTATTGTAAGATGACCAAAATAAGAATAAAATATCCACACCAAAATGGTAGATCTTCACATGAAATATATATCATGTGTCAAGTAAAAATACCAATATAAATATAATTAGAACTCTCAATAAGGTCCCAACATATTGTCTAGTTCCGTCATCCATGATCTATCAAAACTCATCCATCAAACATATGAGTCTTTCCTTTATCCTATCCTGAAAACATAAATTCTATTTGGTTAACGATCTGGGAGCCTAATTTTAGTGTGAGTACAAATCATTAGGCCACTAACAATGATGTCTAAAACATAATCCAATATAGAAAAGTGTATGTAGTTGTATAAAGAATAATGTTAAAAAAAAGTGAATAGTTGTCACATTTAATTATTCTATAATTAGAAACACAACACCCCATGTTCACAATGACACCTGAACTAGAAATACCTTCATCAGACAATTCTAGAGTCAAAACCATATCACATATGTCAACACAAATCATTATAACATGGGATTTTATAATCTATTTCACTAAACATCATAGTAAAAACAATTTGAACCACAGTCCAATTCCAATCTCATGGGTGTAGAACGTCGTGTCTAGTAACATGTGGGTATTTAGGGCATTAGTTGTTTTCCCAAACATCATTATTATCATATAGGGGTATTTGGACCATCATTTCATATCCCACACTCGTTATCACATATTGGTATTTGGAGAATCATTCTATGTCCCTTGCTCAAATATCAATCAAGCACATTTATCACATACATCATATTAAATTGGTTCAATCATCATTAACCGTACTATCAACACTTCACATCAGGGTCTTCAATTAAAATTTATCAGCAAAATAAAAAATCATTAATTTAATCCCATGGACTAATATAAGAAATTCACTATTAAAAAATAATTCAACATTTACACATATATACCATTAACCCTTCAAGGTTATGTCGAACATCACTTTACTCCCATTATCCATCAATTAGATATCTCAATAATAATCCAACTACAAAATTCCATCAATTAACCAAATTCATAGTCCTAATATCACATTAATTTCATAGTCACATAATTCTATTAATTAAATAACAAATTATTTAATCCAATTAAATATGTAAGTTCCAATCATTTCAATTATTATTTTAAAATTGCATAAACATAATTATAATCCAATTATGTGATACGAAATTTAGACTTCCTACTTCAAGATTGTTGATGAGAATTCGTCAAACTGAAAATCATCATATAGAAGAGGAATGTTAAATTGTACAATATATAATGAGATATAGAACAGTGTATTAGAACTAAGATCCAACGAAGTTATAATTATCATACTCTAGATCAAAAACATATTTAACTAGAAATAGACACCTCCTCTTTGTCAGGAAATAGAGATAAGAGAGAGGGGATACCACACAGGAAGAGATCTATTTATGGGAGATGTGTAGATTATTTAAAAAGATACTTTATTCATCGTAAATTAATTGTTAAAGGCCTTGGAATCTATTCAAGAGCCTATAAAATTGTATTCAATCATTTTTGGTCAAATAGGGATGAATGATGGTGAATAAATGGGGGTTTGAGTTTTTTAAAATAATGATTTAGAGGATGAAAAACTGTGTTCACAGTTTGAAAAAACACGGACAAACCATGAAATCCTCCATAGTTTGGGGTTTCTTGATTTGATGGGGGTATGCACACATTTTGGTTACTCCATGTTCCAACCATGATCTATGCCTTTTTCTTTCTAAATTAATCTATTTTTACCTGAAAAAAACTGAAAATACCAAGCCAAAAGAGACCAAAACAAGGGTAAAAGAGTATCTGTAAATGATCACATGACATCTCCTAGAAAAGTCAAGATATTATAATCTTCCAACTTTATAATAGGTAATACATAATCTATTCTCCCAATAATTTGTAATATTCCAATATAAAATGAATGGACCACTAAGCTCACATATATGCTTCTCTTTCCAATTTTCCTCCTTAACATGGACTTGTAGCCTCAATACATGAACTATCATTCAAGTCTTTCCCCGTGACACATTCTTACTTGGATCCACATCACGAATCAATTTATACCCAAAGGAAACTTCACTCTCAATTTCAACATCATCTACACCAATCACATGAGATGGTTTGTGGATATACAACTAAAGATGGGACACATGAATAACATATTTTATATCACTATACTACTATCAAAGAGCCAATCATTTTTCCACATGTCAGATTCTCTCCACAAATAAAAATGTTTTGAAACCCTAGGTTTCAAAATTCTTAATCATTGAATCCTACTGTGATTGTAATGGCCCGGACCTCTCCGGTCCATTCCTTTGTGAAATGTGGTGCTGGATGTGTTTTGGGAGGTCAATGTGACGTAGTGGTGCATTTGGGTGGACTTTTAAGGAAAGATTAAGGGTAATAGATATCACACGGTTGGCACACGACTTGGCTAAACTGTGTGGCCAAGACATAAAAATTTGGTGTTGGAGGCAGTGGCTAATGCATGGTTAGGGCATAGTTTGTCTAACCATATGGACTAACCGTGCAATGACTGTTTGGCGAGGCAGAAGCTAACGCACAGTTACTGCACGGTTTGTTAAACAGTATGGACTAACTGTGCGGGAACTTAATGTTATATCATTAAATTGTGGATCTTAACTCTTTTTCCTCAAAATGTTCATTTAAGCCATTAAGCTGCCATAACGTGGAATTACCCTTCCTTGAGGATAAGAGACCCTCTCCCAAGCGTTTTGGAAGCAATCTGAAGGCTTCTCTTGGCGAATCGAAGCTGATTCGTTGAGGTATGTGATCTTTCTTGATCATTCTTGTTTAGTTTCGTAGATCCACTTGTATCTACTCCTCATATTCCTTCAATTATTTAGATATACGCCCATTATGGGTAGAACAAAGTGTGTGGATTCCAATTATGGTGAGCTTTGGTCTTGATCATGCCAGGAGGAGGGACCTATGGCGTGTTTTTGGAGAATCGACCCAGGTTTCTTGTGCGTTCTTTTTTTGTTGGGGGTTTCGTCAAAAACCATTGAGGTAGGATCTTACCTTCATCTCTCTCTCTTTTGTGCATTATGCGGGGTGGGTGTCCTCTTGTTTTCATGAGGTACGGTTTAACCAGTTAATAAATATAATAACTGGTTAATGAATGGGTTTTTGGAAGTTTTGTTGATATCTTCATTCTAATTCCATCAATGCTTATCCTTTAATTATGTTGTGAACCGAATAGTCATATGACTACTGAAAATCACGGTTGTTGGGGGCCTTTTCTTGTGCAATTAAATGTTTTCATGTGTTTCTGGATTTTTTTGTGGATGGAATTGCATAGAACGTTGCAATTCGTTAATCATATAAAGATGGATTATTAAATGAATACCTGGAACCCTTGTATGATCACCTCAATCAAATGAAAATAAAGAATGAATTTTGTGGGTGATGTATGGGGTTTAATTATTTGAAGGGTTGTTTCGTGGGTTGTTGTGGAACGGGTGAGCAGCGGGGATGCGATTGGCTTTGTTATTGATTGGCGTGCATCATATGGTTTTGATGGTAATAGGAGCTGTGGTGAATGGTATCAAAGGGATAATAATGTGGTATGGGTGTTGTTTCTGAGGTGTTGTGGTTGTGGTGGTTGGAAGCAGGGCTACAGGGATGGGTTGTGCATATGAATAAAAGTGGGAGATTTACCTAATGAATTTTGGGGCATGGAAGTTTATTAAATACAAGAAAATCAATGGAATTGATTGGTTGGTAAACGAAAATGGATTTGTGTTTCTTGTGTTTTTTCATAACTATATTTGTGGTTGGTAGGGATATGTTTTACAAAAGATTGATCTGGTTGGGTTGTTGTTAGATTCTCAGTAGTTAAGAAACTGATAAACTAAAACTATTGAACATGAAAAGCATAATGAAGTTTGGGGATGCTCATTGTGTGCATACTTTTGTGGTAGCAGTGTCAAGGCATGAGCTCAGATCTTTTCTATAGAAGCTTTAGGAGGGGCTGAGTGGTTGATATAATTATATATATATATATATATGTTTTATGCTTCTTTACTCACCCCACCAATGTTGAGCACTACATGCCGAACACCCGTGGGTTGGGGGGAGATTCCCAAACATCCAAAGGATGGCTGGTTATTGTTCTTCACTGTGCTCCCTCTTCTAGGTTCTATAGCCCAAGATCATTCGGGCAGGTTATGCCAGATATTTCCCAAGAGTCTTTAGGATGAGGATGTGATGTGGTTCCTAGGTGTCTTTGGGATGAGATGTAGTTATGGATGAGGATTTAGTGCCAGCGGAATGCGGGATGAGATGTGGTTATGGCGGAGTATTGTGTGCTGGCGAGATACTATATGCTTCGTATGGCCATATTGTGACACTAGCTCGAGCTTCATATGGCCAGGTTGTGGCACTAGCTCATGAAAAGGGGGAGCATCAGAGCATTATGCGTGAGGGCTAGAGCATTATTCAGTGGGAAGGTGGTGCGGGGTACCCATACTTTGATAATATTACTATACTACTCTATTGACTTGAAATATTTGGTGAGTGTGGCTTGTAAGGTTGGGTAGATAGATTCCTTGCTAGGCTTTGGTTCCTTATATTTTCTCACGGGGTATTAGGATGTCTCTGTACCTTTTCACGAGAGCTTTAGGTTTTCCTACTAAGTATATTTGTTTTCTCACCCTACATTAACTATCATGTTTTCAGGAGGACTTCAGGGACCGTGCAGGACCTTGCTAGTTGGGCGTTGGAGTTTTCCTGGGCGCAGTTTTTGCATTCTTTTGGTATCATACTTTGGAGATTTTCTTGAATTGTACTTTTGTTTTAGTATTGTATAAAACATACATATGGGTTTGGTTTTGGGTTTATTTTCATTTAATTGTTCCTTTTCTTGGTGTTTGACTCATCCTTTTTCCCGATTTTAATTAATAAAAAGTGTAATGCCTCCTATAATTGTGAAAACTCATACCCTTGGCGCTAGTAGCCACTCCAGGGTCTACTGGAGGTGGGACTCAGGGGTCATTATCTCCCTTTTACCACTGCCAGCTCAGGAGGGGAATCTTTGGTGGGAGGGTGTTGTGATAGTGACCTAATCTAGGAGACAACCAATGGTACACCTGATCACTTATAGTAAAATTTAGGGGTTAGCAAATACTACCAATATAAGAATTCTTCTTATTTTGAGTTGTAGCCATATATTTTTGACATTTTTAAACCTACTCCAATGTATCCTACATGAGACTCCATCAGAATATCTATGCCTCACCTACCTCCATCCTACATATAGGTGATCTAAACATCCTTATCCAAATATCCTCACATCATTTTATCTAAATTGTCACATGATAACTATTATTATTGGGGAATTGACCGAGTTCTATGTGATTCTCCTAATACACACCAAATTATATGAAACACGCCTATAAAATATCCTCCTAAACTTTAATAGAACCTTCAGAATTCCCATATGTATCTTTTCATAAATCCATAATCAATAATACTCACATACCGAGATTTTTATGTAAGACATTCGTGAAACATGAAGTGAAACATGAGTCACTGTCTGATACTATACTATGTGGTACCCTATACAGATGGTCTATATCCTGAACATACAGCTCATTTAATTATCCCACTATGAATTTCATTCATATATGTAATAAATGGTCTACCTCCATTAGTCGATCCTCACCCACCAAAATAACATCATTATCTCAAGGAATCCTCAGGATACCCATTATGATATCCAGGGTAATGTCATCCCACATCCATAATAAAATGGGAGAAGGAATTGTTAAAGAACTAGTAATTTCATGCACAACCATCAATTGTTAACAAGTTTATCATTATGTCATTTTGCATACATTTTACTTTTTTATGATTACCAAAAATACATTTGACATATGTTATGGTATATTTTGGCCAAACCTTAGTGAACCTTCCACTTTAAAGCATGAAACCACGACATCATATCCTCTCACATACTCATAGGCACTACAATATAACTCCTGACATAGATGATATTTTCCTAATATATGGTCCAATTGGAAGGTGATTCCCCACCTTCAAGGTTTTACTTTAATGAAAGACACTGAAGATCCTTATTTTTTCTTGTTAATGATATAGATTAAAAGTGTGGAATCCACTAATAGTGAGATTATGTTAATCTGATCTTGGAAATCTGGAACCACAATATGCCTCTCAGTTAGAAAATTCATCATCTTCTATTCAGAAATAGACACTTGTAATTCATGGGATAGAGTTTTCCAAATTAAAGGATTAACAATATTTTTTCGCTTAATGGGAATATATTCTAGCTCAATGTAAAATTACCACATGAACTCAACCAATCTCCGCATTCAATGATTCAAATATCACTTAAAATGATACACATTATGATCTTATGATCAATATAAAAACAATAATTTTCTCCCGAAAAATAGTCCCATGAGCACCTCAAATCACGAACCACCTCAAATTAATCAAGTTCATCTGTAGGGTAATTCAGTTCACGTGGCCTCAATTTCCTTGAACCACATTCCCCAAACCGTTCTACCAAAATTAAAACTACTCTAATAATTAAACCATATGGGTCAAAAAAAGTATATCTTCATCACCAATCCTGGGTAAGGTTGATATCATAGCAGTATTAAACCACTTATCCAACTCCTAGAATGCAATGTCATATACCCTTGACCGTTAAAACATAACCACATTCATGTTAAATCCCAAAAGAAGTGCATTGAAGTGGAATGTTTTTTTATGAACATTCGATAGTAGCCTACTAAACACAAAAAACTAAAAATATCAATGAACTTATTGGGATTCCCCTATAAAACCACTTCCATTTCCTTTTCTAGGTCCACTGACACACCTACCTATAAGATGATGTGTCCCATTAAACGTACTTGATTGATTCATAATTAGCATATATATATCTTGTTTTATCGCTATTTCTCAATTATTGTATTTAAGATTATTTCAAGATGTTGGGTATGATCATCATGAGTCTTTGATTACACACAGATGTAATCTTGAAAAACAACCATAAATTGCCCAAGGCATGGGAGTAAGATTCTGTTTATCATGGCCATAAACACTACTAGATCATTAGATAACATTAAAGGGATCACAAAAAGCTCATAATGACCAAGAATTTTTATAATGAAAGTCCATATTATATTACATAGTTGAACTATAAACTAATGATACCCTGATCTCAATTAAATCTTAGTTTACATTGATGATTATCTCAACTATTCAAAGAGATCATTGATACGTGGAAGAGTATATCAATTCATCATTGAAATATGATTAAACTTATGGTATTCAACACTTATGTGAATGTTTCCTTCAGCATTTTTGCAAAAAAACTGGGAAACCCCAAGTTGACGTAATCATAATGATAAAACCCGTATCCATAAACACTCCTAGTAGAGTCTTGAGATATTGATTCTCATTTGGTTCCATTTTTTATTGTAGAAGAAAACTAGATTGACCCTCAAAAGGAGCTAAATTGTAACATTCACACCTCTTTGAGGTAACCATCTTGAGAAATCAATAAGAAAAATTTCATGTAACCAGTCTAGTATGGGTGGCAGTACATCGTATTTCACACCCCCATCATCCTAAAAAAGACTTCCTACCTATGAAGTGACCTACCCCATTAATGATAATTTATCCCCTATATGGACCACATGGATACCCCACACTCCATGATGTATATAACTGTCACACATAAGATATGTAAAAAATATTGTCCCATGATACTAGTATATGAGTTTTTTGATTCCAAAAAAATGAGCATCAAAAAATCACAATGGAATTCCTAAACCTGGTTATTACTTTCCCCTAAAATAATGGAATATGAAAATGAAAAAATACAAATGTATCATGTAATCCACTAAGAGACACATGATTTCATGACCAACAAAAGGCCATGTAGATGGTTAAGCATAGTGCATAGTCTAAGGAAGGTCCCATGAAATCACCTCAAGAAGTCATTATGCTCATGAGAAGGTGGCCTTGACAAAAATGGATCTCATGACAATAGCCATATGGGCTCCACCATGGTCACATTAGTTGAAAACCGAAGGTCGCCTAAAAACCCAACCAAAAATAAATGGAAAATAAGAGGAAAATATCAAAAAATGTCAAAGTTTCTTGTGGTCATAAATATCCCATGATTATCCCATGATGATATGCATGACACCACAAGAGCATTAGTCAAATCTCCACATCATCTGGAAAATGCACGATGTCATTTCATCCTTATCACGTGAAGAGACTCATGAATTTAAATGAGACCTTGCACTCTATATTTGTTACCATAAAAATTGACAGAATTTTCCTACAAACTATCAAAGATCTCTATTGGACCATTTTGGGTCACACGACTCATCACCCAAAGGGAGTGTTTTTTTCTTTGAAAACATCCATGAAACCTAAAAAACCCTAAAATATCATAAAATAATATATGGTAAATAATAAGGGAGAGGATGTGTGAGACTCTCATAGTTGTAAAAATATTTCGACATGCCCAGGCTATCTGGAGAAAGGTCTCACAAGCCCACTTGGAAACCCGATTTGATTTCGCAATGGAAACCCTTGACATGTCATCCTTGTCTCCTAGAAAATCCAAAAATGTCCACAAAGTACACGTGAAGGCCTTTATATAGGGACCCTCATCTCACAAAGGTACTTGGAAGTGTCTATTTGAAAGCATGGATGTTATTTATAATTTATTCTTGATTCAAAAACTATCCTTTAATAGGAAATATTTTAGAAAACTACGAGTTTACATGATGATCTTGTGGTCACTAGAAATTAAGTGACATCCTAAAAACAACCAGTTCCTAGATGTCATGGAACACATGAAACAAAATCCCTCCATGGACACATTCTTGAATTCAAGTGACAAAAGTCATGAAAAGTACTAAACAGTCAGGGGTTTCTGTCTAAAAACTCCCTACCCCTGCATGAAAAATGAGCACAGACAAGGACCACTAGGAAGTGTCTCAGGAAAAAGGATGACAATTTTTTCATCCACACTCACCGACACACAATGTAACATAGAAGGTTTTTTAGTGTATCTAATCTCATGATAAGGATGTTTTTGGTTAGTTAATATCTGTAAAATAGTAAGAGAGATAAAAGAACATGCATAACCACTTTGTTTGATCCCTATTGATCACGTGATGGACATCTGTAAGGACACATGTAGAAAATCCAAAAAATTATTTAGATCAAGAGATAAATAAAAAAAATTATTATTGAACAAATATAAGACACCAAAAAATATATCTCAGGAATAATGAGTAAGGGATGATAGCCATAAGAAATTATCATATACACAGATCCTTATTAGCTTTGCATGAGTAACCCAGGACATGTGACAAAATCGAAATGGCTCACCTTGATCTCATAAAAATCCTTTGTTCTACTATGTGGTTCAAAAAAATAACTTTATAGAAGTTAAATAAGGTTGAATGGCATCCCATGGTCATTACAATCTAGTCTCACAACACTCTCAAGGCTAGCCATCAATGTCCAGTGGTTTCCTTTAGATGTGTCACCCGACTCATATAGTGGGAACAATTCAGGTCAGTATAGTCTCACAGTAGAAGTTGGGCATCTTAGATATCTCTCATGAAATCCCTCAGACATGACACCTAGATATCATGATGTCCTATATACATGTCCAAAAAGACACGAGAAACCCTCCAAGATAGATAACATTTACTATCGCAACATCCTCCAAGAGCATCATACTACTCCTACGATGACACTAGGGGATGAAATTCAGAACATGCAATGTCCTCTAAGAATGTCAGCGAAAATCATTTTGTGGATTCCAGGGTCAACCGTCCATGTTTTACGATGTCCCCCAGATAAGTCATCCTTGACCATGCGATGAACCTCAATCACTCCATCTAGGATATGGAATATTATTGAGATAAGCTAGAGGGACCATACAGTTATCTTGGGACATCTCTAAAACAATTCCATTGATATTTCAAGAATGGAATCAGGTAATGTCACGAAAATATTCAAGCATTTCAAACAAGAAAGAAGTCCAAGAATATGGTCATCGTGGGGCTTGATAATAGTTTCCACCCATGGAGTGTCAGCCTCAATTAAAAGTGAAATTACAGTGTGTAAGCTCACATATACAGAACTATGATAACTCTAATTATATCTATAACTAGGATACGTAGGATGCCTCCAAAAGGCCGATATATATATGTAACATTAAAATAGTAGTCCATATACCTATGTACCACATATGTATGCAATGAGACATATCATTTTTCATCCCTTGTTTCTCACACAAAACATAGATCTTATGGGTAAGTTAGTTTCATAATCATCACATTTTTTTATAATCCTCTATTAAGATAGGGAATCTTCTGTGTGTATGCATTGAATTTCATCATAATTACAATGTTTCCCGAATAAAAGTGAAACACTAGTGTGCATGCCCGAACCAATAGAACTATGAGTAATCTGATTCCTCCCATAACTATGACACGTAGGAATCCTTCCTATATCATGAGATCAATCTCAAATTCCATCCCACTTCATTCTAATCCCCCATCATGTCTCTAAAATTTCAGCTATCGGGACCTAATCATTCCCATAAGTGGATAATCCTTCATCATCCCTCAAGGGAATGAGAAATAACTTGAACTATGATGGCTCTGATTCGTTCCATAGCTGTGATATATAGGACACCTCCCCAAGGCCTGAGATCCATTTTAATCATTGAATGTTAATTCCAAAAACACATACCCCACATCTATATTCAATGAGGGTAATCACTTGCTATACATTATTCTCACATCATTCACAACTCACGTGGTCTTAAGGAGTTGCAATGAACACATCACTAGATTTAAGAATATCCACCAGCCAGGGAAATCATAGTATGGAATCCCCGATGAGGGTTATGATGTAAATACCAGCCATATCAGGGCATCAACCTTGGGTCTAGACCTGAGGTAAGGATTATACTATAATAACTCAAAATCCATGAAAAATTATGATACTTAGAACATATCATCAAGGCTTGAGCTAAAATATCTGATGCTTAAGTGCCCACATATATTTATTTTCTATATAATGCAAAACTACCTGGTTTTAATAGACTACATGGGTTTTGATTTATGTAATAACTGATATATGTATGACACCCATAAATGGATCAATACCCACCTCAGAATATTAACTGCCTCCTTACGTTGTATGAAATTATGATTTTCCCGATTATAAGACATCAACATATATGTAGTTGGTTATCACGGGAAAAATATGAAGAACCTATGATATATAATGATGGATTCAATAATGTGATTCAGCAGTATTTTTTATATAAAATATACATACCCTATAATTGTTTTATTAGGGTTAACGATCCCATATTAGGATTAGTAAGTGATTATTGAACATATCATAAACTTATAAGAGATTCCTGGAATAAGAAAAACCCCCAAAGGCATGATGAGGTCAACCTCAAATCCTCTTAGACAATATGCATCCCTTAGAGTAATTTGGCCTAAAACCATAGTTTACCACCGACCTTTCGAATATAGTTTAATACCAAGATATGAATGAGGATATAATTGGGTGTATTTTAATAACAACAATGGTGTCCTGATGTTTTTAATTTTCAAATAACTGAACACCTAACAATCAACAATCAGGGAAATGAAAATCCACTTCAAAGGGGTTTCTCAGTCATCTCTTCTATGTAGAAATAAAAATATTAAACCTGACATGAATATCTCTAATAATAAAATTATTTGGTAATTTTTCTTTCAGTCCATTTTGATGTCAAACCATACACCAATATAAATTTTGAAACTAATGTGAATATCTAGAAAATTGATTGATTGGTAAATAATGTGTTAGGCCACATTGTTGGAATATCAATCAAAGTAGATAAGAATGAAATCAATCATATAAGAAGATCTTCTATGACTAGGGATATCATGAAATAAGTCCACCCTCGCATTGAATATTCCATTTGAGTATAATGTATGGATCATGAATGAAAGGAAAACTATGTCATACAAGAATATCTGATCGAGGACACATCTTTTATTCAATATTAAAATAATTACTGACCTTGTTCCTTGTTTTCTACATGACTGCAGATATTATCTTCATCAACTAAATCCAGATATCAGATAATGTCATCATAAAACAGTTTCTACAACAAATACATTATTATTGGAACCCCTATGGGTTACGAAATGATCTCACCTTCCTGATAGCTTCAAAATAATGTGGAGAACATGATGGTGTGGGAGTGACATCGCTCTGGTATAATAATGACACTCAAAACAATATGTGAGGTTCTCCAAGAAATAAATCCATTGAGTATGCATCATCTTGGGAAATGTGTGTCTAAGACAGTGGTTTCCAAAACCAACCGCTTTGGGAGATTATCCCTGGATCACGAAGATCACTACCTTCAATATGTGATAATGGTGGACTATGGAGTCAAATATAGATCATGCTGAGTTCAAATTCCCCCATGAAGGGCCCCTATTAACCATCCCCTTCAGTTCATTCCAACCGGTACCCATGAGTTACCTAAAAAGGGTACCACCTGTCAAGCTATCACCTCTGATTCCCATTCATGGATAGTAGGGGAGTCACATCGAATGAGGAAGATACTGGATATCCAAGAGAGGGATCATAACCCTATTCCCACTGATGATGTCTGTTGCCATATTCTGATAGTAACCAGTTAGTATACTCATATTCCAACCCACTTGTAACTATTATGTGCACATATTTATACTACATTCTTGGGGGGGAACATGTACCTTCAACCATGAAAAAATCTCACAAACATGTTCCAGTTCCAAAAAAAAAGATTCAAGTGGGTGCATATTACCACTTCAATCAATGATATCCACCATTATATAATAGAGACCAAAATTATATAATCTTATATCGATGAAAACACTTTTCTAATTTCTTATAAATCTTAGCAACATATGATGAAATTTACTAACATATTTAGATACTTATATAGATATAGGGATATGTTCATATTCCGATCCATAAACCCAGGGAAAATCAACAATATGGTCATCAAGAAATGAGGTTGAACCAAATAAGGGAAAAAAATTTCTCCCATTGAATAGGATTATTTGCATATTCTGATAAAGGAGGATGAAACAGACCTAGATCATATTTCTATTCCAACTAGTTGTCACCATGTGATATCAACACATGCCATAGGATAGGGGAAAATGAATGCTAAAACTGTTCGACGACATACTTTAAAGGCCCATTCTTGGGATCATATCGTTGTCATGGTCAGGGAATATAAAGTTCTAAGGGAACATTCCATGGGACATGATAATATTTATATCAAATAAGTCTAGTGGAATACTCAAATGGCCTATAATAAAAAATATATCCTCGTTTTTTCCAAAGAAAACCATGTGATAATGACACATGCCCCAAGAAAAGCTCATATTACTGTTAGTGAATCTTCCAACTATATTCGTGTAGATCACAAAATCTTGGAGAAAGGTCTTATGTTTTCTGATGAATGACTACACCAACATCATTTCAATGAAATACAAGAGGATGCTCATATCCCTTATCCCATTATAGAGGTTCATTGGCATATCCAACTGGGGTATGAAATTTAAGAACTTGCATATATTCCAATAATAGCTAGGGTTTACATTGTGAGAGAAGAACATGCCCCAGGGAAACCTAAGACTCATGACAAGAAATACTATCGGCATATCCCAATGTCTTTAGATTGGGATCCTATTACACTCCAAAATGATGCTCACTAAGTGATAATGAAACATGCATCGAGATAGGTTCAAATTGTTTTCAAAAATGGGGAACGTCATTGACATATTCTCATAGTATCTTAGTAGATAAATGAAACTCTCATAACACTAGATGATTATCAACAGAATATAACAACCTTCATACAATATACCCACATCCCAACATGATCCCTAATGGAAGGGTGGAAAATTTGGACCGCAATGTAGGATGAGACCCATATTCATAATATTATCAATGCCATTGAACTTATAGACATTTGAGACACATTGTATAGACTAAAAGGGTATGTAAACACTTTAACTGAATTAATAGATGACTATTACCATGATATTACTACTCACGGTATTGTGGAGATAGATTAAAGGGACTTCAATCCTGACACAACTCGGGGTCAACCTCTTCATGGTGATATCTCCCACAGATGAGAAAATCCTCACCTATCCAAAACACATTCATTTGGAGAGGTGTCGAAAACCTAAGCATCCTCATATAGAGAGGAGTTAAAAACCCATAAAACTTCTTATAGAGATATACTTGACACATTGGGTCCAACTTCATATAGTTCCTCATCAACTTCTAGAATTACTCAACTCTAGTAAGTAGGTCAACCTCATAAGCATATTTAATGGTATGACCATGCGGAGGCATGCATGTCTGATAAGGAAACAGATGATACTAACATATAGAGAGATTAATCCCAAAACAACCTCCCCATCATGTTATTTCCCCTTACCAATTATAACTATAAGATCCTAGAAATGTTAAAAAAATAGTTCATTCCTTCTCTACACCAAAATATGTGGGATACTTATAAATAGTTAAAGACTAGACAGCTCACTTCTAAAGGATATAAGGTCCATCTTTAGACAATCATGATAATATGTTATGAGCTAGTCCCAACCACTACATAAATGTGATGGGATCCAAACCTTATAAATCATTTCACAAATCAGAAGCAAACATTATTTCATTGCATCATAACCCATCATATGTTGATCTATGAAGCTACATTATCTATATATAATCAAGAATGGGGAATGTACAGTGAATTAAACTTTTTTATACACTTATAATAATAGATCCCTTCTTATATAGAATCTTGTTATGGTAGGGCCTTTGGATAAATCAGGGGACTAGCTAATGCTCAATCCAGTTGGTCACTACAATATAATTCCCTTCATAAATGGTTCCCAGAAATCACAAATAGAGGGAGAGGAAAACTGATATGGTTTAAAAATGGGACCATAAAAGTAATAGGAATACACTTCAGACATGGAAGATGAAGTTGTGATCATCAAAGAAACTTCTCTAAATTAATGATTCCCATAATGTGCTTCCATATCACCCATGTCCTACATGATGAGAGTTGTGACACATAAAACACGTCGTAGTTGTAGCTTCCAAAGAATCACTCAAGGACGGTACTCAACTCACATGGTTGGTGGAATATCTACCGCCACCTCTAACACTTGGATAATCAATTCTCAAGATAAATTAGGACATTTCATTAATAGATGGAAAAAATCCCAACCATCTTGGATGTGTGAAATTACATCTCAATACCTATCACTAGGTTCATCATCCCCTAAGAGGGTCCTAGAAAAATTAGCGGTGATTCAATATCAACCCATTCCCATTGGGATAAGGTCATTTATACAACAATGTACATCCCAAGAATTGTCATTTATCTGATTATAATAATTAGAACAACAACATTGGGATCTATTGATCCCAATTATGGCCCATAATTACCCCTAATATTCTATGTATTGGTAATTTTAATTTTCATCAACACCCCAAGGAGAATCAGTATTCATATGGTTTTGATGTAGAGATCTACTATCAGCATCCAATACATTCTTCTCTCCATAAGAAAAACTACTGTTATATAGGGACCATTTGAAAAATATGATCGGAAACTACCTCAAAATATCTATTCATAGATGAAGATGATAGAATAATAGAATGAATATGATCTAACACCACTAGGTTCACAAGATGAAATGAATCAATATGGAAAGGGGTTCGAAGAGAAACCCTGATAAAGGGTGTAAAGAATAAGGACATTGCATCAAAATTAATGGTACAATCATAATTTCATGATATTCCTCTATGAATTTAATCACCATCATCATAATAGAAATGTTGGATTAAGAAACAAATGTTGATTTCTTCAATATGGAGAACCTTCCCTAAGAGGATGGTGATTTGGATACACCAACATAGGATGCATGCACCCAGAACCAAAGAAGGCTTCAAAATATGGATCCTTCGAATACTGAGATGGTGGATCTATACTATAACCCATAAAAATATAATGATAAATGTGTGGATACATCCCAATCACCACTTAGAAGAGTAGAGCTTTCTTCCATAGAGTGTCAACTGTAAAAATATAAGAGTGAGATAAAAACTCGCAAACAACACAATATGGATCTAATCAAGGGATATATTCTTGATTGGTATCAACTTCAGATAGAAGAGAATATTCTCCCTCACATGATTGATCTATGCAATAGTCTAGTATCTAAAATATAAAATGGATCTAAATATATGTTTATATTCTACATATATAAGGATGTTGAGAATAATCATTATTTCCTTCCATTGCAGAAATAGCCACTCCATCTATAGGGTAATAATTAAGTCTTAAGAAAAATCAAGAATTAGTGGGAGACAAAGGTGGGTAAACCTAATCGAGCCACACCCGCTCACTGTAGGTTGGAGGTGAATATGATAGTAGTGCCATTGAAGCTTCTTAACATAATGAAGTCCTTGAATACATGAATAGAATACATGGAAGGGAGACACACAACTATATATCGTTAGAGGATACCATATCCTGAATGGGTGGATTTCACATTTCCTCAAAATTTTTGATATCCTATCTTCTCCAATTTTGAAACTGTAGGATACCCTGAACAACATCACACAGACCTCATAACTGATGTGAGCTGACGATGGCCCACTGAGACCACTAAGAGGGAAAATATATGTGGTGTTGTGTATAGACTCTGAAAGGGTTAACCATTGTCTGGTATAACAGTCTTTCAGTAAGATTCCTTGGAGTATGGGAAGACCATCATTGCAAATTCCTCTATTAGACCAAATCCACAATGATGAAAATGATAATCAATGAGTCAACAAACTAACTAAAACATGATAATGAGAGGGTTTATGAAATCATATCCATATGGAATGATTTATCCTATTCACTAAACATCCTTATTTTATAATAGCAACTCCAATAACTCTATGCGAAAAATCTATGGGATGAGTGGAAGACACCTCTAATCCCAATAATGTATTCTGGTGGGTTCCATAAGTTTGAAGAAAATACACAACATCTTGGGGAATCAATTTAGTGAACCTCATCCCAATCTGGACTCATACCCTCAACACATGGGAAAATACAATGTAAGGTTGAAGCATTAGATGTCACACTCTAGACATGAGCAGTGCCCATCGAAGAAGCTAGGCATGTCCCAAAACACCATACACCTCTTGCTGAGTAGTGAAAATAGAAAAATCACCCTCGGATAGAAGCATTAATAAATCAAGGAAACCTATGATTTGGGGAACATATGAATAAAGCATAGTCATTAAAAAATGAACAATTCCACTGTTATTTCTTGTTTTCCATAGAAAACAAAATTATCATGATACAATAACATGGGAAGCCAAATATGGTCAACATCACTGACAATCCTGATTATTTCCTTTTCCATTGTAATTTTTTTCATAATATCCAGGACTTCGACATAATCAATGATATAGATAAATTCATTGCAGTTTCTAGATAGTGGCATTAGATAAATCCTCATAGACGGTGTCCTTCATAACCATTATACAGTTAAAAGAAGAGGGTGCTTGAAATAATGTTTCGGCCAGACATACGTAGAAGTTCAACAACTGGATGACTCGAATGATAGTTGATCAAGCTCAAAAAACCCTAATAGTAAATCTACGAAGACCCTCAATATATCCACCACTCGAGGATGTATCATTAAATAATCCTCCAACAAGTGGGATCAACCACTAGAAGTAGGAAGAAATAGAAGAGGATGAGTCATATTCTGCACCAATGTAAACTCTAACTATTTAATTTTTATTCCTACAACATCTAATGAACTAGAAAAATCCCAAAAAATAGAACCCTTATTAGGTGAGGAGATCATATTTGGTTATATAAATGGGATACATTTGGATTACCCATTATCTGGGGAAGAATATTACTCAAAATATGTGTACCCCACATATAATCTACGAAATTCATCCCTCATGTGCAAGAACTAAGGTTACATGGGACAACAAGGGCATGGTTGGACCCAATAGTTTAGTAATTAATCCTTAAGTGGATATATATACATCTTGGACCCATGTTTATGTTCTCTATAGGGAGAAAAATAGGTGTGGTGGTGTCCCCAAACTGTCTAGCGGTCACCCAAACCCAGTTGTCTTGCATGACATATAGCAGGGGTTCCATTATCTGATTCACCCCAGAAATTGGGAAGGCATGTTCAAACCACAACAATCTAAGAAGATCCTTTTCATGTCCTCTTCACAAGAACCATGTCCATCCACCTCAATTTCCACGTCTCCTACACCACATGTCCACGATTATCCCCACATCTGGAATTTATGACTTCTAGAACAATATTATGAAATTCTAAAATAGCCTGTGGCTTTCCCAAAAAATCTCTCAATCCTAGATTTTCCCAATAATTAAAAAAAACTCCTTGTGTCACTCATTAATAACCTCCAATTCCCACATTAATTTGAGATATAATATGGTGTAGACAATGTCTATTGAATGGAGACCGTGTTAGCTTAATGCTATATAACTATCTATTTAACAAATAATGATCAAGAAGAGGTCATCCAAGGAAACATCAGACCCCTATATGTTTTGGGAGGAATGGATAATGTTTCCTACAAGAGGTATCTCACAGAGAATGGCTTTGTGATCAATCTCTTATGTATTTAAACCATCAAATTCTTGGGATATAGTGAATTTGACCAAGATCTCACAAGGCAATCGAATCAAGGGTATGATATGTGTGGGAAATGACTTCTTATGAAGGTTAATATTAACACTTAGTCTTGGGATCTCACATATCTATATAAGTTTGAGGTTATCCAAAAAGACAACACATACTATTTCCGGATCTAAATTCATTGGATCCATAGCCACATTGAGATACCTTCAACATTCCATCAATTTCAGAAATACCCCACTGATTGAAAGGTTGACATACTACATGGTTATAGTGACCCCTTTTAGACCTAAAAAGACACATATACTGTGGACTTTTTCAATAATTTTGGAGGAAAAAACCAATGATTGATTATGATATACATATTTCAGATGCCAATGTCTTAGCAAAAACCACTAAAAATCCTTGTAGTATAATTGATGAAGATAATGTGCTCCATAAAAATCTAGTCATGTTGATTGACTTTACCCTTGAGATTAATGCCAATCTTATCCCAATGGTAGTGTAAAATAAAATAATCATAGGAATATCTCTATAGTAACTCAATAAATAAGTGATGATAATGTATCTTTTTAGTGCTTATTTCACCCTTATTGTGATAGAAAAGACCATATATTTCCACCCTCATCTGGAAATATATCCACAAAAATAGAGTTTTAAGAAGATAAAGATAAACTCATGAAAACCCCTCCTATATTCGAGGATGGTGTCTTCAAACCACTGATGATATAAGGTAGGTAAATCTATGAATATAAGAAGAAACGTGAACTACAGTCATTATTTCAAAATTTCCCCTAGAAGGGAAAGGTAAATATATTTATTTTATGATGAAACATAAATATTTTTTTCACTTGGGACTATAAAAACTACTTGCACTGAATCCATATGTGGCTACACAATATCTATGTTTTCTCAATGAGAATTGAGAATTCATGAAGATATCAAGAAAGATTCACCCCTCTCATTCCACTAATATAGAGGTATAATTTGATAAAATGATAAAACCCAAATTTTTCCGAGAAGTAAAATACCCATACTGCCTCACTAAAATCATTCATATCAAGAAAGATTATGGAATAATTAGGGTCTTCACTGAATTTAGAGACCTTAATCAACACTACCCAAAATAATACTTCCAATTTCCGATTATATAACTATTGATCAATGCAACTAATGGATTACAAGAACTTTCATTCATGGATAGGTATTTGGGATACAATTAGAAAAATATGGCCACAAAATATGAAGAATTAAATTCATTCAGATCATCTCAGAGGATCTTCCCATATCAGGTCATTCCCTTTGGGTTAATGAATACTACCTCTATATATCAAAGTGCCATGCATCATATAATTAAACCATTCCAAGGATGAATAAGTGAATGCTTTTTCAATGACAATGTTTTTAAATCTTAATAGTGTTGTAATAATTACATATATATTGAAAAAATGTTAGACAATAAGAGATATCATAGTTTGAAGATTAATCGTCTAAAATAAAAATTCAGGGTAACAACAGGGATTTTTTTTGGGTTCGTGTTATGTGAAAAAAACCTCAAGGTTGACCCAAAGAAGACTAGTGGTATTTTAGACATTTAACCTACCATAATAATTAATGAATTGAGGTTTATCCAAGGGAACCTCACCTACATTTAACGTTTCATAGCCATCTTGGCAAGAAAATATCTCTCCTTAACCGGACTGATGAAGAAGGCAATCACCTGTCAATGGAATGATGAGTTCTAAGAATACTTCAAAAGGATTAACCAATATTTAATGAACCCATTTGTTTTGATTCCATCCCTGGAAGGGATTACACTAATTCTATATGTGGCTACTATGAAATTCCCACTGGGGACCCTCTTCACACAAAAAAATTATGCTGGAAGCCATAGGATTCTCTACCACCTTAGCTGAACTAGTTTAAGTATTGAGATCTGATAATATGATGTCGGGAATTATTTCCTTTCACGGAACTTCACAGTGAAAATTTTGAGGCATTACATGATGCACCATGAATCCTACTTGGTCTCTCGTATTTATCCTCTCAGGTACATCAATGGAAATCATATGTTTACTAGGCACTTTTCCTGATGGATGGTCATTTTATAGTAATACGAAATTCAGTTCGTAACATAGAAATATATGATATGGAAAATCCTTGATGTTCCTACCATGGATATTAAACCGATGGAAAAAAAGATATTCTATATGAATAGGTATTCTATTCCCATTACACTCCCCAGATATGAGATATGTATTTCAATAGTTCCTCTAGAAGCTTTATAAAAAAATAAAGGAATGTACAAATTTCAATCTATTTGCCTTAGGGATTGTATTTCTCATTGTATATAATGTAGTGTTACCTACCCTTGGTCTATATATGATTATTGTAATAATAATAACGAAGAATACCAATCTCTCATTGCATGTTTGAAATTAAGACTAATGTTATTGATATAATTCATGAATATCATAGGGGATTCGAAACAAGTGATAAAGAAGATCAACAGAGAATATTCCATAAAAAGAAAGAGTTGGCCCCTATACAATGCTATGTTAAAGGAATAATGGTTGGCAAATATAGCCATAATATTGGCCAACCATGGTTAGGAGGAAGAAATAAACCATTTGAAAAATGATGGATAGTCTTCTCAATCATCATCAGTGATATGGAAGAAATAAATATTCTCAACAGTACCTAAGAGCACAATGAACCGGTATCCACCCCTGGATGGATAGTTCCCATAATCGGTTTCCACTAGAATTGATTCCTCCTTACATATCAAGTTATAAGGGACCAGATTCGACACCATGCAATGTAATTTACCATAAATATCCTTACAAATGAAAAGAAAGATATCTAAAAGAGTGGATTCAAAGTAGTCTTCCTCAAAAACATAGAATAGGGAGAGATTCTCACAATCATGGAAAAGTCCATGAGGGAACCTCTAGGGCCCATTAGTCTGGGACCAGACTCTCGAACAAGATCAAGATGATGAAATATTATTAGAAAACCACGAAATATGACAATGTGGAGTTCTTAATGAAATTTCATGCATTACAAATCCATGATAAATTCATTCATGAGACACTGAAATGACTACATATTGCTATGTGTTTCTTGAAATTTTATATTAGGGGAATGGATGTTTTGGGGTCATATCCCCCATATACGGCTAAACAATTGAGTTAAATAGTCAATAAAATTGAAATATTTCCCAAATAAGATAAAGTATTACCCCTCTATGAATTTGGGATGAATAACATCAATAAATCCATAACGTCCCATATCATTACCATGTATGGGATCTATCAAATAATAATAATGGAAATTGAAACTCCTTATGTTCCATGGATTAGAATAAATTGTTCTAATAGTAAAAAACAATTCCTAATAACTCATCTAACTATAATGCAATTGAAAATGGATTAACAAAGGAATTAAATAAGACTCTATTAGATATGCTCCCGAAGATGGTGAACAAGGATATAATGTTTTGGATGGACTAGATCCTCTATGATTTATGGGCCAACCATTTCATTATAAAAAATGATACAAATGATATTCCATATTTATTTGTGTATTTGACTATGGAAATGATTCCCACAGAAGTCCAACAACCATCACTCTGAATAGCTATTTGTGAAGAACTCTCAGATGATGAGAAATCACAGAAGCAACTAGATGAGTTACAGTGACTTGATGATTAGAAGTTGTGTACATTGAAAAAAATGATGCCCATCAGAATTTCATCACACACACCTTTAATAAAAATGGTTACCTCCATTCATTCTTATTAGGGGAACTAGTGTCGGCTCTCAGGACACCAATAATATTAGAAAAGCATTGTCCTTAGATAGAACCCAAATGAGAATTACCTTACATCATACATAATATCTGTCACAATAGATTTTACTAATTGGAACACAATGGAAGGAGGTCATGTCGATCCCCCCACCAATGTGTGTTTTTTTAATAAATTCTTATCATATCTATCATTAAGAAACTTTTCCCCTAATTTCATGAAAATAAACTTCCCATGATCATCTCACCAGCAGTATGTTAAATTGTGCACCAAATTTTTTCCGTGAAGCATTTATTTTACCTATATGATATCCCACCACCTGAACACATTACATTAAATTGTTTGGAGATATCCTAGTTGTATGGAATAAAGAAATACTATTTCATTAAGGAAGAAATATGATAAACTATATAGTGTCTCTCATCATTGTAGGAGGATATAAAAATCCACAAAATCAAATTTCTTAACCATATGATGTTAAAAAATATAGAGGTTTCTTTACCACATGATGTTAAACTAAATTGGTTGTGAAATCTCACTAATGAATCAACAGACTTGATCCAGATTTTTACAAAGGATGAGATTCCCTTGACCCCAAGTTTGAGATAACTACACATAGGGAATATCTTCATCAAAAAACTAAAAGCAGCTTGATTCATGACAACATAAGATATATAGTGATTCGAAAACCTATATCTGTGGGACCAGCCACAACCTCTATTTTATTTACATTGAGTTATCCATGTCCTCAACACATAATGATTAATTGCATGAATCATTTCATTGGTTAATGAAGTTAAACTATAGGGGCTTCCCGAACTACGTATGGATCAACCCTTATTTTTATTGTTATATATAAGGTTTCCCCAATCCTATGTCTTGTCCAAGCCACCACATGTTGAAGATTTCCATTATCATATCATTAAAATCCTCTTCATTATGAGTGGAACCCTTTAAAATAATTTGTTCTCAGATCGAGTAAAGGACAAATGATCTTAGGTTTTTCAGTAAGGGATTCCCCATACAAACAATGCATTTCTATTCAGGATTGGTTCATCATGGTCCATAGTGAAATAACTTAAAGGGAATACCATGAGCCCGTCCCTCATGACGTTAAATTGTATCATTGATGTCCTTTGGTGGACATGAAACTACACATCCTTGTGAACCTCACATGAGAGGACCACTGTAGATAGTGGCTATCTCCTACCACACCATCATTCAAGATCTAAATGTGACTTGATTCCGGCCATCATAGGATATGTTACGACTCCTGAATTATATATCATCGTTCCATTCACAAAAAAGAGAAAAATTACTCCCTCTCGGCATATAGGATAGACTTTCATAGGATGTTACTTGATGTGGCCTTAAGAAAACATGTTCTTCCACATTTGTTTCTTAAAATTTTGATGATTTAATTGGTAATATTTTTGATTTATATTAAATATTGATATTATTTTATTTTTAATAAATAAATATATAAATTAATCATTTTTTATAATAAATAGTGTATTATAAGCTTTAAAATACTTAAACATTTTCATACTTTAATTTTATAGACTAATAATTTTTTATATAGATTGTTGTTTTTGTTCTACATAGTAAATATTTTATCATTAATTAACTAATTCTTTAATTCTACTGTTTCACAAAGATACTGTTTTTTTAAATTTATTCTATTTTCTCTGTTTAGTTTGCAGCATCACCGAGCCTCTATGCACCGGTTTCATCACAGTATCACAATTTCTCTGCCACATGTTTCTCACGGACTCACTATCACTGTTATCCCTTACACTGTATCATTACAGTTCCACCATTACTACACGCATTGATTTCATCATTGTCCCATTGTGACTCTCTTCACAGTCTCACCGCTTTTCCCTTGCATTATAATGGCTTAATATGGTCTCACTGTTTCATTACATGTGCCACCGTGAGTATAGCTTCACTATCTCACTGTAAACCTCAACCCCTGCTACCATTTTTGTTTTTCTCTTCATGGTCTCATTGTGTCTCAGTGTCACCGTAACCCCCGTGAAACCATTTCTTTCCTCACAACAGCTTCATCCATTTTTTCTTGCCACCGTATTCTCCCGCTTTTCACCATCTGTGACACTATTTTTTCTTCACAATATCTCCACTCCGTTTCCGCCACTACTCAATCAACCCACATCCCACAAAATCATCAAAAAAAACATATCTGTAATAATTTCTCAACCAATACTATCCAAATTTTCTAACTCCTCACTGCTATAATTTGTTGATGTTTCTGTTGTTGGATGAATAACTTTTTCCGCTATTGCAAGGAAACGGCGCCACCTTCTCTTGGAACCATCAAACTCTCTCAAAATATGAATCACAATTGAGCCATGCCATTGTAGATCTGGGTCGTGCACCACCTTCTTTCCCTGAATTAGATGGAATCATAGCCATCCGACCGGGATGGAGTGCCACGGGAGCTTGACCGGGTGAACCATCAGGTCGCGGCGTAGCCAGATTAGAGGAGAAAGGAGACATGAGCGAAGTTATAGCTATGAGAAGGAGGGTTCCAATGCTACACTTGTAGTTGTGTCGCCTACCGGCCAATGTGTTGCATCCAAGAGAGGACCTGTCGTGCCTTAGAGTTAAACACCTCCGCCACATCTGAAGATTATGCCACCATTGCTATTTCTCATGCCGAGGCCGATGTCGGAGTTGTGTCGCTTTGAGGAGTAGCTGAACCGATCTGCCTTGATGTTGAAGGGGGCCATCGTAGTGATTGTGTGGTGGAACGAAGAGGAAGAGTCATACCGATCGTGGCCTTCATGAGGAAGTGAAAGAAAACCCCCACACCTCTACACCCTACACTGCACCGGTTTGGGAAGAGTTAATGAATAAAAAACAAACTAAAACTAATATAAAGAAAACTAACTACAATTAAAACCTAAATAAAAAATGAATTCATGTAAAAAAATATCAATTATAAATAAATAATCAATATAAAATAATTAACTTATAAAATAGAATTAAAAAATTAATTATCTTTATTAATACACTAATTAAGCTAAACTAATAAATTAGAATTTGTTATATAAATATAAATTAATTATAATTTAACGTGGCATACTAAAATGTTATTTGTTAATAAAATTAAATATATAATAATAATTTATTTTGAAAATAAATAAGAAAATCTAATTAACATAAATTATTTAATTTATAAATATTAATAAACTTTCAAATTATCTTTGATTACTTTAATTAATAATAATAAATAACATTATAAATTAAACTTTTAAATTTTTTAATTAATTAATGACCCTAAATATTAATTTATTTCCCTATCATTTTTTATTATTCTGTTTGTTTTTCTTGTGTAGGATTATTCAAGATTTGAGTATACATAAATATTCATCAAACTAACTCATCGGGAGTTAGTTAAAAAGGAATTTCTAGCATGATGTGCCTGTCGTGAAAAAACACACATGTGTGGTGTACAAGTGAGAGATTTTTTATGTCGGTAGTAGACGTGCGGTGAAAAGAAGAAGATTAAAGAAGATCTAAAAACAGAGTTGCAAGCAATGGAGGGGGTGCTCTCTCATTTTATTCATTCGACAATCAAATTCTCCAGAGAGGATATCTATGGACACACTCATTCATTCCACAAACGCACATTGGAGAGAACATCCAAGGACTCTCATTCGGACTCTCAGGAGCAACATTGAAGACAAGTAGGAGACCATGCATCCTGAGAACATGGCAATATTTGGGGACTTCTTCTTCCCTCTTTCCATAATTTTTATACTCAATTACTGTAATGTTTTTCACTCCATTAATCAATATGATCATAGGTTTAACTTTCACTGCTCAAGAATATTAAAACCTTCTGTTTATGCTCTTTAAATGTTCATTTGCTTATTTTTTTATGAAATTAGAATCTGTTGGTGAGACTGATTCTGTTTATAATCATTTTATCGTTCAAACTTCTATGCTTACAATTTTAAACATCAATATCGACTGGAGAGGTTGATCTTGAATGCATATTTCAAATCTTATAAACATAAACTTTGGAAATTAATGGCGACTTATTTTCCAAATGTTATCTTAAAACTTCCTGCAGTTAAATTATGTTTTGTTGTGGTGAACAAAAATATGTTATCCTCTTCCTTTTATGTTTCTTGGTGAGGTAAATTCTTCAGTCTTTATTGAAGTGTGAATCGATTGTATGTTGTGGAGAGAACATCTATTCGAACCAATTGTTTTGAATTCCTGAGTACTTTTTTGATCTCGCTTATGTGTCTGGCTGCTTAATACTAGTATGCTGTATTACTCTAGTTTAGAAGTATTAGTATAAATTTCAGTTTCATGTAAAAAATATAGTTTTCTCATCCTGTTTTCACTTCATCATATAAATAAAAAATATAAAAAGTAAGAAGATGTTTTCCTCACTGCTGACAAGAGTGGGGGTCTAGAATACAAAAACCTTAGAATTCAGTGACCATCTTTCTCTGTGGATCGATCATGCACCACTGTGATAGTGTAGGAGTAATAAATGTAATTTTGAGGTCCATGATGACCTCCAACCTATTAAAAAGTTGGCTCCATTGTCGGGGAAGGTACGCACTGAGAATCTACCGTTTTAATAAAAAAACTAAAAAAACAATTTAAAAAAAATCAAAAAGAAACTTCGATGAACATTTGATGCTTGTATTATATGTTTGAGTTCTATTTGAATTTTTGTGTGTGTTTGATCTAAAAACTATTGAAAAAAATGGAACATTATGAAGGCTCATAAAACTACACTGGACATTACTGTGTTTTTTGTGGAGATTATGGATATAATTCTTGGTAGTGTGTCTATAACCAGCCACAACATGATTTCTATATTGAATAAAATGAAAAACATGAGTCTAGTCCTGACACCCTAGCTAGAATTGAACTAATTGATTCTAAATTTGACGCTAGGGTGGAACTAATTAACAATTGGTTTAACAAAACCAATGAAATTCAAATTAGGGATTTTCAAGAGAATGATCAACGAATGAAAAGATTAGAGAACATGATTTTCTAATTAAAATAGATGGTTAAAGAACAAGAATAATTTGATGAAAATGAAAATGAAAATGTTTACAAAAGATTTTAAAATCACATTGAAGAAGACAATGATTGTGAAACTGGGTAAGAAAACATTCTTTTTGAAAAATCTGATTTTGGGGAATTATATCTCGACACAACCAACTCATTAAATCTAGAACACATTAATGA
The DNA here is from genome assembly GCA_963277665.1 of Viscum album. Taxonomy (NCBI): domain Eukaryota; kingdom Viridiplantae; phylum Streptophyta; class Magnoliopsida; order Santalales; family Viscaceae; genus Viscum; species Viscum album. The sequence continues at coordinate 1,643,026,324 of OY728145.1, forward strand.
AGAACCCAGAATGAACATTAATGTTGTTGAGTTGGACAATTATGAAGATGAATTGAAACAGATTATAAATGAATGTACAGTTCTCCTCATAATTCCTACATTGGAGAAAAATCATAGTTTTAGGAGTTTTGAAAAGGAGGTCACTCGGTTTGAAGTCAAATATGAAACTAAAAAATTTAATGTACAAAACCCTTCACCGAATATTTCTGACATTGTGAATATTGAACCTAAACTTGAAATTGGTAACAGTTTGGAAGATAAACATAACAATGATAACATGGAATCTGAAATATTTTAAGCACAATTGAAAATATCTCTTCCATGTTTTGAAATTGTAAACTTGATAATTTATGAAATTTTGTTTGATGATGAGATAAAGGGAATAATATTTTAAGAAACACTAAATGATAAGTTTTTATTTCCCTATTCTCATAGTAATCACTTTTCTGAATATTTGTGCAATGAAATGGAAATCCGTGTTGGCCAACATGAGGATAATTCTCGTACTGTGAACATTTTGGAAACTGAATTTATTGAAACTCAATTATACAATTCTTCTCATGAAATTGAATTGTAACACTCAAATGACATGGTTTTAGAAAGTGATATATTTGAATTTGATCTTTAAAGAGAGGTTGAACACACACTAGACGATGGTTACATAATTGAATTGATAGAATCAATAGATGTTCAATGCGAGTTAACAGATGATGATCTTTTAGAAGATATTTACAACATTGTTAGACCTGAATCTGTTTGTGAAAAAATAAATTCTCTTCCCTATCTATCACATTCATCCTCATCCATGAAGGGTGTTGAGCCTTCTTATGTTACTCATAATGGTTCATAGGGAGAATCATACATGAGTTTTAATGTTCAAAATTCTTTCCAGCATTCTATTGAATCCCTTCTTGAACTTACTAATCATAATTTACCTATTTTCACCCTTGAATGTGAATCTGTTAGTGCTGAAGTTGAAGATGATATATCTGAGGACATTTTCATACCCTTTGAAGCACCTAATACATTGCTTAGGCTTCCTAAAAATGTTAATATTTTCAAATCTAAAAGAATTATGGAAGTTGAGAGCATCATGTCCCTAACTGGTAATGGTTGTTGTTTGGGAATTTTTATAAGCTATGAGAGTTTTGTTTTGTTTTGTCTTGTGGCCCATATAATTCATTGTTCTGTTAAAAATCTTTGGGCCAATCACATGTGGTGGTTCCAATTAATGAAACCATATCCACCTAGTGACTACAGTTAGTTTCTTGGTGAGTCCGGCTGGGGACTTTAAACCTAGAAGTGTATGGGAGGCAACCCGTGGGTTTTATTTTGTTTTCAATAATAAATTGTAATTAAATAAATTCTAACCGAAGAGTTTAAATTCAGTTTTTCTTGGGAGTCCGCCCATGTTCTTTTATTTGTGTTTAATATTGTTTCTGTACTTGTTTTACATTGAATAAGGTTCTTTTATGTTACCTTTTTTATGCACTTCCTATTCAGATTAATTTTATTGTGGTTTACATACTCTGTGTTTCTATGATGATGTTGTTGGGTCATTTAAGGAGTTGAATTATCATGCTGAAGGAGTAATGGAAACCCAGTCATGGAAGTATCTTACTGTTATTGTTTTTTTCTTTTTTCAGCTCCTTAATGCTATAGAAAAAAAAATCCACTACATGTTTTGATTTCTTGGAAAATTCTTCTTGTATTCAAAAAATCTGCTATATGTGTACTGAAAATTTTGTTGATTCATTTGAACTATATTAAATTTTTCTTCTTTTCTTGGTACCTAAATAAAAATCCTATATATGTTAAAAATTATACTTGAATTGAATGAAATTATGTTGATTGTCATGGTGTAAATAAAAAATTGTCATGTACTTCACTACTAGAAACCGAATTCCATTGTTATTAAAATCTTTTCACTACATGAAAATAAGTGTGGGGTAGTACATGCTACTGGTCTTTTCAATTAGATAAATTTTAGGGTGTTTATCATGCATCTTTATGCTATATTGAACACCCATTTGAATTATTATAAAACGATTACACCCAATTAATTGTGCACCCACAACTTATATGCTACTTCTGAGCTGTAATTGAAAATCATTGTCATGGAACATTAATGTTAGTGCATATACTTGATAAAGAACTTGGTGTTAAGTTATTCTTTGTGGAAAAATAAATATTTGACCTTTAATGTGACCTTCATACACGTCATATATCTAATTAATTTAAAATATAATTTGAACCATTAATGTTTAATTGTTCTTCTCCATATTTGGAAGTCGACTTTGGGGACAAAGATGAGTTTTAAGTGTGGGGGAGGGTGTCAATTATTGACTGTGTTAAATTGTGCTTAATTTAAAACACATCAATTCCCATTGAAACATAATTTTTATTGTAAAAAATGATTAATTTTTTTCAAAATTCTTGTACAATTTTAGGTATTACACTATACTCAAATGAGTCTTGCCTAAGGACAATGCTTTGTTAATAGTTGAGAGTTTCATTGAATCTTAAATTAGTGATATCAGATTATTGCTGAGTGGTTTATCTTAGTGATCTACGAATTTTTTTTAGAAATTATTCATGAGAGTGACATGGGTACCCTATGAATGGAATTATGATCATAACTCTTGGAATTGGATGTTTTATTTTGAACATAGATGATCCTTTATTCATTTATTTATAAAATTAATTACCTTAATGATCCAATGTAAGTGGTTTTTATATAAATTTTTTGAAACTGCAGTAATTTGGGCATCTGGGATCCCATGGTGAGTCTCAGAGACCGTAGATGTTGGGTCCGTTTCTGTTAACTTTAAGCCCTCTATACACTTTGCATAAGTGCATTTTCACAGCACTTAACACATGATACATGGCTTATGAAAAATTAAAATAAAGAATCCAGGGTCAAAAATGAGTTCATTAAGGTGAGGGGAATGATGAACACCAGATGATGAAGGGGTCAACTGGTTTATATGGGAGTCATTTAGGTTGTATCATTGAGGTGATTCACAAAAAAAAATTATTTATTTTTGTAACCTAGATGAAAAAGTCAAATATAATGTTCCCACTGATATATTCTTAATTCCACATAAATTTTACATTTTGGCACCCTCAGACTTTGGACAAGAGCCTGGATTGATGTTAGTCACTATGAAGTACCACATTTGAGGTATGGAACATTCATTTCTTGTTGATTCATTACACTCTTGACTACCTTCGTGTATTTGTTCAATGCAATATTCATTTGAGCAATTTATTTTCTAAGAGGCTGTTGACATGTTTTTGTCCTTTTTTTTGAAGTTCTGGACATGTTACATCTTGAACAATTTAATAAAAACATCTTTCTATTTTCAAAGTTAATAAAACATTAGATTGTTTGAGGAAAAAAAAATTTAAGTGCGGGGGAATTTGATGTGGCCATAAAAACAAATGTTTTGCCACATTTTTTTCATTAATTTTTATTGATTTAGTTGGTTATATATTTGATTTATATTAAATATTGACAGTTTTGTTTTTTAATAATAAACTTATCAATTACTAAATTTTTATAATAAATCGTGTATTATAAGATTTAAAATAATTAATCTATTTCATACTTTAATTTTATAGACTAATAATTTTTTATCCATATTTTTGTTTTTTTTCTGCATAGTTAATAATTTAAAATTAACTAACTAATTAATTAATTAATTTTTTTCACTTAGATAATGTTGTTTTTTTGGTTTTTTATTTTCTCTGTTTATTTTACAGCATCACGGTGCATCCACACTCCGGTTTCATCACGATATCACCATGTCTTTGCCACATTATGCTCAAAGAATCAGAGTCATTGTTACCCCTTGCACCGTATCATTACAGTGCCACCATTACTGCACGCACCGGTTTCATCATTGTCCCACCATGACTCTCTTCACAGTCTCACCGCATTTCCCTTGAATCGTAACCGCTTAATATGGTATCACCGTTTCATTACATGTTCCACCATGAGTTCAGATTCACTGTCTCAATGTTAAGCTAAACCCCTGCTACTATTTTTTTATTTCTCTTTATGGTCTCACCGTGTCTCTATGTCACCATAACCCCCGTGAAACCATTTCTTTCCTCACAACAGTTTCATCCCTTTTTCCTTGCCACTAAATTATCTCGATTTTCCCCACCCCTGAAACTATTGTTTCTTCCCAATATCCCCATGGCGTCTCCGCCACAACCCCATCAACCCACAATGCACAAAATCATCAACAAATAAAGTCATATCTGCAATAATTTTTAAACCTATAATATCCAGATTTTCTAACTCTTCACCACTGGAATTTGTTGAAGTTGTCATTGTTGGAGGAATAAATTTTTCCGCTATTGCAAGGAAACCACGCCACCCTCTCTCAGCACCATCAAACGCTCTTGCAATATGAATCATATTTGAGCCATGTCATTGTAGATCTGGTCCGTTCTCCGCCTTGTTGCCATGAATTACACCAAATCACCAGTGTCTGACTAGGATGGTGTGTTATGGGAGTTGGGCCGGGCGAACCATCAGGCCGCGCCGCAGCTGGATTATTGGAGAAGGGAGCCGCGAACCCAGTTCTAGACATGAGAAGGAGGGTTCCATTTCTACACCATTAGTTGCATTTCCTACCCACCAATGAGTTGCATCTAGGAGAGGGCATGTCACGCCTTAGAGTTAACCACCTCCGCCCTATCTAAGGATTAGGCCACGATCGCAGTTTCTCAAGCTGAGGCCGATGTCGGAGTTGTATCTCTAGGAAGAGTAGCTGCATCGATCTGCCATGATGTTGAGGGGGTCGTCATAGTGATTATGTGGTGGAACAAAGAGGAAGAGTCAGAGCCGCCACGACTTTCGGGAGGAAGAGAATGACAATCCCCAAACCCCTACTCCCTGCTTTGCGCTGGTTTGGGAGGAGTTAATGAATAAAAAAACAAACTAAAACTAATATAAAAAACCAAATAAAATTAAAACCTCAATTAAAATTAACTCATGTAAAATAATATCAATTATAAATAAATATTCAATATAAAATAATTTACTTATAAAATAGAATTAATAATTTAATTAAATTTAACAAAACATTAATTAATCTAAACAAATAAATTAGAATTTCTTACTTAAATTTAAATTAATTATAATTTAATGTCGAATACTAAAAATTTAATTGTTAATAAAAGTAAAAATATAATAAAAATTTATTTTTAACATAAATAAGATAATCTAATAAATATAAATTTTTTAATTTATAAATATTAATAAACTTTCAAATTAACTTTGATAAGTTAAATTAATAAGAATAAATTACTTTATAAATAATTCCTTTAAATATTTTAATTAACTAATAACTTTAAATATTAATTTATTTCCCTCTCATTTTTTATTGTTCTGTGTGTTTTTCGTGTTTAGGTTCATTCGAGAGTTGAGAATACATCTAGATTCATCTAAATAACTCACCAGGAGTTAGTTACGAGGGAATTTCTGGCACGACATGCCTGTCGCGAAAAAACACAAGTGTGCAGTGCACAAGTGAGTGATTTTTGATGTCGGTGGAAGACATGCGGTGACAAGAAGTAGATGAAGGAAGATATAAAAATAGAGTTACAAGCAATAGAGGGGGGGGGGGCTCTCTCATTTTTTTCATTCGATGATCACATTACCTAGAGGTGAGATATAGGGACACGGTCATTCATTCCACGAACACACATTGGAGAGAAGATCCAAGGAAACTCATTTGGACTTCCAGGAGCAGCACTGGAGATGACTAGGAGACCAAGCAGCCCGAGAATAGAGCAATATATAGGGGGTTATTCTTCCCTATACCCTTAATTTTTTTTACTATGTTCTTGTAATTTTTTTCACTGCATTAATAAATATGATCATAGGTTGATCATTCTCATATTGGGAATTTTTAAACCTTATGGTTATGATATTTAAATCATCATTTTCTTATCTTTTTATGAAATTAGAATCAGTTGGAATGACTGATTCTATTTCTAATATTTTGATCGTTCACACTTCTATTCTTAAAATTTCAAACTTCAATATCAACTGGCGAGGTTGATCTTGAATGCATATTTCAAATCTTCAACAACATAATCATTGGAAATTTATGGCGAGTTATTTTCCAAATTCTATCTTAAAATTTCTTGCAGTTTAATTAATTTTTGGTGTGGCGAACTCCAAGACTTAATCATCTTCCTATTGAGTTTCCTGGAATGGGAAATTCATCAGCAATTCTTGAAGTTTTAATTGATTGTAATATGTGGATAAAACATCCATTCAAAGTAGTAGTTTAGAATTCATGAGTACTTTGTTGATCTCGCTTCTTTGTCTTTCTCCTTAATAATATTGTATTGTATGACTCTAGTTTATCAGTATTAGTGTAAATTTCAGTTTCTTGTAAAAAATAATGTTTTCTCATCCTATTTCCATTGCATCATATAAATTAAAAGTATAAAAATTAAGAATATATTTTCCACACTGCTGACAACAGTGGGGGTCTAGAATACAAAAATCTTATAATTCACTCACCTGCCTTCTCTATGGATTGACCCTAAACCATTGTTCTAGTGTAGGATTAATAAATGTAATTTTGACGGTTCTGACGACCTCTAGCATATTATTACTTCATCGATAACTACACATGGATTTATTCATATCATTATAGTATATGTAGTGATGCCCAAATTTTTTTCTTTGGGTTTACAGAACAAACACCTATTCACATGGGTAAGCCAACATCCTTACTGTATGACATTAAACTATACAGTTCCTTTCATCATGAGTTACATAGTAACTCTTAGATCCTCCATCCTGGTAATAGATATAACCATCAATGGAAGAAATTACTACCATTATGTATGGGGTAGACCTCCGTAGAGTGTTTCCCATTCTAGAACTCTATGTGGATTGATTCCTATCATAATGGGATTGGTAGTGATGCCCATATCCCCAATATTGGTCCAAGCTAATATAATCGATGGAAAAAAATTCACCCCAATTGCATAGGGACTGATTCATAAAATATTGCCTTTCCAACATACGAGGAAGATATACGTTTTGGTTTCTTGTGGACATAACATATCTTGAACTATTTTTCATGTTGGTTCCTACATCCATACCTCATAACATTAATATACAAGAAAAAAATATTGTCGCATGACATTAAAAGTAGATGAAAAAAATACCCTTACCAAAAAATGATAAACTAAATGGAAGAAAAAATTTCCCCACTACATGAAATTAAACAATACTGACCATTATACATTTTTATTCCTTATTCAAAGGACTATGTGAGCCTTTCCCCAACGAACCATATTACAGGGTGCTTCCATCATATTTTAATCACATCAATCATGAAATCATACTTCATGTGTTGAATATCATTGGTTACCAAAAACACCCATGGACCCTAGAAAATATACCCGACATCAAGAGGCCATTTATTTGAATATCAATTTGTGAATATGGGTCCTCCATCTGAACCTATTTTCACCACCCAAATATTTCACTCCAAAAAAGTGCTTTCCAATCTCTGTGATCCCTGACATCATTGTGGCAGAAATCATCACCTCAGTGTGATCTGAACTACTACAAATATGATTGTTCCATATCATTAATCATTATCTAAGAGCCTTAATCCATTTTTTTTAACATTTCCATCACCCATTCTGAATGGTATTGGGTTACTCTAAACACTGGGTATCATAATTAGGACCTTTTCTTATCATCCCCCATTTAGGTCCATGTGCGTCATGACCATAAACTGCATGTTATTTGGTCAAAGATGCACGGACATAAACATCTAGAGAGAGAGACAAAAATCGTGTCAATTTGAAAACCCACAAAAGAAGGTCTGTGAAAAAGATGAGTCTTCACTTACAAAACAACTAATCTCCCATGTTTTGTATAAACTTACGGTGTGAATAAACAAGGTGTAAATATCATAGGACTTACATTGTATACTTTGTAAAAGACAAAAAATGCTCATTATATAGTCATGGTTCTGAAAAATGTTAGAATAATTATTTCTCATGTATCCTCGTAATGAGAATATTTTCACTAAGTGATGACACAACTTTTAGGGTTCTTAAACCCTTATTCGATATTAAACTTCCCGCAAATCACACTTCATGATTTGAGTTTCACATACTACTAAAATCTTTCATGGCACTTGGAAGGGATTCCTGACATTAAGGGAGCCTCTTCTAGTCTATGCATGTATGACTATGGCACATGTATATTCACCTATGGTCATTAAAAAAATGAAGCCCCATTTAAAAAGGGATTTCAAATTTTTTGAGCCTTCACACCGCTATAGAAGAACAAATCACCTCAGTTTGTTTTGCAGAATTTTCGGTATGATTGTCCCATGTCATCCTCTTGAATCGAGCACTTTGAACCATTATATACAAATTTATTACAGGAGTAATCAAGTTGATTTGGCATCCTTGACATTACTTCACCATGTTTTTTTCTCCCTTATTATAACCGGAATGTGACACTCCATTCACTATCATTTGATTCCCATCACTCTTGATTCAAACCCATGTGGGGTAGGGCTCATGCTTCACAATTTAAGAGTTATAATTCCCTAGGGTGAAAAAAATCACATTTGATAGATTTTTTCATATAACCAACCTTGGAATAAGGATTAATGAGTCATTAAAAATCTATCATGGCCCTCATAAATGAGTGGAGATCATCTTTTCTTGTCATAGATATAGATGCAATAGGTCCTTAACCCACCAATTACTGATATATCCTCCTTTCAAGAAAGGATTTTAGATCTTTATGAGCCTTGGAAACAAAGTAGACTAACCTAGAACCTCATGGTGTTAGAGGTAATCCCCAACATGTTTTCCCCATCCCAAGTTATTAGACTCCAAATTTTGTGTTATAACATATATCAACCATATCTGAATGATCAAGGCGGGCCTAACAGCCCTAGTATTTCACAAATAACTGATATTACCCCCATAAAACTTCCATTAACCATGTAAAAGGGTGGATACACCTATTTTTGGAAATTATAACAACACATAATGAACCTTACCTACCAACTAGTAAAATCTCTTATGTGTGGGAAATGATCTCTAATCCTCGCCAGCCTTAGAAAAACCACAACAAAACCCAAACTATTTGTATATTTTGCATAATTCCAAGAATTTATGCACAATATCCCATGATAGTCAATAAGGTTCTAGCTAAATGAACATAAAACCCAGTGAAGAATGGTTTAATCTAAAAGGTAATAAAATAAATCAATAGCAGTTCTGAGCTAAAGGACCCTTAACTACAATGATATAAGGTCTTAGATAAATGATCCAAAACTAATGAAATACAATTTCCAAGCTAAAGGACCCTAAAATAATTAGATATAATGTATGTGCTAAAAGACTCTTAACTATAATGATAGAAGGTATGAGCTAAAAGTACCTAAACTATAGTGATATAAGATTAATGTTAAAGGACCCAAAACTCTAGTGATGGAAGTTATGAGCTAAAGGTACATTAACTATAGTGACAAAATATCCATGTAAAATGTTCATAAACTACATCGATATATAGTTTAAGATAAAAGACCCTAAACAAGAACAAAATAGTGATTTAGTCTATAAGAATGTAAAATCATATAAGGCACAATAAATGGACTTGGAAATAGCGTATCCTGTAGAATAGAAAATGTTACTCGGAATACCATGTGTTTCCCATGACACCGATTAGTGACAATGCTAAAGACTCTAGAAAGAATAAAAAATCCTCAGAACTGAGACCTTGTCCCTGTAGATGTCTCTCCTTAGGAAGTGGGTGGGTTGATGATTTTCGATTCAATCCACATGAGCATAAGAAAATTCACAAAATAAATAATACATAAATATGAGTATTATTTTTCCAAGATTGAAAATGAAGAAAGAAATGGCCAAATACATACAGATCATGTAAGACTCTAAGAGACATGCTATCACATGACCATCAGGAGGTTATACGGATGGCCATGACCAACACATATTCTACAAAAGGTCCCTTGATGTCCTTTCTACAAGTCCTACTCCTACAATGATTCACCAAAAAACCTCATATCAGTTGGAAATAACTTGATAAGCTCTCCAATGTCACATAACATAAGAACTAGTGTGTTAATAAAAACTAATCAAAATACCCATGGAAAATAAGTGGAAAATATAAGAAAGTAAATATCATATTGTGGCCGTAAATATCTTGTGATGCTCCCCTAGATATCCTCAAGATACCTCAAGACCACCGAAGACATGTTCTCCTTATCTTGTAAAATCCCCTGACATGTCATCCTTATCACAGAAAGAGCCTCATGTATGTAAATGAAACATTTTTCTCCCGCTTTTCCATTATAATGACAGATATATGGAATTTTTCATGAAATTATTAGGAATATCCATAGGTCCTTTGTTGGTTATGCAACAAATCACCTGGGGGAGAGTGGTTGTATTAGACAAAACCCATGTGACCTTGGAAAATCCCCAACCATTGTAAAATAAAACAAATGAAATAAAAATAGAAGGAAGTAGGAGCATCTGGTGGTGGTAAATATCTTGTGACATGCCTAGGATATTAGAAGAATGGTCCCACAAGACATCTTGACATGCAAGTCTGATTTTGCAAAGACCCACTGAAAGGTAATCCTTGTACCGCAGAAGGTCCCTAACATGTCCTCCGACATCATGCGATGTTCTTTCGACATGCACCCAGATCTCTAAAATGAAGATGGTCATATAAATATGAAAATATGGATGTAATTCAGAATTTCAAAATGTTTCAAAAATAGATATTTAATTTATAATAATCCTTTAAATGATGAATTTATGGTATGATCCCATAGTCCCGAGAAAAATTAAAAAACCTCTGAAAAAACATGTGGTAGGATCTCAGGAAGCATATGATGCCAAATTCCTCCAGCGAATCTATTCTCTATTTCGTGAATTTTCACCACACAAAGTGGTGAAAAATTGGGTTTTAAATGCCAATAAATACCCCCACCACCTGCAGAAATAATTCAAGAGAAAGAGGACCTCCAGGATGACATTTCAGATGAATCTTATTCTTTTTTTCCATCCAGACACACCAGAACACCAAGAACTGGAGTGGGTTTCTCATAGAGACTGATCTTTTGACTATGAATTTTTCTAGCATGTAACACTTGGTGAATAGATAGAGCTATCATGAATCATGAATATAAAATTCATGTGATAACTATATATCACACCAAGGAATTTTAGAATGAAAAGTGAAGAAGATCATACACATATACTGGATAAAAAAGGACCTAAAAATAAAATAATGAAAATGTGTAATTCCCCAATAATAAAATGTTAGAAAAAATAATAAGGGGTGAGAGACGTAAGAAAGAACAAATACACTGATCCTCATGTGAATCATGTGAACTAACTAGAACACATAACAACATAAGGATGTGTCCCCCAGATTTAGCAACACACATTTGGAATACTATTCGGATAATGACAAGTCATTTGGGAATGTCAAAGAATGATTCATGGAACCACATGGGTATGACACACTAGTCTCGCAAAGCAATCTAGTTTTCCATCCAAGAATCACAATTTACTTTTGATATGTTTCATGTATCATATGGAAGCAAAAGTCCATGTCAGATGAGTATCATAGTAGAACATGTTCATGTAAGTTGGATCTAGTGACATCCCCTGGACATGCCATCAAGACCTCACAATGTCCTCTATACATGTCATCAGTGAATTAAAAAACCATCCAATACACGTCATATTGACTCTCATGAGTCCCTCCAGTTGCATCAACATTCTATTGCGAGGACACCAGGGCATATAGGCTAGATCACGTGATTCCCTAAAATAATATCATCCAGGATCATGATATGGAATCTTGGGTCAACTGACCCAATCTAACGATGTACTTTAGAAATATAAGTCTTGATCATGTGATGACCCCCAAAAACACCATCTAGGATGTGAAACATCCCTCATTAAAGTAAGCAGGATCATATGAATTTCACTAGACTTTTCAGAAAGACATGCTTCAATATGTGAAGAAATCCATCAAGGAATTCCTGGTAGATACTCATGCATGTTAGAAAGAAATTTAGTCTCAGAATATGAAAATCCAGAGGCTTGACAATTTCTTCCACCCTTGGTGTGTGAAACTCTATTTAAAGGGTAACATTATAGTGTAAGATATAATCAATAGAATTATGTTGAATCTGATTCCAAGCACAGTTAAGATATATAGGATGATTCCTTGAGGCCTGATCTCTATATTACAAATACAAATCTAAGTCCTAGTACCCAAGCCCTTTGACAGTAAATAGTGATACTGATCATCTTTTATCACATGTTTCTCACACCGATCCTAAATCACATGGGATTAGGGGGTTGTAAAAATCATCCCATTTTTTATATAACTGTCTATAAAGAAATTGAAAAAGTTAATGTATAATCCAAAAAACTCAACATAATATGATGTGTTCCATATAAAATATAAACTTCATTGTGTAATCCCCTACCAACTGAACTGTGAGACTCAGATTCCTACCCTAACAAGGATATATAGTATTTCTTCATGAGGACGAAGACCCAAATTAAATAAGAATCCTCTTTAGTGTAATATTCCCTCACGTATCCGACATTTAGATCATCAGGACCCGGTCATTATCATGGGATAATCACCCTATATCATCCCTAAGTAATCTGAGAAATAAAGTAAACTACAAAGATATTGATTCCTTCGACAACTAGGATATATAGGATTCCTCTCTTAGGTCAGAGCTCTATATTAAATATCTAAATGGAAGTACCAGTAATGAATCCCTACAACCATATGTAATGATTCTTATCACTTGTTATCCATTACTTTTCCCACCAACCATAACTCATAATGGAATAAGAAGAATTAATTAACACTTCATTGGAATAATTAATCTCCATTATATAGTGAAATATCATTATGTAAGACCTTATGAGTGGCAAGATATAAATATCGCCCATATAAGGGAATATACCTTGGGTATAGTTTTAAGTGATTTATTGAACTATGATAACTTAGATTCCTATAATAAATAGGATATGCAGGATGAATCTTTGATAATTGAGCTCAATTATCTGGCACCTAAGTGCTCGAATATATATCCATTCTACGTGATGATAAAATAAATGAGTTTAAAAAGCTATAGGGGTTTTGATTCCTATAATAACTGGGATATATTGAAATCCCCGCAATGGCTCATTCCCCTCCTCATAATACTGACCTCCCCATTATGTGGAACAAATTCTGATGTTCTCAATTATACAGCTTCACCATTTATGAAATTTTTCATTTTTATAAAATGATTAAGAACCATGGATAAATATATATCAATTCAATAATTAAATTCCCCTTTCATTTTCAAATAAAAGAGACCTAAATTGTAATACATTTTTAGGGTAACCCGTCCTGTATTGGGAATATGAAGAGATTGTTGAACATATCTTAAATAAGTTAGTGATTCCTAGAGTATGCAACCCCCCAACCCCACCACCAATGAGTGAAATGATCCCTACGTCCCATCCTCTTGAATAATGTGATTCCCTAAGAGTTTTTGTGTAAAAAATCTAGATGGAAAACCTTCATTTGGAATGTATGACTGTGTCTAGTTATTGATGAGGGGACCATTGGGAGATTCCGTTAAGAGTGAAAATGGAAACCCAATGTTGGTAATTGTAAAAGAGATACACCCATAAAAATCAACCGTGAGTCCAAACTGAATCCTCCTAGAATGGGGTTCTCAATCATCTATTTTCTATCAAAATAGTGGGATTTACATGTTACTAAATAGTATATTCCCAAAATCTTGTCAAATATTAACATATCTGGGATGAAAATAACACCTATAATATGATACTCTACAAAATTGATGGAATACCCCTGCACAAAAATATGTCTCTCAATCGTATTTTCAAAGGAATATCTATTATGAAATATAACAAACTTACTCTACTGGCACAATTAACATTTCTAGATGTTTTATAGATATAATAGATCGGGGGGACCTAGGTTAAAATAAATATCAAGAAAGGATATAAGATAAAATAATAATACCTCTAACTATCTAGGATTCAGAATCTATATCCACAATTATAGGATAAACTACTTAAACCATCCTAAAACTCTTCCATATGATTCAATCTGAGTCCCTTGAGCTACACCATGCTACTGATACAAGATTTATTACCTAGAATCATGATGTACACTCCTCTACCACAATGAGCAGTAGAACTCCAACTACCAGAATGATATGGGGTATAAGATCCCCTTATTATACTATGATTTTTCCTACATCCTCTATAATTACTCATCTATCCTGAGTTCCTATGGAACCACTGTAGATGTCTGGTTCTTCTATAAGCTTGGAACTCCAAATTTGGTTGGGGATAATTTCTATTAAAGTGACATGGCTGACCATACTATTGTAAGAGTTCTTGGGAATGGTCATGCATAACATATCCTTCCCCCACCACTATTATTTACAATAATTTGGCTAACATTCTCAAAAAAATGATTCATAATCTCATATGTCAAACCCTGTGGTCATCCATTATATACCACCTGTGTTCAACTAGATTCCTCATTTAGGTTCCCCTAAAATATAACATTCACAACACTTGAAACCAATTTTAGACTAAATATGTCAACCTGGTCCATAATTTCACGGTTAAGAACATCCTTAAACCATATCACTATAGTAGACACATCTCCTACTAATGCTGGAACAAAGTGATGAAAATTAGTAAAGAGACCAACATAGTCTATCACATATTTACACCCTTAGGTAAGCCATATGAACTATTTCCCCATCTCTTGCTTGAGCGTCGTAGGGTAAAAGTTATCCAATAACATCTCATAAAAGACCTTCCTTAACATATTTTATAGATTTCAAAACAAAGTTCGGATGTCCCATTGATGCTTATATTGACCAAATAAAATATATGCATCTTACATGACTCCCTTCTGAGTAGGATTATATTAGTGGTTAATGATGGTTTGTACAGACTCTATCAATAACTCATCAACCTTTGTTCACCCACTTTAGAGAACATTAGATGGTGCTGAAACTACAACTATCACATCAATTTAGACATTATTTTCTCAGCCCTCACTATGCCTCATTCCAGAAACATCATAAAATGAGAAAATGTATCATATAAATTCTCCCCAACATTCTACCATGGAACTATTGGTTCCTTAGGTTCCACCACTGGAGGCATATTTCTAACCATTATATCCTATCATCCGATCAACAAGAATCACCATTGAGGCTTATCTCTATAATTAAAAAAAATGGCTTAGGGACAACAACACCAATACATAAAATTTAACAACTAGGGTTCAAAATTATAATTAATAAATCACCCATCATACCTCACCACATTGTTAAAACTGAGGCATTATCACGACCCTTAATCATCCCAGTTCTAGGCCGTGGTTCGCAAAGTTTTGAACATTTTCAAAATTCTTGTTTCTAATTAGACATGAATTTAATTATAAAAATTTATCAAATTTTTCATCATTTATGTATTCCAATTTCATATTATTTACCATTTTCAATTAAATTACACAAAGAAAAAAATCACTTCTCATTTAAATAATTATCCTAAAACCAAACTTTCTATGCATACATAAAATAATGCTTGTCATACTAATTATTTAGTTCCTTGAAAGATTCATTCTATCATGAATCTCTTGAAATTATATACCAAGATGCAAAAATATTTGAAAAATTAATAAGATAATGAAAAATGTGCATCACTCAAGGTAAAATAAAATTTAGCTATAACATCAAACATAAATAAAATCATTCTGGCCCTATATACATGGTTTTTTCCTACATATGTGAGTTAGATACTCACATTAACCACATCATGAACGAGGCCCAAATCAACCCAGTATGTTGTTTAATTTAAAAAATAATAAAAAAAAGATAAAAAACTAAAAATCCTTTTATAACACTTTCTAATTCCCCAACCTAGGTGTAACATGATGGTGCCTTGATGTGATTAGTTACATGACCTCATGTGTGCCTCGCTGTATGCTATAGGTTTCTGACTAGTAGCTGGGGTCTAATATATATCATTGGGAGACTATATCCTTATTATCCAATAATCACAGCTGTGGAAATAAATAAACAGAACCAAATGATATAACCAATAACTAGAATAAGTAGTAGTATCACATGATGACCATAAAAGGACACAAAATCAAAACTAAAATAGTAGATAGGTCATTCCAAATTTGTATCAACTGTCAAATGAAAAAAAATCAAAAATAGAGTCATAGGAAACTACTATGTGGGTCAAGATACCAAGTATCGTTCCCACATCCATTATAAATCCCAAATCAGCCATCTAACTTATGACTCATTCCCTTATCATGTTATGTAAATAAGGCGTATATTCAGGTACCAATCATGTAGCTTGATTTGGGTGTCAGCACAACTCAGTAGGCCACCACCCATGGAGTATAAAAAAACAAGTCTATAATAGTGTGTGTAGTTATATAATGAATAATGTTAAAAAAATTCCAAGTTATCAAATTTAATTATTATTTAATTAAGAATATAAAACATTGTGTTCTGGATAAAACCTGAACCATCAATACATGCTTTAGCCCATGATATAGTTTGAACTATATCACAATGGTAAAAACCCTTTATAACTTGGGATTTAATTATATATTTTATTTCACATCACATCACAGACACATGAAACGATTTGGTCCAATTCCAATTTCAGGGGCATAGAATGTATTGTCTAGCACCCCATGTGTAATTGGTGCTTCAATCCTTCTCACACAGATCATTATTATCACATATGGGTATTTGGAACATCATTCCCTATTCCACACACATTATAACATATGGGTACATGGAGCATCATTCTATGTCTCACACTCATATATAAATCAATCAAGTATACCACATGTATAAAATTTAATAAGGTTAATAATTATTAAATGTATTATCAACTTCTCAAATGATGGTATACTATTTCAATTTATCAGCATAATCATGACTATTTACATTAATCACAAGGGATAATATGAACAATTCACCATTAAACCATCTATAAATAGTTCTTCATACAAACCATAACCCATCAATATTAAAAAAATTATCCCATTTTTACAATTATAAATCATCTATATACCCCAAAAATTAACTAATTACATAATCCCATCAAAATGACCAAATTACCTTTCCTAATATCCCATCAATTTTATAATCACATCTTTCCATTAATTAGTTTACCAATTGATTAATAAAAATTCATGAAGCTATTATAAAACATGGAAATTTCTAATTCACAATTCCATACATATATTCATATTCAATCAATTGTATTTTCAATTTATACCACATACCTAAAAATCATTGATGTGTTTTTGATAGACCGAAAATCCCCAAATTGAAATGGAACATTCAACTGCACAAGGAAGAGTTAGATATAGATCCAGAACCTAGATCCATGATCAAATAGAGTCATATCTATAATAATATAGATATGAACCATCACAAATAGTTAATAAAATTGTCATGACCTCTCCCTCAAGGAAAATTTCGTGACTACCCCAAGCTCACCTTAAATAGAACAAGGGCTGGTGACTAGAACTGAGTTTGAATATCCACCAAAAGGGGGGTATTTTTATAAGAAAATGTACACATTCACAAAACTCCATGAAAAGTGTGATAGGAAGAAAAAACCCTATGTAAATAAAAACATATATACTACCACAACTCAACAATAGAGTACGATAGATGGTAAAGAAGTAAAGTAAAACTGAACAAGAATATAAGTCTTGAAAAGAAAGAATAAATGAATGTTTATCATGAAAATATGGGTTCTAATGCTGCTGTTGAAAGCCCCCAGAAACACCTTGGCCCATCAGATCTCACAAGGCACTGCCTAATCCTAGTCTTGGTCCTGCTCCACCTAGGACTCTATCAGGCATCTTCAAAAGACACGACACGTACATGAAAATCATGTTCTGGGGTGAGTAAAACAATACTCAATAGGAAACTATAAAACCATAAAGGGAAATAAAAATGGAATGTTGTGTCTGCTCTACAATTTTATACTACCACACATACACCAAGGATATCCCGATATCCTCAAAACCAGCAATAATGAAATTGAAGGTTACATACAACCAATTCATTGGTCATAAGATTCTAATAAAAGAATGCTTATTCCTAGTGTCCCACTCTGTGATCCTAGATGTCATCCAAGACTATTACAAGAGGTCAAGATGAACATGGTCCCCACCCAATGAGAAAATACTGGTCAATGGTCATGAAATACAGATTGGGGATTTTGAATAATACCACAAACCCAATCTGTATTACCCCACACTATAGGTGACTCTCAAAGAATACAAAACACCCTACGATTAGGCTCTTATCCTAGGGGATTCCAAAGAATTTCGGGAACCCTATGAAACAACCCACTAGATGGAGGATTAAAACCATATGCTCGGAGGTCAATTCAATACCTAATGAACTCCATTTGGGGTGATAGATTATGAATCCAGTCCCATAGAGGATTTACAACTCTATATGAGACACATCTTTCAAGGGGATTTCCATACAATGTCATACTGAACCCTCAAGGGAATAACCAAGGGGGGACTCCATAGCTGTAGTGGTCCCTATTAATATCCCAACAAGCCGTCTAAAAAAACTGCCTCGTCGCGATGGTCCAAACAGCCCAAATTTATTATCAATTGGTCTTACAGTTTGAATGTTATGGTTCTTTGTGTAAAAAGTGGCTAGTTGGGTTTGGGTCTAGTCCGAACCAGGTCAAGACTAAAATGGGTCCAACCCGACCTGTTGAGTCCCACCTGACCCTCTGGGCCGGACCCAACCCTCCGAGTTGGCCATGTTAGCTGGGCCAGGAAAACGACAGCTAGGCCCGGTCCGCTACCGGTCCAACCTGATGGCTCAACCCCGACTTACTCCAAGTGGGCTGGTTTGTCTGATCTGGACATGCAAACGTGTCGCATCCCTTCATGTCACACACCTATCATGGTTGGACACTATTTATGTATGTGTCACATGCCCTGAGCCACGGGTCCATCTGCTCCCACCAAGGCAGAATGCCATGGATCCTCCGACACGACAGTTGTTTCCACCGCAATGTCATGGCACTAGAGTGTGCCGCCTCTACTGCATCGATATTTGGCCACCACCGGTTTTGGTGCACTGGCGGCACCTTCCGCAAGCCATCTGAGGTGCTCTAGTGGCCAGTTCATCGATCTCAAAGATGTTTCAGGATCCTCGGGCATTGTTATTCATCGTTTGGGGTTCAAATCCTCATTGTGATACACCACGAAACAATGTCATTCCAAAAATTTTATCTTCCAAACTAACTCGATCTGTTTGACATCATCATCACCAGAACTTCATGGTTCCAAGTAAATTATAGATCCAAGATGTCAAATTTTTGGGAAAAATAATTATTTCGCAAAAATTTATCATTTGAAAACACATCAAGAGCACAATGAATGTGGGGGAGAAAAGAACAAAAAGCATTCTAATGATCTAACCTTGGTCATTGGTTCATTATAAAATTGATTTGATCTGTTAGAAGGATCATGAAAATGATGAAATATCTAGATATCAATCAAATGATCATCAATCCCCAATAAACCCCATAAGGTTAAACCCATCACAAATAAATTTTCATGATCTATGAATCAATTTGTTCATCGATCAATTAACGTTTTTAATTGGAATTCAATGATTTAAATTTGATGGAATTTAAATAACCACCCCTACATATAGGTAATTTGATTGATTTTTGATTACGAGATTTGCGCCATCATCATTCATCAATCCTTGAATTTTGATTCATCAGATCTACTACTATTCCGATCAATGCTCCGATCCCATTTCACCAAAACTGTTTGCATTCATTATCCAACGTGTCTCTACACTTTCTCTCAGAGAATTTCTAGGGGTATGGAAATAACTCTAAAATTATTTCAAAGTTACCATTAAAATAATTATTCCCCATGCTTCAAAAAAATATTTATTTAAAATATTTTCTAGACAGTTGTGTCTGAAATTTAACTTTTTCATCTTGACTATTCCAGGTGAAGTTAGGCCCTATATAAAGAAAAATTTATGTTTTCGATGAAAATATTCCTTTGAATTTCTGATCTGGGAACCTAGTTAGGAATTATTCCACTCTTTTTGTAAAACCACACACATGCTCTATTAAAAAACTTATTATTTTTTGACAGATCATACTGGGAACACTGGGCCTTAGAATCGCTTATCATCTTAATTCATGGTATCATATTTTCCAAATAATTTTCTAAAAAAAGAACCACGAATGTCTAAGTCATTACAATCTCCCCAATATAAGGCTTTATGTCATCAAAATCCAAAAAATGTATACTCAAACAAAAGGTGAGAGTACCAAGCACAAATATGATCCTACCACTTCCATGTGCTACTCTTATGATCTCAGCACTACCTTCTGACACCCACCAAGGGAAAATATCAACTGCAAATTATAATTGATCTTCATGTGGTATTTAAACCAAGACACACCAATATTGATGTCCAGCTCATACTAGATTATGACATTCAAAGGGTTATGCACGAATCTCCTCAGTTGAGACATGTGGAAGACACAGTGTAATTAGTCCCACTACAAGGTAGAGACATGCAGTATGCAACCATTACAATTGTACATAGCACCTCTAAATGGTTCTATTAACCTTGGAGATATCTTGACGCCTAAAAATATCTCCATAACCATTATTGATGTGAGACCCCAAGGAATACATGGTCTCTTTCCTCGAACCCCAAGGGTCTCCACCATCTTCCAACACAAATTTTGTGACCGCCCTATGCATACATCAACCCCTCATAGGTTACTTACAAATTCTATTCACAGTTCTTCTACAATACCTTCCATAACTCGGATGTAAAGCGAGCATCAAGATCTGAAACAATCATTGATAAAACTCCACGGAGGTGAACTATCTCTGGCACATAGGTGCATCCTAATACCACTAGTAAACTCTTCTCTTGGGTAGTTAGGAAGTGGGTCACCTTGATGAGTTAGTCAAGGATCACCCAGATGGCATCGTGTCTCCTAGACAGAAGTGGAAAACCCATCACGATGTCCATTGACATCCTTCAATATTATTTTTCCGTACCCCTATAAATAGAAGGAGAAACCCGAAAAACTATTTCAAACACTATTACACCTTTCATCTCAAAATGTATACCCAAATAAAACCTATTCCATCACCTATGATATCCAACATGAAAACCACATGAATTCCCCAATACATGATTACACTCTATGCATCACTGCTACAACTTTTTGTTTTCTGAAAAGAAAAAGGTGCTCCGAACCTTTTGAATTTCAATAAGGGGTATTCCTAATGGAAAACTAGGAACGTAATGAATCGTAGTTGGCATCACAGTGTTGTGCCTCTTGGTCTCATTTAAAAGTGTACAGGTAACAACAAATGACTTGAGATAAGATGATACCTCCCCATCCAAAAAGGATATTGGTATCTGTTTCGCGCGGAATCCGGGGATGACCTCCTGGACGGGAGATTCAAACGTTCCGATCAGTTTCTAACGGGTTTGTTCGTAGAACCAGAATCATCCAATGATTCCACATCCGTTTGGACCTACTTTCCAAAGGCAGGCGCTCATTATCTTGTGGGCTAATGAGGCTTAGGAATTTGCATTGGTCGAGAGGATGGGAGGTCGGACTCATCACACCTTTTTGAGGGGAATTATTGTCTACTCCGGGACTCTCTTTATAGATTTAAGTTAAGTTCGTGAATCCTTATTACAATACCAAGTATAAAATGATCTTTCCTTTAGTTTTAACAATCAATGATTAAATATGCAAGAAATTTAGAGAATCTTTTATATATATTCGAGGTTCTTCATAAATATAGAATCATCTATATTTGTTTAGAGATTCTTGGTCAATGGTATCCTTCAAAACATTTATATAAAAGTCTCTTGGTCATTTTGATGACCAGGCTGGTTTTAAAGCCACTCAGTGGGGCACTTGAAGTTTATCATCATTCAGAAGGACAGAGATTATTTCAATGTTGGGATCGAACCCATAAATGGGCTACCTACATATCCTTTGTTTTGAAAAAGGAATCAGAACCCACGTAGTTCGAGGAATGGGATATGATGTTTATGATTGATGGCTCAAAGATGAATGTCATAATTACTTTTACACTCTAAGCTCACGTGAGTCATGCTCGGTGTGAGAAACAAGAGGTATTGGTAAAATTTAGACAATTGTGCCATAAAAGATGCAATCATAAGAATTTGTTTTGGGGCTTATGTATAGATGATTGCCCAGATAGACGAAGGTTTAGGATTTACTTTTAGGGAGAAAATCCAAGAACAGGGTCCACAAAGTTATATGTGCTTCATGGAGATTTGAATACTCTAATCTTGGGGCTTACTCCTAAGGAGGATGCCCAAGTTAGGAGGGGACTTATGATTGGGTTTTATTCCTGAAAAGGAAACCCAAATCAAAGGTAATTTATGACTGGTTAAGAGAAATTTTAAGAGACTTGGGGCTTACTCGTAAGAAGGATGCCCAAGATTTATGACTAGGACTTATTCCTGACAAGGAAGCCTAGGTTAGGGGACTTGGGGCTTACTCCTGAAAAGGAAGCCCAAGGTTATGACTGAGTCTTATTCCTGAAAAGGAGACCCAGGTTAGGATTCTCTCATCTTAAAGGATGAGGTTGAAATGAATGAACTCTCAATCTTTGGTGATATAAAGATGTTTAAATCACTAGGTTTTGAGAGATATTTCACAGAATTCCTTTCAGATAAGGATGTCAAATCAAGAAATCATGCCATAAATGGCTTTGAAGAGTATCTTGAAGACTGAATCTTGAATAGGAAGGGTGAAATGGCTTAAGAGGGGTAAAAAATGGGCAAGATGGGCACCCAAAAAGCTAGGGGCACGCAAGTCTTGAAAGGCGCGCAAGTCCTGCGGCGGCGCGCAAGTATTGGTCGCGCAAGTATACTTGTGCGACATTAGGGGTACTTGCGCGATTTTCAACCAGTATTGAAATGCTTGAGCGACTCTTTATTAAACCCTTTACCATCCTCTTGAGGTTCTTCCAGAAGAGGGACACGCAAGTTATATTGAAGGAATTAATTAGGCGCGCAAGTGTTTGATAATTTTCAACACTTAGGCCTTCCTTTTTCTCTTTAGATCTTCCGTTCTAGGTATGAAATTACCTTAGAAGTGTTCTGGAAGATTTGAGAAGAGACTTGGGCGTCGGGAGCTTCGATCCGAGTTTCTGGAAAAAGATCCTTTGAATGGGGGGCCCACAGGGTCTATTTATAGGCAAAAGAAGACCCCGGGCGGTTACTGGGCGGTTACCACATATGTCGCGCAAGTCCCTTGCAAGAACATGAGGAGTCGCGCAAGTATTGAGGCGGCGCGCAAGTGTACTTGCGCGACCAAGAGGGAACTTGCGCGATCTATGGGAAATGTTCTCCTTTTTTATCCCTTTGTCGATTTTTGATGTTTTCTTCAAAGGATGAATCACTTTCAGCTGAGATATTCCCTTTTCCGATCTTTAGATTCTGTGACGAAAGGAGCGTCAACAAAAGTCTTCCCTCAGAGTTGGATACGGAGAGAAAATGAGGATTTGACTCTGAGGAAATTGAATTCCTCAAAAGGAAAAGGGAGGGCGCACAAGTCTTTCAGCGTCAGTGGGTGGCGCGCAAGTCTTCGTCGCGCAGGCTTTGAGCGCTCTGGGTGCGGCGCGCAGATAGGCCCCCTGGCCTATAAATATACCGCTTCCGGCCGTAGATGGCATCTGAAGTTCCGGATTTCTCGAGCTCTCGCCGCGCAAGTCTTAGTCGCCGCGCAAGTCTCCTGTTTTCACTGTTTCTTCACTGCCGCGCTACTCTCAAGGTAATAGGGCTTGCGCGGTAATACTTGCGCGACCAAAACTTGTGCGGCACATGTATCACTTGCGCGACATATCCATACTTGCGCGCCTTGATGCCTTAGCCATTTTTTTAAAATTCTTTCACAAATTTTATGAAAAATAAAACCCATTTAAGAGTTTAATTTATTCAACTCCTGTGCAGATTCAATGGCTCTTAGACCTGGATTAATTGATGAACTGGCTAGAAAGAGGATAGATGATATGATGAATTTCATTGGCCCTGATTACTATACTGTCAAAAACAACACTCTTCCATATTTGGCTAAGTATCTGAAGAAATATCATCACGACATTACTCACTGCGCTTACCTACCTTTGTATGGTCATGGTCATCTGCAAGAAGTCATTATTCCAGAAGTAAAGAATTATCTTCCATTTTCTTGGTTTCAGAATTATACCAATTTTGCTTCAGCAAATATCTCAGGCGGAGGATCATTTCAAACTGCTGGAACAGTGGAGAAGGCTTATGTGATGCATCATAGCCCTTGCACACCAGATCTGAAAAAACATACACCTGAGCTTCAACCACATTGTCATCCTTCAATCTTCCGAAATGCTCAGATGGATCAATCCAAAGGCTGGAAGAAAAGTTGGGATTTCCGTCCTGGGGGAGGTGTGAAACCAACTTGGATGTGGGTATACTGGGTGCGACAGACTTGCGCAGAGTTTATTGAGGATCTGAAGAGAGCTGCAATATACGAGGCTGTTTGGGTTGGGCAAACATATATTTACAGACATGATATCTTCGTGCCAGAGATACTCAGCCATTGGAGTCCAGTGACTAATTATTTCCATTTGACTCATGGAGAAGTAGGTATCAGTTTGTGGGATGTCCACAAGATTTCAGGAGCTCCAATCTTGGGTGATATGTATGATGAATTCATTCCTCCCAAGGTGACTTGGAATGATCCAGAGAAGACTCCTGCTTTGGCTCGAGAATTATTCAAAATCTTTCACAAGCTCAAGAGTTCAGAGACCTCATTAACTCATTTCAGAAAAGATATCCATCCGGAAGAATGGATGAATGTGTTTCTAACTGAGAAGAAAGGGATGGAGCCAAAGGAATAAGGATCCAAGAAAAATAAATCCAAGGATACCTGGCCCAGACGTCCTACCACTTGTCCAAAACCTGAGAAGAGAGGAGCTCCTGGCACATTCTGGCCAACTCTAGAAGCAGGAGAGTTTGAAAAATGGGGCTATGAAGTGAATCAAAGAATTCCAAAGAAAACTCGTCTGGCGGGTTTCATGGCAATGTGGCTCAGTATTTATCTCTTGCCGGTCAGGGATTCGAAGGGAGGCGTTTGGCCAGGGACCTTCGTCATTGCGGCCAAGTTGGCTGAGGGAAAAATGGTTGGGTTAGCTACCCCCATTTTAGCAAAGATTCACAGGAGTTTACTTCACGTCTTCCAGGGTAAATCTCCTTTAAGAATAGTGGGACCATTCCAGGTTTTGTGGGGATGGATCGCCACTCACTTCAGGACTTACAATGTACAGAATGGATTACAAATTCCTGGAAGCTCTTTCAGACCGTCAGTGCAAGCATTCTCTGGAATTGCTCCATTAGATGTCAATGGTTATGACATAAAAGTAAGACTAAGCATGTATAAGGAATTCAACTTCTTTCCTTATGGAAGTCCGCCATCTGGGCGGTTTGTTGATGATGGGAAAGCCCCTTTGGATTTGAGGGCATACATGCTAGCTTGCAGGGATGGCGTGTTAGTAGCCAGGATTGATGGAGAAATCATATGCAAGGCCTATGCTCCATATAGATTTGCACGCCAATTCAAATGTTTGAAACAGATTGTTGTATCCCCTCCAGTACATGTCAGGTTAGAGCAACATCCGATGGTTGCTCGACAACTATGGTTGCTGACATCAAGAGAGAAGACTGGGGCAGTATTTGATCTACCAGTTGAAAAAGCGGCACATTATCTGACTACATTTTATGTCGAACACTGGATAGCATCATACCCTAAAGGGATATTGAATCACCCTGTATATCAAGTGGGAAAGAGGAAGAGGACGGTATAGAAAGAAACTCTTCCTCATGAAGGTGATGCTTCTCCTCCTGAAATAGGTTCAACAGACTCCTCCTATAGAACTGATTCCTCGGATTATCATGATGGGGATGATGAGGCACAACCGGCAGCAAAGCGGTTTCGTGCCCGATATAATCCTCCGGCCAGAGTTAAAAGACCCACTCCATCAGCTCCTGGTGAGTTATTTGATTGTAATAACTTCAATCACTGCTACTTTATAAAGTAATAAGTCTCACTTTCTTATTCTCTATCTGTAGTTGCAGGAGTCGGGAAGAAATTAAAATCAAAAATTGTAGGACCTTCCTCACAGCCTTTATATCTAAGACCAGAGGCTGTTCAGCTATGGCAGAGCTTATACTGTGATACTGAGACCGCCTGGCTGGATTTGTGTGAGGGCCTACAACTTCCTGGGATAGGATATCTTCTAGCTTCTAAAGACCTTCAATACGGAGATAACCCCAATGAAGTGCGAGCTTATATCAGAGAGCTGGAAATGCTCATATATGCCACTGATAATTCGGTTCCTATCACCAGGCGGGTGACGGAAATGATTGATCGTGGCACCACTGAGGGGGCTAGTGGTTCTGGAGATGAGGAGTGGCAAGAGTACGTGGCTCCTGAAGATGTAAGTTTTCTTTCCTTATTTTCTTTGCAACTTGATTTCAGTTGAAGCTTTGTTACTTAAGGAAGTTATTTTCTTCATCTTGCAGCTTGCAAAGAAAGGGACCGGGGTTCCTTCGCCACAATATAGCCCTGGTGGTACCGCTGTTGGGGCTGCTGCTGATTCTCCTCGCGAACCAGGCGAGATATCTCCAGGCCAGCAGGCCATGAATGAGGCACTGGACATAGCCTTTCATTCGCCAATCCAAGTGCCAATAAAGGAGACAACTGAAACTCCAAAAAAACAAAAGAAGCCAAGGCAACGAAGGAGGAAATCCTTATCTAAACGTTTCATTAGCAGTGGTAAGTCCTTCGAACAATCATGAGTTTATACCCATAATCATATGGTTACTCATATTTCTGAGGATTGCAGGGGCTTCTTCAATTTCCCCCTTGAGGGAAGGGACTGATCCTTCTTCAAAGGTCGTGGAGGGTGCTTTAGAACAACCACAAACTCAAGCTAACATGGTTGCTCCTAGAGAAGAGCTACCATCCATTCCCAGTATCCCTCCCACTACTGAAGAGGTTGTCCAGGGTCAGGGGTTGTAGGACATAAGTCAGCAAGAAGACGTAGCAAATGCTCCCACTGGTGAGACTAACCAAGATTCTGAAGTATCATTAGATGAAATGATGAATCAAGGAATGACTTTTGAAGAATTTTATGATCATGCTAGATTGTCATGTGATTTAGAAGACTTTGGGCATGAGTGTTACCCTTCGCCCAAATTTTTCTTTTAAAAACAAAACATATTTCTAATCATGATGTAAAATAATATGCAGTTTCTTCCGTAGAAGCTGCTGAACTGCCAATGCCCGAAGAGGGTGTGGACACTGATGTCAACCCTATCATTGCAGAAACATTAGCTCAACTAGAGCTAAATCCAATAAACTCTCCTGAGACCCATCTTGAAAATCCTGTTGAAACCGGGAAAGATGGGGAGAAGTCTTCTCATGTTGCTGAACCACCATTGGGTAAGGGATAACAATATTTGTGATTGTACTTTATTTGCAAGACAATCCATTATTTTTGTTATCCTTTAAGATTCAACTAAAATCATTCAATTGATCATGTAGGGCCATCAACTGTAATGGCTAGATCCGGAGATGAGGCTTCAGCCTCTGCCCCAACGGGAATTGAAAGTGAAGAAGCCCAAGTCAGAGGGGAAAGAGCAGGACGAGGCACTTCCTTAAGCATGTTAATTCCAGATTACATACCCCCTTCTGACGAAGATGTTGAATCAGATCCAGAGATGCTCAAAGCATTCAGCTTTTCACGACGTAAGGCATGGAACAACATATGGAACATCATATCGGGGGTGCCTTTAGAAGAGCTACCATCAAATATTTCCCGATTGTCATCCCAATTTGTTATATTGGGACTTGGTGGTTTTGGGTATGAAAAGATCCATGCTGCGGTGAAACAGATTATTTTCAGGAGGGAGCAAATGCAGACAAGTCGCGAAGATTTGACCAGAGTGAAATTGTCAGTCAACATAGGCGAATTTGAGGCTGCGATATCCCAGGCTGAAGCTGATTATGCTGTCAAGATGAAGGATCTGAAGCAAAAAATCAAAGAAAAGGTCGTCCAGCAGGTGAAACTCCAGCAACAGTTAGATGTTGTTACTGGGGAGCTTGATCAGCTTAATAAATCATTGGATGAAACTCATATGAATGGCATGAAAGCCATTGCAGATGCTAAGAAGGCACTTCAGCAAGCTGAAAATATTGAAGCTGGTCAAGTGCACGAGCTTCAAGTAACTGTTGATAAGGCTCAGGATGCTATACATCAAATGAAGACTTATGTTGACAATCTTCTGTAATTCTTGAAAAAGAGAAGAGATTCCAGTCTTTGGATGTCCTTCTAACTCTTGTGTATCAATGAAAAACACTTTTGTCTTCAATCATTTTGTACTTGCATTCTTCCATTACCTGCTTCAAATTTACTTAAGCCAATGGGCTTAGTAAGCATAGTTTGATTTTTACTAGGATTATTACAAATAACCCTACAAACTTTGAGCCTTTTAACTGCTCAATATTACCTAAATCATACAAAAAAATGTATATTTAGTGAGCTGGAACTTGACTTTTATTCAGAGTTCCTTTGTCTTTTGTGTGGGCAGTTTAAAGTCATGCACGCCGGACATAAAGTGGCTAATGTTTAAGGTCGAAATAGCTTTGACCGAAAAAATGGATTAAAATGGATTCAATTCCTTGACAATTTATCTGAAAACATATTTACCATACTCAAGTATGAAGGAAAAAAAATGTAAACTATGGCTTGAGAATATTTGAATCTGAGGAATGATATGAAAAAGAGCTAAATAGCATTAGAAGAGGTAGTTTCCAAGAATGAAGTTACTATTATTTAACAAAACCCGTTAGGGGGTTGAAATATGCAGGGCCACCTATGGGCATTGGCTGTATAGTCAAATAAAATAGCATCTTTTGGCTGACAAGTCTGTTATGTGGACTGTTTATGCAAGGCCACCTATGGGCACGTGCTACATAGTCAGGCAAAAGGACTCCCAGAAATTTACTTTCCTAGTGCTAAAAGTCAGTGAAAGTTTATGGAGATTCAAATTTTCTAAAGCATAGAGTTTGTTGTATGGAAAGAGGTACTTGAATATGGAGAAGATATTTCCAAACAAGAATATCAAAGAACTGGATGAATATCACTCCTACGAAGGTCTGACCCAAACGTAGGGAAGAAGAATAAACCATAGACTTGAATACTTTTAGATCATGAAAAAGGATATGGGACAAATACGTTAAGGATGGCAATTTTTGCGGATCCCTACATACTGTCGTTTAAGACAAATAAGGACAAAAGAGGCATTCTTCCCAAGAATAAAGTTACTATTATTTAACAAACCCGTTAGGGGGTTGAAAACATGCAGGGCCACCTATGGGCATTGGCTGCATGGTCAAATAAATTGCATCTCTTGGCTGACAAGTCTGTTATGTGGACTGTTTATGCAAGGCCACCTATGGGCACGTGCTGCATAGTCAGGCAAAAGAATTCTCAGAAGTTTGACATTTTTGTGACTATAAGTCATGAAAAGGGTTATGAAGATCTGAAAATATTTAAGGTTAGGATTATAATACATAAATATGGGTATTTTCCAATGTATATAGAGATACATAGGTCAATGAAAACCATAATCATGTTGTGGCTGGGTCCTGAATTGAAACTTGGACTTCACTACGTATCTCATAAGAATGAGAATCAAGCCATACGTAGTTCTTGAAATGCAGTTTAACATCGTGCAGGACGAAAGTATGAGTGATCTTAGTTTAGGGTCATAGAATTCGGACCATAATAATGAATACACAGTGTGTGTTTTCATGAAGACTTTTCAGCCAAGGGACTGAAAGTGAAATTTGGGGTTAGGCCCAAAAGACTTGGGACTGGATTCGAGGGACACTCGAATGTTCCTACGTATCCCATAAGGATGGGAATCAAGTCCACGTAGTTCTAGAACTACCCTTTGTACAAATTTGGTTCGTACATGTGAAGGGTGAAAAGGGGACTTTAGTGCAATGATGGTTTTAACCTAAGATAAAAAGTTTAGGCATTACCATGTATGTACGTAGTCTTTTGAAAAATGAAAACCATGATTGAAAAAAGAATCAATGTTAATAATGGTTCCTTCTCAAATGAGGATATCAAAGAATATTGTAGTTTATTGTCGTACCGGACAAAAGTGTTGTATAGTTTAACGTCATATAACAAGGACGAAAGTGAATCAATGTAAAGATATTGATTCCAGGGGTGGTTTCACAAATCATCATCATATGAGATGGTGGTGAACTAATGTGAAGAGATTGTTTTTTTGGGCTTGAACCCTGGGAGGTTGCCTACATACCCAGCCTGGAGGGCAAGGATCAAAGTCTGTGTAGTTCAATTAAAGAATGAATTAATGATCAAGTTGTTCTTGTGGACAATGATCTAAAAAATGTTGTTGGGACTTACACATGGTTAGTGGCCCAAAGGGAGTGTTATGGTTGATGTTCGCTCTAAGCTCACGTGAGTCATACTCGGTGTGAGAAACAAGAGGTAATAACAACCTTAACGATGCACAGTTTAATGTCATGTAGGACATATCAAGGACTTTCTGTACAGTTTAGCGTCATGTAGTTAGGACGATGGGGACAATACAGTTTAACGTCATATTGGACGAAAGGGGGATTGTGCAGTTTTAATGTCATGCTGGACTTTTGATGATTATATAGTTTAACGTCTTTCTGGACGTGAGGGACTTTTATACAGTTTAGCGTCATGTAGTTAGGACGTCACAGTTTAACGTCTTGCTGGACATATTTGCAAATAGTTTATGGTCATATACATGGACCAGGAATGATGCAGTTTAAAGTCATACGGGACCATTGCTGTATAGTTTAACGTCATATAGCAAGGACGAACTGGTGCTGTACAGTTTAAAGTCATGTAGCTAGGACTAAGGTGAACCAATATGAGGATATCAGTTCTGGGGATTTTTTACAGTTTAATGTCATGCTGGACGATGAAAGCGCCACACAGTTTTAATGTCATGTTGCTAGGACAAAATATAGTTTAATGTCATCTCGGACATATACAGTTTAGTGTCATGTAGGACATATTAATAACCAATGTGACATTTTAACGTCATGTTGGACGATAAGGGAACTGACACAGTTTAACGTCATGTTGGACGATGAAAGTGCCACACAGTTTAATGTCATGTTGCTAGGACACAATATAGTTTAATGTCATCTCGGACATATACAGTTTAGTGTCATGTAGGACATATTAATAACCAATGTGACATTTTAACGTCATGTTGGACAATAAGGGAACTGACACAGTTTAACGTCATTTTGGACGATGAAAGTGCCACACAGTTTAATGTCATGTTGCTAGGACACAATATAGTTTAATGTCATCTCGGACAAAATATAGGAACTTCTATACAGTTTATTGTCATGTAAGACAAAATCAGGGACTATGCAGTTTAAAGTCTTGTAGTTAGGACTATTGGTGCTGCACAGTTTAGTGTCATGTTGCAGGGACATAAGTGCGAATATTTTAAGGTCATATGCATGGACCGTACAGTTTATCGTCATGCTGGACGTATTATAGTTTAGTGTCATCTCGGACAAAAGTGTGACACAGTTTAATGTCATGTTGGACGAAGTTGTAGTTTAAGGTCATACTGGACCATTGCTGTATGAACCAAATGTAAGAGTCTTGGTTCTGGGAACAATATTTTGTATTTATACAAAATACTTCTTCAGAAATCTGGCATTAGTTGGAGTCGTGATGTGTTCTCCATCCATTGAAACCAGAGAATACGCTCCATTGGAGTAGACCTTATGTACTGAATAAGGTCCTTCCCATTTTGGTTCAAGCTTGGGAGGCTTCTTTCCTGGTATCATTGGTGTTCTGAGAACCAATACCAATTCTCCCTGAATGAATGAACGAAGACGAACTTTTTTGTTAAAAGCTCGTGCTATTCGATTCTGATAGATTTCCAAGTGGTGCAAAGTGCACAATCTTTTCTCATCTAACTGTTCCAATTCATTCAACCGCTTTTGGGATTGCTCATCTGTTGTAACTGATCACAAATGGCTATTCTGAGTGAGGGCAATTGAACTTCAATTGGCAAGACTGCTTCTGTTCCATATACCAATGAATATGGAGTAGACCGCGTTGCATTGCGAGTGGTAGTCCGATAAGCCCATAAAGCATGATAGAGTTTATCATGCCATGACCTCTTATCTTTATCCACCATCTTTTGCAGTATATTTGAAAGAGTCTTGTTGAAGGCCTCTATCTGGCCATTAGCCGCTGCATGATATCGAGATGAATGGTTGGACTTAATGTTGTATTCTTGATACAATCTCTTTACCTCAGAAGAACAGAAGTTGGTGCCGTTGTCTGTCAATATGGTATGAGGGACACCAAATCTAGTAATGATGTTAGACTTGATGAAGCTAACAATGCATTTAGAAATGACTTCTTTGAGAGGTACTGCCTCTGCCCATTTGGAAAAGAAATCAGTAGCAGTAAGAATGTACTTAAACTGCTTGGCCGTAGCTGAAGGGTAAGGTCCTACCACATCCATTCCCCATGTGGAAAATGGCCATGAGTATTTAGCTGTATGAAGCAACTCTGGAGGTTGATGAATGAAATTGGCATATACTTGGCATGAATGACACTTCTTTGTGAAATTAACACAATCTTGTATCATTGAAGGCCATAAGTATCCAAGCCTTCTAATTTGATCAGACAATCTATGTCCAGACTGGTGGGCACCACAGACTCCTGCATGCACTTCTTTTATGACAGCCATTGTCTCTTCACCATCAATACATCTGAAGAGAACTCCATCAAACCCACGTTTGTAGAGAATTTTCTCGAGGTGGTTTGGACCATCATAAAGAGTAAAATTGACCACACGTCGCCGAATTTGTTCTCTCTCGGCTATATCAGGTGGAAGTGTTCCATTTTGAAGGTATTCCCTGATAGGTGACATCCATCCTGTAGTATGACCATATGGTTCAGGAATGGGACTAATTTCATTAATTTCCTCTGTTCTGACTTGAACATAAGGTGAAATTGCACGACGGTGGGCAATACCGATGGTTGTCTCGTCCCGATTTGGATCTGCTAAAGCTGTGGCTATATTAGCCAGTGCATCAGCTTGAGCATTTTGTGATCTTGGGACATAAGAAAATGTCGGTTCTGAAGGGAATTCCGACATTAACTCTCTGACGTAATCATACAAAGGGATTAATTCTTCTTTTCTGATGGCATAATCCCCATTGACTTGTTTGATTACCAGGTCTGAATCACCTTTCACCTTTAAGTGATTCACTTGTGCTTGAAGCGCTAACTCCAAGCCTGCAATGAGAGCTTGGTATTCAGCTTCATTATTGGTACCACCTTCCCACAACAAAAAGGAATAAGTTAACACTGCCTTATCTGGAGAAATGAGCACAATTCCTAAACCAACATTGTTGAATTTAGGATTTTCCATTTTCTTCCCTGTTGGACTTCTAGAAGCACCATCAAAATACATTTCCCATGTTTGAGGATTCTCTTGAATAGAAAAAACTTCCTCATCAGGGAGTTCGATATCTGAATACGTGTCTTCCACTGAAGGGTGTTCAGCCAGGAAATCAGCCAGAGCTTGGCCCTTAATTGCCTTTTGAGACACATACTGGATGTCGAACTGCTGTAGAATAACCGCCCACCTTGCCAGACGTCCTGTAAGCATTGGACGACTAAGGATGAATTTGAGTGGATTATTACGAGATACCAATTGGACCTCGTGATGTTGCAGGTAGTGTCTCAGTTTCTGAACTGCAAATATTAATGCTAGGCAGCACTTTTCAATACTCGAATACCGGGTTTCTGCTTCAAGCATAGTTCTACTGAGATAGTAGAGACTATTTTCATTCCCAGCATCATTCTTTTGAGCGAGAAAGGCACCCAATGATCCCTCTAAAGCTGTCACATAGAGGATAAGAGGCCTACCCTCAACAGGTGGCATGAGTACTGGTGGACTTAAGAGGTATTTCTTGAGAACATCAAATGCTTCTTGACATTCTTTAGTCCACTGGTAAGTGACTCCTTTCTTCAATAATTTGGTAAAAGGTAAACTTTTGCCTGCCAAATTGGCGATGAAACGCCGAATATAGGCTAAGTGTCCTTGAAGTCCTCTTAATTATTTCAAATTCTGAGGAGGTGACATACCAAGGATTGATTTGGTCTTCTCAGGATCGACTTCAATACCATGATGGCGTACAACAAAGCCGAGGAATTTTCCTGAGGTTACCCCAAAAGCACATTTTAAGGGGTTCATCTTCAAATTATGTTGTCGAAGCTTGTGGAATATGATTTCCAAATCAGCCAAGTGATCAAAACGTTGTTTGGATTTAACCACCAAATCATCTACATAGCATTCAACAAATTTCCCTAGAAAAGGTTTGAAGATACGATGCATGGAGCGTTGATATGTTGCACCTGCATTCTTTAAACCAAAGGGCATCACCCGGTAATAAAACACACCTTGAGGAGCTCTGAAGGCTGTATATTCCTCATCTTCTGTGGCCATTCGGATCTGATTATATCCAGAATATCCATCCATGAAAGAAAGTACTTCATAGCCAGCCGTCGCATCAATTAAGAGTTCTGTAATCGGAACTGGAAAATCATCTTTGGGACAATACCGATTAAGATCTCTGAAATCGATGCAAACCCTAATTTGTCTGTTCTTTTTCTTTACTGGGACAATATTAGCCAACCACTTGGGATATTGAACTTCTCTGACGAAGTTAGCTTTGATAAGCTTATCCACTTCAGCCTCGATTTTGGAAGCATAGGTTGGGTGTGTTCTTCTCGCGGCTTGCTTGAATCCTCGATGTTCTTTTGGCAAACCCAAGTGATGGGTGGAAACATCAGGATCAAGGCCATGCATCTATGTATAATTCCAAGCAAAAATATCTTTATTTTGCTTTAGAAAAGAAATATACATCTCTTGTTCTTCAAGGGTCATGGCCGCACTAATTAAAGTGGGGCGTGGATCTTTCTCTGTACCCAGATTTACTTCTTTGAGTTCATCCACAGTGGTAGAGATACCCTCTTCAAATGCTGGAGGAGCATCTCTAAGATCTTCCTCTTCCTCTTCATCATGTGTTATTTCTTCCGTTTCTACTTGCAAAGTAGATGAAAAAACGAAATTCTCATGATCATAAGAGATGTCAAAATTTTCACATTTTGAAGAAGAAGCTTCCATTTCCGACCCTATTGATGAAAAAGGGTCTTCTTTGGGAAATAAAGAGGAGATGATGGATTGAGAATCGACATCAACATTCACCTCTGGTGTTGCTATAACTTCTTCTGGCCTGATTAGCGAAGTATAGAATTGTTGGATTTCAGCAGACGAAATGAAAACGTCACCACTTATGCTTTCATCACTGCTTGGTAAGTTACCAATTTCTCCCATGTTGTCTGGCTCGATTGCCGTAATTGACATTATGGATCTTTTCATAAGAGTATTTTGATTTGGGCCTATTTTGTCAATTTGACTGATAGGTAACACATAATCTGTACTCACATGTGAAAATGGATTTATTGGAATTTTTTCCAAACCATATGGAGCATTAACTTTGGTAATTTCCTTCATTGTAGATTTTTCTCTTCCCTTCATGTGATAAAATTCCACCTCAATGTATTGAGACTCACATGTTTTGAACGGGGCCTTATCACCATACAATGTTCCAACTTGACCATCGAAACAGTATTTGAGACATTGATGGTATGATGACGGAATAGCTGCATGCTGATGTAACCAGGGTCTTCCAAGCAAGATATTGAAAGCTGAGTCTTGATCAACAATCATGAAATCTGAATTGGAAACAAGATCTCCAAACTGAGTTCTGAGCGTAACTTCTCCCAGTGGTTCTTGTTCATTTTTATCATATCCTTGCAACATCATGGTAGAAGGAGATAAATCAGATTCCGTGAGGCCCAATCGACGAAGTGTGCGAATGGGCATGAGGTTGACTCCTGAACCATTGTCAATAAAAGCTCTTCGAACATCTATACCATTTACTTTGCCAGATAGGTACAAAGGTTTTATGTGCCCATGCACAACATCATCTTCATCTTTATCAGTAAAAGATATCACTGCATGGCATTCTGCAGGATTATTCTCTATGTGATAAATTTCAGCTGCAGCAATTTCAGCTTCAAACTCCTGAGGACTTGACAAAGCTTCGATGAGTGCTTCCCGAAGATCTTTTGATAGATTCAAAGCATCCAAAATTGATAGTTTGGCTGGTACTTGGGCCAAGTGTTTCAATATATCATACTTTTGATCTAGAGGCCTGCGTTTCCCAATAGGAATATGCGGTTTAGCAGGTACCTTGGAAGCAGATGCTTTAGCAGCTGATGCATCTTGTATTGAAGTTGGCAACATCTTTGGTTTTGGAAAATTAGATTGATTAGATCCATTTACTTGCTGAGATAAAGAAGATGGAACCTTTAATCGGTCTTCCAAAATAACTGTGCCGAAGCTGAGTTGACCATTAGCAGAAGAACTTGCTTGTTCATTTTGAGCTCGCTGAAGGGCTCTACCACGAGTTTCTGCTGCATATACAGTGCTAGCAGGGGTAGAATTAGAGTAGTGGCTTCGGAAAGATCCACGTCTTCACCTATATCCTGAACCTCTAGAACTTCCTCGGGTTCCCTTATTTGATACAGGGAATTCAGGCTCATCAAGACTAGAATATGAATCTGTTAATTGAATCATATTAACAGAACCAAAGATTAACTCTTCGTCTGATAAAGACTCTGCCAAGTTAGCCTGTTTAGGCTGTGCCGTTTGGTGGGACGGTGCCCGTTGCTTTGAAGTAGATGGCATGAAATCTGCCAGAGTCAAAGACAATTTAGGCTTTGATGCATACTCATCTTCTCCTGATTCCTCTTTCTTCTTTGAATTGTGCTGCCCTTTTGAGGATTTGTCTTTTGGTGGAGGCTTTACTGCAGCTTTTGTAGGAGACACAATTGGCTACTTCAATTGTGTTCGCAAAATGGAATGGGTCCGATTGATTGTCTTTCTGACCATCCAATCATCATATTTTTTCGCAGTTTTGCTTTTGACTTCCTGCCACTCGCCTCCTTCTTCTGGATCTGTAGCGGTAATACACGCTACATGAGCTGAAGAACCATTCAATTTGACTTGTCCCAAGTCGACCATCTTTTGTAGGAGGTCTTTAAAGAAAAAACACTCCTGGATGGATGTCCCAACATTTGATGAAATGGACAATAATTGGGACAGTCTTCATCTCATTCCTTGTTTGGTCTTTTCGGCACTGGTAATTGAACCAAATTATTTTCCAGAGCTGAAATGAAGTAACCAGGAACTTGCTCACTTCGGAAAGAGTATGTTTTACTCTTCATATCCTCAAATTGTTTTCGTCGTTGATCTTTTTGATCATTTGGACGAAACAGCCTTTGTTGTTGGCGTTCAGGAGGTGGATCCCTTCGAGAAGATGAGGGTTTTGAAGTAGAAATCGGTACAGGTGCCTGTTTAAGCATAACTGTAGCATTTTCTGCTTTACCCATTCTTCTTCCTGGAGCTGATGGAATTACACGAGATTTAACCTTAGCCTGCATAAGGGAATCTTCAATCTGTTGAGCGATTGAAGTAAGGTCTCGAAACCCTCCTGTGTATTTCACAGGGATCAATGGCGTGCGTAATTCGTCACGCAAATTTGCCACACAGATTGGCAACAATTCCTCCGGAGGGAGTGATAAACTCAAGGAATACGTTAATCCCTTCCAACGAGCAATGAAATCAGAGACTCTTTCATTCTCCCTTTGCTTGCAGTTTGTAAGATCGAAAACTGTCATTTTTGGCAAAGTTGAGCTGAACTGAAGAAGGAATTTTTGACGAAGATCCTCCCATCCGATGACTGACCGGGATTTCAAGCTTGTATACCAGACAAAAGCTGGTCCTTGCAAGGTTCGCACGAAGCATCTGAGTTTGACTGCTTCTTGTTGCTCTGGAGTTCCCATCATAGGATCACAACAAGACATGTAATGCGTCAAATGTTGTTCAGGGTCGCCTGATCCATTGAAAGTAGGGAAAATAGGGTTTCCAAAACTGGATGGAGGAGAAATTGAATCTACCCATTCAGGGTAAAATTTCTTTTCAGGTTGAACTTGCGCCCGTTTCCCTTCCATAGTTTCTAACCGAGCTGTTAATGACTCAATAGTAGTTATTAACTTTTGAGAAACGTCAGGTTGAACTTGGTTTTGGGTAGGTGCAATGAATGGAGCTTGGACAGCCGTGGAGGTTGGTGCTGCAACTAATGGTAGTGCTACCAACCGTTGTTGCATTTGACCCGTAGGATTAGACCTCTGTGGGTGTACTGATAAAGGAGGATATTCCTGATCCATCTCAGTAGTTACAACAAATTCCTTCGGCTGTCGGACTTCAGCATTCTTAAGAAGAAGACTACTCTGAAGTAGTTCTGCATTCAACCTTTTTAATTCTTTCATTTCTTCCTCCTGTTGTGCAAACCTTTGCTCTAATGAGAGCGATTGACCTCCTTCAGAGGAAGGGTGAGAAGTAACCTGATTCTTTCCTTTCCCCTTATTGGATCCTTTTCGGAGAGGGGGAAGTGGGTTACTTGAAGGAATACCCAGATTTTGGGTAAGCCTTTGATTACGTGTGCGCACACCTTCTTCATTTAGGTCTGTGTGCGCGACTTCTTGAGCAGGAACCTCTTCGTCTGATACCTCTGATTGAGCCTCATCTGGTGAATCAGCAGCAACATCAGTGATGACATTAATGGATGCATATTGCATGGAATCCTTTCTATCAGCATTTCTATGATATTGTCTCCTTCTATGTCCATGATAAGACATGTCATTCCGTTGACTTGATCCCTCAGGAATTTCTTGGAGAACCGTCACTTGGAGAGAATCTCCTGACATCTTGGCTCTTCGTTCCTCTTGAGGCTTATTCCCTAATCGAGAGAATACTGACTTTCTCTGAGGGAGGGATTGAAGATTTGAAAAAGTCCCCAGTCCGGTGGACTGGGGGTGTTCCTGTTGCTTCCGCTCAACTCCTCGAATCCCATTCGTTGATTCTGAGGGTTGGGTTAGAGAAGTCCCCAGTCTGGCAAGCTGGGGTGTCTCTTGACATGCTATGTCTGAGATCTTTTTAAAATCTCTCTTGATCTTGCGAATCTTAGTTCGGAAATTAGCTGGATGCATTAACCTGTATCCACTTTTATCACCTGGTTCAACAGACCGTTGGATGATTTCCGAAACTTCTGTCATTTGATGACGTGTTTTCTCCAGACGAGAGGCTTGCGCAATATTCTCGCCTGCTTGATGTAGGAGCAATTCAACAACTTGTTCTCTATATACTTGACTTTGAGAGGAACTAGTTGAAGCTTGATCTCGAGCAAGCTTTTGATTATGAACAAAGCCCATTGACTGTGGCCGGCCATGGGCAATAACAATGCATGAGACCATTTTCGGCGGGCTCTGCTGACTGGAAAGCACTGTGAAATGTAGTGCTCCGTGAACACCCCATCCTCTGATATGAACATTAGATGGAGCATTGGAAATTAACTGACGCAATCTTCTTAGTGCGCCAAGGCATGAACGTTGAAGGGTTCTCTGTTTCTTTTCAGCCTTCGGATACCGAGAGACTGATAGAGATGCCAAATCAATCTGGCGTTGTAACCCTTCTATTATCTTAAGATGATTTTCATATTCATCGTAAGATAATACCTTCTTCTTTAATTGACAAAGATTTTTCCATATGTTAAGACGAATATCATGGATTCCATCATCCGTCAACATCTTTGGAATGTCATACTGTGAATCAGCCAAAGGCCAAAACATGACTGGTACATCACCTTTTTCCAGTTTTTTCCTCATGTTCAGCATTTCCTCTTTATCATTAAATGAAGATTCTTCTACCTGTTTGGACCAGAGTTGGTGTTTCCTTGTTGCTTCATTGGATTCAACAAGATTGGTAGAGGAATCACTATTCATGCTGTAATATGAATGACCCAGGGAAGGTTCGGAGAATAACCTGAACCCCAAGCAATCTTCTGATGGAGAAAGAGTTTCACCTGCCGATAGTAAAACTTCAGACATGACTGGTTTTAAGTTTGAAAGTGCCTCGAGATAGGAGGGCTTTCTCGTCACTACATTGCCTTCTGAAGAATTTTCGAGACAATGTGAATCACTATTGCGGAGAGGACTTTCACAGCGAAGTTCATCACCATGAGGAGGACCTTCATGATGGGTTACAGCAAAAGATGAAATATCTTGCTCCTTGGCCTTCTGACCACACAGAGGGTTCCTGTGGTTCTCATCTGAAGAAGAAACTTCAAGATTGACCGAATTTTCATGAAGCAAGTCTTCATGAGGAAGTGTCTGTTGAAGACCTTCGGGATTAATGTTCCTGTTATTGGGAACTGAGGGAGTAGAATCTTGAATTCCGACAGATAAATGTCTGAGGGCTTCAAGAACTCCAGCATCGAGCAAGGCCTTGTTGCAGATTGGCCTTTGATCTCCTGACTGTGCTGGGCGGATCATTTTTTCTTAGATGCCTTCTTACTCGCTTTAGAAACCACTTGATGACGAAAGTGATTGCTCTGAGCAGGTGTATGTGCCTGATCAGGAAAGATGGTCAGGTTAGGCTGACGATCATCGCTCAAATCAGGTGTATGTGCCTGACTTGGTTGTCCATATGATATGGGGGAGTAGGCCCCACAACCCTCTTGGACTGGAACAGATGTGTGTGTCTGTTCCGGAGTGAATTGTTGATGTGTCACTCCACTGCTAGGGATAGATTTATGTGTCTGTCACTGAGATGATGCTGAAGCTGTTATGATATCCTGGCAAGCATCCAGAATATGAGCAGGAATTTGCTTCTGCTCTTTCACCATTGACAAAATATGTTTGGTGACTTCAGCCGCCGGAACAGGGATATACGTCCATTCCGGGCTTGGAGTAGGTGTATGTGCCTGCTCTTGTCCTCCTTTTCCTGTCAGTGAATCCTGACAGTACTCAAGTGTGGAGGCAGAGAGTTTAGTCTGCCTCCTGTTTTTCGTCGGGGCTTTCCGAATGACTTCTCTGTGCGCTACCAAACGAGACTGTTGGTAGGCTTGATTAGTATTAGCAGGTGTATGTGCCTGCTGATTACATTTCGCCAAACGCGGTTGACGAGATCCATCATATGTAGTTAGACGAGCCTGCTGACTAACTGCTGATGTATAAGCAGGTGTATGCTCCTGCCTATGGTACTCCGCCGGAATTGCCTGGCGGGATCGGCTTGATGCTGCCAGACGAGTCTGCTGGAAAGTGGGATTAAAACGAACAGGTGTGTATGCCTGCTCGTTATTTGCCACCAAGTTAGGTTGGTGGACTTCTCCGGAGATGGCAGGGATGACAACCTGCCTATTGTTAACCGGGTTCCGTCTCTGGCGGTTCATCTTGCCTGCTCGGGTTCGAGGAACCTGAGCTGAATGCCTGGAGTCGGTACCCTCATCATGTTGAGGGAGCACTACCGCACGAGTCTGGCGGCGATTGTTGATGGGAGCCTTTGAGAAGGACTCCTGTCTTTTTGAATTAAGGTCCTGCGGGACCTGCTCATTCACTTCCTCGGAGTAAGGGAGTGAATGGAAATTGCGTTCCGGGGATAACGACCCGAAACGGTTGGAGACGGTAGTCAGCACCGTCTGCTTCTTGATTGCTGGTCGCCGTTGTCCGGACGACCAGGTAGAATTGTTAACTTGGAGGGCTTGACGAGCGGCCTCCAGAGTTGGGATAGTACCGTTGCGACGGTACTCCTTAACCAGTGCATTAGAAACACAGCGTTGAAGACGCTGAGTTGGTGATGTCATCCTCAGAGCGGATGACGTTCCAGCAGGAGTAGCAGCATTGGTTTTCACAGCAGCAGACCTCACAGTAGAGGTGTTCCCAGCAGCAGTATTCACAGGGGTGAATTTAAGGAAAGCCATTTTTGTAGAAGATCTTGAAAAAAGAGTGCATGTTCCATGTAACAGACATAATCAAGATGAATCCGGCTACAACATCTTTTGGATGATCATATGTCAATGATTGCCTTGTTGGCCCAAAGGGCCTAACAAATAATAAGAAAATCACTTTAATTTGGTTAAGGATTCACGTCGGGTTCACCATTTTTGTTTCGCGCGGAATCCAGGGATGACCTCCTGGACGGGAGATTCAAACGTTCCGATCGGTTTCTAACGGGTTTGTTCGTAGAACCGGAAACATCCAATGATTCCACATCCGTTTGGACCTACTTTCCAAAGGCAGGCGCTCATTAGCTTGTGGGCTAATGAGGCTTAGGAATTTTCATTGGTCGAGAGGATGGGAGGTCGGACTCATCACACCTTTTTGAGGGGAATTATTGTCTACTCCGGGACTCTCTTTATAGATTTAAGTTAAGTTCATGAATCCTTATTACATTACCAAGTATAAAATGAGCTTTCCTTTAGTTTTAACAATCAATGATTAAATATGCAAGAAATTTAGAGAATCTTTTATATATATTCGAGGTTCTTCATCAATATATAATCATCTATATTTGTTTAGAGATTCTTGGTCAATGGTATCCTTCAAAACATTTATATAAAAGTCTCTTGGTCATTTTGATGACCAGGCTGGTTTTAAAGCCACTCAGTGGGGCACTTGAAGTTTATCGTCATTCAGAAGGACAACGATTATTTCAATGTTGGGATCGAACCCATAAATGGGCTACCTACGTTTCCTTTGTTTTGAAAAAGGAATCAGAACCCACGTAGTTCGAGGAATGGGATATGATGTTTATGA
Organism: Viscum album; assembly: GCA_963277665.1. NCBI lineage: Eukaryota > Viridiplantae > Streptophyta > Magnoliopsida > Santalales > Viscaceae > Viscum > Viscum album. The sequence continues at coordinate 1,643,069,450 of OY728145.1, forward strand.
TTGATGGCTCAAATATGAATGTCATAATTACTTTTACACTCTAAGATCACGTGAGTCATGCTCGGTGTGAGAAACAAGTGGTATTGGTAAAATTTAGACAATTGTGCCATAAAAGATGCAATCATAAGAATTTGTTTTGGGGCATATGTATAGATGATTTCCCAGATAGACGAAGGTTTAGGATTTACTTTTAGGGAGAAAATCCAAGAACAGGGTCCACAAAGTTATATGTGCTTCATGGAGATTTGAATACTCTAATCTTGGGGCTTACTCCTAAGGAGGATGCCCAAGTTAGGAGGGGACTTATGATTGGGTTTTATTCCTGAAAAGGAAACCCAAATCAAAGGTAATTTATGACTGGTTAAGAGAAATTTTAAGAGACTTGGGGCTTACTCCTAAGAAGGATGCCCAAGATTTTTGACTAGGACTTATTCCTGAGAAGGATGCCTAGGTTAGGGGACTTGGGGCTTACTCCTGAAAAGGAAGCCCAAGGTTATGACTGAGTCTTATTCCTGAAAAGGAGACCCAGGTTAGGATTCTCTCATCTTAAAGGATGAGGTTGAAATGAATGAACTCTCAATCTTTGGTGATATAAAGATGTTTAAATCACTATGTTTTGAGAGATATTTCACATAATTCCTTTCAGATAAGGATGTCAAATCAAGAAATCATGCCATAAATGGCTTTGAAGAGTATCTTGAAGACTGAATCTTGAATAGGAAGGGTGAAATGGCTTAAGAGGGGTAAAAAATGGGCAAGATGGGCACCCAAAAAGCTAGGGGCGCGCAAGTCTTGAAAGGCGCGCAAGTCCTGCGGCGGCGCGCAAGTATTGGTCGCGCAAGTATACTTGCGCGACATTAGGGGTACTTGCGCGATTTTCAACCAGTATTTAAATGCTTGAGCGAATCTTTATTAAACCCTTTACCATCCTCTTGAGGTTCTTCCAGAAGAGGGACGCGCAAGTTATATTGAAGGAATTAAGTAGGCGCTCAAGTGTTTGATAATTTTCAACACTTAGGCCTTCCTTTTTCTCTTTAGATCTTCCGTTCTAGGTAAGAAATTACCTTAGAAGTGTTCTGGAAGCTTTGAGAAGAGACGTGGGCGTCGGGAGCTTCGATCCGAGTTTCTGGAAAAAGATCCTTTGAATGGGGGGCCCACAGGGTCTATTTATAGGCAATAGAAGACCCTGGGCAGTTACTGGGCGGTTACCAGGCGGTTACCACATATGTCGCGCAAGTCCCTTGCACGAACATGAGGAGTCGCGCAAGTATTGAGGCGGCGCGCAAGTGTACTTGCGCGACCAAGAGGGAACTTGCGCGATCTATGGGCAATGTTCTCCTTTTTTATCCCTTTGTCGATTTTTGATGTTTTCTTCAAAGGATGAATCACTTTCAGCTGAGATATTCCCTTTTCCGATCTTTAGATTCTGTGACGAAAGGAGCGTCAACAGTATCATGACTTACTTCTCCAACACATCACTCAGCAAAATCACGCTTTATCTCATACTGAGATAATCTACTACCACATCCCCCTCCTTAAGAGTATAGACAATCCTGATGTCACAACCCTGGAAGAACTCTATCCACTACCTCTATCTCTAGTTTATGTCCTTCTGAGAGAAGATATACTTCAGACTTTTATGCTCAGAGTAGATGGTAAACCATTATCCCACCAGGTAATTATTCCTCATATTGAGATTGAAGACCACTAATGCTAACTGTAGATTATGGGTCAAGTAATTCTACTCATGTTGTCTCATCTACCATGGGTTGTAGACAATCGCCACATTCCCCTACATCAAAACACATCCCAATCCCAACTACGATGAATTAAATAACACTAAAATCTCAATTCCCTCCTCTATATGTATCAAGATGGGAGCACTCGTCAGCCTCCACATTATCTCATAGAAACCCCATGAAAATTTTTCCATCCACACGAAAGGCTGTCATTTATTTATCAAATCCAACAATGGTTCTGAAACCCCAGAAATGTCAAGCACAAACATCCGATGGTGCCCAACCATTCCGAGGAAACTCCTCACCTTGATTACACACCTTAGTGGCTCCCATGAAATCATCACCTCATTCTATGCTAGATCTACCCCAACTCCAAACTCCCAAATGACATGTTCTATAAAGTGGACATCCTAAATCTAGAAATTGTAGTTTGAGAGCGTCCGATAAAGCTGCTTCTCTTGGAGTGTATCCCGGGCCATTTTCAGGTGTATCATGTGATCCTCCATAGTTTCCGAGTACTCCAAAATTTCATTAATGAAGACCACAATGATCCAGTCAAGGTGAGGTTGGTGGATTCCATTCATGAGTTCCATGATCACTATTGGGGAATTATCCCTACGAAACTACATTAACCAGTACTCATAGTGGCCATATAGACATCTAATGGTCATATGTTAACATCCCTGGTAAATAAAGAACACGACATTTTCATATTTATTAATATTTGTGAACTAAATACTAATTCAACTTTAAAGGGGACACTATATTCGATGGTATACCCGATAGGAAACAATGGGTTTCTTTGAAATATTACATTGCACACTAATAATATAATAATATTACTTTAAATAGTAGTTAACACCTAGCCACTGTAATGGCGGGAATGAATAGAACTAACTAAAAAATAATTATATATGTTTTTAAATGTTTTTACATTTATCTAATAAATGTTAGAGGCTTAAAATGTGAATGAATCTATTTTTGAACATAATTTATTTTAAAGGGTTGATTTACCGCCTTTTAATGGAGAACCCTCATTAAATATAGTTTTGCTAACATATATTTATTCCATTTGAAAAAATAAAATTTTTCTTTAGAATCAGTACATCAAAATTTACATTGGGTAATTTTGTGGTATTTTATTAATAATATAATTTTTTTTATGAATAATGAGAAATAATGTATTTAATTCAAAACTGCCTTTTAATATAATTTATATATATGGATTGATTATATATTAAATTGGGTTTTAAGTGTAATAACATTATATTTTTACCCTTTAATCCATTTTTGGTCATTGGAATGAATTTGACTTTGAAATTATACTTAAACAAGTGTCAATCTTTTGATAGTTATTGTTTCTTAAAAACAGGCTATTTGTTTTGACAACAGAAATTAAATTTTAAATAATTAATCCAAATTATACATTTGGAATTTTGAAAAAAAGACATAATTTTTGAATTTGGAATATCCAATATTTCGTAGGATAATTATTTGGTATATTTCTGAATAACATCAAATTTTGATGAATAGTGAAACCTCTAAGTAGTAGTTAAAAATCTGACTTTTTCATTCAAATTTAATTTCACTGCTTCAATGAATTGAATTTCGAAAATCCGTGATACATGGTTGTTATTATTATGTAAAATGTGTTTTAATAAGATGAAAATAATTTTTTTGAATAGTAACTTTTGACTTTTTTATCGCAATTAAAGTTAAATAGGGTAATTCAAGGTAAAATGAATATTATAATAAAAAAATTACCTTAACACTTGTTCTAATCTTATTGGATGAGTCATGTCCTACCATCAGAATCCTTGGGTAAATTTTGGGACCTCATGGAGCTACTTAAGCATTATAATGATACTTTATTTTAATTATCATAAAGTAAAGACAAAAATTACAATAACAAATATCGTTTAGTACATAAATATTTACATGAGGTTATATAAGTTATATTTTCTACAATAAATAATACATGGAAATATAAAAGGATTTCCTACATTATGGTAATTTTTTTATAATTTTTAGACATCAAATAAATTAAATTACTTATGACACAATAATAATGTAGTACTTACCTCATTGATAAATGATTTAAATAAATATGATTATTAATATTAAAATAATATCAAAAACCATCCCAATTCTGATTGGATGATTTTATTTCGACCATGAGTCATCTTCTATTATACTTTAATTTTTTGGGGACCTTTAGAAACCTAATATCAATATATAATAAAATAATATTTTCACACTTTCCTAAAGAGCCCCTCTTACCCCTTATAAAATGTCACCACTTCTAACCCATTCCACACACCTCTCAAGCCCCTTCACTTGTCCAAACCCTGAAAAAATAATCTCTCAAGATCACAATATTCATCCTAAAATCCTAACCTTAAGAAGAAGGATCTTCAAGAAGTATTTTTAAATCAAACCAAAGGAAGTTACTCAAATTAAAAGAAAATGCTTTCTATTAAATTGTTTTGTTTTATTTCGGTTTATCTTACTTCTCCAACCCCTAAAAACTTTTTATTACTTTTTTTATAACAAAAAAAGTATCCTTAATATACTATTATGGTGTTATGAGAAGGATTCAAACTATACTTACACAAACCCCCATCCAATGGGTGAAGGACATACTGTTTCTGTGGATGGCGGACTAATGCCTCATGAAATGATGACTATTCGATTATCTCCTACCACATCTCAAGGTGTCCATTAATATGGGATAGTATTTATATATGATATATATATATATATTATGTTTATGTTTTCATTATTCTTCTGTATTTTCCATTTATATCATTATTTTATGGTTTCCATTATGGGTAAAACACTATAATTTTATTTGAGGAAGTGCGGACTACTCCCACTCAAAATGATATGGCTCGTTAATGACTTATGTGGGATGTATAAAGGATGGAATTAAGGATATTATATATTATATTATATTTTAGTTATAATACATTTATGTATCATTATGTTTTAATTTCATTAAAATTCAAAATATAAATGAAAGTTGCATTCATGTGTATGTACCGCTTACCGTCTCCATGTACTTTACATTTAATTTCTTATCGCCAAATGTTATATTGAGTTATAAATAGATATATATACTGGATATATAATATATATAAGATATCTAAATCATGTATATAATTATGGATATAATGTAATTTTCACCACATGGAAAAATAGTAATCATAACATGTTTATTTTTGAATCTAGTTCCAAACATCGATAAAATATCAATTATGAAATCCAATAAATAACTAATTGATATAGCAAGGTAATAAGTGATATAAAATGAATAATAAACTATAAAAATGTTATTAATTCATTATAAATTAACTTAAGTTTATTATTCAGTAATAATAAGGAACATATAAGACAAGTCGGACTTGAGGTAAGGTGTTTCTTATCTGACTTTTAATTACGTGATATTTCCATTGTGTGCCACTTATTTATTGAATGTGGTGTATTATGTACTTACATTTGATATATATTATCATTATTCTATTTATATTAATTGTATTATGAGATTCATTTTGTGGTTATTTACCTTTTTTCATATGCCTCGATTGATTACAACTTATTAAGGGTTTATCATCTCACTTTAATTCTCGTGAGATTAAGGATATATTGGACATTATTTCCTTTTGTGTGGAGTATGTACTTCCCCTAATTGTATTATTTTTGTAATATAATTTAAGGTATGGGTATTTAAATATTCATTGTATGATACTTCTTTCATGGGGTTTCTGTTTCATTAGTTACCAAATCAGTAAGGGAATTTCAAATTTCAATTTCCACTCATTGGCCTTTATGCATACTTCATGGATTATTTTTCTCCATGATTATGTGTGGAATCACTATTTATTATTTGTGTAGTAATTTCTACTCCCCTTTCTATGGATATAATTTTGATACACATAATCACTCCATTGATAAATTCTTAAGTCATCGATATGAACTTGATAAGAGTAATTTTATCTCAATCTCTATTTATTGAGTTAAAATTTCAATTCATTGGTGTTGTTTTTACAAGAATATGTGTGAATGTCCTATGATTGAATTACTCTGAATATAAAATCATTTGGAGTATATTTATATTTGTCACCCAAAATTATTCAGTTGATTTATCAATACCAAAAGGATATGGTCATTATAAGAGATTTCATGACAATTTACATTCCATTGAGGCTTCTTTGTTGTTATACACCAATTCACTTTTATATGGTCTGTACATAAATCACGTTATTCTCCTGATATTATGAATGTTTTATTATCTCTATTATTTTTATTCAAGTTTCTCTCTTTGGGTTAGGAACTCTAACTAAAATATCAATTTAAATAATTTTAAGATTTTTTATTCTAAATCATTCTCATTAATGTCCATGATTTAAAAATGGTTTTAAGGATTTATTTATATGGACATTAATGTTTTAAAATTAAAATTCCTTTTAAATGTTTCAAATGTGAATGAGACACATTTATTCGAAAATCTATTTTTAAACGGCTTCTTCAAAAATAGTTTGACTTTTAATTGTTTTCAAGAAAAAGGGGGATATTTCTCTCAAATAGTTTTGATGATTATTTTCATCTATGTCAACATCGGTAATTATTTTTCATTGAGGTTAACTTGTTATAATAAAATCCTCTATATTGTATTGAATGATTCTTGTTTGACTGTGGATGTGATATTTTTTATACCATTCATGGTTTTCGGTTAAAGAATTGACATTTATTATGCTAGTTTTAATACGAATATTTATGTTACGTTTCAAACATTTAATATGAGGAATGCATTGGACTTAGTAATTGACCGGTGGAGCCCGCTATAGCTCCTCGATGCATCGGTAGGTATCATGGGAAAAACTAGTGTCTTGGCACAAGGCCTTGACAAGTCTTATTTATAGTCTTAACACGAGGCCTTGACTATGTGGTTATGATGTTCAACATTTTTCATTCCATCATTATGAGATTAGAAATTGATATTTTATGTGGTTATTTGACTAGTAGAATACCCATGACTATGTTTTATTATGGCATATTTACATAGCTCATATTCATGTGATAAATTGTTCATGTTAATTATTTGTAAAGGCATGTGTTTTCAATTATTCACCATGCATAATGTTTTTGTTATCGTCCACTATATTTATTACTCTTACTGAGCATTTGACCTCACCCCTTTCTCATGTTTTATTTTCCCCGGATATGATGATGATACTTATGAGTGACATGGAGGAGTAATTTTGGATCCATGGATGTGTCTAATGGAATAAATTAGTGTTAATTTTCTTTTTAAGTTGTAGTGTTGAACTTATGTATGTATCTTGTTTCCAAGACTACTAAACTAATCGGTACTTTGGGAATTGATTCCATGTAATCATGAAAATTTATTAAAATAATGCAGTGGCTCAAAGATACTGGGGTCGAGGAGTTACACATATTTTCTACATCCTCATCCCATAAATGAAGATGATGATACCCATATATGAGTTCTGTCATCAAGAACCACTTCCCTCCTTTATGCTGACCAAATATGGTCATTAATTTTCAGTAGTAGATACTTGTTCCTTACAATCACCTGATTCAGGCATCGATATTCCACAAACAGTCTCAATCTCCCTTTTTTCTTCTTGGAAAACAAAACTTGGGCTTCTTAGTGAGAGATATTGGGCCCCATGAATCCATTTTTCTTCAAAACATTCAGTTGTACACTAAACTCATGAATCTCCAAGGGAGCCATATAATATGTTGGAGTGAATATAGGCTCCATTATAGGGTAATGATTCAATGATTATGTAAACCTCCCTACAGGGAGGTAATCTGGGAACTACATTGGGATAAACATCAACATACTCTATGTCCACTACTAGAAACTGGGTGCACATCTCTTCCATTACACCAAGGGTGGGTCCAGCCAGCTGGTGAGAAATTGACTGCACCTACCAAAGGGTGATTCCATTCTATACTATATAGGTTTCCTTTCCACTATGGATAAACCCCATCCCACCACAATGGACACTCCATAATAGTTTTCTAAAATAGTCAACAAGAGAATGAACTGAGGCTAACTAGTCTATCCCAAAAATGACATCATAAGGACATGATTCCACTACCAATATATCAAAACCACTACTCATAAATATAAGATTCAGTTCAAACTATCATCAGTAGTGTTTTATCATTGGGTCTCTTATATTGGGATTCTCTATGTGTAAGGATCGAGTCTGTGGTCCATCTAGAATCTATGAGCCCCATGAAAGGTCCATAGAAAAATGGAATGATTAGATACCATTTTTATTAATATGGTATCCAAGAATGAATAGAAAAATAACAAACCAGAAATAATTTTTGGAGATCTTGTGAAATATTCCCTGACCACATGCAGTTGTCTGCTCCCTATGTCCTCCATCTCCCTGATTTGGGTATGGACCACCTAGGGGTGGTGGTCGTAACTTGTCGAAATGTCTACCACCTTATACTACTCTCCCAAATCATATGCAATGTCTACCCCCTATAGATCGGTCTACTCATGCTTGAACATTACATGCTATTACTTGTTCAATCTATCAACCATGGGATTTTCAATAACCCAAGAATCAGTAGGATTTCCTAGAGGGCTATCATTGGATAAGAAATACAAAATCACATTTTTCTCGAAGCTTCGACCCCTATACCGGCTTTCACATAGCATATCCATAGAGTACATTCAATAGTAGGTATGCCTCGATGAATACCCAGATATCGACTAGTCTCCCATTTGATCTAAAGAAACTACCAGACTCTCTTGGACCATAGCACATATGGTGAGAAATACTATATAAAATGGATCTCAAAATCTATCAATTGAGAAGTTGATTTATTTTAAAGATATTTTACAAAACCCCATCATTCTTCTATTGAGCCACATGGATGGCCCACTACCAGGACCAACATTTGATTTTCGGGTTTCATTACTAGCGGAAAAAATTGGTCCCCACCTCATGTCAGTCCTCATCCACCCATGTTGTGGGCTCTCCTGAGGACCAAAGGGGTCTCCGCTACTGAAACTCATGAAGAGAAGTCATCATGTGCATCTCATCTTCTAGTACTATGTGTACCATGTTTTTTTATATAAGTGGTGGTATGAATGGTACACCACATGTAGATGCAATCTCTAGTACAAATCCATGTACTGATGTCTCATCACATGGTGGATCATATTCCTGATCAAGTGGAGGAATCATGGATGGTTGTCTTTGTGGATAAATCTTGAAGAAAAAAAAGATGTACCCCAACTGATTGATTATATATAGAGAGCTGAGTCTGAAGGACATATAAAAAACAACACATTTCTATATGAATTATGAACCTTTGACTTCCCTGAAAATAATGTTTTCATGTACCAAGTCAGAAATTAGGTTTTCAGAGTCTTGGTGTATGGATACATCAGCTTCCACACCATCACTATAGTCCCTGGACTGAAATATGAACTTCGCACACTTAATATTGTTTCCTCAGTCTAAACTCACAGACTCTCGATCCCAATGTGGACCCAAACCAGCTCTGATTTGAATCTATTGTGGCCAGTCCCCCGGGGCCCTTGTTGTGACTACCCCAAGACCACCTCTGATAGTCCGAGGGCTATTGAATATCGTTGAATAAGAATATACCACAGGGGGGATTTTCTTAAGAACATATACACATGCACACAAATCCACGACAAGGGTTCTGAATGTAAAAACCCTATGTAAATAAAATAAATCTTAATACCACAACTCAACAATATCGTACAACAGATGGAAAAGAAGTAAAGTGCACTCAGGCTAGAATAGATTCCCACAAAAGAATGAAAAGAACAAATTATGTCCTATAATCAAGGGTTCTGGAGCTGTTGTAGAATTCTTCTAAAAACCCATGTCCCGTATGATATCACAAGGCACCTTCTAATCCTAGTCCGGGTCATGAACCACCTAGGACTCCGTTAAATCATTGAGTATTTTTGTAGGATACAACACATGAATAAAATCCTGTAAAAGGGTGAGTAAAACAATACCTAGTATGACACCCTGAAACCATAAAGGAAAACCACAATAGAATTCATAGTTAGATATACATAGGTATATGCCCACACATACACATTTGATATATTGATACACTAAAAACAAGTAATAATGAAAGAGAAGGAATGTCATATCCAATCGTTAGTCGTAGTATTATACTCAAAGCATACTCATTCCGCTGAACATGGGCCCCACTCATAGTGAAAATAGTAGTAAATTGTCATGAAATACAGTTAAGGGATTCCTTGGAATACTATGAACTCAATCTTTATTACCCTGCACTATAGAATATTCTCATAGAATACCACAAACCTCACGACGTGTCTTGTAATGTAGGTGATTCCAAAGAACACCACAAAACATACGATATGTCCTAGTAGATGGAGGATCAACACTCAGTGATTGGAGGTCACGTCAATACCCAAAAACATTCATCTAGGGTGATAGAGTATCACTCCTGTCCCAAGGAGGATTTATCACACTATATAGGACTCATCTCTCAAGGGATCTCCTTGTAATGGCTTACAAAACCCTTGAGGGGTAAACCAAAGGGAGACTCCAAACCTATACCAGTCCTTACAAACCTCCCAAAATTCCATTTAAAACGAATCACCTCATTGTTAGGGTCCTAATTCTGCATATAGCTCATTAATCAACCTTATGGTCTGAAAGTTATGGCTATTTATGTAAAAAGATGTATGTTGGGTCTGCGTGTCATATGACCTGGTCAGATCGACCCGACCTGAACCGATGTGGGATCCGCCGACCTGACCATCCAGTTCTGACTGGATCTTACGGGTTGGTCTTGTCCACCTCAGATAGGATCAACCCTCTCTCCACTCGACCCTCTCTGAGCAGGCCAGTTCAATCGCTTTGAACGCGATAAACCTTCACGTCCCTCCATGTCACATGACTGACTCAACCGTGTTTTTTTTCCGTATGTGCCCAACGGCCTGATCTGCGGGTCCAGCTCCTCTTGCCGCAGCACAAAGCTACAGCTCCTCCAACACGGTAGTTCCTACCACCGACGCATCACACTACCTCTACCACACTATTACGAGGACGCCGCTGGCCGTTGCAGGCGAGCTGGTGAAACCGTTCGTGGGCCACCATACATGATCCAGTTGTCTGTCGTTTTACCTGAATGGTATTTCTGTATCCTTGGGACACATTCTTCATCAAATGGGGTTTAAATACTCGTTTTCATCCACCATGGTATAATGTATTTCTTGCAATGATATCTCCTGCACCACCTTCATTTGTTTGCCACCATTTTCGTCACACCTCCATATTTCCTTTTCAACTCCAGATCCAACGCATTAGATCTTTGGGCCATCGAATGGTTTCAAAATAATTGACAATTCATCAACTTTTAATGAACCTGAAGAACGTATGGGGGGGGGGACAACAATAAGCCACCAAATGATTTAACCATAGCTTTGTGTTCATTCTCGCATCGATCCAATCCATTATAAGGATCAAGAAAATGATGAACAGACCATAAATAAATCATATGCTTATAAATCTCCAATAAACCCCATAATGTGAAAACCATACAATGAAAATATGAATGATCCTTTAATTGATCTGTTCGTCGATCGATTCATATTTGTCATTGGAATTCAGAGATGGGTAAAAGATGGATTTTAAATAACAACCCCTACCTGGAGGTATTTTTATTCAACATTTAGGAATATATTTATGTTTTCCCCATTCATAAATCCTAATTCCTTTATTCATCGTATCCATCGCTATTTCAATCTAAGGTCTGATCTCAATTCGGAAAATCCATTGGATTTCATCACTGAGAGAGTATCTCCACATTCTCTAAGAGAATTTCCAGGGTTATGTTAATAAACTTAAAATTATGACAATGTTACCATTAAAATAATGATTCATGTGGCATCAGAATTTTTTTTATTTAAAATAGTTTATTGTCACTTAGGTCCAAAATTTATCATTTTCATCTGGGCCGTACTGGATGATGTCAGGCCATGTCAAAAGAAAATTCGATGTTCTAGACACAATGGTGCCCTTGTATTTCTGATATGGGAACCCATTTAGGAATTATTCAACATGTTTAGGAAAACCACTATCACATGCTACATATGAACATAACATTTTAGTCAAATCATTCCAGGCACACCGGGCCTCAAAATCACACACCAACTCAGCGCCATGTCATGGGAATTTCCAAAGATTTTTTTAAAAAATGAACTATGAAAAAAGTAGACATTACAAAATTAATTCCCTTCATCTAAAATGGGAGATTAGAGAGAGGGTAATCCATACCAGAAGATATATCATATCGGGAGAGGTTTAGATTCTTTAAAAGGATCATCTATTTATAATGAACAGAGTTTGACACACGATTGAATCTATTTGACGCCTCTAAAATAAAAGGAAATCATCATAGGTAAAATAGGACTCTATAAGGCCGAATTATAAGGGAATAAATAATTTGAAAATAGTTTTTCTGGTATTTTAAAATTGAACACATGGTTTCCACAGCATGGGTGCACGATGTTCTAAACTGCGCACCTTAACCATGCGACTAACATAAAGGGTGCACAATTTTTTCTAAGAGGGTGCATTGTTAGGAAAACTATCAACCAACCATGAAATTAACTCCTTTGGGGGTTTCATGGTGTTATATTGGTTGGTGCATGTTTTGGTAAATTTGTGCATCAACTATGCACTACCCATTTTACTTCAATATTTGTCAATTTTATCTTGATACAACACCAAAAAACACAAAACAATAGACCAAAAAATGGTAAAAGAGTACCAATAAATGAGATCAAGGCATCTCTTAAAGAGTATGGTAATTGAAATCCCCTTATTCAACACATAGCCTCATACATTTATTTTTATTTTTAACAAAAAGAAAAATTGTTCCCTAAGATGAAATACTAGTGATAAAAAATCCTTTTCATAATAAATCTTATAGTTTTTTTATAAAATCATATAATTCTGTATGGTACTTTATATAGTGTGTATCTGGTATTTTTCATTCATCAATGATTAAATTAATGGAAAACTCAAATTAACACTTTGGTGGGTCTCAAGGTAATTCTTCTAGAAATACACTATTTTACTTATATTAAATATGTACATATTGAGTATGAAAATTACCTTTTTGATCCATATATTAGGTAAAATATTCATTCCCAAAAATCACATTCAAAATAGATACTAATGATGGATCAACATTGAACTTAGATGAAAATGTATCCCCTCTAAAGATAAGGAATTCCCTAGATTCATCACAAATGGTAATTCTATTATCCTTTCTATTAATTTTTTGTATACAATTTTGAAAGTGTAAATATACCAAGAATTTAATGAGGATCAACCATAGGTATAATAATTAATTAATAAATTATAGGAAATTAATTTGTCATAATGGGAGATAACTGACCCATCTTTGTTATTGTGAGACTTCCAATAGGAGTCTTGACTGACAATTCCATTATTAAGGCACTGGGAATATATATGGTATTTATGGAATACATAGAAAATATAATGGTGTGTGATGATTATGATCCAAATAAATCATTATCAAATTTTGAGGATAAAAGAAAACTACTTATCACCACATAATTTAGGAACTCAACCTAATATTTGGTGATTACATAATCATGGACTTTCTCCCCTAGCCATTTCTTGGGATAATTAACATGAAACCTTGTAAAATTATTATCATATTGTACCATAACATTTTTTTGAATAATTACACATCGGTAGATTAATTCTTACCCTTGAAATCATGGGTGTAATTTCCCTTCTCAACAAATTTGTGGAAATATACCATTCTTGGGAAACAAATTTATTGATCATTATTTTTATATTTATTAAAACATGATAATTAAAATTTTCCCATTATTCAATTTTTCCATATATAATTTGCTAGAGTGCACATAAACAATTTTATTATCTTGAATTCCTTTTAATCTATATGAATTGTATAATTCCTTCAATATATTGATATTAGTCAATATTATATCATTGAATGATTAGAATTTATAGTAGACTATCTAACTTCAAAAGATTTTATTAAACACATAAAAAAAGTCAAATCTTATTCATTTTATTATTTATGATGTCTGTATAATTCCTTGAAATCCATATAGAGAAAGGTTTATATATAGGAACATTATCCTGGGTGTTTTGTCTCAGACTCATGAAATGTCTCACAAGATCCACTCAATGTTCATGATAATTATATTTTTCCATGAAATTTTCCTTAAAATCCTTCCACTCCTTAATTCCTATTTATTCTTCAATATTAATGATTTGAATCAATTATCAGCATTTATAAAAATCCCATGATTAATGATAAAATTATATGAAACTGTTATCCCATTCATTAATTCCCAAAGTAGGAGATGTCTTTTTTAAGGAACACATCTATTGATCATCTATAAATGTTTTTGGCATCCAATTATATAATAAAGGTGTTTAATATTGAAGTATTTTAACATTGTACATCACATTCTTCATCATTGGTCTTCTCTATATGGGAAAGTGTTTTATCCATAACCAGATTCAGCTACCCCAATATAGTTATAATATTATTATTTATTTCTAATACTCCAATTGAGACATCATTATCATTCCCAGAAGGAAAATTCCCACATAGATTAAATAAATTGATATATGTCCCATTCATTCCATTATTCACCATTTCTAAAAAAACCTAATTATAAATTTGATCGTATTATTATGAAACATATTTTATAATCCCAATATTAGTGAAAAACATAACATAAGTTGAATTTTTTTAATAAATAACATCCTTAGTGTAGAGATGGATTCATTTGAAATGATTTCTAATCATAAAACTACTTTTAAATCCTTCATAAAATATAAGAAATAAAATTTTAATTAGGTGAATAATATTTTTTGAGAGTGTAAAATAGTTTGTGCAGCAAGCCCCATTATTATGCACTGAGAGATGATTATGTCAACTCCAAATAAACAATTTTGGGATTAATTACACCAAGATATTACTTTTCAAGATCCACATCCACTAATAGTATTCAAATATGGATATATTTTTGAGAAGTCCATATAATATATACCTTAAAAATACTTTATTATGTTATCTTAGACATAAACATTTCGTAAAAGTCAGTCATAGGTTTACGTTAACTAATATATATTTTCACAAATAGTTCTTAAGGATTCTTCTAAAAATCCTCTAGTAGTGTAAATTCCCAAGCCATAGTATCCCTGAGTTACATATTACTTTATTACATTGGAACTAGATATAATGAATCATATCTCAATGTACAGATTAATTCATTTATCATATAATAATATAAATATAATTTAATATCATATTACAATTGATATCATAAAACACCATATATAATATTCTCTGAGAGCACCATTATTACAATGAATATATCCCTACATATAAATCAAAATACACTTCTTTTCATCATTGGGAAAAGAAATATAAAAAAGGTGTGAGATATATTTTCTAGTAGAGGTTGGTGTAGTGATGAAGACATCATGAAAAAATAAGAAATAATCAAAAAGGAAGGGAAAATAACAGAATTACATGTCATTTTATCAATGACCTGAATATGAAGATTAGTAAGGATATTATAAAAGATGATCAAATATTATCCTATAAATAATGTCTTGTGTTTGAAATGTATCCTTGGATAATCTACCCGATCACATAATCACATGTAAATCTATAACTAATAATATAATGCAAGAATGAATAATTGTATAAATCATAACCATATGATCAAGGAATCATTCCATGACCTCTTACAAAAATAGGTAAATCCTCGACCAAATACCCATACAATTTGTCTCACGGGACCTATTGATGCATTGATGAGATATAGGAGGCCACACAATTCACATACAATATTCAATGTATTATTAATATTAAATTTTAGAGAAATAATAAAAAAATGTAATTAAAAACTATATTATAATATTTTATCAATTTACACAGTCAACAAACATAATCCATGTAAACATTTTAATTATAATCTAGCAAATGAAATGATTACAATTTCCCAAATCAATTAAAAAATCAACAAAATTTTCATAGAAATATAGAAATGGTATCAAAATATATTATAAAATATAGGACTGATCATTTACCATCCATTTAAATAATATTTATGGTATCATTTCAACATTTTCACAATGATGCATAAGTAAAAGGGGGGTTGTTTTGATTGATCAATAAAAATATGATCAAATTTCATTAAAATCATTATTGTGGAAAATATCATTTTTACTTTTAATGAAACCATTGAAATCCTCAAATTTATCTAATAATATGAAAAAAACTCATATTAATGAATGATAGAAACTTATAATGTAATCTTCAATGTAATGATTCATTATAAATGTGGGTAATTTTTTACATACCGTTAAACTAAATATTCTTTTCTCTTTGTTGTAAAAAGATATAATGTACCTAATTTTGAAATTTATATGAATATTCCTTCCAAAAAATTTCTACAAATTCAAACATGTGTCAAAATTTATCTAATAATTCATTTGGGTGAAGGATGAAAAAAAATATGAAAATACTCTAAAAAAATGGCTATGGATAAAAAACTACTTTTCATACAAGAAATAAATGATATCGTATATTTTTAAAAACATTTTTTCATTCATATTATGTTAACATATATGGGATAATGGTTCCATGACATGAAACCATCATGAATAAACATAGGGGAAGAAAATATTTATATTTTATTATATAAATACCAATCAATTCCCGCAAGGAATTCTTAATCTTAAACAGTCATGGATATTGATGGGATTTTGAAATAAACAACTCACACTTTTCTAAAACTTTAATCATAAGAATCATTAAAGAAATAAAATTAAATTAAAAATTAAATACTTTAATACAATTAGATTCATGGTAAAAAAATATGAAAGGGGTTGATTATGCATCTAGTAAATGAAATAAGGGTGAATATGGTGTATGTATCACTGAAGTAAAAGTAAGATGATAAAACCTTACTTCATGTCAGATTTACATAATATATGTATGATCATATGTTATAAAAGATATATAATTCTCATAAATATATTAAATAACCATATTCATATATATCATAAAATATACAATTTAATTATATCTTTTTATCTCCCATTTACCAACAATTATTTGATAAAATAACAATTTCAAGTAATAACTACTTCATTTTTCATGATTGTCATGGTCTAGTGGTTCTGGTCCTTCAAAAATGATCATGTAAAAATAAAAATCATAATTTTAACCATGATATAAATATCTTATTTATTAATTATACAAGTATTTATAGTAGTCCATAAATTTGTGAGATAGAAAAATGAGTTACATCATTCACGGAGAATGTATGTCATATGTATACATGAACACTATTTTTATTTTCTAATCAGATAAAATGAAATGATGGTAAATATGAAATCAATTTTATATCATCAATTTAACATCATATATATTACATATATTGAATAAATCTATCCTTATTTTCATAAATGTCAAAATAAAATGAAAATATGTCATATCACTATATAAAGGCAGTAGTCCACGTGTTCATAGAAGTGGTGTCATCATCTTCTAATGGATTGGAAGATAAGAAAGTATATTTGATATTATAATTAAAAAAGTAAAATTATGATATAAATATAATATATAAACATTAAATTATTCATTATATAAAGCTGTGAGAGGTAGTGATGGATGATTAATTACATGTTTTTTGTGAGGTAGTAGCCTACTATCCACACATTTGACTGTGTCATTTCCCATTTGATAGTAGAGGAAATGGATATAGGTTATTAAATTATGATAATGAACTTGAATTATATGGGAATTATTTAGGTTATAATTTCATGATATTTTATTAAGATTTCTGGTTGTTATAAGTAATAATAAAATTAAAATCCATGTTTATAAACAATACCACTTCATCATAAAACCAATTTAGGTATTCACTAAATGCCTTCCAAGAATGTTATTAGAATAAAAATAAAGACAAAAATTCATTGGTATGGGTGAATGGAAGATATTCATTATGGTATTTGCAGAAAATTTTTATCTTTAAGTTTTTATATCAGTGGATTAGATGTTTCCTTTTATATGTGGGGGGACACACATAGATTGTTTGAAAACAATTAAATGTACCCACATTTTACACATGTCAAAAGGATCCCAATGGGATAATTAAAAAACCACATATTATATATGTTCAAAATATGGCCATAAAATTGTAATTATATTGTTTCTCTCTCATTTAACACTTATAGTTTTAGTTTATCGCTCTATAAACATGTTTTAACATTAACCGTCATAATTAATAATTATTATTTCTAGTATTAATATAAATAAAAAATATGTAGAAATTATTATATAATATTAATAATGATCATTCTAAATATGTAGTAGTTATTTCAAGA
Source organism: Viscum album (assembly GCA_963277665.1). NCBI lineage: Eukaryota > Viridiplantae > Streptophyta > Magnoliopsida > Santalales > Viscaceae > Viscum > Viscum album. Next base: position 1,643,087,682 of record OY728145.1, read on the forward strand.
TTCAATTCTTTAATGTGTTAGAATTTAATTTAAAATTATAGAGTTATTTGTAATGAAAAAACTATTTTCCAAATAATAAACCATCAAAATTATTAAATGTTATTATAAAAAATATCAACATGAAGTTGATTTGGATGAAATGCATAATATTAATAATAATAATATAAGTTTTCAAATTTTATGATTAATCTATTTAAAAAATAATTTTATTATACTTTAAATGAAATCAAGGTTTTTAATAAAAAAAGAATTTTTCACTATTTAGTGAGAAATTAATATTTCCATAATAATATAAAAAATCAACTATTTTTGGATATTGAAATTATTATGAGAAATATAAAGTTAATTTTATAATATAAATTTTCAAAAATTTTCAGTTACATTTTTTAAAAAAAAATTCTTTACATTTGATGAATCATTTATAGTATAATAATGTTTTTTTAAAAAATATTTTTTACTATTAATATCTTCTAATTTATCATCTCATTTATAACATCACTCAATTTAATGGTTGTTTTAGGCTTTTGGTTCATTGTATCACAATCTATCAAGAAGACTGAATTTATTTAGAAGGAAATATATAATAAAGTATTATGGTGTGAGATTTATATATAAATTAACCTAATAAAAAATCCTATAATATTATTAATAACATTAAAATCCCATCACATCAAACCTCAAAGATGGTTTCTATGTAATTAGACTTATGATCAACCTTTAAAGTAGAATCCTATGATGGTAAACCCAACTAATATGTCAACTTCACTTGAAAACCTAATAATCTAGAAAGTTATATAAAAAATGAACTTATAGAATCCGGAGTTTATTACATAATCATATTATTTCTTGCATTGTTACTAAAAATATTTACCTAATTTTGACTACTCAAAACATAATAACTCTAATGATTTTTTTATTATTTAAATAAAAAATTAACTATTAGGTTTACTATTTTATAGGACTAAGAAAAAATCATACCAAAAAATTCACCTTTATTTGACAATGAAATTATAATACTAACCCAAGGATTTCTTATTCCTAATTATGTTGTCGACATCTACCATATTATTCTTCACACAAGGAACCTTTCTCTAAAACATTAATTCTACATCAATTATCAACAACTAAAGAAATGAGAAATAAATTAAGTGTGAGATTAAACAATCAAAAACGTTAAATTGGAGCCTTAAAAATTGAATTTTATCCATGAGAAAATTATTCGAATAATAGGATGATGTCATCTTAAAATTAAATTATCAAAACATAAAATAATTTATGCACATAATAATCTATATTATTAGAAATGTTAAATGGTATAATGATTTAACAAAGAAATGTTTCATATAATTTAATAATTATGAGCCTTATGCTGGTAATATTTTTTATAGAAAACATTAAAACCTCATAGGAAAAAATGAAAACATTTTGGGGTAATATAAAATTATCATCCTATAAAAGTTACAATAATACCAATAGAATGGATAAAACAACCTTATATATTCCCATAATCTCTTAGAAGTGGCATTTTTTCTTGTTAAATTTATCATCTAAAATGATTCATTTATATTCAATCAACATTATAGTCAATAACCGATTCATTTTTGGGCAATAATAAACAAAAAATGACATAACAGAAAAAATCCCATATGGACTTTATTTCCTTTCCCAATTAATCATTCATTTATATATTCTAATTTAAATATCATTTCATAAATAAATAAAATAATACACTTTTGAAAAAAACTGTAAACATTGTACATTTATAACTCGAATTACCCCAGAAAATGATAGGGGTTCCATTAAAATGTATTTAGAATGATATTAATTAACCTAGTAAAAGAATAAGGATGGAAGTAGAAAAAAATTCCCCTAGTGAATTATATGTAATATCAAATAATTTTACTATTGATTAATAAAAATAAAATTAAATGAATATTTATATGATTCAAGTGGAAGAAAACCATTCCACATTGGAGAAAACTTTTAAATAATAATTCTTAATTTTTTAGGAAAACGATTTTCATTGAAAATATACTTTGGAAAAATGTAAAATAAACCGGAAAGAAAATAAATTTATTGATGTAATGACAATATGTTCATGTTTTGAATGTTATAAAATAAGAATTATTTTCAAATTTTTTTGATCAGAGTCAAAAGTGCCCCATATGTAAAATAAAATAAATATCTATTTAAAAACTTTTAAATAAAATTAAATTGATATGTAAAATATAATTGTTAAATAATTTAACATTATGAAAAAATTGGTAATATCATTTTAGAATAGATTGATATGGTTGAGAAATATTCTCGGTCTAAAAATATATACGTGATTAATACCACTTGAAAATAAATTTTAGGAAGTCTCTTTAGTCAATTCGAGAGGAAATAGCAGATAAACATGTCATCGTACTTCATAACCACAGTAGGATAAATGATATGTGATATAAAAAAAATATATTAAGATTTCACCAAAAGATATCCCAATATAATGATTTCCAAAAATAATGTATAATATAACATAAAAAATATAACAATTACTTAGTTTTCGAATTAAAAGTCATTCCTTGTTATAAAATTATAAGGATCAATAAATAAATGAAATTTCAACATGTAATATGTATAAATTATTCCATAACGTATCATGTACAGTATACAAATAAATCGTAGTGCATGACATGAACCATGTTCCCTGAAAATGATATTGAGAAAAAAGAAATCCTTTGTAATGATCATAATTATTAATATCATATTTAATCCATAAAGAGATTATTTGATCATATGTAATACAAAATTAAAAAATATAAAACACCAAATTGTCCATTTTTTAGTTAAATTCAAATATTATCATGGAATTATAGATTCATTTATGTTGAAGGTAACCCAATGAATGAAAAATCAGTTTTGAAATCCCATAAAAATTTAGTTTCTTCTAAATCAAATCCCTTGGATGATATTTTTGAATTTTGACATAAAATACAAGTTTAATTGAAGGATTCCTGATATAACAAGTTTGAGGTAAATATATATATTATTTAAAATAAATCATGTGTATAATATTAAGACATGCCTCAATCAAGGGAAATTGGGAAATAATCCATTACCTAGAGTCCAAACTACTATATGTGAGCATTTTCGTCGGTTTAATAAACATATATCACTTATTTTATTTTTGAAGACCCTCTGATAAGATTAAAAAAATATCCTTAAATAATTATTTTAATTTATTTAATAGAATAAAAAATTAATTAATCTATTATTTCCATTTCATGTGTTTTAAAGATGTTAGTTTCAAAATTTCATAATGGATTCAGAATGATATTAATGTCCTAGCTCGAGTTCCACACCCTAGTCCCACAATCTATACCCCACATGACCACATGTCAATCTACATATGATAGAGGTTATCAAAAAGTAGCAAGGGTGTGAAATATGGATCATGGGGAGACTGTACCTTCTTTTTTTAGAGTAATATACAAAGAGAAAATAATAAATAATAATTGAATAACATATAATCATAAACTACAAGAAATAGTATCAAAAATGGGAAAATGTAAATAAAATATCAAAACTAAAGAATAAAATATTCTATTCCAATGTGCATGTCATGTGTCTGAAATCCTGCCAAAAATAAAGACACTAATGACTCCCCAATGTGGGTCCCAATTCATGTTAGGTTCCCTCATCCATGTTCCATCACAATTAATCTATATAACATAATAAATCTCACCCTTTACTATCCATAAAAAAAATTCTATTCTGGTACAGACCTAGAAGCCCGAGTAGGGTGCGAGTAAAACTCAATATGCCACCGCCAATGGTGTATAATAAAATATCCAGTCAATAATAGTGTATGAATTGGTATAATAAGTAAAACACAAAAAATAATGTAAAACTTTTATATATATTAAATTAATATTTATTTAACCACATAACACATAGGTTCATGAGGACACCTAAACCCTGAATACATTCTTTAGCTCATGTTGGAGTCTGAACTATCTCCATGTATACCATATATATAAATTCTAAAATAACCATTCATTATCAAAATTCATATGTGATAAAATGTATAAATAATTTAAATCAGTCTTGCACGAGTGATGTTTACATAGGGTTCTGACCTCAAGGGTATAATTTAAGCGAGACTAAATAAAGCATAATATATTTCAAAGAAAATAGAAATCCTCTCAGGTTATTTTTCCTAGGACAACCCAAAGAGATATCGTGGTCTCCTAGATATTGAAAAGGATGATCACATGGTATTACTCCTAAAAGGGTCTTATTGTGCTTTGGATATAAAAATGGAAGTTGTCACAGTCTTTCTCGGGAAATACATCATTCACACCCTAGATAACTCTTGTGCCAATCCAAGATAACATAACCACAATCACTTGACATATAATAAAATTCCATTTAAAATATAATTCTATTAATTATCTCAAAAATTAATTAATCACACCCATCTCATTAATTTATTTCCCCAATTAATTAGTCAAATCATCTATCATAATTAATTTAATAATTAATTTTTAATAACCATATCCTTAATTAATTTTAAAAATTACTTATCACTTCATTTCCATTGATTATTTCAATAATTAATTAATGAAACCAATCTAATTATTTTATTTATATAATTCAATTAATAAATTCAACTACATTAAATAATCCTTCAATTAATTTATCACCCCAATTCCATTAATTAATCAATTTATTAATTAAACTCATCAGGGACAATAATAAATTCCATAATTATTTAATCATTTCAAAATCGCTACATATAATAATTAATTCACCAATTAATAATTCATATTAAACAATTCAACCTTCCGATAATTTACCCATCAATTAAATAATCATCCTAATTTCATTAATTAACCATATGATTAATTAATCACATCAATTCCTTTAATTAAATCAATAATTAATCAATCATTTCACAATCACAAAATCCAATAAATAATCCACCAATTAGTATTAATTAATTATTAATTCAAATTTCTGATCATTAATCGATCAATTAATTATTTCCAATTCAAGAATTGAATATTCAATAGAATTCCAAATTCCATTATTAATTGATTTTCCACATTAAATAATAAAATTAAGAATTATAATGGAAAATATAACCTTATAAATTCTATAATTTAATAAAAGTATTTGATATCAAGACTGTGAGATTTTAATATTAGACCACCTACCTCAATACGTTGAAAAACTATCTACCAATGGAAACCCCCAAAATTCAGTGGAGTAATGAAATTGAAAGGGATAAAGATATAATCCCTAAATAAAGATAAAAAATCAAGATCCATTAATTATAGATATATATCCACAAGTATATATCTATATTTATCAAATATATATCAATATATAACATAATAGAGGATAATAACCATCCAAAAGAATTGGTGAAGAAAATAATATCAATATGGAAGAATCCACATACCCGAAGGGCTGTAGATTTGCCAACCGGGATTTGAATCACCATGAATGGAGGTTGAAAGGCCTTGGAATACCTCAATCAGTCTTTTTATTTGAAAGAAATTAATTATGGGTTGAACTAGAGAATTTTAGGGTGTTTGACAGGGGTTCATTCTTTTTTTAATAATCTTCAACTGATTAAAATCTCGTATGCATGGTTTTTTACTTGGGGTGCTCATTTTTACCTAATGGTACACCTTCTCTATGGGGTGAAAAATTTATCCTATAAGGTAACATTGTTATAAAAACCATGAACCAGCCATAAAAATCCCCCATGTATAGGGTTTCATGGTTTTCTCCTCAATGACACAGAGTTAGGGAATACAATTCTCCATCCTTTCACTTCCTTCTTTATTTCATCTTTTCTCAATTTTCCATCAAACACACCCCTAAGTATAAACAAAATGATATGTAATAAACATAATAAGAAATAGTACCTAAAGCTGATATTGAGATAACTCCAGAAAAGGTCAGGATCTTATAATCTCCCCCCATAATAATAGCTTGTCCTTGAGCTATAGTCCCGTTCATCTATAAGATTCTGAATCAAAAATATCAAGACCCTTATCCTACTTATCTAATCCAAATTCCCATGATTCCTCCCGCACATACCTATGTTACCACATCATAAGAACTATTTTTATGGTCATTATTCATAATAAATTCCCACTAATATCCAGTAGACTTATCATATTCTACTCCAATGATGCATCTACCTCAATCTGAACATCATCCACCTTAATCACATGAGAAATGTATAGGTGATACCACAGATGTTGTGACACATAGAAAAAATGATGCATTGAACTATATATATGTGGAAGTTCCAGTTGGCTTTCCGCATGCCTGATTCTCCCCAAAACCTCAAATGGTCCAACAAACCTGCAAACCAAACTTCCCTATCTCTGTATATTGTGGTGACCCAATCAAGGAGTAATACATTAGATTACACAATCACCATATATAAACTCTATGGTAATATGTTTTTATTATCATAAGAATTATTTCTACTCTAATCCATAGTCATACTTTCTGATTCACCTATACCTTCTATGATGTCCCTTTCGTGAGAATCAGTCCTAAAAACTTTGACTCACCTACCCCCATCAAACATAGAGGGGATTTTCATTGAAGAACATAAGGATCCTTGAATATTTATATATATTCCATTTCATTATAAATATTTTTAGAACAGAAATACACAAATTAAATATTGTTATCCCAATATCCTATGAATTCTAGAACACATTATCATAACATATATTTAAGCACATTTATAGTACACTACAACTACTCGTCTTTTTGTCATTGGAAAACCATAATTAACAAAATGTGTGTTTCCAATGCATTCGGTAAGACCTAACAGAAGCGCAATTTAAAGTGAGAATCGCAGTCTTAAACTATAGTCTGTGGAACTCTATATATATGGACTATCTATCGAACATGATGTTATCCCAACTGCTCTACTATGAATGTCTTTCATATTGGCATGAAATATTCTACTTTTGTTAGATTATCCAAAATCACCCAAATTTTATCATTCATTTGAGGCGTCATTTGGATACCCACCATAGATTCTATGTACACATTGTCCGACATCCATTATTGAATCGGAAGAAACTATAGTAATCATATAGGTAATTGATGTTCAGACATTACCTAGTGAAATGTGTTACATCTGATCACAAACCATGCTATTTCCATTTTCATACAGATCCATGATATTTTTCATTGTTGGTCACTTTACATTATGGTAACACATGGATGTACTGAAAACTGAAGGGCAACAAATTCCTACATCAACACCTCTCTCATGATTGTAGGAACACTTACTCGATTCCTGACATAGATATTATCATCCTCGTTGATGCTCCTATCTGATGTTGGCTCCAAAACATCATAGTTTTCCCTCAAGTTCATGTAATCTAAATCATCATAATTCATATCTATAATCTTACTCAATATAGTATAATCTAATAAAAATAATATTATCATCAACTTCCCCATGCTTTCCTAAACAACAGTGTGTATCTCAGCGGGTAAAGTAATAATTTTTAATTCAACATGAGTCTCTTGAACCGCTTGAGTCTGAGTTTTCCTGCTTAAAGAATCAAAAACATTTTTCCCTTATTGGGTATATATTTTACCTCAAAATTAAATTAATATATATATTAAACACAAATCCACTCACAGATATTCGAATCTCATTGGGATAAAATATACAATAGGCTCTTGTGATCATTATACAGATTAAAATTATCACCCAATAGATAACTATTCCAAAAAATTCAAGAATAAACAACTATAGCTAAATTGAGTTCATTCACAAGGTACTTACATTCATGTGGCCTCAACTACTGAGACAGATATACCGCAAATTAATCTCCCTGCATCAACACAACTCCACATTCAATTATAGAAGGTTTATAATACAATGTATACTCATCACATCGCTCGGGTATGATGAAGATCTATGTCATTTTCAAATGATTCTTCCACTATTGGAAGGACATCGGGTATGCTTCTGACCATTCAAACATTATACCAATTATAGTCAAGCATGTATGTTGTGCTTCCAATTGAGAAATGTCCTGAATGAACCTCCAACAATATCCCACTAAACCCATAATGATTGGGATATAAAAAATGGTCTTTAGATTCTACCAAATAACCATAACATGTATATTCTATAGGTCCATAGACACACCTTCCTTTGAGATGACATGGCCCATGAAGATTACCTGACCAGTCAAACAATAGCACATAGATAACATGGAGTATAGCTGATGATCTCCTAGTTTACTCAAAATGATGTCATGGTGTTGGGACTAATCATCATGAGTCTTTACATACACCAAGATTTCATCCAAAAAAATTAATAAAAACCAATCCAGGTATATATTGAGGTTTTTTTCATCAAGGCCATAATCATTACATGATAATTCATTAACATAAATGGCATTATGATGATTCTATATAGGTCATACCTACTTTTAAAAGATATCACTGATATATCAGATGTTTAAAATCTCAGATGATGATACCCTAACCTCATGTCAATATTATAAAAGAAATAATATCCCCTCAACTAATAAAAAAGGAAATCAATATGCTGAAGTGGATAGCAGTTGTTCACATTCATCCAGTTAGATTTCAAAAATCAACACATAATTGCAAACTCATGTTATAATTCTTGGTGTACAATTCAAGTGAAACCTAAGACGATGTTATTAGAAGGATAAATCTCATATCATCTATCACCTCTAGCTAAGTATTTTTCTCTTATGTGAGAAAGATTCATAACCTAAGATAACTCTTTTATCTGAAAGATATTTACCAAGGGCATAATTTCAAACATAAGCCCATCATAGAACTGATTTTTTTGTAGTATCCTCATCTTCATCCAATGTTGGAATAAAACATTGAAAACATTAAAACTATCAATCATTTACCATTACATAAAAACTCTCCTAAGTCATCCTCATGGACATATATTATCTCTCCTTCCTCATCCTCATTATATATAAGTACTACATGAACCTCTCCAAGATGTTTTTCTATAACATACTATTAGTATGTGTAGTCCATGGATGAATGCCCCACTAGTGATTCACTTATATATATACCATATAAGTAGCCAACATTACCCTCATCTCAATAGGTACCCTTAAATGGTCCTATATATTCATTATGGACTCAGCCAAAAACTTAGTTCCCTCCACTCCACCCTCTCAAATAAAATTTGTAGGGAGTTGCAATTTAAAATCCCTTTTTAGTTTAGAAACACCCTTCAAAACACATCCTAAATCTATTTAAAAGAGTTTAATTTTGTGAGAAAATTTCTCTTCAAATTTATCGCATATTTCCTCAATTGTCACAATCATTGCCTCAGGTTCCATCACTATATGATCATCCCTAGCCATGACCTCTGGTTGTCCTCTTTACAAAAATCATCATGGAAGAATATCTATATAATTCTAATCACAAACCATAAGACAAATTTCAAAAAATCATCAAATTAACATAAGAGTAAAATCGCAATAACTCACAATATGAATTTTCATCAACCCTCACAACACTATCAAAATCAAGGTGGTATCACTACCAATAACCATCATACACCTATGTCTTTGTTTTCAAAGGTAATTATAATTATCATGTCATGTTTCTCATTAAATAACCATTTATTCTCATATTGAATCGTTTTATAGTTAATTTAATGTTAGAAAGATATTCAATTCAAATTCAAAAGAAATGAAAAATAGTTCTGTTCAACAACATACCAAAAACCAGTTTTCTTATGCATGATTGAAATGATACAGGTCACAAAATAATAACAAGTACCTAGAATGATGCATGAAAAGTAATCGATCATTCCACAATAGGAAATGATTCAAATATCAACGAATATGAAACAAATATCATGTCACACCATAATTACATCACCCAAGATCAGATATTATTCAACTATAACAACACACGTTAATAACTGCAATCTCACCCTGGGTACTTGGGTTTTCCCCCCTAAATGGGTTTAGAACTACTATGCATGATCTAATGGCCAAGATAAGGCTCATCTAATTCCTTTATATACCTTTCTTAAATATTATGACAAAAGAAAATAAAATAAAATTCCTATGATACCCCATTTCATTTTCTAGGAATAGGTTCCAACCTGTAGTGGCCTGAGTCGGAAATCCACATGACCTCAAGTATGCCTCCTAATTTTCATGAGTATGATGACTAGTAGTGAGGGTCTGATATATCAATCATAGGGAGACTATACCATATTTTATCAGAGAAATAAACAAGTATAAAATAATAAATAATAACATAATAAAAATAGTAAAAACACAAAAAATTCAGTATCACAAGATGGGAAAAACTCAATATAAAATATCAAAACTAATTGAGAAAATATTCCATACCAATATACATGTCATGTATCTAAAGGGAATCCCAACATTAATAAACTAATGAATCCCTATATGGTCCTTAATTGTGTCTAGTTCCCTCATCAATGCTCAATCCCATATTATCCATCAAATAGAGGTATTTTCCATTTTATTGTCTAGAAAACACAAAGTCTATTCAGGTACCAATCAGGATTACCAATTATGTTTTGAATACAACTATATAATTCACTAAAAATTTAATCTATAATAATATACAATAAATAGAAGATTATGTTTTTGTATATAGAATAAAATAAAAGCAATTATGTGAACATTTTACCTTTATTCAATTAATCATTTTCTAACCACATAAAACTGAAGATCATGAGGACACCTAAACCCTCAATACCTAATTTATATCATGCCATAGTTTATTCTATCCCCAAGGGATATCATATATATGAATTACATTATTACCATTCATTATCAAAAACATTTTCAAATAAAATGAAATAAACATGTTAATCAGTACGATATGAGCTATGTGAATATTGGGTTTTATCATTAAGGGTCTAATGTGAGTGGGTGTATACGAAGCATAAACTATTTAGTGGTGAATGGGAAAGATCTCGTATAATTTTACCTAGACCAACACTAATAGATCTCATGGTCCATTGTAAATCAAAATTGAATCTCTCAGAACATTTCTCTTTGAAGGCTCTCATATTCATTTATAAATCAAAATGGATGCTCTCACAGTCTCCATTAGGAAATCCCTCTCTCACGCCCTAATTAATGCTCATGATTCTCCATGAAAACAACATCACTACCAAGTTAAATAAAACTCTAGTCTATTTGAAAAATAAATCTATATGATAATTTAGTAATTAGTTATTTATAAACTTCTCAATAATTAATTTCCACAAATATTTATTCGAATAATTTCCATTAATTAATTCAATAATTAATTAATCATTCTTTCTGAATAATAATTTTCCACAATAAATAATTTTCATAATTTCCATTAATTAATTAAGAAAATAATTAATCACACCCCTCTCATTAATTAATTATATTAGTTAGTTAATCACATTAATTTAATTAATTAACTCTATAATTAATTAATCTCCCCAATTAAATTTATTAACATAATGATTAATTAATCAAATCAATACATTTATTTAATTCAATATTTAATTAATCATATCACAATCTCAACATCCAATAATTAATTAACCAACATTTATTCTCACTTCACAATGCAATATTGCTGTAATTTACCAATCAATTAATTAATCACCCCAATTTAATTAATTAACCTAATTATTAATTAATCACATTAAACCCTTTATTTAATTCAATAAGTAATTAATAATTTATCAATATTAACAACCATAAATTATGTCCCCAAAATTATTATTATATCAAAATTCAACATTCCAATAATTAACCCAAATATTACTTACCCTAAATTCGAAAATTCAATTATTCAATAAAATCTATAATTCCTCAATTAATTAATTTACCACATTAATTACATTAATTATGAATTCAAATTGCTAAAAAAATATTAATTCTATAATAACATAATATTAATTAATATCAAGACTACAATATTTGAATAATAAACCACATACATTGATTCTTTAATGGAAAATAACCCTATAGAAAAAACAAAAATTCTATGGAGTAACAACATAGAATGATATGTAGATATAAAACCTAAATTAAGACCAAAAAAATCAAGATTCCTAAATTATAGAACTAGATCCAAAATAGTAGATCTAGATTCATCAAATCTATATCCAGATCCAACATACTACAAGATAAGAATTCAAAAAAATAATTGTAGAATAATGAGAGATCAATCAGGAAGAAACTACATACCCAAAGAGAGGTAGATATGCCAATCGGGACTCAAGTACCTATTAAAAAGATCATATGGACTTGTAATTACTTCGGGGAGGTTATGAAATTTATATAAATTGATTATGGGTCAATCCTGGGTGTATAGGGGTATTAGATGGGGGTCGGGGATATTTTTAATAGCTTTTAGGGGAGTAAAAAAATAGTATGTGTAGTTTGCTGCTCAAGGAGAATGGTTTCCCCCAACTGTGATACTCTTTTAGGGGAGTGGGGTCACAATTTATCCTAATAGGGATCCTGATTTAGAAAACCTTCAGCCATTCGTGAAAATACCCGTTGTATAAGGTTTCATAGTTGGCTAGACTGGGCCCACGGTTAGGCAAAATAATGCACCAATCAAGAACGTCACTATTTAATCCATAATTTTGGAATTTTCCACGAAAAAACACCCCATACTAAAACCCAAATCAATAGTTCTCAAAATAATGAAAATTATTATCTATAAGTGACCACGAGAAAACTGTAAAAAAGGTATTCATATTATAATATTGATCACCATCATAATGGTAAATGTTCCATATTCTCTTGAATAATAATAATCTTATAATTTTCAATTTTATAAATTAATTATAAATTTTTAAAAATCACTATAATATGTATTTAAAAAATAAATGTTGTTATATATATATTTATGTGGTTTTATGTATGTATACAAGAGTAATGTATGTATTTTTTAATGAACTTGATGGAAGGAAGGTAATTATTATTTAATATATCTTGAATTATGATTAAATATTATGTATAATATTATATTTTAAAATAATTTTAAATATATAACCCATCTGATGCGGTGATGAAAAATAATTCACATCACTTCATTATGGGATTAATCCCCAGATACACAAAAAATAATTCTTCTTTTTTCATTGAATTGAATGTTAAAAAATTGATGATATATTAGGTTTCAATAATAAAAATATTTTCATTAATATCATATATATGTTTATAATAAATAGATCAATATTAAATAATATGAGATGTAGTAATAGAAAATTATTTAAAACATGTCGCGATCCGGTAATATTCTATACACTAAATGATGTTTTAATTTCCCATTTGATGGAAGGGGAGATTAATTATGGTTACAAAATAAATGAAATAAAATATCAGGGTATAATATATTAAGATGATATTTTATCTTCCTAGATTAATAATAATTTGATGTAAAATATGAAATAAAAATAATATATTTGATTAAAATCAATATGTTTTATTCGAACAACATCCTTTTCATTACACCATAAGACATATAGAAATAGTATTTATCTAAAAATAAGAACTACAAAACATTGTTAGGGATATTAAAAAGTAATTTTTTTTATGGATTGACTTAGAAAGATTTATCAATGTGCATGTGTAATATAAAAATGTTGTTCCCTTTTAAAAATTAGTGGAGGGGTACTCTTGGAATTAATTAATGTATTAAATTAATATAAAATATTTTTAATGGGAGGGATTAGAAAATTGGATGTAATATGAATATTTTAATAGTATAATTCTTTATAATATCATAAAAAAATATTGGGAAAATTTTTGTGTATGTCTTCTACATTATCATTTAGTTTTAACCCCCCATTAACTATTTTGATGATTATGGTTATAACAATGTTATGTACTATTTATGGGTAATAATAGTTATTTTAAAAGGAATAGTGACCCATAAATTAACCATGGTTGAAATGTAAAAAAATTCTCCTTTAACTTTTCTAATTATATGATTTAATTAATTTTTAGTCATTTAATAAAATATTTTTAATTGTAAAATACCATTAATGTCATTTTTTGTAACTATTTATTTAATTTTATATTGTAGTCATCAATATAACAGTTAAATTTTAATAAAACACCCCAATCATCCTTAATATGTTATATATATGAATAAAATTCCCGTAATTTAATTAATCACCAACCCATTATTATTTACAGTTTTTTCAATAGCATCTATATGAATTTTTCTCACCAAATGGGAACTATGATGTCAATTTATAAGCATTTAAGAAAATTTTTCTAAGCTAAAATTAAAATATAAGTTGCCATCATAAAAATAATTTAATTTTTCTTAAAATTAATTTAATATTATTTTAATTTTTTTATGATCCCAATGTAAAAACATCTATGAAATTTAAAAGTAATAGTGTGATATTTTTTATTTTTATTTATAAAAAATTATATATCAGGGATTCATAAACAAAAAATGGAATAAAATTTCCATGATATCAAATTTTGGAAGAGGATGGATGAAAAATGACATAAAAACAAATTTATGGAAAGTGTTATATATATGTTCAGTCCTAATAATATTTTTTTTATAATTAATTACCAGATTTACAATTCTAGGTTGAAAAATATTTGATGTTTTACAAAAAAATAATTATTTTCACTATTTATGAATAATAAATATTTTTAGAAAAAGAAATATAGTTCACACAAAGATACTGTTTATATGGGTATTTCATAAAATAAAACATTTTAAGGAAGTAAATTTTTAAATTTTTCCAGAAATAATTTATAAAATTTTCACAAAAATTAAAATAATAATAATTTTGGAAGAAAATTTATATTTGAAGTATAAAATGACTAAAAAAAATTTGATTAATTATTTACTATGAAATAATCCAAATATATTTATGGATTTAGATATTTTAATATATTTCTTTATACATTTCTTAATTTGGTTAATCCTATTCAGATACTTTTATTCAATGGCTCTGAAATAACTATATCATGTAAATAGAAATATATTTTGGGTTCATTTATTCTCATTGTTGAATGTTTTATAAGATATCTATTACAATGACCTTATAAAATAATGAATTCTGACAAAAACCATTATATAATTTCTTCCAGTCTCCCGGAAATTAAAAACATATCCTATATTACTAGTGAACTGTCACATCATAGAATATTGCATTTCATATCTCATCATCTCTATACGAGGATGGTTTAAATAAAGATTTAAAGAACAATTGTAATATTTATAACATGAAAATGATTATGGGACATTCATTTATATATTATATTAAATAATTTACTAATAAATTTCCATCATAAATTTATCTATATATAACCAAAATAGCATGACACTTATTATGCAATAATGTATCAACATTATGTGTCATTTAAATTTTTAATTTACCTCATCATGATTTTCAATTATCAGTTTAAGATCAATATTTTGAGACCATTAATCTATTATAAAATATATTTTATCATTTTAATATAACATATTTTAACCACTCATCGATTATAAATTTTTCATGATTTCTCTTATTTATATAATATACATGAAACATATTATATTGGTCATATCATCAATTTTTAATAAAACATATGTTTATATAATCATATTCCAAAATACGAATTTGAGATGTTTTAGAAAATATAGTATGGCATTATTAAAAAAAAAATTTCTAAAAAATAAATTATATTCTCAATTCAAAAATCATAGAAAAGGAGAATTTTTATGATTTTTATGAGGGCCATCAACATAAGTTCCATTTAACTACTATGAGACTCCAAATCAATATAAACACATGAGATACATTTTCATGATGTTTTTAAATATGATTAACCAATGAGAAATGATACATCCTAGATATTATAAGAATCTTTATTATTTAAATAAAATTTAATTAAATAGTGTTTTCAATGATGAAATAAAATTAATTAAATATTTAATAATAGAATATTTTTTTTCTATATTCAATTTGAGTTATAGTTAAAATGAAATATTAAAATTAGAAAACTATTATTTTTTATGTGATAATATGTATGTAAATTCTATTTTAATTTATGTATATTAATTCCTAGGGATTTATGTTCTTTACCTAAATGATATAATTTAAATTAGCTGAAATAAGCTGTATGTTTATCTTTCTAAAAGATAGGTTTTAATATGTTAATTTTACATTATAACCCAATTTAATATTATTTCATAAATTAAAATACATTTAAAAAAAAATTGTTCTTAAATATTGACGAGTACATTTAGTTTGATCTGAAAATACATTATATTCAAAATATGTTTTTTTATTTTATCACATTTTAATAATTTCTTATTAATTTAATTAAGATATATATGAAGTACAATCATAAAGTTAGATAATAATAATCTATGTTAAAATTGTAATAAATATTATATAGTTAACATAATTTGAATTAGAATAACATTATTCGATGAATAAAATAAATATAAACAGAAATCTAAAATATTAAATTAATATAGTATACAATTAATTTAAAAATTACTTATGTGTTTCATTAATTGCCCTAGAAGACACCCATGTAAATGTGAATTAGTTCATAGGTGGGAAATAAATTGGTCTTATATTACCATGGTCAGCAGGTGTGAGTAAAATATAATTCATAGTTATCATTAAATCTCACACATGGCATGAATATTTCAAACAAAGAGCATCTAGGGTGACTGTTATGGGAAAACATGTGAGGCATGACCTGTGAGGAGTATCTGTTAGTGATATATCCAGGATTTGATCCCATATTTCCTTGTTATATCATTTATTTGAGAGATATTTATTTTAATAAAAGAATCTTAATGGATGAAAAATGTATATAGGATCATGGGAGAAGGACATTGTTCACCCGTTTAAATAGTTCAACTTATTTCACATTCATCTAATCTGTTTTAGAAAATCCATAAAATATATCATAGATGATCATATACCTTGAGCCAAACCTAGAAAATATTGACAGTATTTTTCATTTTTACATCTTCTGTCAAACCTTATATGAACCTCAACTACGCATGAATGGACCATATCATTTTTATACAAACATTTTCATATTATATATAAAAACCCACATACATCATAAAAAAACTCTATAAAAATATTTTTACGATAATCTATCAGTTTGAAATATTACCTTAACCATTTTTTCTTTGTATAAAACAAATAAAACCATTGAGATAGTATTTTAGAAAACAAGGAATTACCCTCTTATGTAGAAAATAGTTAAATATTTATATTATGTCAAATCTATCAGAATTCAATATATTATTTCAATAATAATTCTCAAGAAAACATAAATGGACTATCCAAAAAAAGATTATTTAATATATCTATATATATAACTGAATGGTACCATCTTAATTAAATATAATATATTATACTGTAGTTGGTGATAATTTTGTTTCATGCACACATTTTAGGGTGTTTAAAAGTATTAATTTCTATATTATAATGATTTTTCATCAAAAATGATTGATAATTTGAGTTTTTTTGTTTTAATAAATGATTAAACTTGCATTTGTAAAAAGATCAAAAAGAAAAAAAAATTAAATAAATGATATACCAGAAATGCTCAGTAAGAGGGAGGCCTCTGACCCTTTATTAAAATAAAAGAAAATTACAAGAGAAAAAGATCAAGAGTACAGGCATATCGTGCATCCACATCCAGATATCAGTACCAACTAGAAAAGATCAGCTACATATCACAGTAGTCATAATCCTCGCCACATCTATAATAAGGAACATCCTCCGCAGACGACAACTCCCATTTAGAGTTCATATCATATTGTTTTAGAACCTCGACATATTTCTGTCGGAACTCCAGTTTCTCCATAGTGAGTTTCTCCTTACTTGCTTGCTTTCTCACACAACTATTTTTAGAATTAGGTACATCCCCTTTTTCCTTCTTGAATGAGGACCTGGTGGATACTGTCTTCGGTAAGTACGAATAGTCCTTTCATGGCCACATCTTTGGTGGAGTAGTAACTGCACCTTCAATGATAGAAAATTTCTTCTGGCCACCTTGAATGATATCACTATATGAAGGTCTTGTAGCCCCGTGGTCATTCTCCTTGTCACTGTCAGATACATTACCCCATTTACCCGTGAGATTCACCAGGATGAAACCTACATCCCCTCCATCTTGCCTTACCAAAACACATTAGGAGTTTGTCAGAGACTCACCCCCAATAATTGGAGAGAGCCTATTGCGAGCAATCGGAGCAAGAAACTGTAGATTTACCTCTTTGTTAGTGTCATCTATAGTCCCCATCAGGACATAAACTACAAACTTTTCCAGAAAATTGGAACCAATATACATGGTCAAGTATTCTGTCCTCTACGAATCAACAATCAGATTGGGTGACTCCCCATTCTCCAAGACCTCAATGCTATTACCAGAGAGAACACCCTATACATAAGCCACTGCTCCTCTGTTTATGATGCCAACCAATCCAATAGCACCCTCCAACACAATGAGGTCCTGACCTCCAAGCCCACATATAACCCGCTTAAAGATCTGCTGCACAGATGGATTGTGTGAATCCCGCACCTCTTTCATAGCACAGTCATGCAGGCACACCCCTACATGAATGTCTTGCCGCACCTCCTGCTCCAAACCTGTGCCCAGTAATTCTTTACCAAGGCAGGGCATTCCTACATATTAATAACGCCCAGTAGAAACCGAAGCCCCACTACACTCCACAGGTACACCCATGTCATTATTTACACTCCCTCACACGATCACAGTATCACCAGAATTGGACTTGCCCAGTTCTGAATCCAAGCCAAATTCCAGACCACCATCGGCACTTCTCCTTTCAACCACCTTTGAAGAACCAATCATATATCCACGGTGACAAACCATTTCCAGATGACCAAATCATGAACAGACAATGCAATAGCGTATCCAAGACTCAAAGACGACACCTTTCCCCCATAAAAACTCTTTACTCTCTGTGATCCAGGCACAGTCCACCGGTGGTCTTGAGACATCGACCTCCATGCAGATTCAGTGGAAAATCAGGTGACTCACAGCCTCAGTCTGACTATCACAACAAAGGTAATGACCGATCATATTGCTGATTGCACATAAAATCGAGGGATTTTGGAAAGAAAGAGGTAAGCCAGGAAGACTCACCCACATTGAGATTATTGCAGGATCTTGTTGCATGTGTAAATCGAAGCTCCAACGAAACATGATGAAGGTGAAACCATTGCATATTTGGGGAGCTCGAGACCAGGCCTCAATCAAATCCTCCTCAGAGCAAAAGTGAATCATGATATGCTTCCCATAAATAAGACCCATGGATGTAATCTCCTATAGCTCCCAAGAATCTAAGACAAATCTCTCGAACTCATCAACTGATGGGCGTTGTGGACGAAACTGTGCAACTAGGGTTAGCTTGCATAAATCTGCAGTGATATTGATCTCATCCGGGAGAAGAGGAAGTTGCGGTGCCACCTGAAATAAAATCTGGGACCTTCGGGAAGAGATGGATCCTTGGGAACGGAAAATCCAAGACAAGATGAATGAAATCATTATCAAGCAGACGCAGATCTCCCGCCTCTGAATGGGAGGGGGGAGCAGAGCTCTTCTTCATCGGATTAGGTCATCGTCGGTCGCCTCCGTGTTCACCTTCGTCATCCTTAAAGATCTTTTACATTCTAGATAAATGATATACATCACACCAGAAGCGATGCGAGATTCTCTTATGGTGTGACACATGATTTTTGAGGCTGAAACAGAGCTAGAAAATATGACAAGACCAATTTACACATCAGG
This sequence comes from Viscum album, assembly GCA_963277665.1. NCBI lineage: Eukaryota > Viridiplantae > Streptophyta > Magnoliopsida > Santalales > Viscaceae > Viscum > Viscum album. Next base: position 1,643,107,520 of record OY728145.1, read on the forward strand.
TATATCAATTTACATGAAAAGCCTTTTTTTGGGACATGTTTTTGGAAAATACATGTATAAAATCATGATGTCATGAAATTAGAAGATTTCACATTATGTAACCACATTACACGTCATGTAAATTGTTAGAGTGAATTTTAAGTGCCCAGTTTCAGTTTATAATGGATTTATTTAAATCATCAATATGAGAACTTCCCCGAACCACCATTTTACTAATTAAAAATGATCATATTCAATATCAGTGTCTATATAGATATTATAAAAGGGCAACATGCCTGCTAATATTGTTATATTCAGATCATCAATAAACTAAATCATTGATCGAGAAGCTGCATTGTGAAGCGCCCTCCAAAATTCCGTCTCTATTTTCTTTATTTTTTATTTTTTTATTTACATCATATTATCTCATCATTAGGATGAGAGGGTAAACCTGACTTCAGTTAAGGAAATTTTATTTAAGGGGAAGGTGTGTTGGATTAATTGATCATTATTATATTCATGTGTTTGGTTTTCCAAAACGTATTCTTCAACATCCAATTCTTTTCTTTTACTTTTATATGAATATTTATATTTGAATTAAACATCAAAATTAAAATTGTACAACATACAACCATCAAAGTGGAAGGATCATTTACTAATTTTAATGAAATTAGGTTTAAAAATGGTAATAAGAAAAACATGATTCTGTGAAACCATAAATTACAAGACCAAGAAAAATAGTGTATTGGCACATTGAGGTGGGGATATCATGACCATTGTATATTCCTCATCTCGACTTTTTCACCAATAATGAATTAATGAACCTATTTTCTAAAAACCAATTTTACCTGAACCCTATAATTACAAGACCCAAACCCACATTTCCAAATATAGGGTTGACAAATCAATCCTTATTTCTTTCATATTTCATTTTCTCAAAATAAAATAAAAACCCTTATTTTCCCATCACATTCATAAAATAAAAAACATAAAATAATTTGAAAACCTAATAAAACTAATAAATTTTCTCTATGGATCGACCAATAAAATTCCAATAATATGATCAAATTAATTGAGTAATATAGTTTTTGTTTTTTTTAATTTGTATTTAGCCTAGACCCATAGGGAATAAAAAGCTCCCTCTCAGCCTATTAGTTGGAAATATTCCACATTCATCGATTTTATCCTCAATACACAATCATTAGAAATAATGAGTTATGTATATATATATATTTTAGTAAAATTCTATTTTGAACCATGAGGAACTTGAGTTTCCTCACTAGGTTATTAAAGATAATGACATCCCTTGACCATAGATATCCTTCTTTATTTGATGAATATGGATATACTTATCATGATTGTATTAATACTATATATATGTGTATTTATATATATATATATACACACAATGTTAATATTAATTGGTATACCAGAAACTTCAATGGTCAACCATATATAGGAATCTTTTAATTGGGGGTGCGTAATTTTTTTAGAAAAAAAATCATAGTTTGGAGTAAAACAGATAATATGAGGAAGATATATATATTATTTTACACCAATGAATTTCAATAATGTTGTTATGGATAGGGTGATATATTTTTCATAATTATTTTTTAAAAAATAAATTTCAAGCTAATTTAAAATATTTACTGTAATAGGAAATTATATTTTAAAATTCTATGAATATATTCTGAAAAAAAATATGAAAGGGAATTATTTTTCTATAAACCCCAATTTCATGTTTTTTAAAAACCCATATTATAAGATAGATTTAATTACAAATTAATTTTTGGAATGAGATAATGTTATTTTTATGATTCCTATATTATTTTTAAAAAGAAATTACTTGTGGAATTTTTATTTTTAAGTGGATTTTGATGTTAACTATAATGTATAAATTGTTCTTTTAAAATTATGAATTTAATATATGATCACATGTGTATCCATAAAATATAATTATTCTTAAAATTTCATGCATATGAATATTTATAAGATAAATTATTCAATTACCAGGATTATTTCCAACAAAATGTTTGGAACCCCCAACCCTAGTTACCGAGAGTCAATGCATTATTACATAACATTGGCATGATCACAAAAGATCAAGTCCCGAAAGACGAATCATTTTAGTAGCCCTGGAAGTAAAAGATATATACACTGGTTTTACATTACATTATGAAAATAAAAAATAACATTGTGTCTCATTATAAAACAGTATTGTCTGTTAGCCTATCCCTGTTGGTCAATCATAATATACTTATTCTCAGAGTGGGAAAATAAAAATATTAGAAACAGAAGAGCTCAGATTCTTAATAAGGATAACACTATAGAGGTATCTAACATAAATAATCATAAACATTTATGGAAACGTATAAGACTAATACAAAAGCCTATAAAACATAAAAATTATCCTTATTTGAAAATGATAAATCAAATAATAAAATTTAATTATTTACATGGATATTCTACTATTCAAATAATCACATGTAATATCAATAGATAATTTCCTAATGATGCAATGCATAATGGTAGATATCATAACCATATAATCAAGGCCTCATGGAAAGAATACAAATAAAAATATTTTCAAGGTCTGGTGCCAAGGCAATAGTTTGTCTCATTAAACCTACCAATGCATCGAGGTGATATAATAGGCTCCGCCCGTCACATACTATGTCCAATTCATTACACATATGAAAAGGTTTAGGCATAAAAAAATAATTTTTTTAAAACTAGCATATGAAATGTTAATAATTTAACCATAAACCATGAATAGTTTAAATATATCCCATACATAGTCAAACATATCACAAAACCTTAAAAATAATATAGAATATTTTTTTTAGTAAATCAACTACAAACAAGTGTAAAATCCCAAAAAATAATTTTGAAATAGATGAAATCAATCCAAACAATATTTGAGAGAAATATCTCTACCTATATTGAAATCATTTAAAAGTTTTATAATTATAAAATAAAACATTTATTATGAAAATATTCATATAAGCTAGTAAGGGAATCTTTGAATGTGTTATAATAGGGTAAAATAGCCACCCCCATCATATAAGTTAAAAATACATTCTTTCCTTAATTTGTCGAAAATGTTATACTTTACCATGTTGGTACAATGACAGAAATATTACTTTAAAAAAATTATAAAAATCAAAAAATGGGTATAAATGACATCAACCCATAATCTTGGAAATTTAAAAAAAATTAATATACCAATTTAATAAACACAGATGTGGATGATAAAGAAGTCATAGTAGATACTAATGCATAAACAACCTCAGATAATATAGTAATTGTAAAATTAACCCTTACCTAGTACATTCCCTCTGTAAAGGGTACAGTAAACTCATGTATAATGGTTAAATTGTTTTTATTTAATTATACAAGAACCACAAACATAAATATGATATCATATAGGATCCTCTAATTTTTATTTTTTAATAATATTTCAGTAGTATCATTGTTTTCGAGTGTTAACTGATTCATTTTCCTTTATATGTTTTGTTACATAAGTAATGTTTGTTATGGATAGAATGTATTTCATTCGTATTCATAATGATGTTGAGTTCTGAGACATTATTTTTAATCATCAAATGAAAATTATTCTTGAATGGTTATGATTGGGAATGAAATCTCATCGTGTCCTGGAGACGGTAATCCGTTTATACGCACGAGCGACAATATCATTCTATTGATGGTGAGAAAATATGTAGTTGGATGGTATATTATATATATACAAAATCATGACATGTGATATTTTTTATTTACATAAATTATACTCACTAGTATACCCATTCAAATAATGATGTTTTGAATAAAAAACTACACCATGACGTGGAGACGGTAAGTTGTACGTACACACGTATGGTGACTTTGGCATTTATAGGACGAATACAATAATGAATATGGTTGTACCATATTTATAATGACATTAAAATATGTATAAGTCTCTGGATTAATTATTTTGATATGTAAACAACAAAGGAAGAGGATGTGGTAGAAGAAATAAAATTTGAAAGAGGTGATGAAATAATTACCTCTTCTTCAGGTTCTTCCTTTTGATTTGAACAAAAGGGATCCGTAGGATGGATTTTTGATCGAAGTAAGGACTCTAGGAATAATTGAGGTTAGTAGGGAGGAGTTTTTTGTAGGTTTTGGACGATAAAAAATGGTTTTGTATTTGTGAAATTGAATGAAGGTGAGGTGCCCTTTTATAAGAGTGGTGGGGTGATTTTTTGGAAAATAATGAAATATTAAATTATTATAAAATCATTTTCAGTTTCCAATATCTATAAATTGATTTATTTCTTAGATAAGGTGGGGATGGGTTAAAAAACTCTCAAAAATAGGTTTTATTCAAGTTTTAGGTCACCATATTATCCATCTCTTTTTGATTTGACTCTATGTTAAATAGTTTAACTCTTACCAAGTCATCTTGTATTCTTAAATTATATGGTTAGTAAAAATACTATAAATTTCAAGAGAACCTGAAGTGGTTCATTAAAGAGATCTCTAAAATTATTTAAGATATTTGGACGAATAATAGATTTTTAATAGTACTATATTATTTAATAAAATAGTATTTATTTTAATAACTCATTTTTGTCAATTTTGACACAATTTGGCATTTGTGTTTTTGTTAAAGTCATAACAACATGATTACATAAAAAAATAAATTTAATCAACCCTAACATGTAAATTTAACCCATAAAATTTGTGGATGGCTTCAAAAGTTTCAATTTACATTTATTTTAATATTTTTAATATCCATTATTTTAATCTTTCATTAACAAGTTAATTACTACATCATCATTCTGTAATAAATAAATTTTATTATTTAATGTCTTAAAATTATAAATATAATAACATGATTTATTAAATCATTTTATATTTATAATGAATATTTATAGTCAAATTTATCTTATGTGTAACCCTATATTAAAAATGTTTTACTGATTAATCATTTAATTTAACACTTTTAACTCTTCGTTAAATAAAATATATTAAATGTCAAAATATTATCCAAGTTGATCCAAAAGATCATATTTTTTTCCAAAAGTTTATTTTGGTTGAAAAAGACTTATCCAATAGAAATATGACATGTGTTGGGGTAATTATATTATCATTCTTTCGTTTAATTACCATATTTACTTTTAACCATGGTAAATAATAATCAAAAGATATTATTCATAGAAAATTATTTTAAACCTATTGAGAAAAAGTTTGCATGCTAATGGCAATAGGGTCGGTCTGATTGTTGAAATTCAAATTAAAAAAGCAGTAAAATTACGTTTTATACAAATTTGAAAATATTGCTAAAGGTTTGTAAAAGGCGTTAAAAAGTTTAATACAATTTTATATGTTTAATCTTATTATAAATTGACTATAATGAATAAATTTGGACTAATATAGATATTATTTATCTATTTTTACTTTAATATAAATTTAATTTACAAATAATTATTATTTGAATAAAAATTTGGTTTTAAATAAAAAGTTGGTTTTAAACAATAACGAAGAGTTTTTCACTATTCATATAAAATTGAATGTTTTAAGAAAAATACCAAAAAAACACCGTAATATAATTTTTATATTCTAAATATAAAATTACTTCCATTTTAAAAAATAAAAATAATAAAATTTCAAAAAAGTAATTATTACTATTCATTACTTCTTTTTTAAAAGACTAGTTTGATTGGTCATTGTGTACTGGAACATGATATTTTGTACAACAGAAGTTATTTTATTATTCAAAAACATCATACCATGGAATCTTGTTTTGTTACATTCTTCCCTCCATTAAATAATTTCATCCTCTAAATTTCTTGAAAAATAATGCAAAAAATAATTGGGTGGTTCTTCATCTTATGTGTCTCGGGTTCTAACATTGCCTCTTCCATTTTATGGTTTCTCAAAAGAACCTTTATCAAAGAAGCCATTCGACTTCTCAAAAAATGTTCTCTCGTATCTAGAATCTCGATAGTATCTTCACAATAAGACATCTCTAGTTATTGTTCTATTTCATCATAGGTGAGTACATGTGTTTTTTAGGAATGTATTTTCTAAACAGTGATATCTGGAACACATCATCAACATTAGAGAGACTTGGTGGAACCACAAAATGGAAAGCTTTAAATTTAATTTGGTATATAATTTCGAAAGGTGAGATATAATTGGGATGTAATATACCCATCTTACTGATACGTATAACACCCTTCCATAGAGACACCTTCAAGAAAACATGATCTCCTACCCGAAATTACAAATCCTTCCTTTGGTTATCCGCATCGATCGTTTTACTATTTTGAGCTTCTTCGGTGTGTGTTTGTATAATATTTACCTTTTCCATTTTTTTCTCAACATGTTCTAGGCCTATGAGTTTTCTTTCTCCAATATCATCCGAAAAAGGTAGTGTGTGACATCTCTTTCCGTATAATGCCTTATATGGTGCCATCTGAATACTTGAACGAATGATATTATTATAGAAAAATTTTACAAGAGTTAAATACGGATCCAACATACCTTGAAAACCAATTGAGTAAGATCTCAACATTTCTTCTAAGGATTGAATAGTCTATTATGATTTTCCATCAGTTTGATGGTGGTAGGAAGTTCCCAAAAGCTATTCAGTATCCATGTCTTTCTAAATACTTTTCCAGAATCTAAATTTAAAATGAGGATCACGATTAAAAAAAATTGATAGGGGTACACCATGAAGTCTTAAAACTTCATTAATATATACTATTTATAAATTTTCAAGTCGAAATATATTCTTTTATTGAAATAATATGTGTTTACTTGGTAAGATTTTCAATAATGACCTATATGGAATCATTCCTTCTATGTTTATTTGGTTTCCCCATGACAAAGATCCTCATAATACCATCCCATTTCAACTTAGGTATGGTAATTGGTTTCATGAGTCCTCTATGAAGCTGTATTCTTGCCTTTACAAATTAAAAAATGGCACATCTTGACCCCCAATCAGTAATCTCCCTCTTCATGTTGTCCCACAAAAAATGGTCCTTCAAATATCTATACATCTTAGTGATACCAAGGTGTATAGTGAAATTGGAACTAGGATCATCATCCAACAATTTCTTTTTTAGATTAGGTATATCTAGAACACAAACCCTCTTCTCAAATTTCAAAATTCCATCTTCATATACAAATTAAATCATTTTCTTATCATTCACAACATTAATTTTCTTTTGAAACTCCTAATCATTAGTCTAAGACCTTTTTATCCTTTCATGTAAATATGGATAGGCCACCATTTGAAAAGGAATTGATGTTTCACCTTGCATGATTATTCCCATATACATATTTACTAGATCGATGGACATATGATCCCTTTCAAATATCACCTTGTGGAGAACACCATGATCTTTTCTGCTAAATGCATTGGCCACCATATTTACCTCCCTTGGGTGGTAGTTTGTAGTGAAATAATAATCCTTGAGTAGTTTTATCGATATTTGTTGCCTCATGATGAGTTCTTTCTGGGATCAAATATACTTCAAACTCTTGTGATTAGTATATATCTCATATTTTCACCATAGAGATAATGTCTCCATATCTTCAGAGCAATGATTGCTGCTTCTAATTCAATATAATTGGTAGGATTTTTTTGTCCATGAATTTTTAGCTTCCATGAAACACAAGAAATTACTCTATCATTTTTCATAATGACACAATCAAGTCATTTGTTGGAAGCATCACTATAAATAACAACCCCATCATTCATCAATAGTAGAGTCAAGATATGGGAATAGACTAATATTTTCACCAATTATTAAAAAAAATCTTCACAACCTTTTGTCCAAACAAATTTAACCCCTTTATGTGTGAGATTGGTTAATGGGTTAGCCAATTAGGAAAACTCCCAGATGAAATGCTGATGGTAACCTGTTAAACCAATAAAACTGTGTACCTACGTTATACTCATTGGTGTTGGCCATTCATGGAAATCCCTTATCATTGAATGATAAACAAAGATTCCAACCATATAGAAAATATAGTCTGGAAAATAAATCTTTTGAAGCTGAAATTCACACTTGATAAACTTTGCATACAATTAATTTCTTCTTTGAGTTTTCTGAACAATGCGGAAGTGATATTCATGATATTTATAGATTTTGTAGTATACCATGATATCATCAATAAGTGATGCTACAAATTCATCACAATATTCCTTGAAAATTCTATTAATTAGATCCATGAAAACAAAGGGTGCATCAGTCAGTCCAAAAGTAATTACTGTATACTCATAATGTCCATACCTGGTTTGATATGCAGTCATCAGAATGTCTTCATTCGTCATGCACAACTGATCATATCCTGATCAAAGTTCAATCTTTGAAAATTATTTAACTATGTGATGTTGATCAAATATATCCTAAATTAGAGTTTGGGGATAATTTTTCTTTATTTTTATTGGCTTGATCTCCCTGTAGTTAATGGAGAACCTCATAGATCCATCTTTCTTTTAACAAAAAGAACAGGGGCTCCCCATGGAGAAACACTAGGTCGAATAAATCCTTTATTAATTAATTCTGCATGTTTTTTTAGTTCCATTAATTCCATAGTTTCCATTCTATAATGTGTCTTTGATATGGGATTTGAACCCATAATTAAGTCAATAGAAAATTAAATTACTCATTCTAGTGGATGTCTAGGTAAATCCTATGAAAACCCATCAACATATTCTTTCACAATAGGTAGATCATTTATTTGAACATTCCTTTCCTCACCCAGTGTTATTTCACTCACTTCCTCCCCAATAATTGAATTTAGTAGAGCTACTAGGGGTTGATCTAGATGGAAATCATATGGCGATGTTTCTTCTCTAAAGATACGATATTCCTTATCATCATAAAATACCTTAACTTCCTTCTTCTTACAAAAACTTTTCACATCACAATCTCAAAGACAATCTATACAAAAGATTATATCAAATACAATCATGGGTATGAAAATAATATAAGTTGATAAATCACAAATATATTCCATATTGGTAATTGAGTAACAATACTTTGTTGAAATGATACATCCCTTAGGAGTTTTGACTGATAACTCCCTTGTTATGATAACGTGGAAATATATATTTTTCTTGGGAAACAAGGAATATATGAAAGAATGAGATGATCCAGAATCAAAAAAATCATTGGCTTATTTTTAGGGAACACATAAAGTACCTCCAAACAGGTCATTCTGAATTTCAACATCATAAATTGTGATTGCATAATCTTGGCCTTTCTCCCTATTCCTTTTCATAGGTAAGTTTCCTTGACTCTTAGGGAACTCATTTTCATAATTTGTCACATCCATCCCCCGAGGCTCGAGTTGTGACTACCCCAAGCCCGCCTTCCATTGTCCAGGGGCTGGCGACTATCACCAAAGGCGCAATTTCCTAAAACATGGAAGAGATTTCCTTTATAACAAATAAACAAAAAAAAAAGATACAAACACGAGTAAACTATATAACTAATAAGAGTGATGAATGTAAAAGGGTCCAGAATACAAGCCCACCTAGAATGTACAAGAAAATGAAATTACAAGTACAACTGGGGAAAAAAGGAAAATAGCAACTGGGTAGTCCTCCGAGGTTCATACATGAAGGGTAGGTAAAGATCCCTTTCTCCACACTCCACATATGTATGTATCCTCTATGTACCGAAACGCCGTATGATCCATATCCGGGTACCATCTAGTCTTGGTACTCTCAGCCTTAGTCAGCAGTGTCCGTTGTCTGCATCCAACATAAAGTGGTATAGGCATAGCCCGTGAAGGGGTGAGTATAACAATAATTAGTAGGGATCCTGAGACCCTCAAGGTCTCACATAAATCCAACAAGTATAAACCACAATGTATGAAATCAACAGATAAACATACTTAGTTATAAGCCTATACATATACCTAAGTTATCAAGTGATCCATCTCAATCATGAAGAAAACATAGAAAAACTGACTCAGAACGACTAGGATTTTAATCACATTATAGAAACCTCAACTACTAGAAAACTGTTTCTCAATCAAGTATTTTGGGCCTTCTTTGACACCAAGTGCACTTCGCACTAACCATGGACTGCTGAGGTACTCCTCAAGTTGAGTACCGTGGCCCTGCCACGTCACGCAGAGGCACTCCCCAGCGTGGGTCTGTCACGTCACCAAGCGTGCTCCCCCTCATAGCCTACTTAGGTACTAATTTTGTCAAGTACCGTGGGTATTTTGGGTCACCAAGAGCGCTCCTCCATAGTGGGTCTTCCCTGGCACCACGACGCTCCCCACTGGGCTAGTAGAGTCACTCCGAGTCAAATGGTTAGCAGTCGTCTGGTCTCAGCTAATTACTATGTCTCTGCACTATGCTCGCTCATCTCTAGGAGGATCTGCTCCATGAGCTACTAGTCGATACTCCAATAGTCAATATGTCTTAAGAAGAAGTATCTCAGTAGTCCTCCACGTCATAGGGGTCTTAACGCAATAGAAGTCACATCAATCGGATGCACGGTCTGTGAGTTATTAGACTTTTAGTCCCAGGGGCCCAGTTAGATTCGTGCAGAATCTAAGGCGACTATATATCAAATATACCCTAAACTCTAGTGGGGTATACTCAAAGGGAACTTCATGCTCCAAGATTACCAGCGTTGCTGACACTTCATCCAACGGATGTCCGGTGCCAAAGATATGGCCAAGAGAAAGTAAAGGGTCGTAGTGGGCCTGGGTTCGGTCCGACTCATGGGGACTAGCCCCGTCCATTGGGCGGTCCAGCCCGCTGGGCCATGCCCCATGGGCCACGAGGGGTCATAGAGGGCCAAGAGGGCGTGGACCGGCAATGAGGGTGCAGACCGACTGTGGTTCGGAATGAGGGCGGTTTGGCCTAGAAGTCGTTGCATGCGCGGCTCAGCCCAGAGTGCACCACAAGGCCGGTTCTTCCTAGAGTGAATCGTCTGGCCGGTTTGATCGGGAGGATGCCGCGAGGGTGTGGAGGCTCGGGATATAGGAGGGTGGTGGGATCCGGGGCGAATTTGTGGCCGGAGGCAAGCGACGCTGGTACGGCTGGCGGGGGGCGCGGCCAGTACATCCGGTGGGGGGAACGACTGGTATGTCCAGTGGGGGACATGGTCGGTTCGGCAAGCGCAGCTAGCAGGTGGTGTGGCTATGGGGGCGCATCCGACAGGAGGTGCAGCCGGTTCGACCGTGAGGCCAGAGCGTCGCGGGGGTGTCGTGAGTCGCGGTGGCCGCGTGTGGCGGCGCCATTGCCTTCATCGCCTTTTTCGTCTCATCGCGTTCCTCCATTCCGGAGAACATCACAAAGAATTACGATGGAGGGAGTCAGGACATGTTAGTTTGGCATGCACCCTCCATGTTTAGAGTGGTAGTAAGCGGTCTTCCAGAACATAAAAAAAGAACAAGCATGGGAGATTTTGGAAACATCAATTCCCAAAATCCCTCGATAATTTTTATTCCCAACCCCAGAAGGGAAAAAGAGTGGAGAACATGGGAAGTGTTTATCAAATAATAAATAACCCCTACAACTTCCTGCAACAATTTGTTCCCATCCAACAAGGAAAACATCCGCAGATCAATTTGATAATAAGTTGATCCGCGTTATTTGTTTTTAGAAGGAAAGAAACAAGGGAATAAAATCATACTGAAACAAAAACACTACCTTGTTCATTTTTGGTTGACGTTAGCACGAGAAGGTGGATGTTCATTTTATTTAGATGAACATGTCCTACATTAGAGGATGTTCTGAGAAAGAAAGTTGACGTTGAGATCATTTTTCATAGTCGGATTCATTCCTCTTTGGTGTAGCATTCTTCATTGAGAGAATTCTCCCAAGTTCCTCCTCTCCCCAATACCACCCAAGTGAATTCATATCCAAAATAATAGATTGAAATATCTATTAAGTTTTTGGAATCATATTCAATTTTTTTAAAAAATTTAATTGATGTGTAGGCTCAATTAATTAAAGGGGAGGATTTGGCACAATTAATACGGTGTGTTGGCACAATTAAAATTGTGGAGGTGTGAAGAGCCCCCCCACCCCACATTTATGATGGGGGTGGGGGGGTTGAGAGGTTTTCATCTCCTCCCATTTATAGGGGTTCGGGTGGTACCCACTACAATTTGTCAAGAATAGGGGGTTTAGTTCCAGTGGACCCCACCCCTGAATATCCACATGGTGGGTGTTTACAACAAAATAAAAAAAAATATGAGCTTATTTTATTTTATTATTTCCATGAAAAACCCAAAAACTAACTTTTACCCTCAACCAACTCTCGTCAAGGGGAAATATTTCTTAAGAGAATACTGGCACTGTGAGTTTAATAGTGCACTCAGATTTCAATTTTGTGCGCTAGTTCAAAAGATATAAAAAACCACTCGCACGTTTTCTGAATGTACCCAAAAATAATGTTCATAAATTCATTCTGGGCACTCCAGTCCTCGGAATTACGCACCATCATTTTTCTCAGACTCGTAAAATTCACAATATTTAAAAAACATTACATAGAAATTCCAGGTCTTTACATTCTCTCCACCTCACGGCTTTACATCCCAGTAAGCTAAAACTCAAACTAAGGGAAAAGGTGAGGGTACTGAGCATGCATCTGAGCCTCCTTCTCCCATGTGCTCTCTTGGAGGTTCCCGTGCTACCAGCGAATGAGCACAATAGGTATTGACCATACATGAAAGTCCCTCTTCTATTGATCCTCAATCTCTACTGGATCCTCTATAAAAGTGTCCCATCGTCGACGTCTAGCTCTCCATAGACGATGATGTGAGAAGGGTCGTGCGCATATCTCCTCAGTCGGGATACGTTGAAGACGTCGTGCACCTGGTGCAAATGAGGTGGAAGAGCTAAGCGGTACGCCACCTTGAAAACTCCACTGAGGACCTAAAATGTTCTGATTAACATTTGAGATAACTTTCCGCCTTGGCCAAATATCTATATCCCTCATCGGTGTGAGACTCTTAGAAAGACGTGGTTATCATCCTCTAACTCCAGAAGTATCTGTCTCATATCACCATAAAACTTATGCCTACTCTGTGCAGTCTTCATTCCCTCCTGGATAATCTCCACATTCTCTATAGAAGTCTGTACCATCTCTGGTCCCACTAGTGCTGACTCCCCTGGGTCAGTCCAGCACAAAGGTGATCTTTAAGATCGCCCGTACAATTCCTCAAAAGGTTTTATCCTTATGGTGGAGTTATAGCTATTGTTGTATGCAAACTCCACAAAATGAAAGTGATCCTCCCAGCTACGACCGAAGTTGGGGACAAAAGCACGAAGCATGTGTTCTATGGTCTGAATGGTCCACTCAGTCTGACCATCCTTCTGAGGATGGAAGGCAGTGCTGAAACAAAGTTGCATCCCGAAAGCCTCCTAAAACCCCTTCCATAGACGGAATGTAAATTTTGCGTCATAATTAGAGATAAACATCAATGTTACTCCATATAATTGCTCAATCTCATGTCTATAGAGGTGTCCTAGGCTCACTTCTGAACCATGCTCTCTGATTGGTAGGAATTGGGCGGACTTGGTGAGTTGGTTGACGATCACCCAAATAGATTAATGCCCCCTAGATGTGACTAGATGTCTTGTCACGAAGTCCACAGATAGCCCATCCCACTTCCACTCTGGAACCTCTAAAGGCTGAACCAAGCCTGCTGGTACCTGATGCTCTGCCTTCACTTGCTGACAAGTGAGGCATCGAGAGACAAACTCTACAACTTCTTTCCCCATTCCTGGACACCAGTGCTGTCATCAGATATCCTGGAACATCTTCGACACACCTGGATGTACCTCTAGGGTTGATCTGTGGAACTCCCTCACTTGTTCCTCCCGAAGGATCACTAGTACAATTGTATATCCTCTGAAGAGGATGACGTGCTCCCACCTTCAGAAAATCCATCACGTTCCTGTCCTGGGGATATTTGAGCATGTAGTGTCTCGAAGTCAGCATCCCCATGATACGCCTCCCTGACTTACTGAAGAAGTGGGGGAGTAACTGTAAGAGACTATATAAAGGTTTCTCTGTCTCTATCGATAATGGTTATCTTCCATGTGGCCAGTCGCTCCATCCCCTCACCTAGAAACTGTATAATAGATCTCCTGCTAAGTGAATCTGCTACAATGTTCACATTACCAAGAGTATAGACCTTCTTGAAGTCATAGTCCAAGAGGAACTCAATAAAATATTGTTGTCTCAGCTTCAGGTCTTTCTGGGAGAAGATATACCTAAGACTCTTGTGATCAGAGTACACAGTAAAGAGCTCACCCATCAGATAGTGTATCCACATCATCAAGGCGAATACCACTATTTCTAACTCCATTTCATGGGTAGCATAGTCCTGCTTACGTTGTCTCAACTGCTGAAAACCACATGGGATAAATGCTTGCTCTTGCATCAGGGCACATCTGAATCTAGTCCCGGATGCATTGCACTAGACTATGTACCCTATGCCTTCATCTGGGAGCCTCAAGATGGGGGCACTAGTCAGCCTCTTCCTTAGCTCTTCAATGCTCTGTTGGCATCTCTCTGACTATAAAAAGGGTTGACCCTTCTTCGTCAAGGATGATAGTGGTGCTGAAACTATGGATAAATCTCGCACAAATCTCTTTTAGTAACTGGCCAAGCCCAGGTAACTCATTACATCTGTCACACTCCTGGGTGGCTCCCAATAATGTACCACCTAAATCTTCACTAAATCCACTGCAAAACCAGCCTTTGATATGAAATGTCCCAGAATGTGAACCTCTCATATCCATAACTGGAAGTTCAAGAGCTTACCATAGAGCTGGTGCTCATAGAGAGTGTCCAGTACTTCCCACAAATGATAGGCATATTCCAACTTAGTAGCTGAGTAGATCAGAATGTCATAGATGAATACTACAACAAAGAGATTAGGGTATGGCTGAAAGACCCTGTTCAAGAATCACATTAACACTACTAGAGAGTTTGTTATGCCAAATGTCATAACCATGAACTTTTAGTGGTTGTACCGACATCTGAAATCTATATTCTCCACATCCCCATCTTGAACTCTGAGCTATTGATAGCCTGATCTGAGGTTTATCTTCAAGAACCATTGTGCTCCCTTAATCTTATCAAAGAGGTAATAAATCCTTAGGAGTGTGTAATTTTTCTTCACGGTCACCTGGTTCCAGTGCCAATAGTCAACATAAATCATCAAGCTCCCATCTGCCTTCTTGGTGAACAGAAATGGGGGTGCCCAGGGAGAAACATTGTTCCAGATGAATCCCTTCCACTTGAAGCCCTCTAGCTATAGCCACAGCTCGCGAATATCTGCTGGAGCCATCCGATATACTGGTGTAGATATCAGGGTCGTCCTAGGTTATAAGTCAATTTAAAAGTTTACCTTTCTCTAAGGATATAGACCTGGGACATTATCAGAGAAAACATCCTTGTACTGGTCCACCACTATAGGATAACTCGAACTCTCCGCATCAACAGCTCCAAGGGTAAGGCTTGCCAACTGATGTGTGAAGCGCTCCACTCTACTCCGAGAATTTCCATCATGTTCTATAAAGGATCTCTTCTCGCTGGTGACGGTAAATCCGGTCCCATTCGTGGAGACACACTGCACATTTCGCCTAATATAGTCAATATGAACATGAACTGTAGATAACCAATCCATACCAAAGATGAAGTCATATGGCCTTGAAGAAGCTACTAAGAGATCCCAGCCCAAGCTATCGCCTCCTAGAGTAAGATCACACTTCCGGAACGAGTGTGTAATCGTCGAATCCACTTTCATAGGTGTCTCTAGATAGAAGGATTGACCCAACGGCTCTGTCAGAATATCCAAGATCCAAATGTGGGTAGTGGAAATGAATGAATGACTGGAACCTGTGTATATAAGTACTGCAGCTATGGGTTAGTAGACACATATCGTACATCGAATCATCTCTGGAGTGACGTTGTTGTAAGCCTTAGCTGCCTGGAGGTGAGATCTCCCCTGTCCACCTGCTCCCTACGGTCGGGGTGGACCTCTTGGTGGTGGTGGCAGTAACATCTTGAATCGTCGCGCACCACCAGCTACAAAAACATCTCCTCTGCCACGTCCAACTACTCTCTATAGACCTCCTTAGTTAAGTCGCTGTCTCTGCCTGGGCAGTCCTTCAACCATCTTCTGATCATCAAAACGACGGGTCGAATAGTCATGAGCCATGTGACCCTTCCCACCACATGTGTAACACTACCCACTCCTGTTATGTATGTCTCTACCTCAGGTGCCCCGCACAACTGACTCTGAATCATGCAGTCGTCCACTTGTATGTATGGTCTTCTTGGACCTCTACGACATATTTCTTGTGCCAGCTGTAGAAGTCTCCACTACGCATCAACTGGTGGTGGATCTCGTGGCTAGAGACTGCTAAGAAAGAAAACTCTACACTAGGAGGGCTCTCTCTAACACCCTCGCCTTCGTCGGGATGCTGAGTGAGATCACGGAAGCATTAAATTCCCACCAGAGTCCCTGATCAAAGGTTAGGGATCTAAAGAATGGGACTCGCACCATATTAGTGGAGTAGCGTGAGATGTCAGTGAACCTCACTGAGTACTGAGCTATAGTCATGCTGCCTTGCCGTAGATGAAGTAGCTCCTGTATGTGGACTACGCGAAGAGTCGCTGAAACAAACTATGCCCGAAACATTCTCTCAATGTCTGCCCAGGGAAGTGTCACCTCATCCTGAAACTGGAGCATCATGCTCCACCATTTGCCTGCTGCTGCCTATAGAAGGCTGTAAGCTATAATCACCATGAGGTTTTTTGGTGTCCCTATATGTCAGAAGACTCTCACCACAACCTCCATCCAATCCTCATCCACTTGTGGGACTGTATCTCCCCTGAACATCGGTGGCCTCTGGCTCTGGAACTCATGCAATGCGTTGAAGCAGCATGCACCGTCTGATGATTGGGCTGGTGGAATCGTCGGCCCAACAGGGAAATGTACCCTTGGTTCCTCCGCTGGTTCCTCTACTGGGAAAGGGCTCTGTAGTGATGCCTCATCGCTCGATGGGATATCAGTGCATAAAACTCTCGGAACTCTAGTCGGTTGTCTGCATGGAGGCATCCTGAAAAGAAACAGTTGTGCTACGGTTAAAAGTTATACTTGGTAAGTTGACGTAGTTGAGCTGACATAAATAAAACTTTTGATAACACACACGAAATCAGTTTTTTCATGCATTGAGTCGGAAATCAGTAGTTAGGGTCCTGATATATGGATTTGTCGGCTGCCGTACCAACAATGGACTCCCTAAACTGATAACCACACTCACAAACCATAACACTATTGGTTTATTTAAAAATATCAGGCTACTATGTACTTTGGTATAACCAACTCATCTGATACCAATTTGTCATGACCCATCCCGCGGGGGTCGTGCCGTGACTACCCAAGCCTACCTTCCATAGGCCAGGGGCTGCCAACTAGCACCAAAGGAATAATTCCTTAAAACTAGGAAGGTATTGTCTTTATAACCTGTAAACACACACAACAGATATGAACACGAGTAAACTATATAATAAAAAAGAGTGAAGAAAGTAAAAGGGGCCAGAATACTAGCCCAATTCGAAAGTATAAGAAAATGAAAGTACAAGTACAACTAAGGAAAAAGAAAAAATAGCTACCAAGTCGTACTCCGAGGTTCATACCTGAACGGTAGGTACATATCACCTCTTTAGTACTCTACGTCCGTCAGTATCCTCCATGTACCGACACATATTATGGTCCACCTCAATGTACCATCCAGTCCTAGTACTCTCAATCTCAGTCAGCGTTTTTCATAGTCTGCATCCAACACAACGAGGTGTGGGCATTTCCTGGAAGGTGTGAGTATAACGATGTTCAGTAGGGACCCCGAGACCCTCAAGGTCTCACACATATCCAAAAAAGATAAACCATAATGTATGAAATCAATAGTTAACCTTAAATAGGTATATCCCCAAACATATACCTAATTTATCAGGTGATTCATCTAAATCACGGGGAAAACACAAAAAATATGAATCATATCAACCTGTATTTTATTCACATTATTGAAACATCGGCAGCTGGAGACCTCATGCTCAATCGAGTACTGTGGGCCTTCCGCGACACCAAGTGTGCTTCCCACTAACCTTGGAATGCTGAGGTACTCCTCCTTTCGAGTATCGCGGGTCAGCCGTTTCACACATAGGCGCTCCCCACTGTGGGTCTACCGTATCACCAATCACCCTCCCCCTATAGCCTGCTGATGTACTGTAACGACCAGAATTATTTGAGTATCTTTTGTTCCCTAATTTTTGTGGGTTATTTTTTTTAAATGAGTATAATTAAAATGAGACTGTTGGATTTCGACTGTTATATAACCCTTGGTCAATAAGACCATTAGAAACTAAATGTTTTAATTATTCTCTATAAATACAAGTGATCTTGATTAATTAATATAGAAAGAAGACTCGATGGCCCCATCCAGTAGTCTCGGGCCGATCGAAACCCATCTAAAGGAACTCGAGAAGGAGGTAGCACCTTTAGGCTTTTCTCTGGACAAAACCCAAGTTGAACTTCATCGTGTGAAGCTAGAACGGAATCACCTTTGCAAGAAGTTAATGCTGATAGAAATACTACTCAGACAATATTGGATGAGCCGCCCTAAAATTATATCACCCTAGCACAACTAACTCTTAGGTCCTATGTTGGTGCTATAAGGGGTTCTGTAACGATATCGTAACTGCCTTGTGAAATCCGTTGATTTAAATAAAAATTGTTATTTCTTCTTATGGTGATGTGTGTAAATTTTCAAATGTCCTGATAAGTATAGTATGCTTATTATTGGTGAATTTTAGAAAAACAATATTTTAAAAATATTTAGAAAATTATTTTCATAAAATGGAGTTAATTTTTGAAATCAGAGCATCGATATTTGGTTAAGGTGAAATTTTTGGATTTTTCTGAGAATGTAAAATTTTCAGTGAATAGTGCATGATGAATAGTGTTTTTATGATTTGTAAAAGGATTTTTAGTTGTTAAATAACTTTTTTTGGAATTGATTTTCAAAAATCTGACAGACATGGTTGTAATTAAGGTGAAAAATACTGTTCATTGAAATCAAAATATTTTTTGGTGAATAGTAATTTTTAACCATATGAATAGTAATATGAATAGTAATATGAATAGTAATATGAATTTTAATGTGACCATTATAATTTGGAAAACATATTATTATTTTATTTTCATTAGTTTATAAGGTATTGGAATGTTGACTAAATTTCAGGGTGTTAAAATATTAGTTATAGACATTGAATTATAATTATTGAATAAATTATTATTTTAATTTATAATTAAATTTAAAATATTTATAAAATTGTTTTAAATAAATGGCGTTCATTTTTTGATTCAACAAATCGAAAAAGGGTTATGGTGATTTTTTGAGATTTTTCTGAAAGAGTTAATTTTTTAGTGAATAGTAAAAATACAAATTAGTGTTCCAATATTTTTTATGATATAATGACTGCATCATGATGATGTCATGAGTTTTATATGAGGGTTAGGTCGACCAAAGGGGATAAATTATTGTATGAGGGGTCCCATGTGGCCTAACACCATGGGAAATACCATGGGCAAGCCCATGGTTTTGAGAAAACCACTTGTGAGATGTGCCTTGAAATTATTAAAGTGTCACCTCCCTTTCCCTATAAATATCCACCCTTTTCCATCTTTAGTTTTTACTCCCAAATACCCCTTAACGAAGATATTGTCTCATTACCTCCCATGAAGTCCTCCCAAGGTTCCCCCAAGCCCTCAAGGTCCCAACCATCGAGTTTTAAGAGTTACTTTTTATGGTAAGGGATCCTACCTCTCTCCTTCAATTCATGTACTCTCTTTTATGTCATTTCTTTAAAGCCCAATGTTCTTATGATGGGGGTGTTTTTTTATATTTATATTAATTTCCTTTTTTATGTTCATATTATGAGATACCCCCTCTTGCTCTCATCATTTCATTTTATGAAAGGTTAAGTGACGCCATTAGGCTGCTGAATTTTTGTAAGGGATCCCACCTCTCTCCATTATTTCAAGTACTCTCTTTTATGTCATTTATTTTAAGACCATTTTCTTATGTTGGGGGTGTTCTATTATATTCATATTAACTTCATTTTTATGTTAAAATGATCAGAGACCCCCTCTTTCTCTCATCATTTCATTTTATGAATGTTTAAGTTACGCCATTAGGTTGCCGAATTTTGGTAAGGGATCCTACCTCTATCCTTCATTTCAAGTACTCTCTTTTATGACATTTCATTTAATACTCATGTTATTAAGTTGGGGGTGTTCTTTTATATTCATATTACCGACCTTTTTATGTTCATATGATGAGAGACCCCCTCTTTCTCTCATCATTTCATTTTATGAGTGTTTAAGTGAAGCCGTTAGGCTATCAAATTTTTGTAAGGGATCCTACCTCTCTCTTTCTTTTAAAATACTCTCTTTTATGTAGTTTATTTTATGCTTCATGTTCTTATGTTGGGAATGTTATTTTATATTCATTATAATTTCCTTTTCATGTTCATATGATGAGAGACCCTTTCTTTCTCTGATCAATTCATTTTATGAATGTTTAAGTGGCACTGTTAGGCTACCGAATTTTTGTAAGGGATTCTTTCACCCTTCTCATTTTCAAGTTCTATTTTCATTTCAAGTCTTTCAAGATCATTTTTATTAAGTTATGGTATCATCTCTATATCCATAGTACTTTTCTTTTATGTTCATGTGATGTGAGACCCTATTTGATCTCATCAATTCATTTTTTGATGTTTTAAGTGACGCCGTTAGGCTGCCGAATTTTCATAACAGAAATCTTATTTTTGTCTTCCTTACATGTTTTTCATTTCATGTGGTATGTCTTTCAAATTTAATAACCATGTTATTATATCATTTATATTATTTCCCTCTACTGTTTTATGGATCATTTATGAGTGGGTGACCCATGTCCTCTCTCTTTTAAATGTTTTCTAAAACACTATAACATAGCTGTTATGCTGTAACATTTTTGTCTCAAAATGACTCTCTTTTTTTGAAATTCCTTTATATTATTAAGAGAATACTCAAAAATCGTTCCTCTAAATTTTTATTCACATATATATCAAAATTTTATATTTTAATTCTTGGATTTACATACATGAAACCATCATTCCTTTTATGTGGGTTTAAAGTGACATAAACATCAAGTCTTTAATGCAGTTATTAAAACGTTATGATTATAAAATGAAACCCATTTCTATTATGATATATGGGTTATTTATGAAATGTTTTATACTGATATATTTAAAACACATGATAATAAATTAAAATTAAGGGTGCGCCCTAATAGAGTTCCAATGCATTGGGTAATGATATAATCTCTAGGAATTACAATTTTAACAATACCTTGGTGAACAACCTTCATAATATTTATTAAATGAAACCTTGGGGATGGACCTTGGTGATATGATCATGATTGTCCAAGTTAAATGTTGTAGCCTCATCGTCAAGTTATGAAACATGTTGTTTTTATTAGGATATTCCTCATGATATTTTCTAATCCATTCAAGTTATTTATCATGACTTTATTTATGTATCTCAAATTCACATGTAAAATGTTTCTCTTGTTTCCCTTACTGGGCCTTCTGCTCACCCTTTATTTTTATTTATGCTACCAGGTTATGAGTTGCTGTAATTAACATAGGATGAACAATGATGAATCCTTTCATGTAGTTAGAATAATTTTCTATGTTGTTATCATGTTTTATGTTCCTGATTTCCAAGACACATAACTTTAAAGATCCTATGTATGTAAAATGTAATGAAACGTTATGTATTAAAATGGCAGGATGCTATAGTTGGTATCAAAGGATGGTTTAGTTATTTATGGAAATTAGGATATGAAAATTTTTAGGAATAACCCTATAGAAAATTTTAAATATAGGAAATATTCTTGGTATTTTGGTGAGTATTGAGTAAAGTGGTTTATCAAGAAAATACATACCTATCTGGATACGAGCAGGTAGAGGTGGATCTGGCACAAATGTACATTGGGGTAAAAACCAAAAATACTGCTCTGAGCTTCACTAGAATGAGAACTGGTACACGATAATGGGCCTTACAACACTCATGGTTATAACACTCTTGGGGGTTATGTTTCGTTAATCACAAGATTTTTATAAATCATTATGAAGGAATTATAGAAAAATGTAATTTTCTAAGAAAGAATTTTTAAGATAAAAAATACTTTTTAGTTAAATTATTTGTAAATGAAATAAGTTTCTCACAAAGGATTTATTCTTTTAGATAATTTCCCCATCGTATAGGAATACATTGACATATTTCCTAAGGAGTTACCCGGACCTCCCCCAGAAAGAGAGGTAGAGATCTCCATTGACCCATACCTAGATCTCATCTGATGTCAAAGAACCCATATATGGTGGAAAATGTGGAGCTAGATGAATTAAAGAAACAACTCTGAGATCTTCTGGAGAATGGGTTTTTCTGACCATGTGTGTCTCCTTGGGGAGGACCAGTTATCTTAGTGAAGAAGAAGGATGGATCGATGTAGCTATGAATTGATTATAGAGAACTTAATGGGATCATAGTAAAGAACAAATACACTCTTCCAAAAATTGATTACTTATTTGTCCAACTTCATGGGACTCAATTCTTCTTTAAGATTGATCTTAATTCTGGTTATCATCAATTGAGGCTGAAGAATGATGATATTCCAAAAACTTCCTTCCAATCAAGATATGGGCATTATGAGTTTGTTGTTATTCCCTTCAAACTGAGTAATGCACATGCTATTTTTATAGATCAAGAATAAGTAGATTTTGGAAACTTGTGTTTTATCAAATTAATATCCTTTGTATAGGAAATTTATTTGGTGATTAAATGATAAATGTTATTTTGGACGATGTTTTCTCTTTAGGATTACTATATGCCTAATGAAAATAAAATACTACAGGATTTTATTTGTGGAGGAATGGTTAAAAATTTTATTTTGTAAGAATCTATTTATTTATTGTGGACATATGGTTATTTGGGTTATTTCTAGAAAATGATTAACCTAGAATAAAAAATATGTGATTAGGTTAATTACACTTTAGTATGAGACTTTAAGAGTAGTCGATATTATTTGGAGATAAATGTTAAATTTATTGTGGAAGACTATGTGATTAAATCCTTATGAGTTTTGGGTTTCAATCATATTTTGGATCATTTTGATGAATTTTAAGGACTATTGTGTACTAAATTGTCTTTGTTGAACTTTGGGTACTATTTGTTGAATTTTGGAGATTAATAGTAGTATTTTTTTTATAAAGTATTATCCTTTTTAGGGATTGTATGATCTCGTACTAACCATTTTGGTTTTATTTGATGTCTAAATACAAGGGAAATATATAGTTCTCCTTTTGTGGATTATGAGATTCTATAGAAGATGATTCTTGTGCTTTTTATGTGACCATGTCCTTTTCAATGCTCATAGTTTGGAGAAAAGATTAGTTTTGCTAGAAACTTATTAAAGGATGATACTCCAATTGATGGAAAGTATATTTTCTTATGTTTTTATTATATGTAGTAATATAATTCCTCAAAATTATGAAAAGGAACATAAAACAAAAATGTTGTTGGTTTATTTTTCCTACTGGGTAATCAAAGACTGTTTACACACATCATAAGTTTGTGATTTTCATGTGGTTAACATTCTCCTAATCATGTTTTCTATCACTCTCTATCAGAACATGACCCTTTTTTTTCCCCCCATATCCATGTTTCCCTACATGGAATCCTAGTATGGGTTAACTCGGGTGACCTTTGTACATCCCTTTATTTCTTTTAAAGTAATAGTTTTACTGAATCTTTTTCCGATGTGGTACTTTCAACGAAATTTCCAAGCCCAATTTCAAAATTGTGAGGACTCAATTTCTTAAGGGGGGAAGATTGTAACGACCCAAATTTTTTGAGTAAATTCTGTTCCCTAATTTTTGTGGGTTTTTTTATTTTTTTCAGAATGAGTATAATTAAAATGAGACTATTGGGTTTTAACAGTTATTTGAACATTGGTCAATAATACCGTTGGAAACTAAATGTTACAATTATTGTCTATAAATACAAGTGATCTTGATTAATTAATATAGAGAGAAGATATGATGCCCCCATCCAGTAGTCTCAGGCGGATCGAAGCCCATCTGACATATCTCGGGAAAGAGGTAGCACCTTTGGGCTTTTCTCTGAAACAAACCCAAGCAGAACTTCATCATGTAAAGCTAGAATGGAATCTCCTTCACGAGAAGTTAAAGATTATAGAAATCACTACTTGAGAAATGTTGGCCAAGCCACTCCAATATTCTATCACCCTAGCACACCTAACTCTTATGTCCTATGTTGGTCTTATAAGGGGTTATGTAACGAGACCGTAACTGCCTTGTGTATTCTGTTAATTTAAATAAAATTTGTAATTTCTTTTCATGGTGATGTTTGTAAATTTTCAAATGTCCGGATAAGTATATTATGCTTATTATTTGTGAATATTAGAAAAATAATATTTTAAAAATATTTAGAAAATTATTTTCATAAAATAGAGTTCATTTTTGAAATCAGAGCGTCAATATTTGGTTAAGGTGAAATTTTGGCATTTTTCTGAGAAAGTGGAATTTTTAGTGAATAGTGCTTGATGAATAGTGTTTTTATGATTAATAAAAAAAGGTTTAATTGTTAAATTACTTTTTTTTTGACAATTTATTTTCAAAAATCTGACAGACATGGTTCTAATTAAGGTGAAAAATGAGGATAATTGAAATCAAAATAATTTTTGGTGAATAGTAATTTTTACCACTATGAATAGTAATATGAATTTTAATGTGACCATTATAATTATTAAAACATATTATTATTTTATTTTTATAAGGTTATAAGGTATTGGAATGTTGACAAAATTTCAATGTGTTATAAAATGAGTTATAGACTTTGAATTATAATTATTGAATAAATTATTATTTTAATTAATACATAAATTAAAAATATTTTAAAATTGTTTTCTAATAATGGAGTTCATTTTTATATTCTACACATCGAAAAAGGGTAATGGTGAATTTTTTGGATTTTTCTGAAACAGTTAATTTTTCAGTGAATAGTAAAAAAGCCATATTATGGTTTCGGTATGTTTAATTATATCATGTCTGCATAATGATGATGTCATGAGTTGTTTTGAGGGCTGGTTGACCAAAGGGGATGGAATATTTTATAAGGGGTCCCATGTGGCCTAACACCATGGGAAATA
Source organism: Viscum album (assembly GCA_963277665.1). Lineage (NCBI taxonomy): Eukaryota > Viridiplantae > Streptophyta > Magnoliopsida > Santalales > Viscaceae > Viscum > Viscum album. Next base: position 1,643,132,829 of record OY728145.1, read on the forward strand.
CCATGGGAAAGCCCATTGTTTTGAGAAAACCACTTGTAAGGTGTCCCTTGAAATTATTAAAGTGTCACCTCCCTTTCTGAATAAATACCCACCATTTCCTCCTTTATTTTTTACTCCCAACTCTCCCCCAACTATGATATGGTGTCATTACCTCCCAAGAAGTCCTCCCCAGGTGCCCCCAAGCCCTCAAGGTCCTGAACATCGAGTTTTAAGAGTTACATTTTAAGGTAAGGGATCCTACCACTCTCATTCATTTGAAGAATACTTTTTTATGTCATTTCTTTTAAGCCCCATGTTCTTATGTTGGGATGTTAATTTGTATTCATATTACTATCCTTTTTTATGTTCATATGATGATAGACCCCCTCTTTATCTCATCATTTCATTTTATGAATGTTTAAGTGGCACCGTTAGGCTGCTGAATTTTTGTAAGGGATCCTACCTCTCTCTTTCATTTCAAATACTCTGTTTTATGTCATTTATTTTAAGCCCCATGTTCTTATGTTGGGGGTGTTATTTTATATTCATATTACTGACCGTTTTATGTTCATATGATGAGATACCCCCTCTTGCTCTCGTCATTTAATTTTATGAATGTTTAAGTGACACCGTCATGATACCGAATATTTGTAAGGGATCCTACCTATGTCCTTCATTTCAAGTACTTTCTTTTATTTCATTTCTTTTAAGCCCCTTGTTCTTATGTTGGGGGTGTTATTTTATATTAATATTACTGTCCTTTTTATGTTAATCTGATGAGATACCCCCTCTTGCTCTCATCATTTCATTTTATGAATGTTTAAGTGGCACCGTTAGGCTGCCGAATATTTGTAAGGGATCCTACCTCTGTCTTTATTTTCAAGTACTCTCATTTATGTCATGTCTTTTATGATCCATGTTCTTATATTGGGGATGTTATTTTATATTCATCCTACAATCCTTTTCATGTTCATATGTTGAGAGACCCCATCTTTATCTCATCAATTCATTTTAGGAATGTTTAAGTGGCGCCGTTAGGCTGCCAAATTGTTGTAAGGGATTCTTTCACCCTTCTCATTTAGAAGTTCTATTTTCATGTCAAGCATTTAAAGTTACTTTTTATTAGGTTGGGGTGTGATCTATATATCCATCACACTATTATTTTATGTTCATATGATGAGATACCCTATTTTATCTCATTAATTCATTTTTTGATGATTTAAGTGATGCAGTTAGGCTGCCGAATTTTCATTAGAGAAATATTATTTTTGTCTTCCATCCATGTTTTTCATTTCATATAGTATGTATTTAAAATTTAATTATTGTGTTCGTATATCCTTTATATTCTGTCCCTCTACTGTTTTATGGATCATTTATGAGTGGGTGACCAATTTCCCCTCTCTTTTTAATGTTTTCTAAAATCATGTAACATTGCTGTTATGCTGTAGAATTTTCGTCTCAAAATGTCTCTCTATTTTTCTCAAATTATTTTAAGTTTTTAAGTGAATACTCAGACATCTTTCCTCTACATGGTTATTCACATATATATCAAAATTTTCTATTTTATTTCTAGGATTTAAACACATGATACCCCCTTTCCATTTCTGTGGGTTTAAAGTGACATAAAGATCATGTCTTTAGAGAAGTTTTTAAAACAATATGATTATGAAATGAAACGCACTTATTTTATGATATATGGGTTATTTATGAATTTTTTTATGATGATATATTTGTCTCACATGATAATAAATAAAAATTAACGATACACCCTGATAGCACTCCAATGCATTAGGTAATGATGGAATCTCTATGGATTACAATTTTAATGATACCTTGGTGAATAACCATGGTAATTTTATTAAATGACACCTTGCGGATGGACCTTGGTGATATGTTCATGATTGTATAAGTTAAATGTTGTAGCAACATATTCATGTTATGAAACATGTTGTTTTTATTATGATATGCCTTATGATCTCTTTCTCAGGCCTTAATGTTATTTATCAAGACTTTATTTATGTATATCAAATTCACATGTAAAATGTTTCTCTTATTTCCCTTATTGCGCCTTCTGCTCACCCTTTCCAATGATGTATGCCCCCAGGTTATGATATGCTGTAATGAACTTATTATGAACAATGAAGAAACCTTTCATGTGTTTAGAAGAATGTTTTATGTTGTTAGAATGTTTTATGTTCCCGATTTCCAAGGCACTATATTTTAAAGATCCTATGTATGTAAAATCTAAAGAAAAGTTATATATTAAAAAGTAGGGATGCTATATGTACTCCTCCTATCGAGTATCATAGTTATACTATGTCACCATGCATGCTCCTCCACCATGGGTCTGCCACAACACCTAGGTGCTCCCCATTGGGCTAGTAGAGTCACTCCGAGTCAAACAGTCAGCAGTTGTCGGGTCTCAGCCAGCTACTAGGTCTTTAAACTACTCTCTCTCATCTCTTGGAGGATCCGCTCTATCGGATACTGGTTGATACAAAAAATATAAATAATTCCCAAGAAAAATTATCTCTGAGGTCTACCACGTCATAAGGGTCCAAAAGTAACAGATGACGCGTCAATCGGACGTCCGGTCTGTCAGTTATATGCCTTTTAGTCCCGAGGGCTTGGTTGGATTCGTGCACGATCCAACCTGACCGTATCTCAACTATACACAAACAGCAGTGGGGGATACTCAAAGGGACCTCCATCCTCCAAGATTACCATCGCCGCTGACGGTTCTTCAAACGGACATCCGGTGCCAAATATATGGCCAAAATAATGTAAAGGGAGTAGTGGGCCAGGGTCCGGTCTGACCCGGTCGGACCGACCCAGGCCGAACCTGTCTGGGCCGACCAAGTTCGAGTTTACCCGAATAGACCCGTAGGGACCACCCAGGCCCATTGAGTGGGCCAACCAATCGGGTGTGGCCCGACCCGCTAGGCCCGTCCCAGCTGGCCGTGAGGGGTCGTGGAGGGCCGAGAGGGCATGGACCGACCGTGAGGGCGCAGACCGGCCATGGGTCGACAGGTGGGTGGATTGGCCTGGAAGGCACAATAGTGGTGGCTCGGCCTAGAGGGAGCCAAGAGGGTGGCTCGGCCCGGGGTACGGGGCCAGTTCGGCATAGAGGGTGCTGCAAGGCTGGTTCTGCCGAGAGGGCGTCATGCGTCCAGTTCGGCGGGGAGGACGCTGTGAGGGCGCGACGGCTAGAGAGACCGATTGGAAGGGTGAGCCAGGGCGGCTATGTGGATGGAAGGTGGCGTGGCCAGTTCAGCTAGAGGGAGGTGCGGTCGGTTTTTTTGTGAGGCCGAAGAGCCGTGGGGGCGGTGCGGGTCATGGTGGCCACAGGTGGCAACGCTGTTTCCTTCATCAAATTCATCGTCTCCTCGCCTTCCTCCATTCTGAAGAACATCACAATGAAGTATGGCGGAGGGAGTCGGGCCATGTTAGATTACACGCACCCTCCGCATTTAGTGTGACAGTAATAATTAATCAATAATATAAACAAATAATAAGCATGAATGATTTTTAAAACATCAATTCCCTTAATCCCTATATAATTTCTATTCCAAAACCCACAAATGAAAAAAGCGGGGAGAACATGGGAAGTGTTAATCAATTAATGAATAACCCCTACAACATCCCGCAACAATTTATTCACAACCCGAAAGTAAATCATCCACGTATCAACTTGATAATAAGTTGATCCACATTCTTTGATTTTAGAAGCAAACAATCAAGGGAATAAAATCATACTTAAACAAATGCCCCACCTTGTTCATTGTTGGTTGACGTTAGTACGAGAGGGCGGACATCGATTCGTTGTAGATGAACACATCCTACATTGGATGAAGTTCTGAGAATGAAAGTTGAAGTCAAGGCTGTTCTTCTTAGTCAGAGGCATTCCTCATCAGTGGATCATTCTTCGTTTGGAAATTTCTCCCAAGTTCCTACTCTCCCCAATACTACCCAAGTGAATTCGTAGCCAAAAATAATATATCGAATTATAAATTATGTTGTTGGCATAATATTCTAAAAGATTTAAATAATTAATTGATGTGTAGCCTCAATTAATTAATGGGGTGGGGGATTTGGCACAATTTATAAGGTGCGTTGGCACAATTAAAATTGTGGAGGTGTTGAAGAGGCTCCCCCCACATTTTTGAGGGTGGTTCAGAGGGTTTCATCTCCTCCCAAGAATATGGGTCGGGTGGTCCCCCCCATAATAAATCAAGAAGAGGGGGTTTAGTTCTGGTGGACCCCAACCCTGAACATCCACATGAAGGGTGGTTACAACAAAATAAAATAAAATATGATCTTACTTTATATTATTATTTTTATGAAAAACCCAAAAACTAACTTTTACCCTCGACTAACTACCGTCAAGTTGAAATTCAACATAAGAAAATACCGGCACCGTGAGTTCAATGGTGCCTTCAGATTTCAATTCCGGGCATCGGTTCAAAAGTTAGAAAAACCCGCTCCCAGATTTATGGAATGTACCTGAAAATTATGTTCAGAAATTAATTCCTCGTACTCCGGGCCTCAGAATCACACACTGTCATCTTTTGCGGACTCGTAAAATTCGTATATATTTTAAAATAAAAATCATGGAAATTCAAAGTCATTACATAATTCCCCATTTCTTTAATATTTCATCATGCATCATTGACATCATCTTTATTTATTTTTCAATCATGATCTTGGTGGCCTTTTTATCCATATTTGTAACAAACTCTATTTTCCCTCAGACTCATAAATTGTCTGTCCATATCTGATAGATATTCACGAGGAATGTATTTTTCTATGAAAATCTCTTTAAACTCCCTCCATTCCATATTTGATATTTCCTCATCATCTTTTATGTTTTTAATTATTGACCACCATTGATCTGGATCTCCTATGAGGCGATAAAATTCTATGACAACCTTTTCCCTTTCGCTACTCCCCAAGGAATGAAATATTTTTTCTATGGAACTTATCCGTTGCTCAGCTATAAAAATATTTGTATTCCCATTGAATATTGGTGGTTGTTTCCTCATAAAATCGTATGACATTGATCTTCAGTATTTTGGATCTGGGTGATCCATTGGTTAAGGATATTATTTATAACCTCAGTGAGTTGTCCAAGTATGGTTGTAAGCTATTCATCACTAGTTGCATCACTAGATCTACTATATTTCTCTTTAGTATAAGTGAAATCCTTAAATGGATTATGTGTATTGATACCATTTCCATTCCTTCCACTAGGCACCATTTCTAAATAATGGCATACATAAGGTTAGTTTATGCATCACAATGTGTAATTCCAAACTTTTAAAATACCTAACCTAAATTTAATAGAATGAATATATTCCCTAATCATAAAAATGTTTTCATTGGGGAAATATTTACTCATAAATCAATCACGATGGTTTTTAAAAAGAATTTGAATTATCCTAAGCATATCCCCCAGGACTGTCAAACCTCGTGCGCAGTAAGGTCCATTGTCATGTACCAGGATACCCCGGCTCAAAACTGAAACTACCGGTCAGAGTTTTCACTCTAAGGTACATCTGTGCTTGAACCACTTCCACTTGTAGTGTTTATACATGTATTTTGTTTGGAAATCCCACATAGTTTCTACATTATCGATTTTTTGGATGTTCTTCAATACTAATCCTCATGGTATTCCTTAGGGTAATGTTCTTTAATTTGAGTTTATCTAAATATAGTTTCCAAGGTTTTAATAGACTTCAACTGATACCAACTATAATTCCCCAACTATAGTGGCCTAGAGTCGGTGCATTATTACATAACATTGGCATGTCCACAATAGATCAAGTCCCAAATGACGGATAAGTTTAGTAACCTTGTATGTATGAGATACATACATAAGTTTTAAATTACATTATAAAAAGAAAAAAACAACAATGTGTCTATATAAAAATAACTAATATCCATTAGATTATCCATGTTGTTCAATAATAATATACTTTTTTGTATCCAGGGGAATATAAAACATTAGAAATAGGTGATCTCAGATTCTCAGTAAGGATAACAATATAGTAGAATCGATCATAAATAAGCGTAATCATTTAAGGTAATGTATAAGACTAAGACACCAGCCTTTTAAACATAAAATTAATTATAATACGGAAAAAATAAATAAAATAATTCCATTTAATTATTTACATGGATATTGTACTAGTTGAATAATCACATGTAATATAGATAGCTAATTTCATAATGATGGAATGCATAATGTTGGACATCATAACCATAGTCAAGGCCTCATTCCCAGACTACAAATAAAAATATTTTGATGGCCTTGGGCCAAGACACTAGTTTGTCTCACGAGAACTACCAATTCATTGAGGGGATAACGTATGATATGTCCCTTACTTACCGAGTCCAATGATTTCCTCATCAAAAAGGATAAAACAAAACATAAATATTCATATCAAAACTAGCATAAAAAATTGTAATACCTTAACAATAAACCATGAATGGTATAAAAATAGCACATCCACAGTCAAACATATCAAAAAACAAGGAATAAAATATGAGATATTGTATTATAATAAATCAACTTCAAACAAGCGTAAAATCCCACAAAAAAATGTTAACATAGATAAAATCAATCCAAAATACTATATTATAGAAATATATCTTTCTAATAGGAAATCATTTAAAAGATTCATAATTATAGAAAAATAATTTATTGTAATGCCGGAAAATTTTATGAGATATATTATTTTTAATTTCATTGATATCTTCTATTGTACGCTACACTATGATTATCTTGTGCTATATGCAACCCTGACTTGGCTTGCATTACACGCAAGAGCAACCTTCCTCAATAGCGTTTGTTGTACGCAATACCGAGTTTCACTAAATGAGATATTATTATAATATTTTTATGAACTAGAAAATATGAATAGTATTAAATAAATTTTGAATTTAATAACATTATCATTCATCTTACACATTTTTTAGAACATGACATGAGATCAAAATAAATATTTCGTATAAAATAATTATTTTTTAAAAAATGAAGTTTTGCCGCCTTTTCATGGCACACCCATTTTAAATATAATTTTTAACAAGGTTATAAGTCCAATTTTAAAAAATAAACTTCTTTTTATGAATCAGGCTATAAAAATTCACATTGGATAATGTTTTGATATTTTTTTGATAACGTTCATATTTTGATGAATAGTAAAAATAAGCTAAATTTTAATTAAAAAAAACTCTTTTCATCAAGATAATTTATATCATTAAATTATAATATTGGCTGGTTATAAAGTATAAATAGAATATATTTTTACCATTTAATATAATGTATGTTGTTATAAATAATTTTACATTGAATTCATATGTAAAAACATTTCAATCTTTTGCAATTTTTTAAATAAATATTTTTTTTGACAACATGATTAATTTTAATTTAATTACTACATCTTCTGTGTGTTGAATTTGGAAAAATGAATTCCATATTTGGAATAATTATGTCAAAATTATGTTAATTGGAAACATTTTATTTTTGGGCATTTTGAATAGTAACTATGGTAAATTTTATTTACCAGAGTAAAAGGTAAATAAGGAAATTAAGGGTAACAATAATATTATAATATTACGCAAATGACTGAAAAATTTTATTGGATGAATAAAAGTTGACCCATATCACCTAAAAGTCTGAATAGATTAATTTTATGGACTTTTATCCTGAAAATGATGTAATTATTATTAAATCCAAAGAAAGTGACAACATGTCACTCTCTTATATCTTATAAATGTTATAATTTTAATTTAGTGATAAACTTCATGAAAAATATTAAATAAATAGTAACCATAAATATTGTAAAATTATCTAAATCATGTAAATTTATATTGAATTTTTAGGGATTAAATAATTATCATTAATGGTGGCACAATAGTGATGCAAAAATAGTTTATTTAGTGAAAAATCAATAATATAGTTTTTCATAAACTAATAGTGACCATAAAAGACACAAACACCTGAAAAAAACTTATTGGTAGTGTAAAGGTAATCCATAAACATCCAATTTTCGAATATTGGACCATTTAGATCCTTATAAAATCTTTTATGACACTTAATTTCTTTTATTTTAAATGATGTCAAAGTTTTCACCTTCTTAATTTAATAAATATAACAGTTTAAATTTTGTGATTTTAAGATGATAAATTCATGTTAAAGTAGTCTTATTGAATAAATTATATTTATATTCATCATAGTATTTTATTTTTAAATTTTATGCAACAAAAAAGTATATTAAATAATTATACAAAAACATTGTAATAATTATTTTTTTATAAGAAATATCAAATAAATGGTTTTAAAAATAATAATCTAAATGTTATATGAACAAATTAATTTGATAAATGAATTTTATAGAATATTATGGCATGTTAGGAACCTATTAAATATTTTGGTTCGCATATATTCTCTGTGTGTATTTTATTTAAATTCAAATAAATGAATAGTGTCAAAATTTACACTGTTGGTATTTTATAAAAATAACATATTATTAAATTATTTAAAAATAACAAAAATATTTAAAAATTACAAATTGAAAATTATATGGCCTAAAAGAATATAAATTATCCAATTATAGGAAATTTACAACATATACGTATATTTTTATAACAATTTAATATTTATAAAATTATTATCATAAATAAAATTAAAGAAATTAAATAAGGATAAATCATGTTGATAAGGTTTAAAATAAAATCCAAACATGTATAAATTTTATTGGTTGATGAGATTAAAACCCAATATCATCTAATATATTTATTTGAATCAAATTTGGATGTTTTTAGTGGGTTTTATGTTTATTTTAAATTATTTTTTAGAGGATTCCAAAAGTACCCCTCTCCTTCCTTATAAAAGGGCACCTCCTCGCTCTCCACATCACACAATTTATGAGCTTCAAAATTCGTCCAAACCCTACCCATTTCACTTATCCACTTACCTAGAAACCTACTAGAGGCTTAGGTATTCTTAAAAGACCTTCTTTTGTGCCCTAAGAGGAGGTTTAGAGGAGTCGCGTCAAAGAAGAGGTAATATCCTTTACTGAATCTTTCAAATTTATTTCTTCTTCAACTTAATATTCTTTATTTGTTTCAATATAATGTAATAAAATGAGTATAAATAATATATGGATATATTATTATAAATATTAAAAAACCCCATTTAACCTTATATCAATGCTATGAAAAACAAAATCACTACGGGTGCATACGTATGGAATACCGTCTCCACGTCGTGGTGTAATCTGTTTTCCCCCATCACCTTACGTGGATGGGTATAATGGTGTAATGAATAAATATATAAGGTTATTAGAATATGATACAGATTCTGAGATATTCTATCATCCCCTCCAATACCATTCAATGATTATGGGAATGATTTCATCGCTCATGTGTACGTACGGATTACTGCCTCCACGACATGATGAGATTCATTCTCCATGTTAACCATTCAAGAATGATTATAAAATATATAACATTAATAATAATTAAATATATGACACAATAATTCTACTATATTTATGTATATATATATTTATGTCATCTACTAACTTCCATTCAATTTAATGAGTAAATGAAAACAACGTTCATGCTTACATATGGCCTACCGTCTCTATGAACGGTGTATTTCATTTCATTTATCTATCTATTATAAATATATATTCATAATATATATAATATATAAATCTTGTTTTATATTCTTGAATTAAGTAAAAGATGATATAAGTAATAATAATATCAAGAACAACAAGTCCAAACACGTACAGTAAATGATACGATTATTACTCAAATCATTACTTTAATATGAAATTGACAAACGAACGAGTAATATAACGACCTATGTGAATAATATATGATATAATAAATATTACTATGGTTTTATTACAAGTTTATAATATGTTTAAACCCAATATACAGGAGTCTCGAACACATACTAAAGAAATTGGTCATAATGTAAGGGATAATTATTCTAGTCTCGTTCTTATCCGAGATTGTTTATTCGAAAGTATTTACTAGGGTTATATTTAACATCAATCTCCATCTTTAAAAAAATTATTCATAAAATGCTTAATATTCTTCCATATTTTTTTAAAGTGATTTTTACCACTTTTTTACTATTACTATGATGAATGGAAGAAATATTTCTTTTGATTACCATACGATGTACTTTTTGACTTTTCTGGAAAAAGTACGAGGAGAATGTTTTTTAACTTATATAGCATGAACGGATTTTTACTGTTTCATAAATCCTAATTTTCATGAATCTTCCTTCACAAAAATTTATTATTATTTTTAAAAATAATCATTTTTCTTTCAAAATTGCATGACATTTTGAGAAAAGAAAATTATTTTGAAGAAGAAAGGATATTTTCCTCAAGAATTCATTTCAAGTGTGTTATCAAAACTATTTTCCGTTTAAGATGAGATTATTTAGTATGTTTACGGTTTGATTTTTCTTATGATGAAATGATATCCATTTTTTTATGTGGATTATGTTATGATGGGATGATGTATATGAAACCCATTTAATTCATTGGGTCATGATGAATGATTTATGTTTATTTTGTGGCTCATGAAAGAATGATTTCATTATGAGATGGGTGGGACCTATATCCCCCTTCATAGCATTGGGTAAATATTTATATCTCTTGAGATAGAAATGGAGAGATTGGAATGTAAATCTAGTTCAATAATACAAGGCTGGAATGTCATGTAAACCCGGTTCAGTAATGGACATTGTCCACTATGATGGTCTTGGCAGAATTGCCCTAGCTACTATGGAAATCATATATTGTGTTTAATGGTTTAACACTATTACAGGTTTTATTCCTAGGATATTTTATCATTATTGATGTTCCTTTATGATATATGCCTTACGTACTACCAAGATTTATTTCAGGACTCAAGATTTTGATGTTTAAACATTATGTCCATGTTTCTATGTTCAAATGAATATGGTTTGTTTTATTTTCTCCATGCTTACCCTTTCTGAGCATTTGAGCACACCCTTTTTATGTTTTCTTTTCCCCATGATATAAAGGGAGATTTTAGGGAAAAAAGGGGGAAGATATTTGTGGGATATGTTGGAGATCTTTCACCATGATTAGAATATTTTGTTCCGAGTTTTCAAAGACCCTAAACTATTACGGTCCTTGGGTGTCTGTGTTTGTTATGTATGAAGTATTTTACAAATGTAATGTAATTTCCATGTACGTCAAGATTGGGTCGTTATATTAATTTTGAAAATAGTCATATAATATTGTAAGGTAATCTTTGAAGGTTACATAAAGAAGAAAAATAGCCGCACCCTCTGTATATGTTAAAAAACATTCATTCCTAAATTTTATTAAAAGTTCATAATGTACCGTATTTGCACAACTGAGGAAATATTCTTTTCAAAAAAATTTATAAAAAGTCAAACAAGGGTATAAATTATATTAACCCATTTTCTAGGAAATATTAAAAATGTTTTGGAATACATTTTTAAGAAACACAGATGTGGATGATAAAGAAGTCCCAGTAGATACTAACGTATGAACAATCTTGGATAATTAAGAGATTGTAAAATTAACACTTACCTTCTACTTTTTGTTAGTGGATGGGTCACTATCCGCCTTTATAATGGTTGAATCATTATTATAAAATTATAAAAGAACCACATACAAAAATATTATATCATATATGATCCTCAAATATTTCTTTGTTAATAATATTTCAGTAGTATCATTGTTTCATATGTTAAATGATTCGTTTTCCTTTATATGTTTTATTACACAATTCATGTTTCTTATGGATAGGATGTATTTGATTCTTATCCATAATTATATTAATTTCTTAAATTTTTTTTTAATTATCAAAATAAAATTTTTCTAGAAAGGTTATGATTGGGAATGAGATCTCAAAGCGTCGTGGAGTAGTTAAGTCTTTCGTACGCATGAAGAACACATTAATTCTATTGGTGGTGAAAAAATATGTAGTTGGATGGTATATTTTATATATATAGAATCATTAAAATGATATATTTATTATTTACATCAATTATAATAATTATAATACACATCAAAATAAAGAAGAGTTGAATAAAAAACAACACCACGACGTGGAGATGGTAAGTCATACGTACACACGTATGGTGACTTGGTCATTCATAGGATAGATAGAATAATGAATATGGTCGTACCATATTTATAATAAAATTATAGTATGTAAAAGGTACTAGATATATTATTTAGGTAAGGAAACAAATATGAAAGAGTATGGGGAAGAAGAAAATAACTTTGAAAGGGATGGTAAAATAATTACCTTTTCATTGGGTTCTTCCTTTGAATTTGAAAAAAATGGATCCATAGGTTGGATTTGTGATCAAATAATGTCTTCTAAGATGAGGTTAGGGTAGTTGGGAGGATATATATTAAAGGGTTTTCTCAGACAACTTTATTTGGAGGTATGAATTTGAGAGATGGGGAGGTGCCGTTTTAAAAAAGAGGTGATGTGCATTTTAGGAAAAGATTGAAATATTAATTTATTATAATATCATCTTCGGATTCTAATAAAATTACATGGATTTTTTTCTAGGATAAGGTGGGTATGGGTTGAAATAATCTCAACCAATAGGATTTATAAATGGTTAGGTCACCATATTAATCTTATCTTTTAGATTTAACTATTAGTTAAATAGTTGAACTCTTACCACGTCTTCTAGTATTCTTACACTATATGGTTAATATACAAACTATAAAATTCCAAAATAACCTAAAGTAGATAACTAATGAGATATATGACATTATTTAAGTCTTATGGCTGAGTCATAGGTTATTTAAATGTTATATCATTTAATAAAATATTGTTTTTTTTAAAAACTAATTTATGTAAATTTTGAAATCATTTGATATATGTTTTTAAGTCATAAAAACCTGATTACTTCTAGAAAAATACATTTCAGCAACCCTAACATGTAATATTCACCTAGAAAATACTTGGATTGCCTCAAAAGTTTCAATTTACATTAATTATAATATTTATAATATCTATAATTATAATATTTCATTAATAATGTAATTACTACATCATCATTGTCTCAAAAATAAATTTATTTATTAAATGTCTAAATTTTATAAATAAAATACCATGATGTAGGAAATATTTTTATATTTCTAATAAATATTTATTGTTTACTTTATATTCTATGTAAACCTATGATAAAAATGTTTTTGTTATTAAACATTGAATTTATCACTTTTTGCTATTCTTTAAATAAAATACAATAAATGTCATAATCTAATCCACATGGATCAAAAGGATCATATTTTCTTCATAAAGTTGATTTTGGTCTAAATACACTTATCCAAAAGAATTAGGACAGATGATGGTTAATTATAATATATTCTTTACCTTTAATTTATCTATTTAGATTTAACAACGGTTAATAAAATTCAAAAGATTCTTTTCACCAAAAAAATTTAATCCTATTGAACCACATTTTAGTTATCAATGAAAACCGTGGCTATCAGATTTTTGAAATTCAATTCATAGATGCTGAAAAATTAAGTTTTATGCAAATTTGCAAATGTGCCAAGAAGGTAGGTAAAAGTCGTTAAAAAGATCAATAAAATATCATATGTTTAATATTTTTATAAAATGACTTAAATGAATTAAAATAGAATAATATAGGTATTATGTATCTATGTTTACATTAAAATAAATTTAAATTAAAAATAATTATTATTTATATAAAATGTCGGTTTTAAACAATACCGTAGTTTTTTTCACTGTTCATCAAAAATTGAATGTTTCCAGAAAAATATCAAAAATTTAACCTAAGAAAATTTTGATATTCCGAATCATAAAATGATTTACAGTTCGATTTTTTTTAAAAAGTTGGTGTTACTATTCATAACAACTTTTTAAAACTCTCATTTGATTTTTCATGGTGTGATAGAACTCGAAGATGCGTACAATGCAAGATATTGCATTATTCAAAGGGAAAATTATCCTGAATGCTTGGGGTGTTACAATGTTTATTAATATTGAATTTCCGAAATCATATGGAAAACATGATGTTTTCATAAAAATATTTTATCAAACGTGTATGTGAAATAATATTATTTTCCTATTCAAATTAATTTATTTATTTTTTAAAGGGTGTTTTGTGGAATAATAATGATAAATGAGGGAATTGTATAATGTTTCTTATAATTATACACATGGGTATAGAATGTGACGATACATAATAAAATAATCAAATGACCTCAAGTGGATGTTGTCCTAAAATGTGATATTAATAGTAGAATGAGGTATTTAAAAAAATTCCACATATAATTTTATTCTATAAGGAAATTATTGTTTTCAAAGTAAGGATTTTAAAATATTTCTTGGAGAAATCATTGTAATTTAAACATGTTTTTATATTTTAATAAAAAATTTGGTTCTCGAAGTAATAATTATTTTTAATGGCTTTTAACAGTATTTACTATGTTATATTTATAAACCCCTAAGTAGTATTTTGGAATATTATTTATTATATCATATGATATATTTGTTAAAATTTATTAATAACAATTTTTAAATATTATTTAAATAACGGTGTATCTCTAGGTTTTAAAACCCATTACTGGGATATTTTACTATCACCATATATTTTAAAATGTTCTTTATATGCTCATTAAATTTCCCAAATGATTATTATGTTGATTAAGTACATAGCATAAGTGAATCAAATTACTTGTTTATAATTATGTATTTAACTATGACACGCTGTAATGATTTCCCTAATCCTCCAGAACCAAAACTAGAAATATCCTATGTTATGTAATAGACTAAATATTTTTTATTGACATTTAATAAATAAAAATACTCTAAATGGCTTAGTTATGTGTTGAATCCCATTACATAAAATTTATAAAATATATATATATAGTAAAGAAATAGATAAAGGGTCAATCGAGACATCAAATCCCAAAATGAATATCAAGTGACCACTTCGTCCCTCTTCTACCAATAGTTTTGGGATATCTACCTCATACATTTGGATGCCAACCTATTTTACATGAATTATCCCTTTGTGGGACTCATATTCAGTATTTGATGATGAACTAGATATTTACTACAATGTGAAGAATATTGAGAACTTTTAAGAGAGCTCCCAAAATTCTATCTCAGATTGGGATCGAAAAACATCTTCAAATGTAATTTCCAATACAATTTTTACAAGAGGATAACCACAAGGACAAAACACATTCATTTCCATAATAGAAATTTTAACATAAATATGTGAGGAAAACCATTCAGCCACCTCCTCACTTATACATTCAAGAGGTCTTTCGCCTTCCTGGTATGTTGGAAAAGAAATGCTGGAGATCTTGTCCTATGGAATGTTACAGGGGAACATGGCATCAAACGAAATGGTGTATGTATTTTTTCTGATTTATTCTATCCTTTGTTGGCTGATTTACTATTGATGTCATATTCACATAGATAGGACTCAGTTGAGGTTTTGTACTACTATTTATGGGTGGACGCTTGCATAGATATTTTCGGGGGATGGTATTAAACATTAATTATAAAGGAGGTTCTTTCCATTGAATTACACAGTTGTTGATGATGGAATATTATGAGATTTTGTTGATGAAGTCAGTTGGGGATGAGTCTCACTATTGTATTTCAAGATGAAGGGATTGTAATATCAGAGGATGGATATCACTCTGTCTCAGGATGTCTTGTTGTTGACCTGATAGTCATTTAATATACATTAGAGGAAGTATATCAGTGTTCTTAAAGACCATAGGCTATTGATCTAATTGGGACTATTAGTATAGGGGTTTTATGGAAGTGTGTATTTTTTTGGGTATAAAAATATGATGTTAGTAATTTCTTAGTACATAATAATGGTTTTATCATTTGGTATGAGGTACTTGCTGACATGTTCACGGGTCAAATCATAGGGTCCACCTTGTTTGATATTGTTCATGGGATTCTTAGAAATTATGACATGTTTCCTCACCACATCAAATATATATTTTTATACATGTATTTTTTTACTAGATATATATTTTGCGTCATGTAATTAGATATATACCATATTTGGATGATGTAGGTATATTATTTCATATAGATTTTTAGAACATGGTAAGACGGTTTATTATTAAGTATGCCTGCATTTCCCCATTAATTATATTTTTCATGCACTATATAGTTGTGGGTGTATGATAGAAATTGGTTAGATGTTAGCTTTTGATTTTATATTGACACACTACAGGCCCCCCTTAGGACTCATGTAGACTTTAGGTCTTGTAGATATGATAAGGGAACCGGCTATGTTGATTGACCTTAGTAATCATTATTCTATCACATTTTCAAGGAATTCATGGTTGTGGACCTGGCCGTTTCTCTACATCAGTATGGATCTCATTTAGGGATTATATATATACATTTATTTCAAGCCATGGGTAAATTTATTATATTCATTGAATTACCTATATTGCAATGTATATATCTACATATGGTATAATTGGATTTGGGATAATGATTATTTCAAATATTTATTTCCCTTCCACTCTGTTTTGTTTTCACTCATACTATTTTTTTCTTTTTTATGCTATACTACACACACACACAAACACACACTTATATATATTAAGGACTATTATTATCATCATCAGAGGTTATATTCATCCAACTTTCAATTAATTAGACCCTCACTACTAGTCGTAAGAATTTATCATTTAGAAAGGCATACCTAAGGGTAATTTACAAACTATCCTAGAGAATATAAAATATATACAAACCCGGTTGGAGAACATCACATGGTATCAAATGTGTTTCTTTTCCACCTTGTTTTTACCTTTTTGGAAATGGTATATCATATACTAGGATATAGTCGGAACTGGGTAAGGATATCATGTTTGTGTGCATGAAGTCCCATACATGGGGGTAAAACCATGTTTAATGGGGGGGGGGGGGAATTGATGTTATGATTTTTGAGTTTATAGTTGACTAATTCCCACCACGAGTGTCACACATGGGTCTGATGTTATTATATTATGTGGTTTAAACCATAGCACGGTATGGAAAGAAAAGATTTTTTATTCACCATGATTGAAAATAGGTCTCATTTGATATGTGTTTTTCTTGATATTTATATTTGTAATCTATAATATTCACAGAGGTTTAGGGTGATTTAAATTGTAAAAAAATAAGATAAACATAGTTTTACGATGTATCATATTAGTGGAATTCAACTCAACTATCCTGGGTTTGTGATAACTGATGTGATTAGGGTGTGGTTATATGTTTATATAATATGAATCAGCCTAAATATGATAATGTAAGGCATGTGTAATGAAAGGGGCTGAGATATTGAAATTTCATGAAAGTTAAATAGTGTTTTTCTGTATAGCCTTTTGTTGGAGTTCTATTCAGATACACTAGATTTATGGTATCTGATATTCATTGTATGTGATGACATACATTGATATGGTTAAGAAGGTCCATGAGGATATTTGAAACATGACTCTGTTATGTGCTGGTAAGGAGCCATGAGGATGTATGTCCTATGACATTGTTATATGAGGAGAGTGTAAGGGTTGTGATATGTTATTCCTACTATAGATTTATTTATCAATGATGTATATATTACTTTTATGAATTCATGACCATGGATTATGGTATGCATCATGATTCCACCATGATAGATTCTAGTGGAGGATCAGGAGGACGAAGATATAATGCATCAATATAGTGGATGAGATGAGGCCCTTGAGGGACAAGATGCAGACTCTAAGGGTCTAAATGATCACGAGTCATAGGTATTTCCTCCAGTATAGGTGGGACAACAAAAAAAAGTAATATTTTTTCTTGTGGTTATAAGATAGTCTTATGAATATCTTATTTCAAGTCATATTGGGTTTTGGTAGGGGAGCTTAGGGATTTGAGGCATCCATGGAATATTTGACCAACGATCTCAAGTTTCATCGCCCACAATTATTCCTATGAGAAGGGGGATAGAAGAAAGTAGATAATTGTATTGAAACATTTCATTCTATTTTATATCATCTTGAGAACGCCTAGAATGAAGGGTGAAGTAGGCTATATACATGTTGATAAGATCTGAAAAGTTCTAGTGGGGTGTATAGGTTCAAAAAGGAATACATGAGGGACTAGCTTGGAATGATTTTGTGGCTAAGTTATTTGAACACATATTATCTTAAATAATGAAGTACAATCAAACCTAATAGTTCATAAACATAAATAATTTGGATACACCCATTAGGTATTATATAGATTCCTTCAAAGACCACCCCCAATTTGTGCCTCCTATACTAAGCAACAAAATCAATTGAATGAGGATTTTACAAGAAGGATTGTCTCATGCCACCAGGGTATAGGTAAATTTCTTTAGACATAGCATGTTTTTAGAGGCCATGAATTAGATTCTAATAGTTGGTGGAAATACCATGGATTGGTCGTATTTGAGCTAAGTGATGATGTCGAGTGAGTTTAGTGGTGATGCTTTGAGTCTCTTAAAGTAAGACTATGGGGGGTTTTATTATGAATGTTAGGAAAGAGACTCAGGTAGGCCATGAATGAGTGGTTATATAATGTTGTGAGTCAAGTGTGGGAATCCAATGGATTCAGTGTTAGTGGAATCTAAATAAGTTTGAGGAATTTAGATAGATGGTCTATATAGAGAGGTTCTGTAGAAATTCATCACAGATAGATGGAAGATATGGACCCAATAAGACTCATGGATCTGAGATAAGATTGGGACTAGTACTAGAAGCTAGTATCTAGGATTATATTGCATTAATAGGTCATGGGTTGGTGAGAGATACCCGACACAAGGGTTAATGGTCAGTAGCTAGTGAATCCTTGTAGGGATGTTAGACCATGGGTAATCGGGCTTTGATCCAAGTTAATTCTATATATAATATTTAAAACAGGCTGTCGTGATGTTGAAAATTAGATATATTAATTTATTGTGTCATGAAATTGTATATTACATTAGCATGTCTTGTTTTGGTGTAAGAGTTCTATGTGATTTTTTTAGACAAACATAATGATGGTTAATACACAAGAATTAATATGATGCTAATTTTATATAAGCACAATAGGAATTGATATTATGATGAGAATGATATATATATATATAATTTTGGATTGTTAATGATATTCTGTTGAGATGCATGATTTTTTAGTCATCTAATGAGATACAAGACTCAAGGGTGTTGTGTATGGAAATGGAACTGATGTGCATCTATTGATATGTTGGATTTGATGGTTGTGATGTATGACCTGGGTACTAATTGAGAACATGGATTGGTGCAGTAATGAAAGTATGTCATGGGAAGACTTGGATGTGTGGTGATTCATCGTGGAGAAATAATGATGTTTAATTTTGGGATATGAAGCAACTAGCAAGTTCATTATTAAGGTCGGGGAGGACCACTAAGAAAATTTTCCTCTGTCATAAAAAACAGGCTAAAATAGGGTGATATAAATTTGATGGGTATTTTAAAAAACATATTTGGGTAATGTATGATAGATAAGGGAAAATCAATTTTATATTTTAGAGAATTTAACACCTCATATTTTTCAATAGGTTGAATCTAAAAACCATTTTGAATATTTCTTAAGTTTGATTGTCATAATAACCTTTTATAAACATAAGAACCAAATTATTAGAGGTTTAAAACAACAAGGAATTTTTATAGATGGATTTTAAGTATCTTATTGTTGCTCAAGTGTTTGAATGGGTTTTAGAAACACAGATCTTTGGAAACCCAGTTTTGTGGAAAGGGAGATAATAATATATGTTTAGTGCATGGTCTATTTAACGATGCAGCCTCAACCGTGTGACATTATTTCAATAGGGAATGTCTTATTTTGACATTGTGTCCCATTTTATTCAAACATGATGTGGTATAAAACTGTTCATTGTGGGTGTTAATAAATGGAACACGGTTAGACCACGCCATGCATCGAAACCACACACCCTGTTTTAAAGGGGTGACCCTATGGATAGTGACCACCGCATGGTTGGCTCATTATTTTGAAAACACTGTAGAAATTGAGATTATTTTTAGTGTTTAAAAATTGAACTTTTTTACCCTCCCAATTTTAATAGGATTTCTCATATATTTTTCCCCATTCACATATCTAGCACCTCCTAGTAAGGATTTCCCCCATATAATAATACTTAGTATTTGGCCTCTCTACTAAAATTGATCTCTAATCTAGGATATGTCTACATCATTGAATGTGTAGTGTTAATTCCATCAATCATTAGGCATAATTTTATTGATTATTTCAATATATGAAATGCTATATCTAAGTAATATCTATTCCCTATTTTTAGTATGTTTACCTTTAACATTGATTTATCTCATTCCGACTCGAGTTTGATGATATTATTTAACTATAAAGAGCCTAAAAGAAAAATGTAGGTGTCTCATACATTTATCTTTAGTTTTATGGGTGTTATGGGTATGTACTAATTATGCACATGTGGGTTGACAAAGTGATATGCCTAATTAATTAATTCATGCCTTTTAATTCTTCAACAGATTTTAGGAGATTCTGATGGGTATGATATTTCCTATTAAACCATGCTATGTCATGTAATAGAATTTGAAAAACATGATAGGTTATGAAAATATTATATTTTAAATTAATTAAAAGTGATATGATTACATTGGTTCTATAAGAACATGATAGGTATGGTCCGAGGAATTTGTGTTGACATTAACCACTAGAAATGAGATGACATGGTTTGTCTAGATGTTGAATGCGCTGATATACACTCAGTTATCATGAACACCATGTTAGGGTGACATGGTTCACTGTGATTTATGTGATGAGTTCATCAGGATAATGGTATGGCCAACATAACTTGGGATGATATTGACCATTGGGATATAGTGATCATGTAATAGGGTAAAAGGTTCCCAATGATGTGGACTAGGTATTGTTGGTGATTTTATCTCACTGTTGCTTCTTGAAATACCATTGAAGTCATGTGCATATAGACATGAATCAGTTGAGGAATTGTTTACAAATAATTATTTTTAGAGACCTCCATAGATATTTCAACTTATGGGATGATGTTGACCATAAATTATGGAGGAGGTTCTACCAATATAAAGCTATAAATGATTGTATTGGACCATAATGAGATGTTGTTATGACCGTCAATTAGGGACTGAGCCTCACCATTATATTTTAGGATGATGGGATGGGAATATTAGAGGATTGATATCATTGTGCCTCATGACGTTGGTCAATAGATTCAATGATGATTGATTATAAATTCGAGAACATATAAATCGCTGCTCCTGAGGACATAAGGTTGTTCAACCAATGGTGATAATTTGAATGGATGTTTGTTGGTTTTTGGATATATGGTGGGGCACACTGAGAGGATTGTAGTAATTTCCTGAAAAATGATATATGTGGTATCATATGGAATGAGGTATCATGTGACATTTTCATTGGTGTAACCTCATGGTTCATATTGTATGATATTCTTTAGGGGATTCCTAGTCCATAAGTTAAGGGCCCTCACCAATGAAAATATATATTTCCATAAATGTATCAGTTTATAGATATATATTTTCTCCCACATATTCAAAGATATATCACCATTGGCTAAAGAAGTTAAATGCTTCCATGTGGTTGTTGAGTACAAGGTAAGAGGGATAATTATTAAATGCGAGTGTGTTACCCATTAAATTTTATTTTTCTTACTCTATATAATTACGGATTGAAGACAAGAACAAATTGTTGATGACATACTATCTTTATAATCACACCATACAAGGGCCCCTAATGATGCTTGTAGACTTTATGTATTTGAGATCATGTAAGGGATGCAACTTAGGTGATGTACCATAATGATCAGATTCATATTTAATTTTCACTAGAAGGATGTAACTAGTTCTTTTGGTTCCTCTACATCAGACTGGATCTTATTTTGGGATTATATTTATATATTTGTACTTATATGATACACTAAGAGTTAACCTGATTATCATATTTTTGTGACTTAAAATGTTATGTACTTATATTAATATGTTACTATTTCCATTTGGATTATGATTAATATTTCTATGTACAATTCCACCACTGAGTTTTATTATTTCTTTTTCTATTATGTTATTGTTTCTGATGATTTATTTTTATATATGGACCACTATTTTTATCATCACGATAGGGGATATTCTCCCCCAAAATCACTTAATTATACCCTCACGACCATTCGAATTCCTTTTTTATTTGGGGTGGTGTGCTTGAGGCATAGTGGTCACCAAGCATAGAGAACCAATAATGTAGAAAACCAAGCTGGAGTGCTAAATAATTATTAATTTTAATATTAATAATTAATATATTGGTTATATGGAATTAGAAATGGTTGTTATAATTATATATAATTATGAATAATGTCATAATTTATTTGAATAATCATCATAACATTATTATACTCTGTAGATAGAGCATGTCTAATGTAAATGAAAATTGAGGTATGGATTATATGTCTTACCCTCCTTTAATTTGGTTACATTTCATTTTATAGACATATTTTTCATTGAAATCAGGTCATTACAACTCCATTGAATTATTATCTGAAAAATATATTTTTAATCATGTAAATTAAATATCCTTTTTATTGTCTCTCTATTGTGTTTTTTTATTCACCATTTAACAATGACATACATGTTTTCAAATCATGTTAAATTCATTGAGAAATTTTACATATTGTTTACATATATTAATTTATAAATTTTATATAATATTTTTGAGACATGATATATATTAAATCCCCATATACTCATGTTATTGGTTCAAATTTTAATTTATTTACTTCAGTACTATTTTATATTTTATAATCCATTTGGGGTCTAATTTTAAATCACTAAATTTATAATTTTGAAATATTTTACCAAAATAATTCTCTTCTATATTCACATTAATTATAATTCATCAATAATAATTTCCCTATAAATC
The DNA here is from genome assembly GCA_963277665.1 of Viscum album. Taxonomy (NCBI): domain Eukaryota; kingdom Viridiplantae; phylum Streptophyta; class Magnoliopsida; order Santalales; family Viscaceae; genus Viscum; species Viscum album. Next base: position 1,643,155,842 of record OY728145.1, read on the forward strand.
ATTGATTATTAATGCTCATTTACAATTATATTTGACATTATTTTCAAGGATATAAAAAGATTATTTTTACCGTGTTCCATATAGATTATATATAACATTCTTATAATGGTGTTGTAATAGAGTCATTTAATTTTTGCAACATGATAACCTTTTGAATATATTAAGAAAACTTTTCATTATGATTTTTTAATATTTTTTTACTAAGCTATGATGAAATTTTGAATGTCTGAATGCTATTGTGGAACCCATATATATTGATATTGACTCCTTGAGTCAATTATAAATCTATATTTCACTGGTAAAAGAAATGTATCTTATAATATAATTATGGGGAATGATAATTTTTGCTTTCTTAATAACAGTAATTAGGAATTGATGCCATCTCCACAAGGTTATGGGAATAAGTTAGTGATTCATGATCTTATATGTTTTACATTATTTTGATTATTTATGTTAACTAAACTTACAAAAAAATAATTTGAAAATGTAATATTTTTATATATCATTTATATTTTCTCATTCATTTACATCCCTTTTACTCATGTATTACATTATTCCAATGTTTAATTAATTAATAAATGAATTTAGATCCATGTTTTGTTGGGAATGTTTTACTTATTCTATTATTATGTTATATTGTAATTATATCAAAAAGATATGGTAATATTACACTCAATTATATTATTTATCCCTAATTCTTATGATTACCCTTATTGATTATTTGAGTAAAACCTTATCAAAAATATAATTTATGAATGGTTTAATGAACAGTTTGACATATGATATGTTTGGATTTTTATCATGTGTTATATATTCTATTAGAGAGGTTTATTACTATATATAAAATAAAAAATTCCTTGTATATGTAGAATAATTTCCATATGGATGGAATAAAATTCGTTTTATTACATAAATGGATTTTCTTTACTAAGAAATATTCAAAAACTAAATGTCATTTGGTATTTATGGAACATATTGTTAGATATTTATTTTTTTAATTATTCATTTAATCATTTAAATCATTTATCTTGTTTTCAATTCCAGTATAGAAGGAATATATTTTTTCACAATAGGTTTAGATGTAAAAAATATGGTGTTATACATATTAGACCACACTAATTTTCATGATTTTTTTTTGATTTAAATATCAGTAGATTTATAGTGGATAAGTGTTCCAAGTAAAATATTTTGACATTATGAACACTTTTCTATCATATTTAGTAATTCTTATTTTAACCCACTAATCATAAAAATCACATGTTATGAAAATTTTAAGAAAAATACAATAGAATTGTTTTTACTAAAATCAAAATTTAGTGGAATTGTGTAAAATATAGAATTAAATGTTTTTAAACAAAATATTACTTTTTAGACTCTAATTTCATGCACATATAGCCCTAGCATCACCCTATGGAAAATTCAAAATATTACGGTGTTATAAAATGATTATTCCAATTTTTTTATGGAACAATGTATATTAATTACTAAAATACAAGTAGGAATTTATGTATGTAATAGTTTACATATATCTATAAGTGTAGATAGTAAATTTAATGGATTCCATTACTAAAATTCATGGGAATGAATTTAGTGAAATATTATTTTTACCTGTCAATAACAATATGGAGTAGATGAAAAATATCGTGCACCTTTTAAATGATATCATTCAATTTATTTCATTGATCCAGTCACTGATGAATATAGTTATTCCACCATAATTGTAAAGAAGGAACTTAAACATCATTGTGGAATAATACTAAATAAATTTAGTATATGAAAATGATTTTACACTTTCACTAATTAGTATACCCATGAATCCTAGAAAATATGATTAATAAAATACATTTCTTAAGAAACTATAGAACCTTTTTGTGAGAAATATATAGAGACACATGGTTTTTACCTATAGGTTAATATTCTCTATATCAGTTATCAAACAATTCATTATGGGTATAAAAAAGTGGTAAGGGGGAGGATGTCATCACATAGTGCCATGTTGGAGGTGTAGATGTATAAATTAAAATAAGACAATTTATATTAGGGTATCTAGTATCACAAATTTAATGACCCTATTATAAAAATTATTAATAATAACACACACATAACATCATATATAAAGATCCTTGACCCCTATAATTATAAGAACTAATCATTAAATAGTGAATATTATACTTTTAATAATCTATAATTGATTTTAATGTAGTACCCATTAAATTCATGTTTTAGAGTTTTATATATTTATGTTTTTAACCATAAATAAAAATACCATATAGTACATTGTGGACACTTCTATTAAATATCCATTTTCCCATAAAACAAAACTTTTAAAACAAAACATGTTTTTGATTTCATTAAAATCTTCATGACCTTTATATTGAATAAATTTTTATTATTTCACATTGTAAACAATATTAATTTTTTTTTAAATTTTGGAAGATAAAAAATTACCAATAAGAGACATAAAAAGATAAATGAAAACTTGAAGTACATTTTAATTCCATTATACAAAAAACAATGTTTTCTTATTAATATAATAATCAATAACTGCATATAATCACGTAATAAATCATTAAATTATATTTAATACCCACTGTTTATCATTAAAATCTTAAAAATAAAACATAATGAATAAATAATCATCATGAGGGTTTCTTAAATAATATAAGAACCCGGGGAAATATTTCTTAGAAAAATAATTAAAAATTAGAATATTCATCAAATACCTTTTCAAATCATTTTTAACATTAATAATCATATCCATGAATAAAAATTCACTTAGGTTGCACGAAATATCATCTTTGTATAACACTTAAAAAACATATACGAATATGAATGACCATAAAATTGACTTCCAACATAATTACTTAATGCATTATAGCTCTATTTGGGGATAGAAATTAAATAAGATATATCATAGTCACCCACAATCATTAGCTTTATTTTCCTCATCCACCATTATAAATAACTTCCAAGTACCATACCATGATGAATAAATTTTACTCTTTCACTATTTCATTATAAAACACTTAACAAAACTTTTCAATTTATATGAAACAAACTATTATATAACAAAATAAAATTTCGATTAAAAAACCGATTTTCAATAATAAAATATAGAGAACAAAGGGAAAGATATATTTTTATAAATAAAAAATAGAATATTATAATTTAATCTAAACATAAAATGAATTTTATGGTCGTTGTAAAATCGTTTTCACCATTTATGTTAAAATAGAACATTACAATTGAAATTTTTGAAGAAAACATTATATAAAAAGATTCCATTTAAAAAATTATTAAATAAATCCAAAAGATACATAAAATATAATTTATTATTCCCGAATTAAGATATGAATACTTAATTTTTTTAAAAGTATCAAAATAAAAGAACAAGGGTTGGAATATATTCATTAAAGGTGGATTTGGAAAAAAAATTATATTACCTTGTGTATTATTCATCATGTACATTACTATTTTCCATAATAACAAAATTATGTAAATTAGTTACATATTTATGAAATTTTTTCATTTTAAATATACTTTAAATTTATTTAATAAATTTTTATATACCATGACATAATCATTTAATATCACATAGGACATTTTATTAATATAAGTCTCATTCGAAACAATGACATTGGTAAATTTATGGGGGTTAGAGTGTTCATTATTATACCATCTATAGAACAATAATAATAAAATTTTATCATTATTATTCAAAAATTATCATTTTATTACGAATCATGAAATATTGTTTTGAAAAATGAATTATGATATAATCTTGGGAATGTTAGGTCATACATATACATGAATAATGTTTCCATTTTTCAAAAACCATTTTCGTAAAGATGGTTATTATAATTTATAATTGTATAATTATTATTATATCATTAATACACTATTATTTCATTAAGTTCACTATTACCTACCACCTATGTGACGTGTTGTTGAAAAAAGAATCACATCACTTTGTACAGGTGGTTGTCAACACGTAAGCATGAATGATGTTATCATTTGTCATCGAATGTAATGGTAATAAAGTAAAAGATATTTTATGTTCTAATAATGTTTAATATGCCACTAATATAATATTTATACAATATATCCACCATTATAACTAGATAAGAGAGATAGTGTGGGAAAATGATTGAGGTCATTTTGTGAGGTTATAATGCCCCATAAAGATGAACAATTGTTTAATTTACCATTTAATTAAGAGGAGGTGAATATCGGGTACCCCATTTTAATAATAACATATATTCATATTTTTTTATTTTTTATTTTTATTTTATCATGGTTAATGAATAATTTATGGAGGTAGAAAAAGAAATAATATTAAAAAATTTAGTTAAGAACTATACACATTTTTAAAAAATTATTATGTTATAATGAAAAATAATTCAAATGATGGTTTTATAATAAAAAATACTTGTAGGATATTGGGAGGTATTTAATGAGTGATTTAGTGTAGGTATTGGATGAAACAAAAGGATTTTCTAGTGGGATGAAAAGAGGATAAAAAATTTCCTTTTATAAGTAAGGGTAGATGAACATTTGGAATTACTTAGAACAAAAAATTAATATAAATTAATGTAAATTTATAGAGGGATTTTAAATTATATATTTTGGATCTGGGATGAGGATAGGTAAAGGTCTTATTTTACAAATGAATTTGTATACGTTTAGTTGGTCTTTTCATAGTAATTTATTTCTCTAATTCAATATTATCCCATTTGATGATTACATCATTAAAAATAGTTTTTACACATTACGGGTCAATATAGTTACAGTAAAAGGAATAACACCAAAATAATGGACCTTAGTCAGTTTCATAAACAATATCACATTCACTGGGACAATGATATGATTTTTAGTAATTAAAATTCCTTTAGTAAAATATTATTAATTATAAAATATAAATAATTTCAATTTTCTAACTATTGATTTAATTTTACATTGAAATAAACTTTAAAAAAATTAAATTTTAATATAATACATTAAAAATTTCTTAAAATGTTATATTTATATATTAAATTTGTATACCACCATAATTCTCTCTTGTTATATAATTTTTCATTTTTCTAGTAACATTAATTTTTTTATTAATTGAATAATTATTGTTCTAGAATTGTGTATGATCTTAATGTAATTATCAGTAATTATAAAATATATATATTTTACCATGATAAAGAAGAATCAATTTTTTTATATAACTCTTTACAACCAATCATAGCCTCTATTTAGAAAATACCCTATAAAGGATCAAATCATGCCCAAATGGAAACCAAAAGTCCTATATTTGACATTTAGATGTTTATGGATGAGATTTAATCATACAATAATAAAAAATAAGTGTTAGGGTCATTTATTAGTCCTCATAATAATTCTTGTAACATATGTTAACTAAATTACCCTTATAGTGGTGACTAATATTTATCGCAGTTTCTATTCCAAATGATCAATAATAAAAGTGGTCCATTCAAAAAATTTAGACCAAATGATTCCAAATATAGAATTATTTCTTCAATACTCAAAACATCTAATTTTAAATATTTAATTAAAAATAAAATTGAAATTTTTTATTTAATAAATGTTTTCAGATAAACGAACATTCATTATTGAATTGTTTTCATATCAAATTAAGGTATAAAATTCCTTTTGAATACCATAGTTGGAATATGATTAATCAAACTAAATAAATAAAATTTTAAAACAATTCCACAATAGAATTTAATTATGTAATTTCCTTAAAATAAAATACAGTTTCCAATAAGAGTTTGTACTCTTCATTATTCTTAGAAAATCATTATTTTTATAAAATTATCAAAAATTTATTTTTTTAATATGTTAATATTATAAATTATGTTCATTTTAAAAAATTAGAATTTAAATTGTTTTTAAAACATAAGTTTATATAAAACAATATAATGCGTGAAATCAAAATATAGTTCAAGATGTTTATTTTTTAAATTTTCTTAAAAAGTTACCTAATATAATTATAATGAATAAAACACAATAAAGTATATTTAATAAATATATAAAAATTTATTTCTCAATGTTAACTAGGTAGTCACATTCTTTTTTACTTTAGGAAATCACATCCTTACAATTCTCTTTATAACATTATAAATTTGAGATGTTTTCCCCTATAGAATTTTAGATAACCATATTTCTTATTCAATACTATGGTATTTATATAAATCATTAAACTGGTGAATTAATTTTTTCCATAATATATTCTCTATATGGTAAATAATCTTAATGAGGGAATCATGAGGAAATTCTGTTTAATAGGAAACATACCCAAAATTTTCAAGGAAATCATATGGTATAATAAACTAAGGATGTAACTTCCCCACTTTACCAAAGCACATTACACATTTAAATGGTCACAATTTAAGAAAAACATGATCACATACCACTAAATAATTTTCATTCCTCCGATTATCCATATAATATTTCTTACTACTCTAATCTCTCCTCAACCATTTATTAATCCCATTTATGTTATCAATCATTTACATTACCAACTCTCATCCCAGAAACAATGTTTTCCTACATCCTCTTAAATAAATGGAGTTCGACACAAATATCTATATATTGCATCAAAAGGTTCAATTTGTATTTTGTAATGAAAATAGTTGTTACTATAAAACACAAATAATGCAAGTTTTTGACCCAAAATGTCATGGTAATCCATTTTAAAAGCATAAATAAATACTTAAATGTTATTATTTTTTACTTGGACATTCTATAAGATTTAAGATGAAATTATATACTAAATTTAATTTAGTACCCAATGACTTTTGAAGTTGATTATGAAAATTTAATGTGAAGATGGATCACCATCATATTCGATTGAGAGTGGAATTCCATGTAACATTAATATATCCTTTAGGAATGGTTGTGATTCATTATCTAAATACATAGTACCTATAAGTTTCACTAAGTGATCTTATTTAGAAATTTGATTATTAATAACCGAAGAAACATTATTACATAGAGTTATCTGTGGTATTCCAACCATGAAATCCAAGAAATGTTTAAATATTCATTTTTGAAATGTAAAGGGATGAAGTAACCCATTCATTAATTTTCATTATACTTTAAAATGTTAAAAATAAAAAAATGTCATGGTAATTTTAGAAATATCACTTTTCATTCAATATCATTAGTAATAAAATTTAAGGTCTCCCAAAAACGTAGTTCCTCCATGAAGAATGAATGATTGGGAACTATGATCTTTGTTGAAAAATTATCTTGTCAATTGATAATCACAAGGAACACATAATATTTTCACAAAACATATAAAACTATTTCCCCAAACATTATACTCAATTAACACACCCTTGTTAACAGATCATTCCCCTTCCCGTGAAATATTATCCCCTATTTAAGATAGAAGATATCTTTCTGATTGAGATTATTGTTTGGACTCCTGAAAAAATAGAATGTCTCTACATTCATAATTTCATTGTAAAAATTCAATAAATCGTCAACCAAATGTTCATATCACAAATTTATAATAGTCAGTGCATAATTATTTTTCTAACATAATGCATCAGATAATTGATTTGGTTTCTAATATGATAATGAATTATGTAGTCATAATTCTAAATCTATTCCACCAACTTCTCTGAATTAGTATTAACTCTTTCTAAATTAGCTTATACATCATAATTATTTTATCATTATACATTTATAATTTTACTACATATAATTTATGTATAAATATTATTAAATCAAGGGGATTCGTTTTTAATGAAGCATAACCCACTACATGAAAATTTTGTTCAAAATAAAAATAATTTCATTTAAACAAAGAATCAATGTGAATAAAAATTTAACCATTTTTGGAGGGAAAGGAAAAAATAGGTTAATTATTTTATTTACATTAATTTCATGAAAAATGTCATCACATTATTTTAACCACATTAATTTAACTCCTTTAAATGTTAACATAGTTTGTAGGATATACATGTGAGAATAATCATATATAAACTAATGGTAGTAACCTGATAATGCAAGAAAACAATGAATCTATATAAAATTTTTAGGTCCTCTCTATTCTACAATAACATTAGTTTTATAAGTTTCAATATTTATTCAATTTTTAAAAATAATATGATCTGGAAAATAATTTTTTATCAACCAAAATTGACATTTACTAAACATTCCATATATTTTATTTTTATTTAACCTTTATTGGACAATCCATAGGTCTTATTATTATTCATCGCATCATTCAGAATATTCCAATATTTAAACAATAATCAAAACCAAAAACCTTTTATAATAGTTGCGAAAATATATATTCATAATATCCATAAATATATTTGGTGTATTAGACAACCCAAAGGTAATTACAACAAACTCATAATGCTTGTATCTAGACTAAAATCGGTTCAATTGAATATAATGGTCATTTACCTTATAATACTGATATCCATACTTGAGGTAAATCATTTAAAAAAACTATTCCCCAAAAATTATAAAAAAACTCGTCGATATGAGGAAAAAATATACTTTCTCTTAAGAGTGATATTATTCAAGGATTAAGAAATAATTGAATGTCTAATTTAACCATATTTTATTCAAATAAATATAACTAGATCAATCAAAAGAAAGATTCTAGGATTAATAAAATTTCTATATAGTGACTTATACAACTTATTTCTCAATTCCAATTTTAATACAAGATGTATTCAATATAGGGTTTCTAATATTGGTTTTTCATCAGAGAAAATGTTAACAGTAAATTGAACCTCCAAAATATGAAAAAAAAAATAAAGAAGAACATTAGGAAATAAATCCACATATTCATTTACAATGGAGAAATCACCATTTTTTTTAATTTATCATCATCTTATAATTAAATTTCATATCCATATCTAATATATTAATCTTATTATTGTTATTTTATTAGAGTTATAAAATTATTTAATAGAATTTCCTTTTCATTGTAATCGATCATATCATAAGGAACAAAATGACAACAAATACAATTAATAAAACCAATACCAACCATGTGTATTTGGACATTGTTTTTAGGAAATAATATACCAATAATTACTATATAAATATTTCTATAAAACATAGTGGTTTTATTGTTTCCACCATTATATTTCACTAGAAGTTCAATCTTCCTTTCGTGAGGTGCTATTACCTTTTTACTTTCCATCTTTCTAGAAATGAATTAATGAAATGATAAAATGTCATAAATAAACAATAAATAATTTTAAAAAATATGTAACATACCTATCAACATATCAGTAGGTGGTTAAGCTACAACTAATGTTTTAGAAAACGGTTTTCCACACCATTTTTCATTGGGTCTTGATTACTCCAACACTAAGAAACTTGATTTAAAAAACATTGCAATAATTCACAACTAATAAGATTAAAAAACGCATTTTTAGATTCTCAAAATTTTTATAGTCATTGTAATTATAGTAATATTCCAAATGTGTTAATATTTAAAATTTGAAACACTTCCGAATTTTTACAGGAAAATCTCTAATATTCTTCTTACTAAATTTATCAAGAGATGGGAACATTTTTTTCTTACTTCTAGATTTGATCAGTAGTTTTCTCCACATTTACTAGAATTTATAAAATTTATTATTATTGTTTTCCTATGATACATAATTATTAGTAAAGTCAATTAATAAAATATAGGAATATTGAACAAGTTTCATAAAATATTTTCTCTCTTGGGACTCTAATTCCATTAGAATATTTATTTCAATCCTTTGTAATAGAATTTAATTTTACAATCCAGATTCATGATTATATTTTTTTATGTACAATTATTATCATGTGAAGTTTGATTCATAAACATCCACATTATATTCCTTCTTTTATCTCAATTACTTGAATTTCTTTCTAGTAAAATTCAAATAACATTATGAATATACTTTTCAAGAAAATTAATAATAAATTATTCCTTTCAAACGACATCAATCATTTCTATTTAATTGTTATTAATAATTATTTACCACCACTGGATAAATTCAATTATAAAATTTATATATATAAATTTTTTCATTAAAACTCTCATTGCTACTCATTATATTTAATAACTTCTCTATGGATTTAATCCAACCTTCAGCTATTACATAATAAAATTATCTAATTAATGATGGAGGGTGTTGTTTTATGAAATGAACCACTATGATTAGGTTATACTGTAGTGAATATTGTCTTTATCTCCCGTGGATACAACCAACATATATATAATGTTTCAACTATTCTGTCAATATAATAAACTATTCTATTTGTATTTCCAACCATTCCAAGATTGTTATTTGGAATGAAATCATCCCCAGCTTGCCTTCCCAGTCTTTCATCCTAATTTCCTATTGAAGAAAACCATTATCAGTAGGCATATTATATAGAAGTCAATTTGGTATTCTTAAAATGATATATCATTTCATATTAACCATAAATAATAGTATCTTATATGTATTATATTTTAATTTTCCTAACCCCAAATGTCATATAAACTCACCTATAATACCAACATCAATGATCTTACCTTAAAAATTAAATATTATAGTTTCATTATATTATTATTCTATTTATTATGTTCAAAAAGATTATTATTGTTCAGATTTGTAGTGATTTTTGTCATAAACCTTATAAAACAGTACAATATATTAATAAATGTACACATCTATTATGTATCCATTTTTTATAAAAAACATTCATGTAGAAACATGTTTTACTTGTAAAAAATATATTTCTTGAAGTCAAAAAATAACTTATTCATTATTAATACCCATAAATAAATACTATGGAAAATATTTTATAATGTGTTATGAGGACAACAATCATAGTCAGGACATAAAAAGAATAAAGGAACATGTTCCTTTATTATGAAACCATGATAAAAAAGGATGAATTCCAAGAATATAAAAATACCAATAAGAAATGTATTTTTCTTTAAGGAAAGGACTTGTTATGGTATTGGACGAACCTATAGAATTTTCAAGTGAGAAGAAATAGGGAAATGATGTTCCCTTTTATAAGTGAGGGGAGGGGAACACTTGGAATTTATTGAATTATTATAAATTAATATTCATATAAAAATGGTTTGGAATTTTATTATTTAAAATATCATTAAAGTATAGGTTTAATTCCACTAATTAAATTACATTTGGGCATGTTTAGATAATGTATTAAAATTTATCATCTTATTTTAACAATAAGTTAACCATTTTGACGATTATTGCGATAACAATGTTTTTTTCACTTTGTGGGTCAGTATAGTTGTTAAAAGCTAAAAAACAAAACATAGATTAAACATTTGTTGCTATAATAAACCATATAAAATAAACATTCATGAAGATAATATTTTCAGGAATATTAATTATTATAATTAATCATTATTTATTATAAAATAACATTAATATCAATTATTGAAATATTGATCTAATTTGATATTGAATAAAATTTTAAATAAAAATAATTTGAATAGAATAATTTCTCACATCCATAACATTTTATAATTATATACAAAACTCTTCGAGGAAAATATTTTTTTATATTTTTATTAAATTTAATAATTTTAAAAGCATGTATTTTATTTTTTTATTAATTGAATAATTAATTTGTCATTGTTGTATAAGATTTCAAGATAATTATTTAATTAATAAAAATTAGAAATAAAATTATATTATTAAAAAATTATAAATCATTCACCTAAAAAATTAAAACCGAACATAATCCATGCTTAACCATTTTTAAAAATTTAATTATTACTAATTAGATAGAATATCATTGCTTTCATTTCATTATATAAATAACAAATATGTACAAATCATGGTTAGAATGAAAAACAAGGTCACATATTTAACAATTGTCTATTTTTGGGAGGGATATGCACCTCAAATAAAATTATGGAACGTTTAGTTTCATTTTGGAGTCCCTATGAAAATATTTTTACCCTAATTTTCCCGTTATGACATAACTGAGGTGAGATAAATTCTTTATTGTTACTATTGATAATGAAAAAAAAGAAAAGGGGAATATTTACCAAATTTGGAAATCTTGATTTCAAATATGGGATTCATTTATTAATATTAAGAAAAAAATAATTTTTAGAACAAACATTAAAATTAATCTTACAAATTGAGGTGAAAAATTATTTTTTAAAAAAATTTCATTTATATATACAAATGGTTTTATACCAAATTCAAGTATGACATTCATTTATAAGATAGTAATTTTTTTTTGTTTTTAATCAAAATTATTATCAGAAAATTTTGAATATTTTCCATTATGTAATTTTACATTGTAAATTCTTCATAAAGATATAGATTTTTCAACAATAGTATTTATTTTTGACAATTTAACGAAGTCCAATCAGTTCAACAAATTGTAAGAAATTAACCATATGAAAATTTTGATATGATGATCTAAAAAATTAATTCCAGGATGTGTAATTATAAATTTATAATATTTAAATTGTTTTTGCAAATAAAACAATATAATAAATGAGAACCCACTTTGGTTGGAAATGAATCATTTTTTCATTTTAACTGGAACATAACTTGAATTATTACAATGCATATAATTAATTAAAATATATTTAATAAAGTTTTGTAAATTATTTATATTTATATTACTTTGGTTTTTACAAAATTCACTACTAAAAATGTAATTTTTCAATACCGCTTATAAAAACTTTGATTAATGAAATTATAGTTTTGTTATATTTTTTATCATGGATGTGTACACAAGATATATAAATATTTAGGTGGATAATGAAAATGGTTGTGATAGTATCATTAAGGTTCCTCGTATAATATATTTCTATATTTTTATTCTAATTATGGTAAATAATTTTAGAGACAAACAATCATTAAAAATAAAAAAATAAAAACACTAGTTTTAATATGTGGTGGAATTGATTGATAAATAATTAAAACATTTTGAACACATTACAAATGACTATGTGGTATTTTATATACTATTCCATAACAACATAAATATTCTACTATAATAATAGAAATTCTCTATGAAATTAGGGATGCATATGGGATTGGATTTCATATTCAGTGGCCCAGGATGAATATTAAGAAACAAATGACTTTCATTATATACCCATTTTTTAGAATATTTTTGAGTTTGTAGGAATAGGAGGAAACATTAAATAGATAAAGAGGCCTCTATAGAAAATATATTGGTAATATTTCCCCCTAAGAACCTAATTTAGAAATGAATAATGTATAAGTGAAATGATTTTTCTTATCATGTTTTTAAAATATGGAAATAATACCTTTTATGACCCTCTGAAAAAATTCCAACCATTGAATGAATACCTTTAATCCAATATATGGACTCTCTGGAGTAGTAACTCAGTTTTATCATTTTATAAAAATATTCATGGAAAAGAAATAAACATCATATTATCCATAAAATATTAGTGGCTAAGTGTTGATACAATATAGTTTACATGAATTTAATATGTCTCATATTCATAGTATATAATCTATGATATTTTCCAAGAAATTTTGTGTTTGTATTGTTTTCTAATATGGATCCTCTAAATTAAATTCTTAATAGAATTATTTTTGAATATAAATATAGTAACATGGGAAACCATTCATAAATAATATGATATATAATACATCTATTTTAATGAATCAAGACATTAAGAACTCCCAAATTTTCTATCATCCCTCACAACTCTAAATATATAGAATCCATAAAAAGGGGTATATTAAAAAATTTAGATATCCCACATGTTCGGAATCGATTTTTATATGAAATCCTGGAGTGTAACCTATAATTATTTGAAGGAACTGACGTTATAAAATAGTATCCAAGAAGTTATTTTTACATAACTTATAAACTCCCTCCTAAAATAATAATATAACTAATCTGATTTTATTTTAAAGGAATCATTATAAATACCATTGACTATATGTATAGTGTTATCCAATAGGTTTTTGTTTAGTTAAATTTGAAAAAATGTTGATTTAATGGTTAAAATTAAATATATAAATTGAGAGTAAAAAAATAAAAATGGAGGTTTCAATCCCCATTCTTGATTATACTATATCATTAAGGGTGAAATTCCCAAATAATTGGATAATTTATAATATTTCAAAATAACATAATGCTCTTGGAGATACGTTAAATAATTTGGTTGTCACCCTTACCACCCATGACCCTGATCAGATGATCATATTTGATGTACATCTATGTTTAGTGACCCAATTATTAGATAGGAGAAGACATATGATGATAATATTGATGCCAAGCTAGCGTTGGAAGTGTATTTATGCATATAAATGGTTCCATGGGTCGATATGATGCCCTAAAACATTGGTGATCTACTTAATTTATTATCTCTACATGATGGAGATAAAATATAATAAATAAAAATTAGAGATGTGAATTTTTTGTTTTTTGTTAATTGAAATTCGAAGAATATAATCTGTATGATTTATTTTGATATATTGTTAATAGGTATTAATAAGGGTAAAATATAATAAGATTTTAAAATGGTACCTTTCATGAGTGGGTTACTTTAATATAATATTATATGTAATATCTCTAAAAATATTATGGATTTGTATTTTTTCCATCTATGATGTAGGATTGTATGGAGTTCAAAAACAAATTATGTGTAGTATGTAAATGATAATTTCATCCACCATCAAATAATGTGTCTCCATTATTTGATGTTCTATATGTGTTTTATGATTTTAGGGATGATTGTGATGGGTTTATTCACACCACTATCACCAATAAGATTCAAATTCATTTTCAATACAACATATTTTTAAATCTAAATGGTATTAAATATTTCTATTCAAGTATGCCTCTGGGAAATCCATAATATCAACTAGAAACTTTAACAAGATTATTATATTAGGAATAAAATTTATTACCATTATAAACACTATAAACAATTTAATTAGTGATAATCTAATAATGGTGCAATCGTATCATATCATCTGAATCAAATATTTTTATCATTATAATGTTGAATCCAAAAGATTGATAACATACTTCAAAATTACCATATAATATTTCTTATATATGATAGATGGTGGTTGATATTTATGAAAATATTTTTATGGGAAGGAATGTAAATGAATTTTTCTATTATCATATGTCTATACACATTGTTACTATAGAAATACTATACACCATGTCGTATAAAATTAATTTAGTTTTTCTGATTGAGATTCATGATTCCTTTTATTAAAACAATTATTAATCAATATTTTACATGATATAATTGATCAAAATTTAATATATGTTTTTTATAATATCTCGATGAATATAGATTGCATGATTTATAAAATCTTGTTCTCTTATTAAATATAATGTCTGGATAATTCAACAGGATGTTTCACTTTTGATCATCTATTTTGGGGGGAATTAGTTTTATCCCAAAATACAGTAATGAAACCAATGAGATTTTTATAAAATATTATGAGAAATATTAATTTACACATAATTAATTTTTAGAGTTCTATAACTTATCATATTCTATAATAAAATTCTTTGGGATGGGTATAATTTAGTGTAACACACAATGTTCCCCATTAAATACTTCATATGGATTCTTGTCAGATTTGAAAAGCCATCGAACATGACCCAAAACAGTATGTAATATCATAAGTATTAAGTTAATATAAAATATGTATTATATTTTTATCCCTGAATAATACTAGAAATATTTGACTAGTTTTCATAACATTTCCCAAAATTTTATTAAATTATTCCCTAACTACATGGGATCACATTATATGTCATAACATTCTTATAGTTCAATGTTTTAGTATATATACTAATCGCCATTCCATGACGCTAAAATGTATCACATGAGGAAATCACTCTATTACCATACACTATATGAAAGCCCATCATCCAACAAAATTTTAAACTATGATGAATGATCCTCATCATATAACCCTAAATTATATGCCTTATGTTTTAATAATATAAAATTATACTACATAATTTCTCATCAACCCCATATATTTTTAAATAATATAGATTGTTCCTTATCACATGATATTAAACTGGTTATCATGAGGATTTTAAAATTTTACTATTATCACTATAGAAAATTATCATTCTAATATGATGTGATATTGAAATTAGTTGTCCTTTTTGAATGACCCAATACAAAATGTAATGAGATATATATGATATAAGATTAAATTATTATGTAATATCTATCTCCCATGTTATTAATCTACATATAATGTGTATTATTGAATTACCCTAAATTACATGATATATGATTCTAATTGGATGACATAAAATTGTATTATACAACATCTTCCCCAAATAATGTCAATCATTATTATGTGTAAATACTTTCAAGAACCTAATCTATAAGGAATTAAGACTATACTAGATGACCATAAAATTTAAAATAAAAAATCTTCCCTTTTTATGTTTAAGGTCCTCTAGGTGTCCTTGTCACATGACCCTAATCATCAGGGAATATGAGAATTAAAATTTAACCTGAATCAATATCATATATTTCTATCCCAACATGAAATTTAACTACATGGAATAGTAAAATAAAATGTGATTAAAATTTATGGAATCAGAATTGACCAAAAAAACCTTAAACATGATGTAGATCACTATATATGATCATGATTAAAATAAGTGCCCAATTTCTTTTGAACATCAATTAGAAAAAAATATGATTATACCCTATAATATTAAATATTCACCAAATAGTGATATAAAGGACCCATGTCTTCCACTCTGTATCGATTTATTTATATTAAATTTTGATATATAGTCATTGTTATATAATCATCCATAAAATAGTTAACCTAATAATGTCATGTATAATTTTACTATTTCAAGGATTCCTTAGTGCTAATCGAACAAAATGATATTGATCAATTTCAAAAAAATATAAACAAATACATGTCCTCTTATATACCTACATTTTATATAAATCTATTTTTATATAGTACACAGTAACATCCAAATCTTTTATCGAGGAACTTTTAATACAAATTCTGTTTCATACCATGGTTTTTGGGTTCATTTCTAATCAAAGATATGATTTCAACCCTTTTCCATGCACTAGGGTGCATTTGAAATTAGTCCATTTATTAATTATATGCAATGAAATCAATAGTATAATATAATTCATTTTATGATTCATATAACATAGGAAGATATATAAATTTATACGGATTAATTCCTTTTTCCATGTGATATACATATATATATATATATATATTGAAATTAAAATATAACATGAAGGACACAACAAAATTTTCTTTCTCCCACTCCCATCACTATTACACACTGATGCAAAATATTATTCACAATCACATTTGGATTGAATCTAAGTGATACATGAGAACCCATTTTAAAATCTATATTTTGTTGTTATAAACTAAATTTTTTTTGGTGTCTACAAACAAACACTATTAGAAAAAAATAATCCAGTATATATGACCTCGATCAATATGAAAATCTCCTCCATCTTGGCTACTGGTAAAAAAAAGATGTTTTCTATTTACAATATGTTATTTATGATCATCCTGGGAATTATATATCATTTTTTATAAGTCCTAAAACATAGAACTATAATTCATATTTTTATTATATTTTCCTACATAAATCATCATGCACCTAATATGATCCATATTGTATTACCCTAAACCATATATGTATTCAACCACTCATGTTTTGATATACTGACATTATGTATATCACTAATATTGGGTTATTTTTCCAATTTTAGTTAAGTTGAAATCCTTACAATTGATCAGTGTTGTGTGATAGTAAACACAAACGAAATTAATTATGGTCTGAACTTTTATGCATAAATCTAAAAAAGTGATTATATTTACATTATTGAACACCAATAAATAGAAAGCATAGAAAATTCCATTTATTTTTTAACTATTATAAAATGATATATATGTACAATAGTGAATGTTAGAGAATAAATAAAATATGGAAATGTTATACAATAATAATAATGAATTGAAATAGTTAAAATTTTGATGTTCTTATTGGTTTTATTTAATTTTAGGAAATGAAAATAATTTAACAGTATGGATATTCCATTATTTAAATATTTATCCAGACACATGATTTATTCTATTATTCTCATTTTTTTAACACAAAAATATAACTTGGTTAGTCTAATATGGCATAATTATATTAGTAAACCATTTTTTAAAATCCAAATAACCATAAATTCCAACAGCTGTTCTAGAATAAATTGAAAATTATACATTCATAAATTAACCAGCCAAATGTTTTTTAGTGAAACATATTTTTAGTACAACCCAAATTTATACAAATATGATTGAACGTATCTGGAAGATGATCAACCTCTGAAAACCATACTATTCACTCAAATTCACTAAATCATAAATTACAAAAACCATTATAATGTTTTGCCAAGGTGGACTTTATTAACATTTAATAATTGTATTTTTAGCTCTTATTATCTATAATAATGATCATATGTGTTATAATATATAAAATATTTCAAGAAATATAAAAACAAATTTGTGATGGTTTTTATATCTAATGACTTAAAAATACTCCCAATCTATCTGTTATAAAAACTATTTATGTATGTTTTATAGTGTTATGAAAAGATAAATTATAAGAGGGTGTCATTCATTTAGACACAATATGAATATAGAAATTGAAATTAATTTTTTTTTACACAATTAATAATAACAAAAGGAATGTGATAAGAAAATTAATTATATTAATGATTTTTTGGAAACTACTTTAGATTGGGCAATAATCATTTGGATATGTCGACAAGTTGTTGAAATATTATAAATATAATATATTTTGAGTCCATTTCGTTACACACCTTTTTTATCCATCAATATGAGAACCATTTTACTACATAAATGTGATTCAATAACAAGCATCAATTCTGTGAACTAACTATATCATGAGGAATAATAGTAATAAATTAAGCTAATATATCATTGTTTTTACACCATTATCATCAACATACTATTTCATTCCGAACCCTATTCACCCAAATGAAGAAAAAAAATATTTATACTTAATACTTCACTACCTCCCAATATACATGTGGCTACATACAACTAATGTGGGTATACTGTTTCTCAAGGTAAAAATATACCATTATATATAGATAACCTTATGTAATACAAAAAATAACACTAATCAGTGGTTAATAGAGATTAAATTATGGCATAAGAAAACCAAAATGTCTATAAAAATAAAATGACCAACACAATTAATATTAAAATGAATTAAAAGAACATCATATAAGTCATTTATGGATAAAAAGGATCTCCTTTAGATTGTCACATACATAACGTATGAAAAAAAATTGAGATAATGAATAATATTTGAAAAGTAGGGGATAATCATATATTGATACTCCAACACTACTCTTACATTTCTACCATCAACAATAACTTGGACCTTTCTCGAATCATGATTACTAAATATGATATTTTCATAGTTATTAGGGTGCTCAAGATATGTGTGAGTAAAACTCAATTATCCACCACCAATTGTCTATATGAACACATATATTATATATAATTATATTTTTTTGTGACTTGAAATATATATATATATATATATATATATAAAATATTCCATAGTTGATCATCATGTTCAACTATAGCACCCATGATTCAACATACATGCATCATTCAGTGTTAAAGTGTCTTTAATCACATCACACAACCCCCTTAGGACAACATGCTTTTAACCACAAATACCATATCAGAATCCAAAATACCATCATTGATATCATATAACCCAAATAAATACCTTTATTTGAATTATATACCATGAAAACCCAGTAAAATATATTAGTTTGTATTTATAGAAACATGAGCCACAAATCCATTAATAAATCGTATGATTAATTTTTAGAAAGATTCATCTTATAATATACTATTTTTGTTATTATTACACCTATACCTATTCAAAATTCATCATAATTTGAATTAAAATAATCCTATGGAATATAAGTCATCCACATTCCATGTGATCACAAATTCTTATCACCCATTCCCATGGTTAGAATTACCCCCAACCATATCCATATATAATCTTTTTATCACATGCCAAAAAAAATAAATTTTATGCATATACCATTTTAAAAAGGAAAAGGAAATTATTTATATTGATATTAAATAGATCAATTTGGTAAAAAAATATTAGAATTGATAGGAATGTTCAAATTATACATATATATTCACACTATGTTGCTCGATACATGATAAAATGATTCCCATTTCAATGAGGAAAACTATTATTATTATCAATAATTTCAATTATTCATTTATTATAATAATATTATGCTACATAACATGTTCTATTATGTCCTCATGTTACCATAGAAATCCCACCTAGTTTCCCCACTCATTATTTATTTATCCTCATTTTTCAATAGGAAAAGTCTTTACTATTTTAGACATCAACATTATAACAATGGAACATTAAAACACTAATCCCATATTTATAGAATTATTTTAAAAAATAACCTATAATTTGATCCTAATATTGAAATATTAACATTCAATATGGGTTAAGAATATCATATATCACATTCAATACACAATAAACTAGGGGAAGTTGATTGAAATAACTTACCTAATTTATACTAGATATTTCCAGTTGAATATATCTAAATTATTTTGGATGAAATTGTAAAATCATGAAATTAGATATATGAAAAAAAATATTTCATGAATTGTGAAAAGGAATATAATATTATTAACAATAAATAAACTATTATAAGAGCATTAGGGGAGTTATATATTCCTCGATAGAGACACCTTAGTGTAAGTCACTTTGATTATTATCCATGAATCTAATAATATAAAAATTATGGTTTGATGAAATTAAAGGAAAATAAGGGTTACTGGCATCTCTACTAATAAATAGGAATTCCCCCTTTTAATGTGTTTTTCATTTAAATAATTTAATTTATTTAGTAAAAAATATAGAACATGCATTATGATGTTACAAATATTAATATTGTGAAATTTAAAACTCCAAGGATGATAGATAAACAAAACCATAAGTCATCATTAGTCACCCCCAATGATATAGAGCCCTATAATTAGTAATTTATTTATTTTTTCACCCCTTCTTTCACCATGATACACTTCCCTAAAGACACAATTTGAGATATATTCCCTTGGTTATTGCAAAATACATACCCTTTTGAGAAAACATTCATGGAGTACCATGTGAATATATGATTTGATGAACCACATATCGTTATCCAGAATTATACTAATGCTAATTAATACACCTAATAGGCCTCTAAAATGTGAAAAATAATATTATATATACTATGACATGATGTAATTCATTACTATTTAGAAATAATAATCCCATAAATGAAGAAAAATAATTTTATACATCCCTAAAATTATTCCTATGATACCATTGTCAGTGTATAAAAATCCTATAATAAGGAATCAACCTAGATGCATTGTAAAAATTAAACTCTTATTCCACACATATTCATCACACTACCGCCATATATATCATCATAATTATCCTTGTGTTGTAGAATCACAACATGAACTAAAGTGAGTCTCCTAAAACAT
This sequence comes from Viscum album, assembly GCA_963277665.1. Taxonomy (NCBI): domain Eukaryota; kingdom Viridiplantae; phylum Streptophyta; class Magnoliopsida; order Santalales; family Viscaceae; genus Viscum; species Viscum album. The sequence continues at coordinate 1,643,177,432 of OY728145.1, forward strand.
ACCACACCAATATAACAACTTCTTTTTCTGTAATTCACTATAAATAATGAGTTTATTAACAAAATTAATTGAATACATAACTTGAATAGTCAAAAGATGTTTTAACCTTCACACTATATGAAATCTTATTAAAAAGATACATCACTGAACCTTATCAACAATGAAATCATAATACTATACTCATATATCATACACTTATTACCATGTCTCTATTTAGATATTACCATTATTCAACTACCTCTATTCACGAGTTATTGTCATTCCACTTAGAGTAATTAATTACAATCCATAAAAAATACATTTCAATCCTTAAATGGTCCCTCTGACTCCAATTCAGCATTCTCTCCATTCATAAAATGATTTTTAGTAGAATGATATGTCCAAATAGAGGATACAATAATTAGGATGTTCATAGTACTATAATACATTGGAATGAAATATTGCAACAGTAATATAGTAATCTATTATATGATCTTGAATAGTCCCACAAACCAATTTTAAAACATTCTTCACATCTATAAATGGGGTTTCAAAAAATATGAACCCAAATTCATTAAATTTGAAGAAACCAAATATAAATCCATTTATATATGATATTAGTCGTCTCATGATATATTATGAGACATGAGTTCATTAAATAGTCATGATCTTTGAGATATACTCTGATGAATTAATAATCATTGATTCCTAATCAAAGGATCATTATAGAGGAGAATTGAATATTTAATCATTTAAATACTACTTATAAACAAACCTACATCAATTTATAACATGTTTTGTTTTATAAAAAATTGAAAAGTGTATGATTGAAATCCCAAAAAATCCAAAATCAGGGAATTATATTTATACCATCTCATAAAGAACCGTCATTGTTCTCTCATACATCCAATTATTATATGGATTATTTCAAATACTCATATTCAATTTTGTATCTACAAACTTATACAAAACTTCCTAAAAGTGAAATTTTAAATGGTATTATCTTCCTAAAAATTTAATTTTAGGCATATCATAAATATTTAACTATAAGGGACATAAAATATACTATATTTATTGATGGATAAGGTCTCCAATATAGTTATAAATTATGTGACTATTGTCAATATGTCCCAAATCACACAACGCATCAGTTCCTCTATGTGTTTTCCAAAGCATTGTCCCAAAATATATGGTCTCACAATCCAACAACATCTTGGGAATAGAGTGTAGTTATAGAAGACCTTATATATGTAGTGATTGGTATTTACCCATAAAATGGTCACTCAAAAATAGATGAAATCCTCTAAAAAACTCTTAATCAAGGGCCACTGCATCCTTATCAAAATAAAACGATGCATTTAAAAGTCCCATGTGTAAAAAACTACTATCGAGATATGTGAAGAATTTATCATCTACTATTTAATATTCATAGAGACCAAAACAATAGATCTATTTTAAATATACTCATATATATTGAGGGACCAATCATGTGCTTTCTCTCCACGTTATATGGTACTCCTCATCATAATAAATTTTGAATTAGTTAATTCACTCTCCCACTTAATCTTAAAGCGTCATGTGGAAAGAGAAAATGGTGTAAAGGTTTAGTTTAATTTATAGTTCAACAAATCATGATCTATCATAGTTATGCAGCTATTTGGAATGAACTAAAAATTTATAAATCAAATTCCCTTCTATATTATTGAATTATTTTTTATGAAATGAAATTGTAGAAAACACATGCACCAAAATTAGTTTTATATACCATTACAAGAATAAATTCCCTTACACAAGTATCCTAAATCCAATGACTTATTTTATTACATTGGAATAAAATCTTGTAATTTGTATCTCCATGTAAAAAAAAGTTTAGTAACTTTTCAAAACTAGATACAAATATATGTATTGCTTTACAACATGAAATGAAATACCAAAAAGTAACTCTATTAGAGACATCCATATTATCCTAGAGCCTCCTTGCATGAAAATCACAATATAAATCTTTAAATACTAGGTAAATATAGATCATAATAATGGGGGAGTCCATATGATCATTATGGGTATGAACATGACATAATGTATCATAAATAATTATATAAAATAACGAAAGGTGAATAACTAAACACACATTCCATTAAATCATAACCATGATCATAATACGGTGGGAATAAAATATGATCAAATAATTACATCTAAATATTCAAAAGAGAATAGAACTTTTCCAAGGATATTATATTAGTTGAATAATTACATGGACTATAAATAACTAAACTCAAATTTACGGAATGCATAATGAGATTAATAATAAAAATACCATCAATGTTTTGATAAAAACACCATACAAATATATGTAAGACTCTTATAATACCCACACTAATGTTTCTTATCAAAATTAATGTTGCATTGAGGTGCTATAGTGGGACCTTATTCAAAAATTCTATTTAAAATGAATTCCTCATATGAATGGTGTGAAACATAATAAACATATACATTAATATTGGAACTAGTATAAAAAATGTAAATAGTTTTCCCGAATCTACAATCATAATCATAAACTAACCTGAGTAATATAGAGAATGGTATCAAAATACCACATCCAAATTAAAAATGATCATTAAAATCGATGAATTATCTTCAATTTAATTATAATAGAGTGAACATAGTTAATTAAAGTATCCAATAATGATAAATGAAAATATTTTAATAAATTCATTTAAAAATTCTTTTGATAAACCCCATTTTTTACATTGAAATAATTTATTTTAAAAATAAAATAAATTAAAAAATAGAAAACATTTGTTTCAAAATAATATTTTATACATGTAAATGATTTGTAAAAACATTATAATTCAATTTAATCAAGAAAATATTATCACTCAGTATAATTAAATGAAAAACTCTATTTAAATTTTTAAATAGAAACATTTAAAAGTCTATTTTTAAAAGGAAGGGTGAGTGTTAACCTAGTGAATGAATGATTTATATCAAATATAAATCCAAATAAAATACTTGAAAAAATGATATGATAAAATTTCAAATTAGAAATTATAATATTATTCCATAATCAATAGAGTAGATTTTTAACCCAAATAATTGAAATTGGGCTATGAATTCCCTTACCACTTTGTAACTTGTCAAACGGTATGTCCCACAAGCTTAATGATCATAATATGAAATAGTTTATACCATGAAGATAAATAGACCCATGATATTATATATTAAAATTTAGTATATATACACCACACATATGAAATAAGTTTTGAATGAGTCATCTCTAACATAAATAAAAGTGTGATGACAAACCCTTACTTTAGGTCTGAAATTGTTTTTACCCTATACACAATGTGTTGGATAATCAAATAAAATTCATTAATTTAATAATTTGTAACCACATAAATATATATATTATTTATTATAATTTTATAATGTTATTTTATTTCAAATCCAATGAGTTATATTGTTTAATTTTTTTATTCTGAATGCGTTCATTTAGTGGTTTTATGGAAGGTTCCCTTGTGAATAACTCTGAATGTTCTTGTAAAGTGCTAAAAAACACCAAAAGTGAAAATATTTAGAATTAATGAACTACATAAATTTTAAAAGGAAATATATATCATTTGGTTATATTTAATTGGGATGATTTATTATATAAAATGATTATAATATGTCTTAATTTGTTTTGGTGATTTTTACGACGATCATGAACTAGTAATGTTTTACTTAATATTTTGTTTATATATTGGTTAAACAAAATTAAATAGATTTTAATAGTAAAAATATAAACTTTTTTAATTACATTAATATTAATATGAAGAGCTTTTAATGTGCTAATTGAACACAAAAACTCATCTTCCATGATGTGGGTGAATTAACACCTCATAAATGATGGTTCCATTTTTGAAATAAAAGTAGAATAGAATAGAATTGTTGACGTGTATTATATGAACATAATAATAATCCAAAACATGTATGAAACAAATGTTACCATTACAAATTAGATAGGGGTGGTGTGGATAGGATAATAAAATAAAATTAAATAAATGATAAAGGAGGATAATTTTACCTCTTCAATACCATCTACTTGGGAACCTCATGAAGACATTTTGATTTTGTATTTGGTAAGACAAGTAGGTATCAAACATGGGGTAGAGTCTTGAGGTAGGTAATGGGTAGAAATTATAAATGATAAATTTCTTATAGGGTCTAATGAGAAGAAGTGGTGAAGGGCTGTAATTATAGGGAGAAGATATGGGTGTTTGTTTTGATTATTTTATTTATTAGTTAATTACTTTTTCTCAAGAATATCACTAGCCATTATTCATGTCAATAAGTATAATAAATAGATAATTATAGTTATAAGTAATGGTTAATACATTATCAATACACTATCCATCACTAAAAATTCATGTATTATTTTTACAAGGTTTTATACAATAAATTATCGTATATCAATTTATACGAAAAATTAAACTATTTTAGAGAAATCAAAAATATTCAAAGATACCATATTATGATTTTTATATGAAATAAGGGTTGGAAAATTGTAAAAATAATTTTCTAATTATTATAAAATTAATATATAATTAAAATAATCATTTATTTGATTGTTTCATTAGTAAAATAATTTCTACAAAGTATTTGTTTAGTTATTTATGTTAAATATTTCATCATTAAAATAATAAAATAATAATAATATGACATAGATAAGTATTAGAGATTTGAAAATATTATCTATAGTCAACGATGACTTAAAAATAACCCCATATTATAGTTAATAAATATATGAAAGTGATATTTCGTGATTTTATATAATTTAAATAATATCAAAGTTATTTTCATGGGAAAGTGTCAATTTGATAAAACAATTTTTATCCTATGTATTTAGGGTATAATTAACATCATCCAATAAAATTTTGTAATGTTTTATGGTAATTGTCTGACCCTAATAATATTTTTTTACCATAAATTACCATATTTACCCATATCTATGGTAAACAATACCAAAGTTAATATTCATATTATTAAAAAATATAAGCATCCTAATAAATAAATATTTAACTAATGAGTACAAAAAATAGATCAATTTTTAAATATTCTAAACTATGAATTTATAGAATTTACTATAAATTTAATCCCAGAAAATGAAATGAAAAACAATTATATTAAAATTGTATTTTTATGACCAAAAATGAACTTAGACCAAAATAAGATATAACAATAATTAAAATTAAATTAATTTGATTATTTATAAATAAATAGTTATTAGGTTCTTCTTATATCAAAATAAAATCATAAATATAATTTTAATACAATTATATTAGAACTTTTATAAAAATAGTTATTTTCACTATTCAATAGAAATTAAATATTTTCTCAAAAATACAAAAGAATTCACCTTAAGATAATTCTAAAATTTATCATTTAAAAATGATGATTATTTCTTCATATTTTGTTTATATAAATTTCCAATTTTATATTTAAAAAAACTATTCCATTAGAAAGTGTTAAAAATCATTTTAGAAAATATATCTTTTTTGCTTGAAATTGTATTTATTATTATCTAAATCATTTGAAACATATAGGTTGTATTATGAAAAAATTGAACAAATATTTAATATATAAAATTCATCAATATATTTTTTTAATAGTGATTAATTTATTTTAATTATAATAAAATTAAATTACGGTCAAAAAAATAGTTTTTTACAAAAAACACATCCTTCTTTTATAATTGGATATAATTTTCATTTATAAATAATTGTTATGAAATGAATTAATTTTATAATATTGGGTAAAATATTTTTTCATAATTTATTTTGTCACTTTTTTTTCGTTTATTCCAAATAATTATTGATAGCAATCACATCAAAATAATAATATTTAATCATTTCATTAAGCATGTTGATCTTTGTAATGTATAATTTCAAAGAAGATAAATTTAGAAATATATATACTATAAAATATAGGGGTGTTAATTCTCTAATACGTAAAAAAATTATAACCTAACAATTAAATTTTTTAAATCATTGTGTTTTCATTTCAAAATAACCTCATAGAATTCCCACATCGAAAAATTTCTAAATTAAACATTCTCTAAAAAAGTATGAATGATAAATTTGAAGGTCCCTGCAATATTATACATTCTAGTAGAATAACCTTAGTGAATATTAAAAATAAGGACATAGAATAAATTTCTAACCATCATGTTCTGATAGACAGTGATAAAGAACATATTCATTATAATTTTAACCATCATAAAACCTCAAATTTGTGATCCGTTAAATGTGTATTGATTTTTGAGACAAAAAAGTAAACAAATAATGTTTTTTTCAAAAATAATTGTACTATGTTTGATGCATTATTTTAATATTATATATAGATACATAATAAAATAAACATAATTAATTTATTTCAATTTCAGAAGAATAATTTCATCCTTAGAATATGTTTCGATCTATTTCCACTCCATTTCATGTACCATGAGATAGATATTGAAGATGAATTATTCATAAATGTAGCAATTTTAATGATTAATATATACTTTAATATATTACTTCATCATTTAAATTTTATATTAATCCAAAAAGACTATCACCTTTTGTTAAAAAAATATTCCATAATTAATAATTATCTATTCCAAAAGTAGTTAATCTTAAGACACGTGCAAAACATGTAAGTCATAAATCAAATAAAAAAATTTAGAATGAACATCACAAAATTTACAAAGTCTATATTTTCCAAAAATGATGTTGCTCTTAATATCACATGAAAAATATATGAATAACTCAATCACCTTAAATGATTTTTGAAAGCATACATTCTTAAATGAGTAACATCTCAGTTAGTTGAATATATTCCTTAAATCCAAACATCAAATAATTACATCATAACATAAACCATCAGACTACTAACCACCTTAATCGTCACCAATACTATTCGATAAACATCAATTTATTAGTATCCCTTCAATAATCACATATTTAGGGTTATTATTCCGACATCATTTATTATAAAGAAGATCTACTTGAAACTGGATCAGTTCCATTTATTACTGATGTTATTCCTAACATGTATTGATTTTTAAAAAACATATGTAATGTAGTACAATACATATATATCTCATGACTCTTATAACCAAATAAATATTGGTAAAATACTTAAATAACATAGTTATTTAATCCAAAAATATACATATTAATCATTACTCTTCATTTATGGCAGTACAATAATTTAGACCATGATCTATTATCCTTATTTCAGGTATATTCATTCGATGATTAAGAAATTGATTTGTGTAGTTTCCCATATCCTTTCAGTTGAATCACATTATATTAGAAACTTATTTCCTAACCTTACAATCAAAATCATTATGGACTTTATCTCCACGCATATATAAAACTCCCATTCCATTAAAGGAAGTAAAAGGGTTATTCTTTCCACTATTATCACATGTGGGAAAATATTTAATTCTCTTATTAAAATGATACTACTTTTTTATTTCTATATAATTTTTATGGTGCTTCCGTCTTAAGCCATAATACATAGAGAGTGTATTAATTGTCTTGTTGGAACATGATATTATATCCTCATTTGTTGGGAATATTTTAGAGACCTTTTCCCTTTGAAATATTTTCATAAGACCGTAAAATATTTTAATATCTTTACTCTTTGGATCTTGTACGTCGGAGAGGTTCCAATTACATATGTGAGGATCCATTTATAAATGACAACATACCCTTGATTAGATCATATAATTATGATACATAACATATAATCACAAAACAAGTGAAATACATAACAAAAATTAAATCATTTTTGCATATATAATCTCATAAACAAGGTTTATTGGGGTTGTTCTTCTATAGTGAACCTCAAAGTCAACATTATGGTTATTTTATTTAATATAGGATTTATTAAATCTATTTTCCAATGTTTCTAGTAATATTCCTATGCTAAAAAATTTAAAGCCCCAGATCATAGTATACAAGTGTAGGTTATTTACATTATTACATTTTCATAAAAACAAGGAATTTAGATAATAAATGAACGAATAGTTTATTGTCTTTGTGAAGATTGATGTAGACATAAGCATTACATTACAAATTTTAGTGAAATAAAACATAGTATCTCTCTTAGAGACAACCTTATTCTCCTAGTTTATGTCAAAATGGAAATCATGATATACCTCATTCCATCCTAGGGAAAATAAATCATAACAAAGGGGTGAGATCAGATTATTTGTAAGGGAAATCACACAATAGAAACTATCATAAATTATCATTAACCATAATACAATGTTAGTTAATGAAAACAGATTCTACTAAAACATAATCATTAGTATAGTAAGGTAAAAATAAAATTTGATAAAATAATTATATATAAATGATCAAAAGAGAATGTAAATTAACCAAGGATAATATACTTCTCAAATAATCACATGGATTTTCAATAACTAATCTCATATAGAGGGAACACATAATGTGGAACATCATAATCCTATCATTAGGGCTTCTATGAAGAAACCATATAAATATAAGCAAGGCCTCGTCCAATACCCAATCATGATTGGATCACAATACCTACAATTGCATATAGGGGAAATATTGGACTCTGCCAGACATTTATTAAGCCTTATAAATTCCTCCTGTGAATGTGGTGAAACATATTCTATATATCTATTTGTATTGAATGTTATATATGAAATGTAAATAATTTCCCCAATCAATAAACATAATGACAATGTAATGAGAGTAATACGGATAATGTTATAAAAATATAACATCAGAAGTAAATATCTTCAAAAAAATTTAAATAAAATATTTTTAAATGTTATCATAAGATATCAACATAAATTATGAAAAATATAGAAGAAAATTATCATAAAAAATCCTTGAAAGTATAGTGATTAAAATACCCTTTCTACATTGAAACAAATTATTATGAAAGTTGTGCAATTAGAAAAAAAATTTACTAGAAAGAAACCATATAAATATTAATTTGATTCCTGAAAAAATTAATGTGTAATTAACTCTATGAAATATTCTCATCTGGTGTATATAAAAAAGAAGTCCATCAGAATTTATAAAAAAAATTTAAAAATATATTTATAAATGATGTGTGATAGTTTACTAAATGAATCCATTATGTGTATTGAATATAAATCCAGATTAAACACATATTAATACAACATAATACAATGAAAATTCATTTCAGAAATAATGATAGCATGAAATAAAAAATGGAGTGTGTTTTTAACCCAAACAACAGAAATTGTGAAATCAATTCCCTTTACAAATAGTAAATATTAGAATCATATGCACCATAAAATTAATGGTTATAAAATGAAACATTCAATACCATGAAGATAAAGGGATTCATGATATGATATATCAGATAGATGTTTATATGCCTCACCTCTATGAAATAAGCCCTAAATAAGGTATATCTCAGAGATATAAAAGCGAGATTAGAAACCCTTAACTTATGTCTGAAAGAATTATTCGCTTGCAATTAATGTCACAGATTATAAAATCAGATTCAAAAATTACATAATTTAAAACCCATTTAACAATTATTTTATTTATTATTAATTTTTTAGGTTTAATTATGGCCACATAGATGAGTTATAATGATTAATTTTGTTGTTATGAGAGAATTCGTTTCATGGTTTCATGGACGATACCCCTATGTATAATTATTTTCATTCTTATCAAATGGGAATAAATTCTCCATATGTGAAATTATTTTTTATTAATTATATTACATAAAATGAAATGGAAACATATATTATTTGGTTATATGGTATGTGGATGAAGAATTTATTAACATATAGATGAAAATGTCTTTGTTTTTTTTGGTTTTTGATAACATCGTGAACTAGTATTGTTTTATTTATTATTATGTTTATATACTGGTTCAATAACCTTAAATAAATTTCAATTCATATAATTGAATAAGTTATAACCATAAAAAATGTTTTCTGATGATCCTTGAAAGACTTAATAAATAATGAAAATTTTCATCCATGAAGGCGGTGAATTGAAACCTCACAGATGATGTTTTCATTTTTAGAACAGAAGGATAAGAAAAGAGGCTTGATGGTGGATATTAATCAACACAATAAAATTCTAGTATAGGTATTATTATGATGTACCATTACACTTTGTATATGGTGGGTGGGGATATTATAATAAAATATAAGAAATAAAAAGATAATGGAAGAGGAATTTAGCACATTAATATCATCTCATTCGGAACCTCCTTAAGACACTTGGATTTGGTCTTTTGGGAATACCACTAGGTATTAGAAGCGAGGAAGAGGATTGGTAAGGGAAATAAAAATAAATTAGACAAGCTACAAGACTTATAATGTGTGAGGAGATGGGGACATGAAAGAGGTATATATAGGGAGAGGGGATGGTTTTTTTTATTATTTTGTTAATTAGTTTATTATTATGCTGCAAGACTTTTAATAGTGATGATTCTTATGTCTATGTGAATTATATAGTGAATAAGAGTTCTAAATAACAGTGCATGCATCCTAAATACACCATAAAAGACTAAAAAATTCATTTATTTAGCATATAATGTTATATAAAATAAATTAGCATATTTCTTTGTTCACAAAAAATTCAACTATTTTAGAAAAATATCAAAAAATCACCATAACCATTTTTTGAAGTGTAGATTTAAAAAATGGGCTTTGTTTTTTATAATGTTTTTGCAAAATATGATTAATGTATTTTTTTATTAAAATGATCATTTATTTGATAATTCTATTAATAAAATAATTACAAAATCATCCTTGTATAAAAATTTAAGGTAGATATGTAAACATTGAAACATACCCATAAAATACCAAGATGTAGTTAAATATTTTAGCTTTTAAAATAATATCTATAGAAGGATATATCTTTTAAATACAAATATATTATAGTTATTAAATATATCAATGTAATATTCTGTGATTTTCATTAATTTAAATAATAACAAAGCCAATCTCATAGACAAGAATCCATTAAATATGTATAATTATAACCATAAGTTCTAAGGGTAGAATTAAAGTCATCCAATAATTTTTTTTAAATTTTTAGGTTAATTTTCTATTCCTTATCATGTTATTTTTACCTTAAATTTTCCTATTTACCCTTAACCAAGGTAATTAACAATTACCAGAGGCACTATTCATATTTTTTTAAAACAAATGATTCTATTAAACATATATGGACATTATTACTCAAAATATGTAATAATTGTTTCAATATTAAAAGCATATAATTCACAATGTTTAATTTTAAACGAGTCCCACAAAATGCAATGAGAAATTTTTTTATTGAATTTAAAATTTTTAGACCCCAAATTTTTGTATAACAAAATAAGATATATGGATGAATAGTTTAAAATGAATTATATTATTTAGAATTAAATATTTATTAATTTTTATGCATATATAATAAAAATCATAATATTACATATAATATAATGAAATATAGACTTTTATAAATATTTGTAATTTTAACTATTCACTAGAAAATAAATATTTTCTAAACAATACCAAAGATTAACCGTCAGATAATTTTTAAATTATATTTTTAAAAATGAATTTTATATTTTCAAAATAGAAATTTTTTAAGTATCAAAATTTATATTTAAAATAATTGCCTCATTAAATGGTGGAGAATTATCATTTTAGAAAATATATTTTCCTTGCTTGATAATGGATTTATTTAAATCTTAAGAATATCAATATTATTGTTTGAATATAGAAACATTTAATCAAATATGTAGCATAATAACTTAATTATGATCATTCACTAATGGTGATTAATTTTATTTAATAAAATAAAATGAAACTATAGTCAGAAACATTATTTTATATAAATAACACATCCATTATGTTCAATTCATTTTTATTTTCATTTCTAGTTAATTATAAACCAAGGAATAATTATTATAATCATGTGTAATCTATATTTTCATAGTTTTATTAATAAGTTTCATTACCACCATTCCAATGACTATGAAATAAATATCATAATTAAATAATAGCATTTTATCATTTATTTTGCTTGATGTTATGTGCAATATATTCTATCAATGATGATAAATTTAAAAATTGACATACCTTAAAATAATGGGAAATTACAATATGTTATATAAATTGGATTTAAAATAAAACTATGAATAATATACATTGATATTATATCCATTTAATGAGGATCATATGATTGGTATATAATAATGGTGTGATAAAACCTAATTAACACAGATAGAAGAAGTGATGACCTCAAACTATAGGATTGTACCCTATAAATCCAATTTATAATATGTTTTAAGGGATTTAGAATCAATTTGATCTACCCTTGACCGGTATCAATATATTATACAAAAATGGAATCACAATAATGCTAGTTTATAGTGGAATTTATATCTCATAGAGATCATGAACCAAATCTTGGTCACCAAACAACCCCATGGAAATCTGAGCATCGTATACCACACTCTTACCATATTTTAGGTTTTAATAAAAGGATATATATATAGACCTTACATTATTAAATTTTTATATTTGTTTTATAAATTAGTGATAATATTTTGATGTTAATTTCAATTTATATTGATTATGTAATAAGTTTGATAAATATTTATTTCTCATGTGATGAGATATAATTTTTTTTGATATGTATAGTTTCAAAAAATTAACCATTTTTTATGATTTCAATATATTTAAAAATAAATGACATACTAATAAGTTTTATCATGAAATAATATTAAAAAATATTAATGATAATATTATTTTATAATGTCATTCATAAATTTTATAACGGTCACAAACCTATTATATAAAAAATGTATTATTCAATTAATGGAAATTTGTGAATAAAAAATATTAATTATCATGTATTCAAAATTTTTTTGATAATAAAATATTATTTTGGAAATCATAATTTAAAATTTAATGAACATGGAATTTTTATAATTTTCCCAGATAGTCATATATTTGTGTAAAATTTTAATACGGTATAATTATACCATATGTATAATTAAATAATAAAAGTATAAATGGGATTTAATAAATAATATAATGTTCATAAAGGCCCAAAATTATGTTCACCCAATAAAAACGTTTTTTAAGTAATTTTAATAATTTTATAAACACCAAATGATTCATCTAAAACCTATATTATATTTTGAGGTTTAAAAAATGTTTTATAAACCTGAATCACTTCGACATACCAAAGAGAATTATTTTTACATGTTTTATTAATAGTCATATATTATAATAAAAACATTTCCTATTTTGTAGAATCCATGTTTAATAAACATGTAAATGTTTTTGGATTTGATTACTTCATCATATTTATTGAAAAACCAATGTTTATAAATTTATAAAGGATTTCAATATCTTTTTCTATATAGACACACCCAACATGCCATTTCTCTTCACTCAAAACTATTGGGTCATGATTTTAATAAAACACAACTATGTATACACCTCCCAATATTACCCAAATCTCATAATAATATCCTATTATGGTTTTATATTCCCTCTCTCATAGAAAGGGATCCTCTCTTTATCAACAATATTTGAGAAAATAATTGAAATTATGGCATTTTTTTTGTGAAAATTTTCATTTTATGATACTTTTTTGGAATCAATCTTAATTTCCTTATGATGCCTATGTGGTGAGAAATTACTTTTATACTCATTAAAATCATCCAAATTTTTTATATACCACAATTTTTCTGCTGAAATCATCCTAAGATTATCTATAAAATACATTTTTGTTGTGAATAACCATTCAAATTTACACTTAGAGGTATCCACCTAGTTGTATCTATAAATCATTGATTAGGTATTTCCATGTGTGTATCCCAAACGTTATAAATTATGGGTTTACTATTGATGAATGTAATCATTCCTTTGTATATCCACTATGGAATATTTATACATGTACATGATATGAATGTGATGGGTGGGACTGTAATTATATAGCCTTCTAGTGCATTAGGTAATGTTTTTATCTCATGAGATTCCTTGTACACTGAATGGGGTGTTATCCTAAGAACACTATATTCTGATTTCTTAGTTTTTATTCTTGACTTTTGTCTATTATTCCATGATTAATGTTATTCCCACATCCTTCTATTGATTTGAGGTTATTATGAAATTTCATTTCTCATTCTTCAAGATTATGACTATTGCCCCAATTATTTTTCCTTGATGTGATTCTTGGCTCACACATACTGCTTTACCTATGAATTTTTATTCCCTTACTATCCTTTATAGCCAACCCTATCCCTATATATGTATCTAGGTTATCCCATATAGATTTAGGAGATCTATGAATTATAAGGGAATATTTCAGAGTTTTAAAATAATTTCACTTTACCAATATTTCATGTAAATGTTGTACCTACCTAACTTCCACATGAAACTATGATCCAGGATCTTCTAGGGTTGTATTTTATTTATGTTGTTATTTTAAATCATTGATTAAATTGTAATAAAATATTTTTTGACATCTTTGGAATTAGTGGAATGTATAGTTATTTTTGTCGACTAGGATTATAAGGATATAGTTAAGTGCATTTGGATAATACTAAACATAAAAAACAACACATAATTTTGGTAATGTATATAGTAATTTTTTCAAATAAAATTCATTCATATATGGGTAATACTTGTGGATATGGCTGCTGAATAATTTTACACATGTATAATAACACTAAAAGGGAACATTAAGATAGACTTAATCATCACCTGGTGCATGAAAATCAGCTTTGGTGAAAATATTTCTTAACACTCCCAGGTGAAATGATTGGGTAAATTCATAATCTCTTAATGATCAATTATTAATGGAACTAAAAATACAATAATTTATTTTGTTAGTAAGTAGATCATGGAAAATATATATTGAAAACTAAAAAAGATCAGGTTAAATAATAAATTCCATTTTTGTTTCATCCCTTTGACTTTTATTACATAACATTTATATACTTAAGAGTTCAAAATTTCACATCATTATATTTAAATTAGATAGAGAAAAAGATTGGATAAAAAAATAATTTTGAATGGAACAATTATTTCACATTTTTGATCATAAAATTTCCGATGTGAATATGGTTCTATGATATTTCCTATATCACATAGGTTTAGTAGAACATTTAAAAATAGGAAAAATAACATGGTAATAGAGCTATTGCTGAAAAAGTGGAGATATTGTTTCATCATAAGTACATAAGTCCTCCCATGTAAATATTTGTTGGATGTATTTTCCATCAATACTTGCAATAACCCTTTTGAGTAAATTATTTTTTCTATTATAGGTATATAATAGATTAAATTTTTGGTAGTAAATGAAACATTTCAGGAGATGGAAGTCAGCATCAGTTTTAAATATTTCTATTTGATTCAATATAAGTTCATAGAGGATGAGCAGTCTCCATTATTATCATCATCTCAAGAAATTATATTATTTCTTTTTAGGGAAGTGTATCTTTCTCAAATGATTGAGACTTAGGAACATATTGGCCTTGGAGAAATTCCAATTATTAGGGAATATACTGATTTGTTTCCCAAATAATTTCTTAGTCTTTCCCTAGTTTTGAAGTTTACTTCTCATAAAATCTCATAAATATAGATTTAATAATATCCATGACTCTATATAGAATTTACATTGATGAATTTCTTGTTCTAAAGAAAAAATTAATGTTAAATATGGATAAAGGGTTTATACAAAAAAAATTATCATCATGGGATACTCTAGTCCTTTTTTTCCGAGGGAGGATATGTTAATGAACCTCTATATTGATTATCATGAGCTCAAAAGGATGATGAATATTGTAATCCCCCAGTAATAAAATCCTATATCTTTTTAATTACTGTATTACATTATAAGGATTAGAAGGAATAAAATCCAAAAGGACCAAATAGTTTAGCTATTTTGGAGAACCATATTAGATAAATGATACCGATATTACAATGGGTAATGAAAATAAAAAATATCATATGTAAACACTTTACATAATTGAAACTCATTTAATGGATTCCTCTTCATAACCTTAGGAAGAGAAACATAATTAGGGTGAGTTCAAATGCTTAAAATTGGTATGTAAATTGTAAGAAGTAATAAATCGATAAGAATAAATAAATATGGAAAGGTAAATAATTGAGAATAGATTACATTTATGTAACTGTATATGGGATAATCAATATGGAAAGGTAAATAACTGAAACACATTCCATTTAATCAATAAAATGAGAACGAAATGAATCCATAGAATCTATCATATACAAATTTCAAAGATATTAAAATCAATAACTAAAATATGTATGAATGAAAATTTTCATTATTGGGCACCATTTTTTAGGCACATGCAAACCTATAAAATTTAGACCATTCACATAGACAATTAAAACTATGTTTAGAAGCCCATTTAATTTGAATAACTTATTTGTCTCATGAGAATATGTCAATTCATCTAGAAGATATAAAATGATCAAGACCCTGCCATCACATCCTGTCCGAATAATTCCTCATTTTGAATAATTGATTTTATAAATATATAAAATGCATTATAAAAAGTTCATATTGAATATGGAATATATATTTAGTACTATTTTCCAAGAAAATAAAATAACAGTAAAAGTAAACAATGTATTTAAAAATGGTATAATTTTTAGGAAAAATAATATCCATTAGTCAAGAATGTGGATATTTAAAAAAATTATGATTTAGAAATGATTACAATAAATTTATTATTTCAAGATAAATTTAACAATCAAAAAAGATAGTGATATTGTAAATACAATGTTTACCACAAGGTAATTTTTAGGCTAAACCCCTTGGGTGAGATAATTCGATGTGAAACAAAAATACCATTAATTTTGAGTAAATAAAGATATTAAATAAAAAATTAAATTATATAAACTAAATTAAAGTGAATTGCATCGTAAAATCAAGTATGTTTCAAAAGAATATAGATTGAGATGTAATCCCTTACCATGTTTTAAATTTTGAATGAACATCATTTAAAATCTTTTATAACAGTTTAAATCATTTTATTAACTTATTACACAATGATAAAAATATTTATAATATCATATATTTTATTTTTTATAGTATATTTTTACATATTTGTTAACAATCATTCGTTATTTTTCCTATTTCAGATACTATTTTCTTGTTTTCCAAGTATGTTTTGGCTTGTTACAAATTGTTCCTATTAATCAGATCATGATTTCAATACATAAAAATTTTAATCCATAATATAAATATTATATATACATTTAATATATATATTTATAATAATCTATTGTCAAGGCCCATCCCATTGGGGCCCATTCCACAACTCCCCAAGCACGCCCCCAATAGGCCAGGGGTCGGTAACTAGCATCGAGTAGGTATGTCACTAACATGGGAGGCATTGCCTATAAACCTGTACACACATTTAAAGACATCTCCAAGCCGACAAAGATGAAAAGTAAAAACTAATAAAAAGAGAAAATCATGTATACACTAAAAAATCCCAACCAAAAGAGTACGATAGGAAAGTAATGTTCAATAATGTAAAACCCGTGGCCAAAAGTACAAGCCCTCCAAAAGAAAGTCTACAAAAAATTCCAAACTGCAAAGAAAGGTATTGGGAATGCAATCTGTAGTCGTAGGAACACACGTCGGCCTACCTTATCTCACTGAGCAGTATCTAGTCTTGGTCCACCTAGAATCTTGTCAATGGTTCGCTCGTCTGCGCACGACACAACATGTGCGGGCAAAGCCCGTGCAGGGGTGAGTATAACAATACCCAGTAGGACACCCCAAAACCACAAAGGAATACAACAAGGGAAATATCACAATGGAATGATATATTCACCACTACAAAGTATATGTTTAAAGAATATATAAAAAGAATATCTAGATATACTCATACATGATCGACTATCGCAAAACCACCACTAAGATCCAGCTCAAAGATTCCACAAATCACGTAACCGGGAGAACATAATCCTATGTCTGAAGAATGTTACGATGCACTCATTCCAAGAGAACTCACTCCACGAGTAATGAAGAATGATACTTGATTCGTCAGATAAGGATCACAACTAGTAGCTATGGGGTTATTCCACCAACTCAGTCTGAACTAACCTGCTAAGTAGAGGATTGATGCTTGGGTAAATTAGGTCACATCGATACCAAGAAACTCTACCTAGGGTACCATGAAGAAATAAAGGATCCGTCTCTAAATATCACAGAGGAGACTCCAGCAACTCTATTTAGGAAGTACCGCTGAAGGGATCATACTCATATATGTAAGAAATGATACCAGAAACCATCAGGGGAAAGACCAAGGGGACGAACCCTAAGAAAACTAGACCAAGTCATATAATGCAACTGGCTCAAGCCATGTATAAACAGGTTACATGGTATGTAGTAGGGTCACACGCCGTGTTCCTTTACACCGGGTACTGCCCATGTAAAACAGCATGTGTTAAGGCTTGTCATATAAAAAGTAACTACATGGCATGTAGAATGATTACACACCGTGTCCAAGTGTCCAGGGTTCACATCGTGTATGCTGGCCATGTGCCCATACAGAGCCTCAACCCCTGTAGCCCTGCCCGTGTACCAATACATGGGGTATCCCGTGTATCTGGACAGGCCTGGCCGGTGAAGGGTATACATGTCGTGCCCTTAGACATGGACCCAACCCATGTCTGTGTACTCCCGGAGTACATGCCAGGTGGTCTACCGACGAAAACACACTCTGTAGCCCATACTACACATCGTGTAGTCGGGATTTCTCCAGAATCGATGCCTTCTTCCTTGTGCCTCGGTGAAACCTTCGGATTCACAATCTATCATCTGTCTGCTATGACACTCGAGATCTCATGTTTCCTCATCATCGTGATTCCAAATACGTGGGTTTCGGGCCTTCGATCGGCTCTGAAATCCGATTCCGGTCACTCGTGCAGAAATCGTTTGAGGAACGATATCTTCTAATCCACATCGAACCGTCTATATTCATTTCAGTCGAACCTCCATGGGGTTTTCCCGATGCTAGATCTTAAATTTGGGATCATTGCATCACAAAATGGATGCACAAAGATCCATCATTTATATATCCGTGAAGAATTCATAGAATGCACACGAAGAACATGAGAAATCGAGGAATAAAGGGATGAACCTCGATTGATGTTCATGTTGATCTTGGTTTTTCACCATTAAAAGGATAAATGAAAACAAAATATCCTTCAAGAATCATCCCCAAATAAGATCCCACAGATAACCCATCCCGCATAATGATCAATCCAAATACCAATCTGTTCATTGATTGGTCTCTGTCCGTCATTGAAATCAAGAAAAGGATAGAAATCACAAAGAGATCAAATTCCCTACTTAAATCCATCGTGTTCATTGGCAACGATCCGTTCACCGCATTGTTGTCACCGGCGAAACTCATCAAGAACATCGTCGCCGCGTTGGGGGTTTTCTCCTTATAATTCCATAGCCTTCAGGGGAAATTCAAGGTTATTAGATAAGTAACCCCAATCCCCTACAAAATCAATAAATAATGATTAAAATTTATTTCACTTCAGAATGATTTAAAAAAATACTTTTATTAAATATATTATTATCGTTACGTCAAAAAACTAGATTTCACCACTTACATGCGCCAGCCGATGTTAGGTCTGGCCTAAGGGGAACTCTATGCTCTGAACATAACGGTGACCTCATAATTCTGATCTGAGCACCTTTTCAAGAGTTATTCCCCTTTTTCAGGAAAACAGTATGTGCACATTATTTAATTATTTAACTAAATTCAAACATTTTTTCCATGCTCACTGGGCCTCGGAACTGCACGTCATCTCAGATCCTGGTCTCAAAATAATTCCCATATAAGACAAAAATAATATATGGAAAAATCTGAGACAATACATCCTCCTCACCTTAGGGATTTACATCCTCGAAAAGGCAAAAAAGGCTACTAAAAAAGATGTGGATACTGCACACGAATCTGAGCCTCTCGCTCCAACATGTTCTCCTGGCGATTCTCGTGCTACCACCAAAAACACACCAAGGGAATATCTCTGCCACAAAGGATCTTCTATTACCAATCCTTGATCTCCACTAGGTACTCAGCAAAGGTCACTACATCATCGATGTCCAGCTCACCCCAGTCGATAACGTGTGATGGATCATGCACGTACGTCCGTAGCTGCGACACATGGAAGACGTTGTGTACCCAGTCCATCTACGGAGGTAAATCCAAGCGGTACGCCACTTCTCTCACTCTACTCAGAATCTGAAAAGGGCTAACAAACATCAGAGGTAGCTTGTCGTCTTAGCCAAATCTCAACAATCCCTGTTGAGGTGAGACCCGAATGAACACATGGTCTCCCTCCTCAAACTCCAAGGTCCTCCATGTCGTGTCGGAAGAAGAATTATGCCGACTCTTTGAAGTCTTCATCTTCTCCTGGATGATCTTCACCTTATTCATTGTAGATCACACCATCTCTGGGCCAGTGAGTGCCAACTCACCTAGTTCTGTCCAGCAAAGTGGTGACCTGCAAGGTCGCCTGTACAAATCCTCGAATGGTGCCATACAAATAGTGTAATGATAAATGTTTTTATAAGTAAACTCCACCAGTGGTATGTGATCCTCCCAGCTATGACCGAAGTCAATTATGTAAGATCTTATCATATCCTCCAGAACATGGATGATCCGCTCTCTCTGACCATAAGTCTGAGGATGAAACGTTGTGCTCAACCGTAACTGAGTCCCAAAATTTTCATGCAATCCCTTCCACAAATGGGATGTGAAACAAGCATCACGATCTGAGATGATCGTTTATGGAACTCCATGATGTCGATCTATCTTATTCACGTAGAGGTATCATAAGATCATTACTTAACTCTGCTCCCGTATGGCTAGAAAGTGGGCTGACTTGTTGAGTCGATCAATGGCCACCCAGAAGGAATTGTGTGCCCTGGACGTACGTGGTAAACCCATCACAAAGTCTATAGATACACCATCCCACTTCCACTCTGGCACAACAAGGGGCTAAGTCAAACTTGCTGGAACCTGGTGCTCAGCCTTTACTTGCTGACAAGTAAGGCATTGAGAAACAAAATCTACCACACTCTTCAACATTTCTGGCCACCAAAACTGACATCAGAGGTACTGGTACATCTTTTCCATGCCTGGATGCACCAACAATGGAGATGTATGGAACTCCCTCAGAACCCCTCCCGCAACGTCACTGGTACTACACTATGCCCTCTAAAAAGAACAACGTCCTCCCCACCTTTTGAATATCCATTAGTAGCATCACATGAGGATATTAGAGAACGTAGAGTCTCACATCTAGCATCCTAAAGTTGTGCTTCCTTGAATTGTTGTAAGAGTGGAATGGTAACAACCATCAACTGTAGGTAAGCTCTCTCTTCTCTATCCATGATGGATTACTATAAAGAGGCCAACTGCCTCGTCGCCTCATCAAGCAAAGATTTCCTGCTGAGAGCATCTCCCACAATGTTACCTTTCCCAAAAGTATAAACAATCTCAAAGTCGTAATCTTGGAGGAAATCAAGCAACCACCTCGGTCTCAAATTTAGATACTTATGAGAAAAGATATATCAGAGACTCTTGTGATTAGAGTAGATGATAAACTGTTCTCCAATCAGGTATTGCCGCTACATCTTTAATGCGATGACTACCGCTGTCAACTCACGATCATGGGTAGCATAGTTCTGCTCATGTGGCCTTAACTGACGTGTGCCATAGGTAGTCACCACTTGCCTCTGCATTAGGACACAACCATGCCTGGTTCTTGATGCATCGCAGAACACTACGTACTCAACACCCTCTTATGGTATTCTCATGTTCGGGTCGCTCATCAGAATCTGTCTCAACTACTGAAAAGCCTGCTGGCATATCTCGGTCCACACGAAAGGCTTCCCCTTTTGGGTCAAAGCTGTCATGGGTGCTAAAATAATGGTTAAATCAGGAATGAATCTTCAATAGTAGCCTTCCAATGAAAGAAAACTCCACACCTCCATCACACTTCGGGGTGGCTCCCAAGCTAACACTGCGTTTACCTTGGATGGGTCCACTTCTACGTCATCTTCTGAGATAATGTGTCCCAGAAAGTGGACCTCCTGTATCTAGAATTCACACTATGAGAGTTTCCCATACATCTAGTGCTCTCAGAGTGTGTCCAGAACCATCCTTAGGTGCCCCGCGTGCTCCTCCTTAGACGCAGAGTACACAAGGATATCATCAATTAAGACTACCCCGAAACGATCTAGATAGGGCTGAATGATCCGGTTCATGAGTCCCATAAACACTGACGGTTTATTCGTCACGCAAAAGGGCATCACCAAGTAGTCCTAGTGACCGTAGAAACATCTGAAATCCATATTCGATATACCCTCATCTCGTACTCGCAACTTGAGATATCCTGATCGTAGATCAACCTTCGAGAACCATTGTGCCCCTCTTAACTTGTGAAAGAGGTCATCAATCCTCAATAGTGGATACTGGTTCTTCACGGTCACCTGATTAAAGTGCCGGTAAACCACACACAGCCTCAAGCTATGGTATTCCTTCTTGGAAAACAACACGGGGGGCCGCCCAGGATGAAACACTGGGTCTCACGAAGCCCTTTATTTTCAAGTCTTCCAACAACACTCTCTGCTCATGAATCTCTGCAGGAGCCATCTGATATGCTGATGCTGATATCAGTTTCATACAGGGTTGCAACTCAATGCAGAAATCTATCTCCCGACGGGGAGGTAGTCCGGGGACATCCTCCGGAATGAGGTCCTCGTACTAAGCCACTACTGGTGGAAACTGGAAACCCATAACATCTTCTACGCCAAGGGATAGGCTAGCCAACTGATGTGAAATCAGCTATACCTTCCTCCACATGAGTCCATCCTACACTTCCTGGGTCTCCTTTTCACTGACGAAGAAGAACCTCCTTCCATCCCTGTGGAGACACCTCACCCTTCACCTAAAACAATCAATCTGGACATGAACTGTGTATAGCCAATCCATATCAAAAATGACATCATAAGGCCTCAATGCTACCACCAAGAGGTTCCAACTAAAACTCTCGCCTCCAAGAGTTAGGTCACACTGTCTGCAAAGGTGTGTGATCCTTGAATCATCTCCAATCGGTATTTATAAGCATAAGGGTTGAGTCAACGGATCAACTGGAATCTCAAGGCCTCGAAAAAGATATGAAGCAAGAAAAGAATGACTAGAACCTGTGTCTATCAGTACAAAAACCACAGTAGAAAATACACAGATTGTACCTCTAATGATTCCGGGAGTACCTGGGTCATAAGCTTCCACCGCCTACAGTTTTTCCTACCTCTTTCCCCCAGCTCCCTGAGACTGGGGTGGTGCTGGTAAAGAGTCAAAATGCCGACAACCTCCACTTGCTCTCCCAACTCCTCTACCACGTCCTCCACCCTGCGGGTCTGTCATCTCCACACGTTGCCTCTACCTTGGTGGTCCATCCACTAGTCCCATGTCAGTAGTACGACTGGTCGGACAATATCAAGTGAAATGTCCCATTCCATCACATGAGTAGCATCGCCTCTCTTGAGGTTTGATGGATGCACCCTGTGAACCCTGTAAAGCAGATCCTATATCCTGGGATCTCCTCTAAAAACGTCTCCAATTCATGGTTCCTTGATGTCGAGTCCCTGCTGCTGAGGTCTCTGTTATAGCTCTATCAATACTGACAACTGCTGGCTGTCTCTGATCTTCTAAGAAACTCTCGGCCACAAAAGCCCGCTCGAGCACCCCAGCATTAGTAGGAATGCTCATAGGGATGATGCTAGCTCATATTTCACTACGTAAGCCCTTCTCAAAGTCCGAGCTCTGAAGTACTGATCCCTGAAAATATCCATCGAGTACTGTGAGAGGTCGATAAACCATGATGAATAGTCATCCACCATCATGGTTCTCTGCTGGACCTAAAGAAGCTCCTGTATACAAACTGCTCTTAGGGTTACCGGTGAGAACTCCTCTCTGAAGAGATTCTCAAACTCTGACCATGAAAGAGTCTCCTCACCATGAGTCTGGATAACCAAACTCCACCATCTCCCTACCGAGCCCTATATAAGGCTTTCTTCCAGGATCACTATCTTGTCTGCTAGTGTCCTGACCAAACGGAAGACTCTGACCACTGCATGAAGCCAGTCCTTTACTACCTGAGGGTCAGGCTTTCCTTGAAACCTAAGGGGTCTTTTTCTCTGAAACTTGGGGAGTGCGCTCAGCCTACGCTCCTCCTCTACTGCTACAACAAGAACTAAGCAATGCTCCATAGGTGGTGGGATATCTGGCACACCACCTGAATGTAAAACAGGGGGATCTAGTCCCTGTATAGAAGCTTCATCATTGAGGGGGGTCATCCTCGTGATCGAGCTGCTGAATCCTATTGGGTGCGCGTCGCAGAGGCATCTTGTAAAGAAACAAGATGTATAACAGTCAGTGAGTATATCTGGAGAGCTGACTCAAGAAGGACATGGAAACCAAAACCCATTCCTATATGATGCGTGTACCATTATTTTCCCCTGCAACTACTGTTCTAATGTTCCGAGTTGAAAATAAAGTTATCAGAGTCCTGGTGTATGGATACATCGACCACCTGTATCAACACTAGGGTCCCTGGCCTGCAATCCAAACTCGAGACAGTTAACACAATTGCCTCAAAGAAACTCAAAAACACTCGGTCCTATGGTAGAACCGAACACCTCTGATACCACTCTATCACGACTTGTCCTAGTGGGGCCCGTACCGCAACTCCCCACACCCACATCTAATTGGCCAGGGGCCAGTGACTAGCACCGAGTAGGCATGTCACCAACATGGGAGGCATTGACTATAAACATACACACACAAACACACATACATATCCAAGCCCACAAAGATAAAAAGTAAAAACTACTAAAAAGGGAAATTCATGCATACACTAATAAAATCCCAACCAACAGAGTACGATAGGAATCATAAGTATAGTAATGTAAAACCCTGGGCCCAACGTACAAGACCACCAATAGAAAGCCTGCAACAAAGTCCAACCTGTGAAGAAAGGTATTGGGACTGCAATCTGTAGCCCTAAGAACACACCTCGTCCTGCCCGATCTCACTGGGCACTGTCCGGTCCTGGTCTACCTTGAATAATGTCAAAGGATCACTCATCTGTACAAGACACGACACATGCAGGAAAAGCCCGTGCATGGGTGAGTATAACAATACTCAGTAGGACACCCCAAAAACACAAAGGAATACAACAAGGGAAATATCACAATATAATGATATTGTCATCTATACACTATATATGTCTATAGAAAATATAACAAGAATATCCAGATATACTCATACATGACCGACTATCATGAAACCAGCACTAAGATCCAGCTCGAAGATTCCATTAAGCATGTAACTCAGAGAACATAATCCAATGTCTGAAGAAAGTTACAATGCACTATTTTCGGGAGAACTCACACCACGGGTACTGAAGAAAGATACATGATGCGGTAGATGAGGATCACAACCAGTAACTATGGGGTGATTCCAAAAACGCAGTCTGAACTAACCTTCTAAGTAGAGGATCGGTGCCTGGGTAATGTAGGTCACGTCGATATTGAGAAACGCTACCTAGGGTACCACAAGGGAATATAGGATCCGACTCTAAGTCTCATAGAGGGGATTCCAAAAAATATATTCAAGAAGTCTAGCTGAAGGGATCATACTTCTGTACGAAGGAAATGATACCGGAAACCTTTAGGGGAAAGACCAAGGGAAAGAACCCTAAGGAAACTAGTCCAAGTCACAGTAGAAAACTAGCTCAATCCATGTATAAATAGGTTACAAGGCATGTAGTAGGGTCACACGCCATGTTCCTTTACTCCAGGTACTGCCTGTGTAAAATGGATCATGTCTTAAGGCTTGTCATATATAAATTAACAACACAATGTGTAAAAGAATTACACGCCATGTCCGAGTGACCGGGGTTCACTCCGTGTATACTGGCCATGTGCCTATACACGACCACAACCTGTGTCACCCTGCCCGTGTACCAGTACACGGGTATCCTGTGTATCTGGCCAGGCCGGGCCGGGGAAGGGTATACACGCCATGTCCTTGGTCGTGATGTTGAATCCGTGGGTTTTAGGCCTTCAATATTCTCCGAAATCCGATTCCTTTCACCCATGCGGAAATCATTCGAAGAACGATATCTTCAGATCCGCTTTGATCCATCCATCGCCACCACAGTCACACCTCAGTGGAGTTGTCCCGGTGACAGATCTTCTATTTTGGATCATTACATCACACCATGGATGCACTATGATCCATCATTCATATCTTTGTGAATAACGCATAGAACGCACATGAAGAGCACGAGAAATTGGGGAAGAAAGGCAAAAAAATTGAGAGGGATGAACCTTGATCGATGTTCGTGTCGACTTTGGTTCCTCACCATTAGAATCCTAAACGAAACCAAAATAACCTTCAAGAATCAATCACCAAATAAGATCACGCAGATTACCCAAACCGCAAAACGATCAATCCGCATGCCAATCTGTTTGTTGATTAGTCTACGTCCATCATCGAAATCAAGAATGGGAAATAAATCACAAAGAGATCAAATGACCTACTTGGATACGTGGCGTTTTTTGGTGAAGATCTGATTTCCACGTCGTCGTCACTGGTGAAACTCATCTAGAACATCGTTGCCACATTGGAGGTTTCCTCCAGGGCTTTCCAGAGCCTCCAGGGGAAATTTAGTGTTATGAGATCTGTAACCCTGATCCCTAGTGAAATATTTACTTCAGGATTAAAAAATATATCACTGTAGAAATATTTCATAAAATATATTTGTTAAATATTTTATTACAGTTACGTCGAAAAAATAGATTTCACCACCGACCTGCGCCAGCCGATGTTAGTTCTCGTTTAAAGAAAAACTCACTACTCTGAACAAAACCGTGCCCTCAAATTTCTGATTTGAGCACCCATTCCAGAGTTATTCCTCTTTTTCAAGAAAACCATACGTGTGAATTTTTTAATTATTTAATTAAATTCAATCATTTGTTCTCGGCTCACTGGGCCTCGGAACTGCATGCCTTCTCAGAGCCTGGTTGTGAAATAATTCTCATAGAAGACTGGAATAATATACGGAAAAATCGGAGACATTACATCAACAATATTTGTATAAATGAAAATAAATTCACCATTACTGATGATAGTATGTCATAAGTACTCATAAATCCATCATCCATTTCTTTTTCATATTTTAAATAATTTAATGTAAATTATATTTATATGGTTATTAAAATATATTATTTATTTCAAATATTTCACATAATTTTATTAAAACAATTATTTATACATTCCATTTAATTTGTGAATGAATCAAATCACTTTATGGGGGCAATAAACCATATGTACACAAATGATGTAATCTTAATCCGAAAACATTAAAATCAAAATGGTATGTGTTATAAAATAATTAATGAATACTAAATTAATCCTATGAATAATATATATATTAAATAAACTATTAAACAATAATTATTCCAAATATAAAATGTGGCTATTTAACAACGAATGTCATCGGTTCATGAGGAGGTACTCCTCCATACGCATGAATGATGTTTGTCTTTCTCATTTGATAGATGTGTGTATAATTATAGGTAAAAATTATGTCATAAAAAATATTAGTATACCTAGAATAATGAATCTATTATATAATCATGTAACAAAAAAAATTTAATGGTTTTAGAAAAAAATTAAATAAAAAAGTGATCGATGATGAATGTTACCTCTTTAAAAGTAACTGATTTTTGTTTTCACCAAAAAATTTACTTGGATTTAATTTTGAAAAAACACAGTATTATAGGATAAGGGGAGGTATGTTTTTTATTAATATGAAAATGTTTGGATTCTCCAATGTGGCTTGAGTGGTGTGAGGAAGTGGTAGGCTGAATTCTTTTTTATAGTGGAGGAGGACTTAAATTCTTTTAGAAATAAACAATTAAAGAATATTAAGAGGTATATATTACTTCATGAGACACCAATAATGGTACATATTATATAACATGTTGGATATGTTATAAATATGTAAATAAAATGGCTTTTGTAAATGTTTATAGGTCATTTTGACCCTTAAGTTAATGGTTTAGTCAAGTGTTAAGAAAAATTTAACCTTAATCATTATAATTAATAATAACTATATTTAATACTATTTATGATAAAATACTAATTTTACCTCATTATAAATTTTAATTTATAATTATTCTATGTGGTTATTCTTTACAAAAATTAATAATCATAGATGTGGCATAAATTTATTTAAATTTAATCCCACATATTGGATTACAAGGTATGTTTTTAATGTAAAAATGTTCAACAATTTTATATATTTTTATATTCAACATTAATTTGAAATAATTACAATCACCTAAATTTTATTAATTGATGTTTTATTGTTATAATTTGACTCTAAATACAAATTAAAAGGTAATCTATCAATTTAAATAAATAAGATAAATAATTAGATTCAATTAAAATTCTATATCTTTCACTGTTTATCAAAAAAATAAAGCTTCAAAAAAAATTAAGAAAAACTCACCCTAAGAATATTTTGGAATTATTCCGTAAAAAATGAAATATAATTTTTCACATAATATATTTAAATGTTCCAAAATTTGGATTCAAAATCTTTTCTTTATTAAAAGACGATGATATTTTTTATAAAAATATAGTTTTTATGAATAAAATTAGGATTATACCTACGATATGAATATGAAATATATAGAATGAATGTGATATTTTTTATTTTATATATTAAATATTAACTTATTATATAAATTATCTAAATGTTATATAATTTAATTAACTATTAAAATGGTGATTAAATATTTATTTTTAAATCGACTATTTCATGAATTGGAAAATACCTCAACGTTGCATGTTTTAGAATCTATCAAAAAAATTACATTTATTCTAAAAAACTATGGTAATGTTTTGGGTTTTACATTCTCTCCTCTTAAAAAAATTTCATCGTTGAAACTTCTCGTGTATTACCTTCTAAAATGATAATGGTAGTTCTCTATCATAATATACTATGATTCCCTTGTCGCTACACCCATTTTGTTATTCCTATGTAGTACCTTTATCAGATGATTCATCCATTTCCTCAATACTTTCTCTGTGGTATCTAGAATTTGAATGTGTTCTTCACAATACATTAGGGAATATTCCAACTCTATTTTTTCTGAGATGAGAATTTTTGTTGGGTATGGAATATAATTCTATAGCATAGATATATGAAACACATTATGTACATTTGAGAGACCTAGAGGAATTCCAAAAAAACAAGAAAAAAAAACTCTTTCAATAATATGAAAGCATGTAATGTACTAAAGACTAATTTTCCCTATATTATATAAACTTATAACACTATTAAATTTAGATACCTTCAACAAAACATGATTTTCTAATTGGAACACTAATTCTTTCCTCCAGTTACCAGTATAGTACTTTTTTCCTACATTGATCAAGATTTATATGATCTAGAATAAACATTACCTTTGTCTTCATCCCTTAAAAATGTTCTGTTCCTATAATATTCCTTCCACCAACATCATCCCAATGAGTTGGAGTACAATAACATTTTCCATATAAATCTTCATAAAATGCCATTTAAAGACTTGAATTAAAAAAATTAATATAGAATAAATCCACCAAAATGTAAGTAGGGATCTCATATGACATGAAAGTTGATTTATAATGAACTCAACATGTCTTTTATCAATTGAAATTTTCTTTTAGAATTTCTTTCATGTTAATAATGGTAGGATTTTCTCATATGAACCTCAATGTTAATACCCTTATGAAGACTCTCCCATTATTTTAATGTAATAAGGGGATATCAATTAGGAAAAATTTATACACATGAACCATGAAGACATACAATATAACTAATATAGATTGATATTACGAACTCAATAGGTAGGTATTCTCTTATAGAAAAGAAAATGTATAGATATGGTTAGATGATCAATGACATAAAATACTCCATCATTATTTCTACGAGCCTCGGGTAGTCTCATAAATAATTCTATAGTTATTTTTCTCCATTTCCACATTGGAATTGAAAAATTTTACATGAATACTTTAGGATGATTCCTCACATCATTATCTTTTTGAAAAAACAAACATGTGGACATATAATTAGAAATTTCTCGATTCATGTTTTCCCTAAAAAATGATCCTTTATGTGGCTATACATATTTTTGTTACCAGTGTGTATAAAATATTTTATCTATGACAATCACCAAACTATTACCCATTTAGCTCAGGTATGGATGGAACACACAACCTCTTTCCAAAATTTAATAGACCATTTTCACAAAAATTGTATTCTAATTTTCATTCATTCAAAACATTACTTTTTCTCTCGAAACATTCTCATCATCTAATTGAGAGTTATTTATATTCTCTAATAAAGATTATATTTCAATAATTTGAAAAATTATTGATGTCTCCCCTTCCTTGTAATATCTCATATCCATTTTTACTAGATCCCTAAATATAGGATCTTCATTAATTATCATTTGGGCTAGAACTCCATGATCCTTCCTACAAAATGCATACACTATATTATTTTCATTACCTAGGTGGTAGAGTATTGTGAAATCATAATCCATGTGTATCTAGAGACATCACCTTTGTCTCATGTTGAAATCATTCTGTGAGAATATGTATTTCGTGATATTAGAATCATTGTATATCTCATAAATTTTACCATATAAGTAATTTATCAATATGTTTAAACTATATATTACCACCACTAATTCATGATCATGGGATGGATAGATCTAATCATGATTCATAAATTTATAGGATTCATATTCAATAACATTATCATTTTTCATTAGGAAACAACTAAGTCCCATGTTCGATGCATCATTATATATGATGAATCTATCACATCTAAATGGTAGAATCAAAATTTTATCATTGACTAATATTATAATTAGTTCAAAAATGTATTCTTTAGAGTCATTTTTCCAAACAAACATATCCCATTTACATTTAATATAGGTTAACATGTTATCAAATCATGAAAATTTTAAAATGAATCACCGATAGTAAATTTCCAAACCAAAGACACTATGTAGATAATCTCTGTTTGTTGGGGTATAACATTCTCAAACAACAAATTTTCCTACAAGATTAACATATAATCCATCCTTGGAGACAGTATATCCTAAAAAATAAACAATATGAATCAATAAATCACACTTACTAAACTTCCCATATAATAGATACATTGTAAGAGACTTAACTATGATCCAAAAGTTATTTTCATGGTCCTTATAGATTTTATAATTCACATGAATATCATTAATGTGTACAACTAACAATTCATCAAGATATTCCTTTAATTCTCTATTATATAGGTTTATCAAAATAGAGGGTTCATTATTCAATCCATATGGCATTATTGTGCAATTGTAATGTTCTTAGCTAATCAGAAAATCTATATTTGGCATGCCATACTTCAGTAATCATAATTAGTGACAACTATAATAATGATAAATCATTTAAAAATATAAGTCTTTATTAAGATGCTGAAACAAGTCATGAATGTGAGGATGATGGTACATATTCCTTATTTTAATATTATCAACATCCCTACAATCAATGAAAACCATCATGGATTACCCTTTCTTCATAATGAAAAGAATAAGAGCTCCACATTTTGAAACACTAGGGGGAATAAATACCATGTTTCTGAAATCCTATAGATTTTTCTTCAATTCCAAAAATTCAATAGTTACCATTATATAGGTATTCTATGATATTTTTATTT
This sequence comes from Viscum album, assembly GCA_963277665.1. Lineage (NCBI taxonomy): Eukaryota > Viridiplantae > Streptophyta > Magnoliopsida > Santalales > Viscaceae > Viscum > Viscum album. The sequence continues at coordinate 1,643,209,317 of OY728145.1, forward strand.
ACATTAGTGATTAAATCATTATAAAATTAAACTTTTTTCTCTATGGGATCTCTAGGTAATGAAGTATGAAATACACCAATGTTTTTTTTAAAAAAAGGTATATCCTCAATTTAAAATTACCTTCCTAATCACTAGAAATTGTTTTCTCTTCATCCCTAAGAATTGACTCATTAGGGCTACCAGGGGTGGGTCTACATAAAAATTAAGTGAGTCTTCTACATTAAAGAGAAACAATTTAACATCTTCCACAAAAATTTTAATTTACATCCACTTTCAATAATTTTTGTAATCATATTTCTAGATCCAATCCATATTGAGCGTTATATCAATTCCAACCATAAGAATGATAATAAGTTCAACAAGTAAAGCACATTTAAGTGTCATAATTGGGATTATTTGACACATCCTTTTTTCAATGAGACACCCCTTAAGAGTTTTGACCAACAAATCCCAGAATAAATCAAAAGGGAAATGTATAAATTTCTATGAAATAATGATAGATATAAAAGAGTGTGATGAACATGAATCAAATAACCCTTTAGATAAATTGGAAGATATGATTATTTTATATTCCATACCTTCATTTGTTACTTTTTCCTCATTTTTGTCATTTTATAAGCCTGTCCATTTCCCCTTATCCTTGTTTGGGATAGGTTCCCTTGATTCTTAAGTAATTATCTAGTAAAGCTCCACATATTTTTATAACTATATCATTGGTGATCATTTATTTGATTAATACATATGCATTCATGAGCCTAGTGACCAAAATCTACACACTTATAAAAAACTCCCAGTCTCTTCACACATTTACCAGAGTGACATTTAAAAACCATTCAAAATTTAGAAATTTCTCACACATATTCATCTTATTTGATGAATTCCATTTTTCATAGTTCTCAAATGGACTCTTATTTCCATGTATTCCCTTGAATCTATTAACTCTATTAAATTAATTTTCTATCTTAATTCAACATAAAACCATTTCATCATACAATGAAATATTCCAAGACATGAGTTCCACTCAAATAATTAGATTCCACCCTTCAATAAAGTGACCAATAATTCAAATCATGTTGCATTTGTAACACATAACATTCTTGTATAAAAAATTAATGGTAGCTTCATAGTCATTATCATTATCTTCTTCCTTTTTCATTAATATAAAGAACCCTCTAATTATATCAATTATTTGGATCATGAGGGATGTTTTTATAAAATAATTTTCCATAAAACTTTTCCATTACTTGAGTGATATTTATTCTTCCTCACTATAATTCTAGATCATAGACCAATTTGTTTTTTAATCACCATTGAGACAATAGACTGCATGTTTGTCCTTTTCAATTTCAAATTATCCCAGGGCTACAAGTATCTTATCCATATTCATTATCCATTTATCAGCTACAATTGGATTAGTAATCCCACAAAATGATGGGGGATTCTTTCATATAATGTGATCCGTAATAGGTTATTTTTCCTGTTGATAGACATTTACATTAAAGAAAGATTATTTTTCATAACCTTGATATATTTCTCAAATATTTCCATATTTTTATCCCTTCCAATACAAGTTATATTGGTTTTCTAAATAGGAAAATATATACATTTTCTATGAGTATTGATACCACAATTCAACCTTCTATGAAAAATTTATAAACAAAGGAATATATTGTATTACCTAATAAAATAATAATTTCTAATTCCAAATATGGTATAACACATTATATAAATATATGCATCGTAAATCCTAGAATCCTAAAATATCGTTTCATTGGGTACATATTCACTTTTAAATCCATTATAATAGTTTTTGAGGACAGGGAGAAATATCATTATTATAAAATCCAAGAGTGTCAAACAAGGTAAGTAGTAACTCATGTATTTTTGTTCAATTTTACATTGGTGTCAGGCATGATGAACCTTGTTGAAGTTGTTACCCCCAGGAACATTTATGCTAGAACCAGTTCAACATTTACTGTCACGAAAAAAATATATTTATATGAAGACACACTTAATCTCAACACTACAAAAAAACTTTTATTTTTTAATATTCTTATCCTCAATGATTATATTCTGGTAATGTTCCCTAATTAATAATTTCTAATTCTAGTTTCCAATGTTTCTACTAAACATCCTTTGATAAAAACTATAACAACCATACCATAGAAGCCTAAAAGAATTTCATTACATTATTATATTTTCATGATTACATGGAATAAAATATAAAAGGACTAATCTGTTTCGATATATTGGAAAAATAGATTACATACATGATACCCAAATAAAATATCAAATAAAAATAATGATTAATATGAGTAAATATTTAGCATCCTTAAATCTCATTCAAAGCATTCCTCTTCATAAAATGGGGAAGGGAAACATAATAAGGTTAACCTAAAAATCATAGTTAAGGTAAGCGAATTGGAATAAATAACGAATAAATAAAAATAAATTAATATTAAAATGTTGATAATTGAGAACATGTTACATTTAAATTATAGGATAAGGCATAATCAATAAGGAAATGTAAATAACTGAAAAACACATGTTTTTTAATCAACAAAAATAGAATGAAATGCATCTATATATTTTATCTTTTAAAAATTTAATGTATAATAACAATAATAAATTATATATCAAGGAATTAAATTCATAATTATTCAACTTGTTCTCTATATCATAAGAAACCCTATACCATAAAGTCCATTCAAATGATGGTTTAAAACTACGGATAGAGACCCATTTAAATTGGAAAACTTATTTTCCCCATGAGAAGATAAAGACGTTTCAAGGGGATATATAATTTACATATGTAATTCCTTATATTTAATAATAAATTTAACTAATAACAAATATACCATATCAAGTTGTTGTATAAAATAAAGAATATAGATTTATCAATATTTCCATAGAAAATGAAAAAACTTTCAAAGAAAACATGGTATATAAAAATGTAATATAGTTTTAGAAATAATAATATTCAACATCCAAAAATATTGATATTTATAAGTGTTTCTAGAGGAAAATTATTATTATAAAGTTATGATTTTAAGAGAAAGATAAAAATCACTAAATAAACTGAGATTGGTATGATAATGTTTTCTGCATAGTAATTTCAAAGATAAACCCCAAGGGTGATATAATTAAAATTGAAACAAAAGATACCATGATTTATGAGTAAATAATTATATAAAATAAAAAATGGTAGTATATACATTTCAATAAAGTGAATTGTTTAATAACAATAACTTAGCATCACTGGAATGTAAATTTATACAAAATCACACACCATGCTATTCATTTTAGATTAACATCTTTAAAATTCATGAATATTTTTTATGAATGTAATTAACTTATACTATAATGATAATAATAGTTATAATATATTATATTACATTCATATATTGTCTTATTACTTGTTTGTTAACAATCATTCATTATTTTCACTATTCCATGTGTTAATTGTCTAGTGATTAGTTTGTTTTTACTAGTAAAGTATTGTTCTTATTAATTATGTAATGATTACATAATCTCAAAAAAATTATCTGTTTTATAAATATCATATATATATATCCATTATATATTTATATAGAATAATTCATAATAATTATTGAAAATAAATGAAATTCATTGTTCTTGGAGATGATAGGTCGTGCATACAAATGAATGCTACAAACATTTATTTGTCTTATATAGTTGAATGAAAATAAAATGATATATATTTTTATAATATAATAATAATTTCAAATTTATTTCATATATTTCACATATGTTTATTAAAACCATTCTTAGTATATTCCTCGTGAATTGTGATCATATCACATCCCTTTGAGGGGGCGGTAGCACACACATCCAAAAATGAAGTAATTATATTCCAAAAAAATATAATGCATAAAATTATGTGTTATATGAAAAATAAATAATCCAAAATACATCATATGTGTCATATATATCATATATCAAATTTAAATCAATGTTTATGATGGAATCGTGTTTGTGTGTAAGGAATGAAAAGGCGCACAATTTCAAAATAGTTATGGCATGTTTGATCGCAGAATTGAAAACACACAATGGTTATATATCCATAAAGACCTACATTACATATATTGGATTCCTCTATGGATTTTGGACAAAAATACTTAATATATCACTTTTATCAAAAATATGGGAGTTTGGGTCCATCACATAATTTTCTGGGAAATTATTATCTACTCTAGGACTCTATTATAGATTTAAGATATGTTCATGAATCCTTAATTAATTCCCATGTATGAAATGGTTCTCCCTTAAATTAAAATTCAATTATTAGCATGAATGGTGAATCAAATCATATTCATGTATATGAGGTTCTTCAATAATGCATATATTTGTATGTATTCGAGGTTCTCCATCGATGGTAGCCCCTTATGTGTTGATTAAATATTCATTGGATGTTATTATGATGATGGTGGTTTTCAAGCTGAAAAGTGAGGTTCTATAAAGTGTTTCATAATCCCGATATATCAAAAAATTTATGTTGTGAAATGAACCATGATGTGGATTCCAATGTATCATCAAAAAATGAATTAGAACCCACATAGTTCGGTGCCCCTTAAAGTTTAACATATAGGAAAAATATGACTAGTTAAATTTCATTGTGGGATATATGTAAAAGCAGTGGTCTAGGGATCATTAAAGGGATATGGTTTCCTAGGATGAGAAAACCCATGTAAAAATGTGGCTTAGAAAGAATATGAATGATTTGGGGTGTTGTTTTTGGACATCAGGGAGGCTTTCTTCTTGTCCCATGTGGATGGGAATAAATGCTCACATAGTTTAGTGATGAGGAATATTGTCTATCGGAGGTCCAATAAAGATTTTTAATGCAATGAATTATGATACTTTTAGAGGATTATGTTAGGAATTTCTCTTATAAAGTATGACCTATGGAAGGGGCAATGATGGATGTCTCAACTCATTTTGATTTGGAGGCCTATTCAGAGCTTTCACCAAAGGGGGAGTCCCATGGATGAGTTTTATTATAAATTTGGGACTCATAAAATATATGTGGGCTAATTATTTGATATCAGTTCTTACTCCTTAAGTGGTTTCCATGGTAAATTAGTGTTATTATTAGGGCTTACTCCGGTGGAGAATTCAGAGTGAATGATTTGGTTTGGGGATTAATCTAAAGAAAGATACCAATAAGTTGGGTTATAGATTAATCTTGAGGAGGATTACCTTTATTAGTTTTGGATTAAACATTGAATAAGTATCATGAGTGTATATTCATGTGGATTTCATTACCACCACCAACCTATAATACCATGTATGTCATCCTCAGTGTGAGAAATAAGAGGATTTGGATGATCTGGAAAATCACACAATCTTCTTTTCTATGGGGACAAAAACATGGCATTAAGGACTCACGCATACGATGGAACTCTGATAAATATTTAGAGGATAATCTGAAAGAATTTTCTCCCCTATAACCATCTTATGAACATGTGGATTCCATGACTATGCATAGCCTCAAATCCCAAGGGATTCATTTTGAGTCATGCTTGAATGTGATAAAAAAGAGGAAGAAAAAGTTATGGAAAACCTCACACCTCTCCTACTCCTTTGGTGGAAGAGGGACATTATATGAGAGATGGTATAAACTCTAGATCACATTACCTCTCTGATATTCAAATCTAGGATAATTATTTCATAATACCAAAATAGATATGGCCCAGGAGGCGAGGAGGAGGAAGAGTACACCCCCCCGCAAATTAGTATGTGGAATTACTCTAGGGGGATGACCTAAAATTGGTTATGTAGAAAGGGAGTATGATCTAATTCCATGAAAAAATGATACAAAGTAATTTTATACTCCACCACTTCTTGTAACTAGAGTCTACATGTCTCCAAAAAATGATAGGGTGGAAAGATTCCTCACACATATTCATAACTCTAGAAACTCTCTCACAACATCATTTGGGTCAGGGTCCTCATCAACCTGGGAATGAAAATATACATGCACCACAAAGAACCTAACAATATTTAAGTGTAGGTTCTAGAATCCTCTTATAGTAGGAATACAATGCGAAATGGGAGTCATTATAGTGTGCTTATTTTCATGGTTGTTCAAGCCCTAAAGATGTAGTGGTGGTTTCAATTTGTTACCTTTTTTGAAAATGTGGAAAATGATGAGAGTCCCTTGTAAGGGTGGATTAGAGGAGGGATTGATTATAGGCTTCATATGGTTAGAGTATTGGGGGATCCAAGAGAGGGTAGCACATGTTGTCTTCGGATAGCTAATGTAGGCTCACACAAGGGGTTCCTGGAATAGGTAGACCTAGGTGTGGTGATGGTACCTTGGACGATAGACCACCAGGGAAACAACACATGGAAAAGGATTTTATGAATCCTTCAAGGGACTCCATAGTTGTGTCTAATGTGTCGTCAGAATAACCATTATTAGGAACGGGGACCTCACATGATTGTTCATTAACCACATGGGAGAGAGTTCCACACATAGGTGTAATGTATTTTTAAACCCTATGAAGAAATTATTTTCAATACCCCTTTATATCCCTCTTCATTAGGTTTTTGTGGAGTATGGAGAATGTTTTGTATGTTTTATACAATGTAATATGGAAAAAATAGTGTCAGGAGGCCTTTGGACAATTTTATCTATAATAATGACAACAATAGTGTCCTATTTTTGTTTAAATATAATAACACGGGCGAATGGAATATATTGATTAGTTTTTCCATGCATGGGTTCCACACTGGATGATATACAGGTTTGTCATGTAGACCGATGTGTGGTGACCCAACATGTTGACTCTTCTCTGGAGTACCGACGTGAATGGTCATTAGTGGAATTGTGATCCTTTTTCTTTATTTATTTATCTACTTATATTACTTCTATGATATTTTATATTGACACTAATTCATCCATTGAATAAAAATAACTGTTAATAACCACCCATACCTCATGATTGGATCTGATCAAAAGAATAGGATCTGATCATGTAGGAATGATATGAAAATGGTTATTGTATCACTGAGATCATATATGTTGTTTATCCACATTGTTCATCCACATTGGTCGTATTCCTAAGTCATATGCATAGGTGGCGCACGCATGTGGTCCAAACATTCTGTATTCTTCTTTTATAAATAGGATGATTATTTTGATGTATTTTCATCACACATCATTATATTTTACGTCTACATTCTAGCTTCCCATAAAGAACTACCCCATTGGAATATTTTATAAAGAAAAATTCATTCATATATATTGTGTTTCTATCTGCATGATTCATACACATTGGTGAGTGACTAGTGCTAGGAACGAGAGTGATGATCTTGTTTAATGAACATGCTTGAGTACCCTATATGAGTTCATCCTTTTTGAAAATTTTTCTTAATTACAAAAATTTATCAGGTGAACTTGTCTCTAGCAAAAAAAATTTGCTTCCTTATACATTAAATGAAAACTCATAACAAGAAATATTTTGATGGTCAATCAAACAATCACATTGATGATATGGGGAAAAACTATTCGGTACAACTACTATGATGGAAATAGAACGAATCTACCTGATATAGAGGGAAATATAATGAAATATCACTACATGTTTCATAAGATTAATTATCTTCCCTATTATAGACACAGTCATCTAAAGGAGATCATCATACCGACATCAACGAATAATAATCCAACATTCTAGTTTCAATATTAGAGAAATAGGACTTCTACCAACGTTTCATGTGTGGGTGCATATATTATTTTTTGGACATAATCCATAACCTGTGTAATGAATCATAGCTAGTGTTTTCTAGATCTGAAGCTACACATTCCTGAATTAATGCTGCACTTATTTACATCTATCATTCATGATTCCATGATAGATCAGTCAAATGGTTAGAGGAATGAGTAAGACATATTCATGGGATGAGGTGTTAAGATACAATGGATGTTATAATATGGGTGAACCATAATGCAGAATAATATAAAAATAAGCTGTAAGATGTAAATATTTACGAGCTATGTGAGATGGGAAAACCTATGTATACATGAATAAGTATTTTATTCCAAATATTTTACACTATTGGAGTCCATATACAAACTATTTCCATATACTATAGAGAGGTGTTTGTATCATCTTGTTTGATTTCCACAATATGTTCGGGGTTATATTCCTTAATGACATGTAATATATGTTCATATGTCCATAGAAGATGTTGGATGATACTGAAAGGATTCCACCACAAGGGTATGTGATTTTCAAAAAAATTATCAGGTTATTATTATGGAATACCCCCACCCAAAGAGGTTTCCCCATCAAGAAGTGTGTATGAGTACATTCATAGAGCTTATAGAGCAATGCCACACTTGAAAGTGTCTAAAAAGGTTCCCAAAATGGTAAACATGAGTGCCTCTTCTGTGATTGGATCAAATTTGGATACTCAGAGATATAACAAATAGGGGAACATTCCCATATCTAATGTACCTGTAGAGACACATATTTTCATATTTTTCTCCATGTACTTAAGCATCCTTGTGATTCATGTCCATGATTACAATAAAATCCTGAGGCCAGGGACATTTTTCATAGTGGCCAATCTGGAAGAGAAGAAGAATGGAGTGTTGTAAATCCCCATCATGGAGAAAATTTACAATAGACTGTTACATGTTGATGTGGGTAAGGACCCATTTAGAAATTTTTAACTATTCGAGGTACTATAGGTAGGGTAGTGACACACTTAAAATCCTATTCCATTTCAAGTGTTTTACAGATTCTTGGGATCCAGTTTTGACATTATTTTCAGCCCATTTTTGGTATTCCACCCTTATCCCTAAAGCCCAACATGACACTGATGGGGTGATCCTATTCATGGAGTTCCATTACTTCCTATATGGGGACCCACCTGCTAGGGTATTTATTAATTGAGGGGTGATTGGTAGTGATATTTGTGCATATATTATGGCCCTTAGATATTGTGTGTCGGTGACCCATATCAAATATAACGTTAAATGTGTGGCCTATAGTCCATAATGGTTTGTACCAAAATTCATGTTCCTAAAAAAATTATTGTATATCTTCCAAATCACTTTTAGTTAGAAAAATATCTAATAGTATCTGGAATGCAATGCATTATGACATCAATGGAGTTGAATCAGGTTGTAATCAAACATCCTAGAGTATTTGAAACTAATGGGTTGAACTCATCGAATGTTGAAGCCTATATTTCGGAATACCTCACGGTGGGGTTTGTAGAATCTATCACTCATTTCTGTGATGAAAAAATGTCCATGCATGGAAACTGAGGTGGAATATCATCTGACCCAATAGAAGATGTTTCTTATCCCCTAGATTATTCTTCATCCCCTTCGAATGGTGCAGGTGATGAGTTCCCGAGTAATACCAAATAACCTCATACTAGGAAGAGTCCACAAGCCATAATCAAAATGGATAACCCCGTAGAGGTTAAGCTGAGATGGTGTAGTCTCCATCATTGTTAAGAGACTCAGGTTCGGTTTTGTCATCCTTCATCTATGATGAAATGTAATTGGAAGCCTTCGAAATATTGTGATGTGGAATAATATTTCTGATTGGTTAGGATGACATCTAAATTAATATGACCAAAGGTGCCCTAATTTTCCGAAGGACATGTCCTCCGATGATGAAATCCTATGGTCATTTTTTCATGTTGGGCTGCAGATTCCAAGGATAAGAGAGGCTCAAGCACTGCCAAATCATCGCTTTGAGTAAAATCCTACTATGGTGAGGATTATATTCATGAACTAGAGATTCTCATTCATGAATCATATGACTGAATCCCTATCATGAGACGGGTGATGGACTTGGGATGACTGGATGCTGCTGAAGAGGTTGACCACTAATCATATGAGGAATGGATTAATAATGTCTATCTAAAGTTGGTATGTCTTCCTTTTCTCATATCATTTTTTTATTCTCCTTTTTTTATAGATAAAAATGTATTTTCATTGAAGGTATTTTTTAATTATATTTGGCTAGGGGAAAATCAATTTAGATTAAATTAATGAAATATGGAAAACTGGCACCACACTCAGGATTGAGGAATTGTCTCCTGAACTGGGAAACCTATACCTAAGAGAATAAAAAATTGAGGCAAATATCATTGGGGAAACTATATTTCTTCCACTAATAACTGATGAAGGTACTATGGAACATGTACTTATTTTTTATTGTTATTTATCTCTATTGATATGAAATGTTTTGAGGGTTAGGGACACAACATCAACTCATATCACCACTATTTACACTGTAGAGGGGGAGGAGGATTCTGGTAATGTCAATTGGAAATCATAAGGATTCATATAATTACTAATGAATTTTTTTCCATATAAAATTTCAATTTCACCTCATGCATCATAGGACCCTATGACGTCTAATGTAAAACCAATGAACGTCACTAAAGAAAGTTTTTTAGGGTCTCAATTCATCATCAGATGTTGATGTACTAGGTCCCAATCCAAATATTATAGGTGTCTCCAAGAGTTATTTAAAATTGATATTAATACATCAATACAAACCATGAGAAATCGTGACAAGACATATGATGAAATTATAGAACATATTAATCTTCCCACTAAATTAGTTGAATATGAGGCTCTTAATATGGAATTTAAAGGATGTGATTATTTACTATTGTGCAATGTATTTTTATACCTAATGTTTTGATCATTATTTTAAGAACAATATATCGTCATCAATGGATAATTTTGCATTATTGGTACAAAAATTATTTGTTGAAGTCTATCATGATCCAAATATTGAGATTGGGGGACTGATTCATGTGAATCACAAAATGGGATATCTTCTTGGTCCTTCCTTGGCGAGCTCTGGGTGGACACAATAATGTGCTCCTCGTCATGAGGTTCTAATTCAAACCAATGAGGTCAAGGCTGCCATAGAGGAATCTGCCAAAGATACTAACCCAGTACATTGTTAGTGTAAATACATTCATTAATCATCCACCATTACTTCTATCTATTATCATTGGGAGATAATAATGAGTCTTTTCCAGTGTTCATTTCCATAAACTTCCACAACCTTGACTAAGGGCATTTCCTCCACACTAATACAGTCAATTCCAGAATGAGAAGTAGTTGTTGACCAACAGAGAGTAGGCATGGGTTCTTTAATAAGAGGAAAGATCCATGAGTACATTTAATTATATAAAAGTGTCTCTAATTTGGATTTGGATATATATAATTATATTGATATCACAAGCCATGTTCCTTGGTGGGATTTCTAGAAAATAATCGATACGACACCTCTTAAATTCCTTATTCCATGAATCCATTGACCTTCCTTGTTATTAATTGTAATTTCATATAATATATTTGATCACCAATTTCTTCATGACTATGTGAAGAAAATTATTCAAAAATAGGGTTGAGAGCACGAGCTTCAACATAACCACATAAAGGTGAATCTATTTATCAACATTGAAGATCTCAAGGAATCTGTGTCCCAGGTAGAGGCTAACCATAACAAGAAGCTTCATGAAATTAAATAATTGATTAATTATAAAACCATTCATTTATTGTGCATTTAGCATGAACTTTATTGAAATGAAGGGGATCTCATACAAATGCATCATTCATTAGATGAATCCCAAACCGAAGGGTCAATTTCTGTTATGTCTGTAGTGGAGAAAAATCCCCAGGATGAGAATGCTCATGTCTTTTGGATGGCTACACTTCAACATGTTGATGATGGGTCTCGGGGGGCTATTCAAAAAAATAGTAGTTATGGTGACTATAACTTGTAAAAAGTGACATAAAGACTTCTTATGGAGTCTCCATTATTTTTCTTATTTCATAAATGAATTTTTTCCCATAAATTTGTATGTATTCTTCCTTCTTTTCGTTATACAATCATAATATGACATTAATGATGATTTGTGTAGGAGAACATGTGTGTGGAATCCATTCATAACCATTATAATAAGAATGGGTAAATTATCTAATATTGTTTCCCTAAGGTGTGGGGCCTAGAAGAAATAGTTTGACAGTTTCTATTGTCATATATACAACCTTTCAAACTAGATATCCTTTTTTGTAATCATAATTTTTTTTACCTAATTATTATATAGAAGAGACTTTGAGGCAGATAAATGGATTTTTCTTACACAACCTATTTTCAGTTTTCATCCTAAAAAGTTTTTTATGTTTATATTATATTTTTTCAATTTTTTTATAAACCATGCAGTGTGTTGATCTCGTGAGATAAGACTAAAATTTTTATCCAGAGTTCCCTTTGGGGGTTTTCAAATTAGTGAGTAATATGTCCCTTTTTGTAGGTAGTTTAATGTACTAAAATTTGGACTATTAAGGCTGGAGTCTTTTAAATAATCATTGAAAAAAACTGAAATGATAATCAAAACAAGTCTTTTTGTCCATGAATTTTGTGAAGTAATTCAAATTCCCCATGTGATCTTATTAGATATTATTTTTTGGATTACGAATCTAAAACATGATATATATTAGATTGGAGTAGATCTCTCTTGGGGATAATGTAACCAATGGTTGAAAACCAGATTTTTGGGGTTCTTTATTCAAAGACAACTTATGAGTGTTACTACAAAGTTAATAGTGGAATCATTGAATTTCAATCCAATTCTGTGGGATAATTTATGAAAATACTACTAGGGGATGTTAGTTCATAGTCAAGAAAAGAATTTATTGAGAATTCAAACATTCTATTACTAATGTATGAAAGGATCTTATGGAGATTTAAGCATCATATAACCACAATGGGTGTTTTTTACAGGGGAAAATTTCAACAAATGAAGAGAGAATTTGTATTGGAACTGGCCAGGAATTCAAAACCTCTGCAACATGAATTTTTATTATTCGATGGGGTGTTCATTTTGTTAGAAAACCATTGTCTGGGGGATAGGCCCTTTTTGACAGGGGTTGAATTATTTTGTAGCTTAATGTCATGTGACAGGGCTACTAACCGCATAATTAATCATATTACAGGAAGGATATTATGATATATAGTTTAATGTTATGTAAGTGGTGTTGGAACCATGGATATTCTGTGCATGAATTAGAGTTGTTTGTGTTTGTTTTCAATCCTCAGTGGAAGTTAAGAATGTGTTTTTGGAAAAGATACTTGTGTGTCGAGGCCTTGGAGGCTTGGAAACTTGCACGCCTGATGTTTTTCAGAATGAGAACATGAAAATATGGAAATGGAACGATGGTTGTGCAAGTATTGGTTTGGTCGCGAAAGTGACTTGTGTGTCCTGAATGGACATGCGCGCCGGTACCTTAGAGGATTGTAATGTTGTGTGCCATTTGACCATCATGTTTTGATCATCAAAATATGGCAAAGTAAATAGGAGCGACCAAGATTGGAAGTTGGTAGCGCAAGTGTCTAGGAGGACATATGGGTTCCGCACCGAGACTTGCGCGTAGAGGGAAGACTTGCACACCGCCGCGCAGGGTATCCAAATGCCTATAAATAGAGGACCACCCCTCCTCATTCAACATTAATTTTGAAATTGAAGAAATTCAGAGCTCCCGTCACATAGCTGTTGAAGTTGTGGAAGTGTTGGTGGGTTGCGCAAGGTGGAGCAGTGCAGTAGTTGTTTGCTGCCCGTCCAGTAGTCGTGCAAGTTATTTGGTGTTACTTGCGTTCCAAAATTGATGTTGTGAGACAGGTTTCCATTAGGTTTCAAAATCAATTTGGGTTGAAAAGACGTTGAGTCGCGCAAGTTTTATTTCGATGTAGGTTGAGTCGCGCAAGTGTTGGAGGGGGAATTGCACTCCAGTTATAACTTGTGTGCCGTCCATAAAAGTTGTGTGCCGTCTTGGTGTTTCGCGCCAGGTGTATGTTGAGGTTTGCTGATTGTCTTGGAGATGCACAAAATTTAAAGATCAGTTAATGAGTTATAGTTGGACTTCAACAGCGCATCTACATATAACAGAGGATTAATTCATTGAGGAATGATGAAGAGACCTTCACGTATATAAAATGAGTGGGATTTCACCAACGGCAGTGAGTCAGGGGGAGTCAACGGGAGTGACCCGAGGGGCACAGTGATCTATACCTGAACAATTGTAAAGACAGTGAGCCTGGGACATAGTGACTATGCCCGAACCATTGTAATCCACATCTAGTAAAGATTAGTGGAATTAGGTACAACCAGAAACTTGTCGGCGTATGATCCGTGGACATAGCCACTAGTGGTGAACCAAGGAAAAAATAATGTCTCATCACTTTTGCATGTGAATTTTTGATTGTTGATCATATCCATCATAATGGTTCAACTAGTTCCTACCAACGTGGGAACATGATCCTTTAGTTTAAAAGAAAAACATGACACCCTGATTCACCCCTCCTCTCTCAGGGTGTCTCGGGGTCCTACAAATGGTATCAGAGGGTAAAGTTTGATGGTGTTGAATATGTCCTTTATCGCCATGGAGAATGCAGTCAATGTTAGGGGAGTCCCTCTCTTCGATGGATGTAATTTTTAGATATGGAAGAACAAGAGGAGATCTCATCTAAGATATCTTATAATGGAAGCTCAGTTTTCCACTATGCAAGGAATACAATTCACTGATCCAACAGGCCTGGCTATGACTGACACAGACAGAAAAAATCTTTATGCAGATGCTAAAGCACAAAATGCACTCACCGCAGCTCTTTCTGATCAGATCTATCTAAAAGTGATGAGTTTCAACGTGGAAAAATCAATGTGGGATAAACATGAAAATATTTCCGAAGGATATAGAAAAGTGAAGGAGGAAAAATTACAAGTCCTACATAATCGGATTGTTGATCTGAAGATGCACCTAGATGAGAATGCAGACTCATTCTTCAATTGAATTACTGAAGTAGTTGGAGCAATTAGAGGTCTAGGTGAATAAATCAAAGAAATTGATATTGTAAATAAAATATTAAGAATACTTATACCCCTGTATAATGAAAAGGAGTCAACCCTTGAGGAAAGATATCTTTCTAAACTTTCTCTTGATGATCTACTGAGTAGCTTGGTAGCATATGAAATGAGAGTCAAACTAAAATATTCTACGACTCGTGTGAGCAAGGAAATGGCGTTCAAGGCCATAAATAAACTGAAAATATCAAAAGATAGTAGTGGTGAAGTTGAAAAAGAAAAATAGATTCTTTCTCTCATTGCAAAGAAGTTCTAGATTGGAAAAGGGAAATTCAAAGGGAAGTTACCTCTCACGTGTTTTCATTGTGGAAATGATGGGCACATTGCCTCTCAATGTTTAAGAATGATCAATGATGAAGATATTGAAGATGAGAACATCGAGAACCCTCGAAAACGATTTTTCAAAAAGAGAGACTTCAAATCTGGAAAGAAAATACAGAGGAAGAGTCTTGTCTATGAAGAGGAAGACGAGGATACTGAATTTTGTGAAGATGAAGAATCCGAATTTAAAACGGGAAAGCATTCTTACATGATTGCTAAAGTTGAAAATTCATAACCCTTGATCAATAAAGAAAGAGATAATTAGATTATTTCTAATGGGGATTCAAAAAATCAAATTAATAATGCTTTTTCCAAGCTTCAGAATAAATGTAAGAGATGTAATAAGTGGAAGGAAATGGTGGAATAATCATCAGAATATGTTGATGAGCTTGAAGCAGATATTGAACGACTGGAATAACTAGTGAGAGTTCAGTCTTCAATCCTTGAAAGAATAGATGATGTTGTGTAACTAAATCATAAAATTGAAGAACAAGAAAATGTCATAAATGACCTTTCATCCAGACTAGAAGTAAAGAGAGCCAAAATAACGACAAGATGAAAGTTGAACATGCTGAAACATTACCTAAAATTCTGAAAAAGAAACCCTCAATACAAACTAAAAGAATAATAGAAAATTATCCTCAAACTTTCATAAATGACAGGCAGTTCAACTATTCTTCCAAGGAAGAAGTCCTAGGAGAAATTCAAGTGAAAAGACATTTCCTCTCATGATGTGTCAGTTCTGTGGTTATCTAGTCCATACCTTGTCATACTGTGAAGAGGCAAGGAGCTACTTGAATGGGGAAGATCTGGGATGTCAACAAAGGAGAACGAATTCATATCCTCCTTCTTATAGAAGAAATAGCTTCTATAGTTAGTGTTTTTATTATTCTAACTTTGGCCATAAAGCTATATATTTTAGGTAGCAGCACAATAGGAGAAATTCATACAACACTCAAAGACGTGCCAGTTTTCATCCTCGTGATGATGTTGTTCTCACAAACAGTTTTTCCCCTTGGGAAGATGATTATGGGTATGAAGAATCAGATTATGTGGAATAAAGTATTAAAAGGCCATCAAAATCGTATGAACAATCCAATATCTCATGGAAAGAGAAGAAGAAGATCGAGAAATCCAATCTTGTAGAAGTAGCCCTCAAAGCTACAAAGAGCAGCAGCACCTGGATCCTTAATAGTGGATTCTCTTCCCATATGACAGGAAATGCTGACCTTTTGAAGAACATTTAAAAGAAGGTTGATGGAACAGTACAGTTAGGTAATGATGGTGCTTTGAAGATTAAAGGCAGTGGGAATACTGCTCTCGCCAACGGGGAGCTGAAGATGACTGAAGTTCTTTATGTGGACAGTCTACGCCACAATCTCCTTAGTGTAATTCAACTATGTGACGCAGGGCTCATAGTAACCTTCAATCAAAAAGGATGTACTATAAAAGGAAAAACAAGGAATTCTCTTATGAAAGGGTGTAGAACTGATGGAAACTTATATCAGGTTGACAGCAAAGTGAAGTCTTGCTATTTGTCTATTGAAGAAGAAAACAATTTGTGGAATCGAAGGCTAGGGCACATTAACCAACAAGACATGGAAAAGATATATAAGATGAAGATATTCATGGATATTCCCATTCTGAAACGTGAACAAGAAAAGTCTTATAATGCTTGTATTAGTGGGATGCTGGTCTGTAGTTCATATCGGCCAAAGAAGAAAAGGGAATCATATCTTATTGATCTCATTCATATAGACGTATGTGGCCCAATAAATGTTGCTGGAAACTATGGAGAAAGGTACTTAACCTTTTTTATTGATGATTATAGCAGAATGGCTTGTGTAATGGTGATTCAAAGGAAGCTCCATGTACTTGATTGCATGACAACTTATCACCAGATTGTCGAGAATGATACTGGACGAACAATAAAAGTCCTGCGATCCGACAATAGAGTAGAATTCAGGTCCATCGAGTTTTAAAATTACCTAGAAAAACATGGATTACAACATTATGTATATGCTGTGAGAACTCCACAACAAAATGGAGTTGTTGAGAATCGAAATTGACAGGTCAACAATATGGTCAGGACTATGCTGATTGAGAGTGGTATCTCTCACCATTACTGGAAGGAGGTAGATGAATCTACAGGGCACATTCATAATTGAACATGGCTTTATATGGGAGAAACGAAGAAACCATACGAATTGTGGCATGGAAGTAAGCCTTCGTTGAAATACTTCTGTGTTTTCAGAAGCAAGTGTTTTATCCAGAATAAAGAATGAAATCAAGGGATGTTTGGAGACAATGCTGATGAAGGAATTTTTCTTGGACATCCAATGAACAGCAAGTCCTACAAGTGTCTCAATAAACGCTTGGGGAGGATTTTGGAATTCAATGATGTTAAGATCATTGAAACGAAAACCCCATGTGCTTCCAATAATATCTATGATGATGATAAAATATATGATTATGAGTGTGAACATATATTAAATACAAATACCGAAATAGAGAATGGTGAACAAATCACACAGCAGTCACATCATGATGTTGACTCAGAAGAGGAATCTAAAGAAGAAACTGTTGCTAAAGAGAAAGGATCTGAACCTCACAAGAGAAATCGAAGAGCTGAGATTTATCCATCCAACGTAATTGGGGACAAGAGTGCACCCACTCAAACAAGAAGGATGAGGAATAACACACAATCTGCATTTCTGTCAGATGTGGAGCCATCCTCATTCGAAGAAGTTGCAAAGGGTGAATCTTGGGTGAAAGCCATGAATGAAGAATTAGATCAGATTGACAAGAGTCAGACTTGGGATATTGTCCAGAGACCCGACGGTCACAATGTGATTGGTACCAAATCGTTCTTTAAAAATAAGTTTGATGAGCATGGAAGTGTCATCAGAAACAAGGCACGACTAGTATGTAAAGGATACTCCCAGATTGAAGGCATTTTTGTTGAAGAAACCTTTGTTTAAGTGGCTATACTGGAATCAATTAGGCTTTTTCTTGCCATGGAAATTCATAGAGGATATAAAGTATATCAAATGGATATCGAGATAGCATTCTTGAATGGTGTTCTAGAAGAAGAAGTCTCCATTGAAAAACCAGTGGGTTTTGTTCTAGGTACTGATGAAACAAAGTTCTTCAAACTGAAGAAAGCTATATATGGTTTGAAGTAGGCACCACGGGTGTGGTACTCATGGGAGGATTCATATCACAAGAAACTGGAATTCAAAAGGGGAGTAAATCACACTCTCTATGTGAAGAATTCTCCAAAAGACCAATTCATGGTTCTAGTCTACATTGATGATATCGTATTTGGCGGAAGTAGGCAGAAATCTATGGATGAATTTTCCAATCACATGAAATAAGAATTTGAAATGTCTATGATTAGAGAACTCACATATTTATTGGGACTACAGTTGATTCAAAAGATGGATTAAACTTTCATTTCTCAGAAAAAATATACAAGAGAGCTGCTGAAGAATTTTAATATGCAAGATTCCAAACTAATGTCAACTCCAATTTCTGTTGGAACTAAACTTGGAAAAAACGAATATGGGACCTCTGTAGATCCCACCATGTACAAGAGGATAATTGGGAGCCTACTGTACCTAACAGCGACACGTCCGGATATTGTCTTTGCTACATGTTTTGCATCCCGCTTTCAGAGTAGTCCAAAGGAGGAACATATGGCAGCTGTCAAAATAATCACGAGGTACATTCAAGGTAGACAAAACATTGGGTTATATATTGTTGCAGGTAGGGATAGTGAATTATCAGTGTTTTATGATGCTGTCTGGGCTGGTGATGTAGTAGACAGAAAGTCCACCAATGGTGGAGCCTTCTATATTGGGCATAAATGTGTTGGATGGTTGAGCAAGAAACAAGAAAGTACTTCTCTTAGTACTGCTGAAGTTGAGTATATCTCCTCCACAAAGGAATTCACTCAACTACTATGGATGAAGCATCAATTATTAGATATTGGTGATGAGACGAAACAAAAAATGGTGATTTAGTGTGATAATAAGAGGGAAATTAATCTTACGAAGAATCTTGTTCAGCATTCTCATACAAAACCTATTGAAATTAGGTATCACTTTATCAAAGATAAAGTTGAGCAATGTGTGATTAGATTGGATCACGTGGGAACAGATGAGAAAGTGGCTGATATCCTAACCACGTCCCTATCAACGGCTGTGTTTGAGAAGCATCGGTTGAACCTCGGTGTTCAGCCACCTCCCAGTGCATAAGGAGGTTACAGAATACCCCTCTCCCCAGTTTTGATAACTGTTTTTTATCTGTTTATGGTTGTGATGCAGGTTTGTGGGGGAGATACAATATAGGGGATGTGGTTTGATCTGAACAATGAACAAGTACCGGTCTTTGGGTTTATTGCCAATGGTGGAGAAAAGAATAAATTTAGAGTTAGAGGATAATAAGGAACTAATGAACTTCGCGAACAGGGCGTCTTTGAGAATTCCAAAACATGGGATCCCAATTCAAGCCTCATATCTTGTTTTCTACACCGAGCATTGCTCATGTAGACTTAGAGAGTTGGCTGAGTTGATTCTTGCCATTTATTGGTTTGCATGTGGATCTATTGAATTTATTAACTGATTTCCTACAAACGCAAAGGGGAGATTATTGGAACCATGGATGTTATGTGCATGAATTAGGGTGGTTTGTGTTTATTTTCAATCCTTAGGGTAAGTTCAGAATGTGTACCAGCAAAGTGATTATACAGTTCAAGTAGACAGAATTATTGAAGATGGTGCTGTTTCGCAGTGTTTGCCAAATTTTTGGACCTCAAAACCTGAAATATGGAGAAATGTGTTTTTGGAAAATATACTTGCGTGCTGAGAACTTGGAGGCTTAGAAACTTGCACGCCTGATGTTTTTTAGAATGAGAACATGAAAATATGGCAAAGGAAAGAGGTTCGCACAATTATTGGTTTGGTCGCGCAAGTGACTTGCGCATCGTGAAAGGATTTGGGCGCTGATAACTTAGAGGATTGGAAGGTTGTGTGCCGTTTGAAAATCATGATTTGATCATAAAAATATGGAAAAGTAAATAGGGGTGCCCAAGATTGGAAGTTGGTCACGCAAGTGTCTAGGAGGATAGAAGGGTTGCGCGCCGAGACGTGTGCGCTGAGGGAAGCCTTTCTCACCACCGCGTAGGTTATACAAATGCCTATAAATAAGGGACCACCCCTCCTCATTCAAAATGAATTTTGGACTTTAAAATTTTAGAGCTCTCGTCGCGCAGGTGTGGATGTCGCGCAAGTGTTGGTGGGTCGTGGAAGGTGGAGAAGTGCGGTAGTTGTTTGCTGCTTGTCCAGTAGTCACGCAAGTGATTTGGTGATACTTGAGTGCCAAAATTGAAGTTGCATGAAAGGTTCACATTAAGTTTCAAAATCGACATGGGTTGAAAATAATTTGTTTCGCGCAAATTTTATTTCGAAGAAGGTTGAGTCACGCAAGTGTTGGAGGAGGACTTTTGCACCATTTATAACATGCACGCCATCCTTAAAAGTTGCGCGCCATCTTGGTGTTGCACGCCCGATGTTTGATGAGGCTTGCTGATTGTCTAGGAGCTGCATGAAAGTTGAAGACCAGTTAATGAGTGATAGTTGAACTTCAAGAGAGCATCTACATATAACAGAGGATGCTTTCATTGAGCAATGATGAAGAGACCTTCACGTCTATAAACTGGGTGGGATTTCACCAATAACAGTGAGTCAGGGGGAGTCAACAGGAGTGACCCGAGGGATGTAGTGAGCTATCACTGAACAATTGTAATGGCAGTGATCCTGGGATAGGGTGACTGTGCCTGAACCATTGTAATCCACATCTAGTGAAGATTAGTGGAATTAGGTATGACTGGCAACTTGTCGGCGTATGCTTTTTGGACGTAGACCTTAGTGGTGAACCAAGTAAAAATTGTTGTGTCGTCTCTTTTGCATGTGAATGTTTGAATGCTGATCATATTCATCATAAAGGTTCAACTATTTCCTACCAACATGGGAATAAGATCCTTTAGTTTAAAATAAAAAGTTAACACCCTGATTCACCCCTCCCCTCTCAGGTTGTCCCGGGGTCCTACAAGAGGTACATTATATTATTATGTTTACATTCAAATTGAAAAGTCATTGTGCTATGTATTTTAATGTCATATAGAAAGGTCATTATTATATTAATTTTAAATTCATAAAACCATGACATAATGTTATGCATTTTAATGATTGAAAGTAAGGAAATTGTGCTGTACAATTTAAATTTGTACAACAAGGAAATTATTGTGCATACAATTTAATGTCTTCAGATTTGATAAAAAATTATTATTCTCTCATTCCTAGTAATCTTCATTGGATTGTGATACCATATTTAGTTGTGAGGGTAAAAAGTTATAGAAGCAATATTATACGAATATCTAGATTCTAAGGGTGAAATGGGGAAAACATAAAGGATTATGGAAATTTGAGAGGTATATCCCTAGGAAGGATTAATAGCAAATAGAAAAACTAGGTTTTGGGTATTTTATGAAAATAAAGATGAAGCATGTTACAATACAGTCAATAGATGAACAATTTGGCAGGCAAACCCATTTTGTGGCATACTTTATAAAAATCCAATTGGGGAATTTCGTTGAATAGTAATGGAAAGAGGTTCTCAGAAATCATGACATTGTAATGATGTGAGATGATGGACATTTATGGTGATTTAGATTTCCCTATGCACATAGTTTGATTTTTGGAAAGAAGATACCTAATTTTGAGAGAATAATTTCAAGTCTAAATTTATATAGAATTGTGGGAAATGGTTTCCTACACTGGTTTGACCCACTATAAATAATACGGTTCATATAGTTTTAGGTTGTAAGACTAGAATCAAAACACCATTGAAATGATTTGTGATTTGTGGCCCATATAAACTAGGTCAGTCTAACATACAGTTGAAATAGGGGAGGAAATTTAAAACAACTATCTCTGGGGTTCACAGATTGAGAGTATGCATATGGAGAAAATATGAAATATATAATACAATAGAATTTAAAATCATGTGTTAAAACATATTGATGTAAGAAAATTTTATGACAAAAGAGACTTATCTAATGTGAGAATTTACCACGGATTGAAAAACACATTTTGTTGTGTGTTTTATGAAAATCCTACTAGGGATTATTACATCCTAATCAATTGTGTAATAAATTGGATGACAAAACCTATTTTTGGGTTATCTTATCTGAAACCGGCTATGTAATATTACATTCTAATCATGCAATGGATCCTTATGGTATTATAAATTATATTTCTAGAATCTATATAAATATTATATAGATATGACTTTGTCCATGACTAATAGCATGACATGTGGAAAGGATATCGTGTCATCATAAAGGCAATGTTTGTATCAATATTTTCCATGATTAATTGTGTATATATATAGATCTGACTCTTTTGTAAAATTGTGATATCTTTGTTTCCTTAGTGGACCACATAAAAATATTGGATTCAAGTTAAGAGGGACTACATAGATCATTGTTCATATGCAAGGATGGGATTTTTTTACCTCATTGATGGGAGTATCAGATGAATCATAGATTTCACTATGTATCTCATTAGAATGAGAGTTTAGACACATGTAGTTCTCGAAGTACCACACAGTTTAAAGTCTTGTTGTTAGGACATCAATCATCTAGTTTGGCATCAGGTAGTCAGGACATTTGACAAGCTTTTAAATGTTACATGAAAAGCCGAAAGTTGACTCGATGTTAATATGCTGGACGGAGTAATAGAACTATGGTTTTACTAAATATCTTATATGATAATTTATCATCCCAAACATAGTTCTAAAAATAAGGATACCCCGACCAATTGGATTTATTTGTGGAGGAAAGGGGTTTTTGTTGAGTAGAGGTTGTCATAGAGGGTGATAACCTAGATTGAATTATATCATATAGATATGATATATACAGAGAAGAGTTGGGGTATTTCCAATATTTTGTTGTGACTTGGTCTAGGATTAATGATCCATGCATCACTACATTTCTCACTATAATGAGAATAAAGCCACACATATTTCTTGAGGAAATTGTGTAGTTTATTATCATAGGATCAAGATATATAGTTTTCCTTTTATATTATTTTTAACCATGACCATGATAATATTGATACAAATTAATATGAATTTCATGTTCATGTATCTACATAAAAAAACACCAAATCCCATGTGATATATGCATTGTGTGATGAACAACGAGTAAAAGAATATATTTCAACAACACAAAGTCAACACATGTGAATGACTGGGGAATTGAGATTTTTGTAGTGGATTATCTAGGATATATAAATAATCATTGATACATATCTAATTTGGTTTAGAATAAATCCATATGTAGTACTTGAACTGGAATTAATTTTAACATACAGAGGTGATGATATTGGCCATGTAGATTAGCATCTTGCGTTATAGAAGAAGATTAATTGATATAAAAAAGGGGAAATATATTGATTAATCCCAAGTATGGAATCCTAAGTCTCACCATATATCTCATTGGAATGAGAATCTTAGTGCTTTTAGTTCAAGATTTTCATGTTGTTTAACATCAGGTGGTGGGGATGTGGGTCACACGACATGAAAACGAATATTATGGTTTGACCATGCTATAGGGATTGAGTGTCAACATGCATCCTTCTAGTGAAAGAATCAAGCCACACATTGTTACTAAATAAATTCACACATTATCATTTTTTTGAAAATAGGAGAAGGGGGATTTGATATTTTCTAGAATGATGGATGTGACTAATACATTAGGTTTAGGTATTAATTTTAATCTCATGAGAATAAGAATCATGAAAAATATACTTATAGAAAATATCCCTATGCAGGTCTGAACAATACATAGGGAAAAGGAAGGGGAACATTTTTTTGGTGCATCTAGACACAAGATATGAGATCCAGGTGTCACTATATATAACATTGTAATAAGAATCAATCCACACATAGTTCATGAAATTATTCCCAAAGGATTCCTATGTTCATACACAAGGAGTAAGGGGATTTTCTTTATTATATCAATACCTAGGATAGGAAATCTATGAATCAATATGTATCTCATTGGAATGATAATCAAGCCACAATTAGTTCTATAAATATTATATTTTTTATCAGCACGAAACAAGGATATTGGTTGTGTAGTATAACATCTTAATATAATGACATGACAATTTTGGGGCTTATACCAATAATGGGGGCCCTAGTGAAAATATGGGATAAAAATAATGAGAGTGGGGGACATTCCTGGGAACTACCCATAATTTCAACCCCATGTCTGGCCAAGAGGGCATCTTGACCTACTGAAGGGATAATGTGATATTTTTGGGACTTAAACATGAGATAGAGGCCCATATTATAGGGACATCATGGTGTTTCATCTTATAGTAATTTGGGTATTTATTAAAATCAAAATATGGAGACATTAACAATGTTGATTGATTTCATCTGATGAAATAGAATGATGTACTGCAATTTTTTTGGCCATATTACTTGAACCATACGGCGTGTAAATTATCATCATTTTATGTGGATGAAGATTCCATATTGTTTAAAATCATGATTTATGGAAATTATATCATGATTTTTAAGGTCAGGAGAGAATAAATGATAATAAAATTCAACGTCTTACAGTTGAGACATTATGTGGTGCTATGCAGTATGTTGTCCCGTAGCTAAGTCGACTACAGTTATGTGAGTAAATAAAATACTTATTAAAGAACTATGCATTGTTTGGTGTTGTAATGATTTCCCCATCCATTAAGATCAAAGAAACATCAATCCAATATTGGGCCATTTATACAGATTATGGTCCCTCCCATTTTGGATGATGCTTTTGATGATTCTTTCATAGTTTCATTTGAGTATAACGGACTAATAAAAATTCTCAATGGATGAATTATTAGAAGAAAATATTCTTGTTAATGGATTACACAATATATTTTTGATTGAATTACAACTAATGAATGTTTTGAAATCTTTTTTCATCCAGTCATTCTAATTCACTCAGTTATTTCTAGGCTACTCAATTATAGAATGATAGTCATGTATGGTAATAAAGATTGATGAAAATTGAATATAAATTGGGAAGAATCCTTCTATTTTGTATAAAAATTAGTATGGGGTCCTCCATGTTTCATTATTGGTTAAATTATAGTAAGACCACAGGGTATTCAAGAGACTATGATGTCATGAATTCTTATCCTTTTCAACCATCTTCTAGATTATGTTTGACATGATCGTGTTGATGAACTCTATCTATCCATTTTCTATTACATGATAGTAGAATAAATGTTTGGAATTTATATTTTATTCTTCATATAGATATTCCACCTCATAAGAACAGAATTTGGAGCGGTTTTCCAAAATAATTTTATGATGGAATTAAAATTTGGTAATAATGGTATATTTGTTGATGATAACAATGATTTTGGACCCAAATTCATTGAGGGGTATTTCCTCATCCAATTTGGAGAAGAAATCAGTAGCAATTAGGATCTATTAGAAGTTATTGGTTGTAGATTAAGAATATGTCCCCACAACATACATGCCCCATATGTACATATTACATAATATCCAAAGTCTCTTCTCCATCAAAACATATGAGAAAGAATCCATTAAATCCTTATATAAAAAGGACTTTCATGTGATTAGGTCCATCATCGAGAGTGGAGTTAAATGCTTTCTGTTAAATTTACACTTTCATTTCTCTACCTAGCGGGAAATGATGATGATTCATTCCACATGATTTGGAACTTCTATAGATATAGATGTATTTTGATTACTTTAACCTAGTCATTTTATAATAATAGGATGTGCATCAATGTTGGTTCTGATGGGAAATCTTCTATTAACCCTTATACCTTGTCAATTAGGGGGATTATCGATTCTTTTCCAATAAAATAATCCCCATTAATCTTATTTGTTACCAACTCAGAATCACCTCTCATATCTAGGTGGTCCATAGGTATTTGGTGTCCCATATCCATTACTACAACAAGGGCCTAAATTTATACCTCATCATTGGTAAAACCATATCATAATAGAAATGAGTAGGGAAAGACATTGTTTAATGGTGTGACAACAACAATCCCCATCCCAACATTGATGAGCTTAGGGTCTTATATTATCTTCCCTATTGGCCTCATGGGTGGGTTAGAAATATACATTTCCCACATTTTGGGGCCATCATGTATATAAAATATCTCTTAATCTACTAATACAGTATTTAACGATGTCACCTCTGTAGATGGGTTCTCTATAACGATGTCTTCCAGCGCCTAGACATTAAGTACATTAAATGGGGTGAAAATTATATAGAATCTTGGTTTGATAACCACCCACCATTCCATACAACCTTTCAACATCAAACAACTAAGGATATATTTGAGTAGGTTATTGCGAGAGATCAATTGAACCTCATGGTACTGCATGTATTGCCTCATTTTTGAAACTATGAATATTAATGCCAACAATATCTTCTTGATATCATAATTATTATTTTCTTTATCGATCATTGTATGATAAAGAAAATAGTTGTTTTTTCATTAACATTATAATTTTTTGTGCAATGTAGCTTCCCATTGATCATTCAATGGACATCTTGTATAAATTGGGAAAAAATTTCTTGATAGGTGGAATTAATACTAGAGGAAACAAGAGGTATCTCTTCATATTTTCAAATTCTTCCTGACAGTCAATGGTCCACGACTATGAGTCCCCTTATTCATAAAATTAGTGAAGGGTAAACAATTTTCGGGAATGTTGGCTATGAAGTACTATAAATATTTCAAGTGTCCTTGAAGTCCTATTAACACTTTGAGATTTCTAGGAGGTGTAAGGTTATGAATATTTTTTTTTCAAATCGTCAACATGGATCCCGTGATGGATTATAATGATTCCAAGAAACATCCATGAGGTTACCTTGAAAGCACATTCCATGGGGTTCACCTTCAATATTTATTTTCATTGGTTGTTGAAGATGGTCTCTTGATCATCCACGTGTTGAAAATGTGGATAGGAATTAACAACTAGATCATAAACATTTAATTTAAAATACCTCACCATGAAAGGGTTGATGATGTGATTGATGACTCAATGGTATGTGACACTAATGGTCTTTAAGAAAAAATAAATAAACTGATGCAATAAAACTCCCTTAGGGGCCTCGAAGGTGCTGGCTTATTCATATTCTAGGGTGATTAGTATTAGGTTTTACCCTAAATATATATCCATATAGAGTATGGATTGATAATAAACTATTTCATGAATCAGTAGTTCTATGATATTAATCAAAAATTCATCTTTTAGATAGGGCCTGTTAAGGTCAATGATGTCGAGGAAAACGATAATTTTCCAATTTTTCTTCTTTACCTAGACAATATTGTCTAGAAATTCTATATATTTTACATGTTAGATGATTTCATCCCTGATGAACAAGTCCAATTCGACCCCAATTTTAGAGGCATGAGTTTGGTGTGCCCATATAGCTATATTATTGTATCCCCAATGGTCTTTTGAAAAAACCATGTGATGGGTACCCTATCATGGTAGAGGCCTCTTATATTTTTTGTAATTTCAGGTGAACACTTATGGATTTTAATTTAGAAGGGAAGTATATTCTTCTATTTCATCAGAAGGCATGGTCTCACTAACTAAATATGGTCATAGATCTTCTCCTATACTAATATTTATCTCATTGAGGTCATTGATAGTAGTGGATACACCTTCCTATGATTATGGGGGAGAATCCTAGAGTTTTTTCGCCGCTTCATCATCCTCAAAATTTAACTCTTCCACCTATTCTTGGGAAACTTGTAATGAATAATGTCATTAAAAATTAGGGGAGGAGATAATATTTAGATGTCTAGAGGATGAACTATCCTTTTTTAGGATCACATGTAAGAATGAGGAACTTTTGGATATATGAAGGGGGCTGATGGGATAAAAGAGAACATATTCAATTTCCCCAACTGATATTAAAAATTATTATAGACCAGATGAAAGAATTGGTCTTTGTTGGAGCTCATAGGATGGAAGGAAGATATTTTCAACCAAGATTTCATTACTTCTCAAAGAACAGATCATATATCCCATGATATCATGCTCATATTTTACAATTTACATCACAAAATTCATTGGATGCGTGCTTGAATCTAAAACCACCACTTTGATTTGGTTTATGGAGATCATGTTCCCTCTACAGAGTTGTTTGAAAGGGTTAGTTGGAATCATCTCCAAACCATTTCAGGCATTGTTCAGAGTGTCATTATCTGGCTTGGATTGCTTCTTATCCTCCTATTATAATCCCATATCTATTTACAATGAGTAAATGGATTTTAATTGGGAATTTTAACCATGAAATGTTTAAATTTTATCATTAATATAATATATAAGGAATTGGTGGTCTGACGAGGGGCTAACAGTGTGATAATGTAGGCATGGACATCCTAGTAGAACACTAAAAGTTAAATCATGAAATGTAACAATAAATTATGAGTCAAAAATGAGTTCTATGAAAAAATTCCTGATTTTTATTTCACGAAGTGGATTTTTATAATTTTTGTCATACCCCTATATCATTTGAGTTGAAGGGGATAATTTAGATTTATTGAAACCAAAATGTTTATCAGCATAGATTGGAATGACATTGAATCTAGATCCGTTATTAATTAAGGATAATCAAATATAATTTTTTTATCCTTACAGATATATATATAATGATTTTCCATTTCCCTTTATGATGGATTCCTCTTGCTAGTATGTGAAATAGATGATCATATGGAATTTCACATGATCCTTCTCTGCAAGATACAATACATCCATAATGACATTAACTTCAAATTCATAAGGTTTTGAAAATCCATAAATGAGTTCTTTTTGAATGAATTTTGAAAGACACAGAGCATTTAGGACTGATAACTTGTCCATTATTGGGGATAGTTTCTTCAAAACATAATATATATGGTTCCTTGTTATTCATTTTCTATAATGGGGATGTTATCTTCATGTAGAATGAGGAGATTATTTTCTTAATATTGATGGGTCAGAACATGTAATAGGAGTAGAAAACAATTTTTGACATGGAGGATTAGGCTAGCAAATCCATCCTACCCAAAAATATTGATTAGGTGATAGCATGTTCACTAATTGATCTTATAGGATAATTGTGTTAGATAAAACCAAGTCAAATTTAATGTAACATCCTTACTCCTTTTAATATTTCCAAAGATATCTCCCCTAAGTTTGGGTTGTTTAAATAGTTTATGTAGGGGTGTG
This sequence comes from Viscum album, assembly GCA_963277665.1. Taxonomy (NCBI): domain Eukaryota; kingdom Viridiplantae; phylum Streptophyta; class Magnoliopsida; order Santalales; family Viscaceae; genus Viscum; species Viscum album. Next base: position 1,643,238,912 of record OY728145.1, read on the forward strand.
GTTAAAGTGGTGACTCCTTCCCCAAACGCATAATCCCCTTTATCCTCAACCCTAATACCTCTTCCCTCAGTTCCCTGGTAAAGTTTAAGGAATTCTTCATCATAATAAATTTCATCATCTGATAAGAGATAATTTAAATTAATAACACTGCTGTAACAAAATATCAACACATTATCGGATAATGATTCAGTTTTGTGGGTGGACCCCTATTGGACCATTAGGTGGTGGGGAGACTGGGCTTCTCGACTATATGCATGATGCATGATAATGTTAATGATAAATCTGGATTTGGTACAAGATCATTTTTTTATTTCATCTTATTTATCTTATGGCTATGTATCATTTTATGGGACTAGAATTTGGTGGGTTTTGACACTATTTATGTCAGTTGTGCCATGTTTTAAGCGGTAGAGGGAACAATTTAATATTTGAACATTTTTTGGAGAATAACATGATTCTGGTTAATCATTTTTAAAACCATAAAGTCATAAAAAATCTTATTACTCATAATCTTAACATCATTATATTCATTTTCCTCCTCTGGATAGCTGTAAAAAAAATACATATGTAGGTAAATTTTTCATCTTCCCCTTCCCAGATTCTAGAATTATTTTCAGGAGGTATCAGAATTCAAAAATATTCTAGATGTTTCTCCATAGAATATGATGGAAGGGATAATAATTTTGGAGATATTTATCATATTCTTTGATGGGATTACTAGGCTTCTGAAACTTGACCATGTTTTTTTTCCAATTCTATGATGAATTAGTTATGGAATTGGTTGTTTTTTAAAATAGTTGACCTTGTTTTTTATCATCTAAAATTGATATCTCATGTGTTCTCTTTAAACCTACAAATAAAGAGAACATTGTTTCTAATGATCAGGAGATGGAGCCATCTGATATAGTAATGGAATTAATTTGGGAGTGGTAATAGGGGCTTTCATAAGTGTAAATGTAGTTGCAACTACTTTATATACTCTATATCATTAAGTATATGCAATTAAACGAGCCCTGGATTTTGTCTCTATAATAGACCCTTCCTCCCTCTAAGAAATATAATCATGGTCTTAAAACCATCATGTATATTTCACAGTGATAAGTGGAATGTGAAACTCATCATGAGAATTATCTATACATATGGGTATAAATAAATCTTGATGGTGTTTTAGGAATAAGGGGTATATGAATCCTTTCTACCAAGAAATGACATCTAATAATCATTCATTCTTTCGTTGTATACAATTTGAGAGGTCAATGATAATTTTATTATGTAGTATCAAGATGAGTTGGTGGATAAACTTCTATCTTAGGTATTTCAGTCCAATAGTTAACCGGGACTACCAGCCAGTGTACCATAAAAAATCATGTCCCTATAGCGATTTAACCAAGAACCCGAGTTTCATCACCATGTGCTCTTCATGGGCCCGCTTCATGGGATCCAATAAAGTGATGAAATGTGTCAAAGGGTCATATGGTTCTCCTTATCTGTTAAAAATAGACAATGGGGCTCCCGAATCCTGTGAGGGAAGATTAGGAGCTACCTATTTGGGGTAAGGCCTCATTTCATATTGTATTGGTGCATGTGGCTCCTCCATGGATTCCAATCGAACCGTAAGTGACTCCATAATGTTAAAAACCATTCAAGGAACGTGAACACCTACCACTCAAATAAATAGTTACTACACAAATAAATATGGAAATTAATAAAACTAAAACACATTCCATTTAATCAATGGATTTAAAATGAAATGTATCTCTAAATATCTCGACACAAAATCTCATTAATAGATTATAACTGAAAATAAATAAAGGAAATGCTTAATTATTTTACTCCAAGATTACTAGGTACATGGAACCATTAAAATAAAGTCCTTTCAGACTTATATTTAACTAACCGGGCAGAAATCTATCTAATTTTTTCATCTAATTCATCTCATTAGACTACTGATTCATCAAAGGGATATTTATAACCAACGCCCACTCTTTTCGTACCTATAAAAATAAATTCTTAAATAAAATAATAAAAAAACTAACACGAGTTATCAAATTTCTGTATTGAATAAAATATACATATTTATAAATAATTACCGAAACAATCAAACAACTTTTCAAGTGTACACTGTATGAAAAATTTTATATAGTTCAATAAATAACAACATCCATGAACAATCATACGAATACTTATGGAGAATTAAATTTCAAATGATCATAGAAGATTTATTATTTCACGGGGGTTAAAAGCTATAAAAGAAGTGAATTTCAATACTTTTGTTTAAGAAATAAATCAAAACCCATAAAGAGGATGAGTAAAGATGGTATCAAAACAATGTATCCAAAATGGATTAAATATAAAGGGTTGTTGTAGTTGATGAATATAAATAGATTATATTTTAGAAAAAAATTTCAAGGATAATATTATTTTCATTTGGATAACATTTTGAAAATATTTTTATTTGAATGTCACTTATAGAATTTTGTTAAAAAAATTATACATTTAAACATAAAAAATTATTCTATAATGAAATGATAGAGTCTAAATATATACATGTCATATGATTTAAAACACTATTTCATTTTTATGGTAAAAACGATAGAAAATTTCCTTTTTTAGATATAAAAAATGAGTTTCTGTTTAAAAGATGGTTAAAATAAAATATGGATAAAAATTTACTATTTCAGTGGTATTAATCCATTTTTTATAAACTAGAGAATCATTGTAATCACTAATAAAATTTGATGTTTCCTCATTATTGACATAAAATAACATCATTTTTTTTCTTCTGTTGATGTTCAACATGATTTATATATTATGAAATTTTAATCATAATTCATAGAACATTTTGAATTTAATATCCCAAATCATTTGGTTTCCCTAGAGAACATGATTTCATATTCCATTACGTTTGGAATTAATGGGTTCCTTTAGGGTTTTTACAATGAATAAAAGAAAAAACAATGTGTGAGAAACACTAGACATAGTGTGGAACTTCAAAATCTTGAAAAATTACTTATATGATGTCTAAATCATAATGTACAATTCTTTAATAAATGAGACTTTTTGTTTATTGTAGTTTATTCATGTCATCATCGACTTAATTCGTTGATGACAGTTCATAATTATTTAGAAATTTTAAAATGAATAACCACGAGAATTTCAAAACTAGGTGTGTATCAAGGGCTATGTTCTAGCAGCTATTCCAGAATGAGTCTCGATCAATATGGTGATTTCTATGTTATTAACCCTATATAGATGTGTTATTGAGCCACAAAAAATTATAGTATCTAGAAAGGGGTGTAATTTGTTTTTACCACTTACTCTATCCTTTCAAAAAAATCCATGAAATTTTCAATTACTTTGAATTGTCGTTAGACATATACTTAGATACATCCCTAAAAATATCCTTAAAAATATCTGTAGGGATCTATATAATATTTTTTATCCTTATTTCCAATGTTTAACCAATCAATTCCATTGATACCAACCATATATGAGTAATATTTTCATTCAAAAAATTTATATCTTCTGAGACGAATAATAATTTAATTATACAATCACAACCTTGTGAAATATAATATCTTTTCATTTAAAAAAAATTTGGATCCTAATATTCTAATCCTGTGAGATATCTTCGATGTTTCCCAAAAATATCTTCTTCATAGAAATACCCAATATGAAACATTTATTTTTAACCTATGAAAAGTAAACATAAGAAAGGGTGACCTCAGATGCTCAACAAGGGTAAACATTATAGGTATCAATATCTGATAATATTAAAGTATGATATAAGACTAAGGTTATATTTTCATAGAGATAATGTATGATGTTCATTCCCAACCTGTCATAGATCATAAACATGGGTTATGAGATTAAAAATTATAATTTTTTTACCATAACCCATAAGTGAAATAAATAACCAAAAATAAATAATTAAACATAGGATATTTTAATAAAAGTGTGTCACCTAGAAAAATATAGAAAAACAAATTTCATGTGTGAAGTTTAACTACCAATTCTATCAATATAGTTGAACATGATGAATACATTTCCCATAGTGTAATAGGACACACTTTTTTCCCATAGTGGTTCTGGATACACGTTTATCATATAGTTGATCAATCACATTAACATATTTACCATTTTTATCTCTTGAGATATAAATATTTTTCCAATGAATTGGAGGGATATATAGGTATCACCTTCCAAATAATGAAATGATACATATGTGTTTTACAAGATTATAAATATTCATAATATCATTATAGAAGAAATAAAAAGTGTATCACAAACATTGAATCACCTTAAAACATATGTTAAAGAGAAAAGTTTTGTAATAATTTAATAATACTAAAATCATTGAAAATAAGTGAGTTACATAGTTTCTTTTGATATAACCACTGTAAGGGAAATATGTTTCATAAAAAACATGTCATAGTAAACATGATACTTCAAGATAGTTAATAATAATGGTATCCATTGACCATATCCCCAATAAAGAATAACTAAAATAATACAAATAAATATTATATGGAAAATATTTTTAAAATATCATATAATATATTTATTGAATATAATATCCCATCCTCTCTTAAAAATAATTATTAAAACATAAAACATTTTGGAAACATTTTTCTTTGTAAATAAACTTGGAAACTTATAAAGGAAGCATTGAAAATAATTTAAAACAAATTTTGAAACATAAAAATTTTAAATTCCATTTACATTATAGATAACATAAAATATAAATCAAAAACAATTTTACCAACATTACAAGAAAAATTACTTTTTGAATAAAATAGATTTCTGACCGAAGAGAGAACTAAATTCATATTTTTCTCAAAAAAATATTCTCATTTAACTTGTGTACCAATGTGTGAAAAATGGTACGATTAAATGAATATATAATTAATTAAAAAGAGAATAAAATTCAATGGATTATTGAGATATTTGTAAAATTATTTTATCCTTATAGACACAGTAATAATAAATTCTAATAAAGGTAGAGAATGTAACATAAAATCTTTTCCACTTCGATAATACTAAATTATAATCCCCATGATGGAGAAACCTAAAATTTAACATAGAATATCATGTAGATTAATTGATAAATGATATTAAGTTTCAGAGGGATGTATATAAAACTCATGAAATAATATCTATGCATAACACAACAGACGACATAGAGAATAAAAATTGAGACAAAAATCCTTTATTATTTTAGTAAAATTTGAATAGTACGGTCTATGGAAGAATAACATAATTATAAACATTAATTATAATTAAATGAGTTATATTAATGGTATATCATTTCATATGATATTATATACACTACAAAAATTAATCAAGTGGTGAATATGGAATATGTTTCATAGAAATAGAAGATTTACTAGAAATCCCATTATCATAAGTATCGTCTTCATCCATAATCGTTCAACCATCCTGTATAGAAAATATAAGTATTGTATAAATTTATAAAATAATATTGCATATATATATATATATATCATACCATAAATAATTTTTTATGAAAATTAATTACCTTTTTATTAATAATTTCATGTTAAATGTAGTTTTTGGGAAATAAACACATTATTTTTCATATATGTGTGGACATGATATTTTTTCCCTCTCACATAGATCAAGGTTGAATAATATAAATAATATAAAAGAAGATTTAAATATCATATATATTAATTTTGAATGTATATATATTAATATAATATTTTTATAAGAAATGAAATACAACGTTCATGGAGACGGTGTGTAATACGTACGAATGAAATTTGATTCCATTATATAGTCTTATAGAAAGAAAAAAATTGAATTTATTTAAATGTATATATTATAATTAAAATATAATTAACATATAAAATATATATAATAAATTTAATAAACACATGATGAATACATTCCATGTAATGAGTGAACTAATCGCATTGCTTCGGGATGTGGCAGTACAAAGTACAGAAAAACAACATTTTTATATTCATAAAAATGGAATGAAAAAGGAATATGTGATATAATAATTAAAAAAATGTAATAAAATCAAAAATGTATTATATATCATAAATAATCTAATTATTTCATTATTCACTATATTGAAAGGTGGAAATGGAAAACTGATCAACACGAGTTTGCGAGGTGGTTGTCTACCATACACGCAAATGATGAATTTGTAACCCATTTGATGCAAGTGTTTATTTTGAGGTTTTAAACATAAAATAAAAACCCTCATTATATTTATGATACTAAGGTTATTATATAATATTCACATAAAAATTATTTAATGGGGGTGTATAGAGAAATTAAAGGAAAATATTCGTTGATGAACGATTTATCTTCTTTGGGTAACCTATATGATTTGTAGTAAATCATTTCATGGTTTCATTTACATCAAATGTAAGGATTATATTTTGAGGTTACGGATTTTGGGAATTAATTTTTGAATATAAAGTTTTATCCAAATGGCATGATCGGTGTGATGAAGTGGGGAGAGTGAGTACCCATTTATTGTTAAAGAGGGACATCCTTGTGAATACTCAAAAGTATTTGTTTTTGAGATTTCAATGATACCTAATGTGGGAAAAAATATAATAATTAAGGTTTTTGAGGGTTCATATGGTCAATACATACCTCCAACACACATTTAAATACAATTTTTAAACATATGTTTCCTTAAAATCTATGTTTCCAAACATTTTCCATTTTTTGTTTTTAGTACGGTGACTAGTTTTCTTACCATGGTAATTTATAATTTACAACTATGTTAATGTCAAAATTTATAAATAATTTTTAATCACTGATTTTATATATGGTATTGAATTTATAAAAAAAACTATATCTATTGAGAATTTATTTAAGACGCGCATAAGTTACATGAAAACACCACTTTTACTATTACTGTGAAAACTACGTTTTTACTATTTTTCTGTCAATATAGTAATTATAATAGAATATTAGTTATATGAATGTAACATTGGAAAAATTTATTTATATTAAATAAATACATGACAAAATATAGGTTTTTAGTAATTTTAATTCAATTAAATAATTTCATTTCTTATAGAAAACTTTGATATCAATTTGGAGATTAATCATTTACATTAATTTTAAAAATATGAATAAAATTATATAAGCCAATAATATTATGTCCAAAATAATTTAACATGATATATCCGTCTAAAAATATTGAAATGCAACAATTAATTTAATTTAGTTTATTTTTAACTGTCTTATTTTATTGAATTTTTAATTAAAAAAGTACATTTTGGCATTTTAAAAGCATTTAATGTAATTATTTTATCTCTTAAAATTAACGATAAATTATTGTGTTAACATAAAAAATTATAATTTGAATGGATATATATATATATAAGAAAACATATTTCTATTTTCTCCCTATCCCATGTCATTATAGTTATTAGAAGCAGGAAAAGAATATTTTTCTCTTTTTCTTTACCCAACTAATTATATGGGTCATATTCAATGAAAAGATTAAAATAAATTCCATATTCTAGATAATATAATGTACAAGATCAATATTAATTCATTAAATAAAAAATTTATTATATTTTTGGTCATTTTCACTCTTATCATTCTAATTTAACCCAAGGTAAATCCATTTTTACCTTAACCATGATAAATAATTTTTTAACTACTATTACTATTAATGATTATAAAATATATGTTTGACCATATTTGATATAATTAATTACAGTAATTAAAAATATGAAATCCATTTTTCTAAATACCATCATAGAAGTGGAAAAAATTAATTAAATATTATTGCCACAGGCGTGATGAGAAATCATGTATTTAAAGAGTAAATGATCAAAGTTTATAATGTTAATATATCCTCTTTTTGTGTGAAATTGGTTATAATGTCCTAGATTGGATTAATATATGTGTAATTTAACTAATTATAATTTAAAATGAATGTAAAAAGTAATTTATCTTTATAAATAATTTACAAAAAATAGTGATTTCAATTAAAATTCAGTATCACTCATTATTCATGAAAAAAAAGAATCTTTTCAGAAAAAACCCAATATATTTACTCTAATATAATTTTTTAATTTTAATTTAAAAATTTATGTTTTATTAATATAAACAATTTTCTAAATGTTTCATAGATTATTGTTCTTAAAAAGGCATTTAATTTTTTTTTAAGAAATTAGTATTTTTGAAACTTATAAAAACGTTAGAGAAAACGATTTGTTTTATTATTGATATGTTTTAATTATATAAAAAATTTGAAATAATATTTAAAATTCATAATTACTATTCACATCACAAGTTTTATCTTCTTGGTTATAACTATTGTGTTTAAATAAATTATTAATATATCATGTTTGTGTTAAAATTTAGTGTTGTGTGTAGTCAAGATAATCCAGTGATGCATGTAGTGAAAGAATAACATAGTATTGCACAAAACAAAAGATACAATTTGTCTTGAATGTAAAAAAATACATTTAATAAGTTTAATTTAATTGAATAAAATAAATTCATAAAAACAGTGGGTGTTATAGTAATTGATTTTAAAATACATCCCAAGCACATAAATGTTTATGTGACATGGAGAGTTCCAATCAATACTATAACATATAAGGAATCAATTATACTATCACATCCCAACTATTGGAGTTCATTTATTTTATTCTTCGCTTGGATTTGGGTCTTTTGTATGAGGTTTGGGTTGAGTTCCTTGTTTGATTTTTTCATATTTTGAGCTTTCAGGTGGCATTTTGGCCTTTGAACAATTTGAGAACCTAGTTTGGGATACCATGTTACTTTGACCAGGTGACTGTGTGTCTTGATTTGAAGATATAGAGGTAAGGAACACATGTTTCGTATGGTTTGGGAAACCATGCGACCATCATGTGTCTATTGTTTAACATTTAGACTACAGTGACAACACGGTTTCGCAAACTGTATGGACAAACGATGTGAGAGGCCCAGATTTTTAAAATCATTAAATTAATAATCCACCCACCTCTCATTTTACCCTGTTGTATGAACCCAACTTTTTGGAGTGGGTCAAAATCATGGCCATGTTTTAATTTTTGACTTGTTTTTTAGGAAACTGGGAAAATATGGGATGTTCTGGAAATTTCCAGACTACATGTCATGTACTCTAAAGTACACTCCATGTATAGTCTAGGCATGTAGCAGCTGTGTTATCTACGAGTACATGTTGTGTGATGAGCATGTAGGAATTTCCTACTACAGAGTGTGTGGTGTTGCTCGACACGCTGTGTATCCTCTTTTCGGCATACCATCTGAGTTCTAGTAGTGTGTCAACCTGTGTGGTGCATCCATGCCATGTGGCTGCCTCCCCTTATGTTGGAGTACAGACAAAGAAACTACACAATGGGTAGTCATTAATTCATGTCGTGTATTTTATTTTTATTCACATAAAAGAACGATAGTCAAGTCTTATTTCAAAAATCATCGTCTTCTTCCCCAACATGAGAGTAGTCCCATTCTGAAAACCAAAATAACATACCATGCCCAAAAATCTTCATCTGGAGTCCATTCTTCAATCTGTTGGTGGCTAAGGGATCACAAAAGAAAAGCTAAAACCATGCAATATGTTTTGTTGTTTATTCCATGCCTCACACGTCACAGTTTCCATCTGGGTGGAATTTCCAGGATTTGAAAAAAATTTGGATATGTGAAGATCAACTTAGAATTGGAGCTTTATATCAGATATACCTATGTCTACGAGTATTAGGAAGTTGGTTTATACATCTTTTTGCGTTTTCATAGTCTTTTGGGTTGCCCCACCTTTGGTGAGTTTACATGTATTTTGAGCATGACCATGTTTTACCTATTATTGTCAGTTTAAATGTTATTTGACTTATAAGATGCCTTTTGGTATTTGCTGTTACATGTTTTGCAACAGCGGGGTCAGGTGAGTGGCCATTTATCATCAGGGAATTTTGGTAGGGGGATGGCAAAATGGTTATAATTGAATTATACTGTTTTAAACTATTGAGTTTAGTTTATTGAACATTGATATGAATTGTTAGTGACATTAAATACCTCATTGATGGTATGAGATAACACTTGGTTAGAGAATTTCAAATCATTAGTTTTTTTCCTATTCAAAAGTGTTTTCTTTAATTTTATATGTAATTTCTGAATTTCTTATGTTAGAACCACTGTGTTTGCGTTGGGTGTGGCTCAGAGTTTCTTCAGTGATGCTGATCATAGGTTGGGCTTGTCCCGGGTAACATTGGGTTGTTTTGTCCACAAGATTTGGCGTCATGGACATCAGCTTGAGTCAGGATGATTGTCAGGTAGGGCATGATTTGGGATACATGGATGGGAAGACTATCAGACTTGAGAGACATGGTCATTGGTGCATGAGGTTTCAAAGAGGTTGTGGCGGGGTAACTTACTTTGGTGATTACCCATCACCTGGAACATTGAGTAATGTGCACACAGAGGGACTCTATGATAAGGTGGTTTTGACCAGTCGTGTGGGTAGAGGCCCCCAATAGTTGTAGTTTAGGTACTATTGGTCTGGATTGGATTGCAATATGAAGGCACGTGGAAGGTGAAGAACCTTCAGGGGATAACATTCTGGATATTAGGCTGGGGGAAGTGGCTCACCGTTATTTTAGTACAGACATCATAGTCCATCTGGTTACATTATTTAAGGGAAGACATTGTTGTCCATCCAGTTACATTGTTTTGAGGGAAAACATCTCTATCCCTCTGGTTACATTGTTTGAGGGTAGAAATCATTGTCCCTTTAGTTACTTATTTGAGGACGTGCATCATTGTTCCTCTGAGCTACTATTTCTTGGGTGTGCCTTCGGGACGTCGGTACTTGAGAAACGTGGTGTCAGGGGGCACACAGTGTTGGGTTACATTACAGAGATTTGGGTTTTGGCCGAAGAACGTGACACTCCATGGAGGATACTGAGGAATAGTGGTGTGTTTGTTTGTTTGTGTGCATCATACTGTTTATGGGTTTCTTTATTATTGTATGCATGCTTAGACAAATATATTAGGTACGCGCCAGTTGGTGGTATCCTATTGAGATTCGTCTCATACCCTACACAGGCCCTTCCGGACGCATGCATAATTTATGGATATATGTGCAAGAAAGAGTTCAACTTCAGTAGCAGGACAACATTATCTATTGAATGGAGATGATATGCACCTTCAGGTCTTGCCTAGTAGGAGATTACTTTGTTTTGTTTTCTTTTCTATATCAGCATGCTTACATGTTTTTTTGTTGTAGTTGGTTAGGAATTGGCTCTATTACATATAGATATGTATTAACTTATTTGGATGTATGTTTTTTGTTCAGTAGTAGTTACAAGTGATCAACATGATGTTTTGTTTACATTCCACTGTTGTTGTCTATATTAATTTTTTCACACTTTATCGATATTGAATGTCCATCCACTCTGCGGGACTGTTTTGAGTCTGTTGAGTCTTTTATTCCACTGAATACATATTATTATACCTGCAACAGTACAATTATTATCCTCCAAGAGGGTATACAGTTCTTACTATACTTATAGGACCCTCGCTGCTAGTCATCAGCCTTTGGCATTCGGGGAGGTTCACCTAATGTAGTAACACCTGACCCGTTTAGCACTGTTCATGTGGCGGTTCAGATACATGATGTTACACCTGACACAAACCCCTCCCAGATGGTATATTTTGGCACATTATAAAATCCCAAGACCCCTTTACCTTTTTTATCCTCCCTCTATGGATGATTCCCCATGATTCTTAGTTGTCCTTCTCCGGGTTTTGGCTTTATTTCACAAGTTTCTCTTATCCTTCATAAGTTTCATGGTTCTGTTAAGTATTCTTTCCTACTATGATAAACCTTAAGGGTTATAGTTGGTGTTTGTTTTTATTTTTCAGATGTTATGGTGTGAATATCATGAATTGAGATTGATTCCTACTCTCCCAAGAGGTTGGTTACCTTCACACACCATTGAGGTAGGCATTTCGATTATTCTCAATTCCAGCACAACCCATGGATGATTATGTGTCTTCAATTAATTTATAAATATATTTTCCATGAATATGATGTGTTTTTATTGATTATTGTGATGGTTCAGTGTTTTTATATTGGTGGAAAATGGGGTTTCAAAGGATTCCAGTGTTTAAGTATGTAATCTTATGTACAAAAAGTGTTTGATAAAATTTATATTGTTATCTGGAAATGAAATTAATCACTGGTTGTGATATTTGGACTTTATTATATTTTAGTATGATGTTTTAGATGATTGATTCTGAATGATATGTGATTTATATTCCTCTATACAACTTGATGGTATGCGGTGAGATGTTTGGAAAGGATCTCTTGGTTTTTAAACTCATATTTCCACTTTTGTAAATATGTGATTTTTTTGTTTTTTTGAATGAAAGTGGTGATTATCAAGGATAATAATGGGTTTAACTAGATTTTGGCACATTCATGGGTCCATGAGGGTTAAACATGGATGGTAACTCAAATGATTATGACACTTAAAAAACAATATTTCCCTGAAACATCTAGTTTTATAATGGTTTCTAACATATTCCCTCTCTCACCTTCTTCATAAAATGGATCCTCGATATCCAAATGGTAAAATATTTCATAAAGTTCATTAGAAATATGATTTAAATTTTTTTCTTCAAATATGTCTTGTTTGGAATATAATGTTATGTTTTAATAAAGGAATTGGTATAATAGCCATATTGGAATTTAATTGTGTTTTTCAAATGATTGTTATTTTCAAAATATAAATTCTATATTAGAAACATTATGTTCATCAAGAAATTATTTTAATTCCTATGTGGGATGCTGGCATGATTGGAACACATGTGTGTCTTTCTGGTTGATTCACACACAAATAGAGGATTCCCTAATATGGGTTATCTCATGGGTGTTGTTAGTGTTTGGGGGTACGCAAGTATGGTGAAGGAAGGTAAGGTAAGCCACACATATTAGAGACCCATAATAACACATTATAGTATTAGAATTGTACTCCTAGGAACCTTTTAGATGGTCGAGTGATGGTTTCATTCTAAACATGATTAGACAAGTCAATACCCCATTGAATTTATAGTGCTAGGAGGGACATTTCGATGGTCTTGGACTATTCCTCTCTTTCGTTTTGCGTTGGTTTCTGGAACTGCTTCATATTGGGATTAGAGCGTGATGGCTTCATCGGTTCATGTAATTCAGATTGGGATGATTGAGAGTGTATGGTTATACCATCAATTCTGGGCCCGGGCGAATGCATGGGACAACTTTCCAATTGACTTGATTTGGTGAAAGCTTATCATCACTGTGCAATTACATGGGAGGGGAAGCTCTGGATTTCAGGTTTCTATCTGTTATAATTATTTTATGGTTGTTATGTTGGACCTTTTGGTTTCTCACTCTCTCTCAAATGTTGTGTATAATAAAAAAAATCATTCAAAAAAGAGGGGCTAGTCGGTTATTGACTATCGAGTTGCACCAAATGACAGAATGTGAGTCTAATTCGAGTACGTCCAAGGATACTTGTTGGGGTGTAAAGGAAAATACCAAAATAATATAACAATATGATATGTTTATTTTGCGTGTTTGATATCCACCGTGCTGGTTTTTATATTCTTATATTAGTTCACATTGTTTTCTACATATCCCTAATTAATTACATAGTTTGGATTTGGTTTATGCGTTTGTTTTTAATGAAAAATGGTTCTGAAATTGTAACTATTTTCGAAAGGGAATTATGGGTTTTTTGTTTTAAAATTGGAACTAGTGGGAAGCTATGTTTGGTTTCATAAAATTTTAATATTTTATATTTTAATTAAAACAAGTCTTAATGGAATGTTTTTGGGAAATTGAACTTATGGATTCAGTGGTGGTTTCTTATTAAGATGTTGAAGCTCACACTGTACTTGTATCATCCATTGTCAGTAGACAGAAGGTAATTTTTTTGTTCAGGTTTCATGTTTAGTAACTCTAGGACTAGGAGTATCTTGTATATGGAGGTGACCAATAGGTCACCAGGAGATCTTGTTTGTGTAGTCCATTTTTAGTCTCATATTCTATTCATCATTTTTGTTTTATTGGACATGTTTTTAAATTTATTGACATTCAGTTTTTTGTTACTGATTCTACATGATCATTTTGTTTATATTTATTCTATATATTTATAAGGAAAAATTATTCCCACTTGTGATAATTTTTATTCCCAACCCTAGTTTATAGTACGCGGTGATCGAGAATGTCGTTCGGGCCATGTCATATTGTGGGTCATATGTCAGGTTGGATGATGTCTTGTCATGGTTCACGAAACAATTGTATTAGAGTGGGACATTATTAATTTTTTTGTTAGGTACTTTGATATTAGGAATATCATGACATGGGAGGTCTATTTAGTAAGTGAATATTGATTTCTTACTCTTTCAGATCCTCTAGTTTTTAGGGGTCGTTCATGAACTGACTCTTTTTTGGGATTAGACATGAGTGGATGTGGATTGATAATAGAAGTGGGATGGTGTTAATTTGTGATCTCACATGGATAACTGACCCTTGTGGAGTCTGGTTACAAGGTTAATGGTCCTCATAGTGTTGATGCTTAATTTTGGCATCGCCCATTACCATGTCTCCAAGCATGGCTTAGACACCAGTTCTTCGTTCCAGTGGTTTGGTGTGAGTCATGTTTTTTTAATTTCAGTAAGATTATGTAATCTTGTAAAATGAATAATGTTTTGAAAATTCAAAGTATTTATTTCATTTTGGATTTGATTGAAATGGTGAATTTATAGTTATATAATATCTATTGGTTGATTGTAAAGTATTGAGTGAAATCCTTGGTATTCCTTATTAACGTTCACATGTGAATGGGTATGTGTAGAAATTGATCATTGGTACATGAGGGAAATTTATGTATGTAGAATTAGATGGAAACAAATTTGAAGTCCATAGTGTTCAATGGGTGGGTATTTCATATTAACGGTTGACTTGGTCTTCCTAAGATAGTTTTTCTAAAAGGAAAATTATTTCTGGAATTAGGTCGGCTCTAAAATATTGTTTTTGTTTTGTGAACAAATGGACTTGGAAAAAGGTGGCTATCAAATTGAAATAAAAAGGGTGGTTTTTGAAAATATAATTTTGTGGGGGGGGGGGGTTGTATGTGTTTGGATTTTGAGACTGGTTTTATCCGGAAATATCCTTTTGGTTGTGTTCTAAATGGATGTTCATTTTTGGCTTATGTTTTGATATTGTTCAGAATATGCCACCCAGAAATGTCCTAATGTTTTTAGTGAATCATGACTTGTTTCTAGTTCTTATTATGTATTTCCTATAAAAACTAGTGATATGGTTCCATTAGAGGTATTAGAGTGGCTTTAGGATTCTTATCATGTATTCTGATAATTGGGAACTCCTAAAGTTGTTAGAATTTGTGTTGTACCCGGTTTTTGGTCGGTCCAACCCTTGATGAATGGATGGTTATTTCTCCATCATTGAAGCTTTTTGGTAGGACATGAGAAGTTTTCATGTCATTTGTTTCTTATTTTTTATACATTAGGTGTTAATGTTGATGAATGTGATTAATATAAAGACAAATTATAAAGGCCAACAGATAGTGAAGGCATATTTTGAACATTTCAATAACTGGTTTCTTTATCTTAGGAAATAGCATCGTAGAATCTATTAAAGGCTACAATATTCATCTTGGGTCTTCATCATGATATCATGTTGTAGTCTCTATCCTCCAAGTATCATCATTTTAAGATTTTGGTGGATGTAACCTTTTTACGTGAGTTGGTTTTGAGAGCTCAAGTAGTTGGAAATTGGGGGTCCCTTGTTCCTCATAATGGTTCCACATCTGGTGAGGAGTACATGAAAAAGGAACCTATCTTTATGGATTCTCTTTACATAGTCATATTCTTCATCCCATTAGACCATACTCCAAAGTGTGAACAATGTGACTAGTTTGGGCATATGAAGTGGCTTTTTTTACAATCGAACAAAAACATTCTACCATTGTGGATGTTTTGGTCATATAGAGAAGATTCTTATGACGTGTTTCCAGAAGATGATGTTTTGATTAGAGTATGGTAGTTCCTTACTATGAGGCAGATGATGCTTCGGTCATTAGGGTTATAGGCATGGGACATGTAGTGAATCTTACACACAGTCAAGAATTGTCGGGGGTGTGGAAGACCAGAGATGACATTTTTTTCTCCAGTGCTGGAATGGTTAAAACATAAGACATTTTTCTTACGTTTGTTCTTGTTATGAGATTATATTATCATTTTAGGAATCATGGTGAACTTCTTGTCATGTAACCATGTGTTCATATTCTAAATGATTCACTTTGAATCACTATTTCCCTTCAGTGTACTTGGCCCTTATGTGGGCTGAACTTTGTTTTAGTTTTTTTTGTTTGAGGATTCTTGAGTTTGGTAGAGTTAGTGGGTTTTATTTTCGGTTCTCTGTTTGGATAATGTAATTTTTTTGGGTTTCTCCCACTATTGGTGGTTTATTTTTGGAGGTAATATTTTAGATATAGTGGAATTTTTATTTTTTATGTGTGAAGAAGTTAAGGTATTTTTGCTTAAATTGGGAATTCACATTTATGTGTCTTGTGTTGGGATATTTAATGTTGATTGCGTTAGTGGAGTTCTTGTTCTCTATAAAACACTATAATGATATCCCATTTCGCATCATTCTATTATTTTCATTGGAATTGGTTGTGTGTGACTTGTAAAGTGAAAGGTCACCATGAGGTATCCTGTTTCATTCAATTTAGATTGGGCGGGGAATTTTTTTAACATTTGGCATAGATGATTTTGGGGGTAAGAAAGTGTTTGTGGTGGGTATAATTGTCACATAACAACCATTGGAATTATTTTATTTTATTTTAATAATGAATTTTGGTCTTTTTTGTGGTTTGGGTTGAGTTCCTTGTTTTAATTTTTGAGTTTTTGAGTTTTCAGGTGGAATTTTAGCCTATACCTGGTTTGGGATAACTGTTTAAAAAATCATGTGGCATCTCCTAGGTAAATGTGAAACTTTTTATGTGGGTCTATGGAAACTTTTCATGGGTTTCACATGGGTTGGGTAACCGTGCAACAACCATACATGAGGTTTGTTCCATTTGGACAGTGGTCACCACATGGTTTGTGCATAGTTTTTGAAACATTATGGCCAAACTGTGCAAGCAAACCAAAATTTTAAAGTCAGAAAACTCTTAATATACCCTTCTCCCTTTTTACCCTAACTCAATCCCCCTAACACTTGATCATTTTCGGAACAATAAGGGGTCCCAAGACCACTTTTCCTTTGGTTCTATTCCCTCAATGGTTGCTTCTCTACAATTTTAAAAACTGAGTTTCAGTGGGTTTTGGCTCTTTTCCCCTCTTTCTATTAAACACTCCTACATTCATGGTTTTTTAGGGATTTCCCTTGTTTTTTAACTCTAAGGAATAGTTTTGGTGATATGATTTATTTTTTGGTATATTACGGTCCGCAAATCATGTATCTGGTTTGGATCATCCTGCACCTGGAGTTTGGTTGTGTTCATATGTTGTTGAAGATGGTGTCTCTATTATTTTACTTTTTGGAATAATTCATTGATGGTTTTGAATCTTAAGATAATCTATAATTTTTTTTTCAGTTTAGTGATGTGATGGTATTGATTATTTTGATGGTTTGGTGTTTTTACTTTGTTGAAAAATGGGTTTTCTAAGGATATATATGTTCATGTCTATATGATTATGCAGTCAACATGTTTGATAAAAAATATATCATTCTCTGGAAATGTTGTTAATCTCATTTATCATATTTGGAATTTGCTATATTTTTATCTTGGTTTAGATTATTGAATGGGATTTATGTGAGATTTAGGTGACTTTTTATGTATTTATGTTTTGTGGTGACATGTTTTAAATGTATATATTGGTTTTTAAATGCTTCTGTTATCATTTGTAATTATGTGGAATTATTGGTAATGGATTGAATTAAAATAGTGATTATCATGTATACATATTGGGTGTAATTAGATTTTGGCACATCAATGGGTGCCTAAGGTGCACACATGGATGATAACTCAAATGAATAAGACACTTAAACAAATGATGTTTCCCTTGAACACATGGTTTTAAAAGGATTCTCACTTACTCCCTCTCCCCCTTCTTCTTAAATTTTAATTTGACCTCCAAATGCTAACATGTTTCTTATAAGACTTTAAAAACGTGACTTGAAATGTTTTATTTGAAAATGGATCATTTTTCATCATGTTCTATGTTTTTATGAATGATTTTTCATAAAGGCTCGTTTGGAATTTTATGTTAATTGTGAATTTTTTTATGTTTTTGAAATATAAATTCATGGTTTGTTAAGTAACATGAATCTAGAAATATTTGGAATCCTTGAATGACATGGTGGCCCAGTTGGAACTTGTGTGTGGATTATTTATGAATCGGCAGAACTATGGAGGATATACCAATGTGGTTTATCGCATGGGTGGTGTCAGTGTTTGGGGTAGTCATGTGTGCTGGCATAATGTATTGTAAGTCAGATATGTGAGGGAGTTCTATATACTTATTATACTATTGCCGTTGGATTCTAGGGAATGTTTTAGAGTATCAAGTGATGTTTTCTTGGTTCCCTTTATAAGATGGGTTGGTACCCCTAGACTCTATCTGGTTTGGTGGGATATTCCAATGTATTGGCTAGTTTAGAGGATTCAGTTGGTTGCAGACTATAGTGTTATACCCCAGACCAGTAGGTGAGTCTTATTTGAGTACATCCATGCATAATTCTATGGATTTTCAAGAAAATCCCATGTTAATTTATCTATATAGACTGATACTTTTTATACTGAATGTTGGATATCATCCTTTCTAGTCTCTACCTCCTTTTTTTGGTTCCATTTATTTTTTATAGAGCCCTGTTTGATTATTTAGTTTGTATTTTGTAGTTGGTTTTGTATTTAAAGAATTAGGGTAGTGAAAAGTGAAATAGTTTTTGATAGGTAAAGTTGCATGTGTTGTTTTAAAATGTTAACAAGTGGAAAGATTAGTTTGGTTTCTTAAAATATTATAAAGGGAAATTTTCTATTTTATTTAAAACTATTGTTAATGGATATTTTTCAGGAAAGGTAATTTATGGATTCTGTGGTTGTAAACATCAGGTTTGTTTATTCTCACACACAACTTATACTATTCGATGTCGGTATACCCAAGTTGATTTGCAGTTTTAGTTTTTTGGTCTAGTTGCTCTAGGAGAAGCTTCATTTTGTTAGTTGAGGTAACCAAGAGGGCACATAGTGATCTTATTGTCATGGACTAATTTTAGTATTCTATTCAGTTTTGTTTTACTTTTTTGTTTTTGTATTATAATAGTTTTTTATTTGTTTATATTTATTTTTTGTTAGTGCTTCTATGTGTTCATTTTGTATATTTTGATGTTCATTTCTTATTGAGCTAAATCATTCTGACTTATGAAAATTTTGATTCTCGTCACAAGTTTCATGCCTTTGGGGATCAGGAAGGCCCATTGGGACATGTCTCATATTGGGATAGATGTCTGGGTGGATGACATCCCAACTTGTATTGTTACATCTTATTCCATAATTGGTACTCATTTAAGTGTATATGCTACTTCACATACTTATAGTTTCAATAATAATGGATGCACCATGGTCGAATGAGAAACCACAATAATTATTTTAAATTGAGGGATAATCCAAATAAATATACTTGATATGATATTTGTTACCAGTAATTTTTTTCATAATACAAATTTATTAGAAATAATGTAACAAGAATATGATCCTTTGATGTTAAATTTAATATTAATTTACTTATTATCAAAAGAAAATTTAACCTCATAATGGAACATTCCTTACAGATGTTTTTGTCCTCTAATATCCTCATATGTGATTACATGTGTTGAACATTATAGATCCTTGTGTAGAATCCCTCTAGAGGGGATCCACATGTCTTCTATAAATCCTTGAATGAACCTGATTGACATGTGGGAACTTGTGTGGTGAATCAATCATCATTAATTATTCAATATGATTTCTTTTTCTTCTTTCATGTATGAAGGAATCATTCATTCACTTCTTGTTGATGAGAGGAAGGGAGGAGCATTTTTGGATGGAGAGATTTTTTATAAGAAATGGTATTCAATTAGAAATTATTCCTACAAAATACATATGACCATCTACTTATAAAGTTTAGGTTTTGGTTAAAATATTATTTAATTTCATACCATAAATATAAAAATATTATAATCATTAGCCTACCCAGTCCCATATAATATTAACTCTATTATTACTATTATTTTTTTGAAATTCTCTAATAGGGGAAAGGATAATTATTATTATACATATTATAAATTAATATTCAACTTTTTGAGTTAAATATTTGCTTTATTAACCTCCTTGGAATTTTTAAAATACTCAAATTAGTTTTTAATTAAACATTTTGATGATTTATATATATTTGGAATTAATAGAACCTGAATAATATTAATAATTGTTCTTAAGAATAATAATTACTCAATTAATTAAATTAAAATTAAATTTAATTGATATCATTGAAAACCAATTTGTATGACCCTATAAAATTATTTTCTTTCTGGAATAAGAATGGCTTGCCTAATGTCTATGATTTCCATCTAGAAATGGGGTAGGGAACACAAGATATATAACATCATATCGTAACATTGTAAAACAAATGAGATTTATCTCTTTGTAATAAAAACCATTTTTATGACATCTCATAAACTTGGTTGCACAATCGTTCCATGAACCTATATTCTCATACATCTTTCCATGACTACCTAAAATAAGAACATTTTTATAGCATACAATTGGGATTAAATGAGAGATATTTATTCCAATCAATGAAATGATAATCTAACATCCATAATGATAGAAGGAATAAAAATCATTGGTTGATGTATCTTATAATAAAATGTCATTCATGACATACATAACCTAAATTGCTTCCCACAAACATATAGTATCGATTTTTTAGTATTTAAATCTATTTGTGTGACTCATAAAACACATTAATGATAATCATAGTGAATAATTACCATTAAAAATCACACATATATAAATATCAGATGATCCAAAATATGAAGAATTCATATAGGTAGGTCTATTGTCATAATCGTTAATCATGATGATTACCATTTGTAATGTTCATGATAAGTAACATCAAATTAGTTTGAGTACATCCATGTGACATTACACATACAATATTCCCTTTCATAACACATCATCTAAACATATAACTACATTTAATAATATCGTCATGAAATAACAAGTGTCTCATCAAAGTATTGAACTTATATGAACTTTTTAATGTGATAGATACCCATGAAAATTATTGCATTAAATTCATGAAGAACAATGAAAAATATGTAATATGATATTTTACTAATATTTAAATACATTACTACGTATATAATCAATGTAAATATAATTTTTGTATAGAACACCAATTCTAAAAAAACCCTCAGTGGTCCTAGATATAAATACCTATGAATTTTAGTACACCAGACCTCAAATGATGATCATGTTTTATAGAGTTATGGATTTAGTCAAGGGTTTCTCCATGATTCCTTCTGTAGATATTCTTCCTACAAAAAATTCTAATCATCAATAAATATACCTTGATAGAAGATTCTTGAAAGTATATGATTCATCTGTTGATGTGATATTGGTTTTTTACGATGGCTTCTAGTATAGTATTATAACAATATAGTGTCATATAATCCTTACTTCTAGATACCACAATAATCACTTCGATGATGGTTTTCATCCAAACATCTTTATTAGATACACAAAATCACAATATACTATGAATATAAAAAAATTACTACCATATCTTTCTGTCATATATTCCATCTCACAAAACCTCCATTCAAATTGATGATTTATCATGTCTATGATTTCATATCCTCTTGATCTATTTTGAAACTAACATATTAATATCCTAAGATGGCCAAATCCTCATATCCTACATAGAGATAGAATATATCATTAGAATACCTTTGGTTTCAATGTATAGTCATCTCTTCCATCGAATGGTAGTCTCTTAGTTCATATTGATATACTACTACAACATTCAATGAATCTGAATCATACATCATTGTACTTTGAATAACATATATTACTGACCCGATTTCCAATGATTATGTAATTTATACCATTTTTTATTTACTCACTTTTTTAGAACATATACACATTGAATGATGAATGTCATTTGGCATTGGAAACAATACCATTTTTGATTTTTCAATACTAAATCTCATAAGTATATTTTCAATATTTATACCTCATCATAGGTTGAGATTTATATTTTATCTATCATGACTGATACTAATCTCAAGAATATATTATTATTTTTCTTATATCCATCATGGAGAGGCATGTATTCAATAATTATTTGACTGCTATTTTGAATTGTATTTATTTTCCAAATAGAAATATTTCCTTGACATACACTATTCGGAAAACAATCTATCTCTGAATAAACATTTTATTGACCCACAAATACCATTAATTATTTATAAAGTCAAAATATTTTATCGATTAATCAAACTAAATGTTATATGAATTGAATTCTAAAATTAATCCATAAGTATATCATTTATATATTCATATAAGTTTGGATTCATTGTCAGTCACCAACCTTATAGACTGGTTCACAGAAAAATATTTTTAAATGTTCATGATAAAGATTTTTTTTTGAAATCCCATTTTCAAATCTCATAGTCTAGGAAGGTCTTAATGTAATGTAGACGCCTAATATAATTTTAACTACAAAACTGGTAAAACTTCTTCATTATATTTTATGCATTGATGTTATCCTAACCATTTTAAACATTTTTTATTTATATGTACTGAATTATCTTTCAATGTCCAATTTCATCCTGAATGGAGAGTTTAATAAAATATTATATACTAAAACAATTGGATATATAAAAAATTTAGATATTTATTCAGTTCCTGAAATGCATTTCATAATTCATAGATTCTTTCCCCATAGAAGAATCTATACCACTTATAACATATTTTGTAGTTAGAGGAGAATTATTATGACCCAATTATTAGTCAGCATACTCCGTGACTACATAAATGTATTGTTCTTGTTCTCAAATAACTCTCATAATCCATCATTGTACTTTTTATATCTCATTTTTTTTGTATATGACATTGTTGAATTTATTCCCCATTAATATATTGTGTAATTTAATATTGGAATTCATATAAGTTTATCTTTATAACACTATAACTTTTATATATGTTCTCCCTCTAATGGAATGTAGTATTTTGTGTAAATATAACATTTTTTCTGATGGGGTACTGCAGTTAATATCCCATTGTTTCCAACGGGTATCTAATTAAGGAATATTTTTTATTTTGTATAAATGTTTTTTTCCAAATGAACACATAATAAATTATTTTCAACCCCTCACATATAATTACTATGACAATGTTTGCATTCAATTAAAAAAATGTAGTAGTATACCATATTTCTATTTAGTTCGAAGTTGGTTTTATATTTTTATTGGTTTTGGTAATGTTAATCCTTAAAAGGAAAATGTAAGGCATTTATGAAAAATAATTTGTCCCACTATGTTCAGTAAGGTGAGATTCTTCTATTCAATTACACCAAACTATTTATGTTTGTAAGGGGAGTATATTGTGGTAAAATAAAAAACATACATAAGTAATAAATAACATTATTATTATGATATTATACCCCACAGTTTGAGAAGAGTTTCTAATTTTTCTTAACAAACATGTTATACACCTAGTTCATGTATTAAATGAATTTTTGAAAGGAATCTGACTTATAATACATTAAGATTAAATATCCATATTTAGTAAAATCATCAGTAACAGATATTATCAATGAGTACCCACCAAATTATTCAACATAAAATGGTCCATAAACATCGATTTTAACTCATACATTAATCTCTTTATACAATTCTCATTTATAACTTAATGGGGACTTTCTTCATGTTGACATGTAAAAATGGATGACATAAAAGAGTGGATTTAGTAAGAAATAATTAAACTATCAATGCATATGTGATTTTTCCAAACATTTTCCATTAACATGACTTTTCTCGATATTACATAGTTGGGGGACATAAAAGAATAATGATGTAGTTTCATTATAAATTGAAATTAAATGGTCAGTTTAATACAATAACTAAATACCATTACATAGATGTGTGTTTCCATAAAAAATTATATATTTATAAAATAAGAAAAATTTGTTTTTAAACCTAAAATTAAATCCATCTATATCAAGAATATCACTCCCATTGATATTTTTCTTCTTGTAAGAGAATTAAAAAGATGTATTGGAATTAGAGGCCTTGTTTTGTCCTTTCTTTTAATTTTCGATTTGAATATAACTATTTACATGGTTAATCTTATTAACTACATGGATAATAAGATTAGGTAGATATAAATGATCCTGACCAAGGTTGATCAAATTATAATTTTAATAAAATATAGATTATATATAAAGGAGTGATGTATAAATGAAATATTTTGATTATATATCACGGATATTAATCCCTAAATTCAGTAGTCATTAAATGTATCCAATGAGACTTATGTCATAAGTTCCACCTAGAACACACACTCTACGTATGCACTAAAATTGTTCTAGGGTGGTATGGAACCCTAATTTTATTTTTACCTAATAGTAAATACTATGATGATTCTCAAGTGTTCTATTAGAATCCATGTTTTCATTTAAATTCTCGAGATCGATAATCATAGATTAAAATATTAAAAATTTATTATGTACCACATTGTTAAAGTTTTTTTCATAGATATATAACACTTCATAACTCATATATTTCTCAAGAAGATCAGGTAATGTGGATTCAAACATAAAATATTTCTCTTCCTATTAGAATATAACTTATTCGCATATGAACCATTGCTAAATGTTATTGACATTAAAGATATAGTCTTTCCCCTATATAAACTATAAAAATAAATTTAATTAAAATATTTTCATTATTATAAAAAAATAAAAAGGAGCACTATTAGTATTTTTTTGGATAAAATTACTTCAAAAATATTAATAATATTATTAAATTTAATACATATTTCTTTATTTTATCATGTCTACAAAGCCCATACAATTAGTCCCAAAATATCTAGTTATTATGTAATTTTAGTGGAATGTATCCATATAACACTTTGAAAATCCTATGAGAGGGTTGTTAAACATATTTTATAGTATTTTGGAAGGAAATTATTTTCTTAATAATGATTTTTAGCTCTTTGATCTATTGATATGACTCCATAATCCATAAATTGAATCATAAATTTTATCAAAACAATCATCCATGTTACATCGTGTCATGGTAGCGATACCACTTCTCTTGTAAGATGGATATGTCAACCAAACAAATTACATAAACTAAGTGATAAAATTTTGTGACCCAAAAAGGGGTGGGTAAACACATAATTCTATGAAATTCATTCCAAATCATATAGTAGAATAAAAATGATGAAAAATTATTTAGTTTATGGATATTTTTGTTATGTATAGAATTATATTTTCTTATCATTTTAAAATCATTTTAATATTATAAGGATTTTAAATAAGTTATTAAACATGTTTCTACAAAACATTCACATATAATCCATTTATTTATCTTGTGTCTTTTTACATTAGTCAATTTATTTATGGGGGTGCAGTCTTGCATACATTAAATAAATAGATAAAGAGAAATAAATAAATAAATGACTCAATGAAGATATATTTATTAACAGTAAATTAATTATGAGGAAAATAAATTAACCAATGAGCTAAGGTAAGACTATTTCTGCTAGACATAGAATGATTTAAAATAGTATAACTATTCACCTCTGTATCACATGGGGTCGAATCATTTTGGTTTTATCTTTAACCAGATCACTGCACCTTGGGATCCATTATTTATTACACGTATTAATACCTCACATGTATATAAGGGTAACAAAAGGATTGGTTATTGTGAATTAAATAATAACTTTTAAAACACATTTCATAAAAAATAATGTATGGTGGGGTGAATTTCAGAACATCATAAATGATTTTATAATTCAATGAAATAATTTAAATTAAATATTTCCAACACATACACAGCTTTAGATCAATCTTAAAAATAATTACATAAATTTAGTGGTTATTCAAAATTATACTGGCTAACATAAATTTCTATTTATTCATTTTTATTAATATAAATGCGATTGAGATTTTTAATTAATTTATTAACAATTTAATTCACTTTTATTTTAATGACCATATCTATTATATTGGTGGTTCCCATTTAAAATTATTATCTAAAATAAAATAAATACTCAATAATTATATATAGTTAGAATAAATTAGTTGATTATTTAATAACTCATTATGAATATATTAAATTTTCAACCACATTTGGTGAAAATCAATATAAAAAGATTTTAATGAACAATTATTTTGTTTGATTATATTTAATTATGTGCATTATTGGGAGACTAGATATTGTGTTCATATGAGGTACATGTTATGTACCGAAATCTCAATGTACCATGGATACAGGCACTGGTAATCGGTGTATACCTCTATCAGACTACAAGGAATTGTCTATCTTGAAACACACCATGAATCACACTTTTTGTGTGTCGCCGTATCCCACTTAAGGACTCGAATGTTATTCGAAAGAAGAGACAACCAATTTATATTACAGCACCATTCCATGTGTTCCTTTATCCACGTGGCATCTTCAATCACCGAATGGATCAACAAATAACTGGGACATAGAAATTAATGAACTAAACCTCGTGTAAACCTACTACTCATCATGTATGTCATTTTTTATATGTTTTTAGTATCATGTACCATATCATATGTATTTGACAACATGGTAAACATGATATTGACCACTAAACTATGTATACATCCCGAAGTCAATAATAGCTACACATTGTGTATTATAAAAATTTGTATTCTAGGATTCCCTATCCTATAGGTGGAAATTAGTAATTTTACTACATGTAATTTCATTTTGGCGTGTATTTATCGCATGACATGTCCAGTTTCAATGCACAATGATATATGGTGTGTAATGTGGATTGACATCACATACTCCCATTGTATCCATATAGAATCCCTTGCAATTTTTATAGCATCCAATGAAATTTTTTACATATTAAATGTTATTTAAGAAAATGAAAACATGAGCGATTATTATTCAAATGTCAAAATAGAGTTTATTAGAATTGTATTAAATAACCAATAATTCATGAAATGAATATCTTCAAACTATTTTACATATCAGTCAACAGTCAAAAAATAATTAATAATATCAATTGTGAGATCCCTAATACCACTAGATAGATCCAGGCATAATGGAAGAACATAGGTGGGAAAAATAATCATGAAATTTTTGTAATTTCGAAGGATAAATCATAATATTCTACCCCAAAAAAATTACATTTTTCCTCCAAAATAATTGAAAAAAAAATTTCAAACTATATAATAAATTGAACTATAGTTTTTTATAAAACCACCACAAAAATAAGTAATAATTTAATTATGTAATTGGATGACAAATTTTCATGGTGATCTAATGTTTTGAAGACCGAACACATATTCTCAATTATGTCCAATACACTCGAGTTGTAGTGAACCCATGGTAGAAAAGATAATATATTGGTTTCCCTGATAATCAAAATATGATAATGTTTTGCTACCTTATTACCTTTTCACCATGTGTGATGGATGCAGACCCGATTGCTGATCATGTATATGCATCTGCACACATTGTAGATAATAGAACACGGAATAATGTATTCCTCATGATGGGATTTAAAAATTACCAATCAATAAATTTCTATAGATTTGGGAGTGATACCCCGAGCAGTGAATAATTCAAAAACAATAGATATTATTGTATATTCTTCAACCAATGAGTTCCCCAATCCAGAAAAAATACTGATTTTGAATATAATGGACCCAAGGTGGTTAGGACCCCCCCCCCCCCCCCCCGCATGATACTAGGGGAGTTGGAGCCATTTACATTGAGATTCAAACCGCTATAAGGGAGATCTAATCAAATCTTTCTTTTTTGAAACGCGAGAGTCTAGTTGGGAAGTACAGAACTTCAGTCAGCCATAAAAATTATTTTATAGGGATCTATCTCCCATTTATTTCAAAAATAAAACAATTCCACTTCCAAAATCAATTCCCAAATAAGCATTAAAAATATTGTCCTTGAAACCCCTTCAAACTGAACCATATTTTATGGAGTCTTAATAATATAATATATGATATCCATGTTGACCTCTCATGTATAGTTTTTTAAATGATTGTTTTTGACTACCCTAAGACCCATGGAGGAAAGAAAATCTATTCTTCAAGAACCCTAGATATCATAACCAAAAAAATCACAAAGGTTACTCCACACTTTGTCAGATCACTATTCTTCGAAAAAAAGTGGTAGGTTTATTCAAAGTGGGAATAGAGAAAACATTGGAATTTGGTAACTTTGGTGATCCCCAATCTTATAACAGCCATATTAGTAGTGTTGGCACAGTTTTTAATCTACCAATCCAAAAAGTTATTCATTAGTGGAATATAATTTCAACATGTGGTTCAACCCCATCCTTCCACAACATGGTGAGAATTTATCACCTTACAGAAGACCTTAGAGGAAAATAATAATGTTGATGAGTCCATGAAAACAAGAATGTGAAACTCTATAGTCCTGAAGAAGTAGTTAAAAAATTAAATTTTCTGGAAATCATGAAAAACATTAAACAAATTGGGGAAACCATTATACTGGGTGAAGGTGATATTAAGGGTCAACAATTCCAGATACACGAGTGGGGTTCCCACCCATTTGTTATTCCAAATGTTGAGTTCACTATTCCCAATGACCAACCACGATCACTGGTTAAGATCAATGATATTCATGTAGTGAAAATATTGTAATACTGAGATTTTCCCCAGGAAACATCATCATCTTTGCCATTTTTTCAAGATGAATGATTCCTAAAGTGAACATACCTCCAAAACCTCCTAGGTGAGATATGTGTGCATACATTGAATGGAACGAGAAATTTTCAACATATTAATCCCACTATATTCAATCATATTTTCCATTCACCCATATGAATCCCAATGGAACATACCCTTCATATGAGAATCCGAGATGAATGAGTTTATAATATTTAAGAGGATTTTTACAACTGATTTCAGAACCTTGATATCTGAGAGAGAATGCACACGATCAGGAGGGAAAACTTAGGTACTATTTGGTACTGTAGTAGTAGAACTATTAACCTTCGAGCCACTAATTTCAGCTTGGAGCCCTTAACGACTTTTGGACACCTAGGCCTTTGGGTTAGTATTGTTTTCGAGAAACCTTAAGGCCTTCTGGCTACCTCAAATCCTTTGGGCCACCGTAAGGAGTTCAGGCCACATGAGATATAAATGAAAACCAGAAAAATTATATAAGGAATAAGCTCTAAAGGAAGATTCAGAGCCTTGACATTCATGAGAGTATATCTATTTGATTTCTAAGAATGAGTTGGTATTGTACGTGTCATCAGTACCAAGAATGTTTATCATTGAACATGAAATCTAACCGAATAGCAATGAAAAATGTTTATAGATTATCATAATAAATAATCTTTGGACTGGTAGTTTCTTGTAGTCATAGTCTGAGATGTATTTATTTAAAAACAGTGGGTCATATAATATCACAAATCTTACAGGAAATGAAATTTAAGGGTTTCACTTCACCCCTAAAAAATAGGATCTGCAAAAAAAAAATAAATAATGAAGGTCTTCAGCAATTCAGGCAGATGAAAATATTACCTCATAATGGAACAATCTACATATCAAATGTTGGTCATCAAAAAACTCTTTTTCGGATTACATTCATTACTCTATAAGTATATATGTTTGAAATAATTCTTATAGTGATCCACATATTATGATTTGAATTCTGAATGACATTGATTGGCTTCTATGTGATATCATAGTGAAATTATTTTCTTTTACTTATCATTTTGATTACATATAGTTCATTCGGTCTGGAATGAATCTCTTAAGAAAATCATATTCTTTATAGGAAAGAGGAGGAATAGGCAGATAATTATATTTTGTGCAATGATTCTCAATTCTTAAATAACCATATAAAATAGACATAACCATCTGTATATAGAGTTTGTTTTTTTGTTATAATATTATTACATTTTCTATTGGTCCTTAAATTATATAATAAACATTTTTAAAAACCATTTCATTTAATAATAATAGTATTTTTATTTTTATGCCATGCACTAAATGGAAAAATGATAAGAATTAATTTACAATATTGTTAATTAATGTTAATTTTTAGACATTGTTTTTGTCTTATCTAAATACTCAGCATTTATAAAATTCCTATATAATTTTTTTTATTAAAAACAATATTCATCAATAAATATTTTCAATCAACAAAACATGAATAATATTATTCTTCAATTATTAGAGTAATATTTATTCCATTAATTAGATTCAGAAATAATATAATTGATAACATTTAAAGTGCATATTGTGTGACCTTATTTGTTTCTTCCTCATAGGAATAGAGTGGGGCTATGTAATTTCCATGATTATTATCTTGCAATAAAACAAGTCTCCTAATATAAATATCATTATTTCGCAATGTTGAAAATAGCATACATATGCCTTCTATTTAATATAATCACAATGTCACAATATATAATATATCATGAAGGTAGCACAATGAATATATTGACATATATAGATGATATGTCATTACATAACTATATGAATGAGATATATTATAACCCCTTGTCCGTATAATATATGGTGATGGTTCTATTCCAATAAAAGTTCGAAAATGACATCTTCTCTAATTATAAAAGGGGAAATCCATCACCCCATTACCCATTAATAACATTTCAATTATGACACACCCAACATACCCTACTAACATATAACAGTTATAATAATGGTTTTGGTATGAAAATCTATGTGTGAGATTAATGACATGAAATAATAAAAATCTTACAGTATACGATTCAAAAAACATGCTCAATGATATTAATAATTTATGACATCAAAACATTTTGAATTCATACATGGGGTTATATCCTCATAATTTATCATCAATGAATTTACCTACTGAAATCATTATAAGATGTATACTCATCCATTTAAAATTACAACCACCTTAATGTCTACATACTCTGTGTTTCATCGTAGTATATTATCTAACCATATAACTATATTTATGAATATAGTTATGAAATATATTTTTTCTCAACATAGAGGGAAAATACTATGACCTTATTAATAAGAAAAATAATTGAGAATGTTTTTACTTTAAATTCATTTACAAATATGAAAAATATTTGATAATATTATTAATTAATAATAAAATTATTTATTATACCTATAATAAAAGTATAAAAATTTGGTTCTTAAATAAAAATTTCAACTTGTATTTCATATCCCAAAATTATAATTGTAGAGTTATACTTCACAACATCAATATTTACATGTCAATTATGTTATGATTTATTATTTACATATAATATCCCTGTTATGAATAAATTAAAGTGTATGTTGGGAAACATTCCCAAAACCCTTTAAGTGATTGATGAATTATTTGTTTAGATACTCTTGTCATAAATCCGAGAATACATTATCAATCTTGAAATAATATTAGGTTTGTACATAATTAATAATATTACATAAAATAATAAGGGGATATAACATAATCCTTATTAAATAGATATATCAATACGAACAAATTTAATCTATAAAATTAAGAATTTTGAGAAATATATATTACCTATAGTATAAGTTGATCACATAAATTTTTATAGACTAATTTTAGATGTTTTGTAGCTCTTAACCCCATCACTATTGAATTTAAATAAGTTACTTTCCATTATAAACAAATGTTATATACACCAAGTTCTATTTACTTAATTGATTATAATATGCACTATTTTTGTAGTTTTTGAAAATGATTCTCATTTAAAAACCAGGTTTGATGTTCCATAGGATGGAAGGATATGTGTCCATCTCCCAGATTTTTTAATTGATTACCTACAAGGTTCATAATTTTCAAAAGTTTGAAATACATTTGTAGGATTAACAATAAAATTGAAATATTTATCCTTATTAAAATAAAAAATATATATTTTGAAACATTAAAAACCCCATAGTGTCCAAAAATTATGTTGAAATTATATTTTAGGTAATAGAACGTACATAAGAAAAATTATCAAAAGAAATAACTAACACACCACGAAAGATAGGAGAATAATCTCCCACTAATAAATATTTTTGCTCTGGACCATTTTTATTTCTATGATCCACATCAACCATTCCAATTAATAATAATATAAGGGGTTCCTATAATTGAATAAAAGTCTGTACTCCCCATGTTGTATCTAATACAGAAATTATAGGTATAATAATTGTATTAAATGAAAAATATACTAAAAGAAGAATAATAAAATTTATTCATAATATCATATGTCCATGTATTATTATTGTGAAACATTTGACAATATTAAATGTTGATATATACATTCCCATTTTACTCCCTATGAGTCTTTTTCATCATGAAGGTGTGTGAATTCAGTTTTTTTTGTTTATACATAGTCTTTTACGCAATTTCCATTTTATTCCTTCTCAATTTCACTATAAATAATGTAGATTTGGTATTTGTAATTTCCATATCAACATAGAATTCAATATTCAATACATATATGTCTAACATTTTAATACTATTCAAATTATAATTCATACTTAGAGATCAAAATTATGGGGGAAAAAGACAAGAATGAGATAAATAACTATTTATTGGATTATCAGAACCCCATGGGGAAACTCTCTATCAATGTTCAAAATAATCAAATGTATATGTAGTCCAAACTAACTCCATTACACAAGGCTAAACATTTACATTTCACTGGTTATATCATTTCATTATAATTATGATCCTTGTTAGTACAACTCATAAAGATGATATAACTTATTTTAGGCATCTTTTTATTCACTTATTTCTTATAGTTGACAAAACATTGATGAAAATGTGATGTATTGGACATCTAGTAAATCGTGCGTACCCTTATTATATTTTTGATTGTCTATTTTTATCACTCTCATAAGGAAAAAAGTATTAAGGTTATATTATATCACGTATAGTTTTCTATATCAATTTAATACCCTTAACAAAAACCTATATTAATGTCAAAAATTACGTTTTATTAGGATTTTATCATTATCCAATATTTAAAAAAGTGAAAATGTATTGGTGATGACTTATATTTGATATATAACAACTTATTATTGTGAATTTATACCTTATGATGATTACATAAAAAACAAATTACTAACTATTTAATCATTAAATATATCATGTTTCACTAAATTATCTTAGAATACCTTGAATTCAATATTATAAATACTATGAAACATAAGTAATATAGTGAAATGAATGCATAAAACCACTTTTTATTTTCGATGATATGTATAAAAAACTACTTTCAAACATTATAGACTGTCAATTGGATGGCCAACTACATTATCTTATAACTCCATTGTATGTTGGCTGATAACCCAACTTCTATAAATCTTAAACATGATATAATGAACACATATCCTCTAAAGTAGTATCTAGTGAGAAATGGATACTTATTTTCTACAAACATAAATTATTGTATCCCTACAATTTCATTAGACCACACATTTAGTAAGACGAACCCTACACATCAGTTGATTAGCAACTAAAAAGTAATTTTTTATATAAACTCATTCTATAGATGGAATCTGAATTAATAATTAATTGGGGTATTCTAATTATAATTTAATAATGAAATTGATTTTATATTTACCATGATTGTTCTACTTGATCACCCATATAAATGATCTATGAATATTAGAAAACATTCACAATATATTAATGCATTTTATCAATGGATGATTCCTATTAATCTGTGTGATTTTATTGAAATAATAATTTCCAATTAAAAAATGCACAGATAAAAAAATAATGAGATTTATTAACATCATTTACTACTGGTTGATCCATTAATAATATATGGAATCAACTATCACCCAATGTGTAACTCCCTGAGTAATGTATGATTCAAGTTAAAGCATTGTCCCCATCAAATATATGTATAAATCATATATTATTTCTTCATCTATTGGAATGTTCCTGATCTTTTATATCCTTCATCATTATATATATATTCTCAAAAGAATATGAGATAGACTGAAGAATTTGTTCTATAGATAAAAACAATAATTTTTGGACACATAGATCCTTATATATTTAATGAGAGAAAACGAAGATCAATAGACAATAATTTATTAAATAATTTTCATATTCAACATGCACAATGAAATATTTATATAAATAAATAAAATAGTAGACAAAAACTAGCTGGTCTCAGAAATTATTATTCAATTAAAAATAAATGTTACAAATGAAATAAAATATTAAACAAATTCAATATTCAAGTATTAACAATGAACTGTAAATATATAATAATTTAGATCATAAATTACACATTTAATGGTATTAAAATATTGTCTCAACCTTCCAAATTATTTTTAATATTTCATTGGATTTTATGAATTTTTTAGTGCCTCTAACATGAAATACACACCTAAACGACGTGAGGGAATTAATTGGCCTAAATTGTCTTAGTTTAGTAGTAGTGAAATAAATATACTACCATGTCGATTGAGAAATAGATTCTTGTATAGGAAAACACAACTGTGGTGGTTGGAGGAACGTAAAATGTATAATGTTGAATAATAATAAAATCAAACATTTTATAATCTC
This sequence comes from Viscum album, assembly GCA_963277665.1. Classification (NCBI taxonomy): domain Eukaryota; kingdom Viridiplantae; phylum Streptophyta; class Magnoliopsida; order Santalales; family Viscaceae; genus Viscum; species Viscum album. Next base: position 1,643,273,791 of record OY728145.1, read on the forward strand.
ACCTTTTTTTCTGATGTGTTTAACTATCATATGGACTCTTAAAAAATGATGGAGATATTAAAAAGGAAATCATTTTTACAACCTCAAATTTTTTTATATTTTCATTACTATTTCTCTCTAAATGTTATCTTTATAATTTCATTTTTAGTCTCAATATAATATATAGAATTTGGTGTCACTCGTATCATTATACACTATTCAGTGGCTATCAGAACTATTAGTGATTTATAACTAAAATTTAGAAACCCCTCATATAGATTATATATATATATATTTATATATATATTTATTTGTTTATGTTTTTTAATTTTTGAAGCCTTTGAATATGATTTTTAATATTTGGATGGCCACACCTCACCCAATGAATGGTTAATCAAGTATTAGTCAGGTGTTTTGGGTATGTATCAACCCAATCTACATAATTCATGAGAATTTATTTTAGACATGGATTTATTAGAAACATCATTTCTCTAGAAAAACATACTCCTACAAATCACATAGAAGAACAATGAAACAAAGGGAATTTTTAATTTTTATCACATGAATAAATTCATAAGGTTATCTTTGTTGAAACAAAATTCCACAATATCATATGATCTCATGTGACAATGAATAATACAAAAAATAATATCTATCCATTATAAAATTAAATTTTAAGATACCAACATGTTCTTCTCATTAAAAGTGATTGTTTATTAAATGAACCCATATCAAATGTCTCTTGATCATCCACACACTATGTAAAATTACAATAGTTCATTGATAATTGATATTTATCTGATATAATTGATAACTGTTGATTCATTTTCCAAAAAGGAGATCATCATCCAATATCTTATTCATTTAGGAAATAATTACTATAATTTAAGTGACTTAATGGAATCTATTTCAGGCATTGTTGTTTGGGAGATATAATAAAAGATACTATATTATAGTCGATGAATAATAGTATAAATTTGGGATTCTATATACATAAATTGAATGGATAAGAGTATGTTAATTTCATAAAGGGATAAAATATTTTTATCGTTTTACATAAGCCAAGTAAATGTACATGTAACCTAGTAATCATGTCACATTTTTTGTCAGTAGGCCATGAAATCCTTATGAATCATTCTAGGAGGATGGATAAGAACTCTGTTCTGATTTCTGGTCCCGAACCATAATAGCAGTGACATCCGAGCTTGTTCATTGATTGAATGTTTTAATGGGGTGGAGTCTTACATGAATATATCTAAGGATATGAAAGATGATTCAGGAAAGTGTAAACCCTTATTGGAAGATATTTTCAGTCACATGAGAAAAGAGTTAGGTTCTCCCCAGTCCATTGTGAAAACTCCACTGATGGAGAGTTCAGAAGAGGAGTTATCTATTGCTGTGAAAGCGGGCCTTTAATATTTAGAGTAGGGAGGTCCCAAGACTTCCTTGGGTAGTTCTTATGCTATGTTTGTGAGCTTAAGGCCAGATAAAAGGGTCAAGGGAAAGGTAGAGGCTCATAAGGAACCAAAAATGTGTTTTCTTATAGGAATAAATGATCAAGAACAAGGTTCCAGGAGCAAGGATGTGCACTGAATATGCACTAAATAAGTTTAATATATTATACTAAGAAATTAGTTTGATCTCCTGGCCAATCCATTCCAGGAATCTAAAATAATACATCTTCATCTCATCGATGGACCAGCAGTAGGTTCGGTAGAATAAATCTAGAGATGTAGATTGTAGCCAATATGTAGATGGTTTAGACGATATGATTTAGGGAAGTGATTATCCATGCCTCTGGAGATGTAATGGAAGGATGGGTAACTCTAAAAAGAGGAAGGACTGATCTTATTTACCACATCCAATAGAGACCAGATCAAAAAATATATTAAAGGATATGTAGATGGCCAGTGACATGTTAAATAGAAAGACGCGAGAGTCTGAGGGTTTTAATGATCAAAATTTGTAATTACTTATGGATTCAGAAGATGTTCCTGTTGAGATTATTTTGACTTTTAATTCATCTGAAGAGGAAGTCAAAATAATGACGGGACACGCACTCTGGGTGATCCCCAATGAGGAGCAGGCCAAATCGATTGATAAATAAGACATGATTTTAATTAGGGGATTAAATAGGGGGAAACTCACCACAAAGGAGTACATTCAATCTTGGGAAAAATTTGCATTTAGAAATGATGAAATTCTTATGGACTACCTAAACACCCATGTAAACACTTTCTCATGGAAATTATTTTGGGAGTCAAAAATGGGTGGGATGTAAATGTTTTTTATGATTTGGTTTTCTCCACTTTGTCATGACTATTGGTTTCTCTTATCATTCTATAAATGTGTTGGTTAATAGAAATATTAATTTTCTATCCATTAAAACCTTATAACTCATAAAATATGTCATGATATAAAAAATAATAAAAATGATTGACGTATTTTACCATAATTAATAAAAAACCTCAATATTGAAATAATATTTTTTGGAATTTTTTTTTAGTTTTCACATAATAAATAATTAATATTTTGAGTAAATTAATTATATTCATATTATACTAAACAAAAATAATAATTAATTTTTTAATAAATCGAGATCATTTGACATTAGAAATTGCTGAAACCCTGTTTTTTCAATCCCTATGTGCTAAACTCTAATTCACTAGGATATGTTATACTTTTGAATATATTTAGTGTCTAACCATAAATCCCTTAATAAAAATAATAGTGATTCGGTCTAAAATACTTGGACTTGTGTCTAGAAACTCATTAATGAAACTATGGAGATAATGATTATTCATAGAAACTAAAAAATTACAAATTAAGATACATTGTTTAATATAATAGGAATTTTATAGGATATCTCAATATGTTTGAAGAATAACATGTTACAGAATCCTTTTATGTATTATATATATATATAAATCTCATTGGGAAGACATACATTCTTTTTCCACACCTTTTGATTTATTGATATTACTACCTTCCTAGAAAACCATGCCCAATAAATAAATTCATGAACCAGGAATTGATATATTATATCCTTATACTTCAACCAGTTCCATACCACATATGTCATCCCTTTTAAAACTAACTTCCTAGAAGTATAAATATATTGTTTTTCATCTTGAAAGAAAACATGAGTTCAATTGGTACACATCGATAATGATATATTGTTATGAGACCCACAAACATGACCATCAATAATAAAAACCAATGAATCTAGTAACGCATGGGGTTCCTATTATTAGGTAATTTTTTATGATCCTATCGACTCTTTAGAATCATGTCTATACAATATGAGAAGATGTGTATATTCTTATAATCCCCCAATAACAGATTTTCTTAAATAATCTAGTATCATGATGTTTAATTTATTTAAATAACAAATAAATTATTTTAGATTACTAAATTAATATCTCATATCAATCATTATATTTAATAAGTATTCATAAATTTTTATATGAAAATTATTTTAAGGAAATTTACAAATATACATCATATAGATAAGTTTTTTTAATATAATGATAAGAAAATAAAATAAATATATAAAACAACAAATTTGAAATGGTAATCAATGTACAGAAATGGGTTTGGTCTTTAGATGAAACTCAAGAGATAAGGTTACAATATATTCTCTTTCTAACACATTGATAGAATAGTAACGAATAAATATTTTTTATTTTTCTTATATGGAAAGATGGTGTGTCTAGATTTTACAATCTATGGTTAATGAAGAAGAATTTTGGATTTATATATTTTCCTTTTTTTCACCCAAATATGTTGGAGATCCTATCATGTCTCCCATTAGACATACCCATGTGCGTAAATTAACTTGGATATTGATGGATTATTTTTCAATGAGGAAATAAAAACATCATCTTACATACGAGAACCATATATGAGTATCTATATAGATAGATGATGAGCTTATAGATAATTTATCAGGAATCAAATTAGAGTCTCATGGAAGGATGATATTGAATATTTTGTATTGAACCAAATGTTATTACCTATTTAATCCATGTTCCCCATTATTTTTATTGGATTTAATGGACACTAGATTCATGAATATTGGGACAATATTTTTTTACACATATAATAACTTGATTTTAAGCATAATAAAGAATCACCTTATATTCTATGGATCACAAAGTCAGGTGTCTTGGACAACTAGGTACATAAAATTGAAAACGCGGGACAAAATAAAAAAAATTATTTCTTTAATCATTATAAATATATACTAACCTCTATTGTGCTCATACATCTCTATAAGATAACATGGGGATAACATGATGAATGGAATGGTCTAAAAACATAGTAAATTAATAATTATAATAATAAAATTTTACACATGGGTTAGAAGGCATGAAAAAGTGATATAAAAAGTCATGGAACATATGGAATCATAACATATAAACATGGGTTCATATAAAAATGGAGTCATTTTAATGTGGAAGAAACATAAAACAAGAATTTATAATAAGTCAATGCTCATTACACGTAGTGGATCACAAATAAAAAATAACCACCAACGCCTTTGAACATGGTCGCACGAGTCAAGCATAACCACCAAGACTATTTCACATAATATATCAAGAGACTCAAAATTATCCAATGAATTGAGAATTATCTAGGAACACCCATCTTAACATTTTCATGAATATTTTTTCCACATAATTAATCATACAAAATCAATCATATATATACATAAGGGTACCTCGAGAAAGAAATAGGTATCATAATCATGTAATAAAGAATAAGAAATTGGGATATCATAAAAGTGTCCATGAATGAAATGAATTAAAACATAAATGGAAATTCATGTGGTAAATTAGGAATATATCATGGTATGTGTTTTCAAACAATGGTGAAAAAATATAAGAAGAGTATTTAAAAAAATCAATAAATAAATTTAGTGTCGTTTTAAGGAAAATACAAAACACCATTCAAAATTGAAAACGGAATAATATTTCATATAAAACCATAAGTGGATTAAGATATTTTATATAATAAAAATAATTATTTTATAAAAACAATGCTGTGTTAAAATATATGACTTTTTCCACTAGAAATTGGAGATGAATTCAGGAAGTTCCCTTAAAATGGGATTTCTTATCGAGACGTATTGAGGAGGGAACCACAAAAAAATATTTATATACCTGATGAGAATTATGAATGTATATTGAAAAAAGATTTTTGGAGTATATAAAAAAAATTAATTTTATTTACATAAAATGGAAACTTAACTTAATTTTTATTATAAGAAAAATAGAGCAACCTAAAGGAGTAATGGAGGTTTTGGAAGATTCCCTAACTTTAAATCTGATGGCCTCCTTTACTTGATCATAATGTCAAAGAAAACTAAATAAATCATTAATTAATATTTCAATAAAATCTAATACATTTAATGATTTATTATTACCTTATTCAGTTCATTTATGACCTTTTTTATGGGTTAAGTGTATCAATTTCATTATCTGGGAGTGTTAGTTTGCTTGGATTTCAGGATCTGTTTACTTCTATACATTTAAGAATAATCTTGTAAGATGAGAATAGTTTTCTATAATTGATGTCATATGATACTAGTGAACATACACAAGATTACAAGTTTATAAAATTCATTTGGTTATTTTTAGTGATGATGATTTTTTATAAAAAACAGTAATGATAACTGTTTAGGTAAAATGGTTGTTTTTTCATCACAACGTACTGAATTTTCCTTATAATTTAATATCATCAGAAAAAAAGAATCCATACCCTTCAATAATAGATAATAAAAATATTATAGACTACAAAAACCATATAATGGTTTCATGACCATCATTTAAGATGGTAAAATAAATTGATAACCCACAATCCTTGAATGTGATAAATTAACACATCTCATATGGTCTTTTAATATCTAATATAAATTTAGGGGAAAGGAGAGATGGTGATGAATTATTAAATTTGTATAATAAAATTCCAAAAAAATCATGGTACGAGAGTTATCACTCAATATGGATGAGGAGAGGTGAGGATATACAAATAAATATAGTGACTGGAAAGAAAATAAATGAAATGAAAAAAGGAATTTACCTCTTTAATATATATTCCATAAGAACCAATTTTGTGGAGAGGATTTGGTAATTTGATGAGAAAAAAGGTTTTTGGATGTGGGAGATAGGCTTATAAAGATATATTATTATAATTTGGACTCGGTATGAGGCTTGGGACAGGTGAAGAGAAGAGGTTAAGTGGGTGGTATTTATTGAGGGTGAGAGGAGGAGTTTCACATTATTTTAATCATTAGTTTAATATTTTCTCTCTATAATATTAATATTCATGATAACTGTGACCAAAAATATTAAATATAACATGTATGTTGGATATAATGGCCATTTATATCAACTATGACTCAATCGTGATGCATAAATTCATTTATTTAGCATTTATCGTAAGTTATAATATTTTACTATTCACCAAAAACTAACGTATCTTAGAGAAATCCAAAAAAATTATCCCAAAAGTTTTTCAATTTGTAGAATTAAAAAATTTACTCTTTTTTATGAAACTAACTTTCTAAATATGTTTAATTTAAATTTTAATGAAAATCATAATTTACTTAAAATATACAATTTTCAAATAAATCTGTTTTTCTAACACTTTCAAAAATTTATTATGGCCTCTTAAAATTAAATTTTAATAATAATCCATCAAAATAAATATTTTTGAATATATTTTTAAAAAATAAATTTTATATTAAATTAGTAATTAAATAATAATATTGTAATTATGTGTACATGACTTACCAAAAATACCAAAACATAATTAATAATTTTCAAAACATTTACTTACTTATATTATGATATAATTATATCATATTTTAACTTATGATATGGATAAATTTTATTTATACATTCTTTTGTGATGTTACTATTCAATTGGTTGGTTCAATATTCATAAGGGTCACATTACTATTCTAGAGTTCAATTTACTATTTCATCAGTATACGATTCTTAACATGTAGAGAAACCTTTTGTTTCTCTCATTCATGATTTGTGATGGTTTTATTGTGTTAAATAGCTAATATTTTTTTATTATAATATAAGACATAATAATACTTTAAGAATATGTATGAAAAATGATTGGGTAGTTACATTCTTCACCCATTATGAAATTTCACCCTTGAAATTTCATTATACATTCTATATGGAAAATATGTTTGGGTAATCCTCCCTCATTGCTTCCTCTAGTACCTATTTATCATCTTCAAACATATTGTTCCACCGTTGTTCTTTTAAAAAGTGAGTACTCTTGTTGGGTGTGTCATTATCTCTATAATCCATGAACTTCACTGGCTACTCCTCATAAGAAATATCATTCTCCATGAACCAACTGTGATGATAGTACGTGTGAAGGATCTGGTTTGTATGACCTTAATTGGGACACATTGAAGACATCATGTACTTTATACAAAGTAGGATGAAGTAATAGTTGATAGAACATAGCTTCAACACAATCAAGAATCTTTAAGTGGCCAACGTACCTTGGACTTAGCATTCATTTCTTCCCAAATCTCATGACCTTCTTCCATTGAGATGTTGGGATATATAGCATGTCTCCATCTTTGAACTCAAGGTCTCATTGATGATTGTATGCATAACTTTTCTATCAACTTTGTGTATCATTGATGGGATTCCGAATGGTTTTACCCTTCTCCATAATTTTTTTGACGCGTTCAGGTCCTAGTAGTTTATCCCCATAGTCATCATCCCAACATGTTGGTGTTCTGCACCTTTTCTAATAAAGGGATTCACATGGTTCCATTCTGATTCTAGAGTGGAAAATGTTAATGTAGGAGAATATATATAGTGGAAGACTTCAATCCCATGCTCTTCTAAAGTCCATAGAACACATAATCAACATTTCTTCCTTAGTCTAAATTTCTTTCTCAGATTAGACAACAGCTTTTGGATGATAAGTCGCACTGATGTTCATCTTAGTGCTTAGAGCAGGTTGGTGAATTTTTCCAGAATATCAAGGAGAATCTCAGATTTAGATCAGATACAATAGATAGTGGAACTCCATGCATCCTTTCCACCTATTTGGTATATATCACTGAAATTTGATCTAATGAAAAGTCATCTTGAATTGTGATAAAGTGATTCATCCATGTAAGAGGATCTAAAGTAGCCCATAAAGAATTTTATACTTTAGATGTCCTTGGAGGTCCTGTGCCAATGTCCATGGTGATGTTTTCCCACTTCCATGTCAGTATGGGTAGTGTTTTCATCATCCCCTCTGACTTTTTTTCTTACAGCCTTCACTTTTTGACATACCAGACACTTTGATGTATATTTTACAATCTATTTCTTCATATTTTCCAACCAAAAGTCCTATTAGAGATCACAATAGAACATTGTGATCCATGTGTGAATAGAGAAGGTTTATCTTTGTGCATCATTCAAAATATCTTAATTTATCATTGGATCAAAAGCCACACACAATAGTGACCCAAACCTTATGAATCCTTCCTTATCAATCTTGATCTCATAGTATTTACTATTCTTAATAACATCCACACTTTTTCATAATTTCAACATCATTTCTTTAGGAATCTGTTATTTTCTCTATAAGGGGAGTTTGAGTAACACTTTTACAAAGGATTTATGATATTCATCCATTAATGATTCCCATTTTTTCCATAGCAAACTGAGGAGGATTGGATACTTTTCAATTCCCATCATTGAAAATGATGAAAGATCCTTTCAATATAGAGAATCAACGACCTTATTTTCCTTATAGGGATGGTAGTGGATTGAGAAGTCATATTCTTGGATGTGATCTAACCATCTCCTCTGGAAAAATTTAAGCTCCTTTTTCATGGAAAAAATATTTCAGACTCTTTTGATCACTATATATCTCACATTTCACCCCATAGAGATAATTCCGCAATATTTTCAACACAAAGATCATATCCATCAACTCTTAATCATGCATGGGATATTTTTTCTCATTAGTATTAAACTATCTTGAGGATTATGCTATTATTTTTTCATTTTGAATCAGTACACAGCCTAAACATTTCTTTGGAGCATCGTTGTACACCAAAAAGAGATCTCCACATATCAGGAATGTGCATACTGGTGTAGTTATAAGCATCTTTTTAAGATCCATAAATATTTCCTCACATTCTTTTTTCCAAATTAAACTTACTCCTTTAAATGTATGCTTGGTCATTGATTTTTAAAATCATGATTAGTTCTCCACAATTCATCAGTAATACCCATCTTGACCCAGAAATATGAAGATCTCCATTACATACATCACTCTGGGATACTCTTCAATTTCCAATGTCTAGGAAGGGTCCATAGATATTACATTTCTTCTGATAGAATCCCCCAAACATGATACCTCCACCATCCACAAAATAAATTTACTTTACATTTCATAATGTTTGTCCCTTTTCAAAATCATCTGTATAGTATTCAATTGCACTAATGTATTTCATTGCTCTTGGAGAATGTCGAAATATCATCGATAAAGGCTAAAAAATTATCTAGGAAATATCTATAAAATATAATCATTAAACCTATGAATATTGATAGAGAATTAGGTATTTATAAGGGCATAACTATGAACTCATAGTGTACACTCCCTAATCAGATGATAGTTTTTGGAATATCTTACTTTCTCTCCTTTAATTGGAAATATCCCAACTGAAGGTCCACCTTATATTATATCTTTCCCCATGAAAATGATCGAAAAATTAATCTATCTTAGGAATGAGGTACTTGTTATTAATAATGATTTTATTTAGCTTTTGATAATCAATGAAAATGCACATTGATCCATCCTTATTCTTGATAAAATGGACTGGCGCACCCCATGGTAAAGCACTCGGTCTTACAAAACCCTTATCTAGGATCTATTGTAACAACTTATCTTGATCTTCCAACTATATTCTGAACATTCTATATGGTTTCTTTGAAATGAGAAAATATCCACGAATATAGTAAATTGATAACTCAAAAATCGATCCAGAGAAAGATTATGCAATTATTTAGAAAAAACATTATTGTAATTACTAATTATGGGTATGTATTCGGGAATGATTATATATTTTTTCTCAATAAATTTACATAAATATGATTCCAGATAAGGAAAAAATAACCACACTTGAGACAATTATTCCAAAAGAGATTCATCTTCCAATGTATACTTGTAATGAATTGGAGGATGTTTTAGGATGTGAAGAGTGATCTCCCTTCCCCGACAGTTGATGTGAGATTTCTATAAAGATAGAGAATCTTTTCCCAAGAAAACATCAAACTCCTCTAAAGGAAGTATGAAAATATTTTATTGGTGGTTCAATCCAAAAACATTAATCGGGGATGAGTTATATACTTTGGATACAATAATTTCCCCATTTTTTGTTCTCATAGATAAACTGATCTCCAAATTTCGAGGCGGTGTTTGAATGATTCTACTAAACATGAATAATATGAATGAATGTGTAGCACCATAATAAAATAGTACATTACCTCTTCTAGAATGAATATATAGAATACCTGTCACCACATAATTTTCCGAATCTACATCAGTCACAGTGACAGAATAAGTCCTTCTTTGTATAACTAAATGTGTTTGTTGATTGCATATAATGACCTTTAGATTAGGGAAACTGGTCAAATAATTCACATGTTCCACTTTTTTTCATCTGACCCATTAGTCCATAGAGAGTATCTGATATCCATTTTAATGTTGTGGTCACAATGGTCAATCTATTGATAACATTCAATGTCTCGTATTGCTAACATTTTTAATATACTTGGATTTATCATATTAAATAATTGATCCACCTTTCTTTTAGTTTTCATGACAAATCTGGAGGCATATATAAATATCCTTGTTATGTTTTCTTCATACACCCTAACATAGTCATCTTACTTCTTATTCCTTCTAAGGACCTCTCTTTCAATCTTCATATAGAGGGTTCAGGAACATAAGTTTTTTTTAAAAAAATTCTTGAATTCCTCCCAATCCATGGAATTAATTTCCTCTTGGGACTTCGTATTCTTTATCAGTGTCCACAAATGATTTTCTTCCCTATTAAAATGATATATCTATAGTAAAACATTCTCTTATTATGAGAAATATAGGATAGAAAATATATTTCAAAGGTGTTAAAAAACTAATCTGTGAACAGGTTATCAAATGATCCACTAACCTTGGGAGGTCATTGATTCATAAAAGATTCTACTACAACATTATTTTTCTATGGAGGTGGAGGGAGTTTCACATGGAATAAGTTATTATTCATAAATTTAGATAGTTTTGAAATAACTTTAATAATTTTTTGAGAACCTATTCTTATCATATCTGGAATATCATTAGGGAAATAATTACATTACCTATCATATTTATTTTTGTCACGTGTTCTTCTATTTTCCGTCATTAATTAAGAAAAAGAATGTACAATTACCGGTATTAGATACATAGCTACTAAGAATAAAAAGAAAACATTAAACTAAAAAGGATAAACACATTGTTGAAAATTATATCTTAACTAATTATTCCCTAGGATTCAGTCAAGGTTTCACATTATTTGTTTCCTCAAATTTATTCTTATGCACTTGTTTTTTTCCCTTAGTAATGGTTTGTAATATTCTTATGAATTTACCAAAGCATATAACCTTGGCATGTACAACTAGGAGTGCAGCAATTCCCATTTTCATGCACTAGTTCTCATTTGATTCTTGCTCAAATTGGTGTTTTTTTGTTTTACCCCTAGATAAATCTATGTCGGATACATATCCATTTGTTAGTATCTATACAATGATATATTTTCTGGATAAACCACTTACTCTATACTTACCTACATTTAGGGATGTTTCTTATACTCAGTTCTATCCCAATGATTATTACTAAAGTGCTCTATTTCTAATATCCAAATATAACTATACCAACCTCTGATACTAACTATAGTGACCCTATCTTTTACACTTATCATAACATCATTTTTTCATAATAGAGAATCAAATTACATGCCATATATCTGAAAGTCATGTGCCTTGAAACACGAGTTAAATAAAACTGAAAACACAGGAATAAATAAAACACTTCTTTAATTAATATTCATAATGTGCTCCTAACATCCATTGTCCTCATACATCATCATAGCGTGTCCCGAGGATAACATAAACATATGGATGAGCTAAAATCCTTGTAAGGGAAATTTCATAATAATAATGCTTTAGAACATGTGTTAGAATAAATGAAAAAAAAATAAAAAAAATGGAATAAATAGAATCATAACATATAAACATGGGATAATATATAATTGTAATCATAATAATGTGTAATAGACATAAAACATGACTTTTCCATGATTCATGTATTATTTCACATAAAATAGAACATTTCAAAGTTAACCACCAAGACCGTTACACATGGTAGCACGAGTAATGGTTAACCGCCAAGACCATTTCACATAACATATCCTGAGATTCAACATTCCACAGTGCATTAGAGCGATATCTAGGCTCACCCATCTAAAAACGTTTCTGAATATGTATTCCACATAAATAATCATACATAGTCAAATATATATAAAAATAATGGTACCTATGCAACATAATGGGTATCCTGAAAAAGTCATAAATCATAATAAATGGGCATATCATAAAAGTGTCCATGATTGAAATAAATTAAATCATACATGGAAATTCATATGGTAAAATAGAAATATGATGTAATAAGTGACTTTAACCATAATTGAAAACATATAAGAAGTATACTTAAGAAATTTTACCATCAAACCATTTTAGTGTGGTTTTATGGAAAAAAACTAAAGGGCCATAAAAATAAAAAATTGCATAATATTTTTTATTAAAAAATAAGTGAACTAATATGGTTTTTATAATAAAAAGTATTATTTTATTAAAACAACGGTGGCTTAAAAAATATGATATTGTGAACTATAAATTGGGTATGAATTTAGGATGTTCCCTTAAAATTGGTTTTCATATCCGGATGTATTGTGTAGGGAACCACATAAAGTAAGGTATATCATTAAAATAAAATGACGAAAATATATTGATAAATTTTTTGGATAATATAAACATCATTTTTAAGATGTACATAAAAGTATAAAATAATTTCATTTGGGTAAAAATAAAGATAGAGTGACCTGAAGGAATAATGGAGGTTCGGGTAGAATACCTTACCATAAGTCTGTGGTGTCCTTCACATGATATTAATTTACTAGATAACCAAATTACATTCATTAATTAATATTTCCAGAAGCTATCCTTCATTTATATTTTTTATTATAACCTTGTTATGTCCATTCATCACCTTTTTTATTGTTTAAGAGGTTTAATTTCATTGTTTTGGAGCGTTTGTTTCCTCGGGGTTTATGATCAGGTTACTTATTACATGTATGGATAAACATGTATGATGTGAGTGGTTGAATAGAATTGATGTTATATGTTATTAGTGAAAATAAAAAAGATTATGTGGTTATAAAAATCATTTGGTTATTTGGAATGATGATTAATCATTACATAAAACATTAATGATAACCATCAGTGTTCATTGGAATTTTTTATCATAATGATCTCATTTTTGTTAATAAATTAATATCAGTAGTAAAATAATATTCACAAACACAAAATAAGACATAAAAAATATATTATAGTCTCGTTCAACCATATAAATGGTTTCATGACTAGAATTGATGATGGAAAAAGAAATTGTAAACCGGCCATCCTTGAATGTGATGAATTAACAAATATCAGATGGTGTTTTCATTTCTTGTATAAAATGATTGGAATGGATAAATGATTATAAATTAATAAAATTATAATAAAAAAAATATAGTACATCTTAGGCACTAGAGTTATCACACCATTTGGATGAGGAGAGTAGAGGATGAAAAATGAATGAAATGAACTTAAATGAAAATAAAATAATTGAAAAGAGTCATTTTCCTCTTGAATATATCTTCCTTGAGAACCTCGTTATGGGAGAGGACTTTTTCTCTAAAGGGAAATGTGAATTTTGGACATGGAATAGTTCCTTAGGTAGGGGTTTGAGTAGAAATTGGACGAAGAACATGGATTGAGAGGAGTGAAGGGAAGAGGTAAAAAGCGGTGGTATTTATAGGGTAGGAGAGGAGGGGTTTCCCATTATTTTAATCATTAGTTTAATAATTTTTCTCAAGATTATGAATAGTCTTGATTATTCTGACCAAAAATAGTAAAGGCATCGTTTTAGTTTAGTCAAAAGGCCATTTTCATTATCCATGACTCAATCATGATGCATAAATTCAATTATTTATAATCTATCACAAATTATCATATTTTACTATTAACTAAAAATCCACGTATTTTAGAAAAATTAAAAAAAATTACCCCCAACGATTTTTATATGTGATGATTTAAAAAATGGACTCCATTTTAGAAAAATGATTTTATATATATGTTAATTTAAAATTTTAATTAAAATCTAAATTTATATGAAAAATAGAAATTTTAAAAATAAAACTGGTTTTCTAACAATTTTAAATAATAATTAATGTCTCTTAATACAGTCTTATAATCATAAATTGTCAAAAGTATATATTTAAGATTAAATTTTATGAATATAAATTTTTTTTTAAAATTTTAATTTTTTCATAAATTTGTAATTAAGTATACACGACTTATAAAAAATTGCAACACATAATTAATATTTTTCAAGAAAAATTAATTTACATATACTAGGAGATAATTATATCATATTACCACTTATAAGATGCATAAAATTTATTTATAATTTTGTTAGTGAGGTTACTATTCAATTGTCCAGTTTACTATTCCTAATGGTCATATTACTATTCGAATAGTCAAGTTCATATTTAATCAATATACATTCCTTAACTTCTAGATATACCTTTTTTTCATCGATTTTTAATTTATGAGGTTTTAATTCTATTAAATGTGTAATATTATATAAATAACTATAACAGATAATTATAAGATGTGAATTTCATTGACTACTCATTGGGTTTTTACACTAGAATCCACTTTTCATTTAAGAATAAGAGACAAAAAATGCATCTTTATTGAATAATTTATTATGGAATATAATCCATGTATACATTATATTACAAATGATTCATATAATCTGTGTTCTTCAATAATGGTATATAATATCATTGATCAATATGACGCTATGAGGATGTGACTGAAGGAAGGTTCCCCCTCTATACAGAGGCATAATAGGTTCATATCAGGATCATATGTTATAAAATGATGAAAAATTTCCTATATGTCCTTCATTGTTTTTTTAATATTTGACTAATTTTATATTTTAATATATCAATTATATATTTCAATGATTTTTAGAAACTATAAATTTTATTATCTATTTTTAATATGGTATGGTAAATGTTCTTGGAAGATATAAAAAATGATGATATTATTCTAAAATTATATCATTTATCACTATAGGCCACTATTCAATATGTTTTATGAATAAGAAGCCCCATTAATAGGTTATATGTACCCAAAATTGTCTCCATGAACATATATGGGACAATTTTCTAATAAATAACTCAAGAAATATCATTTTTCAGAGAAACAAAATTAAAGTGTAATTTAGAGTGAAACAAAACATATGTTATTATAGTAACCCATTAGGTGGTATTCCATTCAACCATATATAATACCAAGTGAAAAAGCAACATGAATGGCCATATAATTCATGAGAAACAATTTTTTATTTTAGATTCATGATAAAAAAGAAATGTGTAAGTCACATCTTTTAGGGATCCGTAACACCTCTAAATTGTCGATCAACCAATGAAATTTAATAAATCTGCAATCCTATGAATGGGGGATAATTTAATTTTTTCATATACTATATATTTCCATGGATAATGTGATTACACACATATTATAATATACCATCATTTACATGCATCCAATAGTGTGTTCACCAAGGAACAAACATACAATAATTTGATAATATGTTAATGTATAACCATGAATTGTTTCATCAACTTTGTCGCACCCTAAACATCTTGAATATTTGACTACAAGTCATTCAGTATACTCAAATATAACATCCATCCTTGGTTACCACATAATATGTAAGTCATATATCCAAGAACTCATATATGTTAATTAAAATCCCACTTCACATAATTTATACTGAAAGATATGAAGTGGAAAATCTTATTATATACCCATAGATAAAATGGATTAAAAATCACGTATGACATTCCCCCAAGGAATTACACATCCTCTAATTGAATTTCATAGCTATAAATTTTTTATCCATTTATAGTTATGTTACTTTATTAGGAGTATCCATGGAATTCATGTGAATAGTTTTTCCATGAATGGTTTTGCGTGTAATGTTTTTAATATGAGTTTTTGATTTAGTAAAATCACCATAATTATCCTACTGATTCATAAATCACTTATTTATTAATTATTTCTCTATTAATGAACCATTATTATAATAAATCATGTTATTTTTCCACATTAACTAATGACCACTCTTCTATTTGCATATCTTACTTGGTGTAAGACCCTCTAGGCTCTAAATATTTCCCACCTCCCATGGGTACTATATTTATTTCATTATTTATTAGATAATATAAATAAGGTTTCAAAAAATTGTATAATATTCATACTAATAATTATAGAAACAATAACATCTATTATTGTAAACTCTACAGTAGACCATTCTTAGTCTCACACAACACAATTAATATGAACTATTCACATATCTATCCTAATCATTTATCCATAACTTAAAGGAATCAATAATCATGTTTCGAAAACCCAAAAATCATATATTGGAAAACTATATTTCCCATATCATTACAAAAAAATGGCCAAAAATTCCATATCACATGGGAATTAAAAAGTATACATACACATCAAGCGTTTTTATTTTATTCAATGAGATATATTGGAATTCCCTTTCATAAGTCATATCCAATCATTATGGACATAAAATACACATATGATGTGAATCCTTATGTTTTTTCTTAACTCCATAATACTATGTTATAAACATAATTCTTCCTATACTAATAAAATCACCATCATAACCCAAGGTCTTCCTAAGAGACCTGAATCATATTATAATAGATTTTTCCCTGTTATAATGCATAAAAATATAGAATATATATTATCATAGGTTTAACCCCAAATAGATTCATCATATTTGGGTCAACCTTCATTTAATATGGTAGAAAATATTAAATCCTCTTAATAATTACAATTATTGAGGTAAATCTTTTGTTAACAATCAAATAAATCATTAAATTTGACATTGAAAAGCTATAAAAACTATAAATTATGCTATGATGTTCCAAAAAAATGATTTTATTTAGTGATAAGAAAAGATATCCTTTATTCTCCCATGTTAGAAGAAACAAAAATTTTATATCTATTGGTGAATATAAAACCATTAAACCACATTTGAGAAGAAAATTAATTCATTAAATGAAAAGATGAAAATAAATTTAATCATTAAACATATTTGTGATGAGACAAAAAATCCATAAAATCATTGGATATGAAAAATAATATCCTCTCACATATTAGAGGTGAGCCAACAATCCCATAAAATTATTTGCAATGAACCAACTATCCAATAGTTAGTGTTTAGGAAATATGAATTTATCATAATTTATACAGTTAGAATTCCTATTAATACTATTAATTTCATTTCTAAAAGAAAGTTTGTGTCTTTACATTACATTAAAAAATATATAAACCCCAAATAAAATTTGGTAATTAGAACATAATTACCTTTACATTGAATAAGAGATGATTTAAATTAATTCAGTGTCCTATTAAATCCATATAGTTGTAAAATTTATATTTTTGAGGAATTTGTAACTATAATGGTTGAATATATATTAATATAATATTTTTTAGTGGGTATTACCTAATAATAGTGACCTAAATAAATAATTTCATTCTGAATTACATAATGAAATCATTCCGAGAAAATTATTCACTCAATTATGATATTTTTTCAATATATATCTAAATATTTCCAAAATACCACCTCCTTACTGAATGAAATTCTTCGTCAAAATAGGTATAGACTGAAAGATAATTATGTAGACATAGATTAAAATAAAAATGTTTATATGAGTTTTATTTTTATTGAAATCAGTTTTTTAAACACTGAATCATTTTTATTTTGATACAAGTTGTGCAACACAAAATTTAGTTAATATTTAAAAACTGAAAAATAATAAATACTTGACTAAAGGTTACATTTATCTATATTTTTCTCTATAGTGAAATTGTTATGTCATTATAGGTCATAAAATATCATAAATTTTTACATTGTTTAATAGTTCATTAATCTAAACAATTTCATTGTTGTATAAAAAAAATTGAAATTGAATTCTATACCATTTTAGATAACATCGATTTTTCATTCAGTGTTGAGAAAAAGTATTTCTATGTTTACATAAATAAATTTTTATATGTAATTAGATATATGGTGGATGTTTTATATATTCATAAAATGGTTAATTTGTTTTATAATATTTAGTTAAGGATATTGTGGTAGATTTTAACACCGAATTTTTTTTACACTTTCTAATCAGGCATAAAAAAGTGAAAATAATGTAAGGACTATATTAATATTAGTTATTATAATCATTAAATTATAAATAATTACAGTACAATGAAAACTAAATATTACAAAGAATAAGAAAAGAAAATTTCATTAGAAAAGGTCAAACAGAATATAGAATGTTAGACTGATTATAACGTTGTTTAGTGTGATATAGGATAAATAAATATAGGAAAAGGGGTATGAGTACATAATAACTATTATTTATGAATTTATTATGTATAATTATGAATTTCATATGATCTTTATATATTAAAACTCATAATTAGTTAAACAATATAATTGTTTTTCTAAATTTAAGTAGAATGGGTTAATATTCTCTATTTATAGTTGGGTAATGAATACATCGGTAAGGAATGTTTTGATAATTTGAAATTTTTTTAATCGTGACAAATATAATATTAATATATAGTAAAATTGAGTCTATTTGATGGAGAATCATACCTAGTTGTACAAGATTATATGGTTTAATAATTTTATATAATTATAATAATGAAATATACAATAAAGATAATTTACACTCAAGAAAAATCCATTTACGGTATTTATAATAAAACCCAGAACTAATTTAATTAAAATTACATATTATTTCTTTTAATGAGAATTTTGATGGTGATGTACATGTATCCTTTTCATAATCATAAAAACATGGCCCTAAATTAGATAAATTCCATTTTAGTCATCCTAAATATACTATAAAATATATTTAAATATTCTTTTCAATCAAATTTATTTAATCTTCATATGTGATATCTTCCATGATAAGCTTCACTCAATTTGAGGTGCTAGTAGAAGGAAGTCTAATCATAGATATGGTAAGAACTATAAAATATGAATTTTTCTTAACATATAAAACATATCAATTCAATCTTAGGTTTTGGAAGCATAACATACACACAATAAAATAAGAACGCAATGTTTTCATTGGATTATTCATAATCGTATACAACACAAATTTAATATAGATAATGATATTTAAGAAAACACACAAATAATGAACCAGTGGCTTTTAAAAATGAAACTCGAAGTTCTCAATGTAAGAAAATAGTAGACTATATAATATATTACAGGGAAACCATATACATTCACTATTTTGTAACTTTTTCATAGATCATAAAGGTTTTTGACAAAGAGGAAATATGTGGCTTTTAAATATGGAAGTTATCATTTCTGATTGTGTGCCTAATTTAATGCTTCTGTGGTAGAAATTTGATATTCAATGATCATAGAAATCATTATAAAGTTACTTAATTTATTTTTCATTATAAATTATAATTGTATATTTCATGATATAATTGATCATTTTGATTAAATATCACAAAAATTAACCTCAAAATAACATTCATTAATAGTAATTTTTAAAAAAGATATATTTTAAAAAATGAGAATTTTAATTTCCTGAATGATTCATTTACAGTATTTAATATGAAATATTCCATTTATGGATTTAAGAATAGATATTATAATTAAAAAAAAGTATTCAACCAAAGAATTTTGTTTCATAAAACACATAGATGGGTATTAAATATATAAGATGATATGTGGAATTTATGGGTTATTTCTAGTGTTTTTGTAGATAATATACATCTAATAATAAATGTTATATATTTTTTAATTTATATAATTGTTTAATCTAGGGAATTATTCCACATGAATTTCATCTGTGAAGTATCCAAGATACTATGTATAAATAAAAATAATATGATTAGTTTTTTTTTGGAAATTTTAAAACATTGATATTATAAATAAGGTAAAAATGATAATAATTTATGACAAGTTTTTCATTAAACATGACTTTTTTGACCACTTAATATAGTAATATGATACAAGAAAAATGTTTTCTAAATTCCTTTTACTGCTATTTTGAATACAATTTTGTCCTTCAGAAGAAGTAAGAACATGTTTGTAGTTATTTTAATCATGTATATTATAAATTTACGGTGTTTTACTGATGCCACAATAGTGGAAATATAGTTTTTAGCGTCTTCGTAATAACGTCGGTTTTTTAAAAACCAACACGAATAGTATGTGCGGAGAATTTATAGCGTCGGTTCTACAAAAAACTGACGCCAATAACGCGTTGATTTTTATAATAACCGACCCAGAAAATAATTAAAAAGGATTTTCCACATCGGTTTTCAGAAAAGCCGACGTGAATAATTTTTTTCAGCATCGGTTAATCTTAAAACCGACGCAGAAATTTGTTTTTTGGTTTCGACGTCAGTTTTGAGGAAAACCGACGCGGAAAACTGACACAGAAAAAGAACATATTCGGCGTCGGTTTTAAGGAAAACCGAAGCGGAAAACCAACCCCGAAAAAAAAACCATATTCGGCGTCGGTTTTGACGTAAACCGACGCGGAAGATAAAATCTTTCGGCGGCGGTTTTCCTGAAAACCGACGCCATATGTTAAAAAGAAATATATATTCCGCATCAGTTTTTCTAAAACCCGACGCCGAAATGTTTTCTTAATTTTCGGCATCGGTTTTTTTAAAACCGACGCGAAAATTCTTTTAAAATTATTCGGGGTTCAAAACTCTCAATTGGTTCGACCTTCGAAATCAAGCTCCGCTGCGGCCAAAACCCTCGTTTTGTTCCATCGTTGAAATCAAGCTCCGCTGCGGCATTTCAGACTCCCGATTACCTTCAAACCTGATTTGCGATCTTGGTCGAAACCCTTATTTTTTCGATCGTTGAAATCAAGCTCCGCGGCTGCACTTTGGACTCCCGACGACCATCGAACTTGATTTGTGATCTTGGATGGGAATTGAGGAAGATTTTTTGTCGTTTGCATGATTTCTGGTATGCGTTCTTCCTCTTTATCTCCTATTTCATCTCCTATTGTTTGTTAATTTTTCAAAAACCCTATTTAAGTAGGAATTAATGTTCAGTTAAATGTGTTATGAGTTTTTGTAGTCTTAAGATCGACATTTCTTTTAAATTTGAGCTCTGTTATGTATGGTTGTAGTAAAAATAAAATAATAATAAAACTATGTGGTGTATAAGGATTGATGTACACTTGTTTTAGTCCATATTTATAGGTATGATTTTATCTTTGTAAAATTTGATCATTTCTTACCTCTATCATAGAAAAGTGTCCATTTTCAAATATCCATCAAATACATTTAAATTATGATTATATTGTTCATGATTTTTCTCATCATAAATATGAAATGTATTTAATTTTGAATGTACGTTTTGAGTAAAAATAAATTTAATTAATTTTTTAATTACAAGAGTAGATCTTGAATTCTTTTTTGAGCCAACACCGTTTCAAATTGTGATTATTTATATTTCACTTCAATAGATTTATTACAACCTTCTATTATATTCCTTAATATTATTTATCACCAACAAAACCCTTAATAATCTTTGTTCATGTCATCTTCACTTTTAGTTGATTTCTTATCAGAATATTTTAACATTTTTTCTTATTATCTATTTCTCACTTTGGGAAAATTGATGTTATTTTATGAAATTAGATTCCTTCTTGAATAAATCATCACCATTTTTTCTTCTCACCCCCTACATTAAAAACATTATTTATTTCATAATATTGGTGTATTTTAAAAATAAACCAAAAAATTCATATTTTTACATATTATTGGGAATTATTTCTCCACCCACCACATTATTACTAAAATTTGATTCACGATTTAAGATGATCCATAAAATTTTTATTATTTTTAGTTGCTGAATCAATGATTTGTGAATATATTCTATCTTTTTATTTTATTATTATTTTATTTATATTAATTCAATAAAACAAATCATTCACATTATAATTTTTTATCTCTATTCTATTTCTTCATAGGAACACCATTTTCTTTCACCTAGACTCCAGCATCATCATTTTTCTTCGATGGAAAATCAACGGCAAAATGTCCATTTCCACCAAAATTTAAATATTGAGGAATGTTATCTTTGTATTTGACTCTTTCATTTATTATGTTCACAAAAATATGAAGTATTTTATTAACATACTCTTCATCATGTTCAATAATATCTTCAGAATAATCAAAGAACCAATCATTAATTTATTTTATTTTAAACTACATCATTGATTGAAATGAAATATCATTTTCTTTCTTGATCTTATTTTTAAATTTTGATACTTTATAATTTTTTATGAAATTAGAATGTCGTTAACACACATGTATATAATATGAAAATAAACTGTTTACTCTATTTGTAAACGTGTTTCATATCTGCTGTCTTTTATCTGATTATCAATAGTTTTTATGGAATATGTTTTTGGTTACAATTTATCTGATAGATATTTAAACGTTTATATGTTTTAATATATTCATCAATTATATTGTGATATCAGGTATTAATGGATCATAATTGGATTTACTTACGAATAACTACTAGTGAATATGCAAAAGGAGTTGATAATTTTTTGGAATTTGCTAAACGACATAATCAAAATATTGATTTGATTTTTTGTCCATGTGGGAAGTGTGTAAATATGAGAAAGTTAAACTCCAGAGAAATCAAGGATCATCTCATTTGTTATGGTTTTAGCCTTAATTATACACGTTGGATCTTGCATGGTGAAAGAACTGAAAATTCAACATCCAATGTTGACGACGATATTCATAATGAGGCAGAGGATCATATTGAAGAATTAATTCATGATTTAGGTGTTGAAAGCATTGCAAAAACACCAACTATTGAACGATTGTATGGAGATTCTGAGAAACCATTATTCCCAGGTTGTAGTAAATATACAGTGTTATCAGCAGTTTTCAGATTAGTTAACTTAAAATAAAAAAATGGGTGGAGTGATAAAAGTTTCTCCAGTTTACTTGAGCTTTTAAAAGAGCTTCTTCCAGAAGGCAATGGGCTTCCAGATTCCAATAATGAGGCGAAAAAAATATTATGCCCAATGGGACTGGGGTATATAAATATACATGCTTGACCCAATGATTGTGTACCGTATAAGAAAGAAAATAAACATTTATCAAGTTGTCCTACATGTGGAAAATCGCGCTATAATATGGATGAGAAAGTAAACTCGGATTTATTTTCAGGTGATGTCATGTAACATTATGAAAAATCAATTTTTTTACTTACCGATGATATCATCGAATATTTTTTTCAAACAATTTTGATAATTCAATTCTGATTTCTTTTTAGGTACCAGAATCAAAACTCCAACTAATGCAATTTGGTACCTTCCAATTATTCCTCGTTTGAAGCGTCTATTTGAAAATTCAAATGATGCAAAAAGCTTAAGATGGCATTCAGATGAGCACATTTCTGATGGTAACTTACGTCTCCCAGCCGATTCACCACAATGGAAGAGTTTTGATAAAAAATTTCATGATTTTGGAAATGAAGTTAGAAATCTCAGAATGGGATTGTGTACTGATGGAATGAATCCATATCGGAGCCTCAGTAGCCAACATAGTTCATGGCCTGTTTTTCTGGTACTTTACAACTTGTCCCCACATCTATGTATGAAGAAAAAATATGTTATGATGAGCTTGATGATTTCTGGACCAAAACAACCGGGAAATGATATTGATGTGTATCTTACACCATTGATTGTGGATTTAAAACTGATATGGGAAAAAGGTGTTACAGTTTTCGATGCATACAAGAAAGAGTATTTTCTTTTGCGTACTATGATAATGTTCACTATAAACGACTTTCCGGCATATGGAAACTTATCTGGATATAGTGTTAAGGGACATAAAGCATGTCCAATTTGTGAAGAACAAACTTCATATTATCAATTGCATAATGGAAGAAAGAATGTGTACATGGGACATCGAAGATTTTTGCGAATTGATCATCCTTATCGTAGATTGAAAAAAGAATTTAACGGTTTACAAGAATACAATCTCCCCCCTCAACCATTGTCAGCTGAAGAATATAATAACAGAGTGAAATATATTGATTTGACATTTGGAAAGAGAAAAAGTTCTGGTTTACAAAAACATATCTGGAAGAAGCAGTATATTTTATCGAACTACCTTATTGGAGATTTTTAGAGATAAAACATAACATTGATGTTATGCATGTTGAGAAAAACATATGTGATAGTTTGATTGGAACTTTGTTAGACATAAAAGGAAAGACAAAAGATGGATTACATGCTATATTGGACTTGATATTAATGTGAATAAGTTTGGAGTTAGCTCCCGCTGTGAAAGGAAACAGAACATATTTACCTCCGGCTTGTCACACATTAAGCAAGATTGAAAAGATGAATTTTTGTCATTGTCTTCATGGTATTAAAGTACCCAGCGGGTTTTCTTCAAATGTGAATAATTTTGTGTCATTGAAGGACTGTAAATTAATAGGTATGAAATCACATGATTGCCATGTGTTGATGCAACAAATTCTACCAGTTGCAGTGCGTGGTATATTACCGAAAGCTGTCAGGAAGACAATCATCAGGTTATGTAATTTCTTTAAATCCATTTGTAGCAAAGTCGTTGATCCAAATTTGTTAGATTTGTTGGAGAATGAAGCAACTCTTATTATTTGTCAACTAGAAATGTATTTCCCACCCACATTTTTTGATATATTGGTTCATCTATTGATTCATTTGGTGCGTGAGATAAGAATATGTGGGCCTGTTTATTTAAGATGGATGTATCGTTTTGAAAGATATATGAAAATTTTGAAAGGATATGTTATAAATCCTTATCGACCAGAGGCCTCTATTGTTCAAAAATATGTATCAGAAGAGGTGATTGAGTTCTGTACTAATTATTTGAATGAGGTTGAACATATTGGTCTCCCTGTATCTCGACATATGACAGTTGATAGAGAAGGTAGAGTGGTTCGAGGCTTAAAGGTAAAGTTCATTCCACGTGATGAAGTGATGCAAGCACATTTATACATTTTGAACAACACAGACGAGGTTCAACCATATATAACCTCACATATTGCTGAATTAAAGTTACGATATCAGAAAATAAATGAAAAGTGGTTGATGATTGAGCATAAGAAGACATTTGTTTCATGGTTTAAAGAGAAAGTCACCCCAGATATATCTGTATCAGAAACATTGAAGTGGTTAGCAGGGGGACCATCTATTAATGTGATCACTTGGTCTGGTTTTGATATCAATGGCTACACATTTTACACAAAAAACCTGGATGACAAGTGTACCATTCAGAATAGTGGTGTGATGGTATTCGCTGAAGTAGTGCATTTTTCGAGTACCAAAGATAAAAACCCAATTTCTGCATCAACGTCATATTTTGGAGTTATTGAAGACATATGGGAAATTGATTATATTAAATTTCGAGTCACTATTTTTAAGTGCAATTGGGTTGATAGTAATAGTGGCGTGAAACATGATTAATATGGGTTTAAACTGGTTGATTTGAAAAGATTTAATCACAATGAGGAACCATTTATCTTGGCGACACATGCAAAACAAGTATTTTATGTCATTGATCCGTCGAATGATCAGTGGTCAGTTGTTTTGCAAGGGAAAAGATACCATTTGGGTGATGAGGATGATTCTTATGATGATAGTGATTTACATGAGCCTTATTCATCTATTATGCAATTTTCAGATGATTACAATGAATATAAGACAGACATAGTGCATGCAGTACGTACCGATCATGATGAAGGGATGTGGAAAAACACTAAATTAGTATCCTAATTTTTCTGGTAAATATTTAAATTTTGTGTCTATTTTTAAAACTTCAAATGCATGCCTCTATTTTTACATATCTATTTTTGATTTCCTTATTTCTAATTATTCATTTTTCTAATGATATGCAGGTACCCAAAATTTCATTACACTTTCTAGTAGCAATGTCAGATACAGATAGAGTGGAGCAGTTACCGAGGAATATCTATTTTGACATATTATTAAATATTCAGTAATATACTTATTTAATGAAATAAAACTGTTAATTTACAAAAAACAATTGCAGGACTACTGATGCGTCCTCGGCGGAGGAGACTTCTCCAGTTACTACTCAAAAATCAAGTTCTCTAGTTGGTAAACGTGGTATTACACTTTTACCAAAACTATCACTTTCTCGTGATGATAACAAAGCACACATACATTTTGATGATAATAATAATGAAGTTGGCCCAAATGCAGTTCAGTTTGTCAGTTATATAGTGATGCAGAGCCGTTGCAGGATTATTATTTTATATCCTGATTGGAAGTCAGTGGACAGTATGGCGAAGCAACAGCTTTGGGAGGCCGTGACGGTAAAATATCTTTATTTATTTATTTTATTTAATTTTTTTAATATTATACAGTTTAAATGACATATTTAATTTTTTCAATTACAGATGACATTCAATTTTGAGGAAACCAGAGAAATTAGGAAAATACATCTTTCTTTAGCGGCGGTTCGATAGAGAGATTTTAAAAACAAACTGACAAAAAATTATGTTTTTGGAAAGAGATGGTTTGAAAGCCCATGTCTTATGTATCCATATATAGATGAAGAAACATGGAAGCGATTTTTTGACAGTCGTCAGGAAGAGAAATTTCAGGTATTGTAATTATTTTTTATTTTAAAATTTATGCTATATTTTCTTTACTACTTAGTAGTTTATTTTTATGTAACAGGATTCCAGGAGATCTCATCAGGAGATCCAGTTGCAAAATGTATACCCTCATACTTTATCACGTGGATGGTACTCGTATTTGGAGCAGAAAATGATTGAAGAAAAATTTGAAGCATTAAGAGCTCGATCAAGTATTGGTTTAGAAGAGGTCCAGTATGGTCCTCCATCTCCTCCCACTCTCAATGAGAAATGGAAACGAGCAAGAGGAAGAAAAAATGAACAATATCTTACAGACGAAGCTCATAAAGTGGTTGATACAATTGTAAGTAAATATTATTTCTTTGTTAACAATTTTCCTTTTTTATAATTTATAAACACTAATATAAATTTTTTATTTTTCATTTCAGGATGAACTTCAGGAGAAAGAGACACAAGACTCTTTTATACCCAAGGGTAAGATGGATATCCTTTCCACTGCATTGGGAATGGCAGAACACCCCAGCCGTGTTAGAGGATATCAGGCGGGTGTTAGTATTCGGAAGGTTTTTGGTAAGAGTAAGCAACAAAGAGACCCGGAAATCGAATCCTTAAAAGAAGAGCAGAAGGATATGAAACGGTCTATGGGTGATCAAATTCAAGCAGCAGTACAGAAGGCTTTATTAGAACACTTGGCAAGACAGTCACAACCTACTCATCCTTCCGAGGTATATTAATTACTTGTTAACAATTTTTCTTTTCTATAAATTATAAACACTGATATAACTTTTTCATTTTTCAATATTCTCAGCCTACTCACTCAGACTATCCTGCCTCATATGCGTACCCAACACCGTCTGGGCAGCCTTCCGAGGTATATTATTTACATGTTATCAATTTTTCTATTTTATAAATTATAAACACTGATATAAATTTTTCATTTTTCAACATTCTCAGCCTACTCACCCGGACTACCCTGCCCCGTCTGCGCAACCTTTTGAGGTATATTATTTTATTTAATTTTTAATCAATTTTTCTATGTTATAAATTTTAAACACTAATATACCCTTTTCATTTTTCTGACTTCTCAGCCTGCTCACCCTGACTACCCTGCCCCACATGCTAACTTTGAGCCTCCACCTTCCCCATCGGATCAAGCCTTATATTGTGAGTTGTTTGCGGGAGATCCTCATGTACATATTGTTGCGTTAGGACAGGTGTATTTTTTGGGGGACTCAGTACATCATCAGCCTATGCAGATGGGTCAGGTTAGAGTATCATTACTTGTTATTATAGATCCTACTGCTCTAATACCATTTCCTACTGTAGAGATCACCGGTGTTGGGGAATGTATGGGCCATTTTTTACTTTGGCCAACTGCACTTCTTTGTTATATTTCACATGAGGTATGCGTTTTTTTAATATTAATTACAAATGATTCAAAATTACTTATAATGTTTTCTGACATTTAACTTATATAGGAATATCTGAAAGAAAAAGAAACTGTACAAATGCAGCAAAATGTTCAGAAACATTCGGCTGTAGATACTTCTGATATTTCTTATGGGTTTAAAAGATTATCTGAGTCCTCTTCTTCCATGAATTTTATTTACGAGTTTCTGATGACATCTGAAATATGTGGAAGAAATTATAAATTGAGAATATTGAAAGAAGATATCATGAATTTATTTAATTTTGAAGATATCGGGCTGAATGTGGTGCAGTTGTTTTCCATGTAAGTAAATTGATGTTTGAATTGCTATTTCTTTAATAAAATATTGTTATGTCATTGACTAACTATATTTTCCTTTTAAATTAGGTATCTATATAGGATTCTTTTACAAAATGAAACTACATGCATTTACAGCTTTATAGATCCAGAGTACATTTCCATGGATGTCAAACATGTAAAGAATGATGAAAGAGTTCAATATATATCCGAGAGATTATCACAAACAGAGATTCAGTGATGGTTTTTTCCATTTCATGATAAGTAATAACATCAACATAATTTTGATCTCATGATCATTATAATGTCATTAATTGTGAACTTTTTGTATTATAGGGGGCATTGGATATTTGGCGTATTTTTCCCAAATGAATGCACCTTATATTGGTTTTTCTCTTTATTAGGAAAAGTGCGTAAACCATTTTACAATTTATTAAACAGGTATGTTTTTTTTATAAGTTTGTTATGTTTAATTTTAATTGTTTACACAAGTTTTATTAGTTATTATATAAAAAATGCAATTCATGGAAACATTTTAGAAAGGAAAAGAAACCAACGAAAATCAAATATGTGGAAGTACAGGTAATTAGTTTTTATATATTTGTTATATATTGGATTTTATTATTAGTTAAATGTTTTATAACTACAGTGTCATTGTCAAACTGGACATGTTGAATGTGGTTATTATATTCTACGATTTATGTACGAGATAATCACAACTAGGGAAACTACTGATTTTCATAAGGTTAGTTGTATTAATTTTTTTATATATTTTCTTCCACTTTCTTCTATTTATTAATTTCATATCATTCAATATTATTGTAGGTATTCAATGATTCACAGTCTTATTCCCAATCTGATATGATCCATATTCAATCGACTTTTGCGGACTTTTTGTTATGTCTGATTAAGATTTGAGGTATGTATATACTAATATTTATAAATAATAATACATATGAGTTTAAAAAACTAACTCTTATGATATATTAGGTGTTTGAACCTACTAATAATCAAATGAATGCTTCATCAATAACCATCAATGAGAATATAGTATATTTTAGGGGTCGTAACATATCATTTTGGTAATTTACTTTGTGAAAAAATGAATGATTCAAATAAATTACACATTTTCATTTAATGTTTATTCATTGCAGTAATATCTTGGATTGATTTTTTCACGCACATATCCTTAGATTCATTACTGTTTTGACAGAATTGGTGATATATATGGGAGGAAACATACCATGATTGATACTAAGTATGGTTAGATCAAGAAAATGCACCATGTAGGTACGTGTATTTTAATTTTTCTTTACTTTGAGTTTTCTCAAGTGCCTCTGTTAAAACTGTTTTATTGCTTCTTATACTCCATTTTTTTTTCAGGGTTCTGATTTTTTTGGAGGAGAAATTATATGTATTTTATAAAAAAAAAATTATTTACGGCGTCAGTTATTCTATAAACTGACGCCTAAAGTCTTATATGGCGTTGGTTTTTTAAAAAACTGACGCCGAAAATCCCGTGTAACTCTAGTTTCGGCGTCAGTTTTTTCTGAAAACTGATTCCGAAACTCATAAGAGAATTATTATTCACGTCGGTTTCAATGAACCGACGCGAAAACTATAATTTTAATGTCGCCTATAAAGATGTCGGTTTATAACCGACGTCAAAAATTAAAAAAAACCGAAGCTAAAAAGTGTTTTTTCTCTAGTGCTAGTTTTATAAATACAAATTGATGACTGAGATCTTCATTTGGATGTATGTTTCAACATGATAGCGGAGAATTTTTTTGGAAGAGTCCTAAATACCCCCATCACAAAACGAAAAATAATAGTGTATTATATCACAACAACATGTGATTTGGAGGAAGATGTTTGGACCAATAAGTTTTTTTTTACTATTCTTCATTTTGGTTTTTGAATTGATGGAAAAATTAAGGTTATTTATGACAAAAATGAAACAATATCTATGAAAAAAGAACCATAATATCCTTAATGGGAAAAAATAATTCCAAAATACAATCCATATTTGGATATCATTAATATAGTGATATAAAGATATATTGGGTGATTATATAGGAGTATTTAGAAGATCATTTTAAAAAGTCAATATATATTCAAACACATTATGTTATTATATTGTATTTAGGTATTAGAAAAATTATAAACTTCATTCAATCAGGATTTGAAATAAAATGTACCATGATATTAAAAAAATGGTGATATCCATTTATTATTTATAATTTCTTCAAAATATGTTAAATAAACAGTAGAATTGAAAAATTCAATAAAATTAAGACATTGATTTTTTCCCATTCAATGAAGATTTAATTATATAATTTTCTTTCATGATATATTAAAAAATCATTGAATGAAATATTATATAATTTATATACTAAAAAATGACATAATATGTGGAAGAATCATATTTGGATTGTCATGTGAATGTATACAACTAAAATAATAATTTAGGTAATATGTGATCATTGAGAGGATGAGGATGTGAAATTTTTATCTTTTATTTCTATAATTTATTTAATATTAAATAAAAATTATCTCCCATTAAATAATTATTTTACTTTTTTAAATTAAGAAATGATGTTAAATCACTAGGGAGGGTTTATTAGTCAATAAAAATATGTAGTCCTTGGAATGGTAGTTAAGTAATCCAATATCACATAATAAAATTGAAAAAAATCAATTGTATGTGGATACGACAAGTAGGGAATATATATACACATTCATCACACTATAATAAAAAATTTCATTTTGTTCTATACATTGATATTATATGTAAAAATGATTATTCTAAAAACTCTCACAAACAATGACACAAAAAAATAAATATGTTATAATTATTCTAGTGTCTTCTTCATAATTTCAGTTTATGAATTTTTCTCTTCTCCGCAATCATTTGGAGTATAAAGAAAAACCATTATTAAATCTGGTATAAAACAATTATCCTTTCACTTTCTCATCTAGTTTCTCCATCAAATCATTCCTACATTGGTCTTTATCCAATCATATATCTATTAACCAATATATGGTTCCATATGAAACACCATAAAAATTTCATAAACAATTTTAATTTGATCAAGACAATATTCTCTCTGTTTAATGTCTCTTTATATGTAATTATTATTCAATTTCATTCACCTATAATAACAAATCCTATATGTGATAACAATAACTTCCATGATCATGATATTCATTAGTATAAAAGTTCATGCTCAAAGCTGTGATTTTCTATTATTATAATCTATCTATATTACATTCAATTTCTAAAACACATAAACTCTTACACGGGTGGAAAATACCCTATATCTTGTTGTACATGCACCAAATTTATATTTGAGTGGTTAAGATAAAAAGAGAAGATTCCAATTTTACACTCTATCTTATCCAAAATCCATAATTTGAAAATACAACTCAATCCTATTTCACTGAATTCATATCATATATTATATGGATCTCTAGAAATATCTATTAAACTTAATAATCTATTTCCTTCAAAAAATAACAATTTAACTCAGTGAGAATAAAAAAACTCCAATTTTGGATATTTAGATCATTGAAAGATTATATTTTCATCGTTAATTTTTTTATCATTAGTAAAGGTCCAAAAGAACATAATTATAGTATGTATTATTTAAAAAAACAAACTAGTTGATATATAAATCATATATTTCATTCAAATTGAATCAATATGATGTTCTTGTAAAAAATAAAATAAAATATTTTGAATTAATCTCCCACATATTTACACTATATAAATACATGAATAAAACCCACTTTTCCTTATCATTTTCATCAAAACAAATATTGGATGACCATTATAAATATATATAAATTTTATATATTAAACTAAAAACACTTTTCCTAAAAAACAATACCTACTTATAATAAATTGTTTTTTGATTGACTCTACATAATAGGATGTTGTTCCAGAAAATGGAATGAGTTCAAATGATGGTATTTATATGATTATAATTCATATATGTGTATTCTTTATAATATTTTCTTAAAAATTATAATCATTCTGATATCCATCAAACCAGTAATAATTTAAAAAGAAAATTTTTCTTTGTAAAACCATTGTAAAGTTTTCTATGTTGAGAGAATTTCCACAAACCATCCCATTATAAAACTTTTACGTACAAATTATTTCCTCCCCCTATTTAAATATGAATTTGTAATGATATAATTCATATATTATGATGTTTTTTTAAGAAAAAAAATTCATCACCAGATATGTCCCCATTGAACATTCTATCTAGATAACCCTGTAACTAGTATTAGATAAGCATTACACCAAACAATTCATTTGAAACCCATATATTAAAACCCATTTTCCAGTGGGATCTTTATAGAAAAGTATGTATTATTTTTTCTATATATTCACGTTATATTTTAATTCATAATAATCTAATATGATTTATGTTATGACAACAAATGATAATATATATAGTACACATTATTCATCCAAACCAGTTTTCTCTTGTAACCGTAAATCTACTTTGAAATCAACTCCAAAATTCCAGGTCCCAATAATCGCCCCCTTTTTATTTTTTTATCTAATGAAAATAAATAACTAAAAATTTGAAACAAATAAATTCATTACATATCTTATAATTCTCTAGCAATGTGAGTGATCTCACCATAAGAATCATGTATAATTTAATGATGATAACATGTTTTATGTAAGAAGGTAATTAAGAAAAAATTTCACATACCTCGTTAAAAACTTCTACTTCTACTCATTGAATTCATCATGTAAGAATTTTTTTCTCAAGAATGATATTTCAAGTATACACGTCAAAAAATATTAAAACATTTCACAGATGATTAAATATGATCTTAACACTTCTAGAACATATCTAAATTAAATTAAATACATTTCATGATAAAATTTATACCAATAGATATATTTATGATACAACATTTTCCCACTTGACTAAACTATCAAAGGAGAAGACTGAAACGAGATTGAATCTCAGTCATTATCCATGATGATTGTGAGGATATATTCTCATTAGCAACCATAGTGTCTGAAGTGATTCCTTTAATAATGGACTTATTAAATTATCAACAACTTCCTCTATTATATGAAATATTATAATTTTAGTTAATTCATCTCAATATGATTTTTGATGAAGTGACAATTAATATCATTTATATCAAATTAAGAATGACTCATTATATTTTCAATGTGATTGATATACCATTTCAATCACATTCCATGGGAAGTGGAAACTTCACATTATAAAAAAAATCTTAAATGTGTGTCTTCATCCACATTAGTTGTGTTATTCCTTGAGTTTCCCAAAAATTAGTGTGATTTTTATGTTAAAATAGTAACTATAAATTATTTTAATCATTCGGATATAAAAAATAGTTATCCTAAGAAAAATGATATACTAGATTAGTATTCAATTTTATCAAAATTTATTCCCAATATTCACCTTTATAAAAAATTAGATTAATCTTTCACAAACTCTTAGATTTCATTAAAAAAATATATTTTCCATTAATTTATTTTATAATTCATTATCCAGCTATGAAATGATATTCCATTGAAAAAATATTGATTTTGAGAATATAAGGTAATGTATTAAACGATACATGGTATTAAATGTATTGGATATAACAAAATGATATCAAAATTTATAAACACATTAGGATCTACCACCCTTACATCACCATCATTTTCTAATATCATTCATACCAAAATTGGTTTGGAAATAAAATTTTAATAATACATGATAAATATCCATAACTATTTTCCTGAATTATTTTCTAGATATAATAAAATATATTAATTTTTTTTTGAAATTGCTTGAAAAGGTAGTATTTCATTTATTTATGAAAGGAAATTTCAAAAAACAAATCTCTATCTCCATGTATTATTTTCAACTGATTCATAACATATTTCTTGAAACATGATTTCATCGACATAAATAATCATAATTAGGGACACCACTATATTTTATTTTATATATAGGTTAATATAATTTCTTAATTTTGTTATGTTTAACACCCTTATTCTTGTATCCAATTTTGAATAACAAAGATTTTGAGCTTCCTTCAACCCATTCAAGTCATTTTATAACATGAAAAAAATAACTTTCCAATTAATAAATACACATTGTTTTTTAAAATAAAAAATATCATATTGATCTCTAAAACGATAATAATACTTTAAATCCATATGAAAAAATTTATATATATATTTTGTAGTGATAACAAGAATGATTTTGATCATTTCAATTATTTCTAATTGAAAATAATATAATCAATGTTAATGACATCAATTTGTGGTAAAAATTTGAAAAAAAGTCACTCTTTGTTAATTATCAATAATTTTTTTCCATTGAACATTATTCATAACCCTAATATTTACAATTAATGTTAATATTATATGATTTTAGAATAAAATACTAGGAATCATTCTATTCAGACTAGTCCATCATATTTTTAATAGAATCCATCCACTTTTGATGTTCTGAAGCTTCATTAATATCTTTTTTTCAACCTTGAAGAATAAGGATATATGTGAAACTGAATATTATGTTCTTATTGTTAAAATCAATATAAATTTATCTCCATGGATGTTATAAAAATACAATGGATTTCTCTACATAAGATTATATTTAAAGAGGTGATATAGTTAATTATTAATATTCATATTGAACATCTCCAATGTTGTTGAAAACATAAATAAAATGATCACGTTTTAAACTACAATAAAAATATTTTCCCTTTATTCCACATATAGTACTATTTGTAAAACGTTACTCTTAAACTATTAAAAAACATTCACATATACCGAGTATAAATCATAAATTGAATTTATTATTGACCATCTATACACTACACTTATGATTTTTTCCATGAATAACTCTTTCAAGTCCACTATAATCAAACTTCCCAACATTCTCACACTTGAATTTAATAATTCAAGGGCTTATGAACAAAATTAGGTGTTTTAAACATGGAATTTAATTGTAATTCATCTCATAATGATTCATATTATAGTTCATCATTTAGAAACATATATTCTAAACATAATTTTTTATATAATAGGGTTCCAATGAAAATTATCTATATTTTCATATTAGATCAATATTTTTACTGGAATCCACACAAAACATATATTTCTATACTCTTCGACACCATTTTCCTGTGTTTATTATGGTTAGATAAATTCATGATGAATTCAATTTTTTAAATTTAAAATCTAAACATTCACCTTCTATATTAACCACAATTATTTGTAAGAATTTTATTTAGAGGATATTCACACTCATTATCCAAACATTCCATAAAAATCTAAAACATTCTAGATCCTCTTTTTTTCATGACATAATAAATGTTATATTGTTAATTTCATCAATAAAAGGTAAAAATTTTAATTTTTAATTTTTTATTGGTTACATATGGTTCAAAAATATTAGAATGTGTTAGATACAATGGATTAGTTGAATGTAGGTAATCATTTATATATAGAGAGTTTCCTATCTTCATTGTGTATAAAATATTACCTAACCAATCACTTCATCATTTCATGTAAGGAATATCATGAATACATTCTCTCATTGTTAGTTTTCATATATTTCTCTGAAACATAGACCTCGACCAATTATTCCAATACTATTTTTCAATCATATTTCATAGATATAATGACCATTTTGAATCAATAA
This sequence comes from Viscum album, assembly GCA_963277665.1. NCBI lineage: Eukaryota > Viridiplantae > Streptophyta > Magnoliopsida > Santalales > Viscaceae > Viscum > Viscum album. Next base: position 1,643,310,325 of record OY728145.1, read on the forward strand.
AATTTAAAAAAATTCCATTTTATTTTTTGGAATATCATTAAATATTATAATATTCTAATTTTAATAAAAAATATATTATCTAGAGAAATATTTTTTATCATCATTACAATTTTAGAAGAACATATTATAATATGCTTCATCACTTCAATACACAAGTCCCTTTTTGATTTTACCGTTTCTTCTCCAATGAGACATGATCCTGTGATTTCGGTTCCAGGTGAAAAACCATTTCCCTATGTAAAATTTCCTACCATAAAATATATCACATTCTTCAACAAAATCAAATTTCTGGTCATGTATATTTATCATAAGTTGTCCAAAACAATATTTAATTATATATTTTAATTATTGAGAGTAGTTTCAATAACTAAGAACAATTTTTTTCATTAATATTTAATGTTGTGTTTTTTGTAATCATTATTAAGCTAGAATCCTAAAAATACAAATTTTTTAGAATTTAAAGGCTGATCAAATCATTTAAAAATTGTTTCGAATGTTGGTAATATATTAGTAATCTTTAGAATGAATTTAATAATATTAAAATTATTATTTCATTACCCACAATAGTTTTAGTGACCTCCATAATAGTTTTTCTTACCATAAAAAAATCTAAAATTATAGAATCATTTGTTTATGAATTTGAAACAATAAAAAAATAGGTTTTCATCTTATCTTATTTTTATTATAATCATGCGCCTCAAAGATTTATTTTTTCCTTTACTTTTAATCCATCATTAAATAATTTAGGGAAATTTTTTATTGATCCCCATAAGGTTAAAACAACTATAATTTTCACCAACATATTTAACAGAGTTTTCAATGCATTCAATTAATTTTTATTTCTAATTTTTTTGATGAACATGTTCTAACTCAACCTCTTTTATAATAAATATTTATCCTTTGTTAATGTAGAAGTTTTTCATATCCTCAAGTAATTTCTTTGAATAAACAATTTCATTTTAAAACATGCATTTTTATTGATTTTAATATAATATATATATTGAAAATGAATTTTTTTAAAAATTTATTGTCCCACTATGATCGTACAAGAAATTCAAGATATTCTTTGAACTGTATCTTTAAACAATGGATATGATTTTCTTAGTTTATCAGACTAATTCCTGATCACCTTATGAATTATTTAACATACATGTTTGAAATGAGAAGATACTCAACAAAAATATCAATGATGTTATCCACCTATTCTTCGTTACTATTTTATTCTTCACAAATTGTTAAAAAGTTTCTCCCATTATATTTTTTGAACATCTAAATATTTCTCAATGAATAGGATTTTAATTTTTTAAATTATTTTAGAGGGATCTAAAAGGGATTATATCATATTCTATACCTTCTTAAAAATCTATTTATATTTTAAAATATTCCACAAAATATACATCAACATTGCATTCAAAATATATCATTACAAAATTTAATTTAAACTATGACATATTTTTCCGAATTTTTCGAAGAATAAATAAATTATTTCATAAAATTTTTATTAATATTTATTTAGTTTTAGATTCTACGAATTCATCTTTAAAAAAATTAATATAATTTCGTTTATTAAAATCATTTAATCAAATTTTCTGGCCATAATTAAATTTTTCATGCATAAACTTTTATCTAATAATTTCATATATATTGAGAGTGCTTTGTAGATCCTCTAGTGATAGATTTTCGGGTTCATTATCATCCAATAATGATACATTTTTCATAGAATGTAACCTAATTAAATCATATGAAATTTTTCGAAATGGTTAAACTTTCTCACTTCATACCATAAAATATAATAGTAAATATAAAATCATTCAACCATGTAATTAAATAACTAACAAATTCATAATCCACAATATTAATATTTTTATACATCAGCCTCTAGGTTTGTAGATTCACTTATTGTCTTTTATATTTTCATCAAAGAAATTATTATTATTTTCCATTATTAATTTTTCATTTTTATCCTTTATAACTCTATGAAACTCATTTTTAGAGTGTTAAGAATGTATATAACATCTATGTAAACCATAATTTTAATGTTATTCTAATTAGAAGATATTAATGGATGTCACATATTAGATTTTATTTTATACCAACTATAGAGGATTATAAAAGTTAATAACCACGGGTTATTCGATATAAAGTATTCAATATTTCAAAATATGAATGTTCTCTCCATCAAAAACATAAATCCACAAATTATTCATCAAATTCTGAAAAAGACACTATGAATTCTGTTTTCATTATACATAAATAAATATCCAATAAAGGGAACATTACCTCCGATTCCACATTAATAAACTATTTTGGATATATGAGATCACTAAGATATATAGTAGATTAATTGGTCTTTTTTCTATTTTTTTTATTTCATTATTATGAAATAATAATATTCACCTATGAAAAAATTATGAATTTGATAAATAATATCATAATAACATTGTGTAGGGACATAATTATTTATATGGATCACATCTCAATAACGGTATCCGATCATTGTAATTATTTAAAAATAATCCAATACTAAACAACCCGCTAGAAAATAATCATTTTTGTGTGTGTATAATGTGAATGTAATATCCTTACACTTGTTTTACAATATAATAAAAAAAATGCGTGTGTAATTTTCATAGAAATTATTTATTAATTTTTATATGAAAACTTTATTAAAACTTTTATTAATATGAATTAGTATATTTTCACTTCAATGAATTTAATTTTTTCAAACATTATTTACATCCATATACAAATTATTCACATACTTTCTTGATAGAAAGAATAAAAATAGTCATTATAATTATTTATAAACCATATTTCAATTCACTTTTTTATACAGTTTAATCTTCTGATAATTCATTCGATTAACTCTGTCAGGTTGCATATAAAATATGATACCAATTTTTGAACCAAGATTATTTCATATAAATATTCATGATATCTATCCAATAACACCTGATATGATAACTTTTTAAGATAAATTTTCTTTGATTACCATGATGACATCTCCTCTATATGATAGAAAAATCTTATTCCACTAATATATTTCTTATTTGTAAAATTTCATACACAAATATTAGATTTAATATTTTTATCTTGTATCTATGTATGATTTTATTTCTTAATCAGATGACATTTTACATGTACAAATACCTCCCCACTATAAACTATACATTGAAAATACGTATTGATGTTTAATAAGACTAAAATGAGTGAATCAAATTAAACATTCCTACTAATAACTAAACATCTAACACTAGTTCTCTAATGAATTTCACCAGATTCTTCCCATAGATTTTATATATATTTATGAAGCATCATCTTATCTCTAGAATTATTATCCTTTGATAGACATAATTATAATTAATTGAGATTAACTGATCTTCCTTCAGTGATATTGGGAAAATTGAATGATTAGTATTTTATTAAAACATTTTATAGTTGGATTTAATGGCTTAGAACTAACTAATTTGTACATTATTCATTAATAAATACATTATCAAATATTTATTGTTCTTATTCAAAACAATTCATGTGAAAATTTTCATATTATATCTTTTTCACCAAATGGTCATAATGTATCCCTCCTACGATGAGAACCTAGAAGTGCCATAACACTATTCTTGAATATCTGTTCTATGGATAGATGATGTTATATAAGGGACACAAATAATACATTATATTAGGTGTTAGGACTCATAAAACGTTGAGGAACCTTCTCATGGGGGGATTCCTCGGTTGTATCCATGATTATTTTATGATAATGAGATCCGCTAGTAGGAATCCACATTTAATAGTGTCATTAGATGTTCTTTTATGTAGATGTGTGTATTGGTCATTAGACTTTAAGATATTTATTAATGGGTATTAAAGCTCATGAACATAGATGTATTGAAAACAAATGTGATGACACACTATTCATAGTGAGGTAGGATATAATGGGTGCATCACGAGTAATTCTGCATTAATAGATAATGAAAGAAAGGATTTGACCCATTTGTTTCATAAAAGAGGTGGATATCTCAGGACCATTGATGGAATTTATATAACATAAATAAATCCATGGCGAATATAAGGAATGTGAGAGTTCAATTCCAAAAAGTCCAGGAATTAATAATCGAGCACATGGGTTGACGGCACTACCATCCAACCCGCTTGATTTTTGATATCGATCCAAAGGATTAAATTTCATGATAAGTGTTCATAGGAGGTTACATTTCATTTTGGTGTTAAAATCATTATTTATTGGCACCATGGTGTGATTAGAGACACAAACCACGGACTTTAGATATGATCCACCTTATACAACTAAAAAGGGGGCCTAGTGGGTCACACACTAACTGTGTTCAAGTATCTAAGATAAATATTCATTTAACTAGTTGAATAATAATCATTCCCGATTGTGGTTTAATAATTATTTAAGGATTCTTAATCCAATTTATATTGACACTAATTATTCGAGAGAATATATTGTCCAAAAAATAATAAATTTATTATTGATTAATGCATTGATATTTATTTAAGAAATAAATATCCATTATTCATTGTCAAATAAATGTGGTTGATGAAATAAAGAAAATTGAAAAGCAAAAGTACATGCCATGCATATTAATATACACACTATATTGTTTTTCATGGATTTGTGGGAAATAATATTAGTTATTTAATTAAATAATATTATGACTAATTTATTGGGTGCATGTCAAGTAATAATAATAGTCAATAGTAATTGAAAGAAATGGGGTCTTACTAAGAATTAATAAAAATTAATAAATTATTTTGCGTAATTAATTAATTTAATTATTCTATGTAATTAAAATCCCAATTATATTATTCTCTTTAGCGTAACCATTTTGGTGGTTGTGCGTAATAGATATGGAAAATCTCTCAATCCAAAAGAGAAATATTTTTCCACTAACAATGAACTCAAGTTATGAGAGAGATACTCCTCCACCAGATCATGGAGAACGCCTTGTAATAGCCCCTCAAGGCTATCGATGGCCGACATTGCAAGTGAAGGCTCATCCATGCTTGCACCTAGAGATATTTCCAGAAATAACCAGAGATACATAGAGCACATGTGGATCACCACTAGAGGAAGCCTACACTTGGATTCTCTGACGTAATGAGGGATCACATTGGATCGTGACCCGAAACATAAACATATAAAAAATTACATCCTGGTAATTCTTGTATTTTAAATTAATTAATTAAAACCATGATATGAAGATCCTCCTAATTGTTTGGGGACTCCCTTTCTTTCTTTCTTTCTTTATTCTATTCTTATGATCCATCATTTTATTATCTTGAAAGATCTCATATATATCATTGTTAATGTAAAATTAATGTTTTGTACCCCAACCAATGCACTTTCGTAATGCCTGGAACATAAAAGTGGTATTATAGGGGTCATATATTTGACTATAAATATTTAATTGTTCATTGATGATTTATACATTTAAGAATTAAATTGTTTCAATTACTGTTTATCATTTGGGAAATCGGAATCTTGAGATCTGTTCCACCTATTTTGTTTCTCATTCATTGTACAGAAATGATATTTTCTTTTCATTTTGATTAATGTAAAATAGGGGATCTCATCCTGAAGAGAAAAATTATCCAGATTGTAAAACACCATAACACAGGACGTGTATTCCGCAGTACACGACGTGTAGTCTAGGTTACATGCACCGGGACTGGTCTTCCAATCCAAGCCGTGTGTTGGATTCTATATAAGTCATAAATGACTCCATTTGTTGACAATGAAATGGTGGTATTTTTTTCTTCAGATTAGACACTGTATGGATCACAAGAAATGGGTTGTAGTTCCTTTGGGATATTCTTGGACCATGTACCCCATACATGACTTGCCCAACAAGAGACCGTATAATGTGGAACTATAGAGCTTGTTTCTCACTAGACATGTAGTGTACTCCATAGATTTTCATAGTACATCTAAAGACCATGTCCGCATGCATGTACTACGGATGTACGGTGAACGATTGTACAGACTGTGTAGTTATAAATACATGCCCTGTACTCAGCAAAATTATGCTTATTTCTTAATATTTATTAATATATTAAACAAACCCTTGATATTTTTACTATGATGTAGTATTTGAGATGAGATAAAACAGGTGACAGGTGTTTTATATATAAGTGTTTAATTTATCATCTTTTTAATGTTAACATATACTCACTGGTTATTTATGAACATGAATTCACCGGGTTTCCTACATGGTAAAAGTTATATAAAAAGATAATTTTAAATGAATTTATTTCATTAAAATTATGATTGATGAGAATCTCAAAGAAATTTTGAAAAGGGTTTAAGATTAAAGGATTGATTAATTAATGATAATTAACTGATTCAAGCATGATTTATCTTAAACAAAAACTATTAATGAATTTTATGTTAGTTTTTTTATGAGTAAATATTATTTAATGCAAGTATGATCCTATGATAGACCATGACCATTATATATGGATGGTTTATTTTAATTTATTTATTTAAATTAAATTTACTGGACTAAGATACTTCTCCTCATTAATATGTAGGTCATTCATGCCAAAGGATTCATTTATATAAAACCCCTATTACCCCTGACCTGCGTGTGAGATAAAAGCATATGTAATGGATGAAGCTCCCAAGCTAGTGGAGGAAGATCAAGGAGCCAAGGTGAAACCTATACAAGGATATACAAAGGTGGACTAGTGGAAAGATATAAAAATGAACCCAATAGATTCATGGTGTTTATCCCCTAGATTGTGGGATAGTTTATCAACTGATAAATATAAAAACCAATAGAACAAGATCAGGATCATGCTATTTATTTTACTTCAATTAGTTGTATGTTTTATTTATTGTGGGTATGTTTTCACGATCACACAATTAATGAATTAAACAAGCATAAAAGGTAGAACTAAAATAAGACCATATTATGATTAAAATATTATCTTACACATGGTTAATCACTTAAGTATATCCTACTTAATATTTATAATCATGTAAGAATGATAATAAATTGTAATTTACATATAAAAATAAAATCTCTAAAAAATAATTAAGTCTGTACAGCCTACCATAATATTGGTTAGAATAAAACAATTGTTCAAAGTGATTGACCAACCATAGTTGGGGTGAATTAAATTATTGGGAAATTATAATTCAAATTTTCTGGCTGGATTGGATTGGTTTATATCAAGGGTTGACTTCCACAGTAGGACTTGGTGTGACCAAGAGTCAATGGTTGATGAAATCCAAAATAAAAGGGTTTTCAAATAGGGGAGTCCACTCAGCGGAACAAGGAACTGCGTAAATGAAAATGGAATTTAGAATACCTACCTAAAACCCATCATATTTCTTGGACAAGCCTTGTTAGGGTAATGAAATGGGTAATATGGATCCTGGACACTAGAATATCCAGGAAACAAAATATTTTGAAGTCAATGGTGATGGATATTGGAGTTCAAAAAAATACTTGGAGACTAATAAGTATTAATTTATTTATTTGTCTCGGTTTTTTCATGATAACGTACTAAAGTATTTTATAATATTAATTTGTAGAAATGAAAAGAAAAATGTCATAAAACATATAATTACAAACCATAATCATGAAAGAAAACATTCTCACAGACACCAACTTCTAGGTGTGGGTGATTCGTTTACGTTTCATCCATCACCACGAGAGGAAATATTATGTGCTAGAGGGTCCTATTCCAATTATTCATGGAAAAGAGGCCAGTGATGTTGAAAAATCTATCTATATGATTCACATTTATGATTCCACAGATGTCCAATTTTTCTTGCTATCGGAATTTTCAAATGAGCTCTTAAACCAACATGAAAACATGTAAATGTATAGAATGATATCTCACCTTAAGGATGTCTATCAAGAGAAGGTTGGATATGAGAGATATGATATCACTAACACTTTTTTTACAACTATTCGTAGAGAGTCTGCACCGGATAGGCCTCCTGTATTCAAGCTTATTAGCTTCACTGAACGCCTGTACATCTGAGGGATTTTGTTCCTAGATGACTTGCATACAAATATCATAATATCAGCACTTCCCAATACCATATCTAGCTTTATTGTCAACAGAAACATGAGAAACAATGGGGAGAGTCTATCAGAACATCTAACCGTAATTCTCCAGGTTGATAAGGAGATGGGACATGAAAAACCTGTAGTCTTTATGGTGAATAATAAAAGAGATGACAATGAAAAAGTGACAACGATTCATAAACGGTATGAATCCCCTGAGCACTATCCCTCCATGAAGGGGAATATCCAGAGGAAGTGTAAGGAATGGGAAGTAAAAAAAATTTTCTTGAGGAAACTATGCCACTAAATGTGGAATTTCACCGAGAAGCGTGGGGACACTAATGGTGCGTTCATTATAGATTGTAATCATTCCATTTCTAAACATTGGGTATTAGATATAGATTGTGTGGCTCTCATCTATATTAAAATGTAGAAATAAAGTAGATTTAGAAATATTTCCATAAATGAGGTGGATCTTAGAGCTTCCTATGGTGTGTGGTTGGGTACAGTTTCAATTGGAAATTACCATATCTAATTGTAACTAGGATGATTTTAGTTTTACATAACTGATATTATGTGCCTAGTGTTACCAAAAACATAATATCTATACCACTTTTGGATATGGGTGGCTTTATTTTCATGTTTAGAAAAAATGGTTGTTTCTTTTATAAGAATAATGTATGTTAATGTATAGTTCAATGAAATAATGGATTCTATTTATAAAATTATGAAAACCATATGTTAGAAATTGATAAAAAACAAACTCAGCTGTCTCTTACATCACCAGGATGTGGAATTACCATCTCGGTCATGAAATTGAGAAGTGCTTGACTAAGATCTTACAAGATGGTTATTTCGACTCTATTAAGCTAAAACCACATGATAGATGTCATGCTTGTTTACCAGGTAAAATGACCAAACCTCCTTTCAGTGGACCAGGTGAAAGAGACATAGAGCTACCAGGATTAGTGCACATGAATGTGAGTGGACCCTTTCCAGTAGAATCTATAGGTGGATATTCTTATATTATTACTTTTACTGATGATTTTAGTAGATATATATATCACTACTTAATGAGGTATAGGTCAGAGTCCTTTGATAAATTTAATGAATTCATGAATAATGTAGAGAATCATCTATGTATGAAGATAAAGAAACTTTGATCAGATTGATATGGAGAATATTTGAACCACGAGTTCATAAAATTTTACAGTAGTCTGGGATTATATCTTAACTCACTTTTTGATATACACCACAGTGGAATGGTGTCAGTGAAAGGTGAACCAACACCTAGTTTGACATGGTGTGGTCGATGATGATTCATGTTTTTCTTCCATTATCCATTTGGGGATATCCACTACAAAATGCATCATACACATTAAACAAAGTACCAACAAAGGTGAAAAATAGAATTCCCTATGATATATGGTATAGAATGAAACCCATTTTTTCAAACAAAAGTGTATGGGGTTGTGAGGAATTTTTTAAGGCCTTCAAAAGAAACAAACTATCACCCTGGGGAATGAAGTGTATCATTAAAGGACAACCAAATTTAAGAAAGTATATTACCTATATAACCCTTCAGAAAATAATGTCAATGTCACCAGACAATCCATATTTCTTGAGAGGGTGAAGTCCTCAAAAAGCTTAATGTGAGCAATATTGACTTCAACGAAGTTAATGATCCTGAAACACATGTGATCGTATAAGAACATGTTCCACGGGTCCCCATAGAAGATGTTCCAGAATCACGAGTACTACGTAAGATCTTGAGAGAGTTAAGGGAACTTGGGAGATTTGGTGTCCTATCACTGAGGATGGTGAGCCTTTATTTTTGAAAAAAGATGAATCTATATCCTACACAGAAGTAGTAGAGATCTGAAAAGCTGCAAGATGGCAAGAAGCTATGAAATGTGAGCTAGATTGCATGTATTATAACCAAGTGTGTGTTCTGGTTATTGAGCCAGTTGATGTGAATCATGTGGGATGAAAATGGGTATTAAAGAGAAATTTGGACATGGATGGTTGTGTAAGAACATAGAAAGAGAGTCTAGTAGCTAAAGGATTTAAAAAGAATCAAGGAATTGAAAATGATAGAACCTTATAACCATTTTCCATGTCTAAATACAAAAGAATCATTCATTCCATTTCAGCTTACAATGACTATCTGAATTGGAAGATTCATGTAAAAACATCATTCCAGAATGGGAACCATCAAGATGATGTCTAAATGACACAACTAGAAGGGTTTGGGACACGATGTGATTAAAAATGGGTTAGAAAGTTGGATAAATCCATCTATTGATTAAATTATGAATCCGGTCAAGGAAAATTCGATTTTATGAAGCCACAAAAGATTTTGGTTTCATTAAGAATAAATGCGAGACATATATTGATAAAAGGTTTAATGGGGATGCGGTCATTATCCCAGTAGTATATGTTGAAGACATATTACATATTGGAAATGATGTAATCATGTTATTGTCAGTTAATGACCATTTGAATAAGTGTTTCTCCATGAAGGAATTAATTGAGGCAGCCTACATTCTAGAGATTATGATCATCCATGATAAATCAAATAAGATTCTTTGACAATGTAAGGGTACATACATTGACCATATACTCATGATATTTAATTTGGAACAAGCCTTGTGAGGATTGGTTCTGGTGTCACATGGCCAATATATATCTACGAGAATGTGTCCTCATACACAGCATGAGAGATATCAGATGATTATGATCTCTTATGATTCAGCTGTAGGATCAATCACGTATGCATTGTCATGTACAAGGCTTGATGTGGCCTCTACACTGAGCATGATATGAAGATATCAAGAAGATTAAGTAGAACAACATTGGAAAACTATTATGACTATCCTTAAGAATATGAGAAGAGATAAATATATGTTACTATTGTTTAGAGGATATAAGTATCTGGTAATCAGAGGGTATGTGGATTCTGGTTTTCAAACATATTATAATGATCTATAGTCATAATGAGGATATGTTTTCTATATCTACAAAGGAGTTGTGAGCTAGAATAGTTCAAAGCACCCAATTGTTGTCAATTAAACAATAGAGTCCGAATATATAGTGGCGTGTGATGCGTCAAAGGAAAAAATCTGGAATTGAAACATTGTCTAGGAGGATGAGGTTGTTCTTGGAAGTAAAGATCTTATCACATTGTGTTCTGATAATACAACAGTGGTGGATCTTGGAAAAGAACCATGGTTAGAAAAATGGACAAATAACATTCTCTATAAATATAACCTATTGAGGGATATAAATCAATGTGTAAATTTTACAATGAGAAGAGTGTCCACGGAAGAGAACATGGCAGACCACATGACTAATCATTTTAAGGAGTTGGCTCAAGTCAATGTGGGAGTCTATCATAGTTGGTGTATTAGTGCCAACTACTTTGTTATTTATTTATCAATAAATACATTATAATATCTTAATTTTTATTATACGTAACATTGCATGTGATAATTTCCTAAGGATATCAGTTGTACCAAAAGGACATAGTGGATCCGTACTATGATGAAAACACAGATGAACCATAAAAATATTCTTGAATATATTCTCTATGGGTAAATAATTTTATTTAATGGAAACAAATAATACACTCCATTAAGGGTGAGTACTCATAAAACATTGAGGCACCTTCTCATGGTGTGTGCCCTTGGTAATATCTAGGAGGATATTAGGAGAACATGACCTGCCAGTAGGAAATCCACATTTCATATGTCATTGGATGTTCATGTCTACAGTCATGTGTATTGTTACTTTAATTTTATTATTATTATTAATATTTATTACAACTCTACCACATAGATATATTGGAAAAAGCATTGATGCCACATTTCTCGTAGTGATGTAGGATATGTTGGGTGTGTCATGACTAATACTGCATTAATAGATAAAGTGAAAAAGGATTTGACCCTTCTATTCCATAAAAGAAGTTGATATTTCAGGCCTTTCATGGAATTGATATAGCCTAAATAAATCGATGTATATGGTATGGAATGGGAGAGTTCAATTCCAGAAAGTCAAAGAAATAATAATCGAGCGCATGGGTTGATGGAACTTGCATGGAACCCGCTTTATTGGAGATATTGAGACAAAGGGATTACATTACATGGTAAGCGTTCTCGAGAGTTGACACATCATTTTAGTGTTAATTTTTTATTCTATGGATACCTTCGTGTGTTGCAAGATTCTGACCTTGTACTTTAGTTAGGATCCTCCAAATGTCACTGAGAAAGTGGCCTAGAGGGTCACACGCTTTATGAGTCCATTTATCTTAGTTAATTAATAATCTAACATGTTGAATAATGATTTTTCCCAATTTTGGTTGAAAATTTATTCTAGGATTCCTAATCACATTTATTTCGACACTAGTTATTCGAGAGAATATATTTTTGGAAAAATAATATATTTATTAACAAGTAATGTAGTGATATTTATTTATAAAACAAATATCCATTATTCAAGGTCTAATAAATGTGGTGGATAAAATAATGAAAATGGAAAGACTGAAGTACACACCATGTAGTTATTCTTGGTATTTTTGAGAAATAATATTATTTATTTTAATTAATAATATTTGGTGTAATTCACTGGGTGCATGTCCACTAATAAAAATAGTTAACTATTATTATTAGAAAAGGGGTCTTACTAAAAATTAAATTAAATAAATAAATACTTTCGGGTAATAAATTTATTTTATTTTTCTAATTAATTAAAATAAAAATTATAATATACTATTTTTCTGTGCCATTTTTGGGGTTGTGTATAATGTATTTGGAAATGCTCACAAGCCAATAGATAATTTTTTTCCACCAAGAACCCTATCATGTTACCAGAGAGAACCTCCTCCATAGGATTAAGGAGAGTTCTTTGGAAGTGGCTCTAAAGGAGAATTAAGGCCGACATCACAAGCAAAGTCGCTTATGTCCTAGCACATGGAGATCCTTTCAGTGAAATACAGAGATACATTGAGCACGTGTGGATCACCGCTAGAGGAAGCCTACACTTGGGTTCTATGATGAAATGACGGATCACATCAGATGGTGACTAGACACATCAACCGAGAGAGAATTACACCATGGTAATTATCCTATTTTAATCAAATTAATTATAAACAACATATGAGTATCATCTTTATGATTCTTGGACTCACTTCCTTTATTTTTTTCTTTATTCAATTACGAAGATTCAACATTTTATTATCGTGATAGATCTTCAATAAATCATTATTAATGAAAAAATTAAAGTTATGTACACAAACCAATGTGCATTGGTAGTGCCGGATATATAAATATATTTCATTACTAATGCTTAACAATGATCTTTAAACTAGTAAAAATTATAAAAAAAAATTGATTTAAACTTTTTAACATAACATCCTTCAGATGAGACACTATCTGGTATTCCAAAAAACATCATAAGAACTTTTCATTGGTAGTTATACATTAATTTACACTATATAATGGTATGCTTTTGATAAATAATTATATAAACTCAATCCAAGGAATATTTGATAGATACATCTTTTTGAGGTTTTCAATGAAATATTTTTATCAATGAAATCAATGAATTACATCAAATCATAGATTCATTTGATGGAATACATAAAATTGGAAATTGTGTGGCGGAATTGAATAAGTTATTCTGATGGCCTTAATCTTATTATAAATCACCGGTTTGAAATTAATCAAATTGGACATCATTTATTTTCATAACTCAACATATCTTTTGTATTATTTAACAATATTCCTCTATAATGGATGTTGAGAAATGCAAAACACAAATTTAATCTCTATAAAACCTCTATCGAATTATATCTATTTTGTGAACCACATCATAATATAGTAGAATTACCTTTTTTCAAATAAATTATTTTCTCCACCATTATACTTACTCTCAGATCCTATGATCATTCATAACTTATGATGTTAAAAAAATTGACAAAAAAAAATGTACAATTTTTTTATCATAAATGTATATTTTTTTCAATGAAAAATGTTTGCAGTATATGATAAATATTATACACATAACAAACTCTTAAAACCTCATTCAAATAAACGTTTTTAGATAGACTCTATATTGAAATATCATTTTGATATAATCAATCCACTGTCTATATATTGGAATTATTAACTATGTAATATAATTTATTTCAAAAAAAAAATATCTAATAGGTAACAACTAATTATTCATGAAAATATTATTTTCTCAATTTCTAGATCTTATGAAATCATCTACTAACATCTCAGTCCCAACATTCACATGGTAATGTATATATATTGGACATCATGATGTAAGATAATTGCAATTAATTAATTTTAAAAGGATAAATAAAATATGAGTCATCATACATTAAAAATTATATTTGATATACTAATGTATTTAACAACCAGTGATGTATTGATATATTTTTAATTAGTCCATTAGTTACATTTAACCCAAATTTTATTAACCCTTTATTATTACTTTTATGTTATTTGGTCCCACAACTGAGTTACATTCATGATAATCATACCCACTGTTAGCTTAGTGAAATATTAATCTCCAAATTAAATTGATTTATGATGTATGATTCATTCAATAAATATGGTTAGACAATATCATATATTTTATAATGTAATAAATAAATTATAAAATCATTTCATGTTCTATGTCTTGTGGTCATAATAAATAATATAAAAAATGATCAAATAAGAATTCATATTATTAATAGTGATAAAATATTCATTGGAAATATTAATATAATGATGCATGTTTGATTCTATAGATCACTGAAATCCACAATATCATATAAAAATTAATGAAACATTTGTTGTGGATATTTATTTATTATTATTATTCACTAGGTAATTTAAAATTGTTTTAAAAAATCTAAATTTCCATAAGGTAACATAAGAGGTAATTTAATGGGGATTAATTTTAGAAGAAAGTGTTTGCCTAAAATTTTGAATTTCATTACTGAAAATGTTTTCCCAATATTGTTTTTATGAACTAAAAATGAGTTAAAGTGATTTTAAATATGTTTATAAAGAATTACTTATTGTGTATACTATTGGATTTAAACAGTTAAAAACATTCCATGATTTACTATGGATATCCCAAATGTCGTTATTGTACTCTCCAAGTTCTTCATACAATGTCATCGTGTATATGAATAACTATATTAGATATTATTCAACAAAATATCCTATGAGTATTTTCATATATAAATATATTATTCACATATTAAATCATGATATATAATAGATGGTCTATTTGTAAAATATTTTTTCATTATCTGACCAACCAAGATGACACATGGGTAACCAGTAAGCCAATGGTGACTTCCAAATCCTACCTCAAATAGGCCATTGAATGGAAATATGTATTGAGTACACATTCATCTAAAATGGGACACCTTATCCTAATGTACATATATACACATTGACAAATATCTCTATACAATAATTTACTGATAAGTGAAAATAACGAATCATCAATAGATTAATTCATGAAACATCGCATGTGAAATGAATTATTGTGAACCAAGGTAAGAGAGTAAATATAAATGAAAATATATAACCCCAACTAGAAATGTTTTCCTAGCATAGAAATAACATCATAACATAAAAAATGGATGATTTTCCTGCTCAAAATATATAGGGTGGACCAGCGAACAAGTCCAACACCTATATGTACCTATATGCTCCTTTGAAGCATAGTCTCCCAATTTCACCATTGGTCAAAATGCCTTAGGAATATTAAACAAAATGTCTATTTGTAGATCAATCATGGTTCAGTAAATACATAGCCAGTATGATGCCTATAATTCAAGGGACAACCAATAGAAAAAATTTCCAGATCTACCCATAAATATAGATGGTAGAGAAACCCAATAGTAGATATTCTCATAATGAAATAATAATAAAGGGAGAAAGAGGATCTGTATCTCCCAGAACCTGATAGAAAAAAAGTGTCTTCCAAAATCTACGTGGGTCCCATCATCAATCCCTATCACAATGTGAATACTCAAAAGAATTATAGTGGATGTACCTATTCTCACTAATGTACTCCATTGGAAAGGGCACATTATCTATTGAGGTGGAGTATCTCTTATATATATCTCATATATGGGAGAGTACCAATCCATAGATATAGGAATGAAACCCTAAATATTATGAGGTTTTAATGAATCCAGTAATATTTTTTCAATAGTAAATCCAAAAACATCACACACATAATACAAGATAATGCATCATTGTTGGAAGTGAAAAGTTTTTCTTCATGTCCTATGTGAAAAATTACTGAATATTGGATATTTATGGGTCTAAATATGAATCTATGAAAATGAGATACACAAGGAAAAATTTCTGAAGTAATATTAAACTATTTTTAGATTGGGTCATCAATAATGTTGATTTTCTTGGATAGATAGCCATGTTATTCCCTAGACATGTCTTGTGTATGTTCCCAGACTTCGTAGGTGTTTGTACTGGTTGAAAATATGGTTTTATTATTTTATTTATTGGTTAATAAAGTGATTTTTATGAGTTTGAGGTGATTCAAGAGTGTTCCTGGGGTTTTTGACATGAATGAATTGAAAACCATTCCAACTTATGTTAGGTGAATAGTTATGTAAATCATGCGATGTGGGAGGCCAAGATGTGCTATTTTTCATTGTGAAATATCAAACGGTTGGCACATAGTTTCTAAACTGTGAGATGATCCCTATATAATTGTAAATCTCATTTTTAAATAGGTAGTGTCTTATACATGGATTGGAAAACAAATGTAAACCATTCCCCCTTTAAAATGTGGAAAAAAATTCAATTTTTTATTACATGATTTTAAAGCCTCGCCCAATTTCCCCATTCCTACTCCCTTTAACCCTAGTGAAGAGCTCAATGCCCCTTACATTCCCAATGGTGTTTCTATCTAAATTATAGGTCATTTGGAGCATAATTGGTTTCTAATAAATGAAACAGGGGATTCTAATCGTCTAATTACATCTCCTTTTATAACTATGTCTTTTATATTGAGAGAACATCTTCCAAAGCCCTATAACATTATTTTTCAAGTGGAATATAGTTTGGATAATCCTTGGTGCAATAATACAGATCTAAGACTAAAATGAGGGGTGTGTTCATCAAACATGTTTGAGGTAGGTGGTCTACATGTTATATCAAATATTTTTATGAGGTTTTCTAACTGTAGGCATGCGTTCTTGTTTTTTGATGTCGTTTTCATGGTTTCATTAGAGGTATTTTGTATAATTGGTGCAAAAAAATGAAAAATGCATCCTCTATTCTTTCTTGTGGGATGCATGGTTGATGCCTTTACTGGTGTAAGACCACTTATGTTTTGCTCCAACCATCCCGGACATGGTTAATGGAAATCTTAGGTGAAAAAATTCACTTTTAATTAACTATATCCCATGATGAACATGTTGAATTGCTCAATTGATGAATAAGAAGTTAAAATGGATAGTTTTTTCTAGATGAGATCAAAAAATAAAGGATTTCTTGTCGTGACATGACACATGGTTAAATAGAATTTAATGTAATCATGCCAAATGGTTAGTGAAATATATTTGGAGTGAATACAAGGGTTAATACACGGGAAATGATTATCGATTTTTTTGAGTTAAAATGTGGTAATTTTTTAATATATTAAAATGGTTGACTTCTGGAAACTAGTGAAAATTATAAATGTGTTTAGGAAAAATCAATTGATTTTTTTTAAATTGAACTATAATGTAAATGGTAATGTGATTATTGGGATATAGCTTAATATTGAATCCCTTTTTGAGTATGGATTCATTATGTTGGTTATCTATTTTTTTAATGTGATGCAGTGATATGTATTTTGTGATGAATTGGATGTGTATATATATATATAAGCATGTAAACATGGCATAGTGGTGGGATAAATGACTAAGGCTCCTCTCATGGGTCTAGTAGGACTAATGCTCGAATCCCATCATAGAATGCACAATTTAGGGATTGATATTGATTCCCTATGTCCTTAATGCATTCATTTGATGTGATTACCCAGAAGAAGGCTCTAAGGTGTGTTTTGATGAGTTTCTTCATAATGAGATAAAGAATTGACTCATTACCTTATCCTTAATGTTTAGTGTCATAAACTCCTGTGTAAATAATATAAATTCCCAAACCATAGAACATGTGATGATAATGGAGAACATAGTTAAGAAGATATAAATAATGAAATTTTAATAGTTATAGAAATGGTTTAAGAAAATAATGTTAACCAGTGGAACATAAATTGTTTTTCATTTACATATTGTTGTTTAGTATTTGCATGCACTATCTATTTAGACTGGACATTTTTTAGACACCATTGGCGATGTCCTACTATGTTATAGTCACACACATCTCATGCCACTATTGTGTAAATGAGTAGATTTCTTGGTTGCAGACCGGGACAAGTGTTTGGTCCTAATGCTTGGTATTTTAGTCGGAAATGAGATGTGTGTGGGTATAGTTCCCGACCTGGAGTGAGAATAGTATTGGGTATTCAAAATATTATCTTTATTTCGGGTCTTGTTCACTAGTAATTTTTAGTTTGTTCAATTATATTTACATCGGCTATGGTTAGTGCCAAGTTTTGGGAGACAATTGTTTATGACTGTTTTTTATTTAATTTTTTATCTATTATAATTATTTATCAATTGTATATCATTCTGATAAGAGGGTATAATATTCCAACATGGATTATTTATTCCTTGTCTACTATTCCAAAACCTCTGGTATATGAGGAGGATTTATTGAGTATGTGTTGTGACCTAGATGAGGGCATAGTTTAGTGGCTTCCAATATGGGGATGTTATAAAATGTTAACATAGCAGGAATTTTGTTTGATTCCATATTTGGGTATGGCTGAAAAGAGGTTAAAAAGGTGTTGGGTCTTTCTAATGAGATCATTCTTGGAAGTATCTCACACTTTTACGAAGGAAAACCCATGTTACCCATGATGGGTAATTGTTGTTCTTGTTGTGCACTGTAACATTTGATGATATTTAACCATTGGGTGATACACATGTTGTCTGATGTGATAGTTTTATAATATTTTGTTCTTGGCCAGAATAGCGTGAGGTTGGGAATTCATGAATAATTTAGGATCCTATGTATATAGGTGATATGCATCTTTGTAGGAACACCCACAAGAAAGGTGTAAGGGACATAAAGGGGTAAAATGAATTTTCCCATCATGAAGAACCTATAGAAAATGACTTCTATAGGAATGATGAAAATGGAAAATGAGGAAGTAATATATTGAATATTGGATAATGAATCATGTCTAATGATTTTTTTAAAATACTTTTGATATTGATTTTAAAAAAAATATTACAAGAAATGATCCTAGGAGGAAGGGTTTTCATTTTAAGTATGGAAATGTGTCTAAAATAGTTTTTAATGTCAGACATGTAGCCATTTATTTTTTTAACCATGTCAGACATAACCCTTAGTAGGAATGGTGATGGTTATAATTTGGGATGTGATGATGAAATTTGGGATAGTGTATGGAATTATATGTATATGCAAAGTAGTTAAAAATCATTAATATGATCTGTGAAATCCTAGTACTTTTTCTTCTGAGATGTTTTCTAGGCATTGTAGGAAATTTCCACCTCAATGACATGTACCAACTAAGTGACTAGAGGATATCACTAGGAATTCCCATCTTTAAGTGGAGAGAAAAAATAAGGAGATTCAAGAAAAAATGGAATATAAGTTGTTCTGTGAAAACAATGCTCATTTTTGGTTGATGACGGAAAGGTACATAGGGTGTGTTGTGATAATTATGTTTGAGCTGACAAGTGAGTTTCAGCTACAATACCCTCTAATGTTTTCTAGAGAGGGTTGATCCAAGGCCGAGGAATTATAACTATAATATGTTCAGATTATTTTAGATAAAATAGAATCTATTACTGAGAATAATGTCATTATAGAAACTTATATAATTTCAGGCTAGGTAAACTAGAGGTGGGATGTTATAGTTTCGATCCAGAATTCCAATAGTATTAGACAGATATATTTTCAGGATTATTTTATAGAATACTTTTATTTTAAAAACCTATATTTGGGAGAAGGATGTGGAATTTATGGGGATGACCTAGGGGTCTATGAATATCATTGAATATGAAAGTCATTTCACTGACTTGTAATGTTTTGATCCATATTTGTTTAGGGTTGAGGTGGACATGGTTATAGGTTTACATGATGTAATTATTTATGATATCATGTAACATGTGAATATATTTCTATTGAAGAATGTTGTTTATGAGGTGGATCAAGCCCTTCTAAAAGTCATAATCCTCAAGGAGGCTTCCGGTTATAGACATGTGGTTCCTGTTGTGAAAACTAGTTGTGAAAACTCTGGTAGTAAAAAGTGCCTCTTAGAGATTTTTCACCAGGGTGGTTGTGGAAAATGAATACATAAAAAAGAACCAGTATCTGAGGTTAACAATTGAGTTAGCTACTAATAGGATGGTAGACCAGTACATGTACAGAGTTACTGTACTGGACCACTAGTTTAGTGTTGAGCATGTGGTACATTGGGTCATTTTCATAGGTTATGTAGGATACTATAATAATAATTAAATTATAGATGATGGATGATACATTAGTGTACATGAAGGGTGTCAGTGACCCCATACTTGGAATGTAGTTATAAATAAATAATCAATACATATAGAGGTGGGAGATATAGTACTTTAAATAATGATCATCTATATCAGTAGTATAGTACATGAGTAGGTATTCAGTTCAAGGAACAGGGTAAATGGAAATGTTAGGTTAATGAAATCAAGTATAAAACAGGAAGTGATGAGGTCCGAAGATCATCTGTTCAAGGTACAATTATTGTTGCTTCTATACTTGCTGGTGGTTTGTACAATACAGGTCAATCTTATTCTTTTGTTTCAACACATTTGGTAGTGGGGTTGGGTCAAATAGTGGAGTATCCGATTATGATTATATTAATTGACTCATCGGTAGGGGTGTGAATATTGTACATCAAACAATGTAAGGGTTTTTCTCTTAAGGTAGTTGGCTGTTTTTTATTGTTGGATTTTTTCATTCTATTTATGTCCAGTTTTGATCTAATTCTAGGAATGTATTGGTTGTTGTTGTACCTATCCCACATAAAGTTTTACCATTGTAGGGTAACATTTACATTCACCGAGGTAGACACCAATTTCCTTCATTGAGAATGGGATGTTAGAGTAGGCCACATAGGTCTAGTTTATCGTCATTTGGGAGAACACATAGCTGATATGGTTTTTACCATGAATGACAATGGGGGAGTGGTGAAGAATGTCTTTCCTCTTATTTTGAATACGTTTTAGGATGTTTTTTCTTAGGATTTCCTAGGGATTCAAGTCAATAGGGATGCTGAGTACATGATAGGGTCGCTAATATGGGAGGAACCAATTTATATTCTGCTATATTGAAAGGAACCTGTAAGACTTCAGGATCTTAGGATAAAGTTAAATGAACTATATAAGATTTCATAGGTCCTTTCACATCACTTGGGGGATCTTTGGTTCTATTTTATAATAAAGATAGTCGATCATTGAGGTTGTGTGTGGATTATAGAATGATGAATCAGACGACATTAAGTAATCAATACCCTCTTCCACAAATTGATGAGTTTTTTAGTTAGTTGAGAGGGGATTTGGTTTTTTCCATGTTCTATTTGAGATTGAGGTATCATTATCTGAGTCTGAGATCATCTACTATGTAATAACTTGGTTCCTACTCTTGATGTATAAGTTTATTCTTTTCCTCTTTCCTTATGTGTTTTTTGGAGAAAATAGGGAAAATGTGGAAAAAAAATTTTGTGGGTACACGCTGTGTACTTTTCCACACGTCATGTACTTCGGCTGTGTGGGATGAGTACACCGGGTGTTTAGGCATGTCGATGATGAAGGGTGTAAATATTGACTACACATCATGCACTTAGTATATACACGACGTGTAATCAATCAGTAGGTGAATAGTAAGGTGGTTGATGTAGCTGCCAACAGAGCAACAGTACACTCCATGCATATGGAAATACACACCGTGTACTCATGTCGACAAATGAACAATGCAACAGTGAAAAGTAGCCGCTAGAGGAACAGTTCAAAAATGAAATGTACACTCTGTGTACTTGGGAGTACAAGACTTGTAGACTGTTTTTTCGCATAAAAAGGGAAGTATCCTCCTTATTCGGTAGATGAGGTAGTGGATTCATTTGGAGCAATGGGAGGAAGGGACGAAGATTGAAGGAGCTCCTGATTGACCACCGGAACTCAGATTCCTTTACGGACGATCTTGATTAAATCGTGTGGGTGAGTTCTTCGCTCTTCCTTAACCCTTCCATTCAATTGTTTCCTGAGGAAAAGATATTTATGATTGAACAATAATTCATTTATCCCAGATCTATGTCATTCTTGGGTGTTTCAGAAGGTTCCATTCACATATATTGATTAGAGGAGATCAAGGTAGGTGGTCTGATGTTTAATGCCAACTGTCACGTTGTATTTGTGTACCATTGTTCTACATGCCCATGTTTGGGGTGTCATATGGCTGAGGCCTTAATTAATTATGATAACTATAATTTCATATATTGTCTAATGATAATTATAAACTATTGTCTGGGATCGTTTTTTGGATCTAGGTCCAGCTCATGGGTGCGTTCCCTTGATTATCTGTTTGGACAGGATACCCGAGGGTATGCCATGATTTAGCATACGTTGAGTTTTCTTGAGTGAAACTGCATGTAATTACTTTCTTATGTGTTGGGCTCGGCCCGGTTGCTTGTTTAGCATCAGGGAACTGTTTCTCATGCCTGAGAGAATGTTTTTTTAACATGAGGGAATATTTTCTTATGCTAATGGGCATTTCCTTCCATGCCTGAGGGCATTATCACATATGCCTGAGGGAAATATTAGATATGCCTGTGAAAAATCACCTAAGGGTTTCGATTTTGATTACATGAGGGTATCGTTTTTCATGTCCGAGGACTCTGTTTATTTTTCATATTCACTATGGTGATTTTACATGTTATACCTACCAAGCTAAAGCAGATGCTTTGTATTGTTTTACCTTGTACTTCTTAGATAGCTTGTTGTAGTTTTGTTGCGGCACTGTTTAGGAGATTTTTTATTGTCGTTGAGTCATAGAATCATATAATTAAGTTATATTGATTTGGTAAATAACAATTAATTGTAATGGAACTAGTAGGTGTAGCTTATTTTGAGTACATCCTAGTTTACTACATTTTCATTACTGCACACTGCTTTTGCAAAAATTCACTAAAAGTTAGGCACAATCCTTTTGTGGTTTCTTACTGAGATTTATTTCTCACACCCTATTTGTTTCATGTCCTGGGACAAAAAATATAATATTGTTCGAGGTGTAGGTATGGTTAAGAGTCCATATACAGGTATATGATGTTGCATAGGAGTATGAGAGCATGGGACCAAGCATAGGTTTGTGATGCAGCTAAGTTCGTACTGTGATGTTTTGTTTTTTCTTTACTGTATTTTTCCAATGTACTATTTTAGATTGCAGTGTATCATGTTTGGCTTCTTTCCTAGAGTTAGGGACATATTGCATCATTATATATGATTGTTGGTCTTTTAATTACTTTAGTACTATGTCCTTTTCAGCATTGGTGTTTTTTACTACTTCCGCAGTTTTAATGATGTATTTTTTTCTGCTATGCTACACATTGAAAAATGAAGGCATAGTTTCCCCACTATCAGACCTAGGCCCCTTGCTGCTAGTCAGCAGCCTTTGGAATTTGTGGAAATGCTCTTGAGGTCATGCGATTAACCGGGTTCGGGGCACCCATTGAGTGGCACCTGGATCTGTGATGTTACAAAGTGGCATCAGAGGAGGTTCCTTTTCTCTTGACATACTATTTGGTGCCTAAATCTAGGGATAGGATGGAATATGTAGTTGGTAATAAGTTGTGCCCGTGATTTTCAAACCCATGTACATGGAAAATCTAATTTACCTAGTGTTTCAATTCATCATATTATTCACTTTTACAGTTGATATGATTTTCACCATTGGGTGACACACTTGTGGTGTGCTGTTATATGTTTATTCTTGGGTTCTATTTCATTGCAACCCGGTGAGATGAGGGTATACCATCGCATGATTCATTTAGGCACATGTTAGAATCACATTCCATTCATTGTTTTTATGCCGTGTAGGTACATTATAAATTTCATGTTGTTTTGATATATTTTTCGATAGTAAATGCATGCTGTTATGGTAGATTCTTTGATAAAATACTTGCTATTTGATAGGGTATTGTTATGTGAGGATTTGTAGAATGAATTCCAAACATTGGGTTTTTAGGAGTATGGGCCCTCATTGACTGGAATTTGGTGCATCATTGACTGTTTACATTGTTTATAATACGTATAAGATTCCAAAAATTGATTCATGGGAGGTATGGGACCTCAAAGATAAGAATTTGGAACATGGGTGTTGTTTTTAGTGTTTTTTTGGGCTCTGGAGTAGTTTCTAAGGCTTACTGTCCAGAAAAACCCAAATTACATTCTATGTAGTTTTTATTACACGTCGTTTAATCTTCTGTTCATGAAAAAGGGGGAAAAATAAAGTACATGCTGTATACCCTATGTAAACACCGTACAGTTTCTACCACTATCATAGGTCGTGTGTGTAGGTTCACAGGGTAGTGAAATCTTGGGGGCACACGCCCTGTACCGATAGTAAACATCGTGTTGTGTTGAACCTGTTACTGGTGTGTAAATAACAACACGAGAAGAGAAATCTGATCTTATACACGTTATGTCAATGACGAGCACGCCGTGCAGTGGGATCTGGGATCCGAACATGTAACTAAAAAACACGGGTCGGTGTTACCTCGTCTTGAACATGTCGTGTACCTATGGGACATGTCGTGTAGTCTTGAACAGTGAGTGACAGTGTGGACTTGGTCGTGTGGCTGGGGAAATGGAGTGGTGTACACGTCTTGTGTGGGTGTAACATTCCGTGTAGTGTCAGTCGAGTAGCCAGTTGTGTCACTAACAACACGGGTAGTTGTAATTTAATCCATACACACTGTGTCCATATGGAACACACCGTGTTGTTTGAGCTGTGTACCCAGCTGTGTATGAGACAACACGGGTCAGTGAAGCTTGTCTTGTACACACTCTGTAGACCACAAACACATCGTATAGTCTCGTTCGAAAGAGTGCTATGTGGATAATCTGTGTAGAAGGACTCGGGCAGGGAAGAAAAGTCAACTACACGCCGTGTATGTGTGGACAACACTATGTGTTTTTGGGTTGTTACATGGCCAGTACTGGTAGAGTACATGCCCATGTGCATGACTAACGAGAACACACCATGAAGTTATTTTACATGTCGTGTAGTCCTATTTTGTAAAAATTGAATGTTTTCTTTTCCCTGTTCCCTTATTACATTTTCCATTCTTAGTCCTTGATGATCGTAACTTAAGGAATGCATTTGACCTTGTGTAGTCATGCCACTGAGATGACCATGAGTTTTTCCCCATGAGAGTGGCAACGAGTATACTCTAGAGATGGTAGGCCATGGTTTATGGATGGATCCTCTAGCAAATCCAGATGCGGCGCCAGCAGTTATACTGGACATAGGCACTGATGCACAGTTCTGTGAAGGCTTTTCGCAGTTTATGCAGACCTTTCAGGGAGCACCTCCGGCTGCTACATTTATAGTAGAGATTACTCATATTTTCCAGTAGCAGCATCCACCTACGTTTTTATGGGATGACGGACCATAGGATATGGAGTATTGGCTAGGTTCTATGCAGACTATTTTCAAGCACGTTAAGATGGCTCTTGGGAGGAGGGTCAATCTCTAAATACATGATGCATGATTCTTCCAAGATATGGTTGGACGTTACCACCCAGACTGAGCATCACTGGGACATGGCGTGGGAATATTTTCATGCAGTATTCTCAGAGTTTATCTACCCATATACATGGAGGGAAGATCGAGCTTGTGAGTTCATGAATCTGCAGCAGGTCACCATGTCAGTGATGGCTTATTCTTCCTGCTTCACCGAGCTAAAACCCTTTGAACCTGTTCTGGTGGGAAATTAGATGTTGAGGGATAGATTCTTTGAGGATCGTCTTCGATATGACATCTGATGACTGGTGATCATTTTATGTTTTCCTATAGTGTATGCTATTGTGAACCAGGCACTGATTACTAAGCGGAACCTGCAGAAAGCTAGTGGTGTAGGCCAGGTAGGTTCAGCACCAGTTTCTGGTACTATTTCTACTGGTAAGAGGAAGAAGCAGATGGATTTCTCTCACGGTGGTAGTACTAGTTAGAAGATCATTTTAGTTGGGCAGGTGAGGTGCTACTAGTGCAGTGAGGAGGGTCACAAGAGACCTTAGTGTCCACATAACCCAGTGGAGTACCGAGCCTATGGAAAGACGAGTCATCTGCATTGCTTTTGCAGGGCATTTCCACAAGTGGCTAGTGAGAGGGGTTCTGTATAGACTCCACATGCGGGTGTAGGGACAAAAGATTCTCACTAGTCGGGAAATTAGAATTCATCAGGATGTACATGCCATGGTGGTGGTCGTGACCATGGTAGCAAGACATCAGTATCTCAGAGACAGGAGGGCAGGTCATCTCAGGGTAGCCAGGCTCTGTTGTAGGGCCGTGGCACTAGACAGGCATATGCTATGCAATAGACCCAACAAAATCAGGATCCTGGACCTTCCACTGTTAGAGGTAATATTCTAGTTAATTCTGTTTTGTCTTCTATACATTTCAATACATGTGATACACATAGTGTTATTTTTGTTCATGTTCTGGAGATCCTTGGGATCTTTGTTTCTTCTTCTTCTTATATTAATATGCTAGACACTCCGTTGGGGACATGAACGACAGGTGTGCATCAGTGCAGAGAGTGCCTCCAAGAGGTTGGTGGGTATCACTTTCTATGGGACATCTATGTATTAGATATGATGAGCTATGATGTCTTTCTCAAGATGGACTGATTGGTACCCTTTCAAGACATTGTAGATTACTACCGTCACAGGGTGAGTTTTACGTCACCAAAGGGTGGAGAGTTTCTATACATGGGAAAATTGGATGTCCAGGTGAGCCGAGCTAGACCCGAACATCGTGGGTGAGGTGGAGTGACAACCCAAGTTGTGAGATTTTATATGGATGGTCGGGGAACATGTTATAAGGATTTCCTTCTAGTGGTTTATCGTTTCATGGATGTCTTCCCGTATGAATTTTCTGGTCTACATCTGGAGCAGGATGTGGATTTCTCTTTTGATCTTATACCAGGAGTAGCAATGGTGTCCATTCTTCCGTATAGGATGTCTACACCAGAGTTGTAGGAGATCATGAGTTGTTATAAGAGTTACAGGAAAAGGTTTTCATTCAACCCAGTACTTCTCCATGGGGTTTTCTTGTCCTGTTTGCTAAGAAGGAAGACAATACCCTCAGGTTTTTTATGGATTATTAGAAGATGAACCAGTTTACAGTCAAGAACTGATATCCTTTGCCGAATATTGATGATCTTTTTGATCAACTTTGAGGAGAACTAGTGTTCTCAATGATTTTAGTTGAGATACGAATATCATCAGTTACGCGTTAGACAATTTGACATACCACTTATAACTTTTTAGAGTATATATAGTCTATATGAGTACTTGGTCATGCTGTTCAGACCCATGAAAGCATCAACAATTTCCATGGCTCTGATGAACCTTGTGTTCCATCCATATCTGGATTCTTTTCTGGTAGTCTTTCTGGACGATATCTTGGTGTACTCTCATACTCGACTTGACCATTCTACCTATATTATGATCGTATTGAGTACACTAATAGAGCATAATAAATATGCTAATCTCTCAAGTTTCCACTTTTGGATGGACCCGATACACTTCCTGGGTCATATTATCTCAGAGGTAGGAGTTCTGGTAGACCTAGAGAAAGTGAGAGCAGTAGATTACTGGGAGCAGCCGAAAAACGTGTTTGAGATATGGAGTTTTTTATGAATGTCTGGTTACTACATGGGCTTTATATAGGACTAATCCCACTTATCAGCCCTATTGATGGGTCTGACTAAGAACGGTGTGAAGTTCTTTTGGTCAGAAGCGTGCGACACATCCTTTCAGAAGCTGATGGGAATGGTTACATCAGCACTAGCCCTGATACTTCGATAGTAAGAGAAGAGTTACACATTTTACTATGATGCATCAGGTATTGGGATGGGAACAGTGTTGATGTAGGGCGATAGTGTTGTTGCGTACGGGTCTCGGCAGTTGAGGCCACATGAGAGTAATTAATCGACGCGTGATCTCGAGTGGGACATAGTTGTACATGTGTTATGCTGTTGGAGAGATTATATCTTGGGAGAGCATTTTGTGGTGTTAACAGACCACGAAAGTGTCAAATATATCTTTTCCCATCATGAATTGATAATTAGGCAATGAATGTGGGTTGAATACCTTCATTCCTTTGGCTTTGAGCTTGCCTATACACCTGGTAAGGGTAACACAGTTGTTGATGCACTGAGTAGGAGGAATCAGACACATGCAGTGTAGGAGGGCACTGGTGAGTGGAAGCTTATGGATTTGTTATCTGAGATGCATATGGAGGTGCATGATAGTCTAGGGAAAACCTATCTTTTTTTTAGTTGTGACTTCAATCCTCTTGGATAGAGTGAGCATGAGACTGCTATCTGATTTAGAAGGCCTAATTGTATGAATGTTAGTGGAAAGTGAGGACCCTCTTCCTGGTTGGAAGATAGGCGATGATGAGGTACTGCGTGTCCATAGATGAGTGTGGGTTCCAGGGGATATACATGAGGAGCTGATGTGAGACTTTTATGATTTATCTTGGGAAGTACATCCAGATGTTTCTAAAATGTACCGTGACATGAGACTTCAGTATTGGTGGCTGGGTACGAAAAAAGAGGTAGTTGGTTTTGTAACAAGATGTTCCACCTATAAACAAGTGAAGGCGGAGCATCAGAGGACATTCGAACTGTTACAGTTGTTAACCATTCTGTAGTGGAAATGGGATGATGTCATGATTGATTTCGTGATCGGGTTGCTGAGGTCACCTTGAGGCAATGATGTAGTGTGGTTTTTTGTGGACAGACTCACGATTGTAGATCAATTTTTTCTGATGAATGAGACCTTCATTGTTGAAAAGCTCAAATAGTTGTTTATCAGAGAGGTAGTGAGACTTCATGGGTTCCCTTATTCTATCATTTCTGATAGGGATTCCCGCTTTACCTCTCATTTATGGTAGTGTTTTCAGAGGGAACTGGGTACACTGGTTCTTCTGAACACAACATACCACCCTCAGACAAATGGCCAGTCAGAGCGTATAATACTGTTTCTAGAGGACACACAATGTGCATGCATCACAGAATTTGGGGGATCTTGGAAGAGCATATACCCTTGGTCGAGTTCTCCTACAATAACATTTTTCAGGAATATTTTTAAACGGAACCTTATGAGGATTTATATGGTAGGAAATGCCGATCACATTTTTTTTGTTGGACGCAGGTGAGGCATCATTACTAGGACCAAGTCTCCTGCAAGAGACTTTAGTGAAGGTCCAGTTGATATAGAAGAGGATTGATAATGGGTAGTATCATCAGAAATATTATACTGATCTTGTTAGATGACCATTGGTGTTTGTAGTTGGGGACAAGTTTTCATAGGTGTTTCAGTGAGGTTAGGACACCGGAGGAATGTGATATAGGGTAAGCTATCAGTGAGGTATGTGGGGCCATTTGAGATCCTAGAGAGAGTCGGGTCGGGAGCCTATCGGTTGTAATTAACAAAGAGGTACTGGGCCATGTACATCATCTTCCATGTATCTTAGCTACGCCGTTATCACTCAAGCCCATCTCACATCTTTCATCATATATAGTTTTAGCTTTAGGATGATTCATCCTTTGAGGAGCATCTGATTCGTATTGTTGATAGGAGTAAAAAGGTTCTCTGAGGTCGGTCAGTTCCTCTAATACGGGTGCTATGGAAGCATGGCTCACTGCAGGACGAAACATGGGAGAATGAAACCGAAGTATGTGCTCAGGGGCCAGAGTTGTTCTAAACATTATCTTATACACCCTTGTAAGGGAAATTCAGGGTCTAATTGCTTTAAGTGGGATGTTTTTATGAACACTATTTTTATTCATGAGGTACAATTTTTTTCTTATCCTCTAACCTTATTTATTTTTTAGAAAATAAGGAAAATTGGAGAAAATCCTAAATTTTGTGGGTACACGCCATGTACTTTACACATACCATGTACATTGGATATGTGGGAAGTGTACACAGGGCATGTAGGAATGCTGGTAATAAAGGGTGTTAAAACTGACTACACTCCGTGTAGTTAGTATATACACACTGTGTAATCAGTCAGCATGTGAATAGTATGGTGGTGGATGTAGCCCCCAGTGGAGCGACAATACATGCCGTGCATTCGGAAATAAACACCATGTACTCATGTTGATAGATGAACAATGCGTCAGTGAAAAGTAGATGCTAGAAGAACTGTTAAAAAAATTAAAAGTACATGCCGTGTACTTGGGAGTACATTCTGTGTAGTTTGTTTTTTTTCACTTAAAATGGGCAGTAGCCTCCTCATTCGGTAGAGGACACAGTGGACGCATTTGGAACACCATGAGGAAGGGACAAATATTGGAGGAGCTCTCGATCGATCGCTAAAACTCATATTCCTTCATTGACGGTCTTGATTAAACCATGGGGGTGAGTTCTTCGCTCTTCTTTAACCCTTCCTACCAATTATTTCCCGAGGGAAAGTTATTTACATTTGAATGGAAAATATTTTATCCCATATCTACACCACTATGAGGTGTTTCGGAAGGCACCATTCACATATATAGATCGTACGAGATCAAGGTTGGTGGTCTGATGTTTAATTCCAACTGTCATGTTATTTTTTTGTACCATTATGCTACGCTTCCATGTTTGGGGTGTCGTTTGGATGAGGCATTGATTAAATATGACATATATATTTGGATATATAGTCTTATGATAATTATAAACAATTTTATAGGATAATTCATTGGATCCAGGGCCACCCCTTGGTTGTGTTCCCTTGATTTTCCATTTTTTCAAGATACCCGAGGGTATGCTGTGATTTAGCATGCATTGAGTATTCTTGAGAGAAATTTTATGTAATTTCTTGCTTATGTGTTGGGCTCGGCTTAGTTGCTTGTTTAGCCTGATGGTAGTGTTTCTTCTGCTTGAGGGAAAGTTTTTGATTAGCCTAAGGGAAACTTTTCTTATGCATGTGGGCAGTTACTTCTGTGCCTGAGGGCATTATATCGTATGCCTAAGGACAATATTCGATACGCCTATGGGAAATCACCTGAGGGTTTCGATTATAATTAACTGAGGGTAAGGTTATGAATGTCTGAGGAGTATATTTATTTTTCATATTCAATATGGTAATTTTACTTGTTATACATACCAAACTAAAGCACATGCTTGGTATTTTTTTACCATGTACTTGATAGATAGCTTGTTATAGTTTTGATGACGCACTATTTAAGATATTGTCCATTATGGATGAGTCTCGAAAACATATAATTCAGTAATATTGAATTGGTAAATAATAATTAAATAGAAATGGAACTAGTAGGAGTAACTGCTTTTGAGTACGTCCTTGTTTTCCACATTTTCATTACTGTGCACTGTTGTTTCACAAATTCACTGGCAGTTAGGCATGATCCTTTGGTGGTTTCCTGTTGGGATTTATTTCTCACACCCTATTTGGATCATGTCTTGGGCCCAAATAGATTATAATGATGCAGGTGTAGATAAGGGAATGAATCCCGTTATAGGTACTTGATGTTGAAGAGGAGTAGGAGAGCATGGGACCAAGCTTAGGGTTGCGATGCTGCTAAGTTCCTGATATGCTGTTTTGTTTTTTTCTTTTCTGTTTTTTACATTGTATTGTTTTAGATTACATTATATCCAATTTGGATTCTTTTATAGACTTA
The DNA here is from genome assembly GCA_963277665.1 of Viscum album. Taxonomy (NCBI): domain Eukaryota; kingdom Viridiplantae; phylum Streptophyta; class Magnoliopsida; order Santalales; family Viscaceae; genus Viscum; species Viscum album. The sequence goes on from OY728145.1 coordinate 1,643,342,433, forward strand.
GGGACATATTGAATCATTATATATGACTGTCGGTCTTTTCTTTACTTTAGTACTATGTCCATTTTAGCATTGGTATTGTTTACTACTACCGTAATTTTGTATGTTGTATTTTTTCCACTGTGCTACACTTTGACAAATGAGGACGTAGTTTCCCCAAAATAAACCCTTGGTCCTTGCTGCTAGTTATCAGCATTTGGAATTTGGGTAAATGCGCTTGAGGTCATGTGCCCAACCGGGTTCGAGGCACCCATTGAGTGTCACCCGGATCCGGGACGTTACATACTAGACCACAAAAATATTTCAAAAATAGATATGAGTTTTATGAGATTATTGTGATTCCAATTATGTGGAAAAAATACCCCAATAATTTTCATGGCCTTAATAACCTAAATATTTCACCCATTTCAAGGTCAATTTTTAGTTTTCATTCTTGAAGACATCTTACTGTACTCTAGAACACTAGAATATCATGATAAACTTCCTGACATCGTCCTGAGTACACTAAAAGAGAATATGATATACACCATGTAATATAAAATTAATTTATGGTTTGATTTTTTATAATTATTTGGTTACATAATCTTTGAGGTAGGTGTGTCAATAGATCTAGAGAAAGTGTCAGATGTGGTGTCTTGGGAGAAGTCCAAAAATGTTTATGATATTCATAGTTTTCTAGTTTTGGATGGTTACTATAGGAGGTTAAATAAGAAGACCTCCTATTTGGAAATACCACTCTAAGGAATAATCATGAAGGGAGTTTTGAATGAGTTTTCTGAGGCATGGGATAATTAATTTTCTATATTTGAATATGTGGGTGTTGACTACACTAATCTTGATTCTAACCATGCTACGTAAGGGATAAACATTGTTCTCTAATGCATATGGTGATGTACATGTAGTTGTATTTATGAAAATGATTGGGTGGTACCATATGGGACATGATAGTTGAAAAATCATGGATGAAATTACCATACTCATGATCATGAATAGGCTGTTGTGGTATATTATTTATTGTTTGGGAGGCATTATATTCATGGAGAGCGGTGTACTATGTTTACTAGCCATTAAAGTATTTTGTACTTGTTCTCTCCGTAGGATCTGAATTTTCAAAAAATAATATGGGTCATATACATAAAGTATATTGACTTTGAGATAAATTAAACACTAGGAATGTGAAATAGGTTTGTTGATGAATGAGTCAGAAGTCTCAGAATCAGGTTGGTAAGGAATCCAAAACCAAGTGGAGAGTGAGGGCCTTATCTGTTGAGATTCACCTAAAGGTGTAGGTTGGGCACTTTAAATTGATTTTGTCATGAATTTTAGCTGATTCTATGATTTTGATCCATGTCAAGGAGAGTTATCTTGAAGATACATAATTTTTTTCTATGAATGATAGTCAGGAAGTTGGGTAGTCACATTCTTGTTGGACTGTTGGTGAGGACGTGGTCATTCATGTTCTTGGTTGTGTTGTGGTGCCAACTGGTATGCATGGAGATTTGATATGTGATTCACCTAAATCAAATTGGTTAGTACATCCTAGTTTGGCTAAGTTGTATTATTAAATTCACATGTAGGTATTGTGTCTGAGAATTAAGAAATACATTTTGAGTTTTAAGGTGTGAGGAATTACCAGTCAGTAGTTGAATGTTATGCATCGGTGCCCAGGTGGTTTGTCACAACCATTTCCCATTCCAAAATGGTTGTGGAATGATTTATTGATGGATTGTTTATAGGGTCGTCTGAGGATTCCTTATAATTGTTACAATGTCTAGGAAGATGTTGATCTATCGACTAAAGTGGCCTATTTTTTTATCTAGGAGGGTATCACCATTGATTAGTTGGGTGAGTTATATGTTCCTGAGTTAGTGTGGTTTCATGGATTACCGATAACTGTTAGTTCACATGAGGATCCATAATTCATATTATTCATATAGTAAGGATTATAAAAGTCACTTTGTTACCAAGTTTTTATAAGTAATAAATTTCAACCACAGACAGACAAACAATCTCAGCATACAATTCTTGTCTTGGAGGACAAGTTGAGGGATTGTGTAATTGATTTCTGTGGTTCATGGGAATTTTATTTCACTTATTGATATTTCTTACAAATATATTTTGTAGGATATAATTTTGATGGACCCATTTGAGGAACTCAATGTGAGGTCCTATAGATCTCCATTATGTTGGCTAAACGACGAGGAATCTAGGCTATTTGAACTAAGTCACATGTAGAAAACGCCATAAAAGGATCAGTTGATTTGAAAAAACATGAAGGAATATTAGAGAGGACATAAGTCATATATATATTACTATCTTTGACCACTTGAGTTTGAGGTTGGTGATGTAGTGTTTCATCTGATGTAACCAATGTTGGGTCACCATACAATTCATAAATAGTCATGCTGGTGCCGAGGAACATGGGGATGTTTGAGATCATAGAGAGGATCGGGTCAGTGGTTTACTGATTCGATCTTCCAAAATGGTATAGTGTTATGAATTATGTTCTTCTTATTTCACTTCATTGGAAATATCACCATGATCCATCTCATTTTATTAATATTGAGGATGTAGAGCATGAAGTCAATGCATCCTTTGAGGAGAATCTAGTTCTTATTTTAGATCACAGTGATAATGCTAAGTGCGGAAAATTTGTGCATATATTTGACATTGTATGGATCAATGATAATTTTCATGAAGTAACTTGGGGGTGAGAATCAGATATATGGGACCAGTGGCCTAATATTTTTTCTTTATAAACACAGTAATTCTTGGAAAAGTAGCACTATGATGATCCATTATAAGGTGCAGAGGTGGTAAGATCCAAGACATCATGGAGGTATGTACTTGTTTAATATTTAGATTAAAACTTTTTTTATTAATGAAATATTTCCCTGGAGTTTGAGAGGCTTTAGGGTGAGTTCTAGGGGTTTGGAACATGAAAGAAAGGAAATCCAGGCCAACATGTGTTAGGCACACAATTAGCACATAATTGACACATGGTAAAGTAAATTGTACTATGTGAGAGGACATGTTTTGCAGTTTTGGATAGTGGCATATCACATGGTTGGTTCATGATTTTCAAACCATAAGGGTCTCATCATGTAACAATGTGGCTAAATTTTTACTTAGTAAGTGTCTTTGACATGTTTTTTCACATGGTTTGGAAAACCGTATGTGTAAACCATTCTCCCCCTAAAATGTAAGTAAAAATTACAACTGTGACATTATTGGATTTTATGTCCTCACCCAAATTTATACCCCTCCTCCTTAGTCTAACTCTAATGACGAAATAAACACCAAAAACCTTCCCGTGGCCAGTCATATATGGATTCAATACTGTTTAGAGAACCATTGGTTGCGAATTGATGATATGAGTGTGTCTATTCGACTCCTTTATTTCATTTTTCAAATTAGGGATTTGTATCTTGTGAGACACTCTAAAGAAGCCTTAAATCACTATTTTGTAGGGGGAATCTAGGCTAAAGCTTCAATGTGTGCTCAAATATGTATCTAAGGCTATTATTAGGGGTTTGTTCATCAAACCGATTCATGTTTGGTCGTCTATATGTTATTTTTGATAGTTTTTATGAGGATTTGTTTAAATAAACTTGTGTTCTTGATTTTCCATGTAGTTTTATTTATGTCATTAGTGATATTTTATAAAATGGGTGTCAAATGAAAATTTAACCCCTCATGATTCTTTTGGGATCTTGGAGAATAACATGACCAATTTATGGCCACCTATGTGGTGGTCCAACCATCTCGAACATGGTTAATGGAAATGATAAGTGAGAAAAAATAAATTGTAATTAACTAGAGACCATAATGATGACGATGAATGGTTAAATTGTTAATTAATAAGGTATATGTATAGTTGGGTGAAGATTTTTTTTATGGTTTTGGGATTGTTCATGTTGGCCTGAAAATGGGTTAAATGAATTTAATACAAACATGCCAAATGGTTTGGGACTTATATATGGAGTTCATAAAGTTGTTAATACAATGTAAATGAGTAATATGTAATTTTATTAAATATGTGGTAATAGTTTAATATGTTAAAAGGGACCATGTATAGAATATATTGAAATTTAATAATGGGTTTAGGCATAATAAATAAGAATTATCCTAAATGGAAATCTAATGTAAATGGTAAGGATATAATTGGGTAATGTATTAATATTGACTCCCATGTTGAGTTTGGATGCATTGTGGTGGTTATGTATATTTTTTAATGTGTCATTTTGATATGGTGGATGTGTTGAATTAGATATATATATATATATATATATATATAAGCATGTACATGAGGATTTGTGGTATGATAAAGGATTAAGGCTCCTCCCATTGGCCGGGTTGGACTAATGCTCTATCCACACCATTTAATGCACAGGGTTGGGATTCAAGATGATTATATAGGTCCCTAATGGTTTCATTTTATGACATTACCTGGGAAAAGGCTCTGAGGATTGTTGTGATGTGTTTCTCCATAGTGGGAGGGGTATTTGAATCAATACATTATGCATAATGTTCACTATACATAACCCTTGTGTAAATGATGTAAATTAATAACCCATATAACACATGATGAGATTGGAAAAATTAGAGAATCTAGTGTAAAAAATTTAATGGGACTAATGTCAGAATTGGTTGATGTAAATACAGTTAACTTGCATCACCTGCACTGTCTTTCATTTACATGTCATTGTTTAATTTTTTCATGAACTATCTATATAGACTAGATATTTTAAGACACTGTTGGTGGTGGACTATTGAGTTATACTCACTCCCTGTATGAGTCTCCATTAGGGACGTCGATAGATTTCAATGTCATAGGTTAGCGCAAGGATAAGGTCTCAGTGCTTGGATGTTGAGTCGGGCATAGAATGTTCATGGGTGTGGTTGCATACCAAGACTCAGAACCATTTTGGGTATTCCAAATTTTGCCTTTATTTTGGGTTCTGTTCACTCAACATTATTATAACATCATGAAGCATTTACTATTGGATATGGCTTGTACCATGTTTTGGGAAATGGTTTTTTATGCATGTTTATGGGTCGTAGCATGATATTTTTACTATTATGCTTAAGTTTTTAGTTTTTTTACTCTGTTAAGAGGGTATAGTGCACAAAAAATGATTATTTAGACCCTCACATCTAGTAGAAAACCTATGTAATATGAGGAGGCATGTTTGGGGAAATGTAGTGACCAAACCTGGGAAACCATTTAGAGGAATCAAGGATAGGGCTGTTAAATCATGGCCAGCAATGTGGAACATCCTAGATTTTGGGAAAGGTCACATGGAATGTTTGTTCTTTTGGGACCCAAGGAATGTTCTCTCAACACTGTATTGGATAGACATAAAACTATATTTAGAGTGCCTCTATGAGTACATGTTTTGTATATCCAAATGGGTTCATGGGAATGTTATCAAGTTACTAAAAAAAGATAATCATTTTACCTCACATCGTCTTCCACTTCTAAGAAATGATTTTTTGTCCCACATAGGCTAATGAAAATTTTCCATAGATACACATCATGGAAAACCAGGTCAGATCACAGGGCATATGGGATGATCCATATGGTATGTGATTGTCAACACGAGAAGAAACCAAGAACACTAGGAGAACCTGAGATACATAACATCTTTTTCCTAGGTTACACAACATGTAGTCTCATTTTTTCATTTAAATTTACCATCGTATATTAAATGATACTATATACACCATTACCAAAACATTCAACACAATTTAACTCATCCAAAAAGGTTTAATCAAATAGATTCCATCTCTCATCATTATTTTTTAGCCTCTAAATGCCAGAAAATGGCATTTCGACACTCTATTGGTAATCATCACAACCCTCATCACTATATGGGGTTCCAATAAAAAAATCCATCACCAATACCCAAAAAAATGTTTCTTAATCCTTCTATAATACACTGATATATTTTCCTTTCATACATCTATAACCAATATTGGTGGTTTCGAGTGATAAAATCAAGCATGGAATTGTCAGATCATAACCTCATGGGTCAACGATGAAGATCATGAAACATGGAGGTGGTAATAGAAGAAATAATTTTGTATGATCATCATTAAATGTGGTGGTCATAGATAATGATGATATTTCATGGAAATAAGGATGTTAGATCAATGGTGATGAAGATACAATAATTAGGTTCATGAAAGCTAACCAAAAGTGGGATTTTACATTGAATATAAATCAAATTAAAGTAAGGATATATAAAATCAATTCTTGAAAAATAAATAAATAGGAATAAATAGTTTAATAACAAGACCTACCAGAAGAATGAATCAATAATATTTGAAGAACACATCCTCTAGAACTGAAGAATAAGTTAATATATTTTTCATTCATCTAATTAATACCATTAATCCTTCACTAATGATCCATTTTCCCATGTTTCAATGTATACATTTATCAATATTTATTATCTCAAATATCTAAACGATATTGGGATAAGCATATAGATTATTTATACTGAAAAAATTAATGTGGGATATTATGTTTTATTTTATTTTTTAAATTAAATATATAAACTATTAAAATTCTTAATTTCACATTACATTAGATTCCTTCAACGGAAAGAAAAATAATTTCCAAAATTATGTCACACCAAATGTAAAACCCACATAAATTAAAATAACAGAGTCATATAGTTCCCATAAAACGTCTTAATAAATAGTTATATGATAAATTAAAATAATTTCCTTTGCGTGAATTCATATATATTAATATTTTTAATATATAGAATATGGGGTGATACATCAACCAAATATAGCACCAATGTTGATAAAAAAATCAATAGATGTATATAGAAATACTTAAAGGACCCAACAATATAAAATCAAGACCTTAAATTATCCACTCTTTAATGTAATTTAATCCTAAAAATAACAAGATATTCAGAAAACATGGGATTTTGAGCCCACATATTGGACCCACATTTGCAAGAGAGCATCTGGTTTCTCTGATGTTAAAAAATTACTCATACTATAAGAATGGTCCATCCACATAAGATTATTTTCGGTTAGTCCATGATATCCCCCATGTACTCGGAGAAGGTGTATTGGTCCATGATATCCATATTTCTATAGTGAAGGTCATGTGAAAGAAAATTCATGAATATTTTCATCTATAACACATGGATGATTTCATAAACTTGGTTTAACTATCGAGGAATTTCCATCATTTAAGATACATTTCAAACCCTCTATTGCACATTGAATTCCTAATGTACCTTTGGTAAAATTTTCTACCCAAATAATATCTATAATTCCCATCATATGGAGTATTTTGAGAAGTCATGGTATCCCTACATGAACACCAACAATTTATGATTCCAATTCTAACAAGATTAGTGATGGATCTAGGTTTTCCAAATATGTTCAAATATCACATGATCTTTACAGAGTGCATCCTAACCTTGTTATAGAATAAAAATATCCTTCTACCCAACATCATTCAAACACACTAATGGCCTATAAGGTCACATGTATTTTCCCATGAATAGTATCATAATTATCGTTGAGAGATAGTTGTTGTTATATTGATACTTCACTAACAGAATGTGACCATCCTAGATCTATAAAAAGTCTATTAGAATGTATCTCATCATATCCTCTAAAATATGGATAGTAGACATGGTTTGTATGACTATATGTTGGAGAAACCGTGTTATCTTCTGTTAAAATATTCTAAATTCATCATTTATTCCCCTAAAAACATGATGTGAAAAATATTTTTTGGCAATAGATGAACATCAGAGTAAACATACGATGTCGGAAAATCTATTTCACATTAAACCTATCCATTATATCAAAAAATTTCTCCCACAGATTATGATATTTTTTTAACATGGTAAGTCAGTCGATAATCATCAAAATGTAATTATGATCTCTGAATTTATAAATTTTCCATTAAAAATAAAATTATATTCCTTCCCACATTAATCTAGGATCTCTATTGGTTGAGTGAATCATGATGAATCCACTTTTTTTCCCTTACCTGATGATAAGTGAGATACAAAGAAACAAATTCATCAATTATCTACTTCATTATGGACCAAAAAAATTTCCACTGATTGTCCATATACTTCATTTAGAATTTAATATTTATATCCATGTGTTATTTATTAATCATCATTGATTACTCCTCATGAAACATGACTAGAAATAATATTCATCAATAAAATTGGATGTAGTTCTCCCGATATTCATAAAATCTATCAAGTACATCTGCTAAGGATATTTGGTCACTAAAACCACATTTTCGATATATCCAAATAAAAATTATCTCACAAAATAAAGGAGTAGTGGATACAATAATATAAAAAGATGATATGTTTGACACATCTCCTCCATTAGGTTTAGCTGCAATGTGACTAACAGTCCATAGTGAATTGCTATTTTCCTCAGAAACAACACAAATTTAATAATTCATAAAACTCAAAAAAACTACAAACAATTTAATAGCAAGAATTTCATAGTTTCAAACCCATTGGAATGATCCATATTTTCTAAATTAAATAATGAAATATAATTTTCAGTTGTTTGTTAGTTATCTAAGTTATTGAAAATAAAACATTGATTGGGTTTGATTTCAGATAAGAAGCAATCTTGGTTTAGTGATATCTGGTTTATTTTCTATCGATTCAATTGATAATCGATTTATTCAAGATTGGTGTCATAATTTTTTTAGAGGGAAACTTTGTCTGAGTAACCTTTAATATTCCAGCAATTAGACCATTTGGAATGGTCATCTACTAAATGAAATCACAATAATAGGAAACTAAAATCCTATTTAAACATAACAATTTTAGATTGCATAATGGATATACACAATGTATTCCAATGAATTGATTTAAAAATATTATAATCCTTTGAACATAGTAATTGTAATGAAATAAGAAATAAGATAAATCGGAATTGATAAATCGTGTTCAAAAAATCCAAAAAAAAGAATAATAGATAGAATGAATCCCTATGTAGCACATCCCTATATAATCACATCATACATCAAAAAAGAAACAACTAACTCAATCAAGAAATAGTGAAATTGAGCAACATTGATACCCATGGATGAAAGGATGTGTTGAAAACTTGTTAAGTAGGGAATCAGATCATCACTCAGTGTGTGGAAATTTTCTTTCGGCATTTCTCTCTATCAACTAGTCATGGAGCTCCAAATAATATTGTAAGAGTGTATTCTTATATGGTACTATGTGAAAACCAATTGTTAAATCATTATTAATTTTTTTCTCAACAAAACATACACAAAATGTAGTATTTTACATGATGTGTAACCTTTTACATTCCCGACGTCATGAATTTAGGCATAATTCATCCCAAAACCCCGCTATAAAAAATTTAAAATAAAGTAAATGTAATACACATTGTGTAAATATTATTTATCTATAATTTCCATCTTCATATTTACTCAAAAGTATAGTGTCTCACTATGAGTGATAAAAAATGGATCAAGGTGACTTTTAGCTCATATTTTCATTCATTTGTCTTCCATTTCATTGTACCTTTTTTCCTTCCAAAAATCCAAAAAAATAAAATCATTCACAATTTGGAATGATTCATCAATTAATTAAAGAAGTAATCTTATTAGAACACTATAAAATATATTCATGAAATATATATTTCAAATACCCCCACACTTGATTTCCATATTTTCCTTACCTATGAAGTATGAACATATTACAAAAGGTGTTTACCTTAACGTGATCAGAAATCAATTTTAACAAAATAAATTGACAAAATGTAAAATTAAATTTTTTAGGATCACATTATAAAATTATTCAACTCCTCAATTTTCAATGAAATAATGTAATAACGTATTTTAATTTTCTCCATTCAAATATCCAAGCATTTTTTCATTAATTTTCTTCTTTCGATTCATGATTAATATTCATTCCATTCTCAATTTACCTCAGTTGAATTTTCTGAATCATCATTCGGGTAAACATGTAAATATAATTTAGCACATAACACAAAAACATGTAAATTACCTTAGGTTTGAAATTAATATAACTTCTCCCCTACATGATGAAAAGAATCACAATTAATCCTAAGGGATTCAACATTTAAGTTTAAATAACTATGTGTCTTTTGGTGATGTAGGTAAATGATTTAAACCATGTAAATATCAAAAGGATTTTTTACCCTAATTTTTTTTTCAGGATATGAAAATATAGCCTCATTAAAAATCTTCATCTACATATTTTATATATATATATCTCCCTTCTAAAAATCTCAATGTGGGTCTGTGATACATGTAAGGACTATGAATGAATAAACCTCCCTGTCTATTTTTTCCCATTATTATTTTCTTCCTTTTTCAAAATATAATCTTAATAAAAATATCAGATTCCCCACCGACCCATATGTAATCAAAAGAACATCTTTTTCAAAAAGGGTGATTTTTTATCCAAACAATACAAAACTGAATTTTCATCATGTTTTCTTAATTTTAATTTTTTTATTAAGATGTGTAGATAATAAAATATAAGGAAATATATATTTCCTTCACCAAATTTATTATAAAAATTATCTTAATAAAATTTTCTCAGTGATGTGTATCTTGGTAAAACCTAAAAAAATCGCCCACACATATTCTTTTAAATGAATTTTTAAAACATTTTGATGAAGGTAGGAATGGATAAGATAGTCTTATAACATGTATTATTTCCTAATAATGTTGTTCATGGATTCTACATACATAAAAATTATTAATTTTAGAGGGTATATATAAGGGGTAAAAAAATATGATCTCAATCATATTAAAAGTGATTATGGTTAGTCGCATATTCAATAAGATGTAAAGAAATTTATAAAATAAATCATGCCTAAGATTCTTAGTAAATATAAATAAGAAATGATTGGAAATATTAAGCTCAGAGGATATCTTAGGAATGATATTTATTTTTTGGAAAATCAAAAAAGGATATGAATATGAATAATTAAATTAATAAATGAAAATATCATTAATTAAATGTAAGCCAAATATTAGAAAAAATAATTTAGAAAAAATAATATGCCACCTTAAATCATGATTTATTAAATAATAACCCATAATATTATCACTACTAATACTTGTAGCTATTTTATCATTAAAATTTATTGAAAAAAAAAAATTCTATATTCATTGAATGATAAGTATATTAAGTAGTTTATTTCTCCCAGTTCGGTTGAGTTATGAAAGAATCATGTGATGACATTCAATTTTATGTTAAAACCCTTAAAATAATAAAAGGATGGGAATAAAATATAAAATTTTATATTATAAATTCTTACTCCCCTTAAAATTTAGATTTCAAACATTATTTATACTGGTTATTCATACACCTTTCACAATGTCCAAATTCCCATCACAATGTGTAAATTAAAATTAGCTTATTCTCATACCGCTTACTTCTCCATACTTCCTTACATAGTGGTCCTGCAATAATAATTAAACGTGTAAAATTGAAATTCATAATAATGAAAATTTAAAATATTTATGGGTGAGTTATTTTTTCTAAAAAAATGAAAATAAATTATAAAAAACACCAAAAAATGTCTTAACTCCTGAATTTTCCTTTGATTACCATCATTGTCTCGACAATACCTCATTCAAATCTTGGTGGATAAAGATATAAATGATGATACATGACCTAGATCCACAAAATGATAAATCCTTGATTCCTCTATATAGATGTTTCCTCTCCCTTTCTCTAAAAATATTATCACTCTTCAATTATTGAACACATTCTCAATTTCTGTGGTCCTAATTCAATGGTTATTCTCCCTTCTATGAAAATAAAATAGTATTTCAATAACATTCCAAACATGTTATTTTTCTTTGAATTCCACATTTATATAAATTATTCCAATATCTTCAAATTGTTCTAATAATTTATTACCTTCATCATCATTTTCATACTTTCTTCTTCCAATATCGCATTACTGATTTTCAAAAGATCATGAATTTGCACAGAACATAGTTCCAAAGGGTAATATTCATCATAGGGAAACTGATGAATGTATTTTTTTTGGGAGAATTATCTCATTATTGATTTTAGTGGTCAAACCAAATATCAATCTTATTGGTCCTTGATGATGATATGATTAAATCTCAAACATTTGATCAGCTATGTTCCTAACAACCTAGAAAATTCGAACAAGTTTCTCAAGATCAAAATATACTAGCTGATGGTATGGATCACCCTGAATACTAAGTGATCATTATATCACGAAATATCATATAATTATAATCTTTTTGCATCATAATATTTACATTGTAGTGCAATCAACTACCCCACACATTGTAAATTGTCTGTGTGGACAAGTAGAGGTAAATATGACTAATTTCCATCTAGGGGAAGAACTTTCATTTGTCCTCATGGAGGAAAAACATCTTGGATATGTCCCTATACTATGTCATCATCACTCAAATGATCAGAATATCAATATTATATCTATATCCACAATATCGTTCATCAGGGAGGTTTCGTCACATATAACATGATGTGAGACATTTAAATGAGAATAAATGGGGAGTTGAATAAATAAGGATATCGGTGTCAAAAATTATTTATATACTATAATATTCATATACCATTGGTTCCCTAAAAACGATTTCTCAACATTCTATGTCAAAATGAAGGTATTCAGAGTCCAAGTTCATGGATACGTTGGTTATCGTGAAATCACCAAGTTCTTTATATTTATAGTTAATGTTGAGACACTATAAAATCATTGAACTATGATTTCATTATTTTCCTCATATCATGTCCAAATAAAAAAATAGACATGAGGAAAAACCAACTTTGATACCATTTTGTCTTAACCCGACACCCTGGTACCCCTCCAGGGCTGGCAGTAGGCCAAGGGTTACACCCCAGGCGGTCCTATAATACACTATGTGTAACGAACAGAATGAGTTTTAAATAATATTTCCCTTGTGAATTAAATAAATTTCATATTATGTGTAATTTTTATAGACAACAAATTCCCAAAATTGGAATTTTTTTATTTCCTATAATAATTAAACGACCATTAATAATCTTTAGTGTTAATAAAATATACTTTCAAGAGTGACCACATGATTTGTAAAAATATAGGGATTTATCTAATCTAATTAACAAAAACAAAGGAATCCATGGTCTCATAAATTTAGATCATAACCTATAATGACCATTTATTAGATATTTTGAGGGAGATATAACTATTTGGATTTTCCCTATCCCAATGCCAAACAATTATCCAAAAAATTAAGCATGAGTGAAATCATTTACGGGAGATTATTTTTAGTCATCAAGATCCCAAACTAAACCATGTACGCCGAACCACCCCCTAAAAGTCTTATAGTCATGAACTATACCCTTATGGACTTCTCTAGTGTATTAATTGGATATGTATCATGTCCCTATAAATATGAGAATTTACATTATTTTGTATAGAATAATGAAAATATTTTTATACTACTATTGTTAATTGATGAATTCTTTTTTACTTCGAAATAACTAAATATGAATAGTATTTTTGTTTAATATTCAAATTCAATTAAAGAATTTATGTTGATAAATTAATAATTTATTTAAATATACAATATTTTAATGAAATATACATTTTAAGTAAATTTTATTAAATATAAATGATCATATAAATTTATAATGTCAAATGTAATTGTTTTAAGGGTTCAAAAATTGTTATTTTAAAAAAGGGAATTTCTCAGTAAATGTTTTTTTATTTTAATATATAAAATTCTAATATTTAGAAACATATTTAGAAAAAATTAATACTATTTATTAATTTTAATGTTAAAATAATCCAATTGTGACTTTTTAATAATTTCTCATTACAGTCAGATTTTCGGTTAAAAATAAAATACCATAAAAATATACTATATAAATTGTGACATCATAATGACCCAAATGTGATGTAATAAATAATATAAATAGAATAAGTGATAAAATATATATTTTTATTTATAATAATGATATTTTTATTTTATATATGAATTATGAATCATCCATAACCATTAATAAATTAGAAGGGTTTAAATTCATTTCATTAAGTATATGACTTTCTACCATATAAGTGAGGGAATTATTTTACTATTTTAGGCCCATGGCCTTTTAAAATAATAGAATACACTCCCTTTTTTCATAAAAATTCGAAAACAATATTCTTTTGGTTATTTTATTATATAGAGCCTAAAATTTAAGTTTGAGAAATATTAATGAAATACCCACTCGTTTTCTATATAAACCCACAAGCACAATTTTCAATTTAATAAAAAATATTGGATCATGTCCATCTTTATACATCCCCTCTATAGAGTCCCCCCATGGCTCCCCAATTTCTCAAGAATCCCCTATCATCAATTTGGATTCGAACACTCAAGTATGCGATTTTATCATTTCTACTATATTTCCATTTATCTTCATTAATTATTGTATTTTATAATTATTTACATCTGATGGGATATCTTATTCCATATCCCCCACACTATACATTTGAATTTAAAATTTCGAGAGTACCCTTTCCGTCTTATCAAACCAATCTATTAATTTTTATGAAAATTAATTATGCTGTAAAAAGTTCACAATTATTTTCCATGAAAAAATAATTGTTTAGTGAATACTATACCCATTTATTATAAAGGATACGAAACTATATACAATAATAATTCATTGAAACGGGAAAAAAATTTATTTATTTGATACTCCATGATCATGGAATAAAATTTGATGTTAAATTATATCATGTTTTTTGAATTACGTGGCACACATAAGCATGTGAATGAAATAAAGGAGATATGTGATACTAGAATTATATATCACCCCAATGTATTGTATAATTATTAGTCACATTAGACATAATTTTGGAATAGATGGATAAACTAATTCCTTTCTGGGAATTTTTTTTATCATGATGTCTTAGTAGTTAGCCTTGACTAATGTTTATGATGCAATGTTTTAAGATGTTTCACACTTATCGTGTTATTATTATCATGCTATATTATTACATATTAAGAAATATTATTATTATGACACCTTTTTCCCACTGATAATAATATTTCCTAAAATTTGTCCCATTTTTTAATTTATATTCACTTATTTGGCTTTATAGAACACCCCTTTCTTATGTATGTCCCTAGGTTATCAAATATGGTTTTAAAATAAATGGAATTTTATAATCCTATAAATTAGGTTCTAAATAATTTTTTTGTATCCATCATTGAAGATGTTTTCATATGAAACGCATTACAAAGGAAACAAGACATATCGATCATATAAGATTCAATATGTTAAATTTTATTAAATAAACCTTGAATTAATGTTAAATAAAGAATATGTTTGTTATACAAGTGGATAATAAGAAGTGTTGAGTATGAATATAATAAAAATGAGAGACATTAAACTAATTTACTAATATGCATGCACACAACTGTCCTTATCTATTAGAATAGTTGTAATAGAAATCAATTAAACATCCATGGTATTATTTCATGTAACATCTTCTAAGAAATACCTCAAAGTATAACAACACAATAAAAGATATATAGGTTGAAAATATGTGCATGACCAAAATGAGGTCCTATCCTAAAAAAAAGTATAAATGGAAAAAATTAAGGGATACCATAAAAAATCTCATAATCTTAACACACAACTTGGAAGAATTCTCTATTTACCACTACGCTCCTCAAAAACTAGGTATACCAAGGTCACTATTGATCTCTTTATTACCTACATAACACATAAAATATATAGGTGTAACCCATATATGGGTGAGTTTATAAATACCTGTTAGGAAACACCAAAAAAATTGTGATGAAATAGAAATCAATAAGTAGCATAACTCGTTAAAAAGGTGGGTAGAGGAATCCTACATATAATATTCTCATAAATAAACCTAATGAAACATATATAGTGGATCACCATATCCATAATTAACTAAAAATGATGTTTCTTACTGTAGTAAAAAAAGTCCCATATTTGATTCTGAACACCATGTGAAACATTATAAGAATGAGAGTATAGGGAACACTAAATTATAAATCACTCCATATTCGTTGGAGGACTATATCCCTAAGAAGATCCACTATCCTCTAGAGATTAAGGATTAGGGAGTACCACTCCATAGATATAGTTCATAATCCTTATGCATAATGGTAGAGAACAAAATCTACCATTATAAAGAATATATGGGATAACACCAAATTGTGATAGGGTTACCGAAACCAACATCCCTATGATGAACAACCCTAGTCACTACCATGAGGAAAACATCACTAAAAGACGTTTCTCACTTGCAAAACCTCATGTACAATATCTGATTCCAATGTGTAGTATACCATCACTTCCTACATGAAAATATAATGATTAAATGATTATCAAAACACTAAATCATTGTTTTAGAGAATGAGATACATAATATATATGACTGTGTTGAAAAGTAATCATAATTTAAACAGGGTTAAATGGATTGTAACTTCTATTATAAACTTGTGCATTTCATTCCGTGATCCTAGCACATCCTACCATGTGGATCAAAATGAAATTTATTTAGGGTTCCATTGTATGAATTTTTACTCAATTTCATGTCAGTATGATCATTACACATGTCTTGGAAAGTCATGTACATATACACAGAGTCTCTTTATGGGTACATAACATGTATTTGCACCCAGTGTTCTAGTCATGTCCTAAAAAATTCTGAAATGGGTATCCATGTACCCTAACATTGTGTATCTATTTTTGGAACATAGTTTATCACCTCATGGACACAATGTTTCTTCCAAATAGTGGCCTTCAATAAGTACCATCCGCTCATTCCCCAGCTTACCAGGCCAAATAATAGGGTGTGTTGCCCAATATATAGGGTGTGTGAAATTTAACTCAAGATAAAACCCCAGAGGATTTGGGAAAATTAGATATATAGTATGTGTTCCCTCGATGTACATGATATGTAGTCTTATTTTATAATAAAATTTACTATGTTCTTTATTTTGTAGAATGATATTTCTTTCCAACTCTATCCATCTCTATTTTACTCCCTCCAAATGGATGATTCCAATGTATGTAATCATCCATCACAATTATGTGGCTTATGATCGCTAGAATATGAGATTATAATTACCTGAGATGTTATTATCATGAATCACATCATTATATAAGGTTAAAATCCCCAAACACATCATTGAAACCCATTAATCAGTATCAGTATATAGAAAAATTAAAATCACTATTTAATTCAGAAATTCAACCTGAATCTTGGGGTTTTATCACATTTTATTCTTGTCCAACAATTCCTAACAATAAACCCATGGGAAAATTATGAATAACATGAAGAACTATGGTGGGAATTGAAACAATATTGAAGTATTACCATAATGAGATAATGATATATTAGCCAATGATCAAAAATCATGGAGACAATGATGTTAAATCAATAGTTCCTATAATAAAAATTGGTTAAAGATTACTAATTAGAACTGATCTCATTCAATGAATGGATATAACAAAAAATTATGTATAAATTAACTCCACAATTCAAGAATAAATGAATATCTATAAATCAAAAATAGCAATACAAACACCAAGATTAGATCAATCATTGTTAATGAACATGTCTTCTAGTATTTATGATGAAGATATCAATCTTATTGTCATTCATATAATGAACCACTTTAATCGTCCATTGATGATCTATGTTCATTAGTTTCCTGCAGCAATAATTCTCTCTCATTATCATTTCAAAGTTCGTTTGTATTAAAATTAAGGAGAGGAGAACATCAAACAAACAACAGAATAAAAGAAACATAGGGAGTTATGAAATGATGAAGGCCAAGGGAATTCCCTTCTACTAGATTAATCCCTTCATCCTTCAAGGAAGTGATATCGTGCAACCAAATTGGAGTATGTCCACGAACCTCAATCAAAACCAAATGGTCTGCTATATGGTTCCCCTCACGCCAGGAATGCAAAATATTGATGAAAACACTAATCATGCCCTTGTATTTTCTGATAGTGTAGATAATCGACCACAGAGGGGGAGATAATCATTCAAAACATCATGACTGATATTTGAGTCTATTTCAACCACTAATAAAGATAGGACCCTATGAGGGAAGTGGTAGATACCCATTAACATGGCCTTGGCTTCAGCCTGCAGAGAGGATCCTTGTCTCAGGCTGGAGGAGAAGGCAATGAGGACCGACCCCTAAGAGTCTCGAACCTACCCTCCCCTGCGAAGAGTCCACATCCATCCATACATGTAGGTATTGAGCTCAAGACCCCTAGAGGAGGGATTCCACCTATCTTAATGGTTTCAGATGTTGTTGTCGACCTCCTTGCAATCATGAACATGGGGAATCATCCACCGAAAGAATGGGGAATTCCTCCAATCACTAATGAGACGAGCCAAGTTGAGGAGACAAGACATTATCCATTTGATAATGGACATAACAACTAAATTAATTCCATATTTCCTCATAATAATGACTTATTTTTTCAAGGATGTTAGGTTTTATTTCACTATGTATATTTTTTAAAAATATATTTGAATTATTTAGGGAACACACCAATAGTATCATCAAATATGACTCCCATCTTCAAAAAACATTTGGTGGTTCCCAATGCACTTCTATTCTATTAAAACAGCCATATCCTAAATTTTTTCATATCAGGTCCTGATTAATAGGAAACACCTTTATTCAGTAAAATATGTGTTTATTATTATATATATCTAAATACTATTAATGTGTTAATATATATCCTAGGAGACCCAAACCAAACACTAGCTATAATTAAAAATCCATTCACACAGACACACAAAAATACATATATATAGTCTTATGGTTAAAATTTAGAAACCCAATTTGTTAAAGATTTCAACATCCAAATCATTAATGTTGAGATGTTATAATGTGTTATAATGATAGAATTGTTGTAGTAAAAATATTATAATGTATTAAGGACTAAATTATAGCATGATTTCTTATTCAATTAATCTGTATCAATAGATTATATTTATTGGAACTTGTTCAATTAAATTGGTAATCATTTACAATGTAGATATAATATATAATTTATTCAAATATATCATCATCATGTTTGATAAAAAATAAATTCAATGAAGGAGAAGGTGTCTTATAACTCTTTTTACTGATTCTAGTGGATTATGTATAAAATTCGAGGAAGGGAATCAATCATTACTTCTAAATAAAATCAATAAAAAATATTACAGAATTAAATATTTGAATTTGAAGAATTCATTTTTATGGGTTTTTATTTCAATTTTTTAATTACTCTCCTAGTTGATATTTTTTATGTAGATTATAATATATTTATTTCATATGGGTATTGAGATCATCCTTAAAATCATTAAACCTCATCTTCATTTACCCGCTCTAAAGGTAACTCACAATTACTAGTGGGCTAAAAAATAGAAATCCAAGACTTATGTAATCAACATTATTTATTTCATCGATATATTATTTTTAATGATATATTTATTTAGTAAATTTGAAATGTTATAATTTTTGAATATTTCATTTTTAAAATATTTGAAATTTTATTATTAATTGAAAATGACAATTCAATCTAAAAATATATTAACATGTTATAAATAAAATGGTATACACTATATTTTAAAGTATAAAAATGTTTAAATTATGTTGAAACTATTATATGAAATTATGGAATTGATATTTTATTCCTAGGTTATATTAAATAATATTTTTTTTAACTATAAGAACATTTATGTTGTTTTTCATGAAAAATATTTTACCTAAAAACAAAATGATGAATGTGAATGTTCTACATCAATGTATCCCATCGAATAAAGATTTCATAATAAAACAATTATATTACTTGGATAACAATTTTTAGAAATTAAAATTATAGAATTGGATTAGATTATCTTTAATTAAAAAAATTGTAAAAATTTTGTAGCTATTGTTAAAATGATGTTTTAGTAGTTAATTGTTTTTTTATTAAAAAAGTTTAATAAGATCGAGACCGAACTCTAAATCAATATTTCTGTTTGGCATTAATGGTACTAAATGATAAAAAAAGTATTTACAAAAATTAAAATCATATAAATAGGTTCATTAAAGTGTCATAAAAATAAAATATTAAGGTAAGTTAACCCTTAAAAATTTAAAATAAATATTTAATAAAAATATATTATTGAATCAATGACAATGTATATAATATATTATTGGAAAAATAAGAAATATTTTGATGATGATTTTCGATTTCATTTGAAATGAAAAATTAAAATTAGAATTATATTTAATATTTAATTATTTCTTGTGGAAAATTTTGAGGAACATTAATTGTTTAATGAATAATAAATTTTACCAAATTAAGGAACTGTCTGTTTATTTCTATGAAACATCCATAAATATAAAAATATTTGAAGAAGAATATAACACAATAATAAAATAAAATCCATTTGGCTGTTTTTTATATTTTTATATTGAATAAAATAGAATCATTAAAGAATAATGGATTCATGTTGTGGAATGTAAATGATTTTTTCCTGAAAAAAAGTGGTAACAAAGATGTATTTTAATATAAAAATTTCTAATTAATCAATATTTTTATTTTACAAATTTAATTATTTTGTATATGAAATTAGTTATTGGAAATATATTGAAAATTTATGTTTTAATATATGCTTTTAAGACATGATAACTCTTTTTTATTCAAATATAATATTTTACTTAGAGAAGAATCCCATGAATTATTTAATTACATTAAATTTATTTATTGGAACCTATATACAAACTTCAGATTAGATATTTATTTCAGTGGGTGATTTATTTATATATGATGTTATTTTATTAAAATATATATATTATTAAATTTTTATTTTTTAAAATTATAATATTATAGAGATAAAAAAAATGTTATATACACCACTTATAATTTAGATATCACAAAATCTTGTTGGGACCCTTTCACCTCGTATACCCTTTCTTATTTGATGGTTCATATGGATTTTTGTTTTTTATGATTCCTCACATACTATACAAAACTTTCGTCATTATTCTGTTATTACTATTATACATATAATATTGGCCAAATTTCATTATATTCTAATGTCTTAGGATACTAGGTTTTATTCAATGAAATCTAAAACAATTTTTTTATAGTGTAATAATAATTGGAAGACAAATAATGGAATCACATATCTATATTATACCATTGTATTTTATGTATTATTTTTTAGATTTTTGGAAGTGTTCTCAAATTTTTTTATCTACAACATAAATATATTTCTTAAATTATATAAACAATTTACTTTGATTTATTTTTAAATATTAAAAATTATATTTTAGATTAATTTTATTTATATTTTATAATGTTCTTGACAATAATTTTATTTTAATTATAATATAAAAAATATTTTATAATGTATGATAATTTTATAAATACCTTAAATGTGAATAAATTCAATTTTATTACACATATGTATTATAAAAAAATATATTCTTCTCAATGATAATAAAAATTAATTTTTTTCATTATATTACCACTGTTATAAACTTTTTCAACAAAAATAAAGTCATCAAAATTAAATACCGGAGACATTAGATTATGTAGTTTTCCAAATTTATTTATGTTTAATTCCTATTTATTAGTGTTATTGTTCATTTATTCATTTTAGAATACTAATTTAAATCATTTTAATTTTTATATGATTTGAGTGAAAAATTTCTGTCATTACTTTTGTTATAAAAATATTTTATTTCTATAAACAAATTCATTGGGATTATGTAAAATATTTTTTCCCTCGGAAAATTAACGATGTATTAAGGACCTATATGTTTAGATATAATAAACAATAATGAGTCAACCAAACATGTCACACCATCTACCTTTTCCCAATTCCTGACATGTGTTGATAATCACTATGTGATGGAGAAAATAACTAAGGTATGATAAAACAAAATATGGTTTTGATATCAAAATCATAATATGATTGACCTCATCAAATATACCACCATGAATTCGGAATGATCCAAACATGTATTGGATACCCATGCATAGATATTTATTTTTTAGAAATAATTCAATAACATTTTATTTTTGTAACCCAAAAAATTTCTTCAAATGACATATGAATCACCTGATAAAATAATTCCAAAATTAAATGATCATAAACATCCCATAGATAAGATAATCATAAGGAATGGATCAAAGTGAAAAAAATTATACATAATCAATAATAGATAACCAATATAAATCCCTAACAAAAATAATCCATCCCCTTGTAACCCAATATAAATCACCATATCCAGTCCCATCCAACATAAACTGAAATTTGAAATATTGTGGGAAATTCAAAAACAAGAAACCTAAAATAAAATAAGTGAATCACATATAGTTTCCAGTGTGTTTACAGGGTGTGAGAAAATATGTTCCTGTACGTTTTCTATGATTTTGTTTTTGAAATTTATTTCTAATTTAATTTCATTAATTATAAATTTAACTATATATTTAATTATTTGTTTCATATTTGTACGCTTATAAAATAATTCACCAAATTTTCTATATCAAAAAAACGTCAATCAATTTTTATAAACAACAAGTTTTAAAAAAACTAATATAAAACACTAAATTTAAAAAAATAATGAGAGATAATTTACCCATTTCAAATAGGGATACTCTTTTTCCATGTATAAAAAAATTTAAATACTCCCCAATAAAAAATTTTATTATCAATTAATCAGAATGTGAACATTTTAAAATCAATAATTAATGTTAACATAGAAAAATATCCAAACCATATTAATAAAATTCTCTAAATTAGGAACCATTCAATCTATTTAGAAAAGCGAATATGAAATCATATACACAAAAATGAGGTTGCATGGGAAAGTAGAATATTGGGATGCAACGAAATATTATGTAAATATTCACAATATAATATCATGATCAATAATAATGTTTCAACACAAACTCCATAGGTTATAACTAGGATCATTATCGAAATTGGTTCATTGGATTTATTCTCCCTTATATACATCATGCCTAACTCATTAGTAACCACCTACAATGTAATTGATTATATTAAAAAAACCAAGAGGATAAAGAATTACTTAAATAATAGAATTTTTTCACACACAATCCTAGTGTAACATGAATCCTAGTGTTTTACATTGTAATCCAAGGTTTTCATGATATAAATCAACTTGTGGAAGTAATTAATTAATAAATATAATAAAAATATTTGTAAAATCTGACATCATATTATCAAATCTTAGCTCACCATTAAAAATTAATAATAAAGGAATACCCTCCATAAAATCATAATAACTATTACATATTACATTTCCCCACAATGATTCATAATCAATTTAAATATTTATATGTAAGGAAACCACAAGGGGTCTCATACGCAATACAAGAACTATATTATGATGTTTAAATAATTTTTTTAAACTTTCAGAAAATGAAGATATTATTTTGTAATCTAGTGTACTAATTAAATAAAATCATTTCAAATTTTTTTTGAAAACCACTCTTGAAATCATTAAATATATAAATAACATTTAAAAACACTTTTGAAAATGAAAAATTCTATGTTATTTTTGATGAATAATCATATGCCTATTCAATTAAAAATTCATTGATGAAAATAGTTCAAAATTTCATTGATCCTCAAATTAATTTGAAACATTTCTCTTAATAATTTTCACAAGCATTTAGAACTCAAAAAACATGTTAAAAATTACAAATCCATTAAAAAACATAATGAAAATTTTAAACACTTTTAAAACATATTTAATACACACTATGACAACCACCTATATTTATAATTTAAAATAATGTGGGATTTTATATCTATAGGAACTCAATTGAATCTAAATTAAATTAAGTTAAAAAAAACCTATCTTAATTAAAAGGAAATCATGATGAAAATGATCACTTATGGGGGTAAAGGACCAATAATGAAAATGGAAATCCTATACCAACCCTAGAAATAAGAAATATTAAAATATAATGAAGATATATATTAATATTAGATAATACATGAAATAGGGTTTGTGAGAAAAGAAATAAACAATAGGAAAATGGTGTAATAGAGATAATCAGGGATGGAAAAATAAACATGGCAGATATACCTTGATAAATATGATGGAGTTGATATATGAGAGATTACAAATCAATTAATAATGGTGGGGAGATATCTAAGGGTTCCCCTAAATTTTATCTTGCATCGATAAGGTGGAAACGTTACATAGAATGGATGGAATATCCGGAAAATAAATTTCTATCCTTGGAAATTCATGGAATGATATATTTCTTATGACTATGATCTCTTAAAAAAATTCATGTCATGTAAGGACATATTTTTTGCGACATCCTAATGATATCATTGAGGAGTCACTACCCATTAAAACTTTGTGGGATAAGACCATAGGTTATTAAAATGAACTGTCATAGTCTATAAATACATATACCTAGGACTTCATTAATGCCCAAAAAATTAAGGGATAATCCTTAGAAAAAAGAAAACAACCAAAAAAAAATTAATTATGAAAATAATGGCTTCCATCTTCATTTCAAAATAAAAAAAATGGGTAATATATGAATTTAATCCTAGAACACTATACTATTATGAACCCCTGTAAATTAATTAGAAAACCAATCAATTTGTTTTTGTAACTAGTGAATCACCCTTACTATTTACCTAAATAAAAAAATTATATCCCCATGTCTAAAAAACATGTAAAAATTCCTATAATGAAAAATCATCAAGAATATATTTTTGTACTTAGTGTCATATGACCAACTATTTGTACTATGATTACATGTTTATTTCCTATATGGAATATTTAAAAAAAATCTTATTATATATCATTTTTTGTTTTGTTTAACTATGATGTAACAATGGTTATAATGTATAAATCACATTGACAAGGTCATATAAGTTCCCTCTAGGTTGAGAACCTTTATGTGATCTGATGATTTTCTCAAATAATGTTCTACGATTAGATAACATACTATTATGGGACACATAGTTCATATAATTCAATGTGATAGTACTTATAATTAAATGAGTATTCTTCCCATTAATGTTTCACTTGGTAATCTTAAAAATAGGAGATTATGTGAATAGACCTGCCATTAGGTATTTCATATATTTTGGTGTCATCAAATATTCGTATATAAGAGCATGTGTGATGGTCCTTAGACATCACGATTGATTTTAATGAATGTTATAGCTCATGTAAATAGATGTATTTCATAAACCATGATGGTAATAGTTCATGGATAAGTTGGATATGTTTGGTGTTTCATGTGTGACATGTCATTAATGTATAAGCGAGGAATGATTTTTCCCTTCTATGACCATGGTGTAACGATGTGCTTATTACAGATAGACAAAGAATTGCATAACGAGTATATAGTTTGGTGAAACAGATATGAAACCTAAATGATGATATATTTGGAAAAAATATATTATATTACATAGTGAGAGTTCATATGTTTTTTTTGATGTTTCCAAACTAAGTTCATTCTCTTAGGATCCTTAACCCGTTTTTGGACTGTAATATTTGACTTTAGGCAAGCCCACCTAATTCTAATGATAAATTATTTTTGAGGGTAACACACTTAGTGTTTCCATTGATCTTATTTAAATTTAATTTTTGTTTAACTAATATAATAAATATTATTTTCATGTCTAAGGAATAATTTTTTCATGTTATATTGATCTCATAAATTAGAAAAGTATTTATTTTACAGATTGTGAGTAGAATATTTATTGCATTTATTAAATATTATAATGAATAATGTTTTTTAAAATATTGTGTATAAAATATCTATTTATGTATAAAATATTTTTCAGTTGATTCAATAAATTATAGAGGAATCTAAGCTGAACAAGGAATAGTAGAGTAAAAATGTTAATTAAGAAGATCATTATATATTATTTGTTATTTTGTAAGTTGGGTTTCTCAAAAAAATAATAATTATATAATTATTAATATGTGTCATGTGATTTATTAATATTAATAAATTTTATTTAATGGTTGTTATTTAGTTAAATAATATTTTAACTTCAATCCCAATACCATAAATAAGTGGTCATGTCTATTGTGTAGAGTATCTATAATTTTGAATAGATAATTTTTATTCATAAAAAATTCTCTCCCAGATCCTCTTTTTTTTATCCCTCTCAAAAATGAGATGTGTATCAAGGATTTCCTCAAGATCGAATAACGAGCGATCAAGAACAAAAAACACCAGACAATCGAATTTTTCTGCATTCACCCAGTGATCATTTAGTCTTCTCAAAAATAACAGGAGCACATATGAATCACCACTAGAGAGATTTTATCTAGGGATACTCACAAAACAATGAAGTTAATCAGAAATTGTATTTTCAAAAGATCAATATTCCCCTATAAGGAATGATCTAAATTCTAGGTATTTATTTCAACAAATAAAAATAAATTAATTATAAATTTGATGTGAAATATCCTTTGTCTTGGCTTCAGGCATAGATTATTAAAATACATTTGAGTATATAACCAAACTTCACATGCTTCCACAATAACCTGAACTATTAAGTGGTTTCAGAGTGGTCACGTTATAATTTAAAATTAATTATAAGATTTTCGATCAATGGGAAATTGTTTTTTGATTTTAATTTCATGTAATTCATTTTTTAATTAGCACATTATCATTGTATTAGTCATTTTTATTCAATGATTCATTTAATCAAAGGTTTATAAATAAATAAATAATGACCAGAGATACCATCAGAAATTTTCAAATCCTTAGATGGTAAAAATGTGTTACAAAATGTGCTATAGGAGAACACATTGTATACCCATGCGCATTGTATCTAAATGTCTCAAGAAACTAATTAGAAACAAGGTTTTTTTTTGAAGACCTTTTGTTGACCAGGTCAACCTACTATACACCAAGCAGATATAGGGTGTCTTGTTAGCATGTACACACTCTGTAGTCTGGCCGAGATAATAGGTCAAATCCCCATAGTTGTGACATGGATATACAATAGCTGAGGTATATGGTGTGTATCATCATGTATAAATCGTGCAATCAACATATAATGGAATAAATGTAAATTAAATAAAATTTTAAAAATATAGCATTAAAACATCCTTTTTTATTGGTACACTATTGTGTGTTTTAGAATTAAATAATGATTTTAAATAATTTCAAATGTCCAATAATTTTACTATAATAAATATGTAATTATTAGTTCTTCTATTTAATTTCCAAGAATTAAATTAATTATGAGTTTTTCGAATATGTTTAAAAGACCAATTAAGATGAAAGGTAAATTTATTGTTTAATTTATTAATCAATTAATGCAAGTTTGTTTACCTTAAATATTAGAAAAATGAATATGGAAATCAATTTTTTTATTTACTTTGGCATATTCGTTTCATATATGACCATTCATGTGCTTGAAAAAGACATATTTATGTTCTGGATATTTTAATTTAATTTATTACACGTTTTTCCATTATTTAATATTAAATTAAATAATTCCCTTTGAGTCAACCATCCCTCCATTATTATATAGGACACGAATGTCCAAGTATATTTATGAAATCCCATTTAACAATTCATTTGGATCCCCTCATATATATGTGCATGATAAAATTTACTAAATAATAGAGAATCCCATGATGCACGGAGGTGGTTCAAGATGCAACCACAATGATGCCAACCCATTTGATACATAGGTGGACACCTGAAATGTTATAACTCATTCCATGATGAAAAAAATATTTATTTCCCCTAGGTCAATGAATGATTTAATGTCTGCTAATTAATTCAACCATTATATAAAGCTCAGGAATGATTCATTTAATTAATGATTTATTTCTTTATAAGTAATTATTTATTTAATAGATTAAAGTCCAACATCACAAAATTAAATGAATTCATGTGGAAATATAGAAATTAATTAAATTAATTATGCGTAAATGTTTTATCATACATTGTTTATTAATTATGTAACATCCATATAATACTAAAAAACTATTTTAAAGATAATTTTTTTTTCAGAAGAAATATAAACCCCTAAATTATAAATTAATTTAGACTAATCCTTCCCTTAATTTTTTGGTAATTAAACTATTGGTCTATGTGTAGTACATGGACAATGTATAGACACTTACTTCTATTGGGGAGTTCTCATGGGTGTTTTTTGGTGACATAACCAAAATTATGTTGAGATTAAAGACTAAAGGTTGTTCAATATAAATTTTTAGGTATGTGTTGATGAAATCCATGTTTCTATTTCAGGATATAGGAATCCACTCAACATATCATGAAACTACATGTCCGTAGTTGGAAACACTGCCTACCTAAATTCTATATTATCATTTTCATGTCCAAATATTGTATCATTATGAAATGTAATGGGGATCCTTGAAACTAGATAGTATTAGAAAGTATACATTCAAATTTCAATGGTGAGGTATATTTAGACTTGAAAAAATAGTGTCGCATTTAATAAATAAATAAATAAAAACATTTAATTTATTATACCTAACTAATTTTGTAATAATGAAAAGTAGAAATAATATTATATTTTTTATTGTAGAATAAAATTATTATTTCAACCTACACGCAATCCCTATGATCAATATTGGAGAAATATATCTTCACTATAGATAGTAACTTCTAGGAGTGGTTTAGATTCTTTCATGTAGTACTACTCAATGGAAATCTTAAATGCTAGAATCCTCATTTCCTAATCCAACATCCAACGAGATGAGCGATGAATAGTTCACTATCCATGAATAGAATTTCAGTGATATAGTAAAAGTTAAATGTTTCATGTTTCATTAAATGTATTTCTAACTAATGATGTATAATGAAAAATTGATTTATATTTAATGTATGAGAACATTTTGTGATATTTATGTAGAGAGAGCTAGATAGGAACAATTTGTGATTTTCAAATCCCTCTTTCAGATCATGATTTGAGAGGGATCCCATGCTAGGTATCACATATTAATGATCATTCAATAAATTGAGATATTAGAGCTACTATGTTTTAATCTCCATGATGAACTAGGAATCGACCGCATTCTGTAATCACACCCTTAAGTCCCCTCAATCTTTATAGTGAATTTTAATATTAACTACATTGATATGTGAAGTTCCCAGATCAGTGTGAATCACTGAGAGGGGGAGGGGGTGAATCAGTGATCCTTTAAAACTTTTTACTAATTGATTCTTAATCAATTAAACCTCTATGGCTGGTTAAAGCCTCGATCCACTCTTCTTGTATCTCTCAACCTTTCCCGGATAATGCAGTAATTAAAAGGCACAGGACACAAGGATTTACAAGGTTCGGCACCAAAGGCCTACATCCTTGCCATGCTCTCCAAGCATGGATTCTCCCATTATAATCTGTTAGTATTACAATGGTCGATACAGCTTCCCACCGTATCTCTCCTGAGTCCCACAGGAGGGTCTTTATACTGCGTCCCACAGTGTTACCAGAGTCCCACTGGCCTGCTCCAGAATCCCACTGAAGACTTCTTCTCCCTGAGTCCCACAGGGTCTTCTCTTGGCTCCTCGAGTCGCACGAGTATCTCTTCTTCACTTTACGTTCTTCAAGTATCCTCAGCAGTCTGGGATAAATACTGCTGGCCGTGCTCTGTACCTCTGATCACTTGTGATGATCAGGGTCTTCTCAATCTACTGAATGCTCAGACAAATAATATCTTTATCTTCGGTCTGGTCCAGTCTCAGTTGCACACCACTGATTTAGCACTGTTCACGTGTGCACGTGCATGCATGCATGCATGCACTCTCCTTTTCCTCCTCTTGGTGCAGTAGACCCACAAAGGATGTAGTCACTTTAAGCACACACCTTCTTCACAATCTTCACACACTTAATTCTATTTGTTTACACACTTAAAAGTGTGTTGTACTTTGTGTGGGTCTTCTCCTCTTCTTCTAAGTGAGCACACACTTCTTGTGCACACACATAGGTTCGGCCTTCTTTGTCACTTGTTTATGTACACATAAATTGTTCTTTGTTTTGCACACTCTTGACTTTGCCCTCTTCCCTCTTCTTGTTGCACACCCAAATAATATTCTTTTAGCACACACTTGATCTTGGCCTACTCCTTTATTCTTGCACACACTTGGGCCGTAGGTGGTTCTTCAAGTTTGCACACACACACAAATGTGTGGTCTTCACTTCACCCACTTGCACACACAAGGCATGCCTCTTCCACTTGCACACACTTCCTCTCGGCCTTTTTCACTTCACACACAATGTGTGGTATTCCACTTCACTTGGCACACAAGGCACTAAGGCTCGGCCTTCTCTTCCCTTCTTGCACACACACCCGAACACCTACTGCCCTTCTTTGCACTTAGCACACACACAAGGGGAAATGTGGCTACGGCCTTCCACTTCTCTTGGCACACAAGGTTTACTCTTTTATTCTTCTTTGCACACACAACCCGAACCCCACTAGTGTGCAGGCGCGCAAGGGTTGCGGCCAAACTTCTCAACACTATGCACACACACTGTCCATGGCGTGGGTGTTTTCACCTTTTAGCACACACCCACTTGGTGTGTAATTCTCATCACCCAATTTCATACAAGGCGTGCAGGGTGCACGGCATAGTGGCGCGCAAGACCCAAGGGTGGTACTGCCTCTGGTGCGCAAGTGCACTGGCCGAGGGGCGCGCAAGACCTCCTACCCGCGGGGCGCGCAAGTGCAACACCCGCGGGGTCTTCCTCTTGCCGCGCAAGGGTGCAGGCAGAGAGGGAACAAGCCTCGGGCGCGCAAGAATGCTGCGGCCACGAGCTCTTCCTGCCGCGCAGAGTGCGCGCAAGGGACCTCACCGTGCAAGTGTGTGCGGGGCTTTGTCTTCGTGAGGCACAAGGTGCACTCACGGTTTTCCGGATCTTCAACAAAGAATCAGAAAGCAACAATGAGGTCTCGGCCTCTCCTTTTATAGGCAGAGAATCCTCAAAACTTCCGCGTGATAAATCTTTGAACTCCCGAAAGTTTCGGGTTATCAAGATTTTCCAAATCTTAATTTCTTTCCTCTGTTTCCACGCGGGTTCCCATTTATTTTTTTTCTCTCTGTTTCTCCTCGTGCATGCGATTCATAACACATGCACAGCCTTCGGTTTTGGCCATCCCATGCAAAACACGAATACCCCGATGCCTCGGCAAATCCGTTTGCCTCGGCCTCATTCGAAATTCTCCATACATTGCATGCATGTATATTTTTAAGCATGGTTTGGTTCGTTATGGCCAGACGAGCATGAGGGTGGCTTTACTTCGATCAGCGGTGGCCGGGAGCTCGAAATCCATCTTCGGGAGGCCTCTGGTTCGAAGGAGGTACGCGGGAGGCTTCGGCTCGAGCTCGACGAAGGAGATGATCCGGGAGCCGTTGGATCGGGCGATCAAAATACATCTGACGGCCTGGATTAGATCGCGGCGCCGCGGATGGATCGTGCGGCGCAGATCAAGCGCGCTATGAGACGGACGGCCAGGATCTCTTCCGCGGGAAAATCCCGCGTCCCACATCGAAACGCCGCCCAGTTTTCTCACGGCTTATTACCCAGCCGCTCCCTTGAACGGCCAGTTGAAACTCCTCCCTCCACGGTGCCGCCCCGCACCGTGTTCTCCCTGCGGGCGCGCTCTGCGCCCACTCTTGCTCCCTGCGGGCGCGCTCCTAGCGCCCACTATGCTCCTCGGGCGCGCGGATTTCACC
Organism: Viscum album; assembly: GCA_963277665.1. Classification (NCBI taxonomy): domain Eukaryota; kingdom Viridiplantae; phylum Streptophyta; class Magnoliopsida; order Santalales; family Viscaceae; genus Viscum; species Viscum album. The sequence continues at coordinate 1,643,374,211 of OY728145.1, forward strand.
ACCGCGTGTCCTCGGGGGCTTATACACGCCCCCCCTGCGCTCCTCCGGGCGTGCCCTAGGCGCCCATGCGGTGTCCTTGGGTGCGCCCCCTGCCTCAAGGATGCTGCCCTGGCCTTGAGGGTTCCCCATGGGCGTGGTGACCTTGAGTCCCACAAGTGCCTTGGGTGATGACCCTCGGCTGGCCTCCTTGGTGGCCTATAATTTTTTTTGGCAAAGGAAATGAATAGGACTTTGTTAAGAAACAAAGTACTCCCAATATAAAATGCCAAATGCCACTTAAGCCATCCTTCCTCTTCCTATTCTTCCTTCTTCATTTTTTCTCTTTTCTTCTTCTAAATAATTCCTCCATTCCTCTTCTCCTCACATGATCTTCACTTAGGATATGGAATTCCCGAAGGTTCTTCTTCATCAACCGAACTCTTGAATCAAACATATTCATCAAAGTTCTTTATTGATCCAATCAGAGATCAAGTTGGATCTTCTTCTGATTCACATGCACTAAGAGATAGTGCATGGACTTCTTCAGCTCACTTCATCCACTTAGTACATGTGGATGGATCTTCTTCAACTCCTCATGCATTGTCACTACAATGCATGGTCTTCAATCATTGTTGTGACATTGTATCCAGTTGATACAAGTTCTTGGAACTTAAAGAGCAGCTCAGCAATCGTCTGATTTATATAGAGAATGTTTCAACCACATCTCCTATGTCACTTAGTGAATCTCCTAAGTGACATTCCTCTAAGTTCCATGGCCATTCTCCTTCACCACCAACACCATCACACCCTTTGGAATTCACATCTTGACTCCTTGACATCCATTCATTCCAAGACAACTTCATGCCTCATTGACAACAAATGCAACACAATGCACTTCAATCTCCCCCTTTGTATTTGTTGTCAATACACTCATTCAGCACATATGAATGGGTCAATATGTGTGCCAATATTTTCTCCCCCTTATTGGCAATCAAATGAAAAGGTGTGGTGTGGTTCACTTTCAAAAATATCTTCCTCCCATTGAAAAGTATCTTCTTGAAAAACACTAGGAGAGAGATGATGTCACATGTTCTCTTTAGCAAAGAACCTTTAGTAAATCAGCTCTAAGTCTACTTGGGCTAACCCGGTGTAGAAAACAAGAGTGATGTAACCAAGGAATTCAAAGCTGTCCATAATTCTCTACACATGTGAGATCATGCTTAGGGGTTTGAAATTTTTCAGATATAACAATGAATTGCTAAATCCTGCACATACTTCACAAAACTCATTAGAAAGTTCAGTGCAATGATAAAGCTCCCCCTTTCAACCATTTGTCTTCAATCAATACTCCCCCTTAATTGTCATGATGAATGCAATTAAGAATCAAGGGATGAAAGTATGATTGGAATACCTTCAGTTTCTCAAGATGATATTAATTTTAGAACATCATCTTCTTCAGATTTGCTCCCCCTCAAGGGGTGCACTCTATTCTGTCCAAACCATTCTCCAGCTGAGAAATGATCATCATATTCAATTCCCTGCAATGTTAGCACATGTATATACCAAGAGAATAAGGGAATAAGATGGAACCTCCTTGGTTCATCAATGTGAACAACAAGGCTGAGAAGATTCTCTCAACCGAGGTGTCCCATTTTCACCAGCCTTCACACTTGCACATTTGATTTTCAATGATGTTTGTGCTGGTGTGTATCTCAACACATCTTCATGTGAAATCTTATTCTTCTCTTTTGCTTTAGCAATTGCCAGTACTTCCTCTTCAGCTCTTTGTAGATCTTTGGCAAGTTGCAACTGATTTGGCCATATGACTAGTAAGTCACTTGGAAGTGTGGCCTCAGTTTTGGAAATTCCACATGGTTCTTTTGATGCTGTCAAGCTACCTCTCTTAGGCAACTTGTTTTCAATCAATCCCTTCTGCTTCTTCTGGATTGATTGTCTGTTTGAGTTCAGTTGGATTCTATTGATTTCCATGGCTTGTTTACAAAGATCCATGGTATGACCTTTCTTTCCACAGTAGAAGCATGTCTTCTTGGTGGTCCTACTGGATGACTCACCCTTCTTGGATTTAGACTCCATGGACTTCTCTTAATTTCTCAAACACTTCTTGGCAGCATTTTCCACTTTCTTATACTTGCTTCCCAAGGATTTCTTTTTAGCCAGGTTCAGTGATCTTCTCTTCTTTTGAGCTCTGGATACAGTTGGAGATTGACATGTATCTATTTGACCACTCTTGCAATCATCCCAGATGTTATCAAGTAATCCAAATATATTTGCAGTAAACAGATGTCTCTGGACCTGTGGATGCTGCTTCTTTTCTTCTGGCTTGCTCCCCCTAGGAATGGGCTTCCTCTGTACTTTGGCATTCAGTGGATTGTACCAACAATCCTTTGCACAATGCCCATACTTGTTACAACACCAGCATTGTCCCACGAATCTTGACCTTTTCAGTCCTTCTGATTGTAGGGTACTTTTCTTGACCTGTTGTGCTGTTTCAGGAGAGCTCTGCTTCTTTACTGTCTTCATCCATATTTGTTTGGAATTATTCTTCCATCCTGCACTTTTTGTGGAAACACAATTAGAAGCATTAGTACAAGATGGTATGGATGGTACCTTCCTTTTAGAAGTTGTTGCCCTTTTATTAGAGGATGTCTTTCTTTTAGAATCATCCTGCTCAATGCATACTTGAGTAGCAACATTTCTCCTTTCAGCTGACTGGGAGGCTTCAGCTTTGGGTGATTGCTGATTTTTCAATATCACCTCTAGTTCTAAGCATTTCATATTGAGGGAGTTCTTCTCATCCTCAATAGTTCTTAGCTTTCCTTCCCAATTCTATTCCAGCTGATTTATCTTGTCTTCATGCACCTTATTCATTTCAAGCAATGAGTTGTCCAGCTCCTTCACCATTTTGACTTTGTCTTCTAGTTGAGCATCTTTGACAACCATTGACACTTTGTGCCTCTTTTCCAGTGCATGGAAAACTTCTTTGACCACAGTCTTAAAGAATTCTTTCTCAGAAAGGCTTCTCTGCAATTCTTCAGCAGTGTCTTCATATCTTTCATTGCAAAGAAATACTGTTTCATCTTTGGCATTTACCAGCTTTCTAAGAGTGTTGGTTATGCCAACCCTTTTTGCCAATTGGACTTCCAGAGAATTGGCTTCATCTTCTAGCTGTAATTTTTCTTCTTGAAGATCAAGGAGGCCTGTAGCTATACACATTGCAATTTCCTTGGGGACTCTCTTCTGAAGATATTTGATTGCATTTAGAAGATCATTGTTCCTTCCATCTTCATCACAGCTAGAGCAGGCTTCATCAGAAGAATGATAAAAGGAATTTTCATCTGATGTGACTTTCACATTTCTTTCCATAGAAGGAGTTTCTCTGATTGTAGCAACCTTCTTCCTCATCTTCTTTGCCTGTTTTTTCATTCTGTTTTTCAGAGTCTTGGCAGATATCTCCATTTGAGGCTGTTCTTTCATTTCCTCAAATCTGCACTCCATATAGACTCCCTTGGATCTTTTAGAGGTAACCTCCCTCTGATACCAATTGAAGTGCCCAGATCAGTGTGAATCACTGAGAGGGGGAGGGGGTGAATCAGTGATCCTTTAAAACTTTTTACTAATTGATTCTTAATCAATAAAACCTCTATGGCTGGTTAAAGCCTCGATCCACTCTTCTTGTATCTCTCAACCTTTCCCGGATAATGCAGTAATGAAAAGGCACAGGACACAAGGATTTACAAGGTTCGGCACCAAAGGCCTACATCCTTGCCATGCTCTCCAAGCATGGATTCTCCCATTATAATCTGTTAGTATTACAATGGCCGATACAGCTTCCCACCGTATCTCTCCTGAGTCCCACAGGAGGGTCTTTATACTGCGTCCCACAGTGTTACCAGAGTCCCACTGGCCTGCTCAAGAATCCCACTGAAGACTTCTTCTCCCTGAGTCCCACAGGGTCTTCTCTTGGCTCCTCGAGTCGCACGAGTAGCTCTTCTTCACTTTATGTTCTTCAAGTATCCTCAGCAGTCTGGGATAAAGACTGCTGGCCTTGCTCTGTACCTCTGATCACTTGTGATGATCAGGGTCTTCTCAATCTACTGAATGCTCAGACAAATAATATCTTTATCTTCGGTCTGGTCCAGTCTCAGTTGCACACCACTGATTTAGCACTGTTCACGTGTGCACGTGCATGCATGCTTGCATGCACTCTCCTTTTCCTCCTCTTGGTGCAGTAGACCCACAAAGGATGTAGTCACTTTAAGCACACACCTTCTTCACAATCTTCACACACTTAATTCTATTTGTTTACACACTTAAAAGTGTGTTGTACTTTGTGTGGGTCTTCTCCTCTTCTTCTAAGTGAGCACACACTTCTTGTGCACACACATAGGTTCGGCCTTCTTTGTCACTTGTTTATGTACACATAAATTGTTCTTTGTTTTGCACACACTTGACTTTGGCCTCTTCCCTCTTCTTGTTGCACACCCAAATAATATTCTTTTAGCACACACTTGATCTTGGCCTACTCCTTTATTCTTGCACACACTTGGGCCGTAGGTGGTTCTTCAAGTTTGCACACACACACAAATGTGTGGTCTTCACTTCACCCACTTGCACACACAAGGCATGCCTCTTCCACTTGCACACACTTCCTCTCGGCCTTTTTCACTTCACACACAATGTGTGGTATTCCACTTCACTTGGCACACAAGGCACTAAGGCTCGGCCTTCTCTTCCCTTCTTGCACACACACCCGAACACCTACTGCCCTTCTTTGCAGTTAGCACACACACAAGGGGAAATGTGGCTACGGCCTTCCACTTCTCTTGGCACACAAGGTTTACTCTTTTATTCTTCTTTGCACACACAACCCGAACCCCACTAGTGTGCAGGCGCGCAAGGGTTGCGGCCAAACTTCTCAACACTATGCACACACACTGTCCATGGCGTGGGTGTTTTCACCTTTTAGCACACACCCACTTGGTGTGTAATTCTCATCACCCAATTTCAAACAAGGCGTGCAGGGTGCACGGCACAGTGGCGCGCAAGACCCAAGGGTGGTACTGCCTCTGGTGCGCAAGTGCACTGGCCGAGGGGCGCGCAAGACCTCCTACCCGCGGGGCGCGCAAGTGCAACACCCGCGGGGTCTTCCTATTGCCGCGCAAGGGTGCGGGCAGAGAGGGAACAAGCCTCGGGCGCGCAAGAATGCTGCGGCCACGAGCTCTTCCTGCCGCGCAGAGTGCGCGCAAGGGACCTCACCGCGCAAGTGTGCGCGGGGCTTTGTCTTCGTGAGGCACAAGGTGCACTCACGGTTTTCCGGATCTTCAACAAAGAATCAGAAAGCAACAATGAGGTCTCGGTCTCTCCTTTTATAGGCAAAGAATCCTCAAAACTTCCGCGTGATAAATCTTTGAACTCCCGAAAGTTTCGGGTTATCAAGATTTTCCAAATCTTAATTTCTTTCCTCTGTTTCCACGCGGGTTCCCATTTATTTTTTTTCTCTCTTTTTCTCCTCGTGCATGCGATTCATAACGCATGCACAGCCTTCGGTTTTGGCCATCCCATGCAAAACACGAATACCCCCGATGCCTCGGCAACTCCGTTTGCCTCGGCCTCATTCGAAATTCTCCATACATTGCATGTATGTATATTTTTAAGCATGGTTCGGTTCGTTATGGCCAGACGAGCATGAGGGTGGCTTTACATCGATCAGCGGTGGCCGGGAGCTCGAAATCCATCTTCGGGAGGCCTCTGGTTCGAAGGAGGTACGCGGGAGGCTTCGGCTCGAGCTCGACGAAGGAGATGATCCGGGAGCCGTTGGATCGGGCGATCAAAATACATCTGACGGCCTGGATTAGATCGCGGCGCCGCGGATGGATCATGCGGCGCAGATCAAGCGCGCGATGAGACGGACGGCCAGGATCTCTTCCGCGGGAAAATCCCGCGTCCCACATCCAAACGCCGCCCAGTTTTCTCGCGGCTTATTACCCAGCCGCTCCCTTGAACGGCCAGTTGAAACTCCTCCCTCCACGGTGCCGCCCTGCACCGTGTTCTCCCTGCGGGCGCGCTCTGCGCCCACTCTTGCTCGCTGCGGGCGCGCTCCTAGCGCCCACTATGCTCCTCGGGCGCGCGGATTTCACCACCGCGTGTCCTCGGGGGCTTATACACGGCCCCCCTGCGCTCCTCCGGGCGTGCCCTAGGCGCCCATGCGGTGTCCTTGGGTGCGCCCCCTGCCTCAAGGATGCTGCCCTGGCCTTGAGGGTTCCCCATGGGCGTGGTGACCTTGAGTCCCACAAGTGCCTTGGGTGATGACCCTCGGCTGGCCTCCTTGGTGGCCTATATTTTTTTTTGGCAAAGGAAATGAATATGACTTTGTTAAGAAACAAAGTACTCCCAATATAAAATGCCAAATGCCACTTAAGCCATCCTTCCTCTTCCTATTCTTCCTTCTTCATTTCTTCTCTTTTCTTCTTCTAAAGAATTCCTCCATTCCTCTTCTCCTCACATGATCTTCACTTAGGATATGGAATTCCCGAAGGTTCTTCTTCATCAACCGAACTCTTGAATCAAACATATTCATCAAAGTTCTTTATTGATCCAATCAGAGATCAAGTTGGATCTTCTTCTGATTCACATGCACTAAGAGATAGTGCATGGACTTCTTCAGCTCACTTCATCCACTTAGTACTTGTGGATGGATCTTCTTCAACTCCTCATGCATTGTCACTACAATTCATGGTCTTCAATCATTGTTGTGACATTGTATCCAGTTGATACAAGTTCTTGGAACTTAAAGAGCAGCTCAGCAATCATCTGATTTATATAGAGAATGTTTCAACCACATCTCCTATGTCACTTAGTGAATCTCCTAAGTGACATTCCTCTAAGTTCCATGGCCATTCTCCTTCACCACCAACACCATCACACCCTTTGGCATTCACATCTTGACTCCTTGACATCCATTCATTCCAAGACAACTTCATGCCTCATTGACAACAAATGCAACACAATGCACTTCAATAAGTCACTAATATATATTATAATTATTCTTCATCAAGAATATACAAATACAAATTATGAATACCAATTTGTCCTTATAGTGAAAAAATAGAAAGTTAATGAAAATATTCTTTATGAACAAAGATTATTTATACCATTTGAAGAAGTGGAAAATCAAGGGGAATGAAAGGTATAAAAATTCTATTAGTTTCTCATGTTCCAATAAGGACTACTTGAATAGAAATTTTACCCAGCCAAATAAGCATGTTGAATCTTCATGTGGAATTTTTATTGAGTAACATTTATCTATAACTATAAATTGGATATTATATAAAACTGAATGTGCTCACATCAGAATCAAAATATTAGAACCAATTAGATTCAAAAATATTAATTTATGATAGTTAGGCCTTCATACATGCAATATAGCTAAGCATTCACCGGTAGCTATTGAGGACTATATCCTCACGTTTCTAACCAGATTATTGTTGCTTTTGAAGTGGTATTATTATCTACCTTTTTTAAAAAAACATATCTTTATATCCAAACCATATTTGGATGTATTTATTTTCAAATATGGGAATAAATTTTTCTTATTTTAAAAGCATATAATTTTATATTGTATGGATCAGTTAAAAAATGGTGATTATGTTTTGGATTACCATAACCCAAAAATGTAAATCTATAATAATGTAGCATCACACACCTCACACCACACAAAAGTTTTTCATCACCTAATACTTCTTGTTATTTAAAATAACTTGACTAAATTACATCAATATATATATTTAAATTATTTTTAATGAAAATCAAAAGGTGCACATCACACCTGTTTTCCAATAAAAATGACTGAACCCCCATTTAGTAGAAATGTGAAATGGAAATATAGAATCTTTATTTAGAATATAACAATGTTATTAGGCCGTTTCCTGATGGTGCAAGGGCTCTGTACACATTCTTCATATCTTTTATGGTTTATTTTAATAGATATGTTAATAACTTCTTAATGAGGTATAATTCAAAATGTTTTGATAAATTCAAGGAATACCATAATAATATTGAGAACCTATTGTTAAGAAGATTATGGAACATCTCTTAGACCCTGGTGGATAATATATTAATCAAGAATTCATTTATTATTTATTGATGTTGTAGATTTTATATCAACTAACTTTACCTTATATGCCTCAAAGGAATGATAAAAGTTAATGGGGTAACCACACCTTATTGTACATGGTGAGATCAATGATGAGTCATGTGATTATTCTATTATCCATTTAGGGATACATGTTACATACAAATGAATACCTAATACACTGAGTTCTATTTAAATCAATAGATAGTATAAAATAAAAATTGTGGAATCCAATGAATCCAATGTTGTATTAGTTACATGTTTAGGGTTTCGAATCATTTGTTAATGCTTATTCAGGTAACAAGATTTTACCAAGAGGAAACAATTGTATCTTTATAGGATATCCTAGTGAGGAAAATGGATAATACCTATGTAATCATTTAGGAAAAATGGTGGTGGTGATAGATGTTCCTAAATTCATAAGGAGGATCGTATCATTAAAAAAGATTGTAGGAGAGAGATAGCCATTGATGAAGTCTAGTATCAAGATAAAGAAGAGTTGGAAAATATTCAAATTAGAGAAAAAATTATGTGAATAAAAAAATTATTCTAGAAATATAATTACTTTTTAGAAGAACGAGATTCATTAGAGAACTAGAGTTTTATGGTTTTCTATTAACTGATGATGGTGACACATTATTAGCTGATTATAATGGTCCTATAATTTATAATGAAGCAGTAAGTGGCAGATAAGTTACCAAGAGGCATGAATCTAGGAATTCTAAAAAATTATTCTATATATGAAAACCAATTGTAGATATTGATACACAGTCTAGTCGATGTAATGTCCATAGGATGAAAATGGGAACATAAGAAGAAACAGGGCATGAAATGACATGTCAATACCTATAAGGTGTGAGTATTTTCAATAGGTTTCCAACTATTTCAAGTCATTGGCTATAATGAAACATTTTCAACAGCTGAAATGCTGAAATCTAAAATATTTCTACATGAAATTATGTCCTTCCATTATTATGAGATTTGGAAATAGTTGTCTGAATATCCTCCCTTAAAAAGGATCCTTCATGAAGATATCTATATGAAATAGCATAAATGGTTTGTGACTTTAGAGGATGACATCAAGGCATTCTAGTTGAAAGGATCCATTTATATATTAAATAAAGAAACCACAATATTGACCATTCATTTTGATGAGGTCATAATTGAATTTTTTTTCATAAATAATGAATTCAAGATATGTTTCTATAATCAATTTAGTTGGAGTGAAATCATTTTCATAATATCATTTTTTAATGAAACATTACTCATTGGAAATAAAATACCAGTCTTATAGTCTATTAAAGAGTGGTCGAATAAATGCTTCTCAATAAAGGAATTGGGAAAGGCATTATATATTCCTTAAATCAAGATCCGTAATGACTCATCCCAGATGCTGATTGACCAAATTCAAAGTATTTACATTGACAAGATACAGAAGAGATTCAGTATGGAACAATCCAAGAGGGATTTTGGCCTTTATAATAAGGCATTGAACTTTCCTTGAAAATTTATCCTCATTTAAAAAAGGAAATAAATAGAATGATAAGGATTTCATACACATTATAAATTTGGTTAGTCATGTATGTTATTCAATGTACTAGTGTAGATATCGCATACCCATTAGGTGCAGTAAGAAGATATCATGATGATTCTGGTGACCTTCATTGGATGAATGTCAAGACTATCTTTATGTATCTAATGATTATTGGGGATATATGTCTTGTTTATGGAGGATATGTGGAATTATTCATTATAGGATATGAACATTATTTTTTTTATACTTATTAGGTTGACGTGATGTCACAAACGATATACATGTTCACATTTAATAGAGGTGATATGAGCTGGAAGAGCTCAAAATAGGTAATTGATATAGATTCTACATCATAATATCCATATAATGTTACATTAGAGATAGATAAATAAGTACTATGTATGAAAAAACATTTTCCATGATATTTAAGTGGTATCTAGAAGAAAATATATTTTCACACTATATTGTGAAAATAATGCAGTAGTGGATCTTCAAAAATATCCATTGTCACATCAACATACGATGTAGATAATTTTCAAGAATAATCTAATGTGGTATTTATCATAAATGGGTAAATATAGAAAGATAATATTTCCATAGAAGACAACATGGATGACCCCTTAACAAAATCCTTGATTTATTAGAAAAATCAATATCATGTTAGGTTTAGAATATTGAAGGTCAGAAGTAGTTATATATAGTATATGTGGGAGTTTGTTGGAGTTGGTGTCCTAGGACCAATAATCTGTACTTTGATTACATGTATATTATATATATTTAATAATAATAAAACTTATTATTATATATTGTTCGGTTGTTCCACATGCTTCTAATATAACAATGTCTAAGAGTATATGTCACATTGATAGGGTAATATATGTTCCTCTTTATGATGAGAACCTTGTTATACTGTGACTATATTCTCAAATAATTTTTTGCAGTTGGGTGACATAATATTATGAGACGCACATTACATTTATTTTCATGTGAGATTACACTTAAGTAGACATGTATTATACTCATGATGTTGTCACCTGGTAATCTCTATGATGGAAAATTTTGTGAAAAATCCCTCCAGTAAAAATTCCCAATTCTTTTGTGTTATCAGATATTTCTATCTATGAGTGTGCGTTATGGTCCTTAGAATTTATGATTACCATTAATTAATGTTACTACTAACATAAGTAGATGTATTTCATAAACCATGACAATTATAATTAGTAGTGATGTTTTATGCAATGTGGGCATCAATAGTGACGTTTCATTAATGAATAAGTCCTGGAAGGATTTTTCCCCTCCGTTATTATGGAAGCTGATATCTCAATCATTTGATTGTAATAGAATCATAACATTAAATTCCTTTTCCAAGTTGTAACAACTTATTTGATTCATATATTCAATGAAATACACATCACGGATATATGTTGGTGACATGAATTTTAATCCTTCTTGATTGGATATTGTGACAAAGGATTTATATTACATAGTGAGCATTCGTGTGTGGTTTTTGACGTTGTGAAATTATCATATTTCACATGGTTTGCGTTAGTAATTACTTTATAGTATTATTTGAAATTAAGAAAGCCTTTTTAATGAAAATGATAAAAGATTCTAGACGGTCACAGATTAAGTGTTCCCATTTATCATAGTTAAATTATATTTGTGTTTAACTAATGGAATAAATATTATTACAATATCCAAGGAATAAATTTTTTCAAGATATATTGATCAAAAAAATGAAATAAATATGTAATCACCGACTTCAGAAAAAAAATATTTATTTAATTCATTTATAATTTTAATTAATATATATTCTCCGGATTTTTAATTAAATATTTTTTTTGAATAATTTGTTTTTGGTTGATTAAATAAATGCTATTGGAGTTAGAAAGGACCAAGGCCATGTCTGGTAAAAAATATTCATTATTGTGACCATTATATAATATTTTTTCTGGCACAAGTTTCTTCATGCCACAAAATAGTAGTTATATATTTATTATAATACAAATTGAGATATATTAAAGGAAATAAATTTTTTAAATAATATTTTAATTTAAATACCAACCCTATAAATTGGTTAAAATGTCTATCGTGTAGATTGAGCAAAATTGAGAGTATATAATTACTGCACATAATGAATTTTCTCTTAGCTACCCCTTCCCTCTCCCTCTCAAGAATGAGATTTTAAAGTGTGATTTTATCAATAGTGGAGAATGAGAAATCAAGAATTCAAAAATGTAATACATTCAACTCGATGTGCTAGCACTTTGAGATCGATTGGCATTTCCATGAGGTCATAGAAGCACATGTGGATAAAATGTAGTGGTATTCTATCCTTGGATCATCACAGAGCAATGAAAGTAATCTAAAAGGGTCCTTTTAGATGATAAAAATTTTCCATTGAATAATGATCTGAAGCCCGTTCATTGATTTCTTCAAATATTAAATAAATTAATTATAAATTAGACATGAAAAGTTTTCTCTCTTGGACTCAGAAAACAATTATTGAAAGAAATTATAATATACCTCCCACCTCAAAATGATTCTAATGTGCTCGAATCCCTAATATATATCCCAATAAAATACATCCCAAATATTGACATAAAGGAAAAAATGACATCTCTACTAAATATTAATGGCCATTCCCATAAACCCCATATATATATATATATAAGTAAAATCCCCAAATCCCAATATATTCAATATTATCCAAACATAAATACCAAAATAAAAAACATTAAAAACAAATAACACTTTATAAAAACATTAAGATCAATTATACTTATAAAACATTTTATGGTTCTTATTTAGTGACACCAAAGACAATATGACATGATACCTACAGGGAAGGAACATATAATTGGTTAGTATTATAGATTATGAATGATTATAGATCCAAATATCTATTCCATATTTAGATGGATAAAATAACTAGAGCTTTCAAACAAAACAAATTAGAGGAAAAACCCCAGAGGATGAATTTATACATCCATTAATAGGTTTCTAAGAGAATTTAATATAACGAACATTAAACAAGAAATGAACTTATTTATCCTTTACAAAATATGAACATGTAATATAATTTCAAATTTGGGGAAAATTTAATATAACATTCTCATTATAAAAAAGGAAATAAATATATTTCATCATTCTAAAACCAAAACCGCATAATTGATAATAATTACTCAATGTGTAAGATGGAGCCTACTATGAATATTCTGAATCATTTAAAACATTTTATTTCTTTGTGAAAATAAATTTAAATATTTTGATAATTTTTCCTATATATGAAATTTCAACATCATTTAATATTCTATACTCATGATATAACAACAAAATATTATTACACATATTATTACCAAATTTTTTTTAAAAAAATATCTAACAAACAAAACCGATGTATCTAGAGGACTGAATTGTTTTAGAGAATTATGTTTATAAACTAAAGATAAAATAAAATATTTTTATTTTATGTTCTATAATAATATCATAGAGCCCTTTGAGATTTTAGAACAACATTACAAAACATAGGGAATACATCATGGAAATAGGAGAGTTTTAAAACCTAGTTAGGGAACAAGAATGACAATGAATAAGAATGTATGAGTCAAATGGAATAATTATATATCATAAAAGACATTTCTTATGAATGATAATATGGAATAATGGAATAAAAATGATCAAATAATAAGATCACTAAACAATATGAATTTGGAAACATAAGAATACATGAGATCATAAGATTAATCTAGGACATACTACTAAGGCATTATAACATAGCATAAATAACAAAATAATTGATTATGTAGACTCATTAATCAAATTCATATCATCTCTAGAGATAGATATGTCACACAATGAATTTTAGAACTATTTTGGGGAATCTATCATAACATGAACATGAATATGTTTTCCACATAAATAAATCATGTAGAGTTTATAATAATATAAAATAATCCTTGGAATGTATTGGGTTAATAATACCTTTCAAAAAATTAATAAAAATATATTTCATAAATATAAAAAATAGAGAACATAAATATTTCTTTTGGATGTATATATCAAATTAAATAAACATATGTCTCAAATATGGTGTATATATAAAAAATTCATAAGAATAGTTAGTGAATTTTGAATACAAATTAACAGTCAAAACAATGATTTATGTAATCAAAAAATTAATTTTATGGAAGAATGAATATAGAATTTTATTATAACCAATTGGTAAAAAAGGTTAACTCTAATATGAAGCAAAATTTATGAAATGATTAATTTTTAGAAGAAATTAAAATTGTGTTATAAGTATGTATTTAGATAAGAAAATGTTCCCCTTAATCATATTAGATTTTATAGAATGTATTGTGATAAAATAAAATCCACATATAACCCTACAAAATAAAGGTATTTTACAATTAAAACATATATAAGATATCTATATATAGAATTTATTATGATTATTAGTTGTTTTAAATATAGTGATAAAGTGAGATAGATTTAAATTAAGAATAATCCAATGAAAATAGGTTTGTTCAGAGTGTCACATAAAATAATGTCTAGATTTGTTCAACACTTTCTCATAACATCAGAAAAATAAAAAATTGCTTTATTTGATATTTTATTTATATTATATTATATTTATAAATATGTTTTTATTATCATTTTATGTAGTTTAAAATTTAATTAATTGATATTCTAGGTCTATATTGATTGATCAAGTTCATTTATTTCATGTGTATAATGTCTTTATAGTAGTGTGTATTTAGAGAGTTAATGTTCTTTAATTCCATAACTTTAGATATGTTTTTAAATGTAGTAAATGAGTCTCCATAAGTAATGAGGCTTCTTGTAATAAAAAATGTTTCATAAATTGGAATTAATTTTACACAATAGGATTTACCATTATATGATTAGTTCATTTTGGTGGGTTTTCTGACTATGGTGAACTTTCAATGTTTCATATAATATGATACTTTCTTTACCAATATAAATAATACTAGAAATAAAATAATCATTTTAATTTAAATTATATTCATAAAAATTTAATTTAAATAATCAATGATGGTAGAGGTGGAAAGTAAAATCTATTGTTCATTGGGGTGGTGAGCTAACTATAAAATGAATAATGTTATTATATTATAATTGATTTATGGGAGGGTATAAAATTGATATTACTCAATTATAATTACAAATCAGTATATATAGTATTGTAGTGATACTATGTTATAGTGTAAATAATTCATATGTTATATTATGAAGAAGAAAATCATCGAAGGAAGATTATTTGAGAATTTTACATCTTCATTTCAGATTATGTTATTGGCTACACCTAATGGCTCCTTAGGATGGACTTTTTGAATTACATGACATATTTTAGATTTAGGAGGAGGGTTATATAGTCCTATAAGAAGTTTTTTAGAGCTCCATATCTTATAATGTTTTAATAGTATGGGTTGTATTTATAATTGGATAAGAGGGGTGTTTTAAATATATTTTTCATTAGATTGTTAAATTTTGTCAAGACTGAAAATAGTATTCAATTTTGTGACAAAATAAAATAATTATTACATGTGACACCTATATAATATTTGATTACATCCCAACATATTTTACTAATTGTGTATTTCACTGATAATGTAAAATAATTTATTTTTTTGAATAATAACATTCTTTATAAATTTAATATTTCATGAATTAATCAAGATATTCCAATGAAAAAATTTAATATAATGATTTAAAATATGAAATTAAAATATTAGAAATAATTCTTTCGTATAAGAAACTTTATATTTATTTAATTTATTTTATGGAAATATATTTTAGTCATTAATGAAATATATAACATATATAAAACTTAGTCATTTTTTTATAAAATTATATTATCATTTGTATATATATATATATTTTTTCATGAAATTAATTTAAAATATTTAAATTTTATTTTATAATATTAAATTTATCATAATTTCTTTCAGTGAATGTAAATCATATATATTTTGTCTAAAATGATTTTATGATTTTTTTTAAGATAAACATTTATTTAATCATAATTAATGCATCCATGTAATGATATTATGATAAAAATGATTCATATAATTTCAGTAATATTTTTTATGATATCCTATATGATTACTAACCCAATGATCATATAATGGTCACATTTCATCAATCATATAACATCTAGAAACCTACACCCTCATATTTGGTGATAATAACATAATAATTAGGTTATTATGTTGATAATAATAAACATGAACCAAGTTATTCCATAAAAATCATATAACAAAAAAAGGATGTAATGAATAACTAACATACTCAATTCCCATTTTGGAATATATTTTTTTTAGAATTAGGAACAACACTTATATTAACAATATCCATGATATTAAGAAATAAATTTTCAATCTATAACGAAATATTCATATTTCACCTTAGTTAGTCATCAGCATCTATATGAAAGCCTTCTAGTAATAATTCTTTTAATAAAATTCTTAGTGTCCTATGGGAAAGAAAATATAGTAAATATGTGAGAAAATATCAGTAAGGGTATACATAAGAATTAAAATATAAATATTATCATTTAGTAAGAGATAATAATAATGGTGTGATGAAATATTAAAACTAGATAAAATAAAAATAAGAGAAATCATTCCCATCAAAGAATGGATCTTCAATCACAAAATAAGTCATAATGCTTTAATAATGGAAGTGTTATAAAAATCAATTATCATGAACCTCAAAAGTTTTATATTAATCATTAGAGAAATAATAACCCATAGATTGTATAAATATTATTTTTTTTATATTATGAGACATTATCTACAATAAACCCTTATAGAACAGTTATATAACATTGGAAAATTGAACAATTATATGGTTGACTTCCCTAACCAATAAAATAGAGATCGATCTAGGAACCCCCATTATAAATGCATTATTGGGTTCACTATTGAGATATAATGGGCATCAACCATTCCTAAAAAAATAATGAGAATGATAAAATGAATAAGGTATGTAGAACATTAACAACATAGTAGAACTCTTAAGAACATTCACTATTACAATCATAACATGATTAAAAAATGGAAATGGGTTGAAATGCATGAAAATATATTCTAAACAATCACAATCCATCCAAAAATGAATTAGGATCATATTATTATAGAATATACCGTGTGGGAATATCTGATATCCATGTTTTTTTGAATTCAATGAATTGAAATACCATTTGAATTATATTAAAAAAATTATTGATGAAAATAAACTTTTAATATTAAAAATTAAATTTTTAAATAATATATTCACAAAATATATTGAAAAAGTAATTCTTTGATAACATTCATGAAAATATATTATATAAATATCAAGTAAAAATAATGTCCATTGTAGATAATATATCATTTCATATTTTAACCATCGGAATAAATAATTTTTTATATTTTTTAAAGGGTGTCAAAATATTGATATGGAATAGAACTATTCCAGATCTAATAGAAGATAAAATATCAGTATAACATAAAATCAACATTCTAAATGTTTCACTAATAAATATAGCGGGAAATTTAAAGTCAATATGTAAATAACATTCATAACAAAAAAATATGTGGTAAATTAAAATAATATCACATTATTTTATCTAAAAACATTGAACATATTCAATCTCATAAAGAAAGATTATTGTGACATAATGCCATTTCCCTTATGGTATGTTTTTCACAATAAGACCAAAGGATGAATAACATAAATTGTAACCTTAAATATCATTAACATAAATATACAAATGATATTATATGTAAAATTGGAATTATATAGACCTTATAAATTTAGATATGCTCATATCATTAAATTTATGTTCAAAATAAAATGCAATTTGAGATAAACAATCCTGAAAAGGATCTTATCATTGAATTGAGAGTTAATGATTGGAGGGACTATGCGAATTAAATGTAAATAAATAGAAAACTAATGGAAGTATCATATAATAAAATTTTCTATAATTTAACCTATAATAATCGGTATCCATGATAATGAGGAAGTAATATAACACAATAAAAATAAAATGAATTATGAAATTGTTTTCGACTTGGTAAAATACATGTAAAATATCCTTGGATGAAATGATTCATACTAAAACATTTTATTTCATTAAGTATAGAGGATTCATGATATAAAATTTTAATGACATAGTATATAAACCATATAACATGATTTAGATGAATAACATTAAAATAATTATCAACTAAGGATTCTTTATATAATACCCCTTACTATTTTAGTAATCCCAAAATCAAAATTTCATCAAATATAAAATCTCATATTGATTCTTAAATCATAATTAATTTCAGGAAATTATTCAAAAAATTCATTAATCGGTAGAACATACAAAAAATATAATTATTTAATATTTTAACAGTTTTAGTGTTTATGATATATTTTTTCAAAATAAATTTAATTTCTTCGATATCATGCTTAAAAATCACTGTTGTGGTTCAACAAAACATGAATTGAAATTAAAATATTATGATATAATATGATAGTTATTCAAAGGAATCAGAAATGTATGTGTGAATAGCAAGGACTAATTTATGAAAATATACATTCTAAAAATGGTCACAAATATATATATATATATATATATATATTATTATTTCCTCAGTAAACAATTAATAATAATTTAAAATAATTAAAAATTATTTGAAAAAGAAAGAACTATTTTTTTTGAGTAAAAATATTTATGTGACAAAACGAGGTTTTCTCAATAAATTAAAAAAACTTGTTGATAAATCACTTTAATTAAATATATATTATATATTAAATTAAATTTTTAACATTCATCTAATTGTTTTAATAGAAAGTATATATTAATAAATAAAATTTTATTCTTCTAAACTCTATTTTCCTAAAAAGTGGTTTTTTTCACATTTCTCATAGTTATTTTTTAAAAACAATTATCAAATTATAGATATTTTATTTTTAAAAAATAAAATTAATTTTTCAAATATTAATTTTAATATTTTATTTGGGTGAAATTTTTTTAATTGTATATCTAGATAAATATTTCATTGAAATGTAAAAAATACCGGTTTCTATTAACAATTATTATTTCATTTTTAATCATTTAAAAATATCACATATTTTTTTAAGATGGGGTTAAATATAAAATTAGTATCATAATGTATATATTATTCCAATTTATTTCATTTTAATCAATCATATACTAAATGTTGGTGTGATATGTTTTTAAAATTTTCAACATTTTCTCTATGGGAAACAACTTTCTTGTTGGGTCTAATGGATTAATTTTAAATTAATTTTTTGACAACAATAAATATAATTTAGAAAAATAGAATATATATTTGGGATTTGAATAATCTATATTTTCTAATAAGGTATACATAATTTGTTTTAATTTTGAATTGTGAATGTAGTAAAAATATATTATTACGGTTAATGGCAAAACGCGTCTACAAATGTGTTAAACAAAACAAATAAACAATAAAACGACATAAAAACATCTAAAATAGCCATTTTATTGACATATATCATCAGTATCATCTATAACATTAGATAATGTAATATTTTGGATCCTTTTCCCATATAATAAATGTTTATAATCCTTTTTATTTTAAAGAAATTCCTAGTGTTCCACTAACATCACTTTTAAAATGCCACCACACATCCTCCCCTAATCACTATATAATATTCGTTTTCCTTGGATAAAAAAAAATTACTCGTAAATTATATCAACAATAAATTGATAGGATATTTCTATTATAAATATATCATATATATCATTTTTGTTTTAAAAAAATGTTGTTGTCCAAAGAGGATGGATCCAATTAAATCGAGTATCAATATTTAACATCATCTTCCACATCAAATAAATATTTTCCATTTGTCCTAATAAAATAACACTAGTATCAAACATATAATTATATTTTTTGTGATAATTTATAACCTAATTCTTTCAACACTTCTATTAAGAGGCATATGAAATCATCATTCCTTTGTACATCAGACCATCGCCTCACGAACCAATTATATTCGTTTTCCATCAACCTCTCTCACGACTATATTTATATATTAATATATTTATAATATATATAAAGTTTTTTTATATTATAATAACATTTGAATTATATTTCGACACTTATTATCTTACCTCCTGCCCCGTTGGAAAACAATTATGTTCCTCATTGGTACAGAAGACTGCCACATCAAAATATCCAAGTGTCATTGTTTTCCTTTTCCATTTTACTTGAATGTAAATAAGAATATATAAAATTAATATATTTGGTTATTTAAAAAAATAGCCTTTGAAAATAATATAACAAAAAAAACATTTTTACATTCAATACCGTGGAAGATATTATTACATCACACATGGGTATAGTAGACTACAACCTCATAAAGCGATGTGATTTATTTTTCTATAACAATTTTGGGTAATGTAATAATGATAAATATATTAATGATATATGAAACATATAACATAATTAGGTTGATATATTTTGTAATTTTTATTTTCCATTATATTTTTCTATCTATTAGAAAACACAAAAAATGTTTATTCATGTGTCAGGCCAATTATATCCATGATAGGTGCATTTCATTTTCAATTTCAAAATTTTAGGGATTTCTAGAAATAAATATATAATTAATAGATAAGATATTTATATAAATTATAAAACTATATTTATTGTTTAAACATGATAAAATTAATTGGACCAAAGATATAAAATCAATATATACAAGGAAAACAAAGCAGTTGTTTCCTGAAATGTGATTTTAACATAGAACTTTAAAATAATTTGTAGCAAAAGATCATAAAATAATTTTATATTATGATATTGATATATATATATATTTAATTTTAATATAACAAGCATATATTTCATATATAAGATATTTGAACATGTATACAGGAGGTTGATAATTAAGGTTAGATATTCCTAGTATCTCTTTTATTTATGGAAGACATATGACAATTGATTACTCATTTATTTTAAGTGGTTTATATAGTGCCTATTATATAATTTTATATCATAAATCTACATTTTTTGATTATATTTAATTTTTTATTTGATTTAATTATTCATTTTGGAATATGATTAAATGTATTACTAAAAATAGAAGGTATGTTTAACTTAATGTTACTTATTTAACCCCATATGTTGTGTTATGCATCTATCTTCTTTTTTAGTGTATATATAGAACCACTCACATGTAATGTCATTTAATTTTTTACTCTCATGATATGTTAATATTATATTTATTTTACTCTTTATAGGGTTTTCAATTAGTGGTTATTAATGTGGTAAGTGGTTTATGATAAAATCTCATTATTTATAGGTATTATTTATGAGCATGATTTAGATGATGGAATATTATGATCTATCACCCAATAAAGTAATAAATTTTATTATCCTATATTTATCTCATAAGAATAAATATTTTACATTAATTTTCCTCTCATTATGTACTAAATAGGTGAAAAGTATATTTTAAAGGGAAATCATCTTCTTTTCCATATTCGGTCAAAAAATTATTTTCTTCCCAATCCATGATCATTAAAATTAAAAATTGATTTTACCATTTACCAAATGATTTTTTAAATAAAATTTTACCCATATTTTACATTTTTTAAAATACTTTCAGTGGAATAATTATGTATTTTTTCAAATAAGCCCCATTTGTCTATTAAAAAAATGATAAAGTTATCTTTATTATAACATATATTATATTTATATAATTTCTCACCATATTTAAAAATAAATATCCTAAAAAATTATCTATATGTTTCAAAAACTATTTTCAATGAAATAGATTTTGATAAATTTTTATGTTTTACTAATATTTCATTGTGGAAAGGGTGTTTTCCAAAAAAATTGATTTCAATTAAATGTAAATCATTCTTTATAAGATTCCAATTTTTTTTAAGAAAATTATTTTTAAAATGTTTTATGTTTTAAAATATTTTTCAATGCGGGAAGGATATTTTTCTTAAGAAATATTACATGTATTCTTTCAAAATATACTTCTACTGAAGATATATCATTGGTGTTAGTTATTACTTATAGGGGATATGATACAGGGATATTATTATAATTCTATCTCTTAATGGTTTAAATTTATTATTAAAATATATTTATGAAACATGATTCTTTTATATGGGTTATACCATGAAAAATTTATTATAAATGAATGTTCATTTTTCTAGGGGTTATGCGTTGATAAAATGAGGAAATTACTATGCATATTGTTTCTTTTACATAGGTTATGTTTTGATGTAATAATTAATAGATCCACTTCTTTTCATTGATTTGGATATAATGAAAGTTTCATGATGTTGTGGTAATCTTATGTTTGATTTTCCTTATGTGACAGTGGTTATGTTATAACCATGTATAGTTTTTTCATTAAGAATAGTATATGTTGGATATTTATATAGATAAAATTAATTAGGTAATAATTTATAACTCATGAGATAAATAGGATAATATGGAGAATTAATGATGTTAATTAATTGACTCTATACTCTATAATAGTATTGGGGATGAATATTGACTAGTATAATGGTCCGAGGAGTGAACCCATTTAACTATGAAAGTTCTAGAAAATAACCACGACATACTAATGGAATTAGTTTTTGTTAATATGTTTAGTAAAAAATTATTCTATATCTCAATGATATCATAACACCCCATGATCATTGGAAAAAAATTATGTACGGTCGTTTTTTCAGCATGCAACACTGAGCATAAAAAAATTAAAAATATATAACAATTATAACCTAGAAAAAAAATGGTTGAGTATCAAGATTATTAACTTATTTAATATATATTATCTGGCCAATATAAATTATTAATATATTATTAAAAAATAATCAATCAATTTTTTAATAAAGTAATTGTATTATACAAAAAATTTGTGTTCTTTGAAAATTATTTTTATTTCACCTTCTAATGTAATATTATAAATAATTTTTTTAAATGTATAATTATTTTTATAATTAAATAAAATTTTAATATATTAATATAATAATGTATTTTGGGTGAATTTTTGGGTTTTTTTAAATGTTGATTTTTTATTGAAAAATGAATAATACCAAAAAAATATAAAGTGTCATTTATTTTCTATATATTAAGTAACATGGAATTTAAATTTTTCAATTACGACCTAATGAAAAATATGTAATGATTAGTAATATTATGTATCCATAATTACATCATTATAAAATTTAAAATGTATTTTAGAATAATATTATTTTCGATTTAAAAAATGGATTTTTTGAAAACCTTATTAATGTGTATAATGTTTCTCCATTTGGATTATTTAAAATAATCCATAACTAGAAAATTTTTAAATAAAATTTATAATATCGAAACCAATAGATAATAATTTATATTCATAAAATTATTTTTATTAATCAGAATGTTAATATGAAACCATTTTATTCTTCAAAAATTCACTTCTTGAGAACTTATTTTTTCATCATATCATTAGAGTTCATTAATAATTAAAATGTGCCACTTATGTGAATTGAATTTGGTTAAATGTATTATATATTTATAAATAGAATAATTTATATTATCCTATAAGGTATTAATAATTTATGACACTAATTAATTGTGAGAAAATTATAAATTTATTACTCTAGTTAAGGTAAAAATGGAGTTACAGGGGGTTACACTTAAATGATAAGGATTAAAATGAATTAAAAACATGTGTAAAATTTATTGAATAACCATATTTCATAATTATAAGGTAACTTTCCTAATAATGGTTCATTATAGATCCTTTTTCATGGGGGAAATGTTGTTACACATTTTTATATTACAAAAATTACATGTTTTCCACAAACAACACATATTAATGGAAACCTAATCGCATATCCCCTTCACACCGTAAAATAACAATTATCATGGAAAATACCTACCTAAATAACATATTTTGTTTCTTAAAAAAGAAATATATTCCTTATTATTATTTTTAATCTGTCCTACATTATATTTCATTGCTTAATTAAGGTGGTTTCTTAAAGAAGTAGTGTCGTTCGTAACCGGGCATCTTTTTTTGTTTATTCTTCCAACTCCATAAAATATTCTCCAGTTATGATCACATTATAATTTAATTATGTAAATATATAAAATATTTCCTTATTTTAATTTAATATACAAAATTCATATCTTTTTTAAAGACCAAAACACATAAATCCCTATTTAGTGGAAATAAATGCTGTGTAATTATTTATAAAATGATAACTGTTACAATATAAAAAAAATTAAAAAATAGAATCCACTTTACTGGTCTATGTTTTTTATAAAATAAAAAAAATTGTTTAATTATAAATTAACAAAATTAAAGGATAAAACATATATAATACACATCACACACATTAACCTATTATCACAGTCTTAATACATCGATCTTCAAAGGGACCTATGAAAGAAATTTATAAAAAATAGGGTGAGAATTTAATATAACCAGAAGGTTTTTCAAACAATATTAATAAATTCATTAAAAACATTTTTTTGAATAAATATATATACATATAATTAGGAGATAAATTTATTTAAATCTATACAAATACATATAACTTAAAAAACATAAATTTCAAAAAGTAATTATATTTGAAAAGGTCATTGGGATTCCGCCATTAGAAATAATAATTTTTTCTTGGTCATTCATGATACATAATAATTTCATAATTAAACAATAAAATTTAAATTGAAATATTGAATTTATTATGATTTCATGGTATATCGTTGTTATGCATAACACATTACCATGAATATTTAAAAATGGGACGTCCTTAACTACAATATAACATGATGGCATGCTTAATTTCCTATGTGCACTCTTTAGAAACATGACAATAAAATTATAAGAATGATAAAAAAATTATAAACTTGAAAATAAGGATTTAATACTTATATGTATATAAACATTGAATTTAAATTCTAAATGAAAGTACCTGATTTATCCCACAATAATCACACATAAACACACCAATTTATATATGAAATGGAATTTATTATACTAATAATCACAGTATAAAAACATGTTTATTTAAATCATTGATATAAAAAACTTTTTTCTTTAAAATAATTAAAAAATAGTTTTGATAATTATAAGTACAGTATTTTCAAAAGGACATAAATAGTCTCATTATAGTACCATGAATTAAATTTTGATTTTATAATTATAAATAAATCATTTAAAAATAACCAGGAACATATAAACACATAATTAGTTTCTTAAAATAATGAATATTATAGAAAATAAAATCAATTTTTTAATTCTGCAGTGACTTTGAAATTAATAATTAAACAAAATATAAATACATTTAAAAGTATATGTTGTAGTTGATTTAGCTTAATTTTCATAAGATAAATATTTTAATTCCTTACACAAATATAAATCAAAAATTGAGTTGATCGATAAAAATAATACCTTATAATTTAAAACTGAATACTAAAAAAATTATATAATATACCCTTTTTAAATTTTGATTAAAAATGTTGAATATCTCTTCGGCATTTCAAACACACTCTACCTCCATCTGAAAAAAAATATTGTGTTTCATGTTCATTTTCACAATGAAATAATGTTTTTATGGGAAAATGGTGACAATGAATTAATCAAAGGATTCCTTGATGATTTTAAAATTAATAAACAACTATGCTTGCAGGGGAAGCTGAGAGCAGGTAGTGAATTTAATATTTCGTCTATATGCTCATTCTTTTACAGAAATGGATCCACCAAGAGAGAAAAATCATAAAAATGATAATATATTATAAAACTATTTTAGAATAGACAATTGGGGATAAAAAACATTGATATAATTAATTTAAGATTCCTACAACATCTGTAGACAAAGATTCAATTATCATCTATTCATTGTCAGAAAAAACCACAAAACAAAAAACAATCATCCAAATAAGATAAGATAATTGGATAATAGTACAAATAAAATAATGGATGCTTGAAAATCTAAACAACTAGTGGATCCATACATATAAAAATCAATGAAAACAAACACCTACCTTGAAGTAGACATGAAAAGATGTGAACTAGAAGGTCGACATTGATGAATAAATAACTCGAACTCGAAATGACCCAGAACTGGTTTGATTTCCCCCTTCTTGACATAACCCAATACCATATTTGATACATGACGATGAAATGAATTTCGAAATATCTCACTTGCATTTTGTCTCCTTTGGGGGAATCTCTCTTGCCGAGTTGATCTCCATTGCTCAGAGCTTGTGTATCCTTGTACAGTACTACCTCTCAGAGGTTCATACCTCCAATCAGGATCCTAGAATGAAGGTCATGAAACCCTCAGGTCCCCTTGTTGCACGACTATGAAACTCCACCAATAACCCCAATTTCATTTTTCTACCCATTATTAGTTTTTTTCATTTTTTAAAACACATAGAATTTGATAAAAATAACATAGGAATGGAATAATTTAATAAACATATTTTAAGCATATTACATAACTAGTAATTATAATTTCATAAACATATATAATTATATATATATATATTTGAAATTAAACCATTCAATATATTTATTATATAACATATTGATAAAATGGGTTTACAAAAATAAATAAATTAATATAATTTTTTTAAAATATTATTGTAGATATAGGAGAACAATATTTTATTTTAGCATATTAATTTTAAAACAACAAATAATAGGTGTAATTAATTTTATTTATAATAATTAAATTAATTAAAACACAAAATTTTTAATATTATTTTCAATGAAAATCATCAAAAATATTATTTTTTTGTTTCTAATTATAAATAAATCCATTTAGGAAAATATTTTTATAAAATCCCAATGTTTCAAATTTTTGGGATGTCACATTCTCCCCCATAAAATAATCACACACTTGCAATTCATTGATCAAGCTCCACAATATTCGGAATTTCCAACATCAGAATTAAAAAATACTAGGAAATCCATACTTTTATACTCTACAATTGTGAAGAAAACATATAATCATTAAAATTGTCTAGAACATTGTCATGACACCAATTTTAAATACAGGAACTCGTTCTACCAAATTTGGTGATAATACATGTTGAATATTTTTTTTATAAAAATTTAACTGA
The DNA here is from genome assembly GCA_963277665.1 of Viscum album. NCBI lineage: Eukaryota > Viridiplantae > Streptophyta > Magnoliopsida > Santalales > Viscaceae > Viscum > Viscum album. The sequence continues at coordinate 1,643,401,005 of OY728145.1, forward strand.
AACATTACACAAGACTTTACACAATGGAAAACCATTTATCACTCTTGGTATTGGAGAATAGATAAAATGAACATTTTTATCATGGATTTAAAATTTTAATGGTGAATAAAATATATTATACATTGGGAACATTAACCCTTTATTAAAACCTCCCAATATATGACTTCAATGTGATATCTGAAAATAATTTTTTAAATATTATTTAAGAATTTAATATTCCAATTAAGGTGTTCCAAAAATGATACTAAATGCATTAAAATATTTTCATTGGATAAATATATATACATATACTTGGAGAATTATTTTATTGAAATCTAAATAAGTATATATAACTTATTAGATAATAAATTTCACAAAATAATTATATTTGAAACGATCATTTCGATACCTCCGTTGATAATAATAAATTTTAATATTCCATTCATGATACTTGGCAGACCATATTAAACATGTAAGGCTGACAGTCATAACTCATATTGAACAAAGTCACATTATGATTTATGGGTTCACACACCATGACATCACTTAACATTTATTATACTAGTTACAATTTTTTGAAAAATAATTTTAATAGACTTTTCATTCTCTTACATAACCCATAAATTTTCAAATCACATTAAAATATTTTATTTAAAATAAAATAACCTTCCGTATAACATTTCATTAACATTTACTTGATAATTCATAACACGTTTTATTCATAGAATCTTACGCTTGAAATTACTATCTTTATTTGTAAATCATAAATAAAATGGATAATTAAATAAATTCACAGATTATCGAAATATAAATATATGATTTTTTATCACTAAAATATTTATAAATAATATCTAATTAAGTATGAAATTTATTTTTTTAATCGAATCAATTTTAAACAATACTTTTTATATTATGAATAAATATATGTATATAATAATTTCATATGATTACTTTAAAATTTAAATTGAAATCATGAATTGATTGTGAATGCAAGGTATGTTAATGTTATACATAACACATGACCATGGATATATGAAAATTCGACCTCTTTATTATTAATATATCATGATAAAATGATTAATTTTATAACCGCTCCATTTTAGAAACATGTCTATAAAATCACAAACATGACATTATAATTATAAAAAAGAAAATAAAATTATTAACACGATATTAATAATTTCATCATTATATATATAAACAATGAATTTAAATTCTAAAATTAAAATGATTATGTTTCCCATAATAATCATAGACCCACCTATATATATTTGACATCAAATTTATTATAATCATAATTGAATAATAAATACATTATTATTCAAAATAGTGGAAAATTAAAATATCCATTTTTACAATAATTAAAAAAAAAATTTATAAACATAAAAAAATCATTTTTATATTAAAGAAATAATTGCATTAAACTGATATATATTAAAACATGATTTTATAATTATAAATAATTCCTTATAAAATAAATTTGAACATATATGTAAATAATGAAACTCACACAATACTAATAAATTATTAAATAAATATATACATTATAGCCACAAAGAATAAAAAAATCACAGTGAATCATTATATCATAGTAGGTAATAATATATATACTAGTACATTTAGTATGTTTTTTATAAAATAATTGATTTTATACATTAAAAAACTTATATTAAAACTTATATTTAAAACTAAAAATAATTCATTATAATTAAAAATCAGAACACTAAAAATAAAGAATATAATCTCACTTATATGAAATGTAGAATAAAAAGTCTAGAAGATATCCTTGGCATCATATAAGCAGTCAAACTCCTACAAGAAAAAAGAATTTTTTTTCGAATTCACATTAATAATGGAAAAAGGTTTTTAAAGGAAAATGGTGAAACTATTGACTAGAGAGTATTTACCATAGATTTTATAATAGAGACATAACAAGTATTGAAGATCCAGTTGAGCAGATGTAGAAAATTTAATATTTCATCTATATGTTCAAAATTTTGATGAAATGGATTCAAATAGAGAGAATAATCTATATAAAAATGATAAAATAGGATACAATTATATTATAACAGACATTTTTTTATCAAAATCATTGTAAAAAAATAATTTCAGATTATAAAGATATCTGCAGAAAAAGATTCAATGAACTACTATTGATTTTTCAAAAGAAAAACCCAAACCAACAAATAGAAATGAAAAACTAGATAAGTTAAATGGATAAGAGTATCTAGAAAATTAAAGAAAAGGGTAAATAGGAAAACAATAGAATTCATACATAAAAAAATAAGAAGAAAAAAACCTACCTCGAAGAAGATCTGTAAAATATCCAATCATAAAGTAAGAGTTGATGAAGAATCATCCCGCACTCAAAGAGACCCATATCTTGTTCAATTTTTCCTTATCAAACATTCCCTAGACTTCGTTCTGGACTAAATGATGCCATGTAATCCAAAAAAATTTCTAAAATTCGGTCTCCCTCTATCGAATACCCCTTTCTATGTCAAACTCTACCGCTCAAAGACCACAACTCCTCCAGTAGAAGCGCCTCTCGAAGTGTCTTCACTCCACTCAAGATCCAAAAACAATTTCCATGAAACCAAATAGTCCCCTTCTTGAGTGACTCTCAGAATCTCCATTTACAACCAATTTCTTTCTTAATCTGTTACTAATTTGTTTCTTATTTAAACAAGTAAAATTTGATAAAACAAACACAATAAAAGTAATAATATTATTAAATTGTTTGAATAATAGTACATAACGAATAATTATAAATACCTATACATATATAATAATATATACATCATGAATTCATTCATTCAGAACTAATTATTAAATATTTTTTTCATAAAAATAGTTTTAAAAATTAATTAAATTAATATATTAATATTATAATATTTTATTAAACATAGAAAAACAATATATATATATATATATTGTGAATATTAACATGAAAACTGAATATAATAATAATAATAAATTATAAGTATTAAAATTATATTAATTAAAAAATATATTTTCATATATTCTTCTCGACGAACATTATCTCAAATATATTATTAAATAGTTATAATTATAAATAAATCTATTTAATAACAGATTTTTTTAATAAAATTATTTTTTTAATTTCTACAATGTCACACATATTTAGAAAAATGGGATATGAAATCAGGATTCATGTGTACTACAATATATTTCCTCACGAACCAATGTGATTCATTTCCCATCATCACATCTCACAGATTTTTGTAATTATGGATTTAAAGTATAAATATAGGATTTTTGTAAAACCATTGTACTCATTTAGTTATTATATAACATAAACCATCTTACATTCCTTTCATTAAGGTATATTATAATGTCGCTTGAGTGTTCCATAGTCTACCGCCTCAAAAAATGATGTCATTTATTTTTCCCCAATGCTTTTAATGGATGGTCATAATGATAATTGTAATTCATATAAGTGATATAAATGAAATAATAATTATATTCCTGATATATTAATCATTTGGAAAATATAATATATTATTTTCATTTTTACACATAAAAAAGGTAACGTCATTTATGTATGTGTGGACTATCGCCTCCATGAAGTGATGTGATTCTTTTTTCCATCCCCACATTCCATTGATGATATATTTAAGTGCATTTATTTAAAAAATATGTTATTTATGATATTTTCATCAGCATGGGAACTAAAATAGTGTATACATTTTCTCCATAATTATCATTGATAAATGGAAAATCCGCTCATGTGTATGTATAACCTATTCTCTCTATGATTTTAGCATAGTTAATTTTTTGAAAAAAATATTTAAATATTGATTTTAAAATTTATAATTTAGATATAAACTAGTAATTTACCATTGATTTTAATGGCGCTAAAAAAATTCTAATTTATATTAAGAGAATATTATTTCACATATATTATAATGAACATTTAAATTGTATATAATTAATTCCCAAATAAATGGTAGATATTAATGCAATAAAATAGGATAAAAAATGAGAAATTGTAAATATAGTTGAAATTTTTATGTATAAATTGAAAAGTATGAAAATGTATTTTGATCTTTGAGAATTCAATTATATGAATTAGCATACATTTTAGAAAACATTCACAAAACAATGGGATTTTACCCTAAAATAAATGGGAATCCATTAGTATACCAGTTTCACCAAAAATAGAAAGATACTCATTATTCATGGATTGGTTAGCTTTAATATTCACAAAAGAAAGAAGTGTCCTCATAACCATCAAAATAAAGAGGTAAAAATACATGAGACAAAGATCCCGAAACACATTACCCAAAAATGATAAATAAACTGAAATAAGTATAATGATACTAATTTAATTTCATATAATTATATTATTAAATACGTTGGAATTTTACGAGTCTATGGTTTCTAATGGCCCCTGATTCCAAGGACCAGTGTGCCCGGAAAAAATTTCTAAAGTTTTGTTCGGGTACGTTTAGTAAACGTACGTACGTGTTATTTTATCTTTTGAACCAGTGCTCAGAATTTAAATCTGAGGACACCGATTAACTCGTAGTGGCGATATTCGCTTAAGGGGACCTTTACCACAGTTGCATTTCATGTGGGTTGAGAGTTAATATTTAGGGATTTAGATTAAAATAAATAAAATTTGTAGAACACAATTTTATTTATGGATGTTGGTTTTTTCCTCCCAATTGAAGGTTAGTGGTGGGGCCCACACCCACGTAACGTCCTGTGAGAGGAATTAGTGTAGTGGGGACCACACAAGCCCCAACTTATCACCTCCCCTCAACACACTTGAAAGCCCCCATTTAACCACCCTTGTATTTATTGTGACAAATTCCCTTTTTAAAGTGGACCCTCTCTACCTCCCTAACATAATGAAGCCAACTAATGTAATTAATATCCTTTTTAATTAATTTGGCACAACTCTTTTGAATTATCTTGAATTGCTTTGCGATTCATTAAAAATTTTGGAGAATTCTATCATAATATTTTCCTTAAAAAATATTTTGCTGGGGAACCTGTGACGAATTAGAGGGGATTTGTTCTTGCACAAAGAATATTTTCACCTCTCAGTGAAGAATGATCCACGACTTATCCAACCATCTTCTTCCTCCACGTCAAGGGAAGAGACACTACTGCGAGGAACATCGCCAATGGCGATGGCTCTTCGTCCGACATTGATGAAGCGACATTGTTTCCTGCATCTACGACGAACAAACCTTGATCGAGGTAGGGGGATTATGTTCAATTCTAATTGATTAAATTTTTCTTGTTCTTTGTTAATAGTTACTGTTTGTCTTTAGCCATATGATACCTCCTAATGCGGAGGGGGCGGGCAGAACGCAGATTGCCAGACGACCCTCCATAGTATCATTTATTAATAATGGAGACCATCTTGGGAAGGTGGAAATGAACGATGGCGGAGGTCGTGCACCGACCACATGGGGAAGAATCTTGGCTCGCATCCGTGGGCTGCTCAGCCGAAGAAGAACCGGCTTGCTAAAGCTGGCCGGGCCGAAGGAAGACTGCGGTTCCCCAAGGGGTGCCACATTGTGGAGGACCATAGCCTGCGCTTCGTGGGCCACTTCAGCAGCGAACAGACTGAATTGTCGGCATGAAGGGTGAAGGAGTCGTGACACCCGAAAGTGCTTCACAACAAGATGGCGGGCTGCCTGAGCGGGCCTCATGCGCTGGGAAGGCTGGTCAGTTGGCAGGGCGGCGCCACTCGGCGCTGACGGTTCGGGAAAGCAGCGGGGCTCGGACCATTCTGCCACCTGGGACAAGCCGCGGTCAGCAAAGCCATGCCCTACTGGGATGCTCTACTCATTGGGCCAGTCTGACCATCTCCCAGGTCGGACCTGCCAAAATTGAGTTGACCCGACCCGCCAGCCCACTATGCTTAACGGGCCAGGCCTGTTTTCACTTAAACGTGAATAACTATAAGACCGCACGTCCTAACGATGCTATGTCTATCGAACTGGGACCCTCAAGCTGAATAGGTCCTTATGAGATACTCTATGTGAGTTTTGGAAAACATTGGAATATGTCTGGGTTTGGAATGAGGGTATATCCAACCAGGACATCAGAGCAAAATTGCTAATAACTCTCTGACCGGGAGTCTAATTGACACGTCGTCTGTCACGTTGGGTTCCATTTGATGAGTCGGAACTTTGGGATACATAAACATTGGACTTTGTGATAGTTTATGTATCCAAAAATTTGCTCGAGGAGCGGACCCTCCCTGAATTGAGCATGCCGTGTGCGGGAACACTAGGGATGGCTGCGACTACAAAGACTACCGTACAAATATACTCCATGGATTCAACGACGAAGACTACCTTACTAGAATCCTCCGTGGGGTTGAAAACAATGATTACTATTATTGTATCCTACGTGGGTCCATCAGTTTGACTTTTGTTCTTGTATCTAACGCGGGTCCGACAGAGTAGCTGGTCTAGTATCCTATGTGGGTCCGACAGCTTAGTTGGTCTTGTATCCTACATGGGTCTGATAGCATAGATGAATCAGTGACTGCTTCTAATCATCTTTATCACTTTATGAAATATGTATACCTGTGTGAGATGATTCTTTACGTTCAATCACTATCATCGATGTGATTGACTTCTTTCCTGTGTGGACTGTGTTGTGCTTGGGCTCAAGAGATGGAGTCGAACTGGGATTGATGACATAGGTATATGCATGGGCATTTACCTAAGTAGAGTTGGTTAATACTTTGTGATTGTATATTTTCTTTGTGGTTTATCCTTCATGGATTCTGGGAGAACTTAGGGGGTCTCGGGGTCGCTACTGAGTATCGTTATACTCGACCCTGCACGAGAAACGCCTGCACTATGTTGTTTTAGATACAGATGACAGATAACACTGGTCGTGGTAGTGACTTGTAGAGATGGACGATACCCGGAGGTAGAAAACTTGGTGAGATGTACACATAGTAGACTAACAGACCCATGGTGCTGGGGAGATTATCTGTACCAACCATTCATGTGGGATTTCTGGAGGATGACTCGGTGGTTGATGTTTTACTTTACTAAAATTGTACAACTTTTTCAGTTGTACTGTAATATTAGTTGGGTTTGTATTCTGGCCCATTTACATTTCATCACATACATTTTTATTCATTATCACTTTGTGCTTATATCTATTGTGTACACTTTTATGTTTTTTACTATTATAAAGGCAATGCCTTCCCTTTTATTGGGATTTATTCCCTTGGTGCTAGTCGCCAGCCCCTGGCCTATGGAAGGCGGGCATGGGGTAGTCACGAAACGGGCCCCGAGGATAGGTTGTGGAAAATTGGTATCAATGGATTCCGTTCTACCGTAAAACTCAGGACTCTGATCATTCTTTTCTGTGAAGCAATAATGTTAATAGTATTGAGTGCGGTTTTCAGTCCAGGGAGTCCAGTGTTGGTGCGGTGGCTGAAATATCCATACACCCAGACCCTGACCTCTGATTTCCGACTCAGTGCACGAAAACACGGATTTCATGTGTGTTTCAAAAGTTTTCATTGTGATTACTTTAATTCAGCTCACCAGGTATAATTTTATGACTGTGGAACGCCTGTTTCTTTTCAGGATTGGCCCACAAAAGAAACTAGCTAGGGTTCTGAGTCGTGTACGAGATGCCAGCCCACTGAGCGACGATGCCTTAGTACAGGGCCCCATCACAGTAGAGGAACCAGTGGTACCACTACTCACTGAGACACTGATACTACCAGCCCCATCGACAGAGAGTGCATGTCGCCTGAGTGCGTTGCACAAGTTTCAGCGACAGAGGCCACCCAGTTTCCAAGGAGAGACAGACCCATCGGTAGCCTAGGATTGGCTGGAGGCTATAATCAGGGTTTTCAGTTTAGTAGGGACACCAGCTGATCTTATGGTTATCCTTGCTGCAAGTATCCTACACGCCAAAATAGGTAGATGGTGGAGCTTTATTCTCTATTTTCTTGGCAGGGAATATTTACTTTGGACAGACTTTGAGATTATCTTCTTCTCAGAGTTTGTTCCATCCACCCTTCATGTGGTGTGGATTCAGGAGTTACTTCATTTGCGGTAGGAAATCATGATAGTAGCTCGGTTCTCAGTGAGGATTACTTACCTCTTGCGCTACTCCATGGACATGGTACGAGACCCATTCTTCTGGGCCTGGGCCTTTGAGCAGGGACTCAGACATGATATCAAGGCTTTGATGATCTCCCTCGGCATTCCGACGTAGGCAGGAGTGTTAGAACGAGCCCTTCATGTAGAGAGATTTCTTTACGAGCCGACACCAGCAGTGAGACCCAGAGTAGGGTGACACGTAGAGGAGTCTTCTTTAGCCGGCAGTATACAATTGATGCAGAGGAACAAGTGGACCAGATGATTAGGAGAAAGGCCACAGGATACAGGTTCGGTTGTGTGGGGCACATGGAACAGAGCAAGCTATACGAGGAGTAGGCAGTGCTATGCATGCAGTGGCCAGGGTCACATGGCTCGAGACTGCCAGACCCACCATGCAGATGAGCAGAAGACAGTTGAAGGACCTCCCAGGAAGAGGCAGAGGTTCGACTGTGGCGGTCAGTAGGGAGAAGGCGGACGAGGTAGAGGAGTTGGGTGTGTAGTGTGTGGTGGACGACGTTCTGAGGCTCCACCACCACCACCACCACTAGGAGGTCCATCCTGACCACAGGGAGATGGAGGATAGAGGTAGGCTCAGCTCTAGGCAGTGGAGTCTTACGACCACTGTGCACCTGAGATTATTTGAGGTACTATCTGTGTCTACTCCACCCTTGCTGCAGTACTTATAGACACATGTGCGAGTCATTCTTTCATTGCTGATGCCCTTGTTCAGAGATTGGAGATTCCGACAGAGACGTTATCTCGATCTTTATGACTAGAGACTCATACGGGAGCAGAATCGATGGTTACGCACTAGTGCCGACAGTGTGAGATTACTCTAGGAGGCGAGAGCTTAAGCTATGATCTTCTTATAGTAGCATCAAGGCCTTACGATTCCATCTTGGGTATGGACTAGTTTTCTGCAGTCAATTCTCATATCAACTGCAATAGGTGCAATGTTCGGTGTGTCCTAACTGATGGGATAATGATCACCTATACTGGCGAGAAGGGATCCTTTGCAGCGGTGGATAGACATACGCAGAGGAGAGGGCAGCCGATCAGACATCAGTTGGCTAGTATTGTCCTTGGAGCGGTTGATGTGCAGAGTCCGAGTTTTCCTATTGTACTGGATTAGTATGGGGATGTTTTTCATGATGACGTTCCAGGACTACATCCTTCCAGAGAGGTAGACTTCTACATTTACCTTAACCCCGGTACTGCACTGATATCTACTCCAGCATATCAGATGGCTCCCACCGAGCTTCATGAGCTGCGGGTACAACTAGAGGACTTGCAGAGGAAGGGAATCATCTGACCTAGTGTTTCACCCTGGGATACTCCAATTTTGTTCTCAAAGAAGGCTTATTGGAGCTTGCGACTAATTGTCGACTACCGTCACCTAAATGAGGTGACCGTGAAGAACATGTTACCACTCCCTAGGATTGACGACCTCTTTGATCATCTCAAGGGAGCATGTTGGTTATCGAAGATAGACCTGAGGTCAGGTTATCACCAGCTCAGAGTTTGAGATGAGGATGTGCAGAAGACGTCCTTCAGGTGTCGGTATAGACACTATGAGTTCTTGATTATGCCCTTCGGCGTAACCAATGAACTAGATGTGTTCATGAGTCTCCTGAACATAATCTTCCAACATTACCTTGATCACATTGTCGTGGTATTCATCGATGAAATATTTATTTACTCGACTACTATGGAGGATCGCGACTACCACTTGAGGGTATTACTGGATACACTTTGAGAGCACCAGCTTCATGTTAAGCACTCAAAGTGGAAGTTTTGGATGCGAGAGGTTCACTTTTTGGGACACATCTTCTCGGAGGTCGAAGTTGCAGTGGATCCAGCGATGATTGAGGCACTTCTTTCTTGGGAGCCACCCAGGAGTGTGACGGAGGTGCAGAGTTTCCTAGGTCTGGCTAGGTACTATTAGAGATTTGTACCAGACATCTCCAGAGTGGTAGCACCACTTTCATCCTGGATGAAAAAGGGTAAACCCTTCGTGTGGTAAGATAGATGTCAGCAGAGCTTTCAGGAGTTGAAGCATAGTTTGACCAGTGCACCCATCCTGATTTTCCTAGAGGAGGGCATTGGGTACATAGTTTACTGCAATGCATCAGGGAATGGACTATGTTGTGTCTAGATGCAGCACAAGCAGTGATCGCGTATGGTTCCTGGTATTTGAGACGACACGCACAGAACTATGCTACCCATGACCTGGAATTAGTAGTAGAGGTCTTTTCCATGAAGATGTGGTGGTACTATCAGATGGGTGAGCACTTTAGAGTCTACTCTAACCACTAGAGTCTCAGGTATAACTTCTCACAGAAGGACCTGAACCTGAGACTGCGGTGATGGGTCGAGTTCCTATAGAACTATGACTTTGAGATAGTCTATACTCCTGGGAAGGGGAACGTTGTAGCTGATTCTCTCAGTAAGAGATCAGTCATTTAGCTGCTAGGAGAGGCGATAGAGAATATAGCCTTGTTGCAGATATCCTTTGTGGATATTGATAGAGCATCCTTTCTTCAGTCTCCCATAGTCACTCCTCCACATCATCAGTGAGTTAGATAGGCACAACGTGGGGACACTGACTGCGAGACACGACGTGCTCAGATATCCTCAGGGGTGGAACATGATGGATTTTCTGAAGGAGGGGAGCACGTTATCCTCGTTAGGGGACGTACTATGGTACCAGTTGTGATGTAGGAGGAATTGCTGAGGGATTTATACACCACCCCCTAGCTATTCATCAAGGACTAGAAAAGATGTACCCTGACCATAAACGACAGCATTGGTGGCCGTGTATGAAGAATGTTTTAGCAGTGCTCGTTTCACGATGCTTCAATTGTCAGCATGTGATGGCGGAGCAAGAGGTACCAGCATGCTTGGTACAACCCTTAGTGGTCCTGAAATGGATGTCGGATGGGATATCCATGGATTTCATGACAGGGTTTCCACGTACATCTAGAGGACACGACTCTATCTGGGTGATCGTAGAACGAATCACCAAGTCGGACCATTTATTACTGATCAGAGAGCAGGGCTCAGTGGAGATATTGGGATGCCTCTACATTCATGATATCGTATGGATTCACGGTGTGCCATCGACTATAATTTCTGATTGGGTTGCTCAATTCACATCCAGACTATGGAAGTGGTTATATGAGGCTTTTGGGATACAGCTACGTCTATGAACGGACTTCCATCCTCAGATGGAAGAACATAGAGAGAGGACCATTCAGACTCTCGAGGACATGCTCCGTGCATGTATCCTTGACTTTGGAGGTAGCTGGGCGGACCACCTACCCCTGGTGGAGTTTGGGTATAACAATAACTACAACTTTACCATTAGGATGGCACCTTATGAGGCACTATATGGCAGACCTTTCAGATCACCTCTGTGCTGAACTGGCCCTGGGGAGTCAGCACTTGTAGGACTAGAGATAGTTCTGACTATGACGGAAAAGGTTAAGATCATCTTGGAGCGGATGAAGACTGCACAGAGAAGACAGAAGTCCTATGTTGATAGGAGACGGAGACCACTAGAGTTTGAGGATGGCGACCATGTCTTCATAAGGGTCTCACATCATTGAGAGATATACAGATTTGGCTAGGGAGATAAGTTATATCTACGTTTCAGCGGACCATTCCAGGTCCTCAGCAGAGTAGGCGAGGTGGAATACGACCTGGCCCTTCCAAATCAGTTTCACCAGGTGCATGACCTCTTCCATGTATCTCAGCTGAGGATATATGTGCATGACCCGACCCACATCATCGATCATGGGGAGTTGGACATCGATGATGGGGTGATGATTGCAGAGGTCCCAGTGGAGATCGAGGATCGACAGGAGCGGGTCATACGTAGATGTTCAATTCCTCTGGTGCTCATTTTATGGAAGCACAAGAAACTCCAAGAGAGAACAAGGGAGAAGGATGCTCAAATGTGAGCTCAGTACCCCCATTTGTTTCCCTAGTGTGTGTTGTAGCTTTATAGAGACATAAAGCCTAGAAGTGGGAGTAATATAAAGACCCGAGAAATTTTAAGGAAAACTATTTCTTAAACACTTTGGAATTTTACAAGCCTGTTGTTTCTAACGACACCTAATTTCGTGGCCCGGTGTGCCTGGAATCAATTTTTGATGTTTTTTTGTATGTTTAGTAAATGTTCATGCGGGATTTTCTATCATTTGAACCGGTGGTCAAAATTCAAATCTAAGGACACTGATGAACTCACAGCACCAATATTCTCTCAAGGGGACCTTTACGATAGTTTTGTTTCATGTAGATTGAGAGTTAATATTTGGGTATTTAGATTAAAATAAATAAAATTTGTGGAACATAATTTTATTTATGGAAGGTTGTTATTTCCTACCAATGGGAATTTAGTGGTGGGGTCCATACCCACATAACCTCCCATGAGAGGAAAAGTGTGGTGGGGCCCACATGAGCGCCAACTTATCACCGCCCCTCAGCACCCTTGAAACCCTCCATTTAACCCCCTTGTATTTATTATGACAACATCCATTTTTGAAGTGGAGCCTCTCCACCTCCCAAACATAATGAAGCCAACTAATGTTATTAATAACCTTATTAATTAATTTGGCACAAATATTTTGAATTATTTTTAATTTCATGGAGATTCATTAAAAAATTGGGAGAAGTCTATCATAATATTTGCCTTAGTAAATATTTTGGTGGGGAACCTTTGGAGAATTAGATGGGCTTCATTCTTCCACAAATATTATCGACCTCTCTCAGCGAATAATGCTCCACGACTTCTCCAACAATATTCTTCCCCACATCAAGGGAGGAGACACCGCCTTGAGGAACGATTCCAATCACGACAGCTCTTCCTCCGACGTTGATAGAGCGAGACTGTTTCCCGCATTTATGATGAACAAACCTTCAATGAGGTGGGGGGATTATGTTCAATTTTAGTTGATAAAATTGTTCTTGTTCTTTGTTAAAAGTTATTGTTTCTCTCTGGCTGTATGATACCGCCTAACACGGAGGGCACGGGACAAACGCACATGACCCGACAACCCTCCGTAGTATCTTTTATTTTCCATGGAGACCATCTTTGGAAGGTGGTGTACATTTCAATATCTATTGATTCCCAGTTGAAGTTGAATTCTTCAATGCATATTATAATGAAAAATATAGTACTTCTTAGTGAATCTTTATATTTTTATGTTTGTATATTGAAAATATAAATTAAAAAGGCTACTAATTTCATAATATAGCATAGTTGTTAGATTTAAACATTATATTTCATTATTATTAACTAATATAAAATAATGTTTCTGATAATCCATATTGTATACGAGTTTGATGTTTGAAATTTTAATGGTTATTGAAACTATACATGAGAATGAAAAATTATTCAATGTATAATAAAAATTTTATTTGAATATTATATAGATAAATTCAGATTGAATGAATAATAACACTATATATAAATATAACTAATGAATAAATATGACATACCATCTCAATGATAGTAACTTTGGTCATTTTTTATAAATATATATTATTATTATTTTTAAAAATTATATTTTATATATAAATATTATAATTATGTAATTATTAATATTATATTGATGTTTAATGTTTGACTCTTCAAGTAATAGTCAACATATCAATGTAATTTTTGACACATAAATAAAATTTCATCGAAACACCCTACATAAACACAATTCATTATGTAATTGTATATAACATTGTAATATACAAATAAAATAAAAAATAATACTTAAAAATGAAACCAATAATGTAAATAATTAATTTAATTTTATTATCCAACAATATAAATATCAAAAGTGACCATTCAAACTCAAGGTAAGGGACTTGGTCTCAATTTTCTTTCATTGAGGTATATTGTAATATTATGAACCTAAATTATTTTATTTGAATTATGTGAACCCCCATTGACATGTTATGTTAATAACTTATCTATTTTCATCATATTTAATAATATTTAATGTAATTATTCATGGGGATTACAATTCAAGTGTTTCCCAAGTGATAAGAGTCTTTTCTTTTAAATAATACAATCATTTAATGTTTTCCTTATAACTCATTAACTTCCATGTCAATTTTATTTAAATTATATCATGATATTTTTATATGGAAATGAATAATATAAAAAATAACATATCACATATCATATTACATTATTTAAATTATTTTCAAATAGTATATTTCTATGGGTTTTATGAAGAATGTTTTGACAAATGAAAAAAGAAATCATTAGTTTTTAACATATAAAAAGATAATGATTTTTTATTCCATAATGACTATTAATTATTTCTAGATTCAATTAAAAGCATTCATATTTTCATCAATGAAAAATCTGATTGACCATTATCTCGTTATTTTTGGAATGAAAATGAGTTTATAAATTAAAAAACTATTTAGTTATATTATGAATATATTTATATTTTATGAAATTTTTTAATGATTTTTATGAAGAAATGTGTAAATAATAATTTTTTTCCATGATATCTTTCATTAAAAGTATATGGAAAAATCTTATCCTGATATAGATTTTTTAATGGGTCTATCCACCCAACATCTCACAGCAATTCCTAATATAACATATACAAGGTGTGGATTCCAATTATATCACATGAAAATGAGTGAGATTGATATAGGTTATATGAAGGGTTATTACTCATTATAACTCAAGAGACATTTGTGACCATGATATACATAACCTGAAGAGTCATACATATTATATAACTCCAATTCATTACTTTATGATTATACTGGAACATAGTTATATGGTTATTCCAATAAAAATAATATTGAAACGGTTTTATGAATATGATGTTCTATGTTTCCAAAAAGGGTATTAAATTGATTTCTTTGGTTATTAATGATTTTATTTGTAAAACATGTTTATATATATCATGTGAAAATAATTAAATTCATTCAAACAAGGAAGAATAAAATAATGGTTAATATTTCATGGGTTTTAAAAAAATCACTAAACTAATTATTTTATTTCATTTTATGCCCCTTACTAAGATTTCTATTCCCATACAATTTTTTTAAAAGTTAATCGTTTTTAAAGATGTGTAAGGGAAAAGAAGATGTCAAGATTAAAGTTAATAATATTTTTCATGATAAAAATGAAATAATATAAAAGTTATATATTATGGAAAAAAGTATATTCTAATTGGATGTTTCAAATTTACATTTTATGGTTAAGATATATATATGTTATGAATTAATTCTCAAAATATATATACATGAAAACATCCTCAATGTGAAAGAACATGAATTATTTACTAAAACTAAGTATTCATTATTATTGAGGAAAGGTTTATATAGTTGTTTTGAGAGGTTATTTTTTATAGTAATTGATTTTATGATAATTATTAGAGTATTCCCATGAATGATTTTAGATTTTTGGTTAAGTAAAAATGATATATCTTTTCAATATCACCATTTTTCTATAATTAAACACTATTTGTTCAAAATAGTTTCCAATAGATGATATAAGGAAGATATATTTGGAAGGCTGCTAGAGAAAAATATTCTTCCCAATCTGTATCCAATGATTATTGGAATAGAAACATAATAGTTTGTTAAAGGGAAGGATTAGTTGATATAAGGTATTAATTGTGGTGATATTCATTATAGGGTAGAACTTGATATTCTATGAAGGGAAAATTCTATAGTGGAATATTTAATTTAGAAACATCCAACATAATTCAGTTGATCATCTAACCATGTGGTAATTAAAGGTTAGATAAATTCCCTATAGAGTATATTTCTTATCATGGGGTATTTAGAATACTAATAGCTAACAATTTAAATTGATCATTTTGAAGGTGATGTTGATGAATGATGCTCTTTGATTAAGAATAATAGAGATATAGATGATATTGATTCCATAAAATGTGAACCATTTATGAATATATTCCATGAGAAATATTTCCCAATGGTTATTCAATATAGGATGGAAAAACAATTTTTGTAATTGATGTAAAAAGATGATGATTTTGTTTCATCATATGAAAAAAAAATCCATCCAGATATGTTCTATGTTTTATTATAGACATTGATAGTAAAACTTATCAGTTTTAATCAAGATTATATCTTTTCTTATGAATATATTTTTTCACATAATAATTTAAAACTAACAAGAATGATTTTTGTTGTGCTCATAATATAGATGAGGACTACGATGACAATTATGTTCTATAATCTGAAAAGGGTATGAAATGCTCAAGGTGGTAGGTAATAGAAAATAAACCAACTGGTATATCTTTAGGTAAACCAAAAACATATTCTAAGTGTGGTAACAGTCATTTTGGTGAATTTTTTTAGGATATAGAAATTGTTCTCAGGGTGGTATGTTTAGTCGCAGTGTTTGTGACTACATGGAAAAGAGTCTTAAATAATGAAAAATGAGACTACTGATATCCCATCAATTGTGAGATACTTTATCTAATATTAGTTTTTAAATGATTCTAATATGTTGCTAAAGATTATTACCCATAATGATCAAATAAATAAAGGTGTGGAGAATCATTTTCTCCTAATATAGATGATGTTGTGATATCTATTGTAGTCATTGTAGCTATAAGTAAAACCATTTTTTCAATGTTATTCATAAGTTCAATATTTTAGGCATTCCATTTTTATTGTTTTTGTTATTAGTTTTAAATTTTATTATTTAATTTTTTGGAGATGTTTTTTTGGGTTTATGTACATGTAAAAATCTAGTTTAATGTGGAGTATTCCATTACTTTTTGTTAATGGTTGTTAATGTATATATAAACTTTAAGGTTTTTTTAATTTGATGATTATGGTAATTTAAAGTTAATTCGGTATATCTTAGGGAATTTTAAAAGTTTAAATAAAAAAGGACATCACAATCTCGAGCTGGAAAGCAATCAAATCTAGTAAGTTTATGTTGCTTCAATTCACAACCACAAGGTAAATCGATGTGAATCATATGACTGGCCTACATGTTGTAATGTTTAGTATGAAATAATCATTTTTAATTAAATATTCTGAAGTATATTGATAATGTTGATTTTAAAAACAAATATTTTATCCCATATAAAATAATGGGATTAAAAAGTGATGTGCTGATTCATAGATTACTGTTATTTCAAAAGAGTATTAGTACAATTTTGGGAGAGATATCTTCGTATGAAATTCATTTTCGTTATACATAATGTTAAGTGTTATTAGAGATATATGGTTTCCCTTTAGGTTTTTATTTTATTGATTAAAAGATGAGTTTCTCATACAAGAATAATTCATTTTAGATACTCGTCAATGGGAAAACCATGAGAGTGTGTTGGAAGAAGATTAATTGATGAAATTATACATGATAAGATATAATATTTACTTTTTATTTTATTCAATTTGATAATTAATTCCAATAAAATAATAAATTCTTCTTTAAAAGGAAAATTTTATCTGATAACATTCATTTTTTATAAATTTATTGGTTTGTTAACAAATCACAAATGTATGTTTTTGAGGTCCATAAAATTCTATTTTTCATTCATATTCATGTGATAAACTGTCTCTTTCAATATCCATTATTTTTTGTAAATTTATATTTACTTCCATGTCCAAATATTAACTAATTACCTATGTTCTCAATCATAAAACCTTGTTATGTGTTATTTTAGATGACCATTATACTTCATTTCCACTCTTTTCTAAATAA
Source organism: Viscum album (assembly GCA_963277665.1). Lineage (NCBI taxonomy): Eukaryota > Viridiplantae > Streptophyta > Magnoliopsida > Santalales > Viscaceae > Viscum > Viscum album. The sequence goes on from OY728145.1 coordinate 1,643,418,819, forward strand.
TTTTATATGGAGGTTTTATAAAATGTGGCTTCTACATAAAGAATTATAAAATTTAAAAAAAAATTATTATCGAGATAAAGATTAAATTGAGATGAAAAAATTAATGAAATGATTGAAGGATGGAACACTATGTGATTTTATAATATAATACTATGTTTTATAACTTGTTTTAAACGCAATATCGAGCTAAAACATCACATGAAATATAATAACGTTGTATCATGGCCATAAATTTTATTTTTATTTATAGTATAAACTACATTATGATATATAAACAATCAATACCGAATATAAATTATTGATAAATTCATAGATAACTATAAATCAATTTTTAGTAAAGGAATTGTATTCTTAAAAAACTGATTTTATTTATAAATTAGTTTTCATTATTTTTAATAAGAAATATTATAATTAATTTTATGATATTTTAAGAAAATACTTTTATATAATTAACATCATTTTTATAATAATAATATGAAATTTTTATTAAGGATAATTTTTTGTATTTTTTTGGAAAATATTTATTTTTCAATAAAGAGTGAAAAACAACGATTCAAGTAAAATTGAAATTTCATTTCAATATAATATGTAATTTTAGAGAATCATTTTGTTTTAAATATTTTTAAAATTGAAATAAGTTACAATTAGTTATTTTAAATATACATAAACACGTTTTAATAATATTTTTTTATTTTATTATATGTTTTTAAAACCATAATTCTTTGAATACATGTTTAAAGTGGTAAATCATTATCGATTTTAATTAATTAAAATAACCCCGAATAAGAAATTTTATAAATGACATGTATATAATTTTAATTAATAAATACTAATTAAGATTCATAAAATGACTTTTATTTTTCATTAATTTAAAATTAAATCATCTATTTCCTAAAAATTACACATCCTAAAACCCCACATTTTCATCACATATGTGGGTGTAATATTAAATTATGAAATTTCACTTATGTTAATTTAATTGTGTAAAATTGAATAAATATTATTAAGTATAACAGTTTACATTATATAATAATGTAAACATTATTTGTTTCTTAAATGAATATTGAAATAAATTTATTTACCATTATTATTGTAAAAATGGATTTTCAAAGGGGATAAACAAAAGAGATAAAGTTTAAAAACACTTAAAAATATTGATAAAATCAATTTTAAGGAAATGTTTCTATCATATCATGTTTAGGGAACAATAATGGTTAATTTTTTATTATTTTTATCATTTAAATATGAGGTTACACCTCTATTTTTTTATAATTACATGTGTGCCCATCCACTCACTTATAATAGTCCGTCTTCTATACTTTTTTTATTCACACCATCAAATAAATTTGGAATTATAATAACCAGAAATAATATATTACATAATACCATACCATTACCTAGATACCTTATTTTTACCACAAATAAAAACTAATAAATGTTTTAGTTATTATCAATGGATGTTTCCTAAAAAAGTGGTATGATTATTAACGAAATGTGATTCTTCTTACACCTACTTAAATATTAAATAAGTTTTATTTATATAAAAACACACACACATATATATATATAATATAATTATATTTTATTATTGTTATGTTGTAAATTAAATACATCTCATCTTCCACTAAATTGGATGTGAAATCAGTGTTCATGAGTACAGAGGAGTTCCGCCTCGAGAACTAATGTCATTCATTTTCCATTATCAACACTCTAGGATTATTAAAATTTTAGAATTAATTTAGATATATGAAATTTATATAATATATATAATTATTTAATTATGATACTTCATATACATTCATTTTTATATTTTATTGGGGGATTCAATAATGTCTATTGTGTGCACGACAGACTACCGCCTCATGAAGTGATGTGATTCATTTTTCAATAATGATTTACATGGTTAGTAATAAATATAATGATAATGGAATTATATTATATATGTTAAATAATAATTAAATTAATTGTAGATTTTTCATTATGAAAATATAATATATCAATTTTGATTCTTACAATAAAAAAATTGTAGCATCGTTCGGGTACACGAGGGATACTTCCTCTATAAAGTGATATTCATCTTTTTTTCATCACCATATAAAAAATATTATATATATATATATATATATATGTATATTTATATATAATTAAATTATTTCTTATTAAGTATATTATGATAAATTTAAATTGATAAAATATTATATACCATCACTCAAAAATGATCATTAAGAAATTGAAAAACTATTCATGCGTATGTATGACCTTCCATCAACGTGATTGAAATATAAATAATTTTTTATAACCATAATGCATGATTTGATTTGAAAATTAAAATTAATGAATAAGAATGATAATTATTAAAAAAAATTATTCTATTTATGTTTAACAATAACATCATTGACCAATATTCAGCCATCGAATGTAAATTTGTACACCTATTCTAAAAAGCATCGAAACACCCGACATAAAATTAATTTATTATATTCTATTAAATATAATTTTAATAATTAAAAAATGAATAATAAATTTAAAAAGTATCATAATATTTTAAATAATTCTAATTAGTATTTTACTAAGGAGAACAAAAAATCTATGTGACAATTTGAACTCAAGTTAAGGGACATTGTGGAAATTTCCATTATTTCATGCATAATTGATGTTATTCACCTATATTCATAAATAATATTTACATACATCAAAAATGACATTTTATATCATGAATTTAACTATTATCATGATATTAAATGTTTTCTAATGTATTCCATTCATATGGATGATGATTCATGTGTTTTCTAAGTGACATGGGGATTTTATTTTTTAAAAAATAACCATTAAATATTTTACTTATAAATAATTATCTTCCATGTCAATGTTTTTTAAATTAATTTTTGAATGTTTTTATATGGACATAAAATATTTATATATTATATTTTTTAAATTTTTTATTATATTTCAGCAGTTTAAAAATACAATCTTTTTACGTGTTTTGTACTAAATGTTCAAACTAACAACATTGGGAATGTTATATTTATAGAATATACGGAGATGAATACTTTTTCTACAATTGTGAAAAATATTTTATTTATCTATTAATTTTAAGTATTTCATTTTTTATTCAACCTAAATCCTCATATCACATTTATTTTTTGTATTTTTGTATTGAAATTGGTGTTTTAAATGTATATGATATTTTTATTTCTGAAAAGGTCATAAAATGAGTTAAAAAGTGTTTTTAAAAGGGTTTTGTAATGAAAATTTACAAGAAGAAATTGTTTTTTCAAAATATAATTAATGTTAAATATATTGAAAATTGGATAACAAAATATAGTTTATACAATGGGATGAGCCCTATTTTATCCCCCAAGTGAGCATGTTATATTTTGTGATAAATATATTGTCATTATAGATAAAATTACTTATATGGGTTTCTGTGAATATAAATATATACATTTTCAAAAAAATTTAAATTTATTTATAACTATTTTAATTAATTTCTTTCAGAAATTGGTTTTTTTTCAAGTGAAAATAATTTATTTGATTTAATTAAAAAACATTTCAATTATTGTAAAAATTTTCATAGAGGTTCGTGTTTTTAACATTAATAATTGGTTTCTTTCATTTTATGTCTCTTATTTATATTTCTATGCTAATAAAAGTTATTAAATTGTTTTTAAAATGGTTTTAGGATAGATAATCTAACATAAGAAGTCTTGTTAAACATTGTGATGATTTTCTATTTAATGAAAAAAATTTAAATGTTTTAAAGGATTTATATTATATGGAAAATGGATAATAATTATATGTTTTAAAATTTTATTTCATGGTTTCTCTATATATGATTTATAACAAAATTAGCTAAATATATAAACCTAAAATGATCCTCAATGTGAGGGAAAGTGTTTTCCTGGAGAAAAATCTTGATAATGTTATATTTAAGAAATGGAATTTATAGTTGTGTTCTAATGCTTTATGTTCTTTGATTCCAATATTATACATCTATAATGAATATTATTGATGTATATCATTACCCATGTTTATGATATTTTATATTAGGGGTATTGTTAAAAAACGTCATTCTCTTGTTATCATACCCATATTCTCATTATTTTATGATATATCCCTTTTTTATCTATACTAAGAATCTGAGCTCACCATTTCCTATGATTCTATTACATAGGTTAAGTTGAATGTTATGTTTTCAAATATGAATAATGATGCTGGTAGTTATGATGTACATATTGTGATATTAATTAGATCACATATTTACTAGTGGTTTATGTTTCCATATTTCTAAAGGATTTAGAAATAAATAATTCCTTCATCTAATTTTATTTTATGAAGTTAATATTCTATTATTAATATGTAATAATTTTTAGGATAAATTTGGGTTATTATAGTGGGTATTAAATCATTTTTCTATTATCCATTGGAAGGTAGAGTAAGAAACAAGTTGTTGTCTCTCTATGGATAAGTCTTATGATAATCGTACGGATGAGTAAATATATAAAAAATGTCATGGAGTATTAGTAAAGGATAGATAAATTGTTTTATAATAAATCACATCCCTTTATTAATACTATTAGTATATTTTTCTCTAGTACTATGTTATCTAGGGGTAAAAAAAGGAACTTTGAGATAGAATTGATTGTCACCTAGTTCCTAACAATGGTTTTTTTTCAAATATTGTTTAGCACTCCTATGGGATATTATTTTGAAATTCTCAACCTCTCTATAATGCATCAAGAAGGATTTTAATAATGACCATGAATGACATATGTTAAGCCTTATGTTACATACATTTAAAAGGAGTTTCCATAATTTGGACATCCTATAAGTGGTTTATCATGATATATATTGTTTTATACCTTGAAATTTTTTTCTCAAACTAGAATATTATTTTCAATAATGGAAGGAACCATAAAGAAATATTTTAATATTTAATGTGAAAAACAATCATTGATTTGAAGAAAAATGTTATAATGATTTTAATGAAAGACATTTCAATTATGCCTAATTAGTTATCATTATATCTGATTAATAACATTCTAATCGACCATATCTCAGAATCACCAATGAATATATGGATAGTTTTTATTGAGAGTTTGGTAGGTGAAGACTATAGAGGAAAAAATAATTAATTTCTTACATGTTAATAATCTTGGAAGAAGCACTCTGGGAAATTATTCAATAAAACAAGAATATGTAATATGTATGAGGAATGATATAGAGTAACTAATTTATAATGGGAACATAAATGTATAATTAAAAAAATTTATGATAATAATGGTTTATCTAAGGAATCATAAGTATATTGATGTTATAAATGTGGAATTTAATGGCATTATAATAATTAATATCCTGAGGGAATCTTTCAAGAAGGGTATCCACATGTTTTTACATGTAATTGATTTAATTCCTAATTGTGGAGATACTAACATTGATATATGATGGGAATTAGGTGTTACTAAATAATATAATTAATCTTAGTTAATAGCTAATAATAAATTGTACTTATGGAAGGGTTTATATAATTAAATATACTTAATTTAGAATGTATAAATATTTTTTGATATAATTTTAACATTTTTTATTTTCAAGAATATGTTGTATCAATTTTTGATCAAGAAAATATATTTAATAGAAATGTGATATTTTACATACAACACATGTTTAAGGTAATTTAACCATACTTGCATTCATAATTCTAATAAAATGGTATCTATTTTGGAATGAAAACATGATTGATATAGATAATGCATATTGGATAGTATTTATAACTTCAATAGAAGTTACAGATTTTTTCTAGAAATGTGATTCATGTCATCATTGATGGATTTTAAAGCACTTTAGTATTTATGGAATATATTTAGTAATGTACAGAATTATATAACGATAATGAAATAATGAATTATTTCATTGACTTTTTATGCTAATTTAGGTTATTACCTTGATTTTAGATAATATATGACCAATTTTATCACATATTTTGAATGGTATAATTGTGAAATAATTATTTATATTTGGGGCATTGATGTTAAATTTATTTTGTTAAAAAATGTGAATTTAATATCAATTTTTAATTTTATAAGGTTTATGTGGTTATCCATTTACTTAATGGTTTAAGATGAAATTTGGAGGAGGTTTTATATATTAATGTATTAGTTTAATATATAATGATATATTCATGTTTGATAAAGTTTGATAACCATTTTTTATGATAATAAATGGATATAGAATAAATAAAATATCATTCAAACATGTATCTTGTAATCGGTTAGTTCTTTAGTAATGGAAAAATTCATCTACATTTAATTGAGAAAGTTATGAAGTGTAAATTGATTGAAAAAAAACAAATGAAGAAACTGTCCTTATGATTTAAAATACATCTAAAACTATGTATATATTTTCCTTTGTTATTCATGATCATATCCAGATTCTAGCCTACTGAGGGTAACTTCCATCGACCATCTCTCTTGTCCATGATGTGTTCTATGTATCTCTTTTATGGATGTACATACCATATTCATTAGATGTACTAAACATAGACTTAATACCAATTTAATATGATCATTCTTATGGGAAAAAACTAATGGACAATTTCGATCATACTAAGAAAATAATATAGTAAAGACCACACACCTGGTGATTTGTTTTCAGAAAACCCACCTTATTGAAGAAGCTTTGTGGGAATTAGATAATGTAATATGGAAATAATATCCTCATTTTATTCAATTTTTTTAAATGAAAGGGTGAAATTTATTTTTAAAGGGGGGTGAATGTGTCTCCCATAGAATTTATGAATTATAATATAAAAAAATTAATCTTTTCCATTGACTATGTTATAGACAATCTAGATCTATAAAAAAACATTAAATACTATTACAATGTTATTTTTTAATATTATTGTTATCTCCTAGTCATTCAAAATGTTTGTATTAAAAATATGAAATAATGTTTAAAATATATGTTGTAAAAAAATCTTTAAAATGAAAGACTTGGTAAACAATTAATTATAAATGATTATAATAAAAAAATTTAAAATATAGCAAATCATTTTTCTCAAACCATATTTTTATGGGAAAAATTTGTTTCCATCAATAAATTAAACAAAAAAATTTTGGTTAAATATTTTAATTAAATATATATATATATATTTGTAATATAAAATTTTAATATTAATCAGATGTTTTTTCTAGAATTGATACAATAATAAATCCCATTTTACATATTTCAATTGTATTTTTCTAATAAAGATTTTTGTCTTATTTTGCTCCCTTATTTTGAAATTAATTTATTCTAAATTTATTAAATTAATTTAAATAAAATTAAATTCATTTTTTAATTCCCCAGGTCAAAATTATATTTGGGTTATATTTTTCAGAATTTTGTATGAAGATAAATTTTAATGAGAAGTGAAATTTTCCTGTTATTATTAAGAAGTGGCATTTATCTAAAACAATTAAAAAGATTAAAATATTTAATATGGGTTTTAATATTATATTAGAATATTAATACATCATCCAATATAATTTGAGTCGTTTTTAAATTTACTTTTCATATAAAAACTATTAAATATTTGAACAATTTATCTATAAAACTAGCTTGCTCGACTCATCTTTGGGTTTAATTTTAAATTAAAATGTTCCACTTCTGTAAATATGTTTCTTTTTAAAAATCTAAAATTTTAATTATAAAAATTTATATTTTTTAATAAGGAAAACATATTTTTGGACCATTATAAATATTTAAATTAGTAAAAAGCAATAGATGTGGTATAGTTGAAAATTAGATCATTGGCATTTATGGTAAAATAATAAGGAGTAAACTTTCTTATGAGTGTGTCAAACATTATTTTCATAGATAATTATAGATATTATCAATTTTAAGGTTTATTAATGGACAATTTTTGGGTATTTTTTCATGTGAATAATGTGGGTACACCTTTTTTAAAAAAAAACTTAATGTAGTCCACTCACCTCACATATAAAAAGACACTCCATATATTCTCCACAAAAAACTATAAAATCCCATTGAATTAGACAATACCTTCCCATATATCTTTTTTAATTACTTTTCTAGGTACTAGAGAACTTAATTTTATCTGAAATAAATCCTATGGAGATATTTGCGTCAAACCTATGGTGGTTGTCCGAATAAATGTTATTATGCTTAATAGAGTGTCATTATTATATATATTCATTCCCATAAATAAAATATTAATATATTGGATGACATAATAACACAAAAATTAAAAATATTCTTATATTTTTTAATGTTAATGTTATTCCCAATATACATATCCACTTCCATCAAACGAGATAGGAAATTGTTATTCATGTGTTAGATGGACACTTCTTTGTGAACTAATTTTATTTATTCTCCATCATCACATCTCATTTATGGATTTACTTTTTATATATTATATTTGTGATTTTTTATATATCTATAATTATTATCATACATATTCAATCTTTTCTTCCATCCCATTGTAAAATAATATCTTCTCCCATGTGTATGTTGGACTATCAGCTTTGAAATAATTGTGATTTGTTTTTTCATTAACATTTTACATTAATGAAATTGATATATATATATATATAATTATTATATAAGATATTTTTAACATAATTATATCTATAGAATTAAAATATCACACATACATTCTTATATTCCATTCAATTGGGTATAAGATAATGTCGCATCTGTGTTTGTCAGACTCTTTTCATAGGAAGCCAAGTGATTACTTTATCACTAATTATTTGTATGTTATGTAATATGAAAAATGTTAATAAAATATATATATATATATATAATAAATTAATTTTTTATATTTTTGTTTTTATTTAACTAACTTTGGTTCCATCATTATAAAATATGGAAACTATGTTCTTACATACGTGTGACCGACAATCTCCATGAATTATGTATTTTATATTATATATCTAAATTCTATGGATAACAATGAGTATATTTATTATGAATATATATATATATATATATTATAATTTTTGAAATTATGGAGATGATTAAACCATGATCAATGTAATAGAACCAAAATTAATAAATAAAATCATACAATAACAGAATAGATGATGTTTTTTACAACATGATTTTAAATTAGAATTGTTAATAAAATTAAAAAATGTCATAATAAAATAATATATGGAAGGATATATATAGTAATTTATATTTATTATATTTACATTAAACTTATATTTATTATACTGGTGGTTGGAATATGTATGAATGATGTTAAGACTTCAAGTTAGAGATTTCTAGTTTTTTTTTTACTTCCTGGAGACATATGTCAATTCACCACTAAGTTGCTTTTTATGGGTTATATAGTGAACATCTCACATGTTATATCATGAATATAATTATTTTTTAGATACATAATATTTCATTTTATGTTATTATTTATTGAGGATTAAAATTTATAACATTACTAAAGCGTAATGGGATATTTATCTCAAATTTCATTTTTTGAGATATATGTTATGCTAGGAACCTATCTTCTTTTATGAGGTGTATATATGAAAAATTTGACATGTGATGTCATGAATTTATTTTCTTTAATTATATTTTAGTTTTTAATTTATTATTATTATTTCATGTGTATTTTTATTCAAGGTAACCAATGTGGGTATTATGATACAATCTCATCATTTATCAGGATTCTTTAGGTTTACAGTTATAATGATGAAATATTATTATCTATTCCTACTAAAACTCATAAATTTTAATGAAAAATTTTAATGTCATTATAATACTTTTTTGTGTTCATATTAATATCTCTATGTATATGAGATTTCGAATGTTTTTTTAGAAAAATCATCTTTATATCTCTATTAGGTTGATAACCATTTTTTGTTTCAATAATATGTTAAATTAAAATGTATTAGAAAATGTTTTTTATATATACCAAATGACGTTTTAAAGAAATTTTTATCCATATGTAATTTTTTTACAAAATTATCTAAATTTTATCTTCATCTTCTTTTCTGAACAAGACACATTTTTATTTTAAATAAAATTTCAACAAAATCTTTATTCTGATTTGTATAACCCTTATGAAATTTTAGTTAATCATGACCAGTCAATGTTTTATAAAATTCCCTATATGTTTAATATTTTTTTTCAATGATAAATATTTTTATATTTTGTAATGTTTTAAAAAATTATTCTCATAATTAAATGGATAATATATACCAAAATTATTTTAAGCCGTATTTAAAAATGCTTTATAATTTCAAAGGAGAATTTAAAAATTTTATTTCAAATTTATTTTATGATTTAAATTTTATTTTTTCAACGTGGATATTATATTTTCGTAAATAAATATTTGAAATTATTTATAATACTCCCTTTATATACTACCACGAATATTTAGATAATGTATTTTAAAATTTTATTTTTATTAATATAGTTTTTCTTAAAGTGTAAATGATATTTTTTATATAGAAACAATTCATTTGATACATGAAAATAATTTTTTATCAAATATAAAAGCCTCTATTTCCAAATATGATTATATAGAGATATGAACCATGATACTAATATTAATCATTCTCTTTACGGTGTATTATTATGAAGAATAAATAATTATGAAATTCATTCCAATTTCATTGTTCATATCATGTTAAACTTCTTTGGAAAACTCTATCTTTTTATAAGGTTTATTCTTTGTTTGAATGAAAAAATGATTAGGAAACTTATTTTTTTCCACCGATTATGTTATTATAAAATTTTTATAAAACCCATTTTATTTCTTAGTTTTTAATATAGAAATTTATTATGATCTTCTGGAACACAAATATATATTATTTCCATTATATTATAGTGGCTATAATATGAAAAATGATTATGTTTTTTTCAACCAGGATGGTGGTTACATTATAAAAGTCATACGAGAGACAGTTAATAGGTGTTTAAAATTTTATTGTATGAAATTTAACTCATATATAATATTATTATATAAATTATTTTATTTTTTAAGAAAATTTTATATATTTACGAAAATTTATTTAATAAATCATTTTGTTTATTTATAATACATATTTAAAAATTTAACCATTTAATTCCATGTTTAATATTTTTATATGGTTATGTCCATATTTTCCAAATGGCTTCGGTATATTGATCACAATCAATGGGGTCATTTTTTATCATATCCAAAATAATTATTATTTAATAAATAAAATTTTCATAAATAAATTATACATTTGAAACAAAAATTTATTAATTTTAATGAAAAATGAAATGTGTTATAGTCATGAAGTGGGTTTGACGTACATACGAATGTTAAACATTTAAATTTTTTAATATCATTATTGAAATTAGGTAATAATTATTTTATCATTATTTAGTGATTATAATACAATAAATATAATATCATTTTTCTAAATAAACTTATATAAACCATCCATCAGATATTTTGATGAAAAAATAATGACAACCCTTCATGGATGTAGTATACCACATGTACTCATAGACGACATTATCATTTCTCATTGAATGGAAAGGTAAAAATTAAATGATATATATTATACATAGAATGATAATTATGTCTTGAATATCATAATTATTTCATATATATTGTTTGTATTCATTAACATTATCATTATTACCTTCCATGAAAATCATTCGTGAAAAATGAAACGCATCGCCTCAACAGGCGGTTGCCCTTCGTACACAAGCACAAAATTATCAAATCCCCCAAGAAATTAAAATTAGAAAAAAGTTGTATATTATTATTATAAAAGTATAATTATGTTTTATATTTACAAATAAAATAAATTAGTAATTTTTTTTGAGAAGTGATGAAGATAAATGAATTACACAGCTTCGAGAGCCAATAACCCATTGTACACACGAATGGTGGTTTCATTTCCAATTTTATTGAATATGATATTAATTTTAGATATTCAATAATCATAATAAAATATAATTATTTTTGAGATAATGGTGTTATTATATCATTATAAATTAATATGATTTTATGTATTTGGACGAAGAAATAATATAAAAACTCTCAGATAATCACATTAACTATTATCTAGATAACATCATTTGGTGGGTACCAAAAAAATTATTTGATTGATTTTAGTTTCAATAATGGACTACAGTTTATGGGGATGAAATAAAGGAATTTCTTTTTTAGGTATTTTTTGATGAAAAATGTGACAAATGTGTGAATAAGTGAGAATTGTGGCGTAATTTTATTTGCGAGGGAGAGGAAACAATTGAATTTTTGAAAAGATATAGTTCTAACCAAGTTTTTCATATAGAAAAAGTCTATATAGAAGACCATTATAATGAATCAGATGAAAAGGGTATAGATATGTATTAAAACAAATTTTGTAAACTGTTTAGGTCATTCTAAAAATTATATTTTTTGTTCAACCCCTTCTAAAAAGAATTTTTCCTTAACTATGGAAAACTATTTTAACTATTTCTACTATTCATAACTAAATAAAATTATGTTTACCTTATTATGTAACTTTAATCATTATGATTTCAAATATAGAATACATTTTCTCATATTAAATTCAAAGATATGATGAAATATAATTAAAACTAAATTCCAAAGACATGATTACAACATGGATTTTTAATAGAATAATTTATCAAGATAATATTATTTTATATTAAATATATTAATTATAAAAATAATAATATAAATTTAAATTATTATTTATATTTTTCTTATGAACATGTATAGAGATCAACTTACAATAATTTAATTATTTTTGTTTCTTAAATTTTATTCACTCTTTCTCACTTATAATAGTGAAGATTATCTTCTATCCTTTTCACAAATAATGCGCTTTGTGTTTCATAAAAGACCCTCAAATATACCTTTATTTGATCCCCCTCTATGTACTAGTGTCCTTGAAATAAACATAAATATTAAATAGTAATGAATTTAGTATAATACAAATGAGATCAATTGGGGAATGAGTATCATTCCAAGCCAAGAGTTTTTTATTACTTCATCCAACTCATTCAAATAATATTAAACCAAATAATATATTATCATTAGTATATCTCATATAGTGATTTTTTATTGTGTTAATATCATAACATGGAACCGTATCATCCTCTATAAAATCAGAAATGAGAACAACTTTCATGAGTTCGGTGGACTAATGCATCACGAATCGTTGTAATTTATTTTCCATGATAGTATATCAGTCCTGCTTATGATGATGAAAATAATTTATATATATTATATTCAAATGAAATTTACAATTATGAAAAATTAACATCTCCTATATTTATTTACCTTTTCATTCATTGATGAATAATTATGCCATCTATGCGTACATGTTTATTACCACCTCCACAATTCTATAATATTTTTTTTGTAAATAATTACATGTTTATTATAATAAAGTTATTTTGAAGATATAATATGATATTTTTATAATAATTATAATTTTATATTATTATATAACACTTAACTTCAGTCAATCATTGTCATTTTAAAATAAAAATATTTCTCAAGGGTTTGTACAACCGACTATATCCATGATTACAATGTATTTATTAGTATAACAATATTTTATTAATTGTTTTAAAAGTATAATTGATAAATAAAATGCTAATTATATCTTTATTACTAATATTTAGATTATTTAATAATAAAACATTTGACCATAGGCAACACACCAATGACATTTTGAAAATAAGAACTATGCATCCTCAAAACACTTGACATGAACATAAATGATTATGTATTTAAATACGTCACTAAAATAAATCAAGTCTATTGTTTAATTATAATATATAAAACAATGTAATTTTTATTATTAAAAAACTATATATGTTTATCATACATGAGGTAAAGGATATATACAACAAGTTTGGACATGATGTAAGGGTTTTTATCTCAAAACATCATTATAATCGAAACATGTTAATTTGTGAAAATAATTTATTTAAAAATTTATATACTAAAAAAGGAATTTTTATCATAATATATTATTCACATTAATTTTATTTTAACTTCATTATAATTAACTCTAATTTTGATGTTCATTATAAATAAGTTTCATATACCGTAGCAGACTTTAACACAATTTCCTTTTATTGAGGTATTTTTTTAATAATTTCACTAATTTCATTTATAGGGCATATATTAATCCCATTATACATTAAATATCTTTAATATATGATAATTCATGATATTTTATGTTTTAATTTGTATTATTTCAAAAATGGTTATTTTTCTTGAAAGTTAGCTACTTGTATGTGATTTCATAACTCAATTTCATTTCACTGTGTAAAATTAATTCTTCATTATATTGGATATCATAATATTTTATTCTGTAATTTATTATGATTATTTTATGTTTTCATTACCAAAACACAGTTTGGATTTAAAGTTCATACAAATAATTAATTAATTCATTAATCCCCACATCAATGGTATAACCATTGTAAGATAGTATTCCCAATTTCCAACCCATTGTTACATAAATTGTATTATGAATCTATTTATTTTCACAAGGTGTATCCATTAACCCATTTATTTTGTATATCATTAAATTATTTATTTTAATGGTATTTAATTCTTTAATTGAATATATTTCTATCATGGGTTTTATGATTCAAAATTTACTAAATTAGGTAGGTTTTATGATTCAATATTATTTTAATTGAGATGGTTTATGCATGAATTTCCATTTATTATAATTATTCGATAATATTCTAATAAATCCCATTAAAGTTATTCTAAAATTTTAATTCATGGAATTTTAATCTAAAAGTACCATTTTTCTCTCATTTCTTCTTAAAATAATTGTGAGAATTTATTTAATAAAATCTTACATTTGATAACTTTTCATTCAAAATTTATTTATCGTCCATGTGAAAATTTCACTTAAAAACATTTAAATAATATTTTTTATATTATTTATTTATTCTTAATGAAATGTTTCCCATAAATTAATTCTTAAGAAATAGTTTAGAAGGATTCATTCTATTATTTTTTCCAAAAAATTACTTTTAAAATTTCGATTAATGTTTGAAATGAATGAAAACTTTTAATTTCTACAGTATTAATGGAATTCAATACAATTATAAATTCTTAATAATTTGAATCATTATTTAACATTTAATATGGTTCTATTAGAATAAATTATTTTTTTTAATATTTTGAAAATTCATTTATTTTAAGGATTTTTTGTCAAACTGACCAAGGTGTTTTTATTGTGAAATATTGTGAGTGATAATTTAAAGAGATTTTCATCAATGGTGGCATTCTTCATTTTTAGGGATTACATATAATGACTATATATATATATTACATATAAAATATTGTGATTATCGCTTATTTTTATGGGGTAATATATTCATTAAGTTTATTTCCTAAAATTATTTCTATATTATATTTGTTTTGATTGTAAAATGAGAGTATATTAAGAATCTTAATTTCATTCAGTGGGTAATTCATAGGTATAATCCATTTGATTTATTTAATTTTTATGAAACACATAATTCAATAACTTATTATTACAGGTGCATCAAGATAGATTTCCAATTAATTTCATAATACATTTGTATCATGATATATTTTTTATGAGATTAGATAGTACAAATAATCCATTTTGAGAACATTTCCAAACTATAATGTTGTTTAGGATGTTTTCCTAAACACCTATTTATTTCAAGTCATGTATTGATGAAAAATATCATTTATTTTCATAATCTTCTTATACCATGTTATTTATTATAATATTCGACCTGATTACTCGTGATCCATCCTTTTATGTATATCATTTTATACATTTGACTCACATATTATTGTTCTATATCATGTTTACTCCATCACTGGGCTATCAAAATCACTATATTCATTTATACAATCCCTAGGTTATCCTATATTGTATTCTATGATCGAATTGATTTAGTTTCTCATTATGGAGAATAAAAAAATGATGTAATTTTTTAGTTTCCTTTTGATAAATTTGGATCCTAGTCCTCCGATGTCATTGGGAATCATGATCTTATATAAGGATAATTATTTTGGAAAGGGTAAAAATCACTTTTTGAATTTTGTTTTTGTAGGGAAGGCCAAATTTTGGAACATTAAAAGGAATAGGATTATGTTATTTTTGAAATCCAAAGCATATTGTTTATTGAGAAGTCATAAAGGCTATGTGGTGTCTTAGGGTTTCTAACATTTTTATGTGAGCATTAGGATTTGATAAAACCAATTTTGATGTGGAAAACTTGTGAGGATAGTTAGAACATAGTTTTTTCTAACCATGTGGTTCAACAATGTGGTTCATTTTTTATAAAAACACAATTGGGTTATCCCTGAATAGTGGTCCAAAAAACCATTTGATATAGTGATTAGGTGCATTGATACCAAATCCATGGACACATTGTTTTATTATCATGCTTTGAAACTATGAGGGGATGGTGTTTTATGGGAATATAGATCAGTATTTTTAAATCAAGGTTTATTAATAGTGAGAATAAACCATGTGACACGAGGGGCTCAATTAATAATGGAACGACACGAATGGTAAACATTTTTAATTAACATGTGTCAAGTTTTACTCTAAAGTAGTGAAAAATTTACTACTTTTCCCCCAACCATAAAAGGGGTTTTTCCATTGTTTCGTCCATATTTCACCCAAAATGTTCCCTACACACTCCTCCTCTTCCCTCCACTTTCATTAGTGGATTTCCTCTTTTAATTATCTGATTCATAGAAAAATTATCACATGGGAATATCAGAGGTATGCCAAGATGTTCTCTTACTTTTTTCTCTACTAAAATCTTCATTATAAGATGTAATTCCTTTGCGAGCTCATATGCTATATTATCAGGGAATTTGGAAATACATATGACTTATCTCATTGTGACTGAAATAAAATAACGAAAATGAATGAGTGAATATTACATAGAAAAAGGAAGATGTTATAACTTCTTTTACAATAAATCTTAATTATTTATTTCATTTTTCCATTATTACACATACCTTACATAAAACACAATGAAACTACAATATAAAATACCAAAAAATTAATTCCTATAATATTTTTATTTAAATAATTATAAAAGGTTAATGGTTGAACACATCTACCCAAACCAAACATTAGAGGCCTGAAATATATTCCTTGGTGACCATTTTTCCACATAACCAAAACACCACTAAGGTGTTGGTGGGTTTTCCTAAATTAATGTGGTCACCAAATGTTCATATTCATGAAAAAATTAATTATAAATGGGTATTCATCCAAAACATATCCCATGGTAAATTATGAATTGTGGCTTGGATAAATATAATATTTAGATTGAAATGGGACTCCAATGATTGTTCCGCATCATTCAAGAATTGAGAACCTTATTTCCATTAGATGTGGGTTACTATTTTTTGAACTATATATTTGGGTGTAGAATGTTAAATTGTTTAAATGATTATCGTTTCATATGTATACAAACACCCTCTTGTGGTGTGTTTTCTTACAACAAATGATTACTTAATTAGATATATATGTTTGGGTCGTGAAGTGAATTGGGTTGTAAACAATCACATTATTTTTCCAAGTATTAGGCTTATGAAATGTTCCTCATTAATAAATTCCTAGTGAAACATTAAACACATTTTTTTTGATAAATATGTAATTATAAAAAAATGATTAATATCATACTTCATTTGAAATTTTTAAAGGATATTTTTCTGGAGAATGTTTTATAATTTACAGAATGTACTAACTTATTATATTATTCCTTCAGTGATATGTGGTTATCATCAGTGGAATTCCATAAATGGGATCACTGTACATTGGAATAACAGTAAGCCTTGATCGATATCAATGTTACTTATATAGAATAACGTGGATAGAATCATATGATAAATTATATTATAAACACCAATAATGATATATATATATTCATGTAATGGAATTATATGGATGGCTTCATATGTTAAATGAATTTATTTTATGTCAAGAGAAACACATGGATACCTAACATGAAATGCCTACTATGGGCCTATAAGAGAAATGATATTTACCACACCATCAATTTTATAGAGATTCTTGATATGGAATTCTATTTAGAGATTCAATGATTATATTAATTTAAGAAAATACATGATCTATAGAAGAATTCATAATACAAAATTCCTTGGAATGGATAATAGATGATATGGAATTACATGATTCTTGATTCAAAAAAAATTAATATCATAGAACAAATAGCTCATTATATCACAATAATTATATATGGATGACATGGTTCTCCTTTGGTCCCATTGACTAGTGCTATATATGGATTCATGGGGTAATATTCATGGTTTCTATTTTAATTGAAAATTCAGTTCTCCAAAATTTATTTATTGAATGATAACTATTTGAATGTGTTTTTTTATTGGTCATAGAATGAATGATCATTAATCATTCTTTAGGAACCTAGAAAAACATGAAAAAAATTATTATATAAATTTTTTATACATTTATATTCATATATTTTATATACATGGACTGGATATGAATTAGAAACCCTGGTTTGGTGTTTAATGAATTTTAATCACACCATATTCATATCATAATTATGTAATCAGAGTAAAATTTTAGTACAATGATTGGATATTAGAGTATTCTTTATTTTTAGTACACATTGTAGTTTATGATTTGGCATAGATATTGGGGACGATCTTATACTCGAGATTCCTATAGTATTTGGGTATTTTATTTATGTTTTTATTTTTATTCTAAAAATTTAATTTATATGAATGTTTTATATTGAGTTCATTGAATTTTTGTGAATAACCACTTTATAAATGGTTGTATTATTTGGTTCTATCCGTGATATATTTTTTGGATTACCATTGTTATATCATTAAATATTTTCTACTCCATTTATTTATTATTTCATAAACTATATCATTACTAACCTAGAGGTTATATTCACCCCTATGTTCTGTCTGTAGTCCAACTCTTCTAGTTAGAAACCATTGATATACGTGGAGGTGCACTTGAGGTATTGTAGTGAACTTTATCATGGAATTTTTTTACTAGATATCCTTTTGGGATGCAATATGTGGTATCATAACTTTTACATTCCATTTTCATGTAATTTATTTTGCATGCATGATCCTAGGATTGTGTTGGAACATAGTAAATAGCTTCTACATGGGTCAATGGACTCACACATGTGTGAAAGATCATGTTTCCAAGGATTGGACTCTTTCTCATTTTTTCGTTATTAGATTTGACAACTATTTCACCTTGACTGATTGGGTTTGTTTATGATTCTTACAGATTTATGGAATGTTACCCTTACTCTGGTATGCAATCGAATTATTTATATATGAATCCTTAAAGGCTTGTAGAGATTCCCATGGCATGCATATTCCATTACATAAATATTGAATTTCTTGATTTCATAATACTTTTCAGATATGCGTTATGTAATTATTATTAATTGTTGTTGGTATACAATGATGTATGATTATTTATCATGGTTATATGTACAACATTATTAGGAGATTTTTTCTATGTTTATCAATATCCTCTTTATATTTAGTACATTTTCATTCATACAATTAATTATTTCTCTATTATAGAATTAATTTTGAATATTATGATATAAGATTGGTTATTAAAATATAAGAATCATCCAAATTGTTTTCACCATATATCATGATGGTGGAACCTTAATTAACCAATTATGAAATTTGTGGAACATAGACCATTGGTTTCATCGGAAAAAATAGTGGTTATGATTAAAAGGGTGTCAGCAAAAAATTATAGAGTGTATGGGAATTTATAAATTGGGAACAGTGACACATATAAATAAACCATCAACTATAGACTTGTTATATTATGTGACCTAAAGGGAATATGTAGATGATTTTACATGAATTCCAAATAAAAATAATACATTAAATTAACTCTATAAATTTGGATATAAAATTAATTTATATATACATTCAATAAATATAATTTCTATTAGAATATGATTTCTATAATAATTTAGTTTCCTAAAGATCATAGAGATGAATCGACATGAGTAAAATGGTCATGGAGTTTTATGATAATGAGATAATAATGAATTGGCATTAGTAGGTTTTTCATGACATTATATTATTTTAATATAAAACCAATATGGATGTAACTGATCATTAATAAATCAATATATTTTGTGATTCACATAACTTGACCCATTTTGGAATAATGTGACCCTTGTTAGCCGAATTTATCTTTTGATTCCATTGTACATAATTAATTAGGATATGCTTGGTCTAAATATTGGGTGGTTAATACTTTTTTGAAACCACATCTATAGGTTACATATAAATTTATTGGTGAAATATTTCTAAACGTAACCCTTTTAATTGATAATGAACATTTGTTGTTTTAATACCTTATTAATAAGTGTATTTAGTAAATTTAAATTACATTTAAAAATAACTTCTGTATTGTAATGGTAACATTCTCTTGATTATCCCTATTTTATAAACTTTCGAATTAATAAATGATGGAAAATAAAAAAAAATTATGACATATTATACCAAATGCTTCATGTGGCAAGCTAAATAACATAACAAGTACAGTTGTATATTTCAATCCTTAATCCTTATTAAATAGCGGTTATCTAGTTGTTTTAGAACCATTAGATGTAAATTATTAGTCAAATTATTAAGAAAATCTTCAAAAGTGGAGTCTTTTTTTGGGTAACAATTATACTAAGTATGACATAGTGATAGAAAAACACCATCAAGAAAACTTGTTTTCTTTTTGTACGATGATACTAAAAAAGTATTTGATAATAATGTAATTATCATGTTCGATGTTTTATACCTTCTTGGGGCATGAAAACCCATTTTTTGACATGTGACCATTCATATTTTCTAATTGTTCCAAACATGAGAGACATCATCCTACTTATAGTCATATAGATTATAGGAATATGAGTTTTTCCATGTTTATCATGTCACATTCTATGAATTCATAGTTTATGTAAATCTATTTCAATATTGCATTAACATTATTTTTTACAGGAAGAGTTGATCATGTTAATAACTAATGTGTTAAAATACAAGTATTTTTAGTGATAAGATCACATAATGTTGTTATCTATATAGTTTCAGTATTTTTGGAATTTGTTTTAAGTTACTAAATCATACATTCATATGTAATATTTTATGTTCAATGACACTAGTGTTGACAAATCACTGTTGATGTTGTAGCATTGAGAAAATAATTAGTTGACAAGTCATCATAGAGATTCGAGATGATATAATAGAAAGGATTGGGGTTAATACAACTAATAATATTGATTAGTTTTATCGTTTATTAGGGATGTTTATGATTTTCATGAATATGAATTAGGGAGATAATCGTGAGTGATTTTATGAGAGAAATTGTTTTACTCTTCTGGTATGAAGCTTCCTCCTCTCCTTCCATGTTAGCGCATGGAATATGTAAATTTTATATGTACATGAGAAACATGATATGGTATTGGGGAGTGATATAAGGAATGAGATACCATTTTCATTAAAATAAACATAAGGAACTCGTGTTGTTGGAAGAATTAAAAATATGGATAATGTGTGTCTTTCCATGATGATGGAACACGACTAATATAGAAAAATTGATGATGGTTAGAATCCCTTCTATAATAGGTAGAGTTAGTATATTTGGGCTATCATTTATCAAAAATGAATATTAGTATTAAAACTCTAGTGAGAAATTAAACTGGGTCTACATTAATATTTTATGTGTTGGATAAATAAGTGATCCATATGTTTGGTGTGTCGATAGTGCATTTGTGTATATAATATAGGATGATGGAGAGTTGGTTGCTTGATTACCCAACCATTGATTAATATTAATAGTTATTTGGACTTTATTTTATATCCTTGAATTATCATGGGTACCTAGGGATCAAATGAAAAATGGTCAAGAACTTATTTAAAATGATTTTTTGTTAAGCTAGATATCTCTTAAATAGGTTATTCTATAGTGGAATGATTGAATCTAGGATCAATTGTCAAGGTGAGTTGAGAATAAATAATGTATATCAACTTAAATACAATGATTATGTTTCAAGGAATATATACCCTTTTTGTGGAGTATGGCTCATGAGAACTGCTCATGTCGATCAATAGAATTTTTAGTTAATTCCTTGATGTTCATTCATGTGTGTCATGAATGGGTAACGTGAATCTTCTTTGTGTCCTCCATGTGTAGTGGTGATCATCATCAATATGAAAGAATCATATATATTATACTGATATGGAATTATAAATACATCGATATCAATACTTTAAAATAAATAAATAAATTATTAAGGGGATGAAATCCTTCGGTGTTGCACACGAGGATCGATGTAATGATATCCCTTGGTGGGAATTCACATCATCAGATATCAGAAGGTAACCCTGATTATATTTCAAGCCTAGTCATTGGATTATCATTTCAGATTAAAATGCCTTGATAAATGGAAACTAATAATTCTAGTGTTTTCATAAAATGACGTATAACTTTTTTCTTTATAATTTACTATGGTCGTGAGTTTGGAACACTGAAATCAAACATCTTGTCCTTAGTAAAACAAGGATTCAAAATATAAAATTCCCTAGAATAACTCACAAACAATATTTTATTTGATAGCTAGACATACATGTGAGATAAAACGTTCAGTTTGGCCGGTTTGTGTGATGCCTGGATGCCTCAGTTGTGTACAAGAATTTCACCTATAATATCCAGAGTATAGGCTACCTCAGAAGAGTTCCTTTGACACAATCAATTGATACTAAGGATACCCCAGGGTTAATATCGGTTTGGGTTGGTGGTTAGAGTTTTAAAATATGTCTAAGTTTTATCGATAATGTGCTAGATCTTGTTTTATATCATTCTAATGGTTTGGAACATACAAGTTTTTGGGTAGGAGATGTCATCAAAATGTAGATATAATATTCATTTAGAAAACTCGAGCATCATGGTTGGGGATTCTCTAGGAACCACTGAATAGATATTGTAAAACATATACTATCGTAATTTATCTTTTTTGGTTATATTAAGATTCATTTCAACTGTACCGCTAGGTAGCATAGGATGAGGTTCTATAGAAAATTTCAATGGTTGAAGAATAATGACTCAATATTTTTTTTAATACTATTAAATATTGAAAGGTGTATGATACTATCTATTCTTATAGAAATGATGATATAATATTGTCTCATGTAATTTAATACATGATATTTAACATCCTATTTTTTTATCAATGGGTATGACCATCCGAACAAGAATTAACGACATTGGTATCATGTGATTAAATTGATATATGATGGTGGATTTAGAATTTAAAAATGAATCATAACTATCTGCATGAAATTCATAGCCCAGGTATCCAAGTTTATTCATATAGATAACCCCAACACTTCTTATGTAGAGGATGTTTTAAATTTTTCAGTTTAAACATCCTACATTTTGGAATGGTTGGAAAATTCTTATGGAATTTTTTTCTATATTTATTGGACTTGTTAAATTTTGGAACATTCTCCGGACCTAGAAAACATGAGTTTCAATCCCATAATTTTTTTATAGTTTTTTGTTTATAATTTGTGTCTCAAGGTCCTAGATGAGTTTTAATAAAATATATCATTTAAAAACTCAATTTAGGTGAGACAACCTTGGGCACACCATTGGAAAATGATTATATCTAACCATACAGATCAACCGTGTAGAATATTTTTAGAAGGATCATGGATTTTTTTTCTATAATAAGTGTTCCATAATACAATGTGAAATTGTACATAGGTTCTAATGTATGTGCATTTTTGGTTCACAGTTTTTTATCCATTTGTTGCAATAATGCATGGTGGGAGTGCTTTGGGCAATTATCTCCTCAAAATTAGAGTATAGATCATAGACTATATGAGGGAACCATTTGTCTTGGTGGATTATTTATGTAATTATTTCACATTGAGAGTGAATTATTTTTCAAACTTATCAAAATAAAAATACGCCTCTTAAATATTTTAAATTTACTGTTTTCACCTCCAACCGCAAATGTGTTTTTACGCCTTTTTCATCCCCATTTCACACAGTCATTCCCCTATATTCTCCTCATCTTCCTCCCAATCCCATTGGATTATATATTTAATTTTTATGCAATTCAAGAACCATCCATTACATTGGGATCCTAGAGGAATGTCTTCAATTCATCTACCCTCCTTTATCTATTTATCATGTCATATCAGATGTTATTTCCTAGTGATCTTGTATGTCCTATTTCAGGGTGTTTATACATTCTTTAGATTGGATTCATTTTGGATGAAATTTTTGACCTAACATATATGAGTGCTAATTCCAAGGATAAATATAGGGGGTCTATATTAGTTTCCCTGAATGTATCATTTTATAGATCATGGTTCTTTTTGTGCCTCATAGTATACATACAATGTTTTCCGTTTAAAAAAATAAAATACCATAAATTGACCTACTTCACATTATTTGACCTACATTGATGCCCTTAAACAAGGATGAAGGTCGAAATCATAAAATAACATCACCTCATTTTTGGGATTAAAAAAATGAATTGGTGACCATGTGTCCTTATGAAAAAACAACACTATTGTGTGTGTCATGAACCAATCCAGGTACCTTAGTAACCCGTTAACTGATATTGCATTGAAATTTCTTGAAAGGAATTCTATATCCCAAAAAGTTTTTGACTAGAACATATAATCATAAAAAATCAATGTGAGAAATATTATTCCACAAACATTATATATGTAATGGAGAACCATTCGGTATACATACAATTAAAACTCCATAGGGAGATGTTTACCAGAAGTCAAACATTTAAAAATAACCCAATGTTCTTAAAAAATTTACCATAAACTAGGAAAAACATCATAAGTCCCATAAAAAATGCATCTCACCAATTCCAGGGATCAAAATCTAGAACCAAATCCACGTGGCACTTTTCCCCTGCTCAATCCTATAATGAAATAATACACAGATAGTCATAGGAATATGTAGGGTGTGAGGTAAAATCCACGTAGGGTTTACCCAAGGATTCCCAAATAGATTCGAAAATTTCATTATTCAAATAAATAGATTTCAATTTTAAATATATAGTTTTGGAATTTCAAAATCATATTTAAACAAATCATGCTTTACATTTCTGATTTATGGAATACTTTTGAAATGATTCTTTATATTTCCAATGATGAAAATAATTTACAAAGATTTCCAAAATTAACACCTTTTTATTAAATAATTTATATAAATTAAATGTTATGTTAAATACATTACAAAACATTATCGTACAAATATATCTCATACATAAACAATAATGAAATGTGGTCATCTACCAAGAGGTATGATAGTTCCATGTTATGTGATACTTCCAAACCCCTATAATAATAATTATAATGCCCACACACATCCATCATAACTATAAATAATGTACTGATCGGTATCCAACTGAGAAATTTGATGTGATATATATTCTTCATGTTATTATTGTAATTAATACATCTCGTGCTAGGGAATTTATTTCTTATTGATATTTCCCCAAATAACTCTATAACTACCGAGGCTTGCATGTTCTCTCATACAAGTAAATTATTTGATATTTATTTTGAAAAACATTAAAATTTAAAAAAAATCCAATTATATGATATCATAAAAAATTTCAACAATCCATTTTAAAAATCGGGTTTTAATGAAAACATTATTTTTGACAAGATAAAACCAAAAGGTTTTTATCAAAACAATTTTCATCCATTTTTCCTAAGAAAGAATTTGAAATAAATTCTAAAACTCTATTTCGCAATTCAATTCCCACAATTAACATTAAAAATTTAATTGAAATAATTTCCATCAAATAATTATTTAAATTTGGAAATTTTGATTTCCATAATTTTCAATCGATTTCATTATCACATCCCAATTCAATGGAATTGTGGGTTCTCCCAATTTAAGGCCAAAAATAAATTTCCAAAAAACTCCAATTTAATGGAAATAACATTCTCATAAATATGCAAGAATGAAATTTTATTTATAATACAAATTTAATTTAAAACAAAAATTATATTTAATTAATTGAATTTTGGGTTTGTAAAAATTGGGCGTCATGATGGAACTACCTTCCTCAAGATCACTAGATCTAGAATCTCTAAACCCTAATCATGGATTTCCAATGACGAATAGGGAAAATTTGATCCATGAATCAATCCTATGTTTATGATCCCAAAACAGAAGTTATTATATCTTCCCATCAACATTAATAACCATGAAACCATAAGGAGGAATAGAGGAGAGAGTTATAGATAGAAATCCTAAAGATGAAACTATCAAAGAGAGGCTTGAACACCATTCATTTATCAGAGATTCTTTTTTGGGAGGGTTTTGAGGTGCCAAAAACAGCACTTGGAAGCTCTCAAGGATTGAGAAAATGATTATGGGTCATACAAGTCCATCCGGGACCTAAATTGTGATGTTCTAGATTTTTAAAATAAAAATTAGATTAAAAGCCAATATGCACATATTCCATGGTAGGGCCACATGGTAAGACCAAAAGGTGAGCCTTGTCTATGATCCTATTTTAAATTGAATGTATAAATTCTCCTATATGAGTTCATGTATTTTTAAGCATTGCACTGTCCAAAAAACACGCCACTGTCTGGGTTTGAATATCTTACCCTGAGATGGCATGTGGTTAGGAAAATATCTGCGCTAACAATGGACAATGTACAATTTTTGTAACCATTCATAACATTTTACATGAAAAAAACCCAATATATGTGTGATTAATAAACGGGGCTAGGCTTCCTTCCAAAACAATGAGTTTGGGAATACCTAAAATAGTATTATGATGTTCCAACCTCCACCCCATGGGAACTTTGTATCCCTATAAATCCTATATTGAAGCTTCCAAGAAAAAACTATTATGACACTATTGTATCATTAGTTCCTACATATCCTATATCGCATGATTATTAGGACTATTTTACAATTAAACTAGATTCAATTGTTTCATCCTGCCAGGATTTAGATTTTTTTAGAATCTAATATCCATACTGGTCATACATTCCATGCTAAATTAGGTTCGATTTCAAGATCACTCCAAATAAGAACATGAGATGGATCAGATAGATACTTCTAGACATGATATACTTGGAACAAATTAAATATCGAAATTAGTTTTAGTAGAAGTGATAACTGATAATCCACTTTCCATGCCTATTTAATGACCTCAAAAAGGTCCCATAAATCAAGGATCATGTTTTCCATTCCTCCCAATCCATAGATAACGCAACTCAGGTGAAATATTCATGACCACCTTGTCACCGTATGACAATTACAAAAGGTCATTGTAGATGAACAATAAAAGAATTATACCAGCTACGTGCCATCAAAATCTTCAGATGAATCAATTGAATATTTTCTATAGTATCTTAAAGAATGCTAGCACCGAAGTATTAAATTACACTAATATCCAACCAATACAATAGATATATACATGGCCCACCATTAAAGACCTATAAAGGATCCATAATGATTGCGGTCATGTAACTATTGTTATATGAAACCTAAACCATTCCCATATTTTCTTTCCAAGCCTTAAAAAGTGATGAATGATAATGTGGAGAAAATCATAACATTTTATATATCTTTTTATTTATTACCCTCCGAATTCATATTGTATTCCATATATAAAGGAACCTGAGATCCCAATTACACCGGAAGGACTTTCAAAAAATGATATGTGAACTGAGGATCCCTATCTGAGACTTTAACAGATGGAACTCCACGAAATAACACAATCTCATTCACTGAAATATTTTCAAATTAATAAAAACAATTTGTATAATGATGGGTGTTAATAAAGTTTATTTCATAAGAATATCAATCAAAACACATATTTCATAGTACATTATTTGGGTAAATGAAAACCCTGCCACAATATCCATAGAGAACTCATGCCACTTCTAAGAGGAGACAAGATGTGGATGAAGAAAACCAGATGTTTTCTTATGCTCGGCTTTTACCTTTTCACATGTATAACAATAGGATAAAAATCACAAATTCCCTATCTCATGCATGACCCCCCAAATTGTCACTACATGTCTTAAATCATTTTTTTGGACCCAGGTTCCCAACAAATATTGAATTATGGAAATCACCCATAAATTTTTTCCATATCGTAAACGGTACAAGAAAGTGATCCTGATAGAATATAATACCATATTTAAATAAAAAGAACCCATGATATATCTCTCTATCATAAAGAGAGTCTCTAATTTTACAAAACACTTCATTAAGAGGTTTCTTTGAATAATCATCTCAATAAGAGTGGATATCTACATAACTCTAGGTAATGAAATAAGGGCCCCTATATCATGGACTCTAATATATATTGGTGAAAAGAGATCCATCATGTTCGACTATTCTAAATATTCTTTTATGACCTTGTACATAAGTCTCAAGTTCAAATAATCTATGACATCAATTCATTTCCTTATGGTATATGCAATGGAAAAGTCAAAATGGTGTAGGTACTCCTCCCAATAGATATCGTGGAGATTCAAATATTTTTAGAGATGATATAACTCAATATTTTATGTTTTAAATTAATGGTAAACCATTCTCTATAAATTTAATGCTACTATCTGTTATGAGTGTGCTTCACAACTATGAGTTCAAGGTCGTGGGTTGGTTAATTCATATCGAGTGGACTAAGAGGATGATATCCATAAGAAATGGAATGATAAACATACAAAATAATTCCTCCCAATCCTGAACCTAATGCATCACAGAAGACCACATATCCCAACCCATCCTCTAGAAGACTCGGCAATAGAGTAGACATCAAAACTCATTTCATAACAACAAAATAACTCTTACATTTCTCACCACAAGATAACATTACTCACTTCCATGATATACTAGTAATCTAAGAAGCCAATATTGAATAGTCCTTAACAAATAATAATAATAACCAACCAATCCTAAGATTCTCTGAATCATGAAAACATTTCATGGTTGTTCTCATGTCATAATAAATTTTATATTCTCAGGATCAAGTCATATACCCTTTTCAAACACTACCATTCCCAAGAACCACGCATTCTGGATCTAGAAATCAAATTTCAAAATCGTTGAATAATTTCTATTATTTCTAAACAATTATTAAACATCTCTAAGATGATATATAGGGTCCTCCTTAGAATAAGTATAAACCCTGATGTCAACAAAAAATACTACCCTGATGGAAAAATGATACTCATGGAAAATAATATTCATAAAACCTATAATGACCATATAAGAATTTGTTAGACTAAAGGGCACGAAAATGGACTCATAATGGACATACCTTCATTGAATGATATATTTATAAATGATAGAATCTTTTATCCGAAACTGATGGAAACAACAGCAATGATAAATCATCAATTACTATTTTTACCTATCAACAAATCAATCATATCATCAATACATATAAATATATATTTTTTATTTACCTTTAAATGATTTTTAATTCTATTCCCAAGACATTGGAGTTTTGGAGAATCATCTTTCTTAGATAATAGAACTGATACTCTTAATAGTGACAAACTCAGCTGTATAAAACCATTCTGTATAAGATCATCCAACTGAGTCTTCATCTTCTTCATTTATTCTCGTGGCTTATGGTAATATGGAATAGAAATTGGTTGTGTACAAGGAACCATTTTAATATAAAACTCTACCTCCCTTACCAGTGTAAAACCATTTTTGTAAGAAGGAATCACATTTGGAAACTCGACACAAACTTGAGGGAGACCATAGATTAAGGATTCCCACTCCATCACAATTAAAAACATTAATATTACTTTTCCAAATCTGAGTAATATGGCTTGATCTTGCTCGAACTTCTGTCCCATTCTTCATGAATAAAATGATATATGCCATTGGTTCAAGTAAAATGGACCCATCATGGATAAAAATCATTCATAGATTTATTATAAATATTCCGATCCATCAAGAATATTGCATCATGTGGTTTCATGCCAAGAATAAGAAATCATGAATCTATCTCAACATCTAATATATAGAAAACAAAATCGAGTCTACATATACTCTATTATCTCTTTATTATATGGGTTGTATTAATATCCATAACATAAGACAAATACTACGTAGTGAAATTTAGAATATTAAAAACATGGGTTTGAAAAAATGAATTATATTCACCAATATCAAATAAAGTATCCACTAATTAAGAAGCTAGAGTAATCATACCTCTCATTGTCATGGTACATATATCTTATTCCAATGGATACTATTCCACTACTTTAAGAAGCTACATTTTGGATGTATATGGCTAGAACCCCTTTTTGGAATCATCTTATTTCCCCAATGTTTTTGAAGGATTTGATGATTCCATACCACTAAGAGGTGTGTATTATATATGGATTAACATCCAAAAATTAAATGTGCATCAACAAGAACTACGTACATTGGGAACATCAGTGCATATCCTCTCGGAATTCCCCAACTATTCACAGTGGTATCCAATCAAAGGGCCTCATACAGAAACTACAGGAGGTCTAGAATGACCCTTCTATTGAGAAACACGGCACAAATAATCAATCTTACACATTATAGTAAAGGTAGCCATGTTTCCATTGGGATATATTGAAACTCTCGATAACACTAACATTCCATAATGATCTATTTCTACAATCAACACTCTATCAGGCACAACATAATTAGAAGGATGATTCAGCCAGAAAAACTGAGAATTGATATCATATAATAAACCAAAAACAAACATTCAAGCTTTTATCATATAATTTGATACTATATCATATGCCAAATTCTCTATCTTAGTGAAATGGTATTATAATTGTGTCAGGTTATTTTCATCCTACTTGAGTTCTGAAAATACTTGGCCATGGACAATAGCACCAACTATGTATTGATATTTTTAGTGAAAATAACCTTGGAGTCATTCCCCTCTAAGCCATAATCCTTCTTCACCATCACCATATCAGCCCACCATCTCCTTCTCGACCCTTCAAGAATGAAATTTTCACATTTAACATTGGTATCTTTAGGTGTCTCCATGAACCTGATCAAGCATTCCATCAGGATTGACTAATCAATAGCCTCTTGAGGGTCATTTAATAATTCTAATGGTGGAGGCTTCTGGTGTTGTAATATTTGAGAACTAATCATGATAAAATCCCTCTAAGGTTCAATATATTGACCATGAATGAGATGCGGTGATGGTTTGTGTCCTAGATCATGGAAAATACGCAAGACCACATCAACCATACTCATTCACAAGAGGATTCACTCTATGAGATAAATGAGGGGATTCTTCTTAGATCAGATGGGAATATATTCTAATAGGAATTATAGAACACATCATTAGAAGACAATATAGAAGACATCAATTTATCAGTCAAAAAAATAAACGGGGGAAAATTATTCACAACTAATAAAAAATGAAGATTTGGATTTCAATCTATTCATATATAAATCAGGTAAAAACTTGAACTAATCCATGAGAA
The DNA here is from genome assembly GCA_963277665.1 of Viscum album. Classification (NCBI taxonomy): domain Eukaryota; kingdom Viridiplantae; phylum Streptophyta; class Magnoliopsida; order Santalales; family Viscaceae; genus Viscum; species Viscum album. Next base: position 1,643,450,356 of record OY728145.1, read on the forward strand.
TTATTTCCCTAACCACCCTTAGTTACTTATTTTTTTGTCATGAGAGAATGTCAGAAACTCAATCACAACTACCTCCAATGTTCCTATATAACTATAAAACTACAAACTATAATAATTAAAAAATCACAACCTAGAGCTCTGATACAATTTTTTCATGAACTAGCTGGGGTACCTTGGTAACATGATAACAAATCCAACATTAAGATGACTGGAATTGGATTCGTGATCCCCTTGGGCTGGTGACTTTCACCTTATACCATACAAATTATAAGTGGGATTTCATTTTCCATAATAACTAAGGAAGTGATGGAACATTTTAAGGAACTAACATGGGTTACCCACAACTGGAATCTGACCTGGCCTATCACATTCCTAAATGGAGTTCCTGATCCCCATGGGTTGGAAAGAAGCACCCAAGCATCAAACCAAAAAACTAAGAGAATGATTTAACACAACCTGAACAACCACATGGAAAGCATATATAGAGAAAGTATAGAACAAAGGAAGAATAAACAATATAGATTACATAACTGAATGGAAAAAATGTAAACAAAACTATTGTAAAATTAGAAAAGACCAAAGGACAAGTACAACTACAATAGACTATATGAAATTACTACTCCAAACGATGGCATAGACAACTTCCACCATCTCACCACCATATTCCCAACAAACTGACACATACTTCACCACCTATATGTGATACATTGTATTTCCCTAGACCGGATGAAAAAAAATGGTCTACACACCACCAAAGTGGTTCGTAGGTTGTGAGATCATAGAATTAGTAGTATCCCACCCAGGTGTTCTATTACAAGTCTCAATATAAAAATATTGGAATCCCATTTAAAAAAACATGCCATGATTAGTAGTGAAGAAATTTTATAGAAAACATGGTGAGCATATTCCTTTTCTACGGTACTAAAAAAACTATGTATATTAATTTTAAAGAATATTTTCCATAAAATTGTCCAAAATAATAAACATGAATATCAAAGCTAACTCATAAAGCCATGAATTATAAATGATAAGTGTGGGTATCACAACACCATGGGATACTTCAAGTCTACACACCAGACTACACGAACCACAATAATCAAGTGGAAAAAAACTGATCCTCGAAAACCATCCTTGGAAGAAGATGAATACCCCTAAGTATCCCACCAAAAATCTCAATATCACTCCCCTAGAACAACAGTCCTAGTAAATAGAGTAAAAAACTAGGATAAACCTCAATGGATGGTGGCCTCATGCTAATCATTTCACCCATGTACCCAAGGTATCCCGTGAGATCATTTTTTAAAATTAATTTTAATTCATTGAATACCATTATAAACCATTCACAATCCATTTCTATTATTTAAAAACCATTCAATACCATTTCCCAATCCATTTATCGAAAGCCAAGGTAAAACCATTTTTCTTTCAAAACCCTTTCATAATGCACACAAAGAATCATGCCAATTTCATAAATGTATTTTCAATGTAATAACAATCAAACTCATTATCATAGGCTAGAGACAGAACCACCTACATCAATGTTCATGTCACACATGCTTGCAATGGAATCCAAGATAAAAAACCCAATAACATCAATGAAGGCCCATGAATCTAACCCCACATGTTAGTATTTATTCAAATCTAAACACAACAGGTCAGAAGAAGAGGGGAAACCCAATTAAGTTTAGGAAGAAGTCCAACGACAACATAACCTACAATGGATAAGGCCCTTGGAATGAGATCTCACAACAAATTGAGAAGAGGACAACAGGAATCAGCCATCGTAGATTACATATCCGATAACAGAAATATAGTGTGCTATCACGATCAACTGTAGCGAAGAACAGGAAAGAACACATACCCAGAGAAACCCACCGTAGACACAACGATGATATGAAGCCGATAGAATTTATTCCTAAGGAGAGGAACCCCTGAAAATCTCCTTGGAGCATTCTAGGGTCAAGAGCAATGATGTCTGTGAAGAAAAGATCTATGAGAAACTACCAAATGTGTTACTTTAACCTGCATTTGGGCTGGGTCCTGACGAGAACCCAAGGGTCATGACATGTAGTCCACGCTCGATATGTTTCACTAACAACCACATAGCCTGAAGTTAAAAACTATCATTTAAATCCTACACAATGAATACCTTAGCTACACGATCTGTAACTACTCACAACACCATTTCCCCATTCACAACATAAATACGGCCACCATTAAAAAATGTATACCTTAGATACACAGTGTGTACATTCTCTAGAGCTTTTAGTAAAATGGGAATGCCCATTTCTAAGGACATTGAACCAAAATAGGACTAATACAAAGGACAATATTACCCAATCAAGGTAATAGGATGTTAAAAACTCCCAACCATAAAGACATTCCATCCCCGAGACGCCATGTGGAAGATTTGAATCCTCGAAAAAGATGAGGCCATAGCTCCATAATCAATGAATGAAATTACCAAGTCTCATCAGAATCTTATCATTATTTCTATATATATTTGGATAATGGAATCGACATCCCACACAAGACTCTCATCTGAGAGGCAGCGATCTCAATTTTTTTCTCCACAACTAATGCATATAGATCTATCTCAATTTCTTCTCAACTCAAAATGTGAGTCGGATTAGGGTGATAGTTTATGAGATTAGATATATGGAAAAAATCGGGAATGCTCATAAAATTATCTATAAATTATTAATGATAAGAAACATGTCCCATAAGTTTAGTGTTCTCAAATGGTACAACATATCATAGAGCCAACATTCCATGTTTCCCAAGCTAACAGTGACCCAAATGAGGAGAAACATTAAAAAATCTATGTCACCAATATAAAACTCCCATGGATGATGTCGTCAATCTACATATGATTTATATAGTCTCTAGGATATATGTAGATGTAATTTGACATCATCAATCTTTATAGATATCTCCAAAACAAAACATGGTGAAACCAAATATACTTCACCCACCACTACACAAAAATAGTTGAAATGCATGGGAGAGTATACAATTCCTAAAAAATAAAAAATCATATTGATGATTGATAACAATTATTGTAAATAAACTTGATTAGTACCATATGGTTGTCCCATAATAAAAAGTAATCCAATATGTAGGAAAAAATCATATCCTCTTGGATCTAAATTATTTGTTTTGTCTGAACATCATTCTATGGATGGTAATTTGTGCTCAACTTGATCTGAGTCCTAATTTACTCTTAAAGAATCCTATAGAATATTGAGGTAAGCTAGGGATCCCTATCTGAAATAATGACAAAAGGACTCCCACGTGACCCCACATTCTTCTTCACGTACATCTTACCCAGATCATCATCTTTAGTTGTGTCACTGATAAGAATGAAATGATAAAAATTCGTGATCCAAACAATAATCACCAAAATAGAATTTTTCCTGTGAGGTGTATATGGAAATCAATCCACAAATTCCATGGATACCTCGTCCTATTCTAAAATCGGTACCAGAAGAGCCTGAATAAAATCATAAGGTTTCATGTCCTCATCATTTATCGGTTGGAAGGTGTAACAATGGGACAAAAAATCTTCAATGTCACACTTCATACTCAACAACCAGAATCATTTTCACTTTTAATAACCCATCTTCATTGTTCTTGGATGAACGTCCCATGAAGTGATATGAAAATAAAATAGGTATGAACTTTCCATAAGTTATAGCAAAACATATAGCTTCCTTATATTATGTATCCCATTTAAAGGAAGAGATCAAATAAAAAAACATCCCCACCATAAATTCTTTCCTTAGTCTTTGGAAAGTCATTATCATGCTACTGACTTTTCAAAATATACTCATAAAGAGATTATGAAAACTAAGCACTGGTAAAGAACCATACCCAAAACATTCTCCTTACATTCCAAGTAAAATTGAGTGAAAATCACAATACCATTTTACACCACTATCAATTCCAAAAATAGAATGTGACAGTAGCTTCCTACATAGTACAATTGTAACAACATTCCCTTTCCCCATGCTATAGGTGATGTCAAAATCAAGTGTCTAGAGGTATTTTATTTATTGTTTCTATTTTAGACTCCTTTCTATTTGTGAAAATATATATCTAAAACTCTTATGATGAGATATGGGCCTAAATATCTCCCCAAAAGGATAGTTCTGCAAAAATTTAAGATTATACAAGGCTAGTCCATGCTCTAAATCATTATTGGAGTAGTTCTTCTCATGAAGTCTGAGCTGACATGAGTCGTAAGCTACCAAATGATCATCCTGCATCACCACACATCCCAAAAAAGCACCATATACGTGAAGAAACCCCACTTAACTATTACCAGGCTCAGGTAATATCAAAATAAGAGCTGATGTCATATGTTGTTTAATTTATTTAAAATAAGACTGCCACTTTTCACCCCATGTGAATTACAACAAGTTCTTAGTGAGAGTAGATAAAGGTGGTGCCATATTAGAGAAATACTTAATGAATCATCGGTAGTAACCTGCAAGATCTTGGAGGATTCAAATTTCAAAGTCATTTTGTGGTTCCTTCTAAGACATAAATGATTTTACCATCTCTGGATCAACGGATAATCTATGCTCATAATTTCTTTGCACCATGAATTTCACTTCCCGAATCCAGAAACTATACATTGAATGATTTCCATATAGATAGTGATTTCTCATAGTTTCCAAGACCAAAATCAAATGTTTCTCATGATCATTATCATACATTGAGTAAAGAAAAATATCATCCACATACACTAGTAAGAATGTGTCATAATTTAGGTGGAATATATGATTCATCCAAACCAGGAAAACTACCACAACAATATTCAGGATGAAAGGCACCAGGATATATTCATAATTTCTATAAAAACACCCGAATGGATTCTTTTTTATATTAGACTATCGAATTCAGAGATGATGATAAGCTGACCAAATATCAGTCATCATTAACAACTATTCCCTATTAAAAATATCTAAAAAATCATCCACATGTGGGAAATGAATTTTATTTCTTAAACATTAACTAGTTCATCTTCTGATAGTTCACACATAACCAAGGTGAACAACCCAATTTCATGAAAAAGAGCACCAGGGATACCCTAGGTGAGACACTCTGGAAGATGAAACCTTTTTCTAATAGGTTATCCAATTGAATCATGAGTTCTTTCAACTCCACTGGTTCCATGTGATATGAAGGCATCAATATTGGTTGTGTACCTAACACTATGTCAACCATAGACTCTACCTCCATCTCTCTTTGAAGGAAGACCATGGAAATAGTATGGGAAAACATCATAATAGTATCGAAAAAAAAAGAATATCATTAACATAATAAATTTCATCAGGATCAAATGCATCATTAACCATCAAACTCATTGGCTTTGTGGGGGAAGGTCTTGCATGACCTAAACTTTGATCCCACTCTCCCTGAAACACATGAGATCTACTATAGGCAATAAGAAATGAAACACACTGATGATAACAATCAAGATAAAATTGATGAGTAAAAATCCAATCCAGACGGATGATGATATCAAATAGATCGAGTTCCAGAATGAAAAAATACAAGAAGAACTCTGTATTGGATATTGTTAACGAAAAAATGGAAAAAACCCCTTATTCTTTCCTCTTTCCAGGAGGTGTATCTAACATCAATGTAAATGAAATATGTTTCATTTTATTTTTATGAGAAACAATAATGCATGAAGTTATATGTTGGTGGGAGTCACAAGTATTAATTAATGAAATTCCTACTGAAGATGGAATGAGAAGAGTATCGCTCACTATTTTTATACATGCATAATTTCTATTTGACACTCATCTACTATATGTAAATTATTCACTCATAAGGCCTATTGTAGGATCCCTATACTCTTTAACGATTTTTACTAAACCAATGGATCCTTTGGAGCCGACGAACCTTGACCATAATAGGGTGTTTTTAAAATTTGATAGAAACGTAGTAGATGACCAAACCGTCCATAGCTATTTCAGATATTTTCTGGCATAGGGATATAACATCTTGTTTGTCCACCCTTACCACACTAATAGAATATAATAGGCACACTATCTGCTACAACGAATGGTGTAGAGGAGGGTTTCTATTGAGAACCACCTCCACCACTTATGCGACGGTCCTGCCACATCCCCTTCTCCCATACATGCAACTTAATTTGTAACTAGTTTGAAGAGAAGAGGTGGTAACACTGACCTTTCACGCCATGATAATATATACCATTATAGATATATCTACCATATCTAAAAATTTAGAATGCTTCAGTATAAAAAAATGTTATGTGATATTTGACCGCAAACCCTACATGTATTTTTAATCATTTATTTAGTCATTCTTTTCCACGCAAAGATAAAAAATGACATTCTCAGCAAACTAGTTGGTGTATTTCACCTCAAACACTCTCTTTACTAGAACGACATGAAAACTAGAGACATTTAAAATATCAGAGACTCTTGAAAAAACTGCTGAAATAATAGTGTTTTGAAACCATTATAATACCATACCATATGTCTATCTACCTAGACCGTAGAATTCCACCATCATATTATATAACCCTCATGCTTGGACTCTTATAACTTTACTTTGATATTATTTAGTGCCTCTAAGATCTAAAATATTTGATCAATCATTTCCTACCAATCATCAGCCTATTGAGTTTCAGTCATTCCCTTAAAGGGTGTGGATTAACACATAATAACTCATGTGATTGGTCTCTTTCTCATCCATAACTTGGTAGTACCTCAACCACTATGTTCTAAACTCATGGAACATACTAATCACACTCAAAACCCTTATTATGGTCATGGTGTTATTCTAATCCATAGCTGGCTTTCCTTGAGGATCATTAGCTTTATCTTCTCGAGGAAGCAATGGAAGATGACTTAGAGGCATAATGATACACACCAAAACATATGAATGATCAAACAAAGAACAAATTATAGTTCAAACAAAAATACCCAGAATCATAAACTAATATTTTAAAAGAAAAAAAAGAAAACTAGGGACACATATCCAAACACCCATGGTAACTTGAGTATCATTATGATAAGTGTTGGCCATACACTTATCACGACATACCTCTAATGTCCTGACAATCCTATCTTCTATGTAACAGACACCCTATTAAAAAAAATCTTGAGGAAAAACCTTATATGATACCAAACAATAATTAATCGACCATGCTTTCCCTCAACCGACACCCTATCCAAGATGTCACATACTAGAAGGGCTTTCCTGATCCCCACGGGCTAGTGACATGCACCCATGTATCGAATGACAAAACTGGGGGAACAATTTTTCCCAACCTGATCAACCACATGTCATACATATACAGAGAAAAAAAGGAATAGTGTAAGAATAAAAATATAAAATCCATAACTATAAAGAAAACAGTGGAAACATAACTAATATTACGGTAGAAAACCCAAAAATACTTGTCCAACTACAAAGGACTACAATCCACAACTACTCCAAAAGAAGTCATAGACAACTCCCACCATCACCCCAACACCAACCCTCACTCTTAACATGAACCTCGCTACCTCACTGTGGAACCTTTCCTTCCCCTACATTGAAAGTCAAAAAAATGTTAATGAACCACATAAGGAGTGTATAGGATGTGAGCTGACAGGCTTAGTAGGATCCCACTTAGGGGTTCCATAACAAGTCTCTATATAAAAAATCTTGTATGATGATTTTAATATAAAATATGTTATGATAATTAGTAAATAAATTTTATAGAAAATATGGTAATAATTTACCTTTTCCATAGTTTTAAACAAAATCAGGTGTATAAATTTTAAATCATATTATCCATGTCATTTTCCACTGTCATAAAAATATAAATCAAGTCTAACTCATAAATCCATTTAGTACAAAACATAATCACATGTATCACCACACTAATGAATTCCACAGGACTTGAATTTTGACTACTCAAACCACAAAAAGCAAGGGAACAAAAAACAGATGCTAGATCATCAGACTAGAAAGATGTGTAATACCCCATGAGTATCCCCCCCACAAATGTCTATATTGGTTCCCTATAACAACGGTTCATTGAAACAAATAAAATACCTAAGAAAAAAGTCCGTGGTAATCACAAAATAATGGATGATGGCCTCAAGAAAATTCTTCAACCTAAGTACCCAAGGTATCTCATGTTCTATTTTTAAAAAATTCATTTCAATGCTTCGAAACCCATTCAAAACAATTCCCAATCCATTTTAATTCTTTGGAAACATTCAGAACCATTTCACAAAACATTTATCAAATCCAAGGGAAACCCTATTTTTCTTTGGAAGAACCTTTTCTACACACACAATTAATCATTCCAATTTTATAAAAAAATTTAAATATAAATATAAATCAATGTCATTATAATCGGTTAGATATGGAACCACCTACCTCAAATTTCTGGTCACGCACACCCGTAAAGAAATCCAAGATCAACAAAACCCAACAACACCAATGAAGGCCCTACAATCAAAACCCACATCTTTGTAAAAAAAATCAAATTTAACATAAGAGGTATATGGATGATAGGAAACCTACATACCTTAGTGATGAACACCCGTCGCACCATAACCTATAAAGAAGAATTCATCTAGGATGGGATCTCACAATAGATCTAGGAGAAGACCACAGTAATCTTCAATAATAGATCAATAGATCATATAATGCAATGTTAGGGTGATATCATGATCAAATTCAATGAAGAACATGAAAAAAAACTTACCTAGAGAGACACCCTGTAGATGTTGTGAAGATCTGAACCCGATCAAATCAATCCAGAAGGAGGGATGCCTCTAAAATTCACGTACGAGCAGCCTAGGGTATATGGAAATAGTGTGCTGGAAGAAAAGGGCCAAGAGAAACTTCTTAATGCATGATTTTAGCTTGGGAATGTTCCGGGTCATTGCTTAAACCCATGGGTAGCAGCGTGTATTCTATGATAGATAATTTATCTTGAAAAAAATCATCACCTTAGCTTAAAAACAAACATTTACACACTACATGACATGTATGTCAACTACATGACATGTACCCACTCACAATGTTATGTCCCATTCATAACAAGAATCCAGACACTAGTACAAGATTTTTACTATAGGTACATAAGTTTTACCTACTCTAGAGCCTGCATTAATACAAGAAAACCCACTTCTATGTAAATTGAGCCAAAATAAAACTTACAAGAATGGAAAACATACTCGATCAAGGTAATAGGATGTTACAAAAATACTTCAGTACACATATGAGTAAAATATCACATTGATAAGTGTAAATAAATTAAAAAACATACAAACAACCCAATGTAGTATAATAAAGGAATAGAAACCCTGAAAAAATACCCAAATTCTATTAGATGCAACTCACTATGTCAATCAATAAACAACTCGAACAACATCCAAGTGGTGTTCTTCCCATACTCAAACCTAAAAAGATATAATATTCTAACACACCAAGGCAGATGTAGGGATTGAGATAAATTTCCATTTGGATCTAACCAAGGATTCCAAAATATATTCAAACATTTAATTATCCAAATAATGTGATTTAAAATTTATATAAATAGTTTTGTATTTTAAAAATGATATTTAAAAAAATCTTTCATTACATTTAAAATGATTGAATACTTTTCGAATAATGGTTTATAGTTTAAATGATGAAGATACATTACACAAATTTATCAAATAAAAATTATTATATAAAATATTTTATATAAATCAAAATTCATATAAAATAGTTAACAAACTTTGGAATTCATTTACATATCATATATATATATAAGCGAAAAACATGGTCATCTTACAATAGGTATGACAGTCCCATGTTATGGGTCCCTCACAAATATTTTTAATAATAACTGCAATGTGTTCACATGTCCCTCAGAACTGGAAAGATAGTACGCATTGGTATCACCCTGAAAAATTTGATGTTTTAAATAAGTTTCATGTTATATTTGTAAAGAACCAATATGGTGCTAGTGAATTCTTATCCCAGCATGTTTCTCCCAAAAAATTCACTTACTTTCGATACTTGTATGTTCTATAGTACAAACCAATGATTAGAAATTTATTTCACAAAACCTTATAATAAAATTAAATCACATTCACACTTTTCGAAGAAATTAAAATATTCTATTTTAAATTGTAAATTTTTTAATCAAAAAATATTTTTTTCTATTATAAAACACAATCGTTTCTATCAAAAAAAATTAATCCATTTTTCTAAATATGAATTTCAGATCAATTCACAACATCAATTTCACAATTCAATACCCAAACATAAATTCAACAAATTAATTGACACAATTTTCATCAAATTCTAGTATAATTACAAATATTATAATATCTACAACATTCCATTAATTTCAAAATCACACTCCAATTCAATGGAATTTGGGTTTAACCTATTTTACCCGAAAATTCAATTAAAAAAACAAATTCAGTGGAATTTATTTTTTAATCAATCAATTGAAATAAAATTCATCTACAAAAACTTTGGAATTTAAATCAACAATTGAAATTAAATCATTCAATTGAGTGTTAAAAAAATTTAGCCATCATGACAGAACTACCAAACACGATATCTCTAGAGATCGTAACTCTAAACCCTATTCTAGATTCACTAACGAAGAATGATGAAAATTAAATTAATAAATTAATAATGGGTTTATGATATAAAAACAATGTTTATTAGATTTTCCCTTTAGCAAGGATATCCATGATACCATAAGGAAGAAATATGAGAGAGAAATAGGTAGAGAACGGAAAGGGGAAACTAACCATGGGAGGATCTAACACCATTCTCAGATATTTTATTAACACTAGGTACGTTTATTATGGGACAAAAAATAAATTTGGGAGCTATCAAGTAATAAAAAATGATAATGGGTTGTACATGTCAGTCATAGAACTAAAATGAGGTCTATGGGAATTTTAATGTAAAATTGTGATGAAAAATATCGTACACATGGTTTACTGGAAATGGAAACATGGTTAGACCAAAACAAGTTCCCTAGATATGTTCCCATTTTAAATGGGATGAAGAATTTATCCTATGTTGGTGAACCTTTTTCATACCATGCACAACCCATTCAAAAACCCATTGTATTAGTTTTTATGGTATAACCTAAGATGGTGTAATGTTTGGGAAAATCATGTACTAACATCTAACAACCCGTAATTTTTTTAAACAATCTAAAAATTTACATAAAACCACCTAGAACAAAACCAAACAAAATAAATATTAAAATAGGGGTTTATTTATACCTAAAAATAAGAAACTGTTATTTTTGTGTGAGATTTTTTCTTAAATTTCTAATTCTACATAATAATTATATTAAAGTGTGATTGAATTGAAAATTGAAATGTATTAAATATGTAGACCATGAAAAATTATGAACTGTTCCCTTGGTTAAGAATCATTTTTAATGGTATATTATACAAATGTGTCTATTTTTTAGTGAAATGGTAAGGATATTTGCTAGTGTGCTCATATGAGAAATATTTTATTAAAATGATTTCATGGGGAATTTCACTCCCTCGGATTTTGTTTTCTATTCAACAGTCCAACTAAAGGAAATTTTTCATCCATTGTATCTGACTACTGATTATTGGAATTTCCCAATATGAATTAAACTCAATAATAATTTCTATTTTTTTGGATTATGCTTTAGTAAGTGACTCTAACCCAAAAGGGTAGAAGAAGGTTATTCCAATTTGGAAAGGGATTATTTATATTTTTTTGAACTAGGAAGATATAATGAAAAGTGATTAAAAAATTGATTCCCTCTCTTCATTATATGTTGAGCATGGACCTTTTTCAGTTTATGGTGTGAATGTAATGATGGAAGATTACATCAGAGGCCAAGGAGGATGAAGAGGCATAAGAGAACCCTAGACTCAGGGATATGTACTATTCATAATGGAATGAAACATATAGGGAGTGAGTACTATTACATATTACCAAAACCTAATGAGACATGATCAACCACAATTATTAGGGTCGAGGACCTATAATTTTAACACTCTATACATACCGAGGATAATGAAAAGATGGGAAATCATATTCCGGCTCAAGGAGGATTTAGGGTATCAGTAGACACTATCAATGATTAATCCTCCGAAATAGAGAGGATACTTATGAACAACTTAGTGTCATAGAGTTTAGTTCATGAATATGATATCATGTGTGTGGTAGGGAAGGAGGATGATGAAAAAGAAAATTTCTTGGAGCTAATTATATAATATCAATAGGTAATTCTAGATGTGGAATTCAAGATTAATGCCTAAAAATGATGTTAACATGATGAATGATAAATTGAGAAAATTCGATAATAACGCAGAGTAGATGATGTGGATCACAAAACAATATCACATTTTCACTTGAATGTTCTGTAAAAGGAAGATAATTCTGGAAGAGTATATTAACATTGGGGATAATATGGTTTATTATTTTTAAAATCATATCAAGGAAGACCTAGATACAAAGGTAAATACACTTAAATAGAGATTATATAGAGAAAACGTTTCTAATAGTCTTAAAATAATATTCAATTATTTTGGGATCTCTTATGGTTCTTCAAGAACCTACATTGTAATAATGTGATGTTTCCTACATTTTCCATGAAAATAATTCTTTTTACTAAAAATATATTTTTAGTCTTCTATCATGGATATGAGTCCCTTGATTATATTTTTGGTTGATGAACATGGTTTTAACCCCGAATTAGGATGTTTTATGTTAGATTTTTTAAATTATCAGGCTTCACTAGGTAATCAAACACTGACATAAGGTTTGTTGGCCTATAAGTAATGATTAAATGACGAGATGGAGTTATATAGGTGGTGAAAATAGATTGGTGGGGTATATTCCACATTAGTTTTCTCAAATTTTGCTTCTACATTTTTTTATTTAGAAAATGTGTAGTGAATGATTTTCTAGATTAATGTATCCCTAGTGATATTATAAAAGAATTTAGTATTCAAATATTTTATTGTAAAATTCGAATGGATATTTCACATGGCTTGTGATTAATAATTTAATGAGTGTTCCTAATTATGATATTATGCCTTAATGGATACCTTGGTTTGTTATGCATATGGAATTGTATGGAATTATAGGAAACATTAATAACATTACACCATGATTGATACCTTGTATCCATATACAGAACACCATAGTACCGAAAGACTTGTTAAATGAGATTTTTTACACAATGAATGATACATGGAAACCTATTACATAATTCCTTGGATGGGTTAATATAATTAATGATATTATTTGTTTCATTGAGTTACACATGTATTCCTGATACATAATTTTTTTGATGGGATCATAGGAATATATAAATAACTTTACACCTTCAATAATAGATAGAATATGAACACATACTTCCTTGGATGGATTCATTGGTTTCATGAATTTATGAAACAAGATACTTGAAATCAAAGTAACATAAAACCCCATGATTTTGGCCCTTATAACTAGAAATGTCTCCCCATTCTCATGAATCATGAAAACACACTCAAATAAGTACAATAAAAACATTGAATAGAGGAGTACTTGAAAATCAAAGTGGGGTGTTACAGTCACACCACTATAAATGTTTTATACCCCTTATGAATCCCTCAGAATCTTGGATATATATAAATTTTAGGAAAATATAGCATCATAAAATATTACCAATCCCACATATCGTGGTCATCCCATCAACACCGTCATAGTACCTAAGCTAGAGGAAACATTTCACAACGTAGTACATTCGCTCAATGATCCAAAATTTATATTGGATGCTCAAATATGGTGGTGTGGGTCTCACAATCAATATCATCCAATCCAATTATATGGGGAGGATCCTTTATATACCCCTAATCTAGAAAACAATAAACTTGTTTTTGATGCATTTCAAACCTAATAAAAAGTACCATAAATAGGCCACTATTTTAAATCACCCAATGATTTCAATGGTTCCAACATTTAACTATGAAAAAATACCCAAAATACCAAAACAACGATTTCTGAAGCAAGGTGAAACACTAATAAATCCATGATGACCATCCTCAGACTACAGAAGCAAATGACTATGATCTACTTAATATTTATAATGACACTTTCCAATGATCAATCTCCTCTAAATAAAATACACCCTCCATATCGTCTCTTAAACATTACTTGGCCCCTCCAAGGACTACTCTCTTCACCATGCCCAACGAAATAGAGATCTATAAGATTTCCAATACAAATCCTCGAAGGTTTCCATATTCATCAAAGTCAAATTACTATTGTTATTGGAGAATTTGACAAATGGAAAATTATTTTCCAAATATTCCACAAAATCATCCACACAGGCCTTGTACATACACTCAATAACCTATATATCCATCTCGATATGTTGATGAATTTGTAGATGATAAGTTGCACATAATATAATATAGGTAACCAACAACTCCTATAATATTTTATAGTACCTGGAAATGAAAAATTGGACACTAGTATATATATCTATAGTGGTAACCCTATGATGCCTCACAATCTCTCATACATATATGTCCCTTAGTTGTTCCACAATCGATATCTCATTGATAGGTAGAAAATTCCGTAATTTTGAATGTTGGTCAGTGATCACCCAAATCACAAACTTCCCATTAGGAGTCTATGTATTAATAGTGACGAAATTCATTGAAATATCATTCAATTTTGATATGAAAATTAGTATCTTCTACTAGAAACCACTAGGTCTATGGTGTTCTTCTTTAATTCAACATTAAGTAAAACATTGCGATAAAAAATACACATTTTACTGTTTTTTCCCCAACCACCAATACCGTTGTCACAAATCATGATAAATATTGGTATTTTTGTGGTAAGAGAACCAAAAAGACTGTTTCCCCCAATTCCTAAACTCCTAAAATAGGCAAAAATTATTAACTAACCTAATATAGGAGCACAAAGTTCCATTGCGAGACTAAAACCACTCCCCTTGGGTCTACTCACCATAAACGCTTTTACCCAAGCATTGACAATTGGTGTTTGTAACCTACTTGAGATAAAAATTCTTATTAAAGGACTAGTTATCAATCATCATTGGAAATAACCCATTTTCACCATCCAATTTTACATGAAATCTCTTCTCAACAAACAAATTCATCTAAGATCACTCATCAACTGATTCCTCAAGGTCATGGGTTTGTACGTTTATTATCAACATACCAACAACTACATTCCCCTTTATTATGGAGAATACAATATAAAAATCTATTTATTGATGGTTTTAACTGAATATTAATTTTCAAAATGTTAGATATTTATGAGTAAAAATATAATTTAGGCTCTTAAGAAGAGAATTCATAGTGAAAATCTCCCAAAAGATGTATTTTGGTGACTTTTTTGTTCATGAATAACATGTTCGAAATAATGATCATGAGTTGGGTGGCTATTTTCATGAGGGAGAAATTAGAGTGAATCACGGGTCAAAATTTATTTTTCCTTTATTGTGAAACATCGAAATACCATACCTGAAGCAAAAAAAAGAATAGTATAACCCATTCCTCTTTTCAGAAAATTCAAAATGAGTTCTAATGTCAACCTCAACTTTATCCCCTAAAAATATAATTGAAATTTTTTTTCCATTCAAACTGTACACCCATACTAGTAAAATATATTATTAAGGAAGTGAGCATGGATAGTTTCCCAAAAACCATCTATAGTAACAATCCAAAACTAAGAAACCCTGGATCTCATACAAATTTATGTACTTCTATTATGACATAACTTCTTGTACCTTTTCAGGAACAATTGAGAGTCCCCTATCAGATATTAAATGTCCCATAAATTTCTCTTCAGGTATCAAAAAATATCATTTGTAAATATTTCCATATAGGTGATGTTTTTTAAAATTCGATGAATGATATCCAAACAGTACCTATGCTCCTCCTATGTGTTGGTGTACACCAGATATAAACTATGAACGCAATAGAAATTTCCAAGAAGCGATGAAATATATGATTTATCAAAACATGAAATACCATATGAGTTTTAGTTAGAATTAATTACCTAAAAAGAAACATAAAATAACATTCTCAGATTATAAACATTGTCTTAGTTATATCATCTTTTCAAAGCCTCAACTATTAGAGCCCTGACCGGTAGTCCGTGTTTGAAAAAAAAAATATTCCCCTAAAATATGGTCAAAATATCATCAATCCTATGAAAAGTGTATTTTTTTAATGGTCACTCGATTTATATTCTAATAGTCAATACAACATGTGTGTCTCATATCATTATTTTTATATAAAGGGACAAACAAAGACAATAGTGAACTGATAAGAAGAAATTTTTTTTCCTCTAGTTACAGAAGATGTAATTTATATTCCAATAACTCATAAGGTGGAAATATATATGTTGATATAGAAATGTGCATAAAAATACAGAGAATATCAATCACAGACTCAATCTATCTTGACAGAAGTAAAGTAGTAAAATCATCTGGAAAGTCCCCAGGGTATGGAAACACCACTGTAAGAATTCAACCCCCCATAATATGGTCAAATGCATCTAAAACAATATCTGACAACGGGAATTAGATTACCCCATAAAATGATAAACTTGACCTAACCTTTTCGATCTTGTGTCACATTTTCCATAAAATTAATGAGAGACCCCATCAATTGATATGAAATGTACCCAACTATGATAATATTATATACAGACCTTAAATTAAATCATTAAATACATGTTGATAATCCATTCCAAGAATCCAATATAAAGAACTCAAAATCCACATGTGACCTAAAAGTCTAATATCATCTCACAACACTTGGGGAACTTAAAAATGGGTTTTTATCTCCTACCGAATGGCACAGAAAAGATCTAAAAATTATGAAATAAGTTTTTAACTTAGTCCAAACACAAAACCCCTCATTTATAATATAAAATAAGTATCACATTTATCAGCCAAATCTATCACCATAAAAGATGAAATAAACATAAACTTATAATTATATTCTTCCATACCTTAGATTCCCTTAATGTATTCTCCATTGCATTAAGATTTCCAATCCCATCAGCTCCTTAAGCATTCATATCCACATGAAAATCCCCATTATATTAATTTTTAAACCCATTACCATGATAATCATCTTCAAAAACATCTGAATTCTTGATGAATGTGGATCATGTATTAATTCTCTTTGCTATCATGTCAAAAATCATCTTAGATAGCCATATCACCCCTAAAGTGAATAATTATTGGGATACTTTAGAAAATTTTCTTTTATATGAACATTGTTTCCACACTGATAGAAAACAATTTTTTTCTAATAAACCCCTAAAAAATTTTAAAAGGGAGAATTGAATACATTTTTCATCATTATAGGCCCGATGATATGCCATATCTAATAACTGAACCAATTGAGGCTCCAACCAAATCAGTATTTCAAGATATGTATGCCATATCTAAATAGTATTTGTTAGATATCTCCAAATGGTATATAATGCACCTGAGAATCAACATCGACTGAATATCCAACTACAATACCAACTCAAACCTATAAGCCTTTATGTATTAATTATTTAAAATCTCTATTTCTAGATGCACTGACCTAGAAAACTAGGTAGAATTATTTTGAATAATATTTTCTCAATGTTCCATGGTCATAAACTCTTGAGTGTTCACAACACATTAGGTTTAAGCTGGTGGTTAAATATTTTTTTGATGGAATTCGTAGTAAGGTCATCGTGTAACATAGCTTGCAAAATAATGTACCACCACCTCATTCCATATACGCTGAACATTTATATATAAAAACCCAAAATAGATTCATCAAGAGTTGTCAAATTTTTAAATATCCTTTCATTATAATAATTCCACTCCTCAAGTTCCTAAGGTCCATTTTGACAATGAAAATATAGGTGGATGATTCTTAGTGAACTCAGAACCATGATCCACCACACATCATGGGTTCCCAACACCCACAAGACCCTATGTATAAATTATATTGATTAAAATAATTAATAAATAATGTTCCAATGGATGATTTTCCTACGAATCATCCCTTAGAGATTCCTCCATTATACTTGGATGTTTACTTCTTAGAGGAATTATTTAAATACACAATAACATATCAAACTAGATCATGAGAAAATTCTATGATTTTAGAAAAAACATTTTTAAATTAAATTAATGCTTTAAAACAATAGAAAATTAATGAAAATGTGAATTCTACCAATGAAAGACATTATATTAAAAGAATTTCGCTGGTTTAAATAAATATGTGATATATTTCATTCAAATTACTGTAAAATAAAACTTCGTACCAGGTAAAAATATCTGAACAGACACGGTAAATCCGGTTCAGTCATGAATATTAAAAGGTCAATCCACTTTTTCTACACTAACTATCTAAATTATGGTGGACCTAATGCATTTTTTATTAATAAACAAGACCAAACCCAGATATAGTTAACAATCTTCTGTCTGATCTGTAATCCAATTCTAATTTGTAATAGACTATCATAGGTAAATGAAACCATAAAACAGATATGAACATCAAATGTAGAGGTTAAACAAAAACTACTAAAATAACCCTTAATTATAACAATAGTATACAAAACATCATGAGTACAAAATGGAATAAAATATATTCAACCATAACCAAACAATTAAATCCAAAAAAAATATAACCAAAAGTATAAAAAGCCTTCATGTGACCAACAATCGACACCAAATCACACTTCTATAATGAAAAACACAAAAGGAGAATCCATCTTTTTATAAGATTACATTCACATTACCAAGATTCTACAATACCATATCAACATCCAACCAATGTATATAGTACGGTGTGATCAAAAATCCTAGTAGGATACCCCCTCAGAGTCTATTAAATTTATAATATTATCTATAAAATTGTTTTATATTTTAAAACAAATTAGTTTCCAAAATAATTTTCATAAATATGAACATATTTATTAATAATTTTCCCATTTTTCCATAAATTATAATCATATCCTCAAATTTGAAATTAATCCAGAATAATTGATAATATAAGAAATAATATACATGCATCGTAAGATATGCAATTAAAAATATGTCTATGAAATACTTTCATATGGTTCCATGGGATGAAAGCTCAAATAAAACCATATGAGGAACAATCCCTAATAAAAACAACAATGTGAGAAAAATATGTAAATGAAAATGATCCTAATAATTTGGGCTCTATCATATTATAAAATTTGTACTATCTATAAAAATCATAAACCTATCCAAATGATGGATCCAACTAATATTTAATACATCCAAATTATTTTGATATCAATAAAACAACCACTAATTGTTCCACAGAAACTAAGGTTTCCTATGCCTATTTCTTGATTCCCTTAATGTTCCAAAGGTTTCATGCTTGTGAAAATATATTTCCATACCATGATCATAATGCTTTAAAAAAAATACAATGTCATACCAAACACCTATAATGTTTTAAAAAAACATTTCTAAATTAGAAAATTATGATTTTATAGTATCCACCAATAAAAAAATTATTACTCAATGAAATAAATTGAAACCAAAATTCACTTGTATCTAATAAAAATTGATAATATTTTATTATAAAAATTTAGAAATTTGTTAAATTTACCCACTATATAGAAACACCTACCTCAAAATGGTGCAATCTTACCTATATTTGAAAAAGATGAATGAATTCCAAGTGATCATCCATCGAAATACAAGAAATGATATTAAACTACAAAGGATGAATATGAAATATTATAAAATAATTAATCTAGATGATAAATGTAACCAACATAGTAACTGAGACTGATATAATTGAGAACATGGAAGAATTATTACCAGTAAAGGTGTATCACAACAACCCTATTTATAGATCCTCAAACAAATGATCATATATAATTATAGATCTCAAAATTATCATAGGGCGAGTTATGGTTCCTAAAAAGGTGGTTGGATGAATGAATAAAAGTATAATCGCATTTACATCACCCTAAAACCACAAATCATGAGAATTTCATGTTTTGTAAACCCATTACATGATATGAATTCCATTAATAATGAAAACAATGAAAATGTATCTCCTTTTTATAAAAACCCTTTATGTTATCCATTAAATGATTTGAAATCTAAACATGCAGCGTGTAACTTTAGGCACTTGGACCAGATTCAAGAAATCTTCCTGAGAACCATTCCATGGCACGAAATCCTTTTACAGTGTGCGAAATTGCCATGTAGAGATTGAAAATACCATTTCTCAATAGAAAACCGAAAAATTCCTATGAAATTGTTTTATATTGAAAAAATCCCACCAAATTTCATAACACATTTATATACGAACTATGCTAATTCAAAAAGACTTATATCCCAAAATATTAGTTAATTTTCCATAGAAGTGGATCCTTATCTCGAAAAATCCCATCAAATTACCCATACAAGGAGCATAAATATATCTTGAAAGAATGAGTAGCTAAAAAGTGTAAAAAGGTGTTATTTGAAAAATCATTACATTTAATCTTATTATAAAAAAATTACATTTTTTATTTCAATAGAAAAAGTTATTATAATATTTTTGGAAATTTGTAAATTTTAAATATTTTTTCTCTATATAATATGGTTGTTTTAATGATGAAAAATTATTTCTGATAATTTATTACAATTTATTCAATGAGAACAACCATTTATGTTAATGATTTATTCTAAATTATATATATTAATTATACACCTATATCATTCTTTCCATTATGGAAGGGTAAAAAATCCATGAATTTATTGATCAAATTACTTGTTTATGAAATAAATTTTGATTTTGATATGATAATACACGATGAAACTAATATTTATTCCATTGGTATTTAAATTTTTATAATTTATGATTAATTTCCTTTATGTTGACCACATAAATCATGAACATTTACAACGGGTAAACCGATATAGTTTATCAGTGCGTTGGGAAAGGATTTTTTCTCACTAGACATTATTTATCATATTAGGGGTTTTCCCAAATCTATTATGAGACATTGTTCACCAATTCGTATTATTTTTATAGTTATTTTTTACTCAGTTTTATGTTACATAATATGTTTCATCGATATTTCCTATGATAACATGAACTTATGATACCATTTTCTATATGCTATTATTCTATTTGGTTGCTTTTGTGATTTATTATTTAAGATGTGATATTATACCTTTGACTCAAACATATTTTTTATAATCATGTTTATTCCCTTACTAGTTAATTTATCTCAATCTCTTCTTTAATATATTCATAGGTTATCCTAGGTTATATTATGTTTTCAAATGGATTTAGGATCTCATTGAGGAGAATAAAATTAGAATGTATGGTATTATTTTACATTCTATGTATTATAAACCTAGAAAATTAAATGAACTAAGACTTATCATATTTAGGTTATAATTAATCGGTTCTTATATAAATAACCATTAAATAAAACATATAAAGGGATTAGTTAACTATACACTCCAATATTCTAATATCTTATTATTTTCTTTTTCACAAAAAAAAATCAATTCTACATTATAATTGTATATAATATTCTTGATTATTCGCCTTTATTTTGAAGTATTTATAGAGGTTTGGATCATCATTTGAGAATTCATTCTTGTGGAGTTTACAGTTGTTTCCACATTATAAATTTATGTTTCTCACCTTACACTATTCCTAATAGTTATAGTCAATGGTATTTCAGTTTGGGTAATGTTCTTCAAAACGTGAATGTATTTATAAGTGAATCTATTTTAAAAAATAATTATATAGTCATATTAAATAATAAATAACCTTCTACTAAAAGAGATTTTATTGGATTTACATTCTTCCCCATCATGAAATTTCTCCCTTATATTTTTATTTCATACCTCAGAGTAATAAAATGAGGCTATTTTTCATTATTTAATATTTATACTCTCAATTCTTCATTTCATATTTATGATTAGAGAAATGTACCTTATTATGTATATTTTTTTTAATAAATAATTACCTCTATAATATAATATATTCATCACCTATTACTAATAAGATTGATTATTTTATAATGATACCACTCTTAGATTTTTTACTTGTAAAGAATATTATATGTAATTAATTAATGGGGATACATGCGACAAGCCCTATCATTGGGTACATGTTTAGTTGTAGTGCAACTTAATATTCCAGAGCATTGAACTGATATTGAAATACAATCGGAATAGTATACCTTCGATATATATTTTTAATCTTATAAAACCTCATCATTTACTCCCAATGAGATATAAGAATGAACATTTTATCAAAATCCATTAAATAAAGGTATTTTAAACCATTATTATAATATCATTTATTTTGATAGTTAGATACCCTTATGTGTTTTTAATGGACTTGACGTTCATAGTAATTTATTCCACCATTTTACAAGTCAATAGTTATCATTCTAAATTTCACCACAACATGTTCATATTTTGAATTTAATTACTTGGAAAAATTAGTAGGGATCCATAAGAATGATATATTGAAAGATATTATTGAATGAGTGTTTTCTCAAAAAAAATATAATGATTCAAAACATCTTTTACTTCTACCAATAATACAAAAAAAAATATTCTACTGGGTCTAGATTGTATAGAAAGGATTCATAATAGTTTGGGGGTGATTAAATGTATGTATTTTCAACACTATGTTCATAGCATGATGGAGAATTATCTAGCTTTTTAATGTGATCTGTGATCTCTATTTCAGTTCATTGATAGTTTTGTTCCATAAATCATCAAACCATCACTAATGTATATCCTATAATGTTTATTGGGTTATAATTCAACCCATATGAATATGAAATAATTTTTCATTGTTTGTTAATATACCATAACCCATAAATAATTATTATCATTAGATTTCATTGAAAGGTCCATGAAAAAAAATCCATCGGTATGCTATACAATTTCCATGAGTTATATGTTATAGTATCTTCATCCAGTGGAATTTTTATCCTTGTCGTTTTACTTATAGATATTGAAGTTACCTTAATGTTTATAAAGTGATATCCCACATTATATTATTAACCAATTTTTTCTCTAGGATATCTTGATACTCTTTCATTCTAGGAGGATGGAAAATATATATTTATGTTCAGAATTCAAAAACTATTATATCATATGATTTTAATATTCTCATAGTTGTGACCTATGTCTGAAAACTCCTTCATTATAATTTTTAATTCTGAGGATTCCCTTTTTAGTACCTTCCACCTTTTTATTTATTGGCACATCATCTATTTAACCATTGTTTATATTATCCAGAATGGATGGCTGATAAATCATTAGAGTATGGTACAATGAAATTATATTCTTCAGCACTTCAACATCCATTATTTTCATATATAAGAATATTATAATCATTTCAGTACTCATCATTGAAAATGATACATTATCCTTTCTTCTAATATAATTTTCCACTATATTTTCCTTCCTATTATTGTAAGGGATTGAGAATTCACAATCATTTATCATCACTAAAAATATACATAAAAGAATATTTTGATCCTTATATGTGAATATATATTTTAGTCTCTTAGTATTCATATATATTTCACACACATCCTCATACATAAGAATCTGTTATATTAATAATGAAAAAAGTACTAAAAAATTCCAGAAAATGATTTGGATATTTACACTCATGGAATCTCAAATTTTCATGATTCATATGCTATAAAATCATTATTTTTCAACAATAAATATACCAATAACTTAAATTTTTCCTCATTAAAAATAATTAAATATTCCCATATTATGGTAGTTTGAGTATTGGTGAAATGGAATACCTCTTTTTAAATTTCTTAATTCTCTATTTCAAATTCATTTCTCCATACAATAATTACTATGACATATATATATGTTCATTTAATAGATTTGAAAATATTGACATGTTCCTCATGAATCATCAGTATTAACATTATTTTAGTAGGAAACTATAGATCTTCAATAAAGATGTTGGTTTGATCCACTACTTATTCACCATTATCTTCACATGATCTAGAAATATTCCTTTAATAGTGTTTACATTATATTAGTATAATAATACCTTAATACAGAAATCACATTTAAAATTAACAACAAATATATTGTCCTTTTATATTTTATTTTTCATAGTAATCAAATTCAATTCATGATGCTCATTTATTATAGATTATATAATAATTTATCTCTAAATACTATCTCAAATGTTTCAAGGTAATCTATGAGGACTGTAATAATAATTTATAAGAATATTTATTGTGGGTTATTGATTCTAATGGGAATCACTATAAACTAATAGATTCCATCATTTTCATAAAATAAATTCATGGGAATATCAACCCTTTTCACCATTAATTTTTGATATCTTTATGAGAGGTTCTCCTTATATAGGTATAGGCAAAGACAATTTTGATTGATCAATTCATCACTATATGTAAGTGGATACATGTTTATTGTTATGAATTTTTTATTTAATGATAATCAACGCATATGTGTGTTGACCATTTCATCTTATTGTTAAAGAGAACAGTAATTTCCATGGTGAATAACTATAGCATATTAAAACCTTATTATGATTGCCCTATTATAGTATCATATGTTATTATTATTTTCTGGTGGATATTACATAAAAATTTAAGGATATGGAAGATATATGTGTACGGTTTCAATTGAGGACTAAACCTATTGGTTAGGGGAAAGGAAAACTAATCCATTTGGTAATACGTCATTACAGTCCCTCTCAATAGGTATGAATTTTGCTTCTTTCCCTCTTTCTCAATAATTATAGAAACATATTCATTCATATATTCCCAAAAATATATTGTTTAGAAGAATGTATGAAGAATATTTATCTTCCACCATATATATATACCAGATTGGGTGTTGATTTTTGAAATGAAGTGTGATTTAACTATATGGACAATAGATTTTCGATTAATATAAGGATAACTAATCTATTTCTAGTATATCCTCAAATTTTACAAAAGGATGTATAAAAATATATTTTTCTTGTTATTTTCAAAATTCATTTGTTTCTAAAGAGTTATATACTATGGATTTAATTTTTTTGGAAATGATGTTATAGAAATCAAATCAACCTTCATTTGTCAAGGTGATTTTGGAATAATTATTAAATAACTGAAAAAAATATAAGAATGTGAATATTAAAAATTAATTGATAAGTTCTCTATTCCTGAATTAATAATGAGTGTATCGATCACAAGTAAATTATTTTAGGCCCCATCATAGGTAGAAGGGGGTATAATCCCGTCTATGATGTCATGTGTTTCATTTTTTTTCATTAATTATATATTAAAACCATTATATTGGGGTACTATTATGTAGAATTATTATGTTCTTTATTATTGAAAAATTGGAATATATGTTTATGGGAAATCCTAACCATCTTTTATACAATAAACTATGTGGGAATCCTCAACTCTATTTAATATTAAATGTCCTAATGCCTCTCTTTTCCATACCTATATCATATTCCAAAACCATAGAGATTTATCTAAGATAATTCTTTCAATTCGTTAGATTTTAGTTTATTATATTTTTGTTTCTCCCTAGGATATATCCATTGGAACTTCTGAATTAAACCACATTTTGAAATAATTTTTTACATCCCCTATAGACCAACAATAATAAAAATCTCTATATTAACATTAAGAGAATATTGAAAAATCCATTCATTATTTTTTTAAAGAATCACAAGGTATTTTCTAGAAATTATATTAAACAATTAATTAAGAGCACAACGAAACTGATATTTTGAATGAAGAATCCACAGTCATACAATTCAAGGGTTGTGATGTTTCTCTTAGAAGCCTCAATAGACTCATATTCCCTTTTCCATAGTCCATGGTACTCCATTTAAATTTCTAGATAGATAGAACTGGTCCAAATATATATATATATATTCACAAATCCATCCAAATCCATTGATTCTATTTCAACCTTAGGATTGAGGTTCATAATTAGTGTCCACCATAAATTATTGTCTCCCTATATATGATATGTGACTAGTTCGCATTTATCTTATTCAGTTCAGGGGAGGATATATAATATCTTCTAAATAGAGTTTATCCATAATTAAAAAATGAGGGAATCAGTTGACCCCCTATATGTTTAAGGCATTTGTCTCATAATGGACGAAGATGTAGGTTTATTTATTTGGAGGGAAATGCAATTCCTAGATATTAATGAATTATTAATAATTTGAGTTAGATGATCCAGTACTACCAAGGAGTTCTCTAATCCATATACCATAAGGTTAGGCATATCATTAAGAAAATCATTACATTTCCCATTACATTGGATGTTATAATAATTTTTCATATTCTCAACCATTAAATAACCTTTGTAAAAATTATGGAAGACAATGCATAAAATAATTATCATGAAAACATTATATAATTACAAATAAATTAAATTTATATCATAACATATGAGAATCTAGGATTATATAAAGGTTATATATGGAAATTATATGATTATGTTTTCTGACATATCTATTCATGTAATTTATAATAGTTTATAAGGAGCCTATAAATTTTTCATACAATATCCTTAGGAGTGTATAACCATTAGTACCTCATAGCCACGTTTTTGTACAAAGTAATTATGTGGGTTAAAACCAAATTAGGCCTTCTAATGTTATTACCCTTGTGTGCATCAATTATATATCCCCAAGAAACTATAGTATGCAAAAATTAATTTCATTTCATGAAACAAATTTGATCTATACATTAAAAAAATTTCTATATTATTTTATTTACACAAACTATTTTCAAGGGTTTTTTAATATTGTAAAATTTTAGTAATACTATGAAATAACTAGATATTTCTATAATATCATATATAAAAATCCAATCATATGACTGTATGATCAAAATAATGATGTGGATAATCAATTTACAAGAGGGGGTGAATTGTATGTTTAAAAACATACATTTTTAACCTTAGGTAAACCTACGTTTAACAATATTAAACTTGGTAAATTAACATGACCTCTTTTAGTTATACTAGTAAAAATTTCTATATTTCAGAAATATAGATCTAGAAATGAAACATAATAAATGATTAATAGGAAAAGTATATACCTTAAAGCATATAGAATCATACTTAGCATAGTATTCAAAAGTACAGGATTGTAATAAAGATTATAATATCTTCATTTATCAAAATATAGTAGAAGTAAAAATGAAAAAAAAACATGTAACAAGTATGAAATATTTTAACCTAATGAAAATGGAATCCAACAACCTTGGATAAAGGACCCTTGATTTATACATTCAAGAAATTATGTCATACCCAGACTAGGGTAAGCCACCAATAAGAATATCATAATCTATCTTTCTATCCCCACAAGCCCTCAATCATTAAGGTAGTTGACACCTCTATATTCCAATCCATGGAAGTCCTCAAACATTAAAGTAGTTTGTACCTCTGTCATCCTTTCCCAGGAAGTCCTAGATATGTTACAGAAACAATTAGAAGCACATGAATCAATCTGAACAAGATGTTCAGTATGCACAAGGGATGACGGTCTATCTCTCTAGAAATTACATCAGCAACATGAAATCTCTAGAGTGATCAATAGGTATTGAGCTCATTGAAATGTTCTCATATTTATAGACACTTCCCTAATAGTTCGATCACTCCTTCTACGTTCATATATTTCCTTGAATCTCAAATGGACCTATAAAAAATTCACTCAAACAGTGGTTTGTTAGAAAATATTGTACAACATCATTTCATAATATGTGTAAGGAAAATGATGTTTTTTAAGAAAATTTATTTTCTATATTCTAAGGAATATAATGTTTGAATTCTATCCAAATAAAGATTTAGAGACTATAAATCACGGATATTCGGATTCTATTTCCCTAGGATGTTGGAACCTAAATTCTAAGGAAATCAGAGTCTGGATTCTAACGGAATTAGAGTCTAAATTCTGAAGAAATCGGAGCCCGAATTCTAATGAATTTGGCTTCTGAACTCTAAGGAATTCAGAGTGTAAATTCAATGGAATATGTTATTGAATTATAAGGAATCCATCGTTCAGATTTTAAGGAATTCTTGAGTCTGAATTCTGAGGAATTCGAAGTCTGAATTCTCAGAAATTCAAATTCTGAATTCTGAGGAATTCAGAGTCTAAATTCTCAGGAAATTGGAGTCTAAATTATAAGGAATTGAAAGCCTAAATTTTAGTGAATTCGATGTCTGAAATGTAGATAATTCTATGTCTGAAAATAGAATACTCAATAACCAAGGATTTATAGAATTCATATGTTTTAGTTGTGAAACTGAATTTTAGAAATAGGAATAAAATGAGTTAGTTTTCGAGAGACTATAAAATGAATAATGAAAACATATGTACAGAAAAAAAATTTCTTGGTGTTTTTTTTACTTCATAAGATAATACATGTGAAAAATATAATTTCTATTATGATAGAGTGTTTGTGATTTTGAAAACATAGAGGAATGTAAAATTTATAATGAAACCGTATTGACTCAACAATCACCCCCTTTATGGAAAGAACAAACATACATACGGAAAAGAATATAAGGACATAGTATTTTGATTTTTTGAATCTAAATGAAAAACATATCACCCTTTACTTATGGGTCATGGTGAATATGACTAAATTCCCCTATTATTTTGAAATTTCTAAGGATTGTATTCTTTAAATCCTTAATGATATTTTGATTTTTATTGTATAAGTAAGTCTTATTTGACAATACTTTACCTTAGACCGACTTCCCCTTAGATATACTTCCCCTTTGACTGACTCCCCTTACTTAAAAATATTTTTCTTTTCATAGATTTATTTTTATTATTTATTTTATACCCCATTATTATTTTCAAAACGTAATAAAGGGAATGGAAAAAACATATGGTACCTTATATATTAGTACTATTCAATAAAATATATGAAGAACAACTAAAAATTTCATTATACTTGAAAGGTTTTATATAAAGAATGAAAATATAATAAAATTTTATATTGGAAATATTATCCTTCTTTCTTCTTCAGTATTAACTTCTTCACAATGATTTTTCAATTCTTATGCTCCGTGTGATCCTCTTCAATAAGCTTGATCAACTAATCCTGATCTTCATTTTTCTTTTCCAAGGCTTTGATATTTTCTTCCTGAGCCTTATGAATTTTTAACTGAGCTATCAAAAGATCTTCTTGATTACAGAGATTTTCTTCCAACTCAATTATATGATCTCTTTCCCTTTTCCAAATAAAAGAAACTGAATTAATCTTACAATTAAGATCTTTGACTTCTTGCATCTAGGGTATCTATTCGAGATTTAGCTACTCCTCAAAACTATTAGTATGAGCAATAAACTGTCCATCTTCGGTGTCAAATGCATCCATCACATATTCCTAAAGTTATCAAGGATTCTCATATCTTCAATTTTATTCATGGAAAACTTTGTGATGCCAATTCCTGATATTTTTTTATCTTCATAGGCAATGCTGAAGGATTTGAAATTGGCATCAAGCCTCAAACACTTATCTATAAGAAATGTAAATGAATCTGACTTTGGATTAAATGAGTGCTAAAGAATTTTTCACCTCGAGTCTATACTTGGATATGGGGGAATGGAATCCACCAGCTTTTTTAAAGATTAGAGTAAAATGTCATGTCCAAGAGAGGATGATTCTGAATAAATTTTTTTGGTTAGTGAGGATTATTTTTCTACATATTCATCTTTTTTATTCAATGCATCACCAAAATCATTCTTCCACACTATGTATTTCCTAGGCGTATTGACCAACACATGTTTTCTCATATCATATTTCCTAATTCTCTTTGTTGGATTTGGAAATTTGTGTTCAATATCATATAATTGAATGATATTAGGTTCCTCAACTTTTTTCATTTTCAGCATCTACCACTAGATCCTCCTCCTAAATGAAGTCATGGTTTCATCATTCCTCATCAGATGGTTTATTCACTTCTTCATGATCCTTATCCTATTTTAATATAGAAATATTTTTAGTTGATTCAACACCATATGTTTCGATGGAGAACCATTCATAGGGGCTATCATTCACAAGATATTATTCCACCTGTCTTATCATGTCATTTGTCTCATCACTTACTTATTTTTATTCTTCTTATAATTCCTCTTCCTGAAGTATTTCTTTTTTTTCATCTATTTCTAGAATTACATTCTTCTTTCCTGGAGTCACTAGTATTGAATCATGAAAAATTATTCAAGTACCTAAATTTTTTCAGAGGCTTTATCATTAGCCTTGATAAATGATTAAACAATCTTACCATCAGACATTTTCTTCTTTTTCTTCTTTTCTTTTTATGGTTTCTCAAAATCATCAGCATCATTCATCTTTAAAGATTTTTCCTCAGCAGGGTCCAAACCAAAACTAGTCCCCCATCCTTCTAATTAATTTTTCCTTCCCTCTAATTGTCAACGACTTCATATGGATAAGTATTTTTCTTCTTTGGCTTAGATGGGGCTGATTGAGATTCCATAACAGCAGGAGATTTTTCATTCTGTTTTGATTCCTTCACCATCCCCTTTTTACCACCCTTCTTGGAAGTTTCATCCTCTTCCAGTTACTTTGATAGGGCTTCTATTTCAGCATCAAATAAATTATAAAAATATTCGAATGCACTATTGTAGCCATGATTTATCCTTATGAGGGTGTCATCACTAAGAAACATTACCTTGGAATTACATGGAATAGAACAATAGGGAAATTTTAAAGACTTTATACAAAGAACTATAATCCTAGAGATAATAACTGGATACATAATGATTTTGGATTTGATTATCCCACTCTTGATATTCATGATTGTACATAAGACCTATATCACCAAATTAATATTTCTGAGATTCACCAGAAAGTCTAAAGCATAAATATAACTATTCTTTAGGGTATCCTTATCACCTTTTCTTGGAATGAGAAACCGATGAACCCATACATCTAAGATGCAAAAATATGTAGAATTATGGTAAAAATTTCTATATTAACATTAATAGAATAGTGAAAAATCCATTCATATATTTTTTTTAAAAATTAATCACAATGTATTTTATAGAAATTCCATTAACCAATTAATAAAGAAGACCACTAAACAAATATTTTGAATAAAGAATCCACAATCATACAATTCATGGGTTTTGATATTTCTCTCACCAGCCCCGATAGACTCATCTTCCATTATCTTTAGTCCATGACAATCCATTTAAATTTCAAGATAGATAGTACTGGTCCAAAATTTTATTTTTTTCACAAATCCATTCAAATACATTGATTAAATTTCAACCTTTTGATTGAGGTTCATAATTAGTGTCCTCCATAAATTATAGTCTCCCTATAGATGATATATGGCTAGTTCGCATTTCTCTTATTCAATTCATGGGAGGATATATAATATCTTCTAAATAGAGTTAATCCATTTAAAAAAGTATGGAATCAGTTGATCCCCTGTATGTTAGAGCCATTTGTCTCATAAAGGACTAAGCTGAAGGTTTATTTATGTGGAGGAAAATGAAATTCCTAAATGTTAATTAATTATTAATAATTTGAGTTAGTTGATCCAGTACTACTAAGGAGTTAACTAATCCCTATACCATCAATTTAGTCATATATTAAAGTTAATCATTACATTTCCCATTACATTGGATGTTATAAAAATTTATCATATTCTCAACCACTAGATAACCTTTGTAAAAATTATGGAAGAGAATCCATAAAATAATAAGCACGAAAAAATTAAATAATTAAAAATAATTTAAATTATATCATAAAATATGATTATCTAGGATTATATAAATGTTATATATAGAAGTTTTATGATTAAATTTTTGGACATATCTATTCATGTCGTTTATAATAGTTTATATGGAGCCTATAAATTTCTCATACAACATCCTTAGGAGTGTCTAACAATGATTACCTCATAGCCACTTTTTTGTACACAGTAATTATGTGGGTTAGTACCAAATTAGGCCTCATAATGTTATTACCCCTATGTGTTACTATTATATATCCCCAAGAACCTATAGTTTGAAAAAATGAATTTCATTTCATGAAAAAAATTGATCTATGCATTAAAAAAAATTCTATATGATTTTATTTATATATACTATTTTCAAGGGTTTTTTAATATTGTAAAATTTTAGTAACACTATGAAAGAACTAGATATTTCTATGATACCATATAAACAAATCCAATCATATGACTTTATGATCGAAAAAATGATGTGGATGCTCAATTTACAAGAGGGGGTGAATGGAATATTTTAAAACATTCATTTTTAACATTAATTAAAACTATGATTAACAATGTTAAACATGGTAAATTAACATGAACTCTTATAGTTATACTCGGAAAACTATCTATCTTTCCGAAATATATATTTAGAAATGAAACATAATGAATGATTAATAGGAAATTATTATACCTTAAAGCGTATAGAATCATACTTGTCATAGTATTATAATGTACAGGAATGTATATAATGATTATAATATCTTCATTTATCAAAATATAGCAAAACTAAAAATGAAAAAAAATATGTAACTTGTATGAAATATTTTGACATAAAGAAAATGAAATCCAACAACCTTGGATATATTACCCTTTATTTTTAATTTCAAGAAATTCTGTCTTACCCACACTAGGGTAAGCCCCCAATAAGAATATCATAATCTATCTTGGTATCCCTTCAAGCCCTCAATCGTTAAGGTAGTCGACACCTCTATATTCTAATCCACAGATGTCCTTGATCATTAAGGTAGTTTTTACCTCTGCCTTCCTTTTCCCATAAGTCATTGATTGGTCACATAAACAATCAGAGGTTCTTGAAGTAATCTGAACAAGATGTTCAGTATGCACAAGGAATGGAATTATATTTCTCTAGAAATTACTTCAGCAGCATCAAATCTCTAGAGTGATCAATAGGTATTGAGCTCATTCAAATGAGCTCATATATATAGTCACTTCCCCAATGGTTTGATCCCTCCTCCTACGTTCATATATTTCCTTGAATCTCATATGGACCTATACAAAAGTCACTCAAACATCGATTTGTTAATAATAGATTGTACAACATCGTTTAATAAAATGTGTAAGGAAAATGATGTTGTTTATGCAAATTTATTTTTCAGATTCTAAGGTAATTAATGATCAGATTCTAGAAAAAGAAATATTTAGAGACAATAAATCAGGGATATTCAGATTATGTTTCCCTAAGAAGATAGAACCTAAATTCTATGGAAGTTAGAGTCTGAATTCTGAGGAATTTGGAGCCCAACTTCTAATTAATTTGGCTTCTGAATTCTGAGAAATTCGGAGTGTGAATTAAAAGGAATCTGAGATTGAATTCTGAGGAATTCATCGTTCAAATTTTATGGAATTCAGAGTCTTAATTCATAGGAATTCAGAGTCTAAATTCTCAGCTATTCAAATTTTCAATTCTACGGAATTCGGAGTCTGAATTCTATGGAAATTGGAGTCTAAATTCTATGGAATTCAATGCATAAATTTCAGTGAACTCGATGTCTGAAATGTAGATAATTCGAAGTCTAAAAATAGAATACTCAATAACCATGTATTTATAGGATTCATAGGTTTTAGATGGGAAACTGAATTTTTGAATTAGAAATAAAAGATTTAGTTTTCGAGAGACTATAAAAAGAATAATGAAAACAAATGTACGGGGAAAAATTTCATGGATATATTTTTTTTACATCTTATGATAATACTTAAGGAAAATATAATTTCCATTAAGATAGAGGGTTTGTGATTTTCTAAACATAGAGGAATAGAAAGTTCATAAGGAAACCGTATTGACTCAACAATATCCCCCATTATGGAAAGCACAAACATAGATACAGAAAAGAATATAAGGACATAGAATTTTTATTTTTTGATACTAAAAGAAATACATATATCCATTTACTTATGGATCATGGTGAATATGACTAAATTCTTCTTAAAATTTTGAAAATCCTAAGGATCGTATTCTTGACATCCTTAAAGAGATTTTTCTTTTTCTTATATAAGTGAGCCTTCTTTGATAAAACGTTACCTTAGACCGACTTCCCCTTAGATATAATTCCCCTTTGACTGACTCTCCCTTACTTATAAAATATTCTTCTTTTCATAGAATTATTTTTATTATTTATTTTATCCCCCTTTTTTATATTCAAAAATTAATAAATGTAATGGAAATATCATATGGTACCTTAAATATTATTACTATACAATAAATATATGAAGTCCAACTAAAAAATTCATTATATTGGAACGGGTTTGTAAAATGAAAGAAAATATAATAAAATATTATATTAGAAATATTATCCTTCTTTCTTATTAGGTATTAACTTCTTCACAATGATTTTTCAATTCTTATGATCCTTGTAATCCTCTTCAACATGCTTGATCAACTAATCCTGATCTTCATTTTTATATTCCAAGGCATTGATATTTTCTTCCTGAGCCTTAAGAATTTCTACATGAGCTATAAAAAGTTCATCTTGAGTACCAAGATTTTCTTCCAACTCAATTCTATTATCTCTTTCCCTTTTCAAACTAAAATAAACTGAATTAATCTTACCATTCAGATCTTTTACTTCTTGCATCTGGGGTGTCTGTTCGAGATTTAGCTACTCCTCAAAACATTTAGTAAGATCATTCAACTTTCCATATTCATTGTCAAATGCATCCGTCACATATTTATGAAGTTATCAAGGATTCTCATGTCTTTATTTTTTTCATTGACAACTTTGTGAGTTCTATTCCTAATATTTTGTGAGCTTCGTAGTCAATGAAGAAGTATTTGACATCAGCATCAAGCTTCAAAAACTTATACATAAGAATTGTAACTGAATCTGACTTTTGATTAAATGAGTGCTAAAGCATCTGGTACCTCGAGTCTATACTTGGATATAGGGGAATAGAATCAACTATCTTCTTTAATGACTGGACTAAAAAGTCGTTTCCAAGATAGGATGATTCTATATCATTTTTTTGGTTTGTGAGGATTCTTTTTCTATATCTTCATCTTTTTTATTCGATGCACCACCAAAATCATTCATTCACACTATATATTTTCTAGGTTTATCAACCAACACATGTTTTCCCTTATCATCTTTCGGAATTCTTTTTAGTGATTATGGAAATTCATTTTCACTATCATTTAATTGAATGTTATTAGCTTCCTCAACTTTTTAATTTTCAGTATCTACCGCTAGATCCTCCTCTTAAATGAAGTCATGGTTGCATCATTCCTCGTCAGATGGTTTATTCACTTCTTCATGATATATTTCCTATTTCAATTGAGAAATAGTTTTTGATGATTCAACAGCAGATGTTTGGATGGACAAATTTTCATAGGGGTTATCCTTCACAAGATATTCTTCCACTTGTTTTCTCATGTCATTTGTTTGATCAGATCCTCCTTTATATTCTTCATAGAATTCCTCTTCCTGACGTATTTCTTCTTTTTCATCTATTTCCAGAATTATCTTCTTCGTTCCCAGAGTCACTAGTATTGAATCATGAAAAAATGATCCGGGTTCCTAAATTTGTTTAGAGTCTTTATCATTAGAGTTGATAAATGATTGAATAATCTTGCCTTCATAAATATTCATCTTTTTTATCTTTTATTTTTTTGTCCTCTCAAGATCATCAATAGACTTCATCTTTAAAGTTTTTTCCTCAACAGGGTCCAAGCCAAAACTAGGCCCCCTTCCTTCCAATTCCTTTTCCCTTCTCTATAATTGTCAATGACTTCATCTGGATATGTCTTTTTCTTCTTTGGCATAGATGGGGCTGATTGAGATTCCGTAACAGCAGAAGATTTTTATTTCTTTTCTAATTGCATCACCATCCTCTCCTTACCACCATTCTTGGAAGTTTCATCTTCTTCCAGTTACTTTGTTAATGCTTCTATTTCAGCATTAGATAAATTATAAAAATATCTGAATGCACTATTGTAGACATTCTTTATCCTTATGAGGGTATCATCACTAAAAAACATCACCTTGGAATTACATGGAATAGAAAAATAGCGTATTATCAATGACTTTATACAAAGAATTATAATCATAGAGATAATAACTGGATACAAAATAATTTTTTATTTGATAGTCCCACTCTTAATATTCATGATTGTACATAAGACCCACATCACCAAATTAATCTTTATGAGATTCACCAGAATGTTCAAAGCATAAATATAACTCATATTTTGGGTATCCTTATCATCTTTTCTCAGAATGAGAAACCCATGAACCCATACTTCTAAGATAAAAAAATATGTAGAAAGATTATAAAAATATCTATATTAACATTAAGAGCATAGTGAAAAATCCAATCATATATTTTTTTTAAATAATCACAATGTATTTTCCAGAAATTCCATTAACCAATTAATGAAGAGGACCACTAAACTTATATTTTGAATGAACAATACACATTCATACAATTCAAGGGTTTTGATATTTTTCTCAGAAGCCCCGATAGACTCATCTTCCCTTTTATTTATTCCATGGTACTCCATTTAAATTTCACGATAGATAGTACTGGTCCAAAAATTTATATTTTTTCACAAATCCATCCAAATCCATTGATTCTGTTTCAACCTTAGGATTGTGGTTCATAATTAGTGTCCACCATAAATTATAGTCTCCCTATAGATGATATATGGATAGTTTGTATTTCTCTTATTCTATTAATAAGAGGATATATAATATCTTCTAAGTAGAGATAATACAATTTTAAAAAAATGAGGGAATTAGTTGATCACCAATATGTTGGAGGCGTTTGTCTCATAAAGGACTAAGCTGTAGGTTTATTTATATGGAGGGAAATGAAATTCATAAATATTAATTAATTATTAATAATTTGAGTTAGTTGATCCAGTGCTACCAAGGAGTTCTATAATCCCTATCCCGTCATGTTAGGAATATCATTAAGTAAATCATTACATTTCCCATCACATTGGTTGTTAAAACAATTTATAATATTCTCAACCATTAAATATCCTTTGTAAAAATTATGGAATGGAATTACTAAAATAATAAGCATGAAAACATTAAATAATTACAAATAAATTAAATTTATATCATAGCATATGATAATCTAGGATTATATAATGGTTATATAAGGAAAACCATATAGTTAATAGTTTATTTGATGACCAACATTATTTTTTGGGAAATCATAATATTTTAGTGGAACATTATAGGAATTACAATCATATGATTTTATAAAAATTACAATTTCAGACTGAGTGAAAACTCATCATATTTGGGAAGGCTTTTGTGATTGAACTCAGAAAGGAAGAAAAATAAGGGTGCAATGACTACCACTGGCCAATGTTATGTACTAAATAGTATGTAATTTTCGTAATTAAAAACATTGACTAATAGAAACTTATGTAATTGATAATGTTTAATGTTGTGTGTTACTATTGAGTTATAGATGTCAATTGTTTTTTGGATTACTTTTCTAAACAATTTTTATGGTAAATGTTTAGAGACATACAATTGGAAAAGTCACTCCCGGAATCATCTTATAAACAAATAGTTAATTATTGTATTTCAATAATAATAAATCATTATTTATATTCATTTCATAGATAACAAAATAATTGAGAAGTTTATCAATTCCCAACCAAAGGATACAATTGAGAAATTCAAATTAAATTATATTACGTAAATATATTGTTTATTTCATCCACGATTTTAATAAATGAATCCATGGCCTAATAGAAAATAATTAGGTAATGAAAATTTCATTATATATCCATAGTTTCCATTAAAAAATAATTTTTTGTTGTCGAGCATTCACTTTTTAAAGATAAATTTTCCCTATGAAAATACATAATTATTTATTAATTCATATAGGTATATTTTTATAATTACTACTAATTTTTCACTACATAGAAACCTAATTATTTGTTATTGTAGATTTCATCCATACTTACCATTATATATTATCATACGTAACTTTTAGTAACACCTTTCATGATGTTGGTTTTTAACAAAGGTAAATCCTATAATGATAAAAATACAATTCTTGTGGGAGAAGTCTAATTTAATGGTAAAATTTAAGGACAAAATATTTTAAAAGAATAAAATATTGTTTTCTAGAATATTAGGCATTTAATATTCAGATTAAAGTACCCTTAAAATATATATCTATAAATTTATATATATTTTTTTGATAACTTGTGATACACATAAATTAGAATCTAAATGAACTATAATATAGAATATTATTATTATATAATAATTAGATTGAATATTTGGAATATAAAGAAGTAAAATATATAAATAATATTGTCTAAAAATTGATATTACGTGTTCAATTGTTATATAAATCTTATAAAAAAATTAAAAATTATTTGAAAGAAATTGTAATTGTTTTTATAGATTTTATTTTTTACAAAAGGTGGTCTCATTGCTCCCAGTGGACATACAATAAAATTAATATTTAACACTTATAGAATTTTTAATCCCAAAAATTAACTTCATTTTTAAAATTAATATATCAAAATTATCTTATAGTTACTTTTTTATATATTTTTGAAATGATTTATTTTTCAATGATTAATAAAAAATATTGGTTTTAATTGAAAAATGCATTTTCATTTAAAAATGATGAATTTATATTTTTATATAATTTTGTTAAAATAAAATTTTCAAAATTATATAAAATTAAATAAAATTTATATAATTTAAATATAATACATTTTTAGTTTTCACATTAATGAATTATATACTTATAAGATTTTTTTGAAATTTTCTTACTTTTCATACATGTGAGTTTAGTATTAAATTATATTATTAAATTTATTGTTAAATTTAATTTTTAAAAATGGATTTCATT
This sequence comes from Viscum album, assembly GCA_963277665.1. Taxonomy (NCBI): domain Eukaryota; kingdom Viridiplantae; phylum Streptophyta; class Magnoliopsida; order Santalales; family Viscaceae; genus Viscum; species Viscum album. The sequence goes on from OY728145.1 coordinate 1,643,489,291, forward strand.
TTTGGAATAAGATTAGTTATTACTAAATAATAACGTAAAGTTAATTTTTTTTCAAATTAAATAGTAAAAAATTAAGTATTAATTACATAGGCATAGGTTAAATCGTGTTTACTTGGGATTAACCAAAAATGATAAAGGATGTAATGACCTATAAACTTGTCCAACTGAAAATGGATGGACATTTTCAACCTCATATAATACATAGTTTTATATACCAATTAATATGTTGAATTATTACGGGTTATCAAAATCATAAAAGATTAGATGCATATATTTAGATAAATCATGTGTAAAATTCTATATGTATGGGTACATGTGTTCTTATATAATGAACTCTTATGATCCTTGGCATGATTTTCCTATGTATTTGTTTGTAATACATGGATTTGATATGAAATTTTATACAATATTTTACTTCTTTGTTATATTTGATATGATTTGAAACAATTATATGTTGATTTCTTGGAAATCTTCCAAAAGGGAAAATATTATACCATGATTTTGACATAATTTTAATTTTCATTATTATAATTCCTTTTTCTATTACTATTTAGATTTTTTATATTATTCTATAAATAAATTTTATGAAAAACATGGATGGTATCTTACAGAACCTATTTTTCTCACACCCTAAACCCACACCTTTAGAATTTTTTAGACATTATTACATCATTCGATATTGGGAATGACAAGGAACCATAATGATCGTGTGAGGTTTTAATCAACTGTGTGTGGGTATATTATGGTGAGATGATTAGAGAATTCCAATATTATTACATGGAGTATATCATTTGGTTATTAGATTTTAATTTTCTATCCGTATTTTACCTTATTGAATGTTAAGAAACCTCTCAATTGTTTCAATTATGTTGTTTCATTTTTTTATTTGAAAATTTTTCTTATTTTACACATCATCTATTTTTAACACAATTTAAAAATATATATATATTATGTTTTCTGATTGAGGGGGAGTGAAATGATTCACTATATATTTTTTGATGCCCATGTGCTAGTCCACAGCTCGTGGTGATAATGAACACCCTTAAGTTGTGTGATAGTTCAGGTTGGGTATGAATCTGTGACGGTATCTGTATAAGGATTGTCATAGTGTGTAACTATTAAATATTTTTCGTATTTCCTAGTATCTTAAACCATTAATCAACTCTTTTTATATGAATAATGGATATATATATATATGGAAATTTATTAATTGGTCATCAGTTTTGTGGTTGTTTATTATTAACTAATCTTTTATAATGTTTCATTTATTAATGATATGTTGGAAAATATTTCTGATATTATATTATATGTTTTTGATGTTATATATAGTTCTATCATATATATTTAATTTTTATAGTTCTCTCATTTGGTTTATTTTTTTCTAATTATGAAATGTTTTGTTAGGTCAATTAATTGTTTGCTACTTATATTTTTTTGTTACAAATTTATATCATCTAAAATGATAATTGTGTATTAAAAGTATTTTAAAACAATATTTTATTTATTTATAGGATGCAAAAATATTTCTTACAATTTCATGATGATATCATTTGAACATCTATCTAGTTATTTGGAATTCAAAAAAGAACTTTTGGATCCCTGGAATGTTGGGTGTTCTTCGTTACATTGGTATCTCGAGATTAATCAATTCAAAATTGTATAGAGACTAGGATCTCAAAAAAACCTATATTCTTGAATTAACTTATAATTATTTGGACGTTTCGTGGTGTAATAGAGAAATTATTTTCATTGGGGATAAAGGTTTACATGAGTGGGATTATGATAACACAATTAATTACAATACATGATTTTCTAATTATAGTTTTTATTTGTTTTATATATTTGTTTTGCTGGATTATAGTTTCATATGTTGGTTTATTCCTATAATTGTCATAGTTTTGGATCCATTTTTTAGAACAAGATTTATTGAACAGTTAATGTGATACATTTTTCTCACATAAACGGGAAACCATGAAGGGCATGTCTGCATGGTTCTAAAATTGTTTGAAATTATGTATTTAGATTTTTTCATGGTTAGTCAATATGGGGAACCAATTCTGTAATGGTTGATTATCCATTTTGTCATTGAAATTAAATAATTAATTGAGTGATACCAATAAATAGGGATTTTGTCTATGGATATTATTTTTTGTTAATTATGTGTTTTTAATATTATATAGATCTTTAGTTAATCATATTCATGTGTTTATTATGATAACATATTTTATTAATTATAATAGTATGTTACTGAGAACTAAAATTGGTTTTAAATGAGGTATTAGGGATTTGATGTTTATGAAATTGTTTTTCATAAAAAAATTTGACATATTTTATTTAATATTTAATTATGAATATTATTTTTGGGTTTGAAACCATTTTAGTTTGTTATTTAGAAATGAATATAGCCCAATTGGATTTATATTTCTAGATTGGACTGTTCTAAAATTAAAAATACTATATTATTTTAAATGATTTCAAGGTTTTAACAATTTGAAAATAAAATTTCATTTTTATGATATATATTGTTTTTACTTATAACATTTTTTTCATCAATTTGGGTTATGATATTAATGGTAAATAAAATTCTATTAAAAAAGGGAAAATGTTTTGAAATATCTATGTGGAGTTATTATTTTGAAATGATGAATAATGTGTTTTAGATATTGGATTTTTTAACGGAAAATGTGTTTTTGGTATACCATTTTTTATTCCAAATGGAATATAGTAATTTTAATATATTGTTTTATTTTATTATCCTTATTGATATCTTAATGTTTCATCTTAAATGTATGGTATTAGTTTTTTTGGATTGGGAAACTTCAATGAGCTTGTTTCATGTTTTTAAAAATTTATGCATCCATAAATTTCTTTTATTATTGGTAGATATCTATTATTTTACTATAACCCATTTGGGGGAATTATAATATATTTTGAGTGTGTTAATATTATTTTTTGGAGGATACCAATATTTAAATAGATAGTAAGATTCCATTGTTTAATCTATTTTCCATTTTAGGAACCATGTATAATTTTTCAAGATTTAATTTCCATTGTTGATGTATACTTGAAAAATGTAGGTGGTAAGTCCACATTTTATTTTATCCTTATTTAGTGTCAGAAATTTGTGATGATATATGGATCTTCTTTCATCGATTATTATAGGATATATTCATTTATGGAATAATTCAATTATATAATCTTGTGAGGGACATTGGTTGTTTCAAGAGAATGTGGTTGTTATTTTTTATTCTTACAAGAGCATAAAATTTGGGTCACGATTAGTGATTCAGGAGGAAATGTTGTGGGGTTCATTTTTTAATGTGATTTAATTTTTTATGATGATAAATATTTTGAATCATCCTTGAGGATTCTTGATCTGTTGAGGGTTTTATGTAACCCTCGACAAGTGGATCATTTATATTCCCTTAGGATTTCCCATGTGTGAGAAGTGGTTGTATTGAGATTATCCTTCCACATTTCATGACAATTCCCATTATTGTAGTACATGGTGTAGAAAATTAATTGATGTTTTTTAAGTTGATTAATCTATGGGATGTCTTATTTAAATTCATGGGGTAATTCAGATGAGTAATTTTTGCATAGTAAATCTATTAGATATATCCCATTTCAGTTCTAACTCGATATCCCTATTAATAGGTGTACATTGGGATTAGCTTGAGTTTGCATATATTTTACTTCATGACTCAAGTATCAAAGAATGTTTTTAATAACGAGTCATTTTCTGGGTCCAAATTATTTTTTCATTCATTTGAGGATTTGTTTTAATGGGGATATACTCTTATAGTATGTAATGTGTTCTTTGAGTATTTTCCACTTATAGTGATTTGATATAGTCATTTGTGGTTTTCTAAATGTTAGTAGAATCATAATGTTTCTAATGATAATTATTTGAATAATATCTATTTGGGGATATTAAAATTATTGGGTGTGGATATCTTCCATTTCACTATTTTCTATGAATATTAATTTTTACGGAGGCTTATGTCATATTTCTGTCTTCCTAGAGTATTGTTTATGATTAATAATTTTTTGTTGATATCAAATTTTTTTATGTTTTTGGATTTGTTCGACTATTCTCAAGGTGTTTTCTAATTATTGGTATTATATTTCAAAGGATAAATCTCTTGTTTCATTATCCATTTAACTAATTTTTTCTTATTGTATATATTATTCACTTTTCAAAGCCTCAAAATTTTTCAATGAATATATTCTGGAAAACACATATTGTGTGGGGAATTTTGACACCCCATGTCACATTCATATTTTCTTTTACCAATTTTTTGTATTTTTTATATGATTCAACATTATTTTTGAAATAAATTTACGTTGAAAAATAGTTTTCTCATGAGGTCAACCTGGAAATACCACAATACCTAAAGGCATGGTGTGTTGGGGGATTATTAAATAATGGAGTTTCCATTATGGAAAATTACTAGGGTGGGAATTATAAATGCATGTGTTAAGAGTATTGCATGAAATTTTGTTCAAGTGCAATCCCTTGAGAGAAATGGATTCCAACACCATGTTGAGGCAGAAACTAGATCATGTTATAATATTGTGATTGGTAAAGGTATCAGACATAGTGTATTTAAATATTGAAGAACATTTGTTGTGGTGGGATTCTGAGGTTAATAATGTGGTGTGGTTCATGTTGTTGTTCATGTAGTGTTACCCTCACAATCTATGTAATTGTTTTGGATATACAATATTGTTAATAATCGATTAAAAGTTTTTTTTGGAACCATTTATTCCCCAAAATAATTTTCATTCAATACATGGGAGATCAAAATGCGTTCCTCCATCTTAAAGTATATTTATCCCTTTCCCAATGATCAATTCTTTTATATTCATGTGGATTTTGATAGAATTTTCCTTCTTTGTTATTCTCCTTTATTTATCTTCTATATTCCCTAAATTTTATAATAATCTAAAAATCATAAGAGGATATATAGGTTTGTTTTAGGATCTAGGATGAGATTAATTTTATTTTTTTGTTATTTAGATACTTAGTAAATAATCATATTTTTAGTTATTCATCTCATAATTAAATGAAATACCATGTCACTTTTTTCTTATTAGATGCCTTTAGGGGTTTTTATGTAACTATTTAATATTATATTAATTAAAATGAATGAATTTTTCAAATTATTTTCCTTCAACATTAGTCTTTAATGGGTTATCCTTGACTTGATTGAAATGAGTTATAAAAAGTTTCGATACTTCTAAGGAAATTTATCACGTGATATGGGTTATTTTAAATTCCTAAATGAATAGTTTAATTGAATTTTATTGTTTTGATGGGATATATGGAACATGTGGATTTTAAAAAGACACATGTTATTATTTAAATATTTAATTTGGAAAAAGGGTAATAGATGGTAAATGGTTATAAAATTTTGAGACTGTTGGGTCATTCTAGAATTATGAATTGATTTTAATAGATTTATTGGTTATCCATGTGAATCTAATATAATTTTTAAATGGTGGTATTTAATATTCTATGAAATAGTTTGGAACCAATGAATGTTTTGGGGTGCTCAATTTTTCCATTATAAAGGAATTACAAAGAAATTGTGTTTTCCAATATTATGAAGACCATATATTTTTAATGATCAATATGGATTGTGGGCCAATTGGGGATGTATACAATTAATTCTTATACATATATATGAAATGGGAGGGATCAAATAAGGGTGTTATAGGCATGACAATGTTAAATTTTTTCTAGTAATATGTTGAATTTTGTAATCGGCATGCTAGTGTTTATATTTTCTCACCTCACATTTTTTAATATCATATTAACCCTATGTGTCATTGTAAATGGTTATATTCCATGACACATTAGCTTATTTTGTGGGTACCTTCTAGTTTTCTTGAAATTTTATCTCCTAATATGTGTTATTTTGTACTCAATGATAGGAATGTTTGCTAAGAGGGGTGTTATGGATTATTATTAATGGGATCCTTGAGAGAGTGAGAAAAAACATAATTCAGTATTCTTTATAATGGACACTAGTGAGTTTTCTATGATACTACATATTTTTATTATTTATTTTGTGGATCTCAATACATATACCATGTTTTATCCCTTTTCAAATCATTGTTGAACGCCTTGAATTAGTTTTTAGTTGTTTTATGTTATGACATTTATATTTTTGGGTCCTCATGTTTTATCATTACAATTTTATGGTCTCATATTACATTAAAACTGTTTAAATAATGGTTTAAAATGTGTAGTTTTGAAAATTATAATATTGATATTTTTCATAATATCATTTGAGATATGTGTTTTTAAATGATGATGAAATGGTTATTTTTTCATTGATGTAAGATTCCCAATTTATAGATTTTATTGGAGATTATATAGGTTATCCTTGATTTCCTTAGTTAGGATAAAAATACTCTTTTTTGGTTGGATGAGGAGAATTTACATTCAAAAGTTTTCAATCAAAATTTCTAAATAAATATTTATGAAATTAAACATAATGTATGATGAAATATTTTTTGAATATATGATTATATAAATTAGTATTAAATTTTAATTTCAGGAACTCTATATAAAATAATCTTTTTAATCTATTTTTTGAAACTATTAAGTGAATTTTTTGGATGAATAATTCCATATAAAATAGTGTATTTGTTTATACGAGTCTATAATAATTTCATTGTCAGTTTTGATATTCTTTTATTTATTTATAGTTATTTTAAATTCATTAATTTATACCATTTTTTGAGATCATTCACAAATCATAGTAAATTCAATGATGAATTTGTTTATTTATAAAATTAAGAAATCATTCCCATTTGTGCATATTGATACTAATGGATAAATTCACTAGTTGGTAGGGTTATAGAGCATCTATCGTGCAACATAGTGAGGTGAGTGTTACCAGATCTATCACAGTCCGGGATGAAATATTTCAAAATGGCATAATTTCTAAATATCCAAAGGGTAATAGGTTTATAAGATTCCATGTTATTATATATTTCAGTCATGGTTGAATAGATATTTTATTATCATTAGGACTTGAGGTATTTTTTATGGGTGGGTTTTAGATCATGGTCATTTTTAAAGAAAAAGGATTTATAGATGAATGTTAGGAGTTGTATTCCATCATGATTATTTTTTTTTTGAATTCTTGTTTATGATGATGGTATTCAATAAATATTAATATATTACTTTCTTTAGGTGTAGTTTTTTTGTTATTAAATAATAATTGAAAATGAATTTATTGTTAATTATTATGATTGACATCCTAAAAAACTTATAGTAGTTTGGAGTATTTTTTTAACTATCTCAAATAATGTTGAATGGGTGATTCAAATCCATTCAAACTAATAGGTAATATAATTCATGGTTTTACATCATAATTATCTTTGATATATTGTATTCCCTTGGGTTATAAATAGTATTATGGGTGAATTAATGTGAGTTTTATGTTGTGTTCATTATTTAATTTTTATTTTTATTAGAGTTTTTGTATAGTTTATTTATGTAGTTGTTTTGAAAATAGTTTTTTCTATAAAAAAAGTCATTTTACTCAATTTTTATTATTTATATATTACTATATACAATACTTGTAAATATAATTTCATTTAATGAAATGTATGAAATGATTGATTTCATACAGAGTAGATTATATTGATTTTGTGTTTGAAAAATATGTTAATTTGATATAGGGAAATTATTTTCCCTCTCTCAGTGTTTATATTCATGAGTGTATGGTATTGAATTTTATATTGAGATATTATTTCAAATATTTTAAAAGGTTGGTGGAATTAAAAGGGAATGTTTTTTAGGAATAAAATTTTATAAATCAATATATTACTGATGATCAAGAATTTTTATTATTGTAAATTGAACTAAGTGGTGTCAGTAGCCAGGATAACTATTTTTGAAATTTTCATAATGTGTTTGGCTCATGAAATGAATTATTTTTTAACTGGTTCAATATTAAAAAAGTTCATGCTTTTAAAGAATGTTTTATTATTACATAACATATCCATTGAATTCTAAATAGAAAAGTATTATTTAATTTTTTTTCCATGGTGGTATGTGATTTTTGGTTTTGTCTCTCAGTCTATTAGGACAGTTTTATTATTATTGGAAATCATGAATGAGATAGAGAAAATTATAATTATATTAAGAGAATTCCATATATAATGGCTTTGATGAAATGAAGGATCCCCATCTATTGGGATAAACCATTTATATTTAATCTTTATTTTGGATATTTTTATTTATCATAATGTTTATCACTTCCTATGATATGAATATATTAAATAATTAATTATTCCATATCATTGTATTTTGATGAATCTTAATGAATTATTCAATATTGTGTTATCTCATTTGAGTTATAGTGAGATTTTTTAATTTGTGAATCCAATGAGTGATAGAGCATTATTTTATGGTGAGAAATATGTGAATTTCTATTGTGATTATTTCACTATTCATTTAGAGGGAATTCCTTCATCTGCCATTGGCCTATTTTGCAATTAACTATGGAACCATATTACTATGATACATTGGTGGTTATTATTTCCTAGAGCTCAAAAAATGTTATTTTTCTGGTTACGGCTATTATTTTCATGTTGAGATAATGTTTGAAGATCTTTGAGATGCCAAATAGATATTGACAATGATCAATTACATAACTCTTACAAATGGAACATAGAGATTATAATGTTTTGGGGTGACATTAATCTTATGTATCCAATGGGTGACCTTATTGAATGATTATAATTCAATGTTTTTTAGGTTATCCTACCTGTTTTTTGATGTTGTTTGTTGTTATTGTGTATGTTTCAATCTATAAGAATATGTTTTATTGATGTATTACTATTAGGAATTCGAACGGAACATTATTATTGTAATGGGGATGAGAATATTTTTTTCTGTTAGACTATGATATTAATAAGGTGTGAAATTTATATAAGTATTACTATGAGTATGTTTTTGGTTATTTTTTCTGAGTTACCCTCTATGTAGTTTCATGACCAAATGATAAAACAATGTTATTCTAGGTTAATTTATTTTTCCAATAAGTCGTGTTTCTCAATTTCAATTATATATTTTTTGTATTATTATTATATTCTAGAAAAAATTTATATTTTATTCATATATAGTATTCTAATATAGAATTTATTAATTTTTAATAATTATTAGGGTTTGTTGTAATCCTATAGAACACTTTAATGATTATTAGAGAAGTGGTATTTTATATTAAATCTATATTGTTGTTCTATCTTTTTATTCATAATCATTGAATAATTATAAAGTTTGGGAAGACCTATATGGTCATATAGTCTTCCAATATTCTAATGTAATATGGTTGTGATCTGAGTGGTATTTTAATTTGTTTTTTTAATGTTGATTAGTTCTAATATTTTTTAGTTGTTGTTGGATGAGAGGTTTTCCATTTTCAAGTATAATTCTATAATTTATCCCACCCTCTTACATATTTTATTAGAGTGTAATTTTTTAACTTTTTAATACATTTCAATTTTCAAAAATCATTCTATATTAAGAATGCGGAATAATGTGTAACATATTAAAATCCTCATGTTATTATTTTATTTAGTAGAGCATAATCTTTAGAAATTTTCGATTTTAGGAACTTCCTAAATAGTTTCATGTAGTTTTGAAATTAAAAATTGGATATCATAGTATAGATGACATCACCAAACCATAGATCCATGTGACTATAAATTTTAATTTTGATTTTAATTTATGTCTTTTTTTATTAGTAAATGAATATTTATAAAATAAATTAGTAAAACATTTCATCCAGAATTTTGGTTGAAGGGTTTCCCCAATGTAAAATTAATAACAACAATGCATTATTTGGAAATCTATGGTTGGTGTTGAAATGAGATGGGGTTATTTAATGACCCAGAATTCAATGAATGAATGATTCCCTTATATTAATTATTTTATATTTTATAAATAACATAAAATCGCATAGTGAATATGACAAAAAAAATTATAAATAAAGAATATATTAAAATACATGTATTTTTAGAAATTAGGGAACCTATACTAGTCTAATTATAACTGACATTTGGTATAATAATATGATTCTTATGAATAGTAAAATGGAAAATATAATAGTAACTTCACCTCAGATGTATTAATAAAATTTTGGAATCTTATAAATGAATAAATAATATAATTATATAATATTATATGTAAATAAATGATTTTCAATGATGAATTAATTGTTGGTATTTTTTTAAAATAGAAATGATTATTTAAAATTATAAAAATAAAATATTTATTTAAAATAATTATTATTTTAATACAATGGTTTCATAAATTAATATTTTTTTAAATTATGATTTTAAGTTAATATTACCAGAGTGTCATTAATATTTAAGTGTTATACAATCAATAATAGATTAAAAATTTATATTTTTTATGTAAATGATTTTTTGATATAAAAATATAATTTCCCATATTTTGACATTTATTTTCATAAAATATAGTCCATTATAGAATTATAAACATATAAATAATGGTAGAGGTAAAAATTTTGTATTTTTGAACAAAATATGAATTTTTTTTGAATACTGAAATTCGATAATTTACAGTATAAGATAAATATATTAATTATTCATTCATGAATGATTTATAGATTATTTAAGAACCATAGGTTAACAATCACATTAAATGTTACTATAATTAATCACAATAATAAACACTATTCATAGTCTTGAGCTACACAAATGTATAAAATAATCAAAAAACACTCCTCTTCTCCACTATAAATACCTCCCCTCGCTACCTCTTCTTCTCACACCTACAAGGCCTAGATAATTTTTTAAATTCTATCCAACAATATTTCCAATTATATTCCCAAAATCAAAGATTGTGTTTTCTAAATTAAAAAAAATCCAATTTCCCAAACGAGGATCTCAAAGAGTTGATTCAAGAGGTAAAATCCCCATTTTATTTATATATTCCCATTGAAATTTCGTTTCATTTCATATAATATTTTCATATCCTTTTTCTAAACAAATATAAAAATACTAGTGTCTTATATATACTGAAATTTTATTATGTTAATGTAAAATCCACCATCAATTCTATTCCTCATTCCTTTTATTCTAAAAATTAAAATATCCTCAATGGTATGTTGATTTGACACCTTCAAGGATGAAATGTTTTCATTTTCATTTACAACAATCCTGGATGGACAAAAAACAATTATAATGGTTGGTGAATATTGTAAAATTTATTTTGTAACCCTTTTTAGTTTTTAAACTATCAGTTATACAAAATAATAAATGATGAAACACAATAAGTTTGTGATGATTGAATCCCAAAAAAAAATAATCTAAAAGATAATAATTATAGTCTTATTTAATGTTTCTTCTTCAACCCAAATAACCAAATGTTGTATATGAACATTTGGTATTTTATATTTTATTTAATATGATATAACTTCCACTGTGTATATTTATTACCATTTAAATTGATCTTTGATACATCTATACATGTGAAAAAATCATAAAATCTAAGGAAATGAACACTCTCGAATGATAAAAATGTATGTTATAACTCATCAAAAATGACACAAATCAACATAATAAAATTTTTATAAATTATATAAATGAATAAAAGGATATAAATTAAGTATATAATTATTTAAATTTTATTAAGGTGGATTTATTATCGAGTGAAACAATCTTTCGGATATAGGCGAAGGGATTTTTTCTGAACCACCATTTATTACTCAGGGTTACACAGTCTCTATATATAACCCAGTGTAATTATTCTTTCATTTTATATAATTTTATAAATTCATTTTATATTTTCCAAACTCTAGTATCTAGAATTTTAAATCCTTCTTTGATGGGAAAATACATGTTTTTAAAAGGATCCCTTCTAAAATATTCTAGATAAGCATGCCTGAATAAAGTAAATTACCCAGTTTATCATCCCTTTTTTTGTGCTATCCATAATATTTTCTAAGAGAAATTAATTTAAAAAAATTACAATTTTCATCTTGAAAAAATACCTTTTTTAAATTTTTTATTAAAAAAATATATTTTTAACACTTTAAATGCAGTTTAAAATTTTACTTATACTACAGTAAAATGTTTTAATTAAAATATCTCTTAAGAACTGTATATACTTGTTTTCCAGTATGATTGACTTAAAATATCTTATTTTATGCCTATTTTCCATTCTGAATGTCTATTTATGATTTAAATTCATTCATTCATAGACCCCATAATGATATTACCTATTGATATTCCTTATGATATGATTATGATAAACACTTATTTTCTAGCTATCTCTTCGGTTTGATTCCTCATGTTGCACACATATTCATGGACATGTTCAGAATGGTCAACCCTAATAGAACTCCAATACATTTGGTAATAATTAGTATCATGATTTGGGAGGCTGGGACTGGTAGTCAACCTAATTTCTTTTATGGGACATTTCCCCTCATGTGAAGTGGTTTCATAATTAAACATGACTCATGCTTATGTCATGTAGTGTATTGTTTACACATTCTTATATTGATGTGATTATATGTCCCCATAAGCTATATGTTATGTTTCTTTATTTTTATTCTTGTTTTATTCCTTTTTATTCATCATTATATTCCTTCTAACCAATTTTATTTTAAATATTCTCATGTTTATACCCTTACTGGGCTTTTTAGTTAATCACATTTATTAATGTCATCCCTAGGTTATCCATTAAAGATATAATAACTCAATAGAAGACAAGAGATCTATATAGATGATTATAATTATTATTTAGTGTATATCTATTTTCATAGTTTTATGTACGTAATCATCCAAATACATTAGGCTTTATGTTCCTTGGAATTTAATTTACTGGAAAATTATTCTTAAATTAATTTAATAATATGTTTTAAATGATTGGGTCAGTATAGATGGTTAATAGGATGATGTAGTTATCTTCGTAGATTAGAACTAGATAACGTTAATAAGAAACCTAAATATAATTATATCAAAATGGATTTCCTATATTTAATCTCAGGGTATCACAAGTTTGGTTATTCTTTTCATTTAAATGATTATCATTCTATATTCATTTTTTCCTTTTTTATATACATATTAAACATGGATTTAATCCCCACCAATTTATATTTATTTTTGAGTTAACCGATGTAAATTAGATAACCCATTACAGAAATTAGTATGACATTGAATTGTACAAGATTCATAATTATATGCTTGATATGATGGGAACATGTCCTCTAATGTTCATGAAAGTACTTGCTCAGGTCCCTCAAGTTTTGAACTATAACATAAATCGTGTAGAACCCCCTTATTATACTACAAGTTAACAATTGTTAGTGTAATCCTTCACGTCAGAGCATTTCTATCATTAGTGGATATTATAATACATTATCATATAATAATGGATTAATTCCACATATAATATATTCTTTTTTCCTATAGAGATTATAAGAATAGGGAGTTATATAATAGGTATATCATTTTGTTGGAGAAGCTAATTGGTGGTGGACACTGATAAAGAACACAATATCCATGGGGGAAAATTTTTCTAAGGAATAGGAAGTTTTAAAGAAAATATTTTTCATTATATATTATTCTGAAACCCTCCATCTCATGATGGAAATTTGGTTCCTCATACTATAAAGAGGGATGACAAGTCTATCGAAGAATATAAATAAAACATCAAAAGTCATTCATGATACACGTATGAATTTTTTTCATGAAAACCAAATGAAAGGTGGAATGGTTCTTTAATATAATAAATAAAAAACTTAAAAATCCATGTAAATTCACTATACGGATAAAAATGATGAGATTTCGCATTAATACTGTTATGTTGACGTGGGGATCATAGACTCTCAGTGGTCTCATGTACCTATGAAGAAAAAGAAAAAATAGAATTTAGTACGGTTGGATCCACAAATATATTCCAAGATGTAATAAAGAACCAACATCCCACGTGTCAAAAGTGTGGGAGGATGCATCATATAAACATATTAAAGAGAAATAATGCATTCATAAAATGTTGAATATAGGAGGATATGTATAATAAATTCCAAAGGGATATGATGAATCCCACTAATGCAGAGGAATAAAGGAAGGTTAATATTAACACTCAGACTATAGTGTAGTGTCTCAGATTCCTAGACCATGGGAATTAATCAATCCATTTCCCTATTCCAATGGTTGTTAGTGGAAATTAATAATAGAAACCCTAACTAGAATAATTATTGTAATTTTCAATCTCTACTTCTTTGGTGGAACCTGAAAATTATATGGTGAAAATTAACCTTATTATTGAATAAAAAATTATGAACATAATTTGTTATTTTGGATTTACATATTCATTCAAATATTTCATGTTTTTTGGACTATTAAAACAATACCCCAAAATAAGAAATTTTTGTTATCTATGTGAATCAAAAATGGAGAAATTATTTCATCCAATATATATAACACTTCCCCAATTAGTGCGCGTGAACTGAACATCCTAGAAAATATTGTCTAACATCCTTTTGTAGAGTTTGATGCTATATTAGGAATGGATTGGATATCTTTTTAGAAATAAAACATTGACTATCTAAAAAAGAAGAAAACTATTCAAATACTTTGGTTTCCTCCAATTCCTTAAAATTATGTCGAATATGATGAATATTCATTATAATCCTTGTATCAATTATGGATATATTTTCCTTTTTAGAAACAACATCTCAATTAAATAATTTAATATATAGGAGAGGATAATGCTTGATGTCAGACCCATTTTATGAGACTACACTAATGTGTTCCCCAATGATTTTCTTAGTCTTAATCCTAATAATGAAGTTGATTTGAAAATTAAAATTATTCACGGATATCTACCTATATCAAAGACACCATAAATAATGTCCACTATTAAGATAAAGTAACTAAAGAAGTAGTTACAGTTGAATCTGAACAAGGGTTTTATACACCCATGTGCTTTGTCGTGGGGTGCATCATTCCTACTTTTCATGAAGAATTATGGATCCATGAACCACTAAAATTATTATCATTAACTCTATAAAATAATAACAAAAGAACAAGTATCCCCTTTAACATATAGATTAATTATTCAAATAACTATGTGGGTCCATATATTTCTAAAAGGTGGACCTTCAGTTGGTACATCACTAATTAATTGTGAATAAAGAAGATATTCCCAAGACATAATTTTTAACTAGGTATGGAAACAATGAGATCATAGTTATAGCCTCTAGACTCACTAATGATATATAAATATTCACGGTATTAATGAATAGAGTCTTTAGATATTATCTTGAAAATTTTGTGGGGGTCATTATTCATGATAATATGATATATTCCATAATAAATAAAGAACATTAAGATTATTTTAATACTATGTTTAAGAAATGATGATGGGAGAAACTAGATAAATAATACAACAAATGTGAGTTCTGGATGGAGGAAGTAACATTCTTCTGGTAGGTTATCACAAGTAAAGGTATATATGTGGTCCCTTTTTTGAAAAGGAAAATTTTCTCATATCCCATGGAAACATATATAAGGGATATACATAGATTCTTTTTACTACAAGGATATTAACAAAAAAAATTGAAGCAATTTTCCCAATTATAAAACTTATTATACAAGATGACTCAAATCAGAGTAATGTTTATCTGGACTAGGGAATGCGAGGAATGGTTTGATGATTTAAAAAATATTAGAATCACTACCTCTATAATTACTCTTAAAACAAGTAAAGTACTCCTTGTTGTATAAAACATTTCTTCATTGATGTTTTTACACTATTTAATTTTGTAGAATGATAAAGTGATAGAATATACCTAAATGTAATTAAATATTCATAAGAAAAACTATCCCATTCATGATATGGAGTTGGTGTTTGTGATCATTGTATTGAAAATCAGACAAGATTATCTCAATATGGAGAAGTGTGAAATAAGTATTTATCATTAAAGCCTCAATAATATATTAACATATAAGTATCATAATATGATCTACAGAATTTGGATAGAGATTATTAATAATTACGACTACTCAATCCACTACCATCATAGTAAATAAAACAATATGGGATATTCTATAAGTATAAATTAACTTGAATATTTATCAATGATGATAATTGAGATAGATCCAATATTTTTATACCTCCACAAAATTTACATGGTAACTTTTAAGGAAGGAACATCATCAATATTTTCAACAATTTTTTCTCAACCACCCTAAATGGAGAAAATAATGGATGCCCAAAAAATGATGTCAAGATTTAGAAAATGGTGCATGCTATCACAAATGGGAAATTCTTAGAATTAAAAATGGATGATTAATGATTCATAGGATCTGTGTCGCAACTATGTTTACCAATAAGTATATTAATAATTAAAGAGCTTATGACTGAAAATGATATCTTGAATTTATATATTCATACAAGAAGCATAAAGATGTATCGAAATATATGAGATCACAATTAGGGGTACAATATGAAGAATGAGATAACTATATATACATAAAAGTTCTTGGTATGTCAACAAGGGATGGATGAAATGGAAAACATCTAAGGGGATGAAGAAACCATTACCCATAACTACAAGCATATGGGAGAAATCACCAAGTAATTTTTCACAAGGCTTCCAAAGATATCCATAGGGAAAAATGCTTTATGGGTTTTTGTGGATAATATAATAATGAGAGATCACAATATCAAATTAAGAGATAAATTCTTACTCGATCAACATGCATGAATATACATAGAATATGTGAAAAGGTTACATGGAGTACCGCTATCGATTATATCTGACTGGTGTCCAAGATTTACCACTATGATTTGAAAAATTATCCAATAGGCTCTATGAAATAATATGATCTTCATTATAGTCTGTTAAACTCAACCAAATGGCTAATAAGATAGGACTTTTTAGACACATAAATACATTGTGAGAGTGTATTCTATGGTTTTCAAAGGAGGATGATACCAACATTATAATCTTGCTGAGTAATCTTACAACAACTATTTATAATCGATCATCTAAATGGCTCTATTTTAAGACCATTACAGTGAATGATGAAATAAACCATCATGTTGGGATTTGGTCAGTGAGCGTATGCAGCCAGGACTAGAAATGGTCAATGAAATGGTACTAATGGTGAAAACCATTCAGTAACTCATCATGGTAGCCCAAAGTCGACAGAAGAGATATGTAGACAATCGTCATTGGGACATAGAGATTAATGTTGGAGACATTTCATTCCTAAAAAATTTCCTATGAATGAGTATAATGATATTTTGGAAGAATGAATATTTATGTCCCATATATATATACCCCTTAAAAATTCTTGATCGTCCTGGAGTTGTAGACTATCGATTATAACTTATACCTACAATGTCTCAACTACATGATGTATTAGACATGTCAATCTTGAGGGAATACATACCATATTCTTTTTATATACTAAATACATATGTGGAATAGTTTAAATATGATATATCTTATGAGGAGTATACATTAATGTTATATTACATTAAATAAAATGTTATATGAAACAACACAATTCACCAACTCAAATTACTATAGGGAAACCATTAGTAATAAGGGGTGACATGGGAACCAGAGGACCAATAAAGTAGATGCACCATCACATACTTTCTTATTATATTGTGAAGCAAAATTTTCAGGGTGAAATTTCATTATCGGTGAAAAATGTAATCAACCCAAATTATATCAATGAATATTTCTCTTCTTATAATTATTGAATATAGTTTAAATGAAATAAAATCACATAGAGAACACTCTATTAAAATTATAAATGAATATATAATGAAATGAGATTTCTTTATATTAATTATGGAACTTATATCAAGTGAATAATAACTTGACATTTGGGATATAGAATATATCATAGCATAAAAAAATAAATCTTTTAAAATTTTTAATTAAGGTTTGGTATTTTTATAAAACATAATTGTTCATTTAAAGTTCTATAATTAATATATTTATTTAAATGAAATTTTTATCCAAAAAATGTATTCATAAATTAATATATTTTATCTTATTATTATACGATAATTTTATGAGACTTTAATTAAATTTTAAATGAGTTATAAAATCATTAATAATTATTAAATATGTATTATTAAAATAAATATTAATCCTATTTAATAATAAAACATATCATATTTATAATCTTATTTTCATAAAATTGAGCCCATTTTATAATTCTACACTTTTATTAATGGTTTGGGTTATTTTTTCCATCCTAAAAATATTTAATTTTTTGAGAATAGTGAAATATGGTAATTTATGTTATAAGATAAATATGTGATCTATTAAGTCATAGATGAAGTATGGATGATTAAAAAACATTTTTTTGAAACTCACATTCACTAGTTTATCTACATTGTAATAAGAATCCCCAGTTCTCATAGTCTTGAGAAATAATAATAAATATATGTATAAAGTAAACCAAAATAAACCCCTCTCCTCCACTATAAATTACACCATTATCCACCTCTTCTCTTCACACATGAAAATCCCAGAAGCATTTACAAATCGATTCTAATTTGTAAGTCTCTTTTAGGAATCCATGATTATATATCATCAAAAAAAATACCAAAATAAATTTCTCTAATGAGGTCTTCCAGGAGAATAATTTGAAAGGTAAAATCCTCTATTTATTCCGTTATATTATTTTTGATTTCATTTTTTCTATACTCTCCTAACATCCTCTATAGAAATATTCATGACTACTCCAATATATTATATATACTAGAAATTTTATTATGTTAATGAAAATTCCATTTGCAATTCTCCTCTCCTCTTCCTTTTATTCTAAAAATGAATAGATCATCTATGAGGTGTCCATTTATTACCATCAAGGATGATAAATTTTCATTTTCTTTTACTGCCTTCATGTCTAGACATAGATCCATTTTAATGATTGGTATATATTTCAAAATTTATTTTAGAACCCTTTTCAGGTCCTAAAACTAACTTATCTACATAATGATAAATAATGAAACAAAAGTATTTTGTGACGATCAAAAAACCGCCAAAATAATCTAAATGATTATCACTAATATCTTATCTAATGATTAATACTCTCCCAACTATTAAAAATTAAATATGTAAAAATTTAATCATATTGGTGTTAATTAATAACATATAACTTAAATTATGGATATAAATTCCTATTTTATATGATCATTCATTAAATTTTACAAGTCAAAAAAATGAAAACCAAATAAATGAACACTCTTAGATGATAAATTTGTATCATATAACTCATCAAAAAGTCCATAAATGAAATTAATAAAAATATAATAAATCAAATATATATTGAAATTATTTTGAATAAAGTATTTAATGGATTTAATTTTATTATTCAGGATAATAATATCGTGTATGTAACACTTTCATACATAAGGTAAGGGATTCTTTCAGAACCTCTAATTTTTCCTTTGGGTAACACATTTTATATCTTTAACCCAATGTAATTTTTCATTATTTATATATAGTTCTTATAAAAATTTCACATGTTCCGAAATCATGTATGTTGGCCATTTTATCCTTCTTTTTTGGGGGAATAGTAGTTTTGAAAATGTTCCCTTCTAAAATAATCACAATAAGAAAGCCTAATTAAAGAGAAATTCCATATTTCATGACCATTTTTACATGCACTCTAGATTCTATTTTAAGACAACATAATATTTCTAAAATAAATCATTTCATCATGAAAATAATTTCATGATTCATTTCTAGTTTTATGAAAACCAATAATCCTTTTCTGCTTAAAACTGTCTTTAATATTTTTCTTAAACCTCGCTAAAATGTTTCAGTTATAATATATGATAAAATCTTTATTAAAATGTGTTCAATTTATTTTGACATTATTTTTCATGATATATTACTATTTTACCTTATTAACACCCATGAATTATTTAAATCTATTATTTCATGGGAACTATTGGGATATTCCCTATTGTAATTACTTTTGAGATGATTATGATACCCAAATCATTCATGGGTATCCCTTTTTCTTGATTCTTAATTTCAAACAAATATTTATTAAAATATTATGATATGTGAGCCTAAATAGTGCTAAAATAAATTAGGTAATGGTTTTTATCATGATATTCTATGTTGGTACAAGGATTGAACTACATTCCATTATATGAATTTTTCGACCATGTGTGGTGGTCTTTGTAGTTAGCATTGCCTTATTCTTATGTCATGTTGTGTGTTGTTTCCACATTAATATGACACCATCATTATATGTCCCCATGATCAACATTATATACGTAATTATGTTTTTCCATGTTTCATGCCTTTTAGGACATTTGGTTATTCCTTCTAACCCATGTGATTTTATTATTCCTTTATCTGTAACATTAATTGAAATTTTAGGTCATGCCTTTTGTTCAATTATTCAATAGGTTATCCTATACAAATTTAATTTCTCAATATAAATTATAATCCCTTTATGGATGATTTAATTTAATATATTTTATTCTACTGCCTTTTTTTGGTCTTATTTACCTAATTATCCAAAGAAACTAGAATTTAAGAACAATGGATAATGATTTTGTGGTTAATTTTTCTCCAAATCATATAATAATATGTGTAAAATTATGGGGGTATCTATAGATTATGGTCTTATGTATTATGTCTACATTGTTAGTGTGACTATGGGGATACCTTATCCCAATTCTAATATTACTTTATGACATAATACATGTTCCAGTTACCTCATTACTATATACATTTTATTATGTTATATATTGCCTATATTTTATTTCATGGGGTTAACCCCCCACCCCCTTAATTTCCCTATCTCTGATGCATTTAAACCAAGGAATTGTCCATTTATATCCTCAATTTTTTTATATCATTATCCTTGGTTCCTTATATAATTCCTTCATATTCAGGTGGATTTTAAATTCATTTTTCATTATACTATTTATCCTTTAATATTTTCCATCGTTCAAATTAATTTTTCTTACTTGTAGAAAATGTTAAAACAAATTGGGATGATAATTGAGTATGAGTTTGGTTTAATTTAGTGATTTGGGTGTTAGTGGTATAAGTAGTCTTCTTTCTTTCTTAATTGGTAGAATTTTACTTTTTTGGATGTTTTACATCTTGTTTATTCATAGATCAATATATGTGTTTTTATATTTTTCCTTAATAATAAAATTCATTAAATTAAAGGGATATTAAAATTATTTTTATTCCATCATAAACTTATATATTTTTAAATTGAGATGTTATAATTTTTTTTTAAACATTTCAATACATGGAATCGAATTTCACATATTCTGGGTGTGTGTAAAAATAACCGAGTTTAATATTTAATTGAATCTATTGGTTTTAATGGGGTGTTTGAAAATAGTTTATTATGAATTGGATTGTTTTAAATTTTAATGGATTTATTAAAATAATAGGGAATATTATTCCCCTATTTAAATTTTATTTATACTAATGGATCTTTATAGAATATAACAATATTTGAAACTGACGCAAGGTTTTCCAAATGATTTTCAAATAAAAAATAAATTATTGTGTTTCATTTGATTTTAAATTTCAATCCATCATAAACATATTTTTAAAAAGATTTTGACCATTAATAAATTAATTGAAATAAAATTGAGGTTACCCTCATTATTGATCAAATTTATTTGTTTTATACTTTTGGGGTTGAGTTCATGTGTCCGAATTTTATAATCGATGGTTAAACATGGATGTTAAAGGGCTTATTTAATTTTAGGGTGATGGTGGGGGATGGGGATTATTTATTTTTCATAAAATGATGGTATATATGATGAAACAATGATTTATTTTCTTGTCTCACCACCCGTATATTGATATCATGGGAAACCTAGGTGAGATTGTATAAGGTATAATTGTTTGTTATGCTTGTATACTATATATTAACTAAGTGGTTCCATAAGAATGATACACTCTCCTTTGAGAGTATTTTCTACTCATTAAATGAATGTGTAGTTAAAATATATTTTTCCTTTCAAATAATAGGGAATATAAACTGATTAGTATGATGAACCTGTTATAATATCATCATGATAGATTATGTTGAGTTTAATGAGAAATAAGATATTTTTTATGATGATGCAGGGGTTCGTGGTACATTCAACTCATTTGTATCCAATAGTAGTATATTATATGGAACCATGTCTGAGATATAGTTAAATATTTTTGGTTATGTTAATATCTAGGTGATATTTTGATTAAGAATAATATTGTATTTTCTTACAGAACATTTACTCATTTTTAAAAATGGATCTCAATGCTCATAAAAAATGAAAAAGTATCAAAATATAATTGGATAATTGTTTTTCGTAAATGTGGGAATTTTTTTCCATTAATGATTTAAAAGACATATTTTCTGGTTTTTAAAGAGAATATAATTCAAAAACATATAGTTGGTACTGATTAAAATAATAGTTTTCCAATATATCATTGTTTTTCTATTTTAAAATGCATGACTCTGGATTTGGAAACAATGATAATAAGACTGATAATTTTTTTATGAAAATTTATCTTGAATATATATATATATATCAAAATATAAATTATTTAATTTAATGTGAAAGAAATTTATATACTCATCGGTGGTATCCAACATAGAATTTTTTTCTCACAGAATTTTTATACACCATCGTGTTTGATTATGTAGTTCTTATGTGTTATATATATTTCGTGGTATTTTATACCATTAAAGGAATAATATTTTTTTATGAGGTTGTTTTTTTCAAAAGTGGTTAGTAGTCATAAATCATGTGGACGTTTTTTTGGAACTATTCATGTTTTATTTCTTTTGGACAAGTTGTATTTACATGATTGTTTGGGTGAATTTTATATATTTTTATCTTTTGGATTCGGCATTTTCTGAATTATATTTAGTTATCCAGTTTTATTCCATCGGATCGGAGTTTGACTTGATGTACCTTTCATTGTTAATTTAATTTTATATCTATTATATGTTTTTTTTATAAAGATGTGTAGTATGGAAATGTCACACAATATTTTGGGTAGCGTCAACAGTTTGGTTAATTTATTTAAATATAATGATAATATAAAAATATATAGATGTGTGTACTCATAGAGATTGTCTCTAACTGGAGTGGAATAGTAAAATGATTATGATCTTTTTGATATATGATAGGGTTAAAAAATTATTAACATACTATATGTTTAAAAATAATAATCTGATTCTGGGTAATCACAAGATACTATGATACTAGCTTTCAATCATAATATTTTTGGTTGTCTTGATAAACTAGACATGTTATAATTATTGGGACTCCCATAGTTCGTAATGAGTAGATTCCAGATCACCACTTTTCTTAAGTATACAATATTTGTCATGGATTGTTGACATTTTGGTTCTACCTTAATTATTTGGATGGATTATGGTTTAAGATGATGTTGTTTTATTACTAAATAAATCATTTTGGGTTTCGATAGAGGATATTTTTATTTTGGGATTTGAATATATGATTAAATAGTGTCATAAATTGGTCTCATAAGTATATAAAACATTTTTGAAGTGTGATGAATCATTCTATATCATTTTGAAAGGATTTTCATGATTAGAAAATAGTTATCTTATCATGTTATCCAAGTAATGTAAGGTTATAAATATAATTATTAATTCGTATTGTGGAATCCTCTGGGTTATAACAATAATTTTGGGTCAATTAGTGGGATATTTGGGACTTTTTGATTTTTTGTATTGGATATTTCATTTGATTGTGGTATGTTTTCTTTTTTTCATTGTTGTGATGACCATTTTTTTGTAAAAAAATGGATGTTCATAATTTTTTTTGTTTGGAAGATGGAATTTGGGAATTATTTTAAAATCAAATTTATTTTCACTATATTTTTCAAATGTATTATTTCAAAATTAAATATTGATATTTTTTCATTTTGAAACAATATTAATTGGTATTTGGATATTAAATTTTTCCTCTTAGAGTGGTTTTTTCAATATTTTCCTATTTTAATTGAAATGAAAAATATTCATAGTATTTTTAATGATTATAATTGATTGAAATTAAATACTTTTTTCTCTGAAACAATATTATAATATAAATGTAAATTTCGGATATTTATCAGGTTTAGCATTTTATTGGATGTTAGTGTGTTTGAGGAAGAAAATTGTATTGACATTCCATTACAGTGTTGGGATATTTAGAGGGATAATTATTTTTTTTATTTGAGGTTATAAATTAATATATTTTCTATGATTTCTTTTGACTTATAACATAATATGGAATATTTTCCTAATAAATGATATGTTTTATACATGTTTTGTTCCATACTTATATGCAATTTTGGTTTTTTTCCCATGGTTTATATCAAATGATTGGTTTTTCCTTAGAAATTTGAATTGGTTGGATTCATGTTCCATGTTGTTTAAATTATGAAACCAAAAAATGTTTTAATGAGTGTATCTAATAATTTCTCTAGGTATATCCTTTTATGTTTGATAATACTAGATGATTGTGTAGTTACCCTATGAGGAGTATCAATTTGAGGTGACTAACTTTTCACAATTATGTTTGACTATAAATTTTGATTTAGTTATGTTTATAAATATTTTATCATTAGGTAGGATGTCTGGATATTTGATATATTCCAACAATACATACTCGATTAACAAATAAAGACAAGTGATGGATATAACACACCTAAATTTTTACAAGGTTCTACCATAGGTTGAGAAACTACTTTTTCACTTATTGACTCACGTTGAGTCGAAAATTCATCACTTCCTCTTTTAAGTTATAGTGGGGAGTGGAATTATCCAAAAATAAATATTTTTGTTATACTGAAAATTAAAACAATAATATTAGTCATGTGATTGAGCTATATCATGAATAAGTCTTTATATATCCTTGAATAAATGATGATATTATCTATATATTATTATGAAAAGTCATTAAAGGTTTCTCTCTATACATCCTTCTACATGGAACAATGAATTCCATGTAAAATTTTGATATAGTCAACATACACATTGGCTGATATTATGATTATTATAGACTAATATTTCAGATACCTCACAAAATATAATTTCTAGAACATCCACATATAGGTGCTTGATATCAGACTGGATTTTAATATTATGTTATTCTAAATAAACTCAACAGGACATCGTGTTACTGTATATGAAGAATTCTAAAAAATATATCTTTTTATTATTTTTCTGGTTGAGTTATAAAATTCCTTCACACTTATATATATTTTTATAATCTTTATAAATAATTTCCCATTAATATCAAATTTAAATATAACATTAGAACAAAATTACACAGCTAATCATCTTCTAATTAATGTGGGGAAATTGTGTGATCTTATTGATCATATCACATATTTCCGTTATGTTTTTCATTAGATGTGAATAACATATAAAGAAATATGATTCTAATATTGTGATATCCCCTAAAAAATCAGTTTTGAAATTTTATAACTAATCCGTATTTCTCTTATTGGGTTATAAACATTTCATCATTAATATTTTATGTCGAACATCTATATCAACACCATATTATGTTTTGACTTCACATTATTAAGGTGATATCAATCAAAATATTTTTTTTATCTCCCTTCTATAGAATTCACACATCATATTCTATCCAAACATTATATTTAGATGTAAATCAAGTTCTTTAAATATTTTTATTTAAAACATATAAAGAAATATTTTCATCCAATAAATTTAATAATTTATATAGTGATTAATGTGCATCCCATGGTCTAAAAACATTATAAAGTCAGTATATAATAATATTATCTTGTTATTTCTCATTCAAATCTGTTCAACCCAAAAATGTAATATCATCCATTTTACTCAAACACAATCATTTGTGGCTTCTCACCTTTTTTAAATATCAAGATATTCGTATATCTCATAATACATGAAAATTTTATTAGGAACCCTAGCTTTTAGTTTTTTGAAATACTCATTGATTATTTTTTGTTATCTTATATTTATCATCATTTTTTTCGATTACACTTTAAAAGACATTTTATATCATTAAATACATTATAAATTCTATTGATTCACCTTTAGTTTATCTGATTTTATTAATGAAATCCCATTATAATGATTCACTATTTGATGTGGCTTCTTTATATCATTGTTACATGATATATTTTTCTTGGATTTATTGGTTTCAATATTATATGAAATTTTACCCCACAACAATAACAATTCAATATTTATTAATTTGGATTTTTTAAAATAACATCATTGATAAAGCATGTGTTCATGTAAATATTATATTATATAATTTCATGAGTAACTAAAAAATATTCAAAATTATTCTTACACTACCCCATTGGAAAAATAAACTATCAATATCATCCCTATCCAAAATCTATTTTCTAGAACCCTAACTATCCATATTATATCAATATAATTTCCTTGAGCATATCTGTTCTCCTTTAGTTCACTTTTAATTATCTTTTGTATTTATAATGTTAGTGATAAAATAACATATTATTATTTTCTCAAACAATTTCCCATATCACCAATCAATATCATCCCCGTTCTACTGTGCATAGTTTTTTCTTATTGATAATGATGTAGCATCATAATTTATGTACGATTATTCTTCTCGTGATTATTTTCCTTTCATCACATATCTACTTAAATCTGATTTTTTATAAATAAAATTTGTTAAGAAATGTTGTGGGTGAATTTATTTTATTAATAGATCACTATTTTCCACTAAATATGAGTCCAATCAATAACATTATTTTCTTTTCTTATATATCTCCACATCTAATAACATATATTTATAATTCAATATATTTTTTCAGTGTTTTATAATCATTCAAACCCTATCATGAAATCAATGAATCCTTTACAATAACTCATATATATATATATATCTGCTTTTTGTGGTATTAATAAATTACATTAAAAATAACATTTGTACTCACTTAAAACAGTAACTTATATCTCCCTATGATAAATTCCTTCCAAATCAAAAAATATTATCTAAAAATACCTTAGTGAAATACTATAGTAATATAACACTAATCTATGATGTTATATATCTTATTTTTTGGGCCCTTTAAAGTATGTAATTACATTATACCACCTTCGAAAACATCCATAGAAAAGTTCCTTTTAAAATAACTCGTTCTTTGGTTTTTTATAATCCATTTTCATCAATGAAATCAAATTCATCATAATCATATAATTTGTACTTCATTGGTCAATACTCTGGTTTCTCGAGTGTTTACAACGTATAATATAAAACTTCTCATGGTTTTAATATATTTTTAGATACAATGGTTCAATATATTTGTTTTTAGTGTCTATTTGATAATTTTTACCAATGAATTTCTCTAGTTTGAATCATCTTTTGAATGTGTTGGTGGAAAATAAACTATGTTTTTTAAAAAAAATTTATGTGACTGTTCGATGAAGAACAATAGTTCTTGTTTCATAGTTTTTGGGATGAATTCCATTCATGGAAATAAATTTTTATGCCTCTTCAATTATAAAATTTCTACAATGGATCCATTAAGATAAAATACCTATTAGTGGAGGTGAATCAACGTTTTATATGTGAAAAATAATTCAAATATTGTGTCATTTTTTATAATTAATAAAATAATATTCGATCTCCATTCAATTAAAATATACAAATATATGTCAAAACGTTCCCAAAAAAATACTTAATTAACCATACTTGGTATATTATATGTATAATAATAAGGATATGATTCAATATAATATAAATAACTATTATGTACTACTTTTAAATGTTTTATAATGAACATGTTTTTCTCATTTATATTGATCATTCACACATTTAGAACACACTACATTCTTACCTAATATGAATTCACATATCTTTAGAAATATTTTTCTATTTCTCGGAATCACCAAGGTTATGGTTTTAAAAAATCTTTAATTATTTCCATAACATCATTTTCCATATGGGGAATGAAATGAACTATAATATGTAGGTTATTTTTCCAAGAAAATACATTATAAAACTTGATATTATTCAAGAATTCCAACAATGTTCTAGCCTCCTGATACCACAATCTGATTTGACAGTGAATCATTTTCCTCATAATTCCTAGTTAGAATTTCTTATGCGGGATACTTCTCTGTTACCCTCGTATGATGACCTCTTTCATGATCATCCCCTTACACTACCCAATTGAAATACTTTTTCAATATACTGACCTCTTAGAATTCTTCTTTTATTGTGGATTACAAACATGAAAATCCTTCATCATATGATCTAATCATAGGCATCCTTAACTAAAAATTTCTGAATTATACCTCATTCAAAATTAGAGGATGTAACAAAAAAATAATTGTTCATTATATTTTATTAATATATGAAATAAAATTATAATTATGTCATTAAAAATAAATGTAATCCTTAAAAACATGATTATCATGAAATTGATAATCAATCCCTTCATGTTTTTTTTCCTTAATGGCCTGCCGATATAATCTACTATATGAACAAAAATTCGTTATATTATTCATAGAACAACTGTTTTGAATAATACCCTCCTACACACTACCTTATGTGAGATTCTTTAAAACTTTGATTATCACCCAACTCCTTCATGATCATGTATCCTCCGAGTAGTCCATTAAAATTACACCCACCTACAAAAAAGAATAAGAAATACACTACATGATCTAATTTTTAACCATTAAGAAACATAAATTTTCATTTTGATCACAACCACTAAAAATAATATTCTCCAAAAATACATCCCCGTATATATTTCAAAAAACTAGAAAAAATATCCACTTACTAAAAAATTAAACATATAGAACATTCCCTACTAGTGAATATCTAGAATGGAAATCAACTCAAAAACCTTGAAACATAACCATGTGGGATTTTATCTAAAAAATAAACCATTTTAATTTCTTAAAATATCATATAAAAATTATTTATTTCTTTTATTGTCACACAATAACCAAAAATATTGACACACAACTCTCTCCACCATTCAAATAGATGATCTTTAGATATTGATCAATAATTTTATTGACATGGTATCTAAGGCCACATGAGAAATTATTCAAAGGAGAAAAAAGATTAAATAGTGAAAAAAATTAATAAAACACATTATTCTTATTAACACTTGTTGAACTGATAAAATATTTTCTTGAATGAAAGTACAAAATTTTGTCTATGATCGATAAGAATTGTTTCAATTTTATTCATAGAGGTTTCATCTCTAGAAGAGCACTTATTCATTCGTGATATTTAATTTTCCTCAAAAAGAACCTATAGGCCACTCTGTCAATCATAGATCTTAATTTAATAAACCTCTTCAACATTGATATTTTTTAAACATCAACAATATCCTTATATCTCTATTAACCCTAATTTATCATGGAACCACTATTTAATATCTATATTGTTCACCCATTCATGATGAATACTCATGAATGTGAGATTTACATGTATTTATTAAATCCAAATGTCACTCCATTATGGTATGAAACACTGAAATGGACATTGTCAACAAAATTGAAAATCCAAATCATATCATGTAGAGTTGTTACTCCATAACCACTTTATTTAATTTTGTAATATTATCAAGGATCTAGATGAGTTATTTTTCTTTTCCAAGGATTTTTTTGGCATAGAATTTATCCAAATATTAGGGACTAGAAATTCAATTTCTTTTAACTATTATTTCTCTCTAACATGATCGTAAATTTCATTCACAATGTGATATTTTATTACAATGTTATTTTTCTCATGACTGGAGGATCTGATATTTTTATGATTTATTGAAAATGAATTATCAAAATTGATTATGATTGGAGATTTCAAATAATGTAGGATGTATTCAAGAATATTATTTCTTCCATTATAATTTTTTTCATTCTTGAGGGTATTTCAAATGTTTACAATCTATAGTTGTAAGATTAATACAATCTCCATTCATACTTGACCTTGAAATATAGAATTTTTCGGGAAAGAAAGCATTTATTGATGTTGGATTTCTATCATCTATTGAACTATCCCAATGACTATTTCAGTATACCAATAAATCCAATTTAGATATCATGTTATAAATAATAATGAAATTCACGATACCTTTGAAATTCAATATTTTTCTATTTAAGAAATGATTATGTATTTCATTTAGAAATATATTATATTGTTCCACCTGAAATATAAAAACCCAAAAATATTCTTGTTTTCCTATTAGTTATATTTGACATATAATGATATAATTGTATAGTTTGTCACTAATATAATTGAAATATTTATCTATTGATAATATCACATAGGTAGAAACCATAGTTTTCAACTCCATTAATCCACTCAAATAAATGTTTTCAAAATAGTAATATATTATTTGGGCAGCTAAATGACTTTACCACTCCTCCATTGTGACACTTATTGGAAAAAAGAAAAACATATTCTCACCATTCATCCTATCTTGTAATCACCCATAATTAAATATTAAAAATGATAGTAGTGGTCTTCATCCACTAAGTCAATGAATATTTAAAACATATAAACTTGCACCATCAACCTTTTATTACTCTCACCATTTACATATATGTTTAAATCAACTAAATCATGAATGAAACTATGCTTTTTTATGTATTGATCATGTCCTGAAAACAAAACACTTGTAACATGATTCAATCTATATAATAACCTATTAAATAAAAAATCATTGTTACCATATTCATGTAAATGAATTAATTTGGTTATACAATTTAAACCTATTCACCCAAAACAATATTTATAAATTCTATCTTCACATACATCTAGAATAAATTAATTTTCTTGTTAAATAATATCTGTAATGATAGAAGAATTATATCAACACATAATGGGGGTGAAAATGTCTTATTAAAATTGATTCTATCATTAGGGTAGTACCCATTTTAAAAAAGTTATTCTTCTTTTCGAAAAACCATTGTATCATCATATATAATTTTATGAATGATCCATTTTGTAATAATGCATTTATTTTCTCTCAGACCTAAAGTAATCTCCAATGTATAATTCCTCTTGATTTGGTCAAGCACTTCATTAATCAAATAAATAATTTATAATATTATTAGTCTTCTTTATAATATTACATCTATACATTTAAAAAGATAAGATTATTATTTTGAATTTCATTATCCTCATCCACATTAGCATTCCTAGTGAAATTAGAGCACAAACAAAACTATGAACTAGTTAAAGAAATATTTTCGAACTTTTAAATTTCAATATACATGTCTTATGGGTAATATTAATTTTCAAAATAATGTCAAATGTGTGTGTATGATTCTATGATACCATAGAGAGACTACAATCTCCATCTTTATTCACCAGATCAACCATGAATGGTTGTGTGAAATGGATATATCACTTATACAATAAAATATTTTTTCTTTAATGCATTGACAAAAAATTAACATATCCAATGTAATTATAGGGATTCTATTTCATGTGGATCATATACAAATTCATTGGAAATTCATTCCCATTATGATATAGTTTTTCATGGTAATCATTGTAGCATGTTATATATTATATATTTAACTAACTCTAAGAATGTTTTTACTATGTCCTTTAAAGACTAAAATGTAATTATATATCACATCCAGAAAAACAAATTTCATTTCTTCTATCTAATAATTAGTATGACTTCATCATATTGAAATAAGAAGACAACTTTTGTTCATTACCTGATTCTTGTAAGAATATTCTTATTTCATTCCTTGTGGGAATACCATACACTATTAAATGTAAATAAAAGATCATGATATGATACATTCAATCAAACCTCAATAGAATCTACATACTCATCTATGTTAATTTTTATCTGATCCATTGACCTTGTACATGAGGTTAATTTACATTAAGGAACTTATTAATAGTAGTATGGTCCTGTATCACATTATAATGTTCAAAATTGATTTAAAATTTTTACCAGACATAAATATTCATTAAGAATCAGAATACTACCACTCATAGACTTCACTACCCCAAATATTTAAATTATTGATCATAAATATTTAGGTACATGTTAAAATACTATACACAATAAAATGGTATCCAATAAATGATTTCTTATAATATTGAACTTTTTTTAGATTCCAGGGTTCCACTTTTTCCCTTTGGAACATTTTTTATACATAGAATCATTTGGGGAATTTTCCATCATTCCAAAAAAATCATACCTAATATTAGGTTCATCAATGTTTTTAATTATTACATTATAATAATACTTTTTTATTGGATTCATATGATTATAATTCATACCCAAATTATCTTTAATCACTATGGTTGGTTTTTTTGTCCTGCATAAACAATCACATCATTAATTTTTTTGATCATTTCCCTATAATATCATTTATGTTTTTAAGAGTATATTTCTTCTCATGAAAAACCAAGGATATTATTTCTAGATCATTTTCTTCACTATTTAATTATTTATATCTCTTATAAGATCTTATTTATTTAGTAAATCCAATGATCCATAAGACTCTACTAATAATCTGTTATTTTTCATAGGCTGATAATTTCCCCCAAAAGCTCTTCAATTAAATAGACCTGATCGTTCCTTGTATTAAGAAATAGTTGGATAAACAAGGTATTTTATTATAAATGTATATATAATAAAAATAATAATATTATATTGCTATATTTTAAATTTAATATTTTCAATATAAATATTTAGATAAAAATTATCCATTATTATTTTTTATAGAGTGTTTTTATTAGGAAAAAATCTACATGAATTATTCTTTTTATTTTCTCACAAAATATCAATATATTAAATTTTACATTCAAATATATGTATGGGAACATATTTAATTTCACAAATATTTTATACTGTTCATTATTATCCCTCTCTTTTGATTTCCACCAAAATCCAATGTAACATTTTATTTTTCAAATTTGTAGTAAAATATTGTTTTGGATTCATGTTCTTAAAAACTATTACCTTATTATGAATATTGTTTCTTATTATTGGTGTTGCGTAATTTCAATCCTCGGTTGATGCTAATATTAGATAATAATTTCCTCAAATGATCATCATCACCATAATTATTGTAAAATAAATTTCTCAATTAATTTTCGTTTAATTTCCTTACCACATAACATAGAAAGAATGTAACTGTATGTTTCCCTATAATCATTTATGTTGAAATTTAATTATTCTATGAATGGAATGGTGTGAATTTTTTTATCCAATTACATATTATATCCATCATTCATGATATCAATATCTATGTTATTGAATTTCATTACTATATCCTACGACTTTTTAGAAGCCTCATTATTATTTTTTCATATCTCATATTCGAAAATGGTTCTTTGGAAACTGAAAAAGGTAAATTCCTTTGGATATTGTCCCTAACATAAAAATACATTCAATTTTATTGAGTTAAAAAACCTATTAAAATTTACATAATGTTATTTAAATCATCATTGGTTGCTCTGTGTCCACGCATAACCTCAATAATAACATTCACAGAATTAATTAATATAACATTTTCTTGTTTTCGGTACACTTGCATGTATTTATAAATGTTCCAAAATGAATATTATTTAGCTTCCCAAAAATTGAAGTTTAATTAAAATGTTCTTATCTTCTTTTTACCCATGGAATGATACCAATTATGGGATATAGACATCATAGAGACTATATTTTATAGTGCTTCCCATAAATAATTGATACCTATAAAATTTATGTTTGGTTTTATTCCATTTGTTTATGATAAAAGCATATTATCCATGCATATGAAGATCCCATGTAGAATAGTTTTTTTATAAATTCAATATTATAGATTGTAAGTACTATTTTATATTATTATTACATAGTTGAAATTTTTTTCCCTTATGGATCAATACCCATTTTTGATTGACTGTTGTCATAGAATCTACTAAGAGTGATGCACTCAAATTAAATTTATGAACTAATACCAATTTAATGGAACACTAAGAAAAATAAAAAAATAGAGGGACTTGGAATGTGGTGGATAAAATCAATTCCCATATTTGGTTTTTTTCATCATTAAATGAAACACAATTGGATCTTCTTATTATAACCGTGTATAAATAGAATTTACAACATACACAAGATATAGAAGGATTTAGATGTTTTACACAATCTTAGAAGTTTAAAGGAGCATGAAAAGGTGATGTTTAAAAGCACCTAAATATACTATTGTCAAAAAATTTAACATATTTAGAAAAAGAAACATAGACCCCCATATATACTACAACTCATAATTTTGGAATGAATTTATCTAGTAGATGAATTAAATACACATATCATCCAAAAAGTATTCTATTATTCTAAATCATCTCCATTTTTATGAAATATGTGGCTTTTAATGGATTTATAAATTTAACAATTGTGTGAAATTATCATTACAAAATATTTAATCCTCCATTGAAAAAAACTATTAAGAATATGTTTTTTTAATAAAAAACCACACAATGACCACTAGGACACTACAAACATCTTGAGTGAAACTATATTTTTTATATACCTCTAATTTAGAATATATTTTACATTATTATCCTCTAAAAACCACTTAAACAAATAAAAATTGGAGGATAATATACATGATACCCACATGACCTTTTTGTTTTCAACAAAACAATGGGAATTCAAAATTACTATAGTTTTTATTTTCATATAGCCTTTAATACATTCTCACCTCACCATTATACATCCATGTGGATGTTCCACATGAAATTCAACCCCAAATTGAATAATTATATTTTAATGATTCTGCATGATAATTTTTATCTCTACCTAATTAATATATTAGGAGGTCCTGATAAATGAAAATAAAACCCAAATCCCCAACTAATCATGGAATTATTTTTTATTCCATCAAGGTATTTTATGTATTACAGTATACTTATTTCTAAAAATTTATAATCATTCACTTCTAAACCAATTCAAATGAAACCTGTTACAAAAGATCCCCTATCAAAGTATAACTTCAATGGTATTTAATTACTCTGTCACAAACCATGAATCATTTATATGTTATTGTACCATCTGATGGTGTCTCATGAACTAATTCATAAATCGTTTCTTATATCACGAAGATACTATAGTATTCTACTTTATAACATAAAAATATTCCAACTAAAATATTTAAAATAGGAAAAAACTTATATCTTCATAAAAATTCACTCGCATCAATATAGAAAACATTAGGAAACATTTTCAACTTCT
Source organism: Viscum album (assembly GCA_963277665.1). NCBI lineage: Eukaryota > Viridiplantae > Streptophyta > Magnoliopsida > Santalales > Viscaceae > Viscum > Viscum album. The sequence continues at coordinate 1,643,524,564 of OY728145.1, forward strand.
AGAACTCATTAATGTAATTATTTTCAATATCGAATATCAATAAGTAAAATCATATCTAAAACAATAAAATTTCTCATTGAAATAAAATCCAAGGAACTATACATCTTATTCCCTTGTGGTTTGGACCCCATGGAACATGGTTGAGGTGGAAACATACATTACTAAATGTTATTATACAGGTTTCTTATATTCAATGATTTTTTTAATGTTATTAATATTTGGGGGATTTCCTATTGTAATAATCTTTCATAAGGATCATAGAGGGTTTACGGTTTTGAGGGGACTATGTTGTTTTGAATCATTTGGGATCCCTTATGGGTTTTTCTTATATGAGGGGTGATAGTTTTTAGAATGATCATGCATTTTTGTTTGATGATACTCATTGTTGATGTGTATAGTATTGAAAATGAGATGTGGTTTGGTAAATTTATTTTGAATTAGGAATCCATGGGCATGTGGTTTCTGTAATAAGTATAATTAGTTCACGGTTTAATAAATTATTGGATCTACATGGTTGTGATTTTTTATTAGGATCATTATGATATATTATTCATCAAATTTGTCATAGGTTACTATCTTGGAAGTTAAATTACCCATGGTTTGAAAATTTTATTCATTATAGTCTAATTTTCATGATTTAATGTGTTTATATTATTTATTGTTATGTTTGGACTTGTGATATGATGTCGTGATATTATAGACATTATATGTGATTTTTTTGTTTTTTTGTTTATAATGTATTTTTTGTTTTTGAAATCATAACTTTCCCCTTGATGATTAGTGTATCCTGGGATATGTCTTGTGTTATTCATTCACATGGCTATCTATTTTAGTATATTTATCACTTTATATGATCTATAAATTATGGGAATAAAAATTCTAAAACACAATATTTATTAAATATTATAAAATATGGTTTTGATCTTAATGATGTTCGATGTTATTTTTAAATTTTTAATGATTGGTTCTAATATTCGTAAATAGTCATTTGGATAGTGGTATTACTTTTATTAATTTTAGTATATAGTTTCAACTCACCCTCAACATTTTAATGACAATTTTATGATGTTCATTCTTAAGTTTACTAAATAAATTTCAATAACTCTCTTGGTTTATAATGTACCATGGATTGGATAAATTTAAAACCTATATGTAATTATGGAGTTTAATTTTATATAATATTAGTATAATTTATCTTTTTAGGACTTCATCATTTATTCCTAGTGTTTACTTCCAAAAATTGAATATCACTATGTGGATGAAATCACCAAAACTTGAATACTAAAGGTTAGGAATTATTTGGGGAGATGGGATTATTTAATTTATTATGTGTGAAACTTGAAGATTTGAAGTTATCAGGTCAGTCATTGTTTGATTCAATTAATGCAAATGAGTTTCCTATTTGGGAAAAAATGGGTAAATCTATGTAGTAAAGAAATCACAGCTATGTGAAAAACATATAGGGGTTCATAGAATAAGTATGGTTGATGTGAATTTAGGGTCTCACAAGGTATACCTTATTATATACTCTAATACATTGCATGTCTTGGTTCATTTCCCAGCAGTGTAAATTTTTTGGATTTATAATTTTGTTCTACTTCAAATATTATTTATTATGGAACCCTATCCTCCCAAATCATATACATGTTCAAATCTCGGACGTTCCCTTGGATCACATCCCTCATCCATCATATTCCTCCTTATTCAATTTCCCATTTACATAATTTTAAAGTACAATTACATGTTTTTTCCTTTTTTAGTTTTTTCTTTTCTTCAATTCACCAAAAACACCATATTTTATTCCTCTCTAATGCAAATATATATCAAATGATAAATTGTTTTTTTGTTAGTTCTAACTTATTACCTTATTTTGTAAATCCAAAATATATGTAAATATCCTTAAAAATTACTTAATCATGAGTTAAATCACAAATTAACATTGAAAATATTTTCATGTTTAGAGTTTCAGAGAATTTGGACATAAAAATTACATTTCATCTCAAACAATTACAACATAGACACTTCAACACAGCTTACAATTTATTCATAAAATAAAAAATAATATAAAAAGTAACATGTATAGTTCATTTGTTTAGACAACATGACTTTTCCTTGATCGTATCCTTGACCATATTCATATTTATGTCCTATGGACAAACATTTCAAAACATGGGATGAGCATAAAAATATCAATAAGGGTTATAGAAAAAAAAGAAAACATTAGTCCATGAATACATACATATCAATGAAATCATATTTTTCAATCATTAATATACAACACAAAATCATAGGTTTTAAGAATAACACATAAAAATTATAAATCATAAAGTTAAGTTATGGAATACATAACAAACATACATTGTAGATTTCATAGGTATATAGGGAGTTACCTTGGGAATAACCATAACGGTAAATTTACTAAATATATAAGGACAAACATTAATTTTTACCTTTGTCACGTTACCCAATCCATTGGGGAGCTATATTGGGCTCACCTGCCATATGTTTATTACGGAACCACCCATATATGTAAAAAATTCCTAGTAAACATAACATATTAACAAATCTGAAAAAAACACATAATGGAAAGATAACATCTCCAAATTTCTATCACAATATCTTATTTCAAGATATTGTCATAATCAATGCTTTATCAAACCATTTTCAAAACAATTTAAAACAATTAATAAATAGATTTTTGAAAAAAAATTTCCCATAACACTTTGATGATTTTGAAAGAAATATTAATTTCAAAACATTATCATTCATATAAATAAATCCTTCCAACCATTTTTAAAACATGGGAATTAATGATATAGATTTATAATAATAAATCAATAAAACATTTAAAATGATATTTTAGTTAAAGAGTTAGTAACAAATTAGAGATGCTTAAATAAAAATATTTGAGGAATAACACTAATTAAAGCATATAATATCTTAAGAATAAAGATATTTATGATATAATATGTCAAAGGGTAGTATATTCACCATATAAAAGTGAATTTGTATATAACAAAAAATAATTCCCAATGGAATGTAAATAGGGAGAAATTCACTTACAAAGATCATATCCTTGGATTATGAATAAATAAATGATGTAACTATTTGTGAAAAATAAGAATACACCAATTATAAGTGGATATTAAGTGTAAAACAATCCACGTTAATCCATGCATATACATATCATGAAATAATCAAGAAGTATAAGTTTTAACTAATGAATTTATATTAGGTTAAAAAGTTCTCTAAAAAAATTCGACATCGTAACAGCGTTGCTTTAAAATTAATAAGATGAATTGATGAGAGATAAAAGAGTCTCTCATCACATGGAAATAAAATTAACAAAAAAATGTTTATAAAAGAACATATCACAACATATGAAATTTTAAATTAAAATTTATGACATAAAAGAAGAAATTGACTAATAAATTACAATGAAAGGTTCCCTTATCGATTTGGTAATCTTATGAAGCATTCACATCATGATGTAAGGATCATACAATGAAGATGTAGATAACAATAAATTAATGTATATAACAGAAATAAAAAAAATCATGGGTATTAAATACACTACACAAAAAAAAATTGCGAAATATAGCATGAATCTCACGGGGAAAACAAGTGAGATGAAAACACCTTAAATCGTGTCCGGCATTACGTGTTAATTATTTAATATCATAAATAATAAAGTAAAGTTAATTTATACTTTCTTCAGAACAATTTTTAGCTTTATTATTTATTTTATATCACTTATTACCATGTTATATACATTATATATCATTTATGTTAATAATGGTTGTTTTGTCGATATTTGGTACTGGAGTCAAAATTGAATTTCCTCTAATTAAATATTGTCCATGTGGTAAAAATTAAATTATCTACATATTTATATTCATCATTTAAATATCATATATATCATATATATCCAGTATATATATGTATGTATTTATAATAGTACATAACATTTTGTGATAAGAAATGAAATGCACCGTTCATGGAGACTGTAAGCCTGTGTACACATGGATGATACTTTCATTTCTATTTCAAATTTAATAGAATGAAAACATAATGATACATAGTTAGATTATAATTCCAGTATTATATAAAATATATAATATTTTTAACTCCATCATTTATACGTTTCATGTATGGCATTAATGATTCATATCACATTGAGGGGGCGGTAGTCCGCACTTCCTCAAATGAAACTGTTGTGTTTACCCATTATTGAAACCATAATGGTATAATTTAAATGAGAAATAAAAAACAATAGATACAAAATAGATATACTATATTTCACATATAAATAAAATTTCATCTTAATGGCCCCTATAAGAGGTGGTAAGAGATAATTTGAACGATCATCATTTTGTAAGGTGTTTGTTCTCCATCCATAGAAACAATTTATTCATTACCCATTATATGGAACTGTGTGTAATTTTAGATCACATACATCTCATAAAAACAACCTAGTATATTTTGAATACTATTTCTTTATATAAACAAATAATAATAAAATAATTAGAAGTGGAGAAGTAAAATAAAAGAATAGAAAATCAGGAAAGACATTACCTTTAAATCGGGTAACTCTATTTTGATTGAACCAAACGGCTTTCTTTATGTGATTAATGCATATGGTAAGGCTTATAGGAGGAAGATAGGGATTTTTGGAGGTTATATAGGTAGATTTTGGATGATCCAAGGGGATATAGAGGTTTGAGTAATGGGTTAGAGGTGGTGGATTATTATAAAGTGGAGGAGGGGATCTTGAGGAATGTTTGAAAACATTGTTTTATTATAAAATTATTTTCAGTTTGAAAAGGTCCAAAACTCATTAAATACGAATATAATATGACACTTGTTCTAAATAAAACCATCTAATAATAATTCAATAGGTTTTTAATAGTTATTTAAATTTTATAATCTCATTTTTTAAATCATTTATTAATAAGGTAATCACTTCATCATCATTTTGTCATAAATAATTATATATATATACAATGTCTAGTTTTTTAAATAAATTACCATGATGTAGAAAATATTTTTATCTTTCATATGAGAATTTATAATTGATGTGAAAAATTATATAACCCCATGTAAAAATTGATTTGATATACCAAAATTTCATCAAAGTAACTTTTGATGTACCGATTCTAATGAAAAATATTATTTTATCGAATAGAACCTATAAAAGATACAATAACATGATTTAAAAAGGGTTCTCCATTAAATTGTGGTAAATCGACCTTTTAAAGAATGCTAGAGTATTTATGCTTAAAATTGGATTCATTAACATTTTAAACTTCTATATTTTATTGGATAAATTTGGGAATATTTTAACAAAAATGTATAATCATATTATAGTTTTTCTTATTGATTCGTGCCAAAAAAATGGCTATGAATTAACTACCATTTAAAATAATAATTGTATTATATTATTTTTTAGTATAACATAATGATGTGTGTAATGTAAAATTTCAAAGAAACCCATTGTTTCGTATCGGGTAAACCATCGAACATGGAATCCCCTTTAAAATAAAATTATTATTTAATTCATAAATATTAATAATATGAAATTTTAATATTTTTATTTAACTATGGTGTTACATCCATACCCCCATTTGGAAAATATGTCCTCGTAATTTTATTCACTTATCAAATAAATGTGGTTATTTATCCCTCATTTAATTTTTAGATTCCCACATTGCCTCTTTAAAAATATGGGTTTTTCACAAAACTTTTACAACATGGATTTCTATATTCATCAACACTTTCTATCTTCAGTCAAGAATCTGGACTGGTGGTTTATCATAAGAAATAATATCTTCCAAATGAACTACCTCTGGACTAAAAAATTGAGATTAATCCGGTATATACATTCTCAACATTGAAACATTAAAAAAATAAAGTACCTGGGATAAACTTGGAGGTAAAGAAACTCTATACACCACATATCCATCTCTTTCTAGGATTTCTTACCGTCGAATAAACCTTGGACTCAGCTTCACCTCTTTCTAAAATGCATGACACTTTTCAATAGGGAATCATTTTAATAGACATGATCACCTAACTCAAATGATAGATCCTTCTTTCGGTTATCTACATAACTTTTATTCTTGATATGAGATGTTCCCATGTGATTTAGAATGAATGGAACCCTTTCTTCCATATTTTCTACCAATTCATGTCAAACAATTTTCCTTTCACCTACTTCATCCGAAGAGCTGGAGTTCGACACCATTATATATATAATGCTTCAAATGGTGCCATCTAAACATTGGAATGAAAACTATTATTATAATAAATTTAATCTAACGAAATATTTTGTTACCAAAATCCTTGGTAATCCATTGAGCAAGAACATAGAATATATTCCAATGTCTAAATTGTTCGTTCTAACTGACCATCTGATGGTGGATGGAAATTTTTACTAATGTTTAATTCATAACCCAAAGACTTCTGATAGTCCTTCCAAAAGATATAAGTAATCCTAGGATCACGATCACATATAATGGAGAGAGGAACTCTATGAAAACTAACTATCTCTTTAACATACAACTGAGAATGTTGATCTAGTGAAAAAATATCTCAAATAGAAAGGAAATGATCAGATTTAGTCAATCAGTCAACAATAACCCCGATTGAATTATTACTTTTAGACGTATTGGGTAATACCACATTGAATTCCATTGATATATTTTCCCACATCCACTACGTCATAGGTAAAGGCTGAAGCATCCCTTTTGGAAAAAACCAGTATACTTTAACCTGATGACAAGTCAAACACTTCATATAATAGTCAGTTGTATATATTTTCATTCCATCTGACATGTAATACTCTCAAAGATCTATGTTCTTTTCAGTATTTCCACGATAAACGGAAAACTGAGAACTATGATCATCACATATCAACTCATTCTTCAATTGTGGATCATAAGTCACAAATAATCTCTTCCCAAATCTATAAATACAATCATTATCAATAATAAACTCTTGATAATTAACCTTCAAAACCAACTCTACATTTTTCTACAACTCACTATCTTCCATATGCACTTGCATAATTCTGTTTGATAGAGATGAGTTCACTAACACCTGGATCAAAACAAATGAATTTCATTCACCAACAAAATGTATGCCAAATATCATAAAATCATTAATAAAACGATCTTATTCGAAACGTAACATTGCTTTTGTTGAATTACTCTTTCGACTAAAAGCCTCGTCCACATTATTTTCCTTTCACAGATGGTAATGGATCATGAAGTCCCAATCCTTGATTAATTCCAACCATCTCCTCTGTCTCATGTTTAATTCATTTAGAGTGAATATATATTTTAAACTTTTGTGGTTAGTATATATTTCACATTTTACTCCATACTGATGATGCCACCAAATTATTAATGAAAAAAATAGTAACTAATTCCAAATCATGTTTAGGGTTATTTAACTCATTAGTATTCAAATAACGTGAAGTGTAACAATTACTTGATCATTCTACATTAGGATACAACCATGTCCTTTCTATGATGGATCAATGTGAATTACAAATTCACCATTTCTGGAAGCCAGTTCCAAAACTAGAGTATTATCCAATCTTCTTTTAAATTCCTAAGAACAAATATCAAATTCTTTTTTCAAGTAAAACTTAACTTCTTTTCGAGTTAACATAGTCATTGGACTAGTTAACCATAAAACAATTTCAACAAACATCATGTAATAAACATATAAACCAAGAAAAATATAGAACCCTATAATATAGGTAGGTTTTGTCCATTCTTCAACAAATTTTATTTTAGAAGGTTGAATAGTTATGCCATTTTTTAAAACAATGTAACCAAGGAAAGAATTTTTTTGTAACCAAAACTCACACTTGCTGAATTTCCCATATATTCTCTTTTCTTTTAAGGATTTAAAGGAAACACATAAATGACTCTCTTGTTTGTATTTACTTTCATAATAAACCAAAATATCATCAATAAAGCCAACCACCATTTATCACCTGATTCAAATGAGGCATCACTACAATAAACATTTCAATTGTGATTTTTGACCTTCTCGGGATGCTGATTTGGAAGGTCATTTCCCTCTTTAAGGCTTCCCATCCTAGTTGACCAGTTTTCTCTTTGAAAACCCTATTCTAAACAAAAAAATATATTAAGTGAAGAACCATGGTAATATATAAATGCTATATCATTTAATGATGACAAGAAATTAATTAATGGACATTAATTTATCAATATTCTAACTCATAATGTTGTCTAAACAGACCTTTGATACCAACTATAAGGACCTGACCCTAAACATTACATAATCTTGAGTTAAATCATGAATTCACAATGAGAATCTTTTCCTGTTTAGTGTTTTATAGAATTAGTATATAACAATTTCATTACATCTTAAAAAATTACAATGTAGAATATTCTACATAGTTTCCGTTTTTTATAAAATAAAAACTCTTAAAAAACATTTCTAGTTTCAGGATGAAGATAACATGACTTTTACTGGATCCCATCATTGACCCTATTCATCTTTGAGTCCTTTGAAAAAAATTTCAAAATTTGGGATTAGATAAATGATCACTGTAAAGGTTATAAGATAAGGAAGGAAAAAATTAGTCTGTCAATACACACAATTGAAAGAAATCCTATTTTTCAATCATTAACATACCACACTAGATCATATGTTTTAGGAATAACACATGGAAATCATAAATCATCAAGGTGACTTATGGAAATATAACATAATTTCATTGTAGCTTTAACAACTATATATTGAGTTACATTTGGAATACATGTCACATTATATTCCCTAAATATATTAGGAGAAACAATAACATTTACATTTTTCACGTTAACCAAAGCATTTCAGAGCTATCTCGGGCTCACCAGCCCTAGGATTATCATGGAACCACCTTTATAAGTAATCAATGTCCAATAAACATAACATATTCATAACCGAAACAATATGCATAATAAAAGTATATAATTTCCAAATTGAAATCACTATATATCATTTCATGATATTGACATAATCAATGAATTATAAATCCATTTCCAAAAACATTTAAGTCATTTAAAAAAGTGAGAGATGATTGAATAAAAATCATTGCAGAATAACATTAATAAAAGATTATAATATCAAGAGGATAAGGATATTTGTGATATAATATGTCAAAGGGTAGTATATACACCATATAAAATTGAATTGGTGTATAACAACTAATAACTCGTAATGGAATGTAATGTGAGACAATGTACCTTACGATGATCGTATCATTAGATTAATGATAAATCAATGACATAATTTTGTGTGAAATATTAGAATACACCAAATATAAGTGGATATTAAGTGAAAAACAGTCATAGTTAATTCACACATATACATAGCATGACAAAATCAAGAAGTTCATGTTTAACCCAAAGAATTGAAATTGGGTTAAGAATTTATCTAACGGAAATTTGACAGCCTAACGACGTCACATTAAAATTCATAAAATGAGTTTATGAGAGAGAAATGGTTCTATCATCACATAGAAATAAAACATACAAAAATACGGATATATAATAATATATACAAATATAAGAAAATGGAAATTAAATTTCATGTCAAAAAAGAAGTCTTTGTCTAAAAGAGTAGGGTGAGTGGTTACCATACATATTTGGAAATCATATGAAACATTCACCCAATTATGTAATGATCATACAATAAAGATGTAAATTACCATAAATTAAAGTATATTACACAAATAATATAATAATGGTCAGTAAATACTCCACATAAAAGGAAATAATGGAATACATATCATGAATCTCATTGGAATAAAAAGTCAGATGAAAACACCTTACATTGTGTTCGACTTGACTCGTTCATTCAATAATATCCAGAATAATAAAACAATTCTAATTTATACCTTCTTTGGAAGAATTTTCAGGTTTATTATTCCTTTCATATCACTTATTACCATGTTATAACCATTATATAATCGGTTTTGTTAATAACAGTTGTTTTGCCATTTTTTGGTACTTGGGTCAGAAATGATCTTCCTATAATTAAAAGTTGTCCAAGTGGTAAAAAATACATTTTCTACATAATGAAATAAATTATTTAGATATAATATATATATCATATATATCCATTTTATATATGTTTTTATAATAGTATTTAACATTTATAGAAATGAAATGAAATGCCCCATTCATGGAGATGTTATGTCGTATGTACGCATGAATGCTAATTTCATTTCTATTTCTTATTTAATGTAATGAAAAAATAATCATAAATACATATATTATAATATCAGTATAATATCATATATATATATATATAAATAATCTATGTAACTCCAAACATTATACATTACACGTATGGCATGAACGAGTCATATCATTTTGAGGGGGTGGTAGTCCGCACTTCCTCAAATGAAATTATCGAGTTTACCCATTATGGAAACCATAAAGGTAAACTATAAATGAAAATTAAAAAAGTATATAGAAAATATAAATATAATATATATCAGTTTTAAATATATTTCTATCTTAATGTCCACCATAAGAGGTGGTAGGAGATAATTTGAACAATAATCATTTCGTGAGGTGTTAGTTCACCGTCCATAGAAACAATATGTTATTTACCCATTAGATGGAGGTGTGTGTAAGTGTAGTTATAATTATAATCATAAAAAAACATAGAATATTGTGGAAACTGGTGTTGTTATTTTAAAAAATAATAATAAGATCCTAGGGTGTGGAAATGTAAAATAAAAGAATATAACTTGAGAAAAGACATTACCTTTGAATCTGGTTACTCCCTTTGGTTTGAACCAATAAGATTTCATGAAGTGATTTATGACAAAGGTAAGGCATCCAAGAAGAGGGTATGTATTTTTGGATCTTATTCAGGTAGAAGATGGGTGAGTCACAGGGATATAGTGGTGTGAGTAATCGGTTATATGTGTTGTCTTTTTATAAGGGGGTCGAGGGGCTCTTTAGGAATATTTGAAAACATTATTTTATTACAAACAGATTTTAGGATTCAAATGGTCCAAAACTCATTAAATTAAAAGATAAGATTACTCGTGTTAGAAATAATATCATCCTATATGTATTTTTCATGTTTTGGAACATTTTCTAAATTTTATAATCTCATTTATTTAAATCATTTACTAATAATGTAATCACTTCATCAACATTTTGTCATAAATAATTTAATTTATATGATGTTTAAAAATTAAAAAAAATACCATGATGTAAGAAATATTTTTTATCATAAAAATTAATATTTATATTAGAAGATATGAATTATATAACCCCATGTCAAAATTTATTTAATAAAAGATATATGTTTATGTCATTTTTGTCATTATGTTAAATTAATTAATAAGAACTGTCATTATCACTCCTAAGTGGCTCCATGGGTTCCTAAAATCGAACCAAGGATTCCCTTTGTAGAGACCCGAAGCTTGATGTACATGGAAATTACATTACTTTTGCGGAATACATAATACATAACAAAAACACACACACAAGGATCGTAATAGTTTAGTGTCTTTGAAAACTCGGACTATAATCTTCTAATCATTGTGAAAGATCTTCAACATATCCCATAAATATCTTCCCTTTTTTTACCTAAAACCTTTTTTTATATTCTGGGCGAAAGAAAACATAAAATGGTGAGCTCAAATGCTCAGTAAGGGTAAACAAAAGAAATATCAATCACATCATATCCATAAGAACATAACATTTTGGAAATCTTAACGTGAAAAAGAGAGCATAATTTCATAACATGGGATAAATAGTAGTAGTGAAATGAAATCCTAATAATCATAACATAAAACATGAAACTCTATGGTATACACACATAATCATAGAGAATCATTTCTTATTAGTCAAGACTCATTTCCAAGACTATCTTAGTGGACAAAGTCTATTTCTGAACCGAGTCACCCTCGTTTCAGTCCTGTTTCACTGAACCGGTACAACCTACAGTTCCAGCCATGTCTATCTCATGAGATATAAAATCATTACCCAATGCATTGGAGGGAGATATAGGTCACACCCATCTCATAATGATACCATTCTTATGTGTGCCACAAAATCATAAATCATACTTCATTGCATAACCCATGTAATAAAAATGGGAATCATAAACAATTCATATAAGATAAAGGAATTCATAAAAATAATTCAATCACAACATATCAAATCAATGTAATAATAGGGATATAAATAGAACCCTATATTATCTTAGATGGAAAATAATTTTGATAAAACACTTGAACTCCATTCTTGAGGAAAATATCCTTTCAAATTCAAAAACAATTTTCTTTCTTAACGTGTCATACAATTTTAAACTAAAAGAAGATGATTAAAAATAAAGTTGAAAACTTTTAAAGGAAGCTTCTTGGAAATAATGTTTTAAAAATCCATTCATGTCGTATAAGTTAAAAAAACATTCTTCTCGTACTTTTGTTGGAAAAGTCAAAAAGTACCTCGTACGAAAAATGACAAAAGATTCCTTTCATATCTTTTACTAAAAATGCACCGAAGGGTAAAATTGAATTTAAACAATTTTAGGTGGATGGAAATTATATTAAATATTGAGGAAACATGTATTTGGATGATAAAATACACCCCAATAAATTTCAAAGTATAAACAATCTCGGATAAAAATGAGATTGTGATATTTCTCTTACCTTATGTCTGATATGCTTTGTACGTATCCGAACCTCCTGTATAATGATTTAAATAATGTAATTAACTTATTACAGAATCATATTTATTGTTATTATATCATATATGGTTCACTTATGACTTTATATTACCCGTTCTTTTGTAAATTCCATGTTAAAGAAGCGTTTTGGGTAAAATCGTTTGATATATCGTAGGTGTTTGGACATGTTGTTCTTGACATTATTATTACTTATATCATGATTTACTTACATCCAGAATATAAAACATGATTTATATATCATATATATTCAGTATATATATATATATAATAGATAGATAAATTAAATGAAACACACCGTTCATGGAGACGGTAGTCCGTACGTACGCATGAACGTTGTTTTCCTTTCCTTATTGTCTTGAATGGAAGTAAGTAAATGACATACATATAAATATACATAAATACAGTAGATTTACCATGTCTTATATTTCATTATTATTCATTATATATACTTTATAATCATTCTGGAATGGTTAACATGGATAATGAATCTCATCGCGTCGTGGAGAGGGAGGAGGTTCCCTTTTATAAGGAAGGATTAAGGCACCTTAGGAAAATCTCAAAATATTATTTTACCGTGTCTTTTTGTTTTCTTACACTATATGGTTAATAAACTTACCATAACAAGACAAACGAACCCCAAGTTGTTTATTATTAATATATCTATCCTTATATAAGTCATTTGGCCAATCCTTAGATTTTTAGGAATTAAATAACAATTAATAATATAATATTTATTTTAAAAACTAACTTATGTCAATTTTGACACTATTTGGTACATGATTTTTATGAAATTCACCACAGAATGATAATTTCTAAAAAAGTTACTTATATAAACAATAACATGTCATTTTAACCTATAAAATTAATTTAAGTCATAAAAAGTCTCAAATTACATTTATTTGGGCATTGATAACATCAATTATGTCAATATTTCATTAATAAGACAATTACTTCATCATCTTTGTGTCATAATAAATGATAATTTTTTAATCCCTAAAAATTCTAAATAAATTCCTATGATGTAGATAATTATATTATCTTTCTGTAGACTGTTCATGTTCGAAGTTTGATGAAGTTTATCACTAAATTAAAATTATTATACTTATAATATTTAAGAAAGTGACATGTTGTCACATTCTTTGGTTTTAATAATAATTAAATTATTTTCATGGACAAAAGTACATAAAATTAATCTAATCTGGCCCTTAGGTTATATGGGTCTACTTTTAGCCATACAATAGAATTTTTCCAAGTGTTAGGGTAATTTTATAATCTTATATTTACCCTTAATTACCTGATTTACCTTTAACTATAGTAAATAAAATTTACCATAGTTACTATTCACAATGCCCAAAAATAAAAAGTAGCTTATTAACATATTTTGGACCCACTGATTCCAAATATGGAATCCATTTTTCCAAATTCAATACACAAAATATGTAGAAATTAAATTAAAATTAATCCCATTGTCGAAAGAAAACGGGTTTTTCTTTAAAACATTGCAAAAGATTGAATTGATTTAACCTACGAATTCAATGTAAAATCAATGATAATAGTATAAATTATATTAAATGGTAAAAATATATTCTATTTATACTTTAAAACCATTCAATATTATAATTTAACCACATAAGATATTACGATGAAAAAAGTTGTTTTTAATTAAAATATAACGTATTTTTACTATTCATTAAAATATGCAAGTTATCAGAAAAATATCAAAACATTATGTAATGTAAATTTTTATATCCTGATTCAAAAGAAGAATTTTATTTCTTCAAATTGAACTTATAAACATGTCAAAAACTAGATTTAAAGTGGGTGTGCCATCAAAACGCGGTAAAACTGCATTTTTTTAAAAATACTTATTTTACCCGAAAAAATTATTTTGTTCTTATACAATGTTCTAGAAAATGTGTAAGATGAATAATAATGTTATAAAATTAAAAATTTAGTTAATACTATTCATAACAGCTAGTTCATAATAATATTATAATAATATATCGTTGTTTAGTAAAACTCGGTATTGCGTACAACACACGCTATCGAGGAAGGTCACGATTGCATGTAATGCAAGCCAAGTCATGGTTGTGTGTAGTGCACAACTCCTTTGTTGTTGCGTATAACAGAATCCAACCATATTTCATTTATACATTGAATATATATATATATACTGAATGTTTCATAGAATAACTATTTTCAAAATTGTGTATAACATGATCCAAGAATAGTGTTGCGTATACTGCAAGCTAATACGGTGTTGCGTATAGCACAAGGTAATCTTGATGTAGCATACAACACAAGAATTTAATGAAATTAAAAGAATATTTTTCATAAAATCTCGGGGTGTTACATTCTACCCCCCTTAAAATGAATTTCGCCCTCAAAATTCATCAGGGTTATAAATGGTTTACTACTCAAAAGTTTGTTTAATAGAAACCCACATCGTAAAAAGGAATACCAAAACATGGCTTTAAAAACTAAAGTATGAAATGTAATGGTTAACCAAATTAACTCATCGCTGGGTTTCCACGTAGGAGAACATAGGTGAAAATATGGATATGGAAGAAAAATCTAACCATCAAGTTATGAGGGAGAGTGGTCGAGAACATGGCTATGAAAAAGCCAAAAATCACAAAGCTATTTATTTGTGATGATCTAAGGTACCATCTGATTCATCGGATAAAAGGGAACTAGGACAAAATTTTTGGTTTTCAAGATCATTTCCCTAAAGTTGATGAATTAAAAGAAATACTTGCATGATTTTGGAACAATCTCAATGTTGTTCGTGAATTGAACAATTTCCACTTCATCCCTTAAAGAAATGAAGTTGAATTTGTTATTCGTGATGTGCTAGAAGATCATGTGATAGAATGACGGGTCATTCCATATCCTTCAAACAAAAGGTTAGTAAAAGTTATAAGTCTATCTTATGGTTAGATTAATCATATATGGTTCCAAAAATGAACTTATACTTCATATATCATACCGCATAATAAAATAAAACTAGTTTCTACTAACCAGGGAATTCATGTAGGCCAGTGGTAGGCGATAAAGGCCAGTCGCACTTTGGTTGTGGGTTCGATTCCCACAGCCTTGTCCGACGCGATGGGCTATCGCCCGTCCTGCAGGTTGTCCTTTTTCTAAAACTACATTACTATATCATCCCATCAATAATATCGTAAAAAGGTTCTATCCTTAAACAATACTAACTTATGTCCAACATAATCCATTCCAATTTTAGGCATATCTAAAATACTTCGGTCCAAGCTCATAGTATAAAGAAAACGATTACTTGAAATGTCATCAACCTAGCATGTGAATACCATAATTTATCCCCCATATATCTTGTCGGTCACATTCCAATCATGTGAATACCTTAATCATGTATTCTCTTGAAAAATGAATACCCATTAACCCTTAGTGAAAACATGAATGCTGTCAAATGTTAACTCTTTCCACATACCAAAATCCAAAAATTCTATATACTCAAACCATGATATAACCTTCTACTTATATCAGTCATGAGCTCATGAATACTATCAAACATTTAATTATCTCCTTATCCCTTCATTATGCACATATCCTCTATATTCCAAAAATATCTGAATAACCTTTCATGGATACTGGTAGCATTAATCATACACATTCAAAACTCAATGAAAGAAAACAATGTAACGATCCTTATATGTCTCTTCATTCCATTGTACCATGAGATTACTTATAAAACATTACACTTGATAAACATGTAATCAATCCACTACCTTTTTAAACCACTGACCGAGCTTCAACAATTCATTCATCTCGCATATTATTTGTAGTCTCTTCATCATCATCAACATAAATACTACCCATACGACCATGCTGATTCTCTTCATGAGAATTTCCCTTAGGGAATTGGTTTTCATAATGCCCGTACATTCCACATTTAAAACATTTAACCATTGTTGATGTCGTAGCAATACCATTATCCTCATCCATGGTGTTAACTGAACCTTTTTCTTTGCACTTATTGGCTTTATGTCCTTCTTTTTCACACCCAAAGCATCTTCCAGTTCCTTTGAAACATTCTCCTTGATGCCTCTTCCCACATGACTTACATAGGGGAAATTGTACTTTCTTTCCTCTATGATCATCATTAAACTCCATCTTTATCTTATTAGCCGAGTCCGGAAACTTACAAAATTTGAGTTTATTGATCATATTATGATATTGCTGATTCGGCATAATAATGATGTTTGGACTTCCAAATCCAGTTTCATTTGGTTTCTCATGAATAATATCATTCCATTGTCCGTTATATCCTCCATTATCATGAATCTTCCTGTTTCCAGCCATTTTCTAAAACCCAAAAAGAATAGGGTGAGAGGCAAAAATCATGCTAGGGAAAAAACATAGTAAAGGGGGAGCACCCTCAATATCTAACATATTAGGTTAAATTCTATGATCGTTACCGTAGTTCTAGGACTATATCCTATACTTATACTTATCCTTAGGGACATCCCTAGACATATCTTAGAAATATATCTAGGGATCTCACTAAAGTTATCGCATCCTAGTTTCCAAAGGTTAACTAAACCTTTACTCTGATACCAACTGTAGAGACCCGAAGCTTGATGTACATGGAAATTACATTACTTTTGAGGAATACATAGTACATAACAAAAACACATACACAAGGATCGTAATAGTTTAGTGTCTTTGGAAACTCGGACTATAATCTTCTAATCGTGGTGAATGATCTTCAAAATCACCCATAAATAGCTTCCCTTTTTTTACCTAAAACTTTTCTTTATATCATAGGGGAAATAAAACATAAAAGGGTGAGCTCAAATGCTCAGTAAGGGTAAACAAAAGAAATATCAATCACATCATATCCATAAGAACATAACATTTTTAAAATCTTAACCTACAAAAGAGAGCATAATTTCATAACATGGGATAAATCATAGTATTGAAATGAAATCCCAATAATCATAACGTAAAACATGAAACTTTGTGGCATACACACATAATCATAGAGAATCATTTCTTATTAGTCAAGACTCATTGCCAAGACTATCTTAGTGGAAAAAGTCCATTTCTGAACAGAGTCACCCTCGTTTCAGTCCTGTTTCACTGAACCGGTATAACCTACCATTCCAGCCATGTCTATCTCATGAGATATAAAATGTTTACTCAATACATTGGAGGGAGATATAGGTCTCACCCATCTCATAATGATACCATTCTTATGTGTGCCACAAAATCGTAAATCATACATCATTGCATAACCTATGTAATAAAAATGGGAATCTTAAACAATTCATATAAGATAAAGGAATTCATAAAAAAAATTCCATCACAACATAATCAAATCAATGTAATAATAGGGATATAAATAGAACCCTATATTATCTTAGATGGAAAATAATTTTGATAAAACACTTGAACTCCATTCTTGAGGAATATATCCTTTCAAATTCAAAAACATTTTTCTTTCTTAACATGTCATACAATTTTAAACTAAAAGAAGTTGATTAAAAATAAAGTTGAAAACTTGTAAAGGAAGTTTCTTGGAAATAATATTTTAAAAATCCATTCATGCCGTATAAGTTAAAAAAACATTCTTCTCATACTTTTGTTGGAAAAGTCAAAAAGTACCTCGTACGAAAAATGACAAAAGATTCCTTTCATATCATTTACTAAAAACTCACCGAAGGGTAAAATTGGATTTAAAAAATTGTAGGTGGATGGAAATAATATTACATATTGAGGAAACATGGATTTTGATGATAAAATACACCCCAGTAAATTTCAATGTATAAACAATCTCGGATAAAAATGAGATTGTGATATTTCCCTTACCTTATGTCCGATATGCTTTGTATGTATTAGAACCTCCTGTATAATGATTTAAATAATGTCATTAACTTATTACAGAATCATATTCATTGTTATGATATCATATATTGTTCACTTATGACTTCATATTACCCGTTCTTTTGTAAATTCAATGTTAAAGAAGCGTTTTGGGTATAATCGTTTCATTTATCGTAGGTGTTTGGACTTGTTGTTCTTGACATTATTATTACTTATATCATGATTTACTTACTTCCAGATTATAAAACATGATTTATATATCATATATATTCAGTATATATATATATAATAGATAGATAAATGAAATGAAACACACCGTTCATGGAGACGGTAGTCCGTACGTAAGCATGAACGCTGTTTTCCTTTCCTTATTGTCTTGAATGGAAGTAAGTAGATGACATACACATATATATACATAAATCAATTAGATTTACCATGTCATATATTTCATTATTATTCATTATATATACTTTATAATAATTCTGGAATGGTTAACATGGATAATGAATCTCATCGCGTCGTGGAGACGGTAGTCCATACGTCCGCATGAGCGATGATATCGTTCCCATGGTCGTGGAATTGTGTTGAAGTGTATGTATAATATTTCAGTATCAATATCACTTTATAATAATCATATATAGTTATTCATTACACCATTATACACATCCAATTATGGTGGTGGCGTAAAATAGATCACACCACGGCGTGGAGACGGTATTCCGTACGTACGCACGCGCGATGATTTCCATTTTCCGTAGGATGGATAGAAGGATAATTAGAGTTGTTTCATATTTATAATAACATATCAGTATATAAGAAATACTAATGTTATTACTTTATCATGAAACAACTAATGATGAAGAAGTTTTAAGAAGAAAGAAATTAAAAAAGATCGGTAATGGATATTACCTCTTTTTGACGCGCCTTCACTTAACCTCCAATTAAAGAACTAAGGATGGTATTTTAAGAAGACTAGGACCTCTAGGATGATAATAGGGAATTGGAGAAGAGATTTTGGCAGGTTTTGGCCGATCCTGAATGCTCAAACTGGTGTGAGGAGGAGAGGGAGGAGGTGCCCTTTTATAAGGGAGGAGAGGGAACCTTAGGAAAATCTCAAAATATTATTTTATATGAAGGTCAAATTCGGTTTATAATGGTTCCAAAGGGTCTTATTTCAAAGATAAAGTGGGTATGGGTCGACGTCCTCTCATCAAATAGGATTTAGAAAATTTTAGGTTTTTATTTTAACCTTATCAATTAGATTTAACTGTAAGTTAAATAATTTAACTTTTACAGTGTCTTTTTGTTTTCTTACACTATATGGTTAATAAACTTACCATAACAACACAATCGAACCCCAAGTTCTTTATTATTAATATATATATCCTTATCTAAGTCATTTGGCTGATCCTTATATTTTTAGGAATTAAATAACAATTAATAATATAATATTTGTTTTAAAAACTAATTTATGTCAATTTTGACACTATTTGGTACATGATTTTTATGAAATTCATAAAAGAATGATAAGTTCTAAGAAAGTTACTTATATAAACAATAACATGTCATATTAACCTATAAAATTAATGTAAGTCATAAAAAGTCTCAAATTACATTTATTTGGGCATTTATAACATCAATTATGTCAATATTTCATTAATAAGACAATTACTGCATCATCTTTGTGTCATAATAAATGATATTTTTTTAATCCCTAAAAATTCTAAATAAATTCCTATGATGTAGATAATTTTACTAGATTTCTGTAGACTATTCATGTCCGATGTTTCATGAATTTTATCACTAAATTAAAATTATTATACTTATAAGATTTAAGAATGTGGCATGCTGTCACATTCTTTGGTTTTAATAATAATTAAATTATTTTCATGGAACAAAGTCCATAAAATGAATGTAATCCGACCCTTAGGTTATATGGGTCTACTTTTAGCCATCCAATAGGATTTTTCCAAGTGTTAGGGTAATTTTATAATCTTATATTTACCCTTAATTACCTGATTTACCTTTAACTATAGTAAATAAAATTTACCATAGTTACTATTCACAATGCCCAAAAATAAAAAGTAGATTATTAAAATAATTTGGACCAACTGATTCCAAATATGGAATCCATTTTTCCAAATTCAATACACAAAATATGCAGAAATTAAATTAAAATTAATCCCGTTGTCGAAAGAAAACGGGTTTTTCTTTAAAACATTGCAAAAGATTGAATTGATTTAACCTACGAATTCAAGGTAAAATCAATGCTAATGACATACATTATATTAAATGGTAAAAATATATTCTGTTTATACTTTAAAACCATTCAATATTATAATTTAACCACATAAGATATTACGATGAAAAAAGTTGTTTTAAATTAAAATATAGCGTGCTTTTACTATTCATTAAAATATGAAAGTTATCAGAAAAATTTAAAACAATATGTAATGTAAATTTTTATATCCTGATTGAAAAGAAGAATTTTATTTTTTCAAATTGAACTTATAAACATTTCAAAAACTGGATTTAAAGTTGGTGCTCCATCAAAAGGCGGCAAAACTGCATTTTTTTAAAAATACTATTTTACCCGAAAAAATTATTTTGTTCTTATACCATGTTCTAGAAAATTTGTAAGATGAATAATAATGTTATAAAATTCAAAATTTAGTTAATAATATTTATAAAGTCTAGTTAATAATTGTATTATAATAATATATCGTTGTTTAGTAAAACGCGGTATTGCGTACAACACACGCTATCGAGAAAGGTCGTGATTGCGTGTAATGCAAGCCAAGTCAGGGTTGCGTGTAGTGCACAAATCATTTGTTGTTGTGTATAACAGAATCTAACCATATTTCAGTTATACATTGAATATATATATATATATACTCAATGTTGCGTAGAATAACTATTATCAAAATTGTGTGTAACACGATCCAAGAATAGTGTTGCGTATACTGCAAGCTAATACGGTGTTGCGTATAGTGCAAGGTAATCTTGGTGTAGCATACATCACAAGAAATTAATGAAATTAAAAGAATATTTTTCATAAAATCTCAGGGTGTTACACCCTTAGTCATAAATATCATATACAATTGGGTTAGTTCAATTTTATTGGAAATGATATATTATTATAATAATATTTTTCACCCATATTTACCATATTTACCATTTAACCATGGTAAATAAAATATTTACTAAAATAAATATTCATAATGTATAAAAATAAAAGTTACCTATTTAGAAAATTTGGACCTAATTATTCCGAATATGGAATCCATTTTTACAAATTCAAAAGGCAAAAGTGACAAAAATTAATTTAAAATTAATTCTTGTTGTCAAAACAATAAAGTGTGTTTTTAGGAAATAATAACTATCAAAATAATGACACATTTTTATATCAAATTTCATAGTGAAATTTCATCCAATGACCAAAATTGGAATAAAAGGTAAAAAATAACCTAATTATGCTTCAAAACCAATTTAAAAAAATAGTTTACCCATATAAATATATTATATTAAAAGGCATTCTTGATTTAAAATGTAGTATTTTTCACAATTCATTGAAAATGAACATTATCAGAAAAGTACCAAAATTACATCCAAAGTAAAATTTCATGTACTTATTCTAAATAAGAATATAATATTTTCAAATATAACTTATAAAATTGACACAAACTAGATTTAGAATGAGTTCTCCATCAAAAGGCCATAAATCAATCTTTTAAAGAATCGTAGAGTGTTTCTGCTTCAAATTGGATTCATTCACATTTTCATCTTTGAAATTTTATTGGATAAATGTAAAATCATTTAAGAAAACATGTAGAATAATCTAGTAGATATTATTGTTCATATTTTCCAATATAATGACTATGTTTTAACTACCATTTAAAATAATAACATTATTATATTATTTTTCGGTATAACATAACATTTTGTGTAACGTAAGATTTCAAAGAAACTCATTGTTGGGTATTGGTTACACCACTGAACATGGAATCCCCTATAAAGAATAATTAATATTTAATTCAAAAATATTTATAAATATGAAAATGTCATATTATTTATTTACCCGGGATGTTACACTAAACATGTTATATTCACTCATAGTTTTAATCCATTAATTGATTATGATCTGTGTTTCTTGTTTATATATAGATATAAGTAGTTGAATTTCATTCATTCCATTATATTATTTTCTATTAAATGATATTATGTTTTAAATTATTTTCAGTTGAATTTATTTCAATATGTGTTAACACTAAGATGAGTTTACGGTTTTTAAATGGATTCTTTATATTTCATAGAGTTTCTCAAATGCTATGGTTTTGTGAAACTCCCTTCATTTGATCTTTTAGTGGAATTCATGTGTTTCTATAATGTATTTAGTAATAATTTATTCTCAAATTGTTTAGATTGTGTTTTGAAAAAATTTATTGGGAAATGATGTATAAGTGTCTATTTTTTAATTGTATTGAACTAATTGGGTATTGCTGTCATTTTAAATTTTTTTCGATGTAATGATTAGTATTCATTGTGATTATCATTTATTTAATATCATTATGTTTTCAAAATGATGTGATATGGATTAAAAATCTTAATTTACAAGAAATTTTGGTTTCCATCATTATTTAACCTAATGTTTTTTATTTTTATCTTTATTGTTTATGGCCTCAATGGGTATGATTATTATCGATGCATTGTATCAATGTTGAAGGGGTTGTTTCATGTGTGGGTATTAGAGGTCAGATAAAGATTATTTCATTAACTTTAATTGTTAAATTATATATTGACATTTTCCTTCCATTATTTTTATCAATCCCCTTTTATTTATGTCATGGGAATCCAAGGAAACTAAGATTATGGTATTGATGAATATGAAAACGAAATATGTCCTTTTCATAACCCGAACACTATTGAATTATCACTATTTGTGGGGTATATTTTATACATCATGACGTAAAAGGATTCTAACATGGATTTTCTAGATTCAAATATAATAATGTTAATGATATTGATCTAATTAATCACATTTATTATCATTAATGTTTGATATAAGTCTATTTTCAAAGATATTAGATCATTGTGAGGATTTTATATAGGATTCTAATATATATATTTCACTTTTATCCCATATAAATCTACTATATAGAAGCATGTATTGTATCTTATATTTTATTTTATTATATTTATATCATCATGACATTATATATATAATTTTATTTTTTGGGTAAGTGATTAGTTAAGAACATTGTTTCAAATGGTTTTAAAAGTTTAATTATAAAAACATATTTTTTTTAAAAAAACATAGAATCGGATAAAAATTTTAGTAAAAATGAGTGGAGAAGTTATATATATATTATGAAATACTTATTTTTAAATATATTTAAAATAAATAATTACCATTAGTAATAGGATTATAATTAATATTTTATCTCTGATAACCCACACTTTCATTCAAATAATGTTAATCTATATTTTGAATGAATGAGATAAAATATGGTATATATTTCTAAATCATGAATATATTAATATAATATAATTTAAATTATAATCAACATATAATTAATGGAGTAAAATATCAATAAAATGACATAATGTATTTTCTAAAATCCTTATAAGCATGATTCATGTAAATAATACATAAACACTGGTGGGTTTCAATGTGTTTTCTTCTCTTATGTTTATTCATGGTGTTATCTATATGATTCCATTCATTGATTATTTCTATTTTAGTCTAAGGATAGATGTTGCGAGTGGTTGTGGGTCATGTGGTCATTTTATTAGAACTTTTTGTGTTCATTTTCCATTGATGATGTGATATTGATAACATTGAACTGAAGCATAATATAATTTGTTACAATTAAATCAAAATTAATTAAATCTTATCATTATTATAGTTAGATTAATTTTCAGGGATTTTAACCATTTTATTTCATGTTTTATTGGATTATTTATTTTTATCAAGATATGTTTGTATGGTTGTACACTTTCTAAATTGATCATAATGTTAAATTATTATTTTTGTTTAATACATATTTATCTAGATCCTTGTGAGATTGTTTCCACTAATGCATGATAATAATAATAAAACCTTTCTCAAATCCCATGGGTTTGAAACCTCATTCTATACCTTAGGAAAATTTGGGTGGCTTCCAATTTGGTGTAATCCTTAACAAGATTATTACAATGGAATATATAAAATGGGTGGAATCTGACATCAATTTAAGTGATAATAATTTATATTTAAAAAGTGATTATTTTATATAAATACAGTCAAGGAAGAGTCAAAGTCGAATGAAATGGCATAAACCACATCAAATGATATAATATAATGAATACAACTCTAATGTCCATGATTAATCAATTGTATCACCACATGTGGTGGATCTCTATCATTCATTCATAACAGGATAAAGTAATATTAAAACAATAATTCCCTAAGAAGTCCAAACATCAACCCTAATACAAAAACTAACCCATATGTTCATTATCAAAACATATCGGTCTTTCCCTTACATTTATAATAGTCAATAATGAATATACTTGCATATGTTGTTCTCATATAGGTGTTGGGGATATGAAATATATTCATATTCTTATTTATACATCTAAAAGAAAGAATTTCATGATGTTTTATTATCATTTATTAGAAAGCATTAACGTAATTTTCAATTTGATGTATGAATTCAAGATTTTTTATATTTTCAAAGAACAGAGTACAAATTAGTGGTCTGGAATTTGTATAATGAATGATTATATATATTGTTTTATTGAGAATATTTTTTATCTGATTCCCCATGGTATGAAATGATACAAAATACACATGGATTATCGTGTGATACATATGAGAAACATTTATTTTGAACTTAATGTTGTAGGTTTTCACTGAACATTTTATAAATAATATATAGTCAATATTTCTTCTAAACATAATTCTATGAATATTAGAAGTTGGTTGACATGGTTGACCATTTGAGACATATTACTAATAAGTGGTAATACATGTAAAATTTTATAAGATATATCATATAGTTATTTTAATTTTATATCTACTTTCCTATTTATCTAAAGAGATTTTAATATTTGAACATCTCTAGTAAATTATAAAAAAAATTATTATACCATAGATGAAGGTTATAATGTTAGGATAATTTAATATTGTGGATCTTTAATTTTTTTTAATTAATATTTCAATCATGTGTGAGAGGTTCTACTAAATATAAGTATTTAGGGTGAGTCTATTCTTCCTATCGATCTATACATTTGATTCATGAGGTTTCATTCAATTAGAATATTATCCGGTTATTAATTTCACGATTTAATAATTCACATTGTATATCATTTTTTAACATTTTTTATCGTATAAATGTATTATGTGATTAATATACCGTAATGGACACAAATAATTCATCTTTGTCACATGAAAAGAATAAATAATAGTGTAAATTCATTGCCAGAAACTAAATAGGTAACATGAATACATAATTATCATTTTATAAGAAATTAACTAGGCCTTCCATAACCCCTACTATATCAAAATCATCATTATTCAAAATGATATAGGTAATCACATTCTATTTTTATGTCAAAAATAATGAGCACTACAATCTCATTTATTTAATAAGCCCAATTAAAAACCTATATTGAGTACCAAATAAGACCCTCTAACTAAGTGGAGGTTTTTTATTAAACAGCCATACTAAGTCATCTATTACAATTATTTACATAGGGCTGGGCATAAATCATATTCTATATTATTTTCTAGACCATCATCATTATGGTGTACAACCCCCCAACTCAGGAAAATTATTATTACCATAAATCCCAAAACATGGAAAACATATTCCACCATCCCCTCACTCAGGACCTAGTCACACAATCATTATTTAGGACTCATAATAAAAAGAAGAGTAGAAATATAAAGAATTTATGAAACTCCCTATGGTAAAAAAAATTAATGGGACTTATAGATAAAAGGAATCGATAAGGATTACATATAAGTTAAACTATTTAAATATCATAAGGATTCCATCACAATCCAGGTTTGTTCACATAACACATACCCATCAAATATAAATTTCTAATAATACCCATATACCAAAAAATAAGTTTACAATTTTCTAACACTATATATTAAGACTAACAAATTTGGACTATAACTTTTATGGCAATGATTTTTTGGTCATATATTCCTACTTTCCAAAGGCTAGTGCTTTTTCCCAATAAGGTTAATGTTTTTAGCTCTATAATATATTATATAAACTATGTTTTTATTCCATCCATTAGTGAATTCCTACATGAATTATACTCCCATGTATGGGTATCCTACACTGATTGAATACATCCCCATGGTTCCCATTAAATATTCTATAATAGTGTGTACATCACTTAAATATAACACAAGAAGACTTATTAGGATGAGTAACTTCTCTTAGAGTAATTAGTCATGAGGGAATGTTATTCCTTATTACGTAAAATGGGTATGTGTAAATTTATTCTATAGAATGGTCTGTGAGGAAATCATATATTTTTTGAATATCTATTTTCTATATTAAGTCAGAGGATTCCAATTCTCATCACATAAAGAAATATAATCTAATTACATAATGAAATGCAACCTCATTTTCTAAGGAAGTAGTTTCTCTTAAGTAATGGTAAATCATTACTATTACATGTGGTACACTAGGATCACCACATAAGGATTTATGGCTTCTAACCCCTGATATCAGATGATTTTTTTGAAATTAATCATATCCACATAAACCATTGTATTATATCCATGTAATGTAGGGTCATAATGAATCAAATACTCCTTATCCATGTGGAGGATGATTATCTCCCATTTTCATCACATATGGATAAAATGATTATCATATAGTGGGTGTTGAGTCTGTTATATAATCAATCTTGTGAAGATCATATACGTAATGAATTTACTCTCATACTCTTAGTAAAGGCTGAAAAAATATTATGAATGTCACATAGGATTCAAATGCATGTCATATAATGGATCCTAGGTTAGTCACCCAATGATTCAGAGGAACATCCCATGGGAACATGTTTTTGAGACATTTGGGGAGGGTTTAATAAATGTCAAACATAATAACTCAAGATCATCACATGATGAATGGATATATATGGGCTCGTCACCTCAAGGTGGGATAAGACAAATTTCCAATAGGAAGGGATCCATATACTCCCAAAATTTTAGTGAAAAATTTATTTCATGTTATGTGGGGAAATCCATATAATTCAAAGTCATGTAGAGACATGAATATGGTTTGGAAATTGGTATGTGTTATATAAGAATATGTTCTACCTTTAGACGAACCACCACCAATAGGTAGATGTAATGGTTTTGTTGTTGGGATTATGGTTCTGACGCTTTCGTTGGGGAACGCGCACATCCGTCTGTGGAGGACGCGCTGCTGTTGCCCCGCGTTCCCGTTTTCCAAAGGTGGGCGGCATTCGCTCCTTGTTCAGGGACGTTTGCTCCTTGATCGAAACGGGATGATGGGATGTCGGTTCTTCCTTCCGTGGATTCCTCCTCGGAACTCGTTACCCAGTCCGGGTCTCCCTCATAGATTTAATACGTTGTTTGTGAATCTCATTCATGGTGCCATATCTTCATGGACGCCAATTAATTACACTATATCCGTCAAGACTTTCCATAGGGTCTTGACATGGTAGAGACCTTCGGTTGGAGTAGACGAAAACATCAGGCATGTCGTGGCATCTCTGTTTGCGTGGACATAGGGGAACCTGTATTCTTCCTCATAAGAGGGCATCTCGAGTGTGCAGAACCCGAGGCATCCAACATCAGATGCGGGGAATCATATACCATCTGAGGTTTTCCTCATCTTCCCATGTTTATCACAGGGAATGTCGTGAGTTTAATGTCTTGCAGAGATGGTTACTCCAAAGGCATGTCATCCGAGTTTTTCCTCAGGCATATCACGTTTATTACGAGGTAGGCCGCAAGTTTAACGTCCTGCAGAGATGGAATGAGGGTGATCAGAATGTCCCGTAGTGATGGATCAGAGGTGGTGTGCCCCGTAGAGGGGAGATGTCACACCTTGAAAGCTGATCTGGACACCACTGAGGGCGGATCAGGGAGTGTGCACCCCAGAATGGGGAAACACCAAGGTTTACCATTGGCTGGGATTGAACCTCAGGGAGGTTTCCTACGCACCCTATATATACAATAGGGATCAAAACACGCGCAGTTCGAAGGGGTGATGAATTGGGGTGTACACAGAGGACAAAAACCCGGAGATATGATGGGGCTTATGCATGGATAATGGCCCAGGCGCTACTAGGAGCAGCGAAGAGGTGGATGACATGATCCCACCGGGATGTGGCGGCCCGGGTGAGAATCGGGATGGATGATGGAGAGTTTAATGAAGTGTAGGGGGAATGAAATGGGACCATCGCAAGGGAGATGGTGAAGTTGGGCTTGAGCCTCGAAGAGACCTCTTACGTATCCCTGTGTTAGGGAATTAAAGTCCACGTAGTTCGGGATGATGCCGGTGAACCGGCGTGAAGGTAGACCTTGGTCCGATGGGCATCGTCAGCGAACCGACGTGAAGGTGGACCTTAGTCTGAGGTTGGTGGGCTTGATCCTCATGAAGGATTCCTATGTACCATGCCTTGACATGGATCAAAGACCTTGTAGTTCATATGGTGTGTCGGCGAACCGACGCGAGTGAGGACCATGGTCCGAATGGTGTGGGGCTTATGAACTAGGATGCCCGGGTGTTGATGAACTGATGTGAAGAGGTTCAGAGTGACCAATGGGTGGTGGGTCTTGAACCTCTGGGATGCTTCCTACGTATCCCCGTGGCAGGGAATTTAAGTCAACGTAGTTCGGGATGATGCCGGTGAACCGACGTGAAGGTAGACCTTGGTCCGATGGGCATCGTCAGTGAACTGACGTGAAGGTGGACCTTAGTCCGATGGTGGTGGGATTGATCCTCATGAAGGATTCCTACATATCATGCATTGACATGGATCAAAGACAACGTAGTTCAAGGGGTGTCATCGGTGAACCAACGAGAAAGTAGACCCGGGGGGTCCACTAGTGGTGGGCTTGAACCTCGTGGGGCTTCCTAGGTACCATGCCTTGACATGGATCAAAGTCCTCGTAGTTTGGGATGTTCACAATGGCTTGTCGTCGGACTAGAATATAGTTTAACGTCATGCTGGATGAGAGTGAACCTTAATGTGAATAAACGATGGGCGGTGGGATTGAACCTCGTGGAGGCTTCCTACGTACCATGCCTTCACATGGATCAAAGTCCACGTAGTTCAAAATGGTGTGGGTGTCGGCGAACCGACGTGAGGAAGGGACCTTGGTCCGATGGGAGATGGGCTTGAACCTCTTGGAGGCTTCCTCGGTACCATGCCTTGACATGGATCAAAGACCCCTTAGTTCAAAGGGGCTTCGTCGGCGAACCGACGTGAAGGTGGACCTCGGTCTGATGGGTGGTGGGATTGAACCTCAGAGAGGCTTCCTACGTACCATGCCTTGACATGGATCAAATTCCTCGTAGTTTGGTTGGGCGAGCGGTTTAACGTCTTGCTGGACGAGGGAATATAGTTTAACGTCATGTTGGGCGAGGGCATTGTCATGGCCAATGCTTACTCTAAGCCCACATGAGTCATGCTCGGTGTGAGAAACAAGAGGTAGCAAGGACCTGACGATCACGTCGCGAAGGGTGCGTCCATGAGAAGCGAAGAGGGGCTTACGCGTTTGGTGGCCCATGGTGCTGGGATTTACTCCAGGATGGAGGACCGAAGTGCGGAAAAGAACAGCGATAGAGGGATTTGGGGCCAATGATGGGAAGTGCCTCGTTCCCAATCGCGCCCTCCCATGACCTTGGCAGTGGGGAAGTACGGGGTCAGGTCACAGTTTAACGTCTTGTGTTGAGGACGTGGCGCTTGACAGTTTAACGTCCTACAGCTCGGACGAGGTGGGTTTACTCTGCACTCCTAGGACTTACATAACTGGTACCTATTGCTCCTTGGGGGAGGGAAGGTACCAGTAAGGCCATGTATAAGGGGGTGGAAGAGTCATGAGGATGACGATGCTTTTGGGCTTGATCCATGAAGAGGCTTCCTACGTATCCCAGTGGTAGGGAATCAAAGTCCACATAGTACTCTACATGACGGCTTACCGCCAATTGGGGGTTTCAACGGCTTACCGCTGGATTGGGTCACAATGGCTTACCGCTGGATCGGGATGTCAACGGCTTGCTGCTGAATAGGGTCGCAACGACTTTACACTGAATATGATCACAACGTCTTACTGTTGGATATGAGAGCAAAGGCTTACCGCTGGATAAGGATGTCAACGGATTACTGCTGAATAGGAGCGGAAATTGTGGACGGGGCATACGCAAGAATGATGCCCGGGTGCTGCTAAGGAGCGGCAATGGTGAACGGGGCTTATGCAAGGAAGTTGCCCTGGTGCCACTAAGGAGGGGCAATCGTGGATGGGGCTTACGTAAGGAAGCTTCCCAAGTGCCGCTATGGAGCGGCAACCGTGGATGGGGCTTAGGTAAGGATGCTACCCGGGTGCCGCTATGGAGGGGCGACGGTGAATGGGGCTTACACAAGGATGCTGCTCGGGTGCCGATATGGAGTGGTGATGGTGAATGGGGCTTACACAAGGAAGCTTCCCGGGTGCCTCTAAGGAGCGGCAATTGTGGATGGGGATTATGCAAGGAGCTGCCCGGGTGCTGCTATGGAGCGACAAAGTTGAATGGGGCTTACGCAAGGATGTTTCCCGGGTGCCACTATGGAGTGGCGATGGTGACTGGGGCTTACGCAAGGATGCTGCCTAGGTGCCGCTATAGAGAGGCGATGGTGAATGGGGCTTACACAAGGAAGCTTCCCGGGTGCCGCTAAGGAGCAACAATTGTGGATGGAGCTTATGCAAGGAGCTTCTCGGGTGCCTTTATGGAGCGGAAATGGTGAATGGGGCTTACACAAGGATGCTGCCTGGGTGCCACTATGGAGTGGCAATGGTGAATGGGGCTTACGCAAGGATGATGCCCTGGTGCCACTATGGAGTGGCAAAGGTGAATGGGGCTTACGGAAGGATGTTGCATGGGTGCCGCTATGGAGCGGTGATGGTGAATGGGGCTTACGTAAGGATGCTGCATGGGTGCCGCTATGGAGTGGCGATCATGAATGGGGCTTACGCAAGGATGATGCCCGGGTTCCAATATGGAGGGGCGATGGTGAATGGGGCTTACGCAAGGATGTTGCCCGTATTGTCTTCCTCCTGTCTGGCCATGGGGTCATCCCAACTCACTGGTGAATTGAGTCCCTCACCTTTGCACTGGTGCACAAGAGGGGTAATGCCAAGGGGCATTGGAATCATGCCACTATAGTCATGGCACTGAGCATCTTATGCTTGGAGCATAATGCATAACCTGTATGGAACAAGAGGCATCCTACGTTAGGAACATAAGGCATTCTACATTTTAGAGTCTTGTAGGTAGAACTGTTGGCATCTCATATTAGGAGAATGAGGCATCTCTCGTATAGGGCAAGAGGCATCCTATCATTTGTTAGATAGGGAGTACTACATTTTATAGTCATGTAGATAGGACTATTGTCATCTTATGCTTAGAGCACAAGGCATCTCCTATTTGGAATAAGAGGCATCCTACGTTAAGAACGTAGGGATTACTACAATTTAGAGTCATGTAGATAGGACTATTGGCATCTCATGCATAGAGCACAAGGCATCTCATGTTTGGAACAAGAGGCATCCTACGTTAGGAACATAGGGATTTCTACAGTTTAGATTCATGTAGATAGGACTATTGGCATCTCATTCTTAGAGCACAAGGCATCTCATGTTTGGAACAATAGGCATCCTACGTTCGGAACATAGGGATTGCTACAGTTTAGAGTCATGTAGATAGGACCATTAGGCAAAGGATGCCTAGAAATGGTTGGTGTTGGGACTTACGCAAGGGCGGCCCTTTCTGGTTTGACCTGGCATAGGAGCCAAGTGATTGGGTTTGGAGGAGTTACCTGAGGAATGGTTTGTCTCAAGGTACTCGGGGAATTGGTGATGAGAATCTCAACTCATGTCATCAGAATGAGACCAAGAGGAATATATCGCCTCAAGGAATTTCATGGTGTGCAGAGGAGTATCTAAACTCATGATGTTCCATAGGTGGAAGGTGGGGGCGCGGAGTATGGCCTCACGAAGCAATGGTCTCTCGTGGAGCAAAGGGGTGTCGCAGAGCAAAGGGGTGTCGCGGAGCAATGGGGTCTCACGGAGCTTGGTCTCGCGAAGCAGCATTGCAGAGCATGGGCTCGCGGATCATGGACTCATGGAGTCTCGACTCGCGGAGCAGCAACGCGAAGGAAGCTGCTTGCAGAGCATGGCTTCACAAAGCCGCAATGCAAAGCTCTGCTCGGCCGCCCAAGGGGAAAAGTGGTCGTGGTCGTCCGTCCGAAGAAGGGGGGTGAGCTGGGTATTTATAGGGAAGGGGCGCCACGAAGCAAAGCTCGCTCGGCGCGAAGACGGAGCTTGCTCCGCGGGGGAGCTTCGCGGCACGTCACGAACGTCAAGGCACTTCGCAGAGCCGTCCCGCCTCCTTTGTTCGCAGTGGGCTCGCGAACGTCAGGGAATTTGCGGAGCATTACCGCCTCCTCTGGTTCGCGGAGGGTTCGCGAACGTCAAATTCGTTTGTGGAGCATCCCGCCTCCTGTGCTTCGCGGCGCATCGCGATCATCGGACGGGTTCGCAGAGCATCCCGCCTGCTGTGCTTCGCAGCGGGTCTTCGCGGTGCATCACGAATGTTAAATGGGTTCGCGGCGCCTCTCGCCTCATTACTTCGCA
The DNA here is from genome assembly GCA_963277665.1 of Viscum album. Classification (NCBI taxonomy): domain Eukaryota; kingdom Viridiplantae; phylum Streptophyta; class Magnoliopsida; order Santalales; family Viscaceae; genus Viscum; species Viscum album. The sequence goes on from OY728145.1 coordinate 1,643,558,036, forward strand.
GCGGCACTCCATGGTCACAGAGGGGGCTTCGCGAATGGGCTTTGCGAACCAGTTTTCCATCCAAACTTCAAATGTCCATAACTCCTAATCTGTAGCTCCGTTTGGGCCATGCAAACTACCAAATCAAAGCTTAAGAAAAGTTCTACGATCTTGGATCGTGTATGGAAGAATTTGGAAAATTTCAGGAACGCGTTTTCCAGGGTCTATAGATTAAATATGAATGATGCCTTAGATGTATCATGATAGAAAAAAGGATTAAAGAATGTGAATCATGAGGCACATAATTTAATGTTGACTAATATAAAATAAATATATAGGTTTTGACACTGTGGAAAGGAATCTTCATTCAATAAGGAAGAAAAAATAAGGGTTGGTGTGGGCATTATTATTTGTATTTCCAAAAAGAGCACGGATATTTGGGTGGTTCCATAGTTTTTCACTTGGAATGTCACTAACTCTAGATAAAACAAATTTGGATACTTAGGGTTCTTCTCATGAACTGAGAGAGAATGAGTTTTAGTTAAATAGAATTTTTTATACGAATCATTTGATTAGGAGATTATTCATGGATTATCCTAGCCCATGATTAATGAAAATGGATGTGAACTAAGAGTGTTAATTTTTAAAAGAAATATAGAATGAGATGTCCCAGTCCATATATAGTGTAGTAGTATTTTTTATGATAGTGTGTTATACAAGTTTATTACATGAAATATTCATGAGTATAATTTAATACACTTAGGGATTTTAATATATATTACCATTAAATAATATTAATGAATTTTCATTCTTTCTCCATAGGAGATAAAAAACAAAATAAAACATCCAAATATATTATTAAGATAAATATAACGCCTTTTAAGTGTCAATTGAATTGGAAATTATAAATACATGTAAATATTATGTGAACTATATTTATATTTATATTTAAATTTGTATTATAATTATATTTCTTTAGTGGAATTTATTTAAAATATCTAAACCACTATTTGTAATTTCTATGCATTTTACCATATATTGTGTCAATACTTATATTATAAATATTATATTATATAAAAAATTCCATTTTCTTTACTTATAAATGAAGTTTCCACTACCTCAATTCTCCTCATGAACTATTCCATTTATATTTGTCCTAGAAATGCCCAAATAAATCTCTAATACTAGAAGAAAAATCCTATAGGTTTTGGTCAACTAAAATTACCACCTATGAAATCATTAATCAAATTTAGAAGGATAATTTCAAAGGGGAAATATAAAATTCTTAATTACACATTATATAGTTATTTTTCTTTCCTTATTTAAATATATAAAATGAGTACAATAATACAACATTTAAATAATATAATCCTTATAAACATTATAAATTAAATTTAATATGTTAATGTAATAACCATTTTCTACCTTCCTCTATTACATTCAGAAGAAAAAAATTTCTCATTTTAGGTGCATACTACTTCCTCTATAAGTGACATGAATTGGTTTTCATAACCTCTGTGTTTTGATAGATATAAGGTTCATAATTTATTAATATGATATATTTAAATTATCATAAAGTATTGTTTTTCAATGACTCTTAATATATTAACAAAAATTCTTTAAAATAATAAATAAAATCCTTATTGATTTGTAAAAATGATTTTATTCCTATGTTATCACTTCTTTAACCATACTCTATAATATATTATAGCTTTATCTTTTTTTGGATGGTTTAACAGCCTACATTAACAATAAAATAAATTTCATTCATGGATGTATAAATAAATTTATGTATTATTTTTAATAAATTAATGCAAAAAAGAGTTTTTTATAGTTCAATAAATTTTATATTAATATTTGATATATTATTGATATAGAACAATGTGGATTTCAAAAAGTTGCCTAAAAATATCTTCACCAAATTCATCATCCCTTGTGAAAACTAAAATACTGATTAATTTGATTTACAAATTTATAACAAAATTTAAATCATGTATTATGATACCAATAATTAACTTCAGAAGATAAACAATAAATCCATTAACATGAATTGACATGGGTATTATGTTTACCTTACTAAAAAACAATCGAAACTAATAACAATTGTGGATGGAAAATAAAATATCCACCATTTATATACATGAAATAAATGATTGTAAATAATATTTGTTAAAATGATTTATGTGTAAATATGGTCTTATAAAGGTAATTATAATAGATATTTTATATACACATGATGATAATGCATATATCTTTGGGGTAAATAACTTTTTTTTAATGATTTTTTATAAATTTTAGAAATAACACGAAAATGATTCTATTGTTATGAAAAATGTATTGATTATTTTTATACATTCTGAAACAAATTTTTTTAATGATTCATTCTTTCATGATATTTGATTTTATAAAATTAATATTTTTTAAATGTACCAATTAAAATTATTTATAAATACCAATGTATGTCATCTGTAAACGAAAACTAAAGGGAATTTATGGAATTTAAAAATGGTTATTTATTCTTGTTTATCTTTTCAATTTATACACTGGCCATGAAATGTTACTCAAAGTTTTCATTAGAATAAATAATGAAACTTATATTATAATTGACATATGATGTTATACCACTACCAACCATTATTATATAGATGTATTTTGACATATTCTACAACTCTCATCATAAAACCCTTCACTTTTCCCAAAATAAATTTATGTATTTTTAAATTTGAATACTTGATTTCAATTGGCATGCATATGTATAGATGATTTTCTAGTGGGTTCCAATATAACCATCCAATGAATTTCTATCTTTTTCTATACATAATAATCTTGTGAAGGGAGCTTAGATGACAGTTCATGACTAAGAGGGTACACATGTTATTAGCCAAATATCAATATAAAACATTAAGAATTTTCCTAATAAGAATTTATTTTGAGAATCAAGTTGAAATTATTGCTCCTCTAGATTGTGATTTGTAATTATTTATTTTAATCCTTTTTTAAATGATATATAGTAATATTCTACTACTATGTATCATGTTTAGTAAGAAGTGTTTCTATAGTAATATGTCCTTTATTATTTTTATTCATTTCACTGAATATATCATTCAATTACATCATGTGGGAAACATTTTTTTTAATATTATTCATAATATAATATCTCTCTCTCAAGCTTATGATTTATCATATGCGCTTTCTCTTACCATTGATGAAATTTCCAGGATTTTTTATCCCTTTTGAGTATTGTAGCACACCCAAATCGTACATTTATATTTCGCATGAAATGAATTTGATTATAACTTATGAGATGTCTAGAAGGGGTTATAGTGTGGTTAAATTATGTATAAATATTCCTATGTATCAGTATTTATTTTTAAAATGTATCAAATACATAAAGCCTATAATCCATTCATTCTAAATATTATGTTATTATTTGTTTAATATATTGTTTAAATTATTGAAATATATGTTGTTTTAGATTCGTAAATATCACATTGTATTCAATAATGATATGTAATGTATTTATTTTTTACCATTTATAGGATTCTGGGTCTCATGATCCAAAGTTTTTATCATTAAAAATGTTAACATAGTTTTTGGAATAATTTTATTTGTTTTCACATTAGGATTATTAAATGTTAGTAAAAACATTTGGATAAGACAATGATTATGATACCATCCTAATTTTTTTAAAAAAAATTGAAGATGTTTTTTCCTTGAAATTTTGTCTTTGTATAGATACTAGATTGTTGGTATTGTAATGAAAGAGATTCATAAATTTGAAATAACTATGAGAAAGGATGGTTCAAAATTATATCATTCTTAAATAAGTGGATGATGAGTGGTTCTTTGACTTCACATCAAGATAGATACTCCTAGTGGATGGGAATTAGTAATTCAATATTCTCCTTAAAAAATATTATAAATGATAAAACTAGAAAATTGGGATGCAATATATACCATTAAATTTTATTGAATATAATCTAAAAATAAAAATAGACAACCTAAGTTAAACTAAAACATAAATTGGTAGATCCATTTATATCATATATGATAAAAATATATCACATGTTGAAATGATTATTTATTTACAGAATACATCATTGGGTTGAATTTTCACATTCATATGATCTTTTCCATTAAAATTATTGGATTACATCATTAAATTTTCATGTTAGTATTTCGTTAGAATCAAGACCATGATATATATAATGTTAAGGTTTTGTATCTAGAAATACATATTTCTTATAATACCACTATAGAAGAATATTTTAAAATTTTGGTGGTAACAAATGAAAATCTTCAAATGTGATTATAATGAGGTAAAGTCCTAGTTTCATGTCTTGAAAATGATGATTGTTTTTATATCTTAGTCTAAAATATATATTTTATTTTATGATGGATACCATACATTCTATCATTGAATAATGAAAACTAATATTGAAAGGGTGAAATTCATTTAATGTGGGAGAATTTACCGAATAAATATTTCAGTGTATTCCATTACATTAAATTATATTTTTTGTAATTGATAGCTTCGTCTGAAAAACCCAAAAAAAATTGAACCATGAGCTATTTTATTTAAATAATTATATATATAATAATATAACAACTGGATTAGAGAGTATTTAAATAGATAATATTATTTTTTAAAAAACTTTTAAATGAAAATAAATTTTATTTTTAATAATAATTACCAAATGAAATTCAATTTGCATAGTGAAATAACAAATAAGATATTTTTTTCTTTAAAACAAACATTAAAATAAAATACATCTTCATTTCATTTTAATCTCTAAGAAGTACTTATGTTATGATAATAATATATAGTTTTGATATTAATAATATATTATCAACAATATAATAACTTATTTAATATAAATAATTATAATATTGATTCATATTTTAATAATGATATCTTCGTATTAAAAAATCAATTTTTTCCATTTGAAACATTAATTTATAAATTTTCTAAATTGAATATGATAAAATAAACTAATATTTAACATTTATCTTGTCAAAATTTTTCTTAGGTTCTTTTTAGTTATTTTTTATAAATAATTGATATTTAGGTGAATAGTGATTAATAATATTTTCTACAAAACTATGAATTTTTTAAATTTAATTTTATATAATAAATACATAAAAGTGGAGTGAATAATTTATATTTTTAATGATTTATTTAGGAAGTAAAAAATTTTAATTTTCAAAAATATTAGCCTTAATTTATGATGGAGGTTATTAATATTTTAATTATTTACTTAATATTTTCAAACAAAACAATTTTTTTCAATTATTTATATTAAAATTTATTTAGTTAAAATATGGATATGGATTTCTTTAGAACCCAAATACAAATTTGTTAATATCTAAATAATATTTTTTTATGAATATCTAAATCATTGAATGTTTTATCCTATAAATAAATTGTATGAAAAACACTTTTTAATAATGAAATTTTTCTATACATTATCACACATATTTAATAATAGCTTTTTACAACCATTATAAATATAATTTTGAAGAATTATTCACATTGTTCAAATAAACATTTTCAAATAATATAATATGGTCAATTTTCATTTTTTCCAACAATATAAATTACTATGGATACAAACGACTGATCATGGAAAGAATTAATTTATATATAATGATAAAATTATTGAATAAAATCCAGAAAAAAGATAATATTTATTTATAAAATGATATTATGATAAGTGTTCAGACCACGATATTTTACACATTTCATTATCTAATTTCTTTGGATCCTTTTACCAAGAATTGTGTCATCAAATTATTGTAATGAAGAGTATTTACAAAAAATACCATTTTATTTGAAAGTAAAATAATCCATTTCAAGACCAAATATAATAACATATCATGGAACCATGATTTGAGGAAAATATTGCCTATAAGTTCACCACAGTCGATAAATCTTCTTATATTTTCTTGTACTCTTTAAATCCCTCGCCTAAAATCCATAGTCTAATTTGAAAAAGGGTAATTTTCAATGGGTAAGATATAATTTTTAATTACAAAGTTTCCATTTATATTACATTACATATTATTCTAAATAAAATGAATACAATATAACCATTTGGGAATAATTACATCAGTATAAATTGAAAAAAATGTTTTTATTTTAATTTGATTTTCATTTCTACTTTCCACCCAATTATTCAAAAAATTAATGTGCTCCTCATGTTACATGTGGGCAAAAGCTTTAAAAATTTATGTGATGCATCTTTCATGAATTCCTTGTGTGTATAGGTAAAAATGGATTTTAAATTATTTAATAATATATGTATACCAATATTATGTCTATTAAGTTATAAACAATTCTATATCTTCATTATGTTCAATAGAAACTAATGTGTCTCTTGTGTTTATGTGCACACTACCTCCACAATAAAAATACAATATTTTATTTTTCATCTTCAAAATTATTCATTATCATGTAATATTTAAATTTAAATAGACACATTGGAATAATATAAATAATAAAAAAATTATTCTTAAATAATATTATTATTCAAAAATAATCTATTTCAAAAACATAATAAGTGCTAAATTATATGTTTTTCAATGTTTATTTTGATTTAAAAAACTAGTTTATAAATTCAATAAATGCATATCATTGATGAAAATAAAAATAAAACAAAATGTTCTTTTATATTAATGAGAACATAATTTTTAATTTATGATTTTATAATGGTTATATTAATATTTATCTTATTTTTCAGAATCGTCCTTTTGTTCATTAAATATTACTTAAGAATTACCATCACCAACTTCATAATCACATAACATAACTAAATTAAATTTAAAATGAAATTAAAACAGTATAAATAACTATAAAACAAATATTCCACTATCAACAATGATATCATAATAATGAAAATGGATTCTAAAAAAGTCTACAACACTAATAAAAAAATAGTACTGAACTATATATTGAACTTAATAACATTATATTATGAAAATTAAATATAAATACTAATATAATTGTATTAAATGACTATAAATGAGGTCAATAAATTAATGTAGTTATGAAAATGGTTCTGAAATATATGATTATAAAACTCATTTTTTATATTGGAGGTCAAATCATGTTTCACGAAGAGAGAAAATGTTAAATGTGTTTCATCTCAATTTCTTTTGATTTAGAAATGTTTCACATATAAAATTTTGTTCATATAAACAGTGTGTATAATTATATTTTGATATATAAAAGCTAGAATTATATTTATGGCTATAATTTAATGTTAAGATCCATCTTTTACCTTTCAATGGGCTATTATTAAAACATTTCTTTATATGTTTGTTGGTTTTCTTAATTAAAATTCATTTCATGAATCTCAAGGACTCCTTATTTATTATCATTTTAAAAAGAGGTAATATTATGTTATATAATTTTCATATAGTTCCTTATATTAATGGATAATTTGAAATTAATAATTAAAGTATTTTAACTTAATAAGTTTTTTCCACAAAAATTATATCTGTGATAAAAATAATTTACATCCTATTTCATGAAAATTTCTATTCCATTATTATTTATATACTCTGATAATGTTGTATTTTTTTGATTCCTAAATATGTTATATCTCATGTAACCTCAAACTTTAATTTTTTTTCTTTTTATAAGGACTATTTATTAGTTTTTTTACAGTGATGACTTTAATAATTGTAATTTAATATATTTGAATGGAATTCTATCTATGAACCTATTATTCATCTACTCTACCATTTATTGAGATAATATGTATTTATTATAATGGATTAAATAATAATGGTCCTTTATTATGAAATTAAATGTTTATTATAAATGAACATCATACTTAAGAAAATAACCATTCAACGTGACCCATATCTTCACATTTGACATTAATTCTATTTTTTTTCAAAAATAACATTTTCTTATATTCACATTCTTTAACCAATAAAATAATTACACATAATGAATATTTTTTTCAATGATTTTACGTTATTGTCCAAAATATTAGTATTTTTAATTATTCTTTTATTTATATGAAATCATTGTATATATTTAAAATGTAACAGTTTGATTTTTAAAATTAATTCCATATTTATAGAATATTTTTTTAGTTGTTATTTTTTTTATAAGAGATGTAAAATGCACGTATATTGCCTCTAAATTAAATTTTCTAAAGACATATTTCTTCCAAATTATTTTTATGAATACCATTTTGTGTTTAAATTGTTAATTTTAAGATGAATTATCATTATCTATGAATGTTTTTTAATGAAATCATATTTAAGGGGGATTTTTTTATTTTTAAATGGGGAATTTATTCTTGTTTTTTCAAGTGAATTTTCCAATGATCTAGTTATTTTAATTTTCATTAATGTAAAAATACGTATTTTTTCCTAAAATACACTGGGGGATACTCTTTATTCACCATGAACCTTTCTTATGTGTATGTCTTAATAAATGTTTATAAATTACAACATCAAACCCTTAACTCTTCTATAGGTAATTTATGTGAATTTAAAAATGTAAAATACTTATTTATTGATAAACAAAGAATTATATTTGACAGATGGGTGGGTTCAAATATAATCCCATAATGAATTGGTCGATTTTTATATCAATAGTTCTCAATGAATTTAAATAGGTTGTAGCCCAATCTTATGATGGGGCATGGATTGTCTTCCCAATACGAAGAAGGTAAATGAGTTGATATTCAAAGCCACTAAATTATGTAAATCAGGTATACATTACTAAAATATAATGTTTTGATTTCCAATGATTTATATAATTTAATTTTTATATTTTATAAGATTATGTTGTTTACAAATGGATAATATATATAATCTCTTGATTCTAGACACATATGACTTGGTATATATTAGATAATTTGAGATTAAATTTTAATTTATTCTACCATGATATAAATTATTATTACCGTATATTTTTTCTACCATTTCATTTCTACCATGAACATGATTATCCATATTCCTATGATCCACCCTTGATGAAATTTTATAATATTTTCTTCCGTACATAGAGATTGAGCAGAATGATTTCCTATGATTTCTATACCAATGTATTGAAAATAAAATAACATATAATATTTATATGTTCGGAGGTCATGTGGTTTGATATTGTATAATTTTTCACATGTATCATGAAATATGATTCTTATAGAGCAGTTACGAATATAAACTGAACATTATGTTCATCATTTTTTCTAATAAGTTATGATATGTAAATATTAGATTATCGAAATTGATATAATTTTATTTTGGGTAAGATATAATATATTTATTTGATAATATAAAAATAATATATTTTTAGTAGATATGTAAACATTCACCTTTATAGATAATTGGATAGTTATTTTTTAAGAATTATCTTCATTATTATTATTGATTAAAACTACAAACCATTAGTAAAAACCTAGGGATAAGTCAATGTATTTTATAAAATCATTGAATTTTGGTAATGTTTTGAGTAAGTGGGTGTCATGTCCTTTAAGTCCCAATCTAATATTTTCAATGAATATCTAGAATACAATAAATAACTGAGATAAATACTAGTTAAGTATCAACACGATCTCGACTTGGTGATCATGGGATGGACCTACAAAACCCCACTTGGATATGGACATGACTGACATTTCCTTCAGTTTATTTTTACTATCTTTATGATACATTAAGAATTATTTAAATTGAATTTGAATATTTTATATATACCATATACTAATATATAACCTTATCAGAAATTGAAAATGGATAACCAAGGTTAAATTAATTAATTTTATTGTTCCTCTAATTATATCAATGTTGAATCAAATAAATTATAGATTGAAAAGAATGTTTCACTAGTGAATAAATATTATGAATGAGTTTTCATATTCATATAAACATATACAGTATTATTTTAAGATATTATCATTACTAATTGGTTTCTATAATTATATAGAACCAAATTACTAAAAATTAAGCTTTGAAAGGTATATCTATAAAAATCCCTATGTCTTCTAAAAATATAAATTAATCATAATTATTTATAAAAAATAGTGCCCAATGATTATTAGGATATATGTTCATTAAAATGTCAAATTACAATTTTCTATGCCTTACAGAGGATAGTGTGTTTGACATTTGAATAGACAAAATCTCTTCATCTTCTTATTGATCCCACATATTAATTCATTATAGAAGAATATTTAAAATTTTAAGGAAATTATATTTGGGGAAATTTAACTGCCAAAAATTTACTATATATCTTTCATGAACGAACCAGGGTCTACTGTGATTTAGTCACTCGAGTTGATCTGTGATAATTCCCAAAGGGGTTTTTCAATCCCCACGGGATGGAATCTATTGGAAAGAATCAAAACAATACTATTGGGAATGATTTTACCCATAAATAAAAGATAGATAGACAAATAAAAATAAACATAACATACTATAAGTGTGAAAAACTATCATAGAAAATGAGACATACCTCAAGGTACTTCATGGGTCACCCCAAGATCATAACCACTTATTCTCCTAGTGTGATGCAACTATAGGAAGATTGAACTAAAAGGATAATGTAGGATTGAGCTCTGAGATTCTCATTAAGAATGCCAAAGTACTACAACGCCTAATTCCCTAACATTTAAAAAATAAATACAATCATGCCAGTAGGAAAATAATTTATAATATTATAATTTATGTCAATGTTTTGAAATTCATGTCACAAGTATACATTTTTATATATTGTGTGTCCAATCTACTATATTTCCAACATTAATTATTAACATGCATTAATATTCCAAAATAAGATCCATATAGTTTATTTTAAAAACATTTATTTTACAAATAAGGAAACAATCTTGAAGTAACTAAAATGTAAATATTTTTACAAAAACCATGACATAAACGAGCACAATGGTCAATACCTATAGGTAGCTATCACAAATGGGGCTCCAGAAACGTCATACATTGGTTAAGCGTGTCTTGGAAACCATGACCATCAACATTATCCTACATGTGCCACTAGTAGTGGACACCTATATATCCTAGTGACCTCCAATCATCATAATCATTTAGTTAGTATTGTAATAATCAATCCCATTAGAAAAAACATGGGCGAACCACTTCTGAATCATCTATCATTTTAGAACTAGACTTCCCTTCAAGGTACCAAGGGTTAACTCAAGTGCTCTGTTATGAATGGTGGTGACATTTTATCATGAATTAATATATGAACACATAACTTTCTTTATCAAAACAACCCATTCAACCTCCCACCACTGATCTCATTCCTTAAGCGCAGTCCCCATTTTATGTCATGAAAAAAGAACAATCAACAACACTAGGAACATATCACTAATCACATATTAACACTTGCATAACATTTATCAAATGAGGGGAAATTCCTTAAGAGTGGTTTCGACTTTTTTTATCCATTGTCGAAGTGTCAAACGAGGATAATTCCTTTATAAATATTATTTAACAGTTTAGAAAACAACACTGCTCAACACCATTAAGTTCCAATAATCATTCAAAAGCACACTTGCACAATAAAAGAACAACACATTTAAAATAAAGCTGGAAAACATGTCTATATCTAAGAAACCCATTGAAAATACTCATTACACACAAAAACAATTATGGTACCCACTTTTAAATATTTATCATCAATGATCAATTGGGGATGAGAAATTCACTACTATTTTTTGAAAATTCAAAAACATATTTCAATAGGAAAAACATGCACTGGTGCTCCAAAATTTTTTTAACAAAATAAATAATGGTTTCTAACTATCGAATCTAGACTACATTTCATTGAAATACTATAAAAATATAAAACATATTTTTAAAAAAATAAATAAATAACTGTTTTCAAATTAAATGGCTATATATAAGGATCCTTCATCAAAAATTCATCTCCTTAATAAAGACTACATGAGAAGAACCATTACACTTAAAAAAACAAGAATTTATACATATATATATATATATACCACTTGATTCTTTTCACATATTCTCCACACCAGGAGGGAATATGTACAATGAGGTAACATATATATATATACATATTCCTTACCTATTCATGTACACATATGTGTTCTTGATACCCACTGTCTGAAACCACATCAACGGTACACAATTCACTAAGAAAAAATTTACCAACAACTACAAACAAGATGGAAAATAACCAAACATAACAAAAAACCATTTTAAAAAAATTAATTCTATCTTTTAAAAAAATTTACAATTCATATTTAAAGATGCACAAAAATCCAAACGAGCCAAATTATGTTATTTCATATAAACAAAATACACCCAAACTCATCATCCCCGCATGTGTATTTAAAAACATGATTATGATCTCTAAATCAACCCCAAGAAACATTTTTAAGATGAAATACATAATAACACACATAAAACATAGTCATTTTCATTATTAAAACTCATTTTGAATGTATAAAAATTCCTACCACTTCAAAAACAAAATTTGAACCACATAATTAAGCTAAAGAACACATTTATAAACTCAATCATGAATAATACATTCATCTAATATTTTTTGGCATAGAACCAACTACCTCATATAGAGAAATTTTCAGAAAAAGTTTTGAAACCAAAACCTCGCATCAATTGCACCACGAATAATCCCTAAGAATGTATGATTCGACTAATGACACCACAATTAGACTCTAACAGACGAGGTCTAACCATATATTGAATGACATGAACAAAATAGTGAAGATAACCCCAAACAAAATATGATGAAAATATACCGAGATCGGAATGGGGTGAAACAAATGGAGGGAGGTGGCACTCCAGAGAAATGGAGGTGGAATTATGAAACATCTTGGTTGAGATTGGTCACACACAAGATGGGAAGGGGTAATAAGTTGCATCATGGAGGGGGATTTCTCAAATATGATTGGTGGATCAGAAAAGGGTGGCGTTGCGTGATGAGTTTCGGATGATGGGGAGTTCGTCAGAGAGAGATATAAAGAACCCATCATAGAACATTATATAATAGAGGACCTTTAACCAGTCTAGGTTCTTCAGAGTTAGAAACAAGATTTCAATTTTTCAAAGTTATAATAAAATTATAGAAACAATGGAATCTTAATCTCCACACATGCAAAAATGATGACATCCATCATTGGACATAAAATTGATATTTTGAAAAAAATATTATAACAATGGGTAAGTGTGAAATTTCTCAGTAAATGGATTTAGAATCAATGATAAATTCTTTAAAAGATATTTTTTGACAATAATTTCAAAACATAGATTTTAAATAACCCTTAAAAGACATTATAGAAAATTTAATACGAATTCAAAATACTATATTACATAGAAAATATATAGGTTCAAAATAAATTTAATCATATTCTAGTGTTTTTGTAAAATAATAAGCATTCTTCTGAAAAAACACTATTCTAAGTCTATTTGAAGCACTGAAGGTTGTGTTGGACCTACTAAATTTGAGAATTATGGGTCAACTCCCTATTGAACTTCTATATTTACAACGTACAAGCAATGGATTTTCTTTCAAAACCATATTAATATTTCTTTACATATACATGTTTTTTCCACTGGAGTTTTTTATTTTGAAAAAATATCAATGTAATAAAATTCAAATTCATATTTTTATATAGATAAATAAATATGTATATATATTGATATATGAACTTCCATTGCGTCACATGCATGACCTATTACAACAAAATCCTTTAAACAAAGTAATTTCATGGACTATCCATGTATTCCATCTTCCATTAATGTATTATCATTATTTCTTATATGAGTTGTTTGATCATATAAAAATAATCATAATATTTAATTACGTTGATCAAAAATAATTTTAAACAAAACATTTAAAATAAAAAAACATTGAATGATATCCTTGTACTTATGAATTTTGATGTTTATCCTTAAAAAATAAATTAAAACATGAACTTATTTTAAATGCAACGGGTGTCGATGTAATGCATAAACACATGGACAAGTTTATATGCATATTTGACATCAAATAATGTAATATTACATGATGACTTGTTATGAGAATTTTTTTTAGAATCATGAAAAAATAATTATAAACATAAAATTAACCAATTCATCCACACACACATATGTGTGTGTGTGTGGGTGTGGGTGTGTGTGTGTGTGTCTATGTGTGTATATATACTCATTGGCACTGAATTTACAACATACATCATCATGAAATAAATACATATTTAAGAAAATATTTGATAAATGAGAATATTACATAAGATAACTAATATGATATCGAATTAAATTTTAACATATTTTAAAAACATATATATAACTGGAATAATTGTTTTTATATCATACTGAGAAATAATAATCCTTATGAATAATTAGATTTTTATTGAAACAACCTTTTATACAACAATTAATTAAATTTATACATAAAAACTATACTCCTTTGCATCATTAGTAATGAAAAAAAAGTAAATAATTAGATAGATATACAACTATATTTATATGTATATAATCTCATAAAAAATACATAAATTTTATAAATAAATAAATTGATTGTAATTTGAATAAAATCTGTATACTAAAATATATAATCCATATTACATTATTAGTTCCACAATATAGTTAGAAACAAATACATATTCATTCATATGTTTATATCATTATATATATATATCAGTGACTGTGTGTGTGTAAATCCTAATATATTGGAAATAAATTCATCCTTTCACAAATTTATTTAAAAGAACGTCAGAAATTATAAAAATAAAATTTATTTCCACATTATATAGTAGAATCTAAAAATATATTTGGTAACTCCCATAATCATTTAAAAACAATGAATTAAAACTAAATCTATAATAAACAAAAACCCAACATGAAAAAATAATCATGAACATGAAAATAAAAACTAAATCTCTTACTTGCACATTAGACCATAAGCTGAAAGACTTATACTGTACAATCTTTTCCACTCCCTATCAATAAAAAAATATTATAAGGCTTAAATTTAAACTTTCACATAGGTTCATGGATTTTATATCCATTTAATTATTTGTTCACACAACTAAAAGGAGACTATAGAAAAGATGTTAAACGACACAAAGAGGCTTG
Source organism: Viscum album (assembly GCA_963277665.1). Lineage (NCBI taxonomy): Eukaryota > Viridiplantae > Streptophyta > Magnoliopsida > Santalales > Viscaceae > Viscum > Viscum album. The sequence goes on from OY728145.1 coordinate 1,643,573,111, forward strand.
CTCCACATGTTGTGTACACAATGGATAAAATTGAAAAGAAAATTTTAAAAGGACTACAAGAAAATCCACCCAAATGACATATGTGGATAAAATAAAAAGTATAAATATTAATCTGAAAAAAATTTCTATTAAATATCCAAAAAAGATAAACAAGGGATTGAGACATAAATCTATGGAGAAACAAAAACGAATAAAAACTCCTACCTAAAAAGGATCTAAACAGATTGTGACCCCAAAAGAAAACACACATCCTTCATATCCTCTAGTCAGTTGTAGAATCTTCATCATATCCAGAGGACCATAAATTGTGATTAAATACTTTTATGATTGACCTAGGTTCGAATCAAACCTCGAACCCCCATCAGCTCAGTGCAACGATGACAGACCACAAACACCAACACTTGCAAGCGCAGCATCCTACGGACCTTGACTCATCTTACCTCAGTCACAGACGAATCCAATGAACCACGATCTGCTACATGACAAGCCCTCATAGGTGACTCCCAAATGGCACCTCCTGAAACCATAGTTCAATGCCTTCCACTACCCTTTTTCACTACAGTAGGGACCATCCCCCATTTCTTATTTATTATTCTTATTTATTGTTATTATTATTATCATTATCATGTCAATTTTATTATATAATTAAATATTATAATATCATTATTTTATATTATAATTATAATATTAATAGTTTTACCATATAATTATAATATTATTAAAAAACATAATATTAATAATTTTATTAATATAATAGTTATTACATCATATATATATACATACATACATCATATTTTCAAAAAATAAAAAACCAAATAATTTTAATATAATTACTCATATGTCGTATTAAATAATAATGTTCATAAATTAATGTATAAATAATTATAGTTAGTTTTTAACAAAATGATACTACTTAAAAAATTTGACATTATTATTGTAACATACAATATTTTAAAATAATAATTTTAATTGAAACATATAATTTCAATATCTAATTAAAATATTTATAATGTAAAATCATATTTTTATTAAATAATAATAATAATAATACCTTAAATATTTTTATTTATTAAAAGTATATATTAGAAAATATCATTTCATGATACCACATTTCAAATAAGTATAATTAATTTATATTATTTTAATATTTTTTAATGTTTTCAAAATTTCATTTAAAAAGTAATATTAATCAAAGTAACAAAATATATTTTCTATAAATTGAAATCACATAATTTAATTAAAATAATTCATAGTTAAATTATAATTCATTTATTAATTAAAATTATTTTATTATTGAAACTTATGATGTTACATTATCTCTTCTTTAAAAGGATATTTTCTCTTGTAACATTATCATCAAACTGTATAAGATTTTTTATTTTCTACCTTTAGAGTTTAGATAACTATGGCTGCTAGACTTCTATACTAAACAACATATAATCTCCAAAATTCCCTAGACCATTATTCTAAAACAAAATGTCATAACCTCAGCTTAGAACATTACACAATAGAGGACATTTTACCGGTCTAGGTTTTGGAGAGTGAGATGCAAGCAAATAATTTATCAAAGTTGCAATAAAATTAAAACAAATAAAATCCATACTCAATATCGTGTGTGCCCAAATGATGATGTCCATATTTGGACTTCAAAGTGACGTGTGGAAATTAGTTTATAACAATAAATGAGCATTAAATAGCCCAGTATGTGGTTTTAATACAATTGATAAATTTTTTTAAAGTTAATATTTGGAAAATAAATTCTCAAAATACAATTAAAAATACCTTTTAGGGACATTATTTGAAATTTATTATTCTTTTAAAAAATAAAATCACATAGAAAATACTTACTTTTAATATTGATATAAACATATTCTAATGTTATCCAAAAACAATACTCTTGGTTATGAAAAAAACAATATTATAATGTTATTTGAAGAGTTAAAGTCTGTCCTGGGCTTACCCAATTAGTGATGCATGGGTTCAATCCCCATTGACATTCCATATTTACAAAACTCAAGTGTCTTATTTTATTTTGAAAGTATTTTATTCATTATTTAATTATATATGTGTTTACCATTAGTGTTTTGGATTTTAAAATCATATCAATGTGTTAAAATTAAAATTCATATATATATATATGTGTGTGTGGGTGTGTGTATGTGTATGTAAATAAATATATGAATTTATATTTCATCACTTGAATGTCTAGTTATAAGGAAAACTTTTACCAAATAGACATTCCATAGAAATAAACAAATCTTTATCATATCATTTTCAAAACCATTTAAAACATTTAATAAAGAGATTTTTTAATTAAAGTGTGACATACCACATAGATGATTTTAAATGAATTATCATTTGAAAACATTAATCTCCATATAAATAAATCTTAAGATAAATTTTTTAAACATTTACATTAATGAGAAATATTTAAAAGATTAAATCATTAATAAATTTAAAATTATATTTTAGTTGAAGAGTTTTATGAAAATGAGAGATGCTAGAATACAAATTATTGAGGAATGATATTTAATTATAATTTTATAATATCATGAGAATAAAGGGATTCATGATAAAAAATGACAATGCACAATATATACACCACATAACAGTGAATCTGTGCATAAAAACAATTATTTCTCAAAGAAATGTAAATTGAGATGAAATCCCTTATAAAAACTGTATCCTTAGATTAGGGATAAATAAATTACATAATAATGTGTTAAAAATAAGAATACACTCAATATAAGTGGATATTAAGTGTGAAACAATCATAGGTTATTAAAAAATATTCATATAACACCATATTCAAGAAGAATAATTCTAACCCAAAGAATTGAAATTGGGTGAAGAAGTTCCCTTAGAAAAAAATTGACTGCATAACAGTGTCACATTAAAATTCAGAAAATTAACTAATGAGAGAAAAAGAGTATATCAGCACTTAGAGTTAAAATATACAACAATTGGGATATATAAGAACATATCCCAACATATTATGATGTAAATTAAAATACATAACAACAAGAATCCTTCTAAAAATGGAGGGTGAAAGGTTCCCTTACTGATTTGGTAACATACGAAACATACACCCCATAAAAGAATGATACATCAATGAAGATTTAAATACCCATAAATTAATATATTTTATACAAAGAGTACAATCATGTGTAGTACATACACCACATGAAGGATACAGTGACAAATATATCATGAATCTCACGGGAATAAAATGTCACATTAAACCCTTTACCACATTGTAATCAATCGATTCGTATGACCAAAAGTAAATAAACACCAAATGAAACAAAGAATAATATGAATATAAAAATAATCATGATAATTAATATCAAATGGCAGTACAAAATACACCACATGAAATTAATAAGTGGCTAACAATGGAAATCTTACAAAATTAAAAGTGAGATAAGAAATCCCCTTACATCGTGTCCAACTTGACTTGTCGGTTCCTTGTTCTTCCTAAATAATAAACTTAATTTAATTTTTACTTTATTAATAACCTTTTTCATGTTTATTATTACGTTTATAGAACTCATTACCATGTTTGAAATATTACGTAATCGTTTAAGTTAATAAAAGTTGTTTTGTCTATATTTGGATCTTGAGTCAAAAATGAACACCTTATAATTACATGTCGTCAATGTGGTCAAGATTCCATTATCTCCAGAATGATATTAATGATTTATATATCATATATATGATATATATCCATTATATATTTGTATTCATAATATTATATAACATTTAGAGGTTATAAATTAAATTCACCATTCATGGAAACGGTATACAGTACGTACGCATGAACCCTAATTTCATTTCTATTTCGTATTTTAGTTAACTGGAAAATTAATGACACATAGTGATATTATATTTCAAGTATAATATCATATATAATTTCAATATATCCATCCTTTATACTTTCCATGTATGGTATGAATGATTCATATCACTTTAAGGGTGTGGCATTCCGCACTTCCTCAAATGAAATTAACACGTTTACTCATAATGGAAACCATAAAGGTATTATATAAATTAAAAAAAATACAGAAGAATAAAGAAAAATGAAACATAATATATATAATATATATATACAGTGCCATCACAATGGTCACCATAAAAGGTTGTAGGAGATAATTGGACAATCATTGTTTCGTGAGGCATTAGTTTTCCATCGATAGAAACAATATTTTCATTACACTTTTGATGGAGTTGCGTATAAGTGTAGTTCAAATCCTCCTTATAACAATATTCTATTATATTTAGGATACTATTGTTGTTATAAGAGAAAGTAATAAAAATGTTTTTGGGGTATGGAGAAGTAAAATAACACAAAATAACTTAAGAGAATTTGTTACCATTATATAAGGTAACTCCCTTGGGTTTGAAACAAAAGGGTTTCTTGAATTCCCTTCTTCCTAAGGTTAGGCTAGTAGGTGTGACTGAAGGATGATGGATCTAAATCAGGTAAAGGTTGGATGACCCAAGGGGCTTGAGAAGTGTGAGTAATGGGTTAGAGGTGAGGGCTTTTTATAAGGGAGAGGAGGGTCTATTTAAGAAAGTGTGAAAATATGATTTTATTATATAATGATTATTAGTTTCAAAAGGTTGATAAAAAATTAAATTAGAAGATAAGACGACTCATTTAATAAATAAAATCATCAAATACGAATTTTATATGTTTTTTATATTATTTTAATATTTATAATCTTATTTATTTAAATCATTTATTAATAAAGTAAACACTACATCATTATAGTTTCTTAAATAATTTAATTTATTTAAAGTCTAAAAATTATAAAAAAATAGCATGATGTTGGATATATTTTTATATTTCCAAAATAATATTTATAGTGGAAGTGTTTACTTATATAACCCTATCTAAAAATAAATTTACTAAATGATTTTTTTATTTTTGTCTTTACTTTATGATAATTAAAATAAAGTGTCATTATCACTCCCAAGTGGCCCCATGGGGTTACAAAATCAACCCAAGGATTATTATGGTCATATGTGTATCAAAAAATTAGATTTGGACACATGTTAGGGTAATTTTATATTTTTATAGTAATATTTGTTAACCTTATTAACCAGATTTACCCTTTACCAATGTCAAAAAAATATTTTCTGAAGTAAATATTAATAATGTCTAAAAATAAAAGATACATATTTACAATTTGGACATCCTAATTACAAATATGAAATCCATTTTTCCAAATTCAAAACACATAAGTGGATTAAATTAATTTAAAATTAATTTCCACTGGCAAAACAAAAGGCATGTTTTTCTAAAATAATAACTATCAAAAGATTGACACTTGTTTATGTCATATTTCAAAGTGAAATTAATTCCAATAACAAATATTAGATTAAATGGTAAAAATGAAATCTAATTACACTTTAAGAAAAATTAAAATGATATTCTAGCTATATAAATAAATTAGATTAAAAGGTCTTTTTGAATTAATATACAGTATTTTTTACTATTCATCAAATATTGAATTTTATTTGAAAAATACCAAAATTTTACCCAAAGTGAATTTTGATGTCATAATTATAAATAATAATTTATTTGGTCAAATAGAACATATAAAAGTGAAAAAAATGGATTTAATGTGGGTTCTCCATCAAAAGGTGGTAAATCGACCTTTTAATGAATATTAGAGTATTTATACATAAAATCATATTATTTCTTATTTTAAGACTCTAAAATTTATTTTATAAGTGTAAAAACATTTAACAAACATGTATATTCATATTTTATTTAGTTATGTCCATTCCCTCTAATACAACGACTAGGCGTTAACTATAATTTTAATTAATGGTATATTATTATTTTTTAGTATGACCAAATGTTGTGTGCAACATAATATTTCAAAGAAACTTGTTGTTGCATTCTGGGTAGACCATCAAACATAGTATCCCCATTATTGTAAAAATAATATTTAAAAAATATTAATAAATATAAAAAAGTTATATACTTTATTTACATGGTATGTTACAATAACACCTTGATAATTAAATGTATGATTATATTCAATTAAGGAAATGTGTTTGATATCATTCTCATCCTATAACATAGAACATTAATGATACTGCCATATACATTGATAATTTTAAAAATATTAAGTTTAGACATTAAAACCAAGGTGGTATATTCATTATAAATATATAAGAGTAACTAATGTACAAAATATTAATAAAATGTAATTTAATTTTTACCTTTAATACTTCTAAAATTAAATCTATATCGCTTAAACATCTAATATGCTTGTATTTTTAAAGTATTTTTGTAATATTTGGAATTTCATGAAATATGAATAACAATTTTAAGACACTTAATAGTATTAATTATAATATATTAATTATATTCATAATAGGTTATCACAACATCAATTAGTAAATGATATAAAGTAATAACGACGATTGAAAATAATCTAAAAAAATACATTTCTTAACAAAATAATTTATTCATTATATCTGTTCCTTTTGTATTTCAATATTAATTTTATAAATTATATATTTTGAATCTCAAAAAATTGATATTATTTTTTAATTCTTGTTAGTTATAGGTTTTTAGTATAAACAATTAGGATTATTTTAATGTTGATTTTAATTTGAATAGTGAAATTTACAATTTTATGATATGTCATAATTTTTTGTTATTATTCACATATAGATATGTGATCAAAAATTGTGAAACCATTTTATAATTAATATATTTATTATAAGTGAAATTATATATAAAAAAATATTGATTATATTTTAAAATCTCATATCATATATTTTAGAACATGAGTAATATTTTTCTCATGAAATTGTTTTTAATACATCATCCATTTATTATTTTAATTCATTTTAAAAAATATAAATGATTAAAATAAAATAGATTTAAAATTTTGAATCATTATTAATGTATTATTTAATAAGGAAAATTCAATTTTAGTTCATAAAGATTAAATTGCATAGGTAGAAACTAGTTACCATGTTAGTATTAATTTATATTTAATGGTTTTAACATAGTTAAAATGAGGAAAAAATGTTTAAAAATTACTATTAATGTGTTTTAGAGGCCTTTAATGAACGTACCCCTACCTCACTTCAATATTTTTTTGAATCTATAATTTGTGGTGGCTTTACATTATAAAAATATTTAGGTTATTAATAATTATCCCTCCCTTTTGGCTTATAAATGTGGAACACCTCATATCACATTCCCACACACCAATACCAAAATATTTCATTCCAAAAAGATACAAATACATAAATAATATATCCTATCAACCATAAATATATTCCCATTTTCAATGCCTTTCCCTAAAGAATTGACCACCGATGAATATAGATATTTCATGAAGAGAGGTGTAGTTTTCATACAACTACATTATCTTTTATGTTTTCATTTAATAACTTATTATTAAAAAAATTAAAAAACACTATCTTCAAATAAATATCTCAATACAATTAGTATACTATTATGTTATTAAAAAAAATTTATATGTGATGAAAAACATTCCCTTTTCTTTTTTGAAATATGAATCTATCATTCCAATGTTGTGTGGACTACTACAACAGTGATTTAACTTACTATTTTCTCATCACCATTTTAAACTGATTTTACTAATTGGGAATTTAACAGATATTAGTATGATATTTATGAAATATTTTATATTTTTTAAATTATAATCCATTTTACTCCATTTACTCATTCAATGGGAAAAAATCACCAATCTTGTGTATGTGTTACCTATTGCAATTATAAAATGATTAATTACAATATTTTATTTCATCACTTATTTTCATGAATTGGAGTAATACTTTTTTATTTTATAATCATTATGATTATGAAATAATTTAGTTTATGAGAAGATAAAATTTATAACCTGTTAAAATTAATATTTAAAAAACCAATGTTAATTCAACCGTCCAAAAGTTCATTGCAAGTGAAAAATGATTATTTTTACTCTAATATAAATTAATATTGGTTAACATATAATATAATTCCATCTAATTTAGATATTATACAAAAAAACACCATATATTGGATTTTTTTATTTAGTTGTTGTTATATTACTCGTAAACCAAAATGTAATCATATATTGATATTATTTGTCCTTTTTTGGGTTTGTTTAACCACCAACATGAACAATTTTATGAATTTTTAAATATATGAATATTCAAAAATAATTAAACATACATTATATTAAAAGTATTTAAATAAATAAATCAATATTAGAAAACTAATTTTCTTATTAGAATCATTCATTAAGAAAGAATCATTGGTTCTATGAGAAAAACCAAAACAAGATTATACATAATTTCTTCAGAATGGTTTCTTGTAAAAATTTCCATCAAAATGAAACTATACCTTGATAAATCTCATGTAAAATATAATATATTTTATTTTATGATCTTTATAATATTCAATTTTTTATTAGAATGAATATAAACACTATTTTTATCAAACTAGTCCAAACTGATCTTTATAACATACACCCAATTATAAAATTGTGTCGTAACAAACTATAATTTGCATAAGAAATTATTATAAATATAGACTATACAATTTAATGTTATGAGTAACATTATAAAAAACATTTTTATGATTTATATGTTGCTTATATAGTTGGATAATGTGTTTTCAAAGAATTGATGATAAAATGTATTGGCTTATTGCCTAAAATTTTCACAATAGGAGACAAATTTATTATTATATTACATTTTTAATTTGGAATGTTACTTCCACTACCCCATTAATATTCTAAACCATAATCCTATAATATTTTGTGAAATTTAATTTTTCAATTTATAACATATACTACAATAGGATTTTGACTTGAATGTTTTCAAATTCATAGGTATTTCATTGTTTTAATTATGATTTTTTGAGATATAATATATATTGGGAACCTCTTTTTACATGTATGGTTTATTTAAATTACATTTATATATCTATAGATTATTTTTTATTTCAATGAATATGATAATCCATATCATATTCCCTTCATGAAACTGTTATCGATTTAATTGTTACCTCATTAAAAATTTTATTTGGTAAGTCATCTTTCATTTATTGGATTATGATAATTATCATGAACTTATATCATATAATATGTTTCAATTATTCCTATAATTGTATTTTGTGATTATATATAATTTTTTATATGGAATTACACTGCTAACTCATATGTCATTATCGAATAGTTCATAACAAATCGATTATGTTTCCTGAAGGGGATGTTAATAGGTCGAGTATCTTTTCAATGAGTTATATATTATTATCTTCAACGTTTTTATTATATTTATTTGTTCTCCCTTAATAATTCTATATTATATGTTATTTTATATTCCACTTGGGAATAATTATTTTTTAATAAGAGTAATATTTTATTATTATGTTTTAAATGACCCATTTTTAGAATTGAAAATTCCAAGTATTAAAAAGGTTCCATTGACCAAAAAATTGTGTTATATTTAGCTCTACAATTACTATACAACAAATTTCTCAGTTGTCAATGATCTATTTTTGGATATTAATATTAAATATAAATTTTTTGAAAGGCATTCTCTTTATAATTTCAATAGAGGCTTTTGATTATGACTTATATGTTGATAATTTTTGATAATGTTAAATATGATTTGAAAAATATATTTTTGGATTTCACAACAAATTTTCATTAAATTTTCAAATGGATTTGCACATATTAGATTTAGTATAATTACATTTTCTATTAATAAATGTAAATATTTAAAATGTAACCGATTTATCCCAAGGTATCAAAAAATTAGATTCGTGAATTCTTTTTCAAGAATGTTTCTTCTTCTATGAAATAATAGAAATGAGTTTCCATTGTTACTCAAAGGATACATTCTTTTATAACCATATATATTAAAGGTAATAGGTTCATGATTATAGAATGACTATTTTCTTACTTTTCATTATTTAAAAAAATCATCATATGTGATGTAATTAATGAGGAGATGATGATTCTTGGGGAATTGTGATTAATTCGGTTAATAGAATTAGATGTCCAGATTGAGAAATTCTACATGTAAATATTGATGTAGAGGTTATTATTTCTGAATTTTTATTGATTAATTTACTAGAAGTGGATGTTATGCTTGGAAAATTATTCTTATAACTGTGCTGATTTTTGAACTGTTCATAAATTCCAAAACTAATGTCTAAGGATGAAATATATATTTCAACAAGAAAAAGTTAACACCATAAGATTTGTTTCATTTTCATAATGATTTTTTTGATGACCTTAAATAAAATAACTAATTGTATAGGGAATGAATAATATGGTCATTTTTTATTTTTGTTGAGGTTACCATTTTTTTATAGTAGCTTCATATGTCGTGACATATTTAAATAAAATTGTCCATACATTAGCTGGATATCCAAGACAACTCAACCTTGATCTGGTGGGAGAAAGCCTCAACCATGAATGATAATCCTCTTATCTAGCCATCCTTGGATAAATGAGTGTGGGTGGGAACATGAATACATATACTAGATACTTTGGTAAAATACTGCCTCCACAGTTATCATTTGTGGGATATCTGGGGGTGATCATATTAGACCACCCCATATATGCATATACAGTGTTCTCATGCTTTGATTTGTGTTTATATCCTTATAGTGATGATGGATCAAATATAAAAATTATGTTAAGATTAAATCACTTGAATATCCCATATTGGATTAGAGATATTGAGATATTGTTCATCATTATTTAAATGATACATGCCTAACAACCAAATTTCAATATAGATTATCTTCTCCATCAGATATCCTCCTACAGTTCAATTCAACCATTTAAACTCTGGGGTTTCTAGTTTCACTAGAGTACATTTCTAGGTATGAGACAAGCAATAGATGCAATATAACCTAGACCAATGATCAAATCATAGGTAATTAGAAAGGGATTGTAACACAAATACCTAAATTATATTTCAACTTTCATTCATTCGATTATTCAATTAAATGAGTCATCGAATTAAGAGGCATTAACAAGAGGTGATCATGTGAAACCACATTGTCGTGATCTATGTATCATGTGATCATATAGAGTCAATAAACTGGGGTATCTCATGATCTCTTGTGATATTAGATGAATGTGAATCCATCATGTTATTCCATCACATGTAGAATATGTTTTTTCCATTTTATGAACATTCCATTATTTAGTAATTTAATCACATTATGATTTCGGTGGTTGTTAATTGTTTTTCCATCATTGACTCACATGAATATAAAGCTGATCATGTGATGTATTAATGTGTATCGACATTAAGAAATGGGATCTTCTGATTTCATGATAAATCAAAGATTTTTAGTATTTCAAAATGAAATATATCCAGATATATTTGGGTATTTAAATGATAGTTGTCTATCACCTTAGGATTACAAAAATAGGATATGTATCTCTCTATATATAAACTGAGGTTGGTGTATTGAAGTTTCCTTTTCATATTTTCGAAATAAAGAGAGACATCTCATTTCAAAAAATATAGAATCTATGTAAACACTTAGGTTGAAGTAATTAGGCATCGATGTGATATATTCACTCTATGGAAATTGAGTTCTCATTAATTTTTCATTTAAATTAGTACATGGGATAAATCCTTTTCCCATGTAGAAGAAACATGTATTTCTCCTAGGTCTCATGATGAGAAGTAAAATATTGCAATAAGAAACCTTGGTAATGGGATGGAAGACAAAAAGGTTCTTAGGATTCATTAACGGGAATCTCTCATGTGAAGAACTATGATAATTTGTGAGGCACTTTACTAGATTATGTAATAGTGATGAATAAAATCACTCAGTACATACCTAGAATATATGAATGTAACATATGGTATTATGACACAATATACGTGTCCTTGAACATTAAAAAGTTATAATTTTTTTGAGACACCGTATGCTATCATATTCAAGAAAATAAAAAGCGTTTGAAGGTGTTCACTTGTTCATTTGAATGACACCCCAGTTGGATACCTATGTCATAAGAAGGATACATTATAGGGTCTCATGAAACATTTATGTGAACACTATTTTTGAATCATACATGATTTCACATGATGCTCTTATGCAAAGAAAAAAATGATGTTTTAAATTACAATATGAAGATTACTTGTAATACAATCATTATATACACCCTATGTGTTGAAATTATAATAAATCAATATCATGGAAGTCAAAATCAATGAGATGATCCAAGGGTTACTAAAGGATGTTTAGATCAAATAATGAAAAATATAAAGAAAAATAATAATTAATAATGATAATGTGATGTATTTAATGGTCATTACTTATAAATTATTCCATAGGAAAAATATTTAAAATGATAAATAACGAAGATATTAGCATTAAATTGTAAAATTCAACACATATTTTCTCATCATGGATGAATACAGAATGAATAAAAATGATATCCCATTAAAAATTAATTCATTAAATAAGGAACGGACAAAACAAAAACAAGATTCATTACCCTTATCATTCATTCATGATCATGGATAAACTCAATAACATTTAAAACCCTATTATGTAGCTCTACATCTATATTTAAAACCTCTATAATATTCACATAGATATATGGTTGAACATTAAATTATGTAAGACAATATTTTTTCCCATATATTAGGATTTCCAATTCCATCATTTTTAAATGTAAAAATATTGGATGTTTTAAAATCCTCATAATGGATAATCTATCATTTTCATTTCGAATCAAATCATCGAAAACCTTGTTCGATTTACCATGGTGGTAGTGTATTGAGAAGTAATAATTTGTAATCATCTACAACCCCAATCATTGTTTTATAATAATCTCATTTTATGTGAATATATACGTTAATCATTTATGATTGGTATATATATATAACATATATCCATAATGGTGATGCTTCCATATCATTAATATATATGTTTACACACCTAACTTCAAATCATTAGTTGGGTAATTATGATGATGAATAGATAATTTTAATTCGGAATAATATATAACCATTTAACTCATCCTAATAACACATCCCTATACATTCATGGAAGAAAAACTATATATTAAAAACTGTTCTCCAGTATATGGTAATATAATCATATATGTGAAAATTAATATAATCATTAAATCCTTGATATTTTATTCACATTAAATTGTCCAAAGGTACTTGTCTCCCTCTGAGTTATCAACACCATAATATTAGATAGTCATAAAAACATCTCTAGAAACTGCTGAATTTTTTATCTAAAATAGGAAAACTATTTATCTCAATCACTACGATGGGAATGATCCAACTTTCAATATCCTTTATATTTATAGATCTAACAATATACCCTCAATTTAGATTATACGACCTAAAAATAAAAAGATTTTCAAAAAAATGATAACTTTGTAAATTTATTATATAGTTTATCCATAGATAGTTTCTTTAGTATAATTTTTATGTGATATTCTTGATCATCCGTTCAATTTCAATATGTAGGAATATTATCAATAATTATTACCACAAACTAATAAAGGTATTTTTTATAGATACTAATTATTAAATCTATAATGATATTAGGGGAATTAGTAAAACTGAATGACATTACTATATATTCAGAGTGTACATACCTTGTACAGAATTTTGCCTTTGGTATATCCTAGTTCTTGACCCTTAATTGAAGATATCTATAAGGATGAGAAGTCTGGGAAATTTTTTTAACTCTATGCAGTTGATCAAAAAATTAATTAATATAGGGAAGAGGATAACTATTTTTAATTGTGACCATGTTCTGCATTCGATAATCAATTATGATTTTCATTATTCTATATTTTTTAAAAAAAATCAAAAAAGTGCAACCATGTGCGACAGACTTGTTCGAATTAGTTACTTGTTATGGACATCTTATAGGTTATTCTTTAATGATAAAAACACAATTACAAACATTATATTGTAATTCTACTAATTTTTTTTGGAATAATGTATGATTTATATTGATAAATAAACATCAGGTATTGTTGGAAGTCTAGGAAACTCTTACACAATGGAATCAACAAATTCTTTCACAATAGGTATATTATCAATGTTGGGTTTCTCCCAAACAACTTGAGATGAACCCCCTTATGAATATAAGTTATGACCCATATAATATATGTTATACCCATTGAAATTCCATAATTATCATCAGATAAATTTATGACCATAGGTTGTCTTTTAATATTATAGATAACTTCTATTCCCCAAAAGTTTTTGTGTCTATTTTTGATGAAAAAAATCCCATGTCCAAAATGACATAAAATTCTAATACATGATGAATGACATGATTTATAGGATACGAAATCCAACCATTGTCATCCAGAGAGGAATTATAGACTTGTGATGTTATCATCGTACCATTAGGGGCTTTCATTACTAGTTCATAATATAATAATTCAGAAGGAATTTTGATACCCTTATAAAATACCTTATATATGAAATAATGGGAATATCTAATGTCAAATAAGAAATAATAAGTTCTAGAGTGATGGTATGTGTACCTTTTACCATGTCATTATCCCACCCTTTATCAGAAACAATACATGCATGGTATTTCCCTTTATCTCTAAACTAGTAGGTTAATCTCATTCAACATCATCCATAACCTTAGGATTTTATAGCTGGTTAGAATAATTCCAACAAATATTTTATGATATACACCGAAGTGTGGGTGGTGCATTATTTGTAGATTTCTCTATATTCACATCACTTTTTATCATTTTCCCATCACTTTAGTAATAAATTTCAAAAAATACATTGATTAAATGCTTAAAACATTTAATAATTCCATTAAGATAATTCCTATAATGCATCGTTCCACAGATTTTTCATAATGGAAAACTCATCTTTTTCTCACCATTTTCAGTATACATTTCTTTAAAATCCATTTCTCATTACATATCAAAACCATTATACTAATACATATCTCCATCATCCAATACCCTAATTATATAACATAAATATATTCTTCATAGCTATCAACTTTTTTATTTATAATTCTATTTAGAGTTATAGTTTTATGCCACTAAATAACCAATCAAACATACATTCATATTAGATGTTAACACTATAATCGTACCTCAAAAATCATCTAAAATATATCTCCTAGTTAACAATAGACGCATCATCCTTTTTCTTAGCTCATGTAATTCCTTCTCCACATTAGTACGAAAAATACAAGGAATGTAATTATATAAAAACATGTCCTTAATATTTTTGCAATCCAATGAATCAATTTTATAATATTACCAATCGTATAGAATGAAAAATATGTTTTCAATGGTTCTAATCCATTTTTCAGAAACTTGTGTATTAGAATACCCACTAAAATAATTTCGATGTTTCCTCAATATGGATTCAACAGAAGGAAGTTCCCTCTTTTGTTCATTTGGAAGTCCAACATGATTCATATAGTGTGAATTTTCAATAAGAATAAAAATGATTTTTTTCATTCCATATCCCATAATTTATAGATTATTAGGATAAAAATAATTTTATTTTCCATCATAAAGATCATTAACATGGTTCCTTTGGGATCCAGTAAATTAAAAAAAGAAAAAAGTATTGAATAAGAAACAATAATCATTATGGGGAACCATATAACCATGAATACCCCTTTATCTGACCTCTTCATCATGAAAAAATATTTAGTTTCTAACACCATAGGTTTATCTTAGTTAAATATTGGTTTTCATTTATTTGAATCCTTCATGATGGTTTATAATGATTCTTTAATTTGAAAAGAATATCCCATAGTATATTAAACTTGGTGTGTAGACGAGCCCATTTTTGTGCACCAAGTGGTGATTTAGCCTAACTCAACGTTCGATTTAAGATTAAAAACCCCTAGGAACTTCTATTCAATAGACACATCCACATATAGTTCAAAAAATAAAGTTAATTTAATGGAAATCACTCACTCTATCATTTATTAAAATCCAATTATGTTTTCCTACAATTTGACTCATCTGTGGACTTATCCTTACACATGTCATTGGGGATCTAGTTAAGGGTTTCTCAATCCTACTTCCAATGGTTTACTAATCATTTCCCATGATAAAAATGATAAAGACCAATTATTAAAATAAGTAGATATTAAATAATATTTTTTGAATATTCATTACATTACAAAAACCCATGCCTAAGTACCGTAATATTTTAGTGTCTTTAAAAACATGAAAACAAAAACAACAAATACATAAGAAAACTAAATAATATATAATAAGGATATTTATAACTAGAAACCTTGAAATAAAAATAATAAAAAATTATTTATCGTAACCTATGGAAATGAATCATAATAAAGGGTAAACACTGAATCTCATTAAGGGTAAATAAGTTACTTATGTAAGGATAACATTATGATTAGTGTGTGGAACATCAGAATAAAATTTTAAAACCATATAATGTATATCAAAGATTGTAATATTGAATCATAGAATAAATATTGGATCTTTATTAGACATTAATCAAATAAAAATAAATTTACATTATCCATGATATCATAAAAATTCCCTAATACATTTTTTGGGGAAAAAATAATCATTGAAAATCATGTCCTTATTATTCAAGGATCTTTGACAAGGGTATCATAATGGAATCAGTTTACTCACAAAAAAATAATAGTGGCCATGTCTTAATCCAAAAACAATCATAATAGTAAAATTACCTTATTGTAATGAGTTCAATCCATGCAATTTCCTTTTCTATCTCATGAGATATAAAACATTACCCAATATATTGGCAGGTGATATAGCTTCCACTCATCTCATAATGAAAACAATATTTATATCTTCACTGTGATCACAAAACTACAATCATATCATAACTAATGAAATTTAATGGTTTTCCAAAATATTTCATCATATCATAACATATATAAAATATATAGGTTTCTAATCTTTTCATTATGACATCATAGCACAACCTGTGAAAAAATATGTGTGTTTATGCAAATTATATCCTAGTATAACCAATGAAAGATGTATAGATCTAATGAAAATAATTCCATAAAAAAATAAACCATTTAGAGAAAGAATAATATTAAAATCCTTGGATGATATCCCGATCAAGGCATGGGTAACCTCAACTAATGTCATGATATATGGAAAATGATTTTGAGCGGTGAACTTAAAAATTTCTTGTCGAACATATCCTTTTTTCTTTGAAAAAGAATATAAAATGACAAGAGGATTCCAATAATTTTTTTTAGAAATGTCAAACATATGAAAAAATGACTTTTAAAAATCATATTATAATAATAAAAATTTGAAATCCATTAAAAAACGTTTTGGATGAAAATAGAGTTTCGGCCGAAGAACGAAATAAAGTAATACTTTCAAAAATATAATTTATAAATTATATTATGTAAAAAATAGTAGAAAAATGTAATATTACTTAAAAATAATGAATAATTATAAAAAAATAAATTTTTTTTTGATAAATTGATCTTTATAGTTTATCATTGTGAACATAATAATAAACAACAATAATAAACGATTATATTGTTGCATAAAATCATTACCCCTTCGATAATAATGAATTGTAATCCCCATAGAGTAATAGCATATACATGAACAAAAAATATAATGATTATAAACAAATTAATGAAATTACATGTCTAAGCTATTTTATATACACATAATGAGTGAATATAAGTGAAAAACATAATGTATGTATCAAAGAATGAAATTTGAGATAAAAATATATTTTCATAGGTCCAAATATCCTTTTAATATGTTCATAACTCATGTATAATAATTATTAGTTAATTATTAATATATTAAAGAATAACATATATATATATATATATTACCTAATATGACTTTTTCTAACCTTTTCTTACATAATTATTAACAATTCCATGTTAATTTTATGTTTTGGGTAGTAACCGCTTTGTTTATCATGAATATTTTTATTTATTAATTCTGGTCATCATAATTTGATCATGATTTAATAATATAAATAAATTTTCCTTGATATAAATATTATATATATTAATCATCTATGAATTTAATTTAATCTATTAAATTCAATGATATAAGAAAAAATTTTCTTGGAGATGGTAGGTCGTGCGTACGTATAAACACTATTTTCATTTGGTTTTCAAATTGAAATAAATAATTGTTTATGATATACAGTCATTATAGAAAATGTTTATTTCATATATATCAAATATTTTTATTAACCCTATCCTCATATAATTTTTTGTTATGAATGAATTAATCACATCACTTCGTGAGGTGATAGTACGCCCTACACATGGGCACTGTTATCGTATTCTCACAAAATGTAGAGTATGAAGGTATGTGTGAAATAATTATTATATAATTATAATATTATGAAAAATAAAATATAACAATTTTTAATCTATCATTATTTCCGACCATGATATGAGGAAGTGGAAAACGAATAATATCACTTCGTGAGGTGATATTCCACCGTACACAAGAATGATGATTTTGTAACAGATTTGATGGAAGTAGTGATAATTATAGGTTATTCACATTACAAAAAAACATGAAATAATATTTCATATTATTATTTAATTATATAATAATTGAATAATAATAATTTTAATTGTTTCATATAGAAATAATATGAAAACAGTCATTGAAAAATATTATGTCTTCTTCAGGCATCCAGCATAGGTTTTCACCAAAATACTTGCATTGTTGGCTTCCAGTAAACAAATAATAACACTAGGTCAATATTAGGGATTCTACAAAGTTATTTAGGAATATATTGTATTAAAAATGGGATTTATGGTTTCAAGAGAAGAGGGTAAGTGGTGACCATTTATTAGTTAGGTGAGGGGAACAGTTGTAATTTTTTTAGAAATAATTGATTATAACCATTTTATTTCATAACACAATTCTCCAATAATATAAAAATATCAATCCTAGATGTCCAATGGAAAAATAATTCAATAAATTTGTTTTGGTAATGGTTTGTATAATTGTTAACATTTTCTTATAAGATTAACCCCACCTTATTAACTTATTTTTACCGTAATCATGACAATTGATTTTAACTTTTTCTATTAATCATTAGGGTACAAAAATAATTTCACCTAAATATATTATATAAATTATTCAAATAAAAAATATGTAATGCATTTTTTCTAATTATATTTCTATAATTCAAAAAAATTTATATTAATATTATTTTAACAAACACAACTAAAATTAGGGGTTTTAAAGTGAAATTGATCAAATGTTTGAAAAGTTTTTTTATCAAAATCACTAGTGACATTGATTACAATGACATAATTTGGATTAATTTTAGTTTTATTGAAATAATTTTAATTAAAATAAAATTTAAAATTTTACTTATATTTATAAATAAATTAACTTAAAAGTTAGTTTACAATTAAATTTCAGTATTTTGTACTATTAATAAAAAAACTCATTTTTTAAGAAATCTAAATAATTCACCATAATAACATATTTACATATTGATTTAAAAAATTCAATTATATTTTATCATATTATTTTTATAATAGTGATAATAATTTGTTTATTAATATTCACAAAAGTAAATAAGAATCTTTTTTTGAAAATAGTGTTTTCGAAACATATACAAACATTATAGAAAAACAAGTACTTTTATCAATATGTTTATTTTTTTATAAAAATGCTATAATTAATATTTGAAATATATTTATTATGATTTATATTTCTAAATTTTACATCTAGGTCATAATGGTCATGTTTAAATAACTATAGTATATAGTGTTTTTGCTAATACTTATTGTCATGTATAACAAATGCTAACCCATAGTTTTATGTTTGTCAAGAATAATGGAGTGTAAAAAACTACTCGATCATAGAATAGTGTTTCATTTAATTTAATATATCATTGAAATATTATTTAATTTAATATAATTATAAAAAAACATGTGGTGCTACATAAGATGACTCAAAAGGGAGTTAAGTTCTTACTTCTTGATAAATGTGAAAAAAAAATTAATGGAACTGAAATGATATTAGTTTATAATTCTTGTTTTTACACTATCACAGAGTGGATATGTATTTTTGATATATAGTTATGAATCAATGAATTTACTAGGATAATACCTCATGAAATATGATTCAGTGAAAAATTAATCCTCTTATGATTTGAAAATTTGGGAGATAAATTTTCAGACTCCTGATTTAGAGAGAGAAATGATAATATTTGAAATGACTTTTTATAGTTATTATATAAATGGTGAATGGTGTGATAAATATACTAATAATGATATCTTGAAGTATATATTTACAAAAATAGAGTTCAATATCTTCTAGATAAGTTGGTTGATGTTGATCAATTATTATCACTTTTAAATATATTACCAACATCTGAAGGAGAACATGGAGGATAATTCCCCATGACATAATATAAATAATTAAATCACGAGTAAAGGAGTCAAATTAAATCATTCTTTGATAAATTTTCAAACACACTTCCATGAATGGATTAAGAATGTGTTGATGGATGATGTGAAATTTTAAAGATAGTTAAGAATATTATTGAGTTTAACCATGATCATGATTGAATAGTGGTTTAGGAATATAGTATGTTCCCATTCAACACAATATATAGAAAAGGTGTTATTTTATGAATCTGATCATTAATAATTTTCTATTAATCCAAGATATACAATGATGAATAGATATCTTCATGAGTTTTTATAGTGGGACAACCTGGAAATGTATATTGAATAATATGTATCATTATATATAGTATGTTAGAATGGTAAATATGTGGTATATTAGGATATGGTGTATTTACAACCATTATCTATACATAAATATAAATGGGATAAACTACCATTTAATTCATTGTTTAACTCTCATAAAAATGAAATGTACATAATAATATTTTGTTTGTAGTGAGTCATGTTATAAATTCATCAAATTTTATTTAAATTACATAAGAATTATTTCGTTTTAAATATTACAAGACATTCATTTAGAAAGTTTCATGTTTTGATGGAGTGCCACCTATTTTTTATTTTGGATCATTGTATGTGGATTACCTTAGTGTTTTGGAGAAGTCTTCAACAAGGTCTCGAAACAGAGTTGTTTCATAATAATTCTAAAAATCCTTAGATATACGTTTCGTCTATATAGAACAATAAAATTATTGAGGACATGTTTAGTATTTTTCAATGTATTTCAATGGTGGTTGGGATTGATACATTCCTTTGGTGGAATGTAATTACAATAATTTCAATATGTTAATAATAGATATTTCTCAACATGAATCTCTTTGTTGTAGGATGTGAATAACTCCCATGTGTTTGGTTGAACATATATAAACACATATATTGGGGTATTATTTTTCTTAAAATCACAAAGAATTTTACAGTCTTTCAATTGCACATCTGAGAAGCTCAATGTGAATAGAATGTTTATGTTTATAATGATCGATGAAATCAATAATTCAAAGTTAGTGACTTGGTATCACTATGAATATATCCTTAGAATAAGTTTTTTATGTTATCAATAAATGGTATTATATGTCTTGGTTATACCAGTCCCTTTGAAATTATTGATCATAATTGGACGATAGATTATAACATAGCCTTTGCATTTAATCTTCCAGATTTTCATGATGTGTTCCATGAATGTATCATAAGTAATTATATACACGACTTTTCAATTTTACTGATCTCAAAGGCTCTACAACGAGAGAATTATCTTTCTTATATATATCAATCGGTGGAGTCTCTATATCAAAGAGTGAATGTTCTATAGAATAATACCACTAACCCCTCAAAATTATTAGTGGTATAACCGCATATTTGAATAAGATTTGTGGGATCCAAAGGATTTGATGTTGCATAATTATCCATCGATTTTTTTATCAATGTGGTATAATTCTACAGGTGACATAATTATATTGATGGTATAATGTAACACCTTGATATTTTTTTATATATTTCTCTTTAAATTAATTTTATTTCTTTGGTAGCTTCCTCTAAATGGAACATCTGTTTTTAAAAATATGATGATATACATTTAAATTCATATTATATGGTAGTTATAACATAGATATTGGATTGGAATTTTTAATAAGAATATGAAAATTATGAAAAGTATATTTTTCACATGTATAGAATTAATTCATTGTTTTTATATAGAGAAATGAATATGATATTTAAAAATGTATATTTTTAAAAAAAATATTTTTATAAATATAACATGTCATTATGTTAATAATTCAAATTAATCATTTAATTTTAATTATTTTAGTTAAATTTCTATATAATATATTAGATAAAATGTTTTAAATTTAATCTAATATTTTTACTGTGATTAGGGTAAGAAGAAATCATGTTAAGTATTTAAAATGTATTTTAGAAAAAAATAGTTTTCATTGTTGTTATTGTGGTTATTTTATAATGAATTTCAAAAAATTCATAAAATATAATATTGATAATAGTTATCCTTAAATTATATTCGGAGGATAAAATATTTAATATAAGACTCGTTTTTTAATTATTAATAATAACCATGCTATGTATTTTAAACAATTTATGTGTTAAATGAACCTAAGAGGGATTACAGTAGGGGATATGACCCATAAATCACCAAAACAAATTTGTTTATTTCATTAGATATGTTCTTTTCTACCATAGGAATCATTCAATTGATGTTTTTGATATTTATTTCTGCATTCCATGTATAATGACCTAAATATTATTTAATATAAATAATAAAGAAAATTGTCTATCTACTTGTTTTGATATATATTATATATCTTCACAAGGATAAAAGGATGTTATAACTTTTTCTAAATTGTTATTAAAAATATGATATAATTAGGTTTTCCATGGTAATTTATTTTAATTTTTTAGTAATTAAATAAATATCTTAAATTCCTAAGAAATAAAAATACATTTCTAGTTCTAATAGTAGAAAAATAAAATAATGTATTTTAAAACTATTAAATTTAATAGAATTATGATGAATTATAATATTCATTATCTATTTTGATAAATAGAACATAATAGCAAGCTATTAATTTTTTTTTCTAATTTTTTTTCTATCTTAATGTCTTTAATTTGGAATTATATGAAAATTCCCAATTATTTATTTTTACTGTGTCTTTTAAAATAAAATTCATAAAAATATTATCTTTTCCAACATGAATGGTATGTAGTCAACCATATCAACCATTTTATACATACGGGTAACTAATTATTTTATACTATATTTTATAACCCTAAATGTGGAAAAATATTGATATTATATTAAAAAATCAATAGGGTTTATGGGGATAAAAATTGTGAGATAATGGGTATATCATTTCCATATAATTTAAAATTTTCATTAGATGTAAATTTTTATGGTAATAATCATATTACATACGATATATATCATTTTATTTTAACATTAAAATAATAATTAATTTATATTAATATAATAATTCACATAACATGAATGGTTCCCCACCCCTCACTTATAAATGGGACCAAATATTCTCCATTAATAATAAATCTAAACACATCTATCAAAACCACTCCATTATTTAAAACCATCATTTTTTTCTTCCACATGAAATTGATCTCACGTTCCTTCCAAAATATCTTCATTTGAATACTGAATAGGTAAGCCTATGGCAGTCTGTTAAGAAAGTTGTATAACTCAAAACAGAGTAAGATTAAATTTTTTTATTGTTCTATAAGACGTAAATATATGTCATCAATTATAAAATAATTACGTCAGTGAAATAAATATAAAAAATTATATAAAATTATTAAATATAAATTATCCTCATATTTTTTATCCAGTAGTGAAATTACCCATTATTCAAGCATACATTTAGAATACCACCACCATGAAGAAATCCGTTGTGTTTTCCTCACCACTTCACGATAATAGTAATATTAAATGATTTAATTAAAATCATTAATATATATTATTTTACCATCTTTTTATAAATTTGTGTTATTATTTACTTTTCATTAGTTATATGCATCAAAAAATAGAAACATCACTTGTTCATACGTAATTATTATTATCTCCATGAAGTGACGTAATTAATTTTTCATCACTTGTTTCAAAGACTATTTATATAAAATTTTTCAATAAGTACTTATGAAAAAAATTATAGTATATAATTTTTTAGATGATTTTTCAATGGTAAAGTATCATGGATCAGGACTTATGAACCATATCATCCATGAAAAACAATGTAGTTATCACTCAGAAAAATGATTTTATTAAGGAATTATTTATATGAGTAGGATAATAAGTAATACATAAAACATAATTGGTGTGAATTATATGATAATTATAATGGAATAAATTTATAATAAATATTTTATTATAATATAATAGGTCATAACACATATTAAGAAAGATGGGACTTGATTTAATATTTTATGTTTTAATCTTATTTATTTTATGGATTGTCAATGCAAAATTTCATTTATGCAAAAATATATATTTTTTATCATATAAAGCCTCAATATTTTGTTCTCTTACATTGATTTTATTAAATTTTAGGTATCACTAGTTTTTTTGACTATTTAGAAATAAAACAAGTCAATAAATTATTTTTAACAGAAAACAACTTTATTTCTTCTTGATCCACAACTTTTTTCCATACATGTCCATATGTTCTCAAAAATGAATTCAAAAATAGTTTTTACTAACGTCCAATAATTTAAGAATTCCATTTTACCATGTATCAAATTATATATAATGGGATGAATGAAATTTTTATTTTATTTTCTAAATGTGTTTTTATTTATCAATAACATAGAAGAAATCATTGTTTTAACAAACACTTCATAAATGGAATTTCTAGCCATCATGGATAATCATTATTTTTGAAACTTCCCTTATATGTTAAAATTAAAAATTAAAAAGTGAATTTGTCCACATCAGATTCTAAATTTTTATATTTTTATTATTTTAAATAAAAATTAAAATGGTATATTTCTTAGAAATTATGTTAGTGTTATTTCAATGACATTTTTTAATTATGATAACATTGTTTAACATTAAATAATATTAACAAGTTATATGATCTAATGACACAAAATAATTATTTTATCTTTGTAGATTATGAAATAGATATTTTCTATATGATTAGTTTAACCTCATTTTTTTTGTTTTAGTTATATTAATAATATATATTTACAAAAATTATTTATTTTATTTGGTTATAAGATGATGCAATGTTGAGTTTTTTATGATCATGGGGAAGTTTTAGGGTATAGATCTATTTTATAGGTCAATTAGATTGATAATTACAACTCATTATGTAAATGTGGATGAATAATGAGATAAATATACTATATCTAAACCTGAATTCTTGTTCAAAACATGATCTTTATACCAAGTTTTATGCCATTTAATTTGTATGTGGACCTAGTTTCCAGTCCAAAAGTATATGTGAAGACCCGATTTTATATCCTTATCATTATAAGTATGATTTATACTATTTATATGTGTTATAAATGTTATTTTATTATTCATGTCCCATAATTAAATGTTTTTGTTTTTCTATGATTTTTAATTATACATTATTGATGATTCTTCAATATTATGTCGATTGAAAATAGTTATGAAAAATATTTATGTCATGAATCATGATTTATGATATATAAATTGATTGAGGATTACTTAATTATGTTTAAATCATGTTATAGTACCATTATTCTTAATTATTGGCATTGATTATTTTCTCTGATGTTTACCCTTACTGATCTTATGAGCATTATTTAGAAAATGAAAAGAATTTTCCTTTTAATTGTTTATGGTAATATTTAAAGCCAGATAAATTTTTTTATTAAAATTAAAAATAGAATACTAAAACAATTTTATAATGGAAAAAAATGAATGACATCAATATATGATATGGTAGTCCATTGTACACATAAATTATAATTCTTTATCCCATTTGATTAAAGTGGTGATGTTTGGAGGTGATAAAAGAATTATATTTATATTTAAGATACTGAGTTTATTAAATCATTATGGTTTCCTAATAATTGAAAAAATTATAATAAAAAATAAAATAAAAATTCTCGATGAATAAAGGTAACCCTTCTTTGGAAGCCTTATTCAGTTTTCACAAAAATACTTCATAGGCCTGATTTATGAATAAAATAATGGATATGTGAAAATTTAATGGATTTAGGAAAGCCATTGGGTTAGATTGTGTAAAAAATAGATTTATTGTGTTATAAAAAGAAGGGAGTGGGTGGAAATTTATAAGTGAGGTGACCAGCACAATGTAATTTATTGAAATGAAAAAATGTTTACTTATGTTTGTATCATTTTACAAGGATTCAAAATAGAGTATAAATGATAATTATACATTTTAGCGTCATAACTTATTTTGGTCAAAATTTATCTTTATAGATTCAATAATATAATTTATTGAATATAAAAATATGGAATCCGTTTTTTCTAAATTAAATTCATAGATTTATTAATTTTTTTAAAATTTTAATCTCATAGATGAGATGACAAAGAGGGTTTTCAAAGACACAAATGTTTACATGTTTATAATGTTTTATATATAATTTCAATATGGAATTTATTAAAATGACACAAATTGAATACATATATCTATAATTGAACTAGTATTACGTTAATATAAATTTAAAATTTAATTGTACTTTATAAATAATTTAAATGATAAAGAATATTTGAATTAAATATTTCCTTATTAAACAAAAAAATAGTTTTTTAGAAAATTATAAAAAATTAATTTTAAGATAATATTGATATACTAATTCTAAAAATTATGATTATTATTTCAAAAAAGTTTAAAACATTAAAAATTTGGTTTCAAATAGGTGTAGAAAAACACAACCAACCTTGTTTAAAAAAGAGGTTTTTAAATGTAAAGTATTGGTTTCTTCTTAACTCTTATATAGAAACTACATTAGATTAATTTTATATAATTAGAGGAATCTATAAAATAAGTATTAATGTAAAATATGTCCTGAATTCTTTTTCATAGTTTATATTGTTAAAACAATTTTAACATGTCAATGAATTTATAGAAAAATATTTCCATTATTTTTATATAGTTATTATATCAATTTTTAATGATTTGAAAACACAAGTTTTAATTTTATATACTTCTGTAAAAAATTTAAATTTTCATAATATATTTAAAACTATTCATACATTCCATTCATACGGTTTGGTAATAATTATCATATTAAATAACAATATTTTATTATTATATCACATTTTTTTTAAAATTTCTCTGTGTGTAACACAAGCCAAACTCAATATTGCGTGTAATGGAAAATATATAAAACATTAAATTTATTTGAATATATTTATATTTCACAAAATAGTGTTGTATTACATTCTACCCCTCATAAATTGAACTTTTCTATCGAATTTTATCACTATAGTAATAAAACATGAGGTTAATTCTTCCTCATTATGTCCACATGTTCCCTGGTATCTTCCAAAAGCATGTGTTTTTTACAAAACATTTACATGGTGTCATATGATGGTGATATATTTATATTCAATCAAAAATATCTTCAGGTTGTTCCTCATAATAAATATCATTCTCTAGTGGCACATCCTCTTAGGTTTGCACATTTGAGGGGTTAGTTGTTTACTTCCTTAGGAGAGATACATGAAACACATCATAGACTTGGGAGAGGTTTGGTGGAAGTGATAAATGGTATTTTACCTTCCTAATATGATTAAATATTTTAATGGTACAAATATATATATAGGTCTTTGTTTTCAATCTTTCTACCATAGATAAATTTATAGGATGAACTTCTCAATGATATCAAATTCTAGATCACATCAATGATTATCATCATAAAATTTCATTCATATTTTTCCATTACTTATGTATCAACCAATTATTTCATTTTAACTTATATTTTTAAATAAATTCAATAGATTTTATTGGACACAACAATGACTTTGGATGCGTTACTTGAAAAATTGAGTTTCTTCGAAGAAAAAATTTATATTTTAATTATTTAAATGTTATATTTATCACATTACATTAAATATATTTATATGAACAGTATTAAAAAAATTTGAAAATTTATTTATATTTTTTTACATGAATAAAACATATTTATAATGAAATGTATGAGTTTTTCTAAAATAGTTATATCTTTAAAAATACAATTTTAATTAAGGAACTACTTTTTAAATCCTTTTTTGAACAATATTAAAATTAATTTTAGAAATTCATAAAAATTTATTTTAGCAAAATATTATTCATTTTTGAATTCAGAATATTAAAATTCTACAAGGGTCAAGTTTTGGTATTTTTCTGAAAAAATTTCAATTTTTAATGAATAGTGAAAACACTAAAATATTGTTAAAAACACCACTTTTCATTTAATTATGTTTTTTAATTAAATTTTTTATATGTGACAGTATATAAATAAAATATATATTAAAATAATTTAGTTCATTAAAATAGTTTTTTTAAAATAATTAGACATAAAAAAATTCATTGATCGTTTTTAACGTTTTTTTTACCCTCATTCTATAAATATTTTTAGATTGGCGTTAAATGTAATTTTAACACTTATGTGAATTGAATATCAAGAAATGAAAATAAATGGTTGTAATCGATATGAATATTTTGGTCTAATAGTATCAAAATTATTTTTTATGAATATTAACTTTTGAATTTTATTTACCGTTATAAAAGGTAAATAGGGTAATTAAAGGTAAAAATTATATTATAAGGATATAATATTATCCTAAACTTGTACTAATTTTATTGGATAAGTTTTTTTCTACCAAAATAAACCTCATGTATAATGGTTGATCCTTTCTATGCCAATTGTGTCAGATTTTGACATTTATTGTATTTTATTTAAAAAAATGTTAAAAATGTTATATTCAAATTTTAATAACTATGTAATTTTTAATATGAGGATATATAAGTTATATCTCAACAATAAATATTATTTAAATGTGTAAAATTATTATCTAAAAATATTTATTTATATATATATTTTTGAAATAAACAATTAACTTAAATGGTTAAACAATAATGATGCAGTAATTGAATTATTAAAGGAAGAATCAATTAAATGATATTAAAAAAAGAAAAATAAATAAAATTTTACCAAATTAATGACATGAACATATTTAATAGATAAATTAAACATGTTAGTGAAATCGTATGTATTGGTTTGAAGTTACCATGTTGGCTTGATATTTTTAAAAATTGAAAATTTTGAATAGTATCAAAATTGACATATATGATACCCTAAAATAAATAATTTTTAATTAAATGTTATAAAATTCATAAAAATCACATGTTCATAAATATAACTTATATAATGTTAAATATTTCATAAATGATCCATCTATGGTTATTTTGGTATTTTATATTATCTATATTAACCCTAAATTATAAAATGACAAGTAAACACTATAAGAGTTAAACATTATAAATGAGTGTTAAATATAAAATATGAGGTTAATTATATGACATAACTCCTATAAAAATAATTTTAGGAGTATATTTAGACCCATCATCCTCTTATAATGTAAAAAAATAACTTCGGATCTTTTTGAATCTAAAAATCAATTTTGATAAATTAATATTTTATGATCTTCAAAAAGTGCCCACCACCTCTCTTATAAAATTGAACTCTTGCTTCTCTTTGATTCACACATATAAATCCACTTAGTTCGATTAAAACCTATGCATTTCTCCACCTTACATCTATAAATTCATCCATGTGTCCATACAAATGGAAACAATCCATTGAAATGACTTCTTTTTTGCAATCAAAAAAATGATACAAGAAAAAGAGGTAATTGTTTTATCACCTCATACAAAGTTATTTTCTTATTTTACTACCTCATTCTATGCTGTTTCAACATTAAAATAATAAATAAATTATGATACATTTAATTATATTTTATTATCATCACGGTACAACCATATTACTTAATTTATCCACCATAAGAATAATAATATCACCATTCGTGCGTACATTCAACTTACCATCTCCACACCGGGGTGTAATTTTTTATTCAACACTAATCTAATTGGGTGTGTCTAATGAATCATTTAAAGGATATAAATAATAAATATGATATGATAATTATTCATTATAATAAATATACCTTCCAATTCCATTCCATTTAACCATCAATGAAATGATATTGTCACTCATGCGTACATACGACCCAATGTATCCAAGATGCAGTGAAATTAATTGTCCATGTTTACAATTAATGAATGGTTATAGAATTTATATTATTATTAAAAAGATTAATTAATTACTTAATTTGGTTCTGGATATGAATATAATACATCAAATGCATAAAAAACATGACATTAATGAAATAATTGGAATGGAAAAAACGAAGCAGTTAACACCCCAAACACCGGGAATACTGAAAAATTATTAAAAAATGATTTAAGATGATAATATATGATATAATAAATATGGATATGGTTCAGGAATAATTTATTAACATTAATTATTCATTATAAAAGAGTTTTACATACCCTCGACTAAAGTAACGTACAATGTAAGGGTTAATTTCAGAATCTCATTTGTATTTCGGGTTGTTTATACTTACATATCTATTGGAAAACTATTTTAATCCTTGTCCATGTAACTTAGAAATATTTTTAAAATTATTATTACAATATTTTGAAGTCATTTTTACCCATTTTTTTAACTTTTACTAAAAAAAATTGAAACAAATATTTCAATCATTTTCCGCACGAGGTACTTTATGACCTTTTTTACAAATTAATGGAAGACTGTTTCTTTTAACTTATACAGTGCTAGATATTATTAACAAATATTTCAACACCTTAACATTTTGTTTTTTTCCTTAAAGTCATTCATGGTTATCTTTTATTTTATTATTGAATGGATTTTAAGTGATTTCAAAGTAAAAAATAGATATTTCTCTCCAAGATTATTAATGATTTTATTTAAATATTTGGATATTTGTAAATATTATTTATATGATCTTATGATTAATAGATGTTTATTAATTATAAAACCATTATACATATTGTATTTAAGGGTTTAGATACATTTCATTGTTTATGTTCTATTTTGATAACATTCATGGTTTATGCTTAATGTATTAATATTTGGTATAATAGTTTTAATACGAATGTTTTTGTTTTATTTTACTCCCTTTTATTTGAAGAATGAATTGGACTTAGTATATGACTAGTGGGACCATTATTTCCCATTTATGCATCTGTAGGACTCATGAGATAATATAGTGTCCTGTCACAAGGCATTGATGGTGTTATTATGTATGGTATTGCATTGAGGCCTTGACGTCTTGGTTATGTTGTTCGGCATTATACATTCGTTCATTATGAGTTTAGTTATTGATATTGCATGTGATAATTTTATTAGTATATTATCCATGTGAAATTTTAAATGGAATTATTTGTTTTATTCTTTCCATATCATGTTGAATATTATGTTTCAAAGTGTTGGGATTCATTTTTATACATTTCCTTATATCTTTTAGATTATTTATGATAGCTTACACTATATTGTTTATCCTTACTAAGCATATAAGGTCACAAAATTCTAATCCTTCATTCTACCCAAGATGTGGAAAGTATATTATGACTGACCAACTGGGATAATCTAAGGGATTTGAGTGTTTTCAATGGAGAAACTATGTTGTTTTTATTTTCAATATTTAATGTAAAACATATGTTTGTAATCTATTTTCCAAGACTGGTAAACTGATCTGTCCTCTGGGGTTTGATTTCTTCTGATCATGAAAATGTATTAATATAGTACTTTGGCTCCAGTCATCTGGGGTTGGTGTGTTACAACATATATGTTTCTAAATAGACATAACCATCTCTTTTACATCATATACAAACTCAGGTCCCAAAATATTTCATTCAATAACATCGTTCTACTACAATAGAGTTGTACACAATGTTCTATAAAGGCCATCATAAGGATTCATTTTCATTCTTGAGGGAATTTTATCATTTTAATAAAACTAATCATGATAAAATTTTTGGTCCCATAAATATTTTAAATCAATATAACAAGATACTATAATATCCTTTTATGTTTGAATTATTCCCTCAAAATATCCTTCTATCTGAGGATGATACGTATTAAAAAAATAAATTATATTATTACTTTTTTGATGAATACACCAAAACATCGATGTAAAATTTGTTCATGATCAAATACATTTAAATTTGATACCACATGAAACCATACCACTTCCATTATTTAAATTACGGAAAGAAAATACAAATAGAAATTTTGTATGATATAAATGAAAAGTTCTGACTTTATAAGGTGAACAAATAAAAAATATAATTACCTTAAAACAAAAATAATATAATCCATAATGGATAAATTAACCTTTAATAACTATGCATCAAAGTATAAAGTCATTCCACCTAATAAACCTTGACAATAAAAAATATTCAAAACCAAAAAGATATATTTCTGTAAATATCTCTTTAAATATCAATAATCTTGATTAATTCCTTT
Source organism: Viscum album (assembly GCA_963277665.1). Lineage (NCBI taxonomy): Eukaryota > Viridiplantae > Streptophyta > Magnoliopsida > Santalales > Viscaceae > Viscum > Viscum album. Next base: position 1,643,605,638 of record OY728145.1, read on the forward strand.
TATATAAAACCTAAAAAGCGGTGTTAATTTATTTGAACTTGTGTTTAAACTTAAACAAATAAGCCCTTGATAGTATAAATATATTTAAATTTCATCTTATAGGGAGACATATCTACTTCCAAAAGTTATTTCAACCTTAATACCATATATAAGCACTTATCTTTTACAAATTAATACTAAATTGGATGCTTTGGTTCATCCTTTTATTTAATGAATTTATAATTCATTTTATTATTTCATAATCCATGTATAGGGACATTTTCACATGTAATTCCAAAAAAATATGAAAAAAAATATTAAATGCAATCATTCGTGAAAAATAAATCTTGGAATTCCAAAGAAACTAGTGGATGAAAATATTCTCCTAATTATCCTTATTTAATTCATCCATTTTGATTGAAAAATATTTTCCTATATCATTTTTCATTATAGGATGTTGTGGAATATAATCAACATTGTCCCTTGGATTAGGGAATGGATTCACATAATTCCCAAACTCATTGCACTTGTATCACTGTATTTTAGGTGGTCTATTATTTGGTGTCCTCTTCTACTCCATAACCATAACCCATAGATTAATCGAATTACAGTAGTGTCAGTATTTTTGACCTACCTTTCAATATTTAAATAACTTCTCAATTCTAATTATGATATTACCATTATGTTTCTTACAACATTTTTTAATTAAAAGGGATTGGTTTCTTATTGAAAAAAATGATGTTTATGAGGATCAATGGTCATGACCTGTCCCTGAGTGGCTCATGACGTGACTACACCAGGCCAGCCTCCAATAGGGTAGGGGCTGGTGACTAGCACCAAGTAGGCCTATCCCACAAATTGGAGTCATTTTTCATAGAAAATGTATGTATACACACACCTCCAATCCAAAAATGATAAAAATTTAGAAGCACAAAGTAAATAATTCTTGTAAACCAATATATCCCACAACCAGAGTACAATATTGAATGTAATACAAAGTGAATTTTGATTAAATAATCCCTCTAAACAAAAAGATTTTGTATCCACAAGTCCTTCATGTAAATTAATAGTTACTTGGACTATCATCGGAAATGTTATCGGAACACACCTCAGCTTGACCGGCCTCACAAGGCACCGCCTAGTCCTGGACTACCAGGAACATCATTGAAGAATCAATCGTCTATAAAACACATGACACATACAAAGAATGCTTATTCTAGGGTGTATAAAACAATACATAGTGCAAAACCCCTTAACCACAAAATATTATACAAAACAAATACCACAATGAAATTCTACAAAGGAATACCACAAAGGAAATGTAATGAAGGACTACCACAAATAAATTACACAAATGAATACCGTTATGGAATACCAAAAGAAATCTTGAAAAAGTATACCACAAAGGAATACCACAATGGAATACGAAAAAACAAATACCACAATGTAATAACGTAAAGGAATACCACAAATGAGTGCATAGTCATCTCCACAGAGATATACATCTACAAAAAAATATATCAATAAAATCTAGATATACTCAATACAATAAGGCACACATTCTCAATAGGACACATAGTACCCATAATACACATAATATCTATAAGACACATTTTCTCCATAAAACACATGGTCTCTATAATACACAAAGTCTCTAGGTCACAACCAGCCACAAAAATGTTTATTCGAAGTGCGCTCATTCTTGGATAACACACTCATCCCACCATTAGGTTGTACGAACACTACCAAAAAATAACCCACTTAAGATATCTGAAAAAGACCGTCTCATTGAAAGGGTCCCAAATTAATAGACATCTCTGAAAATGGATGCATTTTTGGAATGTTATGGTGGATTAATGTTTCCAAAGAGGGGTACTAGGCCTATGGACAGACTCATGGTCGGACCATAAACTGAGGTGGTAAACTATCATGGTCAACCCTCTACACTGTCAATCTCTACAAATATGTTTTGATCGACCGTGTGACTGGGTCGATCTGGGGTTTGACCACGATGTGGTATATATCGTTGGACCGACCCAGTCGCTCCATCTAGGTTGAACTACCCCGCTCTGCTTGGGCTCTACCCATTCCATTAAGTGCAAAACCATTACACATTTTCCATAACTCTCGAATTTGGTTTGTATGACCCAACACATGTGGATTTCATGGCCATGAGCTTATATCGAAATGGTCGCTTGTGGTTACAACTACCTCTATACACGGCCGCTTCTCTATATCCCATGGCCGCCATGCTGCATCCTGTAGCCACTCCCCCACATCCTGAATTCTAAATACATCCTTGGATCTATTTCCTATCTACCCCACAGCTCCACTTCGCCTTGTCCCATGTAGACCGCTTCATCGCTTCCGCTGTGATCCACGACCGATGTCGCCACATTTCACCACCCCGTATTATGTTGTAATGCTGGTGGTCCCTTCCACGGACCATAAAGCCACCTCTAATTTTATAAATTTGATAATTTCTATGATCTAGTCTCTTTATGTCTCGGTATTCATATATACAAACTTTTTTCTCATTTTTCCTCTAATCAAGGTGTTCGGTCACATTTTGATCCACTATGCAAGTCGAACCATGGCCACGGTGGTCCAACAAAGATAATCAAAAAAAAAATTGGTGATACGAAAAGGAAAATGAATTCCAATAGAATGCACATCGAACATTGTCTCTGTCAGCCCCAAATATTTATCATTAGAAAGAAGAAATAAGATTGAAAAAAATTCCATCAACTAAATTGTACTGATGTTGCGCATATCAATTCATGTTCATTTAATTGATCTACTCTCATTCTATATTATTAATGTGATTTAATTTCATAAGAAGAACTTTTTACCAAGAGTTCAAATTGATCTTTGATGATGAAATGTTTCATTTTCATCATTTATGTGATCCTCCAACTCTATTGAAGCAACAAACCATGGTATGGTCGATCCATCATTGTATGATTGAGACAGTTCTTCCCAAGCTCTCTATAAAGATTCTCTAGTATTCCCAGGGTTATTCAGAAAACCCTTGGATTTCTTCATAATTATACATTTAAGGTAAAATTCACTCCGTCAAATGAAACAATTTTCTGTTAAATTATTTAATAATGATTACATCCCTTTCGAGTTTTTCAATATAATACTGACAACAAATAAGGTAATGTTACACCTAGGGAAAACACCACATTAGGGACTCAACGGTTACCTTTTATTTCCAATTTGTGTCACAATTTATGAGTTTTTAGGATTTAGAAATAAAATAATTTTATTTAATAATTTTATTTACGATTACGTCCTTGGTGATTTTTTCTACAGATGATTCATAGAAAATATTGTTAGATCACTCCAAAGGTAAATATTCTCTTCTCAACACAATGGTTTCCTCATATTTTGGATCTAGGAATCTTTTAAATATTTATTCCAAATTTTTATGAAAACAATATTGTGTACCAATAACAATTTAATATTTTTCATGTAATTTTTCAAGACACATCAGACCTTAGAATCGTACACCATATTAGAACTTGTTCTCATAATTAATCAATGTAATTTTTAAAAATAATAATGGAAAATTTTTGGATTTTATATTATCCATATATTTTTTATTTACATCATAAAAAATAAAAAAACATGGGATACTCAAATAGGTGATGTACAGAGCACGAACCTCAGACACATTCTACCATGTGCTCTCCGAGATATTCATGTTCTAAAACTAGTCCCACACTAAAGGAATAATTCACCCACAAATAATCCATCCAACTCCAGCCAAAATCCAACATGGATGCTGGCAGCATTTCCTCTAGAACCTGAATGGTCCACTCAGTCTGGTCGTCCTTTTATTGGTGAAATGTTGTTCTCAAGAATAAATGATTCCCAAATGCATCCCGCAATTCTTTACACATCCAGTCTGTAAAGAGAGCATCATGATCCAAAATTATAACTCTTGTAACCCCATGGAATAAAATTATCACATGCACATAGAGTTTTCACAACACCTCTACTAAACTCTGCTCTTGGATAGATAGTAAGTGGACCAATATGGTGGGTCGATCAATGATCACCTAGTGGGTATCATGTCACATGGACATACATGGTAAACCCATAATGAAATCCATTTAGGTCCCATCTCATTTATATTATAGAAGCTTGAGGGGTTGAGCTAAACCAGTTGGAACATGGTGTTGCACCTTCACTTGCAGATAGGTAAGGAATCAAGAGATAATCTCTAAAACTCCCTTCATCATTCATGGTCATCAAAATTGACACTTGAGGTCATGGTACATTTTTTCACACCTGGATGTACCTCCAATGGGGATGTATAGAACTCCCTCAGATTATCCTCCCTGCATTTCGACAATGCATCTGGAGCATGCCCTGTGGAAAACATGGCAAGTAGGGTCTCATAGTTAGTATCCCAAATTTGTGCCTCCCAGACTAACTGAAAGAGTGGAGGGGTTACAACCATATATTGGAGGTAAGCTTCTCCATATCCCTTTAAAAAAGGATATATGCAATTAGGCTAACTACTCTCATATGTAATTCATAAAATATAAGCTAGATCTATTATTGAGAGAATCTGGAACCACGTTACCCTTCCCAAGAGTACAGATAATCTCAAATTCATAGTCCTTGAGGAACTATAGACATCAACACAATCTTAATATTAGATCATTCTGAGAGAAGATATACTTGAGGCACTTTTCATCTGAGTAGATGATAACTCGTTTTCACATCAAATTGTGCCTCCACATCTTTAATTTAAAAAGTACCACAGGTAAATCAAGATCGTGGGTCACATAATTCATCTCTTGTTATGACAACTAGTGCAGACCATGAAAAAACACTGCATATTCCTATATCAAGACACAACCAATATCGTTTTCTAATGCATTGTATAACACCACGTACTCGACACCCACCTCAGAGAACATTAGTATTGGAGAAATCATTAACACCTTCCTCTGCTCTTGGAAGAACTATTAGCACTTCTATGTCCGCATGAAATTTTGTTTCATTCGTGTAAAAGTTTTCATGAGTGCTTTCAATCTAGAGAATTTAGGTAAACACCTCTGATAGTAGCCATCCAGAAAAAGGAAACTCTGCAACTTGGTAACACTCATGGGTGGATCCCATGAAATCACCACTATAACCTTCACTGGATCCACTGTAACTCCAGCCTAGAAGACGTCAAGCCCTAGAAAAGGGACCTCTTGAATCTTGAACATATGCATTAAGATATTCATGTATGTTGGTTCCCTGAATGTTTGTCCACTACCGTCCTCATTATCCTCGTGTGCTCCTCCTCCGATGCCAAGTACACTCGGATGTCATCAACGAAGGCCACCACAAACCAGACAATGTATGGAAAAAATATCTAGTTCATGAGTCCCATGAACACTGTTGGGGAATTTTTCACACCAAACAGAATCACAATGATCTCATAGTGTCTAAAATGACATATGAAAGTCATTTTTGAAATATCATCATCATGTAATCATAGACAGTGATAGCCAGATCTGATGTCAATCATCAAGAACCACCATTCCCATTCAACTAATCAAATAATACATTGATCCCCAGTTTTGGATACTTATTAGTGATGGTCACTTGTATCATGTACTGGAATTCAATACATATCCTTGAGATCTTGTACTCATTCTTGGAAACAAATACTAGGGATTCTTGGCGTGAATCACTGTTGGAAACTAAGGGCTCATATCATCTTCCACACTAATGGTGAGGCTAGCCAAATGATATGAAATCACTTACACCCTAATATGTGTGAGTATATTCTATTTTTCAGGGGTTTCATTCTCACAAAAAAAATGTTTGTTCTATCACAGTGGGAACACCACACTTCGGACATCAGACTATCAATCTGAGAATGATCTATGGATAACTATTACATTCTAAAAATAACACTATATGGCCTTGTTGTTGTTACCATGATATACCAACAAAAATTATCCCCTACAAGAGTCAGGTCACAATGCTGGAATTAGTGTGTGATCGTCGAGTCTCCTCCCATAAAAGTCTCCAATCATAATGGTCGAGTCAACTGTTCAACTGAAATCTCTGAGTCTTGAAAAAGGATCATGACTAGAAAGTAATGATTATAACCTTTGTATATAAAAAATAAAGAAAAGGTGTAAAAGACACAGATTAGGGCATGAATCATACTTGCAGCCATTGGGTAATAATCCTCCATCACCTATAGTTTTTCTCCTCCACAAACACCTGCTTTCTAAGGCTGATGTGTACAACCAGGGGGTGGTGGTGTTAACATGTCAGAACATGGAAAAACTACTTCTATTACCCCAGCTCCTCTTCCTCATCCACCACCCTGTAGACCACCTTGTCCCTCTTTCTCCCTCTACCTCCGTGGTCCAACCACAATCTATTCATCAGCATCATAATAGGTAGGACAATGTTTGGAGAGATTTCCTCAACCGTTGCATTAAAAAAATTTCTGCTATCTATGCTAATTGGACCCACCCTCTCACCCTTAAGATTAATATCCTCTATCATGGTACCTCCTTCTAAAACGTCTTACAAGACCATGTCCCTGAGACTAATTTTCTCTCCCAACATCTAATGTCTATTCTCCAATTTTCAAACTACTATCAACCAATTGATGTATCCACTAGAGAAAAGAACTCTAAAGCAAAAATGTTCTCTATACAACTCCCTCATAAGTTGTAATGCAGAGAGGTATAAAGATAGCTTATATGTCCCTAAAAAGACCTCATTTGAGTGTCCAAGACCTGGAAAACTTGTCTTGTATCACATCAATTGAGTACCTAAAAAGGTTTTTATGTATCAATGAATACTCATATACCAATATGTCATCCTTATTGTGCTATATATGCTCATGGATAGGCATATCCCTTAGCATACTATGTGAAAACTCTGACCTGAAAAGGCTATAACACTCTATCCATGATGAGTCGCCTCATCGTACGATCGAGTAACCAACCCCCCCCCCCCCCATTGCCCTACTGAGCTATGTATAAGCCTCATTATAAGGACCCCCATATGATATGATCGTGTCCTGATTAGATAGAAGACATATGTTACCACCTTATGTTAGTCCTCAATAGCCTGAGGGATATGTAAACCTCAGAAATAGGGGAGTCTCTGACACTAATACATAAGAATCATGATGTCACGACCCGTCCCTCGGCTCCCGTGTAGTGACTACCCAATACCCACATTCCATTGTACCGGGGTTGGCGGCTAGCTATAGAAAGTCGTGTCCCAAAAATGAGAATTCTTTTCCTTTAAACCTATAAAAAACACAGTCCAGGAAGACAAAAAGATGCAACAATGATTTAAAACTGCAATAGTAAAAGTGTTCACTGAAGGTAAAGGGGCTGGAATACAATCTCAACTGAAAAGATACAAAAACCACAGAAAAAAACAACTCTTCAAATGATCCACTATGGATCCTACCTGAAGGGTAGGTATAGATCGTTTCCATAACTCTCTTCGTCAACTTTCACTGTCGTCCACCAACAGATCCTAGCTTCTCGAGTCTTAGTCAAGGTTGCTCGTGGTTTGTACAAGACACAACAAGGTATGGGTGAATCTCGTGCATGGGTGAGAATAACAATACTTAGTAGGGCTATGAAACCCCCTAAGGTCTATCATAATCTCTTAAAGGAGAATCAAAAATCATGATCACAATCACAAAGAACAATGAAAATACTCAACTCAAACCAGGTATAACTTATGTACATAAGTATAGATGATTAGTAGTATAGAAAGATCATATTATTCTATCAACGGTTCTACAGACCATCCACACAGGATTTCTAGGTGATGATACACACATGATCCCTTGTTGTTGATGCACACAGGATCGCTAGGTGCTGATCTACATAGGATGCCTAGGTACTGATCCACATAGGATCCCCAGCTGCTGATCAACATAGGATCCCCAGGTTGTGATCCACAACCAATCTCTAGGTGTGGAACCATACATTATCTATATTCATTTTTCACATCTCAGCCAACCACTTGATTCTTGTACATAGTACGCTTGATACTTGGAGGATCTGATCCTAAATCCATTTGTTGTATTTCAACTGGAATGGAGTCCCATGAAGAAGTAACCTAATGATTTGTAATGTCATAAGGATTCCAATTCAATAGACATCATGTCAATCAGACGCTCAATTTAAGAGATATCGGAATTTTAGTGTCGAGGGCGTTCTTGGATTGAGGTACGATCCAACCCATCTGTACTACAATATTCTCCCAAACTCAGGTGGAAAATCTCAAATGTATTGTCTCATCACATGGTTTCCAATGTCGCAAATGTATCGACAAATGGAAATATGGTTTCTATGATATGGCCTTTTATGCATATCGTGGCCATAGAGTGTCCGGGCCGACCCGGTTGGACCGACCCAACCTGTCCGTCCTAAGTCGTCCTGACCACGTTTGGTTCGAATCGACTTGGTGCAAGTCCGACCCGGCCCAGCCTGAACTAGCTGGGCTATGGACAGGCTCGGCCCAAACTGTCTAGGCATTTGAGGGCTCAACCTGCTAGTCTACGGACCAGCTTGGCCCGATCCGGCTATGTTGGGCCATGAAAGGCTTGGCCCACTCGGCATCAGACCGGTCGGGCATGACACACGAGAGGGGTCACATGACCCCTCTTTCCCGAATGACTCAAGGAGACTTTTATCTCATTATCCAGCAGTTCGACATGGCACCAACTTGCTGTCGGCGGGACCCACAGGGTGGGGGTCCCTCTACGATGCAACATGGAAGCAGCATCTTGTTGAGTGTCGGCTGCCCCTTTGGTCCACCGTAGCACCTAGCGATGCTGATTCTTGGCACTTCTTCTGTGGGTCTTTAACAACGGTCCAAAGCTTGATTTTCATTGTCGTATGTTCCTATGGGCCTCCATGAATGCTGTTGCCATAGAGTGATCCTCTGATCGGTGTTTCTGTCAAATTTAGAATTATCCCAAGAAGAAAAATACAAAAATGAAGGGGTGTAGGGTCCAGGAATTGTTCTTTTAGCATTTTCCCTCCATAGTAGAATCATATCAAATGGGGAGTTGTAAAAAATTATAAAAGGAAAATAAAACCTCATTCAAAAACCCCAAAACATTCCACAATTTTGTAGGAATTGTGAATCAGGTCGTTTTGGTTGATATGCATTCATCACATTTTCTAGAATGAGGAAATGGAAAATAAATCACTTGAATAAAAAAAATCCCTTACCTTTTAAGTGGATGTGACATCACTATTGTGGAAAAAGAATTCATGCTTGATGAATACACTAGTGTTCATTGAGCACGAATTGTTTCCATCCATGATTTTGTTCTTTTTCAGTGGAAGATGTTGTGGTACATTGCTAGAGGTTCCACACAGCAATGCCAAAAACCCTAACCCGATCCTCAATTAAATAGATGGGGAAATGAGGTTATCAACAAAAGAGATAAATGAAGTCTATTAATTAATGAACTACTTAATTTCAAAATGGTGTGGATACAAACCGATGATTCAAGACATTAAATGGATTGAAAACCCATCAGTCCCACAACTACCTCTCAACAGGTGGTAGGAAAATAAAATAACAATTTTGTGTTATATTATTATTTCTTTAAAAGTCTGAAAAACTATCTTTTTACCTGACCTACTGTGGTCAACGATAGTCCTCCCATAAGTGAATCATGAAACTTCTGATTCAATGCTTCCCTCATATATTAAATATGATTTCTGGTTCAAAAAATTTAAAATGACTCCCATTTGTATATAAAATGTACACTAAAAAAGTTCAAAATCTAGTTTCAAGAACACCGGGACTCATAATCATGCCACGTCATTTTTTGCAGACTCTTAATAATCCCAAAAAAAAACAAAAACAAAATATATGGAATTTCCAGTTCTTTAGACACGCCTTGCCAACGCTCCTCGTCTACTGGTACTACAGTTGTCATGTTCTAATTTACAGGTGGTGGTATACTTCTTGCACCACATGGAGGTGAAAACATTGGTAAAAATACATTTACCAATGTCTCGTCACCTATAGGATCATCCTCGTGATAACATGGTTAAATCCAGGATGACTGTCTACATAGAGGAATATTGAAATAAAAAAACTTTTACCATGTTCAACTAAATATATATGGAGAGCTAACTAAAGAAGGACATGGAAGGAACAACCATTTCTGTTTGATGAATGTACTAATATTTTTTCCCTACAACATGTGTTTTCATATAACTAGTCAAAAAGTAGGAAACCAGAATCCTGGTGCATGGATACATCAACCTCCATACTAATAGTAGAGTGCTAGTCCTGAATTATAAACTCAAAACACTTAACTCTATTTCCCCAAACCAACCTCATTGACTCCCATCCCTGATGTATAATAGATCTTCAATTGATACCACCTTTTCATGACATGTCCCAGAGGGTACTATGTCGTGATAACCTAATGCCTTCCTCCAATAGGCTAGTGGATTGTGACTATCTCCATGTATGTATATAAAATAAATGGGAGTCGTTTTCCTAAGAACTTAAACGTGCACACAAGTCTCTAAAAAAATTTATGAAATTTAAATGCACTAATTAAACAATGCATGAAGAACACCTTATCCCACAACCAGAGTTCACCAATAAACTTATAGGAATGTAAAAAAAGGTCCAAAATAAGCCCACCAAATGAATAGGGACTATAATAACAAGTCTAGCCTATATGTAAGAAGCACTAGTACTATCATTGGAAATGTTGATGGAACACACATCGACCTGTCTGGTCTCACAAGGCATTGCCTAGTCATGGTCTACCTAGAACACCATCGAATTGTCGATCATAAACATTAGACACTAAATATCTGGGGAGTTCCCATTGGATGTGAGTAATAAAAGACTTATTAGGTTACCCAAGAACCACATAAGAACCACAAAAGAAAATACCATGAAGGAATACAAAAAAGGAATACCAAAAAGTAATGCATAGTCAACTCCACATATATACATGTCTAAAACAAATATATATATCATCCAGATATACTCAATAAAATAAACCAAATATACTAAAAAATACACATATTCTCTATAAGACACACAATTTTTATAATACAGATTGTCTCCCTAAGACACATTGTCTCCATAAGACACATATCCCTTATAAGACACACAATCATTATGTCACAAACATCCACAAAAATTTTTATTGGAAATGATCTCATTTTGGGAGAACTCACTCCACAATCCTTTATTTCTTATGTATATTCCTAGAAAATCCACTTAAAATATCTCAAATTGAGGATCTCATTATATGTCTCTCGTCGTCGAAGACAAATCTTCAAACAAACATACCATTTGAAAGTTATGATGTTTTATGTTTTATAAGGGGGTAAATGGGCCTATGGACTGACTCATGGTCGGTCCACTGACCGTAGGGGTCTACCAACATAGTTGGCCCATCCCACAGTTGATCCATGCAACCATGACATGTTCATCCATTTTACCACCCTTGGTCAATCTGGAGTCTAACTTGGGTCCTACACGAATCTGGACTGATCTACTAGGCTAATCTGGATTTCTCTGTCTAGGAAAACCCAGTCCACTCAAATTTTTAATGTCCCACTCCAACTAGGCCTATCCCATGTCTCCTTGACTAGCCTACTCAAAAATGGGCCATCTAGGTCGTTGCATATGGCTCGCTTGGTTGTGTCCTCTTTCCACGTGGTCACCCGCAGCGACCACCACCAGTCCACATGGCCACCCTACCACATCCCACAGCCTCACCACATCCCTCACTTTTTAACCTTCATTTCCCATGGCTCCACTCCAACTCAACTTATGTGGACCACTCTATCACCACTTTTTTCATCAATAATTGTTGCCTCGACTGCCGCCTCAGTTTTCCGCACCACCGTGTGCAAACTCGTGTTACCTCGCTAAACTGCCCCACTACCCTGTGGGGCCGTCATATCGGGACTCCTTGTCTGTGGTCCCTTCTACTGGCCACTAAGACACCTATGATTCCCACAATTTGAAATAATTTCAGATCTATACTCCTCAGGTCAAGATCATAACAGATCTGATCTTTATTCTCGATTTGGCTCTAATCTTTGGGTCTAGTCATGTTTAGATCCCCCCAGTAGAGAAAACATTGGCCATGGTGGTCCAACATTGATGAAAATGAATAGAAGAGGATATATAAATCACTAGTAACACCCAAATAATGACCATTGATCTTTTTTCATGTTGGCCTCAATTCATTTTCATTTTAAGGAGGAACGAATAACGAAAAAAATTCTTCCATTTTAATTATACTGATGATGCACATATAAATTCTTATTCCTTGAGTATCTTAGATTTCATCCTAGATTATGAAAATGATGGAATATTATAAATAAATTTCTTACCTTCTATTCAGATCCATCGTTGATGATGAACATTTTTTTTGAAAACATTGATGATATTCGCCCACATGGTTGGCTCGACGATCCATGATTTGCTCGATCAATCGTCATTTTTTAGAGAGAGTTCATCCCATGTGCTCCCTAGAAAATATATGGCGTTGTCATGGTTATGTGTCTAACCATGAAATTTATTCATAAGGATACATTTAAGGGAAAATTCTATGCATCACCAAAAAAAATTCATTTAAATTGTTTAATGATGTTTTTGTCCTTTTTGGGGTTTTCAACAGAAGACTCGTGCTGAATATGTTTATGTCACACCTTGGGAAAACAAAAAAAATACATGAACACAATGGTGGTGTTGGATTTCCAATCCAATTCATTGTTCATGAGTTATTAATATTTAAAAATAAAATAATTTTGTTTAATAATTTTAATTTCGGTTAGGTCTATGGTGGATTTTTCAAGAGATGACCCACTCCGAAAAAAGTTATATTCTGCCTATGGTAAATCTATAATTCTATTCGCAATAGAGCAATTGGATTTATGATCCAATTAACTATAGAATAGTTATTCAACTTTTTCATGAAAATTTTGTGTTTGTGTTAATAACAATTTAATATTTTTGAAAAAGAATTTTTTGGAACACTGGGTCTTGTAATTGAATGTTGTCATTGCTCATTTTTTCAAAAATAACCCATGTAACTTTTGAAAATAATACGTTGATATTATATTTATTTACAATATCCCAATATTGGGGATTTATTTCCATGAAAATCCAAATCAAGGGATACTCAAACAGGTGAGTGTAATGAGCCCGAACATCGGCATACCCCTCCCATTTTCTCTTCTAAAGATTCTCATGCTGCCCTTAGACACACATTGAAAGTATAATTCACCCATGAAGGATCCTTCCAACTCCTGCTAAAATACAACATGCACACATATACCATGCCCTCCAGAACATGAATAGTCCCCTCAGTCTGTCCATCCGTCTATCGGTAAAATGATCTACTCAGGTATAACTGAGTCTCAAACTCTGCATGTAATCCATTACACAACTATGATGTAAAGAGATCACCACGATCTAAAAATATTATTGATCGAACCCCATGGAGGTGAATTATCTCTTTTATATAGTGGTGTTACAATCCTTCTACTATGATCTAATCCTAGATATATAATAAGTGAACTGACGTAGTGAGTCGGTCGATGATCAACTAGATGGTATCTTGTCCCATGGATGTATGTGGTAAACCTATCACAAAGTCCATTGATATGCCAACTCTCTTCCATTCCTGAACCTAGAGGGTTCGATCAAAACCAACTAGAACCTGGTGCCCCATCATTACAAGTTTAAAATTAAGGTATAGAGAGAATAACTATGGACCTTCATTCTTATTTCCTATCTAAAAAAACATACAGTGGAGGTCTTGGTACATCTTTTCCACACATAGATGTACCGCTGAATGGTATGTATATAACTACCTCAGAACCTCTCCCCCCAATATTATAAAATCCATCAATAGAATGCATTTTGAACAAGTAAGAACATAGGGTCTCTTAGTGAGTATCCCCAATTTGTTCTTCCAAGACTCGTTGTAATATTTTACGGATGAAAACCATCAGCTAGAGGTAAGATGCTCCATATGTATCCATAATAGATATTTTCAATGAGGCAAATTACTCAACTGCCTCATTCAGAAACTATTAACTAGATCTCGTGCTAAGGGAATCATTTACCATGTTTACTATCCGAGTAGTATAGACAATTCCAATTTCATAGTCCTATTGAAAATATATCCATCACCTAGGTCCCTTGACAAATCCTTCAAATAGAAGGTATAATTGAAACTCTTTTGATTAGAGTAGATGATAAATTTCTCTCCCATCTGGTAGTGTCACCATATATTTAATACGAAGACTAATGTTCCTAAATAAATATCATGGGTAGTTTAATTCTTATGTTGTCTCAACTAGCTCCAACCATGGAATATTACCAATTTCCCATGCATTAGGACACAACCTTGCTCGGTCCTTAATGCATTGGGAAACACCATGTACTCGACACCCACCTCTAGAAACATTATGAAGGGGGTGATCACCATACTCTTCCTCAACTAAAAAAAGCATTACTGACACTTATCTATCCGCATGAAAGGATTACCCATTCATGTTAATGAATTTAAGAGTGTATGAAATCTATAGAATTGTCAAAAAACCTACAATAGCACTCAAAAAAGACAAGGAATATTTGTACCTTGGTAATGCTCTTGGGTGGCTCCAATGAAAGCACTCCCTCAACATTCAGTGGATCCACAACAACTCCAGCCTCTCAGATGATGTGTCCCCAAAATTGGACCTCTAAAATATAGAACTAGTACCTTGAGATATTATTGTAAATTCGGTGCTCTGGGAGTGTGTCTAGGACCATCCTCAAGTTTCTCATCTACTCCTCCTTAGACAGTGATAACACTAGGATGTAATTATTTAAGATAACAAAATATTGTTCTATTTAAGTGTGAATGGCCTGGTTCATGTGTCCCATAAACACTGCTAGGTAATTTCTCATTCCAAATTTTATCATTGTGTACTAATAGTGGACAAAACGACATCAGAGGTCCTTTTTCAGTATATCCTCATCGCATACTTATAGATAGTGATATCCATATTGGAGGTCAATCCTCGAGAACCACCACACCCCTTTAAACATATCAAATAGGACATTGGCCCTTAGTAAAGGATACATATACATCATGGTCACCTGTTTTTGGTGCGAAAAGTAAACACAAAATCTCAAGTTCCCATTATCCATGGAAAACAAAATTGGGGATGCCCAGGGTGAAAACAATGGGTCTTACGAAGCCCAATCTCTACAAGTCCTCCAATTTCACCTTCAACTACTGATTCTCTATGGGAGACATCTGATATATAGGTGTAGATATTAGTCTCACCCCAGTGTGTATATCAATATAGATGTCTATCTCCCTATGGGGTGTTAAACCTGGAACATCTTTATGAAATATGTCCCCATACTACACCACCACTGTAGGAAATTGAGGGCTTGTATCATCCATCACACCAATGGTGAGGCTATCCAACTAATGAGTAATTTCCTCCACCCTCCTCAGTGTTATTCCATCCAACACATCATGTGTTTCATTTTCACTAAAAATGGAAAACCTGGTTACAACACTACGGATATACCACAATTTTCAACTAATGCATTCAATCTGAGCATGAACTATGGATAACCCGATTATACCAAGAATGATTTCATAAGGCCTAAATATTGGTACCAAGAGACACCAACTAAAAATACCACCTATAAGAGTCAGGTCATAGTATCGACCCCAGTGTGTGATAATCATGTCTCGCCATGTTGTACTCTCTATGAATAACGGTCAAGTTAATGGTTTAACTAGAATCCCTAAGTCCAAAATAAGGTTCTCTAAAACGATGGAATTACTAGAACCTGTGTCTATAAAATAATTTTTGTGGGGGAAAATAAATAAACCATACCTAAAATCGACCCTAGAGCCCCTGGTTCATAATCCTACATCACCTGTACCAAGCCTCATCCATATCAACCAGTTCTCTGAGCATGGAATTGACCACTCAGGGGTGGTGGAGATAAATATTTGACACTTTTATCACCTCATATTGTTCCCCAAACTCTACTTATACAACTTCCATCATAAAGACCACCATACTCTTTTTTACATCTTTACCTCGGGGGTCCATCAACCATCTCTTCATCAGAAATAGAAAAAGTTTGAAAATAATTGGAGATATATCATTTGTTTGTTGCATGAAAATAATTTCATCTCTCTAGGATAACTAGACCAATCTTATGAGCCTTGAGATTCATATCCCCTTTCTTGGGACCTACTCCAGAAATGTATAACACGTCCAAGTACATAAGACTAATTTTTCACCATTCTACTGAGGTATCTACTCATGCTTTCCCACTACAGACAATAACTGAATGTATCCACCAAACAATGGAAAACTCAACCACAAAGGTTCACTCTAGCACCACATCAAATGTAGGAATGTAAAAAGGGATAATGCTGGCTTGGATGTCTATATAAAGACTTCACTTAAAAGTATGAGCCCTGAAGCACTTGTCATGTAACAAAGCATTTCATAACCTAAATATGATGGTATATATTGATTAATACTCATATAATGACATGTCTTCCTTCCAGAGTTGTAGATGCTCCACCCCATTCATATCCCTCATCGAACAAGTTGATAACTCCTATATAAAATTTCTTTAGAACCCTATCCATGTAAGAATAGCCTAATCATAATATTGGATAACCAATCCAAACCATCGCCTAATTAATCATTGTAGAATGATCAGTTCCTGGACCACCAAACGATCTACTGGTGTCCTGAAAAGATGTGAAACTCAGGTCACTGCCTCATGATAGTCCCTACCAACCTGAGGGTCAGGCTCACATCGGATCTGGTGCAATATATATCATTGAAACGTATAAATAATTCTCAACATGTACTCTTCATCAGATGATAATACTGGTACAATGTGATACACTATAAATGGTGGTAAATCATTTAGACCACATGGAGGTGATATCTCTGGTACAAATCCCTATACTGATTTTTTATCACCATGAAGATCATACTCATGATCATGCAGTGGAATCCTTGTATACTCTCTATGTGAAGTCATGTTGACGTAAAAAATGTTGTAAGACTGCCAATTTAGAAATTATACAGAGCTGACTCAAGAAGGTAATGGATGAAACAACCATTAATATATGATTATTGTACTATTTTTTTCATGAAACCAGTTATTTCATGTTCCGAGTCAAAAAGAAGCAAACCAGAGACTTGTTGTATGGATACATCGACTACCACACCAACACTAAAGTCCCTTACATGAAAGTTAAACTCGAAACACATAACATTATTTCCCCAAAACAACCTTATATACTATTGGCCCTAAAGTAGAGATGATGTGCCATTTATACCACTCTTTTAGGACACATCCCATTGGGGCTCATGCCATGACTACGCCTAGCATGCCTCTAATAATCTAGGGGCTAGTGATTGGCACCAAGTAGGCATATCTCACAAATGGGAGGCATTTTCTTATGTTCCAATATTCACATAGACATCTCCAATCAAAAAATTATAAAATGTAAAATAACTAAGAAAAAAACGCATGTGAACTGCTATATCCAAGAACTAGAGTAAAACAGTGAATGTACTATAATGTAAATAGGGCGCAATGAATCCCACCATAAGAATATTATCTATATCCACAAGTAAAACATGTAATGTATGGGGTACTAGGATTGACTTTACAAAATCATTTGGAACACACCTTACCCTGTCCATCCTTGCAAGGCACTGCCTGGTCCTGGTATGCCTAGAACTCCATTAAATAGTCAATCGTCGACACTAGACATGACACATGTGTGAAATGTCCATATAGGGGTGAGTAACAATTACCCAGTTGGACATCCTAAAGTTACAATAATATTAAATAAATAAAAACAGAAAAGGAATAACCATATAGGAATACTACAAGGTAAAACCACCAAAAAATACAACAAATGAATAACCCTATGAAATACCACCAAGGATTAACATTAAAGAATACTGAAAGGTAATTCCTCTAAGGAATACTAAAATGAAATTCAAAAAAAGTATTACAAAGAAGGACTACAACAATGGAACGACTAGTCACCTACACAAATATATATTTCTTTACTAAATATATCAATATCATCTAGATATATTCAATCCAATAAGGCCCACAGTATCAACCAGACATTTAGTCTCTATAAGACACACAGTCTAAATAAGTCACAAAGTCTCCATAAGACACACTATCTCTATATTACACATAGTCTCTCGGTCACATCCAACCATATCAATGTACGTTTGAAACACGCACATTCTAAGAGAACTCACTCATCAATCCATTAGTTCATTTTCAAGCTCCCACAAAAACCAACATAAAATATCTTGAAATGATCGTTTTATCGTAAGGGTGTTGACACTGCAAACAATCATCAAAATGATGTATCATTTGAAAGGTATGGCATATTGAAGTTTTAGAAAGGGGTCATTATGAATGTGGACCGACCCATTGTGGGTCCAAAAACTATGGTGGTTGGATAGCAAAGTCTATCATCTCCATGGTTGACCTACCAACAGTAGATCCATATGAGCACATCGAAGTCGAAAATGTCCATGCAGTAGGTCGATCAAGGGTCTGACCCGGGTTCGACCATGATCTGGTCTTGTAGGTCGGGAAGATCTGGCCTACTATATTTACACCAGCCAAACCTGCTCTGTATGGGCCCAACATAATGCACCTAGGTCCAACATGTCTCCCCTGGAATGTCCCGCTCAAACGTGGTGCCAACTAGGCCATCACAGGTGGCCGGCCTGGCCATGTCCTTCATTCTATGCGGTCGCACACGGTGACCGCCTCTGCTCAATGTGGTCATCTTGCCATATGTCGTGGTCTCGCGGCATCCCCGACTCCTCCTCCCATGTGTCTCGTGGATCTTCTCCTCCATTTCCTTAGCAGGCT
The DNA here is from genome assembly GCA_963277665.1 of Viscum album. NCBI lineage: Eukaryota > Viridiplantae > Streptophyta > Magnoliopsida > Santalales > Viscaceae > Viscum > Viscum album. Next base: position 1,643,624,592 of record OY728145.1, read on the forward strand.
TCTCCATCACCACAAATTTCATCCGCGACTACTGCCGAGGGCACAACCTCCGTTCGCCGCACTGCCTCGTGCAACCTTATAATACCCCCATGACAGGACACCACATCGAGGATACGTTCCACAGACCACCATGATGCCTATAATGCCAGGAATATGAAGATGTCATAGATCTAGGCTCCTTTGGTTCTGATCATCAAAAATTTATCCCTTGATCTTGGTATGCCTCCAATCTGGGGGTTCGATACCATTAAGATCCACCCTAAAAGTTGAACCATGGCCAGGGGGTCCAACATAGATTAATAAGAAGAATGTGGGATAATGAAAGCACAAATAATACCCAATGAACCAAAATCATCCATTTTAATGTCATCCTCAATTTGTACTCATTAGAATGAATAAAGAAGAACGAAACCAATTCTAGCAATTTAATTATACCTATGACGAACGTATCAATTCATTTTCATATAATTGATTCAGGTTCATCCTAGATTATGAATGGGATAGAATATCATTAAAATAATGTACTACCTAGAGTTGGGACCCATCACTGATGAAGAATATTTGTGTTGTCATCATTGAAGAGATCTGCTAACTTCTTTGGAAAGACGATCCATGATCCACTGAATCCATCTTCATTTGTTGAAGAGAGTTCTTTCTAGGATATCCCTAGTGATTATACAGTATTTTATGGATTATGCAGTTATCCCTAGGATTTCTATATACAGATAGTGTTAATGAAATAGTCGATGTGTCAATAGAAATAATATTTATTTAAATTTTTGAGTGTCAATTACAACATGTTTGAGATTTTCCACATAAGAATCACAATGACTAATGTTAAGTCGCTCTTATGGAAAACACCACATTAAAAACTCAATGGAAGTATCATATTTTCAATTCTGGTCACCATTAATGAGTCATTAGGATTTAAAAATAAAATAATTTTATATAGTTATTTTATTTTTGGTTACACACATGATGTCTATTTCAACATATGACACACAATAACAAAATGTATGTCATGCCTAGGGTAAAGTATTCATTATGAGCTCAATAGTGCCCTTACATTTCCGATCTGGGAAATTGATTAAGAGTTATTCTAATTTTTCTAGAATACCACGTATACATGTGAATAAAAATTTAATATATTTCGAAAAATTGTTCCATGCATCCTGGGCCTCGGAATCATATGCCGTCACAACATATGTTCTTGAAATTAACCCTTGTAATTTATTAAAATAATACACAAAAAATATAGGATGTTACATCAATCTTATTAGTCCAGTTCAAACCATATGAAATATGGGAATATCCAGTTTCTATTTATACCATTAGTGCACATCAAATGACAAATTTATTGTTACTGATTTCTCTTATATTGATAACCTAATGAAAACCAAGTTTTAAGAAACAAATTAACAAATCAATTTTTATTTCATATCAGATGAATGAACAAAAAGATTATAATTTATGTCTTATAAGAATATGATCATATATAAAAATAGATTCATCCCCTATTTTATTATAATCAAGGAGTTCCATATCTATATTTTTCATAGAATACAATGGAATTACATACTATGAAATATCCCCTTAAACTCTTCCCATACCATAGATTCAATGTATTATTGGTCCCAAAATTCTAAATAATAATCCACCAAAAATTTTATTTACTGTTTATATGATATACATAAAAAATGAATTTTTTATTCTTAAAAAACTAATGAATAGAGAATATTTTTTCAATGGTTCTAATATATTTCTCAAAAAAAAACCAGATCATTGGAAGCACTAAAAGATGGGTGAAATTTTCCCATGATTTACTCAACAAAACGTTTCTTCCTCCTTATCTAATTTTGATGTTCAATATGATTCATAGATTGATAAATTAGTTTAATTATTTAAAAATTATTTTTCATTCTATATCTAGAAATATTTATTTTCTGATAAAGAAAATCAATTTATTTTCAATTTCATTTCGATATAACATAGTTATTTTATTCTCCATCCTTTGAATAAAATCAGAAAGTAGTGTCAAGATCAAAAATCAAAGTAAAAAAATACACTATAAATAAAAATTATAAATAGGTTGTTTAAATAATTATGCATTATTTTCAATCTTGGATGCCTTAGTATTATCCTAGGTAATTCATAGTCCCAATATATTTAAATATTTTATAATGATTCACAATGTATTTTTCAATTTCCAAAGAATATCCCTTAAGAGCGTCAAATCAGTTGTGAAGGAAGGCTTATTTTCATGCACCGGGTGATGATCAAGTCCAGATAAATGCTCCCTTTTTGAGTTATACACATAGGAACCTATATTAAAGAGACACACCACCATGTAATTTCCAAACAAGGATATAATTTCTTATAATCCAATCAATATTTTCTTTAATAAAATTCCATGAATGTTTTCTAAACATTTACTCATCCTCATACTTATCCCTAGTGACATCCCTATACATATCATTAAAAATATCCATTAGGATCTCAATAACATTTTCTCAAACTTGTATTCAATAGATAACTAAACCTTTCCTCTGATATTATCTTTAGCATCATATGATTTTTATAAATTGATATTAAATCTATTTAAATAAATATTCAACATATTACACAAACACATGCCTGAGGACCATAATAGATTATCTTTATAGGATAATAATTACCCAATCATATACTTTTTTGATAGATATTAAATATATATAATATGGATATTCCTACATAGTATTCCTCCTACGAATTCCCTACATAATACATTCTTCATATCCTAGGGATGGAAACATAAGATATGGTGAGATTAGATACCCAGTAAGTGTAAATAGAAGATATTTTAATATATGATCATGTGAAATCATAACATAAGAATAAGGGAAATTGATCGTGAACAAAACCTATGATGTTCATAACCTACCTGTCATAGTTTAATGACATTATTCATGTAATATAACATTAGTATTTCCTAAAAATTGAAAGATATGGTTGATAAATCATTATAAATAAATCCTGAACCATAAGCTCATGTCATAAAACTTTGTCACAATCACAAATGTTGAAAAAAATTACATATGTCATGTTTAACAACTAATACCATCAACATTGTGAATCAGAAATCATAATATTGTTTCCATTTTAGATCAAGATGTAACTATTCTATAATGTGGATCAAAGAACTCCTATTTCCTATAGTGGATAGGACACTATTGTTTCCTATAAAGGATCCATAAACTCTTATTTATCATAGTGGATTAATTATGTCTAATTTTATTACCATAGTTATCTCAAAAATATTAAATACATAACCAATTAATTGGAGGGTCATATAGGACACAATTGAAATAGAATGTAAATCTAATTCACATATTTAATAAGATCATAAAATAGTCATCATAACATTAATGGTGATATAAAATGGGAACCATATTCTTTCCATTATATATTAACCTATTTAAATGTTATAGGTTTCTTAATAATTTCATCGTTTAATCGTATCATAAGCTGGAGAAAAATAATTTGGATTCTTAGGAATTTTATCATGGTATAACCTATGGAAGATAAATGGGTTTCATTATCACCATTTCATGATAAATCATTCAGAGAAAGAATAAGAATTGTATCCTTGGTTCATATCCTCAGCAATGTGTAAGTTACATAAATGTATTTCATGTTAGATAAAGAATGGTTTTAAATGATATGTATCTTGTAAAATTTTAAGATGAATATAATATTTTTATAAAAATTAGTTTCTGAAACTAAAAAACAATAATATATATGGGAAATCAATTTCTTTGAAAAATAACATTGAAAAAGTATTATGGAATATTTTAAAATCATTAAAAAAATTTCTTAATGGAAATATCCTTTCCTCTTTGAAAATAATATTTGACAACATAAAATTTTTTTAAAATACATTTATTCAAAAATAAACTTGAAAATATAAAAAGTAAGATTCAATGAAAAAAAATTCGTGACTAAGGGAGGTTTTATTTATTTCATGCATGCTAAAAAACTATTATACCATTTTCAATAAAATCCATAACGTATAGATTTTTGAAAATGTTTGGAATATTCTAATATATTTTTTTAAAAAAGACAAAAAATGGTAAGAATTTATTTTAAAATTAATAATATAATATTAAAATATTTTTTTAACATAATCTTTAAAATATGATATAGAAATAATATAGAGTCCCATCTAAATAGAGAAACAAATTGGCATTTTATTAAACAAAACATTACTCATTTATAATATCTACTAAATAGAGGGAAAATGTTGCTATAAATAAAATTAATAACCATAGGAGAATAAAATTATTGGGTTTAAATAGAAATATATCTTAATATCTTATCAATGGGAACATAATCACAAACAATCCTAATGAATTATGACATTATATCACAAATTCGCACCACTTTGGTAAATATAAAATATAATAAACATGATTGGAAATCATTAAATGAAACACAATATATAATAAAGATAAATAATTTAATCATATTAAATTTATTTGGTTATGAATATATACTTCTTAAATAAAGATATGTGCAATACATAACATATGCACTATAAAGGAAAATTGAGACAAAAGTCCCTTACTACATATGAAACTTTTGAATTATAAACCCTGTGAAAGAGAGATCCTAAAATGGATTTGTAAATCCATATAATTTTAAATATAATATTCTTAAATAGAATTCATAGAAATTTTATACACTACATAAAATAAATTTTATAGAATACTGCAGGTTTCTTATAGAAATAATACAATCCAACAAAAATCCCTTACAATAAGTCTTTGTATCCTTCGTACATGTTCAAAAATACTATATAATATATATAGTATTATTATAAAACAATTAGGAAAAAATACATATAAATATATTTTATATCATATATGATTTTATTACATCCTTTTTTACATATTTATTTATAATTCTATGTTAATGTCAATATTTTTGTAATAACAACGTAGTATTTCTTATATGTTCTGATTTGTTATTTTAGCTACACATACATTGATCATTTATTATTTATATATATAATAATAATCATGAAATAATTGACAAATTTATACATCAATTTTACTCATAATACCAATAATGAAATATAGTTCAAAAAAATTAAGTATATTATTACCATGGAACCGGTAGGTCGTACATATGCATGAGTAAATTTTCAATTTTTCAATGACCATTATGAAAAGGAGTTCAGTAATAATTTTTCATTCCATAATGATGATAATTTTATAAATAAAATATTATTTCATTATATATAGTTACATTTTTAATAAAATAGTTTAGTGACGAAAGGAGAGAGTGACATCACTTTTTGATAGTAGTTGTCCACAAGTACATGAATGATGTTATCATCTTTCAGTGATTGAAAAAGGTGAGAAAGATTGATATATTTTATTTTATGAATGATAATGTTTTCATTCATATAATAATGATTTAATTTATATCATATATATTTAAACACATTATCCTTATCATATTCCATGTAATGTGTCAGTGAAAATAAATTGTATAGCTCAGTAAGGAGACAATTTGTCGTACACTTGAACGAAGTTATCCAATTCCCTATAGAATGGAAATGTAATATATTTTTATATGATGAAATGAATCCATTAGTATAATAATGATTGAAATATCATAAATATAAATATATATGATGTATAAATGTTTTTTTCACATTGCCACATCTTAATCCCATTTTTAATAAATTTTTAATATCAAGACAAACTATTTTGTTTAATCATTCCAACCTATTATAAATTTTGTATTTAACAATCAAAACAATGTTTTTTTATCTAATAACTATTTTTGGATCACATTAGTCATATTTAATAATATTAATCTAATTAATTAATTTTTTTCCCTCTACTCCCTAACTAACTGTTGCATTCCCTTACCCACAGCCACTGCTACCTGAAAAATAATCTGGGGGTTACTGCTCGAACTGACCCACCGTATCACCCCTACAATGGTGGCTCTATCTACATTTCCCCAATATTATAATCACCACCACAAAGAAATTTCGACACAAACTGAACTAGAAATCGCGAACAGAAAATGAATTCAATGGATGAACACATAAAACAAATTCTAACTCAAATAGAACCCAAATACCTCCAAACCTAAAAGAAATAAAATCCAAACAATACTTCTAGAAATTCTTTGACAACATTATGTAGAAGCCACCACCACTAAGGAATACCTCAAGTAACCAAAGATTCCTTCATCTTCCACTTCTGAATTATGAATCGATCCATGACAACTGTTGATGGAGGCACCACCAATGCGTCGTTGAAGACGCACCACTATCACATGGAGAATAACTTTAAACCAAGCCTAAGTCCATCTATAAGACCCCTTATTCCAACATGGATGTAACACCCCAAGCTTCTACGGTACGCTTCTCTTTGAATAATGTGATAGCGTGTGTTGTACGCAACACCGAGTTCTAACACACCATAACTAATCAAACTAGCCGTTATGAATAGTAATACCTACTTTTTGAAATTATATATATTTTATATTTTAAAATGGACTTCATTTTTGGATTCGGAATATCGAATTTATCCTAAGGTGAAATTTTGGTACATTTCGGATAACTTTCATATTTTGATGAATAGTGAAAATTACTAAATTTTAATTAAAAACAACTTTTTTAATCAAAATAATTAATAGTGATAAATTATGAATTTGAGTGGTTTTAAAGTATATTTAGAATATATTTTTACCATTTAATATAATGTTGGTCATTGGACATAATTTTACAATTAAACCGAACATAAACAAGTGTCAATCTTTTGATAGTTATTATCTCTTAAAAACACGCTTTTTGTTTTGACAGCGGGAATTAATTTTAAATTAATTTCTGCCACTTCTGTGTTTTGAATTTAGAAAAATGGATTCCATATTTGGAATCATGATGTCCAAATTGTGTAAATAGATAACTTTTATTTTTAGACATTTTGAATAATTACTGTGGTAAATATTTTATTTACCATGGTTAAGGGTAAATCCGGTAAATAAGGGTTAAAAAATAATATTATAATAATACAAAATTACCCTAAAACGTGTCCTAACTTTATTGGTGGACACATACCCGACCATGATCATCCTTGGGTCAATTTGGGGATCCCTTGGAGCCACTTGTATGTGGTAGGGACACTTTATATTAATAAAGTTAAAATAAAAATAAAAATGGCATAAGCTTACATCTTTTAGAATAACAATTTTTACATAGGGTTATACATGTTGGATTTTCGATTATAAATATTCATTAGAAATATAAAAATATTTCCTATATAATGATATTTTATTTATAATTTTTAGACATCATATAATTTAAATTATTAATGACACAATAATGATGTAATGTTTACCTCATTAATAAATAATTTAAATAAATAAGATTATAATGATTAAAATATTATCTAAAACCTGTCCAATTCTTATTGGTTGATGTTATATAGAATATTAGTCATCTTAACTTCGACCTCAATGATTTTTGGACCATTATAAACCGAATATAATTATATTATAAAGTAATACTTTCACTCTTTCCTAAAGAGCCCCTCTTCTCCCTTATAAAAGGAGACCAATTCTACTCATTCCTCACACCTCTCAAGCCACATGGCTCGTCCAAACTCTGCCCAAATAAGCTCCCCACATCCCTATCCTCCTCATTGAAGCTTACCCTTAGGAAGAAATCATTTCAAGATGTCCTTTGGTTCCAACCAAAGTGAGTTACCTAAATTAAAGGTAACATTTTCTCTTAAATTATTTTCATTTATTTTGCTTCTCCAACCCCCAAACTCTTTTTATTTACTTTCATTCGAAACAAAACCAGTATCCTCAATATACTAGGATGTTTTAATAAGAAGGATTCAAACTACACATACACACAACCAGTATCCTCACGAAACGATGATTGTTCAAATACATCTTACCACCTCTCATGGTGGCCATTATGATGGCACTGTAATTAAATATGATATTAATGATATATATTTTATATATAAGCTTCTGTAATTCCATATTATTTCATACCATTATTCGTTTCATGTTGTATATACATACGATAATTTCATTTGAGGAAGTGCGGACTACCGCCCCCTTAAAATGATATGACTCGTTCATACCACACATGGAACGTATAAAGGATGGTGTTAATGAACTTAAGTAACATATATAAAATATTATATTATACTGGAATAGTAATATACCGATGTATCATTTGGATTCAATTCTTTTAAAATAAAAATTAAATGGAAGTAGCGTTCGTGCGTACGTACGGACTACCGTCTCCACGAACGCGGTGAGATCCATCCTCCATCGTATCCATTCAAGTCTTATTATAATTTTAGGGTTAAAAATAATGTTAATATCATTCTGATTATGAATAAGATTTAATCTATCCATTACAAACATGTCTTACGTAACCAAACATTTAAGAAGAACAAATCGATTATCACCTGAAACGACGATAATACAAAGATATTATTAATAAAGCAATGTTAAAAGATCATATATGATATCATATTAATGTATATGATTCTTGTATAATTTAATAACAATTATTTCACCATTATACAGGAGGTTAGCCGACCCCAACCAAGGAAAAGTACAAGGTAAGGGTTATTTCACAATCTCTTCATTATCCGAGGTTGTTTATACGTAATAATCTACTGGGATCTTGTTATCATCCACATCCATGTTTCTTCAAAATGTATTTCAAAACATTTTTACAATAATATGGGTTAAAGTCATTTATACCCTTTTTTTTACATTTTATAAGAGGAATCTTTCCATCGTTTTCCAAACAAGGTGCTTTTTAAACTTTTCGACAAAATTGAGGTAAGAATGTCTTTTTTAACTTATACGGCGGGTGCGGTTATTTTTCCGCCGTTATAAAATCTTCAAAGCTTTCCTTACAAGCTTATAAGAATATTTTCAAAGAAAATGTTTTATTATTTATGGATCTTAAATGATTTCAAAATAAAAGGAGATATTTCTTTAAAAAGAATTTTGATTTCATCTATGTCAACATCCTTTGATGGATTTTAAGATTATTTGATGTTGATTTATTATGATACAAAACTTCTATATTGTATTGAAGGTTTTGTGATATGTTTGACTGTGGATGTGCTATTTTTATACCATTCATTGTTTATGGTGAAAGTATTGACATTTAGTATGCTAGTTTTAATACGAATGTTTATGTTATGTTTAAACCTTTTCATATGGGAATGCATTGGACTTAATATGTGACAGGTGGAGCCCGCTATAGCTCCTCGATGCATCGGTAGGTCTCATGAGACAAACTAGTGTCTTGGCACAAGGCCTTGACAAAATCTTATTTGTAGTCTTGGCACGAGGCCTTGGCTATGTGGTTATGATAGTCTGGCATTATGCATTCCAACATTATGAAAGTGGTTATTGATTTTTGCATGTGATTATTCGATTAGTAGAATATCCATGTGAATAAGTAAATGGAATTATTTCATTTTATTTATGCCATACCATGTTGAAAGTTCATGTTTAAAAGGCTTTTGTTTTAGTTATACATTTCCTTAAATGTTTATTCTTATTGATGAAAGTTTCCGCTATATTGTTATCCTTACTGGGCATTTGAGCTCACCCCTTTTCTATGTTTTATTTTTCCCAGGATGTGAAGAAGTAAGTTATGAATGACCTGCAAGGATTTTATGAGGGGTTAATAGTGTGGATTGTGGAAACATTATGTTTTTGTAGTAGTTTTTCATTTTATGATGTAATGTAAAACTTATGAATATATCTAGTGTTTCCAAGGCTACTAAACCAATCGGTCTTTCGAGATTTGATCTTTCTTGTGATCATGCCAATGTTATGTAATAATGCACCGACTCTGGGTAACTGGGGTCGGGGCATTACAGTTGGTATCAGAGGAAGTTTAGTACAAACCTTGGAAGCTAGATTTAGATAAACTCTGATTAGAGCACGTATACCTAAGATGAACATTGAGGATTAGTATAGAAGAACTTCCTAGAATTTTGGTATTGTAGAGATTTTGTGGGTTTTCCGAGCAATACATCCCTATCTGGATACGAGCAGGTAGAGGCGGCTCTGGTACAGATGTACCTAGGGGTAAAACCCGAAAACACCGCTTTGAGCTAGACTCGAACGGGAACTGGTGCACGATAACGGGCCTTGCTGCACTCTTGGTTACGACACTCCTGGGGGATATGCTTAGGATAACTCTCATTTTCTTTACAAATCATTATGAAGGGTTTATGAGTATATACTTCCTCAAAGAAAACATTTTTATGATTATGGATTATATCCATAAATAGTTCAATTTATGTTAAGTGTTTTATAAGTATGGGATTATGTATTTTGATTCATAAACTGATCTAGTTTATGCCATTGTTTAGAAATGGCGCCTAGTGGAAGAAATGGAAACCGTATCAATGCACGCACTCCATGTAGGGATTTCCCTCCTGCTCAAGATAATTATAGTGGGGCTGGTGATGCAACTGGTGCTGATCAGCTAATCACCATACTGGGACAACTTACTCAGGTTATGAATAATAACCTTACCCGTATGGAGCACCCTGATCCTCAGCGTGGAGTATCAATGTTAGATCGATTCATGAGGCAAAAACCACAAACGTTCAATGGGAATACAAATCCCTTAGTAGCTGAGCAATGGATATTTTCCCTAGAGAAAATATTTCAGGCTTTGGGGAGCAGTGAAAGGGAAAAAGTTATCATGGCAGTTTACCGCCTCACTGGAGATGCTGATCAATGGTGGTCATTGATTCAGAACATGAAGGAAGATGATGAAGTATCAAATATGGAATGGAGGGAGTTCAAAGATCTGTTTTTAGAAAAATACTTCCCTCGCGACCATCGAGCAGATATGGAAAGGCAATTTCTGAGTCTGAGACAGAAGGAGGATTAGAATGTCACAAAGTATGAGGCTAACTTTACAAGGTTAGCGAGGTATGCTGGAGATTATATTCACAACCCAAGAAGTAAGATTGATCGTTTCATTGATGGGTTAAAACCATTTCTCCGTCGAGCATTAGTCTCACAATCCTTTTCATCGTACGAAGACATTGTCTCATGTGCTATCAAGACCGAAAAGGAATTCTCTAAGTCTTATGACTTTAAAGCAAAGCAAGAGAAGAAGAGACCTGCTGATCAATCTGGGAATGGAAATAAGGGGAAGAAGGGAAAGGTTGAATATCCATCTTGTGGTAAATGCGGGAAGAAACATCCTGGTACTTGCTTGAAGGGAATGGGAGTCTGTTACAGGTGTGGTGAAAAAGGCCACCAAGCTCATGATTGCAAGGGGAAGAAGGAAGCTACCAACGTTCAGTGCTACAATTGCAGGGAGATGGGGAATTATGCAAATGCATGCCCTAAGCGTCAGGAGAACTTACCTCAGAAAAGGCCGAGGGATCAAGGCCAGGCTTATGCTATCACTACTGCTGAGGTAGAAGCTCCGAAAGACGTGGTGGTAGGTAATTTAATGGTTTCCTCAAGTTTAGAAAATGCATTATTTGATTCTGGATCATCGCATTGTTTCATATCTTCCCAGTTTGCTAAGAAAATTAGATATTTCTAATTTGATTTAATAAGGGAGTTGTCAGTTAAAACTCCTAAGGGAAGTATCGTTGCAACAAAGTTTTGTGAATCAGTCCCCATTAGAGCACATAAATTTTTTTTATCTGCTGATCTCATCGTCATACCTATGATTGAGTTTGATATAATCCTCGGTATGGACTGGCTTTCGGACTATGATGCGAAGATTTATTGTAAGAAGAAAGAGGTTACGATTCTTGATGATAATGATAAGGAACACCTTATTTTTAGAGCAGAATCGTCACCACCTAATTCTTATTTAGATCTACCCTCAATAGCTCAACTAAATTCAATTATTGGGGAGGAAGAGAATGAAATAACTGCGGGTGAGGAAAGGAATGTTCGAATAGAGGATGTACCTGTTGTGAAAGAATTTGTAGATGTATTTCCAGAAGATTTACCTGTACATCCTCCAGAACGAGAAGTTGAGTTTTCCATTGATTTGATTCCTGGATCAAGGCCTATATCGAAGACCCCTTATAGAATGGCCACTGTAGAGTTAGTCGAACTAAAGAAACAACTAGAGGAATTGATTAATAAGGGATTTATTCGCCCTAGTGTTTCTCCATGGGGAGCCCCTGTTCTTTTTGTTAAAAAGAAAGATGGATCTGTGAGGTTATGTATCGACTACAGGGAGATCAATGCCATAACGATAAAGAACAAGTATCCCCTACCTCGCATTGATGATTTATTTGACCAACTGCATGGAGCTCAATACTTTTCAAAGATTGACCTTTGATCTGGATACCATCAGTTGTGTGTGAAGAAGGAAGACATTCCGAAGACAGCATTTCGAACCAGGTACGGGCATTACGAGTTTACTATAATGCCGTTTGGATTGACTAATGCACCCTCTGTATTCATGGATCTGATGAATAGAGTTTTCAAGGAGTATCTCGATGAATTTGTGGTGGTATTTATTGATGATATCTTGGTATACTCCAAAACCTACGAAGATCATGAAAATCACTTGCGCATTATCTTGAAGACTCTGAGGAGGCATGAATTATATGGGAAGTTTAGCAAGTGTGAATTCTGGCTTCAGGAGATTTCTTTTCTTGGCCATATAGTCTCTAAAGATGGAATCTCTGTTGATCCTTCTAAGACCAAGGCAATCCAAGAATGGCCAGCACCTACGAGTATAACTGAGGTACGTAGTTTTATTGGTTTGGCAGGTTATTATCGACGTTTCGTCCAGAATTTTGCCCGATTGGCTAACCCATTAACGAAGCTCACACGTAAAGGGGTTAAATTTGTTTGGACAAAAGAGTGTGAAGAATGTTTCGAAGAACTGAAGATAAGATTAGTCAATGCTCCTATATTGACTCTACCATCGGGGAATGATGGGTTCGTTATTTATAGTGATGCATCGATGAAAGGACTTGGCTGTGTCCTTATGCAGAATGATAGAGTTATTTCATATGCATCACGACAGTTGAAAATTCATGAACAAAACTATCCTACTCATGATCTCGAGTTAGCAGCAGTGATCTTTTCTTTGAAGATATGGAGGCACTACCTCTATGGTGAAAAATGTGAGATTTATACTGATCACAAGAGTTTGAAGTATATTTTCTCACAAAAAGAACTCAACATGAGGCAAAATAGATGGCTTGAATTACTCAAGGATTATGATTGTACGATACACTACCACCCAGGGAAGGCAAACAAGGTGGCAGATGCTTTGAGTAGAAAAGACCATGGAGTTTTGAACAATATGAGAATTGAAAGGGATCCAATTTTTATAGATCTAGTGAAGATGGACATGGGAATAACCAGGGAAGGTGAAACATCAATGCTTTTTCAAATGGTTGCCAAACCATCTTTACTAGAAAGGATTAAGAGTTCTCAGACCGATGATGAAGAATTCCAAAAGAAGATTAAAGCTGTGAATGATGGGAGATTGAGAGACTTTGTGTATGAAGATGGAATTTTGAAATTCGGGAAGAGACTTTGTGTTCCCAATATACCTGATCTAAAAAGGGAATTGCTGGATGATGCTCATAGTTCCAATTTCTCTATACACCCTGGGAGAACCAAAATGTATAGAGATTTGAAAGAACATTTTTGGTGGGACAATATGAAGAGGGAGATTGCTGATTTTGTGTCAAGATGTATGGTTTGTCAACAAGTGAAAGCTGGAAGGCAATAGCCTGGAGGAGTCATGCAACCTCTTCCTATACCAGAGTGGAAATGGGACAATATTACGATGGACTTTGTCATGGGGCTACCAAAGACTCCTAGAAAGAACGATGCAATATGGGTTATTGTTGATCGTCTTACCAAGTCAGCACATTTTCTTGCTATAAGAGAAGATCTACCCCTGGAACGTCTAGCAAGACTATACATTAATGAAGTTGTGAGACTTCATGGAGTACCCCTATCGATTGTTTCTGATCGTGATCCCCGTTTTACTTCAAGATTTTGGAAAAGTCTTCAGAAATCCCTGGATACTGAACTTAATTTGAGCACTACTTACCACCCTCAAACAGATGGACAATTTGAACGGACTATTCAAACCCTAGAAGACATGTTGAGATCTTGCTCACTTGACTTTCAGGGTATGTGGGATCAATATTTACCACTGGTAGAATTTTCCTATAACAATAGATTCCATTCGAGTATACAGATGGCACCATATGAAGCGTTATACGGAAAGAGATGTCGTACACCAACCTGTTGGGATGACGTTGGTGAAAGAAAACTTGTAGGCCCAGAACTGGTGGAGGAAACGGTGGAAAAGGTGAAAGTTATCCAAAATCACATCAAAGCAGCTCAAAGTAGGCAGAAGAGCTATGCCGATAATCGAAGGAAGGATTTGGAATTTCAAGTCGGTGATCATGTTTTCCTAAAGGTATCTCCATGGAAGGGAGTCATACGTATTGGAAGGAAAGGTAAATTGAGTCCCAGGTACATCGGACCTTTCGAAATTCTAGAACGAATTGGGGCTGTAGCTTACCGATTGGCAATGCCGCCAAGTCTATCCAATGTTCACGATGTGTTCCACGTATCTCTATTGAGGAAATACATGCCTGATCCGACGCATGTACTCACCTATGAGGAATTATAACTGGAACCCGATCTATCTTATTGCGAAGAGCCCGTCAAGATTCTTGATACGAGAGAACAAGTGCTGAGAAACCGGACGACGCGTCTGGTAAAAGTTTTGTGGAGAAACCATAAAATGGAAGAGGCAACGTGGGAACCCGAGGAACTTATGATGAAGAACCACCCGAGTCTTTTTATGCAGTAATACCCTTGAAATTACGAGGACGCAATTATTTGAAGGAGGGGAGAATGTAACACCCCAAGCTTCTACGGTACGCTTCTCTTTGAATAATGTGATAGCGTGTGTTGTACGCAACACCGAGTTCTAACACACCATAACAAATCAAACTAGCCATTATGAATAGTAATACCTACTTTTTGAAATTATATATATTTTATATTTGAAAATGGACTTCATTTTTGGATTCGGAATATCGAATTTATCCTAAGGTGAAATTTTGGTACATTTCGGATAACTTTCATATTTTGATGAATAGTGAAAATTACTAAATTTTAATTAAAAACAACTTTTTTAATCAAAATAATTAATAGTGATAAATTATGAATTTGAGTGATTTTAAAGTATATTTAGAATATATTTTTACCATTTAATATAATGTTGTTCATTGGACATAATTTTACAATTAAACCGAACATAAACAAGTGTCAATCTTTTGATAGTTATTATCTCTTAAAAACACGCTTTTTGTTTTGACAGCGGGAATTAATTTTAAATTAATTTCTACCACTTCTGTGTTTTGAATTTAGAAAAATGGATTCCATATTTGGAATCAGGATGTCCAAATTGTGTAAATAGGTAACTTTTATTTTTAGACATTTTGAATAATTACTGTGGTAAATATTTTATTTACCATGGTTAAGGGTAAATCCGGTAAATAAGGGTTAAAAAATAATATTATAATAATACAAAATTACCCTAAAACGTGTCCTAACCTTATTTGTGGACACATACCCGACCATGATCATCCTTGGGTCAATTTGGGGACCCCTTGGAGCCACTTGTATGTGGTAGGGACACTTTATATTAATAAAGTTAAAATAAAAATAAAAATGGCAAAAGCTTACATCTTTTAGAAGAACAATTTTTACATAGGGTTATACATGTTGGATTTTCGATTATAAATATTAATTAGAAATATAAAAAGATTTCCTATATAATGATATTTTATTTATAATTTTTAGACATCATATAATTTAAATTATTAATGACACAATAATGATGCAATGTTTACCTCATTAATAAATCATTTAAATAAATAAGATTATAATGATTAAAATATTATCTAAAACCTGTCCAATTCTTATTGGTTGATGTTATTTAGAATAGTAGTCTTCTTATCTTCGACCTCAATGATTTTTGGACCATTATAAACCGAATATAATTATATTATAAAGTAATACTTTCACTCTTTCCTAAAGAGCCCCTCTTCTCCCTTATAAAAGGAGACCACTTCTACTCATTCCTCACACCTCTCAAGCCACTTGGCTCGTCAAAACTCTGCCCAACTAAGCTCCCCACATCCCTCTCCTCCTCATTGAAGCTTCCCATTAGGCAGAAATCATTTCAAGAAGTCCTTTGGTTCCAACCAAAGTGAGTTACCTAAATTAAAGGTAACGTTTTCTCTTAAATTATTTTCATTTATTTTTCTTCTCCAACCCCCAAAATCTTTTTATTTCCTTTCTTTTGTAACAACACCAGTATCCTCAATATACTAGGATGTTGTTATAAGAAGGATTCAAACTACACATACACACAACTCCATCTAATGGATGATGAACATAATGTTTCTGTGGATGGCAAACTAACGCCTCACGAAACGATGATTGTTCAAATACATCTTACCGCCTCTCATGGTGTCCATTATGATGGAACTGTAATTAAATATGATATTAATGATATATATTTTATATATAATCTTCTGTAATTCCATTTTATTTCATACCATTATTCGTTTCATGTTGTATATACATACGATAATTTCATTTGAGGAAGTGTGGACTACCGCCCCCTTAAAATGATATGACTCGTTCATACCACACATGGAACGTATAAAGGATGGTGTTAATGAACTTAAGTAACATATATAAAATATTATATTATACTGGAATAGTAATATACCGATGTATCATTTGGATTCAATTCTTTTAAAATAAAAATTAAATGGAAGTAGCGTTCGTGCGTACGTATGGACTACCGTCTCCACGAACGCGGTGAGATCCATCCTCCATCGTATCCATTCAAGTCTTATTCTCATTTTAGGGTTAAAAATAATGTTAATATCATTCTGATTATGAATAAGATTTAATCTATCCATTACAAACATGTCTTACGTAACCAAACATTTAAGAAGAACGAATCGATTATCACCTGAAACGACGATAATACTAAGATATTATTAATAAAGCAATGTTAAAAGATCATATATGATATCATATTAATGTATATGATTCTTGTATAATTTAATAACAATTATTTCACCATTATACAGGAGGTTAACCGACCCCAACCAAGGAAAAGTACAAGGTAATGGTTATTTCACAATCTCTTCATTATCCGAGGTTGTTTATACGTAATAATCTACTGGGATCTCGTTATCATCCACATCCATGTTTCTTCAAAATTTATTTCAAAACTTTTTTACAAGAATATGGGTTAAAGTCATTTATACCCTTTTTTTGACTTTTTATAAGAGGAATCTTTCCGTCGTTTTCCAAACAAGGTGCTTTTTAACCTTTTCGACAACATTGAGGTAAGAATGTCTTTTTTAACTTATACGGCGGGTGCGGTTATTTTTCCGCCGTTATAAAACCTTCAAAGCTTTCCTTACAAGCTTATAAGAATATTTTCAAAGAAAATGTTTTATTATATATGGATCTTAAATGATTTCAAAATAAAAGGAGATATTTCTTTAAAAAGAATTTTGATTTCATCTATGTCAACATCCTTTGATGGATTTTAAGATTATTTGAAGTTGATTTATTATGATACAAAACTTCTATATTGTATTGAAGGTTTTGTGATATGTTTGACTGTGGATGTGCTATTTTTATACCATTCATAGTTTATGGTGAAAGTATTGACATTTAGTATCCTAGTTTTAATACGAATGTTTATGTTATGTTTAAACCTTTTCATATGGGAATGCATTGGACTTAATATGTGACGGGTGGAGCCCGCTATAGCTCCTCGATGCATCGGCAGGTCTCATGAGACAAACTAGTGTCTTGGCACAAGGCCTTGACAAAATCTTATTTGTAGTCTTGGCACGAGGCCTTGGCTATGTGGTTATGATAGTCTGGAATTATGCATTCCAACATTATGAAAGTGGTTATTGATTTTTGCATGTGATTATTCGATTAGTAGAATATCCATGTGAATAAGTAAATGGCATTATTTCATTTCATTTATGCCATACCATGTTGAAAGTTCATGTTTAAAAGGCTTTTGTTTTAGTTATACATTGCCTTAAATGTTTATTCTTATTGATGAAAGTTTCCGCTATATTGTTATCCTTACTGGGCATTTGAGCTCACCCCTTTTCTATGTTTTATTTTTCCCAGGATGTGAAGAAGTAAGTTATGAATGACCTGCAGGGATTTTATGAGAGGTTAATAGTGTGGATTGTGGAAACATTATGTTGTTGTAGTAGTTTTTCATTTTATTATGTAATGTAAAACTTATGAATATATCTAATGTTTCAAGGCTACTAAAACAATCGGTCTTTCGAGATTTGATCTTTCTTGTGATCATGCCAATGTTATGTAATAATGCACCGACTCTGGGTAACTGGGGTCGGGGCGTTACAATGGAGCCAAAAATCCATCCCCCCATCTTCCCAGTTATCCAGACCCCATTCCCCTGATATACACAACTCTTCGTGAACTCTTCCCCACATACTTTTTTATGAACCGAGAGGCCCCCCATTTCTTTTCTCCTCAACCCACTCTATTATTTTAATTTTTTTTAATATATTATATTGTATAATATAATCATAATAATAAAATAAATGATAAAATAAATATTAATAGATTATTAAAAATAATATTTGTATTTAAATTATATATATATAAACATATTTGTAATTACTGTTTTTTATATATTTTAATATTAATAGTAAATAATAGTAGTTCTGAAACATATTAATATATATACATATATGTATATTTATAAACATATTTTTATTGTTAATAGTTATATAATCAAATTAAGTAATTTATATTTTTTGAAATTTAATATAAATGATGAGTCATTTTCTAGTTTATGTTGTCTCGAATAGTGGGATCGGAACATGGGCTTTATTAGAAGGTGTTAGATTATGCACTTTGTGAGTGGAGGCAAATTTCATTTCTAAAGGTACACTAATTACACTAGGAAATCACTAAAGGATTAGGAGAAGCACATGAAGACACATCAAATGGATGCTACTGCCTATTTGGATGTATATATTTTTACTATTCATTCATTTTTCAAATAATAGGAGTGTTTCTCATCTCTTTCCAGTATCCTTGGACATGGTAACGGCATCCAATACTGAATGATATGAACTATACTCTTTCATCTTCAGCATTCTTGTTTTGGATTTCATTTCATCTTAGTAATATATTTATAATTTCTATGATTTATTGAATAGAATTGTAATGTTTTTCTGTTTTTCCCTCATTATTTGTTTTGGGATGTTGAATCTCTATTAATCAAGTGTTATATTATGGGTCTTGATTCATATAGTGAAACCTGATGCTATTGGAATATCTGATTTTTCTATGATTATCATATTCTTTTTAACATTAACATATTGATATTATGAATTATCATTGTTGAGATAGAAACACCACATAAGAATTGTTTTCTACTGTATCACTACATTACATCTCCCCTTCATTTCTCATTTTATCAAAATTAGCTTAGGAGTTGGGTTGTTTCATCTACAGAACTCATCATGATTATTCTAGATTCTCATATCATTGTCATAACTTTCTTGTATAGTTATTACTTATTCAATTTGGATGAAGGGATTAGAATAGAAGAACATCAGTGTTTTTTCATTAAATATGTGAGAGTGGTGTGTTTTTTTATTCAACTTTCATGCATTGGGTGAGATAAAAATTGTTTATTTAATTTGTTCATATATCTATGTTATGGAGTTGAGGGTGGATCTACCAGGATCGTACCCTGTTCTCTTTGACCTTCATCTATGTAATTAAAACATTATTCATTTTTTTTGTGATATGTTTTAGTTTTTTAGTTTTTATTCCTACCATCCACCATTGTGATTATTATCACTATTTTTCTATTATGGTTTAATATTTTCCATATATATATATATATATATATAATTTTTTCTAGAAATAAAAGATTGGAACTCATAACTTAATTCTTGAGAGGGACCGTGAGGTTACCCACGGTGTGATACCTAGGTTCTCTAATTGTTATGTTGAATTTCCTCATGATAAAGACACGAAAATATTTTTTCATTGTTTCATGGGAAGCAATGTTCTACTTAGCAGGTTTTCAATATTTTATTTTATTTATAAAAAACATAAAAAATACTATAAATAATAAATAAATTGGATATAGTAGTTTAATTTTCTAAAATAATTATTTATTTTCCTGATGTGGATGAACTTTATGAGGATTTATTATTATTTTAGTGTTGGTTAAAAGATTGACCAGCTCAAGATATATAAAATTTTATCAAGGGTGTTACTCACCAATCATAATAGTGGTTTTCATAGAGATTCAATCCATACAAAAAGGGATGTGAGGGAAGGTATGTTATAAGAAGTATATGAATCCCACCATGTGAATCATGGACTTACATGACCCCAACAACCTGGGTGAAGAGGACTAAAATGGAATATGAGTACTCTTGAAATCCACTAATGATGCATCTTTTATAAAATATCATATAGGAAAGTATAAATAAGAATAAATAAGAATATAAAGTTTTATATTATTGAGTCTGATATACCATTTGATGTGCTATTGAATATTCAAGTGATTCTTTCAGAAGAAAACTTCAAGAGCTGGCAGGAGATGTAACATAATGGTAGAGACAATTCTAAGAACAATCTCGAATATCATTTTATTTATAGAACATCATTTGTTGATTTTTTTTCATTGCCCTTTCTAATGATGTTTCCTTGTCTCAATAGGTCAAACCAACATAATATATCATATACTTTTTCGTTGAATACACCACACATGAGGAGGTGTGTTTTTAAGGGAGGTTGGAGGATGTTGACTAACTCATTCCTAACACCACCATACTCCCAATATAATTATTAAATCAGGCAAAACAAACTAAAATATGTTCATGATTTGAAAATTATTTGTAATAATCTGTATTTTTATTTATCTTTGAATATGTTGAAGTTGATATTAATTGGGGTTATGATACTATATGTATTTAGAATATATTCTATTTTTTATATTTCCATGAGATTTATGAAAATGTTGGATATGCACTTGATGAGGAATTAATAGAACTTCGTGTTTTTGTTGAAAATTTTATTTTGAGATTTAATGTTAAAGAGGAGTGTTTGACTTGTTCATCTATTTGAAAAAGGCAGTTAAAACATTTCTTATAGTCAATGAGGAAGTTATTATTTAGTCTTAACAAGAAGACATGTTTTACCCTATAATTGAATTTTTACTACTTGTGCACCCTCATCCTTAATATCAAGATGAGGGGAAGTACCCATACATTTTGATTTCCCCTCCATTTCTCAACACAAAGTACCTTAGTACAATTGAGTAGGAAATTATTGATGCATTCCATGGGGTACTCCAAAAATGGAGAGTCACATTAGTTGGAATGAATAGACATTGGTTGTTACTATGAAAGATGCCACATGGTCCATAATACTGGGGTTAATTGAATGATTGTGTAGTTGTGGGTAGTCAAACCACATCACCCCATGGTTGGTTATAAAAATATTATCCTTTTTAATTTCCTATTTTAGTATCATTACTCATTCTATTTAAAACTTTTTGTGTTTACAAATAAGGACATTAATCAGTTGGTTAGATCCATGTGGTAGTCATTCAAGACCAAATGGAGTTGCACATTATATTACCTAGATGGCACTCTCTAACACACTCTTGGGATGTATTTTAAATGAACAATATTTATTGATGTGTAATGTAATTTTTTTATATCTATATAGAATTTAACTGAGCAACCAATGACGTTCCAGATATAATAAAAAATGGAGACATCATTGAGATAAAAAACGATGAGAAGCTTCCATATTTAAGAATGACATTTTTTCAATTTGAATTTTTTTAATCTTTACAATCACTACACATTGTATAAACATAATTTTGGGGGATTCCCCATGATTTATATTTAATAGTGTGGATTTTGTTATTGTTTGGTGTTATCATTTTAAAATATAGTGATTTTTAAATTTTTATGAGATGATTTTTGAAACATGCTTGCTACCATTTTTTTTATATTCATTCAACTACTATTGAATAAAATAGATCACCATTCTTCTTATTGAACTAAATTGATAAAGTTCATTTTTCTGTATATATCATAATAAAGAATGAACCTAAAAAAATAAATTACATTTCTCTTTATTGTGGCTGGCATGATGTCCTTTATCTTTTTATTATTGTTTTTTTAGAAATAAATATCGAAACATCACTATTACGCCATTAAAATATTTGAACTACATAATTAATAATCAATTTGAAAATTTACAATTTCTCACATTGACATTCATTATTGGGTAAAATTTTGAGTACTGATTGTGTGTGTTAGGGAGGGTTATTTCTCTCACTTCAAATTCACTTTAATTTTTTTCTTCAAAAAAATTGTCAACTATTTATAAAAAATTTCCAACATCTTTAAAAAAATTAAAATTCATTCACCAAATGCCATTTATTTGAAGGATATTTCCCAAATATTATTTCCTTCTTAGTGGATTAAAAATGTATAGTTATTCTTGGTTGCATTGAGTTGGAAATTGTTAGGGATAAATGATTTCTATATCGAGTCACACATTTTTCTAATGGATATTGTGTTTTAGGACTAAGAAAGAGAGTGATATTTGATAGGTATTTGTGGAATTCTGATCATGTGTAACAAACAAGTCATATATCAATGGAAACTCTATTTTCCTAATTATTCTATATAGTATAAATAATATAAAATCACTTTTAAAAAACTATAAAATCGTTATAAATTAATAATGAATGAAATAAAATGTATTTCTAGAATTTAGGGAAGATATACCTATAAAATAGTAAATTAACCTATTAAAGCGCAATTTCACCATTAGGAATAGTAATCCTACTAATAGAATAGTAAAATCATCTATTAATTTATAAATAAAATTTATGCTTCTTATAAACGATAATATGATATAATTATATCAAATTATAAGTAAATATTTTTTAAAAAAACTATTAATTATGTGTTGGTATGTTAATAAAACATAAATGATTATTTAAAATTATATAATTAATATAATTATTTAAAATAAAATTTATTTTCAAATAATCAATTCATATATTAATAATGTATTCTCATGATTGTAATATAATTTAACGAGGACTTAATTAATTTTCCAATGTATTGTTAAAAGTGTTATAATTTTAAAATCATTATTTTCCAAAAAAATTATGATTTTAAATTAAATTTATCATATTTAGAAAATTATATTCATAAAATTGTGTTCAGTTTTGAATTATACACCTCTAAAAATGCTTAGGGTTTATTTTTTTGAATTTTCTAAAATACCTGAATTTTTGGGGAATACTGAAATAAAATAATATACTATAAAAGAAAAATACATCATTTTTTGCGTAATTTATTATTTATGGTAGATGTAAGATACATATATCAAAAAATCTGTTAATTATTTCAATATATATATTGATAAAGTTAAAAATATTTATATTGTGCTGCCAATATAAATGAATAATGAAAGAAATAATTGGAAAACAGCCTTCTCCTCCCATATAAATACCACCCCTTACCAAATCTTCTCCTAATACCATTTGGGACATGAATATTTTCCAATTTCATAAAAATAATCTCCCTAATACCTTCATCCAATTCTAGGACTCTTTAGTGTCATCAAAAGGCCAATCCAATTTGCTAATGAATTTTCTCAAAGAGAAGAAATTTAAGAGCTAAAATCCTCTCCCATTTTCTTTTAATTTCATTTCAATTTTCTTTATTTTCTTATTATCTCTTCATATCACCTAATCCAAGTCGCATGATAAATATAATATCATAAATATATTCTTATTTTATTTTGTTAATGACATAATAACAAATAAAACCCCTTATATTCGCACTTTTATTCTAAAATGAAATTATCTTCTATGATGTGTCAATTTACCGCCATCGTGGAAAAAAACCTTTCATTTTCATATACCATCTATAAGGCTGGCCATAAGACCATTATTATCTTTTAAAAATATTGAATAATTTATGTTAATTTTTTTATTTTCTCTTGTTATCATATATAGAAATTATTAAATAAAAAAAAGTAGTTTGTAGTGATCAAAAAACCACCAAAAATAATATAAATGATTTTCATTAACATTATATATATTTATCTATCCTCGTATCTGGGGAAAAATTATACAACACCATTAAAATAATTTATAACCATTTCCATCAAAAAATCTCAATTCTGGAATATTGTAATCATTTTTAATGAACATCCAAACAAGTATAAAAGAGAACTGATAATGAAAACAATGAAAAAAAACAGTAATGAATGATGGAATTGAACACTAGAACTATTCAAAATGGTCATAAATTAAATAATAAAAATATAATTGTTTCGCGGTGCATGATTGGATTGTGGGGGAGAAACATGCGATACCCAATGGTTGATTAGAGAAGATTGGGATCTGCTTAATCACTTATATCAGGTGCACCAATTTTGCCTTGAAATTCCCAACGGTTCCATATCTAGCAATACATGGACCTGCGTTAAAATGGAAAGTGTTCCCTGGGTGGTTTGACCAGTGATTCTTAAGAACTCACATTGGTCGAGAGGATGGGATGTTGGTCTCATCACACCATTTTGCGGTTAATTATTTCCTGTTCCGGGACTCTCTTATATATTTAAGACGTATTCACTTGTTCGTGAATCTTTGGTTTATACCAAATCATAGTATCCACGAATTACTCCTGGTTGGAAATGGTCAGCTGAACGTAGGGGTTCAAAATCATTTATGTGAGACGTTTACTATCCATCGTTGGATAAATGACCCCAAAGAGTCTAGACTCATTAAGACGACGCAGGTTTAAATCCTCATAACCAGGCTCTTTGGAGTTTATTTCCATACAAGGGGGACAGATAATGACATGATCATTGGGATCAAACCCTTGATACGGGCTTCCTACGTATCCTCTTTAGTGAAATCATAATCCACATAGTTCAGTAGTACAGTTTCACGTCATGCGGGACAAAGGATGAACAATCGTGAAGGAAGTCGGAACGGTTGGGTATTGGGCTTGAACCATGGGGAGGCTTCCTACGTACTCTACCTAAGAGACTGGGATCAATGTCCTCATAGTTCGCAGGAGGTTGGCATCAAGGTCGGCGCTTACTCTAAGCCCACGTGAGTCATGCTCGGTGTGAGGGACAAGAGGTAGCAGAGACATGACGATCACGTTGCGAAAGGTTCTTCCGTGGGGAGCGAAGTAGGGATTACGCATAGGGAGGCCTGAGAAGTAATGGATTACTCCACAATGGAGGCCTGATGATGACAAAGGACATAGGGAGAGGGAAAGGGTACCCCTGTGTCAATCTCCGCTCTTTGTCCTTGGAACCCGGGATGTATGGAGGTGCATGGGTTCTACCTCCGGCCAGAAAGGCTAGGGTCTTACACCAATATGGTTTCTTGTTCACTCCTAGAAGAGGGGATGAGTTCTCACCGCTGTAGTTGAAGGGAAATGGACATGCGGTCCCCCCTCCCGGCGATTAGAGAGGCATAAAGGGGGCTCCCTGGCTCAGACTCCACATTACTGTGGGAATGTGAACCCATGAATGCTTAGGGAATCCTCTCAAGGGTCGGAGAAACCCCTTAGACCTTGTTTTCAATGTGTATGTAAACTCAAAACGGCACACTGATGCACCTGAAGGTTATATCACACGGGTCTGGTGGCTCTGGTGGAGGCCTCGACTCGGGGTCGATGAATGGGCTAATGTGGGGGCTGCGAATGATCAGGCTGGATTGGAAGGATTTTATCTGACTCGGGGAATGAGAACTCCAGAGGATTTGGATGAACACAAGGGTGTATGAGGGGTGGCGTCCTTCATGTAGGGAGGTGCTACGTGGCTGGAGAGGCCATCCGCAAACTAGGGTTTTCCGTGGACTTATGGGCATCTCGTGAACTAGGGTGGTTCGCAGCTTCGAGTTTGGCCCGCGTACCTGGTTGGTACAGGGAGGGGTCCACGTGAGCAGCGATGGCCAAGGGCGATGCCAGTTAGAGGATCGGCGGTTGGGGCTTCAGCCACGTAGTAGGGTGCAATGCGACGCGAGGGATTAGAAAAGGGGCATAAAGTCCATGGTCTACAGGGAGTGCATCCACATAGGGGCCATGGGTCGCGGTCTTCTTTCATTGTTATTTTAAGTTCGTGGTTCACCAAGTTGTTATTCATTTCTAGTTTCTTATTAATTCATTTCCAACTTCATTCTTGTTCTGGTTCATGAACTAGAACTTCACTATTTGCGAAATCCTAAGCTCCTTACTTCGAAATCCTTCCAGCAGAATCTGATCGATCTCCTCCTTTTTTTCTCTTCCCACTCCATCTCCTATTATAGAGTGCGGAAAAAGATGTATCTATGGTCATGCGACAACTTTTTTGGAGGCACGGGACCGGAAACCCGGTTCATGGATGACTTGTTCAATCCGTAACTCGTGGGGGAATTGAACTCACCTCCCCTGCGAACCAAACTAGCTTGAGGAGTGCTTTGCAGCCACGCAGGGTTCCGCCTCCATTCCACGAATGTTAGCAGATGTGGACCGGTCGGATGATGCGGTTCACAATTGGGGAGGTTCATGATATTAGACTGTATTGGCGCTTGTCCGGCTTCATGCCAACAGAGGATCCCCACCTCTATTATGCGAATGACAGTAGTCCGTGGAGGTGGTACTTTGTGGAACCGGCCGCGTACCATAATCATTGGACCAGTCTGAAGACCAGTTCATCTTGTGTGATCCTTTGAGGATTCTCTACACTTTTCCCCAATTCATTGGGGGGAATTGGGTAGAATATCCCTTGGATTAAATAAGATTCTTATTCTCTATTGTAGATTTTTCAAGACCCTACAAATGCCCCCCATCGGAATGGGGTCCGATCGGAACAAAGAGGAGGACATTCCGATGTAGAGTGGTCCTGAAAAATGGATGGTTTGCAGTAGGGGACTGGACCTGGTATGGGACCATGCCTATAAATACGGGGGCTCTTCCTTTTTCTTTTACTGGATTCTTCGTGAAACCAGATATCTCTTGCTTTTTGGCTCCGTGTGCTCGTTCCTTTGCAAAATGCCTTGTCTGTGAACCATTCTCCATTTATGTGAACCATTGTTCATTCACGTCGTCCTCCATTCACTGAAAAACCTCCCATCTGCGAACAAATACTTTTAATTAATTATAAAGTAAGTTATAACAGGCCGCATAGGAACTCACAACACGGTTTTAGTGGTCAACGAACTGAAAATATTCCAGACTTTGATAATTTCTTATGACTTCTGAATCTAACAATTTAAATTCGGTATAATGCTCTTTTGGAGCATCCTAGTTCGCGTTTTTCTGGACAATTCTACATGGGCCAGAGTACCACAGACCACTTCCGTGTAGGGTTGGTTCGTGGGATGTAGTCATCACGAACCACATTTTGAGGCAGGCTTGCGGACCTCGTCATGAAGTCTTCTTTACCATATGCTTGGTATTTCTTTCTAGATTTTATCATTCTGAATTAACCATTTTCCTGGTTTTTATAAGGTAGGGAGAACACATGGTTCCCCCTCCCCCATCACCCAGGACGGTTGCTGATCATATTTCGATTGGTTCATGGAGACGTATATCTATGATTCGTAGAGAGGAGAGAAACAAAGAGAACCCTAGTCGATCGATCATTCCCAACGATGGCATCTTAAAGGACTTGCTCTCTCCTGATCTCCTGGTCATCCACTATCAAATCGACTTCCGCTTTATGGATTCAGTCTTTAAGACGATATCCCTATCCTTCCTACTTTCATAGGTCTTCCATCTCTTTGCATGGAAGCATCACCAAAGTTCATTCAGGTGAACCTTGCCTCATTAGGGAGATGATCTCTGATTCTGATCTAAAAGACACTTTCCTTTTGAGAGGCTCTATTTGGACCCAAAGTGATCAGTTCACTCAAGACTTCTCTCAAGAAGTTGTCTTCAAGACTTACCCCTCTATTATCAACCTTGCTCGTGTGGATCCTGATACGGGGTGGATTCCTAGGTGGGATCTTCGGTCTGGTTGGAATTTCTCAAATGATTGGGACTGGGACATCTGGGTCCATCATCATTGTCAAGAATCTCCTGATTCACTAGAAGATGTCAATATGTACTCCACAGTGTGGGCATCCCAGTTTGATGCTTACCCACCATCTTTGATCCTGCATGACCTTCTCAGTCACTGGTGCTCAAGAACTAATACTTTCCACCTTTCCCATGGTGAAGTTGGAATTAGTTTATGGGAAAAATACTAATTGGGAGGGCTTCCGATCATTGGTGAGATATATGAATAGTTTCTTCCCTCTCCTGACGCATGGGACGGCGTTGAACAAGTACCTTTGTTGGCAAGGGATCTGCTAGTTATGGCGGAGCGGTCACCATGACAGGCCTTGCGTTCCCACTCTCTTATTTTTTATAGCATCTGAATTGGGTTATTTCTGAACACCAATGTTCATGTGTCGAAGATCTGGTGCCCCAGGAATCATCCTTCTCAACAGTCACGAACCATCCCAAGTTCCTACTGGGCAGTTCTAGAGGTGGGAGACTACCTTTCATGGGGTTACAAGGAGTTCCCGAGTGTGCCTCCTATGCTTAGGCTGGAAGGTATGTTTGCTATGTTTTTGAGCAGGTGGATGTTCCCTTCTTGGGATATCAACCCAGGCATCAGGTCTTGCACCTCGATGATTACAGTTGTATTGGTAGAGGGCCTCCTGGTGAATTTGGTCGTTCCCACGTTGGCTCGTATTTACGAACTACTAAGCCACATGCAGGAGGGTGGGTAACCCTATCGTATGAGTGGGTCATTTCAATTCTTATTCGACTGGATAGCGAATCATTGTCGCTGTTATGAGTACTATCATAACACAGTCATCCCGCTTCTTACTTTTCAGCCTGCCATGCTCGATATAGCTGGGGTTCGCTTGAAGTTCTTTATTTCTGATGAAGTCATCAAGCTTCTGAGTGACTTCTCCCAACTTTCATTCACTCCCTACCCCACCCCTTCCGTCGTCATGGTTGAAAACCACACGGGGAGCCTAGAGGAGAGTTCTTACGCAATTTCACTACGGGATGGTTTTTGTCCACACAGAATTACAGGGTTTCTCAGTGCAAGTTGTATGCCCCCATAATTTTTCCCACCAGTTTGGGTGTATGAAACTCTAAGTTTCCCTTCCCCCTCCTCAGGTTCGAGGACTACAACTGTCCACTCTCCTTCAATGGTGGTTGATGCTGATATGGGATGGATCTGACACAGGCATTCCCTTTCCTATCATAGGAGCGGCTGCCAGCCTATCCTTGTAGTACGCACGAAATTGGGTAAACCATTATCTTGATGGGATCCTGGGGAAGGCTATCCGACAGGTTCCCAAATCAAGAGTCATTACAGGTGATGTGCATACCACACCATCCTCATCGGCTCTGAGGGTGGACCGACTGAGGGCTCGTCGGTCAAAGTGACTTAAGGGATTTTCCACTCCCAACCCCTCTACGGGAAATGTTCAGATGGACCCATCCTTCTTGGACATGGATGAGGATGACCCTGTAGCTTCGGGTCACAGCGAGACAATTCCTGATGTTGTGTCGGCCGATACAGGATATAGAAACTTGATTCCAATGCCCGAACTGGGGTTAGAAGCTTCTGACCTTCCAAATTTAGAACCATCTTCTATGGTGCAGATGTCTGTGCTGATCGCAATGCCAGACTTCGTTCCCATGCTACAAGCGAGGATACCAATGATCCTTGTTTAATGTTGGACCACCAAGTAGTGTGTAGGTGGTCCTAACCCTGGATTTGTGAGATTGTTGCAAAAACACCTCCGGTTGAGATGACAATTAATACTGAATCTCTCCGACAACTCTTCCTGGGTTTGGGGTCAAGTGGCTTTGACTATCAGCAGTTTCATTTTCTCGCTTGACAGGATCTCATGGCCTATGAGGAAGTTTCCACTAATTAACGCAAACTTGATCACATCGCTTCCTCTCATTGCGGGACCCAATCCTTGGAGGAATCCATGATAAAGCTCCATCCGCTAATTGTGTATGAGGCGATCTCTCAGATTAGGTGGCCATCCTATCTACCGAGTTTCATGAATGTGAAGTACGGCCAGTGATAATGAGGGATCAGTTGTCAACTCTGATTGGTAACCTTGAAGCCACCAGGAAAGGGATCAATGATCTCCAAACAATAGTGGGGCATACTCGTTCGGTGGCCGAGGTTAAGGCCAGGGAGAAGGCCGTGATGGAGTAAACTCGCAGCAACCTCCACCGCACGGTTTCCGATCTGATAGAGAGAGAGATCCATTCTCCTTTCTGACGGTTAGAGCCATTCATGTAAACTCTATTTTGTTTACCCCCATTTTTTCGTTGTTGTGAGGGAGAGGCCCTAGCTTGTGGACATCCTTCCTTTTTGTTCAAATGGAATACAATCTATGTCAATCTTTCCTCTCTGTAAAATTTTACTGTTACTGGAACAATTATTCCATAATTAACAACTCACTGAATCAAAATTAACCATAATTCGGGAAAATAGAAACAAACAATAACTTTTTCTAGGACCATGGGATCTAGCGAGCATATTTTGACTATTTCTAGGGTTTTTTAGAAAATCCCCACAAACATTTTTGTATTTTCTGTTAATACCCTAATTTTTCCTGGGCCCATTTATTGTGGAACTAGTGGGTACGAACCGTCTTTTTCTTAGGTCGCCCTTTTAGGGTTTTCAGTCTAACCGGATTTGTGAATCTTTTTGGGAACGGTTTAAAGTACCGCCGACATGACTATCATTACTGATCTTTTAGGTCGAACATCTTTGACTAGATATGGTTGGGTGAGGGACCTAATGAGGTTTGGTTGATTAAAAGATGTCTCAATACCCTTCAGACGCATGTGGGGGGAGCATGTCTATATTTGAACGACATGCAGGGCATGTCTCAAGGCATGGGAGTTGTATCGGTGGGTAGAGGAAGGAATAGCATCGCCTAAGGAAATCATGCCTTAGGTAGATGGGCTAGGTTCTATCAATATGCAGAGCCGCTGAGGGCATGGTATGCATAGTCATGCAAAGGTTTCCTTATGTCAATGAATCTCGGTTTCTGATAGCCTGAGGAATTCATTGAAGTCCATCTTATGGACACCACCATGGGTGGCTTAGAGAATTATGAAAACGGTCAGGGGTGGCTCGAAAAGGGTGTGTGACATCCGAAAGGGTTTGAGAACATCTGTATCAATCAGTAGTGTGGAAGCAAGGTCCATGTCCTACGCATTTTTCTAGTGTAAAGGATGGTTGGGGCTTGGCGCAATTTAATGTCATGCAGTTGGGAAATTATCTAGAATGGAACGGCTTCTCATGGTTCTCGTTAATCTTTTCAGAGACTTTCCACCATATTTAGGCAGGGTCGTGAAAGAGGCTGGTAAACTGTAGCTCATAGGGTTTCTGAATCTTGGGATGGACATGGGGGCTCAGGGGCCAAGAGGTGTACGGAGAGAGGCATTGCCTAAGGAAACATTGCCTTTGGTAGATGGGCCAAGGGCGATCGATATGTAGAGCCACTGAAGGCATGGTATGCATAGTCATGCAAAGGTTTCATTGGGTCAATGATTGAATTATCCCGAAATCAGAACAACGTTAGGTTTGTTGACATTCGGGACCAACATGGGTTGCTTATGAGAGTTCGGCTTTTTTTAGTACAGATTATATTTTATGAGGAGAGGGTCCCTGGATACGGGAGAAACATGTAGGATAAATTTCCCAAGAATGGATGAAGTGATTCCTTCTCACCCTGGTGTGAGACGGTGGTTTGTTCAGGCCTGACCCATGAACTGAGGGACATATAAAATCCTTCATTATTTACTGAACCCATGACAGGTTTAACCGTTCAATTTAACATCATGCCGAAAGGACGGCTTCAGTGCAGTTTAATGTCTTGTGGTAAAGACAAGGAGCATTATTAAAGAATGATGTGTAGTTTAACATCATGTAGCGTGGACCGGGGTATTTTTTTGCCGATTCTATGCAGTTTTAGCATCGTGGAGCGAGGAAAAGGGTCATTTTTAAACCAGTGAAAATGCTTGTAGTTGGATTCATTTCCTTGGATGTTTAATGCTTGGTCTTTGCATATTTATGAAAAGAGGCCATGATGTTCCGTGCAGTTTAATGTTATGTGGTTTGGATGTAGTTGGTAAGGCCACTCTTGATCAGAATGTAACTGTGCTTGAACATCTCGGCATGCCCAAGAAGTGGAGAGGGGTTGATTGGTGTAAATCGGGGTTCCGAGGCTTCTCGGATCAAGAGAAATGATATGGGGGGTCTGAGGCCGATAAGCGTACGGAGCTTGGAAGTGTATTGCCTAAGGAAATCATGGATTTGGTGGATCAGTTAGAGGATATCAATATAGATATCTGTTGAGGGAATGGTATGAATATTCATGAAAAGGTGTCCACGAGTCGATAAATTTCCACTTTCGATAGCCGTGAATGGTTATGAATATCTGCGATTATTCGGGCCACGAAGTCTGTCATTTGGTAAGAAAATATCTGGACATGTTAGGCATATTCGGCCCTGGTTGGTGTTAATGCTTAGAGAGATCCCTGTGCTGATTTATATTGCACGTGGCGTATACCTTCACTCTATGCAGTTTAACATCGTGCGGTAAGGACGAAGTACTCCTAGTTAAGTGGTCATAGAGCTCAGACCATTAGGAGACTATTGTTGCAGTCACTTGAAGGATAACTGAGTTACCATGCTATGATATACTATGAACAGGGTGGGGGATGGAGGTTGTAAACTGTTACTCTGAGGTTTCCCAGATCAGGAGATGTGGTGTAGGGGATTTGAGGGCAGTAAGCGTACTGAGCTAAGAAGAGTACCGCCCGAGGAAATCTTTCCTTGGGTAAATGGGCCAGGGGATATCAATATGCAGAGCGACTAAGGGAATGGTATGCATATTCATGCAAAGGTGTCCCTGGGTTGATGACATTCCACATCCAATGGCCATGAATGATTATGAAAATCTGAGATTTCTCACAGTATATAGTTAGGCATGCGGGGATAATGGTGTTCAAGCATACGAGAAACATATTCACCACAATTGTCTATTGATTCAAAGTAGCCTATCCCTAGCTTGATGCTCATAGATGCAGGTTTTCATGTGATCCATGGGAGGATACATAGGCTAACCAGTTAGGGATACCCTGACAATGATTGGATGTGAAAAGGGGTACGAACTTAAAAACCACTACGCCATAAATTTCTGGATCAGGAGATATGATATGGGGGCTCTGAGGTCGGTAATCATACGATGCTAGGAAGAGTACTACCCTAGGAAATCTATCATTTGGTAGATTGTCTAGGGGATATCAATATGCAGTGTTGCTGAGGGCATGGTATGCATAGTCATAAAATGCTGTCCTCGGGGTCAATAACTTTCCATTTCCGATTTCTGTGAATGGTTATGAAGATCCATAATTATCTGGGTCATGGAGTCTGATATATGGAGAGGATTCATCCAAATTCACAAGGATTATTTCCATCTCGATTCTCCATATATCATGTGTGGGTCATGATGAAGTCCGTACAGTTTTAACGTCATGCAGTGAGGATGAATTCCGTGATGTTTTAACGTCGTGCGGTGAGGACGTGGAATACACCCCGTGCATATCTGGTCTGTACATGGGGGAAGAGAGCATTTTATTTAAATCTTCATTTGGGAATGGATGGGCCAAGATGGGAAACCCTGACGTCACTACACGTCCTTCGAGGACGGGAATCAAGCCATGTGTAGTTCCCTAAAGTAGGTACACCACACACAGGGTTAGTCTGTACACGGGGGAAAAAGGGAATTTTTTACTTTAATTTGGGGCCGGCTATGCCAGGATGGGAAACCCTGACATCACTACGTATCCTACGATGGCAGGAATCAAGCCACACGTAATTCTCTGATGTCCATGAAGTTTAACTTCATGCGGTGAGGGCGAAGAATACACCTCGTGTAGGTCTGGTCCCTACACAGGGGTAGAGAGCATGTTTTTTAATGGATGGGATAGGATGGGGATCCCTAGTATCACTACGTATCCCGTGAGGGTGGGAATCAAGCCTCAATTAGTTATTTTGGAGAATAAACCTCATGCGGGTGTGGTTCGTATTGTGGAAGGGGGTATTTTTGGCTTCATTTGAGGTGGTTGGGCTATGGTGTGGAATTCTGGCATCACTACATATCCTGGGAGGGAAGGAATCAAGAATCAAGTAGTTCTCTGAAAGAAAATACACCCCGTCCAGGTTTAGTCCATACACGGTGTAAAAGGGCAAATTGTTTTTCTTTTAAACCTCATTTGGGGGTGGTTGGGCCAGGATAAAGAATCCTGGCGTCACTATGTATCCTGTGAGGGAAGGAATCAATCCACGCATAGTTATCTAAAACACAATACACCTTGTGCATGTTTAGTCCATACACGGGGGAGAAGGTGAATTTTTTGTCTTTTATCCATATTTGGGTTGTTTAGCGTTGTGTGGTAAGGATGAGGAATACACCCCGTGTAGGGCTGGTCTGTACATGGGGGGAGAGGGAATTTTCAAATTTTATTCGTGGGTGCCTGGGCCAGGATGGGGAACCCTGGCATTAGTTCTTATCCTACGATGGCAGGAATCAAGCCGTAAGTATTTCTCTGAAATATATACAACTCGTGTCGTGCTGGTCTGTAAATGGGGGAAGGGGCATTTTTTTAATTTTATTCCATTTGGGAGTGGCTGGGCTAGGATAGGTGATCTCGGCGTCGCTACGTATCCTGCGATGTCCGGAAACAAGCTATACGTTTTTCTCTGAAATCTGTGCAGTTTAACATCGTGCGGTGAGGAAGAAATAATCTTATTTTAGGGTCATAGAGTTTGGACTGCTGGGTTCTTGAAAGTATAACATCCTGCAGCTCAGACGATAACTGCTTTTAGTTATGCTGTTCAGGACGATATACTCTTAGTTTAGCGTCATAGAGTTCAGACCGTTGCGTGAATGGCAGTTTAACGTCATATTTCACAGACGATAACTGCTTTTAGTTATGCCGGTGAGGATGAAATACTCTATGTTTAGGGTCATAGATTTTGGACCATTGGGTGCTTGGCAGTTTAACAACCTGTAGCTCAGACGATAACTAATTTTGTTATGCCAGTGAGGAAAAAATACTCTTAGTTTAGGGTCCTGGAGTTTGGACCATTTGGTGCTTGGTAGATTAATGTCATGCGGCTTGGATGATAGCTATGTTTGATTTCTATGTGAAATACTTCTTCAGGAATTTAGCATTTGTAGGTGTGGTAGTGAACTGCTCGTCCATGGAGATCAGGACATAGGCTCTGTTGGAGTAGACCTTATGTATAACATATGGTCCCTCCCACTTGGGCTCCAAATTTAGAGGTTTCTTTCCGGTTATCATTGGGGTCCGGAGGACAAATTCCAGTTATTCTTCCAAGAATGACCGAAGAACATCCTTTTTATTGAAGGCTCCTGCAATTCTGTTCTAATATACTTCCAGATGGTGCAAAGTGTGCAACCGCTTCTCATCTATCTACTCTAATTCACCTAGCAGCTTTTCTGATTTCTCACCAATGGATCATTGATCACAAACGACAACACGTAGTGAGGGAAATTGTAGATCAATGGGTAGGACCGCTTCTGTTCCGTATACTAATGGGTATGGAGTAGCCTGAGTAGCAGTGCAGATTGTGGTTCTATAAGCCCACAATGCATGAAAGAGTTTATCCGGCCACAATTTCTTTTATTTGTCCACCATTTTCTAGAGAATGCTGGACATGGTCTTGTTGAAATCCTCTATCTGTCCATTGGCCGCTGTGTTGTAGCGGGATGATTGGTTAGCCTTGATACCATATTCATGGTATAGTTTCTCTAATTCAGCAGAGCAGATGTTGGTGCTGTTATCTGTTAGTATGGTATGAGGGACACCAAATCAGGTGATGATATTGGTTTTTAGAAAGCTGACAATGTTTCTTTCCCCAACATTATTAAGGGGTATTGCTTCGGCCCATTTGGAAAAGAAGTTTTCTGTCGTGATAATATACTTCAGCTGGATGGCTATGGCAGGAGGATATGGTCCCATGACGTCCATTTCCCAGATGACAAATGGCCAGGAGTACTTGGCCTGATGAAGTAACTCCAGGGGTTGGTGTTTGAAGTTGGAATGAATTTGGAATGAGTGGAATTTTGCGGTAAAGGGCTTGCAATCTCGTGCCACTATGTGCCAATATTACCCACGTCTTTGAACCTGATGGGAAAGCATGGACCCCGAATAATGTGCCCCACATACTCCGGCATGTACTTCAGTCATGACGGTTGCAGTTTCTTCTCCATCAATGCATCTAAGGAGGATTCCATCGAGGCCTCATTTGTAGAGGACCTCTTACTGACTTGCACCGCCATATAAGACAAATTTGATTTCCCTTCTTGATATTTGCTCTCATTCTGCCCTGTCTGATGGAAGTTCTCCCTGTTGAAGGTATTTTGTAATGGGGATCATCCAGTCAGTGGAAGGAGCATATTATTCAGGGACAGGACCGAATTCGTGGATTTCTTCTGTCCTAGTTTGAACATATGGCAAGACCATTCGACTGTGAGAAATACTGATAATTGTTTCATCCCGGACTGGGACAGCTAGGGCTATGGTCGCATTATCTAATGCGTCAGCCAGGGCATTCAGAGACCATAGAATATAGGTCAATGTTGGTTCTGTAGATAATTCCTCCATTAATCCTCGGACATGGTCAAATATGGGAATCATATCCTCCTTTTAAATAGAATATTCACTATTCACTTTCTTGATCAACATTTCCGAGTCACCTTTTACCTTAAGGTGTTGTACTTGTGATTAGAGTTTGAGCTTCAGGCCTACAATGAGGGATTGATACTCGACTTCATTGTTCTACATCCTTCTGACAGGAGGAAGGAACAATGCAAGACCACCTTTTCTGGGGACATGAGTATTATCCCCAATCCCAACTTTTTAAATTTGGGATCTTCCATCCTCTTCCCGGTTGGGCTCCAGGATACGCCGTCGAAGTACATTTCACATGACGGGAACTCCTCTTGAACCGAGAAGATGTCTTCATCAGGTAGCTCGGCGTCTGGTGTGGTGGTCCCTGTTGAATGATGCTCCACCAGAAAATCTGTTATTTCCTAGGCCTTGACTGCTTTCTGAGGCACAAACTAGATGTCGAACTGTTGCAGGATGACTGTCCATCAGGACAGGCACCCCGTCAGCATTGGGTGGTTAATGATGTACTTGAGCGGGTTACTACGCGAGACCAAATGGAATTCATTATGCGGAAGATAATGTCAAAACATTTGAACTATGAAGATGAAGGCCAAACTACTCTTCTCGATGTTTGAGTATCGAGTCTCAGCATCAATCATGGTTCAGATGAGGTAATAGAGACTGTTTTTACTGTCGGTGTCATTTTTCTCCACGAGGAAGGCTCCCAGTGACCGCTCTAGGGACGTCATGTATAGGATGAGTGGTCTTCCTTCAGCCGGGGGCATCAGAACCAGTGGGCTTAAGAGGTACTTATTTAGGCTATCGAACACCTCTTGGCAGTCATCATTCCATTGGTACGTGACTCCCTTATTCATTAACCTGGTAACGGGAAAACATTTGCCTGTTGGGCTGGCTTTGATCCGCCTGATATAGGCCAGGTGTCCGTGGAATCCCCTCAACTCAGTGAGATTGTGGTGAGGTGGTAAGACAAGGATAGCCTTTGTCTTTTCAGGGCCAACTTCAACGCCACTATGGCGTATAAAGAAGCCAAGGAATTTCCCTGAGGTAACCCCAAAGGCTCATTTCAAGTGTCTCAACTTCAGGCTATGCTGTCGATGTTGGATGAAGGCGGTCTCACGGTGTGACAGGTGATCTGAGCGCGGTCAGAACGTAACCCCCAATTCATCCACATCTCATTCAACGAATCTCCCCAGGAATGGTTTAAATATATTATGCATGGCATGCTGATACGTGGTGCCATAATTCTTGAGACCAAAGGGCATAACCCTGTAACAAAATACTCCTTGAGGGGCCCTGAAGAAAGTTGATTCTTCATCTTCTAGGGCCATCCTGATTTGATTATACCCATAATAGTCATCCATGAAGGATAGAGCCTCATACCTGGTCGTTGCATCGATTAATAACTCGGTGATCGGGACCGAGAAATCATCTTTCAGACAATGCCGAAAGAGATCTCTGAAGTCAATGCAAACAGGGATTTGTCCATTTTTTTCATGACAGGGATGATGTTGGTAAACCAGATGGGGTTATGGACCTCCCTAATGAAGCCTTATTTAATAATAATATCAACTTCAGCCTTTATTTTGGTATCATGTGAGGGGTGTGTCCTTCTGGAAGCATGTTTATTGCCCTAGTGGCCTTCTAGAAGACACAGGGGATGCATCACCACTTCAGATAGAGTCTTGACATTTCCGTGTAATTCTAGGAAAAAACATCTCGATGTAGCCTTATGAAAAAGGTATATACCTCATGCTCCTCGAGGGACATTTGTCTCATCCCGCCTTATTATAACATAAACATTCATTACATTACACAAAACTGAGGAACTTTAAGGTTTGGTGTCCTGGAAACCAGGAAAATAATGCATGAAAACAATATAAACCATTCTTCTT
Source organism: Viscum album (assembly GCA_963277665.1). Taxonomy (NCBI): domain Eukaryota; kingdom Viridiplantae; phylum Streptophyta; class Magnoliopsida; order Santalales; family Viscaceae; genus Viscum; species Viscum album. The sequence continues at coordinate 1,643,663,434 of OY728145.1, forward strand.
AAACACTTGAAAGGCTTCTCCTTAAGATCATCCTAGGTTCATTACTGCATCTCATAACCTGGGGACATAAATCAAAATAAAGGGTGAGAAGAAGGCCCAGTAAGGGAAACAAGAGAAACATTTTACATGTGAACTTCTGATACTTCAATAAGGTCATGAAAAGAACTTTAAGGCATTAGAATGAAATCAGGAGGCATATAAAAATAACGTTTTTCATAACTTGAAGAAGTGGCTACAACATTTTACAAATACAATCATTTCCGTTTCACCAAGGTCCATCCCCAAGGTGTCAATAAAAATTACCAAGGTTATTCACCATGGTATCCGTCTAAATGGTCATCTCTAGATATTAAGTCTTTACCCAATGCATTGGAGCGCTATCATGTTTCACCCTTAAATTTTCCTTTATCATCATGTGAGCCACATATATCATCATAAATAATTTCATAAACAACCCATATAGCACAAAAGAAATGGGTTCATTTCATAATCATAATGTTTAAAAACTGCTTTAAAGACATGATCATTGTGTCACTTTAATACACAAAAAAAGGAAGGTGGGTATCATTTTTGTAAATCCCAGAATTCAAACTAAAACAACTTGGTATATATGTGAATACCCCTATAGAAGAGAGAGATTTGAGTATTCTCTTATAAAATAAAATAACTTTTGAAAAAGAGAGACATTTTGAGACGGAAATTCTGAAGCATAACGGCTATGTTACGATGTTTTAGAAAACATTGAAAAGAGAGGGGACATGGGTCACCCACTCATAAATGATCCATAAAACAGTAGGGGACAGAATATATAGGATTTAAGAACGTTTTAATGAAATTTGAAAGAAATACCATATGAAATGAAGAACATGAAAGGAAGACAAAAATAAGATTTCTCTTATGAAAATTCGGCAGCCTAACGGGGTCACTTGAACTTCAACAAAAAAGAATTGACGAGATCAAATAGGGTCTCTCATTATATAAACATAAAATTTCTGTATGATATATATATAGATCATACCCCAACATAATAAAAAGTAACTTGAAATAATTGACATGAAAGTAGAACATTGAAAAATGAGAAAGGTGAAAGAATCCCTTAATATTTCGGTAGCCTAACGGCGCAACTTCAACATTCTTAAAAAAATTTGATGAGAGAAAGAGGGGGTATCTCATCATATTGACATGAAAAGGGCAGTAAGTGGAATATAAAATAACATCCTCCAACATAAGATCATGGAGCATAAAAGAAATGACATAAAAGAGATTACTTGAAAAGAAAGAGAGAGGTAGGATCCCTTACCTTAAACTGTAACTCTTAAAAATCAAAGTTTGGGACCTTGAGGGCTTGGGGGCACCTTGGAAGGACTCCATGGGAGGTAAGGAGACCAGAACATCGTTGAGGATGATTTTGGAGTCGAATGGATGAGAGGATGGCATGGTATTTATAGGGAAAGTTTGGGGACAAGGCATTAATGGCCAATGGACACCTCATTGGTGGTATTGGCAAAACCATGGGCTTGCCCATGGTATTTGCCCATGGTATTGGGAACTTGGGAAACCTCATACAATAATAAATCCCCTTTAGTCGACCATCCCTTAAAATATCTCATCACATCATCATGACACAGTTATGATGTCATTTTAACATACTGAAACCCTAAAACTCCATTTTTACTATTCACTGAAAATTCATCTTTCTCAGAAATATCCCAAAATTTCCCCTTAACCAAATATTGATGCTCTGATTAAAAATATAAATTCCATTTTAGAAAAATAATTTTCGAAAATAATTTTAATTTAATTTATAAATAAATACACTATTCACCGATAATTCATTTTTTTCAGAAAAAATCCCCAAAAATTACCATAACATAATATTGATGATCTGAGTTCAAAAATAAAGTCCATTTTATAAAATTAATTTTCTAATTATTTTTAATTTAAATTTTAATTAAAAAAACACTATTCACCCAAAAAAACTAATACCTGACTAATAATTTATGAAACCATTATTTACCCATTTTATTGAATAACGTTACATAATCAAGGTGTCTAAATTATAATAAAATTTTATTTAAGTGAGATTACTAATCCATTTGGTCACATCACTTATCCTAAGCGTAAAATCATTATTCATAATTTAGGATTAATCAAAAATTAAGTTGATCTTATTAGACTCCAAATTCCTTACTGAACACTTTTGTAGAAGACCATTATTTGAAAATCATTACACATCATTAGTTATTTAAGGTTTACATAAATATTTTAAAATATATTTTTTTTCAAATTTCATCAATAAAATACATCCTAAAATTATCCGGACATTTCAAAATTCACAAACTTCACTAAAGGAGGAAATTTCAATTTATTCATCCAAAAGGATTACACAAAGAAGCTATGGTCTCGTCCCATATCCCCTTATAACACCAGCACATGAATTAAGTGTATGGTGTTCTATGGTGAGATAATCTGAGGGTGGTTCAGATAACATTGCCCTAGTAATAATCTCTACTAACATGAACTTCTCCCGCAGGCGTTTCCGTGTAAGCTTGACACGCTGGAGTTCCGATTGGGCTTGGTCCAAATCGAAGCCCAAAGATGCCACCTCCTTCCCAAGCTATGATAAGTGGGAATTATAAGGTTCAAGTATACCGGATGAAGCCATCATCTCCTCTTTCTCCATTAACCATAAACGCCTCTATTAAATCATTAAGAGTAAGTTGATATACAATTCAAAATGTTTGGGTCGTTACATTCTTCCCCCCTTAAGAAATTCCATCCCTGAAATTTTATACTTGAGGCCTAGTTGAAAATGTGAGGGTACTTTTGCTTCATTGATTCCTCAGGCTCCCAAGTCGCTTCTTCATATTTATGATTCCTCCACAACACTTTCACAAGGTGGGTAGTCTTATTTTGTATAACCTTGTCTCTATGGTCTAAGATCTCAACTGGATGCCCCTCATAAGAGAGTTCATGTTCCTGTTGTACCACCTCTGGATTCAGTACATGCGAAGGGTCGGGTATGTACTTCCTCAAGAGAGATACATGGAAGACATCGTGAACATGAGATAGGTTCGGTGGAAGTTCTAGTTGATAGGCCACTGCTCCTATGCAGTCAAGGATTTCATAGGGGCCAATGTACCTAGGGCTAAGCATCCCTTTCTTCCCAAACCGCATGACTCTCTTCCATGGAGAAATTCGAAGGAAGACTTTGTCGCCAACACCAAACTCCAAGTCTCTTCGACGGTTGTCAGCATAGCTCTTCTGCTGACTCTGAGCATCCTTTATGTGTTGTTGGATGTCATGAACCTGTTCATTCATCTCTTGCACAAGATCAGGCCCAAGAAGCTTTTTCTCACTAGTTTCATCCCAACGAGTAGGAGTTCTACATCGCTTTCCATAAAGATCTTTATAGGGTTCCATCTAAATACTCGAATGGAAGCTATTTGTATAGGATAACTCAACTAATGGGAGGTGTTGATCCCGTCCACCTTTATATTCCATTGAGCATAATATTACCATGTTTCAAGTGTTTGAATAGTCCTTTCAGATTGGCCATCAGTTTGAGGATGATAGGCCGTACTAAAATTCAATTCAGTATTCAGAGCATGTTGAAGACTTCCCCAGAATTTCGATGTGAATCTTGGATCACGATCAGACACGATGGATAGTGGTACCCCATGCAGCCTTACCACATCCTTTACGTATATCTTGGCATGTTTATCTAGAGATAAATATTCTCGAATAGAGATAAAATTGGTAGTCTTGGTGAGACGGTCTACAATAACCCATATCGCATTATTTCCTTTGGATGTTTTCAAGAGACCAGTTACAAAGTCCATAGTTATATTATCCCACTTCCTTACTAGTATGGGTTGCAGTTGTAATACCCCCTTAAGAAGCTGTCATTCTGCCTTTACTTATTGACACACCAGGAACCTTCTAGTGTAATCAGCAATGTCCCTCTTCATGTTATCCCACCAATAATTATCACAAAGGTCTCTATACATTTTAGTGATTCCCGGATGTATAGAGAAAGTAGAGCTATGAGATTCATCCATCAGTTCTTTCTTTATCTCCGGAATATATGGAACACTTAGTCTTGTACAAAATTTCAATACACCTTCATGATCAATATTGAAATCATGGATCTTAACATCCTTTACAGCCTCAAACTTCAGCTGCAGAAAATGATCTTCCTTTTGAGCCTTCTTGATCTTTTCTAGTAGTGAAGTTTGAGAAATAATTTGGGATAAGGTTGATGATGTACCTTCCCATATAATTCCCATGTCTAGTTTTACTAGATATTTAATCAAGGGATCTCCAAGGATCCTCATCGTTGCCCGAACAACAGGATCTTTCTACTTAGCACATCCACGACTTTGTTTTCTCTTCCAGGGTGATAATGAATTGAACAATCATAGTCTTTAATAAGATCCAACAATCTCCTTTGACTCATGTTCAATTCTTTCTTCGTGAAAATATATTTTAAACTTTGGTGGTCAGTGTATATATCACATTTCTCCCCATAATGATAGTGCCTCCATATCTTTAGAGCAAAAACAACTGTCTCTAGCTCTAGATCATGCATAGGATAATTCTTCTCATGAATGTTCAACTGTTGAGATGCATAAGCAATTACCTTGTCAATTTTCATTAGAACACACCCAAGACCTTTCAGAGATACATTTCTAAAAATAACGAATCCTTCCATGATAGAGGGTAATGTTAACACAGGTACAGTAACCAATCTCTTCTTCAGGTCATGGAAACTTTCCGCACATTCCTTTGTCCAGACGAACCTAACCCCTTTTCGAGTCAACATGGTTAGCAGATTAGAAAGCCTTGAAAAGTTTTTCACAAACCTCCTATAATATCCTGCTAAACCAAGGAAACTACGAATCTCAGTTACTTTTGTGGGATGAGGCCACTCCTCCACAACCATTTCATTGCAGGATCAACTGAGATTCCATCATAGGTTATGATGTGTCACAATAAATCAACATTTTGTAACGAAAACTCACACTTTCTGAACATTATAAAGAGCCTCTATTTCCGCAGAGTTTTCAAAATAACCCTCATATGATCGTCATGCTCCTCACGACTTTTTGAATATATCAAAATATCATCACCAAAACTACCACAAATTTATAAAGGTAGTACTTAAAAACTCTATTCATGAAATCCTTGAAAATAGCAGGAGCATTAGTCAAGCTGAAGGGCATAACAGTAAACTCATAATGCTCATATCTTGATCGGAAGGCAGACTTTGGAATATCTTCTTTCTTCGCCCTTAGTTTATGATAACCAGATCGAAGGTCAATCTTGGAGAAGAATGGAGCTCCACAAAGTTGGTCAAATAAATCATCAATTCTTGGAAGAGGGTATCTGTTCTTCTCTGTGATCCCGTTCAGGTCTCTATAATCAATGCATAGTCGCATTGATCTATCCTTCTTCTTCACAAAGAGAACCAGTGCTCCCCAAGGAGAAACACTCGGTCGGATAAACCCCTTGTCCAAAAAGTCTTGGAGTTGTTTCTTTAACTCTTCTAGCTCCACATTTTCCATTCAATACGGGGTCTTTGATATCAGTTGAGATCCAGGTATGAGTTCAATGGAGAACTCTACCTCTCATTCTGGGGGAGGTCCAGGTAACTCCTCGGGAAATACATCCATGTATTCCTGAACAATCAGAACATCTTCTATATGTGTACTTCCTTTCCCTTCATCATCATCACCAATTAAATCCATAAAGAAAGCTATAGGAGGTGCTTTTAGATAAGGATCAGTTTGGGATATCTCTCCTTGGAAGATAATTGTAGGTCGTTTATTCAAGACTACCGATATTTCCTTACTTCTCGCATTTGATCTTAGCATTATACTTTGAGAGCCAGTCTATCCCTAGTATAACTTCGAATTCCAACATCGGAATGACTACTAGATTTTAGATAAGATTGTGCTCACTGAAGTAAACACTAGAGTCTCTAAACACTGTTGATGCATGGATAATCCAACTTGGAGTCTTGAATGAAAATTCTACCTCAAGCAGTTTAGGGATTGATTCTATATTCATTCAAAACTTAGAGGAAATAAAGGAATGAGTTGAACCAGAATTAAACAAAGTACTTGCTAGTTTTGAGAGGATAATAAGAGTACCTGCAACCACGTAGTTCGGAACATCAACTTTAGTTGTTGTGATAGAAAAAGCACGTCCTTTCTCCCTTGGCCTTTTCTGAGGTTGATGGGGATTGCCCTCCACTACCCTCGGATTTGGACAATGATTATCAAAGTGCCCAAGCTGTCCACACTTGAAGAATTTGACTTTGTGTTAGGCTAGAACCATCATTCATATGTCATTAGTGTCGGGAAGTTGAGGCTTCACCTCACTATGAAAATTCCGAGCAATATGGCCTTATCTTCCACACTTGTAGCACTTTCCACTTCCGATCAAGCAGTGCCCTAGATGCTTCTTCCCTAATTTATTGCATGTGGTAAGTTGCATTTGATTTCCACCTCTTCCCTAATCAAAAGTCTTCCCTAGACTAGGCTCTAACGATCTCTTCTGGTCATTTGATTTATGAGACCACCCTGTCTCACCAAACTCTAGCTCGACTTTCATTGCACTCTGCACGATCTCTTCATAGATATCGTAGTCCCGGTTGGCTATATTCTTCCGTATATGAGGTCTCAATCCACCAAAAAATCTATCAACCTTCCCACTTGGATCTATGAAAAAGCTAGAGTTATATCGTGAAAGTTGGGTGAAGTTCATCTCATAGCTTCCGACAGATTCATTCTCCTTCTACATCAGCTCGAGAAACTATTTCTCCATTCTCATTCTCAAAAAAAAAGGTAAATACCTATTAAAGAATATTCACCGGAACTCTTCCCACTCCATAGCTTCCATCTCTCCTCGTGGCATCGTGTTTTTTATCAGTGACCACCCCTGATCAGCTTCTCCCTCTAGGTGGTAAACAGTAAGGGTGACTTTTTCTTGTTTCGAACAATGAAGTACATAAAAGATATTTTCAATGGAGCTTATCCATTATCACACAACCAATGGTTCAGTAGATCCACTGAATATTGGTGGTCGTTGATGCATGAAGGACTCAACAGAATGTTGTTCCCTTCGTGGTGAGATCGGCCTCTCAGCTTGATTCAACTTATTACTCATAACATGAGTCAGTTGGTTCATCATTCACATGAATGTTTCCATTTCGGCTTCCCTCAGAGGGTCGTCAGCACATGGTGCATTGCGGTTACCATCTGCACGGTTCCTCATATTGCCCACCATTTTCTATGAGAATAAAACCTTAGTGAGAAACTTATTTCATTTATGAATCTTTTAACTCAGACTTCATACGTAGAAAATTACCTTTCCCTATAATTCTTTCATAATGATTCATAAAAAGCTTGTGATTAACCAAACCTATCCCCCAGGAGTGTCGTAACCAAGAGTATAGAAAGGATCGTTATCGTGCACTAGTTCCCATTTGAGTCTAGCTCAATGCGGTGTTTTTGGGTTTTACCCCTATGTACATCTATGCCAGGCCGCCTCTACCTGATCGTATCCAGATAGGGATGTATTTATTTTATAAACCACTAACTCAATACTTACCAAAATACCAGGAAGATTTCCTATATTTAAACTTTTTCTATAGGGCCCTTCCTAAAGTTTTTATATCCTAATTCCAACAAATAACTATACCATACTTTGATACCAACTGTGGCATCCTGCCTTTTTATAACATAAACATTCATTACATTACACAAAACTGAGGATCTTTAAGTTTTAGTGTCTTGGAAACAAGGATCATAGTACATGAAAACAACATAAAACACTCTTCTTAAACACTTTAAAGGCTTCTCCTTAAGTTCATCCTAGGTTCATTTCTGCATCTCATAACCTGGGGTAATACATCAAAAGAAAGGGTGAGCATAAGCCCCAGTAAGGGAAATAAGAGAAACATTTTACATGTGAACTTGAGATACTTCAATAAGGTCATGAAAAGGACTTTAAGGCATGAGAAAGAAATCATGAGGCATATAAAAATAAAGTTTTTCATAACGTGAAGATGTGGCTACAACATTTTACAAATACAATCATTTCTGTTTCACGAAGGTCCATCCTCAAGGTGTCAATAAAAATTACCAAGGTTTTTCACCAATGGTATCAGTCTAAATGGTCATCTCTAGAGATTAAGTCTTTACCCAAGGAATTGGAGCGCTATGAGGGCGCACCCTTAAATTTGTCTTTATCATAATGTGAGCCACATATATAATCATCATTCATTTATTAAACAACCCATATAGCATAAAAGAAATGGGTTTAATTTCATAATCATAACTTTTTAAAAACTTCTTTAAAGACATGATCTTTGTGTCACATTAATACCCACAAAATGGAAGGTGGGTATCATGTATGTAAATCACAGAATTCAAAATAGAAAAAAGTGGTATACATTTGAATACCCCTATATAAGATAGAGATTTGAGTATTCACTTAATAAAATAAATGAACTTTAGAAAAAGTGAGACATTTTGAGACGGAAATTCTACAGCGTAACAGCTATGTTACGTGGTTTTAGAAAACATTGAAAAGAGAGGGGACATGGGTCACCCACTCATAAATGATCCATAAAATAGTAGGGGAATTGATAATAAATGATTTAAGAACATGGTAATGAAATTTGAAAGACATACCATATGAAATGAAGAACATGAAAGGAAGACAAAAATAAGATTTCTCTTATGAAAATTCGGCAGCCTAACGACGTCACCTAAACATCACAAAAATGAATTGACGAGATCAAATAGGGTCTCTCATCATATGAAAATAAAAGTTCAGTATGATAGATATAGATATCAAACCCCAAAATAATAAAAAATAATCTTTAAATAAATTACATGAATGTAGAACTTTGAAAAATGAGAAAGGTGAAAGAATCCCTTAAAAATTCAGGAGCCAAATGACGCCACTTAAACATTCTTAAAACGAATTAATGAGAGAAAGAGGGGGAATATAATAATATTAACATTAAAAGGTAATTAAGAGGAATATAAAAGAACATCCTCTAACATAAGTGCATGGAGCATAAAATAAATAACATAAAAGAGATTACTTGAAAAGAAAGAGAGAGGTAGGATCCCGTACCTTAAACCGTAACTCTTAAAACTCAAAGGTTGGGACCTTGAGGGCTTGGGGGAACCTTGGGAGGACACCTTGGGAGGAAAGGATACCAGAACATCATTGAGGATGATTTTTGGAGTCAAATGGATGAGATGATGGCTTGGAATTTATAGGGAATGTGAGGGGAGAAGGCATTAATGGCCAAGGGACACCTCATTTGTGGTATTTGCAAAACCATTGGCTTGCCCATGGTTTTTGCCCATGGTATTGGCCACATGGGACACCAAATACAATAATTCATCCCCTTTAGTCCATCATCCCTTAAAATATCTCATGACATCATCATGACACAGTTATGGTGTCATCTTAACATACTGAAACCCTAAAACTACATTTTTACTATTCACTGAAAAGTCATCCTTCTCAGAAAAATCCCAAAATTTCACCATTACCAAATATCGATGCTCTAATTACAAATATGAACTCTATCTTACAAAAATATTTTTCATAATATTTTTAATTTAATTTTTTAATAAATACACTATTCATCAAAGATTCATTTTTTTCAAAAAAATCCCCAAAAATTACCATAACATAATATCGATGCTTTGAATTCAAAAATAATGTCCATTTTATAAAAATAATTTTCTAATAATTTTTAATTGAATTTTTAATTAAAAAACTACTATTCACCCAAAAAAAATTAATACTTGACTAATAATTTAGGAAACCGTTTTTTACCCCTTTTATTGAATCACGTTACTTAATCAAGTTGTCTAGATTATATTAAAACTTCATGTAAGTGAGATTACTAATCCATTTGGTCACATCACTAATCCTAAGCGTAAAATCACTATTCATAATTTATTATTCATCAAAAATTAAGTTGATCTTATTAGACTCCAAATTCCATACTGAACACTTTTGCAGAAGACCATTATTTGAAAATCATTACACATCATTAATTATTTAAGGTTTACATAAATATTTGAAAATATATTTTTTTTCAAAATTCATCAATAAAATACAACCAAAAATTATCTGGACATTTGAAAATTCAGAAACTTCACTAAAGGGGGAAATTTCAATTTATTCGTCCCAAAGGATTACACAAAGAAGCTACAGTCTCGTCACATAGCCCCTTATAACACCCTCATATGACCTAAGTGTATGGTGTGCTATGGTTAGAGAATCTGAGGGAGGCTCAGATAACATTGCCCAAGTTATAATATCTACTAACTTGATCATATCCCACACGTGTTTCCGTTCATGCTTGACACACTGGAGTTCAGCTTGGGCTTGGTCCAAAGCGATGCCCAAAGATTCCACCTCCTTCCCAAGCTCTGATAAGTGGGCTTCATAAGGTTCGAGTCTACCAGATGAAGCCATCGACTCCTCTTTCTGCATTAACCATAAAAATATCTATTAAATCATTAAGAGTATGTTGATATACTATTCAAAAAGATTGGGTCAAACAGACATGGTTTCACTAACAAGAGTGGGCCTCAGGTCTTCCTCGGTACCCAGGTTTATTTCTTTGAGCTCGTCTACCGTGGTGGAGATACCATCCTCAAATGATGGAGGTGCATCCCTGAGATCCTCCTCCTCTTATCCTCATTCTCATCTTCTTGACCATACGGGGGGAGAGTTTCTCTTCCAGGCTCTTGGGGGTTTGAGGGCTAGGCATCGTGGGCATCCCTGGTCAGGTACTCGTCCTCGAATTGTGGGTTAGTGGTTGTTTTCGCACTACTACGCTCGGCCGTTATAGCTGCAGTCAAGAGGATGGTTGAGTGTGTGTCTGGCCTTGAACCCCTACTCTCAATATGGTTGTTTTCCAGTACGTAGTCTCTGCCAAGTAGTCTAAGGGGGTCATCATGAACCATTTGCAGACCATTTGGATAGGGGATCCATTCGACACCATCGACCGAAGCCTTCTTCTTCTTTTTCTCATAGAACTCAGTTCCATTGTAATGTGACTCGGAGAGCTCAAAAGGGGCCTTGTCAGCATACAATGTCCCACTTTGCCCATTGACGTAGTATATAATAAACTGGTGTTATAATGAAGGAATGTCCATGTGCTTATCGAACCACAGCCTTTCCAGCAAGGCATTGAATGCTGTGTTCTGCCGGACCACCAGGATTTTCAAGTAGGTCACAAGGTCTCCAAAATGGGTCTTTAGCTTAATTTTTCCCATTGGCTTCTGTTCACTCTTGTCTAAACCTAGCAGAGTTGTGGCCGAGGGTATTAAGTCACCTTCATTGTAGCCCAAATTACAAAGTATCCATAGGGGAAGGAGGTTAACTCCAGATCTGTTGTCTATAATGACTTTACAGATCTCAACATCATTTCGTGTGCTGGAAACATATAGTGGTCTGATATGTCCTTGCACGACGGTATCTTCATCCTGATCGGTGAAGGAAATCACCACATTGCATTCAGCCGAGCCAGTCTCTGTTCGATAAATCTCGGCAGTACCTACCTCAGCTTGAAACTCTTGGGGGTAGAGCAAGGCTTCTATAAGCGCCTTCCTATGGTCAGCTGACAAACTCAGGGCTTGCAAAACTGACAGTTTGACTGGAACTGATGCCATCTGCTTAAGGATATTGTATTTCTACTCCAGCGGCTGACGCTTCTCCAATGGTGGGGGAGTCTTAGCAGGCACTTTGGTAGTTTTAGTATGTGTCTAGGAGGGATTGGTTGCGGGGTCAGATGTCAACAATGTTCCCACATTTTGGGGATTCGGCCTGACCGGTCTGTTTGCGTGCAATAGGCGGCTAGAATCATGTTACTCCTCAGATTAGTACCACAGAATAATAGGGCCAGAGTGGCTACTTGTGGAGGTAGAGGGACATTCTTTCTCCTGCTGAATATGTTGAAGGGATCTCCCTCGGGTTTCTATGATATTGATGGTTTGGGCCGAGGTCCAACTGTAGGGTTGGTTCTGGCTGTGACTGTGCCTCAACTAGTATCCCCTGCCTCTGCGATTCCATGTCCCGACACATTGTATCGGGAACTTGGGTTCATAACCATACCCTTCATTACGGAATGATTCGATAATATGGATGATGTTGATGGAACCAAATAGTGGATCCTCATCATCTGACAAGTCAACCTGGTCGGTTGTCCTTGATAGTATCATTTGGTGGGACGGTGGCCCTGGTTCTATGTTTGAGGGCATAAAATCAGATAGTGGCAGGGCTAACTTTGACCTCGCTGCGGACTTCTCCTCTTTCCCTTGTCTCCTACCTTCTCAATTACTCGTGGATGACCGGCTCATGGAGGGTTTAGAGGCCTAGATTGTTATTTTTACAGCATCAGGGGCTGTTGGCGGCAACACCAGTTGTGTAGATGAGCTCGGAGTATGCCCTGGGCTCAATTGATAGTCTTCGGAGTCATCCAGTCATCAAACTTCTGCCCCATCTTGATGGTGACTTCCTGCCACCCCTCCCCTTTGTCGGAGTCGATGGTAGAAATATATGACACATGTGCTGGGGGTGGTCCCAACTCGTCCTACCCGGAGTCTACTATCCATTGCATGAGGTATTTGAAGATGAAGCATTCCCGAATATTGTGCCTTAACATTTGGTGGTAGGGACAGTAATATGGCCTTTCATCGCGGCCGACTTCTTCGTGTTTCCTTGTCTCCGGGAGGCTAAGCAAGATTCAATTCATGGCGACGATGAAGCAGTCGCGAACTTGGTCCTCTCAGAACGAGTATACTATATTTATTCTTTACTCAAATTGGTTACTCTTCGATCCTCTCTAACAATCCCGCTTAGGCGGAGGTGGCCTCTGATATACAGGGGGCCCTTGAAGATTTGGTAGAAGCCAGAGCGGTGGAGTAGGTAGAGGGGTTTTCTTGAGCGTGACAATGGATGGTTCAGCTCTAGCTGCACTCTTTTTGGGAGGTTACGAGCATATTCGGGAGTTCAAATTGGTCTGATACAAGGAGTCCTCAATTCTATAGGCAATGACCAAGAGAGGGAGGAAGCCATTGGTGCACACTACTAGTATGAGCGATGTTCGTAGCTCATCTCAAAGATTATCGATTCATATGTCAAGGATATCATCTTTAGTCATTGGTCTATTCTGAGAGTAGGTCAGACCTTTCCATCTAGTGATGAAATATGAGACCCTCTCGTTGTCCCTCTTCTTGCAGTTCATGAGGTCGCAGACCATTGTTTTAGGCAACGTTGAGCTGAAGTGGAACATGAACTGCTGTCGAAGGACTTCCCAACTTTGTATTGACTGGGCTGGTAGACTCATATACCAGACAAAGGCAGATCCTTACATGGTCCGTACGAAGCATCTGAGTTTCACTACTTCTTTTTGTTCGTGAGTTCCCATCATAGGGACTCAATAAGATGCTTAGTGTATCAAATGTTGTTCCAGATCACCTAGTCAATTGAAAATAGGTAATACGGGGCTCCCAAAATTGGGTTGAGGTGGTGTGTTGTTCTCCCAATCCGGGTAGGGCTTCTACTCTAACTGTATCGGAGCGCGTCAACCTTCCATTGCATCCAATCGAGCTGTTAGTGCCTCGATGGTGTTGGTGAGGCCCTGGTTTACATCATGTTGGGCCTAGTCCTGGTCAGGTGTAGCACGAGGCATTGCTTGAGGATCCATCTTGGTTGGCACCAGGGGTGCATATTCCATTTTTACACCTTCGTAGGGTTCAGACGTACTCTCTCTGGTTTCTTTCTGAGTGGATGGATGTCTTGGTATTCATCTGGATCCATATTTAGGTAGTTGGATGGGTCGGGCGCCTCATTGGGCGGGATCCCTGATCGTGCTTCATTTTCTAGGGCAAACTGTGGTCTTTGAGGTGCACATACGGGGAGTGCGATGTGTAGTCCTTCTTGGGAAGTACATTCAATAAGTCGGTTCCTCTGGAGTATATCGGCATTAGTCCACCTCAATTATTTCATTTCCTCTTCCTGTCGAGCGAACCTCTCTTCGAGTGTAAGTGGCTCATTTTTTTCGAGAGAATGAGGCGGGTAAAGGGTTACATGTACTTTGTTCTTGTCCTTATTGGTAGCTCACAGGGTAAGTGGAGGAAGGTTAGCTGAAGGGGCTGCCATATTTAGGGTGTCCCTCTAGTTCCGGGTGAGCACACCGGCTGGTTCGTTGTGAGTCACAGCCTGACTGGAACCATTGTCTCCCGATCCATCCGGATTTGCACCATCTTCAATGTTACCCGTGGGGTTAACCTCTATGGTGTTTATGGAAGCATATCATGAGGCGGAGAAGATGTCATTTTCCAAATAGGAATAGGATCTCCCACGTCTTTTACTGGTCTTCCCTTTCATGTCCCGTGATCGCTTTTGGACACATTGGAGATGGGTGACACGGAGAGTTCTTTGATGTGACCTTATGGTACGCGTCCCTCTTGGAGGTGATGATGAATCAAACAACAGGATAGGAAAGGAACCTCCTCTTCTAATTGGCCTCCCAAGACGAGAGAATACAGATTCTTGTTGGGGAGTTTTTTGTTGAGGAGGTAAAAATTCCCCCAACCCTAAGGGCTGGGGTTGGCTCCGTTCCTTGGAAGTTGAGACTCTTCCAATTTTTATTGGTCTTACGGGGGCATTTGTTGTTAAAAATTACCCTAGACCTACAAGATGGGGTTGAACCTGGATTGCGGTAGTGGCTACTGCTATCACTACCTACATTATCTTTCGTGCCCACATTCGGGGGTGGACTAGGTTTGATGCCATGTTTTTCTGTGAATCAATTCCTTCTGGGGAGGCAGGCAATGACCGCTAATTGGTCTCTCTTAGGCGAGAGGCATGTTGTATGCTTTAAGTGGCCTGATTCAGGAGTTCTTGGATGGATTATTCACATTGGGCCTCAGGCTTCTGGGACTTACTCAAGGCCTTTGTCTGTTGGGTGTGTTGTCTTTCATGAGCAGGGACCCCACTCAATTGCTGTCATGACGTGATGACGTTGCAAGACACCATGCCGAACGGGTTCTTCTGGGAGAGAGCGGAGTGAAATGCAGAGTTCTATGTTCCCACCATCCCCTCATATGGAATCTCGTCGGAGCGTCACTGATGAGGTGGTGCAGCTGGTACGGCGCACAGAGGTAGGCTATCTCCATGTTTCCTTTACAGCTCTCGGGTCACTGTTGCCACGCCGAAAGAAGAGCTTCTAGGTCGATGTGATGAAAGAGGTCTCCTATTGTCTTGACATGGTCTACATACCCTTCGTAAGACAGGAAGATTGATTTCAGCTGGTGGAGGGTTGCCCATATATTGTAGCGGATGTCATGCACACATTCTTCTGAAAACTTTATGGGTATGTCGAATTGAGTGGTGGCTGTGGGACAAAACATAACTGGTATACCATCCTTGTTCAGATATTTCCTCAGGTTCAACTTGTCGGCATACACCTCCACTAGCGATTCCTCTACCTGGTCAGCCCAGCTGAGATGCTCACTTATAGTGTGGTTGGGGGCAGTGGGACTGGTAGGTATCAAATTTTAATGTGGGCGATTCCAAGGTGGTTCAGAAGATGAAAGTAGCCCTGAAACATCTCCCGATTGAAGAAGGCTGTCATTGGAGACTATATGAGAATTTGACATTCTTGATCCCATCCTTCTGAGTGCCTCGATATGCGAGGTCTTTTCTATGCTTGATTCGGCAGGGGGAGGACCTTCCTGTCGGTATGATTTGTCATTGCGGGGAGGACCTTCGCAATGGCGGCAGCAATGGTGAGGACTACCATTACTACTTGACTCCTCACTACATATAGGACTTTTCCAGTGCATACCCTGGGGAGGACCTCCAAGTCATGTCGTAGAAAGAGGGGACCTTCTGGCTGCATAGAGTTGTTATGTGGAGGGCCTTCACAACAGCTGCCATCATGGTGAGGATGACTATCATGGTTTGACATTTGATGTGCATCTTGGGGAGGACCTTCAAGACACAATACGACAAGGGGAGCACCATCTTGTTTCTTGGGGCCACTGTAGGGAGGACCTTCGCAATGGCAGCCGTGGTGGTGAGGACTACCATCACAGCTGCTGCAATGCTGAGGACTACCATTACAGCTGCTGCATGGAGAAGTTCTGCGGGGTGCACCCTGGGGAGGGCCTTCAGAATGTACCACAACGAGGGGAGGGACTTCTCATTGCATGACATCTCTACGGGCAGGACATCCGTTATCAGGGTGGTGAAGACTACCACCGAGATCTGATACCCGACTTTGTGGAGTGTCGTTGTAACGAAACCCCTGGGGAGGACCTTCAGGGAAGGACACAACAAGTGAAGGGCCTTCTTTTCATGATGAGACATCACTGTGGGGAGTGCCTCCGCAGTTGCGACTTTGATAGTGAGGACTACTATCATAATATGTGGTCCCACTGAATAGAGAGTGATTGCATTGTATACCTCGGGGAAGACCTTCAGGGTGGACCACCACAAGTGGTGGACCTTCTTGCTGCTCGATCTTCTGGTCACGTGGATGGATGCCATGACTCGCACCAAAATAGAAGCTCTTTTGAACGATCATTATATGCCTATGGGGGAGGCCCCCATAGGTGTTCTGGGGAGGACCTTCTGAGATACTTGTAGCGACATTGCAGGGAGGACCATCGCAACTGCTACTGCAAATCCCATAATATGGTAATGGGTGTACATGGTTATGAGCCTTCGTTATGTGCTTAGCGGCATCAGGAACCCCAGCTTCCAGAAGAGTGGAGTCATGAACCCGTTATTTATTTTTCGGCTACCTTCGGCTTGTTTGGGGCACATTCTTGTGGGATGCGGGGACCATCTGCTATTGAAAACGACCTTCAGCTTTGGGTCCTTGTGTAATTAGGTCCCGTGATGTTTTTGGGATATGTCGACGAACATATTTACTTTTAGCAGAATATATGCATGATATGGAGAATCCACTATGATGGACGGGTGTCCCCCCATTGGAATGAGTGAAGCTGCTTGATCTAGTTTCCCTTGTATCGCAGAATATAGCTGACAACCCTCTTGGGCAGAAGCAGGGATGCAGATCTGCTCTGAGGCGGCTATCTCGTATCTTAGATGAGTCACCTCAATTGGGGATATGGGCTCACGGGCCTGAGTCCATGATGTTGCCACTGATGCAATTAAATTCTTTCATGTATGCATGATATGATCTAGGATCGATACCTACTCCTCCATCTTTTCCAGGATATGTAGAGATACATTTTTGGCTGGACCAGGTATGAAGTCCCATTCCGGTATCAGAGTAGGAAAATCCTGCTTTGGTCCTCTGGTGGTCAGTGTTTACTGACAATTATCCTATTTCGGGGCAGGTGAACAAATCTACCCCTGGGCTGGGATATTCTGGTTTATCTTTCTGTTTGCCACCATGTAGAGATGGCGGACAATACTTTCATCTGCAGGGAGTTGGCCCCACATATATTGGTTTACCACTGTATCGAGTCGATGGCCATTCTTTGTAGGGAGATGTGCCCGCTTATTAATTGCTGCCACATCTGGATGGCGGGCTTTGTTGATCACCACCATGCTGAGATGGTAGGCATCTAGAGCATTGTATAGGAGCTGGTCCTGTAGGCGCTGGGTCGCCACCATGTCGGTTTGGTGGAATTCACGTCCCTGGGCTGGTAGAGGTGCATACCGGGTAGGTGTCGTCCTGTGTGAGTGACGGGCTTGATGGAGCCCAACGGGGATGCGCTCTTTCTCGTATGATATCTCCATCTATGGATGGTGGGCATTGGAGGAGCGAACAGATGTATGTGCCTGTTCGTGATATGTCTCGGTGACTGGGCATCAGAGCTCCTCTACAGGTACAAGGGTGATGACCAGTCCCTGGTTGTACGTTTTCCGGCCTCGTCGGGCGGTCTGAGGGGCCGGAGCTCAGGGAGTGTTGGCCTGGATCCTCGGGGCGACATCCTCCTTATCATGAGGATGTGGAGTTGTGGCGTGACCGCATTGACATCTTCTGACGGTGACCTTCGAGAGGATCCCCCGTTCAGTGGGGATGAAGTCCTCAGTGTCAACCTCATCCACTCCCAAAGATAAGGAGGTTCACAATGTCTTTTTCTGGGGATAGACTCATGAAATGGATTGAGACGGCAAAAGGGGCCTCCTGGATCTTCTTTTGTGGCCACTGCTGGGCAGGCGAACGGCGAGTCCTAGAGTATTGGAGGGCGTGCATGACTACCTCCACCATTGGAAGAGTGCCGTTCAATTGGTACTCTATGATCAATGCATCCAAGACCCAACGTTGAAGACGCTGGGTAGGTGAAGAGGTCCTCCGTTGGTGAGGATGTTCGGTCATTGCATTGTTGGAAGCGCGCACCTGTGAGTTCTTTCGTGACGTCATTGGATCGAAGGGAGTTCCGAGTGGTACCTATGAAATATTTTAACAAATACAAACAGCAAAACTGTCAAAGAAGCATCTCATGACCCCATGCGTAATTAATGACCTTTCTTGGACCTCTTTCTGAGTATAAAGGGGGAACATGGTGGGATTAGGTTAAATCCATCGTGCTTGGTTAAATATTCATGTTAGGTTCACCATTTTTTTGTTTTGCGTCGCATGACAGGATCGTGGGGGAGAAACGTGTGCTACCCGATAGTTGATTAGAAAAGATTATGTTCTGCTTAATCACACATATCAAGTGCATCATTTTCGCCTCGAAACACCCAACGATTCCATTTCCAGCAATACATGGACCTACTTTACAATGGAAAACATTTGCTGGGTGGTTTGACCAGAGATGCTTAAGAATTCACATTGGTCAAGCGGATGGGAATTCGGGCTCATCGCACCCTTTTGGGGGGAATTATTCCCTGTTCTGAGACTCTCATATAGATTTAATACGTATTCATATGTTCACAAATCTTTGGTTTATACCCAAGCATAGTATCCACAGATTACTCCTGGTTGGAAATGGTCAACTAGACTCAAGGGTTTAGAATCATTTATGCATGAGGTTTACAATACCTCGTTGGATTAATGACCCCGAGGAGTATGGAATCTTTGAGTCGACACTAGTTTGAAGCCTCAAAACCAGGCACTCTGGAGTTTATTGTCATCCAGGGGTGACAGATAACGACTTGAGCGTTTGGATCGAACCTGTGATATGGAATTCTTACTTATCCTCATGAGAGGAATCATAATCAACGTAGTTAGGTAGTATAGTTTAACGTCATGTGGGAAAAAGGATGAACCTTTGTGAAGGAATTCAGGACGCCGGGTGGTGGGCTTGAACCTCAGGGAGGCTTCATACGTACCCTAACTAAGAGTCATGGATCAAAGTCCTCGGAGTTCGCATGAGGTTAGGGTCAGGGTTAGTGCATACTCTAAGCCCATGTGAGTAATTCTTGGTGTGAGAAACAAGAGGTAGTATAGACCTCATGATCACGCCACGAAAGGTGCGTCCATGGAAAGCGAAGTAAGGCTTACGCATAGGGCATCCTGAGAATTCGGGTCTTACCCCATAATGGAGGCCCGATGGTGACAATGCCCAGAGGGATAGGGAAAGGGTACCCCTGTGTCCATATCCCCTCTTGGTCCTTGGCACAAGGGAAGTATGGAGGTGCATGGGTGCTACCTCTTACAAGAAAGGCTAGGGGCTTACACCAAGATGGTTTCCCAATCACTCACAGAAGAGGAGAGGAGTGCTCACCACTAGAGTTGAAGGGAAATGGATATGTGTTCCCCCCTCCCAGTGAGTAGATAGGTAGAAAGGGGGGTCACGGGCTTGGTCTCAACATTACCGTGGGTATGTGAACCCATGAATTCTTCGGGAATCCGCTCAAGTGTCGTTGAAACCCCTTCTCTCTCACTTAACATGGGTTTGCGAACTCAAAATGGCGCACTGATGCGCCTGAAGGTTACATCACACAGGTCCTATGGCTCTAGTGGAGGCCTTGGCTTAGGGCCGATGAATGGGCGAATGAGGGGGCTGTGACAGATCATGCCAGATTGGAAGAATTTTATCTGACTCTAGGATTGGGAACTATGAAGGATTTGGCGAGCCACATGGGTGAATGATGGGTGACGCCCTTCCCGTATTGAGGTGCTATGTGGCTAGAGAGGTCGTCCGTGAACCAGGGTGGTTCACGGTTTCAGGTTCGGCCCGCGTACCAGGTTGGTACTGGGAGGGGTCCATTAGAGCAGCGGCGACCAAGGGCATGCCAGACGGAGGTTCGTCGGTCAGGGCTTTGCCCACATAGCAGGGTGCTACGCGGTCCGACGGATCGAAAAAGGGGAATAAACTCCCTAGTCCACAGGGAGTGCATCTGCGGAGGGTCCATGTTTCGTGGTCTTCTTTTCATTGTTATTTTATGTTCAGGGTCCACCATGTTGTTATGGGTTTTCGGTTCCTTATTAATTTGTTTCTAGCTTCAAACCTATTCTGGTTCACGAACTGGAACTTCACTTTTTGACAAATCCTAAACTCCTTCCTTCGAAATCCTTCCTCCTGAATCTGATTGATCTCCTCCTTTTTATCTCTTCCCCTTCCATCTCCTTTTATATAGTGGAGAAAGAGATTTATTTGTGGCCATGCAACACCTTTTGTGGAGGCCCATGACTGGAAACCCAGTTCACAGATGACTTGGTCATTCCGCAACTCGTAGGGGTATTGAACACACCTCCCCCATAAACCTAACTAGCTTGGGGAGTGCTTCGCGGCCATGCAGGGTTCCGCCTCCATTCCGCAAACAACAGCAGATGCGGCCTAGGCCGGTTGATGCGGTTCATAGCTGGGGTGGTTCGTGATAGTCGATCGAGTTGGCGCCTGTCCTGATTCGCGCCCACGGGGGATCCCCATCTCTGTTCGGCGAACGATAGCGGTCCGCAGAGGCAGTTGCTTCACGGAACCGGCCGCGTACCATTATCACTGGACTGGTCTGCGGACCGGTTATTCTTATGCCATCCTTTGAGTATTCTCCACACTTTTTCCCAATTCTTTGGGGGGAAATTGGGTAGAATCTCTCTTGGATTAAACGGGATTCTCATTCTCCTTTGCGTATTTTTCAGGACCCTATAATAATTAATCAAAAACATGTATAACAGGTTCTTGATTAATTAATTAATTAATCAAATTTTATTTTCCTAGATTTTAATTTGATAAAAGCATTCAAACATATGGTAAGGGGATCCATGAACCCAATTTTCATTCATTCGGTTATTCCAATTTCATGCCAAATTTCAGTATGGGGGTTTATTTAATATTCCTAAAATATAACTTCATTTTATTATGATTTTTATTAATGTGATATACATTCGTTCAATATGATTTTATGTGAAATGAAAAAAATTTATAAATGAACTATTATTTCTAAAAAACACATCTTTTACTTCACTTGATATTGTTAATTATTCAATCAATATTTATGATTCTTTTACCATTTATGTTATTTATTTTTTATTTTGGTAACAGAAATTTTTTATTTATAAAATTATTCACTATGAATTTTTTTTAAACTAGTTTCGTTTCCATGGGTTATTGTATGTTAATGTTTTTTATATATTCTATGTGGAATGCCTGATTATGTAAATGTTATGATGTGGTGGGTGTGATCATGATAATATAGTGCTCCAATTCATTGAGTAATATGGTGTATCTCAGGATATAATTTGAAATATGTGTGAACATAATTCTAGATTTGTTCACTATGTGGATGTTAGGATTATGAACATATGTTTTGCATGAACCTGATGTTATCTTTATTCACAACAATGTATAGTTTTTGACCCATAAGACATGATATTTTTTTATTCATTGACACATTATATGATTGTTCAAATGATTTATATCACGATTTTGATGATAATAACATTCTTATGTTTTGATTATTATTATTATTATTATTATGTTCATTGCATGGTATGTTGATTCATGTTCCTATCTGTCCTCTTACTAGGCATTTTTTTACCCCTTCCTTTAATATATGTCCTCTGGTGACTACATGTACTAAGGTGAAAATGTGAGCAACTATGAAGCTATAAAATAAATAATTAAATATTGATTAATTTTCAATTTAAAAGTTATGTATGTGCCTTATTTTCACATGAAACTAATCTTTTGGATCTTGGTTTTGTGACACATTTATATTATTTATCTTTAAAATGATATAATAGTAATTTATGAAATATTAGGGTCTCTATAGTTGGTAACTGATCAGGGATTAGTATAAGGCCCCACCCTTAAACATTACATAATCCTAGGTTATTTCAAGAATTCACATTGAAGATATTTTCATGTTTATATTTTTAGAAAATTAGATCATAAATCATGCATTACAATCCACATTTGAATAAGTCGGTTACATCAAAGATAGTATTTATTTTTCTCCATCAAAGGAAACATATTAAAAATAAAACATGGATTATTTCTTGACACATCCTCTATACTATCATAACATCTTGTACATTTCCCTTGACCTGTGAAAAACATTTCAAAAACATGGGATGAGCGTAAAAAGCTCAGTAAGGGATATAAAAATACGGAAAGAAAACAGTAGTCCATGTATACATAAGAATCAATGAAATCATACATTACTCGTAAAACAAAAGAACATTAACATAACATAGGAAATCATAAGATTAATGAATAATTCATAGAAATCAGAAGATATAAATTTAACTTGAGGCATTCATAACATTCATTCGTAGGGAGTAACCCTCATGGTTACTTTTGGAATACCCATTACAGTATATTCCCTAAATCACTTCAAAGAAACTTTAGCATTTAACACCTTCACATTACCCAAAGAATTGGAGATATATTTTATGCACATCTGCCCTAATATTATCATGGAACCACCTGAATTCATAAACAATTCTCAAGAACCATAAAATAATCGTATCACATAAAACATGCATAACGGGAACAAAACATTTCCACATTTCAACCACATGATATCAATACAACACATTGATATAATAAAAACATTATCAAAACCATTTTCAATACCAAAATAAAAGAAAATTAAAACATTTTATTTATTTTTCATTTAAAAAATGTTATGGATTGTGGAGGATGCTGAAACTCAAATAATGGTCGCGACGGTGGAGAAGCCATTGTCGCCGCATATGTAAGACAAAGACATTCCGTTTTTTCATTTAGTAAAATGCTTAGATTAATAAGATTCCTTTTTAATGAAACTAAATGTCAAAAAGATTTATTATACAACTAATAAAATAAGGTCTTATATAAATTTAAGTATGCCTTAATGAAAGAAGATTGAGACGAAGTCCCTTACCTCAT
Source organism: Viscum album (assembly GCA_963277665.1). Lineage (NCBI taxonomy): Eukaryota > Viridiplantae > Streptophyta > Magnoliopsida > Santalales > Viscaceae > Viscum > Viscum album. The sequence goes on from OY728145.1 coordinate 1,643,686,791, forward strand.
GTTCGACTTTTCTTGTTCGTTTCTTTATATTCCTGAATAATAAACTTTTGTCAATTTATAATTTCTTAATCAATTTCGTTAATGTTTATTATTCAATTCATATCACATATTATCATGTTATAATAACTAGTTAATTATGTGAGTTCATATCATACGTTTTGTCTATGTTTGGTGCATGGGTCAAAAATAAACTTATTTGAAAGGAATTGCCCATGTGGTTATAAGTACATCATCTCCAGAATGGTATTAAAGATTTAAATATCATATATATCCAGTATATATTGATTATATACTATTCAATAACAATTTGAGATAAAAAATTAAATGCACAGTTCATAGAGATGGTAGGTCGTACGTACGCATGAACACTACTTTCTTTTCTTTGTCATATTAAAGGAATTTAAAAAATGAGACATAGATATATTATAATTCCAGTATATAATTAATTTTATATAGGTAAAATAAGTTCGTTAATTAAATTATTTATAAATTCCATTTTTGGCATGAACGAGTCGTATCACTTGAGGGGGTGGTAGTCCCCACTTCCTCATATAAAATTATAACATTCTCACAACATTCAAAGCATAAAGGTATGTTTTAAATACAAAATATAGAATAATAAAGAGGAAATAAATATAATATATATCATATATATAAATATAGTTCCATCATAATGGCCACCATTAAAGGTGTTATAAGAATATTGAACAATCATTGTTTCATGAGGCAGTAATTCACCACCCACAGAAACAGTATGTTCTTTAACCATTAGACAGAGGTGTGTGTAAGTGTAAATAAAATCCTTCTCATACAACATAGTAGTATATTTAGGATAATTGTTTTTATGGGATCAAATAATAAAAAGTTAGGGGGAGTGAATAAGGAAAATTTAACAAAGGATTTTGAGAGAAGGCATTAAATCTAAATCGGGTAACTTCCTTTGATTTGAGGAAAAGCATCTCTTGAAAAGAATTATGCCCAATGTGAGATTTATATAAGTAATAGAGGGATGTTGATAGATAATATGATTTCTGTATAGATGAGCCAAGGGCTTCATAGGTGTGGGTAATAAGGTAGAGGTGGGGGATTTTTATAAGAGGGAGCAGGGGCACTCTTGGAAAGTCATGAAATGTTAGTTTATTATAAAATGTTTTTCAAATTATAATGGTTCAAAAATTTTATATTTTGATGATAAGATGATAATGGGTAGAAATAATCTAATCTAATAATATTTAGACAAGTGGAGGTCAAATAATTCACCCTATCTTTTCAATTTAACCCTTGGTTAATATTAATAATTCTTACCACGTCTTTTTTTATTTTCAAACAATAATGTCTAATTACTTTAAAATGCCTATAGTCCCATAATTGTATCAATAATGATATTAATAATATATTATATGTCATTTGGAAGAATATTAAAAAAAATTAGACTATTATACAATTTAATAAAATAACATTTGTTTAAAAAACTCATTTATGCCAATTTCAACACTATTTGGTAGTTGACTTTTGATAAAGGCATAAAAGCATTATTACTTCTAAATAAAAGCATTAACATATATTTTACATTTCATAATCATCTATAAAATTCGTAAATATCTTCCAAAGTTTCAAAAAAAAATTATTTTAACACTTATAATATCATATATTTAAATCATTCATTAATGAGGTAATAACTGCATCATCATTTGGTCATAATTAAAATTATTTATAAAATCTGTAAAAATTCCAAATAAAATACAATGATTTAGGAAATCGTATTAGCTTTCAAAGGACAATTTATAGTCAAATATATAATTAAAGATAATTACCGTCGTTACTATTTATAATGCCCAAAAACAAAATAGTATTAGTTACATAATTTGGACCTTCTGATTCCATATATAGAATCCATTTTACCCAATTCAAAACCCAAAAATTGCATTAAATATTTTTAAAATAATTCCTCTTGTCAAAATAAATAGCGTGTTTTTAAGAAAAAATATCTATCAAATGATTGACACTTGTTTATATCTGATTTCAAAGTGAAATTAATTATAATGACCACCACTGTATTAAAAAATAAAAATATATTCCAATTAAACTTTAAAACAAATTAAAATGTCAATATAACTATATGATTAAATTATATGAAAAAGTAGTTTTGAAGTAAAATGCAATATTTTTCAATGTTCATTAAAAATGATCATTGTCAAAAAATACAAAACAATCTATCAAAATTAAATTTCAAAGTCCCAATTCCAAAGATATTTTTTATTTTGACAAATAGAGATTATAAAAGTTTCAATAGTTAGATTAAAAAATGGTTCTCCATCAAAAGGTAGAAAAACAATATTTTAAAAATATTAGTGTATTCTATGCCAAAGATTAGATTTATTCTCATTTTAAGAATCTAAAACACTATATAATTCATAAATAGACATTGATATGAAAATCTATTATTATTTACTTAATTGTGATGTTATTATTTATAAATTTGGGAATTATTATTTTAGAACATTAGTGAAAACACTTAGTATGAGACTAAGAATATATATATGCATGACAGAAGTTTTTTTTAGAAAAATGGTACACATATGGATCCAATAATATATGAATTTACAGTTAATTGCTCAAATAAATAGTTTATTTATTCACAACCCATTTACTTATTTTTGACCAAAATTTATTCTTTCAAAATGGTGGGAACTAGGAGAAAACAGACCAATAACTCGTGCAAGGGGTAATACAATGATTTCCTATAGGATATGAGAAAATTAGATGGGAGGTGTAATTCGAAATTTCATGGTGATACGTCCCTAGATATATCAGGAACATAAAAAATAACTTAAATAATGTTGTATGTCCTCTATCATCTATGAGGTATAAACTGGCTATTGACTCTTTTATGAAGTAATGACCACCAATATTTAGTGGACATTTCAATCTACAAGTTTCAGATCATTCTCTAACCACAATTGAAAAGATGTTTTCTATGAACCATAGCAATGAGATGGATATGGTGTCTCTGGACATCTAAAATTTAGACAGAGAGCACAATCCATGGTAGTTATTGATTGATAATACCAATATGAAGGAATAAATTGAATAGATGTAGTGGGAAGTCTTTAAGAAAATATTTCCTTACAAGAATTTTCCACGAAATATTTAGAATAATATAGAGAAAGAACTATTAGAGATGATGCAAAAGAAAGCTTAATTATTCAAGGAACATAAAGAAAATTTTACAAGGCATGAATTTCGTGCATTATGTTTAGTACAATTATATAAAAAATAGATATATAATATTTTGGATTACATGCACACCAACAAAAGGCTTTTTAAATTCAATACATTGGGAGTTAGCAATAAGTTGTTCGATGTTCTATCAATAATAATATGGATTTTAGAGAGTGGTCTCATGGTTATGGTGGTAGAAAACACATTATTGAGTTTTAATATTTATTATCTAAGAACAAATGTGGAATTAAACCTGAACCACTCATATATATAAAATGTGGGAAGAAGAATCATTGGAAATTCCATAATGGGAAAGGGATATTATTTACGATTGGGGGAGAAACTGCCAATATCCTCAATCTTGAAGAGATATAAAGAATATTGAAAATTTATTATAGTCATGGAGAGTACCACCAATGTTTCAATGCTTACGTTATAGGGATCAATTTCATTATGCAATCCACTATACAAAACCTCGAGTCCACGATTATAATTAGCGTCATCAGCCACCATATCCAAAGGGGAAATGGAAATCTAATTTCATAACTTTTTTTAGGTGGTTCCCAAATTTAAAGTGAAAAAATGTCTACTAGTAATGTATACATTAATAGAAAAACTTCTATTGGATTATGGTATTATGCATTCTTTCATATATTTCCAGTTTTGTAGAAAAATTCAAGCACAACTCAAAATATAGAGGTTGGTTATCTTTGGGGGGAAATGGTAATATTATTGCATCCAAAGTATGTATATCCTCCCAATATAAATTTTTTTTGGAAAGAACATCCCAAAAAATATTTTCATACATCATTTTATGGAGTTTTATTTTTTTTGGGAATGGAGTGACTATATTTATACAAATCCAACATCAACTATTAGGAAAGGGAGATCAATCTTCACATCCTTAGTCATCTTCCAATTGTGTACATGTATAATGTAGAGGATGAATAATCTTCCTAATAAACATTTGATGTGTGGATATTATTTCCAAATAATTAATCATATCTTGCTCAAATCACTAAGAAAAATGAGAGAATCATGCTCAAATACATGAATATTTTGAGGGAATACATTGATGTATTCCCTAATTCATATCATTTTCGTCATCATAATCAAGATTTCATGTTCTTAATTGAACTAATTTTAAATCTATATCTATATCAATGACACCTTTGAGAATGTACACTATTGAGTTGGAGGAACTGAAGAAGTAATTATAAGAGAATCTACAAAAAGGTTTTATTTACTTGAGTGCTTCAACATGGAGTGTTTTGGTACTCTCCATCATGAATAATAATGTATTAATGTTCTGATTAATTGATTATCATAAGCACAAGGAAAAACAATAAAGAAAAATTATCCCATTCCATGGATATATGAATTGTTTAATCAACTTTTTGAGGGCAAGTATTTCTCTTTGGTTGATCTTTGATTGATATATCACAAAAAAAAGGTGAGGAAGGAAAATATTCCCAAGAATTACTTTCTTATTATGTATGCACACTGTGAGTTTATTTTGATCCATTATGAACTATTAATTCTCTAAAAATATTAATGGGCTTAATGAATATAGTCATTAGCGATTAGGCCGACAAGTTTATGGTAGTATTTATTGATGATATTATGATAATAATTTTTGTGAAAGGGGGAACAGTAGGATCATTGGAATACTTTGATAAAGACAGTGTGAAGGAAGAAAATGTAATAAAAATATAGTAAATGTGAGTTTTGGATAGAGGATGTATCTTTATTCGGGCACATTATTATCCCAAAAATAATATATGCGGACCCATTCCAAGATAATGGAAATCAAGGAGTGGCCTCATATTGTTTATGTAATATAGATCTGTAGTTTACTTTATCTAACTGATTATTATCAAATATTTTGTTGAAACTTATCAGGATTTAATACCGAATTAGAAAGATTAATTTTTAGTGGGAAAAGTTTATCAAGACCAGCAAATGTAAAGATATCATCAATGAGTTAAAATAGAGGCTTATCACAATTCTAGTAATAACACTTCCGATAAGTGGAGAAATATATTATGTATAAAATGATTCATAAAAGAAAGTATTCATCTATTTGCATATACACAATGGCAAGGGTATATTTTATTCCTCAGGGTAGTAAAAAATTTATGGGAATAACTATCCTAAAAATGATACAGTATTGGGGGATATGTTCTTTTCATTGAAAATATTGAGGTTTTATCTCTATGGAAATACATGTGAGATATATAATTATAATAAGTGCCTCAAATATATTTTCACACATATTAATCTTTACATGATCCAATGATGATTGTTAGAGATCATCTATGATTACAAATTCTTGCTACACTACCATCATGTTAGAAAAAACAAGGTGGCAGATTGTCTATGTAGATATGAACAAACCTTTTATCAATGATGGGATTTAAAAATATTGCAATATTATAAGACCTATAATAGATGTACAAGGGAATAATTAGCTATGGAATACCCTAAATCCTTTCTCAAATGTTTCATCAACCATCCCTCATGTAGAGAATAATGGATTCTCAATGAAATGATGTGGTAAATAAGAAAAAGTTGGAAGCTTTTAAAAATGGGAAATATGTAGATCTCAAAATGGATAAGGAAGGAATTTTGATATTTGGGTCAAAAATAGGTTTACCATCCAATAAAAATATAAAAAAGTGCTTCTAAATGATGCAAAAATCTCATCCTTCTATATTCATCAAAGCATTACAAAGATGTATTAATATATTAGAGAGAACTATTGGTGGAGCAGTTTGAAGAATGATATTTCTAAGATTACATCACAGTTCATGTTGTTTCTATAAGTGAAGGCTAATAGAAAAAAGTCGAAAGGTATGATCTAATGATTACACTTAGAAACTTTAAAAATGGTAAATAATAACTATAGACTTTGTCACCGGAAAACCAAAGACACCCATAGAAAATAATGTATATGGATTGTTCTGAATCATCATAAAACGATATATCACTTTAATAACATTGTAGAGGTCTCCTCACAATAATAAATTTCTAGTATACACATCATAGAAGTGGTAACGATACATAGAGTACCACTATCTATGGTATGGGTTTGAGATTTTTGATCCAATTCCATGTTTTTTATGAGTCTCTAAAAGTTCAATGCATAGAGATAAACATCAACAAGGCTTATCATCATCACACAGATGGCCTATTATAAAGAATTATTCAGACACCATAAATCATTTTGAGAGAATGTTCTATGGACTTCAATGGAGTATGTGACCAACATCTTCCTCTGGTTTATTTCTCTTACAATAATAGTTTCCACCCGAGCATCCAAATGGATCCATATGAAGGCCTTTATGGTAAAAGATATAGAAAATCAGAATTCCAATTATAAGTTAGTGAACAAAATATTTTTAGACCTCAAACTATAAAAGAAATAGTGGTGAAGGTGAAAACCATTCAGCAACACATCATGGTTGCACAAATTTGACATAATAGTAATGTTGATAATAATTTATGAGAGTTATATTTTGATGTTGGAGACATGATATTAATCCACATATCACCATAGAAGATTATCTTGAGATTTGGGATGAAAGGAATGTTGAGTCTGAGTTAAATTGACCCCTTCGATATTCTTGATCTTGTTAGAGCTCGTGCCTATCATATAGAACATCCACCTACCATGTATCCTGTACATTATGGGTTCAATGTATCCCTATTGAGTAAGTACATACCAGATCCCTCACATGTACTGAATCTATAGGTGGTACAGTTTGAAAATGATGTCACTTAAGAGGAGGATCTAGTGGAAATCTTGGAATACATAGAGAAATTCACACACAATAAGAATACTCACATAGTCATTTTACTATTGAACAACCATAAAAAATAGGCAACATGTGAACTATAGGAAGTGATAAAGGATAAATACCCTTTCATGTTTATGTAAAACGAAATTTTTATCGAAAAATTTTATAAGGGGGGAAGAATGCAACAGACTAAAATATTATCAATGGAAAATCACTTATTAATATTATTCAATATAGTGTAACTCATAAAATCTTACATTGAGGTTACAATACAAACTTTATAAATGATGAATAAATTAAATAATAGGTATTTATAGATATTAGGGAACCTATACATATGAAATACTAACATGACATTCAGAATAGTAATATGACCATTAGGAATAGTAATTCAGTCAATAAAAATTTATCCTTATCAATGAATGTATATATAAAATGTTTGTATATTATATTTGATAATATGTTATAATTATATCATTATATAAGTAAATAAATATTCAAAAACTTATTAATTATTTTTTGTTATTTTTTAAAAAAATAATTTTTTATTTATAGTTTTATAATTAAGATAATTATTTAGATGAAATTTTATTTTCATAAAATAGAGTATATATTGATATTGTTTTATCTCATGATTGTAATTTAATTTTATGAGAGCATAATTAATTTTTCAACGTTTTAAGATATATGTTATAATTTTAAAATTGGTATTTTCCAAATGAAAAATGATTTTAAATTAAATTTCACATATTAGGAAAATTATTTTCATTAATTGGAGATCTTTTTTAATTATCGCATTGAAAAATATTTATAGTGACTTCAAAGGTTTTTTCTAAAATACCTGAATTTTTGGTGAATAGTAATATATATTAATTTATAACAAAACCTAAATATGTGAATTTTTTAGTCATTATTGATGTAAGATTGATATAATTTCATAGTATCTGACCCTCCATAAAATATTTAATATTTATTGAGAAGAAAATTTTAATATTATTAGTTTTGAGTGAAAATAAAAATCTGATTAAAAAAATAGTGTGAAAAAACCCCTTCTCCTCCCATATAATTATCACCTCTCACCACCTCTTATCTATACACCTTCAAAGCCTTGAACAATAAAAAAAATCGATCCAATACTCCTCCCATGACCCAACGTACTTCCAGGAGCTCTTGATCTCATTAAAATACCAAACCCTTTTCCCTAAGGAGGTTCTTAAAGAGGATAAATAGAAAATGTAAAATACACTTTCATTTCCATTTAATTACTTTTTCTTTTCTAATTATCTAATCATCTCCCCGTATCCAAGTTTCATGATAACACATTTATCTTAAATTTTATATAATTATATTATGTTAATGGAGTAATCCATAATAAAAAACCTTTTCCTATCTATTTAATTCTAAAATGAAAACATCATTTGTGATGTGTCGATTTACTACCATTTTGGATGTTTGGGTTTCATTTTATTGCACTAAATTCATAGTCGGTCATAAAACCCTTAAATTTTGAATTTTTTATAAAAATTTATGTTATTGATTTTCTATGTTATTGAACTAACATATCTACAATATATTATGTAATTAAACTAAATCAAGCCATTGTGATAAAAAACCTGGAAAAATTAATCCGCAATATTTTCATTTACAATATATCAAATCATTCATATTCATTTTTTTGAAACAAATATTATATATAACTCCATTTAAACATTGTGAATATTTTTAATAACATATAATCTCAATTATATACAATAATCCTTATTTTTCATGAACTTCAATACATTTATACAAGGAAACTGATCATGATTAATAAGAATACGAACACTCCCAAATGATGAAATTGAAAAAAATAACTCATCAAATGGCCATAAGTGAAATCAATAAAATTATAATGAATCATATACAAGAATGAGAGGTTTTTTATTTATTAAATAATGAATATAATTTGACTATCTATGGTTTTAAACTAAAGAATTCATTCAGACATAAGGTAAAGGAATTCTCAAACCCAATTTATTTTATTTGGGTTATTACTCTTTCATCCCAAATTTTAGTATTAATGTTTCTTAAATATTCCTAAAATATAATTTCATTGATCATACATTTTCATTTTTGGGATATAAAAGCGTCCAATATTAATTTTTTGACAAAATATACTGTTTTTTCTAATTAATACTTATTTTAAAAGAACACATCCTTTAATTATCTTGAGGTTCATTCTTCGTCACACATGATTCATAATTCTTGTATCATGTATTTTATTACATTTTTTGGGAACACCAATGATTATTCAATAAATTACAATTTATGATATTATCATGAATCCCATTTCTATTATGTGAGCTATTTTATAGAAAGTATTATTGTACGTTCAATTTGGAAGGCATGATCATGTAAATTGTATGATGGGATGGGTGCGTTCGGAATTATATTACACTCCAATGCATTTCGTAAAGTGGTTGAGATCATCATACAATGTGAAATATGCATGAACATGATGTTATGTTTGTTCACAATTATTGTTTTATGATTAAAAATATATGTAATGCATGAACATGATATTATCTTTATTGAAAACTATGTGTGGTAGCTGACCACTACGACATGATGTTTAATTTTTATTTATTTCGACACTATAATCATTTATCTAATATTTCCTCTCATCATTATGAATATTGTAATATTCCTATGTTATTATGATTATGAAGATTATGGTCACCCCATAATATATTGATTTATGCTCTTATATATCCTCTTATTAGGCTTTTAGATCACCCAATTCATTGATGTATATCCTTACGTGACAATACGTATTATGGTAAAAATGTGTGACATTACAAATATATAGAATAAGGAATTAAATATTTTTTTACTTTATAATATTAACGTTATGTATATGCCTAATTGTATTGAGAAACTAAACATGGGGAATTAATTTTGTAACACTATTATATTGATTATCTTTAAAGTGATGTAATAGTAATGTAAGAAAATGTAGGTTCTCTATATCATGGATTTAAAGATTAGAAATTTTAACTCAAACCAAAGGGACTCTCCTTACAATAATGAAAAGAAAATAATAACATTATAGAGACAACTCAAATGAAAATATTAAAAGTCCATTAAACCTGGACTAAAATGAGAAAATTTGGTACCACTGTGAACATCTAAGAATCTGAACATTGGGTGTGTGTATTATTCATATGTACAAATCAATCAATGTACACTACACCCATACATGTCTGGGTAAAATTCAAATAAATAAAATAAAATAAAGTATCTGGTAGTCAATAATGTGTTCATTAAGGGGAGGGTAATTTGGAACCCAGATGAATAAGGAGACACATGAATTTTATAGAGGTCATTTGAGTTGTATAACATCCTAAAAAATTTAAAAAATAAAGATTTTTGTAACCTAGAAGAAAGTGATAATTGAATGTTTATTTTGTTATTAACTTAATTCTGCATTTTCAAACCTATCATCACACTAAAATTTACAATTTGAACAGGAATTTATGTAGGGAAGTAGGTGATTTCATATTTGAGCCCTGACATCTATGATAATTAATAAATATGTGTTCCCTTTTATTTCAATTTTATTTTTTAATCTATAAAGGAAATCATGTGATCATAATCACTAAAAAGAGATTCTAGGTTCTATTCCCCCAAATTTTTTTAATTTTTTCCCATATTCATTTTGAACATACTATATAAAATCACAATATATGTTTTACAAAGAAAAAATCATCCTTTTTTAAGGGAAAAAATCTTTATGCATGAGGGAGTTTGATGTGGTAAAGTTTCCCCTTTTCCATATAAATTTCACTTTTTATTTATTTTTTAACATCAAAATAGTGGCTTTTGTCTAACAATTACATACTTTTGTCAATTTATAACTATAAAAAAAAATATTTTTTATATGTATTTAATGGATCATTCTAATCATGTTGAATATTTAAAAACTACTTAATAAATTATTTTTAATCATTTATGTTTATTTGTTTTTTTAAATTATCATTTTTAATTATAGTTACTTTAATTATATCATTATGTATTATTTTTAATAAAAATTACTATTTACATTATATTTTTATTTAATAAATTATTTATGTAATAAATTTTCATAAAAATTATGTTTAATTCGTTAATTTAATCAATTCTATATTTTAATTAATTATGTAAACATATTTCCTTTCAAATTAAAAAAATATTATTTTTATTTTTATTACTAATTTATCAATTTATAAAAAAATTTAACTTTCTCATGTTTCAAAATATTTTATTTTAATTCATCATTTTAATTAATTCAATATTTTAATTAATTCAGTTTTTAATTTCTTATTTTATTGTTTTAAATTTAATAATTTAGTTATGTTGTTTAATATGGAAGTATATTATTCCTACATTCTTGTTTTGTATTTTTTATGTTTTTTTATTCTTTAAATTATTTTTACAAAAATAATTTGTTGTTTTTTTAGGTGACGTGATCACCAGACCTTCTTTCGGAACCATCTGTTAGTGACTCATTGCATTCACTACCAGCGATGTCCAACGGTGACTCAAATGATTCACTCCCAAAATTTCTAATAGTGTCTCGAAGAGTCACCATTGATTTCACACACTTCTAGTTGTTGTTCACATCCCCTACCACCAATAGCCTCCTCAACCCATCATTCACCAATAACCACTGGTGACACCTAACCAAAGGTGTTTTAGAAGTTAGTGTTTCTCTATCTTTCCCCAACTCATCATTTCATTCCCTTACCCTCCTCTGCTACTACCTAATAGTGACTTAGAGAGTCACCCCTTGGACCAATACACCATTGTACAACCTAAAACTATGACTCTGTCAACCATCCACTAGTTTTAGTATTGCAAACAGAATGCAATTTCAATACCAATAGAATTAGAATTCAATAGAATAAAATGAATTAAATCGGAGTAAAAGTCAAACCAAATCTAATCAAATCACACACACAGATATTAAAATAAGAAATAAAAACATCCTAACACTAGATATGGAAATACATCCACACCTTGAAGATGAATCTCCCACCACTAAAGAATACCTCATTCAATAAAAGAATCCAGCGTCCACTACTATTGAAACATGAATCAATCCATGGTCACTGTTGAAGAAGGTATTGCCACTATGCCTTTGAAGAATCATCACCTCCACATCAATAACACCTTTAACCGACCTAAATTTCTTTATTGTGCCCCCATATTCATACACAGAACCATGATTCCACCCACCCATTCTTCCCTGTACACTAGACCCTAGTCCCCTACTCATCATTTCTCCATGAAACCTCTTCATATATCCCACACTGATGTGTGAGTTGTGAACCCACCCACCATGTTCAACTTCTTGAAGAAACACCATTATTTTATGGATATTATTATATAAAATATTATAAAATATTATATTATATACAATAATAATATTATTAATAAAAATAATAATAAAACGAATATTAATAATTTATTAATATTAATTGGGATATTTAAATAATATATATAATTTTATTAAAAAATAGTATTTATTATCATTTATATATTTAATAAATAAAATAAAATATTAATATTTTTAACATATATAAATATTTATATATTTATATTTATAAAAATATTATTATATAATACAGCTGTTTAATAAAATTAAGTAATATATATTTATATTAATTAATAAATTTAAAGTAAATGTTTTGTAGTTTTCATTTTAATTGTTTTTAAAAGAGGTGGATCAGATCATGGGATGCGATTTAAGGTGATAGATTGTGTGTGTATGTTAGGGGATGATTACATAATTTCTATAGGTTGACACCTATCACTGTAAATTAATTGATTTCTTGTGACATATACATGATGGCAGACCACGTTGATGCTACTTCCTATTAGGATGTATCTATTTTTACAATTTTTATATTGTGTAATTAAAAGGATATCATCACCTATCTATTATATAAACCTAGAAATAAGAACCACATTGAAATCCTAAAATGGTCACCCATCTCATTCCTCATCATCAATGTTCTTATTTTGGTTTTTATTTCATCTTTGTAAATATTGTTGTTCTTTTTCTATTTTATTTTATTGAATTAATTTTTTTTCCAATTTTCCCCTTGAGTCATTATTCTATGAACTATAATCTATATTAAAGGATTGATGAAATTTAGGTCAAGATGTTGGTACTAAAACCTTATGCAACTTAGAGATCTTTTTTCATTCTGTTCATCATATTCTTATTCACCTTAACTAGTTACTACTATTAATTAGGGTGTGAGAGAACAAACCCCATCACATAAATAGTTTTCTATTATCTGAAAAAATTTTAACCATTCTATTCTCTTTTTCTCAAATAGATCTTATGATTTGGGTTGTATGATATTACAAACTATCCTATAATATTTTTGTTTTCAACATTATTTTCAAAATGATTCAATTGGGGGATTCATTTTTAAATTAGGTAGAATGGTCAAGTATTGATGGACTGTGTGGTTTTATTGTTAATTATTTAGGTGAGAGTGGCTTGTGGTTTAATCTGTCAGTAATTCACTGAATGATTCGATAAATGATGATTTACTTCTTTCTTAAAACTATGGAAGGGAGCTAAGGTTGGACTAAGTAGGATCAGAGCTTATTCTTACTTACCAGCATCCCTATCTTTTTTCCATTTTTCTTGTACTTTGTGATTTTTTCTATTATCTTTTATTAGTTTTTATGTATTTTTCCCCATAATTCAATCTTATTTTAATCAATTTTTCAATGTTTTTATTTTCTTTTTTAAATATATATAAAAACATTATATGATTTTTGAAATGCCACATGGGAACTCGATACTAATTCCTTGAGAGAAACCCCATGTTTATCCATTGTATAATATTATAGGCCATATAAATGTAACCTTGAACTTCCTCGTGACATGTAATCAATATATATACTTTTTACCCATCATAATAACCAACCTGGTGAGGTGGTAATAGAAAAATGAATGTCAGTGGGTCATAGGGAAGTAGTCTGCCTAATATGGGAATAACGATTTTGTAAACCATTTAATGGAAGTGGAAATTGTTGTAGGCCATACAGTTAACATAAAAGAATATCTGTATATGGGAGATGATGAAGATATTATATAATTATGGTTAAATAATAAATTATGGAGGGGGAAGATGAAAACAAATAAAAACACTCAATGAAGAATGTTAAATCTTCCTCGGGAAACCTCCTTAGTTTTAAACCAAAATACATACTGGGATGGATTTATGTAAAAAATAGTATCTTTGGGTTGTTATTAAAGAATTTTTTATTTGATTTTGAAATGGTGTGGCATATCCAAATGGGTTTTATGGAGTGAATAATAATGTTTAGGGGTGACCTTTTATAAGTGAGGATAGTGGAACACATGTAATTATTTTTTATAGAAAAATGTGTACCCACATTTTTCATAATTAAAAATAGACCCAAAATGGACTATTATAGAGGTTCAAACATTATATGGTTGATATATTTCCTCTCAATAGATTTTAGATGATATTTTTAGTTCATTTTAACCGTTATCCTTTTAATTTAACCCATGATAATCCCATTTCACCATAAATATGGTAATTAATTATTCTGGTTTTCAATATTCATTTTGGTAAATAAAAAATTTATCATATTAGATAATAAAAAGTATTTTGACTCAAAATATAGAATTAATATTTCCAAATAAAATTTATATATGTGTCAAAATTTAATTTAACAATTAATCTGACAGACGTGTTATGGAAATGAGATTTCAATGGGGAATTGAATAAAATTTTAAAAATATTATACATCAAATTTAAACTTGGAATTGAAAAAAATGAACTAAATTGGGTTAATAAATATATAAATGGACTAATTTAACATAAAATTCAATTTATATTTATATATAATTCAAATGATAATTCACTTTTCAATTTAGTAAATTTCATTGTTCATTAGAAAATTTTACATTTCCAAAAATTATCATAAATTCATGGTAAGATAATTATTATATAATGAATACAAATTTTTTTTTATATTTTAAAATATATTTTCTAATAGTTCATAAAATAATTTTAAAA
Organism: Viscum album; assembly: GCA_963277665.1. Taxonomy (NCBI): domain Eukaryota; kingdom Viridiplantae; phylum Streptophyta; class Magnoliopsida; order Santalales; family Viscaceae; genus Viscum; species Viscum album. The sequence continues at coordinate 1,643,701,903 of OY728145.1, forward strand.
AAACTGGAAGAAGGGTGAAAATTTTCTTATTATATAAAATATTATTTTAATCATAAATTAGATTAATTATTTTCTCTTTCTTAAAAAAGACATATGATAAATTTCAAAGAGTTTATTTAAAATAAAATATATAAATATCATTAAAATAATTAAACAATGTGGTCTGTTTAATTAATTTACATAAAATGTGATTACTTTACTAAAAATGGATTTTTATAATATTTCATTTATTTTAATATGGTATTTATTTACAACATTAATTAACTATTATTAAATAATTAAATATATATATATGATCAAACCCTCTATTTTCATAATATTTTAAATCATATTCATACCCACCATTAAAATAGAGAGGTAATAACTACAACATTAAATAATAAAATATTTATAATATATTGTATTTAATTTAATCACAGTATTGTGTGTAATGAAAGATGAACTCAATATTGTGTGTAATGAAAAATATATAAAATATTAAATTTATTTTTTAAAAAATATTAAACAAAATCTCATAGTGTTACAATCAATCCTACATTAAAAACATGGATCACAAGTTTCACTGGTCACCACTAACTCCCAATATCTCATGAATCATGTACAATGAAAACATTTGAGTAATGATTTCCCATTTGTTAGACATAGCATAAAAAATTTATAAAATTATTTATGTAAAAGAAATGATGTCTGAAATAATTCCAAAAAATACCAAACCATGATTTTAAGAGGGAATATTTATTAAATAAACTATATTTTCAAAATTTTACATAAAACAGAGAATGAAATTTTTTCCCAAGTTAATATAAAAAATTCATTATAATGAATCTCAATATATATAATTGAATATTTAAAATATTGAATTCACAAAAAATAAGTTATATAGAGTCACCATTATCAGACATGCATGAATAATATTTTTTATCAAGAATGTCATCAGGAAATAAATTTTTAAACACTTTCAGGATTGAATAATGTTAAATCAATATCAATGACAGATCCAATATACTAACAAAAAATGTTTGTACAAGCCACAATGTTTTGTACAATATTAGAGAAATATAGATCCATTTGTGAACACACATCATAAATCCAATGAATAGGGTGGAATCTAGGATAATCCATGATAATAAATTCCACCACCACAATAATGTTTCTTCACATTATAATCATCAATTAATTTCTGTATATAAGTTTATCAAGTATTTATATTCCTCTTCGTAACAGTGATGATCCAATCGGAATTAATTTAATTAATCATACATTGCTTTATTGTTCATTTCAATCAATCTCATTTATTTGAATTAATCATTTCAATTTTCCTAGTGTTTATGTTTGAAAACATTTTCTTGACATCAAAATCAAACTCTAATGAATTTTATCAAAATTTCATTAAATTCATTCAAAAAACCAACTTAAATGGTTTTTTAAGAAAAACATCATGACCATCAATTAAATACTAACACAAATGGGTTCAATATAAAAATGATTCCATTATTTTTCAATAATATAATATCAAATTATAAAACATTTAATTTATTTTGATTTAATCATAATGAAGCCTCAAATGATAAATTTAAATTAATATCATAACTCTATAAATGATAAATCATTTTAATAGTAAATTTTAAATTGGATTTCATCAAGAAAATCTTTCATTTTCAAATCATGTATCAATTTAATCGCTTTTATAATTACAGATCAATTAAAAAAATATATTCAATTTAGACAATCAGTCGTTGTATCATTTGATAGAGACGTACTTCCAAAACCAACAACACTAGTTCCTTATATCAATGATCACCCATCCCTGGATTCACAACAAGAGATATTCAAAACTCTAGGATCGATGTATAGTTATTCGAAGAAACAAATTCAACAATTAAAGATTAAAATTCAGTAAAAAATGAGGATCCACTATTATGAAAGAAGGATTGGGAGGATAAGGGGAGGAATCATAATAAATTATAGACTTCACTATTTTTAATAGGATCGATAAATCAACCAATAGTTTGAACCATGGATAAAAATGTATGGAAGGTCCAAGAACACTTGAATATATCATTTATTGTATAATTGATCAAATTTGGTTTGAAAGGGTGGATATTATAATTTATAATTAGTTTTATGGGAATCTAATTAAGAATATAAAATAACTAAATTTAGTTTAAAATGATTTTGAACATATCTTGAAAAAATTTCGGCTAACTTTGCATTGTCCACTACTCTAAACCCCATGGTTTTGAAGGATATGATGCATAGTCATCATTACCCACAAACCCCAACATTATTTATAAAATATTATCATGATTTCTCGGGATGACACAATAAATTTTCTATAATAATCTTAAAATGATTAATTTTCACAAAAATATTAAAGAACTTCTATAAATATAAAAACATCAACCAAATCAACTTCTAATAAGACAAAAACTAATAATTATCCATTTCAGTAAAACTAAGTACCCAAACGAAGTTGTTAATATGATACATAATTTATTTTTTATGGTATATATTCTATCAATTTTGATATAAGATAATGAATTATCATTTAATAATTATACATTATATTTCATTATAATAACACTGTTTTAATTTATTTTGATAAGAATGGTACTCAAGTAACAAGGGTTCTTTGTCTCAGCCATTAATTCCATGAAACATATTTAAATTATGCCAAATTTTTTTAGAATGTATTATTCAATGAATATATATGTTTATTTATGATATATTTTATTCATTCAATGGATGTAATAATACATATACTGTAAGAACCTGGTTTTTTCTATAAAATACTTTGGAATATTTTTGGTGTTATTCCAGAGAAGCGCCTTCTGAAGTTGTGCAATTCCGTGCCCCGGTGTGGCCGAAATTAAGTTTTCAGTGTGTTAACACTAGGAACACAAAATAAATGGGATAACTCCTAAACTTAGTTTCAGATCAGAGATCTAAGTATACAGATGGGTCCGGAATGGGGTGTTTACCCTAGGAACGACATAAAACATGTCGGCACGGGACATTTGGACCCCTCTCTCGCCATTTGAGCGTGAAATAGATAAATTAAATAATTAATTTGTTTTTTTGACTGATTAAACTTAGTACGTCTTAAATAGTGACTCTGATTGGAAAACTGAGGGCATCGTTGAGTTCATAGCATGTCGTTTACCCTAGGAGGGGTATATGTTTTGCGGGGGCGAGCCGTCAGTGAAAAATGGCCCTAGGGGCGTTTTCATAATTTGGTGGCTTTGGGAGTTCAGTTTAATAACTTTTGAATGGGGCCTCAGATTAAAATTCTGAGACCACTGTTTCGCTCAGAGCGTAGTTTTTACCCCAGGGGCGCCCTCCTTTTTGTCTGCATTGGGAGCGGAGTTGGGGGCATGCCGGGTGGGGGGTTTAAGTATTTTTCTACTTAAACACACCCCCTCCCGGTTCTTCTTCTTCTTCTTCACCTGGAAAGTGGTATGCGGCAGCCCCCTCCCTCTCCTCCTCCACTCCGGCGAGGAAGCTCCGGTGAGGCACGACCACTTCGGCGGGTCAACGGCAATGCGTTGGGCTACGCCCACGAAGTAGGAGGTTTTGTTCCCATTTTTATATTCCCTCACCTAATTTGAACTGGGATTTTAGTGTCCAATTGCTGCCTGATCTCCGATCCAATCCCATGTTCGTGTAGAGTATGTTCTTAGCATTCTGATTCTTCTTCCGGAATTGAATTACGAGCTCCGAGGTGATCACAATCGTCCGCCGATGTTCTGCGGGTTTTGGGGGTTTTTTTGGCGTCCGATGGTTTCTGTTGGAGGCTTTGAAAAGGCGGAAGATTCTGAGGATGGAAGATGGTGGTAGGTTTCGGCTCGGCGGCGGAAGGCCGAGGGCGTCGGCACGGCGTGGCGAGCGGGGTCGCGACACAACCTTGGCGGTGAACAGAGACCCGTGTACCACAGATCTCCGTGGAAAAAGGGGACCGGTCGTGTGGGCCGGTCGGTAGAGGTGGGTTGTACCATGAGGCCAGGCCACAGGAAAACGCTACAGATCGGGCCTGCCGGCACGGGCCGGCCCAAGCGAGGCGGACCGGCTGGACCGGGCCGGTCCGACCCAAAGGGTCCCCCCCTTAGAAATTCAGACGCACATATCTTTTACTACGAACGTCCGTTTCGTGTGCCGTCTTTGGCATAACTAACCTAGCGTCAAGGAAAACCTTTTGAGATGGTCATGGAAATTTTTAATTCCTGAGACAAGGGGATCGGTCCCACGGCACGACGTTAAGTGGACGAGCATTTTTCTCCGGGATTCTTGTTTTGGACGGCACAGACACATACGACGTCTGACTTGAGCATTGTCAGTGGCGTTGCGACCCTTGCGTTGAGCCGGATATTTATAGTGAGGTTTAGGGCATTAAAACTGGAGCTGAGGCATGGCCTCTGTGGCCCGACATTTGAGCAGCGAGCAGCGTTCTGTAACGTTTTCACCCGACATCCGTTTCGGGCATGCGAGCAGTCAATTCAGGGTGTTTTTTCGAGGGCGTTGCAGTGATGCAATCCGCCCGCATTAATTCAGCATGCTGGTGTGGGCCCCATGAAGTCTGTTTTGGGCGTTGACGGTGAATTTCTATCTCCTTCACAGTGTGTCCATTTCAGACAAGTGATTTGTCGAACTTGTGTACTTTTTTGAGAGGATCTCAATGGTGCGATCCGTTGGAAGAGTTTTGGGACCGGAATGCGGGTCCCACGCAACACCTCTCATGTTCACTATGTTGGAACGCACCGTTTTCTCCGGACATCCGTTCCATGGAAGTAGGCAGCCAATTTGACATGTTTTTCTGATAGCATTGTGATGGCACAGTTCGACCGACCTTTTTCGGGATCATGGTGTGGGTCTCACCCGACCTGGCTATGGTGAGTAGTACCGTTTTCACCGGGTGTCCATTTTTAGCAATTGAGGAGTCAATCCCGAGTGTTTTTTCGAGGGTATCGTAGTGGTGTGATCCGTTTTTTCATTTTCGGGATCTTGAGGTGGATCCCACATAGGTTGGTTATGGTGAATATTACCTTTTTCACCAGTTAACCTTTTCAGGCGACTAATTAGTCTATCTCGGATGTTTTTTCATGAGGATTGCAAAGGTGTAATATGTTTAGGCGAGCAGAGCCTCTTACATGATCTTATTAAATGTTAAAATATAAAAGGTGCTCTGGTAGTGTTTCTTCTTGCTGTGTTCGGAAGAAAACCCTTGGTGTGATATCACGTGCACTCTTGTGTGAGTGATGTAATGCTTGAAGAGTTGTGGTTGGTCGTGCCTCAACTGTTGAGGTGGCATGTTGGAGTTGATATGATTATGCCTTCACGTTGACGTTGGGGGATGTGTGCATGTTAGCCTTTAGGCTAGAGACGTGGCATACTCTAGGAGTATTTGAGAACGCTGGGAGGGGCATGTGGTTGTTTATACCTGAGAATTTTTGTGAGATTAGATGGAGTTGACTTGGGGCCACACGTCGTGTAGGCCCCATGTGCTTTTCATGTTCTTTTTTGCGTGCCTTTGATCTCTTGCGACATAGGGGGTCCTCCTGTTTATAATTGTTCTAACATGCATAGTTTAGTGGTGTCCCATATTTTTGTTCTTGAATTGGGTGGTTTCATGATACCCACTCTGAGATCTATTGGCCAGTGTTATACCATCCAATAGGGATGGCCAGAGCAGTTCTGGGTTTACCCACCAGTAGAGAATGGGCAGTAGGTTGCTCATCAACTTCTTCGGGTTTACCATCTAGCAGAGACTGGACAGTGGGTCACCCGATGACAACTTAGGGTTTACCCTCTAGCAGATACTGGGTAGTGGGTCACCCAACGACTAGTTAGGGTTTACCCTCCAGCAGAGACTGGGCAGTGGGTCACCCGATGACTACTTAGGGTTTACCTTCTAGGTGAGACTAGGCAGTGGGTCACCCGATGACTACTTAGGGTGTACCCTCTAGTAGTGACTAGGTAGTGGGTCACCTGATGACTAATTAGGGTTTATCATCCAGCAGAGACTGGGCAGTGGGTCACCAGACGACTTTTGATGGTGTACCCTCCAGCAGGGCTGGGCAGTGGGTCGCACGTCGTCTTGTTCCAGGTCTACCGTCTAGCAGGGCTAGGTAGTGGGTCGCCTGTCGACTTATTCTGGGTCTACCCTCCAGCAAGGCTGGACAATGGGTCACCTGATGATGTATTAGGGTTTACCGTCCAGCAGGGCTGGGCAGTGGGTCACCCGTTGACTTTTCAGACTCAGTGCTTTATACTATTCTAGTATGAGGCTTTACTCTGTGACTACTAGAACAAGATCCTCGTTAGTTCGGGTCAGTGATGTGAAAGATTTGAGTTTGAGTAGACCTCTCAACTGTGTGATAGTGAAAAGGTGTGGTTTGACTTAACCTGTAACTATGAATTACGAGGGGCACTTTCCCCACTGAGACGCATCCTTGTGATGCTATCTAAAACCATGCGGGCGCGTCAGTGTCGCCCAAAGCGGATAGTTTCTAGTTGCGTTGATTTGGGCCCCCTGGCTTGTAGTTCGGGGCAGACGTGTGGGATGCTGGACAATGATGATGGTTACTTCGGGGCCTGTTGGCGACTCACTTTCTATGGCTGAGCTACGGGATAGAGATCCCCTTACGAGCCTGTTTGGGTTTCTTGACAGATCATATATATGTATATACCTTGTTCCATTACCCTCTTCTTGGGCTTGGTTACTCTCCCTCCAGGAGAAGAAAAGACACACGGGGTATGCCATGTTTTTTCTGTGTCTAGCCTCTCATGGTTGGATGAGTCTACTGTCCTGCTATATGTAGCGATGAATCGACGAGAAGTTCATATTCTCACCGTTTCTTGCTCCTTGTGTCTGGATGAGTCTACCACCTTTCTCTTGTTGGGTTGAGCTGGACTATCTCTACTGCACACTTTGTTATATTCCTTTACATTTTCCTGTTTGATATACTACTCACCCTTCGATACCTCCTTTTTTTCTCCCTCGAGCCTTTGGGGCATCCTATTGAGTATTTTTATACTCACCCCTGCCTGGGATTTGCCTGCACATAGTGTGCCCTTGCAGACGACAGACAGTTTGGTCATGACTTCAGTGGAGTTTAGGAGTTCGGGACCTTGGACCGTGTGTGGTGTTCATAGACGAGTTCTAGGTGGGGAATCCTTCCAGCTGTTTTTCTTTTGTTTACCTGTTTCCAGGTTGTGGTACTTTCTTGGTTGGGCGCATGTTTTCCCCTTTTCCTTTCAGTTTACCTCAGCAATTGCTTTGTACTGTTTAGAGTTCGATGCACTTTGTGTCTTATTTATAGCAATTGGTACTTTAATTTCCCTTTTACTCTACACTTCTGTATTTAGTGTGTTGTGTGTATGTGTACAGGTACTTAGGCAAAGGCCTCCCTGAGTAATTGTTCCTTCGACGCTGGTCTCCAGCCCCTGGCCGATGGAGGTGGGCTTGAGGTAGTTGCGGCTCGATCCCGAGTAGGGTCGGGTCGTTACAAAGTGGTATCAAAGGTGTTTCGTTCCGTGGATCATTGGTCAGACGTACCTAAAAAGAAATTGGTTGGGATTTAGGGAAACCGTATTAACGTGTCTCGAGAGTGGCTCTCAGGCCAGGGAGTCCAGTGATGTTATGGCATCTGACATATCCATTCACAAGGACACTGATAACCCACTTGTCGACTCGTCATGTAGAGACACTCGTTGCAGGGAAATTAGTTTGTGCATCACATAGGATTGAGTCTTTGACTTTCCTTATTGAGTTACCTCCCCATTGTTGTTAGTATTATATACATATATGCTCATCTGACCGCGACACTCCTTGATAATATTCAGGATGTCTCCACGATGACATCCAGCCAAGAAACCAGCTTTGGTTCATGACGACGACCCTGTGAGCTACGAGGCCACAGTCTAGGACCCATCATACGAGCCCCTTTCTCTGGGTGGGCTTGTAGCAGCACCCCCACTTAAAGAGCAACAGACAACTTCAGCAGAGCAGGCTGAGATTGAGCGCAGGTTGAGCGCGCTCCGTGAGTTCCAGCCGCAGAGACCGCTGAGGTTCTGTGGTGAGCCAGACCCTTGGAAGTAGAGGTTTGGCTAGAGACAGTGGTTCACATCTTCAGGCATGTACAGACGCCAACAGATCTTATTGTGGTTTTGGCTGCCAACCTTTTTCCATGGAGAAACTGAGCATTGGTGGAGCCTGGTGACTCATTTTCTTGATGATTCGTCGCTGTTGTGGGGTGAATTTCTGTTTTTGTTTCGTGAGGAGTTTTTCCCCTCCTCCTTGTGCTCCGTTCAGATTTAGCTCCTCCTACAGTTTCAGTAGGGAGGGATGACGGTGGCCGAGTATGCAACTAGTTTCGTAGACCATGCACGCTTTTATCCGGACTTGGTCCATGATGACAACATCCAAGAGCAGATGTTTGAGCAGGGTCTCCGCCGAGAGATTTGTGCTGCCATAGTACCCTTGGGAATTTACACTTATGTCGGGGTGCTAGAGCAGGCGCTGGTGACAGAGAGATTTCTGTCACTTTCTAGAGTTGGTGGTGGTAGTAGGCACATTAGAGCCGAGACGTCTGCCGCAGCTAGCGGGTGTCGGCAAGAAGATCCTAGACACATGTGTCTTTCTGAAAACTGGACTCAGGGGCATGGTCGTACACCACAGTGGCACCGGAGGGCACCCATGTAGCCCTAAGAGAGTCGGTTCTATACTTGCGATGGGCGAGGTCACCTGGCATGAGACTTTCCAACCAGGTATGCAGAGAGCTTCGGGCAGGCAGCAGGTGCACCACCACGAGGGAGGCAGCGCCATGATAAGAGTAGTACCCAAAGAGGTGGTGCCATCAGAGGAGCGGGAGGAGGTGGAAGTGGAGGATGACCTTACGAGGTCTTCCCATCACCACAAGGTGGTCCACATCAGGATCTGGGAGCTGACGATTGGGACCACAGATAGCCGAGAGCTTTGGATGTCTACGATCCTACAGAAATGAGGTGATAAGAGGTACTCTCTACAGCTCTTTTACTTTATTGCAGTAGAATTGTTATGCTCTGCGTGTGAAATGATTTTTCTCCTTGCTCCTCGCTTAATTTATTACCAGGGTGATGTGGGGCGTCGGCGTGGCCCTTTGTTGGTAAAGTAAAAAGGCATAGGACCTTTTCTTTAGTTGATGGTGTTGAATTCTCCGCTTTCCGAGCGTGTAAGAGAGTCTTGGTTTTGGGACATCGACTGTGAAACCATGAGTGACCAGATATCCTTGGGTGTTTCACCATATGGATATTCTGAAAGAGGGAATCACTGGGCCTTGTTCCAGGTGTGGACGGTGAATCCAATCGCGGCATGTGATGTAGGGGTTTGGCTGGGGAGGTGAGCTACCCCTGAGGGCCTTCGGGCCGTTTGAGACCGTGAAGAGGGATGGAGAGGTTCCCAACCGCCTTTCCCAAACCCCAAAGTCTGGAGTGGGTGAAAAATATCTCCCACGTGACTTACCCAATAAGAAGTGTGCATGCTCCCGTGAACGACATCAGTGAGGGCAGACCTCGCGTGAACAGATCAAATCCTTTGGTCTGTGGGCGATGGCGCAGAACTGTGCAAAAGTTCTTCTGGGTACGGAAGAGGCAAGTGCGGGCTTAGTACCCTGCGTTGTTCCCTGGTTTTTTTTCGGGGATGAAAAGCTTGAAGGAGGGAATGATTTAAGAACCTAGTTTTTTCTATAAATGCATTTGGAATATTCTTGATGTTATTCTAGAGCAGCACCTTCAGATGGCGTGCGATTCCGAGCCTCGGTGTGGCCAGAATTATGTTTTCAGTGTGTTCACACTGGGAACGCCAAATAAATAGGATAACTCCTAAACGGAGCTTCGGATCAGAGATCTCAGTATACAGATGGGTCCGGAATGGGGTGTTTACCCTATTAATGACATAAAACATGTCGAAGCGGGACGTTTGGACCCCTCTCTCCCCATCGGGGCGTGAAACATATAAATTAAACAATTAATTTATTAGTTTAACGGCTTAAACTTAGTATCTCTTAAATGGATGATCGGATTCGAAAACCGAGGTCACCATTGAGTTCAGAATGCACCGTTTAGCCTAGGAGGGGTATAAGTTTTGTGGGCGCGGGCCGTCAGTGAAAAATGCCCCCATGGGAGTTTTTTTAATTTGGCGGCTTTGGGCGCTCAGTTTAATAAATTTTGAACAGGGCCTCAGATTAAAATTCTGAGACCCTCATTGTACTCAGAGCATCGTGTTTACACAAGCGGAACCCTCCTTTTTGTCTGCGTTAGGAGTGGAGTTGGAGGCATGTTGGGCGGGATGTTTAAGTGTTTTCTACTTAAACACACCCCTCCATCTTCTTCTTTTTCAACTTCACCTAGAAAACAGCAGGAGACATCGCCCTCCCATTCCTCCTCCACTCCGGCGAGGCAGCTCCGGCGAGGCGCGACCACTCCAGCGGGTTGATGGAGAAGCGTCGGGCTATGCCCACGAAGTAGGAGGGTTTGTTCCAATTTTTAAATTCCATCACCTAATTTGAACTAGGATTTTAGTGTCTAATTGCTTCCCTATCTCTGATCCAAGACCATAGTCGCGTAGAGAATGTTATGAGATTTCTGATGCTTTTTCCGGAAATGAATTCTAAGCTCCGAGGTGATCGCAATCGCCCGCTGAAGTTCTGCGGGTTTTTGGGTTTTATTTTTTGGTGTCCGATGGTTTCCGCTGGCTCCAAGCAGTGGCAGCGGCTTCGGGACTACAGCGGCTTCATAGGACGGCAGGCAGCGGCAGGCTTCGGCTCGACGGCGGCAGTTCTAGGGCGCGGTGAGCGGGGTCACGGTGTGACCCCGGCGGCGGACCGAGACCCATGTCCCGCGGGTCCCCGTGGAAAAGGGGGAATGGCCGTGTTGGCTAGACGGTTGAGGTGGGCTGCACCGCGTGGCTTGGACACGGGCCGACAGGAGAAAGGTGGACTGGCAGGACCGAGCCGGTCCGGCCCAAAGGGGTTACCCCCTTAGAAATTCGGACGCCCGTATCATTTGCTACCGACGTCCGTTTTGCGTGCCATGTGCGGCAGCACAGACCTCGCGTCATGGTGAACCTTTTGAGATGGTATCGAGAATTTTTAATTCCCGAGACGAGGGGCTCGGTGCCACGGCGCGACATTAAGTGGACGAGCATTTTTCTCGTGGATTCTTGTTTTGGATGGCACAGACACATCTGACGTCGGATTTGAGCGCCGTCAGTGGAGTTGCAACCCTGGCATTGAGCTGCAGATTTCCAGTGAGGTTTTGGGCATTGAAACGGGAGCTCAGGCATGGGCCCCGCGGCCCACCTTTTGAGCAGCGAGCAGCATTCTGTAAAATGTTCACCCGACATCCATTTGGGGCGTGCGAGAAGTCAATTAGGGGTGTTTTTCCGAGGAAGTTGCAGTGGCGCAATCCACCCATGTAAATTCAGCACACTGGTGCGGGCCCCATGAGGGCCATTTTGGGCATTGATGGTGAATTTCTATCTCCCTCACTGTGTGTCCATTTCAGAAATGTGATTAGTTGAACTTGTGTACTTTTTCGAGAGGATCGCAACAGTGCGATCCGTTGGTAGCATTTCGGGACCGGGTGCGGGTCCCACGCAGCACCGCTCATGTTTTCTATGTTGCAACACACCGTTTTCTCCGGACATTTGTTCAAAACAAGTAGGCAGTCAATTTGATGTTTTTTCTGAGAGCATTGTGATGGAACAGTTCGCCCGACCATTTTCGGGACCATGGTGTGGGTCTCACCCAACCTGGCGACGGTGAGTAGTACATTTTTCACCAGTTGTCCATTTTGGGTGATTGAGTATTCAATCCCATGTGTTTTTCTGAGGGGATCGTAGTGATGTGATTTGTTTGTTCAGTTTCAGGCTCTTGAGGTGGACCCCACATGGGTTGGTTATGGTTAATAGTACCCTTTTCACCGGTTGACCATTTCGGGCGGGTAAGTAGTCTATCTCCCGTGTTTTTCCATGAGTTTTTCAATGGTGTAATCTGTTCAGGCAAGCGGAGCCTCTTACGTAATCTTATTAAATTTGGAAATATGAAAGGTGCTCCGGTTGCAGTTCTTCTTGTTGTGTTTGGAAGCAAACCCTTGGTGTGAGATCATGTGCAATCTCGTGTGAGTGAAGTAATTCTTGAATAGTTGTGGTTGTTCGTGCCTCAGTCGTTGATGAGGAAAGTTGGAGTTGATACGATTATGCCTTCGTGTTGACATTGGGGGCATAAGCACGTTAGCATTTGGACTAGAGACAAGGCATACACTGGGAGTATGCAAGAATTATGGGTGGTTCATGTTGTTGTTTTTACATGAGAATGTTTGTGAAATTGGTTGGAGTTGACTTGGGGCCACATGTCATGTGGGACCCATGTGCGTGTCGTGTTCTTCTTTCTGTACGTTTTCCTTCTCATGACATATAGGGTCCTCCTTTTCATGATGGTTATGACAGGAATGGTTGAGTGGTTTCCCCTGGTTTTGTTCTCGAATTGGGCGGTTGCATGATACCCAATCCGGGTTCTATTGGCCAGTGTTGTATCATCCAGTAGGGATGGCCATATCAGTTCTGGGATTACCCTCCAGTAGAGACTGGGAAGTGGGTTTCTCATTGAATTTTTCAGGTTTACCCTCCAGCAGAGATTGGGAAATGGGTCACCTGCTGACTACATAGGGTTTACCCTCTAGTAGAGACTGGGCAGTGGGTCACCCAACAACTACTAAGGGTTTACCCTCCAACAGAGACTAGTCAGTGGGTCACCCGATGACTACATAGGGTTCACCCTCCACCAGAGACTGGGCAGTGGTTCACCTGATGACTACTTTGGGTTTACCCTCTAGTAGAGACTAGGCAGTGGGTCACCTGAAGACTACTTAGGGTTTAACCTCCAGCAGAGACTGGGCAGTGGGTCACTCGATGACTTTTGAGGGTCTACCCTCCAGCAGGATTGGGCAGTGGGTTGCCCGTCATCTTGTTCCAGGTCTACTCTCCAGCAGGGCTGGGCAGTGGGTCACCTGTTGACTTATTCTGGGTCTACCCTCCAACAGGGCTGGGCAGTGGGTCGCCTGATGATGTATTAGGGTTTACCCTCTAGCAGGGATGGGCAGTGGGTCACCTGATATCTTAATATGAATTACCATTCAGTAGGGATGGGCAGTGGGTCACCCATTGACTTTTCAGACTCAGTCCTTTCTACTAGGCTAGTCTGTGGCTTTACTCCGTGACTACCGGAGCGGGACACATTGTTTGTATGTGTCAGTGATGTGACTGCTTTGACATTGAACAGACCTCTCGACTATGTGATAGTGACAAGGTGTGGTTTGACTTCACCTATAACTCTCAAGTACGAGGGAACTTTCCCCACTAAGAAGTGTCCTTGTGACGCGATCTAAAACCGTGTGGGCGAGTCAGTACCACCCAAAGTGGATAGTGTCATGGTGTGGTGATTTGATCCCCTTACCATCTATTTTGGGGCAGACATGTGGGATGCTGGGCATCGATGATGGTTACTTCTGGTCCTGTTGGTGACTCACTTTCTTGGGCTGAGCTACGGGATGGAGATCCCCTTAGGATATTGTTTGGGTTTCTTGACAGAGCATATATATATATATACCTTGTTCAAGTACCCTCTCCTTGGGCTTGGTTACTCTCCCTCCAGGATAGGTGAAGATGCGTGGGGTATGCCACGTGATTTCCATGTCTAGAATCTCGTGTTTGGACGACTCTACTCTCCTGCTATAGATAGAGAAGACTTGCGAGAAGTTCATCTTCTCACAATTTCTATCTCCTTATGTCTGGATGAGTCTACCTCCTTTCTCTTGTTGGGTTGATCTGGACTCTCTCTACTACACCCCTTGTTGTATTCCTTTACGTTTTCATGATCGATCTACTTCCCACCCTTCGATGCCACCTTTATTGATCCCTCGATCCTTTGGGGTATCCTACTGAGTATTTTTATACTCAACCTTGCTTGGGCTTTTCCAGAACTTGGTGTGCCCTTGCAGACGACATACATGTTGGTCGTGACTTTAGTAGAACTTAGAAGTTCAGGAGCTTAGACCGCGTGTGGTGGTCATAGATGGCTTCCAGGTGGGGGATCCTTCCAGCTATTTTTCTTTTGTTTACCTGTTGCTGGGTTGTGGAACTTTTCTGGTTGGGCGCGTGTTTTCCCCTTTCTTATTCAGTTTACCTCAGCACTTGCTTTTTACTATTTATAGGTTGATGCTCTTTGTGGTTTATTTATAGTATTTGGTACTTTAATTTCCCTTTAACTCTGCACTTCTGCATTGAGTGTGATGTGTGTGTGTGTACCTGTACTTAGGCAAAGCCCTCCCCAAGTAGTTGTTCCTTCGGCGCAGGTCACCAACCCCTAACCTATGGAGGCGGGCTTGGGGTTGTTGTGTCTCGAGCCTGGGTAGGGTCGGGTGATGACAAATAGTTGTAATTTAATCAAATTAATTCTTAATCAGTTGTTACCAATGTTTTATGGATTTTTTTTAATCAATTTTCATTCATTATGATATGATCCCCTCTCGTGTACTTGTTCCCATAAGTAAGACACGTTAAACACTTTGATTATATTATATGGTATTTTCTTTATTCATTTCACTACATAATTCAACCAATTTATGAAATATATCCATCATTAAAGTGTATGGTTCTAATGAGGGATATTGATAACTCAAGTATTCTTTACATGAGTTATATTGTTTCATCATAGAAATATTTTATATATTCTTGGGTACCTCTATCAAAATATTCTATTAAATGTATATTTTTCTTCATATATATACAAGAAATATATTTTTTTATAAGTGATTGTTTTCTTATAGTTTTAACAATGTGGGTTTTGAAAATTCATTTTTCCAAAATAAAAAAAATGGATTTTCCTTTTAATTTAATATGATTTACCATCCTCCACTAATTTATATTATACAATATTTATTTATTTTTTATGTGGAAAATATTGGCGATTTATATAAAAGTATGTTTTTCTTTGATTTTTCACTTTACCTTTTAATAAGTATTTTCGGACATAACCCATAACACACTCTTTAACATCAATGTTAATTTTTATTTTAAAAGATATTTTAGTTTTCCAAATTGATTTGTATTTTATTATTAAAATATATTTACCCAAAAGGACTTTTTTTCAAATCTTATATTAAATCTATATATACATATAAATATCTTGGGTGAATGAACTTAAAATACTAAGTAATCTAATTCATGTCCCTTTTGGTGTAGTTTTGTTGAAGCATTGTTTTCAAATTATATTTTTCATATATGTTAACATCATTATTGATTTTGTTTGTTAAAAATGGGATTTTAAACTATCCAAATTATTCATATATATATATTATGCTTTTATTATATGTTTATTTACATAGTCATATAGTAAATCCCGCATATAGTGTGCAAATCACATTTTATATATTTCATAATGGATGATGTTAACATATGAAAGTTATTATCCTATTGACGTGAGGGAAAATATTGGTGTTTTGAATTTTTTTATTCCAATATAGATGATTATCGTCAAGTCGACTATGTAATATATATCAACCACCTCTTTTAACTAGATTTGATTGAATTATGTTATCCCAATTATTGACATGGGAAAATTTATTAGTGTATCATATATTATTATTAAAATATGAATTATAAAAAAATGTATGATGGATATTTATTATTTTACCAGATATAGTATTTCTTATGATTTGTTATGATCATGTTATCTATTTTAATGATTTGGAAAAATTATTCATAATCTACATGATTATTGACAATGAAAGTAAGTTGAATATGTATTGATATATGTATAATCATTTTAAAGATCACCATGTTTTATTTTGTAAAAGTTTCTATATAGAATGGTATGAATGATCGTGATTGAAAATATAGAAAATGAATTAGGCTTAATAATCTTATGGGTAGGGACCTGAAATATATAACTCCTTATTTCATTTATAGGTCAAATGAGAAAAAAATATGTTTGGGTATTTTCAGTATTCCTATCAAATTCAGTATCATGTGTTGACTACAGCCTATATTAAAAGATTATTTCTAAGTATTATTCCTTGAAGGTAGGTTTCAATTTTTTAAATTATTCAATCCATTAGTATGTGTCCAATACTATTTATACCCATGTTATCATTTATTATCATGGATATAACATTATCTCTGTTTCTTGTTTTTTATTTATTCATGTTGAATGACTATTTCTAGTAAAATAAGTATTATATGATTATTCAATAAAAGAATAAATTATTGGTTTAAAATTATTTATCATTTGAGATCAAACCGTATTCAGTTTTTATTTCCTCAGAATATAAATAAAAGTAGTATATGGATCATTTTATTAAGGATAACAGGTGTGGATGAACATGTGGGAGTTGTTAAAAACTATTCATAAATTATATATTTTTTATATAATGGGATAATTTTATATTTGATATAACAAACATGTGATGTTTTATATTTTAATGGATTCAAAATATCAAAATCAGTAAACCTCTATGGATCCTTGAGATGTGGGAGTTAAAATAATACCTTGTTAATTTTTTAATTATAAATTATTATCACCATGATTTTATATTTCGTATTAGAGAATTTTTGTATGGTATTTGTCAATGACCATCAGATTTGGGAATGGTGGTCCATAAAATCACATATAGTTACATTGGGGAGAGAATTTATAGAGTAATATATAGCCTAAATAAAGAGAAACATGAGATATCTTCAGGAATGAAATTTCAAAAATGATAAGTGGATTCAACAACCAAATAGTGAACATGATTATTAGCGTATAAATACAATGGTTATTTTATTATATAAATTTAATGGTTTTCCATGAGATGACCCTAATAGAAAATTGATATCATTTGGAGAAATATAAAATGGGTTTAATCCAAGAGGGGTCCCTAAAGAAAATATCAGCAAGCAGAGCCTCCCCTTCTCTCTTAATGGAATAGTTGAAGAGTTTCAATACAACCTATAGCATGGGGAAATATCCACTAATGATGAGTTCCAGATTCAATTAACCCAAAAATATTTCCCTTATTTAGAGTGTACTCACTTGAGGGAAATGATTTATAGAAAAAATAATGATAAAAAAGAATCCCTCACTAAATAAAAAAGAATTATTTTGAAAACTGAAAACATTATTCTCAAAAAAACCATTAAAATATAATTATTTTATTATATTTATTTAATATTTATTTATGTAAAATGATTATAAACCCCTTGATACATCCCCTATAGATTAGTTAATAAGGAAATACATTTTTATTATTAAGATATAATTGAACAAATCACCCAAAAATCCCAATAAATTTGTATATGAATAAGTACAATGAGATTAAATGATATCAATGATGAAAAATACATTTATATTTAAAATTATTTTTTACTTTACCTTCATTATGGGATTGTTAATGGAGAAAATGGTACTTGAAAGAACACCATCCCCACCTCTATGTTTCTTTTAACATTAATATTATATAAAATTCATTATTTAAGGTATATATCAATTTAAAAAAATGATCCATTTTTATAAAGACCATTCCAATAATAACTAATAAGTATTATATTATTCACTAAATAATCTAATACAAAAATTAGAGGTGGGAATGATCAATAATAATTATCACTATTATAAAATGTTTTCAACCATATTTCACGCAACCACTCATTCAGAGACGTACTTCCAAACATTATATAAGATTCCAATATGAAAATCTCAAAATAAAATCAATAAAGGAATTTATAAATATACATAAAAGGCCTTTAGCTACCTATAAAACTATATGAAATATTAATATTAAAATAAACATTAGACATTGTACCTTCAAATCCTTATAGGACTATTAATTACATTTTATTGAAAAGTAACAAGGAACTGCTAAAAAATATAAGAAGTACCAACTCGAACTAAAACTAGAAGTAGAAATCTAAATAAACCTATTCTATTTATCTCATAATAGGATATTCATGAACATAAACTATTTTAAACTCCATAAATATTGAATTATAATGGTTAATTTTCGAAATAAGACTCAAATAAACCTATCTACCCTTATCAACTATAGTAAAAAAAATTAATGAAAACCAGTGATTCCACATTACTATAAGAGATCCTGGAAATATTCATAATAGTGGAAATGAATTTCCATTATTAAAATTCATCTAACATATACAGTGGTGTGAAAAAAAATCGATTGACATGTTCATTTAGATGAGAAAATTACAAGGAAATAAAAATTATAAATTTTAGAGGAATATCGTTTCCCTTCATACACCACAAATACCATAGAAATTCCATGATCTCTATACAATAAAAATCCCTTTCACTATATAGGAACACCATTATTTCTAAAGTAATTTTGAATTTGTGATATTATATAAATGTAATTCCCCATTAATTTTATTCATTGTTGTTTTTTGGAGTTCAAAAATAATCCCAGGTGGTTATAAAATATTTCAAATTAAACCACTACCTATCAAATTCCATTTTTTATATTTCATATTGGTTAAAATTATAGGATTAAAATGTAGAGATGATTACAATATTTCGATCATGTTAAATATATGAGGTAATTTTTAATCCATTATCATTCTAGTTAGACCCATTATTATTTCTACCAAAATAAAAATATGTGTAAAAGATGGCTCACTATTAATTCCAACATTCTAGAATCAATTAAATATTACCATGATGATAAATATATGTTTTTATTTGACAATTTGGAATTAACATATTATTAAATAGAAGAAATTAAAATAATATATAATAGTATCATATTCAGCGATTATTTAGAAACACCACATTTATTGATTTGATTTCTGGTTTAAAATCAACATAATCCTGAATCTAATTTATATAATTAATAGTTCTTTGAAGCTTATGAATTTTATTTTCATGATTTATTGAAAAATATTACTAAAATAACTTAGTTACATTATTAGAAATCACTATTATTTAATATATGATAGAAATAGCCTTAGAAACCACAATGAACATGATATTATGTTACAACTATCTTGATTAAAATATGTTTTTTAAAAATAATTAGCAATAATCCTATTATAATTTCAATTAATCATACACACAATCAAGATATAATAACCATATAAAATAAAAGAACATCCATGAAATTGATGGGATATAATGAGACATTATAGGTATTATTCTTATTCCCGGTAGGTGTATTTATTTTCAAGAATGTGAGTGTATGCCAATGAGAAACCACCAATGGATTTTTATACCAACCCTTATTGTTGTTTTAAAAAGTGATGTATAATGAATTTTATGAGGATTTATCGACAAAATCTTATACTCCCAATGGATTATTCTATATCAAATTATCCCATTGAAAAATAGATTAAAAATGTTCAAAATGAATGTAATGGGTTAGATCCCACAAGAATTTTGAATATATTTTGGTTTTTGTTAATGTTGATAATTAAACTCTGACAAAATAAAATTTAAAATCCAAACACCCATTACTGGACAAATGTTAATGAGGTTGGTAGAGAAGGGTCACAATTGTTTATTTGATGGATTTTGTGTGTATATAATGGTTTCAATAACACTAGGATACAATACAAATAACATTTAGATGACAATGTAGAATGTTTTATTACTGAAGGATGAATCTCCTTATTTTCAACATTTTAGTTACTTTTCATAATCCATGATATTTATCTTTTAAGACACGATTTATGTTTTTAATTGTATTCCTTAATGATTATACCGTGTATATGGAACATGTTATAAAACATTTCTTGAGAGTATCAAATGTTGCTTAAGAAAATGTTTTGATAAAAACATGGGTTTGAGTTTTTAAAAATTTCATTTTATTGTGGTAAAAGGAAATGTGTTTGTATATAATGTTTTAAAGGATGTGACTAAAGTTAAGGACACCAATATTGAAGTTATATATGTATAACATTGATATTTTATATGAGGATCATCAATTTGAATAGATTATATGACAAAAATACCTATATTATAAGATGATGTATTGAACCAATACATTAAGATATATTTTATTAAAAATAAATTATTTTTTTTGGATTGTTATTCTATCCACTCTGGGATTAAATAAAATACTATCAACTATTTAAAAAATTATTAATTAAAAATTATCATTAAAAGTTATCCATTAAATTGTTGGGTATGAATATGATAAACAATATTTCAAAATTATATGATTTACAAATGGAAACAAATAATTCAATTGTTTTTATAATTAAAAATAAAATAAGAACCATTTCAGTGAATGTGAAATATTTTTCAAAAAAATTATTTTTTTATAAAAGGTAGCTTGGTCATGATTTTCTAGATAAATTTAAAATTAAATTTATCCAATTATATAAAAAAAAATTTAAAATTTTTTTTAAAAATTTTCAAATTAGTTTATATATAATGATATGGTTAATGTTTTGTATATCTCTGAAAATATTATTTTTTCATTGAATAGATAAAAATATTGATTTCTAAAAAACTTTCATTTTAATAAATTTATTTTTATAAAATTTTTATTTAAATTATATTTAAAAATAATAGAATTTTTGTATATTTATATTATATCAAATTTATTATATTTAAATTATATCATTATCGATTTTACTATATGATTATTTGTATTATTTAAAAAAATTTAATCGGAAATCATTATTAATGATTATACTATTTACATATTTGAAATAATAAAAATAACCCATAATAAAAAATAATTTAATTTATATTTATAGATTATATATCTATTAATATTATTTTTTATTATTATAATTATATTTACTAATAATATATTAAATATGGGATCATCATTTCCGTATAAAAATTGATTTCATTCCAAATTATATTTTTTGAAACATTTTTTAGTTTTTTGAAATTAAGCTAATCTACTTATTTAATTTGAATTTGAAATAATGGATTCCATATTTTGAATCAAAATAGTTTATATTTTCTAATCATTTCAACTTAATTTGTGACCATATTTATTATTGAAAACAAAACGAAATTATTTATCATTGAGTTGGTAAAAATATGTTTATCTAGTGGTTAAAAAAGATAACTAAGAATTAAAATTTAACCAAAAAATTATTATTTAATATATTAAGGAAATATTTCTAAATTATGTCTTTTATGTAAAAAATGGTCCAATTTTTATCATTATGGATTGAGAAAAATGTTGATGGAATTATCTGTTTTTAAAAATTCCAATTGGGTCCTCTCCCACAATTATAAAAGTCCACCCCATCTCCCCATCATGTAACACTTAAAAATACAATTTTTCATCATATATATTCTAGAATAACATCACTAATCTCCTGAAATAAACATTTAATCCTTGTTTTGGTCAAAATGAAAACCTTGTATGGCTATTGGTTCAAACCAAATGATGTTGTTCGAAGAAATGATGTCATCCTTAACCAAGAATTTTATTTTATTTCTTAGTCATCCTCTGTAAAATATTACAACAAATTTCTGATGTAATATCAAAATTATAATCCATATAATAATATTTTTTAATTTTATATCAGGACCAAAAACCACCTCCTCCTCCCTTAAATGGGATACAAAACCATTAATCGTGTTTTTGGTGAACTGCCAACTCGCGAACCGATGTAACCTTTCTTCCATCCATTTTTCTCACATATGGATATAATGATGTATATAATATCTATTTATGATATTTATGATAAAATAATACTTATTTAATTATAATATAATATATATATTCATACATTCCATTCCATACTGAATATAATAATGTCGGTAATATGTATGATAGACTACTGCCTCACATTGTGATTTGCTATGTTATTCACATATGATTTAATTGAAAGGTAAAAAAGATTAATTTGATATTTATTTATGATTTAAATGAAATATTAATCATTTTATAAAATGAACTTATCATATTTTTTTTACAGTCAACTTCATTGAATAAATGATAATGGTGTTCATGTACACAAAAGACTACCGCCTCAAGAAGCGTGTGAATGTATTTTCACAAAATTCTTACTTAGAATATAAAAAATTACATATTTAATTGATATATGTGATATATATGACATGAAAATGATTTGGTAAAATTAATATACAATAAAATTCATTACACATTCACTAATGTCCCATATGAGTATGTTTGGCCTACCATCTCCCTGAAGTGATGTGATTCATTATTTTGTTTAAAAATTAAACAATGATTATAAAATTATATCTAATGAAATAATTTCTATTTATAAAAATAATATAATGATGTATATGATCAATTTATTACTTATTTTTATGATCTAGAACATTCGAGATGAATTTTACAGGATAAAAAAGGAAATTAACACCAAAATCTATAGTTATAATAAATAATTGTTTAAAAATGAGTATAAGATGTAATAAAAGGATAATATATGATGTCATAATTAATAATATTGTTATTATAAAAGTAAATAACATGTCCATACCACTATATTGGATATTAAGGAGTTTTCAACTAAATTAAAGGTTAAGGAAAGGGGTTTCAAAACACTATTTTTAGTCATTAGGTTATATGTCAACTTCATTGATTATATTATAACAATATTTTGTGTGGAATGAATTTCTAATTATATATTTTATATTTACACATATTGTTTTTTAGTTACATTTTTATGTATAATTATCTTATATAGTAACACTTACCGTAATGATTTAAACCTTTTAAGGGTTTCATCTCAAACGTCATTCATTGAAACAGAAGTTATTTTATGCACAAAATTTATATTGAATGGTGTATATACATCTATTTTACATCATATAACGTGAATTATTAGATCATAATTGGAAATTATTTTAAAATTAATATAATTCATTCTTGGATGGTTATGAATCAAACATTACCAAAAAACAATTGGGTCTATCTTAAAATATATTTTCAATCAGGATTGGGTATGCTTAAATATAAATTCAAATAAATTATTATACTAGGTGTAATAATCCCTTTTAATTTTATCTTCCTATAATTTTATAGGATTATTTCATGTAAAATTACCACTTTCATATCTTTGGTAGTAAAAATTATTGATAAAATGTTTTTATGAAACACATACTATGTTTCCCTATTCGTTTGAAAATCATTTTTCTTCCAAATCCTTGTTTTATAAAAATATTACAAAATGGGTTACTATTATTTTTTAATTCATTTATACACCTAATTTTATTTTTACAAAATATATTAAAAGGGATATTCCTATTATTTTCTAAAAAATGTAATTTATTTTATAAAAATATTAACTAAATATTTATTTTTGTAACACATTTTATATTAATTGAACTCTTACACTGTCATGGAAACTAAAGGATTTAAATGTTAATTTTATGATCCAAAGTTTATTTTCAAAAAGAAAATATATTTATTGTCGCATATTTTTTATTTGATTTTTTATTGAAAATTGAAAGGATAATTTCTACAATAAATGTTCAAAATATTCTTTTTAAAATCATTTTTAACTTCAAAATAGTTCCTTTAATGTTACATGATTTGATAAGGTTATTTTGTTAATTATTTTTTCTATACCACTAAATTACTTATATATTTACCTCAAATATAAATCTGGATTATTATACCTTACTTTAATTGGTTAATATATGTCATATGTTAATATCTCAAATTCCATATTTATTTTATGATATATGATGGACTTCCCTTATATGGAACTCATAGATCTTGAACATGTTATGATGGGTGCACATAAATAGATCTTTATTAAATTGGATAATTTTATAGTATTCTGAAATATCCTGTGTGGGATTAGGTAGTAAATTTAATTCAATATGGGACTGTCCTCCCATGTTTTATTATCAAGATTGATATACATGACTCATGGTTATGTCATATTATATGTTGTTTCCATGATTCATATGATTGTATGATATTATGATACCATGATCATTATATTATGTTTCTATGTGATTATTAATTTTCCATCGCTTTTATGAAACCACATAATACCTAATATTCACATGTTATGTTTCCTTACTATGTTTATATTCTAACTATTTATTCATGCTCACCGTTTTTTTGTATTCCCAAGTGATTATTTGTTATTTTGGAGCTCAAATGGACATAGGAGATCACTAAGGGAAATAAATTAAGGGGTGGTGGTCTTAGATTCTTGTAATGTAACATGATCTTATTTTTCCAAATATACTCTACCTTAGGATATATGGTATGTAATTAGTGAAATTTATATTATAAATTATGTAATATTATGTGTCAAAGTCATTGGACTCCCTGGATTGTATTAGAGATATAAATTATTCAACCATTTAAAATATGATGAGAAAATATTAGTGTGAACCCTAGGAATTACACTAAGGATAATAATATATATTGATAATTATACCAGAATCATAGTTAAGTACAAATATTTTTTTAAAGAAATTACTTCCCTATTTATAAAATACAAATGGATGGTTTTATAGATCAAAAATACTTATGGGTAATAACTTTAAAAGGTTCACTTCCTACTTGACTTAATAATTACATGGTATATTAAAAATTACATTACTACACACCTATTTTGACACTCACTGGTGACATGTTTTATAAATTACAAAAATATTTAATAATTGTCCTAAGGGATTTGAATATTTGGTAATAAATGATGAAATAGGTCAATTATATGGTGTCATATATTTAAATTAAAGTGTCATTATACAGACAAATTATAAATATTTTTTCTTGATTATTTCCTTTTCTACAATAAAAATGTTTTCTCACACTATGTATTATGTTATTAGTTAATGGATGGAACCAGGATAAAATGGGTTAACATTGAATGTGATAGTAAATGTTTTGATGAGAAACATAATAGGATAATGGTTATAGTGTTGAATATTTTGATTATTTCTATGCTATTATCACAATATATTATTAAAAAATTCAAATAATCAAACTCTTAGAATCAATAAAGAAGATAATAATATAGTTCGATGAGAGTGTGGGTGGTGGATACTATATAAGAAAGAAGAATAATTGTCCTATATATAATGAATATGGGAATAAGAACTCATTGGAATGCATCAATGGAAACAATAAATATTTTGATTGTGGACAAGAATGAATGAAATTATGTAATTTCAATGGAAAAATGAAATGTCTAGTTAACACAATGGATGTGAATATTTTTTCCCTATGGAATCATGAATGGTTGAATGATTTAAATATAAAATTTTTAGGTAATATAAAAATAGATGTCATATGGGAAGCTCAATAAGAATATAAACAAGTGTTTATGAGTAAAGGTTTTACTGGCGATGATGAAGAATTACATGAATCATGAAATATATATGCAAGGATGGTTTTTTGAATTTTCTTGTTAAAGATTTATAAGAATATGGTGAATAGTATTAATTATCTAGAATATTTATTTAATAGAAATGTGAATCAGTATATTTTAGTAAAAGATAATTTTGGTGTTGTGATTGATGTTGATGTAATTAGACGATTTTGTGTAAAAGAATGATATTTATTAAAAACCATAGTGGTTAAAAAAGTGATTTGATGACTATTTTTTAAAATTGTTCATTATATGCTTATTATTTTTTTGAATCATGGAGAATTATGAATATGATTATCAAATATGTTTTCTCCAACATTCTAGAAAAAGGACACCCTCTATGACATGTGAAAACCCATTGCATCTAGTAAGGCTATAAGTCTTGAACCGATTAGTAAATGAAGATAAGGATAAAATGACTAAAAATAGGCTACATGATGTAGTTTTTATTATTCCATTATTTAACATTAATGATTTTATTAATAAATTTCAATATTATAAAATATATTTGTGGTGATTAATGATTTTTATAAGACATATTATTAAATAGAATCATATATAACCACGATTTCTAACCTAAATAATTAATTTGGATGAATTCTATTACATTTATTGATATAAAATATGAAATTTAATAAGGATATATACTTATTAAATATGTTTAGATGAAATTATTCAGTTACCATTTTGGAATTATAGATTAACGTGCGAGAAAAAGCAAGGTAAGAATTATGGTATTGGTAATGACTGGGGGAATAACTTGTCTTTATTTTATGAAATATATGATATTATAGAACATTATATTAGTTATTAATGAATAAATTATGCATCTATAATACACATCATTTGGATAAAATGATGAAATTGTGGTGGAAATTGGTCATATGATGATGATCAACATATCATGTAAGTATATTTTTTTATTCCTCGTCTAAAGTGTAATTGGACCCCTCAAAATATAGTAAAAGGATATTGAATCTAATTTTTTTTATTTCACCATAAAATTCAATAAATTATATGTTTCTTTATGCCATTACATATTTACATTCGACCAATGTTATACATTGTGTAATCCTAGTCATGTGATGGAATTTAAATTTGTCTTTAACATTTGTAAAGATAATTCTTTTATTTAGACTTTTTACAATGTACGTTTTTCCCATATAATTTTTCAAATGTAAAACACTTGTTTTATGATGTTCATATAAAATTACAAGGAAATAATTTATTTATGGGGATAAAATGTAAACCCATAATATTTTCAGTGAGGAAAATCAAGTTGGAAGAAAAATATGACATAAAAAACAATGGTTTGTAAGAAACTTTTACACCCCAATACATTAAGATACATATTTATAAAATAAATTAAATCTCATTAATAGCTTTGGATGCACACAACACTATATTTGAGTGAAATGTAATATTTTATTAAAATATTATTACATAAACATCAACATTATAACAAAGGCTTTAAAATGGTGGGTATGAATATGATAAACTAGTTTTTTTAAATTATATGTTTTACATATGTATGAAATAAATTTAATGGTTATTTACTGATTAGAAATAAAATATTTCCAAATTGAATAAATAATTTTTGGAATTGAATTTTTTCTAAATGGATGTTTACTCATGTTAATCCCACATAAATTAAAATTAGTTTTTAGTCAATTATATGTATATATATTAAAAAATGTTATAATATTTGGAATCATCACATCAATATTAACATAGGGTAAAAATTTTCAATTTTTTTCTAGAAAATTTTAATTTTTCATCAAATAGTTAAAATAGCCATTTAAAAAATAATAATTTCACTATAATAAATTATGTACCATTATTATTTTAATTATATTTAAAGTTAACTGAAACAGAATTTATTTATATTAAATATTATTAATTACATTTTAATAAACTTTATAATGTATTTTATAATTGGTTGATCTTTATTCTTTAAAAAAAATTTGTTTGAAAACTATTTTAATGTATTTAATATTTATCCATTTTAATTAACTAAATTAATATTTAATGATAAATTATTATGTTTCATTTAAATATTAAATATATATAAATATTAATATAAATTAATCTAATTATTAACACTTGTCATATATTTAATATGAGATAATAATTTCATTAAAAATTTATTTCATTAACAATCGTTTATTTGACATGTCTATGTTCTTAATTTAAAATAAAAAATTTCCTAATAAATTATTTGAATTTCAAAAGAAGGATTCTATATTTTAAATAAATATAATATATATTATTAAATAATATTACCATTATTTTGAACAAAAATTATTTCAAAATATAGCGAAAATTATGCATCATTGTTAAGATTAAAACAGGTTTACCTGTGGTTAAATTGAAAATACACGGTTTTAAAATTTTCCAATCATAGATAAATCAATTTTTATGGTCCTATTTAGACAATTTCACATATAAGGTTATAAAATGATACATTTTTATACTTTTGGAATCATAAAATCATAGGTGAAATTCATTCTTTTCAAACATTCGAACTTTGTCCCACCCACTTATAAATGGACACTACCACTCCTCTCCACCTCACACTTCCAAAACCAATAGGATTATAAGATCATTTATCAAAAAACATCACTAATTCCTCTACTCATCATTAAAATCTTATTTTGGTACAAAATACATCCTAGTAAGTCATTTGGTGCTATCCATAATATTTTGTATGGAGAATAGGAAACATACTTAGCTTCAAATTTTATTTAATTTGTAACTTCACATTATTAAAATGTTATTAGTAATGATAAAATATATTACCAATATATCATCCTTGTTCTGAATTTGTAATTTTATGATCATTCTATACATCCACCTTATCCTAACTCAAATGAGAATCAAAATCATTTATCATGTTTATGGTGGACTACCTCCTCGTGTACCGATGTATTTCGTTTTCCATCACTTCTTATCACAGCTATATATTATGATGTTTATCAATTATATTTATTTAAAAATTAAAAATCATTTATTATATTATCATATATAACTTTATTCATTCCATTTTGATGAGAATTTGATAATCCCACTAATGTGTATAGCGGACTATCGCCTCACATTGTGATGTGATTCATTTTTCACACACTCATTACATGGATGTTAATAATGATTAATTTTATATAGTTATATTATAATAATTAATAAATAATAATTCTGTAAAATTGATATAACATTTAAATTATAAACTTATCATCCATTGAATAAATTATAACATTGGCCAACGAGCCTGTACCTAAGTGGTAAAGGTTCTTTCATGGAATCCAAAAGACCCAAGATCAAATAAGGATAGGGATAAATTTCCAAATAATATAGATGTACTGTAGAAGAGGCAACAGAACTGTAGCGGTGGAAGCACTATAGTCAGAACTATAGTGGTGGCGGTACAATAGCAGGAACTAGAGCAGCCAGGGTACTGTAGAATTACTATTCACTGATGGGGCCTTTGGGCCAAAAAAGGGCTTTCAGGCCTTATTTCAGACTACTTGGTCTTGGGATTCTGGGCTATGTAATGGGTCTCCCTCTACCCAGTTTGAAAGAGATATTTTCTTTAAATAATAAATGAGTCTTCGGCCCCATCCTTTAAAAAAAATTATGACATCGTCTTGTGTATGGAATACTACCACCTCATGAAGTATTGACATTCATTTTTTCATTAATGATTTATATGTAATGTAAAGAGTATAAATTTAATAAATATATTTGATATATATGTCATGATATTTATTTAATAAATTAAATATAATATTAAATTACTTACAAATTCACCAATTATGGATATTATAATTTCACTTATGCATATATATGACATACCCTCTAGAAGAATGGTTGTGAATAATTATCTCTGTTCAAAAGTGAATAATTATTATAAATATATTTGTAATGAAAAAACTATTGTATAAAATTTTAATCAATTGGTAGAATATTGTACTATAATATATGTTCAGGATCTAGAATATTCTTTATGAAATTTGTTGGGGAAAACCATGAAATTAACACCCAAAATGACAGTGTTAATGAATTATTATTAACGAACATATGATAAGATGATATAAATGGATAATATATGATAAAATGTGATTATATTATATTTTTATAATATTTTTAAAACAAAAATATTTGAAGTTAAATACTTTTTAGCTATTTGGAACTATGAGGTATGAGGATTCAAAACATAATTTATATCCATTGGGTAATATCTCTACTTCATTGATTATATAATTTCCTGACTAATATTTAAATAACTATTGATTCATGTAAGTTTTAGTTAAACTTTTATTTGTATGGATCAATAT
This sequence comes from Viscum album, assembly GCA_963277665.1. NCBI lineage: Eukaryota > Viridiplantae > Streptophyta > Magnoliopsida > Santalales > Viscaceae > Viscum > Viscum album. Next base: position 1,643,731,591 of record OY728145.1, read on the forward strand.
TTTTTACACAGTATTTCCATATTGATTATCACTCACTTCAATGATACAAACCTTGAAATGGTTTCAACTTAAACATTATTCCATAAGACACATGTTGTTTTATGCACATAATTTAATTTTATTTGTACATACAAAAAAACTTATTATAATATATCCTGAATCAATCCAAAATAATGTGATTTTCATTTACAATTCATCTACATCATTTGCTAAATTTTATGATTCTAAATTTTTGAAATTAGTATTGGTTTATATATCAATATCAATTTTTTTGGATTACTTATGCTTGAATTTACATTAAAATGAACAATTTGACCATTATATTACATAAAAATATAATATTTTATTTACTATTGTTATTAATGATGGTTTCATTTAATATTTCGATATTTTTATCTCCATAACATAAAAATAATATGATATGGGTTTTTAAGAATATTAAAATTCATTTCTCTCTTCGGTTTAAAATCACTTTTCATTCAAATCCATGTTTTATGAATAACATTAAAAAACTTATTTCAACAATTGATTAAATTTATTTTTCAAAAAATTGGATTTTAAGAAATTTTTTGAAAAGTAATATTCCTATTTTTATTTCAAACAAGCCACTTGTTGACTTTTCCTATAAAAAAGCGTATATAATCATATTTTTGGACATAATCATCCTGAATGGAACCCCTATGCCATCGTAACCACTCAATGGTTTAACGACTAATTTTTATGAATAAATGGTTATTTTTTAAAATTATTATCATTAATTTTCGATAATAAATTTCATTTAATTTTGTTTTAAATGTAAATAATAATCCTTAATAATTGTTCATTGTGAAATTTTCAAAATCATTTTCCATAAAATATGACATCCTAAGATGTTTCTCAATGTTAAAAGGATATTTACATCATAAATATTTTTAACCATTTTTAATGTAATTTCATAATAAAATAACAATCTTTGGTGTTATGGATTTATACTAAATTATGGATATATGTCTCTCACACACTCACACACACACACACATATATATAGATTATTGGTCCTTCCTTTGTTGTGGTTATATATTCCTTATGTTAAATTCTAAAATTAATTATTTGAGAAATTTTCTTTGAATATGTTATGAGACCATATTTTGCATCAAATTTGCATCCCTTGGTTAATTCTTATTTCATACATAATGATTAAATTCCCTTTTGTGGAAAATATAGTTCAGAGACAGGTTATGATAGATGTGCTATGATAGTAGTCTATTTCATTGGGTAATTTCATAGTCTCATAAAGAATCATGTATGGATAAGAGAGTAAACCTATTCTATTGTTATAATTTGAGCATATATTATATTGTATATGAAGATATACATCACTCATTTTTATGTCATGTTATATGTTGTTTCCACATTTCCATTTATTCAATGATCCTATGATACTATTTTCAATATATTATGGTTCTATTTGATTACTCAAATTTCATATATTTTATGATATCATGATATATATATATATATATATCACATATTTTTTTCCTTTACCTTGTCAATTCCCTTTGTAGGATTTCTAGTTTGATGATTTATCCCAAGTAATACCCATGTTATTCTATGTTGTTATTGTAAATAATGTGGAATTAGGGGATTAATAAAGGAAGGAAAATAAATAAATTATTCCATGATTTAGTTTCTTATAGAGTATTATGATCATAGATTTCTGAAGATACTATGCCTCATGATCCTATGGTTGTAATTAATGGTCGATGATTTTTTGAATAATTTTACAATATTTTTAAAATCTGTTACTATACATAATGTCTACACTACCTTATCAAAAAATTGTGAGACACATTAGATATTTTATTGGACATGATGGAAATTATGGAAGACTTATATTCCATTTTAGAAACATTTCATTACATATAACAAAACTGATCAAAAAGGAAAATCTCATTTTATTCTATGACTAATTAAAAATGTTTATTGACAATATAATTTAGAACATAATTCCTAACCTCATATTTGACCCACTATATAAGAATTTACAATTTTGGATATTGTGTGATTCTTCAAGAAAATATTTAGGGGATATGCCTTCTGATAAAATATTTGGGAAACCACTAATGATATCATATACATCTTTGGCCTCAAACATAACAGAAATAAAATAAAAAAACCTAATATGATACCTTTTTGTATAATTCCACGATAAAAATTCGATTGTTACATGTTTGGATGAAATGTGATTGTTTATTTTGATCAAAAAAAATTCATGATTTTTATCGTGAACAAAAATGCAAATCCAATGATATTGAGAAGGAACATTATTCTAAAAAAATAAATTTCGAGATTATAACCATAAAAAGATATAAAAATATCATTTTAGGTTACATGCATAGATTAACCCCATAAAATAAGAATAAACACCCACTAATATATACATGGATAATTTAATCCCATGTGGGAAACAACAAAAATTCATCCAGGTGGTATAGTGTGTTGATTTAGTAAATATATTAGTTTGATAAAATGTGACATTATTTTACTATGAATCAATGTTTTAAATTATAATATGAATGAAAATTTTATTTATGGGAGGATTATAATATATGTAATATTTTTTATGTCAACATGAATAATAGATTCATCACAATGGTATGGATAAAATTAGTGCTGACATTTGGTCAAAAAATTCACGTAGAGAGAGTTTTGGACCTTATAGAATTGATATGATAGTTCTAGAAAGAGGTTCATTTAGGCTGTATATATATATACTCACTTAAATTATATTAATCATATTTAAACTATCCATATATTTGTGGTTATTTTAAAATACAATAAATCCCCCAATCAACCCATAATTTGAACAAAATTTTTTGTTTTCTAGGTTTTACATATCATGGGAATTTTTTATAACAAATTTTGTTTCTCCTAAGTGATAGTAGTAGAATAATATGATTATAAATAGATAGATAATACGAAAATATATTTTTCTATATTATCATTTTAAAATTAATTCTTAAAATGAATCATGTTTTATTTATTTTTAGTACACCATAGAAAAATTAGTTACCAAAGAACACATTTCTGTAACTTGAGTGTGGATTCTTTAATAATGAGTTATGGAGTACATAGAAGGACATAAACTCTCTAAAAAATATATTAATGGAAAAGTATAGGTTTTTAATAAATTGATTTATAATATTATGTTGAAGAGATTATAACAACACATATTAAAATTGTGTAAGAATTTGGAAAAAACATTATGATGACACAAAAATTACAAAAATACTCCAATAACATGTTCCATTATATAATTTTTTTATACACTGAAAACTGACATGCCCTTTGAATTAACAAACATGGTTTAATGTGATATAATGATAGAAAAACTATCATTTTGAAATGATAGATAATAAAGGGTATTTTAGATAATCGACCATAAGGAAGTGATATCCGAATTTACGAGAAATAAATTTTCTAAACGTTGAAGTAAACAAATATCCATTAAACCTCCATCAAAAAATGTAGATTTTAATTTAATGATAATGTGTTACAATTATCTTCATGGATGAGTCACATTCTTGGTAAAAATCATTCAATGTGTACTATTTTATATCATATAACAAATTTATTCATATTTGGTGTGGATAAAATAATTTTAGAATATTAAAATCAACACAATATGATAAATGGAAAACAATTGATTCATTTTTATAAATACAATTCGAGTAAACTAATGTGGGATCCCTAAAACCTCCCTAAAAAAATAGAATATTGGGATGTTAGGTTGTATCTTTCACCCATACTCGTCCAGATACAAAATCCTAGGAAACTAATTCACTTGATAAATGAATATTGGTATTAATTAGATTAATTTATATAATAATTTTTGTGTAGAGAGACAATGAATCCTATGAATAATAAATTTTATGCTTTTCTTTAGTTGTTTATTTGTTTCATTGTATTTGAATGAAATAAATTAGTTTTCATTGGAGAAACATTATTTCTAAATGTTTACTTTTATTATGATTTATTTGGTTTATATAAGTTATTATATATTGAAAGGATGTGTAATCTTGATCCCCAAGTCCATCTAACCAAGAAGAAATACCAATATAAATATGAAGAATTATGATGGTTCTGAATAGTTTTATAATTACATGACTCCTTTGTTACAATACTACTAAATTCAATAAATAATATTATTTATAACATGGATTATGGTTATAAATGAACAGTATCATAGTGGATCCAAAATAATACCATAGTGGAATTTGATTGATGAAATCATCATATTTTTTTGGACACTAGACACTGAGTTCCACCTTAGGGATCCTCCCGAAAAGATATTAATATCACACATATAAAATGGAGAAAAAAATAATATGGGAATTGATATAGAAGACTTTTTAAGTCAACATAAGAATACAGAGGTTTGTGTCTTCCATAAACAAAGAGCTAGAGAATCCATAGATTCACATTACGATGTTTCACAAATATTGTTATTAAAATGAAATATGTGCTAATCAAATGTGTGGATTTATAATTTTGAGGAATTATGATATAGGTTTAAATATTTTATATAATATGAATTTGTATAATTGTGTAAGTATCAATGATTTTCAAAAATTAACATTCCAAATGATTGTTATTGGAGACTTACCAAGGAAAGTATAACATAGTAAAAAATATATTATTATAAGATCTATTTTATTTACAACATGAAACAATAAGATATGATCAAATTTATGTGATATATTAAATTAAAATCATATTGTGGGTTTGATAATTAAATCAAAAGAGGAAAATCTGATATTTTTATTTTTTGGATTTCTTAGATAAAAATATAAAATATAAATATTTTCACACAAAAAAAATTCTTCATATTTCATTGGCATGAAATAAACTATGTATATGGGTGTGAGGTTATTTTTATCCATATTTATATCTTATTTTATTGTATTTTAACCCTATAATTCATTTGAATATATGTTACATAAATAATATTTTATAATATTTTAAATATTAAAATCAAATTTGAAATGGAATAAATTTTTTTCTGTGTTTTATTAATTTTTTGAGGTAATAAGAAGTCATAAACATTCCTCTTAAAAAATATAATTACTTTTGATAGTGAGACAGGACACAAATAATAGATGATGGAAAGTATTTGATAATTGGTCTAGGTTACGTATAAGGTTATACTGATCATTTATTCACCTAAGAGGTCAAAACTCACAAGGGTGGGGGTAATTAATTGAAATTTCACATATTTAGAGAGAGAATTGGAGTGTAAAATTAGAATAATGATTCTATTAGAAATTTTAGTGGTTTATAAATGGTATAATAATATAAAAGTTATTGATTTCAAGATCAATTAATGAACAATCACACATTGAACCCATTATAAAAGAGATAAATATCCCGATCATTGCCTCCTCTGTAGATAAACTAGTTATCCAATACTACAAAATTTAGCTAGGGTGCGAAACATTATTTTTTGTTGGACATGAAACATACATCCCATCATTTATGTATGTTGGTATTCAAACATTATATATATATATAATGTTTTTTTGGTATCACATTTTGGAGTGTAGGGCACGAGTTCTTCTTGATTGGATACAATGATTATGTGAATAAGACGATTCAAAAAGATAAATGAACATTCATCATCAAGGAGGACTTAATAAGGACCCCATGGGTTAGAACATTCATAATATGAGATTTTAAATTTCTATAATGTTATAAATTTCTATGAATCTATTAGTTTTCGTCATCATACAGACCATGGTATGTTTTTTAGGTTGATTATTTCATGAAGCATTATTTTGTGCGAGGAATGAATCAATGATTCTAAAAATGATCCTTGTAGGAGGAACTCATGAAAAATCATCTAAATCGGTCTCCTTTTTCATTGACAAAAATATTGTATGGTATTTCATGAAATATTTTCACCTATGGGAATCCAATGAAATATTTATCATTACGTGATTTTAGGTATTAATTGTTTTTGAATTGATGGCTTTGTCCTGGAAGACCCATTATTTAACCTCAAAATGGAATGTAGAGGTGCATTTATAAGACGAAAACATTGTTAGAAAGTTTGATAGATGTTTCACATTATCATGAAAATTTGGAGTTTCATTGTTCTCTCACATTGGTGTAATAATATTAAAAAACATTCTTTTAATGGGATATTAATATATTATTAATTTTTTTATACTCCATCTTGGGTGAATTTCTATTCATTATTCCAAAATTACATATGTATATTATGTTTAGAATTCCCAACATAGAATATTAATAACCATTAATATCAGATTTTTTTCTTATCTATTAATAGTAATATCAAATCCTAGAAAATATTTGTGCCTCTATAAATGGGGTTCCTACTTTTTATTTGTTTTTTGAGGTAAAAAAGATCTTATAATATAAGAAATTTTTTATTCTGAATTTAAAATAAATTTTTTGAAACTTTTAATATTCATTTTTATTATTCAAAATAATCCCCTAAATAAGGGTGTATGATGAGAAATGTAAGGTTGAGTGGAAACAGATTTTTATGTATTCACAAAAAAATTAAAGTCAATGATTTTCACCAATACATCATCTCTTTAATAAAACTATAAATTATAAAACTTAAATATTATGAGATCCATGATCAATGTGATATGAAATTAAAAAATAGATGATTTTAAAATTAAATAAATTGCTAGATATAGGATAATGGACCACTATCATATTATTGAGTCGGTAACCAATAAGATCCCATGACTATGTGGGGGATATAGGTTAGTGTGATTCTAATAGTTAAATTTCATATAAATGCGTGAGATGCTTACATCACAACACTAAAGGTTCTGAAACTCCATTAACTGAAGGTGAAGTGAAAAAATTTAATTTTTAACTTGATGATTAAAATTGATAGATAATAGAAGTAGATTATTTTTTATACCATTTAACTCCTTAAAAAAATTGGTTCAATTATCAAACTGATGATAATTTAACAACTAACATGTGTTCCCAAGATTAGAGGTTATCCATGGGTGCACTTTACTGTCACTATATTGTAGTTTTATTGAAGAGGATTTGGATAAATCATCTAGGGTGTTTAACCAATATGGGACGAGGGCCATTGGATAATTTTTCTCACCATAGAAGGTGATCCTGAATTGATGTTTCTGTTGATATTGATCGAATTTATTTGAAAATATATTTTCTTTAAAGGGTTATGTTTCTGAAATTTATTTAAAACATTCATATGGATACTTCATCATGCATCTTATATAAACCTATGACATAAAAATCATAATAATGGAATGTGTGATGGAGAAGAAATTATATATCTCAAATGAGTGAGGGAAATAAAAATAATATTTGATTATTCCAAATGGAGGAGATAATCGTATATCCCAAGTAAGGTTATTTTATGTTCCCCAATATTTTCCAATAACAAATTAAAATGCATCAATATTTTAATGTTTAATGTCATAGAATTAATATATTAAATTTAAAGCAATGAAAATCTAGACATGGGATGTGATGACATGTATAGTAGTTGGGGAAAAGTAAATACCATTTTATTATCCTAACTTATATCTAACCACCACAATTTAGACATCAAAGAGTTCAATATCATTTTTTAAATGCTAATATAAATATTGTGTTTATTAGTATATATAATTAACAATAAGGTGTTTTAAATTTATTATTATGTAACGTGGAAAATATACATTAAGAGTTAAATAGTTTTATTGGAATTTTAGTAATAGTTAACACATTTGAAAAAGTATCAACCAATGTAATTTGGGTTTGAATTAGATGTTCTTGGCTATGACAGATATAAGGGATCCAAGGATCACTGTGTATCACTTGTCAGTGGAATAATGATAAACATAATTCATATTGTTTTTATTTCCCTATATAGATCTACCTAAAAAAAGTAATATCTAGTGTTAAATGATTTGGTTTTTTGGTAGAAATGATAGGAAATCATTATTTGAATTTATTTAGGTTTTCATCACCCGATAAAATCTGTGAAGTTGGTCCCACATAGATCGAGATCATATATTGAGGAAGGAGACCAATCATAGTGTGAGGATAGGTAAGGGTATGAACATATCATAGTTATATGATTTAATGTAAGGTATTGATGGTGTTGTTTTTAGGAATAATACCATTATAATTGTTCATATGTCACCATATATCACATCAAATGAGAATCATCCCACACTTGTATATGAGTAAGTAGATGACCACAAATAATGGTGGTGTATGACATGAGAATGGAACATTATATGGGTCTTCCTAATAATTAAAAGGCATTATATAATATGTTTTTATATGGAATGATAGGGATGATACTGTGATAGTTAATTACATACAACAAGGTCATTTAACATGCAATTTAATTTTATATGATTACGATGAAAAATATGGCATCCTAATCCTAAATATTTATAAACTGATCTAGATCCCCTTCGTTCAGATGATTCATTATTGTTGGTTGAAAGAAGTGGAATTTTTTGGGATATTAACGAATGATAAAAGATTCAAATATTTTTTATAGTTCAGGTTGAAATACTAAAACTAAACTAATTGATTAAATGATAAGGGGAATAGTGGGTTTACATGAAGTAATAAATGTAGTTCACCTCCCCAATTTTATAAAAAGGAATGATCAGGTAACACTGTGAGTAATAAGACTCCACATAAGTGGAGGGGATGATAGGGAGGTAAATAATTTATTCTAAAATCAAAATAGGAATGTATATAAATGATAGGATTGGGTAGCACATTTTAAAAATTCAAAAAATAGATCACATTTCTATATATTTCTATAATTATTGAAAAAAAATATCTCTACCATATAACAAATCTTCAAAAAAACATGTTCCATTGTGTTTCTATCATGATTTTGGTGGAATATGTACCCCTGATGGTTGGATAGTCATCATAATGTTTAGTAATCACCATAAGAGAATTAATTTGTAATTTAAATATCTACGTGGAAATTCAAAATCTAGGGAAACATAGTGTGGAGATGATGGAAAAATAAAAATGAAATTATCAAGCTCAATAGAGTTAAAATATATTTATTTATGTACAACAACAACATGGACTATAACTATTCAGTTGTCAGACCCATAAGAGACATATAAATAATGTGATAATTACTTAATGAAAGAATGATTATCCCTTAACACTAAATATTATAAATTCATCATCATTAGACCAATGGATAATTTTATTTACCATTATTGGGAGAAACAAATCCAAAGTGAATTACATATTTCAATGATGGAATAAATTGATTCCAGGTGGGGGCTATAAATAGTGTTCTTTAATAATGAATTTTAATATAGTACGTAGGTCTATATAGTCTTGAGATGTAAAAGGAACTAATTACAAATATAAATCATTGAGTAAATATTGATTTCCATAGAGAAAGGAATATAGTGTTAGGATATAATTATTCAACCCTCAGTGAAGACTATTCAACGTTGATGGAGCATGTAAGCCTAACAAGACACAGAAAGCCTACTCATTGAATAAATACATCATAAAGGATTTCATATATTATAATATAATTATTTTGAGGCAAAATTTGATTTTTTATTCATGTAATATGGATTCATAAAAGGTGTGATGTTAATTAAATGTTTGATTCAACTATAGACAATCCCCCAATATGTATGCACATAGTTTAATATAACTATTCTTATAGTAAAGATCATATTTTATGGTGATGGTACTCAGACCATGTATTTTTTCTCTTTTTGTCATGTAACCTTGAGATAGTCTATAATTTTTATTATCAAAAAAATTAAAAAGTGTATATTTTTTGGATTTTATATAATAAATTTTGTTCGTCAAATTTTTTAGGGACTATTGGGCCCAATGAATACATTGAATATTTTTTAGGAATATGTGATAAAACATAAAATCAATGAAACTATTTGATTTTTCTATAAAATTACCCCAATACATGAATTTATATTTCATAGTTAATGGAGGATATAATTTATTATTGGGTTCACTTTTTGGATTTGGGGATTATCAATCCTATTGGACTCTTGGAAATGATATTTTTGAGTCATTCCCATCGAACTATTATTTCCAATTCCTTATGGGAACATGATTTTGACATTATGTTTAATGTGTTTTGATTTAATATAGATTCAACTATGTATTTTAATATTTTAATTTCAAAAAAATTATCCATGTATGGTCTATTTTATATAAACTAAAATGAGAAAAATCTCTTATTTATTTGGGTACCTGATTCTAACTTCAATGACCACTATTGGGTTTTCATATTGTTTCTGGTTGTGATGCATGGGCTATATTTTTCGGAATAAATCACCTCTCATACACATAATTTATATTGGATTTCTGATAAGTGGGTGTTACGTGAAGACTTAGGTTATAGGTACGTATAGATTTACAAATAGTCTTGAGATAAGATACATGAGAATAATTACATATCATATGGAGTAATAAGTAAGCCACATAATTTTCTATATAGTGGTTTGGTTGGAGGATAATATTGAAGTGGGTAATCCACTCCGGAAGGTTTCCATATAATAAAATAGTTTTATGTTTTGGTATATGTAATATATATTGAATCCTAAAAACTTTTAAATTACATATAACAATTAGTTTCAGGTCATATATTATAGATTAGAAAAAAGATTTATATTGTTTTGGGTCATGTTTATTTAACTTGAGATGTTTAATGACATTTAATATTTGATGGGAAAAGATATAAACTATGTGAATTAATAATAACAATTCTATATAAAAAATATCAATATAGCGGTGGAATGGGCGAGGCATTCTCTCTATTGTTTCTTTTGTGGATTAGGGTTTGATGGTGTGCGATCATCCTCCTGGTCATTTTGATGGCTACAGATATAGCGGGGGTTGGGATCTTGATTCCAGTAGGGTGCCTCAAGCGGTGTTTCCCGGATGAACCGCGGGTTTTCATTTCATGGGGGATGAAAATAGTGCAGCTGGCGGTTCGTTGGTGCCCGATGTGAATACAACATCGTTGATCGATGCCGGTGGTGTTACAGCGGCGATAGTCATGCCGGCGAGCCATACGGTGCTGACTGAAGATGACAATGTGAGTTGTGCGAGCAGATCCACATCGGTGGCTGGTGGTGGAGGCGTGAAGGGAGCAGGTCTTTTATTAGTCACTGATGCAGGCGGCACAAGGGTTGTGGCTGGGACGGTGGATGAGGATGCTTATATAGCAGATGTCAATTTAATTTCTACTACTCCAGGGAAATCAAATGTTGAGAAACTGGTTTTGGCTTGTGTTTTCACTCCTAGAGTTGTTTCCATAGATACATCCACGCACCCACAAAAGGGTGTTCCTGGAATGTTTATAAATTTAAGGACTGGAAAGTCCCAATCCGGCACTCTCAACCAGAGGTATTTTTTAGAGGTAAAAGATGTCGCTTCGGAGCGAATGGTCATGAAAGGTTACACTGCGTGTGTGACTGGTAACCGAGTAGTGATTCTTGACGGATCTAAAATCTGTGAATTCTCCATAATCACTAGGATTGTTCATCCCATTGGAGGTATGTCTTGGAAATATGATGATTCAGTTCGGAAGTTGGTCTCTATTTGGGGGTTTTATGGTTGGAGATGTATTCCCTTGGGTCGTGGTTTCTCTCACTTCATTTTCCCATCCATGGACCTAAAGAAAAGGGCATGGGGGTGTGGCTAAATTTCTTTGAAGCCAGATATGATTTGTTTTCAGGAGTGGGATTTTCGTTTTAATCCTTTGGAAATAAAGAATACTAGGATTCAATTCTGCATCAAAATTATTGGCCTTAATTAGATTTTGTGGCATCCTAAGATCTTGTTTGATATCTCCTCTTCTATGGGAACTACGATCAAAATGGACAGGAATACTCAGATTGATAAATTTTGGCATTATGCTTGGGTACTGGTGGAGGTTTATTTGAGCTCTAGCTTGATCCATAATGTTGTTTTATCGGCATTAGGTGATGATATTTCTTTTAAATTGGAGTATGAAAAACATCCTGATTTTTTTTCAGAGTGCCAAACTATTGGTCATGTTAAAGAAAAATTTCACAGGAATGTGTTTTTCTCCTTTTGTTCTTTAAAAGGGCACCATGAATCTTCTTGTAGGAGGAAAACGAGGAAAAAGACCTTGCAAACCAATGTGGTCCCGCCTTGTGATGTACAACATCCCAATGTCAATGTGGGAAAGGGATTACCACAAGAGACCCATGGGTCTAGGGAGATGGCCAATATGTTAATGACAGGAGTGACTGAGGGAGACCCCATACCAGGATCCGCCCCTGCATTTGATGGCCAACAAAATTAGAGTAATGATGAGAATCTTTCAAGGATCTAAGATAAAATCAATAAGTTAAGGGAATATTAGGGAATTCATGGAAAATTGCATGATATTGAGGATGAATCCCCAAAAAACTCATCTTATAGTCAGGTATTGTCCAAATGGAAAAATGTTGTTGTGGATGATGGTGGTTTTCAACCTGTTCCTCCAAGGAAAGTGGAACGTAGAAAATATTTCTCCTACCTGATGTCGACTATGGTTACCAGGTACCATGGTCCTGTTGATTTTGATTCTGATTGGTATGGTGATGATGACTCCTATCAATATGAGAATGATTTTTGAATTAGCATGAGGGCATGAATGATTCTATTACCCCAGCCTTCTACTTTATGTATTTTCTTTTTCATAATAAAAGGGCTCTTCCCTAACCATTCTAGTATCAATATAGAATTAAAATAGTAATAATTAATATTGTTGAACCAATTTTTTTTTAAATATATTCATAAAACATGGAATCGAGTGGTGTGATAATTAATATTTAGAATATAGGTCTTATGAAAAAAATAATGGAATAGAAATATCAATTCTATAAAAAACACTCAGCTAAGGAGATGTGAAAAAATGGAAAACTCTCAGAAAATTATGAACATATACAATACTACTGTTGCTAAGATCCATCATGTGATATGGTATGATAGAATCAATATTAAATATAATAAATCCTCACTCAATCATAATACATGTCGGATGCAGATTCTTACTGCCATGAAGTTACTTTGATGCAAAAGGGTCACTACAACAACACAGTTCATGACTATATAATTATTCGATGATTTCAGAATGATGGAAATTTTTTTCATCCTTGTCATACCATTGAATTGTTTTGGTGTACTCCCTTTCATATTTGGATCAAATCCAATGTTAATGGAGGCTCGAATAGAAATCCATGTCCTGTAGGTTGTGGCGATATCTTTAGGATTCACCATGGTCAGATCCTAAGATGCTTTCATGTAAACATTGGTATTGCCTCTTCTCTGGATGCAGAAATAATGGGCATGATACATGCTATTTCTTTTGTTTGGAATCATGGTTGGAATAGCCTCTGGTTTGAATGTGATTTGACTAACATGGTGATCGAAATTTGGAATAATGTAATACAACTTGCGTGGCCGATCACTACTCGATGGATAGATTTGACACGCTTGCTTCTCGAGATCAACTACATTATCACTCATACCTATTGTGAAGCTAATACAGATGCTGAGAGAATTTCTATCAAAGGAGTAAATCAAAACATTACCTAGCTTGACAATCTTCCCACTAATCATCACAATCATCATGACAAATATTGTTATATGATTCTATCATTTAGACTCGTATAATTTTTCTCTTAATTTAATTTTAATATTATGACATTAAAAAAATGATAGGAATTTTTTAGTTTAAACTCAATCATCCCAAAATAATAAATACCCATACTCCAAAATTAAATGTTATTTGATCTCGATATTAAATAATTTACCAATATCCCTATGAAAATATGACCCACTATTTTTTTTGGAAAACCTGATAAGATAATGATCACTTATATCACCAGAAAATTCACAATATAGGATAAATAGTCGTAGTTGGAATGATGTATTGACTATTGAATGATCATATTAAAATCTATAACCTGGATGTAGGGAAAACCAAAAAATATCATTTCATTATAAAAATATTTTATTTGGAATGGGGATAGAGCATTGTGTTTTTCAATTCTATAAGAACATAAAATGATGGCAAAAAACCACATCACATCTCTTGGGATCTAGATATTTGTGGAGAGAAAATTATTTTGAGTATGACAATTTACCATAACTGAAAACCTTGTTTCACTACAACATCAAATTTTATAGAGGTAATAAAATGGTGATGAAATGATAAACTTTTCTTTGAATCATGAATCCTATCATTTTTCTTCAAATATGACATTATATTGTGTACCTTAGATAAGAGGTGATACTTTTAAGCATTATTAAATCACTATAATTGATTCTATTCATACAATAGTTATTATAGTGATCAAAATCATGAAGGACCTGACATGTAGAAAAAACAAAATGGGATTTTACAGAAATGTTAAACCATCTTGTTTCTATACCACCAGATATATATATCATTTTTAGGGAATATCAATAAAATGGATAGTCAAACAAGCCTACATAGAGGAACAACTTCCAATTGTTAGATGAGGATTAGAAACCTGATGGAAGGAACCCCATTTTAAATGTAAGGAATTTGTGATTAGATATAAAAATAAGACATGACAAGGATATAGATCGATGGGTTTCTACATATCTTATGGATCCTGAAGTGACCAAAGGATAGAATATAAAAATATTTCTTTATTTTTGTTGAATATAAAATACAGTTCATAATTATACATGTCGAAGAACAATAATGGTTTATTTTATTGGGAGACTAGATTTATAATCTCAATATGTCATGAATGTATTACAACATGTCTGATTATGATATTATCATATAGTACACTTCTTATGCAAACCAAAAATAGAATCTTTATTCAAATCATAGGTAATAGAACCATAAGAAAGGGTGAGATTACATAAACATTAAGGGTTATCATGGGACAAATCAATCATTAGAGGATTATATTACAATGTTTGTATGATTAAATATTAAGGTTCACATACTCAATATAAAATATTACTACAAATAAAATATCAAAAGCATTGAAATAAATTTATATATTGATTCATGGTCAATAATTGTATCTAATGATTAATCAATATCCAATATTCAATTTATAACCGTGTGGAATCATATTTATTAGAAATCATAATCTAAATAACATATCTATATAGAATGAAGTCCCTGTATAATAATGTGAGCATAACAAAAATGTTATCATATTGTTTATTTTTTTATCAATGCTATTCAAAATCATGTCCACGAATTTTATAGTTAGTATAACAAAAAATAAATCATACTCAAACATTAATAAGTGGACAATTATTTTGAAATCATTTACACAAACATTCATGTTATTATATAAATGATTGACTTATAACTACAAATCAATATATGAATAAATATATTCACAATCTTGTCAGTGCCTATCATAATAATCTCATGAGACATCGATCTATAATTATAAATTGAACTTTTAGCCTATTTGAACCCAACCATATCTCAATCATAGTTGCTTTTTATATATTTGATAAGACTATAAAACATTTATTATATATTTATAGTATTACCTATTGAAAACAAATAGATTTCGTAGATATCTATTAATATTATTAGTAGAAAATATAAATAAAAAATAATAATGGTTTCACAGCAACATAACCACTATAAAATATAAGTTACATGAAAGGTTTTTATCATATATGTAAATTTTATTAAAATACTAATAAGACTATTTTTATAGAAAACCCGATTTTCACATTAAAATTAATTATTTAAAATCAAATTTTTTTTAAATATTAAGGAAATTTTTTCCTTTGAAAATATTCATGAAATAGTCTATAGGAATTTACAAATAATTGATCTGTAACAAAATTGATTAATTCCATTAGTGAAATATATGTAAAATGAAAAACATTATTTAACAATTTTATAATGTGCCAAAAAGTACATCATTCAGAAAATAAAAATAAGATTCAATATAAACCATTCTATATAATGTAAATAATATTTAAAAATTATATTAATGATTCATTAAATAATATTAAAAAAATTCATGGAAATATTTTTAAAAAATAAAGATATAGAAGGGAAACAATTCAGGTGAATAGAGAAATAAAGTGTTCCTTAATAACATTATATTGAAAAGATGAGTACATAGATAGAAGAACATGAAAGGAAAACATATTTATATTGAAATTTCTAGAGGTGTATAAATTGGAATATAATTATCATGGAATTATAACATAATATCATTAATGTAAATTCATGAATAAACAATATTGATTACAATAGTATTGAAAAAATTATCTCATCCCTCTAGTCTCCTCTTTCTTTATAAATGTTTGAGACACATATATTATAATTATATATTTATAATAAATAAATATGGAATAATAAAATAAGATATCACACCATATATTATTTTCTTATAACATATTTTCAGCCATTTGTTTAAAAATTCTATATTAAAATAACTTTGTAGGGTTATTAGTGACTCATTTTTCATCGAGGTTTCTATTTGTGAGTCTCAATCACTATAAATTAACCATAGTTCCAAAATATCCATATTTTTATCAATTATATTTCTATAATATAAAACAATGTATATATATGTAGTCATTAAAAAATGGTACATGTAGAAAAATGAATCACACACTTCACGGAGATGGTATGTCATATGTTCGCATGAATACTATTTACATTTTTGAATGGATAAAATTTATGTAATGTAAGTAAAATATTAATATTTAATATAATTAACATATCATTATGTCATATAAATTTATCAAATACAACCTTATTAATATAAATATTAATTTGAAATGAAAAAGTAACCACATTGCTTTGTGCACGTGTTATTCCACTCATATGTGAGACTAAAATTAGTTGTTCCACTATAATATTGAGTTAAGAAGGTATATATGATATAATAATTTTATAAGATAAATTATTTCATAATTATTATTTACAGAAAATATACCAATTATAATATACATACATGAACTATGGTGATGTAAATTGAACTGTATAACAATTTTGGATATAGAAAATCATATGTTTTCTTGAAGGAAAAATTAAAATCCCATTAGATGTAAAAGAGGGAGAATAAAGGTAGTTTCATAGTCATACTAATTTTTTATGAATTTGAGTTAATGATATTGTTATTTACTGAATAATAGCATAAATTCAGATAATGTATAATATGAAATAAATCAAAAGTTTTTGGGTAAGGAGATTACCGTTTTTTAGACCACTTATAGAGACTTTCTTAAGGACCCATGGAATTGGCTATTTAAAATACTGGAAAATAAAAATTAACTTTAATGATATTTAGAGTTGAATTTAATTGTTTTTATATATATTTTTTATCTAGGTTTAATGTGGAGAAAGGATTAATTCCTTCCTATATGTGAGTGGATGTGCACTCTTGGTTGACTAATTTTATCATTAACCATAGTCATAACCTTTTCAAAATTAAAGGAAAATAATTTTATTTATTATATGGAAATTGGATCATAAATTTCTTTGGGATTCCATTTTATACTATATAATATCCAATTTTTCATCAATATACATTTTTCAAAATTTTATATAATGTCATAATATTTTATTTTCCAAATAATATAATTAATGACATTTTTAAATTATTCAATTAATTTGACATTGAAAAATACTGAAAAATAGGAATTAAAATATTAACCATATTCACTTCCTTAGTATGTTACATTTATCTATAATTTTTGGGAACATAATAATTTTCTGTAATTGTATTGTTGTTAATATGTTTAAAATTATTTATTTTATTTTTTATTAATTGGATAAATATTTTATTAATGTCGTTTAAGAAGAAATGTAATTTTTCAATCACATGACATTAGAAAAGGATTATATGATTAACTATTAAATATATCATTCATGTTAAAATTATTAAAAAAAATATCCTCAATTTTTCTTTATAATAAATATTTATAGTTATTTAAATCAAGATGGTGATATTTTATATTTATCCTTTTCATAAAATAATATATTTTTTATAATCAATTAAATATGTAGACAACAGAAAATACATTCAAGACATGGAACAAAATGAAAAAATATTCATATCCTTTATGAAAATTGAAATTTTTTATATAAAATATAACTCATTATCCATATGTTTTAATCATATTTTTATATTTCTACCCTTACCATGGTGACAAAATTTTACTAGTCACTATTCATAATGAAAAAATAAAAGATCCCCATTTTTATAATTTTAATCTTATATTTAAAAATATTTATTATTTTTTAAAAATATTTTTTATATATATGGTTCAAATTCATTTTAAATAATTGTGAAATGTGGAATGACAACAATTTCATTAAAATACATTTTTAAGAACATAAAAAAATTATTTCATATACCTTGCCTAGAATATATAGTATATGAATATTATAAAAAATTCGAGAATATAAATTATATAAATTTCATTAATGTAATTAAAAAATAGTTATTTCATTAGTTGATTAATATAAAAAATTTATTTCTTGTCAAAAATAATTTTTTTTCAAAATATACACTTTTACCTTCAAATGATAACATTTTAATTTCTAATCAGTTTATAACCATTTAAATTTCTTCATACTTATACAGCCCATTAATGATTCAAAATATAGTTAGTACTATTGATAAATGGATTTTTAATGGCTATGTTGCAATAATATACCATATCAAGATTCATTTCTAAATGGGGTTTTATTTATCAATAAATGTGGGAAAAAATTGGTTAAGAAAAATATAACTTATAATATTCGGGTGTTACATTCAACACCCATAAAATTGAATTTTCCCCTTCAAATTATGTATCTTCAATATTATAAAATGAGAATATATTTTTTTCATAACAACCATGGTTTCCCATGTAGATTCTACGAATTCATGATTCCTCTAACGAACCTTAACCCGGTGAGGGGTCATTTCCTATAGAACATTATATCTATGATCTAGGATTTATATTGGTTTTTATTATAAGAATGACCTTTTTCTATTGTTTTATACTCTTAGTTCAGAACATGTGATGGATCTAGTGTTTACATCAATTGGATAGATACATCGAACATATAGTGAATTAAAGAGAGGTTTGGAAGATGTTCAAGGCGATAAACTTCCATTTGTAACTTATGAATAATCTCAATATTTCTAATACACTAAGGCATCAGGTTTTACATAATTAGGAATAAAATATCATTATTCATTAGATTAATTCACATGAAAACCTTCCCCCAAACATCGAATACTAGATCTCACCAATAATTATCATTATAAAATTTATGTCAACATTAGGATATATTAATGTGATAATGGTTAGATCTATTTTTTTAGAATTTCATCGATATTAATAGGTCCCAATATCTTCCATTAAACCACTTCATCCTACAATTTGATAGTTTTAAAATTCATTCCAAGGATAAAATCATAAAGACCCATCTAAATGCTAGATTGATCGTTATTATGGTAAGAAACAATAAATTAATTAATGTTTTGATCCCACCAACCTATGAAATAAATTTAATTAGATAACAAGAAATACACTAAAGGTTTGAATGGTTCTATATGACCAAACATCTATCGAATTGGAAAAGAAGCACTGAAAACTCCAGTAAGTATTTGATCATATAGAATAGTTTTCCATATTATTGTGGTAAAAATCAGTTCACAATCAGGTACAAAAAAATATCAACTTGATGAAATATTAAAAAAAGTTAATATATATTAAGAAAATAATATCAAGAGAAAAATCTTCTTTTATTTTTATAATTTATACTGATCTCATAAGGAAATTGACTACATCCAATATAGAAATATGTCATTTTGAGCTTTCGGGGAGTCCAATGACAAAATCCATGCAAATGTTTTTACATTTACATTGTGTTATGGGTATTGTTTGTAATATACCATTAGACTAATTATTATCATGCTTAATGTTCTAAAATACCATAAACATAGATACAAACATTGAAATATCTATTTTTATTTTTTATAATTAGAAATACTATTTTAGATATCTATGAATCATTTTTCATCTAGGATAAATAGATAATATCGAACAATGAGCATAATCCAATTTATCCATCATCAAATACTATATTTATAGAATGCATAGATGGTCTCTAGGCCATATCATTCCATAAAAACAATGGTATAACTATTGACAAATTACAATTTTATTTGAAATATATATATTCCATCTGGGCCTCAATAATCCTCATATTAATAAATAGTGAACACTAATATGAGAAAGATAAACATCCACCTTTAATCAATATTTATCTATATATCCTAGTCAAATTAGGAAATATTATTTATTTTTTATCAATATTAAGGAAAACCATTCATGGTCCTCCAAATATATATCAGCATCCACCTTGTATTTCTTTATTGGATGGGAATGTATTAATGAGTAATAATATTTAATCAGCTTCATCGCTCTTCTTTAGTGAATATTCATCTCATTATGACGGAATATATATGTTAAAATTTTTTAGTCAATATATTTCTTCACACCATTCTCTATAACAATAATTCCATCATATAATTATGAAAATTATACTATAGAAATCTCAAAATCATGGCCAATGTAATTTTTCCATTATACTATATATTTTAAGGAGGTATAATCAAGAAACATATCATTCTCCTAGAGTAATTATCCCAATACCTTAAATTATATATCAATAATGATCACAAACCCTTATCCACTATATAGTAGTGTATAAAAAATAGACCAAATAAAACTTTTTATCATCTTCATAAATTTTTCTTCAGATTCATTTATCTAAATTAAACTAGCTCCCTTCTTAGTTAACTTTGTGGGAGGTTTGGAAAACATATAGATAATTACTACAGTGAATCATTGGTATTAATACAATGATATAACACTATTAATATATTCAATATTATTAATCTGAGCTGACTTTCAACAACTTTTATCATTTATATATATGAATATATAGATTCTCTTAATATTATTTGACCAAAAAATCAATATTTCTTAATCAAGAATATATATTTGATAAAATTTCATCAGCTTTTCTTTATTATGGTCATTATTATAGACATATAGTTATATTGATGCTCTTCATTACTATATTAATGTATAATAATATCATCTATAAATATGACCACAACCTAATAAAGGTAACCACTAAAGAAAATTTTCATTAATTTTATATAGATAGTTTTAGAATTAGTAAGACCGAATTTCATCAAATTAAATTAATAGTGTCCATACCTTATATGGATTGTTTAATTGGGTACATCCTTTATCATGACTAAATATTTATTATAACATGAACAATGGCCTATCATGAAAAACTTTTGATCTCCCCAATGTTGAAAAAAAATTCATTAATAAGGGGTATTGGATACTTTTTCATGATATTGATGTTCTTATGTTACATAAAATCAAGTATATATCGCAATGATCCACAATGATTCATACCAAAAAAAACTATTTCACCTCATTGTGACACACTTTACAATAATAATAAACTATAAATATTCTCATAGAGTTTCATATCTAATTTCAGCAACTCAATTTGGTTCAATCTATAAATATTGTTTGAAATAGGTATAGAACTGGTTATGATTTCTATTGAAAACTAAAATTCATGACATCGAGGAAGAAAATATTTTTTAAAAAATCTACAAATTATTGTATGATAGGTGTATCCAAAATTTTGTGTATCTACCAAACCATATAAGTGAAATACTCATCATCGATTGAAATCAAAATGGCCAGGATGGATGTAATTTTAAAAGGATGTTCATATTCTTCTTCAAGCAAATAAATTATCATAGGTTCAATAAGAATATGATATGTGAATTACCTTACTCAAAAATTTATGTTGGATATGTATAGATAGATCCATTCTATACCAAAAATAACATCATATTAAACTTATTAGGGAATCCTAATATTTAAATAAAAATAATTCATACATTATCTATTGGAAATGAGCTATAAACATTAAATTCCATCACGATTCCATTAACAGTTTTCATTCATAACTAATCATATATATTTTATGGTGGGATCATGATAACCATACCAAATTCATAACATATAAATGTGTTGGTATATCTATAATAAAATTAAACATTTAATTCTATAGAGTGGATATTATATATACCTTTTACCACATAATTCTCCTGACACTCTCTTATTTTGATTGCTAATTAATTTACATTATACATTTTACTAGGGGGTTTTGAGGCCCACCAACCACATTAGATCAATGATTACATAAAATATTAACATTATTCTCGATCTCCATGAATTTTATGAATTGGAAATTATAGTACAAATCCTTCTCCTTTGTTATATTTTCTATAATTTTCATCCCCCATAGAAAATAACTAAATCAATGGTCTATCATTCCATAATTATATAATTTCCCTATTATATTCAAAAAATATCCAAAATTATTCCCCCAATTTTTTGGTATGTAGGTTACTGGGTTTTATTTCATCATGTATATTTACCATTTGAGTTTCCATGTATCACCATATTCATATTCTAAGGAATAAACCTAGAATAATTATTTATGTACCCATTATACATTTCTACCTTCAGATCTCATTAAAATTTTTATCATAGTTAAAAATGACTCTTATTATATTCAAATAATGAATCTGTAGTTTGAGGGTATAAAATAATCACTAAATTATTCTGATATTGTTGATTATGAAGCAAGAATCATACATTAAAAGACTTGAAATGTTTTATTTTTTTGAATTTTTTTCCTCATCACCCCACATTTTCATCTCAATAATTTACCATTCTATCAATGTTTTTATATTTTTATGAATTTATTTATTGAGTAATGCCTTCTTAAACTCCTTTCATTCCATGTAGTATACATATTCTAATTTTCTCAGGTTATTTATATGTTTACACAATTGATAATCAACAAATGAAGAGTCTTAAACTACTAATAAAACCATCACATGATTTATGAACTAAGTAATGGAAAATATATTTACCATCACATGATCCATTTATGAGAAATAATTGGATCATATGATACATAATTGGAGCATGGATGTTGTCATAAAAAGGAACAATAACATGTTTATCCATTCATGGTGAATTCAAAAGTCAAACATGATCCATGTTACCATTCATATATTGAGAAGGTTGGGTGACCATAATATCACTACATTACATTGTGGGTCCCAATAAATGTGGATTATCTTCAGGACAATCATTACATTAACCATCACATTCCATTATTAAAAATTTATTCTTCTTTCCATCCATTGAATAATTCAAAATACCTAGTGTAAGAATAAATATATAACAATTAAATTGATATGTCATATATCCATGAAATTAAATTAATACCATGTATAAATAAGTACAAATTCATTTCAACATTGGTTGTGAAGAGTAATTAGAAAAAAAAGTGATGTAATTATATATTAAGACTTATCTATGTGGTTATCAATAAATTTTTCAATCCACAATAACCAAATATTTAATATATATATCCCTGTATTTCATATTAATTTAAAAATTCCAAACATAAATACATATTACATCAAATTATAAAATTATTATATAAATTTGAAAAAATTAAAAACATGTGAACCTTAAACGTTTAGTGTCATTGGAGACTCTCTACATAATCTTTTTATTCGGTGAATGATATACAATATCTATAATAATGATCTTCCAACGAAATACGTTTCTTAAGCATACCCTAAATAGAATATTTCTTCATTAAGTATGGAAATGAAACATAATAGTGTATGAGATTATAATCTCAATAATGATAAATATTTAACATATAAATTGTTAATGGTTTAGTTGGTCATGAATTAATTCTAACATATTAATTATATTGTTCTTAAAATAAAATATTCAAATCAAAATTAAAATAGATCATAATTTTTTTGATATCAATTCATCTCTAAAATCATGTCCAATAATCCTATAAATTTACTAATAACTATACATGTTTCATAATATTTAAATATGTAATTATAATCCCTTGAAATTATAATATCTTGAGTATAGGTAATGGAAATAATGTCTATGAATAATCTTGTGTGAATTGATGTAATGCGATAGTACTAATTTAATATAATTTTACCAATTGTATTCACAATTATGTCCACACATTTTACTTTTAATATAGATAAAATTAAATCATACTTACACATAAATATTCAAATTATGATATTCCTAATTGTGTCATTATTTTTCCTTTTGAGAAAACATAAAAAGTAATCTTACTCAAACATAAATATGGGAAAAAACTTATTGAAATTTTTTTCTACACTTATCATCATCATATAATGAGATATCAACTTCAATATACCAAACACACTGTCGATTTATTAATACAACTATCATATAATCATAATTTATTCATAAAAATGTCTTAAATCATAAAACCATCTTCATATCATTGTGGAATTTCCCATGAAAACTAAATAAATTTCAAAAAATTACAATTATTATATTCATAGATTATATAGAGAACTTATAATGATGTCACCACTAAATAGTAACCCTTGTGAACAATATTTAACATCAAATAATATTATCATAGATAAACATTTCATTAAAATAATAACTAAATTTTTTCCAATGGAGTATATAATATACAAATTTAAATCAATGTTCTTAAAATAAATAATTTCACAAATATTAACATCAATGTTTTATTCAAATAAAAAAATTAAAACCTATAAATGATTATCAAATAAATTGAGATAATATAATTTCATTCAAGGATATTCATGTATAAACAATCATAATTAAAATAGGAGTCATACAGAATTACATTTCCTAAGGTCCCATATTTCATTGTATTCATTTGGGAATAAATTATAATATGTAAAGATTAATTATAAATTCGTCAAATGAACCATAATAATATTATAATTCCATTTATTACTCTATTATAACATCTTATCATCTATTGATTATAAATTATTTATTAATATTACATTTTCCGATGAATACTGTTTCATTATCATTCTAGTTTCATTAAAGTTGTCATAATATTAATACTGTGATCATAATAAAAATATATATAAAATTTTATCCATGATATTAATGTCTTAAATATTCATTATAAATATAATTAGATTCATCTGTAATGGTTATAAATAGATAAATGGATATCATAATTCAAGGAGATGTTAGTTTATATGTATGCATAAACGATGTGTCTATTTTATGATGGATTAAATAAATGAAAAGTAAAAACAAGTGACCTTTTGGGAATCATTTTTAAATAAATAAAATCATATTTATTCATAAAATCCATCACTATTATAATATATATAATGAATAAAATAAAACAAATCACATCACTATGTGGAGGTGGCAGTTGACACAAAACACGAGCGACGTTATCATTTTATAATGATTTGGATGGTAAGAGGGTAGACAAGATTTTATAATTATAGGAGAAAAATTATTCTATAAATATCATTTATATACATTTAAACCATAAATATATCAATCCATAAATATTGTTTTGGAAAAATAATTTTATCACTATGTGGAGACGGTAAGCCGTATGTGTGCATAAGTGATACATTGAATTATAATTATAAGTAAATTATGGTAAATAAATGTGGTGTCACATTCACATTAAAAAAATTCATATTAAGGATATTATTTTATTATTTTAATAATAATATCTTATATATAGATTAATTAGAATAAGAGATAAATTTATGGGCTCGGGTTAGATGATCACCTATTCTTAGTGGGACAACTTTCAAAGCCTTTCTTATAGACCATTGGAATTGAATTTTAAGAATAAAATAACTTTCATATTCTATTTAGGGCCTATTTAAATGTAATTGTTTAGGTTTTTGTTGATTTAAAAGGATCGAAGTTGTAAATTAATAGAAATACGGGAAACACTACTTTATGTGATGGGAGGGGAAATCTTGGAATTTATTTTAATTATATAATTTAAAAAATCATAATTTATCCAAATATTACTTATGGAAATACATTCAAAGAAATTAGCTTATACTTGAAATATAATCATAAAAATAAATTCAAACTATTCATGCAGTAATTTTAAACCATATCATTTTTATTAACCCCTCATTTAAATAATTTTCACCCTAACTATAGATATAACACCTTCAATATTAAGGTGTTATAATTATAATAATATGATTATAATTGGATCATAAATAATAATTTTATGAAAATTTAGACCATTTATTATCCAACTAACACTTTGATATATTTTTATTGTTATAAATAATTAAATAAGTTTTTTCATAAATTATCATTAACATAATTTTGGACACTATTCTTTAACATGGACATTGAAAAATAATTGACATAATTGTTATTAAAATATAATCATGTAAAACGTAAATAATAATTTATATCCATCTATATATTCCATAGAACACAAAAGTCCAACCTAATTATATTACATATAAATTTTTTTAAATCATTTATTTTAGTTTTCTTTTAATTGGAGAAATATTCTGTTATCATTGCGTCATGAATTATCGTAATGATTCAATTAATAAAAATTAATAACATTTTATTATGAAAAATGATATTCATTACCCATTTTAGTAATTATTCAGAAGAAAAATAATCCAATGCTTAAAATTACCAAAAAAAAAAAATAGAGTCACTATTGTTAATAAAAAGGAATATTAAATTTATGATTCTTTTAAAAAAACAATATGGTAATATTAAATTAAATAATGATGGAAGAGAAAAAAAATTAAAAAATATTATTGAAATTTAGGAACTACACTTATTGAATCAGATAAATGAATGTGTTAGAGGAAATTTATATCCTAATCCAAATTATTTAACTCAGTTGTGCCCATTTTACAGTTAATAAGATGCAATATTTTTTAATATGGATACAAATCGAAATAAAAAACATAAAAGATACCTATTTACAAAATTTTAACCCCATAATTCCAATTATGTAATCCATTTTATGTGATTCATTTCTTAACCAGTATAAAATAATTTAAATATAATAATACAAAATGAAAATCATGTGATATTTTTTAAAAAATAATATTTTATGTTAAAAAAGGTTTTAATCATATACTATTCTAAGAAAAATAGATAGATAAATGATAATTTTTGTTGAATATATAATATAAATATTTCATTAAATTAATTTACCAATACATGATACTTTAATTTTTCAATATAAAAAAATACATTTCCTGGACACAAATATTTTTTCTTAACAATTGTTTCTATTACCTTCAAATTATTTAATTTTTATCTCAATTGAATTACTAAAACATTAATTTATTATCAATATTTTAAAAAAGGAATTTTCATAATTTGGTTGTTATTATTATATAAACTAATTGGATGACTAGGTTATAATGGTTTAATATATCATAATTCTTTTAGAATAAGGGTTGAGTGTGCCACAAACTATCGAAAAATAAAAAAACAATAAGAGAAATGTATCATAATATATTTGTATGTTATTGAATGTGAATTAGAAAATATGTAGTTATAGAGAATGGTTTGAAATAATACTTTCATATAGGTTTTCATTTCCTATTAGGTTATCACAATTTTTTGGATGTGTACTTAAATCTCATTAATGGTAGATGTTAGCAATAAAATTTAATGTTTGGGATATAGTAATACATAAGTGATTTTAATATTATAGAACTGGGACTAGGATATAATAATTTAACATAATTTGGTTAGGATTATGTCTTATTTATTTTAAGGAGATATGAATTATACCATATTTTATACAGTTTAGAGACTTGTGACATGGACATGAACATTGAAATTTAATGCCATACTGAATGGAATTGAAAATATAGATTTAAATCATCAAGGACGATGTGGGAGTAATGTTTATATGGTAATGTTAAATGGAACTTGTCCTATGTAATATTACATTATAAATGTAATATGTGTGGGGAAATATATTTAAATACAATGGTTTTCAGAAAATGACCATTTAGTTTAATATCATATTATGAGGAGGATAATGTTAGATATGTGTTATTTAATATTTTTTTGGAAAATATTATATTAGTGGGAGGTTTTATATTCAACCCATATATAGTTATTATTTAGTGTGCACTATATTAGTAAAACTTTTTACTTTTTACTTATCCTTCCCACATTGGATTTATCATTAATGGTTACCTTTAAGATAGCATCAATTCTATGAACGTCTATACAATGTCTACCTTAAGGGCGGATGTAAGAAGAGACTTCTTGTTCAATGCCTTGGAAGTACAGTTCTCATAGTCATTGTGATTATAAAATGGTTGGGTCCAATTATTAATGAGGCTTTCTAGACCTTTAAAATAGACATGTGAACTTTTTTATACATAAACTTGTCAAGATAAATATTTTTTGTAGTGGTACAAGATCATCTATGGGAACAAATACTTATGTTCTAGTTAAAATGAAAATACGAGTTTCTTTTGCTTAAATTAGAGTCATCATTTGAAATATCCAAGCATAAAGTGAAGATATTTTCAAGAATTCTTATCAAGGTATTTTCAACCATTATATTTACAATATTATAGATTGTTTTGTTAAATTCCGTAATTTTTCCTTTTTTTAATGTTTCGTTGTGAGAATTGTGATTTGAATAGAAGCTATATTTGTAATATAGTTTCTCCTACTTTGGTGATCGAATAATGGTTTCAGATAGCATTATATTTTTTTAAGGCTCCAAATATATTAATAATGTTGGATTTCATAAGTATTATAATACTTTTGGAATTGACATTCTTTTATGGTAACATGTTCACATCATATGAAAAAAATAAGAGGTTGTGAGAATAAACCAACACAGGTAGGTTATTATTTGCTTGTCGGTATATATGAATTAAATTCCTCAAATTGATAAGGTCACAAGGTGTTGTGTCTAATGCTCTACTTACTACATTTATATTCCATTATATTTAGAAATCACAAACACTTTCTCAAAACATTATTACATTATTTTTATATCCTATGTGTTTTAATATTTGTTTTGATAAAATAATACAATCTACCATACATAGTATAATATCTAAATTATTAAAAATATAAAATTTCTATTATTAATTATAAAAATATAAATTAAAATGAGTTCGATTAATCAAAATAATTTTTAATCAAACCAGAAGTTGAATTTTTGCATGTCTATCATTTTGACTAAAGTCGTGATTATTAGACTGAAGATGGTACTGATATAACCAAACATACTCTGTTAAGAATAATCATATTGAAAATTTTGTGGATATACATCAGATATATTGTGTTTATAATCAAAATAAAATATATTTTTCTAATGTAAGGAATAACATCAACAATGTATTGGTGTTAACCAAAACAACATCAGATATTTAGTTACGATGAGATTTTTAGCACCAACTTTCTGAGGCTGTTGCAACAAATTTGTAAATATTTCCACTGAAAGATTGCCTAAAATCATCAATCATTTGAATAGATTATTTATAGTTAATAAATTCTATCTCTTTTTTTCCATAATACATATTTTGAACAACTTGTTCTCATTCAGTGTATTTCATTAGATAGGTCTTTTTAGGGAATAATTTTTCTTTTTTCCCAAAATAAATATTGTAATTTTATCAACATCAAATATTTATTACAACTGAGATCTTGTAGGGATAACAATATAGTGAATCTGATACATCATATCAAGAGATTATGGGGACTATTTGAAAAAGTTTATCATCATATAGAGGGAATCTGGGGATAGGAATACAGAACAATTCCAATCATTGTGTCGAGTGAATTCCTATTAAGGAAAGATATAATTTAATATAAGTTTAAAAAATCGGATACCATTAGTCAGGGATATTTATACCTTTATATGAAGTTTAAAATAGGAAATTCTTTTAATAATATTTTCTATGCAATTCTTACTTTTACAAATATATTATATTGCTTGTGATTAAAAGTTTTAACTTCCACTATATATTTAGGAGATACCAGTTCATGTTATTCATATTTCTATTCTATTTTGATTAATTTTTTTCTATCTCGTTATGATTTATATAATCAGATATGTCAGATCCCCTATGAATCCATTCATTTAATATTATTCAATCATATATTTCTTGTTTTGATTTTGTGACTCTGATAATTAGATTGAGTCTGATTCTAATATATTTTCATAAAGTGGATTTGTGTCATGTTTGGTTTTAAATATTTAAATAATTTTTCAAAGTTGAAATTAACCCCACTATGGTATGTATATCCATTTAAAATAATAATTATGATCCTATAATTGGTATCAAAATAGGCTTATAATTTTATAGGCTCACGAGTTTTTATATTTTTTACTTACTTCATGTTCATTATTGTTTTGATATAAACATTATACATGTAAAGTTTCTTATACACAAACATATATGAATGAAATTTAATTTCTATTATTTTAGAAGAGGTAGGAATTAATGTTGGTTATATAGATAACATAAATCCTAACAGAACACCTTTATATGATAGTGATGATTATGATTATTGGAGAGATAAGATGAAAACATTCGTCATCAATATTAGAGTTGATACTTTTGTAATGATTTTTAAATTCTAAAAGATTTCTGGTAAGGAATCCATTTTTTACACATAAAGAGCAAGAGTAGTAGTTAAAATTCATTTTAAATATTACTTTTTCATGTTTCATGACAGAAAGTATATACAGTAAAATATCTTCTAGTGACGATTAAAATAGTATATGGAATAATCTTGAAGTCACACACATTGGTACATTTAGTTTTGTTGAAACAAGTAGAGATATGCTTCAAGATGACTATCCAGAATTTGATTTCTAATTTGAAGGATCAGTTTCAAAGATTCACAATGGGTTCATGATAATCATATATTTTTTACAAATCTATTGGTGAAAATGGTATTGATGATGAATTTAAAATTGAAAATATTATTGATATCATACCTAATTTGTTTGAAAAATAAAATAAAAATTGTTAATAAGACAAGAAATATTAATAATATTTTTCCTGAGAATCTAACTGGAATGTCTATGTAGTATGGGGTAGAATTAAAATAGATGTTGACAAAGTGAGAAAGAAAAATAGAGGTTTTTATTAGGAAACTACTATTCAAAATAAATCTCAAACAACTGAGAATGTTGTTAAATCATTGAGGAAGAAGAATGTTTTTCATCAATATAGTTCTAGATTGTTAGGATATTGTGAGAATGGGTTAGATAATATCTCCTGGTGAATGAATATTATTGTTTGAAAGAAATATTTCTTGTACTAATATAAAAATACTCAAAAGGATTAATTTGGCAAGAAATATTAAGTCACGTGTTATGAATAAAAAACATTTCTACATATTGGACCTAATTTTCTAAAGATAAATTAGAATGATAGAACATACTGGAGTTCTTAAAGAAATGTAAAAAATTATTACCAATATAAGTGTAACGAAGTCTTTAATTTCTATGAAACCGAGTGTGATAATGGATGTGATTATTCTTAATTTTCATCAAATAATGAATGTTCCAGATATAGGAACATGTTTTTTTTTCTAAATTTACCTTCTTAAATCATTTTCTCATTAATATGTTTCATACATCTAAACAAATTACCAAAATTTCATTAAATTCTAATTATCCAAATGAGAAAATATCAATATATTTTTATAAAGAATCTTCCTTAGTTGAAGATAATAATTTTCAAACTTATGATGATGTTTCTCATTTTTCAAAACATTTAGAAAATGAGAATTTTGATATTTACAAATAAATTGATAATGTTGATGCTAAATATGATTAGGATGATTCAAGAATAAATGTTTTGAAAAATGAAATATGTGAACTCATTTAATATCTTAAGGAAAGAAATTATTAAAAAGAATATATTTGAAATGGTTTTAAAAAAAAATAATTTTGGAGAAAATTTTTACGAAGTAATTCAAAATTCTATAACTAATACAACGATGGATAAACATTTAGTTATTAAACTAAAATCCAAATTTTATTATTTGAGAAAATTTTTATAATACATTACCAATAGTAAGGGAAGTTTTAATAGAATGCATAAATAAATTAGACCTCATAGTAATAGTTCTGGAATTGGTTTTAGTATTAAAATTTTGGTTTTAGGAACTATTACATTGTTCGACAAAGTGCGCCATTCTACACCATGTGTCAAAGTGCGGGTATTTGAAAGAAGAATTGTTACTTAAACAAATTTCGATCTCTTGGTTTTCAGAATGCCTATTTATTAAAATCAAATATAAATTCTTTATGTTCTGTTTTCATAAATTACCAACCCCAATAATAGTGGAATTTCAAATGTATGATAATTCTTATGAAAAAAATAGTAAAAACAAGGAGAATATATGGTACATGGATAGTGGAAATCCTAGAAAAATGAATGGGAAAAAAATTCATCAATAATATAATCATGGTGAAGAGTGGAAGTATTAAATTCAGAGATAATTATAAAGAAGATATTTTTATATTAGTAGACGTTGTTCTAATTGAAAAAACACTTATTTATAATGTTTTATATCTTAATGGTCTTAAGAAAAATATTATAAGAATAAGTCAATTATGTGATAAAGGATAAATTTTCTTAATAATTATAATTTTTTTATACATACATACAAGGGTAAATTATTTTCATTCTTCCAATTGGTGTGATAATGTTTACCCACATCACTTAGAAGACCTTGGGAGCCAATAATTACCTTTCATTAGTAAAATGGAAGATAAATATTAGTTATAGAATAGAATATTTTGACACTGTAACATTAGAAACATATCTCGATTGGATAAGAAAGGATTTGTAAAGGATACACCAGAACATAAGTTCAATTCCTCAATAGACTGCGACACTATTCAATATGATAATTAATAGAAGTCATGTTTTAAATATATTATTAAAGCCTCAATATTTGATGATTTGTATTTGGTAGACATGATTATATTTGTCCCCTGACAAACATGTTGTATTAGTGGAAAAAATTATGTATATTTATTAGTTTATGATTATACATGATATACTTGGGTTTTTTTCCTCACAATGAAATCAAAATCCATATGTTTGTATAAATATTTTTTATCAATATTTAAAAACGAAAAACCCCTCCTTGATAACTATTTGTAATGATCATGGTGGAGAAGATGTAAATTTTAATTTAAAAACAATTTTTTATTTTAAAATTTATTGAATATAACTTTTTAGCACCATAAACCCCCTAGAAAATGGTGTATTTGAAAGAATAAATATAATTCCTTAATAAATAACTAAAACATTGTAGAGTGAACACTCAGTTTCTGAACATTTTTATGATAAAGTGGGAAGTACTTCCATCAATAATATAAACCACTTATTGATTAGACATTTTATTAACAAAACTCATTATGTGTTGTGGAATGTAAGAAATACAAAAGTTTCAAACATCTAATTATTTGGTTTTAAATAATTCATTCTAAATATTAAAGAAATATTACTTAAATATTTTCCCAAATATTATAATGGAATATTTTTTGGTTATTCAACTACATATTAGTCTTATATTGTTTTTAATAAAAATTATTGTACTCTTACAAAAATAGTGCATGTTATATTTGATGAAAGTATTCCTTTTGTATTAAAAAAACCCCAAACATGATCCTCCTGGAATATTATTTATAACAACGATTTTCAACTATTATAAAAAAGTTAATCTAAAAATAAAACACCTGAAGAATATACTTTTTATGTAATTACACCAGGATATTTTATACATATTACTGATGAAAAATATTTTTGAAACCCCATATGATAGTTATTTCTTATGTTTTGTCCTAGTAGAAGTATGATTGGAGATGTTGATCAACTATCTAGGACTATAAGTTCCTTATGTAATGAAACTAAACACCATACGTTTTTACCATTATTTGAACTTATGAATCCCATTGAGGCTTTTAATGAAGTGGATTTCATTATAAATATTCATTATGAACTCAATGAGATTAAGAGGAATAATGATTATAGATTTTTTGAATGATCTAAAGAATCATCTATAATTTGGGTAAAATATGTTTTTTCAAAAAATATGAAATGCAAATGAAATTATTGTAATAAGTAATTCTAGACATGTTTATGATAGATATAATCTGAAAGAGGTATTATATTATGGCGAATCCTATGAACAGTAATAAATACATGAAGATATTTAAATTCTTCTAGACTTTTAAGTATGGTTTAATTCAAAACTACTTCGGATGGATGTGAAATGTAATTTTATTAAGTTATTTCTTTAGGATAAAATTTATGTCAAACAAACACTGGGTTTTTGATGTAAAAAACACCAAAAACATTTTTATAAACTTACTATGGAATTTTATAATATGAAATAACCCCATATAGCTTGTTATGATAGATTTAATATATTTGTTTGTAAAACAAATATTATTTGGGATCATATGAAATCAAATATTGGAATGAGAATGATGGTTATTTTTCATATTTCCTTTTTTCTAAATTTATAAAAACAAATATATAGAACTTTTCTATAACAACATTTTTATATAAAATTTATTCCTAATTAATTTGAATGTGAAAATACTAAAAGAATCTGCACTCTTATTAGAACCTCAAATAATAAAAATCCTAATGAAAATGGGAAAATATTAACTCAAAATATTTTGAGATGTATGATAGGATGTTTAAATTATATAAATTACAGTCATCGTGATTTAAGTTTTCTTGAATGATTATGTGAAATATATCATGAAATTATAATGAGTTAATTTAAAAACAACAAACTAGTTTTTTTTGTATCTTATGGGAACTATGGATATATGCCTTTTCTATTATTTTGTAAATGTTATTGACTTAATATTTTTTGGATGATTTCATTGGTGAGAATATAATGGATTGAAAATCTTAATATCTAATTATTCATTTTGTAGGATATTTGGACATATAAAAAAAACATCCAATATCCTTTTCCTTTTTTAAAGATAAATATGTGGTAACTGGAAGTTATTCTACTCCTGTGTTGTTAATGTTACACAAACTCACTAATTACAGACTGAGTTTTACTAAACTCAAAAACTTTTTTAATAATAAAAGATCCATTGATTTAATTAAAAATAAAACACATAACTCTCATGTTAATAAAATATATACAAAACACCATTTTTTTCTGGATCACACTCATAAAAGTATATCATCATCCATTTCATCAGAATGAATGATAAAGTTGCTTATATTTTTCTAAAAAAACTCCCCAGTTCATATATATTCGAATATATTAAATAGAATCTATGAATGACTAACATAATGTGGTAAATCATATATAGTTCTTATATGAAACCCAAACATTATGTATTTCATCTTCATAGGGGGAGTACATAGTTTTATGTTTTTTTAAAAATATTTCTTATAAATTTTATTTTTTTAAAAATCTATGGTTTTCTAAAATAATTTATCTTAATGAATTTTACAAACATAGATCTAATAATATTTTTTAGAGTCAAAATTCAAAAAAAAAACATCCTCAAACTCAGAATATTATAATAAACTTCCCAAAACCAAAATTATTATTTTAGATTCAAAATTTTACTAATAAAATTATATCATAATCAATTTTTTAATATAAAGCAAATAATTATATTTTTCTATTGAAAAAATTTATAATTTGTTTTATACTATAAATATCATAAAATGTATTAATTTGAAATCTATCAAAATATGTTTACAGAAAACATGACTAATATCATAATCATAATGATGGATCATTCCACTTCTAATGTTACTCTTGTGTACATTAAGTTTTCCACATTATCATTATGTTAGACGTTAAAAAATGTTGTTAATCTTTTGGTTAAAAAACTATTTTAAAAAAAATCAATGATTTATTAATTGGATTCATTCTCAATCTGATTAGTTTTTTTAAAAAAATCAATTCTTCAAAAGCCTTTAAAACATACATAGAGGAAAATTCAGTCATTATATTACAATGGATTCAATATGAACTATAAATTATCTTATGGAAGATGAATCATCACCCCAACACGTAGAAAAATGAGGTTTAATTTTTGTACCACATCAGTTTTAGAATGATTTGTTCGAAACATACCACACCACTAAAATATAAGATCCTGAATTATTTTCTTTACACCCGTTCGTCGATACCAATTTCCCAATATGATGGATACTAATGTGGTTTTAAATAATTGGTTTATAATCATGTATTTATTTTATTATAAATCATTGTGTGAGAAATCTGATTCAATACGAAATAAGATAACCTCATTACAATATAGGGAATCCATGTTTCTGGAAAACCCATATAAGTATCTTGAAATTTAATATCCAGATGCTATCAAGATCTCTATGCATCTGTTAAATTTTTGATATAAGATGGAAATGAAAAACATCGTTTTTCGATGAATAGAAAAAGAAACAAATTATTTTACATGAAAAATATTGATCATGTTTGAGTTCATTCTAAAGATGAATCAATTGAGTGGAAGACTTTGGTCGGA
Organism: Viscum album; assembly: GCA_963277665.1. Taxonomy (NCBI): domain Eukaryota; kingdom Viridiplantae; phylum Streptophyta; class Magnoliopsida; order Santalales; family Viscaceae; genus Viscum; species Viscum album. Next base: position 1,643,768,126 of record OY728145.1, read on the forward strand.
GGAGGTGGAGGAGGATCAATGTTCTGATGTGGAGGGAAATTTTTCTGCTTACAGTGGAATGGCTGGGATGCGTGCTGAAGCTGGCACGGTGGTGCAGGTGGAGGAAGGGCATCAACACAGTCCAGGTGGTGAGGAGCCTGCAGTGGGTCCATGTGAGATGTTAGGTGCGGATGGCAGGATGATGCAGGTGGAGGGGATAGTATCTGCAGATTGTGAGGATGGCAGGATGATGCAGGTGGAAGGGGGGGTTCCTGCAGATTTTAGCAGTGTAGGTGCGGCTGGTGACGAGCATGATGGTGGAGTGGCAGAGCTGAATAGGGAATATGTTGTTCAAACACAGATCAATAAGGATGACAGCGATGTGAATCAGGTACGCAAGGAGTAGGGGAGCATCAATGCCCCTGGGCATGGCCTGAAGAAGGGACAAGGGGGTCCAAGGAAGAAAGGGCCAATGCAGGCCTCGGTGGAGATGAAAGGGGGACCTATGACAAGAGGTATGGCTGGTAAGAAATGAGGATTCTGTATTGGAACTGTCAAGGGCTGGGGAATTCCCCCACGGTCAGGGCCCTGCGACATCATCTTTTGACCTACAAACCGATGTTTGTAGGTATTGCAGAGCCTAAAGTGTTGTTTGTTAACTGGAAGGGCTTCAGGTGGGAGTCACTAGGATATAATTTTCTGGCTAGTAGTCAATCTGCATCCTCGATGGATCAATTGTGGGTGTTAGCATGCAACACCATACAGGTTAATTTATGTAGCAGCAGTCCCCAGTGTATTCTGGTGAACTGCATCAATGCTGGACACAATATTTCATTATATTTTGTCTATGCTTCCACTTCATACGTAAGGAGGAGAGAGATATGGGAGGAGCTCAGAGGTATCTCTACAAGGATGGACCAAAAGTGGCTGCTGATTGGAGACTGCAACACTGTTCTAACCCCGGAGGAAAAAAAATAGATCTTATTTTAATAGAGTTTCTGCTTCTGAATTTGCTGAATGTATTGATTTTTGCAATCTTGATCAGGTTGCAATTGCTGGTGATGATTTCACATGGTGTAGGTACACCGGGGAAGGGAAACAAGTGAGCAAGCTGGATAGATGCTTTGTTCGGATTGATGATCAGGTCGCAGTGCATGGGGTCTCTGGCTTTACACTGCCGAAGAACCACTCTGATCACAACCCGATTGTTGTGGATGTTGAGAATCAGGTGGAAAGGTCAGCACCTATCCCATTTCGTTTCAACAAAGGATGGCTTGTAATGCCAGGTTGCAGGGAACTTGTGATTGAAGCATGGAAGCTGGACACAATTGGAAGCCCACTGTACAGAATTGCTGCCAAACTGAAGCATCTGAAGGGACTGCTAAGGGCATGGAGCAGGGATTCCTTCTCAAAGATTGATGGGAAGATCCAGAGAGCAAAGGATGATTTGTCTAGATTTCAGATTAATCAGGGGCAGCAGGCGAGGGTCTCGCGAGAGGAAACTGTCGCCCACAACAATCTTGATGACCTTATCATGGTTAAAGAAAGGCTGCCAGGAATCAATTGAATTTGCGGTGGCTCAAAGATGGGGACAGGAACTCCAAATTCTTCAATAGATTGCACAAGGAGAAGAAGGTACGGGGAGGGATAAAGGTGATCAGCATTGATGGGTGTATTTACACAGAGGAGCAGGACAGTGTAGTGGCTGTGGTTGAGTATTTTAAAGGCATTTACTCTGACAACGGGAAGTCCAGCATTCACAACATGGTGGGAAATATCAGTCCCTTCATTGATGATCAGTTAAATCAGTGTCTCACTGCTGCCCCAGGCAAGGAGGAGATAAGGTCTGCCCTCCTCTCGCTCAACTTGGAGAGTTCCCCGGGCCCTGATGGGTTTACAAATAAGTTTTTCATGTTTTACTGGGACATCTTGCAGAATGATTTAGAGCTGGCTATGAAGGACTTCTTCTCTCATTGTTACATGCAACTTGGGATGAACTCATGCTTTATTACACTCATCCCCAAGAAAGAGAATTCCCTTGACATCAGGGACTTCAGGACAGTGGCTCTTGGGAATACAATACCCAAACTTATTAGTAAGATCTTTGTGAGAAGGATGGGTGGGCTGGTTGATGGAATGATCACTATGAATCAATTTGGATTTGTCCCTCGGAGGAGCATCCAGAAATGCCTATTCATGGCCTCTGAGAGTGTTAACCTCCTATGAAGGGCTTCAAAGGAGGGGAACTTTGCGATTACGATTGACATTTCTAAGGCTTTTGACACATTGAAATGGGATTTTCACTTGGATGTACTCAGGCGGTATGGCTTTTCCTCAGGCTTTGTGAACATGATCCGCATAATTCTCAATTCTGCAAGGCTGTCAATTCTGGTGAATGGGGTCCCGAGGGGCTTCTTTCCTTGCACCAGGGGGGTGAGGCAAGGGGATCCACTTTCTGGAATTCTTTTTGCGCTTGCGGAAGATTATTTAAGTAGGTGCATCAATGATATTTGTCATATGGGATGGTACAAGCAGATCAGAGCTGGACTGAATGGGAGGGTTCCCTCCCATATTTTTTATGCGGTTTACATCTTATTATTTGGAAAAGCTTCAAGGAGAACCATACGTTCAATCAAGGCCCTCTTCAGTCATTATGAAGCGGTGGCGGGTCAGGCCAAAAGCTGGGAAAAATCCTCGATTGTTTTTGGGAATGGGGTTCCGGTTGGCAAAAAGAACAGGATTGTAAGGTATCTCGGGGTGAGGCGGGGAGCAGTCCCTTTCCAATACCTTGGGGTCCCACTATTTTGGGGAAGGGTAAAAAGGCAGTATCTGGAGGGCATATCTTCTGGCATCACGCGGCAGCTGGCTAGCTGGAAGGGGAAGGCTATGTCACTAGCTGGAAGGGTCTTCTTGGTGAATTCAGTGATCACGTCGAAGTTCGTTTATTCCTTCTCCCTTTATAGATGGCCGAGAGGTCTCATCATGGAGCTTCAAAGCATGGTTCGAAACTTCATATGGACATGGTTGCCACATGAAAGGAAGTTGGTCACAGTAGCATGGAAGGAGTGTATAAAGCCGGTGGAGATGGGGGGCCTTGGTATAAAGGACCTCCGCACCTTCAATGATAGCCTGATTGGAAAATTCACTTGGAATCCAATTACACATGAGGCTGATGATGATTTCCTCTCGATTTGAATTACAAGAGGGATCCTTAATGGCTATAAATATCATCTTGCCTCATCGGTTTGGGAAGCCCTCAAGCAGGCATACGGGAAGATAGTGCAGGACACTAAATGGTTGGTTTGTAGGGAGTCAACCATGAATTTCTGGACTACAAAGTGGCTTTCACAGCCCCTGCGTGACCTGAATGTGCCAAGTGCAGCAGCCCACTTGTCCATTTCAGATTTCATTTCACAGGTGCAGGAAATCACTTTTGAAATTCCTATGCAGGTGGCAGCAGAAATTAATGGCTATTTCTTTATGGATGCGGATACACTGATTTGGGTTCACTCAAAAACCGGACAGTTTAACATCAGGGATTTTTACCGGTCAGCCTGTCTGGGTTCCTCTGCTGTGCCAGCATGGCTGCTGCACTTCAAAGAGAGATTTATCCAGCCAGCCAGGTTCCTCTTGATATGGAGATTGTGGAGAAGGAGGATGCCAACGACGGACCTGCTCAAGCGGGTTGGCTTTCAAATGGCATCGATGTGTTCCATCTGTCGGGCGGAGGAGGACTCGATGCAGCATGTGTTTGTGGAGTGTAGGCGCGCCAAACAACTTTGGGCGTACATTGAATATCTGTTTGGGATTGTGGTTGATATGGGCAGGCCTATTCTGGACCTGCTGGCTGGGTTGGTGCAGGTTACATGTAGTGATCAAATAAAAAATCTGCTCTTAGTGGCAGCGGCGGCCGTACTTGCAAACTGTTGGGGCGCACGGAATTGCATGCTGTTTGAGGGTGGTCACGCCACGATACAGGAGGGGATGATGGCGATCCATAGGGAGGTGCATGTGGCCTCCGCGGTCTAGGAGGGCGCCATGTATAACACAATAGATGATCTCCAAACTTTAAGAAAGCTTGGTGTTTCGGGTCGATCGCGCAAGCCCCATATGTTGAAACATATTCGATGGATCCCACCCATTACATCTTGCATCAAGGTGAACGTTGATGGGGCTGCATTGGGCGCACCGGGTATGTCGGGGTGTGGGGGAGTGTTCCGGACCTACCGAGGGTTTGTCAATGGGTGCTTTCGCCATGCCATTGGAATTGGCACTGCTTTTGAAGCTGAACTTTGGGCCATTATATATGCTGTCAGGTATGTTGTCCGGTTTAATTGGAGAAACATATGGATGGAATCTGACTCCCAGTCTACGGTTGATGCATTGATGTCCAAGACACGCAATGTGCCTTGGTGCATGCTGCCGTAATGGGCTGATTGTCTGAATGCGGTATCACAAATGCATCTGGAGGTCTCTCACGTCTATCGGGAGGCCACCCAGGTGGCAGATGCTCTGGCAAAGCGGACACTCACTGATTCTGGTGGAGCGTGGTCCTTCACGACACCTTATTTTGGTGCCCCACTTCTGATGGCTGATATCTGCGGGGTGATGTACACTCGATTTTCTAATAACCCCTAGTACACCTAATTCTTCTACTTTTATTTTATTTTTCTTAGGGCCAGCTTCCACCGGTTCCTGACTATTTCTGTAAAGATGAATCAAAAACATTTAATTAATCTAGGGATGATGATATCAACATGTTTTCTTCTCAATCATTAAATAATCTTGATACATATCTTCCTTTTTTGTGATAGGTAAATAGAGAAAACAATTCACATGTTTTTTTATTAGAGAAAGAGACATTTTTTCTAAATAGTGTATTAACAAAACATTTTATTTATAATAATATTAAAGTCACATTTTATAGGGAAAAAAGTAAATCCACCATAAGTTAAAACATTATACAATTAATGTGAGCTTATCACACAACCTCATTAGAGGTTCATCCCTCAAATAATAATAAATAATATAGAAATAGGGACCTCGATGTAGTGATGAAGAAAACTATATGGAAAAACTATTGAACATAGATTTATTTATAATTCTTCTAATTAATCCAATATATTTTAGAATACACTTTTCTCTAAATACAATTTATTCTGACGATGGATTACGTTACATGCAACATCACATTTTAATGAATCATAATTTTATATAAATATTTTTATTTGAACATGACCACTTTAACATATAATTTATAGTTGGTTGTAAGAATATAAATAACCTCATTTATAAAACAACATTTTATGTTTTTTATAAGAGATGCATATTGATATATATGTAAAAAAATTTATTTAAATTTTCAATATGCTTCGAAAATAATTTTTTTCTCAAAAATTTATTTTATTTAATTTTTTGAACATTTAATAAATTAAAATTTTCAATTTTATAAAATTTATTTAGGAAAATAATATTCATTAATGAAATAAATACAAAAAATTTAACTTCAATTTTTTAATAATATAAGGAGATGATTTATTTTCTGATGAATAATTATAAATACTAATTTCTATTCAAATCTACTAATTTCATTTAAAAAAAATTCATGTCTAATTTTATTTTTGGATAGTTTTTAAATTAAAATGAGTTAAATTATATTATTATTAATCAAATTAATGTTATTATATTCAATATTATTATAAATTTTTATATTTATTATTTACATTTATGAAAACTTTATCATTAGAAAAAAATAATTTTAATAGCATATGCGGGTTTAATTTAAAATTAAATATTAACAATTCTTTGAATTTAATTCATTAAATAGGAATCAATATTCTTATTCATATTAATTAATATATATTATGATTTAAAAAAATCAATTTATTCCATAATGAATCGAATAGCCTATAAAAATGACTTATCACAATTAATGTTAAAGTATGTTTTCTAATGGTTAAATCCTATGATAATGTTATTTTTTCCAATAAAAAATTTCAAAATCCCATTTTATACCCATATTTAAACTATATAATATAGAAAATTCTAATATATAGTCATTTGGAATCATTTATATTTGGAATGAATTTATCATTTTGAATTCCACTAAGAAATTTCGATTCAGTTTCTATATAGGTTCTATTCACCAAATACAAAATTACACCACTTATCCTATCCCCCATCAATTTATGATCATTTTTGTTAATAATATACCAGTAAAATCCCTTCATTTTTATATTCACCTTTCTTAGAGGATAGAGTTTTATTAAGAAACAATCCTAAAAAGTTTTTAGGAATAAACATAAATGGTTCTCTGAAGAAGAGGTATATATATTAACAATTCATTTTCATTTTATTTATTATATCACATCCTTAAAAAGTTATTCAATATTGATTATATAATACCATAAAAATATCATATATATATAAACGTTTTTTTTAGTGTCATGAACTTTATCCATCTCATTTCTATCAATTTGGTAACAAAATGGTCGATCTTTTGTACGGTGGAGTACACCCCCACGAACTGATGTAATTTTTTTTCAATCACAGCCTATCATATATTAATATAATGATAAATTTTAAAAATGTATATGTAAATTTTGAAATATATATATACATAAATAATTATAATACCACTTCTGACTTCAATCCATCCATTCCATTAAATAATGATATTGTTGATTGTGCATTCGTGTGAACTACTCCCACCACAATGACAAGAGATATTTTTTTTAAATTTATTTTAACATGGAATTTAATAAGGTTTATTTCATGAATATAAAATATATATGTGATTTAAAAATTAATTTCATAAATGTTAATTAATATTTACCAATCATTTGAATGACCTTTATGAAAATGGAAATGGATGTCATCTGTACTTAAAACCTATCTTGTCAATGAACGTTGTAATTCATTTTTCATAATATATATTATATGGATGGATCTAAAATTGTTTTAAAATGAATATATATATATATATTATTTGAATTTATTAATATTATTTAATGATAATCAACAAACAATCACTAAAACTGATGAACCGAATCATACATATAGAAGGAAGATTTTATCACCTGGAATAGTAATTTTGATAGTCAATTGAAAATGAGTAGATGTGAAATGGTTATAATTAAATTGTGTATTTTATAATATATATGATTATTTATGTGTAATATATGTATACTAAGCCAATATTTATTTTATAAGAGATTCCATTGTTATAATGAATATTTAGAATTGTGGAATGAGATTTTTGACTTAGTTTTAAATATATGAGACACATGCATATTCACCACTTTTTTGTTTTATATGTGGTATATACTTCACATGTTTGTATGTGATGAGTCGGACTCACGGATAGATATTTCATCTCAATCACCTTTCATTGAGGCATTTCATAATGATATGCAACCATATTAGTTTATAAGCTGTATATATAGAACCTTTGAAATTCGGTGTCAAAATTATATCTATAATAATGTTATTTATTGTTTTGAATAATTGTATATGTTCATGTGTCTTATAATTGAAATGTTCAAAATAGTAATGGATTCTTTAATTTATACATAATTTTTAATGCTTTTATGATTTATTCTTATAAATATTCCTTGTTAATGTCCATGATATCAAAATGGGTTTATGGATTTATTTATAAGAAAATTAATGTTACAAAATATAATTCAATTCAGAATATTCAAATTCAAATAGGAAACATTGATTCAAAATTATTCTTTTTTAATTTTGCTTCAAAAATTGATTGACTTTATTAATAACATGGAATTTTATTAACATATACTCTATGAATGGAATTTATTTATTTCATATCACAATTGTTTTTACTAAACATTTTAACCATTTTATTTTGTAATTAATTTGTTTTTATTTATGAGTTCACAGATTCTAAATAGGAATGTGATTTTAAAGGTGAAATATTTTTTTCCCTTTATACTTGTTTTATTTATTATGAATATTTTATGTTTCATGGGAAATGTTTATGAATATAGGTAGTTCAATGATAATATGAGAGTGGTTGAGCTAGTGATAGTGCTCCAATGAATTGGGTAATGAGATAGAGTAAAACAATATAGTTTCTCTATATAGATTTAGGGAATTTACATTGATGTGTATTCAAAAAGTAACCATAAAGGTTAATTCCTATGTAGTTATGAATGTTGTAATGAATGTATGACATGGATTCCACATGTTGCGTTTATTATTTATCATTTCGACGTATTTTTTCAAGAATCATATGATTTCTTGAGATATATTTTAGAAATTATGTTTCGTGTGTGAAAAGTATGATTTTGTGAAAAAATATCAGGTGATTAAAATATTAATGGTCTAATTTTTTCATTCCATATTTATATCCCCATTAATATTTTTATACTCATCCCAAGTTTCAAATTTTTTTCATAGGTAATAATATGATATTGAAAAAGAAGCTTTCGTGATGAACTAATTGGGGGTGTGTCTAGAAAAGCTATCATGTTTTATGATATATGGGATTACATAGGTGAAAATATTGATACTGTTTTTAAGTGTCCACTTTTCTCCCTTATTTTTTGATAGGTAAAAGTTATGGACTAATTATTTAATACTATAAACATGAAAAGATTATTAGTGAGAAATAAATTAAATTCTAGACTAAAACATAAGATTATGTAATGATTAGGAGAAAATATTGATATTGTTTGTATGTTTCCACTTTTCTCTCTTATATTTTTTTTATATATAGTATTTATAGACTAATTATTTAATACTATAATCATGAAAAGATTGTTAGTGTTAAATAAATTAAATTCTAGACTAAAACAGAAGATTCTGTAATGATTAAGGTCTTGACCTTATATCAAGTCATTATTATTAATGGGTTTCAATCATAAAATGATGTATTTCAAATTATTTTATGGTTAGTCATTTATAAAATGATCTATGATGCATATTGTTTTCTCTTTATAAGTAATTTTATATTAATAGTGTATTTAGAAATATAGTGGTTCTGTTAATTTGATAATTATAGTCTGCAATTAATTTTGGTTTTATTTAATGGAAAATGTTATTACGAAGTTATTCTTGTCCATTTTTTTCATTCAGAAAAAAACAATACGTATTTGATATTCCATTATTGAAGAACTAAAGGATGTGTAAATTGATCGAAGCCCAACCAAGGGATGAAATTTTTGTTATAAAATAATTTGATTATAAGTATATTTTACATAGTACTCTGTCAAATTGAAAAATAATCTTTCAACATTCAGATATGGATTTGGAAATTTGTAAGAAATACTATTACCATTATTTCTAATGAATCAATGGTCTTTTTCAAAACAATATCTTTTATATATTTAAATTGTTTAACATTCACCTCATCATTATCATTATTTTGATCAAAAATATATCTCACCCTTCATCATTATTTTGTAATTATTCTTTACTTCAATCTAATTTTTTTCTACCAAATAATGTTTTTCTTTATCTAGTTCTTAATTTTTTATTCTATATTCCTTTCATAAATCCCTTTATCTCTTACATATAGAATGTATTAATGAACATTCCTAGGATGTGGGGTTCTAGAAATAAATTATTAGATTTCAACCCCAAAGAGAACAAGTTAATATTTAGAAGATGTAATTTAATGGAGGGGGTAATATAACATTGAAATATTTTCAAAAATATTTCTCATTAACTACATTTTATTTCTTTGATACCTTGAATTAAATATGTCATAGAGTTTTAATGAAAAATAATATACTATTAATAGTAATATTTAAACATGAATGTTATAATCAAAAAGATAAATTATGAATTATGAATAGGTTTAGCCACATTTTAAAAATTATGTAATGATTTACAATGAATATATGTTTATTAATATAAACATAAATTTTAGAGACATATCCATATGCATCAAAAACACCGGCTTCTAATAAATAATTTTTACATCCCTAATGAAAAATAAAAATAATATTTTTAATTTCTAAAAAAATGAATTGACCAAATAAAATTCATTTCGGATACAATTATTTCAAAAATATCTGATACTTAATATTTGGATAATTTTTTAGTGAAAAACTTATTATTTTTTGAATATCTTAAATACTAATTCTTATTAAAAAAATTATTACACTTTAAATAATAGAAAATATACAAATTTTTTATTAAAATTTAATGAAAAGTAAAATTATATCAATTATTTTATTATTTATCTAATAATTTTCAATGTAATCAATTTTATGTTTGATTTTGAAATATAATATTTTTATAATTATGAAAACATTTTTCAGGGAAATTTTTTTTTATAATGTGAAAGGGATGAATTTTAAATTAAATTACTCCATATTTAAGAATTGAATTGTGTAAAATGTACTCAACTTTAGGAATTATAATAATTAATATTATTTAATAAATATATCATATTTTTTTCTTATTGTGAATAGTAAAAATAGAAAATAAAACTACTACGACGATGGTTTAATTGGGGTTTTTTGTGGTTAAAAACAGTAAAGGTATTTTTTCTAATAAAAATATATAAATATTATTAAATAGACTTATTTTGACCTTATAATATACTTAATTTTTTTCTATAGTAATTTGGGAGAAATTTTCGTTGGGATGACTTTATCATTTGGGTTTTTTTTGAACATTTGAAATTACTTTTTATGTGTGTTTCATTCCACAATAATAAAATGAAGCCCCTATCTTATCCAGCCTAAACAAAACGATATTTATATTTTGAAAAAAACATACCAAAATCCCTCTCATACATCCCTCCCCCTTTCAAGGTGGCATTAATTATACTATAATACCCTCATATGATATATCAATGCATAATATCAAAGAGGCTCTCTAAATAAGAGTTTTGGTCTTTAACATTCATTTTCATTTTATTTATTTATCAATGTCCATTAAAAAATATTTATATATAATGATAAAAAGATATTTATAACTATATATAGATTTTATTATATTTTCTGAATGACATATATTATTATTTACTTTAATATAATGTTAAACATAACCATTGATGATGTGTATAGAGGACTACTACCTCACAAGCCTATGTAATTCATTTTCCATTATCTCATATAATGGAAAAATATAATGACATACATAAAAGTATACATATGATATTTATAAAAATATTTTTTAATTTATAATTATGATACATATGATTCCTTCTTACCATCATATCTATTGAAAAATGATAATGCCGCAGAGGCGTATATGTGGACTACTGCCTCCATGAAGATATTTGATATGTTTCTTTTTTGAAAAGATGAAAATAAGTATATATTTAATTAATATAAATAAATATATATAGGAAAATTAATATTATAGTATCTTTTATTCTATAATTCCCAAAAAATCGTAACAATGTTCATGCGTACATACAACCTACCATTTACATAAACAATGTCATTAAATTCTCAATAAATAAATTTAATAGTTATATAAAAATGTTTATATAACAATAATATAAAATATTAATATAATCATTAATATTTTGGTGACTATGGAACCCTAATAAATTTACAAGGATAAAAACTATTGAAATACATTAGATGTAAAAAATGACGAAGTTATCAAGCATAATAGTGACTTTATAACAAAATAGTTGATTAAAAACCGATGAAAGGTTATAAGTAAACATATATGTTATGATATATATAATTATAGTTATTTAATATAAATTTAATAATATATTACTTGTCATAAATGAGTTTCCATGGTGTATAATGAAATTTATGATGTGAGGTAGAGGATTTACATATCACTTTTATGTTTGTGAGACAGTTGTATTTTCACCACCTATATATTTTATGTGGTGTATATAGTACTGATGTTTATATATTATTATGATTCATATAAAATTTATGGTTATTTACATATGAATATTTTTACCTTTTATTGATGGTACTTATTGTGAAAATGTTACCAATGTGGTAAGGGGTTATGTAAAAATCTAATTATTTATCTGAATTATTTATCATCCTGCTTCCTAAGATGGAATTCCTTGATCTTCCTATCAAAGAACTCATTTAATTTAATTTCATGTTTTTGTCTATAAATAATAATAATTTCCATTCATTTACATATATATTAAATTTTAATATACTAAATGGAAGTCTTAAGGATAAGTGATATTATCACTCTCTTCGGTAAAAAACATATATTTTCTATATCCATGTTTTCTAAAAAAATGTTTTCATATTTTTTAAAAAAACCTCTATTTTGTTTTTGAAAATAAAATTTTTCGATGTTATGATATTTAATTTTTTTAATAAATGTAATAATTGTTATTATTAAAGATGATATTTTTAATGAATAGGTGAAGGGAATAGTTGTCTTAACATTTAAAAGAAGAAAAACGTTTCCCAATTTTATGAAAAATAAATTATTTAAATAATTATCTCTATGTTTATAATATTATCGTAAAAAATCCAAACATTTGGGATTGATTTTTTATTTTAAATATGTTATTTAAAAATGTAAATGCAATTTTCTTCTAGAATGTTTTATTGATATATATATATATATATATTGTATTTATATTCAACAATGACAACATTTATGGATGTAGGTTGTGTTTTTCTAGGAAAATTATCCAATATTACTATGTTTATTTTTTTATGTTGTTGGATTATGATATTAATAATTATATCATTATAATAACGTTCAAAATCTATAGAGTCATTTAATAATAAATTGATGTTTTCTTTATAGAAGATGTTTTCATACATGGGCTATGATATGGTGATATGATGTATTTTTTATGATTTTATTACACTCATATTAATGGTTTTCAATATATGATGGGTGGAAACCAAATTATATATCCTCCCAATTCATTTGATAAATTTTCTTAACTAATTTTCAAATATTTTATATGTGAACCTGATTTCATGTTTACTATATCAGGCATATGCATGGTTTTCATATAAATAAGACAAATCATTAGAATTCTCTTTGTGTCTATAAATTATTAATGAACATGGAGTTAATGCCTTGATTTCTATTTATGGACCGATGATTCATGTCCAAATGTTTAAAAGAAAGCCTTATATAGTTTCCTTATCTTAATGAGTGAGCTTATTTCTGTTTATATATGTTCCCTGTGTAATAAGATTACGTGTATGAAAAAACTTATTTCATATAATAATTTTATGAAATTATGTGATTTTTTCATTGATTAAATTGTGATTCATTTCTTATCATCTACCATGATATATCACTTGACTAAAATTTTTGTTCTATGACATTCAGGGTATAGTTTTTTAATATTAAGATCATGTTATCCTAATTTTTTATTATGTTAGTCATATATGATCATTGACATAAGCATTGTTTACCCTTACTAATTGTTTAAGATTACCCTTTCTTATGATTATACTCTATAGATTATTCAGAAATGAAGTTTATATTATATGGCCAAGAAGGGTTATATTAACAAAAAACATAGTGGTAAATTATATAGTTCATAGATAAACCTATTGTTCATGTATCCATGTTTCTATAGGCACATGAACTATATGATTATGGAATAGATCATTATGATATGTCATACATAATTCTCTATTAGTTTGAGATATATATGTATGAAATATTTAAGTCTCTATACTTCTTGTTTAGATACTCAAAAAAATCTATGATACCATTATCATTCCATACTAGAGTTTCAAGAGTCATTCGAATCATCTACAATGTTTCTGCCAAATTGAAAATCCTTCGAGGATTTTCATGTTGACAAGAAAAGTAGCCAACACAAGAACATTGATAGCCTTATAGGATTTAAAATGTTACATCCTGACCCTGGAGCAATTGAACAGTTCCCTGAGGAGGATGGCCACATGCCCTCAATTGTGCTTCCCCTTACCCCAAATGGTACCGAATAGTAGCGAGAGTCTCGTAAGTTAGTCTTGGGGAGATAATACCCTCTATTATCATAATAAAACAGTAGTGGAAGAAAATAAAAATAACCAATTATAGATGTTTATACATAACAATAACTATACCATGACATATGATAGTCAAATCTATAGAATACAATAATCAACCAAAAGGTAATACATACTACAACAATGAATGTGCCATGTGACTACAATATAAATAAATCTAAAGGAACAATGACTCCAAAAGAAGTCTGGAACCACATCTGGTTCCCTCTCCCATGCTCCAATCCCAAACTGAAACCTACTACATTGCCTTACCCTTATCCAGTCCTGAAACAATAAATTCATCCCCAGTGCTGATTAGGCAGACCGAATAGGGTGTGAGTAAAACTCAATAGTCCACCACCAATGTTGTATAACACGAGTCCAGCTAAATGAAAATGCGTGTTGATTTGTGAACCAATAAGTGAAATGAATAATTTAAATAGATATCACATTTTTACTTAATCTTTAATCATCACATGTGTCCAATTAAATTCATGTTTCCCATTTTAATCATCATTCATTATTATTATTCATTTGGTGTAGGTCGTCATGTGTGGAACCAAAAATATCAGTTGAAAGATCATTCATTATTATCATTAATTAGTTTTAGGTTATCATTCCTAGCACCCCAAATATTATTGAGGGTAGGTCATCATTCCTAGCACTTCATTTCTCAATATGTGTATGTCGTCAGGCCTGACAACCCATAGTCTCAATCTTGGATAACTACTGAAGAGTAATGTCATGTCCATGTCCCAACATCTAATCGGTCTTGGACACCATTCCTTGCACCACAAAATATCATATATTAAATCATTCTTAATGTCATAATAATTCTCTACAGTATTCATTTAGTAGTCCATCAATTTTTTCAACATTTCAAATGCCATTAATTTATTCCCTAATTAACTAAGAATATAACCCATCAATTATTTCATAAATTATTTAATTAATCAACATTGTTCTCTTTCAATAATTAATTATTCAAAATTAGTTATCCAAATCAAAACCCAATAACCCAAAATTAATTTTCACAATTAATCATCCTAATTAATATCATGGAATATAATTAATTATCACAATTAATTTTCTTTCATATACGAACATATTTCAATAATTAAATCATCTTACTTAATTATCTTGTCACAATAAAATAAATATCTTAATTACAATATCTCTAACTATATCAAATCTCCAAATGATCTATTTGGTCAACCCCACATTGTTTGTTCTGTGGATTAATAACCAATTAAATCACAAAGACAACTCAATTCAATTTCACATTACTAAACACTCCAATTTAGGAAATAAATCATTACGTGAATCTTGAATATCATATACTCACAATAACCTATCATAACAAATATGCATGTTTTATTAAGACCACCTACCTTAGTTTCCTGACAGAAGTCAGCCCTACAAAAATACCAAAAATCTGAAAAACAAAACGTCATCCAACAAACTCAGAATCTATATCACGATAGGAGAGTGGATATTGAATCCAGGATTTCAATAATTAATAATGGTGTTCGTATCACCTTGGAATCTCTTCAGGTGTCTTGGGAAACAATTTGAATTTTTCATGCCCAATCTAAGGTCCAAAATATGGATGTTCATGGGGTACGACCAGTTTTAAAAGGGATTTTTTGAATTAAAATCCTACATGCACAGTTTCATTGATATAGGCACACTATTAGGTAAAACTATGGACCAACCTTTCAGACCCCCCTGTTATGTTTTTCACAGATGGTACAGTTTGGTCGCATGGTTTTTTCATACTGTGCAAAAATCGCGCCACCCTCTCTATCTAGTTTCACACGGTTGGCATGGTTTAGTTACAAGGTTGGTCAAATCATGCGCAAACTGTGCACAAACCACTGGCCTTTATTTTTCCTTAAAATTTCACCCAAACGCACCCCATGCCACTAATCCAATTTAATGGTACATAATAGCTTCAAAAATACCTAAAAATACACCTGAGATGAATCTATAAAAGGATAGGATCATACAGTCTCCAAACATTATAATAGCTCGTCCTTATGATACTCTCCCAAACTTCTCTACGATTCCAAGCCAAAAAATTTGGGCCATTTTTCTCTCATGTCTTCTCCCCATTCCCGAGTTTCCTCTTTAACTATTCCATGTTTCCATATTAGATGAACTAACAACACTGTCTTTCCCCATAACACTTTCTCACTATGACCGAACACACATATTGGATGATCCTCAAAGTATGCATCAATCACACAGTCAACCCATTTCCCATAAATCACATGAGATTGGTCAGGGTGATAACACCATAATTGTGGCACATGAAAAACAACCTGAAAATAACTGAATTTCATTATAATTGATAATGAGTACGCCAACATCCACATTTTCTCTAGCACCTCGAACGGTCCCCCAAACCTGGGCCCTAACTTGACCAGCCTCCATATCCTATAGTGACCCAATCTAGGATGCACCTGGACGAAAACATGATCACCCACTGTAAACTATAAGGGTCATCTATGTATATCATCATATAACTTCTACCTACTGTAAGCCATAGCCAAACACTTTTGAATCAATTACACCTTTTCTCATGTATCCGGAATGTGACTCGGTCCCAACATAGAAATGATCTACAAGGTCTACCATAAATCTCCTAATATGGTGCCATTGGTATAGTATCTTGAAAACTATATTTATAAGAGAACTCCACTAATGCCACGTTTTCCCCCAAGAACCACAAATGTCAAGCATGCATGCTCGCAACATATCCTCTAACATCTGTATGGTATGATCTTACTGCCTATCTATCTTTCAGTGGAAGGTAATACCTAATATAACCTGTGTACGAAGAACCTTTTATAAGCCCATCCAAAATCATGAATTAAAGTATGAATCTAGATCAAAAATGATAGTATGCGGTACCCCATGCAAACGAACTATCTTTACCGTGTGCGGTTATCCCGACTTCTCTAATGTAATGGTTTCATTGATTTGAAGGAAGTGTTATACATTTTTTAGTTGATCCCCAATGAAAAAAATAACTTCATTATTCTTAATAGTCTTTGGATTTCCTACAACAAAATCCATTGTCATGTCATCCTACTTCCATTCAGGAATAGTTAACAACTGAAAAATTCCTCAAGGTAGTTGATGCTCTGCTTTCACCTATGGATAGTTGAAACATCTTATTACAAACCCTGTTATCACCATTTTCATGCATGTCCACCAAAACTGTCTTAATAGGTCACAGTACATTTTTTTCAACCATGGATATACCACCCACCTAGAAGCATGAAATTATAGCATGAGATCCTATTGAAACATCATAGGAAAAAACCCCAATTTTTCACATAGATGATATCTTACTTATGTGATTTCTATTCTAAAGGTGTCTCCCTACCACCAATGCTTTACATCAATTCTAAACACTATATATCCACATACTGCATGACCCTAATCCATCTTTCGATTTTAGACTCCACTGCTACAAAAACCAGAGTCATCCTCTCCTTAATCTCTTGAATAACCACACGGAATACCACTAGCAATGTCATAATCTTATACTATTATCTTAACGCATGTACAAAGTAGGTATGAGTTTTTCTACATAAGAAATCAACCACACTATACCCCTTTCCAAGTGAATATTCCCGTTCTAAATCAAAGGACTTCATATACTCAACCCATCTTTGTTGTCGAAGATTAATGTCATGCTATGTAAAGATATACTTCAAGATTTTCTGATCTTTAAAAAAAATAAATATTTCAACAAAAATACATTATCATAAACACATAAGATCACAAACCACATCTTCCAACTCAAGTTCATGTGTAGGGTAATTCTGTTCATGTGGCCTTAACTACCAAGACACATAAGCAAGGAATTTATCCTCTTGCATCCACACATCTCGGAGTTAGACCCCATAAGCATCACAATACATCATGTACTCCTCACCCAACTCAGGTAATACCAAAATTGGTGTCGATGGAAAGGTCTTATTCAAATCCTGTAATGAACTCCCTCATACTTCGGTCCAAACAAACATTTTCCCTTTCACTGTCCAAAAAGTATTTAGTGCTTTCATTCGAGACATGTCTTCGATAAGCCTCTTGTAATTACTAGATAATCCCAAAAATATATAAATATAAAAAATGTACTTGGGATTCTCCCAATAAATCACTTCTTGCCCTATTTCTGGGTCCAATTACACTCTTTCATAGAAGATGATGTTCACAAAAAAGTATACCTTATCAATCCAAAACTGAGATTTAGATAGCTCCACATTTAGATGATTCTCCCTCATTGTACTATGCATGATGTTGTGATTTAGGGCATGATCGTCATTTGTCATAGAGTACACTAATATTTCATCCACAAACACCACCAAAAAATGATCAGCATACAGATGAATGATCTTATTCATCAAGTCCCATAGACACTGATGGATCATTTTTCATCTCAAACGGAAATATGACAAACTAATAAAGGACATACCTGCTATTGAAATTAGTTCATGGTATATCAGAGGTCTGAACTCTCACCTGATGATACCATCATCTTAGACCAGTCTTTGAGAACAAACTAGACCCCTTTCTCTAGTCAAACTGATTATTGATATGTGTAAGATGATATCGGTTATTCACATTCATTTTATTAAACTTTCTGTAATTGACACAAAATCATAAACTCCAATCAGCCTTATTTTCAAACAATATAGGTGATATACAAGGTCACGTACATGGATGGATAAACCCGTTATCCTATATCTCCTCCAATTGTGTTTTGAGCTCTTGAAGCTCATTCGGTGCCATCATATAAGGGGGAATAGATACCGGCTCAACCCCCGACATAAGCTCAAAAGTGAATTCAACATCTCTCTCAGATAGGAACCTTGAAAAGGCATTATGAAAGACATCCTAAATCATTTATACTGCTGGTGAACAGACATCATTCCTACAAGTCTTATCATCCAACATATAACAAGAAAATTGGGTCGTGATCTATCCCAAATGTTGAGTAATTGGACCACCACTATCTTCATGGATATCCCATTCTTCCTAAAGTACATTTTGGTCACCCTCAAGAGATAAGAAGGTAACTCTCATGCGTTAAAAATATATGTGGGATAGTTATATGACTAGCCATTCCATACCCATAATCATATTGAATATCTTTATATCAAGGAACAATATTACCCAAAGGAAACGATACTCTATGATCTCTAGCGAAGATTCCTTATATAAATAGATTTCCCTAGACCATGTTCCCAATGGTGTATCAATATTAATCACGCCTCTTATAGACCCAACCTCTAGGTTAATTCCATTTAGAAATTTTGTAGATATGAATGAATGAGAGGAACTATTATCAAAAAACGAATTAGGTAATGTAGAAGCAACTATAATAGTAATTCACACTATCGATGGACCATCTTCGCTCCCCATAAGTGTAAGCGATACTGAATTTAACTGTCTTTTCCCTCTCCCTCGTGGTGTTGTTTGACTCCCATGAGTAGCACCACTCTGCTGATACAAACTCTCATTCCTTAAAGCACCATGTCCAATACCTATACCACCTTTTCAAGTATAACTCCATCTGCCAGGCCTATATGTTTTTGAAGACCCATATCCCACACTCTGTCTCTGAGTGGCTGCCCCCTCTGCACCAGCCTATCGCTGCTTCATGCAGAACTTCTGTAGCTGTCCTATATTTAAACAAAACCGGCACTCCACTGGTGGTCAAGGAAAATTTGTTTGATATTTTCCATGCCTACCACACCAGTATCAATGAAAATGATGATGATCTGATGTAAATGTTCAACGTGATTGTCCTTCATCCTTTCCACTTTCCACACTTTGATTCTCATTATGATGCTTCCAACTATCAGAAGGCATAATCCCTGATCATCCAGCTATATGTCTAGTACGAGAATCTTTATTCAGGTTACCCTCGGAAATGAGATCCTGATTAACCACTTTTGAGAACTTCTTCATCCTAAAGATATTCACTTGGGACATAATTTCACATATAAGATTGTCCTAAAATAATTTTGATGAAGAATCCTAATCTACAGATAAAAATTTAAAACAACTGTAAATCATTGAAACGTTCAGTGTACTCCATTATTGAAATTATTCCTTATGTCAGGTGAATAAACATTGAATACTTATATTGACTCAGCATGTCTGAATAGAAGTGTTCCACGATCATCTCCCAAAACTCCATCCATAACATCTTTTCTGTCTATCCAGATCGCACCTGAATGTCCCACTAGTTCATTATGGATCCTCACAACATATAAGCTTCCAATATGACTGTCCTCTCAGCCGAAGTCTCTAAATGGTCAAGAATCATCTCTTTGGATTTAATCTGTAATTTCTCTCCCTTACGTCTTCCCCTTAATGTAAAAGTATGAGGGTGTTGCAGCTAAAACTCCCTTTTCAACTCAGACATGATTTTATGAACATACCCTGAGCCTCAACCCATTAAATACATGAAATAAGAAATGTTATCTCAGAACTACCCTCTTTCTTCATTAGCGTCCATCAATATTTCCTCATGCTACCAACATAGAAGTTTGTTTTGGGCCATACCCTTCGATCACTCCCCCAAAAATCGTCATCTAGGTCTTTCTCTACAAAGCGAAACACACATCATAGGTCTCATAAATAAACCATAAAACATTTACATAAGAGTATAAAGTAAGACAACATGTTTCCACATGTTTTTCCCCTTTTTTCTCACCACATGGTCAACACTGAGGCCTTTTCACTACCCTTAACCATCATACTCATATGTCATGGTTAACAAGGGTATATTCATTCCCATAAATTAATTCATCCATTAAATAATCACATTATCTAAAAATATTTAATTCAAAAATTAATTAATTAATAATTCCCATTTTATAAATCATGGTTCTTTGTTGACACACATTTATTTTCATTTTGAATCATTATTTGAATCTCACAACATGGAAAAATAGTTCATGTTCAACAACATACCCACAACCTCTTTTGTCGTGAGTTTCTAGAATGATATAGGCTGAATGTTCTTTTTATTAATATCATAAAAAACAAAATTGCACGTCACTGAGGACGAAAATAGTGGAGGCCAAGAGAGTCCTTCCAAAACACATTAACACACTCCAAAGGAAGAGAGTTGAGGTTTTCATAAACCAAAAAGTCTCCTCGGATCGGCCCGAACGAGCCAACGCATCAGCCACAAAGTTGGACTCCCGCCAAATATGGTGAACCATCCTTCCCTGATTAGTCTCCACTTTACACCTACGATAAACATACATTAAATCACAGGAGATGTCGTGATAGCCATGTAGAGATCTGACCAAAACCTCCGAGTCCGATTCCACCTCTATCACTGGGAGCCCCTTCCTCCTACATAACATCAAACCTGAAAGAAGGGCTCTAAACTCCGCACCCATAGAGGTACCTGATCCATAAAAATCACTGAAGGCAATAAGAACTGAACCCCATCCATCTCAAAGAAAACCACCACCCCTCATAATTCCTCTCACGCATGAGCCATCCACATTCAGCTTCCACCCACGATCTGGAAGCTGCCATCTCACCCATCGTCCTCTATCCAAACTTTTCTTGCCCTGTCTATGAACCAGACTCCCTAACATAACTGAATGAACCCAATTCTTGAAAAGGGAGGACATTTCAGCTATAGTGGCTTTCATCTGTACCTGAAGGTATAATAAGAACCTCCTGCCACCCAACCTCACCTGATTACGAGCCTCCCATATAGTCCAGCAAATGGATACAAGGATGATGATACGTGCTATTAGCTCCCACATCCTGCTACAAAGGCTAGATAACCAAAGAAAAATGTGATCATGAACTGAATGGCACTCCCCGCATGGAAACCTGAACTGAATAATCTAAGTCCAGAGGAAAGCAGCCCAGTGGCCCTGAAAAAATAAATGCACTGTTGACTCCGAGCTCGGACTCTCATAGAAGTAGCACCGCGAGGCCAAGCAGACCCCTCTCCCCTGAATATTCTCCTCAGTTGGCAGGGCTCAGTTTCTAATCCTCCACACAAGAAAGTTTATTCACGTTGGTAACATATTACACCAGGTAACTTCATCGACTTTCCCTATCGTGTTATTTATATGAAGGATTATCCTGTATCCATTCATATTAAAACGTCCCGAGCTAACCTCTGTGAAACAACATCTATCTGGATCATCATTCATAACCACACTGCAGAGATGGTTCATTTGCGATGAATTAAGGGTTGCATGTATAAAGTCATACCTTCCATATGCCTCCTTAAATGAGATTTCAGGATGCGGGCAGCCTTTAAACCAAAGCCTCTCCTCTGTCCAAGTGTCCTCCCAAAAACTAATCTCCCCATGACCAATCACCCATCTGGTGTGATCAAGCAGTATGCCCAGATGAGAAAACATTCATTTGGCTAGGCTCGTCTCCCCACATATGCAGAACTCCCCAATACATCCATACTGTTCTCTAAAGAAACTGGCCCATAGAGTCTTACCAGCAATCGCCTCCCACACTAGTCTAGCCTGCATCCCCAGAATGGCTTCGTGAATATCACGCAGGCCAACCCCTCCCTCCTCCACTGGACAGGCCATCCTCTTCTATGAGGCCCAATGACATATTCCATCTCCCTTCGCGTCCCACATAAAGGCAGTGAGAATGCATTCAATCCTATCCACAGTACCCTTTGGAGGGATGATGATGGAAAAAACATGCATGGGTATAGACAACAGTACACTGTTAATAAGCATAATCTGGCCCCCAAAAGAAAGTACCGTGTTCTTCCAGTTGAAGATCCTTCCCAAGATGCGATCCACAACACTGTTAAAATGGTTCTTCAGGATCCTCCTACTGGACAAAGGAATTATCAGATAAAGAATAGGGAGTTGTCTATGCCCACATCTGAGAGCCTCCTGTATAATCCTGTATCTTCCTCCTGAGCATTTGTCGGATATGAACAAGTGGCTCTTCGCATGATTGACTGACTGCCCACTCTGCTTCCCATACGTGCCCATAATGCCCTTAAAGGCTTTTAAAGTCCTGCATCCACCATTCAAAAATAATAATATGTCATCGGCGAACATCATGTGAGATATAGTCCCTGAGTTTCTTCTACCATGGAAAGACCTCAAGACACCCTCTTCCATACTCTTCTTCAGATTTCTTGACAAAGCATATTGAGCTATGACAAAGATGGAAGGGGAGAGCGGATCCCCCTATCGAACCCCCCTCACAGATTTTAAGAATCCAAAACACTTCCCTAATAAAGAAACCGAGATCCACGGAGAAGCAAAGCACCTGAAACAATGATCGTAGAACTACTTATGAAACCCAAAACCCCTCATGACCCATAGTATAAATCTCCACTCTAAGTTATCATATGCCTTATTCAGGTCCACTTGCAGAATGATATTGGATCCAACCGCCCGCTTGTTCAGATCATGAACCTTCTCACATTCAATTCCAATTGCCCCCTGTATGCTCCCCCCTTGAATGAAACCATGATGTTCCTAAGAAACAATCCTGGGTAAGACATTGGATAGCCTCCTGCTAATAACCATCGCCAGAATTTTGTAGGAATCATTGAACAGGCATATCGGTCTAAAATGGTTGATAAGGAATTGGTATTTGATCTTCGACACAAGTACCACCCTTGAAGAAGAGATCCCTTTAATCAAAGGAGCCCCCCTGAAGAAGTCCTGAATAGCTTCCACCACACAAGACCCAACCACATCCCATGCAGTGCAGTAGAATGAGGCCGGGAACCCATCTGGCCCAAGTGTACTCTCGCGCAACATGCTCCCCAGAGCCTCTCTAATCTTCCTCTCCTGAGGTATAGATGAAAAGCGGTCATTCTCAGATTGAGTAATCAACAAAGGTAAACAACTCATAAATCTAGAATCCCCTAGATATTCTCTTTCAAAACTAGTGGTGTTCTCACCCGCCCACAGACCCTCAAAATGTTCTAGAGCAAGCTTGCCTGCCACCTCCACATCTGACGTATAAGATCCATCCACCCTTTCTAAATTGATCTTCATACACCTCCTCTCTTTGATGCATTCTTGGAAAAATGCATTGTTGCGATCCCCCTCATTAAGCAATCTCACTCGGAAGCACTGCATGAAAACACTCTCCATCTCCAGCAACTTCTCTGCCAAGATCACTCTTTTATCGCATAACATAGTAAAAATATTCTCATCCCAAGAAGCTTGAAGAGACTCCTCCAATCTGCCAACATTCTCCTGTAAAGAGGTCACCCCAATATTCAAATCCGGATGCACCACCAACCACTGCCTAATCTCATGTTTGAGCAATTTAAGACGATTCACCAGCCCTCCCTAAGAGTTGTCCTTTTCCTCCTCTAACTAGGACATCCTCATGACCTGCATAAACCCAGTATCCTTATTCCATTAGCCTGAATAATGAAAACTCTTTCCTATCACAGTTTCACATTTAATATTTAGTAAATGTGGGGCGTGATCCGAGAGGATACGAGGGAGGTGATTAACCGACGATTGAGAGAAATGGTCCAGCCCATGCAAGTTGGTAAGCCACCTATCCAGCCGGCTCCAAATCCGGTTCTAACCTCTACGGTTATTACACCACGTAAATTTCGTCCCTTTGAAGCCTAAGTCCAACAAACCTTCTTGTAATAGGCACTCCTTGAAGTCCACCATACCTTCCACGTTGCACCCCATGCCTCCGCGTTTCTATGAGACATCCACAATAGAGTTAAAATCCCCTCCCACAAACCATGGCATATAATTAGTTTGAACCGACTTTAGATGAGACCAGATCTCCCTCCTTTCCACTACCTTATTACTTGCATAAACAAATGAGAATATAAGTTGGACACCACCCACTTCAACCTTCATATCAATACACTGGGACATCACACCTACATTCTCCACCGATATATCATTCTTCCATCCGACCCAGACATGCGAATTCATAAGGCCACCATGAAAAGAGTTTGGAAAGCCCATTTTCTTTGCCAACCAAGGAAGCTTGCATGCATCCTACTTTGGTTCAAGAATCACAACCATAGAAACATTGGCCTTCCTACATTCCAAAGATAAAAAATCTCACTTGGCATGAGCTCCCATACCATGCACATTCCAAATTATAATGGAAACCATCCTACAGAATCTTATGGGCTTTTTGGCCCAATGGAAGAGATTGATCGGTGGGCACAAGCACACCCTTCCCCTTGGCTTTCGAACGAGTGATAGGCCCCGAAAATCCATCCCTACCACTACCATGTTTCGCAGATAGAAGACCATCATCACACAGAATGTATAACTCTTCCAAACGAGGCTTCCTCCCTGACGGACCACGAGGGAGAGACTCCATTCCCAGCTCTCCCTGAAACAAAGACCACAGAATTTTCCTATGAGGAGAACATTGTGACGACATCACCTCCTTTTCTGCACCCCTATTCCAGTTAACCACCTCCAGACCATTATCAAAGGAAGCCAAAAGCTTGTTTGCTAGACGGGTCTGAATATCCCCTAGAGAGAGTTGCGAAGAGAAACCGATGGGGGAAGCAGGGGGGACAGCTGTCTGGCCAGACTCCCTATCGATATATACATATGCACCTCCACCTCTTTCTGAGGCACGTCCTTTCCCCTACGAATAGAAGGGTTCCTCTGTGGCACCGGAACCGGGGACCAAGAGATGATATCCAATTTCCCAGAGGGTGAATCTGACCAGCATCCATCTCTGACAGAAGGTGTTTCCCCAGTTTTTCCATTTGAGTTTCCCAACCCACAGACCCCCTGGACGGATTCAAATTTGAAACTTCCTGAGGGACAACGGTCGCATCTGAAACCCCACACTCGCCCGAAATAAGTGGGTCCTGACCCGGTTCCCCATCCAGAACACGACCAGAAGGCTCTGCCACCTCCCTTCGTTGCCGGCAACCCTTCACATCGTGGCCATGCAAGCTACAGAACACACAAAAACGAGGGAATTGGCGATAAAAAATCTTCTGCTTCCACCAAAACCCATCCTCAGATTCGAGCTGCACCATTGAGGGCCTCTTCAGCGCTAGGTCCATTTCAACATAAATACGAGGGATCTCCACCACCTTGAGCATCTTAGTGTCATAATCCACGCATAAAAAGGATCCAAAAGAATTCCCATCTTCCTTCAGAATCTTCGGGTTCTGGAAAGGAAGCGGGAGGCCCGGTAAGGACATCCACACCACATCTGAGGAGGATTCCCAGCCTCGATGGCAGTCCCAGGACCACCTGGAGAATGAGTAACTCCAAGAGCCACACCTTCTATCCTCCCATGACCATGCTTTCACAATGTCCTCCCTAGAAGCTAGGTGCACACAGAATGCTATCCTCGACAGGTCAGAGACAGGAACCAGAAGAGACAGCCCCCACGAATCAACAAAATCCCGGAAGAAATCGAGAGACGGCTTGGAGCGTCCAAAACGAGCCACCAGAGTGAGCTCGTGAAAGGCATCGGCCTCCTAAAGCTCCCGAGACGACAGGCTCACCACAGGAATCTCCCCGACCTTCTTAGGGCCCTGTTGCTCCACCACAACCAAAGGAACCTCCACACAGGCCACATGCACCAGAGGTTGGGTAGAGACGCCAGACCCTGTAGTACCGCAACAAAACACCTCCTTGAAGGAGGCTCTAGGAGGAGCACGATTCCTAGCCCCCTCAACTACTGTGCATCATTATTCCATGAATCAAAAGACAACAATTTTAAAAACAAGTATCACATCACACCACACATGAGTCACCCATGGTGAAATAATATGCAACTATAACATCGAACAACTATCCCAACAGTCCCACCTTGAGTACTCAGAGTTTCCCCCATACATGGGTTTCAAACTCCCATACACGAGATCATTACCAATCCATTGTTATTCCTAGTCTATTGTATACCTTTACCAAAACATTAAATCAAATCAAGTAGAAACAAATCAAAATCCATTTGATAAAACATTGTGACATCCTGACTCGGGATCCACTGATTGGTGCCCCATGTTGGTTGGACACATGCCCTCAAGCGCACCTCTCAAAACTCAAAAAGGTGTCAAATAACAGCAAGGGTCTGATAAGTCATGTTATGGGAGACTATACCCACTATTATTAGAGTAAAAAACGAGTGGATGAAAATAAAAATAACCAAATATAGAAGCATATAAATAACAAGAACAATACCATGACAAGTGATAATCAAAACCAGAGAATTTAATACTCAACACAATGGTAATACATGATAAGATATGAAATTTCAAAGTGTCTACAATGAAAGTCAATGTAAAGACACAACTCCTCCAAAATGCTTTCCAAAGCACATCAGTTTCCCTCTCCCATGATCCAATATCAGAATGCAAACTATCACAATGCCTTGAATTTATCCAATCCTACAACAACAAAGTCGTCTCGGGTGCCGATTAGGTGGCTCAAATAGGGTCTGAGTAAAACTCATTAAGACACTACCAATGATGTTTAAAATGAGTCTAGTAAAAAGAAAGTGTAGAGAGATTTATAAAGCAAAAAATACATTTAAAAATTTAAAAATTTATCACATTTTCATTTAGTATTTAATAATAATATGAGGATAATTCAATTGTTGATTCCCAATTGAATCACAATTCATTATTATCATTTATTTGTTGTAGGTATTCAAGCCGAGAACCCCAAATCATAGTTGAAAAATCATTCATTATTATCTTTCATTGGGTGTTAGTCGTCATGCCTATAACCATAATTCCCATTGTGTTTAGGCCGTCTTTCAAGGATCATATTTTCTCAATAGGTGTAGTTCATAATACCTAACACCAAATAATATCAATCATGGATAACTATTGGGGATGAACACCATGTCAAAGTCCCAACTTATAATTAGTTCTAGGACGCCATTCCTAGCACCACAAAATCACATCCATTTAATCATTCATTAATTCATAAGGATTTCCCACATTATTCATTTACTAATCCGATAATTAGTTAAAAATTTCAAAGGCCACTATTTAAATCAAAAATTAACTTAGAATATAACCTATTAATTAATTAATTAATTAATTAACCAATCATCCCAATTATCTTTCCATAATAAATTTTTGAAATGTAATTATCCAAATGAAACCCCAAAAATTCATAATTAATTAACATAATTATTTATCATATATAACATCATGGTACATAATTAATTCTCATAATTAATAATATTACATTTCTAAAGAGAGTACCATATTTAATTCTCCCCAATTAATTATCCTACACAATTAAATCAATAACTCAATTACAATTTCTCAACCAATATCAAATATTCAAAAGAACTATTTTGGAAACCACCCTTCATTTGTTTTATCCATCAATTATCAATTAACTCAATAGGGTATATAAATTAAATTTAACCTTCCAAAACACACCAATTTATAAAATCAATCATCAAGTTAATCAAGTATATCAGACAATCACATTCACTTATCATAAAATAGGACTATGGGAGTTTGATTCAGACCACCTACCGCAGTATTATGAATGATGTTTCCCTAATGAAAATGTAATGCCCCAACCCCGGCTACCCAGAGTCGGTGCATTATTGCGTAACATCAGCAAGATCACAAAATATCAAGTCTCAAAAGACCGATTAGTTTAGTAGCCTTTGAAACACTAGATACATTCATAAGTCTTAAATTACATCATAAAGTAAAACAAAACTATAACAACATCTTGTTTTCATATCCCCTCATATTATCCCTGCAGGTCATTCATAATATACTTCATCACATCCTAGAAAAATTAAAACATTGGAAGGGGTGAGCTCTGATGCTCAGTGAGGATAACAATATGATGGAAGCTTTTATAAATAAAAATTAACATTTAAGGCAATGTATAACTAAAACAAAAGCCTTTTAAACTTGAACTTCAGTATAATATAGAAAAAATAAAATGAAATAATGTCATTTAATTATTCACATGGATATTCTACTAGTCGAATAATCAAATGCAATATCAATAACCACTTTCATAATGATGGAATGCATAATGCCAGACTATCATAACCACGTAGCCAAGGCCTCGTGCCAAGACTACAAATAAGATTTTGTCAAGGCCTCGTGCCAAGACACAAGTTTGTCTCATGAGACCTACAGATGCATCGAGGAGCTGTAGCGGGCTCCACCCGTTACTTATTATGTCCAATGCATTCCTCATATGAATAGGTTTAAACATATCATAAAACATAACATAATCGTATCACAAAAAACATGCATAAAGAAAACATAACATTTCCACATTTCATTCACAAGATATTAATAAGACACATTGATATAATAAAAACATTATGAAAACCATTTTCAATACCAAAATAAAAGAAAAGCAAAACATGGTATTTAATTTTAATTTAAAAAAACTTATGGCTTGTAGAGGAAGCCGAAACTCAAATAATGGTCACGGCTATTGAAAAGTCATTGTCGCCGCATACGTACGACAAAAAACATTCCATTTTTTCATTTAGTAAAATTCTTCGTATAAAAAGATTCGTTTAAAAAAAACATAAAATTCCAAGGGGTTTATACACCGTATAAAACAATGTTGTGTATAAAACAAAATATGCCTCAATGAAAGGAGATTGAGACGAAATCCCTTACAAAGATCATTTTTTAAATAAAATAGATCTATTATGTGTATTCACTATATTTACACATAATGAATGTATAAATACCAGTTAGGACATAATAATATCTTGACATAATTTGAAAGTAAGAGATTAACCAAAAGAATGGAAATTGGATTAAGAAATTCCCTTACCTCGTGTCCGTCTTGACTTGCCGTTCTTTAACCTCATAAATAATAAAATAGAGTTAATTTATAATTTCTTAAGAACCTTTTTAAAGTTTATTATTCCTTTTATATCACTTACTAACATGTAATGAATATTATGTAATTATTTATGTTAATAATGGTCATTTTGTCGATCTTTGGTACTTGAGTCAAAAATAAACTTCTTATAATTACAAGTTGTTCATGTGGTAAAATATTCATTATATTCAGAATTATATTCATGACGTAGATATCATATATATCATATATATCCATTATATACCTGAATTTTAAATATTACATAATAATTAGATGTAAGAAATGAAATTCACCATTCAAAGAGACGGTAAGTCGTACGTACGC
This sequence comes from Viscum album, assembly GCA_963277665.1. Lineage (NCBI taxonomy): Eukaryota > Viridiplantae > Streptophyta > Magnoliopsida > Santalales > Viscaceae > Viscum > Viscum album. The sequence goes on from OY728145.1 coordinate 1,643,798,226, forward strand.
ATGAACGCTACTTTCATTTCTATTTTTTATTTAATGGAATGAAATTATTATTATATAAAGGTGTACTATAATTCCAGTATAATATAATGTATAATATTATTTACTCCATCCTTTATACATCCCACATATGGCATTAATGATTCTAATCACTTTGAGGGGGCGGTAGTCCGCACTTCCTAAAATGAAATCATCATGTTTACCCATAATGGAAATCATAATGGTGTGCCATAAATGAAAAATAACGAAGCATAAGGAAAACATAAAAATAATATATATCATATATAAAAAATAGTGTCATCATAATGGCCACCATGTGATGTGTTAAAATAATATTGAACAATCACCGTTTCGTGAGGCAGTATTTCACCACCAACAGAAACAGTATGTTCTTTAACCATTAGATGAAGGTGTGTGTAAGTTTAAATCAAATTTTTTCATAACAACATCCTAGTATATTTTAGATACTGTTGTTTTTACAAATTAAAGTGATAAAATTATTTTAAGGTTTTGGAGAAGTAAAATAAAACAAAAGAACATAAGAGAAGACATTGCCTTAAAATCATGTAACTCTTTTTGATTTGAGCCAAAGGCTTCCTTGGGAAGACTTATGCCCAAAGTGGGGCTTATAGGACTAAGAGAGGGATTTTGAGAGAGTATTTGGGCAGAATTTGGCCGAGCCAAATGGATTTTATGTTGTGAATAAGGTGGTAGTGGTGGGGGCCTTCTATAAGAGGAGAGGAGGGGCACTCTTGGAAGGTCATGAAATGTTACATTATTATGAAGTGATTTTCGGCTTTCAATGGTCAAAAATGATATATTTCTAGGATAAGGTGATAAGGGTTCGAAATATACCCATAAAATAGGTTTTATAAAAGTGTAAGTCTTAGATTTTACATTATCTTTTCATTTTATTTAAACCACTAATTAATGAGGTAATCGCTGCATCATCCTGGTGTCATTAAAAATTTAATTTATTTAATTTTTAAAAATTATAAAAAAATTCCCATGATGTAGGAAATATTTTTATATTTACAATGAATATTTATAGTCAAAAAGTTAACTAATATAACCCCATGTAATAATTGTTTTAGTAAAACAACACATGTTTGTGACAATTTTATTTTTACTTTAAATAATAAGTTATTAGTGACATTTTCATACCCAAGTGGCTCCATGGGGTCCCCAAGTTGACCCATGGATTGTATTGGGCGTACATGACTCATAAAATAAGTGTAGGACAAGTGTAAGGGTATTTTCATATTTTTATAATATAATTTTTACCTTAAATTTCACTAATTACCTTTAATGGCGACTAATAAAACTTAAAAGTTACTATTCACCAAAAAATTATTTTAATCCCATTGAATGGAATTTAATATCATAATGACAACCATTTATGTTGTATTTTGGAAATTCAATTCATAGAAGTGGTAAAGATTCATTTAATTGAAAAATCAGTTTTTTAACAACCACTTAGTGGTTTTACTATTCATCAAAAATTAATGTTTTTCAGAACAATGCTAAAATTTCACCCAAAGCTATAATTGATATTTTGAATTCAAAAATGTTGTCTATTTTAAAAAATTCCAAACATATAATTTTTATTAATTAATTTTATAATTAATTCTCGATGTCACAACAAATAACGTGTTTTAAAGAAACAATATATATCAAAAGATTGACAATTGTTTATCTCCAATTTCAAAGTGATATTAATTATAATAACCACCATTGGATAAAATGGTAAAAATATATTCTAATTATACTTTAAAATCAATCAATAGTATAATTTATCACTATAAATTATTTTTATTTAAAAAGTTGTTTTTAAGTATTTTTCAGTATTCATAAAAAAATGGAAGTTCTCATAAAATTACAAAAAATTCAACTTTGGATAATTTCGATATTACGAATACAAAAATGAAGTCCATTTTGAAATATAAAATTTATATAATTTCAAAAAGTGGGTATTACTACTCATAACGGCTACTTTGATTGGTCGCGGTGTGTTAGAACTCGAGGGTGCGTACAACACACACAGCTCTATTATTTAAAGAGAAGCTTACCATGGAAGCTTGGGGTGTTACATTCTCCCCTCCTTCGGTAAATTTCCTCCTCGCAATTTGAAATTTTTCTTTGAATATAAATGGCTGAAAATAGAAAATAACTTTGTAGAAAACCCACATCGGAAATAAGGTTAATAAAAATATAACATTAAAAGAAAGAAAGAGAAGTAAAAAGGTCACCCGAGATAGCCAATACTAGGATTCTATGAAAACATTGATATGGAGGAAAAAACCATCAAGGTCAGATGGAGAGTTATATAAAACAGGATTTGGAGAAAGTTTAACTACAAGAAAATCACAAACTTGTGATTGGTTAACCAATCATTGATTACCCATTAGGAAAAGTTGACCGACAATTTTTTTGTTTTAAGTTACCTTTAATAAAGTTGTGGATTGTATTTAGGAGATTTACTAAGAATGTAAGGAAATACACATACTTTTCATGTAGACGTTCATTCTTTAATAAATTTTCACCACAAACCCATCTTTCACTCAAAAAGATAATAGAACTCAAAAATATTATATTTATCCTAATCTTATAAGGTTCCAAATATTAACACATACCATTTAGATTAGGAAAAATATTTTGTAATAACCGGGGACTTATTGTAGGCTAGTGGTTGGTAATAAAGTCATGTCACACTATGGTTGTGGGTTTGATTCCTGCAGCTTTGTCCAACACGACGGGTTATCCCTTGACCTACAGGTTGTCCTTTTCTTAAAAATATAGTATTATAATATTCCAAAAATAATATTCAGAAATGTTTTAACTTTAAACAATACTAGCGAAAGTTCAACTTAATCAATCTCAACCTTTATAGTTATCCAAAATACCTCTCTCAAGACATTCTCTAAAAGGACTCTTAATTCCAAAATAAATTGTATCATCATATTCCTCAATCAATATAAAGTTTCTCTTATTGTCACATACAAAAATATGATTACCTTCATCATATTAAAACCTTAATGAAAAAAACAAGTACTATAGTACAATCCTTATATATATCACATTATTCTTATAACCAGAATATAATCCTTGAGTCCAAAGGCACCAATACATTAATTATTCCACATCAACTATAGTAACTGCATAAGATTGTCCTTGATCCCCTGGCCTTTTCTGAGGTAATTTTCCCTGACGCTTAGGAAATTCATTTGCATAATGCCCCATTTCCCTACAATTGTAGCATTCAACATTGATATCCTCTTTCTTTCCCTTGCAATCATGAGCCTGGTGACCTTTTTCAGCACATTTATATCAAACTCCCATTCCTTTTAGGCATGTATAGGGGTGATTCTTCCCAAAATTATTTCATAATAAAAAATCCTTCATTCCCTTTTTCCAATTACCTATCTCTTGTTCCATCGTTCTCTTCTTCTCTTGTTTTACCTTATTGTCATAAGATTTAGATAATTCTTTTTCTGTCTTGATAGCACATGAGATAATAGCATCGTACTACGAGAAGGTTTGTGAGACTAATGCTCTATGGAGAAATGGTTTTAAACCATCAAAGAAATGATCTATCTTACTTCTTGGGTTATGTATATAATCTGCAGCATGTCTTTCTAACCTTGTAAAGTTGGCCTCATACTTTGTGACATTATCATCCTCCTTTTTTCTCAGACTTAGAAATTTCCTTTCCATATCTGCTCGATGGTCATGAGGAAAGTATTTTTCTACGAAAATCTCTTTGAACTCCCTCTATTCCATATTAAATACTTCTTCATCTTCCTTTGTATTTTGAATCAACGACCACCATTGATCAGCATCTCCAGTGAGGCAGTAAACTCCCATGATAACCTTTTCCCTTTCACTACTCCCCATGGCATGAAATATTTTCTCTAAGGAATTCATCCATTGCTTAGCTACTAAGGGATTATTACCCCCATTGAATGTTGGTGGTTGTTGCCTCATGAAGAGGTCTAACATTGATCCTCCACATTGCAGATCAGGGTGCTCCATACGAGTATCGTTATTATTCATAACCTGAGTGAGTTGTCCCGGTATGGTGATAAGTTGATCAGTACTAGTTGTATCTCTAGCTCCACTATAATTATCTTGAGTAAAAGGGCAATCCCTACATGGAGTGCGCACATTGATATGTTTTCCATTCCTTCTACTAGGCGCCATTTCTAAACAATGGCATAAACTCTATTAGTTTATGAATCAAAATACATAATTCCATACTTGTAAAACACTTAACATAAATTGAACAATTTATGGATATAATCCATAATCATAAAAAAAATTCATTGAGGAAGTATATACTCATAAACCATTCATAATGGATTGTAAAGTAAATGAGAATTATCCTAATCATATCCCCTGGGATTGTTGTAACCAAGAGTGTAGCAAGGCCCATTGTCGTGCACCAGTTCCCATTAGAGTCTAGCTCAAAGTGGTGTTTTTGGGTCTTACCCCAAGGTACATCTGTGCCAGAGCCACCTCTACCTACTCGTATCCAGACAGGGATGTATTTCTCAGAAAACTCATAAAATATCTATAATACCAAAATTCTAGGACGCTCTTCTATATTAATCCTCAAAGTCTATCTTAGGGATATGTTCTCTAACCAGATTTTATCTAAATCTATCTTCCAAGGTTAGTACTAAACTGCATCTAATAAGAACTATAACGCCCCGACCCCAGCTACCCAGAGTCAGTGCATTATTTCGTAACATTGGCATGATCACAAAAGATCAAGTCTCGAAAGACCGATTAGTTTAGTAGCCTTGGAAATACTAGATACATTCATAAGTATTACATTACTTCATAAAGTAAAACAAAACTACAACAAAATATTGTCTTCATATCCCCTCATACTATCCTTGCAGGTCATTCATAATATACTTCTTCACATCCTGGAAAAATTAAAACATTGGAAGGGGTGATCTCAGATTTTCTGTAAGGATAACAATATAGCGGAAGCTTTTATAAATAAACATTAAAATTTAAGACAATGTATAACTAAAACAAAATCCATTTAAACTTGAACTTAAGAATAATATGGAAAAAATAATATGAAATAATGCCATTTATTTATTCACATGGATATTCTACTAGTCGAATAATTGCATGTAATATCAATAACCACTTTCATTATGATGGAATTCAAAATGTCAGACTATCATTACCATGTATCCAAGGCCTCGTGCCAAGTCTACAAATAAGTTTATGTCAAGGCATCGTGCCAAGACACTAGTTTGTCTCATGAGACCTACCGATGCATCAAGGAGCTATAGCGGGCTCCACCCGTCACTTATTAAGTCCAATGCATTCCTCATATGAATAGGTTTAAACATATCATAAACCATAACATAATCGTATCACATAAAACATGCATAACGGAAACATAACATTTTCACATTTCAATCACAAGATATCAATACAACACATTGATATAATAAAAACATTATCAAAACCATCTTCAATACCAAAATAAATGAAAATTAAAACATGGTATTTATTTTTCATTTTAAAAAAATTTATGGCTTGTAGAGGAAGATGAAACTCAAATAATGGTCACAGCGGCGGAGGAGTCGTTGTCACTGCATACGTATGACAAAAAAAACATTCCATTTTTTTGTTTAGTAAAACGCTTCATATAAAAATATTCCTTTTGAAAAAAAACATAAAAGTCAAAGGGGTTTATACACCGTATAAAAGAAATTTGTGTATAAAACAAAATATCCCTCAATGAAAGGAGATTGAGACGAAGTCCCTTACAAAGATCATTTTTTAAATAAAATAGATCTATTATGTGTATTCACTATATTTACATATAAAGATAGTATAAATACCAGATAGGACATAATAATATCATTACATAATTCAAAAGTAGGAGATTAACCCAAAGAATGGAAAATGGGTTAAGAAGTTCCCTTACCTCGTGTCCGTCTTGACTCGACCGTTCTTTAACCACCTGAATAATAAACTAGAGTTAATTTATAATTTCTTAAGAACCTTTTTCAAGTTTATTATTCCTTTTATATCTCTTATTACCATGTTATGAATATTATGTAATTATTTATTTTAATAACGGTCGTTTTGTCGAGCTTTGGTACTTGAGTCAAAAAAAACTTTTTATAATTACAAGTTGTTCATGTGGGGAAATATCCATTATATCCAGAATTATAGTCATGATGTATATACAAAATATATTATATATATCCAGTATATACATGCATTTATAATATTACATAACATTTAGAGATAAGAAATGAAATGCACCGTTCATGGAGACGGTAAGCCATACGTACGCATGAACGCTAATTTCATTTCAATTTCATAATTAATGGAATGAAATTATAATTATATAAAGGTATACTATATTTCCAGTATAATATCATGTATAATATTATTTACTCCATCCTTTATACATACCACATATGGCACTAACGATTCAAATCACTTTGAGGGGGCGGTAGTCCACACTTCCTAAAATGGAATCATCGCGTTTAACCATAATAGAAATCATAACGGTGTTCCATAAATGAAAAATATAGAAGTATAAGGAAAACATAAACATAATATATATCATATATAAAAAATAGTGTCATCATAATGTCCACAATGGGAGGTGTTAAAAGAAGATTGAACAATCATTGTTTCATGAGGCAGTATTTCGCCACCCACAGAAACAGTATGTTCTTTAACCATTAGAAGAAAGTGTGTCAGTTTAAATAAAATACATATCATAACAACATCCTTGTATATTTTAGATAATGTTTTTGTTACAAAATAATGTAATAAAAATATTTTAAGGGGTCGGATAAGAAAAATAAAACAAAAGAACATAAGAGAAGACATTAACTTTAAATCGGGTAACTCTTTTTGATTTGAGCCAAAGGCTTCCTTGGGAAGACTTCTGTCCAAATTGAGGCTTCTAGGAGTAAGATATGGAGTTTGAAAGAGTATTTGGTTGAGGTTTGACGAGACAAATGGCTTGGATTGTGTGAATAAGGTGGTAGTGGTGAGGGCCTTTTATTAGAGGAGGGGAGAGGCACTCTTGGAAGGTCATGAAATGTTACATTATTATGAAGTGATTTTCGGATTTCAAAGGTCCCACAATGATATATTTAGATGATAAGGTGATAAGGGTTCGAAATATACCCATTCAATAGGTTTTAGACAATTGTAAGTCATATATTTTACATTATCTTTTCATTTTATTTAAATCGTTAATTAATGAAGTAATCGATGCATCATCATAGTGTCATAAAAAATTTAATTTACATAATGTCTAAAAATTATAAACAAATTACCATGATGTAGGAAATATTTTTATATTTCCAATAAATATTTATAGTAAAAATTTTAACTTATATAACCCCATGTAATAATTGTTTTAGTAAAACAACACATGTTTGTGACAATTTTATTTTTACTTTAAATAAAAAGTTATTAATGACATTTTATTACCCATGTGGCTCCATGGGGTCCCCATGTTCACCCATGGATTTTCTTGGTCGGACATGACTCATACAATAAGGGTAGGACATGTGTAAGGGTATTTTCATATTTTTATAATATCATTTTTACTTAAATTTCACTAATTAACTTTAATCACGATTAATAAAACTTAAAAGTTACTATTCACCAAAAAAATTATTTAATCCCATTGAACAAAATTTTACATCCTAATGAAAACCATGTATGTCAGATTTTTTAAATTCAATTCATAGAAGCGGTAAAGTTTCATTTAAACGAAAAATCAGTTTTTTAACTATAACTTAGTGGTTTCACTATTCATCAAAAATTGATGTTTTTCAGAACAATGCCAAAATTTAACCCTAAGATATAATTGATATTCCGAATTCAAAAATTATTACTATTTTACAAAATTCCAAACATATAAGTTGCATTAATTAATTTTATAATTAATTCCCGTTGTCACAACAAATACCGTGTTTTTAAGAAACAATATATATCAAAAGATTGACAATGGTTTATGTCCAATTTCAAAGTGAAATTAATTCCAATGACCACCATTGGATAAAATAGTAAAAATATATTCTAATTATACTTTAAAACCATCAATATTATAATTTATCACTATATATTATTTTGATTAAAAAAGATGTTTTTAAGTATTTTTCACTATTCATAAAAAATTGGAAATTCTCAGAAAATTACAAAAAATCCAATTTAGGATATTTTTGAGATTAAAAATACAAAAATGAAGTCCATTTTGAAATATAAAGTTTATATAATTTCAGAATGTTGGTATTACTATTCATAACAGCTACTTTTATTGGTCGTGGTGTGTTAGAACTCTAGGTTGCGTACAACACACGTAGCTCTATTATTCAAAGAGAAGCGTACCATGGAAGCTTGGGGTGTTACAGAAAATCTCCAAAATCGATGTGGCACAACTTCATCAAACAAGATTCGAATCGAAATCTACGGAGGCACGAAGTTCTTCAATATTGGTTTTAATTCTCCAAATATTGTGTTCATATCACCTTGGAATCTCTTCGAGAGGCTTTGCAAACACCTTGAATTTTTCAAGCCTGAGAGAATGTCTAAAATAAGGATGTCTGGGGGGTTCGAGTGGTTTTAGTAATGATTTTCAGAATTGATATCATGTGTACACAGTTTCCTTGGTAAAGGAACATGGTTAGTAAAAACCATGTGCCAACCATGTGGTCCCCTTTGTCTAGTTTTGCATGGATGTCCCAGTTCAGTTGGATGATTTTCAAACATTGTACAAACTGTACAAACCTCTCTGTCTAGTTTCAAACTCTTGGCATGAAGTGGTTACATGGTTTTTTAAACCATGCACAAACCGTGCACAACCGACTATCCTATAGTTTCTTTAAAAGTTCATCCAAACACACCACAATTCATTACACTGAGTTAAAGGTACATAAGAGCTTCAAAATGTACCTCAGAAAATTCCTGAGATTACTCTATAAAATTCAACAATATTATATAAACTAACACATTTAGAATTTATATATGTACCCTAATCAAACAGGTTTTTATGGAAAATAATTATTAGTAAAAAATAATTGAAATTTTTTTAACTAATGATTATTATTAGACAGATTATAGTGAACAATACTAATTATTGTATAAAAAAATTAGTATAGGCCTTCTAATGGAAAGGTTTTATGAAACAACCTCTATATTATACCACTTTTTCTATATCCGATGAACCATTTCATATAACAATATCAGTCATATTCATATCCATTTTTTATTCAAATAATATCAAAATTAGTTTCTTTTATTATATTTCAATTTTCAATAGATTTAGTTTATATATGGATTTTATGTGTAATCATCAAAACATATTGAATTTTTTATCCCTTTATCTTATTTTATCCAAATTATTATATATTTTAATTTCTGGGATTTATAAAGACCTTTCATAATAATATTATTTACTTATTTATAAACTAGTTTTTTAAATAAATTTTGAATTCAATATATGCCTAATTTTAGTGTGATGTTTTAAATAATAGAATAAATTTTTTGGTTTAGATTTTTAGAATTTAAATGCTAAACATGGTTTTGGTCAGAGTGGATACTCAAGAGGGGGTGAATTGAGTTCCAATTAAAAATTTCTATTTTAAATATTTCTATTAAAATCCCCCAATTAAAAACAAAGTTAAACTATAGTGAATTTATAAAACAATAAGGGTTTGATTATGTTTTCAAAAGATTGATTAGGTCTCAGTTAATTTAATCAGATGATTAAATTAGCTTTTGAAACTAACATACTGATTTATAATAGTTAAAAAAACGTTCTAGAATAACTATCAATGTAACATTAAAACAATTTTATATTTTAATTTAATTAGCAGTGGAATATTTAATATAAGATAAAACCAAAATGAGTAAGCACAACAGTTTTAAAAAAAGAGGTTCAATCTCAAGCTAAGAATTAGTCCTCCCAAACAATTTATATAAATTTTTATCCACACCCTGGTTCGGGGTAAAAAATAGTACAGAGACAATCCAGGTACTGAGACCTCTACCACAGTTCTATGTGGGAAAACAAACAACAACACACTGGCTGTCCAGGTCTTACTTGACCTCTGCCACTATCCACAGTGGGATACATAAGAGTTATAGAAGGATTGTGTGAGGATTTAGAATCCTCTAGTTTAGCACAAGAGATGGTGTGTGTATAGAATATACAGAGTGCACACACTACTCAAAATGTGAATGACATAAACACAACAGAGCTAAACAAATAAGGATGATTTTAGAATGATCTATGTGTTGTGAGTGAAGCTCTGGACTCCTTGGTTTGAAGCAGTTGAAGCATTGAGTCCTTCTCTGGATTTTTTCCTGAAAACAGAGTGTTTTTTTCTTCAAATTCAATTTGATCAGCATGAGAATATGTACATTCATTGATGCTATTCACTATTTTTCATAGGTTCAACATGTTTTCTCTTCTTGTAAGAATGGCGCCATATATGTCCAGTGTTCTTAAAGTACGTGAGTGTCGGGATATAGCCCCTCCATTGTGTGTATTCACCATTACACATTACTGAAGCTATATCTTCCTTTTATACATTTAGCTTAGGCAATGGAAATGCTTACCTTTATCAAGGTATGAGATATAATTCTCTGACATGCCAATAACTATCATTAAATAAAATTAATTTAATTAAAGTCATCAAATATGACCATTTCTTAATAAATAAATAGAAATAGATTTTAAGTAGCATTGACTGGTTAGTAGTCATTTTATTAGTAGCTCTCTGTCAGTAGACTTGTAACAGTGGACTTTGTATAGCGGTGATATTCCTATCGGTAGCTCTCAGTTCTTGTACTGGTAGCTCCTCGTATCGGTATCTGTCTGTCGGTAGCTCTTATTGTATATCAATAACTCACTTATACTTGTAGTTACTCATATCGGTGACTGTCTGTATTGGTGAACATTGTATCAATAGCTTTGTATCGGTAGCCATTCGTCAGTCTAGTTGTATCGGTAGGTCTTTAAACGGTAGTTGTGTATGTCTGTATTGGTAGTCTTTCTCTATACCAGTGAACTTCATAACGGTAGGCTTGCACAAACTAGTAGACTTACATATACCGGTAGACTTACTCTAATGGTAGTTCTAGTGTAACAGTAGCTCATATCGGTAGGCTACATATCGGTAGACTTCATATCGGTGGAATTTGCTTACCGGTGGACTTATACATACCGGTATCTCTATTCTGTCGGTAGCTGTTATGCATATCGGGGACCTTTACAGTATCGGTGACCTCGTCTACCTATAGACTATGTACTAGTAGGTTTGTAACGATGACCCAACACTTAAATGCATATCTATTCTATGAAAAACACATACAGATTGTGTTAGTGTTAATTCGATGTATGAACAAACATAGATAAACATGGATTAACAAATTCTGATGATTATTTTGATATGTATCATATATATATATATAGGATTATAAGCACATATCGAGATTATCAAAACATATTAAATCATGATTGGGATTATCAAAATAGGTGAGTTCAACAATATCCCCCTTTTTGAGAATCACAACTCAAGGTATTATAATCCAAAAAAAAATAAAAGTATCAGTATAATATACAATTGATCATAGTTCTCAGCGTGAGTGATGACATTTTAAATTGTGAGAGTTTTAAAAGAATCAGTGGATATGGTATCTATATGCAATTGTATTAGAGAAAACAATATATTATAAAACAAATGTACCAGAGGGAAAATATAAAACAAATGTATTATGCTCATTAAATCTAATGATATTTCTTATTAGTTTTCCATGTTCTCCCTTAGAGATTATTTCTCCCCATATATGTTTCCCTTAGTTATTATTTCTCCCCCTTTGTGATTAGAAAAAAGAGAGACAAAAATGAAAGACATGAAAAGAGAAGTAACAGAGTGGATAATGGAATAAGATCATTTGTATCTCATGGAGTAAATAGATAAAGAGAAAAACATAAATGAAACACAATGAAATACAGGTGATTCCAATCAAATATCCTTTCCACTAATCAATCCACATCCTCAATATGATATTTTCCATTGGGATCAAAAGAGGATTCAGGCGAGATTGATATAGGTGTAAGCATAGGAATACCATAAATGATCAGAGGAGGCTGGGCTACTGAAACCATGCCCAGCTTATAATGTGTATATATTTGGGTGACCATAGGATTAAGGCTCCAAATGGCTTGGGCTGGAGTCATCTGATAAGTGGAAATAGTAGAGGCAGATGCAGGTAAAGCTGGAGGTACAATCACTGGTCGAGCATCAACATGCAAGAAAGGCAATAAAAGATTTCTGAATTCCATAATGATTCCTCCTCCTCGTTCCTTGGAAGAAATGAAATCATCCTTGTTTTCCATAAATTTTTCCAAATATGGATTCAATTCCCTGAGCTTTCTGATTTGTTCTATGAAGGCTTGATTGATAGGAGGTAGCTTCATGTTTTCTAACATAATTTTGAAATGGTTGATGAGTTGATGCTTGGTGTAGACCCTTTGGAAATATAAATCTACCTTGTCTTTCACTTATTTCGAAGAATCTTAAGCTTATCATATATAATCTTAGACAATTTTCATTATATCTCTAGTGGTAGACACCACTTGGGTCATGGAAGATGAGTCTGTAGTGCTACTGGTTGAAGCTGAACCAAGCTCTTCCTTCATCAAAGCTCTAATCAGATCCAATTCGATTAAAAGTCTCAGAGAAAGAGAACCAACAGAAAGAGTCACAGTTTCCTTGAAACTCTTAGTTAGCCCACTAATAAGATTTTTCACTACAGAATCTTTGGTGCTAACATGCTTAGTTATGGAATGCATAAACTCCTCAAAACCTGAGACCATTTGGCTGATTACACTCTTTACATAGGCCAAATCCTTTTCTTCTTGAGATTTAGAACTCATATAGGACTCTAGAGAGGCAACTGATCTCTTTAGAACATCAACATCCTCTTCCAAGCGAGAAAATTGATTATCGAAAGTTGTGATTTCATCCACTATCTCAACCACAAGGTTCACAAAATACAACCAAGAGAGAGGTCAAAAGAATTTAACATATTGCTCATCTCCTCAACAAATCGACTCTTTAACTCCATAATAAAAGCACTCAAAAACTCTTTCATCTCAACCTTAAAAGATTCTAAGTCATACCTAGTTACAATATTAGTAGGTAAAACAACAGGTTATCTTTTAGACACAATATTATCCACTGATTCAATCATGACTGATTGAATGGATGACACTAAGGATGCTTCCATTTTTCTTATCTCTTCCACGAAAGATGTATTGAGATCAGACTTCAAATGATCTAGATCATCTTTTCATAACATATACTCAAGTAATATCTCAGATAAAATATAATAATTAACATTTGGTGGACTGAGGGATATGTCATTATCACAATCTGGGTAATCCAATCCACAAACTACAAACCCTGGGTCATCTACCTAGTCTTCAATATCAATAGCCACTAAAACACTACCAAATCAGGTTGGATGCTCCCCCTCAACTGATACATTATACTATACAACAATAGCACCCTCAGCTGCTCAGTCTTCCTCATTAGAAGAATCTTTCCCAACTATCTCCATTTCTACAATAGCAGGAGGCTCCTCAGAGGAAATAAGCTCAAGAGTTCAGAACATCCAATCAGAGGAAATAAGCTCAAGGTTGCAGAAGTAGATGCTTTAGTTTCAGACACTCTTTCTTCTTCCTCATTCAATGTAGCAGCCTCTTCCTTATCTGATCTCTGCTGGTCTTCCTCATCTACAGGTGGCTCTTCATTTCTTACACCCAAAACAGTTTCTGTACTAGGTAAGTTCAAAGAAGAAATTTCCTTTTCTTGTGACACAGATTTAGGAGACGGGCTTGAATTCAAGTCCGGATCTCCTCCATCTGCTGCATTGGAATACTCTTCTTTTGAATCGTCATTATACTGTGGCTCCTCCTCATCTGGTCCTAGACTTGTATCCCTCACATCCTTAGTCCTAGAAGGATTATTCAAAGGATTAAACTTATCATATAACTTCGTATCATCAGTAACCCATTCCCCTCTCATTGGGTTCCAGCTTATCTTCATGTACTAACACATTGTGCTTTTGATACAAATTTTGTTTCTTACCACCAATATCTCATCATGAGACTCAGTTACTCCCTTTATTTTAATCACAAATGAAATCAACTTAGCATCGAATAAAGCATTGGTCTTTGATTTGGGACTGGTCATATCATCTATTTGAATTATCAGTAGCCTACATAGATTCAACTTCACACCATGTCTCAAGATATGTAATAGATATATATCTTAATATCTCAAATTTGAAAATTCCCCTCTTCTTTGACAAGGAACATGTTGCACAAATTTAAACAACAATATATTTTCTACATCCATTTTTGTAGCCACCACCTTTCTATGCTTGCCACTACCAGTGAGCACTTCTAATGCAGTCTCAAAATCATATATGTCACTTATAGGTGGTACTATATTCGATGAGTATCCAAAAACTCTTTCATGTGGTACTCTCTGGTACACAACTGACTTAATAGATGAAAAGGCTATTTCCTTTCCATTTACCCATGAAGTCATTCTATTTTCCTCAATGCATTTCTCAAAACTCACAAAATAATAGAACTGTTTTACTAGATTCGAATAGTAGGGGCCGTTGTTATTTGAGAAGAATTCTACCCATTTCTGATCATCCAGAACCTCAAGAACTAATGATTCACTAGACATAATCCATTCTGTGCATAGCCCTTTCACAATTACAATATCTCTATTTTGTAAATGCGGATTCATTGGACGCCTCCCCGATATTGTTCTACTAACACTAATACTTACTTCAGGCCCGACCTTCTACTTCTTCGTACTCAGATCATAAATGTCATCTCTGAGAGTATGGAGTTTGGTTTTTTCCATCTCTGGATTGAAGAATATAGGGTTTTCGTGAGATTTTAGGATTCAAGCAGTCGGGTTTGAGAGAGGAGAGTTAGGTGGATTGAGATGTAAATAATACTTATTTTTATAATTTATGAATCATAAAATAGATAAATAAATCATAATAAGTAATGTCTAAATGATACAAATTCCAGAGGCTAAAGGCATAAGTTTAAAACATCGCATAATAATAGTAGGGTATATCGGTGAGAATTCCTAACGGTGAGGTCCACTAACAGTGAGGTATATTAGTGAGGTTCATACCAGTGAGGTATAGCTGTGAGGTTCATACCAGTGAGGTATAACAGTGAGGTTCATACTAGTCAGCTAAAACAGTGAGGTTCATACCAGTGAGGTATAATGGTCTGGTTCATACCAGTGAGGTATAATGATGAGGGTTTGGTGAAAATGTCATCTAATTGATGTTCATTAACTATAAATTCACGAGTAATATCACCTTTTTGGTAATGATCTCTCGAAAAATGGTGCCTTACATTAATGTGTTTGGTCCTAGAGTGAGACATGGGATTCTTAGAGATGTTAATTTCACTAGTGTTATCTCAGTTAATAGATACATGTCTAAAATCATATCCATATTCCAACAAAGTGTGTTTCTTCCACAAAGTTTGTGCACAACAACTACCAGTATCTATATACTCGACTTCAGCAGTAGACAAAGCAATTGAATTCTGTTTCATACTACAACATGATACTAAGGAGTTTCCCAATAAATGACATGTTCCAAAAGTGCTCTTTCTATCTAGCTTGCATCCAGAAAATTCAGCATCCGAATAACTTATTAAATAAAAATATTGTTCTTTTGGATAAAAAATCCTAAATTTGCAGTATGTTTAAGATATTTCATAATTTTTTAAACAAAAATAAAATGAGATTCTTTAGGATTAGATTGAAACCTTACACATATAAAAACACTAAAAATAATATCTAGTCGACTAGCAGTAAGGTAATGTCGACTTCTAATCATTCCTCTGTAATTGGTTTGATCAACTGGTTTCCCAGATTCATCAGTTTCCAACTTGCAGGTATTACTCATGGGTGTATCACTTTCCATAATACTGTCTAAACCAAAGCGTTTTAAAAGATTTTTTGTATATTTACTTTGATTTAAAATAATACCTTTTACATTTTGAAAAACTTGAAATCCAAGAA
This sequence comes from Viscum album, assembly GCA_963277665.1. NCBI lineage: Eukaryota > Viridiplantae > Streptophyta > Magnoliopsida > Santalales > Viscaceae > Viscum > Viscum album. Next base: position 1,643,814,371 of record OY728145.1, read on the forward strand.
AATATTTGAGTTCTCCCATTAAAATCATTTCAAATTCATTTTGCATACTCTTTGAAAAATCAATACACAAAGTATTTTTAGAAGATCTGAAAATAATATCATCAACATTGATTTTTACTATCGAAACATCTTTAGAAATTCTTTTGATATAGAGAGTTGGATCAGCAATCCCTTTTGTAAAACCTTTTGAAATAAGAAAATTACTAATTCTATCATACCAGGCTTGTGGAGCTTGTTTCAAACCATATAAAGCTTTAGATAGATTAAAAACTTGATTTTGAAAATGAGGATTAGTAAATCCTAGTGGTTGTTCAACAAAAACATCTTCATTTATAAAACCATTTAGAAAAGCACTTTTAACATCCATTTGATATAACTTGAAATTCAGATGAGCATCATAGGAAAGTAAAATCCTAATGGCTTCTAATCTAGCTGTAGGGGAAAAGGTTTCCTCGTAGTCTATTCCTTCCTATTGAATATAACCTTGTGAAACTATCCTTTCTTTGTTTCTAATTATATTTCCATATTAATCAACTTTATTTCTAAAAACCCAATTAGTGCATATGGTCAAAGTGTCCTTAGGTCTGTCAACTAATTCCGAGACTTACTTTCTTTCATATTAATTCAATTCTTCTTGAATATCCATTACCCAAAATTCATAGTTGATTGCATCATTGATGTTTTTCGGGTATATCTGTGAAAAGGAGGCTTGATGTTCAACCTGGTTTCTTAGAGAAGCTGTAGTCTGTGTCCCTATATCAAGATTACCAATAACAGCATCTAAAGGATGATTCTTTAGAATCATATTTGATTTAGTTAAGGTAGGACTCGAAATTTCAGGTTCTTCTCTAGATTCAGGCTCTACAAAGATAGGTTCTGGTATGTTTCCAGAACTAGATGTCTTTACATCAGGTTCATTGATTTTATCATTAAGGTTCTAAATAGAAAAATCTTCTTCAAGATTTTCAACATAAGATTTGGGTTCATGTGGATAAGTTTCATCAAACTTGATGTGAACAAATTATTCCAGACATTTAGTTCTTTTGTTAAAGACTCTATAGGCTTTGTAGTTAAATAATAACCCCAAAAAATTCCTTCATCACTCTTTGATGAAAACTTGTCAAGATTATCTTTTCTATTGATAATAAAGACATTCCAACCAAAAACATTAAAGTAAGCAACTTTAGGCTTCTTATTATTCCATAATTCATAAGGGGTCTTCTTATGAAAAGGTCTAATCAGGACTCTATTTATAATATAACAAGTTTTATTTACAAATTCAACCTAAATGTAAATTGGAAGGTCATACTCATTAATCATAGTTCATTCAATCACTTGAAGGGTTTTGTTTCTTCTTTCTACTACACCATTTTGCTGAGGTGTTCTAGGGGCAGAAAAGTTATTATTATAGCCATTGTGTGAGAAATAAGTTTCAAACTCATTATTTTCAAACTCACAACCATGATCACTTCTCAGGTTCTTAATCAGAAGTCCAATAAGGTTCTCTATAGACTTGGAGTATTTAATAAATTAAGAACAAGCTTCACTTTTGTGAGCTAAAAAGTATACCCAAGTGTACCTAGAATAGTCATCTAATAATACATAGGCATATTGCTTCCCATTTAAACTAGAAAATCTAGAGGGTTCAAACAAGTCCATGTGAACCAACTCGACAGGTTGAGAAGTTGAAAATTATTTCATTAATTTAAATGAAACTTTATGTTGCGTTCTCTTTTGATAGGGATTACAAACTTTGTCTATTGGGAATTCAAGTTTAGGTAGGTCTCTAACTAAGTTGTTACTTGTCAGTTTTCTAAATGAATGAATGTTACAGTGTCCTAATCATCAGTGCCATATAAAAGACTCTTTATGAAAATCATTTAAGAAAGTAATGCTCTGTTTAGCCAAATAATTCAAATCAACAGCATAAAAATCTTCATTTCTCAAAGAAAAAAATACTAAAGTATTTTTAGAATTAAAAACATTACAAGAATAATTTTCAAACATAACATTGAAACCATAGTCACAAAACATAGAAATACTTAATAGGTTATACTTAACTCCATCAACAAATAAAACATTGGAAATTAAAACTGAACCAGTGTTACTAATCTGGCCTAGTCTGATGATATTTCCATCTGTGTTATCACCAAATGTGACATGGCATCCATAAAATTTGTCTAAACTCTTGAAGCATGAGTAATATCCAGACATGTGCCTTGAACATCCACTTTCCAAGTACCATACCTTCTTATGGGATCTTTTCAAGCATGTTTCCTACAAAATAGGTTAAAATAGAAAATGATTTTGGTACCCAGATTTTCTTGGGTCCATACAGGTTAGAAAGCAAAATTTTTGGTACCAAAATTTGTCTAATGGGTCTCAAATAATTTACATAATTGATATATTTTGAAATAAAAAGATTATTTTATCTATAACCATATGAGAACTAGTTGAAGGATATGAATTTCCATAACTAGAACTAGCAGCATTCTGTCCAGATTTAGGAAGAAATCTAGTATTAGTAATCTGTCTCTTTCTAGGATGATAGCCTATACCGGTGGTATATTTTGGCGACACTTGTTTTCCTAACATTTGTGTGAGTGTATCTTTTCCATTTGTGAATTTCTGTAAGTCCTTCCTTCATTTCTCATCCGAAAAATTCAGCTCAGTAATTTACTTAATTAATTGAGCATTATTTTCCTTTTCTATGTCATGTGCATAGTTATCAGAGCTGGTCAAAGCATTATGTTTCTTCAAGGTCTTATACATGTCCTTCAATTCATTACAACTTTCTTATAGTACATTAAAATAGTCAAATAACTCTTCACTAGACATATTTTCATATTCATAATCAGAATCAACTCCATAATAATATTAATTCAATGCAGGAGTATCTAATGATACTTCAGATGTGATTGTCATAAAACACATGTTAGCACGATTCGTTTTAGAATCAGAAACTTTAGAATCACTTGTGCTGTCTTCTGAAGCACTCTAGGTTACTTTCATAGATTTCATATACTTGTTGTCCTTGTAGTCATGTTTCATGTTGAACTTTAACTTTGGACGGTCTGATTTTACATGTCCTTTCCTTTTTTCACTCATAGCAGACAATGTCATCACTTTTATCTGTCTTATTCCAATCCTTCGTCCAATGACCTTTGTTGTCATATTTTCCCTTATAATTTCATTTTCTGCAGAATTTCTTATTCCTATAGAATTTTATAAATCTTCTGGATATCTGAGCCATATCAGCATCACTGTCAGATATACTCTCATCGCTACATGAGCTTTTAGTTGGTATGTGAACTTTCTCCTTGTCCTTGCTCTTTGAGGTAGATGTCTTGAAAGCTAATGAATTCTTCCTTGGTTCATAATCTTCTTCCTTTTTTTACTTTATGTTATTATTCATACATCATAATCTTACCCATTAATTCTTTAACAGGTAATTCAAAAATATCACAGGATTCTCTAATTGAAACAGATGTGCCTCTCCATTTGTCTGGAAAACATCTTAATATCCTCATGATATGTTCTTTTACAGAAATAGCTTTTTAATTTGAGCTCATATTGATGACTATCTCATTTAACCAGAGATAGATGTCATAAATAGGGTCTTCTCGATTCATTGTAAGTTAACATACATAATAGTATAGGTATTCAATATCATTTCATTGAAATTTTTTGTTCCTTCCTGAGAAATAGCCAAAGTGTCCCAGATTTCATATGCAGTTTTACAAGCATATATGTGATTAAATTCTTCATCTCCTAAATCACAATACAGAGCATTCATTTCTTTAATGTTATTATTGTGTGAAATTTTAGTAGGTTCATCCCATGTAGTTCTTTCAGTTTCTGGAATCTTATATTGAGTATCTATAGCCATCCAAGAGTCAAATCCCATACTTTTTAAATGAATTTTCATTTAAAGTTTCCACTGGGTATAATTTGTACCATTAAAGAATGGTGTCTTGTCTGTAGCAGCACCTTCTAGTCTATTGTCCATAATAATATTTCAGAAAATTTATTTAAAGAGATAAAATATAGAATTAACAAAAATTTAAGATCTTTAAGATACAACTAAAATTATAGTTCAAAAATAGAGTATTTGGATATCATTTATAAATAAAAAAACCTCTGATACCAAATTTTGGTCGGAGTGGATACTCAATAGGGGGGGTGAATTGAGTTCCAATTAAAAATTTCTATTAAAAATATTTCTAAAAAAATCCACCAACTAAAAACAAAGTTAAACTGTAGTGAATTTGTAAAATTGTAATGTTTGGATTAGGTTCTCAAAATATTGATTCAATCTTAGTTAATTTAATTAGAAGATTATATTATCTTTTGAAACTAACATACCGATTTACAATAGTTACAAATAATTTATAGAATAACTATCAAAGTAACTTTAAAACAATTTTACATTTCCAAGTAATTAGTAGTGAAATATTTAATATAGATTAAAACCAAAATGAGTAAGCACTACAGTTTTAAAATAACAGGTTCAGTCTCAAGCCGAGACATAGCCCTCTCAAAAAATTTATAAAAAATTTGATCTACACCCTAGATCGGGGTAAACAACAATACCTGGACTATCCAGGTACTAAGACCTCAACCAAAGTTCTACGTGGGAAAACAAAACAACATCACCCTGGATATCCTGGTTTTACATGACCTCTACCACTATACACAGTGGGATACAAAAGAGTTGTAGAAGATTTTTGTGAGTATTTAGAAATACTCTAGTTTAGCACATGAGACAGTGTGCATATAGACTATACAGAGTGCACACACTGCTCAAAATGTGAATGAAAGAAACACAACAGAGCTAAAAAAAAGGATGAGTTTAGAATGATCTATGTGTTTTGAGTGAAGCTCTGGACTCCTTGGTTTGAAGCTGTTGAAGCATTGAGTCCTTCTCTAGTTTTTTCTAGAAAACAGAGTGTCATTTTCTTCAAGTTCAGTTTGATCAGCTTGATAATATGTGCAGTCGTTGAAGCTCTTAACTCTTTTTCTTAGGTTCATCTTGTGTTCTCATCTTGTATGAATGGCCTCATGTATTTCTAGTGTTCTTCAAGTAAGTGAGTTTATGGATGTAGCACCTCTATTATGTGTATTCTCCACTACACTTTACTACATCTCGATCATCCTTTTATACTTTTAGCTCTGGAAATGGGAATGATTACCATTCTCTTGGTATGAGGTACGATTCCCTAACATGTGAACAACAATCATTAAATAACATTAATTGCATTAAAATCATCAAATATGACCATTTAATAATAAATAAATAGAAATAGATTTTATGTAGCATTGATAGGTTAGTAGTAATTTTATCAGTAACTCTCTGTTGGTAGACTTGTAATGGTGGACTTTGTGTAGCTGTGAGCATCCTATCAGTGGCTATCAGTTCTTGTACCGGTAGCTCTTTGTATCGATAGTTTTATGTCGGTAGATCTTATGGTCTATTAGTAACTCACTTGTACCAGTAGCTGCTCATATCGATGACTGTTTTTATAGGTGAAATTTGTATCAGTATCTTTGTATCAATAGTCGTTCGTCTGTCTAGTTGTATCGGTAGGTCTTTATAACAGAAGTTGTGTCTGTCATTATCGGTAGTCTTCCTCTATACCAGTGACCATCATAACAATAGACTTGGACAAACTAGTAGACTTACATAATCAAGTAGACTTACTCTAATGGTATATCTGGTGTAATGGTATCTCATATCGGTAGACTTCATATAGGTAGTCTTCATATCGGTGGCGTTTGCTTACCGGTGGACTTATACATACCAGTAACTATGTTCGGTTAGTAGCTGATATGCATATCGGTGACCTTAACATTATCGGTGACCTCGTCTATCGGTAGACTAAGAAATGGTAGGTCTGTAACGGTGACCCAACACTTAAATAATTATCTATTCTATGCAAAACACATCCATATTGAGTTAGAGTTAATTCAAAGTATGAACAAACATAGATAAAAATAGATTAACATATTCTGATGATTATTCTGTTATGTATCATATATATATATAGGATTATAACCACATATCAAGATTATAAAAACATATTAAATCATGATTGGGATTATCAAAACAGCTGAGTTCAACACATGGAATCCCTATTTTCATTAAGTTATAATTAAATAGCATTGAAATTCAAATCCAAAATCACTTATTATTTCTTTTATGCCTATATAACTAACATTATGAGATATAGTCCAAGATAACTATCATTTTATTTATGATATCTTGATCCCTTAGAGGTAAAAAATATCCTTTCATGATCCCCATGTATTTTTGACATTGATTATTTCCAAAATTCCATAATTTCCATCATAGTTAATGTTTTCATGATCCTTCCATGAATTTTCCATCTTATTCCACAATGGATTTATATATTTTTTAAATTATATAAATTATATTTTCATATATTCCAGGCTACTAGAAATTATCCTAATCCTATACAACATATCTTTTCATTTGTCAATAAATTATTATTTGAGGATTAAAATTTTTCACTACCACACAATATATTTTGAGGGATTATTACATGTTTTTTCCTATAACTGGATGGTGGCTTGATTTTTTAAAGTGAAAATTTTATAACTGATTTCTTTCTTTCTAAAATATTTCACTTCTATTAGACTCATTCTAATTATTATATAGAGAAATACATATCGAATCATCCCATTGTACACATAGTTGACTAAATATAACACTATTTCCTTTGAGAAAATAGAACTACTAGCCTTATCATTGGATACATTGTTTTCCATTATATTATTTTTAACTAAATAGAATATTTATAACGACTCAAAATTCTCATATAATGATATTACCTATTTTAGAAGAATAATCATTACATTTCACAAACACATGATTGAGGAATGTAATAGATTACTAAATTTGGGAAATTGAAACACATTATTCTAATTTGTTGAAGAATATTAAACATCTCCCATAATGAACATCCCCTTTTTTACTCCTACAGAATTAACTGAGTAAAGGAAACATAAGAAACAGTGATCTTGGATACTCATTAATGGTAAACATGGATGTTATGTAAGGAAAAAATGACACAAGGGTATAATAAAATTAGAATGTCATCTGAAGATCATACCAACATATCAAAGATTATATACATGGGTCATATAATAAATATTTATTCTTTATAAGACATGAGTTATATGATTATCTAATCACATGATCTGTGAATGTATAAATGATTTTTAGACTTATAAATTGTAGAATACACACAATATTAGAATACATTAGACCAATGGTTCACCAATACATTACCAGTATGTTAGGATAGGGTTAATCACCAGTACACTTAATTTGTAGGGTATGACTATATCTCCAGATCAAGTGTAGAGGAAGAATCGGGGTGTTTGGGGAGACTGGGGAAATATGTTTTGATATGTGAGAATAATTGATAGAAATTCTTATAGATAATACATGTTAATTATTAGAATAGTTCAGTGGTGATATTTTATACGGCGGGTAGGATGTAAGAACATGTATTCTATGAGGTAAATCCTTCTCTGAGATTTATGATGGACTTGGGTTGTTAAGCCTATATCGGAGATAGAGAGCCTTTATTGAGGAACATGTATTAATGTTTAGGAATATCTGTTTATACGAATTAATAGAGTCCAGGTATAATCATGTTAAACCAGATAATGAGGGTGACTTGGGAGTTTGGACATATTTAGAGGTCGTTTTAGAATATTTATAGAAACTGGGATTAAAAAATGTTGGATGGAAAATTAGATGATGTGTACATGCTATATGACATATAAATGCTGTAAGAAATATTTCATTAACTAGTACGTTACGTGAAGTGGTAACACGTCGTGAACCCAATTAACATTATTTACTTCTTGATCATGAAAAATATTAACCTGAGGTTATGAATTTTTCAGAGTATCTCAGTAATTGATAAATAGATGATTTGAAATACTTTCACACTATGTTAGTCTTGTAGCTAGTGGTTTTTAGTGAAAATCCCACATAATTCTCTATATTGTTTGGTATAAACTCTCCCTTTTAGAAATTGTATAAGTTCTAGGAAATTTTGGATTATCTTCCTCCCCTATAGACATTCTAATTACACTTCTAATCTCATGTTAGTGTTTCCTCTTATGTTTTCATTCTCTTTAATCATCCCTTGTGGTTTGAATTTCAAAACATTTCCCACAGGTTTGTTATGAGGATTTGAACATGACTTAATTTGATCTAGATACTTCTTGTTATGTTCTCTTCCTTTATCTTTGCTTTAATTTTTTGTTGGAATCATTTCATTTTTTAGAAGTTTAAACCTAACCATATGGTCGGATTAATTGAAATGTATTCACAATATTGAGATTGAGTGAATGTAACATGTACTATAATAAACATGCTGATAAAAATATTTTCATGGATTGGAATATTGGTTGGATCCCATGGATTCAATGCTTTATGCGACCTAGATTATGGCTACCTATTGGTTAAGAATACCATTGAAAAATAGTAACATGTTTATGGTTTTAAAGTTTGTTTTCATGATATAATTCCTTAGGTGGTATCTTGATATAGAAAAATATGTAATGGAATGTTTCATATTGATATTATGATTTATCATTTTAGATTTCAATTAATTCAAAATGAAATGAAAAATGTAAATTTTCATAATTAACCGTTTTGATTTTTTAATGTGATATTGTGAAATAATTTCTCAAAGGGTTATATTAAGTGGGATATCCTAGGACATGTTGTAATGCTTATATGGGGAATTGACCTAGTTTGATATTATAATGACTATATTAAGAGGGATCTTCTTAGTCCTATAATGTAAAGCATATATAGTTTGTTGTCCTAGATTAATGTTGTAATTCTTATACTGGGAAGGATATGCCCATTCCTATGCTGGAATCATTATATAGTGAGCTTAGACCAGTTTGATGATGTAATACGTACATTGAGATGGTTATGCTCAGCCCCATGATGAAATGCACACACACACACACACATATATATATATATAGGGTTATGACCAGGGGAAAAGTTATTATAGAGAGAGCTCTTCATTGTTGTTAAATTAATCCATGGTATATGTATATGGTTGGAATGGATGTTCTATATTCTCAGAAAAATACTATAATGCTAAATTAGGTTGATTAATGAATTATAATAAATGATTGATTAATATACTTGTTAATATCTTTATGAGATACACTTATTAACTATCTAGTTACCTTTAGACATAGTGGTGTTGATATAATGATGGTTCTTCACACCCTATTGGGGCCATTGTTTGGTACCCATGTGGATTATATCATTGTAAAATTGGACAAAGAGAGTTGACATTACTTCATGTTCATTTGTGGTTTTCAGGATGGATTTGAGTTTGAATATGGGTTCGACATGTGTTTCAAGACCATGTTTTTTTTTTGTGATTTTTTGCATCAGATGCATAATTGTTTTGTATTGTTTTCAGTTTGACTATTAGATATATATAATCTTCTAGTTACATAAACATTAATTATTGGTTATTGGGGTCCCCATTATTCCATTATTGTGTAATTTATGTATTCTATTGTTTTTTTACTTTGATTTTATCGAAAATTATTTTTTATAGTGTATTATACATTTTACAAAGGGTTATAGTATTCCCACTTTAAATATAAAACCCTCACAAACAGTCAGTAACATTTGGAATATGGGGAGGTTCTTTTGAGGTCCAGTAACCAATCAGTTTTTTCCATGTGATAGAATTATTGAATGGGGGACATTGCAAATAATATATCACCTAAGATTCAATGTAATTCTGATTGTTTTAGTTATTGTATTAAAGATTACATAAGACTGGTGTATTATTATTTTCCCAAGTCATAATATGTTTGGATTACCAATTTTTTTATGTAATATGCTCATTACCATATAAAAAATACCAGTGTTCAATCAAATAATTTTTTTCATATATCACAATAGAGAGGGATGAAAATTAAAGATTATTCATGATTGAAATGAATGAATTGTATTTGATTATTTGGTATTTGATCAGTTTCATTCCATCCATCATCATGAAAGTTTGGTATTTTGAAAGAAAAAATATTGTAAGTGAAAATTAATTAACTAATAAATGGTAAATATTGAGAGATTAAAAAAACTCTTCAATGATTTTAAGACACCTATATATCATCTATGTCATAAAATTATTTTTATTGAAATTATTTTGTGACTTTATCATGGTAAAATAATCAATGGAATTTATAATACAATATTATATTATCTTATACCTTTTATAATAGCATACTTGTTGATGGTATTGATATTATCTCAAATCAAAATAAAAAATAGTTATTTAATGGCCATATTACATTTTATACTAATAAAAGTCACGGTTACTAGAAATATTTCAATAAATTATATATAGATAACACTGATTAATAATATTTTATAGATTGTGGTAAAACATGATCGATAAAAACTCTAGGTTGAACTACATAAATTGATTCATTGAATTTAATGTGCCACATTTAATTAATTTCAGGGATCTAAAATAAATTTACAACTAAATATATCTCATTTGATATTTGATAGAATAATGTAATGTTAAAAAAATAATTAGTTTTTTCATCCGGTAGATGGATTTTTATAGTGGATATTTGATTAATGATATCCTAATATATTAGATGAGGTGATTAATTTTATGTTTGGACAATCATATTATGGTTCTTCTCCATTTGGTTAGATGCTTACATCATACAAGACATGGATAGGTTTCATTCACATGTGTAACCATCCTCAATAGATGTATTTGAAATGGTCCTAGAAACTATTGAGTAAACACAAATCTCGACTCTCTGATCCTTGCAATGATATCAATGATAATATTCAACCATTAATAAATGAGTTTCACTAATATTGTAATGATGGTATGTATAAACAAAATGACTCTTCATTATATGTTTTTTAAAATTATGTTATTCTTCTGTGGATGAGAAATGATTTTCTTAGTTAGTCAATGATATTTGAAAATACCATGACATGTAAACTATATTTATATATCATTTTAATAGATAAATTCTCTAGAAGAACTAATTAATGAAACAATATAAATTTATTCGTTCATTCTTGATTCCTACTAAATGATAATCAATAAATGAAAAATAATCAATGGTTTTACAATTCCATTGAGAATAATAATGAATATTAACATATTTCTTGAAATAATTTTTTAAAGAACTATACAATGTATATTTTTAATTTAGAAAATGTAAAAAAATTGAGAAATATTAATAATGATTCCATTGAATCAATGATATAATTAAATGATGGATTTGTATTTTATAATTTTTTTATTGTTATCCAAATTTTTATTTTAATTTTAAGGAATAATTATCTTTTAGAAACACATATCTAAATTGTTTATTGTTCATCAACCCCTCATGGGGATCTAATGATGATGTATATGATCTTGTAGTTACTTAGTTCATTATGATATCACACCTGAATTGCAACATGTTTGTATTTGTGTATATAAATAGAATATTACCTATTATTTTTATGATATTACACATCAAAATAAAAATTGATTTCTAAATATACTTTAGAAAATTAATAATCATTATGGATATTGACTCAATATATTAGAACACATCTACAAAACTATGTTCCGTGTGAATTATCCAAAAACTATTTACTACCAAAAAAAACATGAATTTATTGAAACACTAATCCATAATTTATTGGATGATAATGATGAGGGATGATAATTTTGTTGAACCATTTTTATAAAATTTTAGGCATAAAAATATTATGTAATTCATTCTGAAAAAATATATAGGAAGAGGATCATTTATTTTTATTTTAGATAGAGATATTATTTCCTCCACCAATTTTCACTTTTATGTTTCATATAATTGTCTATTTTATATACTAAAATAATTTATTGGGAACTTATTTCCTCATCTTGGATGTATCAAAATCCAATAAATATTTTCTTAAAGAAAAAATATGTCTAGAATAAGAATTATCTAAAATGATCCATTGTGAAAGGTTATATTTCTAAAGAATATTTGGATTTAGATCCAATTTATTTGGGAGATGTGAGCCAAATAAGTTACCAAGAAATGGAAAATTGGGATGTGAATATTAATTAAATATAATACCTATTTCACTCAATCCCTAATTATGAATATTTATTTGATCATATATATTATAAACATTTAGTCTTGATCATTGTTATGATGCACATCACATAATTTTATTTAACTACGACTTCTTTGATGACTAGTCCATATATGTATTTTGATCATTTGTTTTTATATAATTCTATGTAGTTTTATATAAATCAAAATATTTTATTATAATTTAATATCAAAATCAAAAAAAAATTAGTCGAGTTTATATTTCATTACATATTATTTGGATAGTGACATCTTTTTAAAAAGTGTTTCCTATTTTGATTAAATTTAATGTGTGACTAATAAATTTTGAAAATATAAAAAATAAATATTCACGTAAATCTAATATTAATTAAAAATTATGTATCTTTTTTACTAATTATCATTCTCTATAAGGATATAATAACTCGTTATGTTTTTCCTAGTTCACAGGATTATGAATTAATATATCTTATCATCATTTAGTAGAATATTATTTTAACTGGTTAGGCGTTGGAGATGATAAGTAAATATTCTGTATTTATGTTAACTGATCATAAATAATATTTTTTCCAATGATTTTTATTATTTTTCCTAGCATTATAATTTCTATTACTATTGTGTTTTATATAAAATATTATTAATATATTATTAATACCACTATCATGTTCATTTGATGAAATGAAATTGGTTTGTTTTAATGATGAATATTAGAATATTAATTACTAATGTTTGAGTTTTAGTTATTTACATGAATCAATTCCTTGATATTGGTGAGCCATTTTTTATGCATCATTGGAGAACTAGGTAATTAATTTGAAAGGCCATCTAAGGCCTGGATTTATTTTCATTATTAATATAATTTTAATACATTTTGAAGAAGATAGATTTCATTTATTGGACAAAATCACTTCACCAAATTTTCATGATACATTTATTTAATATGATGAGAAAAGTAGTAAAAAATTTTAAGTTAGTTGAGAAACAGATTTGTGCAAGGTAAAAAATTGATGAAACAGTATATATATTCTTTCATTCGGATTACATTAACAATAGAATCTCTGGATGGCAGTATTCGAAAATAATTAATTTTTATTTTTTATGGATGGGAATGCTTGGTTTAGATTTTCTAATTTAAGTTAATTAAATTTGTTTCACATTAAAAAAAATGGTTCATAACTCATACATGGGACGGATACTCCCATTGTCACTATACCCTAATGATTCACATCTGTAGTGTTGAAAAATGTCTTCTTATCCACTAAAAACAAAATGACCTCTTGAAATTATCCTCTTACATGTTACACCCTACCACAAGGTAATGAAAAACAACTACCGGCCAACAATAGCACTCAAAAAAACCTATAAATTATAATACATGTATAACTGTTCCATAAAATGATTATACTATGACCATACTGGTTGAAGTTTTTTATTTTGATTAATATTTTGGATTCACAAATTTATTAAATGAGTTCTTAGTGAGACAAAACATTTCAATTAACACACAAATAACATAAAGATACCCCCACCATAAACCAAAATATATAATAATTACCATGATCTCACTAGAAACGAACATCGACGACATAGTCATACAAGGTAAGAACAAAATATTTTAAACTGTAGTTTTAGATTTTATATAACATGCCAGATTTATATGAAAATTTTCGTTTCTTGGGGTTTTTTTTAAAACAACTTCTAATAAAATAAAAGATAATACATATTTTGCTTGATAAATTGAAAATAAAAAAAATTAAAAAAAATTATATGTTATTTAAATATCAAAAATGTTGATTTAAACAAATTTAAACATCAATATTATAGGTTTAAATAGAATTTATAAAATTGAATTTTAAATTATTAAAAAATAGTATTTAAAGATATTTATGTTATTTTGTGGATTACATATCTAATTTTAATTATCTTTATATGAAAATTCCATTTAAAGTTACGTATTATATATTTTTATATTACATTTGATACATTTAAATATTTTATTTATATTTTACTTAGTACATATTTAAACTATAAGATCATTTTATATGTAAACTAGAAAATCATTTTTTCTTTATAGTATACAAAAAAAATTTCTAGTAAAATGTTAGTTTATATGTTATGCCTTTTTTTAATCCTAATTTTTTATTTGTTAGTTACAGTATTTTGCTTATTTTCAATTGTTTTGATTTCCAGTTAGAATTCCATAATTATTCCTTATAACCTTTTATTCCTTATATTCAATTACATTTTATAATTTAAATGTAAGTAAAATATTTATATTTTATTCCTATGTAGATTATGAATGATAGTTAAGAAATACAAAGAAATAGGTTTTGTGAACAATATTAATGGATGTGAATGGTGAGACTTCATCCTCTCATTCCATTTATTTTTATAATAGTTGTATTATATATTAATTTCAAAACATCATAAATAACATTATCATTAGTTTCAAAATTTATTTTAGTGACACTCCATCAGGATAAAGTTCCACAATATTAAGACTACTCCAAGTGTTGAGCCACCAGACTACTCTTGTAGGGGTTTTAGTATTGGTACATAGGGAAACCATTACGCATGTTCACTCCACGACCTGCCATCTGTTACATAATCTATGATAGATTTTTCTTCAACTACTCTACTTGAAGCCCCACATATATTATTAACATTCGATTCAGTATACTTTTTTAGTGTATCCAATTCACATTTGACATTTCTTTATTTCATAATGGCTCAACAACCCTTATATCATTATACCCCCATTTCTATATATCCAATATTACCCACCCATTTCTATTTGTGATTTAATTAATCTTCTCATATTAGTCATATTATATAGATTTCAAATGACTCATAGAATCTATTAGAGAATGCACATCCATCAGTGGTTACAGATCATTAATATCACAAAAATCAATTAGAGTTGAATAATCATACTGGATTTGTTTTATTCAAAAAATATCACTAATTTATGTTTCAATAAATTTATTTCAGCTGTATTATTCATTAAACATATAATCTTATTTTTTTCTTGATGAGAATGATCTTGTAATATGAGATGAGGTTTTATTCATGAAGTGTCAAACAATTTTAAACAAATTATGTATGACTAAAAATATGATGGTGGATTTATTGGTAAAAATGTTTAAAAATGTTAATGTATTATATAAATATTATAAAATTATAGTGACATAATTTTTGTTCATCCAATATCATAGATATATGAAAATTATTATATAAATAAGAATGCATGGGTGGGGATATTGTTAATAATATTTTTAAAACTTATATCAATATGTTTTATTTATTTAAATATTTTAATAAGTCCCCCAAGGTATCATTTTATCATTACTAATGTTCATGCAGTAATGGTATCATGATTGATAAAATTATAGGAATATCGGAGATCACATAATAATAGTATTTTTTATTCTATTAGAATCAACACTATGTTTGAGGGTCTGCCAACATTAAATGATTATCTTGTTAACCCATACTTGAATATAACCAATTATTAGAAGACTAATGAGTTTAATGTATCATTCAGATACTATATTTTTTAATCAAAATTAAATTAATATTATTTTTATTAATACATTTTTATGATTTAATTTTAATTTACATGAAACGTCAAGAAGAAATAATGAACCAGGTTGTTATTAATTTCATTAACACTCTAAGGTAAAATTATTTATAGGATCATAAAAAACCATGTATTTTTTATGTATATATGATTCTAATTAGGTATATATCATATTTACAATGTAATAAAATGACTCAAAAAAAGAAATGATTCAATAATCTAGTCGAAAATAATCCAATAATTATAAAATGAATCAACTATATATAGGAAGTATAAATCCATCACTAATCAAAATTTAATTTATAATAAAAAATCAGACTAAAATTACATGGAATGATCCAAATAAGTATGAGGTTTCTATATGTAAATAATTATTAGGTAATTAATAGATCATTAAAACTATGATTACATTATAAAATATTAAATTAAAACACAATTAGGGTATAATGAAAGACATTAGAACTAACAAGGCACTACTAACATGATCTATGGTCGCCAATCACTAACCATAACAAATAACAATGATCTAAAAATAGAATATAAGTTTAAGAATTGAGAATATGTATCAAAATAAACATTGTGTTCATTCCTAAAACGATTTTTTATCTGAATGATGCGTGATATACTTCCCATGTTCACACCAGGAACCCAAAACATATATTTATATGAATGTTATATGGGAAACATGACCTATAAACCCAACCCCTGCATTTTCTTATAAACAAGGCATGATCTGAAAAAATTGACTTATACCAAATTTTAACCTTCCAAACCAAAATAATTTAGTTAAATATTACCATATATATGTGTATATATATATTAGTGATGAGGTACAATATTCTGAACATGAAATGTATTATATTTTAATGATTTTCCAACCAAAACCCCAATATCCCATGAATTCCAATCAATCATTGAAACATCAATACCCAAAACAATAAATATTATCATGAGACAGTATAATACCATCTAAAACAATGTTTTCAATGTCAAATAAAAATGTTTAAGCATAAAATATACATAATTTAATTAATATATACATAAATCGAGTCACTAATCAATGATGATTCTTCCCCTTCTATTTATACAAAAATCATATTCAAAAAGGTGAAAAATATAAAATCACTGACTAGAAAACTCTCACTCAAAATTAAATATATGGCCACTATATATTACTTTTACATTTATAAAAAATCATTCCTTACAACATATCACACATAAAACACAAAAATCCCACAATATTTTCATAGACCAATATATTCGTATATTTCATCAATAAATCAATCAAAACCTAAAATATTATCTCATTAAATCATGAAAAAACAATATAATCATAACTAACATAAATTATTGAATCAAATGTAACAATTTTGAAGATATAACAATGGGTTAAAAAAATAACATGATGATAATAACACAGTCTTCAAAATCTTAGAATAAATATTTTCATTGATATATTTTTAAAACTACAAGTATTTTAAAAACATTTCATTTAAAACTATATCATTTTTTGTCACATAATAAGTTAAAAGATTTAACAATTAATCCCAGTTTTATTTAAAAAAATTATTTAGTATAATAAATAAATAAAACTTTGAACCATCCTAAACACATCCCAAATACCTATTATGAAACCAATTTTTTTTAAAACACACTTATTTTATTAAATTTAACAAGTTTTTATAAAAATAAACCATTGAAACAACAACATAGATAAAACTATTACTATAAAACAATATATGTAACATTAATAAACCAAATTCAAGAAAATTTAAAATAAAAACTATCTAAACTCAAATAAATTTTAAAAAAATAATCCTAAACCAATAAACTAAAAATTTATAATACTAATTTATTATTTCAACCATGGAAATAAATTAGAATTTTCCACCTTAATCTTACTCATGAATTTAAATAAGACAATTATAAAATTTGAATCATTATCTTTGATAGATTAAATTAAATCACCAAATTATTTTAAAACCTTATTACACAAAATTATTCATTTTTATTTGTGTATACAAAAAATAATAAACAATTTATAAAAATATATTTTGAATTAAATTAAATAATTTATAAAAAAACATAATAAATGAAAAATTTGGAAGGTCAATTACATTTAGTAGTTGTTTTATTTAAATTATATGTGTTCATTCCATAATAAATATGTTTTGGATCAAGGAGAATGATAAATAATATGAGTGTTATATTTTAACATACACAATTAAATGTTGTATGATTTATTAACATAATTTTAATAATTATAATCTGTTTTAAAACATAATAAAACATGTATAATTTCATAAGAGTTCTTTAGAGGCCCTAGGTGAGAAATTGGATGAAAAATTGGGCCTCATAATTATTTGAGACATCTATTTTTTAATGATCGCTATGGGATATAATAATTTAATGAGATGAAGAAAACCTTATTGAATGTGTACGAGCCCACATCATACACCGCTTACATATAATGACATAACACTTTTGAAAATATATTTTTTATGATTCATATAATAGGTTTCTTATATATAGAATTAGTGGATTGATTTTTTTTATTAATTTTTATGTTTATATAGATAAATATATCAAATTTTACATAAATGAAAAAATAATTATTCAAAAATCATAACAGTGCTCCTACCTCCCATCGATCACCTAAAAAATAATAGTATACACTATTGAAAATGCATAAAAAATTGGGAGATTAAAATAATGGTAACAAAATTATAATGTTGTTATAGTGTAAAGTGTCATAATATGATACCATAACAACAACAATCGTCATCCTGAAAATGGTGTATAAGGAAATGAAATGATAAGATCGATGATTCATAGAATATTTTGGAACAACATAATTCATAATGTCATAAAAATATGTCATGGGTCACTCCAATTACTATCACCATGAATTAAAATATTGAACATGGTGGATTGGGTATGTTCTACATTCTTGTAAATATATTCGAAATATTTCGATAGGAGACTGGGATCACTCTTCATTTGCAACAGTATTTTGGATAAAATAATATGGTGGATTTAGTTCAATCCCTAATAACATAATTAATATTTCATGATATATAAATATATAAAAATTCACTTGTGATATATACAATTTGAGGGCCACCCCACAAACATGTAAAGTCAAACATATATGTCACATATAAAGAGAAGAAACCATAAATAAATAAAAAGCATGGACAAGCACATGATAATGGAATGGGTTTCAAAATTCATATTTATAGTATAACAAATGAAAAATCCTTTTATTACCATGAGAAGAAGGAATTAAATCATTTCAAACTCACATAATTGAAAAATAAAGGTATTCATTGAACATAAAGTTATCATCTAGAAAATTAATGAAAATTTTTGTATGTTGAATGATTCAAGAGAAACCATTTGGGTGGAGTTTTTTGTAATTACTAAAGAGTATTTTAAATAAGTAATAATAATATAATTACAGATAAAACCATAATTGAAAAATAATTTTCTATATAAAATATATATGTTTTTTTGAATCTATACACTATAGAAATGATTTTTTGGGGGTGTTATTAATGTAATAAAAAAAAGAAATATGATGATATATAGATTAAAGTGTATAGAAATATAGAAATTTAAAATGGAAATAAAAACATATTTTACAATTGAAATATTAATGAAATATATTTATTAATATTTTTAAGGGAAAATATTAAAATATAAAATAATATCAGTAGAATAAAATTGATCCAAAATGATAATAATATAGGCAACATTTAATAAAAATGTAATGGTGGTTATATAAAATATACATTTTTATGTTTTATGAAACCATTATTCAAATCACACACCATAAAATATAAAAATAAAAATTTATTTTTAAAATTAGATAAGTTATACATTTTGGCCACTTGAGATAACACTTAATAAGGATTCCAAAAGGGGAATATTTGGATGAATGGAAATTATGACCTAGGAGATGAAATCATAATTTATATGGATAGGTATTACCCAGAATATTTTTTTATTTTCACAAAGGAATATACATAAAAATTAAAGAATATTTGAGTTAAATTTTATTTTATAATATATAAATAAGGTATTCTATATGTAATAAATAATAAAACCAAAGGTGAAACATTAAAACTCATGAAATCTAAATAAATTTTGAAAGACATGTATATATTAAAGAAGACATAAATCACAACCTAAATAAAGGAAGAGAATAAATTAAATTGGAGTTACCAATTTCAATAATAATTTATGAAATTATATGTAATGTGGGTAATAGTAACCCAAAAAAATGAATAATAGTGGTTAATATAAATTAGTGAGTTAATAAAAGGTGATAATGATAGAATCATTTATAGGATAACTCAGATTTTATAAAAACCCCTTGAAACAGAGAATGCAGGAAGTTCATGACAAAATACCATGAATATATATGATAAAAATATTTATCCAATTGATAGTATATAAAATATTAAAATTCAAATACATGTATTGAAGAAAATTATTCCCAATTGAATTTTGTTGAGATGAAACCCTTATATTAGTTATGAATGTACTCTTCACATTAAAATAAAATACCAAATAAAAAAAATAATATTTATTATATTTATATGAAATAAACTCATTAAACAATATGTAATTTTCTAATTTCCAACTATGTTCTATTTCTAATAATTTTTTTCACATTTTTCTCTTACGTTTATTATTTAGATTTGTTCAAATAAGATTATTATAAATCACTCAGTTTTAAGAATGTGGTAAATGGTTATTTAAAATAACATCATGGTCTCTAAAATTTATTTAAATTATTTATTTTATTATTATATTAGGAAAGTAATTAAAAAGTTTCAAAGGTTACAAAAAATATATCCAAAATAAGAATCATTTCATGATAAGCCCATTTACGGTGGCTAACGTCACCCGGCCATTTATTGATAATAATTTATATAGAGAAAAATATTATTTTTAAAATAATATTAATGGTGTGAACAAATATCATATTAGTTACTTAAATGTCATTTTTTAACCTATAATTTTGTTGGTGAGGTAAAATTGAACACTTTATTTATAGTTGTGGTAGTTTACACACACACATGATGGAATTTAACATTTTATTAATGATATAGGAGGAATGTATAATTTATATATAACATTAATGTAATAAAAAATATGAATTATCAGAATTGTTTTTTTAATATAATTTCACTCATTGAGTGCTTTGGAGGTGTGTATATGTAGAGAAGATATAGAGACCTTGGGTTTAGTGTATAAGGTATCCCTTAGAAGTTATTCCTTTGGGAACTCTATAAGGATGCATAATAGGAACTTTAAGTGATATAATGGATTCTGTGGAAGGGGTTGTATAAGGCCCCAGCCTTAAACCTTACTTAATATTGATTTAAAAGAATAATTCACGTTGAGGATATTTTCAGGTTTAGAGTTTTAGAGAATTAGAACATAACTATTACATCTCAAAAGATTACAAAGTAGTCACTTCTACTATGTTTCCAATATAAAAAAAAACTCTTAAAAAGAAACATGTCTAGTTCCATGTTTTATATAGCATGACATTCCCTTGATCCCATCCTTGACCTTATTCCACATTAAGTCCTGTGAAAAACATTTCAAAAAAACTTGGGGTGAGCATAAAAAGCTCAGTAAGGGATACACAACGAATGAAAACTGTTAGTTTTTCAAAATCAAGTAAACCATGTATACTCTATCAAAGTAATACCTTCACCTTCATGAAGTAGTAAAAACTCTTCACTGAATAAAGTATCATTACTTACCTTTTTGTAACCAAAGTATTACCATAAAACCCATATAAAGAACACATAACATATATAAAGGTAACTTGGTACATAAACATACTTAAGTGGAATAACCATACGGTCGACTTCCACACATATCACTTAAAGGAATAGCCATACGGCCAATTTCCATACATACTTAATGGAATAGCCATACGGTCGACTTCCATACCCAATGCATTGGAGGTTATAACGTAACCACCCGTCCTGGTATTCACGGCACCACCCGTCATATGGTTTATAACGTAACCACCCGTTAAAATGTCCAAGTACCAATATAAAATCATAAAACATAAAACCAATATAACGGAATGATAAAATTTCCACATTTCATTCACAATATATCATTAATATATTGACATAATAGAATCCTTTTTCAAAACCATTTTCAATACCAATATACATAAAAGATTATTTGGTATTTATTTTATTCTAAAAACATTACGGCTTGTTGAGAAAGCCAAAGACCAAATAATACTCGCGAAGGCGGAAAAGGTCGTTGTCACCGCGTACGTTAAAAAAAATACTTTTTGTCATTTAGTAAAACGCTTCGTAGAAAAATATTCCATTTGTATAAAAGTAATAGTCAAAGGGGTTTATACACCGTATAAAAGAAAGTTGTGTATAAAACGAAATATGCCTCAATGAAAGGAGATTGAGACGAAGTCCCTTACCTCGGGTCCGACTTGAATCGATCGTTCTTTAACGTCCTGAATAATAAAATTGAGTTAATTTATACTTGATTGAGAACCTTTTTAAAGTTCATTATTCCTTTTATATCACTTATTGTCATGTTATAAACATTATGAAACCATTTAAGTTAATAATGTTTGTTTTGTCAATATTTGGTTCTTAAGTCGAAAGTTGACTTCTTACAATTACATGTTGTTCGTGTGGTCAAAGGTTCTTTATATCCAAAATTAAATTCCTGATTTGGATATCATATATATCATATATATAAATAGTGACATCATAATGGACACCTTCGAAGGTGTTAAATGAGTATTGAACAATCATCGTTTCGGGAGGCAGAATTTCACCATCCACGGAAACCGTATGTTCTTTAACAATTTGATATAGTTTTGTGAGAGTGTAGCTCGAATAAATCTTATAACAACATCCTAGTATATTGAAGATACTAGTTTTGTTACAAAATAAGTAAATAAAAAGAGTTTAGAGGGTTGGAGAATCAAAATAAAACAAATGAACAAGAGAGAATGAATTACCTTTAAAAGTGTAAATCCTTTTGATTTGAGACTAAAGGCATCTTTTGAAATGATTCTTCCCAAAGGGAATCCTCTAGGATGAGTCGAGAGATGTGAAGAGAGTAAATGGGCAGGGGTTGGCTGAGCCAAAGTCTTGAGGAGTGTGTGAAATGAGGTAGAGGTGGGGGCCTTTTATAAGAGGAGAGGAGGGGCACTTTTGGAATGTAAAGAAATATTACTTTATATGAAAATGTTTTTCGGTTTTAAATGGTCCCACATTGAAATAATTCGTGGATAAGGTGATAAGGGTTCGAAATCCACTCATCCAATTGGTTTTGTATATGTGTAGTTCATGGATTTTACATTATCTTTCCATTTTATTTAAATCGTTAAATAATGAGGTCATCACTGCATCATCATGATGTCATAAATAATTTAATTTATTTAGTTTCTAAAATTTATAAAAAAAATACTATGATGTAGGAAATCTTTTTAGCTTTCCAATGACTATTTATAAACAAAAATCTGACTTGTATAAACCCATTTAAAAATTGTTTTATTAAAACATATCATGTTTGTGTCATTTTTTACTTTTACATTAAATAAAAAGTTATTTATGTCATTTCCCAACCAAAGTGGCTCCATGGGGTCCCCAAGTTTACCCATCGCTTGTCGTGGTCGGCCATGACACAACCAGTGAGGTTAGGACATGTGTCAATCTCATCTTATTTTATTAAAGCATTATTTTTACCTTAAACTACACTAATTGCCACTAATCGTGATTAAAAACTTAATAAGTTACTATTCACCAAAAAAATTATTTTCATCTCATTGAACCACATTTTACATCTTATTGACAACCATGTATGTCGGATTTTTGAAAATCAAAACACAATGATGGCAAAATTTCATTTAAACGGAAAATCAGTTTTTATAAGTACCACTTAGTGGTTTCACTATTCATAAAAAATTGAGGTTTTTCAGAAAATTACGAAAAATTCACCCTAAGCTATATTTGATATTACGAATTCAAAAAAGAAGTCTATTTTACAAAATTAAAAACATATAATCCACATTAATTAATTTAATAATTAATTCCCGCTGTCAGAGCAAATAGCATGTTTTTATGGAACAATAAGTATCAAAAGATTGACACTAGTTTAAGTCCGATTTCAAAGTGAAATTAATTCCAACGACCACTATTGGATTTAATGGTAAAAATATTTACTAATTTCACTTTAAAACCAATTCAAAAGATAATATAATCATAAAAATAAATTAGATTAAAAAGAGGTTTTGAATTAAAATACAACATTTTACACTATTCATTAAAAAAATGAACTTTATCAGAAAGGTACCAAAAATTTACACAAAGTAAATTTTGATATCTCGATTCTAAAGAAGAGTTATATTTGGTCCAAAAGAATTTATAAGATCGATCAAAACTATATTTAATGACGGTTCTCCGTCAAAAGGTGATAAGTGGACCTTTCGTGAAAATTTGGGTATAAATGCCTAAAATTGAACTCTTTCCGTATTTTAAGCCATTATCTTTTATTGGGTAAATGTAAAAACATTTAAAAACATATATAATCATATTTTAGTTATTTCTATCTATTCCCGCCAGTACAACGGCTACTCATTAACTAACATTTAAAATAATATTATTTTATTACTTGTGTGCAACGTAATTTTTCAAAGAAACTCATCGTTGAGTACCGAGTACGCTATCGAACGTAGAGACCCCTTTTAATTAAAATTAATATTCAATTCGTAAATATTAATAATTATGAAAATTATTTATTCTTTATTTACCTGTGATGTTACATCCCTCCCCCCTTTTGGGAATTGCATCCTCGCAATTTTATTCACTTATCAAAATAAGTGGGGGTATTTATCCCTCATAGCATTTTCAGATTCCCACGTTGCCTCTTCAATCACATGGTTTTTCCACAAAACCTTTACTTGATGAATCACCTTATTCCGTAACACCTGCTCCATGTGGTCAAGAATCTAGACTGGTTGTTCTTCATAAGATAGGTTCTCTTCCAGCTGAACTACCTTTGGACTCAAAACATGAGATGGATCAGGCATATACTTACTCAACATTGAAACATGAAAAACATTGTGTACCTGAGATAAACTCAGAGGTAAAGACACCCGGTATGCAATTGATCCAACTCTCTCTAAAACTTCATATGGCCCAATAAACCTTGGACTCAGCTTTCCTTTCTTACCAAATCTCATCACACTTCTCCAAGGAGAAACCTTGATAAAAACATGATCACCTACCTCGAAAGATAGATCCTTCCTCCGGTTATCCGCATAACTCTTCTGCCTGCTCTGAGCTGTTCTCATGTGCTTCTGAATCAACTGAACTTTTTCTGCCATCTCTTCTACCAATTCTGGTCCCATCAGCTTCCTTTCACCCACTTCATCCCAAAATGCTGGAGTTCGACACCGCTTCCCATATAATGCCTCAAATGGTGCCATCTGTATACTAGAATGAAAACTGTTATTATAAGAAAACTCAACCAAAGAAAGATGTTGGTCAGAACATCCCTAATAATCCATCGAACAAGCTCGTAGCATATCCTCCAATGTCTGAATTGTTCGTTCTGACTGCCCATCTGATTGAAGATACAAAGCTGTACTAAAATTTAATTCAATACCCAACAAATTCTGAAGGCCTTTCCAAAAGTTAGAAGTAAACATGGGATCACGATCCGATACAATGGAGAGAGGAACTCCATGTAACCTGACTATCTCTTTAAGATACAAACGGAAAAGTTGATCAAGAGAGAAAGTATCTCGTATAGCAAGGAAATGAGCAGATTTGGTCAAGCGATCAATAATAACCCAGATTGCATTATTACCTCGAGATGTCTTCGGTAATCCCACAAAAAAGTCCATGGATATATTTTCCCATTTACACTCCGGCACTGGTAAAGGCTGAAGCATCCCTTTCGGTAACTGCCTCTCTGCTTTAACCTGTTGACATGTCAAAGTCTTCACAGTAAAATCAGCAATGTCTCTTTTCATTCCATCCTACCAGTAATACTCCCACAGATCTCTGTACATCTTAGTACGACCAGGATGAACTGAAAACGGGGAACTATGAGCCTCACATAACAACTCATTCTTCAATTGTGAATCACAAGGCACACATAACCTCTTCCCAAACCTCAAAACACAAACACAAACTTATCCAAGAACTCATGGAAAATTTTATTCATAAGGTCCATGAATACAGCAGGTGCATTTGTTAACCGAAAAGGCATAACTACAAATTCATAATGGCCATATCTAGTACGGAACGCAGTCTTCGGAACATCTGCTTCTTTTACTTTCAACTGATGGTACTCCAACCTCAAGTCAATCTTTGAAAAATATTGAGCTCCCTGGAGCTGATACCACTTCATTCGATGGCCCAACATCTGCTGAAGTTGTTTCAAAGGATTTCACCACCCCGTTCTGCTTGTAGTCTGGCTGCATTCCCCCAGTTGAGTTCTTCGTTGGACACTCGTTTGCATAATGACCCATTTCATTACACTTAAAACATCTTACCTTTGGCTTTTTATTTCCTGCTTGATCATCTTCTTTACAGTTACGAGCAATATGACCAGACTTACCACACCAAAAGCACTTACCAGACTTGGATAAACATTCTCCAGGATGCATTTTACCACACTTCTCACAGGATGGATATTTGGTTTTCTTACCTCCTTGCTTCTTTGATGAATTATTCTCATTTTCCTGCCAACTAGACCTCTTATTCTGTTGTTTTTCATAGAACACTTGATCATCAGCAAACTCCATTTCCACCTTCTCCGCACAGTGAACAAGTTTTTCATAACTTTTGAACTCACGAGAAGATAAATCACTTCGATACTTTGGCTTTTACCCTGAGTAAAAATGGTTTATTTTACTATCAAGATCTCGTATGAAGTTTGGAGCATACCTTTCCAATCGAGTGAACTTTTCTTCATAAGTATCCACTGAATCATCCTCCTGCCTCAATTCTAGGAATTTTTTTTCCATCCTAAGATGAACCACCTTAGGAAAATATTTCTCAAGAAAAATACCTTTGAATTCGTCCCAGTGAAGATCCTCAATCTCATCACTATCCCTTATATTTTTCACCATCGACCACCACTGATCAGCTTCACCTTCAAAACGGTAAACAGCAAGACTAACCTTTTGATGTTCTGAACACCCCATGACATCAAAAATCTTCTCCAGTGCTTTAATCCACCCTTAAGCTTGCACAGGGTCAGATGATCCTCTGAATTATGGGGGATGTTGCCTCATGAAATGTTCCACCACTGACATGTTCCTCTGCGGTAGATCTGGCTGATCTCATGCATGGATACCACCACCATTTATAGCCTGAGTCAAATGTGCCATCACTGTAAAAAACTGTTCAGTTCCGATTCTGACCATCTCAGGTTGCTGATTTGGAAGGTTATCTTCCTCCTGATGTTGTCCCAACATATCTGCTTTGTTTCCTCTACGGAAAACCATTCTGAACACAGAAATATCTTTGGCGAAGCAACATGGTAATCCGTAAATGCTATATCATTTCAATCATATTATAATTTAACACTTTTCTAACTCCTAATGTTGTCTAAACCGACCTTTGATACCAACTATAATGCCCCAGCCTTAAACCATACTTAATATTGAAATAAAAGAATAATTCACATTGAAGATCTTTTTAGGTTTAGTGTTTTAGAGAATTAGAACATAACTATTACATCTCAAAAGATTACAAAGTAGTTACTTCTACTAAGTTTCCTATATAAAAAAACTCTAAAAAAAACATGTCTAGTTCCATGTTTTATATAGCAAGAAATTCCCATGATCCCATCCTTGACCTTATTCCACATTAAGTCCTGTGAAAAAAATTTCAAAAAAACATGGGGTGAGCATAAAAATCTCAGTAAGGGATACACAAAGAATGAAAACTGTTAGTTTTTCAAAATCAAGTAAACCATGTATACTCTATCAAATTAATACCTTCACCTTCATGAAGTAGTAAAAACTCTTCACTGAATAAAGTATCATTACTTACCTTTTTGTAACCAAAGTATTACCATAAAACCCATATAAAGAACACATAACATATATAAAGGTAACTTGGGACATAAACATACTTATGTGGAATAACCATACGGTCGACTTCCACACATATCACTTAAAGGAGTAGACATACAGCCAATTTCCATACATACTTAATGGAATAGCCATACGGCCGACTTCCACACCCAATGCATTGGAGGTTATAACGTAACCAGCCATCCTGGTATTCACGGCACCACCCGTCATATGGTTTATAATGTAACCACCCGTTAAAATGTCCAAGTACCAATATAAAATCATAAAACATAAAACCAATATAAAGGAATGATAAAATTTCCACATTTCAATCACAATATATCATAAATATATTGACATAATAGAATACTTTTTCAAAACCATTTTCAATACCAAAATACATAAAAGAGTATATGGTATTTATTTTATTCTAAAAACATTACGGCTTGTTGAGAAAGCCAAATACCAAATAATACTCGCGGCGGCGGAAAAGGTCGTTGTCATCGCGTACGTTAAAAAAACATTCCTTTTTGTCGTTTAGTAAAACGCTTCGTAGAAAAAGATTCCTTTTGTACAAAAGTAAAACTCAAGGGGGTTTATACACCGTATAAAAGAAAGTTGTGTATAAAATGAAATATGCCTCAATGAAAGGAGATTGAGACGAAGTCCCTTACCTCAGGGTCCGACTTGAATCGATCGTTCTTTAACGTCCTGAATAATAAACTTGGGTTAATTTATACTTGATTAAGAACCGTTTTAAAGTTCATTATTCCTTTTATATCACTTATTTCCATGTTATAAACATTATGTAACCATTTAAGTTAATAATGTTTGTTTTGTCAATATTTGGTTCTTAAGTCGAATGTTGACTTCTTACAATTACATGTTGTTCGTGTGGTCAAAAGTTCTTTATATCCAGAATGAAATTCCCGATTTGGATATCATATATATAATATATATAAATAGTTACATCATAATAGCCACCCTTGAAGGTGTTAAATGAGTATTGAACAATCATCGTTTCGGGAGGCAGAATTTCACCATCCACGGAAACCGTATGTTCTTTAACCATTTGATGTAGTTGTGTGAGAGTGTAGATTGAATAAATCTTATAAAAACATCCTAGTATATTTAAGATACTGGTGTTGTTACAAAATAAGTAAATAAAAAGAGTTTAGAGGGTTGGAGAAGCAAAATAAAACAAATGAACAAGAGAGAATGAATTACCTTTAAAAGTGTAACTCCTTTTGATTTGAGCCTAAAGGCTTCCTTTGAAAGGATTCTGCCCAAAGGGAATCCTCTAGGATGAGGATAGAGATTGGAAGAGAGTAAATGGGCAGGGGTTGGCCAAGCCAAAGGCTTTAGGAGTGTGTGAAATGAGGTAGAGGTGGGGGCCTTTTATAAGAGGAGAGGAGGGGCACTTTTGGAAAGTAAAGAAATATTACTTTATTTGAAAATGTTTTTCGGTTTTAAAAGGTCCCACATTGAAATAATTAGTGGATAAGGTGATAAGGGTTCGAAATCCACTCATCCAATTGGTTTTGGACAAGTGTAGTTTATAGATATTACATTATCTTTCCATTTTATTTAAATCGTTAAATAATGAGGTCATCGCTGCATCATCATGATGTCATAAATAATTTAATTTATTTAGTGTCTAAAAATTATAAAACAAATACTATGATGTTGGAAATCGTTTTAGATTTCCAATTACTATTTATAATCAAATATCTGACTTGTATAACCCCATTTAAAAATTGTTTTAGTAAAACATATCATGTTTGTGTCATTCTTACTTTTCCATTAAATAAAATGTTATTTATGTCATTTTCCAAACAAGTGGCTCCATGGGGTCCCCAAGTTTACCCATGGCTTGTCTTGGTCGGCCATGACACAACCAATGAGGTTAGTACATGTTTCAAGCTCATCTTATTTTATTAAAGCATTATTTTTACCTTAAACTACACTAATTACCACTAATCGCGATTAAAAACTTAATAAGTTACTATTCACCAAAAAATTATTTTAATCTCATTGAACCACATTTTACTTCTTAATTACAACCATGTATGTCAGATTTTTGAAAATTAAAACACAATGATGGAAAAATTTCATTTAAACAGAAAATCAGTTTTTATAAGTACCACTTAGTGGTTTCACTATTCATCAAAAATTGAAGTTTTTCAGAAAATTACCAAAAATTCACCCTAAGCTATATTTGATATTACGAATTCAAAAATGAAGTATATTTTTCAAAATTAAAAACATATAAGTCACATTAATTAATTTAATAATTAATTCCCGCTGTCAGAGCAAATAGCGTGTTTTTATGGAACAATAAGTATCAAAAGATTGACACTAGTTTAAGTCCGATTTAAAAGTGAAATTAATTACAACGACCACTATTGGATTTAATGGTAAAAATATTTTCTAATTTCACTTTAAAACCAATTCAAAAGATAATCTAATCATATAAATAAATTAGATTAAAAAAGGTTTTGAATTAAAATACAACATTTTACACTATTCATTAAAAAAAATGAACTTTATCAGAAAGGTACCAAAAATTTACACAAAGTAAATTTTGATATCCCTATTTTAAAGAAGAGTTATATTTGGTCCAAAATAATTTATAAGATCGATCAAAACTATATTTAATGACGGTTCTCTGTCAAAAGGTCATAAGTGGACCTTTCGTGAAAATTAGGGTATAAATGCCTAAAATTGAACTCTTTCCGTATTTTAAGCCTTTATCTTTTATTGGGTAAATGTAAAAACATTTAAAAACATATATAATCATATTTTAGTTATTTCTATCCATTCCCGCCAGTACAACGGCTACTCGTTAACTAACATTTAAAATAATATTATTTTATTACTTGTGTGCAACGTATGTTTTCAAAGAAACTCATCGTTGCGTACCGAGTACGCTATCGAACGTAGAAACCCCTTTTAATTAAAATTAATATTTAATTCGTAAATATTAATAAATATGAAAATTCTTTATTCTTTATTTACCTGGGATGTTACAGGTTGGGTGTTGAGGAGACAATATGGAAGATTTTTGGACTGTAATTTTTAATGGGTGTAGAAATAGAGAATATTTAGTCCCCGTTAATGAGTGAAAAAAGTTTAATTTTGAAAAAATTATTATTTATCAATAATATTACTCCATTAATCCAAGGAATGGGCTCTAAATAATAGAAAATACTTATTTGGGGAAAAAGATAAAGCTAATCTCTATAAACCATCCAATGTGAATTTTTTTCAAATGTTTTGACATTTTTTATAATTATAATTAACATTTACCTTAATTTACTGTTACAGTGGAAACTCTGCTTTCACCCATGGAGGCTAAATATAATTGAGAAAACTATATTTGAAATTATTTCATATTTTTGAAATTGTGAGTTCAAATATAGAAATAATATTTATAAATAAAAAATACCTCATTTCTTGAAATAAATATTAGTATTGTTTCATATAATGCATTAAAAACATGTTTTTAGGAAAACGAATATATTAAAAATGGTTTTAATTTTAGGGTAAAATAATAAATTTTATTTAATATATTAACAATGAAAATTTATATAATTAAAATAATATTTAATTATAATTAAAATAATTTCAAAGTATCATTTTTTGATGTGAATCTTTTAATAAAAAACAAAACACAGTTTTCATTAGCAAATATAAAATATTTTCTACGATGTTAATCACATGATTTACATAATAAAATATAATTTAAAAATAAAATATTTAAATTTATATAATATTTTTTTTATTTTATGATTTTTTTTGAGCAACATTAATTTATATCTTATATAATAAATGATTTAATGATAGCAATATTAGTATTTTTAAAATTCATTGAAAATTTTATTATTTTCAAAAAATATCATAAATTCATAATATGAAATTTTATTGTAATGAATTAAATATAGTGTTTAATTTCATAAAATTATATTTATAAATAATATTCATTTATATTTTATTTTCAGAAAATTAAATAAAAAATAAACTATTATTATTATAAACTTTCATCATTAAACATTAGATGTTCTTAATATTATTTGATTTCAATATCTATTTTCAGTGTTGCTAACTTATTATTTCATATATATTAATATTTTAATTATGTCAAGTTAGTTTATTAAGATATAAAATACAGAACATTGTATAATTGTTTACTGAAAGAAATATTAAATTTTTAATAAATACAGTTAAAACAATACCCTTAAAACATATTATTTATGTTCTGGAATTCAATTCGAGTACCATAAGGATACAAAAATAATTAATTTAACAATTGAATATTTTAATACTACTCATATTAATACTTATATATAACACGTAAAAATATATCATTATTATTCAAAAATTGAATTTCTATATCATTGACAGTATAATATTAAATTTAAAAATTAAAAATAGATGGCATTAGTGTACCTACTGGATCTATGAAAAATGATCATATTTATAATAACCATATTTTCAAAAAGCATATATAAAATGGACATATTTAGGACGGCCATTTTTAATTACTTTATATATATTTACTAAATCATTTTTTCATTTCATTAACACTTCACACGTGATGAATATTATTTCATATTATATATTTTTCATAATATTTTCCCCTTTAATTATGATATTAATCATTATTGGCTTTCTTTGGTTATTGGTAAACCACATGGTTGAATATAATCTTTGAGATTTCTTATTCTTTAGGATTTATTTCATTTCTATAAATAATACATTATTAATATTTACCATTTTAATGGATATATTTCATCCATGAAGGTTTATAATCTTGAAAATTTTGTACATAGATTAATGTGTTTTATTCATTATTACCTGAATATGATATAAGTAATTAATTTTTTTGATTGATATCTTGATTTGTAAAATTTCTAATCCCGTTTCAATTATTTCAAAAAATATAGAATCATTCTCTAAAATTATAGTTCAAAATAATAAAAATTATTGTGATTCTATAAGATCATAAAACACATAGAGTTACATTCCCCAACCCTCTAAAATAATTACATCCTCAAAATATTAATTACCACATAAAAATTCAAATATTCTAATATATTTTTAAATAATGATATGACACATTAGATAATTTTTACTGAATACAAACCTTATAAAATTCAGAAACATGTCTTTCCTCAGAATAATCATATACATAATATTGATTTTTTGTTCAATTAATCTTTAATAGTGTATACTATTAGTTTGTGTTAAGGGATATATAATATAACCTCGAAGAGGGCATGTGATGTACTAACTCATTAGTGTATACTATAGTTTGTATTAAGGGATATATAATATAATTTTTATCTATTGTTTTTATAATTAATTAGTCAATTTTTATTTCATCACTCATTACATAGAATATTAAAAAATATAATCCATAGATCAGTAGGTCTTATTAATTTTTATTATTAGACACATGAATACACTATTCACACTTAAAAAACTACATATTTATTTAAAATTCCATAGTGTTCTCCTCAATCCATATATCTTCCATAAAATTATTGGATAATGTAGGGAAAATTAATAATGAAAATGGTGATCCTGAAGACATTTATGGTTATAAACAACACAATGGGATGTTGAAATGGAATTATTTTATTCTATAAGGGGAGGGATCATTACAAAGAAAACATAAAGTAGTAAATGAAAGAATATGATTATAGAATCATTAAATAAATGGAAATAATATAATACATGCAATCATTAACATAAGTAAGGGGTTTTTATAAATAACATATAATGTGTGTAATATGATATGTTGGATTTGGATCATTTTGTATTCCAATAAACATTATGGATAACGTCACATGGTGATTAGTGTTCACTCTCCATTCATTTAATCTTTATTAAAAAAATTATGTTGTGATTTAGGTTTACTCCAAATTTAATTTCATAGAATCTCCATAAATATAAATCATTACTTAATTAATTTTAATGATATTAAATTCATGGAACAAAAAATACATAAAAAAATTCATAAATATATCTGAAACATGAAGAAAAGAATCCATAGCTAAATCATTAAAAAACATATCCCAAGATAATTAATTTGGATTCATAGTTATGATTTACATCATAATATAAGTCTAAATTACAATTAATACAAAGATAATAATGAATATAATCATTCTAATAATTATCAATTTAAAAAGGAAAATAGTTTTTGAACATGGACTTAAAATTTAGATAGTTAACAAGTTTTTTACAGATAAAAGAATAAGATTGAATCACTTAGGTATAGTTTTATGAGTTTTCTAAAAAAATTAATAGGGAAGGAAAAAAATTTATTTCATTAAACAAAAATTGGAACTAGTTTGTTGTATATATATATATATATAATTATTACGGCTTTTATGATATTAATTTATTAAAACTTTCTTGGTTATATTCTTGAAATGATAAATGAAATAAGAATTTTCCATTTAATATGGATTACATAAAAGTATAAGTTTCATTTGGAACTAAAAAAGGAATAACCCAAGAAAATAATACATTAGTTATATGAATATATATATGGTAAATATATTATAAAATATATTAATTCTTTGAGAATATTATTGTTCAATATAAGTAAAAATAAAAAGAGCAAGCAATCATCATGTAAGTAGGGTGACTAAAATTATCCCATCTAATTATTTAAAACATATTTAATGAATTCAAAACTCCAAATGTTTTTTAATAATTCTATCTATTAAAAATTGTATAAGAAAAATATGAATTTTTTTAGTGTAAAATATAATGATGTTTCAAATTAATAATTATATTAATGGTGCTAATGGAAATTATAAACAAGGAGGGGAAACCATAATTTAAATTGATGCAAAATATTTTTATGATATTTTCATTTTAAAATAGAGTTTTTTAACCCCATAAATATTATTTTAAAAAATAGTGATACATAATTATAAAAATATGGTATACCTTAAGATATTAAATATGTATCTTAAGGACAAACATCATACATAATGAATTATTTTTTAGTTATGGAAAATATGTATATTATTGGGAAGACTTCCATCTCATAAAAAACAATGAATGTCAACAAATTGAAGAAAATTTCCCTTGTTAAGCATTAATTTAAGGAATAATAATTCATATGGATTGTTTTTACTCCATACAAATGAGGCTTGGAAAATAATATTCAAATATACCTTGATGAAGGCACATTGAGATGAGAACCATTTTTATATAAGATAAATTATGTAAAAATGCATGGGATGGTAGAAAGGTTATATGTTAAAATATAATTAATATATATAATTAAATATATTATATATCCAATTCGATGTATATATAAATTTTAAATGAAATAATTTTGTTAATAGAAAATGCCCCCAATAAATGGGGTTTTTGATACGAAATGTCTACCTCATGTAAACATTTTTCCTTACATGCATAAAAACATCTAAAGAATTTATATAAGATTATAGGATATAAACTCGTGAAAAATATTAATCCAAATATAATTTTATAGGGTCTATATATTATCATTAAAAAAATATTTATATTATAGTTTTCTTTCCTATCAGCTATTCATTGTTTTTAAAAAAATACATTTGAGACACTTTTATTTTTATGAACATGTACAAAGGTTTAAAAATAATAATTCATGACCACAATAATTTTATAGGATGTTTTTATTTATTATTTCATTCAGAATATATAAATATATAGTTATAAATTTTATAAAATTTTTTTTTCAAAATTGTTATACATAAACTGACAAGACCATATAAGGTAGTTAAGGTTACTACAATAATTTATTATAAATATCATATATATAATGATCAATTTTATTCTTATATAATTTTACTTATATTAAAATTATGATATTATTTAACTGTATAACCTATTTAACCTATAATTTATGATGGTAATCGAATATTAGACATAATATTTATGGAGGGTGTAGTAATCACATAGACATAATTCCATTTTCTATATTCTTAATTATTTTAGAGAAATTATAAAATGGATATTTCATTACAGTAAAAATAAATAAAAATATTAAAAATTATTTCTTTCTTACAGTCATTTAATGAATGTATTCGAGGTGTGTAGGAGAGGAAAAGAGATACCAATGTTTTGTCAAGAGTATTACCCCCTTAAGATGTTCTTCCTATATTACCATGTTATGGATCCATAGCATGGAATTTTAACAATAAAAAGGATAATAATTAATTTTTATGGTGTTTATTAGATAAAATAAATTATTTTTAGTGTATCTGATTCCTTTTAATTAGTGGATAGATGTGAAAGAGTTGGTCTGCTTTTATAAGTGAATAAAAGTTCACTTTTGTAAAAACTCATTATTTTTCAAAATTATCTAACCATTATTCGAAGAGAAAGGATCCTAAGAAGGAAAGTATTTTTGGTGGGATTTATAAAAGGACAAAATTAATTCAAAAACACAATATAAAACATTATAATCCTTTTCAATATGTCAACTAACTTTTATCCAAAGTTTCCCCTGACGTGGTAACTTCAGTTTGACACATGGGATGTAATTATAACAAAAAAATTAAAATATTAATTATCTAATAATTTTATAATTATTATATAAAATATTTATATTATTTCATAAAATTAAATTTCGATGAGTTATAGAAATGAATTTTTTACTAGCACATGTAACATGTAAAAACCCATTTTTAGGAATGAATCTATAAATTATACACAAGATTTTTATTTAGGATAAATATATTATTTTAAATGAAATTATTTAAACAAATATAATAATAATAATAATAATAATAACTTTTCAATAATTTTTTTTTGAAAACCAAATTCCATAATTTGATTATTTAGTTTAAAAAAATTGTTAAGACTTCCCCTAAATTGTTTAGCACTTATGAATGTGTATTATATATCAACATAATATTTTGATATAAAATATTTAAAATTATAAAATAAATTTTGTATTATTAAATGGGTTTAAAAAACATTCTTGGAATTCATGTATAATAAAATTGATATTTTTAAAAAAAATAGAAAGAATATTATTAACATGGAAATTTATTATTAATGAAAAATATAAACATTTCATACCAATATAATTTTCATATAATGATATAAAAAATAGATTTATTTTATAAAATAATGATTCTATAATTTCTTTATTTAACATTTAAATGTAAAAATATAAACTACAAATAAAAATACTTATAAGGAAAAAGTATATTTTTAAACATTATGTGTTTTTCATATTACTTCATATTAGTATGTAATTTAATTTATTTTATAAAATCAGTTTATATATGATATTATTTTAATATATTAAATTTAATTTAATAAGTAACTATTAAAAATACATATTTATCCAATTACATAAGAATATATATTAATTTTATACTAATTATTCCAAAAAACATAATTATATATTCACTAAAATTTAATTTTAAAACTCCAGTGATAATAAAATATTTCTTTGAATAATATAATATTTTAATTATAATATTCTTAATATTTATAGAATAAATATAAAATTATATATTTTTATAAAATTTTAAAACATTTTTTCATTGTGTGTTATATTATTATAATAATACTAAATAAATATACCTGGTTGTATTATAAGTAAATGATATATGATCCCTACAAATATAAAAAATATCCACATCTCCAAGGAAAATATTTATAATGACCATTTTTTGAACTATATATTTCATTCGAATACATATACCTTCTAAGAAATTCATTCAATCCAGTATCACTTTAAAAGGCATATTTATTATTTAATATTTTATATTTTTCAGTATTCTTTCTCTGATCATGTTGATAATCATCTTTATTTTGTATTTTCCTATTGTTGATCATCAAGCCTAAAGATGATCCATGATATTTCTTATTGATAATTATTATTTTGTTCTCTCTCTATCATCCCATATTAATTTTTGTAATTTGAAAGGATACACTCCATACATATTGGTTAATATTCCATGGTGCAGAGTACATTGTTTTATGTTATTTAGATGTAATTTCCCACTTATGAATGAATAATGTGAATTTTGTTTCGTTCATTTGTTCAATAGAAGATTTGATAATATTATTTTAATCCATTTTAAGGATTACCATATTTTATAAAAGTATGTGAATAAATAAATAGATAAATATATAATTGTATTAATGGATCCTAAATACGATAATATTAGATAAAATTTATTGTATAAATATTTTTAAGAGACCCATAGAAAGGAATAGGGGTACCAAACAGAGGATGTTAAGGTTAAATAATTATCTATATCGGATCACTAAAGACATAAAAGGTTAAATAAAAAGGTTTTAAAGAGAATAATATTTAATTTATATAACGTCTGTTGGATTCGATGGGATTTGTGATGCATTATTTTCAATATATCACACATTAAAATATTCTCTTGTTGATGAAAATGATAGTCATAGTGTTGTTGGAGGAGATAAGATTCCTTACAATTATTGTGGTGAAGATATTATAGGTGATTTTCTGGTATGTATTCTCCTACTAATGGTGAGGACATTGGTTTCCATGATTATAATTGTGGTTATTCAAATTATATTCATCCTATATATTTATTACTATATATTTACCAATTAACTATGTGAATAGTTTTTTATGATGGAAATGGATTGAATATGTAATTTTATTTCGATTTTAACTTGTGTATAAATTATAAATTATTTATAATGTAAGCATACAATATCAAATGTGTTTTCTGACTTGATGAAAAATAATAATTTTGATTATTGTCTGTGATATAATGATTTAATTGTTAATTATGTGTCATTATAAGCAAGAATTAATTTTGGTGGAGTAACAACTTATACCATTATATTTATCACAATTTCTATTGAATCTTTTCAAATGTATTATAGAAAACCTTGCTAATATACATATTTGAACCCACCCATATACAAATTATTTCTATAAAACATTTTGAATATGCATATCATGATGGTAAACTGTCAATGATTATAGAATTAGTTATTATATCCTATACCAATCCATTCTACTCATTACCAGTGGTTTCAAACTAATTATATATACAAAAAAAATTATAGCGATGAATTAAAAAATTTAATCAATCACTGGACTTGGTAAAAATAATCTTATTAGTATGGGAGGACTGAATATTCAATTAATGATAAAATGATGGATATTATCTCCACCACGTGATACTTGAAATATTGATTAAACTTATAGACATCAATGAAAAATGGAAGTTATTTTTTCCAATGGAAGAAAATTTAGTCTTAGGTTTAGGAATCATAAAAATGGGTTACATTAGATTTTTGTTATTTAATTTTATGTTCTTCTTAGATATGAGGGAACTGAGGGACCATTAAAAGAAGGTAAACATATGGAAATAAATAGTTCCTTGTGTTTATGATGTTTGAACTAGAGGATGTATAATAAACTTCTTACTATTTTAAAATGTCATTTGGAAATCCCAACCTCACTTCCAGGTGATTCTATACATCATCTGCAAGGAATAAATTCGATATTTTCCAACCACATTATTTAAAACAATGAAAATATAATTCAAATATTCATTGAGGCCATACATAAATTAATGATAATATATAAATTTTACTCTAAAAAATCCATTAATAATTATTAAGTCTTTCTTGATTCCTCTATAACTTATAATGATGTCAGTGAATTTCATTGAGGTAACCTAGATGGAATAATAAAATGTCCTCATAAATAAATGTGAGGATTAAATATGATTACTACCATCTCAAAACCATTTAGATAGTTGATTTTTTATGAAATTTTACTATAATATTTTTCATGACTTACTCTATAGTGTCTTCTAGAAGGGGATTTAGTATGTGGTGCATCAATCTATGATAAGTTTATTTATAATCCATTATGATGAAAAGGTCAAAATCTATGAATGGGTTCTTGTGGATTCCCTAAATATAGTTACATTTATATAATCTAGATAGATATTCATTTAACTATACATAGTGTATCTATTTATAATTGAAATTGATTGAAGTCAATGATGCTTAATATGACTGAGATAGGGAAATATTACATCATACAATACTACTAGAGTTTTTTAATGATAATAAAATAACGTATTTGTCTATTTTCATTATTAAGAAAAATATGGAAAACTAATTGATACACTAATTACACATAACCATGTTGGAATTGATCATCTTATCAACATTAACACTAACTGTGGAACCATTAAAAGGATATATCTTATTGTTTTCCTAAATAAAACCATGGTGTCAAGTTGGATTGAATTTATTTTTTATATAAACTAAATTATTAATTCCAAGATTTTAAATTTTTTATCATATAAATACATCATTATGTTTTTTTATAATTAATTATACCAATGTTGTTCATCTGGTGCCTTGATTTCATTTGTCATTATCACCCTTACCTTTGATAACTCATTTATATGAGTGAAAATCCTTTTTAGAATGAAGGAAGGGCACATTCCACATCCTAAATAAGATAATCAAGAATAACTGAAGGAATTTGTCTCCAAACCTATAATAGATACTATGACATGGTTATATATTATAATTTGTCAATGTCTTCAATATACTCAAATTATAATCTTTATAGTTAAAAAAATATGATTTTTATAGAGGATAAGTCTACTGTAATGTGTTATCTACACCAGTATGGTGAACAAAAAAAATTAAAAAATTGAATATTTTTAGACATTCATTTTGTGAGTCCTAAAAATTAATGTTGTTTTTTGCAGTCACAAATTTATTCTCAAAGGACGGTATTGCAGTATAAAATATAAATTGGATTCACAGGCTGTAGAGGGACCTACCCATCATAAAATTAAGAGGTAATATTAGTGAACTATATATTTTTTATAATTATGGAATTGTGTATGAATTATATATATTTTGTTTCCATATATTGTAATTGAAGTATAAAATATCACCTTAAATAATTATAAGAATCTACTGGGGTATGATTCAAGTCATTTGGCGTAATGATGTACCTGACCACCTTGATCAGGAGGTGAATTCCCCCCCCCCTTTCTAATATTAAATATTTTTAGTGGTATTCAGGTGTGTAAAATGGAGAAACATTGTCATGGAGTACACAAATTAGACTAATGAGGGAATATTTGAGGCATTGGTATCATAATTATGGTCTAGATACATAAAATAAGAGTTAAAACAATCTTTTAAATGTGTTGATGGTAGTACATTTTTTGTCAACTATGATTTTTTTAGAAAAAAAATCAGTTTACTATGCCATAAATTATATCATATTTAAAAGTTTTGATTTAATTTTTATGAAACTTATATTTTTAGTCTATATGTCTATGTATCAATTTTTTAATACCCCAACTTATAAAGGGACCGATCCATGATGAAATTAAATCTTTTTTGTGACAACACAATACCATGACTCCTAGTTCTGTAATTAATAACATAATGTATATATATATATATATATTTTAAAAAATCAATAGAAAAATATGAAAACATTTACATTCCAATGGATATTTGTATTTTATTTTTTAGATAATTATTAAAAATCTTACATTATATTAGATTATTATAATTATAACTTTAAAAATATATCTTTATTCACTTGAGCTAGATCATTAATCACATCCAAACAACACTGGATACTCAAAT
This sequence comes from Viscum album, assembly GCA_963277665.1. NCBI lineage: Eukaryota > Viridiplantae > Streptophyta > Magnoliopsida > Santalales > Viscaceae > Viscum > Viscum album. The sequence continues at coordinate 1,643,855,878 of OY728145.1, forward strand.
AATCATATGGAAAAAATGTTAAAATTTTGGGTCAGCATATAATATCCATTATTGTGGCTTAAATCTAGTGGATAATTCGGTTTTAAAATACTATAAAATTTTCTTTATAAAAAATTTATTTCGAAAAAATATCTACGAAATCATTCCTTTGATAACATTTATATAAAATAAAAGACAATTGACACGATAAATAATTTCAAAAACATTACTCTACACTTTTATAATCATTAGAAATATAGTTCAAAATCTTTTAAAAATACATATCTCTTTGAATACATAATATCATTTTAAAATTTAATTACCATTAAAAAATTCATGATTTTCTCTTTCAAAACATAAAAAAATTCATTATATTTGACAAAATAAAATCAAATTAAATGGTACCTTCAAAACATTAATAAATCCATGAGCCCAATATTAGATATTCCATTAGAATATGTCCCCATTGTGTAAATGGATTCACATAACATCCATCGTCATCACATTTGAAACAAATGTTCTGAGCTTTATTAAATATTTTTCAATGAGGTTTTCAATTGTTAATTAATTTCCAATAAATAATCAATCAGAAAACCATATAATTATATTCAATAAAAAATAAATTTATAACACATAATTTTTTGAATAAGATTATTTTAGTAAAATAATATAACTTTTTTGTAAAATCCATATATCATGACTAATATATTTATTAAAGTATATAAATAATGAATAATACATTGGTAGTTTATTTTTTGAAAAAAAATCACTAAAATCCTATTTTAAAAATATCGTATGTTTATTCCAACAAAAATGATTAATATAGATAGGATTATGAAAAAATATAACACATTAAATGATTACATAGAAATGCATATGAAAATTTAAATATAATTCTTCACATAACCTATTTTTTCAAAAGTGGTTTTATAATAATAGAGGGATTATAAAAATATAAAAATTTTGTTTTCTATATAAAAATTTGAGATTAAAAGTCTAATAAAGTAATGGTACTTCATAATCCAATAAAGAGATTTTGAAAATAGCAATACACATACCACTATATTTTTTTGAAATAAGAATAGGAATTTTACAACATATTCCCTTAGAAAACTATTTCTGATATTAAAAATTGAGTATTTTTTTGAAGACAAATTTTACCATATAAAACTTTTTTGTGATGATTTAAAATTGTTTCTAAAATTATATGTTTGAAAAATTAGTCACCATTAAATTGTGGTCATATAGATTAGGATGAATCATAGCAGTGTCTCAAAAGTATTATTTATACCACTTTATGGTTAGACTAAGAGAAATAAGAAATGAGGAGGAAGAGAGAGATTATTTGTGTTTTTTTCCTTATGAATATAAAGCACTTATATAGATATCAGATCTTTCAATATTCTAGTTTGTTAATAAAATTAAAACTAAATGGAGTTTTTTCTTCTAATAGATCACTACTTTTTATGGAATTCCATTTAAAAGTATGTATTCATAAAGAACTTTTGTATCCATTACAATATATTTCATTATATATTCCCTAAAAACAAAATATGATGGTTTTGAGGTGTTTGAATTCAATCTAGAATTAAAATAAATATAGGAATATATATATATTATTTGTTGAAAGAAACAATGAATGTTGTAATTTTTTTGGGAAATATGGCATATGATATCATTACAGATTATCAAAGTGATATGAAATTTATATCAATTGATAATATATAAACATATATTAATTTTTATATATTTGTAAAAAAACAATTAGAAATACATTATAATAACGAGTAAAGGGTGATATTGTTTAAAACATTTTCATGGTTCCTAGGGTATCAGTTGATCAATACATGATGAAAAATTCAATTCCCTAATGTATTTTTTATTTATAAATAACTATATGTATTATTTCTCTTGAAAATGGTGAAATCCAGTTCATAAATGTTTTGTTTTATACACAATTAAGAAGATGATGATTAGATTAATAGGATTTCTATTATCCATCAGATCAAACTGCTGATGTTATATGTGAATCATTTAAATAAGGGTGAGTATTTCCCCTTTAAACCTTATCCCACAACATAATTTCATCTATTTTATAAATTTCATATATAATGAATGCACTCAAAAAAATATTTTGTTATAGAACCATGAGATCAGTACCCAGACACACATACACACACTTGGTCACATGGGCTATGCTAACCCATGATATGCATTCTCGTGAACCCTTGAGCACCCACCATCTAGTAACTATTTTATCCCACACACCAGACTATACATAGGATCTCACAACCTCCTATAGCCTGCAGATTTCTATGTCGATCTCTTCTATGGGGTTGATTGTGTTACTCAAACATGTGTAGTTGATTTTTCTTCTGTTGGCTATATGTTGGCTACATTTATATAAATAAACTTTTAAATTAAATAATGGAAATTAAAATCCAAATGATATAGTTTTTATAAATTTTTATTTATATATAAACTTTTTTAGACATAATATTCTTAATAATTTAATTTTTCCTATAAAAATTTCATTAAAATAATCACGTGTATTTTTTTGTCAAAAAGACTTATAATTATTTAAATAAATTTAAAAGGATTTATTATGTAAAATTTTTCATAATAATTCAGATATTTAAATAAGATAATGTTAAAATATATTTTATGTTATTTAGATATTGAAATTTAAATTAATGACATAAATATATTATAAAATTTATTTATTTTTATTAAAATAGAAAATATATTTTATAATAAAAATATTATCATTGAAAAATTACGAGAAATTTAATTTTTATTTATGTTGTAAAAATTATAATAAAATATTGCATTTATAATATTAAAAAGGCATATTTTTTAAAAATGATACCTCTATTTGTTTTAATTATTGGAAAAAACATTTAATTGTCATTTAATTAAAAATAAAAATATTATGAAAATATTGGGATTATACATTATCCCCCATAATGTAATTTCCCTTTCTCAATTATATCATCATGCTTAATCAAATTTTAAATATTAATTCTTCGATTTTAGAAAAACTAGGATAACTAAAATTGTATATTCATAAGAGTAATATATAATTTAATTTCATAGATCATACAAAATATATGAATTCATATATTATCTATAATAATGATATCATAATATCCAAAGTTATCTAAAATCATCTCTTCATATCAAATGTTACATTTTGATGCCCATAGTCATAGATCTAGTTTAGAAATGATGTTAAACATATTGTTTTAAAAAATAGTAACTGAAAAATATATAGTCAATTACATATCAGAAGATCATTTTTGTTTGTACAATTATGGGTTAGGAATTAACCTTAATTATATTAATGTCATACAAAACATTCAATAACAATACTATATCTATTCAATCGAGGTAGAACCACAATAAAAAAACCATCAGAATGTATAATGATTGTGGTAAATACATTTTAAAATATTGGGTGATAATAAAGATTCATAATAAAATGTTTTAAAATCATGTATAACATTATTTTTTATAAACTAAAAAAAATATTATAAAAAATTTATTTGAATACATCTATTTGAAGAAAAAATATTGAAATCATTCCTTTTAAAACAATTATATCAATGAAAAAACATTGATATTATTAAAACTATTGAAAATATTATTCTAGTGTTTTCATAAAAATGAGATACTATTTAATGAATTTTAGAACGAAATATCACTTTGAAAAACCATTTCGTATTCAAAATATAAAATCCATTGAGAAATACATTCATCTATCCTCGAAAACATTACTACTATTTTTTTAAAATAACTACATTTTATGGAATTAAAACATACACGGAACACTTTATTAAATCCTTAACTCCACAGGTACTATCATATTTATGAAAACTTCCCATCGGAGGTTATGGGTACACTTCTAATTCATCATCATCACATCAGACACCAATGTGATGATTTTTAATATAAAAAATTTTACTAGGCTTTCCATTCTCATTTTATTTCCAATAAAACATCCATTCGAAAACTATGTAGTTATTTTCTCGTTAAAATAATTTTATATCACAAAATAATTAGTAAATTTTTTAATGCAACACTGTAGTTTTTAGAATATCTCTATATTTCATGGATAATTATTTCAATAATAAATATAAAGATATGATAAAACCTAAGTAGTATATTTTTATAAATAATTTATAAAATTTTTATTTTAATAAAAAATTACAGTATTTTCAAAAACATGGAAAACTTACATATAGTTAATATAATATTTCATGTATAAATTTTTTATCATTGAATTAAACTTGATAATTTAAAATATATTTCATAATATAAAATATTTTCAAAATACGTTTTGATAATAATATATGCATAAAATAATATTTTAGTATTTCCTTTTTAAAAAATAACATAGAAATTTCCTATAAATTTCAATTACGTTTTTTTATAATAAGAAATAATGGTTTTTAAATAATTAATTATCTCACATAAGGTTTTTTCTAAATAATGAATATGAAATATTATTTCAGATTCTCTTACAAGATGGTATTTATAATAAAACATTTAACATATGATTTGAAAATAAATTTCCATTATCATATAGGGTTTTTTAGAAGCATGAAAATACTTTCAAAAATATATTTTAGAAAAATCAATCATCGTTACTTTGAGGAATTATATCATAGGATGAATCCACGGGGGGTTTCAGAAGTGGTAATTTTCCAACTCATTGAGTATTAATAAGAGTAGTTAATATTGATGACAAAGAGAAATTTTCCACATGATATTTTTATAAATAATATGAGGTCCTAATATAGATATATAATCTATCAATTTTCAATTCTATTAAAATAATAAAAGTAAAAATGATAATTTTTTTTATACAATTGGATTGGAAATTTGAAGAAATATATGTTATACATAAATCTACATAATTTTTTTGAGATGTCCATTTAAATTTCATTCATTTAACAATAAATTAAAATATAATATTTAAGCTGAATGTTTTTTGAATTTCTTTGTGCTTGTCGAGAAATCAATATATATATATATATATATATATATTATCATTCAAAATATTTTTTTGAAACAACAACAATGGATTTAGTTAATTAGATTTAAAAATTTAAATATTATTTCATTGAAGACTATATAATTAATAAGAATTTTATATCGACATAGAATATATATATACATACATAATTTCATTTATTTATAAAACATAATCTAAAATATGTCATAAAGAATAGTGATAGGAGGGAGACATTTTTTAAACCATATTTATGGTTCATAGAGTATTGTTGGTACACGACTTCACTAATAATTCAATATCATAGTATCATTATTATGTATAAAAAGCTATATATATAAGTAATCTTTAAGATGTTAAAATCCAGTGGGTTAATGGTAAGTTTTATGTGTGATGGAGAAGATTAAATTTAGAATGATTATATGGATGTCATCAATCACATCATAATACTGATGTTATATGTGTAACTTTTAAAGATGAGTTAATAGTTACCAAGTATACAATGTACCAAATTTATAATTTTACCATTTTCATGTTTCTATATATGAGAAACACTCTTAGAAATATTTTTATTCATGCTAACATTATATTTTTACCCGAGAAAACACTCAAAGATATAGGCTCATGGGTCAAGTAAACCCACAATGCCAATGCCAATACACTCATAATTTCACACCTTACTAAATTTATGCAAGACCATCGATATTAATTTGAAAATTTAATCACAACCCCTACAACATGTAGTTATCCAAGTCGAAATCCCCAATGTGTGTGACCCTTCGAGTCCCACATGATTCGTTAATAAGACCATGGTTGGTTTTGGTTTGGTGAATTTATATATATGTATATATACACACACACACACACACACACAGTTTGTTACATATGAGTAATTAAAATTAAAACTTTATCATTTTTTTCATTAATTAATACATATATGTGATTTCATAAACATAATATTCTAAAATAAACTATTTTCATATAAAAAAGTTCATAAAAACTATCACATTAATTTATTAATTAAAAAAATAAATGTAATTATCTAAATAATTTTAAAAAGACATATAATTTAAAAGATAACATAATAAGTATTCCATTAAAAAGGGTAAGTTAAAATGAATTTTATATTGTCTCTTTTTTAAAACCATTTAGATAATATAAATATTTTAAAAGTGAAATATATTTTAACTAAATTTAATTTTATTATTTTTGATAAAATTAGTATTGCTAAAAAATTATTAGAAAATTAAAATTTTATAATATTTAATATTTTATAGTCAAAATTGAAATTGAATTCAAAAATATATTTATTTTAATTTTTAATCCAACATTTTTTTAATATGAATGAAATTATTTAGTGAAAATTCAATTAAAATTAAATATTAGATAAAATTAATTGAATTTTACATAATTAATACTTTAAAAAAACATAAATTCTCATCAATTCTAAAGAGAATGCTTGTGATATAGAGTGGTAATATGACCCTGGTGATGTTTATATCTTCATATTTATGAGAGAAGGATTTGATGGTATGGATGTTTTTGAGTTCAACTACATCATATTTATATGATACAATGGAAGATGCCTAATTTCCAAAATATATTTGACTCTTCATGGATATGATGAGATCCTCAAATAGATATTTTGATATTATAGGTAAATCAAGGATTGATATATGGAGGAAAATGTCAATGAGATTATTGATCTTGTTTTACTATTAGGCAATAGTTAATCCTTTCACATGGATTGGATGCTCTTAGATAAGAAGTGATGATGGTTTATAAAGTTAAGGTCATGAAGCATGACTGGTTCAGAGCTCAATCTAAAATTGATTGGATTTTTTTAGAAAATGGATTGAATACTATAGTTTATTAAGATAAGAATCCAATCAAATGTGTTATATAGATACTCAGGAATATGTTATTGAAGAGGGATTATCATTAATCACTAAGAGAAACAATATTTTTATTTTTGTTAGGAGTATAAAATATGTTTTAAATGGTATAATAGTAACCAGTGTTCTTGTTGAACAAAAATTCACATGCCCTAATTTTTGTGGATGATTGGTTTAAAAATATAGATGGTTTGCTTCATTACTAACCTATTTATAGTGGTATACAATCCTAAAGGATTTTAAAAAGGAATAATAATTATTCTAAATATATGAGTCCTATATAATTTTATGAGTCTTGGATTCTCCATCCAATAATGGGGTTGTTAATTCAATTAGGTATCACAAATGATTGGGTATTTTAGATGGGTCTTCAATAAATAAATTATAATGTTATTATCTCATTCATTAAAATGAAGACTCTAAAGAATATAATTACACTATAGAGGAAAATGTAATTGAGGAGGGTACTTGAAGGGATATTTGGACCTAAATGATCATATGAAATCATTGTTTTGAATTATATCAAGCCACTCATAAAATTTATGTGTGCATTTATCATAGTAATACATCGATTTTATAAAAATTTCATTATTCGTGGGGTTAGTAGAGACATATTCTATATTTACAAAAGGAATTTAAAATTATATTACTCCATGTTATAAGGTGCCCAAATATCAATAATTATGGAAAAAAATTGATATGTTTCTATCTCTGGAAACTAGGGTAGGGGTAGTGGAAAGAGAGTTTTCTATTTCAATTTTCAATTGGTGTATTAATTGATTTTTCATGACAAAAATTTCTCTACTGTGTAGATATGGTAGCTTGTGATTTTATCATCCTAGAATAACTATACCCTATAATTACCATATATCAATTTGATACTAATATTTTGTCCAAGTTGGTATCCTGAGTAAATAGTTATAGTATGAGGATATAACTCAGGGGACATATTCTGAATTTGTTGATATAGAAAGATTGGGTGAGCATTTATAGTCTATGTGATGACATTTTTTAATGTTCTCATAGTATTTAATGCATTTGTGAGAAATTGGACAATATATTTTCTTGACATTATATATTTCATCATCAATGATATATGATGTTTTATAAAATTCATATAGTCCTCCAAGATATTTTTATATGTTTCATCTTATACAATCCCACCCAAAACAATTATCCATTGCCATTCCTAATAAATGACTATGGAATGATAGATTTAAATTTAATATTTCAGCCACATTAACTATGGAATTATATTTGAATCAAGACCAATATGTTTAAGGATTCATGTTTTGAACTGGTTGAAAATGATTTTTTTGAAAATTTTATTTACTAGATGAAATGTTTTAAAATATAATCTCTAGAATGAAATATTGAGATTTGGAACACTATGATGTGATGTTTCTAGACATGGGTAATTAGTCTGAGGGGTTTCTAGGGTGTCTCATTATGTTTTGGGAGCACAAGGGCCGGAAATAAAAAATTTGGAAAGTTTGTAATGGGAGCTTAGTTTTCCTGAAATAGTGGGGCCTACAATAGCAAACTATGTGGTTGAAGTATAGGTGTTGACATTCCCCGCATGGGCTGTACACAGTTAGTCCAAACCTTGATCTTTTTCTTTAAATGTAGTGCCACTTATCTAGTACCTCAACACTATTCAATAAAAGGATTTTTAATGCATTGGCTTACCGTGTGGGGAAAATCATGTGAGGTAATTTTAAAGGTAGTAGATGTCACATTATTGGTGCCTGGTTTGGAAAATTGTGTGGCCCAAACCCTAATGTGTTTTAATTTTCAAGAAATTAAATCATTTAAATTTGAATTGAATTAAAAAAATATATATTTAAGAATAATAATATTATTATTATAATTATGTTATTATTATTAATGAGTTTAGGTTTTAAGGAAATAAAAGGAGGTCCTCCCACCCCCCTTACTTATATCACACAACATACCTAACCACATTTCCCATGGTTGTGCACTCACACCCCTCTTAGGCTAACACTTCCCATGATGGATTTCACAATATTTTCCACTCAGTTCATGCCTGATTCACATGGAATGCCTTCTCCTCACACATCTTGGTCAAATTAAGCTAATTTTATTGTCTTCCTATCACCCTATGTTGTTCGGTTAAAGCTCTGGTGTAAGGGATTAACCCCTCTCAAGTTATATTACATTATTTGGTTTTTTGGAATGTCTATGGAGTACCTTGTTCATATTATTCCATCTTCCAATGAAGGATAAGGGGATTGGTTTGAATAATCATTCCCACATTGTTTTATTGTATTATTTTCCATTTTTTGTCTTTTTTTTCTCAATTTATTTGTTGTACTTTTATATATTATGGGTTCATGGTAGTTTACATTGACTTTGTGGGTCACTTCGGTGATGTTTATGAAATTATAGTTGTGTTTGATGTGTGTTTGACAACTGCTAGATGTCTTGATCACACACACATAGGTAAACCAAAATATTCATTTCCCACTTTTATATGTTTCATTATGCCTAGGAGAATACGTATATATGATTATTTGGTATATAGATATATATAACTTTTTATGTGTGTTAATTCATGGAGAAACCATTTCCATAATGATCGTTTCATGTTCCGAGTGTTTGGTTTAGTCCATATTTGGCGGTATGATCCCTTTCCATTCCATAAAATTAAAAATTCATTTATTAAATGATTTATTCACTTTCCTTCCAATTAACTAATGCGTCTTGACTTCTAGAATGAATGTTTAAATTGGTCTTACAGGATTTCTCAAGGAATAATGTCATGTTATTATAATAAAACCCCCTCCAACAAAGGTATGCTGTCTTCTAGGACACAATGTGGTGATATTTAATTATATCATGCTCTTTATGGTTTGAGTTTACCATATGCCAACTTATTAGTGATTTATTTGTGGAAAGATAGTATTTGGTCACTTTGAATACCTTTAAATAACTAGGCTTCAATTTTCTAATGTTTATCAAACCAAATCCCCTCATAGCTGTTTGGTCCTCATTTAAGTGGAATTAAATAAGTGTAATTGCATAAGTGGGTTCATGCCTTATTTCCCAGACACTTATCATTATATCATGAGCCATATAAATGCAATTTACATGATCTATACAATTAAATGGAATTATTTGTGTGGGATTTTCATTAATGTTATTAGTATCTTTGTTAAATTGAATCATATTGTTTTACATGAAATCTCCAAAGGGATGGTCAGATCTTTCCCCTTAGGGATTCTTTGTTAAATTATTTTTTTGAAATGTTATGTTTTTAATGGAAATGAAGAATGTATAAAAATTCAAAAGAGTTGTATCCTTTTTCATTGATTAATAAATGTGATAATGGTTATAAAGATATGGATATAAATTCAAATCATGAGAAGTAATAACTATTTATAGCTCTATTTTTAGGTAATATGTAAATGGTCATTGATGGGAGGTAATTCCACATGCATGTTATAATTATTATATTCTTTATAGAAGATGAGAATGATGTTAAGGGATGTATGATGAGCATGGACACACATGGTCTATTACAAGGGTTTTGGTCATGAAAAACCTAACCACTACTTCGATATAGGTTATAGTATTTTTGGGAAGAACATGAAATCATAGAGTATTTCTATGGTGTGCACACTCACCATCCTGAGTTACTGGGGGGATGTTCCCTACTCAATCTAGATGTCATGATTTCTACCACATGAGTATATCTTATCAATTCTTAGAATCTCATTAGATGCCTACATGTTACATCCGGGTCCACTACAACAATATATATATATATATATCAGGTTTACTACCCCTAGAGTTGGTCTTTTTAACTAGTATATTGGTGATGGATTCCTACGTATTATCTTTAGTCCACCTATGTATATATACAAATATGTAGATATATATAATATTTATATATATTTATATTTATATTTATATTTACATGATCAGAATCTTAATCCGATTATGAGATGATGTAGGTATAGCCACTAGGTGTCCCTTAGGAACATGGACGACTGGGTGTGTATTTATTCAATTTTGTTAATTACATTTATATACCTATACACTTTATAATTAATATTGAACTATTTAGATTGAAACCTGGAGTCAAGATCAACAGATTGTGTTAAATTTCATGATGCTTATAGTGATGGCCTTATGGATTTTTAGTTCTTATATTCACATACGTCAAGTATTGAAATATTTTGTAAATCATGATTGTTTGACTCCTCATGTTTTAGTAATGGTTTAATGATCACAAATCCTATTACTGTTAATTAATCTAATTCTTAATTGACCATCGTGTTAATGATCTCCAATCTCAATAATAACTACACATCATGTTTTAATGATAGCAAGTCTTATTGATGTTAATTACTCTCTTTATTATTTACAAGTCTTATGCATGATCACAAATCTCACTTATATTGTCAAGCCTTTATATTTATGATTCAAGTTCTCTTACTCTATTCTAGTTAAGATCAATCCATATTATACATATTTATATCTAAGTCTAAATACAGATATTTGTCTAAGTATAGAGACACTATGATGTTTGACACAGTAAGACAGGCTGTGTACAAGACACAGTCACAGTCACCCAGACACCGTGAAGGACAAACTGTGACCCAGATAGCGTGAAGGAAAAACCGTGACCCAGACACCATGAAGGACACACCGTGAGATAGACACCGTGACATGGAGACACAGTGAATCACATATCGTGAAGCATATACCTTGAATAAGACACCGTTAACATAATCATCGTGACACTGTTTCATAACTTTTTTTTCAATATTATTTAAATAATGCTAACGATCATATTTGATGGTTTTAATGAAATTAATGATATTTAATGATAGTTTTTGGTATTTTAGGAAACTTTATCTCATACCTATGAAAAGGGAATCATTTCCTACTACCAAAGCTCATGGAATATAAGGAAGATTGAGCTGTAGTACATGAGATCAAGTGTGTGAATATATAACTGGAAAAACTTACATTAGAACGACAACTCAAGAAACTCGAGTGCACTGTGAAAAACTAGAAGAACAATCCTGAGCATGAAGGAGAGATTTAAATACTTACAAAGAACTTTCATGAGTACAATCCAACACCTCTGGAGAACACAAGAACCCAAGCTGAACTACGACACTATGTTTTTCAACAGAAAAACCAGAGAAGGACTTAGAAGCAATTCTGCTGAATCCAACGAGTCCAGAGCTGCATTTATAATCAATAGAGCTTTCTAAACTCTTATCTGTTCTCTTTGAGTGATTTTTTTATTTACTTTCGAGCAGTGTGGTGTACTCTGTATATCTTACACACACACTATCTCTTGCACTGAACTGGAAGATATCAAAATCCTCACTCCAAAACTCTTAACTCTTGTTTACCTACATCATCTGTGGAAGAGGTCCTTGTGTGGCATGGTCTTTGTTTTGTTTCCCATGAAGACTAGTTGGAGAGGTCCATGCATATCCTGGACCATTTCACAAACTATTATTAATCCAGATCCAGGGTGTGGATCAAATTTATATAAATTTGAGAGGACTATGTCTCGACTTGAGACCGAACCTCTTGTTATATCTGCAGTTCTTTTTAGTTTATATCATATATATATATATATATATATATATATTTTATTTTCCACTTCTTGTTAATTTGAAATATAAAAATATTTTAAAGATACTTTGATCGTTAAATTAGAAATTGTTTATGATTATTGTGAAGTAGTAGGTTAGCTTCAAAAGCCAGTTTAATCTTGTGATTAAATTGACTGAGAACTAATCAATCATTAAGAAGCTAATTGAACATTTACAATCTATATAAATTCACTACAGTTTAAATTTTTTTTAAATTGGGGGATTTTAAATAGATAATATTTTAACAGAAATTATAATTGGAACTCAATTCACCCCCCCCCCCACTTGAGTATCCACACCAACCAACATTTGGTATCATAGGTTTGTTTTTGTTAAAGGATTTTTGAAATAAATTTTTTTTAAAACTGTGAATTTAGTTGCATATTAAGGATCTTAAATTTCTGTTATTTCTAAATATTTATCTGTCTAAATTTACATTGTAAAAACTAGTTTTGGACAATAGACTAGAGGGTGCTGCTACTAACAGGACACATTCCTTCAATGGTACAAACAATTCTCAGTGGAAACTTAAAATTAAAATTTATTTAGAGAGTATGGTTTTCGATATTTGTACTGCTATTGAGTCACAATATAAATTTCCTGAAACTGAAAGAACAAAATGCGATGAACCTTCAAAGGCTGCTTACAATAATAATTATAAATCCCTAAATTCCATGTACTGTGCCCTAGGAGATAAGGAATTTAACAGAATTTCTGCCTGTAAAACTACTTTTGAAATTTGGGATACTTTGGGTGTTTCTCATGAGGGAACAACCAATGTTAAGGAAATGATATTAAATACTTATAATATTAAATATGATAATTTTAAAATGAAGAATGATGAACCCATTTCTGATATGTATCTCAGGATCAATGAGATAGTCAATACAAAGAATTCAGTCGGAATGGTTGTTCCAGCAAAGGAACAAATTATGAGGATATTGAGGTGTCTATCAGACTGATGGAGAGGCACATCTGTTTCAATCAGAGAGTCATGTGACATTGATGCTCTACTTGTCAAATAACTCATTGGTAAGCTTATGGTGTATAAGTAAGAACTCAATGTGAATAAAGAGGAAGAGGATGGACCAAAAAGGAAATTAGTGGCTTTCAAGACTACTGCTTCAAAGAGAAAGGACACATAAAAAGCTCAAATACAAACTGATAGTTCAACAAGTGAATGTTCATACTCTGTTTGTGATGCTAAAATGGCTCAGATTTCCAGAAGGTTTAATAAATTTTATAGGAAGAAGAAATTTTTCAGAAAATCAAATTACAAGGGAAAGTGTGACAATAAGGAACATTGGAAGAAGGACTGGAAAAAGCCAGATAAAAGTGATGAAGTTGTTTTCTACGAGTGCAAAATAAAATGACATATAAAATAATACTGTCCAAAAATGAAGTTCAAAGAGAAACATGACAATAAGGACAGTAAATACAAGAATGCAATGAAAGCAACATGGAGTGCTTTAGAAGACAGCTCAAGTGAATCAGAAGCTACTGATTCTGAAAGAAACAGTGCCAACATGTGTTTTATGACCAACACATCTATGGTAACCTTAGATACTCATGTTCTAAATTCTTATTATTCTGGAGATGATGAAGAATCTGATTTTGATTCTGATGACATGACTAAAGCTGAATTATATGAATATTGTAAAGTGATGGAAGAGACATGCAATGAACTTAAGGATAAATTAAAATCATTGAAGAAATAGCATGCTCTCACTACAACTATTAAAACTGAACTTACTATTGAAAAAGAGAAAAATGATCAATTGTTAAAAGAGAACATTGAACTGAAAATGTCTAATGAGCAACTTAGAAAAGACTTAGAGAAATTTACAAATGTAAAAGATACACTAAATCAAATTATAGGAAAGAATGTGTCACCTAAATAAAATACTAGAATAGGATACAAACCTGGATAGAGACAGATTACTAAAATTAGATTTATTCATAAATCTGGACGGAATACTACTAGTTCTTGTTCTGGAAATTCATATGATTCAACTAGATATTCACATAGTTATCAATCAAATAGAGTTTATCTCTAAAAATATTTTTATTTTGTAAATTATATGAGATCCATAAGACAAATTTGGGTACCAAAATCATTGATTGCTAACCTGTCTAGACCCAAGAAGATCTGCGTACAAAAATCATATTCTATCTAAAATTGTTTTGTAGGAAACTTGCATGAAGATTTCCCACATGAAGACATGGTATTTGGATAGTGGATGTTCAAGAAATATGTTTGGGGACTACTCATGCTTAAAGAGCTTAATAAAGGTTGATGGAGGCTATGTCACCTTTGGTGATAATTCTAAAGGAAAGATCATCAGCATAGGCCAAATTGGTAACACTAATTCAGTTTTAATTTCCAATGTTTTATTTGTTGATGGACTGAAATATAATCTGTTAAGTATTTCTCAATTGTGTGATGATTGTTTTAATGTCATGTTTGAAAATGATTCATGTAATGTTTTCAATTCTAAAAATGTTTTACTATTCTCTTCTTTAAGGAATGAAAATGTTTATGCTGTTGATTTAAATTCATTATTTAAGCAAAATGTTACTTGTTTAATTCTTTTCATAAAGAGTTCTGGTTATGGCATAGATGATTAGGACACTTCAATATACACTCACTTAAGAAACTAACTAGGAAAAACATAGTTGGATAATTATCCAAACTTGAGTTTCCAAATGACAAAGTTTGTAATCCTTGTCAAAATGGAAAGCAACATAAAGTTTCTTTTAAATCAAAGAAAGAAGTCTCAACTTATCAACCTCTCGATTTGGTTTACATGGATTTATTTAGACCATCTAGAGTTTCAATTTTAAATGGGAAGCACTATTTCTATGTCCTAATAGATGAATTTTCTATATATACTTGGGTAAAATTCTTAGCTCACAAAAGTGAATCTTGTTCTTACTTTATTTAATACTCCAATTTTGTAGAAAATCAAAGCGGACTTAAGATTAAAACACTAAGAAGTGATCATGGCCGTGAGTTTGAAAATCATGAATTAGAATCCTATTGCTCACACAATGGCTATAGTCATAACTTTTTTTCTCCTAGTACACCTCAACCGAATGGTGTAGTAGAAAGAAGAAATAGAAACCGTCAAGAAATAGCTAGAACTATGCTTAATGAGTATGCCTATCTATTTATTTTTGGGCTGAAGATATAAATACATCTTGTTATATCATCAATAGAGTCTTGATAAGACATGTTCTTAAGAAGAATCCTTATGAACATGGGAACAACATAAAACCTATAGTCAATTACTTTAGAGTCATTGTTTGCAAAGTCTTTATTCATAATACTAAGTATAATATTTATATTTTTTCTTCTAAGAGTGATGATGGAATCTTTTTAGGATATTCTATAACCAGAAAAGCCTATAGAGTTTTCAATAAGAGAACCAAGTGTGTGGATGAATCTGTTCACATCAAATTTGATGAAACTGATCCTCATGAGTCTAAAACCGTTCTTGAAAATCTTGAAGAAGATTTGAGTGTTCTGGACCTTAATGAAAAATCTAAAGATCCTGTCATAAAGACAACCAGTTCTGGACTTATTCCAGAATCTGCTCCTAATGAACCCAAACCGAGAGAAGAGCCTGAAATTTCTTGTCCTACATTTAATAGATCAACGAGAATTCTAAAGAATCATCCTTTAGATGTTGTTGTAGGAAATCTGGATAGGGGGACACAGACTATAGCTTCTCTCAGAAATCAGGTTGAACATCAAGCCTTCATGTCACAGCTTGAACCTAAAAACATTGATGATGCTATTAATGATGAATTTTGGGTAATTTCTATGCAAGAGGAACTCAATAAGTTTGAAAGAAATAATGTTTGTAATCTTGTTGAAAGACCTAAGGACACCTTCACCATAGGCACTAAATGGGTGTTTAAAAATAAAGTAGATGAATATGGAAACATAGTTAGAAATAAAGCTAGGCTAGTTGCACAAGGCTACTGTCAAGAAGAAGGAATTGACTATGAAGATACTTTTTCTCCCGTAGCCAGATTAGAATCTATAAGGATTTTACATTCTTATGTTGCACATCTAAATTTCAAACGATACGAAATGGATGTTAAAAGTGCGTTATTAAATGGATATATTATTGAGGATGTTTTTGTTGAACAACCACCTGGATGTACAAACCCTCATTTTTTCAAATCATATTTTTAAATTATCAATGGCTTTATATGGTTTAATGAAAGCTCCAAGATATTGGTATGATAGATTAAGTACTTTTCTAATTTCCAAAGGTTTTACAATAGGTATAGTTGATCCTAATTTTTTTATAAAATTTATTTCTAATGATATTTTAGTTGTACAAATTTATGTAGATGGTATTATTTTTAGATCCTCAAAAACTACATTATGTACTGATTTTTATAAAATGATGCAAAATGAATTTGAAATGAGTTTAATGGGTGAGCTCAAATTTTTCCTTGGATTTCAAATCGTTCAAAATGATGATGGAATTATTTTAACTCATAGTAAATATACTAGAGATATTTTAAAACGTTTTAGATTTGATAGCACAAAAAGTAGTGACACTCCCATGAGTACCACCTTTAAGTTTGATCTTGATGAAGATGGTAAATCTGTTGATCAAACCACTTATAGAGGAATAATTGGAAGTCTACTCTACCTAACTGCAATTCGTCCTGATATTATTTTTAGTGTGTTTATGTGTTCTCATTTTCAATCAAACCCAAAAGAGTCACATTTAAATGCTATAAAGAGAATTTTCAAATGCATCAAGCATACTCCCAATTTAGGACTATTCTATCCCAAAGGATAATCATTTGAATTAGTTAGTTATTCCGATCTTGATTTTCCTGGATGTAAGTTCGATAGAAAAAGTACCTCTAGAACATGTCACCTTTTAGGCAAGTCACCAGTATCATGGTGTAATAAGAAACAAAATTCTGTTGCATTATCTATTATAGAAGATGAATACATAGCTGCTGGATGTTGTTGTGCACAAATTTTGTGGATGAAACACACATTACTGGACTATGGATATCAATTCATACATGTCCCAATAAATTGTGAAGACAAAAGTACTATTAATATTTCAAATAATCTTTTTTCTCATTCTAAAACAAAAAATATTGATGTAAGACATCACTTTTTGAGGGATCATTATCAAAAAGGTGATATAACTTTGAAATTCATTGGTACTAAATATCAAATTGCTAATATATTCACTAAACCATTAAATTATGAGAGATTATACTACATCATACATGATCTTGGCATGACTAATCATAAATAGATATCTTACTGATCTTAATGTTTAATACTTTACTGTATTTTACTTTACGTTTTTATGCTCTCTGTTTTACAGTTACTGTTTCATGCTTACGGTCACACCATTAAGACCTTGTGCTCATGGTCTATCAACTCACCATCTCACCATGACTGCACAGAATGGTCACTATCTCACTATGACGATCACCAACTATCTCACCATGATGCCTTTTTTTCATCACACCATAATGCCTACTCACGGTCTCACCGTGATGATTATTTATACTCTTATTTTAACTGTATTGCTGTAATTATTATTTCACCGATATTTGATTTCCCACGTTTTTGTTTTTATAACGATTTACATTCCCAAATGATAAAACATAATGGTTTCACTCAATATCTCACCCGAACTCTCTCCTGCTCTCTCTCTCATGAACCCTCCTTACCTTACGAACCTCTACTTCTCTCTCGCCCGAACCTTTAGTAGATGCAAATGATGAAGCATCCGTCCTCATATACCCCTGAGAAGTGTCGCTTTAAGAAACAAAAGATAATACCATGGATAGATTCTGAAGGACCTCTAATCCCAAACCTGATAAGCCGTATTGTTGTACATGAAAAAGGGATTTTCCCTGAATGGCTATTGTCTAGTAAGTCGTTAGTCTTGGATGTATTAAAAGAACAAGGATGACTTGAATGGTTCTCTAGAAAAGATAGACCGATTTACCCGAGTATGGTATCTCAATTCTACAAATATCTGAAGTTTTCCTTTTATTTTGGAGAAAACTTTATGGTGACCAGCTGGATCAATGGTCATAAGTGTCCTTTCACATAGAGGATGTGGGCTGCATGCCTAAAGATTCCACATGAAAGAGTTTGTGAAGACTACCAGAGAGACCCTCCTCCTTCATCTGACATCTTCAATCTGGAAAATGATTTGGGAACCTTAAATGGTAATGGCACAAAGCGAAGGTCTATAACAAAATAGCTAGATGGATAGACTAGACTAATTTTCAAATATGTTCAGAATTTGATTAGTCCAAGAAAATGATATTTTTTTGTAATGAAGTATCGGGATGTGTTCCTGATTCATCTGTTGAAAAATGGCCATAAGATCAATCTTTGCAAGTATGTCATTAAACATATATGTGAGCTGATTAAATTCACTTCCAAATCCACCTCCTTGTTTTAATCAAGGATGAATTCAGCCATGCTCGTTGCAAAAGGATTTGTTCGACTAAAATAAGAAAAGCTAGAGGATTTTGAGTTCTGCCTATCCAAGCCTATCATCAGAAGGATGAAAATTATCTAGAACCCCTAGAAGAAGAAATCTGTTGAGGATAATGACCAATTGTATAAGAATTATAATCCTGTTGATTATCCAAGAACGCCTAAGAACCTAGTTGATCCTGGTTTTGAACCAGATGATGTGGCTGAGTACTCAGATACTGAAGAAGAAGAGGAAGTGGCGGCTGATGTACCACTCAGAGAAGAAGCAGAAATACCACAATGAGAGGAAGATGTTTTTGAAAAGGAAATGACTGTGGATCCTTCAGTTGGTCATAGTGAGGAAGAAGCTCCTGCTTCTAGAGAAGTTGTAAATCATGTTATCCAATATGAGGATGTAAGAGATTATGTAGTAACAGAATCAGAGAAAAAATCCATGGAAGAGTCTGGTGGTGTGGAAGAACTCCCTGTTGAAAAGCAAGCCAATCTGGAATCACTGCCTGTGGAACATTCGGTTCCTGAGATAATTCCCTCTACTGAAGAGAGGATGTAAATTGCTTTTCACCTGGAAAGGAAAGAGTTTTATAAAGAGATTAGAGATGATCCTGTGGATCATGACCATGTTATTGAGCCTATAGTCTCTAAGATGAAAGCACAATTTGAGGGGGAGGAACATCAAAACCATGAGACTAGTCCAGCCAAGTCTGTTGAATCTGAATCTGAACCTGGTGATGATTCATACTCTGTGTACACTCGATATGTATTCCCAAGCTTTTATGATGTGAATGAGTCACAGCAAGTGAATACAACTTGAATAGATCACTCTTCTTTGTTTCAACTAATGTCTGTAGCTCATCCAGAACCAGAACAAAAACCAGAGTCACATTATCAATATGAATCGGAATCTGAGTCTGAAGATGACTCTGAATCGCAACCAGAACTTGCTCCACTACATTTACCTGCACTCTTACCCGAGCAACACTCTTTTGTAACTAAAGATGATTTGAATGTCTTTGGAGAGAATCTTTTATCTGGAGTTGAGATGATTTTATCCACTCAACATCTTCCAATGACTCAACGGAGTCAAGAAGATACATCAATTCTCATGGAAAATATTACCTTTCATATTCAACCAAGGATGATCTGAGAAATTCAAGAATTCGGTGTAGAAAATAAGTCTCTGAGTGCTGATGTTGCAAACCTGAAAAGTATGGTAGAAAACTTGTAGAATGATTTGTATTTGAGATCAGCACCTGCTTTTGTTTCTTCCCCTACACTTGTTTCTGCTTCTCTTGAGCCAACTGATTCTACCATTGCTAGAGATATTTTGTATAAATTGGATCCATATCTACTGTCTTTTGATGAGAAGGTTGGAAAAAGACACACAAAAATGATGGAACACATGAGGGAGCTTGTATAAAATCTGAATAAGATCACATATGAGTACAATGGATGCCTGAAAAAAGTTCTGAAATAGCTCAATGTTCTAAATGAAGATGTCAAGGCTTCTTCGGCTTCTGGTCAACCTTATGTTCCTCCTTTAGATGATTCTATACTGAGATTCATAATCAAGGATGATCTTCTTAATTCCTTCAGTGGCTTGGATCTGTCTTCTTTGTCAGAAGTGGTTAAGAACAGTGATCGAGCATTGGACTTGGTTAGGATTCTTTCAAAGATTTCCAGTGATGCTCTAGAAGATATCGCCAAGAAGATTGATGTTTATCTCAACCGTATTTTCTATAAAAGTGATATGATAGATCACTTTATATATCTTGTGGAAAATTTCAGAAACCCTTTGGTAACTCATGCTTTTAAAGCTCATGTTTAGAAGCATACAATGTTCGCCAGATTGTTGGACAAATTTATGGAGAATAATGATGATTTTAAAAAGGCTATGCAATATGGTGGTGAAATCATTAATGATTTCATAAATCTTTTGAGGCCGTATCTTCATGTGCAGAGTTCTGATATAGTTTCTCTAACTGTTGTACCCCTTAGACCTGGTCTACCTACCCTTGCCTCAACTGCCATGACAGTCAGCCAAGCTCTTTCTCAGATCTGTCCGGTCATTCTGGACCAACCACAACCTAGATCTTCTACTGCTCCTACTTTGGCTCCATCCATTTTTTGAAGGTCTAACCTTACCCTCCTTGTCTACCACATCTGTGCCTTCCTCTACATCAGCACCAGCTCCTGCTACTGATAAAGGTAAGAAAAATTCTTCTCCCTGAAGTGTCCAGGGACTATTTTCTTTTTGACTGGATGTCATTTGTTGTTTACTATTTTTATTTCTCCTATATGATATATTCTGAACCTTTTTAATGACAAATACAATGTTTCACTTCATTTTCTCTACTTTTTGATAATCCCAAAAGGGGGAGAAACAAGTATAGTTAAAATTACAAGTATTGGTATTCTAATTGTAGAGCCTATTATTTTCTTTAATGTTGCATTTCATTTATATTTTTACCTAAACATGATTTGTGATCATCAAAAAAGGGGAGATTGTTGTACTCCTCATGTTTTATTCAAATTTTAATTATCACAAATCCTATTACTGTTAATTAATCTCAATCTTAATTGACCATCGTGTTAATGCTCTCTAATCTCAATAATAACTACATATCATGTTTTAATGATAGAAAATCTTATTGATGTTAATTACTCTATTTATTATTTACAAGTCATATGCATGATCACAAATCTCACTTATATTGTCAATACATTATATTTATGATTCAAGTTATCGTACTCTCTACTGGTTAAGCTCAATCCATATTTTGCATATTAATTTCTATGTATAAATATATGTATTTTTCGATGTATATATACACTGTGATGTTTGACACAGTAAGACAGACTTTGTACAAGACACAGTCACAGTCACCCAAACACTGTGAAGGACAAACCGTGACCCAGACACCGTGAAGGACAAACCGTGACCCAGACACCGTGATGAACACACCTTGACTCAGATACCGTAAGCTAGACACCGTGACATGGAGACATAGTGAATCACATACCATGAAGCATAATCCATGAAAAATATATTGTTTACATAATCATTGTGACACCGTTTCATAACTTTTTTTTCAATATTATTTAAATAATTATAACAGTCATATTTGATGGTTTTAATTCAATTAATGATATTTAATGATAGTAGTTGGTTTCTCAAGAAACTTTATCTCGTACCTACGAAAAGAGAATAATTTCTTACTACCAAAGCTCATGGAATATAAGGAAGATTGAGCTGTAGTACACGAGAGCAAGTGTGTGAATATACAATGAGATGAACTTACATACGCACGACAACTCATGAAACCCGAGTGCACTGTCAAAAACTAGAAGAACAATCATGAGCATGAAGGAGTGATTTCAAGACATAAAAAGAATGCTCATGAGTACAATACAACACCTTTGAAGAACACAAGACCATAAGCTAAACTACGACAGTCTGTTTTTCAACAGAAAACCCAGAGAAGGACTCAGATGAAATTCTGCTGAATCCAATGAGTTCAGAGCTATATTAATAATCACTAGAGCTTTCTAAACTCTTATCTATTCTCTCTAAGTGATTTTTTTATTTACTTTCAAGCATTGTGGTGTACTCCGTATATCTTACACACACACACTGTCTTCTGTACTGAACTGGAGGATATCAAAATCCTCACTCCAAAACTCTTAACTCTTGTTTACCTACGTCAATTGTGGAAGAGGTCCTTGTCTGGCCTAGTCTTTGTTTTGTTTCCCACGAAGAATAGTGGTATAGGTCCCTGTGTGGGCTAGACAGTTTCATAAACTGTTGATAACCCTGATCCAAGGTGTGGATCAAATTTATAGAAATTTGAGAGGACTAAGTCTCGGCTTGAGACTAAACCTCTTGTTATATCTGTTGTGCTTTTTATTTTATATCATATATATATATATATATAATTCATTTTTCACTGCTTGTTACTTTGAAATATAAAACTATTTTAAAGTTACATTGATAGTTAAATTAGAAAATGTTTATGCTTGTTGTGAACCGGTAGGTTAGCTTTAAAAGCCAGTTTAATCTTGTGATTAAATTGACTGAGAACTATTCAATCTTTAAGAAGCTAATTGAACATTTTCAATCGGTATAAATTCACTATAGTTGAACTTGTTTTTAAATTGGGGGATTTTAAATAGACAATTTTTTAACAGAAATTTTAATTGGAACTCAATTAACCCCCCCTCTTGAGTATCCACTCCGACCAACAATGATGTATTGTTTATATATTAGGTTATCTATAACAAAATGTCATGAATAAATTGTACAAACTGGATTTGGATACTTTTATTCCAATAGATAAAATCAACCATCCTTTTTTGTATATTTTATTATTTATTTCTTATACTACTGTTTGTTTTTAATTATCTGTTAGTACCATTTTACATCTCTAATAAGTGGGTATAATCACCCCACAATCACTTTCCTAAACCCTTGATGTTATTCGGCATCTTATGGCATAAGTGTAGGCAAGAATGAGGCCATGAGCCCCACCATTCCAGAAAACATTTTGATGGTAAGATGGGTCGAGATGTTATAATAACTATTGGTTTTCATTGGGATTGGTATTATATAATATTATAGTTAATGGTTGAGTTGAAATATTAGGGGAAATATTAATAGAGAACTTCTTAGATGATGACGACTCATTCTTCCCAATAGCTTGGAAAAATAATGGATTATCCATAAATCATATAGTTAATTAGTCAATGATTTGGGGCCTCTTTGAGATCTCAGGTACATATCAAAGACCCATTTGAGGAGAGAAAATGGGAATACTTCTTATTAGGGTCACCTGTATGATTGAATAAAAGGACACATGTTTTCAATAATGCAATGTTTGGGGACTATGATCCTCCCACTCAGACTAAATATTCTATTTATAATTTAACAATTTTTTATATGTCATTGTAGAATCTATGATTTAAGATATTGAAATGGTATTTTGATATAGTTGATCAGTAGAATTTTTCTACTCCACAGTTAGTGTGATTTCATTTTGTGCAGGCCAGTGTCATCTAGTGGATGGATGTTATATTAAATCAATAGAGAATATTATGTGAGGAACAATAGTATTTTTCCTAGGTATGAAAAGATATGATCATCAGTACTATTTAAATGAGAGAAACCACCTCCACCAAGAATTATATATTATTTACTAAATATGTATTATATTGATATAATAGGGAGTGTTATTCTGTAATTTATGATATCCCCATTCTTAAGAATATATCTTATATAGATCTATATATTTTTCATGATGGTGGTCATGATCTCTATGAGAAAAGTAGTGATTCTTGAATTAAATATTGTTTCCTTACTGCCTTTAAGAGGTATGAATGATTTTACTACTAATATTTATTTATTATCGGTATGGTGGATGGTTCATATATAATTAACCTTTGTAAGACTCTCAAACCCATGGAATACCTATCTAAAAATTCTTTACTCCCTAAAAATTTGTATTACATTCCATTATTGATAATATAATGGAAGAATATATTAATGTGATTCCTCATAATCATCACTCTCATATCCATTATAGTGTTTGATAATTACGAAATTCTTCATAGTTATGGTCATTTATGGATTGTTGAGTATTCATCACGATGTGGTTTTGAGGATAACTCATTTTAAGAGTATAAGAATCAATTACAAATGCCCATACTATTACCTTTTCTAATTTTTAAAAGGGTATAGAAACTCATAAATAATTCATTGCTAAAATATATCGATTTATGTAAATTCCCATTAGATTCAATTGGAGTAACCAACTGATTGAATTGGTTGATCCACATAAATCATACTGACATTAAATTTTCATCATTAGGGTTCATGATAATAATCATACTCAAATCATCATGGGTTGTTCACATGAATTAATAAATAATCGGTATGTGTCACCAACAAATTATGACAAATTGGGGTTATCTTTTTTTAGAAAAAATATATATGTTGGAGAATTATTTATTATTAGCTAAAAAAGGCTACAAACTAGAATTTGTTCACAATTTCCAATAATAAATATTCATCATATTATTGGGTGGTATGGAGGTATTTTTTCATTATAATCCCTATATTTTCTATGTGATTAGTCAGAAGTTGTAAGAGTAACTCATGTAATATTTACATGATGTTAACATCCATTAAAATTCTTGTACATGGATTTAGAATATTTTAAACCCCTACATCCATCATTATTTCATACAAAAATTTATCTATCCCATGAAACATGATTTAGGGTCTAACCAAAAAAGAGAACGTATACAACAGTTTAACTAGATACAAAAGGATCTATACATCATAGAAAAATGGGTATCTTACAATTATTTTAGAATTGAAATAGATCATAGTCGAATTATAGAAGAATATAAATACATACTATAATATTTTCATGTTTATAATATAATTAAAATCTTATCAAACCATAAACTAAATTATAACTCATCAAAGGAAAAATTATACATCATGATATACTAAAATTTCACCCGTTTATTTTTCATCTCATCCATTGTTATAATATAAAAAGAATGGTTCCAGATGATCCAAATGTTGTACCTAAAATGGAAGAGAAACACATGATCTGGAATAAATTCCATGACTATCCTTGATATTTAACAACCCCAATATTCTATATCTTAACTGAAATCCTTACCTATGAAATAATATTCCAAAAAACAAAAACCTATATAATCTAAAACATATTATTCGTTTACATGGAATAAACATAATACGCTCGATACATTCTCAATATTTTATCTACGTTCTCTATATGTGACTTTTTATTATATGGAAACTCATAAATATCATTAAGAAATACATCATTAGTGGATCTAATGTAAAGAATGAGAATCTCATTCATATTTGACATGAACACAATCATTGTATTCAAAAGAACATAGGTAATCAAAAGGAACTCCTATAATACTTACATGCTCCAAACTAATTCATCATTATGAAATCAACCCATACATATTACAATGGATATCTAGATGATACTTCAATATTGTAGAACCATTAAAAAACTGTTAATTAGTGTGATATATCATCATTCCATGTAAACCTATAATTTTCCATTATTATATCATTTTTTCATCTCAAAGTATTTGATTCATAACCTCGGGATATGTTCATCCTGCATGGTATATAAACTAGGAAAAACATGAAATGACATGTTTATTTTAATTATATGTTTCATATCACAGTACTAGAGATATAACATTACCTCTCTCATATTTTTAAAATACATATATTAATAAGTTATTGATATATTTTATACACATAATATGATGTAAATTTTGAATTTTAACACCCTTTCATGTGAGAATAGTATGAAATAAATGTGGAAAATGTCATTAAAATTTTCCACTACAGGAGAAGAGTATCTAGTTCCATCACGAAATTCAATACAAATACATGACCAACAACGTTTTCTATAATATCTCCAATAAAAATTAGATAAGTTCATAATATTCTTGAAATCCCATTCCAATATAGAAAAGAACATACTCCTTCACCATTAGGGAAATAAAGTAATCCTACATGCTATTGTTTTCAGTGTAATCCAAAACATACAGCAACCCATTATTCTATAGTATTATTTTCATTATCTATATATTTGAAAATTTATATCCCATTAGTGTCTATTTATATTAAAATATAAAACCCGAAATAGAAATATCAAAATAATATTTATACTCGTCTTGATAGTTTAATTAATTTCCCTCATCAATGAAAAGAACTCCATATATAATAAAAAACCATACATTTCCATTAATAAGATAAAATAATGAAATGACTCTATATAAAACAAATAATAGGATGTGTTGATAGAAAAAATCATACCCCTATATGTATTTGTAAAATTTGATGCATAATATGGGTCTTCATATAAATAATAAAATTTTTCGACATAAAATCCATAACCATTACTATATAATCATTGGGTAATCAATTCAGCACTCACATAAGCATTATAGGGAATATAACACTATAGAGACTCTTAGAATGATCCACAAACTGACCTTTTAGAAGATTTTATATAATCTATATATTGTATTCATGATGGGGAATATGATTAATAGTTCTCCTAGGAACCTCCAAAAATTCATTCTCTAGAATTAAGTCCTTACATACAACATATTAATTATTTGTTTGTTTTGATATAATGAATATGTTCCCCAAATCAATCTAAATTTACATATGAAATATGCAACATGAATGTCCACATTTCATTCAACAAAGGGAGAAAAATAAAACTCAATGAAATGGGTGGAGTAGTATGTAACCCACATCATTAGACATATTTAATGTATAAAATATTATAATTGATCAAAATTCAATAAATTTTTAATAAATCATCAATGTTTTTTTCATATAAGGACTACAATTTCATTCCCTCATGTATCTTATAATTAAACATTTCTCTACATATCCAAGTGGCTACCTGAATAAAATACATTATAATAATTTACATATATTTATTATTACGTGTTATTAAACATAAAAAACCCATAATAACCCCATTCCATTCCCATAAATACAAATAACCAATAATATTCATTATGAGAAAAGGATACTTTATATATTTCTTGAAAATAATCAACGATAAATTGCCTACTCTGGTGGACACCACCACAGCCGAAAAATTTTATACGAATTACATTTTCTAAATAAACACCACTATATGAAACAATAAAATATCCTTTAAAGCATGATCAATATTACCCTCCTTCAAATATATAGGGAAAAAATATTCCTTCACATCCTTAAGAACATCCTCCGCCTGATCCCTAGGTAGCATCAAAATTCATCATTGAGGCATAATTTCCATAATTTTAAAAAAACCATAATTTTTTTCACCATCCAAAATATTTTTAATATTTACAAATTTATTAGGAAAAGACATACATAAAAACCATAGGATAAATTACTAAATGATCTGTCCACAAGAACTATTCACAACTATAGACTACTATCCCATTAAATAATATTGTACATTTTGTTTTTAAATGTTCCTCAAAATTATATATGACATGAATGATGAACAATATTGGAAACATTAATTAGAGTAACATAATAATTGTTTTATAGATCATAGATAATGTAATTAATATAATTAAATAAATGTATAATTATTTTAATTATAAAAAAAATTAGATAATCCAATATAGATCTACATGTTGAGTCATTATTCACAAACCAACATTTTATCACTATTCCAAAAAATAAAGAAACTGACATTTGATTTTACCATGTCTATAGTTAATGAATAATAAAAAACCATAAGAACAAATCCAATAAAAGGTATCCCACTACCCATGATTCTTGAAATCCCACTATATAGGTATTTACCAGATAGAATGGTAACTTCATTCAAAATTCATAGTCTTCATTAACATTCTACTAATAATAAAATACTAAATATAAATTTAAATGGATATAATACCATTCTGTAATGTCTTATCCAAAATCAATGAGTATTTTCCAGAGTGACACACATCCTTAAAAAAAATTAAAATGCACAAGCGACTTCCAATTAAAATTAAGGGTCTAATACAAATAGGGTGGAGATAATTCCCATGATATTATAAAAAATCAATAATAATAATGAATTAATTTGTCAACAGTTAATGAGAAATATTTAGAAATATATAACGATTCCATATAAACAATAAACAATGATATGAAATTATTTTTTTAGATTAGATATCCATAAATACAAAATGGACACCAATATGTTGTGGGTCAAAAAATGTGAATCATATAGATAAAAAATATATTAATTAGAAAAACTGTAATAATGTAGCATGTCCTATAATTTACTATATTCATATACCAACGTAACATACTGACCATCATGACCTATAACCCTTAACCTCATTAGGATCATGAAAAATAAATTTTACATATTCAATGGGCTTCCCATGGTGGTTATGATTAATAATCCCCATATATTTTACTATCAATGAATCATAATAATAAATGATATAGATTTATGGGAGTGTATTAAATGATAAAAATATACAGACAATGTTATTGGAACCCTCCTTTGGTCGATGAGTGAAAAAAAATCTTCCAAAAACCACGGTGATACCTTTTTTGATAAATAGTTGAAACATAAATAATTACAGTATAAGGATATATCTAAAAATATGTCTATTATATTCATAATCAATGCAGAATTGAAAATAATTTCTCAAATAAATCTTACAACTAGTCCTAGAAAAAATCCTCTCACACATGGGTGGTCACAAATAATTTCCCACACAACAGAATAGACTAGAACTAATAATATCAGAGAGGTTATACAAAATTTTTTCCATAATTTCCCAAAACACAACATATCATTCAGGGGTCGTTACCCATCATTATATTAGTCTCCAACCATCTCTTTAATAATGTTCAAATTACCCAAAATCCCATGATATAAAAAGAAAAAGTCTCCATCCAATCATTTGAAATTTTTTCAAATAATATACAGTCATAATAAACAATCTAATATATTATATTAATATTTTTTAGACATTAAATTTCTATAAGACAATTATTTGTCCCAAAAGACCTCACCAACACATAAAATCCATAATTTTATCTTATAGGAAACTAACAAACAACCCTTTATTGGTTACACCAAAATATTGATTTTTAATCACCCAAAACCATCACTATTTTTGTTAATTGAATAACTATATCTATAAACAAAACCATATAGTCAAACTATTCATAACATGGATAAAACTAGTCATAGTACACCCAATTTATACTTTAATACAAGCCTAACTCATCCCATTGGATAAGGTAATATTTCATCAAAACTAACAATATTAATCAATATCTACCTTCCATGGGTTCTATAAGAATAATT
Organism: Viscum album; assembly: GCA_963277665.1. Lineage (NCBI taxonomy): Eukaryota > Viridiplantae > Streptophyta > Magnoliopsida > Santalales > Viscaceae > Viscum > Viscum album. Next base: position 1,643,885,817 of record OY728145.1, read on the forward strand.
AGAACTCATCATAAAACAATGATTTAGACATAGGAAAATGTTTGGGTAATAAAATAACAAATCTTAATGAATATACAAAAACCTATAACATATATTTCATAAGATCATAAAAATTTCTTACCATGATTTTATGGGATAATACTATCCAATACATGACACCACATTCAATCTTAATTCAATGATTATCTAGAGTCACTACTAGATTATATTACTATGGGTTAGAGTTTAAAAACAAAAAAATAATAGGGTATAACAAAAAAATGGTCTTATATCGGTTTAAGCCTTACCCATGTTAAGGATAAAAAATAAAACATATTAAAAATATAACGGATATTATAAGAGTATTTAAATCCATAAATTTATATAAAATGAATTCTCAGTCAATTTGGGGGTAATAAAGATGAATAGGTGGTGTAAATTTGGGAAAAATTTAGAAACTAATAAAATAATAAACTCACTAGAAAACAAAGTATTCTTGGTCATCCTATATCTGGTAACCAATGATCCATCGGTTACAAGGTATATATAAATTATTTATCTAGTTGGGTTCCACACATTGAAGATTATATATAAGAAAATTCATTCTTGAAACTCAATGTAATATTATTTTAATAGGGTCCCCATGATACGCCATCCAAAACTATTATAGATCCATAAAAACCCATAAAAACTATCCAATAATATAGTAATAAATACGATAATTCTATGAAAGTTATTCATCATTATACATGAATTTTATTTCATTATTATGTTGTGGTTTCATTAAAATATCAGAGTTGTTAACATCATTTTAAAATAAATTTCTTTTTGAACAACTATGTTTCTTATATAAAATTATATTAATTTCATTTAGTGAAAATAAATTGTTTAAAAAATAAATAATAAATTTTGTATAGAGATTAGTTACATATCCAATATGAAAAACAAGAGAAATACTCCTTATAAATATAATTATTGGAATATAAACAAGACAATATGGGTTGTAATATTACCATTTCATTAATAACATAAAATATAGTTTATGAAATAAAATAACCACCTAACATAATCATTCCAACAATTAATTATGCTAAATATAAGAATAAATAAATTGTAAAATAAATACCCAAAAGTTCTTAATATGATTAATGTAAAATTATATTATTATTTTAGTGATTTTATATTATCATTATTAGTAATAATAATTTTTATAACAATATTTAACTATAATTTAATATTATAATGGATTATTTTTATGTAATGGAATATATAATTTTAATTTTTATATTATAATATATTGATTATTTTTTAAAACATTCATATAATTAGTGGACTAAAATATTAAATTAATAAATATTATAACATATAGTAATTTTTTAAAATTAAATTCATGTATAATTAATTACATCATGAATTAGAATGTACATGGTGTGATATCACATATATCAATTATTTTATATTTTACAAAACATTAATTACATATTATTTCTTCTAAAAAAGATATAATTAAAAAAACTTATTCAAATAATGTTTTCTCCTTCACCCATTAATAGAACAAACCTCGTCAGTATCATTTAATAAATAAAAAATTTCATTATCATATCTCTATAATATTCCCTCCTAAATATATATATGTTTTTGATTCCATGTTCTAACTAATAAATAATTCCTTATTAGCTTAAATGTCATTTAATTTCATGTGTCTCATATAGAATGTAAAGAGTTCCCAAATCTATAATGCATTCCCTCTCCATTCACAAAAAAAACCAATATAAATCACAAATATCACAAAAATTTATTCAATACAATAATATAAATAATTCCTCATTTTATTTTAAAGTAAAATATTATTGATTTTTATTAATTTTTATTCAATAAAAACAAAATACACTCACATATATTATGCTATAACCCATATGTGGAAGACGATATTAGTTTTTTTTTATCCTTTCAATTGTTTTTTAAATTATTATTTTACATTATTTTTATATCTATATTCATATGTTTTCATTTTTTTAATGTTTTGTGATAAAATTGAAATAATACAAATGTGATTAAAATAAACCATTTTTTCAGTATGGACAACAAAACAAACGTTCATACATAGAGACAATACAAATTTTGTAACTATTTTAGAGTATATAATAAATAATAGTTCTTTTATTCTATAAGAAGTATATGAACAATTTATATTGACTATTCTTGTTCATATAATTTAATTGGACTTTTAAAAGTCATTTTTTCAATTATAATCTTATCACATTGGACCTGTTGACAAAAAAATATGATACAATACACATGAATGGAAATAATAATAGAAATTAATATTATTTTATAATAAATGGATATAAAATATAAATTACTATTAAAATAGTTCAAGATCATTTTAATAATGTATTTAACAAGGTTATTGTAGATGACAATGAATATCTAAATAGATCTGGGACATAAGGTAAGTGGATAATTTCATACTCCTTTTATTTTATTTATCATATACTATATTTTTATAACTGTTAAAAGAATATCTATATTATATTATAAATATATTATTTATTCATAATTATTTTTTCAATTCTACAATACCTTTTGGTATATTAATTGTTTTAATATCACTTATAATTTTTTTTAAAAACCTCATATTATAAATATGATATACCATAAATATAGGTTATATTATAATGAATTAATTCCATTATATCATTTTAATTTCATTATCTTATATTTAACTTAATTGAGTACAAAAAAAAATTCAACCATACTATGGTTATAATGGTTTTATTACTTTTTACTAACTTTATAAAATTAAGTATTTATTTTTGTATAGTTTTAGTAATCTAATTATTTTGAAAACATATCCTTGTGGAATTGTTATATTCAATTTTTTATTCTAGAGAAATAATTTTTACAAAATTCTCCTATATTAATTACTAAACCTTCAATATTTCGTAATCAGTTATTGTATTTCGATCCATCATAATATTTAATTTTTATATTCACTGTGACATTAAAATGATAAAAATACCCTTACCATGGGTTTATTTAATGCATAGTCTTATATTATGATTCATTACCAATTTTCAGTCGTAAATATTTCATAATCAGTACTGTAGCAGGGGACTGTAGCAGCGGCGTCACTGTAGCAGCGGCGTCACTGTTTCGGCAGAGGGACTATAGCAGATACTGTAGCGGTGGTGGTACTGTAGCAGCGCGGGTACTGTAGTAGTACTGTTCACCGAGGGGTCTTTTGGGCTATTTAAATGGGCTTTCAAGCCTTGTTTCAGGCCACTTGGCCTTGGGCCTTCGGGCTATGCAATGGGTCTCCCTCTACCCAGTTTAAAAAGAGGTCTTTGCTTTCAAATAATAAATTGAGGCTACGACCCCAACCTTGAAAAAAACCAACACATCAAATTATAATGAAAATGAATTGAACCTCAACTTATATTTCAGATGACATGTTTGATTCTTGAGTAAAATTATTATTATTCCCATGATTAGAATGTTCCTATGATATCATAAATATTATGTTTAAATGATAATTACATTGGTTTCTAAGTGATAAAAATAATATATAATAACATCGAAATATATATTCTTTATAATTATAGGAGAAGGTGATGAGAAAATCATAAAGGTATTAGGTAAAATGTAACATGAAATATAAATATTAAAAAATAAATAATGTGTAGAGGAAAATTCAATATTTTCATATATGTGTCAATGAAACCATTATTTGGTTGATAATTTCATTTATTAATCATAATGAAATTATAATATGAAACCAAAACGATATAATCTACTCGTAAAATTTTATTTTTTCAAGAATTTATTAATACTATATTTTTATAATAATTTTTAGTTAGTCATTAGTCAACAATTACTTAAAAACAATAAATTGATGTTTATTATCGATTATTTAACCATTAGTTCCAATTAATACATGTCATTTAAATAAATAATCTTAAATTTTCATTTATTTGAAGAATATCACTTAAAATATATTTTTTATGTATTTATTATATTCAATAATATATTGGGAATTGATTATATATCATTATATAATCTAATCCTGAACTAATTATAGTGAGGAATATAATTCCATGTCCAATTTTATCCATTTATAATAAACAAATTGGTAGGGAACTTTGAATATCTACAAAAAGTCTTCTTTAGTATGGATATTATTTCTTTATAGAGAATTGAATATTACTCAAGTAATTGAATCATTGGAGGAAATAATATATAAATATTGTTCAATTGTTATTAAATATATTCATGTCTTCAAAATTATTATTTATAATTTTTATAATCCATAAGGCTGAGTTCAAAAATTAGTTAATCACATAGATTTTTCTATATCAATATGCCTTGTAGGAATAATCATTATTTGAAAAAATTAATTTATGATAAAACTAAAATTCATTTGAGTAAAAATTCCCATGCATTTTTTAAATTGAACAAGGGTTAATATTTTATGCTTTTTTAATTTACTGGATCTTTCATTGAATTTATTTATTTAATATTATAATCCATATGAGATCGAAATAATGAAATATTATCCCACACCCTGGATTGAGGAAATGATTGATAAAAAACAAGAATCATAGTACTAAATGTAGGTTTTATCATTAATTAGAATATCATCTAGTATTTTTAAATAAATATCTTATTCTAATTACATCATTTTAAAATATATTTTTATTTATTATTTCATTATGATTCCATTTATACTCACTAATCCTAATTCAATCATCTTGAATTGGGTTAATAAAATTTAAGATAAGACCCTAAATTTTTTTAAATTTTTATTTATTGGTGATATTTTTATAATTTGAAATATAATTGAATTAAATTAACAATATATGAGCATATTGTTAATAATATTATAAATGTGGAATTTTTTTAGGGTATAAAAATATTTACATCTTACATGAAAATGATCATAAAATTTGAAATATAAATACTATAAGGTTGATTTGGGTTAATCCATAAATTAAAAATGAAAATTTTCAATTCTTAATGTAAATACATATTACAATAAGCTATCATTTTCAAGGATTATAATGAAAACAAATTATTTTAGTGTAATTTCTCTGGACTTCCTAAACCAATAACCTTTATAAATCAAAATAAATTTATTTATTTTTCGATATTTTTTTAAACAGAGATAAAATTACATAAAAATCATATTCACTGCCTATGTACACATATTACCCTAATGTGAAAAGGATATGTGACATATAATGCTGCTTCAATAAATGGATTAGTTTATTTCCTTATTTAAATTGATAATGTCATACCATAAACCTAACCATTATTAATGATCCATTATCAAAACTACATGATACATTATCTCAAACCAATAACAGTAAATATTTTGTTTATAATATGTTGACATTATCACTGTTCTAAGAAATGACATATATATACATATAATAATTATAAAATAAATAAGTTCATTTTAACATTGTTAGAGTTCAATATAAGAAAATTTATATTTTTATATATGTTAAATGAAAATGAACACTAAATTCATTAAAATATTTAAAATGAATAATATTTGGAAATTTATTTATGTATTTTACAACTATAATATTATCAATGATAATGATTAAAAGGGGTAAATAATATTAAATTTGGAAATATAGTCATAAAGAACCTAAATGAATAGATTACATTATAATATTATGAAATAACTAATCCTGAATTTATATTACAGAATATTGTGGTAGGATAAAGGAATGAAATGAATATATAAAAGAAGGAAAGTATAATTAAATACATTGATAATATACAAGATTAAAAATGAATCAATTTTTTATTTATGATTTTAGATATGGTATACATATTACTAGTTCCTTGATGAAATCAATAGTTGTTCTATGAAACACAAATCTCAACAAAACATATTCACCCATGATGTATATTGTTATACAGGTATATAAGAGAGAACATTGGAGAGTCAATATAATTATGGTGAATGTAGAATTAACATCCATGTTCCTTACATGAAAACATGTAATGGGAGAGTTTTAGAATTAAAAGGGGATGTAATAACCATTACCTGAATCAATATTGAAATGGGAGAACTTTACTTTGGATTTTTTCACATTTATATTAATGATATATAAATAAAGTAATTCATTATGGTTCTTGAAGAATTTATATATAAAAATACACAACTTCATCACAATTCAAGAAATATTAACACTTGATCAAAATTTCAACAAATAAATCATAAAATTTGTGAGTTTATATAGAACACCACAATTTAATTTATATGATCATTAATAAAAAATGTTTTTAATTTTCATTTCGAGTCTCCCTAATAAATTTATTATATAATTAATGATTATTATTATATATATCTCATAATTAGATAGAAAATTATAATTGGATACAAATGTTTTTGGGTGATGTAAAAATAACATATTAGGATCATAAAATAATGTTGAGGGCAAAATATATACTATTCAAATTCATATATAGTTATATCATTCATTTAATAATTCAAAGAGAATCATATGTCCCCTTTTAGGGAAAGATTTCCTAAAAAAATTTATTCTAGAATTACATTGATGAATGAAATTTATTTAGATAATAAACATTGGAAAAAATAATTTCATTATCAATGTCATTCAACAACATATTAGAGTTTCATTATTTCCATAGTGGTGTGATGAAAACTATAATGGATGAGACATATAGTTCATTGTTTGGTGATATGGTGTTACATAAAGTAAAAATATATATATGTGGAATATCAGTTCTTGAAATAATGGAATGATAATACATATCTATATTATCCCCACTAATATTCCCTATTGAATTAGTGTTGTTGATGTTATTTTAAAAATTCATATAAACCCATAATAAGATTACAATTGGTTTCACATGTCTCTTGGTATGAAGTATGTAATGGCCCCAACCTCTCCAGTCTATTTCTTTGTGAAAATATGGTGATTGAGGTGTTCTGGTAGGTCAAGGTGACTTACCCCAATAATGTTTTCCAAATATCCAATTCTGTGAACAGTTCCATCAGTGAATACTTTTATCATTAACCTCTAGTTGAAACCTTTCTTTCCTTTTCCAAATTTCTAATTCTGTGAACAGTTCCATCAGTGAACAGTTCTATCGATGAGGTTTAGTGAACAGTGTTCTATCAGTGAGGTTAAGTGAACAGTGTTCTATCAGTGAGGTTTTGTGAATAGTGTTCAATTAGTGAGGTTCAATGAATATTGCTCTATCAGTGAGGTTTAGTGAACAATGTTCTATCAGTGAGGTTCAATAAACAGTGTTCGATCAGTCATGTTTTGTGAACAGTGTTCTATCGGTGAGGTTTAGTGAATAGTGTTATACCAGTGAGGTTCAGTGAACAGTGTTGTATCGGTGAGGTTTAGTGAACAGTGTTCTATCGTTGAGGTTCAATGAACAGTGTTATATCGGTGAGGTTCAGTGAACAATGTTCTAACAATGAGGATCAAGGAACAGTTTTTCCAGAATAGTAGGTGTACATTGTTTCTAGAACGGTGAGGTCTATCGGTAACCTCTAATGGGGAGGTCTATCGGTAACCTCTAATGGTGAGGTCTAACAGTGACCCTTTCTTCCCTTTGCCAAATTTTGAGTATGTGAACAGTGTTTCCAACTTCTAACAGTTTTTCCACTTTGACGTTTCTTTTGACATAAAATACATTTTAAGGACTATAAGGCCGATTCAATGTCCATAACTCCTATATTAATTATTCTTATACCTCAGGATGTTTTTACATGGTCAAACTGTGTGGGTTAATATGATACGATTTTAATGGGAAATTAAGTGTATCATAAATTATCGCCCCATTAAATCTTCACAAGGGACAAGATATCTTCCTCACTTGTTCTTCCTCTTGGTTCTCGGCTATGAGACGCTATAACCTTTCAATCCTTCCCATAAGAGTTGATCAATCAAACATTCCTCCTCGGATTGGATCAGCTCTGTTTTGATGAAACCGAGCTGTATCGGTAAATCTTCGATATAAGGTATGTTTTATCATCATTCATTTGGGGATCATCTCCCCCTGTTTCTCCTTTCCATTTTATATCTTGTAATCTCCATGATTCTAATGGGGTTTTCTTGGTGTTTGTTTGATGTTGTCGTACCATGGAATCCTCAGGTGGATGCATTTACCGCGAGAGGAGGATCGTGACCCATTGTATAGTTCAAGAATGTCAAGAATTGTTTGAGGTAGGGGATTCATTGCTTCTTTTTTCTTTTATGTGAAAACTGTATTGTTATAATGTTTCATCCCACTGAATGAAAATGGAATTTACATAATAAATATTTTAACAGGATGGATAAATGTATATCGATCATATGTTATTGCCTATTGTTTTTCTAGATAGTGTGATATCTATGCTTTCTTTGCTTATTTGTTTGTTCTTGATGGAAATTAGTAAAAACGTTAACTGTGATTAATTGATAATTGTTGGCTAAAGATAAAGAGGAATGAAAATGAATCTGGTTCTTGTTGTAATTTGATGTTGATTAAATTTGTGTCATAAGAATGTTTATTTATTTGTGATAACTTACTACTTAGGTTTCCCGAATTTGGAACCAATCAATAATAAATCGGTTAATCCAAGATGGACTAATGAACTTGTGTTTGTTAAAAGATAATTTATAGTAGGGTTTTGGGTTACCCTTTTTTTGTTTAAATGCCAAGAGCCCAATTGTGAAGATGTTTGTATTACAGCTTCATTGTGTTTTAATGTGAGCCTGAATGGTTTGGGTGATATGTGGAGGCCTAGAGGCCCTTTTGGTTGTAGCAGCAGATGATTCCTAGAGTGGTGAGATGCATCAGTTTATGCATTTTGATGTCGGAGAGTACATCAGGGATGATGGAATGAGATGGATGTAATTGTTGGATGCTTGGTTATTTTCATTGGTTTTTTATCTGTGTTAATTTTCCCCACTACTCAAGGCAGCTGGTCTTACTTACCCTACTTCCGAAAGAGGCAAAGACATGCAGGTTATGCCATGTGCTTTCCGTGTTTAGCTTCATAAAGAAGGATGAGTTTATGCTCTTTCTATAAGCGGAAAAGACTCGACGGGTAGCACATCTACTCATCGTGTTGATCCCCTTTTGTTAATAGCATAGAATGTTTTTCTAGAATTCCTAGTAATGTGGGAAAATAATTCTCTAATGAATAATTGAATAAATGGTTTTAAACCATGGGGATGGATTTGCTGGAACATAATGATGAGGTTGTAATTTTGAAGGAACAATTGACTTTGGGTGTGATGCTAACGAAACTTAATGTGGAATTTTCCATTGTTAATTATTGTTTAAAGAATTAATTAATGTAAAGTGGAACTGATAAATAGAGAATGAATTAATATAATAAAGCTCTTTAAATGGTTGTGTGAATATAGGATACCAGGTCTTCGAAGTAGCAACCCGGAGTCTGAGAGATGTTAGCTGCAGTGTGTCTAAGACTAGGTTACTCCCATAGTGTGGTTGTAAGTTATATCATATTCTATAATTTTTGTGTTTCTATATGATACTCCATCCTGTTAGTATGGGAAACTAACACCATAGGGATTCTTAGCCCTGGGGGTGTTTTCCCCAACATTCCAGTGGGAGGATAGATGGCTGGCTACCCCCTTTATCCCCTTTCTCTTCTCTTTGTAGTTACATGTGATGGTAGGAACATTGGTTAGTTTTCCCCATGTATGTGTGTATAGGTCTATAATGGATTGTGGTTATTCACACACATATATTCTGGATATAGTTTTTTATGGACTACTATAGGTGTAACGTGTATAGGTTGTGATGGCTTGAGGATCCTTACTCGGTGTATGGGCTATGATGGCTTAAGGTATAATACTCGACGTATGATACACATTATGCAAGCTATTGTGGCTCCCAGAAAAAACCTGGTTACTTTGGTGTGAAGACGTGGTGGTTTTGTTGCATGAGGTGCATATTGTGGTGCTTCGGCCAGGTGTTTGCAGGAAAGACTTTTTCGAGAGAGATTCTCAGGACATGGGACTTTGGGGAAAAGCAGAAAACCCGTGGGGAAGTAGTAGTGGGGTACCCTTTATATTCTTTATTATATGATATATTCTTATATGCGTTACATGGTGAGAGTATCCATGGTGAGGTTGGGAAATTATTTTACCTGTTTAGGTGATGAGTTAGTTTCACTTGTTGTTCACTGTGCATTAGCATGCTTTATTTACTTTTGCACTAGAGGCTTCGGGGAGGACCCTACTGAGTATACTATTATACTCACCCTATGTATATACAAATAATTTTCTAGTCACTTGGAGCAGGTTGGAGATCAAGCTAGTTTCTACTAGCATGGGGTTGCAGGAGCTGTTCAGGCTTGTGGTCGTTGCTATTTTACATTCTTTTGGGTACTTACAGTTTTTCCCCTTTTAGTTATAGTACTTCTGTATGAAATTTCATATCTGTAGTTGGGTTTTCATTAAAATTATAGTCTGATTTGGAGTTGATTGGCGTCTATCTTATCTCTCTCGTCTGCATGTGTTCTCTTAGAGGGTAATTCCTCCCATTTTGTGTGTTACTATACCCTCAGTTCTTGTCACTAACCTGGGGCCTACTGGAGGCAGGACTCAGGGGTCATTATATCCCTTCTCACATTGCCATCCCAGGAGGGGTACACTTTGTAGAGAGGGTGTCATGAAAGAGTGGTATCAGAGGTTTGGTTGATGGATATGATGGAGTTTTGAGTTAGGAACAATTGAGGTTTCTTAGGTTGGTAGGGAAAAGGTGCCATTCATTTTTAGCAAGTGAGGTAAACACTAGATACCAGCTAAGAAATAGGTATTTAGGGCCCCCTATGATCTGATTTATATACCTTTATGTTTACAATGGCTACTAAACAAGGTGATCCTAGTTTTAGGGTGGAGTCCTAGGAATAGACCACTCATCATTGTTCTCTGAGCCTTTTTTTGAATGGGAAGACCTTGGGATATGTTAACCTAAAATGAATAAAAGAAAATTACTTATTAATTAATGTTGATTCTTCCATATTCCAGGTTTAGGAACTCTAACAGTAGTTATTTTACAGGTACAGATCCTGGTAGATGTCCTCATCAGGTTTACGAAGAAAATCTCTAGCAGGCTATTCCATCAGATCGTCGCAGGGTAGAGGTTGACGACGACGACACATGGAGGAAGACACTCCAAGAGTTTCAGTGCTAGAGTCTACATAAGTATGAGTGATCTGTTTCAGATGCAGTCACAAAAGACTAGTTGGAGGAGGTCAAGATCAACTTCAGTTCAACTCATGCTTAGAAGCAGCACTGGGTGTCCATGGTTGTGATGATGTTGCGTGGAGCACTGAGGCAGTGGTGGTTCTTGTTCCTCAAGGATCGTGAGGAGTCAACGATCTCATGGGAGGAGTTCCGAGATATTTTTAGAGTCGCGCTTCATTATTCCACTACGAAGGCGTCCAGTCGCCAGGAGCTTCATACACTTCAACGGGGGATCTCCATTATTGGAGAGTTTGGGATCCATTTCAGGAACCTTTTACAATATGCTTCGTATCTATTCCCAGATGAGGAGGCCAGGGAAAGACATTTTTAGGAGGCTATGCATCCAAAGATCCAGTTCCATGTCACTCTATTTGTAATAAATACATATCTTGATGTGCTGGAAAGGGTTGTAGTTGTCAAGAAGACTTTGGCCAGGACAACATCATCACGAGAGGGGAATCAAAATGATTCCCCACGAAGTAGAGCTGTGGTCGGGGGTTTTCGGTTTCTAGGGAAGAAGAGTTTCTGTTCGGCTAGGGGTAGGTCACAACCCTTCAAATATCTTTTCTCCAGATACAGCAACTCTCATGCCTATTCCAAGGGTTCATGCAATTTTTTTCTTGTGGTGGTCGTGGTCATCAGTAGCGGGAGTGCCCAACCATTCAGAGTGGTCATCATGCCCTAGGATCTATGCACCAGGTTCCTCCATTGAGGTTGTTCCAGCCGAGGCAGCAGCAGCCGGTTTCACCATCTTTAGATCAGCAAAGGGTAGATGGGGCAGGAAGAGGACAACCCCAAGACGCTCCCCATCCTCAAAGAGCATAGCGCAGCCATGGTGGTGTTCATCGTCAGGGATAGAGAGGACATGAAGGAGGTTATGGTCAGCTTCATGCTCTAGCTTTTCCAGCTCCATGTGATCCATATGTCGTTCGAGGTACCCTATTCTTGTTTTCTACCATGGTGTATGCCCTGTTTGATTCAGGAGTAAAACACTCCCTCATATCACCTACCATTGTCCATGATTTGGTACTTGAGGTAGAGAGGCTTCCAGTGCCCTTAGCATTGACTACACCAGTTGGAGTCAAGCTGACTCGTTTGAGGTATGTAGAGACTGTGAGCTTGTGTTGGGGAAACAACGCTCAAGGGGAGATTTCTTATGTTTACAAATATAACAATATGATGTCATCTTCATCATGTATTGGTTATATTTGGTGCAGTATATCATGGATTGCTTCAAGAATAATGTCGTTTTCATTGATACGGATGGGGAGAAAGTGGTGTTTGTTGGTGAGCGAGATCCTTGGATGGGTCAGAGGCACATTATATCCATATCATCCATGATGGATGAGATGATGTTGAGTTCTTCCGTGGTTTTGCAGTTGGCATTTCCTAGGGTCATAGAGGAGTACCCTGATGTCTTTCCAGAATAGGTTGTATCATTACCCCCATGACGAGAGATCAATTTTTGGATCGAGCTACATCCAGGAGAATCTCCAATCTCTATGTCTCTATATAGGATGGCCCCATCTGAGTTACGAGAGCTACGTATACAACTTTATGGTCTATTATAGTGCGGTTTTGTTTGACCAAGTGTGTCATTGTTTGGTGCACTAGTTGTTTTTTGTGAAGAAGGATGACGGTAGTTTATGGTTGTTTTTCGATTATCGTTTCATAAAAAAAGTGAAAAAAAAAGAATCGTTATCCCCTTCCATGGATTGATTATTTATTCAATCAACTGAAGGGTTAAAGTTGGATCTCAAAGATCGACTTATAGTCAGGATATCATCAGATGCTTGTGAAGGATGAGGATATCCCGAATACTACATTCTGTTGTTGTCATGGGTATTACGAGTTCATTGTAATGCTGGTTGGCATTATGAATGCTCCAACTGTATTCATGGGATTGATGAATGCTATGTTCTGTGTGTTCCTGGACAAGTTTATGGTAGTTCTCACAGAAGTCTTTCTTGTGTACTCCACATTTGAAGAGGAGCATGAAAAGCATCTACACACCGTTTTGGGAGTCCTACGTCATCATCAACTATTTCAGAAGTTGTGAAAGTGTGATTTTTGGGCTCAAGAAGTCCATTTCTTTGGGAATGTACTATCTCAATAGGGAGGAGTTATGGATTCATCGAAGATAGAAGCAGTAGTATAATGTTCAGCCCCCATGATAGTGTCAGAGGTGTGAAGATTTCTTGGTCTCGTAGGCTACTATCGGAGGTTCTTAGTCAATTTATCATTAGTTACGACTCATCTAACAGATTTCACTAAGAAAGATCAAACATTCATATGGATTGATCAGTGTCAGGTGGCTATCGAGTACCTAAAGGAGAAGTTAGTAAATGCTCCAGTCTGTTGTCTTCCAGATGAGGGAGTTCAGATTGATGTTTTTTGCGAGGTTTCACATATGGGGATAGGTTTTGTTCTCATATAATATAGGTCAGTTGTTTCTTATGCGTCTCAGTAGTTGCGTCTCCATGAATGAAACTATTCCACCCATGATCTTAAGTTGGAATCCCTATTGTTTTCTCTGAAGATGTGGAGACATTATTTCATTGTTGAACACTTTTTGGTTTTCACTGATCATAAGAGTTTTAGGTATGTTGTATCCCAACATGACTTGAACTTACGACAGCATCAGTGGATGAAGTTCTTACAGGAATAAAACATTGAAATATTGTATAAACCCTGAAAAGGGAATGTTATAGATGATGCGCTGAGCCAAAAGTCATGTACTGATACGGTGTGTGAATTCGGTGATTCATGGAGAGTAATGGAAGAACTCTCAGCTTTACATCTTGATATGGGAGAATGGGGGGTAGAGGTTGTTTTTTAGAAGATGGTACAATCATCCATGATGAAGAAAGTGGATGTTTCCCAGTTTGGAGATCTAGAGGTGGAGGTCTGGAGAGAACTAGTTGTTTGTGGTGAGGCCCCTGATGGTTGGACTAAAAATGAACAACACTGATTGTTGTATCATGGATGGATTTTTGTTCCCTTGACAATGCCTGAGATAGTTCTCATATAGTTCTATATTTCGCCTTTAGTTGTGCATCCTGCAATGACAAAGATGTATCGATCCTTGAGGAGTCAGTTTTGGAGGTCTGGGCTGAAGTGTGCAGTTGCAGAGTTTGTTGCTCTAGGTTTTCTTTTCAAGAAGGTGATGGCTAAACATCGTGTTCCTGGTGCTCTTTTCTAGCCATTATAGATTCCTCAGTGGAAGTGGGAGGACATCTCAATAGACTTTTTTACTAGTTTACCTCGAGATCCGAGAATAAATGATGCTATTTGGGTGGTAGTGGATCGTTTAACAAAACTGGCCCACTTCATAGAGATCAAGGAGTTGTGCTCAGTGGATGTTTTGACGAGTCAGTATCTAGAGGAGGTGGTGAGACATCAGGGAGTCCCTAGGATGATAATTTTGTATCAAGATCCTTGTTTTACCTCTAGGGTGTGGAGAGGCCTCCAACATGATTTGGGTTCTCAAATATGCCTTAACACAGCTTTTCAACATCAAACGGATGGTCAGACAGATCGAACAATCCATACTCTTGAAGACATATTACGCTCTTGTGTTCTTGATTTTGGAGTCTCATGGATAAGGTGCTTACCCTTAGTGATGTTTTCATACAACAATAGTTTTCGCTCCACCATCAGTATGGAACCTTTTTAAGCCTTGTATGGTTTACCATTATGTTCTCTATTGTACTGGACTGGGGTCAGAGAGTCAGCAATTTTCGGACCGGAACTAGTGGAGAATACAACTGAGATGGTCCAGGTGATTCATGAAGGGATGAATACAGCTCAAGATCATCAAAAATCAAATACTGGTCAAAGGATCAGACCCTTGGATTTTAATTTTGGGTATCATGTGTTCTTGAAGGTGACTCCCCGCCATGGTCAGTGAAGGTTTGGTCGTAGAATTAAGCTTTCTCCCCTGTTTGTTGGGCCTTTCAATGTGTTAGCTTGTGTTGGAGCTGTGGCGTATCGAGTAGCACTTCCCCCATAGATGAGTCGGATACATTATGTTTTCCATGTATAATAGCCCCCTTATTATCTTCATGATGACTCTCACATCATCAACTGAGGATAGATCGATGTTTATGATGATGCGACCTTTGAGGAGTGACTTGTGGGGATCCAAGACCGCAAGGAGAAGGTATTGCGTGGGTATTCAGTTCTATTGGTTCATGTCTTGTGGCGACATGGTGGAATGGAGAAGAGTACCTGGGAACATGAGTCACAGATACGTGACCAGTACCCAATGTTGTTTTATGTTCAACTCTTTTCATGTAATGATGATCCCTTTATGGATAGAACATTCATCTTTCATTTATGAATTTCTTTTATTGATTTTGTGGCTTTCTCTATTTTGAGAGGAATCTTGATGGGTGGTTGTTCGGACCCAAATTTTTTCCTCTTTATGAGGGTTTTGAATTCTCGAGGATGAGAGTGTTTTGAGTGGTATCTGATGTAATGGCTCATACCTCTCTGGTGCATTAAATTGTGAAAATATATTGTGTTTGAGGTGAACTGGGAGGTCAAGGTGACTTACCCCCAATAATATTTTCCAAATTTCCAATTTCATGAATAGTTTCATTAGTGAACAGTTGTATTGGTAACCTCTAATGGTAAACTCTCTTTCCTTTGAAAAATTTCCTATTCTGTGAACAGTTACATCAGTGAACATTTCTATTAGTGATGTTTAGTGAACAGTGTTTTATTAGTGAGGATTAATGAACACTGTTCTATTAGTGAGGTTTAGTGAACACTATTCTATCAGTGAGGTTTAGTGAATAGAGTTCTATCAGTGAGGTTTAGTGAACATTATTCTATCAGTGAGGTTCAGTGAACAGTGTTCTATCAATGAGGTTTACTGAACAGTGTTCTATCGGTGAGGTATATTGAACAGTGTTCTATCAGTGTGGTTTAGTGAACAGTGTTCTATCTGTGAGGTTTTGTAAACAGTAATCTATCAGTGTGGTTCAAGGAACAGTGTTCTATTGGTGAGGTTTAGTGAACAGTGTTCTATCGGTGAGGTTCATTTTACAGTGTTCTATCAGTGAGGTTAAGTGAATAGTGTTTCCAGAACGGTATGTGTACAATGTTTCTAGAATGGTGAGGTCTATCAATAAACTCTAACGGTGAGGTTAATCGGTAACCTCTAACGGTGAGGTCTATCGGTAACAACTAACGGTGAGGTCTATCTGTAACCTCTAATGGTGAGGTCTATTAGTAACCTCTAGCAGTGAGGTCTATCAGTTACCCCTAACAGTGAGGCCTGTCGTTAACCTCTAACGACGAGGTCTAACGGTGACATTTTCTTTCCTTTGAAATATTTTGTTTATGTGAATAGTGTTCCCAGCTTCTTACAGTTTTTCCCCTTTGATGTTTCATTTGACATAAAACACATTAAAGGCCTCATTTAAACTACACTAAGGCCGATTCAAAGGCAAGAACTCCTATATTAATTATTCCTATAGCTCGGTATGTTTTTACATGGTCAAACTGCATGGGTTAATGTGATCTGATTTTAATAGGAAATTTAGCGTATCCTAAATTGTCGCCCCATTAAAACATCAAAAGCGATAACATATATTTCTCCCTTGTTCTTCCTCTTTGTTCTCAATTATGAGAAGCTAGAACCTTTCAATACATCCCATAGGAGTTGGTTGATCAAATATTCCTCCTTGGATTGGTTCTACATTATTTTGATGGAACCGAGCTGTATCAGTCAACCTTTGATATATGATTTGTTTTAACGTCGTTCCTTGGGGGATCATCTCCTCATGTTTATCCTTTCCATATTATAGCATGTAATATCCATGCTTCTAATGGGTATTTCTTGGGGTTTGGTTGGTGCAGTTGTACCATGGCATCCTCATGTGGATGCAGTTCCCATGAGAGGAGGATCGTGACCCATTGTATGGTTAAAGAACATCAAGAATTGTTTGACGTAGGGGATTCATTGCTTCTCTTTTCCTTTACGTGTAACTATATTGTTAGCATGTTTAATCACACTAGATGAAAATGGAATTGACATAATAAATATTTTATCGGAATAAATAAATTGATATCCATTATATGTTATTACCTCTTGTTTTTCTAGATAGTGTGATATCTCTGCTTTCTATTCTTAGTTATTTGTTCTTGATCACTGAAAAGTAATTTTTTTAATTTTTAATTGTTGGATAAATAACTAAAGGAATGAAAAAAAATTCTTGTACATGTTTTAATTTGATTTTATTCAAATTAGTGTAGTAAGCATGTTTATTTATTTGTGATAAATTTCTGGATAGGTTTCCCAAATTTGGAACCAATCAATAATAAATCGGTTAATCCAATATGGACTAATGAACTGGTGGTTGTTAAAAGATAATTTCTTGTAAGGTTCTGAGTTACCCTCTTGTTTGTTTAATGTCCAAGAGCCCAATTTTGAAGATTTTTGTTTTACTACTGCTGGTGTTTTAATGTGATCTTGGATGGTTGTGGAGATATGTGGAGGCATGTAGGCCTTTTTTGTTGTGGCAGTAAATGAGGCCTAGAGTGGCGAGATGCATTGTTTTATGTATGTGGGTGTCGGGGAGGACACCAGGGATGATGGAATGGGATGGATCTGGTTGTTGGATTCTTGGTGATTTTGATTGGTTTTTTATCTGCTTTACTTTTCCCCACTGCTCAAGGCAGCTGGTCTTACTTACCCTTCTTCTGAAAGATGCAACGACACGCAGGGTATGCCACATGTTTTCCGTGTTTATATTTTCAAGGAAGGATTGGTTAATGCCTTTTCTATAAGCTGCAAAGGCTCCACAGGAAGTACATATACTCACCATGTTGAATCCCCTTGTGTTAGTAGCATAGAATGTTTTTCTAGAATTTCTGGGAATGTAGGAAAGTAATTCTATAATTAATAATTTAATAAATTTTGTTAAACCATGGGGATGGAGTTACTGGAACATAATGTTGAGGTTTTAATTTTGAAGGAACAATTGAATTTTGGTGTGATGCTAATGAAAATTAATGTGGAATTGTTTATTGTTAATTAATGTTTAAATAATTAATTAAAGTATAGAGGAACTGATAAAAATGGAATGAAGTAATCTAATAAATCTCTTTAAATGGTTGTGTGCATATAGGATACCTAGTCTTAGAAGTAGCTGCCTGGAGTCTAACAGACGTTAGTTGTAGTTTGTTTAAGACTAGGTTATGCCCATAGTGTGGTTGTGAGTTATAGTATATTATGTACTTTTTGTGTTTTTATACTCTAATACACCTTATCAGTTAGAGAAACTAACCCCTCATGGATTCGGATCCCTTGGGGGTGTTTTCCCCAACAATTCAGTGGGAGTATGGATGGCTGACTACCCACTTTGGACCCGCTCTCTTCTCAAGGTATTTACTTGTTCCAGTAGGCATAGTGGTTAGTTTTCCACATGTATGTGTGTAGAGGTATGTAATGGCTTGTGGTTATTCACACACATATATTCTGGATATAGTTTTCTTTGGACTACTATTGGTGTAATGTGTATAGGTTTGTGATGGATTGAGAAACCTTACTCGGTGTATGGGTTGTGATAGATTGAGTTATAATACCCGAAGTATGATAAATTTTATTCAAGTTGTGGTGGCTCCCAGAAAATACCTGCTTACCTTGGTGTGTGTACGTGGTAGTTTTGTTGCACGAGGTGCATATTTTGGTGCTTCGCCCAGGTGTTTGAGAGCAAGCCTTTTTGGAGAGAGATGCTCAGGTCGTGCGACGTTGGTGAAAAGCAGTAAACCGGTGGGGAAGTAGGAGCGGGTTACCCTTGATATTCTTTATTATATCATATATTCTTGTATGTGTTACTTAGTGAGAGTAGCCATGATGTTGTTGGGAAATTAGTATACCTGTTTAGGTAATGAGATAGTTTCACTTGTTATTCACTGTGTTTTAGCTTCCATCCATTACTTTTTCATGAGAGGCTTTGTGTATGATTCTACTAAGTATACTATTATACTCACCCTATAAATATATAAACTATGTTTCAGGTCACTTGAAGCAGGTTGGAGACCAATCTGGTTTCTACTAGCTTGGGGTTGCATGAGCTTTTCGGGCTTGTCTTTGCTGATGTTTTACTTTTTTGGGTACATGCAGTTTTTCCCCTTTTATTTGTAGTAATTTTTCATGACATTTCATATGTGTACTTTAGTTTTCGTTTATATTGCAGTTTGAGTTAGAGTTAATTGGTTTCTATCTTTTCTCTCTCTTCTGCATGTGTTCTCTTAGAGGGTAATGCCTCCCATATTGTGTGTTACTATACCCTCAGTTCTAGTCTCCAACTCGGGGCCTACTAGAGGCGGGACTCATGGTTCAATATCTCTCTTCACACATTGCCAACCCAAGAGGGGTACACATTGTGGGGAGGGGGTCATGACAAAGTATGACATACATTTCTCACTTTTTCTTAAATTATATGTGATGTATTGGGAACATGATCTCTCTTATAATGTGTAATAGTTGAATGTATTATTTAATTACAATAAGGTTATATAAATGAAGAAATTTTCTCATGTAAATATAAAATGGTAAATTCATTCTTATTATTAAGGAACATAGTAAAATAATTATTTACTTTAGAAAAAATCAGAAATAAATTACCAATGTAGACCTAGATTTAAAATTGAGTGGATAAAATTTTATTATTGTTTAGATGGTAATATACCACGATTTGTGATTAAAATTTCATGAACATATATATTTCAAAAATTAATCTATTAAAAATAAATATAAAAATTTATATATAAATTTCAAAATCATTGTATAAAAGTAAAAACTATTATTTTATAGCATAAAATTATAAATAATTTACAAATAAATTAAATAATATCATTATAATAATAATGGTCTAACAATAAACCATAAATAATATTACATAAATTTAGAAAATGTTTTGATGGGGTAACATAATAATACAATAGAAGAGAAAATACTCTATAGGAAAAACATTATAAAAATATTGTCATTTTATAAAAGAAAAATCAATAACCATGAGTGAATTTTTAATTAATAAATAATGGATGAAAATTTCATGAATTTAAAAATTGGATGTCCTTAATGGTAATTTGGAGAAAAATACATTCAAAATTTAAATATATTAATAGATACATGACCATTAGAATACTAATATAAAAGATATAGTTCTTAGTTATATAATCACTGACAATAACTTTTTCTTTGAAATAAATTATTAAATATATTGTGAAAAATAACAAAAATTAATAATTAGGTACATTAAAAATTTAATC
Source organism: Viscum album (assembly GCA_963277665.1). Lineage (NCBI taxonomy): Eukaryota > Viridiplantae > Streptophyta > Magnoliopsida > Santalales > Viscaceae > Viscum > Viscum album. The sequence continues at coordinate 1,643,906,345 of OY728145.1, forward strand.
TAAAAGTATATTATTTTGAAACATGTTATCAATAATTTTTTAAAAAATATTTATTCTTGAAAGCCTAATTAGTTTTTTATATAATATTATGATATATTTTGGAAAAAAGGATACAAATTTGTGAATCATCACAAAAATAGTAGTTATTTATGATGATTTGGTAACGTTTATAAATAATAAAATATAGTGGTTGAGAATGAATTTTTGTAATAAAAAATATTCTATATTTTAAATAAAAAACATTATTAATTTCATAATTTATAATGTACTTATTAATGAAATTATCTATAAAGTATCACATTAGAGTAGTTTTCTTACAAAATAAATATTATTCATAGTCTTGAGGGAAAAGATTTTTATTCAATATTTTATATAAAAACACACCCCTTTATCTAAAAAAATAACCATTCATCATTAATTGATCCTTAATTATAGATCATCTTCTTTTAACCAATCAATGAAATATTTTCTCTTTAATCCAACCTATATATATTTCAGGAGATCTAGTCTAACCATTGAAGAATCATGTGATGGATTAAGTAGTATTTTTATATTGGTCTCTAAGTGATTATGATTAATATTTTAAAATACCAACACATTCATTTTTCAATATCGTCTTACCCTTTATAATATAAATATATATATATATATCATAATATTAACAAAAAATTACCAATATAACATTATTTTCATATAATTAGAAAAACATTTATTATGTCCCTTACATTAATTCAATCTTAAGGAAATATCATATATGCATGGTTTTTCATACCAAACATGTGAATGATGATATTATATATCTATTTTTTCATCGTGTATATAGTTTTAATGGAATTTATTCAATAATAATAATTTTAAAAATTAAATAAATTCATCTCTATGGTATTATTATGATATATAGATATTAATATTATGATATTTAATATATTCCTCAATTGTCATTATAGTATCCTAAAATGAGAATACCAAGAAACAATTAATCACCCGTAGTAGTTTTCGACTACATATTGAACTATGGTTATTTTATACAACTAGATTGATATGAATCTAATTTAATGAATCATATTGATAATATGGATCTATTTTATATTTATAATTTACTAACAACAATATATAAATGAACCATCGTTTTGATATGCTCAACAAGACATGATGATAGAAAAGGAAAATAATAATTTTAAAATGATTGAAATATGTGAATTAAGGGATGAAATATGAAAAAACTAAAATTATTATTCATCATGTAATTAAAATTGTAAATTTCATTATTCATGAAGAAATCATATATCCAATATTATTTGAAACATTAAAAAACTATAAATATTCTTCATCATTCATTCATTGAACTTATTCAATTTAATTAGATTTTTCATGATTTTATACATACTATTTGTTATGTAGAATTAAATTTCATACTTTTTCACTATACCATTAATAATTATGTCTATAAAAATTGTTCCAAAACATTATAATTTTTTATGTTAAACCTATGAAATATATATTTAAAATAATACACAAATCTATAATATTCAGGTGTTAAACCCATTGCATCAATTTTATATGATGTAATAATTCACAAAATGTATAATAATATTGTATAATGGTATATTTTTAGGGTTACTAATATTACTTGATTCACATATAGACTGTATTTATTAATTTACTAATCTATATGTATATCTTTATTTGGAATTCATTTTATTGGCCAATTATTTTCTTCAATACCTTAGAATGAGACTATTATTTATAAACCATTCTATTTTATTTTTATTTTAAAATAATAAATTACCTAATAATGTATTTTATTTTAACACTATAAGGAATAATATTTTTATATGTCTTTGACATTATTTTTTAGTGTTATTCTATATAATGTTTTAATTTCATATTTATATATTTTTTATGATTTATTATCAATAATAAACATTTATGCATTAAATATTATAATTTAATATATGTAAAAAATAACATACATAAAAAATGATATGGAAATGATTATATATAATGAGATAGTATGTATAATTAGTGGACATTTTTTGTTACAAATTTTATTAACAAGCCTTTGAATAAGGAATCGATATGAGCATTTGATCACATGTTTTTTATATATCCCCACATTCTTAATGTTCTAATTATCTATATATTACTATATATATTTTTTCACTAGTTTCAGGATCACATTTGAATATCTATTATCCCATTTTAAACACAATAAATTTCAAGATATCACATCCTCATGTCTATTAAAAGTATAAATTTACTAAATTATTTTTCCCATCCATGTTTTTTGTATATACCCAATGAATCAAATGAAATGAGATGATTTTGAATATTCAAGGAGTTTAATATGATGATATAAATTCAAAATGATGTAGTTATGTATGAAAAAATTGTATCATTTTGCGTAATTTATCAATGACCATAAAATTAGATAAAAATTATATTTTGTTAGAAATTTTTAATTTGGAAAATGTGATAAGATAATGATTATCATTATTGAGCAATAATAGATAGTGTACAATAATAATAAAATTATATTTTTTTAATTAGTAAATATTTTGGGAATAATACCATAAATTACCATGGATGAGGAATTTAGTTCCAAAAAATAGGCTATGTCAATGAATCAAATTTTAAAAATTATAAGATAATAATTTTCAATTAAATTTTTTTATTTAGAGTGCTCAATTTACAGAATTATTATGGTTATCTAAAATCTATGTAATTAGATAAAACTATTTCAAAAAAATGTGGTGGGATGTATTGTTGTTTACCAAACTATATTTAATATATAATTGACGTCAGAAAATTAAAATCCAACTCCAGTACTAACGTAGTGGGATTCTAAGTATTTAACCATTAGATTTTGGATCTGTTAGTTTAATGATTTCATGTATAGGTGAAATATCATTTAATTTATTTAAAATTAAGAACATTATTGTTTCCAATGGACATAGTTATAGATTATATATCATTAATATAATTTTTTGGATTTCTTCTGTCTATTCCCAAACCCCAAAAAAATATAAAGCATGGTTATAGAATTTTAAATTTTTAAATGATTAATTATCATTCAATTAAGGTACATGAATGAGAAAATGGTTCACTAGTCTAATGGATATTTTTTTGTCAACATTATAGATGATGGATAATATGTTAGTTTATTTATTATAGAAACATACCATATAATTCATAAAATATATTTAAACCCCTATGATATGGTAAATTATTATTTTTTAATACGATATGATATTATTTCATAATTATATATCCCCTTTATCTTGATTATTTTTTATTTTCTATTTATTATTATTTTATGTAATTATTTATTTATGAAATTATTTTTTACATTTTAATAATACATTATTAATGAATTGTTTTCCATAGAAACTGATATTGTGAAAATAGTAAAAAAATATAATATAATATAATTAATACACTTCCTTATCATGAGAATATTTGGGAGGTGTTGTTAGGCCTAAATATATACAAGTGTAAGTTATCATAATTATAATATTTATTAGATAATTAAATTACTATTTAGATATGTGATGAGTTGTTATCAATAAAAGTGAGCATTTTATTTTTGTTCATGTAGATGAATGGGTAAGTGGGTTTATTTTATAAGTTTTTGTATAATGGGGTCAACTGTAGTGCATTCATATTCATTGACTTATATAGACTAGAATTATTTTCCCAATTTCACCATCATTTGTAGTTTTTATTATATTTTCTGTAATTAATGAATATAACTCTTATAAAGTTCAGGTGTAGTCATTGATTTCTAATTTTTGATGTATTAATTTTAATAAATAGTAAATATATAGTGTAATTATGGTTGGTTTACGAATTATTTTTAATTAATTTATTCAGTAAAAAATTATGATATTTATAACAACATTGCTTATTGTTTACAAAATTGGTAGAGGGTACAAAATTATAATTATCATTGATTTAATTTACCATGATTGTTTATTATTTATAGTATTTATTATTTAAAACATTATTTAATTCCCTTGTATATAATTTATATTATTTTGATACATATTTTATTCTATAACATTAATATTACAAAATTTATATATTTCCTTACTCAGACATGGAATGGTACAAAATGCATGCATTTTTAAATATATTTTTCCCAAAATTCATATTAAAATAGATTTAATTGTATCCATAATTAATTAATTATAGGGATATATGATATTTATTTTATATCCTTGTTCTATTGAATCATGTATCAAAACTAAATATCGACATCTATTATAATTAGTCAAATAAGGGTGATAATATTTTATCCTCAAATGTATCATGATTCAATACATGAAAAAACTAATGAGTCTTATAATACATCATGCCATTTAATTCCATACATGTATGTAAAGTAAATTTAAGGTATGATTTTATTTACTTATTTTTATATAATGGGTTATCTCAAGGGAATATATAATGATGATATGCTGATGTGACATTTGTAACAACCATTCTTATAAATACAATTCCAATGTTTTTTCTAAACTATTTCCATGAATTTACTCATATTTTTCACTCTAAACTATTTATATTACTATATGTTATTCAATAAATATAATAAAAATTCATATGTATAAAATGATAAAATAATATCAGCTAATTAATCAAATTATAATCACCATATTTGGATCCATTTATGGGAATCATCATGATATTCATGTGAGTGTCAATGACCTATTTAGATATAGAATATCACCCAAAAATATGGGTATATATATGATTTCTCATTTCCCATTATTATTTTTTATATCCAACTATATTTAAAAAATTCCATAATATATCATTAACCACACATGAAAAAATATCTAAGTAATCATGGAAGATGTAACCTATTGATTTGTCCTTCCAATCCGAAATATTTTTTCTATATAATATCACTCATTAGTATACAATAACATTAAAAATGTATATAGTATTAAAACATAAAAATTATGTCGATATCGTTCAAAAATATAGTGTATAAAAAATAACCCAAATGTCGTTCTTTAGTGAATGAATTCACTCAAAAAATAATGTATTGTAAAACATATTAATATAAATCATTCAAAAATTACACAAAATTTTAATTCATATTAAATTAAATCCATGATAGGTTTTAGCTATGTTTAAATGATATATTACATGAAATTTACATTATCTACATCATATGAAGTCATTCAATAATTTTGATCATGTTTTATAACACATAATATTTTGTTTTAAAAACATCAAATTGTTTAATACCACATAATTATTTTATCATCCAATGGTTTATGTAAAATTTCCTAAATTATCATCCCAAAACACTAAAAATCATGTTGACTATTTACTTACCAATAAATTTTTTTATAAAATATCAATGCTTTAGACAATATGGGAATCAATGATAATGAACGCCTTTTTATCCATATGTAATAAAAAGAAATTTTTCGTCATATCTAATTGAAGGGGGTGGTATTTTTATCATGGATATATAATCATTAAAAAAATACTAAATATTCATTATTATTGGTCCAAAAATGAATTTGTTATTTTTTATCAATAATGAATAATTAATAACCCTATTTCCATTATCTATAGTGTGTCATGAAGGCTATGTAATAGTATTTTCTATTGTTATTGATAATAGTAAATCATTTTCAAGCATGAATTTAGTGATCTAAAATTATATTTCATAACCTCATGGTGAGGAAGGGATGAAAGTTCTTACTCTAGTGTATATAATTCATGCATATCATTAAAATGGCATGAGAAATAATAGTGGGATGATTCATTTGGATGGGGTATACATAGAATTGATTCAACAATTCTTTTAATCACGTTAGGGTAGAAAGTAAATGTTTTAAATCAAAGATATTGGAATTCATTCTATGTATCTTCCCTATTTTATTTAGTCCTTTAATTTTATTTGTTGGTGTGGATAAAACATTAATTAGGAATGATTTTTTATCCTATAATGGAAGGTTCATTCCAGGATTACATACCCTATATTTATAATTTTTATTGTTATTTAGATTTTTTACATATTTAATGATTTTCTTGACGACTATATTATATATGTGGGTCAAGATATGGGGTTCTCTAATGTTTTTTATCAATTCATTTTATATTTTAGTAATTAAGGTTCATTTAACTCTATCGTTAAAAAAATATTAACATATAAATTCTCCCACTATTGAGGTGTGGGGTTATAGTGTTCTATGATCCTGATGATGATGATAAGATTCCATGTATTTTTGAATGAAGGGTATGATCTTCCCAATCATATTTACATTTATCTAAGAGTCATATCAATTTTTACACATATCTTCTTATGTTATACTATATATTTGGACCCAATGATTTACCTATTTTTGAAAATATAGAATACACATTCTCTTTGGCTATCTTAGTATCTCACATTTTATTATGATATTCATTTATAACTAATTGTTTATTCAAATTTTTCGTAATGAATTTTTTCATGTGGCTAACGGATACCTCTTTCCATTATGTTTTGTTTACTTATATAGATTTCAGGGAATTTTTATCTATATTATCCATATTAAGATTTATTTTATTTTCTAGATCTTCTTATATGGAATAAACTTTATAACAACACTCCCATCATGACAAGTTTCCATTTTTGGTGAGTTGTGTGGATTTTACGACGATGTTATAAGAAAATCGTCTTAAATGGTAATTATAGTTAATGTATGTTGGGAAATATAGGAACACTATGATATCTTATGGGTGATATTTAGTTTTTATTTCAAAAACGAGTCATGAACAATGTTTGATATTTTACAATGGTTAATATAGATGTTAAGCTGTTCATGATGGGGCTTACTATCTACCAGGATAAAGGCATTACATTAGAATTTGATGAACATGACTCTTACATTGATTTTATTTCATTTTCATCTCATTATAATGCACACTATCCATTAAGAATACTATTCTATATAATCCTATTATTTTTGTAGGTTGTACATTATTCATATAATGATGTTGCCTTAAAAATTAATAAATATATTTCAATTATACTATAAATATATTTGTGTAATTCTCAAAGATATTTAATGTTAAGGGTTTTAAATTATTCAATAATAAACCTTACATAGAAATCATATATATTAGATAGTGGATACATTCACTCAGTGTCCATTTTATCTATAATATAAAACAGTTAATAGGAAAAACATTTTCTCATGAAAATTATTCCTTAAATTATACATGACATCTTCTTTATTATAACTCATTCTATAACCCTTTGAAAACATTGAGAACTAGTTATAAGTAAAAAGTAACTGGAATTGTGATAGAAATATATTTTTCCAATAAAAACCTTGGAAAAATAACTATATCAAAAAATAATGAAAGGATTCTGAAATAAATCATATCAAATCAAAATAGAAATAATTTTTCCTAATGAAATAATTTAAATCCTTATGAAAGGAAAATGAAACCCCTATAAGAAAAATTGGTATTTAAATTCCCAAATCAAGTCATAAATTACCTATGAACATTTAAATATATAAGAGATATATCACTGTAAACTACCTATTTTTATCCTATAACGACAAAGAAATTTTCCAAAGTCATTGGAGAGATATATTTGGCATAGTAGTCCTAAAATATCTATAATGATCACCCATCATATTCATCTATCAGTCTCACCCATCATATAAAATTTAGCTCAACAACCCATTGTATAAGCTTTATCATTATAAAATTTAATAATATATAATCATCATATACAAAATCAGGATTAAAACGTTTTTATCTTTCATCTTATCATTATAAAAACATATTGGAAAACTCTTCTGGAGGCCCATTCTAAAAAATTTCTATATCGAAATAACATTTCATTTTAAAAGACTATACCCAAAACTAAAATATCACAAATAGTGGGAATATCATTTTTTCATTGAAGAATATAAGGGATTTTATAAAGTGATAAAATCATAAAATAACATTTGTTCTTATAGGTAATTTTTTTTACTATGTATATGTTAAAATAGAATATTCCATTTCCCAATTGTAATGGAAGTCATAAAATTTTTTATAAATTATGAAAAAATATATATTTTGAAAACCTTTGAAGAAACAAAAGAATATATATAATGATTCCTTTATAATTAAATTATATTTTTATTAATAAATCAATATAATAAATTTATGAATATGTTTATGGAATAAAAAGTTTATTAAAAAACATATAATAAATTTAAATGGATTTATAATGTTTATCTACCCCTTACCTAAATTTTTGTTCATCATGTATGTCATCTATGATATAAAATAAAATAAATATATTAATTATTTAATTTCTTACGAATTTTGTTCATGTTTATTGTTCATCATACATTATAAATTTTAGTTTTATATTTAATTAGATAATCCTCAAACTTCATGTTGGACACTTTGAAGATATTCATCTCATATGTGCAAAAATACATCGACATGATAAAAATGGTCAACAATTTAATTATTACATGATCATTAGAATATGAATAAAAATATAAATATACATTTCATACAACAATTATAATTTAATAAAAACATGAAATATGTTTATCAAAAATGATTTAATTTAAAATCCTAGATACGATAGGGTGTATGTAAGCATGAGTAATGACATTATTTTTTATTGAGCATGATTGATAGAAGGTATCTACCATCTTATATTCCTATATGTAATTTTATAATAATAATTATCATAATTTTATCTTTAATTCGATTGTCATATATACTAGCTATGTGTTTTTGTAATAAAAATGAATCGAATCCCTTCATGGAGGTGGTAATGAACATGTACACATGAAAATGGTTATCATTTTTAGTAGATAAAAAGATATGAAAATTGATGATATATTATGTTTATAAAATATTAATTATGTAATGAATATCTTATATATTCATTAAATAAATAATTTTACCATCCATGAATAGTTTTGATGGAAAATGAATTATTCTAGTTAGTACGGCAGTAGTCCCTCATACACATGAATGATTGTTTCAACATTCATTTGGTTGAAGAGGAATGTGATATAGGTTATGAAATAAAAATATGTTAAACTAATTTTTTGAAACAAACCTAAGTTATTTTTTCGTATTATTTGAAAAAATGGGAATAATGTGGAATAAAAAATAAAATTAAAAATAATTGTAATGAATTATTTCTCTTTTCTGGACAAATTAAATAGATTTGTACCTAAATCCTACCTAAGATGGTCTTCTAATAAACCCTAGATATATAATATTTTTTAAATTATGATATAAAGGGATAACCATGATAGTATGAACTAAGTAGTGCATGATTCATGGATATGATTGGAGATGACTACCCATTTATAAGTGGAGGAAAGGACTGACATAAGATTTCAAAAAAAGATAAAAACATATTAATGTCTTAATCAAGAATAATTAGAACCATAATGGATAAATTTAGAATGAAATATAATATCGTGTATATATTTTGATATAAAAATATAATTTATATATGTTTTATGGTATTTAAAAACCTTATGACTTTAGTTTAATCTTATGCAACCCTGTTTTAAAAGTAATTATTGTAACAAATTTTTATTGTTTTTAAAAATAATTATGTCCCAAATTTAAGATGACCTTATTAACTAATATTAATTATGATTATTCCAAATTTTTAATCCATGTACTCATATTTAAATCCTAGATTATATTCAATTTAATTTAATATTAAAACCATAAAATGTGATGAAAATTTATTTTTTCCTAAAAATAAATTTTAATGTATGATAATGATTTTGGAAAAAATTCATGATCGATATTTATTAAAATAGAATTAAATTTATTGAAAATAATATATGTGAAGTAATTTTTATTTTATACCAGTTATAAATAAAAGTAATTTTTATAAATTCATGAAATAAAAATGCATTTTTTTATAAAAACAATGTTTCTTAATATTTTTTAATACATCAAAAATTTAATGTATTATTTAAAATTAATCTATGTTAGGATTTCACTTGTTTAATTCAGAAACAATTATCACAATTTCAAATAATAATTTTAATATTTTGAAATAAATATTATAAATAAAATCATTTAATGAATGAAATCCCTAATTGGATATAAAAATAACATTTTTTCTGAAAAATTAATTGATATTACAATGAAAATATAAATATATCAAATATTGTTAAATAATATTAATAATAAAATAAAATTACTCATCATAACTCTACCTGGTTTTTTAAATAATTCCGCATTTTTAAAATCATTTCTTAAAAACATTAATCATTATTAAAATTGTGGGAAATGTTTTTCTTCAATAAAATTTTATGATTTCCTTGTTACCTGATAAACCATATGATGTTTCATCAAAAAATAATCAAATTAAATCACATTATATCATTCTATTTCTTACCTGTAGTGACGAAACTAGTTTTTTCCCTTTTATGAATTATTTTCATTCAACTGATCTACATTAGTGATGAAACATTTATATTCATCTGACACATATTTTATTAATAGAAAAACATGATATATGATATGTACATAAGTTAAAATAAAAGGAATGGAAAAATAAATTGAATCTTTTACAAAATTGGCTAATATTTTATACGGTTCAATGAAATGTAGAAGAAACTTCTATTTTTTACAAATACTCAAAACACATATCAAGAGAGATATTCTATGTAAAACATGGTCACTTACCTACAATGAAAATATATTTCATCCTGTAATACTAATAAAATTCCAAACTACCTTGAGCTATTATAAAATTTCCTAAATCAACTTCCCATTCAAAAATGGTTTCATCGACTTTACTTCAGCTACATTATCGCAAAAATTTGGTGGTTGACACCACATTCTATATAATTCCATATAGTGATCCATAGTTACATTGGAATGAAATCATTGAAAACATAACTAATAATATATATGATAATACCCATTTTAATAGTAATCCATTGAATATGACTGAATAATTTTGTTAATGTTATGAAAAATTAAATCATATTTACCTCCATTTTTTTGTTAAAAACGGTACCCAAAATAATTCTGTACCCAAATATTATTCTGGGCTCTCCAAAAAATAGAGATAAATATAGATTCATGTCTAAATAAAATGAACATATTGATATCATGTAACATTATTATCACCTTGAGATATACTTTACAATGCTAATATATATAAATATAAGCTAAAATGTGAAGAATGTATTGAGATTAACCAATAAATGAAAAATAAAGCAAATTTTATTATTACCTATAGTTGACTTTGGTAATCCTTCAATGAAATCAATGGGAATATTTTCTTATTTCCACATCCACCTAAGAATGGGAATAATAATACACATTTGTAATATTTAATCAAATTATACATGTTAACTAGCAAAATATTTCTTGGTGAAGTCAAAAATATCTACTCTAGTTACATACCACTTGAAAAACATATTATTTTATCTTCATATAAATCCCTGACAATAAAAAATACATAATATTGAGTTATAGTTAAGAAAAATAATTTCTTCCACATTTAGGATCTTCTAATAATTAAAGTATTAGATAAATAGGCCAGCACTCATACATAACCAAACCATAATAATTGAATGTGTACACTTATAAGCATTATCAATTTTTTCCATAATCAAAAACTGATAAAATATTGTATGATCACATTTTTGAAAACCCTTCATGAAATTAAACATGGAATATCAAAATCCTTACTCATACATAATTCATGTGATCAAAATTTAAAAATAATTGTATAAGAAAAAATGATCAGTCAGATATATAGAAATAAGTGAACCGTTAGTCCATTTATAAACATTTAAAACCAGGAAAACATTATCGTAATGTAATAATTTTCACCATTAATAAGAAATGAATACATTAATTTTAAAATAATCTCATTTCATATATATTTTGTAATTAAAAAATTACAATAAAATCTATAACAATAATATAAAATACAAAAAAGGTTCTTTGGTATATAATTATACTTGACACTCTTTTAAATAAAATAAAATGCGGTCAACATCCATATATCAGACTCTTACAAATGGAGTATCCATACGGCAGACTTCCATAACCAATCCTTTGGTGGTTATTACATAACAATATCTCCTTGGTTTATTAAGTAACCACCCATCCTTGTTTTATCACATAACCACTTCTCAACTTTCTATGTATGATTATATACTCGTAACACATATAATATTACAATTTTCATAATTTCAATCATCAAATTTTATTTAAAATCTATTCAATATATTTATATAATAAATCGATTTTCAAATTTAATTTAAATTAAAAAATATATAAAAATTTTAAAAATATGTTTTTTTCTCTCTTAAAAAAATTGATTTTAATAGATGAAGACAAATATCAAATAATTTTCATAAAGGCAGATAATTTTTTATTGTTGTATATGTCAAAAAAAATTAGGTTTTTCATTTGTAATGAGAGTAACATTTTTCCCCAGAATATATTTAAAAAAATCCTTTTGGAAAATATTTTATTGCAATAACAAAAATTATATTATTACCCTCAAAATCCATTTATATCCATATAAATATTTAAAATAAATCCAAGGATATTGAAATGGGGAATAATTTGTTATAATTATTCCATTAAACAATAAATATATCCCATACCACTTTTAACATTTAATCGTTAATCTCTATGAAAAAATACATAAACCAAAACATTAAGTAACATTATTATTAATAAAAGATGGACATGAAATATAATACCAGTTGCATATAAACCTTATAATATAACAAGGAATCATATCTTCACGAAATGCATCAATAAAATGAGATTTCTATGAAATCCATTAACATGATTCTGATTCATCACATATTTTATTTAGATTCCCTAATAATAATCATAGATTATTTATTTACTTTTGTCGACCTTTGCATGTTTATTTTTAATTTATTATCATGTTGTAACATATACTTAATTATTTATGTTCGCATCATACATTTTAATGATATTTACTACAATAGTCTAAAATAAATTTTGGATGAGTTAAATATTCAATGTGGTCATTATTCCATCATCTCCAGTCTTTAGATATCGTAATTGAAAACAAAATATATCAATTCTAAGAGGGGATAGTTCACATGTACGCACAATCAATTAATTTATTTCCCTTTTGATTGATGTGGAGATGGATTGAGGTGATTATATTGACATAATAAAATCTTAGTCTACATAGGATACTTGAGATAGTATATCATCTTATATGAATACGTTTTTATCGAAAAGAAGGAAAAAATAAAATAGAAACTCTTAATTAAAAATGATACATATTTTTTGGATGATATACTTTGATTAACATTATAACACCTCTAAAGAGGAATTTATGACTAAAATAAGGCCTCTAGAATATGGCGATGGATTCTAGGAAATTATTTTAGTAGATATTATTTGAACCAAAATTTTATTAATTTTATGGAAATTAGAATAATGGGAACCCTTATAAGTGGGAGTGTAGGGGCACTCTTGTAATATATCAAAAAATTAATTTAACATAATTTTATTTTTTATTACCAATGTGTCTAGAATGATTTATTTTGAAGATAAGATGATTTTGGGTCAAATAACCTTCATCAAATGAATATTAGAAGAGTCTTTAATATATTTTAATCATTATTTTTTAAAAACATATATATCCTTTTTATTTCATACCCTGTAATCGTGAAATTTATAATTTTTTGGTTAATTTATTTACTATATATTGTAGAACAACCAATAAATTAGTAATTGATGACATTTCTAGACTCATCCCAATAATTTTATCCAAATATTATTATTTTTATCTATTTTATAACTTTTAATAAAATATTTTTTATTTTAAAACATCAATATTGTCAATATTCACACTATTTATTAAATATAATTTTAAAAAGAACATAAAACATTATATATTAGAAAAAATTATTACATCATCTATACCATGTAAAACTAATCCAAAAATACATGTATGGAATTAATTAAATCATATTATATTCATTTTAGTATTTCTAATATGGTTTATTTGATATTTCCTCTAATTACACAATTACAACATCATCATTGTGCATGGAATTAATTTAATTATTTTTTCATTAAAAATTAAAAATAAATTAATATGATTTATATAAATATTTCATCTTTCCAAATAAAATTTATAGTTGATAATATACAATATATATAACCCCATATTAATAATATTTCACCCGTTAAAAACAAATGTGTGACAAAATCGACCTTCCATTAAATTAAATACTATAAATATAATAATTTTACCATAGTGGTTTCAAAGGGTATATTATGTCCCAAGGATTATTTTAGGTCCCAATACACTCATCAAATTATTTAGGACATATTTTAGAGTCATTTTATAATATTTATAATATTATTTCTACCCTTAATTACCAGATTTACCATTAACTGTGGTGAAAACAATGGTACTAAAGTTACAAATCATAATATTTAAAAAATAATTTCATACTATTGAATCAAAAATATCATAATTATAAATACTATTTATTTTCATTTTACAAAATTAAAAACACATAAGTGGTTAAATTGAATATAAAATTAATATCATTTATGGATATGGAAAACATTCTTTTGATGTAAAACTTTTCAAATGTTAACAATTTTTGTATGTCCAAATCCAATATGGAATTGATTCCAATGACCCACATTGGAATAAATTATAAAAAATATATAATTATACTTTAAAACCATTAAAGTGTATATTTACACTATCTGTAAAATTTATGAAAGAAGTAGTTCTTAATTACAATCCAATATTTTTTCACAATTCATGAAAAATTGAATTTTATTAATTAAATACAAAAATTTATCGAAAGTAACTTTTGATAATAATATTTCAAATAAAAAGTTTATTTATTAGAATAAAACTAATAAAATTATCAGAAACAAGAATTAAAATAGTTGTTCAATCCAACAGCAGAAAAACTACATTTTTAAAGAAATTCTTGTTTTATGTATAAAATTGTGATTCTTCATATAGTAATTCGAAAAGAAACATAAAATGGATGTAAATTTTTTTATTAAATACTATATATAATTGTATATTTATTTATATTTCATTAATATAATCCGACAAGAGTGATATTTTAATTTATTAGTATAAATACATACGTTTTGACATTTAAAAAGTTTTTTAAAAAAACGTTTTATTTTATTTTACAATGGTTTTTATATTCATTTAAAATTAATTGATCAATTTACTAATTATATATACACGTGTAAAAAGTTTTTTTATAATTCAATTTATATTATTCATATCCACCATTCATACAACTATGTCATAAAAAAATCATTTAAAGGATAATATTTAATTGTTCATTTAAACATGATGTGGAAATAATAGTATGCTACAGAATATAGACATTTTTTTATAGAAACATGGATTCTTAAGTTATACCCCCATTAATAATTATTTCCTCACAAGTTGATGTCAGGATCCAAAACTAGGAGTTATTATTTTCTTATTTCATATTCTTTTGTAATCCCATATCGAAGAAAATATTATTGAAACGTCGACTTTAAAATTAATAATGGAAATTATGAGGTTCACCTAAGATAACACATACTAGGGTTCTATGTAGTAAAATAAGGATATTAAAGAGAAAAATATTTTTCATGTTCTTATGGAGGGTGATAGAAAACAAGAACATGAAAATTTTAAACAACAAAAAATCATAAACCTATCATGGGTTAAAGGGTCGTTGATTTCTTAGTAAGAAAAGTAAATAAAATAACATTTTTTTAACATCTTTTTCTAGTGTTTAGTAATTATTTTAATACATGTACTATTAATATTAGGATGTATACCTACCCGAATTGTAGACTTTCATCCATTAATCATGTTATACTATGAACTCATCGTTTTCATTATATAACTAGTATTCATTGTATATTTTTCATGCTTGAAGAAATATAATAAAATCATAAAGAATCACATAATCCAAATATATTAACTATCTATTTCTATATTCATTATCTATTATATAAATAAATGGTTAGTACAAGATAATATATTCCCACAAAATTAAAAAAAATTATATGATTAAAAACTACATTAATCTCCAAAAAAAGTGTAATACCTAAAATTAAACATTGACCACTCAACAAAGAACTATAGTTAAAATACTAAAAATATATTATTACTAATATTATATTAAAAAATTATATAGATTTGATCATATATCATTAGAAGATAAATTTTAATAATTTTCTCCAATTATTATCATTTACTCTTGATGTATCATACCAAAATGTAATTACCCTTGAAATTTTCATGATATACAAAAAATTTCCTAACATAAACTAAATTAATAGATATCAAAAATGAAATTATATATTCTTCCAAAATATTATTCATCATTTATTCCTCAAATAAAATACCACAGTATATTATTCAACTTGATCTTATATAATTCCAAAAAAAGAAAACATCTTTTGAAATAACATTCATCACTTAATCGCCAATTAATTTTTTTTAATATGATAATAATTTTGTTCCAAAAATAAACTAATTCTTATTCCATAAACTATTTTAACTAAAAATAAAAATTCATACAACCGAATGACTTCACATATGCTAGTGGTAGGTGATTCGCCCTCATTGGCCTTTTGTTGTGGGCTAAAAACATGTGACCTTGCCAGACATGACAGGTTCTCAACCACACATCATGTTTTGAAGTTTTTAAAACTATTTAATTAATATAAAATTTCAAAAATATGATAAATATGTAAAAAAAATAATCATAACTTGTTTTAGCCTTATTTTTTATCTTATAACTTAATTCTGCATCCCATAATGGAAAATTTTTTAATTACCTCAAAAATAAATGTCACCAAAAATATAGTTAATCCCCATAAAATTTAATGACATAAAGCCTCAAAAGGGTTTTGTGAGTCCTATAAATTTTGATCAACTATAAAATTATATACAGATTATGATATATAGAGCTCTTAAAAAATCATAATCTCTAATGTTGTTTAAACATTTCATTTGATGCAAACTCTAGGGTCCCTAAATTAAACATTACATAATACTGATATTTAGTCCAGAACAAAAATTTACTTCACATAGATAATATTTTTAGGTTAATAGTTTTAGAGTATTAAGATATAACTCATAAATAACAAAAATATATCAACAAAAATTATAAACTACTAAAAAGTTTCCAATTTGTTCCAAAATATAAAACATTTAAATTAATGTATGATAACGTTTATAAATACATGTCAAAACATTCAACCTGAATTCTTCTATACATTACTCAACCTTATGTTATTTGAACAACATTAAAAATTCTTGTTATGAGTATAACAAGATCAATATGGAATATATAATGAAATAAACCGTTAGTATATCGATAAAATTTTAAATCTTAGAAACCTTATCATAAAGTATTACTTTTCACCCTAAATATGTAGTAAATAATTTATTTTGGATATTAACTCATTTAATAGAATTTTTTCTCATTATATTAACATAAAAACAATAAAAATCAGTGAATATACATAATGGTACCTTGAGGCATAATTATATTTGTCATACTTATAAATAGAATTACCATTCAGTCAACTTCCAAATATGTCACTCGTACAAATAGAATACCCATAAAACAAACATTCATACACAATGTGTTGGAGGTTATAATGTAACCACATATATTTTGTCTATCATTGAAGCAACCATCCTTGGTTTACCATGTAACCACCAATGAAATTTTTTTGTACCAATATATAATCATAACACATAAAATATTTAAATTTTCATAATTTCACTCATAAATTTTCATTTTTAATAATTTTGAGATTTTGATATAATAAATCCATTTTAAAAACCATTTTCAATAAAAAATACCTAAAAATGGAATAAGTAATTTTTTTATTTTAATAGAATTAATTATTTTATTGGAAACAAAATATCAAATAACAGCTATAGATTAATAGTTGTGTTTTTAACCATGTACATTAAAAATAATATTTATTTTGTCATTTTTAATGAAAGTAAAATTTTATATAATGAAAATATAAACATATTTATTTCATAGAACCAAAAATGAAATTTAAAAATTTGCATAAAATATCCATTATAATCCTTTTATATCAATATAAATTTGTAAAATTACAACATGAATATTGACATGTAGAAACATTGTTTTAATTTAATCATAAAAATTAAAAGAGTCCCATAAGAATTAGAACATTTAAATCATAATCTCGAAGGAAGAATAAATTTAAAAAAAATTAAATAACCTGAATATAGACCTAATGTGGATATTAAATGTCATATTATATGTATATACAACTAATAAAACAATCAATTTGTGTATCATCATGAAAATTCTCAGCTAAATGATAGTGAATAAAAACCCCTTACCTAGAGTCTGATTCATCATATGTGTTCTTTATCATCCTAAATTATTAACCTATGTTAGTTAATTGCATTATTTGGAACATTTTTCATGTTTCTTATTCCATTATAATCATGATATTACATTTAATCAATTATTTATGTTCATGTCAGATGTTTGGATGATATTCAGTACATGAGTCCAAAATGAATTTGGTGGGATGCCTATAGTAAAAGTGGTCAATAGTTTATAATATCTATAATAATTTAAAATAAATAATAATAACTTCTATATGTAAATTATACTTTTAAATCAATCTATTTCTTTAGGGTTATGAAAAATGAACCATGTTATAATGCTAGAGATGGTATGTCGTACATATGCATGAGTAATGATTCTATTTTTCAACGATCATTAATGAAAGAATTGAAGAATTATTTTATAATTAAATAATGATAATTATACCCATAATACAATATTAACCATTTTAATATATTTATTTAAATATATATATATATCGTAAATGAGATTTAGTGATTAAAAATGAATCATATCTCTTTGTGGAGGTGATATTTCACAAGTACAAATGAATGAAGTTTTCATTTTCAAGTGCATGTAATGTTAGAATGAATTTTATATATTTTTATATTATAATGATAATTAAATCAGTAATATCATATATAATCATTATTTTTATCCTTATATATAGTGATGAGAGATAGTAATTGAAGAAAAATTATATCAGTATGTGGAGGTGATAGGTCACATGTACACATAAACGATTAATTCATTTCCCATTTTATGGAGGAAGAGATTGATTGCGATGATTATATTAACATAGTAAAATATCATTATATATTTTATAGTAGATTTATTATATCATCTTGGTGAAGAATATTATAAGGATTATGAATAAGAAAAAAATAGAAATAGTTAATTAAATATAATACCCTTTCATTAAACGATCTTCTTTTAATAACACAATAACATCTATATGAAGGTTTTTATGCATAAAATAATGATTATAGAATGTGGGGATGGGATATAAAATTTTATTTACGATTCATTTTTTTCATATAAAATTGTTTTGAATTTTATAGGAATAATAAAAATGGATACACTTTTATTGAATAGTGGATTGTCACTCTAGTAATTCATAAAAAATATTAATTCATTAAAAATTAGTTTTATATTCCTAATAGTGCCAATGTGATTTATTTTTGATATAGGATGATTTTCCATCATATTAACTTCATAAAATAAAAATGTTATACGTTTTGACTATTTTTTAATCCTTATCTTTTTTCCTTATGCCTTTTGTAACATTTTCAATTCTTACCCTAGCATCATGAAATTTACACATTGATGGTTAATATATTTACAATATAATAAAGAAAGAAAAATTAATGAGTAATTTATGACAATTATATATTCATTACAATTAGTTGGATCAATTTCATATTTTTAGTAATTTAATATCGTCTAATAAAATATTATTTATTTTAAAATATAAATAAAGAAAATTATGACACTATTCATTACATAAAAATATTAAAAATATCATAAAAACATTAAATGTTAAAAAATAACTCATCCTTAAAATGTAAAATTAATACATAAATGTAGTTCATGAAATTTATTATAACAAATTAAATTTATTTTTTTATTTTTCATAAAATTTGATTGATATTTCTTTTAATTAAGGAATTGTTCCATAATCGTTTTACAAAATTTAAATTTAATAATTTTTCCCTAAAATTAAAATAAATTACCACTATTTATATAAAGATGTTTTTTATAATAAATAATAATTGTCAGACATATTCCTTATATAGTTCCATATTAAAATTGTTTCATTTGTTAAAAACAAAAGTTTTCCCAAATTTTCTTCTCTTTGAATAAAATACAATAAATATCATAGTATCACCCATGTGGCTTCCAATTGTTATCTTTATACACAAGTATTATTTTAGGTAGAAAAATATAATCCAATGAAATTAGAACCGGTGTAATGATCTTATTATAATATTTATAACATTATTTTTAATTTCCCAAATTACCATTAATCGTGGTAATAAAAGTAATTACTAATGTTATTATACATAATATCTAAAATATAATGTGCTCCTATTTGATCATAAATATAATATGGATTACTTATGTTTATTTACTTTTTTCAAAACACAAAAAACATAAATAGATAATATTAATTTGGAATTAATCATGTTAATGGATCGAGAAAATGTGTTTTGAAGTTAAATCTT
The DNA here is from genome assembly GCA_963277665.1 of Viscum album. NCBI lineage: Eukaryota > Viridiplantae > Streptophyta > Magnoliopsida > Santalales > Viscaceae > Viscum > Viscum album. Next base: position 1,643,926,989 of record OY728145.1, read on the forward strand.
TCAAAATATCACAATATTATTATATCCAATTTCAATGTGATGGTGATTTAATTGAACTAAATTATATTAAATAACAAAAGATAATCATATGATTTTTTAGAACCATTCAAATATATAATTTAATACTATAAATAAATTTGATGAAAAATTCGTTTTCAAATAAAATGATATATTTTTCATTATTCATCAAAAAGTGAATCTAATCAGAAAAATACGATAAACTCATCAAAAGTAAATTAATATACTCATATTTAAAATAATAAGTTAAATTTTTCAAAAAGAATGTGAATATGTATCAAAAACATATATTTTAAATAGGCACGCCATGAAAAAGGGTCAAAACATCATTTTTTGAAAAATACTTGTTCCATGTGTAAAATTATACTTTTTAAGATATTGTGTCTAGAAATAATCCATAAAATAAATTTTAAAAAATTATATTAAATATAATATATATAAAATTACTTCTTCAATCCAATACAACAATAGAGATTTGTTTTTTTATTTTTTTTTTAAACATACTTTTGACCATTTAAATTGTTTTTTAGAAAAGAATTTTATTCTATTTTAGAAATGTATTTATATTAATTTATAAATAATTGGTCAAAAAAATTTATATATACATGTGTAAAAAAATTATAATTAAATTAATATTTTTCATTCTCATTATTATAACGACTATGTTATAATAGATAATTTTAAATAATAATATTTAATTTTTCATTAAAACGTGATGTTGAATATCATGTATCCTATCAATCAAAATCCTTAATTTTAAGAAAAATGGGATGTCACACCATATAACATAGATCATAATGTTTTGAAGGGAAATAAGGAAAATTGGAATATATTCTACCTGTTTCTCATAAATTGTGAATGATAGGGAACACATAATATCTTTTCAAATCACATAAAACCTTCTTCATCAAAATTTAAACATATAAACAAGACCTTTATAATAGATACAGACTTTTTAAATAAACTTGATACTCCTTGTGATCATTCATAAATCATTTTAAAAAGATGAATATAACAAAATAAAAATCAAATGAGAGGAATTTATATCCTGCACAATTGAAATTTCATAATTCATGAAATCAATATCCAAAGGGTTACCTTCCAAACATATCATGCTTAGTGTATCATTAGATTTTTGAAATATGAAATCGTTTATATTTCATTATTTTATATGATGTTAATGAATCATTAAAAACTAATCACCATCCATTCATATCCATATTCTTTTCCTCATGTTTAAAACATTTATAGTGAATAAATATGTTAAAATTTTATATATATTATATATTTCAAACTATACAATATATAAATGGTTCCACTATATTTTTAATACAAATTATTAAAATGTTAATAATATATCATCTGTAGGATAAATAAAATCATGATGATTTTTTATATTTTAAGCATAAGGAATTATATAGTATTTATACATTAAAATATATCGATTTCTTTCAAAAAGTCATCACTGTTGTTAATTATTTTACATATTTATAGGAAAGATCCATAATTAGAGAAATAAGAAAGGTTATTTTTAATTATTGTAATCATAGAATCATATTCATTCATCAATTTTAGATTAACTCTATTTTGAGTTCACATAGTTATTGGGATATAAAATTTAGAAAAATTCACAAAAAAATGGTTATAATAATGCTTTAGTTGAAGAAAACTACATTTATATATAAAATTTATATTTCATTCAAAATTTTCAATTAATTTTTTTTAGATTAGTTATTATTTATTCCATGTTTTGTAATAATTTTCCCTTAGAGGGGAATATTTCATAATCCAAATTCAAAAATTTCCAAATAGATTTATTTCTTTTATGGGTTTCATAATGATCCTTTGGAGTATATCATGATCATCATTAAATAAATAATATATCTATATATCATAAATAAACACAACAAAAAATTATATCAATAGACATAGAAAAATTTAATCAAATGTTCCATATATACATAAGGTGAATTAGAGAACCAAAATGGTGTAACATGAATCCCATAATTCTGATTTCTTTTCTGAAACACAATCTGGAAAATGTATTCCTCATTAACCATCAACTGATTTTATTGGGATTAGAGATCCATATTCCAAAAAATATTATCCTTATAAACGATCATGAAAATAATAAATATATGTAAAAGGATATTTCTTCAAGTAATGATGATTATTAAAAATACTTATTTAGTAATATTATTTATACTCCAAATATAGGTGAACACCATCGTGATGTTATCATATTACACACTGCATTAATTTTTTTTATTCAAAATTTTTTTTTTGGAAAAACTGTGAAACAAAAAAATCCCCAAGACAAATATTTTTCAACAAAGAAACAAATTACATAAACATTTAAAAAGTCTAATATTTTTAGAATCAATTTATTTGTATATCTCCCATTAATGTGATTTTTACTTTTAAAATGTATCAAATTGAATTGAGTCTTAAAATTTAGTGGCTAGATTTTCCCATGTAAGGATATGCTCTTCAACATTTATCATTTTTTCATTGAAGGCGGTTGCAAAAAATAAAATCATGTCAATTGATTTAGTCCCATTATACCATTCAAATATCAATTCAATCATATATTTATAATAATATTTCTTCATAATCCCTTAAAGAATTATGTTTGATGGTCTCATAATGAATAAACTCGTTATAATGATGAATTAGATCTTGGTAATACTATTACCCACCATTTTTCTTTTCCAACTCAACCATACCCATGATTCATAACGTCTTCATAAATTTCATTTAACTTTCAAATTCTTATTCACAAACCATTCTTGCACTATTTCTCTCAAGTCCTTAGTTTACTTTCCCTTCCCCAGGATCTTGTAGTTGATCTTGTTTGTATTTGCTTCAACAGAACGGAGTAGTATTTATCCCCTCAGTTTTTATTCCATTATCCACAATTCATCCGCTTATATCTCATTTTACCTTACATCCATTCTTATTCCTTAGGATGTGAATCCCTCTAGATTACATACCATCTGCACTTAAAATAAATAATTGGATTAAATTATAACTAGCATAGTCATTCTGGATAGAAGGTCTAGTGATCAGAGGGATTCCCCTTTGTTAGTGGAATTTTTATGAAATGTTCTAGAGGAACCCTTTTTGTTCATCTAGGATTGTTGCCCCCACAACATTCTTATTCATGGCCGCCCCATCCCTCTTCACACATTCAATGTGATTGGAAATCATGATGGATACCTTATCACTTCTCAAATTAGACCTAATCAAATAATTTATTCTACCCCTTTTATCTACATCTTTTGGTTGTTTGTGGGAAACCTATCCCTTTTAATTGGAGATGCATCTAATTTTTCAGAATTTTGACCATTATCTATTGGTTCTTACTACTACCTAGATGATCCACGATCCCAAACACCTGAGGAATTTAGGACCGACTCCACCTGAGTTTATTTACCATCCTTCATGAAACTATTCCTAGGGTAAAACCACATGTCCCTCTTTCATGCCTCAATTTCTCATGATCTCTGTAAAGGAAAGAGAACCCAGATTAGGTAGGTTCTCTTCTAAAACCCTTTATATATTTTTGATGATACCAAAATCATGAATCAAGTGTTTGAAAACATCCAAGTACCTCATATCATTGGTTCATTTTACCTTTAATAAATGACAACATGGTTAGGTTTCCTCTACAACCAAATTAGAAAATTCAACCAAAGCGTGTGACCCCTCATATTATTGGCTCATATCACAGAAATCCTGATGATTAAAAATATGGTTTGGATGTATTTCCATATATAGTTCTTTACTATCATATTTTCTATTGGAAATATATGAATTGATCATGTGAGACCCCAATTAGATCTTAATTTTTCTTAACACCAGAATCGGTGTCTTATTCACCATATGCTCTTCCCGACCCTCCACCATTATCTAATACGTGTTATGTCTCACTTCCCTAGAGTCTAACAAATAATTCAATATCTTCTTACTAGAGGAGTAGAAATCAAAATTAGATTATTTAAAAATTGATTGATTATAATAGTAATCTTTTCTAAAAGAAATCCAAACACACTCAGTATGCCATTTTGGAACATCCACTTTGACACATATATGTATGGAAATAGGGTTAAAAACTTCTATGATCCTACTTTCATATCATAGATCACTTCCTAAAATATTCAATAACATTCGATCGATCAAATTATTTTGAAAAGAAACATGAAGTTTCAAAAATAATACCCAAATCATCAATATTGGTGAATCATGTTTCTGGTGGAAGTTATAGGACCTCCAGAAGAGGAATAACCAAGGTCTGTTGTATATTTGAGGACTATTTTACCAAGACCAGACCAAGCCATCCTATGAGGAGAAACTAAAAATTATGTGTTTGGCATTGAGATGTCCAACAATTCCTTGATCCATTAAGTCCTAAAAACAAAAAAAATTCCGGGCAAAATAATTAACCAATGTGTGACACTACTTGAATCATTATAACATTATCAGATTAAGCAAATATTTTTCTTTAATGAACTCTTTGGATGAGATCTATTGTTTTGTAATCACTTGTACAACTATAGGGATTTTAGGAAAACTGATATCAATGGAAAGGAAGATAGGTAATTAGGGGTGAAAAGGGGAAATATAATGGGATACATTGTAGGATGTAAGAGGTATTTCCCCCATTGAGTGGGAGGGGCCAGCACTGTGGTTGTTACCTCTAGGGAATATTGATGGTAAGAGGAATGAAATGGGATACAGGATCCCCTACTAACTGTTTCCACTTCCTTTTCAATTATAAATTTTCATCATGATCCATATGAAAAGCGGTTTTTAAAATTTTCATATTATTTGACTATAATTCAATAGTAAACTATAAAAATAGATGAAATGTTCAAGGAAATTCCTGTAGATATAAATCAATATATTCATTCACTATGAGAACATAATTAATTTGAAAATTATAATTATATTCAAAAACTAGATTTATTTAAAATTAACTACCTTCTCTAATATGTTTCCATGAATCTTGATAAGTTATAAAAGGAATGATATAATTTAATATAACATTATTAGTTTTAAATTCAATATTATCATGATAAAAAATTGAATAGATATCAAACATAATATCATACTCTTTAATAGAGAATACAACACGATTTATAGTGAAAACCATACCACTGATATTAATTAGATTATTAATATGAATATATATCTCTTTATTACTTACATTGAGGGTTTTCACCAAATTTGTTTCCATATTTTCATGAGGTGATATGACAATTTCACTTGAACATTTATCAAAAATTAATAAATAGGGATACATGGAGTCATACAGGGCATTGGTATGACTCAATTAATCATTTAATGTACCTATTATCACTTAATTAGATGAAAATCAACCATTTTAGTAGCAGTATTGTTTACGAATTTCTTAAATCAATCATGATTATTTCCACTAAGAGTAACTATCCTTGGAAAAACATTACCATAATTTTCCCATTCATTTCAATTTAAATATCCCACCATCTATTAGTCATCGGTTACCTTATTCATGGATAGTTCATGAATCTGTTTATTGTTTCAATGAGCCTTGTAACCAAGCATACCATAATGTTAAAAAGTTATGTATATATTCAAAAATTAAATATATATTTTAATAACACACTTGTAACATGTTGGGGGAGACATCTAAATTTACTAGTTTTTTTCTTCTTTATTGCCTTCCACCTTCACCGAATCTAAATCATATGTTCTTATGGAATATAAGTGATAGAAGATTCCATCTCACCTTATTGTACACAACGAATTAATTTCCAAGAAATTTTAAATACTGATGTGGAACATTATCATTTTAATTATTATTCTATTCCATTGTAAAATTTGTATGTTTTTCTATCATACCACCAAAAATACTTGTTATGTTTCTTGATAAAATTTTATAACATTCTCTACATAGTACAACTGAATATTCCAAAATTTTCCACAATTACATGAATTGTTATTACATTATAATTAAAAAACAAAAGTCTAATAAATTTTTAGAAAAAAATTATTATATGTTAAACATTTCATGAAATTATCCATTTATCAATATGGTATTCTTAACCAATATCAACCATTGATCAATATATCCTTAAATATATAAAATGGAATGAGTTATATTTTAATGTTTTTTAATTTCTTTGATTACCAAAATAATTTCCAACATATGATTCCAATTTTTTACTATCATTGGATATATTGTTCAATGAAAATTTACAGGTTTATGATTCATAAAATTCTTATATATCAACATACTCTTCGATATAAACTATACTTTATCTCTCACATTAATCCCTCTACCATTTCTATCTTACATCAATATTCCCATTATTATAACAAACTGATCAGTTCCAATTCGAACCATTCTCGGATGGTAATTTGGAAGGAAATTGTCAACATACTACCATCCTACATCATATTACAATATTTTTTTATAGAACACCATTATTAATAGACATAGATTATTTGAATCAACATGATTATCATCAAAATTAATAACATGATAACTATAACATAGAATATCCCATTGTTATACTATTAACATTATCTTAATTTCTATATTTATAAAAGTATGATCTAATTTAAATGATAAGGACACGTAAGATAGAAATATGTAATCTATTTCTCATAGAAAATTACACAAATTATTGTATTACCAAAAATATTTTATATATTTAGATTTTATGATTACGTTATAACTTTTATATACCAAACTGATAAATTAAAAAGTTTTCACATCCACTTAGTTTCAATTTTTCATGGAATATATATAATTTAAATTGAAATGTTATTCTACCAAGAAAAATGTTCATAGAAGTCATCATAAATTCTTATTTTTTCAGTAATCATAATTTAACAATCTGAATAGAATTTAATTCAATCAGGTGACATAAAAAATGATCACTAAGGGACATAAAAGAATGACATACATAATTCCAAGGAAAAATAAATTAAACCAATAAAACTATTAACTTAATCACAATATTCCATGAACATGAGAAATAAATCAGATCCACATGAAAAAAGATCTTTTTTCTTCATGACAAGCACTGAAAAAAATATTATGAAAACTAAAAGCATTATTGGAATCATAAAGAATTGCCTTTATAAACCATCTCATTAATCACAAGAGTATGTTAAATTGAAGGAGAAACAACCTGTTTATCTCCATTGATCATGAAAAAGAATGGAAGGATCATTACCTAATGTAATTAAGAGTTATATCAGGTTCACCCATTATATAACAAGTATTGGGATCTCCCGTTATATTAGTTATATTAGGCTCAACCATTCTATATGTTCTATAAGTCTTACCCACCATATAAGATACATAGGGACATTCCATAATAATCTATAATTCCCACATACCATATCAGGATTCTAAAATTATTATCATTCCCATTTTCACCATACAACCCCTGAAAATATATTTTTAACCCATGTGCAAAATTTTTTTGGATATCAAAATATATTATCTTTTTTAATAATTATTTAAAAAACTAAAATACCCATAAATTGGAAGACGGTTATTTAATTTAAGAAAAAATTAATGATTATGACAGAATAAAAAATCAAATAAAAATTCTGGTGGCTGTAGGAGGCATTATTTCCAAATACATTAAATTAGAACATTACTTTGTATATTTTTATGGGCAATTACAACAATTAGTATAAAATATGGTAAAAGAATAATTTTCAAAACCATTGGATGAAGTTAAAAAGACACATTAATTTTCATTTATAGTTATTTTACATAAATATAAATAGAAATAAATAAAAATAATAATGTTTTTATTAATCAAATTGTTCTAAAAAATAAATATTTAAATTACATTCAAAATGATCTTTAATGATTTTTTGTGCCTTACCTCAAGGCTGACTCATCATGCATGATAATTTTCTTCCTAAATAACCAATATATTTTAATTATTTACCTTATTATAATAATTTTTCTTATTTAGTATCCCTTTTATTATATATTCTTTCTAATTTTATACTAAATTAAATTATCATATATGTTAATCTCTATTGTTTTGACAATAATAAACTTCTATATCTAAAAGGACTTCACTATATTGACTATGGTCAATGAGGTCTTTATTATATAATATATATTATTATTATTATTATTCAATTATTATTTTTATAACTCAGTTATACTTTTAAAACAATCCATGATATTTGGTTATGATAAAGTAATCAAATTACAATCATAAAGATGATAGGCTTGTAAAAAATCTAACCTAGATACCCTCTCAAAAAGTTTCCCGACCAGAACGATCAAATTTTCAAATGGGTATTCCTGATCCACACAGACATGAGACTAGCTTCCAGACATAAAAAACAAATGGGAATGATTTTTTTTCAATAGGTAATTAGACAACATAACACACATATATATACATTATTGGAAGATCATTGGATGTGTAAATAATCAATACATGTGATATCAAAATATAAAAAAGGAGAAGTAATATAAATAAAAAGAAGATAAATAAATCCATGGTACAAATACATACCAAAAGGATAAAGAAACAAAATTGTTACTCCATGTGATTGTGTGGGAAAACACCCACCATATCTCCACCTACTACATCGACAGATCTAATAGAAACCTTATTGATCAAATTTGGTGCCTTTCCTTTCCCTACATTGAAAGGCATACAATAGTCTATGCACAACATAATTTGTTCCTATGGTGTCACCTAAACATGCTTAGATGGATTCCACCTACGAGATTCATATCATGTCACCATACAATAATATAAAAACTATCATCTTTAAAGAAAAAATGAATGATTGATATATAAAAAAATGTATATCAAAATCATTGTAAAATATGTACCCTTTTTCACATTTCTAAACTATTAAGTTAAAGTATTTTACAATAATCTCATATATATTAATGTAGTAATATCAAATCATGTATCACATGTCTTATAAAATCCAATGCATTACAATTAATGTGTAAAATAATTCCAAGGATCCAAAGAGTTTAGGCTAGCTAGGACACTCATATAAAAATATCGAAAATAGTGTGCACCAAGTTAGTAGATATATGGATCACATTAAGATAAAATAGGATCACAATAGAAATTTAATGTCCCAAAAATTTCAAACAAGTCCCTTGAAAAAAAAGACAAGGAATTATAGGAACAGAAAATGAGTAACCCCTCGTGAATGTATCAGCGGATAAAGAAAATTTCTTTACCTTCCACATATGTAACCAAGGATTACCATTTGTTAATCATTAAAAAAATCCATAATAACCATTAATTTAAATAAATTCATATATCTATTTCAAAATTATTTAGAAATAGGTTTTATTTTAACAAAATAAAGGAGAAACCATATTTTCTCAAAAATCAATTTCCACACAAACAATTCAATCATGATAGTTTATTTATAAAAAAAATTCTAAAACCATGGAAAGAAATTTCATAAAACCTAGGATAGATATTAAACCATATAACATCAAACATGGGTAACATAGGCCCAAAATAAGATCAAACCACATAAAAGAACAAAATGGAAACAATAGATTCACTACAATAAATCCATATCTCTCAAAATCAGTTCGATAATAAAACTTTTCGGTAGAGAAGATAACACAACAAATACCCTATGAAACTCTCACATCACACTAAAAGAGACATAAAGGTCATCCTACTAAGGTTTATCTAACAATAGATATTAAAGATATGAATATTACCAACTAGACATATCTAATGGATCTCAATATATAAAATAATGTGACTAATATGACCAATGACAATTAATAATCATAATGATAACACCCTAGAATATATGAAACACATTGAAAATGATGATAAATATCTGAAATAAATGACTAAGAAGTAGTAGAGATCCCCAAAATCTCATGGGAGAGATCATATGTCTTAAAATAAGATAATTGACACTAAATTAATGATAAAAATTATTTGTAGAACACAAAAAGGGCTAATCCTAATACATTCACAATGTATAACCATTACATGATGTGGAGTTTATAATTAAAATAATATTTTGAAAAAACATAACGTTATATTAAATAGCCTAACATTTACGATTTTATGATGTGAACCTTATTCTTATATTGTAAACCCTTCATTCCTTGAACCAATTCAAAATATCTTCCTCAAAACTAATACATGATGTATAACCATTCACCATATGAAAATATACTACCGATAGTGAACAGTTTACTCACTAAGGAATGTTCCCAAACTATCTTTGATGTTCACAAAACATAGGTGGAAACATATAAATCTATTGACAAATTTATACCCAGTATCCATTAATTAAAAATTTTATACATCCCTAAAAATTGAATCATTTTCTCTATGAATGGTATTTATCCTCAGGAGTTTCAAAACACAGCAAAATAATGCGAGAAACTAAGATAGAGATGAGAAAAAACTAAAATAATGTAAAATGATGTTTCAAATCCCCAAAATAAGACTTTACTTCTATGGGAATTCATGTGGAATAGTTATTTTTGGAAAGGATGATGTCACTAGTCCCACATCAATTATATTTTCACCGAAGTCTCATGAGAATCATATCCTGGTTTCTATAATACCAGGAAAAATGAAATCAAATTTCAACTAAATAATATCATATTTTATTCAATGATATGAACTACATTCTCTAAATTAGGAACAACTGGATCTAATTTGATCTCTTCAAAACTCAAAATGCTTAAGGGATCCATATGGTTCTTCTTAAGTTGTTATACATGTAGAACATTAGGAATATATATCAAATAAATTCAAAATTTCAATGGATATGAAACCATATCATGTAGCTCAGAGACATCAAATTACCCAACATATCATTTATCCAAATTTCCATTTTTCCAAAATGAAATTTACCATGGAGAGGAAAACATTAATAAAAATATGGTCACCAATTGAAAACCCCAAATTCTAATGTAGATGGTTCAAATACAATCCATAGAGACTCTGATATGTAACTGGACACTTATGTATATAAAAAATACTCAACAAAATCTCTTAAACTATACTTGCTTCTACCGAATCAGCCTCACATGTCTCTTCAAAACTAAGGGAAACCAATAGAGATGATCATAAAAAACCTCAAAGGGAGAAATTCTGACCAGTGACTGTTAACTATTTTTAAAACAAAAGACAACTAGCCCTAGATTTTTATCCCTTGATCCACCAAAATCCAAGACATAGGAACTAGGAATATCCTCTTGGACCTACAAAGATAGTTGTGTATTATTATCCATCTATTGATGGTAAGTTGTTCTCAATCTAACCTGAGTCCACATCACCTCCTAAAGTCACATCTAGATCTGTTTGGTAATCATGTGATCCCTATATTAAAAAATAGAAGAGGGAACACCATGTATCCTACCAACCACTTATACATAAATATCCCAGGTTCTTCACCATTATTGATTTACCTGATCAGAATGATGTTAAACAATATTGTAAACAAATCAATCCCCACCCAAATAAGATTCTTATATTTGGGTGTTAATGGTAATAAAATATAAATGACATGGGAAACTATTCCCAATTGAAAACCATTACTAGAATCAGGTGGTTAAACCTATAATAATTTATATTCTCTACCTTTATATATTGGATATTATATTAGTGGGAATCATATTCTCCAATTTCATAGTTTATATATTTCCATCATAATTTTCATCTCATGTAATAATACAACATCATAGTGCATGGGTGAATAGTCCTTTAGGAACCATTAAATTTTAAAAATATAAAATCTTAGATCCTCAGTGATTTTTGGAGGAAAAAAATATCCTCATTTAAAATAATACCATATAAAGAGTGTGACCAACCAAAAATGGTATCCCCTCAACAAAAGTTTACATGGATTAACCTGATATCATAATACTTTACATGATCAAAAGTAATATATAGAAAGAGAGATGATGATTACTAGACATTATACATTACAATAATCCAATAAATACTCATGATAATCAATGTGAAATTGAGATAAGAGAACCATTAGATTCCATTAATCATTTGATTCTAAAAAATCCTCCCAGAGTACAATCCTTCTAAAAACATTTATATAGTCATAAACCTTCCCATAGGTATAAGAAATGGAAATGTAAAATATATGAAGGTATTACATCCACTATATAATTATTATATTCAATCATTTTTTAGAAAAGATATATCTTAGACTCTTATGGTCAAAAATAATGGATCCTCTCACAAAAATTATTGTTCTAGAATTATTTAAGTACATACCGAACTATAGTGAGATCCAAATCATGATTGGGGTATTATTCCCATGCAGTCGAAGCTGGAAAGAGTCATATTCCACCATAATATAATCCACAATATGAATTAATGTCATAGAATCCCCAAAATCAGGATCGAAAACCACACACCCCAAACTAGTCTTAGTTAAGACCATAATAAGAGATGCTATCAGAATTAATTTCATCTCCTTTAAAGAAAACACGCCCTTTACATCCCATATATATTTCACACATTTCAAGGTAAGGAAAGTCCATGCTATCCCCATTATTGAAAATACTTGAAGAACCATGAGTATTTTACATCATGACTATAGAATCTCAGATTCTCAAAGGTGTTTCACAGATCATCCCATCACAATATAGCCTTCACCTTATTAGGATCATAAAAAAATCCATGATAAAAAATTATGATCCCAAATAAAATCACTTCATGAATCATGAAATAGCATTTGAAAATCGTTACATAAAAAATTTTACATTTAAAGACCTCCAAAACCAACAAGAAATGGTTCTCATGCTCATGCTCAGATATCGAATAGAAAAAATATCATCTTTGAGAACTACCAATAATAATTTTACATATTCCTTGAAAAACAAATTATCAATGAAATAAAATCTTCATTTTTGATTGTTAGGATAAACAACATCATAAGATATTCATAATGTACATAACTACTACTAATATTCGTCTTTAGTATATCTGACTCATGAACATTGAGCTAATGCTATCACGAAAAAATATCAATATTATAAAACCACATTGTTCTGTTTTACAGGTCATACAAGCTATCCAGATGGGTAAAGATATACATATTCTTAATCATGAACAAATTTAGATTTTGATGGTTTACACAAAATTAAATTGAGGCACATATCTTCTATGAAAAGAATATATAGGATACCTATGTTTATACATTTGGAGGACCAAAACCCTTTGACATTAGATAATCCAAATGAATGTTGAACCCTGTCAACACCACTGGTGTCATGCTATAAGATGATATCAAAACGGGATGTGTAACTACACCCAAATCCATAAAAAAACTCTACCTGCCTATCTAGTGTAAGACTAGGAAAATAACCATGGAATATGTTTTGAATATCCAGAACCAATATGAGAATAACAACAATTAATGAATCATCATTTGTCTAAATAGATACATTAGAGAACAAACTCCTCTCCACTGGGATGGATTTTCCTCTAAAACATGATACGTGATACAACTCTTCTAAATTTGACCAAATGTTACAAAAAACTGCATAAAATGAGAAATAATGAATATAAAACTACACTCATTATGGTGAGGAATAGTACAGTCAACCCGAATGATGATGTCAAACAGAACTTTTCCGATAAATAATAAATCCTTAACAAACTATACATCTACTATCTATTATGAGAAAGGACACTGATACCCCAGCACATTCCTCCTTCCTAGAGGTTTCATGAACTCCATAACAATTTATATGAGATCTGTTGGATGTTTAAGATAATCAACAATATTAAATGAGATAAATTTTCTGGAGGAATCTATATCAAAGAAACTAATCACTACTAATTTTCCAATAATGATGGTACTCACATCTACCTCTACTAAAAAAACACATCAACTATGAGATAGATCATTACACTTGAGGATTGTGGCTCGAGATCTATATTCTTTGAAGTACACTAATACATTATTGTAGAAATTAGATCAAATGATATGTGACCATAATGAGTAAAATAAATAGCCATATTGAAACACTATAAATGACCATAGTTACCCCAAATATTTCACACCATTGTAGGTTCATAATAATAAACTCTAGTGTTTCAAACCATTCCACAATAATATTATGTTAGAGGAACACAATTAGATATAACATTATGTGAGGAGTAGTCTACCTACAAAGAACCACTCCCACCACCCTATGTAGATCAGACCTATACTACTTTCTCACTTGTGTGAAACTGAATCTTCCAATTGGTGGAATAGAATAATAAGAATAACTAACCATTCATTCTAGAACCATATTCTATTTCATTTCCCTGTATACTGTCTTCTTTTAGGTCAAAATCCTTATCCTAAATACACAAAATCTAAAATAACGTCATTACCCTATATGTACTTTTGAGCATTCATCCTGGCAATTTTTAGTAACAAAAAAACAAAGAGAACTATCTCCAAAAATTTATTAGTGAACATCGACCCTAAACTATCCTCCAATGACAAGGCGTATAAATCTAGATACTTACCCATCATCAGAGATACTGGATATAACTACTAAAAGAAGATAGTACTAATACTCTTTCATCCTAGTTATATATGCATGTTGACATGTGTATTTCAGTCATATAATAGGGGGGATTTAATATATTAATTTTTATAATATAATTTATATTATTGAATATATTTGAAAAATTAAATGTGTTATGTGATTTTGGGAAGGATACAATCATATAATCAGAGAAGGAATAAAAAGTGGAATATATAAAGAGAATAATGACAATTCACACCACAATACATCATGTTGTGAAAAGACACTAGAATATAAATGGTTTTGTAGTTGGAAACACCATATTTATGTTATATAATTAATACATGATGTGAAATAATTTTTGGACATTAATTAAAGGTAGAGAATGTAGTAAAGAAAAATAAATATACCTAATAATTAAAAGATGTTAATACATTAAACATGATGAAAACAATTCCATCATGTGAATCCTAGAAAAATGTTTGAATAGAAGAAAACAAAAATTATTGGTGAACCTAATAAATTCAGTTCATATAAAAACATTATATGACGATAAAATCATCGTTCCGACCCAGTAACACTCAAACCTGAGTTGTCATTACACATTTGCCACATTGATGACACAAGTGGAAATTAAAAAAAAGGAGTGGGTGAATCATTATGCAGTAATGTTTTGAAATCATAAATGAAATTTGATCCTCATTAAAGATGATAAATATATAGATAATCAACTTCTGTAATGAGATCTATTGAGAAAATGATTGAACAAAAAGTTGCACTATGTAGGGGCCCCACTAGTTAAATGTAACAACTATTTTCATTATTCTTTAATTTTTATTCATCCTTCTCCCTTACTCCCTCAAACCTAGGTTTATTGGGAAAACATGTATTGTCCTAGGGTAATAGTAACCCTAATTTTTCATTCACAAATGTTATATCAATTTAGAGATAAACAAAATTAAAGAATTATAAATCCCTAATCTAGTGGTTTTGTGTCATGGGAAAATTTTGATCATACATAACTATTACATAAAAGTCATAAAATTTATTTAATTACTTATTCTCTATATTCATAGTGCCCTTATTTTCCAAATAGTATAAGTGATCACATGGGGATATAAAACAATGAAATTGGAGTGATAAATTCAATGTTAAAGGATGAATTAGGTACATGAATCATTATAATATGAGTGAGCATAAACATCATCATCAGGTCATAATCATAGGATCATCATCAATATCATAATGGAAACATGAGATAATGGTATATAATGTGGATATTCAAAAAAATGAAACATCATGACATAATGTTCATATGCAACACATTATTTTGAATAATGTCGGGATCATGTTCCCAAATAACTTATGGACATAATCATAACATCAACATTATAAAAAAAGAGTGTCTTGTTCATTCATATTTCACACTATCTCATGAGATAAATTTGATTAACCAATTCATTTAAAGGATATATAATATCATTCCCACCCATAAAATCCTTTCATTTTTATAATCATGAATGCCACATTGAACTTATATCATCAAAATACATAAAGTAATCTCAAGGAAGAGAATAGTTTTATTAAGTATTTCATATGTAATAAATTCATGAATAATTTTTATTCTGGTTCCCAACTGAATAAGTTAAATAATACCTATCCATTAAACGACATTATTTATATTTGATAGAAATAATTAAATGAGTCGTAAAATATGATGATAAGTTAGTTAAAGTCACATTGAAAGAAGATGTTTTTCATAGAAAATATTTTGAAATGGTAGGAAATTTAATGTCCCAAAATTAAAAGGTAATGTACATTTGATATATATAAAATAAACCTTCATATGATAGATCATAGAATAACCCATATTATGGAATCAGGTTTGAGAACTCCCTTACCTAAATTCCCACATTATTTTTTTGATTTTGCGCCTACTGAGTAATAAATATGTTTTTATTAAAAGGATGATCCATAAGTGAATTAATTTTATTAATAAATAAATATATAAATTTTAATCATTATATTATATTTCATAACTGTTTTGATTAAATTGATTCATTATTAATGTATGTTTTTTATAAAAATTTCTTGTTTCTCTTTGAATTCTCTATTTTTTGTTCAAATTATTTTATAGAAATGAATGATTTTATCTTTACGGTTATAATTTTAGATATTAATTTTTTATATATTATATATAATTAACATTTAACATCCATTGAGTGGTTATAGGAATTTTCTTAGTAATGTCTCCGTAGGTGGTTAATAATCCTTTCATGGGACGTTGTTGAAAGAACTCGAAAGGGAATTATAACAATTATATTTATCATAAATTGATAATTATAGTAGGTTACATCAAATATATAAAAATAACATAAATTATAATTTAATTTATAGTATATAGAATTTAATGGAAAAAATGAAAAAATATTTAAGGGAATAAGAAAAGAGGGCAGAGTTAATAAAGACACACCCTTTCCCAAGTGCAACTTCTCTTTTATGACACTCTAACTCCATTGGTGATTCGAGTTTGATTTCTATAGAATGTACCAACGTGTTATAATGAGATATAAAGAGAGAGGATTTTTCATGATTATGGGATTTCTAATAGATGGCAGGAGTGGTTATCTATGGGATGGGATATGGCTAATTTATACTTGATGGGAAGTGTGCTTTTTGAATAAAATAAGAAATTAAATATTATATTAAAGGTAAATCATTTAATATTTAATTACTTGAATATCAGTCATATATTATTATAATATATTGGGTTTATTACATTAAATAATTCTTATAAATATAATTCATTAATTTATTAAAAAGGAATTAAGAAATGATGATAAATTTATATTTTATGGAATCTCTTTGGATATTTGGATTTAGAAAGAGATTTTTAGGTTTGGAAATTATATTTATAATATTTTAATGATTCATTTTTGAAATGAAATATTTCCTTGCTTAACATCAATTAAAATAAATTATTTTGTCATAATTAAATCATGAATAATATAATTTAAGATACGTCAGTTCTATGAAAAATATATTTTTACTATTCCCCAAAAGAACTATATATTTCAAAAAAATAAAAAATTACCCTTAGTTATTTTCAATGTGATGATTAAAAAAATGAGATTAATTTTATATAAATAAATTTCTTATATATTTATTTTTAATTTATTAATATAAAAATGAAATTTTTTATGAAATACTTTAAAATAAAATCTATTAAAACTGAATTAATTTTTTCTTTATGTTTTTTAATCGTGATATTAATTTTATGGAATTATTTAAGTTTAATATTCATATATTAATCATAATAAGTGTTATTTATATCAAAATTAATTATTTTAGGGTAAATTTTGAATTCCTATGGTTAGTTTACTATTCCCAATGGACGGGTTATTATTCCAATGGTCACATTAATCATAAAAATACCATTAAATCCCATCAGTCATTATTCATGAAAATTCCTCTAATGGTAATATATTTTCAATTTTTCTAATCTTTTTGGTCTACAAATATTTTGTTCCTTTTCAATAGTGTTTGATGTGGGGGAAATGAATCAAGTATATTTTGTTGATCTCTATTTTCCAATTTTAGATTTTCTATTTTATTTTTTTCAGTAATAACCATTAGATTTTTAATTGGTTACATTTTAAATTAATGAAATATTATTTAGTAGTGGGATAATTTATTTTCTTCTTTCATTATTTTTCATTATGTGCATAATATTATATAACCTGATAAAATAAATAGTTTTTCTGGAAAAAATATTAATAATAATAATTGGGTCATTGCATTCTTCCCCCTTTAGAAATTTGTCACCAAAATTTCAACACATTTTATTGGTTGTGAATAGAAGACTGAACTACTATTTCATTTTTCCTACGTTCCCAAATCACCACTTTATACTTATATGTTTCCTCAACAATACTTTAACAATGAGATTTTTCTTATTGCATAGAATGTTTTCTCTATGGTCCAAGATCATCTCCTGCTTCAATTCATCTCAGAAGTCATTCTCCAAATGTACAACCTTTGGATTCAATACATGTGATTGATCAAATAAGTGTTTCCTCTATAGTGATACTTGTAACATGTCATGAACATGATGCATAAATAGTGGATGTGAAAGATGAAAAGTTGTTGTAGTTATGTTATCAATTATATCAAAGGGTCCAATGTACCTTGGTCTATGGTTCTCTTTTTTTTCTAAATTACATAACTCTTTTCTATTGTGATTTTTGATGGAAAACATTGTCTCTAAGTCCAATCGATGATTGGTATCAAATCCCTTTTTTGACTATGATAATATTTTATATGTGGTTGGATCTCTTGAATTCCCTATTTTCTATCTATCATATGATCATGTTTAAGTAACATTAATTCTGAAAATTTTTACGGAGAGGTCAGAGTTCTACATCACTTCCCATATAGATATTCAAATGGATAAATTTTATTACTTGAGTGGATTATATTGTTTTATAATAAATAATTCAATAGTTATTATGCTTCCTTAATTGTTTAAATTCATTTTACCATGATTTTAGCATTTCATCAAGCCTTTAAATATTCTTTTCAAATTGGAAAACAATTTGAGGGTGAAAGATGATGAAAAAATTCAATTATGTACTTAAAGAACGTTGAAAACATATCTAGAATTTATATGTGATAATTTGATCATGATTAGAGATGATCAAACATTGTACAACATGTAGCATAACTACTTTTTTAACATTTATAATGGAATGTTTTTCAATAGGAAAATATTCTTGAATAGTGATAATGTGGGTACTCATTGTGAATCGATCCACCAAAGCCCCTATAACACTATTTCCTTTGAATTCCTCTTGGAGAATATTGACATAGTCCATGGTGATAATATACCATTTCCACTTGGGAATATGAAATTGTTGTATCATACTAATGGACTTATTAAGATCTCAAATGTAATTCTGACATACCAAACACTATGATATATACTTTGTAATCTCGTTTATGATGTATCATTAGTATTTTTCTTGAAGATCATTATTTTTCTTGGAAATTCGAGGATTTATGGAGTATGATGATCTTTATGGATTATAAAATATCTAATTCTTTATCATAGGTGATATGGGAACAAAAAAACTCATTCCAAACCAAATCAAACCATCATAATCTATGAATAACCCATATTTCTTCTATTTCTTTATTGCATTAATCATATATTGTAACTACACATCATCCATTTGTGCCTCCTTGATATTTTCTTGGATAGATAGTTATGTAATCATTTGGGAATTGTATGATATATTCCATGACACTATGATTTAAAAATCTATTATTTCAATATCCATGAAGATATGGTCTTTCTCAATACGCATCATTGATACAGTAGTAGGTTCATATCCTCTAAGAGAACCAACATCCATTTTTCCATTCATATATGGTAGTGAATAGTGAAATGGTGGTACATGATTTTCTTTAACCATATTCATTGACACATGTTGAGATCATTCTAAGTGGATATATAATTTACACTATTAGGGGGAATATAATTTTCAATCTTCTCATCTTACAGAGAGTGCCGCCAAATATTTAGTGATAAGATCACAAATACATACTCTAGATAATGCAATGAGTAGTTCTGATCAGAGATCACCAATTTTTTTAAGGCATAGGCTATCACATTTTCATAAAACATGAGTAAAAACCCCAATGAAATCTTTAAAGAGTAATTGTATATAAAAAAATTCAATTCTTTTGGCTAGTGTTAATACATGTTAGTGATTAGAAACATAGTGAGATCATTGTAGTATTCCACACATTCTTCCATCCATACATACATTACACAATTCTATTTTGTATAGTTATAGTACTTGAAAATAATGAGAAATTCATCAAAAAAACATTTGTTGTACCAATATAATCAAACAAATTATGGATTGCTATGACACTAGTGGGTATGTTTCATTATTCAATTGGATCTATTTTTTAAGGTTCTATAGAAATTCAATCCCTTGTGATCACGTTACTCGAGAATGTGACTTTATGATTCACAACGTCACACATGCTGAACATATAATAAATTTTATACTTTCTTAATTTTTGTAGTAAGGTCTTCACATTCCACTTTACTATTGGAGTAAATATGAATATATTTTATATAAACTACCCTGTATTCTTTGAGGTGGTCTCTAAATATTATATTTATCAAATACATGATGATTTGAGTGGAATTATTAAGTCTATAAGGAATAAATTTTAACTCATAGTTACCATAACTTATTTTGAATGTGGTCTTCTAAATATATTCAATATTCTCCATCATGTGATGATATCAAGAATGATGATACACCATTATGATATACTGAGATTCTTGTAGTTGATTGAAAAATTATGAAATCATTGTAAGATGATTCTTCTTCATTATGATGATCATTTTGAACTCCAGGTAATTGATATAGAACCATATTGATCCATACATCTATTGACATTGAGAACTATCACATCTCAAGGTGTGTTACTTTGGAGTATGGGCCCATTATCCTACTTCTCTATCACCATCATCTTTGACTCTTCATGTTCGATCGGGCCATCATGTTGGAGAATTTAGAGACAGGAGTTTCTCCATGTATAAGCTATATTGATAACTCTACCTCAATATCAATGGGATGTCTGCATAACTTTCAGGAAATACATTAGCATAATCTCTAACAATGGAAATTTATTAAGTTATATTTTTTATTGATAAAAACATATATTCTCCAAGTGTTCTTATTTTAATGAGAACAATACTCATACCATTGAGGGATTTTCCAAATGAGATTCATGATCACCCACTAATTGGTACATGTTAATTTAATGGTGTAAGATATGAAAAAAAATCCACTTCTCAAGAATTAGTGTTCGCTCTATATAATGAGATCTAATCCATGATCGGTATAGAATTGGATTCCAAGAAGGTATGTATTTGGTACTTTGTATGAAGTATCTTCCAACTAAGGGTTATGTGAGAAGATTACAACAGATGGGTTGCAATGACTAAACCACCATTTATTTTGACAGATATCTATATTTCAAGGTATCAGGGATTTGATTTAATTGTTATAAAAAATAGAAAATACAAAATAATTAGTTGACCAAGAAATAAATATAACCTTTTCTATTCTCGAGGGAATAGTATGTTTTCCTTTTGTGATATAATTTTCCTACTCCACATCAGCTATAGTGATAGCTTCTACATTCCAATTATTATTTTGATTTGGTGCTTGATAATATTGATTACTATCAAAGACTAAATCTTAAGTACACCATGTGGCATAACTCTTTTTCTTTAATGAGTTGATGAATTGAAACATAGGTTGTGCATTATGATGTTTCTTTCATACCTCCCACACGTTATCCAACATCTTCGTGCCACTATGACATTCATGAACTTTGTGGCCTTATTTCCCACATTTATTTCCCCATCCCTCTTAGTAAATTACGACTATGATTGTTCCCATATTTTTGACTTGTTAGTAGTTGGATCCTCTTTTCTCTTTTCTTATTTGACCCACCGACTTCACACTCCATTATTTTCTTCTTATCCTCATAACCATTAGGCCATTATTTGAACTCCATATCTATATGGTGAGTGCATAAAAAAATATCATCATAACAACCAATGTCATGGATAGCTTGATCCTTTGGAATATGGGGTTTTAAACCACTATTGAAACTAACCAGTTTTCTATCACTATTTATAGTGAAACCTAAGGACTTCCTTACAAGAATTGTGAGGCTTTCCTCATAATAGATTACCAATTCGACTTCATATTTCAACATCTATATTAATTCTCTATTAAAATTTATTAAACGATTTCATGTGATATTCTTGATAAGAAATGTTTCCATAATGTTTCCCATATAAATCCACCATTTAACCATTTTTCATGGTGTTAATTTTCAATTCCCACCATTGATCTATTTATCAATCTAAATGATAAATCAAAAGTATCAACATATCCTTCATAGAATAATAGATCACATAAATGTTCTTCTTCATTGATTTTATCAACTATTTCATGGAAATTGGATTGGAAGTTTCACTAAACATCTGTGGTCATTTCCATAAAAAATAATTCAATGGCTAGTTGATCCATCCTAGGTGAAGGGTGTGTTCTATATAGTTCAGGTTATTTTTCATAACATGAGACAACTTTGTATGAATTTCCATTATATTTTGAACCCCACCCTTAATGGAATTGGGGATGTCATTCAGACAATCATTACATTTTCACCCAATGAGTATGGTCATCATAATGACCAAGAGATTTCTATATAATGTATTGAAGGATACCATTGACTTAGAATCTCTAATACACAGTGATTATTATCCATCGATGAAGAACCTCGAATAAATATAAAATATTCTCTAAATCCCACACATATCAATCATCGGTCTACAAATCTAAACGAACGCTCATTTTCATGCTTGGTGAAATAAAAAATATTCATGAACATATCTTGAATATATAAGGGAGACCCAGAGTAGGAAATAATTCCCCAAAAATTAGGTTTGATGTGCCTGGCCTCCCATCCTCTCGACCAATGGAAATTCTTAAACCTCATTAGTCCACAACTAATGAGCACCAACCTTAGGAAAAGTATGTCCAAATGGATATAGAATCATTTGGTGTTTCTGATTCTATGAATATACCTGTTAGAAACTAATTTGAATGTTTGAACCTTAAACAAAAAATTTCATCCCCATTTTCAGACAAAGCAGTCAGTTACCTTCTTTCTTTCAATACAATAATAAAAACGGAAACAATGTTCATGGGTACGCACGTCTTACCATCTATGTGAACAGTCTTTTTTAATTCAAACTTATATATTATATTGGTTATTATAATATAAATATATTTCTATAAATTATATTTATATAATTTTTTACATTCTATAAATCATGATGTAGATATATGGACCAATGATATAACAAATTATGGAAGATGTGAAGAAAAAACGAGTTATTACCTGAAGTGAAACCTTATCATATAATTGTTAAATAGAGGGTAATATATGGTCATAATAAAACCTTATATGGTATTATATATAATAATTTCCATCATGTAAAATGTATAATAAAATAATGTTTATTATACAGAAATATTTTATGACTGAAAAGAGAGTCACAAGACAATGTAAGAGAATTTCATCTCACTTTTTATCTCCATGTAATACATGATTAATTCACCCCCATTAATATTTTGTGGTGTGTATAATGATCATAGAAAAAATATATTATTCATATAATTAAATTTATGGCTACTTACATATCCATTTAATAATAATTCATTCATGATATTTTCATTTGAAAAGTTACCAAATCAAGAAAATAGTTTTGTTTCAATTTTACTTCTTTGAGACTAATGATTTTCAAGTAACCTAATTTCCTTTTGAGGTGTATATAATTCCATTTAAAATTTTACATAAAGAATACCCATATACTCATGACATTTTATGAATCATATAATTTTATCTTCTTATATGGATAGTATGATCTAAATTTCACGTTATATAAATTTATTTAAAACATTCTCATTGATTTTCATGATTTTTTATGATTATGCTTCCTTTAACGATATCCTATGATGCATCTCTCAAAAAACTAATTTTTTTAATTACACTATATTTAATTAATGTATTGTCAAGTATTAGTACCATTTTAACTCTCTTTGGTACATAATATAGTGAACAGTGTGTTTTTAATAAAAATACAATAGTATTTCTCTCTTGGGTCGGAAATCCATTTTATTAAAATTCCATATTTTAAAAAATGATTAATTTTTTTTTCAAAATGATCCATGAAGACAAATTTAAAGGGAAATAAATATTTTAAAAACATTTTATGGTTATCAAAGTTTTCGTTATATTTTTCCAAATCTATAAGAAAAAGTAAATGGTTCTCAAAAATTATTTATGTTTTAAAATAAATTTTCCAATGCAAAATGATTATTTTCATGAAGAAAATTTATTAAATGATCTTTCAAAATTAATTACCATCTAATATGAAATCCTTTTTTGTTACTCATTCTTTTATGGGGATGTTCGTAATTTTTATTTTATTCTTTCAATGAATTTTTTATATTTGAATGGAATTTTTTTTTTAAACCCATTTCATTTTAAAAAGATATATTCTTCTAAAACCCACATATTTTCATATGATATGGCTGTAAGGAAATGATTAACAAAACCTATATCTTTTTCCACATGTTATGATATGATTTCATGTTTATGATACCTATTTCATTTCATGGTTTATGATATTATTATTTATGATATTATGGCACATGTATTATGATTTCACAATGATATGGGTGGGGGGATATATCACCCTATAATATAAAGGATAAAGATTTATATTTCATGAGATAGACTAAGATGATCATTGGAGTGAACCCTAACAAGAATAAAGGACATGGGAGTGAATGATGTCTACCAAGATGGTATGAAGAACGAATTCATGCTAATAAGTTGTACATGGGAGTGATCCATGATTAACTATATGGTATAGGGAGTGAAAACATACTTCTAAGATATTATTGGAAGTGATGCCTTAGCTACTATGGAAATCATATTATGTAGTTACATGTCAACCACAATTACATGTATAATTAATATTTTAAGCATTCATGTCTTATGTTATTTATTTATTTATGAATCATGTCGTATGAACTACCATGATTTTTCCATGATTCGTGTTTATGATATTTTATAGTTACGGTATGATCTTCTATTTTCCTAATCTTGTTCTCATACCCTTATTCTCATGATTATGTTTCTGAATATCCATTTTCTAACATTAAGGATTATTTTAACTAACCCATTTTAGGATTTTCTTCCCCCATGGTATGGTGATATGTATTATTTTTTATGATTCTAGGAATGGTTCTAATAACGAACAACCTAGTCAGAAATGATTTAGCTAATATAATTACCAGTGATTATTCTTCAAGGTTTTAGTCGTTACTAGACTAGTACGGTCTTTGGGTGTATGCTTGTATAATGTTTTATGTATTCAATAAATTTAATGTAATGTCAATGTATGAATAGGGAGTTTCACTGTTGTTGGTATCAGGGAAACGGATTAGTAAATATTTTGGATGGTAGGGTGAGAAAGCCTTAGTGAGAACCCTCAGGACTGCTCTAAAAATAAGTTTAATGATTAGGAAAAGTATAGGAAGACGTCCTGGAATGTTGGTGAATGATAATGTTTGTCGATTATTAGATATAAATCCCTATTTTGATTATACAAGTGGATGTGGATCTGGAACAAATATACATAGGGGAAACAACTCTGATAATATGTTCCAAGACTGACATGGGTTAATTTGGTACATAAAAATGTCCTTACTATACACTTGTTTTGAAACTCCAAGGGGATATGATTTGGGAATTCCCAAACTCCTCCAAATCCATCATAATGGATTTAAAATGAATATTTTTATGAATAACCATGTATAATCCTAATGTGTCATATATTGAGTTAGGTGTAATAATTAACACTTCCTAAAAGTGATTTTTCATGATTATGTGGTTCCTAAATATGATAAATGTTTCTTACTCTACGCTTTTGGTTTCAGTCAAGGGATAAAACTTGATGGAACCACATTAATGTTGAATGTGATTTATAATGCAATGATATTCCTCCTACAGATCCAAATTCTATAAAATCTAGAATGAAAAACCTCATTTTTATTCCCACACAACATTATCAAGCTATGAATCATGGTGGGATTCCAAATGAGAAATAGAGGGATCAACAATTTATTTTTCCATTCATGACTCAACATCCCCATTTATTTTGAGTATTCTAAACCAGTTTTTTATGAACAATAGATTAGTACTAATAAAAATATATTATCCATTATCTAGTGTTTATATCATTAGAAATTGATTAATCCATTTATTAGTTGGAAGGATAACAAGACCAGTGGTGGGCTCTAATCGATAAAACTATACAACAATATGAGATTGAATCCATGGTTTTGTACAAGTTTTAGAAAATTGATTTCAATAAGTACTTTCCTCAAATTCTTAGTATCAATATGGAAAAATAGATTCTCGAGTTCATGGGAAGTGATGATGAATCTATTGGTACCTATGAAAATACTTTCATGAGTGTTATGAGGTGTGATTGGAGATTTATCATCCAACCCAAAATTTACATTTTTTAGGTTCATTAATGGCTTAAATCCAAGTCACAGAAGGGAATTATCCATATAAGACATTATTTGGTATGAAGAGACTATGTGTTTTGAAATTAAGGATGAAATGGTGGTCAGAGTCACATTTCAATCCCATTTTTTGATAAGATAAGGAATATGGAGATTAACGGAAAATCTAAAAACTCTGAAGTGAAGAATATGACCATTCCATTAGGATCTATGTGTGCGAAGAAGAAAGGAGGAAATTTCTATAAGGAGAGTAATAAATGTTTTAACTGTGGAAGGTAAGGACATATGGAATTTGATTGCTAAAGTAATGGAAAGAATTTATCTATCACTATAAATGGATAAAATGTGGAATATTGTGAACCTTCAATGATTCTGTGCTACAAGTGTGTTGAGAATTGACATTATGCTAACTAGAGACCAAACCTAAGGATTACTGATAATGACCAATGTCAGCAACCTCTTATGTTGATTGACAGGGGTAAATATCATTCAATATATAATTATGAATAGGGTTTTAATAATAATGTAGTGAAAGGTACACTTACCATCCACTTCAAAATTTCAAGTGTCATATTTGATGGGGAAATACACACTCTTTTATATCTAAAGAATTTGATATGGTGTTAAGATACAACCATGATAATTAAATGTGGAAATTATAGGGGAAACTCCTAAAGGTAAGACAATTTCATCCCATGTCAATGATTCCTCTTCCGTTGATTCTTGTGGGAATGGGATTCCTACAAAGCTATTCATTATTCTTTTTGATGAATCTGATGCAATCTTATGAATTGATTGGATTTATCTGCATAAATCCCAAATCATTAATTGAGGAAGGAATTTTACATTTGATATTTCAAATCCTTCAATGATCATATATCAATGTGACTATATGTATGAACATCCAATCGAAATTATTCCTACAATATGGATCATAATTAATTTTTAAAAGATTATTTTATCTGAAATGGGTAGGGAGAAAATTAACATCAATGATATGACTATTTTTTAAGTAATTCTAGATTATATTCCAAAAGATATTCATATAACTCCTCCAAAATGTTAATTTTTTTAATAAAACTGATACAAATTTCTACACTAATTCTAAAGGCTCCATATATAATGGAATTGATTATGTTGGAAGAAATGAAGAAGGAACTCCATGAAATCCATGACAATGGACTCATTTGTCCAAGTGTGTCACCATGGGGTGCCACCATTATGTTTCTGAAAAGTAATGATTGATCAATGAGACCCTACATTGATTATCGGTGGTTGAACAAGATAACAATTATGAACAAGTAACGTATTCCTAGTATTGATGACTTGTTTGTTCAACTACATTGAACTCAATACTTTTCAATGATTGACCTTCTTAGGGATATCATAAATTAGTGGTCAAAGAGGGTATACCCAAAATATAATTCTATATAATGAATGGATACTATGAATATATGTTTATTCTTATTGATCTTACTAATGACCCTACTATATTATTGGATTTAATGAATAGAGTCCTTAGAGATAACCTCGATCAGTTTGTGGTAGTCTTTATAGATGATATTCTTATTTATTGAAAGAAAAAATATTTTCCTAAATATCCCTTGAGAATTTTACTAAAGATCCTAAAGAAGTAGAAATTATATGAAAATATTAAAAATAGTTAATTTTGGTTGTAAAAGGACTCATTTTTTGTGTGACATAATCTTAAGAGACTTTATTATAGTATAACCATCAAAGATGGAGTCTATTGAATTCTAACATAGACAAACCACAATGAATAATATCTATCATTTTCATTGTTGAGCTAGATACTATCTATATTTTCAAGAGAATTTATCATGACTATCTAATCCTCTATCTAAGATAACTCAATATGACGTCAAATTCCTCTGGATAAATGAATGTGATGAATATTTCAATGAACTAAAGAGAATATTAATCGGTGCACATTTTCTTACATTACCCAGTATCTGATAAGGTTGTAATCAATAATGATGTATTCATGAATTGTTTGAGATTATTTTTTTGTATAATAATTGGATTATAATTTATGACATGAAATAGTTGAATATTCATGAGAAAGATTTCTGATCTCATGAGTTGGAGTTAGCAACTATAATTTTTGATCTACTGATAAAAAGGAATTATCATTATAGGTAAAAGTTATATATATATATATATATATCACAATAATATGAAACATATATATTCACATTTACATAGTTGAACATACACTAGTGGAGATAGTTAGGGTTGATAAAGAATTATGACTACTCAATACATTACCATAATAGGACAAAAAAATGTGGTTGATGCTTTGACACAGAAGGATCATGCTAGGTAATCCATGAGATGTATACAAAAAGGTCAAATATTTAAAATATTCAGAGAATTGATCTTCAAATCTTGATGGGAGGTTAAAATATTATCTTTATAAAATTAATTTTCAACTATTTATCCAATTTATGATTAAGTAGGCATAGAAGGAAGATGTAGAGAGGTAAAAGAATGTTATAAATATTAATGTGTTTAACATGGATCAGGATTGAATGATATGGGTCAGAAACTATGTATGTGTTCCTTCCATAACATATTTTAAGAAGGATCTTTGTAATGAACCCTTCCTAAAAATGATACCCCTCTTGGGTAGCAAAAATGAATGGAAAATAATGACCCCTGAGGCCCACCTTCAGTAGTCCCTAGGGTGGTGACCATCACCAATGGTATGAAATCACAAAAATTGGATGGCATAGAAAATTTTTTATAAACATGATCAGGAGATAAGAAAGTAGATTCTAAATAAGATCCATGCACAATATATTAAAATAAATAAAAAACATCCCACTTGCATGTTTATAAGTAAAATTTCTACAAAACAAGAGTCTCCTAAGTAAATCCCAAAAGAAAAGTTGAGCAGTGAAAAAATAATTGTCCCAAAAATCCAAGCTAGTACTGCCAAACATGGTCTATGTAGTTGCACTAGAAACATAAATGTAGTTATATATATGGGGTTATAATACAAGTATACTCAATAGGAAAAAAAATCCTCTTGTGCATATGTGGGAACAGAATACTAATGCCCCAATGATAAAACATCAGAATTCAACAACACTTATCAAGGAATACTAACCACCCCTACCACACCAAGGAACACCCCCCAAATAAGTAATGTCAAGTAATGTAATATAATAATCACATCGATGTTTGGTTATCCCACACCACCTCCAACTCGCTAACTTCTCATCACTATGGGTGAATGTCCTGATGCTACCACGCTCTTCCACAAATCGCACATCACAATCCAGCCTACACACACTTTGTCCAAAAATACATCAAGTCTCACCCATAGACACCTAGTCCACAACCACATCACATCTCGCCCACAGAAACCTCAGAAACAAACACATTATATCTCCCTCAAAGACTATCAGGCCACATTCAAACCACATCTTGCCCACAGACACTTGGGCCTCATCCTAGAGACACCGAGGAAAAAACTCATTTCTTCCAAACATCTAGCCTCACAACCACACCGCAACATACATGAGGAGTTCTTGGCTACCAATTACTAGAAGAGGGAGCAGGTAAGAGACAATAACCCTCCATCCATTGTACTACCAGGATGTTGGAAAAGACACCATCCCACATAAAAATGGTGGTGCTCGACACGTAGTGTAAAACACGGGTGGGGGACACATAGAAACTTTAACTGACTGTATGTATATATTTAGGTACCAAAAAACTCATCCCAACCAATGGGTTTTCAAAAAAACACCACACAAAAAACAACCTCAACTATTACCTCTAAATGAATGTAACATGATTAAAAATTGTCACATCCCAATTTGATAAAAGAATGTCTCTTCACAACCAATCAAATTTATTTTAATATGAATTTACCAGTAATTAAGTCCCTACTCGGGAAACTAAAAACCATAGAAATCAACCATCCTCACATACAAGAAAAACATTGGAAGAAATCCATGATAAAACACACCACTTCTCTCTTCCACCCCACTTATCACCCATGCCGACCACTTCCATTATCATTCTTAAAATTCATAATTCCCTGTAATTCCTCTCAAAATAACCCCAACACACCTCATGACTACAAACACAATATCCCCACTACATAACAACATCACCACTAGTAACATAAACATAGCACAACCTAAAACTATAGCCCTGATACCAAAACACTACTCAGATATAGGCCCAGTGGATTAAAAGTTCATCTATTACATAATAAACCAATCTATCAACATGATATTCCATTACACATCACGTACCACCCCACATAGTCAACCACGCTACCAGCCATGTCTCCACCTCACAAACACAAACACTAGGTCAAACAGAACAATACACATCACGCAACCACAAGAAATAGAATGATGTCTTCAGATTTAGTATCACCCATTACATAATACAAATTTCATTACTAGATAGTGATCAAAGAACATTTTCAATCATGGGGCATAAATTTAATTAACCGAATAGTCGTGATTAACATAATAAAAAAAATTTATAGTAGTGATTAAAATTATATATAGGTGCACAGATAGATACAACTAATAGACATGGTTTTCAAAATGATAGAACTCATAAAATTCAATTTCATGACATGGATCAATGATAAAAGATAAAACATCAGAAGCATGAACATCATCTTCATGCCCACCATTTATTACTAAGGTAACAAAATCAGTTATCATGACTAGTCTGATTAACTTTATAGCATGTTAGATTATCTTTGTAACACTGGGATTCAACTATAAACACTAATAGATGTTAGGTTCCATACCCCACATAATACACAATTAATGGATAAACTAAGGATCCCAATATGGAACAAGAGAATATCGACAACCCCTCTGTGTGCCAATACAGGGGGTGCACATGAAACAAGAAAGACTCCAAGGAAAATTAGATAGATAGCTATGAAATAACACATGAATCAACTGAGAGGAAAGGATCGAGGCAAACCAAGAGAAAATAGAAACACATGGGGAAGATAAAGTCTCATCTTAAAAGATCCAGATCCAATGTCAATTAAAGAGAGATAGTTTCAATGCACATGAAATTTTGATCATGTTTTGACCACACAGTGTGGGTATTTTAATGTGTAGGGGGGATTAGGATATTAAAGATATAATTATTCTCCTTATTGATGGTGGAGATATATTTAGAAAAACTAAAACATGATAGGTAACATATTTAATGTCAGACAGGTGGGAAACTAGAAAAATTGGGAATAGTTGGAAATGATTAACTGATGGTTGAGTCACCGATGTGTTTCACTGACGACACTCAATTACAGGGAGTCAATGACGCAACTCATCAACAAGGGTCACCAAATCCTGACTCACTAATGCATTTCACCAATGTTACTCAATGATAACAAGTCAACTACACAACCCCCCGACCAGGGCTACCAACATTGAGTTATTGATGCTGAGAAAATGAACTTGATCCACCGACCTTGATCCACCAATCATAAGATATTGACGTTGATCCATCTATTTTATGCTACTGATAATGAGCCACCGAAACTGAGCCCCCTAAATTGGTCCACCGACGTTGATCCGCCAATGTAACCTATTGATGAAAAACTCACCAATACCAACCTACCAACACTTGACCTACCGACTCTCAACCTATCAACCCATCCTACCAATGCCAGACCTATCGATGCCCTGACCTACCAATCCACTGACCTAAGAATTCCTTGATATACTGACACCTTCTCCTACCATTAAAAACTATATTTTAAGAAAAACCATCAAATGAGTCATTGAGACTCCCGATAACACCAAAACAATGTATTTTCACAAAATAATGGACTATAGAAGTCTATAACATTACATCAGATGCATATTATACTATTCTCACCCACAATAATTTACAACCAATACAGATGAAAGAGGGTTCTAAAAACCACCATGTAAGATAAAATTCAAGGATAAATAACATTGTGTTGTTCGAAAACTGAAGTGAAATCTCAACATCCTGTAACACCTCCCCCAAAATCCATTTCCCCCAATGACCAAAAGATACACAAGAAAAAACCAAAATACATACCGCACAAACAAAATAATTAGGGAACTTAATTACTCCATGTCAGTTTACAATACTTTTTGGGTAGCACTGACATTCCCTCACATATTTAATCGCTTCTTCATTAAGTAATCTTGATTAAGGATTTAGTCCTCCTTTCTTCATATATCAGGATTTTATCAAACTTCAAAAAATAAGGAAATAACTAATATTTTAGAAAAAATCGATCAATAATTACATCATAATGAAGATAAAACAACTGAAACTCAAAACAGATCTGGGTACTAGGAATGAATCTATGATTATTTCTCCTATGTACTCTCCACCAGGACACCATGCATCCACAAAACGCGAACCAATTGAATTTTCCATCCACAAAAAAGCTTCCCCCATTGATCCTAGATCACCACTGGCTTCTCCATGAACATTTATTCTTCATCGATATCCAACTATCCCTAGTGAATGACATTAGAGTCAATGATAAGATACCAATGAAGATGGGTGACGTTAAATATGTAGTTGATCCTCTCCAACTATGGTGGAAATGCGAGCTGATATTCCACCTTAATAAATCATCCCTACACCACCAAATGTCTGATGATCCTGGTAGAAAGCTTACTCCCTATACCGAACCTCCACTTCCCACATCGAGGTGAACCATCCAAAAAGACATGGTTTGTAACCTCAAACTCGAAAGTACTCCTCCAATGTTCTGCATACAACTTCTACATGTCCTAAGCTTCCATCCTACTCTCGCACACTAGATGAACCTTCTAGGTTATGCTCTTATATTCCTCTAGAAAAAGAACAGTTGTATCAGAAACCTCTATCCAACACGAGAGGGGACAATAAAACCTTCCATATAAGCCTTCAAACTGTTCCAGGAAAATGGTAGAGTGACAACTGTTTTTGTAAGTGAACACAACCAAGGAAATGTGTCAAACCCCAGATCGACCAAAATCTGAGATTCATGATCATTGTATGTCCTCCAATATGTGGATGGATCGCTCTATCTGCCCACCTCTCTGAGGGTGGAAAATATTCTCGAGGCATAACTGAGTTAAAAAATCATGTTGCAATACCCTCCAAACACGTGAGGTAAAATATATATCTTGGACCAAAACAATGTATCTCAGAACACCATGCTGTTGCACCACCTCATCCACATACCTATGTACTAAGGAATCCACTACGATGTACTCCATAATTGCTATGAAGTGAGCCAACTTCATAAACTAATCCCCTATTATTCAGATCTCAACTCATCATATTTGAGCCCTTTGTATCAGTATGAAAAAATCCATTGAGATTTCTTCCCACATCTACTAGGGGACATCTAGGGGTTGAATAAAATAATTGGGAACACAGTACTCACCCATCACCTGCTGGAACACAAGGCGCATCACCACAAACCCTAATAAGGTAAGCTTTATCCTTTCCACTGAAACTATTGTACCATGACTCATTTCATTTTGGAAACATGTGGGTGTGCCACCAAGGGTGGGCTATGAAACTCACAGAGAACTCCCTCCTGAATCTCCCTTAGGAAAAACAACTTCCCATTGGAAAACATCCCTGTACAACCACCCTTTGACCATCCATATAGAACATCACCCTAGTCAACACGATTATGCATCAATTCTACCTCTGAATCTCCCCATTTAGATTCATCCACTTGCTTCATCAGAGAATATTGTACACTCATCTATAGTTGACAGCCTCTGTTACCATCCACCCCTGCATCCATGATCAAGGAGTAAAAATCCTCCATTACATCCCAAGTGCTTGAAAATTCTCAAAATTCCATTTTAGGTGACTTTCATGTCCATGAAAAAGCCACAACATTTCCCTTATCTAAGGTGTAAGTGATCTCAAATTTATATTCATGAAGAAACTACATCTAACTCCATTGTTTTTAGTTCATATCTCTTTGGAAAAATATATACCTCAATCCCTTGTGATCTTTGAAGACCATAATGATCTCCCCAATGAGGTAATGCCACCACAACTTTAGTGAAAACATGACACCCTCTAGCTCCAGATCATGGGTAGCATAGTTATGTTCATGGGGACACAACTACCTAGACCCATAAGAGATCACTCCTTGCTATTTCATCAGCACACATCCAAATCACACATAGGTAATCAGAAAACACCTAGAACAACATCCCTTCCTTTGGAAACAAGAGCATTATCTATCTTCCCCACTAGATAACATACATTTGTATTAAACTAGTTGTTCCACACATAATATTGGACCTTCCTGGTCAAATCCCTCAACAGATCTACAAATCATGGGAAATCGGCCAAAAATCCCCAGTAATAGCCTTCCAAAATATGAAAATTACAATCCTATACCACATTCTTGGGTGATTAAAATGAAACAATATCCATGACCCTAGATAGTTCCATATATACACTATGAGAATAGACCACTTTTCTAAGTAAGTTGACCTCTCGTGTCCAAAATAATCATTTAGTCATCTTTCTATGAAGATGGTGTCATTGAGGAACCTCTAAGACAGTCATGAGATACTTGGAATGCAACTCTTATAACATTGAGTATATCAAAATGTCATCGGTGAATACGATGATAAACCTTTCTAGGAACCGATGAAAAACATAGTTCATATGTCATATAAATATGGATGGTGCATTAATTTAACCAAATGTCATAACCACATAATCGATGGGCCCATACCTATGCCTGAAATCAGTTTTCATGATTCTACCCTCAACTGGTGATACCGAAACAAAATATCGATCATAGAAAACAAAATTTCTCCCCTCAACTTGTACAAAATATCATCTATCATTTACAGGGGTAATAGTTCTTGATTGTCACTGGATTCAACCTCAGGTTTTCTATTCATACCCTTAGACCACCATATTTCTTCTTTCAGAACAAGATAAGTGAACCCAATTGTGACACACTAAGTTGAATAATGACCTTTTTCATCTAATCTTCAATCTGGATCCACAAACTCCTACAGTTGATATGGAACCATCTAATAAGGAGGCATAAAAACATACTAGAATAATGTTGTAATTCTATCCCAAACTCAATATCACATCAAGGGTGTAGAGAGACAATGTAATGACCCAAACCATGTTGGGATCCAGCTGCAACAACCCCAAGCCCACATCTATAGGCTAGGGTTTTTTGACTAGTGGTAATGGTATAACAACACAGGTAGGCCTTTTTCTAAACATATGTATACAAAAATGCATCCAACTTATTTAAAAAGTGAAAAAGGGAAAAGAAATAAATGATTAACCTGATATAAAATAAATTGAACATGTATGAAACTCTAGACAAAATAAAGTTACAGTAGTGTATATTGTAATGTAAAATGGGAAAAATAAAATCCTAACCAGAAATTTTCTAGAAACAGGATGAAATAGAAATGTAAAATGGATATGAGAGCCCCACTCCAAGATCCTAATATATGAC
Source organism: Viscum album (assembly GCA_963277665.1). Lineage (NCBI taxonomy): Eukaryota > Viridiplantae > Streptophyta > Magnoliopsida > Santalales > Viscaceae > Viscum > Viscum album. Next base: position 1,643,963,260 of record OY728145.1, read on the forward strand.
CACCATATGCGGTCCAAGCACCAGTATCCCAATTCTCCTCTAAATTCTCAATCAACCTGTTCGTTATATTTATAAGGCACACCACCTACAAAGAAATCCCATCTAGGAGTGAGTATAAAAATATCTAGTAAGACATCACATAATAGAATAAATGGGATCTGTAAGATATACTCTTAAAAATAAATTAGTAAATAGGAAATGGTACAGTAAAAAAGAGTGCAGGTCTACCCAAAAAATGTGTCAAGTAAGATCATCTGAGCACAAGGAGAAGGAAATGGTTAGATGATGAAATTATCTTCAATTATTCTCTAACTATAGAAGGATAGTAGACTTTTCCAACCACAAAAAGATATAACAAAAAAGAAAGTGGCATTCCCCACGTGTATTTGTGTCTCTTAGAAGGGGAGTAGACAAACCCCAAGGAGTGGGTAATGAAACAAGATTAATATATGCTTAGTTAATGAATCCCAAATGAGAGAGTAAGGGGATCTCCATCTCATAGCTCATTCGTGGAATGGATTCACCAACAGTTTCCTATGTTACAACCTATTATGACTATAATCACCCATGTCATCTTTGAACTTAATGTCAAAGGGACTCAATCACCACACCTTGATACTATCTGAATTGGGCGGCACTATCATGACCTTATGATTTTTAGGTCAAATCACCTGGATGTTTCTCAATGTGGAAAGTCTCCCCTTATGCTATGTGATCAAAGGTACGTAAAAAAATGTATCATCACTATTCCGCATAGCCGATAGATCATTTCTTGAAGTTGGGAACCCACTACCCATCCCCAATTTATGGTATGTACTAAAGATTAAATGATGAAACTCACTGCCTAGATCCGCGGGAGGGTATGTCATGAAGTGTAAATGATGAATCTCATTACCCATCCGTACTGTAGGGTATGTCCTAATGAGTAAACAACAAACGACATTTACCATCCCCACTAGAGGGTAATTCTTGAAGAGTAAACTATGAACCTCACAGTCCAGACCTGCTTGATGGTAATTCATGAAGAGTAAATAATGATCCTCACTACCCATTTTTACTAGAGCGTAATTCTTAGAGATTAAATTATGAACCTCACTACCCATCCCCACTCATGGGTAATTCCTAAAGAGTAAATAGAGAACATAACTTCCCTGTTCAATTGAATGGTATGCACATACTACTGTGTCCATCCCTTCCAGAGGTACATCTCAGAAAGCATTGAGGAACTAAAATGCAATCATCATTTATTTCCCTTAATAGGAATCAGACACTAAAGATATCTCATCATATCTCAGAAGTCACTATGGATGGCACCATCATGTTCTATGTGGAAGAACATGCAGTATAGGTTACTCTTGGGCCAAAATATGTGTTCAGACAACATGTGTACATGCCTCATCATCTAGCCATGTTCTTAGGCATTCTTGAGAACAAAACTAGGAACATGTACTACTAGACATTCCATGTTACTCCCAGAGTATATTTCATGCCTATTCAAAATGTCTATTAGCGTAAAACACTCATCATTGATCAGGAGGGTAATAATGTAATTTCACTAAAATTCCTCATCATTCTATCCAATAACATTTGACTGCATCTCTTCATTAATATTATCCACTCTCATAAAAGTTGTTGCTGATGTAATCCATGGATTCTCTTCAAACACATCAAAAGGATCTTCCACCAATATTCTCTTCATGTTTCAACATTTACTGAGATCATAAATAAGGATTTTCACATCCAAGTAGATCACTCCACTGTAACCCTTGTAGAAAAACAGTCATGATCGACTATTCATTATCTCCAAACAGACAACCTATAAAAATGTGACATGTCACTACATTTCACTTGAAAATATTCCAATTCATCCCATGTCATGAAATTAGTTTAATCATTTGAAAATTTTCTTCCAATGTATGCTCATGGTCTAGGGCCGCACCACCCCTGACATCGTGTCAAACAAGCATCCCTCTGAGATGATATGTCCAATACAAGAACCCAATATAATAAAATTTAAAATTATTATTATATAACTTTGGAATTTTGTACAACTAAAACATGAAACCAAATATGACATCCAAAATTGGTATTTAACCTAAATTCTTAATGATAGGGTCACGTTTCCCTTAATGACAAGTCAAACGGACGACACACACTGGAGTAATGGTGGGTCGAACAATTAATAATAATATTAAATCTATCATTTCACATGTGCTTGATGGTCCTCGTCCACAACTCAAAGAAATTACTTCAAAATGGTCTTAAAATGACAGTATCGTAAATGGTGTCATGTCATCGCTGACGTCAAATGAATCAGACTCTCCAAAAGGGAGATATGATGGTTTTAAGAAAAAGAGTTAATAATAAAATTATTTTTTTTAGTATTATCTTCAATTTTTTATAAATATTTTGTCATTATCTAACCATATTTGTTGGACTTATTGGTTTTCCCATGCATGCCACCTGGCCTCATTTTCCGCAACACATGTACCTGGCTCGTGCCGCCACCTGGAATCCTCGACATGGTCACCAGCCACCTACACCACTACGCTGTGAACTGTCAACCGCTACTGCCTTCGGCCTCTGCCAGCTTGTGCCGCCTCGCCGTGTTGTGGACTCAGGCCCCTACTTCACAAATTGCACTCAAATTTTGCCTTATTATACTATAGGAGCTACAATATACAGCCGTCCCAACAAACTCACATGCACCGCTCGTTAGTGGAACACTAGGAACAGTGTCGCCTTCCACGAATGGCTGCCTTGGCCCCGATGGACATTGCTTCCACCTCCAGACAGACCGTATGGACCACCACTCCATTTAAGGGCCACCAAAACTCTATTATAAGTATTATAATTATAAAAAACATAGGTGTGGGATCCACAGGTCCTGATATTGGTAGATCCATTCTCCCCTCGTGATTCTGTTGTCGTTCCACGAATCCACCCTGAAATTGGTTGCCCGATCAAGCTCGGGTTGCCCCAAAATTGTCGAGCAGGGAACCCTAATGTTCCACATGTAAATAATTTTAATAATTTGAGAGATAAATGCTCCCAAAAATTGTTTTAATCATTGTATAATCATTCATGGCCAATGATCATGAACGTTCTCCAGTGTTAGAGAATTGAATGAACAATATTGAATATGGTACTTGCACACATGAAAAGTATTAAAACATAGGCCCAGATCGAAGAATAATGTTCGATCTAATCAAAAATTTAATCAATGGTAAAAAAATACCAATTTTTTGTTCATAGCTATATTGGATCAATTTTCGTTTGACTATTAAAGTGCTTTCCAACATCCATTGAATTCATCATTCTTTAATCCACCTTGGATTCGATGTTTCTTCATTTTTCTTCATCCTTCTTCATTTTTCATTTAATGGGAGATTAGAGGAGAGACTTTCCATTGTTAGAAAAATTTAATTATGATGAAATTATTCTCAAATATGAATTTATATACATATATTAGGTTAATGAATTTTTTATAATTTAATTTAATTAATTATTAAAATCACTATAAACGCTCTTCCATTGAGCGAGGAACCAAGATGCCCATCACTGACTTATTTAATGACATGATTGGGGTAAAAACCATTTTTTAGACCTAATTATTGTACCATTTTTCTGATTTGATTAACCATTTAAAATTTATCCATTTTTCTAAAATTAACTACTCTTGCATAATATAAAACATATTTAATATTTTTATAAAAATAACTCTGGGCAAACTGGGCCACGGAATAGAATGTCGTCACAATTCCCAACACTGTAATAATATTTAGAAAAATATAAATGTATTATTAATCAAAAAAATGTTCTTGACAACCGAGACTCTACGCTCGGGGTGAGAAGGAGTCATCACCATCGACTGTAGAAAAATTTACCCTCCTACTCCACCAAGGTTAGCTGTATGGATGATAACTACTCTGAAACATCTCATGCAATGTGAGTCTGGGACTTCCTACTAAGGGAAGCTTTTACAATGTTCCCTTTCCCTGAATATGGACTATCTCAAAGATGTATCCCAACATAATTTTCAAACCAGCGTTATTGCCTTTGGTTCATGTCTCTCTGAGTGAATACATACCTGATACTCTTGTGATAAGTTCCAACCACAATGTGTTCTCCCAGAAGGTAGTGTCTCAAAACAATCATGTTGAAGTCTATTGATTCCAACACCACATAGTCAGTCATATAGTATTTTTCATGGGGTCACTATCACCTCAAGCTTTACTTGATAACTATTGTATCATGGTTGATGTAGATAATTCAAAGGTACCAATGAACAAGGAAGTTGAGTAAACTCATCCAACCACATGATGCTAAAAATTGAAATCACATGAAAACACCCATGTTTCATTACCTCACATAGAAGAATATTAATCCCCAAAACCTAAACTCTATCATACCAACTAGTGGAATTCCAAGAAAAAAGGGTCATGAAAAAAACTCCACTAGAACTTTTAGGACCTTCTCTGGCACTTACTCTCAAAACCTCACCCAGAAAGAAGAAGTCAGGGGGAATCCCCCACCACAACTAGATACTATCTGCTATGAGTGGTATAGACTCACCCCCTGTTTTTCTTGTGTAAAAAAAACATCTCAATGTGGGATGGAACCCTCTCCTTCATGCATTCTAGGCTGTGCTGAACATCACTAACACAGGGTTACACTGACACCCTATGTAACGCCGATAAAACATCATGCAATGATTAGGGAGGAAAATGTACTCCACATATTGACAAAAATGTTATTCTAAAAAAAGTAGAAAGTATTCAGGGCATACCTCTTATCTTCTCATGCCCAGTAAGATCGTAGAAATCAAAATCTTGCAGTTTTCTGTGGACCCAGATACCTGACGTGGCCCACTTTGTGGTGTGGAGAAGACCTGATAATTTCATCCCCCTTCTGCCGCTCCTCCATATCCTCTACCTGCACCACCTCTCTAGGAACCACCCTGATCACAACATTATCACTACTGTGGTGGTCCACCTGCTGCATACCTTGTGTTCTCATCATGTCAAGTTATGTAGTCGCATTCCATGTGACTTCACCCATCACAAGTATAAATTCGACCTTCCCCGGGTTTTCCCCATGGTCTACTCTACCTCAACCCCATAATTTTTTTTTTCCTAAGATAGATTATGAGTAGGCCTCCGACATCTAAATATTATTGATTGACCTTTACTAGTTGCGGAAGACGTCTAAGCATCATTATGCTCACTGCCACAACCAGCTATACAACATGATAGGAAGCTCTCTTCCACCATTGCTTGTTCCATCACCATAGAATAGATGTGGATTCACAAGGGAACTAAGGTAGAACATATCTCTCTATAGAGTCCCTCCTTGAATATCCTTTCTTGGATGTAGCCATCAAAAATCTTGTTAAGAGAGTAGTATTCAAGGTATGTGAACCTATTCATGTACACGGTCACCGTCATCCCTCCGTAATGAAAATAGATGAGCTCTAAATTCGAATAGAGTGCAAGTCAGAGCGGTAGTACCCCTATTGATAATTTCTGGAAGTCACCCCATGAAAGTGTCGACTCATCAAGTATCTAGGTGACTGTGTTCCACTAACTCCATGCTGATCTATTGAAAAGGATGGATTCAAAAGCCTCTATATGATCTGCTGGTGTTTATTTAATCCTGAAGAGGCCGACCACTAACTATAAGAAAACATATACTGCCTGTGGGTATGGATCACTATGAATCCTCATCAGTCTCTATCACCAGAGCTCGCAATGTGTGCTCATCCTACACACATCCTCATCTTGCTATCTCGGGGCTTTTTTCTGCTAAAAAGGCTGGGGTGCAGCTACTTACCCACTTGAAGGAAGGGATTCACATAATGAATCCTGAACTGAGGCATCGTCTCCAATAATATATTCATCACAAACTATAGATGGTATCATTGATGGCTATCATCACAGAGACATCCAAGATGTTATCAAGGAGTACTATGGTCAGATGAGCATATATATATATATCAATAAAATTGGTGAGTTGAGTCAAGAAAAAGAGTCAAATACACAATCATATATGATGTATGTACCATTATTCCATACAACAAGTTTTTCAGGGTGCCGAGTCAAGAAGAAGGTAACCCGGTTCCCAATGAATGCATAATTCGGTCGTACATACCTTCACTAGACTCCCTAGCCTGAGATCCACACTCAAATCTTTTGAATTGATTCCTTAAACACAACCAATACCTTTTTGGGAAACATATGAACAACATCAAGAGGGTCAAAACACATCTTATACTAGTTTGTCACAACCCAACCCATGTTTTGATCGATCTACAACTACCCCAAGCCCACATTTATAGGCCAGGTGTTGGGTAATAGCGTCGAAGGAATAAAAACATGGGGAGTCCTTTGCCTAAACTCTTATACACACACATGCAGCCAACCCAATTATAAATTGTAGTGGGAAAAGAATTAAAATATGAAACTTCTATAAAATAAAATAAACATGAAAGAACCTCCAGAAAATATAAATATATGGTTTTTTATAATAAAAAGATAAAATGGGAAAAGTACATTCCCAACCAGAAACCTTCCACAACCTAGAAGAAACATAATAGTAAAAAAGACGAGATAGACTTACTCCTGGATCCCACGAAATGACCCATGTATGTGGTCCATCACCCGTATACCTATGTTCCTATAATTTCATGATCAGCCTGTCCATCATCCACATAAGTATTCACACATTAAAGAAAATACCATGCAGGACTGAGTATAGAAAATACTCAGTACGATGCCATGAAAAGGAAAAAGGAGATATGTATGAGATACAATGAAAAGGAAATCAGTATATATGACAAGGTATAGTAAAGAGGAGTGGAGATCAAACTAAAAAATGATTGAAGTAAGATCATCCAAGCACATTAAGTTAGAAATGGTGATAAGATGAACTTATCATCGAGTATATGAAATCTATTGTAGGAGAGTTCGCTCGTAAAACCATGAGAATCAAGACACAGAATGCACATGCCATACCATTCACGTCATCACCTCTCCTATAAGAGGATTTTCCAAAACCCAATGAGTGGGTTCTAAAATAGGATATATATTTATGATCAGTCAAACAATACCAAATAATGGAGTAAGGGGATCTCCAAAACATAGTTTATCCTTGGAAAAGTGTCACCAAAAGTTCAATAAGTGACAACATACGATGCCTAGAACCCCTCACGTCTTCTCTGAATTGTATGTCAATGAGACTCAATCACTGCACCTTGATACAATCCACTTTCACTAGAACTGTCACACCATCATCATTTTTATGTCATGTCATAGGTACGAGTATTAATGGAAAAATGTATCCTGTTCCAAAGTGTTCAAAGGTAATTCAAAACATGTCTCGTTATTGATCCGTGTAGTGGAGAGATCATGTCTAAATGTCTAGAACCCACAACTCAACCCCACTAAAGGGTAAGTATTGATGGGTAAATGAAAATCCTCACTTACCATACCAAATAGAGTGTATGTCATGAGGAGAAAATAAGAACCTCACTACCTAGACATAATGGAGGGAATTTCCTAGAGAGTAAACAACAAACCTCACTACTCATCCCCACTAGAGGGAATTCCCTGGCGAGTAAATGGACAACCTCACTGCCCTACTCCATTTTAGGGTACGTACTGAAGATTAAATTAAGAAACTAACTCCCAATACCATTGGAGGTTAGGTAATGAAGATTAAATGATGAACCTCACAACCCAGCCCTATTGGAGGGTACGTCAGTACTGCTCTAACAATCCCTACTGTGTGGTACATCCAAGAAACCATCGAGGAATTTCACTGTAATCATTAGGTATCTCGCCTGATAGGAGACACACCCATTCCAAATTACATTTATCTCAAAGTATACTATGGAGGAAACAACACATTATATGTGGAATATCACTCAGGATAGGATACTCATGGGACATGATTTGAGTTTAGAAGAAGGAGATAAGAGGTATCCAAGATTCATAGTGTGTTACAAATATTGTGTGGGGCTCACGTGACGTGTGTCCTCACCTCATCACATGTTAGTGTACCTAACCATTCTTGGGTACCAAACTATGAACAAGTACCCCTAGGAACACCTCGGTACACCCAGAGTGTATGTTACATTTTGTCAAAATGTCACTGAGTGCACGATGCTCATTGTTCACCAGGAGGGAGAAAACCTAATATTGCTGACGCGTCTCCTCAAACTGTCCCAACAAATTTTACCGAATTTTTTAATGCAAATTCTCCACTCTCATAGGAGTCGTTAAGGATGTAATCCATGGATTCTCTTCAAAAAAATAAAAAGGATATTCAACTGATATTCCTTCCCTGTTCCCACATTTAACTAGATCATGAATAAGGCTCCATACATCCAAACGGATCACAAAGCAAGGACCCTTGCAGAAAAATAGGAATGATCGACTATTCATTCACCACAAACATGAATATTATAAAAATGTAGTGTGTCACAAAATATCCCTAGAAAAGTGTACCATGGGGACCATACCTTGAAATTAGTTTAAAAATCATTTAATATCTTTGAAAATTCCACTCTAGGTCTATGTTTTCACCGTCACTGACTGGACATCAAACAAACATCCCTTTTAGATGGTAGGATTGATAAAAAACTAAAAATAATAATAATTAAACTAATTATTATTTAACATAGTATTTTCATAGAACCGAACCATGAAATTGAATTTTACATCTAATATTAATCTTCAACCGTCCATCTTAATGACAGGGTCACATTTCCACTGACGAGAAGTCAAACAGACATCACGCACAAGAGTTATGGAAAGTCAAAGATTTGATGATAATATTAAATATATTGTTTCATGGGTGTTTCATTGGCCTAAGACATGAGTTGGAAAAATTTATTCAAAATGGTCTTAAAATGTCCATACCGTAAATGGGGTTACGCCGTCACTAACGACGTGTGAATCTGACTCCCCAAATGTGAGTATTGGGGTTTTAAGAAAATGGGTTAATAACAATAACAACAACAACAACAAAAACAACAAAAACAATAAAAATATATTCTTTATCTTTATTATATTTATTTATATCTCTATCCCTAGAGGCCAGCCCCAATAGTTTTTCCCAAGCACACTGCTTGGCTATCTTCTTCGTGCCGCATGCGCCCTGCTCGAATCACTGCCTGGTAAGCTCACCCTAGTCGCCAACCATCACCACCGCTATGTTGTGGACCACATACCACTAATGCCTCTAGCCTCCACCAGTTCTTACTACTTCACTATGAAACTATCTCAGACTGTTTTTGAGCTTCTCCCACTCAGAATAGCCCTGATCACATCGCCAAAGCCAAACTGATCCTTTGTACCAGAAAAAAATCATGAAATTCTCATCTCCAGAACACTTTGATCTATGTAACATGCCTTGCCTGACCACCAAATCATTCCAACCATCTCTACCACCTTCGAAAACCCACACTGATAGTCGCTCCTTCCACACACCAGCACACCTCCATTCTATGGCCATAGATTATAACAATTATAGGTGTGTAATCATGGGGTCCTGATCTATGTTGATCAAGTTTCTACTAATGATTCTATAATCATTCCAAAAATCTTCCCCAAATATGGGTTCCTGATTGAGCTCAGGTTTCACAACAATTGTCTTACTGAGAACCCTAATTTTCTGCTAGCTAAGAACATGAAGAATTTGAGGGATAAATTCACCACAAACAATGGTTTGAATCATTTCCCCAGTGTTCTTATCCAATGATCAGGAACGTGCTTTAGAGGTAGAGAATTGATTTAACAATATTAAATCCAGTTCTAGGGCACAAGAAAATTTTTAAAAAATGGGCACATATCGAAGATTAATGTTCGATCGGATAAATCTTTTAATAAAACGAAAAAACTATCATATTATAGTCCAACCTAGAATGGATCGATTAACGTTTGATAAAAAAATTTCTTTTCAAGATCCATTGTGTTCTTCCTATTTCAATCCACCTATGATTCGATGTTTTTTCATTTTTCTTTTTTGTTCGACATTTGTTAATGGTAGGGACACGAGATGAGAGGGTTTTCATCATTGGAAAAATAGAATTATGAGGGAATTATTCTAAAATATGAATTTATATCCATAAATTAGGTTAAATTATTTTTTATCAATTAATTTAATTATATAGATAAATAAATAAAAACACTATTCAATGGAGCGAGGGATCCAGATGCCCAACAATGACTAATTTAATGTCACGCCTAGGGTAAAAACCACATTCTGGACCTAACTATGGTATTAGATTTCCAATCTGATTAACCACTTAAGAGTTACCATATTTTCTTTAATTAAATACATGTATATAATATAAAGAATATTTAATAATTTTATGAAATTATTTCCCAGCATGTCAGTTCTCAAAATTGTGTGACATCTCAGTACCCAGCTCTGGAATAATATTTTGAAAAATTTCAAGGTCATATTAAGAAAAAACTGGGTCTCTACAAAAAACCAACTTGAGGAAAACATATGAAAACTCCAGTAAAACTCCCATAACCTCCACTGTATCAGCATCCACTGATTCTACATAATCATTGTACAACAAGTGAAGAAGAGTCTCCACGCACTAGTTTTCCACCTGACATATCTACTCGCAAAGAAAAGCTAAACGCTGGCCATCCATGTCTGAAAAAATGAATCTCCTACCAAAACAGTTGATGAACGAATGCATATTAGAAAACCAATTAAGGCTATTTATGACATCATAGGGCAGTCTCCAGATCAGAAAAAGATCCCCACTGAACTGATATAGGAACAACATTAGTACACATCCCTAACAGGCATCAAATTAGTTGGTCTCACCTCTAAATAACATACTCAACACCAGGGGTATGTAAGGTTTATCTATACCTAGTTCTGAATCATGTGACATAGTCGGTTAAACTAAGTATTTTGAAGATCCAAAGTCAACGAAAGCATAAGAAAGATTACTTAACAAGTTAATCATACCTCAAACTATCTCTGGACCCGATTGAACTATTATCTCAGCAGCGTGTAACTGACCAATAAAAACTAAACTTCCCCTCTACTGATGAAAACATCATTTACCATTATCAGGTTAGGTCTCAAAGGCACACCCTATGGTCAGATTAAACCTACTCTCTCTCCCCTCGATGCAGCAGGGGCCTTTTGTACCTATTATTGAAATGATCTGGCCGACAACTACTCTTGAGGTGGGTGTTGAACCTTCCCACCTCTACCATACTGAGATTTAATTTGGAACTAACATCGAAGGTTCCCATGACCTCCACATTAAAATTACATTGGTCTCAAGCCAATGAGAAATTAATGATGACAATCAGATTATAACTGAATCTATTGTGGTTGGCTCCCCACTAGGAAAAACGTGCAAGGACATTGTGCCTATTAATTTTTTCTGATAGGATTCACATTCAATGAACTTGGATAGATCCTCTCTCAGGGTAGACCTCCACATGATTTCATCCTCTCAATTACCTCATCCTTATTTTGAACCTCAAATTATGTCTGTAAGGTGAAAGGAGTAGCTTCATATTGGAGGGAAGGATGAAGTGCATCCTCTAAGTGTCTCTCCAAAGACTCCTCATACAGAAATAGATCCCATGAAATTTGGAGGATATCATTGAAATTGATCCATAATTTCCATACCAACAAACTACACATCTATAGGGAGAGTAACTCTTGCTTATTCTATGCCTTCATCGTTGAATAATGGGATTTTTCACAAAACTCCTTCTCATTGTCGACCCATAGAACATCATTCTCATTCCTCTCCCCCATGTATAACATCCACAACTGACATGAACATCCTCCCATTTGGTTGTCCACTAATGGAACCCAATACTTTGTTGGATCCCACATTAGGCTAAAAGGAACTCCAAATCCATGAGCTAACTCCCTATTTCCACATATAAAAAACTCCACTCTCATTTTCTCGTAGTCTACCACTTAAAATCATATAACATTCTCTTCCATTGGTTGTCATCCTCTTCTGGATAAACTATTTACCAATCCAATTGGTCATCCTATTTTTCCTAAACATCATAATCCACTCATGGAGGACATCTGTGTTCCATATATAAAATTTAAAAAATGAATTAATATGCTCGAGCAGTATGAAATTTCATTTAGGGTTTATTTTAACATATTGTTATTTAAATTCCCTAGAATACACACAAAAAAACAGGAACACAATTCATTATAAAGCATGTACCCTTCCAAGGGTCTCTATCCTACCATCAGTGTATAATTACATGTTTTTTGTTAGATTTAGAGTCATTTCATCAGATAATGGGGCCCCTGAAATATCGTGTCATAGAAGGTCTTCCCTAGCCGATGTCACACACTGATTACATAATATTGTTTCCCTAAAAACCAATGTAATCCTAGTTGTTCCTAACTCCAAAATCCATCCTATCCCTCAACCATCACCTCTGATAGCATTCTATCATGACCCTCCCTCCAATGATACCCCTCCAAGGTTGATAATAATGAATGGTAGATAATGACCCTTACGTCCCACCTTTAGAAGGTCCTGAGGTGGCGACTAGCACCAAGGGAAAATAATCTCTCAAAATGAAATGTGTTACAATTTTTATAGAAAACAGTTTGAGAGATAAGATGGTAAATATCAAAAAAAAAACAATAAAAAAAGAATATATATATAACATAAATCCAAAAAATCATACAATCATTTTTAGATGTAAAACATCTAAAAAATATGAGTCTCCAAAGAAAATGTCGATGGAAAAGCTAAGCAACGACACATCAACTGTCTCCAACTTCCAAGATAGTACTACCCATCATATTCCACATAGTCCCCCTTGAAACATCATCATAGTTTTATATGTATAGGGTGTGCATATAGGTATACTCAGTAGAAAAAACTTATTTCTCTTGTGAACAAGTTGGAAGAGCATAATAAATACCATGTGAGAAAACAAAATAGGATCCAACAACACCTATCAAGGAATAATAACCATCCATACCTCACCAAGGCACACTCACCAGCTAATTGAAGTCTAGTAATTTAATGTAATAAAAAATCTATATTTTCTTACCCCTCACCACTTACCACTGGTTATCTGTTCATCTGCATTGGAGTATGTCCTAATGCTATCATGATCTTCTTAAATCCCCTCATTAGAAACCCACCCACACACATCTTGGCCACAAAAACATAACATATCTCGTGCAGAAACATGGGCCGCAAAGACATTGCCAATTTCCCACATACACATAAACCACAACAACACCACATCAAATCCCCATACATTGGGGCCACAACCATGTCACATCTCACCCACAAACACTTGGGCATCATCCAAAAGACACATGGGAAAAAATCATCATCCGAAAATAGTAGGTCCATACAACCTCTGTATAAATTTCTCAAAGTGTCTTGTGATACTTGTTCTTAGAAGATGGAGCATAGAATTTCCAATAACCTTTCATCCATCCTCCCATCGAAATGTTAGGAATGAAACCCTCCCACAAAATAATGGAGTTGTTCAACACCTAGTTCTTAAAACTAGTAGGGTGCACATAGAAATTATATGTAACATCAACTATATATACAAGTAACAAACACTCACCACAGCCTATGGGTTTTCAAAAAAAAAAACAAAAATCCCTCAAAAACCATCCATTTATTATGCATCTATATGCACATAATTTGATGAACGACAGGGACATCCCATGTTGATAAATGAAATTCGCATAACAACCATTAATTTTGATGTAAATAAAAATTTATCAGTAATTCCATCCCCACCTTGGAAACTAACAACCACAGTAAAAAACAAACCTCACAACCAAACCAAACAGAGGAAGAAAACCCAGGTAAAGACCACAAATCACACTTCCTCCCCAGATATCACCCAAGACAAACATTGTCATTATAATTCTTCAATGTCAAGCCACTATATCACTCATCTTGGAAGAATACCCTAATAAAACTCATCACTACCACACTAGGATGACCCGCAGCACAAAAACACCCCACCCAAAAACATAAACATAGAATAACCCAAAACTGTATCCCCACAACACAAACACTTCCAACATGCAGTCCCATTAGAAAACTAGTTCATATAGTCCACAATAAACTGATATCTCAACTTTGTATTCCATTTCACTGCTGGTACCACCCCACACCCATAAACACACTCCAATCCACAACACCACATGGCCAGCACAAATAAGAGGTTGAAAAAAACCATATACAACACATACCCACACCAAAAAAAACAAGGCATATTTATATGTAGTTGCACCTGTTTTTTAATTCCAATTTTATTATTCAGGGGTGATACCAGAATAACTTCAACCCTTGGGCATCCAATTAATTAAAAAACTATATTTCATTAACAAGATTTCTAAATTTACATCATTGATTCACAAGACACATATGTGCGAAAATAGATACCACTAATGACCGTGATTTTTTGAAGGATAAAACACATAGAATTCAATTTCATGGAATGGGTCAAATATAACACATAAAACCTCATGGGAACCAACATCATCTACCATGCCACTCTTTTATTTTTAATGTAAAAAAGCCTATTACTATGAAAAGTCTGATTATCTTAATAACATGTTAGATTATCTTCGCGATACTATGATTCAACTTTAAAAAAAATGATACAATAAATTAACCACCCCACATTATACCCAACTAAATGAAAGACTACATATCCAGAACGTGGACAACAAATGATCATAAACACCCCCATGTTCAAAGATGGGGGGTGCGCGAATAGCAAGTCTCCATGGAAAACTGGATTGATGTTCATGACAAAACACATGACTCCACTGCGAGAAATATTCGCGGAACTATAAGAGAAAATGGAAACATATGGGGAAGATAAGATCTCATATTAGAAGATCCATATTCTATATCTACATATGGAAGACAATTTCAATGTATATAAAATACGGATAGTGGTTTCACCATGCGAAATTTCCAATTTAAAGTGTAGGGGGTGTACAGATATCTAATATATATTTATTCTCTTTGGATATAGAGAAAATGGATTTAGAAATGATCGAACATTATAGGTAGCTTATTTAACATTAAAAAAGGGTGAAACTAGAAAAACTGGGACATGTTTGAAATAAATCGCTGATGTGACTCACTGACAGTGTGTCACCGATGCGACATATCGACATGAGTCACTGACACATTAATCACTACCACTGGTCACCGACGTGACACACCACAAGAGAGTCCTCGACATGACCCACCGACACAAGCTAATGATGCTGAGCTACCGACACTAAGCCACTGAAACTGAGCCACCAACGATGAGATACCAACAATGAGCCTCAATTTCTAGGCTACTGACATCATTCCACTGATGCTAATCATGCAATTTTGAGGCACCAACATGAAATATCGACTCTTGACTAACCGACACCAACAAACTGATGCCCAACCTACTGATGCCAATCCTACTGAATCATATCTTTCCAACACCTGACCTACCCATACCTTAACCTAATGACGCCCTCACCTACTATTGTAAAAGTTTATTTGGAAAACTCTTCAAATGAGTCATAGAGACACCCCATAATAGCCCAACACATGATTTTGACAATGGATTGGACCGGATAGGTTTGGGACATTCCAATCTTTTAGAGGTTACTCATAGTTCTTCATTCTATTTTAATCCTGGATGTATGAAGATGTAAAGGGGAATGTTGGAATACTTTAGGAGGGATGTAATGATTAGAGATATCCTATAGTTTGTATCTCGATTCTTGGTATGATAACAAGTTATGATAGAAAGAAAAAATTCAATAGGGTTGTTTCTTCCATTACTCATAACATAAGGGAAAAGGGATAATATCATTTTTGATTTTTTGTTGGACTACCAAAAAACTCTAATGGGTTTAATACAATATGGATGGTAGTCACTCAACATAATAAGTTGTAAGACTTTATAGATATCAATGAATATTTATCTTCAGATCAGCATGCTAGTATATACATTAAGGATATAGTAATGATTCATTGGGTACCACATTACGTTGTATCTTATTTGTGTCTACGATTTTATTCCAAATTATGGAGAATTCATCAGAGAGAACGGCATACTAAATTGATTTCAGAAACTTATTATCATCCCCATATGGATGGTAAATCTGAAAGAAAAATTCATTCCCTATATGTTATGTTGAGATCTTGTTCTTATAATTTAAAAGTAGATTCAGATCAACACTTTCCTCTAGTTTATCATTCATACAACCAAATATTTTACTCAAGAATTCATATGGAATCTTATAAAGACCGGTGTGGAATCAAATATAAATCTCTAATGTGTTGGGATAAGGATAGAGAATGAATGATATTAGGACCTCAGATCACTACAGAAATGGTAGAGAAGGATAGAACCATTTAGAAGAATATTAATGAAACTCAAAGATTATAGAAAACATATAATTAAATCAGATGGAGTGATGAAGAATTTGAAGTCAATGAAAAGGTGTTTGTATGAATCTCACCCTCCTAAAACGTTATGAGGATCAGAAAGAAAGGTAAATTAATTCCAATGTATATTGGTCCATTTGAGATTATTGATCATATTAGGATGGTAGAACATCGCTTGAACTTCCTCCAAATCTCACTCAAGTCCCTAATGAGTTCCATACATCTCTCCTAAGGAATTATATACCATACCCATAACATGTACAGATCTCATAGGTCATACCTCTAGGGAATGATCTTTCATAGTAAGAACAACCATTTCAAATTATATAATAACTAGCTAATGATTTCAAAAACAACATCACTCACGTGGTAGATGTTTTTTAGTGAAATAAGCCACTAGAGTAGGCTATAATGAAACTTGAGGATAAGATTATGCAGATGTATCCTCATTTTGTTTACACAAGTGATGAATTTAGAGGGAAATTTTAATTTTATTTGGCATATAATGTAACACCCCCAGTTTTAATGGGCATGTTTCTCAAAAATAAATTAAATATTCAATTATGTATTGCAATGAACTAAGTTAGACATTAATTTTCCATAGAACCTACATAGCATAAAAAACATGGAACATCTTCTTTGGTGTATGTTACTCATTGGAGAGACTTGGAATATGTTACATTCAACCCCAATGTTTCTATGAATCATCATTTTATTATCATAATTATTTAAATGAGATTAATATATCCTAGTTGTTAAATATAGTTACATGAATACTAATAACTAACTTTCAATGAAATTTATATTTTTTTTATATAAATAAAATAAATTTACAATTAAATATATAATTTTTTATAAATTCCTCAAATGGTTAAAAATAATATTTTCTCAAAGGAACTCCTTTTAATGTCCTTTTCTAAAAAATTAAAATTAATTTTACACACATTTAGAATTGAAAATGATCAAATAATCCTCATTTTTTAATTTATAATTTTAAAATTATCATATGTAAAATGTTTGGGATTTTTCTGAGAAACGTCATTTTTGGATGAATAGTAATAAGTACTAGATTTTAATTCAAAATTGCATTTTTTCAACATTATTTATAATGTAAAATTAAATTTTAAATTTTTTAAAAAGTATAATTAGATAATATTTTTGAACATTAAACCAATTTAGGCCAATTTAATCAATTTCACATTGAAATTGTTTATAAAAATATAGCATACATTTATACCATTTTAGATTAAAAACCTTCAGTGTCGTCCTGTTAGTGGGATTATTTTTGAATTAGTTTCTAAAAATTATGAGTTTATAATTTAGGGAAATGTATTCCATATTAAGAATCATAATTATTTATAATTTATAATAAGTTAGAAAATATTTTTGACCAAAAACGTTAATGAATTTATTTTATATTAATTCCAATGATTATGTAAAAAATTAGGATAACAATGTGTTAAACAATATATTTATGACTCAAAACACCTAGAAACATTTAAAACACACATTTTATGGACATTATTCGGCCATGAAACTGATATTAATAAGTATTTTGTTTTGGTATTACTTTATTTTGATAATAATGTTGTTAGACATTACTTGATTTAAAAAATTTGTTGTATGTCCTTTCCCTTCCTTAGAAGTTTATTCCACCTCTCCCTCTTCTTCACACCAATAAAATAACCTTGGTTCAGCTAAGATCATCCCAATATACGTACAAAAATCCATTTATTCCTTAAAACATCCTTTCCTTGGACATAAATCAATCCATAGAAACACTTTGCCCTAAACCAAAAGGATTTAACTAATTAAGAGGTATTGTCATATATTAAGATCCTTTCTTTTATTTTAATTGTGAACCCCTCCATTATATTTATTAAATTGTTTTATAAAAACTCAATTTTTTTTAATATATTGGAATTTTTTTATTATATGGGTTCTACCATCATTTATAAAACCATCACCTAATGGTAAATGAATATACTCTTTGTTTGTATGAAGAACTACTACCTCACAAAACCAGGATTGTTTACTTTTCCATACCTCCTATAGTGGAGGATATTATGATTGAAACTCAGTTTTAAATATGTCATATATTATATTTATTATGTATTTATGTTTATTTATTAATTTTAAAACATATATATTTATAATTTTATATCGGTGTAAATATGATAATTTCATTTGAGTAGGTGTGGACTACCTCCCCCTCAATGTGATGTGATTCGTTAACACACTATATAATATGTATTAAAGATGGGTATTGTAAAATTATATGAAATATATGATATAATAATTATAATTTAATATATATATATATATACATATATATAAAAAAAAATTATTTTCCTTCTTTCTTTCAAATATGATAATAATAATAGAAACAACATTCATGCATACAGACAACTTACTGTCTCAATGAACAATGTATTCTATTTCATACATATATATTCTGTAGATAATCCTATTACAAATATACTAATTATGTGTTATATTTAAATCAATATTCACATTATGTAAATAATTTTATATTTATAAGGAAAATGATAAAAAAAAATTAAGACACATCTGAAGAACAAAACAGATTTTATGAAAAGTGAAACCTTAATATATAGTTGTTATCAAAAGGAAATTATATAGTCATTATAAAACCATATATGGTATAATAGATAATAATAATATTATTGAAAATAAGTATAATAATCTTACATTTATAATACCTGACACTGGTAAGAGTGTGAAGAAAGTGACGACATGAGGCAGTGGAATTTCATCTCATATTTTATCTCCATGAGACAAATGTATTATTCACAACCAATTCATTTTGTGTGGTATGTCTACTAACCAATGATTTATTCTCATATTATTTTAAATAAATTTATGGCAATTTAAATAACCATTTTTTTCTCTTTCATTCAAGGGTTTTACGATTCAAAAACTACTAAATCGATAAAATGGTTTTGTATCGATGTATATTCTTTGTAACATTTTATTTATTTTTAACCTGTATTATTTATCAAGGTATATATACAACCAATATAAATTTTATATCATGAATATAATTATTCTTATTATAATTTAATCTTTATACTATTTCCTTTTCTTACATGAAGTGTCTGATCCCATGTTTACAGGTTATAAGTTGTTATTGAAACAACTGCATCTCTTTTCACGATTGTTTCTGTTTATACATCCTTTGATGAAATATTCTTTCCCATCTCTCAAATGATCTCTTGGGTTTCCTTATCCTTTGTTTAATAAAGGTATCTCGATTTAATAGTACCATTTATACACTCATTAGTACTTAAGTTAGTTAATAAAATATTTTTAATACAATTTTTTTTATTTCTCTCTTCATTATTAAATTTATTTAATTCAAACACAATATATTAAAAAATTTCTCAAAAATGTTATGAACATAAAATTGAATATAATTAACAATATAAAAATGATTTTAAAACAATTTTGATTTTTTCCAAGACACATTTATATGTTTTTAATGATATATTCAAAGGATGATTTTTTCAATAATGTGTTATTTTTTAAAAAATATTTTTAAAATGCATAAAAGTTATTTCACTACATAAATATTTTTAAATGTTCTATAAAAAATATTTACCATCTATGATGACATTTGTTTGTGTTACTCATGCCTTTATAGGGAAATTATTAAATGTTTCCATAAATATTATTCTATGAATTGATTGTGATTTTATGAAATTTTATTTATGAAACATGATTCGATTTCATGAGTTATATTCCTATGAAAACAATATCATTTTACAGGTAATTCATTAGGTTAAATGATTACGAAACATGTATCTTTTCTATAGGCTATGACCTGAAAAAAAAATTATGATACACATTTCAATTAAAGGGTTATTATATTATTATTTTTTATATTGTGGAACAAGTATGTACAATTTCACTATGAGATGGGTGGGACATGTCTCTCCCTTTAAAGCATTGGGTAAAGATTATATCTGATTAGATAGACTAAGATGGTCTTTCGAGTGACCACTGAATAATAATATGTCCTTGGGATTGAACTATGACTACCAAGATGATATGAGGACTGAACTCAAGATATAAATATGGCCATGGGAGTGATCCATGATAACCACGATGGTATAGGGAGTGAACGCATACTACTAAGATGGCCATGAAAGTGATGCACCAGATACTATGTAAATAATATTATATTATTTTATGGCTAACATAATTCCATGTATTAATACTATGTTATGATTTCTTGTATTATGTTCACTACTTCCTTATGATTCATGTATTATGAACTACTAAGCTTTATACCATGACTCATTTTTAAGATATTTGATATGGAGGGCATGATCTTCTATTTTCATGATCATGTTGTCATACCATTATGCTAACACATATGTTCATGTATCTCCCATTTTTGCACATACTAATCATCTGATATCACCCCTTATTATGTTTACTTCTCCTATATTTGAAAGATATTTATTATGGTTGGTTTTTCTAAGGTAGGTTCTAGCCAAAATGAACATATGGGATATGATGTACTTCATTTATGTACCCATGTTTATTGGTCCATGCTTTTATTGGAACCATAATAGTACAGTTCTTTTAAGTTAGTTTGTATAATTTTTTATGTATTCCATAAAATGTAATGTAATTTAAATTTATTAATAGAGATGGTCATTTTAGACATATTGGTAAATATTCTATATTTCAATTATATTTAAAATTATTATTTATACTCTAAATTGGAATAATAAAATGATAAGACATGTATGTTACCCCATCATTGAATAGATAAATGTGTATTAATGGGAATATTATATAAGGATTAATAAAAGGGAAACTTGATAATTTTGGTTTCTACTACTGGCGGGTCACTGAGGAAAAAGTTTCATTGAGAGAGATGAAAGTCACTGGATGAAATGGAGAGAAATAATTTCCAATGTAAAGAAGACATGTCGTAGTTAGAAGGCCTTCAACCAATCAATAATATTGAATGAATGATGTCATAGATGTAATTGTAGACCATGTAGATAGACATAATGCTGGGAAATTAGAAAAAAACCCCATGGAATGTATACATATGACACAAATTGTGATGTGTATAATCATTGTAATAAATTTCAGTCTTTGTTTATTGAATAAAAATGTAATATATACCAAAAAAATAACACATGGATGGACCTCACTAACAAGCCAGGTTTATGTATTAGAAGTGATCCAATCCACATTCATGAACACATTTGGGGCCATAATCAAAGAAATAATTTAATAAATGATATACATTAAGGTTAGACAATAGAGTATGGAGGGAAGAGATGGAAAGATGGTTGAGAAAATAAGAGAGAGACATAGAGAAGTGCTTCTAGAATTTCATGAATTATTTGAATGAAAATATTTAAAAGCAGTATTTCTTAGATATTGTAATAATACATAAGGAATTGATAATGATTTTAAAATATGTAATGATGAAATACTATTGGGATCAAGTAAAAAATAAGTTAAACATATTAAAAATATAATGTTTCAAGAAGATGAATGTGAATATGAAGAAGAACTAACATAGTAAAATCCAATAGCACCATTTCCAATGATCTAACACAAGAGATAAATTACAGAAAAGAATTATGTTTTTTTAACACTGTAAATTGTTTGATAATAACTTCTCTTTTGTTGAGGTTTGAGAAAAAAATTCCAAGACATTAAAAATTCATTAAAGAGAAGGTGAACAAAATGAAAAAGATGGATGTGATTAGCTCTGTTCCAATCACACAAGAACCTTCAACTATGGTATCATGGGACTTTCCATTCATGCAACATTATACATTGTGTTAATTAGTTGATACTGTCAATATAATTTCATACAAGACTTTTAAGAGTTTTGGAATGGAAGGACTACAACCCATAAGAATTATACATCAATTAAAAGACTCTAATTTTAAATACCCTCAAGCAACAATATATGATATTAAGATCAATGTCAAAATATTATACATCACCACTGACATCCTAGTGATGGATATGTAAGAGGAACAGAATCCACTAATTCTAGGGAGACTATTTTTTGCCACTATAAGTGTGCTAATTTATGAACAATGATGATAAATCTATCATATATTTGGATGTTAAAAAGTTTCATAATACCCCATGTGATGATTAAAAATGATGGTACATAAGAAAGAATTTTTGAAAAAGATAAAATACATGAATATGATGAGATTAATAAGAACAAAGAAGCCTAATTTGTAAAGATGATACAAAAAATAAAAGTAATGAGAATAAGGGAGGGATCCTGATGGTTTGATCACTAACAACAAAGGAGGAACTAAATCTACCGAGTAGTAAAATGGAAAACACATATATCTAGTACACGAATTTAAATTTAGTTATTCAGGACTAAGGAAGTAATTTGGGATTAATTTGAGGGATATAAATCATGTTTTACCATCAAGTATAATTAAGATGTATAGAGAAATTTGTAACAGACTGACCTATATAAAAAAGAGAGAATTGATACTATATATGAACCCATAATGAGGAAAAAAATCTAATCATCCTTTACACTATCCAAAGATGAAGCAAGTATGATTTAGCTAATAACATTAAATAAAATCAATTTTTGGATGGAACCTGAGTTATTTTATTTTTTTTATTTTTTTTCTCTTATTAAAGTAGTTCAGTCACCATGAAATCAGTGAAAATTAAATGATTATGGATTTTTATTTCACTCTTGTATTTTTTATCATATTGGACCATAAAGAAAAAGGATGAAAGTATTAAAAAGTAATCACAATACTAAGATACATGATTATTATATGTAATGAATGGGTTATAGGATGAACCCATGAAACAAACTATGAAGAATCAATAAAAGGCTTATATGTGTTTCAATTATTAATTTTTCTACTACATTCCCCATATTTAATTTATTTATATAATTCTAATTTCAATTATGTGAACATATTAGATTCATTCTTTACGTTGTTGAACCATGGGTCATAAAAAGAGTAGCATAATTTCTATTCCATGAACATAAATTATCTGATACCAAAATTGTATGAGAAGAATGGGGAAAATTAGTATGGACAATCACTTAGATTAGGATTTATAAAATCATGGTATCCTGGGATTATGTTAATTTATGAAAATAATTTTTTTCTATAATTTGTTAATTCTTGGAATTAATAATAAATTCAAAAATTATTTTATTATTTATAATCATTTCCCTGAGTAGGTTTCTGAAGCATTCATATTGATCTCTAGACATCCCATAGGCCCAATTTTTCTTATTATATATTAATTATATATCATGATATACTATGAAATGTTCTATTCTAGAACACTCACTACAAATTATGGAATATATGTCTAAAATGAATCACTTTTAATATGATTGATGAATATATTATTCTAACCAATTATCCTTAGACACATCTTACATTACTCATATATTCCACTAGAATTCTTGAATAGACATGTTTTGAAATGATTTGAGTTACAACCCTATTTTATAAATTCTTACATAAAAATATATTTTTGTGATATTTATAAGAAATTTGTGGGGGACAACCATTACATGGTGGTTATGGGTTATATTTCATTGGTAAAATTATGCTGGGGGTATCCCTAATATTTTGGGAGAGGAAATTTTTATTATTCACCTATATTGTTAAAATAGTTTTAAAAAAATTAAATAATGATAAAAATTAAAAAAATAAAATGGTTTGTGTCTTAGTAGGATAAGTAATCACCACAGGCAGACCAATGATCCTTTGATCATATGTAGATAGGTGGGATATGTGATATTTTTCAAAATCATACCTATTGAAAATGAAAAATATATAATAGATCAAGATGACAAAAAAGTTAAAAGAGGATAATTAATTCATTGTTATTACATGTATCCTGAGTTTACAAAGAGATTTTTTGGGTAAAAAAATGAAATTTGGGTTGATGATTTTTGTTAAACATAAATTTTGATATCATGCATTATAATTCAGTGTCAAACTCTAGTTTTGAACCATAAATTATACATCATTTAACCACCTCCCCTAAAAACATCGTGTCCCTTGATCCAAAATGTTTTATCCCTCATGATTAATTATGATATCTCCCTTTACATGTTGTATATGATTGATTCATTACAAAAATCTGGAAAATAATGGGATCTTGAGGTATGTTTAGAATTCTAATTTATAGTATAGGAATGGTATTTAGTGAAAAAAAAAATCAAATTTAGGAAAATATGAAATGGCATGTATATTAATAATGGACTTAAAAATAAAAATGGATTAATTAAAGAAATTATTTATTTCAAAATAGATAATTTAAAATAATTGGATTCTTTTTTTGTTTAAAAATTATTTTATTGATGAACATTAATATGAGATGTTTTAATATTTAATTTCCCATTTGATAAATTGTTTCTATTAACATCAAATTTAATGAATGGTACGGTGAACATCCTTTGTAGTATATTGACCATATTTCTTAGGGGAAATGAAAAAATTCTTGTGTATGGGTATTTGGTATGTGTATTTCATGCATATATATTTTGGTGTTTTAATTTTTTAATTTTATTACAGCATTTTGTATTCATGGAATTAATTTGAATATTAACCATGTTTTGTGATTTATTTATTAATACATATACTAATAGGGAAAAGAACAAAAAGTTAAAGTTATGAGGATAAAGTGAATGTTCGAGTCATGAAACATCGCAACATGGTATGAAATCAAAATATTAATGTTTTTGGAGTTGGAAACTTTATTTTAATGTCATGTAATTTTTACAAGATGTGAAAGAATTATAATCAATTATTTGAAGGATGATCATGAAGTAAATATTAATAAATCTGCCTAATGCATACAGGGAGTGAGAACCTTATGTGACATGAAAATTATTGAATGATGTGAATCCAAGTACACAATTTGAATATTAAAAACCCAAATCATTGGGGTCCATGATAGGTTCATGTTGTGTAAACCCGTTACATGATCTAAAAGTACTGGGATAGACCTAGTAATTAGTAGATCTAACAAATCATTCAATTGAGGCCACTTTGATGTCTTGGGATTCTATTAAACATCAAGGGAAACCAATAACCCAATATGGTGTTGTATTATGAGTAAATAAATGAAACATGATCCCCATTAATGTATATAAATAGAGATACATGTTTTTTCTTCCAGGAGATCCGAATAAAAAATCATGGAGCAAGAAATTAAACAGTGTAGGCTCCTCACCAGTTCATTTTATATTCTCTTTTCATTATTATTTAATATTTATTCTCCCCCTACTCCCCCATCAAAATAGTTTGGGGGTAAAATTTCCTTACGCCATGTTTCTGTAACTGTAGGTGGAATGATTCATTGCGTAAATTTATCATTCTTATTCATGTATCTCATTTTATACAATTTTATTATACAATACCGAAAAACATTTTTCTTATTATTCTTGTGATAATTGACAGAATTTACAGAAAGGGAAATTTATAATTACCCAACGAGTTACCCTAAATTTAGTTTTGACCGTTATCACATTAATGGACATATGATTTACATATGGTATTGATATAATTTTGATTTAGTAAAACCCAAAATGACAGGGCCATGGGAAACAAAGGATTACCTAATTGTGGTGGTGATAACATGACCATTTGATCCACCACATCTTAACTACGATTCCAAACATGGATTAATATTTTTTTTAGAAAGTCTAATTCTATCAAAAACTTGAAACTAACAAACCCATGTATGCCTTTGATATCAGATTTCAAACTGATAAACCTTATGAATTTTTCATTCTTCTATTAGATTCATGAAAATATAACCAAAAAAAATACTTATTTCAATTCTTCATATATTTATTCAAAATTAATTAAAAACAATATATTATCTTACCCATATTTCTCAAATAAAAAATTTCTTTAAGACCCGAATCACATTAACTTTACAATCCCTAAGTGATTGATCTTGATCATTCAACTATATTCACATTAATTAATTATATAGAATTTATCATAGTCATAATAATAATATTCTGATTATACCTATGTAAATAATGACACCCTTTTGGATCAGCATCTATCCATCTATTCAATAGAATCGAGCCATCATTTATTGGGACCCTATAGTCTGAAATCCATTAACATTACCTTAATATTATTTTCTATATCTTGGAATTCAATGATCTGGTCAATATTTTCATGTTATTACTCCACCTCATAAGGATAATTCATACACCTAATGAATGGTGGATTCTTGCATAAAAACACTCATAATCGATCAATTTCTCCTTCTTCTCCATGTTTTAATATGAAAAATGTTTTATGGGAGTGTGATATATTTTGGTCGATATAAAAAAACCTCCCACAAAATAGCCTTGAAACGATCCTGATGTATAGTTTGATTCCCATGAACTTAATCCACTAAACTCTCTAGATAAACCATTGGATGATATTTATAATACATATTGTTTTTAAATAAAATAGAATAAATGAAAATAAAATAAGATAATCTCAGTTCATACTATAAAACCATAATAAATACAATGATTAACATCAGGAACAAATACATGGATACACACATCCAAACATCCAATTAAAACTTGTGTCACACCATGGAACGATTTGGAATGGGACTGACCGAAAAATTATGCTTGAGTAAAAATTTATTAAATAGAGATTTGAAACATAAAATAATTGAGAAAAACCTCATTTTATACAAAAATATAATGAAGAAAACAACATATCCTCTAAAAATTGTAATAGACCAATAATGACATGAACCCAAATAGAATTATAATCCACACATTCTACTAATGAGCACCCAAGCATCAATAAAATCTAGATAGAATTATTTTTTAATAACTAATGTAGACAACTTGACCATATATAAACCTGATATAAAGAACAAAAATAGTGTAAATAGAGATATATTCCATATCAAAAATGAAAATGAATAATCGATACTACTCAAAAGTTTATAAACATAATACAAGGTGTATGTCCAATATAAGTGAAAAAATAAATACCAAAATAGATACACCATATGATATCATGGGAAAATTTCCCACCATCTCACCCCCAGCTACCCAAAAAACTCATCCTCATCTAACCATGGATCCTTTTATTTCCCTAAATCTAAATAAATATAGAGGTCCATGAACCACTGAAGAGGGCATATGGTTTCATAAATATGGTCTCATTAGGATCCCACCCTTATGTTCCATATAATATCTATGTAGAAAAATATGAACATTCATAATAGTAAAGAAAAAAACATGGGGAATAGTTAAATGTTTTTTAAATAAAATGAATGAAAAAATATACCACATTTGACATGTTTCAAAATAATTCTGCTAAAAAAGTTTCAAATCATTTAATATTAATTATAGTAGACACATTAATACATAAATCTCCTATCATATCAAATGTAATTTAAACCATAACCTAGGTAACATCCTTATATATATTACTAGATGCCAACCAAGGTTTGACACTCATTCATAGACACAGATAATTTTGCACATCATCTCTCTCTATATATATGAATCAAATATTAAGGGAAAAGGAATACCCCATAATGTGTCTAAAACGTACATAGAACATCAAGACCCAGAAGCAGAAGAACACCCAAGGAGTAAACATCCTATTAAATCGTTCCATTTCATTAATAAAAAATTATAAAACTAGAAAACTACAGTTCATCCAACATAGTATATAGAGGGAACCACCTACCTAAATCTATTGTCTCATATTCCATAAAAATGATCCAACAATACAAAATATCCCAATGAAAAAATGGTGGCCCTAAAATCAATCCATACATATTATAATCAATTCAAGATGAGAAGTTATTTTCCCTGAAGATAATAGAACACATACATTATGAAACTCACACGACGCCAACAATAAAAAAAGTCCTCCTCCAGAGGAAAATCTTACATTGGGTCTAGATGTGATCAAGAGAATCAATAACAAAACACAAATTGATCAAAACAGTTTCATTATGATATATATATGAAAAATCTAAATTAAGAATAATAAAGATAACATACATAGGTAGATGTAGGAAAACCACATTGAAGATCAATTGTGGATGAAAATTTTCCAGTATGAGAGGATTTCCCCAAAATTACATGGGAGACCTCCTAGGTCTCGTCTAAAAATACATAATGTGGATTGAATGACTATTCATCCCTAAAATATAATAAGTGTAATCAATCCAAAACATCCATGATGTGAAATTATTTTACAATGTGAATTTATTAATTAAAAAAGAATACTAATAACATGATGCCTCATAAAAATCCTAAAATCATCCATTTTATGATGTATACAAGATTCATGGAATGTAAAAAATTCTTAGCTTTATCCAATTCATGAAATATTACTAGAAACTAATACATGATGTGTAACCATTAAAAATTTGATAATTCACTATAGGAAGTGAATAATAAAGAATCTAAAGAAATAACTTGATCCCTCCACGATGTTCTGGGACATAGGGTGATAACCACAATGCCTTTTACACATTTATACCTGGACTCCATTAATTCTAACAAAAAACATCCCAGAACGTAAGTTTCATTTCCCATGAATGGTTATGAATCATCTAGAGCCCCAAAATACACCCAAACAAGGAGGGAAATGAATAAATATTGGAGAAATACCATAAATAAGGTGATGATATATTACAAGGTCATACTTATTTAGGAGTAACATTTTCAATTTTTAATGGGAATTCTAGAAATAACGTTTGTATAATTTTATCCATATTTAATTAATATTTTTTCTTAAATAATATATTATATTTATATATACTATTATATATACCATCCATGTCATGACCCGTCAAAGAGGGGCTCATGCTGTTAGTACCCCAATCCTGCACCAATAGGCGAAGGGTTGGTGACTAGCAATGAGTAGTCATATATCAAAAATGGGAGGCATTATCCCTAGTAACATTACCCACACTCATCTCTATTTTAGAAAATTGTGAAATTCAAAGGCCACTAAGTAAAACATTTATGCATATAGTAATATCCCACAACAGAATATGATAGTGAATGTACTTAAAAGTAAATAGGAACAACAAAAATCTCACCAAAAAAATATTATGTAACACCAGTCCATCTTGGATGTAATGGCCCTACGATAGTTGTGTGAAGACATAGGAAAACACCTCTGTTTTTCTGGTCACACTAATCCCCATCTGTTCCAGATATTCCTTTGACATTAAAAAAAGGTCGATCATCTGTATAAAATATGACCCATGAAGTAAAATCACGTCTATGGGTGAGTATAAAAAAATTAGTTGGAAACCCTGAAACAACAAAGAAATAAGTCAAAGGAAAGTAGATTCAACTCTACATAGGTATATGTCTATAACACATATAACAAGAACATCCAGATATGATCATGGGAAACATCACACCATCAGGGGGTTAGAACAAACTTCCTACCAAGGGATTATGCTCTAATTACATTCTTTTCGGGAGAACACACTCCTTGATCCATAATATCATCGGAGACACCCACAATGTGTTCAAACTCATTAGGCCCCTCCCAGAGAAAAAACGTTGGTCCAGGAAGTCTATAAAACATAGAGAGGGGGAAACACCCAGAAATGGCCAAGGGACACCACAAATCACAACTATACATATTGGGGTATACCGCGCACCAAATCCTGATCAACCCACTATATAGGGGATCACACTAAGAATTTACTGGGTATGTCATATACCAAAATGATGATACCCACTAGATATGGGATTTTCACCTAGCTCAAGGTAGTCCTGCGATCCCATAGACTCCTCTAGGGGTGATTTAGGATTACCCTCTAATCTTAGGGAGGGATATTATAATCTATCTAGGACTAAACATCTAGTGGGTATTACAATCTAGTGATGTGGTTATATTTATTCACATCAACCTTAAAGAAATGACCATGGGAACACACTCAACCTATAATGGTCCAATCATGGAAATTAATGATCTTAAAATACACCTGAGGGAAGTACATGGAGCATTACAGGGGGTACATTGAGTGTTCTACAATCCCAAGTCCTTCTGGTGTGGAGGAAACTCAAATGTGATGTAGTCTTCATATACATAGAATATTGGAGGAGTACATAAAATATAAAGACACACAGTTCTCTATCCATGTATCTTGGCCATGTCCATGTATCGAGGCCATGTCCTTGTATAATTCAGTGTATGACAAGCCATTTCCGGGTCTAAATACACAGTGTGCCATCTCGTAGTGTATTGCTACCCATTTCTATGTACTCTATTGAGTACACACTCAGTCATCTGGGGAGGGTCATTAATTGTGTGATAGGGGTCACTTGCCATGTGGTCCTCAAATATGTCTAAAACCTAGCAACGTAGCCATGGGGCCCCAAACACAGTGTAATACCAGATTCCATCTTGTGTTCTACAGTAATTTCTAGAACAATATTTCTTTTTCCGTGCATCTTGGATTGTGATATACCATCAATTTGGTGAAGAATTACACACTAAATCGAATAACCACAGTCGTCCATGCCTCTCCGTCATCAAATAATTCATTCTATATATTGATATTCTCGATAATTGGATTAAATCATCATTCTTTATTTCATGGGGAAGAACACCGGGGAATTTAAAACTGAGAGTCATCTATTGTCATATTTACCATGTCTCTAACATCTTACCTCCATCATGCTATATTGATCCCAGATTCATGATATCATACTCTAATGCCAAGAAAGAGGTTCACAATGATAGATTGCTCAGGAATAGTAGATTCTTGATCCAAACCCAGAATTCCCATGAAAAAAGATGAATCATGGGAGAAATCATAAGAAAAAATGAGAGGAATGAACCTTGATCGATGTCCTTGTTGATATAGATTTAGTTATGTAATAAAATTAATGAATATATTTAGAACCAATCTTCCCAATTTACTCTGTAATAAATCCATCCTGTAAGGGGATCAGTCCACAGACAAAACAAGTCATTGATTGATTTGTGATCATCATAGAAATAAACAATAGGGAATCAAACAATTGAAATAGAAATCATACCTTGATTCCAATAAGTCTTTAATGAAGAATGATCATTGTGTCATCATCATTGGTGAGGTTCCTTCGAATCTACATAATATTCATAAATCTACGACTCATCGTCGTCTGTTTGAGAGAGTTCTTAAAATTTTCTCTCCAATGGATATTCATCGATTCCAAGGTTATGTGGATAACCTAGGAATTCTAACGTAAGAACTATTTTAAAGAAATGTTTTTTGTGTCAACAAAATAAATTTTTCTTATATTATTTTATTCCCATTATGTCCCACGACAACGTTTTCACAAATGACCCACACTGACCAATGCATGGTTTCTCTAAGGGAAAACACCGCATTTAAAACTCAATGGAGGTCAAATATTTCTAATCTGAGTCACCATTCATGAGTTATTGCAATTTGAAGATAATATATTTTTATTTAATTATTTTATTTACACTTTTTCCCTTAGTGACCTTTTCTATAGATGTCCCGCAATGAAAAAAGGTATCCCATCCCTAGGGTAATCCTGTTGTTTTAAATTCAACGACACCCTCATATTTTTTTTGTTGGAACCCTTTTGATTTCTATTTTAGTTTTTTTGGAATAATGCACATCTGTGCTATTAAATACATTAATATTATCTAGCCATTTTTTTCTGGGCATAACAGGACACAGAATCACCCAGTTTCATAGTGTCTATTCTAAAAATAAATCCATATAATTTCCAAAGATATTAAAAAAAATATATGATATGTCACACTCTCCCCAACATGGGTATTTATGTCCTAAAAATCCAAAATAGGAGCTACTCAAATAGTTGAGGGTACAGAGCAAGAATATGCACCTCCTTCTCCCATGTGACCTCCTAGATATTCTTGTGCTACCATCTGAAACACACAAAGTGAATAAATTACCCTCAATGGATCCTCTCTTTCGGATCCAAGATCTCCAATAGGTAATTAGCAAAATTCACTCAATTATTTATGTCCTGATCCCCCCAATTGAAGACGTGTGACAGGTCATGCACGTACCTCCTCTGTTGTGACAAGTGGAATATTTTGTGTAACTAATCTAACTACAGTGGTAGAGACAAGAGGTATTCCACCTCTCTAACTCTTCATAGTATCTGGAAGCGTACAATAAACCCCATATATAGCTTTATGACCTAGAAAAATCTATGTAATCCTCATCGAGGTGAAGTCCAAAGTAACACATTGTCTCCTTCCTCGAACTCCAAAGTCCTCCACCACTCGACATCATTAGAATTTTGACTGCTTTAAATAGTCCACATATACTCCTTGATGATATCTACCATATTTATAGAAGTTCGGGCCATATCTTGGCCATTGATTGAAATATATCCTTAGTCAGTCCAGCAATGTGGTGACATGCAGGGTTTCCAATAAAAATCCATAAACGGTGATATACCAATGGTGGAATGGTAGTTTTTTTGGGATGAAAACACCACGAGTGGTAGGAAATCCTACCAACTACGACCAAAATCCATCAAGCACACCCATAACATATCCTCAAAGACCTACATTTTCTACGTAGTCTAGTCATCTGCCTATGGGTGTATTGATGTGATCAAGCATAGATGGGTCCCATATTCCTCCTATAATACCTTCTATAATTCGTATATAAAGAGAGGATCATGATATAAAAAAAATTTTGATGGAAATTCATGGGTTCGAACTATATTGTGTATGTAGAGGCATCCAACGTTCTCTACTAGATACTGTTCTTAGATAGCTAGTATGTAGGCCGACATGGTGAGTTGGTCAATGATCACCCTTATGGAATCATGTCATCTAGATGTACATGGTCAACCTGTCATGATGTTCATAAATATCCAATCCCATATCCAATTCTGAAACTGAAGGGGTTGTTCTAAACCCACTAGAATTCTGTGACCATCCTTCAATTGTAAATAATTTATTCATCAAGAGACAAACATTGAAACTCGCTTCATTATCCCTGGACACCAGAACTAGTATCAGTGGACAAAGTGCATCATCACCATACTTGGATGTACCACCAATGGGGATGTTATATACTCCTTTATAAACATCTCTTATAATGACACTCGTACTATAGTGTTTCTTATGATAAGAACTATGTTCTACCATGTTTTTAATACACAGCTAGAGTATGCTCTGTGTACATCTAAGCATGTATGGTCTCGTAGTAAGTATCCCTAAGAAATGAATCCCAGATTCACATTAAGAGGAGAGGGGTGAAAAACACTGAATGTAGGTAATATACTACATTGCCATCCAAAATAGATATTTGTAATGATTTTTTACGACTATAATGCATCATTCATCAATTACGAACAATATCTCATGTTGAGAGCTTTTTCCACGACGTTCCCCTTACAAAGTGTATAGATAATCTCAAATTCGTATTCTTGGGTGAACTATAGCCATAAACTCTATCACAAGCTCAGATCCTAATAAGAGAAGATACATTTTAGACTCTTCTGATCTTGTTTTATGATAAACCTATCAACCATCATTTTGTTTCACCATATCATCAATGAGAATGATACCACTACAAACTCATGATCATAGGTTCTGTAATTCTTCTTATGTAGCCTCAACTCACATGAATCATTAGTAATCATTGGTTAACCCTATATCAAGAAACAACTGATCTCAGTCCATGATACTTCATATAATAACACTTACTCGACACATTCATCCTATAACATTAGGATGGGATTTCCCATCAAACTCGACATCATCTCATGAAATTAGTACTGACACTTCTCTATCCACAAGAAATGTAAGGAATCGTTATTTTATGAAAAAAATTCTCATTCATATAAGGAATTAATGATATATAAAACATGTGCACTTTTTTATTTTTGGGTTTTCATTATCATTATGTATCCTTAAGGTTAATAATATAGTCATTGAATATAAATCACACAACTGATTTAAATATACGGATTAAAAAAATATTTCCACATAGACAATGGAGAGGATGGCCTCATATAGTAGACTCAGGTTGTATGAAGATATTTTTTAGGATAATGGGAAGGAGGTATTATCACTGGGTTTCACACATGACCAAGAACAAGAAGAGCTTCAACATGTGAAGCTGGAAAAGAATCACCTACAAGAGAAGTTCAAGTTTATAGAGATTACCAATGAGGCCATATTATCGGAGCCACCATAAGAGTATATCACCATCTCACACCATAGAATTAGGTCTTATGCATGTATTATATGGGGTTAGGTAATAATTTTTTAGTTAGATATTGTGTAATCTATTTTTATATATATAAATCTTATTCAATCAATTCCTTTATAAGAATATTCTTTCTTAAAAATGATGACTTTGATAAATTGATTTATAGGTTAAATGGTACTTTTGAGAAAGATATAAATTGTTATATTAAACTAATATTTGTATTAATAATATTAAATTTTTTTATAAAGGATGATTATATCCATCCCTTATCTGTAAATTATGAGGTAATCAATTTGACAAGAGTTACAATTTTTATATGATAAAATTGAAGGTGTATTTTTATAGAAATGTGTTTTAAGGAATTAATTATTTTTTTAAATAATAAAAATTCTAATTAAATATTATGATCAAATTACTTGTATTATTAATAAATTACAATATAATATTTATGAAGTCAAATGTAAATTTTATTAAAGTTTGAAAATTGTTTTGTTAAAACTTGGGAATATTCAATAAATATCAGATTCCACATTCAAATAGAAAAATCACATATTTAGGAAATTATTTATATAAAATGAATGTTATTTTTTCTATCATAATATTAAAATTTTCCAATAGTTAATTTTTCATAATTTTCTGAGACAATTGATTTTTTGGGTAAAAATTAAATATTATATAAATAAAATTTGAGTTTTATGATATTATAATGACCCCCAAATGTTGTAATAAATACTATAATGGGTATTAATGGACCAAATAAATTTATTACCACTAACATAATGTGATTTTATAAATTTTGAAGTTATTTTATAATTCCATGGTGGACCCCCCAAGACTTATAAAATATTTTAACATTTTAAATTATTTCATTGAAGGTGTGACTCACCTCCACATAATCAAGCCTAATATTTTATAATTTTTGGCAATTGGATATATAAAATGTTGTATGACACTCCAATTTGTGAAAAAAATTGGAAAAATCATGATAAGGTTCATGGATTTGATTATTTAATTATATAGATTCCAAAACCGATGTTTGTGAAATATTCAAGAATTACCCTCTCATTTCCTATATAATGCAACCCAATATCTCCCTTATTTTCCCTCAAAATCATTGGATAACATCTATAATATTCCCTCTTATATCAATAATCTTCCCAAGTTTCTGAAATCTCTCATGAAGCCCCTCTTCAAGCTCTTTAAGTCACATACTCAAGTGAGGGATCTTCCACCATCCTCTTTTATCAAGCATTATTTTCATGTCATGTATTTAAATATATTCTATTACTATGTTTGGATATGTAATTAAATATCCTATACCCTTACGATATTATTTATAATTGATTAAATCACCGTTCAATCTAATTTACTCCTCCTATAAACCTCTATGTGCACCTGTTACCATGCTGAATTTTTGTATTTTATTCCTCTCCTCCCCTTTATATTCTATCACCTTATTAGAGAATAGTTCTTTTTTTTAATTTTCATATATTTAAAATAGTTAATCCTTAAATTACTATAAAATTTATGATATTTCAGTGAGGGATCTTTTATCCTCCCCAATTTGGACCCTTACCTAAATAGTTACTATGTTGAAATTTCGTAATGGATTCTTTCCATTGGAGTTTGTTTCCATGTATATTTACATTGTTATATCTTTTTATTTTCAATTAATAATTTTGGGGTATGTATTATCACCTCCCCAGTACAACCCTATTTATGATTTAATTAAGAGAGGCATGTTTCTCTATCATTAATTCCTTTCATGTACACCCGTTACCATGATGGAATTTTATATGGTATTTATCTCTCTTTATTTATATTCAATAATTTATTCTATATTATGCATCTAAAATCAATTTCATATGTTTGGATATTTTGATCCAAGATTATATTAATGTGTATTTCATTTATAATTAATGACATGCCACTTTATTTCTCCAAAACCCAACTTATGAATCTCTATATAACATCGTTATACTGCTAAAATGATTTGTGGTTTTCCAAAAAAATTATTGTGTAGTGAACACAATACCCATTTCTCTATCAAGGGTATTCATATTTATCCTAATATACATATTTAATGGTACCTATATGTATTTATTACATACTATATAATCATGTAACAACTTGTGATTTTGAATTATTCTATGTTATATGATCCATGTGGCACACTTATGCATGAAATAAAATGTTTATAAAGGATGCACCCTGATAGCACTCTAATTCATTAGGTAATGTTTTGTATCATGACAAACCATGTGAAAAAATGATTTACTCGTTATAATTAATGTGAAACTAGGTTTTACTCTTGATATTACATGTGCAATGATCCTTATTTCATGATAATATGATGTTGTATGTTGTTGCCACATTTCCATGTTATGAAAACCCTGCTATATGGTGCCTTTATGTTCCTGTTTCTATTATTCTCTATTGATATGACTATTACCTAACATGTATTGGATTAATCATGTTTTTAATTTCTTACTCCCTTATTGTTCTTTATATATCATCCCTTTCTTATGTATGTCCTCATGTAATCCCATGCAGTGCTATGTATGAAGGAATGAGTTGGTCATGTCAAAGAAGTTTGAAATTAAGATATTGTATTTCATGTTTTAAGTGGTGGTGTAATGTTCCTAATTTCCAAATACACTAGAACAATATATCCTAAATGTTTTACTATGTGAATGTTTATTTATTAAAGCATGTTTAAATATGGAATAAAGTTTAGGGTCATTATAGTTGGTATCAGATGATAGGTTTAGTTATTTTTGTGATTATGATTAGAAAACCCTAGTGACAACCTTAAGGATATGATTAAGTATAAGAAAAAACTCCCTAAATTTGGGTTATTATATATTATGTGGTTTATAAAGAAAATAAATCCATATCTGGATACAAACAAGTATAGGTTACACTAGAACTGATCTATCCTGGGGTCAAATCAGAAAACACCACTTTAAGCTACACTCGAACAGTAACTGGGGCATGACAATGGGCAGTGTTTCACTATTCATTCGACACTCTTGGGGGGATATGATTTGATAAATTCATAATCACGGTATAAACCTTTATAAATTGGGGGGGTGTAATCCCATATTAATATAAATTTGCGAATAGATCATGGATAACTTATATTGAAGCCTTTAAATTCAAAAGTTAAAAAATATAAATTTAATTTATAAGTTATACCTTTTTTAATTGGATTCCCATTAATATGATTAATATTATAAAATTACTAATACATATTTCTATATCAGATAAAGATGAAACAAAATCAAAAGGTTAAAGGTAGGGTCGTAGTCCATAATTCAACACATTCTTCTATATGATGAATGTTTACTAGAACAACAAAAACACCACCACAAATCATGGTATTTGAGATATTGGTGAGATCAAAAAAGGGACAATTATTCAATCCCATGAATATAACTCCTTCTATTTCACAATTTGTGGATTGGATATCCCACAGAACATAATATATACATCCTCTAGTGGAATTTTGTTCAATTCATGACATGGAATTCCATTCCACATATAGAGCAAACATAAGTATCTGTGAGAGAGAAATCACTTTCATTATGGTGAATCGATCCCTAAATATGGACATGTGCAAATAGAAGGATTAATCTTATTTATCACTAACATCTCAATTGTGGATATTACTTCCCTATGAGCATTCATATATTTCATAGATGATTGGGTCTAAGTAAGGAACCATCCTCGAAACATGCATATTGTGAGATAATTTGATGATGTGTTTCTCAAGGAATTTCTCGGTCCTCCTCCTAGAAGAAATGTTGAATTCCATATTGATATTATACCTGATGTGTTGCTGATATCCAAGACTCATTATAAAATGGATATTGTGGAGCTTGAGGATATTAAGAGACAAATATTGAAGAATCTAGATAAATGGTTTATATGACCATGTGTGTCACCATGGTGTGTACAAATCCTCTTAATCAAGAAGAAGGATGGTTCAATATGCCTTTTCATTTATTATCATGATCTAAACAAAATCCTGATAAAGAAAAATTACCCTCTTCCATGAATTGATGATTTTTTCGATCTGCTATGTGGAGCACAAAACTTCTCCAAGGTGAATCTGTGGTTGGGATATCACCAAGTAATGTTAAAGAAGGAAGATATCCCCAAGACTGGTTTTGGTATAAGGTACGAGAATTATGAATACATAGTAGTGCCTTATGGACTAACTATTACTCTAACAATCATCATGTAAATGGAGAATAGAGTCTTCAAATATTACCTCAAACAGTTTGTGGTAATATATATAGATGATGTTCTAATACAGTCCAAAACCAAGGAGGAACATGAGGAGCATCTAACCACTATACAAGATACCTAGAAAATGGGGAAGCGATTTTCTATGTATGGAAAGAGTGATATCTGATTGAAGAAAATAACATTATTGGTCCATACCATCAGAAACAATGAGATATATATAAATCCCACCAAGAAAAATTAAATTGAGGGATGGTCAAGGCCAACATGTACGACATATATCTATAGCTTCCTTGTGTTTGTGTGATATTAATACTGAATTGTGAAACATTCCTCCTGATTGTCAAACCCACTTACAAAGATAACTCTGAAGGGAGTCAAGTTTTTTTGCAATGAATAATGATAAGACAAAATCAAGGTGTTGGAAAGGAGGCTGATCACTGCACCCGTGCTCTCACTAACCACAAGCGGAGAAATTTTAACATTACTTAGTGATGCTTTGAAGAATGGCATGGGTTGTGTGTTTATGAAAAATGACAATGTCATTGCCTATGATTCAAGGAAATTGAAATTTCATGAGTAGAACTGTCCAATGAATGATCTGGAGTTGGATTTAATGATCTTCACTTTGAAAATTTGAAAAAATTACCTCTTTGAAACGTCTGAACACCAGAAGCCCAGAGTCGATTCATTATTACGTATCATTGGCATGATAAAAAAAGTTCATGTATTGAAAGATCAATTATATTAGTATCCTTGTAAGTACTAGATACATTCATAAGGTTTACATTACATCATAATATGTAAAACTACAAAAACATTGTTTCTATAGTCACCATTGATATCCCAAAGACTCTCCCTTCAGGTCAATCATAATAAACATCTTTTCATCCTAGGAAAAATAAATCATAGAAAGGGGTGAGCTCAGATGGTCAATAATGATAACAATCTAGCAGAAACATTCATAAATAATCATAAAAATTTAAGGAAATGTATAGACTAAAACAAAAATCTATTAATCGTGATCTTTGGAATAATATGGAAAAGATAAAATCCAAATAATGTCATTTACTTACTGACATAGATATTCTACTAGTCGAATAGTCACATGCAATATCAATAGCCACTTTCATAATGATGGAATCCATAATGCCAGGCATTCATCACCACATAGTCAAGGCCTTATTCCAAGACTACAACTAATATTTTGTCAAGACCTTGTGGCAAGGCACTATTTTTTCTCATGAGACCAACTGATGCATCGAGGAGCTACGGTGGGCTCCACCCGTCACATACTAATTCCAATGCATTCCTCATATGAAAAGGTTTAAACATAACATAATCATTCATATTAAAAATAGCATACTAAATGTCAATAATGTATCCATAAATCGTGAATCGTGTAAATATAACACATCCATAGTCAAACATATCACAAAACCTTCAATACAGTAAGGAAGTTTTGTATCATAATAAATCATCTTCAAATAATCTTAAAATCCATCAAAGGATATTGACATAGATGAAATCAAAACCTTATTTTAGAGAAATACCTCTTTCTATTTTGAAATCATTTAAGAGTCACATAATTATAAAAAAAATATTTATTTTTAAAATATTAAAATAAGCTTGTAAAGAATGCTTCGACAATGTTATAATGGCAGAAAATAGCTGCACCCTCTGTATAAGTTAAAAAAACATTGTCACCTAAATTTTGTCGAAATGGTCATAATCTACCTTGTTTGTAAAACGATGGAAAGATTACTTTCAAAACATATAAGGTAAAATAACGGTATAAATGAATTCAACCCATTGTCCTATAAATAGTAAAAATGTTTGAAATACATTTTTAAGAAACATGGATGTGGATGATAAAGAGGTCCTAGTAGATAATTACGTACAAACAACCTCAGGTAATAAAGAGATTTTTAAATTAACCCTTTACTTGTACTTTACCTTGGTCAAGGGTAGCATAACCTAATATATAATGGTGAAATAATTGTTATTAAATTATAAAATAATCATATACAATAATATGTTATCATATATGATCTTTTAACATTTCTTTGTTAATAATATTCTAGAATTATCGTTGTTTTAGGTGTTTACTGTTTCATTTTCCTTTATATGATTTGTTACGTAAGTACTATTTGTTATGGATATAATGTATATTATTCATATTAAGAATTATATAAAGTATTTAAACATTATTTTTAATCTTCTAATGAAAATTAGTCTTGAATGGATACGATGGGAAATGGATCTCATCACGTTCGAGGAGACTGAAATCCGTACGTACGCATGAGCAACAATATCATTCTTTTGATATTAAAATAATATATAATTGGATGGTATATCAAATATATAGAATAATTTTAATGTTATATTTATTATTTAAATCAATTACACATAATTATTATACCCATCCAAATAATAATGTATTGAATAACAATTACACCATGTCGTGGAGACGGTAAGACATACGTACGCACGTATGGTGACATGTCATTCAAATAATGAATAGAATAATAAATTTGGTAGTACCATATTTATAATAACATCAAATTTTATTGAAGATACTAGAGTTATTATTATAGAATGGAAACAACCAATAAAGAGGAAGTGGAATAATAAAGGAACTTGAATGAGGTGAGGAAATATTTCCCTCTTCTTCGGGTTCTTCCTTTTGACTTGATCAAAATCGGTTTTTAAGGTTGGATTTATGACTAAAGGAATGCCTATAGGATAATGGAAGGACAATTAAGAGGGTATTTGGGCATAGTTTGTCTGAGAAAAATGGCTTTTAAGGAGTGAATTATGGAGATGGTGGTGCCTTTTTATAAGAGTGGTGAGGGGCACCTTAGGAAAATCTAGAAATATTATTTTATAATAAAATCATTTTCAGTTTATAATGTTTCCAAAATAATTTATTTAAAGGATAAGGAGTAAATGGGTCGAAAAACACTCAATAAATAGGTTTTATACATGTTTGGGTCACTATATTAACCTTATCTTTTAGCTTTAACTCTTAGTAAAATAGTTTGATATTTACCATGTCTTTTTGTATTTTTAAAATATATGGTTAATAAACATACTATAAACTTCCAATAGAACCCCAAGTGGTTCATTAATGATACACCTATCACTATAAAAGTCTTTTGGACAATCCATTGATTTTTAGGAAGATAATATCAATTAATAATATTATATTTGTTTTAAAAACTCTTTTATGTCAATTTTGAAAGTATTTGGTATTTTGTTATTGTTAAATTTATTAAAGAATTATTACTTCAAAAAAAAATACATCTATCCAACCCTAACATGTCATATTAGTCTATAAAATTAGTGTAATTCATAAAAAGTCGCAAATTACATTAATTTGGATATTTATAAAATCAATTATTTTAATATTTCATTAATTAGGTAATTACTGCACAATCATTGTGTAATAAATAAATTAAATTTTTTAATGTCTAAAAAATATAAATAAAATACCATTAAATAGGAAAGAGTTTTATATTTCTAATGAATATATATAATCGAATTTATCTTATGTGTAGCCCTACATTAAAAAAAATTTAGTTATTAAACATTGAATTTAACACTTTCAACTCTTCTTTGAATTAAATGATAATAAATGTACTAATCTATTCCAAGTTGATCTAAAGGATGATATTTTATTCATATGTTTGTTTTTCATCGAGTTAAACATATCAAATAGAGTTAGGACATGTGTTATGGTGATAATAATATCATTTTTACCCTTAATTACCATATTTACATTTAACCGTGGTAAATAA
Source organism: Viscum album (assembly GCA_963277665.1). Classification (NCBI taxonomy): domain Eukaryota; kingdom Viridiplantae; phylum Streptophyta; class Magnoliopsida; order Santalales; family Viscaceae; genus Viscum; species Viscum album. Next base: position 1,644,006,025 of record OY728145.1, read on the forward strand.
AAGTAAAAAAGTTACTATTCACAAAAAATAATTTTCATCTTATTGAAAAATATTTTTCTTACTGATATCAACTATGTCTCTCAATGTATTTAAATTAAACTCACCGAAGCGGTAAAATAAAGTTTTATCTAAATATGCAAATGCTCTTATGTTGTGGGTAAGAGATGGTAAAATGTTCAATAAAATTTTCATATATCTTAAATTATTTTAAACTGACTCCTATGAATTACATTGAACTTATATAGGTATTATGTATCTATTTTTACCTAAAATAAATTTAACGAAAATAAAAATTCATTTAAATAAAAATTCATTTTTAAACTATAACTCACTATTTTTCACTTTCATAAAAAATTTAATGTTTTCAGAAAAATACCAAACAATTCACCATAAGCTAATTTCGATATTCCGAATCCAAAATTGAAGTCCATTTTGAAAGATAAAATTTATAAAATTTCAAAAATTGTGTATTAATATTCATAACAACTAGTTTGATTGGTTGTGGTGTGTTAGAATTCGAAGTTGCGTACAACACACGCTATTGTATTATTCAAAGATAAACGTTCCATGGAATCTTGGAGAGTTACATTATACCATCCTTCAAATAATATCTTTCTCAAAATTTCTAGAGTATTACTATGTAAAAATACATGGGTGGTTCTTCATCATAAGTTCCTCAGTTTCCCACATTGCCACTTCGATCTTATGGTTTCTTCATAGAACTTTTACCAGACGAGTCGTCCAGTTTCTCAACACTTTTTATCTTGTATCAAGAACCTTGATAGGATCTTCACAATATGAGAGATCAGGTTCTAGTTCTAATTCCTCATAGGTAAGTACATGTGTTGGGTCAGGCATGTATTTTCTCAACAGTGATATGTGGAACACAACATGAACTTTGGAGAGACTTGGCAGCATTGCCAAACGGTAAGCTACAAACCCAATTCATTCTAGAATATCGAAATGTCTGATGTACATGGGACTCAATTTTACCTTTTTTCTGAAATGTATAACACCCTTCCATGGAGATACCTTCTTGAAAACATGATCTCCTACCTGAAATTCCAAATCCTTCATTCGGTTATCGGCATAGCTCTTCTTCCTACTTTGAGGTTCTTTGATTTGGTTTTGGATTACCTTCACCTTTTCCATTATTTCCTCCAAAAGTTCTAGGCCTATGAGTTTTCTTTTTCTAATATCATCCCAACAGGTTGGTGTGCGACATCTCTTTCAGTATAATGCTTCATATGGTGCCATATGAATAATTGAATGGAATCTATTGTTATAGGAATATTCTACTAGAGGTCAATATTGATCCCACATACCTTGAAAGTCAAGTGAGAAAGATCTCAACATGTCTTTTAAGGTTTGAATAGTCTATTCTGATTGTCCATCAGTTTCAGGGTGGTAGGTTGTGCTAAAACAAAGATCAGTACCAGGGATTTCTGAAGACTTTTCCAGAATCTTGATGTAAATTGGGGATCATGATCAGAAACAATCGATAGTGGTACCCCATAAAGTTTTACATCTTCATTAATATATAGTCTTTCTAAACATTCAAGTGGAAAATCATCCCTTATAGAAATAAAATGTACTGACTTAGTAATGCGATCAACAATGACCTATATTGCATTGTTCCTTCTAGGAGTCTTCGGTAGTCCCATAAAGAATTCCATCGTAATATTAACCCATTTCCACTCAGATATGGGAAGAGGTTGCATGACTCCTTCTGGCTGTTGTGTTCCACCTCTCTCTTGTTGAAAAACCATACAGCTTGACACAAAATCAGCAATCTCCCTCATTATGTTGTCCCACCAAAAATGTTTCTACAAATCTCTATACATTTTGGTGCTACCAGGTTGTATAGAGAAATTGGAGCTATGAGCATCATCTAACAATTCCATTTTCAGATCAGGTATGTTAGGAACACAAAGTCTCTTCACAAATTTTAAAATCCCATATTCATATACAAAGTCAATCAATCTTCCATCGTTCATGGAATTAATCTTCATTTGAAATTCCTCATCATCAGATTGAGAACTTGTTATCCTTTCTAGTAAAGATGGTTTGGATTCCATTTGAAAAACCATTGATGTTTCACCTTCCATGGTTTTTCCCATATCCATCTTTACTAGATCCTTGTAAATAGGATCCCTTTCAACTCTCATCTTGTTCTAAACTCCATGATCGATTCTTATCAAAGCATCTGACACCTTATTTTCCTTCCCCGGGTGGTATTATATCGTGCTATCATAATCTTTGAGTAGTTAAAGCCATCATCTTTTCCTCATGTTGAGTTATTTGTGTGAGGAAATATACTTCAAACTATTTTAGTTGGTATATATCTTTAATTTTTCACCATAGAGATAATGTATCCATATTTTTAAAGCAATGATTACAGCTACTAACTCAAGACCATGAAGTGGATAGTTTTTCTATTGATTTTTTAGCTGTCGTGATACATAGGCAATAACAATATCATTCTGCATAAGGACACAACCATGTACTTTCTTTGAAGCATCACTATAAATAACAAACCCATCATTCCCCTATGGTAGAGTCAAGATAGGATCATTGACTAACTATCTATTCAATTCATCAAAACAGTCTTCAAAATATTTTTTCCAAACAAATATTACCCCTTTTTGTGCGAGCTTTGTTAATGGTTTATCCAACTGGGAAAAATTCTGGACGAAACATCAATAATGACCTCCTAAACTAATAAAACGGTGTACCTCAGTTATAATCGTCTATGCTGGACAGTATTGGATTGCCATGGTCTTAGATTTATCAACATAGATTTCATCCTTAGAGACAATATGGACAAGAAAAGAAATATCATGAAGCCAGAATTCACACTTGCTAAACGTCCCATATAATTCGTGTCTTCTAAGAGTCTTAAGGATAATGTGCAAGTTATTTTCATGATCTTCATTTCTTTTGGAGTATACAAATATATCATCAATAAATACAAAAAAACTCATCAAGATATTCCTTGAAAACTCTATTCAATAGATCCCTAAAGATAGAGGGTGCATTAGTTAATCCAAAAGTCATTACTGTAAACTCATAATGCTTATACCTGGTTCAAAATGATGTTTTCATAATGTCTTCCTTCTTCACACACAACTAATGATATCTAGATCGAAGTTCATTCTCTGAAATGTATTGAGATCCATGAAGTTGGTCGAATAAATCATCATTGAGAGGTAGGGGATACTTGTTCTTTATTGTTATAGCATTGATCTCCCTGTAGGAAATGCACAACCTAGTAGATCCATCTTTCTTCTTAACAAAAAGGACAGGGGATCCCCATGGATAAACACAAGGGAGAATAAATCTCTCATTACTCAATTCCAGTAGTTGATTCTTTAGTTCTTTTAATTACACAATGTCCATTCTATAAGGGTTCATATATATTGGCCTTGATCTGGGAATTAAATCAATGGAAAAATAAATTTCTCATTCTGGAGGATGTCTAGGTAAATATTATAATAACACATCAACATATTCATTCACAATAGGTAAATCCTCAATTTTAACATTCTTTTCCTCACCCAAAGTTATTTACTTCGCTTACTCCCCAATAAATGAATTTATTTGAGATACTAGGGGTGAATCCAAATATGAATTAGGTGGTGATGATTCTTCTCTAATATTAATGTGTTCTTTATCATTTTCATAAAAAAATAGCATCCACCTTCTTCTTAAAATAATTTTTTTCATCATGGTCCGAAAGCTAATCCTTTAAGAGGATTATATCAGATTTAGTCATGGGTATGATGATGATATCAGAAGATATAGAACATTTATATGCCCTAATGGGGACTGATTCACAAAACATTCATGCAGTGATACTTCCCTTAGGATTTTTGACTGAAAACTCCCTTGTTAAATCAAATTGGAAATATCTAATTTTCATAGAAAAATGGGATGATATGAAACAATGTGATGATCCAAAATCAAATAAAGCATTGGTTAAATTTGAGGAAACCATTAAATTACGAACCACTATATCTTTCGGAGCTGCAACCTTAGCAGAAGTGATAGATTAAGCTTGGAATTTACCCCATTGCCTTTTCTGGGGATAGTTCCCCTGACACTTAGGACATTCATTCTCATAATGCTCCTTTCTCTATAATTTTAGCATTCAACATTGAAAACCTCTTTCATCCCCTTGCAATCACAATATTGGTGTACTTTTTCACCGCACTTGTAACAGACTCATATTCCCTTCAGGCAAGTACCTGGGTGTTTCTTATCACATTTACTATAAGATGGATTTTAAAATTTCCATTCTTTTCCTTATTTCTATGTCCATAGTGTTCAGCAGATCTCTTCTTCTCTTGCTTTTATTTAAAGTCATAAGACATAGAGAATTTATTTTCTATCTTGATAGCACAAGAGACAATATATTCGTACGATGAGAAGGATTTTGAGACTAATTCTCAATAAACAAATTGTTTTAACCCATAAAAATTATCAATATTTCATATTGGGTTACTTATATAATCTCCAGCATGTCTCACTAACCTTGTAAAGTTAGCTTCATACTTTGCGACATTTCCATCCTCCTTTTGCCTCAGACATAGAAATTGTTTTTCCATATCTGGTCGATGGTAATGAGTAATGTATTTTTCTAAGAAAAGTCCTTTAAACGACCTCCATTGTATATTTGATACTTCCTCATCTTTCTTTTTGTGTTGAATCAATGACCCACAATGATCAGTATCTTGTGTGAGGTGGTAAACTACCATAAATTTTTTTTCTTTCACTAATCCCAAAGGCATAGAATATTTTCTCTAATGAATTTATCCTTTGCTCATTTTCTAGTGGATTTGTACCCCCATTGAATGTTGGTGGATGTCGCTTCATGAAGAAATCTAACATTGATCATCCACGCTGCGGATCAGGGTGCCCTATATGGGTAAGGATAGTATTCATAACCTGAGCGAGTTGTCCAAAAATAGTGATAAGCTGATCAGCACTAGTTGTATCACAAGCTCCACTATATTTATCTTGAGTAGGAGGGAAATCCCTACGTGAAGTGCGTGTATTGATACAGTTTCCATTCCTTCCACTAGGAGTCGTTTCTAAATAATGTCATAAACTAGATTAGTTTATGAATCGCAATACATAAATCCCATCTTATAAAACACTTAACATAAATTTTACAATTTATGGATATAATCCATAATCATAAAAATGTTTTCGTTGAGGAAGTATATATACATAAACCATTCATAAAGGTTTTCAATGAAAATGATAATTTTCGTAAGCATATCCCCTATGAGTGTCGTAACCAAGAGTGCAGCATGGCCCGTTGTCGTGCCCTAGTTCCCGTTTGAGTCCAGCTCGAAGCGGTGTTTTCGGGTTTTACCCCTAGGTACATCTGTGCTAGAGCCTCCTCTACCTGATCATTTCATGATAGGGATGTATTGCTTTGAAAACTCACAAAATCTCTACAATACCAATGTTCATGTACGTTCTTCTATTCTAATCCTCAAAATATAACATAGGGCTATGTTCTCTAATTAGTGTTTATATAAATATAGTTTTCAAGGATTGTACTAAATGTCCTCTGATACCAACTGTAACACCCTGGCCCAAGAAGTCCTTAGTCAGTGCATTATTACGTATCGTTGTCATGATCACAAAAGATCAAGTCTCAAAATACCAATTAGTTTAGTAGCCTTGGAATCACTAGTTACATTCATAAGGTTTACATTACATCATAAAACGGAAAACTACAACAACAATATTTCCATATAAAACACAGATATCCAGTAGAATATCCTTACAAGTCAGTCATAATATACTTCTTCACAACCTGGGATGAATAAAACATAGAAAGCGGCAATCTCATCAACTTAGTAAAATCAAAATATAGTAGAAACATTCATAAATAAGTATAAACATTTAAGGCAATGTATAAGACTAAAACAAAAGTCTTTTAAACATGATCTTTAGCATAATATGGCAATAAAAAATCAAAATAATTCCATTTACTTACTCACATGGATTTTCTAGTAGTCGAATAATCACATTTAATATCAATAGCCACATTCATAATGTTTAATGCATAATGTTATACTTTCATAACCACATAGTCAAGGCCTTGTGCCAAGACTACAAATAAGATTTTTTCCAGGCCTTATTCTAAGACAATAGTTTTGTCCCATGAGACCTACCAATTCATTGAGGATCTATTGTAGGCTACACCCGTCACATACTAAGTCCCATTCATTCCTCATATGAAAAGGATTAAACATAACATAAACATTCGTCTTAAAACCATCATATGAAATGTCAATACTTTGTCCATAAACCATGAATGGTGTAAAAATAACACATACATTTTTAAAATTATCAAAAAAACCTTCAATACAATATCGATGTTTGGTATCATTATAAATCAACTTCAAATAATCTTAAGATCCCTCAAAGGATGTTGACAAAGATGAAATCAAAACATTTTTTAGGGAAATAACCCTTTCTATTTTGAAATCATTTAAGAGTCACATAATTATAAATAAAAGATTTATTTTGAAAATAATTGTATAATATTGTAAATGATTCTTTGACAATGTTATAATGGTGTAAAATAGCCGTACCCGCAGTATATGTTAAAAAAACATTCTTACCTTAATTTTGTCGAAAAGGTCATAAAGTACCTTGTTTGAAAAATGATGGACAGATTCCTTTCAAAACATATAAGGAAAAATAAGGGTATAAATTAATTTACCCCATTATCTAGTAAATAGTAAAAATGTTTTGAAATACAATATTTATGAAACATGGATGCAGATGATAAAGAGGTCCCAGTAGATAATTACATATAAACAATCTCAGATAATAAAGAGTTTGTGTTATTAACCCGTACCATGTACTTTTCCTTGGTAGAGGGTAGGTTAACCTCCTGTATAATGGCTAAATAATTGTTATTAAATTATACAATAATCATATACATTAATTTGGTATCATATATGATCTTTTAACATTGCATTGTTAATAATATCATAGTATTATCATCATTTTGGGTGTTAACTGATTCATTTTCCTTTATATGATTTATTACGTAAGTAATGTTTTTATGAATATGATGTATCTTATTCATATTCAGAATGATATTAAGTCTTTAACCATTATTTTTAATCATCTAATGAAAATTAGTCTTGAATGGATATGATGGGGAATGAATCTCATCGCGTTCATGGAGAAGGTAATCCGTACATACGCACAAGCGACAATATCATTATTTTGATATTAAAATAACATATAATTGGATGGTATATCAGATATATAGAATCATTATCATGTTATATTTATTATTTAAATTGATTAAATATCATTATTATACCCATCCAAATTATAATTTATGGAATAACAATTACACAATAACGTGGAGACGGTAAGCGGTATTTATGCACGTATGGTGACATGCCATTCAAAGGATGGATAGAATAATGAATTTGGTTATAACATATTTATAATAAAAACACAGTATATAGAAGAAATTGGAGTTATTATTTTAGAATGGAAACAACAAAGAAAGAGGAAGTGGAAGAAGAAAGGAACTTGAAAGAGGTGATGAAATATTTACCACCTCTTCGGGTTCTTCCTTTTGATTTGATCAAAAGGGATCTGTAGGATGGATTTCTGACAAAAGGAAAGCATCTAGAATAAATGGAGGACTATTGATAGGGTATTTGGGCTGGGTTTGGCCGATCCAAATGGCTTTAAAGGTTTGAATTAGAGATAATAGGGAGTTCCCTTTTATAAGAGGGGTGAAGGGCAGCTTAGGAAAAGCTAGAAAATTTATTTTATAATAAAATCATTTTCGCTTTCTAATGGATCCAAATTAAATTATTTAAAGGATGAAGTGGGTATGGGTCGCAAAACACTCAACCAATAGGTTTTATATAGGTTTGGGTCACTATATTAATCTTATCTTTTATATTTAACTCTTTGTTAAATAGTTTGACATTTAACATAACTCTTTGTATTTTTATATTATATGGATAATAAACATACTATTCACTTCCAAGAGAACCTCAAGTGGTTCATTAATGAAACAAATATCATTATATAAGTCCTTTGGCCAAACTTTATTTTTTTAGGAATAGAATATCAATTGATAATTTAATATTTGTTTTAAAAACATATTCATGTCAATTTTGACACTATTTGGTATTTTGTTTTTGTTAAATTCATAACAGCATTATTACTTCGATAAAATTTCATCTAACCAAACTTAACATGTCATATTAACCTAAAAATTAGTTTAATTCAAAAAAACTCTCAAATTACGTTTATTTGGATATTTATAATATAAATTTGTTTAATATTTCATTAATTAGGTAATCACTAAATCATCATTGTGTCCTAAATAAATTAAATTATTAAATGTCTACAAAATATACATAAAAAACAATTATGTATGAAATTTGTTTAGGAATATAATTAATATTTATAGTCGAATTTATCTTATGTGTTACCATATATTAAAAATGGTTTAGTTATTAAACAATGAATTTAACACTTTTAACTCTTTTTGTATTAAATACTAATAAATGTCCTAATCTAATCCATGTGGACCTAAAGGAACTTATTATATTCCTAAGGTTGTTTTTGGTCGAATTAAACTTATCCAATAGAGATAGTAAATGTGTTAGGGTAATAATAATATCATCTTTTACCCTTAATTACCCTATTTACTTTTAACCGTGGTAAACATAAATAAAAATTCACTATTCACAAAAAATTATTTTCATCTTATTGAACTAAATTTTAGGTAATGATATCAACCATGACACTATGATTTTTGAAATTAAACTCATATAAGTGGTAATATTATGTTTTATGGATATTTACAAATGCACATTGGAGGTGGGTAAAAGACGATAAAAAGTTCAATAAAATTTTAATATATCTAAAATTATTATAAAATGACTCCAATGATTTAAATTGAAAATATATAGGTATTATGAATCTATATTGACCTAAAATAAATTTAAATAAAATAAATAATTATTTAAATAAAAATTTTATTTTAAACTATAACTTAGTGATTTTCACTGTTCATAAAAAAATTAATGTTTTCAAAAATATACGAAAAATTTACCCTATGCTAATTTCAATATTATGAATCCAAAAATGAAGTTTATATTGAAAGATAAAATTTATAAAATTTTAAAAAGTGGGTATTAATATTCATAACGTCTAGATTGATTGGTTGTGGTGTGTTAGAAGTCGAAGTTGCGTACAACGCACGCTATTGTATTATTCAATGAGAAGTGTACCGTGGAATCTTGGGGTGTTTCATATTTGTAGAAAAGTGTGAAATATATATGGTTCACAAAAGCATCAGGTATGTACTCACACAGAAAGAGTTGAATATGAGTCAAATAATATGGTTAACCCTTGTCAAGAATTATGACTACTCAGTCAATTATCACCCAAGGAAAGCGAACGAGGTGGAAGATGCACTATATAGAATGGGTCCATTGACCCTGTCATTGATGAGAACTGAGAAGGATCCAATCATATTAGATATGATGAAGATAGAAATGGGAATCCATAATAATGGAAACACATCAATCCTTTCACAAATTATTTCTCAACCGTCTCTTTGGTAAAGGTTAAATGACGCTTAAAAAGAAGATGCAGAAATTCAGAAAAAAATGGTAACTATATAAAAAGGGAAATCATTAAAGATCAATTTTAATAAAGATGGAATTGTTGGATTTTCGTCAAGACTATGTTTACCATAAAATCCAGAGTTAAAGAAATTACTTTTAGATGATGCATATAATTTGAATTTCACCATTCACCTAGGAAAAAAAAGATGAATCGAGATGTCTAAGTAAATTATTGTTGGGATAACCTGAATAAAGAGATCATTGGGTATACATCAAACTGCCTAGTATGTCATCAAGTGATGACTGCGAGGATGAAGACTAAAGGGGTGATGCAACCATTACCCATGCAAACAATGATAAGGGAAAACATAAAAATGTACTTTGTCACTATACTTACTTTGAAATATAAAATAAACAATGCAATATGTGTTGTTGTGGATTTTATTATAGGGAATGCACACATCATTGAAATTCTAGAGGATTTCTCATTGGATCAACAAGAACAGATATAAATTAGAGAAGTGGTAATGTTTCATGGCGTACCACTATCGATTGTACCAAATCAAGATCAATGATTCAGTACTATGTTCTGGTAGAGTCTCCAACACACATTGAATACTGTTCAAAACATCAGTACAACTTATCACCCTCAAAATCATGTCCAATATGAGAATAATATCCCAACACATTAGGGCATGTTGAGAGTGTGATCAATGGATTTCAAAGTAGTATGGGATCAACATATTCCCCTTGTTGATTTCTCCTTTAAGAACTATTTCCACTCGATCATCCAAATGGATCCTTATGAAGCCCCTTATCAGAATATGCGAAGAACAAATACATATGGGGATGAAGTTGGGGAATGAAAGAATCTTGGTACTGAATTGGTCGAAGAAATGGTAGAGATGTTTAGATCATCCCACAACACATCAATGCTTCAAAAATTCAATAAAAAAGCTATATTGAATAACATTGATGTGACCTACAGTTTGATGAAAGAGATGTGATTTTCCCACACATTTCTACATGGAAGATATTAATTAGTTTTGGGAAGAAGGGAACAATTTTTCCATGATATATCACCCCTTTGTAGATCCTTGATCCCATAGAAGTGTTGAGATAATAAGGTTTTCTTATGACTATTCAATTCCTTCATATTTGGGGAGATTGTAGAGTTAATAAGGTTTCCTTGTGACTTTAACAATCCTCATGTTTTGAATATCAAAAACACCTTATCCCAAGACAAATTTCATTTTACATTGAGTATTACTTTCATAAAAAAATTCCATCCCCAACGAAATTTACCCATACCATGTTTTTCATTGTTCATTATCTTATCTAAGTATAAAATTAGGATTCATATCTAAACCCTCGGAATCATATAATACTTAGATGAAGAGCATTCTATTTTCAGGATACACATTCTGACTCTGAGTTATCTGAATTCAGTGTCCGAACTCTTCTGAAATCTGACTCCAAGTTCTTTGAATTCAGACTCTGAACTCTTATGAGTTCTTACTCCAGATTCTAATGAATTATGACTCCGAACTTTGTATGTTATAACACATAATTATCCTAAATTCTGACCATGAACATTGTATGTTCTATCTCTTAATTCTCATGAACTCGGACTCTGAACTCTGTATATTCATGTTCTAAATTCTTTTGAATCCATATTCTAAATTTCCTTGAAATTCAGACTATCGAGATTACATGTTGTTGAAGTGATTTCTAGAGATAGACTCTCATGCTTTGTGTGTACTGAACTTCTTGTTCAGATTTGCTTTGTGCGCCTCTGAATGTTGCTGAGTACATTCGTTGACTTCCGGGGATAGGAAGTCAGAGGTGTTGAATACATTAAAGATGAGGGATTCTTTACTAAGGAAGGCAGAGGTGCCAAATACCTTAATGTTGGGGGCTTGTAGGGATAACAATACATACTCCGATCTTTGTATCGAGGGCTTACCCTGGTGTGGGTAAGACAGACTTTCTTGAAAGTATAAATCAAGGGACCTTTATCCAAGTTTGTTGGATTCCCATCACTTTAGGTTAAAATATTTATTACTTGTTACATGGTTTTTTTCATGTTTTCCACTGCACTTTGATTTTTGTTCAATGTATAACTATATTATACATCCTTATACTTGTATACTCTAATTTAGTAAGATTCTATACAATTTAAGGTAGAATCCTTATCATTTTAAAATTTTTTATGTCTCATTTCTGTATCCATCTTTCCAGATTCACTTTCTCAGAATCATATTTCCATAATCAAGAAAGTGTGTAGAACTAGAGGTTTTGTGAAATACCTTTTTTAACATTTTTAAACATCACTACCTTTAAAAGTGCCAAAGGAATTTTTTAAAGTATAAAACTCACCCCCCTCTTTTATTTTGAGAATTATTAGATACTTCATTCTATATCTATATTATTTCGATCCTACTTTTGGTATTATAGAGTATATCACACTCCACATACCATCTCAAAAATTTGTATCATATCAGCTGTCTGAAATACTTATATTCATATATAAGTTTTCCTTTCTCAGGTGTATCATTGTTGAGCTTTTCCCTTACTAAGGAATATCATCCTTGTTTACTTAACCTTACTACAAACAAGTTTGTGGGGAACGATTTTGTTTAAGATGGAAGAAACCATTGTTGGTTCCATTGACAACCTGAATCAAAATAGACCACCTATTTTTGATGGTAATGATTACGAATATTAGAGAGATTGCATGAAGTCATTCATTATCAATACTATAGTGGAAATTTTTTTATTCTTACTAGAGGATATAAAATCCCTGACAAGGAAGTTAGCGCCTTCACCAATCAAGAAAAGCATGAATATCAACTAAATAATAAAGTACGCAATACATTGCTTTGATCCATGACTAGAAATATATATTTCCAAATTTCATCTTGTGAAATAGCAAGTTGTATTTGGAAGAAACTTGATGTTACACCCTTTGGAACATCAAAAGTCATTGAAACTAGAAGCGCCATCCTCAAAGCTGAATATCATGGATTCTGATTTCCTTACGGAGAACACATATGTAAGGTGAAACTAAGATTCATGACTATTGTTAATAGTTTAAAATATTTGGGTGATAAAGGATTATATGATGAAGCACTTGTGGACAAGATCATTGAAATAATTCCCAATGAGTTGTAATCCATGTGGACTTCTATTGATGAGAACCAATAGGTTACTCCGATTTCACTTGATGAACTTTTTGGAAACCTTGTCCAACATGAGACAATAATGAATAGATATTGTGATAATTTAAGGAAGAAGAATGGAAATGGTAGTTTTGCTTTTACTATAACGTCAAATCATATGAAAGCCAATACTCCTGAGATAGTTACAAGATCTAAATATAAGAAGGTTGGTATACAATCTGAATCCAGTGAAAGTGAATAATCATAAAATGAACTATCCCATCTTGTTCGAAGGATGGAAAAGATTGTTTGACAGAAGAACTTTCAGTCCAGATATAAGAAGAAATAAAGGAAAGATAATAAAGATTCATAAGTTACATGTTATGAATTCAGGAGAGATAGACATATAAGACCTGATTGTCCTATGCTTAAGAGGAAAGAAATAATGGAAAATATTTATGAGAGAAACAAAAAGACATAGTACAAATCTAAAGCTAAGAATGTCTTGAAAGCCAATGACACCCGGATTGCTAGTGGTGGTGACCCTTCTAATGAATCATCGAATTACGAATCATCTGGACTGAATAATCTTAGTCTAATAGCCATAATTCCTATTCGAAATCATTTCTTAGTAGTTAAGGTACACGATGCTAAATCAATGTCCAATGTTTCTTTGAATGAAAATTATAGTAATGATAAATTTTATGAATCTTCAGATGAAAAATCTTCTTCATATGAAGATTATACTTTACCTTCCGATGAAAAAGATTCTAGGATTTCTATGCTTCTTGAGATTGAGAATTCTAAAGTCAATAAGAATCCTGATAAGGAAAATTCTAGGATTTCTATACGTGCTGAGGAAATATCATATCTTTCTAAAGATCTTTATTAGAAAAATATTGATTTTGAAAGAATTCCCAAAAAATAGTGAGGAAGTAAATCTTGAGAAGGATAAACATTCTAAGGATATATAAAATGTAATTTCTTAGAAAATTTTTTTTGAGCCTAACTCTAGTTCTAAAGCTAATGTTTTGGAAGACAAGAACATATTTATCAAACTGAAATTTGAAATTTTTTACTTGAGGAATTGTTTTTCAAATAGTAACATAGGAAAAGAATATTTTATAAGATGTATTCTCAAATCCAACCTCAAAGGAATAATTCTGGATTTTGTTATACTAGTTCTAAATCAATTTTTAGTAACAAATATTTTGTTCCTCAATGTGCTCCTTTCTGCACTATGTGTCTGTGTGGTGGACACTAGGAAAAAAATTCTTCCATAAACAAAACTCGGTCTTTTGGATTTCATAAAGCCTATTTTTCTATGAAAATGTGGGTGCTTAAAATTTTTCTTTCTGAAATTTATGGATCCAAGAATGGTTTGGTTATGAAACTCTAACTCATTGGATTTCAGAAAAATAGAGAAAGTACCAACAGCAATACATGGTACATAGATAGTGGATGTTCTCTGTATACGAATGGTAACAAATACTACATTGAAAAGATTATCAAGATAAAAGGAGGAAAAGTGACTTTTGGAGATAATGCTCAGGGAGAAATTATTGGTATACGTATCATTGTTCTTCTTGGATTAATGTTGATTTAGAATGTCTTGTTTTTTAAATGACTGAAGCACAACCTCATTATCATATGTTAATTATTTGATGAAGGTTACCTTTTTAATTTTAGGAATGACATGTTCTTAGTACACAATTCCGAGGAAGAGTTTATTCTTTCTTCCAATAGTCAAGAGAATGTATACACACTAAACATAGAAGACCTTAGGAGCCAATACCTACCTTGACTTAGTGTAATGGAAGATCATTCTTGGTTGTGGCATAGAAGGTTGGGTCACTGTAACCTTAGGAACCTATGCAAAATCTGTAAGAAACTACTAGTTTAGGATCTACCGAAGATCAGATTTGATTTTTCAAAAGTTTGTGATCCTTTTCAATATGGAAAGCAACATAAATTATGTTTTAAATCAGTCGGTGAAGTCACAACCACTGATGAATTAAATTTGGTGCATATGGATATTTTTGGACGAACACAAACTATAAGAATTAGAGGCAAGTATTATGTATTTGTCTTAGTTGATGATTTCACTAGATTAATGTGGGTTTATTTTCTAGCAATTAAATCTAATGATTTTTCTTATTTCAAAAATTTTAGAGCCCAAGTTAAAAATGAGAGAAACCTTCCTTTGAATACTATTCTTAGTGATCATGGAGGAGAATTTCAAAATTCTGTTTTTTAAACTTTTTGTAGTAGAAAAGTAATTACTCATTACTTATCACCACCCAGAACACCTAAACAAAATGATGTTGTTGAAAGATGAAATAGAATTATTCAAGAGGTAACTAGAACCATGTTTAGTGAGTATTCTACAGCCAAATATTTTTGGGCTGAAGCTGAATGTACTGCTTGTTATACTATAAATCGAGATTTGATTAGACCTTTTTTTAATTAAACTTCTTACGAGTTATGGAATGGTATAAAACCTAGATTTTCCTACTTCAAGGTTTTTGGTTGAAAGGTATTCATTCTAAATACTAAAGATTATATACACAAATTCACACCAAAATATTATGAAGGAATTTACTTAGGCTATTCCACAACCTCTATGGTTTATAGAGTTTTCAATAAAAACACATGAACTATTAAAAAAATAGTACATGTCAGATTTGATGAAATTGATCCTTTTATTTTTAAACAACCTCAACCTACATCTTCGGATGTGTTTTCAAAAACTAATTATCAACCTTTCCTAGAAGATCCCTCTGATAATGAATATTCCTAAGAAAACCTTTCTGAAGCATTTACCCTAGAAGATTTCCTACCCAATGTTGATGAACAGGTTTAACAAAAACCCAAATCAGTTGTTTCTAAAGAATCATCTCAGTGATAATATCATTTGTGATGTAAATAAACCTATAATAACTATAAGATCCTTAAGTAATAAAATATAAAATCTTTCATTCCTTTCCCAATTAGAACCATAAAACATTGATGGAGCTTTAGGTGATAATGATTGGATAAAAGCTATGCAATTTGAGCTAAATGACTTCAAAAGGAATAAAGTCCAGACCTCATTTGAAAGGCCTAAGGAAACTACTATTATTGGGGTCATCTTGCTCGCCGTACTCTCCGTCGGCCAGCCCATTGTCCCAATGGTATGCATCGGTGCCGCCACCAGTTCCTCAGCCACCCCTAGTTGATGAGTGGGGAAATCAATGGCTAGAGCCTGAATCTGTGCTGAGGAGCTTCTAGGAAATCCTTGCAGTATTCCACTTCTCTGGGAAGTTTTGGCTGGTCACAGGACCAAATTTTTCTACGCTAGAATCTCTCACCCCAGTGGAGTTTGAATGTTTCCACCAGACCCTCTGGGTGACTCACTTCTATCGTCTCCACTGGCGAGTGACTTATACCAGGAGCCAAATTCACCTTGAAGACATCGGTGAACAATGTCGTCTGGTTGATCTGGATGCAATCCTTGTGGTCCAGCACCCCGAGTCACCTGGTCACCACAAGGCCCTACATCAATAGTGCGTTCAGAGTTTCCATGTACTCTACGAAGTATTAAAGAGGCTACCTCCCATGCGTGTGTTCGTGGCGGGGGGGGGGGGGGGGCAGTGCACTGCCCTTCTCTACAGTTGTATTCGATGGCATCCCGACTCTCTTAGCAACGTTGAGGACATACCCCCGAGAAGAGTTTCAGTCAACATTACTAATCTGTCGGGAGGGTAAAACGAGCTGGAACTACTTGATGGGAACTTCCTCCATGAGGATGTTCCCCCACTACTAGACCCATCAGAGAGGATTAATCATCAGAAGATGAACCTCCAAGGTCTCCCTCTGCCCACTGAGGAATTGGTACTCAGCCGAAATGTCAGTATGGGAAAAGAGAACGTTGGATTTTTCATGCACTCTGACCCATCCACTTCAGTGCAAAAGATGAAGGAGGACCCCACGAAGGCCACAATGCGCCCGCATCTATCACATTAGAAGAAGTTGGTTGAAAAACTTCTAGATGAACACATTTTAGAGTGACGACCCGACTACGGTGATCCTAGGTCGGCGCAGCTGGGGTAGGAACAACTACTCCTTGGCAAGCTTCCCCTAGGAAACCCTGATCATGCCGCATTCACTAACAGCCTCGAAGCTG
The DNA here is from genome assembly GCA_963277665.1 of Viscum album. Classification (NCBI taxonomy): domain Eukaryota; kingdom Viridiplantae; phylum Streptophyta; class Magnoliopsida; order Santalales; family Viscaceae; genus Viscum; species Viscum album. The sequence continues at coordinate 1,644,022,992 of OY728145.1, forward strand.
AATCTCATGGTAAGAGGGCGCAATATGTCTCCCCAAACCCTCTTGAATGGTGCGACAATCCAAGGAACCCCGCTCGGGCTCCTCCGGCTACCCCAAGGGTCGCTCCACGAGCCACTCCACGAGCAGCTGAGCTTTTCTACCACATTGAAGAACTCGGCAACACGCTCATGGTTATAGGACCCCCGTCAAGATAAGGACCCACGTCCAGATGACCCAATGGCAGCACTCATCACTCACCTAGAGGCTTTTGAAACGTGATAGGTAGCGAGCCCACCGGATGGTAAGACATACCCGGTGTGGGTGGATGATATGCCAACACCCCCGGCATTCAGAAACCCAACCTTCTCCCCTTTTAACGGGACGTGGGACCCGCCGTAGCACCTTCCCCACTTCAACTCAATGTGTGGGCCTATGTTAGAGACCCCAGAACAGTAAGATACTTCCAAGCTCTGATTTTTTGTTCAGACACTGGAGGGGCCGACATTATTTTGGTACATCCAACTCCCCGTCAGATCCATGATCAGCTGGGAGGACTTTCACAGGCACTTTCTTTACCAGTTTATCACTACCACCCAGAATAAGAACATCGCAGACCTCTTCAAGTGCAAATAAAGGCCTAATGAGAGAGTCACCGACTTTTTCACCTGGTGGAAGGGGATCACATACTCCCTTGACATTCCACTGACTCATGATCAATTACTAAAGATATACGTAGGGAATTTCATGACGGAACTGGTTCCCTCCCTGATCAATCAGAACTATCCCGGAGGGTTCCGATACTTTTCAGATAAGGACCAGCACCTCAAAGAAACCTGGAAACAGGCCAGTCAGGCACGTCTGCTGCCCCCTATAATTCCATCAAGGAGGGCTGCCAGAGATGATCCCACCGTGGTGGCCCAGATAGAGGCCCCTAGGAAGCTATAATTATAACTAGGGGAGCCAGATCTGTAGCCCTATAGAGGTCCACCACTGCGGGTGTAGTTTCCAGCCCAGCAGTGACCACCTCAGAATCGGTAGGAGCCTCTGCAGAATGGGAATCCACCGCCTAGGCGAGATAATCATGTTCTGCCTCCTCAGCAGGCTCCTCTGGCCCCTTGTCATGGTCAGGCTTCTAGAGCCCCATTTCTAGATAGAATAAATTGGACCTACTCATTCAACGAGGCTCATGTCCATGGTTACATTTGCAGTGCCTTAGAGTAGGTAATTGTACGGCTTCCTGAGAGCAGAAAGAGAGAAGAGGTGAATCTCATGGATCACCCCAACTACTGCCCTTATCACCGGATCCTGGGGAACACCATCAAGAAATTCTATTTGTTCAAGGACTGGCTCCAGGACCAGATTGACAACAACATAATCAGGTTGGGTCCGGCCCCGACACAATTGGCGGGTGTCTTTGTGAGGTCAGATAGCAGTAGTGATAGCAAAGGCGAGTGGCAGCAGGTTTCTTACCATGGGTCTCGGAAGTATAATTACTGGATGGATATAAAGAAGGTCGCCCATGCCCATGGAATTATCCATGCACATCTGAATCATATGGAGCCTTTAGATGCTGCGACCACCACATCTCTATCATCATCTCAGCCAGCCTCCTCCCAGAAGAGCAAGCATCGACAGAGTAAGAAAAAACAACACGTCCCATCGATGCCATCACCATCCCACACTCTTGATGACTTTATGCCCCCTGTGGTGGGGATTCTTCCTAGAATATTCCCAATAGAGGATGACTCTTTATGTGATAGTCAAGGGTACATGTCAGTCAATACCTTGGAGTTGCTAACACCCTATATGACTATTGGCGAGGGGGAGTGCCCGACGAACCTCCCCAACCTCCCCGGCCGACGCCAACATCAGCAACATTGTGTCCATATGGGTTTTTGGGGCACGTCATTTGGCACCTCCAGCCTGGTCGTGCGTGCCACTAAGACAAAACAACAGTCCCAGCGCAGAACCCAGCATGCGCAGCCTCCCCATCTAGTGTCGACCAGCCCACCTCCACCACCGTTTGTGCTACTAGATCAGGCAGAACCACTTTGGATGTGCCACGACCATCTTTGCCTCACTACAGGCTGATATTAGTCATTTGAACCTCACCCAACAGCTACTCTCTAGGATTTGAATAGTGAACAAAGAGATATTCCCAGTACCAGTCAACCGCCGGTCCGGCAGGCAGGGCCTGCCATGCCTTCCATCACAAAGCTGCTTCCTACAAGTAGAGGTTCGCGCCTGGCACAAAAGTATGATGTTCTCAAGCACCTCACTGGAATCCCAGTGAGTCCTTCCATCCTTGAATCCCTCTTCCTTTCTCCAAATATGCACAAAGTTCTCACTGAGGTTTTAAGGACCCCCCTTCAGTTTGAGACGGAGATAGCAGCTGTAGAGGCTTTCCACGCTGAAGTGCTTGAGAATGTCGAATACCAGGCCATCATTTCATTCTCAGAAGATGATGAAGGCTCCCCCATACAAGGAACAATCTTCCCACTGTACATCACTGAATAACGTAACAGTGTGGGGGTTTACGGTTGTCTTGTTGACACAGGCTCCAGGATCAACCTTATCCCGACACGGACACTACGGAAGCTAGGGTTATCCAAACATGACTACACTCCCTTGGATTTAAGAATACATGGATATGATAGGACCGAGAAGACCCCGGTCGGAAAGATCAATTTGAAGACCCAGTTCGGTATCCTAGTTTCCAGCATCGATTTCATGGTTGTCTCCCAGGACACTGCGTATAATGCATTGATGGGCAGGCCATGGCTCCACCGGTATGCGGCAGTTCCCTCATCGTGTCACCAATGCCTCAAGTACTCCCTTAATAGTTGAGTGGTTGTACTAAAAGGTGATTCATCTCCATTCGCCTCTTGTGAATCCTGCGGGTTGGATGCTGAATATTACAAGAGAAAGGATAAGCAAGTCCATGAATGTAAAGTTTAGCCTGTCACTACTACGACAGACCCCTGGGCAGGCCTGAATGACGCATACGTCTTTCTGATCCATCGGTTTGAGACCACAACCCCCGATATGGGGCATTGTTTTTTCATTTGCAAGACATGGGAGAACCTTGTTCCCAAATCTAGGTGGTGTCGGAAGATCAATTCATATTCTTATACGAATCAGGCTCCAGTGATCCTGGAGCCTCCCACTACCATCAGGTATCGGGACGTCCGACTCATGGCAATGGCAGTACATCATACATGTCTAGTTTGTTGGGCTGGAATAAGTCATCTTTGGCCGACGTGCCACTACTACTTTGATATTATCAAGTGTGACCCCTTGGACCATAGAACTGATGGGATTAGGTCAACAACCTTCGTCGCTATGGTCTTGGCAGCGCCAGAGTTCCCCAGTGCAATAACCAGTACCGCAAAAGCTGTTACCAGCCTCTCCTCAAGGTCTGGTAACATAGAAGTAACTTCCCAAGAAGTGGATTACTCGATAAGTGGAGAAGAGGATATAGGGGATGCCCCCTACCTTTGAGAAAGGCATCTCATCCATGGTCGACAAGTTGGTACAGGTGAACGTCGGAAGCAAGGCAGACCCAAGACCCACATTGATCTGTGACACCATGCCCCTCAAGGAGAAGCACTGGTACATCGAATTTCATAAGCAGCACTGTGATGTGTTTTCCTAGAGTTACAATGAGCTTCAAGACTAGATCCTCAGGTAGCCTTTTACCACGTCGGTCTTTCGGCAAATCACCATGGGTTTATGTAGCCCCCCAGAAAGATGCACCCATCTCACGGTGCCATGGTCGAGGTCGAAGTTGACAAGCTCATCAGGGAGAACTTCATTAAGGAGGTCCAGTACCAAAAATGGATAGCCAACATTGAACCAGTCCGGAAGAAGAATGGTCAGATCAAAGTCTGTATCAAATTCCACTATATCAACTGCCATTGTCTAAAGGATGATTTTACGCTTCCTGTGACAGAGCTCTTGATGGACTCCACGACAAGGTTCCAAGACCTCTCTTGCATGGATGGGTATTATAGATATAATACGATCTGAATGGGACCCATGGATGAAGAGTACACTTCTTTCAAGGCACCCCAAGGTACTTTCTGTTACCAGGTTATGCCTTTTGGCCTGAAGAATATAGGTTCCACCTATCAACAGGTTATACACCGCATATTAAAGCCAATCATCGGGACATTGGTGGAGTGCAATGTGGATGATCTGGTAGTCAAATCTTTCCAGCGCTAGGACCATCGCGAGGATCATGAGAAAGTGTTCAGCTTCTTCTATTCCCGTCACCCAATGATGAACCCATTTATGTGTGATTTTAGGGTCACCTCTGGCAAGTTCCGAAGTTTTGTTGTCAGGTACCAGAGCAATGAGATCGACCCAAAAAAGATCAAGGCCATCAGCTAGATTCCTCCCCTTAGTAATATTCGGGATCTTCATGGTCTCCAAGGACACTTGGCCTATATACACAGATTTATTTGCAAATCTGGCCAGCAAGTGTAAGCCCTTCTCTCGGCTCATGAAGAACGGATCCACTTACAAATGGGACGTAGAGTGCCAAACCACCTTTGAGTAAATCAAAAAAATATCTACTCCAGACTCTGTTCTTGATGCCACCCATCTCTTAGAATCCACTGGTCCTCTATGTCACGTCCCTATAACGGTCCCTTGGCACCATTTTCTACTAGAAGAACAACGAGGTGACATAGAAAAACCTCTACTACCCCATCTGCATGCTCATCGATACGGAGACCAGATACTCCCACATCAAGATGAGATACCTTGCACTCATGTTTTCCGTAATGAAATTTCGACATTACCTACAACAACATTAGGTATAGCTGGTGTCTCGAGTAGACCCATTAAAGTACATCCTAAGTCATCCCATGTTGACTGGCTGACTAGAACGGTGGGTGGTAATCCTCCTGTAGTTTGACATTAGGTTCATGCCTCAGAAGGCTATCAAGAGACAGGCATTGAAAAAATTTCTAGCTTCCCATCCAGCCTCTGTGGACAAGTCCCTGGATATGGATTTTTATGATGAAGAAATCATATCAGTTGATCAAGTTGTCCCATGTTGGCAGATGCACTTTGACGGTGCCTCTCAGAGCCCCATCAGTAGGAGGCTCAATGATCCTCGACTCAATAGAGTAGGCCTAGGTATCGTCCTTATTACCCTGACGTAATTCGTTCTTCCATACTCATTCCTATTGTCAGAAGTCTGCACCATCAATGAGGAAGAGTATCAGGTTCTCATTACTGGCCTCGAGCTGGCCCTTGAGATCAATGTACCCCATTTTCATGTAAAAGGGGACTCCATGATTGTAATTTAGCAGGTCAATGACAACTATGTTTTTAGGAATCCAGAGATCGTACCATTGTTAGAACGCAATATATAGCTAATGGCCCAGTTCCCTTCTCGGCTAGAGTTTATCCATGTCCCTTGGTAATAGAATGGTCGAGCAGATTCTTTTGGCTAGCATAGCTGCATCACTTATAGAGCCCGAACAGGATGATTTTGTTATCCACATGGAGCATCAGAGAGTCATAGATCATGTTGCCCCGGATAAAAATTATGGCCCACAGGTAAGCCATATTATTGTCAACGCCTCTACGTCAGGACCCCCAGGTCATCCAGATGCAGTTATCAAAATTATTTCTAATTGGAGGACACCCTTGGTTGAATACGTCCAACAAGGTAATCTCCCGTCAGATCGGGCTGAGCGCGAATGAATCCAACGTCGTGTGCTATAGTTTACTGTCCATTGCGGTCACAACCTTGAGCCAATCCTCTATAATTGCGGGTTTGATGGTGTTCTCCTCCATTGCATTCTGGTGGTTGAGATTCCATAGGTCAGGAAAGAGGTTCACACCAGTTCATGCGGTTCCCATCAGGCTGAGCCAAAACTATCTCACCAGATCATGAGATTAAGGTATTTTTTGCCCTCCATGATCCATGACTGCATCACGTTTTCCAAGAGGTGCCATGCATGCCATGTTCATGCTAAATTTTTGCATCGCCCACTGGAGACTCTCCACAATACCAAGTACTCTTGGCCCTTAGCAGTCTAGGGATTAGATGTCGTAGAACCATACCCCCTAGAAACGGATCGCCAATGCTGATTCATTCTGACTACTAAAGATTTATTTTCCATGTGGGAAGAGCCAATTCCACTCAAGAAGTAATGTCCCCTTCTATTTTTGACTTCGTTAGTTCCAATATCATCCATCGGTTTGGAGTACCTCACACTGTCCTCACTGATAATGACACCAACTTCTGAGCAGCCGAGTTGAAAAAGTTGTACGCCAAGTACAACATCCGCTCTAACCATACCTCCCACTATCACGCATAGACAAATGGAAAGATCGAGGCGTTCAATAAAACCCTCTAAAATATCCTTCATAAAATGGTTGGTCAGAACAGGAATAGTTGTCCAAATAAGCTCCCCAATGCCCTATGGGCTTATCAGACGACGACTTGTAATTCCACCCAGGTGACCCCATATTCTCTAGTATACAGAACTGAGGCCATCCTACCCATCAAGATTCAGTTACCCTCATTGCGCACAGTGGTCTATGACCAGCAAGCGCTAGAGAGGGTGGTGGAAATCTACCTCGCTGAATTGGATGCACTGGAAGAGAATAGGTTTCGTGCCCAGCACATCCAAGAAACGAATCATAGCAGGATGGCTCAAGCCTTCAACAAGAAGGTTTCCCTCCACTCTTTCCTGTAAGGAGACTTGGTATTGACCCTCATGGAACCAATGATCCTCGATAGGAAACCACCCATGTTGGATCCCAAATGGGAAGGACCATTCGTTGTTCATAAGGTTTATCTCAATGGAGCACACTCCCTGGTGACCAAGGATGGTGAGCGTATAACTCCACCAACCTATTTCAAGTGCCTTAAACCATAATTTGCATGAGATTTTCTAGGTCTTATATGACAATAAACTGGATTATGGTCCTGGATGACATTAAATTGCTGGTCCTACACAACCTTAAACTGCTGGTCCTGCATGACCTTAAACTGCAGGTCCTGCACGACCTTAAATTGTTGGTCCTGCACGACCCTAAACTGCTAGTCCTACATGAACTTAAATTGATGGTCCCGCATGACCTTAAAATGTCAGTCCTGTATGACCCTAAACTACATGACGGTCCCGCATGAACATAAACTGTATGTCTTCCCTCATGACATTAAAATGTATGTTGTCCCACATGATGTTTAACTGTATGTTGTCCCGCAAGACGTTAAACTATATGTTGTCCCCGATGACGTTAAACTGTTTGTTGTCCTGCTTGATGTTATACTATATCATCAAGAACTACGTGTGTCTTGATTTCCATCCTTATGGGATACGTAGGACCGCCCAAACATTTAAATTTTGGGTCCAACCCCTCTCAGGTCGTGCCCATCAACCCTTTATAGGGGAACACAGATGTTCCTAAGAGTACTCTGGTCTAGGATCTAAATTGTCGGATTCAACTTGGGTAAGTTTCCATCCACTTTTCACGCTTCATTTTATCCTTCATTTGGGCCCCTGTTATCTTTCACACCTGAAGGGACCCCCAAAACGGCATGGATTCTATGCCTAATAGATCTCCTACCATTACGGGCCAACACCCCCAAGTATTTCAGATAGTAAATTGATACAAGTCCAATGTTGTGAACATGGTCAGTGGTCGACACTCATTTGATTGTCCCCATTTCAGGCTAATGCGACATGGTGTTGTGTTGAGAACATGGTCAGCGGTAATCTTTTGTCACCAGGCCATCCCCTTAGGCCTTGAATGTTGGTTACATGATTAGAATTGTGTTCCACCCCATCATGTCCAGGTGGAATCTTGACACTATTGGCACAATCCCTTAGAGCACCTCTGCACATCAGGTGGACAAAGCTGCAATACGACATCCTTCGAGGCTCCTACGGTCTGAGTTCTAAGACTGTAAACTAATATCATCTCAAAGAACTCTATGCAGGTCAATCCTCATACTCATGGGATAGGTAGGATCGCACGTGCATCGCATTTCCGGGTCCAGATCAGCTAAGAGCTAGCTTCTCCTACCCCTTATCTTGATGGCCTCTTGGCTCGAGGATTCTCTACCGGAATTGTGAACGGTGATGATGTGGACCTCATCCACATTCATGTCAGGTATTCTTTATTGCATCATTCACATTCATTCAGGTCCAAGCCTTATGACCTTAAACTGTGTTATCGAGACCAATCACATGACCCTAAACTTTGATAATATTGTCACGGCTGCACGACAAAAAATGGAACTGCATTGTGATGAACTCATCATAGGGGGTATCATGTTGGGTGTCGACCATATACCATACCATTTTTCGACACATCTATACGGCTTGATTCTTGTGGTGATGCTGATTATTTCTACCCTTGGTTCGTCGCATCACAAAAAAAAACATTCACCTTACAGGAAAAACAAGATACATCAAATCCCGCTTCTTTTGGTGCGAGGTCCAACCCCGCATGGCCCTTTCATCCTTTGCACTGGTACCCTAACATGATACCACATATAAATTCATATGGAATGATTCCCATTCTTATGGGATACGTAGGAACGCCCGGGCACTTCCCGACGGACCTGGCCTAACTTTTGTGTTCGGTCATGTGACCTAAACACTTCCCCAAGGAACACATGGTAATTTGGACTCATTTCCTCATTCACGTTGGGTTTCATGAATACATTACCATGTGTCCCCTACACTCCTTATCGATCCCTGGTCTGAGTTCTAGGACCTTAAACTAAGAAAAATTTTAGAACTATGTATGGATTGATTCCCATTCTTATGGGATGCGTTGGAGCAACCCGACATTTCGTCTCGGGTCCAGCACCAGGAATCCCAAACCCCATCCTTTATCACCATCGGTCCCTTCGCCTAACTCCTCGGGGAGTTGTGTAACTGTATAATTTTCCCTGAACAAGTTTGGGATGCCCCATGATGACATTGAGAAGTGACAGTTCCCTCACCAGAGAGGTCTGATCTCAAGGTTTGAATGGTCCATGGTAATATTAATGCTCCCACCTAATCTGCCTCCACCATGATGGAATAATTTCAGGAGTGTTGGATTCTGTTCAAAAAAACCACCACTTCACTTTGAACAAATTGCATGCCCCTTTATTCGGACATTCAATCCCTTTCACACCTGAAGGGACCCCCTAATAGTATGTATGCTCGACCTATGGTCTACCTGCTGTCCTGGGCCAATGTTCTGGATGATTGACAGATGATATTTGAGTTAGGTCCTATGTTGCAAACATTGTCAGTGGTCGACCCTCATTTTTTAGCCTCATTTTAGGCTAATGCAATAGGGATGTTGTGTTTTGAACACGGTCAACAATTTTCTTGTATCACCATGCACCTCCTGTAGTGTTCTGAATTTGAGGTAACATGATTCACATTTTTCATTCCACTATGTTCGCACTGCTTCCAATACCCTTGGCATTGCCCCGCTCGTGCGCTAGAGAACATTGGGAAGACGATACATCGATCGGTCTGAGGTCCTCTTCCTTTGATTAGGCCTCCCTCTCCTCATCGAAAATTCGGATTCAAATATTGAATGCCTGAATCTTGGTTGACGCTCCCACGACCAAACGTAGTGATAGTACACGCATCCATTTTCTCTCACATCGGGTACATCCCACATGAGATTAGGAATGGATTTCTATTTATTTCGGGATTATGGATGATCACGTTAAACCATGAAAACAAGTAAATAAATTTTTCCATACATACAGTTCAAAATAAGAAGCAGTAAGGTGAAATAAGTTTATGGGTTCGGCCAAAACAGGGCCCTTAGGGGTCGAATTCTTGGATGGATATTTACAATGCCGCTAACTTTTGGCTGGTGGCCTCCATAACAACTACCCACCCCCTAAGGACTATCTCTTCATCAACGGTCACGGAGCACAGTTCACTGACCCTAGATCATGCCCGTTTCTGCTCAGTTTGGAGCTCAGTCATCTAGTTACTCGCTTCCACTAGTTTCTCTCGGGTGTCTTCCAGCTGGGCCCTCAACTGATCCATGAGCACAGAACTGTTTGTGATGAATATTTTTTTTCTTTTTCATGTTTTTCGAGGAGTCATACCTCCTGCTCCGCCTTCATAAATGCTCAAGTACTCCTCGACCCCTCCTGAAACTGGGTGACGTCGGAACGCCGGCTTCTCTCTCACATCTTCTCAGCCATGTAATCACAGACCGTCAGGTGAAGGCATTGAGTATCTGCCCCTCCAGCACACAGGAAATGAAACAAGGTGTGGAGTGATCCCATAAACTTCAGCCATTCCGTCTGTGGATGACTGAGAAAATGATGGATGCACTTGCACCCTTTGCGCCGCATCATCCTGATCTCCTCGGCCACTTTCGAGTTCGAATCATCAATTTCCTCAGGATCAGCTGACCAATAGATAGGGAAAGTAGCCAACATGATAGCAGTGGTTTCTTCCTTAGAGATTCCTCCCAGGGGGATAAGCTCTTCAGCATATGGGCGACCTTCCTATCTCTCCTCGATCTTGGTGGAACCTTCCACAACATCCGGCCATGCCCTGACAGTAGTGCCACTGATATACACTGCTCTCTGTTCACTAATTATCAGGGCTGACTCTGTTTGGGTGGCATGTCCGTGATAGGGTAGTACGTTTTCCATTGATTCTCTCACAGATTGTCCAGGCTCAGTAGTTTGACGAGCCTTCAATGTCATGATCACTGTATAGACAAGGAGCACCCTAATCAATTGAGTCTGCTGACGGTAAGTACCGATATCGAAGCAAGGAACATACCGGAACCCGTGGAACCATCCTCTAGTGTTCTGATCACTATAAGAGTTTTCATAGCTGGGGATCCCTCAGTGATCGTCATCTCGACAATGGGTGTCTGTGACCCACCTTCTTCCATTGGCGCTTCCCCCCCTCCTTCGGCGGGTGACTCTTGATCGACACCAGTGTACTTCTGAGTAAGATAAGGAGGGTGGATTAATGATTGTAGAAGAGAGTGGATAAAGAAGAGGGATAGATAAGGGTTGAAGCATAACTCAAGTAACTCAGTCACATATATATTGGAGTCGATGATCTTACGGCTCTCCTGGAGACTCCCTTGGTGGGACGCCCCCTGAGACCCTTCACCTTCGGGCTCCTCTACTCATTCACCTTCTCCTTCACCGTCTCCTTCACCTTCTCTTTCTTCCCCCTCCTCTTCTGTCTCTCTTCCCTCCAACTCATCATTGTTGTCATCATCCCCTAGTGGCATCGTTTCTAGATCATGCTCTTGGCCAAGCATGACTTTCACTATGAGAGGTGGCTCCACACGCCGACCCCATTAACGTGCGTACATGTCCATGGCTGTAAGATACACATGTCATCGATGGAAGTTCACTCTGTCGACATCCCGAACAATCCTGACTTCTGGCAGCTGAATTCCGCCTCACAATACCTCCTGCTAGAGGGACTCGGTGCTCACTGACTGCCACAAGGTTAGCCAAGCCGACCATAGTGTAGGGAAAATATAATCTTGAGAAGGTTGAGGAAGATATATTATTTGCTTCCTAGGAAGTTCTCTGGCCACTCAGTGGGACCCTCCTCTATGAGATGACGTCGTGGCCACACCATGTGATGTCCCTACTGCTGAGGTCCCAGCCTGTGTGGGCCAAGTTGCACGACACGGTTCTGATATTCCCCCTCTAGCAGCACTACGCCTACTCTCTCGCCACCTGGGTTCAACATTGGTGACATTTAGTTGCATAACTCGCTTCCGCAACAACCCCTAAGGGTATGCTATGGTCCAATGTTCAACATACTTAGTTGAGATACCAGCGTCGACTCCGGTGGGAGGAAAGGTGATGACATCACCGAAGCCATAGGCCGTGAACATAATCCATAGTTGACGAAGAACACAAAGATTCGTTTCTTCTCGGACATCTATGTATTTTTTTTGGCATTTACTGGAGGCACACAAACAGCCTAGTGAACCGAGACGGCACATATGGCTCGTAGAAGAACTTCCCATCAATCCAGGCCACATGTACCCCGCCTCTGATTCTTTGAAAGTACTCCTTCTCCTCCAGTGAGCCTTTCCCATTTTCTATCATCTGGCCAGTTGGGTGGGGAATGGGAAGAAGGTGATGATGGCATGGTTACCAATTCTGATCCTCACTCCCTCCTCATTGGCATCTGTGGCATGACCTGGGCAATGTTCATCAGATAGGGTCGTAGGCTGTTTCTTAGAGGACAGATGGAATTCAAAAAGGTGTATCCACCGCAATAAGCGACAACCCACCAATGGGAAATCTAGAGGGGGATACAAACTCTCCTAGGTGATCCCCCTCTCGAGATGCGTCCCAAAATGGAATACAGACAAGCTAGCACTAGGACCCCCAGATTGAATCTTTTGTTGGAATCCATGATGCCATCCATCACCAGGGTCATTGGGCGGACACCCTTCCTTGCATCCCTCACCGGTAAGATCCACCCACTCAGGAATGTGGCGAGGAATATGGAATACCAAACATTCGGGTCCTAACTCGCATTGATGTTTTAGCCTCATGAATGATAGTTCCCTGCTTCCAGGATCCTCCAGTATGATCCACTCTTCCTCATCTGTTTTGTGGCTGGACATTGTCTCCCCCACCCTGGTATCTTGACTTCTCGATCCCTCTTTAGGAAGATGCTAAAAAAGTCCTTGTAAGTTATGTATTTCAGGAAGTCCTTGACCCTTAGCTTCTCCTTGGCCAGCTTCAGCGGGTGCCACATCAGTATGGGGTTCGTGATCAGTCTCTCAGGTGTTCATTGGTGGAAATAATTCATCGTATTGGTGGCCCTCAAATGGGATACCCCCAATGCAGTGAATGTCCCAAATATTGTTACCAACCTCCCCATGATGGATATGGAAGGTATTGGTATCAGGGTACCACTGGGTGAAAAACTCTGGCCCGAGCTCGTGCTGGAGATAGAAGTTAAATTTCAATGTCCACACCACCTCGAATAAACCGATATGCCACATCTCGACCCCATATTGGTCTCATGTATGGCGAATCGAGTACACTAAAGACCAGTCGCTGGTGAAGTTTCCTCTGAATCGTATCTCCCAGTCCTGCAGCCTGCCTTTTCCCTCGTCAGTGACCCTCTGGTGAAAGGTTCTTATATAGAGCGCTAGGGAGATCTCCGAAACAGGGAAACCCCAAGGAATGGTCCCAATCCTGGGATTCCGGATGTAAACTTCCATGTTCCTGGTTTCTCTGGTGGGATGACCATTTTTGGTGATGTTGTATTGATGGATATCATCTTCACGGGTCACACATCACCACGGTGTATCTACCTCGAAACCCACCAGAGGGACCTCCTCTAGAATGACGATGTCCCACAGTGGCATATTGTTGGACAAGGTATACTCTTTTTTGGCAGGAGTAACCATATTGAAGAGAGTATGGATGTTGGAGACAAGAATTTTTGCACCATAAACCTCTGGGTTGGCGACCATTTCAGTGCTGCGAGAAGTGGCTTCTCCCTTAGCCTGGTTTGCGACCATCTTCTTCTGACAACGTGTATCAGTATCTGGTGTGTAATTTGGGAGGATAGCGTGAAATATTAGCAGGCGTCGCAAATAATTCACTATGGAATGAACAACTCTGGGTTTGTATGTAAAACAACACCTGATCTCGATTGAATTATGCGTAGTCGGTGTGGTTTTACGCGCGAGACCAGAGTAATTTTTGTGCACGATAGATCAATGCTTGTCACGAGAGAAAATTCGTACGAAGCATGGGACCCACGGTGGCTTTTATAGGCTAATATTGTTTTCCACACCTACGCAACAAGTGGATTTGGTGCCTTCATGTGTTTCACATGCTGCATCAATTTTTTGCACACTTGAACCATGAGGAGCCCTGCATTTAGGCATTTCACTCAGAATCCAACCGTTGCAACCCCTCGCAGATCCAATTTTGAGGGGGGGCATTTGTAGATGCCGAAAAGCACTCAAGGGCTGAAGAAGGTTTCCAAATGACAAAGCGATTTCATATTCAGATATGGGGACCCATTCTAGGGGGGGCCGAAGGGTCGCACGAAATAAATTCATTAGTGTGTGAATAAAATATGCCTCGCGCATAATGTTCTAGGATTCGCGAAAGTTTTCCTACGGGGGTGAGAAATATTTCACGCCCCGACCCACGTGATCAGAATTTCACGCCACCACCTACGTCGAGAAATTATTTCACGCCAATCTAATTTACGCACCCACAGAAGCCTATAAATAGAAGAAGACCCCCTTCCACTTCGGGGATGAATAATCTGAACCGGCTCTCGTGCGCGAAATCCACCAATCGTGTGCGCAAAGATGGCCTTTAGGTATGGTTATTTTAACGCCAAATCAACCCAGGGTCCTCCTTCATGTGTGATTCTCTTATTTTAAGACTGAACTTCAATCCCTTCGAGGTCCGCCCATGGCGCACAATCCCATCCACTGGCACACAGGCTTGCCAATTGTACCAAAAACCTTCCATTGCACACACCCCCGCCAATCACGCACAATCCTCTTCAATTGCGCACACCCCCAGTTATTGTGTGCAACCTCTCTCGATTGCACGCAATTTGCACTCTTTGCGTGCAAACCTTTATAGTTTCTCACAAAACCTCAAATATATTTACACGGATTCATCAGTAATTTCACGCCAACCCAGTGTTTTTCACGCAGGGCTACTGATTTCGTGCACATTCCTCAAAGGTTGCGCGCAATTCCTCAAGACCCCTCACCTCAGTGCTCCCCGGGAATCCCCTTGCGCAAGTTCCTGATGCTCTACTTATGGATTCCATTCGCGGGTGCCTCTCATGCCCAGGCATCCACATTATGCACCATTTTCCCATACGACCATCTACGATCATACAAAGTGACATCAATGTCGCTTGGATGATACCTCCCATTGTGTTGCTTTGCCTCATGATTCATTGCATTGGCATGATAACAGCTATTGCTTCTTCTCATAGCCACGCTAATGAGGACCCCTTGGTAGTTCGTTCCCTGAAACCCCCTCTCTACGGTGTTGTCGATACCTTCCCTTCCACATAGAGACGAGGGTATCGGTTATGTAATCCATTAGGATGCAGAGCACACCGACCTCATCTGAGATATATGTTATTAAACTACCAAGAACCATTGTCCTCACCACATGACGTTGAACTCTAACCTGGCCATGTGCCTCACACGCAGGGTCCCTCTGCCTTGGACATTCTCCAGCCCCACTCATCTCTACGGGGATGAGATCACCCCTTAGATGGGATGATATCCTCTTTATTGGAGCAGCGTTTGTCCGAGGTTCAGGGCATCCACCTTTGTGTAATCCCCTAGCTTTTAATGCAGGAGGAAACATCCTTGCTCCTCCTTTCATTTTCGGTTTCCAGGGCCAGTAAAGGGTGTGGTGGGAAACAGGGCTCCTCCTATCTTCGGTCCCAGGTCCCTCCCCCACTGCGCTTTGCCACCCTTGGGCCTCCATCCTGGAGTAAGCCCCAACATCCCGAACTTCTAACCATTCATAAGCCGATATTTCCTCTTTGGGTCGCCTCACAGTGTAAGCCCCAACCTATTTCCCATGGATGCACCTTTTGTGACGTGATCGTCAGGCATGTGCTATCTCTTGTTTCTCACATCGATCATGACTCAAATGAGCTTAGAGAAGGAACCGACCATGACCCAACACCATGTTCCACCTTAGAGTGTAAGCCTCGTACCCTCCTGAACTACAGGGACATTGATCTATGTCAATCCATGGTACGTAGGAATCCTCCATGAGGTTCAAGCCCAAAAACCCACCACCTTGGGCCGCCTCAGAGTGTAAGCCCCATACCCTCCCGAACTATGGGGACATTGATCAATTCCAAGGCATGTTACGTAGGAAGCTTCCACGAGGTTCATGCCCCAAACCCCAACACCTTGGGCCGCCTCAGAGTGTAAACCTCGTAACATTTTGAACTACGAGGTCTTTGATCCATATCAAGGCATGGTAAATAAGAAGCCTTTACAAGGTTCAAGCCCCAAAACCCACCACATTGGGCTACCTCAGAGTGTAATCCCCATACCATTCTGAACTATGGAGTCTTTGATCCATGTCAAGGCATGGTACACAGGAAGCCTCCACAAGGATCAAGCCCATCACCCGGTCATTCCTACCACCATCATGTCGGTTCTCCCTCGTCCCGCATGACGTTAAACTGTATTCACCATCTAAACTATGTGGTATTTGATCCATGTCAAGACATGGTATGTTTGAATCCTCCACAAGGTTCTAGACCATCACTCAGGACTCATCATGATCTCTCCCTCGAGCCCATGTGTATCTGGAATCTCATTCCCCGAGCTGGGGGTTCCACTTCTTCTGGGTCCCATTCATGCTTCCATTCTCACGGTTCGCCTCCTCAGGTGTCCCATCATCTCACTGAACTATGTGGACTTTGATTCCCTGCCACGGGGATACGTAGGAATCCTCTTCGAGGCTCAATCCTAAAACCATCATCACCCCATGACGGTTCTATCCCACTCACCACCCCCTCCCGAAAACTTTCCGTACTCATTCTTACCCAGGCTACAACATCCTAGTGGAATCATGCAACCCAACTCCCAATTCCTTCAAAAAACATTCGGGAAGCCACCCACATGTTGGCCCCAATATCGGCGTTCCCTCAAGGGGGTTCCTCTATCTGATCCACTCTAATTAGTGTTTGGATTAGTCTGATCTATCTTTGTTGGACGTTAAACTCACGGCATACCCTCTGTTAAACAAGGGAAGCTGAGGAAAACCTCAGATACATGACCATGGCATATAGTTCCCAGCATTCGATGTGGGATTCCTTGGGCTTTTGCACCCTTGAGAAGCCCTATAATAAGGGACATAAGACAGACATGCCAATCTCTTAGCGTCAAGACATGCCAGTGGTACCCAACGTGACTACTCCCCTAACCAATGGTTTCTACCAAGACCGGACCCCTTGAAATGTCAGGACAGAAGAAGTGTAATTAACTGGTGTCCATGAAGATATGGCACCGATAAGAGTTTCACGAACAATGCGTTAAATCTATGAGGGAGACACGGACTAGGCGATGAGCTCTGAGGAGGAATCCACAAAATGAATAACCAACATCCCATCATCTAATTTAGATCAAGGAGCAGGCATCCTTGAATAAAGGGTGAATGTTGCCCACCTTTGGATAGCAGGAATGTGGGGCAACAGTCGTGCGCCCTCTGCGTGATGGATACACGTGCCCCGATGAAAGCGTTAGAAACAACAGTCAAATTTTTGGTCAAAAAATAAATACCGTATAAATAAAATATGATTTTTATGACATCATAATGACCAAAAATGATATAATAAATAATATAATTGGTATTATCAGCCGAATATTTGTTTTACTATTCAAATAATGTAAATTTATATTAATTTTACTTATCTTATAATGCCTTAGTGGGCCCTCTATGACTTATAAAATATTTTAACATTATAAAATGATTTTCTTGAGGGTGTGCCTCACCTCCACATAAGTAAAGCTAATATTTTAATATATTTGACCCTTAGGATTATAAAATATATTTAAGAACTCCAATTTGGAAAAAAAACATGGACAAAATCCATTGGAATTTATTTGGTTTTGAATGTTTAATTATATAGATTCCCAAACCTATGTTTTTGAAATATTAAAGACCCCCTATCATTTCCTATATACACCTACCCATGATCCCACTTATCTTCACTAAAAATCATTGGATCATTTCCAAAATCTGACTTGATTTCTCTAGAATCATCCCTAGGTTCCCCAAGCTCTCATGAATCCCCTCTTCAAGCTTGTGAAGTCACACACTCAAGTAAGGAATATTCCACCCTCCTCTTTTATCAAGAATTATTTTCATGATATGTATTTTAATCACATTTATTTCAATGTTGGGATTTGTTATTAAATATCATAATTAAATCCCATTTGATTTATACATTATTAAATCCCCTTTCACACTCATTTATTCAATTTATGAAAACTTATGTGCACTAGTTACCTTACTGAGTTTTTGTATGGGTTTCCTCTCCTCCCCATTGAATCCAATCACCTTCATTCAGAGTAGTTATTTTAATTTGAATTTATTATATTTAATTAGTTTTTAATCATTCAATTACTGAATTTTTTTTTGTTATTTCAATGAGGTTTCTTTTATCCTCCCCCAATTGAACCCTTACTTATGTCGTTACTGTGCATAAATTTTGTATGGGATTCTTTCCTTTATCATTTTTATCAATGATTCTTTATCTTGTTATACTATTTTATTTTCAATTTAAAATGACCAGTTATGGTTTCTCACCTCCCACATATTTATATATTATTGTTTTAATGATGATAGTACCCTTTCTAAATAGTAATTCCTTCCGTGTTCACCTGTTACCATACTAAAAATTTGTAAGGGATTTCTCTCTTCTAATTTCATGTCATGAACATATTCTATATTCTGCATCAAAAATCAATTTCATGTATTGGGATATTATTTTCCATAATACCCTTACATTCCATTTCATGTATAATTTATGATATATCCCTTTCTCTCTCATTAACCCAATTTATGAATCTCTATATAACGATGTTATGCTGCCAAAATTGCACAGTGATTTTCCAATCCAAAATCCTTTTGTAGTGAATACCAACCCATTTATCTAAAAAGGGTATTCACCTTTATTAATATAAACATATTTTAAGGTACTTAAATTTATTTATTCGTCAATCCTTAATCGCGGAACAACTTATGTTGTTGAATGGTTCCATGTTTTTTGATCCATGTAGAACTCTTTTGCATTAAAATGAAATGTTAACAATGGGTATTCCCTGATAGAGCTCCAATGCATTGGGTAATGTTTACTAGCATGGAAATTCATGTGACATGATGGTTTAATCATTCTGATTTATATTCAATTATGTTTTACTCATTTCAATCCATGGGTAATGAGCCTTGCCTCATGCTAATATCTTGTTGTATGTTTTTGCAAAATTCTCAAATTTTGCTAACCATTCTATATCATGCCATCATTTTTATGTGTCTCTTTTGCTCTTTTGATATGCCTAATTCCAAAAATTTATTGTATTCTTCATTTTATAAATTTTCACTTCTTTACTGGGCTTCATAGCTCACCACTTTCTAATATATGTCCTCACGTTAGAAATTGCAGTGTCATGTATGAAGGAACAAGTTAGTCATGTCAAATAAGTTTGAAATAAAGATGTTTTATTTCATGTTATAAGTTGTTATGTAATGATCCTAATTTACTAAGACAATATACCTCTTAATCCTCAGAGTTGTCAAAAGTGAATGTTTATGTAATAAACCATGTTAAAATATGAAATAAAGAGAAGGGTTGATATATGAAAGGATTCCCCTTTCTTGTTAAAGATATCTAGTGACTTTATACTCTAACTAAGTCGAGTAGAAAAACAATTATATTACCCTACCAATCCAAGGAAACACTATACCTCAATAACACTATTATGTGCCTCTTAATCAATAAATGCTTTAAGCTTCACCGGATCCACTACAACTCCAGCCTCTTGTATGACGTGTCCTAGAAAACGGACCTCTCAAATCCAAAACTGGAACTTGAAGAGGTTATTGTATTATTGGTGCTCTTGGAGTGTGGCCAATACCATACTCATGTGTCTCACATGGTCCTCCTCAGACTCGTAGCACACTAGGATTTCATCGATGAAGACCACTACAATTAAGTCTTAATATAGGTGAATGATTCGGTTCATGAGTCTCATAAACACTGGTGGAGAATTCATCAGGGCAAATGGAATCACTATGTACTCATAGAGAATGAAACGACATCTACATGATGACTTTGGAATATCCTCATCCCATACTCGTTGCCTCTGTAATCCATATTTTAAGACAACCACTGAGAACTATCACAACCATTTTAATTGATCAAAGTTGTCATCGATCCTAGGTAGTGCTTAATTGTTCTTCAAGATCACCGAGTTTAAGAGCAGAAATCCTCACATAAATTGAATATAACATTGTCCTTCTTGGAAACCAATACTAGGTCTCCTCAAGTTGAAAAAATTTGTCTCTTAAATCCCTTCCTTTACAGGTCCTATGAATGTACACTAAACTCATGAACCTCTATAAGAGCCATATGATATGAATGTGTAGATAACGATGTATTCCTAAGGTGTAAATCGATGAAAACTTCCAACTTCTAATAGGGAGGAAATCTTGGAACATCATCCGGTAATACACACTCATAATCCTCCACCATAGCAAGAAACTAAGGATTTATAGCATCCCCTACACCAAGGGTGATTCCAACCAACTGATCTATAATCAACAACACCCTTATATGTGTGAGTCCATCATGAAAAACATGTGTTTCCTTTTCACCAACATAGGAATACTTGTTTCTATTACTACAAACACACTACTCTAAATTCTGAAAAAAATCAATCTGAGCATGAACAGCGGATAACCATATTATACAAAGAATAATGTTGTAAGGCCTTGACAATGCTACCCAATGATCCTAACCAAAACTCTCTCCTCCAAGAGTCAGTTCACACTCTCAGCATAAGTGTGTAATAATTAAATCTCCCTCGTAGGAGTCTCCATGAATAAGGGTCAACTCAATGATTCAACTATAATCTTCAAATCTCGAACAAGGTTATTGGAAGGGAAAGGAATAAAAAGAAACTATGTCTATCCTAAATCCAATTATGATGAAAAGAAACAGATCATAATTTGTATCATCCTTGTAGCTTCAAGGTTATATGGCTTCATCCTCTAAAGATGGAATAATCCCTTCCCACCAGCTACCTAAGCTTGGCGTTGACAACCAAGGGGTGGAGGGAAATAGTTTGAATATTTAAAAACCTACTTATGTGCTGCATGTCCATCTTCCACTTCCACTTACCTATGGACCACCCTTCTCTTGTATCATTCTATACCTCAGTATCCCCTTTACCATCACCTAATAAACTATATAACCGTTTAATAAATCTCATGTAGGATGTCCCTAACTGCCGCATGTGTTACACTGCCTATCTCAGGAATGAATCGAGCCACCATGGGATACCTACACCACTGGGCTAAATTCTAGGATCTCCCCCTAATACAACTGACACACTTGGATCCCTGATAATACCATCATCTATCTGCTGATGAGGTATCAACTAACTAGTGCCCACTACTAACTTCCACAACTGGAATCTTATCCTCTATAAAACTGTCCACTAGCATGGCTCAATGAAGTTCCATAGCCTTAGTAGAAATTCAAAAGGATACCATTGATGCCCTGATGTATAGATGTAAGACCAACTCGATGGTCTGAGCCCTGATGCCTAGTTTCTTACCTTGTCCATGGAGTATCACAAAAGGAATGTATAATTCAGATAATACTCCTCCATGGTCATAATACCCTTATACTGATGCATATGTTTCTGTATGATCATTGACTGAAATATGGACAGATATAACTCCTCAATTATGAGGCGATCAATGTATATCTTGGAGAGGTCTTTCTCATCATAGGAATGAGTCACTAAGCTCCCCCTACACCTCGTAAATTCATGAAGAAGACTCTTGATGTGGATTTCCATCAGGTCGATATGCTTCCTCACATGGTAGAAAACACGGGTGACTGCCTGTAGCCCATCCTAATTAAACTGGGAGGGGGGTGTCTGGCTAACCTGAAAACATGTGAGGTCACTTCCTCTAAGACTCATTCAACACTTTGAGTGTACATTAGTCATTTTCTAGTAATGATGGGAATAGCTAATACCTAATGGGTGGTGGTAAAACTAGTAATCCACCTGGAGGTTCTACCTCTGGTACATTCCCCTATACCGATGCCTTACCAATTAGAGGATCATCCTCATGATCATGTGGTGAAATTCAATAGGGATATCTATGTTAAGGAATCATGAAATAAAACAAGATATACTAGAATATGTAGAGTACATCTAGGGATATGACACAAGAAAGACATGGAAAACACAACCATTCCTATATGATACATCTATCATTTTTCCCTTCATCCAGTGTTTTCATGCACTGAGTCAAAAAGTAGTTAATTAGAGTCATGGTTTATGGAAACATCAGTGGTTGCACCAACACTAGAGTCCCTAACCTGAAATTTGAACATGAAACTATTAACACTATTTCCAAAAACAAATATCAGAAACTATTAATCTTAAATTATAACCGGCCACTCTGACACCATTGTGTCATGACCCATCCCAGAGGGTCTATTGAATAGGCTACCCCATGCCCTCATATAATAGGATAGGTGATGAAAATTAGAATCATGTATGAAAATCCAAAAAATTATAGGCATTAGCCTATGTACATATACACACAAACACATATCAAAGACAAAAATTTATGAAATGTAAGTCCCACTAAGTAAAAATATGTGTATAACACTAATATCGTACTTTAGAGTATGAAAATAAATGTACTAGAAAATAAACAAGGCCAAATACAAGACCAGAAAATATATTCTATAACACAAGCTAATCTAGGAATTAAAGGCACTAGGACAGCTATCTAAATCCATAGGAACACACCTCGTCCTATCTGGTCTCACTAATCTTCATCTAATCCTAGTCCACCTGGGACTCTGTCAAAAGATAAATCATTTATAAAATACATGAAACGTGTGAGAAAATCCCATACAGGGGTGAGTTTAAAAATAATAAGTTGGACACCACAAATTAATAAATAAATACCACAAAAAGTGCAATCAGTTCTATATATTTACATGACTACAACACATATAAAAAAGTATCAAAGTATATCATGTGAAACACCAAAGCATTGGGTAATCACATTCAACTTCCAAGAATATCACTTCGCTCGAAGAGAGCTAATTTTGTGAGAACTCATTCCTTAATCCTTAATATCATTGAAGACAGTCGCAAAGAGGTCTAGATCATTGGGGTATACTCAAATAGAATGTATAGTTCATGGATGATTGTGATACGTAGAGAGGTGGTCACACCAAGAACTAATTGGGGGAAACCACATAACACACGCACACTTACTGTTGGATACAACTTACCCAATCTAGATGAACCAGTTACATAGGGGGTTCACAACCAGAACTAACTAGGGGATTCCATAAACCATAACAATGTTCCCCACATTTTAGTGGATTTTATCCCTACTCAATGAGGTCATGTGATTCCATATTCTCTAGCAGAGGAGATAGAGGATGATGCTCTAGTCTCGTAGAGGGATGAAATCCCTTATGTGAGAATCAAACTCTAAAGGGGATTACAATTCTGCGATGTAGTTTTTATGACACACTAAACCCTATAAGGAAGGACCAAGGGAACATGCTCAGCCTATATGGGTCTAAACAAGGAAATGATGAGCCTCAAGCACTCTTGATGAGAGTACACAGTGTGTCCCTGGGGGTACATGATGTGTTCTACTATCCCAAGTCCTTATCATTTGGAATAACCTCACACAACATGTAGTTTCATTATACATGATGTGTAGTTTCAGTACATGACATATAGGGACATTTGGTTCATTACTAGTATTGACTGGCCATGTTCATGTACCAAATCCATGTCCATATAGTGTTCTGTGTATGTTAAGCCATGCTCATTCCAATTACATGGCAGGTCATCTAGATATGTAATGTTACCCCTGTCCATGTACTATCCAGAATACATGATGAGTAATATAAGGAGGGTCTCAAATCATATGATAGAGGTCACACACCATGTGATTCATCACTCTAGCTAAACTCTAGATCCTCATTCAGGGGTCCCCACATGCTGTGTAATACAAGATTACATGCCGTGTTATTTGGGATAATCCAGAACACTCATTTTTCCATTATATGTCATATATTGTGGTCAACCTTCGATATTGGGATTGATTCAACATGAAATTGAATATCCATGGTCGCCCAATACATGTCAAAAAATGAACAATGCATTTCACTACATGGTCTTCTCAAGAATCAGATCAAACCATCCTTCTTCATTTCCAGCTAAAGAACACCAAAGAACGCAAAATATGGAATCATGTGTCATCCAATTTACTCTATCTTTGTTGTTACATATCCATCATGCCATGTCGATCCTAGATAAACAATATTTTATAATTATTCATAAAAACAAGTGTGCAATGATCGATTGATTGGGAATATTTGAGTCATGGGAGAAATGAAGAACACCCATGATGAATGATGAATCAGGGGAGAAAAAAAATTACATAAACTATAGGAATGAACTTTGGTCAATGTTTTTTTTATCTCGATTTGTTTTCATAAAAAAATAAACAAAAATATTTATAAATTATTCTCCGGATTTACACCGTAATAAAACCATATCTCAAAGAGATCTATCTAAAAAATAACCCATTCTATGATTCATTTGATATTTACATATAAATTATTAATGTGGAATAAATAATTTAGAAATAATGTCATACCTCAATTCAGATCAGTCAATGAAGAAGAATGATCACTATATTATTGTCATCGTCGAGGTACCTTTGAATCTGTCACACACTGATCATCGATCCATGATCCATCAGAGTTTATTTGAGATATTTAATCAATGGTTCTCTCCAAAAAATCTTCAGAGATTCCAAGGTTATGAGGCTAACACTAGAATACTAAAATAAGTATATTTTTAAGTAAAAAGTCACCACATCATCAAAATTAGTTTTTATCAAATTATTTTATTCCATTTATGTAATACAACCCTATATCTAAAACAAAAGGCATCGACCAATGTTAGGTCACGCATATGGACTACACCACATTATGATCTAAATTTTTATCTTGGATTTACAATTAAGGTCCCTATTCTTGTGTAATTAGTATTTAAAAATAAACTAATATTATTTAATTATTTTTTTTACTATTATTTCCTCGGTAAATTTTTCTACATATGACCCATGCCGAAAAATATAAGGTTTATCTAGGTTAAATTCATTGTTATAAATTCAATGGGGCCCTTAGATTTCTTATTTGGACAATTTTTGTGAGTTTTTACACATTTCAATTAACACAATGTGCTAGTGAAATTAAATAAATTAATATTTTTCAACAATTTGTTCCCGGAACACTGAGCTCAGAATCGCATGTCTTCTCATTGCTTGGTCTCAAAATAATTCTATTTAATATCCATAAAAAGTAGTAAAAAATCTATGATATTATATTTAATGTGATGCATTGATAAAAAATGAATAACATCACTTCATGGTAGTGGTAATCCGAAGTAGAACCAGAACATCATTATCAGTTTTCAGTATATGGAAAGGAATGAAAATATATTATATAATAGACTTAAAAATTAGTAATTAGGTCAGGAATATCAAATAGATATGCATTAATTCTATTAATACAATCATTCAAGATAAGAGAGCATAGAAAAATAATTTCATCTATTCCCAAGGCTATATTTCACCATTTACATGAATCCTTATTTTATTTCCCATTTAATGGAAGTGGAGATAAATATAGGTTATTAAATTAAAATTAAAAAAACTCAATATATTTATTATATATATTTTTATTGTATTAGTACGATTGAAAAATGTTTTAGGGATATAAATGATAATAAAATGAAAAATGTCGGTAAAAAATGATACATCTTCATTGAACAACAAATTTAGTTATATAAATAAATCCTTATTATCGATGATAGGAATATAAAATGAGTGGAGGGATGTTGTGAAGGGCTTTGGATATGTATTATCCGATCAAAAAGTCTCTTGATGTGTTGATAAGAGTGGATAGGGGTTTAATATTCTATGAGTATAAGGTAGAACACATGGAATATTTAAAATGATTAAAATATATTAAAATCTTACTCAATAAAAATTGTTTAAAAATTGAACCCATACAAATATAAGATTATATAGGGTCGAGATATCGCAATAAAATAAAATAATATCATTTTTATATCATTTAACACTTATATCATTAGTTTATCTCATAGCAATCCTATATTATCCATTGCCATCATTATTAATTTTTATTATTTTTACTATTCATTTTGACCAAAAATTCTATTCTCCTTATTTAATAATTTTAATTGTTTTTATACTGAAGTATAGAAACCATTTTATTAAAATGAATCCAAATATTTTTCATAATTTTATTTAAAATTATATTCTTTAAACACGATAAAAACTATTTATCTAAAAGAAATGTCCTATAATGAATAGAAATGTTTTTTTGAAAAAAAAATCATTTTTAATGTTGATAAATATGAACAAAATTATATTATAATTTATATAATTAAACTAATTTTATATCTAATAAATAATAAATAAATATAATTAAAAATCATAGAAATGAAAATACATTATTTACTAAAAAACTGTAATTTACATTATTCATCTTAAATTATTTTTTCTTCATAATTGTTTTTCAAAATCATTGTAATATATTTATAAAAGGATGGTTTTATGAAAAAGTTTTATATTTTCAATTAAAATTCTGTAATAAAAATCATTAATTTTTAATAAAAAACATAATTGTTGAAAACCCCAATTTTGTTATAAATAATTTTTCCCTTTTGGTAAAATATTTAATTAATAATCTTATAGTGAATGTAACTATATATTAATTAATTAAACAATATTAATATGAAATGAAAATGATGTATATTTGAATTACCTAGTGTGTTACACTAAAACCATAATTTTAGAGTGGGGGAGACAGTTATAGACTCCCTTTCAGTAATAACATGAAAATAGGAATCATTAAAACTATTTACTAATTTTCATATTCTTTTCTAGGATTGAAAATCCTTTTTGTTGGATATCACTTTTCATAATTATTTTCTATAATTCCAGGATGCATTTCAAATACTCATTCTCTTAATTTTTTCATCATCTCTATTTAATAAGAAACGGAATTAAATGGAAATTTTTTTTATCACATAATAAACATACATTCAATGTGTTATATCACTCTTGATATTCGGTTTATATAAGTTAAAATAATCTCCCTTATATGGGCGGTTAGAAATTATCATGTTTATATTATCAAAAAATTATTTATCAAATCGTAAAATAATACCTCATTACACTAAATTGAAATTGAATATCTTATATAACACAATGTTTTGATGGGTATTCTTGAATGTATAATAAAGGCATGTTTGGGGAAAAGGTCAGTGTTAAACTCTCCATAAAATTGAATTTATATTGTTATTATGACTTTACTCTCCTAAATTTGTCGAGGCTTCTTTAAAACGTTCAAATAATTCATTTTCTAAATTTACCATGTGTTAATAGATTTATCCTTATGAGTAAAATTTCACCCATTACCTAAGGATATACTATTTACACACTAATCATTTCGTTGAAAATAAATTGAAATGGTACTTATTTGGAAATCCTTATGTTTTTAAATATTTAAAATTATTTAATTGTTTGTATATAATAATACAATAAATAATATACAACAAATAAATTTTTTATCATATATATATTTATAATAATTAATTAATTTTGACATACTTTTGTAGCTTACAATTATAAAAATGAAAATTAATTAAAATTTAGTAACCTTAATCTATTTTTTCAAAATATTATAATTTCATCAAAGAAAATTCTTTTTGAATTGAATTTTTAAATGAATAAAAAATTTTGAAAACTATTTTATTTTTCTTTTATTACGTGTAAACCTTTTTCATGATTTAATATTTCTATATATAATATATATAATAAATTATAAATATATTTTGTTACATCTTATTATATTTAATTGAAATTATAAATAACAATATCAGAATGTTTTTTATTTTTGAGTTTTAAGGAAGTGTGATGGGACATATGTTTTTATCAATAAAATTGTTTTTTGGTTAATTTCAATGAATCTTATTATATTTATAATTAGGATCAACTTTTGATAAATGAAGTGCAATATCCTACATGATTGATAATAATTAGAGAAATGTGGATCAACATCATCTATTTTATTAATAAAATAATATTAATCCCTCAAAAAAATAATTAAGTAACTTCAATGAACAAACAATAAAACTAGAATTTAGGATTTCCTGTTTAGGGATATGGGAGTATAGATTATAATAATGCTAAACCTAGTCCCCAAGAGTTAGTGATTAGTTTTTTATAATGGAGTAGATATAAGATATCACAACACCAAGGATCGATCAGTTTAGTAGTCTTGAAGAACAACATATTCCCAATGTTCCCTAATTACATTTCTTATTAAACGTAGAAAATATCAATAGAAAATAAACTATTTTCATAATATTTATTAAAATATTTCATTATCATAATACGAGGAAGGAACAAAATAAATGGGTGAGATAAAATTATCAATAAGTTTTATATATAGTAGAATCATTAATCAATAATATTTGAAACATTATCCATAAGTAATTATAATTATGGAATGATAAATAACATAAAAAACAATTCTTTCAAAAATATGAGAATGAAAATGCATCCATGGATTCATTCCTACTAAAAATATCATGGATAGTCATAACAAAATACTAAATGAAATAAATTCTTAATCTTAATAATCTATGTGTCTCTAAATTTGACCATGACTATCATGACCATCTACAAGATGTTTTATATTTGTTGATACAAACTTGTCTGATTATTCTTGAAAACAAATGTGAAGGGTTTATCACCACTATTTTTTCTCGTGAGACTCCTCGATGCATTGGGGGCAATATAATGCTAGGCCCAAACTATCAATAAATTTCCAAATTATTCCTCATACATATTGTTAATTCAAAAAAATATTCCTTATCATCATATCAATATTGAGTAGAGGATATGGATTTGATAATATTTCCCCAATTTAAACAAAATTCATTGTACACACCATATGTAAAAATAGAATACACCTATGATAATAATCATATACTTGATATTTGAAATATGTATATTTATTGAATAATGATCATAATTATAATAAAAAGTATAAATACACCACATAAATTTAATAAGAGGTAAATAAGTCATATATCTTTGGAATAAATGTGAGATTTGAAACCCCTCACCTTATGTTTGAAAGCATTCTGCAATTGCACATAATGTCTCTCATAATAAGATTCGATTCATTAATTATATAATAAATATTTATTTGATTTATTATAAATTAATTAACTTCATTTATATTCATATTGACACATTTTAATGTTTAATTGGGTTGTTCCATGTCCATCTGTTTCATTGTTTGTTAGTCAGTTCAAACATCTATAATTATGCTTGTTTTGGTAAAATTTAAACAATTTTCCATAAGTGGAATAGAGAAAGATTAAAATAACATACATTATATTAAATTTTCCACATATATAATTTTATTTTATTATATATGGATGATTTATTAGATAAAAAATTAATGAAAAATGATTAGTTTCTTTTGGTGGTTTTTACGACCATTATTATCAAGTATCATTTTTTATTAATTATGTCTATATATGAATTAAGGAAAATTTTGTCAGTATTATGACACATATTATATATTTTTTTTAGACATAATATTGGTTTAATGAAAAGTCATTATAGAGGAAATGAAAAACAAAAACTCATTATCCATGAAGGTAGTGAATCGATATCTCATGCAAGATATTTTGGGTTTTATAATTATAATGAGACAAAAAATGATTCGACGGTGAATAATAAATTAGAAAAAAAACATTACAATATATATATTATACTATAGTTACCATGAAAATTTATATATGGACGTTATTGGAGGATAATAAATGGAATTAAATTTAATGTGAATGGAGGATTTTACCTTTTGATTATCGTCTATTTGGGAACATCCTTAGGACACTATGATTTGGTCTTTTGGTAAGACCATAAGGTCTTGGAATTTATAATAAGGATTTAAAATAGAATATAGAATTATTTAGATAATATTAATGTCTTACAATTTTTTATGATATGGGGTTGTGATGGGTGTTATTTATAGGGCGAGGAGGGAGTGTTTTTTTATTTTATTCATTTGTTTTTTTATCTTGGCTCAAGACTATCAACAGTTTCGATTCCAATGAATAAATTCAGTAACTATTGAATTTTAGTTTGATATAATGAGTGATTACCTAATCCATAAATATAACAAGACTTAATTATTCATTTTTTGACTAATAATGTTAAATGCCTCAAATTACAATATTTCAATATATAAAATACATCCATTTTAAAAAATAAAAAAAATCACCCTAAAAATATTCCAACATGAATATTTTAAATGTAATGCTTGAACCATGATTCCTAGAGTAATTAAATTATTTTAATTCATTGTAATGATAATTGGAAATTGAATCTGGAAGGACTGATCCATTTAGTAGCATTATAAAAACAAGATACAAGCATAAGTTCTACATTACATCATAAAACGAACAAAAACATAGTATCAATTTTGAATACAGTTATATCCCTTTTACAATCCCTTTAGTCCATTCGTATTATACTTCTTCACATCATGGAAAAATGAAACATAATAAAGGGGTGATATCAAATGCTTTGTAGGTATAAAAAATATAGCAGACACAATCATAAATTATATTATGATCTTAAGGAAAGTTATACAACCGAAACACATGCCTTTTAAACATGATATTCATCATAATATGGAAATAATAAATGAAATAAATCCATTTAATTATTCAAATGTATATTATGTTATTTGAATAATAAAATTAACTAATATCATAATGAGGGAATGCATAATGCTGGACAAGATAACCACTTAGTGAAAACCTTATTCCAAGACTATACTTATACATGTAAAGTATTTGTCACAACCCAAAATAATTTGTCCCATGAGAATAACTATTACAAAATGGGGATTTTATTAACCATTACCCAGCACATGGATCTTTAATTATGTGGTCCCCAACCATTCACTAACTATGTCCAATGCATTCCTCATATGAAAAGGGGGAAACATTACAAACAAAAACAGTCGTATCAAATCTGGCATATGAAATGTTAAATATTTAACCAAAAACTATGAATGGTATCATAATAACACATCCATATCCAAACATTTTATATAACCTTCAATAAAATATGTAATATTGTTTCATAATAAATCAACTCAATTAAGAATATAATCTTACAAAGATGTTGACATAGATGAAAATAAAAAAAATCATTGAGAGAGATATCCTTTTTTTAAATTTGAAATCATTTAAAATTCATAAATTAAAAAAAATATTTTTAATGTAACCTTTTAATATTATAAGGGGAGCCCCAAAATTCTAGTGCATCATAATAGTGGGAAATATCTGCTCACACTATATAAGTGAAAAACACTATTTCTATAATTTTTATAAAATGTCCTAAAGTATATCATTTGGAAATTGATAGAAAGATTACTTTAAATTTTTTTATAAAAAGTCAAACCTGGTTAAAATTACTTTATAAAACTATCTGTAATATGTTGAAATACATTTTATGAAACGAGGTCATTGATGATAAAGATGTCCTGGTAGATACTTAAATATAAATAACCTCTGATAATATTGAGAAAGTGAAATTAACTATTAGGTAAATACACTAAAATAATTCTCTTTGTAAACATTTTACTAAACATAAAAATAAACCTAAAATTTTCTTTATAATACATTATATACATATAAGAAATATTTATGATAATATCAAGAATATTTAAAATGGAGAAAGGATTGTTTCTTTAACTATTCAAATCATCCCATACCACTTTGAACATATAAATAATATAACCAATATCTTAAAATTATTATTTAGATAACATGAATATAAATGTATTCAAGATATCAAGCATAATCTGGAAAGTTAATACACCACAAAAAATAAATATGTGGTGAACATGGCATATATCTCATGAAAATTAAAAGTGAGATGAAATTGCATTATAATGATGGTATCATTGGAGTGAGAAAAAATAAATGAAAAAAATATATGTGAAAAATATAAATACACAAAATATAATTGGATATTAAGTTTAAAACAATCAGGTGTCATTCACATATATTCATGGAATAACATAGTTATTGACTTAGATGTTTAACTCAATTAATGGAATTGAGTTACGATTTCCCTTAACTTTAGTCGGATACACTCCGTAGTTGTCTGAAAATCCTATATAATGTTTTATAACCTATTATTAACTTTTAATAGAATCATAATAATATTTATGATATCAAATATGTTTATTTTATGGATTTATGTTACTAATTTATTAACAAATACATGTTAAAGTAACATTTTGAGTAATAATTGCCTTGTTTACCGTATGGGTTTTGTCTTTTTATTCTTAATATTATTTCCTTGATCCTGATTTACATACTTTAAAAATTTAAAATAATATATATAATTATTATATATTCAAAATATAAATATTTATATATTAGAAAGATGAATTAAATGGAATGCACCGTTCAAGTAAAAAGTAGGTTGTATGTACGCATGAACACTGTTTCTCTTTTCTTATAATAATTAATTGGAAAAAGTAAATGATATATATATATATTATAGTTGAATTATTATGTCATATATTTCATACTTATTCATTAAATACATTTTCATAATCATTTTGAAATCATTTCCATGGAGGGTGAATGTCACTTTGTCAGGGAGAGGGTAAGTCGTCCATACACACGAGCAATAATATCATTCTTCAATATTTATATGGTATGAAATTGGATAATATTTTAATTATATAGAATAATTATCATATAATATTTATTATTTATAACCATTATATTCATCATTATTCCCATTCAAATTATGTATATATGAAAAACAGTTTACACCATTGTGTGGAGACAGTAAGTTGTACATATGCACTAATGGTGATATTGTTTTTCGTATGATCGGTAAAAGAAGAAATATGGTTGTACCATAATTATAATAAAATATAATAATTTATACGATAAATTATATATTAATTTATTATGGTAGCAACATTGTAAGTGGATGTATAATAAGAAAAAAATTGAATTGAATTGGTAAAACAATTACCTCTTTTTTAAGTGTGTCATTTTTATTTTCACAAAAGGACACCTTATGATAGATTTAAATTCAAATTTTGGCCACTAAGATTAAGTGATGGAAGTTAGGAGGATATGTGGGAAGGGGATGGTTGTGCCAGAGGGTGTAATAGGTGTGAATAAAAGAGAAAGAGTGGTGCCCTTTCATAAGATAGGGGAGGGGTACTTTTGGAAACTCCTGATCTTTTAATTTATTACAAATTGATTTAGGGTATAAAATAGATCCAATGTGATTTTTTAAGGTCTTATACAGGTATGGGACGAAATAATATAATAAATGAATTTTATATTTTTTTGGTCACAAAAGTAGCCTTATTTTTGTATTTAACCCTTTGTTAAACAGTTTAACTCTTATCATGTCTTCTTGTATTTTTACAATATAGGGTTAATACACTAACAATAAAATTTCAAAAGAACCCCAATTTGATGATTTGTGAATTATTTGACATTGTCCAATTTATCTGGATGAACCATATATTTTTATGTATTCTATATAATTTAGTAAAATATAAATTATTTTAATCTATCATTAATGTCAATTTTAATACTATTTAATATTTGAATTTTTAAAAATACCTAACCAATATTATAAATTCAAATCAATACATAAAATATCTTACTAACATGTCTATATTATCTATAATTTTATTAACTAATTAATTAATTGAAATTATATTTATTTTAATATTTTTATGAACATTTATTTGACTTCTCGCTTAATTAACAATTACAACATCATCATTATTTGACGTATTAATTTAATCTTTAATGTCTAAAAATTATAATTAAATTATAATGATTTATATAAGTTTCTTATATTTCTATATACAACTTATAGTTGGACATGCCACTTGTATAACCTCATATTAAAAAATAGTTTTTGACATTTGAATATGACAATTTTAATTTTTATTTAAATAAAATATAATAAATGTATTAATATAACACAAGTGGAATAAAAAGGATTTTATTCTCGAAAAAATGTTTATTTTTTTATGAAAATACTTATCCAATGAAATTACATCCAGTTTTAGGTTAATTTTATATTATTATAATTTTATTTTTACCATTGATAACCATATTTACCTTGGACGACCCTAAATTAAATTCAAAAGTTAATATTCACCAAAAATATATTTATCCTATTAGACTACACATTTCATACTAATTAAAACCATGTATGTGTGTTATATTAAATTTGATTCACAAATGTAGTGAAATTACGTTTCATTCTAATTTGTAAATGTGGTTATAAGGTGGGTACAAGATGTAAATAAAATAAATGATTTTTTATATAATTCATTTATAAAAAATCTTCCATTGACCTACATTGCGTAAATATTTTTATTACTTATGTATTTTGAATTTATAATCAAATCAAAAAAAATATAATTATTTAAATAAAAAACTTGGTTTTGAAATAATAATGTAGTGCTTTTCAGCATTCATCAAAAATTGAATGTTTTCAGAAAAATACAAAAAAATAACCCTAAACTATATTTGATATCCCAAAATAATAAATGAGGTCTATTATACCAAATTAAAATTCTAGGATTTTCTATAATTAATTTTATTGTTTTTCAAAAAGAAATTATATTTAGTTTTTTTATGAAATTATTATTTTAGAAAATATTATTATTTTACCAAAACATATATTGTTCATTATAAATATGGTTTATTTTTTCGAAAAAATTGTAAAGAACATTTAAAAATTATTTATTACAATTTCTAATACTATATTTAATAGATAAGTTTTAAATATACCATTTAAATAAATTTGACACTAATGTATTATTTCATAGAAAGCTAATCTTGCATGTTACACAAGCCATGTTTGTGTTTCATGAAATACATGATATTTATGATAATGTATCATGAAATATCATGGTGTTACATTCTCCCCGCCTTTAATAAATTGCTTCCTCACTATTTAAACTCAAAATAAGAAACCATCGGTTGGAATATTCAATATATATTTATTGAAATCCCACATTGTAAATCAATTAATGAGGCCACCATTTTAAATAGTGAATGAGAAGTACAATGTCACTAGAGTTCATGTACTAGGGTTCCATGTCGGAAATCATGGAAATTAATGAAAATTTAACCATCATGTTCTGATGGAGTGTTTAAAGGAATATTTTTAGGAGAAAGTTGACAATATTACATCTATAAATATATGATGATTCAATGAGACCATTTGATTCATCATAAAAGAATATACTGTGAAAAATTATTGTTTTTATGATACTTCCCATAGAGTTGAAGAATTTATTTATTTCATAGACTAATAACTTAATGAAACATACATACATACTTAATGAGTAGATTATTATACTTTAATCAATTTCCACCAAAGGATCATCTTTTTCTCCAAATGTTGAGTGTTCAAGATTAATTTCTCCTGATTGAAGCACAATATTCATCTTTTAGATACTCTCATAATTCAAAAAATATTAACTATCCTTTTATACTATCTTTAGTGCTTAAACAAAATGTTATTACAAGATAAGATAGTTTCAAAAAAGAATCTACAATATTCGGTAGTAAACCCCCAAAGTTGATTATAGATCATTCAATAAATAACTAACCTACATCAATGATATTATAGACTAAGATTAAAAACCATAATTCAGAATGATTTCATCACATGGTCTTCCAGGTTAAATTTTAACATTTTTCTCTAAATAATATAATATATCGTAATTCCTCATACCAAAAAGTCATTAATCTAATTATATATTCTCCAATATAGGTTAATCATTTATTAAATAACCCAAATTTATATATGTCCACAAAAACATCATATATTATTCGAAAATAAAATCCAACCATTACTCCAGAAATAAAATCCCATTGTATTCTATATACCGTAATAATATAAAACTCACAAAAATAGTGAGCATTTTCCCAGATAACGTTTATCACTTAATTCCAAAATCATATTCCAATACCAATTATATCCTATTTATTAACATATATTCAAAAAATATAAAAAAATTCTTCCATAAACTCATTTTACTAAAAAGAAAAGTCATACTAATAAGGGAATTTACGTAGGCCAGTTGTAGGTGTTGCATTCTGGTTGCCCTTTAGTTGTGGGTTGAAGACCCACAAACTTGCCGGACGTGAAGGGTTTCCACCCTTCCTAATGGTTTCCCTATTTTTAAAAGTATATAATTCTTATATCATTCGCAAAATGAGATAAATATTCAAAAAATAATCGAAACTTATTTTTATATTAATTTTAATCTCATTCCTTTCATATTTCATCCAAAAATGTAATATCCCATAATTACCTCAATGTCATAGATAATTTATCCAATAATACTTATTTATACCATTTTAACTATTCCCACACAAGAAAAGATAATTAATATTGGAATAACATTAATACATATCAAAGTTTATAGTCACACATCCAAAAAAGGTCTTCTAATGTACTCCCATCTTCAAAAAAGATAATTAATATGTTTACAAATTTCTTCTTCCATTTAATTCCATATTGGTTCTTACATGGCCTGGGGGATATCCTATAGAACAGGGCATTGACTTGAGTAATTGATATGCCCATTAAATTTATGTCAAATGTCTATAAAATGGATTCTTAGGACAAATCTTATTTTCTTGCATTGTACTCTTCATTTTTTCATGAAAATTCGTTTCTTTATGTTCTTCTTTCCCACACATAAAGCCTTTCTTTATTCTATTGAATGACTTTCATGGATATCTTCTTCAAAATTTACTTCATGATGGAAATCTATATTTCTTTTCTCTGTGTTATCCAGCACAAGAACTTTTATCATGCTCCATGTTTCTCTTCTTTTGGGAGTTTTTGATTTGGTTAATATATATATTGTTAATTATATTTTTGGAAAGAAATTTAGGCATGAACATGATATCGTTAATTCCTATAAACATTCCATTTAAATTATCTTCACCACCTCCTTTTCCACCTTTTCTATCATGTTCAATTTTACTCTTACATCTTTAGGAACCTACCATTTACTAAAACAAAAAATCATTGTGTGAGTAAAAATTGTAAAATATTAATTTAATGAAAATCATGACACTATATTTTAAATCTAGAAAACTTGAGGTCTAACCAACATTATTCATTAAAATATTATATTTAAAAAACATAATATTGTCTTATGAAGAAAATCAGAATAATACTATGAATATCCCATGAGAGTGTCAATCCAGGTGCACAGTAATGATCATTGTCATGTACCATGTTACCCCGAGTCACACATGTGAAACCTTGTCAAATTTTTCACCTCTAGGTACATCTTTCACAAAACCACATCCTCTATTAATATCTAGACTGGGAAGTAAATTCTAGGGATACTCACATAATCTCATCATTTCCTGAAATTTTAGGATGCTCCTCAATACATATCTTCAATGTCTATCTTAGGGCTATGTTCCAAAATTATTGTTTTCTAATAAACTTTAAAAGGATTGTACTAAACATCCTTTGATAACAACTGTAATTCCCTGACCCCAGTTTTTCAGAGTCAGTGCATTATTTTCAGACATTAACATGATCATAAGATATCAAATCTGGATGGACCGATCACATTAGTATCCTTAGAAAAACAAGATACAGACATAATTTCTATATTACATCATAAAATAAGAAACAAAATAGTTTCTCCTTTGAATACACATATATCCCATAGACTATCCCTGTAGGTCAGTCATAACATACATTTTTAATATCCTAGGAAAAATGAATCATAAGAAAAAGGTGAGCTTGTTTGCTCAGTAAGGATAAACAATATAGTGGAAGCTATCATAAATATGCACAACATTTTATGGAAAGTTATACAACGAAAACAAAAGACTTTTAAACATGATATTATTCCTAAAATTAAAATAATTAATCAAATAATTCCATGTAAAAATTCACAAAGATATTATATTAGTCAAATAATAAAATTATCTAATATCATAAAAATGGAATGTAGAATGCCAGACTTCATAACCACTTTGTGAAGGCCTTATGATTAGACCATACATATTTGGGTAAGACATTAAGAAAACACAAAATAATTTGTCCCGTGACAATTAACGATTCATCGTGGGTCATTCATTAACCAATCCCTAATGCAAAGGTATTTCATTAAGCGGTCCCCAACCCATCACTAATTAATTTAAATTCACTCCTTATATGAAAATGGGGAATCATTACCAAAATAAACATTCATATTAAAACTAGAATACGAAATGTTAATATTTTTACCATAATCACTGAATGGTGTCAAAATAGAACATGCACAGGCAAACATTTCCTAGACCCTTCAAAAAAATATGGAAGGTTATATCATAAAAAATCAACTCAAATAATCATAAAACCCAACAATGATGTTGACATCGATGAAAATAATATTCATTAAAACACTTTGAGTGAGATATCCATTTTCTTCATTGAAATCATTCAAAATCGGGGAACTAAAAGATACATTTTATTTCAAAAATAAACTTGTAAAATTTTAAGGAATTCTCCAAAATGTTATGGATCCATAATTCTAGAAAATAACCACTCTCATTATATAAGATGAAAAAATATTCATTCCTTAATATGTTAAAAAGGTTATAAAGTACCTCGTTTGGAAAATGATGTAATGATTCCATTCGAAATGTTTTATTAGAATTCAAAATTCAGTAAACACAAATTTAAACAAATGTTGGTAATATTTAGATATAAATTTTAAGAAACATGGACATGGATGATGAATATTTCCTTATAGATACTTATGTATGAAGAACCTCAGATAATAATTAAATGGTAAATTGACCAATACAAAAAAAATATTAAATTTTTTTTTTTGAAATCATTCGAATAAAAATTAAAATAAACAAAAAATTTTATTTATAATCCTTTATATAAGTATAATTAAATTTGTATAGTACGATCAATAATATTGAAATGTAGAAAAGATTGATTATTTAAACATTCAATTATTCTAATTCCAATTTGAACATTTACAAAATAAGTCAAATATCATCAAAAGAATATTTATATAACAGGAAAACAAATGTATTCATGATATAAAACATAATAGGGGATGTACATACACCAGACACAAGAAATATGTGGCGAACATAGTTTATATCTCAAAAAAATAAAATGGGAGACATAATTCCCTTATAAAGGACATATCATTAGAGTGAGGAGAAATAAATTACATAATTATGTGTTAAAAATAAAAATCCACCCAATATAATTGTATATTCAGTTTAAAACAATCTTGCATCAATCACATATATTTGTGGATGAACATAACCGACAACATAAACATTTAACTCAATGAATGGAATTAAGTTATGAATTCCTTGACCATGGGTTTGATACACTCTATACATGTTCAAAACATTTGTATAATGTTTGTAAACATATTATTAACTTACACTATAATCATAATAATAAATATGATATCAAATATAATTCTTTTATAGCTTTATGTTACTTGTTTATTATCAAATCCAAGATAAAGAAACATTAAGGGTACAAAAAAATTTGTTTATCATCTATGTTTTTAATCTTTATTCGTGATATTTTTACATTGATCATGACTTAAAAACTTAAAATACATAAATCAATATTTATATATAATATATATTTAGTATTAGAATATATATAACATATAGATAAATTAAATGGAAGACACTATTATTGGAGACGGTAAGCCGTATGTAAAAGTACATTTCCCTTTAAATAAATAATTTACTAATTCAAAGTTTAATCTAGATTATATAAAATATGTGTTTCCACACACACTTAAATTTCCAAAAGAAGTAACAATCCATTTCCCTTTTAAATTTAAAAACTTTTTTAATGTTTGAAGGGAAAAGGTGAATTACAATTTAAAATCATTTTTGGGATCAATTTAGAAAACCATATTGTAGTTGATAGTTAAGAGAAAAATGACAAACACACAACATAAAATAAGGGCAATGGGAAAGCTACAAACAGGTACCAACAACTCAACTAGTCATCTAAATAATCTGCCACATACTAATAGACACTAAATAAAACATGGGTTGAACCTAGGAGATCATGAACAATCCAGAACGTACTCTACGTGTGACTCATCTTGAAGGAATTCCTACTCTAGATGAATTCATAATTCCCAAATGATCAGTGTTTCCCTACCTGGCCTAACAGAGGGGCCCAATCCCCTAGCAGATCAATGTTTGTACTAAGTGCCACAAGCTAGTGCATGATCTAAACTAGTGAAATTATCATTCTCAGAAGATTCACTTACTATTCCAGGTTCTTAAGTCAACATGCTTAATAAAAAAAGGGGTGACTCATCAATGTCAATCGTGTTACCAGACACGATTCAAAAACCTCACACACAACTCACACAATCGACTTACACAATAAGATCAACCATAAGTCACCCCAAGGAGTGTTTTTTCAAAATTATTTATTTTAACGAGTGCTAAATGGGCCTTGTCAAACATTTAAAAGGAACAATATTTCTCATGAGAAACCAAAATGTTTGTTCACGTCTAAGAAGAAAGCATTTACCAACAAACTCGAACCACATTGAAAATCTATGAATTATGTTCTAAGGCCAAACATGAATTCATTCACTATTGTGTGTCAATTCAGCAAGAAAATAAATCAAGTGACATGTGTAAAATAAACATCTTCTTTTACATCAAGAAATTACTCCAAAATTATTTATCTAATACTATTTATAATTTATTGTAAAAAAATTAAATAACAAGAAATTAATAAATTCTAAATTTAAAGGTGAAGGCAGTGGGGGACTTACCTCAAGTTGCAGCTGGATTATGACGAAGCGACCTATCTCACACTTGTACAGAAGTCCACGCTACCTGCTAGCTGTGGTATTGCAGGCTTTCTATGTCAACTCACCACATAAGTCACAAATCTAACAAAAAAACAGAATAATAGACGCAACATAATCCAATCGAACAAAAGCACAAAACTCACCAAAACCCCAGTGAAGGTGAAAAGACGTGACTATAGGAGGCAGGAGTCAGCGTGGGGTGTTCTAGATCAAACAGATCGTAGGAAATAAGAAATGGCTGGCCAAGATGCTGGTGAAGTAATCGGCTCGACTGGGAGTGTGTGTAACGGCCAGACAGGAGGCTCGTCGGCCAAAAGCACGCACGTTGCACTGGCGAGACTGGCCGAATGGCACACTGTGAGTTAGAAGGCACACGATTGGAGGGTACGCATCCGAAGGGCATCATTGGGAGTGTTCATAGTGACCAGAGTCGCGCAAAATTATCAAAGTATGCTGGTATGGAGTTGTGCAGAGTGAAGGAGTCGAGCGGGTACAAGACATCCAAAAGGAAGTCCAGCCAGAGGCGTGCGTGGCCAAGATGGCTGGTGGGTGCCGATAGGAGGAGCATGCAGCCGAAGTAGCGAAGGGGGGCGTCGTCAGGGCGTTGCATTGCTGCTGGTCGACTACATTAGGGAAGGGGACCATGTATGGGGGCCTGCTCGCATGAAAATGGAGGTGCGCCGACAGACAGTCGGATGGCAGCTGCAAGGCGGGGGAGGCCGATCGGTGAAGGGCAGCTGGAGGGCGTGTAGTTGGCCAACTGTGTGGGGCGCGGATGGCTGGGAGGTCTCTAGAGAGGGAGACGTCCACCGGATAAGCGCCGCGCAGCAAGGATGTAGCGCTGGGGATAGAAAGGTAAGGGAGGGGAGCTACCAATGAACAGCGTAGGGGTGGAAAAGGGGACAGTGGGGGTGCGATGGGGCACTATAGGAGGGGTAAGAGGTGGCTGGATGCACGGTAGGAGGAGGTGGAGAGAGGACATGGGAGGCCACAATTGTTCATGCTAGAGAGGGAAGGGGATGCAGTGGCTCGTGCGGGTGAGGGTAGGGGAGGTGGCGATTTTTGTTGGATGGGTTTTTTTTAATGGGTCTAGGTTTAGAATAATTAGGGAAAAGGGTTTGTTGAGCGCCACTTGAAGTGGCGTTCAACAACTCGGGTGGCTAGTGCCACTTCAAGTGGCGCTTTGCCACCTTTTTTTTTCTGGTTTTGTTTTATTTCTTTTTTTTTAATTGTTTTTCACCTCATCTCTTTTTAATAAATAATTTCAAAATAAATAAATAAAATTTTAAAAATAATCTTATAAATATGTATTTAAAAATGCCAAATTAATTATTATTATATTTATAATTATATAATTATGACATTATATTTATGTATATATATAATTATATGTGTGTGTATAAATATAATTATGTATATATATAATTAAAAATAAATATTTATAAATATAAATCTATTTATATATATTTTTTAAATAAA
Source organism: Viscum album (assembly GCA_963277665.1). Classification (NCBI taxonomy): domain Eukaryota; kingdom Viridiplantae; phylum Streptophyta; class Magnoliopsida; order Santalales; family Viscaceae; genus Viscum; species Viscum album. The sequence continues at coordinate 1,644,065,309 of OY728145.1, forward strand.
AAATATATTTGTAATTATATAATTATAAACTAATCTTTAAATATAAATATTTATAATTATATGAATATGAATATATTTAAAATATATAATTATGAAAATATTGTTACATATATATTTAAAATTTATTTATAAATATATTTAATATTCATATATAAATATATATGTGTGTGTGTGTGTGTGTGTAGAATTATATTTATAATTATATTTAGAATTATATTGTAATTATAGTTATACTTGTATATGTATAATTATATATTTATACATGTATATATTTACATAGTTATAAGTAACTATTTATAAAAAAAATTGAAATATTGTTAAACATATAGTCTTTCAATACCACCTACTTGAAACTTAAAAATGTTTCAAGTATGTGACTTTGAAAGCCTATAAATTATAATCTAAATGACCAATATGAATGAAACTTAAAACATGTATTAAAAATATACTAAATAGATAAAAATAAAAAAATTACGTAAAAAATGTCGATAGAAAATATTTTATAGGCTTTTAAAACCACCTAGTTGTAAATTAAAAATGTTTCAACTATGTGACTTTGAACGTCTATAAAACATAATTCATATGACCAATATGAATGAAACTTAAAACTTGGATTAAACATATACTGAATAGATGAAAATAAAAAAATTACGTAAAAAATGTCGATAGAAAATATTTTATAGGCTTTCAAAACCACCTAGTTGTAACTTAAAAATGTTTCAACTATGTGACTTTAAACGTCTATAAAACATAATCCATATGACCAATATGAATGAAACTTGAAACTTGGATTAAACATATACTGAATAGATGAAAATAAAAAAATTACGTAAAAAATGTCGATAGAAAATATTTTATAGGCTTTCAAAACCACCTAGTTGTAACTTAAAAATGTTCCAACTATGTGACTTTAAACGTCTATAAAACATAATCCATATGACCAATATGAATGAAAATTGAAACTTGGATTAAACATATACTGAATAGATGAAAATAAAAAAATTACGTAAAAAATTTCGATAGAAAATATTTTATAGGATTTCAAAACCACCTAGTTGTAACTTAAAAATGTTTCAACTATGTGACTTTAAACGTCTATAAAACATAATCCATATGACCAATATGAATGAAATGTGAAACTTGGATTAAACATATACTGAATAGATGAAAATAATAAAATTACGTAAAAAATGTCGATAGAAAATATTTTATAGGCTTTCAAAACCACCTAGTTGTAACTTAAAAATGTTCCAACTATGTGACTTTAAACTTCTATAAAATATTATTATTTTATATACAATAATTAATTAGTTAGTAATATAATTATTAATTATTATTTGTCATTATAATTATTAATTATTAATGGTTAACTCGCTGTGACAAATTTTATTTATATTGTACCTGTACTTTATAATTTAATAGTTAATTGAAATAAGTTTGTATTTAATAGATTTTTGATTTTCTTGTTATTTGACTTAAACAACAGTTACTTATCATAGTGAATAAGTTTTTTAATATATACAACATTACATCCAAAAACATCAACGACGATGCCCCCCGGTACCACAACGCGGTGTCTGAATGTCACGTCCTCTCCGCGTCCGACGTCCATGTCGCTCCGGTGTCCTCTCTGCAGGTTCCTCCTCTTCCGGTGCTTCTGGTGCCTCCTCATGATGCTGTGTAGAGGACTGACCAAAATCATGTGAGGACGCCCCAAAATCATGTGAGGATGCCCCAAAACTATATGGGGTGACATATGGCTCTGAAGCTCCTATAAATGGTAGAAATGGGGTACTGAAGAAGGCCTCGTCGGGAGGAGAGGGGGCCGCCATAAGCTGTGTGACTGCACCCAGATCGAAGTCCATAGTAGTCTGCGGAGACGCCATATGCGGTATATAAATGTCTCCCTGCTGTGCAAAATCATCAGTCGGCTGGGCGAGATCGTCTGTCTGTGGTGCGACGACATCTGCAGGAGCCGCTCTCGGATGTCAATGTGGTCGCCTCTGCCCCACCCGGATGTGCTCGTGTCTGTCGTCCAGCTGGCGGCGGTGGTGGCGGTGCATCCTCCTCAGCAGGCATAGCAGGGACATCGTCATCCTCAGGTGCCTCTGCCTGAAGATATGGATCAGGATATATATGTGGATCCTCATCAAAAAAACTGTCACGTATCAACCGGAGATGATCCAATAGAGCCACCACATCCCGATGAACTACCTCCCGCAGAATATATGCATGCTCCTGAGGCTGCGTGGAATGTGCAAGCTGACCAATGGAGTCTGCCTGCAAATGAAATGACAATCAAATTAATATCAAAAATGAGTTAAACAAAATTAATAAATCTTAGTAAACATACCAATCGCTGAATGCCAATCCCCTGACGTGTAAGGTACATGATGGTATGTCGTCGATACCAGTGTGCATAATCCCCCTGATCAGATAAATGAGAGTGTGATGTGATATATCCCTGTGGAAAGATACTGAATCGGGCACGCCTGTCCCAAAGCTGGATATAAGATGCATGATGTCGCCGCCAGTCTGTCGTCTGTCTACCTATAAGCACAATCGAATGTAACTCGGTAGACTGTCGCGGTGCCAAGGGGATATGCTGTATAAAACCGAACTGGCGCATGACCCGGTCTGGCTGGTGCCACTCAACGATGTGGAAGTGAATGAGTGGTACTACTGCAGCACGATCTCCAGCCAAAGATGTGCAGTATAATGGAAGTGATGCGTAGACATAACCTGTATAAGGAGTCCATGAAACCTGAAATGTAAACTCAAAAAATAAGTCATATAGTATCATGATAATTTTACTGAGATTATATTGAAATAACTTAAAATAGTGATAACAAAACAAATTTTCCTACAAAAAAGTATTGTTTAACTTACATCAGCCGGCACTATACCATCGAATATCTGTCTGAAGCTGTGCACACTATGTCTCGGAGTATGTGCAAACTTCTGAGACTGACTCCACCTGGTGAAAAAAGAGTAACCTACGGTAAGTTTATAAAAAACAATAACAAAAGTACTAAATAACCGAAAGTAATGACGTAGACATACCATCGTCCCCGAGGACAGTCCTGAAGTAGCTCTGGTGCAAGCGGTGCGACAACTCGAGGAGCGATGCGTGGAAAACGCTCCCAGGCCCACATCTGTACTAACACCATGCAACCTGCAATCTGATGTGAATCAGCCTGACAACTGGTGCAGAGAGATCTGTACAGATGTGCTAATACAGCGGATCCCCAACTGTATGTCGCAGTCTGATCCAGATCCTAAAGTAATGGGAGGTACATCATGTGTACCAAAGCGGTGGAGTAGTCGACGCACAACATGCCTCCGAGCAGCCGCAAAATGTATGCACGTGTGTGCTGAAGAAGCGTCTCCTCGTCTGTATCATCTGGAATGACGTCGAAATGATGATCGAGCCACCTCATCCGCAAGCGCGAACCCTGAAGGACACCCCGTGCGCTGATGACGTCAATGCCTAGCAGCCTCTGTATGACTGCAACCCAATCGCCGGTACTGGCCCCCGTAACTGCATCTCCATGGATAGGTAATCCCAGCATGTAGGCAACGTCCTCTAATGTAATAGTCATCTCCCCCTCTGGGAGATGAAATGTGTGTGTCTCTGGCCGCCATCTCTCAACCAATGCAGCTATCAAATGATGGTCGATGGTCTTGAAGTCACACATAGCGACTCCATAAAAGCCTGCACGTCTAAGGTATGGACAAATAGCTGCCGGCGGTGCCTCATGATGAAAACGGTGCGCTCTCCGAACATGAAGATGTCTAACAGGTCGTCGCGCCAACACATCGCGCGACACGTGCGTCTCCTGGCAAGATAAAAGTGGCTGCTCCATCTGAATGTGCAAACAATAAAACATTAATTTCATGTAAGTTATGACTTTTATCATGTAAGATATGTAATTTATCATATAATTTTGAAAGAAGTATAAACACATTGGGTTAGTTGTTGTCTCCTGTGTTTGGGTGTTGGGGTGAAGACGTTCAGAGTTTCCTCGTTTTTGTTTTGTAGTCACTGTAAGTTCATCTTTCATTATAAAAAACTGATGACATTTTCATTTAATAGTTCAAATGGTTTTGTTTTCTTATACAGGTATATTCCTTTTTTGAGTTGGTGTTGTTTGTTTAAAGCTACTCATGTAATGTTGATCGTTCGACAAAAAATGTCACGTGAAATCGTGGTACATTTTCCAAAAATTACCCTATTTACAAGTACAGCAAATATGATTAAAAATGGTGAAATGATAAAAATAATTACATGTACAAAGTTTTACAGTAACTGATAGAGTACGTGATTCATTTTAACCATTAGATGATTGCCCTATGTGTCTAGTAACAATAGAAACATCTTTGCAATTTTGTCATGCCCCAGAGTATAAATCAACCTCAAAAGCTCTAGATAATTTTTCTTGGTAAGGTGAGATGAGAAGGGAGGTATTATACCATCAGGAAGAGAGCAATCATTTCATGATAACTCTAACACTTAATATGCAAAAAATATATTGAACTACTAAATTCAAGTTCATAACTTCAATTACAAACCGAGGTCAAGGTAGATTGAAAACTAAATTCATTATCATTCCTAGAATGTAATGCAAAGGTATATTCCATAGGCAATTTACTACTACTTGGCTAATTAATATAACTACTTCGCTAATTAATATAACTACTTCGCTGATTAATATAACTACTTCGCTGAATAATATAACTACTTCGCTAATAACATAATTATGATAAATTAATGACCTAATTATGGTTAACTAATTACCTAATTATGGTTAACTAATAACTTAATTATGGTTAACTAATTACCTAATTATGGTTAACTAATAACCTAATTATGGTTAACTAATTACCTAATTATGGTTAACTAATTACCTAATTATGGTTAACTAATAACCTAATTATGGTTAACTAATTACCTAATTATGGTTAACTAATTACCTAATTATGGTTAACTAATTATCTAATTATGGTTAACTAATTATCTAATTATGGTTAACTAATTACCTAATTATGGTTAACTAATTACCTAATTATGGTTAACTAATTACCTAATTATGGTTAACTAATTACCTAATTATTATTACTTAATTAACTAATTATGATTAATTAATTAACTAATTATGATTAATTAATTAACTAATTATGCTTAATTAATTAACTAATTATTATTAATTAATTAACTAATTATGCTTAATTAATTAACTAATTATGATTAATTAATTAGCTAATTATGATTACTTAATTAGCTAATTATGATTACTTAATTAACTAATTATGATTGATTAATTAGCAAGTAATGATTGATTAATAACCTAATTACAATTATTTAATTACCTAATTATGATTAATTAATTACCTAATTATGATTAATTAACTAACTAATTATGTTTCATTAATTACCTAATTATGATTAATTAATTAGCTAATTATGATTAATTAATAACCTATTATGTTTCATTAATAACCTAATTATGATTTATTAATTACCTAATTAGGATTAATTAATAACCTAATTATGATTAATTAATAACCTAATTATGATTAATTAATAACCTAATTATGATTAATTAATAACCTAATTAGGATATATTAATAACCTAATTATGATTAATTAATAACCTAATTATGATTAATTAATAACCTAATTATGATTAATTAATAACCTAATTATGATTAATTAATAACCTAATTATTATTAATTAATTAACTAATTATGATTAAGTAATAACCTAAATAGGATTAATTAATAACCTAAATAGGATTAATTAATAACCTAATTATGATTAATTAATTAACTACTAATGATTAATTAATTAACTAATTATGATTAATTAATTAACTAATTATGATTACTTAATTACCTAATTATGATTACTTAATTAACTAATTATGCTTAATTAATTACCTAATTACGATTATTTAATTACCTAATTATGATTAATTAATTACCTAATTATGATTGATTAATTAACTAATTATGTTTCATTAATTACCTAATGATGATTAATTAATTAGCGAATTATGATTAATTAATAACCTATTATGTTTCATTAATTACCTAATTAGGATTAATTAATTACCTAATTATGATTAATTAATAACCTAATTATGATTAATTAATAACCTAATTAGGATTAATTAATTACCTAATTATAACTAATTGATTACCTAATTACGATTAATTAATAACCTAATTATGAATAATTAATTACCTAATTATGATTAATTAATAACCTAATTATGATTAATTAATAACCTAATTAGGATTAATTAATTACCTAATTATGACTAATTAATAACCTAATTATGATTAATTAATAACCTAATTAGGATTAATTAATAGCCTAATTAGGATTAATTAATTACCTAATTATGATTAATTAATTACCTAATTATGAGTAATTAATTAACTAATTAGGATTAATTAATAACCTAATTAAGGTTAATTAATAACCTAATTATGATTAATTAATTAACTACTAATGATTAATTAATTAACTAATTATGATTAATTAATAACCTAATTATGATTAATTAATAACCTAATTATGATTAATTACTTAACTAATTATGATTAATTAATTTACTAATACTGATTAATTACTTAACTAATTATGATTAATTAATTAACTAATCACGATGATTAATTAATTAACTACTTACGATTAATTACTTCACTAATTATGATTAATTAATTATCTAATTATGATTAATTAATTAACTAGTTATGATTAATTAATTAATTAGTTATGATATTAACTAATTATGATTATTTAATTAACTAATTATGATTATTTATTGCCTACTTATCATTAATTAATAACCCAATTACAATGAATTAATTAACTAATTATGATTCATTAATTAAATAATTATGATTAATTAATTTGCTAATTATGATTAATTAATTAGCTAATAATCATTAATTAATAATCTAATTACATTTAACTATTTACCTAATTATGATTAATTAATAACTTAATTATCATTGATTAATAAACTAATTATGATTAATTATTTAACTAACTAATCATTTCATTATCTAATTAAATTTAAAATAACTATACTATTTATAAAATACAAACAGTATATACTAATTCTATAAATTAAACAACTAAATTATTAAATAAATTTAAAGAAAGATTTACCTCAAATTTGTGACGACGTAGGTACACAGGCAGAGCAACCGAAGAGGCAAGGCTTCACCGCAACCGAAGAACGCAAGAAAAAAATTTGAGAGAGAAAGAGAGGAAGGGATATGGAGGGAGGAATGGGGGTGGGTGAGTTAGGAAGTGAAGTGAGGAATGGGGTGGGGGGAGAGGTCCTATTTATAGGATGGGGGAGTGTTTCGGCGCCACTTCAAGTGGCGCCGAATTGATTCGGAAGAAGGGTGCAGCGCCACTTCAAGTGGCGCTGCACGGTTTGAATATATTTTTTCAGCGCCACTTGAAGTGGCGCTGAACTCTATTTCCGCTAAATTGGTGGAGCGCCACTTCAAGTGGCGCTCCAATTCCGAAACCCTTGAGCGCCACTTGGTCTGGCGCTCAAGAGACCCACTAACCTAATTAATTCAACGTTTGACCCATTAAAATAAAAATAAAAAAAAAACCCATCGGGCAAAATTAGTCTAGGGGAGGTGCGGATGGTGGGCTCCTACATGATGGATGGGGAGATGGGTCCGCTGTAGCTGGCCGGACGAAGAAGTGCATCGTTCCATCTAGATGGAGGAGGTAGTGGCCTGGGTGCGACGACCTGCTAGATCGGCAATGAGAGGCTGAATCGACGGCCTTCTAGAGCATGAGGTAGAGAGGCTAGATCGGCAGGATATCGGCTAGCGGTTGGGAGCCGATTTCTGTGCAAGGCAGAGGGGAGCGCAGAGTCACATCAGAAGAGGCCAGCGGGGGCGAGCGCGGAGGGCCATAGCGAGGCGGCTGTTAAGGGGGCACTGTGAGGGTGGTCCGGTGCGGGGAGAGGTGCTGCAGGAGAAAGAGGGAACAGGGCATGTGCAATAGGGTGCGCCAAACAAGGGAAAAGAAAACCCTAAGGAGAGGAAAAAAAGAAAGAGAAAAAGGAAAGGAAAAGGGAAAATGACATGAATTATATAACCAAATAAAACTTAATAAAAATAAAGTAATAATAACATTACTCTATAATACTAATAATAATCTTATTGATAATAGTAATAATAATAACAATAAGTACACATGTTAAATATGATAATAATAATAACCATAAGAATAAAAAAACTTTAAAAATAATTAAAAAATGATAAAAATAATAATTTTTTTAATAATAACAATTCATTAATAATAATCCTATATTATTATTCATGAAAAATATTATTATCATTAATCTGTAAGTAATTTATTTAACTAAATTTTTATGTTTCAACTCCTCCAAATTATTTTTATTTGGTTGATTTATATACAGTAACCATACGGTACCCAGACTAACCTCACGACTTCCGCTAGCCATACAGTGGTCACACACCAGCCTAAAATAATAATAATAATAATAAAATCATTAATCATAATTATAATTAATCTTTATTAATAGTAATACTGATAATAATAATAATCATCATACTGATAAAAATATAAATAATAAAAATATTCACTTCACTTTAATAAAAACAATAAAATTATTAACAACAATAAAATTTTAAATAACATAATAAATTACAAATGACTCTTATTTCAAAAAAAAATTCGAAGACAGGATGATCATGATGATTCCTGGGTGAAGCCGTGTGCGGTTTCCAAAATGCACTCAACCCATTTGCCGAATGAAGTTAACTAAAAAATGCTCATTTTTTACGATACTTTGAAATATCGTTCAGGATTTCACCCAAACGTTGACTAAAATTTTAATAAACCAAAGAAAATAATAAAATAAATTAATTAGATAGGTCGGGGAGTGAAAATAAATATTAAATAAACACAATAAAATTATAATATATATATCATACTAGTGTCACCATTTAACTTTGTATATAGAAGTTAAGGAGAGGATATATGAAGAAATGAAATTAAAATTGAATGGATGAGAATTTTTCTTCTTGAATATCGTCTCCAATAGAACCTTCTTATGACACTTGTATTTTATATTTTTGGAAGACCATAAAGTATTGGACTTAGTGAGGAGATGTGGTAATGTAATTTGGAATAATTTAGTCATGATTAAAGGAGAAGAGGGTGTGAGGTGAAGGGTGGTATTTATAAGATGAGATGAGTGGTGTCCTTGATTATTTTATTCACTTGTTTCTTATTTTGGCTCCGGACTATGAATATTATTGCTTCCCATGACTAGATGTTGTAACATGATAAATTAGTTTGAACCAATGAGTATATACCTCCTCCATACACCATTCATGAATCAATATTAAATTTATTTACTTGTAATGTAAATTGATGTAAATTACAATATTTCACTACTCACAAAAAATTCAGATACATTAAAAAAATCCCAAAAATTCACCCTATGAATATTTCCTCGTTTAGAATTTTAAAAAGTAATATATTTTAGGATAATAATTTTCTAAAAATGAATGATTCTATTTTCAATTAAAATCATCATTTATTCAAAAAATACAAATTTAATTATTATAACTGATTTTATGATACTTCGAAAAATTAAATATGGTCTCAAAAAATTATTAAAATTTTAATAAACAAAATATTAATTTGTTAATCTATTTTAGGAAAATAAATTTTCCATAAAATCATTTTTTAAATTATAAAATTGTAAATAAGAATTTACATCTCAAAAAAATTCAAATACATAAATTATCTTTTCTAAAATACTTATTGACATATTCTATGATATAAATATATATTATTTTTATTTATAAGATACTTAAGTTTTATTTATATGTTAATAGATGAGATTTTTATTTTGATGTTCAGATTAATATTCCTAATGTCCATATTACAATTCCCAAAGTCATGGTTAAGTAATAACATTTAATATTATATCATAGGTCGTTTATGGTAGGTGTTGAATGCAACATAAGCTATAGAAAAAATTGAAATTATTTATTAAGATACATACTGTAAAATATTGGTGTTTAATGTAGATACCACTCCCAATGATTCTAAAATGTATTCAATATGGGGATATCATTTCACAAATTCAATAATTGTTGAAAATTCAATTCTCTTAGTCGTAATGATTTAATAAATTTCATCAGGGTTCATTTATATGAAATTTAAATATTACATCAAATTGGAGGCCTTGTAAATCCATCATTTCCAAGGCCTATACATTTATTATAATCAATATAGTTTTAAATTAATTCATTATAATGATTGTCTCTAGAAATTTTAGTGACATAATGGTTATTTTCTTCTTATTAGAGTATTTATTCATTAGGACCATGTATATTGTTCATGTACAATTATTATTCATTCAAATCATGCTATATTTATTTGGCTAAAACTTTCAAAATGTATGGAAAATTTATTAAACATATTATTACATTTCTCCCAGTTTTGATATCATGAAATCTAAACAATTTTTCGTTTATAGTGTTATATTTGTTTCTACTCTACACTCGTGAACACATTGGAAAAATTTACAATGATATCACATGTTAAACATGTGTTTTATAGTACACTACTAGTATTGATTCATGATAATATTTTTATGGATATATGGAAAACCCTATTTCATTCATATGATTAATGGGTTTCGAAGCACTTATTACTAGTTTTTTTAACATGGGTCACTACTAGGAATGTCAATTAAATTATGATTATCATTGAATGTGGAAACAATTGATGGTGTTTATATCTTATTTATATGATAATTAAGTGTTATGAAACTCTCCAAATTTTTTTTATATGTTCTAATTTAAATATTTCATAAAATTGGGATATTGTTTCTAACTAATACAAATCTAGTGGATGATAACCAAACCTGGGATTCTAGAATGTGTTCCCATTAGAGATGGTTGTATTAGATCACTACTAAATATCTGTAATGGGGCATTATTTTTTATAGGCTGTGTAACACCCCACGATTTCATAGTGTGTTATTTCTTCAAAATAATTCAATAACTTGCACTACACTCAACACCGAGTTCAAGCGCACCATGACTTACCAAACAAGCCGTTCCAAAAAGGTTATGAATAGTATTAACTAAATTATAAACTTTATATAATCCTTATAATTTTAGAATCCATATTATGAGTTTCTTAGACATAATGTAAGAAGAAATTCATCTTCAGTATTGTAGTTTTACCAACTTTTAATAGTGAACCCTTTTTAAATAAAATATTTTAAACTTTTTGACTAAATGGGGACATCAAAAAATTTAAAATAAAACATCCCAAGCTTCCACGGTACGCTTTCCTTTGAATAAAACAATAGCGTGTGTTGTACGCAACTTCGAGTTTTAACACACACCACAATCGATCAAACTAGCCGTTATGAATAGTAATACTTAATTTTTTAAAAATATATATATTTTATATTTCAAAATGGACTTCATTTTTGGATTCGGAATATCAAATTTAGCCTAAGGTGAAATTTTGGTACTTTTCGGATAACTTTCATATTTTGATGAATAGTAAAAATTACTAAATTTTAATTAAAAACAACTTTTTTAATCAAAATAATTAATAGCGATAAATTATTAATTTGAGTGGTTTTAAAGTATATTTAGAATATATTTTTACCATTTAATATAATTTTGGTCATTGGACATAATTTTACAATTAAACCGAACATAAACAAGTGTCAATCTTTTGATAGTTATTATCTCTTAAAAACACGCTTTTTGTTTTGACAGCGGGAATTAATTTTAAATTAATTTCTGCCACTTCTGTGTTTTGAATTTAGAAAAATGGATTCCATATTTGGAATCAGGATGTTCAAATTGTGTAAATAGGTAACTTTTATTTTTAGACATTTTGAATAATTACTGCGGTAAATATTTTATTTACCATGGTTAAGGGTAAATTCGGTAAATAAGGGTTAACAAAATAATATTATAATAATACTAAATTACCCTAAAAAGTGTCTTCACATTATTGGTTGATACATGGTCGACCATGGGCATCTTTGGGTCAATTTTGGGACCCCATTGATCCACTTGAAAGTGATAATGACACTTTATTTTAATTGAGTTAAAATGAATACAAAAATGGCATAAGCTTACATCTTTTAAAAGAACAATTTTTACATAGGGTTATACATGTTGGATTTTCGATTATAAATATTCATTAGAAAGCTAAAAATATTTCCTACATAATTATATTTTATTTATAATTTTTAGACATCAAATAATTTAAATTATTAATGACACAATAATGATGCAATGTTTACCTCATTAATAAATCATTTAAATAAATAAGATTATAATGATTAAAATATTATCTACAACCTGTCCCATTCTTATTGGTTGATGTTATTTAGAATATGAGTAATCCTATATTCGACCTCAATGATTTTTGGACTATTATAAACCGAATATAATTATATTATAAAGTAATACTTTCACTCTTTCCTAAAGAGCCCCTCCTCTCCCTTATAAAAGGAGACCACTTCTACTCATTCCTCACACCTCTCAAGCCACTTGTCTCGTCCAAAATCTGCCCAACTAAGCTCCCCACATCCCTCTACTCCTCCTTGAAGCTTCCCCTTAGGCATAAATCATTTCAATAAGTCCTTTGGTTCCAACCAAAGTGAGTTACCTAAATTAAAGGTAACATTTTCTCTTAAATTATTTTCAATTATTTTGCTTCTCCAACCCCCAAACTCTTTTTATTTCCTTTATTTTGTAACAACACCAGTATCCACAATATAGTAGGATGTTGTTATAAGAAGGATTCAAACTACACATTCACACAACTCCATCTAATGGATGATGAACATAATGTTTCTGTGGATGGCAAACTAACGCCTCACGAAACGATGATTGTTCAAATACATCTTACCGCCTCTCATGGTGGCCATTAGGATGGAACTGTAATTAAATATGATATTAATGATATATATTTTATATATAAGCTTCTGTAATTCCATTTTATTTCATACAATTATTCGTTTCATGTTGTATATACATACGATAATTTCATTTGAGGAAGTGCGGACTACCGCCCCCTTAAAATGATATGACTCGTTCATACCACACATGGAACGTATAAAGGATGGTGTTAATGAACTTAAGTAACATATATAAAATATTATATTTTACTGGAATATTAATATACCTATGTATCATTTGGATTCGATTCTTTTAAAATAAAAATTAAATGGAAGTAGTATTCGTGCGTACGTACGGACTACCGTCTCCACGAACGCGATGAGATTCATTCTCCATCGTATCCATTCAAGTATAATTATCATTTTATGATTTAAAAATGATGTTTAAGGACTTGATACCATTCTGGATATGAATAATATACATTCCATTAATAACTAATATGGCTCACATAACAATGAATGTAAAGTAAAATGAACCCGTTAACACCTGAAATGACGATAATTCTAAGATATTATTAACAAATCAATGTTAAGAGATCATATATTATATCATATTAAAGTAACTGATTCTTGTATTATTAAATAACAATTATTTCACCATTATACAGGAGGTAATCCTACCATCGACCAAGGAAAAAGTACAAAGTAAGGGATTCTCTTATCTCACTTTCAATTCCGTGAGATTTCCATTGTTCGCTACTAAATTATTGAAAGTGGTGTATTGTGTACTTCCATTTGATATATATTATCATGATTCACTTTATATTCATGTTAATCTGTAAATCATTTGGTGGTTATTAACTTTTGGCCATGCGACTCAGTTGATTAACGTGGTAAGGGGTTTCTTGTCTCACTTTTAATTCCGTGAGAATTCCATTGATCACCACTTAATTATTGCATGTGGTGTATGTGTACTACCCATGATTGTATTCATTGTGTAATATACTTTATTTTATGGGTATTTACATCATCATGGTATGATCTTTCTTTCATGGGTGTTTGTTTCTTAAGTTACCTAATCAATAAGGGAATTTGAGATTTCAATTTCCACTCATTTGGCTTTACGCATATTTCATTGATTATATTACCCCAAGATTATGTGTGGAATCACTATTCATTTGATTATGTCATAATTTCCACTCCCCTTCCTATGGATATACTTTTGATACACATAATCACTCCATTGAAAATTCTCAAGTCATTGATATGAATTTGATAAGAGTAATTTTAACTCTTTCACCATTTGTTGAGTTAAACATCCAATTCGTTGGTGTTGTTTTTACAGGAATATGTGTGAATATACTTTGATTGTTTTTCCAATAATATTTAGTGTATTTATATTTTTCACACATAATTATGTTATTGATTTATCCTTAACCTAAGGATATGGCCTTTATGAGAGATTTCATCTCAACTTACATTCCATTGAGACTTCTTTGTTGATATACACCAAATCACTTTTATGTGGTGTATATAATGTACTTTGACATAGTATATCATGAATTCCCTTTATTCTCATGATATTACAAAGTTTTGATTACCTCAATTATTTTCATTCAAGTGTCTCTCTTTTGGTTAGAATCTCTAACTAAAATACCATTTTTAAATGTTTTAATGACTTATTCATCTAAATCTTTCTCATTAATGTCCATGTTTTAAAAATGGTTTTAAGGATTTATTTATATGGACATTAAAGTTTAGAAATTAAAAATCCTTTTAAAAGGTTTCAAAGTGGTATGGGACACTTTGATTCAAAAATCTATTTTAAATGGCTTCTTGACAAATAGTGTGACTTTTAAATGTTTTCAAGAAAAGGGGGATATTTCTCTCAAATAGTTTTGATGATTATTTTCATCTATGTCAACATCCTTCATTATTCATGATTGAGGATAATGTGATACAATACAATCTTCCATATTGTATCAAATGAGTTATATTTGATTGTGGATGTTCTATTTTTATACCATTCATGGTTTGTGGTTAAAGTATTGACATTTCGTATGCTAGTTTTAATACGAATGTTTATTTTATGCTTAAACCTATTCATATGAGGAATGCATTGGACTTAATAAGTGATGGGTGGAGCCCGCTATAGCTCGTCGATGCATCGGTAGGTCTCATGAGACAAACTAGTGTCTTCGCACAAGGCCTTGGCAAAATCTTATTTGTAGTCTTGGCACGAGGCCTTGGCTATGTGGTTATGATAGTCTGGCATTATGCATTCCATCATTATGAAAGTGGTTATTGATATTGCATGTGATCATTCGACTAGTAGAATATCCATGTGAGTAAGTAAATGGAATTATTTCATTTTACCTTTTCCATTTTATGCTGAAGTTCAAGTTTCAAAGGCTTTTGTTTTAGTTATAAATTGCCTTAAGTGTTTATGCTTATTTATGAAAGCTTCTGCTATAATGTTATCCTTACTGAGCATCCGAGCTCACCCCTTTCAATGTTTTAATTTTTTTTTTCCAGGATTATGAAGAAGTAATTTATGAATGACCTGCAGGGATAGTATGAGGGGATATGAAGACAAGATGTTTTTCTTATGATGTAATGTAAAAATTTATGGATGTATCTAGTTATTCCAAGGCTACTAAACTAATCGGTCTTTCAAGACTTGATCTTTCTCATGATCATGCCAATGTTATGTAATAATGCACCGACTCTGGGTAACTAGGGTCGGGGCGTTACAGTTGGTATCAGAGGAAGTTTAGTACAAACCTTGGTAGCTAGATTTAGATAAACTCTGATTAGAGCACGTAGACCTAAGATGATCTTTGAGGATTAGTATAAAAGAACTTCCTAGAATTTTGGTATTGTAGAGATTTTGTGAGTTTTCCGAGCAATACATCCCTGTCTAGATACGAGCAGGTAGAGGCGGCTCTGGCACAGATGTACCTAGGGGTAAAACCCGAAAACACCGCTTTGAACTAGACTCGAACGGGAACTGGTGCACGACAACGGGCCTTGCTGCACTCTTGGTTACGACACTCCCGGGGGATATGCTTAGGATAATTTACATTTTCTTTACAAACCGATTTAAGTAATATATACATAGGATGAGAGTAAATGACCTTGGTTAATCCTAATATGTTTCAAATTGAGAATATGGTGACATTTTAATCTCTAAATGATTTTACGACTACTATTACTCACACAATGCTTTCTGGTTTTAGTCAATGGCTAGATTCCAAGGAAGTCATAGTGACTTTGAGAATGATGTACAAGGTGGGAACGGTGGTGGAAATGAGCAACAAAATGGAATGTTGATAGGCGTAAAAGATATCGTCTTTATGCCAAATCAGTTTTCCAAAAATATGATCAACAACATATATATTAACCAACTCCCAGACTCAACAAGGAAGAGAAAGGTGATAAATGATAAGATCTCCAGCAATGGAGACCATGGAGAAAAGAAACCTCAATTTTAATCATGCAGGAATTGTGGAAAGAGACACCCAGGAAAGTGTCTCAATGGGACAACGAAATGTTTTACGTGCGGGAAGGAAGGACATAAAGTGATGAATTGCCGAAGAAAATTGAAGAGTACTATGGAAGAAGATAAAAATGGTCCCAAGAGTCCATTTACAGTCATTTTCCGTAAATGTAGGGGACCTGGCCATTACCTGAGTGAATGTCCTATTTTATAGGATATTTTCTTGCTCAAAGAAGAAGCTATGCGGAAATAAATGGTTGGAGAAAAATTTAAAAAGTATTAGCACTCCTTGTTGATGGGTTTACTTTGGAATAATTTTCTCTTGTATTTGTAACCCCTCAGTTTTCCATGTGAGAATGATATTTGAGGAATAATTGTCTCTTCTCTTGTGGATATAGGTATAAATAACCATTTGGTTTTATATGATCATTGGGGTTTGAGAAAATGATAAGTTATTATAATTTGGGATGAAAATGCAAAGCATGATATAACATTTGTGGTTAAATTATGTTATTTTGAAAAATTTATCTCATTTTGGTAATATTATAGAATATAGTTTTTGAAAAAGGACAACACGTAGACCGTGTGACAACCCGTCGCGTCGGACAAAGCTGTGGGAATCGAACCCACAACCAAAGTGCGATTGGGATTTATCGCCTACCACTGGACTACGTGAAGTCCCTGGTTAGTATGACTATTTTTTTGTTAAATGATTTTATTGATCAATAATAAGATGATTTGGGTTCTTATGTCTTATCAAATGAATACCCTTGGTATAGGAAAATGATTTGGTGATTAAGTGATAAATGTTATTTTGGAAGATGTTCGTTTTGTTAGGAACACTATATGCCCAAGGAAAATAGAATACAATGAGGTTTCATTTGTAGAGTAATGGTGGATTTTTATCTACATTTTTATTGTTGATTTATAGTGATTTGGGTTATTTATGGAAATGATTAACCTATAACAGTGAATATGTGATGATGTTAATTACTTTTAAGTATGTGACTTTAAGAGTATTTGATGTCATTTAGAGATACAATGTAACATGGGAGACTACATAATCAAATTCTTCTATGTTTTGGGTTTCAATATTAGTTTGGATTATATTAAAGGATTTTAAGGACAATTGGTTATTGAATGGTATCTATTTAACTTTGGGGTATTGTTGGTTTAATTTTAGAAATTAAGATTAGTGCATATTTATCTCAATGAATATCCTTTTAGGGGATCATTAGATCATTCACTAACCATTTTGGTTTTGATTAATCTTCAAAGACAATGTAAATATATGGTTTATCCTGCATGGATCATGTGATTCTATAGAAGTTTATTCTAGCTCTTCCAGTGTGACCAAGTCTTCTTGAATACTCATCGTTTAAAAAAATTGAGTTAGTGGTGGAAATTTATTAAAGAATGAAAATCTACTTAAAATTTAAGTATATCTCATAATGTTCTTAGTCAATATCATAAATGAATTCCTCTTCCTTATGTAATGTAACTTTAAAAAAAAAAGTTGTCCTAGACGGTACCTTAAATCATCACTAATTTATGGCTTTGGGATTGTTGGCCTTTTCATAGCCATGTTCTCTACCACTCTCCATCAGATAATTGATGGTTAGATTTCTCCTCCATATCCATATTTTCCTACATGGAACCCTAGTATGTGTTATTTTCGGTAATCATCATACTTTCCACTCTTCATTTTAAATAGAGGCCTCATTAATTCATTTTTCGATGTGGGATTTTAACTAAGATATTTTGAAATGTCAAAAATGTGTGATCCCAATACCCTATATTTTGTTGAACCGGTGGTACTTCAAATCATCATAGATTGATGAGTTTAAGGACCTCAATTTTATACTTGTTTGTGATTGATGACCTCAACCACTACCTATAAATATTTACGTTTTTCCTCCAATTATATGTCTCTAATTACCACCAATGTTCTCCTAATCGAGATCATAATTTGGTGGTGACCCTTTCATTTCTCTTTTCCTCATATTAAGACTAAATTTTAGTAAACCAATTTCCGATGTGGGTTTTCCCACAAATATATTTTCTATTTTCAACCTTTTATTTTCGAAGAACAATTTCAAATTGCGAGGACGCAATTTATTGAAGGAGGGGAGAATGTAACACCCCAAGATTTCATAGTGTGTTATTTCTTCAAAATAATTCAATAACTTGATCTACACGCAACACCGAGTTCAAGCGCACCATGACTTACCAAACAAGTCGTTCAAAAAAGGTTATGAATAGTATTAACTAAATTTTAAACTTTATATAATCCTTATAATTTTAGAATCCATATTATGAGTTTCTTAGACATAATGTAAGAACAAATTCATCTTCAGTATTGTAGTTTTACCAACTTTTAATAGTGAACCCTTTTTAAATAAAATATTTTAAACTTTTTGACTAAATGGGGACATCAAAAAATTTAAAATAAAACATCCCAAGCTTCCACGGTACGCTTTCCTTTGAATAAAACAATAGCGTGTGTTGTACGCAACTTCGAGTTTTAACACACACCACAATCGATCAAACTAGCCGTTATGAATAGTAATACTTAATTTTTTGAAATTATATATATTTTATATTTCAAAATGGACTTCATTTTTGGATTCGGAATATCAAATTTAGCCTAAGGTGAAATTTTGGTACTTTTCGGATAACTTTCATATTTTGATGAATAGTAAAAATTACTAAATTTTAATTAAAAACAACTTTTTTAATCAAAATAATTAATAGCGATAAATTATTATTTTGAGTGGTTTTAAAGTATATTTAGAATATATTTTTACCATTTAATATAATTTTGGTCATTGGACATAATTTTACAATTAAACCGAACATAAACAAGTGTCAATCTTTTGATAGTTATTATCTCTTAAAAACACGCTTTTTGTATTGACAGCGGGAATTAATTTTAAATTAATTTCTGCCACTTCTGTGTTTTGAATTTAGAAAAATGGATTCCATATTTGGAATCAGGATGTTCAAATTGTGTAAATAGGTAACTTTTATTTTTAGACATTTTGAATAATTACTGCGGTAAATATTTTATTTACCATGGTTAAGGGTAAATTCGGTAAATAAGGGTTAACAAAATAATATTATAATAATACTAAATTACCATAAAAAGTGTCTTAACCCTATTGGTTGATACATGGTCGACCATGGGCATCTTTGGGTCAATTTTGGGACCCCATTGATCCACTTGAAAGTGATAATGACACTTTATTTTAATTGAGTTAAAATGAATACAAAAATGGCATAAGCTTACATCTTTTAAAAGAACAATTTTTACATAGGGTTATACATGTTGGATTTTCGATTATAAATATTCATTAGAAAGATAAAAATATTTCCTACATAATTATATTTTATTTATAATTTTTAGACATCAAATAATTTAAATTATTAATGACACAATAATGATGCAATGTTTACCTCATTAATAAATCATTTAAATAAATAAGATTATAATGATTAAAATATTATCTAAAACCTATCCAATTCTTATTGGTTGATGTTATTTAGAATATGAGTCATCTTATCTTCGACCTCAATGATTTTTGGACTATTATAAACCGAATATAATTATATTATAAAGTAATACTTTCACTCTTTCCTAAAGAGCCCCTCCTCTCCCTTATAAAAGGAGACCACTTCTACTCATTCCTCACACCTCTCAAGCCACTTGTCTCGTCCACACTCTGCCCAACTAAGCTCCCCACATCCCTCTACTCCTCCTTGAAGCTTCCCCTTAGGCATAAATCATTTCAATAAGTCCTTTGGTTCCAACCAAAGTTAGTTACCTAAATTAAAGGTAACATTTTCTCTTAAATTATTTTCAATTATTTTGCTTCTCCAACCCCCAAACTCTTTTTATTTCCTTTCTTTTGTAACAACACCAGTATCCACAATATACTAGGATGTTTTTATAAGAAGGATTCAAACTACACATTCACACAACTCCATCTAATGGATGATGAACATAATGTTTCTGTGGATGGCAAACTAACGCCTCACGAAACGATGATTGTTCAAATACATCTTACCGCCTCTCATGGTGGCCATTAGGATGGAACTGTAATTAAATATGATATTAATGATATATATTTTATATATAAGCTTCTGTAATTCCATTTTATTTCATACAATTATTCGTTTCATATTGTATATACATACGATAATTTCATTTGAGGAAGTGCGGACTACCGCCCCCTTAAAATGATATGACTCGTTCATACCACACATGGAACGTATAAAGGATGGTGTTAATGAACTTAAGTAACATATATAAAATATTATATTTTACTGGAATATTAATATACCTATGTATCATTTGGATTCAATTCTTTTAAAATAAAAATTAAATGGAAGTAGTATTCGTGCGTACGTACGGACTACCGTCTCCACGAACGCGATGAGATTCATTCTCCATCGTATCCATTCAAGTATAATTATCATTTTATGATTTAAAAATGATGTTTAAGGACTTGATACCATTCTGGATATGAATAATATACATTCCATTAATAACGAATATGGATCACATAACAAAGAATGTAAAGTAAAATTAACCCGTTAACACCTGAAATGACGATAATTCTAAGATATTATTAACAAATCAATGTTAAAAGATCATATATGATATCATATTAAAGTAACTGATTCTTGTATTATTCAAGAACAATTATTTCACCATTATACAGGAGGTAAACCTACCATCAACCAAGGAAAAAGTACAAAGTAAGGGATTCTCTTATCTCACTTTCAATTCCGTGAGATTTCCATTGTTCGCTACTAAATTATTGAAAGTGGTGTATTGTGTACTTCCATTTGATATATATTATCATGATTCACTTTATATTCATGTTATTCTGTAAATCATTTGGTGGTTATTAACTTTTGGCCATGCGACTCAGTTGATTAACGTGGTAAGGGGTTTCTTGTCTCACTTTTAATTCCGTGAGAATTCCATTGATCACCACTTAATTATTGCATGTGGTGTATGTGTACTACCCATGATTGTATTCATTGTGTAATATACATTATTTTATGGGTATTTACATCATCAGGGTATGATCTTTCTTTCATGGGTGTTTGTTTCTTAAGTTACCTAATCAATAAGGGAATTTGAGATTTCAATTTCCACTCACTTGGCTTTACGCATATTTCATTGATTATATTACCCCAAGATTATGTGTGGAATCACTATTCATTTGATTATGTCATAATTTCCACTCCCCTTCCTGTGGATATACTTTTGATACACATAATCACCCCATTGAAAATTCTCAAGTCATTGATATGAATTTGATAAGAGTAATTTTAACTCTTTCACCATTTGTTGAGTTAAACATCCAATTCGTTGGTGTTGTTTTTACAGGAATATGTGTGAATATACTTTGATTGTTTTTCCAATAATATTTAGTGTATTTATATTTTTCGCACATAATTATGTTATTGATTTATCCTTAACCTAAGGATATGGCCTTTATGAGAGATTTCATCTCAACTTACATTCCATTGAGACTTCTTTGTTGATATACACCAAATCACTTTTATGTGGTGTATATAATGTACTTTGACATAGTATATCATGAATTCCCTTTATTCTCATGATATTACAAAGTTTTGATTACCTCAATTATTTTCATTCAAGTGTCTCTCTTTTGGTTAGAATCTCTAACTAAAATACCATTTTTAAATGTTTTAAAGACTTATTCATCTAAATCTTTCTCATTAATGTCCATGTTTTAAAAATGGTTTTAAGGATTTATTTATATGGACATTAAAGTTTAGAAATTAAAAATCCTTTTAAAAGGTTTCAAAGTGGTATGGGACACTTTGATTCAAAAATCTATTTTAAATGGCTTCTTGACAAATAGTGTGACTTTTAAATGTTTTCAAGAAAAGGGGGATATTTCTCTCAAATAGTTTTGATGATTATTTTCATCTATGTCAACATCCTTCATTATTCATGATTGAGGTTAATGTGATACAATACAATCTTCCATATTGTATCAAATGAGTTATATTTGATTGCGGATGTTCTATTTTTATACCATTCATGGTTTGTGGTTAAAGTATTGACATTTCGTATGCTAGTTTTCATACGAATGTTTATTTTATGCTTAAACCTATTCATATGAGGAATGCATTGGACTTAATAAGTGACGGGTGGAGCCCGCTATAGCTCCTCGATGCATCGGTAGGTCTCATGAGACAAACTAGTGTCTTGGCACAAGGCCTTGGAAAAATCTTATTTGTAGTCTTGGCACGAGGCCTTGGCTATGTGGTTATGATAGTCTGGCATTATGCATTCCATCATTATGAAAGTGGTTATTGATATTGCATGTGATCATTCGACTAGTAGAATATCCATGTGAGTATGTAAATGGCATTATTTCATTTTACCTTTTCCATTTTATGCTGAAGTTCAAGTTTCAAAGGCTTTTG
The DNA here is from genome assembly GCA_963277665.1 of Viscum album. NCBI lineage: Eukaryota > Viridiplantae > Streptophyta > Magnoliopsida > Santalales > Viscaceae > Viscum > Viscum album. The sequence continues at coordinate 1,644,088,245 of OY728145.1, forward strand.
TTTTAGTTATAAATTGCCTTAAGTGTTTATGCTTATTTATGAAAGCTTCTGCTATAATGTTATCCTTACTGAGCATCCGAGCTCACCCCTTTCAATGTTTTAATTTTTTTTTCCAGGATTATGAAGAAGTAATTTATGAATGACCTGCAGGGATAGTATGAGGGGATATGAAGACAAGATGTTTTTTTTATGATGTAATGTAAAAATTTATGGATGTATCTAGTTATTCCAAGGCTACTAAACTAATCGGTCTTTCGAGACTTGATCTTTCTCATGATCATGCCAATGTTATGTAATAATGCACCGACTCTGGGTAACTAGGGTCGGGGCGTTACAGGCTGGCCCATGTTGAGTTAGAGTCTCTATGATATTTAAATTTTGAACCTAAATAAATAAAAACAAATCATGATATCATGAGTTAAATAAATTTTCATAAAACATGATAGAAACCTTAAATAATTTCCGAAAGATATCGTTTTTATAAATTTATCTCCATCCATATAGTGTATTCAAGCCTGAAAAGGTGAAATCTAAACTATGTTTACCATATATAAAAATACTATTTAAGAAAATATGTTAAACTATTTATTTCATAACAACAATCTGGCATTATTATCACCATTTCAATTTGAGAATATAATCAAAATTCTATTTGAATACATTTAAAAGAATTTTTATAATATATTTTGTTTTTTCCCACACTACATACATACTATATATATTTTTAATTATATATTTTGTTTATAGTTATGTTTCACTTGAACGTTTTTCATAATTTCTTTATATTTTTTTGTTTTTATATTTTTATTCTTCTAGCTCAAATGATTTTTCTTTTTTCTTATTTCTCTTAAATTTATATTACATTCTTATCCTCTCATGTAATGTTATTTTTCATTCATGTTTCATCTTATTGTGTCATTTTTATGTGTCTATTTTTCATTGTATTCATGTCGCACTTTGTTTACTAATTAATAGATTATTTTATTTTATAATCCATTTCTCTCAAAATAATACTATATTTTCTAGATTTATATACAACAGAAATCATTTAAATTTTTATCACATTTTAATAATTATGTTCATTTTTAATGTTTTCCGTGTTTTTTGAGGTGATGAAGAACAATAAATTCCAAAAAGGCAAAAAATGTTCAAGAATTTAAGGCTAAGAATATTTCATTTCCCTTTACAAGCTGAGAAAATTAATAGTACAAGAACTATAAACAAATGTATGTATTCAATGATATAACTGATTGAAGGAATTGATCATCATCTTTGATACCAACAGAATCAACCAAATTTGAAAAGAAAAAATTAAAAGAAAATAAAATAATTTTCATTCACTAAATAGTATATAACTTTTTAAGGCTATAGATTTATGGAATTAAAATTTTTATTACATGTCAATCCCATATTATATCAACTAAATGTGAATTTTCTTTGTTAATAAAAAAAATATTTGGATACTTATCTTACTTATCTCATGCTATTATTGACTCCAGAATGGATCTTATATATTATTGATCCTATAAAAATTTAAAATAAAATCAGATTAGAAGAAAAGTTCTTAATAATTGGTTTTAAATAACATTTTAAAACTCATTCTAAAATATGGAAAAATATTGAACAATTTTCTATCCAAATCAAATATACTATATACAGTAACAAAAAAAATTAAGCATAAAATTAACCATATACATTAGAATCCAAAAGGGTTTTTAGAGACTTTTTTTTATAATCATGAGTAAAGAGATAAACTATTTCTAAAACAATATATTTTTTATATTTAATAAAATTAAAAACAATTTATTTTAATAAAAGTCTTTGGTAATTTTATTAATAAAGAAATACATTTTCAACTGTGTAATTTTACATATGATTAATTTAAAAATTATAACTATTAAAAATTAAATCAATTATTGTTAGATAAAATTATATCTTACACTCAAAAAAAAAAAGAACCATGTGTATGGTTGTAATGTGGATGGGAATATTGGCCCATCCGAGAACAAGGCGGAGAATTTCTGTAGAGGACTGGGTTCAGTCTAAATTCTTAAAAATATTTACAATGATTTCACTATGTTATTTATTAAAAAAAATTTATCGAATTAATTTTTCCCTTTGAAAATAATATTGGATTGATATAAACAGTGATATATAAATAAATTTTTGGTTAGAAATTTGATTCCTTATAAATAATTTTTCCATGAAATAAACATTAGTAATAAAATATATTCCTCGTTAAATACAATTAATATTTATAGATATAAGTTTTTTTAATTGGATCAGGAAAAAAAAATGGGTCACTCCTTAGAAAATATGTGCATTATATACAATGAAATATATATAAACAATATTCATGTTGATAATTTTTTTATTTTACACATATCTGGAGAAAATATAGATTGCATATGTTTTTAAAGAAATATTATAAATGAATATATATATATATATATATATATTTAACTGAGATTTTGTTCCTAAATTACCATCATGAAATCAAATCATGGAGGTGTTGGCTTTTATAAAATAATAGAGAAAATAATTTATTTTTTCAAAATAGTGTAATGCCATGAAAATAATAAAATCAATTATTTTTATGATGGATTTTTTTAAACAAAAATTATTAATTTTAATATTCTTCAAAATAAATTAAATTAATATTAAATTCAATCAGAAATTAAAAAAATTTATTTTAATATGTTCCCCCTTTCAGGTTTAATTTATTTCTTAAATTATAATTTTTGTTATTATATTTTATTATAAAATAGGACTCTATTTTTGGATTAATTTAAATGATTTTTTAAGAAAATTCTTTTAAAACAAGGGTTTGAAAATTTTTATAAATTGAAAATACTTTTTATTCATTACCCTATGATGGTTTTTTTAATGTATAACTATGTATCTTAAAGAGATTCCCTTAGAATCAATGAACATTTTATAAGGGATATAAATAAAATTATTCTCATTGTAGGACTTCTTAATTGAAGGAAATTACCTTTTATCTTTATATTTATCACCACATACTCTATATCTCTCTTTAAAATGGGAAACAATACATTATATTTTAGAGATCACAGTGGTGAGCACTAATGATATTGAGTTAAATTTATAAAAAATCACGATAGTTTATATTTGAGATATTATAGTATGTGCTAATTTTTTACAATATACATGGGGATCATGTACCAATAGTGAACTAACCTTTAAGGATTTATTTTTCCCACAATTTTCATTATTCGAAAATAATAGAAAATTAGTTTCCCAAACATACTATTATGTAAATGCATAATTTGTAATAAATTTTTTTATTTGGTTTAAATTATGTAAAATGTGTATAGATATATTATTATCACTAAAGACAATGAGAAAATTAAATGAATGAAGGAAATGATGATCATTTCCATATTATATTATGTGTTGAAAATTTTCATTAATATATCACATCCAAAAAGAGTTTGTATAAATTTAATCATTTATATATATAACATGGATACATAATAAAAATAATGGAAGATAATAGGATAAATTTAAAACATTAATTTATAAGAATGTACCTTTCATATTTCTCATAACAGTTTTTATTATAATTTCTAATTTTGATGTACAAAGTGGTTCCCTTGATGAATATATATTTTTGTTTGTTTGTGTGTGTGTTAGAGTTTTCCAAAGATAATGGTATCATGATAAGGTATTAGGTGATCATTGGCCATTATAAAAGAATATAAATATTATGGTGAACTTTATACAAATTTTAGGATTACATTATTTAAGGATAAAATAAAGAATCTACCCAAAAATAGATTACAAATTAACAATGAATATTTATGTGGTTTTAGGAAAAATAATAGTTTTTTCCAAATATATAACCAAATTGTCCCATACATGAGCAGTCTAATCATTTAACGCTTAGAAAAATATTGGCTAGACATAACTGGGTCATCATTCCCACTTACTTAAATATATGTTCTCGTGCCTCCTCACCATTATTCATTTGATTGTTTTTAAATTTGTTTGAACCTAGAACAAAGGTAATAAATAATACATAAATTTACATGTTATAATTTACCTATACACATGAATGGATTCTCCCTTTTTGTAGTTAACTAAAAATACCATTAAGTGAGATTGAAATCATAATTAATCAATTTTAAATATATTTATGAAATTTTTTTGTTTATGAAATTCAATATAAATTTTAATTATCACAATATACATACCTAATTTTAATAATTAAATTAATTTCATATTGATAAATTATTTAAAAAAATTACATTTATCAATAAATGTTATATTAATATTAGAATTTTTCATTATTATAAAATTAAAAATCACCAGTGATAAATTTTATACTCATATTACCTATAACTGTATAATTATATAAATATTTTCACAAAAAAATTAAAAAATTAAATTAATTACATATTAAGAATAGCATTATTCTTAATATATATATATATATTCATGGAATGAAAAAAAATATAATTATATGAGTATTATTATAATTAGAATATTTTAAATTAATTCATTCCATAAATTAGGGTGATTATTTTGAAAAGTATTTCATTTGATAAATCATACTAAATCAAAAAATATATATCATATTTTATATGTTCCAAATTGAACCAATTATTTATCATTTACTTTTTTAAATAGGTAAATTAAAATACCATGATGTTTAAATTTTGTCCCTATGGGTTGAGTTAATCCTCATTTTAAAGTTCCACCTACATGATTTTCATCAAACTTAGTTAGAACACACCCATATCTAGTGGACTTACATTATTGTATGGTTGTTGTATATATGACACCATATAAATATCACATATTCTCATCAATGAGAATATGTAATTTAGGACACCACAACATATATTTGGGTGAGAAGACATTATCATACTATTATGGTAGTTGTGAAACACTATCAGGATCATATATGACCATCTAAGTCCACAAACATTGAAGGAGACAAAAATTATACCGTTATTTATGTCATAGAATCACTCTGGAATAATGGGATGGTATATCTACTATTATATTTTCTAAAAATATTCCTAACCAAAGGAACATGTAGAATATGTAGTTAATTTAATAATATTTCATAATTGATAGTATCATTAAAAAAATTAAATTACATCTAATCCAAACCCATTAATATTAAAATGTATTTCGATATCTGGATAATAAAGATTGGGGAACCACATCTAATTTTAAATTAATGATTGGGGGTATATGATTCCATGAAACTCAAATGATTTTTCGAATTTTGTTTCTAGGCATAGACAAAAAATAATGAAAAATCAAAATTATAGATTCATCCAATTTATATAAAATTTTAAAAATATTTGAATGGTACTATACAGTAAAAATAATCATGAATTCAGTTTTTTACATCCTTAAATTCCATTAAGGCTTTAAATAAATTTGATATCATCATAGCTTCAATATCTTGATTAAGACAAAAAATTTCAATCTTTTAATAATAATACATATAACCATTATTTTAACATAGATAATATTATATAGATCCATAACCTCTTAATCATAGGTATATAACTACAAATAATGTCGGTCTAAGTCTTGATGAAGTGTTCCCATCACTTAACAAATAGTATCCTCCATGACCATTCATTATCTATAATTATTTTGGAACCACCACATATACATAATCTTCTTGATGTGTATTAATTATTGTAATAATAAAATCTGACAAAAACTCTATTAAACAGATGGTTCATATTGATACTTTCTAAAATTTTTGTTAATTAATGATATCATTCACAATATGGTGGATTTTATTACAATTGAAAATCCTCTATGATAGGTTCATTGATAGACATAAAAGTCAAAAAAATTTATTATATATATATATATGATGGGGTCTTATAGAACATCTTCCATAAATAATTCCATATAGTTAGTCATGTAGTGTTTTGGAATTTTAGGGACTCTATGTCTCTCTTGAGTTACCTCAAAAAATACGATATATTCTATATGAAATTCTCACCCATGTAGATTAAATGTTCATATTTAAGGTTTCATGCTTCCTCCAAAAAAAAACTCACATAGTATTCACTACCGGAAAGAGGTTGGTGATAAACTATTTTATGAATTTTATTTCATCTTTCATCATCACTACTAAAAATAATATATTGATTTCACATATTATATGTTGAACAAAAAATATAATTATTAAATTAATGAGTTTATACTGTCTTCTTCATGAATTTTTTCATCCCATATATTACAAACTCTTAAAGAAGAGAAACATATAGTTATCCACCATTGGTTTCATATGCTCAATCCATCATTAGGTCTATAAAAAAATTATTACAACCAAATATATTTAGTTACTAGGACATCATAATCTCCTACAAGATCAGGATTTAGTGGTGCGTTCTAAAATTTCCTTACTATTCTAGTATTAACAATCGGGGTAGTTGGAATATTCTAGAAGGTGAACCATTACATATGATTTGATGGAACAATTTATATAGTTTGAGCTAATCCATCCCTATCAACACTTTTTTTTGAATATAGTGACTGATTTAGAAGATATTGTCCTTGGTTTATTGCGATGTGGATGCATAGATATGTTTTCAATTAGCTGGGCTATATAATTTAATGAAAAATAATAATTTCATATTCAAAATTAATTAGGCCATCAAGAGAGATGGGAAATTATGTTAATATAATGGAAAAGTTATGTTCAATGTTTATTCATGATCCATCTATCACAATATGGTAGGGACATCCAGTGAAGGTGATATTTATGGTTCTTCCATCATATTCATAGCTACATCAACTGAAAGACACTGAGGATTGACAGTGAAAATTTATGTGCATATTTATAATACAATAATAATGAATTTTTGATGTTTTTAAATGATAAAACCAAAATATTTTAATGTTTTCTTAAAACAATTTACAATTTGGAATATAGAATGAAAATGAGCAAAATTGTAAAAAGTGCTAAATTCTATATTTTTGACAAATTTTTACCTGAAGGGTATTTTAGTCAATTAATGAAAAATATAATATAAAATTGAGTGATTATTTTTTTTTATAATCGTTATTTTATTTCCTATAACTATATCATCTGGACTAGGAGCTTAATTGATTACCTAGAGGCCATAAAAGTCAACGAATTTGAATATTTTTTTTGGTGTACAACATCGACCCTACCACAGTGAAAAATGCCCATCTCAGCCTACATGAATCCAATTGAATTGATTCCACCTGTGATAGTACGAGGAAAAATAGTACCATCTCTACAAATAATTTGAGGGAGTTTTGACGAAATTAATGTTTTTATTGAATGTTATACTTTTAAAGGAAGCTTCTTGGAACCTGTATCTAGAAAAACATACATCCAATAAAAAAATAAAAAATCATACATTTGGTGTCCCTTTAAGCTGAGATACAAATGTTGGACATACAATACATTTATTAATAACATTCATGATGGGGTCGACACATTAGTCGGCTAATTAATGGGTCAGAAAATCTACAAAATGAGGACAAAAAAATCTTTTTATAAATAGAGATGAGCTTTTACCAATCAAATCATTCTTTCCCATCCCCACACCATCCAGGAACCAAGGGGAGGAGTTAAAGATCCATTTATTATTTTTATTTATTTATATTCATTTTAATATTATATTTCATTTACATTTTAATGCATTAATCTTTTTGTATTAAAGCGTTCCCCATTTTTCTTCTATTCCATTTCTATTCCAATCCCTATCTTATTCTCTCGCTTCTATATTTTTATCATGATCACTACGAACTTCACCATGGAAAGTGACTAACTAGAGGCTCAGGCCCAGGGGTGGCTTCACAGTTTTTTTATCATGGATCTTCAGTTGGAAATGATTTTATTCTATTAGTGGTGGACACAGGACTATTGCACGACTGTGATGGTCTTCCACCACTATACTATTTCCAATTCTATTCAATTACATTGATTCATTCATTTTGTTCCCTTATATTAGGAAAACACTTTATGAAAGGGAATTTGGGGTTTCCATGATGGATGAAATGGCATAAGATGGAATCGGGACTTTTAGGAATAACATTCTTGGTTGAGGTATTATCCTAATTGACTATTGGAGAAGGTGTGGTTTGGTGTACTTGAGGAATGATAAAATCACAAAAACTTTAAATAAAATTAATTTAATTCATTAATGTGGTTTTATAAAATGATTTATCAAATTGAACATAATAAATAAATAAATAATGAAAGAACTTGTGTTATCCTTCCTTTGGACCAGGTACTTTCTTTCCTAATTTTATTCTGTTAGCATTTTCATCCACATTTAGATTAAAATATTTCATTTCAGTTTGTAGGCACACTATTTTTCAAAACCAAAATAATCATTTTCAAAAATAATATAAAAACATAAAAATAATTAAAATAGGTGAATTATAATTAGTTATTGAATCTTCTTCAACGCTCCTCAAGATAGATAACCTTGGTCAGCTTCTGAGCGGCATTAGAAAAATAATTTTTTCCAAGGTCTACGATAGGCATGCATCAAAACTGGCACCGTTTCTGGGGAGATAATAAGTTGTTTAGATCACATTTTTAAAATTCAAGTTTTTTAAAATATTTTTCATTGTTTTCATTAAAAAAAAATAAAAATATTTTTCTACGATGAATTCAAATTCATATTATTGTGCAGTAGAATATTAATCACAGGTGAAATATCAAGGATCATAAGTTGAATACAATGATCTAAATGACCAGGTGGATAGGACGAGAAATACTATGGATGACTTGTCGATAAATTTCAAAGATAATTTGAAAATGTTCGTACATTTATGGAGCAACCAAACCCTGATTCGGAGCAAGATCTTGAGGTAGTGGTGTATGCCATTTCACTAATAATCATTGATAATGTAGAGGAGGTAAATTTAATGGAACCTGAAGACTAATTCATCCTCAGTCAACAAATTCTACCTTAGATAGATGGAAAATAAGATGACTTCCATACTGAGCTACATGTTTGATATTGTAATGGAACAGACCTCTCTATTTCATTCCCTTACAAAAATCAGATGGTTGAGGTGTTATGGTAGGTCAAGAGACTCATACCCAACATTTTTCCAAATTCCAAGTTATCTGAATAGTGTTTTGAGTTTGGTGAATAGTGTTATGGTGTCACTGAAACTGTGTGACAGAAATAGTGTCACATAAATAGTGTCACAGTCATGGTGTCACAGAAACGTTGTGACAGAAACAGTGTCACGGTCATGGTGTGACAGAAATGGTGTGACAGAAACAATGTGACAGTAATGGTTTCATAGTCAAGGTGTCCTAGAAATGGTGTAACAGAAACAATCTCACTGAAATGGTGTAAGAGTCACAGTGTCATAGAAATGATGTGATAGAAATAGTGTCACAACAACAGTTTCACAATCACGGTGTCAAAGAAATGTTGTGATAGAAACGGTGTCACGGAATTGGTGTCACATAGAAAATTTCATAGAAACGGTTTCATAGTCATGATGTCATAGCCACGATGTCATAGACACAGTGTCACAGACATGATGTGACAGAAACGGTGTAACAACTCATGAACAGTGTTTCTAGAACTCTTTCATATTTCATTTTTCAAATTTCAAGATTTTTTTCCAATTTCAATGATTTAACATTTGATTTGACGTAAAACACATTAAAGGCCTTGTTTTAAGGGATTTAAGGTTAATTCAAATCCCATAACGCATATATCAACTTTTCAATGGCTTAGGATGCTATTACATGGTTAAACTGTATGGTTTAATGAGCTAAACATTTAATGGAAAATATAGTGTATCTTAAACCACTGCTCCATTAAATATCTTAAAGGGATGATGTATCTTCCTCCATTTTTCTTCCTCCTTGTTCTTTAGTGCAAGTTGATAGAATATTTTTTTACTTCCCATAGGAATCGTGAGATCAAACCTTTCCTCGTGGATTGGTTTCCCTCGATGTACTTCTTGCTACAAGTGCACCCCCTATTTTGGTGCAATCAAGTAGTATCCATCAATAATTTATATAAGTTATGATTTATCATATTTATTTTGGATTCATCTTTTCCTATTTCCCCTTGAAACTTTATGTAAAGTGATCTCCATGCTTCTAATAGATTTTCATGGGTTCGGTTGGTGCAGTCGTGCTGCGACATCCTCAGGTGGATGATGTTGTCATGGGAGGAGATGATCATAATCCGTTGCGTGGATCGTTTTCGTTTAAAGAATGATAAAAAACATTTGAGATAGGGGATTAATTGCTTCTCTTTACTTTTATGTGAAAATGTATAGTTATCATTTTCTAACCACTGGATCAGAATGTAATTGACATAATAAATATTGGAACCAGATAAATAAATTGATATCGATCATATGTTATTGCCTCTTGTTTTTCTAGATAGTGTTATATCAATACTTGTGTTGTTTAGATTTTCATTCATGATAGAAATTGGTAATGAACATAAAGGCGTAATTAATTGATAATTTTTTGCCTAATGAAAAAGAGCCATGTAAATGAATCCTGTTGTTTTTGTTATAATTTGATTCTAGTCAAATTGATACATTAATCATGTTTAATTATTTATTATAGCTTACTATTAAGGTTACCCATAGTTGGAACCCAAAAATAATAAATTGGTTAATTCTAAATGGATTAAAGAACTTTGTGTTTGATAAAAAGATAATGCCTTATTGGTTTCTTGGTTACCCTCTTTCTTATTTAGGCCAAGAGCATTATGCTTGGAATGTGAGATCTCATTATTTATTAAATAAGAATTCCTTTTTAAGGACCATGAGACCATTTGGTATAATGTTGTTTTCGTACTGCTTTTTTTACGATGTGAGTCTGAATGTCTTTTTTGATATGTGGGGGCATGGAGGCCTACAGGTTGTGGTAGTATTTGATGCCTAGAGTGGATATATGCATCAGTTTATGAATGTGGGTGTCAGGGAGGACACCTGAGATGATGTAATGGGTTTTATCTGAATGATTGGACGGTTTCTTTCTCTTGTTTTTTATTTATCACAATTACTTTACCGACTACTCAAGGAAGCTAATTTTCTTACCCTCCGTCCAAAATGGGGCGAAGAAGTTCGGGGTACACCACATGCTTTTCGTGTTTATATTATTGAGGGATGATGGGTCTATGATCTTTCTATAGGTGGAGATGAATGGATTGGTAGTTCATCTACTAATTGTGTTGATCCCACTTTTGTTTAGTATGATATATTGATTTTCTAGAATTCCTAGGAAAATGGGAATGTAATAATATTGTTAATAAAGGATTGAATAAATTATGTTAACCAATGGGGTTGGTGTTTTCTTGGACACAATGTTGAAGTTTTCATTTGAAAGAAAAATGAACTTTAGGTGTGATGCAAATGAAATATAATGCTGAAATTATTAATGGGTAATAAATGTTTGAATTAATGTAACGTGATACTGATAAAAAGGGAATGATGTACTGTATTAAATATTTTTAAATGGTTGTGTGCATATAGGACACATAGTCTTAGTTGTGGAAGTCGAGAGTCCGAGTGATGTTAGCTGGAGTTGATTCTATGACAAGGTTATGCCCATAGTGTGGTTGTGAGTTATAGTATATTCCATACTTTTTTGGGTTTCTATATGATTCTCCACCCCGTTAGTTGGGGAATCTGACACCCCAGGGATTTTGATCCTTGGGGGTGTTTTCCCCTACATTCTGGTTAGGGGATGGTTGAATGACTACCCTTTTTGGCCCCACACTCTTCTCTTGGAAGTTACATGGGATGGTAGGCACATGGGTTAGTATTACCCATATATGTGTATAGAAGTCTGTAATGTCATGTGGTTATTCAGACAAATATATTCTGGATATAGTTTCCTATGGACTACTATATGTGTAACGTGTATAGGCTGTGATGGCTTGAGGATCCTTACTCAGTGTGTGGGCCATAATGGCTTGTGGTATAAGGCCCGACGTATGATACATGTTATGTGAGATGTTTTGGCTCTCAAAAACTACCTGGTTACAATGATTACATGGACATGGTAGATTTATTGCATGAGGTTCTTGTTGTGGTGCTTCACCTAGGTGTCTATGAATAAGCCTTTTTGGCGAGAGATGCTTATGATGTGTGATGTTGGTACAAAGTAGTAAACCAGTGGGGAAGTAGTAGTGTGGTACATTTGATATTATTTATTATATTAAATACTCTTGTATTCATTACTTCATGAGAGTTGTCTTGGTGAGGATATGAACTTAGTATACTTGTTTATGTGATGAGTTAGTTTCACTTTCTATTTATAGGATTTAGCATGCTTTCTTTACTTTTGCACGAGAGGCTCTGAGGAGGATCATATTGAGTATACAGTTATACTCACCATATGAATATATAAACTATTTTTCAGGTCACATGGAGCAGTTTGGAGATCCAACTTGTTTCTACTAGCCTGGGGTTGTAGAATTTGTGCGAGATTGTGGTTGCTGCTGTTTTTACTTTCCTTTGGTAGTTGGAGTTTTCCCCATACAGTTTTAGTAGTTTTTCATGACTTTACATTTGTGAACTTGGTTTTTCTTTTATATTTTAGTCTGAGATGGAGTTATTTGGTGTATATCTTATCCCTCTATTTTTCATGTGTTCTCAAAAAGGGAATTACCTCCAATTTGTGTGCATACTATACCCTCGGTGCTAGTTGCCACACATGGCTTACTAGAGGTGGGACTCAGGGGGTCACTATCTCACTTTTCACATTGTCGGCCCAGGAGGGGTAGACCTTGTGGGTAGGGGGTCATGTAAGAGTGGGATTATAGGTCTATTTAAGGCATGGGATATAGTTTGGTGTTTGGGATAGGTGGGGTTTCATGGGCTGGTAGGGAAACATTGTCAGCCATGTCTAGCAAGTGATGTAAACATTGGAGTCCCACAGAGACAAAGGTGTTTAGGTCCCCATGTGATCTGACGCACAGACCATTATGTTTGTAATTTCTAATAATCGATGTGATACTTGTTGTTGTGTAGATAACTAAGAAAAGATCATATATCATTTTTTATTATCCCTATGTTTGAATCGGTAGACCATTGAACAGGTTAACCTAAAAGGAATAAAAGAAAACAGTCAATCAATTAATTTTGAGTCTTCCATATTCTAGGTTTAGGAGATATAACTATTTGTTATTTTTCACATATGGCTTTGGGTCGATGTCCAAACCCGGATCACATAGAAGATTTTTAGTAGGATATACCATCAGATCGTCATAGGGTAGAGGTTGACGATGATGAAACTTGGAGGAGGAATCTCTGAGTGTTTCAGAACCAGAGTCTGCAAAAGTACGAGGGCTCTGTTTCAGATGCAGTCACAGTAGAATGGTTGATGGAGGTTGAGATAGAATTCATTTAGATCTGTGATCTAATAGAGAAATGGGTTTTCTTGGTAGTGATGATGCTAAATGGAGAAGCGAGACAGTGGTGGTTCTTGTTCTTTGGGGATCGTGAGGGTCGGTGATCTCATGGGAGGAGTTTCGAGAGCTGTTTTGAGTCAAGTTTCTTTCTTCGACCGTGAACGCGTCCAGTCACCAGGAGCTTCCTTCCACTTGACTGGGGAGATCCTATGTGTGACAGTTTGGAATCCATTTCAAGAACCTTTTATGATATACTTCGGACCTATTGACAGATGAGGAGGCCATAGTGAGGAATTTTGTGGAGGCCTTACATCCAAATTTCTAGTGCCAAGTCACCCCATTTATGCGGATGACATATCTTGAGGTGCTGGCGAGGGTAGAGGTTGTCAAGAGGACATTGGCCCAATACGAATAATCTCAAGAGGGGAGTCATCACGATTCATTATGAAGTAGATCTGTGGTCTAGGGTTCTACGTTTTTAGGGTAGAAGAGTTTACATTTGGCTCGAGGTATGTCCCAGCCCTCAGCATCTCATATCGTTGGGGGTAGGGGCTCTTAGGCCTATTCTAAGAGGTCAGTTGCTTGTTTTTTTTTTGTAAAGGGAAAGGTCATTAGTAGAGAGAGTTTCCAACCTTTCAGGACGGTCATCTACACCAGGTTTTCTGATCATGGTTCCTCTATTGAGGAAGTTTCCAGCCAATTCAGCAGCAGCAGGTTGCACTAGCTTTGGATCTATAAAGGGTAGATGGGATGGGTAGTTGACTGTCTATTGATGCTCCCTATCATTAGAGAGAAGAGCATGTCCATGGTGGTGGTCTTCATCAAGGTTATAGAGGTTATGGAGGAGGATGTGGTCTGCTTCAGGCTTTAACATTTCCTGCTCAAGGTGATCCATATATAATTCAAGGTACCCTTGTCTTATTTTCTACATTGGTGTATTCCTTGTTTGATTCAGGAGTGACACACTTATTCCTATCACCTACCCTTTTCCTTTCTTTGGTACATGAGGTACAGAGACTGCCAGTGCCCTTGGCGTTGACTATGCCAGTTGGAGGTCAAGCTGTCTTGTTTGAGGTATGTAGAGACTGTGAGCTAGTATTGGAGAAGCACTACTCTGGGGGGATTTCCTATGTTTATGGATACATCCATAAGATTTTATTTGTGGCATGGATTGGTTGTATTTGGTGTAGGATATCGTGGATTGCTTCTGGAGGTAGGTTGTGTTCATCGATGATGATGATGAGTTATTGGTGTTTATTAACAAGCAAGACCCTCAGATGGGTCAAAGACATGTTTCGTCCTTACCATCCAAGATGGCAGAGCTGATGATGAGTTCTTCAGAGGTTCAGTAGTTGGAATTTCCTAGGGTCATAGAAGAGTACCCTGATGTTTTTCCAAAATAATTTGTAGCATTAACCCCTCGACGATAGATCAAGTTTGGGATCAAGCTACAACCAATAATGTCTCATATCACTATGAATCCATATAGGATGTTCCGTTTAGAGTTACGAGAGCTAAATATATAGCTTTATGGTCTGTTATAGTGCAGTTTTGTTCGGCCGAGTGTGTCACAATAAGGTACAACAATTTTTTTCATAAAGAAGGATGAAGCCAGATTGCGGTTGTGTATCGATTATCATCGCTTAAACAATGTGACAAGTAAGAATATCAATCCTCTTCCTCATATTGTGGATTTATTCAATCAACTGAAGGGTGAAATATGAATCTCAAAGATTGAATTGCAGTCAGGATATCATCAAATGTGTGTGAAGTATGACGATATCTCGAAGACTGCTTTTCATTGTAGTCATGGGAATTGCGAGTTCATTGTAATGTCGTTCAGTGTGACGCATGATCTAGCTGCGTTAATGGGATTGATGAATGTTGTGTTCAATTAGTTCCTGGATATGTTCGTAGTGGTTTTTATTGGTGAAATCCTTGTGTACTCCGTGTCTGAGGAGGAGCATGAAGAGCATTTGCATGCCATTTTGGGAGTTCTTCTTCAACAACAGTTGTTTGGGAAGTTGTCGAAATGTGATTTTTGGGCAAGAGAAGTGTGTTTCTTAGGTCATGTTGTGTCCAAGAAGGGAGTAAATATGGATCCGTCAATGATACAAGTAGTTTTTTCAGGGGTAGTACCCCTAAAGGTGGTTCGTAGCCAATTTCGCTCGTGTTACGACTCCTATGATGGAATTAACAAGGAAGGATCAGGCATTCATGTGAACTGATTAGTGTCAGGCCACTTTTTAGTATGTGAAAGTGAAGTTATTAAGTGCTTCGGTTTATTGTCATCCTGTAGAGGGAGTTCAGTTCGATGTTTTCTGTAATGCTTCGCATCCTGGGTTAGGCTCTATTTTGATCTAGCAGAGATCAGTTGTTTCTTTGGGGTCTCGGTAGTTGCGTCTCCATGAATGTAACTATGCCACCCATGATCTCGAGATAGCAGTCGCAGTTTTTTCTCTGAAGTTGTGGAGACCTTACCTCCTTGGCGAGTGCATTTTGGTTTTCACCGATCATAAAATCCTGAGGTATGTTTTCTCACAACATGATGTAAACATGAAACATCATCGGTGGATTGAGTTATTATAGGAATTAGACTTTGAAATCCCGTACACACCTTGTATGATGAATTTTGTAGATGATGTGCTAAGCCGGAAGTCACTTAGTGATGCAGTGCGTGAAACTTGTGATTCCTAGAGAGTAATTGAAGAACATTCAGCATTATAGCTCGATATAGGGGAAGGTGGGTGCAAAGGTTGTCCTTTTCAAAAAACAGTGTAGTCACCTCTAGCACAGTAGGTGTAAGAGTCCCAGTTGAGGTATCTTGAGGTGGAGTTCTGGAGAGAATTTTTTTTGTGGTGAGGCCCCTGATGGTTGTTATGAGGATGAAAAAAACCAAGTGTTGTATCATAGATGACTTGTTTCCCCTTGGAGATGTGTGAGACAGTTCTCAAAGAGTTCTAAAACTCAAATTTAGTGGTGCATCATGGATTGACCAATATGTACCAAGGCTTGAGGTGTCAGTTTTGGTTTCTTGGGCAGAAGCATGCAGTTGCGGATATTGTGTCTTGATGTATGGTCTGCCAAATGGTGAAGGCCGAGAACCGTGTCCCCAGTGGATAGATCCATCCATTATATATTCCTCACTGGATATCGGAGTACATCTCAATGGACAATGTTACTAGTTTACCTTGATCTTATGGAGGACGTACATGATGCTATTAGGGAGGTAGCATATCGTTTAACAAAATCATCTCACTTCATAGCAATCATGGAGTCAAGTGCAGTGGATGTTTTATTGAGGCAGTATATGGAAGAGGTGGTGAGACTTCATGGAGTCCAAAATAAAAAAAATTCTAATTGAGATCCTATTTTTACATCTAGGGTGTATAGAGGTCTCCAGCATGATTTCAGTTCTCAACTATTCCTTAACACTAATTTTCTTCCTCTGGAATAAGATCAGACAGAGTGGACTATCTAGACTCTTATAGACATGTTATGCTCTTATGTCCTAGATTTTGGAGGTTCATGGATGAGTCAATTACCCTAGGTGGAGATCACTTACAACAATAGTTTTCAATCCACCATCAATATGTCGCCATTTGAAGCCTTTTATGGCTAACCATTACATTCTTCATTGGGATGGACTGGTCTCGAAGATTTAGCGATTCTTGGACCAGATCTATTGCAGAGTACGACAGATATGGATCAGGTGATTCGTGAGATGATAAAGATAGTGTGGGATCATCATATATAATTTTATGATCAAAGGAGGAGACCTTGGGAGTTTGATTTTGGGGATCACAGGTTTTGGAAGGTGACTCCCCATCGTGGGTAGTGAAGGTTTGGTCGTGGGAGTAATATTTCTCCCTTGTTTGTTGGTTCTTTTGATGTGTTGGCTCGTGTTGGAGATGTGGCATGTCAGATAGCACTTATTGCGCCGATGAGCTAGATAATGATGTTTTCTATGCACCACAACTCTGTCATTATCTTCATGATAAGTCACATGTCATCGAATGGGGATAGATCGATGTTGATGATGATGCGACCATTGAGGAGCAGCCAAAGGAGATCCAAGACCACAAAGAGAAGGTCTTGTGTGGGAGTTCTATTCCCTTGGTTCATGTCTTATGGAGAGATAGTGGCATGGAGGATAGTAAATAGCAATGTGTGTCACATATACGTTCTCATTACCAAGATTTTTTTGATGTTTAACTATTTTTATGTAACATTGTTTTCATTTTGGTTATAGAACATTCATGCTTATAAGAAAAATATCATATGTTTAATCTAATAGCTTAATCTATTTTGAGAGTTATCTCGATGAGTGGTAGTTTGGACCCATTTTTTATTCCTTTTGAGCTGGGTTTTGATTCTCAATGATGAGAATGTTTTCCAAGTATCTGATGTAATGTTCCGACCCTATCTTGTTTGTTCCCTTGCAGAAATCGGGTGGTTGAGGTGTTCTGGGGTGTCAGGGAGACTCATCCACAACAAATTGTGAAAATTATTGTTCTTTGAATAGTGTTTCTAGTTTTGTGAATAGTGTCATGGTGTCACAGAAATGGCATGAGAGAAACGGGGTCATAGAAAATTTGTCACAATCACGATGTCACAGAAACCATGTGAGAAAAATGGTGTCTGAGAAACGGTGTCATAGTCTCGGTGTCACAGAAAGAGTACGACCAAAACAGTGTCACAAAAACTTTTTCCCAGTCATGGTGTCAATGAAATGGTGTGACAGAAATGGTGTCAGAGAAACTATTTCACAGTAACTGTGTCACAAAAATAGAGTGACAAAAACAGTGTCACGGAAACAGGGTCATAGTCACGGTGTCAAAGAAATGGTGACACAGTCATGGTGTCACAATCACGATGTCACAGACACTGTGTGACAAAAAAATGTCACTTCTCATTATTAGTTTGTCCAGAACTATTTCATATATATATTACCAAAAATTCATATTATTTTCCAGTTCCACCGATTGAACGTTTTATTTGACGTAAAATGAATTCATGGACTTGTTTTAAGGGATATAAGTCTGATTAAAAGCCCACAACTCCTATATTAATTTTTAAAATGTCAGGATTCTTTTACGTGGTCAAAATGCATGGTTTAATGCGATCCACATTTAATGGAAAATCTACAATAACATAAACTATTGCTCCAATAAATCATCAAAAGGGATGAGACATCTTCCTCTATTGTTCTTCCTCCTTGTTCTCAGGTGCGATATTCTAAAAACATCCGTTCCATCCCATAGGAATCGCAAGATTATACATTTCCCTATGGATTGGATTCCTTCGACATTCTTATTAATGCATGTGCACCCCCTGTTTTGGTGCAACCAAGCAGTTTTATTCAATATTCTATATAAGGTATAACTTATCGCCATTCTTTTTGGTTCATATTCTCCAATTTCTCCTTTCCATTTTATGGCATGTGATCTCTATGATTCTAATGGAGTTTCTTAGGATCAGTTTGTGTGGTCGTGCGACGACATCCTTAGGTGGATGTAGTTGTCCAGGGAGGAGGCGATCGTGATCTGTTGTGTGGATCGTTCTTCTATAAAGAACGTTAATAACCTTTTGCGGTAGAGGATTCATTAATCCTCTCATATTTTATGTGAAAATTTATAGTTAGTATGTTTTATCCATTGGATCACAATGTTATTAACATAATAAATATTTGAACAGGATAAATAAATTGATATTGATCATATGTTATTGCCTCTTGTTTTTCTAGAGAGTGTGATATCTATGCTTGTCTTGTTTTGATTTTCATTCATGAGGGATATTGGTAATGAACATAAATATGCAATTAATTGATAATTGTTGGCCAAATATAAAGATTCATATGAATGAATCCGGTTGTTTTTTTGTAAATTGATTCTAGTGAAATTGGTAGAGTAATAATATTTAATTATTTTCGAAATATTATTGTTTAGGTGAACTATAGTTTGAACATACAAATAATAAATAGGTTAATTCTATATGGATTAATGAAATAGATTTTTGGTGAAAAGATAATTCCCTACAGGGTTCTGAGTTACCCTAATTCTTATGTAGGAAAAGAGCCTTATGCTTGGAGTTGTGAAATCTTATTAT
Source organism: Viscum album (assembly GCA_963277665.1). Lineage (NCBI taxonomy): Eukaryota > Viridiplantae > Streptophyta > Magnoliopsida > Santalales > Viscaceae > Viscum > Viscum album. The sequence goes on from OY728145.1 coordinate 1,644,107,744, forward strand.
GTATGAAGGAAGAATGCCTCCTTTATGGACGAAGAGCTCAGTTGAAATAATTTTGTTTTCTTGATACTTATGTGGTGATGTGAGTCTAGATGAATATTGTGATATGTGGGGGCAGGGAGGCTAGTTGGTGGTGACAGCAGTTAATGCCTAGAGTGGCGAGATGAATATGTTTATGCATGTGGGTGTCAAGGAGAGCACTAGAGATGATGGAATGTGTTGAATGTGAATGTTTGGATGCTTTATATTTTTTTTGTTGGTTGTTTATCTTCCTTACCTTCCCCACTAATCAATGAATCTAGATACCTTAACCTCCTTCCAAAATGGGGCACAGATTCACGAGTTATGCCATGTGTTTTCTGAGTTTAGCTTCCTGTGGGAGGATGGGTCAATGCTCTTGATATAAGTGGAAAAGACTCGAATGGTAGTTCATCTACTCATCGTGTTGATCCCCCTTATGTTTAGTAGCTTAAAATGTTTTTCTAGAATTCCTAGGAATACAGGAAAGTAATAATGTTGTTAATATATGATTGAATAAATGATGTTAACCCATGGGGTTGGAGCTTTATGGGATGCAATGATGAGGTTCCATTTAAAGGAACAACAAACATTGGGTGTGATGCTAATGAAATATAATGTGGAAATTATTAATGGTTAATCGATGTTTAAATTAATGCAATTTAATCTAATAAAAAGGGAACTAAGTAATGAATTAAATCTCGTTAAATTGTTGTGTGCTAATAGGCGACCTAGTCTTATATGTTGCAAATGGGAGTTCGAGAGACATTAACTACAGTTGAGTATAAGACTAGATTATTACCCTAGCGTGGTTGTGATATAATTTATTTTATGTTTTTTTTTGTGACTCTATATGCTACTTTACCCCGTCAGTTAGGTAAATTGACAACACATGGATTCTGAGCCCTAGGGGCATTTTCCCCAACATTTCATTAGGAGGATGGATGGCTGACTACCCCCTTATGGCCCCGCTCTCTTCTCTTGGTAATTACTTCTGCTGGTAGGATAAATGGTTCCACTTACAGATATATGTGTGTAGATGGTTGTAATGGATTATCGTTATTCAAACACATATATTCTGGATATAGTTTTATATGGACTACTATAGGTGTAACATATAAAGGATGTGATGGATTGAGGATCCTTACTCGTTGTGTGGGATATAATGGCTTGAGGTATAATGCCTGACATATGATAAGAATTATGAGAGTTGTGGTGGCTCCCAAAAACTAGCTTTTTTACTTAGATTATATTGATGTGGGTGTTTTGTTGCATGAGGTGTATGTTGTGGGGCTTGACCCAGGTGTCTGCAGGTAATCCATTTTGGAGATAGATACATAGGACGTGCAGCGATGGGGACAAGAAGCAAACTACTAGGGAATTAGTAGCGGGGTATCCTTGATATTATTTATTATATTATATAATATTGTATGTGTTACTTGGTGAGTGTAGCCATGGTGATGGAGGAACTTAGTATACCTGTTTAGGTGATGAGTTAGTTTCACTTGTTCTTCACTGTGCTATAGCATGCTTTCATTACATTTGAATGAGATGTTATAGGGAGGATCTTACTGAGTATACTGTTATACTCACCCTTTTTATTTATAAACTATTTTTTACGTCACTTGGATCTGGTTGGAGATCTAGCTAGTTTCTACTAGCTTGGGGTTTCAAGAGCTGTTCAGGCTTGTGGTTGCTGCTATTTTTACTTTCCTTTGGTACTTGCAGTTTTCCCATTTCAATTGTTATAGTTTTTTGTGATATTACATATGTACACATGGTTGTTCTTTTATATTTCAGTCTATGTTTTTGTTGGTTGGTGTCTATCTTATATCAATATTTCTCATGTCTTCTCTTAAAGGGTAATTCTTTCTATTTGAGTGTTTACTATATCCTCAGTTCTTGTCACCAACTCGTGGACTACTAGAGGTGACACTCAGGTGGTCACTATCTACCTTATCACATTTCTTGCCTAGGAGGGGTACACCTTGTGGGGAAGTGGTTGTGATAGAGATCAATAGGAATTGGATGAATTATGGAATGAATGCAAGGAACTGCTTGATCCCCCCAAACATTTCAAAGAATAAGAGCCAACACCGCTAAAATAAGACACCACCAAATTGGTGGTATTTGATGTCAAGATAGAGGAGATCGACTACCAGCCCCTATCTAATGATAATAATATCCAAGAGGCACTTTACACCTTGTAAAATATTCTAGTAAAACCTAATAAGGGAGATGATAAAATCTTTAACTCGAAGTCATTTGATTTTATAGAAACTAATTTTAGTATCACCCCTAATAGTTTTGAATTTTCATAATAGAATTACTCTTATTCTTACTAGGATGATGAAAAAGAATATTCACCATTTCAGGGAAAATTGGAGATCCATGGAGATTTTGAATATTTACTAGAGTGTATAAATGAAGAGAAAGAGAATGTTGCACAAGTAGCAATGAAGGAGGAGGAGACTTCATACATCATCCAACCCCTACCATGAAAACTGTACCACATTGAGAATGGGGAGGATTTGGTGTACTCTATCCATGGAGTCATCCTCAACAAGAACACATAAGTGGATGTTTGGAAAATCCACTTATTGTGGTTAAAATCAATGAAGCTTCATCCACCCTCTGATTTTGGATAACATCTGGTACTTCCCTCTGAAGGCAGAAAAAATTTAGGGTGCACTGGGGGGATCATACCATGATTTAACATTACATTCTTTTTAAGTTCCTAATTCTTTTCATAGATTAGTCTGGCATACAGCCCACTCCTGCTTGTCTTATTTATCCTTAATGACATGATTCTTGTTCTTAAGTATGTAATTCCCTATTTTAGGTAAATAAATGGAAAAAAGGAAGCCATGAATATAGTAAGAGGGCTGTAACTTTATTTCAAAAGGGAGTTCACTTTTAATGTTTTATCTTTTAAAATCCAAATATTTTTTTGGTCCAAAACTTGTTTTGAGCTTTAAATTTAAAATTGAAGGTCCAAACGTGAATTATTTATTTACTTAACTTAATTAGAAGACATTATTTTCATAAGAATCATGTGATTCCATGTTTTATATTTCAATTCCAATGAGATAGAATGAGTAAAAATGAAAATTTAATGTTTCAATTGTAGCATGGATACTGAAATGATGATTCGTGATTTAAGGGAATTAGTTGATTTATATAAATTAAATTTCCCTACTATTTTTTACATAATGAATGTATGAAATTCATCTGATTTTTTTTGTTATGATAAATCAAGGCTTTAGTGATTTTACAATATCATATGTCCCATTCCCGAGTGTATTTATAGAAAATGTACTTTGTATTTATTCTTGAGCATATTTATTGAGTTATCTTAGGACTTGTCACCTACTAGAATTTACATTTGAACTTGTCAAATCTATGAATATACAAAAACACATTAATAATGATTGAGGAATCATTTGAAAATTTTTTATCCTTAAATACAACCATTACATCAGTCCTTATTTTTGACTATATAGACAATGAATGACCTTTATTGGGATGTGCCATGTTTCAAGCCATTTATTTCTATTCCTACCCTACTCTTGGTATTTGAATGATATTTTAAAAATGAAGTGTCGGGGTGATAGAAATCATGGTGGAAGGGATGTTATACATTGTATGGGAAAATCATGGGGGTGATATTGTGGGAATTGTAAAAGGTTGTGGAATAACTCATTAGACATTATTTTTTTCCCTCTTAAATAAAAATATAAAAAAATGAAAAAAATATCCAAAAATAGAGAAAAATTTTGTTATGTTTTCGGTGAACCAAAAATCCACATTTTCTAAACCGAAAGACTTCTAATAATATTTGGTTGGGAGATGGATGTGAGTTATGATCTAATCATATGTTTTTTAATAAAAGAAAACAAATACCAAATTTAAAAAATAAAGAGGGTTAATTAATCATTTATTTTTCTTAACATTGAGAATGACCTCACTTTGTGATTTTGGGAAAGTGGGTGTTGCTACATTGAAGTGGAGAATTTCATTACACTTTTTGATATCATGCATTATACATAAGAGACAAACCTCCTCTTTGAGCTTTAAATTTTAAAACATAAAATCCTACAAACCTTAAGCCTCAAAGATTTTTGAACCTTTATTGAAAATTCCTCAGGATTCTATGGGCCTTTTTTCTTTACAAAGTAGAGAATTTAGTTATTTTACTAGATTATGGATAATGTTCATGTTCTCATGAAATGATAACAACTATACATGAATTATATCATGAGATATGAGTGTAACAATTCAAAGGTGAGGTAAATCATGATGTGGCATGTTTAATAATAATTAATTGAGAAGCATTAATGAATGAATGAAGAAGTTCCATCATTTTTAAAAGGTTAAAAGTAAAATATATAAATTCTTTGTTTTGTTAAAAATTACAAAATTAAATTGAATTTTTTTTTATTTTTGAAAATTTGATTTGAAATTGAAAATTGTTTCATTTTATTTCTTTGGAATATAAATATTGGTGATATTTTTTGTCATCTGAATTCATTTTTGTGATTTTATGCCTGAGGGCACGGATTGTTTATGTATGTGGGTATTTGATAGAGTGAATTTATGTGAATATTTTTAAAATAATAATAATGAATTTTTGATGTTTTTAACTAATAAAACCCATATATTTAAATGTTTTATTAAAATAATGGGCAATTCGGATTATTTAATAAAATTGAGATAAATTTTGAAATGTTATTAATTCAATATTTTTGATTGATTTTTACATCAAAGAGATTTTAGTCATTTCATCAAAATTATAATTCAAAATTGAGTGAATTGTTTTTTGATAGAATCATTATTTTATTTCGTTAAACTATGTCATATAGAAAAGGGGGTTAGTAGATCATCCATAGGTCTTAAAAAATCAATGATGGTGATTATTTTGTTGAGTGTACAATCTGGATCCCACCATAGTAACAGACATCCATAATAGCCTATACACCTCCAATTGATGTTATTCCACCTGTGATAGTACGAGGACACATAGTACCGACTCTAAAAAGAGTTTGAGGGAGTTTTAGAATCATTAATGTTTCCATTGAACGTTATAAATTTGGAGGAAGCTTCCAAGAACCTGCAACCAGAAAAAGAAATGTCCAATTACAAATTCACAACGCATACAACCCGTTTCCAATTAATATGAGATTTTGAGGGCGGAAGAAAAAAAACATTTTTAATAACGTTCATGAAAGGGTCCAGGTGTTAGTCATCCAATTAATGGGTAAAAATACAACAAAATATAGAGGACATAAATCTTCCTATAAAAAGAAAGCAGCTTATACCTCTCAAATCATTCCTTCCCATCCCCACACCATTTGTGGCACCAAAAGGAGGATCCCAAGATCCATTGAGGGTTTTTATTTATTTATTATTTTTTTAGTTTTATTTTTCATTTCCATTGTGATTCATTAATATTTTTATATTAATGTTTTCGTCATTCTTCTTCCACCCGTTTTCACTTCCAATCTCAATCTCATTCCATCCCTTCTATATTTCTTCTTGATATCTATGCACTTCTCTAGGATAAGTGACGAATTAAAGGCTTGGACCCAGGGGAGGATAGATGACATTATTTATTATTGTGCTTCAATTAGAAATTGTTTTATTCTATTTGTCGTGGAGACAAGAATAATGCATGGGTGCGGTGGTCGTCCACCACAATACTATTTCCAAATCCATTCATTTGCATTGATTCATTGAATTTATATCCCTTATCATAGACAAACCCTTTATACATTGGATTTTGGGATTTCCATAAGGGATGAAACAACATATTGTGGAGCCAGGTCTTTTAGGAATAACATTCTCAGTTGAGTTATTGTCCTAGTTTACTATTGAAGGAGGGGTGGTTTTGTGTGCCAAAGGCTGCTAAAATCACACATTCGTTAAATCAAAGGAAATTAATTGATTAATGAGGTTTCATAAATTGAATATTCAAGATGAACTTAAATAATACATATGTAATGAACAAACCCGTGTTATCTAACCCGTGAACCATGTGCTTACATTCATAAATTTATTCTCTCAGCATTTTCATTTTCATTTAGATTCAAAGTTTACTTTTCATTTTTTTAATGAGTAAATTTTCCAAAAATAAAAACATCATTTTAATAAATAATATAAAAACACCAAAAGAATCAGAATAGGTGAATTAGAATTAGTTTTTGAACCAACTGTGATGCTCCACAAGTGAGACGACCGTGGCCAGCCTCTGTGTTGCAGTTGGAAAATAAATTACATTTTCCATGCTCTTCTATAGGCGTGTGTCAAGGATCCTCATGAGATTTACTATCGTTTCAATAATTGTACTCTAATAATTATGTCCTATTGGGGAAATGCGATTCTGAATAAATAATTATAACATCATTATTTGAATGAAAATATTAAAAAATGATAAGGTAAATACACATAATTTCCATTTATTTTTTTAAAAAAATTTGGCATTATTATGAATATGTGAATAATGATGGCACATGTTTCCGAGGCTCGGAGTTCCCAGAACTGAATTTTATATTTTTTTTAATGTACTATCAGTAAATTTGTGGGCGGCGTTTTATATATTTTGAACCAGTGCTCAGATTAACAATCTAAGGGCACTGTTTAATCTGCAGCACCATGATTCACTTAAGGGAAGCATAACATCGATGTGAAGAAGGTAATTTCATGGAAATTATAGAAAAATAATAATAAATTAATTAAGGATTATTTTATTTTTTGTTTTTTTCAACCGTTGGAAAAACTGTGGTGGGACCGCAGTGCAACATTAATCCATTTAATTGCTTGACTTTTTTTTAACCGCATTTTTGGGGTAAATTAAAATAATTTTTTTCCGCACCATTGAGAAAATTAAATAGGTCCATTAATTATACTCATTAATGAACCTCATTAATTATGTGGTGCAACGATTCTCTCCTCCCCTCTATTTAATCTGAGATGAGACATGGGTTTTGGGAGAGATAAGAGAGAAAGATCTAACAAAGCACCGAAAAATTTCCGCTCCGATGAAAAACATGATCAAGTAACAAACCTTGGGGGAATCGCAAGTGATGGAATGTGCTGAATAACACCTACAGATATTTACACTCTCTCCTCTTCTATAACCCCTCCCAATGAATACAATGTAAGGGGTTTGTGATTTATTTCTCCCCTTTACCCAGTTCATGATTATTATTAATAACATAGATCAATTGTACAATGGTTTGATCTATGTTGAATCTTAAATTGTGGGAGGAGGCACGACCCAGTGGCATGCCTAGGTGGAAATGAAGCCATGGCCGCGACGGGCCGCAGTGCACAGGGGTTCCACAACGCCAGTGGGGCACCACGTAGAGAGGTCAACCCGCCGAGCGGGTTGACATCGAAGGAGCGGCCGGGTCCACCGAACATGTGAGTAGGTTTCAGACATGGGTATGACATGTCTGGGGAGAATAAAACTGCCCCGAAATCACAATCTGGGGTGATCCTCGCTGTCTGCAACGCTAGGCGGGCTGTACTGAATGGGCCAACTCAGTGGGTAGCGGTTGTTGGTGCAGCGGGCTGGACCGGCAGCCCAGTGGGCCGGTTCAGACCCAACATGGTTGGACATGCACCACAGTGGGCTGGTTCGGACCCAAGAGGGCTGGGACGGGATGTGCCTAGCTGGTCGATGCAATTCAGAAGGGTCGAAATTGAGTCTGGTTGACCCAAATCGGGTCGGGTCGGGGCGGGTAGACCAGGTTGGACCGTCCCCATACCAGTTTAGGCCTTGATACATTTATTTTGGTGATACTCCTAAACTAGTCTTCTATTTGATGAACATTAAATGGAGATAGGACACATTAGAAGAGGCTATCCATTTGAGACACTCAACGTGGCTTTCAAATAAAGTTTGAGTTTGTCAGGGTTTGATCATACCCATATCCTACCGGTCCCTCTGCAATAAAATTCCAATAACTTATAGATCGAGTGGTTTTAGAACCCTTACGACATGGTAGATCATTGGGTACTTCATGTTGGGACTTCATTCTGTTTGAGTTACGAGCAATGGCTTAAGGAGAGGTTCTCCCATGTACATTTTGTACGGAACCCTGCAACTGGGTGAGACCTAATGACTACTGATTATCGACTCTGATTAACCCAACATCCCAGTGATTAGCAACACTGTGTGACATGGCTGGCCCATGGTGTGGAGCACCTATATGTGACATGTGAGACCTACATTATTTGATAGGAGGAGTAACTCAGCAGGCCATTATGGGGAGTGACTATGTGTGACTAGGAAGACCGAAAGTACAAGATGGGGATGAGTACCTACGAAGTTCAAGGTTATATGGAAGTTGCCCTGTGTGACACAGAAGGCCCCATTACTCGATATAGGAGGATTTCTCCCACAGCCGAGGTGTTCAACAATGTTACTGCTGATACTACTATTACTACCCTAGAATATACCTGGTGTGAGATATCTTCTCTTTGTGCCTGTGACCGAGACAATTCTATGTGGTTTTTCCTTTGTGGAATTATTGGATACATTTGGGGGTGTCAGGTTTCCTACAAGGTATTGTTCTACTCACCCATTCATGTGATTCACGAACACATTGTTGTCTCTTATGCAGACGACATGAACCTTTGACTGAGACTCGGGGAGCCAGTACATGATGATGAATGACAGTGATAGATGACTTGAAGAGCCGTAGGGACAATATTTACCTTCCCTTCAGGTATGATCATTGGTAGATTACCTCTGGAGTTTTTTTCCATTTTTTTGGTTTTTTCCTTTTCAGTTGGAAATGTATTCTAACCCCATTACATTCAACTATACTTGTACTCAACTTTTTCTCCAGCATGTTGTTTCCCTTTTGTGTGTTGGGACTTGGCTGGGCATGTGTGTGTGTATAGGTATCAAGGAAAATTCCCCCCACTTGTAGTTTGAATCTTTCGGTGATAGTCGCCATCCCCTGGCCTCTAGGATACAGGTTAAGGGTAGTCACAGCACGTGCCCCAGGTGATGGCTCGTGAGAGATAATGTTGATAATGTTATGTATTAATGTTTCTAATAAATGACTTGCAATGGATCATCATAAAAGAATTTTAATACAAATATAGATGTGTATGCCCTTTTGACATGGGATTGGATCCCTAGATGTATAAAATGTATTCAATACGTCCACTTTATACATTTCCTTTTGGATATATGATATCTCCTCTTATTACGTTGTGTTTAATATTATAATAGATCGTGGAGTATAAGCCATTATGTATTTTGTAGACTATATAGGTTTACAAATTATAAAATATAATATAAATTAAAAATGTTAAATATTCTGAGGAGTTGTCTGGATAATATGGACAATAATTTTAGAGGTTTTTTTATCAAAAAAATAAACAATATTTATAATATAATCTGATTATTTCTTACATGAATGAATAGAAACTCCATTAATTCGATCCCTGTCCTACAGGTCTTCCACCATACTTGTAATAGGGACCTAATTAGGTGAACTTTTTAACAACTCTACTTGTATCAGATAATTTATTGATTTTCTAGGATTAATCAAATTTTCAATGATTTTTTGGGCCATCAGGTTTAATATTTTGGAAATATAGATGTTGATTATGAGGGTGTTTTTTTGAATCACAACATTGGTTCCAAATATCTTTCATAGAGAACACACAATTAATTATTTATATTTCTATTCTATGGAAAATCATCGAATCCTCTTCTAGGTTTAGAAGAAAATTTTGGTTCTTAAAAGAAAATTGATTTCAATATTTCCCCTCCACACTTAAGAAGTTCTCAATTATTTATTGGTCGACTATAGTTTTTCATATTCATGATTTTATGGCTCTTCGTTTTTGAGAAATTTAATGGTATGAAATTAATATTTTTCTAAATGCATAGATTCTTCAACAAATGTCCCTTTATTTTGGATCATCAGAGTGACATTTGTCAAATTAAATAGGATCTAGGGATATATGACTTAGGGGATGTTGGAAATTAGTATCCTATTGTGATATGAAGATATATTAACACAGTAATATACTATTTTTATCTCTATTATGTCATATGATGAATTCAACTTGATTTCATCCTGAATGTTCTCTTAGCCAGTCAAAAACCATAGTTTTCAAGACATAATTTTGTACTTCCAATTGTGACATTTGTTAGTGTTTCACTAGTTTGATTTATAATAAAACATAATTGATGAATGAAATAATATGACTTTTAATCCTAAAAAATAATTTCAATGTTGATATACTATACTATAATGTTGGTTTTCCCAGTTTTTTAGTGCGACCATGATTTATTGGTGTAATATCTATTGTCATCATTTATTTTTGTGTCAGTGCTGACATTGGGATGAAATTTAGATTTTTAATGTGAACTCATATTTTTTTAATTTCAAATCAAATAGAATATTCTTTTGTTTATGTAAATTTTGATATTATTATTTTAAAGTAATAAAATCTCCATTATACCATCAGATAAAATTATTTTGGTTGGGCCTCAACATTGAAGGTAGTCATCAATACCCCACAATGTGACATATGGACTAACATTAGGTATTTATTCATTAGTGACATAACTGATCCAAACTTACATTTTTGTTTATGGATATAATTATTGGATTAAAATCTCAAATACTTATATAATAAACTATCTAACAAGGAAAAACACATTTCTAGGGATCCCCTTTTCTATAGAAAAGGGGTCCCAATTGGGAATCTATAGGTTATCACTTCTCCATGAGGGACCATGTTAATCAATATACTAGAGTCAACAAGAAAATTCATTTATGGATTTGGATCATTCAGTACTGATATTTTATTTTATATTATAAATTCCTAGACCAGTGAAATTGGTCATTAGAAGACCCCTAAATAGACTTTTGTCAAATAATTTCATCATACAAGGATTCCATGGAAAGTTTAATTATGACCTTGTTTCAGTCCTACGGATCGATTATCACCACTCCATAGACCATCATAAAACTGTTAATCTATGGTATCCTATTGTTTTTATCATTTCTAGTAATATCCCATTTATTTGATTTTAAATTACATGAAATATAGATGGATTCAAATTTTTAAACCTCCCTAACGACATCGTTAATCTCAGTGAAACATTGTGAGACCCATTATTCCCACAACCTATTGGGCTTCACAAAACCTCTTAGAAGATGATGTCATTATTTTACCTAGCCTATGGGTTAATCAATAGACTATTGATGGATGATTATGTAATAATAACGAATCTACCTATCAATCATATATAGATGATAATATATGGTTGTATTGGACTAATTCAAGAAATATGAATTTTTTCCACATCAATCACTTATATAATCCTCTTTAGAAGACATGATTACACTCCACAAGATAATAAAACCTTATTAATCATGAGGATTGTATATTAGAAATGTTCTTTATGATGTTCACTTCTACCAAAAAAATGATTACTATAAAATGGTATTACGAATGATGATCAAAATACCAAGCGATTTTTGCCAGTAACTACTGTATGGGTTGTAATTTGTTCATTTTAATTTGTCTAAAATCAATGACAGATGTTCTAAAAGATAATATATATTGGAATTCAACATATTTAATAGAATAACAATTTATGTGTCGGATATTATATTTAAATTGGAATGATAATCATGCAAATTATTGTTGTATTACTTATGAATAGAACGAAATGGAATCAACCTTCTTCTGTGGTGTACTAATGATAATGAAAACTAGGTGATTTTTTTTATATTTATATAAAATCACACAGGTATTTTTACTCTAGTAGATTCATTATTTGATATTCTCCCAATTTTATTTACCCAACCCCATTCAATTTGATAATTTCACACAATTAACCTTTTCACAATAAGCTACAAGCATATAGGTGAACACGCCATGATCAACATGTTAATTCCAGAGAAATGATGTTCAACATTTTTCAGGTAAATCCCTAGGAATATGAAATATAATAATACATAGGCAAAAAAAATATCTTATGTAAAATGGTTTATTATAGATTATATTACCCTCACTATTTAGAAAGGATTTCACATTCCATGTCCAACTTTGAGCACACACATCGCTTATTCTATTTTGATAACATGCCTTTTATGACTATATACAATTTAATTTTTTACATTAATTTAATTTACCATGAACAATAGCCTTCCATTAATAAAAAAATATTATGATGTAAAAAATAAATATGAATTTTATCATGGTAATGTCTATTTCAAAGGGGTTAGTTTTTTATCATCATTTTTTTGAGATTATTAATTTGATTGGGTGGAGAAATTTGTTGAAAATTGGAACATTAATCGTTGATCCTTATTATGCAGTATATTCTTATAATAACAACAATTATTGTTCAACCTACTCCTTACGTTACCATTATTCCTTTTATTATCTATAGTATTTCATTGTAATACATTATAATAGATAAATATGAAATCAAAATCTTTAATTATCATGGGATCCCTCACAAAATCATTAGGTGGATTGTGTTGTGTATGATATAAAAAGACCATAACAAGAAATTTTCAGAATTTTATATCCTTGAACCATATGTAATATTTGTTATATATAATTTTACATAATGTATAAATCATAATTTATAATGTAATTAATGTAATATGCTATTTTCTCTCAGGTCTGGAAAAAGATTTCTAAGATAATCACCCCTTTATTTAATCCCACATCCAAAATGAAACCATTTTTTGAAATCCCTAATGTATTTCTATTATTTATAGAAACAAATTTCTATATTTCTATCATTATATAAGAATCTTATACAGTGAAATTGATGATAAAATAAACATCCACCAAATAATTCATAGAGATTAGTAAAATATGAAATGTATTTTTTAGTCATCTTCTATATTCCAGTGTGAAATAATTATTATATTCCTATGGAATTTATACTGATTATTAGACTAGTAAATGAATTATTTCTTAATCTATATTATCCTAATGATTTATATAATTAAAATTATCATTGGGTTTGTAATTTCATGAGACTCCCATTATAAGACCTATTCCCTTTGAGAGATATTTACCATGTATCTTTTATGATTGATCATTACTCAAAATTATTGTGTGAATTTGTGTAATAGATTGCAATATCTATTAATATTTCTAGTTTTCAATTTTTTTAAAACCAATTATTATCCAAGATGGAATCCTCCGTTTTTAATAATATTTTTATTGGCATAGAAGATATTTTATACTTGAAAATATAATTTCTAATTAGAGAAGTATTCTAGGTATCATCTACCCAATGAATATCTTCAACAAAGTGTAAAAATATTTATACATGAAATTCCATTTATAACATGTAAATTTATTCCTTTTTATATGTATTACCATTTCTTATAATCATCCCCACAAACATTTTTCACATTCACATGAATCTATCATGTGGAAATATCCTAATACTACTAGTTTTAGACTAGAATTTTTAGTATAGAACTCCTCTATTGTCTCAAATGGTATACAAAAACTCCATTATGGTAAGAATTCAATTGATATTCATAATATGAAATTGATAAAGGAGCTATGTGAATGATGACCTTCCCTCCTCTATTCTGGTTACTCTATCACATAAATTTATGTGGAATAATTCCAACTAGATTGAAAAATATGGATCAACATTCCATTTTAGACAAGAGACGTTATAATAAGGTGAAAAAAACATTCATTATAAGGGTCAAATACTAGTATTTCATATTCACTTGATGTCCGGAAAATCAATATATTATGTCAATGTACACTGTATCTTTCACAAATTTAACCCATTTTGGTGAAACATTACATTACTCTAAATTCAGTTGATACAAAAACTAACTCTTTACAAGGGATAACCTTCTCCTTACCTCATTTGAGGGAGATAATTTTCCAATGATAATACTATATTTTTTATTAGAAAATCCCCCTTACTATGGGTACAATTCAAATTAGTCTCTATAATATGATTCATGATGGGACCACTTTGTATATGAAGATTGTATTTGTTGGCAATGTGTGTCAATGGATATCAATGATGATCAAAATGAAGGAAGGAACTATCCTAAGTAAAATGGAGAATGGAAATGAGATGTTGGTTGAGATTGATCCTACCTTTGTTATATCTGTATCAGGAGTGGAAGAAGTAAAAGAATAAGAGAGGAAGAGGTTGTGGAAGAGGCTTGGCATTTTATATTTTTAAACACTTAGTTTTAAACTAATTTGTTATTTTATTACATTCCCTTTACCAAAAATAAAGAGGCCATCCATGAAGGACAGCTGAGGTCCTCACCTCCAGCACATGCGGGACCCAAGGGGTCAACCTCTCCCAAGAGAAGCCCTGAAGACTAGGCCCGTATGAGGAAGGGTATATACGGGCCCTTTATAAGCTTGAAGGGGCTTAACGGTGGTGACCCATGAATTGTGGGTGCTAGGACCGCACCTAAGGAGTAGAATGGATGCTAAGAGCATTCCCACGGAGTGAACATGCTACGGGGTAGTACTGTGGTGGGAGGAGCATAATTTTGAGCTGCTGTTGCCGCAACATGATAGATAAACCATGAGAAAACATCATGATAGTTCGATGTGGGACAATGTGTTAAAAATGAGGAACTAATCTCAACCACCGATCACTCAGCGACACATGGTCTACCATTCGATCAATTTCAAGATTGATCCAATGCATCCAAGTCGTACATCTGATCTCTGTGGTTCACGATTCTAGCGGTGCCATCTGATCTCTCCATAAAGGTTGTCTTCTACCTCTAAACACCCGAGATCTATCATTAACTAGTACTCGATCCGAATGAAGACCTTTGAAATCAAAGCATCATTTGAACTCATTTCATGACCACAGTGATCATTAGGATGTAACGAAAAATGCATGTAATTTCATTTTCATACATTCCCAGAAATAAAGAGAGAGTATGTGGTAATGAAAATATAGTTATGAGTCCTGGTTATGTATCTTGGTGCATTCAGAAGATGGTATTCATGCATTCGAAAATTTAGGCATGTGAGAATACTATTCCCCGAGAATGAAGGATCTCATGGTTGAAAAGGAAAAATCCAAGATATGCAGCATATATCCATGATGGTTCGATGATATTAGTGAAATGGATATTTTGGTTATTCAATGTAGAATTTTTAAGAGAGGATTGTGCTGAATTTTGATTCCAAAAAGGTCTAATATTTTCTTATAAAAAGAGACCCACCAATTGAAGAAGGGTTGCTGCATCCAAACCATTCAGGAGCTCATGTTATGAGAAACATAGCCTCTTTGAGATTTACATTCATGAACGAGAATTCACGATATGCGAACCATTTGTGGTTTGTGGAGAGTATCTCACGTACCACTATGTTTCACGAAGAAGAAGAGCCACAGACCACTCATACTTCTTGAAGAGAATGATCTACATACCATTTTGTATTTGGGGATAAAATTACCATGTGACACCCGACTTGAACGTGTACCATTCTGGTTTTCGTTGAATAGAATCTCATGAGGGCTGGTCCTACTCACCACTCAGTTTGCGGAGCAGAACTGCCTATCTTTTGGTATGTGATGGAGGATAGCACTTTGTTTGTGAAAAAATCCCACAAATCCTTTACATGAGGAGAAACTATTCACCATCCTGGTTCATGAAAGAGGCATGTGCACATTGTCAAAGATGAGCACCATACCCATTTTTTGAAAAACAAATTGGAAAACAAGAAACACCATGCCATATCAAAATTCGCACATTGATGTTTGAATAAAATAACATACATATAAATATATAATCAAATAAAAGTGAACAGGTGTATGTTGAGGAAGGGAGAAGAAATTTTGGGCATAGTGATGGGAATTTCATTCATAATCATGATTTGAAGAAGAAAATAATTAAAGGACAAGAATATCCAAATCAAGTGCTATGAAAAGGAGAGAAGAGGTTATGTGTGTACTAAAAAGAACCATACCCATTTGTCCATTCACAGAAGAAATAATAAGTGAAAGAGAATGAATATGTGAAATATTTGAAGAGAAGAATCCTAAACCAAGGGTTCACGTGTCAAATGAAGTGAAGAGGAAGAGAACATATATATTGTCACTTTCATGGTCACATGAATACATGGAATTAGAATAGATGATTTTGTGGAAGCCTAGTGAACTGGTTTTTAGTGTTTGAACAATCACAATAGAATTTTTGATACTATACAAGAAGAATAATAAGTCCTAGTACATCTTGTTGTTTCACTAGAGAAGAATTTTGAACTTTAAAGGGAATCAAATCCGGACCTCGATGATAGAAATGTCTCATTCCGAACAAGAGACAAAGACTATCAGGCCTATATATTGAAGGAACCTTCACGTCAGTAAACTGATTGTGACTTCACCCAGGGCAGTGAGCCTGGGGGAGTCTACAAAAGTGATTCTAGGGAAGCAGTGAGCTATCACTGAACCTCGTAAATGTAGTGTTCCTGGGATGGACTGACTGTACCTGAACATGGTAATCCCCACCTAGTGAATATTTGTGTAATTATGTATGATCTGCAACATGATGGCATATGCTCTGTGGGCGCAACCCTTAGTGGCGAACCAAGTAAAAGTGATGTGTTTTTATTATGCATGTGAAGGTTTTTATTACTGCACATATCCATCATACAAGTTTAATTTTGTTCCTATGAATGTGGGAACATGATAAATTAAACAATAGAAAAAGTGGGTACCCTGATTCACCCCCCTCTCATGGTGCCCAGGGTCCTTCAATTGGTTTCACATCCATAGGTTTTATATTTGTTGGATACAGCTAAGTAATTCTATTTAGAAGCGGATTTGAATTTTTTTATTTCTGAGTTAACAATGAAGAGTAGTATTGTTGAATGTTCTATTATCTCCAAGCAGAAATCTATACCCAACAAGACCATGATGAACATGAAATAGAAAGAGAAGAAGTAGTTAAAGAAGTATCTCTTGTCCAAATAATATGCATTGTCTGATTCTTCATGGCCTTTCAATAATAATGAAATATTAGGTTTGAGATGTAAAGAGCATGAGGCATGGGATTCAACCAAAGATAATTAATACACTTCTATCTCATTTTTAGGTGATCATGAGAAATTAAAAACCTATCTACATGATATTCCTGAAGAAAGAGTTGCACTATTTGTAGAAAATATCAATGTATGAAGGATGAAATCACCCGATAGAAAAGAGAAGCTGATAATATGGAGGAAGGCCTTGTAAAAAAGTATCAAAATATTATAGGATCTCCAGATAGATTGAAGACCTTGAAGATAAAGAGGTAGTCAAAAAGTATCTAGAAGAAAATATCCATGCATTTAAAGAAGAGCTTAAAAAGGGAACTAAATTCAAGGTTATAGATTTGGGAGAAAAGTTCAAGAAATTTTAAGAACTTGAGTCATTGTTTCAAAACAAAGTCAAATTGCCTAAATATGGTGTAAGAAGATTGAAAAAGGATTGTGTTAAGAAGATGATCATGATTTATGATCAGAAGATCATCCTCAACATGGAATGACTAAAATTGGAATCCCAGTTGACCAATCATGAGAATACACATATTGAGACATCAAAAAATAATGAAACGGTAGATACCAGTATTCAATGATCACTAGAGGAATTTAAAGACAAAATACTTCTAACATGTGATAAGAAGATCCTGAAATCACTCAGAGATATTTCACAAGCAGCTGACAAAGTGAAGGTTCCATCTATTCAAACTTACACTATTTTTTATAATTATTATTCTTCTAAAAGTTTAGGTTGGAAGAAAAATTCTAATCAACTATGGATAATGAATGTTGAGGAGAATAAACCTACCACCATGGCTAGGTTAGAAAGGGAGAAGAGGATAAAATATTGTTCCCTCGGTAGAGCACAACACATTAAGAAAATGGAACAACAACATTATAACGAAGATATCAAGAATATAAGATTTGTGGGTCAAAGTTGGTCATAAAATAGATTTGGGCATTGTACACTAGATATTTGGTACAATCCTTTAGTTGAAAAAGAACAGTTAAAGCCTATTCCAAAAGGGAAAAATCCAAATAAGAAGAAGTAACATCAACCGATCTAGAAGCATTTGTATACTACAAACTGATTTGGAATGCTAGACAACATCTGTGTTGTATGAAATGGAAGTGTTCATAAGAATGGAGCATGGTTACCTCAACACATATCCAGATCTTATAAGATCAGAAGACCACATAAGCCTGCTAAGATTGAAGAAGAAACATTGGGAAGAAATCAGATGAATAATGCTTTAGAAAAGGATCCAATGATAACTCATAAAAATATAGGCGAGAAGTCATTGGATTAAAAATACCATCAGTTTATGTGTGGTACATCCATATGAATTCCTAAAAATGATGAAACATTAATGTGTCCATGTGGAAAATCCAAAATTGTTTCCATAGTTCCAGGAGATATACTGATTATCTGGCCTGATGATTTGGAAAGAATGAGAATGGAAGAAGATTCACAGGAAAAAGATAATGCAATAGGAAGGAATCAGATTCTGCAGGATGATAGAGAATCCTATGTGTGAGGTGAAATAAGGCTGGTCACACTGTCAATAATTTCAGTGCTTTTATTCCAGATCAAGAGGAATTCCTCGAAAAAATGAATGTTGCACTAGGAGATTCTAGTGCTTTGAATTCTCTTCAATAGAGAATACTCCCAAAAAATGATATAGAAGAAATAATAAGATCCACACAAAAAAACTCATAACTGAAGATCAAATGTGAAAGTGTGAGTAGTAGAGAATATGGAGCATGTTGGTTGAGAAAATCATCACAACCTTCCATATCATATTAAATAAGCAAGGGGGATCCCCCTTATTCCCATAAAAATTTGTGTATTGTACTAATCTTTCAGGGAATTTATGGGGAAGAAAGCACTCAGAGTGAGTGGGGGACCTCATATGTATTCCCTTAAGGGGGAGACCCATGAAGTATCTACCAGAGTTATTATCTCAATATGTATCAACACCAATTGGTATTAAATTCATACACTCTGAAGATTGTCTAAGGGTCATTTCATTGGAAATAATATATCATCTCTCGACATTGGTTACTAAAAATAATATTATTTTAAAAAGGGGGAGTAACAATGTTAATTAGTGACATAAGAAGAAGGGAAGTTCCCCAAGTCCACTTATCCTTCCCATTGAACATGAATGTGTTTGATCTGTTTGTTGAAGTGAGTGCCAAAGTTTCAGGTTGATAATATCATATCAAATTTATTAACCTCATCCTAGAATTAATGTTGAAAGGGTCCTGAATACAATTACAATAGTTGTCATTCCATGAGGTATCATGATATGGAGATAATAGAAAGTGTTGTTTTCTAGATCAAATCCTCTTGTTTTCTACATCGATCATTTCTCAAGTAGAATTATAGGGAAATGATTGTTGGCACAATTGCTTAAGTATGTACTGATACAATGTCTATCATATAGTTTTTATTTCATTTAAATAATGGGGATATAATGTGAAATGATTTTGGAAAAGTGAAAATGAGAGAGAAGATCATTTTGACATTGACATTATCATTTTAGAGAACATTTATGTAATGACTATAAACACAATAGGGGAGAATTTTGGGACCACATTGCATATGAATATGTTATTTGTTGTTAATGAGTGTTAATGGATGTGAATGATGATCAATATAATGAAAGGAACTCTCTTTTGTTACATAGAGAATGGAATGGGCTGTTGGTTGAACTTGATCCAATGATTGATATATGTTTATTAGGAGTGGAATGAGTAAATGAAAAATAGATGAAGTGGATGTGGAGTAGGTATGAAATTTTATATTTTTAAACACTTAGTTTTACATGAATTTGTTATTTTATGCCTTTTTCTTTTACCAAAAATAATGGGGCCATCAATGGAGTCACGTCGAGGTCCTCACCTCAAGCACATGCAGGACTCAAGGGATCAACCACACTTAAGGGAAAACCTCATGACTATCCCCACATGAGGCAGGGTGTGTGTGGGCTGTGTATAAGCCCACAGGTGCTAGATGGTGGTGAACCCGTGCAGCGTGGGGTCTAGGAGCATGTTCTAGGAGTAGATTGGGCGCTAAGAGCAAACCTATAGGGAGAACACAGTATGGGGCAATATCATAGAGGGAGGAGGAGAATTCTAAGATGATACTATGGTGACATTACTGATAAACTACAAGAAAATCGCATGATTTTTCAATGTGGGAAAAAGTTTTAAAAACGGGGAACTAATCTCGACTGTTGATCCGTTAGTGACACCCGGTCTACCGTCTTATCAATTCCCATATTTATACCATGCATCCATGAAACCCATCTTATATCTGCGGTTCACAATTAAAGTAATGTCGTCTGATCTCTCCAAAAATGTTGTCTTCAACCTACGGACACCCATGCTCTACCCGCAAACCCGTTATCGGGCCGAACGAAGATCTCAACACTTCAGGCATCATTTGAACTCATTTCAAGCCCACCGTGATCATTAGGATGTAACAAACACCTGAAAGAAATTTCATTTGAATACATGAACAAAAATAGAGAGATAGTATGTGGCTGAAGAAAATGGAGTTGCGAGACCATGTCATGAAGCTCAAAACATTTGGGAGATGATTTGAACACATTCAAAAATATATGCATGTGAGGATACTAATCACTGAGAAATAAGTAACTCACAGTTGAAAAGGAAATATCTAATATACATGGAATATCTCCATGTAGGTTTGAAGATATTAATGAATTAATGATTTTGTTTATTCAATGTATAATATTAAGGATAGGATTGTGCATATTTTGGATGTCGAAAAGATATAATAATTTTTTTATATAAAGAGTCCCACTAATTCAAGAAGGGTTACTGCTTTCAGACCATTTGAGAGCTCCTGTTCTGAGAAATAGTGTCGCATTGGTATTTATGTTCAAGAAGGAGCATGCAGGCTCTTCCCACTATTTCAGGTTCATGAAGAGTATCCCACATACGACTCTGGTTCACAAATAAGAAGATCCATGAACCACTATTATTTCGTGAAGAGAAGAAGCTGTGCGCCATTTTGGATTCTGGAGAAAAGTTCTCGTGTACCACCCAGCTTGACTGCTTACCACTCTAGTTTGCGGTGAATAGAATATCACGAGGGGATGTTCCACACACCACTCAGTTTGCAGATCATAACTATGTACCACTTTGTATGCGAAGGAGGACTACACGTCGTGTACGAAGGAAGCCCACATATCCCGTACATGAGGAGGAACTGCGAACTATGCAAGTTCGTGAAGGAGGCGTGTACAGTTTGCGCAATGATGAGCACCATACCCTTGGTGTGAAAATGGATAAAATAGGAAACACCATGTCGTATCCAAATAAACACATTGATAATAGAATAAAATAACATACATATAAATATATAAGAAAATCAAGGTGAACAAGTGTGTGTTGAGGAAGGGAGAAAAAAGATTGTGCATTGTGATATGAAATGCATTCATAAGCATGATTTGAAGAAGAAAATAATTAAAGGCCAAGTATATCCAGATCATGTTATAAGTAAAGGAGAGAAGAGATCATATGTGTACTAAAAGGCATCATACCCATTTTGTCCTTCACACATGAAAGAAGAAGAGAAAGTGCATGCATACATGAATTATTTGAAGAAAATCATCCTAAACCAAGGGTGCACATGTGTAAAGAAGTGAAGTGGAAGAGAACATCTATATTATCACATTAATGGTCACATGAATACATGGAATAAGAAGATTTGATTCTGATGATGCCTAGTGTATTGTTTTTCAGTGTTTGAACAATCCAAAAATAATTTGTGATACTGGCCAAGACGAATAAGAAGTTTTTGTTCATCTGGTTGTCGCACGGGAGAAAGTGATAGGACTTTAAAGGGAATCAAAACTAGAACTCGATGCAAGAAATGTTTCATGCTGAACATGTGGCAAATACTTTCATTCCTATCTATTGAATGGACCTTTACATCCATAAAATGAGTGTTATTTCACCCAAGGGAGTGAGCCAGAGGGAGTCTACAGATGTTATTCAAGGGAAGCAGTGAGCTATCCTCGAACCATGTAATGGTTGGGTTCCTGGGACAGAGTGACAGTAACAAAAACTTGTATTCCACACCTAGATAAGATTAATGTAATTATCTATGAATGACAACTTGTCTTTGTATGATCCTTGTACATAGCCCTTAGTGGTGAACCATGTAAAAGTGTTACTTTGTACTTTTCCATGTGAATGTTTTAATTACTGGACATCTCCATCATACAGGTTTAATTATATTCCTTCCAATGTGGGAAACCGATATTATAAGTAAGAGAAAATGATGACACCCTGATTCACCCCCCTCTCAGGGTGGCCTAGGTTCCTTCACAACAAATATTCACTATAGGTTACTGGATATGAACATGTTCTCCCATGTCATCTTTATTTGGTTTAGTATTCCACTAGAATAGAAACATTAGAGAAACATCACCTATGATCAATATTTGGAAACCTTTATATAATCGATCCCTTACTAGAGGCCTATATAATAATTCCACTTATACAAACTCCTAAAATTCATGGTTGGGAATTTAATATAAATATACACCCCATCAATCATGAAATATTCAAATAAAAATATCTGCATAGAAAATATTCCACTGTCAATTGACCTCATAGGGTATTCAAAATAATTTACTCACATTATAGCATCGGTCACTATCAAGATGATACTATTGAGACATCCCTTATATTATGATGTCAATGTTAGCTAACAAATATCCCTCATAATGATAGCTCAAGAATCTAGTGGACTGCATTATATCTCCTAATGGGATATATATATATACACAATTATCCTCATAATATTTTTCATCCACAAAATTATTTTTCTTTTCACTCATATTCATTGATAATATATTATTCGAATCATACAAATAAGCCACTCAAGTATACTTTGTGAATTAGTTAAACATGGAAATTTACATAGTATAAAGCCTCAAATATTTCATTATAAATGATCAAATCCATATGATCAATCATATAATTCCATATCACCTGTGAAATATTTAATTCAAATAAGTAACATTTCTTTGAGACATTATTCACCAAACCTCATTATTTTGATCGTGTAATCCATACACATTATAATTTCATAAAACAAATAAGATGAACTAGATAGAAACACAAAATAGAAATGAACAACTCTTTCACAAGGGTACATACCCTCCCAGTAAATATTAATCGATATTACATTGTTCACATGAGTACCCATACTATAAATGGATATATTCCCTCAATTCCATCACTACCATATCCAGATTCTTTATTAATAAAAAGAATGTACCAAAAAGGTATTCCCATCCAGTAGACAACGTTAAGGCCCATGAGGCTATATCCCCTATGTAATTTCTTACAAAAATAGCCATATTCTATCCGATACATTTCTATCCTCTCAATTTTCAGTTAATAAAATAGTATTCATCGGAAGATATCATAATTTTATAAACATTAATCTTACTTCATAAGGTCATATACCATGTAAAATCTCTACCTCAAATGGAAATGTTCCCTAGTATTTATTCCCACTATCTCATTTTTAATTTCATACTCATTTGGCCATATACCTTATAAATCATTACAAAGTAGGACGTATTACTTGCAAGTCAGTTAGTTCACAATGGGGTTTATTTCATTTGATATTCCACATCCGATAGTATTTAATAACAAAAAAGTGGATAAGAATGCAATATCCTTCAATGAATTAGTCACACAAAAACCATTTGTATTAATATATCATAATGTTTTAAATTATTTATTACATTAAATATAATAATATTAATTGTAATCCCTATATTATTAGATATCAATGAAATGTTTTTTTCACAAAAACCATATAATAATAATCCAATACTCTGTGTGCCTTGATTAATATCATATAGGATATATAAAATTATTCTTTCTGGTTTAATACTAACTCCCCATTGGTCATGTTTAGGAAATGATAAAAGGAACCAAATTAATCATTGTCACATAACATAAAAAATCATGTTGTGTCTCATTAAGCACCAATGTGATACATTGGTTATAATTTCCTTTATATAGATAAGTATTCATTTTCCTTTGAGGCGTGATAATAAGTCCACAACAAATGTAACCTTATTATGTATTTAAATTCTAGAGTTATATGATTTTTATGTATAGTATAGAGTATAATTACTAAATAATAGATTGATAGAGAATATATGATATATAAATAGATTTTCAAAGAAAGTAATGGTATTTTATAATAAATTTCATAAAGATATCATATATTAATATTATAACTAAGAACTGTTTATAAACAAATATTAATTCTATTAGAGAGCCCCATGGTTTGAAATAATTCCAAAAAATGGTATATGATCCAAACATCCCATCCTCTTGAACCATTTAAAACCCCATGTATCCTTCGTAATGTATTAGTGACTACCAGCCTTTTCAAAATAGGCGTGCAATGACCCAAACACATGGGAATAATCTAACATTGGATGCACTAGTGATAGTGAATATCAATATTTTTTATCATATATTAATATTATGATAATTTACAAAAAAATTGAACACCAATAATTCATTCTATTTAATACTAGTTCATTCGAAATTTTCTTCATCCACGACAACCCTTTACATCATTCAATGGA
Source organism: Viscum album (assembly GCA_963277665.1). Taxonomy (NCBI): domain Eukaryota; kingdom Viridiplantae; phylum Streptophyta; class Magnoliopsida; order Santalales; family Viscaceae; genus Viscum; species Viscum album. The sequence goes on from OY728145.1 coordinate 1,644,132,457, forward strand.
TATACTGATCCCAAAATTTGGGTAAAAAATAAACATATATTTTCAATCCCAACTACTCTAATACAACTTCCCTACCATAGATGAATTATTTTCCAAATGCTGACTACCTCAAATAAATTTATAGAACTATATATTTATATAATTATATATAATGATGTTTTGAAACCACTAGTACCAAATTTTACATTTTATATTGAACAACTTCAATTCCCTCTAATGTATTAGTTTTTAAAATTATAGTTAATTTATAACGAAAAAAATTTATGAACTATATAAGGTTTAAGACATAACACCTCATATATCACAAAATAAAAAATTATTTGGTAATATATTTATTTTTTATCATATATATTCTTTTATATATAAGGTGAGTTACCAAAATTTACAAGAAAATATAAATATTATGACTACATGAAACATTATCTTTATCCATGGAAATACTTTGAATAGTATTATTAATGTATCTCTCCAAAGGTAACCTTATATTAACATACCTTGAATTTTGGGATATCATCATGCTATGAATTTCTCTAAAAAGTGTCATGTATTTGATCATGAAATTTTAAAAAATTAAATTATTTAATAAGAAAATAGATATTACAGGGAAAATAATAATAGCCTTAATAAAAATAAGGATGTTAACTAAATAATATTCAATGAATATCAATAAAACACAATAAATTGAAGAAGACTTCTCGAATAGCAGAAGAATAATGTTAGACTCAAATATGTTATACCATATTTTTGGACAATGTATAAGTTAATATAAATTACTTTTAACATATAGTGATAATCTTCCATAACAATTTCAATCAAAACTCCTCAAATTCCCTAAAAAAACAACTGTCAATAAATAACTATATTGGAATGCTTTCTTCTCATCCATCTGGTCAATCTATAAATACTAACATGAAATATAAAAAGGAAGAAACTATTTTTATACATTTTAAAAAATGCATGAGAAATTATGGATATGATAAAAATGTAAAAAAAATTAAATAACTAATAATAATGAATTTTTATATCTTAAATATTAATTTAATTTTACATTTTTAAAATAATAAATCCATATATTTTAAAAATAACTCATACCATTATAAAATATCAAAATATAAATTTTGGTTTTCATGAAATCATATTATCATAGCATAAATTATTATAAACCATTTACACATCCCATTATATTGAATATAATCTTCTTCTATTGCATTTTTAAAGAAGGACATACTACTCAATTGAATACCATTTAGATGTGAATTGACATCACGATGAATTTGGGATTTTAAATCTAGATTTCTTAATATTAAATTGAACTAGACCATTTTGATTAACATGTTCTTTTTAAAAAAGTACTCTAAACTCTCCACATGAAATATGATTGTGTTCATTAATTTAATCATTGGAATATAAAAAATGAGCTAAAAGTGAATAGAAAACTCTAAAAATTCAAACAAAATCATTAATGAATTCCTATATTTAATATTTATATATTATATAGTTTCAATTTACACTAAAACTACATAAACACTTTTGACATGTTTCATCAGAGTGGATAAAATTTAAATTACTTATGGAATTAAAATACACAATTTTTATTATCAAAAAATTCGGACGTACAATCTGTTGGAATAATTAAAAAAAGAAACAAATATACATATACATTATCATTATTCCACATTATTAAATTCCATGAATTCCATCATCAAAACATAAAATGGGTGATAAATTTCTAAATTAAATATAGGTAAAAAAAATCCATTGAAAAATTTCCTAGAAGATATAATTAATATAAATGAAATTGAACTATATCCATCGATGTCAGATTCATACTCTAACATACCCTATTTATGTAAGGTTTCATAAGAGGTGTATTGTAATATAAAATACAATTCAGATCAAAATATGCATCCTAAGGATTGTTGTTCTATTTTTTATTCTTTATATTTTATTCATTAGTAGATAAAAACTATCTAGACATATCAATTCATACCATTATGATATTTTTTAATTATATTTTATTCCAGTTCAATTTATTCGTTCCCTATCATTACCACTGATATTATTATCTAGAATTTTTATATAGTGTCAGTATTGTATACCACTATTATTATAAACATTCATTTTTTGGACTATTATAATTTTCCTTGGGGTTGTTTTATTTTATTTTTGTGTTCAACAGTTCATGGGGAAGTATAGTATTGGACTAGAGTATGATGAAGTACCGATTAATCATGCCAGATTGGGGCCTAAGAAAGTGTAATATACAATTTTTCTATAAATAAGATATCAAAATATTACAGTAACCTACATATTATGATGATTCCTCTTCTTGAATCATTAAAATTATGGGGAAGTGATTCAATTAATAAATCCCACATGAATGCCTGTAAAATTATTTGAATTGATGGTTTTTCATTATCTTGTTCTTACCCAATTTTAAAATATTTCTTCTGACATTAGAAAACACATATATGATAGGAGAACCCTATGTGACTCCATAAATAATTATTATTTGTACTTTGATTCCTACCAAACATAATTGGGGATTTCATAAAGGTGTTACATACTCTTCCGATAACCCTCTCCTAATTTTTTATATACTAAGATAGGTCTCAAAGACCTAAGAGTATCTTCACAAAACATGATAATGGAGGGATCCATGGTTTAGGGTTACACAATCTCAAAATATTTCAATTTTCAACATTTTTTGTGGACACATAAAATAGTTGGAAAATGAAGTAAGTTATAGGAATTTGTTTTTAAGAACATTCCTTTAACTTAGAAGACATGAATTTAATAATATAAGTATGGTTTTATTTTTCAACAACATTCATTTTTTGGATGATCTAATACAATATTATATATATATAATCAATATTTATAAAAAAAATATTTTATTTTAAAGTAATCTACAAGGATTTAAATTATTATATTATTGTATTGAAATAATACTCATGTATTGTTTTTAATGGAATCATTAAAAGGGTTTTATTTTGTATTTTAGAAAAATAAATTAAGACAAGGAAGATTAATCATTTTGGTGACAATATTATTATATGATAAATTATTATATTTTTTATATTTATTATGGAATAATCATTAAAATCTATTTTATTTATAATGTCATGGTTATTTATGGAAATCATTTTGAATAATAATGAATGTCTTATATAATATTTGTTATTATAATTATTAATAGGATATCCTTTATTTAATTTAATTTTATATTTTTAAAATGGATTCCCAAATTATTTCAATGTTTGGTTTATAAATAAATAGTCTTCATATAGTTTGGCAGCGTATAATTGAATTTTTAGGGAAGACAATAGTTTTATCATAGTTTTTGAAGAGATTTTTTAATTTAATATATTGGTTGTGAAATAAAATTCCATGATGAATCTTTCTATGAAGATTTTTTTTTTAAAATGAACTCATATACTATGCTAATTGTCTTGAAATATCTTACACACCCAGGTTCTACAAAGTGGCGCATTGTGCATTTAACATAAGATAGATGTGCAAAGTTAAATCAAAACAACATTTTGGGGAAATCATGCCTATTTTTTTGATATTGTTTCTATTTTATTATTATTTATAGGGATACATAGTCAAACCATTCATTTCCAAATTCAAATCAAATAACCAAGGATAACTATGCTTCAAAAAATCATTCAATAAATTGTCTGGAAATTAATAATTTTAAATAATTTCATTATCTATGGTTCAATTTCCCAATTTAATTTTCCAACTTTCCTCTCCATTTAAAAATTAAAATCACATGTTTTTATAAAATTCATACAATTAAAATAATTTATCAATTTATGACATTTTTCTCAACAATTAATGTTATATATAGTTATAAATTTAAATTTAATATGATCCCATGAATTTCTAAAAATCAACCCCAATTTCAATTCTTTTGAGATTGGGGATTTCATTCATTTTCCATGTCCCATTTAAATTGTACGTAAATTAATAACAATTATAGGATTTAAAAACATTTAAAAACTTAATTATAGTCATTCAACCAATATATACTTTCTATTTTATAGTAAATCCTTAAAGAATCCTAAAAATTAGTCATGAGATCAAATCACCATCCAAAAAAAGGAATTCCAACAAGAATAGAGGTGTTGGATATCCTAAAACCAAACCTAGAATATAAAACCATCATCAATGTGATTATATTATTCTATTACATGATGATAAAACGATCTCTGTGAAGAAGTGAATAGTATATGTAATGAAACAACTAGGTAGGGGATTCACATACTAAATGAAGAATAGACAATATCATCATCACTTCTATCCTTAAAAAAGGTGTTAGAGGAGTTAAAATATCATCAAGAGATCCTCTAAAGTCAATGGAATCATAATAAGGCCTAATGATAATGATTATCATCTTCAACGAAAGTCTCATTATATTTAATATAATTGTAAATGTATTTAAATACAATCCACATGGTTTAGTGGATAGGATACATGGTTACTATTAATTGTGTGATATAATTTATTCCCCTAATGGACTTATGGATGTGGTGTATGTTTTGGGCACAAATTTACTTTAATTGTGCACCAATCGTCTAAATAATCACTTACTAAGGTTTCACATATTGAAGGGGCTTCAGACACTATGAAACATATTCTATACCACTATCTAGTAGATCAACCATGGTCGCCTTATTTCCATGACCTAACAAATCATCATTATATAACCTTGCACCGAAGGTTAAAAACAAAATGGAAATCAAAAAATTTATAAAACTCTTGGATTGAACCTAGAGAAATACCTATCTATTAATGATTTAAACAAGGTAATGAAAAATAATTAAAATAATGTAAAGGGATATTACAAACTACCAAACATAATTTTTAAACCCATAAATCATTTACATAAGACTCCATATCAATGATATGGGGCCACTACTCTTTCATAATTTCTTCGTGATACCAAAATATCTTATCAATTGAAACCATTATTCCATAAAACATGTACCAAATGTATCATATTCCTAGGAATATTATTATTCTTATAATAAATAATCCTTACTTGATGATCAATGATATATAAACTAGGTTATACATTGTGGTATTCCCAACAAAATAATTGATAAGGGTAGAAATATAATTACAAACCTATGACACATGAAACATGTTTCACATCAATTTAAACTATAGTTGATGTTCTAAATGGTATACAATATTCCCCACCATCTTTATAATCTCCACATGACCCCAAAACCTCATCAAAATCGTAGCTTTCTCATAGTAAATCTATGAACCAATAGAGGAAAAACACTCAATAACACATGGTCACCCATTGGATAGTCTAAATTTTTTCTATGATGATCAGTATATGATTTGTTAGAGATTTTCCCTCCACCTTTATTTGGTGAATCTACTAAATCATCCCATCATACCATATACCAAACACGGTCTGATAAATAAATCTTCACAAATCCAAACTAACAAAACATATATTAATATAGTCATTTATAAATTCCTCAATAGGAACCCTTTTGTTAAACTAAAAGAGATTATTGTTGAAGGAATACTCAAATATTATAAATTGGACACCGTTGTATGAAATAATTTGATTGAATTAAAATGGGGAAGACAATGAGAAAATAAATTATGTGGAACTGCATTAAAGAACACAACCTGTTCCACATAGAAATTTCAAAAATATTCAATATTACATTTATATTGAATGGGAATAATCTAATCTTATTCTGTAAGACTCACAATAAAAATTGATATCACATCCTTTTGGTGAGGGGTATATGTCATTCTAACTAAAAATTCCAGACAAATATCTCCCCTCTTATGTGTGGATAGAGTAGTTGTTGTAGAAATACTAATGGTCTATGATAATTGGAATTGAACTATTAGTAGATATAATAATGAGAAATAATGTCAATCATATCTCTTGTGATAACGAGCCACTAAAACATCATCTCATGACATATCACAAATTCTTGTGTGTGGGTGAAATGAAAACTAAGAATTATGGAAATACCCCATCAAGGAATTTTTCAATGGAATAAGCACAGAATATAAGTTAAAAAAAGATATTATTTCTTTTAAAGATAATTAATACCCAATGATGGTATCTCTAATATTAATAGATTGCCTAATGCCACAAAATTCATAATTAATGTTATTTTCTAGAAAAATATTATCAAGAAGTGAAGAGGCCAATTGAAAATTATCTAGAATAATCTCATTGGAATGTTATCAAAATCTAGAATACAAGTATTAAAAGTGATCCATTAGAGTCCACTCACCTGATCACTATTTTATTTTATGGATCATAACTTTCATACTCAAGGCATAAATTAATACATTTTCAATATCTGTGGTGTATGAAATATTTCAATAAAAATACTGATGGTACACTACTCATTACCTATATGGGATATTCATATATATATATATATATATATTAAGGAATCTAAAAATATATATTTTTATGTTACAATAAATATAAATACTTTATTAAAAAACATAATGATACTAACCCATAAAATCATATTTCACGGAGTTGATTCTATAATCATCTGTCAGATAATTATTCTTGTGTGTCCTATGAGTTCTGAAACCATAGGCTGGAATGTGATTTTCCTGTATAAGGGCACAACCCAATCCCAAACACGATTCCCCCAAAAATACTATATATATCTACCATACATCAGCAAGTTTAACAACTAGATAATAATTACAAAATAAATTTAAACACATATTTTTTTAATTTTGATGTCCCAATAGAATTTAACACCTTTCCATGCGAGATCAATTATTATTTAGTACATAATTAAGAAATTTTAAGTAAACCAGTGGTAATATACTTCATAGACGAAGATACACCATATCCCAAAACATTATATGTTTTCTCCCATTCCACAAGAGAATTCAACTTCGATAAATCCACTAAAATACCACATTTTTGGTCAGTGGGTTCCCAGAACAACATTTCCTGAATCTAAAAATTATATTTATAATGCATTAGGTATTGAAGGAGAATTCAAATGATCTGTGGAACTTCTCTCAATTTAAGAACCTGATACTACTATCTATTAAAGTACACTATTATTTCATCCACACATACTACTATGTAAATATTATGGTACTTATGGAATATCTTGTTCATTAGATCCATATAAACTACATGATCATTGGTCATAGAAAAAGGTATACCAGGACTTTTATAATGGAAATACCTACTCCAAAACATTGAATTTTAAATTTTTTATTCTTAATTATGAACTTCTAACAACCATATTGAATATCATTATATAAAAACCAATTATAAACTTTTAATTGGTGAAACAAATTAACTAACTTTGGGAATGGTTGGTTTCCGTTTACTATTACTCAATTTAGTTTTTGGAAATCAGCCCAAAGAAGAAATTTTACATTATATTTCTTTATAAAGATAACACGAACCACCCAAGGTGAAATAATGTGTAGTATAAATCCTTTCTCTAGATGATCATACAACATAGGATTAAAATATTCAATTCATTTGGCACCATAATTTAAGTGGTAATTGATACTAGCTACATAATATATATGAAATCAATGGATAACACAACCTCTCTTACGTGTAGAAAACTAGAGAAATTATATGGGAACACATTAGGTGAATTGAAGATGAATGAATGGACATAGTCACTAAATTATACTTCTTCAATTTAATATTATGACATTGATACTAGTATTTCTAACTCTTGAAAAGGAGGTCTGTCTCTAATTGACATATAGTATTATCTCTAGGATAAACATGGATTACCCCACGAGGAATATTAAAAGAGATCCACCCAAGAGAAAGGTCTATCCATGGTTTTTGAGAAATTATTCAATAAATTTTAAATGTAAATTATTAGGATTTATGTTATGACCCAAATAAATTTTAGGATAGCTAAGTATTTGATTAATATATAATACAAGAAGGTAAATAGAGACCCATACCTCTATTCTTTTGAAGGGAGTAGTAATATTCATTAAAACAGAGAGAACCCCATATGATTATTAGAAATATCTCAATATGAGTCGATATGAGTGGGTGAGATGTAGTATTATCATATAAATAAATTACTCATAATAAAGATGTAGTGGCAGTACTTATCATAGTAACTGGACTTTCATATACTTCCTCATAAGTAACTAGAATTGTGTGAAGAAGCATCATTTTGGATACATGGATCCAGAACCCCCGTAGTTAATGAATCATATGATTAAAAAATAGTACATTTGGAATATTATAATTCTACACAACTAAATGGAGTAAAAATTACACTAAATAACATATACAGGTGACCTGAGCATATTCCTAAACAATATTTCTAGGGTTCTTTAGTGAAACCCCATCTCAAATTCCCAATATTACCATACTAAAAGAATATTGTAGTTCCACTTCCATGAACTGTAGAATGTATGGTGATGACTACTATTGATTACTACAACATGAATCAACATTTTTTTATCTTAACACTTATAATTCCAGTATAACATCCACATAGAGAAAAATGAACTCTCTCCAACACTATCATAGAATCCAAGTCAATCCCATACATCCGCTCACATTCTAGTATGTTATTATTAGAATTATGCTTCAACATAAAGTTATGAGATATAATATGTGACCAAATTCTCATCTCAAATATTTGAACCTTCAATTTCTCATTTTCACCCCTTCAAGGGAGAAATAAACAATATCATCAATATAGTTTCCACATTAGGTCATGGTATTATCACCCCACTAGAGGCTGTGAAACTCCATTAATTCAGAAAAAATACACTATAAATAAACTAATCAATGAAAATAACTCAAATTCATCCTAATATAATATTTAAAGTCTCTCACAATCACCATAACATCCCACTGTCTCCTTCTAGGTCCTTCAAGATTCATTGTAGTAAACTTCACCTGCATAAATTCTTTAATTTACAGAAACCCAAAAATAATCTCTATATCTTTCATCAAATCATATTCCTGTAGAGGAAAATTATACTATATTAATGATAGTTGAATATAATGAATAAAATATTGAGAATGATTTTTTTACTTCCAACCCTTTGAGGCTCTCTTATTATCGCCTAAAAGAGAATAAGTATTGGAAACTATCCTATATCGTGGAAAAAATTTACTTTTATGAAAACTATTTTTTTTCACCAAAGGATTCTACGGGTTTGGTTTACTATTATCTTCATTAAGTGGCCAATTCAAATTCCTACATATAGGGATTATTCTAAACATGATAAAAAAGACGAATCAACAGAATAGATTCATAGATATTTATATAAATAAAGAATCACAATGAAATAAAATTCCTTCAATAAAATTCATGATTGGTGTTTTTATAATCTCAATTCTATGATATAAGATAGACTATAATCATCTCATTATTATAAAATGATACCATTAACGTATTTTATCACCCCAAGCTTCAATGGTACATTTCCTTTTTAATAATATAGTAGCCTATATTGTACGCAACTTGGAGATTTGACACACCATGACCAATGAAACTAGCTGCTAAGAATAGTAATACCCACATTATTGAAATTTTATAAATTTGAATTTTAAAAATTTAAATCATTTTTGGATTTGGAATATCAAAATTTTCTTAGTGTTAATATTTGGCATTTTTATGAGAAATTACAATTTTTGATGAATATTGAAAAATACTACGTTATTGTTTAAAACCGACTTTTTATTTAAATAATTAGTTATTTTATCTTAATTTATTTTAGGTCAAAATAGATAAATTATACCTATATATGTTAAATTTAATTCATTGGATTCATTTTATAACAACTTTAGATATATAAAATTTTATTGAACTTTTTACTGTCTTTTACCCACCTTCTATGAGCATTTACAAATTTGCATAAATCATAAATTTACCACTTCTATGAGTGGAATTTAAAAAATCTGAGAGACAAAATTGACATCAGTATGTACAATGTGGTTAAATAAGATGGAAATAATATTAGGTGAATAGTAACTTTTTGACTTTTATTTACTATGCTTAAAAGTAAAATAGGGTAAAAATGAGATTATAATTACTCTAACACTTGTTATAATTATATGGGATAGGTTTAATTAGAACAAAAACAACCTTAGTAGTAAAATATGATCCTTTTGGACCACATGTACTAGATTAAGACATTTATTAATATTATATTTATAGAGTAGTTAAAAGTATTAAATTCAAAGTTTAATAACTAAAGAATTTTTAATATAGGGTTATACATTTGATAAATTCGACTATAAATATTCATTAGAAAGTGAAAAATATTTTCTACATAATGGTATTATATTTATAATATTGATTAATAAATTAATTTAATTTATTTATGAGACAATGATGATGCATTAATTATCGTATTAAGGAAATTTTAAAATAATTGATATTATGAATATCCACATAAATATAAATTGGGACTTCTGACGAATTAAATTAATTTTCTATGTTAATATGACTTTTCAGGATTTATTAATTAAATTATACTCGAAGTGATAAAGTTTTTATGGCTTTCAAAAAAATCAATTACTAAATAGTGCCAAAATTGACATAATTTAGTTTTTAAAACAAAAACTATATTATTAATTGATATAATATTCATAAAAATATACGGATCAGCCAAAGGACTTACATGTGGTTATATATATTAATATTTAACCACTTTGTGTTCTATTGTCATTTTATAGTATGTTTATTAACTATATAATATAAAAACATAAAGAGACATGGTAAATGACAAACTATTTAACTACGAGTTAAATATAAATGATAAGGTTAATATGGTAACCTAAACCTGTCTAAAACCTATTTTTTGAAAGGTTTTAGACAAATTCCCACCATATACACGAACTAAATCAATTTTGATCCCTTAGATACCGAAAATGACAATATTATAAAATAATATTTCATGCATTTCCTAAAGTTACTATCACCTCTCTTATAAAAGGGTACATCCCATTATCTTAATTTTACCCCTCTGAAGCCATTTGGATCATCGAAACCTATCCCAAATATCCTCACAACTTCCCTAAAATCAACCTAGAGTCCTTACATTGATCATAAATTCAACCTATGGAGCCTTTTTGATTAACTCAAAAGGAAACACTCAAAGAAGAGGTAATAAATTCACCACCCTCATTCAAGTTATTTTCTTATTCCACTTCCTCATTCATTATTGTTTCCATTCCAAAATAATAACTCCATCACCTTCTATATACTATTATGTTATTATAAATATTGTACAAACATATTTGTTATTTTATCCATCCTATAAATGGAAATGTCACCATACGTGCGTACGTACGGATTACCGTCTCCACATCTTGTTGTAGTTTATTATTCAAACACTTTATTATTTGGATAGGAATAATAATGATCAGAACTGATGTAAATAATAAATATAACATGTTAATTATTCTGTATATATGATATAACATCCAATTAAATATGATTTCACAATGAATATAATTATATTATCGCTCGTGCGTACGTACGAATTATCATCTCCTCAAATGCGTTGAGATTCATTCCCCATTGAAATCATTAAAGAATAATTTTCATTTTATGTTTATAAACAATATTTATGAATGTAATGTCATTATTTATATGAATCAAATACATCATATCCGTAAAAACCATGGCATACATAACCAATCATATATTGTAAAATGAATCAGTTAACACCCGAAATGATGATAATACTGAAATATTATTAACAAAGCAATATTAGAGGATCATATATAATATCATTTTTATGTATATAGTTATTTTATATTTTAAGAAAAATGTTTTAAATATTATACCAAAGGACAACATACAATCTACTAAGTAATAGTACAATGTAATGGTGAATTCTAAAATCACTTTACTTATTCAAGTTTGTTAATATGTAAGTGTCTACTAGGACCTCTTTACCATCCACATCCGTGTTTTCTTTAAAATGTAATTCTAAAATTTTTTACCACTCACTAGACTATGGGTTAATGCAATTTATACCCATATTTTACCATAGATGTTGTGAAAGGAATATTTTCACCGTTTTTAAAATAAAGTACTTTTTGATAGTTTCGACCAAATTAAGGTAAGAATGTATTTTTTAACTTATACGGCGAGTGAAGCTATTTTCCACCATTATAACATCATCGAAGCTTCCCATTCAATCTTATAATAATATTTTCAAAATAAATGATTTCTTTTTATAATTATATGAATTTTAAATGATTTCAAAATAGAAAGATATATTTCTTTAAAAAAAATTCATTTCATCTATGTCAACATCCTTTTATTGATTTTAAGCTAGTTGGAAGATGATTTATTATGATGAAAATCTTTCATATTGTATTGATGGGTTATTTATATGTTTGAATGTGAATGTGTTAAGTTTACACCATTCATGGTTTGTGGACAATGTATTGACATTTCGTATTCTAGTTTCAATACTAATTTTTATGTTATGTTTAAACCTTTTCATACGAGAATGCAATGGACTTAGTAAGAGATGGGTGGAGCCCGCTATAGCTCCTCGATGCATTGGTAGGTCTCTTTAGACTAACTTGTGTCTTTGAAAAAGTCCTTGACAAAATCTTATTTGTATTATTGGTAAAAGGCCTTCATTATATTGTTATGAAGTCTAGCATTATGCATTCAATCATTACCAAATTGGCTATTGATATTGCATGTGATTATTCGACTAATTGAATATCCATGTGAATAAGTAAATTGAATTATTTGATTTATATTGGACATATTCTACAGAATATTATGTTTAAAAGGAATAGGTTTTAGTCTTATATATTGCCTTAAATGTTTATGCTTATTTATTAGTGTTTTTGATATATTGTTATCCTTACTGAGAATCTGAGCTCACCCCTTTCTATGTTATATTTTTCCCAAGATGTGAAGAAGTATATTAGAACTCACCTGCAAGGATATTATAAGGGGTATGAATGCGATATATTGATATAATGTTATTGTAGTTTTTCATTTTAATATTAAATTTAAAACATATGAATATATTTAGTACTTCAAAGGATACTAAACTAATCGGTTTTTTGAAAATTTGATCCTTTGGGATATGAAAATGTTATGTAATAATACACTGACTAATGGTAACTGGGGTCATGGAATTATAGTTTGTATCGGGGGATGTTTGTAACAACCCACAGAAGATAGATTTAGGAAAACAATGATTATAGAACATTACCCTAAGATATACATTGAAGATTAGTATAGAATAACTTTATAGAATTTTGGTAATGCAGAGATTTAGTGTATTTTTCAAGAAATACATCCTTATCTGGATATGAGCTGGTAGAGGTGGCTCTGGCATAGATTTTCCTCGGGGTAAAACCAGAAAACATCGCATTGACCAAGACTTGTATGAAAACTAGTGCATGACAACGAGCCTTGTTGCAATCTTGGTTACGACACTCCCACATGATATGCTTAGGATATTTCACATTTTCATTAAAGACCATAATGACAGATTTATTAGTATATACCTCCTTAATAAAAACATTTTATTATTATGGATTATATCCATAAACTATTCAATTTATGGGAAGTGTATTTCAAGTCTGGAAATATTTATTGTGATTAATAAACTAATCTAATGTATTCCAATGTTTCGAAATGGTGCCTAGTGGAAGGAATGAAAACCACACCAATTCAAGTAATTCATGTAGGGATTTCCCTCCTACTCAAGATAAATATAGTGGAGCTGGTGATGCATATTGTGCTAATCAGATTGTCACCATACTGGGAAAACTCACTCATGTTATGAATAACATCCTTACCCATATAGAGCAGCTGGATCCACAATGCAGAGGATCAATGTTAGATCGCTTCATGAGGCAACAAACACCAACATTAAATGTGAGTACAAATCCATTAGTAGCTGAGCAGTGGATAAATTCCCTAGGGAAAATATTTCATGGTTTGGAGAGTACCGAAAGTGGAAATGTTGTCATGGATGTTTATCAACTCATGGGAGATGCAGATCAATGGTGGACATTAATCCAAAACACAAAGGAAGATGATGATGTATCAAAAAAGGAATGGAGGGATTTTAAAGATATTTTCTTAGAAAAAGAATTTCCTCATGACTATCAAGCGGATATGGAAAGATAATTTTTCAGTCTTATCTAAAAGGATAGTGAGAATGTCCCAATGTATGAGGATATCTTTACAAGGTTAGAAAGCCATGGAATAGATTATATACATAACCTAAAGAGTAATATTGATCGATTCTTTGAGGGGTTAAAACAATTTCTCTATCGAGAATTAGTCTCACAATCTTTCTCATCATACGAAGATATTGTCTCATGTTCTATCAAGACAGAAAAGGAATACTCTATGTCTTATGAATTTAAAGAAAATCAAGAAAAAAATAGATCATCTCAACACTTTGTAAATGGAAATAAGGGGAAGAAGGAAAATTTTGAATATCCATCCTACGATAAATGTGGGAAAAAACATGTTGGTACTTTCCTGAAGGGAATGGGATTCTGTTACATGTGTGGTGAAAAAGGCCACCAAGATCTTGATTGCATGGGGAAGAAAGATGTTGTAAATGTTTAATGCTACAATTTTAGTAAAAATGGGAATTATTAAAATGAATTTCCTAAGCGCTAGAAGAACATACCTCAGAAAAGGCCTAGGGAGAACGACCAAGCTTATGCGATCCCTACTTCAGAGGTTGAAGCTTCAAAAGACATGGTGGAAGGTAATTAAATGGTTTCCTCTTGTTTACCCAATGCTTTATTTGATTCTAGATCATCTCATTTTTTCATATCTTCACAGCTTTCAATGAAAATTAGATATTTTCAATTTGACTTAACAAAGGAGTTGTCAGTAAAAATAGTTATGTGATGTTTCATCGCAATAATTTTTTTGAATCAGTTCCAATTAGGGCATATAAATGATCTTTATGTACTAATCTCATCGTCATAACCATGATTGAATTTTATATAACCCTCGGAAAGGATTGTATTTTAGACAATAATGAAAAATTTATTATAAGAAGAAGGAGGTTACAATTTTCGATGATGATATGCAGTATCTTATCTTTAGATTAGAAATGTCACCAACTGATTCTTATCTAGATCCACCCCCAGTAGCTCTAAAAAATTTAATTATAGGGGATGAAGTGAATGAAATGAATATGGTGAGGAAAACAGTGTTTCAATAGAGGAAACAAATATTGTGTAAGAATATGTTGATGTGTTTCCATAGGATTTACATAGACATACTTTAAAACGGGAAAGTGAGTTTCCCATTGATTTTATTCTTGTTTTAAAACCCATATTGAAGACCCCTAATAGACTGACCACTGTGGAATTTGTGTAACAAAAGAAACAATTAGAGAAATTGAGTAATAAGGGATTTATTCAAACTATTGTTCCAACATGGTGAGCCCCTGTTCTTTTAGTTATGAAGAAAGATGAATCTATGAGGTTGTGCATTAAATACAGGGAGATCAATGCTATAACAATAAAGAACATGTATCCCCTACCTCACATTGATAATTTATTTGGTCAACATCATAGAGCTCAATATTTTTCAAGGATTGACCTTCGATTTGGATATCATCAGTTCTGTGAAAATAAGGAAGACATTCCAAAAACAGAATTTCGAACCAGGTACATGCATTATGTGTTTTCAATAATGCCTTTTGGATTAACTAATGCACCATCTCTCTTCATGGATATAATGAATTTATTATTCAAGGAATATCATGACGACTTTGTAGTGGTATTTATTTATGATAACATGGTATACTAAAAAACCTATAATGATCATGAAAATCACTTGCGCTCTATTCTAAAAAACTTTAAAAGAAATGAATTATATGGGATGTTAAGAAAGTGTGAATTTTGGCCTCAAGAGATTACTTTTCATGGACATATTGTCTCTCTGTATGGATTCTCAATTTATCCTTCAAAGACCAAGGAAATCCAAGATAGCTCAGAACTAATGAGTATAACTGAGGTACATAGTTTTATTTTATTATAAGGTTATTATCGATGTTTCATCCAGAATTTTGCCTGATTGGATGACCAATTAACCATGCTCATAGGTAATGGGGATAAATATGTTTGGAAAAAAGAGTGTGAAGAATGTTTTGAAGAACTGAATAGAGGATTAGTCAATTCTCTTATCTTGACTCTACAATCAGGGAATGATGAGTTTGTTATTTATAGTGATGCTTCAATGAAATGACTTGGTTTTCTCCTTATGTAGAATGATAGAGTTATCACCTTTGAATCACGATAGCTAAATAGTCATGAGAAAACTATCCTACTCGTGATCTTGAGTTCGTATTTGTATTATTTTCTCTAAAAATAAAGAGAAACTATCTCTATGGTGAAAAAGTGATATTTATATTGATCACAAGAGTTTGAAGTATATTTTTCTCACAGAAAGAACTCATCATGAGGAAAAGATGATGGCTTGAACTCCTCAAGGATTTTGATTTCACTATACACAACCACCCGAGGAAGGAAAATAAGGTGGTAGATTCTTTGAGCTGAAAGGATCAAGAAGTTTTGAACAAGATGAGAGTTGAAAGGGATCTTATTTTCATGGATCTAGAAAAGATGGATATGGGAATAACCATGGAAGGTGAAACATCATTACTTTTTCAAATGTTTTCCATACCATCTTTACTAGAAAGGAAAAAGAGTTCACACACTCCTGATGAGAAGTTTAAAAGAATATTAATCCTGTGAATGATGGGAGATTGAGTGAATTCATATATGAATATGGAATTTTTAAATTTTGGAAGAGGCTTTGTGTTCCTAACATACCTAATTTTAAAGGGATTTGATGGATGATGCTCATAGACCCAATTTTTTTATACACCATGGGAGAACCAATATGTTTAGGGATTTGAAGGAAAATTTTCGGTGGGACAACATGAAGAGGGAGATTTCTAATGTTGTGTCAAAATGTTTAGTTTTTCAACAAGTGAAAACTAGAAGGAAACAACCTATAGGAGTCATGAAACCTCTTCCCATACATGAGTGGAAATTATATAATATAACGATTAACATTTCCATGGGGCTACCAAAGACTTTTTGAAGGAATAAATCAAAATAGGTCATTGTTGATCATCTTACCAAGAAGGTATATTTTCTTGCTATAAGAGAATATTTTCCACTTGAACGACTGGAAAGAATATATATTAATGATGTTGTAAGACTCTATGGTTTACCCCCTTCGATTGTTTCTGATCATGATACTCATTCAACATCCTGATTATAGAAAAGTCATCAGAAGGCCTTGGATACAAAACATCCTTTGAGAACTACCTACCACCCTCAAACCGATATACAACTAGAAAAAACTATTAAAACATTAGAAGGCATGTTGAGATCTTCCTCACTGGAAATTAAAGGTATGTGGGATAAATATTTACCTTTGATATAATTTTCCTATAACAATATCTTACATTCAAGTATTCAAAGGGCACCATATAAAGCGTTATACAAAAATATATGTCACACAACAACTTATTGGGATGATGTTGGTGAAAGAAAACTCGTAGGACCAGATCTTGTATAGGAAACTATATAAAAGGTGAAGGTTATCTAAACCCACATCCAAGCACCCAAATGTATAAAAAATAGCTACGACGATAACCAAAGGAAGGATTTGAAATTTCAAGCAGGAGACCATGTTTTCATGAAGGTATCTCCTGGGAATGGTGTTATACATTTCAGTAAGAAGGGTAAATTGAGTCATAGGTATATTGTACATTTCAAAATTCATGAATAAATTGGAGCTGCAACTTATCATTTGGGAATGCCTCCATGTATCTCCAAAGTTCATGATGTGTTCCACGTATCACTATTGAGAAAATACATGCTTGAACCAATGCATGTACTCACCTATGAAGAAATTGAACTGGATCCTGATCCATCTTATTGAGAAGAGCATGTCAAAATTTGTGATATCGGAGAAAAATTGATGAGAAACCAGACAACTTGTCTAGTAAAAGTTCTACGGAGAAACCATAAGATGGACGAGGCAACGCGGGAACCCGAGAATCTTATGATGAAGAATCTCCTGAATCTTTTTATGCATTAATATTATAGATATTTTGAGGATGAAATTATTTTAAGAAGGGGAGAATGTAACACCCCAAGCTTCCACGGTATGTTTCTAATTGAATAATGAAATATCTTTTGTTGTACACAATTTGGAATTTTTACACATCACGTCTAATGAAACTAGCCATTATGAAGAGTAATACCCACTTTTTTTAAATTCTATAAAGCCTAATTTTCAAAATGAATTAATTTTTTAATTTGGAATATCAAAATTAGCTGAGGTTGAATTTTTGGTATTTTTCAAGGAACTATTAGTTTTTGATGAATTGTGAAAACCATTCCGTTATTGTTTAAAACTGACATTTTATTTACATAGTTTTTTATTTTATTTTAATTTATTATAGGTAAAAATCGATACATAATACCTATATATGTTCAATGTGATTCATTGGAGTAATTTTATAATAAGTTTTTATATATATAATTTTATTAAACTTTTTACAGTCTTTTACCCACCTTCTTGGAGCATTTAAAATTTTGCATTAAAATTTTTTTTACCACTTCTGTGAGTTGAATTTCAAAAATACTAGTTACACGATTTACATTAGTAAGTAATATTTGGTTCAATAAGACTAAGAAAAATTTTGGTGAATAGTAACTTTTGACTTTTATTTACCACTGTTAAAAGTACATATGGTAATTAAGGGTAAAAATGATATTATAATTACCCTAACACATGTAATAATTCTATTGTATAAAGGTAATTAGACAAAAAATAATCTTGGAATAAAATTTCTCTCATTTGGTCTACTTGAATTAGATTAGGAAATTTATAATTATTTTATTTAAAGAATAGTTAAAAGTGTTTAATTCAAAGTTTAATAACTAATCAATTTTTAATATAGGGTTATACATAAAATAAATTCGACTATAAATATTTATTATAAAGCTAAAAATATTTCCTACATAATGGTATTTTATTTATAAATTTTAAAAATTATATAATTTAACTTATTTATGAAAAAATGAGGATTCAGTAATTACATTATTAATGAATTATTAAAATAATTGATATTATAAAAATCCAAATAAATGAAAATTGAGACTTCTGATGAATTACACTAATTTTATAGGTTAATATGACATTTTAGGATTGATTAAATACATTTTTTCTAAGTTATTAAATTTTTATGACTTTCAAAAAAATAAAATACTATATAGTTTTAAAATTTACATAATTGAGTTTTTAAAACAAAAACTATATTATTAATTGATATAATATTCTTAAGAATCTAAAGATCGACCAAAAGACATAGATAAAGATATATATATTTATATATATATTAATAATAACCACTTGGGGTTCTCTTGGTAGTTTATACTATGTTTATTAACAATAAAATATGAAAATACAAAGAGACACGATAAATGGAAAACTATTTAACTAAGAGTTAAATCTAAATGATAAGGATTATATGGTGACCTAAATTTTCCTAAAACCTATTGGTTGAAGGGTTTTCGACCCAAAACAACCTTATCCTCGATGTAAATCATTTTTTTCCATTATAAACCCCAAATTATTTTATTATAAAATAATATTTCAAGCTTTTCCCTAAATGACCCTCACCTCTCTTATAAAAGGGTACTTCCCCTTCTCTTAATTTCACACCACCAAAGCCATTTCTCTTAGCCATCCCCTACCCAAATATACACCCATATTCCCTTAAATCAACCTATAATCCTTTATTTGATCATAAATACAACCTAATGATCCCTTTTGTTCAACTCAAAATGAAACACCCGAAGAAGAGGTAATAATTTCACCACCCTCTTTCATGTTCTTTTCTTCTTCCACTTCCACATTCTTTTTTATTTCCATACCAGAATAATAAATTAAGTACCTTATAAATAATTTTATTTTATTATAAATATGTTACTACCATTTTTTTTATTCTATACATTCTAGAAATGTCAATGTAGACAAACGTGAGTACGTATGGCTTACTGTCTCCACGGCGTGGTGCAGTTTGTTATTCAAGAACATAATTATTCGGATGGGTATAATAATGAGTATAACAGATGTAAATAATAAATATAAAATTTTAATTATTCTTTATATATAATATTCCATCCAATTACAAATGATTTTACCTTTAATATAATGATATTTTCGCTCCTGTGTACTTACGGATTACCGTCTCCACGAACACGACGAGATTCATTCCCCATCGTAATAATTCAAGAATAATTTTAATATTATGTTTAAAAATAATGTTTCTAAACAAAATATAATTATATATATGAATCCAATACATCCAATACATAATGAACATGGATTATATAACTGAGAATATAAAGGAAAATTAACCATTTAACACCCAAAACGATGATACTACTGAAATATTATTTAAAAATCAATATTATATGTTCATATATGACATCATATTTATGTATATAGTTCTTTTATAATTTAATTTTTTTTAACTATTATAAACTATGATAACATACTATCGACTAAGGAAATGTACAATGTAAGTGTTAACTCTGCAATGTCTTTACTTATCTAAGGTTGTTAATACGTAAGTATCTACTAGTTCCTGATTATCATCCACATACATGATTTCATAAAACTGTAATTTGAAACATTTTTACTATTTACTAGACTATCTGTTAAATCCATTTATACCCTTATTTGACTATTTACATTTTTAAAGGAATCCATTTATCATTTTCCAAACAAGGTACTTTATGAACTTTTCAAAAAAATTATGTTTTGAACGTTTTTTTAAATTATTTAGTGGGTGAGGCTATTTTCCATCATTATAATACCATTGAACCTTCCCATACAAGCTTATAAGAATATTCTAAAAATAAGGGTAATATTTTATAATTGTATGAATTTTAAATGATTTTCAAATAGAAAGATATATTTATCTAAAAATGTTTTGATTTCATCTATGTCAACATCATTTGATGGATTTTAAGGTTTTTTGAAGTTGATTTATTATGATACAAAACATCCTTATTGTATTGAAGATTTTGTGATATTTTTCACTGTGGATGTGTTTTTTACACCATTCATGGTTTATGGATAATTTACTGAAATTTCATATGGATGTTTTAATAAGAATGTTTTTGTTATGTTTAATACTTTTCATATGAGGAATGAATTGAACTTAGTATGTGATGGGTGGAGCCCTCTATAGCTCCTCGAAGCATCGGTAGTTTTCTTGAAATAATCTATTGTCTTGGCACAAGGCCTTGAGAAAATTTTATTTTTAGTCTTGGAACAAGGACATGACTATGTGGTTATGAAGTCTGACATTATGTATTCCATCATTATGAAATTGGATATTGATATTTTAGGTGATTATTCGACTAGTAGAATATCAATGTGATTAAGTAAATGGAATTATTTGATTTATATTGGCAATTTTATTCAGAATTTTATGTTTAAAAGGATAATGTTTTAGTATTATACATTGCCTTATATGTTTATGATTATTTATTAATGTTTCCACTGTATTGTTATACTTATAGAGCATCTGAGCACACACGTTTCTATGTCTTATTTTTCCTAGGATGCGAAGAAGTATATTATGACTGAACTACAGGGATAGTCTGAGGGATATGAATGTGGTCAATGGAGATAATTTTGTTGTTGTTTTTTCTTTTATAATGTGATGTAAAACTTATGAATGTATCTATTACTTCCAATGATACAAAACTGATCGGTCTTTCTGGATTTGATCGCTTGGGATTATGCCAATGTTATATAATAATGCACTAGCTCTAGGTAACTGGGGTAGGGGCGTTACACGTACACCCATGTTGACATAAGGAACTTTACAATGATATATGTATATGAATGTGCTCATAAATACAGGATATGTCTCATAAATCATAACAAATTCTCATTAGGACAATCCAAAAGTGAATGCCAATATCAAAAAGTGATTCAAAAACCACAAAATTGATACCTATTTTTCATGAACCATATCATGCATCCTAGTGCACTAATACCCGAGACAGTCCCAAAATGTGCCTAATGGAGTTCCCAATCCCCATGGCTTAGTGACTAGAAAATTATTCTCAAAATAATAACAAGC
Organism: Viscum album; assembly: GCA_963277665.1. Classification (NCBI taxonomy): domain Eukaryota; kingdom Viridiplantae; phylum Streptophyta; class Magnoliopsida; order Santalales; family Viscaceae; genus Viscum; species Viscum album. The sequence continues at coordinate 1,644,154,648 of OY728145.1, forward strand.
GAATGATTTTTCTACAAACAATATATGATAAAAGAAACAAGTTTTTATGCTCAACAGTCCACATGGTGAATGTACTAGAATCAATGATGTTAAATAATACCCAAACAATAAATCCTTAATGGTAAATATAATGACAAATAAAGGCTCTAAAACCCCATTTATCTAATGTATAACATCTGCACTGGTCATCTCTACCACTCCGATTCCCTTGAATTATTTATAATAGAGACTTTAAAGAAGAAAATTCCCCTTTCTTAGAACATGGATGCATTAATTTATAAATGGTAAAAGGATGTGGTGTGGTGTAGAGACCCGAAGCCTGACGTACATGGACATTACATTACCTTTGCGGAATACTTAATACACAAAAAAAAACAGACACACAAGGACCGTAATATTTTAGTGTCTTTGGAAACATGGAACGTAATCTTCTAATCATGGTGAAAGATCTTCAACATCTCCCATAAAGAACTTCCACTTTCTGTTTCCTTACCTAAAACCTTTCTTTTTACCCTGGGGGAAAATAAAACATAAAAAGGGTGAGCTCAAATTCTCAGTAAGGGTAAGCATGGATAAAATAAAACATACCATATAAATTTTAACTTAAAAACATGAACATAATGTTTAAACATCAAAATCTTGAGCAATGTCATAAAACATGGAAGTACATAAGGGATAGATCATAATGGAACATAAACCATGATAAAATATTATGGGAATAAAACATGTAATTGTGGCATCCATTAATAACATGTAATTATTTCCATAGTAGCCAAGGCATTGCTGTCAAGACCATCTTAGTGGACAAGGTCCCATTCTGAATCGAGTTCACTCCTCGTTTCAGTCCTGTAACATTGAACCGGATTAACTTACCATTTTAGCCATGTCTATCTCATGAGATATAAAATCTTTACCCAATGCATTTGAGGGAGATATAGGTCCCACCCATCTCATAATGAAATCATTCTTACTTGTTCCACAAATAAACATACATCATTTATAATAACCCAACGACTAAAATGGGTGTCATAAACATCATCCCATCATCACATAATCCATATAAAAGAAATGCATATCATTTCAAAATAAGAAAAGTGAAACCATGTAAATCATAGAGACATTATACTTGAAACATACACATATGAAATAATGTCATCTTAGATGGAAAAATGGTTTTGATAAAACACTTGAAATGAATTCTTGAGTAAAATATACTTTCTTCTTCAAAATCAATATATTTTCACAAAACCTCATGTAATTTTTTAAAAAAGATTTTGTTGAAAATAATCATGAAATATTTTGGAGGAAGCTTCATGAAAATAAGGCTTTATAAAACCTTAAAAATCCTTTCATTCCGTATAAGTTAAAAAAAACATTCTCCTCATACTTTTGTCGGAAAAGTCAAAAAGTGCCTCGTACGTAAATAAAAGAAAGATTCCTTACAAACCATGTAGTAAAATTCAAAATGGGTAAAAAGGAAATTAAAAATACATAAAAGCACTTTTAGAAAACATCGATATGGACGATAACAATAACCCTAGTAAATACTTACGAATAAGCAATCTCGGATAAAAATGAGATTTGCAAAATTATCCCTTACCTTAGGTCTGATATGCTTCGTACGTATCCGAACCTCCTGTATAATGATTTAAATAATGTCATTGAATTATTACAGAATCATATTCATTGTTATTATATCATATATGTTTCACTTAGGACTTTATATTACCCGTTCTTTTGTAAATTCCATGTTAAAGCAATGTTTTGGGTAAAATCATTTTATTTATCTTATGTTTTTCGACTTGTCGTTATTGATATTATTACTTATATCCTTATTTAAATAATTCCAGAATGTAAAACATGATTTATATATAATATATATTCATCATATACATATATATTATAGGTCGATAAAAGGAAATAAATACACCATTCATGGAGACGGTAGGCCGTATGTACGCTTGAACGCCGTTTTCGTTTCCCTTTTGAATTAAATGGAATTAAGTAAATGAAATACATATATATATATACATAAATCCAGTATCATTATTATTCCATATATTTCATTATTATTCATTATATATACTTTTTAATCATTCATGAATGGTTAACATGGAGAGAAATCTCATCGCGTCGTGGAGATGGTAGTCCGTACGTACGCACGAGTGATGATATCATTTCCAAGATCGTGGAATTGAATTAGAGTGTATGTATACTATTTCGGAATCAATATAACTTTAAAATAATCATATATAGGTATTTATTTGAACCATTATACCCATCCAAGTAAGGTGGTGATGGAAAATAGATTACACCCCGGCGTGGAGACGGTATTCCATACATACGCACGCGTGGTGATTTCATTTTCCGTAGGATGGATAGATGGTGAAATAGGGTTTTTTCATACTTATAATAACATATAAGAATATGAGTGATACTTTTTTTATTACTTCATAATGAAACAACCTAATAATAAGAAGTGGAAGAAGAAATAAAGTTGAAAGAATCGGTAATGGACATTACCTCTTCTTTGAAGCGCCTCTTTGAGTCCTCCTCTTAGGGCACTAAAATTGGTCTTTGAAGAAGAAAAAGACCTCTAGGATGTTCTTAGGGTAGGGGAGAAGATAATTTGGCAGGGTTTGGCTGATCATGAAGGCTCAAAGTGGTGTGAGGAAGAGAGGGAGGAGGTGTCCTTTTATAAGGGAGGAGAGGGGAACCTTTCAAAAAACTAAAAATATTATTTTATTATAAAGTCATATTCGGTTTTTAATAGCTCAGAACTGAGTTATTTTGAAGATAAGGTGGGTATGAGTAGAAATCCTATCATCCAATATAATTTGGACATGTTTTGTTTAATATTTTAACTTTATCATTTAGTTTTAACTTTAAGATAGATAATTTTACTTTTAGTGTGTCTTTTTGTGTTCTTAGACTATAAGGTTAATAAACATACTATAACAAGCCAAAAGAACCCCAAGTTGTTTATTATTAATATATATAACCTTATCTATGTCATTTGGCCGAACCTTATATTTTTAGGAATAAAATAACAATTAAGGATATAATATTTGTTTTAAAAACTATTTTATGTCAATTTTGACACTATTTAGTAATTGATTTTTGTGAAAATCATAACAGAATGATTAGTTCGAAAAAAGTTACTTAAAGCAATATTAACATGTCATATTAGGCTATAAAATTAGTGGAATTCATAAAAAGTCTCAAATTAAATATATTTGGGTATTTATAACATCAATTATGTAAACATTTCATTAAAAAGATAATTACTGCATCATCGTTGTGTCATAAATAAATTAAATTATTTAATGTCTAAAAATTACCAATAAAATATCATTATGTAGGAAATATTTTTAGCTTTCTAATGAATATTTATAGTAGAATGTATCTTATGTATAACCCTATATTAAAAATTATCTACTTATTAAACTTTGATTTTAACTATTTTAACCCTTCTTTAAATAAATTAATAATAAATGTCCTAATCTATTCCAAGTGGGCCTAAATGGTCATATTTTATTCCTAAGGTTGTTTTTGGTCGAAATAAACTTATCCAATAGAATTAGGAGATGTTCTAGGGTAATAATAATATCATTTTTAACCTTAATTATCCTATTTACTTTTAACGGTGTTAAATAAAAGTAAAAAGTTACTATTCACCAAAAATTATTTTCATCTCATTGAACAAAATTTTAGTCCTTGATATTAACTGTGTCTCTCAGATTTTCGAAATTCCACTCACAGAAGCGCTAAAATTAAGTTTTATGAAAAATTCAATTTTTTAACTACCACTTAGTGGTTTCACTATTCATCAAAAAATGAAAGTTTTCAGAAAAATACCAAAAATTAGGCCTAAGATATATTTGATATTATCAACTCAAAAATGATGTCTATTTTACCAAATTAAAAACATATCAGTTGCATTAATTAATTTAATAATTAATTCCCGTCGTCAAAACAAAATAGCGTGTTCTTAAGAGATAATAACTATCAAAAGATTGACATTTGTTTATGTCTGGTTTAAATGTGAAATTACATCCAATGACCAAAATTGTACTAAATTGTAAAAATATATTCTAAATATACTTTAAAACCACTCAAATTAATAATTAAACACTATTAATTATTTCGATTAAAAAGGTTGTTTTTAATTAAAATTTAGTAATTTTCACTATTCATCAGAAAATTAAAGTTATCCGAAAAGTACCAAAATTTCACCCTAAGATAATTTCGATATTCCGAATCTAAAAATGAAGTCCATTTTGAAAAATAAAATTTAGAAAATTTCAAAAAGTGGTTGTTACTATTCATAACGACTAGTTTTAATAATATTTTAATAGCATATCATTGTTTAGTGAAACTCGGTATTGCGTACTACACACTGTATCGAGGAAGGTCGCGATTGTGTGTAATGCAAGTCAAGTCAAGGATGCGGTTTGTGCAAGCTACTTTTGGTGTAGCGTACAACACAAGTCATTAATGAAATTAAAAAGAATATTTTTCATAAAATCTCGGGGTGTTACATTCTACCCCCCTTAAAATGAATTTCGCCCTCGAAATTCGTCCGGGTTATAAATGGTTTACTACTCGAAAGGTTCTTTAATAGAAACCTACATTGTAAAAAGGAATAACAAAACCAATCTTAAAAAAAAGTATGAAACGTAAATGTTACCCAAATAAACTAATCACTAGGATTCCACATAGGTGAAAATATGGATATGGAAGAGAAATCTAACCATCATGTTCTGATGAAGAGTGGTAGAGAACATGGCTATGGAAAATTCATCAATCACGAAGCCATAGATTTGTGAAGATATAAGGTACCATCAGATTCATCGGATATAAGGGCACTAGGACAACATTTTTGGTTTTCAAGATCATTTCCATAAAGATGATGAAATTGGAATTAGAAGAAATACTTTCGTGATTTTGGTACAGTCTCACTATTAGTCATTTTTTTGGACAATTTCCACTTCATCTCTTATAGAAATGAAGTTTAATTTTTCATTTGTGAAGTGTTATCAGATCATGTGATATAATGATGGGTCATTCCATCTATCTCAAACAAAAGGTTAGAAAAGTTATCAAAAAATAGATAAGTCCATCTATAGTGAGATTAATCATATATGGTTCCTAAAATGGACTTATACTTCATATATCAAACTGCTTAATATAATAAAACTAGTTTCTACTAAACAGGGACTTCCAGTAGGCCAGTGGTAGGCGATAAAGGCCAGTCGCACTTCGGTTATGGGTTCGATTCCCATAGCCTTGTCTGACGCGATGGGCTGTCGCCCATCCTGCAGGTTGTCCTTTTTCTAAAACGAAATTACTATAACATCCCATAAATAATATCGAAAAACTTCTATCCTTAAACAATACTAACTTATGTCTAACATAATATATTCCAATCTTTAGTCTTATCTAAAATAATACTGTCTAATCTCATATTATAGTGAAAACGATTACCAAATAGTTCATACAACTAGCATGATAATACCATTGTTGATCCCCATATATCATGAGATATGTCTTGTTGGTCACATTCCAAACATTCGAAGTCCTTAATCATGTATTCTCTTCAAAAAAAATGAATACCCATTGAACCTTATTTAAAACATGAATGATTTTAAAAGTTAACTCTTTCCACATACCAAAATCCTCAAAATTCTATATACTCAAACCATGATATCACTTAGTCCTTATATCAATCATGAGCTCATGAATACTGTCAAACATTTCATTTTCTCGTTTTCCCTTGATTATGTGCATATCATATTTTTTTTCCAAAAATATCTCAATCACTTTCCATGGTTACCGGTACCATTGAAAACCACAATAGACCAATACATCAATATTCCAATATTCCAAAATACTATATACAACATTATTTTGGAATCCCATTACATAAACACTTAATCATTCCACCACATCATTGTCATATTCAACATCACCAATAGTGAGCGCATGTGACTTCCCTTTGTCCTTTTCCTTAAGTGGTTGCTCATGTCGATCATCATTAACCCTTGGATTAGGGCATTTATTAGCATAATGACCCATTTCCTTGCACTTGAAGCATTGAAGTGTTGGTGGTGCGTTCTCTGCAGTCTTTTCTTTATTCACATCATTAGAAATCCCTTTTCCATTACTTTGACACTCAACTGCTCAATGACCTTTTTTTACACACTTAAAACATTTTCTAGTCCCTTTAAGACAATATACACCATGCTTCTTTCCACACTTTGAGCATAAGCAAACATTCATCTTCTTTTCACCATTATTCTGAGATTTCTCCTTGAACTCCATCTTTCGTTTCTTGTCAAAACTATGAGATGGATAAGTAACACCAACTTCCATTTCTACATTGATAGCACAATGCACAATTTCTTCATAGCTACTGAAGTCTCTTATAGCTAATGCCCTTCAAAGATTTTGTTTTAATCCACTGAAGAATTGATCAACTTTACTTTCGGGTTGGATGAAAAATCTAGATTCATACCTTGCAATCCTTGTAAAATTCGCTTCATATATACCAACAGATTCATCATCCTTTTGCTTTAGTTCAAGAAAATCCTCCATCTTTTTTCTAAGAATACGAGGGAAGTACTTATTGAAAAATAAGTTCTTGAACTCGTCCCATTCCATGGACTCAATTTCATCTCTTGGCCTCGTATTATTGATAAGATTCCACCATTGATCAGTATCACCTTCCAAACGATACACTGCTAAGATGACTTTATCATGTTCAGAACATTGAAGAACTGAAAATATCTTTTCAGTAGTACTGATCCATTTTTCAGCAACAAGTGGATAAGAAGACCCACTGAAAGAATGTGGACGTTGCCTCATGAAGGACTCAATAGAATATTGTTCCCTTCTCTGCTCATTTGGAAGTCCAGAATGATTCATAGCTTGTGTAAGTATAACAATAATATTTTGCACTCTATCTCCCATAACATTTGTTTGTTCAAGAGGACAATCGTTGCATTGTCCATTACATTGATCAACACAGTTCCTTCAGGTTCCAACCATCGTCTAAAACCCAAAAACAATAGTGGGAGAGGCAAAAATCATGCTAGGGAAAACAACATAATAAAGGGGGAGTACCTTCAATATCTAACATCTTAGGTTTAATTATAAGATCGTTTGAGCAATTCCATGACTATAACCTATAATTATACTTAACCTTAGGGAAATCCCTAGACATACCTTAGAAATATCTCAAGGGATCTCACTAATGTTCTCGCATCCTAGTTTCCAAACGTTGAATAAAGCTTTCCTCTGATACCAACTGTAGAGACCCGAAGCCTGACGTACATGGACATTACATTACTTTTGCGGAATACTTAATACATAACAAAAACAGACACACAAGGACCGTAATAGTTTAGTGTCTTTCGAAACATGGAACGTAATCTTCTAATCGTGGTGAAAGATCTTCAACATATCCCATAAAGATCTTCCACTTTTTGTTTCCTTACCTAAAACCATTCTTTTGATCCTGGGGGAAAATAAAACATAAAAAGGGTGAGCTCAAATTCTCAGTAAGGGTAAGGATGGATAAAATAAAACATACCATATACATTTGAACTTAAAAACATGAACATAATGTTTAAACATAAAAATCTTGAGCAACAACATAAAACATGGAAGTACATAAGGCATAGATCATAATGGAACATAAACCATGATAAAATAGTATGATAATAAAACATGTAATTGTGGAATCCTTTAAGCACATGTAATGATTTCCATAGTAGCCAAGGAATTGCTACCAAGACAATCTTAGTGGACAAAGTCCCATTCTGCATCGAGTTCACTCCTCGTTTCAGTCCTGTTACACTGAACCGGATTAACTTACCGTTCCAGCCATGTCTATCTCATGAGATATAAAATCTTTTACCCAATGCATTGGAGGGAGATATACGTCCCACCCATCTCATAATGAAATCATTCTTACTTGTTCCACAAATAAACATACATCATTTATAAGGCCCCAGCCTTAAACCTTACTTAATCTTGAGTTATTACAAGATTACACATTGAGGATCTTTTCAGGTTTAGAGTTTTAGAGAATTAGATAATGAAACTTGCATTACATTCCACATTTAAACAAAGTGGTTACATAAAAGACAATATTCATTCTTCCCATCAACAGAAACCTATTTAAAATAAAACACGGATTCTTTCTTGACACATCCTTGACACTATCATCACATCATGTACCTTTCCCTTAACCTGTGAAAAACATTTCAAAAACATGGGATGAGCATAAAAAGCTCAGTAAGGGTTATAAAAATATGGAAACGAAACATGAGTTCATAAATACATAAGAATGAAATCATACTTTACCCATAAAACATAGGCATATCAAATCATGAATAAATCATAGAAAACATAAGACATAAAGGTAACTTGAGGCATTCATAACATTCTTACGTAGGGAGTAACCCTCTTGGTTACGTTGGGAATACCCATCACAGTATATTCCCTAAATCTCTTCGGAGAAACCTTAACGTTTCACTCCTTCGCGTTACCCAATGCATTGGAGAGCTATATCGGGCTCACCCGCCCTTAGTTTATCACGGAACCACCCGTTCTTCATAACAATACCCAAGAACCATAACATAATCGTATCACATAAACATGAATAAATGAAAAATAACATTTCCACATTTCAATCACAATATAACATTTTAGGATATTGAAATAATGAATCCATTCAAAAAGAAACCATTTCCAAAACCATTTAAAACATTTAATAAAGAGATTTTTGAATCAAAGTGTCCCATACCACCTTGAAGATTTTAACATTTTAAACCATTAATATCCATATAAATAAATCCTTAAAACAATTTTGAAAACATGGATATTAATAAGAACAAATAATTAAAACATTTAAAACGATATTTTGGTTAAAGGGGTTTTACCAAAATTAGAGACACTTGAATACAATAATCGAGGAATAACATTTAGTCAGAATTTTATAATATCATGAGAATAAAAGGATTCATGATATAATACTCCAAAGTACAGTATATACACCATATAAGAGTGAATTGGTTCATAACAACAATGATCCCTAAATAGAAATGTCAAATGTGATGAAATCCCTTATAAAGAAGGCATCCTTAAATTAAGGACAAATAAATCTCAAAAAAATATGTGTGAAAAATATATATAAACCCAATATAAGTGGATATTAAGTTTAAAACAATAAAAGGCCATTCACACATATTCAATGGATGACATATTCAATGACTACAAGTTGAACCCAATGAAATCGAAATTGGGTTAAAAAGTTCCCTTGACAGCCTAACGGCATCACATCAAAATGAGTTGATGAGAGATAAAAAGTGTATCTCATCACTTGGACATACAATTTACATCAATAAGGATGTATGAGAACATATCCCAACATAAAAATATGTAAATTAAAGACCCAATAAAAGAAGTCTTTTAAAAAAGAGGAGGGTGAAAGGTTCCCTTACCGACTTGGGTATCTTTCAAAACATACACCCCATGAAAGAAAGACAATAGGTAATTGATGTAAATACTCATAAACGAAAGTATATTACAAAAAGAGTAGAATAATGGGCATTACATACACCACTCAATGGATTTTGTGGCAAATGTAGCATAAATCTCGCGGGAATAAAAGTGAGATGAAAAATCCCTCACGAAAACTCGGCAGCCTAACGACGCCACATAAAACTTCCGAATATGGATTGATGAGATCAAATAGGGTATCTCATCACATTACAATATAATTTACAGAAAGGGGAATATAAAAGAACATCCCCCAGCATTACAAATAGGAGCTTAAAAGAAGTGACATAAAGGAGAGTACTTAAAAAGAAAGAGAGAAGTTAGATCTCTTACGAATGTTCGGCAGCCTAACGGCGCCAATCAAAACTTCCAAAATGGATTGATGAGAGAGAATAGGGTATCTCATCACATGAACATAAAAATTACAGTAGGATTAATATAAAATATCATCCCAATAACAAGAAAGATGAGCTTTAAAAGGAATGACATAAAAGAGTGTACTTAAAAAGAAAGAGAGGAGTAAGATCCCTTACCTCGGGTCCGAATTGACTCGATCGTTCTTTAACATCCTGAATAATAAACTTGAGTCAATTTACACTTTATTAAGAACCTTTTTCTAGTTCATTATTCCTATTAGATCACTTATTTCCATGTTATAAACATTATGTAAACATTTATGTTAATAATGTTTATTTTGTCGATATTTGGTTCTTAAGTCGAAAGTGGACTTCTTACCATTACATGTTGTTCGTGTGGTCAAATTTTTATTATATCCAGAATAATATTCATGATTTGGATATCATATTTGTCATATATATCCAGTACATGCATGCATTTATAACATTACATAATCATTTAGAGGTAAGAAATGAAATGCACCGTAATGGAGACGGTAAGCCGTACGTACGCATGAACGCTACTTTCATTTCTATTTCATATTTTATAGAATGGAATAATAATGATATAAAGGTATATTATAATTACAGTATAATATCATATATAATGTCATAGTTCCATCCTTTATACGTCCCACATATGGTATTTAACGAATCAAATCTCTTTGAGGGGGCGGTAGTCCGCACTTCCTTAAATGAAGATATCGCGTATACCCATAATGGAAGCCATAAAGGTAAGACAAAAATGAAAAATACAGAAGCGTAAATAAAACATAAACATATTATATATCATATATAAAAATAGTGACATCATAATGGCCACCTTTGAAGGTGTTAAATGAGTATTGAACAATCATCGTTTCGGGAGGCAGAATTTCACCATCCACGGAAACCGTATGTTCTTTAACCATTTGATGTAGTTGTGTGAGAGTGTAGCTCGAATAAATCTTATAACAACATCCTAGTATATTTAAGATACTGTTGTTGTTACAAAAGAAGTAAATAAAAAGATTTTAGGGGGTTGGAGAAGCAAAATAAAACAAATGAACATGAGAGAGTGAATTACCTTTAAAAGTGTAACTCATTTTGATTTGAGCCTAAAGGCTTCCTTTGAAAGGATTCTGCCCAAAGGGAATCCTCTAGGATGAGGAGAGAGATGTGGAGAGAGTAAATGGACAGGGGTTGGCCGAGCCAAAGGCTTGAGGAGTGTGTTAAATGAGGTAGAGGTGGGAGCATTTTATAAGAGGAGAGGAGGGGCACTTTTGGAAAGTAAAGAAATATTACTTTATTTGAAAATGTGTTTCGGTTTCAAAAAGTCCCACATTGATATAATTCGTGGATAAGGTGATAAGGCTTCGAAATCCACTCATCCAATAAGTTTTGGACATGTGTAGTTCATAGGTTTTACATTATCTTTCCATTTTATTTAAATCGTCAAATAATGATGTCATCGCCGCATCATTATTATGTCATAAATAATTTAATTTATTTAATGTCTAAAAATTATAAAAAAATACTATGATGTAGGAAATCATTTTAGCTTTCCAATGAATATTTATAATAAAAAATATGACTTGTATAACCTCACTTAGAAATTGTTTTAGTAAAACATATCATGTTTGTGTCAATTTTACTTTTACATTAAATAAAATGTTATTTATGTCATTTCCCAACCAAAGTGGATCCATGGGGTCCCCAAGTTGACCCATGGCTTGTCTTGGTCGTCCATGATACAACCAATGAGGGTAAGACATGTGTCAAGCTCATATAATTTTATTAAAGCATTATTTTTACCTTAAACCACACTAATTACCACTAATCACGATTAAAAACTTAATAAGTTACTATTCACCAAAAAATTATTTTAATCTCATTGAACCACATTTTACTTCTTAATGAAAACCATGTATGTCGGATTTTTGAAAATCAAAACTCAATGATGGAAAAAATTCATTTAAATGGAAAATCAGTTTTTATAAGTACCACTTAGTGGTTTCACTATTCATCAAAAATTGAAGTTTTTCAGAAAAATCCCAAATATTCACCCTAAGCTATATTTGATATTCTGAATTCAAAAATGAAGTCCGTTTTACAAAATTCAAAACATATAAGTCACATTAATTAATTTAATAATTAATTCCCGCTGTCATGACAAATAGCGTGTTTTATGAAACAATAAGTATCAAAAGATTGACACTAGTTTAAGTCTGATTTCAAAGTGAAATTGATTCCAACGACCACTATTGGATTTAATGGTAAAAATATTTTCTAATTTCACTTTAGAAACAATTCAAAATATAATCTAATCATATAAATAAATTAGATTAAAAAGTGGTTTTGAATTAAAATACAACATTTTACACTATTCATTAAAAAAAGAACTTTATCGGAAAGATACCAAAAATTTACACAAAGTAAATTTTGATGTCCCGATTCTTAATAAGAGTTTTATTTGTTTCAAAAGAATTTTTAAGAGTGAACAAAACTATATTTAATGATGGTTCTCCATCAAAAGGTGATAAGTGAATCTTTAGTGAAAACTAGGGCATATACGCCTAAAATTAAATTCTTTCCGTATTTTAAGCCTTTATCTTTTATTGTATAAATGTAAAAATATTTTAGAACATATATAATAATATTTTAGTTATTTCTATCCATTCCCACCATTACAACGGCTACATGTTAACTACCATTTAGAATAATATTATTTTATTATTAGAGTACAACGTAAGATTCCCAAGAAACTCGTTGTTGCGTGTTGGGTACGCCATCGAGCATTGCATCCCCTTTAAAGTCATATTAATATTTTATTCACAAATATGGATAAATATGAAAATGTCATATTCCTTATTTACCTGGGGTGTTACATCCTTCCCCCCTTTTGGGAATGGCGTCCTCGCAATTTTAAAATTGCGCTTGGAAACATCCTTGAACGTCCCACATCGGAGAAGAGTCGGTAAAAAAAATCACTCTAAAATAAAGAAAGATAAGTACAAAGGTCACCTGAGTTAACCCATACTAGGATTCCAAGTATGAAAATATGGACATGGAGGAAAAAAACAATGGGTCATGTTCTGATGGAGAGTGATAGAAAACATGTTTAGGAGAAAGTTAACCACGAGAAAATCACAAACTGGTGATGGGTTAAACGGTATTCGATTTCCCAGTAGGAAAAGTTAATATACAACATTTTTGATTTAAGTTACTTTTTATTGAGGAATTTATTCATAAGGAAGCATAATCACTTATCATGTTTACTTTCAACTTTTACTAGATTCCTTATTCAAAATCATTTTTTTTTCCAAAAGACGAGTATTTAAGGAGACTTATTCGCATTAAGAGTACTATAATCAACTTCTAGAGAATCACCTAATCCCAAAAAGAGAACTATATACATCCCATGTTTTTAGGATTTAACCAAACCCAAAACCAAAAAGGTTAGTACAAGATCAGATAAACTAGAAAAGGATAACCCCTTATAAAAAGAAAATCTATTCTTAATCTCCAAAATTTGTCCAACAAAACCCAAAGTTCAACGAGGACCATCCGATAAACAATTTGTCCATAAAATTCTTCAAAGTAAACCAATATAAGATTGAAACCCAAATATTTGAAGGATGTAGTCACATAGTCTTCCAAGTTAAATCGTAACATTTATCTCCAAACAACATCAGTTGCTCCTAAAGTCTCACATTGAAAAGTAATTATCCTAATCACATATCCTCCAAAATCAAATTACTCTTAATTCATAAAATCATATAACTAAAAAGAATCAGTCAAACTAACCAGGGGCTTCACGTAGTCCAGTGGTAGGCAATAAATACCAGTCGCACTTTGGTTGTGGGTTCGATTCCCGCAGCATTGTGCGACGCGACGGGTTGTCACACGGTCTACATGTTGTCCTTTTTCCAAAACTATATAATTCTCAAATCATTACCCAAAAAGGGATAAAATCATCAAAAATAACCATAACATAATTTAACCTCAATTTTATCTCATGCCTTTCACTTCAATCATAACATATGGTAACCCATAATTACCTCAAAAGTAAGGATCATATAAACCCAAATAGTTCTTTATAACTATGTCCACAAAAGAAAAGATAACTATTACTTGAATAAAATTTGCCTATATTAAACATCAGGGTTACACATATTATAAAAAGTCTTCTAATGTAACCCCATCATCAAAAGAGACTTAATACTCTTAAGAATTTCACCCTAACTCTTGAAGCCCTCATGTGTTGACATCTTACTCATTCAACATTCTTCATGATCCATTATCCATTCCTTTCCAACTTATTCCGAAATAACTCTTTCCTACAAACAAAATAATGAATCATATCCTAAGATTCCAAAATAATAAAACAATAGTCATGAAATAGTACATACCTTTGATTGGTCATTGTCAGTTTCTTCATCCTCAATTGGAATGGCATTAGGTATTGGTAACCGAATATTGGTACGCTCTTGGTGACCCCATTCACGAAACTTCTTCATAGGACATGTGTTTGCATAATGACCATGCACACCACATTTAAAACATTCAATTGATCCCTTAGAAAGAACTTCTTTCCCTTTCCTCGAGTCAACTGGATGCTTCCTTTTTCCATGGCAGGTTCTTGCTTTATGACCTTCATTTCCACATCTATAGCATATTTCTGTCCCTTTGAAACATTTTCCTAGGTGTTTCTTTCCACATCTTTGACACATAGGTTTTTGAACACACTTACCTTTATGATTATTACCTGTACTTCCGTAGGGATTTTTTTCTTGCATATATGATTCCTTAGAGAAATCTACAAGGTTTAGGTGGTCAATCATGACTCCAGATAGTTGGTTGAGGATAATCAAAAGAGTTCTCATTGCAGCTCCCATATCATTCAGTTGCTTGCTCAAAAAACTGTCACAGTTTCCTTCACATCCACTATTACTTTGGTGCCTGCTAGATCCAGCCATTTACTAAAACAAAAAAGGTCAGTGTGAGTATATCAACAAAACCATCATGTACTAATGAGTAAGATAGACAATAAGATATACTTACTCATTCACTTTATCTAAAACTAAGACTCTACCTGAAATCCTAACCATTATGGTAATTGTCAATTATGCTTAAAGAATACCCTAACCTCTAATGTTATCTAAACCGACCTTTGATACCAACTATAAGGCCCCAGCCTTAAACCTTACTTAATCTTGAGTTATTACAAGATTACACATTGAGGATCTTTTCAGGTTTAGAGTTTTAGAGAATTAGATCATGAAACTTGCATTACATTCCACATTTAAACAAATTGGTTACATAAAAGACAATATTAATTCTTCCCATCAACGGAAACCTATTTAAAATAAAACACGGATTTTTTCTTTACACATCCTTGACACTATCATCACATCATGTACCTTTCCCTTGACCTGTGAAAAACATTTCAAAAACTTGGGATGAGCATAAAAATCTCAGTAAGGTTTATAAAAATATGGAAAGGAAACATGAGTTCATAAATACATAAGAATGAAATCATACTTTACCCATAAAACATAGGCATATCAAATCATGAATAAATCATAGAAAACATAAGACATAAAGGTAACTTGAGGCATTCATAACATTATTACGTAGGGAGTAACCCTCTTGGTTACGTTTGAAATACCCATCATAGTATATTCCCTAAATCTCTTCGGACAAACCTTAACGTTTCACTCCTTCGCGTTACCCAATGCATTGGAGAGCTATATCGGGCTCACCCGCCCTTAGTTTATCACGGAACCACCCGTTCTTCATAACAATGCCCAAGAACCATAACATAATCGTATCACATAAACATGAATAAAGGAAACATAAAATTTCCAAATTTCAATCACAATATAACATTTTAGGATATTGAAATAATGAATCCATTCAAAAAGAAACCATTTCCAAAACCATTTAAAACATTTAATAAAGAGATTTTTGAATCAAAGTGTCCCATACCACCTTGAATCTTTTAACATTTTAAACCATTAATATCCATATAAATAAATCCTTAAAACCATTTTGAAAACATAGATATTAATAAGAACAAATAATTAAAACATTTAAAATGATATTTTGGTTAAAGGGGTTTTACCAAAATTAGAGACACTTGAATACAATAATCGAGGAATAACATTTAGTCAGAATTTTATAATATCATGAGAATAAAAGGATTCATGATATAATACTCCAAAGTACAGTATATACACCATATAAGAGTGAATTGGTTCATAACAACAATGAGCCCTCAATAGAAATGTCAAATGTGATGAAATCCCTTATAAAGAAGGTATCCTTAAATTAAGGACAAATAAATCTCAAAAAAATATGTGTGACAAATATATATACACCCAATATAAGTGGATATTAAGTGTAAAACAATAAAAGGTCATTCACACATATTCAATGGATGACATATTCAATGACTACAAGTTGAACCCAAAGAAATCGAAATTGGGTTAAAAAGTTCCCTTGACAGCCTAACGGCATCACATCAAAATGAGTTGATGAGAGATAAAAAGTGTATCTCATCACTTGGACATAAAATTTACATCAATAAGGATGTATGAGAAGATATCCCAACATAAAAATATGTAAATTAAAAGACCCAATAAAAGAAGACTTTTAAAAAAGAGGAGGGTGAAAGGTTCCCTTACCGACTTGGGTATCTTTCAAAACATACACCCCATGAAAGAAAGACAATAGGTCATTGATGTAAATACTCATAAAAGAAAGTATATTACACAAAGAGTAGAATAATGGGCAGTACATACACCACTCAATGGAATTTGTGGCAAATGTAGCATAAATCTCACGGGAATAAAAGTGAGATGAAAAATCCCTCACGAAAACTCGGCAGCCTAACGACGCCACATAAAACTTACGAATATGGATTGATGAGATCAAATAGGGTATCTCATCACATTACAATATAATGTAAAGCAAGAGGAATATAAAAGAACATCCCCCAACATTACAAATAGGAGCTTAAAATAAGTGACATAAAGGAGAGTACTTAAAAAGAAAGAGAGAAGTTAGATCTCTTACGAAAGTTCGGCAGCCTAACGGCGCCAATCAAAACTTCCAAAATGGATTGATGAGAGAGAATAGGGTCTCTCATCACATGAACATAAAAATTACAGTAGGATTAATATAAAATATCATCCCAATAACAAGAAATATAAGATTTAAAATGAATGACATAAAAGAGTGTACTTAAAAAGAAAGAGAGGAGTAAGATCCCTTACCTCGGGTCCGACTTGACTCGATCGTTCTTTAACGTCCTGAATAATAAACTTGAGTTAATTTACACTTTATTAAGAACCTTTTTCTAGTTCATTATTCCTATTAGATCACTTATTTCCATGTTATAAACATTATGTAAACATTTAAGTTAATAATGTTTGTTTTGTCGATATTTGGTTCTTAAGTCGAAAGTGGACTTCTTACCATTACTTGTTGTTCGTGTGGTCAAATGTTTATTATATCCAGAATAATATTCATGATTTGGATATCATATATGTCATATATATCCAGTACATGAATGCATTTATAACATTACATAATCATTTAGAGGTAAGAAATGAAATGCACCGTTCATGGAGACGGTAAGCCGTACGTACGCATGAACGCTACTTTCATTTCTATTTCATATTTTATAGAATGGAATAATAATGATATAAAGGTATATTATAATTACAGTATAATATCATATATAATATCATAGTTCCATCCTTTATACGTCCCACATATGGTATTTAACGAATCAAATCACTTTGAGGGGGCGGTAGTCCGCACTTCCTTAAATGAAGATATCGCGTATACCCATAATGGAAGCCATAAAGGTAAGAAAAAAATGAAAAATACAGAAGAGTAAATAAAACATAAACATATTATATATCATATATAAAAATATTGACATAATAATGGCCACCTTTGAAGGTGTTAAATGAGTATTGAACAATCATCGTTTCGGGAGGCAGAATTTCACCATCCACAGAAACCGTATGTTCTTTAACCATTTGATGTAGTTGTGTGAGAGTGTAGCTCGAATAAATCTTATAAAAACATCTTAGTATATTGAAGATACTGTTGTTGTTACAAAATAAGTAAATAAAAAGATTTTAGGGGGTTGGAGAAGCAAAATAAAACAAATGAACATGAGAGAGTGAATTACCTTTAAAAGTGTAACTCCTTTTGATTTGAGACTAAAGGCTTCCTTTGAAAGTATTCTTCCCAAAGGGAATACTCTAGGATGAGGATAGGGATGTGGAGAGAGTAAATGGGAAGGGTTTGGCCGAGCCAAAGGCTTGAGGAGTGTGTTAAATGAGGTAGAGGTGGGGTTCTTTTATAAGAGGAGAGGAGGGGCACTTTTGGAAAGTAAAGAAATATTACTTTATTTGAAATTTTTCTTCGGTTTCAAAAGGTCCCACATTGATATAATTAGTTGATAAGGTGATAAGGCTTCTAAATCCACTCATTCAATAAGTTTTGGACATGTGTAGTTCATAGATTTTACATTATCTTTCCATTTTAATTAAATCGTCAAATAATGATGTCATCGCTGCATCATTATTATGTCATACATAATTTAATTTATTTAATGTCTAAAAATTATAAAAAAATACTATGATGTAGGAAATCTTTTTATCTTTCCAATGAATATTTATAATAAAAAATATGACTTGTATAACCTCACTTAAGAATTGTTTTAGTAAAACATATCATGTTTGTGTCAATTTTACTTTTACATTAAATAAAATGTTATTTATGTCATTTCCCAACCAAAGTGGATCCATGGGGTCCCCAAGTTGACCCATGGCTTGTCTTGGTCGGCCATGATACAACCAATGAGGGTAAGACATGTGTCAAGCTCATCTCATTTTATTAAAGAATTATTTTTACCTTAAACCACACTAATTACCACTAATCGCGATTAAAAAATTAATAAGTTACTATTCACCAAAAAATTATTTTAATCTCATTGAACAACATTTTACTTCTTAATTACAACCATGTATGTCGGATTTTTGAAAATCAAAACACAATGATGGAAAAATTTCATTTAAACGGAAAATCAGTTTTTATAAGTACCACTTAGTGGTTTCACTATTCATCAAAAATTGAAGTTTTTCAGAAAAATCCCAAAAATTCACCCTAAGCTGTATTTGATATTATGAATTCAAAAATGAAGTCTGTTTTACAAAATTCAAAACATATAAGTCACATTAATTAATTTAATAATTAATTCCCGCTGTCATGACAAATAGCGTGTTTTATGAAACAATAAGTATCAAAAGATTGACACAAGTTTAAGTCTGATTTCAAAGTGAAATTGATTTCAAAGACCACTATTGGATTGAATGGTAAAAATATTTTCTAATTTCACTTTAAAACCAATTCAAAATATAATCTAATAATATAAATAAATTAGATTAAAAAGTGGTTTTGAATTAAAATACAACATTTTACACTATTCATTAAAAAAAGAACTTTATCGGAAAGATACCAAAAATTTACACAAAGTAAATTTTGATGTCCCGATTCTTAATAAGAGTTTTATTTGGTCCAAAATAATGTTTAAGAGTGAACAAAACTATATTTAATGATGGTTCTCCATCAAAAGGTGATAAGTGAATCATTAGTGAAAACTAGGGCATATACGCCTAAAATTGAATTCTTTCCGTATTTTAAGCCTTTATCTTTTATTGTATAAATGTAAAAATATTTAAGAACATATATAATAATATTTTAGTTATTTCTATCCATTCCCGCCATTACAATGGCTACATGTTAACTACCATTTAGAATAATATTATTTTATTATTAGAGTGCAACGTAAGATTCCCAAGAAACTCGTTGTTGCGTGTTGGGTACGCCATCGAGCATAGTGTCCCCTTTAAATTCATATTAATATTTTATTCACAAATATAGATAAATATGAAAATGTCATATTCCTTATTTACATGGGGTGTTACATCATTCATAATAACCCAACAAATAAAATGGGTGTCATAAACATCATCCCATCATCACATAATCCATATAAAAGAAATGGACATCATTTCAAAATAAGAAAAGTGAAACCATGTAAACTATAGTGACATTATACTTGAAACATACACATATGAAATAATGTCATCTTAGATGGAAAAATGGTTTTGATAAAACACTTGAAATGAATTCTTGAGTAAAATATCCTTTCTTCTTCAAAATCAATTTCTTTTCACAAAACGTCATGTAATTTTAAAAAGAGGATTTTTTTAAAATAGTCATGAAATATTTTGGAGGAAGCTTCATGAAAATAAGGCTTTATAAAACCGTAAAAATACCTTCATTCCGTATAAGTTAAAAAAAACATTCTCCTCGTACTTTTGTCGGAAAAGTCAAAAAGTGCCTCGTATGTATACAAAAGAAATATTCCATACATACCATGTAGTAAAATTCAAAATAGGTGAAAAGGACATTAAAAATACATAAAAACACTTTTAGAAAACATGGATATGGATGATAACAATAACCCCAGTAAATACTTACGAATAAGAAATCTCGGATAAAAATGAGATTTGAAAAAATATCCCTTACCTTAGGTTAAATATGATTCGTACGTATCTTAACCTACTGTATAATGATTTAAATAATGTCATTTAATTATTACAGAATCATATTCATTGTTATTATATCATATATGTTTCACTTATGACTTTATATTACCCGTTCATTTGTAAATTCCATGTTAAAGCAGCGTTTTGGGTAAAATCATTTTATTTATCATATATGTTTCGACTTGTCGTTCTTGATATTAATAATTATATCCTGATTTACATAATTCCAGAATGTAAAACATGATTTATATATAATATATATTCATCATATACATATATATTATAGATCGATAAAAGGAATGAAATACACCGTTCATGGAGACAGTAGGCCGTACGTATGCATGAACGCTGTTTTTGTTTCCCTTTTGAATTGAATGGAATTAAGTAAATGACATAAATATATATATATATAAATCCAGTATCATTATTATGTCATATATTTCATTATTATTCATTATATATACTTTATAATCATTCATGAATGGTTAACATGGAGAGTGAATCTCATCGCGTCGTGGAGACAGTAGTCCGTATGTATGCATGAGCGATGATATCATTCCCAAGATCATGTAATTGTATTGGAGTTTATGTATAATATTTCAGAATCAATATAACTTTAAAATAATCATATATAGTTATTTATGTGAACCATTATACCCATCCAAGTAAGGTGGTGATTGAAAATAGATTACACCACGACGTGGAGACGGTATTCCGTACGTACGCACGTGTGGTGATTTCATTTTCCGTAGGATGGATAGATGGTGAAATAAAGTTGTTTCATACTTATAATAACATATAAGTATATGTGTGATACTGTTGTTATTACTTAATAATGAAAAAACCTAAGAAGAAGAATTGGAAGAATAAATAAAGTTGAAATAATCGGTAATGGACATTACCTCTTTTTTGAAGCGCCTCTTTGAGTCCTCCTATTAGGGAACTAAAATTGGTCTTTGAAGAATCCAAAGACCTCTAGGATGTTTCTAGGGAAGGAGACAAGATAATTTTTCAGGGTTTGGCCGAGCTTTAAGGCTCAAAGTGGTGTGAGGAAGAGAGGGAGGAGGTGTCCTTTTATAAGGGAGGAGAGAGGCACCTTTGGAAAAACTAAAAATATTATTTTATTATAAAGTCATATTCGGTTTTTAATAGCTCAAAATTGAGTTATTTAGAAGATAAGGTGGGTATGGGTATAAATACTCTAATCCAATAGAAGTTGGACAAGTTTATTTTAATATTTTAACCTTATCATTTAGTTTTAACTTTAAGATAGATAATTTTACTTTTACCGTGTCTTTTTGTGTTCTTACACTATAAGGTTAATAAACATACTATAACAAGCCAAACATACCCCAAGTTGTTTATTATTAATATATATAACCTTATCTATGTAATTTGGCCGAACCATAGAATTTTTGGAATAAAATTACAATTAAGGATATAATATTTGTTTTAAAAACTATTTTATGTCAATTTTGACACTATTTAGTAATTGATTTTTGTGAAAATCATAAAAGAATTATTAGTTCTACAAAAGTTACATAAATCAATAATAACATGTCATATTAACCTAGAAAATTAGTGGAATTCATAAAAAGTCTCAAATTACATTTATTTGGGTATTTATAACATCAATTATGTCAATATTTCATTAATAAGATAATTACTGCATCATCGTTGTGTCATAAATAAATTAAATTATTTAATGTCTAAAAATTACCAATAAAATACCATTATGTAGAAAATCTTTTTATCTTTATACAGAATATTTATAGTCGAATTTATCTTATGCATAACCCTATAT
The DNA here is from genome assembly GCA_963277665.1 of Viscum album. Taxonomy (NCBI): domain Eukaryota; kingdom Viridiplantae; phylum Streptophyta; class Magnoliopsida; order Santalales; family Viscaceae; genus Viscum; species Viscum album. The sequence goes on from OY728145.1 coordinate 1,644,177,030, forward strand.
TAAAAATTATCTACTTATTAAACTTTGATTTTAACTATTTTAACCCTTCTTTAAATAAATTAATAATAAATGTCCTAATCTAATGCAAGTGGGCCTAAATCGTCATATTTTATTCCTAAGGTTGTTTTTGGTCAAATTAAACTTATCCAATAAAATTAGGACATGTGTTATGGTAATAATAATATCATATTTAACCTTAATTATCCTATTTACTTTTAACCGTGATAAATAAAAGTAAAAAGTTACTATTCAAAAAAAATTATTTTCATCTCATTGAACCACATTTTAGTCCTTGATATTAACCGTGTCTCTCATAGTTTCGAAATTCCACTCACAGAAGTGGTAAAATTATGTTTTATGAAAAATTCAATTTTTTAACTACCACTTAGTGGTTTCACTATTCATCAAAAAATGAATGTTTTCAGAAAAATACCCAAAATTAGGCCTAAGATATATTTGATATTATGAACTCAAAAATGATGTCTATTTTACCAAATTCAAAACATATCAGTTGCATTAATTAATTTAAAAATTAATTCCCGTCGTCAAAACAAATAGCATGTTCTTAAGAGATAACAACTATCAAAAGATTGACACTTGTTTATGTCTAGTTTAAATGTGAAATTACATCCAATGACCAACATTGTATTAAATTGTAAAAATATATTCTAAATATAATTTAAAACCACTCAAATTAATAATTTATCACTATTAATTATTTTGATTAAAAAGATTGTTTTTAATTAAAATTTAGTAATTTTCACTATTCATCAGAAAATGAAAGTTATCCGAAAAGTACCAAAATTTCACCCTAAGACAATTTCAATATTACGAATCTAAAAATGAAGTCCATTTTGAAAAATAAAATTTACAAAATTTCAAAAAGTGGTTATTACAATTCATAACGACTAGTTTTAATAATATTTTAATAACATATCGTTGTTTAGTGAAACTCGGTATTGCGTACTACACACGCTGTCGAGGAAGGTCGCAATTGCGTGTAATGAAAGGCAAGTCAAGGATACGTGTTATGAAAGCTCATTTTGGTGTAGCATACAACACAAGACATTAATGAAATTAAAAAGAATATTTTTCATAAAATCTCGGGGTGTCACATGTGGTGTATGAAAAAGATCCTGATATGATACCAATAAGATCTCCATAATCAGTAAATCAAGAAAACTAATTTATCCTTTCAATTTTAATAAAATAAACCATGACTTGAAATTTTAAAAATATTAAAAAAATATTAAAAGAAAGGATTATGATATACCAAAAAAGGCACAATTTAAAATTTGATATAAACAATTTAAATAAAAGGGTTTTCATTTAAAAAATATTCCAGTAGTAAACAACATGTAATATTCAAATCAAAATATATCTTAGAACCATTTAATAAGATTTTCGGTACATTAAATTCTTGAGATCTTATTCTGACACTTCTAAATCATGATCAGATAATAATATAGGCATTCACACTCAAATAAACAGACCATTATGGAATCCCATTATAGAAAATAAAGTCAAAATGAGGATTTTATCATGTTGTTATTATATTTACATTTAATGGTAGTTATAATTGTAGCATACTTTTCAAAAATTACCACTATATAACAAGGGAAAAAATTCATTAAATAATTATTCAATCAATCACGGGGAAATCAATCCTTTAAAATCATTATTTCATCCAATGTTCAATTAACCAATTTTATTTTTCAACATGTGTTTTTAGTTCAAAACCAAATCAGAGGGTTTTTTCAAATTCATTTCATATAAATTCATATGTCAATTTATTAAAATTATCTCAAGAATCAATAATAAAAAATTTCATCAAATTAAGGATCAAATCAGGCTATCAATTTTTAATAATATTGAAAAACAAATCAATTGTTAGGAAATTATGTGTTTTCTAAAATTTATATAGGTCTTTTAAAAATAAATATAATCTAATCTCTAATCCCTTATTCCATATCATTTAAAAAATAATTTTAAAAAATACTAGAAATATAGGTTTTGAGTTGTAGTGTAAAACCATATGGAACTACATACCTTTAATCACATTATTATATTTACACTCTCAATGAGAATTAAAAAAATAACAGATTTGAGGGAGTTCAATAAATCAAACCTATAATCACGATCCATTAAAATAGAGATTATATCAATCAATAAAATGATGATATATAACTACCTAATAAGTGGGGAGAATAATACATTTTAAGAACCCACATTATCATATATTCACTTTTGAAAAAAATTCAAAGAGATAACGAGAACATAAATCCACTAAGAGAAGCGATTTATGGATTCAAAATCATATATCAAGATCCTTTAAGGGATAAGGAAGAATATAAGTGTCAAATGGGAGTGTTTAGTATCTTAGTCCATGTTCTCAATATTTTTCATATAAATACTATGGGAATTAGAATCCATGGACACAATATATGAGAGTGGCCACACATTTAGTATTAACCATGATCCCCTACAGGACTTCTATATGAAGATTAGAGTTTTCCACTTAGTATCATTATCCATTCCCCAAACATTAAAACTAACACTGTTCTATGTGGAACTATTTGTAGGGGATGAATTCATGATTAATCTAACAATACACACCCCTCTTGTGGACCATCTTTGTCTATCGAGCTTCTAGGTCCAATCCACATGGTATTCTAGAACTATTCACTATACATGGGTAGACCAATGGGATTCAAAAATAGATAAAATAAATTCTTAAATGACACCAGTGAAACTACCAATGTGGAATGATCAGAATAATCATTAATTAGATACCTATAAACTAATAGAATATTCCACCATTGTGATTTGATAAATTTTATATAATTTATTGGGAATATTATTAATGTTGTTATGTGAATATTCGAGGAAAAAACAAAAGGTGGTGTTATGTGTTGGGATGATGGTACATGATTATTCATCAAATTCTTCTTCATAGAATTCTCTTACTTATTGACAGTCCCATGTGTCATATAGTGTTATTAAGAGATAGTTAACATATAATCCTTATGAGATAGGCAATATCCTCTTTTCTAACGGATATGATAATTATGGGGTGCCACTACTAAGGATGGGTTTGACCATATGGTGGGTTATAGATAGAGAATACATTTATTGGATGAAATAATGTCCCACCAATTAATGTATTAGATAATATCATTAGTTTCATATGAGATTCCCTTCATTTCTAAACGCATATTTATCTCACTACACTCTTCATATTTTTTGTAGTTATATTTTAAAAATATTTTAATAACTCATCCTTGATTTTTGTTTAGTCTACATTATTTGTATAAGAGGAATCATTTATTTACATTTCCAGAGTACTATTATAGATGAGTATATAATTAAATTTTTAAATATTTATGTTTTAACTTCATTAAAACATTCCAAGTTAGATATTTACTATGGTTTTCAATATTAATATTAAAATGTATCCATCATAGAATATTTTGAGCATGATTTCTCAAATTACATATTCTGATTACTATTGATTTTTATAAATATCTAATTATATTGGGTTTTCATTAAAATAATAAATATATATTATTAATTATTTTATTTTGAAATAAAATTATGAATATTTACTGAAATTTAAAATGCATGAACTCTTTGATGAAATCATACTCATCATTTTAACACATACCATACTGATGGAACTCTATATTGGAGTACACAATTTGTATCTATGGTTTGGTTTGATTTTTAAGGATAACTAAGATTTAAGGGATGGTTGGTGACTAAGAGGTTATATAAATATTATGTTTGGTATATTAGGTCTTCATAATTAGTTTTTTATCATAGATATATAACTCAAATACACTATCATTATAGAATATTTATGAATCATTATTCATTCATATAGATTTTTTTTTCTATTTTCATTTATGGTTAGCATAATAGTTTTATAAAATGTTTTTAATTGGTTATTATGTTATTCATGTATCACTGATATACACACATATATATTAGAAACAATGTGATTAAAATATTTAATTCCCTTTATGGATATTGGGTGAAATAATTCTGATTTTATCTAGTCAATCAAATTGAACATATATCTATCTTTTTGGGATTATGAATACAACATAGGCCATGTCCTGTTCTGTCTAAACTAATTTGTGGGAAATGATGATATATAAAAATTCATGAAAAATATTAATTAGATATCCCTTATTATTTTCCATATGATGGAATATTGGGGGTAGGATTATCAGAACATGAGAGGTAGTTATAGAAAATGTTCAATAATAACTTTCTCATTCCAAGACTTGTCTTACAATGGAATATTGGTATGTGAGTTTTTGAGATTTGATTTCACTTTATTTAATTATGGAATAATTTTTTTCATTGATATTTTCTTAAACTATATTGGTATTAAACATATTTATTTATGAATTTAAAAAATATAGGGTGAAATGAGAGTTCTAAATGTCACATTTTATGAAATCAAATGATTAGGAAAAACTCTATGGATCCCAAAGAAATGGTTCTATATAAATCTCTATAGAAGTTGTAGGAAAAAATTATTTTATTCCAAAACATAAAACCAAGTCTTCTATATATAAAACCCATATTATTAACTATTATGTCGTTTTAGGACAAATTAATTAAATTTTCATTGGACTATGATGATTTAAATTTTTAAAAGGGTAAAGATAATGAATAAAGAATCTTAAAAAAGTTTTATATTTGAAATCCAGTTTCAATGGTATGGTTTAATAACTAAATATTAATGGTTTATTTTCAAAATTGATACATGATATATCCAATATTTAAAAGTAGGTAAAACCATTAAATAATTAACTAAATGTATTTCAAATTAAAATACCAACATGTATTAATATTTGAAAATAGTAATGGAATTATTTTTAAAATGTTTTGCATTAGTAAATTTTCAACATTTCTTAGCGTTGTGTCCCAAGGGATGACATTAATGTGTAAATTTCAAGTGTTATAATTTTTGAGTTAATTTGGTTACATCTTGGTGGAATTGAATTATGTTGTTTTTTAGTATGTTTATGGTTTTATTTCAATTTTATGTATTCCACCCAATTAGGTATTGGAGGATTAAAACAAGTTTATCTTTTATAATTATAACAAATATTTTCTAGATAAATACTTTACGAAAACAATAAATAAAGTGGTGGTGTTTGACACATCCTGGATTTTTTTATCTTTGATTGTCATAATGGTTGACTAGAAAATATTGATTGGATGGAGAACTTCCATGTGTTTTTTAATGAGAAAAAAATCAATTATATTTCAATTATATTTATATAAATATTTCAAATTTAAAAAGGAACATTCAACACAAGATAAATCTAGAAAAAATCCATTATATTAATTTAAAAATTACACTTAAAGAATAAATATGTCACTAAAAATTAAATATATTAAAATTAGACAAAATATTTTAATTATGAAAATATACATTGAAAATTGTTGATCTTCTCGATCACCTAGAATAATATCACTCAAGAAAAAAAGTGCATAAATAGTGAAAAATGCTTGTAATGAAATATTAATTTTGAAATTAAATTATACATAATATAGAGATAAAATATAAGTTAATGAATATAGAATTAAATTTTAATGGTTTATATTAAATACAAAAACCAAATTAATTTTTCAAATCTCAATATTTGAATACTAATATAGCCATTATAATGGTGTCATGACCTTTAGAGTAGATATATGAGAGTTTGTACTACTAACATGACTACTAGAATAGTAAACACACTTATGGAAGTGTACAATAATATTTAAATGTTTCATAAAATTAATGTATTCTTTATTTATATTATGGTTCAATTGAATAATGTTTTTTTTGTAAAAATTGATTAATTAAGATTGTTTTTATGTTAAATATAAATAATTTAATTTCACTTATAAAATAAATATGATACTTTAAAGAAATTCTCTTTTAATTAAACATAAATATAAAATAATTTTTTGGAATTATTTTATCTATAAGATAATTTATTGAAACCATATGTTCTTTTTCAAATTTTTATTTTATTAATAATAATACCAAACATTTTATTTTTCAAATAAATTAGTATTTTTATTAAAAATTAAATTTATTAAATTCAAATAATTATTATCAAAAATTTGATTTCATTTTGGAGTAAAAAAATTGAAAAATAGATTTTGTGAATTTTTGTTATTTTTTTAAAATAGTTGATTTTTTTTGTGAAAACAGAAATAATGAAAAATGGAATATGTATCATTATATGGAAAATATAAGAATGTTCGAGTAATATATAGTTATAAAACAATTAGATAGAAAAAAATACAAAATTTACTATATAGAGTCATAATAATAATTACTATTGGTAGAGTGGAGTTAAAATAACAATATAATAATTATAATATTCCAAACACCCCCTCCTCACCTTACAAAGACCACCCCTCACCTTCATTTCTCCTCAAAACCTTTTATCCTTGGAGCTTACCTAATTTCAACTCAATTCCATAATAAATAATATCCACATGTCATAGTATTATTGTATCAATAAAAACTAATTTGATGCTTAAAAAGGAGACCTTTAAGTTGATAACATTTTAGAGGTAATATTTTCAATTAACATCTTCTAAAATAATTTCTTCTTCTACCATCTCCTAACCACTAAAATCATAAAATGAAATTTTAGTACTAGTATAATAGAAGTAATATAATTTTATTTTTCTAATGGAATATCATCCATACACCCATTTGTCATATACATTATTCTAAAAAATAATCTATTTTCAATATTATGTGGCTTCACCATCTTCGAGGATGATGAGTTTTCATTTTCCACTTCAACCTTCATGGATTGTTTGAATACAAATAAAATTGTTTAAAATTTAATAATTATGTATATTTTATATTTTAAAAATTATTTAATGAATATATGACCATAATATAAATAATAATATTCTAGTTCAATGATGGTCAATAAAACCAATAAAATGAAATATGTACATAACACTATCGTTTTTATTAAATATATTATCTATATTTTATAACAGTTAAGGTTATTTTGGAACCATAAATTTATAAAATTATGTGAATACCGTTTAATTTTAGTTCTTCTATTTCAAAACCATTTGAAGTGAATATTAATAACTATCCATAGGTTATCTGACCATAGAATAATAAAATTAATGGTCCTAAAATAAATAAATTTAATGACTGCAGCTGGTGGAAATGAGTATAAATTAACATAATATTATTATATAAAATAAAATATTAATTTAAAATATACTAAATTATGTAATTAATTAATATAATATTATTTCTCATTATGTTATATGCAAATATAGAACATATTTGATCATTTGTTAAGGGATCTCTATAAACGACCTTTTTTATTGTGTTATAAACTTTTTCTTTAAAACTAACATAGTATCTCTCTTTAATATTATGTAATTTTAATAAATTGAATATATATTTCAATAAAATATTTACCTAGATTACTCCAATATATTTTAATGGGGTAATATAAGACTTATTATAATTTCTAGAACTCATTCTTTATGCAATTTTTTTTATAATGAAATGCGGTGAGATTATACAACACATTTCATTTCATAGGTAATACATATAGTTATTCCTTATTTTTTATTTACCATTAAACCCCACATAATAATTTATATTTTATGATGTGTGTTTCTATATATCTCTCTAATTCAATGGGCAATGTTTTGTCTAATGAGACGTTATAAATGCGATTACAAAGTAACATTAATCCACGATATGACTCTATCAACCATGTGATAATTTTCTTCAATTAATCCTTTATATATTTTTATATAATGTATTAGGTTTCAACTCATTTAATATGTTTCCATTATCATATGATACTATTATCCTTATTTCATTATAATAATGTCTGATTATTCCCGAGATATCTCTAGTATGATATCATGTCATGTCGTTTGACTGACACATTATGTTTTTTTATCATCTTTATACCATACCAGTGATTTTTATTTTACCCATTATTTATATTTTACTTAGGCTATCCTATAGAGTATTGAGAGAAACATCAAATATAATATCACATTATAAATACTAAAATAATGTTTTTTTATTTAGTTTTTATTTTTTGTATAATCAGTCTATTTTTATAATGACACTAGGACTCATTTTCTATGGTATTTTATTGATAGATATGAATGTGAATAATAATTTTATAATAGTTAAAAAAGTATTAGTTTTCTATATATGTAATTATGGTATTGTATATTTAGTTTTGTGGATTATAACTATAATATTTTAGCGAGAACCCATGGTATATGTATATGTCATTGAAAAATATCTTGAAATCTTAGGATTATGTAAAAATTATGATTTTGATGAAAATAAATCTCTATATTAATAATACAAGTTGATATATTTCGATACTTCTAGGTGTAATAACTATGAAAATATTTGGAATGATATATATTTTTCATCATCCATGTGCATCGTGAATGGGCCATCTTTACACACTTGGATTCATATTCCCATGGGATATGCTTTGGAAAATTACAAAATGCTTTATGAATGATTATAAATATCTTATATTGAATGTTATATTACAATACATAGTAGATAAATGTCCATTGAAAACATAAATTCAATCATAAAGGTTATAATTTAGAAAATTAATATTACATTTATATTTTATTCTTTCTAGGATCATAGTTTTAATTTCTATATAAATATTATTAAGATTATTCCCATAATTTTTAATCCATTTTAGTTAATGGTGGGAAAAATGAGGTACCATACCAAAGACTAAAATCATAGGAAATGTTATGATTTACCTAATGACATGCCCAAAAAAATGGGATATGGAGTGGGAGGAATTATGGTAGTACTAGATAAGACGACTCATTCTATGACTAATGTAACAGATGATATTGAACATAATCTATATCATAAATAAGAGTATGTTGTGGTGATTTCTATTATGTGATAGAGTACTTCTACAATATTGAGATAATTATATTCCCTTATAATATAACAATGGATTAAATTCATTTGGATGACATCCCATGTCCATTACTTGTCAAAATAATTGAATATTATGTTGTCTATGTATCTTATTTTATGGGATGATGACCGGTAGTTAAAACAAAACAAGGAAACAATGTCCAAAGTGTAAATTGATTCCCAGGAATGGGATTTATTCATGAATATTTTTTTAAATAATTTTTTATATGAACTACCCCTATTTAAATATAGTTGATGTTCATGGGACTAATGAAAAAGAAGATGATTCTATTAAGAATGATGGTAAAAACATCACATTTCTTGAATGAAACACCTCTATATTTTTCATCAATATTGAATTTTGGATTCCAACTAATTTTCTAGGTTAATTTAAGGTTTATAAAAAATAACTAATGATTTGAGACATTTACTACATAGAAAGATATTGTCAATTTTTACCTTATGGACAAGAAAAAGATCAGTGATATTAGTTCCACAAAGACCAATAAAATATAAATCCTATATATAAGTATTTTTTATGTGGATAAAAAAAATTAAATCCATGGATTATATAAAACCAAAATTCTTACATGTCAAAATTATTTGAAAATAATCCCAAAAAATACCTCAAAAAACCAAGAGTTTCATTGTGTGATGAAAATATTGGCATCAAAATAATCTAATTTTTAAGATATAAAGAATATCAATAATGTGAAATAGGAGAATATGGTTTATATCATTACTCATCCTTTAATATAGTGTACAATATAATGTAATATGGGATTTATGAAATCAAATTCATAAGGATAAGGGTTGTTATGGACATTTCATGAAATAATTTATTTTTCCCTGAGGTCATGGAAGGGAATATACAATACATAATTCTGAGGTGGGTCCACTCAATAATTATGGGATAGTTTCCCTAGATAATCATTCAATAATAGAGATTTTTGTTGGATTTTGGTTCAACACATCCATTAAAATATTGAATTTTTGGTAGAATTATTTAAACAGTAACATTATACATAGGTGTGAAATAATTTTTAGAAAACAAATTGGAGAAATTATTTCATCCCATGCATCTAAGTCATCAACAATCAATGTTTGAAGAGTAAAACATCTATCATTCCCTATATTTCTTATTTTATCAGTGTTTTATTATATAGTGCACATTGATGAATTACAGTTATATAATTCCAATATGAACTGTTAAGAAAAGGATATCACTCTACATGTCCTATGATATCCTTTGTTTATTTATAACTGTAATAGGGGGAATGCATTTCTTTTTAAATGTTCATATCATATATGGATATTATTTATTTAATATCAATCCTATATTGATAAATTTTTAAGAGAATTTATATAAGAATTAGTCAAGACATTTCCCATTTTTATATATATTACAAAAGTATTTCCTGAAGAGTTCTTTGGTCTTACTTCAAAATAAGATGTTGTGTATTCAATCAAAATTATACCTGAATAATTTCCCAAATAGATCAATACCTTTTAAATTTATACCGATGAGATTTAATAATTAAATAAATAATTATAAGAGAATCTTGAATATATTTTTATACTCCGAGGTACTTCACGATGGGGTGAACCGGAACATTTTATCAATAATAAATATTTCTCAATGAACCTATGTATTATTATCATGAGAAAAATATAATTATAAATAACATGTATCGCCTAGAATATGTAGAATAATTGATTGAGAAAATATGAGAGGATTTTCACTTCTCCTTGTTTGGCCTTCAGTTAAGATATAAATAATTACAGGTGAAGAAGGATGATACTCCCAAGAATATCATTTGAAAAATTTATAGATAATATTTCATAATTATTCACTTTATAATAAATAATTCTAATGTAATCATTTTGGAAATAGTTAATATAGTCTATATTTATTACGTAAAAAAATTTATCATAGTATTTATCGATTATATTATGGTATACTGTAAAATAAATTGGATCATGAAGAGAATTTTATGTATTTTCTAATGACATTGTGAAAGGATAATATTTTTGAAATTACCTATAAATATGAATAATTTATTGAGGAATTGTCAATTTTCTGGAATATTATAACACAAAATGTGACAACATTGGTCCCTTCAATGATAATAGCAATTTAAGAGTTTCCCAAAAAAATTCCGTAACAAATATTAATAGTTTACATGGACTAGATGAATATTAGTGATGTGGTGTGGAAAACATATCATGATCATAACAATAGATAACTAAGATGACTCAGAATTGATTAGTGTTTGACTAGACTATTGAATATAAATACAGATTCATATCGTTTAATAAGAGGATTATCGACACACTAGTCCTCAATCTTCTATAATGTGGGGAAAAATTATCCTAAATAATGATTCTTTGAAGTAAAATTTGGTGTTTTTATCGATTTGAATGATAATGTGATACCATATGCATTAAGAAATTAAAATATTCAAAGGAAAAAATATATTACATACAATATTATGTTTTTTTTTATTTATCATCATGTTGAAAATATAGTGTCCTTACCAAAATGGGAAGAAGTGTGATATATATATATGGATCATAATAGCCCCAATATATATTCATAGAAATAAATCATAATATTAACCAGAAAATTTTGTTAAAAAATATTAGGGACTATTAATCCTTAAACAACTTCCAAAAAGGCAAGGAATATAATGTGGTAGATGAAATTTATATAATAGATAAAATATAATTATCATAGATAACAATTGAGAATGATGTAATCCTCCAAAACATTCATTTGTTGGAAATGTGAATTACTAACAAACAAATATCATTATTTCTTCCTTAAATGATTCATCAATTATCCTTTATATTGAATATAATGGATGATCAGTGAGATATTGTAGAAATATAATTGAATTAGGATTTAATGATAAATGGAAAATCAATAGAATAAAAAATTTAAAAAGGATTTGTAAGAATTTGGTAAAAAAATTTAAAATCTAATATTTAGATAAATTATATATGAAAATGTTGTGTTATTTTCATATATTTCATTGAAAAAATCACTAAAATACAATGAAAATGGATCGAACTAAAATATATCTAAACATTATAAAAATTATGTCCAATATAATAATACTCTCCAAACACTTGGTAACCTTTTTAGATAATACTCAGGGGAAACTAAAGGAAGAAGGGAACATAATCATCATTGGGTAAAGTTATCATGTAATAATATTTTCCAATTATGTAACTAGATGGAACTGTTTGATGCCCTATATTTAATGAAATATAGAACAAAAATACAATAGGAATAAGTTTGAAAATGATAGATAATTAAACCTGAAATGGTCAAGTAAATAGTATAAAATCACAAGACCACTTATCAACACATCATCTCTACTCAACTCCCAAAAAGTTCTTTTAAGGGAATGATCGAAAATGCTAGATGATTTATTTTGGCGATAATGTTCACTTCCAAATATCCCCATGTAAGAGTGTCATTAAATGTTTTAATAATGGAGATCTAATTTCTAGGTACTTTTTCTCCCTTGAGAATTTTTAGCACATCAGTGTTGCGGCCTATTTTCCCATACTCCACCGAATATTTTTTTGGTAAATGAAATATTACATATATAATTATTGAAGAAATAAATAAAATATTCCCCAAAAAAATTATATTAATAAGAGTTAATGTTATGAAATTATATCCATATTATAGAGTATTTAGTGATGATATTGGGCCATAGAGATAATTTTCTACATGAAAAAACCCTCATACTCATTGTAATATGGTGAAACCCAAATTATGGGGTGTAACTTGGGAATTATTGGAAACCATAACGCAAAATAAACCCAACCATTCTTCACAATATTATGATAAATAAAAAAGATTTATCGAAATTCCTTATGGGGGATGGATGTATAAACTAGAGTTTTATTAACAAAATTTACCTTCTAATTTTTTTTTTCATGTTTTGAAAAGCACAAACGCCTCATGGTAAAACCAAAATAGTTAATATATTAATTTAAATGATAAAATTATAGAATAAATATTTTTATTTGAATTTATAGTATGGAACCAAAAAAGAGATAATTAAAAAAATAATAACAGTAAATTTTGGATCTTCGTATACCACTTTATTTAGCTCACTCATGAACATAACTCTGATAATAAAGTAAACATTTTTTAACGTAATATGATTTTTTAAATGGAAAAATATATAATTTATAAAAAATATAATTGTATGATATGTGAATGTAATGTTCTGGACCCACATAGTCCATTACTTTTCCAAAACACGTCTTCACCGAAATGGTGGCACCGGTCATGGTGGCACATTGACGGTGGCATCAGTCAAGGTGGCACCATGACTGACGCACACCAGTCACGGTGGCATCGTGATAGTGGCACCCTGATGGATGCACAGTAGTCACGGTGACACCATGAGGGTGCCACCGTGAGGGTGGCACCATGTCCTCACTGAGTGGTCTTCGTTCTTTTTCCAGTTCTTGACGTTTTTCGCTCCTGCATCATATCTTTTATCGTAACTATGATTTAACTCCCACTTTTAAAAGCCATTTAAAGCCGATAAATAATACCTAATAACCCCCATGAGTCCGGAAAACCTTAAACTTACCAAAATGTGTGGTTTTTCTTCGGCATCACACACTTTCTGCGTACCTTCCAGTTCCGCCCCCGTTGCGTGTTTTCCGCCGTTTAAAAGAAATGGTTTAAAACACAACTGTTATGCCCCAACCCCAATGGGAATAATTAAATAATAATTAATAACATCGTCTGTAACCTCCCAACCGCATAGGAAACTATGATCCAACTTTACAATGTTCAAATTTCCATATCCCGTAACAACGTGATCTCATATTTATATCATGATAGAGTTTCTCCCCTCCCCTTCTTGGTAGGATTTCTTTCATCTCTCTCATTCTCTTGGAGTCCCTCCTTCTCGAGGAATGTGGTGCGCAAGTCCCATAGCCTTTCTAATCAACCTTGGAGTCCCCAACATTCCTCCCCTGCAAGTCGCGCATCCCCAGTTCATGGTGCGTAGAGAAGAACTTCGATCCTTGATCAACTAGGTAGGGATTTTCCTTCATCTCTCTTTACCGTGCATCATGCGGGGTGGGTACGCTACTATTTCTGTGGGGATGGAGGAACCCAAACTTTATCAAAGATAATAAACAAAATTTTAAAGAATTAAGGGGGGGTGGTGATTGATTTTCTGCTGATTTTCCTTACCCATGATTATTTATGTTGTGAATTGTGTTGGCCTATAGCCACATAAAATCATGGTCGTTGGTGGTCTTTCTTTGTGCACTAATGAACCCATGACTTCTGTGATGATTGAATGACTGTAACATGGGAATTTGGATAATCACGTAAACTAGGCTGATTAAATGAATGTCCAGTGAACAAAAATCCTTGTGTAATCACCCTGGTTAACCAAATACAAAGAAGAAAACTTATTGAATGATGTACATAAGTCTGGAAACTTCCTTGCTCTGTCTTGGTGGCATGTCAGTTTTTTTTGCTCGATGCTTTTGGGGTGACGTGGATGAGGATGAGATCCTCTGTTGAGTCAGGTTGTTGGTTGTGAATCTAAAGCTGTGTGGGGCTGTATCTCGAGTCTTTGTTTGGTTCTAGTACTTTGAGGGATCTCACTAATCCCTTTGTTTTTGTGACTTCATAAGAGACCCAGGTGTGGAGGCTTAAATTGTTGTTTGGCTGTTTCACTTTCTATGGCTTGTGGTCAGGATGATTAGTTTCCCATTAGTGTTGAAATCTCCTAAATGGGATCACTTGAACATGAAAAAAAGAATGGTTTAAATGGGGAATTGGTTTTGGGAATGATTTGTGACTTGGTCGTGAGTGATATTCCTTCTTTTATGAATGAATAGTAAAAAGGGTGTTATTCTTAGGTTGGCTTTGGAAAACCTATGTTGGGATGAGTTCTTGTTACCTATATATATATATATATGTAGTTTTTATATTTCTTATTCGTATCTCGCCCATGTTGAGCACTTAGTGTCGAACACCCCCATTTCACGGGGGATGGTGTTTTTCCCAACACTCCTATGAGTGGCTGGTCATTAGCTCCTTTTATGCTCCATTTCCTGAATAGACCAAGACTCTTCGGGAAGGATGTGATGGCCTGAGGTCCATTATAGCCTAATATTCTTCGGGTAGGGTAGTTGTGGGGGTTGACCCACGTGTGTGAGGGCAGGTTGTTTCCTATGAATCTTTGGGATGAGGCCCAGGTGTCTTTGGGCATGGCAGTTGTTGTTATGGTCTATGTTTTTGCGGTCGTGGTTACGTATAGTGATTGTGGCCTTGGTGTTTGCAGGAAGGATGTGTGGCTATGGCCTAGGTGTGTGCGGGCAGGGAGAGGGAGTGGGACTTCGGTGAGAATGATGTGATTAGTTTGATGCATAGGATGTCATCAATAACCAGTGGGAACGTTGTGTGGGGTACCCAAATACTAATGTGATATTACTATAACTTACTTGACTTGCGTTATTTGGGGAGTGTTCCATGGCGAGGCTCTGGTGGATAGTTTTCCTTTATTGGGGCTTTGGTTATCTCTTTTTCCACGAGGTATTATAATGCCTCCCCACTTATGAACGAGAGTCTTTGCTTTTCCCTACTAAGTATACTTGTATGCTCAACCTACATATATAAAACTTATTTCAGTTTTCTAGGAGGACTTTAGGGATTGTGCAGGGCCGTACTAACTCAGTCGTTGGGACAATTGTAGTGGCTGTTTTTCTTTTCTTGGTACTTTACATTTGTAGTCTCCTTGTACCTAGTAGCTTTTACTTTTGTAACATGCATATGGGAATGGTTTTCTTGGTTTTACATTTACCCCCAGTTTTGGTGTTGTTGGGGTTACTATCTTATCTCTCGATCAAATTAAAAAAAATTGTAATTCCTTCCATCTTGCATGTGATTCTATACCCTTGGTGCTAGTAGCCACTCCGTGACCTATTGTAGGCGGGTCTCGGGGGTCATTATCTCTCCTTCAACTTGAAGAAGGAAGGGTCTGGCAATCTGTTGTCCCTTCTCTCATCCTGGTGAAGGTGGTTCGTGATAGAATGGTATCAAAGGAGAGGTTGAGAGATATGACGGAGTATGGAGTTAGGCATAGTAAAAATTGCATGAGATGGTAGGGAAACAATGTTGGGTGATCATGGTGCATGAAGTAGGTCAAGGAACAACGGCTAGGACATGAGATTTTAGGGCCCCCCATGAACCGATACAAGGATTTTATGCCTACCGAACGACCAATTATGTCTACACTGATTACAGGGTAGAGACCCTAGGGAAGGTACATGCATCATAATGACTTGTGTTCTTGTGTTTCATGGGTATTTTTGGGATTTAAATTGAATAAGAAGTCTAAGAAAATTTAAGAACAATATTCTACAATACTCGGGCTTAGGAATTCCTTGTTTACCTTACAGCGATGGCACCTGGGAGATGACCATGAGTAGTGTGGGCGATCGAGAACCATGAGGTTAACTTGGCTTATCGACAGAGGGCTAACCGAGAGGAGGAGGATGATAAATGGAAGAATTCACTTCATGCCTTTCATAGTCAAACCCTCAGGAAGTACAAGGGAATCATCTCTGACATGGAGACAGAGAGCTTGCTAGAGGATCTGGTGATTGCTTTTAGCATGATCTGGGCTCTGATAGAGTACTAGGTTTCTATGGATATAAGCCAGATGTGGGGAGAAGTGCGTTAGTGGTGGATGCTCAATCTTGGGGAGACGATGGAGGATGAGGTGACATGGACTGACTTCAAGAAAGAGTTCTGGGCGGAAGTTCTCTCTTCCACGATGATGGTTGAGTAGAGGCCGGAGCTACTCTCCCCCTAGAAGTGAAAAATATTAGTGAGAGAGTTTGGGATCTGGTTCAATGATCTCCTCCACTTTGCTCCGGACCTCTATCCAGATGAGGAGTCTTAGGCGATATGTTTGGAGGAGGCACTTCGACCTTCTCTCCGGTATGTTGTTACTCCCTTGACCCTACCGACATACATGGAGGTCCATAAGAAGGCTGAAGTGGTGGATAGGATGCACACACTGGGAGGTGTATCATGAGAGGGAATCCAGTTGGGCTCGTCGAAGGGGAAATCCATCAGCAGCAGGCCTCCAACGTCAGGGCCCTCTAGGTTTTGACTAGCAGGAAGCAGGTTTCAGCCGTTCCAGTTCCGATCTTCTGGCCCTCTCCCTTTCCTTTCAGGCACAGGGCCGAGATGCTTCATCTTTGGAAGTCATGGGCACCTTTAGAATCAGTTCTTGGATAGAGTATAGTACAGAGAGGGTGGACAGGTTTAGCACCCACCTCAGCAGTATCAGTTTCCAACTAGGCCGTTTCAGCATCAGCAGCAGGGGAAGCAAGCTCCCGCCCCTCCGAGACCAGATGTGGTAGGAGGAGGCCGACCCCAGGGTACCCCTCAGGGACCTGGACCAGGGTGGGGTCAGGGATGCGGCCAACAGCTGAGAGGAAGTGGAGTTGGGATTTAGTAGTTGCATGTCACAGAGGCAGCAGTTCCAGCAGGACCAGAAGTCATTCGAGGTACGATCAACTTGTTTAGTACTATTTCTTATGACTTGTTTGATACAAGAGCTTCACACTTCTTTGTTTCACCCAGTCTAGCTCGTGCTCTGGGTTTAGATTCTAAGAGACTTCTAGTGACTCTGGTTCTGATCACACCAGTCAGAGGTCATACCGACTTGTCTTATGTTTTCTGAGGGTGTAAATTGATGATAGGGCCACATCAGTCTATCAGGGATCTTCTACTATTGTAGATGCATCCATACAATGTCATCCTAGGCATTGAATGGCTATTATCTATTTGTGCCATCATTGACTATTTCTGAGGAAGGGTCGTGTTTTCAGATTTGGGCGACCGACGTGTAACTTTCTTTAGTGAGCGGGGTTTCTAGAAATGTAGCAGGCGAGAGGAGCCCCTCCTTTTCTTGTTAGTTGACCTATCACTGGATTCCATGGATGCAAAAATAGTTGAAGTCCCAGGAATTGTCAGTGAGTTTATGGATTTCTTCCTTGAGGAGGTGGAAACTCTACCCCCTTGACGTGATGTTGAGTTCAGGATATACTTGCAACCTAGTTCCCGTACCATTTTGATGGCTCCCTACTGGATGGAAACTTCCAAGTTGCGGGAGTTGCGAATTTAGATTGATGATCTGATGAAGATGGTTTTTGTTCGACCAAGTGCATCCCTATGGGGTGCTCCGGTCATATTCATAAAGAAGACAGATGGTGGTCTAAGGATGTGCATAGACCACGGGAGACTAAATCAGGTAACAGTCAAGAACCGTTACCCTCTCCCGAGGATAGACGACCTTTTAGACCAGTTAAAAGGGGCAGGGTGGTTCTCCAAGATTGACCTACGGTTTGGATATCACCAGTTGAGGGTGAAGGGGGTGACATCTCAAAGGTTGCCTTTAGGTGAAGATATGGGCAATTTGAGTTTGTAGTCATGTCGTGCAGCGTTAAAAATGCACCAGGTGTGTTCATGGGACTCATGAAATCCGTCTTCCGGATATACCGGGATCAGTTCGTAGTCGTGTTTATTGAGGACATCCTGATCTACTCAAGATCAGAGGAGGATCATGCTGAGCACCTGAGAACAGTTTTAGAGGTCCTCCGGCATCACCAACTCTATGGGAAGTTGTCCATGCGCAAGTTCTAGACGTGAGAATTGCACTTCCTTGGGCACGTGGTGTCCAAGCAGGGAATAACAGTGGACCCATCGAAGGTCAAGGATGTTGTTTCTTGGGTAGAACCCTAGAACGTGGCAGAGATGTGTAGTTTCCTTGGACTGGCAGGTTACTGCTGGAGGTTCGTACACAACTTATCCCAAGTTGAAGCACATTGGACAGCTTTGATAGAGAAGGACCAGGCCTTCATGTGGAATGGGCAGTACCAAGTATCCCATATCTATCTGAAAGAGATGTTAGTATGTTCCACAATTCTGAGGTTACAAGAATAAGGGGTGGTGTATGAGGTGTTCTATGATTCTTCAGGACAAGGCTTCAAGTGTGTGCTGATGCAATGAAAAGTGGTGATCTCTTATGGGTCTAAAAAATTACTTCCCCATGAGCATATTTATTCCAACCACGATCTGGAGATTGCGGCGGTCAAGTTCGCACTAATGTTGTGGCGGCATTACCTCATCGGGGAGCGCATTGTGGTCTTCACAGATCACAAAAGCTTAAAGTATATCTTCTCCCAGAAGGACCTAAACATACGGTAGAAAAGGTGGATATAGTTCCTTCAAGACTATGACTTTGAGATTTCCTACACCTCGGGAAAAGGGAATTTGGTGGCCGATGACTTGAGCAGGAAGTCGCAGAATGATGCGGTTTTAGAGTTGGACGATGCTTGGAAGGCGATGGAGGAGTTGGCTGCCCTGTACCTGGATGCGAGGGTGGATAGTGGTAGAGGTTGCCTGTATCAAATGATAGTGTAGTCGTCTCTATTGCGGTAGGTGGAGGAGTCTCAGTGGGTAGACATAAAGAGTGATGTGATGGGTGATCGGGCTAACCATGGTGATGCTCCGGAAGGAAGGTCAGAGGATGATCAGAATCAGAATCTTTTCTGAGGGAAGTTGTTTGTTCCAGAGGCGATGCGCGAGAGAGTTCATGGTGAGTTCCACAACTCACCCCTATCAGTACACCCGAGAGCATCCAAAATGTACTAGGGCTTGAGAAGTCAGTTCCAGTGGCCTGGGGTAAAGCGGGAAGTGGCAGGGTTTATGGCTAGGTGCCTAGTGATTCAGCAGGTGAAGGCTGAACATCATGTTCCAGGCAGCTTGTTGCAGCTTTTAGATGACCCTGAGTGGAAGTGGGATGAAATCTCGATGGATTTCATCACAGTGCTACCCAAGGTTTAAGGAGGCTGAGACACTCTCTGGGTAGTGGTGGACCGTTTGATGAAATCAACTTACTTTCTTGCAATCAATGATTTAGGAGTACTGGATGCCTTAGCATGGAGGTACATGGATGAGGTGGTGCAGTTGCATGGAGTTCTGAGGTCCATTGTCTTGTATAGGGACGCACAATTTACCTCACGTGTCTGGAGAGGATTATAGCATGCTTTTTTAACCCAGCTACATCTTATAACTACTTTCCATCCCCAAAAAGACGGATAAATAGAGCACACCATCCAGAAATTGGTGGATATGATACGAGCATGTATTCTTCATTTTGGGGGATCGTGGGTGTGACACTTTCCTCTGTTAGAGTCTTCCTATAATAATAGCTATCAATCAACCATTGGCATGGCTCCATTATAAGCCTTGTATGGAAGGCTCTGTCGCTCACCCGTGTGATGGACCGAGTTTGGGGAAACAAGAGTACTTTTCCCGGAAGATGTGTAGAGCATGAAAGAGAAGATTCAGATTATACAGGAGAGGATGAAGGCGGCTCAGGACTGGCAGAAGTCCAATGCCGATAATAGGAGGAGACCATTCGAGTTCGAGGTCGGGCACCACATATTCTTGAAGGTCTCCCTTCGGCATAGACAATAAAGGTTTGGCAGGGGGATTAAGCTTTCTCCATGGTTCATCAGACCCTTTGAAGTGTTGCGGTGGGCCAGAGAAGTGTCTTAATAGTTAACACTACCACCACCTATACTGAGAATACATGATGTCTTCCATGTGTCACAACTCCGATGGTATCTACATGACGATTCACACGTCCTCGACTGGGGAAAGCTGGACATCGAGGCCGATGTGATGTTTGTGGAAACTCCTGTGAGAATTGAGGATTGTAAGGAGAAGGTGCTCCGTGGATGGACCATTCCTTCGGTTCGATTGTTATGGAGGCATGGTAGGCTTGAGGAAAGTACTTGGGAATGGGAGACACAGATGTGTGCCTAGTACCCGGATTTATTTTGAGTTTTGTTTGGTTTGGTTTTTACTTGATGTGATGGAACACTTTGTTAACTATGGAACGTGTGATTTTCCTTGTTTTGTGGATGTGTGTGAAGAGTCCTGACTATGGGGAGGGGAGGACCTGATCCCTACTCAAGATGCATTAAGGTGGATGCGATTAAATCCGTGTGGGTGAGTGAGTGACACCCACAGATGATAGTATCTTGACATGGAAGAAGAAACTCCCTAACCCATATGACTGGACATTTTGACCTTCGAATGTTGCCTAGTTACTCAAGGGAGAGGTGTTCCTCGATGTCGATGAGGTTCACTGATGAGTGGTATCTTCCGAGGTGGTTGTTCGAAAACCATATTTTTTTGGGTATAGTTTTGATTCTCGAGGGTGAGAATAGTTTGAGAGGTATTTGATGTAATGACCTGGACCCACCTGGTCCACTACTTTTCCAAAACACGGCTACACTGAAATTGTGGCACTAGTAATAGGGGCAGTAGTTAGTTTGGAACCATGATGGACGCTCACCAGTCATAGTGGCACTGGTCATGGTGGCACCATGACAGATGCACACCATTCACGGTGGTACCGTGATGGTGGCACCAGTGAAGGTGGCACCATGAGGGTGGCATCGTGAGGGTGGCACCGTGTCCTCACCGAGCGAGCTTCTAACTTTTTCCAGTTTTTTATATTTTTTCTCTCCCAAAGAATGTATTTTAACGTAAATATGATTTAATACCCCCTTAAAATGACATTTAAATCCCATAAATAAAATATAAAAACCCCCAAGAGTCGGAAAACCTTAAACATACCAAAACATGTGATTTTTCTTCGACGACACACCCTTTCCCCGTACCTTCCAGTTCCGCCCCCATTGCGTGTTTTCCTCCATTTAAAAGAAATAGTTTAACATGCAGCCGTTGTGAAAGCACCCCAATGGGAATAATTAAATAATAATTAATCCCATCATGTGTAACCTCCCAACCGCATAGGATACCACTATCCAACTTTAATGCGTTCAAATTTCCATATCCCGTAACAACGTGATCTCATCTTTATATCAGGATAGAGTTTCATATTTCCCCTTCTTGGCTGGATTTCTTTCTTCTCCATGGTGCGCTTAGAGTCCCTCCTTCCCAAGGCTTGTGGTGCACCTATGCTAGAGCCTTTTTACTCACCCTTGGAGTCCCTCACGTTACTCCCCTACAAGTCGTGCAGCCCCAGTTCTTGGCACGTGAAAAAGAATATCGATCCCTTAGCAACTAGGTAGGGATTTTCCTTTATCTCTCTTTACCGTGTATCATGCGGGGTGGGACGCTACTATTTTTGTTGGGATGGACGAGACCAATCTTTAATAATGATAATAGATGAACTTTTAATGAATGAAGGGGCAGGGGGTGTGATTGATGTTCTGTTACTTTTCCTTACCCTTGATTATCTATGTTGTGAATTGTGTGGGCCTATACCCACTGAAAATCATGGCCGTTGGTGGACTATCATTGTGAACTAATGAACCCTTGTCTTCTATAATGATTGAATGATTGTTACATGGGAATTTGGTTAGTCACATAAACTTTGCTGATTAAATGAATTTCTAGTAAATAATAATCCTTGTGTGATCACACCGTTTAACCAAACAGAAAGAAGAAAACTTAGTGAATGATGTACTTGAGTCTGGAAACATTGTCACTCTGTCTTGGTGGCATGTATGTTTTTTCTGCTCGATGCTTATGGGGTGAAATGGATGGGGATGGGATCCACTATTGTGTCCTGGTTGTTGGTTATGAATCTGAAGATGTGTGGGGATGTATCTTGAGACTTGGTTTGGTTCTAGTACTTGAATGGATGTTACTAATCCATTTGTTGTTGTGAATTCAAAAGAGAACCAGGTGTGAATGCTTAAATTGTTATTTGGCTGTTTCTTTTTCTTTGGCTTTTGGTTATGCTGATTAGTTGCCTAGTAGTGTAGAAATAACCTAAATTGGATCACTTGAACATGAAAATAAGAATGGTTTAAATCAGTAATTTATTTTTGGGAATGATTTGTGACTTGGTCGTGAGTGATGTGCCTTCATTTATGAATGAATAGTAACAAGGGTGTTGTTCTTAGGTTGTATTTGAAAACCATAGGTTGGGACGAGGGCTTGTTACCTTTACATATATCTTCATTTTTTATGTTTCTTTTTCAAGCCTCACCCATGTTGAGAATTTATTGCCGAACACCCCCATTTCATGGGGGAGGGTGTTTTTCCCAACACTCATATGAGTGGCTGGTTATTAGCTCATTTTCTGCTCCGTTACCTGAATATCCCAAGACTATTCGGGTAGGCTGTGATAGGATGAGGTCCATTATAGCCCATTATTTTTCGAGCAGGGTAGTTGTGGTTTTTGGCACAGGTGTGTGCGGGCAGGTTGTTTCCCAATAATCTTCAGGATGACGACCAGGTGTCTTCAGGTCTGGCAGTGGTTGTTCTAGACCATGTTTTTGCGGGAGTGGTTACGTATAGTGAGTGTGGACCATGTGTTTGTGGGTGGGATGTGTGGCTGTGGCCTAGGTGTGTGCAGGCGGGGAGAGGTAGTGGGACTACGGTGAGAATTGCAAGATTGGTTCGATCCATAATATGTCTTCAATAACAAGTGGGAAAGTGGAATGAGGTACCCAAATATCGATGTGATATTACTATACCTTACTTGACTAGGGTTATTTTGGGAGTGTTCCATGGTGAGGCTCGGGTGGATAGTTTTTCTTGCTAGGTTATTTGGTTATCTCTTTTTCCATGAGGCATTAGAATGCATCCTCACTTGTGCATGAGAGTCTTTGGTTTTCCCTACTGAGAATACTTGTATGCTCACCATACGTATATAAAACTTGTTTTAGGTTTCCAGGAGGACATCAGGGATTGTGCGGTGCTGTACTAGCTCAGACATTAGGACAGTTGCAGTGGCTGTTTTTCTTTTCTTGGAACTTTACCTTTTTAGTCTCCTTATAACTTGTGGCTTTTACTTTTGTAACATGCATATGGGAATGTTTTTTTCTTTACTTTTACCCATAGTTTTGGTTTTGTTGTGTTTTAATATCTTAACTCTTGAACCTATTAAAGAAAAAGGGTAATGCATTCCATATTGTAGGTGATTCTATACCCTTGGTGCTTGTCACCACTCCGGGACCTATTGAAGGCGGGGCTTGAGAGTCATTATCTCTCCTTCAACATAAAGAAGAAAGGGTCTGGAAATATGTTGTCCCTTGTTTCATCCTAGTGAAGACAAGCCGTGACAGTGACTGAAATATCATGTATTTATATGTATGTGGTAACGCATGTGGTTCTTACAAATATGAGTTCTCGAATAGTAATCTATCATTGGAATCATAAACTGACATTTAGAATTGTAATCCTAAAATTATGAATAGTTATATAATTATTTGTATATTAAAATATCTAATAGAAGTGTAAAATAACATCTTGAAATAATATTAATTTAAAATATGATATATTTATTCAATGGTAAATTTAATCAATTATTTTAAATAAACTTATAAATTAAGTTCTTCAATATATTCAAAACATAATTTTTTAATATATATTTTGTAATAAATATAATTATTTAAAAGTATGTATATATAAAAGTGAAACATATAATATTTATTATATTGTTTTATCATAATTAAAAAATAATTTATTGTGACTAATTTTTTTTAATGGTCGAGAAAATAGATTATAATATTAAATTAGAAAAATATCAAATAAATTAGTATTTTATTAATAATTAGATGTAAAATATATATATAATTATTTTCACAAAATATATTTAATATATTTAATATACATTTTGATATATTGTTAGAGTGAATTTTGTTATTTTTCTAAAAGATTTGATATTTTGGTGAATAGTTAAATATGATAAAATACAATATTTAAAAATATCAACAAAATAATGAAAATATGTGTCATGGCTATTATGATAAAATATTATTTCAAAATTAAATGAACAATATATGATATATAGTAACATTAAATAAATGTACTTATATTTTTTTACCCAAAATAAGAATCTAATCCACATAATATTAATGAACTCCTCTCCCCTCCATTATAAATACCACCCTGCATTACCGCTTACCCACATAACTTCTACACATGGGAAAAATACCCATTTTTTTTATAAAGTAACTTTATAAACATCTCCCAAGTGTCATTGTGCTTATTGTAACACCAGAATACCAAATCCACATTCCCAAAAAATTATTTCAAGGAGATGAAATTGAATAGAAAATGTTCATTGTTAACATCTTATAAATTATTTTCCATTTAAAACTTATCCTTTTCTCCCTCATCCGACATGGAATAATTACACATGTTTCATATATATATATATATTATATTATTTTATATTTATTGTAAAATATCTACCATCAACTCCTTTTTCTTCATCATTTATTCAAAAAAAAAACAGAAATCTATTTTCTATATTAGAAAGATTCATTAACTTTATGGATGATGTTTTATAATTTTTATCTACCTCATTAATGGAAGTTCAAATTCACATAAAATGATTTCAATTTATATAATTAAATATATAATTTATTTTCCACATTATACAATGAATATATATCCTTAATATAAAGTAGAAGAAAACTATTTCATCAGTGTCTACAGAAACAAAAAAATGAACTAATTATTTAATTAAAATATTTCCATTAAAAGAATCATCCTTATTTCAAAAAAAATTATATTTTGAAAAATATCTTTATTTATATTCAATTGATTTCCATTTAATTTAAAATATGGTTTTTTAGTCCAATTTGAAAAGATCATCACATTTTATCCAAAAGGTATCTGACCTTGTAACTATGAAATGAACTCTCCCAAAACAACCAAATTATGCATTAAATCTCATTTAATTGATTATAAATGTACCTAATAATATTATAATAATAAAAATTATATTGAAATGTTTATTTATTAAGAAAGTTAATATATAATTTTATTACCCAAGGATTTATGTTCAAGTGATGAATAGAATAATAAATAAGGCAATATATCTCTCTAAACATCAAATTTTATATGGGTTGTGACTTTTGTCTACATTAATCTCATTATATCACTCTTAAATGTTATATAATGAATCAATATAATGTATTTATGTGTCAAAAATATATACTTATATTATTATACATTTTTATGTGGTATTATATTAATTAAGTTCATTTATCAAATGTGTTCATTATGAAGTCTCATTAGATTATGACAAGAATAATGTGTTTGGAAAAAATAACATTCCATGGGTAATTATTATGTTTATGCATTATAATTTTCTCTCATTTATATCCAACATAATCATTTATAAATTATGATGGGTGATTATATATATTAATCAAATTTATTATGTATTATTTTTTCTCATGAGATGTTTTGTGTGACATTTCAGAGTAAACAATATCCAAAAGTAAACTCTATACCCCACATGATTATTTGATTGAAAATAGCCCTGACATATGATTATAAACAATATAATTTCTTATAAACTCTAATACTACCTCGAATTCATTATATAATGTTCTTTATGGCATTGACATTGTGATTATTTATTATACTTCTCTTTTAAGATATCAAGTAATGTTGTTTCAATCACGTGTTATGCATTGTTATCATGTTTGTTGTCTTATTTGGATTTTTGCGTCACCTATTTATCTATGTATTCAACAAGTTGGTCTATATATTTTTAGGATCCAAATAAGATATAGGAGCACATTATGGGGAATAAAATAAATATTTTTTGTTTTTGTTTCATTTTGATGTATCATGATCCTAGTATTCTAATCACAATAGACTTCATGATATTTTCTTTTTTTGGATACATATTTTAAAAATATTATTATTTTATATATAAAATACTGTTTTTCTATATATAATTTCCCTAGGTACACTAGAATGTTTCAATTTATGAATATTATTTGGAATATTTATGTGGATGAGTATAGATAAAATGAAGAACATAATCTAGTCATATTCGAAAAATGGAATTACATGGGAATTCATATTATTTAGTGATTTAAACCATTTACTTTATTCTAATGATGCTTTAAGAGTTGTGTAATATTCACTGTTTTGAGGGATAGTGAACGATAAAATTGACTATTTCATTTAAATTATACCATATTATTCTAAAGTCATATTGATTTATTTTTTGGGGGCCCATATGTTAGTGACGTGTCATCTCCAAGATCATAGAGCACTAGGTTTATCATAATATATTATCAAGTTTAATTATTTTGTTAATGAATCTTATTTGGAGTGGTTTGTTTCTATAGGAAGAAATGTGATGGGTGGTTTTCTATTTTATATAATTTATAGCACATGTCCCCTGTCAAATAATGAGTTACAATATGAGTAACATGTGTTGGGGGATTTTCTTTATCCATTAATAAATTTTTTGAGGAACATAATACCTTTTTTATTAGGGTTCTACCTAGATAAAAAATCGATGAATCCATTAAGAATTTATAATAAATCTTATTGTTGATGTTATCATATGGAACATCTCCAAAACTTCTTTATATGAAAATTATTTAATGAATCGAAGAATTTTGATACCATGGATAATAACATTGAATATATATGTGGATAAATTAATTGGTTATATTTATATATATATATTTGGTTCCCCTATTAGTTTCTTTCATTTTATCTTCATTCATGTTTATTTTAGTTTGAATTATTAATGACTTTTTATTTGGGTTATATTTTACAATGTTCCATATTTGTTGATAAAAATCATTTTATGGTAACTTCTATATATAAAATAAAGAAAAAATATTTGAAATATTTTTTTTATATTTAAATCTTTTATTGTTGTGATTAATTATAAATAATTTTATCACCCATCATCATATTTTTAATGTATTTATACGATTGGAAGACCTACTGTCGTCCAAATTTTCTATGATTTCTTGGATTTCATATTTTATTTTATTCAGTAACATATGGTTTTGGGATATATTTTGTATATGGTCAGTGCATTCTATCACTATAATAGTTTGAATGGTTTGACTTGAATATTTTAAAATTTTTTATATCTTTAATGTCGTTTCATTCAGTTTGAACCTAGTGAAACTCTTTTTCACAAATAGTTTTATGCCTAGGGGGATTATTTCACATATATATCACTATTTCGGTAAAAATTATTTATTTGGGACCATTATATATTTTAAATAAGTTACTCTATATTTTTTTTGACTTTAATGTGGTTTCGGGGAGCTCGAGTCATGTACTGCATCTTGGCATGGTAGTGAAATAGTGAATCATGGCCTTACATTCCCTTTTGTAGAATCTACATGTTTCATTATTTTTGAATTTATTCCATGAAAAAGAGCCATATAAATATTAAATAAATATTTTAAAATCCTCCACACTATAATGAAGTGGTTCATTATGTGAATAACCTTATGTAGTCATTTAAGTTTTAAAAAATTCTAAATATGACCATATTCATTTTTTACAGTGATTAGGGTCATTATTTACCAATTTTTTGTGTCATGAATGAGAACATATTACTAGGTTACTAAATACCACCTCCCTGTTTTCATATGTATTTTCCCATTTTTTGGTGATTTAATTAATGTATGGTCCTATATTACCACCTTGAAACATATTCTTATTTCTTATCCTTGGAATTTAACAACAACATATGGTTCACATTTAATTCACTTTTAATAACTGTTTCTTTGTTTTTACTTTCCCATTTTCCTCATGATATATTTTTGGAATAATTGAAATTTAGTTTTACTTCAATTATCAGATTTAATTTGTTATATGTTGGTTTTTGAATTTTTTTATATTCTATTGCACTCAATTAAATACATGAGTTTCCAATGATTTCATTCATAAAAACCATCAATGTTTTTGAATGGTAGTATATTATTTTTTATAGGAATTCATGTTTCCTAAAATTAATTATTTTATTAAAATTTATCTCCAGTGGTGTAAATAAAAAATATTTTCATTTATAGACTATGTATGTCATGTGTTTCTTAAAATGTCTTAAAGTGATATCTATTAAATTTAGAAATTTAAAAGATGGTTTTGAATATTTCAATTTAGTGTAATTATTTTTAGTATTGATATATTAACAGTTTATATTTTTATTTATTATGTTATATATTATAATAATTTATATAAATTTATTCATAATTACACACGGTTATCATTGGGTATAAAGAAATAATTTTCTAAATGGGATTTGTTTTCTTAAAATCCAAATAATTTTTATTCCATATAATTTAAATTGTTAAATATACAATCCCAAAGGGATTTATTTTTATGGTTTATAAAAAATGTCACTGAAACCATTTAGTTTTTTGGGAGTACATTTTGATGAAAAATGATCCTTTAAATGTATCATTAAAATAACATAATTAATATAGTTTATTAGTTTTAAAATCCAAGGCATGGTTAATAATTTTAACCAAATAAATGTTTTGTGAAAAATATTTAACCTAATTCTATTCACACATGATTATGTTACTAATATGTTTTCGGTATGAAATTGTTTTAGTGTTTTTAAAATTATACTCAATAGACATCAATAAGGTTGTGATAGGGGTGGTATGAGAGGTTATTTTTATGAATCAAATGATTCCTTCCTCTTTTAACATACATGATGTGGATCTTAGGTGTTGTAGTTTATTACTGTTAGTATTATAGATTCTATTCATGATGATATGGAATATATTACACTAGGAATATGATAAGAAAGAGGGGAGTTTCATTGGTAATGTTGGGTTAGAGCAGTTTGTATATTAGCAGGTATTAATTCATTTATAGACTGACATATGGTTCCACCCATGTATATCTTGGATAATTTTTCTAAATATTTACTAGATACACACACTTTTCATTTACATGTATTTATCACTTATTTTAATAAATTTTCAATTATTTTTTAGATTTATTTATCAAAAAATAATTCATTATATATTGGCCTATTTTATTTTAATATGTTTATTATATTTTTTAGATTTATCATAATGTTTTTACAGTTGATAAATTAAAATATTGTTTCCATTATTTTTTATTCATCTACATGGTTAGTTATTAAACATGATTTCTGAAAGGGTTCTCATTAATAGTAATAATATTATTTCTTCCCTAATGATTTTTATCATTTTTTCCTAATATAAAAATTCAGGTTACTAAATAAATATATGTAATATAATTTTATATTATTTTATAAAGAAAATGATAAAACAAATATCAATAATTATTTTATTTCAACATAAACATTTCACTAATTTTTATTGGGTAATCCAAAAAAACATTGGTAAAACCTAATTTTATATTTTTCTCACACTCAACATATGTCACTGTGCATTGATAGACCCAAAATTACATTACAAGATCCAGTTCAATTTGAAAACATGAGTTGTGGGATTATATTATAGATTTTTTACGATCAAGTAGTCACATAAAAATTGTTCTTGGTATTTTGTGGAATTTTATTTTCATTGTTGCATAGATATATGTACAAAAAAAATTCATCATTTATCATATTATATTTAATGTAATTTATTGAGATTCATGTTTCATGTAGATTTTTATTAATGAAATTAATTTGTGTTTTTTGAAAACTTTTTATTTTTTATTTAACTATAATGGAATATCTCATATACCAGTTCTTCATTTTATAGATATGATTTGATGTTATGATATAATTGATGTATATTATGGGATATTATTCCCTTATATTATTTTTTGATTCATGATTCTTATGTCTAACATTTGGAGATTTTAAATTTCACATGGTCCTTGTAATGGTCTCTTTCTAGATCCATGTTGAAAGGGGCGACACATAAGATTTGATGAATCATATATTATTCTAATATTATTGATATAAAAACCTTAAAAGTATATATAATGTTAGTAAATATCGTAAATTCATCATTTAATGTTAGTACAATGGAAATAATGAAATACCAAAAACATCATTATGAGTAGAAAGTGTTCTATGAACATGTTAATTCTTTTAAAAATATAGAAATGTGTGTTATAAGATATATTTGATGGTATTATCATCAAACATATTAATCATTTCATATAACTGATATAAAAATATAGTAAATTATATTAAATAATAAAAAGTAGATTTATATTATATATATATATCATGTTTATGTGCTATTTGAGACAAATATTTTATAATTCTATTATAGGAATAAAAGTTTGATTATTTTTTGTAATATAATGATTTTTTAGAAGTTGTGTTTAATATATACCTATTTATGATTTTCTCATCCTAGTAGTGAATAAAATCACAACCTTTTCTTCATCAAACACATACCCTTCATCCAGAATTCCTTTATATTTATATGTTTAAAAGAATATTAGATTTATCTAATTAAAGAATTTATGATATAAAATTATCAATTTCTCTACTTCATATATTTCTATTAAAAAATATTATTAGATAGTAACTGAACTCCATTTTCATCAAGGAAATTAACTAGATTCTTTAATACAAATTGTTCTGTAAAACAATTTAATAAAACATTTATCGAGGGAAATATATATTTCAATAAATTAAATAGTTATCACATATATTTTCTAATATACAAATCATAAAATGGGAAACTATCATAGAATTTAAAAATATATAATCCATTAAAAATTGGTATTTTAATAGAAATGTATACTAATGATTAATATAATGAAAACAATAATCTACTATAAAAGTTAAAAATATCTAAAGGAAAACATGTCATTATAGTATATTTCCTACAGCCCTAAATATGTCAACAGGGTTAAAATGAGTAAATTAATTAATATTAGACCTTATGAAAATAAATATATTTGTTTAAATAATTGGGTGCTTATAAAGCTCCAAAACATTAGAACCAATGGTTTTATATTTAGATTGGAATATTTATGAAGATACTTTAATTATTTCTTCTTAATGACCAAATATATTTTTTATATTTCATTTTATACCTCTTAGTGAACCAAAGAGAAACATATTTATAAAATGTTCCCATGACACTTTTTTTTCAAAAAATAATTGCTGATAAAAATTGTCATAAAGTGGCATAGAAGTGGATAATTATTGAATTGAAAAAAATTCCTCATATCCTCCCATAAATATGAGTCTATTTTAATGATTAATTATAGTTGTGGAGTCATAAATCATTTTTTGTAGTTCATTTAATCATCAATCTAATATATGTATTCCCATCACTAGAAGATTTTATTTTTAAAAAAGGGATTTTGAATGGACAATGTGATGTGGTATATAACTATGAAATCATGGGTTTTCAAATTATATTTTAGAATATAATTTCTAACATATAAAAAAAGTAATTAGAGGATTATTAATTATTTTTAATAATTACTTTTCAGAGATATGTGACATAAAAACCCAAATAAAGTATATTTGTTATCAAATAAAAATCATCAATCATAAAAGGATAATTAAAAAGTTTTATAACATGCATTTGAAAATATATATTAATTTAATTGTTTCATTTATTTTTTCAATATTTTTGTATTTAATTTTTTCAATTTCCCACTTTTTAAATAAATATTTATCTATCATCACTCATTATAAATGTAATTGATTTTAAAATATCAAAAAAATTAAATTGAAATTAAAGAGTTTACTGAGATTAATATATATAATTTGGGGAGATAATTCCATAGGTTATATAATATGTTTTGTGATGGTTATTTATATATTTATAAATAATATGAACTCATAGAAATATCTATTATTCACATAAAACATAAGAAAGTATATTTTGAAATTCAAACACTTTCGATGAATGGATTTTCTTCCATTCTTAATTCTATTGGTGGGGTTTAACAAAAAGATTAATCTTGGACAATTAGAATTATAAAATTAATATTTTTTTCATTAATGTATATTAAACCTTTTCATTTAGTCTAATGTTATTTTACTGGAAAAAGTCCTATTCCATTTTTTCCTTTAATGAAATTGTAAAATTTTTCAATATTTTTATTATATTAATTCAATACAAAATATTTTATGGTTAACATATATTTTGTTATTTGAAAATTCACGATTAAAAACAAAAAACAGTAGGAATGGGGTTTTATGTACTTTTTTAACATAATTCTGTGTTTGAACACTATTAATGCTGAAATATTCTCTTACATAACTATAATATTTTATGTTATCTATTTATTATTTAAAATCAAGAGATAACATGTATTAATGAGTAATATATGTTTAAGTTTTTACTTTTCTTATAAAATAATTAATCTAATATATATCTTTATGTTCAAGAAAATTTCACTACTTTCATTATTTGTTCAAAAATACAAATTCATGGTTGTTTACACATAACTCATTACTGATTTAACATCAGTATTATATTTCATCATTGAATTTCCTTAAAATATCACATTGAAATATTTTTTCTAAAGACTTTATATCCTCATATCCAAAAATTATTAGAATCAACCAATCATTTAATTAAAATTATCAAAGGTTTTTCGTCTTCATACTTTGAGATTTTTATTTGAAATGTCCACTAGTGAGATAGAATAAAAATGAGTAATATAAAAATAAATAAAGTATTATTTTTCATATTTATCAGTAGAATAAAACATTACGAACCACCTTTATTTATATTTATCCTAAAACTTTCATGATATTTATAATTATATAAATTTAAAACATTAACATCATCATGATTAAAAAGTCCTAAACAGATTCCATCATTTTTCTTCACAATATGAAATAATTAAAATTGATTAATTGAGTTAGTTATTAATTTATTTAAATCCCTATAAATATTTCATAATCAATATTTCCTCATTTAAATAATATGTTATTACTATATAAATCTAGTCTAGAAATATAATCTCATTATATATGATTTAAACTAGTCCAATGATTTAAATAATTAAGTATCCACACATTCATTTCATAAAAGTTTAATAGATACCTTTTTTTATAAAAACATACCCCTTAATAATTTTATTCAATATTTACATCTTTTTAAATTTTGAATACATTTATAATATACCCAACCAAAATATGGGGATTTCAGTACTTAAATTGCTAGAGATATCTGTTCTAAATAAATTAAATAAATTTGAGATTATAATTTAAAAAAACAATTTTATATTCTATATCACATTCACATTAACATCAAACATTTTATAGGATACTAATTTCATTAAATTAATTCTATGATCATTAGGCATGCATAAAATCTCCCATTATATATTCCATCAATTTTGATCCTGTTAATTATTCATTCTATTATCTTGTAAATCATCACACACCACATCTTCTTACAATTTTGGATCTGCATGTGAAAATAAATATATTTTAAAAACAATAATTTCATATCCCAAGTATTATTAAATTATAGAAATTAAATTGTCTTTCATTCTATTTTATTTTATGATGGATACACATAAAAGGAAAAAATGATTTACATAATGAACCATCAAAATTTCCATTTTTTATGGTCTAATACAAATTGATATAAAATCAATCACACACACACACACATATATATATATCTATTTAATATTTAAAAAATACTGTATTTTTTTATTTTATTTCTATATATTTTAGATAATTTAGTTTTAAAAAGTCCCTTCAAATTTTCAAAGCCTTTTAATATTTTCTACGATTATAGTTACATTTAATTATATTTTTCTCTTCTACATCACCATAATTTTTAGGCATTTATTCATTATTTTTATTTTAAAAATTATTTCTAAATACTAAAAAGTTATGTACATTTTTTATAGAATACCATATAGTTTTGTATTTTCCATCAATCCAAATAATGAAATATATTTATTAAATGTATTAAATTTCACATCTTTATTAAAATAATTCATTGAGATAATAAAATAAATTATAAATTTTTTATCCATATTGTATTATTTTAGATTACACCTTTTAACAATTTCATTTTTATGTTGACAAAATTTATGACTCCTCATGTTTAATTACATTAATCTCATAGTAAATATCAAAATATATAGGTTGGCACTTTGTGTCGTGGTTTGATTTTAATTATTTGAGTATTATATTATTTAAATTTTCAGTTCACCACTAGTATATTTTTCTAAAATATATAACATGAATAATTATTTAAATGAACAAATTATATTCAATGTCATTATATTCATCAATCAAACAATTAAAATAACTATATACTCCTATTCTAGTATGTTTTAGGTTTTGAAACATATCCATCTAAATAAAATCATAAAAATTTATAGTTGTATTCTACAATGAATTGTAGGTATTTTTAACTATCCTCCATCTAAATCATGAATTATATGTATATTCCAAATCTCTTTTCATATTAGTGATATAATCCACTAATTTAGGTATTATATGAATTTACATTTTTTTTAATGTGTACTACTAAGACATAAAATCCCTGAAATATTATCATCTCACTCCATAAATTAATATTCAATATTAATTATTATCCATTTTGTAGGGGTTTCAATATTAAACATTATTTTCATCAATTAATTGATTTCTCATTTTATATTTATATATCGCTTAACATTGAGTGTAAAATCAATCCCAAATATATAATTTTTACTCATAGTCGTGAAATTATAATGATGATTATCTCTAATGGAACACCCATATTTATAAACTATTTTCCAATAAAAATTTTATTTTCATCACCAGATATCCATAATAAAACGTCATTATTAAAATGATTTTTATTGTCAGCACGACTCATATAATTAATTATGAAACATTAACTTCAATTTTATTGGATTAACACACATTATTAAATATTTTATGTTCAATAATTTAATATAACTCTTATATTACATTTGAAATTTCTTTTTGGATGACTGGAATTCAAATATTTTATTTATGTAATCAAATGAATTATATATTTGATCATTTAAAATATTTCCAAAATTTTGTATTTTTTTAAAAAATCATTTATTTTATCATTTTTGTGAAGATTTATCTTATTCAATTAATTTAATGTTTTAATTTAAAATTAAAATAACATCAAATAATTAAGTCTATTTCTTTGTGTTCATTAATAAAATAATAATTATTTTGAACTACCTAGTTTCTTTTTTCATAATGTCTCCCTCAATGTAAATGACATGTCTTATATTTTCATATTTTACAGTGTATTAATTCACTTTAATATATTATATTATAGTTATTAATATGGATTTGGAAATATTATTATAGGATTCAATCAAGAATTCCAAAATGTTCTTATTTTACATTAATTTTATATCTGGATTGTGAATATGTATTTTAAATTTCAAATTTAGTATCAACCACTCCAACATGTATAATATCATCATCCATATTTTGGTCTAAAGTTTTTTCATAAAATAATATTATGATGTATTTTTATTGATATTTTAAAATTATTTATCATTTTTTTTGTTAAATTTTCAGCATGGTCATTATTATCATATATCTCTTACAATAATGACATCATATAGATCGGTTTCTGAAATTCAAAATGTTTTTATGAAAAAAGAGTATTTTTATATTTTTTTATAAAAAAATCTAACCAATTTCTACATATTACATAATTTTAGTTATAAAACTCCATTTTTTTAAATGGAAAGAAAATATTATTAGTAGTAATAGTTTTCCATCGATCCCACCATTAGTACACTTGCATGTGAATTTAAAAATTAAAATAAATCCATTCATTATATCCTTATGAGCATAATCTAAAATGATCAAAGAATCATCATTATTTCACACATATAGAAGTTTGATCATTCATAATATAAAACCATAATGGTTGTAATTCTCAAAACTATCATGTAAATAGATTCTATAACTAACAATAAATATTTTTTATTTTCTTATCACCATCATTTGAAAAAATATTATAAATTCATACAATGAAATCTATACAGAATATCTATAATTAATAACATTAATTTCTAAAATAATACATATATCCCAAGAATGAAATAATGAATTTAATTTTAATTATACATATATGATTAAATAATTCACCAAATAATGAATCATAAGTTACATTTATAGTGAAATACATATTGAGACTACTCTAAGATGGATTTTTTATGTATCCCATTAAAATTATTTACAACTCATAACAACCCCATATGTCTCAATAACTATATGGGGACGATGTTGAATTAGGCTAGGAAAAATTTATCATTAGTTTATCTTGTCACATTATTACAATGAATTAGGAATTTTTTTATCTACATAACCCTTGGAAATAAAATCCACAAGAATAAAATAATCAAAAAAGTTTTATAGATTTTACATCATACACTATCAAATGAAATTTCTATCGATAATGAAATAATGACATGTTATCATAAAAAAATTCTGAACAAAATTTGTAGGAAAAAAATTATTTTTATTTATTCACTATTGTTTATAATTATTAATATATCTACAAATAAATATAGTTACTAATTCAGGGTGTATAAACAATAAATAAATTAATTATACATTTCAATTAATTCATCATTGATATATAAAATACTATTCAAAAATAGTTTCAAGTTTGTTATATATAGTAATATTAACTCAAATACATATTTTACAGATAATAACCATCCATGTATGAAAAAAAACACTCACATATCTCATTCCTTGTAACTTTTTTTATTCATGAATATTTATTTTTATAGGTTTTTATTTGTTATAAATCCCATTATTTATTTTTATTATCAAATAAATACATAAATATGAAATTATTCTTAGTGTTACCTACTAATTAATATTCAAATATATTCATAAGGACACTGTTAAATTCCTCATAATCAACTATATCATTCCATATTTGAAAACTAATTTATTCTACAAAATAAAAAAACATCCTAAAAGGAATAATAAATCAAACCAAACCATGATACAACTTTATTGTTAAAATATTACTATAAAATGTATTCCTTAAAATGTATATGCACATTATTTATCACTATATTAAATAATATTATATTAATCTATTATAACAAATGATTTGGTTTTATAAATAGAATAGGTCCATTGTTTCATCATATTTCTAGTCTGTAATTTAAGAACAAATTATCCACAACCATGTTATTAGTACCATATAATGTTATTTGTTCAAAAAAACTCCATATAATTCCTAACTATGATGTTTACTAATAAAAGTGAGGTATCCAGTGATTTTGTATACAGTGACCTGATATTTTCATATATGGACATTTCATAATATTAGATTAACATTCAATATATCACATAAACACATACATGGGGGATATAGTAGTTTAGTTTCATTGGATGATAGGTACACAATATAATAATTTTTCTGAATTCTATTAAATATTTTCAATAAATATATTCCACTTTGTGTCTATATAGAATTATACCACACTTAACACCTTTCATCATAACCATGTGATCCCGAACATAAGAAAGGTTTTTCTCAGATGATCAATAAGGATAATTATGTGAGATATCAATGGCCACAAAAGCATTACATGCATATAAGTGGATGAGAATATGTTATTACCATTAGAATTCCATATCCAACATATGAAATATCATGCTGATGTGAAAGTGAATATATTCTTAAAATTTATAATACATGAATCATAATAAAATAATACAAAATAATATATGAGAGAATATGATTCATTGAAGATATATATTCAGGGTATATATATAAGAATCGAAAATCTTATGTCAAATAAATCAAAAATATATTCATTACATGTTAGACTTTGGATAATCCTCTATATAACGACTTTGGGATTGGGATAACTCTAATGTACAACTTTTTTTTTGATTGGGATAACCTCAAATAAACCCTCATATTTTTTAATGGGATAACCTCACAACACTCATATTTTTTACATGGGATAAATTCCAATGTAAGCATTACTATATATGACACTAATCAATACTCAATGCATTAGAGATAAATATTGGTCCCAACCACCCCGTAATACATACATTTTTGTTCTGTAATATCATTGAATATTCATCATATAATATACTAAGGAATAGAATTTTAATTAAGAAAACATTTCAGGATATCGTAGCAGAAGGTAAAGAAATGTGTTTTACAATTACTTCATTAATTCATGAAAAATATAAACAATGGAAATGATATGGGTTTATAAATTTTTTTTGATCATATCCCTAATCAATTTAGTGATAGAATAATAGTATTACCCTTGGTTTATATCCCTAATAAAGAGTAAGTGACATTAAATTTTTCGAACTTAGATATAACATGATATTGAAATAAATAAAAAATTGAATTTATCCTGAGGAAGATATCCTTCCTAATTGAGAATTTTTTTTAAATGTAAAACATTTTAAAAATCATTATTTTTAGAAAAAAAATTGAAACATATAAATGAATAATTAAAATCATTATTTAACGAATTTCTTGTGGAAAATATAAATTCCGATTTAATTATAATATTAAAAACAAAATAAATTTACAAAATCATTTTCTTTGAAAATATACTTTGAAACATATACAAGAATCATTAAAATTTATTATAAATTTTATTGAGGAAAATATTTTTCCCAATTTTAGAATAAATTTTAAAAAGTATTTAAAAAATATTTTCTTTTAAAATAATATTTGAATCAAATAAAAAGAATATATGAACACTGATTGTTCTTAATAGTGGAAAATCTATTCATATCGTATAATTTATGAAAAAAGAATCCCTTCGAAATTTTGGTAAATAAAAAATTGGGATTATAAATTAAAATGATATGAATTTTACTTCAAAGAAATTTTATAAAAGTATAACATGGTTAAAATTTTCATTATAAAATCCTTTAGGAAATTTTAAAAAAATAAATTATTTTTAGAAAACATAGATATGGATGAAATGTAGGTTTTGATTGAAAAATGAAATAATGTTATTTCAAATTAAAATAATTATTATTGGATATATAGAACAGACAAATATTAAAATTAAGAAAAAAGATGTAGTCTAATCATGTAATTTTAGGGGAAGAAAATACACGAGTTTATTGGGCTTTAATAAACATGGTTTCATCATTGGATTCTTAATCATGATCAATCCTAATAAATGATGATATTTTATCATAAAAATATTACCACTATGGTCACATTGAATCAAAATCACCATGAAGAAATAAAATTAAATTTTTAAGAAATATCATGAGGTTAAATAAATTCATTCTATTACATGTTATTATATCTATATAATAACCTCTCTAAATAATTTATGTGCATAACATTACATATGTCTGAAAAAAGAAAAATTTAGAAAAAAATCCCTTCCAAAATTGGTATATTTTGAACCCTAAACAACATGAAAGATAGATAATTTAATGGATATATAAATAAAATTAATTATTATATGAATTATCATAAAATAAAATCATTATAATTATGAACACCACCTAAAATTAATAAGTGATAAATATGGCATGTGTTGCCCAAAAGTAAACAATGAGATGGAAATACCTTACATTATGTATCGACATCCTTCAGATAGGTTCTAACCGAATGAATAATAAATATATGCTTAATATATATATATATATATATTAAAGACCATAAAAATATATATAATACCATATATGATATACTTATAATCATTAACTACCTATTTATTAAAAATCCCATGTAAACATTACATTTCAGAAAATAAATGCATTGTTTTTCATGTATGTATTGATTAGTTATCGTAGGTCCTCTTATATTTATAATTGTACATCATTTATATGATTTAAACATTCTATAAATATATTATATATTATTTATATATGTATTTAGAGTAATTCATAATATTTATATATAGAAAATAAGATACACTATTCTTGTAGACAATAGGTCATATGTATACATGATTTTTTTTCCATTTTTAATTCAGATTAAAAGAAAAAAAGGGAAAAATATATTTCCATTATATAATCATTTTATTACATATAAATCACATATTTTCCATAAATTCAGCCTTTTTACCTTCTGTGTAATTTGTGATTGAATCACATCACATCCTGATGTGGTAGTACATTGTACCCACAAATAATGTTAATATATTCCAAAAAATTAAATATAAGAAGGAAAATGTAATATTACTATTAAATAATAAAAATAATATAATTAATATATTATATTAATATTTAATCTATAATTATATCCATATGCTAGAGGTGGTAATGGAAAAACAAAGGAAATCAGTTCATGAGGTTATACACCGCTGTACATAAAACTGTTAATTTTGCAACCAATTTGATGGAAGAGAAGATTGTTTTTTCAATTAACTTTACATAAAATCATATAAAGATATTTATGAAACTATAGATATTATATCATCAATATTTAATAATAATTTAATGATCTATGAAATGAAATAAAGTAAAAACTATCATTAAAGAATGTTACATATTATTTGAGTAACCTCATTAGGTTTTCTCTAAAATCATTTGTAGTTTGGACTTATTAAAAGAATATGGAATATAATATGATTATATGAAAGTATTTAAGTTATTATGTTAGTTAAGGGGCCTACCAATGGGTTTTTATAGTGTGATGGGGAGAGAAGATGGTTTTCCCTTTATAATAAAGGTGAGTAACTCACTAGTGATTTTATAAAGGAAAAATGTGTACTCAAATTTTTATTAGGCCAAAGGGCTCTATAATAGGACATTATAGATCTTTTAATAGTTAGTAAGATTTTTTTCTATAAAATGGGTGTTTTAAATGCGTCGTTTCATTTTTAACCCCTATTTTTTAGTTTAACCATGGTAAACACATTTTTAACATTACCATTGTAAATAAATTTTATTATTTTTACTATTCATAATAGTCAAATATTTATATGGCCATCTTAGATAGAAAAAATATATTATTATTATTCCAAATATGGAATCTATTTTTGGTTATTAAATTTCCCAATGTGCCAAAATATAATTTAAAATTATTTCTATAGATGCAACAAAAATGGTAGTTTTTAAAGTGAAAATGATCAAAATCAGAAAACAATTATGTGATAAATAAATATAAATAATTTGGAAATAAAAAAAATAAAAAAATAAATAAAAATAAAAAAATATATATAATTAGACTAATTATTTTATAAAATATTAATACAATTTTTATTTTCTAAATATATTTAAAAGAAATTAATATACATAATAAAAACTTGTATTTTTTAGTATTCATAAAAAAATATGTATTCTCATAAAGTTATAAAAATATAATTCTAATATATTGTTTAAATGATTATTTTAGAAATTAATTTTCTAAAAGATTCTTCAATTATTTGTAAAATAAGAATGCAAAATAGGAAAAACAGTTTATTTAGAAGAATAACGTTTCTATAAATAAAATTGAATTTATTCTTATATCCTATCTAGAAAAAAATGAGATGAATATTTAATATTTTATTGAATATATAATAAATAAATTTATTTTAATTTATTATTTACAATTACTATTTAAATTTATTATTTACATATTTGTTTTGTGAAAATTAGACTTTCATAAAAATATTTATTTTATTTGTATTCGATTTTTAAATAAATTTCTTTTTAAATGATCCAAAAAGATTATAATTTATATTCAAGATTAAATAATTTATTTTTAAAAAATAAAATTCATACCTACCATTATAATGGCTATGTGACTAATGAAATATCAAATGACAATATTTTAATAGCATGTCATGATTCATTTAAACATGATGTTGCATGAAATGAATGAAAAAATCTATGATTAATGTAATGAAAACAAAAATAATTGTTTTATATAAAATAATAAAAAATAATAATAATCATAAATAATGATAAATACAGTGTTTCATGTAACACAAAATTAATTTGGATTTTTTCTTACTTAAAATATCAAAAACGATATATTTATTTCAAAATTATTTATAAATACTTTAAGGTGTTACATTGTAAAAATCATAAAATGAAATTTTCCCTCAAAATTTACCACCATTGTACTAATAAATAAGGATACATAATCTTAATGACAAACTAATTTCACACATAACATCCTCATGCTGAGGGTTTCACCACAAAACATTGAACATGTGAATTATATTATTTCGTAGAACATTCATTGTATGATCCAAAAACTAAAATAATTTATCCTTAAAAAATGATCATTCTATAGTGGTATGAAGAATGAATTTAGTAAATGTGATGGATTAGGTATGTAAATATTTATGACAGGTACATGGTGCATATCATGAACTTGATAAAGTGTTTCTGGAAGAACAAAACAATCAGCTACGATGCTAATATGATAAAGTATTTCTATATGGCCAGTATACATATGTCTTAGCTTTCCATTTCATATTGCATAAATATGTAATTAAAAAAATACCCTGTAATGACTGGGAATTTACATGGAAATTATTTTCTTAAATATATGGGTATTTTATGAGTGTGCAAAAACTGACGGCACGTGATTTCAAGGCCCAGTGTGCCTAGAATCAATTTTTGAAGTTTTGTTCAGGTGTGTTCTATTAACATATGAGCAGAATTTTATAACTTTTGAACCAGTGATCAAAATTAAAATTTGAGGGCACCATTGAACTCACAGTGCTGGTATTCGCTTATGGAGACTTCCACTTCGACGATAGTGGGTTGAGAATAGAAGTTAGTTTTTGTGTTTTCGTGGAATGTGATAAAATAAAGTGAACTTCACAATATTTTCTTTGTGCTGCCATGTGAGAGTCGGTGGTTAAAACCTCCTCATGTGAGTTACAGGTGGGACCACCACACCTTAACCTCCCTTGAGAGGTTATGGTGGTGGGGCCCAGCCAAATATAACTTCCCACAATAGGTTACGACGTGGGGACCATACAAGGCTAAATGACCCCTATTAAAGGGAGGAGAGTATAACCTCTCAACTCTCCCCCATTAATGAGGGAGAGCCTCTTGACCATCCCTTCGTGCCAACACAGATGAATTAATGATGTAGAGCCTTTCAATTTAATTCAACCTTTTCAATTTGTGCCAATGAAATAATAGAATAAGTAATCTATTATTTCGAACAACTATTTCACTTGGGTGATTGAAGAGAAAGCTCTGAACTAGGAACCTCATCTTCCAATGAAGAATGAATTCTTCCAATGAGGAACACCGGTGAAGATCCTTCTTCGACTTCTTCCTCGAAGATTAAACCA
Source organism: Viscum album (assembly GCA_963277665.1). NCBI lineage: Eukaryota > Viridiplantae > Streptophyta > Magnoliopsida > Santalales > Viscaceae > Viscum > Viscum album. The sequence goes on from OY728145.1 coordinate 1,644,221,063, forward strand.
TCGAGAGATGTCTTTGAAGACCGACTTCTGCGACTCCGTCAACCAACAATGATTGACGATCAAAGGTAGGGGGTTGTTTTGTTTAATTATAATTTCCTTTTCTCTTCTTTGAATGAAAGGGATTGTTGCGGTGGATTTTAAAAATAATTGAAGTTCGACTTTCTTCCTCTTGATGAACCAATTGATTCCACCCAAAATGCGGAGGGTGCGACCAAACCAACATTGTCCAAACCCTCCACCAATCTTGTTTATGATTGAACTTCGGCTTGGTGATGAACCAACAAGGCAACATAAGAGGTGAAGAAAAAGGCTGCGCTACCCTCGGTCACTACAAACCACACTCCCCTCACGGAGCTCCGGTGCTCTGGGCCGAACCGCGACCCTCCGGCCGAGGCACCTAAGCTGCCTAGCTGCCTCGCCTCGCCTCCCAGCTCCAGGTCGTTGTTGGCCTCTTGGCCGCCTCCCTACCCACATGGACAAGACGCCGGCCCACCTGGACGCGTGCCTCTTACCCGCCGGCCCGCCTGGTCAGGCATGTCCTAACCGCCGGCCCACTTGGCCGCACTCCTCCTAGCCACCGGCCCGCCTGGCAGCACGCCTCCCGGGCGCTGACCCCCCCGGGCCGTGCGCCTCCCGGCCACAGGCCAACCTAGACACCCACCCCCAAGACACTGGCATGCCTGGCCATGTGCCTCCCAGTCGCCGAACCGCCTGGACACACACCTCCCTGCCGTGACATCCTGCGCTAGCCGCACCCTGCTCGAACATACCACCTTTTGGCCTCCGGGCGCGCCCTGAGCGCCTCCCCGAGCCGGCCCCCTTGCGGCCTCCCGGCTGATCTGGTGACCCGACTCCCCCGTGGCCTCCCGACTGAGCTGGCGTCCCATCCCCCCTTGTTGTTCCCTAGCCTAAACGGCCTCGTCTCCGGCCACCAGACCATGCCGCGTCGGGCCACACTCTCGCAGTGCACTAGGCCGAACTGGCCCTGAGCTCAGGCCATACCGCTCTCGCGACCTACTGGGCTGGACCCAGTGGGCCGGGCCAAACCCGATGAGCCGACCCGCCCAACGGGCCTGGTTGAACCCCTCAGGTTAGCGCGGGTCGACCCAAAATGGGACGTACTAGACTTAGTCGGGTCGGGTCGGTCCCACTGGGTCTGACCGGACCTGGGCCCACTACCGACCCTTTACTTTCTTTGGCCATATTGTTGGCACCGGACGTCCGTTTGGTGATCCGTCAGTGGCGCTGGAAATCTTGCAGTGTAGCCGTCCCTTTCTGTATACCCCACTAGAGTTTTGGGTTTAGTTGAGATACGGTCTGGTTGGATCGTACACGTATCCAAATGGGCCCCCGGGACGAAAAAGATAATAACATACAGACCAGGCGTCTGATTGATGCATAGTCTGTTGCGTTGAGACCCCTATGAATATGATAACATTTGGGATAATTCTTCATGGGACTTAGTGGAAGTTGAAATATCGACACTTGGCTTGAGGAGCAGATTCTCTTGGAATCAAGCATGATACGTGCAGAACCCTGTGGCTGGCTGTGCACTGATGATTGTTCCTGGATCCTGTGTGGGTTCAACATCACTGAAAACTATTCCTAGATCCTGTGTGCGATCAAAAGCACTGACGAATATTTCGTGATACTGTACGGATTCGATAGCTCTGACTACTGTTCGTGGATCCTGTGTGGGTTCGACAGTTCTGACTTCTGTTCCTGGATCCTATGTGGGTTCGACAGTTCTGATTTCTGTTCTTGGATCCTATGTGGGTTTGACAGGATAGATGATTCAGTGGCTATATCTGATCATATCTATATCTCTACATAAGTTGTATATATGTGTGAGCTGAGTTGGTAAAATTGTGTTTTCTTCATGATTGAGATGGATTATGTGATAACTTAGGTATATGTATTTCCATATACCTATGTTGGGTTATCTGTTGATTTCATAACATGTGGTTTATCGTTGTTGGATTTTATGAGACCTTGAAGGTCTCGTGGTCCCTACTAAGTATTGTTATACTCACCTCTGCACGGGCTATGCCCGCACCTCGTTGTTTGGGATGCAGATGACAGACAACGCTGACTGAGGCTTAGTGTACGAGGACTGGACTGTACCTGGAGGTGGTCCTCATGATGATTTGGTACCCAGAAGAGACTGATAGATGTTGTGTGCTGAGGATGCTATCTATTCCTACCCTACAGGTAGGATCCGTGGTGGACGATCTAGGATCTACTTTTCTCTTTTCAGCTATTTTGTCCTTTTCATATGTACTTGTACATTGTAGTTGGGCTTCTATTTCCGGCTCCTTTACATTTCAAAAATCTCTGGTAATATAGTTTTACTCAGTGTATTTTATCCAGCTGTGTGCTATGTTTTTTGTGTTTTTAGTTATAAAGGAAATTCCTTCCTAGTTTAGGGAATTACGCCTATGGTGCTAGTCTAGAGCCCCTAGCCTATGGAAGGCGGGCTTGGGTTAGTCACACCAAAAGCCCCAGGGGATGGGTCATGACAAATTAGCCTCAGAGGAGTTTGTTCTACCATATAACCTAGGACTCTGATGTTTTCTATAAAGTAATAGTGTTAAGGGTATTGAGTGTGGTTTTCAATTCAGGGAGTCCAGCGTTGGTGCAACGGCCGACGTATCCATACACCCAGACCCTATCATCTTATTTCCGACATAGTGCATGAAGAAAATGATTACATGTGTCTTTCAAGAGTTTTCTTAGTGATATCTTTGAGTTAGCTCACCAGGTATAACTTATTGACTGTGCCAAAACTGTTTCTTTATAGGATTCCTCCACACAGATAGCCAGCCAGGGTTCCAGGATTTGTATGAGATGGCAGCCCACCGAGCGACGAGGCCTCAGTGTAGGGCCCTATCACAGTATATGCACCATCAGTACCACTGCTCGTTGGGCCACCGATCCCACCAGCCCCAGCAATTGAGAGTGCATGCCACCTGAGTGCAATGCATGAGTTCCAGTGCTAGAGGCCGCCCGGGTACAGCGGTGAGACGGACCTGCAGGCAGCTGAGGATTGGATGGAGGCAGTGTTGAGAGTCATCAGACCAGTAGGGACACCATCAGACCTTATTATGATCCCCATCATGAGTCTGCTTTAGGCAACAACAGGCAGATGGTGGAGTATGATTTTCCAGGTGCATGACGAGGAGACACTTCTATGGGTAGACATCAAGAGCCTATTTCGGGTGGCGTTTGTCCAAGCCACCCTATGTGCGGTGCGGATAAAGGATCTACTGCATCTATAGCAGGGTAGCATGGTGGTAGCTTAGTACTCAACAAGGTTCACCAACCTCTCGTGCTACTCTACAGATATGGTACGTGATCCATTATTCAGGGACCAGACCTTTGAACAGGGGATCAGGCGAGAGATCGGGGATTAGATGATCTCCCTCAGCATCCCGATGCAAGCAGTGGTGTTGAAGAGATCCCTCTTAGTAGAGAGTTTCCTTATTGAGCAGTCACTAGTAGTGAGACCCGTAAACATGAATCACGTAGAGGAGTCTTCGGTAGCTGGAAACAGACAGATGTCATAGAGGTCTAAGCAGAACAGACCATCCGGTGGACGACCTCAAGACATGTGTTCAGTTGTTTGAGGCACAAATGATAGATCCAATCATTCGAGGAACAGGTAGTGCCTCACATGCGGCGTGCATGGTCACATGGGTCATGACTGTCCACCCGCAATACAAATGATCAGCAGATAGTTGAGGGACCTCCCAGGCAGAGGCAGAGATTCAATCAAGGAGATCCGCAAGACACAGGAGGAAGTGACAGAGGAGATGGTCGTGCAGGTGGTGGTGGACATAATTATGAGGTGTTACCACTACCAGTATGTCCCCCCCAATCACAGGGAGCATGTGGACAGGGGAGAGCTCAGCTCTAGGCAGTTGAGGCTTATGATCATAACTCTCCAGAGATGATTCGAGGTATGATCTGTGTCTACTCCAAATTGGCTGCAGTTCTTATAGACATAGGTTCCAGTCACTATTTCATTTCCACCACCCTCTTTTGGAGCACAGAGATTCCAACAGAGCCGTTGGATCAATCCTTATGGATAGAGAATCCTACAAGAGAAGACTCGAAGAACAAACACTGGTTTCGTAAGTGTGAGGTTACACTAGGAGGTAAGAGATTCAGTTGGGATCTCCTCATAGCGGCGTCGAGGCCTTACGACATAATCTAGGGTATGGACTGGTTATCTACAATCCATGATCAGATTGACTGTATTAGTCAAAAAGAGCGGTGTTTCCACACCGATGGGACTAGTTTCACCTTCACTGGTTAGAAGGGAGCGTTTGCAGCGTAGTACGAACTTACTCAGAAGAGGGTGCAACCGATCACTCATCAGTTGGTCTGCCTTACCCTCAGAGCTGTAGATGTGGAGATTTTGAGCTATCCTATAATGGTGGACTAGTACGTGGATGTTTTTCCTAAAGATGATCTAGGACTACCTCTTCATAGTGTGGTGGAATTCTACATTGACATATACCCCAGGACGACACCGATATCTACACCAGTATATCGGATGGTTCTTGCTAAGCTTTGTGAGCTGTGGGTACAACTAGAGGACTTACATGGGAAGTGATTTATCTAGGCTAGTGATTCTCCCTGGGTAGTCTAGAATCTATTCGCCAAGAAGGAGGATGTAATCTTGAGGATTTGTGTCAACTACTTTCACTTGAACCAGGTGACCGTGAAGAACAAGTACCCACTCTCGAGGATTGACGAACTATTTGATCATTTTAAGGGAGAACGGTGGTTCTAGAAGATAGAACTCAAATCAGGCTATCACCTACTCGGAGCTCAAGATAAGGATGTGCAGAATATGACCTTCAGATGTCGGTATAGCCACTATGAGTTCATGGTTATGCCTTTCGGCGTAACCAACACTCCAGCAGTGCTCATGATTTTCATGAACAAAATTTTCCAGCAATAACTCGATTGTATTGTCATAGTCTTCATCGATGACATTCTGATCTACACGACAACTGATGAATAGAATGACTACAATTTGTGGGTAGTATTGGACACACTTTGAGAACACCATCTTTATGGTAAGCTCTTGATGTTCCAGTATTGTATATGAGATGTTCACTTTTTGGGACATGTCATCTCAGAGGCTGGAGTTGCAGTGGATCCAAAGAATATTGTGGTGGTACATGCTTGGGAGCCTCCCAAGTGTGTGATTGAGGTTAAGAGTTTCATAGGTTTGGATTGATATTATCAAAGGTTCATACCAAACTTCTCCAGAGTTGCAACACCACTATCAGCCTTGACGAAGACTGGAAAACCCTTTGTATGGTCGGAGAGATTCCAGCAGAGCTTTCAAGAGCTGAGGTAGAGGATGACTAGTTACCCCATCTTGAGGCTTCCAGAGGCGGGCGTAGGGTAAGTAGTCTACTGCGACACATCAAGGACTGGTCACGGGTGTTTCTTGATGCATGAGCGAGAAATGATCACATATGGTTCTCAACCGCTGATACATCATGAGTAGAACTACAATACACATGACCTAGAGTTTGAAGCAGTTGTCTTCTCCATGAAGATGTGGTGACACTATCTGATGGGGGAGCATTTTACAGTCTACTCTGACCAGCAGGGTCTTAGATATATATTTTCTCAGAAGTACCTGATCCTGAGACAACATAATGGGCTTGAGTTCCTCCAAGACAATGACTTAGAGGTAGTCTATACTACTGGGAATTGGAACATTGTAGTAGATTCACTCTAAAGTAGATCTGGTATACAACTACTAGGTGAGGCGATAGATAATCTAGCTTCTTTATAGATATCCTTTGTGGACCGAGACGGATCATCCTTCCTTCAGTATCTTACAAACACTCTCCCACTTCTTAAATAGGTTAGGTAGGCATAGCATGGAGACACTGATTGAAAGACATGACATGCTCAGATATACACAGGGCATGCACCTGATTGATTTTCTGAAGGTTAGGAGCACATCATATTATTCAGATGATGTACTATTGTCCCAGTTTCACTTCAGAAGGATGTTTTGAGGGAGTTCCACACATCCTCTCTAGCAGTACATCCAGTTGTGGAGAAGATGTTCTAGGACATTCGATGACATCAATGGTGGATAGGTATAAAGAAAGCAGTGGCAGAGTTTGTCTCTCTATGCCTCACTTGTCAGCAAGTGAAGGTGGAGCATTAGGTATCAGCAAGCTTGGTTCGGCCTTTAGAGGTCCCAGAGATGATGTGGGATAGGATATCCATGGACTTCATCATGGGTCGTCCACGTAAGTCCATGGGACATGAATCTATCTGGGTGATTGTCGACTGACTCACCATGTCGGCCCCCTTACTACCAATTAGAGAACAGGGTTTAGTAGAGAGCTTGGAATGCCTCTACATACATGAGATTGTGCGGCTACTTGGAGTACCTTATTCTATTATCTCCGATAATGTAAGACTATTTAAATCTCGGTTATAGAAGGGGTTGTAGAAGGCTTTTAGGAGGAATCTTCGTCTGAGCCCCGCCTTCCATCCTCAGACAGATGGTCAGACCGAGCTGACCATTCAGACCCTCGAGGACTTGCTACGTGCTTGTGTCCTTGACTTCGGCCGTAGTTTGGAGGATCACTTACCTTTGGTGGAGTTTTCTTACAACAATAGCTATCACTACACCATTGGTATGGCACCTTTTGATGCCTTGTTTGGTCGACCTTGCAGATCACCAATGTGCTGGTCAAGCATAGGGGAGTCAGCACTAGTGGGACCAGTGATGGTACAGGCTACCATAGAGAAGGTGTAGATCATCCAGGAGTGGACGAAGACTGCACTGATTAGGAAGAAGTTGTTTGATGATAGGATATGGACACCTCTAGAGTTCGAGGATTGTGACCATGTCTTCTTACGGGCCTCACCTCAATGAGGTTTCTGATATTTGGCAGAGGTGGCAAGTTATCTCTGCGATTCATCGGACCTTTGCAGGTCCTCTGCAGAGTAGGTGATGTGTCTTACCACCTGGCACTTCCACCTCAGTTGCACTGGGTGCACGATGTCTTCCACATATCCCAGTTGAGTATATACATGCACGACCCTTCTCACATCATCGACCATTGGGAGTTGGACGTCAACGATGTGGCAACTTTTACGGAGGTCGTAGTGGAAATTGAGGATCGATAGGAGTGGGTCATTCGTGGATAGTCGATACCTCTGGTGCACGTACGTTGGCAGTACGAGAACCTCTAAGAGAGAACATGGGAGTGGGAGGCTCAGATGCGTGTTCAGTACCCCCATTTTTACCATTAGTTCGTGTTGTAACATACAAGGACGTATAGACCAGAGGAGGGGAGAATGTAAGGACTCAGAATTTCCATGGAGTTTTTTTCTTAAATACATGGGAATTTTTCAAGTCCGTGAAAACTGACAGTGCATGATTCCGAGGCTCAGTGTGCCGCGAATAAATTTCTAAAGTCTTGTTTGAGTACATTCAGTACACTTAAGAGCATGATTTTATAACTTCTGAACCAGTGCTCAGAATTGAAATTTGAGGGCACATTTGAACTTGCAACACCAATATTCTCTTAAGGAGACTTCCACTTCAATGGTAGTGGGTTGAGAATAGAAGTTAGTTTTTGAGTTTTCATGGAATGTAATGAAATAAAGTGAGCTTCACTTTATTTTATTTGAGCCGCCATGTTAGTGTTGGTGGTTAAAACCCCTTTATGGGAGTTGGAGGTTGGACCACCAAACTTTAACTTCCCATGAAAGGTTATGGTGATGGGGCCCACCCGAACATAACCTTCCATGAGAGGCTATGACATGGGGACCACACGGGGCTAAAAGACCACTATTAATGGGAGTAGAGTATAACCTCTTAACTCTCCCTCATTAATGAGGGAGATCCTCTTGAACTTACCTTAATTTATTTGGTGCCAACTCCCAAATTATTTCGTGCCAACACATGTGAATTAATGAGGTGGAGCCTTTTAATTTAATTCACATTTTTTAATTTGTGCGAATGAAATAATAGAATAACTAATATATTATTTGGCACAACTATTTCACTTGGGGGATTGAAGAGATAGATCTCAATGAGGAACCTCATCTTCCAACAAAGAACACATTCTTCCAATGTTGAATGCTGACGATGATCCTTGTTCGACTTCTTCCTTGAAGCTTCATCCATCGAGAGACTTATTTGAAGACCAAATTCCGCGACTCCGTCAATGAACAACTTTTGACGATCAATGGTAGGGGTTGTTTTGTGAAATACTAATTTTTTTTCTTCTTCGAATGAAACATATTATTGCACTGGATTGTAAGAATAATTGAAGTTCAACTTTATTCCTCATGATGAATCAACTGATACCACCCTAAACGCGGAGGGTGCGGGCCCAACCAACATGGCTCAACCCCTCTACAATTCTTGTTTATGATTGAACTTATTCATGGAAATGAAGAAACTATATGACATAAGCGATGACGACAAAGACCACGGTACCCGCGACCTCCGTGATCCATGCCGCCCCCACGACGCTCTAGTTCTCCGGGCCGAACCGCGCCCCTCCGGCCGAGCCACCCCAGTCGCTCTACCGTCAGCCCGCTCAACCGGCTCCCAGCCGCCTTCCGCCTCCCTACCACCCGACGGCCCACCTATGCGAGTCGCCAGCCCACCTGGTCGATCACCTCCCAGTCTCCAGCCCACCTTGCCGCACTCCACCCGGCCACCGGCCCGCTTGGCTACGGGCCTCCGAACAACCGAACTGCTTGGCCGCGCGCCTCCCACTCACCGGCCCGCCTGGACGCACGCCACTCGGCCACCGAACCGCTTGTCCGTGCACCCCACGACTACACCGGCCCATGCTCGTCATGCCCTGCCCAAACCAGACACTTAAAGGCCTCCGCGCTCGCCCTGCACGCCTCCCCGAGACGACCCCCTTCTAGCCTCCCAGATGAGACGACGACCCGGCTCCCTTGCAGTCTCCCGGCCAAGCCGGTGTCCCGGCCCACCTTGTGGTGCCCTGGCCGAACTGGCCCCGGCTGTACACTCTGGACTGAGCCACACTGGGCCGCTCTCTTGTAGTGCACTTGGCCGAACCATCCCCATGTCTGGGGTGGACCTCTCTCGCGGCCAGCTGGGCTGGGCCCAACAGGCAGGGCCAAACCCAACGAGCCAGCCCGCCCAACCGGCAAGGTCGGACCCCTCGGGTCAGCACGGGTCAACTCGAACAGGGTCGGCCTGGACTAAGTGGGTTCGGGTCGGACTGAATGGGTTGGACCAGACCCATGCCCACTACCGACCCTTTACTTTCATTGGCCATATCATTGGCACCAGACGTCCATTTGACGATCTATCAGTGGAACTGGAAATCATGGAGTGTAGATGTCCTTTTGAATATACACTACTAGAGTTTGAGGTTTAGTTGAGATATGGTCAGGTTGGATCATACACGAAATCAACCGGGCCATTCGGACTAAAAGGATAATAACATAAAAACTAGGTGTCTGATTGACACACCCTCTGTTGCGTTGAGACCCCTATGACAAGGTGGAAATTTGGATTAATTATTCATGGGACTTAGTGGAAGTTGACATATCGACACTTGGATTGAGGAGAAGACTCTCCTGGAATCAGGCATGCTACATGTGGAACCTTGTGGCTGGCTGCGCACTGAGGACTGTTCCTAGATCCTGTGTGGTTTCGACAGCACTGATGACTGTTCCTAGATCCTGCATTGGTTCGACAAGAATGATGAATGTTCCTAGATTCTGTATGGATTCGATAGCTCTAACTTCTATTCTTGGATCTTGTGTGGGTTCGATAGTTCTATATTTTGTTCCTGGATACTTTGTGGGTTCGACAGAATAACTGTTCCTGGATCCCGTGGGGTTTTGAAATTTCTGATTTCTGTTCCTGGATGTTGTGTGGGATTGACAAAATAGATGATTTAGTGGCTAAATTTCGTCATCTCTATCTCTCAAAATTCTTTATATATATGTGTGAGCTGAGTCAGTAACATTATGTTTTCCTCATGATTGAGATGGATTAAATGATAACTTATGTATATTTATGGGAATATACCTAAGTGGGGTTATATGTTGATTTGATACATTGTGGTTTACCATTTTTGGATTCTGTGAGACCTTGAGGGTCTCGGGGTCCCTATTTAGTATCTTTATACTCACCCCTACATGGTCTATGCCATCACCTCATTGTGTTGGATGCAGACGACGAAAAATGCTGACTGAGGCTGAGTGTACGAGGACTGGATGGTACCCGGAGGTGGACCTCATGATGAGTTGGTACACGGAGGATACTGACGGACATGGTGTGATGAGGAGGCTATCTGTACGTACCCTTCAGGTAGGATCCGTGATGGATGATCCAGGAGCTACTTTTCCCCTTTCAGCTGCTTTTTCCTTTTCAGTTGTACGTGTACTTTACAGTTGGTCTTGTATTTCCGGACCCTTTTCTTTTCAGCACTCTCTTTTTATACAGTTTTACTCAGTGTTTTGTATCTAGATGTATGATCTATTGTGTGTGTTTTCAGTTATAAAGGCAATACCTTCCCAGTTTAAGGATTTATGCCTTTGGTGCTAGTCGCCAGCCCCTGGCCTATGGAAGGTGGGCATGGGGTAGTCACTACACGGTCCTGGGGGATGGGTAATGACATACTCCCACAAATGTAAAATTATAGTTCGTATTGATGATTATCAACCAAATTTTTATGTTAATTATAGAATCCCTTACATGTTACTAAATGTCTAAAACATGGTCTATAATTTCATCAACTATGCCAAGTCTGAAAAGTTTTTATTTTGTAAAGCCATTCTAGTTCATTTTATTTCATTCTATAATTTTCATATTAAAAATACATTTAAATTCTTGAGTCAAATACATTATCATAATAAAAGTAAACTTGATAATTTTTTTGTCCCGAAACGTTTTAAATCTATTGAATAGAATCTTATCATATCCTTTAGTTTTTGTATTATTCTCTCTTACTGGCCATCATTATGAGGATGATACACATTTATGAACCAAAAATTTATATATTTATAATGATGAAGACTTATCCATAAATATATGGTATACCTTACATCCTGATCAGATATAATTTATGTTGTACTACATGGAATCCTTAACACTTGCATAAAACATATCCTGGAGAGCTTATGAAATGCGAAATATTATCTCATCGAGATAAAATTTGATGAATTTCTAATTATATTGACTATAACTATCGTATAATTAATCCCATAATCTAATTCGATGATTCTAATGAAATAACTCACATTAATGTCTTTACATTTATATTGTGGTGTGGATAATGGTTGTATCATCTTTAAAGACATTTTTCTAACACCAAGGACATGCTTACATACTATACATCAGGATACATACATAGTAATGAATTTTTTTATATTGTCCCAAAACAAATAATCTATTATTTAGGCTAGTGGTTGGCATTTTACCATTGTGACCCATTGATTTTGGGTTTATGACTCACATACTTTCTGGATGAAACATGTCATTTCTTATAATGTGTGAGAAACATTTTAAAAAAATAAATAAAAATGTTCCAAAATTGTAATAACAAATAAATACTTTAACATCATTGATAGAATATATTATAATGTTCACCAATAAATTTAATCATATATCTATAAAAATTTATTCCTTTTCAAAACCAAAGGGTTGTAATTCCATAAATTCCTCTCCAAATAACCATAATCATGATAAAATATTGACACAGTGATTATCAAAATTGGAGTATAATATATTGAAATTATGATCAAGCTTAAATGTCTAAATCCATAATAGAATCCATAAATCATAATTTAACATTACATAAAGACACATTCATAAAAAAATTAAAAAATCCATAAGTGATTAATGTTTCTTAAAACTAAAATAACATTGTCAAACATAATCTATTAACTAATTCTGGAATGAAAATATATAAAGACATAAATATTTAATCATCAATGATTGAAATGGAATGGGTCCTTCCTTGGTCTATCTGATAATAATTCGATCATGGATTTTACATGGATAATTACCTTATTCCTAAGACTATATCATTGAACTCCTTGATAAATATTAACTATATGAAATTTATGTCCACGTAGATAATATATTACCATTCAATTTAGATATTCCTCTACGTTTTTATTCTCATCATATTGAAATATATGATGTCGAATATTATTTAATATATTTTCATTACCATATGATCATTTATAAAATTCAATCATCCTCTTATTCAATGATTTAGGAATCTCATCGAGGTTCACGTTTTAATTCATTTATTACAAAAGTTGATTTGGCATATTGACTATATGATTCTCGATGGTAATCATCCAATTTAATATCATATAGTCTCCAGATGTTCTATTATATTAAATTTTAACATTAATTATTACAGTTCTAACCATTAACTAAAACGAAAATAATAGTGTGAGACCCACTAATCATAGTTTAAAACCACATGGTCATAATAAATCACTTATATGATGTCTAAAGTAGGAAACATTATTTTCAATAAATAACACAATAGTTTTATAAAAAGAAATTTAATTTAATAATAAAATTAAATAATTTATTATGATTTTCAATGTGTTTATGAGTTTCACAAATAAATCCCCATTAATTTTCAATCTAGATTTATAGTGTTGTCGGATATCTTGCACTAGGTGGAAATCAATTCCAGCTCATTATTTATTTTTGGATTTTTAACACATATGTTATTGTGTTCCATAGCTAGAAGAACTGGTAATATCTAGATTGGGAGTTAATTTCATAGAAACAACTCACTCTATCCTTTAAAAAGGTTCTATGATATTATCTTGATCTTGGAAACATCCTTAAAATAACCCGTAGACATGTCCTTAGGGAATTAACTAATGTTTCATCGTCCTAGTTTCAGGTTTTTAACTAATACTATATTCAAATAAAAACAATAGTGACCCTGGATTAACATATATAGATATTACTTATTTATAGATTAATATTCAATTCATTACTTAGTCACAATCATAAGAAACGTATTATTTTAGCGTCTTTATAGACTATATACCCAGTATTCTAATTTGGTGAAATAAGTTCTGCATATGGCATAATTTTTATCCCAATTAGTATTCATCACAAAAAAAAATGAAAATACATTCTTCACAAATTTGGTAAAGTAAATATAATATAGGGTGAGCTTAGATTCTTATTAATGGAATGAAAGTGATATATCAAATTTCATATAAACAAGAAATTATCATAAGGGTATGAGAATTTGAACTTAACATTCTAAACCGATAAAATTTAAATAAAATTACATAATCAGGGTACATATACTAAATATTTAAAATACATAAGACATGAATAATAAAAGAATCAAACAATTTAAGCCATGTGATCATATTATTTATATAATAAATTTTTTTGTGTCATACACATAAGAAGATAAAATATTATTCATTTGTTATCTACCAACACATTCATAACATGTTAATCATGGGTAAATCAATAGTGTCCCAGCTATAGGATTTAGATTACCAAATTTGTACACTTTTAATTTGGTCAGTCAAAATCCTCATGTGAACCCTCTTGTACTGGGAATGAGATAACATCTTATTTAGCCTCATTTTTCGTCCCAATGATAAACTATTTGTACACATTTATCTAATATGAAATCAATCATTACCCAATGCATATGATTGATATATAGGTCTCAACCATCACATAATCCATTTATTTCTATTCCATAATATTTCAGAAAAATCATTATATAAGAAACCATGAAAATAATTAGTTTGAAAAAGACAAATAATAGAATAACAAATGAAAAAGAAATAGGTTCCATAGTTAGTTCATCATTTCATAATAACATACCCTCTATAAATTATATGTGCACAAAGAAAACATTGATATCATAAACAAAAAAAAAATTATTGGTAACTAATAAGAATGATATCATCAGATAACAACCCCAGTAAATAATTAGTAAGATCGAAGGTTGTTTTATTAGCTAGAATGTTATTTTGAAATTAAAACCAAATTAAACTTTTCATGAGGAAAATAGTCCATCCACATTAAAAATCAATGTTTAAAACAAAAAATTTACAAATCCAATTAATTAAAAATATAAAATTAAACATATAATGTATTTATTATAAATAAATTAATATTGCATTTAGGGGAATATTATTTCAATTATAAAAATTATTTTGCAGAACATTATACATTTTTTTAATTTTTTCTCCGAAATATACATTTAAACATTAAATAGATGCTTTAAAAATCATTTACATCTTTTCCTAAGGAAAATAAAATTTTCACATTAAAAATATTTTTTATACAAATAAATAATTTTTTAACAAATATTATTGGAACTAAAATTTCAAAAAATTTGACAGATTCTTTAAATCATTGTGTTGCCATGAAAACCGAATATATGATTCACATCTTACACATGAAAACAAATATTAATTGAAAATTTTAAATAAAATCCAAAGAGAAATTTATTTTGAAAAAATGAATATTTATTTTAAAATTTTTATGTATTTCATCTGTTAAATCACTTTAATATAAAAATTTCAAATTATTTTTATCCTTTTGAGAAACTTATAACAAAACACTGATATAGAAGAAATTTTTTTTTGACCTTAAAGAAAAATATAGTCGGTTTACATTAATGACATATATTTTTAATCATGAGTACATAATGAGAGTAAAATTAAGGGAAAAGATATATTCTCATGATATAACATGATGATGTAATGAAAAATGAGTTTCTTTAGAGATAGATTGCATTATTTTAATATTATAAGAATAATCAAGAACAATCCTAAAAAATAATGAAATGGTAACATAATATCTTTAGCCCATTGGAAACATTAAATTGTATTTCACATGAAAGAATAACACTAAATGAAATATAGAATATCATGAGGATAAATAAATTATTGATATTACAATCCTATGGGGATGTATAAAGATGTAATAAAATAAGATAGGTGCATAACAAAACATATGTCACAAAGAAAAAAAATTCTAATAAAACAATGTCCTGTCGGTATGGTAAATTTTCAAACGTAAACCCCATGAAAGTGACATCTAAAAATGGATATGTAAATAAAAAAATTATTAAGGATAAAAATAATAATATACATTCATGGTCAGTATACAAACCACATAAAATAATTTTTTTGTGAATATGGCATAAGTCCCATAGAAGTAAAATGTGACGGGGAAATCCCTTACCTTAATCATCAACATAATTTTATATATGATTTAACCACATTTATAATTAATATATGATTATGAAAAATATATTACATAACCATATATGTATATATACATATATTAAACCATATTTTATTTACTTATGACCGTTAATACTTGTTTTTTAACAATTCAATATAAAAGGCATCTTTCAGGTGATAAATGAATATTTATCTTTGAATGTTTTGATCTGTTATTTATATCCATGATAAATTGATATGGTTTCTTAAAAATCATAATTATAACCATGATATAAATAATTTATATTCATTATAAATGTATTTATAATAATATGTAATAATTGGAGATTTAAAATGAAATGAACTATTCAAGGAGACGGTAGACCATACGTTCACATGAACTTTATCTCCATTTTCTTAATGAATCAATTGATGTAATTAAACCATTACAATATATTTTTAATTTCCTATATATCACATATTTTCATTTAAAACATCCTTATTAACATCATTATAAAGATTGAAATAATCACATCGCTTCATGAGGTGATAGTTCTTCATACACACAAATGTCATTATCGTATTCCCAAGGAATATAAAGATAAAATGATGTTAATATATCCTTATAATAGAATCATAATAATATCATATATGTCATAGATAAAAATTAATACATCATTAAATATATATTGGATAGGTGGTAATGGGAAAACTAATGACATCGTTTCACTAGGTAGTAGTCCTCTGTACATGCAAATTATGATTTCATAACCTATTTAATGGAAGAGGAAATGGTTTTATGTCATGAAAATAACATATATAAATCTAATTTAATCTAATATACATATTTTACTATATCAAAATGTTTTAATAATAGTCTAATGAAAACGAAGAATAAATAATATGAAAATGATCGTTGAGTAATGTTATGCCTTCCCTATGTAATCTTCTTATATTGGTACAAAAATCCATCCAATGCTGGAATTCTAGGTAAAATTAGGATAATTTGATGGTATTAGGTCAGTGAGGAATTTAATTTTGAATTTAATGGCTGATACAATGTGGTTTTTATTGTATTATGAGGAGACTAGAGGGGGTGGCCTTTTATAAGTGATAATAGTGTCACAATTAGAATTATTATGAAAAAACACTTATCACACATTTATCTTGTAAAAGATGGAACTGATATGGGTAATTATCTAACCTATAATATATAAAGGTGAAATATGGCTTGAAAATGGATATTGTCCATGTTTTGGGTCATTTTAACCCTTTTCACTTTAGTTTAATGCTACGTAAACACAAATTTATGTTATCCCCATTAATTAATTTTTAATGGTTTTACTATTAATTATTATCAAACATTAATTTAATTTTAATATATAAATAAATTAATCTCATAAAAAATATAGAATCTATTTTTTTTAATTCTATTCACATATTTTGAAAAATATAAATTAAAAATAATCTCGAAAATGTGATTAAAAATATTGATTTCAAATAGAAAATGTTCGAAAGTTTTATAACTGATTATATAAAAATTAAAAATGAAATGGTTTATAATGGAAATAAATGTATTAATATATAAATAATTGAATATTGTTTTATTTTAAATCAATCTATAAAAGTATGGTTGTATTTAAAATTTATAAAAGAAATGAATGTTTTTATTAAAAACCACTATTTTTCACTATTAATCTAAAAAACTTATATGCTCAAAAAAGTTCCCATATTCCAGAATAAGATAATATTGACGGAATAAATTAAAAAAGTTATTTTATTTTTATCAAATATTTTATATTTTTTCCATAATTATTTCGAAATTATGTTAAAAAAAGTGAGAAAACATCTTTTTTGAGAAATATTGTTTTTAACTATAAATTGGATTTATTATTATATTGAATATAGAAAACACATTAGATGGGTATTAAACATTTTATTTAATATTTAATATATAGATTTTGTAAAAATAAATATTTAAATGTGATTTTTTAAATTCTTCACTTAAAATATATTTGTGTGTATAAAAATAGATTTTCAGAAAAGGTTTTCCATTATTTCCAACTAGTACACATTTTCCTTTGTAATTAACATTTCACCAATAAATTATTTCTATGTAAATGTTTAATGATAGTATTTTCATATTTTAGTTGATATTATTCATACATACCGTCCTGATATCTATGAGATCGCCATCATAATAAATAATTATATTTTTATAGTATGCAACAATTAGTTTAAACTTAGTGTTTCATTTACAACATGCCATATCCAGAGATAGATATAATGAAAAATAATCTCGGTGTCATTTGTAGCGTAAGAAAAAATTCATAGTTTGTTTAATGCAGCTAATAAATTTTTTTATTATAAAACATGATAATAATTGTGTTTTGTGTAGTGAACACTATCAAACACATTAATATTATTTGAAAAAAATCATAAAAACTTTGTGTGTTAAATTACGAAACTAGATTCATAAAAATTTGATAAATAAGGTAATTAGATTAAGAACCATGGAAAGGTTCACTAATGAATGGTGTGATTATAACCTCATGGAATCCAATTAATAATAATTTTCTTCTTCTTATAATCTTTAATAAACACCACAAATAGAACAAAATGTATAGTAACAAGATGGTTACATATCTTTATAAGAAATTCACTAAAATTTAAAAAACATCTTTTCTTATAATCTAATTTCCTTACCAAAATCCAATTTATTTTAAACATTCCATGATTCCCTATTTTTGATAATCCTATGTTGAAATAATTTGACTAAACCCAAATTTGATGATTGGATTTTGGGTAGGTTGAATCTCAAGAAAATATATTTTCTACTAACAATTCATTAATATTTTTTATATTACATACTATTGTATTAATATTAATATTTTATAAACTATTATATAAAAATGTTAAAATTAATTTTTTCCATTTTTATTTTCACTATGTTGTGTGGCATATATTTCACATTGACATAAACTTATGTTAATGTAATTTATTTTGTATATTTATTATTAAAATTATTTAATGTGAAATTTTACCCTAAAAATAGATTCCACCTATTTTAATATATGTTAATGGCATTGAAAAGTGAAATTATTTTCTAATACCTTTATAATATTTAGTATACTATGAAAATATTAAAAATAGTAACGTTCCTGAAAAAAAACTCTAATATGGCCAATATAGGTTGATATGAAACCTCAATTATGTCAACCCATAAGCAAGAGGATGTCAACATGCTGAGAGGGTATTATATGTATAGTGGTATGACTATACACCGGGTATGAAGTTTCATTTTATTGGAAATAATACATATAAAAAATTGTTATTTGAGTAAAAACCAAGTGGAACCAAATAATAGAATAGTGAAAATAAAGGATTAACCACTATGCCCAAAATGAGGTATCTGGTAATGACATTCTGATATGTTTCTAAATATAAAGTTTATTTCAATACAATTAAAAGATTCATCTAAAAAATGATAAACCAAAAAGACTCCAATCCAAAACCCCATGTAGGACCCATCTTATAACTCCATACTATCCAAGAAGATACATGTTTGCAAAAAGGTCCCCTCCACTTGTCCAAACCTAAATCCCCAAAATGTTATCAGGTAACAGAATACTGTTCAAATAGGGTGTTAGTAACACTCATTAGTTCAACACCACTATATCTAAATAGACAATATTAATATGAAATTCATGCAGTAATGGTGTAAAAATGAGTAATAATAAAATAAATAGTAAAAAAAAACAAGAATGAATAGTTTCAAACCCATTATAGAGCATCTATGATAATGTCTCACAATAATGTTGAACACAACCATATACCCATAGTATAAAAATATATAGGTAAAGTCGACTATTTGGGCATATCAGTGTGTTTTTGTAGGCCATTTATAATATATAATCATCTTAGCATGTTCCAGGTTATATCTCAACATATAAGAATCTCAGCATGTGTCTGGGCATAGCAGTGTATATAAGCTTCTCATATTATCTTAGAGCATAGCACAATTTATAAGAATCTCAACATGTGTCAGGAATATCATGGTATATTAGAATTTCAGCATGTGTCATGGGATAAACCAGTATATAAGAATCATAGCATGTGTTAGGGTACAACTCCATATATCATAATCTCATTTTGTGTTCAATAATATCCAAAAATATAAGAATCTAAACATGTTTCATGGAATGTCATGGTATATAAGATTCTTAGAATGTGTTAGGGAATATACTAGTATATAATCATTTTTTCATGTCTCCCTAGGAATAGCCCGATATATGATCACTGAATCATTTATCAACTGGGATAAAAACCAATATAAGCATTGCAAAATTTATAAAAAAATCATAACAATAAGGATAATACAAAAGCACTTCACTAAACTCAATAGTTTGTTATGAAAATTTCCATTTATCTTTCAATTACACATTTTTTATAGATTTTTCATAGCCAATACCATTTTGGATATATCAATAAACAATCCATGACACGGTGAACCTATATAAACAAATCATCAAAAATCTATGTCAGGGAAAACATACTTTAAGAAATTGGACAATTCATTTATAATCTAGGGTTATCTCACCCAAATGGTAGCGAGATTCCAATTTAATAGCCAAATTAATTCAAATAGTCTCCATGTAATAATATAATTCATTATATAAATTATTTTTTACATGATATGTTGTTCACATTATGTTGGAAGTGTTTAACTATATGGATGATTACTTGATATAGTTTTACCTTGGAGTGTCTGTTTATTAAGATAAATGGAAACTTTTTTTCTTATGAACAATTGATAGATGAAACATTTAATTGAACGATAAATGGAAATATTTATAATTAAACCAACCGCATGACACCCATTAATGACCTCCCTGGAAAATTAAATTCATTAAAAAATAGTCACATATAGTGTATTTATTTTTAGAGGGATATGAGGTAAAAATAAACACCACATAGTATAATTTATTCTGATTGAATTTAACCTGATTTTTATTATAGTTTTATGATGTGTACTTTCTTTATTATGTGAATAATTTCAAGAACTATAAATGTTCACGTCAAGATCCGAGAAATAATTACATTTCATGTGTTATAGTTACATGGTGTGTAACTATTATGAAGACAATTTTCATCTAAATTTTACTATAAAAACTCAATCCCACCTTAATGATTTCCAACATAGAAATAACCCTTATTCATATTGGACCCATTTACCTCGACTAAATGAATTCTATCAATAATCCCGAACTACTCTCCTCATGGATCCTCCCATGTTTTCTAATGTTTCCTCGCAACCTAATTTTATGTTTTTAATAATAATATAAATCACTAATGTTAAATTAATTTTCCCTAGTGAAGGATAATCATATCTAGAAATGAAACAACCACCATGTCTGTAATGGAAAACTCAAATGGGGGAGTAGCTAGAAAAATATCGGCTCTTACAACATCCCAACCATATAACATCTCATCCCTTATATTCGCCAAGAATAACTATGGGATATCAAAAAACAAGTTTTGACACTATTATCACAAATAATAATTCATTTCCTAAGTATCCTTATAATGTCCCCCATGATTCCACTACACTTGATGAAAACATATCTCCCTACCTCAGGGATAATTCTCACTGTAGTCCACAATTTATATCAGATGCTCCTTAAAAGATGAATCAAGAGCTAGCTCGATGTCATATATATATATATATCATACGATATGTGTATGAATAATATATCTAATTCTATGATAATTGAATCACATAATGTAGTTTGAGGTTTCACTATTGAAGGGATAATCAGTTTTCCAATGGATAGACCGTATCGACTCTCTCAAATGACCCAAAAATCATAGGATCTAGATTTTCATTTTTGGGGTACGACTTTTCCCAAATCATGGTGATACCTAAAGAAAAATCATATGACCAACCATTGATTAATGTGGTTTTCTATGACATATAGAATTATATATCTTCCTTATAATCATGGTCAACAACCACTATATGATCAAATGAACATGCTAAGACTTGTCCTTCATGAGACTATTCCCAATGAGAACTGACTCACCAACCTCCAACAAATAGAGATCCTACCATCATGTCCATCCATTAAAAAATAAAAAGTGGTTAATGTTATTGATTATTGGATGTTATTATTATTTGAAAACACCAACAGTTCCATATGAGTCTCTCAAAAACCCCTAAAATAGAAAACACATGCTCATAACATAACATCCCGAACATGAATAGTCGTCTCATATTTAATGTCAGTCTGAGGATGATATGTCACAATGAATATATCTTATGATATTAAATCTACATAAGGAACCTTATGAAAATGTGATGTGAATCGAGGATCTTTATATAAAATAATACTCTTCAAAGCACCAAACAACTAAACTACCTTATAGACCTAAATACATCCTGATCTTGGACAATGAATGTCTCCCTAATAGCCAATAACTATTATACCTTCATTAGTATATCCAAAATAACCAATAAAACATCATTATTGTAGGGTTTTCTGGGTAACCCTTTAATAAAATACAATGAAACATCATCCCATTTTAATTAAAGCGCAGGAAAAGGGTATATAAACACAACCAATCTCTGATGCTCAACTTTCCCCTACTAACAAGGAAAAAATCTCCCCAAAAATCTTATACCTACTTATTCATTTATGACCTCTAGTATTATATATTTAGGTCATGGTACATATTTTCTCAACTAGTATATACCTTCCACAAGGAATCATGAAACCATTTCATTAGCTCCTCACTTGAGCCCATAGGAGAACATATTCAACCATGAAAAAAAGAATTTCCTCCAACAAGAGTCCATCCTAATGTTGTCTCTCCACTATATAAGATAAATATCAAAAATAGGCCCTCAGGATCAGGTAGCTCATTAGTCATGATGCAGTCCAAAATAATGTCTATAACTGATGTCAAAGTAAGTTCTATACATTACTGAAACTCCTAAACATCAAGATTCATGTATTAAGATAGAGACATTACCTATAACACATCAAAATAATCCTATACTGCCTATTTCAGTGTCTTTTTTCTAATTTCATCCATAATTAAATTTTCCATTCCCTATGTGTAAGCGAACGTGATGTCAGGTGACTATAGATACTTGACCCAACCCCTCTAGAAAATGTTATGTTCCCACTGAGAAAACATATACCTCAACCTCTTTTGATCCATGTATACCAAAAACCTATAAAATATACGATAGTATCTCCAATATAAAGGGTAATGAAATACCATTTCTAACACCAGATGATGATTATGGAAATTCCTTTCATGTGGCCTAAGCTTCTGAGATCCATAAGCAACCACATTACCCTACAAAATCACAAAATCCTAAGGTCTAACTCCACACGTGTCATAGTACAAACTATATAAATTACCAAGAATAGTTAATGTGATGATATGTGATAATGGAATTCTACCTACCAGGTCCTGAAGATATATCTTACATGAATCTACCCAAATAAACAATACTCCTTTTATTGGTGAGTCTGGACATTGGCGGTGCCAAATTGGAAAAGTCTTGGATATGGAATATATAATAACCTGTGAAACCTATAAACTATGTATCCAAAAGGAAATTATCATCTACTCCTAGGAAACCATGTCTACAACCTTATATGGGTCCACATAAAATCTTACCTCTGATATTACACATCCCATTATGTTTAATTTACCAATACACAAACATCATTAGGTTAACATGGTGAAAAGATGATTACCTAATAATGTTATGAGAATATTTGACTTATTGGGAATGTTATTCGTCAGAATGGAATTGTACTAAGATATAATTGAAAAAATCACCACTAACTAGTATAGAAAATGATGAATTATTTTAATCATTAAGTCAAGGAATATTATCGATGCATTAGTCAACTGAAATGAAATCACAAAAAAATTATAATAATTATACCTTATCCTAAAAGAAATATGGGGAATTAATGATGGTCTCACACTCAAATGATGGTATCCCGACCAAAAATTTATCATGGAGAATATCTTATCACCTCTCAGCTAATAAAAAATTATCATTTGGGGGAAGGGGATTCCAGTGCTTGAACATAATTTGGTTCAATCTCTAATAATCCACACCCAACTAATAAATCATACCAACCATCTAGTAAAAGATAACTAGGGAAAACCAAAGAGATGTACTAGACCATATAAAAACCATTGTGTCAAGATATACATGATAAACCTTCAACTCATGATTCCATAGTGGTGCAATTTTTCAAGGCATAATATAAATTGAATATTCTCTATGTACCAACTCAATCATGAACTCGATATCTCACATGGGATATTAGCCTAAGAACTCATCAAAGAATGCATAATCAAAATGTCATAACACCAGAGGAAAAAAATATTACTACATTCCTTCCAAATATAGTGAAATATTTTATATTTTATATGTTAAAAAATCCAATCTACACAAAGTTGGTCTTACATAACCAACCTTATGATCCCACTCACCTTACTAAGATTCACTATCTTTTTATAAAGATAGAAGGGTAACTCACATATTGTAATAATATATATGATCTTATTATATAAATAACTAATCAAGTCAATGAATTATATCTAAACATGTCATTTCTAGTATATATTGTTCCCAAAATAAATGGTAAACATCGGACATTATGGAAAACATATTGAAAATTTTGATATTCTATTACCACACTCCAAATGCGGTATTGATGGTCAAATAAGAAACCATGATTTCTATATCCAAACCCAAATCATTTTCAAAAAGAGAATATGAAAAGTAATTTGATGACACAATATCCAAAAATTCAATATAAGGTAGATGATACGAGAATCGTACCTCTGATATTAGATGGTCTTTCATCCAAACTAGTAGAAGTAGACTATAATTCTTTCATATGGCTCACCCCATTGTCTTGGGATCTTGTTTGAATACCTTCTGTTATTCCCTATGAGTGCGAATACTTCTCCTGAACTAGGGTACCACATCCCATAACTCATCATAAATAGCCAGTATAACTCCAAATACATACCACTTTAGGGGAATCTAGTCCCCTTAAAGAATGAGGTTCCTATCCAGATTTCTTTCCACTAGTATTATATGGAATATTTCCACAAAATAGCTAATTATGACCCAATATTTCATATACACAATGCTAAACTATGGGTTAATGAATGTACATGCGTTTCTGGAATATTTATAAACATTTATAGCACTACACTAGAACATGGTCTTTATATGGTTTTCCACTTTCCTATATTATATTCCCATTATTTCCTTACTAAAAACTATCATAGAACCAATTATTTACACTCAATGAAGAGATCCGAGTTATCCCTCCAGAAACAGCATGGCCCCAACATTGGGCCTCTCTTAGATTACCATCCATTATATTCTTATGATTCATCACATATGAAAAAATAATCAAACAAAAAAAATCACATAGGACATGATCTCATTGTGAAGAAAATCCTAAAAATGTTTCACCCTGTAGATATTATATTATTCTAAGGATAACAGAAAGAACTGCAGGTCTATTAAAAGATTATAAAATTTTAACATCAACATTACCTACTATTTTAGATCTGTAAACTAATGATATATATCATCCCTTAATTTATCATGATAGAAATCTATCATGAACATTATCTTAAATTAATTCCAAGATAACTCATCATTTTTCCCTATCTACACTGAATTTCACCACTGATTCGTGGCTGGTGAGTGATGCATATATGAATCAAGCTGTTTCATCATACCTACAGGTGTCCAAACACATATGATGATGATCAATATTGACTTGATCCACAAATTGGATACTATGGTTCCTCCCTTCCCAGTGAACATAGGTGGATTCCGCAGCTCAAACTCTCTCATCTAGTCAGACATAAATGGTACGATGCGAACAATTTCCCACTCAATGGATCACATGTCCATCAGATGTTTGTCACAATATTTACCATAAATATGATCCTCATGAGATACCTAATGATTAGGATCAATTTTATTTTAGGAATTCTGATTTCCACACTCTGTAATCACAATTTGAAGATGGTGAAGATGCATTTTCTCTTCAATACAAACACAATCCTTAGAGCAAAATGTAACCAAAATGATAACATGAACAAGAGACTACACTTGAGAACAACTAAATATTCATATTTATAATAAAGTGAGTAGAACTAATATTTAATGATAGACCCTTTATTTCATTTAAATTATCAGGTTTAAAATATATCACATATCATAGTACATATGTGTTATATATAACATGCATATAATTGTGTCCCTATAATGAAACATGCATGTCATTATATATCTCTATATTATTACCATAATTCCTGCATAATCATCTCATGTCACACCAGGAAATGAGTATAATTATAAACCAAATTACATCACACAACATATGAACCACACATAGTGAAATAACATCAAATTGAAACAATAAAACACTATGAACAATAGTCCCATCCCTAGGATTTGGTATTTACCCCAAACATGGGTTGAATATTCTATTAAACAAGATCATTACCAAGTACTCACATATCCAAGTCATATTTATTCCTTTCCAAAAAAGTATTAAAAAAAATAAAACATTCACCTCTAATACCAATTTTTCTTCCACTAGTCTAGCTCTCTCTCACATGACAAAAAATGGTTGTTTATAAGAACTCATGTGCACATCCACATATAGCAGTGGCTACCAACTAAATGAATAGGTGTTATATATATATAGTGGGGATACTATACTATTTATATTACGTGTTATAGTAGTTGAAATAAACCACACAATAAAAAGAAAATTGGATTAATAACCATATCATAAACTAAAAAACAGAAATGGAAAATAATTGGGAATCTAACATACAAAAATGAACAATAATTTAGTTTTTGGGTGATGTAATTACAACTATAAAAATTAAATCATTGTAAATAAATGAGTTTTTTAAAAAATATAATCCCAAAAGACTCTAGTTATGAACCCCATGTTAGACGCATTTCTTATATCTTACCCACCTATCCTGAAAAAAGTTACAAAATATGTCTCTTACTATTTTCAAAACCTTCATCCAAAAAATCATCACATGATCTGAAACAAGATATGAATAAGGTGGGAGTAAAACTCAGAAGTGTGACACTACCATTTCCAAACAAACTAGAATGATAGCAAGTTTATGTAACTATAAGATAAATAAATATATTAATTAATTAACGATTAAATCAATAAAAAACCAACTACATCGACACTATGCTAGATTATCACAAAGCACGTCTGATAACCATACCAACGACTCCCATGTAACTATGTTATAACTAATCATTTTTCCAAGATATATATCTAAGAATCACAACGTGTTTTATTTCCTTTCCCATTATATAATAATTTCACCATGTTCCATGGAATAACCTAGTATATATATATCTCGACATGTGTCATGGAACATCTTGGTATATAAAAATATCATCATGTATCATGGAATAGCCTAATATATAAGAATATCAGCATGTGTTAGGTCATACCCACGAAAATAAGCAGGTCAATGTGTGTTAAGACACAACCTAGTATATAAGAATCTAAGAAGGTGTCCAAGAACAACCTATTATATAAGCATCTCAACATGTGTTAGGGCATAGACCTATATATAAGCATCTCCAAAAGTTTATGGGAATATACCAATATATAATAATCCTTGTGGGTGTTAGGTTATTACCCAATATAAAATAATTTAAACATGTTCCAAAGGGAATATCCCACCATATAATAATTTCATCATTTATCACATGAGGTAACACCCCATTTACAAATAAAAAAATTTATCACAAAGCATGTTATCTAATCAGGGATATCACAATATCAACTCATCATGATATATATTTTATTATTCAAATTACAATTTGTCAACCATTTAAATATTTCATATATCAATTATTTATAACCAATAACATGTATGTTTTCTCATAATACCAGCCAAGTACATGTGAATCTATATCAAGAAATCATCTAAAATCCATGTCATTATAAAGAAATTTTATGAAATTTCAAAATTCATTTATAATATGAATTTTTATCTCCAAAAAAGTATCAAGAAGCGAGGTAAATAGACAAATGGATCCAAATTACTGTAATGAATAATCTAATTCATCATATAATTAATCCTCTATATATATTTTTTATAAAATATCCCTTTTTATTATATTTTTCAATTAAAAAACTTAGTTTTAAAATATATAACCCCACATTTAACAAATGGTATACCAAAAATTACTATTGGATTCATAAAAAAGAATGAATTCATAGATGATCTCAAGAAGGATGGTAGATAATAATTAATTGTGATCAAAGTAATCAACTCATGTAGTCAATAGATAACATGACAATGATCATATAATGATGGAAATAATAAGAAAAACTAATGAAAACACAAATAATAGGGATAAAATCAATGATTGTAATATCCATAATTAATAAATGAACTCTAAATTTATTTACAAGGAGCACTATAGTTGATAGGAAATAGATGCACATGAGGTGAATAGAAAATTAGATGCATTGATCCATTTAAGAACCTGTTTCGGAAATTACATGTTGTGAAATATAATTAGATGTCAGGTATTTATTTTTATAGTGATATCCAAATATAATCATTATCATGGATTATTATTGTTATTTTAATCAAATTTTATACTATGTGTACTATAATTTCATAATGTGTACTCTCTTAATGTCTTGAATTAGTTCACGACCTATATCTATTCATACATTTATCTAGAATCAATTACATAATGTGTATTATAGTTATGTAGCTTGAAACTGTTATACTAACTTTAATTCATCAAATTTTCCTTACAAAAACCCAAAACCCCCTTATATTTTATCATCTTACAATGAACACTGGGTAACTGGTGACACATTTACTAAGACTCTATTAATTCAAATATAATACATGAATCGATCCCAAAGTGGATCGTCTCTGGTATTCTAAATTTTTCTCACAACCCAAGTATATGTTTATTCAAATAAATATATATCAATAAACACTAAATAATTTTCCCCGACTATTTATCTATGTATCCGAACAAGACACAACCAAAAAGGATCATATAGAGACTCAATGTGGGACGTACATGAAAAGAGATGAGATCATAAAAAATTGTTACTGATAAAAAATGATTAAGATTATTTTCAATATTATCGTAAGAATAAAAACCAAATAATTTATACTAGAAAAATATTTGATAGTAATTTTAATAAAAGAGTTATTTGGTCTATTAAAAATTATATTTTCATTTAAAAATAAAATAAAAATCTGATATAAAAATTAAAAGGTGAAATAATAAATATTTTTATATGAAGATTGGTTATAAGACACAATTTAAAAAAAAATTTAGCTAAACAAGGGATCTAAAACAACTTTTCATGATATAGAAATAAATGATTGTTCCCTGAATTCCATGGTTGTAGAGTATAAGAGATTTTTTATATTTTAATGGAAAGATGATAATATATTGGGTGAAGGTGGATGAAAATTTAAATTTAAGCAGTGCGTACATTTCTACAAAAAATAATAATACAAAATCATTTTTTAAGAATGGTTTCATTGATTTTATTAGATATTTGTATATTTATTCTTGTTGTAATGGATTTTAAATGATCAAAAAATATTTACATATTATTTACGTCTATTTCTTCACATTTAACTCCTTTATGTTATTAGAGGAATTGGATGGGGATATGTCTTTTAATGAGTTGAATATGGGTGGTAAAAGAGTTTTCATTGTATTTAAATGAAGAAAATATAATTTTTAGGTGCACATAATATCATAGTTTTATAATCACTTCATTATTATATAAAGGGATACTTTATTTTTTTCCTTTCTCTTAAGAGGGTGAGCTTGATTGGAGACTGGCTATATTTTTCTATCATTACATCATGGTTTAAACTACTATTTTTAGTGGTAAATCCAAATATACATTTTGTAATTAAACTAATATTTATTTGAATCTTAACATAATGATGGTAGATAAAAAATTCTTATAGATTCTAGCAACATTATAAAATTGAATGGTTATGGATAATATTTCCATCATAGTCTCATTTCACTAAATTTGATAATTGAAGATAAATCCATGTATGTTTTCCACAACGATCATTTTTAAGGCATATTTTATAAATTGATATGGAAAGATAAGAGATTAGATTTTTTTGCGAACCAGGGTCTTTAGATTTCCATTTACTTATCTAGAACACATTACTATTTATTCATCGTGTAGTCACTTTTTCATACATGATGAAATAAACATCACAATACTCACATCCCATTATTTTTCCCCACCATTCAACATTTATAGATATAGAATGCAGTTGTTAGGTTTAAGTGGTTTTCAGTGACCTATTTGGAACGTTTTCCCTATTGAGTAATTAAAACATTCATTATGGACACATTTACACATATTCTATATTAATAAACATTTTACTAAATCATTCTTCTTAAATGAATATTGAGAAATATGGGTATTTATTTTTATATTATTTAGTGGTGATGTATGATTCATATTTTATTAGTTTATTAAAAAATAATATTTGTATTATAAGAGTTATGCAATGATGTTTCACATTTTGATTATGTATTAATTTTATTTTTATTTAAAGAATTGGTTTTAGAATGACATGTTTTTATATATTTAATTGGTATAAATTAATTCTTATCTATCAAAACATTCTATATTAATATTTATTTTTTCATAACAAATGCATTAAACTATGTTATTTATTTTTTATGTAGGAAATAATTTTTACACTATTATATTATTATTGTATTAAGAATAATTTTATAATGTATTTTTTTAAAATTATTTAAACAAAATATTATAAATAATCACAATGTTGGATGATTGTAATGAAACAAAAAAATATGAAAAATAAATGAAGATTAATTACAACTATTATGTTAATTATGAATTGATAAATTAATAATAGTATTTTGATTGAAAATAAATTACTGATTTTTTTTCATAAATATACCAATTTTTTGAGGTGTTGTTTACTGAATTAAACTGGATTTATGGTGTGTATTTGAATAAATGTTGGTATGATTTGTTGTCAAGATAACTAGATGCCTTTTATATTCTAAGGTAAATATAATTATAAAGTAATGTGGAATCATATAAAACTAATTAATAATCTAAAATACCAAATTAGAATGTGATAATTTATGAAAATCTAGTTCTAATAAAATTAAACTAATGTTTTATGAATAAAAATTAATAAATTAAAAATAATGATAAATTTTCTGTATCGTGATTACTATCTCATTACAGTGATGTCTTGATTGAATTTGTGTGATCATTGAACTTATTTATTCAGCAACTGACTATTATTTAACTTATAATGAAAATTTTAATGTGCATATATTTTTTGTTTTTTTTGTGGACGTTTTATGATGATAGTTTGAGTTATTATTTTGTTTCATGTTTTTAATGATTAAAATTTTTGAGTGTATGTAACAATGATAGGTTGAAATAATGTGTTCAAATGATTTTTATAGGTATTTTAAAGTAAGATTTTATTTTCTATGAAAACTAATTTCACACAATTATTATTTTATTTGTAACACAACAAGACCATAGTGGGGTAAAATGTTTATTAAAAATATATGTTATTTTGTAAATGATAAATCATTAACATCCGTGATGTGGGTGATATATAATTCTAAATAACCCCCTGAAAATAATTATATAGATTGAGAGTATTTATCTCGGTGAAATATTTCACAATAATATGGTGGTTGATGGATTCGTTAGTGGTATAGATATTTAGTATGTAATTATATATACTTTATTCTACACTAATATATACTATGGTTATATCTACTATTTAAAAAAGGGATATACACACTATGACATTTTCATTAGGATATAGGGTCAACCATGTTCATTGAAAATTGAGTAATGTTTTCTTTTCAGAAAATATATATTCCTATTAGTTATACGTATATATAAATATTGAATTTTTTAGTGAACAATGGGTGATATGTTAAGTAGTTTCCCAATAAAAGGGACTGAATCTATTATATTCATTACTTACCAAGTCTATAGTATTTTTCTCCCACATTGAAATGAGTGTATCTATAGGGGAACCAACTATATATACTTCTTTTCTAACATAAATATTTTTATAATATTACAATAAATTAACTAGAAAATATCTTAGATTACGTTAAAAATTACATTCATATGTAACGGTGATCTTTAAGAATTGGACATGTTTTTTACCACATTTTTTTCATATAGGGGTTGATGTGGGATATTTTATTTAATTTTTCTATATGATCATTTAGACTTAATAAATGTTTTGTTATTATGATGATGGGTATTTTTT
This sequence comes from Viscum album, assembly GCA_963277665.1. NCBI lineage: Eukaryota > Viridiplantae > Streptophyta > Magnoliopsida > Santalales > Viscaceae > Viscum > Viscum album. Next base: position 1,644,252,722 of record OY728145.1, read on the forward strand.
TATAATATTGGTGTTGATTGATGTATTTTAGTTTTTTTATTTTTATGACAGGTTAATTCCTCCATTATTATATATTATCTACCTTGAATGCAAGTCTCTAACCTATAGCCTATGGGAGTTGGAAATAAAAATAATTTATTATAAACAATACATTGTGTAATGTTATTTTAGAGTTCTCATTCATTATATAATATAAAAAAAATTACTAGAGATTTATTTTAGAGGTTAATGTTCTACATTGCGGGGAATTATAATGGTTTCTTAGGGTAATATTTCTTTTTTTCTATAATATATTGTCATCCCTGGAGGCTATCTATAACATTGATGGACCACTATGGTCCAATGAATTGACACATATAGTATACTAATCATGCATAACCATGTATCTACATATTATCGTGTATAATAATTTTTAATTTCAACAATGTGTTTTCTTGTACATATATCTAAATTATGGAATCAAATAAAATTTAAATAGAATAAATATATTATATATTCTATCTGTAGATGAATTTAAAAAATTTAGATATAGTTGGAACATGATGACCAAAATTATTTTAGGTTATTGAGGTGTAATATTTTATTATGTTATAATAAGAAAATGATGATACCATAGAAAATTATTCTAAAAGGAATAATTTATATAATTTTTAGAGGTACTTTATTTTTATATATAATGTTTTTATGTCTACAGAAATTATAGAGAGTCTATAAAAGCATATTGATATTTTGTTTTTTGAAATTATAGAATGGGTTATGAAATGGATTTCATTCATATTAATCTTGATTTAAGGAGAAGTTATTGGGAAGTATTCCCTCTAACATGGTGATTATTAATTTTAAGTACAGATGTGGGGAATGGTTGAGGATAATATAAGATTAATATTTTTTCAATGTAAAATGATACAAATAGAATATATTTTATTAATATATTTATAGACATATTGAGCACGTTGGTGTATCAAGTGACATTTTTGAACCAATAAGAATATGATTCATACCTTATACTATAATATATGTAATTATAATAACATTTGGGAGTAAGTATTTCATTAGATATAATTTATGGTCTTTTATTTGGATTTTATGTTCTTATCAAGGTGATGATCATGGTTATTGTTACAAAAAACATTGTTAATTGGATTTAATCCTAAGAAATGGCAATTCAAAATATATAGTTAAATTGGGATCTATAGATATATGTTATTTCTTATTAAGGAAATACACATTTCCAAAAATATTTACTGTCCCTCAGATTCACTTGTATGATATCTATGGAGCTATATATTTATATAAATCAACTATGTACACTAGTATAATTTTATTATTTTCTAATATGAATGGATATTTTCAATTACTTTTGCAACCATTGCTCTAAACACAACATAATTAAAGTGTTTATACATTTTATTGTAACTAGAAATATCATCTTTGCATGAATCATTGAAAAACATTGGATCAACGTGTTTTACATGATATGTGTGATCATAGATGTGTTTTAGCTATTAGTGTACATCCCCATGATAATCTCTATAAATAGGGTCCATGGTTGAAATATGAGAATGGGGACAATGCCATAAATGATTCTATAGAAAAGGTATAAGATAATAAATGTTATAGGTCCTAGATTTTATAGAAATCCTAATTATATATATAATTGGATGAATCATATTCATCAATACTTATAAGGATAAATAATTGGTCAAATAAATATATTTATACTCATTAATTAAACTTCCTTCATTTGAGAATTGGATTTTAGGGTAAACTAATTTTTTTCTTATTTGGTATTGTGTACAGTAGGATTATTTCAGCATAACATAACATATATTTGTTGATAAAATGAGTTTATAATATTTATACAATAACCAATTAAGTATTTTTTATTATTTCCCTTATATATATAATATAATCCATAGAATTTATCTTATGTAATATATGTATGATATCATTGATTTCTTTTAAAAGGGACTATGTGGCCTTAATTTCTCAATGATATAATTATAATAATAAGTGATATTTTTAGCGTCATTTATGGAATATTGTGGATTGGTTTATCAGATCATTGTATCTCTATTGAATAAATTACTCACGTTGTTTAATATAATTTTTCAAATAGTTATCCCTTAGATATTTTGGAAATAAACCATCAATATAAAAGATATTTCTGATACTGATTCTTTTATCATCTCTCCAATGTCCTTTTAGTATTTTAGGATGGATCCTTCAAAAGAATGAAAAAAAATATTATTTTAGAACTATTTCATAATGGTTTCATTAATCCAAAAATGCATCCATGAGGAGGACATATGTTATTTATGACGTGGGTTGATCGTAGTCAATGGATATATATAATCTCTATGTTGTTTAATTTATTAATAGTCAATAAGAATTATCTATATCCAAGGATTCATACATAACTTTATTAGTTAAATGGATCCATAAAAATTTGGAATTTGTACTTGTGAGCTAGATATCATTATACGAGTTTGAAAGACATTGAAATTAAGATGATTTTATTGTGGTTTCTCTATGTATTTTTTTTCATTGTGGAGACTTTTTAAGCTAAGAATTCACAAATTAATTTCATAGGAATGATGAAATTTTTTTGGATTATTTTTTGTGTTATAACTATTAATTTTGTGATAATACCATAATTTATTTGTAAATATTGGAAGAGAATGATTAGTATCTAGGAAATTTTTGAGATATTATTCTACAACATTAGATATAAGGAATAACCTATAAGTTAATGTTTTTGAGGAATGAGTTTCATTTCCACAGTCAATATCATTATTTTCAGGGTGTATATTTTTACACTTTTACAATATATGTATTTCTTTATTAATAATGTGACAATAATCTTATAGCATTTTATAATTTCATTGGTTTAAAAAATAATTAATGTTGTTTCTGTTTAATGTTTCATGGATTATATCTCTATAAAATACAGTAACATTGAGGGATTATTATTTCTTATTGATATAATTGTATTAGTTGATATTTGAGTACATAATAGAAAATCTGGTTAGTGCATATATATTTCCATTTTAATAGAAATGAATCATGTTTTTGTTTTTTTCTTGATTATTATCTTAATTTATATAGCTGATTAATGTTGAGGAAATTAGGGATGTCCTGACCTGATCCACTGAGGCATAAACAGTGACTACCACAATCCCATCTCTCTTAGGCTAGGGGATATAGATCAGTACTAAGTAGGCATATCCCACAAATGGAAGGTATTATCCACAGTTCCCTAGAGTCACACACAAATCTCCATGCCAACATAATTATGAAATATAATATAGTTGTAATAATGCATTCATACATCTAATATCTAACAATAAAGATTGATAATAAAAATACTGAAAATGGAAAATGGAACAAATATAAAACCAACCAAAATATTATAAAGAGTCAAAGCAGCTCCAAGGGTGAGGACTATGAAACATGAAATATACCTATTATCTCCTCGATCATACATGATTCAGAAATGCTCATCCCACTCTATTTCCATCAAGGACATCATCAAATAAATCATCATCTTCAAAAGAAACGATATGAGTGGGAAATTACCATGCCAGGGAGAGTATAACAATACTATATAGGACACCACACAAATAATAAAAATGATGCACTATGTATTATCATATAATTTCCATATATAAAATATATTTATAATTTAAATAACCAAATATACTCAGGAAATATGCCACACAGCTAGTTGGTCATAACCAACTGCTATATACATGATTCTACTCAATGAAACACTCATTAGGTGAGATCATGGCCCATGATCCATGAAGTCATTAGAGACATATTGTGATGATATTTTTATCCTTAGTCTAAGAAGGCTTGGATAACAATATAAGGGGTCATGCCAAGAACCAACGAGGAAACCAATAACCCTAATCTAGATCAACATGCTTTGTAGAGGATCATATATCATTGATCCCATAAACCCTACATATACATCCTTCAAGGTGGAAGATCAATTCTCTAATAATGGATGCCATACTATTTCAAAAAAAATTGACTAGGGTACAAATTGTGATAGAAGATCTCACTCTAATCATATAAAGAGATACCACAACTCTATTAGAGACTCAACCTATAGAGGGGATCACAATCCAATGATATGGATTTAATGTCACCTATTAACCTTGAGGGAATGTACCAAGGGATCATACTCAACTTTTACGGATCCAAACTATTAAAATGAAGATCCACAAGCACTCTTGATGGGGGTAAACATATTGTTCCATGGGATACACAACATGTCTATCTAGTCCCTTGCATTCCCATCTGGAAGAGCCTCACACGTTATGTATTCTCAATATAAAAATATTTAAAAGTAGTACTCTACATGTAGATAAAAAAAATATTACACCTGTGTCTCTTGGAAATGTCTGTGCACCTAGGTTGTGTATGACATGTTGTATCTGTGTACAAATATAGGATTTCCCATATATTTGTGTACATTAAACTATTCATATTTACATGATGAAGTACATGTCGAGTCAGACTGAATGGCATCACACTCTTTGATATATGGGTCACATTCTGTGTGATAAATAATTTTCTCCTAACACCCTAGGTTCCTCCATGGAGGCCCCATATACCATGTAATTCTGAAGAACACACCACATTTATCGATATTATCTAGATCCATTAGGATATCTTATGCATCATGCTACACATAACTGGTGTTTTCTTCTTTACGCTATAATTTATATTAGAATTATTTTAGTCATTTCAAACACTGATCTATTAAAAACTAGAATTTAATTATCTTGAAAAAATGATCTACATATCATTCTTTGTTGTGCGCCAAAGAACACGAAAATCAGGTTCCTACATCATCTGATACATTGTTTTCTCCATCATCACACCACCATAGTTTCATTCTAACCCCAGATATATAATTTCATATTATTGCACCCTGACACAAGTTCATAATGATTGATTGATCAAGATACGTTGAACTCGGGGCCAAATGAGGAACACTCTTGGTGAATTAAGAAACTAAGGGGGAAAAGAATAAGAACAAATAAAGGAACAAAACTCGATCGATGTTGGTGTCGATCTAAATTCATTTTCCTTGAAAAAAAAATGAATAAATCAATAATGGAAAAATAATTCTACCAATCCTAATTAAATATCACCCATCCCACACGATGATTGAATTGTATGAGAATATATTGATTGATTGATTATGTTCATTGTAAAAACTAAAAAAAGGCTGAAAACCCTAATTTTTTTTGCACAACCTGACCTTTTGATCAGTCATTGTCCTAGAACAATTTTTTTCGATAATATATGACATCAACTATCTCCATTGGCCTGTTGATCACTAATCTAATCCAGATCCATCATCTTTCTCTAAGAAATGGGATCAAACCATTTGTATAAATCTCCATGGTTTTCTGCGGACAACTCTGTAGAAATTCTATAACCATGCATTTAAAGGAGAATCAATAACATCATAAAAACTAAATTAATTAATTAAATAATTAGTTTAAATAATTTTATTATGCATGTGATGAATATCTCACCAATGATCATTACCAAAATTGATTATGTCATGCATAAGGAAAAACCGACATCCAGAACTCAACGAAACCTTCAAATTTCTGATCTAGGTCACCATTAAAGAGTTATTCAACATTTTTTGGAAATTTTCAAACACGTTCTATTCAATATATTTTTAAAATTTATTCTAGGAAATCTGTGATTCAAATTCACACACCTTTTCAACTTCCGGTTTACTAAAAAAATATATAATAGCCAAAAAAATAATACCATGAAAATACGAGACATTAAATTTAACCCACAAATGGGATTTACATCCAAAAAATGAAAAATAATGTCTAAACAAAATGATGTTGTTACTATGACTAAATTGGAGCCTCCTACTACTAAGTAGTCTCCTGAATATTATCATGTTTCCATCAAACACAGTCTAGGGGAATTGATCACACATGAAGCATTCGCTCTAACCAAACCCCAATCTCTATACGGTAATATACAAAGGTTTTTATACCCTCAATGTCCAGATCTCCCTAGTCAATAATGGTTGATGAGTCATGAACATACCTCATAAGAAACGACACCCAAAAGTCATCGTGTTCATTGTACAACAACGGTGATGGAGCAATGTGGTATTCCACCTAACCAACTCCACAGTGTTTCTAGAAAAGAAAAATGAATTTCAAATATAACTTGCCACCACCTTCAAATATCCTCAATCCAAATTGAGTTGAGACACTCAAGAACATATTGAATCCTTCATCTAACTCTAGTGATATTTGGAATCAATCCACATAAGTATTTTGAAACCTTGGTGTGTTCAACATCCACTCCTAGATGACCTGAAACATATCTATAATATATCACACCACTCTAGGCCCATGAGTGATGAATATCCGGGATCAATTTAATAAAGGTGTGATCAAATGGGTATCCTTTAAAATACCTCAAACGGTTACATTGCAATGGTATAATAGTATCTAATATTGTATGAAAACTCTAACAAGGGATGGTGATCCTCCCAACTATGAAGAATGTTCAACATGCATTCATGCAACATGTCCTCAATGACTTAAATGGTCTACTCTATCTATCCATTTTCCTATTGGCAGAACACAAGGATCCAGTGAAACTGAGTCATAAAAGCCTATTATAATCCCCTACATAACCAAGATGTATAGTAATTATCACATTCAGAGATGATCAAAGAGAAAAATTCATGCTGTCACATTATTTTTTATACAAACATTCATCCCAAGATAATTACTGAAATCTTCCATCGAATAGCGTGGGAGTGTGATAACATGGTGAGAGGGTTTACTATCACAAAGATATAATAATGTCCCTTGAATGCACACTATAATCCAATACAAAATTTAATGGGAATCCCTTCCTTCATCATATCTAGCACCTCAAGGGGTTTAGCTAAACCCATTGGAACATGGTTCTCAACATCCACTTCTAGAAAAGTGAGGCAACGAGATACAAACTCTTAAACTCCCTTCTTCACACATGGGCATCATAACTAATGTTGTAGGTCTTGGTACATCTTTTCCACACATGGGTGTACCACTAAAGGGGGTGTATTAAACACCCTATAACAACTACTATGCTAATATCAAAGATACCATCGTCTATCCATTGAAACAGATAATGTGCATCCCACCATTGGAATACTTATCAGTACCATGTGTAGTGGATATAAGAGTAAAAAAGATCTCATAGATAGTATCTGTATTTTAATAATTCTTGAATCACTATAAATGAATTGGGTTACGAACAATCGATTAACGAAATGAAGCAATATCCTTGTCCATGATGGGAAACTGCAATTTGGCTAACTAATATAATTCATTGGCCAATAATGGACAACAAGATCTCCTGTTGAGAGAATATGCACCATTTTACCCTTATGATGAGTATAGATAATCTTTAATTCATAGTAAAAGAAAAAATATAGCCATTACATTTTTCTAATGATAAGATCATTATAAGAGAAATATAACTAAGAAACTTGTGGCCAAAGTAAATGATAAAATTCAAACCCATTGAGTTGTGTCGTCACATCTATAATGTGATGAATACCAATACTAATTCAAGGGTTATTTATTTATTCTCATGTTGACTCAACTGGTGTGAACCATAGGCAATAACCAATTCCATCTACATCATCACACAATGATGTATGGTCCCTGACGAATCATAGAACACTATATAAACGACACCCTCATCTAGAAATCTCAAGATGGGAGAAATATTCAATCTATGTGTCACCTCCTAAAAGAACATATTGAACCATTACATCCATAAAAGGTTTCCCTTTCTAAATAAATTATTTTAAGGGTGTTGTGACTATGGATAACTTAGGTATAAACCTACAATAATACCCTACCAACCCAAAGAATCTATCAACCTCGATGGAAGACTTTGGTGCTCCCAAGAATTCATTTAATAAACATTTTCTTGATACAACAATACACCGGCCTCTAAGATTCCATGCCCCAAAAAGCAGACCACTCAACAAAAATTGAACCATCAATATATCCACGTAAATCAACTTATCTCATTGTGTGTCGTGAACTATCCCCAAGTGTCTCGCATGCTCCTCCTCAGACACTAAATACACCAGGATTTCATTGACAATGACTACCATGAACTGGTATAAGAAGTATTGATAAATATAGTTCATCAATCACATGAATACTATGGTGGTGTTCATCACATCTAATGACATCACCAATTACTCATAATGACAATATTAACTTCATAATTCCGTCTTTAGTATATCCTCATTTTTTAATTGTAGCACGTGATGGCCTGACCTTTGGTCAATCTTTGAGAACAATTAGACCCATTTTAACTGATCAAATATGTCATTGATCCTCAGAAATGCATATTTATTCATTATGGTCACCAATTTCATGCTCCAATAATACACACATAACCATATGTTATCATCTATATTCAATAAAAACAACACTAGGGCTGCCCATGGGAAAACACTAGGTCTCATAATACCCTTCTGGTAAATGTCCTCTAACTACACACTAATCTCTAGAAGAAATACGTGAGCCATATGATATGCCAATGTAGATTTCAGCGATTTCCAAGAATGCATGTCTATAAAGAATTATATCTCTCGGTGGAGAGGTAAACTAGGCATGTGATCCATAAGGATATCCCCATACTCTTCCACCTCATTAGGGAAGTAATAACCCATGGAATCAATTAATCGAATTGCCCTGATTTACAAAAGATGATTAATCAAATTAACTCTCCTATTATGGATGTCATACTACTTCTCCATTGTATCCATTTCACCCCTAAATTAAAACCCTATTCTGAAAATATAGGCTCAATTCATGTCCCACATAAAATAGTCAATATGAGAATAAAATGTGGATTTACAGTATATAGATATGTTGACGACATATGGCCTCATTACTGCAATGAATTGATCTTGTATGAAACTGTCTCGTCAAAATATCAGATACAATTTCCAATAAATGTGCTCCCTAATTAAGAACTACCTATCATAGCATCAAACTATAATGGTTGAGAAAATGGATCTACTTGAATATCTATGGCTCAAACTCTATTAGAGGAAAATAAGGAATGTATAGAATCTGTGTGTATTAATTCTACAAAAAAGGTATAACATACATATATCATACCTAAAATCATCCCAGAGCATTGAGATTGTAGTCCACCATAACATGCAACTGGCCTCTTCCCTTCCCACTAGCCCTCTAATCCAGACATGGATCATCTGATGGTGGTGGTGGACCCTCTTCCATGTATTCCACCCTATTAACCATAATTCTCCTAACAGTTTCTCTATCTCGTTAGTCCCTCAACTGTCTCAGGATTAGCAATATGAAAGGTAAGAAAATCCCAAGCTAGATGTCCCTGATTATCATTGGAGAAACACCATCTATCCCTCCGATTATTTGAGCCACCCTGAGATCCCTTCACAACTTTTCAAAAGTCTTGGGATCACCTCCAAAAGCATATGACATTCTTGGATCCCTGTTACTGCCATCATCTTTCAGCTTCCGAGGTCTCAGCTACTAGGTACACACTGCTAGCTCCAACCATCATTCTCTTATCTAAAAAAATCACTCCACCAATAAGTCTTTATCAAGGACTCCACTATTGGAGCACATGAAATGATATACCACTTATTCCAAGATGTACCAAATAAGTCCATTTTCAATGGTTGGAGTTTTGAAGAACATGTCCCTTAACATGTCTTAGGAGTGACATTAGAGACCATTAAACCATACTATGTACTCCACAATGGTCATTCTACCATTCTTCAAATACAGAAGGACATATATGTATACCGATCAAAATATGGATATATATAAATACTATATAAAGATACTCTCAATGTTCATCCATGATAGAGATGTTTTGTTTTTTTGAATGAGTCCGCAGTCTAAACCATCACCACTAGCTAGTGCTCAATAACATTAGGTTCTTGCACACCCAAAAAACAAGGAAGCTTGCTACCTCTAAAACTCATGCCATGCACTCAACCTGGGAGTATCATTAGTTTGTAATACTAAAACTAGTTTCTACTCAATGTGTGGTGGTATAGTTGGTAAACCACCCATGAGGTGTCATCCTGCATACAAGCTCATGTAATGATTCCTCATCACTAGGTAGATCGTCCACATGATCAGGCAGTGCAATACTATATGTATGTCTTCATGGAGGCATCCTGAAATTAAAACAACATGTACCATAATCAAAAAAAATATCTTGGTATATTAGTAAAGAAGAAAATATAATATAAATCCATTCATTTATGATTCATATTCTAAGAAATATTTCTCTGCAACCGATGTTTACAGGTAATGTTTCAAAGGGAAGGCAATCCATCTCATGGAGTATGAATACTTCAGTCGCCACACTGACAATATAGTCTATGGAATGAAAGATGAACTGTAGCCATAAAAAATATTTCCCACATCCAATATCACCAACTCTGGTCCTAAGGTTGAATATATTAAAATAAAACTTTTTTTTACATAACTTTCATTGATCTCAAAAGATACTACCCCAGGCCCTCCTCCAATTGGCTAGGGGCTAGGGAACGACATCGAGTATGAATATCACAAAAATAGGAGGCTTTAGCTAAAGGGACATGTAGACAAGCACACATCTCCAATCCTTTGAAATGATGAAATGAAAAATAAATGAAATAATTCATGTATACATCTAATATCACAAAGAGAAGTACGATAAAAAAATTATAAAAATGGAAAAGGGGCCAAATATATGCCCAAAAAAATATAGTAATTCGTCAAACCTACTCCATGTGAGAAGACTATGAAATTTGAAATCCATTAAAAATAACCTTGGTCTGAAAATCTTTATCTATGCTCTACATACTTCATTTCCGCTAATGAAACCGTCAAATGGGATGTTATCTACATAAGACTAGACTTGTGAAAAAAATCCCAAACAAGGGCGAGTATAAAAATACTTATTCGGACACTGTAAAAATATTAATCTTAAGGAACCAAATATATTCATATCATTATAAGATATAAAAATAAACGTATAACAACAACCCTTATATATATTCAGTAATGGAACCACACCACTAGGAGATTATAACCAACTGGTAGCCATAAGATTTTTCACAAAGAAACAATTATTCTGTGATAACACACTCCATGAGACATTCTATCATTAGAGAATCTTGATTAAGAGTTCTATATCTTTGGTTTGTGAATGATTAGATAGATACAAAGTGAGTCACACCTAAAACCACTAGGGAACACTGTGAACCCTAATCTAGATAATCCCATATCATTGGGAATCATATTTCCCTGATTCCTCTAACCCTACCGATATAGCCTAATATATGGAGTAACAAGGTCTTGATTGTAGTGGTCACTTTAATTCCAAAAAACTATAACTAAGGAATAAATCATGACTAAGGATCACACTCCATCCTCACAGTGGAAAAAAATACTCTATTTGAGACTCATCCTCTAGATGAGATAACAATGTTCTGATATGGATTTAATTTCATACTATACCCACAAGGGGAAGGGCCATTGGAATGTACTGAAACTATATTGGTCCAAACAAGGAAAACTAACATCAACAAACACACTTAATTGGAATATATGACATGTACTGAGGGCATATGGCCTATCCGACAATACCCATGGATGCCTGTGTGGATGATCCTCGCACGATATATAGTCTCCACATACATACATGTAAAAAATAGTACATTCCTTATAGAAACATAGAATTTACTACATGTATCACCTGGTTATGTTGGTGTACACATGGAATTTCTGTTTACCAGCCCATTTACCCCCATTCAAATCCTTGTTTAAGTGTTAAATGTTACATATAGTAATTTACTTTAACTTGTTCCCATGTATTCCTTGAATTAGAGTCTGATTCATGTGGAAGGGGGTGAACCCCATTTGACAGAGGTCACATGTCTTGTGATAATTATGTTTCTCCTGAAACCTAATACACCACAGAAGGAGTGCCACATGACGTGTAATCACAAAATACATGCTGTTTTGCTTGGGATTTTCGAGATCCATTGGGATCAATTCTACTTAATCTTGCATATCACCAGAGTTGTATCCCTTGATGGATCATGAATTTCGGGGTTTTTTCGGTTCATTCCAACACTGATCTGTGGAAATATTTACATGAATCCTCTTAGAAAATTTTTGAACACATCAATCATCATTTCACACTAAAGGACATGGAAATAGGGTACCTACATTGTCTGATTCACTGTCATCCTCATTGTCACACCACCATTGTGTCGTGATAATACCAAATCTTCAATTTGAGACTGTTGTACCAAGAAACTAGTCTACAATGATTGATTGATCATGTTATATTGGAAATTGTTCCCAAACAATAATATCAATGGTGATTGATGAATTGGGGGCTAAAATAACAAAAAAAAATAGAGGAAAAAACTTCTATTATTGTTCATGTTGATCTCAATTCGTTTCATTGCGAGTAAAAACAATGAAATGAAAAATTAAAAAATAATTCTCCAAAACAAAATCAAATATTACCAATTCTACAAGACAATAAAACCATAGATTTCTTAGTTCATTGATTGATACATGATCATTATAGAAGTCAATTATGAGGAATAAATCCAAACAAAACAACTTTATACCTAGTGTTTGGATCGATTGTGGGCAAAAAACATTTGTCTTAACATCATTGATGTTATCTTTGTTATCTTTAGGTATGATAGTCCATGATCTGATCATGATTAATCATCATCTACCAAGAAAATATCTCCAATGTATTGTATGAATTTCCATGGTTTGAGTGGGAAACCCTATGTAAATTCTATAACCAACCATTTAAAGGAGATATAGTCACTAGGTTAAAACTAAATAAAATAGGTAACTTATTTAATTTATATCATTTAATTAGTGCTATGATGAATTTTTTACAAATGGCCCACACAAAACAATGATTTTGTTGTGCCTTGGGTAAACCCTACATTCTAAACTCCACGATTCCATCATATTTATAATTCAATACCACTTTTAGGTGTCAATCCTCATTTTCATGAAATTTTAGCATGCGTGATATTGAATATATTTATAATATTTATTCTAGGAACATCGGGCCTAAGAATCACACAATGTCTCAAGGAATTGTCTCATAAATTATCAATATAATATAAAAAATCATTTATAGAAAATATGAGATGTTACATAATATATCATTTTTCATTAAAATTATGAGATCAAGAACATAGTTATGTCTCTCATGACTTTGAATTCGTGTAATTAGTATTTTATATTATAAGATAAATGAATTTTGTTATTGTTGAAGGAATTTTCAGTTTTAGTATTCATCAGTACATGTGTTTAACATATCATATGTTAAATCAAACATTATTTTATAGTGGTTATAATACCCCCTTAACATAGTTTTTTATTTGGTAATTTATTATGGGGAATCTGATATTTTCATGAGTTTTGAATGAGATTATTTTTTCTTTATGGGACCACACAACAATAAGGTTGTTTGTCTAATACCTTGGTTATAGGGTTCTTCGTGATATAATAGAACAAAAAAGAGAACTGTGGTGTATTAGACACCATCAATTTTAGGGTAATCACATAAAATTTAAGGGTGATACCATTGAGGGGTTTTTTAACAAGGTATCCCCCCTATGCATTTTGGATATTGGCTAAACTTGGGTCTAGGGATCACACCAAAACATGGAATGGTAAGAGTGATCCACAACATATATCCATGAGCTTTATCATTGTGGGGAAATGGATTGTTTGTGCTTGTACATGGTTGATAGGGCCATGCTATAACATATTCTATCAATCTTATTTTAAAAATAAAATATATAGTTGTACCATTATCTATTTTAAGGGTTTAGATATAATTTATATTCCAATTTCATTTTAAAACATGTATCACATCCCCTACTAAGATCCCAATAACTTCCCATTATGTTTAAATACTTATCTAAATGATTTCAAGTGGTTATTTAATGGTAAATACATTCTTTTTAATTTTTTTTCATTTATTTATCCCCTTCATTAATCTTCTAAAAATTTGTTAACTAATAAAAAAATCAATTTGTGAATATATATTAGTTATTATTATGTATATAATCAAAGGTACATGTTTTTATTTATGATGTATAATTTTTAAAATTTATAGTTTGGACATTCTTTATAAAATGAGTTTTTTTATAAAATGTTTCTAGGGGGTTTGTATCCATTGAGTATGTTTTTTTTAATATTCTTTTAAATTATTATAAATAAAATTTTATTGTTCATTAATTCATTTTTATTCAATTATATATACAATAGATGGATATAATGTATTTCTTAATTTTTTTAGTAAAATCCAACCAGGCATAAAAAATTTAAATTAGGTGTTTTCAGGTATTCAATGTGATTATTGTGTGTCATGTGATTAATAAAATAATAATAAGTAACATTTAATAATTAATGAATGGTCTATTGGTGTTTAACATTGATTAGGGGAAACATTTAAGGAAAATGAGTTTTTCAAATAATCATTTAATATGTTTAATGTTGGTTCCATTTGACTAACTGTTTTAATTATGAAATAATCCTTTTTTAAATGGTTTGAAATTTGAAATCAAAATTATTTGTTTATTAATGGTTTACAAAATAGAATTGTAGGTGGTGGATATTTAATTGGAATCCTATGATCATTTTATAGATGAAATGTTTCGAAAATTTTAAATGATATCATTATTGTGGGGTTGTGTGACTCTTTATTATGACATATAAATGTTGTTATTTTTTATGAAAGGTGACCAATGAGAGGTATATTATTATCATAAAATTTTAGTTATGTTATTTTTTTATTTTTAGGTCATTAAATTTGATAATTTATTAACGCCTACTATTTCTGGATGATTCTATGTTTGATTGATTATTTTCCCACATTGACATTGATAACATCATTAGAGATATATTGAAATATTAGATGACCTGGATGAGTATTGCAATGAACTATAATTATATTATTTAAATTTACCTTCTGATTATATTAATGTGTCATATTAAGTAAACAACATACACTGCATTACAAAACAAAATAAATATGTTTTCTTTATTTGTATATTATAAGTATATAATATAAATGGCCATAAGAATTAAGATCATTATAATGGGACAATAAATGTAAAATAATATGATAGTAACCGGAAAATATAGATATTCTCAATCCACCAAAATAATCACACTCAATAAACAAATTTACAAATGAAGCTAAATATTAGTGATAAAATATGAAATTTTAGATTCAAATTTAAAACCATAAAAATGTAATTTTATGAATAATAAATTAATAATGAAATATCTATAAAATTTAGGGATCCCATATAACTATTAAAAATTAAAATGTTGGAATAGTATTTTAATTACTAGACTAGTAACCCAACCATTACAATAGTAATATGAACATTATGAATAGAAATGTAACCATTAACATAGAATCATCACCTATAGATGTGTAAAATAATACATAGGATTCTTATAAAATGAAAATATTTTATATTTATATGTATAAAAATGTAAATAAATTATTTAAAATTGATAACATAATTAATAAAATTTTTATAAAAGATATATATTTCATTTTCATTTTTAAACAATTATAATGATTTTTTTTATTTTCTTGAAATTGTTTTATAAAATAATATTTTCTTCCATTATAATATCAATATAATTCTATAACATATCAATTATTTTTTCATTGGGATGAATAATTCATTAAAATATAAAAATTTGTATTTCTAAAGTAAATGTTGAATTTATTTAAAAATATATATTTTGTATGTTTATAAAATTAAAGTTGAAAAATTTATTTCATTTTGGAATCTATATCTAAAAAATTATATAGGGTTAATTTTTTATTTTTTTCTATAATATTTTTATTTTTTGTGACTTTTGAATGTAGAAAAAATATGATATTTAACAATATAAGCTAAATACATGAATTTTTATGGCATTGATTATGTAATAACACATTATTTTTAACTGAAATGAACTACATAAGGTATACAATGATAATAATAAATTTAATTGTTATCCTCGAGAAAAAAATGATTTAGTAATTTATATAATATTAAAAAACACCCCTCACGTCTCATTATAAATACAACCACTCACAACCCCTTCTCCTCACAATATTATAACATTGAAATATGATAATATTTTGAAAATAAATTTTAAATCCTCTTGCCAAAAACATATTGAACATTATATACAAAAATGACCATTTAAGGGTTCCTCAAGTGGAATCCCAAGAGAAATCACCAAAAGTAGAAAGTAATTCTCACAAAAAAATTATTTAATTTTTCATTCCCTTTCCGTTTGAAACAAATTTTATCCAACATGCCATCATAGACCTAGTATGATATATATAATGTATTTTTATTGTGTTAATTTAATATATTACATAAATCCTCTTCAATTTTACTAAATTTATTCTAATATGAAACTATAGTTTACAATACGGTTGGTTCTGAAGCTCCATGTACAACAAACTACATTTTTACCATTAATTAAAGGATAATTATAGAAACAATATCAGGTAAAAATATGAATATAGATGTATGTTATAAATTATTTCAATTTCTGTATTTTTCAAAAATACTTTATTTACATAAAATGAATTTAGTTTTTCATGGTTGGTAAAATGGCTTAAGTGAACTAACAACATAATGTTTTTTATAAAATCGAAATATTAATTCCAATTTCACTACACATATGGGTAAATAAAACTATATAATTTCTAAACATTAATGTATATATTTTCATTCAACTTCTATAGTCATATAACAATTTTACATGAACATCTATAAGTATCCACTAGTGATCCAACCATGTAACCATGAAACAAGGCTCGAAAAAAATAGAAATTTAGCATCATATCTCACTGAAATAGTTATAGAGAAACATTATATAATCATAATAGCTAAAAATATATATGGTTTATGTATTAACCAATTATTGAATTTAATTTTATTATTCATTCTAATCACTCTAACTAAAAATTGATTACTCAACATAAGGTAAATCATTTATATGAACCACACATATATGGGTTATGAAATTTCTCTCCCCAAATAGCCTTCAATATTTATTTGATGTTATATAATGCATATAAATTCTATATATATGTATCATACAAATATACATTATATATTTTCTCGTCTACATTATTGTTATTAAGTTCCTTAAATTTATTTCACATATTTCTTCTTTGAATTGAAACATGATTAACGAGAAATTTTCTATATATTAATATTTTTTGTAACTAATTTAATATATTTATTCCCAAATAAAAACAAAATTTTGAAACTGATGATTATGTTCTTTGATATGAACATCATTAATATGTAATTAGTTATTCTAATTGGAAACATAATCGAATAATTTTTTTTTAGTAATTGAGGAAAGGTTTTGTAACCCATTTATTTCTAGGGGTAATTATTATGATTATGAATTATGAATTATTTAATTTTATGGTACGCATAATAATTTACATGTTATAATGGGTGAATACTGATAAAAATCATATATAGTTAGTAATTGATTTTATCCTAATTCATTATGTATTGAATTATGGAATATCATATCCATGAAGGATTGATACCCACCATGTTATTTTTTCTTGGATATTATCCTGGACATATACTTATGTCTTGTTATATTTTTATGACACATCCATATAATTATATGATATTTTTTCAATTATATTTTTATTTTTCTATAATGTGTTAATTCATGAACATTTTATTTTGTTCTATCTTGTTATAACATTTGACTTGCATGTTAAACCTCTCCATCATGTTTAATAACATACTAGGATTTAGAGATCACCCATTTGTTTTATATAATCATGATTTTATGAAATGTAGTTTTAGGAATTTATAGGGACATAGTTGTTATTTATTAAGAATAAAAAATGATGTAAAATTTTTACTTTCTATCTAATGTATTAAAATACTTATCATCCAAATAAATTATTATTCAGAATTCTAGAGTTCAGTTTATTTGATATTCATACTTAAAATGATTCAAAAATTTCTGAAAAGGGTTTGGGTATATATATTTTCTACCAGTGTAATATATAATGATTTTTTTAGAATTTAATAATTTACTATGAACCCCGTAGTTCTAGCATTCAGTACTTTCCATGGGGAGGGCACGTCCATTGGAGCTAAGGTGCGTGCTATGGAAACTGGTTTATCACATTATAGAAACATAATTATTGACACATCTGAAGTGGATTCCAACTCAACTATTCTAGTTGAGATTCCATATAAGAATGGCAAGGTAACATGGGATTTAATGTATATCAACAAGAAATGAAGGTTCCTTATTAATCAAGGCATTTCCATTCTTCACACATGGAGGGAGGGGAATGCTGCAGCCGATGCGCTTTCCAACGAAGGAACATATGAGGAAAGATTGATTTTGTACACCAGCATGGATTCCTTACCGAATTATTGTAAGATCATTGCTAAAGGTGATGCCATAGGTCTTCAACACTTTCTCCCTCTGTAAGATGGGCTTGTAATCATCATGCCTTCAATAAAAATTTAACTTTTAGTCAGTATATGAACCCTATAGATAAGAGAATGTGTGGGAGAACATAATAAAATCATGGTAGAGTATTTTGAGAGAAGATTCCAAGAAACTATATTCCATTCTGAATATTAATAAAGGATGTGGCTCTGTCATAGTTTTACCAAGGGGTATTGACCCCAAAAGGAGTTACCAGTTATAAACTTGATTTTTACCTAGAACTCCTTAATGAGGCCTTACTATAAACCATGTCTAATAATCCTGGAGAACATTTTTCTAATAATACACAATCACATTACAAACAAATATGATATACATTATTAGATTTGTATGTTTGAACAAATTTGGATGTTTTTATGGATAACATAGATTAAAACCCACTGAATAATACATCAGTATTTATAATTATATGTTCATCCTTCCATATTAATATATTCCATTTTATATTATTATTATTATTTAAATAATTATTATCTAATTTTTTAATTAAATTTAGGATGAAGGAGGAACCATTAAAAAAACCAATATGGTAAAAAATGTAGTGATTTCACTTAATGAATAATATAAACTAATGGGTGTAGGAAATGAGAAATTCATTGATGTATTGGAATATATGACTCATGAAAGGTACAATAACATAGATCTTGTGTAATTATTTCATTCTAATATGAAATTGAGTTTTTAAAAATAAACCGCTAGCATACAATGCAAGACAAATACATGATCATGAATTAATCAATTAGAGGCATAATTTAGAGTTGGGTATATTAATCCTCATATTGAAAATTTGGAGGAATTATCTCCATGGGTTGATGTATGGGAGCACATGAGCCTTAGCCTAGTTGGTAAAGACTCTACAAGTGCATCTAGGAGACCAAAGATCAAATCCAGGCAGAGACATTATTTCTGGGGGTGCTGTAACAGGCTGTAGTAGGTACTGTAGCATAAACTCTGCAGTACTATAGCGGGAACTGTAGCGGAAACTATACAGTACTGTAGTATGAACTGTAGAAGGTACCATTTGGCACTGTAGTAGCCATGAATATGCCCCCATTTGGGCCTTTGGGCCACTGATTTGGTCCTAGAGTCCTTTAAGGCCTTCGGGCCACCCAGGCCTTAGAGTCAGTAAGGCCTTGAGGCCACCTCAAGGCCTTTGGGTCACCTTAAGTGCTGATGCAAACCATACGACCTACGGGGAACAAGCTCTACAAGGAGGATGAGAAAGGAGCATTCACCATAGCAGAAGCGAAACAGATTTCCAGAATGAGATGGTAAGGAACCTGCTATTGGGACAAGCCTGTGCATGCACGAGAATTCCAAGACGAACAACCACACGAAGGTGGAGAGCTAATTTCATGATGATAATGCCGGGGAGGAGCAGTTCCAAGTAGTTAGTCTGGGTTGTATGTAATATTTGAAGCCTACAAGAAAATTTATTTCTCTAAGGCCTACTAGACATGTAATACTTATGCCTACGGGCCTTATAAGGGTTCCAAATCATCCATTGAAAGGTGGATTATAAAAAATCAATAAAAAATGAAGGCCTTCCGGCCATTAAAGGATGTTGATGTATGGGATAATTTCTAATCATAAGTGCCTCAAATAAACATTCAAAATAAACAATATTTATATGAACCAGTGAATTGGGTTCTTGTTGATGAATGATTATGACTTCCCAATAGGCTACCATCCCGGTAATACAAATGAATATGATGACAATCAATTTAAAAATGATATGGAACCATTATTAAAGACGAAAAATGTGAAGGGTATCATCATCTTAGACATGAAAATAATGGTTTTAAGAATCATAGGGGAATGATAATCATGAATCCTTTTTCCAAGGATTGATCAACACTGTCTTCTCAAGAAGTTTATGGATGATCAATGTGATGATTCATAAATATAAAGAATGTTGTTGATATAAGAAAAATTAGTTCATTAGAGATTAGAATTGATGAAGAATGAATTTAATGATTTGGGTTATGACTATCTCTACCATGAAATTATGAGTTAATGTAGTATTTATAGAATTATTCACAAATATCATATATTTTCATACACCATGAGAGAATGCTAATGTATCATGTTTAATTATAAGACCATTGGTGGAAGAATATGAATAAGTAGGTCATAGAATATTCACTAAAATGAACTATACATTACTGGGTGATGTACAGTTGTATACATTCAAATGGGATGATGAAACGATTTTCCAAAATTGTATGTATATAAGAAAATATCACTGTAGACCATTAAACAAGTATTCTGAAGAAATAATGAGTAAAAATAGTTTGATGGGTTTTGGAGGATCACCATACAAATAAATATAATTTCATTACAATGAATGATGACTTATCCCTCAAACACCATTCATATAAATACAAATTAGAGTAGTGGTGAAGCCAAAATTGAGCTCCACTATCAGTTTTACCAGATCAAGATCTGATATTTATATCCATGTTCTCGATGGTTCTAAAACATGCTTAATTCACTCGGTTTAACATCAGTTCAACTTATCACCAAAAAATTATGGTCAATATGAAAAAACTACATAGATTCTATAGAATATGTTGAAAACATATATAATTGAATTCAAAGGATAATTGGATCATGATATTTATGCGTTAATTTTCTCATACTATAATAATAGTCATTGAAGAATCCTAGTGGATCCATATTATGAACATATGGGCTGAAATTTTCAACAAAAATGTGTTTGGATAATTATTAAAAATGAAATATTATAGGTCCTGAAATGAATGAAAAAATGTAAAAATGTCAAGATTATTCCTACAAAAATCAAGGCTACACAAATTTGATAGTTACATTTTGATGAAAATCTTTGGTGAAACCTGATGATTGAGGATTTGAGTAAATCATTCCTCCACATTTGCAAATGGAAGTGATTCACGATTTATGAGAAGGTAAATCTAATTTGTACATTCATCTTCCACTTTCACATTATTTATTGCATCGAAGATGTGGTTTATCAACTTGAACTCCCAGGATCCTTATCTCAAGGTGAATAACCATTAAAAAAATTCTTCTTGGGGATTTATACATTAGATGTTTTACATGAACTCAATTATTTGTGCACAATTGTAAAATTGTCTCCTTTATGAGGATGATCTTGTGAATATTTTAAACTATAGAGATATTTTTCCACATAACATGATATCTTTGTAGGTTGAACAACTATTGTGAAACCCTAAGTATGAGGTGGTGACATGAGAACTAGTGGAATAGATGAACCAATAGTAACCTCATCTTTTTCAACATTATATATAAAATAATATTTGGATGTTTGAATTTAGTTAATGAATAATATTCAAAGGATCCAAAATTCTGTCAGTGAAATTTCTATTTTGATTATATACATATGTCATATTTTGTAATGAATAAATTTTATATAATAATACTGAAAACATTTTAATATTTTAATTTAATCATTATATTTTACAATAAAATTTTTATGAATTTAATGTGTTACAATGGGATATTAAAGAGAAAATATGAAAATAATTATTCAAAAAATTGTTTCCTCTCAATTCCCCAATATAATGGCACTCATGAAGAAAAATATACAAATGAAGAAAATTATGATTACTATAATAATAATTATGAAAATTAAAATATAAAAATGTGATATAAAGTATAATTAAATGATTAATGAATCAAATACGACAAATTAATCTAATTTACTAAACCCATAAAATTGTGACCAATTTAATAATTTTAAAAGAAATATGATATTTGGATGATTAAAATGACTATTAGAATACTAATATACCCATTTGAAATTTTAAATTGATCATTATAATAGTATTCACACCAATAGAATGGTAAAAAGAAATTTTAACTTAGATAATGAATATATCGAATATTTATATCATGAATCAAAAAAATAAATTTATTTATTGCAAAAAATAGTGTCTATATTTTTGTAAAACATATATGATTTTTTAATGAAATATATAATGATTTATAAGTAGTCATATTTTAATAAAATGGTCTGATGACATAATAATAAATTTCCATATAGTGGTAATATAATTAAATGAGGCCGTATTTAATATTTTGAGGGTCTGAAAATTGGCCATAATATAAAAATTTGGGTTTTCAAATATATGAGGATTATATTTTATAATTAAAATTTTCATATTTATTTTTTCCATAAAATAGAATCATTTTTTTAATCAGTATGTCTTAAAATGTTTAGGGATATTTTTTTGAATATTTCAACTGAAATTTTATTTTTTTCGAATATTGAAATATGAAAAAATATGATATTTATCCCTATATGATAAATACTAGAATTTTAGAGTAATAAATAATGTAAGAGAATAATATTTTGAACTCAAATACACCAATTAATATATATATACTCACATGAATCAATGCTATTTATTATATTATGAAAAATTAATAAAATCATGATTATTATATTTTAAAGTAGAGTTCTCCTCCCCATATAAATACAACCACTCAATACCACTTATTTTCACACCTTCTAAGAGAATTAAGTGTCTAAATTTATATGAAATTCCATTTATAGTCATATCCTTAATTTTATACATCTACTGGTCTAACTGAAATACCATTTGAATATTTTTAATGTTGAGTCCTAAGAGGATACATCCAAAGTAAAAGGAAATTCACAAAAATAATTAGTTTAATTTATCATAAACCTCCTCCAAATTTTGTTTTATTCTAAAACATAGTAGTAACTCAAATATGATATATATAAATAATTATTTTTTTAATTTAATAACTACAATCAAACCTCCTCTAAATTTATCTTTAGATTCTAAAATTAATATTTTTATATAATATTTTTGGTTTTCCACCTCCATTAATAACAAACATAATTGTTACACAAAACCTACAAGGCTCATTATAGAAATAATTTTATGGTTATAAATGATTAATATAAGTATATTATAACCTTTTTAATTTTTTAATGTATTAATAATAATTTAACTAAATAAATGTATTCTTATATACGATGGTTAGTGAAAGAGCCTAAATAAACTATCAACAAAAATTATGAATATTTACAAAAGGACTCATTCCTATTTTAAAACACATATTTTTATTCTAGAACAGATAAATTTGTAAATTTACATTAATACCATTCGTCTTCACTTCAATATTTTTAGTCCCATATAAAATTAATGTTAATAAATACACACAAGTTATTTAGATATTGAACAATGAAATGAATGCTCTCCAAAAAATGAAATTAATCATTAACATTCATGAAATATATATATATATAAATTAATGTAAATTAAATTTATACTGAAAATTTTATAAAATAAATAATTAATAAATTTAATTTCAATATTACAAATATTTTCTACAATTGTTGAATAATTTTATAACATATTGTAAGGGATCTCCCTAAGCCATTAGTTTTTTAGGTTATGAATTTTGTCTCTCTATATCAAATTTATTCTATCTATAATGGTATTTGATGCGTAAAATGTATATATATATATATTAGGGTGTGTGTGTCATATTTATATACATAAAAATTTATCCTTTCCTTTGATGGTTTAGTAAATTCATTTTTTTCATTACTCAAATACCTTCTTAAAAAACTATCTTGATTAAAGAGAAATTTTCTATCCCAAAATATTTTTATAAAACAAAAATTTAATTTCTTTATTCCATAATAAACATAATATTTAAATAGGAATTTTTATGTACATAGATTTGAACTTCTATTATATTTAATTCCATCTTCTCCTTAAAACCATTACAAAATCTACATTGATAATGATAAGAGGTATGATTATGGAATTAAATTATTTATTGGGTTGTTCTTATGACCTTGATGTATGATTCGTTTCCTTTTGTGGAACACCAAATAATTTACATGATATTATGGGTGTCAAAAAATAGTAATCTAATGAAAATGGTTTATTTTTTCCCATGATATGTTATGTATTGGATTCAAGAGTATACTTAATCTAAGGTGGTACTCTATAAAGAGTGTTATGTTGTATTTTGAGTTAGCTTTGATAGATACTTATGTCACATAATTTGTTTTGAGAAAATCCCAATGTTTTCAGGATATTTTCTTAAAAAATTATTTTATTGTTTGATGTGATTATTCAGGAGTCATATCATTTAGGATATCATTTTATGTCATTTGACATACAATTTTTTTCTTTATCATCATAATTATTTACTTAATTCAATCTATAACTCACCCATTTAATTTTATATTATAGAGGTTATCCTATATTTTAAGGATCACAAAATAATTAGTAATTCATTATGGAGGATAAAAGTATATAATATGGTTTTTATATATATTTGATTTATTAGGAACCTAACATTCTAAAGACACATTGACTCACATTATTTGGGTTTTATTTTTTATATTTGTTTGCATAATATCATTGAATAATAAGTGTAAAATGTTTGGGTAACTTAACATTGTCGTTATTGTGTGGATTTTTCAGTGATTGGTGCTTTTGGCCAATTGATGTCTATCACTCCTACGTTGGATTTTGGTCAATGAGTGTTGCATTCTATCTTGATTAATTAAATACCATAGGTAGTTCATTTAGAATAATGGGACCATAGATTAGTTCATTATTTCTAGAATATATTTCCAATCACTTGTTTAGGATGATGTTCCTTGATTCATTCGATGTCATCCATGAATATAGTCTTTTATAACAACAGATAAAGTTCCCTAAACATTATTTAATTATATCCTCTAGTTTGATTGGATTATGTGTTGAAACTCTGTGGTTTTGGTTGTGTGTTTTCATTTCTCAATATATGATATGGTTACTTTTTTATTAATTATGTACTCTTTTAATGTTTAATGATAATTAATGAAAAATTCTAAAAAATTTATTTTATATTCAAATTTAATTTAAATAATTATAATTGGTTATATGTTTGGATTATTTTTATTAAATGTGTTAAATTTGTATTTCATAGATTTTTTATCAACCCTTCTTGTTAAAAAAAATGTTGAGATTTTATAAAAACTATGTTTAATGATTGTTATTATTTCTATATATGAAAAAACTGTTTTATATTTCAGTTTCAAACTATAATTAAGGAAATGTATTCTTCATTGAATTGTACGGCATCTATGGTGGAATCCTACTGGGATATTTCTAACATACACCCTACAAAAACTAGAATGTTTATCCTTAAATTGATATTAATTTTTTTTTCCAAAGTATGGTCATTTCATGGTTAATGTTTTATATGGATTACTATTTGTTGGATGTGGGGAAAAACATGTGGGTAAATGTAGAGTTTTCTGGTAGACTGATTTTTGATTTTATTTTTGTATTACCATATAAATTTCATACTGAACCAACACACTCTTTGATTAATTTTTTATATGTGATTTTAATTGTTATCTATGGTATCGTCAAGGAATATATTTATTTTTAATGATGTGTTACATTTTATTTATCATGTCTGGTTATTGAAATCATTTACTTATAAGGAATTTTCCCTGAAATAATGAATTATCAAAGAAAATTTCCAAGATGAAGGTGTTTATATTAATTTTTTAGCGTTAAATCATTAAAAAATTTCATAAATGGTACCATGGTTCATTTCCCATTACTATTGGGATTATGAAAGTCCTTTGGTCCATGTTCATTATTAGGTTGAGTGATTTATTCTGTTGACACTTCATGGTTTCAGAAAAATGGGATCAATATCCCATCATGATATTTGGTTTTCTTATTGGTTGTGAGGAAATTAAAATTTTCGTCTAAACTTATATCAGGTCATGATCGGGGGTTTAAATACCACCATTAATTATGATACATTTGCTTCCAAATGTAGTTTGAGTTAGATTATATAATTAGATTTAATGTATTAATATTTTTTGGGATATTTGATTCATATTTTGTTATATTAATTATATTGGGTTTCTATAATGCTTTTTCTTAAATTTATATAGATCCATATTTCTAGTATTGGATGATACGATTATATAAACCATGTGAAGCCTACGAATATTGTCAAAGAGAAACAGTTAAATCTTTTAAACACTCTATGAATGGTTTACCAATAAATTTTCTTATTTTATTCATAGTAATATATTCGTAATAGATATTTTAGAGATATAATGTTTTCTAGTTACTTCATATGTTCCTTTAACATAATAAATATAATCCAAACATGGGTTTTATTAGATTTCCACCTCTTTGTATTCTTCTTTTTCAGGTGATATTGGTAACTCGTTCCACTTCTAGTTCTTCAGCCAATGTGGTTATTACCCTTGCTATTGAAACCATCAATAATAAACCCCACTTGGTTGAACTAGATTGGTCTTTGGTGAGTTGGGTTTGGTTTTGGAATCTGGTGATTCCATTTATTTTCTCCTTTCTCATCTTGTATGCACTAGGTGGTGGTTTTGAAGTTGGATATTTCTGGTAATGATGACGTTTTTTTCTCAGTGTCAGTAATTTTCCTCTACTCTAGCACCATGATCTCTAAACTATTATCCTTTTTTGATATGAGAGAATATTTCCATAGTGTTTTCAGATGTGTAGTTTGATCATTCAATGATGTTCACAATGGAATTATTCATGATGGATTCTTCTCTATCATCAGGTTTTTTTGGTCTTTTCCTTGGTTGGTTTGTAGATATGCTTCAATAGGTGGGTTGTTTTCATGTTTTTTCATGGACTCATTTCAATGAAAATGAGTATTTCTATTGGGTAGTGTGTCTTTTCATTGTACTAGATCCGATGGGATGCTCTTGCCTATTTTATTGGGGACGATAAAAGAGATGGAGGGTTTGGTTTTGTGGTGTATGGTGGTTCTCATGCCTTAATGTATAATCGAGGGTTTTATTTAATTTTATTTGGGAATATTTTTTGTAGTGTCTCATGATGCAGTTCTATCTACAAATGTAAGACTAAAATTTGATGTGTGTTTTATTTTTGTAGGTGGTTTTTGTTTGTGTATAAAGTTTTTTGTGTTGGTTTATTGTTATGTGATCCAATAATTGGTCTTCTTGTACGTGGTTCCAACTTATCCTTAATGTGGTTTTATTTGAAAATTAAAATATATATTCAGAGTGCAGTTAAAAAATGTTTTTCAACATTGAAAGGGTGTTTTAAATTAATTATATAGTTAATTTTAATGCTTTATTTATTTATTATTGTTTTTTAATGTATTTTGATATAAATTTAATAATTTCATTTCCCGTGATATGATGTTTTGATAAAAAATTAATTTAAAATTATGTTGGGTTATGAAATGGATTCCCACAATTCCTAAATTAATGTGTACAATTTTATGTCTATGGTTCTCAATATTTTAATTAAAAAATGAAGAGAATTTTCCTTATTTAGAAAGGATAAATTTTATAAAATATAGGATAACTCATTGACATTGAGGGTTTTATTTATTTTGTTCATTAATTTAAAATGATACTATAATTTTTGTTACTTAGGGAAAAGATGGATTTAACCGTGACTCATTTTATATTAAAATATTCTTCCCAAAATGATCTTGATGCAATGCTTACTTTATTAATGTATAATCCATTGATTTATATATTGTTAATTTATTGTGTACGTTGTTAATTCCTAGAGATGGTGTTCATCACATCGAGAGAGATATGAATAACTATTTGGGAGATTGTTTCATGAAATATGTCATTATCTCTATGTTATATATGTTATGATAGATTTAGATTACTATTGTATGAGAAGATATTTTATAGAGAAACATTAAAGTAATGAGAATAAATTTTTAATATATATTGTGAATATTTTATAATGTGTTTCCTGTTCTTAAGGATTAGATCAAAATTGTAAATAATGTTTTCTAGGTCTAGTTTTTTTATTTCATTTTGGTGATTTTGGGATTTCTATGGGATAATTATTCTCTATCATG
Organism: Viscum album; assembly: GCA_963277665.1. Classification (NCBI taxonomy): domain Eukaryota; kingdom Viridiplantae; phylum Streptophyta; class Magnoliopsida; order Santalales; family Viscaceae; genus Viscum; species Viscum album. Next base: position 1,644,281,275 of record OY728145.1, read on the forward strand.
TTGTAAATTCCATGTTATTGGTTATTGATTATAGTGGATGTTTTTTATTTTGATTATTTAATGATATATTCCTATTGGATGGACATGAAAAATTTTATGGTTGAATATTAGAGTGTTTGTAGACATGAGATGCAATAATTATGGTTATAAATATTATTGTTTTTTTCATATAATTTAATTATTTGAAAATTGGATTATATTTTGGGATTTATTTCCCTGGTTACCCTCATGTGTTGTTAAATATGGTTTCACCTTGGGATATTATGTTGTGGCATATTCATGGTATGATTTGTTCCCATATTTCATCACATGTTTTGATATATGTAAGGTTGTACTAACTTTTTGGATCATTTAATTATTTATATGGTTTACTGTTCCATTTGTTTTTGGACTCATTAATTTGGATAACATTTTATGATAGGTTGAGAAGAATCGTCATGTATGATTTTGGTGAGATATTTCTGAATTTTATTTCTAAAATTACACGATTTTAAAAGGATTATGAATGGTGTGGTGACCTTTGATGGTTTTTAGTTATCTCAACATCTTGTACCATGATAGTATAGATGTGTTATTCTTAATTATGTTTATTTCAAACCATCCATGTTTATACATATCCCCTACACTGAAGTCTATGCATATAAGGAACGATGATGTGTTATCGATGCCCGTGGGCTGGTGACTATCTCAATAGAAGCAAGAGATAAAATTGGGAATGGATTTCTCCTAGAATTTAGACATAGTAAATCCAAAATAGAATATATATATATATATATGTGTGTGTGTGTGTGTGTGTGATTGAATATAAAAATTCTAATGTTGACGTAAATAGTGAAATTCTAAAACCAGTACATATAAAAAAATAAATGAAACCATTGATAGGTGAAAAAGCTATGAAAATAATATTATAAAACATTACCATGCGATGTGCAGACAAAAAATCAATAATATCACCACTAAAACCCCCACATCCTTGTAATAAGAATACCCATCACCACAATGTGGCACTTCATCATTATTTGAAATTGTTAATAGAAGATATACACACACATGTAGTTATATGATTGTTTTGAGTAGAAACAAATATAGGTATCCCATCAATTGTTTCATATATAACCATTATCATATTAAATACTAATATTAATTTTAAAAAAATTGGAAAGAAATAATCATTCACAATTTATATCAAAACTTGTGAAATGACCCCTTTATAATTGTTTAAATAATACATTGTCAAAATATCCTTTTCAATGATCATTTAACCAATTCATTTTCAATTATAAGATCTCAATGTATTATAAATCCTTTCAAAAAAATATCATATCCTAGAATATATAACAACTGTTTAATAAATAATAGATACATTGAAAAATTGATATAAGATTCAATTTGTCTGAACTATCTTATATACCCTCACCTTAGTTCACTTTTTTAAGATAATTCCTTGGTCAAAGACCAAGACACAATTTATTTAAATTATAGGAGTTAAAAAAGTTTGAAATGATAGATTTTGATACAATCTCTAACATATAGAGGAAGAAGGTCAACCGGAAGGTCATCGTTCCATGTAGTGAATTGGATGATTCCTTTTTGGCAAGACCATCTTCCACCGTGTTTGCTTCGCGGTAAGTATGAGTGGAAATGTGCATAATATCTTTAAGAAAATTTATACAGTTCAAACATCGGGTGGTAAGATTCCAGGAAAGATGGATCATCCCAGTCCAAATGGCTTGTACAATGGTGGTAGAGTGAGTCTCAATCAAGATGTAGTTTAATCCTTTAGTTTTATCATAGTCAATGGCTTCGATAACAGTCATCATTTCTACTTCGAGAGTAGAGGCATTACCATTGCTTCCGTAGAATCATCCACCAAAATGTCCAAGGTAGTCTCTGAAAATACCGCCATATAATGCTAGACCTAGATTTCCTTTGGAGGAACTATCAACATTGATTTTGATCCTTCCAGATATGGGAGCTTTCCAAAAGACATCTAGAGTCTGACATGGTTTTGGATAGATTCCATCAATGCGGAGTCGCCGTAGGATCATGAAGCCACCAACAGAGTTGTTACAATGTGCCTTTTGGATCAAAGTTGCTTCCTTGATGGTTATGATACTTCTCGTTATACCTCCATTAAGATTGGATGAGATTTTTTTTTGAATAATATAATTCCTATCATACCAGATAACGTGGATGAGTTCAGTGATCACAGAGAGGAAGATATTTTTGATTTTCTTCGATGTGTCATGCTCCACACAACATTTCAGTTGGTCACTAATAGAATCTGAATATATCCATATGTAGTCAAACATGTCAGTAACACAATTCTAGAGTGGAGAGGCAGTGGCATAGGATAACAATATGCCATGGGGGTTGAAGAATAACCCAATTTATTATCCCCATGATTTACTCCTTAAATCTATAGTTTATTTTGATTTTTAATTTTATATCCTTGAATTTAATAACATATCATAACTTCCATGATTTCAAAATTCCATCCTCCTCCACTGTACCACATGATCCCATGTGCTCAACCTACAGAAAGGATAATTAATGAAAATAAATCAAAAATTTATTCCTATAAATAGAGGCAATATATTTTCACATATTAATATTTGAATTCAGTTTTCATGAAAAAATCACATGAATTTATTTAAACTCCATGAAAATATCTCATTCTTAAAAAAAATTCATTATGACATGACAAGATTTGAAATTATTTTTCCTTAAAGTTCAATATGAATAATATCACATTTTATAAAAAAAATACTGGAAATCAATATCAAAAAATTATCCATTACAATATCTTTTAAAAAATTTATAAATCAACCCAATAAATTATTTTTTGAAAACTAACATAATATGATAAGTCGTGAATAGTTTATAAGATAATATCTTATCATGAATCCAACCAGTACAAGCCAAATTAAATTTCAAAACCCATACATGATCCCAAAACAAAGTTGATATGAGGGATTAAAGAAACTAGTATGAACTCTATGCCATGAATTTCTAATTAATAATATAAATATGGAGGCTCGAAGGATGAGAACATAATTCATCACAAGAGGAATGAGTCTAGATAGTGGTTTTTCATGTACAATAAATAAAATTTTGAATAATTAATTAGCATCACATGGGTTGGATGTATGATTTAGAAATCCTTATGCCTTGATCCCCCATTGGGATATTGGATAAACCACATGTTTTTTAAAAAATTTACCTAATATATGGAACATATTTATCTTATGTATCATGGTTTTTTGATAAGTCATAATGATCTGGTTTAAAAGTATTTCCGTCATGAGACTTCCTATTTTAGTGTAAAATAGTGACATTATTTCTTAGGAAGGGTCACACAATTTTCCATAACCATGTGCCTATTATTTACATTACAAAAAAATTAAACTTATTAACAAATATCCAATAATATATAATATGAAACTAAAAATAAATATGACAAAATAAGTTGAATATACATGAAAGAATGAAATTTCCGGATTTTGTAATTCTTTGAACTATAATAATTTCTTTTGAGAAAATTTTATGATTAAGAATACAGACCTAAATGAAGACAATTCTATACCAACCTCATGGTATAATCCATATTCTTAGTCCTATGAAAATCAAATTCCTTATACTATATAACATTCACAATCTATTGCGATTTCCCACAAATAAAATTAAATTGATAGTAAAAAAGTTATACTAGATTCTTAATTAGTTAAATATTTGTTTCATTATAATGGTAATTATAATTCAAAATAAGAGTTAGTTATGAGTGATATATGAGAATTGAAAAAATGGAACACATCACTTATCACAGTCTAATGATAATGAAAAAACACCCAAGAAGAAACTTTTCCGATATTCTTAGTGATCTCAAGTAGTCTCATGTATCTCATAGAAAACTTTGACTATCTCTCATTCCAATTAGGACTCCACCAGGGTGATAATTATGAGATAAAATTATAACCAATAAAGAATTCCTAAAAACTACATTAGTGATCCATATAGAATTCATACTGATTATGAACCATAATAAGTCATTGATGAATAATGTTGTCTTTAACTAAATATTTCTGAAAATTCATGGTATAATAAGATATGGGTTTTCATACTGTATCTATAATATATGGGATATTCAAGGGAAACCATAATGATCCTCAATTAGAAAAAATTTATTAGAAGTCTAATAAATAATATTATCATAAAACTCAACCAATCAAAAAGGATTATCCTAATAATCCCAAAATTTAACGACCCAAAGAAAAAATATATGCACCTAAAAAAACCACACAATATTTTTTCATCAAAATAGTGATTATATGAACAAAATTATATTATATTAACCCAACACCATCTAGTGTAATTTAAAAAAGTTAGTTGTAACTCATGTGTGGAAATATGAAATAATATGGTATAACACATTATGATACATATTGATTTTATACAATTAATGATCTCCCAAATCATAAATTGTGGTGGAGTCCTAAATTAGTATTATTTCTAAATAATTAATCATTTAGCAATGAATACCCATATTCTATTGTTACCTCAGTTAGAACAATTTTTAATGATAACAAAAAACTATTGACACATTGTCCCACTTTCATACTAGCCTACAAATTGGTTAATGAAAACAAGAAGGCTTTGGTGATAAAACAAGATTAATTGGGGTGTAATGTATTGAGACAAAAAATTAAATATTCTATTATCCATACCTAGTCATGAAAATAGATATATCATGTAATGATACATATTAGTAGTACTTGGGTGAATAGTCCACTAAGAAAAATAAAAATTTTGCATCCAAACATATCTCATGTACACATGGATAACAAATTGAATATTGATGATGTGTGTGCCAACCAAAATGATCAAAAATTATTTGATATCCTCTCCACTATATAAATAATTACTAATAAGCATGAAATTATAATCCTATTTTTGAACCTATATAATATGCTTATGAATATATTACTTCAATAATTTTCTACACAGAATAAATCAAATCTATCCTTTTTTCTCATTAAGGTGCATCTGGTCAAAGATTCCATATTTTACCACTAATTAATTAACTCCACCACATCATGATAATGCAATTTCCATGTTATATTACAGACAACAACATTCTAATTCATTGGGGGTGCTGGGTATGTAGAAGTCAATGGTCTATATTTTCTCAAGCAACAGCCTTTTCCTAAGGTCAATATATTTCTATGAAAATACACAACATAAACATTTATTATCATAACAGATTATGACCTTATCTAAAAACATCTATGTTAATAAATAATTAAGACATTACACAACATTATTGATATCAAGGTCATGAGTAAGATAATTATTCTCCAGAGTCTTAAGATTATTAAAGTTATTTTCCACCCCATTATAATGATAGGACCAAACAAATCCTAGGACTAAACCAAAAAACATCCTATCAATAAGTAAATAAAAGAAAATTTATATTATCAATCCAAAACCAATAATTTTATAATATATTATTCATTTTACAAAAAACCACACAAAAAATATATATTTCTCCTTCAAAGGATAAATTCACTTGTCTTAATTGAAAATTTCTTATTTTAAGATCATCACTTATATAATAGAGAAACGAAATTTAGACAGTATATTTAAAATATTGTGATTTTTCAGTTTGATAAAAACATATTTATGGTGAAGTTATTTCTCTTACACAATACTCAAATTAACCCTAATATCATCCATAAACACTATTCAAAATGAAATAATGTATTGGTGGATTATGATGCTTATAAAACACATGATTTCTATATGAGAATTAGATCTTCCAAAATACATCACAGGATAATAAATGCCAACTGCTAGCTCCTCAAATTAGCCTTCCATATATATGAATCCATAAATATATTTTATGAAGACCGGTGGTTTATTTTCATAAACCATGTTTTTCCATCAAATTTTTCAATAATTGCTTTGATATGGTATGACATTTACTTATTCATAATCATTACCCCATTATGTTTTTTATAATTGAAACCAACAAAAATATCATATTATCCATCTTTGAAAAGAGAACTTGTACTGTGAAAGGAAATATACTTGAATGAATGAAACTCATTACTATCTTATCATATAATTTTATCATGAAATATTAAAATTTTGCAACGTCGAGGAAATAATAATGAATTGAAATTTTTTGATCTTAATGTGCCAAGTTGATTGAGAATTCATCCTCTCTTTCATGAGGATGACGTGAAAAATCATTAGGAAACGCCTCATTAAAATTCATAGACCACTAATGGAGATAAATAACTGTTGGTAAATCACAATGTTCATCCAATAATGATGATATGGATATCTATATTCAAGTTGATGAGGTCTATCATGACTTGTCATGAGACCACTATCCCAGAAATACCTAGAAGCCTCTATTGGAGGAAATAATTGATACCCATCATTGATTATAATCAATCACATCATATTAGAAATAAATTAGTCCATCCTTTTAAAATCTTCAATGTGGTTTATGTACCGAACCAATTAATTTAAAACTAAATCATTTTATGACATCAATAAATAACATGATTGATATGAATGACTGGGAACCCTTTTCTTTCAAATAGGCATTGCCTTCTCCACTACACCAGGCATGAGTCTCATTTGAAAATTTTAAAATATTCAGAATATTAGTTCATATAATGGATATTGAGGAACCATTATGAAATAATTCTGTTAATAAAAGTGAATCAATTTATATTTTACCTATCAAAACCACTAGACCCACATCAACATACATTTGGGAATGTTACACTATATGTAGATGAATTTTTTTGGTGGCATGTGGCAAGATCCATAATATCTATTAAGTATAAAATAGAACCATACATCCAGTACGGTAGTAAAATATCAATCCACGATAATAAATATAATGAATATAATATTACATTTTCAGGTTATAATGGCATCAACAAGAGCTTCAAAAAGTTAGAGTTGTAAGAAAAAACACCTTATGTGCTAGGTCATTCACCAATGGTAGAAAGTCAAAGGGATAATTCAATAAACTAGGGATGGTGTGGGGTAATCCAGCTTATGAATTATACTTATACATCAATTAAGTTATTCATTACACATTATCTTTATTTATTGTATTCATTGAAACTATAACATAATTAAAAAGAGATTCCAACCAACATTGACTTTAAATCCTGGCCAGTCAATACCAACAATGATCTCTCATCCACCTCAGTAATGGTGGTATTGTTCAACAAAAAAACAGTAGAAAATATATATTTTTTAATTCCCAAATGTTACCACTAGGTATTATTATTCTCATTTGATACCACCATAAGAGAAAAATGGTCCAATATTTAAAAATATTTTGAATAATTAGTTAATGTCTTGTCACCCTACAATGAGATATGGAACTCCAGGGATATTTCAATTATATTTTTTCCACTCTAAAACATTATATAATTTTCCCTAAAACATTTAACAATATTATCTTCTCCATGGCCCTTCATTTCACGAACCAGCCCGGGCCGACCCTGAACCGGTCACCCGAGCCGGTCTGCGGCAAGTCTCGAGGCGCGTTCCTGATCCCCCCGGGATGGAAAATGGTGTCGGACCTTGAAATTTTAATCGTTGGGAATGATTTCAGCCCAAACAAGAAACATGATCAAACGAAAGAATATAACTAAACAAAACAGACAACAAATAACAACAGAAACTAAACTACGTCACAAAAAGACCTTCACGTGACCTCACAGTCACCACCCAACTAGACACCAGCGTCACTCCATCACAGAGTGACTCAAACCAGGAAAAACCTGAACACAAGGAACATGCAACTGAAATGGTAAAAGATAGGCGTGAGCACAAAAAGTACTCATTAGCTGAGCCCCACAACAAATCCCAAAGCACTGCCAGTAAATAAAGAATCTACATAATCCTGGTTTAAACTACAATGTATAAAAGTAATCTCTCATAATGTTTGACATGAAAATCAAAACAAAAGACATTTCCTTTTTTTTCCAAAAATTGGATTCCATTCATTAGTTCTAAACTCATTCCAAAAGGAAAGAAGTGTTACATTTTTAAATCTTACACAAAGAGAATAAAGTATTTTCATTTAAAAACCTTTTTCCTAAAATCTAATAGTATAAGTTGTGAAGGATGACTGTAAGTAAAAAAGTAGGGAGAAACAAGTGCATGTAAAAGTAAACCAGAAGTTATAAGCAATAACCATGGGCGATCCTAAACATCCCCAGAAAACCCATGGACGTACTCGGGTTCAGACTACCTGCCGACAAGGTACTCTGCAGTCAATAACCAGCTGGCCGCTGTAACAGCCAACCAGTGGCGCGCCCCACAAGGCCTTACCTACCAAGGGGGAACTAACCCGTCTAATTGGGGTTAGCCAGCAACCGTCACTCGATTTTCAAAAGGACACCCAGGAACGCACGATAGTTTTAATAATACTGTGTAAGTGGGAGGCCCTCGCACGCGTGACTCATCTCACCGCACTTTCCAACCCCTTACACGGAATCCACTACACGACAATCCTCGAAGGGAAGTCCCCCTGTAGAGATGCCCCATAAGTATGTATATGTATATAAGTAGTCGGTTCACAATCAAAAAGGTGCCAACTGGGCCGCCAAATCATTCACATTTTAACCATTTAATACTAAATCATTTCTAAAGAGATATGACATATGCCATTTGATTGAAAACCAAAAACACACTTAGAACTTTATTTAAGAACTCAAATCAGCATATTAAACTTGAAACACATTGGTTTCACAAGTGGAATCATTTTCCAATATCCAAACGCACCCCACTTTTATCAAGAGCCAAACGGGCCTTTCATCACTTTTTGAAGGAACACTATTTCTCAAATGAAATCCAAACTTTTAATCACGCGTCAAAGGAAAACATTTTTCAACATCCAAGAAACACACTTAAAGTTTCCAAAAATCAAGTTTAAAGGTCACACGACATTTCCTCTAATCAAGGTTCTAAGAAAAACTCCATTTTCCATAAACAATACACCTGCCATTTTACACACGCCAAAACTGTTTCAAAACCCAATTCAACTTGATCTTCACATTTCATAAAGAACTCATTTAGCAATATCACCAGGAAAGCACACATAATTAAAACCAAGAAAAATACTTCCACTGAAATGCTATAAATATGCAGAGCAGACCACCACATTATAAATTACTACTTAATAATACTTTTAAATTTACTGAAACCCAATAAAAGACAAGGAATAAATAAATTCTAAATTTAATGGTGAGTGCAATGGGAGACCTACCTCGAATCGGAACGAAAAAAACGACACGGTGCAAAACTCCCGTTGCGTAATGGTCGCACCGTATTGCGCCGTCAAATAGGTCCTAAAACAATAGACCGTTAAACAGGTTCAACAATAATAACAACATAATAGTAATAACAGTAATAATAATAATGTAAAAATAATAATAATAATGATAACAATAACATAATAATAATAATAATAATATTATATAATAATAATAATAATAATAACATAATAATATAATAATAATAATAATAATTTAGCATAATTATAATAATAATATAATAATAACAATAATAATATAATAATCATAATAATAATATAAAAATAATAATAATAATAATAATAGTAATAGAATAATATTAACATAATAATAATAATAACAATAATATAATCACAATAATAATAATATAATAATATTAAAGATATTAACATATTAAAAATAATAATGCTAATGTAATAATAATATTTCAAATATAATAATAATATAATAACAAAATAAAATAAAACACGCCTGACTTATAGGGGCGCGTGGAGATTCGGCGAAGAGGTCCGGCGGAGGTCGGGAGGAGGTGTGAGGCCGGTGGGGGTCACCGGTGCAGCTAAGGGGGGTCGGAACGGGGCGAGGTCGGCGGTCGGGAGGAGGTCCGGGCAGCGGCGCAGGAGCAGAGGCCGGAGGCCATGCGGCGGTGTCGGTGAGGTGGAGGCCGGCGATCGGGCGCCGGACAGGGGGTGCGGTTGCGGACGCCGGAGGCAGTGGAGGGAGCCGAGACATCAGAGGGAGCCTGAATGACAGCGGGCTGGAGGGGACCGCGCAGGAGGTAGGGTCGCCGGACGGAGGGGGGGTGTCACCACCGGAAGGAGGGGATGACGGTTGTGCGGAGGGCCGGGATAGAGGGGGTGACTGCAGGAGGGGGTGCATGCGGTGGGTTGCTGGCCGGAAAGAGACCGGCGGGGCGGCGGCCGGTGGAGCAGCAGGCCAGTGAGGTGGAAGCAGGAGGAGCGGAAGGCCGGCGTGAAGGCGGGCCGACGAGGCACAAGGAGGGTGTCGTCGTGGTGATGCATTGGAGGCGGAAACCGGGGTGACGCCGGAGGGGAAGGCCAGATTCCGGAGGATGCCGGTGCGGGCCGCGGGCGCTGTAAGGGGGAGGTCGCGTAGAGGGCAGGGAAGAAGAGAGAGAGAGGGGGTATGAGGAGGGGAAGGCGGCGCATGGAGGGGGGTGAGATTAGGGTTAGGGTATTAATATATATATATATATATGATAATAATAATAATAATAATAATAATACTAATAATAATAATATTAATAATAATAATAATAATAATACAACAAAAATATAAATAATAATATAAGAATAACATTAATAATAATATATAATAATAATAACAAAATACTATAATCATAATAATATACTAATAATAACATTGAATATAAGTAATTAAATAAAACAAATCCTAAAAATAATAATGATTTATAAAAATAATAAAACTTTATAATAATAATAAAACCTTATAATAATTATAATAACAATATAAATAATAAAATGACAACATACAATTCTAAAATTTGAATGCCGGGCGAACACATAGTCACCCGGGACAAACGCATGGTCACCGCTAACGATGCGATGACCACGCACTGGCGCGAAACCGCCAACACAACTAAACATCGAAAATTTTAAACCGGGACCATGAAAGAAGAAAAAATAATAATAATAATAAAGAAATCTGCGGTCGGGGTGTGACAATTCTCCCCACCTCAGACACTATCTGCCCCCAGAAAGTCACGCAGCCAAAAGTCGGTCAAGATTCAGGTCTATGCCCAAACAGAACTAAAGGAACCGAAGAGAACTGAGAATCTCGGATGACCTTACTCTACACAGGTCACACCCGACCAATTTAAGAGAAAACGGAATTCCGAAGTTGAGGGAAAACATGAAGGGTTCTCCCCACCACAAGACTTAACTGGTTCAAAAATTTAACACTCAAAACATACTACCACAAGGAGGCGGGTCCAGTGAGGGAACTCCTAACCGATCCAAACCGACTCCTATAACACGATCAGATTAATACCTCCGTCGAAACATTGAACCCGCGACTAGAGTCAACAACTTCAGCACCAGGGATAACCCACAGAAAGTACTTAACCAAACATCAAATTGGAGACATAATCCATTGAAGTTCACAAATCATAACCACATCTGACAAGAATACTAAACAGAGGTCAACCCACACAAGGGTCAAACACACTTTTAAGAAAGACAGACGATTCAGAATATCACATCCACATGACAACTCTGCTTGGATTATCATAGAAAAATTCCATCATTACATCATAGCAGGACAATGTACTTACAATGATGTTGAAACTTTAATAGAAGATAAGAAAATAAGAAAATATTTCTAATTGTTACATCGCCAACACAGAACAAAACCTGGACCAAAGCTTCATAGCCTTGGGAACTCCTGACTGTGCGCGAGCTTTACCCCGAGACCTGAGGCTGGGGCTCTGATGGCTGAAGCATCTTCTGCCTCACAGTCAGGTACTGACATTCTCCCATCACGATGTCCTCTTCATGCGACGCTTCCTGCAAAAAATCTCCAGATGACCCAGACAGCCGCATCGATGGCACGTCTTCAGAGGGTTGCGACAAGACGGCTTTAAATGCCCGAAATGACCACACTGATATCATACCATTGAACGATCTGATGAACTAGATGCTGGGACCAAGGGGGATAACTCCTAAGGAACAGGTATCTCTGGCGTATTTTCTACACGAGAGGGGGAAATCATACGAACAACCGGTGATGCTGGAGTACTAACCAACTATGTTTCAGAAACCAACTCAGCCAAAAATGCTTCCTCCATCAGCTTCTCGAAACATTGGTCTTTAGAAGGAAGGGCTCACTCCTTGATCTCTGGACGAAGACCCCCAATGAAAAGAGAGGCCTTCATGAGCTCATGCGATGCTACCTCTGGAGAAAAGGAAATCGGTTACTTGAAATGGTCAACATATGCCTTCACCATCTGTTGGCCTTGTTGAATATGCACAACCTCCCACTATTTCTCCAGCTTCACTTCCTCAGTTAAAAACCATTGGATGAAAACGATTTTAAAGACATCCCACGTCACTCCAACTTGTGTTGACGATGGGGTAACCATCTTCCACCGGTCCAGAGCTGGACCCTCAAACAACTCCATAATTGCACGAACCTTACCATTATCGGGAGTCCCCAACGTTCTAAAGATACGCTCCACTCTCCTGATCCATTCCACTACCTCCAATGGACCTTGATCACCATAAAGAATAGGTAAAGTCTGAGGAGGAACAAAAACTGGGCATGACTTATCTGAATCCTTAGAGACCTTTCTGGGCGGCATTTCCTGAGTGACATATAAAACACAAAGCCAAAACCAATATCAAACCGAAGCAATATCAATAAAAGTGCCTTCATCAAAAACAGTCAGCACAAAGACCAAACAAACACAAACACAACCCAAAATAAAATCTCTTTTTTTTTTAAATCCCTTTTTTTATTTTAGACTTTAAAACCACCTTCTTTCAAGACTACTTTCCAAAACCAATCCACTTTCAAACCAAAAACTTTCCAAAACCGTTTCCCATTTAAAACTAATTTATAAAACAAGGTCAATCCTTTAATTTCAAATACACACCCAGGTAATCTCATGAACCGTTGCACATGTCCTCATCTACTGTCCAATAATACTCGCACCAATATGCATTTGTTTTTCATGCATTCTCACACATTTAAAGTCTTTTAGAAGAAACTAGTCCAATTTTTCAAAAACCTTTTTCATTTCCAACAATGTACTTACACAGGCCAAAACAAAAGCAGCATCCAAATTTTCATCAACCACTGGAGTGAGGGACTAGTAGTCACGCTCAACCTAGCGACATGGTAGTGGGCCATGTCCCAAGTCAGCGTCGACCACCATGAGGAATTAAAACTGTGTACTCAGACTCCACATGGGTCACTACTCCATGTGAAATCACGATGTAACGTCGTCTTGCCTCCATTGTCATCTCTCAATCCAAGACAAACCAGAAAGAGACAAAGACACAATTCCCGGACTGCCCCTGGCGACTCGAGGTGCAGAACGGGTGAGGGTTCATGACGTCCTTCCCGTACCTACCTCTCGAGTCCCGAAAGTCCTAATTTCCACCTACCAGACAACCCAAATAACAAGAACCTGCCTCTGATACCATTTTGTCACGAACCAGCCCGGGCCGACCCTGAACCGGTCACATGAGCCGATTCGCAGCAAGTCCCGAGGGGCGTTCCCGATCCCCCTAGGATGGAAACTAGTGCCGGGCATTGAAATTTTAATCGTTGGGAATGATTTTAGCCCAAACCAGAAATAGGATAAAAAAAGAATATAACTAAACAAAACAGACAACAACTAACAACAGAAAAAAAAACTACGTCACAAACATACCTCCACGTGACCTCACGGTCACCACCCAACTAGACACCAGCGTCGCTCCATCACTGAACGACTCAAACCAGGAAAAACCTGAACATAAGGAACCTGATACTGAAATGGTAAAAGATAGGCGTGAGCACAAAAAGTACTTAGTAGGTGAGCCCCACAACAAATCCCAAAGCACTTCCAGTAAATAAAGAATCTACATAATCCAGGTTTAAACTACAATGTATAAAAGTAAGCTCTCATAATGTCTCACTTGAAAATCAAAACACAAGACATTTCCTTATTCTTTTCCAAAAATTGGATTCCTTTCATTAGTTCTAAACTCATTCCAAAAGGAAAGTAGTGTTACATTTTTAAATCTTACACAAAGAGAATAAAGTATTTTCATTTGAAAACCTTTTTCCTAAAATATAACAGTATAAGCTGTGAAGGATGACTGTAAGTAAACATGTAGGGAGAAACAAGTGCAAGTAAAAGTAAACTAGAAGTTATAAGAAATAACCATGGGCGATCCTAAACATCCCTAGAAAACCCCTGGACGTACTCGGGTTTAGACTACCTGTCGGCATGGTACTCTACAGTCAATAACCAACTGGCCGCTCTAACAACCAACCAGTGGCACGCCCCACAAGGCCTTACCTACCAAGGGGGAACTAACCTGTCTAATTGGGGTTAGCCAGCAACCGTCACTCGATTCTCAAAAGGACGCCTCGGAACCCACGTTAGTTTTAATAATACTGTGTAAGTGGGAGGCCCTCGCACGCGTGACTCATCTCACCGCACTTGCCAACCCATTACACGGACACCACTACATGACAATACTCGAAGGGAAGTCCCCTTGTAGAGATGTCCCATTAGTACGTATATGTATATAAGTAGTCAGTTATCAATAAAAAAGGTGCCAACCGGGCTGCCACATCATTCACATTTTAACCATTTAATACTAATGCATTTCTAAAGGGATATGACATACGCCATTTCATTGAAAACTAGAAACACACTTGGAACTTTATTTAAGAACTCAAATCAGTATATTAAACCTGAAACACATTGTTTTCAAAAGTGGAATCATTTTCCAATATCCAAACTCACCCCACATTTATCAAGAGCAAAACGGGCCTTTAATCACTTTTTCAAGGAACACTTTTTCTCAAATTAAATCCAAACTTTTAATCACGCGTCAAAGGAAAACATTTTTCAACAACCAATAACCACCCTTAAAGTTTCCAAAAATCAAGTTTAAAGGTCACACGACATTTCCTCTAACCAGGGTTCTAAGAAAAACACCATTTTCCATAAACAATACACCTTCCATTTTACACACACCAAAACCATTTTGAAACCCAATTCAACAAGATCTTCACATTTCATAAATAACTCATTTAGAAATATCACCAGGAAAGCACACACAATTAAAACCAAGAAAAATACTTCCACTGAAATGCTAGAAATAAGAAGATCAGACCACAACATTATAAATTACTACTTAATAATACTTTTAAATTTACTGAAACCCAATAAAAGACAAGGAATAAATAAATTCAAAATTTAAAGGCGAGTGCGATGGGAGACCTACCTCGAATCGGAATGAAAAAAACGACACGGCGCAAAACTCCCGTTGTGTAATGGTCGCACCGTATTGCGTCGTCAAACAGGTCCTAAAACAATAGACCGTTAAACAGGTTCAACAATAATAATAACATAATAGTAATAACAGTAATAATAATAATGTAAAAATAATAATAATAATGATAACAATAACATAATAATAATAATAATAATAACATTATATAATAATAATAATAATAACATAATAATAATAATATAATAATAATAATATAATAATAATAACAATAATAATTTAGCATAATATTAATAATAATATAATAATAACAATAATAATATAATAATCATAAAAATAATATAACAATAATAATAATAATAATAATAATAGAATAATATTAACATAATAATAATAATAACAATAATATAATCACAATAATAATAATATAATAATATTAAAGATATTAACATATTAAAAATAATAATGCTAATGTAATAATAATAACTCAAATATAATAATAATATAATAACAAAATAAAATAAAACACGCCTGACTTATAGGGGTGCGTGGAGATTCGGCGAAGAGGTCCGGCGGAGGTCGGGAGGAGGTGTGAGGCCGGTGGGGGTCGCTGGTGCATCTAAGGGGGGTCGGAACTGGGCGAGGTCGGCGGTCGGGAGGAGGTGCGGGCAGCGGCGCTGGAGCAGAGGCCGGAGGCCATGTGGCGGCGTCGGTGAGGTGGAGGCCGGCGATCGGGCGCCAGACGAGGGGTGCGGTTGCGGACGCCGGAGGCGGTGGAGGGAGCCGGGACATCAGAGGGAGCCCGAACGACAGCGGGCTGGAGGGGAGCGCGCAGGAGGTAGGGTCACCGGACGGAGGGGGGGGTATCGCCACCGGAAGGAGGGGATGCCGGTTGTGCGGAGGGCCGGGATGGAGGCGGTGACTGCATGAGGGGGTGCGCGCGGTGGGTTGCTGGCCGGAAAGAGACCGGCCGGGCGGCGGCCGGTGGAGCAGCAGGCCAGCGAGGCGGAAGCCGGAGGAGCGGAAGGCCGGCGTGAAGGCGGGCCGACGAGGCAGAAGAAGGGTGTCATCGTGGTGATGCGTTGGAGGCGGAAACCGGGGTGACGCCGGAGGGGAAGACCGGATTTCGGAGGATGCTGGTGCGGGCCGCGGGCGCTGTAAGGGGGAGGTCGCATAGAGGGCAGGGAAGAAGAGAGAGAGAGGGGGTATGAGGTGGGGAAGGCGGCGCATGGAGGGGGTGAGATTAGGGTTAGGGTATTAAAATATATATATATATATATATGATAATAATAATAATAATAATAATACTAATAATAATAATAATAATAATAATAATACAACAAAAATATAAATAATAATATAAGAATAACATTAACAATAATATATAATAATAATAACAAAATACTATAATCATAATAATATACTAATAATAACATTGAATATAAGTAATTAAATAAAACAAATCCTAAAAATAATAATGATTTATAAAAATAATAAAACTTTATAATAATAATAAAACCTTATAATAATTATAATAACAATATAAATAATAAGATGACAAAATAAAATTCTAAAATTTGAATGCTGGGCGAACACATAGTCACCCGGGACAAACGCAC
The DNA here is from genome assembly GCA_963277665.1 of Viscum album. Lineage (NCBI taxonomy): Eukaryota > Viridiplantae > Streptophyta > Magnoliopsida > Santalales > Viscaceae > Viscum > Viscum album. The sequence continues at coordinate 1,644,298,237 of OY728145.1, forward strand.
GGTCACCGCTAACGATGCGATGACCGCGCACTGGCGCGAAACCGCCAACACAACTAAACTTCGAAAATTCTAAACCGGGACCATGAAAGAAGAAATAATAATAATAGTAATAAGGACATCTGCGGTCGGGGTGTGACAATTCTCCCCACCTCAGACACTTTCTGCCCCCAGAAAGTCACGAAGCCAAAAGTCGGTCAAGATTCAGGTCTATGCCCAAACAGAACTAAAGGAACCGAAGAGAACTGAGAATATCGGATGACCTTACTCTACACAAGTCACACCCGACCAATTTAAGGGAAAACGGAAGTCCGAAGTTAAGGGAAAACACGAAAGGTTCTCCCCACCACAATACTTAACTGGTTCGAAAATTTAACACTCAAAACATACTACCACAAGGAGGCAGGTCCAGTGAGGGAACTCCTAACCGATCCAAACCGACTCCTATAACACGATCAGATTAATACCTCCGTCGAAACATTGAACCCGCGACTAGAGTCAACAACTTCAGCACCAGGGATAACCCACAGAAAGTACTTAACCAAACATCAAATTGGAGACATAATCTATTGAAGTTCACAAATCATAACCACATCCGACAAGAATAATAAATAGAGGTCAACCCACACAAGGGTCAAACACACTTTTAAGAAAGACACACGATTCAGAATATCACATCCACATGACAACTCTGCTTGGATTATCATAGAACAATTCCATCATTACATCATAGAAGGACAATGTACTTACAACGATGTTGAAACTTTAAAAGCAGATAAGAAAATATGAAAATATTTCTAATCGTTACATCGCCAACACAGAACAAAACCTGGACCAAAGCTTCATAGCCTTGGGAACTCCTGACTGTGCGCGAGCATTACCCCGAGACCTGAGGCTGGGGCTCTTATGGCTGAAGCATCTTCTGCCTCATAATCAGGTACTGACATTCTCCCATCACGATGTCCTCTTCATGCGACGCTTCCTGCAAAAAATCTCCAGATGACCCAGACAGCCGCATCGATGGCACGTCTTCAGAGGGTTGCGACAAGACGGCTTTAAATGCCCGAAATGACCACACTGATATCATACCATTGAACGATCTGATGAACTGGATGCTGGGACCAAGGGGGATAACTCTTAAGGAACAAGTATCTCTGGCGTATTTTCTACACGAGAGGGGGAAATCATACGAACAACCGGTGATGCTGGAGTACTAACCAACTGTGTTTCGGAAACCAACTCAGCCAAAAATGCTTCCTCCATCAGCTTCTCGAAACATTGGTCTTTAGAAGGAAGGGCTCACTCCTTGATCTCTGGACGAAGACCCCCAATGAAAAGAGAGGCCTTCATGAGCTCATGCGATGCTACCTCTGGAGAAAAGGAAATCAGTTACTTGAAATGGTCAACTTATGCCTTCACCATCTATTGGCCTTGTTGAATATGCACAAGCTCCCACTATTTCTCCAGCTTCACTTCCTCAGGTAAAAACCATTGGATGAAAACTATTTTAAATACATCCCACGTCACACCAACTTGCGTTGACGATGGGGTAACCATCTTCCACCGGTCCAGAGCTGGACCCTCAAAAAACTCCATAATTGCATGAACCTTACCATTATCGGGAGTCCCCAATGTTCTAAAGACACGCTCCACTCTCTCGATCCATTCCACTGCCTCCAACGGACCTTGATCACCATGGAGAATAGGTAAAGTCCGAGGAGGAACAAAAACTGGGCATGACTTATCTAAATCCTTAGAGACCTTTCTGGGCGGCATTTCCTGAGTGACATATAAAACTCAAAGTCAAAACCAATATCAAACCGAAGAAATATCAATAAAAGTGCCTTCATCAAAAAAAGTCAGCACAAAGACCAAACAAACGCAAACACAACCCAAAATAAAATCTCCTTTTTTTTTAAATCCCTTTTTTTATTTTATACTTTAAAACCACCTTCTTTCAAGACTACTTTCCAAAACCAATCCACATTCAAACCAAAAACTTTACAAAACCGTTTCCCCTTTAAAACCAATTTAGAAAACAAGGTCAAGCCTTTAATTTCAAATACACACCCAGGTAATCTCATGAACCTTTGCACATGTCCTCATCCACTGTACAATAATAGTCGCACCAATACACATTTTTTTTCATGCATTCTCACACATTTGCAAAAGCTCATAAAGAGGACTTGGGGTTTCATCCTGAACCATTCTCGACCAAATCCAAGCAATAACGAATTTGAAATTCAAGAGATTTCAGTTTTAAAACCCATTTCATACATTTAAAGTCTTTTAAAAGAAACTAGTCCAATTTTTCATAAACCTTTTTCATTTCCAACAATGTACTTACACAGACCAAAACAAAAGCAGCATCCAAATTTGCATCAACCACTGGAGTGAGAGACTAGTAGTCACACTCAACCTAGAGACATGGTAGTGGGCCATGTCCCAAGTCAGCGTCGACCACCAGGAGGAATTCAAACTGTGTACTCAGACTCCACATGGGTCACTACTCCATGTGAAATCACGATGTAACGTTGGCTTGCCTCCGTTGTCATATCTCAATCTAAGACAAACCAGAAAGAGACAAAGACACAATTCCCAGACTACCCCTGGCGACTCGAGGTGCGGAACAGGCGAAGGTTCATGATGTCCTTCCCGTACCTACCTCTCGAGTCCCGACAGTCCTAATCTCCACCTACCAGACAACCCAAATAACAAGAACCTGCCTCTGATACCATTTTGTCACGAACCAGCCCGGGCCGACCCTGAACCGGTCACCCGAGCTGGTCCGCGACAAGTCCCGAGGGGCATTCCCGATCCCCCCGGGATGGCAACTAGTGTCGGGGATTGAAATTTTAATCGTTGGGAATGATTTCATCCCAAACCAGAAACAAGATCAAAAGAAAGAATATAACTAAACAAAATAGACAACAACTAACAACAGAAACAAAACTACGTCACAAACATACCTCCACATGACCTCACAGTCACCAACCAAATAGACACCAGCGTCGCTCCATCACTGAGCGAATCAAACCAAGAAAAACCTGAACACAAGGAACCTGCAACTGAAATGGTAAAAGACAGGTGTGAGCACAAAAAGTACTCAGTAGGTGATCCCCACAACAAATCCCAAAGCACTTCCAGTAAATAAAGAATCTATATAATCCAGGTTTAAACTACAATGTATAAAAGTAAGCTCTCATAATGTTTCACTTGAAAATAAAAACACAAGACATTTCCCAATTCTTTTCCAATAATTGGATTCCTTTCGTTATTTCTAAACTCATTCCAAAAGGAAAGAAGTGTTAGATTTTTAAATATTACACAAAGAGAATAAAGTATTTTCATTTGAAAACCTTTTTCCTAAAATCTAATAGTATAAGCTGGGAAGGATGACTGTAAGTAAACAAGCAGGGAGAAACAAGTGCAAGTAAATGTAAACCAGAAGTTATAAGCAATAACCATGGGCGATCCTAATCATCCCTAGAAAACCCCTGGACGTACTCGGGTTCAGACTACCTGCCGGCATGGTACTCTACAGTCAATAACCAACTGGCCGCTCTAACAGCCAACCAGTGGCACGCCCCACAAGGCCTTACCTACCAAGGGGGAACTAACCCGTCTAATCGGGGTTAGCCAGCAACCATCTCTCGATTATCAAAAGGACACCCATGAACCCACGATAGTTTTAATAATACTCTGTAACTGGGAGGCCCTCGCACGTGTGACTCATCTCACCGCACATGCCAACCCCTTACACGGACACCACTACACGACAATCCTCGAAGGGAATTCCCCCTGTAGAGATGCCCCATAAGTACGTATATGTATATAAGTAGTCAGTTCACAATCAAAAAATGTGCCAACCGGGCCGCCACATCTTTCACATTTTAACTATATAATACTAAAGAATTTCTAAAGGGATATGACATACACCATTTCATTGAAAACCAAAAACACACTTAGAACTTTATTTAAGAACTCAAATCAGCATATTAAACCAGAAACACATTGGTTTCACAAGTGGAATCATTTTCCAATATCCAAACGCACCCCACATTTATCAAGAGCCAAAAGAGCCATTAATCACTTTTTGAAGGAACACTATTTCTCAAATGAATTCCAAACTTTTAATCACGCGTCAAAGGAAAACATTTTTCAACAACCACGAACCACACTTAATGTTTCCAAAAATCAAGTTTAAAGGTCACACGACATTTCCTCTAATAAAGGTTCTAAGAAAAACACCGTTTTCCATAAACAATACATCTTCCAATTTACACACACCAAAACCGTTTCAAAACCCAATTCAAAATGATCTTCACATTTCATAAAGAACTCATTTAGAAATATCACTAGGAAAGCACACACAATTAAAACCAAGAAAAATACTTCCACTGAAATGCAGGAAATAAGCAGAGCAGACCACCACATTATAAATTACTACTTAATAATACTTTTAAATTTATTGAAACCCCATAAAAGACAAGGAATAAATAAATTCTAAATTTAAAAGGCGAGTGGAATGGGAGACCTACCTTGAATCGGAACAAAAAAACGACACGGTGAAAAACTCCCGTTGCGTAATGGTCGTACCGTATTGTGCCGTCAAACAGGTCCTAAAACAATAGACCGTTAAACATTTTCAACAATAATAATAACATAATAGTAATAACAGTAATAATAATAATGTAAAAATAATAATAATAGTGATAACAATAACATAATAATAATAATAATAAAATAATATAATAATAATAATTATAATAATAATAATAAAATAATAAAATAATAATAATAATATAATAATAATAATAACAATAATAATTTTACATAATTATAATAATATAATAATAATAAAAATAATAATATAATAAGCATAATAATAATATAACAATAATAACAATAATAATAATAATAGAATAATATTAACATAATAATAATAATAACAATAATATAATCACAATAATAATAAATATTAAAGATATTAACATATTAAAAATAATAATGCTAATGTAATAATAATAACTCAAATATAATAATAATATAATAACAAAATAAAATAAAACACGCCTGACTTACAGGGGCACGAGGAGATTCGGCGGAGAGGTCCGGTGGAGGTCGGGAGGAGGTGTGAGGCCGGTGGGGGTCGCCGGTGCAGCTAAGGGGGGCCGGAACGGGGCGAGGTCGGCGGTCGGGAGGAGGTGCGAGAAGTGGCGGCGGAGCAGAGGCCGGAGGCCGTGCGGCGGCATTGGTGAGGTGGAGGCCAGCGATCGGGCACCGGACGGGGTGTGCGGTTGCAGATACCGGAGGAGGCGGAGGGAGATGGGACGATGGAGGGAGCCCGGATGGCAGAGGGTTGGAGGGGAGTGCGCATGAGGTAGGGTCACCGGACGGAGGGGGGTGTCGCCACCGGAAGGAGGGGATGCCGGTTGTGCGGAGGGCCGGGATGGAGGCGACGACTGCAGGAGGGGGTGCACGCGGTGGGTTGCTGGCCGGAAAGAGACTGGCGGGGTGACGGCCGGTGGAGAAGCAGGCTGGTGAGGTGGAAGCCGGAGGAGCGGAAGGCCGGCGTGAAGGCGGGCCGGCGAGGCAGAAGGAGGGTGCCGCCGGGGTGATGCGTTGGAGGCGGAAACCGGGGCGACGCCAGAGGGGAAGGCCGGATGCGGGAGGATGCCGGTGCGGGCCGTGGGCGCTGCAAGGGGGAGGTCGCGCAGAGGGCAGGGAAGAAGAGAGAGAGAGGGGGTATGAGGAGGGGAAGGCGGCGCATGGAGGGGGGTGAGATTAGGGTTAGGGTATTAAAATATATATATATATATATGATAATAATAATAATAATAATATTAATATTAATAACACTAATAATAATAATACAACAACAATATAAATAATAATATAAGAATAACATTAATAATAATATATAATAATAATAAAAAAATACTATAATCATAATAATATACTAATAATAACATTGAATATAAGTAATTAAATAAAACAAATCCTAAAAATAATAATGCTTTATAAAAATAATAAAACTTTATAAATATAATAAAACCTTATAATAATAATAATAATAATATAAATAATAAAATGACAACATAAAATTATAAAATTTGAACGCCGACCGAACACATAGTCACTCGGGACAAACGCACGGTCACCGCTTACGATGCGATGACTGTGCACTGGCGCGAAACCGCCAACACAACTGAACTTCGAAAATTTTTAACCGGGACCATGAAAGAATAAAAAATTAATAATAAGGACATCTACGGTCGGGGTGTGACACTTCATGATTATAGGTATCACAAAATACCTTAATAGAATTTATAATTTTCACAATTTAAAAAATTCATTTGATATTTCCCAAAAAATCTTGTGGTTTTGGTGGATTATATATAGCTTAGAAGGGTGGTGGTTTCCTATGTAAAAACACTTGGGTTGATCATTATCGCATCCATTTCCCATTTTTTCTAGTCTATGTTAATCCAAGGCATTGAAAATATTTTAGATTATAGAATAGACTACTCACACTATCAAATCAGTAAGGATTCACTAGAGATTGTCCTCACAGAACACCATATGTGACAACTTATTGAAAAATTAAATGAATTGTTCTTGGAGGTATGGTACTACATCAAATATAGGTGAAAAAAAAATATCATCAAATAATGTAAAATAACTAATTTAGTATAAATTAATCACTACAAATTTACTAAGATAAAATAAAAACTCAACCTAATATACACACTTCTCAAAATCCATTTATAACATAATGATCATTATGATTAGACTTTTTCAGGTGATAAAAATAGACTAACAAATATATCATAAATATATTGTCTTATTTTTACAAATAACATTTTGACATAATATTTTCAAAAAAATGAAATTGAGCTTATTTTAATATAAATTTTTGATTAACTCTCCTAGGTTATCACTATTCCAAACACCTCAAACAGCTAATGGTAAGGCCCAAATTGTGTTCCCTATCCCTATGATCTGACAACTAGATCCTGGTTATATTTAAATACATTTAAGAATCGATACACTAGAAAATTTTTACAAATGAAAATTAAAATAGAAAATATATATAATAATATCATTATGAAACTTTTTAGAAATACATATGAATGCTATAACGAGTTTAAAGAATAACATTTTTGAAGAAAATCATTAGGTAATCTAAATGTATGAAAGAAAAAATGAACTCATATCCATATGATGTGTGGATCAAACATTAAACATTTGACATTCATTGAATTATTCCACATTAATTGAGATACCTTCTACCACCACGTGTCTCTTTTTATTTACTTGCAGAAAAAACAAGATCTACAAACACACCCAATATTTTGTTTACAGTGACACTAAACAAACCTAGAAATATCCTAGTAATTGTTCTATATATTTTTTGATAAGGGTAAAACAATGTTAGTTTTTCAAAAAATAGGCATAGAATACATTTTTTAACCTATATCAAAATATGTAAAATTACCTCAAAAGATTGACAATTATAACCATTGCAAAGAAGTCCATTTTCAAATGAAATTTATTACTTCAATATCATTTCAATGAATTAAAATATTTTTAATAATATATCATATCCAATAATGGGTAAAAAATATTAGACAATGGATAACAACATGAAAACGAAGTCATAGTAAATAAGTGGTTTGGGAAGGAATGTATCGTCTTCAATGTATAATATTGACTAGTATACACCACTAGTCCAAAGGAAAAGATTAGAATAATTAGTGTTTATAAAACAGAAAATATATAAACCCCCAAAAATGTCATGCAATATATAGTTCAGTTATATAAAAATTATATATCCTCTATTTGAATGACATATCATGTAAATCATTCTTATTCCAATTCCAAACCCATCTTATGTACATTGGGTTCCATTGTGCTAAAACTATTCTAATTAAATGTAATTGAATGAAATTATTATTTATTGGAAAAACATTAACACCATTATTTTTAATATATATTTCATTAAAATATATTTTCAGGAAAATAACTCATACTTGGAAATCCCTTTGACAAAAAATAAAACATTTTTTAATTATGTTTTGTTAAAACACAACAAGATTTAACATCATTTTTCATGTAAATTTAACATGAAATGAAAAAAAATCATCAAAAAAAGTGAAAGGAAAATTATTTTCCATAAAATATCAATATAATTAACATTTTATAAAATTAAATATTATTATAAGAAATTATTTTATAAATAAAACATATAAAGAAAAATAATGATATTTTGATAGGATAATTATTTATCATAGAAACACCATCTTTAAAACATATGGAATTGAAAACAATTAATATGAACAAATTGAATATAAGAATTGATTGATCAATAAAAATATAAACTACCCTAGACCATGAATTCAAAATTAATAATCTCATGTTGGTGTCTTTTAGGTATGGATAATAATTGTCTGTATGTGTAATGAGGCCAACCCAAGATGAAAAAGGTTTCAAAAATAATAAAAAGGAATACATAATTAACATTTACAATTTTGAAAAATCATGTACCAAAAAAATCCCCTTAATGGCTATTGGAGGTGTCACATTTTTCAACCACATTGTTTCAAAAAAATAAACCAACTATTTGTAACAATTATATATAATCATTAATTATTTGATGATAATTTATATCATCTAGCGTAACTATATTCCCACACTAAGCCCTCATTATACACACTAAACTTCATTATAGTTTGAATGGAGGAACCACATAGTTCTAATAACCATTCTCCAATGGTGAATAGTCCCAAATAACACTATTTTTTCTAAAAAATTATAAAATATACCAAGATAAAAACCAAATGAATGATATTTTGATGGTACTAAATTAAAAAATATAATTTTAGGGAGAGCTCAAGTGAATTTTTACACCAAAATATAAATAATATTTTATGTATTAGTTTATTTTCAAGTATATTAAATTTAAATGATTTTACAAAAAATTTAGAAGTAAAAAGGGTAAAAATATATAGTCAGGGTGTGATCTATCATCGTGGTGGAGAATCATTGTATACTATATTAGTATATGGGAGATGTTTTATAGTTGTAATTTTAAGATGAAAGGAAACAATGTAACATTGTATGGTTTGGAAGAGGTGGTATTTTTTATAATGGTTAGGGACCATTCCATGTTTTGGGTCCCCATGATTGTGGTATATGAAACATGCCACAACACATACATATAAGACTACACCATGATAAGGATCACTGGTTTCTAACACAGGGAACTTCATACGATATCTTTTCATTGTGGTGGCCTAAGGAATATCATTTCCATGTTTTTATACTATTTTTTAGAAGATAAATTTATACATTATCCCCCATACAGGTTGATAGTTTTTTATCCAATTGTTTATTAGGTCATGGAATTAATTTGATCTAGTTATCTCTCATTTCAATATCCTTTGTTTGTAAGAATTTTATTATCAATGTCATTGTTACCCTAAATGGTAAATATATATTTCCGCCTTATTCTCTATTTCATGCTCCCTATATTATATCTCATATCGAGTCCATTTATATATTGATCCCTACCCACATTGGGGTTTGTAACATCTTTTTGAGATGAATCAAATAAATGGGACTTTTTTGTTTACGGATTATAAACAGATTATCATTTATCTAAATTAAATTTCTCCTTAAATGTGACACGTTGTGGGTTTTTGTGAGGTAATTCCACATAGATATTAGTTTTTCTGTTTTTATATTTCCTTATAATTTCTTTTCATGTAATTGAATTAATTTTTTATTAATTAATTTTTTATCAATTATATATAATTTTTTTATAATTTAATTGTATTTTAAAGATTATTTAATATTAATTCACTAATAGAAAGAAATATGAGTATGAAGAAATTTATAATATTAAATATTCTATTTATGTTTCATGATATTGATAAAATAATATTAATGATAATATTAGAAAAAATGAGATATTCAATGGTGTTTTATCTCATTTCAATAGCAAAGAGGGTGGAAATGTTATTTACATGGAATACGTTTTATAAGAAAAAATTGGTTATGTTTCCTAAATAGTTCTAAAAAATTATTTTTTAAACAATTAATGTTTTGATTACAATGGTTTTCATTAACATTGGGTTGAAAAATATTATTTTATGTCAGAAAAAATTTCATTTATTTCCATGTATTTATATGAATAAATTCATGTCTGAAACTTTTTAAATTATATTTCCAATGTATGGGTGTTCTCCCCTATGACGGTCCCCTTAGTTATCTCCACATGCTATAAACTAATAACCCCGAGGAGATCTATGTATTATAAATTTTTTATGATGTTAAATTGTTTTTATTATTGAAACATAATTAGTGGTTGAATGAGACTTATAAATAATGTTGATTTGTGTGCTGATATTTTCTTCATTCTTTTAATACCCACTCATTTATTGTGTCATGTGAAAATAATAAAATTATTAAAAGAAATAATTAGGTGGTTCTAATAATTTTTATTTTATATCAAATAGTTTTTATTTCTTATAGAAGAAGAGGAATCCATGTGTAATGGCCCGAACCCACTTGGTCCATTATGTTACCAAAACATGGCTCCACCGAAATGGTGGAACCCTGACGGTCGCACACCGATCATGGTGGCACTGTGATGGTTGCATTGTGAGGGTGACACTGCAATGGTGCCAACGCAACAGTGGCACCGTTTCCTCACCCAGGGTCTTCATTCTTATCCAGTTCCTAACATTTCTGCTCCCAGAACATATCTTTTGACGTAAAAAATGATCTAATGCCCCTTTCTAATCCCTTTAATTCCCATAAATAATATATAAAATCCCCCAAGAGTCGGACACACCATAACTTACACAAACCTGGGGTTTTTCCTTGGTGTCACGCCCTTTCCCATACCTTCCAGATCCACCCCTATCACGCATTTCCTTATGTTTAAAGAAAACTGTTTAATGTACAGCCATTATTCCACCACCCTGATGGGAATAATTAAATAAGAATAAATCGTATCATGTGTAACCTCCCAACCGCATGGGAAACTATCATACGACTTTAAAGTGGCTCAAATTTCTTTATCCAGTAATAACATGATCTCATATTTATATCATGCTAGAGTTTCTTTCTTCCCCTTCATGGATATATTTATTTCTTCTCCCAGGTGTGCTTGGAGTCCCTCCTTCCCGAGTCATGTGGTGCACCTGTGCTTGAGTTTTTCCACTCATCCTTGAAGTCCCCATAGTTCCTCTCCTGCAAGTCGTGCATCCCTAGTTCTTGGCGTGTGGAGAAGAACGTCGATCTCGGATCAACCAGGTAGTGTTTTTCCTTCATCTCTATTATGGTGTATCATGTTGGGTGGGTACTCTATTATTTCTGCGACATGGATGACACCAAAAATTAATGAAGATAACAACAAGAATTTTATGTAATGAAGGTGGGGTGTGATCAATGTTCTGCTGATTTTCCTTGCGCTTGATTATTTATGTTGTGAATTGTGTGGGCCTATAGCCAATAAAAATCATGGACGTTGGTGGTATTTCGCTGTGCATTAATGAACCAACATCTTCTGTGATGATTGAATGGATCCAACATGGGGATTTGGTTAATCACGTAAACTCGACTGATTAAATGAATGTCCATTGAACAACAATCCTAGTGTGATCACCATGGTTAACCAAACATAAAGAAGAAAACAGAGTAAAAGATGTACTTGAGTCTGGAAAATTCCTTGCTCTGTCTTGGTGGCATGCATGTTTGTTCTTCTTGATTATTATGGGGTGTTATGGATGGGGATAGGATCCTCTATTGTGGCATAATTGTTGGTTGTGAGTCTGAATCTGTGTGGGGCTGTATCTCGAGGTGTGGGTTGGTTCCAGTACATTTAGGGATCTCCCTGATCCCTTTGTTGTTGTGACTTCACAAGAGAACCGGGTGTGAATGCTTAAATTATTGTTTGGTTGTCTCTTTCTTTATATGGTTTGCAGTTATGCCTCATAGTTTCCCAGTAGTGAAAGATTCACCTAAATGGGATCAAATGAACATGAAAACAATAATGGTTTGAATGGGGAATTGGTTTTGGGAATGAGTTGTGATTGGCCGTGAGTGTTGTGCCTTCTTTTATGAATGAATTGTAACAAGGGTGTTATGCTTAGGTTGGATTTGGAAACCCTAGGTTTTGATGAGTGATTCTTACCTATGCATATATCTGTAGTTTTTATGTTTCTTATTCACGCCCTACACAAGTTGAGCACGTGGTGCCGAACACCCCCATTTCACAGGGGATGGTGTTTTCCCAACACTCCTATGAGTGGATGGTTATTAGATCATTTAATTATCACTTTCTAAATTATCCCAGGACTCTTAGGAATATTGTGATGGCCTAAGGTCCATTATAGACCATGTTTCTTTAGGCAGGGTAGTTGTGGTGGTTGGCCCAGGTATGTGCGGGCAGGTTGATTCCAAAGAATCTTCATGATCAGGCCCAGGTGTCTTCAGGCATGGAAGTAGTTGTTCTGGCCCAGGTGTTTGCAGGCATGGTTGCACGTGCTGGTTGTGGCCCAGTTTTTTGCAGGCAGGATGTGTGGTTGTGGACCAGGTGTGTACGGGCGGGGTGTTCAAGTGGGACTAAGGTGAGAATGGCGGGATTGGTTCGATATGTAGGATGTCTTCAATAACCACTGGGAAAGTGGTGCAAGGTACCCAAATATTGATGTGCTATTATTACTTATTACATGGATTGTGTTTTTTGGGGAGTGTGCCTTGGTGAGGCTTGGGTGGATAGTTTTCCTTTCTTGGTGCTTTGGTTATCTCTTCTTTCCATGCGGCATTAGGATGCCTCCCCACTTATGCACAAGAGTCTTCGGTTTTCTCTGCTGTGTATACTTATATACTCACCCTACGTATATAAAACTACATTCAAGCTTCAAAGAGGACTTCAGGGATCGTGGAGGTCCATACTAGTTCAGATGTTGGGACAGTTCCTGTTGTTTTTTTCTTACTTTTGGCACTTCCTTTTTGTGGTTTTTCTTTTACTTTTGTATCATATACTTTTGGAACATGCATATGGGAATGGTTTGTTTTGGCATTACTTGTTCTTCAAGTTTTGGTATTCTAGGTTTTTCTATCTTATCTCCCAATGATAATAAATAAAATAGGGTAGTTCCTTCCATCTTGTGTGTGATTCTATACCCTTGGTGGTAGTATCCACTACGGGGCCAATTGAAGGCGGGTCTTAGGGGTCATTATCTCTCCTTCAACTTGAAGAAGGAAGGGTCTAGCAATCTGTTGTCCCTTCTCTCATCTTGGTGAAGGTGGGTCGTGACATAATGGTATTAAAAGAGATTGAGAAATAGGATGGAGTCTGGAGTTAGGAATAGTGAGGATTTCATGGTAGGGTAGGGAAACAGCATTAGGAAATCTTGGTGCATGAAATAGGCTAGGGAAGACCGGCTAGGACAAGGGATTTTAGGGCCCCCCGTGATCTGATGCAAGGACTCTGGGCCTACCGAACGACCAAGTGAGGCTATGCTGATTGCAGGGTAGAGACCCTAGTAAAGTTAAAAGCATCATAATAACTTGTGATCTTATGTTTCATGGGTATTTTGGGGATTAAAATGAATAATAAGTGTAAGAAAAATTAAAAAAAATATATTCTACACTACTCGGTCTTAGGTATTCCATGTTTACCTTGCAGCTATGGCTCCTAGGAGATTACCATAAGTAGTGAGGGTGATCGAGGCCCAGATGATTGACTTGGCTGATTGATGGAGGGATGAACTAGAGTAGGAGGATGATCAGTGGCAGAGGACGCTTCGTGCCTTTTAGCGGCAGACCCTCAGAAAGTATGAGGGTAGCATCTCAGACACGGAGACAGAAAGCTAGATAGAAGAGCTGGTGATATATTTCAGCATGATCCGGGCGTCAGCGGAGTAATAGATTCCTATGGCTGTAAGCCAGATTCATGGAGCAACAAGTCTGTGGTGGATGCTTTTTCTTAGGGAGAAGAGGGAGGCTGAGGTGACATGGACTGACTTCAAGAAGGAGTTCCAGGCGGAATTCATCTCTTCCACGATGAAGGCTGAAAAGAGGCAGGAACTACTCTCCCTCTTGCAGGGGAGTATGTCAGTGAGTGAGTTGGGGATCAAGTTCAAGGATCTCCTCCACTTTGCTCCGTACCTCTTTCAAGATGAGGAGTCTTGGGCGAGACGTTTGGAGGAGGCACTTCGACCTTCTCTTCAGTATACATTTACTCCCTTCACCCTACCGATGTACTTGGAGGTCCAGAAGAAGGTTGAAGTGGTGGAGAGGATGCACAAACTGGGAGGTGTATCGTGAGAGGGAATCCAGTTGGGGTTGTCTAAGGGGAAAGCCTTCAGCAGTAGGCCTCTAGCAGCAAGGCCCTCTAGGTGTTGACCAGCAGGAAGCAGGCCTCAGTAGTTCCAGTTCCGATCTCCCGACCCTTTACCTTTTCTTTTAGGCCCAGTTCCATGATGTTTCTTCTATGGAAGCCATGGGAACCATCAGAATAATTTCCCGAACAGATTACAGTACAGAGAGGGTGGGCAGGTTTAGCGCTCAATTCCACAGCAGCAGTTTCTAGCTAGGCCCTTTCAGCAGCAGCAGTAGGGGTAACAAGTTCACACACCAATGAGACCAGATGTGGCGGGAGGAGGCTGACCCCAGGGTGCCCCTCAGGGACCTTGACCAAGGCGTGGTTCGGGAGGCAGCTAGTAGCTGAGAGGAAGGGGAGATGGTAGTGGATAGTTGCATGCCGGAGAGGCAGCAATTCTAGCAGGGCCAGAAGCCGTTCGAGGTACGATCAGCTTGTTTAGTACCCTTGCTTATGCCTTGTTCGATACAGGAGTTTCACACTCCTTTATTGCACCCAATCTGGTCCGTGCTCTGAGTTTAGACACTGAGAGACTTTTAGTTCCCCTGGTGCTGAGCACACCAATTGGAGGTCAGACCGACTTGTTTTATGTTTTTTGAGGGTGTAGACTGATGATAGGGCCACATCAGTCTATCAGGGATCTTCTACTATTGTGGAGACAACCTTATGATTTCATCCTAACCATTGAATGGCTGTTCTCCGTATGTGCCATCATTGACTGCTTCTGAGGAAGGTTCATGTTTTCCGAATTGGGCGGCCGATGTGTAACTTTCACCAGTGAGTGGGGTTGCCTGAAAAGAAGCACACTAGAGGATCCCCTCCTTTCCTTGTTAGCTGAACTATTAGTGGAGTCGGCGGATGTAGAAATGTTGGAAGTCCCAGGGATCGTCAGCGAGTTTATAGATGTATTCCCTGAGGAGGTGGGGACTATACCCCCTTGACTTGATGTTGAGATCGAGATAGACTTTCAACCTGGTGCCCATCCGATTTCGAGGGCTCCTTAGAAGATGGCACCTTCCGAGTTGCAGGAGTTGTGGGTACAAATTGATGATCTGATGAAGAAGGGTTTTGTTCGACCATGTTTGTCACCATGGGGTGCTCCATAATTATTCGCAAAGAAGGAAGATGGTGGTCTCAGGCTGTACATAGACTACCGAAGACTGAATCAGCAAATGGTCAAGAACTGTTACCCTCTCTCGAGGATAGAAGACCTTTTTGACCAATTAAAAGGGGCATGGTGGTTCTCCAAGATTGGCCTACATTATGGATATCAACAGTTGAGGGTGAAGGAGGGATACATCTCGAAGACTATATTTATATGCAGATATGGGCACATTGAGTTTGTGGTCATCTTGTTTGGCATTATGAACTCTCCATCTGTGTTTATGGGGCTCATGAACTCCTTCCTACGAAAATACCTAGATCGGTTTGTATTCATGTTTATTGACGACATCCTAATCTACTCAAGATCAGAGGAGGATCACGCTGAGCACCTGAGAACAGTTTTAGAGGTCCTCTAACAGCACCAACTCTACGTAAAGTTGTCCAAGTGCAAGTTCTGGATGCAAGAAGTCTGCTTTCATGGGCTCGTGGTGTCCGAGTAGGGAATAGTGGTGGACCCATCGAAGGTCAAGGCAGTTGTTTCTTGGGAATCATCCAAGAAAGTGGCAGAAGTTCATAGTTTCCTTAGAATAGAAGGCTACTATCGGAGGATCATACCCAACTTCTCCCGAGTTGCGGCACCTTTGACATCCTTGATGAAGAAGGACCAAGCACTCACGTGGAATGGGCAGTGCAAGGCAGCCTTCAGCTATCTGAAGAATATGTTGGTAAGTTCTCCATTGCTGAGGTTCCCAGAATAAGGGGTGGCGTATGAGGTATTTTGTGATGCTTCAGGAAAAGGCCTCAGGTGTGTTCTGATGAAACAATAAGGGGTAATCTTTTATGGGTCTAGACAGTTAAATCCCCATGAGCGTAATTATTACACCCTTGATTTAGAGCTTGCGGTGGTCGTGTTCGCACTAAAGTCGTGGTGGCATTACCTCATCAGGGAGTGCTTTGTGGTCTTTATGGATCACAAAATCTTGAAGTATATCTTCTCCCAGTGGGACCTGAACTCACGAAAATGAAGGTGGATGAAGTTATTTCAGGACTGCAACATCGAGATTTCATACATCTCATAAAAGGTAATGTGGGGGCCGATGCCTTGAGCAGGTAGTTGCGGAAGGATGCGGTTCGAGAGTCGGCAGATGCTTGGAAGGTGATGGAGGAGTTGGCTGCCCTACACCTAGATGCGAGGATGGATGGTGTTTGAGGTTACCTGTATCATATTTCATTGCAGTCTTCTCTACTGTGGAAGGTGGAGGAGTCTCAATGGGGAGACACAAAATGTGAAGTGATGCGTGACTGGGTTAACCAAGGCGCTGCTCCAGAAGGGTGGACGAAGGATGGTCAGAATCAGATGCTTTTACAAGGGAAGTTGTTCATTCCAGAGGCGATGCGTGAGGGAGTTCATGGTGAGTTCCATAACTCACCCCTAGTAGTGCGCCAGGGAGTTTCCAAGATGTACCAGGGTCTGAGGAGTCAGTTTTGGTGGCCCGGGGTAAAACATGTGGTAGCAGAGTTCATGGCCAGGTTCCTAGTGTGTCTGTAGGTGAAGTCTAAACACCATGTTCCAGGTGGTTTTTTGTAGCCTTTAGACGACCCTGAGTGGATGTGGGATGAAACCTCGATGGATTTCTTCACAGTGCTACCCATGGTTCAAGGAGGCTGTGATGCTATCGTGGTAGTAGTGAATTGGTTAACGAAATCGGCTCACTTTCTGATGATCAAGGAGTCGGGTGCAGTGGATGCCTTAACACAAAGGTACATGGATGAGGTGGTGTGGTTGCTTGGATTTCTGAGGTCCATAGTCTCAGATTGGGATGCATGGTTTACCTCACGAATATAGAGAGGATTGCAGCATTCTTTTGGCACCCAGCTACGACTTAGCAATGCTTTCCATCCTTAGACAGATGGACAGACAGAGCGCACCATCCAGAAGTTGGAGGATATGCTACAGGAGTGTATTCTGGACCTTGGGCGATCGTGGGTGTGACACTTTCCTCTGGTAGATTTTTCCTACAATAATGGATATCACACTGCCATTGGCATGGATCCGTTCGAGGATTTGTACGAAAGGCCATGTCACTCACCCGTGTGCGGGACCAAGGTTGGGGAAACAAGTGTTCTTGGCCCAAAAGTGGTGCAGAGCACGACGGAGAAGGTTCATCTTATATGGGAGAGGATGAAGGTGACTCAGGATCGGAAAAATTCATATGCCTATAATAGGAAGATACCAATGGAGTTCAATGTTGGGGACCACGTATTCTTGAAGGTCTCCCCTAGGCATAGACAACAGAGATTCGATAGGGGGGGTAATCTTCCTCTACGGTTCATCAGACCTTTTGAAGTGTTGCGGAGGGTCGGAGAAGTGGCTTATCATCTAGCGTTACCACCGCCGCTTCTGAGAATAATGATGTCTTCCATGTATCTCAACTCCAACGGTATCTACCTGACTATTCACACGTCCTCGATTGGGGAATGCTGGATATCAAGGACTACATGACTTTTGGGGAAAAACTAGTGAGGATCGTGGATCACGAGGAGAAGATGCTCTGTGGATGGACCATTCCTTTGGTTCATGTGTTGTGGAGGCATGACGGGATCGAGGAAAGTTCCTAGGAATGGGAGACGCAGATGTGCGCCCAGTACCTTTTGAGTTTTGTCCTATTTTGTTTGTACTTTTTTGTGATATAACGCTTTAAATTATTAACTATCGAATGTGCGGTTTACCTTGTTCTGTGGAAGTCTGTGAATAGTACTGGATATGGGGAGGGGAGGACCTGTTCCCTAATCAAGACTCATTATGGGGGATACGATTAAACTCGTGCGACTGAGTCAGTGCCGCCCAAAGAGGATAGTATCTTAACCCAGAGGAAGAAACTCCATATCCAATATGAATGGATAGTTTGACCCTTTAATCTTGCCTAGTTACATGGGAGAGAGGTGTTTCAAGATGTCAATGAGGTTCACTCCTGAGAGGTATCTTTCAAGGTGGTTGTTTGAAACCCTATTTTTCTTCTTTATAGTTTTAATTCTCGAGGGAAAGAAGAGTTTGAGAGGTATCTGATGTAATGGCATGGACCCACCTGGTCCATTACATTACCAAAACACGGCTTCACCGAAATGGTGGCACCCTGACAGTCGCACACCTGTCACGGTGGCACCATGAGCGTGACACTATGAAGGTGGCACCGCGAGGGTGACATCCTGAGGGTGACACCGTGACGGTGACACCATGATGGTTGCACCGTGAGGGTGACACCACAACGGTGGCACCGTGTCCTCACCCAGGGTCTTCGTTCTTTTCCAGTTCTTGACCTTTCCTCTACCGCAACGTATCACTTGACATAAAAAATGATTTAATGCCCCTTCCAAAGCCATTTAAATCCCATAAATAATATCTAAAATCCCCCAAGAGTCAGAAAAACCGTAACTTACCAAAACATGTGGTTTTTCCTTGGTGTCATGCCCTTTCCCATACCTTCCAGATCCACCCCTATCACGCATTTCCTTATGTTTAAAGAAATTTTTTTAATGCACATCCATTATGCCACCACCCCGATGAGAATAATTAAGTAAGAATTAATCCCATAATGCGTAACCTCCCTACCACATGGGAAACCAAGATCTGAATTTAAAGCGGCTCAAAATTCTTTATCCCGTAACAACAGGATCTCATCTTTATATCACGCTAGATTTTCTTCCTTCCCCTTCTAGGATAGAATTCATTCTTCTCCCTGGTGTGCTTGGAGTCCCTCCTTCCCGATTCCTGTGGTGCGCCTGTGCTCGAGTTTTTCCGCTCATCCTTGGAGTCCCTGGAGTTCCTCCACTGCAAGTCGCGCATCCCCAGTTCTTGGAGCATGGAGAAGAACTTTGATCCTTGATCAACCGGGTAGGGTTATTCCTTCGTCTATCTTTTGGTGTATCATGTGTGGTGGGTACTCTATTGTTTCTGTGGGATGGATGACACCAAATTTTAATGATGATAAATAACAGACTTTTAAAGAATGAAGGTGGGGTGTGATCGATGTACTTCTGCTTTTACTTACCCTTGATTATTTTTGTTGTGAATTGTGCAGGCCTATACCCACAAAAAATCATGGTTGTTGGTGGTCTTTCTTTGTGCATTAATGAACCGCCATATTCTATGATGATTGAATGGCTCCTACATGGAAATTTGGTTAATCACGTAAACTCGGCCGATTAAATGAATGTATAGTGAAAAAAAATCCTTGTGTGATCACCCAGGTTAACCAAACATAAAGAAGAAAAAATAGTGAATGATGTATATGAGTGTCGAAACTACCTTGCTCTATCTTGGTGGCATGTCTGTTTGTTCTTCTTGTTGCTTATGGGGTTATATGGATGGGGATGGGATACTCTAGTGTGGAAAAATTGTTGGTGGTGATTTTGAAGCTGTGTGGGGCTGTATCTCGAGGCTTGTTTTGGTTCCAGTACTTTGAGGGATCTCACTGATCCCTTTGTTGTTGTGACTTCACAAGAGAACCGGGTGTAAATTCATAAATTGATGTTTGGGTGTCTCTCTCTTTCTCTGGATTGTGGTCATGCCCCTTAGTTTCCCAATAGTGCAGAATTCACCTTAATGGGATCACTTGAACTTGAAAACAAGAATGTTTTGAATGGGGAATTGGTTTTGGAATGAGTTGTGACTTGGCCATGGGTGTGGTTCCTTTTTTTATGAATGAATAGTAAAAAGGGTGTTATGCTTAGGTTGGTTTTGGAAACCCTAGGTTGGGATTAATTCTTGTTACCTATACATATAACTGTAGTTTTTATGTTTCTTATTCGTGCCCCACCCAAGTTGAGCACTTGGTGCCGAACACCCCCATTTCATGGGGGAGGGTATTTTTTCCAACACTCCTATGAGTTGCTGGTTATTAGCTCATTTTCTTCTCACTTTCTCGATTAGACCTAGACACTTTAGGTATGCTGTGACGGCCTGAGGTCCATTATAGTGAATGTTTCTTTGGGTAGGGTAGTTGTGGTGGTTGGCCCAGGTATGTGCGGGTAGGTTGTTTCCCATGATTCTTCAGGAAGAGGCCCAGGTGTCTTCGGGCGTGGCAGTAGATGTTCTCGCCTAGGTGTTTTCAGGCATGGTTACATGTGGTGGTTGTGGCCCAGGTGTTTGCGGGCGGGATGTGTGGTTGTGGCCCAGGTGTGTGTGGGCGGGGTGTTCCAGTGGGACTACGGTGAGAATGGAGGGATTGGTTCGATGCGTAGGATGTCTTCAAGAACCAGTGGGAAAGTGGCGTGGGGTACCCAAATATTGATGTGATATTATTACTTATTACTTGGCTTGCGTTATTTGTGGTGTGTGCCTTGGTGAGGCTTGGGTGGATGATTTTACTTTATATGTTCTTTGGATACCTCTTCTTTCCACGCGACATTAGGAAGCCTCCCCACGTGTGCATGAGAGTCTTTGGTTTTCCCTGCTTTAATATTTCCATGAGGACTTCAGGGATCGTGCAGGGCCGTACTAGTTCAGACATTGGGATATTTTCAATTCTTGTTTTATTTCCTTTTCACTTCCTTTTTGGGGGTTTTCTTTTTTACTTTTGTATCATTTAATTTTGGAACATGCATATGGGAATGGTTTGTTTTGGCTTTACTTGGACTTATAGTTTTGGTATTCTGGGTTTTGTTATCTTATATCCTAATCCTAATAAATAAAAAGTGTAATGCCTTCCATATTGTGTGTGATTCTATACCCTTGTGCTTGTCGCCACTCTAGGACCTATTGAAGGCGGGTCTCACGGGTCATTATCTCTCCTTCAACTTGAAGAAGGATGTGTCTAAAAATCTTTTGTCCCTTCTCTCATATTGGTGATGGTGGGTTATGACACTATGGAAGGATAGTGGACCACAAATAATTAACCATACTATGAAATATTATTGAAAACAATGTCACACTCAAGATTTAATTTCTTGTAAAATATTAATTTTTTATACAATTTATTATTCCATAGATTTCTATAGTGTTTTTTTCATTTAATATAGTATATTTTTGGGATACATAGTTTGGTACAAGGTTAGTACATAGTAATGAGAAACTATCCCCTATAATTAGTAATCCATGTTTAAAGGAATGTTTCACTTGAATGCTTATGTGATTAGGTACCTGTTTTGGGAGACCATACTGCCTAAACACTGAACCTCTACATTTTGAGATAGATTCACCACACACTTCTAAAAATGGTGGATCTAAAAAGTATGGCTATAAAATTATTATATATTTTTTAATTTTTATAATTTTACTCCCACCATATTTAACCCCTTAAATACCTTATTTCATCCCTCATACGACCCTCACAGCCTTAAGATAACCTCACATCTTATCCACTCCAGTTTTCTATAAACTATTTTATGTTTTTATATACATAATTCAATTGGAAACTATATAAGTGTATCATATCTTTTCCCATTCGTCTCATCGACCTTTCTATTGAGTTTCCTTCTCTCATGTTTGGTATTTGACCTAGGGATGCTCTAATATAAATTCCTTGTCTGGGATTTTGATGTTAATGGTGAGTTATTCTATTATAAGGATCACAACATATTGGGAATTTTTGTTTCTAACCGGTTTTAGGGGTTCTAAATATAAATATATGTATTTACATGTTGGTCCATTATATTGTGATTAAATGCTATTTCCTCCCTTTATAAATCATTTATTATTTTTTATTTGTGGTTGAATGGGTGATATCAAAAAGGTATTATTATATGGGAGGATTCATTAAAATCTTTACACATCAATATAAATTGGTGTGAAATTTTTTCATGATTGGTGATTTCATGGAATGTGATAAAAAATGATTTGAATAGTTTTTAAAAGAAAACAAGTAAATGTGGTAACCTATGGTTCTTAGGAAGAAAACATAGGAATAGTACCATAAGAGAAATTTTAGGCCCTTGGGTTGATCACTTTCTTTTTATTATTCTACAACACCCTCTAAACAACATTAATATACTATAGTTAGTACTTGATGTTTTCCTTCATCCTCTACAATATCAATTATTTGGTGAGAGTTACATCTCTTATTAATGATAAATGGTATGAATAACCTAGTAATATATTTAACGTAGTTACTTATTTACAATCCATGGATTTAATTTTTTTATTATACTGGTTATTAGTTATTAATTCATTTGTTACCTAGCATTCAAATGTTAAATCATGTTTTAAAACTAAATAATTATATTTCATTCGTTCAAAACTAGAACATGTAATTTTAATATAATCTATATGCATGAAATACATGGTAGGATCCTACTGGTAATGTCAACTCATACTATTCATGTTACAAATGGGTTTTTTAGACCATTAAATTTCTGACTCAGGTAAACAACATGCCTCATTTACTGGAAATGACAACTCTTTCTAGATGATTTATCTTTTATGGATAGTTGATAGTGGTTTCCTGAAGGGTGTTGTCCCTCATTTCATTATTACTCATGGGGTTTTTTCCCACCACATTTTTAGTTTCAGGGGATTTTTGGTAAAAAATATAAAATTGATACATAATAATTTCGAATTATATTACATATTTAATAGATTTTAGTTTGATACATTTTTCAATTTTTCTAATGAGACATCATATAGTTCTTTATTCTGATTATTATGGGATATATCACTATTAAAACTATTATTTGATTCCAAGGGACTAGTTTCAAACCAATAGGGATTGGAAATGAAATTTATGATATTTCATTTGATGGGTATGATTTAATTTTTGGATATAAGCCCCATCCAGTTCGTGGAAAAATTATATCAAAGTAGGATTCTACATTCTTTGGGCATTGTTATTTGGGGTTGTTCGGATAAAAGGGATCTTGGAATATAAGTTATTTTAGAACTGGTTTAAATTTGGGTTTCTATCCAACACAAATTTTGACTAGCCTTTTGTTGATTTGGGATAACTCCTCTATAAGGTGTATGACAGTAGATATAGACTAATTAAGGAAAACATGGTATGATAGTGTGGATTTAATTGTATTATGATCTATTTTGATATTATTTTGGATTATGTGTGTGTTTTTATTGTTGGGTACTTAAATCCCAATGGTTTTATTTATATATGGTTTCTTGTATCTTGTTATTTTATTTTTGTATTATCATGCATCCCCAAATAACTATTATACATCTATGTGAGGTATAAAATGAGAATTCCCTATCACCATTTGATCAGAGATTATGAGAGGTAGTGGTTTTTGTAATTTGAACCTAGGATATTGGTGTGGGATTTGGTCCTGAATTGGATAGGGAATCTTAATGGGACTCATAGAAGGATTGCAATAAAGATTTTCTCAAGAGTAAACCCCCTTTATTTTGGGGAATCACCTATCCCATAGATTTTGATGATTGTGTGTAGAGAGATGATAAGATCATCAAGTACATTTGGAATCAAAATTTTGTTATGTTTATGCATAAATAGTTTTTTTTGAATTCCCTGGTCAGAGGTTTTTGGAGAAAGTGGTTAAATATGGTAAGAATTTGTAAATTGGATTTAATAACATCAATTTATTCTTCACTATGACGTTTGGTCCTGAAACATTGGTACATTCTAGTTATTGTGAGTTCTTTGAAACCTAACTGAGATATAATTCATTGATTGATAATTATAATCATTTCATGGAGAAATTACTCAATTCTCATAAGATATTTACAAATGAAAAGTGAAATAATTTTTTTAAAATGTGTATTTGATTATATATTCAATCATAAGACTTATTATTAGAGTTAAATTAATTTTATGAATTTTATAACCAATATTTTATGGTGGGGAATGACCATAAATATATGTTAGTATGGATTAGTATGATTCTATAATTGAGAAAAAGTGAAATTGGATCATTTAAACAACTGAAAGTGTGAGTTGTTGTGGAATAAGGTTTGTAGTAGTGTTGTATATCCACCATGACTTACATCATCATCTTTATGTGGTTTTTATATGTTATGTACATTAATGTTAATGAAATCATGGAACATGTGATCTACTTGTCATGGCCCAACTAGCTCATTCCAATAACATGGATTCTCTGACCACATTCAATAGTTTTGAATGGTGTTTCCCCAAGATAGAGTGGAGTCATCTTTATAGTTATAGTGGGAAACAACATAGTCTGATGCTTAAAATTAAATGATATATCATTCTTATGTGATTATTTGTAAGGAAGAATATTCAACTGAGAATAGTAAACATAAGGAAGAGATAAAAGTTAGTAGTAAGCCACAATCACAAATAGAGATGAATAATCTTCATGTTATAGATCAGAAATAGGTGGAATCTAATGTGGGATAAGAGATAGTTCTAGGTGCTGTTCATGTTTCATCATCCATTGTAATTTCATTGTTTGATATAGGTCCTTGTCATTAAATAATCTATACTCAAATTGTAGATTTTTTTAATCTCCTTACTAAGATTATAACATATTTAATGGGGTAGGTACACCTATAGGATATAGAATATAGTGGGGTTACAGTCACTGATTTTATCCTATGATTGAATTGTATAATGTTATTCGAATCAAGTATATATTTATATCATATATGGGTGGCATTCAATACACCATATGGGATAACTGATGTTTTTAATGGTGAATGGGATCTAGGATTATGTTGGGAAAGACCACCACTTCTAATGATTGGTATGATACATTTTAGGATTCATCCATATTATTGGGCGATGAAGAGAATTGATTGGATCGTGGATTTTTTTCTACAGTTTTTGATTTTATGTATATAGTCCTAGATGATATTTAAATATTACCTCTTGAATGGATGTGGATCCTAGTTTTGATTTGGCACAAAGGACGAAGATGATGTCCCCCTATTCACAACAAATGTACACCCACTAAATTGATTTATATTAGGATGTAGTATGCTAATTTTAGGAATAAAGGTTTTTTTCCACTATGTATTTGTTCTTAAGAAACACCTAAACTTCATTCTTAGAAAGATTATCGATCCCCCACCTTTGAATTGAATATAAAAATCTATATCAGGTCAAAATAAAGATATTTACCTATTTTCCAACATCAATGATATTTTTTAAAATCTAAACTGCGAAAATATGGTTTTTGATGAACAAACATCATTCAATGTATTTCTAGGTCTGTATGAGAGATTAAGATGATTCGATGACTTTTATTTAAAGCATGAAATTTTATTTACAGTATTCTTTGATTCCCTATTGAATAAAGAATATTATTTTAGTTTTCATGGATCTTGTAATCTGGGTCCTCCATAGAAACCTCGAATAATTCATCCTTTCTATTGTGAATGACATCCTGGTTCATTTGAGATCAGAGGAGGAGAAAAAGTATCTTTTTAGGACTATTCTTAGAATACAATGAGACCGCCACCTATATAGTATACCTTCAAAATCATGATCCTTGATTAGAGAAATCATGTTTCTCCTTTCTTAAGATCATATGGTTTTTGATCATATAGAAAAGGTAAATGTAGTTATTTCATTAGAAGAAAAGGGTAATTTATTCATAGTCATGTGCTTTCTCATCCAGGAAAGGTATTATTTGATTTTATTTAAGATGATATCTTTTTTTTCTTCTCTAATTATATCCCATACCCGAAATATTATTTATTTCATCAAGAAGTCCAAAATTCCATGAATCGTTCAGTGAATATAAGTATTGTCCCAACACTACCCCTTTCTTTGTTATTCTTGTGGATGTATATGTGTTTTTGGTAGACTATGATAACTAGTGTATGGTTTTATGTCTTGTGGTTATATAGGATGACTATGTTTTGGAATAGGGATCTCAACATCTTTGAACACATGAAAATAATTACTTAACCAATTCTATTGATCTTGTGGTATTGGTGCATGTTGTTAAATGCTTCTGTTAGTACTATTTATTTCAAATAGTCTGATCTTATCATACCAAAAAAACTAGGATATATCGTATCCCTGAATTATTTAAACCTAACGTAGTAATTATGGATCAAATAACTTCTTAGGTTCTATTATGACATATTCTATACCCCAGTTATGGGAAACATTGTTAGTAATTATTTAAGAGGAATGCTTCCAATCATGGATCTAAATGCATATAATGGTGAATGGAATCTAATGGATTCTTTTTCTAAAATTCATTTGGAATATATATATAAGATAGGTGGTATGATTCTAGTAAGAATGGTGTTGACACCTTCCACTTTTGAATAGATTTGGGATGATAATCCAATGATTCATTTATGTAGGCAATCTACAATGATTTTAAATGGTATGGAGGTTCCTTATTAATGGTCATTTTCACCTAAAAGTGTTATATGAATTACGATATTCTTCTTTGAAACACTATCCATAATGAATATGGGGATGAATTACTATCCGATTTCTTTTAGGATATTCATCATCATGCCTCCAATATGATTTGTGGTGTCTGATGCCATTTATGATGGTCATGTATGTGGTGTGAAATAGCTATCATTTTATATCGATGTTATACTTTTCATTGGGTAATGGATGATCACCATTATTCTTTGTATTACTTCACCCTATTTACACTCCAACATATATGTGGGTGGAGTTAAATATGAATTTAAATATTTTATTAGCTTGAACACCCCATGGGGGAATTAATTTAGGATTTTATTGATCCTATAACCAAATATATCCATTTTTTCCGATTTTAGGAAATACAAAATTTGAATATATAGAAGAATAATATGTAAGGAGATAATGATAATACATGGGGTTCAATCTCCATTCATCTCTGATAGGGAAACCTATCTCACCATTTAATTTTTGGAAGACCGCTAGAAGGAAATGTGGTCATAGGTTAATCATAACATGTCTTATACTCCTCAAATGGATGACCAGATAGAGTAGTTCAATAGGATTCCATAAGGTATTTTTTATGAATGTTTGTTACTCTCCAAATGGTCAGGGTGTCAAATAATATATATGGTAAATAAAATTAATAATAACAATTACCATTCCTTGATCTATATGTATCCCTTAGATGTATTATATGGACACAAATTTTAATATCTAGAATCAAATATGAAGGAAGGATATAATTACATATAAGGACCAAGAATAATTCAGTATATTTCCAATAATATCTAGACAATTAGGAAATTCTCGGTAACAAACCACAACTAACATAAGTCCAATGGTGACCAACTATTCATATCCTTGAAATTTCCAGTGGGTGAAAATCTATTTCTAACTCTTAAACCTCATTTATGTTGTCATCATCTTGAGAAACAGGGGATCGGTTTGTTGAAGAATTAAAGGACTTAAAAATTATTGGGATGATAGGTAAGGTGGAATAAATTAGGGTGTTTTCTTCCTGAATGTCTCTAAGTCATTATTTTTTATTTATTTTTTTAACACTACATTAATGGGATGAGGGGGAACCCATACAAGGCTCATAGGATTAGATATTACATTTCCCGTATGGTTGGAGACATTACAGTACACATAGGTATTATATATATCATACAGAATATGACTACATGAAACCGCACCTCCCTAGCATCTGCATCATGATTATCTCTCCACCATTGCATGGTTGTTCGACTAGATTTCCTCTAGAGAGATGCACAGTCATAGGTACCGATGGAAATTCCAAACCATCTTATTCTTCTAATTCAGTTATCCCAACTATTGTGAATGATTATTTCTCTTGAATCAACCTCTAAAGATGATTCCATGTACAATTTGTCTAGGAATATGCATATCAGGTGGACCTTAAGGGGTTTTGGTGGACCAAAGGCCTTGAGGTGGAGCGAATGTATTAAATGTTTCTCGAAATCCTTACTAACCCGATATTATGGGTGGCCTGATGGCCTTAAGGGTTCCAATCCCAAACTAGAAGCTAAAGGTGAATATTTCGAGAAACTATAGTACTAAACATTACCAACTACAGTACTCACTCAGTAATGCTACATTACATGCTACAGTACAGCTAAAGTACCCAAAACTATGCCTCTTCCTGGTTTTGAACATGGGTCTCGTGGATAAACTTAGAGATACCTCACCCAAAGGGTTGTGACTAATGTAAGGATTCATTATTTTTTATATCAATTCATGAATTTCATCCATGTATCTTTGTTGGAATGATATTATTCAGACCCATCTTTCTTGATGAGTTGGGATGAGATTCGGTAAGAACACAATTTGTTAGTGATTGTCTATCCTAATAGTAATGTGGATTCGTAGGTGAATGTACACCAAGGAAAATCTATTCCATCAGTTAATTTCCTATGGGATTAATGAAATTATGATCATGATACATTTTCTTATAATCCATGGTTATAAGAGTAGTACCCTCACAAATTCTCTAATCATAGTATGATTTGACTTTTGGAGGGAACATTGTGACTTTGGTGGGAGAATCATTCCATTCACAAATAAAATTTTTATATATTCTTCATTTATTTATTTGATTATTCTACACTATATTTTTAAAGAGTTTTTCCTTAAAAAAATTATATTGTTTGGAGATAGAGAGTGGTTAATAGAATGTGTAAAGTTAGGATAAATAATTCACCAATCACAAAAAACTATGTGGCATGGATAGTAGAAAAAAGTTATATATGGTTAGGAACATAGTATTTAAATTATTGGGGACCACACTATGTAGACTCAATCTGTTCCCACCGATTCACTTGAATGGTTTCATAATATTTTATAAAACATTATTACCAAAATATTCCAGCTTCATAGTTGTTAAATATTAATAATTTCCAATTTTATCCCACCCTAATTTATCATAATAAATACCTTATTTATTCTCACATTTGACCATCAATTTTTTTTGTTTCTCTACTCTAATATAGTAATTTATATTCTCAAATATTTATTATTATTTTTAACATTGATTATTCTTGAGGAATCCCGGTAATCTCAATTGTCTTCTCATTTTTCAATCATTTTCTTTCTTTCTTAGTTTATTTATATAGTCAATTTTTTAAACTGGGATATTCTAATCGAAATTCCCTGGTGTATGTTTTAATATTTTCATTATTTTACATCTCTATTATATCAGTACATCCCATCATTCAATTCCCAATTGGTTGGTGATATTTTAAAATATAATTTGTAGGTGGGTCCATGTTCTTCAATTATTTTTTCATTCTAATGTTCTTAAAATTATTTATAATAACATTTTAAAATGAATATTGGGATAAATGAATGATATCAATGAGTTATTAGGTTGTGCGAGGTTTTCTAAATGGTATACTACAAAAAAAATGATTGGTAATGAGGATAATGATAATTTTATATCTTGGTTTGTAATAAAAAGAATATTTTTATAGTTATGAAATGGAATAATGAAAATGTGAGCCCTCAGTATCTATGAGGGTGGAATTTGTTCGGTCTTCTAGTAGATCTAGTAAGGCCTTATCCTGATAAAACTTTTATTAATATTCTATAACACTAAATAAAAAGTGTGATGATACTTTGGGTACCACAAGAACATCAACTTAATCTCCTATAATGTTTCATGCCTGAGGAGAGTTATTAAATTGATGGATCACAGAGGGTACAAGGATGATGGTACTCCAATTTAGAAACATACATAGGTTTTTTCGCTAGTGATTATGCTAATTTATTTTATATTTTTTTATTTTAATCTCACATTTTTTTCCTTCCTTGCAGAGGTGAAACCATAATATAAAAATAAACTATTTTCATTACATTATTGAAAACACAAAATTTATTTTTCTTATAATGGTCATCCTAGGAAATATTTGAGGGATCCTACTATACATTTGAACTCACATCATAAATATAGATATTGGATCTATATATACCTTATTAAGTATAACTTAGGTGAAGTAAATCCCTTATTAAGTGGAAGTGGTATCAATTTATAGAGATTTTTCTTATTCAGAATGTAACAGGTAGAAAAATAGAGAGGGTTGGCCATCATGACTCAAGGAGGACTATAAATTTTTTTATTCCCTTTAAATTTTATTTTTTGGTTGTTTTTTCATATGTGTAAACCAAAGGTAGGTAAATTTGATTTTTTAGAGTTCAAAAAAATAACGCTGGATTAATTGTGTATGTAATTGGTGTAATGGAATGAAATATTGGAGATTATTATAATTGATATCAAATAAATTTTTTTAAAGGAACTATTCAATTCACATGAACATTGTTTCTAAACTGCGAGAATATATAAATCCATTTTGGATAGCCAATAGGTTAGGTCAAGTGTAGGTTTTGGGTGGTAGCAGGAGCTAGTTTGTGAATCACCTGTTGTTCAATTAGACTACCAGCATTAGGAAAATGTAATTATATTGTGGATTGGGGTTCTAGTATTCATTTAAAGATAATGTAACATTATTCATATATATTTATCTATATGTCATTTTTTTCTAATGATGTCATAATGGGGTTCCCAATATTTTACTTCACTGTATCCCCGAGATAAATTTTCTTCTATGGCACAGTTTCATGGTTTTGCTTTTATGTTTACATTTGCTCTATTGATGAAATAGATTCATTATAATATATTTTTTACTCATATTAAATTACTTATTCCTTTCCATATAATGTTATTATTTATATTTTAGTGAAATCAATTAATAAAAATGAAAATGTTTTTATAGGCAGGGGTTTTATAGAATAGTTTTATGTGGTTGTTTTTATGTTTATAAATATAAACATTTTTTCCATAAATAGATTGATGGTTTTACGAAAATGATATGGAGTTTTCTTTTTCATATCATACATATAAAATAACATTTTCAATTAATATTTCAAACAATTATTGTTGAAATTTACTTTTAAAGGAAATTAATAATCCCTATATTTGTATCCTACTAGGCATGGTTTTTTTTAGAATACTATATGCAGAATTTGGTGTATATAAACATCATTTTTCTATTTAAGTTCCAATATATTTTTTTATTGTAACTTTTATTCGTGTATTAGTTGTTTTTTTGGGATGTGCCGAGTGACTTTGGGGTAATATAAATATGTTATTACTTGTTTATTTGGGTATTGATGTAGGTATTCTTATCTATTTCCCAAGTTTTCATGAATATATATTTCCTACATTTTATGTATAAGATGTTTATTATATATATATATATATTTTTGATTATTTTATTTAACTATAGCATTATAATTTTATTACCATTCGAAATTATTGAATATTATAATGTATTCTCATTGTCATCTAAATAACTGATGGGCCATGCATTATTTTTTGGTTGAACTCATTTATGATTTTTATTTTTTAATATTTAATTTTTCTATCATTATGAAGGATTGATTCCTATGTTATTCTTACCATCCCATGGGGGTTTAAATGCATTTGGATCCTTTTTAAAGATTGATTCCAATGATTTATCTGGTATATCAATGCTAATTATTTACAGGGTTGATGTAATTTTTAAAATATCCAAACTTACTGATTAAATATCAGAATAGAAGAATAATTTGTACTAAAATAAGGGAAATGTGAGGGTATTTTATTAATGAGGATTATGATTAGTGGGGGATAATATACATCAACTAGTTTTCGAATTTTTTATAGAGGTTATTAATAGTAATGTTTTAATTTTTTAGATAATTATTAATATTTTTTTCAGAAAATGAAGCAATATCCATTATTTAAATTTGTGATGAAATATTAGTTATAGGATATAATGGTTGCGGTACAGAGTTATAATATGAGATATGTAGTAATTGAATTGTTTCTATTAGAGGATGTATATAAATAGTTTCTTATGTTATATTTTTTGTATAGTTGGAGATGTGAGAGTTCATGTTTCATGAAAATCATATCCCCCTTTATTATTTAATATTACAATCCCAAAAATAATTTTTCAATTTGATAATTTTGGGAGAAATTAAATTAAAATGACAATTATGCACATCATGTATGAATTTATGGGTTTCTAGTCGGTGACTGATGATAAATAACGTTGTAATACTCTATTACATCCCTGGAATGATGGTTAGTAGAAACGACATTCAATATTTTTATGTTTACTAGTTTATTTCAAAATTATCATGAATTATATGAAAAAATATAGATTATAGATTAAATATTGATGAAAATTTTTCATTTCTTTGTTTCAATGTAGTAAAACACGGTGGGTGTGTTATCAAGGTCTTTTGAGATAGTAGTGGTGAAGGAAAAGTAATTTTTTGATGATAATACATTTTATAAGTATCATTATTTTACCAATTCACTTTCAATGAGTGTGTTGTATGATTTATTATATAACATATACTTTTAACTGCATTAGATCATCAAATATATGGAATTATATATTAGTAAATCTAGATGTTATATGATTCAATACATCAGTATCTTTTCTAATAAACTATAACCTATGATTAAGGAATCATTACCCTAAATAAATAAAAATATATATTATAGAAAGTACATTTTATACATAATATGATTTAATATAATGGTTACTAATAAAATAATTCTACTTATAATATATGTAGACCATTGGAGTTCACTGTTTCATAATTGTTTTTAGTTTTTTTATACTCATTGTGGATAATTTATGTATTATAATTATAGTAAAATTTATTAATGGTTTACTAGACCATTTCAGGTATCGGTGGATGATTGTTAGGTGGTGTATATATTTTTTGTATTAAAATCATATCTAACAAATTCATGATAGTAATATTTTAATAAAAACTTATGAGGAGAGGCACCCCAGATACACACAAACACACACCAAATATTGGTGTTAAAGGGACATAATTTACAAATAGTCTTTGATGATAAGTCATACATCCAAGGATAAAAATTTCATTATTTTATATCATATACACAATTTTGAAATTATATGTAATAAATAATAATATAATTAGAGTAATGGTTGTTTTAGTATAATTTAATATCATATAATAATGTAAATATTTTTATGATTATTATGAACATATATGAATAATCAAACCACACAAGATCCCCAAGTAAACTCTTCATAGTACATACTCATCATCATATTCTAGAAAATCGAATCATTAGAATTGGGTGTAATTATTTTCTCAGTATTAAAATTGTTATAAACATTTCATTATGACTTATATAATAATAATATGAGAAAACATGGAAAGAAGAGAAATATATTTTTAAAAAGAACATATAATAGTAATATTTTCCCATAACACATAATATAAGGAACTGTAGTCTCAAATGATCCATCATTTAACATTAAATGGGAAATTACAAAGTATAGATAATAAAAATTATCTATTGAATCATAGCATCATGATAAATCATAAAAATTAGGATTAATATAAAACACTAGAAGTCATAACATAGTAGAGAAGGAATTTCTACCCGATTCCCATAATGTTGTTTAATTGGAATGAAAATAGATGCAACCCTTTTGTAATAGGATATTAAATTATGTATCCTATTGTTCATGGGCTAGAAAAAACTTTAACCCACAAGGTCATGGGATAATACTGCATTTACCATACTTTTTTTGGCAAAAAACACATGTACCCTTTTGCGCATGGGCTACAACTACGATTCCATCATGGGAATTTCCTAATAACCATTTTCCCTATATTGATTTAGTCTAAAAACCCATGTATACTTTTTATATCATGATATATAAAAGATGAACTGAAACATTAATAGGTGATATATGACCCCATTGATAAAATATTAGTCGTCTACATATATATATATATATGTGTGTGTGTGTGTGTTTTCCAACAGGACATGAAAACAATTAATATTTCAATAATCACATATTATGAAATTTAATTGAGAAGGGCTTTAATAAATCATCGACATAATAATACACAACTCTTTTATAGGATGAAGGTGCTTATTTTAATAAGAATATATAAAAATAATATTGTATAAATCATTTTGTATATTCATGTAAAATAAAATTACATTTTAATTATCATTAGACAAAATGAGTAAAAAATAGGAAATTCCACTTTATCATTATAAAAGAATATTTATAAAGTGTATTTGGAAGAAATTAATTTAAAAAATGGATGAATATATTTTTTGAGAAGAATAATCATGACTATGAAAGAATGAGTTTAGATAGAAAAACATTATAAAGTGCATTAAATTTTATTTAACAATATTGTAAATGTAAGAAGTTACAAGTCACCATCAACTTTAATTTTAAAAAAACTAATGCAATTATGAAAAAAAACATTTCATGAAAATTCATTAATATAGGAGACATAAAAATGTTCTACCAATATAACTTAAGATAAAATATAGTATCATGAAATGATGTAACAAATACATTTTTTAAATAAATTTAATGAAAAACAAAATTCATTAAAAGGGGTATAAGAACACCTTTTTAAATTTTATCCTATAACATATTAATTAATATTTTAAATACAAAAATTTGATTATTAAAATATGAACATAGATTATTGGTGGGAATATAAAACAACGATATTAAAGATAATGTTATTACATCGGAAGAAAATGAATTATTCGTTAAATTGAAATAATATTATGATAAAAAAATTAAATATAGAAAATAATTAAATAAAAAATAAATTTTTCTATGATAGGAATTAAATATAACATATTATATAATATTATTGGATAAAAACCAAAGCATATAATTAATATGTCCAACTTTAAAAATAAGAACTCAAAATATTTTCTTTCTATTTATTAATATTTTTTATAGATTTGGTATCATCAAAATAAAAAGTGGATAAAAATTGAAAATTATATGGATATGTATATGTCATGACTCATCCAAGAGGGGGAAGTTTGTGACTAGCCAAGCCCACATCTGATTGGATAGGGGTTGCTGACTTCCTCTGAGTAGTCATATGCCACAAATGGGAGGCATATTTAGTACGTACATCTACTTAAACAAACATCACCAATAACAAAATGATGAAAAGTAAAAAATGATAAGTAGAAAATCCATGAATAAACTAAGATACCGACCATAGTGTCCTATAGTAGGAAACTGCAATGTAAACAAGAAGGAATACATTCCCACCAAATGAAAGAGTATGTAAAAGTGACAATATAGGTTCTTGAAACTCATCCATAAATAAACCAACCTGATGGTAGGTGAATAAGAAATATCGGAATACAAAGGATCAAACCTCGTCTATCTGATCTATCTAAGAATCATTTAATCATAGCCCACCGTGAGCTCCTTCAATGTTTCGATCATCTGCAAAAGACACGATTTTTGTGGGAAAACCCCATGTTAGGTTAAATAAAAAATATCAGTATAAAACCATGAAACTAAAAAGGAATACCATAATGTAATACACAATGCATACCAAAAATAAATACATGAAGTGCAGTCACCTCTACACATGTATATGTTTGTTACAAAAATACCAAGGATATCCCGATACACTCATAACCGACTACAAAGTGAGGAGGCAATTCACAACAAATCATTAGCCACTAGATTCTTCTCGAGGCACACTCATTTTGGGGGAACTCAGTCCTCGAACCATGACGTCCTCAGAGACTCTTGCAATGAGGTCCCCCTAATTTGGGCCCTACCAAAGAAGAATACACTAGTCAATGTGATGGAGGAATATCACCCTATACACAGAGGTCACATCAATTCCAATAAGACCCCCTAGGGGTCATATATGTTCACTGCAGTCCCATGGAGAGATACTACATCTCTATCCAGGACTCTTCTTCTAGAGGGGACTATTATCTAGTGATGTGGACGTAATTCCAAACAAATCCCTTGAATAAAAAAAGGGAATCTATCTACCCATACTGATCGTTACTAAAAATCCAAAAAGGGGTCTTAAATGGAACACCTTGTCTCAAGGGTCTCAATGTTATATACATATCATCAAATAGACCATTATTGTGAAAGTTAAAACTATTTTACTGAAAAACATCATCTCTATTCCGATTCGAGCGTACCCACTAACCCGACCTGGACCGTTCCGGTCAACCGACCTTCTTGGCCCACAACATGAATGCTTAACCCATTCTCACCCATGTTTCTGACACTACCACACGTTCTCGGTTGACATGGAACAGTCACATTCCATGAAGATGGACACCACATCCCCACCCTCCTGTGAATCCTCTTCCACTTCGAGTTCCACTCGAACCAAGCTTTGTATGTGGACCCTCGTCGGCACATCCCCTATTGTTGCACATTGAGTCGACCAATGTGATCTCCCACATGGTCCTACCTTGGCCATGTCCTTGTGCTCCACCGTTAGTCATCCCGTCAGCAGTATGTCTGCCTAATGCTCCGCATGGCTCGGCCCCGCACCAGGTCGCATGCTTCCTCCAATACTATACACCCTACTGGGGACCCTCTATCCACCGTGCACTCCTAAACCCAGTCAGATCCACTTCTCTAAGAAAAACAATAGACCAATTCCTCATGTGATTCATACTACAAATTTGTCATCACACCATTATTATGTATTTTTAGTGTAGGATCACTAGTCTCATATCATTGCGCCACTGATTGATGGTGCAAAGATTCATTGTACATATTCCCCAAAAAATAAGGAACACAAAACTATTGGGGGATAGAGATAATTTCATATGAATTCCCAAAGAATGTATCTTTTCCTAGTACATTTCAGACTCGATCAGTTTGTGGTATAATGAAGAACATAGAGGAAATAAAAAAAATCTCTCAAAGAACCATCCAAGATAATCAACCCACATAAATTATCTATCCTGCAAGAATGATCGAACCACGGATCAAACTATACGTCGGTTGGTCTGCATTCATCATTGAATTAAAAAAGCATAGAAATGATCATGAAGAAAAAAACATCGTACTTGGAGTTTGAATCCATAGTGGATGATGGGTGATGCTACATCATTATCATTCATCGATCCTTTGAATATGAGGATTGTCATTATTGATTCACCTATCCACTAATGTTTATTGGTGGAAGATCCCTTTCCTTGACTAAGAATATTTACATGGTAATGTCATAACCATATATTTATAAAAATTAGATAAATTTAAATGAATCTAATTGAGATTCAAATAAAATAATTTTATTAAATATTTTAATAACTTTTATGTCTAAAAATTAACTTTGAAGGCTGACCTAAGATAGTCAGTGTTATGCCTCACCAAAGCTAAAGACTATGTTTTGAATTCAACAGTACCTTTGGATTTCAAATATGAACACCCAATTAATTTTTTTTCTTATTTTAATGAAAAAATATACGTGCTTCTTTATCAAAACTTTAAAAAATAAACTAATTGTTATGGGAAGATTGTGACTAAATACCACAGACCGTCAAATTTCCTAGTCTTGGAATTTGATCAAATTAATTTATAAAAATAAAACAATAGAAAATTTTATTCATTATATTCTTCCAACCATAGGGATTTACATCCCAGAAATCAGAACCGTGGGATACTAATAAAAATGATGATGGTACTAAGCATGAATCTAATCTTGCCACTTAATAGTTCTCTCTGGTAGATTCTTGTGCTTCCATCAGATGCACACTTGAGTAATCTACCACCCACAAATGATATTTTATAATCAATCCTTGATATCCACTAGGTACACCATAACAGTCTCCCCATACATAATATCTAGATCTCCCTTGATGATGATGTGTTATGGATCATGCACGTACCTCCTCAGCTATGACACATAAAAGATGTCATGCACTTGGTGTAACTACAGGGGTAGAGCTAGATTGCACCCCACCTCGCCAACTCAATGGAAAAAAGGAAATTTTATTATATACATCAGTGATAGCTTGTTTCCCTAAACAAATATCTACAATTATTGTTGAGGTGAGAACTAAAGGACCCCATGGCCTCCATCCTCAAAATCAAGAGGTCTTCATCTCCTATCAACATATGACTTCTGCCAGTTCTATACCATCCCCATACATTCTTGGATAATATGAACCTTATTTATAGTAGTTCTTACTAATTGTAGCCCATGATTTATAAATTCCATAGGTCTATCATGAAAAGTGGGGACCTACATGGTTTCCCATATATGGCCTCTTATGGTGCCATACCAATGGTGTAGTGGTAGCTATTGTATGCAAACTCCACCAGTTTTAGGTGATCCTCATAGCTATGACCGAAGTCTAGGATACATGACCACTACATAACCTCAAGAACATGAATAGCCATCTCAACATGGGCATCCATCTGGGGATGACACACTGATCTCAAGTGTAAATGTGTCCCAAACTTCTCTTGTAATACCTTCCATAAATAGGATGCGAAATGAGCATCGCGATCTAAAATTATCCTTCATGGATCTTCATGATGCTAGACTATATCCTAAACCTAGAGTCATCCCATGATTTCTAGTAAAATCTACACCATAATAAGTAGGAAGTGGGCTATCTTGGTGAGTCAATCAAAAATCACCGAGATGGTGTCTTTTCCCATAGATTTGTTTGGTAAACCCATCATGAATTCCATTGCTATCCCATACAACATCCACTCTTTCAGCTCAAGGGGTTGGGTTAATCTTGTTGGAACCTGGTGCTCAACCTTCACTTTCAACAATGTAAGGCATCGGGAAATGAATTCTTCAACTACATTCTATAAATATAGACATCAGAACTGACATTAGAGGTCCCAATACATCTTTTCCACACCTGGATTTATTTTCAATGGTGATGGGGTTACTCCATAAGAACCTCCTCCCGCTATGTCACTGGTACAACTATGCACCCTAAGAAAAAAAATCTACCCACCTATTCAATATCTATCTAGGTCATGCCATGTGGACAACTAAGAACATCGAGACTCTCAATCAACATTTTCATGCTTTTCTATCCTAAATATATGTAGATGTGGAGGGGTGAAAAACTTGGAGAGGATGTATAAAGCACTATATACAAACAAAACGGATATCATCAATGTGGGTGATTTCTCTAATGCCTCACTCAATAACTGCAATCTCGGTTGCCTACTAAGAGCATCTTTCATCATGTTCCCCTTCTCATGAGTATTGAAAATATCAAAGTCCTAATACTAAAGGAACTCTACCCATCACCTCTATATCTAGATAATATCCTTATAAGAGAACATATATATGAGTCTCTTGTGGTTATAGTATATGGTAAATTGCTCACCCATTATGTAATGTCACCACATCTTCAATGCGAAGACAAATACTGCTAGTTCAAGATCTTACATCGCATAGTTCTACTCATGTTATCTCAACTCGCATGAACCATAGGAAATCACCACTTTCCCATATATCAGTACAAAACCGAGGACAATTCCTGATGCATCATAGAACACTAGGTATCTAACATCATCCTCTGATAGTATCAATATGGGAGTTCTCATTAGTATTTAACTCACATCCGGAAAGAACCTATTGAACATCTCTATACATATGAAAGGATACCCTTCTGTGTCAAAGGCCTCAATGGTGCTGCCAATCTAGAAATTCCAGGTATAAACCACAAATTTATTCAACTCTATCTGGACCCGTCATTTAGGGTCCTTTGTCGGGACTTCCTTAAGCCCACCTTTGATAGTATAGGGGATGATGACTAGCACCGAGTTGGATTATCCCCCAAATGAGAGGCATTTTCCTCTGAAGTTGTACACACACTCACTCCCATACACACACATATCCAATCCCATATTGATGAAGTTTAAAAATTTTGACTAAAAAATGAATACATACACTAAAATACCAACCACATAGTATGATAATTGGAAACCAGAAATTAATCATAGCCAGAATACAATCACATCAGAAAAAAAGTCTATAAAATTGAACAAAACTATTTCAAAAATTAATCTACAAATAAAACCTCCCTAATGGGTAAATGTAGGATAATTTTCTCTAGACGTAGGATAACTCATAGTATGTATGATGCTTCTAAGAACCAAATAGTTCTATCCTACCTCTAAATACACTAAGTACACCATAATGAAATATATGATGTATAGTCAGGTCTAACCATGTTTATGTATCTAAAAAATATACCAAGTATATCAAGATACATTCATAAACAACCACAATGTAAAGAGGCAAGTCACAAAAAATCATCAGCCATATGATTTTTTTAAGGAATTGTTGTTCTTGGATAACTCACTCCCCAAGGCTTGATATCATTAGAGAATCTTGTATTAAGGTCCCACTATTTTAGGCCCAACCAAAATAGAATACACCAGTCAAAGATCATGGTATAATATGAGGGGATCCATCCCATATAATACTATCAACCATATTTTTATTATCCTACATTGAATGGGATCCTTCTTCGAGTATACCAATAACACTATCGTTCTAGCTCATATCATTGGAGATACTTGTTAGATAATACCAACAATCCCATAGGTACGACCCACTGGATGGAGGAGTGATGCCATGTGCTCAACGGTCAGGTCGATCTCCAAAAAAATCTACAAGTGGGGTGATAGTGGATCTCTCTAGTCACTTGGAGGGATAGTACAACCCTATCCATGTCCCAACATCTAGAAGGGACTACAATCCATTGATGTGGACGTAATGTCATACAAATCCCATGAGTAAAGAACTGAAGGAAACTATCTACATATTATTGTACATATTAAAAACCCAACAAACCAACTGTAAAGTAACACCTTGTCCCAAGGGCCCCAGCACCAGAAATGGCTCATCAAATAGACATTCTGCTTCAATTTTATGTCCATTTTAGTGACACAGTCTGACCTGGGTCTAGTTTGGATCCTACCAAGCACCACACAAAATCTCGAACAAGTTTAGCCGACCAACCCGAATCGACCTTCTAGGCTGATGGACCACTGGAACAAGACATAGAGGACACTAGAGTGGCTCAAACTGTCCAGCCTAGCCCATTGCATGTGTGCCGACCCCCGTCTCATTAAAATAGACAACCCGACAGTGTGCACTAGGTAAAAACGGCACCACCAAGGTCATTGTGGATGTCCACAGTGCTTCTGACATCCCATGTGGCCACTACCTCCACATGCTCCATAGAGACCCATCCACATATGTGATCCCTCCTCATGGTGTCCCGGGTCACAGCCTGTGGCCTTTGCCGCATCAGGCTCCCTCACGGTCCCTCCTAGACTGCGGCCACGTACTCCACTACCAGTTTCCCCACCAGTTTTCCATGTGCCTAGTGTTGTGTCTGGACTAGCCCACATATGTGTTTCATGCCAACTCCGCTACCGGATTCCCTAATGGATGCCTGAAACTCTCCTCACGCTCCAACTATTCCCAGCTGAAGCCACTACTCTGGGAACCATCATTCACCACCATAAATAGCTTTCATGGGTGATTCATGATGCGTTGTTTCTGTCACACCTTTATGAATTAGTTGTGATGTCGGATTTCCAATCTCAGATCGTTTTTCTATATATTGAAGGCACTAAATTCCTCTATTCATATTTTTTTAAGAACAAGGAACCCAAAATGATTTGAGAAAATAGATAAATGAGTAAAACACCCAGTGAATGGATGTTGGACTTGTTTCTGTCGGCATCAAAATATTAATGTTATAATGATGAATGAGGATGAAATTAAATGAATCTCTAAATAGAACCATCATTGATAAATAACACTCATAAATTATCTATCCAAAATTAATGATCAAACCATGGATCAACTTGTTCAAGGGTTTGTCCACATTCATCATTGGATTTAAAAAAAATTGGGAAAAACACAATGAAAAATTGTGTGCTACTTGAGTTTGGATCGATATTTAAATAAGGAAGAATATGTGTCTTCATCATTCATTGATCCATCTAATCTGAGGTTCATCATTCTCAATTCACCAATTCATCAGTGTTCAGTGGAGTATGCTCCATCTGCAGTC
Organism: Viscum album; assembly: GCA_963277665.1. NCBI lineage: Eukaryota > Viridiplantae > Streptophyta > Magnoliopsida > Santalales > Viscaceae > Viscum > Viscum album. The sequence goes on from OY728145.1 coordinate 1,644,340,514, forward strand.
ATCCGAAAATTTATGGGGTTAATTAATAACTCTACATTCCTAACAATAGTAATAATTTTAAAAAAATGAACATAGCATCAAAAAAAATATTTTTACTATATATTTTAATGATGTTTACATCCAAAAAATGACAATCACGGTCGAACAACACCATCCAATGTTAGGCACGACCTGAGGTAATGTAGTTTTCCTAAATGCAATAGTACCATCAGATTTCTGATTTAGAAACCCATTTATGATTTATTCTAATTTTAAGGAAAACACTCAACATTATTTATTAAAAACATAACATAATTCAATGAATTATTCCAGGCATATGGGCCCCCAGAATGACACCCCATCTCAATGCCTATACTTATAATTTTTAACAATAATTTATAAAAATAAAACCACATAAAATCATAATCATTATAGTATATCTCCCTTATTTCACGATAATTATGAAAAGTAAATAAATATATAATCCTATAAAATACACAATAAGAAATATATTGGTATTATAGAATATTTCATAATGACATAATATTTATTGGAGAAAATAAATTACCTACAATCTTGTCTTCCATGGAGGGACATTAACTTCTAGTATAGTAAAAACTACCCAAATACTATAAAAATTAACATAATTAATCATATTAATTACCTTATTAAATATAAAATTTTAACCACTTATTATATTTTAATCTCATACATGTTGTTTATTTTTTCAACAGATTTTATCGATTTTTTTAATTCATGTCACCTTAAAAATACGAAAGATGATGTATCGTCATTGAAAATATGCTAATAATAAAAATTATATTTGAGGTTATGGTATATATGATACATAATGAATCATAATTTTTGAAATATATTAAATGAGATATTAATTGATTGCCTATTATGTGGGAATTAATGATGTGATTTTCATACTATATTTTTACGAAAAAAAGTTGTATTTTTATTGATGAGTTAAATATAAATTTTATCATTACAAAATCAAAATAATACAAATTGTATTATTAATATCACCTATTTTTTTTATTTTGTTTTTATATTTATAAACTATTTAAATTACTATAATTTTCTGTATAGGAGGTGAAATTGATGGAAACATAATTATGTTTTCATTAAAGGGAGAGTATGGTTAAAAAGTAATTTTTCTATCATAAAGTCATTATTATATAACATGGGATATATTATTTATTTATATTAGTGATATTACATGATAATAGTTTCCTATTAATTAAAATTCTATAGAGATGTATAATTAAATATGTCACTTGATGGAGAACAGATTCTATTGAAAAAAAATATTCTTTATACATAGTTCATATAATGGGAGAAGGGTTGAAAATAGATTATTTATTCATAATTATAATTATTTTATAACAATAAAATGTATTCATTAAATATTCCACTATTAACATTCAATGTATGGGTGGATGGAGAAATGGTACATGTCAATCATGGAGGTGGTTGTCCACATGTACACACAAATAATATCTTCATTTTTCTCATGCGAAATGGAAAATTTTAGATAATAATTATACCAAATACATAATAACATTAATGATAATAACAATGATAGTGTTATGAAATATGAATGTGAAAATTATATTTTAACTTACTGATAGAAAAGAATTAAATGTTGGAGATTGAATAATTTTCAAACTCAGTGTTTGAGATTTAGCTTGGAGTAGTTCTTAAAATGAAGTACATAAGACTATATATAGTCCCTAATGGCTTTATAAAATAAAATATGATAAAATAAGAAGTGAAACAGGTATGGATTTAATATTATTTATAATTTTACTTTTTCTTGTAATGGGTTGTTGATGGGATCTTTAATTATTTGAGGGAATGAAAATGTTTAAACATACCTTTTAATATAAATAAAAATGTTACATAACAAATAATGTGAAATACTAATTAGAGAATAATGTAGAAGAAAAACATTGGTCAATACACACATCAAAACCTCATTTTTAGACATGTATGTTACATGTCTTATCTCATTTTTACTTGGCTTAATTATTTTTACCTTAACATACCTTTTCCATGTTAACTACATTTGTGTACTTATGAATTAATTTTTATAAATAAAAATTTAATCCCCATTCAAAATAATTGTTAAATCATTGTTATTAAAATTTAAACGACTTTATCAATAAAATTATACGTGTCTACAATATTGTTTATAATTTTGTCAAAAATTATGTATAAAACACTATTTTAGAATAAAAAATTTACTTTTATGACTAAATTTATTTTTGGGTTAACATAACCAATGAACCTAGATTTCATAATATTAATAGGTTCATTATCAAAAAAATTAAATTTTTTTACTAATTAGTGTTTTCGACAATTTAATTCAACCTTTTGAAAGAATAATTTGAAGAAAATTAATAAACCCATTTTATTTTAGAAAAAAATTACATAGGGTTTGAAATTATTAACATCAGTTTTGATAATTCACTATATTTTTTAGAAGAATCCTAATAATCTATAGAAATATCCCTTTTCAGGAATCATATTATTTAAAACTATTAAATTGTTCATATATAATTATAAATTCCAAAACAGTACAACAATATTAGTGACTTCATTTTAAACTAATCACCTAAAAATCAATATTTTTAGAAAAATATAAAAAATATAACCGTTGGTAATTTTGGGATATCAGAATTGAAAAATAATCCTCATTTAATTAAAATAAAATTTAAACTATTATAAATTAATCATTAAATGAATATATAATATATAATGTCGAAATATTTTTACAGAAAAATAGACCTTTAAAAAATAAATATTCTTATTCTTATTTTATATAAATTGAAAAGTAAATTTGTATTTATGTAAAATTTCAATAAATTAATTATTATCAATGCCTTATAGTAAAAATTATTAATATAATTTATTATAAAATATAAACATCTCATTAATAATATTAAAATGAAAAATATATATATTTAACAATTTTTAGTTTTAATCTCATTGAATTATTTATTTTTTAATTTTAAAAATAAATAATTCAATACTAAATTAATTCTATAAATATTATAGTAATATTTAATGAATATATATTTTAGATTTAATAATACATAAATTTATTATGTCCATATTAACTTGTGGTTTTACTGTTATTGTAATTTTTTAATTATTATAGACATGATATTGCATTATTTTTATAAAGTAAGATATGACTCATTTAAATTTGGTGTTATGAATAATGAATGATCTCAAACACATTTGACATATTGAATGAAAATATAAATTTTAAAATTATGGGGTGTCACATAGTCACATCCTTAAATAAATTGAATCAGTTAAAATTTTATTGGCACATATATGTGAAAATTTATAAGGGTGTGTAAAAGAAAAACACATTTCAATATATAAATTAAAGGGATATATCATCCTTAAAACATGTATAATATTTATCTATACCTAAAATGATCAACCATGATATTAATTTTTGAAAAAATTATTTTATCCTACCATAACCCATTATTTGGTATCATAAATCCTATAATAAAATTACTTTTACAATAGAGGTAATAATAATCAATGAACTAGTAGATTGTCATATATTTTTTGGAAATATGAATGGTGATTTCCCAATTTCATTGATTGATACGGATTCTATAAAATGACATCTAATAAATATCAAAAATCACATTTTTTTCGTATAAATCATGGATAAAAATATTTTCCTAAAACATAATCCACCAATAATTGAAGGATATACATATACCATAGATACAATTTCTAATGAGGGTTTTTTATTATTTTTATTCAATTTCTAAAAGTTTATCAAAATATATATTACGTAAGAAATCCACAAATATTAAGTATAGAATATTTGTTCTTACAACCACTTAAAAATCACTATCTTATTTTATAATAGTCATTGGATTTTTTTTTCATAATGTTAACATGGTTAAGATGTTTGTTGTATCTATTTTTATCCAGACCCCTTTTTTCGATTAAACTGGTTATCCTAGTGACCAAATTACTCACATCTAAATAGTCAAATTATTAGAAGACTGATATAGGGAAACCCATTTTTCACCATTGTATTGACTAAAAACAATATTTTTTATTGGTTCTTTATTTAATGATACCCTTTATTAACATGAATAGAATATTTTCCATTTCTATTGATATAATTTTGTTGATACTTAATCAATTTTTTTTACATTTATAAAATTGAGTCATCCTTATTTCATAATATAGGGATGGAAATAGTTTTTTGAACCCGTCCATTCAAATATTTGGGGTGTTCAAATTTTCCATAACACTCAATTTTTAAATAATAATCTACAATAGTTGGTTGAGTATAATTAAATAATTTTCAGGACTAGATTTTATCCCATTTTAATACCTATTATAACATAAAATAAATTTTCGATTTTATCAATTATTATCTCCATATAGTCTTACATCACCCATTACTAAAATGAAAAGGGTTGACATGAGAGTTAACGGTAAAAGGAAATTATCTATAATAAAATCATGACAAATTAACATAAAAATTTATTATTCTACGACAAAAATCTGTCAAACTACTATTCATATTGTTCAACGAAATTTTTTTTCTATCTAAGTTATATTTTGGTGGCTATATCATTCATCATAACCATTTCCATGAAATGAATTTAGATTTAACTAATTAATAATGGTTCATAAGGATCATAATATATACCAGTGAATTCCTCCTAGACATGTAAAATTATGTGGTTCATAAGGAAATATTTTCATGAACTGGGTGAAAATCAAATTAACACTCAACCATCACTTTCATTTAAATTCACATTTAGTGCATTTTTTTTCTAGAGGCTACATCAAATAGTGGTATCAAAAATATGACTACCTATATTAAATATTAAAACATAAATATGGTATCTAAATGTGGAAAAATCTCCGTTGATTTCAATAATATTTTCAATTCTAAAAATTTAAAAAAATTGAAACACCTGCAGAAAAAGATAATCCATTCTGTGACACAATCTCAGGCACTTGGGTTCCACAATATAATGTCGATTTATAAAAAAAGATTCATTTAACATAGTATATGAGTCTATTTGAGATGAATACAGATAAAAAAATTTTATTTAACATTATTTCCATAATTCAAACATTATTTCTCATTAAATATAAATATCATGAATATTACATTAGATTCATTGAGGATCAATTGTAAAAGTATTATATTTAAAGATATTTTTCAATAATTCTTATTAATCAACTACACTACACCCCCTTCAATGATCCTTATAAGTTTTACCCATCCTCAAATACATTATATTGGAAGAAGAAAGAAGGAATGATCTCAAATATTTATTAATGTAAAATGTAGCTTCATGAAATCATTGATTATATATAAGTGTTTATGGAAATAAGAACATGGGAAAAATATCTTGTTAAAAAGAACATAGAACAAAAAGGCTAACCAAAATGTAATAGTCAAAATATTAGTATTTTCAAATGATTAGTCATATACTAAGGAATTTGAGTATTTAAACATGAAAAGATAATCTAATTCCACTGAAGAAGAATAAAAAAACATTAAAATTATTGTATAATAGAAAACATAAGAAATAAAAATTTAAAAGTTTGTTATATTCATCTTGATTCCAATATCAATGTGTTATTGGGATAATAAATTGTTTTTCAATTTTTCCCATTGGTAAAAATTAGTGTACACTTTTTTGATTTGGATCTCTAAATATGTAGTCAATTTAAAAAATTAGATATATACCATAAACCAACACATTTAATGGATGTATAAGTGATCTCCATTAATATTATATACATCATTGTATATAAATATATATATTCTATGTGTAAATTGTTAAAATCCATTTTTTAAACACAAATTTATAAACTAGGAAAATCAAAATGGTTTCATTAAAACTACCTTAAAAAATTTTGGAATCCACCTATAGAAATATTTCCAATGGTTACTTGAGAAACTAATCCTAGTATAACATTGGAATAATTAAGTCTGTTTAAATAATTATAAATTTAAAATTTTAATATCATTCAAGAAAACCCTATAGAAATAGTGGAAATATATTTATTATGTATTAGTTTTTAATGGAAATAAATTTTGAATGTAGTAAGTGATGATTTTATGATAATAATATACAATAGAATGAGATAATGTGTTTACTTTATAAAATATATTAAAATAGTTTTTTAGAAAAAACATTTAGAATTTTATTAAAAATGGGAATTTACTAGTAAAATTCATAATTAATATTCGATATGTTATGTTGAAAATTATTAAGAATACATTACATAAAAAATAAATATTTTATATTGAAGTATTTAAAAATATATATGACATTATTGGATGATAAATTTTATAGAAATTAATGGAATGAAAAAAAATTATGTATTCCAAAAACACTGTTGAAATAAAACATTTTACCAGGAGAAATGAAATTTAATTTTATGTTCAATATTTATGAAATATTACGTAAACCTGAAATGATACATATTGGATATTTGAAATAATAACAGTAAAAATTAGCTTGAATAGAAAACATCGGTATGAAAGACAATGTATTTACTCTTAGTGTGAGAGTATTACTCTCAAAAATGATATTCATTAATGATACATAAATTCATCATGGAATGATATTTTATATAAAAATAAATATTTTATAATAGTGGGAGGTATGATATAAAAAAATTTGGTAGAAGTACCCATGTTAGGAGGGATGATGTTTAGAAATGAACATCATAACACAAGGAAAAATATTTTGTTATCTATACCCTTGTCACAACCTGTCCCCTGGGGGCCGGGTCGTGACTAAACCAAGCCCACGTTTCATAGGCTATGGGATGACGACGAGAACCGAAATGCGTATTCCCCAAAACTGGGAAGGCATTTCCTTTTTAACCTGTAAGCACACACAGCCAAGCACACAAATGGATACAAACACAAGTACACTATATAGAAAAAAAGTTTTAAAAGTAAAAAGGGGGCCCGAATGCAAGCCCAACTATAAAGATACAAGTACATCTGAAATAGAAAACATATGAATAAAGAGAAAAGATAGCTACTGGATCATCCTATGGGGTTCCTCATTGAAGGGTATGTACATATCGCTTCCTCAGCACTCCACGTCCACCCGTCTCTTCTACATACCAACACGCCGAATGACCAACCTCTAGGTACCATCCAGCCTTGGTACTCTCAGCCTTAGTTAACTCTGTCCATCATCTGCATCCAACACAACAAGGTGCAGGCATAGCCCGTGTAGGGGTGAGTATAATGATACTCAGTAGGGACCCTGAGAACCTCAAGGTCTCCCAAAACCCACCAAGGATAAACCACAAAGTATGAAATCAACAGATAACCCAACTTTGGTATATTCTCATACATATACCTTAGATTGAAATTAATCAATATCAGTCATGAGGAAAACACAGAGATTCTGACTCATCTCACACCAGGATTTATTTTAGGGGTAGTAACAAGTAACATCACCAGTCACATCGTCGAACACCTCCGCTGCTGGAGATCCCCTCCTCTATCAAGTATAGTGGGCCTGCTGCGTCACATAGTGGCGCTTCACACAAACCTTGGACTACTGGGGTACATCTCATATTCAGTACTATGGGTCTACCACGTTATATAGTGGAACTCCCCACTATGGTTCTGTTGTGTCACGCATAGGTGCTCCCCCTTGTGACTTGCTGAGGTACTCCTCCTGTCGAGTATTGTGGGTATGTCGTGTCACACAGAGGATCTCCCCATCGTGGCCTACTGAGGTACTCCTTCCGTCGTGTACCATGGGTTTGCTACAACACACATATGTTCTCTCTACTGTGGGTAGGCCATGTCACACAGAGGCTCTCCCCACTGGTCATGTCAAGTCACCCCAAGTCAAAAAAGTTAGCAGTCATTGAAGTCTCAGCTAGCCACTATGTTCCCGCACTATGATCACTCGTATCTGGGTGGATGTATAGCCTCGGAGTCAGCGTTACCCCACTTTGCCTCCCAAACTCTCTGAAGAAGTGGGGGAGTGAGTGTAAGAGACTATAGAAATGCTGCTCCATCCCAATCCTCAAAGGATATCTGAAAAGTGGAGAGCTTCTCCATTGCCTCACCTAGAAGATGTATACCAGACCTCTTGTTGAGTACATCTGCAACTATATTCCCCTTCATAGATGTATAGACTATTTTGAAGTCATAATCCTGGAAGAACTCAATCTAACATCGTTGTCTCAGGTTTAGATCCTTCTAAGGGAAGATATACCTGACACTCTTGTGATCCGAGTAGACAGTAAAGTGTTCGCCCATCAGATTGTGTCGCCACATCTTCAAGGTAAAAACCAAAAATGGTAACTCCAGGTCTTGGGTAACGTAGTTCTACTCATTATACTTCATTTATCATGAAAAATATGTGATCACTACTCAATCTTGCATCAGGACACATCCGAGTACATTCCCAGATGTGTCGCAGTAAACTATGTACCCTATGCCCACCTTTGGATGCCTTAATATGGGGGCACTAGTCAGCCTCTTCCTCATCTCTTGAAAACACCGATGGAATATCTCTAACCACAATAAGGGTTTCCCCTTTTTCTTCAACGCTGATAGTGGTGAAACAAAAATGGATAAATCTAGAACAAACCTCCGGTAGTATCCCGCCAATCCCAGGATACTCAGATCCTTCGTCACACTCCTGGGTGGCTCCCAAGTACGTACTACCTCAATCTTCACAGGATACACTGCAAGTAACACACCGATATGAGTGTGTCATGTTCTACCTGCAAATGATTGGCATGCTCCTCCTCAATAGATGAGTAGATAAGAATTTTATCAATGAAGACTACTACAAAGTGATCAAGGTATGACTGAAAGATCATGTTCATGAGTCTCATGAACACTGTTGGAGCATTGGTCACACCTAATGGCATAACCAAGAAATTCTATGGCCATACCGATATCTGGATGCCATTTTCTGAAAATCCTCATCCCGAACTCTAAGCTGGTGATAGCCTAATCTGAGGTCAATCATCAAGAACCACCATGCTCCCTTCAGATGATCAAAGTGGTCATTAATCATCAAGAGTGGGTACTTGTTCTTCATAGTCACCTGGTTCAGGCGCCAATAGTCAACACATAGTCTCAAGCTCCCATCTGCCTTCTTGGTGAACAATATCAGGGCTGCCCATGGATAAACACTGGGATGAATGAATCCTTTCCCTATATAATTCCTCCAGCTGTACCTGCATCTCACATAGCTCAGTGGGATCTATCCAATATGCTGGTGTAGATATCAGATCCATCCCTTGGTACAAGTCAATGTAAATGTATATCTCTCTACGAGGAGGTAGACCTGGAACATCATCATGGAAATCATCTATGCACTGGTCCACCACTATAGGATATCTCAGAATCTTCACATCAATAGATCCAAGGGTAAGTCTATCCAACTAATGAGTGATCCGCTGCACTCTCTGATCGCGTTGTCGAGCGCGTTAAATTAGATGTTTATTTTTAACTAGAATTTCTGCAGTATAGAAGCAACCCTAGGTCGTCTCTCAACAGAGCCTTAGATCATTAATTCTAAAATTTGTTTTTGATTATGAAGGTAAAAAAGGAAAATGGGGTTTTATAATACTTGGGTTTGATGATTAAAGATGAAAATAGAAAATAGAAGCTATAAAACAAAGTAGAGATTAACAGAATAAATTAAGTGTGATCAACCCGGGGTACTCGCATGATGTTTATCCTTCATCGATTCATGATATAAGGTTATGATCATTTAATCCTTGGTTTTTAACACCTAGAACTAGAATTTTACTGAATTTATACTAGGATACATCCTAGGGTTCAGTCAAAAACACACAATGATTCACCGGACACCGCCGATGATTAAGTGAATTGTGTTTGACTTCATAACCAAAACTCACCAAGGAAACACATGAAAAACTCGATCCTCTATCCAGGTTTGTATGTTATTTCTTTGTGATACCATGAAAAAAATGTACATGGCCTTGACAGTGATTGTGTGAGTTCAATTGACCAATATAAACCACACAAACACTGCAATTGAAAGGGGGAAAGAAAGTGGTGAATGGTGTGTGAAACATCACATGAATGGGTACCCCCAAACATGATCATATGTGTTGAGCATGACATACCAGTACATAAATCAATAAAATAAGAATATAGGATGGTGAAAATCAACACAAAAACATGGAATTTAAAATTTCATTCACATATTACAAACATGAAGCTCGGGATGTACATCACGTTCCTCCCCGGGTGATCACGAGGGGATTAGAAACCCATGGGATGGGAAGAAGAAGAAGATGTTGAAGTAGAACCTCCCATGGCATCCAAAACTTCAAGGTATTTTGAGAATAATACTTGGGGACTCCAAAATGGCAGAACCTTTCCTCTTGGCCGAACTTGAAAATGAGGATCCCAAGGTGCCATTTTATAGGAAAATTGGAAGGTGGTTTTAGGCACAAAGATTTCGTCAATCCACTTGTACCACGCGTTTCGGCCATCAGACAGTCTTATCGTGCTTTGGAAAAAATATAAAAGTTGTATCCCTACCTCTTGACTATCTCCACCGAATGTTTAGCGCCCTTTAGACAACTACAGCTCAAGATATTGTTAAAATATAGAACATGGCATTTGACTTGGTTCAAATTCGGTGGCTTGGACAGATCAGTTCTGATGGTCCCTATAGAAGCCGACTCAGCATTGGGTTACTTAATATGAAATGTATCCTATTAAATTTTGGACAGGAAAACAAAATATCATCCCATTTGGATGCACATATTTTGTGTAATATGCAAAACAGTAGACAGATGTCCATGGATCCATGAAACTTTGGCCCATTTTTCTTCCACTTCATCAAAGGCCCTCCAAATCACCTCCACCTACATTGAAACAATAAAAACAAGTAACATTTCCCATTATAATATTGATTAAAATTAATTTATTTATTCATTAATGAAGTTTAATTTCTTATTATATGTGGAATATTCATTGCAAAACTAGTGTAAAACTGCGGTGTAAGGGTGGAATAAAATAGTGAATCATGGTACGATCACACCCCCACACCTAAACATTTTCACTCCTAGGAAAAGTCACATATCCAAATACAATGATTTATATATATATATTTCCAACATCCTAAAGATTTATCATTTTACGAAATTTTATTTAATGTAAAGTGATCAATGCACGAACCACACCAAGGAGTTCTTCCTAGTGAAAATAGAAAAAGATGTCTCATAAATCATATCATAGAAAAATTCAAAATGATTCATGATACCCAATTGAGAAATGAATTCAGAAGTAAACCATGACACTAAATCTCCATGTGTGCATGTGAAAACCATTCCATGCTATTCATTCCACTTGCTATCCAATAAATATATGTTATTTTAACATTTTTCAGCTTAAATGATTTTGTCACCGAACCTGTCCTACATCCTTTGCAATCATATTTCAAGACCCACTCATTTAAGCATTCCTAGAAGTCAATCCATAAGCTCCCGACCTAGATGTCCCCATATGTTGCACATTTCATCACTCCCCTCATTTATTATATTTTTTTTGAAGTTGAAATTGGAACAATTCTCACACTCTTCTCTCAAACCTTGTTTGATCTCCTCACGACACTAATTGAAATAGTTATAACAAGATCAAAGGTTGAGGAGGGGTGGTTTTTGACCTACCCAAGACACAATTTTATTTCTTTTTTGAGGGCGTACAACAGTCAGAATTTAGGTATACATGCATAGGTCAATCTGGTACAGTAATGAAACAGATTGCATAAGGAACGAACGTATGGAAATATCATTTAAAGCTGAAAAATATTAACCCAACATATATTTCCGATATATTAAGTAATAAATAATCACACTTTGTGGTTTGGTGCAATTTTTTTGGAGATATTAGTGACACAATTTTCCAAAAAACTACTCACACAAAGGGCATCAATCATCTAAAAGATTTCACATAGATACGACCATTTATATCATTGACAGAAAACCAATTCACTAAAAATCACTCCTTGATAGTAAACTCATACACAAATTATTTTTAGCCTTCGTTATGGTATTTTTAATTTCCCCACTTTATGGTCCCCACATCATGGAATTTCAAAATTGTTGATGGGAAAAATAAAAATACCATAATGAAGTCCATAAAGAGAAAAGAAAAGGAGAAAACGATGAAAATTACTAACTAACCCAGGAATGTATCCACCCCCCCCCCACACCTAGAATGTGAAGTGTCCTCACTGATATAATTGAAAATGTGAGAAGGAAGGATAAAACCTGGTGTGTTTTATTGGTATGATGCGTCGAGAAGGTGGATTTACTCCACCATATTCTTTGGAAAATCCTCATAAAAGTGTTTAAGTCGCTAACCATTAAGGGTAAGACTTCGTCCACTCTGCTCATGCAAAACTTGTATTGCATCAAAATGGTAAACATTAGTAACAGTATAAGGACCGAGCCATCGGGAATGAAGCTTACCTGGGTGGAGCATAAGCCTGGAATTTTACATGAGGACCTTCTCACCAATATGGAACTTTCGCTGGTGAATCATGCTATCATTAATAGCCTTTGTCTTCTCTTTATAGATTCGGGAGTTGTCATATGAATCACGTCAAATTTCTTCCAACTCTTGAATCTGCAGCTTTCTTTCCTCACCTGCATCTGAAAGGTTCATATTACATTGTTTAGTAGCCCAATATGCACGGTGTTCTACCTCCACCAGGCGGTGAAAAGATTTTCCAAACACAATCCTATATGGTGACATTCCGGTCGGTGTTTTAAAAGTAGTACAGTATGCCCAAAGTGCTTCATCCAATTGAAAACTCCAATCTTTCCTATTGGGTTGTACTGTTTTCCCCATGATTCGCTTAATTTCCCGATTTCAAATTTCTTCTTGTCCGTTAGTTTGGGGATGATATGCAGTAGAGACTTTATGAACAACCCCATACTTACGAAGCAAGTTTTTCATGTTGTGATTGCAAAAATGTGAACCCTGATCACTAATGATGAATCTTGGTAGACCAAACCTACTGAAAATCTGGGACCTCACAAAATCAACAACCACTCGAGAGTCATCGGTCCTGGTGGCCTTTGCTTCCACCAATTTAGATACATAGTCAACAACCAATAAGATGTACACAAAGCCAAATGAATTTGGAAAAGGCCCCATAAAGTCAATGCCCCATGCATCGAAGATTTCACAGAATAACACGGGCTGTTGGGGAATTTCATTCCTCTTAGAGATATTCCCTGTGAATTGACATTGAGTACATGATTTTCAAAACCTATGGGAATCTCTATACAATGTTGGCCAATATAATCCTGATTCAAGGACCTTTGGAGATGTACGTTGAGAGCCAAAGTGGCCCCCACATGCCAATGTGTGGCATAAGGTCAAAAAAGAGGTGAACTCATGGTCAGGGACACACCTCCGAACAACCTGGTCACTACAAATTCTCCACAAGTATGGGTCATCCCAAATGTACCATCGAGAATCATGTTTAAGTCTCTAAGATTGTGAAGTGCTAAAATCAGTGGGGACCCTAGATGTTGCTAGAAAATTTACAATGTCTGCATACCAGGGGGTAAGGTCCACAACATCACAAAGGTTCTCATGAGGGAAGAATTCTCCAATGGGTAGGGGTGAGTCAACATGATGGTCCAATTTTGGGGAAATCCTACTAATGTGGTCAGATACAACATTCTCCACTCCTCTCTTATCTCTAATCTCAAGGTCAAACTCTTGGAGGAGGATCATCTACCAAATGAGGTGGGGCTTGGCTTCAGGTTTCTTTAGGTGGAAACAAAGGGCATCATGGTCAGAAAACACAATCACTTTTGACCCAAGAAGATATGAACGGAATTTTTCCAAGGAAAACACAATAGAAAGGAGTTCTTTTTCTGTGGTTGTGTAGTTTACCTGGGCAGGGTCAAGGGTACGCGAGGCATACGCAATGAAATGAGGATCCTTTTCAACCCTTTGTGATAAAACTGCCCCAAGTGCAAAGTTAGAGGCATAACACATAAGCTCTAAGGGGAGATCCCACCTAGGTGGTTGGATTATTGGAGGAGATGTTAGACTCTTATTTAGTGAATTGAATGCATAATCACAATTTTTATCAAACAAAAACTCAGAATCCTTTTGTAATAACCGAGATAAGGGAAGCGCGATCTTACTAAAATCTTTAATGAATCGGCGGTAAAAACCAGCATGAACCAAGAAAGACCGCATCTCACGAACACATTTTGGAAATGGAAGGGATGAAATTAATTTAATTTTAGATTTATCAACCTGAATTCCCTTATTTGAAATTATATGCCCAAGAACTACCCCCGCTTAACCATGAAATGACATTTTTCATAATTTAAAACAAGATCGTTTTCAATGCAGCGACAGAGGACAGAACCTAGCTTTTCCAAAAAATCATCAAAAGAAGAACCATAAACCGTGAAATCATCCATAAAGACTTCCATACAACTCTCAAGGTACTCAGAAAAAATACTCAACATACATCGCTGAAAAGTTCCAGGAGCATTACATAGACCGAATGGCATCCTTCTGTATGCAAATGTGGCAAATAGATAGGTAAATGTTGTCGTTTCTTGATCCTCAGGGGCTATATGAATTTGGAAATAACCCGGATATCCATCAAGGAAACAATAATAGGACTTACCAGCCAATCGTTCTAACATTTGGTCAATGAAAGGTAAAGGAAAGTGGTCCTTCTGCGTGGCTTGATTCAGTCGACGGTAGTCAATACAGACTCGCCAACAGTTTTGCACACGTGTTGGAACCAATTCATTCCTTTCATTTGACACAAATGTTATTCCTGTTTTTTAGGCACAATTTGCACTGGGCTAACCCATTTACTATCAGATATAGGATAAATGATCCCTGTAGCAAGTAATTTATTAACATCCAATTTTACCACTTCAAGGAGAGTGGGATTCAACCGATGTTGAGATTGTCTTATGGGTTTAGCCTCATCATCCAAAAGTATATGGTGCATACAAATTGATAAGATAATCCCAGGAATATCAGCCAATGTCCATCCTATTACCTTTTTACACTCTCTCAAAAGATTGAGCAGTTTCAATTCCTGTTGTTGAGAGAGGTTATTGGCAATAATGACGGGCAATTGGTCAGTACCCTCAAGATATGCATATTTTAAATTAGAAGGAAGTTGTTTAAGTTCAAACACCTGTTGTTTTTGGATTGAGTGAGGGGATTTAGGGGGAGTGAGGTCCATGAAACTATATATCTGCTCATGTTTATTATCAAAGGAAAGAGAATCTATTGAAATGAGATTTTCAGAATCATCGATAGTCATGGGTGCCTCAGAATAAACACACTCATCAATTAAAGCACAAAATTTACATTTTTCTGAACCCACACAACATTCAAAAGAAGAACCAAAACTCAAATCATCCAAGGGTGAAGAAAACAAAAAAGAATCATAGTTTGGGTTGAGGAGAGAATTGTGTGTGTGTGTGCATCATTTGAGAGCACTTCCATCGAATAGACAGGAAGAGGGGAGTGCTCTTAAACGGGGCGTTTCATAGATTCAAGGATGTTAAAACTTACATTTTCTCCTCCGAATTCCACGGATAGCGTATCACTGTGAACGTTGATGATCGTCTTTTCTGTTTTTAGGAACGACCTCCCATGTATGAGAGGGGCATGTCCTTGGGTTCGGGTATCTTCCATCTCAAGAATGTAGAATTCAGCGGGGAAGATGAGATTCTTCAATATAACAAGGACATCCTCAATCACTCATTTTGGATGTGTTGTACTCCGGTTGGAAAGTTGCACAACAATGCTTGTTGGTTGAAGCTCTCCATCCTATAGAGAAGTATACACGGAGTGAGGCATTACATTAATGGAAGCTCCTAAATCTAGCATTGCATCAGAAAATAAGGTCTCCCCTATGGTACAAGGTATGGTGAATGTGCTGAGATCCTTGAATTTGGATGGCATTGCTGGTTGAATCAAGGCCGAGACATTCCTTCCCAGTTTGACTCTCTCATTCCCCTTCAACCATTGTCGATGGGGGCAAGGCTCTTTAAGAAATTTGGCATAACGAGGAATTTTCTTGACTGCATCCAACAATGGAATATTAACTTGAAGTTTTTTTAAATGTATCCATTATTTTATTGTTAATCTCATTATCAAAGTTTTTCTTAGATTTAGAGAGTCTTTGAGGGAAAGGAAGAGGAATGGATTGTTCATTTGAATCATCAATGACTATTCGATTACCATTTTTGTCTTGTTTTTCTTTACATGAAGTTTTTGAGGGTTGGGAAAGAGAGTTTTCATGATGGGGACATACCTGCTGTTCCGAATCAGTAGAAGGGGAAACTTCTATACCACTATGAATTGTAACTGCACATGCATTACCTTTGTACTTTGGATTGGAAATGGGTTGGGATGGTAGTTGTCCAGAACCTTGCATCTTAAGCTCACTGATGGTGTTTGCCAATTGCCCCAATTGGGTTCGTAGGTCTTGAATAGCTGATTGTGTGGTCTATTGGAACTGAAGGTTCTGGGTTGCCATTTGTTTCACCATGTCCTCGAGGCTTAGTTCAGATTTGGGAGGAGGAGGAGGATGATTGTTTTGAGATGTTGAAGGATAAGAAAGTTTCATACCTTGGCCTTGTTGATACCAATTCTGCTTGGGTAGCTTGAGTTTCCTTCTTGTCGGTATTGTGGTTGTGCTTCCCACCCTAGATTTGGATTTGGCCTGAATTGTTCTTTCTTGAAGGGAGACGCTTGTTGGAATGGATGCCCTGGGAACACAACTGCACATGACTCAGACGAATCTTGAAGTTGTGGGAACTGGTCAGAAAAATGAGTGTTATCAGAAAAAATCCCACAGTGTAATGGAATAGAAGTAGAGAGTGAGTTACCTTGTGCTTGAGCTAATTGCCTTAGATGGGTATGCATCTTATCCAGTTTAGTATCTACCTTTTGTTCTAGGGATGAATGACTTACCTCATGAACTCCTTGGGTTGGTTCAATAGCTCGTGTACCAAATTGTTGTGCATTTTGAGCCATGTTGGCTATTAAGTCACGAGCGGCAGAAGGAGTTTTTTCAACTAGGGCACCACCAGCTGCAACATAAATCATTCCACGATCCATGGGGATATGTCCCTCACAGAAGAATTGGATTAATAGTTGTTCACTAATCTGGTGGTGGGGGAATCTTGAGCAAAGTCTCTTGAATCTCTCCCAGTATTCATGAAGGGTCTCTCCTTGTGATAGCCTAATGCCACAGATTTCTTTCCTAATTGATGTAGTTCGGGAGGCAGGGAAGAACATCTCTAGAAAAATTCTTTTTAGTTTATTCTAGCCCCCTATTGTGGAAGTCAAATAGTATAGAAATTCTTTGTCTACACCATCAAGGGAGAAAGGGAAGGCCCTAAACTTGATGAGGTCCTTAGACACATTTTGGGGTTTCATGGTGGAGCACACTATGTGAAACTCCTTTAGATGTTTGTGAGGGTCCTCACCTGGAAGACCATGGAATTTTGGAAGAAGGAACATGAGTCCCGATCTAAGCTCAATTTTGGCTGCTTCCTCGGGATATTGGATGTATGCAGGTTGGTACTCCACATCAGGGGTAGTAAGTTCTTTTAATGTTTGATTATTTGTAGCCATGTTTTCTTGGGTTTGATTGGGTTAAATTTTGGGTTGGTTTAGAAACAATTGAGGTTTCACAAGGGGCTCCTCAATGTTACTTGATTGACCTTCTCTAAATGCCTTTATTTGTGTGTGAAGTGACTTTTCAATTTCAGGATCAAATTCAAGTAGTGTTCCTTTACCAGATCTTTTCATGCAACAATGATGTCCAGTTTGATTGATTGATTGTTTGTTGTGTTTCTTTTTTTTGATTTAATATTGATAAAAGAGAAACTTATGAAGGGCGAAAGAATAATATAATTTTATACTATAGAATTAGAGAGGGAGATAGAGAAGAAGATAGAGAGAGAGAGAGATAAAGAACACACCAAAAACAACCAAAAATAAAGACAAAACCCAAAACAAAAAACAATCAAATGGTGTGGGGTATTTAAAGGAGTAATAATTAAGAAGTAAAATAAATAAATAAAATAAAATAACGAAATAAAATGTTCTTGGCTCCCCGACAACGGCGCCAAAATTTGATCGCTTTGTTGAGCGCGTCAAATTAGATGTTTATTTTTAACTAGAATTTCTACAGTATACCAGCAACCCTAGGTCGTCTCTCGACGGAGCCTTAGATCATTAATTCTAAAACGTGGTTTTAATTATGAAGGTAAAAAGGAAAATGTGGTTTTACAATACTTGGGTTTGATGATTAAAGATGACAATAGAAAATAGAAGCTATAAAACAAAGTAGAGATTAATAGAATAAATTAAGTGTGATCAACCCGGGGTACTCGCATGATGTTTATCCTTCATCTCTTCATGATATAAGGTTATGATCATTTAATACATGGTTTGAAACACCTAGATCTAGAATTTTACTGAGTTTATACTAGGATACCTCTTAGGGTTCAGTCAAAAACACATAATGATTCACCGGACACCGCCGATGATTGAGTGAATTGTGTTTGACTTCCTACCCAAAACTCACCAAGGCAGCACACGAAAAACTTGATCCGTTTTCCAGGATTGTATGTTATTTCTTTGTGATTCCATGACATAAATGTACATGGCATTGACAGTGCTTGCGTGAGTTCAATTGATCAATATAAACCACACAAACATTGCAATTGAATGGGGGAAAGAAAGTGGGGAATGATGTGTGAAACATCACATGAATGGGTACCCCCAAACATGATCATATGAGTTGGGAATGACAGACCAGTACATAACTCAATAAAATAAGAATAGAGGACGATGAAAAGAAACAGAACAACCTGGAATTTAAAATATCATTCACATAATACAAACCTGAAGCTCGGGATGTACATCCCGTTCCTCCCCGGGTGATCACGAGGGGTTTAGAAGCCCATGGGAGGGGAAGAACAAGAAGATGTTTAATTAGAACCTCCCATGGCCTCCAAAACTTCAAGGGATGTTGAGAAGACTCCTTGGGGACTCCAAAATGTCTGCACCTTTCCTCTTAGCCGAACATGCAAATGGGGAGCCCTAGGTGCCATTTTATAGGAAAATTGGAAGGTGGTTTTAGGCACACAGATTTCTTCAATCCACTTGTACCACCCGTTTCGGCCTTCAGACAGTATTATCTTGCTTTGGAGAAAATATAAAAGTTGTATCCCTACCTTTTGATTATCTCCACTGAATGATAGGAGCCCTTTGGACAACTACAGCTCATGATATTGATAAAATACAGAAAACTTTATTTGACTTGGCCCAAATCCGGTGGCTTGGACAGAGCAGTTCAGATGGGACCAATAAAAGCCGAATCAGCATTGGGTTCCTCAATATGAAATGTATCCTATTGAATTTCGGACAGAACCAAAAAAGTTCATCCCATTTGGATGCACGGATTTCGTGTAATATTGAAAACAGTGGACAGATGTCCATGGATCCATGCAACATTGGCCCATTTTTCTTCCACTTCATCAAAGGCCCTCCAAATCACCTCCACCTACAATGAAACAATAAAAACAAGTAACATTTTCCATTATAATATTGATTAAAATTAATTGATTTATTCAAACATGAAGTGAAATTTATTATTATATTTGGAATATTCATTACAAAACTAGTTTAAAACTACGGTGTAAGGGTGGAATAAAACAGTGAATCATGGTACGATCACTCTCCTCCAGGCAAGTCCATCCAGCATTGGAAAGGCTACCTTCTCGCCGGTGAAGGTAAAATTGGTTCCATCCGCACAGACACACCGCACTTTGCGCCTAATCCTGTCTACCTAATCATGGAATATAGATAAAAAGTCCATACACATGATGATGTCGTAAGGCATCGACACTACTACAAGGAGATCCAATCGAAGCTCTCGCCTCCTAGAGTAAGCTCACACTTCCTACACCAGTGTGTAATTATCAAATCTACTCTTATAGGAGTCTCTATCCATAAGGATTGATCCAAAGACTCCATCAGAATCTTCAAGATCCGAATGAGGGCAGTGGAAATAAAAGAATGACTGGAACCTGTGTCTATAAGTACTACAAATAAGGTATAGTAGACACATATCAGACCCCGTATCATCCCCAGAGCACCATGATTATAAGACTTAGCTGCCTAGAGCTGAGATATCCCCTGTCCACCTACTTCCTGCGGTCGGGGTGGACGTCTTGGTTGTGGTGGTGGTAAAATCTTGAATCATCACCCACCGCAAGCTACACGACCAGCTCATCTGCCACGTCTGTCTACTCCCTGCGGACCACCACGATTGAACCTCTGTCTCTACCTCGGTGGTCCCTCGACCATCTGCTGATCATCTGTATGACAAGTCACACAGTCACGAGCCATGTGACCCTTCCCACTGCATGAGTAACACTTCATGATCCTTGCCTGACCGGATCCATCTCAGGTTCCTCGTACAACCGATCTTGAGACATGTGGTCGTCCACATATAGGTCTTGTCCTCTTGGACCTCTGTGACATCAGTCTGCTATCAGATGTAGATGACTCTGCAATGTGATAACTAGTAGTGGGTCTCACTGTTGGTGACTGCTCGACAGAGAATCTCTCCACCAAGAGGTCTCTCTCTAACACCCCCGCCTGCGTCAGGATGCTGAGTGAGAGCAACGAATACCTGATCTCCCATTTGAGCCCCTTTTCAAAGGTCCATTCCATGAAGAAAGGGTCCCTCACCATATCATTGTAGTAGCTTGATAGGTCAGTGAGCCTTCATGGGTACTAAGCTACCATCATGCTGCCCTGTTGTAGATTTAGTAGCTCCTGTATGCGCACTTTGTGAAGAGTCATTGGGAAAAACTCTTCCTGAAACAGGATCTCGAAGTCTGCCAAGAGAAATGTCACCTTTTCATGAACCTAGAGCATCAAGATCCACCGTATACCTACTTCTTCCTGTAGAAGTTTTTTCGGCAAGGATTACCATGAGATAGGCTGGTGTCCCTATGAGTCAGAAGACTCTCACCATAGCCTCCAGCCAATCCTCAGCCACCTGTGGGTCCATATCTCCCCTGAATTTGTTTGGCCTCTGGTGATGGAACTCATGCAACACATTCAAGTGGCATTCACTCTTTACTACTGGGGCTTGTGGCATCGGTGGACCAACGGTTAATGGTACTTCTGGTTCCTCCACTGGTGCCTCTTCTGGAAAATGGCCATCCACCGAGTCATCATCGCTTGGTGGGCGATCTGTGCGTACAAATCTCGGAACCCTAGCTGGCTGTCTATATGGAGGCATCCTGAAAAGAAAAAATTGTGGCACAGTAAATAAGTTATAACTGGTGAGCTGAATCACGAGATAACAAAGAAAACTATTTGAAACACACATACAGTGTTTTTGTACACTGAGTCGGAAGTCAAAAGTCAGGGTCCTAATGTATAGATATGTCGGCTTCCGCACCAACACTTGATTCCCAAAAATGATAGCCACACTCACTACACATTACACTATATATTTTAAAATAATGATTAGAGTCTTATGTTCTATGGTTTAACTGACTCCTGTGATACCAATTTGTCACGACACGTCCCCCGAGCCTCGTGCCGTGATTACCCCATGCCCGCCATCCATAGGCCAGGGGATGGAAACTAGCACCAAAAGGCGTATTCCCAAAAACTGGGAAGGAATTGCCTTTATAACCTACAATCACACACAACCAAGAACAAAGAAATATACAAACATAAGTCAATTGTATAGAAAAAAGAGATATAAAATACAATTACAACTAAAATTAAAAAAAAATGAAGAAAGGGAAAAGAGAGCTACTAGATTGTCTCCAAGTTTCCTACCGAAAGGGTAGGTACAGATCGCTTCCTCCGCACTCCACATCTACCTGTCTAATCTGCGTACCGACACACCATATGGCCCGCCTCCTAGTACCGTCCAGTCCTGGTACTCTCAGCCTTGGTCAGCACTATTCATCATCTGCATCCAACACGACAAGGTTCGGGCATAGCCCGTGCATTGGTGAGTATAATGATACTCAGTAGGGACCCCCTATACCCTCATGGTCTCACAAAAACCACCATGGATAAACCACATAGTATGAAATCAACTGATAACCCTACTTAGTTATATGCACATGCATATACCTAAGTTATCAAGTAACCCATCTCAATCATGAGGAAAACACTGAGATACTGACTCAGTTCACACTAGTATTTATTCTAGGGGAAGTAACAAGTAACATCTCTAGTCACATCATCGAACACCTTGGCACCAGGAGATCCCCTCATCTACCGAGTATTGTGGGCCTACCACATCACACAGAAGTGAATCCCACAATCCTTGGACGGCTGAGGTACTCCTCCAGTGGAGTATCATGGGGTTTACATGTCACACAGTGGTGCTCCCCACCATGGGGATTCCGCGTCACACAGAGGCGCCCCCTCATGACTTGCTGAGGTACTCCTTCTATCGTTTATAGTGGGTCTGTCGCGTCACACAGAGGCACTCCCCACTGTGGCCTACTGAGCTACTCCTCCTGTTGTGTACTGTGGTTATGCCGCATCAATAGACGCACCCCCACCGCGGGTCTGTCGTGTCATAATGAAGCGATCCCCACTAGGCCTGGCAAGACATTCCACGTCGTAAAGATCAGCAGTTGTCAACTCTCAGCCAGCTACTGGGTTCTCGCACTATGGCTGCTTGTCTATGGGAGGACTTGCACCATGAGCTACTGGTCAATATTAAATCATCCACGAAGTCCCATGAAGATTTATCTCAAAGCTCCACCATGTCATAGGGGTCTCAACATAACAGAGGGTGCGTCAATCGGATGCTCAGTCTATGAGTTAATAGCCTTCTTGTCTCGGGGGCCTGGTTGGATTCGTGCTCAATCCAACATGACCATTCCCAATCTATATCCAAAACTCAAGTGGCGTGTAGTCAAATTGAACATCTCAATTTAAGATTTCCAATGCTATTGATGGTTCTTTAAACGGATGTCTGGTGCCAATGTTATGGCCAAAAGAAGTAAATGGGTCATAGTGAGCCTGGGTCTGGTCCATCTCGGTCGGACCGACCTGGCCCGACATGGCCTGGGCTATCCCGGTTTGAGGTGAACCAGCCTGTTGTGTTTGGCCTGGCCCCTGGGTCCATATCGGACCGCTGGGTGGTCTGGCAGGCTGCGATGGGCTGCGGGGATTCGACCAGGGATGGCACGAGGCCACGGAGCGACTCGGCCGGGATAGCTTAGCCAGGATGGCGGAGGCCACCAGGGGACACGTATGGAGAGGCTCGTTCGTGGATGGCTTGACTGGAGTGGCACAGAGCGTCATGGGTCCCTTAGCTGGAGCAGTATGGAGTCCTGCTGGTGGCTCGGCCGAAGCGGCTCAGAAGGCCGCTAGTGGGGCGACTCGGAAGGCCACGGGCGGCGTGTCTCGGCAGACGGTGAAAGTGGCTCGGCGTATGGTCGCAGTAGCTAGGTGAATGGGGACAGAGGTTTTGTGGGCAATGACGGCAGCTCGACGGATGGCGGCAGTAGCTCGGCCTGATCGGCGGCAGCTCGGCCCAGACGGCAGGGGCCAGGGGTGGCGCAGCAGGGCCACGGGTGGTGGAGTCGTGGTTTCTGGGGAGTGTGTTGGATATGGGGCTGCCGTGAGGGCGCGGAGGTCGCGAGGTGAAAGTTGCTGTGGGGAAGTGTCATTGCTTCATCGTCTTCTTCGCTTTCTAAACCACAAATCATCACAAGAATTGCGGAGGGGTCGGGCCATGTTTCTTTGGCTCGTGCCCTCCGTGTTAGGGAGGTAGCATATGGCTCAACAAGAACTCGATGAAGAACGTCAAGCATTACAACCTCTCACAATGATTTATTCCCAATCCCGAAAAATAGTTCTAGGGAAAAACATTTGAAAAGTATTCATACACAAATAAATTCCTTCCTCGTTTGATTCGTCGGCAGAGTCGCGAGGAATAAGACGAATCATTGGAAAAAGATAGACGTCAGTGTCATTGGCGTTTTCCTTGATTGTTGGTTCATGTGTTATCCTCTTGCATGATTCCAAAGAACATTATTTTATGTTATCCTTCATTTTGAGAAGAAGTTCTTTGCTGGTGTTCTTCGTTGGAGAGCTTTTCTCCCAATTCTCCAAGCTTCTCCCTTTTTTCCAAGATTTTCGCCCAATTCCACCCAAATGTGGATTAGCCAACTGAATAGATTATGTTGGAATAATTTCAAATTCTATTAATTAATTAATTGATGGATTGAATAAGAAATTAAGGAGGGTTTTCACAATTAATGTTGAAGAAGCTCAAGAGGCTCCTCCACATTAGAGATGGAGTTGGGAGGTTTCTACTTCATTAAGAGAGGAGTTCAAGAGGTTTATACCTCGTGTTGTCCCCACCACCATAATATCCACAAGGGAGGTTAGGCTTGGCTGATCCCCTCCCCCGAGCATTCAATTTGGAGAATAAAACTTCTATGGTCCCCACCACATCAATATCCACAAAAGGGTGGTTACAACAAATAAAATAAAATGTTTGATATATTTTATTTTATTATTTCCATGAAAAACCCAAAAATTATCCTTCGCCCTCGACCAACTACCATCGTGGTGAATGTCTCCTTAAGCGAATACAGTCGTTACGATTTCAAAAGTGTATTTAGAATTCAATTCTGAGCACCGGTTCAAAAGTTATAAAAACCCACTCGTACGTTCACTAAATGCACCCGAAAAAATGTTCAAAAATTCATTCTGGGCACTCTGGGCCTTGGAATCACGCGCCGTAAATTTTCGCAGACTCGGAAAATTCCCATATATTTAAATAAAATTACATGGTAATATCTTGTCTTGAAAATCCTTAACTACATTATTGTCACCTAAATATGAATAATAAGAAAGTATAACATGATAAATTTGAAAACCCTATCAATTCTATATAAATTATTATAAAAGGAAACAATAGTGTAGAATATATACAAAACCATAAGTATAGGGAGTTGAATTTGTCTCAATGATTGAATATTGAGATGAGAATATCCCAAACTATTACTCCCAACATCAATGAATAAAAACTATGTCATTTTACAAGAAATATAAATATATTGATTTAAAAATTATTGTTAACTGTTATATTATATTCACTATAAATAAAAATAATTTCTATCCAATTATTATAAAGGTGTAATTTATTTTGATCATCTAATATTAATGATGTTTTTATTTCATCCTAACCTTTAATTATCAAAGTTTATCACTATCATTTCATACAATTATTCATATTATATGTTTATATATATTACTATAATAGATGTTAAATATTGATTTTCAAATAAATAAATTTAATCAATGATATTTTTTCTGATGACTTTCCAAAACATAATCTTTAATTTCATTTTTTATATAAAAATGATTGAACTAATTTGGTATCTTACTTAAAGAGTTAAATATTAAGATTTCATTTGAACAATGAACAACTAATAATAATTTTTTTATTAGTTTCCAATATCATCATTAATTATTTTTTCGTAGTAATTAATGATAAAAATTTATTGAAAATTGTAAATAGGTTAT
The DNA here is from genome assembly GCA_963277665.1 of Viscum album. NCBI lineage: Eukaryota > Viridiplantae > Streptophyta > Magnoliopsida > Santalales > Viscaceae > Viscum > Viscum album. The sequence continues at coordinate 1,644,366,168 of OY728145.1, forward strand.
TAAGACTACCCAATAAATAACATTCTATAATCAACCATTTAGTGTGGTTGTAAAATTGATTATTTTGGAAAACAATTATTATATAAGAGTAATAAAAATAATTAATTTAATTATTATGGTGAATATGATTTGAAATGATATAGTTAATAATTAAAATTATAGAGAGATAGAAGATGAAGTATGTAACATTATAGAGGACATATTTCTCACAAACACAAATGTGATATTTTTAAATTATATAGAATGAGGTAAGGGTACAAAGTACTACTACTTTTATTATTACTAATTATTTTAAAAATGAATAATTACTTCATTTAAAAATTCATCGAAATAGAAAATTTTACTCTGCTTTCATAAACAAGACACATAATTATGGAAAGATAGTATACACATAAAAAATTGTAACATTTTTGTTTTTATAAGTTAAAAGAGATGATGAAAATAAATATTATATAATAATTAAAACAATTACCATACAAATAATTATAATTTATTTCTTTATTAATGGAAATTTAATATTAGATTCTGAATGATAAAAATTAAAATAATATAGTAATGTATTAATAATTACATTGAGTGCTTGATATTTACCTTGAAAAAAATTGACATAATTTAGGACATAATCTATCCTCTATTAAAAATAATATTTAGAAAATGCAATATGTTTCTAAGAGATGAAAGTTTTTAATATCTTCAAGAGTAATTCAAATTTTTCGATGGAATTGATTGTTTGGAATAATTCCTCTTTAATTAGTGTCGGGAATGACATTTTTTATGTTATAAAGTATTTATAAAAAATGATCTCATGTTTCAAAGGGGATGTAAATTCAATTGTGGAAAATAATATAGAGAAGATAGGTTTTATTGATAAAAACCAAGACCACTCATTTGATAAATTGTTTTAACCATGTTCTATCTCTTCTAAAAATGGTCAAACACATTTTTTTAGGTAAATATAATTTTATCATGGTAACATAAATTGAAACATTGGTAACTAATAGTTATCATTAGAAATAAAAACACCAATATTAATAAGAACTGAAATTATTATTTTAGAATAGAATAAATTTTATAAAAATTATCTATTGATAAAGATGAATAAATTAAATATCATAAAATATTTGGCTTGAAAATATTTTTTTGGATTTGTTAATTTTTTTTGAATAAATTTTGTTGAATTTAAAATTAGAAATGTTTTTTCTTTCTTTATATTATTTGGTAATTTATGAACTATCGAGTATTTTTTGGACACCAATTTTATTTTTATAAAACAATAAACATTTCTAAAAGATAAATAATTTTAAAATATGTTAAATGATATTATTGTAATAAAAAAATACTTTTTGAAGTATTAGTCATGGTTTTTATAAATTTGGGAATTATTTTTTAAAATAAAGTTTTTTTTAAAAAAATAATATTGAAAATAATATTATTTTCTAAATGATTAAATCAAGAATTGATAATTATAATATTAGGACTACTATAGTTCTAAAAACCTATATTTTTTCATGATTCACCTAATAGTGAATCAATTTATAAAAGTACTGAATGATGACATTAATATAATTTTAATCTATGAATTATAAATATTTTGAATTATAATAAAACTCAAAATTTTAAATTTATATGTTTTACTTAAAAATTAAAATACAATTTAAAATTGAAAACTAATATAAATAAAACAAAAAAATTAAATGTATTTAATACAATTTAAAATCAATTTATAATTAAATGTGTGTTTATATATTATTTTGAAATAAATTTATTCTTATTAGAATCATCCTTTATATTCTATTAATTAAACTTATTATGTTATATATAATTAATTTTATAAAAAGTTTAATAGAAAATATCCCTCTTTAAAATTTAGTAGTTTTAATCACAATTCATTAACTATTTATCTTCTAACCCATATATATAATTAATACATTTATTATTATTTAAAAATTATAATAATATTTAAGTTAAATAAATTTAATATTTTATAGTAAACAAATATATTATCATCCCATATTATTGAGGGTTCATTCTCATTTTAATATTCTTATTCATGTTTTAAATTATATTAAAAAAAATTAAATAAGGTATTTCATGGAAAATAATATTATTGACTTCTGTGTAAGTCCGACTATGAAACACATCAAATATATTTTTTGTAAATAATTTAATTTAAATTCATGGAGTATTAAATTATGCATCATTGTAATGACTATCAAGATATTGATATTGAATTACATGATATATAAGATATTTAGATATTTATAGTGTTTTGTGTTGAAGATTAAGATCATCTGGAAAGGGTTACATGACAAAATTTCATTAATTTGGTGTTATTCGGGTGGACACATGGGGGTTTAGATTAATACACATATGGGTAAGAGTCATAAATCCTAGTTAAATATTAGGATATTTATTGAGGTTTATTCATTAATTAACATTGAGATTATTATTTTAAATTAACTGAATCAATTTTTTATTTTTATTTTAAGGTTTGTTTTTTATAGTGGGATGATATATTATTAAGAGATATCATATAAGTTATTTGAGTTATTATTTTCTACATGTAATCATAAATTTTGATTTTTTTATGATGATAATAATCATTATAGAAGTACCTAATAAATAATCATGTGTTTCCTATTATTTGTACATTGTGTGTGTAAGATCACTAAGCCACATGGTGATTTGTATTGCATTTTTATCAATTATAAAGAGAAAAAATGAAACATTAGATATGTTTTGTGGAGTACGATAGATGAAATAATGTTACAAGATGACTTTATGGGACAATTTTGTTTTAATGTTTGAGATTCTTGATCAGATCATGATTGGGGTAAGATAGTAATGTGTGATTCATTGTGTGTACCCTCAGTTTTTGAAGAAAATTGGGGAGGGGTTGTTTTTAGTGTATTTATCACAATCAATTCTTGTACTGAGCATGGTGTTCATTATTCAACTGAAACCTATGATTATATGATCTTCCTAATTCAATTTTTTCATTTATCTCGACATTAGATTCATTCATAATCTGAATTAACAATTCATACCCTGAATACATCTCTGGAAGAATTCCAAAAACAAATTGATTCACACTTAGTCTCATTCAATTTCATAATATTTCGTACAAATCCAACATTTGTATAGGATCTCTTTTAGAGTGATTTAATTCTCATTTAATTAGGATTAATCCCTTACTTCTATAAATTTATCTATAGTTATCTTTTTGGAGTTTTTCCTATTTTACTAAGGGGTTATTATTTAATAAATTTTTAATCATGCCTTATTATTCCATGATATGGTTGTTAATCTCTTTAATTTAAAAATTAATTATTCTAATTATTTGTGGAATGTTCATGATGCATTGTCTAGGGGGGTCTATGTTTCCTTTTAGGACAGCCCATTAATGTTTTAGACATGTTTTAATGTTCTTATTTGAAGAATTTTTAATTCATTATAGAAGAGTATTCATTAACTCCCCGAATTAATTTAAAATAATTATTGTCTCATGATTTTGTTCATTTTTAAATTATGGAATTAACCACAATAATTGTGAAACCTAGTTAATTAATTCATTTTAGTCATGAGATACAAAGATCATATTAGATTACATCATGCTGATGGTTTCCATTGGATTTTATAAAACGATGGATAAATTTGGTTTATTCTATGGTTATGAATGAATTTTATTCATTTATGTTTGATAAAGATGCTAAATATGGAGATCTAAATGAATATATTATATCAAGTCACATTTAATTGGTATTTCTATTCATTAAAATTGATTGTAATAAGTGTTATCATTTCCAAATGTTTAAATAAAATATTATTTTATGATAGATGATACCTCATAATTCATATTAGTGTATCCGTTGTTAAATAAACCAGTTAATTCAAAATGGTAGAAAATTATTTTTTTTCACAGCAAAATTCTTTGGTATTTAGATAGCTAGTTTCATATGAAAGATGGATGCCTAATTTACCAGGTCTGGGTGAATTATTATTTAGTTTTTACATTATTATTTTTTATTAATTTGGTTGTAGATCATCAGTCCTAAAAATGATGTGAGCCAAATATTCCTAATAGAAATGCATGAAATGTGTCAGGTTCTTGGGGGTTTTGTAACAGTTTTTGTTCGGAGTGGCTGGAAGGATGGTAACTAGAATAGTGGTGTCGGGGATAACATCATGACTGATAAAGTATAATGAAATTGGGATTTCCCATTGTTGTTTAACATAAATATTTGTTGATTTATGTTTAATTAATTTATGATATTAAAGGATATTTGTCTATGTTTCTTTTCCTCTACATTACCCACTCCTCTATTTGATCAAGTGGGTTGTACTTTTCCTATGAATATTGTATGGTATTTTGGTTGAGTTTTAGTTTACTAGGAATTATGAAATGATAGTGAATATTTCTTTTGTATTTAATTTATTTGGATGGGGTTTTGATAATTGACCTCATAAATTTGTTGGTAGTTATTTAATATTAGATTTCTAATAGAAAAAATCAATTTCTTTATTTCTATGATTCAAATATATCAAGTTGTTTTCAGTGGAAAGTGAGTTCCTGATTGATGCTTGATACTACTAAAATTAATAATAGGTTTTTTCATATATTTGTTTGTGATATATATATATATATTATTACTTTATTTTATTAAATATGTTTCCCCACTAATATTTTAAGGTATTCTAACACCTAGTGGAATTTGAAGGTGTTTCTTTTGAAATCGTAGACCGGTATGATGGATGGATAACTACCCCTATCCCCCACAATATTCTCATGAGATTATTACATGATGATATGAAAATAGGATACTAATATATACATATATGTATATATGTGTTTTTATAGGGTTTTATTATATTTTTTTAAACACATATATCTCCAAATATACTACTCTATAAAGTGATATATTTATACAATATATAGGTTGTGATTTCATGAGGTGTAGTACATGGTGTATATGATATGAAAGTTTATAGAAATTAATCTGTTGTAATATATATTTTAGGACATTGATGATGATACTATGAAAAAAATGAGGTGTGGATAATGATAGAAATTCCTATTATTTTTGTATATACGGGTTGGGTGATTGATCATAATGTATGATGTTTGCGAGTAAGTGAAAGTCTAGTTTGGTGGTATTAAAAGGGTACCTTATATTTAAAATTATAATATACTATATATTTCTACATTTATTAAATACTTTCTGAATGAGGAACTCTGAATGTGGGAGCGTATCATACATAATTATATGATGTGTAATTTAATATGTTTATTCACTTGGAACTAGTATGCTTCTGTAAATTTTTCATGATAAGTTCCAATAATGACCCTATTGAGTAAACTTATTATGATTTAACACACACACACACACAGAGATATATGTATATATATATATATATAATTTTTTGAGGCCTTTAATCTCTGGTACATGATTTTGATAGAAACTACTAGTTAGTGGTGTTGTTCTAGAGTTTTATGGGCTTCAAAGGCATATCTAAGACGTTTTCATTGGTACTTTTAGTTTCTTTTTTATTTATTCCTATTTTATGATACATATTAAAAATATTATTATATTATCATAATAATGGGATGGAGTTGTTTATGGTTCTCATCATATCACTCATTTAGAATATTCTTATTAAATGGTAATTCCTCCTTTTATAGTTTTATATATCATTAGATCTAATTTATAATTAATGGCATATTGGTGGAGGTATTAAGGCCTTATTATTATAATTATTCCATTGAAAACAAAAAAGGTGTACATTGGGTGTCCTCATAGAGTATAATAAAATGTTAGGTTGAAGGAAATAATAGATTTTTAATGCGTACAATATTCAGTACTTCATTGGTTGGTAGGGAAACATTGTGAGCTAAGCAGAGTCTGTTATGTAATAATATCATGTTATTCAGCTGGACTATTCTTTAATACTCCAAAATTCTAAATGAGAATCTATTTTTATTTTTACGTCTCACATATAATGATAATTGTGTATCTAGAATCTGTTCGTTCCCTTTGTTTTCAATTAATCTAATCTACTAATATTTTTAACTCATCCACCATTTATGTTTTGTAAAAGATGGTTATAAATGCATGGAGAATATGATTATCTATATGGGATCTATATTGAAGTATCTGATAAATATTTCATGATAATATGTAATCTAACATTGTAATATATACATATATCTTAATGAAAACAATCATAGGAATTGAGAAAAAGGTTATTATAATAAATATGTATCTAATCAATGAAAAATATTTATAAAGGTCAAAAAGTGTGGCTTTGAGGGAATATCATCAAGGGTTATAAAAATATATAGTTGTTATATCATCCTAATTTAATTTTCTTGTACAATATATTTGATATTCTAAATTTTATTTCAAGTGATGGAATTTAAAAATATTTTCTTCATTTATTCAATTGTATTAGCATGTATGTGATGGTTTGGGTGTTGTTTGAATACAATCTGAAAGGTCAAAAAGTTCCCCAATTGATCATCGTAGGTGTGGAAAAATACCTATAGCTTGAAGTGATATAGGTTGTCCATAAGATGATTTTTATTTCTGCTACAGAAAACCCCATTTTAATTCAAATCCATCTTCCTTCAAACATTATACATCACATTATATTTCTAGTCTTTCTTGGGAAATTCAAGATACTCCTTAATGAATTCCTTATTTTATCGAAGTTACTATTGAAACATTTATTCTAAATCAGTATATTGATCCTCTATTTGGTCCGAGTTCTCAATTGTATTCCTACTCATCATGTTTATCTCTTTGGATCGACTTTATCAATACTGTAAATTATTAAAAATATTATATAATAAAATAAATTATTGATTTTTTTAGGAATTTACATATATTATTCAGATCTCCAATCCTCATGGAGCGTTGATCATGAATTTTTGATGTATGGTTTATTGTTTTTTTCTTAACTCAAGAACATGTCAATTTAATGATTTATTATTCAAAATTTTAATCTATGGTCCCATTTTTATTCATAATTACCTAAAATAATAATGTTTCTTTTACACATGGGTTGAGATATTCCATGAGATTTATGTTTTTATGTTTCATGATTGGTATTTTCATTATTCACTATCCATTCTTGTTATTATAATGTTATTTATAATGTTGTTTATGGAATGACTCTAGTGTTCAAAAAATATTATAAGTGTTTCTTTGGTTTTGAAAATTAATTCTTACTTTGATGTTTTTAATGGAAATAAATTTAATGAAATTTTTTTTGGTAACCAATATAAAATTACATTGAATGAAATTGATGTATTAAAACCATTTGTGTTAATTTATGGCTAAGGGATCGACCCACAGGGATAAACTCATTCACCCTAGACATGTTCATGGAGTTCAATGTGTGGACAAGGTGTCCTACATTATAGAATGGCCCCTCAATCATGTATAAAGTCTTACCCAATATACCCATTCTTCTAAGATAATATAAACAGTATATGGAATGCTAATAATAAAATTTAATTTATGTTCCCCACTAACCTAAAATTATCAATACCAATAGGATTATAGATTGTAGAGATTATAATCAGAAAAATAAATGTTATGTTTTTTTAAATTAATAAAAAACAAGTTAATATTAATGACTTATAAACTATAAAAATATTAGTTAATTATTTAATTAGTAAAGTTATATATAATGACCAAATTTAAAATTATATAAACACAATTCTTTTACATTTTAATAGATTTATATGAATCATTTTATATGGTAATTCTCTCACACCCTACATACGTCATAGGGTTTATGTTGTTCTAGATATATGTGATTAAGTTAGGGTAATGTAACAAAGAGATTCATATGTTTTTTTATTTATAATGTGTGAGAGTCTTTTGGTAACATTACGAAACATAATTTTTTTTGTAGTTTTTGAGGAATCTAGTTGTTTTTATATGTCTGGGAACTTTTTCCTTATGAATATACCTATCAACTATATTAATTTTTTTGGATACCCATATATTCTATATATATGTTATCTAATTTATAGTTTAGTTGGGAAAACCATTCATAATGGTTTATTTGGTGCTTAGGAATTTGTTTCCTTCCTAAGGGTTTTGGGACCCCCATTTGGACTAGCCAAGAAAAATTTTGGTTATGAACAGATTGTTTAATTTCGGATGGTTAATTAAAATTATTAATCAAAGTTAATTTTATCTATTTATATTATTAGTATGAATTTTTGGATTTTATAGTAGACTATAACTTCTAATATAGGAACTGATGAGGCATGTAATGAATGGTATATTGGATAACTATCATCATGATCTGGATTATGTTTCCTCATGTTCATGAGAACAAATCCTTTTGGGAAAGGTAATGGTTTTTTCCCATGATTCATTTGATAATGTATTTTTAATTATTTTATAAATATTTTATACTAAATTATAATTCATTAATGAATATAGTTTTCTATGTGTCATTTTTTATTCATTTTTTGTACGGTTCCCCCATATAAGTCTTCAATTAATTCCCTAGGGGGGGTATTGTCAATGAACCATTGATTTGAAATAATCCAATTGAGAAAACAATTATTGGTGTATTCTTAAACATTATTAAATACTTGGTACAAGGTGTTTCACCAACCATTCATTAAGATGGTGATACAGAACCTCATAGGGGAGAGGGAAGGAATTGAGATTTTGAAATTCTTAACCAAAAATCACCAACATTCAAATGAAAAAATGTTCCTCATGTGGCCAATTATTGGATGGGAAATCATGGTAGGATTCTAGAATTTCTATAGGAACATTATTCAATAAAGGTAAGATGCACTTCCACCAAGAATTATTATATTAGTTGAATGTGGTGGGACTTGATTGTTATGGATACTAATGATGAGGGAATGGATTGTAAAAAATAAAATCCATATTTATGGATTAGTACATAACATATTCCATTACAAGATTAGATTAAATAGATTATTTTATGCATTGTAAATGAAATCAGTTAAGGGTGTATTATGTTAATAACTTCACTGATAATTCCTTTTTTTCATCTATGGTTATGACTAATCAAAACATAAAGGATTATATGGTAAAAATGGTGCTTAATTATAATATTTATTTAAAATTTTTCATTTTGAATATGGAAACTACTGATTATGTGGTTGATAGTGTGATGATAGGAGTGCATTACCTATGGATAATACTAGAATTGGTAAGAGTTATTATTTCCAATGTTGGTAGATTTAGTGGTTCCTATAATAGAAAAAAGGAAATAAAATGATATTTAGTAGTAAATAATATTCGTTGTTCTTTGGGGTTTATTCTTGAATTTTCATAAGTGAAAATTTTCATCGCATTTTATATGTCTATCTGGATAGTATGCGAAAAAATCCTTTCACATGGGCATATAAATGTCTCTAACATATGAGGTCTACAAGGTAAATTGTATAGGTTTATAAATCATTGTATTTTACATTAAAAGTTATATCCTTTTCAGTATATATATTGTCTACAGTGATAACATTTAATCGATAGTCTATAGAGTTCTAGCCATATGCCTCCAAAATGTAGCATTCACAAGCAGTTTAATAGTTTCTAGTAGAAGATAACATGGGTCATATGACTGTATGAGTTACCCTTTTTATGATTCAATATTAGATACTATCCTATTTGATATATTTTTCTTTTCAATAAATTGTATCATAACATATAGTTCACCTTTCATAGGATCCAATGAAATCCACTCCATTATTTATGGTATTTGTTGTTCCACTAGGGAAAAGGTGGAGTAGGGTTTCTATTTACCTTCAAAACCATTCATTATGTGATATACTTATATAATATAGAAATTATTAGTTCATTAATTTTATGATATCAGTATAGTTATTTGGATTTATTGGGTGGTCAATTACAATGTTTGAATTAGTTGTTACCATTGATGTGTGTTCATTTCCACATATGATGTGAGATCCTATATGTTTCAGGGATAATGGGATCAAAGGTCCATCCTGGTGGAACCATCTCATCAAAATAATAATAAGTCATCATTTTTTATATAACTATCTTTTAAAAAGAATACATTAGTTATAACCTTCATATAGAATGTAATGATGTTCAAAAAGTGTTTCTCAATGTCCTATATGGTTTTCCTCTAGAGTTGGATGATGATTTTTCTATTAACAGAGAGATTGTAAATCAACAAATATTTATGTTATTATTCCATATGGTTCTTTTAGTGTTAATAGAGATAAAATTTTAGTTAGATATTTTTAGGAATAAACACATTATTTGTTGATGTATTTTACCTAGGTTATCCATTTTTTCACGATGCACAATGGAAATATTCTCTTTTTATTTGATTATTATATTAAAAATAAAATGATGGTAAAAACTATATATACTTTATCAGAGTCATGATTTTATGACTAGTTGAATTTTTCTAAGTGGTATTCTAAAATTGATATTTGACATGGTTATCATGATCGTAGAAATATGTAATCATATAATCCAAAGACCATATACATGAGATGGTATGTCCATTTTGGAAACCTCATAATAACATTCGGTTCAGCTAATATACCAATTATATTTTCAACATTAATGATAAAAAAATTCTATTAGTAATATAATATTTTTTTTCGAGTGTCAATGGATTAAATCAGGGTTTACTTGAAGAATGATGAACATCAATTGGGTCACAATAGTCATTATTTGGGAACATTATGGGATCACTATCATTATGATAAAGAATAAAAATAAGTATTATGTATCTTTAAATAAAATTTATCTAAAAACACAACTTTGGAACCCAATATCACATTTGAACATGAGATGATTAATTCCTTTTATTTCATGGTATGCACCACATAATGTAATAAAGATACATATATTCCAAGGATTCGTAGTATATTATATATAATTCATGAATGATTTTATAAATCTTATGTCAACCCTGAAAACCCTCACCCTAATGGGGTTGATGTTTTTCATTGATTCAATGTTTCATTAATGCATTGATGAACATAACCAATTTTTTACCTCGTTCCTAATAATTAATTTAGTAGAAGATAGTTACAGCTATGTAGTCAACTATGATGCTTCACATACTTATTTGGATTGAATCCTTATGTACATTGACAATTTTTTGTGTGTATATCACTATATATTTAAACTCAGGAGAGGAATTATCTAAAACATGATTTTAAATAATAATTGGGATTCTATTATATCAAAATTTAGTATAAATATACATTCTAGTAATGTTATACTATTACATGTACTATAATAATTAAAATTATATGATTTCTATAAAATATTAAATCCATCGACAGATTTGATTGGTCAAAATCATGCATTAGTTTAAACTTCTCATTAACTATAATCTATAAATTGCTAATTTTATTATGGACAAACATTATAGGAAGAAACTATAATTTTTTGTGTGAAATACATCTATGAATGGATCGTGATGGGATTATTTACTCAAATTCACTAGAGATTCTGAGATGAGTATATTAATGTTCTTTCTTTCTTCGAGGTGAAATACTCTTTCATTGATATGATTCTTCAAAAGAAAAATTCGTATTTGGAGTTTTATTGTATTATGGGACCTTTATATAATTGGGAGACCATTATTGATTATTAATGTTCCACAATTTCTATATATTTTCTAAAGAGAAGATATATAGTCACATTATCTCTGATAAAGGTAGTTCTGAAAGATTTTGAACATTCAGTGTTGTTTTTCCACTCTTTCACCACAAATATTTTCAATGATGTGAAAAAATATTCTAGTTTAATTTTATGAAACATTACGTGTATAATTTTGAGTGAAATTGTTTTACATGTCAAAATAATAATGTTGATAAACAGAAATAATCAATTCTACTTCATCCTCTTGATGAATCAACTAGGATGTGGAATGAAATATCAGTGGATTTCATTGTTGGGTTACCTATAACTACACATGGAAAGAATTTTATCCAGTTTGTGACCAATTAGTTCACTATGGAATCTCATTTCATATCAATCTATTAAAACACTAAATTATAGTATATAATAAATCTATATGTCCAATATATTGTATGTATATACTATATTATTATAACCCTTTTATTTGATCGGGACACTCTTTTTGCGTCATTGTTTTGGACGGACCTTGAAGAGGATATATACAATCAATTTATGAAGAGTTCAATCTATCATCCTAAAAATTATTGGAAAATAGAACGTGATAAATTGTGTTTTGATGAAATGGTTACTTCTAGTCTATTTGAAAATTGAGGATCATGAGATAATAATTTAGGGAAGGATTAATTTTGCAATTTTTTTCATACACTAAAATGAATTATTTCTATTTTTTGTATGAATTATCTTTTATCTACCATCTCTGCTAGAATAGGATTAATGAATCATACATAGTTTTACAATGTTTTTTAATAAAGAGATGAAACCGTTGGTGTTTGTTCATTAGTTTTTTGTGATGTCTTAGAGTTTATACATGTCATGTAAAAATTGATTTTATTTCCTTGTGGTGTTTTTAGATAGCGAAAAGGTTGTCATTAAACTCTCTCCCCAGTTGGGTAATTGATAACTCAAAAAGTAATGTTAGCTCACTAGAAATACTATGATATATTTTTATATTAATTAATATATAGGAAAGGAGGAATATCACATATGTTTTCAAACATAGATGAATTTTAGGCATAATATATTCCATATAACACAATACAAAATGTATCAACCAGACCAATATTATCATCTAAATTGGGATAACCAAATTAGAGAACCTAATTTGTATTTTACTGAAAAGAATGTATTTTACTGACACATCACATGTTATGGTTCTATATAGGATGTTAATAAACTCAGATTTAGTACTATTTATACATTTTTTGAACACTCATGATGCTTTATGAAATGTGTATTTAATAACGGAGTAATGAAATGATCTCTATTATGGCCAACCATCTTTTATATGTATTTATAATGTTTATTAAGTATACTGTGGGATGGATTGTAAAATATTCACATCATTTAGGGTACTATACAATTAATGTTCTTATTTTTCATTCCTTTATTGGTATTTTAAATCAAATTTTCTTTCTTTTTGTTGTTTTCAGGTAAATAAAATGTTTTAGTGAGGTTTTGATTGATATTTTTGAGGATGAGAAGTTCTAAATGGGGTTGTAGTAGTATTGGATAGTCAATAAAGGTGGAAGATCTACATGTACTCTATTGGCTCGTTGGTGAGTTCCACTCTCCATCTAAAGGAATTATTATAGTTTGGATTTCATATAAGAATCTCATCATCCATCCAGTGGGGTGATAGGTGGTGCATGAATTATGGAAGGCACCATAGGCCAGTAACTAGAGGATCCAGTAGCCCACACATTCTTGGCGGAACAACTACATATCTGATGGTATCCAACAAAAATCATGTGCTTCAATTTAGGGGCAAGAATTATAGGGTATGTTTGGTATTTAATCCAACTAAAACAACCATTTTAATTCAATATCTACCTAATTAAACCATAATTCACCCTACTCATATTAGAACTCCTCTTGGTACATTCATTACCCTCTCAACTCAATTCCTTAGTGGATTATGGTGATGACCAAATATGTGTTTCTATATTGGTATATTGATGTTCGTTTTGGTCATGGATCTACATCATATTTTAATTACACTTTCTTCACTCTTTGGATAGTCTTTATTGATGGAATGAATTTTTGGCCTAGTTACCTATTCAAATTACCTTTAAATTCATTTTGTATTTGATGGTTTTCAATCAGATATATAATCCTCATTGGTTGTTTACCATGAGTTTATTTGGTAAATGTTCTTATTGGTTTTTATTGTATAATAACATGTCTATTTGATGATTTATGATTTATAATTCTGGATCAAGGATCCTGTAATATGTTTTATGACCCCTGTCTTATTTTTTCTTATTATTAATCCTTGGGAAATATTATTCCAACTTTTTCAAGGATGGTAGTTTCATTTTTATTCTTTCTTTTATGAACCAATGTTTATTTCTATTATTAATTGATTTATAATTTATATTTATGGAAAAAAATAGATTTCATGGAATATTCTAATTTTTTTGTTTATAATAATATATTTTACCCATGATGATTTTAAATGAAAGGGTTTTAATAACAAATTTATCCATTTAAAATATTAAATTATAAATAATTTATTTTTATAGTAAATGTAACTAAATAAAAATTAGATTTTTTATTTTAAAAGTATCAGTAGTGGGGAAGGTGGGTTAGCTTAAAAGCGCATACAAGAAAAACAGGAGACACAATAAGCAATTAAGAAATCCCTAAAAATGAGTTTAAGGATATGATTAACAATACCCATACAAAATCTATATTAAAAATTAATTACCAAATCATCTCGATAATATTTTATATAATTTTTAGAGTGATTGACCATCTTGTTCCATGCATAAATAAAATCCTCCAATTTTATCTTTCTCTCAAAAAATCCCTTTTTCAAAATAAAATCAATGTTATTGGGTCAAACACACTATTCCTTATATATCTTTATCATAGTGAATAATAAGATTAAAGGGTTTTTTTTCTGAATCCATAACATCTTCCCATAATGATTCAGCATGCACTATTATGTGATCATTGGTTTCAATTAGTATATTGATCGAACAACTATTAGTATCATACACCATCATGGATCCTAAATTCTTATAGAACCCTTGATTTACGTAATTATAACTTTATTAATGTATTACATATATAATATAATTGGTATATGTTTCTGAAGTATCAAAGGTGTTTTGGAATACCTTCTGGGATTTTTAAAGGATGGAAATTTGATTGTGGTTCATTGAAACTGTGAAACACCTTCTAAGAAATAGTTCAACTGAAAAAGTGGGCAATGGGTAGGTTCATGGTAAGGAACATAGTCTGTCTATTCCATGCATCCACCCTATAAAAACCCTGTAATATTGGATAGGGGTATGTCTCATTATTAGTGCATGAATTTTCTAACCATGTTATCCGACCATTAGAGTATTTTTTGTTGTTGTGTCTAATGCACAATTAGTATATTGTTTTAAATATACATGATCTGTAACCATGAAACATTAAAAAAAGATCCAAATATTTGGGATCTAATCTAGATCACCTCATAAATTATTCATTTATCTCTTAATATTAAACTATCCCAAATTAATTTCCCTACCAATATTGTGGATACCATTCCTCTTGATCAACCAGTGATCTGTTGGTGAATCTTATGGTATTTTTGGCCAGATTCCTATATAAGTTCCCAATCATGATGGGTTCTGTTAGTTTTATTCTTTCTCCCTCTCATGGAATAATTAATATAGTCTGTTGGGATTTGAATCATGTTTTGTGATGATAATAATGATATTATAGGGATTTTTTAGTTTTTAACAAGATCTAATTAATTTCTAAGATGTTTTAAGAATGATTGTTCATGAATTTTTTCCTTTCTTCAGTTTCATTTAAGTTCATGAGGTATGTGGATTCACTCTTGAATCATTTTAGTCAGAACATGAATTCCAAGTTTCAAATTTATTTAATTTCATTAATTTAATTATGAAATTTACATGATAAGATTTATGAAAACCTTCTTTAGTGATGCATTGTGATATTGTAAAAATTAGTTATTTTTTGAATGTTAAATTTGTTATAAAATTATAAAATGAGAATTTTAAAATGGTTATTTGGTTTTGATTAATGGAAAACATTTATAGATATTTATTAAATTATTGTATTGTTTTTTTAAATGGTTTAATATAATTGGATTGAAATGGTATATGGAATAAATTGTTTATGTGTGTTCATTTTCATTGATTCAACTCTATGGAAGGGGCATGTTCTGTTAGGGAATATTGTATATGGTTTTATTGTTTAGTTATGGAAAATTTATGAGAGGCTACAAGTGAATGTATAAAAATAACACCAGCATGCAAGTTTGAATTTCTAAAATGTATTGGGGTATGCCAAATATATTTTTAATATTTATTGAATTACTTGTTTATTGGAAAAATGAATATCATATAACCTTTTTTTGGTTTTGATAATAATTGGGATAATTTTTTTTGAACAATTTTATATAAATATGATAACATATTATATCCTGGTCGTATGAGTTTGGAATTAATTGGGGAAATAAAACTTGGTTTTATACATCCCCCTTCATGGAATCTATTGTTAATTTCTTACATATTGTAAATCAAGACAGAGGTAAAAGAAAATCATCACAGTTCTTTTGTGGTTCATTGTGATACTATGGGTGTAGCTTATAGAGTTGGATCATGGAGAATGTGGGTTATGTGGTGTTTTTTAATTGTTGTCATTGAGTTTTTTGGTCCCATTTTATGAATTTTATTATGATCTTGGGGTTTGTTTTGATTATTCTTTTATTTTTTTATTGTACTAATGAATAATATAGGGTTTGTTGGGTTATAGATTTCTAGGATTTGTTATTTTACTTTTAAATGAAAAATCATCCCCCATATATTTTTCAAGCACTTTTGTTTGATTTCTATCCTTTGGTGTCTTGGGTATGTCACCTGTGGAATAGTAATGTCTCACCGCCTTCTTAGGAAAATGGTGGGGGTGTGAAGTTACAAATGGTATCAATCATGGTCGGTCTAAATATATATTTGATAAAACTGCTATCATATTGTTTGACACCATTTCTGAAAATAATTTTGGTTTAGTCCTTGTGATAGAATGGTTTCTAGGAAATTAGATATTATGAACATGAAATATAGAGAATAAATAGATACATAATTTTTTAATACACTACTAGGATATGATAACTCATATTCATTGGTTTAGCGAGTGAGATGAGCATGAAATTCATAGATAAAAATGGATTTCTACTAGAAGTTAATTATTCATTTTGATAAATGATATATCATTTGTTGAAAAAGTTTATATTTTATTAATATAGTTCCAAATGGATTTATTTTAAAAATTATTCTGTAATTTTGATAAATAGTTTAAAACATAAATTTATAAATTTAAGAATTCCATGTTTTAATAATTGTGATTTCTTAAAATTTAAATTTCTAAGAATCCAATTACAAGAGAGTGAGACTTTGTGGTGATTTCTTTCGATTATAGAAAAAGGCACTAATTTGGAAAAGAATAAACCAACTGGAAGGGGCTTATGAGAATATGATTTCACCTGATTCATTTTGGAACAATCATTAGGTTGAGATTATTTTCTGTTATTTTTAGTATGTGGATAGAGAGAATGAAGGGGGAATGATGGAATATTTATCATTTCATTTTGTTACATAAGTAACATCCACCCATCATTTTGTGGTTATTTAGAACCAGAAAAGTAGAATAGTGGATAAATATGAAGAATTTAATCACTGATTTCATCAGAAGATATGCTATGAAAAAAATTCAATTTGATAGTGATTATGTTGGAGGATCAAGCATGGTTGTTGTGGGAATTAATTTTTTTGGACAAATTAGATAAAGGTATTCTGTGGGATGATTTTGAAGTGTCATTCGAAAAATAATAATATCCTCCCACATTTATAATTTCCAGATCAAGGAATCTATCCATCTTAATGTAGTATAATCACATCATGAAAAAGTAAGGGGCTAGATTTATGAATTTATTATTATATTCAGTAGATGTTTCTATACGTTCATAATTAAAGGCATGAATTTTTAGAATTGGAATGAGCTTAGAAAAATATCCTATTGATTTTGATAATTTTTAGAATAGATTATATATAATTGGATGGTAAAGTAATGTTGAAAGAAAGAGACATTTTAAGAACTATGGGAGGAAGATGTATTTTTATACCTATGGTAAATGGTGTAAACTCTAATATTAGGAATAAGAAGAAGATGGAAACCTATATCCAAGGTTGTGGTAAGACATTGAATTAGATGGCTTGATCAGTGAATAATCATTATAAACCTATGAGTATGATGAGTTATTTTTAATTTTGGTTTTGATCACATTAAGGTAGATTGTCTAGAAATATATAAACCATGTCACAATTGTGACAATATTTAAAATATTCAACTATATTTTCATAGTTCTCCATGGAAGGGTTCCACGGACACATATCATGATTCATAGGCATTGTATATATTAATGGGATGAATAATGATTAAAAATTATCATATGTAGAACTAATTTATGCATGATAATTCAAGGAATACTAGGAATTATGAAGAAGAGATATATCAATTGGGTAATAATGAACAATTTGAAGCGAGAATGAAAATGTATGGAGTAAATTAAATAAATGTGGATCAATCTAGAACATCAATGGTGAGAGGAATTATTCCATTAAATTATACCCATTTAAAATATTTATTTTATATGAGTACATAACATTTATTTATTTCTTTTCATGATTTTCATCTTATAGGTTTACATGTGGAGATTATAACATCTGTTTTGAATGATCATGTGTATCTTGGTCAATGATAATTTCAAACCATTATAAAAAATTCACGTTTTATAAATATCGATGGGAATGAATTGATATTGTATTTATCTATTCCAATGACGGATCTCTTTTATATAATCCTAGGAATGTATTGTTTAAATATGTTAAATATCACATATATAATTATAAGTGAGGGATTTTTTTTAAACCCGATGATGGCGTTGGTCATCTCTTTATAAGAGACTAGAATGTAAAGGTAGGTGAAACTGGGTTTCTAGAATAAGTATGGGGAATGATCTCATAGCATTTGGTATCATTGAAAATGGAATCAACAGATAGTATCAAGGAAGAAATTTTTCTAGAAATTTTTTATCAATTTTCTATCATTGTTCATGGCCACTTATTAGGTTTTACACGAAAATTAGATGTTTATTTTTCAATTGATGTCATACTAGGGCCACCCCAATCCCACATCCACATTATAATATGGAACACGAATAAATAATGGAAATCAAATATGAGTTGGTAGATCTATAATTAAAAGGGATCATTTAGCCTTTAATATCTCTATGGGTAGCTTCTTTATTTTTAAAAAATAAATAAATATGGAACCTTATGGATTATCTGGACTATCATAAGCATAACCATATTATGATAATGATTAGGTATCCACTTTAACACCTCAATGAAATATTTAACCAAATAAGGGGAGCATAGTGGTTCATTAAAATTGTCTTCTGCTATGGATATCACCAATTGCGGGTTTCGACAAAGGATATACCAATGATTTGTTTCAAGAGTAGATATGAATTTTATTATTATATAGTTATTCTTTTATATCTTTAAAATTCTTGAGTTGATTTATGTAATTGATTAATCATATATTTCAATGGTATCTGGATTCTTTTTTGTTGGTGTTTATAGATGATATATTGGTCTATTCAAGGGAAATGGTTGAGATACGGAAACACTTAGTTAGAGTTTTGGGTATATTATGGGATCATCATATGTATTTGAAACCATGAAACTGTGATATTTTGATAAAATAGGTTCATTTTCATTTTCATGAAATATATTACAAATGACTTTTATGTGAATAGAAAATATTGAGTATGCGATATCATTGATGTTGCAAAAGAATGTATTTGAAATATACAGTTTACTTAGATTATCCGGTTGTTATCAAAAATTTATATTGAAATTTTAGGACTAGAATCAGCAATGAGAAAATTTAAAAATAAAATATTCCCATTAAAATGTAATAGTGCATGATATAATAATTTTCAAGCGCTTAAATTTTTCTTTCTATTAGTATCAATATTGATATTTCCATAATAATGAATTTTTTTTTGTGTTGTATTATGAGGCATTAGGATCTGTGTTGGGGTGTTTCCTCATACAAAGTTACCTTTTTGTTGGATATATATCAAAATATTCATAGATTAATGATCATAACTACCACACACATGGTTTGGAATAATTTTTTAATGTCCTTTCTTTGAATACATGGAATCATTAACTATTTCATGAAAAATTCATGTTGTTTATGTATTGTTTGATTTTGAATCATATTTTCTGATAAATATATTTGAACTTAAGGAAATGAAGGTGGATATATTTTCTCTAAAATTTTGACATTGATTAGATTTATGCACCAGGTAATGTCAATTCAATGGTGGATGCATTAAGAAATAAGTCGTATAGTCAGTTTTTGAAGAAGGCATTTCGTCAATGGTAGGTGATGTCAATGATAGCAGAAACATACTTGGATAGTGAAGAAAAATATAATGTTTTCGTTTTTTAATGATTTCTAAACTTCCAAAATTTATTGATGATGTTCTAGAGGAACAATCATCTGATTCAGAATGTGTTTCTATGAGGTCAATACTTAATGGTGGAGAGATCATTAAGGGTTTAAATCATGATAGGGGATTGGTTTTTTTATTAATATCACATGATCATACATATGACCTTCCACAAACAAAATCTTCATACATACAAGCATTCATGTCGGGTGGTTCATTCTAGAATTCAAAATATTTATAGTTCATTGAAATAGTAAATTTTATTGGATGGAATGAAAATAATATTAGTAGGTTTTATTATGAAATTCATCTCTTGTAATTAGTTTAACGAAGGGCACCATTGATGATAATGTATTTTGAATCCTTTACCTATTAATATTTAGATATTGTAGTATATAACCATGGATTATGGGATAGTTGTCCCAGGAATTGTTAAAAAACATGATAATATATGGGTGATTATGAATCAACTAAAAAAATAGTCCCATTTCATTTCTATTCATGAATACCATATGGTGGAGGACATGTCCAATATATAAATTTTCATGAAGTGGTAAAGAAGCATGAAATTCCATTTTGGATCATATTAGTACATGATCCATGATTTTTGTATCATTTTTTGAAGTCATTTGAGTGATCCCTTTGGACCTAGATTACTATGGTCATGACATTTCATCCTTAATAATATAAAATATCTAAAAGGATGATATAAAAATTGGAGGAACTTATTCAAACATGTGTAATAGATTTTTGTGGATCATGGAAGATCATATATGATTAAATGGAGTTCTCATATTAAAATAGTTACTAGGACATGATATATATTTATCATTTTGAAGAATTGTATGACCTTCCATATCATTCACCACACTGTTGTGTGGAAACTGGTGAGACTTCACTGGTTGGATATACCCTTGTTTATGAGGTAGTAGAGAAGAATCATTTGATGATGAATGAAATGGTTGTTATTTGTATTATTCATAAATCATTTGCAGAACATCATTGGTGGACTTTTCCATTTGAGGTGAGTCATCATGTGTTTATGAGAATCTCTCCAGGGCTAGGAAATCATCGATTTGGGAAGAACAGAATACCATCTCTTTGATACATATTCTATTTGGATAAACATAAATTGATATACAAGGTGGAATATTTTGTGTATTTTCCACTAAAGTTTATTTTAGGGAATAATGTTTTTTATGTATCATAATTTAAGAGGTATTATCCTGGTCCATCCCAAGTGGTTTGATGCAATAAAATGGACCTAGAGTTTGATTTTATGTTAGATAATGGGAATTACAAATTGTAGATAGGAAAGATAATTTCTTGTGGGAAAAAACATCAGTTATGTTTCAATTTTATGGCATTGTTATCATATTTAAGAATAAATTTTGCAGTGAAATAAGATAATAGTGGTGAAATTTCTCAAACTCTTTTAGGAAAATATAATTTTCATCATTATGATGAAGGAAATACAAATTGTGAGGAAAATTTATCAACCATGATTTCAGGTAGCAACAATATATATATATATATATATATATATATATTTTTTATAATTTAATTGGGCTATGTATAAAAATATGCAGAGGAGTTTTGGAGTGTTTTTCTTTATTTTCTAGAGGTTTATGGTTTGAAAACAGTTAACAGAAATCATGAAACCCCTTTTTAGAAACTGTGAAACTAATATAGTGGGAAATGGGTATGGGATTTGTAAGAAAAAAGTGTGATACCACCAAATAGAAAACAGTGTGATTTTTGATACAGGGGTTCATTAGGTTTGGTTCACAATTTGTCTAAAGGTGTGATCAACCCAGGTGATGGGAGTTTAGAGGTAGTTCCTAAAGCAAGGTTAGAACACATTTTTTCTAAATATATTCCACAACTATATAAATTAAGAACAAGATTTAAATTTTGAATATCTAATTCATATTAAATCCAAAATATCATGTTTTACAACTTAGTCTAATCCTTATTCTAATTCCACTCCTAGCGGATGCAATGAAGACCATTCCTGTTTTATCGTGGAGTGATCTTTTGCTGAACCATAGTGAGTTGGAGGCCAAAATAAATGGAATGTTCTTGTTCATGGTAGGTTTCACTAGTTCCATTCTGGATATCCCTATTAGATTCATGAATCTATAAATTTTAGGGTAAAATAGTTTTTTTATTATAATCATGGTGAGATAATGTTTTTTATTAATGGTAAACAAGATCTATAAACATTTTAAGGAGTTTTAAGCCATATAATTAATAATTTTATATTACACTTAATTTTATCCTATGATTCCAAGGTAGGTGGCTTCACTCTCAAGTCCTCATAGCCATAAAAATAATTATTGATTTCAAATTTCTTTAATTTCTTGAATTTAATTGTATTATTTATGTGCAAACAATGTTCGAAACCCTATTAAATGATTTTTTTTTAAAATGGTATAATTGGTTTATTATTAAATGTTTAATTGGTCACATTATTTTAATATGATTATTTTGAAATGGTCCATAGATTTTGATTTATTGAAAATTTTTATAAAAATTTATAAAATAAAATAATTATTTTATTAAAATTATTTTTGAACATTTATTTTGGAATGGTTTTTGGACAAAATTGATGGTGTCTATTCATTTACATTGATCTTATCCTATTGAAATGGAGTGTTCAATTTGGGATCTTAATATATGGTTACCTTGTCATAACATGGTATATCAATGAAATATTTATCATGAGATTGGAAATATCACCTAGGAATTCATGTGTGATTCTATGGAATAGAATGTTTTATGCCAAATGGATTTGTCAAATGGTTTGAATGATTTGTTTGGTTTCTTTTTGTAGAAAATTATTTTTCATATAAACGGTTTTAGTTTTGATATAAATTGATTTATACAATTTGTAACTACATTATATTATGTTTCTATTTTTTTTATAGTGGCATGAGTTAGGAAGTCATTGTGTAAATCATATTGTTCTTTAT
Source organism: Viscum album (assembly GCA_963277665.1). Classification (NCBI taxonomy): domain Eukaryota; kingdom Viridiplantae; phylum Streptophyta; class Magnoliopsida; order Santalales; family Viscaceae; genus Viscum; species Viscum album. The sequence continues at coordinate 1,644,389,378 of OY728145.1, forward strand.
ACTCACCACCTTCTTGGAAACTATTTTAAATTTGAATATGTTTTGTATCAAGAAACACATAATGGGAAGGTATTATAATTCTTTAGTGATGCATCATGAGACTATGTCTGTGGAAGGTTGAGTTGGATATTTTTTAAGTGGTAGGCATTTATTTTTTATATTTGGTGTCTGAGATGTTTTGGTCTTGGATTACACATTTTATTATGATATTATAGTTTTTCTTGGTTATAATATTTTCATATAATTTTGATCATGCATAATATAGAGGTTCGGTGGTTATAGTTTTCATAGTTTGGATAGATAATTTTAAAATAGAAAATCATCCCACATGTATTTTTGAAGACATGGGAATTTATTTCAAGCCTTTAATGTATTTGGGGATGTCACCTAATTACTAGAAATTTACCACATTATTCCCAAGACAATTGTGGGGGTGGGACATTACAGTGCATCTAATTCATATCTTCTATCATGGAACTGGCCTACTACTATTCTTTAGTGGCACCAAACCTGACTATATTATTTTGACACTGACGGTTTTATATATTCATATTTTTCATATCAGAATTATTAGTTTCGAATGTTGTCCCATTATTTTAGAGAAATACATAAACCCTTTAGATTTCATTCCCATTATCACAATTCATCTCCCTGACTCATGGTTACCCTTCTACCCCTTCATCCTCCTTATATTGTGATGTTCTCTACTGTGCATTTTATCTGAACTATGTAGGGAATATTTACTAGATATATCATGAACATAATTTGTCCTAGTGAATAACTATATGGGATCTGACGCCTCATTACTAATCTAATATCATGTTTCTAAGTTAATCACCTCATTTTGATACCTAAAATTGTGCCAGAATGTTTAAATAAAATGTCCCAAAGTTCTATAATATGTAAAACAACCATCCAAGACTCAATGACCATCGCTTTCTTGTAAATAAATTATCCCCCAACTTCAATCCAAACACAATCCACTAGATGTTTTGAAACATAAAATTTGACACAAATACAGGGGGTTATATATTAAAAAATGTAATTTTTTTGAATATTATAAATTTAATATAAAAAAATATATATAGAAGAATGAGAATAATAAATGTATTTTTAAAAGGTGGAAGATAATCTAGAAATATAATCGACATTGTTTTAATAGGATCATCATGTTTCTTGTGAAAATTATAAGACCAATAGAATTTGTAGGAATGGAATCCATTGTAGGTTCATGGAGATCTAGGAAAAAAATGATCAATCCACCCCTTATTGAAAATTGGATAATAATGTGTTTTTTATAATGCCACCATTTTATCATTACTGTAAACTAATAGATATTAACATGAATTTATTTAATGATTCATTTAAAGGAAGATTATATCTTAAAAGAGCCACCAAGATATGACTCATGATTCCCATAGCATATTGGAACTCCGTAGTCGAATGCACAAGTTGTGGTGGTCCATCGATTATATCTGGATCCTACAGGTTAATCACGATTTTTGGGAATGAAGGGGGTAATATAAAAATATAGAGTACAATAAAGGAACACGACAGTTCATTTTAAGAATATATATGAAACATTTATCCTAACAAATATAGGGGTATATCCATTTCAATTGCCACATAAGGAATCATCGAGACAAAAATGAGATTGTTCCCAAAAGAATCCAATTATAATAGTAAGCCAGATAATGATATATGGTGTGGTAGGTTTCCATCCTTGGTGATAAAGTCATTCCCCTATAATAATTCTTATAATGTAATTTGTACTCAATGTTGGGTAATTTTTCATACAGAGCCACTCTAATGAGAATTTTCATAACCCTAGACTTATTCTTCTTAGGTAATGTGCACACTAGGTGACATATTGTTTACCAAATTGTTAAAAGAGTCTTAAATGACTATAATTTAATTACAAATATGGGATTTTTATTTTTAGTGATTATTTTTGAAATACTTCTTTACATGTCTATGAAAATACATTAAATAACATTTACTAGTTAATATTTAATAAAAAATGTAATTGGTAATTTACCCATTTGTTGTGTTACAATGTTTATCATTAATAGTTTAACTAACATAATTATAAAAAGAATTATATTGTAAGATATTATTATAATAAATATGATGGTATCACATTGGTATCCTTTTCTCACACCCTCCAATCACCTTTGGTGTTTGTAAATCATGACGATTTTGATGTAGGTAGGGGATATTCTCTTTAAAGAGGCTATATGTTTGTTTATTATTGGGGAATGAGAGTCTCAAGGTCAAATAATGTCACATGGAGTCTAGTTTTGGAAATGTTTTAGTACAATTATTATTTTTTGGAATTATTGCAGTTGTTTTTCCTTATTATAATACCAATATATTATGGTCTTTTAATTCAGATACAGAAAAATTCTATATATTTATAATCCTTTTTTATATTCATTATTTCAAAATCAATAACAATTATTGTTATTGATTCATTGGTTCTTATCTATAGTACATGGGGATCTATAACTCTATTCAGTCCATGTCTGGTCATATTTGGATTAAGGATGGTTTTTAATATATTTTGATTCAAAATACATTTTTTAAATTGAATTTTAATATTTGGGACTTGAAACATTATTATGATAATAATTATACTTAATGATCTGGTTAATTTATTCCATGTATCATCATTATAGGATTATATTCCCAAAGTGTCTAAATAACAAACTTTTTAAGTTAGTGATTAATATAACAGAAGTTCTTAGAAAAGACGTTTGAAAAAATATTTTGAAACATTAATAATTATTATTCATAAGTAATAATTTTCAGGACACTATATAATTAATGTGTATAATTTAACAAGAGAAATTTTTTACTTTTTATTATTTAAATGATATCCATATTTATATATATAGAAAAAAATTAATTAATTTATAGTATGTTGTATGTTTTACTCTTGTTCCTAACTTATATTTCATTCATTGATTAAATTCTTGAATACAAAAAAAGAATTCATGTACACATTAAACCGTAAAGTACCACAAACAACCAATATGAAATTAAAAATTAGGTTATTTTATCATGATTAATCATTATATATAATGTATGTAAACTATTAGTAAATTTATAATTATTACAATATTAAAATAAATTGTAAATTACATGAATTTAGGTTTTATATACATAGGGTTGTAAAATAAAAAAATATCACATATGAAATTGTAACAAGAAAATTTTATACTATATATAAAATTCTTATTATATTAATTATTTAAATTGGAAAATTAATGAAACTATGTGAATGATAAATGAGTGGATGTGGAGTTATTTATATGAAAAACAAGATTTATATTCCATAAAATATATTAATATTACTATTATGATAATAACATGATTGTAAATATTGAAACAAAACCATAAGATTATTATCATCACTATTAGAGTAGTAAAATGAAATATGAATTAATTTATATCTGAATAAATTATGTGATTTTAAATATTATATTATAATTATATATATAATAAAAAGAATTTCAAAACTAAATAATGAATATTTTTATATTTTTAATAATACCATTTTGAATTACTTTTAAAAAACCCATAATTTATAACTGAATATCTATATACTAAAGAAATATATGATTTAAAATAAATCATATATATATAATTTCATTTTTTAATAAACACAATGAAACTAATTTAATGTCATTTTTATTAAAATCTATAAAGAAAATGAATTTTCTACTTAATCGTAAAAATGAAGTTCTTTAAATACACTGTATTCAATTATTTAATATTGATGTAAAAATGATATTATATATTCGAGAATAGTAATATCATTGAAAAATTAGTTTAGTATGACAGTTGAATTATTTATGAATAATGGAAAAATTTAAAAATCTTAAAATATTTTTCACCATTTTAAAACAAATTTTATATCATAAAAAATTATTTTTTAATTTTTTTTTAATTTCTTTATTTAATTACCTAAAATCTGTATTTTTTCTATTAGATTGATTGATAATTGGATAATATATATTTTTTATTTAAATAAAATATATAAACCAATAGAATACCATTAAATAAACTCAACGAGTAAAAGTATTTTTTTATTTAATATTTTCATTCAACTCTCCTTACCAAGTATAAAAACCCACCCCTCAGGTCCTTGGATAATTACATATACATTATCCAATTATAAAACCCGAACTAAAATCAATCCAATTAAGACTCATATTAGTTTTTGAGTTGTAAAAGATTCACCACAAACTAATACACCATGAAGTTAGTTTACTAGTAAATGATTAATAAAAATAAAATATGTAACATACTTAGTAGCTTCATCAAATTTTTCTTCCCTGACACACTAATTTTCATATAGTTGTCCCCATTTGAGGACTATTAATGTAAAAATTATTCATTATATAAATATTTTTTTGACACTATTAATATTTTTATAATTTAATAACTCTATATATTTTATCTCTTTCAATTTCACTTTTTACATAACTAGTTATTTATTTGATTTATTATATATAAGCATGTGGCCAAAGAACTAAATATTACTACCCTTATATGTGGTCACTATATGTATATCCTTATATCTCTTCATACTGGTGTATATGTTTATATTTTTATTCTTTTCTTTATATGAAATTGTATTCTCCTGTGGTAAAATAACAATTTGATGAATTATAATGATTAATATTAAAATTTTTAATCTAATATTTAACAATTAAATAAAAAAGGAATTTCAACTATTTATCTTCAAGAAAATAAAAATTAATTATTACAAATTATAACAATGGATAAATAATTACAACAATAAATGTACCATTATTTTAAAATTATTTTTTAATTAAAATAATTTTTTAATAATAGTGTTTTATCCATGAAAAATCGAAACATGACCAAGAATAATGGAATTCATGTCTCAATGTCCTCCCATGTATATATCCACCCTCTTCTCTATTATTATTAAATGTTTTTTTACCAAATTTAATTTTTCTATTTCATATTTCAAAAAATAATGTTTATTTCCATAAGAATATATATTAATGTTTTCAAAGATACATGCTTCATAAAATAAAAAAATCAAATGGAGAATCGAGTCACTCTTATAAATCATGGAAATAATCTCATAATGATTTAACAATTTAATATATATATTTCACTATATAATTATTCTAAATAACTATGATTAATATTATAATTATTTAAATATCCTTTTTATTTTAGTCTATTTATTGATTCATATTAATTATATTACCAAATTCATTTGAGAACACTAATTTCCACTCTCTATAGAATTCCCTTCCTTTGAGTGACATTATTTCAAAAAGGATTATATATATTTTTCAACAAGAAATTTTATATAATTTATCATGAAAAATATTCAAGTGTTATATATAAATATAAATTATAATATCAAATCATTATTATCATGTGATACATTAGAGTGTCTATATAGATGTTATCTATCTATTGTCATTTATTTGAGTTGTAATTCACTATTCATAATCATTAATCATCAATATCATATACAATTACCTATTTAATTTAATAAATTTTTTATCATCATTTTAGAATATTAATTTTTAAATATTCCGTTTATGATTATTAAGACATTGTATGATAAAATACCCAATTTAATTACTTATATACACATCCTCCTACTCAATCATTCATTTAATGATTGGAGGAAAAATTCATTCTTCTTAATTTATTTAAATAGTTATTTGTTGATTTAAAATTTATAATAAAAACCACTACTACAATAACCTAATATTGTAGTATACTTCATTATATTTCATTGGTTATTAGTGTTTTAATCCTAATGGATTGATTTATTTTTTAGTTTTAGAGATATAGGTCTATAAATGATATAAATTCTAAATTAGGAATGAAATATAAAACATAATAATAGAAGAAATTAAACATACTAGAAAACATTAAAATAAATATTATTCATGTTGGTGATTGGAAAAAAATAACAGTGACAACATATGCCCCATAAAGGATATGAAAAATGGAATATATCATGAGTAAATAAGGTATAAACTATATGGATGGGTAAATAACATATAATTCATTTCCATTAATCGACAACATTATTATAAAATTCATCCATGGATTATATCAATAAAATAATCACATGGATGATAATAAATATAATCTAAATGAAGAAAATTATTAATATAGGACATCATGATCTCAGAAATCATGGTATCTATACCGTAAATACGTAGTCAGAGTAATGTTTAATTGATTGGTATATAGACACACAAAAACCGATTTAGTTTATTTAATGTATTTGGCTCATATGACATGTCTATGAATTAAGGGGAAGTATAATTCTAGTCTTATACATCAAATCATTAAAATGAATTCCTAATATATTGACTGAATAATTTAATTCTTAAATTATATTCCTTTTCAATAAATATCTGTGTTGAGTAATAATACTGAGAACAAATATTTCCACTATCAATCCAAAAAGAATCAATGTAAAAAACTTATGTCGAAATGGTGTATCATTTATGAAATAATGACATCCATTATAAAATAAATATACATATATAAGAGAAATTGAATGTTATATGATCATAATAAAGTGAGTTTTCAAGATAAACTTAATAACAAAAACATTAATAAGTAGTAATATTGTATTTGTTATAAATTATTTAATTTTCAAGAATATAATAAAATAAATTAAAAGAATTATAATTAGAATTAATAACAAATTATTATCTTTAAAAATAATGAAAAATGTAGAATTAGAAAAATATCATAAAATATTTACAACTATAATAAAGTCTTTTAATATTATATTTGGTAAAATAAAATAAACCATTTATCATTTTATAAAGAAAATAAAAAATTAATAAATTAGAAAAAAAATAAATATTTTCTATTAATACATTTTTAAAATTGATGGATAAAATAAAATATCCAAAAAAAAATCTGAGTAATTCAAAAAAAATTAATCTAAATTTATGAAAGACTGAATGGGAGAGAAACAAACATAATCTAAGGGAGAAATGTGATTGGTTTTTATTTTAAATGTTTCACTACATTATTCAATAAAAAATGAGGGTAAATGTAAGAGGAAAATATCAAAATTCCATAAATACCCATAGTACAAGAAATTTTTTTGATCATAAGGGATAAATATTAAAATTCATTTAATTAAAGTATATGATATCATGAATGAAAGTGATATTGTAAAATAAATTTATAATTTTTTTCTATCTTTTAAAATTTTACATTATGAAAAAGTAAATATGATTTAAAATAGTAATCATTGATAATAAATAATTATTCATTTCAAATATATCCCAGGGACAACATGTTGACCACATAGAAATTAATAAGTAAAAAATAACAAGTATCACCCTACGGAGCCCAATTTGAGTTGAAATCCATTACCTCACACATTTAATTTGTTAATGTGACTTAACATGATATAAATATTTTTTAAAACATTATTAATTTATATAGAAAAAATATTCGTAATTATAATATTATATTTGATCCTCTTAAAACATCTTGTCACCAATATGTAAATAAAAGTTCATTATTACCATTGTTCTGCTCATTAACTGCATTGTTTCACAAGCATATTTAGTATTGGAATTTAAATTAATTATCCATATGATTCCTTTTAATCATCTTCAAAATGAAATTAATGTCATAAATATTTTATTTATTCATAAGATTTATTATTGAAATAATTTTGGAAATTTTTACAAGGACAATTAATCCCATTGATTCATAGAGAGGATATTCCATTCATGAGTATGATCAAGGATATCATTTCCTTAATATGGGGAATTTTCAGAATGTAGATGATATATTAAATTTAATCAACATATATTATTTCATAATTATAATATATATTCATTGGTTACAAAATATATACTATCCATGTGCATCCCTGATGTAAACAAAAATAAATTACTTAACATGGTGGTAGTCCATCGTACACACATGTGATCATTATAATTCCCATTTTATGTCGAAGGATTTGGAAAAATAATATGGAATCAACATAATAAAATATAATTATATGTTAGATATTGGAGTTACTGTATTATAATTATAAATTATTTATTGAATGATGTAAAAAAAGATGTAAAAAATAATGACATATGTGAATACAATTACATCTAGTTAGAAAAACATCCTTTGCATATCTTATTAATGACCCTTGAGGCGGTCTTCTAGGAAGTCCATTATATTAAGAACATTGAGAATTTTGTTTTATATATATTTTGGTAGGATTTTATTGATCTGATTTTCATAATATATGTAATATAGGGTGGTTACAGGGTTCCCATTTATAATTGAGGTGAGTGGCACACTTTGATTTTTTTGAAGAATAAAAATAATCTTGAGTAACATTCTTGAAACAATTGATCCAAAATATCTAATATTCATATATGAGAAGTTTATATTCAATGTAATTCCCAAAATTGTGGTTAAATTTTTTTAAATAATATTAACTATTATATTACCAAATATTATTTATTATAATTAAAATATATATTACATTTTCCTAAATTCGATACAAATAATTTTTATGATTTTATTTCCGAATAATCTAAAAAAACATAATAAAGAATGATTTTCATGAAATTAATTTTTCATGAATAACATGATCGAACATTAAATACATGTAATATAATAATAAAAATATTTACTGAAATTAATATTGATATATAAAAATTATAAAAATTTAATCTATATCAATCATCATTGGATATTATTTAAATTAAAAAAAATAAAAATGCATTATAAATTTAATAATATTTTTATAAAAAGTATATATTTTATAAAATTTGATCATATATTTATTTCAATCAAATTGAAAATAAATAATGATTGTGTGTATGTATTTTAATGAATTATTATAAATAAATTTATTGATAGTTATATACTAAATTATCAATCACTTTTAAATATTATTCTTTTTGGAAAATTTAAGTTAATCATTCTATATTTTTTATCATATTTTTTCAAAATCGATATTCGACCTATCAAATTAAAATTATTGTTCCATGATATATTAAAATGTTCGTTGTATTATATTTTCTTAAATAGATCATTCACATACAATAATTGATGAACAATGGATACTGTTATTCATCTTTTTTATATATGGACATGATCTCCTTACATTAATAACAACATTTATGGTAATGGATATTCTCAATATTTTTATTAATTTATTTTTACCATTAAATAATATTTTTTACCTCAATGATGAAATAGGTTATATATGTATTGTAAATTATTATTTATCTATATTTCATATATGTTAAGATAGTTTAATTTATAAATTTTTTTCATATTTTTATTTTAAATGATCAATTTATTGATAATGAATTGTATTGATATGTGAGTTTATTATAAAACATGTTTAATATAACCATTTGATATCCATGTTGTCCTATTGAATGTATGAAATTATATTCTATCATTTCAATTAAATATTTAATGGTGTATTTAAGAAAAATATTATGTAATGAGAATTTTAAATTATATGTTAATCTAATGAATTCAGTAATTCCAAATATCTTGAGAAATCATTTTTCCTAGACATGACATGGTTACATATTTCTTATTTTTGTTGTTTATATATGATGTAGTTTTATTCATCAATAATTTAATTCATGGGAATAATATAAAAAAGTGTCTAAATCACCCAAATATTCAAAATTTATTATAGGTGTTTCTTATTATTACTTTTCCATGAAATTTGTGGATTAAAGTTTCTAAAAATTATGAAACATTTATTTTAATACGTATAAAAATAAAAAATGTGTACACTTTATTTCATAATGACTAGTTCATAAGTATATAGTCATATTTCGTTGATGATACATGGGATTTATTCATGAAATTCCACAGTATACCTTTCTATAATCCCTAATGAATATTGATTCATGTTATAAAATTGAATTTATTGGATTGGAATATAAAAGGTATCATCATGATATTGAAATAAAATAAATACTATCTTCTATAAAATATATGATATGCCACATCGAAACGAAGAAAACAACTTAATATTATTATTTAAATGTTCTCATTAAAACCTTGATGTTATAATGTTATGCATGAACACGATAAACTGAATTATTAAAATAATATTTAAAAATGAATATATAATTAATAATTTGGTGATCAGTTAATTGAAAATTATAATAAACTCCTTTTAAAATAAAAGGATATGTTTTGGTGAAAAACAATTTAATCATGAAAAATTATAATAAAAATTAAATTTTGATGGAAGATATTAATTAAATATAAATATATTATATTAAATATAATTCTAAATATTAATATTATGTTTTTATTAAACATGATATGTGACCAAATCCAATTTTACGCATAAGAGATGTATTTTTATAAAAAGGTAGTTCTGGCAGCTTTTAAGGGAACACTTATTTTATGTTTGATTTTTTAAAATTTTATAAATTCATACATAAAAAATAATCTTCATCCTTATAATAGTAATGTAAAAATTTATTATCGTTTAATTTTTGGAATTTTTCAGATAGGTTTCATGTTATGCTGAATAGTTAAAAACATATTGCACTTTAATTTAAAACAGTGTTTTCATCTAAATAATTTATGAGTATAGATTAAATTTTATATTCGTTTTACATTATAATTTGATTAATTTTACATCATTTAATCCAATTTGAGTAATTGAAATCATTTATACTTTGAAATTGGATAAATAAAATATTGTAAAATGTTTAACGTTTTATCTTTTAAAACATGTTTTCTCAATCGGTGAAAATGATAATTTTTTAATTAATTTCTACAATTAATGTGTTTTTAATATTGAAAAATATATTCTAAATTTGTAATAAATATTTACATATTTATATAATATGGAACTATTATTATTGGAAAATATGAATAGTAAATTTTGTATTTATTTACCATAATCAAGGGATAATCGAGTAATTAAGGGTAAAAATGCTATTATAAATTTTATAAAATTTTCTTAATAGTTGCCTAAATCAAATTAGATGAGTATTATTAGTAAATAAAAATTAATTAATTAGTTATGATACTATTTAAAGATATATGTATTAAAATATAACCTTTATTTTATTATATAAATAAAAATTCATTTTTGTCACACATTAATTTTTAAGGATAGAAATATTTTTAATGTGGGGTTATATAAGGGAAATGTTTTATTATAAATATTAGTTTAAATAATTTTTTTTATTTAATAAATTTTTATTTGTTTATAATTTATAATGATAAAATAATTACCTTAAATGGCGACACAATGATGATGTAGTAATTGTTTAATTAAATTAAATTTCTAATAATTATTATTAAAAATAATTAAATAAATAAAATATTAGATTATTAATGTCATAAAGGAAATTTTTGATTACTTATACAGGTTAGATATGTTTTATAAGTTTCATTTCTAATTTATATTGATGTTATCATTTATACGAAAAGTCGAGTAAAGAATATTGTCAAAATTGACAATATTGATAATTTAAAATAAATATTATTTTATTAAATGAAAGAAAACCTATAAATATGTAAAATTATGTAAAATTGTTGGGATAGGTCATAAATTTTCATTAATGACTTATTTATTGATATTTTTAAATTTTATAATAATTATATTAACCCTCAATGTTTAAATTACATGATATCACAGTAAGAGTAATGAACGTTAACTAAATGTCCAAAAAAAAGATGATGGTCAAAATAATACTAAAAACATATATAATTATAATTGGATGAATTTATTTGGACTTAAATTAATATTATATTTTAAATGAATCAATTTGGATTCATTTGGAATATAAAAATAATTTATATTAATATAAAAAATTCAAAATTTCAAAGAGGACCCCTCACATCTCCTATAAAAGAGAACCCATCAGTATATTTTATTAACATGTAAATACCAATTTAGGTTGGGTAATATATTCTAAAATTCCTTCCTATAATCCTTATCCACATTTACGTAGTCCTTATTTTGAGTACAACATTCTCCTTAGAGATGTATGCTATTAATGAAAGGAGATCATCAAATAAAGAGGAATAATTTATAATGAAGTATATCTATTTTAATTATTCTTACACATCATTATAATAATCAACTGTCGCGACCCATCCTCGTTGTCCGTGCAGTGACTACCCCAAGCATGCCTTCCATAGGTAAGGGGCTGGCAACTAGCACCAAAGGCGTAATCCCGATAAAAAGGAAAGGCATTGCCTTTAAACCTGTAACAGACACTGTCTGAACACAAGGTGTATAATAAAAGAGTACTAAAATCGAAAATAAATGTTTAATGAATTTAAGTGGGAAAGTATACAAACCCAGCTGAGCAACAAGTACAAGTAAAAAGGGAAAATAGCTCTTGAATCATCCACCGGGGAATCATACCTAATGGGTAGGTAGATAACTCGAATAACTCATCCCTGTGGTACATCCCGTCTAGTTCGACTCCAAGAAGCCACCCATCTGTGACCCTCAGCCTCGATCACTGCTGACCATCGTCTGCACATAACACAATAAGGTGCACGTGAAGCCTGTGCATGGGTGAGTATAACAATACTCAGTAGGGGACCTTGAGACCCCCGAACGTATCCCCAGAACTACAAAGGATTAACCACAGTTGAAAGAGACAATCACAAAGTATCAAAAAAACATACATAGGTATATTTCCATACATATACCTATGTTATCAATTATAGCCTGACTCCAACTCTCTAGCCCAATCACAAACCATTCCACAAAGGATGTAAATTCAATCACCATGATTATAATGGTTGAAAGACATGACTCAGCTCACATAAGTATACATCTTTTGTAAAATGATAGATATGATCATATGTAGTGATTTATTCATCTAAGCTGTCGTACCCACACATGATATAATACCAGCTAAGCTGTCAGACCAACAAAGGATACACGTCTATGTATTTTGTCGGTCCTACATAGGATACAGGAACAGAAGTCAGAACTGTCGGACCCACAGAGGATCCCGGTATAGTAGTCATCCCTGTCGAACCCATAGAGGATTCTGGTACAGTTGTCATCCCTGTCGAACCCAAAGTGTATTCCGGTACAGTAGTCATCGCTGTCAAACCCACGAAGGATTCTGGTACAGTATCATTACATCCAGCCCTAGGGTTCACGCACATAGCACCATTGATTTCGAGAGGGTCCAATACTCAGGCCGCGTGACGATACATCAACTATCACAATGTCCTGAGTTGATATATCTCGTAGATCCGTATCATCATAAAGAACCCAACACGATAGCCGGTGCGTCAATTGGATGCCTGGTCTGGATTTATTGGCATTTCCATTCAAGGGGCTCGATTGGTTTTTATGCTCAAACAAACCTGACCATAACGCAACTACATTCGAAACTCAAGTGGAGTATGCCAAAATAATATTCTGGCTCCAAAAATTCCGTCGTCGCAGGCGGTTCATCAATCGGACACCCAAAGCCCAAGATAGGGGCGAAAAGGTGAAAATGACAATAGCGCGTACGGGTCCGGTCGGACCCAGTTGGACCGACCCGGCATGACCCGGTCCGAACCGGGTGTGGCCCGACCCGAGTAGGCAGCCCGACACAAGTGAGCATTCTGAACCAAGGGACCAGCTCAACCCAAAGGGGAGGTCCGAACCGAAGGCACGGCTCGGCCCGAAGGCGCGGCCCGGCCTGAAGGCGCAGCCCTGGCCGAAGGCGCGGCCTGGCCCAAAGGTGAGGCCCGACCGAGGGGTGGCCTGGCAGAAGTGGCCCACCCGAGGGCTAGCCTGGCCGATGGGCGGCTCGGCCTAGGCGGCCTGGCCTGTGGCCGCCCAGATGGCCACATGAGGGAGGGGGTGCCATGCCCCTCCCTGGTTCATCAAATAGAAGTGACACCTTGCACCGGTTCAGGGGCTGTGGGACCCTGGTGGTCCAGCGTGTCTGGATCCTGGGTGACTGGCCCGGCTGGTCACCACCGAACCTCAACCACGTGGCGACGACGCCACGTCGTCACCACCGTGGCCCGACCTGGACGAGGCCTTCAGATCCACCACGCGACGCGACGGCGCTGCGCTTCTCCATCCGCCGCGGCCCTCTCAGCCGCAATTTCTCTCTGGTGTGGCGCAGTGGTGCCACACCCCTTGTCGCAGCCCGCCCTGGCCACAGTTCTGCCCATCCAGCATGGTGCGGCGTGACGATTCCATGCCTCTTTCATTCGTCACAGTTCTTCTCCAGTGTGGTGCGACGGCACCGTGCCCTTCTGGCTCCGCCTCCAACATCAACCAAACAAGAATCTATGGAAGGATGTCGGGTTGTGTTTGTCCGGCCTGCACCCTCTTCATTAGGTGATAACAATTGTTCACCGTCAAACCAAAATAAATGTCGAAGGATGAGGTTAAAATTCATACATTAAAATAATCAAATCCCCAACCTTGATTCTATGACTATTCACTGATGATCGTGTCTTTTTGTTGACGTCGGGGAGCATCCGAGGAAGAATCGTCTTCGACGTTCTTCTCAGGCGGCTCCTTCTCATTTAGCTTGGTTGAAGATCGAGGATGGTCTTCATCATTCTTCGTAGAAGAGGAGCGTTCTTTGTTGGGATGACGTTGTTCTTCCTAGAGTTCTCCCAAAGATCCACTAAAGAAGAATCACAAAGCCGAAATAACATAATACCTTCTCTATTATTTTAATGTTTCCATGAATTTCAAAATAATTCAATAGAATTCATATCACTACAAATTAATTAAATAAGGCATTAATTAATACTTAGGTGTGTTGGCACCATTATAAGGGGAGGTGGAAATCTCCAAAATAAATTGTGAGTTCCAAGGGTTAAAGGGGGGTTAAAAGTGGGTTGAGATCATGTGGGCCCCAACACATAATATCCTCCCAAATTAGGTTATACGTGGGTGTGCCCCACCTCCAACCTCCCTTTGGATGTTTTAACTACCAATCAAATAAAAATATGCGAGCCATATTTTTATTTAATTTATTTATAAACCCTAAAAAATAATTTCCATCCTCAATAAAGTGAAACTGCGGTATATGTCTCTTTATGTGAATATCGGTGCTCTGAGTTCAACGGTGCCCTAAATTTCAATTTTGAGAACAAGTTCAAAAGATAGAAAACACCACGAGCACGTTTACTGAACATAACTGAAAGAAAAAGTTTAGAAAATTATTAACAGACACCCTCAACCCACTGCGGTCACGGTTAGGCTCTGCCTAGGTGAAACAGGCCCCATCATACATAATGGTACCCTCAGATTTCCAATCTAAGTTACCATTTAAAAGTTAGGAATTTTACTATTTTTAATTGTCAATTAATTATTTTATTTGCGGCAAAAAACTAACTTTCTCTGGTGGCCCTCGCCGACCCATGTTAGTATTTGTTTAAAGAATGAATACCCTCACATGTTTAGCGGTGGTCTTGGATTTTTAATCCGAGTTACCATTTGTGAGTTATAAGAATTTGAAAAATAAATTAACTTTATTTAATTATTTTATTTTAGGTTATTCCATT
Organism: Viscum album; assembly: GCA_963277665.1. Lineage (NCBI taxonomy): Eukaryota > Viridiplantae > Streptophyta > Magnoliopsida > Santalales > Viscaceae > Viscum > Viscum album. The sequence goes on from OY728145.1 coordinate 1,644,404,921, forward strand.
TTCAGGTTTTCTCAATGGAGGCCCGCACCAACTAAAATTAAGTCACTCATAGGGTAAACCCACCATCCTGAGCGTAACTGTGGCCATGGATTTCTGATCTGAGTAACCATTTAATACTTACACTACTTATTCAGGAAAACTTCATACTCATGTTAATTTACGTTTAACAAATCTTTGACGGATAATTCCAGGCACTCTGGGCCTCAGAATCGTGCGCTGTCAGAAACAGTGGACTCATTAAATTCCCATGTATTTATGAAACAAAATTCCACTGAAATTACATGTATTTACTTTCTCCCCACCTAATGGAATTACATCCCCGTAAGCTACAACTCGAACCAAGAGAACAAAAGGGGGTACTGAGCACGCATCTAAGCCTCCCGCTCCCATGTGCTCTTCTGGAGGTTCCCTTACTGCCAACGTACATGCACCAGAGGTATCGACCGTCCATGTATGACCCACTATTGTCGACCCCCAATCTCTACTGGAACCTCCATGGATGTTTCCCCATCATCAACGTCTAACTCGCCATGTACGATGATGAGGGAAGGGTCATCCACGTATCTCCTTAGCTGGGATACGTGGAAGACTTCGTGCACCAGGTGAAACTGAGGTGGAAGTGCTAAGCGGTATCCCACCTCACCAACTCTACTGAGGACTTGGAAAGGTTTGGTGAACCTCATAGATAACTTTCCGCCTCATCCATAACTCCGTAGACCTTGTCGAGGTGAGACCCGTAGAAAGATGTGGCCACTATCCTCAAACAGTATAGGTCTCCATCTCTTGGATGTATGTGGAAAACCCATCACAATGTCCATGGATATCTGATCCCACTTCAACAATGGGACCTACAAAGGCTAAACCAAGCTTGCTGGTACCTGTTGTTCCGCCTTCACTTGCTGACAAGTGAGACATCATGAGAGAAACATTGGCACTATTTTCTTCATTCCCTACCACCAGTGCTGTCGTCAGAGACCTTGGTACATCTACGCCCCTCATGGAACTACTCCTGGAGGGGTTGTGTGGAACTACTTCAACACATTCTCCTGAAGTGCAACTGGTACCATGGTACATCCTTCCAAAGAGCATGACGTGCTCCCCACCTCCATAAAATCCATCAAGTGCCTACCCTATGGATATCTAAGCATGTCACGTCTCATAGTCATCATCCCCACGTTGTGCCTCCTTGACTCACTGAAGAAGTGGAGGGGTAACTATTAGAGACTGTAGAGAGGCCTCTCCATCCCGATCCATAAAAGATATCTTCCACGCAGACAGCTGCTTTGTCACCTTTTCGAGCAGCTGAATGCCAGATCTCCTGCTGAGAAAATCTGTTTCAACATTCCCCTTCCGATGAGTATAAACTATCTCGAAGTCATAGTCATGTAGGAACACAATCCAACAACGTGGTCTTGGGTTTAGGTCCTTCTAGGAGAAGATATACCTGAGACTCTGGTGGTCAGGTTATACTGTAAAATGTTTTCCCATAATATAGTGCCACCTCATCTTCAAGGCGAAGACCACTGCTGCTGACTCCAGGTCATGTGCAGCATAGTTCTGCTCATTATGTCTCAACTTCTGACAACTATAAGCGATCATTTATCACTCCTGCATCAGGACACACCCATGTCTAGTCCCTGATGCATCGCAACAGACTACATACCCAACACCCTCCTCCAGTAGAGTCAATATGGGTGTACTACTTAGCCTCTACCTCTGCTCTTGAAAGATCTGCGAGCATCTCTCCGACCACATGAATGGTTTCCCCTTCTTTATCAAGGCTGATAGTGGTTCTGTAAATATGAAGTAGTCTTGAATGATCTTTCAGTAGTATCCATCCAAAGTAGACGTCCCTCCCCCTTTTAGGGGGTAATCCTGGAAACATTGTTTGAAAAGATGTCCCCATGTACTGTCACTCCTATTTGGAACCGAAAACTCAATGTTCCTGCTTCCATGAGGGTAAGGTTGGCTGATTCAAGAATGATCGGCGACACCCTCATATTAATGTGTTTAACATGTTCATCTTGGGTTTCTTTTTTCACTTTCTAATGAAAACTTCATCCCAACGCTGTAAATAAACCACAACCTTTTTACCTAATACAGTCAATATGTGTATGAACTGTGGTTGCCTAGTCCATACCCAAACTAACTTCGTAAGGCATTGATGCTGCCACCAAGAGGTTCCAACCAAATATCTCACCTCGAGGGCGAGATCACACCATCGTTGTATGTGTGATGATTGAGTCTCCTTCCAATGATATCTCCAGACGCGAGGGTCAAGTCAACAGTTTAAATAGAAACTCTTGGTCTAGGACAAGTTTGTGGAAGGATGAAAAGATTGGTACCAATGTTTATTGACATGACAGATAGTAGTAGTCATAGAATGTACCTCAAATCATTACTAGAGTCCTTGGGTCACACTCCTTGACCGCATGCAGCTATTCTCTTCCCCAACCCTCCATCTCCTAGACCCTAGTGGGGACTACAACGGTGGGTGGTTGTAACATGTCAAAATGTTCAGCACCTCATGTTTCTCTCCTAGCTCTGCTTCCACATCTGTTACCCTGTAGATTCATCTATCTTTAAAACTTCCACTTCTCGAAAAAATTTAAACGATCAAGCCTGTGAGAGTGGCACTAGTTTAATTTTCTCCAACTACTAAGATTCACTAGCTGTATCCGCTCAACTAATGAACATTCAACCAAAAAGGTTCTCTCTTGCACCCTAACATAAGTAGGACTGCATAGAGGAAAAAATGATGGCTCATATATCCTTAAAAACACCTCACTCAGAGGTCCGAGCCCTGAAGCACAGATAGTATCGTATTCATTGAGTATCAGGAACGATTAGTACGCCTCGATGAGTACTCAACTACCGACATGTCTTCCTGTAGAAGTTGTATAAGTTCTAGGGAACTATCATCCACCAACTCAAGCCAGTCCTCAGTCGCTTGTTATTCGGTCTTGCCACGGAAACTGAGGGGTATCTGATGATGAAACACGTGAAAGTCACCAAGTATGCAAGTGTCCTCTACTGGTACTGCCTGTCGTAACTACTGAACTATAGTTAGTGATATAGCTATCACACTACCCGAATGTACCATCTCGGCCAATGGTCCACGTACCGAAGCCTCATCACTAAGAGGACCATCCTCATGGTCACTTACCCAAAAAACTAGTTGCTATGATCACCATATACTAGTGTCTCAACCAGGCAGAAAACTCTTTTAATCGCCTCTAGCCAGTCCTTTGCTGCCTAGTAATCTATCTCACCTCGTAACCTCGAAGGCCTCTACTACTAGAACTCATGAAACATGCTCTGTAGGCGTGTAGTATCCTTTAATGAGGCTAGAGGAATCTTATTCCCAACGGGAGGTAGTGTTTCTGGTACACCATCAGAAGGTGCCAACATATTAAGAGGGCCCTGCACCGGAGCCTCGTCATTCAGTGGGTCATCATCATGTACTATCTTAGGAACCCTAGATAGCAGTCTTAGCAGCGGTATGCTGATTATGAATAGGTGCGCCATGGTCTATAAGTTATACCTGGTGAGCTGACTCAAAGAGACCACAAAGTAAACTCTTGACGCACATATGCAATCAGTGTTTTCGTGCACTAAATCAGAAATCAGAGGTCAGGGTCCTGGTGTATGGATATGTCGGCTTCCACACTAACAATGGACTCCATGGACTGAAAACCACACTCAATACTCTTAACACTATTACAACACAGAAATACAGATAATAATCCTATGTTCTACTGTAGAACCGAAACCTCTAATACCAATTTGTAATGACCCGACCTCGGGGCCCGTTCCATGACTACCCCTTTCCCGCCTTCAATAGGTTAGTGGCTGGCGACTGGCACCAAAGGAATAATCCTGATAAAAAAGGAAGTCATTGCCTTTAAACTAGTAACACACACTATCTGAACACGAGCTGTAAAAGAAAAAAGTATTAAAATACAAAGGAAAAGTGTGTTGAAAGTAAGTGGGCCAGTATACAAACCCAACGGATCAACAAGTACATGTAAAAAAGGGAAAAATGCTCCTGGATTGTCCACCAGGGAATCCTACCTGAAGAGAAGTTAAATGACTGAAAAAACTCAGCCCTGCGGTACATCCCATATAGTCCAGATCTGAGCAGACCCCCGTCTGTCACCCTCATCCACGATCCCTACAGACTGTCGTCTTCACAGAACACAACAAGGTACGGGCGAAGCCCATGAAAGGGTTAGTATAAAAATACTCAGAATGGGACCACGACACCCCTGATGGTCTACCAGAATCCAAAAAGGTTAAACCATAGTAGGAATATACAATCACAAAGTATCAACCAACCCTACATAGGTATATACCCATACATATACCTAAGTTATCAATCACAGTCCAACTCCAACTCTCGAGCCCAAGCACAAACCATTCCACAAAGGAAATAAAGTCAATCACCACGATGATAATGGTTGAAAGAAATGACTTAGCTCATACAGGTATACATCTTTTGTAGAGTGATAGACTTGATTATATATAGTCACTAATTCATCTAAGCTGTCGGACCAACATAGGATATAGGACCAGCTATGCTGTCGGACCCACACAGGATACATGGCTAGCTATTCTGTCGGACGCACATAGGATACAGGAACCGATGTTAGAACTGTTGGACCCACGGAGGATCTCAGTATAATAGTCATCACTGTCAAATCCACAGAGGATTCTGGTACAGTAGTAATCACTATAGATCCCAGGCAGGATTCTAGTACAGTAGTCATCGTTGTTGAAACCACAGAGGATTCTGGTTTTGTATCATCGCAGCCAGCCCTAGGGTTCCCGCACAGAAAATGCTCGATTTTAGGAGGGTCTGGTCCTCGAGCCAAGTGAAGATTCATCAAATATCACAATTTCCTGAGTTGATGTATCCCGTAGTTCCCTCTCATCATATGGAACCCAACGTGACAGATGATTAATCAATCGAACGCATGGTCTGTGAGTTATTGGAATTTCTATTCCAGGGGCCCAGTTGGTTTTTAGCCTCAATCCAAACTGTCCGTACAACAACTATGTCCGAACCAGAAGTGGAGTATGCTAGAAGAATATTTTCGCTCCACTAATTCCATCACCATAGGCGGTTCATCAGTTGGACACCCGAAGCCCACAATAGGGGCGAAATGGTGAAAATGGTCATAGCGGGTCCATGTCCGGTCCGACCCGGCCTGAACCGGTTCGAAGCGGGTGTGGCTCGAATCGATTGGTCATCCTGACATGAGTGACTGGCCTGAACCAAGGGAGTGTCTAGACCCAAAGGGGCGGCCCAGACTAAAGGCACGACCCGACCCAAAGGCGTGGCATGGCCCGGCCCGTGTCGGCCCAGCAGGCCACACAAGGAAGGGGGTATCACGCCCCTCCCTGGTTCATCGAACAGAACCAGCACCTTCCACCAGTTCAGAAGCTACGAGACCCTGGTGGCCTCGTGTGTAAGGATCCATGATGGCTGGCCCAGACGGCCGCCACCGTACCTCCACCACAACACGACTTGGTCGCGGGCCTCCTTCTCTCCACGCGGCGTGACAGCGTCACCCTTCTCCATCGGTCACGGCCCTCCCATCCATGGTTCCTCTCTAGTGTGGTGAGACGGTGCCACACCCCTTTTCCGCGGGCCACCTTGGCCACAGTTTCGCACCTCCGGCACAGCGCGGCGCGACGGCGCTGCGCCTCTTTCGTCCGCCACGGTTCTTCTCCGGTGTGGTGTGATGGTACCATGCTCTTCCGGCTCCGCATGTGACTTCAACCAAACAACAATCAACGGAGGGACATCGGTCCGTTTTTTTTTCACCCTACACCCTCCGCATTAGGTGATAAAAATAGTCCACCATCGAACCAAAATAAATATCAAAGAATGATGGTAAAATTCATACATTAAAATAATAAAACGCATACCTTTATTCGAAGATTGTTCATTGACGATAGAGTCATTTTGCTGACGTCAGGGAGCATCAGAGGAAGAAGCGTCGTCGACGTTCTTTGTGGGATGCTCCTCTTATTTTAGCTTGGTTCAACATTGAGGATGGTCTTAATCATTCTTCAAAGATGAGAAGCGTTATTTGTTGGGAGGATGTCATTCTTCCAAGAGTTCTCCCAAATCTCCACCAAAGAAGAATCACCAAGCCAAAAAAATAGCTTTTATATTATTTTAATGTTTCCATGCATTTCAAAAGAATTCAAAAGAATTAATATGACTAAAAATTAATTAATGAAGGCATTAATTAATCCTAAGGCATGTTGGCACCATTATGAGGGATGGTGGAAAGGCCCCACAATAAATTGGGAGTTCCAAGAGTTAAAGGGGGGTTTGAGATCTTGTGGGAACCACCACATAATATCCTATTAAGGGATGTTATGCGTGGGTGGCCCCACCTCCAACCTCTCTTTGGGGGTTTTAACTACCATTCAACTAAAAAAATTCTAGACGTATTTTTATTTAATTTATTTAGAAACCCCAAAAATTAAAATCCATCCTCGATAAAATGAAACTGCGGTAAAGGTCTACTGAAGTGAATACTAGTGTTGCGAGTTCAACAGTGCCCTCAAATGTCAATTTCGAGCAGCGGGTCAATAGATATGAAACACCCCTCGCACGTTTACTAAATTTACTTGAAAACAATGTTCATAAAATTATTAACAACCACCCTCTACCCACTACTATCGAGGTTAGGATCTGTTTATGTGAAACACGCCACAACGAACCCAAAGGTACCCTCATATTTCTAATCTGAGTTACCGTTTAAATGTTATGAATTTTACAATAAAATAATTATCAATTAATTATTTGTTTTGTGACCAAAAACAAGCTTTCTCTAGTGGCCCTCGATGACCCAAGTTAGTATCTTTATAATGAAAGCATACTGTCACGAGTTCAGTGGTGGTCTCAGATTTTTAATCTGAGTTACTGTTTGTGAGTTATAAGAATTTGAAAAATAAAATATCTTTATTTAATTATTTTATTTACAGTTATGCCATTTTTGGGTTTTCTGATAGGAGGCCCGTGCCGACGAAACTTAAGTCACGCCAAGCGTAAACCCGCCATCCCTAGAGCAACAGTGGCCTTAGATTTCTGATCTGAGTAACCGTTTAATATTTATTCCACTTTTTCATGAAAACTTCATATGCGCATTAATTTAAGTTTAACAAAACTTCAACGGATCATTCCGGGCACTCCGGGCCATGAAATCGCGCATCGTCAGAAACTGCGGACTCGTAAAATTACCAAGTATTTATGAAAAAAAAATCCACAGAAATTACGAGACATTAATTAATCAACAATGATAAACTAATAAATCTAGTATCATAAATATATTTATATGTTATTAGGTTTATATCTTCACAACAAACCATTTACACATTCATCAAATGAGAAATGAATTATCATTCGAGTGTATTGAGAATATCCATCCACAAAATGATAAAATCCTTTATCCATCACCACCTCTCAAGATTGGTTATAATGGTTTAATAAATATTAACATATAAAATTCCTAAAATATTTATAATAATTAAATAAAAATATATCATTTACGCAATTACCCTTCTATTCACATAAAAATGTAAATGTCCATCATGCGTACATGTGAACTATCAACAAAACGAAGCGATGTGATTCATATTTAATCTCCACATAACATTGATGATATATATTAGTATATTTAAATTATCAATATGATTTTTCTGATATTATGATAATTTTTTAAATATAAATTAATAATTACCTTCTTTCTATAATGATCATAGAAAAATTAAAATGTTACTTATCCGTATGTATGACAGACTGTCCCAATGATTATAACACTGTTCATATTTCCAAACCACATATAATTGGTTTAATTTAAATGTATAATATATTTATAAATTTTATTACTATGCCATTAATATTTTTCGGTGGATAATACACTAATACAATTTAGAATGTAGACATCCAACAGAAGTCATTTTGGGCTTGTGTACCTAATATCATCAAAACATCTAATGTAAACATATATAATTATGCAATATTAGTAACAAGATACTATTTTATTTATAATGAATAATAAACATGAAAATGGTTCTACAGAAAATTAATAAATTTATAAATTATTTATGATGATTAATAAAATATGTAAGAAATTGAACTCAAGATAAGGTACTTTATCTAAATCATTTTTTATTGAGGTACATATTGATTTTCTAAACTCTCATTCTTTTAAGAGGTGTATATATATCCTTGTTGATATATAATATATAATATTTATCTATTATCATGATATTTAATGTTTTGTTAAATTATATTATTTCTGTGGCATATGATGTAAATCTTTAAAGTTTTATGGTACAACTTTTATTTTTAATTATTTTATTATCAAATATTTTTCTCTATGTAAATATTCATGATATTATTTTATATTTTTATTAATTAAATTTTTATAATGACCAATTAGTGTCTATTTTGAAATTATCTCCATGGTTTTGGAAAATTAATCTTTTCTTTCATTACAGAATATTTTACACATTTTAAAAATAAAATATGGAATGTTCTTTTAAATCATACAATCAAAAAACATATATGATTCTATGACTATTATTCGATATTTGGATTCCTCTATAAGATACCATTTTTTAAATGAAAATGAAACACCACTTTTACATTTGTTTGTTTTTCACTACTATGAATTAGTTTTAAAAATAGATTAATTATTTCTATAACATGAAATTGTTTCTAATCAGTGGAAACAAAATTTTAAGAGTGAAATGTTGAAAATTTCAATATTTTATGTGATATAATTATATAATGGTACTTATAAATTTGATGAGTTTTTAAATTATAAAACAATGATTGGAGGTTCAGTGAAAAAACATGGATGGATGGTAATGTTATAACATCTAATGCTCTATGAATGGATTTCGACCATATGTCATTTAAATTTGTAAGAATGACATGTATGGAAGTTGACTGCATGTTTATTCCTTTTATAAGAGTGATAAGTATAATTGTTTACCAACATAAATTTATACATTATATATTCTATCTATGTGAATATTGGTAATTTTATTATTTTTAATGGTGTGAAATTATTATATTTTCAATGAAAAGTATTCACTACTTAGTAAGGGTTAAAAGTATTACTTAATGATAATTATTTAATGTGTTTTAATGTTTATAAATGGAATAACAATGTTATTCTTTTTATATCCCTTGGGAATATTTTTATTCACATCCCATATTTTTGTAATTAGGACATATTACTTAAGGATGAGTTTGGATTTGGAGATGTCATATAGAATGTCTTCAAGTGTTTTTATAAAAGTGATCATACTTTTTAAAAATGATTTATATTTTGGGAAAATGTATAATGTTATGATGTTCCACATTATATTATTATGGTTTGGTTATATATGATTTATAGAAATATTATCTAATAAACTAAACATGAAATGATCATCAATGTGATTACATATAAAATTCTTGACATAAATCAATATTTTTTATGATTTTAGGGTCATGTCCTTTATATAGGAATGAAATGAATGGTTTATACAACTTTATAGAAAATTATTGTGTTAATAGGATTCCCTTAAAATATTTTAATTTGTTATTATATTGAAATGATATATCATTTTAAGATTACCTTGTTTTTCATCAAATAAATTTATATTCAAAAAGGTTTCCCATTGAAAAAACATGGAACTAGTTGTGGGAAAGAATCCACAAGAAATCATCTTTCCAAATTAGTATCTTGAGGTAGGTGGAATCAGAAAAGAATAGTTTTTTAAAATAATGTATCATTTGAAACAATATATAAATTGTGGTGGTATCCACACTGGAGAGGAACACTATTCCTATTAAGGAAGTTGTCTAAAAGGGAACATTTCCTAAATCATCATCCCCATCATTCTAAGGAACATAAGACCCCATACTAGCAGAGTGATGTATTCTAGCTCTGGAAATAATATTTCATGTCATAGGTTATTCAAATAACTGAAAGTTAACTCATTTAATTAATTTTTTTCATGGTGAATTTAACTAATGGAATTTAATAATTAATAATATACTAGAAATTATTGTTATTTATTCATTAGAATAAAGGGAATTTACAAATATATTTCCTCAGAAATATATTCCTATGAATTTTCACCTTATAATTAAAAAACAATTCATATAAATTAGAAAAATGTATATGACTTGGCTGCTTTATAAAAAGAAAATTTCACCCATTAGGCAAGGAACGTCAAACAATTTATCTAGGATCTTGATTTTAGATAAATCAGTTTTACTTAGGATTGAAGCCATGATATCGATGGATTTTAGATATTTTTGAGATTTAAATCTATGAGAAACATGTTCGATGTGATGAGAAGGTAAAAGTATAGTTTCTTGATGATCATGTATCCCATAAAAAAAAATAAGATGTATAGTTGGAATGAAATGCGATCTAATTAATCAATGAATATTTTATTTAAGTTAAACAAAATTCAATCTTATTACAATTTCAGTAAAAATCATCCCATATAATTTCATTCAATGATTGGGAATAACTTCTTATTTGGTATTCCTATTCGTATTGATTTTGATTACATGGGTGAAGATCAAGAAATAAAATAGAATACAATGAAAATATTTTTTAAATTAAATGACTTAGGTCATTATGATAACATGTGTCAGAAGTTACTTAATCAGGGTAGAAATCATCAAGACCATAAACAAAAAGGAGTGGGAAAATGTTTTTATACTACTATAGAAAATTTTGAGACATTTTTTGGATTAATGAAAGATCCCAGGAGAATGTAATTTTTTTAATGTTTTCTATATGTTTCGGTTTTCTGACACTCCTTCTGATGATATAGGTGATGTTATCAAAAACTAATTAAGAAATTTTCTGATATGTTTGGTTGGGTCTATGATTATGTATGGATTCAATTTGATGATAATTATTCCACTACTATTTGTCATTAGTTTTAAGATATTAATAAACATTAGGTTTTATATAATCTCTAGTGATAAAGGATATTTCTATGGAAGTTAATCGTATGTGGATGAAATAGTTCTTATGATATGGAAATAAATAAAGAATGTATATTTCCTTCTATCCATACGTAGTAAAATATTTCCTCAACATTATGAAATGTATATTAAAAAATTATCTATATACTTTTATCACTAATAAATCAACGACGTTTTACCCTATCATACATTTATGGATTTGTGGTGGATATCATTATAAATACCATGTTCTCTATCAAAATCCATCAGAACATGATGATTTTTTTTTCATAAAAGGATACTTAGTATGTGTTATACTAGGTGACCTGCATACTAATCATACTTCATTTTGAAGTGAATGTTTCATTTATCATTTTTCTAATGAGTGATTTTAATAAACGTATTTTGAAAATTATTAACATATTTAGCGATCCAAAATAAAAAATTGCAAGGATGTAATTTCTAAAAGGGGTTTATAATTTTACATATTTATTTTTTTGGAAAAGAATAATATGTTTGATAGAGTACAGGATACGCCACAATAAGCCTAAGTGAAAAATTGAATATTATAATTTATATTTTATGGTTATGACCTAGACATTAGAATTGAGGAAATAAATACGATTAAAAGAATTATTAAAATATCGTTTTCAACTATATATATATATTTAATTATTTGGTGATTAATTAATTATAAATGAAAATAAATCACCATTTAAAATAGATGGAATTTATTTTCTGAAAAACTATTTAAAATTCGCACATGTGTAATAAAAAAATAAATACTTTTGGATGATATCAATGTAATTTAAATATTATATATTCAATAGATTTTTTTTCAAATTAATATTATGTGTTTTCTAGTTTCGATGTAATTGAATGTGCAATTTTATCTTAAAAAGAAGTATTTTTCTAATAAGGAAGTTATGCAACCATTGGATGGTGAACATATTTTAAATATAGTTTTTAAAAAAATTATAAATTATTTTTATTAAATTAAAAATCCAATTTTAGTATGGAATATTATAATTTACCCTCTTTAATTTATTGAATTTATTGGATAAAATTAATGTTTTGAAAAATAGTTAAAAATATATTATTTTAATTGAAAACTTATTTTCAGTCTAAACCATATGTTTTTAAAATTATATTTTTTATTTGTTTTAATATATAAAATATCATTTTTAATCATATAATCAAATATAGACCAATGGAATATATTTTACATTATAATCAGATATAAAATATTGTGAAATTATTATTTTTTGGTCATTAAAATATCATTTTCTCATTCCATCAACAAAATTAATTTTTAATAAATTTTTGTACTTTCAGTTATTGGATGATTGAAAAATAGATTTCTAATTTTGAATCCAAAACTAAATTTTTATTAAATAAGTCCCATTTATTTTTTAAAAATATGTATAATAAATTTTCTAATTTTTATTATTTACATTGTTATGGGTAAAATAGGTTATTAAGGGTAATAATAATATTATAAATATAATAAATTTATGATGAAACACATCCTTATTTTATTGTATGAGAATTGTGTATCCCTAGTAATTTAATGATCTGTTATGAGATGATTTATGGCCTTTTAGATGAAAATGTAACTCTTATAATATTATATTCAAAGAATAGTAAATTTGTTTATAATTTTTATAGAAAGAGTAACATTTTTATTGTGTGCTTTTATAAAGGACATGTTCGATTCTGTAACGTAGCAGTTACTAGTACCACCTAAGGGTGACACATACCTAGTCGGTCACGTGACCATAAGGGTATTTCTCTGAATTCTAGAGGCCTCCAATTACTAGTGAGATCCTTGGGTGTAATAGCATGGAAACTATGCCCTCATTGGTATATCAACATAACAGAAAAAATAGTAATCATTAGCGAAAGAAGTAATACCATAAAAGAAAATAAACAATGGAATAATGATTGAATAAGAATTACAGTATATATATAAATATAAATAGTGATGCATGTCAGATGTTTCTAGGAATGAATAAAAATTAGTCAAAATTCTAGAAATACAATTCAAAAACTAATTTATAGAAAACAGTAAACTCAAACAGCATTGCAAGCCTCACCTTGGCCCCATTATCTCCAACACCAAAAACAATCAAGTTCCTCATGAAGAAGGGTATTTTCCCTTATTTATACATATAATTATATAATCTTCTTGGGTCCAAAATCCTAACCGAAACATGGTGTGAGACAAATCCCTATAGGTATCTGCCAAAATATCTATGCCTAACTACCAAGGGATATATATAAAAAGTAATAAAAAAATGAAGTAATAAACTACGAATTAATCAAATTTAAACAATCCTACTGTTTCCAAACACATTCATTTACAATATATTTTATTTAATCATTGAATAATATTTCCTAAGGATCTCTCATAAGCTCTATACCGCCTATTTAATAGCAAAAAAGATATCTCAATTAACCATCTAACATATCAAGTAAGACTGAGACAAATCTTGTACTTTGGCATGGTAGAAATGTCACAAACCTTCAATCATCCACGCGAAATCCTTTGGGAATGTTCACACATAATAACCCCTCTGAATTACCATATCATCAATTCAATAGAATAATAATGACCCTCTGGGAAAGCTCGCACGGTCTAACCCCTTTGGTCCCACATAGTACTAAACTTTTACAGAAGACCATCGGGGTAGATCTCATAGTCAATTCCCCTTGGTCTACATAACAAGAATTTAAATTATAATACTCATTTTGTAGAACTCACAACCAATTCCATATTGTTTAAAGTTCATATAATTACCACCCGCTGGGTAGTTCTCACAATCTAACCCCTCTGGTCAATGACCCCAGGGTAGCACCCACATTCAATACCTCTAGTCAATAGTAACGACAATTTATAATTGCAATACCCTACCAAAGGAATATCTCACAGTCAATTCTCCTAGGTCATAAATTCAAAATGTGAAACACATTCATCTAATTTAAATATCAACTCCATCATAACAACACAAGGCATGGAAACCAAAGGAACTAAACATGATATAGAAACCTAATGTCCTTAACCAAACAAACATGGGAAGCACATCCATAATCAAGGTAATAAACCTTATTCACCTTCAATAACCCTTTATCAAACAAACAAAATATATTAGGCATTATACAGTGTTATATTCCAAAACACGCAATACCCTAAACATGGGAATTATTTACTTTAAACATATATAATCCAAAGATGATCAAATAAAGGAAAAAAGCAACCACAGTGATGTTCTACGATAAAAACTACTGAATATCGACCCTTGAATCAGCCTAGAATGTCGTAGATCTTTAAAATGTTCTAATTTGATCAACGATTAATAACTCACATGATCGGATAAATCAAGAAGAGAGGTTCAAGGGAAATAGAGAGCTCGCAGGTTGGAATCCAACTCAACTGGAAGCATCTCAATTAGAGCTCGGATGGGGGAACACTAGGGGTTCAAAGTCCTTGTCTGTCTTATCACTCTGTAGTATCAAATATAGGAAGAAGAAGGTCCTTATAGAGATTAGATGCGACCCCTGTCCGATTAATCAAATAAAAACGAAATGCACATGTCATGTTTAATTAATGACACGTCATGTACTAGCCTCAACCGGATCCTGCTTTAGGAAGTCTTCCACGTCACCTATACAGCCATGTACACGGCTATTACATAGAAATTACATAGTTATGATTGATAACAAAGTACACTCATTGTACACCAGAGTAGAATACCTTTCCATAGAAAATTTCCAAATTCTCTCATTTCCCACAAAAACAATCCTAAATAGGATTTATACCTGAAATTAAGATCTGGGGTATTAAAGATCATAAATTTTATTTCAAATGATAAATATTTTATCTAAATTTTTTTACTTTATTTACTATTTGTACTGATAAAATATTTACCTTAAATGTTTATATAGTGGTGATTTAATAATTGTTTAATTAATTGCATACCCAAAATCAACACGGATGGTTCATGCACCCTTGGATTCTTGAAGGGAGGAGGAGTGTTCTAAGAAATTAAGGATTTAGTTATTCTTGAATTTACACCCAACATTGGGAATTCTAACACACTACTGACTAAGACATTTTCAATGTTATTTGGTCTCTATATTTGCAATTTAAGGAAATTTAATCTTTTATTTGTGGAAACATACACAACTATAATTGGAAATGTGTTGCAATGTAAAAAAACCACTCCATGGTCTATTTACTAGGTCATAATAAGATGAATTATCTATTTAAGAGACAATATAGAAAATTTACATAACTGGTGGGAGGCTAAAAAGTTCAATGATCATTTACCTTCCATGAAAGTTCAAGGTCCAGGTGTTATATGCTATTTCAAGTTAACCTCCTTAACCCCCTCGGGGATGAACCTTATGATAGGGGATTCCCTTAGAATCCATTATTTTAGACCTCTAAAATATCTTATTTTTATGACTTTTATCTTTTTACTTCCATTTTTTCATATAAATTTGATTATGATCATGATAATTGTTTAATTAAAAAAAATATAAAATAAACGTTATTTATAGAGAAAAAATTAATTTAAATTTGACATGATTAATGTTATCCCAGAATTTTGTAGATTACCTTGACATGATAATAATGTTTTTGAATTAATTTTTATAACATATCATGGTTTTATGATATTTATTGAATGTTACGTAATAAATATTTTAAATATTGAGATTATTGATATTAATTTTTTTTATTAAATTATAAAAAAATAAAAAATATATATTTTTTCCGTTGTATTAGGATAATCCATAAAATGTCATTAATGACTCATTTATTGATATTTTGGTATTTTATAGTAAACATATTAAACCTGAAAATTTGAATTACATGATATCACAGTAACAGTGAAAAAGGTTTAAAATGGGTTAAACAATATATAGATTAAAATAATAATAATAACAACTATAATTTAAAATAGATGAAGTTATTTCGGCCCAAAATAATTCTATATATAAACTGATATATATTAATGACATTTTTAATAGATAATTAATTTTGAATAATTTAATAATTTGATAACTTCCAAGAATTCCCCTCGACTGACCGACAAAAGGGCACCCATCTAACTCATTTATTCAAAATAAAAAAATATTTTTAGTGGGAATGATCTCCCCAAGTAATTTTCTAGAATCCTTACCCCCCATTATAGATTCGTTATTAGACACAACAACCACCATAGTGGTGTTAATGTGTTAATCAATAGAGATCGCCAGAATTAGAGGTATTGTTTTTAATTAAGTAATTATATTTTATTTCTTAATCAACATCCTTCAAATATTTATAATCAATGATGAATTGAAAAATATAATTTTCTCAATATAATGTAAATTTATCATGTAAAAAAATATCCTAAACCCAACACCACATCCATCAAATTGGAAAAGTATTATGATTTATGCGTACAATAAACTACAACCATATGAACTGATATAATTCATTTTCCATCTCATTCTATCAAGAATACTCTTAATGATGGAATTAAATTTTATATATGATATTAATTAATATTTTATAATTATTATATAATAAAATATTATTATTTTTTACCCTTTCAAGAACACAAATTATTTAAAAACATTCCCGCGTATGGGTGACCTAGCTCCTCCACAAAGTGATGTGATTTTCTTCACAAAACAAAATAAAAAGGAAGATATATATAAACACATTTATGTAATAAATATGAAATCATAGATAGTATTTTCTTTTATTAATGATAAAATAATAATTAACTACTTTGCTTAATGATTAATAGAAACTAGAAATGTTAATGATGCGTACATATGACTTACAGTCTCTATGATTAAAACATTGTTCATTTTTAATAACGATACATAAATAGTGTGATTTAAAAGTATAATTGATGTGATAAAATTATTATTATGTCATTATATTTTTTTGGATGTGATTTACTAATACCATTTTCACTATATACATCATACCAATGTCATTTTGGACTCATGTGTCAAATATTGTCCAAACATCCATTGTGAATTATAGATGTAATTTTTTGCTAAAACAATGTATTAAGTTATATAAAAGGATTAATAAAACTGAAAAAGGTTTGGATGATAGAGAATAATTAACATCAGTTTATTTTTTATAATGATATTGAATATAAGTGACAAATCAGACTCAAGGAGAGGGTCTATATCCCATTCTCCTTTTTAAGGCTTATATTGACTTTATACACCAACATTCTTTAGTGAGGTGTACATACATCCATTTTGATATTTAATATCATGAATTTATTTATTATCATGTTTTTAATGTTTTTTATAGTTATTCATTCATTGGGCTTGTGATTTATATGTTTAAAGTTGTATGGGACACCATGAATATTTTAGTATTTAATTATCACATATTTTTTCTATGTCAATATTCAATAAATTATTTTATATTTTTATTTAATAAAAGGGTAAAAAATTTAATTTTATGTCTATCATAAATTTAATTAAATGGTTATTGAAAATGAAACATTCAATGTTTTTGGTATGAAAGATTTTACTACCTTCACAAATGTAAAAGGAATTTTATTTTTGATGTATTCGGTGAAATAAATACCCAACAACATGACCATTATTTGATATTTTGATACATGATCAATTTACCATGTTAAAAAAAAAAGAAAACCCCATTTTCCATTTTTTGGTATTTTGTTATTAAAAATGATTTATCAAAGAGGATTCAGTATTTCGATGATATGAAATGTTTTCAATGGAGTGAATGTAAAAATTTAATAGTGTCCAGTTGACAATTAAATGATTTTTTGGGTTTTGATTATATAATGTTACATTATCATATAAGGATTTGTTATGAGATAAACCAAGGACTAGTGGTTTTATGATAACCAAGAATGGTTGGTTACATTATAACATCCAATGAATTGGGTGTGGAAGTTAGTCGTATGTCTATTATATTTATAAGTGTATCTTTTATAGAATGATACCAAAATTTTATTCAATTTATTATAGTTAAATTTTTAATTATATTCCAATATAAATTATGATGTTTTCAATGCTTTCTTTGGGTTTTTTAGTAAATTTATTAAATGATATTATTTTCAAATGAATTTATTTACTTCATATTAATGGAGAGATATTTTACATCATGATAATATTTTCAAGGGTATTAATGTTTAACAATAGAATAACTATGTCATTATTATTTTATACCTTAGTGGTATTTTTATACCCATATACTATTTTTAATGTCTTTCATGTGTAATAAGGACGAGTAAGGATTTAGAGTCGTCAGGTTAAATGTTATTAATAGTTTTCCTAAAATTAATCCATCTTTATCTTAGATGATTAAATTACGGGGAAAATGGATACTCATCATAATTTTCCAATCTCTATTGTTATGATTTTTTATTTATGATTTATGACCTAATTATTTAAATCGATAATTTGGAAAAGAACCTCAATGTGAATCAATGTGATATTATTGACATAAATAAAGATTATTTATTTTTTAAGGTTGAGTCCCAACAGAAATCCACTATAATGGATATAAAAAGAATTGAATTCTAATACAACATTTTAAACATGATAAAATTCTTAAATAAGTTTTCCTTTTAATAATATATAGATTGTGATCAAATTATTATTTACATACTCATTGAAAAAAATTCATAAATTTATTAATAAATAATTTTTTAGAAAGTATAAAGACAAAATCATAAATATAATTATTACTTTATATAATATATAACCCAATTAAAACCTTTTTCATGAAAAAACACATTCAAAATTTGAATGTCAGAAGCCTTCATATTCAAATTTATGTACCTCTTGAAATAAATGTATTTCCATTATTATTGATATAAATCATAGAAACGATCATCTATGTTTCTTAGCATGTTATCCTTACAATGACCCTTTTAATAATCCATATAAAAAACATAATAATTGTGCATCTATATGGATTAATTTTACATTTTTATTTTGGATAAAATATCATTATACTATGTATTCTACAAAAAAATAAAACCCACCCAGGATTATATAAAATATTCAATTATCATAACATAAATGAAAAATATATAATTTCAGTAATTTTCATCATGAAAAGGATAAATTTTCTATAAGAATAAAAAAAGGAAATCACATTCCAATATCTAATAAAATGAGAAAAAATATATTATTTTTAATTAAATTAAATGTAATAATTTTAAAGAGAAAAGAAATTAAACAATCAATGAAACTAAATATAAATATATAGTAGACGATGGATAAACTTTAAAGCCTATGAATGATAAAAAATTATATCACGTGGATTACATTAAAAAAATATCATTTCCTACATTTATAAAAATCCAAAAATTATATATTGGTCAACATTTTAAAGATTCATTCTTAATATTTTTTACTATTTATAAACAAAAATTTAAAATAAGAACTAAAATGTTCTCATATATATAAATATATAAGAATACTGGTGAATCATTTAACATTACATGGATATGGAAGTGAATGATTTCTATCAGAGAAATTAATTAATGGGTGTGATGAATATCACACACCTCATGTACTAACTCATCACATAAAAATTATACATTCACTCATAATAAAATTATATCAATTAATTATTTTCAAAATAATAATTTAAATATTAATTTCTTTATTATTTTAAATTTTTTCAATTTACTATCAATTTATATTTAGTTACTAAATTGGTGAAATTCAGGTTGGATGTTTTTCGATCCTTTTGTCAAAAACAACATTGGTATTTTGACCATGTTCAACGGTGTAGTGGTACCTTCGTCTCCAGAATATTAAAAACTATACTAATATCATTTTTTATGTTTAATTTATATTAAAAAACATCTATGGAATGTGTTCATGAAAAATTAAATGTTCAATTTTATGGATGAGATATTTTACACATACTAATGGGTTCCATTTTAATTTTAATAATTAATTAAATGAAAATAATAATGAAAATGTTCACAATTATAGAATAATAATTATATTATTTCTATATTTTTTATTTAATATGTCCATTATTATGAACAAATCATTATGGAAGTGATTAGAAATGAATTAATATATTTTTTTTATTGTATTCCATGTGTCCACCTGAAGGATGTTATAATTTCCCAATGGATGGAAGGGTATGAGGTTAAAAAATATCATTTCATTATAGAATCAAAATTATCACATAAATATTAGATGTATATATAAATATTAAATGAATATTTATAATAATATGTGTGATGTGTGAAGAGAAGAAATATATATGGTTTCTTCGAAGTGGTATTTTTAATGAATGTGGGAGTTTTTTTTTCATTTTCTATAAGATGAGAAAAGATGAAAATAACAATTATAATAATGATGAACAATTTTTGCATAGTAAATATATATATATTTCATCATATTTGGAAAGATATAGAAAATTGTATCATTTTAAAAGAAGAACTAGACATGAAATAATTTGATTTTGATATATACCTCCTCAAATATATTATTTTGTTTTACACAATATTTTTTATATATTGTAATTTTCTAAACATATTGTGGGGATTTTAGAGGGTATTTTTAAATATATATTTTTTAATTTAGAGTGGCCCATGTGTGCAGAAATGAGTGAATCATGGATATCCTTGAAAATTTATAGGGGTGGAATCGTTATAAATATTAAGAACATTAATATATAATTAATAATGTCATTAAAAGTTGTTGTAGTTTAGTAACATTTATAAAATAGTGTTGGGTTAATTATGAATCCTCATAAATTGATATATTTATATATGTTATAGTGTTTTTAAGATATATATATATATATATCTTATTTAATCCTCCCAATTTATCACTTTTCACCTTTACCATGGTTTCAAGCATTAAACTTGGTAAGTAATCTTTATTAATAAAAATCAAACTATCCAAATAAAAATAATATAAATATGATTATTTTAAATATATATCCATTTTTATGAATCCAGATATTAATATTTTAATAATCTATTTTAATATAAGATCAAAAAATTCAATGAATACCAATTTTATAATAATAAACTTTAGAAAATAAAAATTTTTCTTCGCTAATGTAAAGAATAATTTTTATCCATATTGAAATAATTGGATAATGTTACATTAAATTATACTTATATGAAAATTAAAAAAATCCCAAACTTAGTATAAAATAATAAAATTGATAATATGATATGATCCAAAATATTTTTAACTAAAAAACATTAAATTATTATATAAACTGTTACACATTGATTTTTATGAACATAATTATCCTTTTTTATTTATTATAGTACTTATTTCATATATACTAATTCATGAAAATATTTTGAATATACATTCTTTTCATTCGTATTTTCTGCTAATATCATCACATGAAAGTATTTGGAAATTCCATATTTTCATTATTTACACAAAAATAAAATATAAAAAAACAATAAAAATATCATCAAATTTTTTTTTCTTAATGATTAACAAAATGAGTTCAATTTTATCAAATTTATATTTTTACATTATGAAAAATATCATTTAAATAAATACATTTAATACCTATATTTTTTTTAAATAAAACTATTCTTTTTCAAATTGATAAATTCTGTAAAATTATTTATTATTATTATAGGTATAAGATAATACAAGTAAATACAGACACACATGCACACCCAACAACCCATGCGGGTGAATACTCATCCAAACCCCCAAGGAATATAAAACACAATTGGACTTGTTTTGTTGAAAAAATAGCTCTAAATTAAATATTGATATGGGTCTTAGAACATTAGTGCGCAAATATCTAAATGCATGACATACCTAGTACGATATGACTTATTTATGTAATGTTACCAGTCAAATTTTATTGCTTCCAAATTCTATAGAAATCACAAAATTTTATTTGTCAAATTCCACATCAATCCTTCCCTTCCAAGCGTATTTGAATGTTTTTGGTCATCAAATCAATGTGGAATGGAAATCCACCATCCTACATTATATATCCATAAAGAATGTGGGTTTGATTAAAAATGTTATCACACCCATATCTCATTCATAAACCCCATATTATTTTTCATGTGTGTGTCCCACTGCCACGTCTACCTATTTCACGATGTCAAATAATATTTCCACCCATATTGTGTGTCATGTGTCATAGAACCCATATATCCCACATTGTAAACTACTATAATAGAGAGATGTTTGATATGTGTCAACACACCTAACAACATCACTCACCTTCCATAATCAATGTGTTACAATTCTACTCCACTTTCTAATTACAATAATCTCTTTTATGAGTTCCACCATGCCTTATGCTAACCAATTTTATAGTACTAGAGTCCCAACGGTTTGACTCCAAATAATGGAGCCAATGTGTTTTGATAAACAAGATGAATTCAACATATATGGCCAATTATTAGGCCCCAAATACTAATTTTGGTGAGTAGCTTTGGTGATATATCATAAATATAATAAAAATATAGTTTTTCTACTTTAACATCAGAAATTATCACCTTTATGGGTTTGATATTAGGTTTTTATTCATAATTACACGGTTTTTCAGAAATAGATACCTCCAAAAGAGTAGGTAAGATTATTTATAAAACAATAAAAAATATTAGTTAATAAAATGCATAAACTAAAAATCATAATATTTATTTATTTCTTGGATTAAAGGGGTTTTTACAATATTCCATTAATATTTTTATTCTTTATATATGTAATTGAGGATATATTTTCACCATATAATGGAGTATTGTATTTTCAAATCATGTCTTCCAAATCATTATGGTATTTAACTAGATAATGTTTAATCATGTAATCATAATCCTTAATCGGTATTATCCATCTTATTTTACCCTTCTGAAAATCATTTTGGAAGAATGTATTCCTCAATATTTTATTATATATATATATATATCTCTATCTCTTTCATGTTTCACATCATGTAACATATATCACTTATGATCATATGATGAAACAAGATAAGTACTATATAGATTGTGCATTATTTAATTCAATACAGGGAGCCTAATTTTGTTGATGCAAACATAATTATTCAATTATCAAGCATTAAGACATGTCCAAGGCTCATCAATGAAGAATCAATGTAACTAAAAAATAAAATTATAGTAATGGAAGGGGTTATACTAGTATATTAACAAAGAACCATCATAATTTATAGAAACATATATCATATTAATTTTACATGATTTTTTGTACACCTATTCAACATAAAATGTTTACATAGATAGATTACCAGACATTTTGTTTTAATAATACTTCATTAGTTTTCTAGCAGCCAAATAAAAAATAAAATCATTGTAATATTTTGTTTTTTTGAAAATTTTCATCAAATTCAGTTTTACTATGATCAATATTCATATAATCTATGGATAAAAATTCCCATATAATGAAATTTATTGTAACAAAAAAATTGAAATTTGCTAAATTTTAAAAAATGATTCTAATCATTGTATTTTTTTACAACATAACATAGATTGTGTTCAGATTCCGTTTTTTTAAATATCAAACAATGTTAATGAATTCAACCAGAAAGATATCCAAATACTCTTGGAAAAATACATGTTTTATATCTAATACACTGAGTGTGCATTTGGTATCCAAAATGGCTTAACCACAATGTTAAAATAAACAATCCATGTTTAAAATTCCATTAGTCATATAACTTCTCTATTTATATTTTAAAAATGATATGTTGGCCTAACGTTAATATTCGGAAAATGCTGAGTTAAATTGAAATGAGAAAAAATCCTCGATATATGTAATCCATTACATGTTCTTGACATCAATGTTATTGAGGGCTCAATAATTAAGGAAAATTTTCATAGAAAATCATTCATTTTAGTAAATAAATGGATAACCCCAATGTGATATTCTTAGGAGAATAAACCCCATATTAAAAAATTCATATAACTATATTTAATTAATACATTCAATATTGGTAACATATGATATTTATGTTTTAAAAGTAGAATTAAATCCGGATTTAGTTTATAACTAAATTCATCCTCTCAATCAGGAATAAAACCAAAAATATATACATGAAATATATCCAAAAATTCAATTAATATTGGTATATCATTGATATGGGAAAGATCCAAGTAATAAAATAGAAGAATTATAATATAATAAGATACTTTCTCATTTAAGGATGATCTTATTTACTAAAATTTTATTTATAGGATATGATAATATTTAAAAATTATAAGGCAGTATTTTTTCTAAATAATTATGATGTATTTAGATCCATATATCAAAGATTATTTGTTCTCATTAACCTTATTAACAATTTTTTATGATAATATTTTACCATGTTATCCTTTAATTTAGATGAATAATAAAATTTATCACATAAAATATATGATCCTGTTAATTCCAAATATATTACCCATTTTATTAAATTGTATTTCTAGAGGATGTAAATATTAGTTTTAATATAATTTTATATTAAATTAAATAAAAATAATAGAAAAATCCAATTTCAAGCATATAATATATTTTGAATTAGAAAATGGGATTTTGATAAAATATGGGTTTTCCGTGATTTGGTAATGAAGAAATATTTTTTCAAAGAGTTTGGTTATTTATTTCTATATTTTTTTTCAAAGAATCATTTTAATGAAATGGTTTGAAAAAAGTGTCACATGTGAAGCAGTTGTAACTTTGGTGGTGGGTGTTTCTTAGTTCCATTATCCATGTATTATTTATGGGTTCACTCATGGAATGATCCTTTATTCTCCCGGATTTTTGTTATAGAGAATTTATATTGAAATTATTGGTTGATTTATTGTCGGGTGATTCTTTAAACATTAGGAATGTGTTCTAAATACTTCATTATGTAGTAGATACTTATTAT
Source organism: Viscum album (assembly GCA_963277665.1). Classification (NCBI taxonomy): domain Eukaryota; kingdom Viridiplantae; phylum Streptophyta; class Magnoliopsida; order Santalales; family Viscaceae; genus Viscum; species Viscum album. Next base: position 1,644,429,814 of record OY728145.1, read on the forward strand.
TGTATGAGTAGAATGCGATCCTAACCTAAAATGATCCTTAGAAGAATGTTACTAGTTATTTTGCCTTATACTATTTTTTCTTTTATACCCAATGATTCGATATGATATGTGATATATTATTTGTTTTGAATTCATTTTTTATGTATAAGAAATGATTTAAAACTAAATTAACTAGATTATTTAGTAAATTAAAAAAATGGGAAAATTATATATTATTCTAGGATTTTGAAATTAATATTGTTAAACTATTTTTTAATCCAGGTTTTCATTAATGTTGACCATGTTTGGATTTTTATTCTGATACATTTATAGAGCACATGGCGGGGATCCTACTAAGCATGTTGGGATAAAACCCTACATACCTATTGCATGGTGAATAGAAATTTATATTTATTTAGATTCATGGAATTGTAAGGTGAAGTAGTAGGGTAGATACACTTATTATAATTAGTGTATGTGTTACTCATGGTGAGACAATGGGTGTTTCTTGGGTTATCACATTATGCCATTTTTTTAGTTTTTGATATCCATTGGTGATTAGACTTGTACAATGTGATGTTCTCAATAAAATGATTTACAACCTTTTCACTATTTTATTTTAGTTATATAATAGGTTTATCTATTCATTGGGTATTAATTTTTATATATTTATGTTATTTTTTGCTTCTTGTTAGGAGAAGTCATTCCCTCTGGGATGTTTTTTATTCTTGGTCTCTAGCTGGTATCCCATGGGGATCGGGAAAGCCATTTGGGATAGAATAAATTAGGTTCATGTAACAATATCAGAGGGAATCTATGTTATTTTTTCCAGAGACTATTATTAGACGAGTTATATCCCGATGATTCCTTTGATTGTGGTTTTTAGTTGACTAGAGATAGTATTTTTTTTAAAATTGATAGTTTTGTTGCTATGAGTATGTGGTCAAATAATGTCGTTACGAGAATCATATTACCATGGGAGATTGGGTGTGTGTATCCTATTTTTTGTCCTGTATATTATTCATAGTTTTATCTACATTTTTCTTGTTTCAACATAGATTATTATATTTTCTAATCACTATATCTATTTGATGTACAAATGTATGCCTCTAAGATTTTTTCTACAGGTTCCCCTAGAGGATGCATTAGATGTTCAACAAGGGAATCCTATTCTAGATCAGACTATTATTGAGGGTGTCATGTTGGTTGTTCATGTTGACAACCAGAATGTACCACAATTTAAAAACATAGTTTTTTGATGTTTTGAAAGGATTCAGAGTATAAAGGGTTCCATCATGGGAGTTATTTTATGGGAAGCCACGATCCATTAGTTATAAGAATAAATCTCAAGAGTCTGAGGTCTGTATAGAAAATATAAATTAGATCATTGACTTCCTAGATACACCGGAGAGTATTATGTTGTTGTCTGTGACGTTCACACTAGAGGGTCCCAATAAGATATGGTGGGAATGATTTATTCATGAATGTTGTCGTGTGGGATTATAAATGAAGTGTTTTAAGACTCTTATCCATGAAGTTTTATCCATATTCACTGATGATGGTGAAGTATTTGGAATTCCACTATTTACAATAATGAGATCATTTGAAATTAGTATACAACTGAATATTTTCAAGCTAGTTTTTTTTTCTCTAGAGTTTGTATAAAATGACCATCTTCATGAAGAAAATTACATATAGGGTTTTAGACTAAATAACAGATCACAAGTATTCATGATAAATCATTCAACCAATTCTGAGATGTTTTTTAGGGAAATGATGAAACATAAGAATATGGTATGAAATATTTTTTTATGCCCCTTATCTTCTACCTAGTGAACGCTTCAGTTGTATTCAAGGGAAAAGATGATGTGACATGATCACCGCTTAAGTGGTGGATGTGGTCTATGGTAGTATACCTTCAATGAACCATTAGTTATTTATAGTAGTGTGCCTCATACATTGTATCACCGTGTATTGGTTAGAAACCCATGATTTTCAAATCATTCAACATCAAAGTTGTGTAACCATTGTTGAATTTATGCTTTTCTTCGGTGTTTCATTCCAAAAATTTCTACACCTCGATATAGTCAGTGATGATCACCTGAAAAGGGTATTAATTCTTAGTCAACTGCTTAAATTACTATAGTTATCTAACTACATTCATCATAAGTGATGTAATTTATTTTAATGTGAACATATATATGGTTCCTGTGATAGTTAAAGTTATAATCATTATTGCATGTTTAGTTGAAATTTGATTATTCTATATGGGTGGATCCTAGTAATTTATATCTAGAAATTTTTTGATATGATTAAGCTTTAAAACGATATCATTCCATTAAATATGGAGTGTGTGAAGCCCCATTGGAATATAAAATATTAGGGGTTTTTTTGTACTTGAACACTATCAATGGATGAGGTGGAGTTATTTTCGTATTTCCTTATTCTCGATCATGATCTAATTGACATCGCCATTGAGATGGATTAGATTATTTATAATCATGATGATGATGACTGTTATCATATTCATGTATCATTTCTTATGAACTATAAGAGATCACTATTGTTTCAAGGAGAGTGTGATCTGCAGTATGGTCGGGCAGTACCAACCCTCCAAGAGAATATGAATTTTTTTTCCTTCAATAGTAGTTGATCCAGATGAATTTTTTGTGATATTATCATTACTTTTTGGAAAATTATTGATTCTCTTCAGAAAATTTCTCACCTACCATATGAGAGGTAAGTAGGCTTTATGATTTACCTTGTTGCAGGTACACATCTAAATTCAAAACAATATTTTCTAATGGAACATGTGTAGTAGAATGACATTATGATTCAGCAAACTGATTAGATGGAGAAAGGTATTATCTTCAGAGTGTTTCACCTTAGATATCCAAGATTCCCTTTTAAAAGATAGAATATTTTTCATTTCAATTTTGTATAGAAAATCGGAATATGAACCATGTAATGATTTAGAATAATTATCTATTTCCTTAGGAAGATAACATCATTGATTATTTAAATGGGGAAATGATGTTTTCTAAGATTGTAATTCTATCATTTTTTCATCATCTCAGAGATCAAGAGTCTATTATACATAGATGATTTTATGGATATGGTATATAAATTATGAATTTTCTAATGTATAGTTTGGACTGTATAACGATACAATATTTTTATGGAATTCAGAATCAAATATTCGATGAGTATCTAAAATCTACTTTTGAATTGAATGTGGATGATATATTCTTTTATTTGAGATCTATTAATGAGAATGAGAACCATTTTTGTTTCTATTTGGAAATCCTTAGGAGTCACTATTTTTATTTAGTGATTTCAAATTTAAATTTCATGATCTATGAAGTAATGTTCTTGGGACACATGATTTCTGATCATGAATTATCAGTTGATCCAAATAAAATGAAGGTTGTATTTTTTTGGGGAAGGGAAACAATTTTTTTTTTTAAGATTTAGAGATTCATTGGAATTTTTTGATATTATTATTGGTTCATCAAGGATTTATCAAATTTGGTGTCACCTTTGAATGATCATACTATGAAAGAGGTGAAATTCACATGGCATTAAAAGTGTCAGTCTTCCTTCAACAAGATGGAACAATTTCAGACATCGATTCCTATTTTTATCTTACATAAGCCTAATATGGGATATGTAGTTTATTTATGTCTATCATTTTGGTTTGTGTTGTATACATATATAAGATTATCATTTAGCAGATTAGGGTCTTCTTCATCTTTAAATTCATGAGAAGAATTACCCCACCCAAGATTTAGATCATTATTCGGTTATGTATGTGCTTATGTGTTGGGAGAAAATTATTTTTAGGGGGAGGTTCACATTATTTTTTATCATAAGTGTCTATTATATATATTTTAACATAAATAATTGAATATAAAATAGATTTTGTTGACATAATACCTTTGTATGTTTGACATCATTATACCCTAAACATAGGGTAAGGGGAATGTCGTTGCAGATGATATCATCCAGAATGTACCTTTAAATTTTTTCATGGAGCGGAGTAATGAGTGGATACTTGATGGAATATTAACTTAATAAACGCTTTTTCCTAAAGAGTATATTTCGAGTATGGTTCTTTGGAAATTTCAGTTTTTATCAAATCTCATTGAATCTAATTTTTGAAATCTACAGTAAGATAATATGTTCATAGATATTTTAGAAAACCTATATTGTTGGATTAACATTTTATATAGGTATCTCTATTGAGATGGTATAATAAAGTTATTAGAATCAGGGTGTTTTCCCAGCATCAATGATGATCATATTTTGGTTTCACTATCATGGTTCTTGGTCTTTCATTCATCCAGTCACTACAAAAATGTATCATGACATTAGATGGTGATTCTATGGGATGGGTATAAAGCATGGAATTGCAGATGTTGTGTCCCTCTATTAATCCTACAAATAGGTGAATGAATATATTCTAAAACCTAAAAATTTATATTAACCTCTATTAGTGATATATTTAAAATGGTATGAAGTGGAAATATAATTTTTTTTGGATTGTCAGAGACTCCCTGAGTGGGGCATTATATCTTATAAAAATTAATTTGTTGACAATTTCAACTAATTTCATTATAATTAGGGACTCCATAAATGTTGATGATATGGGTATGTATTATATGCAAGAGATTATAAGGTTACATGGGGTTCCTTTTATTGTTTCATTAGAAATGCATCCCTGAATTACATCTGGGTTTTGGTGGTGTCCCTGAGAGAAAATGGGGACTAACATTAGGATGAGTAATACATACCACTCATAGAAAGATTATTTGAAGGAGTATAGTATTTAGATTATAGAGGATATTCTCAATGCCTATCTTGGGTTTTGGTGGATCGAGTGATAACCTTCTCAGACTGGTTGAGTTTTAATATAACAGTAGTAATTATTTGTCAATCTGAATGGATCCATTCGTGATGTTTTGTGTTTTCCTATGTAGACAACCAATTTATTGGAAATACGTGGGGGAATATTCTTTGGTGGGATCAATGCTTGTTCAGGAGACATTAGTGTGTATTGTTGATATATAAACCCATATTTTTAGACATAATATTTGACTATAATTTTATGCATATTAACATCATCTTCCTTTAGTGTTTTCCTTAGGTGACTAGTTTTTTGTGAATGTGTGACCTTGGTAGGGTCCCTATTATTCAGAAAAAGGCAATGTCTACTACTGTATATGTTGCACTATTTAATATTTCTGAGTTTCTTGTTATAGTTTCTCATTATTTACAATTAATGATTCATTTGATATTTTTATGATGTTTTCCAAATATCAAAACATAAGAAATATCATCATGTTCCTTCTAATGATCCATGTTTTGAAGAGATTGAGTCAGAGCCTGATGTTTTGGTTATGGATTAGGTAGTGGATATTGTTAGCTATTGGATGATATTCTATCCTGGGAAGTTTATCATGTTTGTTAAAGTGATATGGGTACATGAATTATATTCTAATAAGACATTAGAAAGTTATACCTTGGTAATTGATTAGTGGCCTTAACTTTTATTTGGAACCATCCTTCCTTATAACTTCTCAAGGATGGAATGAATTATGATTATGAAGATTGTAACATCCTTCGATTGTGTTTCATGTGTTTATCATTTTTCATTTTTTATTCCTCTTAATTTTGGTTCATCATGGGATTTGAAATGATATAAATCATTTTATATGGAAAATTATATAATCTTTTTTGATATATATATTTTTTGTAGATTTTAGAATATATAAAAAGGTTAATATCTTATAGGGATTTTCTGTGAGATCAGATTACACAACTGTTTTTCTGTTGATTATCATGATAATATGGACAAATACACAGTAGGTATAGTGATTACATGTTGTGTATTATTCAATGGGCAGATTTCATTAACCGATATAGGTTTTGAATATTCCACACCGTGAATATGTATTTCATGGAATATATTGATAAAAATCATGATATAAATAATAAAGGTGACAGGTGTTTTAGAATAATTGGGTTTCATGAATGCGAGGATGTAAAAAAGGGTTACACAACAAGTAGATATAACATGTACGAATTGTAGGGTTCTACATGAAGGATATGTTTTTCATTTAGCTACAATGCTTCTCCCTATACCATGGAGCTATCCTTAGAAATTTAGGATACCTACAATACTTCTAGATCATTTTGTTCAACAACAAGCCATTATTATAGTTGTAGTTCAATTCTCCATGTTAGTATTACTCATTATTATTCCTTAAAATTGATCATGGTATCCTCATTTCACAATTATTATGGATATGTTGATATATTCTGATAATTTACTCGATCCATTATAGATATGTAATGCGATATTACTCTGGAGGCTAACCCTTGTGTTCGTTGTGGTACATAGGGGAATCTTTCTTTGAGGTATCTCATGATATGACCTCTCAAATGAAATTATTTCATGACCAAAAAAATTATAATATTATTTTGATTTATTTTGTGGACACTATCATTATATTTTTTTCTTCTAAACGAATTATCCTGTTGTAGGAGTTTGTAACTCGAGCTTGAGGTATGTTGTTTTATCCCTAGACTATATTTGGTGAACTACATTTCCCTTTTTCTGATATATTATATTATTATAAAAATTTCATGATTTATTGATGGATTTATGTGTGTAGAAATGGGGTTTTGATAAAAGATGGCGTTCCCTTGTTTTTAAAATAGAACAATTTCCCATCAAATCAGTACAAAATAGATTTATGAAGTGATTTTCAAAAAATAGTTTTAGTGAAATTGTTTGGAAAATGAAGCACATGGTTAGCCTTAGGTATATAAGATGAATGTATCTTTTATTGATGTAATCCATATATATTTTGAATTGGAAACATGGGGTGTTTTCATATTCCACAACCATATTATTCTACGGAATTTATATTGAATCTATTGGGGGATTCACTTATGGTGTGTTTATATTCTTAGTATACCACTGTTATAAGGAATCGATATTTTAATAGTTATTTATTTTGTTCAGTATATTATATTATCATGTCCTATTGTGATCCATTTCATGATGTAACATGTTCTTTTGGATTGAATAGTTATATCATAGAATTCAATTGATTTTAAATGATATGCGATACCTGATTTGTTTTGTTTTAACCATAGATGAAAATGATATATTTTCAAAATATTTTACCTTGCATAATTTTGATACGTGGAATTATGTAAATTTAATTGTTTTTCAATGATTGTGATTTTAAAATGGTTAAATTTATTATCATTATTTTTATTGAATGATGATAATTTTCAAATGATTGTATAATGATTCTTATGTGACACCTAGGTTGGATCTGACTAAGACGATTTAGATCACACCTTGGACATCACATCGGTGGGGAATATACCTTTTTACACTTACAATGCATGAAATGGAACAAAGATATATTAAGCCTATGAGGTTTTTTATGATTTGTGTCCGGGTACATGGTGGTGATATAGTGGGTGTCTTCCCATGCAATCATATGAATAATTTCTTTCCAAATTTGGCTTCCATTTGATGATTCAAATTTTTATGTGGGATTTATTGAATATTTTCATTTGTGTTATTTTCATTTTAATCTTTCAGTTATGGAATATGTTTATCTATTCTGTGGTTTCTAGTTTATATATATATATATGTCCGGATTTTTATTCTGATTTGGGGAAATTGTTCCTTCTAGTTTATGTTTGATTCTAGGGTGTTAATCAATAACCTTTGGGGATCGAAAATACTATTTGGTTAAGTGGATATTCGTTTTGGGTACTAGATTCAGTGGGTGACCATTTAGGGCTCCCAAATTAATATTACGATGTAATTCATGTGATTGTTTCCATTGAATATGATTTATTATTGATATTCATTCCCAAAAAATATATTACTAGTATTTTTATATTACATATTCTATGGTTATGTCTCATGTTTTTGTTATTATATGGTATTTCACATGAATATATCATGTATATAAATATTGAAATACCATTCTACTTCATATTGATTTATCATTATCCTGTTATATAATTTTATTTCATATAAAATGATCATCTATTATATCACACTGATTATACCACCCATGTTATCCATAATTACCTCCTATATAATTGTTTTTTTTTCAGTAAGTTGATAAAATTACCATAATGATCATATTGGATAAGAAGATTATAATGTTCATTAATCTGTTTCTGATGATAAATTAAATAAATTTTTAATTGTGTAAAGTGTGTTAATATATTTATATGTATGATGTATGAGAAGATTATAAATTTTGGTTTTAAGTAATGGTTAAATTTATTAATTATTATTATAATTTATATAAAATATGTATGTTTTGTGGAATATTTGAAATGTATGTACTTAGTGACTCTTCAAAAACACCATATACTAAATATTATTTATATTCATCTAAACATAATTATCTTGTTTGATAAATTTACAATGCCACATTGAATAATCTAGAACATCAAAAAAAACGTTCAGATGATGGGGCCCCAACCTAAAATATTATTTACTAGTTATCCCCCTGCTAATTTCATTCATAGAAGAAACCAAACCATCATTATAAATTTTCAACTATCAGACCAATGTGGTAGAACTGAATTATTTGTTAATATCTAAAATATAACTACATTTAATTTCCTCTATATCACTTAAAGGACAATATATAAAATACTATGGAATTTTTTAAATAATAGTTGGTGTGGAATTAAAGGGTGGGTAAATCAAATTAATGAATAAAGGAAATAGACGAAATAGAAAACATGAGTAAAATATAATATTTGTGGCCCTTCATGTACATGAGATAGCCATGTTTCACTAATAAATAGTCGAATATGATCCATATTTTTTTACCAAAAACAGGAAATGATAATATAATAAAAAAAATTAAATTAAGATATGAGTGATAAATATAATCAATAAAACCATTTTAAAGGTGAAATTGATTATAATAAGAGAGTGGATTACTATAGGCCATAAAACTTTATAGCCTAGTTAGAATCCCCCATGGAAAAATAATTAAAAATAAAATTAGATGTGGAAAAATAATATTTATTCTACAATAAACTCTTACAATTTATAATGTTCCTTTTAAAATACTTCATTAAAATTTACTATAAATTTTAATTAAAAAACAATATTAAATTTTTTGTATGATTTTATATAAAATAATTTTTGAACAATTTGAAATTACCCTCACATATACACAATGTAGTACACCATAAATATCTACTATATAAATAATAAAAATTAATACTATTTTTCTAGTACACGATAAAAATTATTTTAGAAATCTATGATAATGAACTATGAGATTCCTTGTAGAAAATTGACCATAACTTATTCTTCTATACACCGAGTAACTGATAATTATTAATCCAGATGATATATATATACCAAAATTTCTTTTTATAATTGTATATTGAAAAAATATCAAAATTCAATCACATTAAAATTATAATTCAAAACATTACAATACTTCTATATAATAGATTTTTCATCAAAGATGTTAAAATTATTGTATCTTTGAATAAATCACCATTTCTAAGAAATATATATATAATATAGATGTATCAATTAATAAATAATTTATAATATATCACAAAACAGATATATGATGGGTTTTTGTAATATTTGGCTATCATAAAAATAACTGGTATGAACATTGGATGTATTTGATATTCAAAAATTTAATTACTCAAACTTGTCCTCAAAATTACAAATAGTGTAATCAAACAACATAGTCTTCCTATTTCGAAACTAAAACATATGTACCACTCTAGTTACAGATATAAAAATTTAATCTTATTTTAATTAAAATTCCACATTTAGGAGATACAAGGTATATAATGATGTAGCACCATGCCAAAAAATAATCACATTTTTATGGGACTACACAATATATTATTTCAGATTTTTTACATAGTCAATAAAAAACCATTGACTAACATTCCTTTAAAAAATATATTCTTAGTCAAAAAAAAGAAATATAAAATCATCATTAATTTATAAGGATGTATTATCAGTTATTTTAGTCTTTATAATTCCACTTCTGTTGAAAATGTTAGTAAAAATTCATTTATAGTTTATACCATATTTTTTCTAAATATATCTAAAAAAATTCATCTCCTAATAATGTATAATATTGTAAAATACTTGTTGAATAATTGATAGAAATAGATTCATTATATATACAAAAAGAATTAATAAAATTGTTGATTTCATTAAAATAGTCAATAATTATTGACAGGTATCAACTATTTCATGTGGAATTTATCCATGGTAAATAATTCTTAATATTCTAATTTATTTGATAATTATAGTACTTAACAGTACTAGACTCATCTGTATCTATCCAATTGTTATTAATATTCTTACCCTCACGCGTATTGTCTTTCCACCCTCTAATATAGAGTCTTTATCCTAAAATTTACAACCAAATCGAGAATTGAAATTTCATAGTTTGAAAAGTGGACATAACTTATTGTAACGTTAATGATTATCAACAATACATAATTTTATCCCAATGTCTAAAATATTAACATGAAAAATATATTTTGGAAATTATGTTATTATCTATATGATTAACCTTATTTTCAATTACGGAATAATTTATATATTTATATATTATTAAAAAATATATTATATGAAACTACAGCACATTGTTAAATTTTAAATGAGAAATTAATATTTTATTATAAATAATTCTGTAATGTGACTTTTCCATGATTTGATATTAAAATTTCATCCATATGAATATTTATTGAAATTATATACAACCACGTAGAACAGATTATGAACCAAATATAGTTAAAATATACTATTATTATTTTATAAAATATTTTAGTGGGCACTATTAAAAAAGAATCATGATATACATTATCAAGAAAGGTTGCACCTTCTCTATTAGTAGGAATTTATTCACTTAAATAATAATAGATTTAATATTTTAATTATGTAGAATATAACATGGGTATATAATAAATCATTTGATACATATAAGGAAATAAAAATTGAATTTTCTTTTCATAATATATCATTAAAAATGAAGGATTCATACATTAAATTATTTTTAAATATTTTAATGTGGATTTGGAATCTGGTAAATCAATCCAAAATTGTTGCCTATATTTCAATCTATAATGTGAGAATTTATTAAAACATATTATAGACGTGTTTTGTCTTAATTTTAGTACTTCTATATAGATTAATTTATTTTATCACTATCTTCTTTTAAAACATTGTCTCACCTCATTGACAATTTCATTTTTAAAATTTACCAGTCATAATAACAATTTGATGATCCATATCATTCTTTGTTTAAATAGTGAAAACAAATAACATTTTCCTTTTGTTAATGCACATAAATAAAAATTTATCTATAAAATATCTTAAAGAAGTCATATATGGAATATATATATAGGGGATTCACACTACGAAATTATGTTTCACCGGGCATCCTAAGAGAACTTCAGGATAACTCTCAATTATAGAGGGATGGTCACATGGGGTATCAATGTACCAATTACATGATAAACTATCATGGGAATAAATTATCATAACCTCACAATGTGTTTATTATTTTCTAGATAAACCCATCAAAGAGACAGATATCTGTCAAAAATATAATTTAGTGGTTTATTAGATATTTAATAATCATTAAAATTTTTATTCCCAATTTTATTGAAATTCAAGGGGATCCTAAGTTATTAAGATATAAAATTTTGGATGGTTAACTTGTTATAAATTCATATTTAAATAAATTTATAAATTTACCATGAAAAATTACCTTGAGATTCCACGGTGCATCCCACACTAATCAATATAGTCCCCAATAATTATGAGAATTTTATTTTTAATGTTTTTAAATGTATGATGATCATTGAAATTGTATTTTCATTACAGATCAATCACACAGATTTAAAAAGAAATATTACCATAGAAAATATGTTTTAATGTGTAATAGGGTAATGATATATTGGTCTAAAATCCTAGAAGTATCATATTGTATTTTATTATATTTTTCTAGGATTTATTAAATTACTGTAAATAATTTTCCTTGAGAAATTCAAATATTCACCAGGGTATTAATTTTTATTCCAAAAACCATTTTTTTTCTACAATTATAAAATTATTATGATGATCTCCATTTTTGAGTGGATATTGGGAGTAGTTATATAAAAATTAATTTAAGAATTGTTAAATATTTTCCATAACCTTGTGTAATTTTATCCTTTTAACAAAACATTTTTCAAATAGGATATCTTCTTTTAGAAACAGTTATACCTGAGATATTGCTTTTGATTCTAGTTTCTAGACTATATGGGATACTTTAAAACAATATTGTAAAATGGAAATATATTCATTATTTTAACGAATTAAAATAATCAAAATCTATGCGATTATAAATATATCCCATCAATTATATTAGATTAATGATTTATTATCATTGGTGGTCTTTTGTAGTCATTACAAGACCAATAATAATTATGAGAGTTAAATGTGTCTCAATTATTAGGTATGAGGTTCCCTCCAGAATTTAATTACATTATAAACATATTAAGTAGATACTTTAATGGAATAATGAATAAAGGGGGTACATTCATAACAGATACAAATAGGATATAATTCACAACATATTAAACTATAATGAAGGAAATTCACTTAAGGTATAATCCTGGGAAATGCATAATATTAATTTTTTTTAGAAAATATGATGTATCCCTCATTCTCTAAATGAATATGATATAGAAATCATATTTGGGTTAAAGGGATAACAAAATTAGACTACACCATCTACAAGTTACCATATTCATAAAAAAAAATGTTTTGTGATGCAGGATACAATGAAACATCATACTTTGACTCAGGGGAATAGGTCATATAATTTTCTAGAGGTAAAATAAGTCCTATTCCTTAATCTAACTATTTTATAATTTATTGGTACCCACTACCCTATTTGTAAGACTATATTTGTTAATGATTTTCTCAGCCACTAACATATTAGGTCCACTTATACTGAGGTTCTTTTGTGGACGTTCATATTATAAGAGAAATATAGTTTTCAATAAATTAATGAACATAAGTTTTATACAAGACAATATTTTTAGAATATTTATCCCCATTATCATACATGAGAACCATTTCGTTGAGTACATGTTATTTAATGACAAAAACATTGTCAAAATATTAATTATTTTCTCCTAGGAAATATTATAAATTAATTTTAAAAATTATGAATGATTATATATATGATTTGGAATAAAAAAATTAATGTTATATGAATGTTTGAAATTTAGTTATTGGGTATACATATATCATAAGGAAAATATTATCATTGGGAAAATTTATTTTATATGGAGGTTGTGGTTTACATGATACAAAAATAAAATAATATTTTTTTGTGGCCATTATACTTTTTTTAAGTATATAGTTATTAATTATAGTTTTCAATAACAATAAAATTATTATTAACAACTAAAAAACATCATGTAATTTGATTCTTCAAAATATATATAATGTTTTAGATATATTGATTAAGGTATAATTTTCAATAATTTTGACTACATAAATTCAAAAATAGATCCTCTGAAGGTTAAATTAGATAAATAAACATTTGCTAAATAAATAATTATGATAATTTATAATTTTGTTTTGTTTTTGGAAACTGTTTATTTTAATATACTCTTCACTATTACGCTACTCCTAAAGATCTGGGGATTAAAAAAAGTTTTTTCTAGTATTTTAATAGGGTTTAAAAACATATTAAATTCACCGTTTATTTGTAGGTACAATAAATAGAACAATCATTTGAAGATGTCACAGAAAAAATAAAATGCATGTACCATTCATATATAATATATATCAATAAAAAAACAATATATCTATTATTGGAATAATGTAAATATAAAAGAAAATACCAAATAAAAAATATAAAATATATATATATATACAATCAAATTAACTAGTAAAAAATGTTCTACATATGATGTATATTTTAAAATTTTAAAATATTTGAATTGTGTTACATATATTTCTAATATAGTTGTTCCGAAATGTAATGTTTTCATTAAATCTACACATTGGGTTCTCTTTATCCATCAATCAAGAGATATCATCATAAAAATGGTACATTCATAAATTTATTAAATCACTGTCATGAAAATTAAACTTCATTAATAGACACATAAGTATAATTAAATAAAAGTTTATAATTTTATTTGAATTATTATTTTATGTCATAATACAATTATTATTATTTTATTTAGATCACATACAATTCTATGATAAAGCACAAAAGACCATTACATAAGATCTCTATTATAATTATTATGTAATATTACAATCTTATGTAAATAATTTTGAGTTATTCTATCATAATGGTTAATATAATGGTATTAATAAGCTTTCCATAGAGTTAGAGTCATTGATAACTAACATATTTTTTTATAAACATGTTCCTATAGAACCAAAGTGTCAATTTTTTATTTCAATAATATTTAATTACTATAATCTTCAAAAATAAATAAGGTTTATGATTTTAATATTTCATGTTATAAAAATATACCTTAGCATCATAACTATTACACTCTATGAATGAGAAGATATTTGGTATGTCATTCTCCTAAGTGTTTACAATTTATTTTGAAATTTCACATTTAGTGTCCGTATATTATAATAATTCTTGTGTAATCCTAGAAATATATACTATAAACCATGTGGGTGAATTCATTACTAAAATGATGAAATATGGTTTATGAATGTATAGAATAAACATTGAAAAAAATTTAGTTTTTAGAATTATTATTCTCATATTATTGTATAGTTTAATAAATCAAGTGGAAAAACCAAGCATGTCATGCCAGTGCCTTCAATCAGTGAAGAAATTGTGGGAATTTTTTTTTTAAATTAAGTACGCATCCCATTTTATCATGAAATTTGAAATGAAACATTATTACATCATTCATATTATTGTTTTCCGCTGATATATTTCCATAATATTTACATGTCTAAGATAATTATCTCAATGGAGAGCTCTATAACATTATCCCTTTTATTTTAGACCATATGGACTAAAATTAAAGTTTTATTCAAATTTTTTCATTTAATTTTCCTATTTATTCCTATATTATATTCCCTCTTCTAATTCTATTTCGTATTCAATTATCTACAGAACCATAAAAAAATTTGAAACAAGTATTTCTTGATTATTTTGATTTTTACATTGGATTTTTTGCATGGGATCATTGAGATTATTTCCTTACATATTCAGGTCTCCACATTGGAAGGTGGAATGTGGCTACTTGATCATTATAGTATTGAGATAGCTGATTATATGTCATTTATTTATATTGAAATAAATTTTACTCTTGTATTTTAAAAATCAGTTTTCTATATATCTTTTTTTTGGAATTACTAATAGTTTTGGGTATTATTTTCATGAATATTATGTTTTGTATAAATTTTTTCTCTATGAAAAATGACTATTTAATTTAAATTAAATATTACTATATCACATTAATTTCATAACAGAACCATAGTTACATATAAAATAATTTCGGTGACAAATTTATCCATTAATATTTCGTTTTACTCTATATGAATGTTAAATATATTTTGATGTACTAATTATTTTATAATAAGATTTTTATTTTAAAATATAATCTATTGAATTATTTTATTGAGGAGTTTTTAATAATTTAGAAAATAAATTTGTCAGGTATGGTTACATTTCATTTAATGGAATATTTGGAATTTTAGAAAATTATTTTTCAATTAATATGGGATATATATTCGTGAATTTTCTTCGCATGAATATTCATTTGGGTTTGTTCGTTATAATGTGATGTATATTTTACATGTAAAGGTGATATTTCATGGGATGTTTTATTTTGGGAAATTTGATTCATTAGTTATCCATTGGTGATTCATGTCATAATTATTTTTCGGTCTTTATTTTCAAATGGACTTGTAACTCGACTAGAAAAGTGGGTTATAGTTATAATTTCTACATTATTTATTAGAAAAAATTGGTCAACTATCTCTCTGATTATGTGGTACCATATGGATAGTGTGGGGTCCTCTAATAATGGTACAAACACAGAGTTTTATGGATTTTTTGGAACATATATTTTGAAAACATTAAGTCCCATATTTTTTGGTGTAACAACGCAAAATTTTGTTACATATTTTTTTCTCAAATTAATTTAATCATTTATATATTTTTTATTACACGAGACTCATCTTTTATCTTGCATCCCAATGGACACTCAATTTTTACAAACTGGTGATATGTAATTAATATTATTCTATCATAACAATTATAACTAAGGTAGTAAAATTATAACTATAAGTAGTAATAAATATTTTAGAAATTTTTATAATAATTATTTTACATAATGATTTTTTTGAAACAAATAATTATTTTTTAAATACATTCTTTATAATTTTTCATAATACTATTTTCCCAAAAATATGTTCCTTTTATTTATTTATTTGATCAATGATATTATTTTATTTCTAAACTTATAGAGTATTTATTTGATAAAGTAAACATGCTATGTATTTATAAAAATTTCAAAATTTTCCTGGATTGAATTTTTGAGAATTTTATGATTAGAATAAATTTTTTATGAATAGTAAAAATAAATAAATTTTTATTGAAATATTAATTTGAATTTGAATTATTTATAATTTTAAGTTAGATTTTTAATAGGTTTGAAACTTAAGTTAGTAAAATAATATAGCTATTAATCCCATTTATTTCATACTAGGAGATGTACTTTCATTTTCCATTTAAACCTTCATGGTTGTTATTAAAACCATTTAAGGGTTTAAAAAATATTTTAAATTTTATTTTATAACACATTATATGTTCTAGATATAACTTATATTCATATTACTAATTGATTAACACATATAGTTTTTTGTGATCGATAACCCACTAAGATTAACATAAAACGATCATCATTAAATTTTATTTAATGATTCATCCCCAAGATATATAACCAGATTATTTATAATAACAGTTTTTATTCATTAATATAATCAATAGAATATAATAAAAATTCTGGATATTTATCCTTATTTTACATGAATTTACATTCATCTATACAAGTGAACCGATACTGAGACCATAAAAATGAATGTTCCTGAATGATGAAAATAAAATCTAAAACTCATCCAAAATCCCATAAATGAACTTAATAAAACCATAATTATTAAAATTACGTTTTAAACGATTATTTATTTATTTATTAATTTAATTTATGTGATTGTACATTATTTTATAGCGAAGTATGTATTCTTACACAAGGTAGGGGAATTCTCGAACTGAACTCTGTATCATTGGATTTCCCTCTTTCACTGCATTTTCGGTATGGATATTTTTTAAATATAATTTATTAATCATTATCATATATTTATTGGGATATAAAATTTTTCAACTTACGTTTATTAAATTTACAATGTTTTCCAAAAAACCATTCTTTCAAAAAAAACACATTTAACCTCTCAGGATTGTTTCTTCTTCAATCCAGGTTGATGATTACAGTATTTTATTAACACATTCATTTAGGAACCCTAATTTTATAAATGTATTATTGTTAAATTAATCCAATTACATTCCATGGGTTATTTTTTTGTTCAATATTGATATATTTTCTATGTGGCATGCATGATATTATAAATGTTATGACGTGACAAATGTTCATAGAATTATATAGCGCAATGTAAAATTTGTGATGTGACGAGAGTTCCTAGGAATATATAAGCACCAATGCATTGGGTAACATTATTTATCTCATGAAATAGTGACATATGAGTGTACATGATGCTATTTTTTCACACCAATTTGTTTTAGTTAACCACTATGAAATTATTTTTTATTTTAATGAATTTCAATATTCAAATAATTTTCCTAATGATTAATATCATGTTTATGATCCCATGCCCATGTTATGATGATAATGTTTATGATCAGCCGATTATATAGTTTTTTGTGTTTTTATCTATCCTCTTACTAGGAATTTATCTCAGCTTTTTTTTGTATATCCTTATGTGACTACTTGTACTAAAAAGAAATCAATGAAAAACATTATACTGGGTAAGAATGAATTAAATAAAGTTTATATTTTATTTTGGTAAATGTGATGTATGGTCCGATGTATCCTAAAACACTAAACCATTGGATCCCTTTTTGTAATTATTTTAAGTTATCTATTTATAAAATGATATAATAAGGTTTGTAATAAAATAATGTTCGTTATAGATTGTTTCAGATGATGGTTTAATTTATCTTGGAATAATTATTAGAGAACCTTAGTGAAAAGCCCTAGTATCATACTTAGTATATGTTTTCAATGACGGATCGTTTTTTTATAATATTCTTGAAATAAGAATCCCAAAATATATGTATTTATACTTAATTTCACAATGTAATAAATTATTTATTCATGAATTGTTGTCTTATGTATTTTTATAAGATTTTATAATTTATTAAATAGTGGGAACCATGAGGAATTGGGCCAAAACCCATGTGAGGGACAATGCAATGATTTCCCAAAAGGCATCCCCAATTTTTTTTGAGGCGGAGTTCAAAATTTCAAGGAGATGCATACCTGAAAGGCTCAGGTTTTGAACAATAACATTAATATCCTGGAACACTCACCTTCATTAGAGAGGGAACAACTGGCTATTGAGTGTCTTATAAAGAAATGACACATGATGTTCAGTGGATCTTCTGACCAACTTTTTGTGGAATAGTGGATTAATTCTATTGAGAAGATCTTTTTAGTTCTTCACTATTCTGAGATGGCGATGTTCAATTTTGATGTTCATCATCTAGATGTAGAGGCCAATCATTGGTGGGATTTGATTAATAACACCATGAAAAAGGATGAAATTAAAGATATTGGGTGTGGATAAATTAAGATAATGTTTCATACCTAGTATTTACCACTAACTCTTCAAAAAATGTTAGACTGAGAATTCAAACATCTGACGAAAAAGGAAGGTGAATATGTTATGGCCTATAAATAAATTCTCAAAAGTCATAGAATATATGATTTCAGTTTTTGTTATAAAAAATAATAGAAAAATGATATATTAAGTAAGGTTTTAAAAACAAATAATCAAAAGGCTATAGAAACTCAAGACATTGGGTTTCATAAAGAAGTTGTTCAATGTTATCTCAAAGTGAAGATCGATTTTAGATATTGGTCCCCTGGCTATGGTTATAAGAAATTAATGAGGGATTTATAAGATAAAGGATCTATTAAGAAAGATATAAATAAAAATCAACCATCCTCATTTCAAAAATGATGGAATAAGAATCATGGAACTATGTCAATGTGACTGGGCAATGAATCATGTGTGGGAGAGAAGGCCACCAAGCTCATTATTGTCGAAAATTCATTAGGAAGTTATAAAATGTGGTGGAGGAAAGGAGATAACCATTTAACGTCATATGTTATAGTTATAGGGAGCAAGGGAACTGTAAAATACATTACACTAATGAAAGAGTTCTTGAGGATAATCAATGTCATCAGCTAACAAATCCAATGGTGAAATGGAAGGATTATACCATAACTACTACAGATGCGGAGCAAGAAAACAATGACATACAAGGTACACTTCATATTCACTCCAAAATTGAAAGATTCTAAATTGATTATATTTATAAAAATTCTTATATGTCTTTTATGTTTTCTATAACTATTGAATAGACTCCTAGAATCCTTAAAGTTGATATATCATTAAAAACACATTGTGGAAAAATCCTTACAAACCAAGGGTTGGAGTCTTCTCCTTTTGTCATATGTTTGAAGATTCTTTCAGTGAATATTATAACACTTCCCTGGGTGGAATTCTAAGTTATACTAGGGATGAATTGGATATTTTTATATAGAGAACATATCAACTACCAAAAAAGTAAATATCTCTTCATATTCGGAACCATCCTATTCTCCTATACATATGTAAGGAAGATCAGGAATATCTTTTTTCAATTACCATCAATAGTGTGGGTGTTGATTATCTATGAAAAAGAATATCTCACTCAAATTGTTGATTCAATAGAAGTTATTAACCTAGAGTAAATTCCCATTATAAGGGAATACAGTGATGTATTTCCAAAGATTTAATTAGACTCCCCCGGGATCATGACATAGAGTTCTCAACATAACTCATACTCAGAGCTACACCTATCTCAACATGCCCTTAAAAGATGGATCCTATCTAATTAGTGGAGTAAAATAAATATATGTTAGATAATTTGAAAAAAGGGTTTATATGACCTAATTCATCCCTGTAATGACCCGAACATTTGAATAAAATCTTCTTTCCTGAATTAGTGTGTTATTTTATTTTGTACTCAAAAAATTGAGAAACTTTTATTAATGATCTGAGTATAATTAAAACGAGACCATTGTGATTCAACTATTATATAACCATTGGTTAGTAATGTACATCGGTCCATACGACTTTCGGATGCTATACTCTTAATGATATTATTATTGTTTATAAATACAAATGATCATGTTCAATTATTATAGAAAGAAGAGACAATGGCCTCTTTTGACAGGCTCGGCATATTTGAAGCCCATCTGTTGGGCCTTGGTAATGAGGTAGCATCACTAGGATTTTGTCTTGTCCATGCCCCGGCTGAGCTGCAACATATTAAGCTTGAACATAATTTCGTTGAAGAGAATTTCAAATTAATAGAAATCACTACTCGAACAATTTTTTCTGAGCCGCCCAAGGATTCAATCATTATTTCATGCCATACACTTATGTCTTATATAAGTGTTATAAATGGATATTTAATGAGGCATCCGATACTTTTTGTATTCTATTTGTATGATTAAAATTTTTATTTCTTATTATAATAAAATAAATATTATTTTTTAATTTTAAATGTCAAAATTAGTATTAGATTAATTCATAAAATATTCATATTATAATTGAATATTGGAAAAAGGATATTTTAAAATATGTTGTATAATTTAAATAATTAATAATGTAAAATGATTTTCAAAAAATAGATATATAAAATTGTGATCAGTAAGAAATATAGAGTCTAATAAGATCAAATAAATTATTGGTGAATAGTTAATTATGAATAGAAAATATTAACTGCATGAATAGTAATATGAACAATGGAATGTAACATCACTTAATTAATTATAAAGATTATTTTGTCATCTTGAATAGTAATATGATATGATAGCATGTGACAATAACCGTTTCAAAAATTACTTGTTAAGTATTACTATTTTTTTGGGTAAATTGTGATTTTACATAAAAAGTAAATATCTCAAATTTGAAAAATTATTTTCAAAAAATTAAGTTCATTTTTTAATTCATAGTATTGATATTGTTTAGTTTGAATTAATGATATTTTAATAATTTTTTTGTTTTTTTGTGAATAGTAAAAACTATAGTTTTGTCTTTTGGGTGTGTTTTAAGACATTATAATGTTATAATATGTAATTTAAAATACTAGTAGACTCATTTGGATTTAAATATTATATGAGGTTTCCTAAATGGAAAAAAGCATTGGAAAATAACATGTTAAATTCCATGGTTTTGAAAATACCACTAATGAGGTTTCCCTTGGAAATTAATAAAATATTCCCTCAATTTTGTTATAAATACAAACCCATTCCTTCATTCCATTCATTACAAAATCCTATTCAGTGATTATATGGTCTTTTTACCTCCCAATGAGTCCTACCAAGGTTCTCTAAATCCACCAAGGATACAACCTTTGAGTTTTTGAAGTTACTCATCAAGGTAAGGGAGCCTTTCACTCTCCTCTTTTAGTCAAAGACTTCCATTATTTTAGGTATTTCAGTGTCCATTCTCTTATGTTGGGTTATGTTCTTTTATATAATTATTTCTATCTATTTCATGTCCAAATTATTAGATACCATTTTTTTCTCATCAACTCAATTTCAAATTTTGATGTGACATTGTTAGGATGCTGAATTTTTGTAAGGGAATTCTAAATGTCCCTTTTCCATTCAAGTTCTCTTCTAAGTGGTATTAATTTTAATTTCCATACCATGTTCTTATTTCTATTTAATTATTTACCTATAGTTTATAATAAGTCATTTAGGAATGGGTGACCCTATCCCCTCATTTTTTTCTATAACAATGTTGCATAGTTGTTATGCTGGAGAAGCTTCGTCTCAAAATATATCTATTTTTGTTAAGAAATTCTCTCATTTTATTTCATTGAATACCCAAACCTATTTCATTTCAAAGGGTATTAATTAAGATATAAAACTGATATATTTTACTATATAATTGACATTAAAAAACTCTCATTCCCATTCTGTGGGTTATAAATGATAAAATGGTCATGTTTTATGTACTTTTTAAAACATCCCGATTTTGATATGAAACCCATTTCAGTTATTCTATTTTGGTTTTTTTGATTTTTATTTATTATGATATATATGGATAAAATTAATATAAATACATATTAAGGGTGTTATTTGATATCACTCCAATTTAATGGTTAATGATATTAATCTCTAGAGATAACAAGTTCTATGATACCTTGTTAAATAACCTTGGTAATTTTTTTGACACCATGAGGATTAACCATGGTGATAGAATTATAAATGTCTCAAATAAGCATTGTTTCCACAATTTATAGTTATTAATAATTTATTAATAACATTATTATATGCATGTATTTCCTTTTCCCAAGTCTTTATGTATTTCATCATTTTCGTTTTTATATCCCATATAAACTGATTCCCCTGTTTACCTATACTGGGCCTTCTACTCACCTTTTCATTTGATGTATTCCCTAGGTTATGAGATATAGTAATTTACCTATGATAAACATCTCTTGAATCTTTTAAAGATCATTAAAAGGTAGACTTAATTTTTCATGTATAAAATAACATTTTCAAAAACACTGGACTTTAATGATCCTCTATTTGTAAAATTTAATGAAAAGTTATGTAATAAAAATTAAGGATGATATAGCTGGTATAAAAGGATATTTTACTTATTTTAGGAATTAATATATGAAAAATTTATGAATAACCATATTGAAAAGATTAAATATTAAAAAACATCATGGTATTTTTGTGAACTATTATGTAAGTGGTTTCCAAACAAATAGATCCATGTATGGATATGAACAAGTATACAAGGCTCTGGCATGAATTTATCTAGGGGTAAATGTAACACCCCTACCCCATTTACCAAGAGTCGGTGCATTATTAGATTATATTGGTGTGATCACAATGGATCAAATCTTTAATGACAGATTATTTTAGAATCCTTGGAAGTACTAGATACATTCATAAGTTTTACATTACATTATAAAACGAAAAACAACAAAAAAATTGTCTCCATTGACCACATTCATACCCCTTAAACTATTCCTTAGACAATCCCTATAGGCTAGTCATAATATACTTTTTTCATCCCGAGAAAAATAACTCATAGAAAGGTGTGAGATAAGATGCTCTGTAAGGATAACAATAGAAGGGATACATTCACAAATACACATAAAAATTTATGGAGTTGTATTAGACTAAATAATAATCCTTTTAAACAAATTTGTTTTGAATTATATGGCCAATATAAATCAGATAATTCCATTTACTTATTCACATGGATATTCTAGTAGTCGAATAATAACATGCAATATCAATAACAAAATTCCTAATGTTGGAATTGGTAATTCCAAACATCATAAACACGTAGTAAAGGCATTGTGACAAGACTACAAATAAGATTTTGTCAAGTCCATGTGCCAAGACACTAGTTTTTCTTTTAAGACCTACCGATGCATCAGGGATCTATAATGGGCTACACCCAGTCCTTACAATGTTAAATGGATTCCTCATATGAAAAGGTTTAAATAGAACAAAAACATTCGCATTAAAAATATCATAAGAAGTTTCAATAATTTATCCATAAACCATGAATGGTGTAAAAATAACACATCCATAGTGAAAAATATTACAAAACCTTCAATATAATATGGATGTTTTGTATCAAAATAAATCAACTTAAAACAAGCTTAGAATACCTGAAAGGATGTTGACATAGATGAAATCTAAACTTTTTAAAAGAAATATCTATTTCTATTTTAAAATCATTTAAAAGTCATATAATTATAAAATAAAGCAATTATTTGAGAAATTATTTTTATAAGATTTTATGGGAAGCTTCGATGATGTTATAATGGCAGAAAATAGCTGCACCTACCATATAAGTTAAAAAAAATTCTTACCTTACATTAGTTGAAATGGTCATAATGTACCTTGTTTGAAAAATGACCTAATTTTTTTTAAAACATATATGGAAAAATTAGTGTATAAATGACATTAACCCATAGTCTAGTAAATATTAAAAAAATTCAAATTAAATTTGTATGAAAACACAGATGTGGATAATAAAGAGGTCTCAGTAGATACTTACGTATTAATAACATCGGTTAAGAAAATATATTGTAGAAATAACCCTTACCTTGTACATTTTGTTTAGTAGATGGTATGTTAAACTATTATATAATAGTTTAATAATTGTTATTAAACTATACAAGAACTATATACATAAATATTATATCATATATGATCCTCTAATATTTCTTTGTTAATAATGTTTTTGTAGTATCATTGTTTCGGGGGTTAACTGATTCATTTTACATTATATGATTGGTTATTTAATCCATGTTTGTAATGGATAAGATGTATTTGATTAATATAAAAAATTATATAATTTTCATAAACATTATTTTTAATAATTAAATTATAATTATTCTTGAATGATTATGATGGGGATTAAATCTCGTCGCATTCGTGGAGACGGGAAACCGTACGTATGCACGAGAAAAAATATAATTATATTGATGATGAAATAGTATGTAATTGGATGGAATATCATCTATACAGAATCATTAAAATGTTATATTTATTTTTTACATCAGTTTTACTCATTATTAAACCCATCTGAAATAATGATGTGTTTGAATAAAAAACTACACCACAACGTAGAGACTATAATCCTTACAGACACATGTGTGGAGACTTTTCCATTAATAGGATGGATAGAATAATGAATATGATTATAAAATATATATAATTACATAAAATTATGTATATTGTACTAGATATATTATTTTGGTATAGAATCAAAGAATGAAGAAGTGGAAGAAGAAAATAACATGAAATTGGGTGGTGAAATTATTACATCATCTTCCAGTCATTCCTTTTGAGTTAATCAAAAGGGATCATTAGGGTGGATTTTTGATCCAAGTAAGGACTATAGGTTGATTTGAGTGAATTTGGTAGGATATTTGGGCAGGGTTTGGTCGAGCAAAATGGATTTTGAAGAGTGAAATTAAGAGAATGGGAATTACCCTTTTATAATAGAGGTGATGGTCACCTTAAGAAAAAGCTTGAAATATTATGTTATAATAAAATAATTTTCACTATATAATGAATCAAAAATTATTTAATTAGATGATAACATGGATATGGGTCGAAAAAAACTCATAAAATATGTTTTAAACATGTTTAGATCATTATATTAACCTTATATTTTAGAATTAACTCTTAGTTAAATAGTTTGACATTTACCATGACTCTTTGTATTTTAATATTATATGGTTATAAAACATACTATAAACTACCAAAAGAACCCCAAGTGGTTTATTATTGATATATATGCCCTTATAGAAGTCTTTTTTCAGATCCCTACTCTTTTAGAAATACTATATCAATTAATAATATAGTATTTGATTAAAAAATCAAATATGACAATTTTGACACTATTTAGTTTTTTTTGAAATACATAAAAACATTAACACTTAAAATAAAATATATTTAATCAACCATAACATGTCAAAATAACCTATAAAATTGGTGTAATTCATCAGAAGTCTTAATTTACATTTATTTGGATTTTTATATTATCAATTATTTTAATATTTCATTAGTAAGGTAGTTACTAAATCATCATTGTATCATAAATAAATTAATTTTTTTAATGTATAAAAGGTATAAATAAATTACCATTATGTATTAAATCTTTTTATATTTGAAATGAATATTTATAGTTGAATTTATATTGTGTGTATCCCAATATTAAAAATGATTTTGTTATTAAACATTTAATTTAACTCTTTTAACTCTTCTTTAAAAAAATAATAATAAATGTCCTAATATTATCCAAGTGGACCAAAAGGATCATATTTAATTCCTAAGGTTTTATTTGTCAAATTAAATTTTTCCCATATAATTAAGACATGTGTTAAGGTAATTTTAATTTCATTTTTACCCTTAATTACCCATTTTAATTTTAACCATGGTAAATGAAAGTCAAAAGTTATTATTCACCAAAAAATATTTTAATCTTATTACACCAAATATTAATTACTGATGTCTATCATCTCTCTCGGATTTTTGAAATTCAGCTCACAGAATTGGTAAAATTATGTTTTATGCAAATTTGAAAATGCTCCTAGAAGGTGGGTAAAAGACGATAAAAAGATAAATAAACATTTATACATCTAATATTATTATAAAATGAAAACAATGAATTAAATTGAACATATATAGGTATTATATATCTATTTTGACTTAAAATAAATTTAAATAAAATAAATAATTATTTAAATATAAATCGGTTTTAAAAAATAATGTAGTGTTCCTCACAATTCATCAAAAATTGAATGTTTTCAGAAAAATACCAAAAATTCATCCAATGCTAATTTTGATATTAAAAATTCCAAAATAAATTCTATTTTACCAAATTCAAAACATATAAGTTGTATTAATTAATTTAAAATTAATTCCCGTTGTAAAAACCAAATAGTGGGTTTAAAAAGTAAAAACAATCAAAAGATTGACATGTGTTTATGTCAATTTTTAATGTGAAATTACTTATAATGACCTTTATTATATTAAATGATATAAATATAATCTAATTATACATCTAACCAATTCAAATGAATAATTTAACACTATAAATTATTTCAATTATAAAAATCATTTTCAATTAGAATTTAGTATTTTTCATTACTCATCAAAATATAAAAGTTATTAGAAAAATACCAAAAATTTATCCAAACTAATTTTTTTTGTCCATTTTCTTATAAATAATTTAATTTTATTAAATTGAGTACATAAAAGTGTCAAATATTTATTTTATAATGGATTTTCCATTAAATAGGTGGTATAATAGTATTTTTTAAAAAATACTTTTTTTATCTGAAAAATTGAATTTATTATTATATTATGTCAAAAAAGAACCAAATATTTATTCTAAAATTATATTGAGTATATAAAATTAAAATTTCAGTTAATACAATTCATAACTGCTTTTTGAAGGATTAGTTTGGTAAGCCTTGGTGTGCTCAAACTCGGTGTTGCATGTAGCACAAGTTATTGAATTTTTTTTGAAGAGATAATGTACTATAAAATCTTGGTGTGTTACATTCTCTCCTCATTCAATAAATTGTGTCCTCACAATTTGAAATTTTTCTTTGAATATAAATGGATAAAAATAGAAAAATACCTTTGTGGAAACCCCACATCAGAAATTGGGTTAATGAAATTTAGACTTAATAAGAGGCAAAGAGAAATGAAAATGCCACCACAAAATTATGATCTCGATTAGGAGAACAATGGTGGATATTAGATAAACATACTTGGAGAAAAAATGTAAATATTTATAGTAAGTGATTGAGGTAATTAATCACAAATAATTTTAAAATTGAGGGCCTCAAAGCCATAAATCTATGATGATTTAAGATATCATCATTTCAAAAAAAATAAGGTATTCAGATAACACAATTTTGGTTTTAAGAACCCTTCCATAAAGGTGTTGAATTTATTTCTTCATAGAATAAGTAAAAAAAGAATAATTGACAAGTATAGTTCCATTAATTAAATTATTTCTACAACAAAATCATCATTAACTCCAAAATAAAATAGAAATCAAAAATATTATATTTATCTTAATTGTATAATTTTTAAAAAAATGATTTTATAATTCATATGTCATCCAATTTTAAATAAACAACATTATACAAAACAGGTCATCACATGGGCTAGTTGGAGGTGATGCACCCTTGTCGCCCTTCGGTTTCAGGTTCAAGTCTCATGGACTTGTGGATGCGATAGGTTGTTGTCTGATCTCTGGGTTGTCCTTTTTATAATGATCCAAAAAATAATCATAAGAAATTTTTTAACCTTACAAAATTGTATTCAACACCCATCTTATTCCACTAAATCTTTTGGACTTATACAAAATACTTTTTTCAAAACTCAAAGCCCAAAATTAATAAGAAAGTTAAACATAATAAAGATCCCATTTTTCCACATAATAACATGTGAATACCTTCATCATGTATTCTTGTAAAACATGGTAACACCCTAAATTATCATAAAACATTACTAATTACATTCATGCTCCCCTATTCCTTAATGAATACTATATATATTTCTTATATCCCAAAATTTTTATTACTAAAACAATGATGTAATAAACAAAACATTAATCACTTCCAAGGTAGTAAAAATATCCAATACAATATATCCAAATCAATCATATCTTATTCCAAAATTACTACCTCAATATCAGAACCATATTAAGGTTTTTCTTTCCTTTAACCATGTATTTTCCAAAAATTTCATCTTGCGATTGAGTAACTTTATTTAGAACCATATAATCTCAAATCCTTAGTGAAATAATACTATAGTATAATCCTTATTTATTTCCATAATTCATATAACCAGTACATCATTGATACAAAACTCAAATGAAATATTTCTTTAATAACAATATAAGAACACTAGTCATTCCTCTTCATCTTTGGTATTATTGTAACATGATTATCATCCAATAGAATCATTTGTAGTATACTCTGATGATTTGGACATTTATTTTTGTATTGTTTCAACTCTTTGATGATTAAGAAATGTACAATTGACGCTTTTTTCTTAACCTTGGAATCACGTACTTGGTGTCATTTTTCTCTACACATATAACAAACTCTCATTCCCTTCAAACATTTACCTAGGAGATTATTTCAACAATTATCACATATTGGAAAATCATTCTTTACCCTCTTCCCTGTATCCATATTTATATCTTTCATCCTTTCCTTCTCTTACTTTACTTCAAATCCATAGGATTCAGAGAAATATTTACTTATCTTATTAACACATGATACTATTTCTTCATATGATGAAAATACTTGGGAGACTTTTCCCTTCTAAATGTAGGATAAATAAAATTAAAGATATTATCCTTCATTATCATTGGATCATGAATATTGCTGGAGTATTCAGTCCTTATACTATGAACATTTTCTGAACAATGATATACACTAGCATATTTAATGAATAACATTACATAATTCAAAACTTGTAAAAAACATAACATAAATTGAATAGTTCATGGATATGATCTATAATCATAAAAAAAATTCATTGAGGAGGTATATACTCATATATACATCATATTGGGTTGTAAATAAAATGTGAATTTTTCTAATCATATCCCCCAGGAGTGTCGTAAATAGTAGTGCAGCTAGCCCCATTGTCGTGAACCAGGAGGCCATGAGTCATGCCCGAAACTCCTTATTAGAATTTTCACTCCTAGGTACATATGTACCAGGTCTGCCTCTACCTGCTTTTATCTAGAGAGGGAAGTATTTCTTGTAAAATACGCAAAATCTCTACATTACCAAAATTCTATTATGTTCTTATATACTAATCCTCAAAGTTTATCTTAGGGTAAGGTTGTATAATCAATGTTTTTCGAAATCTAGTATCCAAGTTAAGTACTAAACTTCATATGATATGAACTGTATCGCCCCGACCCTAGTTAACTAGAGTCAATGTTTTTTTACATAACATTTTCCTGATCACAAGGGATCAAATCCCAAAAGACTTGTCAGTTTACTAGCCTTGGATGACTAGATACATTCAAATGTTTTACATTAAATTATAAAATGAAAAACAACAACAACATTGTCTCTATTTAACACATTGAAATCACATAGACTATCCCTTAGACTATCCCTACAGGCCAGTAATTATATACTTCTTCACATCCAGGGAAAAATAAAACATAGAAAGGGGTGGACTCAGATGCTCAATAAGGATAATAATATAGCAGAAACATTTATAAATATGCATAAACATTTAAGGCAGTGTATAAGACTATATATAAATACTTTTAAAAATAAAATTATTCATAATATGGCCAATATAAATCAAATAATCCCATATAATTATTCACATGGATATTCTACTAGTCAAAAAATAAAATGCGATATCAATAGAAAATTTCTTAATGATGGAATGCATAATGCCAGACTTCATAACCACATATTCATGGTCATGTGCCAAGAATACAAATAAGATTTTTTCAAGGCCTTGTGCCAAGACAATAGTTTTTCTCATGAGAACTACCGATGCATTGTGGAGCTATAGAAGGCTCCACCAATCACTTACTAAGTCCGATTCTTTCCTCATATGAAATTTTTTAAACATAACATAATCATTCGTAATAAAACTAGCATACGAAATGTAAATACTTTTTCATAAACCATTAATGGTGTAAAAATAACACATCTACAGTCACACATAACACAAAACCTTCAATACAATATGGATGTTTTTTATCAAAATAAATCAACATCTAATAAGCTTAAAATCTATCAAAGGATGTTGGCATAGATGAAATCAAAACTTTTTTACAGAAATATATCTTTCTATATTGAAAAAATTTAATAGTCATATAATTTTTATAGAAAAATTTTATTTTTAAAATATTCTTATAAGCTTGTATGGGATGCTTATATGATTTTATAATGGAAAAAAATAGCCGCACCCAGTGTATATATTAAAAAAATATATTTTTTTCTTTATTTTTTCTAAAAGTCCATAATGTACATTGTTTGAAAAATGAAGAAAATACTCCTTTCAAAAAATATATGGTCAAATAATGGTAACAATGACATTAACCCATAGTCTAGTAATTAGTAATAATGTCTTGGATTACATTTTTATGAAAACAGGATCTCGATGATAAAGATGTCCTAGTAGATACTTACGTATTAACAACCTCAGATAAGTAAAGAGATTGTAGAATTAAACCTTACCTTCTACATTTCCTTAGTAGATGGTATGTTAACCTCATTTATATTATTTAAAACATTATTATTAAATTATAAAAGTAATATATACATAAATATGATATCATATATGATCCCCTAATATTTCTTTATTAAAAATATTTCTGTAGTATCATCGTTTTCGGTGTTTACTGATTCATTTTCCATTATATAATTTGTTATGTAAGACATGTATATATTGGATTGGATGTATTTGATTCATATACATAATGATATTATGTTCATAAATTATATTTTTAATAATAAAATGAAAATTATTCCTGAATTATTATGATGGGAAATTAATCTCATCGCATTCATGGAGACGATAATCCATACGTACAAATGAGCAACAATATCATTATATTCATGGTGAAATCATATGTAATTGGAAGTTATATCATATATAAAGAATACTTAACATGTTATATTTATTATTTACATTAGTTATACTCATTATTATACCCATACAAATTAATGAAGTGTTTGAATAACAAACTACACCACGATGTGGAGACGGCAAGTCGTACATACACACGTATGGTGACTTAGTCATTTATAGGATGGATATAATAACAAATATGGTTGTACCATATTTATAATAACATAAAATTATTTAAAATTT
Organism: Viscum album; assembly: GCA_963277665.1. Taxonomy (NCBI): domain Eukaryota; kingdom Viridiplantae; phylum Streptophyta; class Magnoliopsida; order Santalales; family Viscaceae; genus Viscum; species Viscum album. The sequence goes on from OY728145.1 coordinate 1,644,461,608, forward strand.
ACTAGAGTTATTATTTTGGTATGGAATCAAGGAAAGAGTAAGTGGATAAAGAAAAGAACTTCAAAGAGGGTTGTGAAATAATTACCACTTCTTCAGGTGTTTCCTTTTATGTTGATCAAAAGTGATCCATAGGATGGATTTATGAACCAATGAGGACTCTATATTGATGTGAGGTAAATTGGGAGGATATTTGGGTTGGGTTTTTCCGAGCCAAAATGCTTTGGAGGTGTGGAATTAAGAGATTGAGATGTACCCTTTTATAAGAGAGGTGAAGGTCACATTATGAAAAGCTTGAAATATTATTTTATAATAAAATAATTTTCAATTAGTAACGGATAATTTTTTTTCATTTAGATTTTAAAGTGGGGATGGGGCTAAATATTCACAACAAATATGTTTTATACATGATTGGGTCAGAATATTATCCTTATCTTTTACATTTAACTCTATGTTAAATAGTTTGACATTACCATGTCTTATTTTATTTTTATATTATATTGTTATAAAATGTACATTAAACTGCCAAGAGGACCCCAAGTGGTTTATTATTGATATATATAACCTTATCTAGGTCCTTTGGCCGAACCATAGATTTTTAGGATTATTATATCAACTAATAATATAGTATTTATTTTAAAAACTCAATTATGTCCCTTTTTTACACTATTTAGTATTTTCTTTTTTTGACATCCATAAAAATATTATCACTTAAAATAGAATTTATTTATTCGACCCTAACATTTAATATTAACACATAAAATTAGAGGAATTCATCAAATGTATAAATTTATATTTATTTGGATATTTATAATATCAATTATTTTAACATTTCATTATAAAGGTAGTTACTGCATCATCATTGTGTCGTAATTAAGATAAATTATTTAATGTATAAAGATTATAAATAAAATCCCATTATTTATGAAATCATTTTATCTTTCTAATTAATACTTATAGTCTAATTTATATTGTTTGTAACCCTATATTTAAAATAGTTTTGTTAATAAACGTTGAGTTTAACTCTTTTAACTCTTCTTTAAATAACACAATAATTAATGTCCTAATCTAATCCAAGTGGACCAAAAGAATCATTTATTATTAATAATGTTTTTTGTCTAAATATACTTATCTAATAGAATTAGGGCATGTTTAGGGCAATTATAATATCATTTACCGTTAATTACACTATTTAATTTTAACCATGGTAAATAAAAGTCAAAAGTTACTATTCATAAAAAATTATTTTCATCTTAATGAACCAAATTTTTCTTACTAATATAAACTGTGTCTCTTAGACTTTTTAAATTCAACTCACATAAGTAGTAAAAATATGTTTTATGCGAATTTGTAAATGCTCCTAGAAGTTGGGTAAAAGACGTTAAAAGGTTCAATAATAATTTATACATCTAATTCTATTATAAAATGAATCCAATGAATTTCATTGAAATTATATAGGTATTATATATATATATATATATATATTTACATAAAATAAATTAATTAAAATAAATAATTATTTAAATAAAAATTCGGTTTAAAAAATAACCCAGTTTTTTCATTATTCGTCAAAAATTGAATTTTTTCATAAAAATACCAAAAATTCACCCACAGATAATTTTGATATTATGAAATCATAAATTAAATATATTTTACTAAATTAATCAAATATAAGTTTTATTATTAAATTTAAAATTAATTCAAGTTGTCAAAACCAAAAAAGAGGGTTTAAAATGTAAAAACTATTAAACGATTGACAAGTGTTTATGTCAAATTTAAATATGAAATTACATATAATGACCTTAATGGTATTAAATGATAAAAATATAATATAATAATGCTTCCAAACCATTAAAATATAATTTAATGCTACAATTTATTCCAATTAAAAAATTGGGTTTCAATTAAAATTTAGTATTTTTCACTATTCATCAAAATATGAACATTATCAGAAAAGTACCAAAAATTAATCAAAATAGATTTTTTATATCCTGATTCTAAAGAAGAATTTAATTTCATTAAATTTTGTATATAAAAGTATCAAATAGGTATTTTAAAAATATTCGACATTAAATTAGCGGTATAATTTCATTTTTTGAAAAATACATATTTTATCTAAAAAATTTATTTTGTCTTTATATAATGTCTATGAATCACAAAATATGAATACTAAAATTAAATGGAGTATATAAAACACAAAATTCAGTTAATATAATGCATAACTTATTTTTTAACGACAAGTTTGGTTAGTCATCGTGTGCTCGAAATCGGTGTTTCATGTAGTGCATGTTATTGAATTTCATTGAAGAGATTATTCACTATGAAATCATGGGGTGGAACAGTAAAACCTAAAAACCCCGATTTGAGCTAGATTAGAATGGCAAAGGTGCATGAAAAGGGGTCTTGTTGCACTACTGGTTTGACCCTCCTAGGGTATATGTTTGGTTAATCAGAATATTTCTATGAATCGTGATGAAGGATTTATTGAGAAATGTAATTATTGTTAAAGAATATTATATTTAAGAAAGTATATTTTTGATATAAAAATACATTAACAATAAAATATTCATATATAAAAAATTCCTATCACTATGGTTTTATTCATTTCTAAAATAGTAGGAAGTATGAGGAATCATTCAAATTGTGATCATAATGGACCATGTGATGAAGGCACTATGATAGAATCCAAAATGGAAACTATCATGATAACGATGACCAATTGACTCATGTTATGAGAAATAACTTAATTCAAGATGATAGATCAATTTCACCATAAAGGGAACAAATTTCCATTGATTCCTTTATGCATCAATGACAACCATCCTTTAGTGGATCAGCTCTATTGATAAAATCTTTTATGTGCTCTGATTTTCATAACTAGAGATAGTCACCCTAGCTATTTACCACATAGAGGGAAGAAAATGATTAGTGGTTGGAATTGATTAAAAACATGAATCCATGATTGGAGGTTGAATATATGGAGTGGGAATAGATTAGAGGGATCTTCTTCAATAAGAACATCAATCGTTCATTGAGAAAAACAATGGATAAAGAGATTATTTATATGAATTATAAGGAGAATGAATCTATTAAAATCTATAAGATAAACTTCATATGAAATTCCTGTTTGACCTCATGTTTTTTATGGATCCTAATAGAAAGGAGGGTAGATTCATTATAGGACTAATACCTCTTTTGTGGAAGAATATAGACAACCGAGACAATGACAACTATGGGGAGATCTTGTGAAGTGATATGAATGTTGAACTAGAGTTAGGTGAAATCTAGTGGTCTCAACAATTCATTTAAAATAAGAGATCAATGTAGAAAAGCTTAGGGGGAATTTTGATCATGGAAGATGTGGAATGCATGTGAAACTCTGCACATGTAATAAATATGGGATGAATAATTTGGGGAACTACTTTCTAGGAAGTGAGAACTTTTAAAGTGTGTAATAGACGACCATGTCAAGCGATATTATTGTAGTGAGGTGATAACTCATCTTTACAACATAATGACAAAGGGAAGTTGGTGTAGGCCCTACCAAAAGTCTAATTCTTCTTGTGTGCACAACATGGGAAATTTTCCAATCATTGTCCAAATCTGAGGGCAGTGGAGGGGACTCACCATCATTCTCATCAATGGCCAGGGAGAAAGGTCATGATTTTTTGTGTCATTCAAGCCGAAGTATTATCTTCAGCAATCTAATATAAGATCCCAAACTTGCACATAGTATTTTCCAAGTACGGGGTTGACCCACAGGGAGTCTTTAAGTTTTATTTGTCTCTTTATTTGTAATTACATAAGTGAAGGTACAAAATTAAAGTACAATTTTTAGTTTTCATTGTCATTGATTTCAAATTCTAATTGCATGGACTTTTCAATTCAAATATATTGAAGCATAACAACAGAAAATACACTCAATCTGAATTTTGGTGATTTCTTGTAAAAATGTGCTGGGGCTAGGAATTTATGTGGTTCTTTTAAAAAATATTTCCTTATTTTGTTGAGTCATTCATAATAACCCACATTTCTGGGTTACAATGATGTTGGAAAACTCGTGGTCCGTTGTGTTCTAACTAAGTCGATAGAAATCAATTCCTTGGTCTAGAAATTGATTTATACTAACTCTTAATTAAAAATTCACCCTTTCAAAATGACAATCATACCCATTGATCATGGACATACATGTCTAAAATCCACTAATAATTCTTCAAACTCTATTCTGGGTTTAATAAAGAGATTATAGAAAAATTAAACAATAATATTTGGGTAATTATGTGGTGGAAAATGAGTGACATGATAATAGGAAAACCCGATCGTCGAGAATCCCACATTCCTTCACAACACCAAAAAAGGTGGGTTTAGATACTCATGGAGAAAAGGATAAAATAATTACTATAATTAATTTACTACTTCATTACAGTGGACATAGAAGACTGAAAAATACAACAATTACAATAGAATGAGGTAAAACTCATTCCAAAATACATTCCCATATCTCCAGCCACCATCATCTATCCTTATCCCTCCCCTTGGTTTCTCCCCTAGGTCACTTTTGTAATGCCTTGACCATAGTTACCTAGAGATGGTGCATTATTTTAATACATTGGCATGACTACAAGGAATCAAGTCCCATGAGACCGATCATTTTAGTAGTATTGGAAAATCTATTGCATACATGAACGTTACATTACACATTCAAACATAAAACAAACCATAAATAATCCATTGATAATGCCATTATTCACCTAGATTAACCCTGCCTATCAAACACAATACACTATTTGGAATCTTAGGAAAACAAAACATAAGAAATGGGTGAGCTTAGATTCTTAGTAAGGGAAAATAATTTAGCGAAAGAAATAAACTTTTAAGGAATAATGAGTAATAAAAACAACATCATTATTAAACATAAAGATGAACATAATTTAGAGAAAATAATTCAAACATTACCATATAAACATGCACATGGATATTATACTAGTTGAATAATCACATGTAATAATAAATTTCCTAATGAGGGAATCCCTACCACCGGACATGATTACCACATAGTCAAGGCCTCGTGCAAAGACTAAAAATAAATTTTTTTCAAGGCACTATCCTGAGGCACTAATTTACCTCATTAGACCTACGGATTCCATGAGGGGATACAACTGTCCCCACCCGTCATATACAAAGTACACTACATTGCACATATGAAATTGTTGAAACATAACATAAACATTCGTATTAAAACTAGCATTAGAAATGTAAAATACTTTTACCATAAACCAAGAATCATATAAAAATATCACATTCACCGTCCAACATTTCACAACTCATTAAATAAAATATTGAATATTTTATTTATAATAAATCAACCTCAATCAAGAATAATATCCAAAAAGGATTTAGACATAGTTTAATATAATCTGTAAGACCCTTTGAGAGAAATATATTTTTTATCATGGAATCATTTAAAACTCTCAAAATTTATAAAGGAAAATGTTTAAAATATATTTTTGAATGAAACTGTCCCATACCACATTGAATGATATTAATGGAACTAATATTTTAAAACATTTATATCCATATAAATAAATCCTTAAAACTATTTTAAAAATATAGACATTAATGATAACGATTTAGAAGAATAAAATTTTAAAACATTTAAAAGGATGTTTTAGTTAAAATTATATTAATTTAATCATTTTTAAATCTATTTTATTTAACATGGAAATGGATTATAAATATGTCCCAGAAAATACTTACACATAAACAATCTCAGATAATAATGAGATTGAGAAAATATCCTTTACCTTTAACTTTCCTTTTGTCGAGGATATGTTTAACCTCATGTATAATGACCATTGTATGTTACTAAATTATATTAAAACCATATTTATATTTATTATATCGTAAATTATTCATTTATGACTTTATACTACCCATTTAATAATTATTTCCATGATAAATTATCATTTCTGGTAATAATCTCTTTCCTTATCCTACATGTTTTAACTTGATATTCTTGATTGTGTCATTTAGATAATAATTTAAATACATCCAGAATATAAAAAATGATAGAAATATCATATATATTTAGAATATTTATAAGTATAATAGATAGATATATGAAATGGAAAACACCATTTATGTAGACGGTATACTGTATGTACGCATACACGCTGTTTCCGTTTTCATATCGTATTGAACATAAGTAAGTGAATAAGATATAAGTAAGTAAATATATATATATATATATCCAGTAGCATTATAATTTCATATATTACATAATTATTAATAATATATATTTTTATAATCATCATTGAATTGTGAACATGGAAATGAATCTCATCACCTCGTTGAGATGGTAAGTTGTTCATACACACAAGCGACGATATCATATATTTAATTATTAAAAGGTGTGAATTTGGATAGTATAATAATTGAACAGTGAAAATATAATTTTATTTTAATTATTTATATACATATTACACATCATTATTTTAATCCAAATAACAAAAGTGTTGAATAACAAATTACACCACGACGTATAAATTGTAAGTCATACGTACCCACGCATGGTGACATTATTATTCATAGGATGGATAAAATAATGACTATGATGGTACCATATTTATAATAACATAAATGTATATAGAAGGTAATGGAATTTTTTTTGTTAAGGAAATAAGAAATAAAGAGATTGTGGAAAAATAAAAGAACGTTGAAAGAGGTGATAAAATAATTACCTCTTATTTGGGAGTTTCCTTTGGATTTGAACAAAAGAGCTCCATTGGGTAGATATTTCCCTTGGGAAGGCCTCTATATTGAATTGAAAGAATTTTTTAGGATATTTGAGAAGGGTTAGTCCTGGCCAAATGGTATTGCAGGTGTGATTTAGTGAGAAGGGGAAGTACCCTTTTACAAGAGAGGTGAGGGTCACTTTAGGAAATGTTTGAAATATTATTTTATTATAAAATAATTTTCGGTTTCTAATGGCTAAAAATTGATTTATTCCAAGAGAGGGTGAGTATGGGTCGAAATATTCTCAGCCAATAGGTTTTATAAAATTTCAGGTCACCATATCAATCATATATTTTTGATTTAATTATTAGTTAAATAGTTTATCTTTCACCATGTCAAGTTGTATTAATATAATAAATGGTTAATAAACTTACTATTGAAAGCCAATAGAACCCCAAATGGTTCATTAATGACATACTTATCATTTTTGTGTACTTCGGACAAACTATAGATTTTTAGGAATATTATATCATTTAGTAATATTGTATTTGTTTTAAAAACACATTTAAGAAAATTTTGACACTATTTAGTATTTGGTTTTTTTGAAATTCATAACAACATGATTACATGGAAAAAAATCATTTAATAAACCCTATCATTTCATATTAATCTAAAAATTTCATTGATTTCACCAATAGCCTCAATTTACATTTATTCCTATATTTATAATATCAATTCTTTTAATCATTGATAAAGTAATTACTACATCATCGTTGTGTCATAAATAAATTTAATTCTTTAATATCTAAAAATTATAAATAAAATTCCATTATATAGTAAAACGTTTTATCTTTTTATTCAATATTTATAGTCAAATTTATCTTATTTTAACCCTATATTAATTTTTTTATTTATTAAACATTGAATTTAACACTTTTATCTCTTCTTTAAATAAAATAATAATAAATTTTCTAATCTAATCCAAATGGGAAAAAGGAATCATATTTTGTTCCTATGGTTTTTTTAGTCTCAATACACTTATCCAATATAATTAAGACATGTGTTTCGATAATTATAATATCATTTTTACCTTTAATTTTCCTATTTAATTTTAGTCATGGTAAATAAAAGTCACAAGTTACTATTTACCAAATATAATTTTAATCTTTTTGACCCACTTTTTACTTATTAATGTCAACTATTTCTCTAGGATTTTTGAAATTCAATTCACCAAAGTAGTAAAATTATGTTTTATGCCAATTTTCCAATGTGCCTAGATGGTGGTTAAAGGACGTTAAAAGTTGAATAAAATTATATATTTCTAATCTTATTATAAAATAACTCAAATGAATTAAATTGTATTATGTATCTAATTTTATAATAAAATAAATTTAAATAATAATAATTATTATTATTTAAATATAAGTCGGTTTAAAACAATAAGGCAGTGTTTTTCACTATTCATCCAACATTGAATGTTTTCAGAAAAATAACAAAAATCCACAGTAAGCTAATTTTTATAATAAAAAATAAAAATTGAAGTCTATTTTACCAATTTCAAAACATAGTATTTTCATTATTTAATTTAAAATTAATTCCCATTGTCAAAACCAAAGAGAGGTTTTAAAAAAAATTAAAAACTATCAAAATATTAACATGTGTTTCTGTTTAATTTAAATTTTAAATTACATATAAATACCTAAATTATATTAAATGGTAAAAATATAATCTAATTATACATTAAAACCAATTAAATTCATAATTTAATAATATAAATTATTTTGATTAAAAATGTTGTTGTCATCTAAAATTTAGTATTTTCCACTATTCCTCGAAATATGAAAGTTACCATAAAAGTAACAAAAATTTACCCAAACTAAATTTTTATGTCCTACATATATATAAGAATTTTATTTTGTAAAATTGAATATATAAAAGTTACAAATATTGTATTTAAAAAGGGTTCTCCAATAAATGGCGGTAAGATTGCATTTTCTGAAAAATACTTCTTTTATCTAAAAAATGGAATTTGTACTTATATTTTGTCTAAGAAACACAAATGTAATATTTTAAAATTATATAGGATATATATAATGTTCATAATGTGGTTAATATGATTCATAACCACTTTTTGAATGACTATTTTGGTAAGTCATAGTGAAATCGAACTCAGTGTTGCGTGTAGAACAAGTTATTGAATTACTTTAAAGGGATAACGTACTATGAAATCCTAGTGTGTTACATTATCCTCTCCTTCAATAAATTACATCCTCACAATTTGAAATTTTTCATCAAAAATAAATGCCTAAAAATAGAAAATACATTTATGGAAAACCCCCATTGGAAATAGGGTTACTAAAATTTAGTCTTAATAAGAGGGAAAAAGAATTGAAAAAGTCACCACCAAATTATTATCATAAATAGGAGAACATTGGTGGAAATTTAAGAAATATAATTTGTGGAAAATGTAAATATTTATTGGGATTCATCGAGGTCATTAATCATAAACAAGTGAACAATAAATGAGATATTGAGGGCATCTAATCCATAAATCTATAATGATTTAAATACCATTGGTTCAACAAAACATAAGGTATTAGGATAACACATTTTTATTTTTAAGATCCCTTCCCTAATGTTTTAGATTTAATTTCTTCTCAGAATAATTGAAAAAAATACATGACAATTAGAGTTCCATCTTTCAACTAACTTCTACCACAAACTCATCTTTCACTCCAAAAGTTAATAGAATTGAAAAATATTCTATTTATCATAATCATATAGGGTTTTAGAAAAATAAATTTATAATTAATATATCATATATTTTAAAACAACTACATTATACAATCTATGACATCACATAGGCCAGTTGTATGTGATGCGCCTTTGTCACCCTTCGGTTGTGGGTTCATGTCTCGTGGCCTTGCCGGACGTGATAGGTAATCACCCAACCTCTTGGTTTTCATTTTTATAACAATCCAGAAAATAATTTGATGAAATGTTTTAATATTAAAACATAGTATCCAATGTCCAAATGAATCCATTCCAACCATTAGACTTATCTAATATACTTGTGTCCAAACTCATAGTCCACAAATTTATAAGGAAGGTGAACATAACATAATAGAGATATTTTTTCCCACATAATAACATGTGATTACCTTTATCATGAATTATATTAAAAAATGGTAACCCCCTGGATTACGATAAAATATTTTTGATTACACTCATTCTCCCATATTACATATAGAATACTAGAAATATTCCTTATATCCAATAATTTTGAATAATCCAACAATTATGGAATAAAAAACCATTAATCAGTTCCAAGGTAGTAAAGAATATCCAATATAATTTATCCAAATCAACCATATCTTATTCTAAAATCACTACCATGGTATCAGGATGATATTAAGGCTTAACATTCCATCAACCATGTATTTTACAAACATATTAACTTGTTGTTGAGTAACTTTTCATAGTACCATATAATCTCAAATCCTTATTGAAAACGTATTGCAGTACAATCCTTATATACATTATAATTCTTATAACATGTACATCATTAATGAAATACTCAAATGAAACAATTCTATAATAACAACATAAGAAGACTAATCATTCCACTTCATTTATTGTAGTATCATAACATGATTATTGTCCAATAACAACATTTGGGGTATATTTAGATGATTGGGACATTGATTCGCATAGTGTCCCAACAACTAGTAGATGAAGCATTTTAAATTTGAAACATTTTTTCATACCCTTGCAATAACATACTTGGTGTCCTTTTCCTCCACACTTATAAAAATCTCTCATTCCCTTTAATCATTTACCATGTTGATTTTTTCAACTATTATCACATATAAGAAAATCTGGTGTTCCATTCTTCCCTTTATCCATCACTCTCTCAACCATCCATTTATTCTATGGATTATATTCAAAGCCAATGACGTAGAGAATTATTTACTTATCTTATAAACACATGATATTATTTCCTCATATGATGAGAGTACATTAGAGACTATTTCCCTTCTAAATTTTGGCTTAAGAACATTAAATATACAATCCTTATTACTAATTAGATCATGCATATTTTTTGAGTTCTCATTACTTCTACTAGAAAACATTTATAAATGACGAAATACACTACTTAAGATCATATCATAATGTATAATTTGAAACCTACAATAAATCTCAAAATTAATTGAATATTTTCACACATCTAGTCTCATAATCATAAAATTGGTTTCTTTGATAACATATTTACTCATAAATCATTCATAATGTATTGTAAAGAAATTTTAATTATCCTAAGCATATCCCCTGGGTGTTTTGTAAACAAGAGTTCATCGATGAGTGTTGTTGTGTACTAGGATACCCTGGGTCAAGCCCAAAATTCCTTTTCGGAGTATTCACTCCTAGGTACTTCTGTTCTAGTGTAGGCTCTACCTGATCGTATCCAGAAATGGATGTATTGCCTGGAAAATTCACAAAATCTCTACAATATTAAAAATTCTTGAAGTTCTTATTTACTAATCAAAAAATTTTATCTTATGGTCATGTTCTCTAATATGTGGGTTTGTTAAATCTAACTTCCAAGGTTATTTCGAAACATCCTATGATACCAACTGTTATACCTTGACCCTAGTTTCCCAGAGTTAGTGCATTATTTTAATACATTGGCATGATTACATGGAATCAAGTCCTTAAGGACCGATCTATTTAGTAGTCTTGACATATATACTACATACATGAATGTTACATTACACATTAAATCATAAAAAAAACATAAATAATCCATTGATAATTCCATTATTCATATAGCTTAACCTAGAATATCAAACATAATTCTCTTCTTGGAACCTTCGGAAAACAAAACATAATAAAGGGGTGATCTTAGAAGCTCTGTATGGGTAAATAATTTAGCCGAAGTAATAAACAATTAAGGAATGATTTGTAATAAAAACAACAGACTTTTAAATGTAAACCTAAACATAATATATATTAAATTAAAATAAATTACTATATAAACATGCGTATGGATATTCTAATAGCCTAATAATGATATGTAATAATTTATTTCAAAATGAGAGAATGCCTAACATCAGACATCATTACCACATTGTCAAGGCCTCGTGCCAAGACTACTAATAAATTTTTTGTCAATTCATTTTTTCAAAACAATAATTTGTCTCATGAGACTTACCGATGCATCTAGGGGAAATAGCGGGCCCCACTCATCACATACAAAGTCCACTTTCGTCCACATATGAAAATGTTGAAACATAACATAAACATTTGTAGTTAAACTATCATACGAAATGTCAATACTTCAACCGTAAAACATGAATGGTAATAAAATAGAACATTCATAGTCACACATATCATAACTAATTCAATACAATATCACAGATTGTATTTATAATAAATCAACCTTAAATAAGAATAATATTCAAAATAGATATTGACATAGATGAAAATTATCAGCAGAACCCTTTTAGAGAAATATAGTTTTTTCTTGAAATCATTTAGTAGTATCAAAACATATAAAGGAAGTCGTTTAAAAGAAACTTTTTTAATAAAAGTGTCCTAGATGACTTTGAAACATTTGAAATGAATTAACATTTTAAAAATATTCTGGTTCATATAAATAAACCCTTAAAACCATTTTGAAAACATGGACATTAATGTGAATGATTTAGAAGAACCTATATTTAAAAGATATAAAATTATGTTTTAGTGAATGTGTACCTTAAAAGAGTCAATTTAAAAAGTCCTTTATGAATCCTAGTCATGGATAATAATGATGTCCCCAAAAATACATAAAAATAAACAATCTCAAATAATAATGAGATTGAGGAATTAACCCTTATCTTGCACTTTCCACTGGTCGTGGGTATGTTTATCCTCATATAAAATGAACATAATATGTTATTAAATTATACCAGAACCATATTAATATTTATTATATCATACATGATTCATTTATTACATTATACTAAAAAATTTATATTGATTTCCATGTTAAATTAACATTTCGGGTTATAATCACTTTCTTTATCGTACATGTTTTAACTTTTTATTCTTGGTCATATCATTTAGATCATAATTTAAATACTTCTAGAATATAAAATGTGATTTATATATCATATATATTTAGAATATAAATATTTATAATATATATATATATATGAAATATAAAACATCATTTATGGGGACTGTGGTTGTACGTACATATAAACATTGTTTCCGTTTTCATATCATATTGAATGGAAGTAAGTGAATTTGATATATGTAAGTAAATAAATACATACATACATACGTATATATATATATCAAATAGAATTATTTTGTCATAAATTAAATACTAATTAATAATATATATTTTTATAATCATTGTCGAATGGTGAAAGTGGAAATGAATCTCATCGCGTCGGGGAGACGGTAAGTTGTACATACACACGAGTGACGATATCATTTCCATAATGAATAAAAGGTGTGGAATTGGATGGTATGTTTATTTTACAAAGAAAATAAAATTTTATTTTCATTATTAAAATACATATTACTCATCATTATATCCATCGAAATAACATAATGATTAATAACACATTACACCACGACCAGCAGATGATAAGTCGTACGTACACACGCATGGTGTCATTATCATTCATTGGATGGATAGAATATTGAATATGGTTATATGATATTTATAAAAACATCATAGTATGTAGAAGGTAGTTGAGTTATTATTTTGGTATGGATATATCAATGAAGGATAATTTGGAAGAATAAAAGAACATTGAAAGAGGTGATAAAATTATTACCTCTTCCTTGGGTGTTTCCATCCGATTTTAACAAAAGGGCTCCATAGAATAGATTTCATCTCAAGGGAAGGTCCCTAGGATGAAGTTAAGGATATTGGGATGAGATTTGGGCTGGTTTGGGCCAAGCCAAATGGATATGGAGGTCTGATTTTGAGATTAGGGGAAGTACCCTTTTATAAGAGAGGTGATTGTCACTTTAGGAATAGTTTGAAATATTATTTTATTATAAAATTATTTTTTCATTATAATGGCTCAAAATTTATTTATATCGATACTATGGTGGATATTGGTCTAAATCCTCTCAACCAATAGGTTCTAGACATGTTTATTCCACCATATTTACCCTATATTTTAGATTTAACACTTAGTTAAATAGGTTAACTTTTACCATGTCCTCATGTATTATTATAATAAATGGTTATTAAACATACTATAAAATTCAATGAAAACCCCATGTGGTTCAGAAATGAAATATTTATCATTTTATATGTTTTTTGGATGAACCATATATTTCTATAAATATTGTATCATTTAATAATATAGTATTTGTTTGCAAAACTCATTTATGACAATTTTGACACTGTTTTGTATTTGGATTTTGTGAAAGTCATAACAACATGATTACATCGAAGAAAATTAATTTAATCAACCATAACAAGTCAGGTTAATCTAATATTTTTTTGATGGAATCAAAATCCAGTATTTACATTTATTTTTATATTTAGAATATCAATTATTTTAATATTTCATTGATAAATTAATTACTGCATTATCATCATGTCATAAATAAATTTAATTACTTAATATATAAATAATATAAATAAAATTAAGTTATATAGGAAATCTCTTTTTATTTATAATGAATATTTCTAGTCGAATTAATCTTATGTATATCCTTATATTAAAAATGGTTTATCTATTAAACTATGAATATAAAACTATTAACTCTTCTTTAAATAAAATAAAAATAAATGTACTAATCTAATACACATGGACAAAAGAGATCATAATTTACTCCCAATGATGGCTTTGGTCTCAATACACTTATCCAATAGAATTAGAACATGTTTTGGAGTAATTATAACAAAAATTTTACCTTTAATTACCCTTTTTAATTTTAACCATGGAAAATAAAATTAAAAACTACTATTCACAAAAAATTACATTCATCTTATTGAACCAAATTTTAATTACTTATGTCAACCATTTCTCTTTGAATTTTGAAATTAAATTCACAAATGTTGTAATATTACGTTTTTTTCAAATTTGAAAATGTGCCTAGAAGGTGGGTAAACGACGTTAAAAGATCAATAATATTTTATATATCTAATGTTATTATAAAATGACTCAAATGGATTAATTTTGACTAATATAGATATTATTTATTTATTTTGTCTTAAAAAAATTTAAATAATAATAATAATAATTATTGAAATGAATGTCGGGTTTAAACAACAACACAGTGCTTTTCACTATTAATATTAAATTGAATGTTCTCTAGAAAAAAAACCAAAAATTAAACCTAAGATAATTTTTATAATAAAATTTCAAAATGTAGTCTATTTTACCAAATTAAAAACATAGATGTTGAAATAATAAATTTAAAATTAATTCCTGTTGTCAAAACCAATAAGTGGGTTATTTAAAAAAGTGAAAACTATCAAATGATTGACAAGTGATTATGTCCAATTTAAATGTAAAATTTCTTATAATAACCTACATTATATTAAAAGATAAAAATATAGGCTAATTAAACATTAAAACCACTCAATTTCCAAATTTAACACTAGAAATTATTTCTATTATAAAAGTTATTTTCAATTAATATTTAGTATTTTTCACTATTCTACTAAATATAAATGTTATTAGAAAATTACCAAAACTTTATCCAAACTATATCGTTATATCCGGCTTCTAAAGAATAATTTTTTTTTCCAATCAAATATATAAAAGATTAAAATATTATATTTAAAAAGGGTTCGCCATTAAAAGTTGGTAAAATTTCATATTCATAAAAATATGTATTTTATCAAAAAAAATTTAATTTTCCTTATATTATGTCTAAGAAACATAAATGTTTAATTTTATAATTATATAGGTTATATATATAATAAAATTTGTGGTTAATACTATTCATAACTGCTTTTTGAACAACTATCCGGGATGTCATGTTGTGCTTGAACTTAGTGTTTCGTGTAGCTTAAGCTATTTAATTACATTAAAGAGATAACGTACTATGAAATCCTATGGTGTTACATACTCTATCTAAAAGGGTCTTTTTTTATTGGTATAATGGAATGTAGCATTTCATTCCTAGATCTTATATTAGGTAAAAAGTGGAAAGGAAAAGGAAAAGTGATATAGTGACCCGAAGGGTTTTGGCACACTGTTTGATAAACCATGAACCAACTGTGTGCACAGTTATGTTATTCAATGGTTTGAGTGCACATCTTTCATAATTGGGCCACAAGGTTTGAGTAACCGTCCGGATTCCATGCGAAAGGCATCAGTCTGAAAATCCCATTTACGCGCACTACCTGGTTGCTGGACCACACAGTTTGGGAAACCGTGTGGAGTCCATACAAGAATATATATCTCAAAATGTGTCCCCACATACAGTCTGGTTGATAGGCCGCACTATTTGGGTAACCATGAAAAACTGTGTAACTTCAATAACATCAACCCTGCAAGGTTTGGTAGGTCGTGCAGAGGTCGTATGTGGCTCTCTGCCTCCAAGGTACACTCCCAAGATTAGTTCTTTTGGGGAATCTGCATGGTTCGGCTATCTGTGTGGAAGCCTTATGGGGTGCTTCTATCATGATATTTCTAGATCTCCCAGCCTCCATTTCAGGGTACTCGGCTCGACTGACTCCAATTCAGTATACCTTAGGTGAAAAGGGTCCAAAAGGAACTAATTCCACTCTAAATCTCCAAATGATGCAAGGTCTAACCGCTTCATTGATTTTTTAACTAAAAACCAAGAAAGTCATATTAGACATGTGAAAATAATGAAAACCCATTCCCAAAAACATTTTCATTATAGTTAACTAAATTTAAATTCCTCATGAACAGTACTGCATCAAACTCCCCCACACTAATGGATTTTTTCCACAAAAAAAGGCATAGACAATTATTCCAAAGGAATTACCAAAGAAACCCTTAAATATATCACAGATTATATCAATCACATGAATAGTTATTTTGAATGAATTAACTTTAAAAACTACAAAATTCATACTTCATGGATCCCCATGTTTATGAAGATGGATAAGAGAGTAGACATAATACCAAACATCCTACCATTCCTTCTTAAATCAATTCATCTTACAACTGAATTTTCCCTTCTTCATTCAAATATTGTTTTAACCACCATTTCCATCTCATTATACACTTAGATTACATAAGCCCAGGTTTTGTCATTTCAAATTGGTGGGATACAACTTTTATTGGCCACACTACCTCATTGACTTGCATATTTTGGGACATGATGAAAGGTCATAAAAATTATTGTTCATGAGTTTTTATTTATCAAAACTTTTATCTTTTTAGTGGGATGAGATACTACCATACAATTTTCCACATTTTCTCATGCAACACAGGATGGACAATTGGAGTAATTCAAGAGTTTATGAAATTAAGACTACGTAAAAACAACTAGTGAGGCAACAATAATTCCAAAACATCGCCTCTCTTTATTCGTAAATAGTATTCATTTTTAAGGGGTTCCATAATTAAAATTAATCCATCTCAAAAATCATTTTTAACCAAACTATATTCAAAATTAATTACTAATGGTTCCTTTTCAACCATTACATTATTTATTCATATCACAAACGAGGTTCTTAAATCAAGATATATGAGCCATATTCAGAGATAATTTATAAAATTTATTTTAATTTAATTGATATAAGCCTATGACACCAATATGATCCCTTTAGAAATGCCTAATAAAATATATCATCCATGGTTCTTGGCACAAAAATCAACCCTATAGGGTGCCAATTGATGGATCCCTCCCCCACACAAAAAACGGAGCACATTCCGCCATGAAGGTAGAAAGGTAGAAAAGGGTTTTAATGTTAAGAATGAAAGGGGAAGGAGAAAAATAAATGAAAAAAAATTATGTACTTAGAAACTCCCCTGAATGTCAAAAAAATGGATAAAAATTGGCATGATAGAGCATGCCAAGCGAAAGAGTGGCAGTATCTGAAAAGTGTAAATCCCCTACTGAGAAGACAAGAAAACCGGATGAGTGAAGCAAGTGAAGTCATGAAAAGTAGCAAGTGGGGATAAAATTTAATCACACAATCACACCATCACATACAAGCATTGTAGTGGAAAAATATAGTGTAATCAAATCACAAAAGAAAAAGGAACAATGAAAAAAATAAAAAAATATTAATGCCACCCCACATATGGATTATTGGGATCGAAAAATAATGCTCAAAGAATCTTCCTCACAAGTTAAATTAGTAGTACACAGAGGGGTGGAAACTGTGGTCAAAGAGTAGAGGTGGCAGAGGGATCTCCCATCGATGTGGCACCCCATGCTAGATTGGACTGGAATAGGGAATCTCCTCATATATAGTATGATGGAATATGGGGGAACGACCTCAGAAAGTGTTGGAGGATAAATACTAGTCTCGCTGACCCACTCAACCTCAAATCTAATGTGCCCGAGCTTCTAATGGAACATCATATACTGATCATGTTGATACTTTTTGAGTAGTTAGGGGTTAACATAAGGGGTTCCCTATAGATACGGGTACAAAGGATAACATGGGTAGTGGGGTGATCCCATGTAGAAAGAGGGGTAAATAGGGGGAAAAGGTGCAGCCTTGGGCGTGGACTACTGCGAGAATGTAGACGCAACATCAGATGCCTCGTTTTCAGCCGTGGTAGGTGGGGGTGCAGCTCGGCCAGATCCAGGTAGATCACAAAGTCGAAAACTAGTACAGTCAGGATCAAGCATCCTCAACCACCTAAGAATTGTAATATCAATTAAGGAGGTTGTAGTAAGCTCTACAAAATCTACCTCATCATATTAAATATGAAGCAATTGTATTTGAAGAGTGACATAGGTTCTGGAAAAAATATCTCCCTTTGGCATGGAAAACATTGTCTTTAGCTATTGGGAGAAGAGAAAACTATGGTTGACCTCTACACTAATGGTCATCAAGTGTAAGATGAACAAATACTATGTACTCGCATTCTCCTCACTGTCTGATCATGTGGTAAAGCATGGGGTGACAGTGTCACGTTGCACTCGATGGATATGATTAAAAAATTGGAGGCATTCAACTTCTGAGGAAAAAAAGCATCACCAGGCTAGGAAATGGTAACCCAAAAAGCTCCAACGGCAGTGGGGTCCCCCTCTAGTGGCTCCTCAACATATGAAACACTTTTCACATGAAAATTATCAAAAATTACAAAGAAGGTGGAATGTATTCTAAGCCGGAAAATGACCCATTTTTTTATTCGGAGGAATTGAACATTGCCTTCATATTCACTTGTGAAGCCCCGATCATCCTCACTATACCAATCTATGCATTGTACAATATCCCCAAACTCTAGAACAAGTTCAATGTATGTTGGTTAGTAGATGAAGAGGGAATGGGTCATGCTGCCTTGGGAGATATACATGTGCACTTCTTCTACAATTCCTAACAACTCAAGGATTTTGATATTAAAATCATCATGGGTACTCATTCAACTATTGAAGTTTGTTCTGTACCGCATGCTCTCCTATTTTTTTTACTGAATTTGACATGTGGGCTATGATAAAAGTTAGAACAGGATTCAATGTATCTTTTGGAAGAAGACATAATTAGTTGTGATTTTAGGTTATTTCACCTGAAGATAACACATACCACACAACAAATATTATAAATAATCTCAAAAAATAGTGATAACAAATGGAATTTCTAAAATTAAAGAATCGACATAACCTACAGAAAATCCCAAAATCTAGAAATTAATGTATGAAAATTAGGATTTTTTATAAAACGTTGGGCAGCATGTGTGAGATGATAAACCATTTAAAAAACAAGAAAGGGGAAATGGAAGCCAAGAAGAAGAAGAGGAAGAATGAAAATGAAAAATGGGAAGGGGGAATAGGGTCTTACCGAACCATAGGGGGAATGATAGGATGATAAAAGAAAGAAGAGGATAAGAAGAGACGGGGAGAAGATGAGAACAAATTATCTAGGATGAAGATCCGGACGAAGGGTGGAGATGTCCATGAAGAATATGATTGAGGAGAGAAAAGTGTAGGCACGCCACACAGTCTAGATAGGTTGGTCGCACGAGCAGGAGGATAAAATGTGTGTGGGGGGGGGGGGGGGTTCGGGGTTTTAAAAAATGGTTGTTTAATTGGCTGCATGGCCTAGGGCGCAGAGTTTGATATGTTGTGCGGAAACTGTGCAGTTGCCTCTGTAATGGGGAATCCAAGGCACATGGTCAACACATCTGTGCACCTATCATGAGGTTGGTTAAAGTTGATGAAATTTTGCAAATTTTATTTTTTTGAATTTAAAAAACCACTTTAACATTGAAATCATTGTTCTCCATTGAGTTATAAAAATAGATTAATATTTTCCATAAAAAATGCAAGGAATTAATTATAAAAATTCAATACGATATAGAGACTTTTCATGATAATTCTAAACTAAAACACTCATGAAATGAAAATCACACTATCATGCATTCCTATGAACATTAAAAAAACAATTTATTTTAACCGAATATTTTCAGAATGTCTTATTACCTATCGGTTAGGGATATATTTAGAGTCTCGAGATCGATATAACTAGGCCTTGAGCTACCCAAAATTCATGGTGGATACTATGTCAACAATTTCTTCTATATAGAAATAAGTTTTATGGACCTACCCATTGAATTTAAAAGTTTGACCACCTATACTAGCTACATCGACCACTCTATGGAGGAAATCCATGATCACCTTAAAGGGTCCCTACCATAGAGATTTAAACTTGCATGGAAATAGCTTCATATGAGAGTTAAAGTGTAATACCTGGGCACCTAGATATAAATACATATGGGAGATCATGTGTTCATGGAAAGCCTTCGTCTTATCCTTATATAGTTTGGAATTCTCGTATGCCTCCTTCCAAACCTTGTCAAGCTATATTAATTGAAATTTTCTCTTGTCATTTTCATATTTTGGATCATAATTTATTGCCTTGACAACCCAGTAAGACTTGTGTTCCATCTCCATTGGAAAGTGGTATGGTTTTCTATAAATTAGCTGGAAAGGAGACATTCCCAATGGTGTTTTGAAGGATGCCCGGTAAGCCCATAATGCATCATCCAATTTATTGGACCAATACCTTCAGGAATCCCCCACTGTCCTCTCCAATATCTTTATCAACTCACAATTAGACACCTCAACCTAACCACTCAATTGGGGATGTAATGGTGTCCCATAGTTATACTTTACCCCATATATCTAGAGCAACATTCCCATCAAATAATTTTCAAAATGTGTGCTGTAACTGATCAACACAAGGAGGAATCCAAACCGGCAGAAAATATTTTTCGTGAGGATGGACATGATGACCATGGCCATGCTGGGAGTTGTTGCAATAGCTTCCACCCAATTGGAGACATGCGCCATGCAAATTAGAATACATTTCATCCCAAATTATGGAGGAAGGGGGCCCATAAAGTCAATTCCCCACACATAAAAAACATCCACTTCATCAATACTATGTTGCTACATCTCAGATCATTGGACCATGTTTCATGTTCTCTGAAACTGATCACAACAAGAAACAATATGATGAGAAACATTGGTCATGGATGGTCAGAAAAATCCAGATTGTATGATCTAGCCCATGATTCCCTCTTGTTGGAGAAGTGTGAAAAATTATAGAATGATTTTAATCTCATCATCTGTAAAACTATGGAGGATCACCCCATCCCTACATGAGAGGAAGAGCAACGGGTCATCCCAAAAATACCTCTTCACCTCTGATAAGAATCACATCATTTACTGAAATGAAATGTTTGGATGGATGAATCCAGTTGAAAAATAATTTACAATGTTGGTGAACTATGGCTGAGGTGTTTCTCTAATTGAGAAGTGTTGCTCATCCAAGAAATCCTCCTTAATCTCACAGCCTTCTTATCTTTCTAAATGTGGTTGTTCCTACACTAAAAGATGACCAGCCACCACATTCCTGCTTCCTTCCATTTCTATGATCTCCAAATCGAATTCCTAAAGGAGGAGCACCCAACTGATGATA
This sequence comes from Viscum album, assembly GCA_963277665.1. NCBI lineage: Eukaryota > Viridiplantae > Streptophyta > Magnoliopsida > Santalales > Viscaceae > Viscum > Viscum album. The sequence continues at coordinate 1,644,483,440 of OY728145.1, forward strand.
TGAGGTTTGGCGTCCTTCTTATTCAGCAAACACTAAACCACATATAGGTATTTGTAAACTACAATGTTTTAATGCACTATGTATGAATGAAATATATCAAACGTGAAAATAGTGTGTACCATTTCATTCACCGGGGTAGAATAATTTATTTGTGCCTCATTCAGTGCTTGGATGGAAAAATAAATTGGTCTGAAAATATTGTCTAGTTATTGTCCAAGCACCACCCCCACTGTCTAGTCACTTGTATCCCACATAATCTCAAACTACTCCTCCAAATTTGGGGCAATCATTATGGGAGCTTCGACCTATATTTACATCAGAGGCCGAAAGGCTACTATACACTATTAATAAAACTCAAAAATGCTGTCCTTTGATAAGGGATTAGTTAAGGGATGGGCAATCATGGATAAATAATGGGAAAGTCTTCGGTAAAATCCCATGGGCCCCAAAAAACCCAGAATAACCCGTACTGATGTGCGAATGGGGAGCTGCGAGATGACTTCAATTTTTGTTGAATCGACCTCAATCCCTTTCATAGAGATATAATGGCCAAATATTATTCCATGTAGTACCATTAAATGGAACTTGTTCAAATTAAGAACTAAATGTGTGTGGTCAAATCTTTTGAGGACAAACTCAAAATTCATAATGAATGTTGTGAATGACTATCTGTAAACGTAGATGTCATCCATGAAAACCTCTAAAATATAATATTCCATATCATGAAATATGGAAAAAAAGCACCCTTGAAATGTGGTTGGAGTGATGTACATTTAGAACGAAATTCAATGGTTTGAAAATGTTCCACAAGGACATGTGAATGTACTCCTTTCTCGATCCTCCGGGGCGATGGAGATTTGGTTATAACCTGAATAACCATCAAAGAAATAATAGAATTCATGACTCGCCAATCATTCTAGAATTTGATCCATAAATGAAAGGGTAAAATGGTATTTTCTTGTAGCAACATTAATCAACCTATAGTCGACACATACTCACCATCTTGTAATGGTTCTGGTGGTGGCTAGCTAATTATTAGCATTGGTCACCACTATGACTCCTCCCTTCTAAGGAAGCACATGGAGAAGACATACCCACAAACTATCAGAGATGGGGTAATAATTCTATCATCCAATTTTTTGATCATATATTTTTTTAGAAACTATTCCGTGGGGGGATTCAACCTCCAATGTAGATCTTGAGAGGCCTTTTACCCTTTTTATAGAAGTACATTATTAGTGCATATTGTTGGGTTTATACCATTGAGATCAGCGACCATCTAGCCAAGGAATTGTTTCCTTTTTTGGAGGATTTTCCAGAGGGCCTCTTCCTTGTATTTGTTAAGAGAAGCATTAAGTATCACATGCTATGTGTTTTCGTATACCAATTATAAATATTTCAGTGAATAAGGTAGATGTTTCAACTCAGTCTATAGGTCCTTGAGAATTAAAGGTACAATTGGCTTGACCTCAGCCCGCTCTACTAAATCCATAACTACTTCCCACATCCAATAATGGCATTTTTGGACCACAATAAGGTTTGGATCATTTAGTTCTTCTTAAAGATGTTCTTCCTCATTAACGAAATCATTACTGAATGAGAAACATGTCAGGTCATCATCCTCAAGGCCAAAATGGCAGTCCATTGTTTTCAATTCACAATAATTCTCATGTTTGTTTAATGAAACATGTTTCACAACCTTGAGGATGTTATATAAATCTTCCTCATAAAACAAATGGAAGAAAATTTTTCCTTGGTTTACATCAATTAGAACCTTCCTGTTATGAAAATAGGGTCTTCCTAGAATAAAAGGTGCCTCTTGACCTTCCTCCACGACTAGTATAATGAAATCTGCAGACAATAGCATTTTTCCACTTTTACCAAGACATATTCCAGCTGCCCTTGAATGTATTGGATTGAATTATTATCTAGTTGTATTGCCACTCAAGTTGGAATGTGATCATTCAGCCATAGGATCTTGAAAATTTTAAAGGGAATCCGACTTACACGTGCACCCAATTTATAGAGGGTTTTTCCAAATTCAAAAGGTCTGATAGTTCAATGGATCATGAAACTGCCAGGATCATAGAGGTTATGATTAAGGGTGTGTTGAAATACTGCCAAACATTCCTTAGTCAGCTGAATGATTCTAAAGACATCCATATTCCCTTTATTTTAATGGATATCATTCATAAACATCATATGTGTGGGAATTTGGCTTAATGCCTCTACAAAGGGAATATTGATGTGAATCTTCAAGAAGACATATATGAACATTGAAGATTGTTGTTAGAGATTTCGTTAGATTATCCTTACTTGAAATGGAAAGGGGGGTTCATATGGCATAACCCACCTCTTATCCCCTACACTAAGGGGATTCCATTTCTTTTACTAGCTCATGTTCAAGGGACAATTGCTTGGCTTCAACATCCTCACTTGAGAAACGTGTCAATTGCTTTGGTGGTGATTCCTCGTGACTTGTAGTCACATTTAGGGACATCTCATTACTGATTTGTTAAATGATAGCATTATCCTCCTCTCTTGGATTTGTTTTTGATATTTCCCTATAGCATGTTGGGCTGCCTCTGAGAGAGATGATTACCAGCTTCCCAATCTGGTTTTCGAGGCTTCTAATATATTCCTCTTGGTTTTGAAACCTTGTCTCATCAGTTTTTATAAAATTTGATATCATTTCATACAAAATTGAGGGATTTTCTTTCTAAGGTTGAGGAGAAACATGTTGAGGAGGTGGATGTCATTGTTTTTCCACAGGATGAGGTTTTTTATAACCTTTCTATTTATATGATCGTTGCTAAAATTTATTACATTGATGGTGCCTTGGATATGGATTGTGAAATTGCTGCTGTTGACCATAACTCGGTTGTCTTTGTGGTTGAGACTGCGGATTCTTCTACTGTTTCCCCTACAGGTATTTTGATTCTCTTTCCATTCCTGATTTTGGTATTGAGGGTAATCATTGGTCCATCGGTTCTATGCTACACAATTCATATTACTAATATATAGTCCAGTACCTACCATCGGGAACTCTCCTATAACATGATTGTAACCAGAATCATTGCATGATGGGGGGGGGTGGAATGATTGAATTTGAGACTATTTTTATGTTTGATAGTATGTATTTCCTTTGATACGACGTCATGTTGTTCTGCAAGCATGATGTTGGAATCAGTGTTATACCCGCCCCTCTACTGGATGACTTTCTCAGAATTCCATTGTAAACTGTTTGCTGACATATCCTCCAAGGATAAAAACATTCTTCCTGTAATTTCCACATTATGGTCCCTCCAGCTGCTACATCTAAAACTGACTTTGTATTAGTGTTGAGGCCCCTATAAAAAGTTTGAACAAGCTTCCACAATGGCATCCCATGATGACATCATTTCATAAGAATCTACATAAAAGTGTTCCCATGACTCATATAGTGATTTTGAATCATGTTGCAAGAAATTATGGATCTCATTACTCAAGGTGACTATCATGGAATGTAAAAAACATTTTGATAAGAAACCTTGGGCCAATACCTCCCATGTGATAAAGGACCTTTGTGGAAGTCCTTTGATCCAATCGTTCTCATTGTCCTTTAATGAAAAAGTGAAATAATAAAAGGATGATAGGATCATCTAACACTCTCTAGTACCGAAACATGGAACATATATCCAAAATGTTTGAAAGGTGAGAATTGGGATCTTCCCATAGAAACCCATTGAACGAAACTGTATTCTGAATTAATTTTACGATCATTGGAATGATTTCCAAATGATTTTCCTACACCGGTGGTCTTACTATACCAGTATATTCTCCCTACATGGAGGGTTATCCATACTCCTTTAGAGTACTACATGGAGGAATCTGTTCCTGAGGCTCTTTCAGTATGTACTATTGCTGCTCTGGAGGGTGATATGTCTTCGGATTATGAAGGAATTATAAAGGTTTCTCTCGTGTAATGTATCGCCACTATTATGGAATCCCAAACCACGACATAAACTGAGATGGTGGTATTTCTTTTTTTATTAGCATGTACTCCATGGAAGTTGTTGGTTGATTCGGATGAGGCACCACCTCAACACCCAGTGACAGGTTTCCATCAATGGAGAACAGATGTCCAACGAGTTGGACAATCGTCAGTTCTTCCCCCAAATTTGACACGGCATCATTCATGCTGTGATCATCCATAACTGAACGACCCTACCAGGACAACGTTCTTTCAATTTCATGAACAAAAAAACTTATATCTGATGACTCGACAATCATAGTAAGAGTGAATACCCAATCATATACCTATGATCCTTCACAACATGAACAACACACCCAACATAAAATGGAAAACCCAATGAAAAACAGAATTGAGATGAAGAAAATAATTTATGGACATTTTTATTTTTTTCACATAGTGAATTGAATTCAATTAAAAAAACACAGTTAAATGATTACCCAGAAAAAGTTCAATAATTTGGGGTCGTTCAAGCCAATGTGTAATCTTCGGCAAACGTAATTGATGTTCCCTAACATGTACATAATATATTGTAAGTATGGGGTTGATCCACAGGGTTTCATTAAGGTGTTTTTGTCTCTTGATTTATAATTTCTTATGTGATGGTACAGAATCTAAATACTTATTTTTGTTTTCAGGGTGATTGATTTCAAAAGAAAATTTCTTGTACTATTTCAATTCAATGATATTATAGCATAAAAACAAAAAAGACAGTCAATATTATTTTTGTTTATTAATGGTAAAACATGTGTCTAGGCTGTGGATTTTTGTGGTTCATTAAAAATATATTTCCTTATTGCGTTTTGTTGTTCATAATAACCCACATTTTTGGATTTCATTGATTTCTAAACTCGCTCGGTCCAGGGAGTTTTGACTAAGTTGGTAGAAATCAAATTCTTAGTCTGGAAATTGATTTTTACTAACTCTAAATTAAAAATCACCCTTCTAAAATAACAAGTATACCCAGTGATCATGGATATAATTGTCTTAATTCCCCCAATAATCCTAGGAAACATTTTTCTTGGTCTGATACGGGGTTTCTAATGAAATTAAAAAATAATTTTGGGAGAATAATGTGAGGGAAATGAGTAACACGAGAATATGAAAACCTGATCATCAATAAACAAAAATTATTTCACAACCCCAACATAAGGGGGGTTTAGTTAGTCATGTATAAAATGTTAAAATAAATACATAAATTAATTGAATATTTCATTACAGTAGAAATAGAATAATGAACAATACAATAATTACAAGAGAAAGTGAAAAAAAACTCCATCCAAAATCTATTCCCAGCTCTCCAGCAACCACCATCAATCCTTCTCCCTCTCTATGGATTCCACTAAGATATCCTCTATCCGAAAGGGACTTTTTCTATTTGTCTAAAGGATGGTAGAATTTTGTATCCTGATTCAAGGATTATGAATGATGTTGAATGGAAAATGATAAGGTGTGTAGTGAACCGCAAGGATTGGGAAAACTATTTGATAAAACCTGCGCCAACCGTGCACACGGTTCGGTTGTTCAATGGTTTGAGTGAAAAACATCCCTAGCTGGGATGTGCAGTTTGGTTAACCATATAGATTCAATGTGGATGGCCTCTTTCATAAAATACACTTGATGTGCATGGCCTGGTTGCTGGACCACATGGTTTGGGTAACCGTGCAGATGATGTGTGGGACTTTCTGTCTCAAAATGTGTCACCCCTACATGGATTGGGTAACAATTTTTTTGCCATTTAAAACCATGTGACTTCATAAACATAAACCCCTCAATGTTTGGTAGGCCTTATAGAGGCCATGCGGCACTCTCTGCCTCTTAGGTACACTCCCCTGCAAGTTTATTTCGGGGAATCCACACAGTTTGGCTAACCATTAAGAGGCCGTGTGGGGTTCTTCTGTCTTGATATTTCTGGATTTCCCAGCTTCCATTTCATGGTGCTCATTGCGAGTGAAACCAATTCAGTATACATTAGGGGAAAAGGGTCCCAAATCTTCTAATTCCCCTATAATTATCTAAATAATGCATGGTCGTCCCGCTTCATCCCTTGGTAATTGAAAGTCCATGAAAGGTGTATGAATCTTTTGAAAACCATTAAAAACCATCCACAAACAAATTTTAAAGATAGTTAACCAAATGAAAATTCCCTATGCACAGTAGTTCATCATTTTTTCAATCACAATATCTAATGTTTAAGCTCCAAATGATTTTTTGACAGATACTCTTATTATTTTCTCATAGATAGAAACTAATTTGTTTGATTATGGTTCTACACATTCTTTTAATTCCTCCATGTTTTCAAATAAATTATAATCAACCCCTATATTGATAAAAGTAGGGTTATTAGTCAAGAAACTTGGAGGGATTGTCCAGGAATAAATAGTATTTCAAAACACTAATATTTTATTCAGTGTGCACAATCTTATTGAAAATCTAGCACTCATTTCCCATGTTAGAATTAGACATTATTCTAGTGTTGGAATGGCCCTCAATGTATAACACTAAAATCAAATAAAGAATAATGGAAATCCCAATAGTCTTGAATATAAAACCAAAAGGAATCATTTAAGGAGAGATTTCTCAACTCAATCATTTTGAAAATTCACTTCATATAGCCTTCTATATGGAATTGATCAGTGATGAATATGAATTAAATGAGAGTACAAGGATAGAAAATGTTTCCATTATCCAGGAATACATGGATTTTTTTCATTAAGATTTACCCAGACCACCCACTGAAAATGATGTAGTGTTATTCATTGAACTCACATTTGGATCTTGTCTGAAATCAAATACCCTGTATAGGATGGAGAATATGGAGCTGTAGGAATAAAAGAAGAAAATCCAAGATCATTTAGATATGGGGTTTATCTGACTGAGTGTTTCTCCTTGGGGAGAACCTATTCTCTTTGTGAAGAATAAGAATGAATAAATGCATCTATGAATTGATTATATAGAACTAAACATGATCACATTGAAAAAAACATCTTTCTTCCCAGAAATGATGAATTATTTAATGAACATCATGAGGAAAAAATCCCTGATAAGATTGATATTCGATCTAGTTATCATCATTTATGGGTGAATAATGATGGTATTCCAAAAACTACCTTATGTTCAAGATATGGGTTTTATGGTTTTATTTTTAGTCCCTTGCTCTTGACTATGTCTCCATCTATATTTATGGATTTGATAAATATAGTCTAAAAGGACTCCCATGATATACTTGTGGTAGTTTTTATTGATGATATTATAATATATATAAAAACTCACAAGGAGCATGAAAATCATATAAGGGTTAGTTTTCAATCTCTAAGGGAGGAGAGTCTTTTTTGAATGTTTAGAAAAAGTGAACTTTGGTCATAACATGTTTTTTTCTTAGGGCACATTGTAACCAAGGAAGGAATCATAGTTGACCTTGAAAAGACAATAGTTTTAGAGGAGTGACCTTAGCCTACAAAAATAACTGATATTAATATTATCCATGGATTAGTAATATATTATAATAGGTTTGGGGAAAACATTTCATAATATTCAAATACACTAAACAATATAACTCGAAAAGTGGTGAACTTAATCTGGACAAAGGAGAGTGGGGAAATATACCCTGAGCATAAGAAGAGATTAGTTACAACACCCATGTTAACTCTTCCCTCATGCAGAGAAGGAATCATTATATTTACTTATGCATCTCATAAAAGAGTTTTTGGGAGTCCTCATGAATAATTAAAATGAGGTTTTTCATGCATATCGACAGTTCCAGACTAATGAGAAGAACTATCCTATGCATGATCTGGAGCTGGAAGCAGTTGTATTTGCTCTAAAGTTATGGAGGCACTATCTTTATGGGGAGAAGTGTGATATATAAATAGACCATCAATGTTTGAATTATATTTTTACACGGAATTAATTGAATACGGGATAGAGGATATGGTTGGATCTTCTTAGATACTATGATTGTTCAACTCATTATCATCCAAGAAATGAAAACAAAGTTGTTACTGCATTACGTAGAAAATACCCTACTGTTATATCTATGATGAGGATTAAATGAGACACCTTTATCCAAGACCTAGTGAAAATGGAAATGGTAATTTTAATGGAAGGGACAACATAAACTCTAGACAAAATGATGTTTCAACCACCATTGCTAGAGAATATTAAGAAATCTCAAAAAGAAGAAAGATTTTTATAGAATATGTTTGAGGAAATGATGGATGGGAAGGTCCCTGAGTTCAATATTGATCAATAGGTGTAATGAAATTTCATAAAAGTCTATGTGTTCCCTCAATTCTCGAAATAATGCAGCTGATGGATGAATATCATAGCTCTACTTTTTCTATACCTCCTTGAAGCCTGAAAATGTATAGGGAACTTCATGATCTTTATTGGTGGGATAATATAAAAAAGGATATTACTGAATACAATACAAGGTTCCTGGTATTTCAGAATGTTCAATTAGAGTGAAAAATTCCAAAAGGGGTATTACAACCGCTACCCATTCTAGCATTAAAGTTGGACAATATCACTATGTACTTTGTCACTAGCCTCTTGAGAACATCCAATAAAAACAATGCAATATGGGTTATAGTGGACCGTCACACCAAGACATCCTATTTTATCTTGATACTAGAAGATTCTATATTTATAAATATTCTATGATTTATTTGATGGAATTTGTAAGGTTGCATGGAGTTCCACTATCTATCATATCTGATTGTGATCCATGGTTCACATCAAAAGTCTGGAGAAGTCCCCAACATGCTATGTGTACTGAATTGAATTTCAGTACGTCCTATCACCCCAAACCTGATGGACTATCATAATGGTCTATAAAAATAGTTGATGAAATGCTGATAACATGATCAATGGAATTTAATGGTGTATGGGATAAACATCCCCCATTAGTTGAGTTCTCTTACAACATTAGTTTCCACTCGAGCATTCAAATGGGTCCATATGAAGCTCTTTGTGGGAAGAAATGTATAACTCTTACTAGATGGGATGATTTGGGGGTGAGAATATGTATTGGGCATAATATTTTATAGTAGATGACATAAATGGTTCATTCCATCCAAAAACACATTATGGATGATTCGAGTCAGTAAATGAGATATGCCAACAACCATCAAATAGACATGGTGTTTGATGTCGGTGAAATTTTCTTCATTCTAATCTCACCTTGGATGATATTCCATATGTAACACCGTGACCCCAGTTACCCAGAGTTGGTGCATTATTACATAACATTGGCATGATCACAAAAAAGTTCAAGTCTCGAAAGACCAATTAGTTTAGTAGCCTTGGAATAACTAGATACATTAATAAATTTAAATTACATCATAAAATGAATACTACAACAACATAGTCTCCATAGTCCACACTCTTATCCCCTCATAGTATCCTTACAGGTCATTCATAAAATACTTCTTTACATCCAGGGAAAAATAAAACATAGAAAGGGTTGTGCTCAAATGCCCAGTAAGGATAACAATATAGCAGAAACATTCATAAATAAGGATAAACATTTAAGGAATTTTATAAATAAAACAAAATCCTTTTAAAACATGAACATCAACATAATATGGAAGAAATAAAATGAAATAATTCCATATACTTATTCACATGGATATTCTACTAGTCGAATAATTACATGCAATATCAATAACCACTTTCATAATGATGGAATGCATAATGCCACACTATCATAACCACATAGCCAAGGCCTCATGCCAAGACTAAAAATATAATTTTTTCAAGGCCTTGTGCCAAGACACTAGTTTGTCTCATGAGACCTACTGATGCATCGAGGAGCTATAGCAGGCTCCACCCATCACATATTAAGTCCAATGCATTCCTCATATGAACAGGTTTAGAAATAACATAAAAATTCATATTAAAACTAACATAGGAAATGTCAATACTTTCTCCATAAACCATGAATGGTATAAAAATAATACATCCACAGTCAAACAAATCAAGAAACTTTCAATACAATATGGACATTTTGTATCATAATAAATCAACTTAAAATAAGCTTAAAATCCATTAATGGATGTTGACATAGATGAAATCAAAACTCTTTTTTGAGAAATATCTCTTCCTATTTTGAAATAATTTAAGAGTCACATAAATATAAAATAAAACATTTACTTTTAAAATTTTCTTATAATCTTTTAAGGGAAGCTTTGAAGATTTTATAACATCAGAAAATATCTGCACCCGTCTTATAAGTTAAAAAAACATTCTTACCTTAATTCTATCGAAAAGGTTAAAAAGCACCTTGTTTGGAAAACGACGGAAATATCCCTTTATAAAACACTTATAAAAAGTCAAACAAGGGTATAAATGACATTAACCCATATTCTTGTAGATAGTAAAAAAAATTTGAAATACATTTTTAAGAAACATGGATGTGGATGATAAAGAAATCCCAGTAGATTATTACGTATAAACAACCTCGGATAATGAAGAGATTGCGAAATAAACCCTTACCTTGTACTTTTCCTTGGTTGGGGGTAGGTTAACCTCCTGTATAATGGTGAAATAATTGTTATTAAATGATACAAGAATCATATACATTATTATGATATCATATATGATTTTTAAACATTGCTTTGTTAATAATATCATAATATTATTGTCGTTTCGGGTGTTAACTTACTCATTCTGTTTTGTTACATAAGCCATGTTTGTTATGGATAGGTTGTATATTATTAATATCCAGAATGATATTAAGTCCTTAAACATTATTATTTATCATCAAATGAGAATTAGACATGAATGGATACGATGGAGAATGAATCTCATCGCGTTCGTGGAGACGGTAGTCCGTACGTACGCACGAGCGACAATATCATTCTTTTGATATTAGAATAATATTTAATTGGATGGTGTATCATATATAAAGAATCAGTATAATGATATATTTTTTATTTAAATGAATTACACATCATTATTATACCCATCCAAATAATAATTGTTTGAATAAGAATTACACCACGATGTGGAGACGGTAAGCTGTACGTACGCACGTATGGTGACATGTCATTCAAAGGATGGATAGAATACTGAAATATAGTTGTACCATGTTGATAATAACATAAATGTATATATAATATACTGGATTTATTATTTTATAATGGTACCAACAAAGAATGAATAAGTGGAAGTAGAAAGGAACTTGAAAAATGGTGGTGAAATCATTACCTCTTCTTCGGGTTCTTCCTTTTGATTTGATCAAAAGGACTCCTTAGGTTGGAATTATGTCTAAAGGAAGGCCTCTAAGAAGATGTGACGGAAGTTTAAAGAGTATTTGGGAAGGTTTTGGCCGAACCCAAAGGCTTCTACGGTGTGAATAAATGAGAAGGGGGAGTACCCATTTATAAGAGGGGTGAGGGGCACCTTTGGAAAAGCTAGAAATATTATTTTATAATAAATTAATATACGGTTTCTAATGTCTTCAAAGTAGATTACTTAATGTCAAGGTGGGTATAGGTTGAAACCACTCAACCAATAGGATTTAGAAAGGTTTGGGGTAATATATTAACCTTATCTTTACGTATTAACTATTAGTTAATTAGTTTCACTTTTACAATGTCTCTTTGTATTTTTATATTATATGGTTAATAAACAAAATATATACATACAATCGACCCCAAAGTGGTCCATTAAAGATACAAATATCATGATATAAGTCTTTTGTCCAAAAATTAGATTTTTAGGAATTTAATATCAATTAATAATATAATATTTGTTTTAAAAACATTTTTTTGACAATTTTGACACTATTCAATAATTGATTATTGTAAAAATCATAACAGAATGATTACTTCGAAAATAGTTAATTAAATAAATCCTAACATGTCATATTAACCTATAAAATAATTGGTATTTATAAAAAGTCTAAAATTACATTTATTTGGGTATTTATAATATCAATTATTCTAATTTTTCATTAATTAGTTAATCACGGCATCACCATTGTGTCATAAATAACATAAATTATTTAATGTCTAAAAATTATAAATAAAATACCATTATGTATGAAATCGTTTTATATTTCTAATGAATATTTATAGTCGAAAACCAACATATATAACCTTATGTAAAAATTGTTTTTCTAAAAGAAATATGCTTTTGTCATTTTTGTATTTATTTTATCTTCATTAAAATAAAGTGTCCCTATCGCCTACAAGTGGCTCCATGGGGTCCCAAAATCGACCCAAAGATGCCCATGGTTGGACATGTATCCACCAATAAGGTAAGGACACGTTTTAGGGTAATTTATTATTATTATAATATTATTTTTTAACCCTTATTTACAGAATTTACCCTTTAACCATGATAAATAAAATACTTACCGAAGTAATTATTAAAAATGTATAAAAATAAAAGTTACCTATTTACACAATTTGGAAATCCTGATTACATATATGTAATCCATTTTTCCAAATTAAAAAAACAGAAGTGGAAGAAATTAATTCTAAATTAATTCCCGTTGTTAAAACAAAAAGCATGTTTTTAATAGATAATAACTATCAAAAGTTTGACACTTGTTCATGTCTGGTTTAATTGTGAAATTATGTCCAATGACCAAAATTGTATTAAATGGTAAAAATATATTCTAAATATACTTTAAAACCACTCAAATTCATAATTTATCACTATTATTTATTTTGTTTAAAAAAGGTGTTTTTAATTAAAATTTTGGTATTTTTACTATTCATCAAAATATAAATGTTATCCAAAAAGTTCCAAATTTTTACCCTAGGCTATTTTTGATATTCCGAATGAAAAAATGAAGTCAATTTTGTGAGATAAAATTTATAAAATTTTAAAAATTTGTTATTACTATTCATAATGGTAAGATTGATTGGTTGTGGTGTGTGTGAGAACTCGAAGTTGCGTACAACACTGCTATTGTATTATTCAAAGAGAAGTTTACCGTGGAAGCATGGGGTGTTACATTCTCCCCTCATTCAAATAATTTAGTTCTCGAAATTTAGAGAATAATATTGAATAAAAAGGCTCGAGTGGTTCTTCATCATAAGTTCCTCGTGTTCCAACATTGCCTCTTCCATTTTATGGTTTCTCCATAGAACTTTTACCAAATGAGTCATCCGGTTTCTCGGTACCTGTTCTCTAATATCAAGAATCCTGATGGGCACTTCGCAATAAGACAGATCAAGTTCCAGGTCTAATTCCTCATAGGTGAGTACATGCGTTGGGTCAGGCATGTATCTCCTCAACATAGATACATGGAACACATCGTGAACTTTGAGGAGACTTGGCGACATTGCCAAATAGTAAGCTACATCCCCAATTAGTTCAAGAATTTTGAAAGGTCTGATGTACCTAGGAATCAATTTATCCTTCTTACCAAAACATATAACTCCCTTACATGGAGATACCTCAGGAACACATGATCACCAAATTGAAATTCCAAATCCTTCCTTCGATTATCGGCATAGCTCTTCTGCCTACTTTGAGCAGCTTTGATATGGTTTTAGATTACCTTCACATTTTCCATCATTTCCTCCACCAGTACTGGGCCTACAAGTTTTCTTTCACCAACATCATCCCAACAGGTTGGTGTGAAAAATCTCTTTCCATATAACACTTCATATGGTGCCATTCAAATACTTGAATGAAAGATATTATTATAAGAAAATTCTAAAAGAGGTAAATATTGATCCCACATACCCTGAATGTCACGTGAGCATGATCTCAACATGTCTTCTAAGGTTTGAATAGTTAGTTCTGATTGTCCATCTGTTTGAGGGTGGTAGGCAGTGCTCAAATGAAGTTTAGTATCCAAGGCCTTCTGAAGACTCTTCCAGAATCTTGAATTAAAATGGGGATCATGATCAGAAATAATCAATAGGGGTACTCCATGAAGTCTTATAAATTCATTAATATATAGTCTTGCTAGATGTTCCAGTGGTAGATCTTCTCAAATAGTAAGAAAATGTGCTGGCTTGGTAAGAAGATCAACAATAACCCATATTGCATCGTTCCTTCTAGGAGTCTTTGGTAGTCCCATGACAAAGTCCATCACGATATTATCCCATTTCCACTCAGGTATGGGAAGAGGTTGCATGACTCCTCCAGGATGTTCTCTACCAGCTTTCACTTTTTGACAAACCATACATCTTGACAGAAAATCAGCAATCTCCCTCTTCATGTTGTGACACCAAAAATGTTCCTTCAAATCTATTTACATTTTGGTGCTCCCAGGGTGTATATAGAAATTGGAAGTATGAGAATCATCAAAAAATTCCCTTTTTAGATTAGGTATATTTGGAACAAAATGTCTCTTCCCAAATTTTAAAGTTCCTTCTTCATACACAAAGTCTCTCAATCTCCCATCATTCACAGCTTTAATCTTCTTCTGAAACTCTTCATCATCGGTCTGAGAACTCTTTGTCCTTTCTAGTAAAGATGTTTTGGAAACCATTTGAAAAATAATTGATGTTTCACCTTCCATGGTAATTCCCATATCAAACATTACAAGATCCACAAAAATAGGATCCATTTTAATTCTAATTATGTTCAAAACTCCATGATATTTTCTACTCAAAGCATCTGCCACCTTATTTACCTTCCCCAGGTGGTAGTGTATCGTGTAATCATATTCCTTGAGTATTTCAAGCCATCAACTTTTCCTCATGTTGAGTTCTTTTGGTAAGAAAATATACTTCAAACTCTTGTGATCAGTATAAATCTCACATTTCTCACCATAGAGGTAGTGCCTCTATATCTTCAAAGCAAAGATCACAGCTTCTAACTCGAGATCATGAGTAGGGTATTTTTTCTCATGAATTTTCAACTGTCGTGATGCATAGGCAATAAACCTATCATTCTGCATAAGGACACAACCAAGTCCTTTCTTCGATTCATCACTATAAATAACGAACCCATCATTCCCCGATGGTAGAGTCAATATAGGTGCATTGACTAATCTTCTCCTCTATTATTCGAAACATTCTTCACACTCTTTTGTACAAAAAAATTTAACCCCCTTACGTGTGAGCTTTTTTAATGGGTTAGCCAATCGGGAAAAATTATGGACAAAACGTCGATAATAACCTGTTAAACCAATAAAACTGTGTACCTGAGTTATAATTGTTAGTGCAGGCCATTCATGGATTTCCTTGGTCATAGATGGATCAACAGAGATTCCATCTTTAGAGACAATATGGCCAAGAAAATAAATCTCCTGAAGCCAGAATTCACACTTGCTAAACTTCCCATATAATTCATGTTTTCTCAGAGTCTTTAGGATAATGCGCAAGTAATTTTCATGATCTTCGTAGCATTTAGAGTATACCAAGATATCATCAATAAATACCACCAAAAATTCATCTAGATATTCCTTGAAAACTCTATTAATTAGATCCACAAATAGAGAGGGCGCATTAGTCAGCCCAAAAGGCATTACCGTAAACTCGTAATGCCCGTACCTGGTTCGAAATGCTATCTTCGGAATGTCTCCCTTCTTCACACACAACTAATGGTATCCAGACTGAAGGTTAATCTTTGAAAATTATTTAGCTCCATGCAGTTGGTCAAATAAATCATCAATGCGAGGTTGGGGATACTTTTTCATTATTTTTATAGAATTAATCTCCCTGTAGTCGATACAAAACCTCATAGATCCATCTTTCTTTTTAGCAAAAAGAATAGGGGCTCCCCACGGAGAAAGACTAGGGCGAATAATTCCCTTATTACTCAATTCCTCTAGTTGTTTCATTAGTTAAACTAGTTCCACAGTGGCCATTCTATAAGGGGTCTTCGATATAGGCCTTGATCATGGAATTAAATAAATAGAAAAATCAAATTATCATTCTTGAGGATGTACAGGTAAATCTTCCGGATACACATCTACATATTCTTTCACAAAAGGTACATCCTTTATTTGAACATTCCTTTCCTCGCACACAATCATTTCATTCTATTCCTCCCTAATAATTGAATTTAGTTGAGCTACTGGGGGTGGATCTAGATAAGAATTCGGTGGTGACAATTCTGCTCTAAAGATAAGGTGTTCCTTATCATCACCAACAAAAATCGTAACCTCAGTCTTCTTTAAATAAATCTTCGCATCATAGTCCGAAATCCAATATATACTGAGGATTATATCAAACTCAATCAAAGGTATGACGATGAGATCAGTGGATAAAGAACATTTATGTGCTCTAATGGGAACTGATTCACAAAAAATCATTGCAATGATACTTCCCTTAAGAGTTTTAACTGACAACTCCCTTGTTAAATCAAATTGGAAATATCTAATTTTCTTAGCTAACTGGGAAGATATGAAACAATGCGATGATCTAGAATCAAATAAAGCATTTTCTAAACATGAGGAAACCATTAAATTACCCGCCACCACGTCTTTAGAAGCTTCTACCTCAACAGTAGTGATAACATAAGCTTGGCCTTGATCCCATGGAATTTTCTAAGGTAAGTTCCCCTAATGATTAGGACATTCATTTTCATAATGTCCCATCTCCCTAAAATTGTAGAATTGGACATCGGTAGCTTCCTTATTCCCCTTTAAATCACGAGCTTGGTGGGATTTTCACCACCCTTGTAACATACTCCCATTCCTTTTCAGAAAGTACCGGGGTGTTTCTTCCCACATTTACCACAATATGGATATTAAACCTTTCCCTTATACCCCTTTTTTCCATTCCCAGATTGATCAATAGATCTCTTTTTCTTTTTCTTTTCTTTAAAGTCATAAGACTTCGAGAATTCCTTTTCTGTCTTGATAGCACATGAGAAAATTTCTTCGTACGACGAGAAGGATTGTGAGACTAATACTCAACATAGAAATGGTTTTAACCCATAAAATAATTGATTAATCTTACTTCTTGGGTTACTTATATAATCTATAGCATAATTTCCTAACCTTGTAAAGTTATCCTCATACTTTGTGACATTCTCATCCTCCTTTTTTCTCAGACTCAGAAATTGCGTTTCCATATCTGCTCGATGGTCATGAGGAAAGTATTTTACTAAAAATATATCTTTGAACTCCCTCTATTCCATATTTGACACTTCATCATCTTCCTTATTGTTTTGAATCAATGACCACCATTGATCAACATCTCCAGTGAGGCAGTAAACTGCCATGATAACATTTTCCCTTTCACTACTCCCCAAGGCCTGAAATATTTTCTCTAGAGAACTTATCCATTGCTCAGATACTAAAGGATTTGTACTCTCATTGAATGTTTGTGGTTGTTGCCTCATGAAGCGATCTAACATTTATCCTCCACGATGCGGATCAGGGTGCTCCATATGGGTAAGATTATTATTCATAACCCGAGTGAGTTTTCCCAGTATGGTGATTAGTTGATCGGCACCGGTTGCATCAAGAGCTCCACTATAATTATCTTGAGCCAGAGGGAAATCCCTACATGGAGGGCGTACATTAATACGGTTTCCATTTCTTCCACTAGGCACCATTTCTAAACAATGTAAAAAAGTAGATCAGTTGATGAATCAAAATACATAATTCCATACTTATAAAATACTTAACATAAATTTAACTATTAATTGATATAATCCATAATCATAAAAAATGTTTCTTTAAGGATGTATATACTCATAAACCCTTTATAATTATTTGTAAAGAAAATTGGAGTTATCCTAATCATATCCCCCAGGAGTGTCGTAACCAAGAGTGCAGCAATGCCTGTTGTTTTGCACCAATTCCCGTTCGAGCCTAGCTCAAAGCGGTGTTTTTGGGTTTTACCCCTAGGTACATCTGTGCCTGAGCCGCCTCTAAATTCATGTATCCATATAGGGTTGTATTTCTTGGAAAACTCACATAATCTCTACAATACCAAAATTCTAGGAAGTTCTTTTATACTAATCCTCAATGTCCATCTCAGGTCTTTGTGCTCTAATCAGAGTTTATCTAAATCTAGCTTCCAATGTTTGTACTAAACTTCCTCTCATACCAACTGTAACGCCCTGACCCCAGTTACTTAGATTTGTTGCATTATTACCTAACATTGGCATGATCACAAAAAAGATCATGTCTTGAAAGACCGATTATTTTAGTAGCCTTTGAATAACTAGATACATTAATAAGGTTTAAATTACATCATAAAATGAAAACTACAACAACATAGTCTCCAATGTCCACACTCTTATCCCCTAATACTATCCCTCTAGGTCATTCATAAAATACTTCGTCACATCCTGGAAAAAATAAAACATAAAAAGGGGTGAGCTCAAATTCCCCGTAAGGATAACAATATAGAAGAAACATTCATAAATAAGCATAAACATTTAAGGAAATGTATAACTAAAAAAAATAATTTTAAAACATGAACATCAGCATAATATGGCAGAAATAAAATGAAATAATTCCATATATTTATTCACATGGATAGTCTACTTGTCGAATAATCACATGAAATATCAATAACAACTTTCATAATGATGGAATTCATAATGCCAGACTATAATAACCATATAGCCAAGGCCTCATGCCAAGAATACAAATAAAATTTTGTCAAGGCCTTGTGCCAGGACACTAGTTTATCTCATGAGACCTACCGATGCATTGAGGAGCAATAGCGATCTCCACCCATCACATATTAAGTCCAATGCATTTCTCATATGAACAGGTTTAAACATAACATAAACATTCGTATTAAAACTAGAACATGAAATGTAAATACTTTCTCCATAAACCATGAATGGTTTAAAAATAACACATCCACAGTCAAAAAAATCACAAAACCTTCAATACAATATGGAATTTTTGTATCATAATAAATCAAATTCAAATAAGCTTAAAATCCATCAAAGGATTTTGACATAGATGAAATCAAAACACTTTTTAGAGAAGAATCTCTTCCTATTTTGAAATCATTTAAGGGTCACATAATTATAAAATAAATCAATTACTTTGAAAATTTCCTTATAATCTTGTAAGGTAAGCTTCAAAGATTTTATAACGGCCGAAAATAGATGCACCCACCGTATAAGTTAAAAAAACATTCTTACCTTAATTTTGTCAAAAAGGTTAAAAAGCACCTTGTTTGGAAAATGATGGAATGATTTCTTTATAAACCTCTTACAAAAAGTCAAACAAGGGTATAAATGACTTTAACCCATATTATTGTAAATAGAAAAAATGTTTTGAAATAAATTTTGAAGAATCATGGATGTGGATGATAAATAAATCCCAGTAGATTATTACATATAAACAACCTCAGATAAGGAAGAGATTACGAAATAAAACATTACCTTGTAATTTTCCTTGGTTGGGGGTAGGTTAACCTCCTGTATAATGGTGAAATAATTGTTATTAAATTATAAAATAATAATATACATTATTATGATATCATATATGATCTTTTAACATTTCGTTGTTAATAATATCTTAATATTATTGTCGTTTCGGTTGTCAACTTATTCATTATGTTTTGTTACATAATCCATGTTTATTATGGATAGGTTGTATCTTATTCATATCCAGAATTATATTAATTCCTCAAGCATTTTTATTAATCACCAAATGAGAATTCGACTTGAATAGATATGATGGAGAATGAATCTCATCGCGTTCGTGGAGACGGTAGTCCGTACGTACGCACGAGCGACAATATCATTCTTTTGATATTAAAATAATATTTAATTGGATGGTATATAATATACACAGAATAATTATCATGTTATATTTATTATTTACCTGAATTACACATCATTATCATACCCATCAAAATTAAAATGTTTTGAATAACAATTACACCACGACGTGGAGACGGTAAGCCATACGTACACACGTATGGTGACATGTCATTCAAAGGATGGATAGAATACTAAAATATGGTTGTACCATGTTTATTATAACATCAAATTATATATAATATACGAGAGTTTTTATTTTATAATGGTAACAAAAAAGAAAGAAGAAGTGGAAGAATAAAGGAATTTGAAAAAGGGTGGTGAAATCATTACCTCTTCCTCGGGTTCTTCTTATTAATTTGATCAAAAGGACTCCATAGGTTGGATTTCTGTATAAAAGAAGGCCTCTAGTATGAATTGAGGGATGTTGAGAGAGTATTTGGGAAGGTTTTTTCCGAACAAAAAGGCTTTTATGGTGTGAATTAATGAGAAGGGTGAGTGCCCTTTTATAAGAGGGGTGAGGGGTACCTTTGGAAAAGCTAGAAATATTATTTTATAATAAATTAATATTCAGTTTCTAATGGCTCCAAAGTGTATTATTTAAAGTTTAAGGTGGGTATAGGTCTAAAAACACTCATACAATAGGATTTATACAGGTTTGGGTTACTATATTAAACTTATCTTTATGTATTAACTCTTAGTTAATTAGTTTCACTTTTACAATGTCTCATTGTATTTTTATACTATATGGTTAATAAACATACTATAGACATCCAAGAGACCCCCAAGTGGTCCATTAATGATACACCTATCATGATATAAGTATTTATGCTGAACCTTGGATTTTTAGGTATTTAATATCAATTAATAATATAATATTGGTTTTAAAAACACTTTTATGTCAATTTTGACACTATTCAATAATTGATTTTTGTAAAAATCATAACAGAAAGATTACTTCGATAAAAGTTAATTAAATCAATCATAAAATGTAATATTAACCTATAAAATTATTGGTATTTATAAAAAGAGTCAAATTACATTTATTTGGGTATTTATAATATCAATTATTATAATTTTCATTAATTAGTTAATTACTGCATCACTATTGTGTCATAAATAACTTATATTATTTAATGTCTAAAAATTATAAATAAAATACCATTATGTAGGAAATATTTTTTAACATTCTAATTAATATTTATATTCAAAAATCCAACGTATATAACCCTGTTTTAAAATTTTTTTCTATAAGATATATGCTTATATCATTTTTGTATTTATTTTAACTTAATTAAAATAAAGTGTCCCTATCACCTACAAGTGGCTCCATGGGGTCCCAAAATCGACCCAAAGATGCCCATGGTCTGACATGTATCCATAAATAAGGTTAGTACACGTTTTAAGGTAATTTATTATTATTATAATATTATTTGTTAACCCTTATTTACCGTATTTACCATTTAACCATGGTAAAAAAAATATTTACTGAAGTAAGTCTTCAAAACGTCTAAAAATAAAATTTACCTATTTACAAAATTTGGAAATCCTTATTCTAAATATGGAATCCATTTTTCAAAATTAAAAACACAGAATTAGCAGAAATTAATTTATAATTAATTCATATTGTTAAAACAAAAAGCGTGTTTTTAAGAGATAATAACTATCAAAAGACTGACAATTGTTAATATCCAGTTTAATTGTGAAATTATGTCCAATGAACAAAATTGTATTAAATGGTAAAAATAAATTCTAAATATACTTTAAAAACACTCTAATTAACAATTTATCACTATTAATTATTTCTATTAAAAAGTTGATTTTAATTAAAATGTAGTAATTTTCACTATTCACCCAAATATAAATGTTATCTGAAAAGATCCAAAATTTTACCCTAGGATAATTTCAATATTCCAAATCCAAAAAATGAAGTCCATTTTGAGAGATAAAATTTATAAAATTTCAAAAAGTGGGTATTACTATTCATAACAGTTAGTTTGATTGGTTGTGTTGTGTGTTAGAACTCGAAGTTGCGTACAACACACGCTACTGTATTATTCAAAGAGAAGTGTACTGTGGAAGCTTGGGGTGTTAAACCATAGGTTTTGGATGAAAGGAAAACTTAACCCTATGTTCATTGGCCCCTATAAAATCCATGATCTCACAGGGGTTGTGGCCGATCAGCTTGCACTTCCTCCAAATTGAGAATAAGTTCATGATTTGATCCATGTATCCCTCTTGGTGATGTACATAACTGACCCTTCACATGTGATAAATCTAGAGGTGGTAAAACTAGAAAATGTATTATCTTATATGGAGAAGCCACTGGAGATCTTGGATTGTAGATACAATATTCTACGCAACAAGACTTCCTACCTTGTTAATGTGTGGTAGAGGAACCACCAATATGTAGAAGCCACGTGGGAACTAGAGGTGTATATGAAGATGAAGTGCCAACACCTTTTATTTTATAAGGGTTTGAGTTGATATTTCAGGGATGATATTTCCTTAGGGGGATGGATATAATGAGCCGATCATTTGAATAATTTCTTTTTTCTATATTTATGCTTTTTTTATTTTATAGTCAACAATACTATAAAATTTTATTAATGAAGTGAAAATAATTCAAATGATAATGTTGGGTTTAAACATTTATATAACCATTTTTTAATAATGACCATTGGTCTATATAACCATTAGAAACAATAATCATAATATTATGATTATTGCTTATAAATATGAATGATCAAGGTTCATTAATACAAAAAGAAGAGTTGATGGCCTCATCATGTAGACTCGGTCCATAAAAAACCCATCTGTCAGGGAATGGGAAGGAGGTAGCATCACTAGTCCATGTTGTATTCCAAACCCAAGACGAGAATTAATTTTTTAATCTTGAACTTAATCTATTTCGGAAGAAGTTCAAGCTGATAGAAATCCCCACTTGAGATATGTTGTCTGAGACGCCCCAGGATTCTATAACCATTGTAGACTATAATCTTTGTTCACATGCATGTGTTATAAGTGGATATGTAATGAGGCCATATATAATTTTTTCAATCCATTTGATTAACTGAAATTTTTATTTCTTATTATGGTAAAATAACTATTATATTTTAAATTCAAGTTTGAGAATAAATATTGGATGAATTTTTAGATGTTACATATTATTGATGAATATTGAAAAAAGTGTATTTTAGAATATTTTTTTATACTTTAAATTATTAATAATGTGAATTTATTTTTAAAAAATGGACTTATACAGTTTTGATTAGTGTGAAATTTCGAGTCTGATAAGTTCAACTTAATATTTTGTGAATAGTAAATTATGACCTGTAATATTAACATTATGAATAATAATATTACCAATAAAATAATAAGCTCACATAATTAATTATAAATAAAATTTATGCATTTGGAATGGTAATATTATATAACAGTGTAATTAAATAACTACTTCATAAATTATTAGTTATGTATTAGCATTTTTCAGGTAAACAAGGATTTTATATTTAAAAATAAATATTTCATATTAAGAAAATTATTTTAATAAAATGGTGTTCCTTTTTTGAATTCATAAGATCAATATTAGGTTAGGGTAAATTTATTAGATTTTAATAAAATATTTTATTTTTCGGTGAATAGTAAAAATATAGTATTTTAGTTTTTTTGGGTGTTTTATAACATCCTTATTATGTAATATGTAATTTAAAATTATGGTCCACTAATTTGGACTAATATATAATATGAGGTGTCCCAAGTATCCAAAACCATGGGATAATACCATAGGGAAGCCCGTGGTTTTTCAAATAAAACTGATGAGGTGTTACATGGAAATTAGTAAAATATTCCCTCACTTTTGATATAAATACCAACCCATTCCATCATTACATTAATTACAAATTACACCTCAATGAATATATTCTCTTTATAACTCCCATTTATTCCTCCCATGGTTCCCTCCCTCTCCCAAGGACTGAAACATAGTGTTCTTTATGTTACTCTTCAAGGTAAGGTATCCTTTCACCCTCCTCTTTTAGTCAAAGACTTCTTTTATGTTATGTATTTTTACATCGATTTTCATATGTTGGGGTATGTTATTATATATCTTTAGTTCTATAAATTTTATTTAAAAATTATTTGAGACCCTTTTCACTATCATTAAATAATTTGATGATGTATTAAGTGATGTAGTTAGGCTACCGATTATTCATAAGGGAATTATCAATGTCTCTTTTTCCATTTATGTACTCTTCTATGTGGTATGTCTTTCTAGATTCCATACCATGTTTTTATTTCAATTTTATTCTATCTATATATCTTATTATGAGTATATTGTAAATGGGTATCCTTTTCCCCTCACATTTTAATGTTTTCTAAAACTATGTTGCATAGCTGTTATGCTGCATAATTTTTGTCTCAAAATCTCTCTCTTTTTATCAAGAAGTTCTCTCATTTTATTTATGTAAATACCAAAAATTATTTAGTTTACCAGGTTATTCATAAATACATAAAATTGGTATATTTTTTATGTAATTGACATATATAAAACCCTCATTCCCATTCCATGGGATATAAATTATATAATGACCATGTTTTATGCACTTCTTAAAACATATCAATTTTGATATTAAACCAATTTGTTTTATTATATTTGGGTTATTTATGAAATTTATGATTATGATATATTTGGACCACATTAATATATATATATATATATATATTAAGGGTTATACCAAATATCGCTCCAGTGAATTGTGTAATGAAATTAATATCTACAGATAACATGTTTTACTATACCTTGTTGAATAACCTTGGTAATTTTTAAGACACATTGAGGATTGAATTTAGTTATATGATTATGAATGTCTAAATTATATTTTTTAACCACATTTTCATGTTATGATTCATGTTATTTTTATTATGATATATCCCACATTACATTTCCCATGTTTTTATGTATTTCATTATGTTCTTCTTCATATCACGAGTAAACTAATTCCATTGTTTACACTTGTTCGGCCTTCTACTCACCCTTTCCTTTGATGTGTATCCCCATGTTATGAGATGAAGTAATTTAAATTAGGATAAACATTTAATATAACATCTAATGGGGATTCAAGGATTGTTTTATGTTTTCATGTATTATGTATCATTTTTTCCAGACTCGATAGTTTAAATATATTCTTTTTTCAAAATGTATTGAAATGTTATTTAATAAAAATTATGGATTCTGTATTCACATTGGGGTGTGAAAGTGCTGTTTTTTAGAAGAAGAATGTATCGATACAGTTATTTATTGATTATCATGAACTCAAAAATTTCACCATAATGAACAAGTATCATTTTCCAAGGGTCCATGAATTGTTCGATTAGTTACATGGAGCTCAGTACTTCTCAATGGTGGATCTTTGTTCTTGATGTCATCAGATAAAGGTGGAGAAGGAAGATATATAGAATAATAACTTTAGTAAAATGTATATGCACTATAAATATTTTGTGATTCACTTTTGACCAACAGACACCCCTTTAATCCTCATGGATTTCATGAATAGAGTCTTTAGACATCACCTTGACAAAATTGTGGTAGTGTTTTTCAATGATATTCTCATATAATCAAATAGAAATGAGGAAGATGAAGAACAAATAATTATTGTTTTCGTGACATTAAGAAAGGAGATGTTGTACACTATGTTCAGAAAGTGTGAATTTTGGATGGAGAAAGCCACATTCATGGGACATGTAAACACAAGTGAGGGAATTTCTATAGCCCTTCAAAAACAAAAAAAAAAAATTGAGGAATGGCCTAGACCCTAATGTTTTATAGAAATCTATAGTTTTCTTAGAATATAATGGTACTGTCGACATTTTTTGAGAAATATTCAATGATTTCCAAGCTCACTAACTATTTTTAAAAGGAACAAGGTAATGTATTACTGGATGAAATAATGTGAGTAAATCATCATGGAGTTTAAGAAGAGGTTGATCAATGAACCCGTACTCAAATTACAAAAAATTGAATAATGTTATTTGATATACAATGATGCTTACCAGAATGTATTAGGATGTGTACTCATGAAAAAATTATTATGAGATGGCCAAATCCTGACAGAAGATAATGATCCTTTAGAAAAACTACCTGATGCAAGATCTAGAGTTTGCAGATATGATTTTTTTCCTCAAAAATATGGAGTCACTACTTCCATGGTGATAAGTGTGAAATATATACTGATCTAAAGAGCCTAAATTATATATTCACAAAAAAATAATTCAACATGCATTAATAGAGATTTTTATAACTAATGAATGACAAAGAAGTATCTATTAACTACCATCCTAGAAAGGAATCAAAGGTAGGTAATGCTATTCATATAAAAGAACATGGTAATCTCTCCATGATGCAAATTGAGAAGGAACCTATCTTCATGGATAAAAAAAGGATGGATTTGGAAATCATAATGGCAGGGAATACATCTTTCCTTTCCCAATTCATTTACCAACCATATATCTATGAGAATATTAAAGAGGAAAAAAGGGATGACCTGATGTTACAATAGAAGTTGAATGCAGTAATGGAAGGGAAGCTGCAAGAGTTCTATATAGATGATGATATTGTGATTCATTTTGGAACATGGAATTGTGTGACTTAATCACCTAGGATAAATAATGATATATTTTAAATTGAACATAGCTCAACATGCACAATCCATCCCTGGAGTACCAAGATATTGTATGATCTCGAAGAACACTTCTGATTCGACAACATGAATAAGGATACATCAGAGTATATATCAAGGTTTTTGAAATTTTAATATGTCAAAACCATGTGATATAAGTGAAAAGGGATGATGAAACAATTCCCTATACTGATTTGGAAATGGGAGATGGTCACCATGGACTTTTTGATGGGTCACCCAAACACATCCAAAGAAAATAATTCGATATGGGTTGTGGTGGATAGACTCGCCATGGATGACCACTTTATCTCTACTCAAGATGATATTCCACTTTAGAAACATTCTATGATATATATTAAAGAAGTTGTGAGAGTGCATGGGGTTCCACTATCAATTGTCTCTGGTCGTGATCCTAGGTCGACACGAACATTCTAGAGGAGTATTAAACCTTCCATGCATATTGAATTAGATTTCAGCACAACCTATGACCCCAAAAATGAATTCCAGTTTATAAGGACCTTTTAGATACTAAAATAAAATTTATGAGCCCTCTCATTAGAATTAAATGGTGAATTAGGACAACATCGTTCATTGGTTGAGTTCTTAAACAAAAATAGCATTCTCTCAAGTATTCAGAAGGCTATATATAATGTTCCATATGGGAAGAGATGTAGAACTCAATCCCATTGGAATGATGTTTGTGAAAGAAAGCTACATGGACCTGATATTGGGATGATAAACAATGTCCAATTTGTCTAAAATCATATATAAGATGCTTTGAGTCAGGAAAAAGTTATGATGATAACCATCAAAGGGACATGGAGTTCATCATTTTTGAAAAATAATCCTTTGAGTATCACTATAGAAGAGAGTAATGTGGGTAGGAAAATAAGTGAATCTAATCCCATGGTATATTCGGAACATTGAGATACTTGATCAAATTAGATCCATAACTTATATTGTTGAACATCCACTAATTATGGCTCTTGTTCCTAATGTGTTTCAAAAATAACTTATGAGGATGTACATACTGAATCCCTCACAAGTACTAAACTCAAAGGTGGTAAAACTAGAAGATGGTCTCTCCCATGAGAAGCATCCGATATTGATTTTGGACTGGAGTGATAAGGCTCTCCATAACAAAAAAACCCACCTTGTTAAAGTGTTGTGGAGGAACCATATGTATGAAGAACAACATGGGAACCACTGAAGGCGATGACGGATATATACCAACTCCTATTTATGTAAAAAAAATCATTGAAGGTGAAATTAAAATAGGGGGAAGAATGTAATCTCCCACAATTTGTTCTACAAGAAAATAAAATATTATAATTATGATATAAACACATATATATCATAATACAGGATTTATAAAGGTGGAATTAACGAAATACAAGTTATTTCTAAATAATATGGACAATATTAAGATGAAA
This sequence comes from Viscum album, assembly GCA_963277665.1. NCBI lineage: Eukaryota > Viridiplantae > Streptophyta > Magnoliopsida > Santalales > Viscaceae > Viscum > Viscum album. The sequence goes on from OY728145.1 coordinate 1,644,511,219, forward strand.
TATTAATTTGGATTTACAAATAGTAATACGATTCTTATGAATAGTAAAATGGTTAAATGAATAGTAACCTCGATAATGAATGTATAAATAAAATATTGTGATACATTATGTTTAAATGTTATATAAATATCCCATATTACAAGTACAAAAATATTTTAAATTTTCTTAATTCAGTGTGGGTATTCTTATAATTCCTATATATTTATTTATAATTTTATGATTAATTTAATGATTTAAAAAATAAATATTTTCAAAAAATGTATTCATAAATTAATATTTTTAAGTCTTATGATTTTAAGATAAATTTATGTGCCCTTAAAAAATATTGTAATTTGTTATAAAATTAGATATAATTTTAACAATTGTATATTCTATGTTAATGATGATTTTAATTAAAAAATTAATTATTCACATATAGAAATTTATTTTCATAAAATTGTGTTAATTTTGTAATTCTATGAATCAAAAAATGGTTAGGTGGTTTTTTGGGAATTTTATTAAATAAATGTTTTTTTATTAATTGAAAAATACCATAATTTTTTATAAATGAAAAATGCATTATTTTTTGAGTCATAGTTTATGTAATGATGATTTAAGCACATTAATCTCGATCCATCCATCATTATTTTAATATATTTATATATAATTCTCAAACTATTTCTAGGTCCTCTAGGAAAAATACTCTATGGGTTGAAGTAAGGCATGAGAGATTAATACCACTTCCCCTTTTGATTTGTTTTTTTGTTAAAAAAACTCATTTCTATCTCATTCCAATAGAAAAATATGAATAGAAATTAAATAATGTATGAGAAAAAGAATTTTTTTGGTCCACCTACACTGTGATACGTTGAAGGAACATATAATAGAAATTTTAAAATGTACCAAATCCACTAACTATTTTTTCAATGTTTGGAGCAGACCCACTATACCTCATCGTTTACAACTAATCACAATTTGAAATCTCACTACTCTGTTAAATGAAGTTTGGTCACTACTTCATTAGATGATCAACTCATTGTTTATAGAATTTTAGGTCCCTTCATTATTTCTAATGATTGTATCCTCCCATGTATGTAGATGTTATATTTATGTACCACATTCATCCACTTATGAATACCACCTTACCATAGTATTACTCATCAACTTCATATATTCTTTTAAACCCATAATTCACATTTCATGAATTTTTTATTCCTTTCATGAAAACCCTAATCTTACACACAACATCCATCTTACACACAAATCTAATATTACGTGCACCATCCTTATCTTGCGCGAAAAATCTATTATTTCTCACAACTCCATATGCCTAAAATTGTTATTCGACCGGGAATTTGGATTATGTTTAATTATTGTGCTTCTTCGAATGAGGGTGTCAAATTTTATTTATAGGTATCAGCAGCCCCTAGGTATAAGATTTGTTGCATCTTTCAAGATCACCAATGTGGTCACAAAACCCAATTTGATGACACATTGGGAAGAGAAACTTATTATGTTCTACCTCATCATTCATGAAAATTTTCAAATAAAATCACAAATCATTCATTTATAATATTTTGACATTTTGATACCGAAACATGCCTTGCATGCAAGTTTCAAAATCACCTTATGTCATTCACACTATATTTCAATTTTTTTATCTCAATATTTGACGTTTTTGACCCTAAAAGATACCTTGTATCTATTATTTTTTACGCCTCAAAATCATTCAATACCTTTTTATGATTCCTTGTCAATATTGATTGTAATAATTATCTCTGGGACATTACAATTCACCATGGAAGCATTTTTTTTCAAAAAAAAAAACCATCCCAAGAATGTTTCAATGTTACATTGAATAATTGTTTCCCAACTGTAATCATGGTATTGATCCAAAATAATAAACTAATGAATATAATATTGAAAAACATACTTATCTACTATAAATACCACATCTCACACTATTTTCATCTTATACCTCTTAGGAGTCGAGCCTAACCTAAATTCTTCCCAAAACACTTCCTCATTCCCTACCCTATGTCTAGGATATATTGGTATCATCAAAAGACAAATAATAGGTTCCCGTTGTAGGAACTCAATATTATAATTCAAGAGGTAAATCCCATATCTTTTTATTTTTAATTACGTTCAATTTAATTTCTTTTATTATTCTCTCCTCACATACCTTTATCCAAATGGCCTGATAAAAATAGTATGTTTGATATACATTAATTATATAATTTTAATTTAAGATTCATCATTAAACTATTTCATCTCCCTTTTTTATTCTAAAAATTATATCTTCGCCCATGATGTGTTGATTTATTTACATAATTGGAAATTTACATTGATTTTCCTTTAACACATTCAAGGATGTTAATAAAACCATTAATAGGTTGAAAATATTATTATTTTTATTTTTTAATCCATTTTATGTTCAAGAACTAGCTCATATAGATATTACTAAATGATAAAACAAAAGGAGTTCATTATGATTGAAAACTGACCCAAATTAACCTCGAACAATCATCATATATTTTTATTTAATGATTCATCCTCATGAAATATAAAAAAATATTTATAAGATCTTTTAAATATCTATAATTTCATTAATAAAATATAATAAAATTTTTGGATATTTATCAATAATTTACCCAAACTTACCTTCATGTATAAAAGTGAATGAATCATAAAAGCAATGAAAGTAAATGCTTGAGAAAGATGAAATTAAACTATATACCTCATCAAAAATCCTATAATTGAATGTAATACAACATAATGAATATTATTAATGTTTAAAAAGTTATCTATTTTTAATTAATTAATACAATGTTATTATATAGGATATTCATTTGAACAAACAATTCCGAAACAAGGTAAGTGGAACTCTCGAACCCAACTCTCTCTCTTTTTTGGTTATCTCTCCTTTACAACTTTTTTAGTATTTATATTTTTTATATATCATTTCCTTGTCATTATATTACCTTTTATAGGATATAAATCTTTTCTACTTGAGTTTATGATAAACATAAATATTCAAAATAACTCTTCTTTCTAAAAAAACACATATTTTACTTCTCAAGATTGATTATTCTTCACTAAAGTTTAATAATTCAAGTATGTTATTCCCTATTTCCTTTGGGAACTATAATTTTATGAATTGTTAATTATAAAATTATTCTCATTCATTTAAGTGGTTAATTTTATGTGAAATATTGAAATATGTTCTTTGTGGAATTCATGATAATGTAAACCTTTTGATGGGATGGGTGCACCTGGAATTATATAATGCAATGTAAATGTTCTGATGTGATTGAAGCTTCCAGAATTATATATCAATACAATGAATTAGTTAACATGATTTATATCATGATAAATGTGATATATGTATGGACATGATTATACCATTTTTCACAACTTCGTTTGGTAGTTAACCACTAATACACAATGTTTCATTTTTAGGTATTACTACATTCTATGACTTTTTTTAATTATTCCTCTCTTGTTTATGATGATATTTATTGGTTATGAAGATAAATGTTCTTATAACGACATGTTATATTGTTTGATTTTTTTCTATCCTTTTTAGGGGCTTTTAAATCACCCCTTTATGAAGTGTATCCTTAACGGACTTCTTGTACTAATGAGAAATCAATGGCCAATATGAATCTAGATTAGAAGCAATTAATTAAATTTTTATGTTTTATTTTGAAAATGTTATTTATATTCCAAAAATTCCCAATACACTAATCCTTTGGATCCTACTTATGTAATTATTCTCTATTGTTTTCATCTAAAAGGATGTAATACATTATGTATGGAAAGTAGGGTCTCTATATCGGATATTTTTGATTACATGTAAACTTATGTTTTCAACTTATGTGACACGAATTTGGTAAAATTTATTACATATTTTTAATGAGAATAAATTATAGTATATAATGATATTGAATTAATTTTTTACCATAAGGAATAATTAAAACACTATAAAATTAATTACCTTTGTTAACGTAGAAATGGATTTATTAAGGGTTAAACTATAATGATAATGGTTATAATGAATAAAAAATAATCTAAAATAAATTTTATGGAAATATTTATACCCTATAATTATATTTCATGAGAATACTAAATATTTTTTCCTTTTGGATTAGTGAATATGATCTCCATATCCCATATATGTTGTCTTCTCCATTACATTAACATAAGATACAAGGAATCACATCTTGAATAACCATAACATATAGTAGTATTTGTAAAAAAAAATACATCATTCAGTCATATATTACATTTAAAAAAACAAAAATATTTTTTTTCGAAGAATATATATATTTCCTCTATCAGATTCTTTAATATCATTAATAGTACACTTTATTGATTCATAGGAACGAATAAAAACATGGGTGACCTGAAATGCTCAATAATGTTTAAGTAAAGTGGAAGGAATTAGTAATAAATAATCATAAAAAATATGTAATGGTATATACATGATCAAACAAGACATATACTCAATAAAAATATAATTAAATGCATCCATAGTTAATATAATTTTAAAACACACATAGATAATAATAAATATGGAAAGATGAATTACTGAAAACATATTCTATTTAATCAATATCATTAATATCATAACAGGATATTCTGTAACCAATATAGAAGGGTAAAACAATTTAATAAATATACAATTTTATAAAATAATTGAATATCAAATGAATCTATAGACAATTTTAATTTTTAAATCTCATTAATGATAATAACTACATTATTAATGAAGGAATTATGTAATAATTAGAATCCATGATCTCATGTTTCATGATACTTCTATCATCAAGTCCTTTCATAAGAATTTTTAAAACTATAGGTAAAAATCTATTTAATGTAAGCTTATTTATTATATTCATGAGATTAATGATACTTGAAGGGGTTTTATAATACCAAGGAATGTCCATCATTATAGGTCTAAAACATTACTTGTATATTTAATAATAGAATTGATTTTGTATGAAATGTTTCCATTCATAAAATATCTTTATTTAGTAACGAATAAAAATTTATCAAACATTTCCCTTGATATAAAAATAAATTTTAATGTAGAACACCATATTTAAAATTAATTTATTATATAATCAATATAAATATTCTAGATAATTGATTTAGATAATTAGGAAAAATTTAATGTCCAATGGTCACATGAAAATAAATATTTCAATTAAATGTTAATGACTACAACACGAGTCCAGGATGGGAATATAATACAATAATTGGTCAAAATAATTACAAACTATACAAAGGTAGAATAATTATGGTGTTAATACAAAATATCTTCATTTTTGTATGTTTCAAACAAATTATTTTTTATTTGAAGAATACCATAAAATTATCGTAAATAAAATTCATCAAGAAAATATCCTTTTCATTTTGAAAATAACCATTTAAAACTAAATGTTCCAAAAAAATAGTTTGAAATACCTTTTATTTAAGGATAACATTTTAATCATTAAAAAGGACATTTTAAAACTTTTTAGGGATCATGATGGTTTTAAATTCCATTCATGCCGTAAATGTTAAAACAAAAGTTATGTTCACTTTTTTGGTAAAATCGAAATGAGAAATGTTTTAAAAAAGTTGTGAAGATTTAATTCATAATATTTTTTAAAATTAAATAATGGGTAAAAATATATTTATTAAATAAGTAAAAATATTATAATAATTTTGATACCATGTTAAAAAATATGAATTTATTAGAAAAATTATTTATTTATAGACATAAATAAAGTCATAATTTCCTAAGAACAATTCTCATTTGGTTTATATAAAAAAAGTCGTAAAATAGTTTTTTTACATAAAAATACCATGAATAAAAATATGATAAAAATATTAAATAGATTTAATATATAATAATCAAATAATTTCTTTGAACTAAAATTGTAAAATAAATAATCTTGATTAGAATGATATTTTAAAATAAACCATTACAAAGAACATAATGTTAAAGTGATAATTAATTAATGAATATATTATTCTTATTATAATTAAATCCAAATAAAAAAAGTTTAAATACAAAATATGATAATAAACAATTCATAACACACATAATCTTATAATATCAATGACAATGTAGATGTAATATAACCTAATGAAAATAAATTGAGTTATAAAATTATTTACCACTTGGTATATTTTATATCAACTTACATTATATTAAATAAGTGGAATTTTAAAATACAATACAATGAATAATATATAATTTAAGTTATTACATTTTAATGTGTATTTTTAAATATCATAGAAAAAAAACATTGAGCACAACATTACTATATGCCTCAATGGAATAAAATCAAAATGAAATCCCTTACCTCACACATCCTTTTTTGTGAATGGGACATAAACTCCTACATTGTGCTTATAATTTTTTTCTTATTTATAAACCGTATTAATATTACAATATCATATATGATCCTTTAGTAACATCTTATCTCCCATTAATTAATAATCTTTTTTTTATTTTTTCATGTGTTAATTGATTTATTTTATAATTCATACATTGTCATGAATTTTATAACTCCACAGAATATTATATAGTTCTATCATATATAGAAAGAAAATCCTGAAAAAATAATAATATTTTTATGTCTTTTTTATTTTTAGTACCAATCATGAATGATTTTTCTATGAATTGAATTATGTTACAATGAGGGAGATGGTAGGTCATATGTACTCATGATCAACATTTATATTTTCGTAATATCATTATGGAAAGGAGGTAATAAATATTTTAAATTTCAATAATTATCAAAATATCATAAATAACATTATATATACTTACATGCATCTTCCATGTGGTGTAGAAATTAAAATAAAGTCACATCACTTCGTGAAGGCAGGAGTACACACGTACATGAATGATGTTATCATCTTTAAGAGAGTGAAAATATAAGAAAGAAAAGAAAATATTGCCTTTATAGAATAATAAAAATTACAATAATATCATAATTATTTAATTTAAAAAACATATAATTATTATTATTATCCATAAAACAAAAAATGTATTGCTTTAGATAAAGACAAATCACATTGCTTCGCAAGGCGATAGTCCTCTGTATGCACGACCGAGGATATCACATCCCCTATTGGCAAGAAATTAAAAATATATACCTTATATAATGATTAAATATATTTATCAATAAAATAAATATCATAAAAATACTTTAAATTCATTATCATAATGTAATGTGATAGGTGGTAATTGAAAAATGATTGAAACCGGTCCGTGAGATGGTAGTCTTACATTCAAATGAATCATAATTTGAAAACAAATTTGATGTAGTTAAAGGTTTTGACATTAATTCGATAAACATAAACACATATTAAAATATGGATGAAATAACTATTTTTATATAATAAAACTAAAATATGTATTGATTTAGGTGGAGGAGGAAGTAAAATAATAAATTCTTGTAGCAAAACCGTACCTCTTTTTTTTGTATCCCCCTTTGGTTTTCACCAAATCATTACATTGTTTAGTTTGTGAAAAAACAAGGATTCTATGATTAGGGGATGGAATTTTTTAATTTACATGGGAAGGTATTGGATTAATAAAATCATTGTGACTATGAGAAGAAGATATATTAGGGGTGGCCTTTTACAAGTGATATAATTGCTACACATTTTTTTTTGAAAAGATTTAATAATACTCATATTTTTCTCATAAAGCACACATAAAATGGTAAATTGTCAAAAACAGTTCTTATAATCAAGATATATATGCATGATATAGTTTTCTAAAAAACATTTACGACATTTTCAACCACTTATTTTATGATTAACCCCTTGTAAATAAATTTTTTCATTTATCGTCGTAATTAATTTTAAAAGATTTTACTCATCATTTTTTTTACAAGACAATATTAATTATTTTAAATAATAAATTGTGATTACTATTATTATTGAATTCATTTTTAAAAACTCAATTTAAATTTTTTAAAATTTTTAATTAAAAGTTAATCATGTCGATGTGATGAGAAAGAGGGGTTTTAAAGAGTAAATGATCAAATATTTATAGTGTTTTTATATCAGAACTCAATATGAAACATCATAATATAGTATAATTTCGATTAATTGATATATTATTTAAATTATTTAAAATTTTATAATATATAAAATATAAATTAACATTATAAATTATTTAATTTAAATGATTATTATCATTAAAATTTTGTATTTTTCTCAATTCTTAAAAAAATAAATATCTCTGAAAAATACCAAATATTAAATAAAATATAATTTTGATATTTTATATTGAAAATATACTATTATTTTGTAAAATAAAATTTGTACAATTATTATATTTTAATTTTAAATTATATTCACAATGATTGATAAATCCATCTTTTAAAAATATAGTTTTTATATATATATTTTTTAAAAGATTATTATTTTATTTCTTGTAAATATATAACAAACAAATTCAATATTTATTAATATATAATCATACCCACCATTCCAATGTTTAGGTGAAAACTAAAATTTTAAATAATAAATTATTAATAATATTTCAAATTTTGTTTAAACTCAGTGACGTCTGTAACACAATCTGGACTCAGTATTGTATGAAATGAAATCTATATATTGAATTTATTTTTAAAACAAAAATATATCTCCAATTCATAGGGTGTTATATATTCTAATAATATTGGTGTTCCAATTCTCAATATCATTCCAATATAATGTTCTGATATTAAAATTTCATATTGTTACATTCTATCCTACTTAAATAAATGGAATCCTCATAACATATAAAAGTTCTTGGATATCAAGGGATTAATATTAAAAAAATATTTTATTTAAAAGAAACATCATAAAGAGTGTTCATAAAATATCCTCTTAATAAATGTTAATAGGTGTTATAACGGTAACATAACTATTATTCTATATTTGATAAAATATGTAGAATGTGGAGATATGGACATGCAAGAAATGTGTAAATAATCATAAATAGCGATTGGAACAATTTGACAAAAGAATTTGGATTATATATCATTATTTAAGGCTCTCTAAACCAAAAATAAGTGAGGATTTAAAATACCAACTAATTCATTAGATATGAATATAATAGTATCACAGTTTTTTCACGATCATTTTACAAATGTTAAAGAATTTGATTACTATAAAAAATTATAATGAATTATATATACATTATAAATTCCTATTTTATGATAAAAACATAATAATATTTTGGTTCTCTGATACATATCCAATTTATCCTATTAATTAATTAAATAGATATTTAAAATTTAAATTTTTATTTCTAAATGACGAAAATTTATTTTTAATGGATTGTATGATTAATAATAGTGTGAAAATTATTTCCATCTATGTCTAACTTTTTTTTTTGAAAACCAATATATGGAGACAAGTTATATACTTTAATAGATTAAACTGTAAACCTCAAATAAAACTCTAATGGTTCATTATTATTCATTTTAATTTTTTTTAGCTAAATACAATTACATATCAACCAGGACAACACCTAGGATAGTGAAAGATATTAAACCCTTATCGCCCTTCAGTCATGGGATCAAGATCTAAGCCCACAGTAGACAAGATGGTTTATAACTGGGCATGTGGGTTTTCAATTTAAAAACCATATTAATATATTTTCTATTAAATTCGTAGAAAATATGATAGAAATCCTTGATATAATATTAATCATTTAATTATATTTTTAGAAATGTAATCAGTTTTTTTAAAATTATAATAATCATATTGGACTATTATTATAAATTCAAGAATTATCATAATAACTATAACTATTATGAATAACTTTAAATAGTATTATTTAAAATTTAATGGTAACTTTACTCATATAAATTTTCCAATAAAAAAGTCATTTAATATAGTTTAATGAAATTTTCATTATTCATAACATAATATAATCATATTAAACCTAACATAGTTTATCAATAATGTAAACTTATGATCAATTTTTTACTCATAATCCAATGATGGTACTGTAACTCTTATGTTAATGAAAACAAATATGATTAATATATTCAAAAAATCACCAAATATTTCATGATTATTATAAAAAATTAACATTGGTAAAAATAATTATATAATTCAATTCCTGACTTTAAATTCAAAAATAAATCATTCGTTTTATTTAAATATAGATCCTTTTTTGTTCTAGGGGTAATCATTTATGATTGGTCATTGAATCGAATAGTTCCCATGTTCCCCAAATTTAATTCAATGAAATATAAATCTATCCCATGAAAATATTTATTTTCACACATCACAATATTTATTGTCCCCATCAATTCAAGACATTATGCCCATCCTTTCCTCAGAATAAAATTTTTACTATTTCATTGAAACACCATATCTTCTATCTATGAAACCTTACATTTAACCTAGTTCATCAACTATAATTATCTATTAAAATCATTTGTATATTATTGTAATGAAAAATATGATTTATTCATATCATATCCCTTTAGGAGAGTCCAAAAAGGCCTTCACTATGTCCCATTTTCATTCACTGGGTAATGATCAAGTAAATAAACAATCACCCTTTTCATTATAATTACCCTTAGTTACCTTGGTTTCAAAACCACGTCAACATGTAGAACCATCAATTTGAATTATTGTTATGAATAAACCACACAATATCATCTATGATAAAACATTTTTATTTTTATGTAATTATACACAATTTTTAAAATATGTTTATGTTCTCTATTATATGTTTTGGTAAATCTTGTTCAAAAACATATTCTAAAAATAAAATGGTACAACTATTGTGACCCCAACCCTAATAGCATATATATAGTGTATAATTCATTAAATTGGTATAAGATACAAGGAATAAAATCCTAAAAAATCTAATAGTGTATTAGTCCTGATAGACTAGAATCATTCTTGAGTCATATACTACATTTGAATATAAAAATACAACATTATTTGGTTTGAGAACATCATTACTCAGTATATCTTGTTCTTGAAAACCATTCATATTTACCTTCATGGATTAATGGGAAATGAAATAAAATATTGGTTTTCTCAAATTCATTGTAAGGTTTATTAATGGAAAAATATATCGGGAACCAAAAATAATAACCGTTGTTAAAGGGTAAATAACTAATAAAATATTCTATGTAATAAAAACCTAATAAATAAGTTAGTGAAGTTAATATAAAAATGAAAAAATCTCATGGATAATAATCATTATAGGGAATAAATTAATATAAAACATATTTTACTTAATCAATAACAGTACTATCTTAACATGATAATATATAGTATTTATGGAAATTTAAATAATAGAAAAATCATTCAATTTAATAAATAAAATGAAAATAAATTCATCTTTAGTTAATATCTTTCTTAAAATCATAGTGATAAAATTAAAAAAAAATATTAATGAAGGAAATAATTAATAATTGAACACCCTGATAATAGTAATCATGATTTCTCGTCCTTCATGGTCATCCATAAGATGTTTTAAAACTATAGGTTAAATCTTATTTATTCTTATATTATTTATTACCATCACGATAATAATAATTCAATGTGGGGATATATATTTTTTGTCCCGCCTATCACATTAGGTTAAAATAAATCCTCATATATAAAATAATCAATTTTATTTAGTGATAAATTTCCTATTTTCAATTAAAAACATAGAATAACGAATATAGATTTATCAATACTTTCCAAAATATAATAAATAACATTCAACTTATACAGACATATTTAAAATTATATATAGATATCCATAATAAGATCTATGAATAATTGTTGATGAATATTTCTATCTGTGTCTGTGTTCCACACATGTTATTGTTCGATGGCATCACATTGTTTCCCCACATTCCTTATTTAAAAATACTAGAATAATTCACCACATTATTGGTAATGTATTCCCCATGATCAAGTCATGATGATTGGATGTCAGCCCACGATATAGGTATTCTTTCTCCGAATTTGTCTGAAATCCGGTTTATCCCTCATATATTAAGATGCATTCATGAAAATCATTCATGGTTCCATGTCTTCGTGGATGTAGGTTAATTATAGTGCATCTGTCTAGAAGTTCCATGGGGTATTTACAAAGAAGCATCCATCAGTCAGGGTAGTTGTCCCATAGGGCATCTCTGGATTGTCTGGATGCTAGAAAATTGGTAATATGTACTCTTCTTCTTGAGATAGATTATTAATGGAATGGATCATGAGGCATTCAACATTGATCATAGAGTATATTACACCAAAGGCATGTCTTCCATGGTTTTCCATAGGCATAACATGTCTATCATGGGTAGGTTGTGAGTTTATCATTTATGTAGACATAGAGTGGAACTAATCAATATGCCTTATGATAACCGATCAGGGAGGTATTTCATGTTAGGTAATGAATCAATTGTTTATTGGAATTATGGTTAAGAATTCCTTATGATGTCTGACCCATTAATTTTATCTAATAAAGAGAAGTTTTCAGAACATGAAGGATGATATAGACACTTTTGAAGGTGGATTAGCAAAGTACACCACTATGAGTGGACACCAAGGCTTACCATTGGTTGGAATTGTACCTCATGGAGGAATCCTATATAACCTATTTAATAGTCATGGATGAAAAACAAACATAGAGAGGTTCTGGTGTGTTGTTTACACACGGTTATCTATCATTCCCATGATTATTTCTCTAGGTTAGATGATGGATGATGTGGAACATAAGCATGGGTGGATACCCAGGAGCTACGAGGAGATGTTATGTGGATGGGGATTATGTGTTGGACTAACTCAGATTGATGTAATGAGTTGAACAAGATGTGGTGTCCATAATAAAATCACTACAAATATAGATGATGTGTTGGGTTGTAATTGATGGTGTGGATGAATTTGTAGTAGTGTTGTGATTGAACCTATGGGATACATCCTTCATATTCCAGTTTTTGGGAATAAAATTCCATATAGATCTTAATGGGGGTATTGGGGATTAAACCTGAAGAGGAACATGGAGCATATGGTGTGGTTCATAAACATGAAAAATTCATAGTGGTCCTAAATGAGATATGGTCTCCATGGTATGTGGTTTTCTCCCCCCGGATTCATGGCGACTCATGGGAGGCACCAGGATGGAATGAAATATGGTTTGATGCTAGCATACGAAAGGTGAACCCCAGGGAGGAGGGCACATAGAATTACCATTGGTCATGATTGAACCTCTAAGAGGAGTCATATGTACATAATTTAAAATGTAGTGATCAAAAACCACATAGTTGGAGATGGTATAGTATTAGGGTAAGTATTAACATATAATCTCATGTGAGTCATGCTCGATATGAGAAACAAAAAGAATTAGTAGACCTGACATCAATGTACCAAAATTTGCAGACAAGATAGATAGTCTGTGACTTAAGAATAGAAAATTCTCATTGATGTTCACATTCATTGTTCAAAAAATATAATTCCATTGGAGGAAGATCTGAATGTCTTATAGATCAGCAGGCATGGAATATTCCAAAGGCAGATCATCCCATGTGCGTTGCATGGGGTGAGTTTATAGTTTAACATTGTTCTATAAGGACGACGGAGTTTGGAAGCCTTATATCCTATAGAATGGATGGGTAAATTAACTCCTCACCCCATGTATAGACACAACTATTTCCAATCAACACATGGGGTAAGGAAGGAATCATCAATTTCAAGATAGAATGGTGTGTCGGAGTTATCGATAATTGGGTCCATGTTTTGGGGCCTATACTAAATTGTAAAATCCATTAGCATGTATATGATGAAAATAAAAAGGTAGGGAAACCCAATTGAGGAAACCTCAAGAGGTACCATGATGTCACTTTATACAAGCCTGGAGGGCCCTAGAGGGGAGGTGAACACAAGAAGATATAGTCATGGAAAATAGGTGCTCAGACATGGTGCTATAGAATAGAAGCAAGCCATGGATACTCAATGTGGTGGTTCAGTTATGATTAGATGACTGGGAAAAAAATTTGGGTTGAGAGGAAGATGATGTTTTTTAAAAACAATGTTTGTTTGGAATTGGATACTTTTGCGCACACCATGCATATGTGAGAATAAAGTGTGTAGGATCTTGAACGTATGGTTCAACATGATGGGGGAAACATATGGGACCTATCACACAAGAACATCTATCATGAGGGGTTTTTGGATTTACATTGTAGTATAAGATAAGCCTTACACATAGCAGAGAAGTCAATCAGCTTCTGTTTGATCACCTCAATGAATAGGGATCGCTCAACTATATAGGGAAAATTTCAAGTGATAACACATAAGACCTATGGTGGGGAAATAGGGTTCTACACTAGAGTGCCATGACAATAATGTAAAGTCTTTGTTGTGTCACATTGGGTGTAGAAAGGAATTACATGTGGGACTAAATCTTTTGCATAAAGACAGAATCTTGTATTCACCTTCCTTGTCTAATTATCTTAGATATTGATTAAACATAGAAACATACATTGAATTGGGAGTGAAACATCCAAGAATGCAGATTTAGATCTTGTGTGAACGCATTATACCATGGGTGCTCGAACTATTAGATTATCTGCATGTTTCCTAGAATTGAATGGTTCCTCCCATATACCCATAAATGATTTTCATAATCATGTATATATTTTGGTTCTAACAACCCCCTAGAATTTGTGATTAGCGGGGACTTAAAGTGTAGGTTTTATGGGAAATTCTAGATATAATGGTGCATTTGGTGAGGTACACACGAAATACAAGTTTAGAATGTAATAGGTAGTTTTCATGGGTGTGAAGATCCCCACACATGACTATAATTATTTTGGGATCACAAGAAATTGTATATTGATATTCTCTACCATAGCCTAATTCTCTATCTGGCAAGCAAGTCTCATAATCTAGTGCTGAAAATGGAAATATTATTGCTAATGTATATTCAACAGTTGGATCCTTGAACACATTATCCTTTGATGGAATTTAAGACCTTTTCCATGATCAATGAATAATATTACAGACATGGAATCCTTTTTCATTCCTCCCTTGATATTTTGTGCATCATCATTGGGATTCCAAATTTGATCACCTAAGAAATTCAGCATAGGGTTGATGAAAGAGAATATTTCATTCTCTCATAGAGAGTAGAGATGACAGGGAACCATCAACTTCTTCCTACCCAGACGATCATTTTAGGAATTGAGATGTTCATGGGAATGTTGAAGTAGATATAGAAGAAATTTAATTTAAGCCATAGTCTCCCATTATGGAATTTCTGAATACCAGATGACGTGGTCATCCTGGACTTAAAAAATATCAGTTTAGTCATGGGTCATTAAAGAAAACAACCTCCCTCGATGAAACATTGACATTCATGGTCATGCTGATGGTGATCATTGGGGAAAACCATATATGTCTTGAATGAAAAGACTAGGACAATCAAGGGTGACGAGATCGTGGCTGCGGATCACCCTTCCCATTATGCATGCATCATCAAAATTAGTATAAGGGATGGAGGTGTGGGATAGTAGCATGTATGGGTCTTGAGGGATGGGGTAACATCAGAAGTGAATGGGCATGGTCACACTAGGTATTCTACACATGTGAGGAGTTTAGATAATAGTTTCTCAACATTGGGATATATGATTTTGTAAGGAAATGATAGTCTCATGACAACCATTAGTAAGATCTATTGTTGGAGAGGTTCATATTATGTTCTATAGACATGAACATGTTCCAATGTCACCATAGGGATTTTTGGTGTTAACCTATGGAACGTTGACTATACTAGAGTCATTCCACTTGCAGGTAACCAATATGATGAGTTCTTTCTAACAAATAATACTTTGTTGGATAGATAATGAGACTCTATCATAATATGGAATCTCTACGATACGATGATGAATACGATGAACATTGAGTACATCCTGAAGGTTATCTCATTCCTATTGTGACTCCATATTTTATTTAAGAAGGATAATAAGGAGTGGATGTTGGGTTGAGGGAAGTTGATCAATAATTTTTCGTAGTGGGAAAAGGTGGGATAATAATGGGTATCCCTAGAGGTGGGATATTATCAAAAGTGGGTATATTAATGATGCGATATGGAACCCATTGGTTCAATATACCTATTTAATTAATACCATTCTATGTGGGTGGCTGTTTTCGATAATGGACATGAGATTAGCGGTCCCCTCGGTGATAGTAATAATCATGGGGATTAATGTAGATCATAATAAGGTAAACATGGGAGTGCTTATCTTAGTTAAACATTATATCATTCGTGGACACTTCTCATGGGGATTTGTGCCCAGAATAATCTATATGTTGTTCTAGATCCTGAAGGGTTGTATTGTAGTGAATCTCATTTGATATGATTTTCCCAATTCCATCCTTCTTCTAGGAAACATTATATGAAAATCCTTGTAGAACATTGTTGGGGGACAACCACTAACCTTCTATAATTAAACTATAATACTTTATATGGAAACCATGTAAATTTAAGCTTTCACCCATTTTGTAATCTGGTCAACTAGATAGAGGATGAACTAAGAGGTTGACTAGAGTATTGAGATTAATTACAGAGCATCTGGGGCAGGTGCTAGTGACCCAGATTTACGAAATAATACTTTTCAAAACATATGTTCTCTTATGCTTCTCCAGATAGCTTGGATTCCTCCATAATTATCTATGAAAATGTATGTATAGGTTCATTAATAGAAGAACCCATGTAACATTCCAGGTATGGTGAATGCCAATGACTATGGAATTTGGTGACACTACAATGTTACCACCTAAATACGTCGTTTTCATCCTATCAAAAGAGTACTCCATAAAATGGGTGGTGGCATTTATGGAGGCAATCATTCGGAGGAATGTTAAATAGATCAATGTAGTGAGTGTGGGGAAATAATTCCAATCAGGAAAGAATCCTTCCACCCAAGAGGTAATCCAATCAACAAGGGAGGCATGTGATGGAACCACTGTGCCATGGAAATCACAAGTTGTTTCCGTACCTCCATCTCCTTAATGGAGATGGTCCTGATGGAAAGCATGGGGACTATAGAAAGAGGCACATGGGAATCAAATGAGATATATTCTTCGACCTTACACCAATTCTATCTTCCCTTCACATTAATCATCTTATAGAACACTTTGTAAATTGATATATCTATATTACCTATGAAAGAAACTGATGTGTGTAGGGGTGGAGTTGCAAGTCATCAGTTTCTTCCAAGTTGCAGACATGGTTATTTTAATTTGAGTTATTTATATCTGACAACCATGGAATTCAATGCATGCCTTCTAGGGATATATGATGAGATTCATGTCTTGGTGAATGTGATGCTCAATCAAGAGAATGATCCAGATGAAATTCCACCCAAGGATGATAGTGACGATGCAGAATTAGAATAAGAAACAGTAGAAGAAGATGATGAGGATGAGGTCATGGAAGAAGAATAAGAAGAGGTTGAGGAGAAAAGTACCATGCAGTGGGGAATCCCCTGGGATAATCGTTCATGAAAAGTGGCGTGATTGTGGGCACTGATTAGGGGATCTATGAGAATATCATGGTATGTTTTAAAAAATAATCATAACCATTTCATTACCAGTATCCACTAAATAAAAATTTTAATGTAGATGAGACATCATTATTGAACAAGGTTCCCCTATTATGGGGGAAAAGAATAACAATTTATGTAGAGGGATGTGTCCCTAAATGAACACCTAGGGCTAATCGAGGTGGGGATCCAGTCACGGCCGAGGTAGATATTGGTGATCCTACCACGGGGGTTGGGGAAACATATTTGGAATACCTAGATATTATAATTTTCTATTGGAATCCAAAACCATTTATTCATGTAACAAGCATTGTAGGGTCTCCAGTGGTGGAAATTCCTATGGTGACTCATGAACTTGAACTATTAACCATCATATATAATAATTATCAACCATCATATACATATAATAATCATTTTATGGTTTTCTTTAATTATTTTTAAATCAAACGATGTACACTTAATACTACAATTCCAACAAATAATTGATGATATGGAATCCGAATGATCTATTTTGATTACTCGACCAGTCCATAAGGATTTGTTCGTCCATGCTGATATTGCCTGAGAAATATATGAGCATGAGGTTAAAACTATGGATTATTCCACTGATATGGTAGAGTTTAACTCTGGCGTATGTGTGGTCACTGAGGAAGAAAAAAGTAAAGATGAATTTCATGATGTCATAGACTCTAGTCCATTAAAGAGGATTCTGGAAGACGCCACTATTACATGACTTCTAACCGCTTTCCCAGAATATGATCTAATATATCATGGGGATCTATATGACTCATATTCTAATGTTGATAAATAATATAAAATCATGCATCATCTTTCCTAGAATTTCATCAATAATTTCTTTGAAAAGATCCAATAGTCCCAATGGGATATCTAGATGGACTAACATCACCATTGGATAATTTGTCTATGTGCTTTAGGGGAGGAAACTCATATTCTACAGACACTGGTTTGTCACTATTTGGATGAGATGTTTTTGGAAATCAATCTACATTTGAATGTTTCTTGGTGATAGGTGATGTATGAAAATATCCAGAAGCATCAAGAGGATAAAAAATAAATACAGCTTCTATATGAATAGATGAATGAGAATTCCACATTAACCACTAATGATATGTAACATGTCAATGATTGAAGGTCCAGCTGGTAGAGGCCCATGAGCAGCTAAAACAGGTGAGTTTTAAAGTAGCTGATATCCAATCTAAATAGTATCAGGTGTAGATCTGGGTGAATAACATTTTCTTAATGGAGTTTGATGAGGAAAGGGAGTTCCATAGGTGGAAATAGACTCTGGATTCCACACACCAGAAGGTGGTGGAACTAAATAACTCTATGGAAGTGGAAGATCTATAAGCTATTTTTTTAATTCATGAAACATACTTTATTATTTTCATTCCTTGAATAGTGTTCATTGAAACATTATTTCTTTTATCACTTATTTTATATTAATAAAATATATGAAATAATTAATTATCAATCCCCATGATCACATGGGTTATGATCAGCGTGAGAATCATGGAATGGATTCCTAATTATTAACATTGTATGAGGGTGTCAAATAATTATAGGGAACTCACAGTCTAATGTTGTAAACTAACTAATTGTGTAATTAATTCTGATAAAGTATGTGTTTGGAGAATATGGTTCTCAGGACCACCAATATTCAATCCCCAAGGTTCTCTAGCACATGAATGAGTTAACACAAGGGGGTTAGAATCTATCCAGATAAAGGGGAATGGGAATTGTGAATCCTGATACCCAAAATACTAAACATAATGTGAGAAGAATAACAATATTGTAAAATTTTAGATCATGTTCAATACATATTTTATGAATTTATTAGGAAAAAAATAGGATAAATAAACCAAGGTCGAGTGCTTTCCATGTTTGAATCATGTGACCTGTCTTGAAATACTACCTAAATTCATCAGGAACATAGGCCTAAGATGGTAGGTGAGACATGGCCAAACAAAATTTCAGTAGAGGGTACCTTCACACATGGAAGATGATGGTTATCTGTAAAGAGGGGCCCACACAACATGGAAATGGAGTGGTGGAATGATCAAATGGAGTCCAACACTCTCGCAATAACACCATAGTGATATAGAACACACAAGTGTGAGTGTACAATTACAAAAAATTTCAATCCTATATTTTAGGGGATAATCGTATCAGATGACAAGTCACAACTAAAAATGAGAACAATGTGGTAGATAGACAACATCGAGGTAGAGAAAATCTCGGGAAAGGCTCAAGAATCTTTGTTGTTTTACATCATGAAAGTGAGGATGATGAAAAAATAGTGTAATTCTATATTATGTGGATAATTCATGGTAAAATTTAACATCGTGTAATCTGGATGCATCCTGTAATTTAACATTTTTTGACTAGGTTGTTGCACACTATTTGTGGATGTACCCCAGAGAAGGGAGGCTCTGAAGATTCCATCGGCCGAGCCACCCCACGGTGGCCGAATTGCTTCACGGAGAGTGGTGTGAAGAATTCTAGTTTGCGGTGGCCATAGTTCTTTGTGGAGAGTGGTGTGATGAAAACTGGTTCGCGGTGGCCGAAGTTCTTCGTGGAGAGAGGTGAGAAGAAATCTGGGTTTTCGGTGGCCCTAGGAACAAAGGTGTTTCCTTCTGCAAAGGTTGTGACTGTCTCGCAAAGTGAAACTGCGAGACACCGCTGCGGTGAACCATTCCACGCAGGAAATTTTTCTTCGCAGAGTGCTCGTGCGAAGTGCGAGAGGTTCACGGAGCCTTTACCGTGGAGCATATACCGTGGAGCCTCTCAGTAGAAGATTCTCCGCCAACTCTTTTCCCATGTTTCCTCTTCGCGGAAAGAGGTCATGGAGTGGGGTGCTTGGCCCGGTCATTTGTGGCAACAGATTATTTTGTGTTAACCCAATGTGTGCGGATCACCGATCTTCTTTGGATCTCTTCCCCATCCCACATGCACTAAACAATGGAGGCAGATAATGTGAACCTCTGGAAGATGATGTCCCTGATGGATAAAGAGAAAGCGACTATCGAGTCTCTGAGAAATGAAGATACACTCTTGGAAAAATGCATGTCCCTGTTAGTTGTTGGAAAGTTTGTGGAAAATATTTCAGTCAACCAGGGGACACTTAAAAACACCCTCAATAATCTTTGGAAATTGGATGTTGGAGTGGCCATTCGCGAAGCGGGGAACAATCACATTGTCTTCACATTATTCAATGAAAGTGATAGAGATAATATCCTCAGAGGCAGTTCATGGTCCTTTGACAATCAACTTCTCATTATGGAAGAATTCAGATGGGGGGATGATATCCCGAACATTAAGCTAACCCGCTCCCCTTTCTGGATACACATCAAAGGAATTCCTCTCTACGCATGAACGGAATGTGTTATGAGATAAATTAGGGGTAGCATTGGCCAATTCATTGAATGGGACTGCTCGGACCCTGTCCAATGGGGACCCGAGGTTCGGATTAGAGCCGAAATTGAAGTTTTAGAGCCGCTGATGAGGGGAATGTTCTTGAAAATCGATGACACAGACAACTGGATTTCATTCAAATTCGAGAAACTCCCAATTTTTTGCTTCTATTGTGGACGTCTTGGCCATCTGGAAGGAGCTTGTGTCTCAAAGCAAGAGACGAGATCTGGCAATATCATTCTACAATATGGCCCATGGATCCGGGACAAAATGACTAGAAATGTTTTCATCCCTGAATCAGAAAAACAAAAGTATCGCAAACAACTCACGGTGGCCCACACAAGACAGGCGGGAACCAAACAGGGAAAGACCATCATTCTTGGACCTCCATAATTCCTTAAATAGGTCTCAACCAATCAGAGGAAAAATAGAATCTATCCCTCTCCCCCGAAGGACATCGCCTCAACACTTACAAAGCCGGTGATTTTACCAAAAGGTCTTGCAGAACAAAGGGCTCGACCAAAGCAGATGCACACTGAACCACCAGATCCCGACCCTGTCCCAGAAATGAACATGGTAGACATCCTAACATAGGATAAATATGGAAAGACATGAGCTTCACCCCCAGGCCCAATCACACGTCAATCCTGGAAAAGGGTGAAATGTGAAGTTAGTGATGGTAAAATGGAGGAACCTAATCTTGGGGATATGAAAAGACGAAGAGAAACATGCCAGACAATGGGGAACTCCCCAAAGAGAGGAAAAATGATAGATGGAAACACATGTTCCGAGAACTCAAAGGCGGAGGCGGGTATGACCCAGCCCCACCTTGATCAATGATTGTCTTATGCTGGAACTGTCGTGGGCTTGGCAACCCACGAACGGTTCACATGCTCCAGCGCAATTGCACCCAAAGTCTCCCCGATATGGTTTTCCTGTCCGAAACCATACTCGAAAACAAGGACACCACTAGCATTGCTCTGAAATGTGGCTTCCAAGGCTGTCTCCCGGTCTCTAGATAATGCCACTCTGGGGGACTCTATCTTCTATGGAAGGATAATTTTGATGTCAAGATTTTCACTTTCTCCTCGCACCACGTGGCTGTGACTATTCAGGTGGAGCACACCCTACCATGGACCTTTGTGGGATTCTATGGCTGGTCATCCTATAATGAGAAGGGGAAATCCTGGGACCTTCTCTACAAGATTCAACACGAGATCCCAAGCCCTATTCTCCTCGGTGGGGACTTCAATGAGATTATGTTCCATAGGGAAAATAGAAGAGGAAACATCCGACATCTTGCATCAAGGTCAAATTTTAAGGACGTGGACACTAGGGAGGACCTGGTTGATTTGGGATACACGGGTTATCCCTTCACATGGTTCCAAAGTAATACGGAGGGCACACATATTGCTGAATGACTTGACAGATTTTTGGGCTCAACATATTGGATAAACC
This sequence comes from Viscum album, assembly GCA_963277665.1. NCBI lineage: Eukaryota > Viridiplantae > Streptophyta > Magnoliopsida > Santalales > Viscaceae > Viscum > Viscum album. Next base: position 1,644,533,652 of record OY728145.1, read on the forward strand.
TTTTTAGCATGTTCCACATCAGCCACATAACTCTAAACTGTTCAGACCACTTCCCAATCTCCATTGACTACACTAAAGGTGACCGCAACAAACAACCTAGTAGACCATTCGAATTTGAAAGATTCTGTTCAAAGGAATAGGAATGCGAAGAGGTTTTCCAATCAAGCTATAACAGTACTCACGAAGTTTTTGGCCTTAATCTCTAACAGGTCGCCTCCGATCTGAGGTCTTGGAGCAACATGATATTCCGTCATCTGGAGAGGCACTATGGTTTACTTGAAAAGAAACATCACAACCTACTCAATCAACCCCCATCCATTTGAAATCATGCTTAGATTGGTTCCACACAAAGAGAGTTGGACGCGAGCCTTCACATTAAGGAAAGCTTATGGGCTATGCGGGCGCAGGATACCCACATTATAGAAGGGGACGTCAATACCCGGTACTTTCACCAGAATGCTTCAACGGGGCACCAGAAAAATTCTATCAATTGCATCGCACAACCAGATGGGAGCATAGTCTCTGAAACTTGTGGAATTCATGAAACTTTGACACGATACTTTCAAAACCTCTTCAATACAAGAATCCCTATCATTTATGATGAAGTGGAAGAATGTATCCGACCAGTGATCACCGATGAGATCAATCGGCATCTCACCAAAGATGTGACGGATGAAGACATATGCATGTCTCTAAAACAGATTCACCCCACTAATGCCCCAGGACCAGACAGGTTCCACACCTTATTTTTTTAAGAAATATTAACACATCATCGATCCCGACATATCCAAATGATAAGGAATATTTGGGCCGGGAGAACAAGCATTTCTGCCATCAATGAACCTATCCTCATCCTCATTCAAAAAATCAAGAAACCCATGGCGGTCCCTGACTTCAGTCCTATCATCCTATGCAATGTATCCGACAATATATTCTCAATGATCCTTGTTAACCGGATGCAACTGTGGTTATCTAATATTATCTCAAAAAAATCCGAGCACATTCGTGGACAAGAGGTTAATCACTGATAACGCAATTGTGGCCCATGATGTGTATCAATCTATGAAAACACACTCTACCGCGAAAAGAGGAACCATGTACAAGAAACTGGATATGTCCAAGGCCTACAATAAGGTGGAATGACACTTCCTCAAAGTCATCATGCTGAAAATGGGTTTCTGTACTAAGTGGACAGATATGGTCGTGCAATGCATCTCGACCATCTCCTTAAGAATCTGGGTCAATGGGGAGCTCACTCATAGATTCTTTCCATCCCAAGGCCTTCATCAGGGAGATCCCCTCTCCCATTTTCTCTTCATCTTAGTGGATGATGTTTTTTCTAAACATATTTCCAGGGATCCATCTGCTAAATATATTCATTGGGTAATGTTCTGTCGTGTAATTCCACCAGTGTCGCATCTCTTTTTCACCGACGATTTCCTCCACTTCTTCAGAACAACTATTAAGGAATTCCATGTGATCTGCCAAGCGATCAACTGGTACGAGAGGGCGTCTGGCCAGTCAAGCAATCATAGAAAATCAAAAATCTCCTTCAGTACATGGGTTCCCTGTTCCAGGAGAGAAGAACTATGCGCAACAGTTGGCATTCATATGGTTGAAAAACACCAAAAGTATCTCGGGCTACCCACGGAGATTGTCCAGTACAAAAGAGAAATATTCGCATCTCTGGTCGACAGGATTGAGAAGAAAATTCTAGGATGGACCCCAAAAATAATTTCAAAAGTAGACAATGAGACCCTCATTAAAGCTGTCATCCAGTCTATCCCTAGCTATTTTATGTCCCAGTTTAAGCTCCCGGTGACCATTGTCAGCCAGATCAACTCACATACGGCCAACTTCTGGTGTGGAAAAAATAATTGAAGGAATAGACCCCACTGGATGGGCTGGGAGAAACTTTGCATACCCAATTCAGAGGGAGGGATGGGATTCCGAAATCTTATTCTCTTCAATGACGAACTATTGGCCAAGAAAGGATGACACATTATTAACAGTCCATCATCTCTCTGTATGTAGGACTTACGAGCTAAGTACCTTCCCCACACGGACATCCATGTTTCCTCTCTTGGACCACATCCTAGCGTCCTTTGGAGAAGCATTTGAGGGGCCTGAAATCTCTTAAAAAATGGATGGGATGGAATATTGGGTTTTTATCATCTGTCAATATCTGGACCGATCCATGGCTGATCGATTCAGAAGTTATGTGGGCTACTTCCCACGCCTAACCAGGCTTTGAAAACGCCACTGTCAGGTGCCTCCTTTCTGACCAAGGGATGGGGTGGTGTTTGGATAAGATTTATGAATGGTTTAATGACAGATACCAAAGAATTATCTTAGTCATCCCCAAGATCCCATACACATGAACAGACCATATCTTCTAGAGAAATGATTTATCGGGCGATTACACGGTGAGATCTGGATACAGACTTGCTCTTGGACACCACCCAGTCGACTGGAATGAAGGACTACATAAATCACTATGGAAGCTCAACATCCCCCAAAAAATACTCCACTTCTGGTGACAGGTGTGCATGGACACCCTCCCTACCATGAGCCTTCTTGTGTACCGACATATGTCCAGTGTTGTTTCGTGCCCTTTCTGCCCGAATATTACAGAGACCCCTTTTCATTCTATCATTAAATTCTATGGAGCTAAAGAAATTTGGATCAAATGGGGCTTGACTCTAGATGCATATCTGGCCATGGTTTTTATCCATTCCGCTCTCCTGATGCGCTGGTGCTCTTCTCTCTTATCGGATAATAGAGGCTAACTCTACACCCTAGCATGGATCATCAGGGTCTGGCGTAACGATGCTGTTTTCCATCACGTCCATAAGCCTCTAGAATTCTGGATTGAATGGGCCACTTCAAGGTTTGAGGGCTAGAAAAACCACAATGGGCATCACAGGCCAGTTATTCCTCCCTCCATTCCTCCTCGTTGGAACCCCCAAACGACAGGAACTCCTAAGATCAACGTGTATGCGTCTCTCCCCAAGTATGGACTTATCTCCCTCAATCTCCTGGCCTGATATCATCTGGGGAAAATAATTGCTGCAAAATATGAATCACATCATGTATTTTTGGGAACCTATCATAGCTGAGGCTAATGCTATCCTGGATGGCATGATGCTGTCTAGGGAACATGTATAGCTTGATATCAACATTGAGTCTGACTGCCTCACCGTGATCGATGCCATTAACCACAACGACGGAGGACTCCAATCATTTGGCCTCATCATCATGAGAATTCTCTCACTCCGTAAATTATTTTCATTCTCCACCTTCTCCTTTACCAAAAGGGAAGGAAACAATGTGGCCCATCAGTTTGCGGCATCAGGCCCCTTCGATTCCAACCATCTCTGGCCGGACAATTTCCCTTCCTGGCTTTGCATATGTACATCTGATAATCTTTATCATTAATGATATCTGTCTTTTTTGAAAACAAGTTTCCTAAAGTATTTATGTGGTAAAGAATATTGAATCTAGAAATGAATGATTCAAAAGGTGCATGTATACAGATCAGATTTTATAAAATATAGTGGAAGGAGGCTTCCCAAAAGTATATATATATATGGTACAATAGAGTGAAAACCCTATTCACCAAAGTTCTCTAATATGGATCTTAGTTTTAGGTCACAAAATTAATACGAGGATATAATTCAATACTCAAACACATCGACAGACACCACACAGAAATTCCAAATATCATGGGATTAATGATCTATGTGGGAAATCTATAATGGTACCGGGGGTTTTCATACACGTGGGAGTGTAAATTAGGGGTGAAACCAAGGATAAATACCACCATGATATAAGGATGTAAAAATATTGTATGTGGAGAATTCAAAGGCTCGGATGAATGGGGTACTTTTAAAAAGGATTGACTGTTAACTGTGCTCAAAACATAGGGATCATAACCATATCATCAATGAATGAGGTGATCAAATATGAAATAATATCTTGACCAATACCGGAATAGAGGATATTCTATTTCTTAACAATATGGAGTTGGTTGAGAAAAGGTGGTGAGCCTATGTGGCATGTTACCATCACCATTAAGTGGATCATCATGATTTGAAGGAGGATGGACAACCCAAACCATGGTGAAATCGATGTGAGGACAAGATATATTCGAGAGTTGGATTCAATATCCAGTGTCCAAATTCAATAAGATCATATTTCATGGGCTATTAAAAATATTTTAATGTAGTTTTTTTCTCTATAACAGATAATTTCATGTATTGGGGTTACATACAATAATAAATAATTAAATTCCAACATTAATGAGGCCACATATGCTCACCTAATATATACACACCTTAAAAAATGATGTAACATTATTTTTCATTATGATGGGACTATAACTGAGGAAAAATGGACCAAAATAGTTAAATAAACCTATGGTTGGGCCTGATGAAAAAAATTCTGGTCAACCATTCATATCCCATAAGGATGTAAATCAAGACACATGTAGTTTTTAAGACATAGTGTGGGTGGACACTAACAATGGTTTGTGGAATCCTATCTGAAAACTAAACTAAAGCATCAAATATTTTTAATGGGTATCCCGAACATGTTCAAGGATATATTGCAGTTTAATTTCATGTGTTGAGGATGTTAACTCTGTTTTTTGACATAGACATTTGAAAATAATAGAGGGCCCCTACGAGAAATATGCTTAATGTTTTGGAATATCTAATTCGAAATGAATGGAGAACACATAGGCCCACACATACTACAATTTTATTTCCATGGAATATAGAATATAGTTTCATGTCATGATACATGGACTATTCTATGTCCAGAGAGACCATACATCCGTCAACCTTTCAGATGATTCTAAAGATAATGTGTTTGGGTGTCACTACATATTGCATGAAACATAAAACATAAACATTGATATTATGGTTGTTGAATAACCACATATATTATGAATTTCTAACATCATAATGAGTGAAATGCATATTTCAGACATTCTGAAACAAATCGTCAATGCCTCATCAAATACGTCTAAAAATTATGAAGGCCTCAGCCAAAACCATATCTAAGAATGAGAAAGGCCTCAGCCAAGTCCATATCCATACCTCTCATGAGACATATTGATGAATCAATGTGATAGAGTGTGCCACAACTGTCACAATATTTTCAATGCATTCCTCATATGAATGGAGATTAACATAAACCACATATGCAGTAATATTGAAACAATCATATGAAATGTCAACAACATTCCTCGAACATTATGAAAAAAACAATAACCAATCAGATTAAATTGGTGAGTGGTTTTAAGATAGAACATCCAAATTCAAACTAATCATAATTCATTTAGTTAAATATTTTTGATGATATCATAAACTATTAAAACCAATAATAAATAAGAATCGACAAGAGTGCTGAACTAGATGATGATACACTTGTTAAATCCTCGAGTAATTCATGAGATAAATACTATTTAACATTTAATAGAAGATTTATTTTGGATAATTCATTGAATAAAACCAGAAGTCAAGTAAGATAGTATTTTAATAATATAAAGAGTGGTTTGATAAACATAATGGTCTCTAAAAATATAATAGAGAGTGCCTGTGAAAATAGGTAAGAATTTGAGAATTTATTTGAATCTGTATTATATTTCAGGATGATTTTTTGAAGGATCCTGTTAGGTCCACAGGGCTGAATACCCTGAGAGGGGGGGGGGGTGAATCAGGGTATGACTGATTAAAAATTAACGCCCGTTCTGATCTTGTTTCGCTGTTAAGAAAACCACTCTTCTCTCTCTTTACTGTTGCACAAAGTAAACCGAAAGTAAACCATGCACAGGACACATCAATTTTACTTGGTTAACCACAAAGGGCTACGTCCAAGGAGCATACACCGACAAGTTTCCGGTCGTACCAATTCCACTAAACTTCACTAGCTGTGGATTACAATGTTCGGGCTTGATCACTTCTATACCTAGGATCACTGCCTTTACAATGTTTAGGGTCATCTCACTACTTTACCAAGGGTCACTCCCTGTTTCTCTCTCTCTAGCTCACTGCCGGTGGAGAGGATCACCTTATTCCTCTTCCTGAGCTCATTGCTCTGTGAAGGGATTCACTCAGAGTTTATAGACCTGTAGGTCTCTTCATTTGCATGAATACATGCATCCTTAACTGATGATGGATGCTCTGTTAATGTCCAAATTTCATTCACTGATGAATACATCATTGCCTCTGAACACTGGGCAATTCATTTTGGAAACACCTTCGCAAAGCACTCAACTTCTCTAGGCTCCCAATTTCGCGAAGCTCAAACAAGCCTTCGCGAAGCTCCTACCTTTTCGCGAAGCTCTCTCACGAAGCTCTCTCATGAAGAACTCCCGCGAAGCTCAACTGGTTGCAAATAAACTTCTCTCGCGAAGCTCACTAAACCAATGCGGACCACACAACAATCGCAGAGCTACAATAGCCGCCGCGAAGCTCCTCTTTCGCGAAGCACACTGGCTCCGCGAACTACCTTCGCAAAACAAGAGCACATGATCTTCTCTGAAAAATATCTCTACTTCACTCGAAGGGGTCAGCCTCTATTTATAAGTGATTCCACCGACCCTCGTCCCTTCCACGCGAAGTCAACGCCACGTCATCTCAAATCGCAAAGCTCCAATGTTTCTGCCAGAATTCTATCCAATTCGCGAAGCACCATGGCACTTTGCCATTTGAGAAGCTTGTCGTAGTCATGAAGAATCACCGTCAACATACCTTCGCAACTTCGCCACGAATCTCCCTCGCGAAGCCCAATATTCCTTCGCGCATTCGCCGTGAAGCTCCCTCGCAAAGCCATTCACTGCCGCGATGCGCTTCAACCTCTGCCATTCGTGAAGTTTGACGTAATCGCGAAGCATCACCGCCTCCATTTTTCTGGCCTTCGCGAAATCCAATCCATGCATCCCATCTTCGCGAAATTCATTCCATTTCCATATTAAATAATGCTCTTCATAGAAATCCTATTTTCGCGAGGCTCATCAAATTCTAAATTTTGGAGACCAAAAATTTGGCAAACACTGGGAAACGGCGCCATCTTGTACTGCTCTTTTGTACCGCCTCCAGATCGTCGTTTCCTTTTTCATCATTCTTTGTCAACATGGAATGTCAAAAAATTATAGAGAACTCTACAATTATCCATGGAAACCTGCTTTGTCAACAAACACAATCAACCCAAAAATGCTGCAATGTTACCTTGAGGTATTTTTTCCCAACAGATCTTTTTAAAACAAATAACTCTCCATAAATTAATGTAGAATTATGGTTATAAACATATGTATAAAATTATCACAAAATATATGAGGATTACATATTAATTAAAAAATATATAATTTAGTTAAGTAGATATTAAGAGTATCTCAAATGAGTATGGAGGTTCGTGTAGAAAAATCATACCAGTTTGTAATCAATCGAATCTTATGCCACAAAATTAATAATTATAAAATGATACATTAGATTCCATGATATTAAATAAATTCATGATATGATACATCAATGGGTACTACCCATACACCATAACCAAGAAATAATGGGGAATAAGGAATGTCTCCCAAAAAATAGAAGTGCGATGGAAACGCCCTGACATTAAGTTTGAAGGTGTTACTCACGTGGTATTAAAAACCAAAATAATGAAATTTATGTTCATAAATTAATGGTTTTATAACCTTATATAGATTTATTTGATTTATTATGACCGTATAAGGTTCATTCATGGCCTTCTGATGTGTTAAGAGAGTAAATTTCATTGTTTGGGAGCGTTTCTTCCTTGGTTATCATGACCAGTTTAATTATATTCATGAACTAATAAAAATTTAGAATGACAATGGCTTTCCATAATAGAAGATGAATTTTATTAGTGTAATAACAGAATATTACAAGGTTTAAATATTAATTTATTTTTTGGGAGGGAATATGAATCATTATATAAAACAGTATTGACAATTGTTTGGGTTAATTTGGTATTTTTTCACAACAATGTTATTTTGATTTATAAGTTAATATAGTATGCATAAAAGGATTTGATAACCACAAATAATTTATAATGAATTAATTAATTTCTGGTTCAACCACCAAAATGGGTTCACGATATATTTAAATACTATAATAGAAATTGAAAACCTGTATTCCTTTAATGTGATAAATTAACATATCCTAGATGGTGTTTTCATTTACAGTATAAAATAAGGGTTAAGTAGAGTCAATTAAGAATTATTCCTTTATAATAACCAAATTCATTTCACATGTATGGTAGTTTAGTCATCATATCATTTATAATAAAGGAGGTCAAGAATGAAAAATAAAATAATGGAACTGGAAATAAATGAAATAAAAAGAGGAATTTACCTCTTGAAGTAATATTATTTTATAGACTCTTTAAAGGAGAGATTTTTTACTTTTTATGTGACCTAGTATTTCTGGATGTGGGGGAGGATATTGGGAGGTTATTTGAATATAATTTAGGCAAGGCATAATTATTTAGATGAGTGAAGATATGAGGGAGTCCGGGGGAGCTTTATATTTGAAGAGAGGGGTGATTTCGGAATATCTTATTCATTATTTTATAATTTCACTCTAGAAAACCGATAGTGTTGAGTAATGTTACCATAATAGTAATAAGTTCATGTAAGTTTTAACCGTGTGTTCTTACATCATCCATGATTCTAGGAATAGTGAATTTATCTGATAATGTATATATATAGTAAATTACCGTATTTTAATATTCATAAAAAATATGATTATTTCAGAAAAATCGAAAAGTTAATCCTAAAAAATTTTAAATTGGTTCAATTAAAAAATAATGATTGTTTTTTATAAATAATTTTCTAATTATTTTTAATTTAATTTCTAAATTAAATCATAACATATTAAAAAATAATAATTTTAAAACTATAATTCATTTTAAATCACATTGAAAAATTAATCAAGATCTCAGTATAATATAACCATAAGAAAATAAAATAATAATATGATCTAAAATTCATAAGGATCATATTCGTATTCATAAGGGTACATTAATATCACCAAAAATTGAGTTTTCACATCAGACTCTAAAAATTCTACTAAACGCAATAGTTTATATCTGTTTTTCAAAATTCATATCACTTAGTGGGTAAAATTATTTTTTCTGGCTAGTTTTTAACAAATTGGTGTTTTTAGAGACTAATTGTATTATATATTCAATAATAAATTTATTTTCAAAATATGGGGGTGTTAAATTCGTTATCCTTCAACAGCCTTAAAGCACAAGCTATGACTTTGACGTTTTAAATTAACACACTACCCAATCCCTTATTCGAAGCATAGCTGAATATTGTTAAGATTTATCCACTTGTGGGATGTGTTATCAGAGATGTAGTGATGAGATTCCATTTTAAATCCTTGTATATATCCTCACACTGATCATTCAATGAAAAATTGAGTCCCTTCTATTTTTTCATGGTCAAAATGTTATATAATCGTGTTAAATTTATCACAATTCGATGATAATAACCATCTAATCCATTGAAACTATAGGTATCTATATCATATGTTGGAATCTACCATCCTAAAATTATTTCAATATTTGAAGCATCCATATATACTTCAGTTTTTGTTATAATATTCCCCTAGAATGATACTTCCTTAATCCATTACTCAAATTTGTTGTACTTTTCATAAAGCCTCTCCATTCCTAATGTATTTAGCATAACGAACAGATACTCCTCATGATCCAACATTAATTTTGTGTATAAAAGAATATCATATATATATAATAACATAATTTCATCATGGTAATATCTACAAAAATTCATCATGACCATGATGATTTATAGGTCATTAGTATGTTTGAATAATATTCCTATTAACTCATCGTTCTCATACCTTATATGAAAATCACCCATGCAGATATCTTCATTATTCACCCTTAATTGATAATTTTCCCACATATGATCCACCGTGGAAACTATTGTTCTCCATGTAGGTGATAAAACAAGTTATCAACTGATAGAAGTGGATACTTGTTGTTTGTTACGATCTTGGAGTGCTCATAATACTAAATGAAAAGGCGCAGTGGCCAATCCTTATTACTGATGAAGATAAATAGTTAACCCCATAGAGAAGCACTAGGGAATATGAATCCTTTATACTAATTCTCATGTAGTTAATTATTTATCTCTTAAAAATATACAAATACCATAATAAGATGTGTATTCGATAATGTAAATTCCCCATGTACATGCTTGATTGAAAATTCAACCTCTCCAATATGAGGAATACTAGACAATTCATTAGGAAACACAATTGTGTATTCCCCCACATTGGGCATGTTTTAAATGATAATTATTTCATGAGAATAAATTGTTTTAGAAAGATAAAATTTTTAATTGTGAAATAATATCTAGTCATGAGATGTTGTTTATAAATAATTTTCACCCTCTTCTTTAAACCTGTACAGAATCAGTTGTTAATTCAAAAAGATAGAGAGTGGATTCATTCTTGCAGTAACTTATGTTGGATATATATATAGGTAATGATAATAAATACCATTAATTGCATGAATTTACAATAAAGGAATTATTATAACGATTAATGGGATGTTAAGACCACCAATTATTATAAGGGAAGATAAATATACTCAAGATTCCATATTTTCCACATTTTCCATTTTCAATGATAACTCCATTTACCTGTTTGCTAGTGGAGTTTGAATAGTAATAATAGACATTCCTTTTATGGTGGAATAAAATGAACTGGAGTAAATAATTACATTCACTATATTAGAAAATATAACTAGATCACCTATTAACACTTCATTTTTGAGATCCAGGTCAGTGGTTTTGATAGAAAAATCATTCTCATAATGCCTTGAAGGTTGTTAATTCTAAATGAAAACCCTTTTCATGGTGAATTTCTTTTTAATGTGAAAAATGCGATGAGGTTTGATTAAATAATTAATGTCCTACATTGTCTTAGTATATTTTTCTTGTTGGTAGTCACAATATAGGTACCCTTCCTTCCCCAACCAAAAGCATTTCCTCACCCCTCTTAGGAAATTTACATGGTTCTTCATCTCACACCATTGACAACTGAAATTTTGAAATTTATTGGCACAATTAGGTTTTCCCATCCTACTTATCGAATAAAATTCTCATTTCCTTTTTATCCCCATCATACCTTTGAGATTCATTGATCTCCATTTCGAATTTGATGAAACATCTTATAATTTCATTATAGATATCAATGTAATGGATCACTAGGGCATTTCATAGACTAGGATTTAGTTCACCACGAAATTGTTCTACCTTTAAAAATTAGGTAAAAATGATGGAGGATTATCACAAATGTCTTGTGATGATTTCCACATACACACTGATTGATTTGTACTCTTTTTTAAGGATGGATAATAAATCCCTCTCCATTTTATATTAGATTGTGTGAGGAATATGTTTATCTAAAAACATTTTCCATGAAAACTTACACCCCATTGAATAGATATATTTTTTAAGATTCATGTTCTGGACCGATATACTCTACTGGTTCACTTCTCCATATATATGATAAACAATAATTAGTACATTCCATTACTCATAACATTGAAGGATAGGGAGGATATTCCTAATAGAGTTGATCCATTATTCCATGACTTAGGGATCATGTGATCTACTGAAATTTATTGGATTTTATCACATAAAGCACTCTATATAATCTTGTTCTCTAATAGGGGGATTCATATATTCGTTATAATGCAGGTTTTTATTCATAAACAGAGTCAGCTGAGATAGTATGAACACAATGTTTGTTATTCCCATTATAACGACACGATACTTTATGAATAAAATTCTTTTTATTATAATGTCTTCTTGAAAACACATAAGATATTTTTTTAATTATTACATTTTAATGACTAATAAGTATCATTACAATTTATAGCAGAGTTTTTAAACAGTGATCACATGTCTGATATGAATTTATGGTTTTTAAAAATAATCCTTTCGACTGAGAAAAAGAAGAGGATGGCCACATCTAGTAGTCACAGGCCGTACGAAGCCCATTTTTATGTGCTGGAAAAGGTGGTAGAATCACTAGGATTCACTATATACCTATTCGAAGATAGGCATCAATGCTTTTATAATTAACAAAATCAACTATGTGATAAGTTGAAGTTAATTTATATTACCACATTGGCGATGTTATTTTTGCCACCCCAAAAGTCGGTCACTATCACGGACCTTACCACTATGTATTTTCAGCTATTATAAGGGGTTATTTAATAAGGTATTAGTTACTTATTTTTTAATCACATTTGATAATTAAAGTCGTTATTCCATCAATTACGTTATAAGAATAAATTTTCTTAAAATTGTAATGAATTCAATAAATTAAAATTTCAGGTTAAATGGTACTTTTTTTGAAATATATAAATTATTATATTTACTATAAAATTATTAATAATGTTATTATAATAGTGTTATAATAATACTACTTTTAATTACAAGTTATGATTATATTTATTCTTTACTATTTTTACTCTATAAATAATTATGTAATATATTTGATAGGAATTATATTTTTATATGATAAAACTGAAATTGTATTTTTAATTAAAGATTTTACTTTGAAGAATTAATGAATTTTTTGAATAAATAATATTTAATAAAATATTAATATTTTATAATATTTATTAAATATAAATGATCATATAATTTTTATGAATTCGAATATAATTTTTATTGTGGTTTTAATACTATTTTTGTCAAAACTTTTGAATTAACAATAAATGTCGGTTTTCATTTTAAAAGTGAAATTTCACATATTGAGAAAAGTATTCAGAAATAATTAAGATTGTTTTTGAAATTGGGAATTCAAAATTATCCAATGGTGAATTGTTCAAAATTTTCTGAGACAATAAATTTTTTTTGGTGAAAATGAAATACTGTATGAATATGTAATAATTTTTATGACATCATAATAACCTGTTAGTGATTCAATAAAATAATATAATAGGGTTATTCAATTTATATATATTTTAAATTTAATGTAATTTTATTTTATATTTTTTGATTAATTTTGTAATGCCTTAGTGGACCCTCCCTGACATATAAAATATTTTAACATTTTAAAATGATTTCCTTGAAGATGTGATTCACCTCCACATAAGAAATTGAAATATTTTATTATGTTCCACCATTGTACTTATAAAATATTTTATACCACTCAAATTTTTTAAAATCCATTTTCAAAACCCACGTGATGTTTTGGGGTTTTTAATATTTAATTACATAGATTTCAAAACCTATGTTTGCGTAATATTAATGAATTGTCCTTTAATTTCTTATATAAAACCACCTAATAAACCAATTCTATTCTATAAAAAACCATTTAACACTTCCCTAATCGACCCTTCACTCCCTAGAATCATCCCAAGGCACCCCAACCTCTGAATAATCCCTGATTCATGTTATTGAAGTCACACACTCTTGTAAGGGATCATTGACACTCCCATTTTATAAGAAATTATTTTCATGTTTTGTCAGTTATTATATTTTATTAATATATTGGTATGTATTATTAAATATCATACATAATTCCAATTTTATTTATAAAGCATTAAATTCCCTTTCACTATCATTTATTCCTCTAATGAACCATTATATGCAACTGTTACCAGGCATGAATTTTCTTAAGGGATCCTCACCTTCCCATCCTCCTTTCAAAATCATGCATCTTATTTGAAGTTAGATCTTTTAATTTCAACTGGTTATAGTGTAGTTATTTTGTAATAATTATATTAATATCTATTTTATGTTATTTTAATTAGGGATAATTAATCCTCCCTCATTTTGACACGTAGCTAAGCCATTACTATGCAAAAATTTCATAAGGGATTGTCCACCCTCCCCTTTTATCAAGAATTCTTTTCATATTATGTCTTTTAAATTCATTTATTTATTTGTCGGTATATGTTATTAAATATCCTCCTTACATCATAATTTATTTAAAAACCATGAAAACATATTTCATTCTCATATATCCCTCTTAAGAACCCTTATGTACTTTAGTTACCATGCCGATTTTTCATAAGGGATTCCTTCTATTCACAGTTTTATCCAAGATTATTTACATCATAATACACTATAATATTCAATTAAAAAGGTTTGGGTATGATTTCTCACCTCCCCCATACATCCAAACTTCTGTTTGAATGATGAGATACCACTTTCTCCCTCATTAATTCATTCCATTTACACCTATTACCATTCTGAAATTCAGTAAGGGATTTCCCTCTTCCTATTTCCATTTATGAATTTCTCCCAAATTATGCATCTAAATTACATTTCACTTATTGGTATATTATGCTCCATGATCCCCTTACAGTATATTTCATGTATAAATGACGAGATATCCCTTTCCCTCATATCATATCAACATATGAATTTTCCTATAACGATATTATGTTGCTAAAATTGCCCCACATTTATCCACACCAAAACCATTACATAGTGAATAACATACCCATTTTTCTATAATGGGTATTAAACATTATGAAGATATACATATTGAATGGTACATACATTTAAGTATTCCAAATTCCATAATCTTGGAATAACTAGTGTTTTTGAAATATTCCATGTTATATGATCTATATGGCACACATATTCATGAAATGAAATGTAAATAAAGGGTGCATCCTGATAGTGCTCCAATGCATTAGGTAATGTTTAAGTACATTCCGTGTATATTTTAATAGAGTTTTGTCCATGTGCTTGCCAAGTAAATGTCGTGTGATGATCATGTAGAAATTTCTCACTACATGACGTGTAGTTTTAAACATGTCGTGTACCCCCGACCGTGTGGTGGCCATACATGGCGTGTAGGCCTGTTGGCCAGGTAGAACGATGTACATGTCGTGTTCCCCTTAGACACTCCATGTAGTCCAGCTATGTATGAGGGTTTTACATGGTGTGAGGGTATGTTGGCGAGGAAGAGAAGAGAATCCTTGTACACGTTGTGTACCCACAGGTACACGTAGTGTACTCATGTCAAAAAGGTCGGCGGAATCCCAGCCGCCAAATGAACAGTTAAATGATTTATAAATGGTGTGTAGTCATGATGTACATGCTGTGTACTTTATTTTTTTTTTGTTAAAACCGATAGTAGCCTCGTTTTGAGGTTCTGGATAGAACCTCCACACCCAAGGCATCTGGATCTTCAATCGCTCTCAGGTTCTTCGTCCGAGTCGGATTCGATCATGGTTGGATGCATTGGAACCCCCTTGGTAAGGACTTTATTCCTCTTATGCTGTTTTGTTTGATTTTCATTCTAGAATGAGTTATATGGGTTTGAGATGTTTGGAATATTTTGTAGGTTTACCATTTTTTAGACCGAATTGGTGGGTGTTACAAGAGGAGTAGCATCATACGAGTCTCAGGTAGGTGGTGCATACATTATTTTGTGTCTTTGTGGTTGTTTGGGTCATGCGACCTTCGACGCATTTTCAAGTAATTTGAGCGGGACCCATTTTATCTGTTATTTTATATTGAATTTCTTGTGGAACCTATGTGATGCCTTTGGGTATGACCTGTTACCAGTTTGCATGAGGAGGGTGGGTGAGGGGCCATTGCTCGTCGGGGCATTTTATCCAGGGAATGCCATAATAGTTTATATTGTGATATTAATGTGTTAAACTATTAAGTTTAATTTATTAATGCTTGGTATAAATAGTTAGAGGCATTAAAGACCATAGTGTTGGTATGGGACAACAACTTTCATAGTGCAATTCAACCGTTTAGTTGGTTTTTCATGTTTATGTTTTCTATTTTAATATGTTATATATGAAATTGCTGAATTGCATCTACTAAACCCCTTGGGTTGTGATGGGATTGGTCCGGTTAAGCTTCAGTGATGCAGATCACAAGTTGGGGCTTTTCCTGGGGTACTTTGAGTGGTTTTGACCATGGGATTAAGCATCATAGATTTCGGCATGAGGAAGTAAAACTATCATGTTGGGCATGGCCTGGGTTACTAGGTTGGTGATGCCATCGGACGTAAGTGGCATGGTCGCAGGGACACGATGTGTAAGAAGTGTTGGTGGCTTAGGTACTATTTGGTGATTACCGCTCACCGAGGACTTTGAGTAGTGGGCACACATAGATACTCCTTGATGAGGAGTTTTTGACCACTCGTGTGGGTAGAGGCCCCCATAGTGGTGGTTAGGTATTTTGGTTGGGGGTGCTTACCATAGAAAGCCACGTGGGAGGTGAGGAGACTTCAGAGGATAGCATTGAGACTATCAGTTTGGGGGCTGAGGCTCGCCATGATTTGAGGACAGATAACATTGTTCCTCAGGGTTACTTAATGGGCGTGCCTTCGGGAAGTCGGTACTTGAGACACAACGTGTCACGAGGCACATGGTGTCAGGTTACTATTCTTGGGTGTGCCTTCGGGACGTCGGTCCTTGAGACACAAGGGGTCAGGAAGCACATGGTGCCGACTTACAATTTTTGGGCGTGCCTTCGGGATTGCGGTACTTGAGACACAAGGTTTCAGGTATCACATGGTGCCGGGTTACACGACAGAGATTCTGGCGTTGGCCGAAGCAGGTGACACTCCATGGTTGCGGTTGAGCACCAGAGGAGTTTGTGTTTATTTGTGCATTTTACTATTTACTACATTCCATAGAAATGCATGACTACTTAATCACATATACTTGGTATGCACCATTGGGTGGTATCCTCCTGAGATTTGTCTCACACCCTGCATGGGTCCTTCTGGACTCTTTCAGACTTTATGGATTTACATGTAGGAAAGAGACCAGCTTCAGGAGTTGGGATGTGTTAGTTGTTTCATGGAGATGGTGTGGACCTTGAGGACATGCTGAGCTGGGTTTTACTTTGTTTTTTTTTCTTTTCTATATCGCCATGCTTACTATTATAGCTATTGTTGGTTATCCATTAGCGCCGTTATCTATTCAGTTGTGTATGACCTTCTTTGGATGCATGTTTTAATGTTCAATACTAGTTACATGTTATCAACATGTTGTTGTGTTTATTTCTACTGCTTTTGTTATATTTATTGCTTCCTCTATTTATCTATATCGGTTATGCTTCTACTCTGCATGCCTGGTTTGAGTCTGCATAGTCTTTCATTCCACTACATCTTTATTTTTATACTCAGACTGGTACCCTTTTTATTATCCTCTAAGTGGGTACAACCTCCCCACTATACCTAACAGACCATCACTGCTAGTCGGCAGCCTTTGGTGTTCAAGGGAGGTGAGCCTAAGGTAGTGACACCTGACCCGTTCGACAATGTTCATGTGTCTGGCCGGGTCTGGGTCATTACAAAGTGGTATCAAAGGAGTTCTTGACAAGGATTTAGTAGTCGTGTTTTCCAGCTACTAATGATATTGAGACTTCACTTTTTATTTCTGCTGGATTTACTATTTGGGATATGGTAGATTGGTGATATGTTGTTGTTACTGGAACTGGGTTGTTAGATTTTTCTTGGGTGCCTGCAGCCCCATGTACGAGGGATGGACCAAGTTGCCATGGGTGGGAATTGATGTTTTTATTTTGCTCAGATTACAGTTTATATGATTTCCACCTTGATGGCTCACTTGGTGAGTGAGGTTATTGATTTTGATATGTGACTCTTGACCTGATGTGGTAAGGGGGAATTCGACCTTGGCCCGGTATGGCAAGTATTGTTTTCTTGGATTTTGATAGGCACATTTTTAGGGTATTTCAATTTTATAATTGCACGTACGCTCTGTGAAGTGATAACACCATGTGAATAAAATCAATTCCCATGCTTTGTGTGCATATAAGACATGAATAGGTGAAATTACTGAAATGATTACTTTTATAGTTTCTCTGTGATGTTCCATAATTTATATATCTATAGAATTGCATGTTGTAGGATATTTGAGTCTGGCTCTTAAGAGAGAAAGCAGGTACTATGGATGAGGCAGTGTAACTGTCAGGATTGGGCGAATCGGTCATTGGTTTGAGGCAACATGAGTTGTCAGGACGGGCATGGCCCGAGGTACTTTTGAGACTAGGCTTTGTTGAGGGCGGGTAAGGAGGCCATGAGGCCGTGATGTCATGGGGAATGGGTTACGGTGATTTTAATTTAGTGTGGACAACAGGGACATGTTCGAGTTCAGTGTGATAGGCCGATGAAGGAGTTCCAGGAATGTGGACAAGACGAGCATCTGGATAGGTTTTGCAGGCCTCCTTCTCGGATAGCTGGCAGGCAGGGGCCAGGACAGACTGTAGCGTCTAGATTTGGTTCAGGTTCAGTACCCGGAGACTGTAGTCGAGGTTCAGCTATGTATCGAGTTCATGAAGAGATGATGGGAACTAGATGAGGGGTTAGTGTCTGGTGACTGGAGCAGTACCACAGGGATGTCAGGCATCAGGGAGCCATACATCAGGCCAGGTGCACGCCGTAGGTGGCCGGAGGATGAGAAGGCTGGTGAGCTAAAGATGGTTAGAGGTACACCACAGTGTGGCCGTGATCTACATGTTTCCTTTTTTGCATGACCTGTAGAAGCATGTTTGTTTTTAGTGCACGTGGTGCACATGATCTATGTGGACTGACTAGATGCTAGTCTGTGGGATTGGAACCATATTGGGTGCGTGATATTATATATATATATATATATATATGATATCCATAGCATCAGGGCATCGAGGATGCAGGATACTTGAGGTGTCATGGGCATCAGGTCATTGAATATGTGGGTTACATGAGGTGCCGAGAGCGTCGGGTCATCGAGGATGCGGGTTACTTGAGCTGCTAGGCACTAGGACCTTGTACAGGCAAACACCGATGCGGTGCACGATGCATTGGGTGTCGGGAACAACACAAGAGCGCCAATGAGATGTAGGGGTGATGATGCATTGTGGAAGGACTATGCGTCCAGGAAAACATGTTAGTAAACATTTTTGGCTTTGAGTATTGTGGGGTTGAGTCCGGGTTAGGCGATTCCTAAGGTGGGGAGCCCCCTTGAGGAAATTAGTCAGAACCTTTGAGACCAGGGAAGTACGGGTTACTTTGATCGGGGTGGTCTGTGTTGTGCCATCTTCAGGTTTCGTTTGATAGCTCAGGGACGAGCTATGTTAAGGTTGGGAGTTTTTAAGAACACGAGTTTTTAGAATGGGTCAAAATCCCGACCCTGTTTGAATTTTAGACTCGTTTTTGAGGAAACAGGTGAAAATGGGTTGTTTCTAGAAATTTCCAGACTACACGCCATGTAATTTAAGTACACTCCATGTATATGTTAAGCAAGTGTCGGTCGTGTGCTCACCAAGTACATGCTCTGTGATGACCATGTGGAAATTTTTTACTACAGGCCGGGTAGTTTTAAACACACCATGTACCCCCGACCGTGTGGTGGCCATTCATGGCATGTAGACCTATTGGCCGGGTAGAACTAGGTGCACTCCATGTTCCCCTTGTACATGGCATGTTGTCTAGCCGTGTATGAGTGATATACATGGCATGTGGGTAAGTCGGAGAGGAAGAGAATAGAATCATAGTTCATGCCGTGTACCCACAGGTACACGCTATGTACTCATGTCGGCAGGTCGGCGGAATCGTAGCGGCCAAATGAACATTTAAATGATATATACACGACATGCAGTCATGATGTACACGCCGCTTACTTTCTTTCTTTTCGTTAAAATGGGCAGTAGCCTCGTTTTGAGGTTCTGGACAGAACCTCCACACCTAAGGCATCTGGATCTTCAATCGCTCCCCAGTTCTTCATCTGAAGTTGGATTCAGTCATGGATGGATGCATTGGAAGCCCCTTGGTATGACCTAGATTCGTCTTGGGTAATTTTGTTAGATTTTCATTCTAGAACTTGTTATAGGGGTTTGAGAAGTTTTGAATTTTTTATAGATTTACCACGTTTTAGACCGAATTGGCGGTTGATACCGAAGGAGTAGCATCGTACGAGTCTCAGGTTGGTGGTGCATACCTTATTTTGTGTTTTTTTGGTTGTTTGGGTAACGCGGCCTTTGGTTTATTTTCGGGAAATATGATCAGGACACGTTTTATCTGTTATTTCAAATTAAATTGCTTGTGGGACCTATGGGACACCTTTGGGTATGACCTGTTACTAGTTTGTGTGAGCGGGCTGGGTGAGGGGTCGTTGCTCGTCGGGGTATTTTCTCCGGGGAATAGCAGAATAGTTTTAATTGAGATACTAATGTGTTAAACTATTGATTTTAATTTATTAAATGCTGATATAAATTGTTAGAGGCATTTAAGAACTCAGTACTGGTATGGGAGAACACCTTGCATAGTAAAACTCAACCGTTTAGTTGGTTTTTCCTATTTATGTTTTCTATTTTAATATGTTATATATGAAATTGCTAAATTGCTTCATATAGACCCTTTGGGTTGTGTTGGGAATGGCACAGTTATGCTTGAGTGATGCTGATCACAGGTTTGGGATTTTCCTGGGGTACTTTGGGTGGGTTTGACCATGGGATTGGGCATCATGGACGTCGGCTTGAGGCAGTACAACTATCATGTTGGGCATGGCCTGGGTTACTAGGATGGTGATGACATCAGACTTGTGTGGCATGGTCACAGCGAAACGACGTGTCAGATGTGTTGGTGGCTTTTGTACTATTTGGTGATTACTACTCACCTGAGACTTTGAGTAGTGTGCACACAGAGATACTTCGTGAGGAGGTGGTTTTGGCCACTCGTGTGGGTAGATTCCCCCATAGTCGTGGTTAGGTATTTTGGTTAGGGTTTTTTTCGTAAAAAGCCACGTTGGAGGTGTGGAGCCTTCAAGAGATTGCATTGAGACAATCGGGTTGGGAGCTGAGGCTCACCGTGATTTGAGGGTAGATATCTCTATTCCTATAGGTTTCATGATGGGCGTTCCTTCGGGACATCAGTACTTGAGACACAAGGTGTCAGGAGGCACATTTACAATTCTTGGGCGTTCCTTCGGGACGTCAGTACTTGAGAGACAAGGTGTCAGGAGGCACATGGTTCCAGGTTACTATTTTTGGGAATGCCTTCGGAATGTCGGTACTTGAGACACGAGGTGTCAGGTGGCATGTGGTGCCTGGATAAACGATAGAGATTCCAACATTGGCCGAATCCGGTGACACTCTGTAGTTGTTGTTGTGCACTAGTGGAGTTTGTGTTTATTTATGGATTTTACGGTTTACTACTTTCCTTAGAAATGCATGACTGCTTAAACACATATATTTTTTATAGACCGTAGGGTGGTATCCTACTGAGATTTGTCTCACACCTTGCACATTCCCTTCTGGACCCGTGCAGACATTATAAATTTATGTGCAGGAAATATGCCAGCTTCAGGAGTTGGGCTACGTTAGTTGTTGAATGGAGATAGTATGGACCTTAAGGTCATGACTAGATGGGGTTTACAATGCTTTGTTTCTTTTCTATATCGGCATGCTTACAATTGTAGCTATTGTTGGTTAGCCATTGGAGCCCTTTTTATATTCAGTTGTGTATGACCTGATTTGGATGCGTGTTTTACTTTTCAGTATTAGTTACATGTTATCATCATGTTGTGGTTTTTATTTCCGCTACTGTTGTTATATTTATTTCTTTCGTTGTTTATCTATATATGTTATGCTTCCGTTCTGCGGGTCTGGTTTGAGTCTACTGAGTCATACATTCTACCACAAATTCATTTTTATACACGGACTAGTACCCTTATTATGATCCTATGAGAGGGTATAGACTCCCCACTATACCAAACAGACCTTCACTAGTAGTCGGCAGCCTTTGGCGTTCAAGGGAGGTGCGCCTAAGGTAGTGACACCAGGCCTATTCGGCTCTGTTCTGGTGGCTGGCCGGGTCCAGGTCATTACAATTTACTTTTTCTAATCGATGAACAATGACCCTTTTCTCATGGGAATATCATGTTGTATGTTGTTTCAAAATATCCTTGTTATGATAATTATTCTAGGTCATCACTTTATGTTCATGTTTCTCTTTTTCTCCATTTATATTTTTATTTCCTACCATGTATTTTATTCATCATGTTATTCCTTGTTCACTCCCTTTTCAGGATTTATATCTCACAATTTTCTTATGTATATCCTTGAATTATGAAAAACAATGCTAAATACATGAGAAATGTTGTGGTCATGAGAAATGTGTTTTCTATAAATATGTTGTGTTTGTTATGTATTATGTTGTCATGTAATTTTCCTAATCCCTAAATATCATAGAAATATTGATCTTATGTGTTTCATTAATCACATGTTTATGTAATAAAGAATTTTTAAATTTGTAATAAAGAGCTGGGTTGTTATAGTTAGTATTAGAGGATATGATTAATTATTTCTGGTATTATTATTAAAAAAACCATAGTTAAAACCTTATGGATAAGACTAAGAATAATAAATACATCATTAATTTTTTTAGTATTGTGTAATTTCTTTATCAAGAAGATACAACACAGTCTGAATATTACCATGTCTATGTGGCACTATCACATATGTATCTTGGGGTAAAACCTGAAAGCACCGCTTTGATCTAGACTCAAACAAGAACTGGTGCATGGAAATGAGACTCTGTACACAGTTGGATCAACACTTCTAGGGAATATTATTTGCTAAATTAATAATCAAGGTGTGAAACACTATTAATTGAATAAAAAAGACCATAATAATATACATTAGGAGATGGAGTATGGATAAAATAGATTGAATACTAGAAATTTATATGTTCAGGAGATAAATTTAATTTTTCATTTATACCATTAATTTCATTGTATTCGAATTTATGTGTTAAAATGAATAATATAAGCATCCCTAGTTTTCATTTTATTATATAATAGGGATGATAATATGTGGAATTTGGATAACAACTATTGCACGGGAAACATGAGGAATGTCCCTGAGAGATGCCAATCAAATTGGAGCTGAAGTTAGTTATATCGTGATTCTGCCAAACTATCTATCAAAAATCAAGATTAACAATTGTAAATTTGTTTAAAGACAAGGAATTCATGGAAGAGGGAGATGAAAAATCATATAAGTTCATCAAAAAATGTTGATAAGGGAATGATGTCCCAGTTTCCTTCATGCAGAAAGTGTGGAAAGAGGAACGGAGGGAAATGTCACAAGGGAACTAGGAGACATTTTAAGTGAAGAAATGAAGGGAAAAAAATAGATAATTTATGCTCTACTATAGATAATTTGATGAATGGAAACAATGATACATGTAAGTAATCAAATTAAATTCTATGCCATAAATGAGGATAATTCAGGCATTTCCAACGACAGTTCTCTATTATATGGGCTTAGAATCATGGCGAGCATAAATAATCTCCCTGATCAAGGGATCATGGGATGTCATGTGATAAGATGGATAATGGTGAATGAATTGCATTTAACTACTACATTAATGTAGTTTATGTTGTAATGAATTTCAATTCATGTCCTATTAGTATATATTTTATGTTTTCTAAATTTTTTTTTCCCAAAACAAAATAATAATAAATCATTAAAGAAAAACATCTATATGTTTCGTATCACATGTTGATGTTTGTGGGAATGTTCTTCTTGAAATTTTTATAAGTCATTCCTTGATGTAATTTCTAGTAAAAAGAAATGTCATTACCGATGCTTCGACGAAATAGAATGTCCTTGAGCAGAATTATCCAACACATGTTTTGGGGTTGGCTGTAGTGATATTTTCGTTGAAAATATAGAGACATTACCTCTTTTGAGAGAAGTGTGAAATATATCCAGATAAAAAAAATCCTCTTGTATTTATCCTCATAGATTGAGATGAACATGCACCAACAACGATGGTTAGAGCTAGTAAAAGACTATGACTTCTGAATATACAACCATCCGGGGAAAGTGAAAAAAGTGGTAGAATCACTAACTAGAAAGGATCCCTTAACTATTTAATTAGAGAATCAAAAAGGATTCAGACTTAATATATTTGAAAAATGTGTACATGGGAATCATAATAATGGAAACCCCATAAATTATTTTACAAATTATTTCTCAACCATATCTTTTATAAGGGTTACAGGATAATAAAAAAGATGATGTGTGAATTCCGAAAAAGTGGAAACTATTAAAAAATGGAAATCCTCAAAGTTAAATGTTAATGAAAAAGTAATTGTGAGATTTTATTCAAGACTATATGTTCCATAAAATCCGGAGTTAAGGAAATAGATTTTGGATGATACACATAGTTCCAATTTCTCCATTCACCCAGTAAACACAAAGATGTATCAAGATCTATGGGAGAATTATTGGTGGGATAACATTAATAAGTATACCTCTAGGTAAAAATCAATTTTAGTAGTATGTTAGTAGGTGAAGACTGACATGAAGAAGTCAAATGGGATGTTGTAATCATTACCCATACCAACATGGAAATTGGAAAACATCACCATGGTCTTCGTGACCATACTTCTGAAGACATCCAAAGGAAACAATGCTATATGGGTTATTGTGGATCGTCTTACAAAGACATCACACTTTATTTCTATTCAAGAGGACATTTCCTTGGATTAACCTGCACAAATATACATTAGAGAAGTGGTAAGGATTCATTTTTTATCAATATCAATTATATGTAATTGAGATCCCAGATTCACCTCTATGTTCGGGAAGAGTCTCCAACAGGCTCTGAATGATGAGATAAACAACATTAAGGATTATCACCCCAAAACATTAGGCCAATCCTAGTAGACTATAAAAATAGTTGAAAAATGTTGAGAGCCTGATAAATGGACATCAAATCAAAATTGGATCAAATTATCTCTTTGATTAATGTATTATACGATAACAATTCCCACTAAACCATCCAGAAGGCTTCTTTTGGAGCCCATTATAAGGAATTGGTGCAGAACAACGACATGTTGGGATAAAGTTGGGGAGTGAAAATAGCTAGGTACATAAATTTTTTAGGAAATGGTGGGGAATTTTATGATTATATAGCAGCACTTCAATGCTTCTCAGAGTTGACAAAGGAGCTATGCTGACAACCATAAATGATACCGAGAGTTTGATTTCGGAGATATTGTTTTCCAATGAATATCTACACGGAAGAGAGTGATGATATTTGGGAAGAAGTGAATGCTTAATCCACGTTACATGATCCCATTTGAGATCCTTGATCGCATCAGACCATTGGCCTATCGACTATCACTCCCATCATACCTATCTCAAGTATATTATATATTCATATCACTTTTGAGGAAGTACATACCAGACCCATCAAATGTACTCCATGAATTATTTTTACCATTGTAGAATCAACTTTTTTATGAATATAATTTGTTTAAGATCTTAGATTTTAGAGAAATTGTTCTGTGAAATAAGACAAACCCCCTTGATAAGGTGTTCTGGAGAAACCACTAGTTTGAAGAAGCATTGTGGGAACCAAATAAAGTGATGAGGTAGAGTTTGTATCTTATTTCTTAGGGTGGGAAAAGGAAATTTCAGTGGATAAATTTCTTAAAGGATGAATGTTGTAACGACCTCATATTTTATGTATAATATTACCATTCTTTTAATGCCTTATTGAAAACACATACGCTCTTATTTATTTATTTATTATTATTATTATTATTGGCTTTGAATGAATATTATGTATCATCACCGTTGATAATATAGTTGTTTAATTGCGATCACATGATTGATATAAATTTATGGTTTTTGAAAATATTCTTTTCGACATAGATAGAAGATAGAATGGACTCATCTAGTCGAATCGATCCGTATGATGCTCATTTATCGGATCTAGGGACGGTGGTAGCATCACCAGGCTTTTCCCGCTACCCAACTCAATTCGATCTTCAACATTTTATGCTTAATTGGATCACATATGAGGGAATTTCATATAAATAGATATTACCACCTGGACAATGTTATTCAAGTCACCCCAAGAATATCTCACCATCACACAACATACCCTTATATCTTATGCGGGTGTTATAAGGGGTTATGTAATAAGTTATCAGATACTTATTATATAATACAATTTTAATAAATAAATTTCTTATTTTATCAATTCTTTTTTGAGAATAGTTTTTCTTAAAAATATAATGAATTATATATATTGATTTTTCATGTAAAATGGTACTTTTTATAAATATATAAATTATTATATTAAACTAGGGGTTTATTAATAAATTTTTTGTAATAGTGTAATAATAACACTAAATTTTATTATAAGTGATTATTATATGTATTCCTTATTTTTTTTACTAAATAATGACTAATTATTCAGTTTGATAATAATTATATTTATATATAATAAAACTAAAATTATATTTTTGAATAAACAATTTATTTCGATGAAGTAATTGATTTTTGGAATAAATAATATTTTGATAAAATATTATAATTATATAGCTTCTTATTAAATATAAATGATAATATAATTTTTATGACATCGAATGTAATTTTTATTAAGGTTTGTAAACAATTTTTTTCAAAACCTAGGAATTTTCAATAAATAATGGTTTTCACATTAAAAGAGAAAACACACATATTTAGGAAATTAATTATAAAAAAATAATTTTTTTTGTAATCATGATTTATAAATTATCCAATAGTTATTTTTTCATAATTTTCTATGACAATCAAATTTTTGGGTAAAAATTAAATACCATATAAATATATAACGCATCTTATGATATCATAATGTACTACTAGATATTTAATAAAATACTATAAAAGGTATATTAACAAAATATATGTTATAAATTAAAAATAATGTTATTTATATTTTTTCTATTAATTTAATAATACCTTAGTGAACCCCCCAGGACTAATAAAATATTTTAACATTTTAAAATTATTTACTTGAGTGTGTGACTCACCTCAACCTGAGGAAGCCTAATACTTTTTTATGTATGGACCTATTGAATATTAATTTTTTTATGTCACTCAAAATTGGAAAATAACCATGGAAAACCCCATTGGATGGTTTTTAGTTTAAAATATTTAATTAAATATATTCCAAAACCAAAGTTTTTGAAATATTAAATAATTCCCCTCTCATTTCCTATATAATCCCACCATGATCCTACTTATCCTAACTCAAAATCCTTTTACCACGTCCGTAATCTTCCCTGCTCTCTCTAGAATCCACCCAAGGCACCACATTCTCTATGGAAGCCCCTCTTCATGCTTGTGAAGTCAAACACTTAGGTAAGGGATCTTCCACCCTCCTTTATTATCAACCATTATTTTTATGTTATGTCTTTTAATATCTTTTATTACTATGTTGGTATATGATAGAAAATATACAATTAGATCCCATTATATTTATAAATGATAAAATCCCATTTCACTCTAATTTAATCCTTTTATGAACCCTTAGGTGCACCTGTTAACATGCCGAATTTTCATAAGGGATCCCCACTTTCCTCTCATCCTTTAAAATTGAAGAATCTTATTTGAAAGTAGTTCATGTAATATCAAAGGATTATAATGTCATTTTTTATAATCATTATATTATTATTATTATTATTATTATTTTAATGATTTATTATTTATCTGGCCTCATTTTGACACTTACCTAAGCTATTACGATGCCAAACTGTTTTTAGGGATCTTCCACCCTCATCTTCTATCAAGAATTATTTTCATGTGATTTCATTTAATTTCATTTATTACTATGTTAGGATATGTTATAAAATATCCTATTTATTTTCAATTTTATTTTTAAATCATGAGAGACCCATTAACTCTCATTTTTCCCTCTTAAGAACCCTTATGTACTCCTATTACCATGCCAAAATTTCATAAGGGATTCCTTCCTTTCTCATTATTATCCTTGATTCTTTTCTGTTGTAATACCTTTTTAATTTCACATAAAAATTTTCTTTTATTATTTTCAACTCCAAAATAATATGATAAGTATTTTTAATGATAATATATTACTTTATCACTCATTAATTCCATCCATGTACACCGGTAACCATGCCAAAATTTTATATGTTATTTATCTCTTCTTTTTTCTATTCAAGTATTTCTACCATATTATGTATCTAAATTCCATTTAGTATGTTGGAATATTATGTTAAATGACCCCCTTACCACCACTTTCAGGTATAAATAATGATATACCCCTTTATATCTTATCCACTAAACTTATGAATTTCCACAAGACGACGTTATGCTTGTGAAATTGCACTTCATTTTTCGAGCCAATATCATCGTGTAGTGAATTCTATATATATTTTTATATCATGGGTATTCACCATAATGAACATATAAATTTTTATCGGTACTTAAATGTATGTATTTCTCATTCCTTAAAATAGGAATAACTTATGATGTTTATCATTCCACATTATATGATCCATGTGGCACACTTATGCATGAAATTAAATGTTTATAAAGTGTGCACCATAATAGCTCTTAAATGCATTGGGTAATGTTTAGTATCATGATACACCATGTGAAATGAGGGTTTACGCATGATAATTCATGTTTATTTAGTGTTTACTCATTAAAATTAATGTGAAATTATGGTTTACTCATGAAAATCCATATGGAACATTCCCTTATTCATGATAATATCATATTCTATGTTGTTAATACATTTCTATGTTATGATAATAATGCTATGTCATGCCTTTATGTTCAAGTATCTCTTTTGTTCCATTGATAATTCTATTTCTTAACATATATTGTATTCTTCATATTATTCTTATTTTACTCTATTAATAAGATTTATATCTCACCTTTTACTTATATATGTACTGAGGTTATCCATGTAATTCTAAGTATGAGGGAGCATTGTGGTAATGTAAAATAACTATTAAATAGAGATATAGTTTTTTATGTCTTATATTGACATGTAATGTTCCAAATCCCCAAAAACAAAATACATATCAATCATTTGGGTTGCATTAAGTGAAATTTTATGTAATAAATAATGTTTAAATGTGTAATAAATATCATGGTCATTATACCCATGCCCATCGGGTTGTTCTTCTTAATGTGTAGTCATCACATTTCTCACCACATTTATTTTATTCTTGGTTACTCATATTTCCATCCATTTTCATGAATATAAGGAAAAATAAGGATGATTATTTCTAAACATTTAAACACATCAATATTAATTTAGTGAGATTAAATGGAGAACATAATAATTACATTTATTTTTTATCTTATGATTTTATATGCTTTAATCAATCTTATCTATGATCTATTTCCTAACATATAATCATATGGGAGTTTTTGTTCCCTTAAAAATGGTTCATAATGAGTTAATGAATTTTACATACAATATCCCCCATGAGTGTGAGTATAGGTTTACAGTAAGGCTCATTTTTATGTACAATGTTACATAAAGTTAGGCCCAACACACCTAGTTGGAGTAAATATCCCTAGGTAAATCTATTCCATAACCACTTCCACACTTAGTATTCCGGGAGGAATAAATTTTCCTAATAAACTAATTACTGTATACTTACAAAAAAAATTATTTTGTTCTTATAGATAGTCTTATCCACGAGGCCTTTGAAATTGTTTTCTCATCATAATCCAAATATTAAATAATTATTTCCTCTAATATAAACTATATCAACCTTGTTCTATATTACACATTAATACATTATTAATTAAATAAAATTGAAGTAAAGAAAACCTGAATGACCGAGAATTCAATAATATTTTTGAATTAGGTACATAGTATGTCGTCTTAAACATGTGATACAATTATATTATTGAAAACATCTTTAATATGCTTCTAAAATTCCATGTCGTTAAAAACTGCACAAGAAAATCATGAGTAACATATGAAACTGGCGACTAATAATGCCCAGTAAGGGAATAAAAAATGAAATAATATGAAAAATTTAATATGTTAGGAATATAATTAGGGAATAAAAATACTAGAAATCATAAAAATTAAAAATGAAACCTGATATAGTATGATAATCATATCATTGGAAATGTTCCAACAATAAAAATATTATATCATAAACAAAGGTCATGCCCAAACTATAATGAACAAATAGTGGAAAAAGTACTATAATGGATTAAAGGTCACTCCCTGTAAAAGAATTATCTATCATGATACTAAACATTAACCAATTTATTGGAGTTCTATTCATTTTTTGGCTCATCTGTCCCAATCATTTATTTCTAATACTTAAGTGTTCCACATAGAACATACATCATGGATTCATTCATCATTAAAATTTATTAAATGAAAAAAGTATGTAGAACAAGTATATTTTTTTCCAAAATTAAATTTTGTATAAGTGTATAAATGTGAAAAACCATGATAATAAATGGCAATGGTATTCATTACAAAATTGTTTTGGCATGAAAAATCTATGTGAAATTTCGATTGCATAACTATTTCATAAAAAGACTCGTAAAAATATGCTGATAATATAGAATAGATTCTAAAATAATGTATTAATAAAATTGTAATTAATTAGGAAATTCAAAATTATATTCCAACATTATAAATTGGATATATAAGTCATAAGTTAATGAAGAATATTCCATAATGAAAAATATTCTAAATGTATTTCCGCTTGGTAATATGTGTATATAAAGAATCATGTGAGGCTTAATGATTATTAATGGGGGGGGTATAATTAATTATCAAAAGAATGTACTGTGAGATAAGTATTAAAAACCACTTACCAAGATAATCAAATAGAATTTAAGAAGCATAAAATAAAAAAAGTGTTTAAATGGAAATAAGAATAGATAAACTTGTTTCTTGAATGTCTTACACCAAATTCATGGGAGGGGATTTTTTGAGATATTCAGAGTGCTATGGAAGGACTCTAATGTGGGGAAGATAATGTATAGATGAGATATAGGGTGGTTTAGTGATGTTAAATGGGAGCATGGGAGGGTTAATGTAGAAAAAGAGAAATATTTCTATATTTTTTAGGTTTTACACTTTACATATCAAATTAAAAAAAAATCCAAAATGAACCCCTGGTTATTCCAATGTTCTATTCCAAATGGGAGTTATTCTCATTATTTTATAAGGCAAAGGTCTCAACATAATAACATAATCCCCTTACTTATGTAGAAGGGATTCACACTCTTAATGAAATGATTTCAATATCATAAGGTATATTAATTGTTTTATAAGAGTGAAAATCATTTTATCAAATAAAGCAAATAAACCTAAAATATCATTATTTTAAAGGGAAATCATATTTTTGTGTCTTGGATTACTTTTATATTATTAATTACATGACTTTGGATTAGTATGATGTCATAATACCAAAGGTATATTTATATTGTATTTAATTATAAAATAATAAACTTATTATCTAAGAAAATTATGAAAAATCCTCTGTTGGATAATTTTGAAAATGTGAATCTAAAATAATATACATTTTATGTAAATAAATTTCTTTCTATTTGAGTTTTTTAATTGTAAAATAAAATCGACCTTTATTAATAAAGAATTTTTTTTACCATAACATTTAACTAACACTTATAAAAAATACATTTGAATTCCTAAAAAATTATTTGATCATTTATATTTAAAAAATATTTAATATTATAAATTTTAATTTTTTTGAAAAATCTATTAACTCATCAAAATAAATATTATTAATTGGATTTGATTATTAATGGAAAATAATTTTTTTGTTTTATTATAATAGAATACAAATCATTTATAAAGTAACCATAATAGGGTGAAAATATATTAATTATTATACAAAAATTAATTTATTTTCTCATTATTCTAGGGACATGATAAGTATCACATAAATACACCAGGAACCACCCTAAGGGTAAGCTGCAAAACTGTGAGATTTTCATTTCGTGGTTCATCGTACATAGTTTGGGTCGTGATATTGATGAGATTGAATTTATCTTATAAATGGTTACCATCAAACTTATGTATTTGGATATCATCTTTGACTTTATAATGGGAAAATATCATTGATATTATATCCCATAAAAGATAAGATAAACTGGATTCCTAGAGTATGATCTATCTAGTTGAGGCCATGAATTCCTTTCTTTTTGTCAATTGGATTTATTAAAACCCTATATTTATACTAATTGTGTGATCACTATTTAATGGCTATATTTTCAATTGTAATGTTACATTACACACTTTTAAATCAGACTAGATTTTTTAAAATATGTTCATGTGTTTTATATAACCATACTACCATTAAAAGGATAATTTTGTTTGTAACAGTTTTGATCATTATAGGGAATCCAATTTATGGATGTTACTCAGAATTTGAAATAAATAAATGAATAATATTTTATACACAATTAGTCATTTATGTATTATTTTCCACAATTTTATTATAACATAACAGTACATATGTCTCATTTGATTGATTTTTATTTTTTCAATGTGTTGTCATTACAACAAGGGTGCCTGATTTTTGTCAAAGATCATTGGACCTTGAGAGCATAAATCAAGTATTATTATAATCACATATTGTATATTAAAAAATATTGGGTCATTTTCATCACCACCATAATTTTATACTATGTTAGATATGAATAATATATGGAGAACAATACTTTGAATTTTCTTAGGCCACCCTTTACATGTTTTCAACCAGACAAGTTATAACAACCTCATTCTTTATTACACAATAGTCCATCATTTATAATATAAAATTACACATAGTATAAACCAGAAGATGTAAAGATATAGTTTATATAGAAATTAGGTACTAACCAAAACATCATGACCACATAATTCATAAATCAAATTGAAAACATTTTTAACATGATTTTAAAATTCTATTTCTTTTAAAACTTCTCGGGATAACATGGGGCATACATTTAACAAAGGGTGATATCTAAATTCCATAAAGGAAATAAGTATTGGAATAAGATGATACATGATACATAATATGAATATCAAGGGGAATTAAATGTTTGAGAATCATAAAAATTAATAATAATGCATGATATACCATTATAATTATATCATGGTAATTGTGAAAAAAAAAACATAAAACATTGCAGCACAAAACTTTATCATGGCTAACTAAAAATAAATAATTAATAACCACATCAAATAAATGTATCATTTTCAATCTCTATCCTAACTATGAATCTCATGTGAGTAAACATTACCAAATTCATTTGAGGGCTATATTATTCTAGGCGCACCCATAACCGACATTTCATTCTCATGCTTAAGAGTTCCTCATAGATTATAAGGTTTTGAATAATTTTTTATCATGGTTTTTAAAATATCATGGAATTTGGAATAAATACATGTATGTACCATGTGAAATAATTATAATTTTATAACATTTAATTCTATTTATAGTAAATGGGTGTGTTATTCACTACACAATTGTTTTTGAGTGGAAAATTGCGGTGATACTTCTCCAGCATAACGACATCCCACAAAAACCCATAATATGAGTCCATAAGAGATTTATGAGTATCTCATAGTTTCTATATCAATTGGATAAAATGGTGAATATTTAATAACTTATCCCATTATAATTAAATGAAGATAAAATTCATATGTTGAATAAGAAACATGAGTAAAGTGGAGAACAGAAAGGATATCTTACTAGAGTGTGTGACTCCAAATAAATGTGAGAGAATTATTGAGAGATTGGGGGGTTTTGAGAGGACCTGAGAGATGGGATGGATGAGTAAAGAAGTTCTCCAATTATTTTTAGTGAATAGAAATGAGATATTGAGACGGTATATATATGAAATTAGTTGGGATTTCTTAAATATTTATTAATCATTGGGTTTGGACTCCATATAATAAAATAACCAAAACCAAAACCATTACCAATGGTTTTCCTTTAGTTTAGTCTAAATGGAAGTTATTTCCTTTATTTTATTAATCTATGGTAATTAAATAATTATATAATTCAATTTCTTATGTGAGGTTGAGTCATACACATAATGAAATTATTTTAAAATTTTAAAATGATTTAATAATTTTTGAGGATTAATAACATATTTATAAATTTAACCAATCCAACAAAAATTAACATAATTTTAAATATAAAACATTTAATTGGTCATGTATACTTTTTAATTATTAATTACATTCATTTTGGGTAATTATGATGTCAAAATATACAATGTATATTTATAGGAATCTAATTTTTTCTCTAAAATTTGACTGTCTCAGGAAATTATGAAAAATTCACAATTGGATACCTATGAAATTATTATTTAAAAAATAATATTAATTTTATATAAATAACTTTCTAAATTTTTTCATTTTCAT
The DNA here is from genome assembly GCA_963277665.1 of Viscum album. NCBI lineage: Eukaryota > Viridiplantae > Streptophyta > Magnoliopsida > Santalales > Viscaceae > Viscum > Viscum album. The sequence continues at coordinate 1,644,567,896 of OY728145.1, forward strand.
TTTATATATAATAATTTACATTTATTGAAATATGATTTTTTAAAATAACAGGTTTGGAACCCATATAATAATTACATTTGTCTTCATCAAAATTAAATGATAATTTCTATTTAATAAAATTTATTGAATAATAATAAATTATTCAAAAAATTTAATTCAAAATCATATTTAATTCATAAAAAGAACTGACAAAATTAGAATTGAATATTACCCAAAAGTACTATTTGGTTTTTATTAATTCAAAATAAAAAACATGTAATAACTAACAATAATAGGATAAATATATATTAATATATCTATAAAAACAAATTTAAATAATCATATTTATAGGGCATTGAATCACATCTCATTAATAAACAACAATCATTACTATGAGTTTGTTTCCTAAAGGTGAGACTATCACTAGGTGGTTTAGCGTGCATCGCTTGGACTGCTAAATCGATGATATTGAACATCTCTCCTGAATAGTTTCAATCATACTTAACTTATTGGATCACAGTTTGGTCTTGGTAAAGGGAAATTCCTAGTGATTTTTTCACCCTTGAAATTCCAGATAAATGGGATTCACAGGCTACAATCCTATTAGTTGAGGTTATCTACTATTATATCTCTCTCAATAGGACACGTAAAAACATTATATTTATGCTAATCATGTTCTCACCATTAAATGAATATTTTAATAATAATAATGATGCATAGTTGTCATTTAAATTTAATAGGATACACTAAATCCCAATAAAATCATGCATTTTATATAACCATATTATATAACAATACATTTAACAAATTCGAATTGAAAATTTTAATTATAACCAATTTTTTGGTTACAAATATCTCCACATAAGATATTTCATCATCAAAATTCCCATTTCTCACACTGAAATAGATGAGGGTAATTATTTATCATCACATACTCTAATTCTCAATGTCACTTATTCAAACTTATGGTTTCTCCATAAAACATTTACATGGCACATTGTATTATTTCGTAGAACATTATATCTTTGGTAAAAGATTTTCAAATAATTAACTTCATATGAAAGATCATTATATATTAGAACCACCTATTAATTGAGTTCGTGTATGAGTTTGGTATGTACATTCTCACAAGAGATTCATGTAATACATAACATACTTGAGATAGGTTAGGTGAGAGTGCTATTTGGTTGGCCACAACTCTAATGAGAGTAGGGATCTCAAAGGTGATGATGTATTTTGGAATATGATTTATCATCATATCAAAAATCACCACATTCTTCCATATAGATATGTTTAGTAATACCGTGTTCCAATTATAAAAATCTACGTATCATTAATGATTGTCAACAAAGATCTTTTTTGAATATAATCATTTTTGATGTGCGTCTAATTTTCCATAACATTTTTCCTCATTTCATCTACCATTTCTGTTCCTAAGTATTTTAATTCACCACCATTATCCAAGAATTTTTGTTTTATTAACCTCTTCCCATAAATGGATTATAATGGATACATTTATTTGTTCAAGTGAAAATTATTTTGGTATGAGAACACAACTCGAGGTATATTTTGGTCTCATTCTCTTCTGAATTACAAAGAACATTCTATCAATATGTCCTCAAGGGTTTGAATTATCCACTCTAACTAGAAAATAGTTTGAGGACGATATGATGTAATGATTTTTAGGTTACTATTTAGATCATGTTCTATACATTTCAAGAACTTGTTGTTGAATCTTAGATGTCATTCAGAAATAATTAATAGTGGTACTCTATAAAGCCTAACCACTTCTCTATTGTATATATCTGAATGTTTCTCCATTAAGAAGTCCTCTCTAATTACAATGATTTGTACAATATTTATATTATTATAAAACAAATATCTATATATTGATATTACTTCATGATGTCTTTGTAAGATGAATGATAATGTTCATGGTGATGTTTTTCAATTTCTATACAGGTATAGGTAGTTGTTACATAAGCGTCTTGAGTTTTTTCTTTCTTCTTTCACTTTCATATATACAACATATTTTAATAAATATTTCATGATATCTATCTTTATTTTTATCCTAAAATTGTGTTCTTGTAGAGATTGATACGTCATTGTACTTCCTGGGTGGATGGAGAAGGATGACCTATGTGAATAATCAAATAGATACACCCTTAACTAGGTATTTTATAGTACACATAGTCTCTACCCAATCTCAATACTCCATCTTCATTTACAATGAAATCGATGGATTTCACCTTTTCGGTTTCCAATTTTTTTTATTCTCACATAATCTCTTTGAGAATCATTTACCTTCTCTAGAAGTGATGATTGAGGATACATGGGTGAATGTATTGATGAAGTTCCTTCCATTAAGATTATCATATCCATCATTTACAAATATATAAAGATAAGAACCCTCTCAATTCTCATCAATGATATATTTTGTATATTTTTTCTTCATAGAAAATCATCAAATTTATTTGATTTTCTATGATTGTAGTGGATTGATGAGCCATAGTCTTTGATCAGTTGTAACCACCTTCATTAGCACACATTCATCCCTTTATTTGAATATATACTTGGGGATTTTGTGATCCATATATATATATATATCACTTATCCCTAACGATATAAGGAAACCATATTTTCAAATTGAATATTAATAATTCTAGATCTAGATACTGTGTTGTTTACTTCTATTCACAACCCCTCAACTACCATGATATATATGCCCTGAATTTTTCATTTTACATTAACACATATCCAAATACCTTCTTCAAGGAATCACTTAATACAATAATGAATTCTCTACATTTTCAAAGTGTGAGCACAGGGGCAGTGATAATACTGATTTCTGACTTTTTAAAGCTCTCTTCATTCATCATTCTATGAAATCATGAATCTATTCTGCGTTAATTTTTTTTTTTGATTTTAAAATCATAATAAACTTCTCTCAAATCATTATAGTACCAATCTAATCCACGAAAACTATAGATATCTTTCATAGATGTTGGATTTGGTCATCCTTAAATTTTTTTTATCTATTTAGGGTCTACATATATCAAATTTATGGAGTTGATATATCTTTTGAATGATCCTTCCTTCTACCAGATCATACATTTTATGTATATTTCATAAATACTATCCTTTCGCATAGGCTTTAGAATAGTTCACATTTTCTCCTCATGAACCTCATTGGATTCATTGAATATTAGAATATCATGTATAAATACTAGAAAAAATTTGTCAAGGTAATCTCAAACAACATGATTCATTAATTCCTTGCTGATTTATAGAGAATTAGTGATTTTGGATGGAATTACTATGAACTCATAGTTCAAGTACCTTGTTTGTAATGCATTCTTAGGGATATCCTCATTCTTCACCAAATGATTGTAATATCCGAATGATAGGTCTACCTTGGAGAAGTAATTACATCCAAATATCTGATTGAACAAATCATCAATATGAAGTAGAGGACACTTGTTCTATATCATTATCTTTTTAATCTCTAGATAATCAACATAGTGGCATGTTGAACCATCCTTGTTCTTCAAGAATAGGACAAGTTCACCCCTGGTGAAGCACTTGGGTATATGAACCCTTTATCTAGATTCTCAGGTAGTTGTTTCTTTACCTCCACATGTTACACAATTCCCATTCTGTATATAGTATTGTATAATGGTAACACCCTAGGTATAATATCAATTCAAAATTCCACTTCTCATCTTGGAGGGAGACCTATGAATTTCTCAGGAAACACTCTAATGTATTCCATCAAAATATGAATTTATTTTAGGATGATTCAATCCTTTGAGTCAATTTTTTGATCTAGAAATGCTGACTTGAAAGGATATATTATCTAGGATTTTGATGTTGGTGAAAAAAATATTCATCATCCTCTTTGAACATTTACCATATCGAGGGTCAATTCATGAAACATATAATGGTTTATTTATTATGGAAATTTATGTTTTCTTTATATAGAGAAAGACAATCCATACCCATTATTGAATCAATTTCCATGAAAGGGGGTATGAGAAGGTTCATTGGAATGGTTAGCCCCCAAATTTTGATTATAGATAAGTTATATTCATATAATGAAATAAGTACACTATTTTTTGCTATCCTCTTCTATGATTTCAGGTAATGTTTTAATAGTTATACTAAAAATTCATGATAATATGAAATTAATAGAACTATAATTATAAAGTATGTTTTCTATCCATGAATTAATAACTAGCATACCTATCATCTGTTCATTAATGGGATCCACCTCTATGGTCGCGATGGAAAAATATATCCTTTACTTCATTCAAGGTTTCTAGTTTTCATGAGAATCCCATGTCCTAGTTAATTGTTTTGTAAAGTTCCTTATTTCCTTATAAATGAATTAATGAAAAATGCCTTGAGGTTCGACTGGAACATTCCATTTGTTAATCACATTAGTGGGTTCCTCCTATCGACAATCACTAACTTTGTTCCCTAAATCCCTATACCTAATTAAAATTTTTATACCCCTTTGAAAATTTCTGATTTGATTCTTTCTACACATATGAAAAGTGGGATGATGAATATTTTTAGAGCCATTTGATTTGTCCACGAGATTTCATGAATAAATCTCCACTTTCTGCTTCTTATCCCTATGATTCAAATCATATTTTAAGATATCAATATGAAAAATGATTGTACATTGACCAATTTACTCATATCAATAAAGTAACATGTAACCAATTATTATCATTGACTATGTTTTATCCCACCGATTATGCATTAAACCTTTCAATAGGGGTAACTACAAATCCATATGTATACAGTGCAAGTCTGGTAAAGTTTCCTCGTAATCCCAATAGATTCATCATATTTTGTTGCGGGAAATGAAATATGATTCAATTTTATGTTTAAGGGTGTTTTTGGGAATTGGGAACATAGAATAACATCTTTAATATGTGATATAGGAATATTATTAAATCTTCCTTAACATTCTTCTAGAATTCTATGGAATTTAAAATGCATGGGATAACCTAGGTACATTCATAATAAATGGGTGAGAAGGTAATTATAGTAAGGTCATAAACAAGAAATAATGTGATACATAATATTAAATATTCATATTAATGTGGAATAAAATATGTAAGAATAATAAAAATCAATAAAAATGCATTATATAGAATGATAATCCCAATATGGGATATGTAAAAACAACATAAAACATTATATCATTATCATAGGTCAAGGATAACTACAATGACATCATGATGAAAAATGTCCCACAAAGAAATAAGGATCACTCCCTACCCAACATAATGTCTCATAAGACTAAGGAATACCCAATGCATTGAATCACTCTATAATTTTGGGAGCACCCATCACATTCATTTCATTCTCATGCTTACGTGTGACACATAGAAAATAAAACATATTATAATTTATCCTCTTATTTTAATCCATGATCACGGAGTGTAGAATATAAAAATGTAACTCATAAGTAAATGAAATATATGTGTATAGAAATTGATAACCTTGATAGGAAATTGTTGTTGTATGCACTAAAAAATTTATTAGGCATGGAAAATGGCAGTGAATCATCATATAAATAATTTCATCACTTAAATATTCATAAAATGGGTTTATGAGTGTGAAAGGACTATTTCATATGTTTGACATCAATTATACTATTCAGGGGATATTTAATAACATATCCCATCATATGGAAATGATGATAAGATACATAAGTTAAAGAAGATCCTCAAATAAAAAGGAGAAAAGAATAGATCCCTAATATGAGTCTATGACTCCAAATTATTTTTAGGGATTCATGAGAGTTTGGGGGCACCATAGAAGAATTATAGATAGGGGAGTTAAGTTTAAGGATAATTTTTTAATGTTTTTTCGTGAAAAGAGATGGTTTCTTCATGGTATTTACATTTTAAATGTGTTTCTATTTATTTAATATTGATCAAACAAATATTTTAGACTCTATGAAATAATGTAATCATAACCACAAAACATTACATAGTTTTTCCTTGGTTTATAAAAAAGGGAGTTGTTTCCATTATTTTTATAATTCCATGGATAGAAATTAATTAAATAATTTCTGTCCCTATATGGAGGTGAGTCATACTCTTAAATAAATGATTTTAAACCCATAAATTATATTAATTGGTAAAAGGGATTCATAATGGATTTATATAATTAAGAAAATGAATTTAAAATATCATTATTTTAAATACAACACATAAATTTTTTCATGTATACCTTTTATAGTATTTACTAAACCACTTATGTGTCATTACGATTTCATAATACAGAAAGTATATATGTATTGTTTTTAACCTAAATATTCAACTATATTAAGAAACTATAAAGAATTACCTCTTGGATAATTTTGATATTATGATTACAAAAAATATATTCATTTTATGTAAAGAATTTTATTAATATGTGAATTTTCAATGAATCTGGGAGTTCGATATTTCTCAATACCATATTAAAATAGTAATACATGGTCGCTTGGGCTAACAACAAAGATCACCATGAATGAAGGAGGAAGTCGACATAAACAAGACTGAAACAATTAGTGGAAAGTATTTCTTATGTAAAGAATATATATAGGGGATAATATGGGTGTCAAACACCTCAAAATGGGGATCAACAAAATAATAAAATGAAATCATATAGATTGGATCATGGAAATGCATAATTTAAATGAATATATATGAATTGAATTTTTATCACAACCAATATTATAATCATAAGGTTGATATAAAAAATAATGAGTCCATCATCAATTTAGATCAATCACTTGTGAAGAATGTTGATTCCAAAAATGTTGATGATTTTTTGAACACATTATTCATAAATTCACCATGATTGTGTTTTCATTCAATCATCATGTCACAATTCACCAAAGAAGGGTGATGGAATTATCCACTCAACTTTCCATGAGTTAAGTGGATAGATATGGAGGTATTCCATAAAAGAATAATTTTTTGTGGAAATAATTTTGAGAGATTAAATGAATTGTTTAAATATTTTAATTAATTAATTAAATTATTATACCCAAAAACAGACCCCTTATCTGAATGTAATACACCAACACATTTTTTTACCCCACCAGGGATAAATTCCATGTGCCAAATTCAGATATGGTCTCCTAATTTATTTAATAGTCTCAATTTTAGAGATAGTTACATTTTACAAGAAAACTACAAGTCCTTGATAAAAAAACACATTTAATATATTTATAAAATTAATTTTGGGTACACCATGATTTACATTCACATTCTTTATGATTTCATTGGTTCAAAAATATTCCTTGATATATTTTAATTACTTGTAATGAAAAATAAGGTTCTCTCAAATTAATAATTATACATGTTAAACAGTACAATATATTTTTTATTCTATATCAATATTTTATGCATCATTTAAATTTTACATAAAAATAGTTTATAATTATTAATTCTACATTATTATACCATGTAATATGTTATAACTTCATGATTATCCTATTTTAGATTTATATTTTAATTCCAAGATAAATGATAGTGAAATCATGTTCAATGAGATATTCTTTACTGATGAGGGGCTTATTACATAAATAAAGTTATTTTGAACGGTATATTTTGTATCATATGTAGATAATTTAATCTAAAATCCTCCATAACTCGTTGATAATGATTTACGCCATAATTAGATTTTGTGATAATGAATTTTTATGGTCCCTTGATTCCTAATAAAAATGTGGTATATAGTAATGACAAGAAGATAATGATGTGTAGAAAATTCTATGAAATGCGGTCTGGTGTTTGTTAAATTTATTAATATATGTTGAACAATATATAATAAAAATTTGATGATTTTTTTAAAATTGTATTTAATGTTTCAAATATTATTGTAATCATTATAATCAATTGTGTGTTTTTTGTTATCTCGATTGGATTCAGACTATCAGATTAACATAGTTTCTATCAGTAGATCACAAACAATACATAAAGGTGTTTCATAATTTATATGAGTGATAGAATAATATATTTTTTCCACAATGTTTGTAGTTTTGGCACATAGACAACACATTGTTATGGGAATCTATTAATATAATCTACGAATATTTAGTTTTTTTTGTTGGTTTTATGAGGTTAGATCATGTTTTGGTAAAATATAAGTCAAGAACATGAATTTCAATTTGGTAACATCTAGTTATTCTTTCATATTTAGCACATAGTTTTTAATAGCTTTCTTTAAAAATGTTATGCCTGCCAATATTCACTATGAATTTGATATCACCTATGAACCTCATAAATTTTTTTCAACCCCTGCTAATTATTTGATAAATTATTTTCATTTCATTTTAGATGTCATTATTTTTTCATAATGATATATTAATTATAATAATATAATATACATTTTCAGTCAAAAGGATGAATGATTTATTCCTAACTAAATTCAGTTTTCATGCACAATTCCTTTTTATTTAGAAGACATATTTCAAAATTATATTATTTTAACCTGATCAAATTGTTATCATTTTAGAATTCATCATGTCAAAAATTTATTAAAATTTGTTTTATATATTTATGAATAGTTTTATTTTTCAATGAGTATTAAAAAATATTTATTTTAACTAGAATGTTTTTTTTATTTCTAATATATGACATGTAAAATTTGATTTTCTATTTATTATAAAATTTATGAATATTAAATTAATTGAAAAATAAAATAAAATATTGTTTGTAAATAATTTTATACATTTATTTGGAAAAAAATTTAAATACATTAGAGGGCCTTTTTCCCAAATTAAACATTCGCATCATGTTATCAGTTTTCCTTTTTAATGAAATTCATCCACTTAAAAAACAGAATCACGATGAATTGATTCAATATTTTTAATTAGTAAGTAAAAACAAGGTAGATATTCTAATTTTATATCATTATGAATAGTAATAATAATAATATTTTGTTACCCATGTAAATGAAAAATTTGTTAATAATGGTTAAAAATAACGTGATTATGCATAAAATTCATTCTAAAAAAATATTTATTTAATCAAATGTGTTTATTTATAATGTAATCATCTTTAATTGTAAAATATTTACACTTTATCTTTAAAATTTGATTTTTATTATTATATTCTACAATTTATCAAAAACTTTTAATGGTGACTATTTTGATTTTATATTCCTCTCATATGTTTATATAGTGATAAAAATAACTTATAAATTAATAATAATGATTATTTATTATAAAGGAAATTTTTTTCTTAGTATTTTATTTCTTATTTTTTGGGGAAATAATTACTCTAAAAGATTATTCAACAACAACATAGTTCTTGTGAAAGCATTTAAAAATCATGTAATTTATATTATATACTATAAAGGTAATAATTTTTGCGTGATTAAAATTGTTCAATGTATTTGAAGGGTAAATAATTAATATTATATATGAATAAAATTTTTATATAAAAATTAAATTAAAATGACTTAGGTCTTTTATTTCAAATTATATGAATAGTATAATACAAATATTAATGATATTTTAAATTTAAAACTATTTTTTATGATATAAAATTCATAAAAACCAATATCTAAAAATGTGACAGGGATAATTTTGATAATATCAACTATGAACCCTTTATTATTCATTTTACCAATTTTTATTACTTTCTTTACCCATATAGTATAAAAAAATTGAATTGATGAAATTTTCAAAATGGTTAATGGGGATAAAACCCAGGGATAACGGTTAAAAACAATCTAAACATGTGAAAAATAAATTGGACTGTAATTTCAAATCATCATAAAACAATAATATATTTATATCAATTTTAGGCCAGTTTAACATGAAAGTTATTTTATATAAAATTAATTCATTATTAAAATCCATGAATTCCGCTCTCCTCCCTTGTAAAGGGACCCCTATAAACCCCATACACATATCAATTTATAACTCTATCTCATCCATACACTAACAATATTCATTCATATATTCTATAACTAGGAATAAATTGACTTAGTTGGGATAGAATACCAACTATAGAGATCTTATGGTTTGATGAAAATGTTTTTTCCAAAATAAGTTGTATAGTATTTAACTGAATGTTTTCGTAAAATTTATCCTTCAATATCATTCAAATCATATTCTTACATTCATAAATATTAAAAATATAATAAGATATTAAATAAAATTTTTATATTTTAATGTAATATCCTCTATCCATATCCTTATTTCATCGCATGGATGATGAAACCATCGTTAATTTGTATATAGGACCCTAACTTGAAAAACTGATGTTATTTTCTTAAGAACCACATATCTATATATAAAATGGGGAAATTAATTAATATATGACATTAAATAAAATATTTATCTTTCTAGAAATATAATATATCCTAAATTCATTACCTTTTCATCACTTAATGAAGGATAACTTTTGTATGCGTATATACGGATTATCACAAACATGAAGCAATGTGGTTTTTTATGACCAAATCAGAAAGATTATATAGATAAGTTTTATAAGGAATTAATATACTATTTATGAAATAATAAAAAATATTTAAAAATAAAATAAAAAATAACTTATATTCATCATGTGTGATGAAAAAAATGAAATTTTACTCATGCATACCTACGACATACCATCTCAATGATTTCAACATAGTTAATTTTTCATTATAATCATTAATAAATAGTTTACAAATTATTATAATATATAACATTTTTACGGAATTCATGATTATTATTCTATAGGTTAATTAATAATGGAAACTTTTACTATAATTATCTTATCATAATCATTATGGGGGTATTTTTCAAACATTGTACAAAAAGAATCATAAATTTAATTGATTATATAGTTAAATATAAAACAGTGATAAATAAATAGCGGTATAATGAGAATGAATTATTTTTATAAAACTAAATAATTTACATAATTTTATTATTCAAGATGACAAATAATATACATGACAAGTTTGACTCAAGACACAAGACACATTATCCTAAAATAAATATTTTTAATATTTTAATGATATTTTTCTAAATTTTATTCTTCAATATCCATATTTATAAACTTATATTTTAAATTTTTTTTGGAAATAAATAAAGTAAAAATGATATTTCATATCTATTTTTACTATATTCTAGAGGCATTTAAATAAGTCCATGTGAAAAAATATTTTATATTTCACCACATAAGTAAAAAATGAATGTTCAATTTTAATATTCATGGCATGATTGACTTTTCCCACCACCATAAAAATAATTTTTTATGAAACATTTTTAATATATTCGTATCGTTGAATCTAATCTTTCACTTTGGTATGGGTGTTTTAATTTTAGAAATCATGTTTTTAAATAAAGGGATATCCCTATATTTGAAAATGATTTTCTTATTGGTTCAATATTATATATATTTATATGATATTGGTGTTTAAAATGAATTATTTTAAGTAGATAATGTTTTTTTAACCTTGGACATTGTTTATGATATTGTTTTAGTATGATAAATTTCATGTTGTTGTTTAGACTCGATAATTCTCAATATGCCCAGTGATCCTTATATTTCACTCTAATTAATTGGTTAATTATTATTATTTAATTATAAATACCTTTTACTCGACTCTAATGGTTATTTATATATTTTTTAAATAGGTTCTTGTTTGGTTTCCACGATCAATATATTTAAGGACCCAACCTTATAACATTACATAATCATGAATTAAATGAATAATTGACATTGATGATCTTTCAGGTTTAGTGTTTTATAGAATTAGTCCATATCTACTAAATTACATCTCAAAAATTATAGAGTAGACACTTCTAGTAAGTTTCTACTTTTTTCACAATATAAAAACTCTTTATATATGGATTCAAGTCTAGTGCCATGTTTTAGACAGCATGGCTTTTCCTTGATCCCATCCTCGACACTATTCATCTTTAGGTCCTGTGAAAAACATTTCAAAACATGGGATGAGCATAAAAATCTCAGTAAGGGTTATAAAACAAAGAAACAAAACAATATTTCATAATTACATACATGACATAAGATCTTTAACTTACCTCATTAAATCATAATATTCTTGAATTACACATAGAAATCATAAATCATAATGGTAACTTGTTGCATCCACATCATACATACATTGAAGCTATCAGAGCTACATAGGGAGTTACCTTTGGAAAACCTATCATAGTATTTTTCATAGATATATTAGGATAATCATTAAAGGTTACCTCTTTCATATTAACTAATGCATTGGAGAGCAATATTGGGCACAACCACCCTAGATTTATCACGGAACCACCCGTATACGTAAACAATGCCCAAGGTCCATAATATAATCATAACACAAAATATAAGCATAAAGAAAATATAACATTCCCAAATTGTAACCACAATATATCTTTTCATGATATTGAACAAGATATTGAAATAATATATCCAAAAACCATTTTTGAATCCAAAATACGGAAAAGAGAATATGGTATTTGTTATCCCCTTAAAAAATACTTCCTGTTAAGAATGCCAATGATCAAGTAATACGTGTGGGGGTAGAAAGGTCGTTATCACCACATACATTAAAAGAAACTTTATTTTTGTTGATTAGTAAAATAATTCCTAGAAAAAGAATCCATTTTAATGAAATTAAAAGTCACAGGTGTTTATATGGTGTATAAATTAAAGTCGTCTATTAAAAAAAATTGTCTCAATGAATGGAGATTGAGACAAAGTCCCTTACCTCATGTATGATTTGACCCATTCATTCTTTAATCTCCAAAATAAAAAACTAATGTTAATTTATACTTGACTAAGAACCTTTTTCAAGTTTATTAATTAATTTATATCAATTATTACCTTGTTATATGTAACGCCCTGACCCCAGCTACCCAAAGTCGGTGCATTATTAAATAACATTGGCATGATCACAAGTGATCAAATACCGAAAGACCGATCAGTTTAGTAGCTTTGGAAACACTAGATATATTTATAAGTCATACATTACATCATAAATTAAAAAAAATACAACAACGTCTTTCCTTAATATCCCCTCATACTATCCTTGCGGGTCATTCATAAAATACTTCTTCACATCCAGGGAAAAACTTAACATTGAAAGGGGTGAGCTCATATGCTCTGTAAGAATAAAAATATAGCAGAAACTGGCATAAATAAAAATAAACATTTAAGGAAATGCATAACTAAAATTAAAGCCTTTTAAACATGAACATCATTATAATATAGAAATGATAAAATGAAATAATGACATTTAATTATTCACATGGATATTCTACTAAAAAAATAATCACATGAAATATCAATAACCACTTTCATAACAAGGGAATGCATAATTCTGAAATTTAATTTCTGTGTCATGGCCTCATGCCAAGACCTAAGAGAAAATTGTAACCGAAAACCAACCTGGGGAGCCTCTGTAACCGGGCGCCATCCTGGAGAGACTCTGTAACTGAACTCCAACCGGAGTGCCTCTAATAACCGGACACCAACCTGGATAGCCTCTAATAATAGGACACCAACCCTGAGGGTCTGCTGTAACTGGACCCCAACCCGGAGGGCATACTTTTACTGGTCCCCAACACGAAACATACTAGTCCAACACATTCATCTTAATAAGAGGATAAAATATAACATAATATTCATATTAAAACTAGCATACAAAATGAAAAAAACATTAATCATAAACCGTTAATGGCATAAAAATAACTCATCCATAGTCAAACATATCAGAAAACCATAAATACAATATGGAAGATTTGTATCATAATAAATCAACTTCAAACAAGTGTAAAATTTATCAAAGGATGTTGATATATATGAAATCAATACTATTTAAGAGAAAAACATATATTTTTGAAATCATTTAAATGTCACATAATTATAAAAGAAACAATTTACTTTGAAAATATTCTTATAAGATTTTTAGGGAAGCTTCAATGATTTTATAACGGCATAAAATAGCCGCACCTACTGTATAAGTTAAAAGAAATACATTCTTACCTTAATTCTGTTGAAAAGGTTAAAAAGGACCTTGTTTAGAAAACAAATAAAAGATTCCTTTATAAACTTTTTATAAAAAGTCAAAAAGGGTATAAATTACTTTAACCCATATTCTTTAAAATATTAAGAATGTTTTGAAATACATTTTTATGAAACATGGATGTGGATGATAAAGAGGTCCCAGTAGATAATTACGTATATATAACCTCGGATAATGAAGAGATTGTGAAATAAACCCTTACCAATTTGGAAACATACGAAACATGCACCCCATGAAAGAGGTATCACACAATGAATTTTTAAATACTCATTAATTAAAGTGTATTACACAAAGAATACAATTATGGGAAGTACATACACCACATAAAAGGTAATAGTTGAAATATGGTATGAATCTCATAGGATTGAGGAGTGAGATGAAAACCCTTTACCCTGTACTTTTTCTTGGTTGAGGGTAGGTTAACCTCCTGTATAATGGTGAAACAATTGTTATTAAATTATAATAGAATCATATACATTAATATGATATCATATATGATCATTTAACATTGATTTGATAATAATATCTTAGTATTATCATTGTTTCGGGTGTTAACTTACTCGTTTTCTGTTATATATTTTATTACATAAGCCATGTTTTTTATGTATAGGTTGTATCTCATTCGTATCCAGAATTATATCAAGTCATTAAACATTCTTTTTAATCATCAAATGATAATTATAATTGCATGGATACGATGGGGAATGGATCTCATCGCATTCGTGGAGACGGTAGTCCGTCCGTACGCACGAGTGAAAATATCACTCTTTTGATGTTCAAATAATCTAAAATTCTAAATTATATAATATATAATGAATAATTATCATGTTATATTTATTATTTACATGAATTATACATCATTATTATACCCATCCATATAATAATGTTTTTAATAACAATTACACCGCGACGTGGAGACGGTAATCCGTACGTACGCACGTATGGTGACATGTCATTAAAAGGACGGATAAAATACTAAATATGGTAGTCAAATATTTATAATAACATCACTATATATAGGAGATAATGGATTTATTATTTTATAAAGGAAATAAAAAAAAATAAGATGTTGAAGATGAAAAGAACTTGAAAAAGGGTGGTGAAAACATTACCTCTTCTTCGGGTTCTTCCTTTTGATTTGATCAAAAGGGCTCCTTCAGTTGTCTTTTTGAACTAAGTAAAGACTCTAGGATAAAGGGAGGGAAGTTGAGAGAATATATGGATTGGTTATGGCCAATCTAAATGGCTTTGAAGTTGTGAAGAATTGGTTAGAAGATGTGTCCTTCTATAAGGGGGGAGGGGCTCTTTAGGAAAAACATAAAGTATTTTTCTATAATAAATTCATATTTAGTATATAATTCCTCAAAAGTGGATTATTAAAATCCTATGGTGGGGATCAGTCTAAATCCTTTCAACCAATATATTCTAGATAGTTTTGGGTCATTATATTAACCTTATCATTTAGTTTTGACTCTTTGTTAATTAGTGTGACAGTTACCATGTCCCTTTGTATTTTTATATATTATATAGTTAATAAACATACTATATACCTCCAATCGACAGCCACATGGTCCATTAATGATACACATATAATGATACAAGACCTTTTTCCGACCCTTATATTTTTAGGAATTTAATATCAATTAATAATATAATATTTGTTTTAAAAACTCTTTTATGTCATTTTTGACACTATTTGGTATTTGATTTTTTGTGAAAATTATAAAAGCACGATTAATTAGAAAAAAGGTTAATTAAATAAATCCTAACATGTCATATTAACCTATAAAATTAGATTAATTCATTAAAAGTCTCAAATTATATTTATTTGATTATTTATAATACCAATTATTTTAATATTTCACTAATAAGGTAATTACTGTGTCATCATTGTGTCATAAATAAATTAAATTATTTAATGTCTAAAAATTATAAATAAACTACCATTATGTATGAAATGTTTGTCCATTTCTAATGAATATTTATAATTGAAAATATAACAAATATAACCTTATGTAAAAATTGTTTTTCTAAAAGATATAGCTTTATTTCATTTTTGTATTTACTTTAACGCAATTAATATATAGTGTCATTACCACTTACAAGTGGATCCATGGGGTCCCAAAATAGATCCAAAGATTCCCATCGTCGGACATGTATCAACCAATTGGGTTAAGACACGTTTTAGGGTAATTTGTTATTATTAAAATATTATTATTTTTACCCTTATTTACCAGATTTAACCATTAACCATGGTAAATAAAATATTTACCGAAGTAATTATTCAAACTGTCTAAAAATAAAAGATAACTATTTTAAAAATTTGGACTTTCTAATTCCAAATATTAATTCCATTTTTTCAAATTCAAAACACAGAAGTGGCAGAAATTAATTTAAAATTAATTCCCGCTGTCAAAAGAAAAAGCGTGTTTTAAAGAGATTATAACGATCAAAAGATT
This sequence comes from Viscum album, assembly GCA_963277665.1. NCBI lineage: Eukaryota > Viridiplantae > Streptophyta > Magnoliopsida > Santalales > Viscaceae > Viscum > Viscum album. Next base: position 1,644,584,389 of record OY728145.1, read on the forward strand.
GACAGTAGTTTATGTCCGGTTTAAATGTGAAATTATTTATGATGACTAAAATTTTATTAAAAGTTAAAAATATGTTCTAAATATACTTTAAAACCACTCAAATTCATAATTTATCACTATTAATTATTTCGATTAAAAAAGTTGTTTTAAATTAAAAATTAGTAATTTTCACTATTCATCAAAATATAAAAGTTATCCCAAATGTACCAAAATTACATCCTAGGATAACTTTAATATTCTGAATGCAAAAATTATGTCCATTTGGAATGATAAAATGTATAAAATTTCAAAAAGTGGGTATTAGTATTCATAACGGCTACATTGATTGGTCGTGACGTGTTAGAATCTCGAAGTTGCGTACAACACACGCTAATGTATTATTCAAAGAGAAGCATACCATGGAAGCTGGGGATGATACATTCTCCCCTCCTTAAAAGAATTTCGTCCTCATAATTGGAAGTTTTTCTTTGAAAGTAAAAGGTTGAATATAGAGAATACCTTTTTGGAAAACCCATATCGAAAATAGGGTTAATAAAATTTAGTTTTAATAAGAGGGAAATGGAAATGAGAATGTCACCACCAAATTAGGGTTTATAATAGGAGAACATTGTTGGAAATTATAGACATGTAATTAGAGGGAAAATGTAAATATTTATAAGGAGTAATTTAGGTCATTAATCACAAACAAGTGTAGAATTGAGGGCCTCTAAGCCATCAGTCTGTGATGATTTAAAATATCATCCGTTCAACAAAACATAAGGTATTAGGAAAACAAATTTTTTGTCTTAATATCCCATAACTAATGTTCAATAATTAATTTTTTCATATAATAATATAAATATATATATATATACATCTTGAGAAGAAGAGTTTTCATCCTTCAACTAATTTCTACCACAAATTCATCTTTCACTCCAAATGATAATAGAACTTAAAAAAATTATATTTATCCTAATAGTATAAGGTTACAATCATTAACACATACCATTATAATGAAAAACATATTTTCTAATAAGTAGGGACTTCTTGTAGGCTAGAGGTATGTAATAAAGGCATGTCGCACTATGGTTGCCAGTTTGATTCCTGCTGCTTTGTCCGATGCGACAGGTTATCGCCCAACCTACAGGTTGTCCTTTTCCTAAAACTATAGTATAATAATATTCCAAAAAATCCTAATAAATGTTTTAACCTTGAATAATACTATCCAATGTTCAACTTAATCCATTACTAAACATTATAGTTATCCAAAGTACCTCTGTCCAAACTCTCTGTAAAAGGTATCTAAATTCCAAAATCAATAGCAACGTCAGATTCTCCAAACAGAGTAATGTTTCTCTTATTGTCACATACTGAAAATATGATTACCTTAGTCATATTAAACCCATAATGAAAACAACAAGTACTTAAGTACAATCCATATATATATCATGTTATTCTCATAACCAGAATATAATCCTCAAGTCTAAAAACACAACTACATTAATTATTCATCTTCAACTGTAGTATCTGCATAAGCTTGGCCTTGTTCCCTTGGACTTTTCTGAGGTATGTTTCCCTGACGCTTAGAAAATTCATTCACATAATGCCCCATTTCTCTATAATTTTAGCATTCAACATTGATAGCCTCCTTTTTTCCCTTGCAATCACGTGTCTGATGACCTTTTTCTCCACATTTGTAACAAACTCTCATTCCTTTTAGGCAAGTACCGGGGTGTTTCTTCCCACAATTTTCACATAATGGAAAATCATTCTTTCCCTTTTTCCCTTTATCTATCTCTTGCTCCATCGTTCTCTTCTTCTCTTTCGTTACTTTATGGTCATAAGGTTTATAAAATTCCTTTTCTGTCTTAATAGCACATGAGACTATATCTTCGTACGTTGAGAAATATTGTGAGACTAATTCTCGATGAAGAAATGGTTTCAACCCATCAAAGAAATGATCAATATTACTTCTTGGGATATGTATATAATCTCCATCATACCATGCTAACCTTGTAAAGTTATACTCATACTTTTCAAAATTCTCATCCTCTTTTGGTCTCAAGCTCAGAAATTGCCTTTTTATATCTTCTCGATGTTCACGAGGAAAGTATTTTTCTATAAATAGATCTTTGAACTCCATACATTCCATATTTGATACTTCATCATATTCCTTCGTGTTTTTAATCAATGACCACCATTAATCAGCATCTTCAGTGAGGTGGTAAACTGCCATGATAACTTTTTCCCTTTCACTACTCCCCAAAGCCTGAAATATTTTCTCTAGGAAACTTATCCTTTTCTCAGCTACCAATGGATTTGTACTCCCATTCAATGATGGACTTTTTTTCCTCATGAAGCGATCTAACATTGATCCTCCAGGCTGTGGATCCGGGTCGTCCATACGGGTAAGGTTATTATTCATAACCCGAGTAAGTTTTCCCAGTATGGTGATAAGTTAATCAGCACCAGTTGCATCACTCGATCCACTATAATTATCTTGAGCAGGCGGTAAATCACTACATGGAGTGCATGCATTAATATAGTTTCCATTTCATCCACTAGGCGCCATTTCTAAATAGTGTCATAAACTAGATCAGTTTATGTATCAAAATACATAATTCCATACTTGTAAAACACTTAAAATAAATTGAACTATTTATGGATATGATCCATAATCATAGAAATGTTTTCTTTGAGGAAATATATACTCATAAACTCTTCATAATGGTTTTTAAAGAAAATTTGAATTATCCTAAGCATATCCCTCGGGAGTTTCGTAACCAAGATTGCAGCCAGGCCCATTGTCATGCATCAGTTATCGTTCGATTCTAGCTCAAAGCAGTGTTTTCGGGTTTTACCCCTAGGTATATCTGTGCCAGATCCACCTCTGCCTGTTCGTATCCAGACAAGGATGTATTGCTCGGAAAACTCACAAACACTCTAGAATACCAAAATTCTAGTAAATTCTTTAATACTGATCCTCAATGTCCATCTTAGGTCTATGATCTCTAATTAGAGTTTATCTAAATCTATAATCCATGGTTTGTAATAAACTTCCTATGATACCAACTGTAACACCCCGACCCCAGTTACCCAACTTTGGTGCATTATTAAATAACATTGGCATGATCACAAGGGATCAAATCCCGAAAGACCGATCAGTCTATTAGACTAGGAAATAGTAGATATATTCATAAGTCATATATTACATCATAAATTAAAAAACCTAAAACAACATATTTTCTTCATATCCCATCATACTATACTTGCAGGTTATTCATAAAATACTTTTTCACGTCCTCGAAAAAATAAAACATTGAAAGGGGTGAGCTCAGATGCTCAGTAAGTATAACAATACAGTAGAAACTTACATAAATAAACATAAACATTTAAGGCAATGTAGAACTAAAACAAAAGCCTTTTAAACTTGAACAACATCATAATATGGTAAAGATATAATGAAATAATTCCATTTAATTATTCACATGAATATTGTACTTATCGAATAATCACATGTAATATCAATAACCAATTTCATAAAAGGGAATGCATAATTCCGAACAATAATTTCTATGTCAAGGCCTCGTTCCAAGACCTAAGGGATAACTGTAACCAGAACCCAACCTGGAGAGCCTTTGTAACCGGAATCCATCTCAGAGAGCCTCTTTAACCAGACTCCAACCCAGAGTGCCTCTAAAAACCGAACACCGTCCCGAAGTGCCTCTAATAACCAGACACCAACCCAGAGGGTCTTCTGTAACTGGACCCCAACTTGGAGGGCTTACTTTTACCGGTCCCCAACCCGAAACATACTATTCTAACACATTCATCATAAGAATAGGATGAAATATAACATAAACATTCATATTAAAACTAGCATATGAAATGCCAAAACATTACTCATAAACCATTAATGGAATAAAAATAAATCATACATAGTCAATCATATCACCAAACCATTAATACAATATATAAGATTTCTATCATAATAAATCAACTTCAAACAAGTGTAAAATTTATCAAAGGAAGTTGACATAGATGAAATAAAAACTATTTGAAAGAAATATATATTTTTTTGAAATCATTTAAAAGTAACATAATTATAAAAGAAAACATTTACTTTGAAAATATTCTAATAAGCTTGTAAGGGAAGCTTTAATGATTTTATAATGGCAGAAAATAGCCTCACCCTCCGTAAAAGATAAAAAAAGACTTTCTTACCTTAATTCTATCAAAAAGGTTAAAAAGGACCTTGTTTGGAAATCGACTGAAAGATTCCTTTATAAACATCTTATAAAAAGTCTAAAAAGGGTATAAATGAATTTAACATATATTTTGTAAAATATTAAGAATGTATTAAAATACATTTATAAGAAACATAGATGTGGATGGTAAAGATGTCCTAGTTGATAATTACGTATATACAACCTCGGATAATGAAGATATTGTAAATTAAACCCTTACCAATTTGGTAACATACAAAACATACACCCCATGAAAGAGGTAACATAAAATTAATATGTAAACACACATAAATTAAAGTGTATTACACAAAGAATACAATTATGGGCAGTACATACACCACATAGAAGGTAATAGTGGAAATATGGTATGAATATCACGAGAATAAGGAGTGAGATGAAAACCCCTTACTTTGTAAATTTCCTTGGTTGAGGGTAGGTTAACCTCCTTTATAATAGTGAAATTATTTTTATTAAATTATACAAGAATCATATACATTAATATGATATCATATATGATCTTTTAACATTGATTTGTTAATAATATCTTATTATTATCATCGTTCCGGGTGTTAGCTTACTGTTTTTATTTTATATATTTTTTTACATAAGTCGTGTTTGTTATGGATAGTTTGTATCTCATTCATAAACAGAATCATATCAAGTCCTTAAACATTATTTTTAATCATTAAATGAGAATTATAATTGCATGTATATGACGGGGAATGAATCTCATTGCGTTCGTGGAGATGGTAGTCCGTACGTACGCACAAGCAACAATATCACTCTTTTAATATTAAAATAATATTTAATTTGAAAGTATATCATATAAACCAAAAAAGTATCATGTTTTATTTATTATTTATATGAATTACACATCATTATTATACCCATCCAAATAATAATGTTTTGAATAACAATTACACCACGACGTAAAGATGGTAAGCCGTACGTACGCACGTATGGTGACATGTCATTCAAAGGACAGATAAAATAATGAATATGGTTCTAACATATTTATAATAACATCAAAATATATAGTAGATATGGGAGTTTTTATTTTATTATGGAAATAACAATGAAATAATATGTTGAAGAAGGAATGAACTTGAAAAAGAGTGGTGAAAACATTACCTCTTCTTCGGGTTCTTCCTTTTGATTTGATCAAAAGGGCACATAATGTTGTCTTTCTAATCAAAATAAGGCCTCTACCTTTAAGGTAGGTATGTTGATAGAATATTTTGGCAGGGGTTTTCTGAGCCAAATGGCTTTGAAGGTTTGAATAATGGGTTAGAAGTGGTGTCCTTTTATGAGGGGGGGGGAGGGGCTCTTTAGGAAAATCTTAAAGTATTATTTTATAATAAATTCATATTTTGTTTCTAATGGATCCAAAGTGGATTATTCAAAGCCTAAGGTGGGGATGGGTCGCAATACATTCAACCAATAGATTTTAGAAATGTTTGGGTCATTAAATTAATCTTATATTTTTGTTTTAACTCTTGGTTAATTAGTTTTAAACTTACCATGTCACTTTGTATTTTTTATATTATATAGTTAATAAACATACTATATACCAGAAAGCGCCACTATAGTGGTCAATTAATGATACCCATATCATGAAACAAGTCCTTTGGCCGAACCTTATATTTTTGATGAATTTAATATCAATTAATAATATAATATTTATTTTAAAAACTCGTTTATGTCAATTTTGATAGTATTTGGTATTTGATTTTTGTGAAAATAATATAGCATGATTACATCGAAAAACATTAATTAAATAAATCCAAACATTTCATATTAACCTATAAAATTCTTGGAATTTATTAAAAGTTTCAAATTATATTTATTTGGGTATTTATAATATCAATTATTTTAATATTTCACTAATAAGGTAATTACTACATCATAATTGTGTCATAAATAAATTAAATTATATAATGTCTAAAAATTATAAATGAAATATCATTATGTAGGAAATATTTTTGGCTTTATAATGAATATTTATAGTCGAAAATATAACACATGTAACCCTATTAAAAAATTATTTTTCTAAAAGATATTGGTTTATGTCATTTTTTTATTTACTTTAACTTAATTAATATAAAGTGTCATCAAAACTAACATGTGGATCCATGGGGTCCCAACACACGCTACTGTATTATTCAAAGAGAAGCATACCATGGAAGCTTGGGGTGTTACATTATAAACATTATGTAATCATTTTTCTTAATAACGATCATTTTGTTGATATTTGGTACTTGAGTCAAAAATGAACTTCTTATATTTAAACGTTGTCTATGTAGTTCAAAGTACATTTCATCCCGAATGATATTCATAATTTAGATATCATATGTCTCATATATATCAAATATATACATGTATTTATAATAGTATATAAAATTTAGAGGTAATAAATGAAATACATTGTTCATGGAGATGGTAAACCGTACGTACGGTTGTTCTTGCAATTAAAACATATTATACTAATATCATTTGGATGATAATGAATATATGGATTAATTGTTTATAGTTTCACTCATCCATTGAATTCATTATTACCCTTGTTTTTTTGGGAGGGTAATGCTCTGACTAATAGTCTAGCTAATAAAGGAGCTGATGAGGGGAATCTTTCTAGGTTTGATCGAATCCCAAGGGATGTTATCTCTATTTTTCAAAGGGATAGATGTTTTTTCATATTTTGAGACTTTTTTGACTTGTTTCCGTATTTTTTTATTATGTTCTTCATTTAAATTGGTGGCTATTGGTTATTGGTTTTATTGTGTGTTTTTTGATGTCTTCATTTCTTGATGACACCTGCCCACATGTTCCTATTTTGTATTTTTCTTTCATTGTTGTGACTCCTGATTTTGTTATTTTTGTGGGTTTCGTTTTAATGAATTTGTGTCATTTCTGATAACCCAGGAATGATATGGTTTTTATTTCTTTCTTGTTTCTTCTGATTATCTCTAATGTTGCAGGATCTTTGTGCGCTAATGCTGGATCTATCCGTATTTCAGTTTCAAATGATTATTTTTCATCTTGGTTGTTGTCATTGATGTTGTTGTGTCTATACAAGAAGGATCCAGTTTTTCTCTGGTCCTGTTTTTTGGCCATGGAGTATATTTGAGCATATTTTAGCACTTCTTGTGTTCTTGGATGTCTGTGGCATTGTGGGGGAGAACAAGATTCCAGCGCTATGTTTTCTACCCCTCAGATCCTTTATGGGGTGGTGCAACATGCCTCGGCCTCGGATGGTGGCAAGAAGATAGCGGCCTTCGGTGGATCTCTCTTTTCATATCATGATCTGGTGGACTATGTGTTTTCTCTCTGATTCGTTTCCTCATGGAAAATGGGATGACTTCCAGCTTTAGTATTTTCAGTCCTCTATGTTGATGATCTCCCACATATTCTCCACTTAGGTGAGACACATTTCAGATTTTTTAATTTGGAATGATATGTAATTGTATGTTTATAAAATATCATTACTCTATGTTGAAACATCCCACATATGGAATTAACGAGTCAAATAAATTTGAGGGGTCGGTAGTCCGTACTTCCTCAATTGAAATTACCATGTTTACCAATAATGGAAGCCATGAAGGAATTATATAAATGGAAAATACATAATCATAAAGAAAAAACAATCATAATATATATCATATATAAACACAGTTCCATCATAATGGACACCATGAGTGGTAGTATGAGATAATTGAACAATCATCGTTTTGTGAGGCGTTAATTTTCCATCCATAGAAACACTATGTTCTTTACCCATTAAATGGAGGTGTGTGAATGTGTAGTTAGAATCCATGTCATAAAAATAACCTAATATATTTTGGATACTGTAGTTGTTATAAAATAAGAGTCTTAAAAGAGTTTAGGGGGTTGGAAGAATAAAATAAAACAAAAGAACTTAATATAAGATGTTAACAATAAATCGGGTAACTCCCTTTTGTTTGAACATAAAGGGTTTTTTGAAGGGAATTATGCCTATGTTAAGGCTTCTCAGAGGTGGAGAGGGATTTAGGGAGATTAATTGTTCAGAGGTTGGATGAGTCAAGGGGCTTGAGAGGTGTGAGGAATGGGTTAGAAGTGGGGGATTTTTACAAGGGGGAGGAGGGGTTCTTTATGAAAGTGTGAAAATATTATTTTATTATATAATGGTTTTCAGTTTTTATATGTCCAAAACTTAGTAAAGAAGAATATAAGATGAATCAAGGATGAAATAAAAACATCTAATAAGAATTGGATAGGTATTTGTTATTATTTTAATCTTTATAATCTTATTTATTTAAATCATTTATTAATGAGGTAAACACTACATCATTATTGTGACATAAATAATTTAATTTATTTAATATCAAAAAATTATTAAGAAAAATATCACGATGAAAGAAATAAATTTATAATTCCAATAATGATTTATAGTCAAAATTATATCATATATAACCCCATGTATGAATTAATTTACTAAAAGATATTTTTTAGATCATTTTTTCTTTTCATTAAGTTAAATAAAATAAAATGTCATTATAACTCCAAAGTGGCCCCATGGTGTCCCAAAATAGACCCAAGGATTCCCATTTTCAGATGTGTATCTACCAATAGTATTAGGTCACATGTTGGGGTAATTTTATATTATTATAGTAATATTTGTTTAACCTTATTTACATGATTTTCCCTTTAACAATAGTAAATAATGTTTTTAATTATGTAAATATTCAAAATATCTAAAATTTAAATTTTCATATTTACACAATTTGGTCCTCCCAATTCTTAATATGGAATACATTTTTCCAAATTCAAAACACAGAATTCATATAAATTAACTTAAAATTAATTCCTTCTATCAAAACAAAAAGCCTGTTTTTAAGAAATAATAATTATAAAAATATTTACACTTGTTTATGTCCAATTTAAAAGAGAAATTATATCCAATGAAAAATTTTGGATTAAATGGAAACAATATAATCTAATTACAGTTTAAAATCAATTAAAAATATTATCTATCCATATAAATTAAATAGAATAATAGGTGATTTTGAATTAAAATACAGTATTTCGGCTATTCATCAAAAATTGAATTTGAACATAAAAAACTGAAATTTCACCCAAAGAAAATTTTGATGTCCCAATTCTAAGGAAGAATTTTATATTTTCAGATAGAATATATAAAAGTTACAAAACCTAGATTTAAAGAGGGTTCACCGTTAAATGGTGGTAAATCGTCATTTTGAGTATATTAGAGTATTTATGCTTTAAATTGGATTAAGTCACATTTTAAGCCTCTTAGGTTTTATTGGATAAATGTAAAAACATTTAAAAACATGTATAATCATATTGTAGTTAGTTATGTTCATTCCCGCTAATACAACGCCAAGGTGTTAACTATCATTTAAAATAATATTATTATACTATTATTGTGCAACATAAGTTTTCAAAGAAACCTATTGTTGTGTATCAAGTACGCCATCGAACAAAGAAACCACTTTAAAGTAAAATTAATATTAAATTCACAAAATATTAATTTAATTGAGGATGTATTATTTCATTATTTACCTAATTTGTTACATCCTTTCGCTTTTTTGAAATTGCATCCTCACAATTTTATTCACTTATCAAATAAATGGGGGTATTTATCCCTCATTGGAATTTCAGATTACCATGTATCCACTTCAACCATATTAGTTATCCACAAAACCATTACCTGGTGAATTACCTTATTTCACAATACTTTTTCTCTTTGGTCAATAATAGAGACTGACTGTTCCTCATAAGAGAAATTCTCATCCAACCGAACTACCAATGGGATCAAAACATGAGATGGATCTAGAATATACATTTTCAACATTGAAACATGAAAACCATTGTGTAACTAGTAAAAACATGGAGGTAAAGTCACTATATATGCAACTGATCCAACTTTCTCCAAGAATTAACAAGGCCCAATGAACCTCAGGCTCATCATTCCCTTATTACAAAAACTCATCACACACTTACATAGAGAAACATTGAGAAAGACATGACCACCATCCTCAAAATAATGATCCTTCCTCCGGTTATCCACATAACGTTTCTCCCCACTATGAGAAATTTCTGTGTGCATCTGAATCAACTGATCTTTTTCTATCATCTATTCTACAAATTCTGGTCCCATCAACTTTTTTTCACCTACATAATCCCAAAAATATGGAGTTCGACACCACATGACATATAATGTCTCAAATGGAGCCATCTATATACTTGAATGAAAATTGATATTATATGAAAATTCAACCAAAGAAATATGTTTGTCCCATCATCCCTAGAAATCTATTGAACAAGCATGTATCATATCCTCCAAGGTCTGATTTTTTTGTTCTGACTGCCCATATGATTGATGATGAAAAGATGTAATAAAATTTAATTCATAACCCAAATACTTCTGAAGGCCTTCCAGTAAGTTCGAAGTAAACCTAGGATCACGATCAGATACAATGGAGAGGGGAACACCATGAAACCAGACAATCTTATTAGAATACAACTGAAAAAAGTTCATGTAGTGAAAAAGTATCTTGAATATGAAGGAAATGAGCAGATTTAGTCAATCGATAAACATGAACCCAAATTGCATTATTTCCTCGATATGTATTCAATAATCCCACTATGAAGACAATGGATATATTTTCCAATTTCCACTCTGGCACTGGTAAAGACTAAAGCATCCCTTTGGGTAACTACATCTCTACTTTAATCTGCTGACAAGTTAAACACATCACAGTAAAATCTGAAATGCCTCTTTTCATTCCATCATACCAGTAATACTCCTAAGATTACTTCTTAGTACTTCCAAGATGAATTAAAAATGAGGAACTATGAGCTCCACATAACAAATCATTCTTCAATTGTGAATCACAAGACAAGAATAATCTTTTCACAAGCCTCTATACATAATCATTATCAAAGTTAAATTCAGGAAACTTTCACTTCTGAATCAACTCTACCTTTTTCTGCAACTCACTGTCTTCCTTAATACCTACTTTATTCTGTCTGATAGAGATGATTTCACTGATGCCTGAAACAAAATAATAGAATATCCTACACCAACTACTACTATGAAAAAGTTCATCAAATCAATAACAAAAGGCTTTCATTCCAAACATAGCATGGTCAATGAAGCATTACTTTTTCAACTCAAGGAATCAGCCACTATATTTTCTTTTCATGGATGGTAAAGGATCATGAAATCTTAATCCTTGATTAATTTTTACCATCTCTTCTGTATCATGTTCAATTATTTATAAGTGAATATATACGTTAAACATTTGTAGTCATTATATATTTGAAATTTTACTCCATATAAATGATGTCTCAAAATTTTTCGAGCAAAAACAACTGAACCTAATTTCAAATCATGTGTAGAGTAATTTAACTCATGAGGTTTCAACTAATGTGAAACATAAGCAATTAGCCAATAATTTTTCATATGGACACAACCAAGTCCTTTCAATGAAGAACCACTATAAATAATAAACTCACCATTTCCGGAAGGTAGTGCCAAAACCAGGTCATTCACCAATCTTCTTTTCAGTTTCTAAAGAAAATGATCACATTCTTCAGTCCAAATGATCATAACAACTTTTCAAGTTAACTTAGTCATTGGACAAGATAATCATTCAAAAGATTCAACAATCCTCCAGTAATAACCTTCCAAACTAAGAAAAATATGGATCTCGATTATATTTGGGGGTCTTGACCATTCTTCAACAACATTTTTTTAGTAGGTCAACATTATGGATTTTTTAGACAATGTGAGCAAGGAATAAAATTTTTTGTATCCAAAACTCACACATTCTGAATTTCCCAAATAGGTTTTTAAGGTTTGCATGTCAACCATTAATTTGCATTCTTTCTCCTCTTTACTTTTAGAATAAAACAAAATATCATCTATGATCATAACCAAAAACATATCAAATAACCCACAGAGAATTCTATTCATATTATCCATGAATAGAGCAGGTTCATTGGTTAAAAAAAAGGTATAACAATAAATTCATAATGGCAATATCTAGTATGAAATGTGGTCGTTGAAATGTCAGTTTCCATTACATTCAATTGATGGTACATCGAACTCATGTAAATCTTCAAAAAATACTGAGCTCCCTGGAGTTGATCAAAAAAATTATTGATATGAGGAAAATGATACTTTTTCATAACAGGGTTGTTATTTAATGCTCTATAATCAATGCAAAGTCTCATTGAACCATCTTGATTTTTAAAAAATAAGACAGGATCACCCCATGGTGATGTGCAAGGTTGAATGAAACCTTTATCTAATAACTCATGAAATTTATTCATTAATATTAGAAGTTAAATTTGAGCCATTCAATAAGAGGTTTTTGAAATTGGATTTGAATTAATAACTAAGTGAACAGTAAATTCAACTTCTCGATCATGTATAATACCAGACAACTCATCAGGAAAAACATTTAGGTACTCATTTTCCACTAGCACATTATTAATCCGAATTGTTTGTCTGTTTTCAACAATATGAGAAACGTAACATTCATTTCCATCATTTACTAGTTTCCCTGCTTCCTGATATGTTATGAATATTAAGGGTTCATTCTTGTACACAAAATGGAAATATTTCTGAGAGGTAACCTATTTAGCTCTGTAGTCAATCATAGCATGATAAACATAAATCCAATCCATACCCAAAATTACACTAAACTCAACTAGAGGAAAACCAATAAGTTTTGCAAGTAGATACTTTCTGCACACAAGGACATGAAGGTTATTATAATTTATTTTTATTTGAAAATTTGATCCAGATTTTTTTACCAATAGTTCAATATTTATATCTTAATATGGAATTCCTATTTACTAGAAAGCTTCTCAAAAAATGAAAAAATGTGTGGACCCCAAATCAAACAACACATTGGCATAATCTAATCAAAAAAATAGTGTACCTAAAAATACTCTATTTGAATATCCAACATTTTTTGAAGAGGTTGAAAATTATTTCACCACACCTTTCTTCTTTTAGGCTGGTTGATTTTCCATAGTTGATATCTTCATTGGACACTCATTTTCATAATGACCAAATTCATTGAACTTAAAATAATTTTCTTTGTAAATCGGATTTTTCCTTACCATTACCCTGATCTTTTATAGTGAAATTACAAGCCTTATGTCCCATTTAACACATCAATAGAACTCACTATAATTAAATAGGCATTCCCCATGATGCTTTTAACAACAATTTTCACAAACTGTAAAATTATGTTTCTTACCATTATATTTTTTGAGGAGTTTTTCATAATCGTCTTCCACCTTGACCTCTTATTCTATTTTTTCTCAAAGAAGACATGATAATCGACAAACTCTATTTATACCTTCTCCACACATCGAACATTTTTTCATAAATTTTGAACTCCTAAGAAGTTAAATTCCTTCGATACATTGGATTTAAACCTGAGTAAAAATGGTTGATTTTTGTATCGATATATAGTTTGAAATTCTAAGCATACCTTTCTAGTCGAGTGAATTTTGATTCATAAGCAGCCACTGAGTCATCCTCCTAAATCAATTATAGGAATTATTTTTCCATCCTATGACAAACAACCATAGGAAAAAATATCTCAAGAAACATTCATTTGAATTTATCTGAAAAAAGATCATCAATCACCTCATTATCCCTGATATTTGTCAGTGTCGCCCACCACAATTCAGATTCACCTTCAAAATGGTAAACAATGAGACAAGTCGTTTTATGATCTAAACAGCCCCCAAAACATTGAAAATCATCTCCAGATCATTAATACACTCTTCTACTAGAACATGGTTAGATTATCTTTTGAATGGTGGGGGATGTTGCCTCATGAAATGCCCCATTACTGACATGTTCCTCTATGTTATATCTGGTTGTTCTAGTGTTTGGATACCACAACCATTTATAGCATGAGTCAATTATTTCATCACTACAACAAACTGTTCAGTTCTGATTCTGACCATATCAGGTTGCTGATTTGGATGGTTGTCTTACTCTTGATGTCGTCCCAACATAGCTGCCATGTTTCCTCTATGGAAAATGATACATGAACACAGAAATATCATAGGAGAAGCAACATGGTTATCTATAAATGTTATATAACTTCAATCATACCATAAATTAATTTATTGACATTAATTTAGCAATATCCTAACTTATAAAGTTATTTAACCGACCTTTAATACCAACTACAATGACCCTGTAGTGCCTTGACCCCAGTTACCCTGAGATGGTTCATTATTACATAACATTGGAATGAAACAAGGAATCACGTCCCGAAAGAAGGATTGGTTTAGTTTCCTTGGAATTACTGGATACAATAATTTGTTTTACATTACATCATGAAATAAAAACATCAATAACATTTCGTCCCTATTGAACACACATATATCACTATCCTATCCCTATAGGTCAACCATTAAATACATATTAACATCTTAGAAAAATAAAAACATGGAATGGGGTGAGCTTAGATGCTCAGTAAGGATAACAATATAGCGGAAACATTAATAAATAACATAAAAATTTTAAACAATGTATAAGACTAAAACAAAATACATTCAAAATTAATCTTCATCATAATATGGAAAAGATAAAATCAAATAATTTCATTTATATATTCTCATGGATATTCTACTAGTTGAATAATCATATGCAATTTCAAAATCCCATTTCATAATGATGGAATGCTTAATGCCAGACATCATAACCACATAGTAAAGTTCTTGTGCCAAGACAAAAAACAAGATTTTTCAAAGGTCTTTTTCTAAGACACTAGTTTGGCTCATGAGACATACTGAGATATAGAGGAGCTAGAGCGGGCTCCACCTATCACATACTATGTCCAATGAATTCCTCGTATGAAAATGATTAAACATAACATAAGAATTCTTATTAAAACTAGCATAAAAAATGTCAATATATTATCCATAAAACATGTATGGTGTAAAAATAACACATCCATATTCAAATATTTCACAAATCCTTCAATAAAATATGGATATTTTGTATCATAATAAATCAATATTAAACAAGATTAAAATCCATCAAAGGATTTTGACATAGATGAAATCAAAACCTTTTTAGAAAAATATCTCTTTCTATTTTTAAATCAATTAAAAGTCATATAATTATAAACGAAATCATTTATTTTGAAAATATTCTTCTAACCATGTATGTAAAATTTTGACGATGATATGATGCTGGAAAAAGACACCCCCACCGTATAAGTTAAAAAATGACATTCTTACCTTAATTTTGCCGAAAAGGTCAAAAAGTACCTTGTTTGGAAAACGATGGAATGATTCCTTTCAAAACATATGTGATAAAATAATGTTATAAATTACATTAACCCATTGTATAGTAAATATAAAAAATGTTTTGAGTTACATTTTTATGAAAACATGGATGTCAATTATAAAGAGGTCCATGTAGATACTTACATAAAAACAACCTCTCATAATAAAGAGATTGTGGAATTGACCCTTAAATTGTACTTTTACTTAGTCGAGGGTACGTTAACATCATATATAATATTTCAATATTTGTTATTAAATTATAAAAGAACCATATACTTAAATATGATATCATATATGATCTTCTAATACTGCTTTATTAATAATATTATAGTTGTATCATTGTTTAGGGTGTTAAATGATTTGTTTTCCCTTATATGATTGGTTATGTAAGACATTTTTGTTACGAGTAAGATGTATTTTATTCCTATATAAAATCATATTAGGTTCATAAAATTATTTTGAATCATAAAATGAAAAATATTCTTGAATGATTACGATGGGGAAGTAATCTCATCACGTTCATGGAGACTGTAATCCGTACGCACGTAGGAGCAACAACATCATTATATTGATGGAGAAATAATATGTAATTGGATTGTATATCATATATACAGAATATTTAACAAGTAAAATTTATTATTTACATCCTTTATACTCATTATTATGGCCATCCAAATAATTAAGTGTTTGAATAACAAAGCCGACCATGACGTTGAGACGGTATGCCCTAGGAACGCACGTTTGGTGACATTGTCATTTGGAGGATGGATAGAATAACGAATATGGTTGTACCATATTTATAATAAATCAGGTAAGAAAAATATACTGGATTTATTATTTTAGTATGGGAACAACAATGAATGTGGAAGTGGAAGAAGAAAACAACATGAAAGAGGGTGGTGAAATTAATAACTCTACTTCGGGTGTTTTCTTTTGAGTTGATCAAAAGGGCTCCATAGGTTGGCATTCTGATCAAAGAAATGCCTCTAGGATGAAATGAGAAAAGTTTTGAGGATTTTTGGGAAGTTGTGGGATTAACCAAATGCCTTTTTAGGTGTGAAATTAAGAGATGGGGAAGTTCCCTTTTATAAGAGAGGTGAGGGTCACTTTAGGAAAAGCTTAAAATATTATTTTATAATAAAATAATTTTCGGTTTATAATTTATCAAAAATAAATTATTTAGAGAATAATGTGGGGACGGGTCGAAAACATCTCAACCAATATGTTTTATATAGGTTTAGGTGATCATATTAACCTTATCATTTATAATTAACTCTTAGTTAAATATTTTGACATTTACCATGTCACATTGTATTTTTATATTATACAGTTAATAAAAATATTATAAAAATATAAGAGAACACAATTTGGTTAATTATTAATAT
Organism: Viscum album; assembly: GCA_963277665.1. Lineage (NCBI taxonomy): Eukaryota > Viridiplantae > Streptophyta > Magnoliopsida > Santalales > Viscaceae > Viscum > Viscum album. The sequence continues at coordinate 1,644,601,334 of OY728145.1, forward strand.
ACATAACCTTATCTATGTCCTTTAGCAGATCCTTAGATTTTGAGGAATATTATATCAATTAATAATATAGTATTTTTTAAAAAAATAAATTATTTTAATTTAAACACTATTTAGTATTTGATTTGTTTGAAAGCCATAGAAACATTATCACATCAAATAAAATTTATTTAACCAACCCGAACATGTCATATATACCTAGAAAATTAGTTGAATTCATTAGAAGTATCAATTTACATTTATTTGGATATTTATTATATCAATTATTTTAATATTTCATTAATAAAGTAATTATTGCATCATCATTGTGTCATAAATAAATTAAATTATTTAATTCCTAAAAATTATAAAAAAAACAATGATGTAGTAAATATTATTAGATTTATAATGAATATTTATTGTCTAATTTATATTGTGTGTAAACCTATATTAAAAATGGTTTAGTTATTAAACTTTTAATTTAACTCTTTTAACTCTTCTTTAAATTAAATAATAATAAATGTCATAATTTAATCCAAGTGGACCAAAAAGGATCATATTTTATTCCTAAGGTTATTTTTGTTCAAATTATATTTAACCAATAGAATTAGGGCATCTGTTATGGTAATAATTATATCAATTTTCTCTTAATTACCCTTTTTACTTTTAACCGTGGTAAATAATAGTCAAAAGTTACTATTCTACAAAAATTATTTTCTATTATTGAACCTCAATATATTTAATGATATTAATCGGGTCTCTCGTATTTTTTAAATTCAACTTATAGAAGTAGTAAAATTATGTTTTATGCAAATTTACAAATTTTTCTAGGTGGTGGGTAAAAAATGGTAAATAGTTCGATAAACTTTTTATATATATAAACATATTATAAAATGACTCCAATGAATTAAATTTAACATATATATGTATTATGTATCTAATTTGACTGAAAATAAATTTAAATAAAATAAATAAATATTTAAATAAAAAAAATCATTTTTAAATAATAACTCAGTGTTTTTCACTATTTAGAAAAAATTTATAGTTTTCAAAAAAATATTATGTCTTTATGGAATTTTTTTCCACAAATGAAACATAGTAGCTGATGTATGAGGACACCATGAAAAGAATATACTTCAAAATTAGATACCCAAAATCATTATAATTATAATAGATCTCTCAATTATTTTGATAAATTATTTTTAATTAGTTATAAATATTTATAGTGACCATTAGATAAACAAACAATGTTCACCATAGTGTAACATATCTATAGTGGATCATTTCAGAAAACCACACCCTCTTTTATAAAATGGACAATTAAAAACTATGGTAGTTGAAGTGTGATATAAAAGCAAGGAGAAAGTTTTCACTATAATGGGTTTCTATAATCATTAAAATAAAAATAGTTCTACTTACCATTTTTTAGGATAAATTGGTCAATGGGGTCCAATGGTTTTGAATACTATTGAAATGTAAAACACTAATTCCCATGAATGGTCCATGATTGAGTATATTTTAAATGAAAAATATTTTATATGGTTTTTCATAATTGGATGGGAATAAAATTTATCAATTTTTTTTATAAGGATTAAAATTCAACAGTTGTGTATAAATTGAACATCACATGATTAGAAAGATAAACACAAAATTTAATCAAGCATATGAATAGTATAATTAATTATCTTTACTCAATTACAAATCCTAGAAATTAGAGATCATTGGATTCCCAAGAATTCATTGGTAATGATAATAATATTTAATGTGAAAATAATATTGAAATGGATATTTCCGATAATATTTTATTCTATGAAATCAACAAGAATTCAATTCCTAGATTGTATGAAATGGGGAAACATCAGGCAAGTAAACTATAAATTAATATAATCATGTTTTTATCTTATGATAAGTGTGTTAAATTGAACCATGGAGATTATTTTATAAAAGTAGGGTATTTTTTCATATGTGGATGGTGTGAACCTATATGTGATGACTTAAAAGAAAGTGACCAGCCAAAAAATGTAAATTTGATGGTATGATGATTTAATAATAAAAATATGAGCCATTATATTACTATATTTCATGTGATTGGAATAAAGGATAAAAATATTCCAGATCTTTGAAAAAAAAATTATAAATTTTTTTTGACTACCTTGGAAGATTATGGACCATCTGATAATGTGGTGTCCTGTCCATTATATATTTATTTTGATTTTTACAATGTCTGGTATGATTCATAGTACAAGTGGAATTTTATTTCTGATAATTTTTATTATAAATATTAAATTTATGATTTGGAAATATTTGATGAACATTTAATAAAGACACATGGGGGAAGTATTTAAACAAAATAAATTATAATAATATTCTTGTTCATTTGTGAAATTAATTTAACAAAAAATTATTCTTTCTTTACACATGTATATTTTGATGTTATTATAGTTGTGGATTTTATTTATTTTAACCATGAAATATTGGATTGTAGAGATAATACCGTTGTTTTTTAGAATATTTTAATGTTTTTATACAAGAACGAATTCATAAAATTGTTAACGTCATGAATATGTGAATGTTTAAGAATATTAAAATGATTTTTATCTTGTATAATTTGTTCATAAGTGGGAGATAGTTCATATCGATGCTTTTTCGTATACTGTGTGAATATAAAGATTTATTTTATAATGAATTTACTATTATTACATATGTGATGAATGTTTATTTCTTTATTGAATTCAAGCCAAAATCTATTCCAATTTAATAAACCCTATATCAAATTGATCAAGTACAACTAATTGATTAGAAAAAAAGTGCGGTAGTTTCTAAATAATGGTTTAATTGATTGTATCACATCCCCATGGAGTGATCTGATTTTATTTACTAAATAAATTCATAGATCATTTTCACTCTTTATTTATTATAGATGATTGGGGAAAATTATTTTTTAGATCAATTGTTATTTTCATCATATCGATGACTTATTTGATCAGATCAAAGTGTTAATTATTTTTTGAAAACATGTATTTGTATAGATTACAATTAGTTGAAGTTTATCGAAGAATATACTGTAAATATATTATTTATGACAATATATTGGAACTATTAATTTATATTTTTCCCTTCAGATTGTCTATTATACTAGTTTTATTTAGATATCTTATTAATAGAATGTTCCCTGGGTATTTTTATAAGATTTCAGTTATTTATATTCATTATTTATTGGTAAATTATAAAATTAATATGTATTATTAAAGAATCCGGAGGACAATTTTGCAAACAATAAAATAAAATAATTTATATTTAAAATTGTGTATTCAAAATTTTTTGACAACATGTTTCTTTACTCAGTGATAATATTTAAATCATATTATAATTAATAACCATTCTAAAACACAATTTTTTGATGAATGAACAATACCTTCAAATGCCATAGATAATATTTGATTCCATGAATTATAATTAATTATTAGTGGTATTTTGATAAAATTTCGCAATTATCTATACCACTGATTAAGTTATATTGATAACGTGTTCAATTTATAATGATAATATATGTGATGATTGTTTCTAGAAACTAAATAGGTAAATTTTGATTTCTGATGTTTTGGTTTTACACTCTATAATGGGTGAATATTTCATCTACTATTATGATTGGTTAAATGGAATATGATTATTTATAATATCGAATGGTTAGGTAATTTCATATACTTCATGTCAAATGAATCTTTATTATCTAAATTATACTATAGATTATCTATAAATATCTATTGATAACTTTTATTTACATAATATTTTTGAATTATTTTTTTGATTAAATTATGAAATATATAATGACCACAAAAGATTAATTTTTTATTCTCTTATAATGACTCACAGATAAGATAAAGAATATGGCTAGAACCACCTAATGCTTAGGAAATCACAATTAATTACTCTTCAAACATTTAAAACAATGTATTCAATTGATTGAGTAAAATTGATAATTATACATTAAATATGATACATTTGGAAGAGAAACCATTGGTTAATAATTTATTGATTTTTGGATTATGAAATTTTCATGTAGAAATGCCCTATAGTTTTTTCATGTGAATTACAACAATATTGGTAGAATAAATTAAAAACCATTATATGTAAGATAATGTTTTATATTGAAATTTAGAATCTATTATGAATTTTATATTAATAGAGTTTAATTTTGTTAAAGATGGTCTTATAATATTATGAATTATATTATATCTTCCATGTGATTCCATATTCATGTGATAATTTTTGAGTGAATATCATAGAAACTATATTTCCATAAATCATGGAGGCACCAAGATGTATAGTTACCATTTGAAGTATTTTCTGTAGGATGGAGAAATAGAGATGTCACTATCATTACTATGTAATATTATACTCTTGAATTTGTTAACAATGAAGAGAAACAAATAAAAGGAATGATTCATCATTCACTAGTTCCAAAATTCAAATGATAGAATATATCCTTGGATTTCAGAATTCTATTTTCATTCACATTATAATGCAATAGCTAAATTTTTTTAATTTAAAGTGACTATCTAATTATCCACATTTTATTCACATTCATGATATTTGTCTTTTAGTTCATCATTTTTGAATTACCCCTATAGTGATGGCTTGACCACATTGTCTTCCCAAGTCAATTATATATGAAAATGATCTTATGTTTACTAATTATTATTGAAAAGGCCATTATATATAAATGGGTACTAAATTAAATATTATTATTTATTTTTATTATCAATATGATGGACAGTTTGATCAAAAATATCATATTATGGAATATGTTATTCAATATTGTCAAATGAATAAATCATAATATACGATCATTATTATTTAGATTAATTTTCATCAAAATAATATTTCTCATTCTATTATATAGACGAATGATTTTGAAGGATTACATGGAAACCACCGTTTGATGCATAATATATGGGATGAAGTAGGTGAGAAAATTTTGGGATTTGAATTTATAGATGAAATGTTTATGAAGGTGAAGATTATATATAAATTTATATAGTTGTATCAAATAAGGAGAACATTTATTAAGATAATTAGTGGAAGGATCTTTCCACTGGGTTTGGAGATCGTATTTTTAGTAATATATATATATGTAATTGTCTTATGAATATAGATAAAAAGGGAGATAAATACATGGTTCATTGGACAATATGACATTCATTAAACACATGGATTGGTTGCAAAATAATTTTCCATTCCTCAGAGTTTATCTTTGGATTATGACATCAATCTTGTTTTATTTTTATATAAATACGAGATAGAAAAATCTCATGTTTTATTACCTACTATTTTCAAGTTGGATGAAAACCATTCATATGAGAAATATCTAGTTTAGATTCATGTCTATAGAGAGTCTTTGGTTTGAACTATGCTTATTCTTAAGGATAAAGATTTTTGGAATATATATATAATTGGAAAACCAAAAAGGGAATCAAATAATTAAATGATGAAATCAAATTCTTTTTTCTTTATATAGTTAATATAGTTATGAGGATGAAAATTCTAAAAGAGAGGAAGAAAAAAAATAACCTAAGTACAGAAATGATAACTAATTTTTTTAATAACATTCAAAAATTATATTTTATAGAATTAACTTTATTATATGAATGTTAAAAAATACATATATATATATATATAAGTGATATTTTGAACCAAATTATTTTTTATTAAAATATATGGTTTTATTTAAATGATATATTTTTATATTATTGAATAATAAATTTAAAAATATATTTTATTTTTCTAATTCATCATTTCAAAATCAGATCTGGATATATATAAAAGATTTTTATAAAATGTTTGATTATTCAATGAATATTGAAAAATTCAAATTTTTATTAGGACCTGTGTCCTCTAATCACGAAGTCACATAGTCAAATTAAAATATTTATTAGTTTAAAATTTTAATCAATTCGTTATGATTAATAATATACAGTTGTAGCCTTTAGAATAAATTTCATATTTTAATTTACAATGTAAACATTTCTAAAAGAAAATATCAATTTTAATGAAAAATAGAGCAATCTCAATTTGTGGTTAGAATATAAAATTAATATATGTCACATCTAGAAATCAAATCATTAAAATTTGATTAGAAATATTAAATCATAAAGATATAATTTCGTAAATATGACTATTTTATGTTTGGAAACTATAAATGGTAACCATTGTAAATTTTTACTTCCACAATATTGGTTAAATTCATTAATTATGGTACAAAATAATGTGGTAAATCGTCGAATTCATTAGAAAACATTCGTTAATTTCATTGGACGAATCTATTTCATCTATATTTATACAAAAATATAAAAATTTCCTTTTTTAACATTTATTTTTACCATTATAATATTTCAAGTAAATAAAAAAATACCATTCTCTTGCCTTTAAATTCATTTTATATTGTACCAGTTGGATAAAAATAATTTTTTAACAATCCATAAAGATTAGTTACTGAATAATTTAATTATTAATATTATGGTAACATATTCATAATTATTAATTAATAGATAATTAAATTATGAACTTATGTAAAACTAACACACTTCTGGTGCAAGTAGTAGAAAACCACGATAAATTATTTTAAAAATAAATTATTTAATATTTAATGGGTAAGCTAAAGAGTTCCAAGAATATTTTAGATAACAAAAAAATATTCAGTATTTTTGAATGTTTCATAATATAATTTCAATTAAATATCAATTTCATTAATGTAAAATTAAATGAATACTTCCAAACATGAGATTAATGATTTTTTATAATACAAATAATTTTTAAATTATTTTAAATGAAAAAAACTATTAAATTAAGCTTAGAAAAATGTGATATGATTTAAAATACCAATCATAATCAATTTATGGTTTCCTAACGTGTTAAAAATATTGATATCGTTGAATATCAAGAAATTGTTTCTAATTGATAAAAACTAAGGGATGGTGGTAAAAACATAATCTATAAAAGACCATATAATATTATATAAGAGTAAATAGGCCAATTTTAATCATATTTAACAATGATATCAAATTTTATACATATGAAAACTAAAATAAATTAATATAAATTTAATAAATTTTGAAATTCAATTAATTCCCCTACCCACCGTTATAAAATAGAGCATCATCCATTGTCTTCCTCCAACCATTTGAACATTTCTATATTGGAAAATCCTTGAAAAAATACAATCCTAAAATCCCTTCACACAGTCTATAGTTATTATTTTAAGAAAAAATAATAACATTAAATGGTTGAATTGTTAAAAGAGAGCATGTGATTCATAAAATTAGTATTTCCATAAATGGAATGTTATAGTTTTATATCTATTTTTGCCTCGATCAAGTATTCCAAAAACCTGGTGAATTTATTTCAATATTATATTATATATTACGAATATTTCTATGATACTCTAATAACCCATATCAATTACATTATTCTATCAATTGGGAAATGGATCTATCATTCGTGTTCATGGTAGACTACCACCTCACAAACCGATGAAAATAGTTTTCTATTAGAACATATAATGGATGTATATAATGATAGATTTTATGTATAAATATGATATCAATGAAATATTTATAATGATATAAAGGTAATATAGCTTATTTTTTTGTTATGTTCGTATAAAATGATGAATGATAAAGTTATTTGAATGTATAGGTGGATTACCACATCAATGAAGACATGTGATCTCTTCATCATGATCACATCAATCAGATTCATAAATAATTTTATTTCAGTAAATAAGAAATCATTCATGACATAATAAAAATTTGTTTAATATATCATAATACATACCTTCATCCTAGAATGGTAATTTAATACTAGATATGTTACTCATGTGTAAATACGACCTACCCTAACAATGGTTGTAACAAAGATAATTATTCATTAACATATTTCATGAATATTTTTAAAATAAAAATTATCTTATAAAAATTAATTATTATTTATTTATTATTTATTTTTATTTTAACCCATTATTATCTCTTCTACCATATTAATTTTTATAATTTCATTTTGTACATATTAACAAAATATCACTATAATACCTGAAGTGAACATAATTGATTGAGTTATTATATATAACATGATATAAAATAAAAAATATAATAATAAGAATGTGAATGTTTTTTTTGTAAATTAAATAACTATCACAATATTTTAATTCATAATGGTAAATAAAACACATGAGATGTTGGACATAAGGAAAGGTAATTATTACCTTAAAAATTAATTTTATATTTATTTAAGACTAAATTTATACATATTTTCTATAATCTCTATTTTCATAAAATTATTTTATATTTATATTTTTGTTGAAATAAACTACTTATAAAGGTTATTTTTTTGTAAAATTTTACATTATTTCAAATTTTTTCAAATTTAATATTTTAATTGAACTTTTTCATATTCATTACATAATGAAAAAAATCAATGTCATGTTTTATAGTATATAAGTTTAATGGAATTTTCAACTACCACAAAAATTTATTTATTTATTATATTACCATTTGATAATAAGTATTTCATTTAAAAAAAATATCTTCTAATTGTTTGGAGACTATAATTTTTAAAAATTGAATATTAATTGGTATGAATATAATATTAAAATGTTGTTATTTGGGGTTAAAAATATATTTTTATATTTTTTTAAAATGAACTAATTAATGTGTTTCATTAATGTTATATATTTAGAAATATTTATAATTATTGGTGAGACTAAAATAGCTTAATATTATCAGTGATTCCAATAGTGATCATGATAGCTTATAATCCTGATATAAATCTTCAATCAATTGAGTAGTAATAATTTTTTGTGGAGAATTATATTTGATGTTAAAAATAATAGATTGTAATAATATAATGGTTATTTTCAGGGTTATAAAAATATAATTTCCCAAGTATCTAACATGCTTTTTATAATCATTATAATGAGTTTTTATGAATTCATTTTATTTAAAAACATAAGCTAATGATCATTATTAATTAATTAATCCAATTTAGGGTAAAAAGTTCTATCATTTTTAAATTCTTTTCATAGGATATTTTTTTTTCTAATAAATCATCTTGAAAATGAATTTTCATAGTGTTTTCATAAAATGGGTTTTATGAAAAACATGGGGCATTAATGGTGTTTTTAGGTGTAATTAAACTATTATAAGATCTCAAAGGTCATTATATTTGAAGGAAAATATATTTTATTTTAAAATGGTTTTAAAATATACTAAAGAGTTTATTTATTTTAATTTTTTCAGTCTATTATGTTTTTATTTAGAATCATTTATCATTATCATAATATAAACTATGGTTTTAAGGATGAGTATGATCATTAAAGATTTCATGTTGAAAATCATAATTTTTTTCATCAAAAATAATATGTGTTTCATTTTAAATTTCTTATATTTTTTTATAAAAAGATACTAACACAAACATTCCATCATCAACGGTATGTATTTTTGATGTATGGTTTATGAAAAAATTCAATAAAACTATTAAACTGAAAGGGTTCTAGTGAATTAAAAAAATACATCTTCTTTAATACTAAAAATATGTATTCAATAAATACTAAGACCTTATAAATTTTTAGGGTTTTACATGAAATTTTACCCGTAATTGACATGGTCGAAACCATGGATCTCTTGAATGAAATATATCTTTTAATAAGTTATATATTTCCTCCATTTATCCAGATTATAAGTCAGTATTATGGTATTCTCTTTGAATTTCATATTTTCTCTTGTATTCTCTAGACAGTTACCTTTTACTTTTGTTTTTATATATATCAATTACATAAATTTCTATTAATGTGTTATTTTGGGTCCATGTATCTTATAACGTCAGATATTTGATATATTGGGGTCATAGAATGTGTTCCTATTGTTTTTTAGTATCCTGTATAGAAGAAAACAAGTTACAAATCATTTTTATAAATGTTATTGTGTTTCAAGTCAATTCGTTTATTTTTTATTTCATGATGTGCTTGAATTTTATAAATTTATTTTATGTGAAATTATATCCTTGTAGGACACATGTCTATGGAATAGATTCTATGATTTTATTCTTGCTCTAATTTTTTGGGTTTTTGAATTTCAAATAACATAATGAAATAAAATTATTTTTCATTACACCAATATTTAGAAATTTTTCTATATAATAATTTATTGACGATAAATGTCAGAATTACAAATTGTTATGATTCATAAATAAAAAAATAACGTTTTAGTGTTAGTTTTATAAAATATGTGTTAAATTTATTTATTAACATTAAATAATTTTTTCAGTGGGTTTATTTAATAAATTTTTTAATTTATTGAAATTTTATGTTAGGTTTGAGTTGGAGAAATATATTTAATTTTTTAAAAAAAATTAATGATTGTGAGAATCTCATTGAATACCCTTATGATTTATAATTCTATTAATGGGATATTCATAAGTATTGTAAGACAACTGAAATAGAATGGGTCTATATCATGTGAATGTGTATTAGAAGAGGTGAGATTTATTAACTATTCGATATTCAAAAATGTGATTATTACTAAATAATATGTTTCTAACTACAGTTTATTTTATATTATGTTACATTGTTGGAATTGCATAATACCATGATTTGTACTATGATTGTTTATCTCTCAGATCTTCTTCTGTTCATCATGTTGTGTGATACATAGTTTCTAGAGGGTGTTCCCCTAATAAGGCATGTGGGCGATATCAAATTGAATTGTGGATTTTTATGAACTAATATAATCATATATGTGTTCCCTTATTATTATTTACTCTTAGTGTGTTAGAAAATTTAGACTTTGATATATTCCCATGAAAAATATTCCATCATTGGTTGTTTATGTAGGGGACTCATATATATATTCATCTGTCAATCTTGATTGGGGAACAACATGCATTAACATTGAATATATTTTTTACAATATATCATATTACTGACTCATGTTTTTTTGCATCAATCCTTTTTTGATTTCAATGTTTTTGGAATGGATTTAGAAATTTGGTAATGGAAGGGTTTCTTTAAATGAATTAGAATTTTTTTCATTATATATGGTATATTTAAAATGGTATGGAAATCAGTAAAAATGACTTATTTAGTTTTTTATTATCAAAAGACATTATATTAAATTTTTTGAAGTTATAATAATAAATTTAGTAAATATTTCAAATGGTTATATATATTAAACATGATTTTATTATTTATATGATAAATATTGTATTTACTTTCATTAATGTCATTAAAAAAATATCAGTTTTTATATTTTTTTTAAAAAAATTATATGTTCTATTTCAAGAATAAAATTTCATTAACTCCCATGTATAATAGTAATGATCATATTTCCCCATAGAATATGTATACACTCATGTTTATGTATATTCTTTTTATATGTGTTCTATGTTTTTTTTTCGATTTATTTGTTTGAGAAATGAGTATATCGTTTTTGAGGGATCATGGGTTTCATCGATGTGATCATGTGGTTTGGTTCGTTTTGGTATATTTTTGGATGTTATAGTTTACAAACATTATCCAAAAATATAATTTCAATTATTTTTTTATCACTATTGATGAATTTATTCATCATGATGTATACATATTAATTTGAAGGAATTGAATTAATTTTATTAGTTATGAATCACTTTCTCAATTTATTTATTTTAAAATACTCACAATATATTTCATTGTTATCCAATATATTGTTGGTAATGATAGAATGTTTCTAATTATGAGTTATCTAACTAAATTTTATATGAAAGAAAAATCATTATTGTGATTTTATTCCATGATCTCACATCATTTGTTTCCATATCTCGGGGATTTGGAATGCACTTTTACACTACTGGTGGTTTTGTAAATATTATATCATAAATCAGGTCATCTTTTTCATGACATGTGTTTTGATTAATTAATGATTTTTTCATATTTGATCCCATATGATAACATTCATTTCCTAATCTATTTATACTACAAATAGAAGATAATTTTTTTTGATCATAGCATGTTTTTACAATCAAGACGCATCTAGTTGGAGCTATGTTAGAATGAATATGGAAATAAAATTATCTTCATCACATCCCCTTCATGATTCAAATTCATCTTATTGAATAATAATATTTAAACATGAATATAGTATATTTTTATACATTTTTAATTTATTTAATAAATTTAAAACAATGAAAATAATAATGTTAATGATTATAATATTTATATTCCAATAATAAATGAACAATGACATTTTCATAATACTAAAACACTTAATGATAAAACATTTAATATAAAACTACGAATCTGTAGTCCTTCATTATTTATGTGGAAGTTAAAGAAAATTAATGGTCAAACCCATAGATTATTGGCAGTTGAAACAAAAAACACATATTTGGGAATAAATTTTTATAATCAATATCAATGAACATGAAGGTGATGCTATAATGTTTGACAATGAAAACTGTATAATATTTTATTGTACAATTATCATTGATTAAATAATAGAAATGGAAATAAAATGTGGCCATATTTTTTATGTATTTAATTATAAAATTTTTAGTGTGTTGATGGTAATGATTTGATAATCATATTAAATAAATACAATAATTTAAGGAAAATGGATTTAATTATTATTACATTAAGATATAGATATATTGGTAACTGTTTTTTTGGAGACACAAAGAATTCATGATATTTTTTAAAAAAATGCGGTAAAATTTTTAAATATAAGGTGGTCCTTGTATTTTATAAGAATATGACAAAATTTTCCTCATTTTTATAGTGGGTGAATTTCCATTCATTCAAAAAAATTGTGAATAAAATTTTGGGACCTTCATAAATTGTAAAATTATACGTGATAGGAAAATATAATTTAATTTTATACAACTAATCCACAATAATTTATATGATAATATTTGTGTGTACCTATGTGAAAATTTCATATCATCGTGATCATTAATTCGTAAAAATTTTATATGAATAGACGGGAATGACCAATTTTTTTAAATATTCTATATTAGGTACAATATTAGCTACAATATATGAGAAATATATTTTAAAGAAAAGGTAAAAAATATTTGAGAATGTAAATCATGAAAATAAAAAGAATGTAAGCCAATTTTTTTGTATATTTTTTGATTCATACTAAATAAAATTTCAATAAAGTATATGTAAGACACTCTTATGCACCAAAAAATATTTTATTTTACTAGAAAAAGATATTAATATAGATGTAATGATAAATCTTAGAGGAAGATAATATCTAAAAATTATGATGGGAAAAAAATATTTTTATAATAGTTATTTTAAAAAAACTTATATTTGCTGATATGAAACTCCAATGTGTCATGTGATGAGAAGTGGTACAAAAAGAATCCTTAAATACACTACATTGGATTACTTTTAGTCTCTAAGACAAAAATATTATTGGATTATAGATGTAATTTTTTATTAAAATGATTATTAATGTATATTTTATTATTCTAATAATCTATAAAAGGATTAAAAATAATTCTTACTAATATAATGACATGTGTGTCAAATGTTTTATAAAATTTTTAGTATGCATGCTATTTTTTAAATGAATATGACTAATATATTGTCAATAATTATCTCAAAATAGAACATGGGGGTTTTTTGATAAAAAATGGAAGATGTTAATTCTCATGAGACTGAAGATTATGAGGGGTCTACTATGAAACAACACATGGTACTAGTGGATTATAAATTAAGTAGAACTATACATGTTATTTAATATTAGGATTATTCTATATAAACGAGAAGAATATGTACATATGAAAAAATAATATTATCTAATTTATAAAATAAAATAAAGGATATTGGTTTAATATATTATTTTTTTATGGTGGATATGGTATTTGAATGTGGATCTAGAAATAAATAGTATAAAATTACATGTGTGATCATATGTGTACCCCAATTTTAACAAATATAATTAGATATAAGTGTGCATTAAAAAATAAATTGAATGATAAATATTATGTCACCAAGAATAAGGGTATCCTTTTTCATTAAAAGGGATACATGTGAGTCAGTGGTATTTATTTTAAAGTGTCCATTACACTTATAAAAAGGTTAGGGTCTATAATAATGTTCAATTAATTTTATCCTCTATAGTAATCATTATAAACTGATATATATTTAGCATACTAAATGATCAATTTTTAAAAATAATGGATCAATTATGCGGAAACTAATGATGATCCTATACTAGTTAATTTAGTCTATAAGGTGATGGTATTCAAGTCTGGGAAACTATTTTGAAATTTAATTTTTTTAATATTTCATATTGGATGTCAATATTCACATAAACAAAATGTCATTAGTTACACTTATTAATTTTAATATATTGCAAAATAAGTATTTCAAAGGATGAGAAATAATCATATAGTAAGAAAAAAAATTAAATGATGAGGTATATTGAAATTTTAATGCTAATTTATTTGAGATATTTATTAGGATTATAATTGATGTAAATAAATTTGTCTTTTTGTAAAATGAAATTTATGCAATATAATTGTTAATGAAATTTTCATAGGAACAGTAAAAAACATCTATATGTACTCAAATGATGTTTAAATTTTCAATGTATTCTAAAAGAGAATGAGTAACACATATGGAATTTGGAAATTTTCTAACCCTCTCAATATTATTAATTTTATACCATAAAATGTTATGCTGGTCTAATTGTGTTCGATGTATCACTGTGATTAAAAATATTCACACATAATGGAAACCATTTATGTTTATAGATACATTAAAGGGACACTGATCATTGGATAATTGTACATGATATTAGCCTAAATGAATAAATATAGATTCTCTAATACTGATTTGGAAGGCGGTTGTGAAGAATAAACCCAACCCATGTGAATTATTTATTCCTGTAATATGTTGTGAGATTTTGAATTCTCTGAAACATAGCACCATTATTCAAAGAAATACATTGATTGAATATGATGTATCAAAAATTGATAGATTTTAGTTTTATGAAGGTTAAGGGAATGGAATAATTCACAAACATTTATATCCTGAAAAGAATTCTGGTATCATTTACGGGGTTTTATTATTGTAAAAAAAATAGATTCAATAGAGGTGTCTACTTTGTAATCTTTTGAGATGTCATTTAATTGTTATGGACTAATTCTCTGAAACTATAAACCTGAAAATCTCCCAAATTTTTATTCTATACTTTGTCTCAATATTATGTAATGTTTATGTATGGGGACTTATAACTAGACATCCCACGATTGCCATTCGTAGGCATCATTCAATGCCGACTCAAGTAAGACACCACCATCTTCCTCCCACAATCCACTCCCTAAACATCCACTCCATCACTAAACATCTATCCCAACCCACAAGTGTCACTCCACCACAAAAACATACTATGATCCTCCAACAGTGACTCTATATTTTTCATTGTGTGATCATTCTACTAGAAACCTTCGACCGACTATATTCTGTCACTCAACACATCACCATCACTGAACCATCATTGATATGTCCTCCACAACAACCCACTGCCGATCTATATATCTATAATTCAAGAATATTATTTTAGTCACAACTTCCTTCACTTTGTATCCTCAACTCTCTTTCAAAAAATACATCAGCAACACTAATTGATAGAAACAAAAAAAAACTCAATTTGCACCACTTGAACATGACTTAAAATTTAAAATAATTTTTACTAATGACAAATATACTAATATTTTTAAAATGGTATTGACCAATGCAATATTTTAGTTACTAATGATGAATATTAGTGTTCATTCCTTCCATGCCTCCTAAAAGGCTTTGTGAGGATCCTCCAAAGAGTGATTAATTGTGATATCAATGGGGAGAAATCTTAATTTCGATAGGGAGAAAAATTACTTGTTTTCTATATTCATAATAAATCCCAAGGGAAATTATTATTATATAATGTAAAAGGAAATATAATAATTTGAGATCCATGGTTAAGGGAGACAACATATTGTTACATGGAAGAAATGTTTCATATCATAAAAGGAATTATTTATCTAAAAAACATTACCATATTAAAATATTTTTTGTCTTTGTTCATGTAATAAAATATTTTAGTGATTCTTTTTTCACTTAATGAATGGTCTATTTATATGAGTGTGTGGAACTAGGTTGGTAAAAAAATTATAATTTTGTTTTGTTTCTTTCTTGAGATTTTTGTTGACTTTTTCTCATATATTGAATGGTTGTTAATGGATCCAGGTTTTTTCGATTTATTTGAAGATAGAATAAAATTGATCAAATGTTACTTGAGATTATATTAAATACTCATGTGAGACATTGGTGACTATATTCCTATACATATTTCTATGTATATAGTGAATAAAACATTCTTTGTCCCCCCATAAGTCATTAGACTGGTTTAATGACTTCACAGAGAATAATTATATACATTATAACAAATCTCAAATAACATAGTGGAGATTTTATCAAACATTGATCTATAGAATATGAATTCACCAAGATTTTATGAGTTTAAGAATTAAAAATTTTGAATTTACCTCTAGGATTTATAATTTTTCATATACAAAATAATACATTCACATAGAGGGAGTATGGCTAGTTAAGATAGTAATTAAATACTCAAAAAATTGTAAAAAATTAGGTAACTATGAAAATTAAATAACATGATGAATTTTTTATAATTACATAAAAAATACCACTATAATAGTTATGTGTATGTATTAAATCCATAATTCAATACTGATGGAACAAAATTTAAAAGATGATTAAATTATATTATAATTGGAATATTATCATAGAACAATTAAATTATCAAATTTTAAATTCATACCTATGGTAAAATGTTTAATTTTAGATGATATGCTCTATGAATGTTATTAATAGTATTTTCAATATTAATGAATATAAATATTCGTTCTAGAATAATTATTGAGAGAAATTGTTTAGAGATTATGTTATATGACATGTTCAGGATTTATTAGGATATGTTGATACACTACTTCATTAAAGATTATCACTATAATGAATACATCAAAACTTCTAAATTCAACATACACTCCATATGATAATTCTAAAGATGTTATGGAATGTTGGTCCTATAATCATTGATCATTTCACATTATTCTATAGATTAAGTATATTATATTCATGTTTAAATTCTCTCATGTGTGAGATAATCATCCTAAATAATGTATTATTTAACTAATTATGTTCTTGGCATACACTACTATTATTCTCAAAGTTGATGACATATTATAGTATGATATTAAATTCAGTGAAAATTCATTATGAAGAACCATGATTTCCAATTTCAATATAGAGAGAGGGTATTTTTAATTGCCGATGATAAAAGAGTGTGAAAGAAATATTTTTTTATTGTTTTAGTGAATATTCATAGTTTCTCTACACCCTTATTATTTTTTAGAATTTTGATAGAGTAACAATATAACATGTTATAAATTACCAATCCCTTATAATCTCATTTATTATATTGAAAATCTAGGTTTCAAAACTCTATCCAATTCTGATACATAAAAGAAATTCTCATTATTCTTTACCCTTGAAAAAATAATCATGGTCTAGTTGTTTATTTTATATTTTATTATGTATGGGAAATATTATTATATGTTAGTAAGGAAATTCATGAGCCACATATTATTATTCCAAAGAATGGAATTTGAAAAACCTGATTTAATTTATTGACTACTTGTTTCAATGGTACCTTAGCAAATTGTTTCTCTTTAGACAAACATAAGAAAATTTTAAATTAAAAATCCTTCCAAACATAGAAATTAATAATTATGGGGTACACATATAAAATTGAGACCATTTTTTATGTGGTCCTTATATACAAGGACCCAAAAAAACAAATTCGATAAAATTATTCAATTCCATGAATTATTTCTATCTTGTAATTCTAAAAAAGTGATCCCCAATGATTCCTATCAAAGTATAACCTATCTATATCATTATATATCAATATTATATTTATATTTACTATTAATTGTAATATTATTGATGTTCCAGATTTTATTTTTTATTTTATGATTCAATGTGTATGGTGTACGATTAGTCATTAACGATGGTTAAAACCATGTGAAAATTATGTAGTTGAGTCTGAAGTCTTGATAGATCTATTTAAAAGCTTTGGGTAATAAAGTTTTCAACTAAAAAAACAACACTATAGGGAATGGTTTTTTTGTAGGGAGTTAATCCTTGTTGGCACATAGTTTGGTAACCAATTCAATAAAATAGTCATACATACCTTTATTCTTTAAAAGTGAAATAACTAAAATATCCTTAGATGATTTAATAACATAAATCCCCTTCCACCACATCAATTTTTTTTTGAAATATTCCTAGGGTACAAGGATTGGATACCCATTTCTCCTCTATTTTATATTGGAGGTATTTATTTCATTAATCATCATAATATCCAATTTGTATTCTCCTTTAATTCTATCATCTTCAATCATTTTTATCTTTTGTCATTTCCCTTCTCTTGGTTTCTTCTTGGATGTACCCTAAGAAATAGAATTCTATATTGTTTGACCTATTATACATTTAATGGTGTATAGATCTTATCTCATATATTTTTATTACCATTTATAATCCCTTTATTATATCTATACCATATTCAAGGTATATGGTTTTATTATTATTCTTTTCTATTGAAAAACAAATAATCTCGAGACTTCATTCTCCAAAAATATATATTTATTTACAAATTCTGATGTGTTTATATAGTGGTAGATGAAATTTATTATTTTATCAAATATTTTCAAAGGAAGTAGGAATATTCTATGTGTTTGATAAAATTAATAAATTTTATTTGATGTGGATTTGGATAACATAATTAGTGTTTTTAATTTATAATGTCATTGTGTGGTCATATTATGTGTTATAAAATTTTTATATGGATTATAATTCATATGGAAATCTTTGGGGTTTTTATATTTAACTCTATGGTTTTAATGAATAGATTCAAATGTGTTTCTCATTTTTTACCATATAACATCCAATTAATATTATATTTGGGAGTGTGTGTGTGTGTGATTGTTTTGCAATGAAACTATGAATGTAAGTGTACACACACATATATAGGTTTATATATTATGTTAATAGGTGGCCTATTTTATGAGGATGCATATTGAATTTTTTGGGGATTCCCAATGTGTCTCTTAAATGGGGATTTACAAATGATACCTTCTAATAAAACACATAGGCCTAATTGAATCTTTATTAATAGATTTTGGATGATATTTATTTTAAAACAGTTCTCAATTAGATTTCATATGACACTATTATCTTAAAATATTTATGCATGGTTTTTGTCTCTTAAAAATATATTTTATGGTGTATACTAACATGCAATAGAAATTGAGATGTACTGAACATGGTATAAGATTTAAATCCAATTTTGGAGGTATATAATTCATATCAATGCAACCCCATATCCAACATTTACAATCATAATGTAATCCATGTCATATTATGGTTGTGAGATAAATCTATAATATCATGATGATTATATAAACTAGATAACATAGGAGGATAGATATTCATCATCCATGGGCGAAAGATAAAAGTTAGGGTATTTGATATCAGTTAGTTTATTATTAATATATGATTGAATTGATATGTATATTGAAGGTTAAAAACCAATTATTTGTATATTATAATCAATTGAGGTTTAGGAAATTATTAAATTTATCTTTAATTTTATGTTTTTCAACTTACTACACTATATGACACTACTACATATCTATTTTATGGTTCTATTATTTCATATTTCCCTTATTCAACATTTATTTAATTTTCCCACTTTTCTCATTGTGTTTCATTCATCAGGTTTCTGGGGTGTTGCAACGGTGTTTAAATATATGTTTTGTTTCAAAATGAGTATTTAACAAAATGATTTTAAATTTTTTATAAATGATTCTTAAATGTTGATTTTGTTTTGAACATGGTTTTATTGGAAAATATATTTTTTCCCTTTTAATAATAAATAATGTACATATAATATATATTTAATTGTATAATTTATTATATATTTTATAAAAAAGAAATCAATGGACTATCTAGGGAGTACCTATTGATCATAGTAATGCCTACAATCTAATTTTTACCCTCAATATCAGTACTTATATGTTTTCTTTTATTTTTCATGTTCAATTTTTGTTCTCACTTGGGGAATGTGGTTTTAATATTGGATGTTGCATATAATTCACACAAAGATCATTTCAAATTCCTAGTTTTATTTTTGTTTTTATATTTATCATCAATTTATTATCCTATTATTCCTTTTATTATTATGATACTACTTCGTAACATTTGTTGTATTTATTTATATTCTAGTCATATTATGTTATATATAGAGTGTTACTAAATTTTTATTTTAATTGAATATACATTTTCATGTATGATATATCATGGGATCTTATTGTCCGGATGGGACATGTAGGACTTTAGAAAGATGTTTTTTTTATTTTCAAATCATATTTCATCGGTAAAAATTATCCACATTGATACCCCTTGATTTATTTGGTTCTTTTCACCATCTTGGGGGCCATGGAAAACACTTATGTATTTTTTTATTCACCTCAATTCAGTCATATAGGGGATAGTTGAGATTGTATTGTGAGAAAATGTTTTTATTTAATGTTAGGTTTCTTAGAGAACCTTGTTTTTGGGTCACCAACTATTATTTCACATGTCTTGTATATTGTATCAATAACTATTAGAACATGGTAGGAATGATTGGGGAGAGTGTTATGAGATTTTATTCATCCAGGGATTCATGTTCAAAACTGGTTTTTTGTTGATAAACGAGTTTTGATATAGATTTTTTGGTTTCTGGTGTAAAATACGTGTTTTGATGGTATTTTGGATTGTATTGATGTTATATAGGAATTTTATTATTCCCTATATTTGGGAGTTGAAGAAGAATTAGTGTCTCATGGATACCATATGTAGACTATAGAACAATGTGATGTCCTTGGGATTAGTTCAGTATCCCTCCCATGTCATTTTTCATGTTTTGTGTGGGACGAGACAAACTACTTGGTAAAAATATCTATTTTAACTAGAAACCAATTATTTTTTTAGAAATATGTTGGATCATATTACTACTTGATATATGATTGGATTTTACTATGATTATTTAAGTGGTATTCTCAAGGATGATTAAAGAAAACAATTTAAAATTAAAATGTTCTTTAAATTGAAGAATGTTTTCAAAAGTAATATTTTTATTTTAAATCACGTATGGGTGTTTATTGGAATGAAATGGAAAGGGATTAATGCAAACTATTTCAATCACGTTCACCAGGGGACACTACCAACTATAGAGGATGTGAAAAATATTTTCCATGCATTCCCTCTTTCCAAAGGATGGAGGCATCCATCACATATTCAGGGATGTTTTCTCCTTCATCGTAACTGGATGATGGGATGTCTATTCCTCCTTCCGTGGATTCATCCTTGGAACTCATTGCTTATTCTAGGTCTCCCTCATAGATATAAGATGTTGTTTGTGAATCTTTTCCCAAAGCCATGTCTTTATGGACGCTGGTTAATTACACTTCTCATGTTAGTACATTCCAAAGGGTCCAGACAAGGTAGCAACTTTAGGTCGAGGGATTAGTCATGTTGGACATCGTTGGTGTGTCTTGACGCTAGAACACTGAGGCATCTGGGTTTCTTCTCCTTATGATAGGGCTTCTCGGGGGTGAAGATCCCACGGAATACCATGTCAATTGTAGGTAATTATATTCCATAGGCATGTCTTTGAGGTTTTCTTTAGCTTACCATGTTTAACATGTGCTATGTCGTGAGTTTAACATCTGACAGAGATAGATCAGACTGACTAGAACACTGATAAGATTGGATCATATTAGTGAAACCCTTGGAGGGAACATTGATGTTGGGGATAACAGGTGGTTAGTTACCCTATTTCTTCTTGGATAAGTGTGAAGGTGTATGGCATGATCATATCATGATGTGGTGTCCTGAGATAGAATCTGGATGGATATGGACGAATGAGAGTAGATGAATAATGAAATGGAACCAACATGGGGGGTGATGTTGATATTGGGATGGAGCCTCAAATAGACTACCAATTTATCCCCATGGATGAGTACCAATGTCCACGTAGTTCTGCGGGGCGATGGGACACCTGAGGAGGTAGACCGTTTGAATGGGTACCTGGATCGGACCCAGAGAATGTAGAACCTCTAGGATGGGGATGACCTTAATGAGACACAAAGTCTCAAGTAAGAGACCTTGATGAGACATGGGTGTTGTGCTTGAACCATAGGAAGACATCTTACGTATCCCAATTTCCAGGATTCAAAATGTACATTGATCATGATGGTGGCATAGATTCAGGGTGTACACATAGGAAAACAACCTGGCGATATATTGGGGATCACACGTAGTTAGTGTCCTGGGATTGTCTGGTGCTCAAGGGGGGGACCAGAGATGTGGGAACCACATAGGGGACACTGATGTTTGTTTGGGGTTGAACCTCATGGTGTCTTCCTACATACCCTGTCTAATAGATAGGTACAAAACCCATATAGTTCATTATAAAACTGCTTACCGTCATGTGTGGATAAAAATACCTTACCACTGGTCAGGGTTCAAATGACATACCGTTGTTTTGGGATACAACAGCTTACCACTGGTTGGGATACAACAGCTTTCCACTGGTTGGGATTCAACAACTTACCCCTATTTTGGAAACAATAACTTTTCGCTAGTTTGGATACAACACCTAACCCTTGGATGGGATAAAACGTCTTACCACTCGTTGGGATTCTACAACTTAATACTGGATGGGATTGAACCTCATGAAGGCTTCATACGTACCTTTCCTGGAAGACTGGGATAAAACCCATGATGTTCGAATGTATAAAGTTTACCATCATCAGGAAAAAAAATGGGGAATATGGATTAATGTCATACGGGATGGGTGAACTATTGTGGAGTGGTCCGGACTGATGGTTTTTGAGCACGAACCCCAATGAGGATTCATATGTACCTTTTATAGGAGACAAGGATCAATGCCCACATAGATCAGAATGCGGGATATAGCTTAATGTCATGCAGGATGAGTGAACCGACATGAAGTGGTTGGGACTAATAGGTGTTGGTTTTGATCCTCAAGGAGGCTACCTACATACCGTGCCATGGCGAAAAGGATCAAAGTCCACATAGTTCGGTATGGGTTGGGGATTACATGCTAAGGAGTCCTAGGAAGGATGTTAAGGTAAATTCTTAGTCTGATCACGCAATAGTCATTATTGGTGTGAGAAATAAGATGTGTCAAAGATCCCATGATCATGATGTGAATGGTGCATCTGTGGGAAGTGGAGTGGGGGCTTCCACAAGGTTAGTTGACCAAAGAGAAAACATGGGATTTATAATGGTCAGCGTCCCGGGAGATGGAGATTGGGAATATTCTAGGATGATAAATTTATTGCGACAAAGCCCAGAGGGAGAGAGAAAGGATAACAATGGTCCATATACTCATATGTCCTCTTGTATTTAGCACTAAAGAAGAGAGGATGAGTAGGGGTGGAACCTTTATTTATAAAGGCCGGGGTATTACACCAAGATGGTTGCACTTCCCCGCAGATAGACGCCCCTGTAACAATGTGGATCTCATTCCATGTGAGGAAGATATCACTCCCATGGAGATGAGTGGGAATGGAGAATGTACAAGATGGGGCACCCCATATTTATTACATAGGGTGAGGCCACAATTTAATGTTATGTGCTAAGGAAGATGGTGCTTGGTATTCAACATCCTGTAGCATGGACAAGGTGGGTTCATTCCACACCCATATAACTTATAAAACTGATACATACCCACCCCTAGGGAAAGGAAGGTGTTAGAAATTACATGGTGAGGTGGTGTTTTGGTGTGATCCACTCAGGATCCCACATTAGTTTGACTATGTGGAGAACCAGCATCCCTTAGTGTGCTTATGCAAATAATAATAAGGTTAAACAACGCAATGTGAAGCACTTCCCAAGGTTCCATGAAATTTCTTCATACAACCTGGAGGGTTGTATGGGAGAAGTGCGTGTAACATAAGTGTTTTTCTCATATGAAGAATCTAATGTTAGTTTCCTGGAAAGCGACATTAAAGACATGCTCAATGGCGGACACGAGGAGTTGGGATTCTGTGAAAAATAAGGGTTTTTGGGAAATAGGTGCACAAATGGGAACTGGGGAACATAATAGGTCAGGTTGTATAGATAGAAGACGTTTCTGCACAATTGGAGGAGGCTTTCACAAAAGTAGAGGAGTTCTCCGCACAAGGGAACAATATTGAACACAATAAAAGGGATTTATGTGCAACTAACCAATCAATTACGGAACTAGGAAAGGGTCATGTCCTATGGGTTTTGTGTGAAGGTGGACCCCTGTGAGAACTATCAGTGAAAATCATGTACCTGAAGTACTCTTTTTCATGTAGAAGAGGTGTGTTGAATGCGGGGGATACAATTTGAATTATTCACCTCCCAGAAGTGAGGGAGGTGGCATTCTATTTAATAGAAAATGGGGGCATCAGACATGCATGGAAATTAGCTTACAGGGAAATCTCATTATAAGTGTCAGATACACGGGCCTTTCTGTGACGATGTGCTAAATTTATTGAGATATCAAGAGTTTTCTGCGTGGAGAATTGGTTTTACACAAACCCCTTGGATTTTCCACGCAGCCTTTTGGCTCATTCATGAATTGGTTTTTGAGTCGAAATATTCTGTTATTTTTCCCATCGAGGTCTTCCTGAGGCCTTCAGAATATTTCAGTATCTACAATGCCCCCTCCTCAGAATCAGATCCACAAGGGGTAGAAGGGTAGAATTCTGAGGGAAACACCGAGATGCATGGACACATTGAGGTGGCGCATATAAAATGGAATATGGAGTGTATAATATTTTTCACATGAGCATAATACCTGATTCATAGCTATAAAAACCTTTGGGGTCAAATAGTCCATATAGGATTCCACACATAATAAGGTTTGGTGCTCTCGTGCACAAAAACCATGCCTTCCTTTACACGGAATACATTCGGTTAGACATAAATACCTCAATATTGGTCTCAATTTTCAATTAAACATCAATTTTTTCAGTCGCTCCCTTGGTTTTTCAGGAAACCGTTTGATTTTTTGAATGACCATCTGGGTTTTTGCAAAAAAAATTTGTTTATTGTGTAACCTTGTGGTCCTTTTTTAGACATTTAAAAAAACAATTGCTGCTGATCAGAGTTATGATGGGAGGGAATCTATGTCTGTCGCTTAAAGGGTTGAGATGGTTGAGAACCCTAATGAGTATGGTTCCAAGAATGTTGTATTTGATAACCAAACAATCTTTTACATTCTTACCCATGCGGATAAGGATCATGTTATTTCTGAAAAACTACTAATATGGTATTTCAGTATTTTAGAGGTAGTAATGGTGCCTGGATTTGATTTCGATACATTACTGTCATGGGTGGCTGGGAGTATGATCTTCCACAATACTAAATTACAAAAAATGTCCATCCTTTCAGGGACACCCAACACGTGGCCTTCTACATCCTGAATCCAAGGACCATAACCATCTTGGGAGGTGAGCCAGTCACAGAGGATTCTCTAAACTGTTATGTGAGTACCTTCTGAAAAACCATCACCAATGTGACCAAGGGATGTATGTAGGCTTGGTAGCTATGTTTTAGAAGAATCTTCACCACTTATTGGGAATGGGAATATTGGGTTAGACAATCATGTGATCAGTTCAAAGTAGAATTGTAGAACATTTGGCTATTCAAGGGAGTGTGGACATCACAGTTCCAATTATTCTACCAACATGAACTCATGCTAGAGCTATTCAGCCGGTTGTCCCCAGATACCAACACCTTCCATCTCCATCATGGGACTGTTGGCATTACCCGTAGGGACTTTCTTTTCATTGGGGGTATCTCTGTGAAAGGGTATAATACGACAATTTTCATCCAATAGAGAATATCTTGGGAGACCTATTGTGGACTCACATCCTGACATGGCATCTATTAGATTTATCGAAAGAGAGGATGAGGGTCATGTTCTTTAAGAACGAAATTTCCTATTCAAAGTGTATCATCCTATTTCTGTATAAAGAACCAAATGTAAGGATGTTGGGGCAAGGAAAGAGTTGTCTGACTACCACGCAAAGGATCAAGATTGGGTCATATTAGAGGATCATAGAGACAGGTGAATATAAATATTGGGGCCTTCGTGTGGATGAAATTTGGGATCCAAATGTTTGGTAGGCCAGATTTCAGGAAACTTTTCAGAGTGGGTGGATATTTCCAGAGAGGGATACTAGCATGGGAGTCCGCCCACCAATAATGACGATGTCTGACAACCTGGTAACCAATCAGTAGATTAACATATGGGTCCCATTGTTGGTCCGACTACACACCATTCTAGGGAATATCTCAAGAGGAGGCTCATCGAAGAGGATTAGTCACCCTTTAAAATCCTTCATGGTTGGATCATGGATCACTATAGGTTGGTACACCATTCCAAATTCCCTTTATCTCCTAGGTAACAGTCTACGACCTTCATTGTTTAATATATCTGAGACCATGCCATTGACGATCAATGGAGATGGGATAAGGATTAAGATAGATATTCATATCAATTTAACCTTTAGTTCATTCCCCTCCCTTGTTGGGCAGATGATAGATAATAGGAAAGGCTCACTGGATCAAGGAGAATTATTTCAAAGAATTAGTGGTGGGGTGCTTATGGTCTAGATGATGGGAAGATCCTTTGAGATCCCTATGTGGAATTATGATTTTAAATGAAGTTTGGATGCATCCAATAGATGCCGAAGTGGGTGTTCATAGATTTCTTGTAAGATAAACATAATTTTGTTCTTCATCAAATGTGGCTAATGTTTATAACATATGTCTCGGGTGAGGAAATTACCATTCACCCCATAGGTTTTGATGCTCGACACTCAAAAAAGTACGTCAAACACTGGGTGGTGGCCTATACATAGGGGCTCTTATGGAAACGTGTTCAACAACACAAGAAGGAAAGTGTGGAACCTGGGTGGTCGGATAGTGGACAAGGCACCACCGAGGAGGAGAGGTCGGGAACAAGTTCTTTTGTTAGGTCAGTAAATTACAGAACATCAGTATCAGTGATGCCAAATGGTGTGGCCATTCCCTCATCGTCAGGAGGGAGAGGAGCCCATGAACAATCTCATGGAGCAGACAAGGATCTTCTTCTGAAGTAGAATGATTATGTACTTCAACATTATGATGATGAAATATTTCCCACACTGTTGTCAACCAGGTTGACCCTATGACAATCAATGAGCACTGAATCCCTTTGGTAAAAGATGGTATGAGATGGGATCTAGCTTCCCAAAAATTGAATTTGGGTGTACGCATAGAACAATGTCCTCACAATATATTAGGGCATACACATAGTTAGTAGACTAGGTTGGTCTGATGTTCATGAGGCGTACCAGAGATGTGGGTCCCCCAGAGGGGACACTGAAGTTTTCCAGTGTTTGGGGTTAAACCTCAAGAATGTTTCCTACGTACCATGTCTTGAATATAGGGATCAAACCCATGTAGTTAATCTTTCAAAAATATACCATCATGTGGGGATGTAAACAACATATATCTATTCGGGGTTCTAAGAGCATACCGTTGATTGGTGATACAATGGCTTACCGCTGATTGTGATACAACAGCTTACTTTTGTTTGTGATACAACAGCTTATTGCTGGTTGGGATTCAATGAATTACCTCTGGTTGGGATACAATGGATAACCGTAGGTTGGGAAATAATGTCTTATCACTGGTTGGGATACAACAGCTTACCACTGGTTGGGAAAAAGTGGCTTACCTCTGGTTGGGATATAGTGTCTTACTGCTAATTGGGATATAATGACTAAATGTTAGTTGGGATAAAATGGATTACTACTGGTTGGAATTGAACCACGAGAAGGATTCCTACATACGCTTCCTAGGATATAGATTTCCAACCCATTCAGTTAAAATGTATACAGTTTAGTGACATGCATAATGAAAAGGGGGCATATAGTTTAATGTTGTACTGAATGGGTGAACTGACATGGGGTGGTTGAGACTAATGGGTGTTGGGATTGAACCATCGGGAGGCTTCCTATGTACATTTACAAGGATACAAGGCTAAAAGATCAAATAGTTTGAAATGAGGGATACCGTTTAATGTCTTGCTGGATTGGTGAACTGAAATGAAGTGGTCAGGACCGATTGGTGTTGGGCTTGATCCTAATGAAGGTATCCTACATACCATTCCTTGGTGGAAAGGATCAATATTAACATAGATATGTATGGGTTGGGGATTACATGTTATGGAATCCCAGGAATGATTCCATGGTTAATACATTCTCAAATCCCACATGAGTAATTCTTGGTGTGAAAAACAAGAGGCGGAAAATACCCACCGATCACGTCCCAAACGGTGCATCCGTGGGAAGTGGAGCGGGTCTTGAATGGGGTTAGCAGCCGAAAGAGGAAAAAAGGGCTTATGAGTGGTTAGCAACCCAAGGATATAGAGATTAGGACTTACTCTGTGATGGAGTCTTGATAGCACAAAATCACATAGGGAGATGGTCATGGTATGGAAGGTCCCAATTTTCATCTGTCCTCTAGTATTTGGCGCCGAAGAAGTGATGAAGAGAATAGATTCCAACTCCCACAAGAATGGTTAGGGGTTCACACAAAGAAGGTTTCAATTCCTCGTGGATAGATGTCACTCCTGCCAAAAGGACCTCATTCCTTTCGAGGAATATATCACTCTCGTGTAGACTAGAATGGGTGGATAATTCCTGAGATGAGGCGCCCCACGTATATTAAATGGGGCGAGGCCATAATGTAATGTGATGTGCTGAGGATAATGGATTTTGGCAGTTTAACATACATCAACTCAGATGGGGTGGGTTCACTCCATACCCATAGGACATACATAACTGATACCCACCAACCCTTGGGGCTGGGAAGGCATACGAAATGTCATGACAGGGCAGTGTTGGGGAGTGATCCACTGAGAGTAACACGTTAGCATGGCTATGCGAAGAATCAATAGACATTAGTGTCTCTATGTGAAGGAACATAAAGCTAAGAGACCCAACGTGAAGCACCACCCATGGGACCTTGAATTCACTTTGTTCAACCCTAGTAGGTTGTATGGAAGAAGTGTGTGTAACATGGGTGTTTTGCGCACAAGAAGTAACCAATGATGGTGTCTGGGAACGAAGCATTGAATACATGCGCAAGGGTTCACACAAAAAGAGAATATTGCAAAAAACAATAAGGGGTTATCATGACATAGGCATTAAAATGGAAACTGATGCGCCCAATAAGCCAAGTTTCATGGATAAAGGATGAGTGCATAAAATTGGAGGAGGTTTTCTCCCAATTGTAGGAGCTCTACACAAAAGGGGCCGATGTTTGAGTGCATGTTTAGGGATTTTCGTGAAACTGGCCAATCAATAAAGGAAATGTTCAAGGGTCAGTCCCGATGGGTTTCATGCAAATGTGGACAGCTAGGAGACCTATCACAGAAAATCATGTACCTAAAAGTCATCTTTTGCACATGAAAGTGGTGTATTACTCATAGGGGAGACAGTTAGATTTCTTCATCCACTGAATGTGAGGGGGAGACCTTCAATTTATAGCCGATCAAGGGTAGTGGGAGTGTGAAAAATTCATCCAGTATGGAAAACATGGCCCATGAATAAGACATGTTGGACTTTCCTTGCAAGAAAAAAATTTATTCATGCAGTGAGAGTTTTGCGCACGAAGAAGTGGTATTATTCACACCCCTTGGATTTTCCATGAATCCTTTGGGTCAATCATAGAATCAGTTTATGAGTTGAAATATTCCTTCGATTTTCTCATAGATGACTTGTTGGTGCATTCAATGGATTTTGGCATTTTCCAAAATAATGTATGAATGTTTTAAATGAATAACATATATGTGTTTTAGATATATTCATTTGGTAAATTATATATTATTTTTTTAGATTAAATATAAAACAAATTCATGTGATGAAACAACCTTTTGAAATTTGAATTGTATTATTTTATAATAGCTAAAATTATGTACTTTTTATATTTTTCATAGTGATTTTTACAGGGTTGTTGAATTTTTATTTTAATGATGGGTTTTTTTGTCTTAGTATGAATTTTTATTGGTGAATTTTTTATTGGATCCTATTTTTATTTGTTATTAATTGTATCCCTTCCAAAATATTTCAGAATGTTCATAAGGATTTGAAAGTATCTTGGTCAGTTTAGGGAACCACCTAAAGTCATGAAAAAGTGGTTAATTTTATTTCACATCATGTTTCTCCTATCCTTCATGGTGATCAAGGTCTATTGGAAGGTATATAATTATTTGGGATCATTGAGTAGGTCTATTAATGTAACACTCCTAGCTTCCACAATACACTTCTCTTTGAAAAATACAATAGTGTGTTTTGTATGCAACTTCGAGTTCTATCACACCACAACCAATCGAACTTCCCGTTATGAATAGTAATAGCCAATTTTTTAAATTTTATAAATTTTATCATTCAAATTTATCTTCAATATTGGATTCAGAATATCGAAATTAACTTTGGGTGAATTTTTTGTATTTTTCTAAAGACCTTCAATTTTTTATGAATACTGAAAAACAATGACTTATAGTTTAAAACTGAATTTTTATTTAAATAATAATTAATTTCATTTAAATTTATTTTAGGTAAAAATAGATACATAATACCTATATTAGTTCTATTTAATTCATTAGATTCAGTATATAATAATTTTAGATATATAAAATTTTTATTAATCTTTTTACCGTCTTTTACCCACCTCTTAGGAGCATTTACAAATTTAAATAAAACTTAAGTTTACCACTTCTGTGTGTTGAATTTCATAAATCCGAGAGACACAATTGATATCAATATCTAAAATGTGGTTCAATAAGATGAAAATAATTTTTGTTTAATAATAACTTTTTACTTTTAATTACCACAGTTAAAAGTAAATAAGGTAATTAAAGGTAAAAACGATATTATTATTACCATAACGCATGTTATATTTCTATTGTATATATTTAATTTGACAAAAAACAACCATAGGAATAATATATTAACCTTTAGGTCCACATGGATTAGATTAGGACAATTATTATTATTTAATTCATTGAAGAGTTAAAAGTGTTAAATTCAATGTTTATTAACTAAACCATTTTTAATATTGGGATAAACATAAAATAATTTCAACTATAAATATTAATTATAGATATAAAAATATTTACTACATAATTGGATTTTATTTATAGTTTTAATACCTTAAATATATAAATTTATTTATGACAGAATAATGATGCAGTAATTACCTAATTAATGAAATATTAAATTAATTGATATTATAAATATCCAAATAAATGTAATTTGAGAATTTTTATGAATTCCAGTAATTTTATAGGTTAATATGACATGTTAGGGTTGGTTAGATTAATTTTTTCCATTGTAATAATTCTATTATGAATTGAGAAAAAACAAAATACCAAATAGTTTAAAAATTGACATAAAAGAGTTTTTTAAAACAAATATTATATTATTAATTTCTATTATATTCCTAATAATATATGGTTCACCCAAAAGTGTTATTAAATGATATTTGTATCATTAATGGACAACTTGGGGTTCTCTTGGAAGTATATAGTATGTTTATTAACCATCTAATATAAAAATACAAAGAGACATGGTAGATGTCAATCTATTTAACTAAGAGGTTAATCTAAAACATAAGGTTAATATAGTTACTCAAACCTGTCTAAAACGTATTGGTTGAGGTTTTTCGTCCCATACCCACTTTATCCTTTATATAATTCATTTTGGAGCTATTATATACCGAAAATTATTTTATTATAAAATAATATTTCTATCTTTTCTTAAGGTGCCCCTCACCCCACTTATAAAATGGTACAACCCTTCTCTCTAATTCACACCTTCATTGCCATTTGACTTAGCGAATCCCTGCCCAAATACCCTCTAAACAGTAATCCCTTCATCCTAGAGGCCTTCCTTTAGTCATAATGGGATCTTAAAGATCCCTTTTGATCAAATCAAATGGAAGAACCTGATGAAGAGGTAAATATTTCATCACCTCTTTCAAGTTCCTTTCTTCTTCCACTTCCTCTTTATTTTTTTGTCTCCATTCTAAAATAATAACTCCAGTATTTTCTATATAATTTTATGTTATTATAAATATGGTAAAAACATATTCATTATTCTATCCATACTTTTAATGACATGTCATCATATGTGCGTACGTACGACTTGCCGTCTCCACGCCGTGGTGTAATTGTTATTCAATAAATTATTATTTGGATGGGTATAATAATGATGTTTAATTGATGTAAATAATAAATATAAAATGATAATTAATCTTTATATATGATATACCATCTGATTATGTATTATTATAAAATCAAAATAATGATATTGTCACTCGTGCGTACGTACGGATTAACGTCTCCACGAACGCAATGAGATTCAATCCCCATCATATCCATTCCATGATAATTTTCATTTGATGATTAATAATAATGTTTAAAGACTTAATATCATTATGAATATGAATTATATAAATCCTATCAATAATAATCATTACATACGTAACAAAGCATATAAAGGGAAATGAATCAGTTAACACCCGAAATGACAATAATACTAAGATATTATGAACAAGGAAATGTTAAAAGATCATATATGAAATCATATTAATTTATATGATTCTTTTATAATTTAATAACAATTATTTCACCATTATACAGGAGGCTAACCTACCCTTGACCATGGAAAAATACAATGTAAGTGTTAATTTCATAATCTCTTCATTATCCGAGGTTGTTTATACGTAATTATCTACCGGGATCTCTTTATCATCCACATCCATGATTCTTAAAAATTTATTTAAAAACATTTTTATATTTACTAAAAAACGATTTAAAGTAATCTATAACCTTTTTTTACCTTATATGTGTTGAAATGATTCTTTCATTCGTCTTCCAAACAAGGTACTTTATGACGTTTTTGAGAAAAATAATGTAAGAATGTTTTTCAACTTATACGGTGAGTGAAGCTATTTTTTTCCATCATAACATCGTCGATGATTCCCTTACAATATTATATGAATATTTTCAAAATAAATATTTTCACAAATGTTTACAAAATACAAAGAGTTATTTCTCAAAAAAAGTTTTTTATTTCATCCATGTCAACATCCTTTGAAGGATTTTAAGCTTATATGAAGTTGATTTATTATCATACAAAACTTCCATATTGTATTGTTGGTTTTGTGATATGTTTGACTATTGATGTGTTATTTTTACACCATTCATGGTTTATAGATGATGTATTGTAATTTCTTAAGCAAGTTTTAATACGAATGCCTATATTATGTTTAAACCATTCCATATGAGGAATGAATTGGACATTGTAAGTGAAGAGTGGAGCTTGTTATAGCTCCTCGATGTATCGGTAGGTATCATGAGACAAACTAGTGTCTTGTCACAAGGCCTTGAAAAAATCTTTTTTGTAGTCTTTCCACAAGTCATTGACTATGTGGTTATGAATGTCTGTAATTACACATTCCATCATTATGAAAGTGGAAATTGATATTTTATGTGATTATTAGATTAGTAGAACATCCTTGTGAATATGTAAATGGAATTATTTGATTATATCTTTGACATATTATTCTGATGTTCTTGTTTAAAAAGGATTTTGTTTTAGTCTTATATGTTGCCTTAAATGTTTAAGTTTATTTATAAAAGTTTTCACTATATTGTTTTCCTTTATAAGAATCTGGGCTCACCCTTTTCTATGTTTTATTTTTCCCAAGATGTGAAGAAGTATTTTATGACATACCTACAGGGATAGCCTATGGGAATTCAGTGTTGTCTATGGAAACAATTTTGTTGTCGTTTTCTATTTTATGATGTAATGTAATCCTTATGAATGTATCTAGTACTTCCAAGGCTACTAAACTAATCGGTCTTTGGAAACATGATCTTTTGTAATCATGCCAATGATACCTAATAATACACCAAATATGGTCCTCTCGGGTCAGAGCGTTAAAGTTTGTATCAGAGGATGTCTAGTACAAACCATGGAAACTAGATTTTGGCAAACTCTGATTAGAGCACATAGCCCAAAGATAGACATTAAGGATTAGTATAGAATAACTTCGTATAATTTTGGTATTGTAGAGATTTTATGAGTATTCCAATAAATACATCCCTATCTAGATACGTGCAGGTAGAGGAAGCTCTGGAACAGATGTACCTAGGGATAAAACCAGAAAACACCGCTTTGAGATTGACTCGAACTGGAAATAGTGCATGTCAATGGGCCTTGCTGAACTCCTGGTTACGACACTCCCGAGGGATATGCTATCAATAATTTTTATTTTATTCAAAACCCATTATGAAGAGTTTATGAGTATATATACTTCCTCAAATAAATAATTTTTATGATTATGGATTATATCCATAAACTATTCAATTTATGTTATGTGTTTTACATGTTTGGGATTATCTATTTCGATTCATAAACTTATACAGTTTTTCCATTGTTTATAAAAGGTGCCTAGTGGAAGGAATGGAAACCATATCAATGGTCACACTCCATTTAGGGATTTAACTCCTACTCAAGATAATTATAGTGGATCTGGTGATGAAACTGGTTATAATCAGCTAATCACCATATTGGGACAACTCACTCATGTTATGAATAATAACCATAACCATATAGATCTCCCCGAGCCACAGTGTAGAGGATCAATGTTAGATCGCTTCATGAGGAAAAAACCACCAACATTCAATTGGGGTAAAAATACATTAGTAGATGATAAATGGATAAATTTCTTATAGAAAATATTCCACCCCTTGGGGAGTAGGGAACGGGAAAATTCTTTCATGGTAGTTTACCGCCACACTGGAGATTCTAATCAATGGTGGTCATTGATTAAAAACACAAAAGAATATGATGATGTATAAAATATGGAATGGATAATGTTTAATGAAATTTTTATATAGAAATTCATTCCTCATGATCATTGAATGGATATGGAAAGACTATTTGTGAGTCTGAGGCAAAATGAGGATGTGAATGTCGAAAAGTACGAAGCTAAATTTACAAGGTTAGCGAGGCATGCTGGAGATTATATACATAACCCAAGATGTAAGATTGATCATTTCTTTGATGGGTTTTTTATTTATAGAGGTGCTTCAAAGAAAGGACTTGGTTGTGTCCTTATGCAGAATGATAGGGTTATTGCATATGCATGATGACACCTAAAAATTCATGAGAAAAACTATCCTACTCATGATTTTGAGTTAACAACTGTAATCATTTATTTAAAGATTGGTAGACACTATCTCAATGGTGACAAATGTGAGATATATTCCAATCACAAGAGTTTAAAGTATATTTTCTCTCATAAAGAACTCAACATGAGGCAAAGGAGATGGCTTTAATTACTCCGGGATTATGAATGCACTATACACTACCACCCAGGGAAGGAAAATAAGGTGGCATATGTTTTGAGTAGAAATGATCATGTATATTTTAAAAATATGAGAGTTGGAAAGGATACTATATACATGGATAGAGTAAATATGGATATGGGAATCATCATGTAAGGTGAAACATCAATACTTTTTGAAATAGTTTCCAAACCATCATTACTAGAAAAGATAAAGAGTTCTCAAACCTATGATCAAGAGTTTCAAAAAAATATCAAAGCTGTGAATGAATGAAGATTGAGTGACTTTGTGTATGAAGATGGAATCTTGAAATTAGGGAAGAGACTTAGTATTCCATATTTACCGAACATAATAATAGAATTATTGGTTGATGATCACTGCTTAAATTTTTCTATACATCCTAGCAGCAACAAAATGTATAGAGATTTGAAGGAACATTTTTTGTGGGACAACATGAAGAGGGAGATTACTGATTTTTTGTCAAGATGTATGGTATTTCAACAAGTTAAAGCTGAAAGGACACGACCTAGAAGTGTCATTCATCCGATTCCCATACCTGAGTGGAAATCAGGTAATATTAGAATAGAATTTTTCATGGGACTACCAATGAATCCTAGAAGAAACAATTCAATATGGGTCATTGTTGATCATCTTACCAACTCAACACATTTTCTTTATATAAGAGAATATTTACCACTTTAATTTCTAGCACGAATATATATTAATGAAGTTATAAGACTTCATGGAGTACCCTTATTGATTGTTTCTGATCGTGATCCCTGTTTTACATCAAGATTTTCGAAAATTCTTCAGAAAACCTTGGATACTGAACTTCGTTTGGGCACTGCCTACCACCCCCAAACTGATGGACAATCAGAACAGACTATTCAAACCTTATAAGATATGATGAGATCATGCTCACTTGACTCTCATGGTATGTTGGAACAATATTTACCTCTAGTAGAATTTTCCGATAACAATAGCTTCCATTCAAATATTCAGATGGCACCATATGAAGCATTATACAGAAATAGATGTCGCACACCAACCTGTTGGGATGATGTTAGTAAAAGAAAACTCATATGCCCATAACATGTGGAGGAAATGATGGAAGAGGTGAAGGTAATCCAAAACCACATCAAGGAAGCTCAATGTAGACAGAATAGCTACGCTGATAACTTAAGGAAGGATTTGGAATTTTTGGTAGGAGATCATGTTTTCTTAAAGGAATCTCTATGGAAGGTTGTTAAATATTTCCGTTAGAAGGGTAAATTGATACCTACGTATATCAGACCTTTCGAAATTTTAGAATGAATTGGGGTTGTAGCTTACTATTTGGAAATGCTGCCAAGTCTCTCCAAAGGTCACGATGTATTCCACATATCATTGTTGAGAAAATATAGACCTGACCCAATGCATATACATACATATGAGGATTTAGAACTTGAAACTGATATGTCTTATTGTGAAGAGCATGTCAGTTTCTTGATACAAGTGAACAAGATTTTTGAAACCAGACGACTCGTTGGGAAAAAGTTCTATGGAGTAACCATAAGATGGAAGATGCAACGTGGGAACCCGAGGAACTTATGATAAAGAACCACCCTCATCTTTTTGTGTAGTAATATTCTATAAATTTCGAGGACAAAATTAGTTTATGGAGGGTAGAATGTTATACCCCAATCTTCCACGATACGATTCTCTTTGAATAATTCAATAAGGTGTGTTGTACGCAACTTCAGGTTCTAACACACCACAACCAATCAAACTAGCCATTATGAATAGTAATAACCATTTTTTGAAATTAGATAAATTTTATCATTCGAAATGGACTTTATTTTTGGATTCTGAATATCAAAATTATCTTAGGGTGAATTTTTGGTATTTTTCTGAAAACATTCAATTTTTGATGAATAGTAAAAACACTGAGTTATAGTTTAAAACCGAATTTATATTTAAATAATTTTTATTTTTATATAAATTTATTTTAGGTCAAAATAGATACATAATACCTATATAAGTTAAACGTAATTCATTGGAATCAGTTTATAATAATTTACAATATATAAAATTTTATCGAACTTTTTACCGTCTTTTACTCACCTCCTTGGAGCATTTGGAAATTTACATAAAACATAATTTTATTGTTTCTGTTAGTTGAATTTCAAAAATCTGAGAGAAATGGTTGATATTAGTATGTAAAATGTTATTCAATAAGATGAAAATAACATTTGGTGAATAGTAATGGTTTACTTTTATTTACCACGGTTAAAAGTAAATAGGTTAATTAAATGTAAAAATGTTTTTATTATTAACCTAACACATGTACTAATTCTATTGGATAAGTTTAATTCGACCGAAAACAACCTTAGGAATAAAATATGATCCTTTAGGTCCACCTGTATTAGATTAGGACATTTATTATTATTTAATACAAAGAAGAGTTAAAAGTGTTAATTTCAATGTTTAATAACTAAAGCATTTTTAATATATGGATAAACATATGATAAATTTGACTATAAATATTGATTAAAAAGATAATGGGATTTCCATCATAATGGAATGTTAGTTATAATTTTTAGACATTATAAAATTATTTTTATTTATGACACAATTATGAGGAAGTAATTACCTAATTAATGTAATATTAGAATAATTGATATTT
Organism: Viscum album; assembly: GCA_963277665.1. Lineage (NCBI taxonomy): Eukaryota > Viridiplantae > Streptophyta > Magnoliopsida > Santalales > Viscaceae > Viscum > Viscum album. The sequence goes on from OY728145.1 coordinate 1,644,639,596, forward strand.
TAAATATACAAATAAATGTAATTTGAGAATTTTTATGAATTCCACAAATTTATTAGGCTAATATGACATGTTAGGGTTGATTAGATGAATTTTTGTCGAAGTAATAATGCTGTTATGAATTTAACAAAATCATAATACCAAATTGTGTCAAAATTGACATAAAAGAGTTTTTAAAACAAATATTATATTATTAGTTGATATTATATTCCAAAAAGTATATCATTCGGCAAAAAGAATTATATAATGATATTGGTACCATTAATGAACCACTATGGGTTCTCTTGTAATTATATATTATGTTTATAAACCATATGATATATAAATACAAAGAGACATGGTAAATGTCAAACTATTTAACTAAGAGTGAAATCTAAAAGATAAGGTTAATATAGTCATAAAAACCTGTCAAAAACCTATTTTTTGAGTGGTTTTCGACACATCCCCACCTTAACCTTTAGGTAATTTATTTTTGAGTCATTAGAAAAAGAAAACGAGTTTATTATAAAAGAATATTTATAGTTATTCCTAAGGTGCCCCTCACCCCTCTAATAAAGGGGACCCCCCACCCTTCTGTCTAATTCACACATTAAAAGCCTTTTGTCTCGGCCAATACTTACCCAAATATCCTACCAAATGCCCTCCCTTAATCCTAGAGGCGTTACATTAGTCATAAATCCAACCAATAGTGCCCTTTTGATCAAATCAAAAGGAAGAACTCGAAGAAGAGGTAAATATTTCATCACCTCTTTCAAGTTCCTTTCTTCTTCCACTTCATCTTTCATTGTTTTTTCCATTATAAAATAATAACTCCAATATATTCTATATACGGTTATGTTATTATAAAAATTGTACATATTCATTATTTTATCCTTCCTTTGAATGACCTGTCACCATACGTGCGTGCATACGGCTTACCGTCTCCACGTCGTGGTGTAATTATTATTCAATACATTATTATTTGGATGTGAATAATAATGATGTTTAATTGATGTAAATAATAAATATAACATGATAATGATTCTGTTTATATGATTTACCATCCAATTATATATTATTTTAATATCAAAAGAATGATATTGTCCCTCGTGCGTACGTACAGATTACAGTCTCCATGAACGCGATTAGATTAATTCTCCATCAAATCAATTCAAGAATAATTTTAAATAGTTGATTAAAAATATTGTTTAAAGATATTATATTATTCTGAATATGAATATGATACATTCTATTTATAAAAAACATTACTTATGTAACAAAGCATATAAAGGAAAAAAAAATCTGTTAACACATGAAACGATGATAATAATAAGAAATTATTAAAAAAGAAATTTTAAAAGATCATATATGATATAATATTAATGAATACGATTCTTGTATAATTTAATAACAATTATTCCACCATTATACAGTAGGTTAACCTACCCTCAACCATGGAAAAATACAACGTAAGGGTCAGTGTCACAATCGCATCATTGTCTGAGGATATTTATACATAATTATCTACTGGGGCATCGTTATCATCCACGTCCATGATTCTTAAAAATGTATTTAAAATTTTTTTTATATTTACTAGAAAATGGGTTAAAGTCATTTATACCCATGTTTGACCATATATGTTTCTAAAGGAATCATTGCGTCATTTTCCAAGCAAGGTACTTTATGACCTTTTTGACAAAAATAAGGTAAGAATATTGTTTTTAACTTATAAAGTGGATGTGGCTAATTTCCGCTGTTATAACTTCATCGAATCTTCCCTTCAAATATTATATTAATATTTTCAAAATAAAATTTTTCTTAAATTAATTCAAAATAGAAAGTGTTATTTCTGTAAAAAAAGGTTTTGATTTCATCTATGTCAACATCCATTGATGGATTTAATGCTTATTTGAAGTTGATTTGTTATGATACGAAACTTCAATATTCTATTGAAGGTTTTGTGATATGTTTGACTGTGGATGTGTTATTTTTACACCATTAATGGTTTATGGATAAAGTATTGACATTTCATAAGCTAGTTTTAATACTAATGTTTATGTTATGTTTATACCTTTTCATATTAGGAATGCATTGGACTTAGTAAGTGATGGGTGGAGCCCGTTATTGCTTCTCGATGCATCGGTTGGTCTCATGATACAAACTAGTGTCTTAGCACAAGGCCTTGAAAAAATATTATTTTTAGTCTTGGAATAAGGCCTTGACAATGTGGTTATGAATGTCTGGAATTATGAATTCCATCATTAAGAAAGTGGTTATTGATATTTAATGTGATTATTCGACTAGTAGAATATCCATGTGAATAAGTAAATGGAATAATTTGATTTTATCTTTGACATACTATTATGAAGTTCATGTTTAAAAATTATTATGTTTTAGTCTTATACATTTACGTAAATGTTTATGTTTATTTATGAATGTTTATGTATATTTATGAATGTTTCCACTATATTGTTATCCTTAATGAGCATCTGAGCTCAACCCTTTCAATGTTTTATTTTTTCATGATGTCAAGAAGTATTTTTTGAATGACCTGCAGGGATAGTCTATGGGATCTCAGTGTTGTCTATGGAAACAATTTTTTTTGTAGTTTTCCTTTTTATGTTGTAATGTAAACCTTATTAATGTATATAGTACTTCCAAGGCTACTAAACTAATTGGTCTTTAAGGGATTTATCTATTGTGATCATTCCAATGATAAGTAATAATGAACCAACTCTGGGATTCTTGTGTCGGGGTATTACATTAAATATTTGGTTACTCCTTTCATTGTAGGGGTGATAGTTGTATGGATTTTTGGATGAGTCAAGGATAGTTCAATTGATATGGATTTTTATAGATCAGTTTCATTGTCAGATTACTTTGGAATACTTTGATTCTATATTCTCAATTTGGTTCATTTCATACAATTTTATAATGAATCTAGTGGTAGAGGCCATCAGACTCCTGGGTGGTAAATATATAATGAAATAGTACGTGGTCCTATTCAGTGAGATGAAACCTTTCTCAGTTAAGACCATTTCAATTGACAATATTTAAGGTTATATATTCATTAATGAAATATATTTTTATCTATCTTCTAGAGTGGATTGATATATGAATATAGAGTTCATGGAATTTGTGGATGAGGATGATTTTATTGATTTATCATCATGATGGAATCGACTTGTATAGAGTATTCCAATATTATTAAAATGTGGTATTTTTTCCCCACATAGTCATGAAAATGTAAAATAAGGAATTTACAGGGAAAAATTTTTATTCTTTGACTACCACTTACAAAAAAGTATAACGTTACCCATTTGTTTTTATTTTTGGATGGTTTTTGTAATATAATCCATCTTCATCAACTATTTCAATATAATATAATCACTATAGGTGGTTAGAAAATCATTTGATGTTATATAAGATGAAACATCACTTGGGAAAAAATATGTCATCAACATCAGTATCATCAACGTGGTATGGGAGATTGATATGTATTTAATTTCTGCTTAATTTTCTCATATAATCCCTTCATTTTTATAGTTAATAATTTTTTGGGTGGGTTTTGGAAATTTCTTTTATTGTATTCTCATTTTATGAGATATAATTCTTCATTGAGTAATTTATGGTTTTGGTTCTAATTTGTTTTTCTTCACTATTATAATTGATTTTGACATGAATTAGTCCTTCCATATTGTTTTTTATCCATCCATGTTAGAAAATTCATAAAAGTTGGAGAGAACCATCCCGGTTCTCCACAAATAGACCCCATGTTTGGTTAATAGGAGCATTATTATATTCATAGATATAATTTTTTACAATGGTTTAGAAATTTCCTTGAATTTTTTAAATCCTTTATTTTTTCTCTCTTAAGGGTAGGTGTCTTTTTTTATTTTTTATTTTTTGAAGTTTGTTTTATATTGATGAATGAAAGTCATATGGGTTGGATATATTCACGCCTAGAACTCTCTCAACCTTTACATTTTTATATAATATTTATATATTTTATTTTCATGGAGATTCTAGTACATGTGGTTGAAATGTTTTATTTTTGTGGCATTTTCTATTGGGAGTATAGTAAACCTGCATATATAGTGCATGTCATGCGTAAATAATGTGGATTGGTTTCTAATAATGATAGGGATATTTAACATTTTTTTGAAATGTTTTTCTAATTGTGAAACTTAATCATGTAATGGCATGTTTCCCTATATAGATGGGATCACTTTTAGGACATGTGTTGGTAAACCATGTGATAATATTACGTGGTAGACATTGATAATATCAAAGTTGAATAAATTTGGTACCCTTAAAAAATAATTCTATATCCCCTTCCCCCTCTTATCAGTTGACCAAAACACAATGGGGCCCTAGGTATTGACCCCCTTGTTTCTAAAATAGAATTCAAATGGACTTTTGGCTCTATAATTGATGTTCTCTCAGGTTTAAAACCCCTAAATAATCTCATATTACCTTTTTTTGTTTTGAAACTTTTAAAATGGAATATTTCTCCATTTGGTAAACCCTAATGGAAGGGTTTGATGATTTGGGCATCACTTCTCTATGACTGGTTATAAATATCTTGTCCTTCGTGTTTTTATTCACATTTCATATCAATTTATTGAATCAAAATATAAATTTAATATGGTGCATCAATGAATTTTATTTTCTTATTTGAAAACATATATTTCTTATTATAATAAAAACCTAAAAATTGGTTCTTTTGATGTTTCTGAAATATTTTATGTAGTGGTTTATGAAAGAAAAATATTAAATAACTGAATTATATTAAATTTAGAGTGTAATTTTTTTTTCATAAAGTGACTAAGAAATTTATTTATACATATTTGGATAACATAATTGATTTTTTACATTTCAAATTATTATTTTTGGTTTTACTATGGGATTATGGATTTTTTAAAATAGTTTCTCAATTCATGTGGACATTAGGTGGTGTACATTGAAGAACCATTTTATTAAATATGATTTGAATTTTGTTTCTCTTTGGTTACCATGGACCATCCTTTGAAATTTGTTATAAAATGTATAAAAGTCATTAAGAAATTATAAATTTACGATTATACATCCATATTAAAATGTATGGATATATATATATATCTCTGTGTGTGTGTGTGTGTTTGTTTGTATTCATGTTTATTAGATGCCTCCTTTATGAATTTATGCTTGAAATGTTCATGGATTTAAATTAGGGACCTAAAATATTGATATCTAAATGATACATCATAGAAAAACTCATATTATTATTTCTAAGAATAATAATATATTTCATCTTGTATTGATTCATAAAATTTTTTAAAAGTGATTATGAATAAAATAATATTTCTAAATTTCAAAGGAATGTTTGGTAGTAGTAAACATTTCCGTATAATGTGTGTACCACCATGAAAACCCCCTAGATAAGGAAGTACTTCACATGTATAGTCAATGTAGAAGGTCAATAAATGGAATATGTCTTAAATGGACTCTCAATGTAAATGTTTTATGTGAAGGATACCCCATACCAAATATTTAAAATCTATACGGGATCTAAGGAATTATAATGGGAGATGATATATTGTTACTATAGAGTGATTATTATAGGAAATTAAACCACCATTGTAATGGATATGCATATCTAATGATGATGTACCATTGGTGATGCTTGTTTAGAGATGATGGTTGGTTATTAACAGAGAGATGGATTGATATGAAAGTTGTTGGACCGAAATCGAGAACATTTATGTTTTCCTCTTGAGATGTTTAGGAACATCCCATGTGTTTCCTTCCTTCACATTTACTACATATCATAATCGATTAAACGAATAATAATCTATTATGTGGATCCACTATAACATACTAAAATGGTTATTATATTTCATTATGACCATTATTTTATGATTTTTTTTCATTCATAATGTCTATTCTATGGGTCTTTGGTGTTTAATTATAATTTTTTTCTAATGTTTTTATAAATTATAGCGATTTGTAGGGGTTTAAAATGATTCTATAAATCATGATTTTTTTTAATTATGGTTAGTTTTGAAAATTTCATGGTTGGTTAATTTTGCGATGTATAAATATATCTTCTATATATATTTCAATAAAGTATTGATGGAATGTTTTATAAATGAAAATTCATAGACTTTTTTGTAATTGCGTACTAGGTTTAGATATTCTCACATCATAATTTTTGGACTTGGCTCTAGTAGACCTGTGTTTGTTTCTTTGTTTTAGGTATTATTTTTGGAACACAAGTGGAGGGAGTGGACACATGTGTGTATAGTAACTATGTGGAAACACTGAGATCATGTTGAGTATATTGTATTGTTTTAGTTCATATTTTGTATAGATGTATCAGCCCTATCACCCTCTTCTTCCTATAATATTTATTTTTAATGCTAGTTTGATTTGTTTATATTCGGTGTTTTATGTTCTAGTTCATGTTTCTTTGTCAATTTTTATTTTATTTGTATCAATTTATATTATTATCAATGGGAGAGGATTCCTATTTTTAGGCAGGTCATTCGATAAGTTCTGTTGGTATTCCACTATTATTAAATAAATAATAATATCGAAAATAATTTCATAGGTTGTTTTTTATATCTTAACATGGGTGTATCAAAGAATCTCCATTGGATTATGTCATGCTTTATTGTGTGCCTGATTCTGAGGTAAGCCTAGAATAGTTCATGATAATTCAATACACAAAAATTGTTATTATTTCCTGGACATGGATACATTCTTTTGAATATTTAACTATTAATAGATGATAAAAATTACAGCCAACCATCATTCAATTATATAATGTCATTTACCAGCCTCGAAAAAAAAGCTCCATGATTTGATTATTGGATTTTATCAACACGTCTACCAATCATATGGCCTCCCATGTTACATCTCATGACATAAAAACTATAAAAACATCAATAGTAGATTATAAAACTCTTGAAATGAAACATACAGTTTCATTTCGTTTCACTATATATTAATTTATTTTTACTATTCAAATTTTTCATTTTATATACTAGTTTATTTAAATTAAAAACCCCAAAGAGTCTTCTAACCATCACTCCTCTTATTCAGAGGAACCTTCATGTTGTATAATATAATAAATTATTAATGAATAAAATTTTATAAATTCATTGAACATTATTATACATCAATATTATAGAATTTAATTTATTGTTTTTATTCTGAAACTACTGGTCCAGATAAAGTGTTAATAAGATGTATTTTGGATAGAAATAGTAGGGAAACTCTTAATGAACTATTCCAATATATCAATGGTTTTTTTCGCATTGATATGATAAAAGACTATATTTAAAGAATCTTTTTGTTATAGTGGAATTGGGGGATTTCCATGTAATATACAATATCAAAAATAACATATCAGACATAAAATATGAATGACATAAAATATAATAGGCATAAATAATATGATATTTTCATAATATCTAGTTTTAATTATGAAACCTGAAACATTAAGTCAAAAAACATGTTCCCCATGACTTTATGAGAACCACCCCACGTACAAGAGGTTCATAATTAGAAGTTAGAATTCAAATGCTATCAGTGGGGAGATTGTGCGATTGGTATCATTAAAGAATAGTAAAAATAATAACACACGATAACAGAGTAGAACAAATAAGAATTGTAATAACAAATTTCACGGAATGTATCTCATTTTGTACAAACATAATTAACTAATGACCCTAAAAGTTGAAGGATTCTCATAGGATGATCATTATATATAACTAAAATAAAACATTATGAAATCACTTGAGGTAGTTTTCTAAAATTTCCTCCATAAACCATGATCTACCACTTACATCATTGTTATTAGGGCCATTCCCTTTGTTTTATACCATTTCATGAATCCATTACATGCATTAAGTTTCCCGCAGAGGGAGTGAGTATCATCCCAGTTGGACACAACCCATGAAATGATTATAATAATTCATAATCATAAGAATATAACTCTTCATAATAAATACATGTTCAATGAAATGAAATAAAATCTTACAAACATGTCATCTGATAACCAAGATTCTAATGCCATGGACAAAACCTCTTCTTGATATATATTGGAAAAATGGTCAAAATTAATGTTATGAACTAGAGTCAACCACATGGTCAATCCATTTATCTCATAGTAGACACCTGGATAAATAGTCTTGGGTTTCGATATAATTTACCTTTGAACATTATCTATCATAGTTATTCAGCATGAACAGTATATTAAAACTCTTACATGGGTCTGGGAATTAGTATATACTATCATGGAAATTTGTCTTAAGTAAGGCCAGTGGAGACCATCATGCCCCGAAGCTGCCTCTAAGGTAAAATATCATTAAACAATTATACCCCATATGTAAAATTTGTCCTATCATCACATCACAGAAAAAATTTAATGAAAAAACCCTATAGGTATACTAATTCAAGAAGGGTATTTATATAACCTTGGTTTTAAAAATAAAACAAAAACATTGTCTTATATATCAAATTAATCACATTGAAATGGAGAAAAACATATAGAACTAGAACAATGAGTATGTGGACTAGGAAATTGAAACTAAATAAAACACATGTGATCAAAGAAAAAGATGTTTCTCATTTGAAATTCAGGAAAACACATGGGGTGAAACCCAAACATGGTCTCATAGGAGAGAAACATGAACATGTGAAAGAACCGAAGTTTCATCTAGAGCACATAATCACACAACATCACATCATGAAAAAATTAGATAAACGACCTATATATAATATTATACATTAAATGAAAACAGATCAACATCAAAATCTAGGAACACAATAGAAATATCCCATGGAAAACATTTAAACTCATTATAAAAAAAGAATTCTCATTATGAAACCCTAGATCTGATTCCAATCCAACATGAAATGGTTCAAGAGTGAGAGTAAAGAAAGAATATTGAAGGCATTGAAAAAATCGAAAATATAAAACAACGATAACATAATAATTCTAATTTCTATGTAGAAATAGAATATTCATCAATATTTGATGTTAAAAAGAGAAGAGATACAAGGAACTCAAGAATCATGATCAAAAAGAGAAGCCGCAACCATCCATGTTTGGTTGTATGAAAACATCAATCAAGGATTGTTAATAAGAACTAATTACTTGAGGTTATATCTTCAATGGGGATATTCATATATAAAAAAACCTAAGACTCTTTAAAAATTATATGAATTTGTCCCATTTTTAGGAATCATCAAGGAGAAGATCGTAATTCAATTTATTGAGGGAATAATATAACAATACCATATTCTTGACCCATAAAATAATGTATACATGTTCAATCGTTGAAATTAATGAGATCCAAAATTAATGGTGTTTGTTATAGGCATATGAAAACCCACATAACCACCACTAAAACATCTATCATTGAATCCACCACAGAAATAAATCTTCAATCATTCCCTCTTAACAAAGAGAGATATTACAATGCATTACTAAAAAATCTATTTTCCCACACTATATCTTATACCACAGGTGTAGTGAGGTCTCAAAATTAATGGTTTATAGGATCTTTCTACTAGTACCATGAAAATGGAATTTTATTGTCCAATGCATTAACCATTTCTAGTTTTAAATTAAGGATTACTATGGAAAACACCATGGCATTGGTGTATCCCTTATTAAACCAAAATGGTATTCCAACATGTATATGTTATGTAAAAAATCATAATATGTTACCATATAATTAATCATAAATAATAATAAAGAAAATTTAATATATAAATTTTTTTTTGAGACAGAAAAAAATTAACGGACTTTAAAATATACCAATATAGGAATCCACATCTAAGAGAAGCTTATATTGTAGTCATTATTGATAAAATCATGCCATTGAGCTAGAATATCAAACCAATGCTACCTATTCTTTCCCTAGATCCATCAATTCTTCCAAAATATTTTATTAATTGGATAAATGTTCCCAAAAATAATACTAACACTATGGTCTATGATCCCCACTAGGTTCTACACACAATATAAGTTTGGGGCCAACTCAACATACTTTTTCTTGATCAGATGTGTTGGATCAAACCTGTTCCTATAATGCTCTATCACTGAGAAAAAATCATGCATTTCACAATAAAATGGAGGATGATTTAGTCAGTAATATAGTTATATGATACATTAGTGATCTCAAACAATCCGACTAATCTTGGAATCAGCTTCTACTACTTCTAAAAAAACGATGCTCCAATTGAGGTTATAAGCATAAAGAATTTTGATCACCAAAAGTTAGATTTTAAGGTCACCTCCTAACTTAATTATATGATAATATTTTCCTTAGATTAGTAGCTAGTTTCATAATGATCAAATACACTATCTTATGGGAATAATTCACCATTATTGTCATCAAAGCTGTAGCTTCCTTCAACACTTGAGAACAAAGTGGTGAGCTAACCATACATCAATAGAGGTCCAAAAAAGGATCAATCTGAATTAAAACAAATATATTATACTTCTAAATAATCACAAAAGGTCTATGTTATCATTAAATGATCCTATTAAGTAATAATTATAGGGGTTTTCCATATCTTCATGGATATGAATCATTATATATTCCATTCCATTGGTTTTTGGATGATATGATGTATTAACCTTCTATCGAGTCCCAAGTTCCATCAGCATACAATACCAAAACCACATTATAAAACTTCTGTCCATATGAAATATGATAATATAATTTAAACTATGTATTCTTAAAAATAGTAGGGCATAAAAATTTCTCAACATATATATAGAGTGATTCTCCAAAAATAGAAAAATGTGTGATTGTTTCAATATTTATTAGGCTAGAAAAGATAGAATCGTGAAACAATATTGTCCTATGTATTCCAATACTGAAGTCCATCATTACGTAATCCCAATGCCACATCATTTTTGATAGTGGTAGATGTAAACCACAAGGATATTCATTATCTTCCATTACCCCTTTTATATATGGGAATTTTGAAACAAATATAGTGATTTTTCTGATCATACCTAGCCACCAAATGTATCTTCAAACATTAGGGTCCATTTTTGCTGTCATTATATACACATCCCACATCAATTAATTAGAGACTCTAATCATATCCAACCTGATTGAAACAATAAAAACTATTATTCCATTTACATATATTATTTTTTCATCATCTAAAGGATACTTTAGAACAAATTCATCCATTGCTATTCATTAATGCATCACCACACAATCAGGTTCTATGCGTTGGATCATATTCACATGGTCCACCAAAGAATATATTATCACAAATTGTGCTAACATATGAACCCAATAATACTTATATGTATATAAAATCACAACATCCATTAAACACATCAAATAGTATTCATATTATAAGGGTTATCTTTAATCACATCTGTATCAATTTAGTTTTCAAAATACAATCTACAATGAAACATACCATACATAGAGAATAGACCATATAAATTTCAATTTTCAATAGATAATCCCCCCATCATGTCCTCCTCATATTTTGTTCCAACTGATAGAAGATATAATAAAGGTCCACATAAAAAAAACCTAACACTAAAGAGATAAATTCTCAGTAACATTAGAGGACGGGCTAAATAAACTTAATACAAGAAACATTTTCGGTTGTTAAAATCATTGATTGATAGATAGTATTATGATGTCATAACTAATATGGCCCCTATACATCATAAAATCTCTCATACTATCTCATAATTCCTTATTGTACACTGAAAATTAATTCTCATACGGAAGAAAGTCCTAAATCCAGATTGCTGACAATTTTATACTCATCTATAGAATCATCTCTTCATAAATATTATTCTACTCGATGATCACTCATATATTTTTAATACTAGTCATTGGTGATTTTAAATGGGACATGACCTATATTATTAATCAGTAGTACCTATCCTGTGAAATGAATCCCCTAATCAAAAACACAATAATGGGGAATGGATAAGAACTTACAGATAGAAAAATACCTTGGTCCACATATATTTTGACTTCATATATTACATGTAAAATTAATTACACCTCGATAATTGAAAAGAAACTATTTCATATTTGTTGTAATTAATATGTTCTCTATTCTTCCTCGGTGCAATATGGATGTGCCTATCATGATGTAGTGACATTTATGAGTATATAAGGATATCATAAAAAAAAATAAGACAACTAAAAGGTTTATATATATATGAAATATATAAAAAATTATATCCATTAAAACCACATAAGAATTTATCATACAAAGAAAAATAAAAATATACTCAAACAATTATTATCTACTCTTAAACATTGTACTGAGAATACCCCTCTAATGAAGAAATCAATGAGAAGTTGTAAAATAATTCAATAATGATGAACTATTGAAATATGTATCAATTCTTAATTTTCACATGGTGCCCTATCCTGTAGTCCATACAAATCTAATTTATATAGCATTTCATAATAATGAATAACACTGGATCACCCTAAGGATATGTTATTAATATATTAAAACATGTTTCCTCCAAATTCATGAGTTATAAGATTATATCATTGACCAGATATAATGGAAAATGATATGGGGGAATTATTTTAGATAATTGTCCTTGTATTAATTAAATATCAATTTCAATTTATCTCTTAGGAGATAGTCATGATAAATCATATAGGAAGAAATAATAATAATTTTCCACCATTAGAGATATGATAGAGGGTACTAATGGATCCATTGAAATAATAATACCTTCTGGTATCAATATAATAGCTCAGATCCTTCTAAGGTATGATCTCATTATCTCACTTGACATATAATTCATTAGTTATAATAAACATTAACCCATTTGTCCATTTGAAGGATACCCATAAATAGAGAAATCTATGCACTAATTATTACCATCTTCCAACTATAATCTATAAATTAAATGGGTTCTAGACACCTCAAGAATCCTTAAATCCCATTTATTATTGTATCATGCATCTACTATTTTATATCCTATAAATATATTAAGATGTACCAAATTCATCCCCAAGTGTTTATCAAGATAAAATATATCTAAATATGATTTGAAATATAATTCAATATTATTAAAAATTTTCATACTTATAAATTTATTGGAAAAAGTAATATAAAGAAAAATTGTTTGATGTGTAAGGGTAATCATGATCATATCTCCAATCGTTTATTTCCAATTCCACATTATGTTATAACTAGTTACATTTCATACACTCAACCTACCTCAGCTCCACTGAGATATCCTTAATATGCATCTGTCACCTGATGCATAACCATTTGATGGTTATGAAAAAGATATTGATTACCACAAATAGTATATCAGCTCAATAAATAATCCTCAATTGAACCCCATTGGAACTTTTATAATGTTTATTTGAGATGAAACTCCACAAGTGACCTACCTTTCAACAATGATGATAGATTTTTAGATATTTTTATAAAAATAATGATAATTCCCACTCTATCCATAGATAACTGAACCCTATTATTCTCTTGATTCATACAACCTATCAAAAAGTAATTTTTTTTCTTCCCCAATTTACTATAGAAGATTTATTAAGATTTGAAATCATGGATTAATGACATCCCACATATCTCATCACACCTACAAAATTATTGATCATTCTAGTATTATGAAGAACATCTATATATGTTGTCTTATTGAACCTCCTATTGTAATTCCAAAACTCCTGTAAGAGGATGATCTAAAGCTTCTTCACCTTTATTCCCATATTACCAAACAATATAAGAGAAAAACAATGCATCTCCGTGAATTGATCTGAGTAATTTTACAGTGTTATAGACACTTACTAATTCTCGATGAATACAAGATTGTGATCCAACATTAGTATTCATCAAAATAAATTATCAAATTAAATTTCATTAATGGTCATTGAATATAGACATTCAATATTCTCATCCTAATGAATGATTACCCTTGTAACTACTAGTTGGTCCTCGAAGAATTGTATTATGCAACCTTAACCATCGAACCATCTGTTTATTAACTAGATAAAATATCCCCATGAGTATTTAAATATATTACTCGATAAAATATGGTATATTGGTTCCCTATAATGATAGTTTTCCTGAAAGGTAAATGACTTAGTCATAGGAAACTATTATCATGGAATGTCCTCTTCCAAGAACACTAACTACAATGAAGAATACTAGTTAATCTATCCCTTCTGATTAAACCACTAAATATTTTGTGGGGAATTTCTCAATGATACCCTTCTACCTGAATGGTGGTAAATATTCAACGTCTTCCACTGTAGGGCTATTCTATTCTATGTCAATATTTTTTCCGATCAATATTTTCTTAGGTGAAAATTTTTTTAATTCCAAATAAAGATTTATAACACCCAAAACATATATTATAATATAATAAATTATATACATTCTAGGAACAAAAAATTGAATATAAATAACTATGCATAGTGGAAATCTATAGCATGAATACAAAATAATCATAGTAATACACAATGTTTAATCCTAGTTTTCTATTCCAATTATGTTAGAAAAAATCATATATTAATAAAATAAAACAATATTATCATGTTAAACTATCTAATTCAAATATATATTGCACAAGATAATTGAGAACATATATTTGACTAATAATTTTTCAAAATCAAGTCCTTAAATTAATGAGCTAATATAAATTACACAATATCAATATTTTTAAGACAACTGATCATATGACTCTATTTATGATTCATTATTTCACCCAAATACTATATAATAGTAGTATAAAAATATAATCATGATCAATGTGGATTCATCCAAACATAAATATATTAACCCTCCCAAACCTAGAATATATGAGGTTTGTTGAAAATGTGTTAGAAAGGAAGATGTGCACACCCCTACTTGATACCTATATAGCCAAAAATAATTCCTTATATTCTAAAAATTTAATTTTAATGAAAAAAATGAGACCTCCTTTGATACCACTTTTTAATGACCCATCTTGAATCATGGGTCCTGAGTCAGACTTCCACATGGACTCATGAGAACTACCCAATAATCAATATGTATCCAACAAGTGATGAGTGTCTGAACCCGAGTATTTAGGGTACTATACCAACAATAATAGTGTTAAAAGTACATATTATAACATATGATAACATAGTTTATTAAATAATAAATTATATAAAAAAGTTCATGGAATGTATCTCACATCAGAATGATATAATAAACCATAGACCCCCCCCCCATTATGGATGACCAAAAAGAGCATGATAAATACAAAAAATGTAAAATAAAACAATATGAAATAAATTTAGACTCCATCATGGTACTAACATTGAGCTCTATAATCCATCAAGTAGATCAATGCCATTGTGAATTTCTTAGTCAAGTATACTTGATAATGAAATCTACACATTCATCAAGATATCATTGTTTAATTTTTGCATACACAAATATGGACATGAAAAATGAATCCTTAAAGTACTTCACATGTATATAAATGTAAGAAATTATAAATAAAATTTTTAATGAAAGAAACATACAGTTATAATATGTATACATGCAATAATGAATCCTCAGAAAATAACATATATAGTTTCATTTCATCATCTTTGTAAGAATGTTGAAAATGAAATTCATGAACAAGATTCAACCATTACTCTACCAGATGTATATAAAATCAACAAATGGGATATAGATTCCCATGTCTCTCAATATGTCTATCAAATCATGTACCTCTTATGGTTTGGAAACAAGTCTCACATATTATTACACTACCTCTGGTTAGGTTATAAGGATGGTCTATGCCAATACTATGTATAATTTTAGATCAGAAAATACAATCATAACCCAATGTATCCTCATGTATTTGATCTCAAAAAACCATCATTCCTTTTTGACAAACTAGGAAATGTTATCATGAAACATGATTCCCATGAACATGCTCCCACTATTTGGATGTTAGGCCATAAGACGTCCTACTATCACATATGTACAACATATTGAAAAAATAGAACAAACATATACCATAAAAACAATGTTTTAATAAGGAATACGACATGGAGGATCCAATTATGTAATAAATAGTGATAAAATATATAAAAAAATAAAAGCATGTGATCAAAATACAAAAAATAGTTGTTCCCATGGGATACACATGCACAAACATACAATCAAAATAAAACATGTTGGCATGGGGAAAACACAAAATACACCTAAGATCAAACACACACATTAGATCATAAAATATAACATTTTTTAGTAATTTTATAAAAGACCTCAACAATTAAATGAACTTTCTATGCTATGTTTGTAGATGAAAATGTCAGGTTTCATCAATCACATTGTCATCCGAACCATATTCTAACTATAACCAAAACATAATTTCATGTAAAAATTCCCAGAATGTGTTCCAATACATTTCGTTATAGTTAATTAATTACATTGAATAATAAAAAATTAAATGCGTATAACTAACTCATAGACAATTTCAACACTGAATAATGACAGAATTCAATTCTAGTTGAGGAAGGAAGTAATTTGTTACTATTGGATAATGAAAATGAAGAGATTCATGACTCGAATGATTATAGATCAATAAGAGAATCCTAAATACACCATGGTCATTTCTCTAGTAATTTATAGAAAAGGGTTTCATAAATAATGAATCATTTAATGATGTATCATGAATAATTTCTTTCTCAAAAGGTATTTCCCTAAAATGCATAGAATATGTTATAACTGGAACGTTATTTTAGATCTATCATGATATCTTTTTGGTGATTTTTTAACCCTCTTGGTCATATAATGGTCAGTTTTTACGTTGCGGATATTTTGGGTAAAATTGAAGAATTTTAGATGAAAATGGGGAAGTGAACTGTTTGAACATGGTTTTCCAAAACATTACACATACCCCTAGAAAATCATTAATTCTCTTATTTAGTGGGATTTTATGGTTGGAACATTGTTTTTTAAACAATTAACCCCATAATAGTAAACATGTTCTCCTTAAAGAGAGGCGAAAGGTGCATAGTTTGGTAAATTGTGTTCCCCTTCACATGATACTATGTTTGCAGGATTTATTTCCCCGAAAATTATATAAAAATTTTATGAAAACTGGATGTTAATACAAATTCATTCACACTTAGACCAATATAAAATCATATGATTTTTAAATTTTTTATAATTATTCCATGTCTCTAAAAGTAAAATATTGATGCTACAACGATTCTTCAAAGGATCATCTCTTCATGGGTATGTACTTTCTTCCTTGTTTAATTTCCTCTCTCCCCCATCTCCCTATCTCGAGAAAGAATTGTCAGTTTTACTCAATTGGTATTGGTTTAAACCTAGGAGTTGTTGAAATTTAATATATTTTATCTTGATCCAATGTTTTTTCCTATATCTTCAGTTTTATTTTGATCATGAACACCCTGCTTTAATTTAGGTATTTGTTATTTGAAGAACACTTGTTAATGACCTTGATATAGATAGTTTATTCTCCAATACCCAGACACTTGATAAATATTCATTTCTTTAATTGTGAAATTTCAATTTTCACAATTGAAAATTCATTCTTGAATTGAAATAATTAATTTATTTTTTAATTAATGGGATTGTGAGATTGATGAAATATTGGGATTTTTACTTTTTTTAATTAATGGGATTGTGGACTTGGTAGAAAATGGGAATTAAAGGGTTGGTTGGCCTAGTCATGATGTGTTATTATGATATGAATAGATGATGATGATAAATGGTCAAATGGTTAAATGTTCATATTATTCCATGTGATTAAAGTGGTGAACCAGGATAGTTTTTGATAAATTGGTAAGGTGCATCACATATTAAATAATTGGTAAGAGGGTTAATGATTATTTATAATGAAAATTGTGAAACCTGTGATACAATTTTTTGATTGATAAATGAGGTGTGATACAAGTTTTGATTCACTAAAGACCCATATGGTGATATAATGATGAAATAGGACCCCTATGCATGCATGTGAATATTGGTGTATGGGATTGGGACGGATGCTGCAAATACATATGAAGAGTGGGATAAGGAATGATTCTTGAAATACCCATGGGGCGATAGAAATGATGGTGTTTGTCTATGATGTTGGAATTTTTATGGGGTTCCAATTTTACATGATGTGAAAGTGGAAGTAATTGATTAATGAAAACCCACCGTGTAATGAAACGTGATATCCTATTATGAAAATTCTAGAAAATGGCACATGCCGATGCCGGTATTGATTGTTTTGGTGTCACCATGAACCTGTGGATTTTATATGGATAATACATAATAATTTAATGTGCAACATTTTTATTTGTTATTTCACATTACCATTTATAAAACATTTTACACTATTATAGATTGGATTTTTTTAGAGGTGTTGGTGTTGGCCTACTATGTTATACTCCCACCATACTATGTCTACCTGATAACCAATTTACTGGATTTCATGTATTGAATGTAGAATAATGAAAAGAACTGTACATATTATGGATGAGTTGGGATGGGGAATGTATGTAGGGATCAGGCGTGACTTTAGGCCCCGCATGGGGTGTTTTTATTGTCTATTAATTTGAATTTTTCATATTGACACACGAAACATATATGGAATGAAATGTCTATCATTTTCATATTTTTATTGTTTTCCTATTATCATCATCAATTGAAACTATTATATGATGTTTACGGTATTATTCTATATATTTGATTTACCATTTGGGTGTTTTTTATCTAATTCATATATTGTGTTGATTTGATAAAAAGGGGTATTGTCAACCCATGTTGTATAATAGATCATTACTGCTTGTCAGTAGCCACTTGTATAAGGGGACGTGTTCTTGAGGAGAATAATGTTTTACTATCACAAAACATAGGATTCATGTTTGATATCCAAATAGAAATCATGAAAGTATGAAAGGCTAAGGGAAATAGCCCTATGACAGATTGATGAGTTGGGATGGATCTTGGATGTGGGGGACATGACATAATGTCGATACATTCATTGGTATTTTCCAATAGGTCTATATAATGGTTATTCATATTGATTAATTCCATATATATGGAACAAAATATCAACAATTTGTGATTGGGTATTGTTTTCTTGTTTTGTTTAATTGTGTGACACTAGACTGTATTAGGTATTGTATTATTTGAGATAATGTTTAATTCGTTTTTGAATTTGTTTAGATATTTTCATTGATGTGTTTCTTTGATAAAGACGTTACATTATCAAAATGTTAATTATTAGAAACTCAATTATAGTCATGATCTGTTGTCATATGGGGAGGCATGTAAGAGGTCTCCTAGTGAACCATCTCAGGGAATTGGTGTTTGGTACCCGATTTCGGATGTTATAAAGTGGTATCAATTGAGTTTTTTTTTTCATTCAGTTGTCTTGATATATGGGAATGGAATACATGGGACTAGGATTTTTTGGGCCTTGGTCCTGAAATCATGCATTGGAGTAGTAAATCCATGTATAGAGAAAAACCCATGTACCCAGGGTAGGTCTGTTGTTGTTGAAGTTTACAATTAACGATAAACATTATTTCAAATTGTTTGATGTACTTGTTGGGTAATGTTATTATTTTTATTAGATTTATTTGTTGTTGTATTGTATGAATTTTTTTCATACATTAATCATTCAATGAACTCATGAATGTTTTTTCATGAATCATTTTATGTACGCAATGGAAATCATGTTTTGGTTGGTTGTTTAAAAGGAAATTCTATTATTTGTTAGTGTAACATAAAGTAAAAAGTTCCTAATGAGAAATTTATAATTTTAAATGATGAATTGTTTTATAATTTAAATGTATAAATGGGTTCTTAATGTGAAATCATGAAATTTGTAAATTTTCTACCCTATGTTATCTACGAACTGAAAGATAAATGGTTGGGGGTAGTGATAGTCCATCAGTATTGGCATTTTTGTACAGTACGAGGGATCAATTTTTATATATTTATATGAATTCCTAATATATATAGGTATTAACGATGTCTTATGTTTCATAATACATGTGTTTGGAATTAAGATAAATTCCTCAATGATGATTCTTGTTGATATGATGGATGGACGATATGGTTGGGAATGATCCAGCATAAGTGGGATTTGAGGTAATGATAATTTTGGGTGTATGATTAAGAGAGATTTTTTTTTATAATTTCACTTCCATTATAAAGATCATTTAAATAAAGACATGTTGGGTTTCACAAATGTTTTCACTCATGACACGGGAGTATTAGTTACAACACCCTCTCAATTTCAATATAGGTGGTGCCCCTGAGGTACATAGTCTTTGGATTGAGCCTATCCATATGAACCTTGATCATTTTGGGGATCCATATGATGATAGAGTCAATATGGAAACATATATTTTATGTGGTAAATAAATGTTTTGGTCGGATATTAAATCATTGTTGGGAAATATAGAGGATAAGGATTGGAAGGGAATTCAGGGGATGTTATAGTAGCGATTTTACCCTGACATTTTCTTCTAGGAGAGGGAAGCAGTGTTTATCAGGTATGACTTAGGGAGTATGTTCTTAATGGATTATATTGTAGGAATTGATAATTTTTAAAAAGTTGTTCTACTATTTGTATGAGATGAACCAAATGATGAAAAAAAATTTCTATCAGATTAATTTTAATATTAAGTCCCTGATTAACATCATTAGGCTAAAGAAGTTTTCAAAGGTGGTAAAACGGGATCTCATAGATGAGAAAATATTGAATGGAGATTCTAGTAAACGACATTCGATTTTTTTAGAATGACCCGGGGGTACGTATTCCAAGGGTAGAGAACATCACTATGTTAATGTTAATGAAAAAAGTGTAAAAGAGTGTGTCCAGAAGAAATGATCAGTTACTCAAGATATTACTCATGTTCACTATAACTAATATGGTAGGATCAATCAGTTTCATATAAAGTTCACCCAACCACCTGCAGAGTGCTGAGATTAATACATGATGATACATCTGTAATAGTTCAGCATGAATCCACAATATCTGGGTAATGATAGAGGATGTTGGTATAATCATAGTGTTGGGAGGATTTCTTGTACAATATATCAGTCTACGACTTGGAGTTTTTCTAGACTTAGTGATCAAGGATCTACCAGTGGTACATCATAGAAAGGGGGTCTGTATTAGAAGAGTGGTGTAGTTTATGGGATTCAAGTTGTGATATAATAATGCGGATAAGGAAACTATCATGTAGTTCATCCTACAATTTTTGGTAGATAGGCTGAACCACTGAGAGTTATAGGTACTAATCTTGCAGCTAATATTTTTTTAATGACATATTTAATACATTAAAGTCCCGTTATTTTATATATATATATAATTTTTTAATGGTATCAGTGTATAAGTGGAGTTTTTTTTAGGATTATGACAATCAATACACTTTTTTGGGAATGTTCAAGATAGATCTTTTTATGAGCATGGTGTTGTTTTGCTGATGGCGATGCGGTTGCTGAGAGATTGAAGTTAGGGGATCATTCCATCATTGCTAGGCTGATTTTTCCAAAGGGCTCGTAGCCCTGGAGGTTAGATTATCTCAAATCTCGATTAACTAATATCTGGGGCTTTGATGCCTGGAACTGGGTCTCTCTAGGTAAGGGATTTTATCATTTGTTGTTTCCTTCTGAGGAGCTTAAATTGAGAGCCTGGGGGTTTGGCTCAATTTCTTTCAAGCCTGGGCATTGCATATACGTGAGTGGGATAGATCTTTTAATCCTTTGGAGATGGGTAGATCAGTTGCACAAGTTTGGATCAAAATCTTTGGTTTAAACTGGCTTCTTTGTCATCCCAGGATCCTATATGACATCTCACTAGCTATAGGAGTACCCATTAGAATGGATAAAGATACTAAATTGGCCAGATATGGGCATTTTTCCAGATGTTTAGTTGAGGTATATATTTCATCTACCTTAATCGATAAAATATTTTTATCTAATGATGAGGAGGAAATTACGTTGAGGAATGAGTATGAATGCCTGCCCAAATACTGTTTCGATTGCAGAGTATTAGGACATGACTCCTCTAATTGTAGGAAGACTCTTTATTTCTCAAATTGTTCTGTGAAGGGGCACGACCTTAACTCATGCCCCAATCTGAAAGACATGCCACTTGAACAGAAAAAGATTTCTTCACCCAAGAAATATTCTGGATTGACTGTTCAAAGCTGTTCCACAGTGCCACTTCCCAAAAAATCATGGGCGGCCATTATAGAAGAAGGTCCTTCTGATCTCCCAGAATTGCAGCCTTATTGTACTGGTGATGTGGATCAGACACAAAACACCAACTCTGATAAAATGAATAAAACTGTTTATGTTCCTGCTTCTGTTTCTGGGGTTGACTCTGATTTAAGTTTTCCAGAACCGCCTTCTTTGGCTGACAGAATCCAGGTGTCTTCACTGCCTGGTCCTTCTTTTACTAAATCTGTTGATGGCACTTATGTTGATTCCACAACTGTTTCATCTACTTTTTATCATGATCCTGCTGAAAGAATAGAACAGTCTCCTGTCTTGAAGGTTTTGGACTGTTCAGTCCAGAACAGTGTTGCTTTGATGGCTCCCCCTGTTATGAATGTTCTCACAAAAATATGTCCTGATGTTCATGAACACAAGAAACTGGAATGACTGATAGTATTACTGTGTCTACTCATCTGAAGTCATCTGACATGGATGAAACACCAGATTTATTGATGAAACATCCTGATGTAAAGGTGAGTAAGGATTCAAATACCCCTACTTTGCAGAATGCTTCTTGTGTGCAGGAAACCTTAAGATAAGACGACCAAAAAAAGAAAGGTTCTGATGACGAATGGAAACATGCTAGAACTCGAAGCCAAAAGAAGAGAGAAATGAAAGAGCAAATGAAGAGGATGGAAGAAGCTCAAGTGGACAGCTCTGATGAAGATATAGAATCGCTCCTACAACAAGCCAGGGAGATCAAGGAAACCTATCGTGGAGGAAGAGGAAGAGGAAGAGGACGTAATAACATCAGCCTTTGGAACGAGATGCGAAATAAAGAACGTATCATTGGGGACAAGCTGAGGAAAAATCTTGGCATCCCGGAAAATGGGTGATAAGTTTATCTGTTTTCATTCCTTTTTTGTAACTCTTTTGGAATTTCTTTTTAATAATAATCCTCGGCATTTTCCCTTTAAAAAAAATAGTTAGGGATTTTCATATTCATTGGGATATTTACATCCATGATATGTCTAGATTTTTTTATGTTTGTTATGGATTGGTTAGTAGAATACTGAGCCCCAAAAAGTTGTTACTACACCAGACCAAATGTTGCATCTCATGAGGGTGAAAATTTTGTTCATCTTTTATAGAAGGATATCTAGGTGGGTAATGCATGTCCAATTCAATAGTGACTCACAGAAATCACCACCCAAGATTCTTGTATGACATTTGAAGATGGTGGTGTGAAGAATTATGCCCTTTTAGTCATTGTATATTGGTTCTAAGTTATTTATGGGCACTTCTCAGGGCTCCCAACCAAGAATAATTTGGATTCAATGATTGAACTCACACATGGAGAAGAGTTGGTTTCCACTCCACATTACTAAATCGCACCAATCAGGCGTCCAGATCTCAACACAGAGATGGATAATGAATTAATAAGTGATTTATCTATTTTATTACATCACAATTGGTTTCAACATTATTTTTTTATATAAAGGATTATGGAATCATTCATTTATATGTTTATTACAGGAAGATTAACTAGATGATAATGAATAACTGGTAACATCATTCATGTAACAATGATATATTTTACAATTTTTTATTAGGTTTTTCTTTCTCAATGATTGAATAGAGGTTAGGGTATCATTAGTTCTGAGTTCAACCATATGATATACCACAAACAATATTCAGAGGAACCTATTGATTTTATGAGTATTTCATCATGCATTTCATGATGATCAACACTTCAACTATGTTTATAGATATGATGAATCAATCTTACACTCATACCAATGTAACTTTGTGTTTGTTTTGTGGATGAAATCTTATTGTACTCCATGTCTCAAGATGATCAATACCTTCATTTTGAAATCATCCTGAGTACACTGAGTGTCCATCATCTATATGAAAATTAATATTTGTGTCAATACTAGATCTAACATGTTCATTTTATGTGTCACATCAACTCAAGGATTGTATATTAGTGGACACAAAGAATTTTCAAGAAGTGTATTCTTGGGGGAATTCCATGAATGGTTTTGATATCTTCTACATTATGGTTTCATTAGGATAATATCAGAGGTTCATCCAGGGATTTCACTCTTGGAATAACCTCTTTCAGTCTTAGAAATGATGAGAGTTGAGTTTGAAATGACTGTGAAAAGTGTGAATGCTATCTAGGACTTAGAAAATTGTCTGAATACTACAAAAATTATGATCCCACCTGAGCTAGGTGTAGAGTATACATTGTTTTGTGATGCATCTAGGATATGGACTAAAGTAGTATTGATTCCAGGAGATCGTGTTTTGGAATATGGTTCGTGGAAGTTGAGTCCAAATGAATAAATTTACCCTTGGCATAACCTTGAGTTACATACAATGTTTTATGAATTTAAGAAATATAAACGTTATCAATATTGTTAAATTTTTTCTATAAATTATGATTTTAAGAGAATAAATTATATCTCATATCAAAGAGATTTGAATCTATGGAAGTGTAGATGGGACGATTTTATGATGTCATTTGATTTAGAGCTAGCATATGCACCCGAGATAAGAAATAGTGTTGTAGGTTATTTGTGCATGAAAATAAAATCTCAAATAGTTTAAGATTTTAGTTCTGAGTGAAAAATAATGAAATTACAAGTTGATATACATGGTGTGGTTCACGAGGTCCAAGAGTAGATGTCCCTTGTATCAGTTTCAACTAAGCCAATATTTTTATGATAGATTTGGTAGAGATAGTATGAGGACCCATAATGTTTCCCATTGAAGGTGTGACTTGAAGGTGGGGAGTCACCATCTGATTAGACAATAGATGAGTATGAGATCATCTATTTTATGAATCATTTCTTACATAATAATATGTTAGGGGAGTTCACACATAAGTTTTATTCTTTAAAGTGGGTGGTTCATCTAGATTCGACAAAAATATACCATGACCTACATTGATAGTATTGGTGTCTGGGAATGGAGAAGGAAATTTCAAGGTTCATGACATGATGTTACACCTATCAACAGGTGAATTCAAATCATTAATGACCTTTTGGTTCACAAATATAGTTTTTTTTTTCAAGAATGGATGTGAGATAATGTTATCATAGAATTAAAGGTGGGTCTTTAAGGTATTCTATTTTAGAATTCCACTATTTGGGTAATTCTAGATAGAATGAGAATTTTTTGTGCATTTAATTCCTAATTGAGATACTTTGTCAGGGAGGAGTTGGTCGAGTTGTACGTTTGAGAGATAGTTTTTCATAAAAGGGTGGTACAGATTATAGTTTCATAAAAGGACTCTTTTTTCACATCTCACTTTTTGAAATGATTTCATTTTTTTCATATGAATATAACATTGAGTTTGTATATTACAGCAGCATACATAAGGGAAGTTGTAGTGTAATATACAAGTCTTTGAGGATATGCTATGTGTGTTTTTCTTGACTTTTGGTGGTATTGGGAGAAAAACATATCCCTCATTGAGTTTTCATATAACATATGTCATTAGGAATATATTTTTATGTAACTATACGAGGATCTTTATGGTATTCCCTGTAGATCACCATTATGATGGATGGAGGATGTTGTGTCTGTTTTTTATTGGAATCACGTCTCGTGCAAGAGACATCATAGAATGTATAAATGATTTTGAAAGGTTTGAATATGGATAAAAGTAGATAGAGGTTATATTTTTATCATATTCAAGAACTCGTTGAGTTTATAGTGGGTGATTTTGTATTCCTTCAGGTGTAACCTACTTCAGGACACTATATGATTCAGATGTAGGGGTAGTTAGTGAAAAGGATTGTTGGACGATTTGAGATTATAGAATGATTCGTTCTGGTAGTGTATCGATTGAATCTTAAAAAGGTATAGAACTATGCATTATTTTTTTTCATATGTCACTACATCATTGATATGACACAAATCCTTCTCATGGGATCAGTGTCAATTATGTTGATCATGGTACATATGTGTCCTTTCAGCAGCACCTAATCCATGTTATGTATCACAATTAGAAAGTATTGTTAGAAAATACCATGATGATGATTAGATATTTGGGAAAACATTGTGTGTTTGATATGAAAAATTGGAGATTAAAATAGATATATGAGCTCAATATCATGATCTTTTAACTTATAATCATGGGATGACTGGGATTACAACATAACCATGAGCTATTATAATGTGGAGAGATTTCAAGATCTAGACCTTTTCTTGAGATGTATCATGCTCATTTTAAGGATATATTTTAACCATGTACAGTTATTAATAATATGGGTTTTACATTCAGGAAAAAAAGGGTGATATTATAAAAATTATGTAAGAAAACATTTCAGTGCCCAATTATGACACAGTTTCCCCAAACAATGTGCCTACACCAAGAAAACTTTTCTTTATTGGATACAGGGTACCTACATTGTTGGTTTTTGGGTTTTCAAACCCTATAAAACATAGTATTAATAGAGAGAACCCTTATGAGAGGACTTGGTTTATGGTATATGGTTTGGAAAATTGTGTGAGACTTCTCAAAAAACTGGTCACGCCTGAATTATTTCTCTAGAAATGTTATAAAAATTTCATGAACCGCACTGTATTGGCCCCTATTTTCCCCTTAGCGTACCTAAAAAATTAATATAATAGTTTAAGTTATTGGAAGGATTCCATGTCTCATAAATCTCATTTCATGATGAATTAAATATACTTTCACAGGGTATGATCTCAATAGTAATGTAAATTCTTCGTTGATTGATTTCCTCTATCTCTTGTCTTTCTTTCTTGATGAAGAGATATGAGTTTTCCTTTATTTGTGGTTGTTTAGGTCTAGATTTTTATTTTAATCCCTTTAATATTAATGTTATTTTTTGTTCTTATATCATCCATTACCTTCTGATCATGAATATTCCACTTCAATTTGGGGATTTTTTGTTAGGTGAACTCCTGGAAATGACCATGAGGAAGGTAGTCTATCTGTCAATTCCCGTAGTCCTGAGTAAAATATCATGTATTAATTAAGGAATTTCAAATTATAAAATTTAAAATTCGACCCTAAATTGAATTAATTTTGTTTTTAATTATTTAATGGGTTCAGAAAATTTATAGCCTATTCGTGTTACAATATAAGTTAATTAATAGGATTATGGAATTGGGTGGAAATGGGAATAAAAGAGTTCACCGGCATGACCTTGAATGATTATATTGTAATAAATAAATGATGATAAATGTATTAATAATAAAATGTTCATTTTATTCCATGAAATTAATGTTATGATCCATGGTTATTTTGATAAGTTTAAATGGTGCATTGTGATGTGATTAACTGATAAGAGGGTAAATGATGATTAAAAAGATATATTTGATAAATATGGATAGATGATAAGATAGTTAATGATGATTACCCTTGATAAATTTGATACATGGGATATATGTGATTGATTGATAAATGATGTGTGGTATAGAGACTAAATCTACAAACACCCACAAGGTGACAGACTACTGCTCTTGGCCATCAATTCAAGCAAGAAAATATTATTATGCATGATATGGTCTGATGCACCAAATAATCATAAGGTTTGAAACAATGACTGATTGTCCAAATACCCATGGCGTGTAGACATCATTTTATGGGACCATGATTTTGGAATTGGACTGGTGTTCTAGGTTTTCATGATATCAAATATGAATGAATTGATTAATGAGGAGTCACTGTGTAATAAAAAGTTATAAACCTTTGGGGACAGTTCAATGTCTAGAACAAACCAAAAAAGTATTTATGGTTTATGTGACATCTTGTAATAAATTATTTTATGTGGTCAATAATGAATAATTTAATGTGGAACTATTCACATTAGTATATCACGTTATCCTTTATAAAACATCATATAAGGTTATTGAATTTCCTTCTTTTTAGACTCTGTTGGTGGTGGCATAATGGTTTTTACTCATACCCTACATGTGATTCTAAATTGTTAATGCAATGGAATTCTTGATTGGATGATAGTATAATGGAAATACACCAACATTTTAGTACTGATTTGGGATGAAGCTTGGATGAGGGGACAAGATGTGATTTTCGGTTCTACATTGGGAGTTTTTATTTTGTTTTTATTTTTTTTTCTGTATTTACAATTAACACATATAAGTAATGAAATATCTTATATTTTTTGTGTATATTTTTTCATATTATGGTTCATCACTTTATACCATTCTATATTGGTGATAGTATTATTATATATATTGGTTATATCATTGGGATATTATTTTTTTTAGATTTCTGATACATTTATTATGATGGTATAATGCCTTCATGTTTCTTATTAGATCATCATTACTAGTTGAAAGCCTATGATGTACTGGTAGGTGCACCTAAAGATTCATAGTGAACCATCTTGGTTAATATTTATGTGGCACCTCAACAAGGGATTTAGAGAAAAAACATAAAAAATCATCTGGTTTAACAAAATCATCAAGGAGTGGTGTATCTATCAATTAATATTAGGGTGAATTAAATTTAGAGGATTTTCATGAACACAACTTTATGATTAATGTGTATCACCTGTTAAATGGATTATATTCACGTTGAATGGTGACATTTTCATCCATTTGAAAATAGTTGTGACAACTTCCATGGTCACTACATTGGACACCAATATTTAATGGTTGATTTGAACATTCCATCATGACTTGAAGAACCCCTAACCAATGTTCAAAATACCATTATATTTTCCATCACAATTCCAATATGATGGGTATTATGTGTTCATCCATGTCATTTTTTATGGGATCCCTCTTTGAGCACCACAACTATGTCTACATGTTTCCCCATGTGTTTTCCCTTTCAAATTTTACACAATGGACCACAATAACTTGTAGAGTAGCCTTAGTGTAGCATTTTTTAGAAGGGAAGTTCTCCCATAAAATATATTATATTAAAAAATTACAACATATGTCACATACATGAAAAAACATGAATACTCATAAGGGAAGGATAGAGAAAAAGATTTAAAAAAAATAAAAAAATGTATAATTACTTTACACTACTGGTCATGATGTAACATGATTGAGAGAGAAGACTAAGGAGTTTTCATTAGTTTCTTCTTGTCTAAGGATTTTATAGGGAACTTGATTCATTATTTTCGTTGAGAGGACCTTTTTGACTGTAATGGTGTGTTAATATGTATCTAAAATTTTTGTTCAAGAACATCGATGAAGATGGTGAATTAGATCAGGAATATCTATATCTTAAAAACTAAATATAAGATTCCATCCCATTATAAAGGATTGGTTCATTCAATTATGGGAGTTGAATTTAGTGTTGTAACACCTGAAAGTAGGTATACAATTACAAATGGTATACATGTTGAGTATTTAAATATTTGAATGTGATGAATGATTATAATCAATAATTATTATTATTATAGAATCAATTATATTATATTAAAATTATTGATTTCTTATTGTATACATAGATAAAATCATTTACATGATATCCTTTATCATAGACAAACTATACACAATGATATATAAAAATCATTTGTTATCGTGAATACATTTTATTCCAAGTAATAAAATAATATCTACTTATATATTTTAATATTATACAACTTGATGGAATTTATATTTTGAAGTCATCGATGTTGGAAAAAATCCACCATGGAAATTGATAAAAACATCACAATTCATTCTGTATCCCTGGAAACTCAAATGATTATGATTTTTCAAACTCTCTAAATTTTGGAATTTCAAATATCTAAAAAATATCAACTATAATCATACGTCATAAGTATTTGACCATAATATATTATACCTCCTTTAATCTATTATAAAATAACTTCATAATTATCTATACAAAGATTGACATTGGGAACACTTTATCGATATGTGAAAAACAAGAAGTTATTGACTAATCTCAATTAATCTAACTCATATCTTAATATGGACATGTGAACCACATGATGTATCTTATAAATCAGTTATGTTCTTATGTAATCATTTATTAATTATTTTTAGGGATTAGTAGAAATAAATAAATTTAATATTTTATAGGATTCCCCATAAATTCATGATTTTCTAAAATAGCTAGATTAATATATATCAATACATCACATATCAATCAGTGAAGTAGTGGAGAAAAAGAAATATAATTTAACTAATCATGTAGATAAAGTGATTATGTAAAATTCAATAAATGTATTATAACTTTTTTAACACAAAAAACATATATATATATATGAAACCCATATTGGTTTTTATCCTACTATTAACATCATTATAAATATTACCAACAACCCCTAGATTAGATAATACTCATGTAATTCATTTTAATTTTTTAATTTTGTTATAGATACCATTCTATGTATATCTCCATCCAATTGAAATTATAATTCATAGTAATCATACATCTCTTGGTATATCAATAACCATATAACATTCCCATTGATATACTATAGTCAGTGAATAATGATAATTATCCTTGACATTATATTTTTGGATTCTATTGATTGTATAACATATGAAAATATCTATATATCATACAAGAATATACTGATAAAAATCATATTTTATCATCAAAACCACAACTAATAAATGGTGATAATTGATTATAGGAAACATGGTGAAATAAATGTAATAGATTATTACGAATTCACTTCACATGATAGATAAATCCAAAATCAAATACTAATAATGTTGACATATTCTTTTTTAAAACAAGATACATTTAAAATTCTTAATGTTATATTAGTAAAATTACAAATAATATTCATAAGATCTATCCTTAAATTAAATATATGATAGATCGGTTAATCTGGCTAATTTTTTCTAAACATTCAAGGTTACTAAAAAACTTGTTATATTTCTATCTAATTCTTAAAAAATATCTTTGTTGAGAGAATATGAAATCCTTCCACTGAATTAATTAGATTTAAAATTATTTGAATAAATTTATGTTCATTATTTTTGAGATAAGGAAATTATATACTTAATAACATAAATTCATTAAAATATTAAAGCTCCATAACACAGTTAAATCATATTTTATGATGTTAGTAACTTCAATATTCTAATTATAAGAATTTTATATTTATCATTATCAATGTTGTAAATATCCTTGAAAATATTCCATTATTTTAATAGTGGCTAATGTTACCTTTTAAAATTTTCATGTTGGAAGACACCATAATTGTTTTTGATATCAAGTGACATTAAATTAATATTTTCAATGGATGATACTTTTTATTTGTTGAAATTGAACTTCACATACTCAAAACATACTCTATGTAGTATCTTACATATAATATTACCATCAAATCATTATTATATGATACATAAAATATTTTTTAACTATTTAATTACCCACTTATTATTATCTATGAGTATATTAAAATATATATTTCCTCCATAACATATATCCTATTAAATATTATTTATGTATTTTAAAAATAATAATATATTATTCATTAAAATATTCAACTGATGGTAATTGAATGTTTGTCGGTCAAATTTTAACAAAAATTTAGATAAAAAAAATATCATTGAAAAATTTTATCGTTATATTTATAAGAAACATGGTTTAAATATATTCATTTATAATAATACATGTTTATTATATCCATTATATAATATTATTTAATGAATCTCATTAATAGAAAAACTAATTTCTTGTTATATACCACCAATGAGATGAATATACCTATACTTTTCTTACACAAATCAAACATGATATAAAAAATTAATTTCGATTATTTGTATATAAATTTTTTACAACCACAATTGAATTACATCTATAGGTTTTATGGATTATTACATTTTATCATACTTTTATATAGTGTAAATATTTCATATTTACACAGTTGGTCCCACATAACCTTATTAAATGATTCATTTTTTAACAAAACACTAATACGTACAATAAAATTATAATTGAAATAATACACCACTCATGTTAACTAAATATTATATAATGTTTAATCATTATTCATTCCATTCACAATAGAAAATGGTTTTAATGAACATAGATATCAAAAATAAGAAATACAGTTGGGATTTCTAAAGTAGATTTATATTTCTCAGTTTGAACTTTACAAACATATAATATCAATATAAAACCATAGCTATAATTTCATTTTCCTAATTAATAATTTTTAATCACTTATAAGATATCATGAATCATTCAATATTGTTTTATCATTACATATATCCTCAATTATTATTTTATACTTTCCATGAATTTTATTCCCTAACTAAAGCATCTATGTCCCTCCACTTCCCTTTTCATCTTTCTAGTAATGTTTATAATTATTTAGTATTAAGAGATTGATCCAATTGAAGCCTGGTATTTTAAAGGTGGAATTACGATTAGGATGAATCGATTGACCCGATTTCCTTTTATTCCACATTGGTTGAAATTTATAATTCCATATCAAAATTGAATTTCACAACATTATCACTTTGAATTTTTTTCATGATTATTAATTTTAGATCCCATTATTTTATGGCATGGTGGCCCAATTGGTTTCTCTGGATTATGTAGGTTATACTGTTGTAGATGGTTCTTATTTTATTATTTTGTTTTTATTTTCAAATTATACTTTTCAGATGGTCTAGAATTTGTTTCCGTGGTTTTATATTTGGTTATTCAGGTTTATATATTATTCTTCAGATATTTTTTTATTTAGTAATTTTTTTCATTTCCTATTCCAATTGGTTTGACTGTGAT
Organism: Viscum album; assembly: GCA_963277665.1. NCBI lineage: Eukaryota > Viridiplantae > Streptophyta > Magnoliopsida > Santalales > Viscaceae > Viscum > Viscum album. The sequence goes on from OY728145.1 coordinate 1,644,672,486, forward strand.
CATATAATTATTTTAAGGGAGATTATATTTGATGTGGAAGTGGGTTCTCTTTTGGGAATAATGGTGACCATAATAGTATGAATCATGTATCATATGAGATGTATTTTCATCTACGATTATAGTGTGATGTTGGTGCTCCTCGTATTGGGGTTTTATTTCTATTGATTTGTTATCTCATTAATGTGTTAGAAGGTATCAAGGATGTTGTTTATCATTTTTTTGTGGACATAGATAGAATTCGTGGTTTAGGGATAAGAGGTGATTCATTGTATTGTTCTACATACGATGATCATTTAGAGATGGAAATGTATTTGGGAGGAGATACCTTCATCTCTATGTGATGTGTACAATGTATGTATTTTCCCATAATTACCATGTTATTTTTTTAAAAATTATATGGAATTATTACAAGACCACACACTCTGACAACTCATGATTCTGAGGCCTGGTGGTCCCAAAAAATAATTTTGATCTTTTTTTGTTTGCTTATGTAAATGTACGAGCAATTATTCTATAATTTGAAACAGTTCATGGAACAAAAATCTGAGGTCGCCGTGGATATCAGAATGCTAAAATTTTCCTAGAAAAAAAGCAACTACATATCGAAAGGGTAAGACAGAAAAGTTAATGTTTTGACTATTTTTGAATTAATAAAATAACTAAGAAAAATTTATTTTACTTTCATTCACACCATTGAGCAGAGGACATCGATGAGGTGACCATGATTCACATTAATTGAGGATCCTTAATGGCTTGTTGTGAAATCATAACTGCAACACTATTTCATAAATGAAACACCATTAAGACGCAATGTCGTAGCATTACAGTAATGATGCGATTTGTTGCTTTTTATTTATATAACATGTCTAAGAGTTAAAAATTAATCCTTGGGGATTCTATAACAAAACTATGGAGGAATTCCTCTCCAATATAGAACAAATAAATATAGATAAACTTTATCCAATGAAAAACACTAGAGCATCAGTGCGTGGAGAAAAATCTTACCGAGATCATGATCGGGTATGGGAATTGATGAATCGTGACAAATGATAGTGGACCATGGGTGGACGATGACTTGTACCGTCATCAATCGCCTACAACATATCTGAACCAATGTTGGGATTAAATTGTGCTTGAATTCCCCATTCTTTATTCTAAAACAATTAACGCAAATCAACCCATGAATAGGTTGACCTGTGGATCAGGTGTTCTTGAGGGAGGGTTATTTCATTGTAGTTTTTCATGGTAATTATTGATAGCTTTATAGAACGAATGATCCCGAAGCACCCATATTTAAAACTGTTAATACGGAGGGTTTAGGAAGAAATGAAAAATTCCTGATCCCATACTCCGTATACGTTCTTCATGGACAAATTCTAGATGTGGTGGGAAGATGTGTTTGAGGAAATCGTGGTAAAGGTTGTAGCACCTATGGTTCTGTAGGCGCAGACAGTTCAAGAAAGAGTCCAACGAAAAAACTCTTCTGTTTTGCAGAAGGAACCACTGGTGTTTCACCTCTAGTGGTGCCCATTGGTGGAGGGAGGAGGAGTGACTGTCGTGGTGGAAGTGCATCACTGACCGACACCGCGTGTAGGGGAAGCTCACTTTCGGGACTCTCAGGTGATCTGGAGGCACGTGGTCCATAGAACTAGTGCGGGAGGACCGCTGACCTCACTTGATGAAACATCCATGCTAGTGCCACATCCAGTTCACCAAGACCGGCCCGCTACATGGACTGGTTTCAAGAGGCGGAGGCATTTGCTGGGGCCGTAGGGTGACGAACCAGATAGGGTTGAGCTAGGTCCGGGCTTGAGATGATGGTCCACCTCAATGGGTTAGGTCACTATGAACGGGCCATACCCACAGCCCAACGGGACCACAACTTTGTCCGGACCTGGTCCGGGTCGGTTCGGCAGACCCGAGTCAAGTCAGGTCAGTCTGACCAGATCAGCCCCGAACCAGACCCAAACGACACCTTTTTTGGATAAATTTATATAACATACAAGTCGGGTGACCAATTGATGTGTAATCTATGAAAAAATTATACTTTTTACTAGTCCATCCTTTTGTGATACTCCACCTGAATTTTGGCATAGTTTGGAGTATAGACCGGTCAGATTGGGCTCGAATCTAACCTTTCCCTTTTTACAAAAATGCTCATATCTTATAGACTGGGTGTTCATTCGACGCATCGTCTGTCGCATTGAAAACCTAAAATGAGATGTTCCTTTGCATTACTCTATATTGGAATTAATTTTGGTTGAGGTATAATGGATGGTTTGAGGGGAATATCCCCCCAAAATCCCGGATGCAATGTGTGGGAATCCAGTGGCTGGATGTGACGTGAAGAATAAAGAGAGACCTTTCGTGGATTAGCAATGGAGTGACCCTTCATTGATCAGAAAAAGATCAACCCTTTATGGATCCACATGAGAGTGACCCTCTGTGGATTAGCATGAGAGTGACCCGTCATGGATAAGCAATTGTGCGGCCCATCATATATCAGCAGTAGAGAAACCCTTCATGGATCAGTAAAAGAGCGGCCCATCGTGGATCAACAGTATAGCCTCTCAACATAACAAACTAATCTAACTTAAATAATAATTATCTTTATTTCTATACTTTAATTTTACCTTGGATAATTTTTCTTTTACATAGTGCTATGTATTTGAGATATTACTTGGTGGTATTTTTTTCAAGTATTTCCTTTTTGGAATTTCCCTTATTGATTTTTGAGAGACCATAGGTGGTTTTGGGGTCCTTAATGAGTTGTTATACACACCCCTGCATGGGCTTGTCCTGAACGTGTTCTTTCTTTTCTAGGTGACCAACACTATGACATAGACCTAGGTGGTATAGGAATCAGTGGAGATCAGTAAGGCAGGAGAGGACGAGGAATACGTCTACAGATTCAGGATTTGGTGCCACAACCCTACAAGTGGTGACCCCATGGAAGAAATCAATAAAAATATTTATGTTGTGTGTTATTTTGTTTTTATTATATCCCCTTTAAATTATTTTTACACCTTTTACTCTCAGTGGTGGAACTTTGTTGTATTTGTACTAATTTTAATGAATTTTTTGTTTTCATTTGTGCAGTATGACATTAATGTGTGTGTAGAAGTTTAATGGAAATGCCTCCCCTTTTAGGTATATGCCTTTCTATTTATATTCACTATACCCTATCCTATCGAAGGAGGTATTGTGTAAGACATGTTAGGGGCCGGGGGGGATGGGTAAAGAAAATGTGTTATCAGAGGGCAGTCAGTTCTACCAGATGAACTAATAGAATTAATTTTCGATGGGGAAAATAATGATAAGTGTATGGTGTTAAGATTTAATTCAGGGGAGTCTACTGATTGTGCATCAACCGATGTATCCATAAACTAAGACCTAGAATTATATTTTTCAAGTGGGTACACAAAAACACAGGTTGAATGTGTTTTGGAATTATTTTTCTCTTGATCTATTATGAGTCAGATCACCAGGTATAACTTATTGTCTATGGTGTGTATGTTTCCCTTCATGATGCCTCTATGAAAATTCCTAGATAAGATTCTTGTAATAGATCATTATGATGGACCACTAAGTGATGAGGAACCGGTGCATACACCACTTACATCGATAAACCCTTCAGGTGGTGTACTAGCAGCACCACCACCCGTCGAGCAGTAGTTTCTTCCAGCCCCTCCAGCAGATGGTGTATGTCTATTGAGTGCGATGAATGAGTTCTATAGACATAGGCTTTCAAGGTTTCGTAGCGAGACAGAACCACATGAAACTGAGGATGAGATGGAGGTAGTTATGAGGGGTTATCACTAGGTAGAGACACCTAAAAACTAGATTGTGGTCATAACCACTAGCATTTTCCAGGAACAGCTAGGAGATGGTAGATCATGACACTACATACACATGAGTGGGAAAGCCTACCTATTTGTACATGGAGAGCCACTTTAGGATGGATTTTATACCAGCGACAATGTAATCAGTTTGTATTATGGAGCTACTACACCAATAGTTGTGTAGCCACACTATGGACCAGTACTCAATGAGGTTTACTGAACTCTCTCACTATTCCACGGACAGGGAACATGACACATTCTTATGGGCTCAAAACTTTGTTTAGGGACTCTGATAGGAGAAAATGGCATCACTGATTTTAATTTGTATCCCGATGAATGTTGGAGTGCAATAATGATCTCTAATGGGGAAGAGATTTCTAACTAATAAAGAACATATGGTGAGAGACACCAATGGATGATAGGTGGCAGAATCAACTATGGTAGACAATAGGCCGACAAAATAGAGGCCCAGATAAGCCATAGAATCTAGAGGATGAACCTACGATGCAACTTCGTAGGTGGGGAGATCATGAGGAAGAGGTGGTCAGCTGAGGTCTAGAGTGTTTTACTCCTACGGTGGGTAGGGTCACATGGCATGTGACTGCCTGAACTACAACACATCTGATCATTTGACAGTTGATGGAAAACCATGGAAGAGGTGAAGGTTCAATCGAGAAGCTCCATAGGACGGCAAATGAGGCCTGGGAGCTCATGGAGCAGCAGGTGGGAGACAACGGTTCGAGGCACTACATCCACCACCCCTAGGTGGTCCACCATGGGCTCAAAGAGCAAGCGGAAAAGGGAGAGCTCAACTTAAGAAATTAGAGGCCTATTACCATAGTTCACCAGATATTATTAGAGGTATAGTCATTATCTTCACCACAAAAACTGTATTTATTATATACCCTTATTTGAGTCAATCTTTCTATTCCATGGACCTCACTCGTGGATCGAAGATTCTGGTGGAGCCGTTGACCCGATCCATATTATTAGTGACTCATATGAAAGGGAATTTAGTGATTACACACTATTGTCAGCACTATGAGTTTACTCTATGAGGTGATTGTTTTGGATGGGATCTCCTAGTAGCTGCATCGAGGACTTACGAAATCATTCTGGGTATGGACTGGTTGTCTACATTCCACACTCATAAAGACTATTTTAGGTGAAAAGTGTGGTTTGTGCGTGAGTATTAGACCATATTTTCCTTCACCATTTATAAGGGAACCTTTAATTCACATGATGGACTTTCATGAAGGAGGGTGTATCTAATCACTCACAAGTTGGCTAGCCTCATCCTCAGTGTGGTGACTGAGAGGAGTCCGAGAATTCTTGAAGTGGTGGATGAGTATGAGGATGTATTTCTTGAGGATTTTATGGGACTACCTTCTCACATGGAGGGTGACATATGCATCGACTTGTACCTCGAGATGACACCAATATCAACCCTGGAATATCAGATGACTCTTCCAGTGCCACATGAATTGAGGGTATAACATGAGGACTTGCAAGAGAAAGGGTTTATAAGGCCCAGTGTTTCACCATGAGAATCCCCAGTGTTGTTTTCCAAGAATGCATAGAAGGTAATAAGGTTATGGGTGGATTTTTTGGCACCTAAACCAGGTGCCCATGTGGAATAAGTATCCCCTACAGAGGATTGATGACCTCTTCAATCTTCTGAATGGATAAAGGTGGTTCTCTAAGATCGAATTCAAATCATGATATCAAAATCTTCGTGTACATGATGAGGTTGTACCAAATATTGATTTTATATTCCGGTACGACCAGTATGAGTTTTTGGTGTTTCATTTCGGAATGAAAAATTCCCCCACGATGGTCATAAGACTAATTAATAGTATCATTCATCCTTACATAAATCGTTTCATGGTAGTCTTCATTAATGGCATCTTGGTCTACATGGTGTCAAAGGAGGAGCATGCTACACACCTAAATATTGTATTAGATACACTCTGATAGAATCCTCTTTATAATAAAATATCTAATTTCTGATTCTGGTTTCATAAAGTCCTCTTTCATGGACATGTCTTCTCTTCGGTTGGTGTTGTGGTATATCAGGCGAAGATAGAGGAATTTCTTTCTTGGGATCCACCCATGAGCGTGACAGAGGTGCAATGTTTTCTAGGGTTTCCTAGGTACTACTAGATGGTTTTGACCAGATTTTAAATTGTAGAATCACCGTAATCTAGCCTGACCTGGAAGGGACCACTCATTGTATATATGGAGAGGTGGTAGCATAGTTTCCTAGAGCTAAGGGGGAGATTGATGAGTGCCCACATCTTGAGACTACCTGAAGAGGCCATTGGGTATATAGTCTTTTGTGATTCCTTAGGGGACAAAATTGGTTGTGTCCTAATGTAGGAGGAATTAGTGAACACCTATGACTCATGATAGTTAAGGATGCATGAGTATAACAACACAAAGCATGATATGAAGTTAGCAGCAGTGATATTTTCCATGATGTTGTGGTGGCACTACATGATGGGTGAATGTTTTGCCATCTACTCTAACCACAATAGTCTCAAGTATAAATTCTAAAAGAAGGATCTAAACCAGATAAAATAATTATGGATGGAGTTCCTCTAGGACTATGACATTAAGATATTCTATAATCTGGGGAAGGGGAACATGGTGGAAGATGCGCTTAGCAGAATTTCTATTTTATAACTGTTGAGGGAAGTGACAGAGCAGCTAGGTACGATGTAGATATCCTTCAAGGATGATGATGGAGTAGCTTACCATCAGTCAATGACTATCACTCCATCACTCTTAGTGCGATTCGGGGAGGCATAGCTTGTGGTGGTAGACTGCGAGGCCTGACGTGTATAGTTAGTCTTAGAACATGCTCCTGACATATGTTTGACACGTGGGGAGCACATTATCACTTTCAGAGGACACACTATAGTACGAGTGATGTTGTATGAGGTGTTGTGGAGGGAGGTCAATACATATCCTTTTTCTTTACAGTCTGGTGTGGCAAAGATGTACCAGGACTTCGAACATCAGTACTGGTGGCCATGGATGACGAAAACGGTGGAAAAGTTCATTTCATGTTTCCTCACCTATCCACAAGTGATGTCTATTCATCAGGTCCCAAAAGGCTTGACACAACCTCTTGAATTTCCATAACGGATTTCGGATAATATCTCCATGGAATTTGTGATAGGGTTACCACACACGTCTAGGGGTTATGATTCTGTTTGGGTGATCGTTGATTGAATCACCAAGTTGGCTCATGTCCTACTAATCCAAGAGCATGGATTAGTAGAGTTATTGAGACACCTCTATGTCCAGAAGATATTGAAACATCAAAGGGTTCCTTTTATGATCGTCTCATACCGTGTTGAATACATTACATCCTAGTTGTGAACATGGTTTCATGTTGTTTTTAGGACTTTGTTTCACTTGAGCAATGCTTCTCACCACCATATAGATGGTTAGATAGAGATAACCATACTGATCATCGAATACATGATTTGTTATTATGCCTTTGATTTTTATTGCTATTGGGAGGACCACCTACCACTATTGATGTTTTGTTATAACAATAACTATCACCACACCATTGGCATGGCACCGTTTACGGCCTTGTATAGGAAGCCATCCAGATCACCTCTGTGTTGGATAGACTTAGGATATTCAGTAGTCATGTGTCTAGAGATGGTATGTGCTTTGACTAACATGTTGATGATCATCCAAAAGTGGATGAGGAATGCATATATTAGGAAGAAATCATATGTTGACAAGATACGATGACCCTGGGAGTTTGACTAGAGATACCATGTATTCTTTCAGTTATCACCCTAATGAAGACTGTATATATTTGGATGGGGAATCAAACTATTTCTATGGTTAATAGGACCTTTTCAGATCCTCTGCCGAGATTGCATGGTGGCATACCACCTAGCTCTTCCCCTATTAATGCACCAAGTGCATGATGTTTTCTATGTGTCATTGCTGAGGGGGAACATGACTTATTCATCACACGTCCTTGAAGGGTGTGAGATAGAAATTGATGATGTGGTGACATTTTCAGTGTTTCTATTGAAGATAGAGTATTAAAAAGAGTAGGTATTTTGTGGATTTTCGATTACTTGGGTGTATATTTTGTGGGAGCACATGAACCTCCAGGAGAGGACATTGGAGTGGGAGGCTAAAATTGGTGCTCAGTACCCCCATTTGTTTTATTATCCTTTATTTTGGATTTCAGGAACTTATAGCCCTAATTTGGGGATACTTTATAGTCCGATAATTTCGATTTAATTTTTTTAGTAAAATTATATGGATTTATTATGAGACCACATGCTCTGACGGATCCCATAATTGAATTAATCACTTTTTTATTTTCCTTTAAGTAAACATGCGAGTGGGGTTTCTATATTTTAAAACAGTGATCAGAGAGAAAATTTGAGGAAAAAATTGAACTCAGAACATCAAAATTTTCCTAGAAATGACGTAACTTCAACCAGAAAGGGTCTGAGGAAAATGTTAATTTTCATACATTTTGTAAAATAATAAAATAACATAGAAAATGTTATTTAAATTTATTTCACACCATTGAGATGGGGACGGAGGTGATTTAGTGCAGTGAAGAGATGATGTCGAGGTCCACTAAATGAGGATTATTAATGGCTCATTGTGAAAGCGTAACAACTACGCTGTTTTATTAATGTAATAGTGCAATAACGCAATGTCGCAGCGTAACAAAATCACTGCGATGTGTTTCTTTTTATTAAACTAATGCCTTGAAGAGTTTAGAATTAAATGATGGGGATTTTATAATGATCCTATGGTGTAATTCCATTCCAAATAAGAACAAAGAACACCGTAGAAAACCTCTCCATCAAAGAAAAATGGAGGATTAAAGAACGGTGAAAATTCTCGTGGAAAACAAGATCAGATCTAGGAAATGACCACCTTGGAAGAACGATAATAGATCCCAGGTCAACGACGACTTGGACCATCTTCCATCGCCAAATATGGATATGAATTCAGGTAGGGATTTATTTTTGCTTTAATTACTCATACTTCATTCTAAAACAATGAATGTGGATCAACCCATGAACAAGTTGATTCGCAGACTGTGTGTTCAAGAGGGAGGGTAATTTCCTTGGGGGTTTTCAAAGGTATTATTGATAATTTGATAGAACTGTGATCCCAGAACTCCAATGATTCATAAATCTAACATAGAGACCTTGTTCCGAAAAAAGTAATGCCTATTCCCATCCTCCTTGTGCGTTCTTTGTTTAAAAATTCTCAAAATGGTAAAAAAATGTGTTCGAGGTCGCCGCAATGATGTTGGTTTTCCTATGGACTTGTAGGTGTAGACAGTTTGAGAAATGGATCACCGAAGCATCCTAAGTGGCTTGTAAAAGGAAATGATGGCGTGCCAACTTCCTCTTAGGCCTATGGTAGCGGCTAAAATTGGTGGTAGGTGGTATAAAATAGTGGCACCAACTGACTCCACGTGGATAGGTGGCCAGTGTCTTGGGCGCTCGGCTGAGCTAGCGGAACAAGGTCTGTCGACCGCATACGGGAGGAACGGCCAAAAAAATTGGACAAAACGGACACAGCGGTGCCGCATTCAGCTGACCAAGATCAGACCACTACACGAAAAAGTTAAAATTTGAGTGGGTGAATTTTGGTACCACTGGGTGATGAATTTGATGTGGATGAGCCACGTCCTTGCTGGAAAAGCTATCCTACATTATCGGGTCAGGTGGTGGTGAGCGGGCCGGACCCATGTACCAACATGCCCATGACCCAACAGACAAGACCCACGTCGGGTCATGTCAGTGGACTCGGGTCAGGCCAGCCGACCCTGTGCGGGGTCGGGTTTGGTCGGCCTGACTAGGTCGGGCATGACCCTAACATAACAGAACCCTTTTTGGAAAAACATTCACAACTTGCAGACATTGAGTCTGATTGAGGCACCATTTGCAGCACGAGGGCCCTTATGATGAGGAAGTACTTTTAAGATATACTTTGTGAGTTTTGGTATAGGATCATGTATTACCAGGTTGGATCAGATTCAAAATCAACTGGGCCATTTTTACCAAAATTCTGATAACTTAAAGATCCTTTGTCTGGTCGATGATCCATCTATTGCATTGGGGACCATACGTTGAGATTATCCTTTGGGTTAGTATATGTGGGACTTAATATGGGTATAGGTATGGCCGATTGATTTAGGAGAAGATCCTCCCAGAATCAAATGTTCTATTTGTGGGAATCTAGTGGATAGATATGATTTAATGAATAAAGAGCAGCCCTTCGTGGATCAACAAAGAAGCGAACCTTCGTTTATCATCAATAGAACAACCCATCATGGTTAATAATGAGAGGGAAACTTTGTTGATCAGAAAAGTAGAGGCCCTTGGTAGACCAGTTTAAGAGAGTCCCTATATGGATCAATATGAGAGACAACCTTTATAGATGAGTATATGCATGGTCAGTCATGAATGAGCAGCAGAGCGACCCATCGTGGATTAGCAGCAGAGTTCCTTTCGTGGATTAGAAATAGAAACTCTCAACATAATAATTTGAGCTATCTTTATAAGTAATCATTATTACTTTTATAATTAATTTATACATGTTGTGATTTGTCTTTTACTTTTTTCTATGTATTTGAGAATTTTCATAGTAGAATTTATTTTGTGGTATTTCCTTTCTTGTTTTTTCATTTTTTTTCCGAGAGACCGTCGGGGATCTTGGGGTCCCTACTTACTTGTTATACTCATCCCTTTAAGGGTTTCACCGTCACGTGTTATGTCTTGTGTAGATGACTGACACAATGATGTAGACCTTGGTGGTCTGGGACTTGGTGGAGCTTAGTGACGTAGTAGAGGACGAGGCATACTTCAACAACTTCAAATATTACTGCCACTAACATATACGTACAGACATCAGGGCAGACATCAAAAATAATGTTTACATTATGGGTTCTCGGGCTTGTATTCTGGCCCATTTACTTTCATTTTATAACTTTTACTCTCAGTGGTGGTACATTGTGGTTGTGGTACAACATTTCATTCCATTATGGTTTTCATTGGGAAGTATTACAAGACTTTGTGTGTACATGTTTATAGTTAATACCTTCCCTTTTAGGGATATTCCTATTTGTTTCTAGTCACCATCCACTAGCCTATGAAATGTGGGTTTTTAAAAGACATGGAACGGGACATTATGATGGGTAGTGACATTGTATGGTTTGATATACTATAGACCTTATTCATCTCACCTGTTTGAAAATGATTATTATAAAAATATGTTCACTATGGTAGGTTAATGTTTAATATTCTTGTGAAATATATGATTTATGTTATATGAGGTTTCCAAAATAATATATTATTTGTTTTATAAAACCTAAATATTGTGTTTAAATAGATCTTTTAGAATATTTTGTACACATTTCTTGAACTCATTCAAATTTTTAAAACCATTCCATATGTAAAAAATGCATTCCCCAACAATATGAAGGTATAACATTTTTCATATGATTCATCATGTTATTTTAACAATAAATAAAATTTTCTATAAGAGTTTATAATATATTTCATAATTTCAAATTGCAACAATTTAATTTAAAATTTTCAGTGAATCAATTTATACTTATAATAAGAATTTACATTTTATGTTGTGAAAAACATCAATAGTTCATTTTCCCATAAAATTGTTTCTATAACATATAAAGTTCCTCATAATATACATATTTATTTTAATTGTCTTCTGTGTTTTGATACAATCAGTATCTATTTCATATGGATTGATATTAATGTTATGTATTACCATTATGGGGTAATTAGTCTATAATAGTTGAATTAATTAAATGATTATGATTTTTTAGAATCTTTTTTAAAAGGAATATATGAATTTTTATCTAACTTAAATGATAACCATTGTAAAATCCATCATTTATATTTGTGATCCATAATCTATATTAAAATATGAAATTGATTTTAATTGGATGATCTCTCATCACATAGTAATTTTGATTGTGAATTATAATAATCCTATAATATTTGATTATTGAGTAGTAGAGAAGACAAATATTTTCCCAATCCATCATTTTGATAAACTAAAACCTATTCCCCATATGACCAATTACCGTTATAATATATTTTATGTCTATTATGAAATGATAATGATATTAATTGAAAACATATCATATTTGGATCATTAATCATATTCCTTCCATAAATAACATAATTTTTCAGAACCTGTTTATTGGATGAACAAGACAGATTTATTATCGGGGTCATGAAATATTTTTCATTAGATGGAAGGTGAAATTATGTTATTTATTAATATTTTAGAAGTCAACATATAATACCATGTTAAATAATTCTAATGTATTCATGTTGTAGGTTATTTAAATAGGAGGAATTTTATTTCTTTCAAATCAATATGTTCAATTAATATTGATGATTAACTCTTTAAGCAGCACAAACCATGTGTTTCCAATCCAGTTAAAAGGAGGAATATATTGAATCCCATGAAAATTAATGTAAATAAAGAGGTATATAAAACCCTTTCATGTAAACTATTCATACCATATGAAATCAGTAATCAAAACATATGAAATATTAGTTCCACATGTAGTAAACCAAGATATTATAGAGAAGGATTCATCCATTATTATTCAAAGAAATTAGACATTAGGTACCTTTATTTATGGATACATTGATAGTCGGTGTTCTTAATATCGTCATATTTCTATAACCAAAAATAAAAAATTATTTATTAATTATGAAATTTTAAATTATAATATGTTAAAAATATTTTAAATGTAAAAGAAATTTAATCCCCTTATTATTAGTATATTGTAAATATTTAGATGTTGGAATGAAAATTTATAGAATTATTTTTTAAAGATTAATGTTTACAATAAAATATTTATTAAATAATTATAAATTTTAATTTTCTGAAAAAATTAAATAACATTTAAATTAAAAATCCACATATTTAAAATTGTGAAAAGATTTTATGAATAATTTAGAATGGATAAATATTATAATTTATTGAAGGTAAAAAATTAACTTATGTCACATGGAATAAATCTCTCAATGTTGTTGTGTTTAGACACAGGAAGAGAGTAAGATATCGAGTTAAAATATACATTTCTGGACAATGGGATCAGTCATGTATGAAAAAATATGTTATGAGATTAATATTTTTTAACGATAAAACAAGTTTAATTTTTAGAAAAATATAAATTAAATATATATGACAGATCCCATAACTATTCAATTATAATGCAAAATATATATGGGATATGTTCATAGTTCATAGAAATTTTGGAAAACTTCGTAACATTGGGATAATAATATATTCATACTACAAATCTAATGGATCTACTATTTCAGTTAGTGTGAGGAAAATAGAAAATTAATTCTATACATGAATTTAATATTAATAATTTTAAATACCTGGTATTTAAATGTATATGATACATTTATTGAAGAACTAAAAAACAACATAAAATTATTTAGACCACAAAATTAATATATTCATGTACCGACTTATCAAAATATATATTATTATAATTTTATAATTTTATTACTATTAATGATTTCTTGTTTATAATAGAAGAGAAAAAAATTACATATGAGGATATAACCTCTTGATATATTTTAAATGATGAGGGGATGATGCAAATAATATTGCACTGACATTGAAAAAATATATGATCATACATGTTCATCAAAAAATATTTAAATGGTGGTTTTTTGAACAATAATAAAATGGAGTTGGGGAATATATATAAATATAATAGACCCATTGAATAAATACCTAACATAGTAAAATAATGATCATAATTTAAGATATATTAGCGGATGTGTTGATAGCTGTTGGACTGTGTCCATGGTAGAGCATATTAGTGTTTTTGTTCTAGATCCCACTATCTTCTTACAATTAATTATAATAACATATTTATTATCAGAACACAATTATTATTATTCTATAAAACGTTAATGATATAATGTGATTTGAGTTGTTATTTTTTAAATTTATCATTAGTTCCCTTCTATAATTAAATCCTGGAGTTTCTTAATCAACATTCTCAATTTCATTTTTCTTATATAATATATATTTGTTATCCCATAGGTAATAGAAATGTTATAACATATATGTTCTTTGAGATTGTAATAATTTTTTATACATATAACTATAAAATGCATAGAATATTTTTGAAGAGTATTTTAACGTCCCAAACTAGCTAAACTATATGATGGTGGTGGGACCAGTGGGTTACATAACCTGAAGAACATCATTATTTAAGGTTTATGTTGAGAGTTGGAGTCTGAACCCATCCCAAAGGTATCGCTACAGAACATCCATCAATTTATCCAATGCCACCAAGCCCATCCAAGGAAATCATTGTAAAGTCCAAGTATCTCACGAGGCATGACTTTACCCTAAGTCTATCCCGATCATGAAAAAAGGGGTCATGGGTCATCTGACGCTGGCTTAGCCACATTGCCAACTGATTCGTCTCGATGGACCCTTTTGGAACTAGAATCACACAAAATTATTAGAATGTTTGGGGAAGTCTCCATCTAGAGAAGACAAAGACACTTCCCCCGACACATGTAGATAACCTGACAAGAATAGAGGATATAAACATGGCCCTTAAAACAGGACCCACATCATTTCCCCACCCTGAAAATAAATAATGTTTTCATAGCTGCCGATGTGACATAATCAACATATAAAGTTGTATCTTGAAAACTAACCAGATACACATGTGCATAACAAGTCTTAAATTAATTATTAAAACCCAACAAATTTTAAGGAAATATAAATATAATATCAACCTCAGAGGATAATTCATATTTAAATAATAAAAGTTCAGCAAAACAAGTGCCAATGATACATCGATTGAAGTTAATGTTCGAGAAACTATTTCTTTTATTTTATTACAACAAAAAGTTTCTTCGCAACACATGTAATTAATCAAGAAATAAACTCATATAATGGAAGAATATAGTGATCATGTTAGCATGCACAAAGTTGTGTTCAACATTTTTGCCATAATTCAAAAAAAAATTTATTTAATTTAAAAATAATAAAAAGTGGTTGTACAATACCTGCGGCTAATTAAACTAATAACCCTGCTAACGAAAAAATTCGTTGACTATGTCAGCACACCCAAAGGGGTGTCTGATATTGTTGCAACCATTAAAACTAATTAATTTAATATGATAATGGTTGTAACAATTAAACAGAACCATTAATGTAATTAAAATGGCCATAATTGCACAAAGAGGTTGGCACTGACTAACAGCACAACCATGATTTTTTTATAAATCACAACTAAACAGATGGAAATAAAGTAGGAACCCTAAATTTTCATTATAGTTGACTCTAAGATCCAGATTAGGCTTCTATTTGAACTGAAATGCATGAAAACATATGATTTTAAAAAACCCCAAAATAGGGTAAAAATATTCTGCGATGAACTGTGTATAGAATACTCAACAGAATCGAATGATTCTACTTTTTTATAGTTATCCATTCTTTAAGGATTACTTCACACCTAACAGTAAAGGATTCAGATGTCGAACGGATGAGAAGTGTCCTTCTGAAGGGGTTGTTGGTTGTTGTGATGGGAATGAGGGTGGGACGTGATGAGTGGGGGAGGGAGAGAGGAGAGGAAAAACGAAAACAGGGAAATGAAAGAAAAAGAAAAGAAAATAAATAAAAGACAGAATTTAAAGATAGATATAAAAGGGAATAACTAAAAAATAAAAACTAAAACAAAATAAATGGAAAGGAAAATAAAAAAAATTATTAAAAATGGGAATCCACCATTTTAATTATTTTCATTTTTCCCGTAACCCCCTCATTATTTTATTTTTGAATTTCTTTGTATCCTTTATTTCATTATTTTAAATCATCTTTAATTATCTTATTAATCTTTTCCAATAATTAATTAATTTTTTAAAACCCCAATTACATACCAATGCATGATATGACATTTTTCGTGAAACGTCTACAATTATTTAAATAAAATAAAAAGCTGCACGGGACCTGCAGTGAGGTGCGCAGGTGCGAGCCCTGAGGTGCATAATTTTTTAGAATACAATTAATTAAAAACATTCCATCCCTGATTAAGGCCGAGATGTTACAACCTCCCCTCCTTAAGACATCTCGTCCATGAGTTGCCCTTCCGAGGGTAGACTAACGTTTCCTGAGTAGAGTTCCAGACATAGTGGGCGTGCATCTGTCTCTCATTCCTCGGTCCCGTCCTAAATGTGTATGTGTTACCACAACACCCAAACTAGTGGGACTGAGTGGCCTCATAGAACTTTCATGCTACGACCGACGATATAGATCAGATGCTCCACAAAGGATGCATCAGCATCAAGATCAATGTCGTGAGGGTCAAAGGAATGAGATGGTTCTAGATGATATTGTTGAAGTTGAGATACATGGAAAACATCATGCATAGATTTGTACCTCTAAGGTAGTAGTAACTGATAGGATACCGGCCCAACAATCTCCCCTATCTCAAACGTCCCGACATATCATTGTGATAACTTCCCCTCCCTTCAGATCCACCTTTGTCCAATCCTTGGAAAAACGCACATAATGACTCGATATCCCACCTCGAACTCCGGAGTTTTGTGGCGACGATAGGTATAAGACATTTTCTTAGACTGAGCTATATTTATACGCTTTTGAATCTTGTGTACTTTCTTAGAAGTCTCCCGAATGAGATGAGGACCCAGCAGTGCTTCATCACATGTTTCGGGACTACATAAAGGCGAATGACATGGTCTACCATAGAGAGCCTCATACTGTGCCATTTGAATTGTGTCCTGGAAGTTGTTATTATCGGTAAACTCGACAAGAGGTAAATTATTCTCCCTAGAACCTCCAAAATCAAGGATACAAGACCATAAAATAACCCTTAACACTTGTATAGCTCTCTCGAATTTCCCATTGGTCTGGGGGTGATATGCATTACTCAGATGTATCAATGAGCACAGAGCCTTTTGCAACCCTTGTTAAAACCATGAAGTAAAACGGGCATCCCTATTTGAGAAAAACGAAAGAGGTACACCATGAAATTGCGCAATTTCCTAGATATATATCCTTTTCAACTCATAAATATTAAAGGTCTCTCGGATAGGCAGAAAATGCGCAACCATGGTCAACCTATCGACTACCACCCATACTACATCACTACCTCAAGGAGATCTTGGATAGACTATAATGAAATCAATGTTGACTTCATTCCATTTCCATTCAGGAATAGATTGAGGCTGTAGGAGTCCAGCAAGTCCCTGGTGCTCTTCCTTCACCTGTTGGTAGGTGGAGAACCTAGTGATGAAACCTACTATCTACTTTTTCATACCAGGCCAAAAATACTATCGACACATGTCCCTATACATATGGGTCATCCCAGGATGAACTGCCCAAATTGAGGTGTGATATTTCATCATCATCTATTCCCGTATACCTGAAGAAACACATACATGGCCACGGTAATGGAGATTTACACTGCCATCAATAACCCAACTAGGAGGTGGGTTGTCTCTTGTGACACTTACCCTCAAAACTATACCCTAAGGTTCAATCAATAGTTTCCTGCATACATTCTTTAAAATAGAGGATGTCCTTCTAAGAGCTGCTAGAATAGGTTTTCCAATCTTCTTTTGATCCTCCAGATGAATCTCTGAAAACAATGCATGCCTCTGCCACTCACTATTGGTTACCTGTATGGCATGTGTCTTTGTCTTCTAGTTTAAATCATCCACCATAAAACTCCCCTTACTAGGGATATAAGAAAGCTCAAAATCGAACGACTACAAGTATTCGATCCAGACGTGTTGCCTTATGTTCAAGTCTCGTTGACTAGAGATATATTTCATGATTTTATGATCTGTGTAAACAAAAAATCTCTCAACCAAAAAATAGTGTCTCCAACAACGTAGATCATATACCACAGATGCCAACTCAATATCACGTGTAGGATAGTTCCACACTTGAGGTATCAGCTGTCGGGATCCTTATTCCATGACTCAATCACCCTGTATCAAAACTGCACCCAGTCCAATTCCTAAAGCATCAAAATAAACTGTTTAGATATTACTAGGCTCATGAAAAATCAGGATCGGGGTGAGGGCTAGTCTTCCTTTCTACTACAGAAAATTGCTTTCACAAGATTTTGACCAGATCATCTGTACACCATTCTTATTCAAGTTCTATAGAGGTGCTTCTAAGCTGGAGAAATCATTGATAAATCACCTATAATAGCTAGGTATCCCCAAGAAACTGTGGATGTCAAATATAGTCATGGGATGATCCCATGAAACCACGGTTCTCACCTTTTCTATGTCAATTGATACCTCTGCATCAGATATAATATGGCCCAATAAGTGTACCTTATCAATCTAGAAGTGAAAATTAATGAGAATAGCGTGTAGCTTCTTCTCTCTCAATGTACTCTACACGATCTCAAGATGGTTTCATGTTCTTTTCTGGAACGTGAATAAACTAATATATCTCCCACGAAGACAAACACAAAGGAATCAAGATATGGATGACAAACCTGGTTCATCAGGGCCATGAAGAATTCTCAAGCATTCGTGAGGATGATAGGAATAACCAGATACTCGTACAAGCCATATGAACTTCAGAATGTTGTATGTGGTATGTCAGATGGTCGCACACGCAGCTGGTGATATCCGGACCTCATATCAATGTTAGAGAACACAGTTTCTCCCTGGAGCTGGTAAAATTGATCATCTCTATGAGGAAATGGATATCAATTCTTTACCATGAGTTGGTTGAGTCAACGATAATCCACGCATTTCCTTAGGGTACCATCTTCCTTCTTCGCAAAAACGATAGGTGAACCCCACAACGTTGTGCTAGGTATGATGAAACCCTTAGCCTCAAGGACATCAAGCTGCTTTTTGAGTTCATGTTGCTCTATTGGCACCATCTTATAAGGAGGAATAGACAACAGTTTCTCACTTGGAACGAGCACAATAGTGAACTCCACGTCTCTCATCCGAGGTATCCTAGATAAATCATCAGGGAAGACGTCCAAGAAAAGATCCACCACTGGAGGGAATTCAAATAGTTGTGTTCCCTAATCGCTCATGAAGAGACTTTCCAACTGAACAGTAACTCTACCCAAACATGCATATTTATGCTTAGATCGGTCTACCTGCTGGTCCCATTATCCTTTGTGAAGATATGTGTCAACCTCAAGGGATGTGAAGGACCCCCAACGACGATTGAAATCATCTTGGGAACGGTAAGGAGAAATCCAGTTCATTACAAGAATGACATTGTCACCAAAAATATCAAGAATATATAAATTCCAAACAAAATGGTGCCCGCCTATCTTGATGGGGCACTCTTGTAACAGGAGTACGCCATCTGTCCTGACCCCAAGTGGAGTGTTGAGGGACATGATTCTCTAGTGGCAATCAATTGGAAAACTAAGACTTTCCTCAATAGCAGAAGATTAAAAGGATTGTGATGATCTGATATCAAGAGGAAGAGATACTAAAGTAGAGGCTACTAGAATAGTACCTCTAACTGTAGATGGACCAACACTCTGCTCCTCTGGTTCTGATTGCACTACATACATGGGACCTAATCCATGACCCTGATATGCTTCCTGGTTGCCTTGAGTATGTCAAATCTACAAATGTTGATAGTAGGGAACTTGATTTCTTCAACCATGACCACCACCATTTCCTCGGCCTGATAAGTAGGTGGAAAAAGAACTACCAGCCTGCTATGGAGTCCTAGATCTCATACTTGACTGAGGTGGAGGTGTGGATCCTCTACTATTGGATGTTGAAGAGAAGGAACAACCGAGATGCTAAAGGTGACACATCTTGACACATGCTCATCACTCCTTCGGATCTCTCATGCACTGCGGCTTCCTGTGTCCATCCCTGTAGCATTGATAATAAGTGATAGAGCTATCAAGACGTGCTATTTTCTAAGAATTTCCCCCACGTGCACTTTCAAAAAAGAGTTTCCTACTGCCTGAAGATCCATCACCCTATCTCGGATCTAAACCACCTTGGCTCATTAGTTTAGCTTCCCTAGCATTTCTCTCTACGATTAGAGTGTGGTTCACAATCTATGTAACAATGGTCAAACGGAAGATGTTCACATTTGAGAGGATAGTATACTAATTTATGTCCTCAAAATGCCTAACAGTAGTCAGTGTGTCACCATTAAGAGATGGGGAAAAATGTTGAAGTTCCTTGAAATGAGTAGAATACTCTATCAAAATTCAAAGACCCTGATGAATATTTTGGAACTCCCACACACTATCATCTCTCAGAGTCTGCAGAAGAAAGTGATTGTAGAAGGCTGCTTGAAAATAGGCCCAAACCATGTCACTAGCCTGCTCAGCCTGAGAAACAACATCCCACCATCGTTTGGCGGTGTCACGAAGTATGTTGACTTCAAGCTTGACCCATCGCCCTGGAGGTGTCTCATGGTGGTTGAATATAGACCATTCAACATCTATCCATGATTCTATAACATGAGGGTCGCCACTCCCCAAGAAGGTGGGAGGGTGCTTCTATAGAAAGTCCCACGTAATATTCTTCCATAGACTGGGTAGGTCTGGGAATATTCTAAACTGACCGCATAAACATGAAGATACTGTCCCTGAACTGAGCGTCAGGGTACCTCAGATGACTGTCAGGAGGTAGTGCCACATGAGGCTCTACGAGAGGAATCACTGGTGTTTCCGGACCTACCATCTCTATAATGTGCTCATTGCCACTCTCTTGAGGCATAGTATGAAGACTCTGTGATGGAATTTTTCTACAACAGCCAAACACACCCTTAGACAAGGAGTATAGAAGTTGAGAAAACATGTAGGGTACAAAACAGGTTCGGTACATATCCTTACTATGAGCACTAAACAACAAAAAACCCGCCTTAAGATTTGGGTTTCAATATAGATGGGACAAATAAAAAGGATTACTAAACAGTTCTACAGCCCACTCCTATGTTGATTCTGGCTAACAAATAACATACTAACACAACCTTATATTCAATAAAAAAACAATTCAAAATTTTACCACTATGTATAATATCGCTCACATGCAATAGGAAAATGCATTCTAAAAGTAGATATGGAAATGGAATATGCATGGAATTTAAATACTATAGTGTCTATCATAATGCATGGGTTGGTTTCCCTCGTATCAATGGGCTGAAATGGTAACCCCGTTATTTGAATAATATCAGCATAATAACAATGCAATACAAGTGAATCACCCAAGGTGAAATCATATCAACAGTAACTGGCATAATCAATACCTGTAATTCCAACCTAGGAATTTGAGTTTTCCCCTGTACATGTGTTAGCTACATCCAAACATAGAGTACATGCCAAATCCCTATATCATAGTTTCCAATCTAACCCAAATAGTAAGATAAAAGGAAAAAACCACCCATGATACCACTTGGTAACGTCCCAACCTAGCTCACCTCTATGATAGTGGCCGGACTGGGAAGTTACATAACCTCAAGCGCATAATTTTTTAAGGTTCAAGTTGGGAGTTGGAGTCTGAGCCCGAGCCCATCTCGAAGGTATCGCTTCAGAACATATGTCAATTTAACCCATGCCACCGACCCATCCAAAGAAATTTTTTTAAAGAAAAAGTATCGCACGAGGCATCGATTTACCCTATGTCCCTCCCGATCTCACAAAAAAGGGGTCAACTATAATATGAGGAAGGCTTAGCCACGTTTCCAATAGATCCTTCCTGATGGGCCCTTTTGGGACCAGTATCACTCAAAAGTATTAGAATGTTCGGGGACGTCTTAGTCTGATAAAGGAAATGACACCACCCCCGACACATAGAGGTAACCCATCAGGAATAGAGGATCAAACATGACCCTTAATATGTGACCTATCTCTTTTCCCCACCTTGAATTTAATTAATTTTTTCACAGTAGCAGATATGAAAAAATCTGCATATAAATTAGCAGCATGAAATCATACCAGATACACCCGTGCATTACAAGGCATGAATTTAACCGTACAACAAATAAAATTTCAAGGAAATATACATATCATATCAACCTCAGTAGATAATGCACATTTAAATAATAAAAAATTCAGAAAAACAAGTGCCAATGATCCAACAATTGATGTTTATGTTCAAGAAACTATTTATTTAATTTAATTACAATAAAAAGTTCTTTCGCAACACATTCAATTAATCAAACAATAAACTTGGATCATGGAAGAATAAACAGATCCTTTCAGCATGCCCAAAGAAGTATCTAGCATTGTTTAAATAATTCAAACAACTATTTGTTTAGCTTAAAAACAATAATAAGGGGTTGTGCAATACCTACCGCTAATTAAATTAATGACCCAACTAATAGAAAAATACGCCGAATTTTTTGGAAAACCTAAAGGGGTGTCCAATTTTGTTGAAACTATTCAAAAAATTTAATTTAAGATGATTAAGTTTGCAAGAATTAAACAGAACCATTAATGTAATTGAAATGGGTAAATTTGAAAAAAGTTGGTAGGCACCGACTAACTGCACAACAGTGTATTTTTTTATAAATCTCTATGAAACGGAGGTAAAGCGAGTAGGCACCCTAACATGTAGTGATACATGACTCTTAGAACCATGTTATGATTTTATTTGACCTAAAAATATGAAAATAAAGGATTTTTAAACAACCCTAAAATAGGTTAAAAATCTTCCGCAATGAACTGTGCACATAATACTCAATGGAATCAAACGATTTCACTTGCACAATGTTAGCCATTCCATATGGTTTACTGCAAACTTAACTACCATGGAATCAGATGTTGGATGAAGGATCAGTGGACTTCTGAAGGGGCTGCTGGTTGGTGTGACAGGAATGAGGGGTCCGACGTGATGAGTGGGAGAGGGAGAGAGGATATGAAAAACAGAAAAGAGATAAAAAAAAGAAAAATAATAAAAAAGAAAAAATAATAGAAAAAATAAAGCTAAGAAAATAAAATAAAATAAAAAGATAAAATAAAACCAAATAATGGAATGGAAAATAATAAAAATAATTTAAAATGTGAATCCCACATTTTAATTATTTTCATCTTTCCAGTAACCCCCTCTTTATTTTATTTCATAATTTCTTTTTATCCTTTGTCGCTTTCTTTTAAATCTTCATTAAATCTAATATTAATCTTATCTAATCCTTAATTAATTATTTAAATCCCAAACACTGCGCCAAATCGTGGCGTGACATTTTTCATGAAACCTATACAATTATTTAAATTAAATTAAAAGATGCCTGGGACTCGTAGCGAGGTGCACAGGCACGTGACCCCAGTCGCCTAATTAATTAGACTACAATATTATAAAAATGGTTGTTAAATGATTAAGGCCGAGACGTTACAAGTACACTATAAAAGGGGTCTCATAATGTAAATTTAAATCCTTTTGGTAATTGTGGAATCATGATATCTCTCAAAGTGTATAGTGTTGTGGATTTATTTTTCATTGGTTTAATGTTTTTGATTTTTTAGAAAACATTTGTGAGATTAATTGGTCCAAAATTACAATTATAATGTAGTTTAAAATCCTCATATGTTCTAATTAGTTATCCAATTAAATATTTATTTAGTTCTTGTTACTCTACTCTATTATCTCTAATAAAGTAAACCCACATTTCATCACCCTTATCTAGTTTTTTTAATATTTACTAGGGCTATTATAATCACTATTTGAGATTATCATAACATGAATTGTGATTGGAAATCTCTATCAGTATTAGTTATTATACTTATAAATATCATAGTAGTGAGGATGTTCTTAGTGGACAATATCGGTACACAAAATGGAGTTATAAGGAGAAAAAATTCTTAGAATTTAGCAATTCACCAACTTAATAATAAATTTGAATAAATATCAAGATTGAAAGAAGATATAATATTTAAAACACAATGATTTTTAAACGGGACGTAATTATAATATCCTTAGCTAAACCAAAAAATAAAATGTGTTCCTTTAGAAGATAATTATTTTATGGGAAAAGTAAAGAAAAAAGTAGAGAAGATGATAAAACAAAAACTCAAGTTTAATGACCATGGAACCCCCTGTCATCATACACTTTCATAAATAGTTAAATATTTTTATAATTATTTGATATTAATTGGATGCTTCATAATTTCTTCCTTTTGTGTAGAATGAGTTTCATTTACACCATCACGTGACTATAGTAATGTTTCTAAATTTTACTATCGGCCTAAATTGCCTCTCATAAAATGTTTTTCACATATATGGATCCGTGATAATGAATTCTAAATTTTTTTATACATGAATTAATTAAGATAATATAGTATTCATCCTTTGTTGAGACATGAATTCATATTCAAATTATTGAATGGAAAGTTAATTTTTTCTACGTTTCTTTATATAAAGTCTAATTCCTCTTAGGAGAATGAGGTAATGTATGTGACAGCCGTGGATTTATCTTCATTTAGACAAAAATTAAGATATATAGAAAACATTATTTATACAATTATTCCATTTATAATTAGGGTTTGGTATTGGATCTAAATGCCATTGGGCCCCAAAATATTTGAAGTGGTCCTAGAACACAATGATACTAGTTGAAGAAAGGCCTTTAGCGACTGCCAAAATTATTGACTAAAGGCCTATACAAGCCACCCAACACCGCCCAAATAGTAGCAGATTTTCCCCACTGTGGTTTCTAGTATCATATATCAATTGGATGACACTATAGACTATGTTGGGGTAACCTATAATGACCCCCATTTTGACATCATTGTGGACTCCCTCGAGGTCATCAATAGTGATTGCCAAATTATTATCGATATAGCCTCACTCAAATTGACTATAGAGACCTCTAAATGGCAGTTTCTACTATAGCAACCATCCATCCCTATAATGTATGCCATATGTCAGTCAATTTAGGTTTAATTGTTCTTACCTATGTAGATATTCATATGACAACTACTATAATATTTTTCATTCCAAGAAACAGTACAAAATCAACAACTATTGAAAAATACACGAGAATATTTTCAATTATATGGAGAAATATAATTAAAAAATTATATTAAAAAAATAACAAATAATAATTATAATGAAATAAATCATTTTAATTCAACATAGTATAGCAGACCAATGTTATTTGACATTTAAAATATATTAATAGTTTCTAATATTTTTTTATTAAATATTAGAAATTTTTTTATTCTATAATTTTTAATAGACCATGCATCTGATTAACATTCAGTCTACTTCTACACATCATGAATACTAATTATACAGTTTTCATGTGATTGAATTTTTTCCAAATTGGATGTCAATATATAAATATATATATCACTTAAATGCATGTTTTAGTGTTTTATGACACTGAACGTGCATTTTCAATCATCTTGAAAAAATAGCTTCTCTAATTGAAGTAGTATCTGATAAACCACCTCAATCTTCACTAAATATTTTCTCTTTTAATTTATCAGTATTTAGAGGATATTTATTTTGTATCACCAATTCATGTTTTTAAAGGGTTTCCTACCTTTAGAAACTACGTGTTTTGTAGTTCAAGGAATACCACACATCATATTGATGTTACCTTCACCCATACATATAAAAAATAATTATAATATGGTTTTCCATTGATTTAAATTTAGTTATTGTGGAATTAAATAAAACTGACTCTTAAATTTGTGTTTTGGGGTTTTATGAAACTAATAGTGATTTTTTGTCCTACAAGAGAATGACAGCCCTAATTTATAGTCGGTCTAATAAAAAATTTCACAATTCACCCTATGTTTGTTGTGTTCTTATTTCATGGTATTTGAATGTCATTTGGTTTGTTTTCCCCCGAATAAGAAATGATTCTAAATGGATTCAAACCCTTAATAATATAATATTAATTCTTTCATGAAATAACTATTATTTGATAAACATGTCACCTTATTTAAAGTTCCATGAATAATTTAAGTATGGTATTCTGACAATTTCATGCCATTCCATGTTTGATTCTATATATCTTACCATTAAACCCACTTTTTGGTAGTTTATGACATTAAAAGTTTGATTTATATCATCATGAGAAAATTTAACCTCTAATTGGAATACCTTCGACTCAACCGTTCTAATATTTATTCTTATTTTTTTCATATGAGTACAAAATATTTTGAGGGAATTCAGTTGGTTTTTTATCTGAAGTGTTTTAAAGGGGGACAAACCATTAAAAGATTCATATTCAGTCATTTTAGGAAGTTCACACATCTGATTGATGTGTTTTCTCCTCATACATTTAACAAATATTAATAATACAATTTTCCTATGATTTCAATACATTATTAGTTATTTTTTTATGTAACTTATCATTAAATACAATTTTTGGTGATTTGTGATGGTAAAAGTGATTTTCTTCTCCTCCTAGGAATACATCATCTTGGATTTCTATTTCGTCTACTTGAACATTTCAAAATTCCATCCATGGGTCAATTATTCTTATTTCATGCCATTCAAATGTTGTGCGGTTGGTTTTGAACTCCAGACATACCTTTATAAAGGGTGTTATGCCATTAAAAACCACACATCTCAACCTTCTAGGTATACCAATCATCCGATTGATGTATCAATATCTTGTACATGTCATCGAGAAAAGTATTACATTATTCTTACGATATAATGTTAATATAGGGTCCCATTATCTATATCAGAATGTTCAACAAATGTTTTGGTTTTTTTAAACTAATTTTTTTTCTATCATCTTAGAAAAACTAATCATCAGATATATAAATCATCTCCTAAAACATTTCATAATTCACTCTACATTTATTTTTATGATTTCAGGGCATTCGCTTGTCATTCAGATGGTTTTGACCAACCATGTGCTTTTAAAGGGAATTAAACATTAAAAATAGCATATTCAGTCATTCTGAGTAGGACACATTTTTAAGTGATATCTAGTCTCCTTTTACATATCCAAATTAATAATAATGCTTTTTTACTATGATTAAATTATTTATGTGGTGGTATTTAATAGATTTGACCATTAAAAACCCTTTTTTAGTTTTTTGAAACTCAAATGAATTTTCAGTCCCCCCAAGAAAATGCCATCTTCGATTGACATTCTCTCTGGAAGACAATTTCACAATTCCCACTGTGGTAATTTCATCTGATTTCATAGTATTCATATGTAGTTCTACTATTATTGACCACCAGACAGACCACTTTAAAGGGATTCAAACCTTTTAAAAGATATTATTTGGTTGTTTTAGGATAACCACTCATTTGATTCATGTGTTGTTTGTTCTTTCACATCACCATTAATAAGAATATGATTTTCATATAATTTAAAGTAATTATGTGGTTTTTCGCTATATATATATCCATTATATGCATGTTTTGGTTTTTTATGACACTAACAATGTGTTCTTCATCTTCCTAGGAAAATATAACCTATAATTTATATTCCATTTTCATGGCCTTTTTCCCATTAACTATATAGTTTCTATTTTTTATTTAAGGACATTAGATGTTTTTTGGGATAATTTTGACTCCCTATATTTTTAATGGGATTAAAACTTTTAAAAACTACATATTAAGTCATTTTGGGAAGGTTTCATATCTTATTGACACGTCATCTCCTCACACATCTCACTAATAATAATAATTTTGTTTTCTTATGATATAAAAATATTCAGATGTTGTTTTATATCTATATGATCATGAAATGTGCATTTTATTATTTTAATAAAATAATAGTTCATTTATGTTCATCTTGGAAAAACACTTTTTGATATTTATGTAGTCCCTTTTTTGACCATATAAAAATTCATCATACACCTTTTACCAACTTATTTCATTACATTATGTTTCAGTTTGATTGGTTTTAGCACTTGGAAACAGCTTTTTAAATTGCATAAAACCATTAAAAATTGCGTATTCTGTCATTCTACGGAGAATGATCATTTAATTGATGTATCTTACCATCAAACACATGGTTGACCATCAAACGCATTTCAGACCATCAAACACATGTCTTGGTGTTTTATGACCCTATATGTGTGTTTTAACTCATCCCTGAAAAATTAAACCTCTAATTGATGTTCCATAATTTCAAACATATAAAAATATATTTTAAGGTTGTTGTTGTTTGGGTTCAAGGTTTTTATATGTTGATCAACTGGACTTTCCTCTATATATTATTATAGTCCATTAAACCTTTAAAAACTCCATATTCTTTTATTCCAAGAAGAATACAAGTATGATTGGCATTTCTCATCCTTGTACACATCCAAAAAAATAATAAGAGGGGATCCCTATGATTTCATTTCATTTAGATGTTTTGTGTATGGATCTAATTGTTAAACATGTGTTTTGTAATTTTATGACACTAAAATCATTTTTTGGTTATTATGTAAACTTCTAAAGTGGAACAATTTTCCATATTATTGATCATTTCCAAATTCTCTATAGGATTGTGGACATCTTATTTCATATCATTCAGATTCTATTTTGTTTGTTTTAACCTGAATATACTCAATTTCAAGGTCTGTCAAACCTTGAAGAACAACATATTCAGTGTTTCTAAGAAGGGGGATCAACCGATTGATGTTTCATCTACTCATACACATCACTTATAATAAATAGTTTGTTTCCCTATAATTTTATGTAATTTTGAGGTTTTTATTCTATATACCTGGCCGTTAGATGCTCATTTTGATTTTTTATGACACTAAATGTGTGATTTCCATCATCTTAGGGAAACACCACCTATGATTGACATACCACCAGATCGAAGACTTCAAAATTCACTCTATTTTAATTTTCATCCGATTTTTCAATATTGAGTTGTCCTCAGATGGTTTGAAGACACTATTTTTTTTAAAGGTCATTAATCTATTAAAAACCACATATTCAGTAGTTTTGGGAACACCAAAAATAGGACTGATGTGTTTTATCTTCATACACATAATAAAACAAATAATGTTTTACTATGATTTAATTTCATTAATAAATTGATTTTTATATAATTGAATGTTAAACGCATGCTTTGGTGCTTTATGATAGTAAAAGATAATTTTTGTTCCCTTTGAGAAAATGCTATCAGAAGTTGTCATTTTTCAACTTGACCATTTTACAATACCCTCTATGATTGTTTTTGTCTAATTTTGAATCATTATAATTTCATTCAGTTGGTTTCCCCCCCCCCCCAAGAATCATTTTTAATGTTCATCAAACATTTATGAAATGAATATTCAATAATTCGAGGAATATCACTCATCTGAATGACATTAAACCTTCTCCTAGAAATCATGAATAATAATATGATATTTTCATTGTAATTTCATGTAATACCTATATTTTTTCTATATATATGACTATTAAATAGATGTTTTTGTATTTTAGGATACTAAAAGTGTTTTTTCCATCATCATATAAAAACAAAACCTCTGATTGATGTACAATAATCTATACCATTTCAAAATAACTCTATTCTTGTTATCATATTATTTTATGGTGTTTAGAGGAAATTTAGTATGATATTAACCATATGTGTTTTTAAAGGGCGTCAAACCATTAAAAATAATATTTCATTATTCAGGGAACACCACACTTCTGATTCAAATGTCATCTCCTCATACATGTCTAAAATAATAATAAGATGTTTGTCCAATAATTTAAAGTCAATTTTATATTTTTTCAATGTATCTGACCACTAAACAAGTGTTTGGGTATTTTATGTATGTTAAAGGGAATTTTTAATCCATCCTAGAATAAACTATCTCAAATTGACAATATGACAACTAGATGATTTAAAAATTCAGTCTATAGTTTTTTGTATGATTTCATGTCATTGATATTACATTTTTCAGTTTACCCTAGATGTTCCTATTTACAGTGCATTAAAACATTGAAAACCATTGATTTGGTCACTCAGGGATGACTGCACATCTAGTTGAATTTTTTTTCAACTCATACACATCATGAATGAAAATAATAATATTTCCCAATGATTGAAATTCATTACACAGTATTGGTTATATAGTATACCATTTAATACACTTTTGGGTGTTTTATCACTCAAAAATTGGGTTTTCCTTCATCTCAAGAAAATGGAACCTCTAATTGATTCAACATCTACTCGATCATTTATAAACTTTCTCTACAGTATTTATAGTCTCATTTCACGGCATTTTGATGTTGTTTGGTTGGTTTTGTGCACGAGATGTTCCCTTTTAAAGGGTATCTAACTTTTAAAACCTATATTTCCAGTCCTTTCAGGGGGGGTTACAATTAATATTCATTCCAATTATTAAAATTAAAAATAATAATACTTTTTTCTTTTGTCTAATTCAATTCCAAAGATTTTTCTATAAATATGACCCTTAAATACACATTTTGGTTTTTTATGAAACTGATGATGAGTTTTCAATAATTATAGGAAAAAAACATATGATTGATGTATTTTCCACTTGATTATTTCAAAATTCACTATAAATTATTTTTTATTCTATTTTATTAAAATTGTATGTCGTTAAGTTTGTTTTGACCCTTAGATGCACCTTGTAAAGGGCACCCATCCTTTAAAATCACATATTCATTCATTTATGAAAGTATGTACATCATATTAATGGGAAGTATTCCTAAAAAAAATAATAGTTAATAATATAGTTTTTAAATGAATTAATTCATTTTTTTGTTGTGTTTAAATTCATCTGATCATTGAATACTTGTTTTAGTGTTTTTGACAATAAAAGTGTGTTTTTTATCATCCTACAAAAACATGACATCCTATTGATGTACCATATACTTTAACACTTCAATATTCAATGAATTGTTATTATTGTATGATTTCATGTCATTCATTGGTCATTCAATTGTTTATGACCCATAGACTCAACAATTCGAACAACTTCAAACCATTAAAAACAACATATTTAGTCATTCCAGAAAAACCCCATCTCTAATTGACATTTCATCTAAAATTTCATGTAAAAAATAACAATAATAATATACATTTACTATTATTTCAGGACATCTATTTTTTTCATCTCTGTATATGACCATGATATGAATTTTTTGGTGTTTGATGACATAAAATTGCATTTTCATTCCTCACAACCACCATTTAGCTCAGATTGATGTTCCAACTACAAAAAATATTCAAAATTAAATCTAATTTAATTTTCATATGATTTCATAGAATTAATATTTTGGTCAGTTGGTTTTGACCTCTAGAATTTTCTATTTAAAAATGAAATCTATTAACAATCTATATATCTAGTTGTTCTTGGAAGACCACAAATTTAACTGACATGTCGTCTACTCGTTCATGTCACAAATAAAAATATGTTGGGTTTTCTATGATTTCTAGTCATTTAACGTTAATTTTCTATATATATGGTCATTATAATATCATTCATGTGTTTTATGATAGTAAAAGTGAGTATTCTATAGTTGAGGTTAAACTGAACCCCTAATTTATTTATCATCATCTCTATATGTTCAAAATTCACTCTAATGTTTTTTTATTTTACGTCATTTGGAGGTCATTTTGTAGGTTTATACCCCAGGGGGTAGTATCGTCTAAATTAAAATAAATAATAGTATATTTTAATGAATACTGATGTAAATTTGTGAACAAATAATGTGTAAACTATATTTTAGTTAATATGTACCTAAAATATTAAAATAGTAGGTTGGAATGTTATAAAAAATAGGGATTGATGAAGTAATTAATATACTAAAAGATGATTCATAATATTATATTTCATGTTCTATTCAAAATATATATGATGAAATATCTATAATCATCAAATTCTAAGGATGTGGCATAATTCATATTTAGTATGCATTGATATTAATCATTTAGAACAGTTCAACCCAAACAAAAAAATTAAAAACATCAATCATGAGATATGAACAAATTTAAGAGTATTTTTACTAAGGGAGAATAATTTCATTGATAAAGGGAAGAATTTATAAATTAGAATTTGATAAATATGTATCCAAATATTATTTAAAAAATAATTTGTTAAAAAATCATCTACACACTCAGTGATAAATTAAAAATAAAAACATAGAAAAGATGATTTAATTTTTTCTATTTAGAAAAATATACTTTTATGTAAGTAGGTATCTATCACCTTCTTGGAATTATTTCTTAAAAATTCAAACATTTCATAAAATACTTATAATCAATATTTCACTAATATGCACTATTTTTTCAAAAAACCGTATTACCATATTTTGTTCATGCCAAATAATGATGACAATACATGAATCCTCATAATGTAGATAACATTCTTGTGATGAAGTAACAAGTTATTCATTATTCAAATTTAACCTGGTTTAATGTTTAACTATTTTCTATAATCAATATATAGTTTTATGAAAAAAATAAAACTAAATAATATGATTTTTTATAAAAATATGAGCATCTATACACCCTGTCACTATATAAAAGTGTGAATAGTACATAGACTGAGAAACTTTTATCTCAGACCCCCATGAAACACTATCTGGATCTCATAAAATAAGTCTTCATCAGACATGGATAAATTAAATTGTATAAGAAATTGATAAAGTAAAAAAAAGCACAATGACATATTTATAAATTATAGAATACACATACCAATATAAATCCTTGTTTCCATGATGTTTACCATTTTAGTAAGTGTGTACATACACCAAAATATCATGAAATACATGGACAGAATTTAGCTTTATGCTCCAAAAATGATCTATAGATAAATTTAATGAATCCAATATTAACATAAAAAATGATAAAAAATTCCATATTAACCAAAAGTCAAGGAAATTAATATTACAATTTATCATTGTCCCATGTTTAGAAATTGTTCCCAAACAGTGGAATGACTTTGAAATATAATTAATAATTATTTTTCTTTACATTTTTATTAGATTTATAATATGGGTAGTAGACTACTGATTGAGTTATAATCCACTAGAAATGTGAATAATCCATGAGATACAATTCATGACATTGCTCCCTAAAAATAATTTTTTAAAACTAAGCAATGGTGGAAAAACCCACCATCACTCAGAGAAAAATGAGTATATAATTAATTATTTATACATGGTGGAGAAAATCAACACATAACCTATTATATTTCCTTGTGCTATAAACTATAGTAAACTAAAAGAAATATTAGATAACATAAAACATGATTTTATGTAGATCAAGTTATAATGGACCACAATATGTAAAACTACTTAATTGGAAAAGTCATCAAAAAATTCATTTAAATATTAATCTATTGATAAACAATATTAATTTTAATATTAAAGAGATATGATTTCATGAAACATAAAGATAATGATACATTATTTTTTCTCCACCACATTCAACACACTATCTAACATTAACTCCTCAATTGGATAAATAAAAGGAAAAATGTTCAAATGAATCCAAACTATATATTGTTAAATAAAATAACTAGGAAAAAGTTGATTTTTTACTAAATATAGAACATGTGGTTTTGATTTAATGAATCTTACTAAAATATAAAATGGCATTCCATGATTATTTCAAGAGTAACTATATTTAATGTCCAAATGTGTGCAACGATACCATTTAAAAATATTCATTATCTTGTGCTATGTAATAAAAACGAAACATCTAGAAATTGTAACTCGTAGTTTTCATATCATGAAACTCCATATCCCCAAAAATCACAAAAAACATTCTGTCAAAACCAACCTAAAAAACTAAAATATTTTAGGAGATAGTGTTCAACACTGTAATGAAACAATATAATAATAATAGGTTGGAAAATATAAATGTGTTTATCTTTGAAAAAATCTTAAAACAAAGCATTATTCATTCATTTAAATAGAGTATATTTTTTAAATATAGTGTCACATAAGTAATTTCTCATGACAATTTTATGAAATTAATAAAATAGATCACCATGATTACAATGTGAAAAGTGACTACTACGAGGTAACAAAAAATTAAAAACATATTTTTCATAAAATAATATAAGAAATTTGAAACTATGTAAATTTTTTTAGAAACATGTAAGAGATAATATGTGTTTCCTATGTCATGGGAAGATTTATTCCATTTAATATATTAGAACCCATCTATATATGGGTAGAATATTTATTATTCTTCGATATTTATAGATCAATGTAATGAATTGAAACAAAATTCCGGATTAAAACCAAATTAATTGAAGATGAGATACACAAGTAATCATAATACATCATCACATTATGATTATGTATAACCTAAAGACATATTTTTTTTATATTTCATATTAATGGAATATAAATCAACATAATATTTTTGATAAAAAATTATATGAATTGGTGAATTTTGATTATGGGAGAAGGAAATATGAGGGAAGAAGTTATAACAAGATGATACATACATTGGAATTTAAACACAAAGATGATGATTTTGAATTCATGAAGTGATGTAAACTAGGAAAAAAATAATATGAATCCAAAATTTACTAAAAATTACAAGTTCTCCAATAATAATCCATATTAAATGTCAAAAGTATATAGTTTCATATTATTTTGGTCATAGTGGTTGGAAAAAATATATTATCATGAATTGCAAAAAAAATGAGATACCAATAATTTATTTCTAAAAATTATAAATACATAAATCATTGGCCTTATTAATAGAGGAAACATTCAAAAATAGTAATATCCTTTGAAAATTAATATACAAGAAGACAACAGTTAATAAACTATGAAATGTTCTTCAAATGTTCTACTAAAATAAATAAACAAAGCCTCTAGTATTTTATTTGGTATTATTTTTGGTTCCTTTCAATGAATTGATTTCTCAATATATTCTATGAATCTACTCCCCTACGAATTTTCACTGATGATCATTGGTGTTTTGAGATATTAATAATAAATCACTAGAATATTATTGTAATATATGATATTTTATATAATCACAAGAATACATGCGTATAATTTTCTTGAGTGGGAGATGCGTATGAGGTTCATTAAAATTATGATTGAATTTTTTATTTCTTACACAGATCCATAGATCATAGAAGGTATGTATAATTGAATTAGGGGGTCCTTTTTAACACATGTCTCACCATATACTTCTTTTGTATTTGTAGAACTATCAGTATCTAATAATGTTGTGAATTATGTGAATATAAAATGGGAGAGAGACACAACAATAATTTTATATGATTATTATATAAGAAATTGGTATTTATAATTTGATGTAACGTTGTTCATAATGTTTAGTTATGTCTGAATGATGAAATTGGTTAAATAAAATAATAATTATATTTCAACTGAATCATTCCTAATAATTTGTGTTTTAAAATAACTATTGAATAGTTTTTCAACTGTTACTTTTTTTAGTACAAACTACATCTATGAATTATGTAAAAATAATTCATCAGTTAGAGTATACATTGAGAGTATGTTGTTAATTAAATACCACAAGAAAACTAATATAGTCACCCCTATTATAAATAATAAGTTGAAAACATGACATTATTACCTCATCATTAATAATTAAATCTCATTATGTGGAATTATTTTTACTGAAAAATAAAAGTTTTAAAGAGGAAATAAAGATTCTAGAATCGGAATGACTAGAAAAACATATTATCTGTAAAAGATGTCGATTCTATATCACATCCTTAGTAGTTTATTTGGAATTATAATTGTTTTTTGAAATATTTTGAATAATTCTGTATGCACTAAAAACACATTTTAAAAAATAACATGGTAGAATGGTAATATATAATGAAGTTATAAATTAATACAGTAACTATAGCCTAAATCATAATATTTTAATTTATTATTGAATATAGATATATTTTATTCATGAAAACTGTGGTACACACCAATAAGGATTTGAAATACAATTTAATAGAATAATAAATATGAAAATTGTGAATATTAATTTATATATTGAGTAAGACAGATGAATTTTTTTTGATTAATAGTGTTCTACATCATCCAATGGAACATGATACTGATTTACACCATTACAATTCCTTACTTCTCATTCTATTGAATATTTAGAGTGAAAAAATTGAAATTAAATTTTCAAAATCAAGGATGCTTTTTCCATCATCATAGTTGTAAAATCTATTAATTTTTAATTTAAAACTAATTTATAGTTACTAGTAATATATATATATATAATAGTATATGATAGTATAAAACTATAAATTTTTATTTGGAAAATTAGTATTAAGTATATCAACATTATAATAATTATAAATTCCAAAAACAATGGTCACATTAATTTCATTTATATAACACATATATTACATGAAAATTATCACTATATTAGAACACATATCATTAAGAAATATATATACATATTTTTTTTAATGTGATTATATTAGTAGACTAAAATTATAAAATTTGATGTTAGAGTCTCAAATCCTTTTTTAGTAATTAGTGTGGTACAAATAATTCTATAATCCATACCTATAAAAACATTGGAATGAATGGTGAATAAATTCATCAATAAAAAGACAAAGAACTAAATAATTATAAATAATTATTTTTTACAATACAAAAAACCCGGTAGATAATCATAATGTTTGTAGAACACCCAATAACATCTATCCAAGATTTATATCTCAAGATAGGGAAATTAAAATTTTAAATTGTTAAATAAATAAATGAAATTTATTGAATACAATATACCATGTCAATGACTTATTTGATTACTATATATATGAAAAGATAAATTAATTAATAAATTATTTTTATTAAATCAAAAGAATGTTTGAAGGAGATTGTTTGGTAATATCTAGGTTACAATTTTAATATAGTTATTCATTGAATGAAAAAAATACCTCAATAGGTTAGTCAAAGTTTAGACATTATATTATGGAAGAAATTGAAATAACATGCAATACATAGATTTTACAATATAAATTATTATATGGATTGGAATATAGACAGAAGACAAAGAATCTCTGGGTTCATATGTGTCGAAAGTAATGGAATTCAGAGAGAAGACCCATAGTGATTATAATTTATCTAATTTAAAGTAAAAAAATACAAATCCCAAATTGAGAATGTGATGTTCCAGGGTCTCTATGATAATGGGGGATCATGTGATAATGGTTTGTTGTGCAGATTCATGAATCAAGTCTAGAAAATTAGGACGCACCATCTACCAATCATGGGGTACAGTATGCGTCTCAGGGGGTATTAAGATAGGAAAATAAATTGTAATAATCTTATAGGGAAGCCTTGTGGTTTCATTTTGAAGAGGACTGTGAGGAATTGATGGTAAGGTTGGTAGAGGCATATAGGATGGGTCTTGATGGCACGTGGGATGAGGGGTCTTGATGATAAGAAAATGAGATTAGTGGGATAGTTGCTCAATGAAGACTGTAAATCCAGTGGCATTGTGTGGAGGTTGGGGAGAGGAAGGGGTAAGAAATTATATAGATGGTGGGGGTAGGGGGTTGGATGGGGGATCAGTTTATGGAATCACAACATGGCAGGACTTACAATGAGAAGGTGGGGAGGGGAGAGGGATTAAGTGTTAAGTGGGGGACTAACACTGTTAGGGGTGGAATAGGGATGAGAATGGAAAATCTCATTAACACCATTAGGTTATCACAATTACAGAGAGGAAACCACCAAATGGTGGTCCCTTAAATGAAACCCATGAAAGAAATTCATATTTCTACAAGTGGTCGTACTATGATCTTCTCATAAAACCTAAATTATATTTTTAATTTTTTCTCTATTCTGGATTAGTGATATCAGATTCCCTTAAATTTAAGGATCTTCAATCAAACTCTAAAAATCAGTATCCATCTATGAATCTATTTATTTCAATGTGAGATTCTAGTCAGGATTAGTTTTAAATCATTCTTTTCTAAAACATGATTCTGCATTGTAATGCTTGAGAAACTCTATAGTAATACGTACCTGCCTTCAATCCACTAATTTTTTTTTCTAATGTCACAAACCATATTTGGAACTCATTTTTCCTTTAATTCGTACTATCGAATTTTCATGGATCCTCAACAAAATCAATTTTTCAATAGTTCTAACTATTTATTATTTTTATTAGTATCATTAAAATATTATTTATCACATATCTAGATAATAAAATTCCAAATAAAAGGAATTATGAGATATATTGAACCTTCTAGATTTGGGTATCAATGATTTTCTCTAATATAAAAGTATTTCTATCCTTTTCCCATTCTGTAATTTTTAGTGATTTCTATGGAGAATTCCATAATTTTAATTGAGACTTTATTGTCAAGCACATTTCCCTTTATATATGAATATAATATTTTTCACTTTTGTTTATTTAATTAACTATCAATGATTATCAATTTTAAACCATTATTCCTCATTATCAAAATATAATAACATTAAATATAATATATCTTGATTTATCCCTAAATTATCCACCAAAACATATATCATATTACTTTATGATGTTTAATATATTTGAACATTCATTATACACAATTATATGTATTATATCATGTATAAAACTTCATCATAATTAAGGATAATTGGCACATGAGTAAGGGAAGTCATAGATTCTCTATTAATATATTCCCTTACATGTTTTACAAAATTTAAATGTTCCCTACCATAGTTAAAATTAGAAATATATAACAAGAATAAGGATAGTTTCATTATTTAAAACAAAAAAAAATTATCATTTTTCAATTATATCATATATATAATTGAAAAATTGGAATCATGATCTAAACATTTATAAGTTCATGTTTCAACTATTATAATCATAATAGTAAATATATAAAATGAAACCTACTCAGTAACATTCCACATATATTCAACATGTCCAATACATATCTTGGGAAGAAACCCTCACATAAAATGTTTGGAAGTCATTATATTTGTTCTAACATGTACAATTGACAACTTATGCATTTGAAAATCCTTCTTAACCACAACGTATATTAATTCTATGTGTTTTGAACCATTAGGATATTGGTCATTAATTTCAACCGAAGTAATTATTGCATTGTCACAAAAATATTTCATGGTATTGGAGATACTATATGAAATTCCATGTTCTAAAATAATTTTCTTGAATGAAGTACCCTGAATTATTTTTTCAATGAATGATACAAATTTAGGAACCACAGTCAAAGAATCTATATCTAATTTATTTTAACTTTTTAATGATTTTACTCATTCAGATAGAATATAAACATAACTGAATGTGGACATTATTATATGTTGACATCCAGAATACCCTCAATCAATCTATACAATCGCCTCAAGATCATTTGATCTTTTATATAAAACATGTGATCCCTCGTTCCATATAAATATTATAAAAAATTTATTTTCACCTCACCAAAAATCCTCTTCCGGTAGACTATGGTGTAACGACCTGAATAATTGAAAAATATTTGTTTCTTAAATTTTTGTGCTATTTAATTTTATACACAGGAAAACTATATCCTTTAATTACTGAACTTATACCATTGGGTTTCGATTTTTATATGAATGTTGGTCAATATGACTATTTCAAAACAAACTCATAATGTTATAATTATTGTTTATAAATAAAAGTGATCTTGGTTAATTAATATATAAATATGAATCGATGGCCTCATCCAGTAGACTCGGGCCGTACGAAGCCCATCTGTCAGACCTTGGGAAAGGTATATCATCTCTTGTATTTTCTCTAGACCAAGCCCAAGCTGAGCATTAACATGGAAAGCATGAATAGAATCGCGTGTGGGAGAAGTTCATACTGATATGAATCACTTCTTCAGAAATTTTGTCTGAGTCTCCCCTAGATTCAATCACCATAGCACACATTACACTTAGGTCCTGAGAAGGTGTTATATGGGGCTATGTAATGAGGCCTTAGATACTTTTTTTAATCCCATGGTATAAATAAAATTGTTATTTCTTTTTTATCATAAAATTTGTGAATCTAAAATGTCTGGATATATATAGGATGAATATAATTGATGATGTTTTTAAAAAGGGTATTTTAAAATATTCATGTAAACCTCAAATAATTAATAGTGTGAAATGATTTTCACAAAATGGTATTCTACAGTTGTGACCAATAATAAATTTACAGTCCAATAAGATCAAATTAGTTTTTTTATAAATATTAATGTATTAATAGTTACATACCCTTATGAATAGTAATGAATAGTAAATCAACCAAAAAAATACAAACTTCACCCATGAATGTATAAATACAATTTAGATATCATAAAAGTGAAAAAAAAAATCATAGTATAATTATTGTTATTTTTGTATGTCATTAAAATTTTATTTACAAATTTATAATTAATTTAAAAATCAAAAATTTATATTTATATTCATAAAATAAAATTATAAATTTTTATTTATTTTCTTATGGTTATATGATAATATTATGGGACCTTGATTACATTTCCAAGGAGTTTCAAAATAAGTTATAGTATTATAGTTATTTTAAATAAATTTTTATTTTATTTAAATGTTAAATTAAAAATATTTTGAAATTTATTTTCATAAAATGGAGTTCATTTATTAATTCTTAGTATTTATATTAGGTTAGGGTTAATTTATGATATTTTTATAAAAAGATTTATTTTTTAGTGAATAGTGAAAATATAGTTTCGAGTTTTGGTTGTTTAATGACATCAATAATGATATAATAATGATGTAATCATTCTCGTCGACTTGTGAATAGTATGATATGCTATGAGGTGTCCCAAGTGGCCAATAAAATGGGAAAATACCAGGGGCATGTCAATGGTTTTCCATATACCACTGATAAGGTGTCCATTGAAATTAATTAAATATTCCCTCAATTTTCCAATAATTAATATTATATTCCCTCATTCATTTAAATCTGAAATTCCCTCAATGAATTTCTAGTCTTTTTACCTCCTAAGGAGTCCTCCCAAAGTGCCCTTGAGCCCCCAAAGGTTCCAACCTTCATGATTTCAAATTTACTCTTCATGGTAAGGGAACCGTTCACCCTCCTCTTTTAATTCTTGAATTCCTTTATGTTATGTCTTCTAGTTTCCATTTAATTAGGTTGGATTATGCTATAAATTATATGCAACGATGTTAGGTTGGTGAAATTTCATAACAAAAATCACATTTTCTCTTTTCTTTCACGTTTTCTTTTCATGTGGTGTGTCGTTCTACACCATGATATTACTTATTTTTATTAAGTACCTCTACTATAAAGGATTCATTTTCTGATTGGAGACAGTTATCCCCTCTCTTTTTATTTTTTTTTAAAACTATGTTATATAGTTGTTATGCTGCAGAAACATTGTCGCAAAATATCTATCTATTTTTCTCAATAAATTCAATTGTTTTATTTATCTTAATACTCTAATATATTTTTATTTCCAGAGGTATTCATCGAGACATCGAATTGATCTATTTGATTCTCGAATCGATAGACATGAAACCCTCTTTCCTTTTGCTTAGTTTATAAAAGACATAACGATCATGCTTCTAAGCACTTTTAAAACGTCGCAATTTTGAAGTGAAATCCCTTACATTTACACTATATGGGTTATTTATGAGAAGTTTGATTATGATATTTGTGGATCACATGAATATAATGACATATTAATGGGGTGCCCGGATAGTACTCCATTGCATTGGGTGAAAATTTTAATCTCTACAGACGACAAGATTCATGATACTATGGTGAATAACCTTGGTTATTTTTATGACACCTTGGAAGTGAACCTTTGTGATATGTTAATGAATGTCTAAATTAAATGTTTTAGACACATATTCATGTCATGGTTCAATTTTTTTTAATTATGAAATTACACTACTTCTATTGCTCATGTCTTTAACTTTTTTCATCAAATTATTATTGATATCACATGTAAACTAATTCCATTGCTTTTTCTTATTGGGTTTTATACTCACCCTTTCCTTTGATGTATGCCTCCAGGTTATGAGATTCAGTAGATGTACATAGTATGAACTTTTTATGATTCTATTCATGGGGGTTTAACATAGTGTTTTATGTTTTCATGTATTTTTATTACTGATTTCTATGATACTGGACATTAAAGATCCAATGAATGTAAAATGTAATGAGAAGTTATGTTAAAAATGTGGGATTATATAGATGGTATCAAAATAAAGGTTAGATATTTATGGAAATTATACAATTAAAATATTAGAAAAAACCTTTAGAAAAGATTAAATATAGGAATACTTCAAGGTATTTTGGTGAGTATTGAGTTATTGGTTTATCAAACAAACACACCCATGTATGGATATGATCAGGTAGAGCCGGCTCTAGCACAAATATAACTAGGAGAGAAAACACTAACATGGAGTTTCAGGCTTGACCCTTGGTATTCCGGTACATGACAACAGGCGTTGCTACACTCTTGGTTTCGAAAGTTCTGGTGGATATGTTTGGTTAATCATTAGCATTTTGTGAATCATTTTAATGGATTTATATAGAAATGTAATTGTTTAAAGCATGAAGTTTTAATTCATATAATTTTTTTATTGTTAAAATATTCATAAAAGAAATAATATTTTCACTAATGTTTTATTCATTTATAAAATGGAGGGAAATAGGTGGAACCATACAAATGGTGACTACAATAGACCATGCACTAACTGCCCTCCAATGGAATCTGGAATGGAAACATTCATGTGAATAATGAACCAACTGACTCATGTTATAAAAAATATCATGAATCAAGTGGAGATACCGATCTCACCGCGAAGGCAACAATATTCTGCTGAATCCTTTATGCATCAACGACCACCAACATTCAGTGGATCTATCGACCCATTAATTGTTGAACAGTGTATCATCTCTATTGAGAAGATATTTTATGTGCTCTGCCGTTCTGAACAAGAGAAGGTTACCATGGTAGTTTATCCCTTAGTGTGAGAAGATGATCATTTGTGGGAACTGATTGAAAACCCAAGGCCATGAGTGGATGTTAATGCTATGGAGAGGAAGGATTCCAGATGGATATTCTTCAACAAGTATTTCCCTCTATCGAGAAGAACATGAACCGAGAAGGAGTTTCTCGAACTGAAGCAAAAGGAGAACGAATCTATGGGAAGATATGAGATGAAATTCAAAAGGCCTTCAATTTATACCTCTATCTTTGTCATGGATCCAAATGGGAGGTTTGATAGATTCTTCGGTGGACTGATAACTCATCTTTGGAAAAATCTAGCCAACGGATATTATGATATCTATGACAAGATCATGAAAAGTGAGATGAAAGTCGAACTAGAGTTTGGTGAGACACAATGGTCTCATAAATCCAATGAAAAGAACAGATCAATGGAACCCATCTTGTGGAGGAGATTCGATCAGGGAGGGTATGAAAGAAAGTAAAACGTCCCAAGTGTAATAA
Organism: Viscum album; assembly: GCA_963277665.1. Taxonomy (NCBI): domain Eukaryota; kingdom Viridiplantae; phylum Streptophyta; class Magnoliopsida; order Santalales; family Viscaceae; genus Viscum; species Viscum album. The sequence goes on from OY728145.1 coordinate 1,644,715,713, forward strand.
ATGAAGGAAGAAACAATCACAAAACTGCCTGATCAGGAGCGGGAAGTGCCACATGTGTGGAAGAGATGGCGACATTGCGTAAAATTGTTTTAGTGAGCTAAATCCAAAAATTCCCAACACTAAAGACATGAGGAATATGTTGTAGGCCTTACCTGATATCTAATTCTATAATTTTGGACAACTCGAGCACATTTCCAATCACTATAGAAATCTGAGGGTATTGCAGAGGGATAACCATCAGCCTCAGAAATGGCCAAGGGAACGTGGTCGTACTTTCACAGTCACTACACCTGAAGTTGAAGTGCCAAATGATGTGGTGCTAGGTACTGTTGTTGTTCTCTCAATGCTAGAATGTAGATTGTTTTATTCTGGCTCTACACATTCCATTATTTCCTCTGTGTTTACAATGAATTTGGAATAAACCCCAGATTTCCTAAATTTAGATTTATCAGTCAAGGAGCATGGTGGGATTCTCAAAATATCATTAGTGTTTAGAAAGTCTAGTATTTACTTTAGTGAGTAAAATCTTATCACAAATATATTAGTCATTCCCATGCTGTAATTCGACATTATACTAGGGATGGACTGGTTCTCAAAGTACAATGCTACAATCAGATGCAGATGCAAGGAAATATCAGAAGTCTTCCATGGAAATCCTACAGTTATCTTCCATGGAGAGATATATAAACCTGATTTTTGTCTAGAATAACCTCCTATATCATTCTTTATAGAGTTCACCGGTGTAGAAGAAGAACATTAGAGTTTTGAGGATAGAAAATGTCCCCATTTTCTACGAATACATTGAATTATTTCTTGAGGAGTTACATGGACCTCCCCCACAAAGAGAGGTAGGGTTATCCACTGAACTCGTACCTGGAACTCATCGGATATCAAAGACGTCATATAGTATGGAAACTGTGGACCAGGAGGAATTAATGAAGCAAATCAATGATCTTTTGGAGAAGGGTTTTATCTTACCATGTGTGTCTCCTTTGGGAGCACCAGTTCACTTTGTGAAGAAGATGGATGGATCAATGCAGTTATCTATTGAATATTGAGAACATAATGAGATCATAGGGAAGAAAAAAATACCTACTTCCATGAATTGATGTCTTAATTGAAAAACTTTTTAGGGATGAATTCTTCTCTATGATTGATCTTCATTTGGGTTATCATCAATTGAGGGTGAAGAAATAGGATGTTCTGAAAACTGACATTCGATCAATATATGGGAATTATGAGTTTGTTGTTATGCCCTTCATAATGCCTAATGCACCTACTGTTTTTATGGATTTGATGAATGGAGTCTTTAAGGACTACCTTGATAACTTTGTGGTAGTTTTTATTGATGATATTCTGATATATTCCAAATGTCGCGAGGATCCTGATGATCATATAAGGTTTATTTTGAAAACTCTCTGGAAGGATATGCTCTTTGGAAAGTTCAGAAAATGTGAATTATAGTTACACCAAGATGCTTTATTTGGGATCATTGTATCAAATGATGAAATCACAGTTGACCCAACAAAGACAAAAGTTGTAGAGGAGTGGCCTCAACCTACAACAATAACAGACATTCTTAGTTTCCTTGGATTAGCGAGATATTATAAGAGGTTTTGGAAAAAAATTTCACAACATTCTAATACATTAAATAAGTTAACATGAAAAGGGGATCAAGTTAATATAGATAATGGAGTGTGAGGAATGCTTCCAAGAGTTAAAGAAGAGATAGGTTATAGAACCAGTGTTAACAGTGCCCTCAAGTGGAGAAGGATTCAATATTTTTAATGATGAATATCTAAAGGGTCTTGGGTGCATCCTCATGAAAAATGATAAAGTCATTACTTATGCAACTCAACTGTTGAAGACCCATGAGAAGAACTATCTTACGCATGATCTGGAGTTTTTAGGGGTTTTTTTCTCTAATGATATGGAAAAAACATCTTTATGGGGTGAAATGTGACATATACACCGACCATCAATGTTTGAAGTATATTTTTCACACAAAAGCAATTGAACATGAGATAGAAGAGAAGGTTTGAACTTCTCAAGAACTATAACTATTCAATTCATTATTATATCAGAAGAGAAAACAAAGTTATTGATGCATTAATTAGGAAAGACCCAGTTGTTCATTCAATGATGAGGATTCAAAGTGATCCCTTGATAAATGAATTAGTGAAGACAGACATTAGAATTATAATAGAAGGTACATCATCAACCCTAACCAAAGGATTTCTCAACCGTTATTACTATAGAAGATCAAGAAATCTCAGAATGAAGATCCTTTGTTACAGAAGAAGTTTGAGGCTTTAAAGGATGATATGTCTTCATATTTAAATATTGAATAAGAAGGTGTACTGATATTTCGTTCAAGACCACGTGTTCCATATATTACTTAATTAAAGAAGGGTCTTATGGATGAATCACATAGCTCAACTTTCTATATAAATCCTGGAAGCAGAAAAATGTATAGGAACCTTTGTGATAATTATTGGTGGGTTAATATGAAAAGGGATACTGCTGACTACCCTTAAAGGTGCATGGTATGATAGAAAGAGAAGGTAGAACAAAAACTTCTTAAAGGGATACTACAGCAACTACCCATACTAGCATAGAAGTGGGAAAATATCACTATGGACATCGTCACTCGTCTCCTGATAACATTTAAAGGAAACAATGTGCTATGGGTTATTATGGACCATCTAACCAAGAGTGATCATTTTTTCTCTATTCGAGAAGATTTATCGCTTGATCAACGTTTTAAGATTTACATTAAGGAAGTTCTAAGGATACATGGTGTTCCACTTTCTATCATATCTAATTGTGATCCAAGGCTCAGATGAAATTCTAGAGAAGTCTTCAAAAATTTCTAAGCACTGAATTGAATTTAAGGATTACAAATCACCAAAAATTAGATGGATAATCTGAAAAGACAATTCAAACACTTGAGGATATGCTGAAAACATGCTCAATGGAATTTAAAGGTGGATGGGATCACCATATTTTTTTAGTTGAGTTCTGTTACAATAATAGCTTCCACTCGACCATTCAAATGGCACTGTATTATGATCTATATGGTATGTGATGTAGAACTCCTACGTGATGGCATGGAGCTGGTGAGAGAATGCTTCTTGGGCCTGATGTTGTGTAAGAGATGATAGAAAATGACCATGCCATCTTGCAACACCTTAAGGCTGCTCAACGTCGGCAAAAGACATATTCCGAAAACAATCAAAAGGACTTAAAGTTTGATATTAGTGTCAAATCCTTTCTTCGGATTTTACCATAGAAGAGAGTCATGAGGTTTGGGAAGAAAGGGAAGCTCAGACCTAGGTACATTGGCCCCTATGAAATCCTTGATCGTGTAGGAGTAGTGGCCTATCGCCTTGGACTTCCTCCGAATCTAGTCAAAGTTAAGGATGTCTTCCATGTACCCCTCTTGAGAAAGTACATTTCCAATCCTTCATATGTACTAAATCCTGACGTGTACAACTAGAAAATGACCTCTCTTACGAGGAGCAACTAGTGGAGATCTTGAATCAAAGGGACAAGGTACTACGCTATAAGACTACCCACGTTACGGGCAAAATAGTGTTTTGTGATAGGGTATTTGTAACGTGATTAGTTCCCGTGGAAAATATTCCATCCTAGGGGTTATTTACGATGGGGGGTTCGACTCATCGCAAATAACAAGTTATTTGCGACGGGATTTGGGGTCCAGTCACAAAAGGTAATGCGCACTTTAGCGTGGGGTACACGCCAAAGCGCGAGATAGTTATTTGCAACCGGGGGGATCCCCCTGTCACAAATAGTGTGTTAGTCGGACGGTATTTGTGACGGGTCATGTCGCAAATACCGACGATGGTAAACGAGTTTTTGCACTGGATGTTATCCTTTCGCAAAAGGTGTGTCAGAAGGTCACCTTTTGTGATGGGCCTCATTGCAAATACACTTTTAACCACCGATAGTAATTAATGTTGAAATGTTATTTGCGACGGGCCCCATAGAAAATGTAACTTTTGTGATGGGCTTACTGTCGCAACTAATCTAACCTATGTATACCTCCCATAGTTTTTCTTTCTCTTCCTCTCATTTCTCACTTCCTTTCTCTCTCTAATCTGAAATTTTAGAGCGAAAATTTCTCTCAATTAATTTTTTTACGGAGAAGTTGTAAAGGCACTTACATCAATCGAAGATCATGTTTAAAGGTATTTATATTTTATTTATTTCATTATTTATTTAATTTTTATGTTAATTTTAATTATTGTTAATTAGTTGTAATTAAATTATATTTAAATTGTTTTGCTATCATAATTTTAGTAATAAATAGCAATAATTGGTAATAATCTGTAATAATTAGTAATAATTAGTAGTAAATAGTATTAAATAGTAATAATAATGGGAAATAGTAATAATTAGGAATAAATAGTAATAATTAGGAACAAACATTAATAATTAGGAATAAATCGTAGTAAATAGTAATAATTAGTTATTAATAAGAGTAAATAGAAATAATTAGTAATAAAAATAAATAATTAGAAATAATTAGTAATAAATAGTAGTAATTTGTAATAAATAGTAGTAATTAATAATAAATAGTAGTAATTAGTAATAAATAGTAGTAATTAAAAATAAATATTTTTATTTAGTAATAAATTGTAGTAATTAGTAATAAATAATAGTAATTAGTAATAAATAGTAATAAATAGAAATAATGAGGAATAAATAGGAATAAATAGGATTAAATAGTAATAATTTGTAATAAATAGGAATAAATAAGAATATTTAGTAATAATTAGAAATAAATAGGAATAAATAGTCAAAAATATGAATAAATAGGAATAAATAGTTACAAATAGAAATAAATAGGAATAAATTGTGATAAATATGAATAAATTGATATTAATAGTAATAAATAGGAATAAATATTAATAAATATTAATAATTAGTAATAATTAGTAATCAATCGTAATAATTAGTAATAATTTGAAATAATTAGTAATATTTATTAATAATTAATAATAATTGGTAATAAAAATGAACAAATAGTAATAAATATGAACAAATAGAAACAAATAGGAACAAATTGTAACAAATATTAACAAATAGGAAGAAATAGTAATAAATAGTAATAAATAGTAATAATAAGAAATCAATAGTAATAAATAGAAATAATTAGTAATAAATTGTAATAAATGGTAATAAAGAGTAATAATTAGAAATAATTAGTAATAATTAGAAATAATTAGTAATAATTACTAATAATTAGTAATAGTTAGTAATAATTAGTAATACTTAGTAATTATTAAGAATAAGTAAGAATAAATTGAAATAAATTGAAATAAATAGGAATAAGTGGTAATAAATAAGAATTAAAAAGAATAAATATGAATAAATAGGAATAAATAGGAATAAATAGGAATAAATAAGAATAATTAGTGATAATTAGTGATAATTAGTGATAATTAGTGACAAATAGTGAAAATTGGAGACAAATAGTGAAAAATGGTGATATATAGTGACAATTAGTGACAATTAGTGACAATTAGTGATAATTAGTGACAATTACAGACAATTAGTGACAATTAGTGAAAATTAGTGATAATTAGGAAGAAAATACATTGAAATACATTGTAATAACTTGTAATAACTTGGAACAATTTCCAGTGGATTGAATACACTCCCTTTTCTCAATGACTCTTCTCCTTTCGACATTCACCGACTCAAAAAAAATGAAAAGTATGCTAATACGTATGCATATCCATTCCGGTATCCACGAGTTTGAATATGCATTCATAGGACCACATTTTTCATAATGTGTTCAGGTGGTGATAATTGCAAGTAGATGACTCATCGATGAAAAGGGGGATCTTTTGCCAGACGCCACATTTACTTGCAATATTCTCACACAGAAATCACAAAGAAGAATATTCTCGGAGGTACGCATATTCATTCTCGTATGCACGAGAATGGATATGCGTTCCTTCGAGCAGATTATTCATTGTGATTTATGAGTCACAAAGTTGCAAGTAAATGAGCAGTCAGACAAAAGTGTAGTCGTCAATCCACTGAAAATTGTGTCGCCCGTAAGTAATTTAAATTATTAAGAAGTAGTTGTAATTATTTATCATTTTTTAGATAGTTTTTGTTATAATTTAAAATTATTAAAAAATAGTATTGATTTTATATTTTGTAGAAAAATATAGAACAAGGAAGTCGGCAATAATCATTATTAGATTATCACGATTGGATAAATAAGCATAGAAATCCAAACGGGTCTGGTTTAAATCCTGTATATATTGATGGTGTTGTAGCATTCTTATCATTTGTGTCATCCAAACTAGAATATTTTTTAGAATGAACAATAAAGTGTCCTTGTACAAAATGTACTCATATAACGTTTGATACATTTTACATGGTTGGGGGACATCTATTGCGGTTTGGATTTCCACCAGATTATGTTTTTTGGTATCAACATTGAGAATGTAGTTCTAGAGAGGATTATAATAACTTGATTTCGGATCAATCACAGTTTCAAAATTTCGTACCTGATGTTGCAGGACTATCTGTTCAGCAAACTGAAACTCATGATGATATTGATTTAACTCATGGGTTGGCACCATCCGAATTTTATGAGTTGTTGAGTTCTACTGAGGATGCATTATATCCTGGTTGAAAGATAAGAAAACCAGAAGCGGTCAAAAAATTTATTGCTATTAAATCAGATAATGCAATGTCAAAAAAAAATTTTAATCAGATATTTTTTTGGTTAATACACATTTACCGGAAAGAAATGTGTTGCCTTCAAATTTCTATGGGGTCAAGAGGCTGGTTCGTAATCTGGGATTTATTTATCGAAAGATTCATGCATTCCCAAATAATTGCATCTTATATTCTAGTGAAAATGATTTGATGGATAGTTTTCCCACATGTGGACAATCGAGGTCTGAAGAAGCTCAACCAGGGAAGTCTGGATCGATTCAAGTAAAAAATTTGAGATATTTCCCCCTTACACCCAGGTTACATCATTTATTTATGTCTTAGAGCACAACTTCAATGATGTCATGGCACAAAACCAAGATTTCAACTGATAAAAGATTGAATCATCCACCTTATGGGGATTCATGGAAACATTTTGACTACCTGTATCCGTCTTTTTTTTAGAATCCCAAATGTGTGATTGGGTCTTTCTACTGATGGTTTCTATCCTTTTGGTTCTTATGAAAGACAATATTCATGTTGGTCTGTCATTAAAACTACATACAATTTACCTCCCATGATGTTGATGAAGGAGCCCCATATCTTTTTGATCTTATTAATCCCAGGACATCTGAAAAAGAATATTGATGTTTATTTGAAACCATTGATTGATGAGTTAAATGCATTGTGGAGGGATGGAGTTGGTACATATGATGGTGCTACAAGAAAAATTATATTAAAAGACCCATTGATGTGGACAATTTATGACTTTCCAGTATATAGCATGTTATCTAGCTAGAGTAAGCATGGTCCGAAATCTTGTCTTTACTATATGAAAGATAGTAAAGCCTTTATGCTTGTCAATGGAAATGAACCTTTCTATTTTGAATGTCACTGGAGATTTCTTCTAACCGATCATCCTTTTCGGAGGAAAAATATCATTTCAGAAAATTTACAATTGAAATAGACAAACCTCCACAAATGGTCTCATGTATAGAGTTAAAATTAGTTCTATTTTCATTACCTTCCATCACATTTCGTCCAATAGTAAACCAACAAAAATTTATGGCTTTGGGAAAGAACATAATTGGATAAAGAGAAGCATTTTTTGGTATCTTCCATATTGGTCTGATTTGTTGGTCCGACACATGTTGGATGTCATGCATATTGGGTTGAACTATTTTGATAATTTATTTCATATTGTTTTGGATACACCAGGTAAGACCAATGATACTATAAAGGCATGATTACATATTGCCCAAATTTATAGGCGACCAGAACTTGAACTATTTGAAAATGTCAAATCACAGAGGTTAATGAATCCAAATGCAGCTTATACACTGTTCATAGAGAGTCGCTTACTATTTTGTTTGTGGATTATATATTTGAGACTTCCAGATGGCTATGGTTCCACTCTGGGAATATGTGTTAAGAGTGGGTATATTATCAGATTAAAAATACATTATTTTCATGTTATAATGGTATGACTTATGCAAATTGGATTCAGATGTTTGTTGAATTATATGATTTGGGATTCAATAACAGACATATCATATATATTTTTCGAGACATTTTTGCTGTGACAACAGACTACGATGTGCTAAGAAAACTGGAAGAAGTTGTTGTTGTAATTATATGTCTAAAAGAAAAAATCATTCCGCCATCTTTCATTTACTCAACGAAACATCTGATATTATATTTTCCACATGATGTTAAATGTTGAAGTCCAATACAGTTTTGATGTATGTACCCATTCAAGAGATGCATTTAGAAATTGAATAAAAAATGAAGTAACAAATCATCGGTTGAAGGCTCTATTTTTGAAGCTTATTTGAAAGAGTAAATTGTTTTTCTGCTCTCATTATTTTGAATCTGAATATCCATCAAAACACAATCGCATGGGACGAAACAAGGGGAATGGTAATGAAAAAATGGACAATCAATTATCAGTTTTTAGTCAGCCAAATCTTGGTTTCGGTAGAGTTCATGAACGATGGATTTCATATAATGAACATCATAGAGCTCATACATATGTTCTTTTCTACTGTGAAGTAATGATTCCACATGTACTGTGAGTGATTCTATTACTAATTCTATTATTTATGTTACAATATGTAAATTTATTTTATTTATAGTTTATATGATAATCATATTAAGAAACAACTTCCACAAATTACAGCAGGAGCTCTTGAAGAATGCAGGAAAAGAAATTCTCAATTGTTTCAAAAATTGGTAACATAAATTATTGATGGATTAATATCAATTCTGTTTATTATTTATCATATTAATAATTGTTTTACAAATTTTTCGGTGTCTCAACATTGTGATAAAATTTACCAGCGGCTGTGTCTATTAACTAACCCACCATCCACAATGGTTAAATTTTATAATGCATATGTGGTGAATGGTTTTGATTTTATACACGTGCATATGGGGAAGAAAAAAAACAATGAACAATAGATTTTTTTTGAGAGGATCACATCATAGAGAAATTGATGTTGACTTTTATGGCATTCTGGATGAAATTATTGGGCTATGTTATCCAGGACAGAATTACATAATGATGTTTAAATGTCGGTGGTTGGATACTGAGAAAGGCTTGTGTGTTCATCTAACTCATGGAATTGTCGATATAAAATATAAAATTATTCTTGCAGTAAATGAACCATTTTTTCTGGATCAACATGAACATTAAATTTGTTACGTAGTGTCCTGTGCTACTTTAAGAGACTTGAGTGGTTGGTGGTGCATCATAAAAATGAAATCTTAGGAAAATAAGTTTACTCAAATTGAATGTGGTTCCACTGATGTGGAAGGAATTGAAATTTTTCAAGAGACTGCTCAAAATCCACCTTTTTCACAAAGAGACATGATTATCGATGATGACACTCCACAATTAATGATCGATGATGAAGAAGATGTTAATGATGTTACAAATGAATTTGAAATGCCAAGATATGATAAAACTGAAACTCAAATGGATATTGATTATACTAGGGAGGAAGATGAAGACATAGACATGGACAAGTATGGAGATGAGGATGAAGATGGACATTTACACAGTTAAATGTTGGTTATAATCATAACTAATATATATCTATATATAAAAGTTATTTTCAACTAACTACTAACAATAATCATTTTGTGTTTCACATGGATCTGGATATATTTTGCGAGTTACAGAAGGTTGATCTACCTTTGGATGAGGGGGATTGTGGAACATCTGACCCTCAACCTACTGATGGTTCAGGGGGTACCCATACGGGAAAAGGACTTTTTGCGAAGGACATTTTGCGATTGGAAAAAATCCCATCGCAAAAAGTTGGTCCAAGAGGTTATTGCGACGGGGGTAACAACCTGTCACAAATAACCGATTATTTGCGACGAGATTTCGTGTCCCTTCGTAAAAGGTTTGGCGTGGTTAGCGCGCCAAAACACATGAAGGTTATTCGCGACGGTGGGATCCCACCATCGTGAATAGTAATTTATTTGCGATGGGGCCTGTCGCAAATACCCGGCGGCCGTTAATAGATTTTTTCGAAGAGATACTGTCCCATCGCAAAATAAGTGTCGGCCGGGACTATTTGCGACAGGACCTGTCGTAAATAAGTTTTTAGCCACCGATAGTAATTAATGTGGGAGTAGGTATTTGCGATGGGTCCCGTCACAAAATATACTATTTGTGACGGGCTACCCGTCGCAAATAGTCCCTTCGCAAATAATCTAACCTATATATACCCCCATCTGTTTTTCCTCTCATTCGTCTCAATTCGTAGATCTTGTTTCTCTCTGAACTCTAATTTTATAGGGAAAATATTTCTAAGTTAATTTTTTTTTCACGAAGTAGTAGTGAAGCCGTCTACATCAATATAAAATCATGCTTAAAGGTATTTATGTTTTATTTAATTTATTATTTATTTGAATTTTTTATGTTAATTTTTATTATTGTTGATTAGTTGTAATAAAATTAAATTTAAATTGATTTGTCATGAATAATTATTAGTACTAATAAATTGAAATTTTTAGTACTAATTATTAATAATTAGTAGTAATTAATAATTATTAACGATAATTAGTAATCTATATAATTAATTTGTAGTAATTAATAATAATTCGTTAAAAATACTAATAAATTCTAATAATTAGTAATAAATATTAATAATTATTAATAAATAGTACGAAATTGTAATAATGAGAAATAAATAGTAATAATGAGTAAAAAATGTAATAAATAGTAATAAATTGTAATAATTTGTAATACATTTTAATAATTAGTAATAAATTGTAATAATTAGTAATAAATTGTAATAATTAGCAATAAATTTTAATAATTAGTTATTAATTGTAATAATTAGTAATAAATTATAATAATGAGTAGTAAATAGTAATAATGAGTAGTAAATTGTAATAAATTGTGTCAATTAGTAATAAATTGAAATAATTAGTAATAAATTTTAATAATTAGTAACAAATTTTAATAATTATTAATAAAATTTGATAATTACTATAAATTGTAATAAATTGTTATAAATTGTAATTATTAGTAATAAATTGAAATAATTAGTAATAAATTGTAATAATTACTGATAAATTGTAATTATTAGTAATAAATGGTAATAATTATTATAAACTGTAACAATTAGTAATAAACTGTAATAATTGCTTATAAATTGTAATAATTAGTAATAATTAATAATATTTATTAATAAATACTAATAATTAGAAATAATTTGTAATTATTAGTAATAAATACAGATAATTATTAATCTATTAAGATAATTAGTAATAATTAGTAATAATTAGTAATAATTATTAATAATAAGTAATAAATACCGATAATTTGTAATAATTAGTAATAATTAGTAATAATTAGTAATAATTTGTAATAAATTGTAATAATTAGTAATGAATTGAAATAAATTGGAATAATTAGTAATAATTATGTATAATTAGGAATAATTAGGAATAATTATTAATGATTAGGAATAATTAATAACAATTGGCAATAAATAAGAATAATTAGCAATAAATAAGAATTATTACAAATAAATAGAATAATTACTTATAACTACCAATAATTAAGAATAAATAGGAAAAATAGCAATAATTATTAATAATTAGCAATAATTAGGAATAAATAGAAATAATTAGGAATAAGTAGCAATAATTAGTAATAAATAGCAATAAATAGTAATAAATAGGAATAAATAGGAATAATTATGAATAAATACTAATAATTAATATTAATTACTAATAATTTGCAATAATTAGAAATAATTAAGAATAATTAGCAATAATTAGTAATGAATAGAAATAAATATAAATAATTAGTAATAAATAGCAATAATTAGTAATAAATAGCGATAATTATAATAAAGAACAATAATTAGTAATAAACAGGAATAATTAGTAATAATTAGTAATAATTATGAATAATTAGGAGTAATTAGTAATAAATAGGAATAATTAGTAATAAATAGGAATAATTCATAATAATTAATAATAATTGATAATAATTAGTAACAACTTGTAATAATTACTAATAAATACTAATAATTACTAATAATTATGAATAAATACTAATAATTAACCATAATTAGAGATAATTAGGAATAATTAGTAATAATTAGAAATAAATAGCAATAATTAGAAATAATTAGAAATAATTACGAATAATTAGAAATATTTGGGAATAATTAGCAATAATTAGTCATGATTAGTCATAATTAGTCCTTATTAGAAATAATTAAAAATAATTAACAATAATTAGTCATTAATAGAAGTAATTAGTAATAAATAGCAATAAATAGTAATAAAGGTAAATAAATAGTAATAATTAGGAATAATTAGTAATAATTAGGAATAATTAGTAATAATTAGGAATAATTAGTAATAATTAGAAATAAATAGTTATAATTATTAATAATTAGAAATAATTAGGAATAAATAGAAATAATTAGCAATAATGAGCAATAATTTGGAGAAAATAACAATAATTAGGAGTAAATAGAAATAATTAGTAATAAATACCAATAAATAGTAATAAATATGAATAATTAATAATAATTAAGAAAAATTAAGAAGAATTAGTAATAATTAAGAATAATTAGTAATAATTAGGAATAATTTTGAATAATTTGTAATAATTAGGAATAATAGAAATAAATATTAATAATCAGTAATAATTAGTAATAATTAGTAATAATTAGTAATATATTGGAATATATTGGAATAAATATGTATATAAAAGAATAAATAGGAATATATAGTAATAGATAGTAATAAATAGTAATAGTTAGTAATAAATAGTAATATTTAGTAATAAATAGGAATAGTTTGGAATCAATATGAATAGTGATTAATAAATATGAATAGATAGAAATTACTATGAATAATTAGTAATAAATATGAATAATTTGTAATAAATATGAATGATTTGTAATAAATAAGAAAAATTAGTAATAAATAATCATAATTAGTATTAAATAGTAATACTTATTAATAAATAGTAATAGTTTGTAATAAATAGTACTAGTTACTAATAAAGAGGATTAGTTAGTAATAAATAAGAATAGTTAGTAATAAATATGAATAGTTAGTAATAAATAGGAATTATTATTAATAAATAAGAATACTTAGTATTAAATAGCAATAATTAATAATTAATAGTAATATTTATTTATGAACAATTATGAAAAGATAGAAAGAAATTTTAACAAATTTTAATAAATTTTAAGAACATGGCACAATTTCCAGTTGATTGACAACACTCCTTTTTCTCAATGACTTTTCTCCATTCAACAATCACTAACTCAAGAAATTATGAAAAATATGCTTCTACATAGGCATTTTCAATCTCGTATGCACGAGATTTTATATACATTCATAAGATCATATTTTTTATAATGTTTTCAGGCGGTGAAAGTTGGAAGAAGACGATTCATCGATGAGAATGGGCTCTTGTGTCCGAAGACTCATTTACTTGAATCTCTCTCACACTAAAATCACAATGAAGAATATGGTCATAGGGATGCATATTAAATCTCGTGCATACGAGAATGAATATGCGTACCTCCGACTTGATTCTTCATTGTGATTTCAGTGTGAGAAAGATGCAAGTAAATGAGCCTTCAGACAAAAGAGTAGCCATCAATCCACTGGAAATTGTGTCGCACTTAATTATTGGTAATTATAAAGATGTAATATTAATTAGTTATATATATTTTTCAGATAGTGTTTTTATAATTTCAAATTATTAAAAAATAGTGATGATTTTATATTTTGTAGAAAAATATGGAACGAGGAAGTCGAAATCTGTCATTATTAGATGATCATGCATGGATAAATCAGCACAGATATCCAAATGGTTCCGGTTTAAATCCTATATATATTGAGGGTGTTGAAGCTTTCTTAGCATCTGAATCATCAATACCATAATATGTTTCAGAAGGCACAATTATGTGTCCAAGTAAAAAATGTGCTCTGAGAACAGTATACACATTTGACAAGGTTGGGGGACATCCCTTGCAGTTTGGTTTTCAACCAGATTATGTTTTTGGGTATCAACACGGTAAACACAATTCAATAGAATATACTAATAACTTGATCCTGGATCCATCACGGTTAAAAACTTTAGTACATGATGTTGCAGGTCCATCTCTTCAACAAACTGAAACTAACGATGATATTGATTTAACTCTTTAGTTAGTACCATCTAAATTTTATGAGTTGTTGAGGTGTGATGAGGATGCATTATATCCTAGTTTCAAGATAATAAAATTAAAAGTGGTTGCAAAATTTATTTCTATTAAATTAGATAATGCAATGTCAAAAAACTGTTTTGATCTGGTATTTTTTTTGGTTCAAACACTGTCACCTGAAGTTAATGTTTTTCTTACAAATTACTTTGAGAACAAGTTTTTGGTTCGAAATCTAGGCCTTATTTATCAAAAAATTCATGCATGTGCAAATGATTGCATCTTATATTCTTGTGAAAATGGCTCGTTGGATTGATGTCCCATAAGTGGACAGTGGAGTTATAATGAAGCTCAACCAGGGAAGTCTGGATTGATTCCTATAAAACAATTGGGATATCTCCCCCTTGCACTCCAGCTACAACATTTATTTAAGTCTCATAATAGATCGTCAATGATTTCATGGCCCAAAACCAATATTTCAACCAGTAAAAGCTTGAATCATCCATCTGATGGTGATTCATGGAATCATTTTGATCGTCTACATCTGGATTTTTCATTAGAAGCCTGAAACGTGCGATTGGGTCTTTCTACAAATGGTTTTAGTCCATTTTCTTCATATGGTAGTCAGTATTCCTGTTGGCCTGTATTTATAACTTTGTACAATCTACGTCCATTGATGTTGATGAAGTATCCCTATATCATTTTGACTTTATTAATGCCAGGAAATCTGAAAAATTATATTGATGTTTATTTGAAACCAATGATTGATGAGTTAAATTCATTTTGGAGTAATGGTGTTAGTACATATGATGTTTCTATGTAACAAAATTTCACATTAAAAGTTACATTGATGTGGACGATTAGTGACTTTCGGGCATATGACATGTTATCGAGCTAGAGTAGACATTGTCCAAAATCATGTCCTTACTGTATGAAAGAAAAAAAATCTTTTATGCTCATCAATGGAAAAAAACCTTTCTATTTTTACTGTCATCGCAGATTTCTTCCAACTGATTATCCTTTTTGAATGAACAAATCTTATTTTAGAAAATTCACAATTGAAAGGGATGAACCTCCAAAAATGATCTCAGGTTTAGAGTAAAAATTATTTTTATTTTCATTACCTCCCATAAAATTTGGTCCCACAGTACACCAATAGAAAATTCATGCCTTCAAGAAAGAACATAATTGGATAAAATGAAGCATTTTTTGGGATTTCCAAGATTGGTCTGATTTGTTGGTCAGCCACACGTTTGATGTCATTCATATTTACAGGAATGGTTTTGTTAATTTATTTCATATAGTTTTGGATACTCCAAGTAAGACCAAACATATTATTAAAGCATGATTAGATCTTGCCCAAATCTCTAGGAGACCAGAACATGATGTATTTGAAAATGTCAGATCATATATATTAATAAATCCAAATGCGGATTATACACTGCCCAAAGAGATTCTCTTGTTATATTTTCAGTGGATTTTAGATTTGAGACTTCTAGATGGTTGTGCTTCCAATTTGGGTAGATGTGTTAAGAATGGTCATATTCCCTGACTAAAAAGTCACGAATGTCAAGTTAAATTGGAAATAATCATGACGATTGGATTTAGAGGTTTGTTGAATTATATAGTATTGGATTTTCTAACAGAATATTATATTTTTTCGAATCATTTTTGCAGTGACAACAGAATATGACGTTCTATGCAAACTGGAAGAAGATGTTGCTGTAATTATATGTAAACTTGAAAAATTCATTCCGCCTACCTTCTTTGACATAATGAAACATCTGATATTACATTTTCCACATGAAGCTAAATGTGGAGGTCTAGTACAGTTTCGGTGGATGTACCCATTCGAGAGATGCATGCAGAAATTAATGAAAAAAGCACGTAACAAAGCATCAGTTGAAGGCTCAATTGCTGAAGCTTATATGAAAGAGGAAATTTCTTTTTTCTGCTCTGACTATTTTGAATCTGAATATCCCTCAAAACAAAACGACATGGGACTGAACAAGTGAAATATTAATTATGGAATGTAAAATCAATTATCTATTTTTAATCAGCCAAATCATGGCTTCAATGGAGTTCAAGAACGATGGATTTCGGACTATTAACATCACATAGCTCATATATATGTTCTTCTCAACTATGATGAAATGACAGAATTTATACTGTGAGTGCTTCTATCACTTATTCTATAATTTCTGTTATAGTATGTGAACTTATTTTATTTCTTGGTTATATGATAATCATATCAAGAAACAACTTCCCCAAATTACAGCATCTTATGTTGAATAAAAAATACAAAAAAAATCTCAATGGTTTCAAAAAACAGTAACCTAAATTATTGATGGTTTAATATCAATTCAATTTACTATTTATTAAATTGATAATTTTTTTGGAAATTTTCAGTTGTCTCAACATGCTGTTAAAATTGATAAGGACCTATGTATATTGAGTAACCCACTATCCAAAATGGTTAAATATTATAATTCATATGTGGTGAATGGTTTTCGATTTCATAAACGTGCATATGGGGAATAAAAAACCAATTAATAGTGTAGTTCGTTTGAGAGGATCACATCATAGAGAAACTAAATTTGACTTTTACGACATTCTGGATGAAATTATTGAGTAATGTTATCTGGGAAAAAATTACATAATGTTGCTTAAATGTCAGTGGTTGGATACCGATAAAGGTTTGTGTGTTCATCCGACTCATGGAGTCATCGATATTAAATGTAAAAGTCTTCTTGCAGTAAATGAACCATTTTTACTAGCTCAAAAGGAACATCAAATTTATTTAAAAAACTACTGTGCAACATCAAGAGACCTGAGTGATTGATGGATCGTAATAAAAATGAAATCTATGGTAAATCAATTTACTCAAACTGAATCCAGTTCCACTGAAGTGTAAGAAATTTAATTTTTTCTAGATACTACTCAAAATCCATCTTATTTACAATGAAACGTGAATATCGATGATCACACCACACAATTAAGGGTTGATTGTGATGAAGATGTTAATGATGTTACAAATGGATTTGAAATATCAAGGGATGGTGAAAGTGAAACTCATATGGATATTGATGATGCTGAAGAGAAAAATGAAGATATTAAGATCGTTAGATATGAATATGATGATGAAGGTGAACATTGACACAGTTAAATGATGGTTATGATCATAACTAATATATATCTATATATAATATTTATTCTCATCTATCTGCTAACAAAAATTGTTTTGTGTTTTAGATGGACTCTGAAAAGTGTGGTCGATTGTTGCCTATCCACCCATCAAAGATCTGATGCTCTGTTAGTGAGTATAGTAGCACTTGGGTCTAATCCTCACCGATGATAGTTTTTATAGTCGATTTCTATTACTCAATTGTTTTTTTGATTGAGGGGTTTGTTTGCAAAGCTTATGAAATAATTTATGGATGATGTCTGATTTAAAAAATCGAAAATGATTGGGGTGAGTTCATTATTATGGATTTAAGCTGGTGATATCCTTGAGCTTTGCTTTATATTAACATTAAATTAACACCCACTTCACAATATAACATTGATCGGAATACCTAAGTGTTAAGGATTTAATCCAAGCCTTAACATGAATTAGGGTTATAATCATAACCATTAATTGTTTATGGTATTGTATTTATGGTTCCAATAATCCATGGAATACACATGTTAAACAAAATATGTCATTAATCCAGGACATATGAAGTCCAATGTACACAATGTTAAATTAACAAATACTCATCGATAAAATAATCACAATCACTTAACATCCATAAATTTTGACTCAACCCAATGAGAAATTTACTTAGCCATATGAGTGTTTAATAATCTGGTTATAATGATTATTATGATAAATTAATAATAGAAGAAAAATAAAGGGATAAGAAAAGGGTGGTGCGTCGAACACACACACACTAATAAAGATGAGATTTAAAAAATAGAATTTTGATTAATGATGAAGCAAAAGAAGCGAAGGGGATTCAATTGTATTTAAAATATTTTAAGAATATTAATATTAAACTACTGTAGGTGGATCAGAATATGAGATATTGAAAAAGAAATTTTCATTAAAACAGAATTACAAAACAAAAACATACAAGATTACAAACGAAGAACAATACAAAAGTGAAAGGAAACAAAGAGAGAAGGAACGCTATCTGAAGTGAAAACATGAATATGGAAGGTCCTCCTAATACATTGGTAAGGCTTTGGTCGTTACAATTGATGATTCTATCTTCTGAAATGCCAACCCCTTTGAAAGAGAGGAGAGGGATGCATTTATTGCACAAGGAAGTAAACTGTTTCCATTCCCAATATGTCCCTCCACTTGGCTAGATGATTTGGACATCCAGACAGCATAATATCGAGATATATCCTTCTTCAAAGTATTATATAATATTGTTTTCTAACCTCTCTCAAAATGTGGAGTCATTTGGACCTATCAAGCCATCGTTATGGTCATTTGATTAAACAATTTTAATATGTCTATTTCAATCCCATATTTTTGATGTCCAAAATGTGAAAGTGTTTTTTTAATAGGACTATACCTTCAACGAAGAATTATTTCTTC
This sequence comes from Viscum album, assembly GCA_963277665.1. Lineage (NCBI taxonomy): Eukaryota > Viridiplantae > Streptophyta > Magnoliopsida > Santalales > Viscaceae > Viscum > Viscum album. The sequence continues at coordinate 1,644,734,700 of OY728145.1, forward strand.
AACAATGATGGCCTCCTATATCGCATCTTTCACACTGCAAAAGCTCAATTCTATTGGATTATTATATCAGGAGATATGCCATGAAAAGTGTATGGATTTTAATTCCTGGCCAGAATGGTGGGCTGGACTTCAAAGCATTAGTTGGGTCCCTTGTTCCTATACTTGGACCTTAAAATTTTTATTTGTGATTACATTAGATAATATAGAATATATAGTGTAGTTTAATTAAATTTGGGCCTCGGGATTTAGACCAGTAACTCAAGCACCATTGGTGGTCCAGTTTCATCACAAATTCTTTGGGTCTTCTTATGTTGACCATATGAGCTTTTAAATAGAAGAATTGACCCATGATTATTTCTAATTATATGTGAGAAATTAAATAAGGAATCATAATAAACAATAACCATAGAATTTTAATTATTAGGATGATATTTGAAAATAAAATAGTAAACTGAGCCAATTGGAATACTTTTAAAAAATTCTCAAAAATTATACTTGGTATTAAAACATTAATACTTCACACAAATTATGAAAATTTCAAATAACATAGATAAATGGGGTATATAATAAGACATGAAAATATTAATAATATCAAATCCCACACACTTAGTAATGTGAATTTCCTCATGTGAAAAAAATATAAAATCATAACAAAATCATTTTCACTCACCAAAAAATTTTAAAATTTTGTTTTCTCTAATCAGGGGAGGTTTAGACTATTTCACTCATCCTATTCGAATTACACCAAAAGTTGTTATAGAAACAACTTTCCAAAACTAATTCATTTTTTCATGCTCAAATTTAGAAATGAAAATGTGGACACTCAAAACTCACACCTCTGAAGATAATAAAAATCATTTGTGGACGTTCACTCCTTCACATACCAAAAGTGAAAATCATAGAGTTTGAAAGTGGAATCAGCTTCCAATACCTATCCCAAGTTCACAAGATTCATGAAATATTTTTAAGGGGTTTTTATGTGGCTATGAGATGGTAGGAATATAATGTCCAAGAGAGGGAAGATGTAACGCCCCTACCCCAGCTACCCAGAGTCGGTGCATTACTTCGTAACATTGGCATGATCACAAAAGATCAAGTCTCGAAAGACCGATTAGTTTAGTAGCCTTGAAAACACTAGATACATTCATAAATGTTACATTACATCATAAAGTGAAAAACTACAATAACATGGTCTTCATAGTCCACACTAATATCCCTTTCTGACTATCCCTACAGGTCATTCATAAAATACCTCTTCACATCCTGGAAAAAATTAAAATATTGAAAGGGGTGAGCTCAGATGCGTAGTAAGGATAACAACATAGAGGAAGCTTTCATAAATAAACATTAACATATAAGGCAATGTATAACTAAAACAAAAGCCATTTTAAACTTGAACTTTTGCATAATATGGAAAAAATAAAATGAAATAATGCCATTTACTTACTCACATGGATATTCTACTAGTCGAATAATCTCATGCAATATCAATAACCACTTTCATAATGATGTAATTCATAAATCCAGACTATCATAACCACGTAGCCAAGGCCTCGTGCCAAGACCACAATTATGATTTTGTCAAGGCCTCGTGCCAAGACACTAGTTCGTCTCATGAGACCTACTGATGCATCGAGGAGCTATAGCGGGCTCCACCCGCCACTTATTAAGTGCAACACATTCATCATATGAACAGGTTTAAACATATCATAAACCATAACATAATTGTATCACATAAAACATGCATAAAGGAAACATAAGATTTCCGTACTTCCATCACAAGATATCAATACAAAACATTAATATAATAAAAACATTATCAAAACCATTTTCAATAGCAAAATAAAAGAATAGTAAAACATGATATTTATTTTTAATTTTTAAAAAAATTGTAAGGCTTGCAGAAGAAGCCGAAACTAAAATAATAGTCACGGCGGTGGAGAAGTCGTTGTCGCCGCATACGTAAGGAAAAAAAATTCCTTTTGTCGTTTAGTAAAAACGCTTCATATAAAAAGATTCCTTTTGAATAAAAGTAAAAGTCAAAGGGGTTTATACACCGTATAAATGAAAGGTGTGTATAAAACCAAATATTCCTCAATGAAAGGAGATTGAGACGAAGCCCTTACAAAGATCATTTTTTGAAAATAAAATAGATCTATTATGTTTATTCACTATATTTACACATAAATAAAGTATAAATACAAGATAGGACATTGTAATATCATGACATAATTTGAAAGTAGCAGATTAACCCAAAGAATGGAAATTGGGTTAAGAAATTCCCTTACCTTGCATCATATCTTGACTCGACCGTTCTTTAACCTCATGAATAATAAACTAGAGTTAATTTATAACTTCTTAAGAACATTTTCATGTTTTTTATTCCTTTCAAATCACTTATTACCATGTTATGAACATTATGTAATTATTTAAGTTAATAACGGTCGTTTTGTCGATCGTTGGTACTTGAGTCAAAAATAATCATCTTATAATTACAAGTTGTTCATGTGGTGAAATATCCATTATTTCCAGAATTATATTAATGATTTAGATATCATATATATCATATATAGCTAGTATATACATTCATTTATAATATTACGTAACATTTAGAGGTAAGAAACGAAACGCACCGTTCATGGAGACGGTAAGCCGTACGTACGCATGAACGCTACTTTCATTTCTATTTCATATTTAATGGAATGAAATGATAATGATATAAATGTATAATATAATTACAGTATAATATAGTGTATAATACCATTTACTCCATCCTTTATACATCCCACATATGGTATTAATGATTCAAATCACTTTGAGGAGGCGGTAGTCCGCACTTCCTAAAATGAAAATATCGCGTTTACCCATAATGGAAACCATAAAGGTATGCCATAAATGAAAAATAAAAAATAATAAGGAAAACAAAAACATAATATATATCATATATTAAAATACTGTCATCCTAATGGCCACCATTAGAGGTGTTATATGAGTGTTGAACAGTCATCGTTTCGTGAGGCAAAAATTCGTCATCCACAGAAACAGTATGTTCTTTTACCATTAGATGTAGGTGTGTGTAAGTGTAGCTCGAATCCTTCTTATAGAAATATTATAGTATATTGAGGATACTTGTGTTGTTACAAAATAAATGAATAAAAAGTGTTTATGGAGTTGGAGAAGAAAAATAAAATAAAGGAACACAAGAGAAGACATTACCATAAAATCGGGTAACTCTTTTTGATTTGAGCCAAAGGCTTCTTTGGGAAGACTTCTGCCCAAAGTGAGGCTTCTAAGAGTAAGGGAGGGAAGTTGGGAGAGTATTTGGGAAGCTTTTTTCTGAGCCAAATGGCTTGAAAGTGTGAATAAGGTGGTAGACGTGGGGGCCTTTTATAAGAGGAGAGGATGGGAACTCTTGGAATGATTGAAATGTTACATTATTATGAAATGGTTTTTCAGATTATAAAGGTCCCACACTTATATATTTCGAGGATAATGTGATAAGGGTTAGAAATATACTCATCCAATAGGTTTTTGACAAGTTTAATCTTTAGATTTTACATTATATTTTCATTTTATTTAAATCGTTAATTAATGAGGTAATCGCTGCATCATCATGGTGTCATAAATAATTTAATTTATTTAATGTCTAAAAATTATAAAACAAATTTCATGATGTAGGAAATCTTTTTAGATTTCTAATGAACATTTATAGTCACAAATATGACTTATATAACCCCATTTAAAAATTGTTTTAGTAAAATAACTTATGTTTGTGAAATTTTTATTTTAACATTAAATAAAAGTTATTTATGCCCTTTTCCTACCAAATTGGCTCCATGGGGTTCCCAAGTTGACCCATGGATTGTCTTGGTCAGCTATGACACATCCAATAGTGGTTGGAAAAGTGTAAAGGTCATTCAATATTTTTATAATACTATTTTTACCTTAAATTTCACTAATAACCTTTAATCGCGATTAATTAAACTTAAAAGATACTATTCACCAAAAAAATATTTTAATCCCATTGAACCACATTTTACATCCTAATGACAACCATGTATGTCGGAATTTTGAAAATCAAATCATAGAAGTGGTAATGTTTCATTTAAACGAATAATCAGTTATTTAACTACCACTTAGTGGTTTCACTATTCATCAAAAATTGTTGTTTTTCAGAATAATGCCATAATTTCACCCTAAGCTATAATTGATATTCTGAATCCAAAAATGATTTATATTTTACAAAATTCCAAAAATATAAGTATCATTAATTAATTTTATAATTAATTCCCACTATCACAACAAATAGCGTGTTTTTTAGAAACAATATATATCAAAAGATTGACAATTGTTTATGTCCAATTTGAATGTGAAATTAATTCTAATGACCACCATTGGATAAAATAGTAATAATATATTCTAATTATACTTTAAACCACTCAATAGTATAAGTTATCACTATAAATTATTTTGATTAAAAAAGTTGTTTTTAAGTATTTTTCACTATTCATAAAAAAATGGAAGTTCTCAGAAAAATACCAGAAATTCAACATAGGATAATTTCGATATTACGAATCCAAAAATGAAGTACAATTTGAAATGTAAAATATATATAATTTCAAAAATTGGTTATTATTATTCATAACTGCTACTTTTATTGGTCTCGGTGTGTTAGAACTCGAGGTTGCGTACAACACACGCTGCTCTATTATTCAAAGAGGAGCGTACCATGAAAGCTTGGGGTGTTACATTCTCCCCTCCTTCAATAAATTGCATCCTCGCAATTTTAAATTTTTCTTTGAAAATAAAAGGTTGAAAATAGAAAATACCTTTGTGGAAAACCCACATCAGAAATAAGGTTAATAAAAATGTAACTTTAAAAAAAGAAAGATAAGTACAAAGGTCACCCGAAATAGCCCATAATAGGATTCTATGAAAATATACATATGGAAGAAAAACAAACCATTAAGGTCTGATGGCGAGTTGTTGAAAACTGGATTAGGAGAAAGTTAACTATAATAAAATCACAAACTTGTGATTGGTTAAACGGTCATTGAATCCCCAGTTGGAAAAGTTAACAGGCAACGTTTTTGTTTTATGTTACCTTTTATAAAGTTGAGAAATTATTTATGAGATTTACTAAGAAAGTAAGGGAATGTACATACTTGTCATGTAGACTTTCATTCTTTAATAAATTTTTACCACAAACCCATCTTTCACTCTAAAAGGTAATAGAACTCAAAAATATTCTATTTCTCCTAATTGTATAAGGGTCCAAATATTAACACATACCATTTAGATTAGTAAAACTATTTTGTAATAACCAGGGACTTTCTGTAGGCTAGTGGTAGGTGATAAAGGCCTGTCGCACTATGGTTTTTGGTTCGATTCCTGCAGCTTTGTCCGACGCGACGGGTTATGCCCCACCCTACAGGTTTTCCTTTTCCTAAAACTATAGAATTATAATATTCCAAAAATAATCTTCATAAATGTTTTAACCTTAAACAATACAATCCAAGGTTCAACTTAAACCATTCCAAACTATATAGTTATCCAAAATACCTCTGTCCAGACTTTTTCTAAAAGGTCTCTAAATTCCAAAATCAATTGTAACATTAGATTCCACAAACAAAGTAACATTTCTCTTATTGTCACATACTTAAATTATGATTACCTTCATCATATTAAAACCTTAATTAAAAAAAAACAAGTACTGCAGTACAATCCTTATATATATATCACATTATTCTTATAACCAGAATATAATCCTTATTTCCAAAAGCACCAATACATTAATTATTCAACTTCAACTGTAGTAACAACATAAGATTGTCCTTGATCCCATGGCCTTTTCTGAGGTATGTTTCCCTGATGCTTAGGACATTCATTTGCATAATGCCCCATTTCCCTACAATTTTAGAATTCAACATTAATAGCCTCTTTCTTTCCCATGCAATCACGAGCCTGGTGACCGTTTACTCCACATTTATAAAAAACTCCCATTCCTTTTAGGCAAGCACCAGGGTGATTTTCCCACAAATATCACATAATGGAAAACCCTTCTTTCCCTTTTCCCTTTATCTGTCTCTTGTTCCACAGTTCTCTTCTTCTCTTGCTTTACTTTATTGTCATAAGATTTAGAGAATTCCTTTTCTGTCTTGACAGCACATGAGACAATATCTTCATATGATGAGAAGGTTTGTGAGACTAATTCTCGACGGAGAAATGGTTTTAACCCATCAAAGAAACGATCAATCTTACTTCTTGGGTTACATATATAATCTGCTGCATGCCTCGCTAACCTTGTAATGTTAGCCTCATACTTTGCGACATTCTCATTCTCCTTTTGTCTCATACTCAGAAATTTCCTTTCCATATCTGCTCGATGGTCATGTGGAAAGTATTTTTCTAAGCAAATATCTTTGAAATCTCTCCATTCCATACTTGATACTTATTCATCTTCTTTTTTATTTTGAATCAATGACCACCATTGATCGGCATCTCCAGTGAGACGGTAGACTGCAATGACAACCTTCTCCCTTTCACTACTCCCCAAGGCAAGGAATATATTCTCTGAGGAGTTTATCCATTGCTCAGATACTAATGGATTTGTACCCACATTAAATGTTTGTGGTTGTTGCCTCATGAAGCGGTCTATCATTGATCCTCCACGTTGCAGATCAGGGTGCTCCATACGAGTAAGGTTATTATTCATAACCTGAGTGAGTTGTACCAGTATGGTAATAAGTTGATCATCACCAGTTGTAACTCTAACTCCACAATAATTATCTTGAGCCGGAGGGAAATCCCTACACGGAGTACGTGCATTGATACGGTTTCCTTTCCTTCCACTAGGCGCCATTTCTAAATAGTTGAATAAACTAGATTAGTTTATGAATAAAAATATATAATTCCATACTTGTAAAACACTTAACAATAATTGAACTATTTATGGATATAATCCATAATCATAAAAAAGTTTTCTTTGAAGAAGTATATACTCATAACCATTCATAGTGGTTTGTAAAGAAAATGAGAATTATCCTAAGCATATCCCCTGGGAGTGTCGTAACCAATAGAGAAGCAAGGCCCATTGTCGTGCACCAGTTCCCGTTCGAGTCTAGCTCAAAGTGGAATTTTCAGGTTTTACCCCTAGGTACATCTGTGCCAGAGCCGCCTCTACCTGCTCATATCTAGACAGGGATGTATTTCTCAGAAAACTCACAAAATCTCTATAATACCAAAATTCAAGGAAGTTCTTCTATACTAATCCTTAAAGTCTATCTTCGGGCTATGTGATCTAATCAGAGTTTATCTCAATCTAGCTTCCAATGTTAGTACTAAACTGCCTCTGATACCAACTGTAACGCCCCAACCCCATCTACCCAGAGTCGGTGCATTACTTCGTAACATTGGCATGATCACAAAAGATCAAGTCTCGAAAGACCGATTAGTTTAGTAGCCTTGGAAACACTAGATACATTCATAAATGTTACATTACATCATAAAGACAAAAACTAAAATAACATGGTCTTCATAGTCCACACTCATATCCCTTTTTGACTATCCCTGCAGGTCATTCATAAAATACCTCTTCATATCCTGGAAAATATTAAAACATTGAAAGGGGTGAGCTCAGATGCTTAGTAAGGATAACAATATAGCGGAAGCTTTCATAAATAAACATTAACATTTAAGGCAATGTATAACTAAAAAAAATCCTTTTTAAACATGAACATTAACATAACATAGAAAAAATAAAATGAAATAATGCCATCTACTTACTCACATGGATATTCTACTAGTCGAATAATCTCATGAAATATCAATAACCACTTTCATAATGATGGAATGCATAATTCCAGACTATCATAACCATGTAGCCAAGGCCTCGTGCCAAGACCACAATTATGATTTTGTCAAGGCCTCGTGTCAAGACACTACTGTTTATCATGAGACCTACCGATGCATCGAGGAGCTATAGCGGGCTCCACCTGTCACTTATTAAGTCCAATGCATTCCTCATATGAACATGTTTAAACATATCATAAACCATAACATAATTTTATCACATAAAACATGCATAAAGGAAACATAAGATTTCAACACTTCCATCACAAGATATCAGTACAACACATTGATATAATAAAAACTTTATCAAAACCATTTTCAATACCAAAATAAAAGAAAAGTAAAACATAATATTTATTTTTCATTTTTAAAAAAAGGGTAAGGCTTGTAGAGGAAGCCGAAACCCAAATAATAGTCACGGCGGAAGAGAAGTAGTTGTCGCCGCATACATAAGAAAAAAACATTCCTTTTTCCGTTTAGTAAAAACGCTTCGTATAAAAATATTCCTTTTGAATTAAAGTAAAATTCAAATGGGGTTATACACCGTATAAATGAAAGGTGTGTATAAAACAAAATATGCCACAATGGAAGGATATTGAGACGAAGTCCTTAAAAAGATAATTGTTTTAACATAAAATATATATATTATGTTTATTCACTGTATTTACACATAAATAAAGTATAAATACAAGATAGGACATAATAATATCATGAAATAAATTTAAAGTAGGAGACTACCCCAAAGAATGGAAATTGGGTTAAGAAATTCACTTACCTTGCGTCCTGTATTGACTCGACCTTTCTTTAACCTCATGAATAATAAACTAGAGTTAATTTATAATTTTTTAAGAACCCTTTTCAAGTTTTTTATTCCTTTTATATCACTTATTACCATGTTATGAACATTATGTAATTATTTATGTTAATAACGGTCGTTTTGTCGATCGTTGGTAATTGAGTCAAAAATAATCTTCTTATAATTACAAGTTGTTCATGTGGTGAAATATACATTATATCCAGAATTATATTCATGATGTAGATATCATATATATCATATATATCCAGTATATACATTAATTTATAATATTACGTAACATTTAGAGGTAAGAAATGAAATGCACTGTTCATGGAGACAGTAAGTCGTATGTACGAATGACCGCTACTTTCATTTCTATTTCATATTTAATGGAATGAAATCATAATTATATAAATGTATAATATACTTCCAGTATAATATAGTGTATAATAACATTTACTCCATCCTTTATACATCCCACATATGGTATTAACAATTCAAATCACTTTGAGGGGGCGGTAATCCGCAATTCCTAAAATGAAAATATCGCGTTTACCCATAATGGAAACCATAAAAGTATGACATAAATGAAAAATAAAAAATCATAAGGAAAACAAAAACACAATATATATCATATATAAAAATATTTTCATCATAATGTCCACCATTAGAGGTGTTATATGAGTGTTGAACAATCATCGTTTCGTGAGGCAAAAATTCACCATCCACCGAAACAGGATGTTCTTTAACCACTAGATGTAGGTGTGTGTAAGTGTAGCTCGAATCCTTATTATAAAAATATCATAGTATATTGAGGATACTAGTGTTGTTACAAAAGAAATGAATAAAAATATTTTAGGGAGTTGGAGAAGAAAAATAAAATAAAAGAACACAAGAGAAGACATTACCTTAAAATCGGGTAACTCTTTTTGATTTGAGCCAAAGGCTTCCTTGGGAGGACTTCTGCCCAAATTGAGGCTTCTAAGAGTACGGGAGGGAATTTGGGAGAGTATTTGGGCAGTGTTTGGCCGAGCCAAATGGCTTGAAAGTGTGAATAAGGTGGTAGAGGTGGGGGCCTTTTATAAGAGGAGAGGAGGGGCACTCTTGGAATGATTGAAATGTTACATTATTATGAATTTTTTTTGGATTATAAAGGTACCACACTTATATATTTCGTGGTTATGGTGATAGGGGTTCGAAATATACTCATCCAATAGGTTTTTGACAAATGTATTCTTTGGATTTTACATTAACTTATCATTTTATTTAAATCGTTAATTAATGAGGTAATCGCTGCATCATCATGGTGTCATAAATAATTTCATTTATGTAATGTCTAAAAATTATAAAACAAATATCATGATATAAGAAATTATTGTATATTTCTAATGAATATATATAGTCAAAAATATAACTTGTATAACCCCATTTAAAAATTGTTTTAGTAAAACAACTTATGTTTGTGACATTTTTATTTTAACATTAAATAAAAAGTTATTTATGTCCTTTTCCTACCAATGTGGCTCCATGGGGTCCCCAAGTTGACACATGGATTGTCTTGGTCGGCCATGACACATAAAATAGTGGTTGGACAAGTGTAAAGGTCATTACATATTTTTATAATAATATTTTTACCTTAAATTTCACTAATTACATTTAATCGCGATTAATTAAACTTAAAAGTTACTATTCACCAAAAAAATTATTTTAATCCCATTGAACCACATTTTACATCTTAATGAAAACCATGTATGTCGGATTTTTGAAAATCAAATTACAAAAGTGGTGATGTTTCATTTAAACGAAAAATCGGTTATTTAACTACCACTTAGTGGTTTCACTATTCATCAAAAATTGATGTTTTTCAGAACAATGCCAAAATTTCACCCTAAGCTATAATTGATATTCCGAATCCAAAAATGATGTCTATTTTACAAAATTCCAAACATATAAGTTGCATTAATTAATTTTATAATTAATTCTCGTTGTCACAACAAATAGTTTGTTTTTTAGAAACAATATATATCAAAAGATTGACAACTGTTTATGTCCAATTTCAAAGTGAAATTAATTCTAATGAAAAACATTGGATAAAATAGTAAAAATATATTCTAATTGTACTTTAAAACCACTCAATAGTATAAGTTATCACTATAAATATTTTTATTAAAAAATTTGTTTTTATGTATTTTTCACTATTCATAAAAAATTGGAAGTTATCGGAAAAATACCAAAAATTCAACATAGGCTAATTTTGATATTACGAATCCAAAAATAAAGTCCATTTTGATATGTAAAATATATATAATTTCAAAAAGTGGTTATTACTATTCATAACTTCTACTTTTATTGGTCGCGGTGTGTTAGAACTCGAGGTTGCGTACAACACACGATGCTCTATTATTCAAAGAGGAGAGTACCATGGAAGATTGGGGTGTTACAAAAGAAGAAAGGTAAAACACCAACATAGAAAAATAAATGCACGTTTTTTTTGAAATAAATCATGGAAGGAAATGAAAAAACAGTTTTACAAGGGAATTATTGTGTGAGGAACGACACAAAAGAGGAATAAAATTTGAAGGGAATGAGAATATGAAATATTTACAAACCAAAAACGTCTCCCAATGACGTTATAATATAATGAAACAGCTATTTTTTTCTCTTTTTCCAAAAGTTGAACTTGGAAATGATCTCACACTCATATCCCAAACCATGATATATCTCCTCACGATAATAATTGCAATAGTTATAACAAGTTAAAAGGTTAAGGAATAATGATATTTGACCTACCCAAGATACAAACCGATTTTTTTGTTCTTTTCTTTGAATTTTTTTAGTTTTTTTATTTTTTTTAACACTTGTCAATATCATTTACAAAATTACATAAATGAATGTAAATTGCATTCCCCAAAACACACTGAATAACAAACCCTCCCCCGAACTGAAATGGATGCTTTCCCTCAAGAATATGATAACATGGTGAAATCAACAAAGGGCACCCAAAATGAAATACATCCCTCCCACACTTAAATTTCAAACAAAACTTCAATGAAAAATCAATATTGATAATGGGTGGGATAAGGTCTTAGGAATGTAATGTGTGTATAAATGAAAAGGTTTTCATAGGCTCTAAAGGGATTTAAAAAGGAGGATTAATGTCAGGTAAATGGGAGGTTATTTGGCTATTGTCTTTCTCATGTGATTCGAAAAATGACTCTATCATATTAATGCACAATAAATTAGGAAATTCATATTGAAGGTCCACAATCTCAAGACACACAAATGAGGTTAAAAACACACATTTTGATAATATGGCTTTAGGTGGCCTTGTCGTGAAAGCAAATGTCGTTCCTCATGGGTGGGGAAAATCATTTTTGAAATAAAAAATTGAGCATTAAAAATTTTCTTGGTTTGACACAATATTCTTTATTAATATATATGAAGAGACCACAAAATATTTTTGATGAATAGATGTCTTTTGACTCCCCAAAATTGTTGGACAAAATTCAAAAATTGAAGGTGAGTAAGTATGACTCTTTTGGTTTTCTTAATTTTTCGAATTTTTTAGTTTTTTTGGTGTTATATAAAATAAAAACCCACACCAAAGAAATAGAGAAAAAGAATGTGTTTGATGATGAAAGTGGTAAAAAAATAAAATAGAGAGGAATAATAAGAATGAGTGAGAGAGAGGAAGTGATAGAGAGAGTTAAAGTGAAAGTGGTGCCCCCCGAGTTTGGATTTGGAGGGTTTCCATCTCCATCCAGTGGTGGGTCAACTGTAGAATTTGGGGATCCAATTGAAGTTGAGGTGGTTTCTGGTATGTGTGTCCTTCCATAGTGATTCTTTAACTGATGTCCACTAATCGTGAATGTTATTTTTTAAGAGGGGTCCTATACTTGCACTACACCAAATGGGTAAACATGAGAAACAATAAAAGGACCTTCCCAATGAGAATTAAGCTTTCCTTGGTGAAGCTGAAATCGAGAATCGAAGAGAAATACCTTTTCACCTTCATGGAATATCATTCTCAGGATGTGTTTGTCATGGATTACTTTAGCCTTTTCATTTTATATATTGTAATTATCATAGGATTCATGTCAATGCTCCTCCAGTTCATCCAATTGCAAGAATCTTTCTTCACCAAATTGTTCAAAATCAGAATTACAGGTTTTCATAGCCCAAAAAGACTAATGTTGGATTTCAACTAGTAGATGACATGCTTTTCTAAAAACAAGCCTAAAAGGAGACATCCCAATAGGTGTTTTAAAGGCAGTTCGATAAGCCCAAAGTGATTCACCAAGTCTTTCAGGCCGGTCTTTTCTTGTGGGTTTTAAAATTCTCTCCAGAACTCTTTTCACATCTCTATTAGAATGTTCAGCCATTCCATTTGTTTGGGGGTGACATGATGTTTATGTTTTATGTATAACCCAATTTTTTTTTCAAAATATATTCCATGGTTCTATTATATAAATGGGTTACTAAGTCACTTATAAAGGCACGTGGTATGCCAAATCAGTGGAAGATGTGTGTCTTTAAGAACCCACTTACAGTATGTGAATCACTCTTTCTAGTGGGTTTCGCCTCGACCCACCTAAGAAAGATAATCAACTACAAGAAGAATATATGAGAATCCATTGGAATGGGGGAATGGTACCATGAAATTGATTCCCCAAACATCAAAGATATCACAAAAAATTAATGGGTTTTTGGGAATTTCATTTATCTTTGAAATTGTTCCAATGTTTTGGCAAGTATGACATGATTGACAGAACTCATGTGAGTCCTTGAAGACTGAAGGCCAGAAGAATCAAGAGTCTAGGATATTTCTGGAGGTCCATTGTGGTCGAAAGAGGCCACCACCAGGAATTGAGTGAGGGAATTCTAATATGGAAGAAGGTTCATTTTAATCGACACATCTCTTTATTACTAGGTCAGCCCCACTTTTCCAAAATTTATTTTCATCCCAAAAATAGTACTTTGAATCACATTTCGACCTCAATTTTTTTTCTTTTGAATTTTTTTTGGAAATACACCAGAAACAATGTAATTTAAAATTGGGGCATACCATGACATTTTTTGGAGTGAGAGATGAAAGGTGCGCAGTTGGGAATTCAAGATCGATGATTTCAGAATGAGAAGAATTTGATATTCTACTCAAGTGATCAGCCACATGGTTTTCTTTTCCGAGTCTATCATTGATTTCAGGGTCAAACTCTTAGTGCATGACGATCCTTCTTATTAGCCTCAGTTTGGAATCAATTTACTTGAGTATGAACTTTATAGCAGAATGATCTTTGAAGATGATGATTTTTTCACCTAAGAGATCGGGCTGGATTTTATATAAGAAAAAAACTACTGATAAATGTTCTTTTTCAATGACATTGTAGTGATATTGAGCTTCATCCAATGTTTCTGAGGCATAATAGATTACATGAGGAATATTTTTTTCTTCTTTGACCAAGAATATTCCCAACAGCTCTATCAGAAGCATCGCACATCAACTCAAAGGGTAAGGACCAATTTGGGGGTTGGATTATTGTGGCATATGTTAGAGCATTTTTGAGTTCAACAAAGGCTTTCTTGAAAACCTCATCAAAATGGAATGTGACATCATTTTTTAGCAACCAAGTGAGTGGGAGGGAAATCCTACTAAATTTATGGATGAATCTCCTATAGAAACCAGTAAGACCAAGAAATGAACAGATGTCTCAAATAGAAGTTGGTTTAGGAAGTGATTGATTCACTTTAAATTTGGCAGGATCGACTTCAATTCCATCTTTTGAAACTCTGTGCCCTTGAACAATCCCATTTTCAACCATGAAGTGACATTTTTCAAAATTTAACACAAGGTTACACTTGACACACTTTTAAAGGACTAGAGAGGGTGAATTCAAAAATGATTCAAATGAATCACCATAAATGGGGAGTCATCCATGAAGTCTTCCATGCAGTGTTCAATGAATTCTGAAATAATAATCATTATACACCTCTGGAATTTTTCAAGAGCATTGCAAAGGCCAAAATGCATTATTCAATATGCATATTTTCTAATGGGGAATGTGAAAGTAGTCTTTTCATGGTCTTGAAGTGTGATTGGGATTTTGAAGTAGCCAGTGTATCCACCAAGAAAGAAATAGTGCGACTTTCTGGGTAACGTTCCAACATTAGATCAAGGAATGGAAGGGGGTAGTGATCTTTTCTTGTATCAACATTCAATTTCCTATTGTTGATGCACACACACTATTTGTTCTTTACTTGAGTTGTGACTAACTCTCCATGTTCTATTGCGAAAAAAATATCTAACCATTCATAGGTACAACATGAATTGTACTAACCCATTCACTATCAGAAATTGGGTAGATAATACCAGCTTGAAGAAGCTTGGTGACCTCTTCTTTAACTACCTCAAGTATGAGTGGATTGAGTCTTCTTTGTGGTTGTATAATTTGTTTGGATGGCTCCTAAAGATGGATGTGATGCATGAAAAGGGTAGGGTTGTTTCCTGGTATGTCATCTAGGGTCCATCCTATGGCCTTTTTGATTTACTCTAACTCCTGAATAAGATTGGAATCTTCAGATTCAGTAAGTGAAGCAGAGATAATGAAAGGATATGAGTGATCACGAAAAATGAATGCATATTTTAGGTGTCAAGGAAGTGGTTTCATATCAGTATCATCATTCACTTTTGGGATAGACAACTTAGTAATGGAGGAAGGGATTTTAGTTGCTTCAGATTCATTTTTCTTAATACTGTCCATGGTGGAGTAGTAGAGATTGGAGTTGATGTGGTATTCAATAGAGTTTTCATGTTTTTCTAGATTGATGGAGTCTATGAATGAGAGGTCTACATCAACTTCACCATTTATAACTTGGTTAATCATGGTTCATATTTCACAAGATCCTTTATCATTAGAACTTGATGAACATGATGGAATGGGGTTCGATTGACTCTAAGAAGTGTCCTTAGAATCATGGATTGAGAATGTAGATTGATCCTCATATGGGTATCGCATGGCTTGGAAAATGTTGAACATTAACAGTTGGACACTGAATTCAATGTATATGTTTCCTGAAAGGACATAAATCTTGGTTCGTGTAGTCATGAGCAATGGTCTTCATAGAATTAAGGTAGATCGAGATGAGGTCGTCTTACCTTCCATGTCAAGGATATAGATACCAGTAGGGAAGATAAGATCATTGACTCAGACAAGTAAATTCTCAATTATTTCCTCAGGACTGGTTGTGCTTCTATTGGAAAATTGAATGATAATACCCGTTGGATGTAAGCAAACTGGACCATGGATGGAGAATATGGATTTGGGCATGACATTAATTGAGGCTCCTAGGTTTATTAGTGCATCATCAATGTTGGAACTTCCAATTTGGCATGGAACTGTAAATGTCCCTAGATCATTTCACTTATTGGGTATGGACCTTTTGGGTTGAAACATTTTTGAATGTCCTAAGTTTCCTCTTCTGGGTACAAAACGCCTTGAAAAACATGGAATACTTAGGAATTTGTTTTATGGAATCTAAGATGGGAATGTTGACTTCAACACGTCTATGCATGTCGAGCATTTATGGATCATGTTCAAAGGACTTCTATTGCTTAAAAAAGGCTTGAGGAAAAGGAATTGGGTTCTTAAGTGGGATATAAGGAGGTGAGAGAATGTATTCAGGTTCCCTTTCAAGTTCCTTTTTCTTTTCATTTTCTAGTCCAACATTTAAAGGGGGTTGGAGGACTTATCTGGAGGCCTAACAATTTGATTTCCCGATCTATGTTCAATTGCACTTATATTACCATTGGGGTTAGGTAAGGGTTGAGCAGGGAGTTGTGATGAATTGGATGGTTGCTGCTAACTATGTTGGGATGCAAGTTGAAAAACATGGGTTTCAATGTTCTTGAGGATGGAATGGGTGAAGGAGGAAAGATCTTACACTGCACTTTCCCACGGTTTCTTAGAAGAAATAATCTTGTCTCGGATTGGTATTACCTAGATATTGGTTCATGGGAAAGTGATTGTATTGGTTTTGGAATTGCGAAGTCTCACTAGGATAACAGAATCCAAGAGGTGGATTGTTCCTTTGAGGTTGAAGAATAAAAGGATAAGTTTGTTGGAAATTACCAACACCATGACCATATTGAAACTAGTTTGGGTTTTGAGGAGGGAATTAAGGGGGATGAGATATGGTATCACCATTCCTAAGGCCTTGGTTATCGGAAGAAGTGTAGTGATTATAGTGAGGATGGTTAATGTTTTTAACAAACTGACCTGATAGTTTAGGGTTGATGTTACACATAGCATATGCTGCATTGGGCTCCATTTGTCCAGATTAATCAAATTGTTCCTCTTGATGCTGGGGACATGTGTTTGTTGGATGAGATGAGGATTTGCAGATTCCATAGTTTTTAACAGGTCCAAAAAACATTGATGGTAGAGAAGATGAGGTTAGGGATTTGGTAGCCACAACTAGTTTTCACACAAGAACTGTATGTTCACTCATCCACTAGACCATATTGTTTGTCTCAATTGATTGATTATTTTGGGATCGTTTTACTTGAGTATGTGCTCATGTATGGAATTGTTGTGTTTTTGCAGCTATGTTACTTATGAGATCTCTTGCAGCTGCAGGAGTTTTATCAACAAGAGAACCACCACTTACGGCATCAATGAGGGTTCTCTCCATAGACAATAACACCTCATATAAGTATTGAATCAAGAGTTGGTCAGGGATTTTGTGGCGTGGTCAGGTTGCAACAATCTTTTTGAACTGGTCTCGGTACTCATGGAATGATTCACTTGGGAATTTATGAATACCACTTATTTCCTTTCGGATAGAAGCAGTACGAGAAGAAGGAAAGAATTTCTCTAAGAAGAGTCACTTCATGTCATTCCATCTGATAATGGAACCATGATAAAGGTAGTAGAGCGACGACATAGCAGTGTCAGCTAGGGAGAAAGGGAATTATCGTAGTTTGATTTGTTCCTCCGAAACCCCTTCAGGATTTATGGTAGAGCACACCACTTGGAACTCATTAAGGTGAAGATGTGGATCCTCACCGTCTATCCCGTGAAAATGAAGAAGAATATGAATCAAATCTTATTGGAGTTCATGATCAGCCTCTATGTTTGGTGTAAGAACCCAAACCTTCTTTTCATGTATGTTTTCCTTTTCTTGTCATTTTTGGAAAAAATGGAGAATCTGGAAATTTTCTATGTACACGATGTGTACTTTATAAGTACATGCCATGTACTTTGTTGCCGCTTGAGGCCATATATTGGTCGTGTCATGGCCACACAAACAGCCATGTAGGGGTGATGTGGAGGCTGCTTATTGCGGAGTACGGAAAAGTCTATTTCATGTCGTGTACTCTAAAAGTGCATGCCGTGTACTTTCTTTTTTTCATTAAACGGGCTGGGGTGACATCTTAACCCAAAAAATGTCTTCTTCTCCATCTTTTTCGACCAAGGGCGAGGGTACAACCACATATCTTCTCTGAGCCCCCGATTAGTCACTGGTTATCCGAATCGAACGTTGTCAGTTGCAATAGAATCACAACGGTGATTTCTTGGTTTCTCTTTATCCACATTTCTAAATTTTTCTCTAATAAGAGTTATCTAAGGTTGAACGTTTTAGAAATTTTTGCAGATCTAATCCATTCTAGGAAGATTCACAGGCCGAGGTTCAAGTATATCGATCTCCCAGGATCAAGGTTGGTGGTTTGTTGCCTTACCTTGAATTTCTTTGAGTTTTTGTAAAAAAGTACCGGATTCCCATCTTTCAGGTATCTCAAGTTAGGGTTTTCATCATGTTTTATTATCTTCCTTATATTTCTTGTGTTATAGAGGCTATTAGATGAATAATTATTTCTTTTTATCATGTTTGAGGATCACCCAATTGGGTGTTATCCCCTGTTTTGGCTATTATCCACAGTTTTTCTTAGGTTTCCTATGAGGCAGACCTTGGTGCATTGATTTCCTACCTTGTTATAATTGATTGCATGTATTTCCTTCCATTTATATGATTTTGATGCATTGTATCTATTATACAAGTAGTTTTATGAACTTATTGTGGGATGATGTCGGTCGATTATGCACGACTAGACTGCTCAAGGATGTGTGAACATGGTGCCGTAGTCTAAAGATGGGTTTGACGATTAAGGGATTCCCTAAAGAGTTTGATATAAATTAGTATTGTTCATAGGGCATATGGGAATTAGAATTTGTGCTTTCTCAGGGTTTCCTTAGTTGTGTATCGAAAATATAAGGGGAATTAGATGTAAGTTCTTCCTCATAGATTTTATAACTATCGTTACCAGACAGTAGGGGAATTGATGGTGAGAGTTTTCCTGAGTGTATGTGCCTTTGTATTATTATATGGCTAGAGGGGACTACCATTATTATCCACCCAGAGAGTCACTGCGGATTTTTTTGGTTGTTTGTGATGAGTCCACCAAGTCAAAGAACAAGATTGGGTTTTTTAATTTTTGTTGTTTAAGTAGTCTGCTGAGATACCTATTGTGTTACTTGCTCTTCCTTGGGAATATATAGCTGCTTTCATGATTTCATTGTTGATAATTAAATTATTGAATTAATTTAATAAATAAACGTGAATTCAGATTTGTAGGATTGTTTACATTCGTGTACTCCTGTTTTCTCTACTGCATTAATTTCCATTACATTAGCTATATTTCTCACTGATAGTAGGGAAAATATCTTGTGGTGGTTGCCTACTGGGATTAGTCTAACACCCTGTTTGGGTCGTGATTTTTGGCCCAAACAGGTAATATGGTTGCAGGTGTGGATAGGGATTGAGGCCCTTCTACTTTTGATACATGATTTCTGGATGGAGCGGGAGAGAATAGAACCGTGCTTAGGATTCCGATGCTACTGGAGTTGTTGTTTACTTTTAGTAGTTTGTTTCTCAGATGTATTTCAGCACGTTGTTGTGTTTAATGATTTCCTTAGATACTTGTACCTACTGCATCATTATCATCATCACTATATATTCATTACTTCCACTATTTAGTTTTAGTTGTTATATGCTATTTATTGCTTTCACTATTGAATGTTATTTTCCTCTCCCTTGTATACTTTACCAAATGAGGGCATAGTTTCCCCAATGACACACCAAGGCCCTCGCTGCTAGTCGGAAGACTCTGACATTTGGGGAAATGCACTTGGGCTCATGTGGTGAACCAGGTACGGGCCACCAATTGAGTGGCTCTAGATCCGGGGTTTTACAAAGTGGTATCAAAGGATCTTCTTTCATTTTCTATTAACTTACTATTTAGCAACATTATACCGGGATATGACGAAATAGGTAAATGTTAAATAGCTGCGTCTAGGAGTTCAAGAACCCGTGTATAGGGGAAAATCCAAATTACCTCAAATATTGGAGTTTTTGTGTTTTGAAAATGATACAGTTTAATTGACTTCACCATTGGGTGGTGCACATATTTTGTGGTATTACTATTTATATGATTGTGTTTCTATTTTTTTACAACCCAATGAGATGAGGGTATGCCATCTCATGCATCATATAGGAACTTGTTAGGAAATCACATGTCATGCATTCTTCCATGCCATCTAGATTGCATTAGAAATTGCATGTTGTTGTGATAGAATTTGTGATAGGCAATGCATGCTGTTGTGATAGTTGTTGTGATAGAATATCTGCAATGTTGATAGGGTATCATTTTTTTAGACCTTCTTTATCATGGATGCCAATATTTGGTCTTAGAGGTGTTATGGGCCCTCGAGGATCAGAATTTGGTGGGTCACGAGTTTTCTATACAGTTTACTTGATATATGCATTGCATAAGATGCCAAGATTTGATTCTCGGGGAATATGGGACCCCACAGATCAAAATTTGGCACCTTAACGCATGTTTTTCTGTGTTTTCTAGGCTCCGGTGCAGTTTTGAGGCTACTGTATGG
The DNA here is from genome assembly GCA_963277665.1 of Viscum album. Taxonomy (NCBI): domain Eukaryota; kingdom Viridiplantae; phylum Streptophyta; class Magnoliopsida; order Santalales; family Viscaceae; genus Viscum; species Viscum album. Next base: position 1,644,755,289 of record OY728145.1, read on the forward strand.
AAAAACCCAGAATACACAGAGTGTACATTATGAATACACACCGTGTAGTTTTTATCCATGTCGTTTACTGTGTGGACAAGGACACGAGGTTGTGAAAAATCTTATAGGAACATGTTGTTGACTAGTTTAGCATGCCATGTAGTATGAAATAGGTGCCCGAGCCATGTCACGGACAACATGGGTCTTATTATCATTTCACATACACGTCATGTCTTAATATTATACGACATGTAGTTTAATATAAGTACCCTATCATGTTATGAACAACATGGGTTGGTGTTACCCTTCCTCGTACATGCCATGTCGGTCTGGATCACGACGTGTAGTGTCGACCATGTGATAGGCCGTGTCACTAACAACATGGGTCAGGTAAGGCATGTCTAGTACACGTCGTGTCTTCCTTGAACATTCCATGTAGTTTTGTCCTAGAGGAGACGTGTGGCTTTACCGTGTAGAAGGAATCTGGAAGGGAAGAGGATTCAAGTACACGCCGTGTGTTAATACAAAACAACATGTATTTTTGGGTGTTACGCGACCAGTTGAGGTAGATGTACATGCCCATTTGAATGACCTAATTGAACACGCCGTTTAGGGAACAAACATGCCATGCAGTCATGTTTTTCACACTTGAATGCCTTCTTTCCCCTGTTTCTTCTTGTGCCTTCAATTTTTCTGCCTTTGTTAATCCAGAATCTGAGGTGTGCTTGGCCTTGCAGAGTCATGGCACCAAGGTGTCCTCTCATTGCATGCCAGGAACAATATTGTGACCATACGCCTGATACAACAGATCGGGGACTACCAGTAGTTCCGCCTTTCGTTCTGGATATGGCACCTGCGGTGATTCCAGACACTGGTGCCGATGGTCAGTTCAGAGAGGGTTTCATGAGATTTATGCAGTACTTATAGGGAGCTCAGCATCCTGCCCCGTCTTTGGCAGAGCCAACATCGGTTTTTCAACAGCATCATCCTCCCACGTTCACAAGGAATGGAGGACCTCAGGCTGCAGAGTCATGGATGGAATCCATGTTATCCATCTTCGAGCACCTGGAGAAGCCTACGGAGTTGTGAGAGAATCTAGTGACTTATATTCTGTGAGATTACTCTAAGAGATGGTGGGATGTGGTTTCGTAGGCAGGGTGCCAATATGCTATTGTTTGGGATGAGTTTCAGCGTACATTCTACGACTATTTCTAACCGGCGACGCTGAGGGATGAGAGAGCTAGAGAGTTCATGAACCTGTAGTAGGGAACTCTCACAGTAATGTAATATTCCTCTCACTTCACTAAGATACGATGTTTCACTCCTGTTATGGGGAATGACGAGTTGTTTTTACCGAGGAAGTTTTAGGAAGGCCTCATACTGGACATCAGATCAAAGGTGAACATCTTTCAGTTGACTTCTATTACTATGATAGTCAACCAGACGCTTATCACAGAGAGAAACCTGAGGGAGACTGGAGCTGTGGACTAGGGTGGTTCAGCATCCAGGGCTGATTCATTTCAGGTAGATAGCATAAAGCTCCACCGAGAGTCTACACAAGGTGACCCGAAGAAGCGAGGTATTCCTTCTCGTAGACAAGATCATCCTTATGGAAACCAATTGGTGTGCCATAAGTGTAGAAAAAATTTGAATAAGAAGCCTCAATGACCGAGAGACGTAGTGGAGTTTCGATCTTGTGGAAAGATGGGTCATTTGAAGTGTGTCTACAAGGTTCTCCTTCCAGCTGGTAGTGAAGAAGGCTCAGTTTCGACTCCACGTACAAGAGAAGGACTACTAATTCTGCAGCAGATGGGGGGATGGAGTTAATCAGGTCATTCAGGCTAGGTTAGAGGCCATGGATGTAGTGTTCAGGCTCAGGGAGGGTCAGCTCAGGGATCTCAGGCTGCGGTACGAGCCCGAATTTTGTGGTAGAGCAAATTCATCAGGAGCAGGATCCTATACCTACTACATCTCAAGGAAATATTTTAGTAGCCTCAGTTTTATCCTCAACAATTTTTTATATATGAGATTCTCATAGATTTATTTCTATTCATTCTATGGAAATCCTTAAACTTGTTATTTATACATCTGAGGATATAATGATGCTAGACACTCCCTTGGGAATTAGAACTGCTAGAGTGCGTTAGTGGTTAAACATCCCCCTTGAGGTTGGTGGGTGTCATTTTTCAGGTATTATCTATGTTTTGGAGAAGAAAGGCTATGATATCATTGTCAGGGTGGACTGGTTAGTTCTGTTCCATTACATTGTCGTTTGGTATCACCGTAGGGTGAGTTTCACATCATCAAAGGGAAGATCTTTTCTTCACAAGGGTGAATGGGATGTCCAGGCAAGCAGAGCTGGACTAGAGCATCATGTGTTGGGCAGTGTTATGGCCCAGATTTCTAGCTTATATCTGGATGACTAGGGGACTTCCCAAATAGTATTTCCTCTAGAGGTCAATCACGTTCTATATGTCTTTCCAAAATACTTTTCAAGTTTTCTTCTGGAGTGAGAGGTAGACTTCTCTATTGAGATTGTTCCAGGAGTGGCACCGGTGTCTATTCCTCCTCATAGGACGGCTAAACATGAGTTTCTGGAGCTCAAGAAGCAGTTGGAGGAGCTGTAGTTAAAGGGTTTTATTCATCCTAGTAATTCTCCTTGGGGTTTTCTTGTCCCATTTGGGAAGAAGGCAGACAACACCCTAAGGATTTGTTTGGATTATCGGAAGCTGAACCAGTTGACTCTCAAAAACTGGTATCCATTTCCATTGATAAATGATCTATTTGATCAACTTTGAGGAGCAAGAGTGTTCTCAAAGATAGACATGAGATTCGGCTACCATCAGTTGTATGTTAGACCATCTGATATACCCCTTACAGCATTCCGGAGCAGGTGTGGTATGTATGAGTATTTGGTTATGCCGTTCAGTCTCATGAATGCATGATCAGTTTTCATGGAATTGATTAATAGTGTTCTCCATTTTAATTGGATTTTTTTTGGGTTTCATGGAAGATATCTTGGTGTACTCTCACACTCGACATGACAATGCTACCCATCTTGAGATCATTTTGAGTACACTAAGAGAGCATCAGTTATATGCTAAGCTCTCAATGTGCCACTTTTGGATGGACATGATTCACTTCCTGGGTCATGTCATCTCTAAGACAATAGTATCAGTAGACCCAAAGAAGGTGAGGGCGGAAGTAACCTGGAAGCATCCGAAGAATGTCGTCGAGGTATGAAGTTTCTTAGGGTTGGATGGTTACTACATGCAATTTATTCATTACTTCTTAATCTTAGAAGAACAATTGACGGGATTGACTAAGAAGGGGGTGAAGTATGTTAGGTTAGAATCCTGTGATTCATCCTTCCAGGAGCTAAAGTAGAGATTGACTTCAGCACCAATTCTAGTTTTTCCGGATTCGGGAATGAGTTATACAGTTTTCTATGATTCGTCTGGAATCAGGCTTGGAGTAGTGCTAATGCTGGAGGTTCGTGTTGTTACATATGGATCTCGGCAGTTGAGGCCACATGAGAGAAACTATCCTACACAGAACCTGGATTTGACTGTAGTTGTTCATGTTTTTCATTGTTGGAGACATTATCTTCTGGGAGAGAATTATGTGGTATATAATGACCCCAAGAACCTCAAGTATATCTTCATGCAGCATGACTTGAATCTAAGACAATAGAGGTGGTTTGAGTACCTACAGTTTTTTGATTTCATGCTTTCTTATACTCCTGGTAAAGGAAACTCTGTAGTAGATGCACAGAGCAGGAGGACTCAGATACAAGAAGTTAAAGAGCCCAATAGTGAGTGGCAGCTTATGGATGTTTTAGCTGAGATGCATTTGGAGGTGCATAACAGAAAGGGTCAGATGTTTCATTCTTTTGTACCTGTTACCTATACCCTTATTAACCGAGTTCAAATGAGGCAGCTATCAGATTCTGAAGGCCTAGTCATACGAGAAAGCGTGTCAGGAGAGGAGCCTATTCCTAGATGGACCATAGGTGAGGATGAGATCTTGTGTTTCTAAAGACGTACTTGGGTTCCAGGATATATATGCAAGGAGATGATGTGAGACTTTCAATCCTCAGTTGGGAAGTTTATCCTGGCATCACCAAGATGTATCATGATCTACACCGCCATTATTGGTGGCCAGGTATGAAGAGATATGTTGCTGGTTTTATCATAAAGTCTTCCACCTGTTAGTAGGTGAAGGTGGAGCACTATCGACCAACATGGATTTTACAACAGCTACCCATTTTCGAGTGGAAGTGGAATGATGTCGCAATGGACTTCGTGGCAAGGTTACCGAGATCGCCTCGAGGGAATGACATGGTATGGGTTGTCATTGACAGGTTCACGTAGGTTTCTCACTTCTATCCGATTAAGGAGACCTTCAGTGTTGATGAGATTGGTCAATTGTAAATCTATGAGATTGTATGCTTCCATGGGGTTCCGAGTACTATCATTTCAGATAGGGATTCCCACATCACGTCGCAATTCTGACAATGGATATAGAGGGATTTATGTAGAAAAGTACTTAGGAGTACAACTTACCATCCCCAGACATATGGACAGTCAGAGCGCACGATTTCGGGGCCTAAGGACACGATTTGATAATGCTTCCTTGGATTTGGAGGTTCATGGGAAAAAAAATATACCTCTAGTAGATTTTTCCTACAATAATAGTTTACAAAAAACTATTCTGATGGCACCTATGAGGCTTTGTACGGTAGGTTGTGACGATCACCCTTGAGTTGGCTGGAGGCAGGAGAGGCAGCTATGCTGGGACCTCATCTCATTCAGGAGACCATAGAACTGGTGGAGTTGATTCCAAAGAGGATGGCTACTGCACCGTCTCATCAGAAATCATATGATGATCAACAGAGACGACCTTTGGAGTTCAAGGTTAAATATTAGGTTTTCCTACGTGTTATCCTGAGGTTGGGACATAAGAGGAGCAGGAGACTTGGAAAGCATTAACCTAGATATGTCAGGCTATTTGAGGTTTTGAAGAGATCCAGAATGGTTTCTTATAGGTTTCAGTTACCTCAGAGGTACCAGGCTATGCACGAATTCTTCCATGTCTCTCAGCTTCGACGCTATTTCTCAGAACCATCACATGTCTTTAAAAATGAGGAGGTTGAGCTGGAGCATGAGGCATCTTTAAAGGAGAATCATATTAGGATTTTGTATCGTAGTGAAAAGGTACTCCATGGATGGTCTGTTCCTCTGGTACGGGTTCTATGGCATCAAGGTTGTGTGCATGACGAGTCATGGGTGAGGGAGGCCGATATGCGATCACAGTGCCCAGTGTTGTTCGACGTTTATTCTTCCCCACCTTGCTAGAGAAATTCAAGGATGAATTTCATTAAGGGGGGGGGGGAGTTTGTAAGAACCCATACCATTTTTTCATGTATGTTTTCCTTTTTTGGTCATCATTAGGACAAATAGGAGAATCTGGAAGTTTTTTAATTACATGTCATGTACTTTATAAGTACACGCCGTGTACTTTTTTTCTACTCGAGGCCGTGTGCTGGCCGTGTCATGGCCACACACACGACCATGTAGGGTTGATGTGGAGTCTGCTTAATGTGGACTACAGAAAAGCCTTGTATACACTATGTACTCTGAAATTACACGCCGTGTACTTTTGTTTTTTTTTCATTAAATGGATCGGGGTCGCGTCGTAACACAAAAACATCATCTTCTCCAGCTTCTTCGACTGAGAGTAGGGGTACGACTGTAGATCTTCTCCGAGCCACCGATCTGTCACCTTTTATCCAAATCGAACGACATAGGTTGCAATAGAATCACAATGGTGAGTTCTTGGTTCCTCTTCAGCCACGTTTCCAGATTCTTTCTTTTATGGGAGTAATCTATGGTTGAACGTTTTAGACATTTTTGTAGATCAACTCCATTCTAGGATAATTCATATGCCGAGGTTCAAGTATAATGATCTCCTAGGATCGATGTTGGTGGTTTGTTTTCTTACGTTGAATTTCTTTGAGTTTTTGTGAAAAAGTGCTGGATTCCCCTGTTTTGGGTATCTCGGGATAGGGTTTTGATCATGTTTTATTAACTTTCTTAGATTTCGTGTCTGATAGAGGCTATTAGATGGACAATGATTGATTTTTAGAATGTTTGAGGATCACCCCATCAGTGTTCTCCCTTTTTTGGATGTTTATTTCCATTTGTCTTAGGTTTCCTGTGAGGTAGACCTTGTTGCACTGATTTCCTGCCTTTTTATAATTGACTGCTTGTATTCCATGTCGTTTATATGCTTTTGATGCATTGTATATATTAGACAAGTAGTTTGTTGAACTTAATTAGGGCTGCTGACGGTCCATTACACACGACTATACTACTCAGGGCTGTGTGAACCTGGTGCGGTAGACTAAAGTGGGAATTGGCAATTAAGGGCTTCCATAGAGAGTCTATTATAAATAAGTATCTTTCGCATGGCCAATGGGAATTAGACTTTGTGCTTCCATAGAGTGACCTTAGTTACGTATCGATACTATAGGGGGAATTAGATGTATGTTCTTCCTCAGAGAGTCTATACCTATCGTTACCAGACCTTAGAGGAATTGAAGGTGAGAGCTTCCAAGAGTGTTTGGGCCTTTGTATGATTACTTGACTAGAGGGGTCTGCTAGTTTGAGACACCCAGAGGGTAATTATAAATTTTGTTTGGCTGGTTGTCATGAGTCCACCGAGCCAAAGAACAAGCTTGTGTTTTATAGTGCTTGTTGTTTAGGTAGTCTACTGAGATACCTATTGTGTTATATGCTATGCCATGGAAATATAGAGCTGTTTTATAGATTTCATGGTTGCTAATTAAATGATTGAATTAAATTAATAAATAAATGTGAAATCAGATTTGTAGGATTTTTTACTTTAGTATACTCCTATTTTCTTTTCTGCATTTATTTCCATTACATTTTCTATATTGCTCTCTGATTGTAGGGCACAAGTCTTGTGGTGGTTTCCTACTAGGATTAGTCTCACACCTTATTTGGGTCCTGCTTTTCGGCTCAAATAGGTTATATGGTTGCAAGTGTGGATAGGGATTGTGGCCCATCTATTTCAGGTACATGATTGTTGGTTGGAACTGGAGAGCATAGGACCAGGCTTAGGCTTGCGATGCTACTGGAGTTGCTGTTTACTTTTTCTACTTTGTTTCTCAGTTGTATTTCAGCACGTTTTTTTGTTAGATGTTTTCCATTGATACATGTACATGCTTTATCATTATCATCATCACAATATATTCATTTCTTCCGCTGTTTAGTTTCATATATTATATGTTGTTTACTTCTTCTGATATTGAATGTTATTTTCCTCTCCCTTGCATACTTTAACAAATGAGGGCATAGTTTCCCCAATGACTCACCAAGGCCCTCACTTCTAGTCGCCAGCCTCTGGAATTTGGGGAAATGCACTTGAGGTCATGTGGCGAACTGGGTACGGGGCACCAGTTGAGTGGCTTCGAATCTGGTTCGTTACATTTGGATATTGAATAAAAAGGGGGTGCTAATTCATGTTAGGGGAAGCAAGTTCTTTATGTGTTCGTTCCATTAGATTGGCTATATATAATTCATTTGGTCGGAAAAGTATTGGTTCTTGAATTATTTGATTATCCCTTACGTTCCTCCTAAGTTAGCGAAGAGTTCGCTCAATTTTATCGTCAAACATATTCGAGAGAATTTTTTTGGAGGATACGAGGAATTCAGAGAGATTTTGAAAAATGATGAAGATATTTTTTTTCTTTGTGTTCTTCGTTTATGATTTTTATGTGGAAGTTGGGTTTTTCTTTGTGTTTTTTTTTAAAAAATTAATTAATTAATTTTGGGTTTTTTAACAATAACAGAAACTAATGACTATATAATTTCATCATCCCTGGCAATATAACCATTTTAAAAGCATGACCTATTTTCACCTATCAACCAGTCAAATATCAGATGCTCTGCTAATGTTTGTAGCAGCACTCGGGTCGAATCTTCATCGATGATACTTTTTTTATAGTCGATTTTTTTAGTTGATTATTTTTTTATTAGAAGGTTTGTTTGCAGAGCATTTAAAATAATTTATGGATGATGTTTGATTTAACCAATTGAAAAATATTGTGGTGAGTTTATTATTAGGCAGTTAAGCTTGTGATATCCTTGATCATTTCATTATATTGCATTTAAATTACCACCCACTTCATAAGATAACATAGATTTGAATTCCTAACAGTTAAGGCATTAATCCACGCGTTAATATAACTCAGGGTTCAAATCATTACCATTACTTGTTTATGGTAGTGTATTTATGGTTCCAATAATCCATGGAAACCACATGTTAAACAAAATATGTCATTAATCCATGATATGTTAAGTCCAACATACACAATGATAAATTAACAAATATTAATCGAGAAAATACTCCCAATCACATAACATACATAAATTTTGTCTCAACCAATTGTGAGATCAACTCATCCAGTTGGGTGTTTAATAATATGTTTCTAATGATTATAATGATAAATTAAAAATATAAGAAAAATAAAGGGATTAGAAAAGAGTGGTTCATCGAACACACACACATGAACGATGTTCAGAATTAAAAAATGGAATTTCGATTGAATGAGGAAGAAAAATAAGGGAAGGGGGTTCAACTGTAATTATACTATTTGAAGAATATTATTATTAAACTATAGAAGGTAGATGTGAATAAGAGATATTTAAGATGAAACATGCATTAAAACAGAATTACAAATCACAAACTTACTAGATTACCAACGATGAACAACACAAAGGTGAAAGAAAACAAAGAGAGGGGAAGGGTATCTTAAGTGAAAACATGAGTATGGAATGTCCTCAAAAGCCTTTTTCAAGTCTTTGGTCGTTCCAATTGATCCTCCTCTCTTCTGAAATTCCAACCCATTTGATGGAGTGGAGGGGGATGCATTTATAACCCAAAGAAGTGGACTATTTGCATTCCCAATAATTTCCTCTACTTGGCTCGAGGGTTTGGAACTCCAGACAGCCAAATATCGAGATATCTCCTTATTAAATGTTGTAAATAATTATTTTTTCCGACCTGTCTCAACATTTGGAGTCATTTGGACCTATCGAAACAATGTTATAGCCTGTGGATTAAACAATTATAATCTCTCTGTTTCAGTACAATCATTTTGAAGTCTAAAATGTGAAGTGGTTGTTTGAGTGTGAATATGCCTTCAAAATCGAATGATTTCTTCTTAAAAAGTAGGTCGTCTATATATCCGATATCACACTAAAAAATATCATCTCTATTTGATGATTGCATCATGAGAAATGTCATGAATAGTGTCCAGATTTTAATTCCCATCCAGAATGGTGGGCGGGACTTCATGGCATTAGTTGGGCCACTTGTTCTTATACTTGGAACTTCAAATTTTTATCCATGATTCCTTTTGATCATCTCGAATAGTTGGTGGAGTTTCATAAAATATGGGTTTCTTAATTTAGACTAGTGACTCAATCATTATTGATGTTTGAGTTTCATCAAATATTCTTTGGGTCTCCTTCTGTTGAAAATATGTGCCTTCAAATGGCATAATTGGACCATGATTCATTCTAATTCTATGTGAGAAATTGAATAAGTAATCCTAAAAAAGAATAACCACACCATTTGAATCAGTAGGGTGAGATTTATAAATAAAATCGTAAACTGACTCAATTTGACTACTTCTAATAAATGCTAAAAAATTATACTTAGTATTAAATCATTAATATTTTAAACAAATTATGCGCATTTAATATAAAATCAGAAAAGGTGGTATATAATAAGTCATGAAAATATTAATAACATGAGACTCTGATCTATTTCGTGATTTAGAGGAGGTTGAGCTACCATTGTGTGAGGGGGATGTGGGAAGATGTGACCTTCACCCTACTAGTGGTTCAGGAGGTATGTAGAGGGCACACGGTCTTATGCGAATGATGATTCTTGACCCTATCCCCGAGCGATGTCCAAATCTTTGATTCGATCGACACAAACAGAGTTATGGTAACATGTATATTTTAGTTATCTTTTTCATTAATTTATTTATATATATACTAATTGTTTGATTATTTATTCTTTTTTCACAGTTTTGCGCAGGTTGATGTTGGATAGGGGAGCGTTATCTTGCACAATTATTTTTCTCAGCCATGGATCACATGGGAACATATTCCCATTTATGTGAAGCTCGGCATGTACAATCATTGGATGGTATGTAAATAAATAATATTTATTTTCAAATTTATTTTTTAAATAACATGATATTATAAATTATTTGTAGATTTTATGGTATCACATCGATGATATCATGCATGACTCTATCCATGCAGCATGGGAGGTGGCAATGTGTGAGTGTTTGTGGCCGTTTTTGCACAATTTGAGAACGATGGACATTAAGAAAGTAGGAGCGACAATATTTGATGAGTCGTGTAGAGCCCACCAACCAGAGCACATTTCATCTCAGGTTTGGGATAGATTATATGCACACATGTTGGGTGGTGGATTTTAGAGGAGTTCTTCATTGGGTCCGCATAACCGGGGGAGATAGGAGGTGAGACATCGAGCTGGTAGCCGTACATTTAGTATGCATAGAAAGCATCTGGTAAATATTATTTTAAAATTTTATATATAACTTGAAATATAAATATATTATTTTATATTCATATAGGCAGTCAAGAATCCCGATATTATAGAGTATGATGTTTATCGGAGGATGTACACTGATCTAGCCACCAGAGAGATTAGAGGTGATCACCAGCGTCAGATTGTGGTTAGTCTTATTTTTTTCAGTTTGAAAATTAACTGTATATAATATTTTCACAATTTTAATTTAAAATTGTAATTTAAGGAGTCATATGAGGCTACGACCTCCTAGACACAGGGTGATGGTCAGGACAAGGTGACTGATCAGACTAGTGCACAACATTTCGACGATGCAACATGGATGCAGGAGACTCAGTATAGATTTGAGAAGGGCCGAGTAGTTGGTATCGACACTCATGTGACTCCTGGTACTTATTATGGTACTGTTGAGATGTCGGCATCCAGATCGAGAGGATTACATGGAGAGGCATCGCCTTCTGCCTCACAGTATCAGGAGAAGTTACGAGCTCAGAATGACCTTATAGAGAGTTTGCAGAAGCAGCAAGAAGAGATGTGTCAACAGTAGCAGATACAGAAGCAGGAGGAGGAGGAGGAGATGCATCGATGGCGGCAGCAGCATCACGTGCAGATGGAGTACATGCACCATCTGACTCGTAGTTTGGTGATGGAGTTTCCTCCACCATCTCTTTCAGCTCCTCCACCTCCTCTTGAAGACGACCCCCAGTAATTTTTTTTGTTAAAAACAATTGAATTTAACATTTGTTGTAATATGAACTATTTAATGTTTCATTCTTTTCTACTGGTGTGAATATTACATAATTTAATTTTTAATATTTTATGATATTTTTTTTGTGAATATTGAAAATTTTAGTTATTTTAGTTATTTTTTAGTTATTTTAATAATATTAATATTAGTATTTCATTAATCATAATTTTATTAAATATTTATTTCATTATTTTTATAAGGTTTTGTTTATTTTAATAATAATAATAATATTATTATTATTTTATGATTTATTTTTATTTTTCTGTGAATATTGATAATTTTAATATATTTTTATTATTATTTTAAGAATAATAAAATTAATTTTTCAAAAATAATAATTTTAATATTTTTTTTTCAAATTTATTTATTATTTTTGATGGGATCTGTTGCGACGGGTTTCTACGACAAATATCCTAAATAACATTGTTTTCAAAAAAGTATTTTCTATGGGATTAGGGGCCCCTCACAAAAAGTATTTGTGACATGCCCATCGCAAATTGTCTAAAAAAATATTTTCCCAAAATTATTTGCGAAGGTATTACGGGCCAATCACAAATACTTTTTTCGACAGGCCCATCACAAAATAGTTTATATATATAAATTATATAATCGGAGACTAATTTGCGATGGTGTTGTTTCCCATTGCAAAAAATATTATTTGCGACGGGCCCATCGCAAATAATATTTTTTGCGACACCATTTTCTATAACAGGATATTTGTGATGGGACCCCATCGCTAAATATTATTTGTGATGGTATCCCATCACAAATAATCCATTGCAAATACCTATAATTCTAGTGGTGTACAAGGAGGGGGTGTGGTCTTGCACGATTGATGATTTTTGACCCTATCCCCAAGAGGCGTCCACGTCTTGGCATCGATCCACATGCACAGAGATATAGTAAAATGTATATTTTAGATAGATTTAATTAATTTATTTCTATATATACTAATTTTTTTATTATTTATTTCTTTTTCATAGTTTTTTGCATGTAGCTATTGGACAAAGGAGTGATATCTTGCGCAATTATTTTTCTCATCCATGGACCACATGAGAATAGATTCTCATTGATGTGAGGCGTGACATGTTTGATCATTGGATGGTACATAAATAAAGAATATTTATTCTTAAATTTATTTAATTAATAACTTGATATTATAAAATATATGTTGTGTTAATGGTATCCAATTGATGATAGAATGCATGAAGCTATCCACACTGCATTGCAGGTGTCTATGCATGACCGTTTCTGTCTATTTATGGACAATTTGAGAAGAAAAAACACTATGAAAGAATCATTGATAGAATTTTATGAGTCGTGTAGAGCCCACCGACTAGAGTACATTTCATCTCACGTTTGGGATGGATTATGTTTACACCGGTTAGGTGGTAGATTTTAGAGGAGATTTCTGGGGGATGAAAGAACCCTGGGAGACATGAGGTGACACATCGAGCTAGTAGTCGTACATTCAGTACGTTTAGGGAGAATCTGGTAATTATATTTTTTAAATATATTATATTACCTTAAATATAAATAGTTTGTTTTGTATTTTTTTAGGTAGTCGAGCATCCTGATATTACGAAGTTCAAAATTTATCGGATGATGTACAATGATTCTGCCACTGAAAAATTACAGGTGATTACTAGCAACATATTTTGGTTAGTATTATTTTTTTTGTTTGAAAATTAACTGAATATAGTATTTTCTCAATTTTAATTTCAAATTGAAATTTAAGGAGTCATATGAGGCTCTGACCTCTCAGACACAGGCTGAGAGTCCGAATGAGACGTCTGAGAAGACCAGTGCCCAGTATTCCAATGAGGCGGCATGGATGTAGGCCACAAAGAATGGTTTTGAGAAGGGCCATGTAGTTGGTATCAACTCTCATTTGAGTCCTAGTACTTATAATGGTATTTCTGGGATGTCAGCATCTAACTCGAAAGGAGATAGTGGGGAGGCATCATCTTCTGCCTCATAGTGTCAAGAGTAGTTGCGAACTCAGTCCGAGCTTACAGAGAGTTTGCTGAAGCAACATAAAGAGATGTGTTGGCGACAACATCAGTATTAGTAGCAACATGAGGAGGAGATGTGTCAATGACAACAACATCTTCCCAAGAAGATGGAGTACATGTGACATCTGACTCGTAGTTTAGGGATGGAGTTTCTTCCACCATCTCCTACAGCTCCTCCACATCCTCGAGAAGACGACCCCTAGTGATTTGTTTTTTATGTTAAAAACATTTTAATTTAAGATTTATTTTAATACGTACTATTTTTATTTTTTTCTTTTATATTGGTACAATTATTGCATAATTTAATTTTTTTTATTTGTAATATTTTCTTATTTTTTATTAGTATTATATTTTTTAATATTTGTTTATTTTTCTAATAATAATAACATTTTATGATTTTTTTAAATTATTTTTGTAAATATTGGGAATTTTTTAAAAAAAATTATTTTTAATTATTTTAATGAAATTAATATTAAATTTTTATTAATCTTAATTTTTTAAAATATATATTTAAATTATTTTATATTTTAATGTGTGTTTATTTAAATAATAAAATATATTTTATTTTTTTATTTTAATAATATTAATATAATTTTTTCATTAATCATAATTGTATTTAATATTTTTTTATTAATATTAGTATTTTTGATGGGACCTATTACGATTGGCTACCGTCGCAAATAATTTAAAAATTATGTTTTATTAATAGAATTTGCAAAGGGAGGATGGGCCCCTCAAAAATAGTATTTGTAACAGGCCCATCGCAAAAGGTTATTATATATCGAAGGAATAATTGCGATGGGGAACTGCCCCATAGAAAATAGTATTTGCGACGGTCCATCACAAAAGGTTTATTTATATTTATAATGAATATAATTAGAGGATTATTTATCACAGGGCCCTTCCAGACCACAAATAATTTTTTTTGTGACGGGCCCATTGTAAAAAATAATATTTGCAACATCGTTTTCTGTAACGGGCTATTTGCGACGGGGCCCCTTCGCTAAAGCCATTTGTGACGGGATCCCTTCGCAAATAGCTCATTGTTAAAATCCCGAATTCCAGTAGTGCCACCTTTTTAAGGTGTTGTGGTGAACCAAAAATGATAAGAATCCAAGTGGAATCAAGGGGAGTCTATGAGGATGAAGTACCTCTCACGACCCATCCTCGGGGCCCGTGTCGTGACTACCCCAAGCCCGTCTTCCATAATCCAAGGGCTAGCGACTAGCACTAAATCTGTAAATCCCGATAAGAAGGGAAGGAATTGCCTTTATGAAATTTAAACATAGACAACCAGAGTACATGCAGAAGAAAACAAAAGTAAAGTAGAATAAAAAGTCTGCTGAATGTACAAAGGGGCCATAAATATAAGCCCAACTGAATGGTACAGCTACAACTAAAAGAAAGTAAAACTGAAAGAAAAATAGCTGGAAGTTGGAAGTAGCTCCGAGATCAACCTCTGGGTTCCTACGAGAAGGGTAGGTACAGATGTCCTCCTCAACAATCCCCTTCAATAAGTCTGCTCCATGTGCCATCACGCCGAGTGTCCACTGATGTCGTCCTCAGTACTTCGCGTCAATCGGTCCGCTCCATGTGCCATCATGCCGAGTGTCCACCTTCGGGTACCGTCCAGTCCTCGTACACTCTACCGCGGTCAGTGTTGTCCGTCGTCTTCATCCAACACAACGAGGTGCAGGAATAGCCCGTGTAGGGGTGAGTATAACGATAATCTATAGGGACCCGGAGACCCTCAAGGTCTCACTAAATCTAACAAGGATAAACCACAAAGAATGATCTCTATAGATAAAAATTACATAGGTATATGCACATACATATACCTAAGTTATCATGTAACCCATCTCAATCATGAGGAAAACTCAAAGGCCATTGACTCATCTCAAGCCATTATTTTCATTATTGAAAGCATAACTGCTGGAGAACTCCTCCTCTGTTGAGTACAGTGATCCTATCACAACTCTGAGGTGCTTCTCACTAACCTTAGACTGCTGAGGTGCTCCTCCAGTTGAGTACCGCGGGTCTGCTGCCAAATATCGGGCACTCGGTCCGCTATGGGTATGCCACCAAATACTTGGTGCTTCCCCTAATATCCTACAGAGATACTCCTCCTGTAGAGTACCGTGGTTCTGCTTCCAACTACCAGGCACTCCGTCCACCATGGGTCTGCCGCCATATACCAGGCGCTCCTTCCACTGGGCTAAACGAATCACTCCGAGTCGAATCAATCAAGCAGTCGTCAGGTCTACAGCTACTAGGTCTCTGCACTCCATACGCTCATCTCCGGAAGGGTTCGCTCCACGAGCTACTGGTCATTAAATACAAGTGTCATGATGTCTCATTTAGAAGTAACACAAAGGACCGCCTCGTCCTAGGGGTCTCAACTCAGCAGACGACGCGTCAATCGGACACATGGTCTGTGAGTTATTAGTATTTCGGTTCTAGGGGCCCGGTTGGATTTTGGGTTCAATCCAACCCAGCCAAACTCCAACTGCGTCCAAACCTCAGGGGAAGTATTCGAAAAGAACCGTCTCATCAATAGTAATCCAACATAGTCGACGACACATCAATCAGACGTCTGGTCCTTATGTTATTAGCATTTCAGCTCCGAGGGGCCGGTTGGAATTACACTCCTTCCAAACCCAGCCGCTTTCCAAAGTCATACAAAACTCCCATAGAATATTAAAAAAGGACTTCCATGTTGCGAGGGTCCTAGTGCCATAGATAGCACATCGATTGGATGTGCGGTCTTCATGATATTTACATTAATGGGAAAATGGACCCTGCCCGAAGGGGCCTGGCTCACCCCGAATGGGCGCGGCCCAGCCCGAATGGGTGCAGTCCGGCCCAGTACGGCCCAGCGGGCTAGCCGAGCGGCTCGGCCTAGTTGGGCCGAGTGCTCCGAGGGGGCAAACCCCCTGTCTGTCTGAACCGGAGGCACCAAGTGGTGCGACACGCCCATCTGGTCGCCCGAAGCCGGCCAGCTTCGCTGCGTGAGAGGCCCGCTTAGTCGGGTCGCAGTTCCCTAAGCGCGACACCCTCTTTGCGCCGTGGGATCTTCCCAACCTGGCCAGCCTCCGGTCGGTTGGTTCAACCACCGAGCGGCCCACACATGCGGTCTACGTTTCTTCCACAGCGCGACACCATGAAGGCGCCGCGACTTCTTCAACCCGGCCGGCCGCCTGTCGGCCAGTTCGCCCATCGAAGCTGCCCGTGGAGTGCGAGATGCGGTTCTCTACAATGTGGCGCCAAAGGGGTTCTAGGTTCCTTCCTTTAGCCCGTCCGGTTATAGCCGACCAGTTCTTCCCTGGCCGAGCAGCCCACGGTTGCAGGCCGCGGTTCCTGTGCACGCGACCGGCGCACGACCGCCGCTTCCGTTCATCGCCACATCCTCCCATTTCCACTTCCACTGCGTACAAAAAAATAAGATCCAACAGAGGGTCAACGAGCTAGTTTGTTCGGAACTCTCCCTCCGCGTTAGGAGGTATCAATTGACCAAAGATAGTGAAATTCTTACAATGAGACAAGAACAATTAAAATCCATTATAATTGAACATAAACCCCCTACCTTGAAAATGGTTCATTCGTAGAAGACGCACAAAGAGATGTCACTTTTTCAATTCCTGGAATGAACCATTGTCATTGGCGAGTTTCCCCATGGTTGAGTCTCCTCCCTTGACATAGAGGAAGAAAAGGATTAGAGAAGCGCAGAGCGTTCTTCGCCGAGTCGGAAGTTCGTTCTTCATCGGAGAGTCGGTGTTCTTAAAAAACTCAAGAGCTCTCCCCCAAAGTTTTCCCAACACACCAAAAGCTCCCAAAATAAAATAATAGCTCATAGTATTAATTTTATTCACACAACTAAGACTCAAAAATTCAAAACTCAAACCACATAAATTAATTAATTGAGGAGGTTCATTTTCATTAATTGAAGTGTGTTGGAAAAACTATAAGGAGGGAGAGTGTGTGGACAGAGCAATAAAGAGGGGGGTTGTCATGGAATTAAATAAAGGTGGGTTTAAAGAGTTTAAGGGAAGGTGAAAGGTTGGGGATCGTGTGGGACCCAGCTTTCAAATATCCACACATGGGAAGTTGGAGGGTTGTGGACACCACAAACAACTTCCCATGGGAGTGATTAACATCCAAAGTTATAAAAGAAAATTCTTCTAACAATTTTATTTATTTTAAACTAATTCCCCAATTATTAACTCTCAACCCACTTAAAACGCAACTGCGGTAATGGTCCTAGTAAGCAATTACTGGCCCTGTGAGTTCATCAGTGCCATCTGATTTCAATTCCGAGCACTGGTTCAAAAGAGAGAAAAAACCTGCTCGTTCGTTCACTGAACGTACCTGAGCTAAAAGTTGTAAATTGATTCCGGGCATGCTGGGACTCGGAATCAAGTGCTGATAGAATACACAGACTCGTAAAATTCAACGAAATTAAGAAAAAAAATTCCTTGAAATTTCCGGGTCTTTATATTACTCCCACCTAAAGGATTTACATCCCGTAAAGCTACAACACACGCTAGGGAAACAAAAGTGGTACTGAGCACGCATCTGAGCCTCCCGCTCCCATGTTCTCTCCTAGAGGTTCCCGTGCTGCCAGAAAAAGATAACCATAGAAATCGACCATCCTCGTAGGACCCACTCCTATCGATCCTCAATATCTACTGGAACCTCTGTGAAAATCGCGCCATCATCGATATCTAGCTTTCCATGGTCGATGTTGTGGGACAGATCATGCACACATCTCCTCAGCTGAGATACGTAGATGACGTCGTGCAACCTGTGCAATTGAGGTGGAAGGGCGAGGCGGTATGTCACCTCACCTACTCTGCTGAGGACCTGGAAGGGTCCGAAGAATCATGGAGATAACTTGCTTCCCCAACCAAATCTCTGTAGACCTCGTCTAGGTGAGACCCGTAGGAAAACGTGGTCGCCACCTTCGAACTCCAGTGATCTTCATCTCCTATCATCATATGACTTCTTTCTGCTATGTGCAGTCTTCATCTACTCCTGGATGATATGCACCTTCTCCATCGTAAAATGAACCATCTCTGGTTCTACATGTGTTGACTCCATCACTATCCACAAAGGATATTTGAAACGCAGCCAGCTACTGTCTCGCAAAACTAAATGCACGATCTCCTACTAAGAGCATCTGCTATAACGTTTCACTCCCCAAGAGTATTAACTATCTCGAAGTCATAGTCATGGAGGAATTCAAGTCATCACTACTATCTCAGGTTCATTCCCTTAGGAGGGAAGATACACCTAAGACTAATGAGTTAGAGAGAGCCGTAAACCGATAGCTCAATGAAAAACGGGTGAGACTAGCCAATTGAAAGAACTCATCTCCACCCTTCTTCATCTACATTCTACAAGAGCTGCAGAGATTTCTCCTCTGTCTAAAAGATAAATCTGGTCTCATCCCATGGATGAACCACATTCTTTGCCTAATACAGTCAATCATGACATGAATGGTACAATTCATGTATTGAATGACGTCGTAAGGCCTCGATATTACTACTAAAAGATCCAACCGTTACTCTCTCTTCCAAGGGTTGAGTCACACTGTCGGCATCAGTGCGTGGTTTCTGGGTCTCCTCCAGTACAAATCTCACAAGTGAGGGTAAAGTAAACAGATTTAATCATAACCTTTTAATATCATTCACACAAAAAGGACAAGAAATTAAACGTCACAAAGATAAGTGTCTTTTATTACTGCAGCTCAAAGTACAAAGACACATAAAAACCACATACAACAGTAACACAGAAACTAGAAGCACCATGAACAAATCCCTCCATGCATGGAAATAGTCTCGCTCCTTTCCACCTACTTCCGGAGCTCCATTGTCGTATGCTTCAGCTGCCTGAAGTTGTGCACTCCCATATCCAACCATTCCCTGTGGTCGGGGTGGACCTATTTGTGGTGGTGGTGGAAACACCTCGAAGCGTCGTACACCACTGACTGTACGACCAGCTCCTCTGGCCCAGTTTGGTAGGTTTCTCCGATGCCTGCTGCTCATCTAGTGGACTAGTCGGGCAGTCTCGAGCCAAGTGACCCTGTTTTCCACATGCATAACACTTCCTGCTCCTCGTATAGCTAGCTCTGTTTCGGGTTCCTCCCACAATTGAACCTGTATCCCGAGTTCCCCCACCTGTTGGCCTAGTCGACTTGGTCTTCTATGTCATCTGTCTACAGCCGACTACAGAAGACTCTTCTACTGTCGTAAAACCCTACAGAAAGGGCAACATCTCCTGAGAACGCTTAGAGTGTAGAGTCACTGGTATAAACTACAACCTATAAAAAATATCGAAGTTTCCCCAGGTGAAGGTCGTCTCGTCGCAAATCTGGAGCGCCTAGCTCCACCACCTATCAGCTGCTCCCTGAAAGAGACTAACATCTAGGTACACCATCAAGCCTGCGGGTGTCCTAGCTATGTGGAAGTCTCATGCTATAAACTCCAGCCAATTCCCAAACATTTGAAAATCTGACTCACCTCGAAACCTAGGAGGCCTCTGTCACTGGAACTCATGCAACGCGCTCAAGCGGCATGAACTCTCTGCTGGTGTGTCTATAGTGAGAGGGCCCTGTACAGGGGCCTCACTGCTTGGTGGGCTATCATCGTGCTCTCCACTCGGTACCCACAATAACTGACTGGGTGAAGACATCCTGAAAGACATAGATTTGACACGGTCAAAAGTCAATACCTAGGGAGGTGACCTGGTTTGAGCAGATTTAAATGAATCTTTATAAAACACACATCCAATCAGTTTTTTCGTGCACTGAGTCAGAAATCAGAAGTCAGGGTCCTAGTGTACGGATACGCCGGTTGCCTGCACCAACACTAGACTCCCTAAACTGAAAACCAAACTTAGTACCCTTAACACTATTTCTTCAAATAAAGATCATATTAGAGTCCTAAGTTCTGTGGTAGAACCAACTTCTCTGATTCCAATTTGTCACGACCCATCCTCGGGGCCCATGTCGTGACTACCCCAATCCTACCTTCCATAGGCCAGGGGCTGGAGAATAGCACCAAAGGTGTAAATCCCAATAAAAAGGGATGGAATTTCTTTTATAAAACCTAAACACACACAAAAAGTGTACATGGAGAAGTAAACACTAAGTAAAGCAGAATAAAAAGTGTGATGATAGTACAAAGGGGCCCGAAATACAAGCCCAATAAAAAGGTACAACTACAACTGAAAGAAATTACAATTGAAAGACAAAAAGCTGGAAGTTGGAAGCAGCTCCTGGATCGTCCTTTGGGTTCCTACCTGAAGGGTAGGTACAAATGTCCTCCTCAGAACTCAGCGTCAATCTGTCCACTCCCTGTGTCTTCACACCGAGTGTCCACCGATGTCCTCCTCAACACATTTTGTCAATCGGTCCACTCCGTGTGCCATCACTCTGAGTGTCCACCTCCGGGTACCGTCCAGTCCTCATACACTCTACCTCGGTCAGTGTTGTCCGTCGTCTGCATCCAACACAAAGATATGCGGGCATAGCCCATGTAGGGGTGAGTATAACGATACTCATTAGGGACACTAACACCCAAAAGGTCTCACTAAATCCAACAAGGATAAATCACAATGAATGATCTAAATAGAAAACATTTACTTAGGTATATTGTCATACATATACCTATGTTATCATGTAACCCATCTCAATCATGAGGAAAACACAAAGGTCATTGAATCAACTCAAACCAGGCTTTTCATTATCGAAACTACAACTAATGGAGAACTCCTCCTCTGTCAAGTATATTAATCCTTTCGCAACTCCAAGGCGCCACTCACTAACCCTAGACTGCTGAGGTACTCTTCCTGTCGAGTATCACGGGTCTGCTGCCAAATACATGGAGCTCCGTCCATTGTGGGTCTACCGCCAAATACCGGGTGCTCCCCCTAGTAGCCTATAGAGGTACTCCTCCAGTCGAGTACTGAAGGTCTGCTTCCAACTACCAGGCGCTCCGTCCGCCATGGGTCATACTCCAAATACCGGGCACTCCGTCTACTGGGCTAATTGAATCACTCTGAGACGAATCGGTCAAGCAGTCGTCAGGTCTACTGCTACTAGGTCTTCGCACTCCGTACGCTTGTCTCCGGGAGTGTCCGCTCCACAAGATACTAGTCATTATTTCCATGTGTCATGAAGTATCACTTAGAAGTAACACAAAGGACTGCCTCGTCATAGGGGTCTCAACGCAACAGACGGTGCATCAATCGGACGCCCGATCTGTGAGTTTTTAGTATTTCCGTTTCAGGGGCCCGGTTGCATTTGGGTAAAATCCAACCCGACCATACTCCAACTACGTCCAAACTTCAGGTGAAGTATGGAAAAAAAAAACCATCTCATCAAGAGAAATCCAACATAGTAGACGACACTTCAATCTGACGTTCGATCCTCATGTTATAAGCGTTTCCGCTCAGATTTCCCGGTTGGAATTATGCTCGTTCCTAACCCAGGAATTTTTCAAATTCATCCAAAACACACATAAAGTATCTAAAAAGTACCACCTCGTCGCGAGGGTCCAGTGCCGTAGACAGTGCGTCGATCGGTCGCATGGTCTTCATGTTATTCACGTTTAAGTGATAATGGGCCCGACCCGTTAATCCCGGTGGGCTGACGGGTCGTGACAACACAGAGTTGGCGTGTCCGACCTGGTAGGGGGTCATACTGGCCCAAAGAAATGCGTGGCCCAGCCCCAAAAGGCATGGCCCTGCCCAAAGGGGTGTGGCTCGGCCCAAAGGACGCGGCCCGCCCGAAGGGGAAGGCCCGACCCGAATGGGCGCGGCCCGACCCGGCGCGGCCCACCCGGCCGGCCGAGCGGCTCGGCCCTGCTGGGTGGAGAGGTTTGACGGGGTGCGGCCCCCATGGCTATCCGAACCGGCGACGCCAGGTGGTACCACCCTCCCATCTGGCCGGCTGGCTTCACTACGCGAGCGGCCCGCTTGGGCGGGTCGCGGTCCCTCAAGCGCGGCGCCCTCCTCGCGTCGCAGGTTATTCCCTTCCCGGCCGGCCTGCTACAGGCCAGTTCGACCGCCGAGCGGCCCTTGCAAGCGGGCTGCATTTCTTCTTCAGCGGGGCACTGCAGCTTCATCAACCCGGTCGGCCCCCTGCCGGCCAGTTCGCCCGCTGAAGCTGCCAGCGGAGTGCGGGCCGCGGTTCTCCACAGCACGGCGCCAAAGGGGTGTCGGGTTCCTTCCTTCGGCCCGACTAGTTATAGCCATACAGTTCTTCCTCGGCCGAGCGGGGCGCAGTTTCAGTCTGTGTTTCTATTGCACGCGGCTGGCGCATGACCGCCGCTTCCGTTCATCACTGCCACCTCTTGTTTCTGCATCCATTGTGTATAAAAGAATAAGATCCAACGGAGGGTCGACGGGCCGTGTTCGTTCGGCCCACGCCCTCCACGTTAGTTTGTAGTAATTGGCCATAGACAATCCAATTATTACAACAATAACAAGAACAATTTTAATCCATTAAAATTTAACATACACCCCCTACCATGAAAATGGTTTGTTAGTCGATGACGCGGAAAGCGATGTCACTCCGTCAACGCTGGGAAAGAACTGTCGTCGTTGGCGAGTTTCCCCACAGTTGAGTCTCCTCCCTTGATGCGGAGGAAGAAAAGGATTGGAGAAGCGTGGAGCATTTTTTTCCGAGTCGGAAGGTCATTCTTCGTCAGAGAATCAGTTTTCTTAAAAAACTCAAGAGCTCTCCCCGAATGTTTTCCCAACACCCCAAAAGCTCCCAAAATAAAATAATAGCTCATGCTATTATTTTTATTCACACAACGAAGAATAAAAAATTCAAAACTCAAACCACTTAAATTAATTAATTGAGGAGGTTCATTTTCATTAATTGAAGTGTGTTGGTAAAAAAATAAAGAGGGAGAGTGTGTTGGAAAAGCAATAAAGAGGGGGGTTGTCAAGGAATTAAATAAAGGGGGTTTAAGGAGTTTAGGGTAAGGTGAATAGTTGGGGCTCGTGTGGGCCCCACATTTCAAATATCCACACATGGGATGTTGGATGGTTGTGGGCCACACAACAACTTCCTCTAGGAGTGATTAACGTCCAAAGATATAAAATATAATTTTTCTAACAATTTTATATATTTTAATCTAATTCCTCAATTATTAATTCTCAAACCGCTTAAAAAGAAACTGCGGTAAAGGTCCTCTTAAGAAATTACCGACACTACGAGTTCATCAATGCCCTCTGATTTTAATTCCGATCAGCAGTTCAAAAGATAGAAAAACCTACTCGTTCTTTCACTGAATGTACCTGAGCTAAACATTGGAAATTGATTCCGGGTACACCGGGCCACAGAATCAAGTGCTGTTAGAAGCCACAGACTTGTAAAATTCCAATGAAATTATGAAAAAAAATTTCCTTGAAATTTCTAGGTCTTTACAGTACCCAAACCTTTTATCTTCATAGGGTACGAGTTAAAATTTCAGGGATGAAATTTCATTAGGGGGGAAAAATGTAACGACCCGATCTTTTGAAAAATATATGTTTTCTAAATTTTTGTGTTATTTCCTTTAATACTCCACAAAAAAATATCCTTAAATTAATGAAGTGATACGGGTATGTTTCGACTATTATTTGATCATTGGTTAATATGTCATTTTGATGCTAAACTTGTAACGTTACAATTATTGCTTATAAATACAAATGTTCTAAGTTAGTTAATACAGAGTGAAGAGTCTATGGCCACATCATGTAGACTCGCGCCATACGAAGCCCATCTATCAGAGCATGGGAAGGAGGTAGCATCTTTGTGCTTTTCTCTAGACCATGCCCAAGATGAGCTTCAACATGTGTAGCTTGAACCAAATCTCTTGAGGGAGATGTTCGAGCTGATAGAAATCACCACATGGGCAATAATATCTGATCTGCCCACATATTTTATCACCATATCACACCATAAATTTAGGGCCATTGCGAGTGTTATAAGGGGCCATATAACGAGGCCATAGATACATTTTGTAATCCCTTGGTATAAATAAAAGTTATGTTTCTTATTATTGTTAAATTTTCGATATTCAAATATCTATATAAATATTGGATGAATATTATTGAAGAATTTTGTAAAAAATGTATTCTATAAAATTCATGTAAACTTTAAATAATTAATAACCTGAAAGGATTTTCAAAAAATGGTCTTCTACTATTGTGATCAGTATGAATTTTAGAGTCTAATAAGATCAATATGATTTTTTGTAAAGAGTAATGTATGAATAGTAACATACACTTATGAATAATAATGAATAGTAAATCAACCAAAAAAAAAAGAAACATCACCCATGAAGTTATAAATACAATTTTGATATATTAAAAGTGAAAAAAACAATCATAGTATAAGTTTGGTTATTTTTGTATGTCACAAATACATTATTTAAAATTTTATAATTAATTTTATAATTTAAAATTGAAATGTATATTCATAAAATATAATCATTAATTTTTACTTTATTATCATATGGTTATACGAAAATTTTAAGGGACCTTGATTACTTTGTCAAGGTATTAAATAATAAGTTATAGTTTTAGAGTTGTTTTTTTGAATAAATTATTATTTTATCTAAAATATAAATTAAAAATACATAGAAAATTATTTTCTTAAAATGGAATTCATTTTTGAATTTAGAGAATCATTATTAGGATAGGTTGAATTTAGTGGATTTTTATAAAATGTTTTTTTTCAAGGAATAGTGAAAATAAAGTTTTGCGTTTCAGGTGATTGATGACATCAATAATGATGTAATAATAATATATTAATGATTTAATAATTGTGGTCTACTTTTGAATTGTAATATATTCTATTATGTGTCCAAAATGGCCAATACGATGGAAAAATACCATGGTAATGCTCATGGTTTTGCAAATACCAACGATAAGGTGTCACTTGGAAATTAATTAAACATTCCCTCAATTGTCCTCTAAATACCAAGCCATTCCTTCATTAATATCATTAAAAAATCATACTAAACGAAGATCTAGTATTTTACCTCCCATGTAGTCCTCCCTAGGTTCCCTCAAGCCCCCCATGGTCCCAACCTTCAAGCATTACAAATGACAATTCAAGCTATGGGAACCTTTCACCCTCTTCTTTTAATTCATGACTTCATTTCTATTATGTCTTCAATGTTCTATTTCATTATGTGGTGGTATATACTTATATATTTTTATTATTGCCTATTTCACTTCCAATTTATTATAGACCCTTCCCACTCTCATCATATTATTTTTCAGAATTATAAGTGATGTCGTTAGTCTGCCGAATTTTCGTAAAAGAAATCGCATTTTTCTTTTCTATAGAGTTTCATTTTCATGTTGTGTGTCATTCCAAACCATGATATTATTTCTGTTTATTATGTACCTCTACTCTAATTTATTCATTTATTGATTGGAGACAATTTTACCTTTCTTTTTATTGTTTCTCAAAACAATTTCATATAGTTGTTATCCAGTCATATCTTTGTTTAAAAATATATCTCTATTTTTCTCGAGAAATACTCTTTTTTATTTATCTAAATACCCAAATATATTTTCATTTCCAGAGGTATTAACCATGACATAAAATTGATCTATTTGATTCTGGAATCAACATACATGAAACACTATTTCCTTTTTGATGGGTTATAAAAGAAATAACTATCATGTTTCTAAGGACATTGAAAACATCACTATTTTGAAGTGAACCCCATTACTTTTACAATCTATGGGTTATTAATGAAATGTTTGATTATTATCTATATGGATCACATGAATATGAAGACATGTTATGGGTATCCCCAGATAATGCAACAATGAATTGCGTAAAAACATTTAATCTATAGAGATGACAAGCTTCACGATACCTTGGTGAATAACCTAGGAAATTTTTATGAAGCCATGGGAATAAACCTTAGTGATATGTTCTTGAATGTATAAATTAATCTTTGTAGCCCCATATTCATGTTATGGTTCATGTTAATTTAATTATGAAATTCCTATACTTTTATTTCTAATGACTTTATGTTTTTCATAATGTTCTTATTGATATCATAGGTAAACTGATTCCCTTACATTCCTTACTGGGATTTCTGCTCCCGTTTCATTTGATTTATGTCTCCTGGTTATGAGATGTAGTAGTTGTACATAGGATAATATTTTCAAGAGGCTTTCAAATGGGATTTAAAAGTGTTTTTTATGTTTTCATGTATTTTTTTCCTGATTACCAAGACACTAGACTATATAGATCCTATGAATGTAAAATGAAATGGAAAGATATGAAATAAAAAGGCGGGATTCCATATATGGTATCTTCCAAAAATAGAAACTGAAATTCTAATATCTGGTTGTGTACATGTGTTTACATTACTAAATATTCCAAAAAATGATTCCTAATTAATTCATTCAATATGATTTCATTCCAAACCATTTTTCAGACATTTATTTAGATTAAATTTTTATCCTCTGTTAATTGGAACTGGATATGCAGAACATTTTTTCATCCTAAATCACTATAATATTTTATTAATTTATGAATTTATAGAATATAAAAAAAACATAAATTCTATTACACAATATTTCTATTCTAATCACATAGTTGGATTTCCCCATATCTATCAACTAAAAATTACTTGAGAGGATTGTATTTTCCTCACATAATATACCAAGATCATATAGATAAAGAAATATGTTATCAACATATAGAATCATGAATATAAATGTAATATAACTACTCTTATGGTATATACACCAATCAAAAATTCTTTCCTTAATTCTTAAATATATAGTGGCATCATTGAACCAAATATACCATTATTGGGAATATTGTTTAATATCATATATTGACTTATTTAATTTAAATACCATGTGTTCCTTTCCATCAGTGGGATAAAACATTGGTTGATCCATGTATCTATATACCTGTATGTTTCAGTTATGAAATTTTTTTAACATACATTTGATGTTATAGTAAATCATATTGAGCTACCAATTCCAAAATACATCTAAAATAATTTTTCATTGAAACCAATGAGATGGTTTCCTTATAGTCCATACAATCAATTTTAGTGATGTTTTTAGCATAAATTAGAGCCTTATAAAATTCATGGTTTTCATGAGATTGATGTTTTGTTTTTAAGGCCCATTTACCTCCAAATATCATAAATTCATCAGGTAACTCTATAAGGTACCACACAATATTTTGTTCCATTGAATTCAACTCACATTTAATCGAATCTATCCATTTATCAGAATTATCAAACAAATTGGATTGTGATTATGATACTGTATCACAGTCAATTACCAAATAACTTTTTAATTCATATATTTATACCACATACGTAGAAAAAATATCTTACATTCATTCCCTTTGGGATCTTATAAACACTATTTAATTTTGTTCCTCAAATAATAAATTAGTTTGATTTTAGGAAAAAATTATTTTTTGTTTTAGATTTTTATTTTTTCTTGCAATAATTTTAAGAAGACTAATATTTGATGTTGGAGTATAGGAAATTCTATATTTAAGTACAAAATCATTAAATACCATAATTTTTGGGACTTCACTCATAGTTGATTCACCATAATAAGTAAATACATTCACCTTTCATTACTTCTCTTACTCTGGTTAGGATTTTATAATCTATACCCCTTATATTTTTCACAATAACCAATGCAATGTCCAAGGATTATTCATGAAGCCATTTTTCATTTATGTGGATTATATGCCCTCATTTTATCATGATAAAATTGTACATAGAGATTTTTCAAACTATGTTTCTTATCAGTATAATGTTCAAATGGTGCCTCTGGAGTTACTTTAATAGGACCCATATTCAATAAACACATGGATGTTTTTAAAGCATATGTCCACCATGGTATAAATATATAAATAATAATTAGACATAATTTTTACCATATGTATTAATGATATAATAATCCATTCCAGTTCCCCATTTTTTGTAGAGTACCAGGCATTGGGTATTGGGAACATATTCAATGTCTTTCTATTGAAATTTCAAATGGGACATGGTTTTTCCCACATTCATAAAATATTTCATCATATTAACGACCCCTATTAGTTATTATGATTGAATGGCCCATCGTCCTAAATTTTAATTTATTTGGCATAAAATCCCTTATAAAGATAAATGGGAAAACCATCCATGGATTCAAAGAAATAAAGAGATAACATAACATAGTCCCATGAAAAAACTAATAGAAATTCCCCTCTCAATCATAAATATCATTATGGAAAGCCTCTATTAATGCAGTATTAATCACCTAGAATCATGTGAACAAAATTCACGGGCCTAGTACCAATGTCGAGGCCATACCCTCTCAATCTTACAAATTGAAAAAGTCATCCATAGTTTAAGCTAACATCTTAAAATCAACATCTAAAGAATTACCTCTCCAATTCATTTTAATAAATTTATATGGAATTTATTTCTTGAGATATCTCATGAAATAAAACTATATATCCATAACATGAAAAATATTCTTCAATGGTGATAAATTATTTTTTATTTCTAAAAGAATTGATATCAAAATATCCAAATATATCAATATGTATGATCACAAGGAGTTGAAAACTTCTTGGGGAAACTATTATTGTATTTGTTATTGTATTACATTAATAAAATCAAAAAAAATATCTATGTTGGTAAATTCCAAATATCTAAGTATTTCAATCATAATGAATCTGTCTAATATTTATTTGAATATAAAACCAAAAAATATATGCCAAAAATAAGAAGGATTTTTTTAAACCTTGTTTATTACCAAAAATATGATTTAGGGTCATAAGTGATTCATAATATCATGATTAGATTATATAAACCATCATACAAGAAACTAGTTACAATCACACTTTTATTAATAAAAATAATAAAATAACCATTCCCCATATAAATAGATTATTTAGTAGCATAATTTTTGTTTCAATGGAAATAAATTTCCAGATATTCTAGGCACATTAAAGGTTACATATAAATCCATCCTAAATCCACTCTAAAAGATCGGATTGTTTTTCATGAGTCCTTCTACTAGGACATTCTCTCTATGACACATGAAAATGAACTTTTCTATTGGGCATGTGATTTTTGTTGATTGGAATCCATAGATATTATTTTTAGCATGATTAATACAACTAGAAATAATCCATAATTTATTATGAGGAACATTTTATGTGATTGATTCGTAACACGTGCAATCATTTTTCATACCTTTCTTTTTAATCAAATCAATTTTTATGGAAATACTTTTGAAAATGTCAAACCTTACCATTGAAATGGAATTTACCTTTATATAAATTCTTTGGTTTTTTTCCGTTGGAATCATTAACCTTCTATAACACCTTTCCTTTTCCATTATTTATTATTCTATTATTCTTATCATCATGATGATATATGTATGGATGACCAGTATTCCATGACTCACTAAACATGTTTCCTATTGAACTAGTATACTATGAAATTCATGCACATTCCATTTAACTTTTAGATTGTTATATTTCATTTGGAATTTTTCATACTAAGATGATAATGATTTTATGAAAAACTGTACAAGAAAACATTAATCAACTTAATTTCTTAAATATTTATGTGTTTTCAAAATATTTATTATTTTAAAAAATTCCAATGGATAGTATGAAAATAATCAAACATTATATTGGTTAATATACTAGTTAATGTCCTAAAAAGTGTTTTTTCTTAAATTTTTGATCAGTCTCCCTAATTTTTTAAATTCTATAGAACATTTAGATTTAGTGAGACCAAAAATTATGTTACATTCTATGCTCATTATAATGAATATAAAACCATCCTAGTTCAATAATTACCTTGACATATAATATACTCTATCATTATAACTATTATCAAACAATATAGTCGTAGGTTTATGTAATCATAGTACTAGATAAATATCTAATACACCATGTTGAAATATTATTTTCTCACGCAAATCCCACAAATCTAATACATTAAATCACAAAAGAGTAGATGTAGGTTATGACAATGATTAAGGAATTTAAACTACAATTAGTACATGACTAAAATTTATTATTTGATAAATATTAAATATGAATCCATCTATGAAAATTATTTTACATAAATTTCATATTAGTTTTCTCCTATGGGTGATACAGTAATACAAATTCAATAATTGATAATAGTTAATTAACATTATTTAGAAATAATATACTCATAAATTAGATTTATTAATTATCTTTGGATATATAAATTAATTTCATAATCTATATTTATCACAATCATTTAAATTCATAAGTTATAAGAATATATAATTTTTTTTGGGAAATTAATAAATGTATCCTAATATTCTTAAAATATCTTAATAGTAACATATTTTTGTTAAATCAATATATACCTTGTAAAAATAATTTTAGAGTAATTTTGGTATTATTATTTGACCATATTAAATATTAAAAAATATGATTTCAAAATGTTTCAAATATAAATCAACAAAACATTAAATGATTATAAGTGAAAATAAATTTTAATAATAAAAAATTTAAACAAATCATACTTGTAATAATAATAATAAAATTAGTAATAAAATAAAAAAATTGAAAGAAAAGAAGGTAATTTTTGTCACATTTTCATATTATTAGTATTATTATTGTTATTATTATTATTATTATATCTAAATTTAAATCAAAATAGTTTGAATTTGAAAACTATACCTTAGAGATGATGCAATATATTCATTATGATTTTAAATGAATTGATTTCATGATCTACAGAATCATAGTAAAATATAGGTAATGATTATCCATGATTATTTATTTCTTCATTGGGTATTTTTTAACAGAACATTGAATGTTATAGAAATAATTATTACATATATTCTAATTATTAATGAAAACTCATTAACAAAGTATCATTTTAATTATAATGTAAGGCACAAAAAACAACATAATCCACTACATACATAATTATTAAACAAGTAATTTGTGTTGTTTTTTTAAACATCTATTTTTATTAATTTCATAGAATAAAATTTAAAAATTATTAAATGTTACCGAATAATAGTAAACTAATAACAAATATATTTCAAAATTTAAAATTTACAAATAGAACACATATTTAAAATAAAAAAAATCGACCACATCATATTATTATTATTATTAATGGCCATTAAAATAATAGAAAATATTACAATAAAATCATTTTATTGAAAAATTTAGCATTATTTGTTTTTAAATTAATAATTTAATGAATCATAATAGAGAAACTAGTTATATTTACACTCTAAATTCAATGAAACATAAAATAAATTTAAATATGGAGAATAAAGACTTTTATATCTCACTCTGTTACCACATTTATGTGTTTTTGCATTTATTTTAGGATATTAAAAATTTGTATTTATGAAATATCATGATAACTAAAAATAAAAATAAGTGACCTACTGTGATATATTTAACAATATGGATTTGAGTCTCCATGATTTTCTCCCACTTAAATGGAATTGTATCCCTTGTTTACACTTCCTTTCATGGTTGTTCTAATGCAGTGTAACAAAATTTCCATTGGGATTTAATTATAAAGAACTTTTCCCATAAAATAGGGAGAAAATAGTCATTGTGGGTGATTATATAACTACTTATCCAAGTCTATAAATATGATAATTGAATCACACTATATCCAATTATAAAAATAATAAACATAAGATAAAATAGTTTTTCCAAACAAAACCTCTTATGATGGGGTATTTAATATAAAAAATATATGTTCTCTCTAATCCATCATTTACATACGGTCTTACATTAGAAAATAAATCTAGTAATTAAATCATCTTGTAATTATTCATTGAATTCACAACCATAGTCTAAACGCATCTGAAATGAACTCAATTTTTCCATCGTTCTTAATGATTCTAATGATTATAAGACCCACTTAAAGGATTTTTTGAA
Source organism: Viscum album (assembly GCA_963277665.1). Taxonomy (NCBI): domain Eukaryota; kingdom Viridiplantae; phylum Streptophyta; class Magnoliopsida; order Santalales; family Viscaceae; genus Viscum; species Viscum album. The sequence continues at coordinate 1,644,787,645 of OY728145.1, forward strand.
TTTGAAGCTTCATCATCTCAGGAAAAAATTAGTGATAATATTCAATATCAATTGAAATCTTCTTATCATAATTACTTCATTCAAGCATTAATGATGGTAATTTTGGATCTCCGTCAATAATATATTGGACTGAAAGAGTGTCATCAATATTCAAAAATAGAATTAAAGAATCTCATTTCTAATGGTTTTTGTATCTAACTAGATCCACATCCTAGAATCACCTATGAGATCCATTAATCTCTTTGGATTAGTTATTTTGGTAGTTGTATTTCATACGTTAAAGGTCTTAGGTATTATTCATGATTCGTCTATAATGGAAGATTCAAAAACTCATATTCTACATTGTATTCCTTAGTAGGATAGAGTGGGTTAAAAACTATTTTTAAAATAAATTAATTACAATGTTAAATCCATTATAAAATTATTTTCAATATTAATATTAAATATATACATTGATATCCCAAATTGTTAAAAAAATCATTTTTTGGTCATTCAATCAGATAAAAAATAATATAGAAATGAATAATATTGATTTAGTCTATTTTATTGAATAAATTTAAAATAAACATCAAAATTGAATAAAAAATTTATATTTTGAAAATAATATAGTGGATATTACATGTTAATTTAAATTTTTTTTAACACTATTGTCCAAAAAATAATATTCTAATAATAATAAAATATTTAGTATCCCAACATTAGTGTATTTAAATTTTATAAATATAAAATGAATAATCTAGTAAAAATGAATATTAAATTCAATATTTAAAAATGTATAGAATATAAAATGTCAAGAAGAAAATATAAATTATATAGGATTTAATTTAATGTGTAAAATTCAATGAAATATAAATCAAAAATTTAATTTCTTAGACAATAAACGACCCATAATTAAAACCTTACACTCTAAGTTTATACCTTGAATTTCATTTATACAAATAGGTGAGTTTCCTTAATAAACAGAAATATACTAGCTAGAGAAGAATAAATTCATAGGATTAATTAGTGAATGAATTATTATGCCCTATGTATGATTTCTACTTACTGTATCACATTAATTTGTTGGATAGAATCATGTCTTGATGAGAAATAAATAAGAATTTAGTGTAATATATGTTTTTACAAGAATACTATCAATTTATCCCATTATCCTATGATAATTAAGGTATCATTAAATTTTATTCTATATTGATAAAACAAAAATGAATGTTTTCAAATACCAATTTACCGTTATTCATCATGGTTTAATATTCCCCCTAATTGAGTGAATTTATTTTTCATATAATGCAGAAATTTGAATTTATTGTATTCTTTTTTTAATTTTTTTACTTTTCTTATAAAATTATTTTCCAATATATATCGATATTCACATATAGGCTATATACTAATAATGTAATCATGGACACAATACATATTTTCTTGATGATTCACTATGGGATCCCTATTTCAGATTTTAATATAGTTCAATAGAAAAATATAATTTTTTATTATCTGATATCTCTAATGTGTCCTTTTTCATATAGTCAATATTAACCTATATTATGTACATATGTTATATGAACACATGTAATTATTATAATTCGAAAACATATTTCCACTCATAATCCTTTTTAAAGTAATAAGACCACATTTCAGTGAAAATTGTAAAAATACACTCAGAATTTACTAATATCTAATAATTTTAAATCAAATTAAATAAATCCATTGTAAAATTTTATTCATATTATAAATCACAACATATATAATCAATATTTATTTGAACAAAATGGAGCATACATAAACAGGTTCATAAAAATTTACAAGTTGATCATTAAAATATTTTATATGATTTTTTCAACTCTTTTTATTGTATTTCAATTTTCTATTCACATAAAATAATAAAGATGAAAATAGGAAAGGTATCATAATCATAAAACAATTTTCTATTTTCTCAAAGACTTATTTATGAGACAGATATATTAAATTACACAATCCATTTATCAATTAAAGGATAAAAAAAATTATCTATACTAGTGGTAAGGGTATATTAAACGTAAGTTTTGTTTAAAAAATTAAATTAGGGAGTATATTTTACTCCTATGTTGGTTCCTTCAAGAAATAATCATTGAAATAATTCTCACTACCAATTTAAATTGAATTTTTTTGGTGATTCTTCTAGAACAATCTCAACTGCACCAAATGGAAAAGTGTTAGACAATATATATGGTTTAGTACACAAGGAAAAATGATTTCTTAACACGAGTGTCATCATTGAAGAGAATAATAACACATTATCAAAAAATTTACAATCTTATTTATATATCAGTCCTTAATTTATTGATATAGAGTTCTCATAATATACAAATTAACTCTCATTAACATAAGTTCAATACTTCTATATCCCCATCATCTCTATCATCATCTACTCTCTATACCCTATAAACACCGTTTATACTATCTTAACAACCCTATTGGATTTATTCTACTTATAAAAAAGTTAGGTGATTTATTTTTTAAATTTTTCAATAATGATAAAATCCTAAGGGGTGTTTCAAGGGTGTTTAAAATGTCTATAATGATTCCTTATGATTTTTTTCCATTTTTTATAGTTTGTTTTCACAGACAACTTGAAAATCATTTTTTACACTAGATTAGAGAGGTCAACCATCCCATTGGATTTTGGGTTGATAGCGGTGGTTGTATTTATATATTGTTCACATTTAATAATTTGGGATTCCCTATTTAGGTCACAATGTTTTTACATTAAGGATATATCATTTTTTTAGGAACACCATCACTATAAACAATTATTTTATTTTATAAATCCAATCATAGTTTTAGAGTTCTTAGATCATGATGATTTTTCTTCAATCCACATACAAACATAATACCCTAGTACCAAATTTATTGAAATACAAATGAGTTAGGAAAGGTTCAAATTGAATATAATCCCCATAATTATAATATTTCACAAAAAATTAAATTTTTAACGGAAACGTTATGTATTTAGGAAATTCCACTACTAAACTGGTAATTTGAATAGTTCTTCAAACAAAATGTGAATATTTTTAAAAATTCTAACAAAATATTCCTTATGAAAAAAATATTATAGTACTAAACTGTGGTTGAAAATATACTCCACATGAATCAATAATAATAAATCATATTTATTCTTCTTGGATACACCTCTAAATTAATTGATCTCTATATATATTACATATATTTGGATCTTCCAAAAAATAAAATTTTAATTCAGCTGTTAATTTATATTCATGAATTATTGAAATGAAGGATTTTCCCTTTTATGTGAAAAGGAAATTTATTAAAAATTATACTTGGATACATCTGGTATTTTACAGAATGTCTCTAAGAAATGAATTATCGATGATTTTTTTTCAGATGGAGGTTCTATATCGATAATGAGATGGAATGTCTAACAATTTATGATACATCCTTATTATCACAACATAACATATTCTTGAAAACATAGTTTAATTATTATAGAAGTAACATTAATATCAGAAGACATATATTTTTATTAGCATTCTTGACAACTTAATAAAGTTATATATGAATATAATAGATAGATATTTTAGTTCCAACCAGGTAACATAAAAAATTATCAAATTGTCATTAATATACAATAACACTTTCTGTATTTTTTATAAATGTATATAAATGTTTCTATAGTCATTGAATAATAAATTTTTTCTTTTTAGTGTTCATAAATATTATAAGAAAGAAAAACCCCTATAGATTTGTTAAGTGAATTATATAAAATTACATAGGGTTGTTTTATGATTGTTGGAAAATTTGTGATTGGAATGGTCAAAATTTCTTATAGCTTAAAAAAACATCATGAATCAATTAAAATAATATTTAATTTTATTCATCTGTATATTAGACAAGGGTAAAAATAATTATACAGTCTCAAATAACCGTTTCATAAAGTATATCATGGCCTAAAAATGATTTAATTGGTCTCATGATGGTGGGGTAAGGAAACATTGAGTTGATTTAATTTTTTCCTTAACAAATTCAATCCCATATTTATAGATTATGTTTTTAAGAATACCCCATTTTTCATGCAAGATATAAAGCATTTCAAATAATAAAAATAAGATTTATTTTGAATTAATGTTTTCATACTCCTTCCACCAATATCTCTATAAAATATGGAAGATAAGTTCCATAGATAATAATGTCATCAATGAATACCTCCAAGACACTCTAAATCAGGTATGATAAGACACTAACAATACTTCTCTGTAAGGTAAAAGGGGAAATATAAGGGTATAAATTCCATATTGGATATGAAAATATACTAAATAGACTTGTTATGTTGGTATTTTATTTGTCTTTTAAGAAATTGCTATTTGTATGTACAATGAATATCCATAAAGGAAAAATATATATTCGTTTTTCATCTTTATAACACTACATTTAGACTACAAATAGTATTTGGATGTTATATTTATTGGTTAAAATGGGAAATATCTGCTAGTCATTTCAAACTCTCGAGCTATTATGTATTATAATTGGTATCAAATCATGTATTTCCATAATTTTAGTTGGGTATAAATTTTTATCTATGATAAAATCAATGGGACTCACCCACATGGATTCCATGAGGGTGTAAAATATTCTACGTCCCAAAAATATTAAGTCACAAAACATCACTTACTCTAGATGGGTTGAGTTGAGACTTATATTGGGCTTTCTCACTAGTTTATTGTCGAGTTCAAAACAAAATTCAAGGCATGTATATGGTGCAGATCAGCCTACAGATACCACTAAATGTCAGGCTTATTTCCCAGATAGTTTGTTAAAGATTTTCTATAATTTCATACTATTTATTCAGTTTTTAGTATTTAAAGTTTTTACTAGATGGTTTTTATTAATAAATAAAAATAAAATTTTAAAACATGATTGTAGTAATTATAAATCATATTCACTATAATTTCCTTGATATTTTTATAATGTAGTGATATCTATGCTAAATCTATTTACATGAAATAATATGGGTCAGTGATGGTTTTGAAAAAAAACCAAATAATATAATATCATCAAAATATTTTTTATTAGTACAGAAACTATTTTCTAGACATAGAATATTTTCCATAATATATTTATTAAATAAAATATGAGTTTGATTTTATTATTATATGTTGATTTTATCATAATATAGTTCAATATATTCCATAGATAAATAAATAAAAATAAAAATGACTCAATGTAAAAATATATATCCTTAAATGGTTGTATTTAATTAAATATAAAATTTTAAAATCCTGGGTTTTCCGAAAAAAAATTATAAATTTTGTCTGCATAATTGATTTAATAAATTATTTATTATACTTCATAAATTTCTATCATAAGTTTATATGATAATTATATTTACCAATTTTAACATCCTTTTTCATAATGAAAAATTCTAGATGTGATGAAATCCCTTTTAAATAAACCATTACATCATCAGAAATATTGGTTCTGTTGGTTATAATAAATATAGAAGGATACAAATTAAATCGAGTGAGATTGAGATTCCTAAAATTTATGTATTAATAAATTGAAAAAGTAAATAAATTAACAAATGACTTAGAATCAGATATTTTATTGAAAATTTTATCTCTTTAATAGAGAAGGGGTTTGGGAAGATACCTGGATCGTGGCATTTGAGGTTTTTTTGGGAGTAACATGTCATGAAATATTTTTTATAAAAATTCAAATAATATTTCAATGAAATATTCTGTATTTTATGCCTTTGAATTTGATGAATTTATAATAGATTAGAAATTTGTGGATGTCATATTTTAGATGGTATATTAATATCCATCTACATAAATATCTAGAGAATATCAGGGTTACTACTACTACTAACTTTATTTTTTATTATAAACCAAAAAAACATTCTCGAGAGGTTTCTATAGAGCAGCATGGGAAATTGTGAAAGGAGGCGTTATTGGTTCCATACAATATTTCTTCAGGGGCGGTCCTCTTCCTAGAGTGGCATGTGCTACTAAAGTGGTCCTCGTCCCGAAATCCAAGTCTCCCTCCTCCTTGGAGCAGTATCGCCCGATCAGCATGTCCAATGTGTCATACAAAATTCTTGCAAGTATTATAAATAATCGGTTGTCCATATTCCTTCCCAAGTGCATCTCCATGGAACAACATGGCTTCATCAAAGGACGATCTATCTAGGGGGTGATCGTCTTGGCACATGAAATGATAAGGGATCTCAACGTCAAAGCACGTGGTTCCAATATGGCGATGAAGGTGGATATGAGCAAGGCCTACGACTAGGTGGAGTGGAGTTTCTTGATCAATGTTCTAAAAGGTATGGGTCTCTTGCACTGGAATATTGATTTAATCTTTCGTTGCTGTAGTTCAGCATGGATGTCGATTTCCTTCATGGGAAAAAAGTTCGGTTTCTTTAAGGCAGTCCGTGGGATTCGTCAAGGTGATCCCATCTCGCCAAGTCTATTAGTCATCACTCAGGACATCCTCAGCCGCCTCATGCATAGGAACCTTGAATGGAATATGATCATGCCCTTTAGACGAAGGATGCGCTTCCCTCCAGTGTCCCATCTCATGTTCGCAGACGACTCCATCTTCTTCATCAACGCATCCAATAGGTCAGTGTGAGGCCTAAACAGAGCATTAGAGGAGTATTGTTGTATGAGAGGAATGATCATTAAAAGAAGTAAGAGTCACATTTATATCTCACATACCTGTCCTGAAAGGCGTATCATCATGGTGGGGAGCATACTGGGCATGCAGAAATGTAACATTCCCTTGCTATATCTTGGAGCCCCAATCATGTCTAAGCAACTGCGTATTCGGGACATTGATTCCATCGTCTGAAAAATCACAGCGAATGTTATGAACTAGAAGAACCGTTTCCTGTCCTTCAGAGGAAGAATAGCCCTGGTTAACAGTTTCCTCACGACCACCCCGATTCATGCCCTTTCCGCCATTAAGGTTACCAAGGGTGTTATTCGTTCCATGGATAGGATCTTTGCCAGATTTATTTGGGATCCTAAGAATGAGGGGCGATGGTACTGGGTTTCTTGGCGGAGCATGGCGCGGCCGATCAAGGAGGGTGGCATCAGCGTCCGTAACGTCTTGGATTCCCTCTCTTGCATGCATGCTAAAATGGCATGGGAAGTCCTGAAAAAATGCATGTTATGGGGCTCGAACATGCAGGAATGCTATCTCAGTAATGGGGAGGGAGGAGCTGTGTAGGCATCCCCTTTATGGTGTGTGCTTCATCCCCTGGTGAATGTTCTCAGACCTCATTCTCGGGGGATCATCGGTACTGGTGACATATCCTTTTGGCATGACAACTGGTGTGGGGAGTCCCTTGGTTTCCCGGGATGCCCTGTTACCAATATTTCCTTCCAAGAGGCCAGAAACATCCCTCCTTTCATTGGTGTTGTCCTTAAGAAGAACCAGGAGGAGATGTTTAACCTCATTGATATGTCCTCGGCCCCTGATCGGTGTGTATTCACCCCTTCACCGTCTTGTAACTTCACCTCCAAAGATTATCGTCGGGTTTCTTCCATGCAGACAGCGGAGGTCCCTTGGACTGACACACTATGGGATAACGCCATTCCCACTAAATTTAATTTCCTTTCTTGGAGAATCTGACACAGAGGACTTCCTACAAACGAGAATATCACAAGATGCGGGGTGAGTATGGATTCCAAGTGTGTTTGTTATAAGCGGAACAAGGAGGAGACCTTGGAGAACTTGTTTTTTTATAGCGAATGGGCGCGCGAGGATTGGTCCTTCTTTGGTGCTTTCATGTGTTTTGATATTCTATCCATGGAAGATCAACCCTTCATTTATCGCTGGTTTCATGGTTCGGGTGATGCGGGCCCGGAGAGAAGAGCGCGTACTCTGGTGTTTAACACTGGTTTTTGGAGTTTGTGGCATGCTCGTAACGTGTTTTTTCATGAAGGTGTATCCTCCTCAGCTCGCTCCATCATCTTCCGAGTCAGGAACCTAATTTTGGATATGGTTTTTGTTCTCGGTTCCTGGAGGGAGGCACCCACTCTGTAGTGCCTTCTTCCCTCGGTTCATCATCCTCCTCCGGCCCCTGCTCCGAGTACCGGTCACTAGGTCCACTGGCTTCCCCCGAATCATGGCTTCAAGCTTAACACTGATGGCTCCTGTCTTGCAGGTTACATCATAGGAAGGGGACTCGTTCGTGATCATAATGGTTCAGTATTGTTTCCTTTCTCCATTCGGTTGGGCCCAGGCACTTCGCTCCTTGCAGAGGAGAAGAGTATGATGGCTGGCCTCCAGGAATGCATCAAAGGGGAGTGGTTCTAAAGGAAGTGGAAACAGATTCCTTGATACTCTCAAATGCCATTCAGGGAATCGGGAGCATTCCTTGGTCTATCGAGTTCATTACCCGGAGGTTCCGGTGTATCATGGGTACTATAACTAGAGTTTCTCGTAACTAGTGGGAGGGAAATAAAGCTGCGGACTACCTGGCTTCTATAGTCTCACCAGGCCTTCATGACATTTTATTTCATACCTCTCTCAGTCTGAAAGCAACAGGGATTAACATCATCAGAGGGGATGATCTCGGCCTCCATTACTTCAGGCCCCTGTAGCCTCTGTTTTTCTTTATTTTATCCTTTATCTTTTTCCTCTTATCTTGTCTGATTCTTTTCTGTTTTTTTTCTTTTTTTCTCTCTCTTTGTACGGATGCTTTGGTCCTCGCCTTTTTTGACAAAATTTTTTAGAAAAATAGAATGGAATGGAATGGAATGGAAAAACAAAGAAACTCCAAGAGAAAAAAATGTTTTTATTGGACAACTTGAGACTATGTACATTTTTATCCTTAATAAGATTCCATGAAAAAGAAGTTACCGATATTTATGGATCATCTTTTATAAGGACTTAAAATTGAAGCACCATTCTATCCCACACTTTCTTTTATTCCTCTTGATTTATTTCCCCACATTGAGACCTCTTACTAGGATATGATCCTACATGTCAATCCAGTCCCTCTATTCTCTATTGGGGTCCACCCGAATTATCCTTTCTATCATTTATCACCATAATTTGTTTGAGCATGGGTCGTAAGGGATTCATTATCCACCATTTATTCTACATTATTCATTAGTAGATTTACAGTTTGATAAACATCCATGCATGTATTCTGCAGTACATCCCTGGTTGGAGCAACCACTTAGACTACATCAGCTGCATCCCCTACTCGAACAACATTGACATTTATGTTGATAACACCTTCCCTCAATTGGGCTTTCACCTTCCTGGAATAGTGGGTCTCCATTGTTGAAGGCAGGTGTGAATAATCCTTGCACCCTTTTTTTCCCACCACATTGGAACTTCCTTCTCCTCTAACTACTAGTGTCGCTACTATAGAATTCATGAGCATTGACTCCTGACAGCTGGCATAAAGAGTCATCAACAGAATCCTCCCGTGGGATACCCTACTCCTCATTGTGTGGTACTGTTCGATCAACCACCAGATTCTTCCCTTCATCCTCAAAGATCCCAATGTGGTTACATATCATAAAATTTGGCAACACACTCCTCGGGAAAGACTTGATCGTTTGAGATTGCACAACCTACGTACCCACAAAACCCTTGTTCTAAATACCTTCAAGGACAACATCCCTGTAAGAAGATGTCTTGGGAGCCTTTGGATATTCCTCAACACCCATTTGAGTTCCCACATCAAGATTAGAATCATGATCTTTCAGGATATCCACACCAGATCTGGAAGTAGCTGGTGGATCCACTTTATCCAATACTATGTGATCCTCCAATTCAACTACCTTTAGACCCATATAATGTTTTAATCTAGAAATAATATCCACAACCTATGGTTTAACATCTTTATTCATCTCACTCATTGCATTGACTATAAGAACCATGGAACATCGCTACTGGAGTTGAGACTCTCGGATGTTGGACTCAGGGACAGTCAAAACCGCATGATAAATCGCTCTTGTAGTAGCCCCACACACCTCCTCACACACACCCACCTACAATATCCCTCACCTAGACAACGGGATCAACCTGCACCTCATGTCCCTCAGAAGTACTGATCACATTTTGACTAACCCGGATCCCATAATGGTAACCTGAAGCCTGGTCGCCTAGCCTCTTGCATCCCAAGAAGAACACTGGCCACGATTCAAACACCACCCTCTGTTTCCATCAAAAATATTCTCCTACAAAAATCCACAACCACTCCACTGGAGGTTTTACCCTTATCATTCAACATGGTATTACCCTTATCATTAAATACATGGTTTATTTATATAGGGGATATATCTTCATATACATGTGTAGATTCATCAAGTACAATGGTTTATTACCATGATTTACGTCTAAATATGGTGATTATTTAATGCTTCCCATATCCCTTCAACACTATAATGTATTACAATATTTTTGTGGTTGTGTTAGGATATCATTTAATATGATTCTTTGGTAACCATGATTCTCTATTTCATTAATAGAAATTATAATCTTCATGTACTATCCTTTTATATCACAACATAATATTTTATGATATAGTTCCCTTTAAGGAAATTTAATATTATTAATATATTTATTTAAACTCATCACCAGGATTAAAGAAACAGTTATAAAGTATTACCATTTTTTATATAAATTTAATTTTGTAATCAATTTTTTTAAATATTATTATAATTCTTTCGGAATTTTTAAAAATATTTACCTTTAGTGAATAAGAAAAAATTTCAAAAATTTCAAAACTATTAATTTGTTTAATTTAAAACAAAATTTTAAATGTAAAACAATATGTTTGATTTTTAATATTGGTTACTTAACATCATTTTGAATTAAAATAATCTAACTAAAACCATTTGGATATTAGTTTAAATATTTTTTTACATAAATCAATTTTATTTGTTAAACTAAAATTTTATGGGAAAACATTTTTCAACGCATTTTTTAAGAATATTTTTGAATTAACATTTAGAACATATAGGCATTGAATTTGAAAAAATGAACCTCATATGTTTTATTATATTGTTATAATTTGGTAAATAGTTCATTTTTCCTTAAATTTTGAGTAGTAATATTAATAAAATTTGAAACCTTTGTATATGGAATTTTGAGTAATTATGTTTATAAACTAATGTGATTTGATATAAAATCTATCATAATTTTTTTATTTCATTATATGAGAATATTTAGACCACAAATCACCCGAATCTTAGTAATATGACCTTCTTTAAATTTATAATTGATTATAACTTTTATAATATTTATGTAAATGATAAATTAAAAAATGTCAATTTTTTGCATATAATAAATAAAATATTTTTTGAATTTGATATGAAAACAATATATTGAAAAATAAACTTATATTCTAGATATAATTGATTTTCTATCATTTTTATTTATATTTAATTTTTTGAATTGAAATTATTACATTAAATGGTCATACAGTGTCCATACAATAAATGGAATGTTGTAGAAAAATCATGAAAATGTTTTAAAAGAATAAAAACACATTTCATGAGATTTTTATAGTTCCCCGTTACTTTTATATATAAATATAACAAATTATAATTTTTTGATATATATATATATATATTAATTACATATACGTCTTCATTGATTTTATGTCAAATTTAAGTTTTTTTTTTCAAAATGAAAATTTATAATACTTTATGAAAACAATGTTTTATAAAAAATATTTCAAAATAATAAAAATATTGAACTTGTATAAAAATGGTTGGATATTATAAAATTATTAATATTTTTCCCTTTTATGAGCCAATTCTAAAATGATGTGTATATTTATAACCCATTAAAAATTAAATAGTAGTTAAGATGGTTATGGTTAAAAAAGGTTACTAAAGGGGTAAAAAATGTAAAAAATGATATTAAACAATTGTAAATTTCATTAGATTATTATATAACGACCATATAATAATTTAATTTACAGACTAGTAATTTTGGGAACCACATTTCCTTGAATGCGACATTATTATATTTTTTTACTGTAAAAATTTACAATACTGCCCCCTACATCCAAAATAAAGGGAAACCCCTTCTGTGTTTTCATTAATCTACATTGTGAAAAATATATCTCCCAAAACCAACCTGATTATCATCTAATATTTTCTAGCTAGGATTTATATGTTAGTGTTTTTAAATAACAATTCGATATATCCTTAATATAATCTAATCGAAGTCTAACTAATAATATTTAATCATATTTACCGAACCTTTAATGTTTATTTCATCTAATACATACTCTTAATATATTGTTCATATCAATTAAATAATATCACAACTATAATTAATATAATTATATGTTATTGTTATTTTTGGATAACAATTTTCAATCTCTTTTATAATAAGAAACTGTTACTTTAACACATGGATATTATATTATAATATATGAATATTCATTACATGATATTTAAATCCACTCCATTATCATTTAGGATTAGTATCTTTGGAAACATGGAATACTAAACAAATTGTTAATAAAATATATACATTTTCACCCACGAATTTCTAAAAAATCGCAACCCTTCAAAGATATATGATTTATAATGCATTCCATCATATACTAGTGAAAAATATTTAAAATGTTGAGATTAGATGCTCAGTAATGATAAAAAAGATAGATATCAAGGATCAAATAAGAAAAACATGAGAATATGTGTATAATAAAATGATCATAAAATATTAAAACCATAATATGTATATGAGTGAACATAATATTATATCACGAAAAAGTTATTGGTATTTGGTACGAAATGAATTATAAAGGAATTAAGGAAGATAACCCATGAGATATTAATATCGGTATATAACATTGATATTTAAAATACAGGTAATCATAGAAAATAATACCCTTATTTTTAAAGGATCATTTATGAGGATATAATAGAGGAATGAGGTTACTACCCAAAAATAATTTTATTAAAAGTTAACTCCAAATAATATCATAATGAATAGAGATCCCTACAAAAATGGTTTCACTCCCCATTATAGTCATGTCTATCTCACAACATATGAATCTTTATCCAATTCATTATAGGGAGATATAGGTCCCTACCATCACATAATGAAAATAATAAATATATACTATATAATATTACAATAAGTTAATGATATGAGAACATATTTAAATAAATGGGTTCATAAATATTTCATAATAAAAAAACCAATGGAAATGAAACATGTTTCAAAAACATTTCATCATAACATAAGCCATGGAAAATGAATGGGTTTCATAAATATTTCATCTTTTCATCATACAAATTAACCATCTAGAGAAATAGTGATGATTTTTTCCTTATAACAAACCCCCAATAAAACATATATAATAACCTATAATGTGATCTTAGATATAATGTAATTTTGAATTATATCATGGAATAATTACTGAAGAAAATAACCTTACTATTTAAAAATGATTAATTTTTTTCAAAAATGTTAAATAATAAAATAATAAAATATTCATTAAAAATGGACTAGAAAAAATATAATATAAAAAATCTATGAATTAATTTTCTGTGAATGTTGGAAATAAGTTCATTCTCTATATGTTATGAAATAAATCCTTCTATATGTTTGTTGAAAAAGTCACAGAGTAAAATGTTTTAGAAAAAAAAATTCCACTAAAACCATTTTTAAAAAAGTAAAACTTCTTTATTAATGACATAAAACAATATTATGTGACTGGTAAAAGAATCTATTTCTTTTTAAATGAATTGATATGAATTGGAAAAAATTTCATACTAAAGATAGAAACATAAGCAATCGTAAATATTTATGAGACTGGGAAATAAACCCTTACTACATTGGTACCTCTTGAGCCATATAACCCATGATTTAAAGTGTCATATATTTATAAGTATATACTATAAATGTTACATGAAGAATCAGAAAAAAAATAATGGGTAGTATGTACACCACACAAAAGAAACAACTGGTGTATAAATAATGTTTCCCATAGGAATAAAAGACAACAAAAAATCCTATACATTGGGTTTTACTTTATTCGTATGATTCATAAAATTTTGAATAATAAATTTCAATTTATTATAATATAAAAAATAATAATTATTTCTACAGAAAATATTATATATAATCTGTTTATATCAATCCAAACCCCTTGTTTTAATAATCCCTTAATTAAATTGTTATTTACAGGTTTTAACTATTTCATTTATCAATAGTATATCAATTTTATAGTTCTAAAACTTGTACATTTATCATTGTTAAATAATATCAAGAATATCTATGATGATATAAATATCAATTTTTTTACATATTTAGGTTCATAAATAAATGTTATTGAATGAATGAGGAATTATATTGTAAATGTTGAGGGTATGTCATTTGTATGTAAGAATGTTTTCTTCATTTTTCAATGTGTAGAAATAAAGAAAGGTAAATATTAATTAATTTTTTAAAAATCATTATTATATAATATATATCATATATATTCCTAAAATTTATCCTTATTAATAGCCCTATTTAATACAAATGAAATATGAATCACACCACTTCATGGAGCTGGTTTCCCACACATACCATCGAGAGAAGTTACCATTAATCAAAGGATTAGATGGTAAGAAATTGATTATTATATTATTATTATATAAGTATAATATTATCACTATTTGGAGATGGTAAATAGTACATACACACGATTGATATTTTCACATCTCACTTGATTAGAAAATATGGTGGTTTCATAATCAAAATAACAGTTAAAAGTATTGAGAATATGTAATTTATTATTTTATAACAAATACCACATATTTATAAGTGGTAATGAAGTATAGAAAATAAATTTATTGGTTTAGGTGATTAAAAATTCTTAGTAATGAATCCTTTAATTCATCTAAGAATTATTATAGTGTAGTTATATTAGGATTTAAAAAGACCTTATAATTTTTATAGGGCTGTTTATAATGGATATTGGATGAGTTATTTTTAGTTTTAAGGATCAAATTGGTCGGAATATATGAGAGGGAAGGTACAATTTTATAATTAAGGTGAAGGGACCTTTTTGAATTTCTGAAAATTTTAAATCATAATAAATTCATTCCCAAAATTAATTCCACCAGATGGCCATTTATTTGAATAAAGGTAGCATACTGATTTGATAACTTCATAAAATATATTTTAGATGTGTTTTGGATTAATTTAGGACTATATAGTTATGAATAACGTATTCATAACATATTGTAACTCGAACAACAATAACAATTTTTTTTATTAAATGGTTGTAAATTTTTAATTATAATATAAATATTAACCAATAAATTGTCAATTTATGGAAAAATATGCCACATAATATCCTCTATATATTATTTATTTATTTTTATTAATTTTATGGAAGTATTTGTTGATAAATTATCTTTATCGTTTGTAATTAAAATATTCATTTAATTTAATAATAAATGCATCGAGACCACAATATGATTAGAATATAATACATTAAACCATACCTAAAATGTCATATTGAACATGAAATTTATTATCTCACTTTAGATAAATCATATTATTGACTTTAATAAATTTTAAAATCATTTATTATATTATTTATAATATAGATACATAGTATATCAGTGTTGAAGAAGAAATTAAGGTCATTATATAATTAGTAAACACTATAAATAAATTTATATCAATAATATAATTCGGTATTCTCATAATAAAAACATATATTCATTCATAGCACAATTTTTGACTGATGTGGATAAATGATGAAGAAAATAAACAAAGGTAGTGGTATTTTGTAACTTTGTTTAATTTAAATAAAAATATAAGTCATTTTCAAGAAGAAGTTTCCATTAATCAACTGAATTTCAAGAATAATGAGTTATTTTTCAAATTAATTTCATATAATAGTATTTTCACATATAATTATTTCTTGATTAGTGTTTCTTTAATCTCAATTAACTATATCTAACAATTTCAAGAATGATAAATCTTACCATGGTTATTATTCATATAAAGTGGGTGTTATTACAAAAATTGGACCTCCTGAATATAAATAATTAATTCCTTTTACAAAATTCAATACCTATAAGGGTATTAAATTAATGTCAATGAATGTGTGGAAAACGAGATATAAACATCTTTTAAAAAGAAAAAATATGATAATGAACCCTGATTTATTTATTTTTATGCATAGAAATATTTTTGTTGATTGTTTAAGTAATTTATTCAAGTATATCATATTAATATTTAATTAAAAATAATTCTCTAATAGGGATTAATTTATTTTTTTTAAAAAAATCATAATTCACATAAGTTATTTTAGAGAAATATTTCATTTTATTTTAAATGATTTTGGTTTTAATTTGTAATCGATTGATAAAAAAATTAATTTCAAACATATATAAAGATATGTTTTAAATGATTTATTTAATCTTATTCATCCACTTAAATCAAAAGTACTTATACTGACATTCGATTTAAATAATAATATTTAAGTTTTATATTATGATTTTTGAAACTCAGTTTAACATGTAACACATTCTATCTAATAATTAAAACATTTGAAATAGAAATATTCCAAAAAAATATTATTTTGTAACATTATACACCCATTAAAATTAATTCACCATTGAAATATGACACTATAATAAAAATAAATGAGGTTACTTCTTTCTAATAAGATTCTTTGGTTTATACATTGCTTCCTTTAATTGGTAGTTTCTAAAAAAATAATGGAATTGTTGAGTGGTCTTGTTTCATACAACATTATCACTATGATAAAAAATATATATTATTAGTTCTTTATTATAAATATATTTCTCCATTTTTTATATTTGATATAATGAAATGCGATAGATCATTTATGTACATTGTTGCGAGAGACATGTAAATCCAATCTAAAAAATGAGAGAGATTTAGTGAAAGCATCAATCAATAATCTCTTATCCCGATATGATCAACAATATTAAATGGAATAATATACTATGCTATTACTTTTTCTATTTTTTCCAAATCTCATCACTATCTTCTAGGGAGATATTCATTAAAATACCATATCAACAACTTCAAACTCTAGATCTTTGTAACGATTGTCAACATAAATTTTCCATTGAATCCATGATTTCCTTATGTGTTTTTGAATGAACAGTCAATATCTGACATATAATCATCTATGTAATGTTCTAATAAATTTCTTTTTCCAACATAATTCCTATATTTCAGAACAATAAACTTCATCTCATAGATATCTTCATTAGGATCCATAAAAATATCGGAATGAAAGTTATTATTAGAAGAAAATTAAACCAAATAAAAGTATTAATCCGAACACCCATTAAAATAAAATGTTATATCTATCCACATGAATTATATAGTTAGAATTTTCCTCTCATACAGACCACATACTTGAGGCTGATATGTAGTGATTTTAAGTATCCACCCATAAACATTACATATTCTTGTGATTTTGAACTAGAATAAAAATTATTGAACATCTGAATATATTTTATGTTTAGTGTTTTAGAGAATTCAGATTAACTCATACAAGTAAAATTCATAAAATAATGGTTTACACATATACATTATATTTATTTTCTCATAATACATGATCATTAAAATAATGTATGGTTAATCTTTATGAAAAAGGTTTATAATTTTCACATTGATCTAATCACTGTTCCAACCCCCCTTAAATAATATATAAAAATATGATCTGGTATGAGAATAAAATATTATTATAAGAAATTTAATTAATGAATATGTATTTCCAATGATAATCCATAAATACATTTCCTCTTCAACACAATATTTTACCATGAAAAAATAATCGTTTTAAAGGGAGCATTGGCTAAATAATTTTAAAAATAATTTTTATAAAAACTCAATGTAATTAATATAAGATAAATGTAGGTAATTTGGGACAACATATTCATTATCACTATTACCAATATGGTAAACCATATGTGCAAACTGCAACTCTTAAATGCCCAAAGTATTTGAGGTCATAACATAACAAAAAAATCATGGATTATCACAAAACCACTCATCATTTGATAATAATATGACCAAACATCCTTGTTTTATCAAGGAACAAACACTATTTTTTTTAAAATACCACCAATAATCTTAAACTATTCACATGAATCCTAAATTAATCATAAATCAAGAAATATTGCATCATAAAACATTGATTCAAAGAATACTGTTTATATTTGAAAATAAATCATTCCGAAAAACATTGCACATAAAATGGAATAATTTTTTTTAAAATAACCATATAAACATAAAATTATGATAAAAAATATAATAAAAACATCTATTTAAAAATTTTTCCATTCCAAATAATTTTCAAAACCCGTTCTTTTTGAATTTTTTAAAAGAAACATTAAAAGAGAAATTTTAAATTAAAGTCCCCTACCATAGGTTATACATCCATAAAATGTCTTCAATACTCTTTTATAATGGTTTAATATGTGTTATTAATTTATTAAATAACTATATTCATTTTTATAATATATTATATTATCATTTTAAAACAACATTCCACCAATTTAGTAATAATATTTCATCATTCTCATTATTTAAGGTGAATTTGTATCAGGATTTCATGGTTTCTTAACTGGTGCATATTTACAGATTTTGTTTAAAAATGTGAATGTTATCAAAGAAGTCAACTTTTATGGTACTAATGAGCATTCATAATTTGAAATGTTTCCATAGAAACTTTTCCTTTCACATATGAGGATGATTTTTATGATAAAACATTAATGATAAAAGTTTAGTATATTTTTCTGACCATCATGAACTAGATTCATTTTGATTAAATTATGGAAATATATTTATTACATAATTTAAGACAATGAAAAATATATAAATATATTTCATTTTAAAAATATATAATTGATTTTATGATTTCCATGAATTCTTTAATGGGAAATGAGAACACATCATCCACACAAGCGGGGAATCAAAAAATATTGTATGAGGATTTCATTTTTAAGAATAGAAGGAGAAGAGAAGAGATTTGGTGATGGATATTACATTAACATATTAAAATAATTGAATATATATGATAATGTATTTATTAGACAAATTTTGGTCGGTGGTGGGGATAAGGTATAAGATACATATACTTAAAAATGGAAAGAATGCAGATTCTTTTTTATGAATATTGTATCTTTAAGACCCTCCTTAAAGAATTTGGAATAAGTCTTTTGTTGAAAATAAATAAAACTAGAATATGGATATGTATGTGGAGAATATTATTTTGTATACAATAGTAAAGATATAATAATCTAGTTAGTGGAATTATGGGAAGGAAGGAGTTCCCTATTATAAGTGATGTGAGGGGAAATTAAAAAAATTTCAAACTACTAAAATAAAATAAGGCTTCCATAGTGAAAAAGACTTATTAATATCATATAAAGAATATGAAATGAAATTATAGACCATATATTACCACTTTTTTCATATTTTTTATTTTTAGGATTTTTTTAATAATTTAATAAAATATTATATTTGTCAAAATTCAGTATAGTCAATATTAATTCTTTTTATTACTATGACTTAAAAAACAACATAGAAGTGAAAAATATTAAAAAAAATATTTTATTAAAACAAAAAAATGTCATAGGTATCATGAAAATTCATGGTTCATCTTAATTATCACAAATTACATTTTATTTAATATTTTCAACATCCTATAGTTGATATTATTATTAACTTAATAATTATTACATCATCATCATGTAAAAATATAAGGTATTGGTTCATTTTAAACATTTTCCACTAAGAAGATAAATATTTTATCTTTATATATAATATTTATAATCCAACATTTCATTTGGAATACTATGTATTAAAAAGTTATATGAATTAGAAAACATTGATTGAATAGTTTGGATTTCATTTAGATAAAATATTTTTAAGGAATTAATGAAAAAATTGTGTGTTCGAAAAAAAAATCAATTTTTTAAAAAATAATAATCCATTAATATTTCGATAAATTTATCTGTCATTTAATAGTTCCAATAATATTACTGATAATTATTTTGTTGTCTTTTCATCAGCTTTTACAACCGTTGCGTTAGTATTGGTTAAACATTAATGGTAATTATATTATTTAGAAAATTTGAATATAAATTTCTATCCTAAAATTAAATTAATTTTGTTAAAATAAATATTTAATATTCATTACTTTTTTATATTTACTCATATCCATGTTATGATTTCTTATATTAAATTTTAAATATGTATTTTCATTCCATACACAAGCATTACACAATAATTTGGATAAGATTCATGTTATACAAATATAAAATTATAAAAATATTATCATAATTAAATAATATTGGAGAAAAAATCATTGAAATACTTCATATTACTCAGTTATTATCTATAATGCACCAAATTATATTTTTCCAATGATGTGATAGCTTTGCGTCGACATTGAGATTTCTTTTTATATGAACCATGAATGAAATTATAATTTACTTATTAGAAATTGTTTTTAAATAATATTTATATTATATTATCATCATTCAGTCATTCCCTATGTTCAATAAATTTTATTTCATAATTATTTTTTTATGGTATTACAAAATATACTGTATTTTATAAAAAATGTATTTTTTACTATTCGCCCAAAATTTGACCTTTTCTGACAATTCCAAAAAAAATTACTATAGACTAGTTTTGAAAGGATGATTTAAAAAAGTATGTTAATAATAAAAAAATTATTTTTTGATACATCTAAAAATAATTTATAATATTTATAAAACACTATGAAAATTATTTATTTAGAAAATGTATTATGGATGATTAAAATGTTTTTAATAAATAATTATTATTTTAGGATCATTACCAAATATATTTACATTTACTAGGTTCTATATATTTCATTCAAACATAATTTATTCTTATTCCTTACCTCCAAATTAATAGATAGGATATAATAGTCATATTTTAAATAATAATATTTAGTTTTTCAGTTTATGCTCTTTGTTTCTTATAAGGAATGCTCTCATACATAGCTTTTAAATAAAAATTTTAGATAATATATTATAATATATAATATATTTCATCTTCTAAAATTGAAATCAGTTTTGGAAAATAGGTTTTACATTCCAAAACACCTTTTTTGAAATCCCACATCTGATAAATTGTTATTAAATTTTATTTATAAAAAGAGAGTAAGGAAAGAATAAAGATCACCTTAGATAACACATAATAGGTTTATATGTAGGAGAACATAATTGGAAAGAGAAAAGAAGGATATAGAAGACAACAATACTACTAAATACCTATATAAAGTGATACAAAACATGTTCATATGTATATTAACCCCCATAAATCTATAAATCTAAGTTAGGTTAAAAGGTCATTTATTTCTATGTAAGAAAACTATTCGTATATGATTTCATATTTTAGAAATACTTTAATGCATAGTATATGAACTTGGGTAAATTTACTAACTTTAAACGAATAATTTCCTCCACAAACTCATGTTTTTCTCCAAATGATGGGCATGAATTTATCATGCTTGAAGCACAAAAATCAACTTTTATGGATAACTAATACACAAAATAAAAAAATATTCCTCACCTTTCTATGAATCAATTAAAACCATTTATTGTAAGATAATATTAGATAATTTAACTACTATAAATAATATTTAAATTTCAAAATTAATGCCCAATGTTAAGAATATATCATTAATCTAATAACTATCCATTAACTTCAACTATAAAAATTGATCTATAATAAGATTGAAACCCATAAATATGAGGTATTTGATCACATATCTTTCCATGTTAAATTTATTATGTGTTACCAAATCACATAAATCACTCTTAATATATTATACCAAAAATATGATTTCCTAAATCACATAATCCCCATGTATGATAAGAAACTCCATAAGTAAGATATATCATTATAACTGCACAATAAATTCATATATTCATCCAATATATATATATAAACTAGTATTAATCAAATAAATTACCTTAGTATTATGTTTTAAATAAATATATAGTGATACCAAAATTGTGAACATTTAAAAAAATAACATTATACACTTAATTACAAAATCATTTTCTAATCCCATTGTTATCTTTACATTAAAAAATATGTTCCCAAAACAAATATAAACATTATACATCAAATATTTAAAATAATAAATATTTCTTACAAACTAGGACATCATATTTTCCAGTGGTAGGTTTTCACCCTTATCATCCTTTGGCGTGGGTTTAAAACATGTGTCTTTTCTAGTCATGAAAAGTTGTATCCCTACCTACAAGTTGTCCATTTTTTCTAAAATGATAAATCATATAATATTCCTATAAACTTAAAAATTATGCTAAAAAGTAACTATAGTATATTTATCAATAAAGAGATATCTTACCCACAATGGTTAACTCATTCCTTTTATTTGTCATCCCAAAATGTAATGACCAATAATTACGTCATAATTCTTAATACATATGAACAATAAATGGTATACATAAATTTAATATTATGTATGAAAAATTAAAGATAATTCTTCTTGAAGTATCATTTATTACCAAAACATGTTAATCCTAAGGGTTACACATTCATTGAAAATCTATTAAGGGAGAAGAAAAATTCTCAAGGTACTATAAAAATATTCATCATCAAAATTGAAGAAATTATTTTAATAATATTATCATCTTTAAATATACAACCACTTAACAAATATTGAATCCTAATTTGTAGAAACTGTAGATGTTAAATGTTATTCCAAATCCACTACCTATATATTTAATTGATGTTTACTGATAAGTCATTCTCTAATACAATGATATGAATTATATCTCTTTTATTGATAATATTCAGTCTAGATATTATTCAAAATTTATGGATAAGAAAATAATTCAAGCAATAAATCTACATTTCTAGATCTTATTGTCATTAATTTTATCAATATGCACGCATTTTTTCAATATGTATGTGTTTATGTTGTATCTGGTATCTCACTCTTGGTGAGATTTTTAAGAGTTCATATCTTGAAATAAAATAGAATAGATTAAATGATATATAAAATTTATCATAATTGAATATAAGTTTGATAACTCTAACAATTTCTTGTTGTTGATTTCAGTAGTCAATATGAAATAAAAATTTGATTAACATGATTTTGAAATAATTGTGAATATAAAATCATCAAGGAGTGATAAGAAGGTTGTGAAATAAATATATATTTGCATATTGAAAAACAAGCCTTAAAATTTGGATAGAATATCACATAAACAAGTTATTAATTGTTAAATGAAAATTAATATTCAGGGTAAATATAATAGCAGAAAAAGATTATAATACACTAATAATTTATCCAATTTATATCTATGTTGATTAAGGTTTTTATCTGATCATCCTAAATTACCATAGAACTCTAATATTCTCAATACAATATTAAACATTGAGGTTATATAAGATCATTAAATTATGCTCAAATAACATCACAAAATATATTGCCATCTAAACCCTCATATCGTACCAACTAAAAGGGCCCAACCAAAGCCACTACATAATAAAGATTTATTAAATTTGAATTCACATTATTATATATCTTAAGACTATTTATATCTAGAGTATTAATGAATTAACAGTAACTATTACATGGAAAATCATTTTGAATATTGTGATAAGAATAAAAGATCATAAAGTTACATAAAAGGAAGTAAATTGTTAATCCAGTGGAAATTCATAAAAATCTTTTCTCTTAAAAACACCTTCTTACCATGTAACAGTAATCAAATTTTCTTTAATACCATTATCTTATCTTTTTTAAAATAAAAATATTTCATAAAAACTGAAAATAAATCATATAAGTGTAAAGTATTTAATTTGGGATATCATTATATTTATCAGTCATACCAATGGATTAACAAATATGACTCACCTCTAATATCAGAGTACCCACTATATTACAGTGTATTACATAACCACCCTTCCTGGGTTTATCATATAACCACCCGTCATTTCTTAATAATGTAACCATATATACATAGATTATCATAGAACCACCAATCCTTAAATAATTACAAAACAACCCATCACCACAAAAAACTACCTTGAACCATAACATTAACAAAAAATAATGAAATAATGTATCATAAAATAGTCTTTGAAGAAAATAAACATTAAAATTGAAAATCAATCATTTTGAGAAATCGTGCACATACAATAGATATTATTTTAAGAACAATTAACTACAAAATCATTTAAATTTTGATTGAAAATATCATATAAAAATGAATGTGGGAATTTTGTTTCATTCCATAGATGTTTGAAAACAATTTTTTTTAATTTTTTGAGATGAAACGTTGAAAGTGAAATGTTTAATGGAAAGTCCCTATCCAAAAGTTTGAAATCATCCAAACATATTAAAAAACTTATATAATGGTTTAAATTGAGATATTAATTTATTTTTAAGCAATATTCATATATATAATAACATATATGATGTATTTATACATTTTTCCGTACATTTATTAGTAATATATCATCATTGTTATTGTTTTAGGTCAATTTGTTTCAAGGTTTCATGATCGGTTAACATGTGTATATTTATGAATGCAATTGTAATATAAGAATAGAAATAGAAAATTGAAATTATATAGTGCTAATATACTTGATGAATTTTGAATGGTCTATATATATTTTTCCATTTTAACATGAGGATGGTTTATTTGATAAAACTTTAATGATATAATTTTAGTTCATTTGTATGACCATCAAGAATTAGCTTTATTTTGATTAATTTCATGGGTATATATTAATTCTATATTGTGAGACCATATTTAAGATATGTATATTTATTCCTTTTTAGAAAATTATAATTCAATTTTAAATTTCCATTAAGAATTTAATGGGGAACATACACTCATAATCCCTAAAAGCATTGAATGGACAAAATCTAGAAGCTAATTTCACTTTTGATTATTAAAATGGGAAAATATGAGATTACATGATGGATTATAAAGTAACATAATAATATCCTTATATAAAAATGATACTAGATTTATAATGAAAATATTGGTAGGTGGTGAGGATAAGGTATAAGAGGGAATGAATTCAAAATAGAAATAATTATGATTTTACCACAAGGCTATCATCTCCTTGAGAACATTTTTGAAGAACATAGATTTGGTCATTTGGTGAGAAAAAATGATTGAATTTAGATAAGGATATATAAATCATAATTTGTAAATGAATGTTTGACATAGAAGTCTCATGATGGTTAACTGAAGTGAAGTAAGGTGTTCTCTTTTAGAATTGATGTGAGAGGAAACAATGATATTTTTTAACATTAAAATTTTATTAGTCTATATTTTTTCCAAAGGCTTCCAAATTACATATAAATAATAAATGATGAACTTTTATCCCACTTCTTATCTTCATTGTTCTTATTTATTATTCAATTAATTATATAGGAAAATATTTTATTCTATGGAAAATCAATATTTAGAAATATAATACTATTTATTAATATGACATTAAAAACTACAAAAAAATATTAAAATTTTAACAAAATATATCATTATATAATATAAATTTCATATTTATCATCTTAATCCATGGTTCGGCATAATTATCTAATTTTTTTTAAT
This sequence comes from Viscum album, assembly GCA_963277665.1. Lineage (NCBI taxonomy): Eukaryota > Viridiplantae > Streptophyta > Magnoliopsida > Santalales > Viscaceae > Viscum > Viscum album. Next base: position 1,644,813,255 of record OY728145.1, read on the forward strand.
TTTAAAAGTTTTAATATCATTTAATTAACTTATTTGATTAATTTAATAATTATGACATCATAATAATGTAGGAAGTGTGGAAATTATTTTTTTCCTAAAAAATATAAAAAATAACTATTACTAATATAAATATATTATCATTCATGAGACTATCTATGTTAATGAATCTATTTTGGATAAATATAAATTAAAATGTTATAGTAATTAAAAAACATATTGAAAATTGTTTAAATTTTTTTATATAAAATAATATAAACGACTTAATGTTAAATAAGTGGATCCATAAGATCCTAAATTTCAATTAAGGATCGTTTTTAAAAAAAAATTATCAACCATTAATATTTAGAAAGCATTTCAGGTCTTTTAATATTTCTCATAATTCTAATTAAAATCATAATATTGATTTTTCTTTTACTTGAACAAGAAATGTGTGAATTGTGAATAATCATAAAATGTAATTATTTCATGAGAAAAAATAAATAAAAATCACTATCATCAAAAATAAAAAATCATATTCAATATAACTTATTATGTTCATTCATTATTTATATTTACTAATATCTAAGTCATGTAAAATTACTTTAATATATTATTTTGACTGTCCATTCTCTGTACAATCATTGCTCAACTATTTCGAAATGTTTCATGCCACATAACACTAAAATTCCAAAATATTAGACAAAATCATCATCAATAAATAATATTTAATAAAAAATTTGTTTATTGGCATAAAAAATCTCAATTATTATCTATGAGGCCCCTGATGTGGTTTTTCAAAATCTACGTAGGCAGTACATCAACATTGAAATTAAATTTTATATTTATCTTGATATAAATTATAATTTACATGCCATAAAATATTTTTGTGTAACATATATAATATGATATTAATTTATTAATTCAATAAGTTTAATAAATTTAATATTATAAATATGATTTCACTATATCACAAAAGATACTATATTTTATAAAAATAAGTATTTATAAAAATTCACCATAAATTTATTCTTCATAGGAAATTATTAAAATATTTTCCACATACTAATTCTGATATTATAATTTCAAAATAGAATTTAATTTAAAGAAAAATGTTTCAAAAAATTCTAGATAATAATTATAATATTTATAATAATCCCAAAAATATATTTTGAAGAAAATATATTTCTGATGACTAGCACTAAACTACTATAAATAATGATATTATTGTATAATGATTTATCAAAATATTTATATTGATTATGATATATATATTTATTTCATAAATTATTTATTCCTATTAATTATCTACTATTAAATGGATAGGTTATAACAGTTTCATTTTAAATAATAATATTTAGTTATTCATTTTACACTTAGTGTTTCACATCTTGTATGTTTTCAAACATGGTATTTTCAATTAAAATCATTGGATACTACATTGCTAAAATATTAATATGTATCCATGGGTTTCTATACCATAATCCAAAACGTAGAAGTAAACCTCATATCCAAATCTGATATAATTGATAGTGGAACCATGCAATATTTTACCTCTTCACTTATGTATTACTGAGTTAGTTGAGAAATATAAGAATCCCCACTACCATAAAAGAAGTGTGATCATTTTATAAGGAGATCATCAATAACACTAATAACATCACTCCCATTATATGTTTTGGTGGGTTTAATGATAAAATCCCTTTTTATGTTTTCCCATTTCTATTCTAGTATGGGAAAAGGTCATAACATCCCCATAATATTCTATCTCATAGCATTAACATTCTGACATAAAAAGCGCATATGAAGATACACTATGATATATATCTTCATTCCATCCCACCATAGTTACTCTTTCAAATCTATTTATATCATTAAAATTCAAGGATAAATATAGAATTAATAACTTTGAGCTTCAACCATAAACTCCATCGACAAATCAACAACCAAATGGAATCATACATGGTTTATGAACATTATTATTCCCTCACAATCAATATTGAACATATGAACATTTACCACCATTATTTAGTATTTATATATTCCTTTTATTTATCTTTAATCACTACATGGATAAATATTTGAATACTCATTTGAGAAAGATATTATTTACCTCCAACCATTATGATTTTCGGATATATTTAATGTATTTCCAAAAATATTTGATCTTTTATGATCCTCACCATAGAAAAAAGTGTAATCCATTCGACTTAGAGTATCAACAACCTTGTTCACTTTCTCTGGTTGGTATTGTATTGAAACTTCATAATCATTAATCATATTTGACCATATATATTTACACATGTTTATCTCCATTTGAGTTAACACAGACAATAAACAATTGTGATGAGTATATATGTCATAATTTTATCTATAGAAACAAATCCCCTATATAATTAATGTAAATTGTTCTATAGCTAACTCCAAATAATGAGGAGGGTAATATTCCTTATGGACCTTCAATTTTACTGATTAATAGTCAATAAAAATATAATTCCACATGAAGAAACATCCATGAGCATTTTTTGATGAATGCATACAGACTATAAATCCTTATCTAGTAAAAGGTAGTTTATATATAATTTCAATGACTATATTTCTCTTGAGAAACTAAAAAAGATCCCCACATTCATCCATGCAATAGAACTTGGATTCCTCATGAGTTAAACAGGTGAGTTGATTCGATATTTTCGAAATATTCTTCTCAAAGAGCCGCCAATATCCCTATAATACATGAAAAATATGAATTATAGTAACAATTTTTGGTCTAGGAAAATATTTAAAATGTTATATATTTGAAGGGTCTACTAATATACCACCACATGAGATTATATAACCAATGAAAGATGCTTATTATATCAAAAATTAACTTTTTGTATCTTTATCATAATTGTTCCCATCCGTATGTTCTAAATCATAATTCAAAAAATACATGCTTGATCTTCCATAAAATTTGAATAAATAATAAAACCACACACACATATATATATCAAAATAAACCTATATTGTTAATTTCTAAAGAAACAATTCTTTAAATGCATCAATATAGTAGGTGAATTATTAATTATCTCAGTAATTAATATAAATTAATAGTGTCTATACCATATAAAAAATTCCATATTTGTTATTTCCTCCATCATGGATTTTAATTAATGATATTAATAATAATGATTGACCATGGAAAATTATTGACAGCTATTGAATTGATAAAATAGGCCAAAATTATGGTGTTGAGGATACTTGTTATTAATAATGATATTTTTATGTTATCAATAATCAAAATAGATTAACATTAATCCATCATTAGTCGTAACAAATAATATTGGTGGACCCCAAGTAGACACACATGGATAAATCAAAAAATTTAAGGATTACCATGGAGTGTGTTATTAAACTATTGTATATCTATTAGGTATATTCTATATGGAGTATTGTAAATTGGTGTAGAAGTCGGTAAGGGTCATATAGAATACAAAACATAATTATTTTGTGGAAGACATGGAATTATTTCTAGAAATACATAATAAACTCCCATATAACAAACATATCATTGATGTCAGGCTTCTCCCAAAATGTCTAAGATAAGCACATTTTCAAATAGGAACCATGAGGCAAATGATGGATTTAATTTCCATTTGGAGATCATTTTTTTTATCAAACTGACTCACGATGAAAGGGTTTCTTATAATATTAACATTATCTTATATTCCTCAACAATTGTTGTGGGATATATGTAATGAAATAAAATCCATTCATCGAATAAAATTTAATTCAACTGGAGGAAGAATGAAACTATTTTTAAGAAACAAAATCCCAAAATCATCAACTAGAGGAGAATCATTAACATTGGATGTTGTCATCATACCATTAATATTTTTTACTTCTTAATCAATATATATTTTATAAGGTTGTTTTTTATACCCATGTAAAATTCATTAGTAATAATTTACTAGGTATATCCTAAATAAATTAATAAATTATTATTTATAGAGTCGATGAAAACTATACCATTAACTATTTTATTACTGTACACATCATCTAAAATAGTGATAACATACTTTTTCCCTTTTTCTCTATGATTTAGTGTGTTTTTATGTTTATTAACATCATTTATCTGTTGTTTTTTCAGTAGTTAGCATAATGCTTATAATCATTTCATTTATTACACATGAGTTTGGTGGTACATTCTGTGGATCATTAAAAATATTTTTATCATTATCATTATTGTTTTGGTTTTATAGAACAAACATTAATGTAATTTATGTTCACTTTTAATAATAATTTTAAATATTAATTATCTACTAATCACATAAATAATTTTATAATGTATAACATAGGTTGTGATAATCATCTATGAATATTTGTCAAACTAAAAGTTTATATAACACATCCACTATGATGAGAATATGGGTGTGTTAAGAAACTATCCATTCATATTTGTTTAAAAAAATTATTTTTTTATTTGAGGAGAAAATTTGATATATTATATAATGGAAAGAGGCTCATAGTACTTTGATTCACTTATCATTATGTACCCCTTGGTAATATCCAGTGTAATATTTTATTATTACAAGGCCTATAGTATAAAATACACATTTATATGTTTCATCGGATGTTCCTCTCTCAGGATATCTTTATTGATCCATAAAAATTAAGAAAATAATGAGTATTATTAGTCATGTTTAATCTTGTATTAATGAAAACTGTGATGACATATGTCCGCACTATGGTACGATACATAGGGTGCGTCACAAGTAATGTTACATTAATGAAAATATATGAGTATTGATTTTTACCTTCTATTCTATTATAGATGTGGTTATCTTAGGTTCTTTTATAGAGAAGATATAACATATAAAAATCCATGATAATAGTTTCATTTAGGAATGATCAATTTCAGTGATGTCAAGGCAACATTCAACGAGAACATAGTTTAATCGAACTGACATGTAACATTTTTGTTTAGTGATATCATGATATATTTATTATTTTACACAGTAGGTGTCCCTATGAGGTATTATGTCCGTGGGGAATTATCAACTTTCTCTATGGGTTCCATGCCATGTTTTGAGAGGCTAGCCTTGGAATTTTGGTTGCATCACCTAATGACACTAAGAAATAGGCCTAGATGGTCACACACTATGTGTATCTAGAATATCGGTTAAATAATATTAATATTATTAATTTTTTAACAAGTTTAATAAATATTATTCCCACTTTTTTTTTGATAATTATTCATGATTTTCTTAATCGAATATATTACATAAGTAGTTATTTGAGATAATATAATGTTAGTAGTATATTTACTCAATATTTATTTTTTATTTATTGAAAATTATATTTATATATTTATTTTGAATAATCCACTGATATTTATTTAAAAATAAATTGACATTATTCAAGGCCTGATAAATAGTTCATCGGAATATCACGTTTAATTTAATCTCCCTATAAGAAATATTCAATGTTGAAAATTATTTTATTAAATAATATTTAATTTAATTATAATGTTAATACAATGTTGATAAATAATGTTAGAATAATTATTGGAAATGGGATTCTATTGGGATTAACTAAATAATAGTGGGAAACTATAAAATTATGTTATTTTAACTATAGAAGTAAATAAACCCCATTATATTATTTTCAAATAGAGAATATTCATTTTTTTTTATTTTGAAAAATTTATTTAGAGAACCCTTTCAATTCCTAGAGATATACCTTTTCTAGGAACACTCCCAATAATAGAGATATATATTTCTTCACATCCCACTCTCAAGTCAAGAGTGATCTAGGAGACCACTTTGAATGTGGTTATTAAGAAGATTGAAGGAAGATGAAACAGAAAATAGGATCTACTATGCTAGAACATAGAGATTCATATGGAAGGTTTTAGAAATCTGGGGAACACATGTAGAATACCTCTAGAGGGAATCTTCTCTTGATTTCTACAATGCAATGATTGTAAAATAGAGATCTGTAATCAAGTCCATCAATGAGGAAATAATTCTTACAATGTAATTCTATAAATAATTAGATTGAAAAAAAATAAAATGTTATGATCCACTAAATATTTCTAGTGTTATAACCCTTTTCTATATTCATTTATTTAATTCAATTGATCAAGATATATATCATTATGTAAATCAATTATTGATCATCAATCATAATAATATGATAATTTTATCATGACCTATCACACACTTATGCTCATATTTAAATCATAAATGAGTTATCATATAAAAAAATAATTATTTATAATTATTTAATGAATTTTTATTAGTTTACACAATTTTTAAATTACTATTAAATTCATGATTAATAGTTATTTTTATTCAAATTGTGAGATATTTTTCTTCCTTCATTGTTTCTATTAGATTTGATCAATAGGAATAATTTTATAAATGATATAAAATCTATGAACTAATCATGAGGTGTTGAGGATTATGGACAGATAACACAGGTTTAAATGCCTTGTAACCATAATTACTTGTCGTGTTTTGGTATTTAATGAAACATGAATTAATTTCAAAATTAATTCAAAAGGTGTGTATTTATGATATTCCTGGCATTTATTTATTAAAATGTGTATTGACTGAGCCAGCCTGGTGCATGATCAATAGTATTTCATGCCGTGTAGCCCACAAAGATAATGTATACTCCCTATAAGTCACATATGGGCCACACATTACCATACATATCATACCTAACTGGGGATATAGTAACATAGAGACCACACATTGTGTAGTCTCTTATACAAATTCTGTACTCCAAATTTTGTGAGGAACAATTTACATGCAGAGTCCCTTGGCATGTTTTATGGATAGATAATGTGAGATTTACATGACATGTAACTCTCTTGTATAGGCCATGCACTATTACCACTATATGGAAATTTAATATTTATATATCATACATTGTAAACATTATAAATATGTGCATGTTTATGGTCATTAAGATTATAGGAAACTCTTTGTGATAGGTTATGATATAGACATATGTTTAATTAATATATGTGTAATATACAAATATAAATATTATGTATCAGTTGTATTAAAATTTTTACTATACATAAATTGAATCATAACACATAACTGAATAAATCATTTAATCCATGTAATCATTATGTTGATACTACACATCATGAATGTACATGATATGTCATGTATTCAATTTTTCACAATAGTAAATAGAATATATGTATAATAAATGTTCGGTAGATTCATATGGGTATTCACCATGTTTCCTAAAAGGTATATTTATGTACCAAACTAATTTTAAATAAATTTATTTAGTTTTTAAAAATTACGATCTATGAGAATCTCATGGAAATTCATCCGACTGTTAATATAAATGAAATCATTAGTTATTGAAGATAAATAATTGATTCGAGGTCAAATTATCATAAATATGAGAGATTAATAATTGAATAATAGTTTTATTAAATTTGAAATTCATTACATGCATGTTAATAATCATGATCATAGACCAAACCACTGTATGAGATTAGTTTTATTTAATTAGGGATTAAATTTAATTTTTTAAAAGTGTTACTTATCTCCTATTTTTATTTAATGATCTATGTACCCATTGTTATTTGATGTAAAACCCTAATAAGCCTCACCTATGTGTGAGGAAAGCATATGTAATGGGTGGACCACCAATTCAATTAGAGGTGGTTCATGTTGGTTGTGGAGGCGAATCTAATCAAAGAGAGATAAATATATTGTCATGGGGAAATCTATAACATGCACCATAATTGGTTCTTGTTTTGTTCTTACCTTGGTCAATTGTAATCTTGTCAACCACTACAATAACTAACCATTAGTAAAATCCCACGATCATACATCTTAATTATTTTATTTATATAATGTTTCATGGTAATTTCATTATGGATGTTTTTATTGATCACATAAAATAATGAAAATAATAAGAATTTTAAAAAGAACAAAAATAAATTGGATTCTATATAAATGTTATCTAAGAAAAGGTTAATCAGATAGGTAAATAAAATAAATTTAAAAATCATGTAAAAATTATAATAATTGTAAATTTACACATAAACATATTAAATCACTCAATTAAATATTTGTTTGTCTATTTTGAATTCCACAACATCAGTTTACATTGAAACACATTTCAATGTTCTTGAATAACCAATGTAGTTGTGGATTTAATTATCTGGATATTTTAGCCTGATGTTTTGGGTTGAGTTCTCTTAGTTCAAATAAAGGTTTGACTACCAAAGGAGGGAATGATGTAACATAGAGGCAAGGGATGAAAATATTAAATTTATGGACTTCATAATTGCGGAGTTAACACAAAAGATCAAGGAACGGTATGTTAATTAATTTGAATTTGTAATTCCTACCAAAACCATTATATTTTATCGACCAAAAAAATTGGGATTCATGATAAGAATATATAAATTTCATTCATAAAACATACCATGAGGCTGGTTATTCTAAAGCAAATATTAACGGATATTGGGTTTTGATAAAATATTGATATAATATTAAAGAAAATATTTATTTATTTTTCTTAATTTTATCGGATAATGTATTAAATCTCCTTGAATATTATTTTTAAAAACAACATTGAAATTAAATCAATCATATCACTTTGATCCATACATGAGTAGGATATCCTTATCACTCGCACATATTTCCAATGGTGGAAAAGTCACTTACATTCTTTCCATCACCATTAGAAGAAATGATATGATTTGGAAGAACCTATTCTGGATTCCTCTAGTAAAGAGGGAAGTGATGCAAAGTTATCACTCTAGGAGGATCATTATAATTATTGTATATATTTTCGATGTTTCATGATATCATCCATTTCCAATGTTCTTTTGATGAAACTTGATGGTATGGAATCATATAGCATGATGTTTCACCTTAAGGATCTCTATCAAGAGAAGGTGAGATAACTGAGATTTGATAGCCCAAATGTTATATTTACGACTAAGTATGTATATTCTTCACCATATATGACTATAAAAGTAAATCATATTGTCTACATTAAATTAATACACATATTAGGGATTAAATTCACTAATGATTTTCATATAGATCAAATTCATTAATCACTTCTCAAAAAAGTATAAAGTTTTTTGTCAATTACAATAAGGGAAATAATGTAAAGATTATTTTGGAACTTATTATCATTATTATCCATATGGATAGAGACATGGGTCATGGTAAACAAAAATCAATGCAATGTATAAGAAAATTATGAACAAGAAAAGTGGTAAAAATACTTGAATAATTATAAATCTCTAAAGAACCATCCTTCATAAAAGAGGATGATTTATAGGTAGGGAATGAAAAAAGAAGAGGTTTTTTTTCAAGGGGAATTCCATGCATCTAGAAATGGAACTGTTCCCAAAATAAATGGGAATATAAAGGATAATTTGTATCCTACTTTAATCTTTCAATTTCTAAAAAGTGTGTTTTTTTATTCATCTTGTGGTTCTCATATCTATATCCAAATGTAGGAAGTAGGTAGATTCCAAAATATTACTAGAGGAAAGGTGGATCTTCATGCTACTAATGAAGTAAGGATGGATTATCTAACCATTTTTGAAAACCAAATTTCAATTAAAATGGTAATTATTTTCATTTTAATGGATCATTATTCTATACTTATGACTAACAAGAACATAATTTATGAATCATTCCTTGAAGAAAATGTGTTTATTTTCAATTTTTAAAATGAATGATGTTTTTTTACAAATACAATATATGTTATGGTATAAACCATTTAAATAATGTCCATTAGGTATTATATGTAGAAAAATATATATTATAAATTAATAAAAAATCATGTTCACACTACTCATATAACAATCAGCTATGGAATAACAAATTTGGTGATGTAAAAAATATGATTTTGACAATTCTCTATGAATATGTTTATTTAGACACTTAGTTACTAAACCCAATTTAAATATGTCATTCTTTTTATATTGAAATATGAAAAAACCACCATTCTCTTGATAGGGTGAAAGGGACATAGAGATTATTGGATTCATAGATAATGTTGTTTGTGGACCATTTCTAATACAATCTTGAGGTTGGTATTCCTACATCATAATAATTATAGATTAATTGAGTATATATGACTATGTCTACTTGATGATGTAAACATCCAATTACTTTTAGAAAGTAAAGTAATTTAAGAGTGAGTATAGAATAAAATTGGAATTAAGATAAAGAAACATTTATTAGATCGAGCTGGGGAATATCTTCACCACGAGTTTATTAACATCCTACAAGAGTTTTTGATTCAATCTCAACTCACATCACATTATACACCACTATGGAATGGTGTTACTGAAATGAGATATCTTACATTTTTAGACATGGTATGATCAAAAATGACTCATGAAAACATTATTTTATCTTTTTAGGGATATACCTTAGAAACTTCAACATATATATTAAATCAAGTGCCAAATAATGTTGAAATTGGAATTCAATTTTTATTTATGGAGTGTACATAAATATATTTTTGTCACATACATGTGTATGTAGTTATGTGGAGTGTGTTAAGGACAAATCATGAAATAAATGAGAATCCATTGGTATAAATTCTATCATTATAGGGTATGACAAGACAATAATTGATACTATATACACAACACTTTGGAAATTAAAGTGAATGTTTCCAAAAAAGTCATATTTCTTTAGAGGGAGAACATCCTCCAGAAGGATAGAATTTTTTTTACATTGATGAATTTTATTTTCAACATACACATGAGATAGTGTAAGAACTTGTTCCATAGGAAACCACGGATGAATTATATTATTAAAAACAAGTACTGTATAAGAGCATATGTGAAGTAAGAGAACCACATATATGGTCTTATAGTAATCAAATATGGTGATAACTATTAGATGGATATGATGAAACTCTCTCCTATAAAGTGTATGTAAAGAGATTAATTTTTTTAGAAGGAAATAATACATGAGTCATTAAATGTATTTCATGAATCAAAACCAAGTCAAGGTTATATTCATTTCCACAGTGGATGTAAATCTCATTGGATGATATTGGTTATTTCAGAGGAAACTGGACATGAAAGGTAAAATAAATACCTCTAAATCATAGATAGTAGATAAAGAGTTTAAATGGAGCAAAATAAATGAATATGATGAAACCATTTCACCATTTTCCATTTTTAAATACAACAGAATTATACTTTCTATTCCAGCATACCATGACAATGTGATTTAGAAGATGGATGTAAAAACTACATTCCATAATGATAAAAATTATGAAGTTTTCTATATGACACAACCAAAAGGGTTTGTTACTCTAGGTGATGCCAAAAGGATTTCCAAGTTATAGAGATCCATTTATGGATTGAAATAAGAATCCATGCCAATGAAAATTTGATTCAATAACTCTATATAAGTATTTGGTTTTATGAGAAATGAATGTGATCCATGTGTTGACAAGAGGTTTAGTGGAAATTTAATTTTCATCCTTGTAATATATATATATATATATATATGAAATATTACTCATTTTAAATGACATGAAAATCAAATATTTTTTTAAGGATGAGTTAAAAAATTGTTTTCTATTTCAGAATTGGTGAAAAAACATATATTCTAGAGATCAAGATCATTCGTGATAGACCCAAGAGTCTTATCAGACAGATTCAAAGTAAATATGTTTACTAGAAAATAAAGAGATTTATAATGGAGAAATCCATGTGGGGATTGGTTCCAATTGCACATTGTTGACATCATTTAATTAAATTATTCCTTTTTATATAAGATGTGATAGATATAGTGACATTTCATCCTATTCAATTAATTAATGCGATCTATACATTATTCTATGACATATACTAGTATTGATGATTCTGATGAATGATATATGGTTGGAAAATATCATGAAGACCTAGGAGAACTACATTCATCCACTACTAATTATATCCTTAATTATCGAAGTGTAACTAAGTACATGTTTATGGTATATGGAAGAGGTGAGGAGCATATCATCATGTGTAATGTTAATGATAGTTTTCAGATATATCCCAAATATTAGAAGACTTAGTCATAAAATGGTTCTTGTCTCAATGGAGGAATTGAGAGACATAAGTGTTCAAAGAAGTCAGTTGTCATTTATTTAAAGTGGGGTCTGAGTATATTTCAACTTTTTCTGTATCTAATAGAGATTCTTGGTTATAGAACTGTTTCCAAGTGCTTGTTGTGTTTCATAGCTATAAAGAACCATTAAAATTCTATTTTGATAATATTTCAATTGTAGATAATGTAAAAGATCCAAGTTCACTTGAGAATACATTGAATATCCTTTGAATGTATCACCTCTTGAGGGATTTTTAACAGAGTGGTCATGTTGTAGTATGCAGGGAACCCAAAAAGAGAATGAGACGCACCCCTTAAAAAAGGAAAATTCTAGAGGATTCATGAGTATCATGTAAGAGCTAGTAGAAAATAGATTATTAGTAGTCAGCTCTGGTGAATATGGGAGTCTAATGGACTAGGATCTGTTGAACAACCATCTATGTACATTATGATGGTGTTTATTCAATGTTTTGAATATTAATTAGCAAATCATCACATCATGATTTTTCTTCAAAATATCAATAGTAAGTGACAACGTCTAAAGAGTGGTTGTCTTGATAAATGATCATAGAATTTCCATTATATGATGAGAAACCATATGTGTTATGAAACTATTATTAAATAAATGTTATATGGTATGATTTCATCATTTTTGGGACACAAATGATAAAGGATATGAGGGTGGAGACTCGTAGGATGATGAGGATAAGACTAATGGCATACACCATTGATAATATCAACTATAGGATATTATTTAAATATGACCCACCAGTAGGAAATTCACATTTATAAGTGTCATTATATGTTACTATATATAAACATGTGTATTGATTATTATACATTAATATTGTTTTTAATTAGTTTTATTAGACATGTTCATTGATTTATTGATGATAACCATGATGGTATATGTTCGCGGTGTGGTATGATATGTTGGGTACATCACAAGTTATATTACATTAATTTATAATTATAGAAATTATTTTACCCATATGTTATTTAATATAATTTTGTGTCTCAATCCCTTTTATTGAAATAATATGTCATAAATAAATACTAGGTCATGAGGTTCAATAGGGAAGTTCAATTTCTATGAAGTCAATGAAAGATTTATCGAGCAAGTAGGTAGATGGAACTGACATGAAATCTTCTTGATTAGGGTATCATGATAATGGGACTATATTTCAAAGTAATTATTCGTATGAGGTATGCAATGTCCTGTACTTTAAATTTATTATTTTCAAATATTATATGGAATTATTTCGAGACAAATATTTGTGACATCGTTCCATTCTGAGTCCCGGGGAACCCTGAAAAAATGATTGAAATAAATTAAAATTTTATATTTCACATCTGAGAAATTTACCTAAAAAAGTGGAAGAACATCTAAAAGGGTGCTCGGATATTAAATTTAAGGGCACCATTGAGTTCAGATCAGGGAATTTATCTTAGGATGGGCCTAAAATTGAACATCGTGGGTCATCTGCAAAAGATCATTTTAGGAATTTTTAAAGGAAATAAAAAAAATTAATATGTTATTTTATTTTAATCATTTTAATTAACTCAACAAAATTATTCTTGGTTTTAAATAACATGATTCCATAAGATAGGATCATAAAGAAAGAAAACATTCCTTGCATGCTCTGGATTTTTGGAGAGGATCCATCATTGGAAGAATCTCGATGATTGACGATGAGAGATGACAAGGGGATTATTGCGCAGCGAGATCAAATATTCACAGATGACCACTCTCCCTCTCCATCAAAGATCAAGGCATGAGTTGATGTTTTGATTTAATTTTACCCATTATTTGATTAAACGATGAACGTAGATCCACCCACGAATTGATTGACCCGTAGATCGTTCATTCTTATGGGAGGTAATTTTATCCTATTTATTTTGGGGAATTGATCCATGTTTAATTTGATTTATATTTTGGTTTTCTACATTTTATCCTTATAAAGAGAGAGGTTTAATGCCCAGAAAAATGATGGTGGAGGTTCATTCCACAATTTTCTCTTTGGATTTTATCACCCCTTCAAACCACAAGTTCTTCACAATCTGAAAGGGGATATGAACAATGGATCGTTACAAATTTTTAACCCTAAACAATGATCCATATCTTGAGATCAGACATCGTGATGACTCAATGATGGTTCGACGATGATGGAGGACTAAGAATCCACCCACATATGATGAAATTTTCATTCGATTGTTTTTCACACAGATGACCGATACAAATACTCAGAGGAGATCATAGGCCTAAAACCCACTGTTTTAGTGTTATCATGGTGGGAAGACTTCATATATTCATTTTTGAGGTAATCAGATTTCCGAATCGATGGATTAAAGATCACACACTTTGCACCGGTGAAGAACTAGAGTTCAATTTTTTTTGAAGATCACTGCATTTTATTTGAATAATGCGGTATGTGGGGCCAACCCTACATTGGATACAGTTTTGTAATGGAGGAAACAATGACATGGAATTTGAAAACTCTCACATGACATGTTTTCCTTACACATGAGTTGGTGTGTATCTCAGATGATACATGGACTAGGGGAGGAGTACACTGTATGTACTCCCCAACACATCCAGACCAGGTCGGTTAGTCAGGTAACCCAGTGTACTGGTACACGGGTTGTCATATAGGTGTCGAAGACATGTATGATAACATGTTCAATGTATGTAGTGAATACCATGGATAATAATACATGGCATGTGAACACTAATACAAGTCATGTATGCACTTATTTCATGACATGTATTCTGACTCGAGTCATTGCACATGGTCAGTACCCAAAGCATGGGACATAGTGTGTGACCTTGATACTCTCAATGTACTCTCTTCTACAAGGCTTGATCTCCTTGTCAACTATTCCTTTGAAAAGATTATTTTGGTTTAGTTCCTCTTATGCTTGTTCCCCGGATGATCAGGTATCGTTTCCATCCACATGAGAATGATCCCTTCGGAAAATAATTTCTGGATAGAGTCAGAGTCCCTCCAAGAGGTACAGAGCACGATCCTCTACACTGTTTTGGCCTAAGGTAGAGTTAGGTATTTATGTGACCAATCCTATAGGATTTCGATCTTATAATTAGTAGGAAAATCCGGATGAGTCGTGGTATACACCACGTCCCTAGAAGTGATCTGAATCTATGTATCATGATCTTTCCCCACCCATGCGTGTGTTCAACTAGAATGAATCCACTTCTTTTCTCTTCAGATATGACATTATATATGTCTGTCTCTCATGATACTTCTTGAAATTTGTACTTCCTGGATGGATTTAATCTGAGTTATAAGGATTGTAGAGAGAGTTCTACAAGATGAGTGCTTCAAAGAATCTTCAAAATGAACCCCTAATGTTGGTATACGGGTCATTGTGACTAATATTTATACTACAGGTCTAGGTTTTGAGTATATCCAGATGTTTCTTTTATTATAGGATTTCTATAGATATACTATATAGAGATGAATATACCTTTACATTGTGTATTTCTTTATGGTTATTGGAGTCCTCTAATCTGTATTGTTATACTCACCCCTATACGTGCTTCTCCCACATGTGTCATTTCATGTGAAGATGAGAATCCTTTTGATATAGTCTAGGGAGTACTAGGACAGGACCAAGCATTGTGAGATTCCTTAATGGCTGATGAGTTAATACAGAATCGAGATGCAGTCCCATTTCCTATTTCTTTCTTACAAGTTGGACTTGTTGTTTGGATTGTCTTTCTTTTCTTGGTCTTGTATTCTGTCTCAATTTACATTCCACACATTACATTCCATTATACTCTATTGGTTGGGTTTTTCTGTTTTCATGGATTTGGTACCTTTGCATCTTTTTCTCATTTCAGTATGTTTGGGCTTGATCATGTGTGTGTCTGTATAGTTACATAGGAAATGTATCCCATGTAAGTGATATGCCTACTCGGTGCTAGCCTCCATCCCCTAGCCATAAGAGGCATCCATGGGGAGCCGTGACATGGTCCCCACTAGGACTGGTCATGAAAAAGTAGTATTGAAGGTTTTTTATTCTACATTAGGAAAAATAATTTGTGATTTTGGTTAGGGGAAAGAGTGTTAAGGGTTTCGAGCCAAAATTATAGGCTAGGGACTCTAGTGTTGGTACACATGGCAGAAGTATCCATACAACAAGACTCTTGTAACTTTCTATTCAACTTGATACATGAAAACAAAAATTAAAGGGAATAAAAAATGTGGTACATGTATCATATAAGAATGTGTTGTGTTTTCCATATACTTTAATTTCATCTATCTAGATATACTCTTTGACCGTGGTACACATTTTTTCCTTACAGGATGGCCACGTGACATATACCAGCTAGGATTCTATAGTTTGAATACAAGGATGAACCCCATAGTTATGAGGATTAGATTCAGTGACCATTTACCCATTTGTTAGCTGTTGGTGGTGCACCTTCTATAAAACAAACAACGGAGCACCACATGGTACCTAAAATACCCTAAAATGAGTATTGTAGGCTGACCGAACTCCAAGTGTTTCAAAGACAAAAACCCCTGATGTTCTAAGTTGAGCCAGACCCTAAAGTCAATGAGGATTTTCTTGAGGTGGTTACCAGATTTTTCCTTTTAGTAAGGACACCAGTGGACCATATGGTGATCCTAGGAGAGAGCCTTCTTCCGGGATCGACAAAAATATGGTGGAATTTTATCATGGAGAATCAGGATGAGGAGACTCTTCCATGGATAGAGTTTGAGTGAATCTTTATGGAGGGGTTCTATCTGATTATGCTGATATCAATGCATATCCAAAAGCTTCTTCAGCTTTAGAAGTGTAGTTTAACGGTGGAAGAATATTCATCCTGGTACACCAACCTCACTATGTACTTGATGTATATGGTATGGATTTGTACTTTAGAGCATGGAACATCGAGCACAGTCTATGAAAAGACATATGAGATAGTGTCGTGTCTCTATGAATTATGACATATGTGAGCATGATCGAGTGAACATTATTGCATAAGATATTGTTGGACGAGTAGAGACAACCATTGGATTTTAGCTGTAGAAAGACAGGTGTAGATACCTTCCTCATTGGAAGATGTCATAGGAGGACCCAATATGGGGGATCTGCGATCCAAGGATCTCATGATGGATCTAGTCAGCCAAAGGAGAGGTGATTATACTTGGGCGACGATAGGGGACATATTGATAGAGATTTACTAACTTTTTGAGATGATGGCAGGGAGGTGGTGGATGGACCACTAATGTCGAGCCAGAGAGTAAATCAGGTAGACCTGCCAGGTGATTTATGTCGAATTGGAGTAGGGAGAGATGAATGATGTTATAGATGTTTTGATTTATGTCCACGACCACACTGTGGAGGTCCAAACCAGGCTAAGGGTGTAGGGGGACATGGGGTGGGGAAGTTGGATGTGGTAATGGCGTATGACCCAAGGACTCTAGGTATGATCTGAGGAATGATTTATCTCTTTTTTATCTTATAAGCAGTACTTATAAACACAGGTTTCATTCAGTCTTTCTTCACCACATGTTTTTGCAAAACTATGAAATTATAGTGGATCCATAAACTCTTCCCTTATATATGGAGAGAAAAACATGATGAGACTCAAGGAACACTAATATTTTTTGATAAGGTGATATTACCCATGGATGTGAGAGTTTCTATTAGTACCTCTTGGGGGAAGCATCGAGGCCTTTTGACAATATTCTTGGTATTGATTGGTTATCATCAGTGCATGCCGAGATAGACAATTTTAGGATAAGAGTGTGGTGTGTCCGTAGTGATGGAACGATGTTATATTTTGTTGGTGGAAAAGAAACCCAAGAAGAATAGAATTTTATCATTCATATGAGGGTCTTTCCAATAACTCATGAGTTGTCTTGGATAACCCACAACGGTGTAGAAGTTGTGAGATTTTAGTTCCTAGTAGTAGTGGCAGAGTATGAGGATGTATTTCCAAAAGTTGTTCTAGGAATACCTCCCCACTGAGATATCCTCTTCTGCATCGACATGCACACTGTGAAGACACCAATATCCTCATGGGAATAGAAGATGTCTCTTGTAGAGCTTCACATGTTTAGTGTGCAGTTGGAGGATTTTGATGGGATGGAATTTGAAAGAACCAATGTTTTATAATGGGAGGACATAATTTTGTTTTCTAGTAAGGAATACTGGAGTTTGAAGTTGTGAATGGATTATGGGTTCCTAAATTAGGTTATAGTGAAGAACAAGATTCCACTAATGAGAATCAATGCCTTATTCGATTGGCTTATAGGGGCACGATGGGTCCCAAATGTTGAACATCGATCGGGTTATAACCCATTAAGAGAATGAGATGAGGACATCACAATGATTGAATTTAAATGCCATTATGGTCACTACGAGTACATGGTGATGAATTTTTGCATGACAAAGTCCCCTGTAGTGTTCATGGGACTTATGAACCAGATCATCTAATTTTACAATGACTGGTTCATAGTGGGCATCATAGATGAAAACCTTGTGTACATTGTATTAGGGGAGGATAACAGAAGACTTCTGCAGATACTTCTAGACGTACTCCAAAAGAACCAGCTTTTTGGGATTCTCATGAAGTGGTAGTTCTTGAAAATGAGGTCCACTTTATGGGATATGTTCACTAAAAATATGGAGTAGAAATGGTCCCAACCAAGGATTAAGAGGTCCTATCCTGAGAGACACATTGAGGTGTGATATATGTGCATAGCTTCCGTGGGTTCGTAGGATACTAGAAGAGATTTATCACTAATTTATCACAGATATCAAAATCAATGATAGCCTTGACCAGAAACAGGAATCTTTCCATATGGAAAGAGATGTCCCAGTAGGCTTTCCAGTAGTTGAGTCAGAAGGACCGAGCTTGTATGTGTCCTAATGCAGAGATAGAAAGTGATTAATTATGGTTCACACTTTATAGGGATTCATGGGAAAACTACATGACCTATGATCTTCAGTTGGAATCATTAGTATTCATGTTGAATATTTGGAGACACTACTAGATGGGTGAATGTGTTATCATCAAATCTAACGATAGGATCCTCAAGTATATATTCTCTAAAAAGGATATGAATCTGTGGAAGAGGCGAGGGATGGATTTCATCTAGGATTACAACTTTGAGATCTCCTCTACTCCTAGAAAGGGGAATATATAAGATAATGAACTCATTCAGAGATTGAGTTCACACCTGCTGAGCGAGGAGTCATATTAGTTGTCCTCCCTATAGTTATCCTTTATAGATAGAGAGGATGTATCATATATCATGTTGATGCTTTTTACCCCTCCACTCATACAACTTGTCAGGGAGGCCCAACTTAGAGATATTAGCTAGGAAACATTACGTGATCAGTTATCCATATGATAAAATCTTTATGGATATTCATATATTGGGGTGCATATCATCCTTTTTAAAGAACACACATTTGTTCCAGTAGAATTGTGTGAGGAGGCTATGAGAGAGTTTCAAACATTCCACATTATGGTACATACTAGAATAGAAAAAATGTTTCATTCCGTTTAACATCAGTTCTAGTTGGTTTGGAAGAAGAAGGTAGTAGCTATGTTATTTTATTGATGCCTTACATGCCAGCATGTGAAGGATGAGAACAAAGTTCCACCGATATTAGCTCACCCCTATATGATCCAGTGTAGAAGTAGGATGGAATATTGATTTATATTGTGATGGGATTACCTCGAATTTATAGGGGACATGATATCATCAGGGTGATCCTTTACTAACTCACCATGTCATCCAAATTCCTAGCAATAAGGGAGTAGGGTATCGTAGAGGGCCTGGGACACCTCTGCATGCAAGAGGTTGTTTGGAATAATGGTGTCCCTTTGATGATAGTCTCAACTCAAAATTCTAATTTCCCATCCATATTGTGGAAGGGATTGTAGGAGGCATTTGGGGATCAGACACGCCTGAGAACAATGTTCTATACCCCAATAGATAATTATATGGAGTAAACCATTCAATTTATAAAGGATATGATGAGGTCATGTATCTTGGACTTTGGTTGATGTGGTGGGGGGGAACCTACCATTGGTGAAGTTTGCATACAATGTAGCTACCACAACACCATAAATATATAATCGTTTGAAGATTTATATTATTGAACCTTCCAATCACCGCATAGTGAGACTGACCATGTAGAGTCAGCACTTAGGGATCTAGAGTTTGTTCAAGATACCACTAAGAAGATGAAAATCACCTAGGATCATATGAAGTTACACTGAGCTGGTATGAGTTTTATGTTGACAGATGGTGGATACATCTGTATATCAAATAGGGAGATCCTATAATCCATTGGGTATCACCTCCACAAGGGTTGAAAATATCTTTCTTGAGAGGAACATTTTCTATGAGGTTCCTTATCCCTTTTTAGATACTGTGCAGAGTTGGAGAGGAGGTGTACCTTTGACCACTGGGACCGCAGTTTCACTGGGAACATGATGTCTACCACATGTCATAGTTGTGGTGGTACATTCCAAACACATCACATGTCATCAACTGTGGTAACCTGTACATCAAGGATGGAGTGACAATCATAGTGTACCATGTAGGGATCAAGGATCAATAGGAGATGATCCTTCATGGTTGAGAAATTCCTTTTGTGTGTATTTAGTGGTAGCACAAGAACCATCAAGAGAGACTGTAGGAGTGGGAGGCTGAGATTTGTGCTAGTACCCACATCTATTTTAGTAGTTTTTTAGCTTTTTAGGAACCCATAATCTCTAAAGTTGTAGAATATAAAGTCACAAATTTTTTAGTTTTTATTTTAAAATTTTATATAGATTTATTTCATGAATATGATTCATGATGACATGGGATTATGGGGCATGGGGTGCCTGAAATAAATATTTGACATAAATTAAACTTTAATATAAAATGTGCAAGAGGTTTTCCCAAAAAAGAAGAATAAGATTAACTGGGTGTCCGGATTAGAAAGCTGAAGGCACCGTTGCATTCAGAGTCGCGAGTTTACATTAGGTGGGGCCTATCATCAAATGACACAGTTAAGTTTCAAAAGTTAATCTCATGATGTTTTAATGGAAAAAATAATTAATAATTTATTATATGTTAAATGTTTAATTAAAATAATGAAACGTCTGTGGGTTTTAAATAACCAAGATCCTTATAATAGGCTCATAATATAGGAAAACATTCCTTAGATGCTATAGTGTTAGGTAGGGGAACCATCCTTGAAGGAATATTCATGAATGATGATGAGTGATGATGCGAGGAACATTGCGTAGTGACATCAAATCCAGACCAATGTATGTCATCCATCATCATTGAAGATCGAGGAAAGGTTGTTGTTTTAATTTCATTTTCCATGTTCTTTTATTAGATGTTGAATGCAGATCAACCCACGAATAGATTGACCTGTGGATCATTCATTCTTGCAAGATTGTTTTTATCGAGTTTATTTTGTCGAATTCATCAATTTTTAATATGATTCATATTTTTATTTTCTCTGTTTGATCCTTCTAAATGGATAAGATCAATACCAGGATGAACGATGGAGGAGGTTCATTCCTCGATTCTCTATTTAGATTTATTCAACCCTTTGACCAACATGTTCATCGTATTCTTTACAGGGATATGAACAACTGATCATTGTTCGACTGTCAAGAATGGTAATGATCCAAAAAGGGAGATCTGACATCATGATAATGTAGTGAAGGTGGGATGATGATGGAAGATGAATTATTGACCCAGATCAAAAGAAATAGTTATTCAGCCATTCTTTGAACAGTTGATCGAAATGCATTCATAGAGTCGATCAAAGGACCAAAAACTAATGTTTTGGGGTATCATGGTGGGAACACTTAATATATTTATTTTCTAAGTGATAGAATGGAGGAATCCATGGATCAAGGATTACCTGAGTAGTGCTAGAAAGGAACATGGGTTATGGAAATTCACGAAGACCTTGATGTGTTCTCCAATGAACATGGTGTGTGGGCCAACCAAATGGCGGCAAGGGTTTCAAAATGTAGTATGTTATGAAATGGAATATGACAATTGTCACATGGAAAGTGGGTCCTTAAATGGCAATCGAAGACTATCCTGAATGACACACAAACATGGGGTAGATTACATGACGTGTACTCCACCACATGACTGGATGAGGTCAGTTAAAAGGGTATCCCCATCTACCAGCACACGGGTTGGCATACACAGGATGAAGCATTATAATGAAACCTGTAAAATGTACATAATGCGAACCGCAGATAATCAATCATAGGGTGTGACTGTTACTACATTCCATGTACGATCTTTTTAAATGACATGCCTTTGATCTCTGGCCGTTGCAAACATCCAGTACCATAAGTCAATGGAAATGGTTCCTGACCAAGCTAAATGCTATGAAATCTCTTCTATATGGCATGTTCTCCTTGTCCACCATTAATTAGGCTAGTTTCATTTGGGTTAGTTCCCCTTTTTCTCGTTCCCTTGACATTTAGGTATCCTTTCCATGGTTCACATTATGATCCATTCAACAAGACTTTCTGGATTGATGAAGAGTCCATCTGAGAATCTCAGAGTGAGATCCGCAACCCATTCTTAGCCCTTGGAAGAGTACGTTATCAATGTGACCAATCCTACAGGACACTGATAATATTGTTTATAGGTGAATTCAGATGTTTTGTGGTATATGCTAAGGCCCTGGTAGTGATCCTCAACTGTGTATCATTATCTTTACCCAATAAAGAAAGATTTCTCTACGAATGAGTGCATCTATTGTCTCTTCAGATCTTCTAGTATATATTTCTCTCTCTCACATGACTCTTGTTGATAAACAGTATGTCTAATATGGACGTGGTTAGAGATATCAAACTCATGTAGTGAGTTCTCCTGGATTAGAATTTCATGTAATCATAAGAATAAATCCCTAGAGTTGTTACTTGGGTTGTTCAGACATACCTATAGTCTAAAGGTCTGGGTTTTGAGTATATCTGGATGTTTATCTTGTTATATGTTCTATAGAGATATACTATGTAATGATGACTATACCTTTACTCTTTTTATTGCATTGTGATTTTTGGGTCCTCTATAGAGTATTGTTTAACTCACCCCTGTATTGGCTTTTCCCACACATGTCATGTTTTATAATGATGTGTAACCCTTTGATGAAGTCTCAGGTGGACCTAGATATGATTGGGTTTTATAAGCATCCATATAGGTTGAGGTGTTCCTACATCAACGATCAGTAGTCCCAGTACCGATTTCTTTCATTCAGGTTGGAATTGTAGTTTTCAGACTCTTTCTATTGGTGTCAGTATATTCTAGCCCGGTTTACACTACACAATTACTTTCTGTTGTACTCTATTGGCTGGGTGTATCTAAATTCATTCATTTTGTTATTTAAGTTTTTTTTTTCATTTTAGAATTTGTGGTCATAGAGATGTGTTTATTTGTATACGAACCTATGAAGTTCCTCCCATGTTTGTGTTATGTCTAATTAGTGCTAGTCACCAGCCACTATCCTATTGATGGTGGGTATGGGGAGTCACAGCACAGGCCCCACTAAGACAGTTCATGGCAAGGTATTATTTTGTTCCAACATTAACTCCATTCTCTATGGGTTCCTTGGGGTCTTTCTAGAAAGTATCCTCGGACTTTAGGCTTGTTTATCAAATGCCACTATGAAAGAGGCCAATAGGGTCACAAAAAAACTGTATCCAGAATCTGAGTTAATTATTAAAATTAATATATATAATTTGAAAATTTGAAAAAATATTATTCCAATAGATGGTTTTATAATTATTCATTTTTTCTTGGCAGCATCAATTCCATCACTAGTTATTTGATAGAATATAATGTCAGTAGAATATTTAATAAATAATTATTTTCTATTTAGTGAATATAATATTAATTATTTTATTTGCAACTAATTCAATGATTTTTATTTGATAAATAAATTTTCATTATTCATGTATTGATAATTATTGTTGAGAAATGGTGAATCGAGATTAATGGATCAGTATGAAATAATTAATATAGAATATTATCTGATAAAATAGTATTTAATTTAATTCACATGTTATGTGCATGTTATGAGATAATAATTTTTTAACTATTTGACAAGGGGTTTCGTAGGTATTAAATAAATAATAAAAAGGAAACTATAAAATTATTATATTTTAATGGTTTATAAAACCCGTTATATTATATATTAAGAGATCCAATTCATTTTTTGGTTGTTCACAATGGATTTAGATAATCATCTCAAGACATAGAGAGCGCCCTTCCCCAAGAATGATACCCTTAATAGAGAGTGATCATACTCTACCTCCCACACGCCATTCCAGAGAGATTCAGGAGAGAGCTTTGGATAAAGTTCATGATCTGACCAATGTCGGATCACACAAGTGATATGATCTTCCATGCTAACACATGGAGATCCCTATAGTGATGTTTCACGATTTTTAGAACATGTGCAGATCTCAATAATAGGGAATTGTGTTCGTATTACTGCAACCCAAAAATAGTACACCAAAAACCTATTTTCAGATCCCCTAATGAATATATATTCCAAGAAGTAAATTTTTTATTTAATTAAATTGGTTAAAAATAATATGTGACCATCCTCTCTATCATTCCTTCATTAAATCCCTTTTATATATTAATTGATTTTATTACATATATCATGACATTTATAATTGTGTAATTATTGTAGTGGTCATCAATCATGAAAAAAAGAAAAGTTGGGAGTGACCCATTTCATGCTACCACTTCACTTAGATCCTTTATATCAAACATAATCCAATTACATTAGAAATGCCATGCTGACCTTCCATTCAAAATTTGAAACATTAAATAGTTCTCTAATGTTTGTTTTCATTATGCTTCTATCAATATTGTGAGATTACTAAAAATATAATATTCTTCCTTCTATGGTTTTAATAATTCCAATTAGATTAAATTTTTATTTTATATTGAATACAATGGTATTCCTTGGTATCTTCAGTCTCCATCTCAACCATGATAACAGGTATAATGATTTCTTCATTTACACTGATATCCTTAATGACTAACTCCCTTTAGAAACTTATTTTAATAATATGAATAATCTATCATTGTTACTAGTAAGGATAATGATTATACAATTTGAGTGCCTCACAAGTTAGTGGAATGCGACAACTATGTACCAACATATTCAATTTCATTCTACATTAGCTCACTGAATTATTTCTATATATTCATATGATGATTATGAATAAATTAAATTATTAAAAATAATAATATAATTCTTATCAATAAATAGATTCAATTTTTTATTGTTCATTTGTGTTAAATATAACACTTCTCCATTAATATTTATTATTATTGAAATGATAAACAAAAAAATAATTTCATCATGTTTCAAAAAATATAGAAGAAAATATATCATTTCAATGTTCCTTATCCACTTATAATTATCTAGTGTATTAGTATACCCTGTGAATTATGGTGATAATTGACTCATTAAGGACCTGAAATATTTTTTTATTCTCTTTATAGTTGTATGTATGATCATCCTGAATCATATATTTAGAATATTTTGAGAT
Source organism: Viscum album (assembly GCA_963277665.1). Lineage (NCBI taxonomy): Eukaryota > Viridiplantae > Streptophyta > Magnoliopsida > Santalales > Viscaceae > Viscum > Viscum album. The sequence continues at coordinate 1,644,838,926 of OY728145.1, forward strand.
TTTCAAAAATAAATTTCTTCCAATATCACGTAACATTATGTTTCATAAAAGGTCAATCATTTCATTATCAATATTATTCATCATTAAATAAGTTCATTCAACTTACATACATTGAATAAAATATATAACCATAGTGGGAGAGAATAATAATGATTAGAAACCTCATAATCATCAAAAATAATTTATTTGATATCTAAATTGTCACTCCTTCTTCAATGAATCATTTGTTTTATTATAGAACTATCATGATCATTACAAAAAAATATTATTTTATAATATATATATATATATTTATTTATATATAGTTTTCTTCAAAATTTATAATAATATAGGTTTCCAATGTTTAAATAAAAAAATCCATATTATGTAGAATTTTGATTCCAATATTTCATAAATATATAAAAATCATAATATATTATTATTCCTTACATAATATTTTGATCCATTTTAGAATAGTTTTTGTCTAGTATCACTAAAAACATGGAAACAAAAACAATAGGTTCAAAAATTATATACATCATCTTTAAATTAGTTCTTCGTAACTATAATCCTTTAATGAAATATGACCCTCAATTACTTTTTATATAAAATTGGGACAAGAATCATAAGTAAAGTGTGAGCTTAGATGACAAGTAAGAGAAAATAAGGTATAGATTAATGTTCACATTAGCATAACATGAGAATAATGATATAACAAAATGACATCAATTTTGGAAAACAATAACTTGTATATAAAATATCATAATATTGAGACATGAAAAAAATAATGGTAGTTAATAAGACATAAATAATAGAGGATAGAATGAACATGAGCCATGATATAAAATACAGTCCTAAGAAAAGGAATATTGTAATACAATTGAGAATAAAAGAAAAATGTCTTATAAGTCAATGATAATTTCAATGCCTATCATAATGGAATGAGTACACTCCTAGAGCCATCATTGTAGTCATGGTTCATTACCAAGACAATCATATTGGAATGTGTCCCTTTATAAAATTGGATCAATCCATATTCCATCACATTTTATTTCACGTGAAATCAATATTTACCTAATGTCTTGAATTGTGATATATGTCTCACCCATAAAATAATTAAATTAATATATATTTGTGGAAAAAATTAAAATCCACACATCATATCAGATTACATGAAATTAAATTGTTTTCATTAATATATGGATAGGAAATAACTCATAGAAAACAAATGAGTTTCATAAATATATCATCATAACATAACCCATGTAATTAACTGGGTTTGATAATCATTTCATCCACTAATATAAACCATAAATAATCAATAACAATAACTAATATTATATCCTTATATAAAATCTCTAGTAAGTAACAATTAATAAAAATGAATTCAATCGTAGATGGAAACCAGTTTCAAAAGATCACTTGTAATAATTATTGAAGAAATTAAACTTTCAATTTCAATATCATTTCCTTGATAAATGTTGATAAATTATAAAGAAAAATATTTTATATGAAATGAACCAATTAAATTCTTAATGGAGATTCAGAGAAGAAATTATTATTTTTTGATGGAAAAAATATTCATTACATATTAGCTAAAAACCAATGCTTCCATATTATTTTGAAATAGTCACAAAGTTCCTCCTTTGTAAAATAAAAAAAACATTTCATTCTTATGATTTTGTAATAATAAATATGTACATAAAAGAGAAGATTAAAAATTATAATAGAATAGTAAGATTTTTTGTTATTTTTATTGAAATATTTAAATTCATTTGAAATATTCCCTATATGAAACATAATCCTAAAAAATAAAATATATTAATGAGATGTTGAAATAAATCATTATAACATTTGAAACATTTCAATCATAAGGACCTTGATATAAATAAAAAATAATGGATTTTTTTCATCCCATAATTTTCTCTAGAATAATCATAAAATACATTCATGTTATTTATATACAATACACAATAAAAAGTAGTTGGTAAAACATGTGTCCTATAGAAAAAAAAGAGATGATAATTCCTTATATAGAGTTTCCATATCATAGAATGTAGTATAATCTAATTTATAGAGAATTCATATTTCTAATAATTATATCAAAATGAATTTTTAAAACTTTTAATATCATATATAATCCATTTATAACATTTCAACACCTCTATATGTCAATAATTCGTTTTAATTTTTTTAATTTTGGGTGTTCAATGTTTATTTATCATCAGAATATCAGTTTAGTAGTTATTATCATAATATTTTTATCATGGTTTGATCAGATCATGAATATATATCCTGAACAAAAATTTCATATAGATCCATTATAAAAATATAAAAACTTTTCAATAATGTATACAAATAATAAAAATTAATTACACTGTTCATGGGGACGGTCGGTTGTACATATGCTTGGTCACATTTATCATTTTTCAATAGATATAAAAAAGGAAAGGTAAATATTAATTAAAATAATATAGATAATTATTATATCATAAATATCATATAAATTAATTAAATTCGTCCTCATTAACATCAATGATAAATATAAAGGAAAAAATGAGTCACATCACTTCTTAGAGGATGGTGTCCAAAAATATGCATGATTAATGTTTTTGTTTCCCAACATATAGAATTGTACGAAGGAAAACATGATATTATTTTACCAAAATAATAATTATGACAATATATTCACACATAAACATTAAATGACTCTTTATTACCATCCATAAAATTTGTCTATGAATAATGAATTGTTTCGTTACATGGATATGCTAATAAGTATGTCTGTATGATTGATACATTAACACATCATATTATGTGAAGTTGGGGGGTGTTAATTTATTTTAATAAATATAAAATTAGAAATTTTAGGATGCATACTTTATTAATTTATGAACAATACCATCATTTTAGAATACTTAAATTATATAGTAAAATAACGTGATTAGGTTAGTTGATTATTCTAAATCCATTTTCTTTGATATTTTGTAAGAGAAAATTTAAGGGTATGTGGTAATCATATATAAAATGATTCATAAAACTACACCACATTAAAAAAACTACACCACATTTTAATTTCATATTGAAAATAATCATATCTCGCCTTTATCTGAAACAAAGTGTCAGGCCACCAAAAGTGTTTTCAAATTAAAATTTAAAAAAAATGTTATACCACATCTAAGACCATGTCATTTCCATAATCATTATCAGTAGATACAAGAGCTGCCTTGGATTATGTAAACACTTATTAGCGCACCATCCATGATTTGAGGGAATTGAAAAGTCATCATCTAGTCACCTCCACCATTGTCACTTCTCAGAACCACCACCATCGTCTTCAATACTATCATCACTAGAGCTTCACTAATTATCATCATCGTCCACAATGATGAACACCGACATCTACTTCATCAACACCAACAACCAAAATAAAATGTAAACACTCATCTACACACATGACCACATTAACATCTATAGAACACCTGAATGAACAGAATTGAAAATCGCCATCGTCCAAACAAACCAAGGAATGGAATCCCTAGTCATAGCTCTATAGACACCCATCATCTCGCACAAACACATCCCAGATCCTATGTAGAACATAATGCACCTTACTAACATGGGAAGTTATGAAAAACCTTGATACTAGAGAAGAGAACATGCTTCCGTGCATTGGTGAGCCATACCACGATGCTTTCACTATAAAACCACCATTGATAACAAATATCAATTCAGCATGAGAAAAGTAACATCTAGAAATCACATCCTAGAGAATAGGGGAGACCAGCAGGAAATCCACCACGGAATGAGAGGTGGAGACAAGGTTCCTGAGTAGAGAAATGGGTAGCATGACCCCTCATCAAAGCACAAATTCATGACATAAATAGAACCCCAAGAATGAACTAATAAAACAACAAAATAGATAACTTGTGGTCTCTAAACCATAAGACAAAATAGCTATTGAAACCCTAAAAAGAACCCAAATAGTTATCAAAACAAGATAAGAGGTCACCAATAGAAAAATCCATGAACCCAAAAGAACAAACATGGATAGAGGAGAAACCAAATGGAGGAAAAACCGAGAGCAGGGGTAGAGAATAGAACCTGTATAAAGGTGAAGCTAGATAGAAGTATGGGAAGAATGGTCGGGCACCTATAGGGAATGAGAAAAACCCGATGAGGGATTACAAAAACTGGGAGCCTGAAGGCAGACACTAGGAGAGTGATGCGCCATCTATCTCATATTTTTTAGGTAATATTATTACATCTTATTTGAAATGAATCATACATATCTCCACTTAATGTTTATAGAACTAGTATTTTTGAAATAATATGACATCTAGAATATTAAAAAGAATATATAGAAGGAATATTTGAAGATTTGTGTCTATATAGACGGATCATTCTTGTTAGAATAATTTAGGGATGGTGTAGCCTTTTATAATTGAGGTGAGGAGATCATTTGATAATTTCTAATGGATTAAATTATAATTAATTACTTCTAAATAAATTTGATGTTTAATAGATAAAAAATAAATTTTATGTTAGGAACTACTTGAAATACCATAAACTAATATAATTTATATATGTTTAGGTGTAATATTAATCCATATTATTTTGATTGAACCTTAACCAATTTTAATTTAAATAGTTATAAAATTCCTGGTGATATTAAAGGGTTGAAATTTTTAATATTATGGTGAAAATTGATCAATAACTAGTAAAATAATAACATTTAAGACCATATCATAACATTGTTTTATTATTTAAAATTTTTGGGGTTTTAAAACAATTTGGTAAAATATTATTTTTGAAAAATTATCATTATTGTAAATTATGACACTAGTAAAAGTTTTTACATTAAATACATCATGAAAATTGGATAAATTAAATAGCATTCATTCAAAACCCACCATATTTGTCTTTTGAATATAAAATTTTAGGACTAAAAATAATATATTCATATTATATGAATTTTAATATTGTAAAATTCATTTGATATTTTTTTATTAAAAGAAGACATAATTCATTAGTTTTGAAAAATATGTATGAGTACTAAAAATTAATAATAAATTTATAAAATGACAATTTCATTATTAATCTCAATATAAACCATATGATTCATTTAAATTTATAATTTTTCATATGTGGTTACGTAATGGATATTAAAAACAAATAGGATGAAATTTTAAAATTATTGATGAATTAAATAATATATTACTCCTTTTTAGGGAAAATCCTCATTTAATAAACAAAATTTTGGTCACATCGTGGTATTATTATAGTTTATTTCATCCAGTATGAATTTATATGAATAAATATTTCATAATAATGAATTTTTAATTTACATCAATCTAATATACCCTTTTCTGAGTGAATAAATGTTACTATAGATGTTATTTATATAATGGGGTCCTATATTTATAATTTGATTCTCATGATTATAATTATGTTATATAGTTTCTATATTTAAATAAATATTAAGGGATACCATTAATTTTAATTAAACTTATTTATTTTGGGTAATATCTTATTTTTATAATAGAATACATTTTTATGCATTAAACTAGATTTATTATTATTCTATACAAAGGAATAATTTTTTTGACTGTTTAGTAATTTAGTTCACATAAATTATATATAAATTTTAATTCAATATTTTCATATAAGAGAATATGTTAATTTATAATTTTATAAATAAATTACAGATGTCAAAACTATGTTTTTGAAAAATATTTCTTCTTCATCCATGGGTTGTTTATTTCAATATGCATTAAATGGACAACCAATGAATTAATTATATATATAAGAAAACATGTTTCATTATTAATATAGTATGAGTCATAAATTTTAATACAATGGATATTTAGTAATTGTTGTTTAAATTTAAAATATCAAAATAGTATATTATGGATCATTTAAACACTGTTTTTCAAAAATCAAATGCTACCGAGTGAATCAAATTATTTATTGAGAAAACTATGGTCATGTGTATTTATGGATTACCTTTTTAATGTATTAATGTAATTTAATTTTCATCATAAAATTATTTGGATGATTTTAAATATGGAAAAAATAAATATATTTTATATTTCTGAAATAATTATGACTATAAAATTATAATATCACATCTATCTTCTTACCTTCCAATCATTTGGAAAACAATAATGCCACTCGTTTATATGTGTGGACTACCACCACTATAATTAAATGATATATACATTCCATTTAAATTTTATATAGAAGTTAATAAGGATATATTTAATGAATATATATTATATAAGAATAATTCTATAATTATTTAATGTTACTTATCTATCATTTATTATATGGGTGAAAATGTTAAATTAGTTTTCATTAATATGTTGGAATTTACAAATATATGAATAATGTAATTAATTTTCATATATCTAATTTTTTGGATGAAACTATATATATTTATACACAATGTGATACATATATCATAATTAATATGATTATAATGAGAAAACCAAAATTGGAGAACAATGACGGCAACTATCAAACAAAAATTATAATGACAGAATAGGGTAGTAAACATTTAGAAAAATGATAACAAAAGATATTGTTAAAAATATGATAAGATGTTTTAGATGCATAATATATAATTTTATGTATAGGTATATGGTTTTTAAATTTTGTTATAATAAATAAAAATATCTCATTTAGTAGGTTAATATAATTAATGATGCATTTCGAACTACAGTTAAGGGATTTTTTTTCATAATTTCGACTCCCTTTAAACATTTTTGTTATTATCCACATATTTAATTTTATATGGTCTATATATTTACCAATTTATTTCCCTAATAGATATATCTATTTATTTTTGTTTTTTAATGTTAAAGATAATGTTTAATCATTTATGGGGTATAATTTCAATGTTACCGAAGAGGTAAGGATTTATTTTACAATCTCATTTTTTGCATTACTCCTATTTTTTTTGAAGGAATATAATATTATATTATTTATAATCTATATATAAGTTATTATTATATAGATATTTATTGAGTATCATCATTGTCTTCAATTTTTTCATTTTTACTTGATGTATGAAATGAAATGTTCAAATGAAACATTTATATTATTTTCTTTTGATTGGATGTATTTCATCCATTACAATATTTAGAAAAATTATTTTACACCATTAAATTGTATACATTCAAATAAATTATTCATAAAACGTTATTTTATTAGTCATATAATAAAATTATTAAATATAATATTTCTAATATTTTCATAATTTTTAATTTTAAAATATAGTTTGGAAAAATTAAAGTGTTTTGTTTGTTATAACATATATGACATTAAATTATTCTCTCACAATCATATTTTTTCAAACTATTGAGATTATTCTAAATTATTTCAATTTCTTATATATAAAACTCATTAGAGGAATATTTTTTAAATTTTTGTCTTCATAATTATTTTTTAAAAAAATTGAATTATTTAGTTACAAAATATAATATTTATGATGAATTGATTGTCCTATTTTTTATATTTATAATTTTTTGGCCATTAGCAATGTGTTCAAATAATAAATCTCCTAATATCATATTTTAGAGTACATTAAATTTATATTTAATAAACATTTTCATTACATCATCATAATGATTATCATAAAATCATTATACAATTCCGATATACCATGACTATTTTTGAATTTTTTCAGAAGGACATGAGAAATAATCAAATTCAGAATTAATTATATAATACAAGTATTAGATTATTAAGAATATTTTTAAAATTAAATTGATCATTCTATATATTTGTAATTCCATTGACATTATTTTATGGATGTGGCCTTTTATATATATAAAATCAATGTATTTACATGTATAATGATTCAAAAATGTTGTCCAAAATTTTTAAATGGGGTTTTGGTTTATTCCTATACATAAATTAATATTTTTGTAATATTTACTAGATGTTAAAGATATCAGGAATATAGAAAACATGAAATCAAGTAATAATCATTATGTTAATCATTAATTAAGTTTTTATTATCAATAATATTCATCATATATATATATATTCAAATTATTTATTTCCATGCTCTTAATATTGAGTAGTTTTATTTTATTTTTCATTTATTTTCCTTCCCACATTGAGTATAAATATTTACTAAAGATATCTTTGGATGTGCATTACACTTATTGATAATTACATCTCACCATTTATGATTTTTCTCATTACAGTATATATAAAAATATTATATATGAATAATATCAAGTATGAATGACTACTTTTATTCTATGATTTTTTTCAATGTTATATGGTAATTATATAGGTGTAATATTATTCAAAACCTCTAAAATGATCATTCCATAGTGATCAGATCCCTTGTATCATATACCAATTTTAAAATGCATACACTCATTTTGGGATAAAATATTTATAGATTATATATTTGGATTCAATGGGTACATTAGTAAGTACCATTGTAAAATTATTTTAAATACGAATTGCTAACATGATAAATATGATAATCCCTTTTCATATTGGAAACATTTTACAACTAAAGAAATTGTAATTTATAGGTCAACTGTCCTGATGATCAGGATGTTAAAAAAAGTTTTAGAAAATTTATTGATGACACCAAATGAATTAAAGAGAATATACACCCATTGACATAGTAGGGATTTACCGATTGAGAAAACTAATAATACTAATGTTGCAACTGAGAAGATCATTTCCATATTAGGGAATCAATCCCAAGTTATTAATAACAGCATTACCTATATATAGTATCCATTTTTACACAATATGAGTCAACTATGTTGGATCTACTCTTGTTATATAAGCCTCCATCATTTACTTGATCTACTAAGCTATTAGTAGCTGAGAAATGAATTAAATCTCTATAAACTATAATCCAGTCAATTGGAAGTAATGAAATTGGAATGATTATTTTTGAAGAATATTTTTTGAGAGGATATTTTAATCAATAATGTAAAATGATATAAATCACTAAATATGTTAAATAAATATAAATATATTAATATATTTAATTTAAATTTATATTATTTGAGAAATTTATCATTCAATCACAATAAATGAAAATATAGTGGATATTTCTAACAATATTGCTTGAGGAACATGAATTTGTGATACAAAATGAAGCAAAAATTTAAACATTAAATATGATTCTGTAATTCTTCATACATAATTTGGAAAATAGGATTGTATATTTAGTTTATGGTATTGGGATAATTTTACAATGATAAATATATTATAATAAATTTCTATTATATTTTAAGATAGATTCAGGTCACCTGAAGATATGTTGGAAATTTTCTAGAAACATAATCAGTAATTTAAATGATGAAAAAAGTGTTTCATATTGAAGAAATAAATGGAACTCTTTAAAAAAATTGAAAAAACATTCTATCATGTACTTTTTTCTAACGAAACATACAAGAAAATGCATGAATAACATGGGATTCTGATACATGTGATAAGATATGGTGCATCAAGCAAGTAAATGAATTGTTAGGAAAGAAACCTATTATATCCATTGATTAAGACATACATAGATTGTTTTCTAATAAAATCATTTACCCATGATTCAATGTTACATATCATTTTATAATCAAATTATTTAATGGAATAAATATGGAATTTTTATTGGTGAATATATAGTTTAAATCAATATGTTGAAAGATATAGTAATGATCCATTATAGAACTAAAATTGTTTTAATTGACTTAGGTTACCCTGAATTTTTTTGTATTTGATGAGTATTATAAGTGTACCACATCACCAGAACCATAATTTCAAGTTGATTTGGTAGTGAAAACAACTTAATGGAAGGATGATCGCATCATAAGTCTATATCTATTATACGAATGCAGTTTGTGGGAAAATCACATCTGGAAAATATATTTATTCTTCCTACAGTAGAATTTGATGTAATTTGTGTGTGAATTAGATCAATATATATGTATCACATATCAATTAAAGTGAAATATATGTTAAAACAGATATTCTGAATTATCATATGATAGACTACGGGTGAAATGATAAACATGAACACTTCTAAACATTAATTCCACCATATGGGGTTTATTAATAATTAATGATGGACATATATAATAGATTGTTGGAAAAAATAGAAAATTCATGTTATACTAATTGTACCTTATTTTTTATCTTTCATGACAATTTACTACTATTAACTCAAATTTTGAAGTTATTTTTTAAATATAAAAAATATCTAGATATATTAATATTTGAAAGAAATTATGTAATATCCTTGATCGAGTTGTAGGAATTGATAAAGAAACATACAAAGTGTTTAATTAATTTATTCATTTACTATAGTGATTCATTATGTGGTGAATCTATTTATTTCAAAAAAAATTTGTCCATGTTTCTTTGGATTGATTATAGGGAACTAAAAAATGTCAATCATAAGAGCAGGTATTCAGTCCCATTCATTCATTATCATCCTATTTATTTTGTGGAGAAAAATATTTATCCAATATTGATCTTAATCATGGATATACTAATTTATGATTTGATAAGAGGGACATACAAATGGAAACCTTATATAAATACTGTGGTTGTTTTGAATTCAATGTTATTCCATTTAGACATACATATTATCCTTCTATATTAAAATATTTTATTAATATAGTATTTATATAATAATGAGTTATGTTATGGTAGAATATATTTATGATATTATTATATCTGATGTGAAAATTAGACTATATATAATATTTGAGGATTTTGTTCATGATTATGAGGATATAGATTGTAGTTCCCAAATTTAGAATGTTGAAATTTCTTCTACAAAATGTGTCACACCAAGTTCATATAATTTCAAGAGTGGTTATATTGAAAAGAACGTCATAAGATGAAGATATTGATAAATATTTGAGACCAAGCACAATAATAAAGATATATAGTTTTAATATGATGGTTGAATATGACTTACACATTGTGATATATTTCTAATGACTATCAATTAAAATTACCATGTTGACATGTAAGGGAGTTACATTCCTATGAAATGATAATGTGAAGTTACTTTCAATGATTTAATTAAAATATTATTCAGTGAACCTATACATACACATCCCACCAACGAAAAGGGTTTGAAAAATATAGTGATTAATCAATGAAGGGACAAAAAATCAAATTAATATAGAATAATATAGTGATAGATTATGCCTTTCACCAATTTAAAATTTCTAAAAAGTATTTCCAAACACTTTTTTGATGCTAAAATACTGATTTTTTCATTTATTATCTATATTATTTACTTGTTTGTTGAAATGTGAAATATATATTGATATTAAATTCTAAAATATTTATTTTTAAATATAATGAGTTTAATATTTATTAGAGAAGATAGATATAGTTGATGAAATAGTATGTATTCATAGTATATTTCCACCCTTCTAAGGTGTTTGATGCTTGGGGATGGAAATATCAAGATATGTTTTCCATAAAGAGGAATGAAATGGGTTTATTATTTATTTATTTATCAAATTTTTATGTTTATATCATGATGAAATGTTAAAAATAATATCCTTCTCTAATGTATGTTCAAACTTCCGTCTATTCTAGGATAAAAGGGAATAAAATGATGTTGTGAAATTATAGAAAATTTTGAGTAATGCTTCTATGTTTGAACATGATCATTCTTGAGTGATAAGGATTCGAAACAATGTATGATTGAAACAAATACCATTGATAAATAATGAGACTTAAGGATATGATCAAAAATCATTATTCATTATTCAAAAATAATATAGGAATATATATAGTGTTCTAAAAGTATATATATTGAGGGATATAATGAAATTATATGTTTTTAAACATGATAATTGATTACTAGTGTGTATGTAAGTTTAGGTTGAGTGATATACATCTAATGGAATGATAAAACCATTAAACACAACAGAATGTAAATGTAAAAAAATTACTATTGATTTCATCATCAGACTCCACAAAAAAACCAATATGGAATAATTATATATGGGTAGTAGTCGACTGCATGAGAAAAATAGTAAAATTTATAAATAATATGGAATCATTATCTCAAAATTGTCATACATACCTATTGAATAATGATTTATTGAGTTATCATGGAGAATTAATCTTAATAATATCTGATTAGTATCAATGGATTACCTCATTCCTTGGAGAATCCTTCAGTGAGATCGACATGCAAGGTTGGGTGATAGTACATCCTATATTCCTAAGATAGATGGTCATCATGAGAGGACTATTTAAAGTATGTAAAACATCTTATTTGAATACTAAATGGATATTAAAGGATAATGGGATCAAAAACAGTATTTTGCTTAATTATTCTTGAAATATTAATTTTCATTCATTCATTCTAATGAATTTCTATGAATCCCTCTATTGAGGGATTTAAAGAACTTCAACGGGTTGAGATGAAGTTATAAATAAAAATCCATTTGGGCATGATCAATCTGAGAAAACAAAAAAAGATTATTAGATATATTCAAAAGTCTAAATTAGTAGTCAATATTGGAAAAATAAATTATTTAAATACATGGGGATATATATATATATATATATCAAATTTTTTATATGTAATTTTTACGAATATCACTAAAGATGAGGGTTAAGTGATTTTTAAATAATAGAATGTTGATCCCAATAAATATCAATACATTTAAATATATTGGTCTCTTTAGGATGGTATATTATCATTTTCACTTATAAAAAATCATCCTCGATTTTAAAATGTGTTCCTCTTATATATCCTATAGATATACATAGTTGATACAAAACATGCATTCAACTGTTAGGTTATACCGCTGGATTAGCATCCGCCTCATGTGAATCACAAGTGGATATTAAAAGGAGTATATAATAATTTTTATGTAACAAAATGGATCATATGGACGTGGTTTTGTTTCCAAACCATTAATATGAAAAAAAGTAATAATTTATTATTTTTACTAGAATGATTCAATTTTTGGCTTTATATTCTTACAAGGGGTAAAATGTAATAACCATGGATTTCTAATATATTTCTGAATAACTATCATTAACATCATTGATCACATTATTTACATGAAACATCATGTTTAATTGATCCTCAATAAACTGTTAAAATTTTATTATATGACCATCATATAATTTTTTCATCATGTAAATATTTCTAGAACGATTTTTTATAATTTTTTAAAAAAGAATAATTTTTTAATGAATAATAAAATATAATAATTTTCATAAAACGGTAACTTTATTTTAATTTTATTTAAATATATCATTATATATAAAAATTATTTTCCATTTTTTAACGGAAACATTTTATTTCCTATAATAATGTTACAACCATTAGGGTCATTATTTTAGATAATTTCGACATAAATCAATATTAGGCCAAAAAAATTGGAAAACAAATTTTCATCAAATTTACTATGGTGATTTTTAAAATAATATATAAAAATTTAAAGATGTTAAATATTATAATATTGATTCCATATTCATAATAATAAGGGAATTTTTTATTAAATGGGAATCTTTCATTTTTAAACATTATGAAATGTTATAGTGGTAAAATGTTTCACCCTAATAAAGGGTACATCAGGTAATATTAATTAAAAGATTTTATGAAAAGGAATAAAAATAATTGAAAACCATTCATATATTTTTAGATGAATTAATTTCATCTATAATCACCAAAAAAATATGACATTTTAATAATAACTAATTTTATTTTATAATTTGTAATATTGAAGAAAATCATAAATTATCGAAGGTCACTTTCCTCCATTTAATATCTATAATATTTTCTAATACAGATAAATTAACGTATTCTTGTTCATAAATGGTTATTTTAAATATATAGGAATTATATTTATCATGTTATCTTATTTTTTATTGATGATATTATTATATTAAATGTATTCACAACGCCGGCACTATGGTTGGTAAAGTAGTAGAAAAAACCATGTAAACGGTATTAAAAAAATAAATTTCATATTATGTTAGAGAGTTAGATTATTCAATGAAATTTATAGAAAAATATAAAATATTGTTGATATGTGAATTCATTATATTCCAATTTAATATTTTATTTCATCTATTTAATCAAAAAGTGATTTAATGTTATTAAAAATGGAATTAATGCAATTTTATAGAATTATTATATTAACATACTATTTAAAACAAATTAATTATGAATATGGGTAAAATATATGTTCTAAATTTTCATCCTATTTCTAGTTATGATGTATTTTTAATGTTTAATAAAAATTATAATCATTTAATATTTATATATTTATTACCATGAAAAAGGTTAAAATAAATTAATGATTTGGATATTCAGAAACATGCCTTAAATTAATTTAATAATTATATTTGGACTATATACAATTTATATTCCGAAAAATTTCATATTGGATCCAAATGTACAAGAATTTTACTTTATTATATTTTGATATTTTTTAAAATCATAAGAGTACTCCTCCCTTCCCTTATAATAGAATACCTCATATCTCTTTTAATTACATGTGTTTGAAAAAACATCCCATAGAGACTTCCAAATTATCATTTAATATTTTCTTCCAATGATGATAATATTCATGTCTTCTAGAATAACCATTGGATTGATATTTAATAATGAATCTTAAAGAAGTATAATAATAAATATATAATTGTATTCAATGAATATTTCATGTTTTTTTATACATCATCTGAGATAAATGTACTCCTAATAAGATTTCATCATTATACTTTTTTGTTATTATTATTATGGAAACATCCTTTTGTTAGCCTTTTCAATTAAATTGAAATCTAAAATATTTATCATGCATACGTATGACTTAGTAACTCCACATAACAATGTAATTCATTTTTTAATCACCAATTTATATGTATGGTTATAAATATGGATATAATTAATATAAATATATTATTTATGAAATATTTATGATTCTAATAATATTATATCATACCTTATGTTTTAAATTATAAAACTTGGGAAAAAGATAACTGTCTATAATGGGTAATTGTGGCCTACCACATCTATGAATCAATGTGACCTATTTTCTATTTCATATTTACCTATACAATAATATGATAGTATTTAGTGAATGAACAATTTATATATTTATTTAATGTATTAGAAATTATATATATTTTATTATTTATATGAGATTATTTCGAGATCAGGTGCTTAAGTGTCCGTTGATTCTGAGTCCTAGTGAGTCTGGAATATGTTTTTGAACATTTTTTACTTTATTTAAAATAGTGTTCATACATGGATTTGGAAACACATCAATGAGTGATTGGATTAATAATATGAGGTCACCATTGCATCAGAATGATGAAATTACCTAAGAAATGAACTATCCTCGACAATAACATGACTAGGTTATAATTTTACTTTCAAGTGTTTACAGTTAGAATAAAAAACATAAAATTTTTATTTTATTCGAAATTCTATCTCCAAGACAAAACATCGTGTTGCCAGTTTAATTTCTCAAATGAAAAAATTTAAAAAGAGAACGAGTCAATGTAATAAAAATTCTGAAAATAATTTCATACTTTTAAAGAATTTATTGAATACATGGTTTTGGGAAAATAATCTGGGTTTACACAGAACCCTTAGAGGATTTGTGTTGGCTAGCGACGAATGAAGAATCACTACCACCAATGGATTGATAATCAAGGAATGATGGGTGATGATGGTACTACATGGATCTTTGCAATATAATTATCAAACCTCAATTTAAGGGGTTATTTTCTATGTAATTTTCCTTTCCCCATTATCTCTTTATAATGACAAATGCAGATCAACCCACTAACATGTTGATTTGTGGGTCCATTGTTCTTGTGGGTATGGGAACTCCTTTTGTAGGGACTAAAGAACGGGGATATGAATTAATAATTTTTTTATGTATTTCCTTTTTACAATGCGATGAATGAATTCCAAACGATTAGGGACAAGTTTAGTTTCATTGGGAGTTCATTGTTATCTCTCATCCTCCCCGCGTTCTTCGCCGACGAACCCATGTGGTTGTGTCATACATTACTTGGTAGTTGCGAGCTCAACCGGTCCCCCGAATCAACAACTAGATGATTTAGAACCCATAGATGGTTAGATGATGATATGAGTACATCAAGACACCCTCCAGTGGAAATAACAGACCTCTAATTTTTTTTGACCTGATAAAGAAACAACTGGTGCGGGAGGCAGCATGCTGTAGCGGCGGAGGCCCCGACCAATGGGACGTGGCAGTGTAAAACCGTGGCAGAACGTCTAGTAGAATGACCTGTGGCCATGCAGCGGGTTTGTGATGGGACACAGTCTGTAAGACTACATGTTGGGGATGTAGCTGAATTTATTTCGCGTGCATGACATGGAGGGTACAAGGCCATCACCACGTCTTGTGAAGACCGAACCACCCCATAGTGGCGGGCAGGCTAGACAAGGCCAACCACCTCAGGCGGCCCTGCGAGTTAGACCTGGGCGGTCCAGCGGGTCGGACCAGAGGCCCAATAGGTAGGACTAGGATGGGCCTTGCATGGAAGGTCAGATTATGGTCGTGTTATCACCAGGTTGGGTCAGTAAACCCTATTAAATGGTAGGTTAGTTGTTCAAACCTAGTTAGGAAAGACTCAAATGCCACTTTCCCCTTTTTAGTAAAACATTCAAAACACCAATATTGTTCATCTGATTGTCGATCTGTTTATGGAATTGGGACCCTCATAATGGGACATTCCTTTTAGAATACTCCATATGAGTTTTTTTGGATGTTTAAATACGCTCGATGGCTTGAGGGGTATATTTTCCCAAAATCAATCACAGTACGAGTAAACCATAGTGGCCTAGTAGATGACTGGACCATATTAGCCCAGAAGATTAGTGGACCATAGTGTCCCTACAAAATAAAAGACCCAATTGGAATAATAAATGAGTTTTCCTATGTCACCTAGAAGAAGTGAAATACACATTGGCCAAGTAGAAGAAAGGACCTTAGTGGCCTAGTAGACAACCAGACCTCAGTAACCCAATAGAAAAACAAACCTTAGTGGCCCAATAGACGAGCTGACCTTAGTGGACCTATTGATGAGAAATCCTAAGTGGCCTAGAAGACGAACGGACCTCAGTGTCCAAGCTAATGATTGGACCTCAATGTCACAATAGATGAGGATACCTTAGTGTCGCAATAGATGAGTGGACCATAGTGGCCCAGCATACGAGCTGACCTTAGTGGACCAACAGATGAGTGGATCATAGTTCCCCCTCAGACCACAGAGACTAATTGGGGATGAGACTCATGGATGTAAATGGTCTTAAATATTACGTCTAATAGTATTACATTCTATACATTATGTTATCCTTGTGTTAGCTAACTCCAGTGACTCTCTCTCTATTGTACTTCTCAGAGGCTACACATCATGTACCTCTTTGGTAGACTACATTGTGAATACATTTCTTTTGTGATATTGCCTTTGTGTTTTTAGGTCTTTGCTGAGTATTGTGTTACTAACCTCTAAATTGGCTCCTCCCACAATTTTTGTTTCTTGTGAAGATTATTTAAGTTTCAACAAAGATCTTGGTGGTCCAGCACTAGGCGGTTCCCCTTGAGATCTGACAAACAATGCGTACTTCTACGAGTTCAGGTGGAACCCCCTTCACATACCATTTATATAGGGTTTACAATAAACAAAATTCATGATATTTAACCTGAATTATTGTTGTTATTTTATTCGAGACACATTAATTCCAGTTCTTTAATTTTACACTTAGAATTATATTTGTGGAATGCTTGTTTGTTTTTCATGATTGTGGGTCACATGTGTGTGTGTTCATGTGTACAAGTATATAGGAAAATGAATCACACTTACAAGATAATTCCTTTGGCACAAGTCATATTCCCCTGTCTATCGGGAGGTGGGAATGGGGTAGTCATGGCATATTCCCTTAGAGACATGTTGTGAAAAAGTGGTATCAAAGGAGACCGCTTCTACCTAAAAGACCCAGAGTCTGTGGATTTGTTTTGGTGAAACAATGATAAATGTTTCAAGATTGACAGTCAATCTTATGGAGTCCTATGTTAGTGCGGCGGTCGATGTATTAATAATACATGACCCTGAATCCTGGTTTTCAACTCATTATGGAAAAACACATGTTTCAGTAATAATATGTGAATTGAGTGTGCTCCCATTTCCTTCTTAAGTTAGAGTCAGCTAACAACATATATTCAATTTCTGATGGTTCATCTTGATCTGTTTCAGGATTCCACCATGTAGACAGTCATTTAGGATTCCTGTGCATGACCGGGTTGGTACACACAGTGATGAGGCCTAAATACATGGAAATGTATTAGATATGGAACCACCAGGAGGTGAACCAGCATTTCTAGAACCCTATGATTAGTTTTTGTTAACGGTGTTACCGATAGAGGATGCTCACTTTCTCATTGATGAGTTCCATAAGGAGAGAGCTCCTAGGTTTCAGGGTGAGACTGACCGGCAGGTGGGTGAGGATTTTCTTCCAGTTGATACATGAGTCTTCTTCCTAGTGAGGATGCCTCTTAACTATATGGAAATCATAAATGTAATACTACTTTAAGGCTCGGTGGAGAGATGGTGGAGCCTTATGATCCAGACCCAAGATGTGGTAACCCTTACCTAGATAGAAATTGAGTTCCTCTACAGGGAAGAGTTCTTTCTGGTGATATCACACACAATACACATATAAGAGATACTACACCTAGAATAGTGTAGCATTATAGTAGTTGAATACTCAAGGTGATTCACTGAGCATTCTTGTTAATCCATAGACATAGTGCAGGACTTGTTATTTAGGGATTGGAAATGTGAGAAGGGACTACTACGGAGAAAATGGAATCCGTGGTATCTCTTTTCATACCTACTCAAGATGGTTTGAGGGGGTAATCCCTACTCATAGAGATCTTCCTAGTGGATCTAGTACTAGTTGCTAAACCTTCCAGTAGCTAATGGGAGGTGGAGACATTTTTCGTGGGTAATAGGTAGCAGACATGGGGAACCAAGATGGTTATACATTTCATGGGATGACCCTATGATGCATGATCAACAGTATAAGTCTCGCATTGTAGAGGGTGTCATCAGAATAACAGGGTGTGGTACTCATGAGGTTGGTTGGGACACATGACTCATGACTTCCTGACATTCCTAGAAGACGATTAGTGGATGGTCGAGGGACCATCGAAGAAGAGGAAAATGATTGATCATGGTGGTATATAGAGAGGAAGATGTTGTAGGGGAGCCGACATTGTGGAAGGAAGTGGATGGGAGTTTTGAGGTTCTGTCACCACCGGCCTGGGTGGTACACCATGGGCTCTGGGAGCAGACATACAAGGGTGAGACCAAATTCAGGGTAATAAGGCTTACAACCCTGTCACACTAGAGAAGATTAGAGTTACAATATATGTAAAATCCACTTTAGTTGTAGTTCTTATAGACATAGTTCCATCAACTCATTCCTTTCAATTGACCTTGTTTGGAGCTCAGAGATTCTGGTGGATCCATTAACTCAATCATTATGATTAGAGTATCATACCTGAATGGATTTGACGGTCTTGAATTTCTTCAAGAAGAATGTTTATACTCTTGGATGTGAGAGCTTTGGATGAGATCTCCTAGAAGTGGCATCATGGCCTTACGACGTCATTCAGGGTTTCGACTAGTTATCCATAGTCCATGCTCATTTTGATTGTTTTATACATTTAGTACACTCTGTCCCAGGATATGGGACCCAATTTTACTTTTCCAGTGAAAGGGGGGAGTTTTACATCACTTGATTGACTTTATCAAAGAAGGGACTAGTCGATCACTCACCAATTGGCTAGAATCACCCTTTGTGCGGTGTATGATGAGGGTCCATAATATATTTTAGTTGTGGACGTGTACAAGGACATTGTTCATGATGTTTTTTCAGTATGATCCCCTCATAGGGTGGTTGACTTATGCATTGAACTGTACCCTAGATTTGAATCGATATCCACACCATCATATCAGAAGGATCTTGTAAAGCATCATGAGTAGAGGGTTCAACTTGAGGATCTCTAGATTATAGGCTTCCTAAGGCCCAATGTTTCTCTATAAGAATCCCCAATTTTGTTTTCCATGAAGGTATATTAGAGTTTGAGGTTGTGTGTGGACATACGACACCTAAATTTGCTGACCCGGAAGAACAATTATATGAGAATAAGGATTGATTATCTCTTCAATCTTATGATGGGTGCGAGATAGTTCTCAATGTTAGATCATAGATCAGGCTATCATAAGCTTCATGTATGGGGTAAGGATGTACTGAAGACATCCCTCAGTTTTTGTTATGGAAATTATGTGTTCTTTGTGTTTCCTTGTGGCATAACCAATACCCCCGTAGTTTTCTTTGGACTCATGAACATGATCTTACCTTCTTACCTTGGCAGATTCATCATGGTCATCATTGATGCCATCCTGGTGTACTTGGTCACCAAATAGGAGCACACGACCCACCTATAGATAGTCATGGATACAATCAGAGGGAACCATCATTACAGGATGTTCTCAAAGTGTCAGTACTGGGTTATATAGTTCCAAATTATGAGACATATCATTAGAGAGGTAGAAGTTATAGTGGATTCAATAGTGATAGAGACACTACATTCTTGGGATCCACCTTAAAGTGAAAATGAGGTGATGTGTTTCTTGGGACTTGTTGGATACTACAAGAGGTCTGCGCCTAACATTTATTTGGCAGAATAACCATTATCTACTGTGAAACTAAAGGGAATTCTCTTCTTGTTAATAGATATGTGCCATTATAGTCTTTATGAGCTGAGTTAGAGACCAATGAGTGCCCCATATTGTGACTAAAAGAGAAGGGCATTGGGTTTTTAGTATTCCATGACACGTCATGGATTTGACATGGTTGTATCATAATGAAAAAACTGGTAGTGATCACCTATGGTTCACAAAATTTGATGAAACCTAAGTAGAATTACTCGACCCATAACATAGATCCAACAACAACAATGATTGTATTGAATATGTATTATCACTACTAGTTAGGAGAGTGGTTTACCATCAACATTGACTATAAAAGTCACAGGTAAATCTTCTCCTAGAAGGACCTAAACATGAGACTGTGGTAGTGTAAAGTGTTTCCCAAGGATTATCACATCAAGATAGTTGATACTACTAGAAAGGGGAACAAGGTGGTGAATCTGATCAGTAGAAGAACTAGGTTACAATTGCTGAGTGCGGTGTTAAAAAAGTCAGTCGTGATGCTGATATTCTTCATCGACAGATTTGTAGCATCTTATGTTCAGTCGATTGCTATCACACCCAAATATTATAGTGAGTTAGGGAGGTAGAACATGTGAATGTTTTCTATGAGTCCAGATATACTCATTTAACTTCAAGACAAGCTTCTGATGGATAATCGATAGGTGTGGAACATGTCATCCATTAAAGTGGGAACATCGTCTTACCAGTGGCGTTTTAATAGGATAATATGGTGGAGTTTCACCCCACCCCTTTGGCAGTAAATACAAGTGTGACAAATATGTATCATGATCTATAATGTCAGTATTGGTGGCCAGGGTTGAATAATATAGTGGAAGTGATTGTTTCTCAGTTCCTCACTTGTCATCATGTGAAGGAAGATCATTAGGTTCAAGTAGGCATAACTCAACCACTTGAGGTTCCAGAGTGGAAGTGGGATGGCATCTCAATGGAATTCGTTATGGGTTTATGCCGCACATCCAAAATGAATGATACCATCTAGGTAATTGTTGACTGACTCGCAAATTCAGCCCACATCCAACCCATCTGGGAGAAAGGTTCATTAGAGGGCATTGAAAGACTATACATTCAGGAGGTAGTCTGGCTTCATGGAGTTCCATAAAAGATCACATTGGATCATGATACTCACTCCACATCCCTGAATTAGGATGGATTATAAGATGAATTTGGTAATCACCTGCGATTGAGGTAGGGATTTCATCCCGAAATGGATCATCAGAAAGAGATGACTATTCTAGGATTAGAGGAAATGCTTCATGCTTGTATCTTGTACATCGGTCATAGTTGGGAGGATCACCTATCACTGGGGGATTTCAAGTACTGTAATATCTACCACTACTCTATTTGTATTGAACCATTCGAGGTATTATATTGATTACCTTTCATATCACTATTATATTGGATGTACCAAGTGGAGTCAACACTCATGGGTAGCAAGTTAGTACGAGCTACCACCGAGAAGGTAAAAATTATCCTAGATCAGATGAGGACTACAAAAAAAGGTACATTTCTTATTCTGATAAGATATGGTGGCCCTTTTAGTGTGAGTATGGTGACCACGTGTTTCTTTAAGTCCCACCTCGACGGGGATTATAGAGACTCAGTCAGGGTGACATGTTGCCTCCATGATTTAATCGGCCCTTTTTAGGTTATGAGCAGAGTTGTTGAGGTTTCATAACACATAGATCTTCCCTCAAATATGAACTAGGTCCATAATGTCTTTCACCTATCACAGTTGAGAAGGTACATACATGATCCATCACACGTCAACTACTGGGGAGAGTTAGATGTTGATGATGGGGTGATGTTTATAAAGATCCCGATGGAGATAGAGGACCATAATGAGCAGTTACTTCATGGATGGTTGATTCCTATAGTGTGTGTTTGGTGGAAGCATGAGAATCTCCATGAATGAAATTTAGAGTGAGAGGCTCAAATCCATGCTCATTACCCCATTTGATTGTTTATCCTTTATTTTCTTTTATTAGGATATAGAGCCTTAAGGTGGGGAAAATGTAATGTTCCATAAAATCCAGATAAATGTTTTAATTATATGGGATTAATTCGAGGCCATGCACTTTGACGTCCCTAGATTCCGAGGTCCAGTGAGCATGAAATAAGTGTTTTAACTTTTTATCATATTTAAAATATTATACATAATTATTTTTGAAAACATCTAAACAGTTTCCTGCATTAAAAATCAAAGGGAACTTTTGAATCTAGGATGACAACATTACCAATGATTTGACCTATCATAATCTAGCCCGTGTTAATGGAAAATGTGTATTATCGAGTCCTTTATGGTAGGGAAAAATAAACATAAAACCATTATTTTAATCAAAATTGTATTGCTACGAGGCTACGTCATGTTGGCAGTTTCATTTTATAAATTATTATCAACACTGCAAATCAACACAAAATAAATGATGAAATGCATTTCCTACATTTAATGGATTAAATAGAAGATGGGGTTTTGGAAAAAATATCATAGGTTGCTCTTAAAGTTGGGAGGATTTGCGTTGGAGATTTACTAATGAAAAATCGCCACCAATGATGGATTGAGAATCAAGGATCAACGAGTGATGTTGGTGCTACTCAGAGCTTCAACATTGATCGATATACCCTCAAAATAAGGGTTTATTTTCTATGTGATTTACCCGGACCCTTTCATTCAAAATAAAAGATGATTGTGAATCAACCAACTAACATGTTTATCTATGGGTCGACCACTCTTGTGGGAATGGGAACTCTTTATTGAGGAGTTAAAAAGGGAAATATGAATTAATAATTTGTCATAGTATTTTATTTTTCTAATGAGATAAATCAATGAACAATGAACTTGGCCAACATTTGTCACATTGGGTGTTCATTATGATCTAACCTCTTCATTAGGTTCTTTACCAACATACCCATGTGGTCTTGTCGGACATTGTCGGGAGGTTTTGAGCTCTACCAGACCTCCAGATCGATGGAAAGAAGATTTGGAACCCGTGAAATGTGAGATGAGGATCCAATATTCATGGATACCCTTCAGATCGAAGAAAGAATCAATGGATCCAGTCTAGGGGCACCTAGAAGAAACCACCAGCACATGTCAGCGGTGCACCACATTAGAAGTGGCTGTCACTAGCAGACCATGGTGGTTCAATACTGCCGCTCAAACGGGCTTCTGCTTCAGTCCAAATGACCTGTGGTTGGGGCATTGGACTTTGATTGAACGCGGTTTGGGAGACCACTGGCATGGGAGGTGGTCGGCCACCTTTCGGCCGCATGACACTGAGCGGAGGCGGCCATCGTTGCATCTAGTATAGACCAAACCTGGCCACATCTGTGGGTGGGGGTGTAGAATACGGGCTGCCCTGGGTAGCCTAGTGGTCCTTGACAATAGACCAGTAGACTGGATAAGATCTGGTTCCTGTGGGACGTATGTCTATTTGGGTCGGTCTGACCAGGTCATACCAGACACTGACCCCACATGCCATTTTTGTAAAATAGGAATAACATTCAAACCATGTGTCTGATTGATGAGCTATTTGCGGTGTTGGGACCCTCATGCTGAGGCGGTGATTTTTAAATAATTCATGTGAGTTTTCATGGATGTTGAAATACAACTGATGGATTGGGGTGTAGATTTTCCCAGAGTCAAGAATGATATTAGCTGCCCACAATGGACTAGCAGACAAGTTGACCTTAGAGGCCCAATAGCGAGTGGACCTATGTGGCCCAACAGACTAGTGGACATAAGTGGGACAACAGACTAGTAGACCTTAGTGAACAAGAAGCTGATCATACCTCAGGGGCCCTGCAGACGACCAAATTGGAGTGTCCAAACAAATGAGTGTAGTTAAGTGGCCCACTAAATGATCAGACCTTTGTGGCCCAACATTTTATTCGACCATAGTGCATAGAAGACGAGAAGACCTCAGTGGCCCAGCAGACGAGAATATCACAGTGGCCCAGCAGACGAACCAATCATAGTGGCCCAGTATACAAGAAGTCCTGAGGAGACCAACATACAAGTAGACCTTAGTGGCCCAGCAGATGGGTGGACCACAGTGGCCTAGAAGACCATGGTGAATCAATGAGAATGTGACCCTCTGAACTTATATATGTCCATAATTTCAATGGATATAATTGCCTTCTATAAATTAGGATATACCTATGTGAGATGACTCAATTTACTCTCTCTCTCTCTATCCACTATACTTCTTATATGATACAAGTAGTCTACCTATTTGGTTGTATACATTGTGCATACCTTCCATTGTGGTATTACCTTTGTATTTTGGGGAACATAATGAGTATTGTGTTACTCACCCCTGCATGGGCTCCAACTGCACGTGGTGTATCTTATGAAGATGACATATGTTTCAACAGAGACCTTGTTGGTCCATCACCAGGTAGTTCATAGTGAGATTTTATAGACGAGGAATACATCTATGACTTCATGCACACCCCTTCACCTACACATAATATAGGTTTTACCAGAGACGTAATTTAGGAGCATGGACATGTCTTTTTTGGGGGTTGTATTCTGCCCCCCTTTACTTCCAGTGTTGTACTATTACATTCAATGTTTGTCTAAGTGTCATTATAGTTTCATTTTAAGAAATATGGGTTTAATATGTGTGTGTTCATGCATACATGTACCATGAAAAATGTCTCCCACTTATTGGATAATTCCTTCGGCACAAGTCACCATCCCCTGACCATTGGGAGGCAGACTTGGGATAGTCTTGGCATGGGCCCTGGGGGATGTGTAATCACAATATGAACGTATAATTATTCAATAATTGTGAAATATTATTAACATTTGTTATTTTCTATCATTCAAAATGTGAGAATAGCGTTCATCCAAATGTAAGGCCAATCGTCTCAATGAATGGTCTATTAAGATTTCAATCAATAACATTTTTAGATGAATCATGAAATATGAAAACTATTTATATAATATATTTATATTTTGGTTAATGTTATTTAAATTGTTGAACCATAGTCAATTTATATTTTCTAGAACTACTAAACCGAATTTACCACGAAAAATGCCATATGTTATCACTGGAAACAGAGATAATAAAAACCATTCTTATCTAATTGGTGTTTTGACTATATAAATGAATCAAATATGATATTAATGATAGGTATATTGTTTTCTAATGTAATATAATAAATCAAAATTTATTATATTGGAGGATAAAACAACTTACAAGTCATGTTAAAATTAAGGTAAGCAAATTCATTTGAATTTCAACACTATTGTGACATTGTTGGTGTTATGAACCTATTTTCATTTACCTAGTATCTATATTACCCCAATGATGTATTTAACAGAAATATATGTGTATTTATATATTTTTTGTTAATAAATTTTTATATTGGGTTTACGGTTTAAAGGGTTTACAACATATCCATTACCATTGATGTGTGGATTTATATTAGAAACTCATGTTTTGGGATTACAATTTTAAATTGAAAGACTAAAATATTATATCATTAAAAAATCAATAAATATCATAATAATCTAGACATTTAAATTTTTTTTCATATTTCCTTCCAAATATTAATTTATTTAACGAAATGAATGATGTAAAAAATGTATAAAAGAATAGTTGGTCTTATTTTTTTTATTTAGTATAATTTTATCCATTTACATTTTTTTATTTTGCATGAAATGTACATTTTAGTTAATGAAATAATTTATTAACAACATGTTATAAAAATATTTATTTCATAAATTGTTTGAATGTAATCATTATAATATTATCTACAATGGTTTCAATTGAATTTTTACCTATAAAATTCAGGAATTTTGTTTTTGTTAATATATAAAATGATAATTGATGTTTCTATCTCGCTAACATTTTTACACTATTTAGCATATTATATAAGTTTTTATTGATTTTAAAATGAAAAATCAATATTGAATCAATATTTTAATGTTTTTATTTAATTTTATTTTATTTAACATAAGATAACATTCTATTAAAAACCCTATATTTTTTATGAAATGATGTTCGTCATTAATCTATCATTATTATTTCCCTATCATTCTATTGAAAAAATAACATCATCCTTATCATTATTCATTTGAAATTGTTATTTTTTTAAATATAATTATTAACTAGATTATTTATATAATTATTTCATATACCACATACAATTTCTATATTCATTGTTTTACTATGACTGTTATTCAATTTAAAAGGGTAATCATAATATTCATTATTCTTTTATCAATATATATATTTACCATGAAGCCATATTTTTTAAATTAAATTTAATATTCAATATGTTAATAAGTCATTTATAATAAAATTACTTATGAATAATGATACATATATCCCGTTGATATAACAATTGGTATCATCATAAATAGAAGTTATAAATAGTTATTAAATATGCCTTTGTTGTATACCAAAAAATTTATTAAACATTTATAGTATAAGTCCTAGATGGTAAATATTTAATGATGATAGCGATCATGAATAAATACCTTATGAACTTATTTAATTGATAATGTTATTATTAAGGTCCTTTAGATTACACCATTGAAATCATATATGGAATCATTTTTATACAGTTGATTTTGGTGAAACTACTTTTTTCATGTATAAACCCTTCCAAATTGATTATTCATTATTTATACATGATCACTTATCATGTGTGTAACCCTTAATGAGCATTTGAGTTTTAAAATTATTTTTTTCATTCATAATGATTTAAAAATGGGCATTCTAACTAATATATAGGATGTTAGAGTGTTTTTAATGTAACATATTTAATATTACCATTGTAATGTAGGAATCACTTATGTATCCAGTTTTTTAAGCCCAATAAACTGATCACTCATCACATATGTGATCCCATATATCTTTTTCCAAAATAACAATATTGACAACATATTAGGGTAATTGGAGTTATATTTTCTACACATAATCTCTTTTGTAGGCAGTATTTATGTGTTGATGGATAATTTCAAGGTGGTGCGACATTACACATATTGTTTCGACAATTACATCATGTTGGGTTCTAGATTAGGATATTGTTGATAGGTAATGATTTTCATAGAGATTACTTTTTATATGGGTTATGGTTGGATGGATTTTTTTAATACATTTTTGGAATAGATCTCTTTGATGATATTGGAACACAACTCTAATCATAGTAATACAATACTCCATAAATCATAGATTATTCGATGGTTTCTACATGAAATGCCTTCTGTATATACCATCACTACATTCAATTACATGTAAATTAGAAAATCCTTTAGTGTATTAGTTTTGACTGTAAAATAACTAACAGACTCTTGGAGGTGCGGACACTGATGGTCAAATTCTATGATCAATGATAAATTATCCCAAGATAGGATTTTTTATTAATCATGTTACTTTTTCATAGAGACTTACAACTTTTTACCATATATACTCCTCTTGTGGGGAAAATTCAACTGAATTTGTAACAAGACTAAGAGATTATAGTAATAATACATTGAACATTAGACGAAGATTTTCCAATTATGACTCCTCCATATAAAGAATCTAATCGATATAATTCATTTTAATTCAACCCTTGGTATATGGATACCATGAAAATTTAATCTTTGAAAGTATAATGTGTTTATAAGGTTTTAACCTTCTTGAATATATCATAGAATTTATTATTGGTTTATTCTAATTATTTCCTAATATAATCTATTTATATAAACATCTAAGTTCTCTATAAGGGGAGTAAGTACATCTAAAGAAAAATTTTCTATATCCCATCACGTGTGTAAATTTCCTTAGGATAGAGTATTCTATTCCATGGTGTCTCCTTGTACAAAAGAGGGGACGACATTCAAACCATTTTAATCTTATTAGATAGTCATGGTTTTGAAATTAATAACAAAATATGTTAAATATCATATAAATTGGTTAGGATCCTCCTCTTTCATGTCATGAATAATTGGCAGGAGTTAGATCCAATTAGTTTATAGATCAAAAATCTTGTTTCATATTTGGTGTTTAATGAAGATATCCATTATTTAAACTGGGATCATAGTGTCATCTTATTTTTGTACACAATTTTATCATGTTATTTTCAATATTTTCACTTCCTATCGTTGAAATAGTGGAATAAGTTTTAGGGATGGGGAACATGTCTATATTGTTAGGTCAAATTACCTCTCATATTGTTAAATGATTTTAAAGGTTCTCTATCTCCACATGATTGTTAAATTAACCCAAATAACAAATAAAATATGGTGAGATGAAAATAATATTGTTTTTAATTGAATAAATATAAAAAAGGATTAAAATATTATTTTCCATCCTTATAAATTGTTCTAGGTTTGATAAGAAGCCTATAACAAGACACTCAAAAAATAAAAGTAAACATTAATAACTATAGAAATAATGGACTCATGTATTCTCAATGAGAATAAAACATATTAGGACTCATTTTATTCTATTAAGTGGTATACATTTTCAGGATGAATTGTATTTGATGAATTTGTTTTAAATTTATATTATAAAAAATTAGCCTCACCACAATTATCTAGATTATTTTTATTATTAAATCATACATTCTTTTTTTACTCTTTAATTTTAATTATAATAAAGTGAAACATATATTTTCCCTACAACAACCCCAACATTTTATTGTTTGTTTCTCATAAATACATTATATAAACTAGATATCCTATATTTCATGAAGCATTAATTCTTGATGAAACGATACTTGGTTATTTATAGGAGAATGTCATATCCTAACCATTAAATTATATTTTCCACTTTTGTGTTTTGAATTTCAAAAAAAAACATACACAATTGTAATTAGGGTGATATTTGGATTCTGATAGAATCATGTAAATTTATATTGAATAGTAACATACCCATATGAATAGTAAAATTCTCTTATGTGTAGTAAAAAACCCTTTATGAAGAGTATCCTACAATTATGAATAGTAATATGACCCTTATTAATGGTAATATTACCCATGAATTTGTTAAAAAAATTTAGGCACCTTAAAAATGAAGATGAATATTTTACGTGTTGTTTTTTATTTCGATTAAATTATGATTTTAATTAAAAATTAAAAATATTTAATATTGAAAATTATTTTTTAATAATGGAGTTCATAGTAGGATTCTAAATGTCAAAAAAATGGTTTAGGAGAAATTTTGTGTTTTTTTTCTGAAATACAAGAATTTGTGGTGAATAGTTGAATACGAAAAATTATGATAAATACTAAATACAGAATTGATTGAGTCATTGATGATGTCATAATAATGTAAGCACACATTGTTAGAACTCATAATAACTTTTTACTATTTTTGGTCCTGGAATCATCACTCTTGCTTGTCTACTTGAAAAATAATAAACTAATGTTTAAAATATTAAAAAAACACTCCTCCCTTCCACTATATAAACCAACCCACCCTTCTTCCTCCCGCACCACTCAGGATTTTACCCTTACTTATGTTGTACCAAATAAGATCCCAATCCCTCCCCCCACGTCTATGACCTACTGGTCTCACCAAAATTCCAAAAAAAGCCTTAAATAGATTTCTAAGGATGAGTACGCAATAAGTGAACATCTCTTCCTTTTTCATTCAACTTCTTTTACACGTTAAATAGTTTTTTTCACTTTCCTAAACACACATCATCCAAATGATATGATAATTAAAATTAATTACATAAAAAAATATTTTATTATTATAAGGGAATATTGCATCATCATCTCTCTTCTCGCCCTCCTCTTATACTAAAAATTAAAACACCATCAAAGATGTATTGATTTTTTCACATTCAAAGTCGGCGTGATATTAATTTATATTACTCTATAAATAACTAGTCAAGAAACATTTTTAATAATTAAATCAGAACATAATATATATATTTTATCCTATGAAATGTTTTTGAATCTCTACACACTCATAAAATAAAGTAATAATACTAAACAAGTTCATTTTATAGAAAACCGCCAAGTTAATCCAAGCGTTTATCGATAACTTTTATATAAAAAGCCATCCTGATGGTATATAAACAAAATAATTATGAGATAATTTATGTGTATTTAATTTCACTAATAATATATATAATCAATTCTGGATGTTTAACCATTTTTCAAATGAACTTCAATTCATGAATTAATATAAACTGATCATGAAAACCATTGAAGAAAATGCCTCCAAAACAACAAAATTGATCCTATTGAACACAAAAAGGGAAATTAATAAACCTAATAAGGTTATAATAAATAAATTAAATGTATAGGAGGTTCTGTAATTATTCATTGAAGAAGCTAAATAATATTATTAATGTCATTAACATCAATCGAGAACACCTTTAGGGATAATGTAAGGGATTTCTCATCTCAGTTTTCATTCCGTGATCTTTTCAATGTTCACCACTTATTTCATAAATTTTTTGTATGTTTACATCTATTTGATATATAATATCTAGATTCTATTTATATCTATGGTATTCAGTGATTCACATGATGATTATTAACTCGATTAATTACAATGTTGTGAGGGACTTTGTTTCGGTTTCCATTTAATTATGATTTACATGGAATTGTGAATATGATAGTTATTATGTGGTATAACTATATCCTTTTGAGATAAATTTTTATTTTATATTGTAAATTTTTTATATTTCCATATTCGGGTTTCATGTATATGATTATTTTCTTAAGCCTTATACACTTTTATATATAGTGTTTATTTGGACTTTTGTTTTAACTATGGAAATATTGATGAATCTGTATCTTGTAATCTATGAGAAGATTTAAGAGTCATATTTTTCTTGTATTAAATCCATGTATAATTAATTATTTGGAACTGTAGTGACGGGAAGGTCCCACTATAGCCTCTTGATACATCGATAGGTCTAATGAGACAAATTAGTTGATGACAAACCCTTCAAGTTTGTTTCCAAAATATAATCAGATGGGTATCGACCCATAGAGATAAACAATTTAGATGATATAGTAGTGTCAAATTTTAGATACATGACATCCAATTAAAAATTATTATATTTCTTAATTTTTAATTATTACTATCTATGAGGTTTTTACTATGGCCAAATCTACAGATGCAGTTTAATTCTCAGTTTATTAAGGGTTTATGTTTTTCATTTATTCAGTATGCCATATTTACTATGCCAATATGATTATGAATCACTTGTTTTATATTTATGATTCGACTATTTGTAACCCTCATAGAGGATTGTCTCTCACTACATTAATTTTTTAGCTTCTAAATGTTATAAATAAGGGACCAATTAATATGTTCTCATGGATGTGGTTTATTATTCATTTTTATGTATTAAATTACTATTCTTTTTCCAATGTGAAATGAGTTAGATGTATGAATATTTTTTCTTCAAAACTAATAATATGATCAATACTTATGGATTTTATTCATTGTTATCATGCCAATTTAATATATAACGCACCAACTATAGGCATCTAGGACGGGTTGTTAATGTTGGTATCAGAGAAAGTTTAGTAGCAACCTTGGAAACAAGATATTGTAAACATAGTTTAGAGGAAATAACCCAATGATAGACATTGAGGAAAATAATATAAGAACATCCTAGAATTTTGGTAATGTTATATTATTAGGGTCTTCCTATAGAATGCATCCATTTCATGATATTACAATTGGATTTCATTTGGGAAAAAAATTTCTTATGAGAAATAACTCTGACAAGGTGTTCCAGGCCTAACCCAAGGTATCCTGGTACATGATAAGAAGCCTTACTGTGCACCTATTTTGACAATCTCTGGGGATATGTGTATGATAATTCACATTTTTTAAAACGATTTTAAGGTTTTAAAAGTAATTATAAAAAAATTATTAGGATTATGATATCACTTGTTCATATATTTTGATATTATTTTTTTTGTTCTCATATTACAAGTTATGAAATGTGACCTAATTAAGTGTATTCCATTGTTTAGTGATGGTGCCTATATGAAAAGGGGGAATCAATACCCATGGACAATGTAAGTATTTCCCCACTTATCATGTCAACACCATTTGTGTTGGAGAGGATCATGTCATGAATGTATTTGGACATAACACTCTGGCAATGTTGAATAACCATGGTACACATATATTGGATTGTTTCATGTGGCAGAAACCCCCATATTTTAGTGGGAATATTAACCTGGTGGTAGAGGAGTAGTGGATCAAGTCCCTTGAAAACATATTTCTAGGATTTAAATTAAATGAAAATTAAATGTTAGTAATGGAGGTATATTACCTCAAGTGTGATGTTAATCAAGGGTGTTCTATGATTCCAAATACCACAGAGGATGAATAAATAGTAGATATGGAATGGAAATTATTTAAGGAAGTAGTCTTGAACAAATATTTCCCCCATGAAAAATGAACTAAATTAACGAGGAAAATTTCATAACCAAATGAAAATGGAAGAAGGGAGTGTTGAACATTATGTGGATGCCTTCATAATATTATCCAGTTATACTATAGTTTATTTACATGATTCAGATATTAAGATTGATCATTTCATTGAAGGTCTTTAGAGAAGTCATCAAAGGGAACTATGTTCTAAATAATTTTCATCACATAATAAAATTACATTATGTTCCATCAAAATAGATAATTAATTTGATATACCATATTTTTTAAAGAAAATCACGATAATTAGTGTCATTATAATAAATTTGGAAATTTCAATGATCCATTAAATAATAAGGGAAATAAATAATTTCAATTATTCGTGAACTGTGGAAAGTATAATATTGGGATATAATTGAAAGGAATTTGAGATTTATATAAGTGTGGATAAAATTGTCATCAATCTATTGATTTAATGGGGATGAGAGAAGCCAATGATGTACAATGATACAATTGTAGTGAGATGAGGGACTTTTACAATGAGTGTCCTAATGAAGAAGGAAATATGCCACAGAAAAGGCCTCGAGAGAAATTGAAACCATATGCAACTACAACTGTGGAAGTTGAGGTTCCTAATGATATGGTAGCATATACATTAATTGTTTCCTCGATATTTTATAATTTGTTATTTGTTTCTGGATCATCGAATTCATTTATATCTTCCTTTTTTTCTATGAAAATAAAAAATGTCCAAATTTATTTAATAAATCAGTTTTCAGTCAGAACACCCAGGGGATGTATCATTCCCATAATGATATGTTGATTAGCCCCCCCTGAAAAATAAATGTGATTTACTTTCTAACCATATCATAATACAAATTATTGAATTTGATATAATTCTTTGTATTATTTGGTTATCAAATTTAGATATGAATATATATTGAAAGAAGAAGGAAGTTACAATTTTTTAGAGTGGTGTAGAATCTCTTATCTTTAGATAAGAAAAATCAACAACTAATTCATATATAGATCCACACCAAGTTACTCTACTAAATTAAATTATTGGATAGGAAGAGAACACAATAACTTTTGTTGAGGAATGAAATATTCAAATTGAATATGTACCTATTATGAAAGAATACATTTATGTATTTATAGAGGATTTACACGAACATCCTCTAGAGTGGAAAATTTAGATCTCTATCGATTTACATCGTAGTGAACAGACATTATCAATGGATCCCTATACAATGGACACTGTGGAATTATTACAGCTAAAGAAACAAGTATGGAATTGAGTTACAAAGGATTTATTCAACCTAGTGTTTCTCCATGTGTGATCCCTTGAACATATTTTCAAGAAGATAGATGGTCCCCTGAGGCTACACATTGATTAGAGACAAATCAATGATATTTTAATAAAGAACAACTATACAGTTCCATGAATTGATTATTTATATGATCAACTTCATGGAGCCCAATATTTTTCAATGATTAACCTTCTATAAAGATATCATCAGCTCTATGTGAGGAAGGAAGTTATTCCAAAGAGAAAATTTTATATCATGTATGAGCCATACAATATTACAAAATGCCTTTTGGACTATATAATTCACCCATTGTTTTCATAAATCTAATGAATAGAGTTTTCATGGAATATCCTAATTACATTGTTATGGTATTTATCGATGATATCCAAGTATAAACCAAAATATACAAAGACCATGAGAATCATGTGTGTATTATTATAAAACTATAAGAAGAAATGGATAATGTAGGATGTTTAGAAAGTTCACATTTTTACTTTAATTAGTTTTTTTCTTGGAAATATTGTCTCTAAATATGGAATCTCAATTGGTCCTATAAGGAAAAAAGGAATCTTAATAATGGGCCACACTAATGAACATAACTGAGGAACATAGTTTCGTTGGATTAAAAGGTTTGTATCTGAATTTATATCATAATTTCACCTTATTGGATAACCCACAAACCATGATCACATATAAATTGGTTAAGATTATATGGATGGATGGATGTATATAATTCTTTGATGAATTGAATACGAGATTGGATAATGATTCAATTTTGACTCTTCTGCTTGGAAATGTTTGATTTGTGATATTTAGTGATGCATCAAAGAATGGAATGGTTTGAATCCTTATGAAAAATGATAATGTTATTATTTATGCATAATGATAGTTGAAGATTTATGTGAAAAATTACGTGAATCATGATCTTGAGTTAGTAGTTGTAATCTTTTCTTTGAAAATATGAAGGCATTACCTATATAGTGAATGAGTTGAGATATATATATATATATATTATAAAAGATTGAAATGCATTTATACATAGAAAGAACTCAATAAGTGGAAAATGAGATGGATCAAGTTACTTAAATATTAATAATTTTCAATAAACTACCACCATGGATTGGAAATTACGGTGACTTCTATATTAAGATAGAATGATCATGGTCTTCTAACCCAAATGAGGATTGATAATGATCCTATATTCATGGTCCTAAAAAGGATGTATATGGTAATTTTTAAGGATGGTTAAACTTTTTTCCCATTACTGGAGAAGAAAAAATATACTAATCTAGGGATGAGAATCTACAAAAAAATTAATTCTCTTAAGGATAGAAGATTGGATGACTTCTTCTCTGAGGATGGAGTACTGAAATTTAGGAAGTGGTTACATGTTATATCAGTACCTAGGATAAAAATGGAAACATTATATGATTCTCATAGATCAAATTTAGTTATACACCCTATTAGTGCTAAGATGTATAGAGGTCTAAAGGAACACTTTTGGTGGGATAAAATGAAGCAATAAATTAATGATTATGTGTTAAGGTGTCTTGTTTGTCAACAGATTAAGGTCAGGAGACTATATCTTATAGGGGTCCTGAAACCTTTACCTATTCCTATAAGGATGTGGGATTACATTACTTTGTATATTTAATTGGACAACTGAGGAAATCTGGAAGGAATGAAGCAATATTGGTAATTATTTATCGTCCCACAAAATTAGCATATATTCTTTCCTTAAGAGAGGATTTACCACTTTAGCGTGAGGAAAGACTTTATATTAATAAAGTTTTTAGACATCATGGTCCACCTCTATCTATTTTGTTTGATCAAGATTCCTGATATACATAATTTTTTTTTGAAAAAGTCTCAATATGGATTAGGATACTAAGATTCATATGAATACTTTTTTTCATCCCTAATCTAACAGACAGTATGAAGGGACTATTCAAACACTGGAAGACATGTTGATATCATGCTCTATTGACTTTAAATGTATATGGGGTTAATTCTTTCAATTTTTGGAATTTATCTACAATAACACTATCCACTCTAGCATTAAAATGGCGCCATATGAGGCATTATTTGGTATGTGGTGTTGAAATCCAACATGTTGGGATGAAGTGGGAAAGGGTAAAATTATAGGCCAATAACATATCAAATAGACTACAGTAATGGTAATAAAAATTCCAAACCATATTAATGTAGCACAAATTAGGAAAATGAGTTATGATGATAAGCAGAGAAAGGATTTGAAATTTCAAGTAGGATATTACGTCATTCTAAAAGTATCTTTTTTGAAGGGTGTCTTAACATTCAGTCAGAAAGGGAAACTGAACCCCGGGTACATCAGAACACTTGAAATTCTAGAAAGAATTGGAGCTGTAGCATACTGTTTAGAAATTCCAACAAGTATCTCCAATGATCATAATTTGTTTCCCATGTCATTTTTAAAGAAATTAATGCCAGAACCAACACATGTTCTCAACAATGAAGAAATATAGTTTGAACTATATTTTTCATACTATGAAGAGCCTATTGAGATTCTTGACACAAGGGAGAAATTATTGAAAAATTAAACAAATAATCAAATAAATGTTATTTAGAAAATACATAAAACTGATGCAGTAACATGGGAATATGAGTATGTTATGAAGAATAACCACCCAAATTGTTTTAGGGAGAAATATAAATGAAAAAAATTTTGGGGCGATATCTCCAAAAGAGGGAATAATAGAAAACCACAAACATTGGATTTTTTTATCTTAAATACATTCTATACATTAGATATCCTATATTGCATGAAGTATTGAGTATTTATAAAAAAAATTGGTTATTTATAGGATAAAGACAAAATATTTCCATTTATATTAAATTTTCCACTTTAGTGTTTTGAATTTCAAAAAACAGACATACACTATTGCGATCAGTGTCATATTTGGAGAATGATATAATCATGTTAATTTTCTCCGAATAGTTACCTAACTTAATGAATAGTAACACACCCTAATGAATAGTATCCTACCATTATGAATAGTAATCTAACCTTAATTAATGGTACCCTTACCCATGAAGGTGTAAGTAAAATTTAGGCACCTTAAAAATAAAGATGCATATTTTATGTGTCAGTTTTATTTTATTTTTATTAACTGATAAATTTAATTAGAAATTAAATTTATCATATTTATAAAATTATTTTAGAAAAATGGAGATCATTTTTGGATTTTACTAATATAATAATGCATCGGATGAATTTTATGGATTTTTATGAAATACCTGAATTTTTGAAGAATAGTAAAATACTTGAACTTATGATAAATGCAAAATACATGATTAATTGAGTCCTGGATGATGTCCTAATAGGTTAAGAATTGTTGGTTCAATCTAACAAGCAAATATTACTATTTTTTAAGGAATCCTCACTATTTATTCTCTTAGGGATAAAATAATAAACTAATGATTAAAATAGTATCAATACCCTCCTATCTACTACAATATAAACCACCCTCTCCCCCTATTCCTTCCACAACAATCAAGCATTGAGACTACCTCGTGTTCTACCAAAAACAATTCCCATGACCTCCCCCTAGTCCAAGACCAACGTTTCTCACCAAATGGAACAAACAATGACCTTTATGGGATTCTCAAAGAGGAGTACTTTAGAGTTGAACCTCTCTTCCTTTTTCTTTCAACTAATTTTACAAGATCCATTCTTTTATTTCTCTCTCATAAACACCTATAATAAAATTTCTATGATAATTATAATAACTTATATGAACTATAATTTTAGTATGCTAATGGAATATTTCATCATCATCTCTCTTTTTTCCCCTCCACTTATACTAAAATTGGAAACACCATCTGATATGTGTTAATTTATTGCAATCAAGGACGACATGTTTTTATTTTGTATTAATACTTAAATACTAATAATGAAACATTTTTAATGATTGACCCAAATAATAATATATTTATTTTATTTTATTTAATGTTATTTAATCCTTATACACATAATATATAAAATAATAATACAAAATGATTTCTATGTGCACAAAACTGCCTTGTTAATCCAAGTGTTTATTGTTAACTTTATTCTAATATGTCATCCTTATGGTATATAACCAAAATCATTATAATATAATTTATATCCCTATAATTTCACAAATAATATCTATTAATAATTTTTACATTTAACCACATTTCATACAATCATCCAATCATGAATATTAGTAAACCGGTCATCAAAACCAAATAAGAGAATGATTCTAAGACAATATAATTGAACCTCATAAACCTATAAAAATGTAAATTAGTGAACTTAATATGGTTATAATAAA
The DNA here is from genome assembly GCA_963277665.1 of Viscum album. NCBI lineage: Eukaryota > Viridiplantae > Streptophyta > Magnoliopsida > Santalales > Viscaceae > Viscum > Viscum album. The sequence goes on from OY728145.1 coordinate 1,644,877,710, forward strand.
TAAATTACAGGTATTGGAGTTTATGAAAATATTATTTAATTAAGATAAATTTGATTATTCTGGTTATTAAGATCAATCGAGGACACCTTCTCAATAAGGTAACGTGTTTCCCGTCTCACTTTTATTTCAATGAGATTTATATTGTTCACAAATAATTTATTGTATGTCGTGTTTAGAAAATATAATTTGATATATAATATAGTTATTCTCTTTATATTTAATGTATTAAATCATTCACTTCATGATTATTAACTTGATTTATTACCATGTTGAAAGGGACTTTGTTTTGGATTTCATTTTATTGGGATTTACATGGTATTGTGCTCCTAATCATTCCTATGTGGTATACCCAATAATCCTTTGAGATTATTTTTCATTTAAAATTTTAAATATATTATATGTTGATATTATGGTTTCTTGGATATTTTTATAGACTTAAAATATATAACATTTTACATATGATGTTTATTTTGAATATTGTTTTATTTATGGAAATATTGATAAATCGATATCATATACTCTATTTAGATATTGAGGAGGAATACTATAATAGTATTTAATAAATTTATTAATAGTTATTTGGACTGTTGTGATGGTCAAGGCCCTCTATAATCCCTCTATGCTTCGACAGGTCTCATGAGAGAAGTTATTTGAAAAAAAACCATTTGGGTTTGTTTACAAAACCTAATTAGATGAGTATTTTCTCATAAAAATAATCCATTTCTATGGTATAGTGATATCACGTTCCAGATACATGGAATCCAATTAATAATCATTCACTTTTTCTATTTTTAGTTGTTAGTATCCATGAGGATTTCACTATGAAATAATCTATGGATGTTGTTTAATTATATGTTTATTTATGGAATGTGTTTTTAATTTATCATCATTCCATATTGACTATGCCAATTTGATTATGATTCAATTATATTTTATTTATGCTTCTGCAATTTGTAACCCTTACAAAGGATCTGAACTCAACCCTACCAGTTGTTTTCCTTCAAAATCTTATTAATAGGAGGCCAATTATTGAGTTCTCATGGATATATTTTATTATTTTTTGTTTTGTATTTTATTTTATTACCTTTTCCAGTGTAAAATGAGTTACATGTATGTTTCAAGATTCCTCATGACTACAAATCTAATTTTTTATTCAATATTTTATTCTGTGTAATTAATATAATGTAATAAGTAATGGATCGGCTCCGAGATTCGGGGGGGGGGGGTGAGGCATTACAGACCACCCTCGTATAATTTATTCATATTTAATTATAGAGTATATTAATTAATACAATTCATTATTTTACCTGATAGAGTGATCAGAAGTCTATAACCACATAATATCGCACAGCTGATTACCCCCATGGTGAATATGTTAATTCTAGTTTGTGTGGGAAAATCATTTTTAGATATATAATGAATAAAAAATTCATAGAATAAAGGAAATATCAAATTAACCTGGAAATTAACATTATTCTGAATATTAAGAGAATATATAATCCATTAGAACATTTAATTATTTTAAAGGGTTGAAATAATAGTCTCCTAATCTTAGACATTTATGGATTAATGTGATGTCATCTAAAAATTACAAAAAGGAAATGAATGAAAATATATAGAGTACAATATGTAAATGAATATCCATTTTCAATATCGAACAATCCCAATTCATCACACAATCTAGATTATAGTAAAATATTTATATAAAATATAGTGTCTCTATGGGGCATTAGAATTCAATACACATGAGAATCATTGGATTCTTCCACTCCTTCGAATCACTCAGATAATGTTCTTAAAATTCAGGGATAATACAAGTTCCCTCTAATTAGTTTATATATTTGGAAACATATTGACAATCATGATTTATAAAAATCACTATTAACAAATAATTTCATTTAAAACAATAATTCCCCAATGTAGATCTATGGAATCATTACAAAATAATCGAGGAAAAAAATATTATTTTCTTTGCTCCATAACCGGACATCAAATTTCTCATGTTTTGGGTGACAATCTACCTTCCATTATTGGATTTCTAGGAATATATAAATAATTATTTTTTTAGGCTTCCATCTAGGGCCTTATTTTGTCTTGTGGAAAACGCAACATAGGATTGGTAGTCATAATAAATAGGAATCAAAACCACTTATATATATATATATATTTGGAACCCAGATAGTCCCAATAACATCTCCTCAAACCTAAATTTAATTTTTCCATTTTGAAATGGTTCTGGATCAATCATATATTGTTCTCTAATCTACATGGTTCATTAATGTAAATTATAACATACATGTTCAGGTCCGACGCCAATATTGATTTTTTAAGAGATTCTTATTGAGAAAGGGTTCATATAAAATAGATTGTCAAACATATGGATCCTTATTGTAACTCTTGAAATTATTATATAAAAAACAAAGAGATTCAATTTATCCAATGTTTCATTCTAAAATCTATGAATGTGCCCATAAACTAGTTTTATGTTGAAAAAAATTGTCAAACTCCCATGAATCATCAACCATATTGTCTTGGTAATATATCAAACATCTCTTCTAAAAATTACATGAACATAACAACTAGTGAGTTAGGTATGAGTGAGTTCCTACATCCATCTTTATAATTAGTCAAATTCATTGAAAACAAAAGCATAAAGAAGAATCTATAATGTGATCATGAAAATCCTAAATAAATATAACACTTCTTCTTGATCATAAATTGTTAATCCTCTAGTTTTAGATATACATGACTTTAGTAAACCATTTATTATGTATTTCTAACATTCTTTCATCAATAAATCTTGGATTGATTAGTTTTACTAGAATAATTTAATATAATTCCATTTTTATATATTATATTTAAATATGTAAAAATTTAATACTATTTATTCATCATATTTCACCATTCACTATTAATGAGAATAGGAGGTTTCATGCATCAACATTGGTGACATCGATTTTCAATTTTTATGGACTATGTATCTTCCTAAATCTTTATCATGTCTTAAAATAATTTATATTTACATATCCATGGATCCATCATTTTGAAAATTTTTATTTGAAACATAATTATTCCTCAGTACTACTAAATCTAGATCTCATGAGGACCATTAAATATATGTTCTTTGGTGTGTTCTTTCTTAGTGGGTTTCATTTTATTCTCATTCAAGATTATTTTACAGTGAAACCATGAATCTGTATCCCCAATCTATGATTAGTACCATTGGATAATTATATGTGATCCTGGTTGTCATCTAAAAAATAAAATTTTAATCGAGGTTATTGATATTCGACTTGTTCAATTGATTGATGAGTTTAATTGATTATAGGAAATATTGTGTATATGATTGATGGTGATCATATGACCTCCTAAAAAGACTATATTGAGGGTGTATGGAATGGTCAAATCCTTTGGTGGTGAATGGTTCCTTATATGGGTGGGGGGACACATTCATATATCCCAAAGAACATTCGCTTCCATTTAATATTATGGTAGGGTTTGTTTGATAGCAAGAGTGTTCACAATTGATCACTGACGCAGTTATAATTTCAATAATTTGAGTCATGTGGTAGCTTTCCATATTCGCTTTTTTATAGTTGGTTATCTAGATCTTAATGTCGGGTTAGCTCTGGGACATTTCTTCTTTTTATTCACACGAGAACTTACCAAAAATGTGTGATGTTGTCATTTGGTCACTATAGGTCATTTATTCATGTCAACCACTACTATTCAAATAAATAATTTTACATTTTAGATTACAATTTTCTACAAATAAAAAAGTAATGTCAAAATTATCCCATAAATCAATAAATAAAATTTTTAATTTTTTGATTGATTCTATATAATAAATTTTCTTTTTCAAATATATATTATTTCAAAATAATGTTAATTTTACTATTTATTGAATACATAAAATTACAAAATAACATTGACATTGATAATTATTTGAAAATTTATTAATGGATTCCCATTAGTACAAAATTAATAAATCAATTAAAAATCCACATTTAAATCATTTAGAATTTAATATAAAAATTCAAAAAAATGGAATATATATTATAATTTCAAAGGGGGGTAGAATGAAATTTCAATGTTGACTAGAAATTGATTAATAAATATTTTTTGTAAAAGAAGTGATATACATGAATCACAAAAATATCCTCTATCAAAAAATTAAGATATAATATTTTTAAAAGAATTATTTACTAAATTTAATTATGAAATCCATTTTGAAATGATGTAAATAATTTCAATCATCACAAAATTAATATTAGTTATATAGTTTTTGAATTAATAATGGTTGAAAAATCAATGAAATATAGATAAAAATATGATATTTTGGTTTCTCATCCCTTTTCATGATGGGAACACAAAAAAATAGTCCCTTTAATTCATGTTAAATAATATTCATGATTTATGGTATATTCCATAGTATGATCATGGGTTTTTTCCTTCATCCTTGATAATGTGATTATCTTCCATTATATCAATTATTGGATGGTTTTTGTAATTGATACAAGAACTTCATTCATTTTTGGTGGAATATTTTAATTAAATACAATGATTTGTGACATTATTTATGAAAAAAATACTTCCATTTATATTTTGGTATATAGGGTCACACTCTAGGTTCATCCAATATATATAAATATCTTCTGAATTAATTTTTATAAATACATTTTTCTCGCGGTTGTGGAATTATAATATTTTTACTTAGTGGTTACTAAAAAGACATCATCTTGAGATATTGACCTTTATAAAATATAAATTTAGATGTATATCATGAATATTTAATCACTTAATATTTTATATAACTTTTATTTTTTTATTTTTTTATTTAGAGTTATAAAAAATTATAGAACTGCTTTTGTGGAGATGTCTGGTTGTCCGCAAGTTGCTCCAAGGGGAGAGGGTCTGCTTTGATCTTTTGCATCTATCCAAGGTGTGAGTATTACAGGATTTCCCCCTGATAACATGAAAGATGTCACTACACCTATTCATGTACTGGACCTAGTGTGATATCCCTCAATGGCTACTGATCAGGGTGGAATAATACGAATGTAATCTCAATAGATGGACCTAGTATTGTGGAATTGCAATGACCTGTCCATCCAACATTCAATTTTTTTTCAATGTTAGAGTCTATTAATAATCCTTAGTTTGATCTGTTTAATATTGAAGGACTCAAGAATGCAGGATGCAGTAACCAAACGTGCTCCTCCGCGTCACCTACTATTGTTTATGGTCGAGAGACCCCAAAGGAGGTGGATCTTCCTATTTTTGTGGCGATGCCGGACTCAAAGGATATACATGAGGCTCCTCAAGAGCATGAGGAGCCTACACATGATGCTGCTCACTAGGATGTTATATCCTCTATTGAGGTTGTGAATTCAATGTTGCATAGGGAATCTTCTCATGAAGAAACTGATATGCACACGATAGAGGTGGATGATGAACTAGTGATACAAAGAGGAAGAGGGAGACATCCAGCTAATCGGGGAGGATCTCGAGGTCGAGGTCAGCCCAGAAAAAGGTAATAATTGAGAATCTGATGTGTCTGTTTAGTATTTTATCCTTGTGTGTTGTTTCACAAGTAATAATTTCTTTCAATGCACTGTACCTTTAACCTTTTTTCTAAATTTTTTTGGAGTCATGGGTTTCTGAACCCATGGCTGAACCGATTTTAGTAAAAAATTATATATTAATTAATCATATGTTAAATTAAATTTTTTTTATTGAATTGTTTTTTATGTAATTTTATCATTTTATGAAATTTATATTTTTTTATTAAAACATTTTTGATAGAAAATATAGATCAAAATAAATTATTTAGTAGAAATTATAGAATTTTTTTATTAATTTTTTTTAAATTATTTGATTAGGTAATTATTATTGAGGCCATTATGTTCTAATTTTTTTTATTTAAGAAGTGGATGGATATGATGTGGGAACAGTAATAGTGTTGTAATTTGTTTTTAACAAATATTTCAGTGTTTTACATATGACAATTCCTGAAATTATATGATTTAAGATTAGGTGATTTCATATATCTTAAATATAATGGTATTGGTCGTCAATATTATAATATGTAGTTTCTTAGATAAATGGTGTATAATGGTTGAAGTACATAACATAGAAACTTATGATATCATGGAAGCATGCTGATGTTGTGTAGAACTGTGTATATGAATCTGCATTGGTTCTCCACTTATAGAAATATCTACCTATTCAATTTTATAAATAGATCAATCTTAATAACCAAACAGATTGTTCTACAATGGAATTAGTATAAGTTTATGTAAATTTCCAAATACCTTATTGTGTATATAAATTCACAATATTTGTGAATGAACTCTATATAATAATAGACCACATAGAAAAAAGAATATGAAAAGGTCAATGAGTTTGGTAGGAGAATCAGAATACCAAAATGAACTATGTATGAGTAGTGGAAACAAATGTAAATTGGTTACTCAAATGGAATAACTATTTTGGTATGATAATTGGTTATATATCTGAATGCACTCCAGAGGATAATGGTTTTTTGTATGGGTATTATATATATATTTCATTTGGCTATGTTGGTTCCACGTATATCTGAAGTATGTGAATGATAAATAATAATGATACATCATACTGCGGTCATGTATATATACAGCATAGTTTTATGTTTTTGTATTTTTTATGTATAATTTAATATTAGAGATATAATTTAAATTGTATTTAAAATAATTTCATCCTTGATTAATATTATAATTATTCTATCGTGGTATGATTAAGTGTTTATATGTAAATGTGTATTCATTATATTAGATTCCCATGATTAAGAGATAATTGATAATTCATGGATTTCTATTTATCTACAATATAAATTTAAAATAGTAACAAATATAAAGAATAATACTTTCAATTTGTATCAACGGTGTGCTTCCTTCATTGATTAATGTCCTTCTGAATATTGATCAGAAAAAACAATAATATATATGTACAAAGCATTTTTAATAATTAGTGGATTCAAATTTTTAATGGGATAAACTGTAATTTCTAGAATGGTATATTTCAACCTAATTAATTATATATTGTCCATGGAGTTTATAAATTATATTGAGATAGTATTACTCATTATTTTTTTGTGATTCATTATTATATGTAAACAAGATTAATCAATGGAATGATGAGAGATCTTGAAATTAGTTTATATCTAATATCAGATAATTTAATTTTCAATGTGTTATAATAATGGGAATGACTAAATGGTTTGGGATATGTTGACTCACATTAATGATGGGTTGTTGTATGCACATAATAAATGGTAATTTTTTTATATCTTCATATATGAATAGTTGAAAATGCGTGGTGATGATGTTATTCATGTGTGATATTTAAAATGTATAATTATATTTTGTGCACCTTATAAATCCATTGAGAAATATTATAAAACATCATAGTTATCGAAATGATTATATGAATCTTTCTTAAATTATTTTATAACATTGTTTCATTTATAGAGTATAGAAAGAAAATGAACTTTCTATAGATGATTTTCGTACTTTACTCATTAAATATTCTATGAAAATGCATAATTCTATCAAATGAATGGGAATGGATGATCATTAAATATATATAAAATAATTTAATCATTAAAATTTTGAGAATGATATTACTTATGATGTAGATTATTATTGTGATTCTAAAGGTATTTTTTGTATTTTTTTTAATGAATGCAGGTGTTCAATTTTAAAAAATGTTAAAAGCTTTACAAAGATGTATAAAATATATGATAACATTGAAGTGATTCATATGTGGATCCATTTTAATTTTTTTAAAATTTTCCAAGATTTAATGGAATGAAGATTGTGATGATGAAGAAATAAGTACAAAATGATATCTAATGAACAATGCAGGAAAATCATTGTATTATTAAAAATATATTGAATATGGAATCTTCTAAACATAAAAATATGATCTTCTTGCTCAAATTTGATGAAGCTAGTGACATTAAAGAGGATATGGATGATGAGAATATTAGTGATGTGGATGATGGAATGTTTCTTATTGTAATTTCATTGATAATGGTTTTACAAGTTTTATTTTGGCAAAAATTAATATTATTAAGTGGAAATATCAATAGATTCCATGATAATTTTTTTGAATGACTCTTAATGAGTCCAAATCATGGGAAATATTACTTGTGGATAAATAATGGTGATCAAACTATTAATAATCATAAAACAATGTTTTAAAATGTTAATTCACCATCGATAAAAGATATTGAAAACATGGATAATAAAATTTAAACAGAGAAAAATTTCAACATTATGCTATAAACAAGATGATTCCCAAGGTGAAAACATTTTATCATGTTTAATAATAACAATTTAAGATAAAAATATACTACATAATATCATCAACTCGGTTTTTGAGGTTTTTGTCATCACACTATCATGTGAATCAAAAAATTGATAAAACATTATTCTTCTCAATGGATAAAAATAATATTTTAGTTGATTGTATATTGACTTATTAGAACATAAAATCTATACGGAAATTTTATGTATCCATAAAATCTGAATCATAGAATGCTGCATTGTTTTATAAATCCATTATTAATTTAAAACTTATACAAATTGGGACTCCATGATGGTTGTAATTAATTCTTATATAGTGAATATAATCCCAATAGTCTATAAAAAATTGTGTAAACTTTAGATCCAATATATTTGATCAAAATATAAATTCAATATTCTTGCATAGTGTTTGGAAAATAAGATTTTAATAAATGAAAATATTTTTCTTATGGTCATTAGTTGTTTTTCAGAAGATTTTTGTCGTATAAAAAAATTCTTTGTAAAAATAAGAGACATTGTAATGGACCGAGGAGGTATTAGAGGCTGAATATAAGGGGTAATTACCCCACTCAAAGATGATAAACTCAATAAAAAATGGAAAATATAATTTGATGTATGATAAGAGGTAAAAACCTCATGATAATATCTATAGAAGTTGTTATAAGAATAAAAAATGCAATAAAGGTTGACTTTTTTATATTATATTTCTATAATAATTTAAATACAAAACTCATAACCCATAGTAGTAAATGTGAAAATAAAAGGAAATTTTTGTTTAAATTACACTCCAGGATATAAAGGAAAAATGAATATAGTTCTTGGGAACTAGGTGATCATCATGCATGACCAAATATTTGAAGTGGATGATGAATTTGAATTACTATAAGGGTGGAATAAATTGTTTTGGAAATATTTGGTCCCACACAATCAAAAATTATTTATAAGGTATTCTTTAATTGAAATGGTCAAATCCAATAGTAACATTTTTTGGATGGAATAAAACCCAATTTTCTTAGTATTTTATAGATATATAAGGATGTAATTTATTTTATATTTATAAGTGATGGTTTTATTGTGTTAAATATCTAAAAGTTAATACAATGTTATATATAGAAATATAATACAATTTGATGAATGAGATGCAGTGAAATCATGTTATATGAGTATAAAAGAAAAAATTTATTATAGAATTGAAGGATTTATAATTGGTGAATGAGAAATGTGACCAGTTTATCCAATGGAGTAATTGTTCTTGATTTGACTAATATTAATTGTGATTGAGACCAATGTGGTTTCATATTCATGAAAAGAATATTTTCTTTTACATTAAATAAGAATGATGAGATAAATATATCTCATCCTCTGGATAATATTTAGTCAAACATATGTGTTCCTATGAAAATTTAATCAACTATTCCAGTAATATATGTTTTTTATTATTTATTATTTATCTAATATTCAATGTATTACAATATTAAACCTTAAATCAGTGGCTATTGTGATGTTTAAATGTTCATGGAGATTTGAATAAAAACTAATTTGTTTACTATATTTAAATGATCAAAATATATAGGGTTATAAATATAATAAATTTTCAAGGTTATCTTGAGAATACAAATTTTCATCATGTGCTTAGTTCTCCATACACAACACAATAAAATTCTATTGTTGATATTTATATTATATGCTCGGTTGAGATGGATCAAAGCATTTAAATATGACATGATACTCGATTCATTTATAGAAATTTTATCAATGAATCATTCCATTTTAAAATGTACTGAATCAGTGGAATAATTTAAGACATGTCCCCATATGACATGTATTATAAGAACATAACTATTTTGAAGAATATTACGGACTTTGTCTCCCCCTACGTTATCCTAACCAAACAATAAAATCACGAGATGTTTGAACAATGTGAGTATGACAATATTTTACATGGATTCCCTCCAAAAAGTATAATATATTAATTATATAAGAAGGAAACATGAATACCTATTAATTTTTTTGATCTGATGGTGTGGGAAAATTCTTATAGAAATGCCTTATAATAAGTTTAAGATATATGAAAATGTGAATAAGATGTTGATTTTTTGATAAACAATTTGATATTTTTTTCTAAATAATTATTTTTAATGAATAATTTAAATATAATATTATTGATTCCTATATATCATGTTATTAATAACATTTTTCAAACTCATTTAATGAAAATGAATCATTTATTGGTCCAAAATATTATAGGATAATAATGATAATAGGATCAAACTAGAAGAACATTCAATACAACACATACATCTTTGTTTTAACATGTTGAACCATGTGATGTTGTAAAAGAGTTAGAGAAAAAATATATAATTGAATATATTATTGAATAATTATATAATATATATATTACTAACCATTTGGAGTTGGTTGGAAAACCAAGGAAAATTCATCAGAATTTAGTCATTTCTGGAAAATGATTTGAATGGAATTAGTGATGTGGTAAGAAAAAAGAGACCTCTCATTTATGTGGGATATTGACAGTTTAAAGGCATTGATATTAATGAACTTATTACTGTAGTAACATTACATTAAACTATTATAATCATTTTTCATTTTCCTACAAAGAAATATTTAATAATTCAAATGGATATCAAGTAATATTTTCTCAATGAGAATATTGAAGTAAAATTATATATAGATTATACACGTGGTTTATTTATATGGAAGGAATAGATAACTTTAGGGTCTTTCTAGATGGATTTATACTACATGATATAATCCATAAGATAGATGAATTATATGATGGATATTGGTTTGGGGTAGGTGAATTTACCAAAATGAAGAGTGAAAAACAATTTATAGATCAAAGTGAAAAGAGATATATATTCTTTTTATTGATTATGTAATTTGAAAATTATTTATGGAAATTGATTATGATATTTTTATGACATGATATGATTGTATAATGATCTTATTTGGGATATATATGATACTAAATATGAAATGATTTTTTGAAATACAAATTTCTTATTTTAAAAAGATCATTTTTTTCTTATAAAAAGTATGTAAGGGAACATATTTATAAATTTCATTGACCATTAAAAATTATTTCTCTCATTATCTAAGTGGGAACTGTAATATTTTATGATGAAATTGTATGGGTTTTATTTCAAAAAAAAATTAATAAATTAATTTAATTTCTATTGTTCTTAACTTACTATAGATAAGAACATGTTTATGATGTTTCACATTATGATGCATTTGGATGTGAATTTAAAATGAATAATTTATTAGATAGGAAAACATTTTTAAATAAAATAAAGGGAACTAAAAAGTATAGGATAATGTATGATAGATAGTGAAAGTTGACTTTTTTAGCTTTACTAATGAAGACTATGTAAGTTGTGATTGGGAAAGAAGATTCACATCTGGTGGAGAATTATTTGAATGGTAATAATGTGGTATTTGATATAAAACCTTAAACAAATAGTCACTACCATTACTCTAAATGAAAATTATGGAGGTTACAATCATGTTATAACACAATTAATTTGGATTAATAAATACCATGATCATTTTTTTGTTGATATGAAGCCACCCCTTCTCAATTGTTGTGATAATAACAACATTATCAATATCACTAATAATTAGTTTAATAATTATTGATCAATGAAAAATGAAATTAAATATCAAATTATCCCATAAAATGGGAAGGAAATGTTCTAAATATAGATTTTATACCTATAATAGTTATATTCATAGAATAATTTTATTAATGAAACAATCAAAATTATAAGGTAGATGTTAGGACTTCAAATTTATTGATCACAAGTAGATGATATGGTGCTAAATCACATCACTCATCATTATAATTTATAATATTATAAATGAGGGTGAGAATATAACAAAAAACATCAATCTATTTTTATGTTATTTATCTATCAAGGTTGTTGTTGTATTTATGGTGAGATTTTTAAAAGTGGTAATATATCTATAATATGCTCTTTATCTATTGAGTGAGACCGTTTTTTAAGTAGTGTTTTTATGTCTAGTAATATGTGATGTAAACATATGTGGACTATTTAAATTATTTGATGAAGTGGTTGTATGAAATTATTCTTTATTTGTTAATGTAACATTAGATTGTGAATACATGGTGAAGATATATTTTTTGATGATTTTCAATAACATATTTATATATATCATTGTTTCTTTCAAATACTATAAATTCTTACTCTGTACATTCTCATATAGGCGTAAAACTATTAGATATTGATCCATAGAATGAACTTCAAATAATTAATGATTCATGAAACATGGTTGAAAAAAATATTTGGAGGCTATTGAGACCAAGATATTTGTAGTGGTTTTGGTGAATAAGTATTGTTGAATTTGTGGGAATATTTATTTGGTTGTATTTTTTATAAATATATATAAATTTTTTTATTAAATAAATAGTTGAAAAATTACACATTGGAATTTAATGTGATCATATAAATATTAAATGTAATTTTATTTGTTATCATGATTCTTGCATATCGGATCTTGGTTTTAGGGTGATGTAAGTAAGAAGTGTGGAATATGTAAAAATAAGAACTATATGAAACTATATGATGAAATACATAGCCAGATATGTGAATTTTAATACATTATCCATGTAGACGAAATTCACCCATATGATACTATACATAGAAAACTAAACTAATTATCTAAATTTAAAATCTAGTCTAATTAGTTACACACATGGATGAACTATACCCATATAAGAATTGTTTACACGCAAGAATAAACCATGACTGTGAATGGTTCATGTATAGAGTTTTTCTATATATTTGAATTGTTTTATTTCTATATGATTATTATAGTCATCGGGTTTGGGAACATCCTATTCTAGTATCATAACTCGGAGGGAAATGTGATCGGTTAACCAGGTTTCCTTACCCCTACCACATCTTTCATGGAAGAAAGTCTTCTTCTAGCATTCATCAGGTCACTTCTGGATGATAATCCACAAGATGTGTTTGTTTCAATTACTTTGAAATCAGAACGAAACAAGTGTGACTTCACACCATCCATATCAGTGAAATTCAATTTGATGGATTTGAAAAGGATATCTAACCCTAAGGACCAGTGTGATAGATTGATCATTTTTGTGTGGTGTAGTAAAATTCTAAAAAAAATTACATCTTCTTTACCTAGAGAATCAGAAACCAATGTCTACCCTAATATGACAATATTAAGAATGTATGAATTAGGATGACTTCGTGTTGCCAATGTTGCAAGAGGAAGTTGTAATAAGGCACACACCACATCATATTTGAAGGAGAATATGCCTAGAATGTGTGGAATTTCATTAGGGAGTTAACTTCACAGTCGTCCCATGATCAAAAAAATATCCATTTTTTGGAGTGACAACTCTAGGGGTTGAAGGTTTAGATATTAAAAAAGCAGCAAGAGGAATCATTCTCAATGTATGATGTGCTAGCTTATGGAAAGTAATAAATCAAGCCAGATTTGAGGGGTGGATCTATATAGTAATGTTTATCATCATGTTAACTAGGATTTTGTTGATTTCCATGGTTTCTATCTTTAGTAACGGTAAGGCGGCTCCATCCCTATGCCCATAGTATGAAACTATGGTAGTGGTTCAACCTACCATTTAAAGGCCATATGCTAAATGGGTTCAGTGGATACCTCTAGAAATTTTCTAAAAGTTAAAACATATTAGTCATTCATCTTTAGTGACATGAGAGGAAGAGGGGTTTTTAATGCCCCGACCCCTGTTACCCAGAGTCAGTGCATTATTAGATAACATTGTCATGATCCCAAGGGAAAAAATCCTGAAAGACTAATCAGTTCAGTAGACTTGGAAGTACTAGATACATTCATGAGTTTTACATTACATTATAAAATGAAAAAAAACAAATTATATCCATTGGACACATTCATATCCATTATGACTATCCCTATAGGTTAGTCATAAAATAATTTTTTGAATCCTAGAAAAAATTAAACATAGAAAGGGGTGAGCTCAGATTCTCAGTAAGGATAAAAATATAGCGAAAATATTAATAAATAAGCATAAACATTTAAGTCATGGTATAAGACTAAAACATTATCCATGTTAACATAAAAATATTCATAATATGGCCAATATGAATCAAATAATTCCATTTCTTGTTCACATGGATATTATACAAGTCAAATAATCACATGTAATATCAATATCCAATTTCATCATAATAGAATGCATAACCCCAGAATTCATAACCACATAGTCAAGGCCTTGTGAAAGGACCAAAAATAAGATTTTGTCAAGGCCTTGTTCAAAGACACTAGTTTGTCTCATGAGACCAACTGATGCATTGAGTAGCTATAACGGTCTCCACCCTTTACTTACTAAGTCCAATGCATTCCTCATGTAAAATGGTTTAAACATAATATAAACATACATATTAAAACTAGCATATAAATGTCAATACATAATCCATAAACCATGAATGGTGTAAAAATAACACATACATAGTAAAACACATTCCAAAACCTTCAATAAAATATGGATGTTTTGTGTCATAATAAATCAACTTCCAACTAGTATAAAACCAATCAATAGATGATGAAATTCATGAAATGAAATTTTTTTAGAGATAAATCTCTTTGTATTTGGAAATAATTTAAAAGTCCTATAAATATTAAAATAAAACATTTATTGTGAAAATATTATTATAAGCATGTATGGGATTATTCTATGATGTTTAATGGTGGAAAATAGCTTCACCCTCCATATAATTTAAAAAAATATTCTTACCTTAATTTTGTCGAAAAGGTCATAAAGTACCTTGATTGGAAAACAACGAAAATATTCCTTTAAAAACATATTTTTTCAAATAAGGGTATCAATGACTTTAACCCATTGTCTAGTTAACATTAATAATGTTTGGAATTAAATTTTTAAAAAACACTAATGTGGATGATAAAGAGGTCCCATTAGATATTTATGTATTATCAACCTCAGATAAGTAAATAGATTGTAAAATTTACCATTACCTTGTACTTTTTCATATTCTATGGTAATTTAACCTCCTATATAATAGTTAAAACATTTTTAGGAAATTATGAATGAACTATATACATAAATATGTTATCATATATGATCCTCTATTATTGATTTGTCAATAATATTTCAGTAGTATCATAAATTTGGGTGTTAACTGATTCGTTCTCTTTTATATACTTGGTAACGTAAGACATTTTTGTTATGTACAGGATGTATTTGATTCATATATAGAATTATTTTATGTCTATAAACACCATTTCTAAACATGAAATGAAAATTATTCTTGAATTATTATGATGGGGAATGAATCTCATGCGTTCGTGGAGACGGTAATCCGTAAGTACGCACGAGAGACAATATCATTATATTGATGGTGAAATAGTATTTAATTGGATGATATATCATATAAAAAGAATCACTAACATGTTATATTTATTATTTAAATCAGTTATACTCATTATTATACCCATCCATATAATGAAGTGTTGGAATAGAAAACTATACCACGATGTGGAGACGGTAAGCCATACGTACGCACGTATGGTTACATTGTCATTTATAGGATGGATAGAAAAATGAACATGGTTTTACCATATTTATAATAGGATAAGATTATGTAGAACGTACTATATATATTAATTTGGAATGTAAACAACAAATAAAGAGGAAATGGAAGAAGATAATAACTTGAATGTGGGTGGTGAAATTATTACCTCTTCGAGTGTTTCCTTTTGTATTGATCAAAAGGGATCCTTAGTTTCGCATTATGGTCAAAGTAATGACTCTATTTTGATGTGAGGGAATTTTGGAGGATATTTGGGTAGGGTGGAATATCCAAATGGTATTGGAGGTGTGAAAATAATAGAAGGGGGAGTAACCTTTTATAAGAGAGGTGAGGGTCACTTTAGAAAATGCCTGCAATAATATTCTATAGAAAAATAATTTTCGGTTTCTAATAGCTAAAAAATGATTTATTTCGAAGAAATGGTGTTTATTGGTTTAAAAAATCTAAACCAATTGGTTTTAGACATGTTTATGTCACCATATTAACCTTATATTTTATATTTAACTCTGAAATAGTTTGACATTTACCTTGTATCATTGTATTTTTATATTATATGGTCATATAAACATACTATATACGGCAACTTGAACCCCAAGTGGAAAATTATTAATATATATAACCTTATTTATGTCTTTTTTCCAAACCATCGATTTATAAGAATATTATATCAATTAATAATATAGTATTTGTCTTAAAAACTCAACTATGGAAATTTGGACACTATTTAGTATTTTATTTTTTTAAAATTCATATAACTATTATCACTTAAAATAAAATTTATTTAATCAACCCTAAAATTTTATATTAACCTATAAAATTTGTGGAATTTATCAAAGGACGAGATTAAAATTTATTTCGATATTTAGAATATCAATTATTTAAACATTTTATTAATAAGTTAATTACTTCATCATCATTGTGTCATAAATAAATTGAATTATTTTATGTGTAAAAATTTTAAATAAAATACCATTATGTAGAATTTTTTTTTTATAATTAATATTTATATTTGAATTATCATATTTGAAACCCTATATTAAAAATGGTTTAGTTATTAATCATTTAATTTTACACTTTTAACTCTTCTTTAAATATAATAAAAATAAATTTCCTAATCTAATTCAACTGAACCAAAAGAATCGTATTTTATTCCTAAGGTTGTTTTTGTTCGAATTAAACTCATCCAATAGAATTAGGAAATGTTTTAGGGTAATTATAATATCATTTTTACCCTTAATTACCTTATTTACTTTTAACCGTGGTAAATAAAATTCAGAAGTTACTATTCCCCAAATTTTTTTCATCTTACTGAACCACATTTTACATAATGATGACAATTGTGTCTCTAGGATTTTTGAAATTCAACTCACATAATAAATAAAATTATCTTTTATACAAATTTGTAAATGCTCATAGAAGGGGGGTAGAAGATGTTAAAAATAAGAATGAACTTTTTTATATCAAGCATACTATAAAATGACTCCATTGAATTAAATTGAACATATATAGTTATTATGTATCTATTTTGACCTAAAATAAATTAAAATAGTATAACTATTTATTTAAACAAAAAGGCAGTTTTAAAAAATAACACAATGTTTTTCATTATTCATTAGAATTTTTAACGTTCTTTGAAAAATAAAAAAAATGCACCTTAAGCTAATTTTGATTTTCCATATCAAAAAATGAAGTCCATTTTGAAAATTAAAATTTTTAAAATTTCCAAAAGAGGTTATTACTAATCATAACTGCATGTTTTTTGGTCGTGGTGTGTTAAAATTCCATGTTGCGTACAATTCAAGCTACTCTATTATTCAATGGGAAACATACCGTGCAAACTTGGGGTTTTACATTCTCCCAACATTAAAATAATTTTTTCCCTCGAAAATTTCTCGAATATTACTGCATTAAATGATTCGGGTGGTTCTTCAACATAGCTTCCTCAGGTTCCAATATTGCCTCTTCCATATTATGGTTTCTCCATAGGTCTTTTACCAGATGAGTCATCTGGTTTCTCCACATTTGTTTTCTAATACCGATAAATTTAATAGGCTCTTCACAATAAGTCATATTAGGTTCTAGTTCAATTTACTCAAAGGTGAGTACATGCTATGGGTTAGGCAGTATTTTCTCAACAAAGATACATCGAAAACATCATGAACTTTGCAGAGAGTTGGCAGCATTTCCAAAAGATAAGTTACAAATCCACTTTGTTCAAGAATTTCAAAAGGTTTGGTGTGCCTGGGGCTCAATTTTTCCTTCTAACTGAAATGTATAACATTTTTCTGTGGAGATACCGTCATGAAAACATGGTCTCTAACTTGAAATTCCAAATCCCTCATTCGGTTATTGTCATAGTTATTTTTCCTAATTTGGGATAATTTGATGTGGGTTTGGATAACCATCACATTTTCCATTGTTTCCTCAACATGTTCTAGGAATATGAGTTTTCATTCACCAACACCATTACAACAAGTTGGTTTGAAACATCTCTTTCCATATAATGCTTCATATGGTTTTGTTTGAATACTTGAATTGGAGCTACTGTATTTAGAAAATTTTACCAGAGGTAAATATTGATCTCTCATACCTTGAAAGTCATGTGAGAACGATCTCAACATGTCTTCTAGGGTTTGAATAGTCCATTATAATTGTCCATCGATTTGATGGTGGTAGGTAGTGCTTAAACAATGATCAGTGTCTAGGGCCTTCTGATGTATTTTCTAGAATCTTGATCTAAATTGGCCTCACAATCAGAAACAATCTATTGGGGTACCCCATGATGTCTTAAAACATTATTAATATACAGTTTTTTCATACGTTCAAGTGGTAAATCATATATTATAGCCTGAAAATGAGCTAACATAGTGAGACGATCAACAATGACCCATATTGCATCATTCCTTCTAAGAGAATTTGGCAGCCCCATGACAATGTCCATCATAATATTATCCAATTTCCACTCAGGTATGGGAATATATTTCATGACTCTTCTAAGCTGTTGCCTTCTATCTTTCACATATTGACCAACCATACATGTTGACACAAAATCAGCGATCTCCCTCTTCATGTTGTCCAACCAAAATGTTTATTCAAATATTTATACATATTAGTGCTTCTAGGGTTTATAGAAAAATTGGAGTTATGAGCATCATCCAACAATTCACTTTCTATATCAAGTATGTTATGAACACAATGCCTCTTCCCAAATTAAAAAAATTCAATCTTTATATATTAAGTCCCTCAATCTCTCATCATTCACAGCTTTAATCTTCTTGTGAAAATCCTCATCATCATTTTAAAAACTCTTTATCCTTTCTACTAAATATGGTTTGTCAACCATTTGAATAATTATTGAGGTTTCAACTTCTATTTTTATTCCTATTTCCATATTTACTTGATCCATGAAAATAGTATCTCTTTCATCTCTCATCTTCTTCAAAACTACATGACCACTTCTGCAGAAAGCATCTTCCACCTTATTTTCCATTCTCGGGTGGTTGTGTATAGTGCAATCATAATCCTAGAATAGTTCAAGTCACCATATTTGCCTCATGTTGCATTCATTCTATGAGATAATATATATAAAAGTATTTTGATCTGTATAAATCCTACATATTTCACCATGGAGATTATGTCTCTATATTTTCAGATCAAAGATTGCAGCTGCTAACTCAATGTCATGAGTATTATTATTTTTCTTGTGAATTGTTAGATGTAGTGATGCATAGGTGATAACACTATCATTCTACATAAGGAAAAAACCATGTACATTCATTGAATCATCACTATAAACAACAAACCCATCATTCTCAAATGGTAGAGTCCAAATAAGATCATTTACTAATATTCTTTTTTTCTTCAAAATATTCTTCACACACTTTTTTCAAATCAAATTTAACCCCTTTAAGTGTGAGCTAGGTTAATGGGTTATCCTTCCAATCAATATTCTCGACGAGACATCACTACTAACCTCCTAAACCAATAAAACTACGTACCTCAGTTATACTCGTCGGTGTTGGTCATTCTTGGATTTCTTTGTTCTTTTAAGGATCAACATAGATTCCATACTTAGAAATAATATAGCCATGAAATTAAATCTATTAAAGCTAGAATTCACACTTCATAAACTTAACATACAAATTACTTATACTAAGGGTTTTCAGAATAGTGCTAAAGTGATTTTCGTAATCTTCATAGATTTTTTAGTATACTAAGATATAATCCATAAATACCACCCCAAAGTCATCAAGATATTCCTTGAAAACAAAATTTATTAGATCCATGAAGATAAATGATTCATTAGTCAATCCAAAATCAATTACTCTAACCTCATAATGCTTGTACATTTTTCGAAATACTGTTTTCAGAAGGCCTTCCTTCTTCACACACAAATAATGATATCTAGATCAATGGTCAATATTTGAAAAATACTGAGCTCCATGCTGTTAATCATATAAATCATCAATGCGAGGTAGGGGATACATGTTATTTATTGTTATAACATTGATCTCCCTGTAGTCAATACACAACCTCAAAGATCCATCTTTCCTCTTAACAAAAAAACATGGGCTCCCAAGGTGAAACACTAGGTTGAAAGAATCCCTTATTACACAATTCCTCTAGTAGTTTCTTTTGTTACACTAATTCTAGAGTGGCCATTATAAAAGAGGTCTTTGATATGAGAATTTTACCATTATTAAATCCATTTAAAACTCAATTTATTATTCTCAAGGATGTCCATGTATATCCTCTAGAAACACATCAACATATTCTAGCACAACAGTAGCCTCCTCCTTTTGAGCATTCTTTTACTCACTCATATTTAATTCATAATCGTATTCCCCAATAATTGAATTTAGTAGATCTAATGGGTATAGATCTATATAAGAATCAGGTGGTGACACTTCTGCTCTAAAGATAAGGTACTCCTTATCATCATCAAAAAAATTTACCTCTTTCTTACAACAAAGTATTCTATCATGGTCCGAACCCAATCCACTGTGAGGATTATTTCAAATTCAATCATCGGTTTGATGATGAGATCAGTAGATAAAGATCATTTATAAGCTCTAATGGGAATTGAATCACATTACTTTGTTGAGATGATACTTCCATTATGTTTTTTTACTAACAACTCCCATGTTAAGTCAAATTGAAAATATTTAATTTTCGTAGAAAATCGAGAATAAATGAATCAATGTGATGATCCAGAATCAAATAAATAATTGGATATACATGAGGAAACCATTAAATTACCTACCACCATGACTCTCGGAGCTTCAAACTCAGCTGTAGTGGTCGCATTAGCTTGGCATTGCTCCCTTGGCCTTTTCTGAGGTATGTTCCCTTGGCACATAGGAAATTCATTTTTATAAGGACCCAATTCTCCATTATTTTAACATTCAACATTGATATCCTCTTTTTCCCCTTACAAAAAAGAACTTGGTGGCCTTTTTCACAACATTTGTAACAAACTCGCATTCCCTTCATGAAAGTATCGTGGTATTTTTACCTACATTTACCACAGTATGGATATTAAAATTGTCCCTTCTTCGCATTATTTCCATATCCATTCTGATTAGCATATCTCCTTTTCTCTTGCTTTGATTTAATGTCTTAAGATTGAGAGAATTTATTTTATTTTCTGATAGCGCAATAGACAATATATACGTACAATGATAAAGATTATGAGACTAATGATTGATGGTGAAATGGTTTTAACCCATCAAAAAATCCCCCAAAATTACTCCTTAGGTTACATATATAATATACAGCATGTCTTTCCTACCATGTTAAGTTATCCTCATACTTTGTGACATTCTCATACTAATTTTTCCTCAGACTCAGTAATTGTCTTTCTATATCCGCTCGATGTTCTTAAAGAATGTATTTTTCTAAGAAATTATCATTAAACTCTGTCCATTCAATGTTTGATACTGATTCATCTTCCTTTTTGTTTTGGATAAATTACCACCATTGATATGCATCTCCCATGAGGAAAAAAATTTCCATGACCACTTTTTCACATTCGCTACTCACCAAAGCATAAAATATTTTCCCTAAAGAATTTATCCATTTATCAACTTATAAGGGATTTGTACTCCCATTGAATGTTGGTGGTTGTTTCCTCAAGAAGAATTCTAACATTGATCCTCCGTGCTGTGGATCAGGGTTCTCCATATGGGTAAGGTTATTATTCATTACCTGAGTGATTTGTCCCAGTATGGTAATAAGATGATCATCACTTGTTTCATCATTACCTTCACTATAATTATCTTGTGTAGGAGGGAAATCCCTACATGTATTACGATCATTGATACGGTTTCCATTCCTCCCACTAAGAACCATTTCTAAACAGTGGAATACCATATATTAGTTTATGAACTGCAATACATAATTCCAAACTTGTAAAACACTTAAAATAAATTGAATAGTTTATCGATATAATCTATAACCATAAAAATGTTTTCATTGAAGAGATTAATACAAATAAATCCTTCATAATGATGTGTTATGAAAATATGAATTATCCTAAGTATATCCCACATGAGTTTCGTAACAAAGAGTGCAGAAAGGCCCGTTATTGTGCATCAGTTCCTATTCAATTCTATCTCAAAGGGGTGTTTTCAGGTTTTACCCCAAGGAACATTTGTGCCAGAGCTGCCACAACCATCTCCTATCCTAATAGGTATGTATTGCTTGGAAGACTCACAAAATATCTAAATTACCAAATTTATATGAAGTTATTTTATACTAATCCTCAAATTCTATCTTAGGGTAATGTTCTATAATAAGGGTTTTTCTAATTCTAGCTTCTATGGTTTGTACTAAACATACTCTGATACCAACTTTAACCCTTCGACCCCATTTACCCAGAGTCGATGAATTATTCTATAACATTGGAATGATCCCAAGGGATCAAATCCCAAATGACTGATCAGTTTAGTAGCCTTGGATTTACTTGACACATTCATAAGTTTTATATTACATATTAAAATAAAAAACAACCAACACATTATCTCCATTGACCACATTCGCTTCCCATAGACTATCCCTGCAGGTCATTCATAATATACCTATTTGCATAATGGGAAAAATAAATCATAAAAATCGGTGAGCTAAGATTCTCAATATGGATAACACTATAGTGGAATCTTTAATAAATAAGCATAAACATTTAACGCAATGCATATTACTAAAACATAGTCATTTTAAACACAATATTATGAATAATTTTTCAATATAAATTAAATAATTTTATTTACTTATTCACATGGATATTATGCTAGTAGAATTATCACATTCAATATCAATAGAAAATTTCATAATGATAGAATTCATAATGCCAGACATCATAACTACATAGTCAAGGCCTTGTGCCAAAACTACAAATAATATTTTTTCAAGGCCTTATGCCAATACAATAGTTTGTCTAATGAGGCCTACCAATGCATAAAAGATCTATAGAGGACTTCACCCATCACTTAATAAGTCTAATGTATTCCTCATATGAAAATGTTTAAACATAAAATAAACATTCTTATTAAAAGTAGCATTGCAAATGTCAATACTTTATCCATGAACCATGAATAGTGTAATAATAATACTTCCATAGTCAAACATATCATAAAAGCTTCAATGCAATATGGATGTTTTGTAACATAATAAATATACTTCAAACAAGCCTAAAATCTATCAAAAGATGTTGACATAGTTGGAATGAAAACTTTTATAGGGAAATATCTCTTTCTATATTGAAAAAATTTAAAAGTCATGTATTTATAAACGAAAAAATTTATTTTGAAAATATTATTATAATCTCGTATGAGAATCTTCGATGATGTTATAACGATGGAAAATAGATGCTCCAACTGTATAAGTTAAAAAAAATTCTTACCTTAATTTTTTCAAAAAGGCCAAAAAGTACCTTTTTTGGAAAATGATGCAAAGATACCTTTCAAAACATATATTATAAAATTAGGGTATAAATGACTTTCATCGATAGTCTAGTAAATAGAAAAAATGTTTCAAATTACATTTTTCAGAAAACATGGATGAGGACGATAAAGTGGTCTAAGTAGATACTAACATATTAAAAAATCCCGGATAAGTATAGAGACTATAGAATTAAACCTTACCTTGTACTATTCCTTATTCGATGATATATTAACCTCCAATATAATAGTTAAACCATTGTTATTAAGCGATAAATGATCTATATGCATAAATATAATGTCATATATGATCCACTAATATTGCATTGTTAATAATATTTTAGTAGAATCCTCATTTCAGGTGTTAACTGATTCATTTTCGTTTATATGCATGGTTATGTAATCCCTATTTGTTATGGATAGGATGTATTTGATTCATATACAGAATTATATTATGTTCAAAAACATTATTTTTAAATATAAAATGGAAATTATTCTTTAATGATTATGATGGATAATGAATCTCATCGCATTTGTGGATACGGTAATATGAATAATATGGCCAATATAAATCAAATAATGCCATTTACATATTCACATAGATATCCTACTAGATGAATAATCACGTGCAATATCAATTTCCAATTTAATAATAATGGAATGCATAATACCAGACTTCAAAACTACATAGTCAAGGCTTTTTTCAAACACTAGAAATATGATTTTGTCCTGGCCTTGTGCCAAGACACCAGTTTGTCTAATGAGACCTACCAATGCATCAAGGAACTATAACGGGCTCCACCCATCACTTACTACGTCTAATGCATTCCTCATAGGAAACAGTTGAAACATAACATAAACATACATATAAAAACTAGCATATGAAATAGAAATACTTCATTCATAAGATATGAATGGTATAAAAATAACACATACATAGTAAAACATATCACAAAACCTTCAATACAACATGGAATTTTTTTTTCATAATAAATCAACGTCCAACAAGCTTAAAATCCATCAACGGATGTTGACATTGATGAAATAAAATATTTTTTTAGAGATATATCTCTTTATATTTTGAAATCATTTAAAAATCATATAATTATAAAAGATGTCACAACCCGTCCGCTAGGGCCTGTGCCGTGGCTACCGAAAGCCCGCCTTCCATAGGCTTAGGGCATGCGACTAGCACTGAAATGCATATTCCATATAACCGGGAAGGAATTTCCTTTATAACCTTTAAACACACACATCAAATCACACAACAAGATACAAACACAAGTCAACTGTATAGAAAAGAGTGTGTTGAAAGAAAAAAGGGGTTGGAATATAAGCCCAACACTAATAGTACAAGTACAAGTAAAATACAGTAAAAATGATGAAAAAGATAGGAAGATACTGGGTCGCCCTCGATGGTTCCTACCAGAATGGTTGGCAATGATTGCCTCCTCAGCACTCCATGTCTGCCCATATCTTCTGCATACTGTCACGTCGTATGGTCCACCTCCAGGCCCCGTCTAGCCCTGGTACCCTCATCATCGATCAGTGATGTTTTTCGTCTTCACCGAACATAATAAGGTGCGGGCATAGCCCATTCAGGGTTGAGTATAACGATACTTAGTCGAGACCCTGAGACCCTCAAGGTCTCACAAAATCCACCAAGGATAAATCACAAGGCATGAAATCAGTTTAAAACCCTACTCAGGTATATTCCAATACATATACCTACGTTATCCAGTATTCCAATATCAATCATGAGGAAAACAAAAAGTTCAACTCAATGCCCAATTCTGATCTCATACAAAACGGAAGTAATTCCACGAAGGTAAGTACCACACAGGTACGACACACTGATGAATACCACTATGGTATTACTAAAAAGGAATGTACCACAAGGTAGAATCTTAGATCATACAAGTTATAACATAGGTATAGTAGTAGAGATGATTAGATGTAACTACTGAATCATGTTACTCTATTAAGAGGTAGACCCATGAAGGATCCCTAAATATAGACCCACATAAGTTCTCTAGGTGATGACCCACAAAGGAACACTCGGTGCTGACCCACATAGGATCCCTCAGTGCTGACCCACACATGATCACTCGGTGCTAACCCACAAAAGATCGCTAGGTGATGACCCACACAGGATCGCTTGATGCTGACCCACGCATGATCACTCAATGCTGACCCACACATGATCACTTGGTACTGACCCACACACGATCGCTCGATGATGACCCACACATGATCGCTCGGTGTTGGCCTACACAAGATCGCTCGGTGCTGAACCATAGAGGATGGCTTGGTGCTGACCCACAGAGTATTGCTCGGTGCTGACCCACAGAGGATTTCTTGGTGCTGACACACACACGATTGCTCAGGGATGACCCACATACGATCACTATTCATTCTTCACATCCCATCCAGCTACTACGTTATCACACTAATCATGATCTTCTATGGGAGGGTCCGCTACTCAATCCACTGGTCAATACACCAACTCCCATGATGTCCCACAAAAAATTACCCCAACAGACCTCAATGTCATAGGGGTCTCAACATAACAGACGATGCGTCAATCAGACGCCTGGTCTAAATGTTATTAGCCTTTTAGTCCTGGGGGCCTGGTTGGATTTGTGCTTGATCCAACACGACCATATCCCAACATTATCAAAATCAAAATTTGATTATACCAAGGGGACCCTCTTAGTCTAATGTTTAAAGAAAAATTCACGGTTTGTAAAATGGATGCATGGTGACAACGTTATGGATGATAGAACGAAATGATCATAGTAGGTCTGGGGCCAGTCTGACCCAGCCTGGGCCAACCTGACCCTGTTTGGGTCGACACAACCCTTTGGGTCTAGCCTAGCCCACGCAGAGTCCGGCCCAGCCTGACGAGTCCTCACCGTTATGCGTTGGGTGGCGATGGGGCCATGGAGCAGCGCGTGGCCGCGAGGGTGGCACGAAGGCCGCGAGGGAGACACAGAGGCGCCGATGGCGGCATTTTCGTGGGATCCGTGAAGTTCCATAGGATGGTGAGACCAAGGGGGATGCGAGGCCGTGGGGTGGTGAGGCTACAGGGGTTGCGGAGGGCCACGAGGTGGCGAGGCCATGAGGGCTGCAGATGGCCTTGCGATGATGAGGCCTCAGGGCCGCGGGATGGCGAGGCTGAGGGGGCTACAAAGGGCCACGGGGTGGCACAATCCATGATGAGGCGGTCCGCCGTGGCGGGTCTTGTGGCATAGTCATGCGCCGGGCCTGTGTCGGCAGCCGACTTAACTAGCTTCCCTTCATTTTTTGCCTTGGTCGTGGCCGCCATGTTTCCGACCATGATTCTTGAGTTCCACCAGTGTCAAACAGTAGCACTGGTCACCATCACCATTGTAATGAACACACAAATGAACCATAAGGATTACAGAGGCTTCATGCCACATATTTTTGGCTCGTACCCTCGGTGTTAGGGAAGTATCAAGCTACTCAAGGGGAATGATTCAGTGTGAGAGGTAAAATTAACATTGATCAATTTAATACACACCCTTACCTCGTTTTTTTGTTGACGTCGATGAGGAGGGAAGGATGGTAGTTGATTAAAGAAGTCCCACATTGGAGGATTTCCTAAGGAAGAAGTCGAAGTCATGCATCAATGTTCTTTTTTGGAGGAGTGTTCTACGTTGTAGAAGAAGAATTCCTCCAAGGATCTCTCCAAATTTACCTTTTCCAGCACTTCCCCCAATTCCACCAAAAAGTAAAGGTTGCCAATATGATATGTTTCCCTAATTTAATTGTTGGGAAAAATAAATTTCATTCATAATTACATTGAATTTGTCATAATAAATTTTAGGGAAACATAAAGTTCACCTCCCTCATTAAATATGGATTTCAAGATGATTGTCATATTAGGAGGGTTTAGGTGGTCCCCACCATTAAATTCAAATTGGGGGTTTTAGGGTCTGTGGTCCCCACCTCTATAACCCCACATGGGAGGTTTAGTTCTGGTGGTCTCCACATCTTAACACACACATGGGAGTTTCCAATGAAAATAAAATGTGACGCAATTTTATTTTAATTTATTCTTTCACAAAAAGAAAAAAAAATTATCATTCACTATCGACCCACTACGGTCGAGGTGATGGTCTCTTTAAGCGAATACTGGTCCTGTGAATTTAACGGTTCCCAAAGATTTCAATTCCGAGCATCGGTTTAAAAGTTACAAAAACATGCTCACAAGTTTACTAAACAAATACGTAAAAAATATTATAAATTGATTCAAGGAACACCAGGCCTCGAAATCACGCGCCTTCAGTATTCGCAGACTCATAAAATTCCCATAAAATTAAAAAAATTACATATAATTTCCAGGTCATTAGAAATGAAAACTTTTATTTTGAAAATATTATTATAATAACGTATGGGATGCTTCGACGATGTTATAATAGAGGAAAAGTGCCGCACCCACCGTATAAGTTAAAAAAACATTCTACCCTTAATTTTGTCTATAAGGTCATAATGTACCACATTTGGAAAATGAGGAAAATATTCCTTTAAAAACATAAATTCTCAAATAAAGGTATAAATTACTTTAACCCATAGTCTTGTAAATAGTAAAAATGTATCGAATTATATTTTTATGAAAACACAGATGTGGATGATAAAGAGATCCCGATAGATATTTATGTACTAACAACGTCAGATAAATAATGAGATTGTAGAATTTATCCTTACCTTTTTCAATTCCTAAGTTTATGGTATGTTAAATTCTTGTATGGTAGTTAATTTTTTTTATTCTTATACAGGAAATATATACAGAAATATGTTATCAAATATGATCCTCTAGTATTTTTTGTTATTAATATTTCAGTAGTATCATCGTTTCGGGTGTTAACTGATTCGTTTTATTTTAGATACTTGGTTACATAAGCCATGTTTGTTATGGATAGGATGTATTTGATTCATTTGAAGAATTATATTATCTTGATAAACAACATTTTTAAACATAAAATGAATGTTATTTTTGAATTTTTATGATGGTGAAAGAATCTCATGCATTCGAGAAGACGGTAATCCGTACGTATGTACGAGCAACAATATCATTATATTGATGGTGAAATAGTATTTAATTGGATGGTATATCATATATAAAGAATAATTAACATTTTGTTTTTATTATTTAAATTAGTTATACTCATTATTATACCCATCCAAATGATGATGTGTTTTAATAACAAACTACACCACGACGTGGAGATAATAAGCCATACGTACGCACATATGGTGACATTGTCCTTTATAGGATGGATATAATAATGAATATGGTTGTAAAATATTAATAATAACATCATAGTATGTATAAGGTACTGGATTTATTATTTTGGTATGGAAACAACAAAGAATGTGAATGTGGAAGAAGAAAAGAACTTGAAATAGAGAGGTGAAATTATTACATCTTCTTCGGGTGTTTTCTTTTGACATGATCAAAAGGGCACTATTTTTTCGCTTTAGTATCAATTTATGGAGTCTAGATTGACGTTAGGGAAGTTTGGAGGATATTTTTTCAGGTTTTGGCCTATCCAAATGGAATTGGATGTGTGAAATTAAGAGAAGAAAATGTACCCATTTATAAGAGAGGTGAGGGTCACTTTAGGAAATGCTTGAAATATTATTTTATAATAAATCCATTTTTGGTTTCTAATAGATCAAAATTGAGTTATTTTGATTCTAAGGAGAGGATAGTTCTAAAAAATCTAAACCAGTAGGTTTTAGATATGTTTCTGTAACAATATTAACCTTATCTTTTAGATTTACCTATTAGTTAAATAGCATGACATTTACATCGTATCTTTGTATTTTTATATTATATGGTTAATAAACATACTATAAACTACCAAGTGAATACCAAGTGGTACATTATTAATATTTACAACCTTATCTATGTATTTTGTCATATCATATGATTTGTAACAATATTATATCAATTAATAATATAGTATTTGTTTTAAAAACTAAATTATGTCAATTTTGACACTATTTAGTATTTGATTTTTTTGAAATTAATAAAAACTTGATCACATTGAATAAAATTTAACTAATCAACCCTAAAATGACATATTAACCTATAAATATATATTTTGGAATTTATCATAAGTCTCTATTTACATTTATTTTGATATTATTATATCAATTATTTTAATATTTCATTAATAAGTTAATTATTGCATAATCATTATGTCATAATTAAAGTAAATTATTTAATGTATAAAGATTAAAATTGATATTCAAATATGTAGGAAGTTTGTTTAGCTTTCTAATTAATATTTATAGTTGAATCTATCTTAAGTGTAAACCTATATTAAAAATGGTTTGCTTATTAAACATTGATTTTAACACTTAACTCATTTGTGAATAAAATAATAATAAATGTCCTAATCTAATCCAAGTGGACCAATGGGATCATATTTTATTCATAAGGTTGTTTTTGGCTTAATTTCACCTATCTAATTGAATTAGGACATGTGGT
Organism: Viscum album; assembly: GCA_963277665.1. Lineage (NCBI taxonomy): Eukaryota > Viridiplantae > Streptophyta > Magnoliopsida > Santalales > Viscaceae > Viscum > Viscum album. Next base: position 1,644,908,131 of record OY728145.1, read on the forward strand.
AGGGTAATTATAATATCATTTTTACCCTTAATTATCCTATTTACTTTTAACCGTAGTAAATAAGTCAAAAGTTACTATTCACCAAAAATTATTTTCATCTTACTAAAAAAAATATTACATAATGATTTCAATCATGTCTCTCAAAATTTTAAAATTCAACTCACATAAGTAGTAAAATTATGTTCTATGCATATTTGTAAATTCTCTTATAAGGTGGGTAAAAACGGTATAATGTTCAATAAAATTTTATATATCTAAAATTGTTATAAAATCTCTCTAATGAATTAAATTGAACATATATAGGTATTATGTAACTATTTTTACCAAAAATAAAATAAAATAAAACAACTAATTATTTAAACAAAATGTTGGTTTTAAACAATAATACAATATTTGTCACTATTCATCAAAAATTGAATGTTCTTTGAAAAATACCAAAAATTCACTCTAAGATAATTTTGGTATTCCAAATCCAAAAACTGAAGTCCATTTTGAAAATTAAAATTTTTAGAATTTCCAAAAGATGGTAGTACTATTCATAAATGCTAGTTTCATTGGAAGTGGTTTGTTAAAATCCATGTTGCGTACAATGCAAGATACTGCATTATTCAAAGGGAAACATACTGTGGAAGATTGGGGTGCTACAAGGTAGTTCGTGAATCTAGGGGAATTGTTGTTATGGATTTCACAGAACATTATGGGAGTTATAATTTCATTCAAATAGTGGCCAATGAAGTACTAACTAGATTCACCCTTTTTAGCTAAAAGAACGTTCACAAATATCAAATGGAATCTAGTTCCATGATCATTCATGAATCCTCGCATGGAAAAGAAACCACCCATTGGTTGATATCCTACACCATTTTTAAATTAAAATCCCCCATCAAAAATAATTTTAACATCACCCACAACTGGAGAGAGGGGAAAAACGTGGCATACCTCCTGGATTCTCTGACGTTTATTGTACAAATGAAATTTCTCATTCCAATATTCCTCACATTAAACCCATGGGGTGAGTTTGATTCAAGGGGATTCCCATGGGGTCCACAATATTTGCCCTCCTACGACGTGTTGACCCTACTCCCATTTTAGATCCTTCTTGAATAAAAACAATACTGCTGATGATGATGATATATAATTCCATGATTAATGGTGGCATGATTCTATCTCCTTATGATAAACATGTTGATAAATAATCATCAATATTTTTTGGATGAATCTAAAATATAATGGAAAATAAAGGCGTTTCGGTTATTTAAATATGTTTTTATATAGTTATAAACAATTATTGAAGTGGATTCATTTTTTTGTTTTTTTTTGATTGAGAGATCTGATAATTTAATTGATTTGAATTCGATGTTATATTATATGGTGTGATTATTATTTGGAGGAATTATTAATTATTAAAGGTAACGATATTTTCATAATATAAACTCAAAATTTGTTTTAGATGAATATTACTATACAGTAAAAATGTTATATTATGGGATAGATTAGAATAAGAGGATATGTTAGTTATAATAACTATGAATGAAATCTCAGAAAAAAAGGATATGAATTATACATGGTAATATGTTGTGAATTACGAAGGAAAATAATTACACATTTAAAGATATTGGTAAAAATTCCTTTTGTTTTGGTAAAACATGTTTTATCACAATATATATGTGAGGAGAACCGAAAGTATTAATTGCTTATAGTGAAATGAATGTTATGGATATACCCTACTTACTATAAAATATAATTTATTTTTTCTAGTGTATATGTTGTGTTATATTGTTTCCAATCCATGCCAATGATAATATACTATTATGTGTTAGTAAACTATGCAATTTCATGAGTTCTTATTAATTGGGTTTCTTTCAATATATTTAATTATATCAAACTAGTGTTGAATATTTTTATTATCATAGGAACATTTTAAAAAATAAGTTCACTGATCCTCCCCAATAGCTAGTGAACACATTTATCATGGGTAGTACTTTAGATGATATTAGATTAAAAATAATGTCACAAATAAAAATAAAAATATTTATAATTTTATTTAATGTTTATTTCCATAGAATAAATAAACTGAAATTTCATTTTTTTGAAATTATATCTATTTAAACCTATATGTAATATCTAAAAGTATATATATTTTAACATGTATGATTTAGATAACATTATAACAATTTTCTTCAGTCTAAGCGATAATTTAACAATTAACTAACTCCTTAAAACATTTTGAGAGTAAAAGGGACTATCATTGTCATGAGTAGAGAATTTTGAGAACAACATGATCCTACACACTCCTTCATTTTAGATATAAAAAACTATATTTATATATTTTTATTAATGATTTTATAGGCCTATAGGTAATGTTATATTTATTATATATGTAATGTAAAATGTGTCACAAGAAATGATAAAAAATTGATCATGAAACATAATACAATCAATGCGATTTAATATTTAATGAAATTATAAATTAAATTTCCATCATTTTATCTTTAAAATTATAATTTGTGCCAATTTGGTTTGTTAGGTTTGTAATATAATTTATATGTAATATAAACAATATTCCTCATACTATCACATTCAATATTTTTGGGAATTTTCAAAATCATTCATTTTACATAAATTATTATACATACATATATATATATATATTATTAAGAATATATATGATTTGTAAATTATATTTGTAATATCTTTATCAACAATATTTGTTGGTAACTAATTTACTTAATGTTTTAACTATTAATGTGAAGTCTAACCACCCTAAACCACTAACTTGTGTGTGGACCAATGGTTTTCAAAATACTTCTAGTTTGTCTACTCATATAACTTAGGATTTCGACTAGTTATGGGGATTTATATTAATATTCTATAAATATTATATGATTAATATCATAGTGAATAATAATAGAATGAAAAATTATGTATCTTGAATTTGAAAAAATCATCCATCAACGTACGTAGATGCAAATAAATATGCATCTATAAATAATAAATGAAATGTGACGAAGGACCAAATACATATTCAACACATATAAATGACTGGAAACAAGGATTATTACATGTACATCAGTAAATAATTAAAATAAAATTTTCTAGATCCATAATATATGGATCATGAACTCATCTCAGGGTCTCTTTGAAAGTATAGTACAACCCGCTCGGTCAACCACATGACATAGACAAAACATTACCCAGTAATCGCGTGAATGGATTCTCAGGTACCCAGGGGCAGTTGTTTCCCATTTAGGATGTGACTATAAATCCCAATTGGTATCCTCAACAAGATCTCATAATAACCTACATATGTAGTGATAATCATATTGGACATGATCAATTGGATGAAATAAATAAATTAACCCGCAATTGATCCATGTTTTTATGACCCCAATTGATTGTTCCCAGCCCATAATTTATTAGGGTGTCTCTAAGAGAATCAAATGATCATTAGAACCATAAATCCAAAAAAAACATATCTGGTTTGTTATTCCATAAGGTATCACAATGCTTTTCTATAGGTATTTTCAATAGTCTAAAAAGACCACAACAAGGATAGATTTCATAAATGGAAAAAAATAGTATCATAGATATAGATCCAAGGTAACCCTATAATTGCAAATATGACAAATAATAGAAGATTGATATCCATGACGCTATTAGATAAAGTATACTATTTGAATATGGGGTGACAAATAACTTGTTAATCTATTGTCAAAAATCATGGGAACCCAATTATATTAGTGTCTATCATTGTGGGAGATCAATCCACACCTAGATCCAAATAAATGGATTCCCAAACAATGCTGACCTAAAATAAAGTTTCGTCTCTATCATTTATAATATACATCCCTTATAATATTTTTCTCAAATAGTGTACTTTTTCTCTAGGAATATCAGTTAATGTCCCATGATGGAGTTTCCATATTTAAGGTATATTCCAAATCTTCTATCCATCCCTCTCAAATCATAGATATAATCCAATCATTGGGAAATTATATTATGTGTAACATATCAATATTTAATAAAAAAATTATAAAGTATGGTTCCATTATCCAACCTCCAATGAAAAACATGGTCATAATCTATCGAGTGTGAAATTACTAAACATGGAAAAAACATGTTATACATTGATACTATAGGTAACATGTTATTTTTCAACATCTATTCCTATTTTTATATCCACCATCAAATTAGAGTAATATTTCACGTAGAAACTATAAGGTACACATGATAAACATTAAATAGATTCACTGTGTATAGACTTCATCGACTAAAACATGGTCTTCAGTAGAACATGATGTATATGGAATTCATTCCCCCAACATCATCATCATGGTAACACTATATTGCTTAATAAATGAATATTTCCCCATTGAAATAGTACAAAGAGATTTATCCTAGACCATATAACATGTAATTCCTCACATTGGGTCTGGATACTCCCAAAAAACCAATCTTGAATGAAACAGAATTTTTCTTATGTGGCTGGATCATCGTAGATATGGAAGAATCTACCATCTAACCCTCTTCTTGATAACACCAAATAACTCATAAAAAATATGAATCTTATAATAAAATTCTAATACTAAGATATATATTCCACAAATTCCTCCATATTCAAGCTGGAAAAGATAAAAATATGTATAATTATCGTATTGGGCTTCCACCTCACCTATCAAAAGGTTTCAAGGACACATATTGTCTGTAGTGTCCTTGTCCTGACCTTTAGTGGTTGTGGATTCTAACTAGAATACAAGATTCATTTGTCACATGTGAGACTAATCTATTTCAATTTTACATTCCATATTATTTGAAAAAAATATATTACTTATTTTAATTAACCATGGGAAACACCCTCAATGGAGTTCACCCAAATTAATATAAAAATAATAAAAAAACAAATTTCATTGGTCATGTATGTCAAAGCAGTTACTGTTTTACCGATGAAATTATAATTAATATTCAAAGGAAAGCCTTAGATTATAGAAACCATCCAATCCATCTATGGTAAGAGTAGCTTCATAAATAATGTACCACAATCATGGAAATATATCCCATTTTAATAATTACATAATAATAAATTTTAGAACATTATAACTAATTAATTATTTTTAATATGAATTATATTCTAAAATCTCATAGTGTTTACCTATAACAAATGAACCTAAAAAATTGGGGTGTTGTCCACTCCTAGAACAATATTGATTATATTCCACACATAAGATCCAATTAGATACACAATCTTCATTACATGAAAAATTAATTTAGTTTGAATAAAATTAGAAATTTTGAGATGGTGGGGTACATCAGTGAAACAAAATTTAAAAGCATTAAGACAACATCTCCTTACCAATAGATAAGATGAGTTAAAACCACATATATAATTTTATACTCCATCGTAGGTTAATGTAATCAATGAAATTCCATAAAATGGAAATTCCTAAAATAATATGTGTTGTGGGGATAATGATAATAAGTGAAGGGGAGGATGATATCATCCTTCGATGTTGTTGTATAACACAAAAAATTGAACAAAATAAATTAGTAATGAGGGTCTGGATATATATGTAAAATCCTCTCATGTGATGATTGTTCAAATGATAAAAGTGGAGGTGATCCCCATTGTTAATTAATTAAGAATGATTCTAGAAACTTTCATATATTTATACCATGAGTCACACAATGAATTTTCAGTGAAAGCCTATAGGATCCACTTTACACATCATCAACACTTCCCAGAAAAATAATAATCCCATTCCCATCATGAATCAATATTACTGAAGTGAATAGACATGTCAATCTTTTTTAATATCTTGATTCCCAGTTCATCATATGGTTCTCACTCGAACCATTGGGCCTTCCATAAAATGATAAACCTCATTCAAAAACATTATTTTTGGGATTTCAAAAATTCTAATAATTATTTGGATTTACAATTCTTAATGTGAACCATATACTAAATCAAAGATTCTAATTCAAAAAATCAATTTTATAATTCATATAAACATGAATTTTTATAATCACCCAATAATAAAATATCTCACCACTAGAGATGTCTCATTGGACATTCAATTAAAGAACATGACATTCCTATGTAATTAGCATGAAATATATATATTTAAATTAACCCCTGAATACTAGAAGATATTCTTTAGAGAACCTATGAACACCAACCTCACATTGCCAAAAATGTGTAGATTCAAACCATCAAACCAAGTCCAAAACATAGATGGATATTTCCACACCATTCACTCTCAACACACAATGGTGTTCTGTCCAATTGATCACCATCCATATAACAATCTTTATCATATGATTTAGTTCATAGAGGATGAATCAAATATGTGGTTCTCCCCTCAATTTTATTTACTTATTGAATCCCTATTTTGATCATACCACCAACCATATTACCAAATCCGCTATGAAAATCCCAAAATGGTTTTCCTCTGAATTTTTTATCCATGGTACAATAACAAGATCGTGGCCCTTTGGAAATTTTTGTTATAACCCCTCATCTATAACATTAACCACATGATTCAATCAAACACTATCCTACAACATTAAATCTATAATAATGACCCATATCTAGGGACCCTCTTATACTATGATACATAGATCCATCGTTTATTTCCATTAATGGATTGTTCTTCCAAAAACTCACCATTAGTGTTTATCAGTACAAGTCTCAACCCCTAAATATTATCCCAAATTATTTCAACTTGTGTTTGAAAATACCATATTGTGAAAAATAAAACAAGTATTAAACTACTAAAATATGAGATTAAACATTCTCATACAATAAATTATGTAAAAAATGGATATTCAGAACATAAAAATGTCACTAATCATGAATAACAGCATGAATCGCCTTATATTCAACAAATACCACCCTGATACAAATTCCAATTACCAAAATATAATAAAAATCACATTCAAACCCCATATATGGTATTTAAATCAGGACTAGATAATGTATGATTGAAAAACTAATAATAATACTATTAATATCTGTGGAATTAAATGAATGTTTCAAAAATACCATCCACCAAAACCACACGAGGGTCCTCCCCCAATATCTTTTAATTATATCATAACAAATATATATTTCCATAAAATAATAAACACCTAAAACCCAAATGGTTTCCAATATCATATGCCCATTTTCCCTTCAGAGACTTGTTCATCACATAATGTACACTCCCAATTGGGATTCTCCAAGGCCAACCATGATAATAACTCCAAATAGCTTCTAACATATCCCAAACCATGGATTGAAAAATATTATTTAATAAAAAAAATCACCATTATACAATAAGTAATTCATTAAATCTACAGATCACCATCTCAGAACCATCCACTAAACGATTTAAAACAAGAAATGTTACCAAATTAAAATAATTAAATACAATTTTTCCATAATCACTTTAATGGTTAAATGGTCTCATAAAACTTGTTCCATAAAACAACTCACTATATTTGTGGTTATATAAGCTCAATATCATTCATTATATGTACCAAAACATGCAAACCATATCCCAGAAGGATATTTTAAGTAACTCGTATTTAAAATCATGAACAATGTCTTTTCCTCGAGTCATACCATTCTTGCTATGTAAAGTTATATATCTAGAACTACATGATCTCAACATAAATACATGTATTTTAATCATAATCCAATATATTATCCCCCACCTAACACCATTATAGTTATGTGCATCCAAATATTATTTAATAGTGCCACAAAATGTGAATCCAAAATTTATAAGGCCAGATGGGATAATATTTCTACCCTCAAAACCGATCATTAATACCTATAGAATTTTCACTCATAGTTTACATTACAGAATAAACTAATGTACCTCACAGTTATATGTCTCTTATCCCAAAAAACCTAAATGTTCTTCCACCTCAATGAAAAAACCAGCATGTGATACGACATTATATAGGTAACCATCGAACAAATAATACACTGATCCACTAGACTCCATTAAAAAATCTATAGGGTTCTAGGTAATCAACCTATCCCTACATTCAATTTCTCACACCAAGGTAACAACACGTGATAATTCATACATGTTGTAGTCTCTAATTCCAAATGGATTAAATATACTATGAACCAACAAAAAGGGACCCATATATGATGGAATTACACACTGACGACCTCCCACAACTAAGGGAACCATCCTTATTAGAATCCAAGAATGAAACTTTTGTCATGAGTATCATGTCCCACAAGTTATTTATTACCACTTGTAATGGTATTATCTAGGACAATCATTATTTTGGGAAATATAGACCAATGTAATTTTTTAGATATATTTCTATTACAATTTATATAAGAAAACACCATATTGGTTGTTATTGATCATAATAAATGAATAATTTAAAAAAACCCACATGGGTTTCATCATTACCCATATTGTTCCACACCAAACATACAGAGTCACTGCACAACTAGTGTATGCAGATGACTTTCTATCCTCATCATCTGGAGTCTCTCTATAGATCCCAATAATTTTCTACTAAACGGATATTTACATATAATTAAGCCTAGCTATGAGGAATTCCACCAATTACATATAGAAGAAAATAATGTATGAATAGATTACAATAAATAAAACAAATAATCTGTAGTAATTATTGAAAATAATCACATTGGGAATCCTATTAAGTGTTACCACTATATTCATGTTATGACTCTTTATATTCATATTCCGAATATATTATAAGAAATAAATGAATATATGAAGACACATGCTAATGATAGAATATTAATAGATCTATCAAAAATAATAATATTCAAACAATATTATCATCAATAAGATAAAAAAAATCAAATACAACAATAACAATTATCATAAATAGCAATAATAGCAAATCCATAAAAAACCCTTATTTTCTACTAAAATTGTTTTTCTCAATATAGTAGTCTTATATAAATCATATGATCTAATTTTTTTTAAATATATAGTCTATTATATCCTAAGGCTGTATGAAAAAAAATTGATTCTTTATTAAAAAATTGAAACATCCCAACACGGAAGACTATAAATAGATACTAGGATTGATGATAATTGGAATACTATATGCATATCTCCCCATATCAAAGAGTCTCCCAACTAGTAGGAGTGGTCTATAATATTATTATGGAAATAAAATATCCCATACATTAGAGTAAATAATAAGGGAATAAGTATCTATGTAACAGGTATCCAAAATAAATATCTATCAATGTAATTAGAAGAATATTAATTAACACCAAACAATAATAATTTAAAATTGACAAATACTTCAAGATTTTTTTTATCAAATTAAATAGACCATCAACTAGGTCAGATACATATTCATACCGTCATAAATAAATATAAATTTGTATCCCAGAAATCATGGTCCATATCTCTTCAAAATATCCATGTACATGTCTAATCTATCTCACTTGCTTTACCTGATCATTTTTACAACATAAGCCTTTAAAAAAGATATTATTTTTACTGATATACAGCGGTGGATGAAGAGGGGTTTTAGTACAAAACACATTAGGAAACCACCAATTTTGTTTAATAGAAACCATAATATGTACAAATATGTGGTCATGGCATGATCAAATGAAATCAGTAAATAAAATAATCATCCTTATATTATTATTCTAGTAACAAAAATCAATATTATATTATGCATCAAATGTTTTTTTATCATTAAGAAATCAATTTATCATTGTATCCGTAATATAAAAACTATCCTCAATGTGTGTTGTTCAATAATGTATCAAAAACATCTCCTTTAAATGTTTTCCTTGTATTTATAGACCTCCCCAATGTGAGTTTTTTCACCATAGTATATCCCAAAAGTATTATAAACAAAGAGCCATGGTCACACCAATATACTATACCAGTCATTTCTTATATGATAACATTCCACCTAGATATTTTTCACCAAAAACTCTCCTCCAATATACCGAAATATGGATAACAAATGTTGATCTACATAATCATCACACCTCTAAATCCATGTAAGACAAACCATATCTGAGACACAACATTTTTATAGCTCTATCCATATTTGGATCAGATTCTCTTGAATCTCAACAAAATCCCTGATCCATTATTGACGATTTTCCATTATGTATGATAAAGAATTCATAATGGAGTTTTATTATCTTATTCTTAATCCCAATAGAAATTCTAGAAACCTACCTTTTTTGGGCTTCCATATCTAGGGAATTCTTCATATATTAATTTCTTGCCTCTCATATGGGAGATTCTATCTATTCATCATGATTCCATATGGTATATATTATATGAAAAATTTATATAAAATTAAAAATATGTGGTATCCATATGCCCAAAAATCTTGGAAACCATTATTTAGAAATCCTGAGTGAATTCTATCTCTCCATGTCTTAAATAGGTTCAAATATTGATAATGTTTCATTGGATAAACCAACAACCATCTCAACCTATTTCTACACCCACCATATCAATTTTTTCATATGTAAGAGGGGAACTACTAGGCCCCCCTATTTCACAAAAAAAGATTAGAAAACTACATGGTTTCTATGATAATAATTGTTTCTCTTAGATAACATAATTTTCTTGGTATGTGATGACCCCAGAAATCATAGTTTTGGTAGAGGGATATTTTTATTATTATGGGTCTAACCACCATTGAATCCATAATAGATTGGTCCCATATCCTGTATCAATCAGCATCAAACACACTATGGTAGTCAACTCTCCTAATCTAATCTTTGAAAACCTATGGTCTTTGAAATTTTTCATGGTAATATTAGAAGGAGGAGATTAACTAATCCTAAAATAAAATAGAAATGCATTGAAAACTTATAGAAAAAGTGGTCCACTAAGTCCCACATGAGAAATTATCCAATGTCAACCCTCACATTATTTTTGGCGGTGAAAACCCCCCTTTCATGATATACATAGTACCATAATTTCTTAACACAACACTTATTAGTTTTGGTTGTTAGATAATGTCACAAAAGTCTAAACCTCAGCTACCAACTACAAATACTACAAGATAGAAATTATGTTCCATTCTTGACATATAGTTTGTAAAAATTTTAATTTTATATTTATACATAACAAAAGAAATCCACATTAATTAAATTCACTAGTGCTGATTACCCTTATTTAATTAATGAGAATCCATATAGTTATAATCAAATAATTAATTATATAGGGGCTATATGTAAGAATACTTAAAATTTTAAAAATTATTTTCCAATTTATCATCATGGGAAGGTAATATCTTCCATGGTTATCTAAAGATATACAAGGTTGTCTCAGCATCATAAACCAATTAAAACACACTATAGAATATAAATGACACCTAATATTTAATACAGATTAATTATATCACATCATATCTAATTGAACACATTATTTTGACATGGAATAATTATTTTAAATCAAACCATTAAAATCATGTTAATTTATTTCAGGTAATACCATTATCATTTTAGATATTCTCCTTAATTGGGTGCATCTTTGTACTCCCAAGGATATATATATTTTTTATGATAAAAATGAAAAACTATTCGGGGTATCATTTTTATTGATAAATGGATTCAATGTAAAAAATATCTAAAGGATTTCCAGGGTTCTCTATGATTTTTGGGAATGCTTGAGTTAGTTTCGGGGGTTTCTAATGATTAGGTAGTTTTCACAGTCTATAGTAACCTTACATACCATTTAGGGAATGGAAGACATGTACTGATTTCTAGGATTAAGTAATGGGTAGAGGATACCACATGAAATATTACACACCATGTAAGGGTTCTATACTCCGTAATGTTAAAATATTGGGTTTTAATTAAAAAATTAATGGTTATTTCACCATACATTAATATCAATGATTACATAATGTGTGAATGGATTACACATTGTGTAATAGTCATGAACATGGATTTTAGGGAGAAATTTCAGTTGATTATTATTTTATTAATCAAAAATACATCTCCCCTCTCAATATAGTGGTCTCCTCGGTGATTTTGGTAGCCATTGTTTGATCTGAATTTATTTATTTAATGATTGACCTCTATTTCAGTTGGGTTTTATCTCTCTTTGTGATAAATTATTTAAAATTAGTTATATTAATTGATTGAGGTAGTACCATGGTGATTTTTTATTATACATTTCAATTAGAGGATATGTTTCTTCTTGTATAGTTTTAAATCTTTTGTGTGATCCTGGTTATAGATCAAATCCTTTGTTGGGTGTCATGCGGTGCAACTACGTTCTTGAGGTATGTATTGTTTCCAATTCAATGCATAACCCTTTCTTAAATTGAATGAATTTTGAGATGTATAAATTTATTCTAGGGATAACATTGTAATTATTTTTCTTCTATTTGGTGGATTGTATTATGATCTAGTTTAACCTGAGTATTGATATAGGTGGTTCAATCTGTAGCATGTTTATTTTGAAATGAATTTATAATATTTTGATAAATTGAATTATTAAATGAAATAGAATGATATGGAAAATTTTGTGTGTGTTTGTGGATGTGTTTATTATGTAAAATTTGGTGTCCCAATCATTTTTGAATAGGAAATGGATTTTCAAATGATATTCATTTTTTTATAAAATGGTTTTCAAAGATTGATATGAATAAATTCTTTGAGGAAATGGTTTATAGATAGGATTATATGAGATACCTCGTGTACATAGGGGGATGGGATAATAATGGGTCTCACCCAATCATGATATGTATTCCCTTGTTTATTTTCACTTCTTTATATGACCTTTATTCTAGGTTCTTGTTAGACCTATTGCGGGGTAAAATTTCAAGTTCATTCTCACACTCTCTAGACTATATTCATATGTATAAAGGCTTGATAACTGTGAAGATTCCTATGTTAGGTATTGGTGTCCTATCTATCTAATCCAATTTTAATTCTTAGTGTATGTCACCTATGAAACTTCTTGGATGATTTGAGAAGTTTGGGTCGTACAATTTTGTTTTAATTCAATGTCTACGAAATCATATGTGATGGATGATTTTTTTAACATGATTGGTCTGTTTCAATTAATGTATATAAAATTATTTAAAATTGATTTACTTTTATTATTTAGAAAAGATAAAAATCAATATATTAATCAATTTTCCTTTCATTTTTATAAAAATATACAAACTACTATTTTCATTATTATTGAGAATTCATTGATTATTGATGAGATAATTGATATGGAACAGTTGCGTGATACCCTGCTAAGCCTGTCAGATGACACCCTGTGTTACCATTCAATAGTTTATAGGCTAGGTTATATATTTTGATGTAGGGAAATATAAGCTTCCATAATGAGCCTCTGATATTTTAATTCAACTAAATGTGAGTATCTAGATGGTGAGATGGTATAGGTTTTATCATTCTATCATATGAATAATGTTGGATTAGTTGTTCAGATACATTTTCCTTTTTTGTTGGACATGTCTCTTGGATATTATTTTTTGACATGTACATTTATATCTCTATCTTTTTCTACACATTTTATTATATATATATATATATATTTTTCTGTCCGCAATTTCATTATGCACATGTGTATATAATATATTTTTTCTACTTTAGTTTCAAAGAAATCATTCACTCTAATTTGTTAAAACTTTGAGTCGATATGTCATCCAGTGGTTATTCAGAATAACCTTTGTGTAGGTGATGGCATGGAACATGTACATGTTTTGGAGGGTATTTTGGTTGGGTTCATTAAAGATTGGTATTAGACGAGATATATTTTCATGATTTGTTTTTTGTGGATGTTTTGTAAATTAGGAATCGGATTTTTTTAAAATTTATAGTTATATTGTGATGGGAACATAACAACATCATACCATGTTGAGACCCACATTACCAATGGATGTAAATATTTTTGTCTAAATTTTAGAGATCCTGATTTTAATCTCTGTTTTTTTATATATATTTTGGTTTGAACTGAGATTGTTATATTTTTTATTTGTTTATTATATTTGTTCATGTAATAATATGCATCCAAGATGTGTTTTGTGAGTTCCACATGAGGATGTATTTAAATAACCTTAATGTAATCCTCTAGTGTATTAATACATTATCATGTTTATCATGCAATATATGTGTGTTGTCTATTAAAATGTACAACAATCGTGGAATGAAACTGTTGAGGTAAAACCAAGAGATATATCATATTGGAATAAAAAATTGATTTCTTATGTGAGAATAAACCATCCATTAAATGCATGAATACACCTCAATAGTTATAGGATTTTATTGAAAATATTTAACAGATCTTAAAATTCCTAGAAACACATAGGAGTATCAAGGGGAATTTTTAGAGATTCAGAATTGAAGGTCCTAGAATTCGATGGATGAATTATATGGATTCGGGGGATAGGATCACGGGATGGGATTGAAATGGTTTGAAGCATGTATTCTTCTCATAGTTTTTTTCAGGTGTTTTAAATGATAATTAAGTATCAGGAGTTCATATCCTTGAATTGGGGAGAGCAGTCATTTCTGATATATTACAATTAGTTTCTTGAGATGGTTCATTTTGCAGAATAGATTAAAAATAATAACTTACTGAAAGATCAGAAGTACTTAAAGGGTTTGTGACTAGATATTAAAGAACATGTTTTTAAATTGAAAAATTTGACCTATGTGAGAATTTTATTTACTTCTATGATTGAATAAAATAATATGGTTTCCATGATTGGATATTCTTTCACTTATATTCTATATAATAGTACTTTCATTATTGAGAAAAGGATGAATACGAAGGGGAATTCTTACCAAAAGTGTGGTGGAGGTTCTTAGTAGTAGGCCTCTTTTGATCCACCATTTAAGTATAGTGGTGTGCATTTTACATACTATCAATGTATCATGGTCAAATAAGTATGGAATTATTATCAATCACTTACCAATATGTTTAATAATTTTGGATATCACACTCATCTTAAACGTTTAAATATTGATATGTCTACACCACGATATGGTCAGGTATCATTTTTTCCAATGGATACAATGGTGTAGTTAGATGATTTTAAGATGATATGTCTTGATCCATATGATTATGTTTTGAAGCACATTCATGCATTAGATGATATTCTTGTGGAGTTAGGGTCCGATCTAGTTAAAATGAGAGGTACCTTCTATGTTTCATTATCTGTAGAAAATTTTTTATGTTATATTTGAGCTTTAGGCAAATTTATATTTGGACTTTTTTTATATATAAAAAATACAATAGAACCCACATAATTAGTTATTGAAGTATTAAATGAAATTATGGAGAGGAAATAGTAGTTGTTATTTTCCCTTCTCATGTTCTATCGATAGATGATGCAAAGTTTGTTTGGTATTTTATTATTCCTAATCATGATTTGTTTTTATTCATAATTAGGATGGATTGGTTTATTTATCATCATGTCGAGGATTATTTTTACCCTTAACATTTTATATTTCATATAGTCGATTATAGATCATAGGTGTTTAATGAAGAATAGGATTTGAAAATCGGTCATGCAGGACCATCCTACAAAATTATTAGGAGTTTGTTGCCTATTTTTGTAGTTTATTTTGTTGGTGTTTATTCTATATTATACGTTTCCACTATTATTATATTTTTTTATGGGGATGGAGGTAGATTTTAAAATTTACATGGTTCCATGTTTTCAACCATAATTTATACCATTATATTGCATTGAACTAGTGGATATGGATGAGGTCTAGATTCATTTGGAATAATTGAGGAAAAAGGTATTTTTCCATAATGTTTCATGATGAAAATCCCTACCAATATTTGACAAAAAGTAATATGAATATCACTAACTATTCTAATATTATTGGTTTTCCAACCAATTAATAGTTAAGAACTTGTATAAATATCTTAGCATGGCTGATTTTTTGAATCAATTAATGGATGAATAAAGGTTTTGAAAAATATTTCTTCATATGGGTTATCATCAACTCAGATTTCAGGCTTTTGATATAATGAATAGAAAATTCAAGAGATGGTATTCCCATTACAGATATCTTATTATTTCATTTGGTCAGGCTAACACTCCAATAAATTTTTTGGATTTGATGAGTCAGATATTCCACCAGCATATGGAATCTTTTGTAGAATATTTCTTGGATGAAATGTTAGTTTTCTTGAAATACAAGCATGATCAGATAAACTAGTTGTTATTGGTTCTAGAAATCATTAGAATTTTTCATTTATATATAATTATTTCAAAAGTTAATTTATAATTCCATGAAATTATGTTTTTTGGGAATGTGATTTATGATCATGGATTATCTATTTATCTTTATAATGTATTGGTTGTCTATTCTAGGGAAGATCCATGAAATAACAACTGGATTTAAAAAATCTTTAATCATTCTATATATTAATATTTGTTTCATATATATTTCTCTATGATGGAATAACCTATGACTTCTCTTACAAGGAAATGTGTAAAAATCATTTGGGGTGAAAATTTCATATCATCATTCAAATAGTATAAAAAATTCAGACATCGTATTAGATTATTATATAACATAATTTTGGTAATGGGTATGTATTGTTTAGAATTACTTATTGATATGGTTTTGATTATGATATTATGTATAATTATAATTTTTTAGATTATATATTTATTAATCTTTGACCACATGAGAAGAATTACCCCATACATGATTTGGAGCATCACATTGTTATTAATTCATTTAATTGTTAGTGCAAATCTGTTTTTGCAGAATGGTTCTTGTATTTTCTTACAATATGAGTTGGAGATATAAATTATTTAAAGAATGCTTGAATATCATATAGATGTGATGGGTGGAAATATTTTACATGATTTACATTTATATCTACTACACCTTAAGTAATATGAATTTCCTCAAATACACTCTGGGTAGCAATGTTCAGTCATATGATGTCTGGGAATTAATGGAAGATAAGAACCTTATATGGATTTTTACATAGATTCATGTATATGTTAATGATGATGTTTCATGAATGTTTTTATAAGTTTTTATTTTATCATCATATATCCTAGATTCTAATCTATAGATTCATCAATTTTATGATGAGTTTAATGGTATTAGAGAAACCCTATGGTGGGGATGTTGTTAGTGGTTAGTCTATCTCTACATGTGGGATTCTCAGTTTTGGGAGGTAGTTTCTTCCCGCATGTGTGAGGATCTATATTTTATTGAGTATCATATATCATTTTTGGATGTTCATCCAGGTACATAGAAGATGTATTCTTCCATGAGAAATCTATTTATGTGACCTCATATGAAGCATGATGTTTATGATTATTTATCCCAATATTACACATGCCAA
Source organism: Viscum album (assembly GCA_963277665.1). Taxonomy (NCBI): domain Eukaryota; kingdom Viridiplantae; phylum Streptophyta; class Magnoliopsida; order Santalales; family Viscaceae; genus Viscum; species Viscum album. The sequence continues at coordinate 1,644,925,452 of OY728145.1, forward strand.
AAGATAAAGACATGGAATCTGAAACCTTATAGTTTTCTTTATCCTATCCTTGTAATTTTCTATAAATGGGTCAAGGTATCCATTGATTTGATTGTTGTATTACCATGGAATACAAAAGGATATAATTCATTCGTAGTGGTGACTGTTTAATTAAAAAATTATTCTCATTTTATTCTAATCAGGGACACAACATAAGTTGGTGTTTTTGTAGGTTTCATTTATATTAGTTTATGAGGTATCATGGGGTTTCATATGACACTGATTCATATAGGGACACTTAGGATATTTTTACGTTCTTAATGATTCCCCAAGAGGTGATGTAAACTCATGTAATTTTTACTACAACATATTGTTCATAATTAGACGGTCACACAAAGCTTGTTATTTATATTTTTGAGGATATGATTCAAGCATGTGTTTTGGATTTTAGTGGATCATGGGATAACAATAATGGACTTTTAATTCTATATTATAAGATGATTTATCAGTTTCTATTTTTAATGAATCCTTATGTGTATTTTTGTAGTCACCCATACAGATCACCTATTCGTTCAAGAAATTTTTTGAGAAGCTTCTTTTGTTTGACCTAATTTTGATTGGTGACATGAATGGGGATTCATGATATACGTTGGAATACAATTATAGTGAAGATTCATAAAAAAATATGTTGATATACATTTTATTAATTTGTAGTTTTACGTATATGGATCGGTTTTCATGGATGTTTCTCCATGGGCAGGTCACTTTCATCATAGAAAACATTGAATGTTTCTAGTGAGATATGTTGGGACATTTAAGGGGACCTAATAATTTGGGTATGTTTCTTATCTTTTATAATTTTAGATTCAATTGATAAATACTCATGATGTTCTCCACATATCACATCGCTTGATATAAAATCATGACCCCTCTCATGTTCTGAGATGTTAAACTATTTAGTTAAATCATGATGTGTTTATTAAAGATAATCTAGTAGTGATTATTGAACATCAAGTGATATATTTCGATTGGAAGTAGATTCATTGTGTATAATTGTTATTAGGGGAATGTGTCATATTATCAAGAGACATGAGAGCATGAGTTATATAAGGGGGAATCGTGGAGTCACATATTTACCAGACTCAATGTTTCTCTATGGTTTTTCTTGGGTGGAATGTCTTATGATTGGATGTTTGAATCATACCATTAATCAGTTTTATGTAATACAGTTATATTATCATATCATACTCTTTTATTTGTGGGAATACCTAGACTATAGAGGATGAAAAAAATTTCCTGACAAAAATTGCAAAATTTTTAGGGATGTATGTTTACTTTAATTAAGGGGCTTTGGGAATAAATATTTCTATGGATTACAATGTTTATTACTAATATCAAAGAATGCCCAATTTTATTCTTTTTTTTCAATGATTTAGTTTTTCACAATATATATAGAAACATTATCCCCCATCTACGGGGTACATGAAGTATAATTATTTATTGGATCAATATTCATGATGAGTACCTTATGTCAAGTATTACATGTCATGTAATAGTTAAATAACATGTGATGTTAGAAAATAAATTTTAAATTAAAGGTGATGGGGTTTTCAAAATATATATATCCCAAGGATTATATGGAGTATAAAGGGATTAAATTTCAAGTATATTTCATTGAAATGGAATATAGGGAACAACATCCATTGATTCTTATTTAAATCTTCCACATATATCTCCCTTATTGAAATAGACATATTCTTTGACGATTTTGGATGCCTTAATGTGATCAAGATTGATTTATTCCATGATTTATATCCATTTTGGATGGTTGAAATCTCTCTCAGTAATTAATCAGTTCTAACCATCATTGTATTCGATAATATTATCACATTTGAATTATATTTTCTAATCCTTTTACCTTTGCTGATATTTCCTATTGTATCATTCTGGATCCGATGTGTGATCATGTTACAATGGTTGTTTCTTTTGTTGGTTGTATTTTAACTACTCTATGTTCTCGGGATTTGTTTTGTTTCTTATTCTCTGTAGAATTATTTGTCAAATAAAATAAATTAAAATACCCATATATTTATTCTAGGCCTTTAATTTTCATCTTTATTTTCTTATGTTTAGTGGATTCCATTAATGGAATTTAAATCCCAAGTTTTGAGTTATGTGACTTCATTTTGAGCCTTTGTTTGGGAAGAACATTTCTCATCTATTGATAATCATTTAAAATAAATCAAATGGATTTTTTGAAATAATTGTTTTGTGAGTTTCTGGAACTATATTATTTAAAATATAATGTTTCCCCTAGTTTTTGAAAAAGGAAATGGTTTTTCGATGAATTTTGAAATGTTTTTCCAAAAATATTTTTCCAATCATGGAATAATGATTTTTTTAGGAAATATTTCATATGAGATCCCTTAGGTATGTAGAGGAAATTATTTTAATATGGATTTTACACTGTCCATGGGATTTATCTTGGTGATTTACACTACTCCATAGACATGTGGTTTTAGGGACATGTTAGACATGTCGGTGGTTCTCAGTAAGGGGTGTTCATATTCTATATAGACACTATGAATATGTCTGAAACAATGGTATTCATGAAATTTCCAATGTATGGTATGATTTTACTACCTATACTAACATGGTTCTATCCTTGGTGTGATCTGACCTATGCTACATCTTGATTTATGTAGGCAACTTGGGTTGGGTTGTTTTCTTGTAATTCCATGGATTCAATGTGATACATATTACATAATTTTTTTTCAAATGATAACTGTTATGATATATGTATATAAAAAGTTTTGAAATTGATAAACAAAACATATTTGTAAATGTGGATATATGGTAAATTGAATTATTTTTCCATGCTTTTGATAAAAAAAACTAAATAGTATACATGCCTTGTTTTATGTAATTTTACAAATTCATGGTATATTGTTCAAAGACATTATATAGAACACACATATGAGATACTGCTAATCCAGTTTTCTCATAGATTATATACTTCATTGGCTGTGTGCAGTTTTGGCTATGTATTTTGATGTAAGGAAAGGGAACAAAATAGAGTCAGTTGTGAAGGTTTTCATTCAATTGGATTTGGGTAGGTAGATGGTGAGATGGTTTAGGGTTTCCCACACTATTATATAAAGACTAGTGGAGTAGATACTTAGCTTTATTGTTATTTTTTACTGGACTTCTCTCATGGATATTTTTTTCTATCTTTTCAGTTTTACCTTTTCTATTTTCTCTTCCACTTATGTCTTAAATTTTTATTATTGATATATTTAAATACTTCATTCACTACACATGTATATATATAATGTTTTCTTCTTGGTGATGTGAGAAATTAGTCCATCTACTTAGTTTTGATGTTTAGGTTCTACATGAATGATTGTGGGGATCAGGAATGCCCTTAGGGTACAGGAAAGATTAGGATGGGTTCTAGTTTGAGAGGGTAATAAAGTTAGTTTTATCACATAACCTGGTTATCCAATGGAGTTAAAACCCCTAAAAATTGAGAAAGGTCATCTTCATAGACACACCAAAAACTATACCACTAAAAATTATAAAAACATTTTTCCCAATGATCTTATAATATTAAAAATGTTTGAATACCCTCATAAATATTCCAATTGTGTATCACCTTAGGATAATTAAGCGTAATAGTAGGTGGACATCATCATGGGTTTTCCTGTTTCCATTTTGAGAATAAGACCCACACGAAACTGTCAAATTATACCACAATATGGTAGAATTTATAAAGAAATTGAAAATAAAAATTCATATAATTAGAAGTATTAGACGAAACATAATGATAAAGTAATGAAATTGATGATCATTTCCTTTGATAAAATTGAATCACACTAAAAAAACCTCAAATAGTGGAGAAACAATCAAGGTGAGTATCAGAATTTTCACCTCACAAAAACCCAATAAATTCATACAAAATGGGGTTGAGTGACCCTTTAAAACCAAAGAAAAACATAATAGAATCATTCATGGTCAGATGATATGTGTTGCATTATAAATTATCTAGGATAGACTTTATGATCCCATTATCAGATTTTATACTATTCCATGAAGACCACATAAACATCATTTTAATTAGGAATCAATATTCACGAGGTGATGTAATGATTTTGATTCTATTAGTATACCTAGTCACCCATTCCACATTTAGAGATCACTCAATCCACTGAGCCTTCTGATTAAAAAAATAATTCATATCCAAAAACCCCATTTCATTTGACAATTGTGGATGTAGAAGGAGAAATGTATCCCAATACAATGGTCATGAACCTTCCACATTTGAATAGATTGAGGGACCAAATTCATGGAGACATTGGGTTTGTGTAATTTTATAAACATAATATAATAAGACTTGTATTTAATGAAATCTATGAATTTTGTTATAACATCATCCTCTTTAAATGGTAGAAGAAAATTATAGTGGAACTACTATTGAAGTTGATTAACGAGTTCTATATTTATATTACTATGGTTCATCATGGGATTGATTATATATCATCAGATCTTTAGTTTTAGTTTTTGGGGTCCCTGAATGTAGATTATTAATGAAAAATTCATTATTTGGTTCCTTACATATCTGTAGGTTATCATAGATCATAATGTTACAATTGGTTTGTGCCAACCCATTGGGGTAACATAGTGAATATTTTATGGAATATCCATAGATTTTGTTGTGGAAATAAAATTTATTTATATAAATTGATTTCATCTATGTTCTCATGGGCCAAAATACTATGTCTCATAACTCGCTGTTCATAAATGTACACATTTTGTTTTTGATCATTCTACCCATGTACATCCATTTGTTTGTCAATCATTACAGGGTACCCTCAATGTCTTTTATCTTACTATGATCATTATTTCACATTCATGTATTATAGATGATTCGAAGATGAATCTAGGAAATAGTTTTCTATTATAATTATCATTAATGGATAGATGGGATATTTTAATGTATAGACCATTTATATCATTTATGTCATGTTCTGGAATTATGTGATGGACATTAACTAGAGTTAGGGGGATCATTTTAAAATAGATGATTTTTTACTCAATAATATTTATTACTCCACCATTAGCATGTCAAAAATTTATGACATGTTTGGGAGACAACATAGGTCATTCTAATGATGGTCAAAGCTGAGCGAGTCATTATGTGGGGTGTCTGAGTTCTTTCCAATATTGAAATTTGATGTGGATATCATATAGTATAGAATTAAGACTATATTAAAATATGATATCACTCTGATATGCCATCAGAATCCCCATTGAGTTATATAATAGATAATCTGTTTTATTGAATGTTTTATCTAAATATAAGTAGAGGAGATTTGGAAAAAGATGAATGAACTTACTTAGATTAGTTAAGGTTTCTTAGTACCTATCAATAACATCTGTCTTTTTTCATTTTCATAAAATATTACATCAATTTTAGATGGATATGTACTTAATATTCAAGCACACATAATCATATAGATAAAGATGTATGCAAATTATATATATACCTTCTTCATATACTAATTAGAGATTAATGGTCTATATGAGATAAAAATTCAAGTTACACTATTCCTTTAGTTCATAATCATTAGAATCATATGAATCCTTATGAGTACTTATGAGTGAGTGAAAACAAGATAAGTTCTCTATAATCCCTCATTTTTTTGTATATTTTTTCATCCGAGTAAAACAATCCTGAATGATTTCAGTGGTTTACATTAGTAGCGCATATAATGATACCATTTAAAAATATATTACTATACCCATGAATTTATTTTGGTGATTGAATGTATAATAGGTGTCATTTGACTATCAATATATAGTTTATAAATTATATTTACATATATTATTATTCATCACATGAGTTTTTCGGAATGAAATTGTACAATTGTAATGACATAAAAAATAGGGAAACAGAGATGATGGTTGAGTTTGAAACATAATGATTACTTTAAGAGTGAAATTAGTCTTTAAATAAACTTATTTCGTCTGGTTAGATAGTGGAAGGAGAATATTGATAATATTAACCAATATTTATCAATTTATAATTTATATATAAATCAAAACCTTAAAAACACATTTCAAATATTATATTAATAATAATCTTTATCTATTCATAATAACTGACATATTTGAAGTGATCCCCTCAAGGTGGATATCATGATAAAAAATTGTTAATTTTTTTTGGAATCAGCAGCCAATGAATAAGAGATTGAAATTGATTTTCGTGAATCATCCATCCTCACCAATCATCGAACCTTATTAGTGGTCTTACCCTATAATTAATTTTTTTAAACATGGACTATTCTCACTTGATGTTAATTTTTATTTAATATTATAATGGATTTATCAATTTACATATTTTCATGTAATCTGTATTTTTGGTTTATTATTCTTCTAATTTCAATAACTTATTTCTAGATCTATATTCTCTACATGATTTATGGTTGAGTGAAACGATGAAAAAAAACATTTTTTGGTTTTCTGAATTATACAACCATTCATCATGTTCCCACCAAATGCATTTATTTTGGATTGAAGTTCGAATACTATGAAATTGGATACCATTAGTTTATTGAATATTAAAAATGTATTATTTGATTTAAGATTGAAATTGAGAAACGTAAACTTGAAATTGAATCAAGTTAATGGGGAAACAATTTGATAACGGTATAAGGTTTTATCTTTAGTGGAATAGATTGTGAGGATGGGGATTCAATTGGGGATATTTAAGATATTATTTTATGAATGAAAATATCCCCACCATCAGTGAATCGTCATTGAATTATATGCTCAACATGTATGAAATAGAAGAACATGATTGAATTTGAAGATGTTTGGGAGATTACAGGTATCTTGTTCAATATTGGCCATATAACCCACTATGTATCTTATTTTTTTAATAAACACATACAATTTGTAAATGTGATACAGTGAATAAGGTTTTAGATGAGTTAAATTTCATATGAATTGTTTTTTATTAAATTCTCTGTGAGCCATAGTTGAATACTAAACATGTAAAAGGATTTCATGTATGAGAGGTTGTATTTACTTTATCTCTATATAGGTTAAAAACATACACTAGGTGACATTTTTTATGTAATATAGTGAAATGGTACTTGATAATTACAAAACTAGTCCCCACACACTATATATTTTTTCCAATTCAAGTTTTTCATGTATCCTAATAAATTATTTACTGTTTTTTAATATAAATTATATTGTATAACTATACCCAAAGTTTAGCATATTTGTCACACCATATACACATTTTCGAACCACCTACATTCAATTATGATTTGTTCTATTCTAATTTGAATGAGTGAGTAGACCTTCATGTATTTTAAATGTATAATGGGATGATTTTTCTATATTTTGGGAAATTTTTGTGGATATTTGTGAAGTGGGAATCATCATATTTAATACATTAAAAAGGTCAATGATAGCTATGATTTTTTTTCTGATTGGATACTCTCCCTTCTAATAGAATTTCATCATGTTATTATTCCCCCTCACTGTCTATCTAAATGGTTGGTAATCCTTTCATGATTTTCTATGTTGGAACCTATTACTATTTATTAGAAATGATCAGTTTCCACACCCCAACTATTATGTGGAAATGTATTCATTATCAATGGGGTTGATACCCCCATTATAAAAAGATACTGTGGGGAATGATGCCCTACAATAGATTCATAGTTATCCCATCACTATAACTATGAGACGATACACTACAATAGGTATTGATATAATACATTGACTTATAGTTTTTTTTAAAAAGGTATATTGGATAGCATATGTATTTATTTTTTTGATGGATTCAAGGACATGGATCATAATATTCATGTTGGTTCATTTCATTGAGCATATACTAAATCTTATTTTTATAACCTCATATATATGGTTGTGATATGAATCCACGTTTGATTATCTATATCTATAACAATTTTGGATCATTATAATATGTCTTTATTCACTCAATCATTCATGGTCCCTTCCCACATTTATCATGTCTTATGTATTTAATATATTGCTCAGCAATGATATGGTTGGGATAGGTGTGGGTTATGCATAGTGTTTCTTATTTGAAGATTCATATTTTCAATTTTCAAACATTATAATTTTCATAGATAGATAGAATTCATAATATTTTTTGTTATGAAACTTTCTTATTCCTAATATGATTGATTTTTAGAATATATATGTTTGTAATATATTGTTGAAATATTTTTTGTTCTTTTTGAGTTTATTCATGAATTCCATTATATTATTATAACATTATCACATCATTATGGTGTTTATGAATATTTATGTCAGTTTATACATATATATTTTTATGACCTCTTCTATGTGGTTTATTGTACTAATCAGTAATAATCGCCATCCCATGGGTCGTTAGAGACATGTTTGGGGTGGAATAAAAAGATTACAAAAGGCCCAATAGGGACCCTATATGGATCAGTAATGTTAGTTAACAAGAAAAAGTTAACAAATTTGTCCTTAAAGTCCATCCATATAGAAAAATAACATATCAAAAACACTATATCAACTCTAAACCTAGACATGCATCTAACAGCATATCTTGTCACCCATATATCCTTATCGTATAATCTATAGAATACACAATCAACTAGATAATAAATAAATTTCTAATTTATCATCATTTTCATCATGAAACACATGACATCCATTATGGTCCTTCAAACTAAAACCTATATCTATTACTTGATACTAATATTCATTCATCGTATATTGTTATTATCATATCATGAAGACCATAAAATACCTAACATCAATGGTTTACCCATCTTCTTAAAATTATATATCAAAACATACAAACACTAACCACAGCCTACCATAAAAATAATTAAATTAATAATTTTCTAATTTATATGAGAATTGAAAAATTAGTTATCAAGGAACTCCCTATGTTTTTATGTCACATATATCCTTCTACATCTCTTTATTATATCTCTTATATGAAACAAAATTATTCACACACATTTAATACTACAGGGATTATATAAATCATAACCACAAAAAGAATTCCATTAAAATCTTTATTGGGTGTCCCAAACCCAGCATAATTTTTACAATTATCTCACCCATTATCACATAGATTATGAATCTCAGTCCTTCAACTTTATACTTAATAAACATACTCAGACTATTTGTCACGGCTCATCCCCCGGGGCCCATCCCATGACTACGTGAAGACCGCCTTCCATTTTACAGTGGCTGGCGACTAGCACAAATGGTGTAAACACAAACAACAGAGTATGAGCTGGAAGAAAAAAACTTTGAAAAACTGTATATAAAGGAGTGCTGAAAAGTAAAAGGGGCCGGAAATACAAGCCCAACGAGAAAGTTCAAGTACAACTGAAAAACAAGTACAAGTGAAGAAAAGGTAAAGCAGTAACTGGGTCATCCATCGGGGATTCCTACCTGAAGGAAAGGTATATATAGCCTCCTTAGCACTCTATTTCCGTCAGTCTCCTCTGTGAACCAACTCGTCGTAAGGTCTACTTCCGGGAACCGTCCTGTCCTGCTACTCTGATCCTCAGTCAGCAATGTCTGTTGTCTGCAACAAACACAATGAGGTGCGGGCATAGCCCGTATCGGGGTGAGGTTGACGATACTCATTAGGGACCCCGAGATACTCAAGGTCTCACAAAACCCAACATAGATAAAACAAAAATTATGAAATCCACAAATAACCTCACATAGGTATATTCTTATACGTATACCTATGTTACCAAGTAATCCATCTAAATCATTAGGTAAACACAAAACATACTGACTCAGATTAAACCAGGATTTTATTCTAGGGGTAGTATAAAGTAACAACCCCAGTCACACTATCAGAACCTCGAATAATGGAGTACTCCTCCTCTATCAAGTACAGTGGGCCTGCCGTGTCAAACAGAGGCGCTTCCCACTATCCTTGGATGGCTGAGGTCCTCCTCTTGTCGTGTACTGTGGGTCTGCCATGTCACACAGAGGCACTCCCCACCGTGGGTCTGCCACATCACACAGAGTCGCTCCCGCTCATAGACGGCTAAGGTACTCCACGTGTCGAGTACCATGGGTCTGCGGTGCCACACAGAGGCACTCCACACCGTGGGTCTTCTGCGACACCAAGGTGCTCCCCACTCTGCTAGTTGAGTCACACCGAGTTGAATTGGTTAGCACTTGTCAGGTATCAGGCAGCTACTAGGTCCTTGAGCTATGCTCTCTCATCTCCCGGAGTATCTACTGCACGATAAGTAGGTCGATACTCCAACTATCACTAATTCCCACGTAGAAGTATCTCAATGGTATGCCAAGTCATATAGGTCTCAACGGAACTGACGGCACGTCAATCAGATGCATGGTATGTGAGTTATTATATTTTTATACCCAGGGGCCCAGTTGGATTCGTGTACGATCCAACCTGACCATATCTCAACTTTACCCCAAACTCTAATGGGGTATACTCAAGGGACCATCATGCTCCAAGATTTCCAGTGTCGTAGATGGTTCGTCAAATAGACATCTGGTGACAAAGATATGGACAAAGGATGTATAGGGTCAGTAGTGGGCCCAAGTCTGGTCTGACCCGGTCTGTGTCGACCCGGTCAGACCCGCTGGGTCTTCCCCAGCCCGTTGGGCGTGTTATCACGCTAGGTTCAGTCTGGTCCGCTGGGCCCGGCCCAGCGGACTGCGGGGGTGGTTCGGCCCAGAGGTCACTACGTAGGTGGCTTGGTCTGGTGGTCAGGGTCAGTTTGGTCAGCACCATTCAGGGCGTGGATCTGGCGGCTCGGTCTAGAAGGCTGAGCCAGTTCGGCCATTAGTGTGGCGAGGGAGACCTCAGACTGGCTTGGGAGGCCAGCGCGGCTCGACCAGGCAGGACGGGTGGCGGCCTGGGCATGCGAGCGAGGGGGCCTGTGTAGGCCTACTGGGTGGCCGGGCAGGCCGGGTGGCGGGCTGGGCAGGCCGTCGTGGGGGCCACACAAGCAAGGTACGACCTCGTTAGGCCGGCAGGGTGGCCGGGTTGGTGTTGGGCAGGACGGTAGGGAGCGCAGGAGGTTGCGGAATGGTCGGGCAGGGCGCGGTGGCCGCGGGCAGGCCAACAGGGTGTGCTGGGATCAGCCTGAAAAGTCAGCGGTTGTGCAGGCCAGGGATGCTCATCCAGTTCATCATTGGATTACACGGAGCACCAGAGCACCGTGGGGGCGGCGCGATTTGCGGAGTCCACGGGTAGGGAAGCCTTTTTTGTTGCCACCATGATGACCACATTGTTTTTACATCACCATGTCGAAGGATGCCACAAGATGGTAAATCGACAGAGGATGTCAGACCATGTTATGTTGGCTCGTATCCTCCGCTTTTATGGTGATAGAATACAGTTCATAAGAACAAAGCTCAAAAACCTTCATTATCCAAAAAGGAGGGAAGAACAAGGCACTCAAATGAATTTAATCCTCCTAACTTTAATCATCGGTCGTCGATAGCAAAGATGTAGGAAGAAGACAGAGTTATTGTTCGTCGTGTCTGCCACACTCTTCCACTCTCGAATTCGTACAACAGTTGTGGTAGTGGTTCCACATAGATAGGTTTCTAGGGAAGAAGTCAAAGAAGGATCATCGCCGGCATTCATCGTTCTTCATTGGTGAGAGTTCTTCATTGGAGGATGAGGTTCCTCATTGAGAGCATTCCCTTCAATCATCCATGTGAATTAGTTGTGCCAAATAATAGATTACTTAATCAATTATTTAGTTGGAACAAATTCAAAATGGGAAATTAAATTAAAAGGCTCCTCCTCATTAATACACATGTGTTGGCATGTATTAATTATGGAGTTGGCACCATTTCAAAATGGAGTAATTAACTAGGTAGGCTCCCCCTTAATTGTGGAGGATAGGAAAAATTAAATTCTAAGGGAGGTGAAGAGGATCCCCTAAATTAATTTGAAGCTTATGATTTTTCTCCACATTAATGTAGTGTTTAATGGGTTAAGAGACCTGGTGGTCCCCACCTCATTTATCCCCACATGGGAGGTTGAGTTCGAGTAGGCCCTACCACCATAACCTCCCATGGGAGTTTAAGGGGTGGTGGCCGCACCTCCAACTCCTGTGAGGAGATTTTAACCACCAAAAACTATCATTGATTTTCAATAAATTAAAGTATAAATCACTTTATTTTATTATTTCGTTTAAAAAACCCAAAAACTATCTTCTTTACTCGACTCACTGTCATCGAAGTGAATGTATTTTTAAACGAATACTTGCACAGTGAGTTCAAAGGTGCCCTTGGATTGCAGTTCTTATCACTAGTTCAAAAGATATAAAAACCCGCTCATATGTTTACTGAACGTACCAGAACAACGCATCATAAATTGAATCCAGGAATACAAGGCCTCAGAATCACGCACTGTCAGTTTTAGCGGACTCATAAAATTTCCTTGTATTTAGTAAAAATAAATTCCACATAAATTTCAAGTCATTACAGTCTCCCCACCTCAAGGATTTACGTCACTGTAAGCTACAAATCGAACTGAAGGAACAATTTGGGGTACTGAGAAAGCATCTTAGCCTCTTGCTCCAATTTGCTTTCCTGGAGGTTCATGTGCTGCGTACATACTTGAAACAGAGTTATTGACATCCATGAAGGACATGATCTTGTCGACCTTCAATCTCCATGGCAACCTCTATGAAAGTTTCTTCATCATCGACATCCAGCTATCCATGGTTGATGATGTGAGAAGGGTCTTGTGCAAATCTCCTAAACATGTATACGTGGAAGACGTCGTGAAACCAGTGCAACTATGAAGGAAGATTCAAGCAGTAAGCCACATCACCTACTCTGCTGAGGACCTGGAAAGTTCCAATGAATCTCGAAGATAACTTTTCGCCTCGGCCAAATCTCTGTAGAACTCATTGAGGTGTGAACCATAGAAAGATGTGGTCGCCATCCTAGATCACCAGAGGACTTCATCTCGTCTCTCTATATGAATTTGGTCTGGTCTGGGCAGTTTCATCTGCTTTTGAATGATCTACACCATCTCAGTGGTAGCCCGTTCCGTCTATGTTCCCACTATTGCTGACTCCCCAGGGTCAGTCCAGCACAACGGTGATCTGCAAAGTCTCCCATACAATGCCTCGAAATGTTCCATCCCTATGGTGGAGAGATAGCTATTATTGTAGACAAACTCCACCAAAGGTACGTGATCCTCCCAGTTGCGACGGAAGTCGAGGACACATGCACGTAGCATGTGATTGAGAGTCTGAATGGTCCACTCAGTCTAACCATCTGTTTGAGGATAGAAGGCGGTGGTCAGATGAAGCTGCATCATGAAAGCCTCCTTTAACTGCTTCCATAGTCGGGAAGTAAACAATGCGTCACGATCAGAGATAATAGAATAAGGTACTCCATGTAGCCACACAACCTCCTACACATAAATGTGTCGTAAGCTCTATAATGAGCCATATTCTCTGATCGGTAGGATGTGGGACAACCTGGTGATTCGGTCAACAATCACCCAAATTGAGTCATGTCACCGTTATGTATATTGACTACATGTCACAAAATCCATTCATATCCCATCCCAATTCCACTTTGGGACATCTAATGGTTGTACCAAGCCTGTTGGTACCTGGTGCTCTGCCTTCACTTGATGACAAGTGAGGAATTGAGAGACAAACTTCGCTACTGCATTCTTCATACCTGGCCATCATTGTAGTCATATGAGGTCCTGATACATCATTTCCACAGCTGGATGTACAAAAAAATGGGATGTGTGGAACTCCCTCAATAATTTCTCCTCAAGTGACACTAGTTCCATTGTATGTCCTATGAAGTGGACGAAGTGCTCCCCACGTTCAAGAAAACCTTCATGTTCCTGCCCTATGGATATCTGGGCACGTCGTGTCCCACAATCATCATCTCCATGTTGTGCCTCATTGACTTGCTAAAGAAGTGGGGGTGTGACTATAAGATACTATAGAAAGGCTTCTCCATCTCTATCCACAAAGGATATCTGTAAGGCAACAAGATGCTCTGTCACCTCACCTAGTAGTTGTTTTCTAGATCTCCTGCTGAGTGCATCCACTACAACGTTTCACTTTTTAGGATTATAGACTATCTCAAAGTCATAGTCCTGGAGGAACTCAAGCCATCGCCACTATCTTAGGTTCAGGTCCTTCTAAGAGAAGATATACCTGAGACTCTTATGATCAGAGAACATGGTAAAATGTTTACCCATCAGATAGTGTCACCGCATCTTCAAGGAAAATACCACTGCTGCTAATTCTAGGTCATGGGTAGCATAGTTCTGCTGATGATGTCTCACCTACCGAGAACCATAGGTGATCACTACTCACCACTGCATCAGGACAGACCTGATTTTGGTCCGTGATGCTTCGCAATAAACTACATACCCTACACCATAATTTGGAAGCCTAAAGATGGGGACACTAGTCAGCCTATGCCTTATCTCCTAAAAGCTATACTGGCATATCTCTGACCACATGAAGGGTTTACCCTTCTTAGAAAAGGATGATAGTGGTGCTATAACTCTAGTGAAGTTATGGATGAACCTACGGTAGTATCTAGCCAAACCCAGGAAACTACGTACCTCCATCACACTCCTGGGTGGCTCCCAAGAAAGTACCGCCTCAATTTTCACTGGATGCACTACAACTCCATCCTCAGAGATAACATGTCCCAAAATGTGAACCTCTCAGATCCAAAACATACACTTTGAGAGCTTAACATAAAGCTGGTGCTCTCGGAGTGTGTCCAGTACTACCCGCAAATGGTATGCATGCTCCCCTTAGTAATCGAGTAGATCAGAAATTCGTCGATGAAGACTACGACAAAACAATCATGGTATGGGTGGATGATCCTATTCATGAGTCCCATGAACACTACTAGAGTGTTGGATATGCTGAATGGAATAACCAAGAACTCGTAGTGATCGTACAGACATAAGATAGACATCTTTTGAACATCCTTGACTCAAACTCTGAGCTGGTTATATCCTAATATGAGGTTCATCATTGTGAACCATCATGCCCCCTTAAGATGATCAAAGAGGTCGTCAATCCTGGGGAGTGGGTACTTGTTCTTCATGGTCAGCTGGTTAAGGCGACTGTATTCGACAAAGATCCTCAAGCTCCCAACCACATTCTTGGCGAAAAAAATCGGGGCTCCCTGAGGAGAAACACTCGGTCAGATGAATCCCTTCCCCTGCAAGCCCTCAAGAAGTACACATAACTTGTGATGCTCTGCGTGAACCATCTGATACGCTGGTGTAGATATCAGTGTCGTCCCGGGGTACAGGTCAATGTAGAATTCCACCTCTCTACGAGGAGGTAGAAATGGGACTTCATGAGGGAAAACATATATGTACTGGTCCACCACTATACGATAGCACAAACTCTCCACGTCAACTGCTCTAAGGTTAAGGCATTCCAACTGATGAAAGATCAGCTACACCCTCCTCTGAGTAAGTCTTTCATGTGCGGAAAAGGCCCCCTTCTTTCCAGTGAAGATGAACCTGGTCCCATCTATGCGAACACATTGAAATTTGTGCCTAATACAGTCAATCTATGCATGGACTGTAGATAACCAGTCCATACCCAAGATGATGTCGTAAGGCCTCAACGCCGCTACAAAGAGATCCCAGCCGAATCCCCCACCACCAAGAGTAAGATCACACTACCGGAACGAGTGAGTAATCGTCGAGTCTGCTCCCATAATAGCCTCTTTCCATAAGGGTCAAGATAAAGGCTTAGTCGGAATCTCTGAGCTCCAAACTAGGGAGGTGGAAATGAATGAGTGACTGGCACCTATGTCTATAAGAACTGCAGCCAATGGGGAGTAGATAAAGATCATACCTTGATTCAACTATGGAGTGTCATGATCATAGGCCTTAGCTTCCTGGAGCTGAGATCTCCCTTGTCCATATTATCCATGTGGTTGGGGTGGACCTCCTGGTGGTGGTGGTGGTGGTAACACATCATAACATCGTACACCAACTGCTGCACGACCAGCACATATCCCACGTCCACCTGCTCCCTGCGGACCACCTCGATAGAATATCATCCTCTTCTTGGGAGGTCCCTCAACTATCTAGTGATCGTCTAAATGGCGGGTTGGACAGTCCTGAGCCATGTGACCCTACTTTCCGCATGAGTAACACTTCTTTCTCCTCGAATGTATGTCAATTCCCTGGGTTCCCCGCACAAATAATCTTGAGTCATGCAGTCATCAACCCATTGGTCTTGTTCTCTTGGACCTCTCCATCATCTCTCTACTTCCAGCTATAGAAGACCCTACTGCATATCGACTAGTGGTGTGTCTCGCTGTCGGAGACTTCTCAGCATGTAAACTCTCCACCAGGGGGCATCTCTCTAGAACCCCCTCCTACGTCGGGATGTTGAGTGAGATCATCGAAGCCCTGATGTCTCGCATGAGACCCTGCTCGAAGGTATGGGCCCTGAATAATGGGTCCCAAACCATATCAGTTGAGTAACATGAGTGGTCCGTGAACCTCGTTGAGTACTAAGCTTCTATCATGCTACACTTTTTTAGATGCAGTAGCTCCTGTATCCATAGCGCATGAATGGTGGTCGGGACAAACACCACCTGAAACAGGCTCTCAAAGTATTTCCATAGTAGCGTCATCCTGTCATGCACCTAGAGCAGCAGGCTCCACCCTCTTCCCTCAATGTTTCGATGGAGAGTCACGGAATGGATCTACATAAGGTCTACTGGTGTCCCTACATGTTTGATGACTCTCAACACAACCTCCATCCAATCCTCAACCGTCTGCCGGTTCATCTCTCCACAGAACCTGGGAGGCCTCTAGCACTAGAACTCGTGAAATGCGATCAAACACATTACATCATCTTCTGGTGGGGATGGTTGCATTGGTGGCCCAATGAGTACCGATACTGTTTGTGCCTCTGCTGGAAGAGGGGTCTACACCGAGGCCTCATCGCTCGGTGGGCTATCTGTGCGTACAGCTCTCGGGGATCTAGCTGGTCGTCCATGGGGAGACATCCTGAAAGAAACAAATGCGACATGATCAAAATATTATACTTGGTGAGCTAACCTGGTTGAGTTGGCTTAAAGAAAACTTTTAAAAACACAAACGCAATCAGTTTTTTCATGCATTGAGTCGGAATTCAGAATTTATGGTCCTGGTGTATGGATATGTCGACTGCCACACCATTACTGGACTTCCTGAATAGAAAACCACAGTCGTTACCCTTAACATTATTTCTTCATAGAAACTAAAGATCAGTGTCCTACGTTCTGCGGTAGAACTGACTCCTCTGATACCAATTTTTCACGACCCGTCCCTCAGGGCCCATGTCGTGACTAACCCAAGCCCGCCTTCCATAGTCCAAGGGATGGAAACAAGCATGAAAAGCCTAAAAACACACAACAAAGTATGAGATGGAAGGAAAAAATTAATAAAAACTATATATATATATAATAGTGATGAAAAGTAAAAGGGGCCAGAAATACAAGCCCAACAAGAAAGTACAAGTACAACTGAAAAAAAATTACAACTGAAGAAAAGTTAAATAAGATACTAGGTCATTCTCTGGGGATTTTTACCTGAAGGGTAGGTATAGATAGCCTTCTCAGTACTCTTTTTCTGTCAGTCTCTTCCGTGTAACAACTCATCTGAAGGTATCCCTTCAGGAACAATCCACTCCTGCTACTCTGATCCTCAGTCGGAATTGTCTGTAATCTGCAACCAACACAATGAGGTGTGGGAAAAGCCCATGCAGGTGTGAGTATAATGGAGTACACCTCCTATTTTAAGTATAATGGGCATGCCGCGTCACACATATGTGCTTCCCACTATCCTTGGACTGCTAAGGTACTCCTCCTATCGAGTACTGTTGGTCTGCCGGTTCATACAGAGGTGGTCCCCACCGTGGGTCTACCGCGTCACACAGAGGCGTTCCCCCTCATAGCCTACTGAGGTGCTCCACGTGTTGATTATTGTGGGTCTTCCATGTCACATAGAGGTGCTCCCCACCGTTGGTCTGCCACAACACCAAAGCACTCAAAACTGGGCAAGTCGAGTCACTCTAAGTGGAATCAGTCATCAGTCGTCTGGTCTCAACGAGCTACTAGGTCTCTGCGCTATGCTCACTCATCACAGGGAGGATTAACTCCACGATCTGTAGGTTGATACTCCAACTATCACAATTTCCCACATAGAAGAATCTCAATGGTCTGCCATGTCATAGAGGTCTCAACGCAACTGATGACGCAACAATCGGATGCCCTATCTGTGAGATATTATCATTTTAGTCCCGGGGTCCCGGATGGATTCAGGTACGATCCAAGCTGACCATATCTCAACATTACCCTGAACTCCAATGGGGTATACTCAAGGGACCGTCATGCTCCATGATTAGCAGCGTCACTGACAGCTTTTCAAACGGAAGTCTGGTACCAAATATACAGCCAAAGGATATAAAGGGTTAGTAGTGGACCCGGGTCCGGTTTGACCCGTTCTGACCGACTTGGCCAAACCATGTCTAGGCCGACCCGGTCTGGGACGACCTGGTCAGACCCACTGGGTCTCACTTAGCCCGATGGGTGGGTCACCCCGCTAGTTTTGGCCTGACCCGCTGGGATCGTCCCAGTGGACTGCGGGGGAGTTTTGGCCCGGAGGTCACCGCATAGGCAGCTCGGTCTGGTGGTCAGGTTCGGTTCGGCCAGCCCCACATGGGGTGCAACTCTAGCAGCTCGGTCTAGAAGGCTGAGCTGGTTCGGTCAGCAGTGCCGCAAGGGAGGCCGCATGCTGGCTCAAGATGCCAGCGCGGCTCGGGCTGGCCGGCGGGGTGGTCGGGCAGGCCGGGGTGAGGATGGGTCTGTCCGGAAGGATTTCAGGAGGGCGTCGGGCAAGCCGAAAGGGCGCACGAGAAGACGTATCCATAACGATCAAGGGGCGGTTGGCCGCGGGCATCCCGGCGTGGCGTGCAAGAGGCTTAGGGTTTGGCTGGAAAAGCCAGAGGCGATGCGGGCAGGGGATGCTCGGCCGGTTCGTCGGATGACAGCACAGAGCACCGGAGTGTCGTGGGGGTGGCGTGATTCATGGAGTCCATGGGTAGTGCGTCCTTTGTCATTGATGCCTTCGTCCCCTCATTGTTGTTATATCTCCATGTCGAAGGATGCCACAAGAAGGAAAATTGACAGAGGATGTCTGGCCATGTTAGGTTGGCTCGTATCCTCCGCGTTTATGGTGATAGAATATGGTTCATAAGAACAAAGATCTATAAAGATCATTATCCAAAATGGAGGGCTGAAAAAGGCACTCGAATGAATTTAATCCCCCAACCTTTAATCTCCAGTCGTCGATGGTGAATACACAAGAAGAATACTGAGTTGTCGTTCGTCGCGTCTGCCGCACTCTTCCACTCCGGAATTTTCACAATGGTTGTGGAAGTGGTTCCACGTCAGTAGGTGTCTGGGGAAGAAGTCGAAGAAGGATCGTCGATGGCATTCCTCATTCTTTGTTGGCGAGAGTTCTTCATTGGAGGATGAGTTTCATTTTTGAGTGATTTCCCTTCAATCACCCAAGTGAATTCATTGTGCCAAATAATAGAATACATAATCTATTATTTCGTTGGAACATATTCAAAATGGGGAATTAAATTAAAAGGCTCCTCCTCATTAGTTCACATGTGTTGGCACTTATTAGTTAGGGAGTTTTCACCAATTCAAAATGAAGTGATTAACTAGGTAGGCTCCCCCTTAATTGCAGAGGATTGGCAAAATTAAATGCTCGGGGAGGTGAAGAGGATCCCCATATTTAATGTGAAACTTTAGAGTTTCAACCACTTTAATGGGGAGTTTAATGGGTTAAGATCCTTGGTTCTTCCCACCTCATTTATCCTCACATGGGAGGTTGAGTTCGGGGGGGGGGGGACCACCATAACCTCTCATGGGATGTTATTGTGTGGTGGACCTACCTCCAACTCCGATGAGGAGATTTTAACCACCAACAGTCACATGGAAGCTCAATAAAATAAATTGTCGATCACTTTATTTTATTATTATTTTTTTAAAACACAAAATCTAACTTATATCCTCTACTCACTGCCATTAAAGTGAAATTCTTCTTAAGTGAAAATCATCGATGTGAGTTCAATGGTACCCTCAAATTTTAGTTCCAAGAATTGGTTCAAAAGTTATAAAACCCGCTCATACGTTAACTGAACGTACCTAAACAAAATTTTAGAAATTTATTCTGGGAACACCGGTCCTCAGAATTACACGTTGTCAGTTTTTACAGACTCGTAAAATTCTAATGTATATAGGAAAAACAATTTCCACAGAAATTACGAGTTCTTACAGAATTCAAAATTAATAAAAAATATGAAATATTCCAATATTCTTTTATAATAAACTATAATCATCATACCAATCATAACATTATTGTTAGGTGATAACAAAATAATCATACATTATAAGGGATGTTTATCCTACTCATGGATGCTCCATATGACAATGTTTTCGAAACCAGGGTTCCCTCTATCCCCATCTAATTTTTCCAAACCCATGTTTACAAGAACGAGTGTGATGAAATTCATAAATATCTATACTGTTCATTTATATATAGAACAAACCTCCAAATTAGAGTTACAATCCTACCCACTCTATAATCAGTCCCTCTTAATCCCACTAAATCAATGAAGGTGTGGTGATTTTGGTATCTGAAAAAAAATTATAATAATAAATAATAAAATATTATCATTAATTATTTTATTTAATATCATATTTATTGTTAGTGAAAAAGTCACTATAAAGCCTCTCATGGGTGAAATCTCAAGAAATGACACACCAATAACATGTTGAATTCTTTTGGTATCAATATGTATTATTCATCATCATTTTGTAACCAATAATTATGAAATGTCATAAAATAAGGGTGAATACCTATAAATAAACATTATGATATTTAATTCCAAAAATAATAATGTGAAATTTCATGCCTTTATACTTTTTTCACATCCTTTATCCTTTAGAATAAAAATACCCATCATTTTGTTCTATTTTTCACATTGTATTGGAATTTATGAGTAAACCATATATCATAGATACAAATTCAAGTGAAAAATTGGTTTGATTTAAGTCCATATAAAAAATAAAATCCATAGGATTATATTTCTATGAAATTTTTATGAATGACCCATATCAAAGCGGTATAAGGTAGGGGACGAACCATCCTATGTACATCTCCTAAATCCCATTTTTTGTCAATCACAAATGGTATGTTTTAATAAATAATGTTAATAGTTTTCTTGAAAAAATAGAATATTGTGTCCTCATAGTGTGACCCTAAGAGCTTATTTCATGATTCCCCTACCAGAAACTCATTAAAACATGTCTGTATTGGTAATGATATAACATATTTCCCTCATACTAAACTAAAACACAACATCCCAATCCTTCATTATATGGCTTCTTATCATCATTAATAGGATTCTTATCTTGTGGTTAATATATAAATATCAATTATATGACACATTGTAGAGGAAATTACTTCATGGTGTTTCCAATGAATTATTTAATTTATACTTTTTTCTCAAGGAACTTCACAAAGTTATTAAAAAACATCTTCAAATATATTTCATAGTCAAATTATATGAAATATTATAGAATACATAAACACTAGTTGATATATTAGTAACCATACAACTTCTTTCTAGTATACCCCCTTGTCAATTATTTAGTTACATAACCATACCAACATCTAAACATAAACCCAACATATTACTATTTAGTGAGCCACCAATAATAATTTTTTTTTCAAAGGACACTATGACTATTATCCATAACACAAATGATAATTTAATGCACATATCAAACCTTTGATTAAATCATAAAATATCATTTTGAATTATTTGGACTTATAAAACACAGATTTTATACATAATTCTCAGAAAAATATTGTCACTAGGAAAAACAACATTCATATTCTCTTAGAATAAAATAACTAATAATGTTTTTGGTCATTAAAAATTACCACCCTGAGGCATCTCTTCTTCAATAATTACATGGATAAATTCTTAACATAAAATTCATTGAATGTAATTCAACAATAATAATTATTATTGATCTCAAAAATTAAAATTTCATATGTTAATAAACAATTCACTATGTATAGAAACACCATCATTTCCAAATTAATATCTAGATAATCCTCGATAAATATACCTCATAGAAAATACAATTCATCTGATGAAATTCCCATTTTACAACATAAATTATAAAAAAATATTGACCATTCGTCCTACAGTTTATTTTAGATGATAATGAATAAAAAAACTCAGCAATTCAACATCACATCAAACAACTCAAAATTCATAATTCCATGAGGCATCAACAGGCCATCGAAATTTCCACAATGATGGTCAGACCTAAAAATATTACTAATAAAATTTTTATATATCCAAAAATCAGATCCATTACCCAAACATACAATGAACAAATATGTGTCTCCTACCTAACTCACTCTTGGATCCCCCGAAAACTCCATCCCCAAGAAATATTACAACAACTTTAGTCACTACAAATGAATCCCAAATATCATATTTTCTCATGAACCTAATTATTATATATCCTCCATCCCACCAACAACTCGAGTTTATCTCATCAATCCCCCATCCAATCATGCATTATCAACATGCCACAATAAAATAGGTTTGTACATGTATTACTTACATGATTCTCATATCTACAATATTTTTCTTATAAACATTCTGTTGAGCCTAAATTATAATCTCTATTTCCCATGTCTTATCCATTATAAAATATAATAATAAAAATACCACCCTCTTATACCTATTCAGCATTAAAAAACATCACTAATCACAAATTCTAGGATCTTCATGAAATTTATTTAATATATTTACCAAAATTATAATGTTATGTTTATGATATTGAATCACCCTAGACTCACATTCTCTATTTCATGTATGATATTTATTATATATTAATTATTAATTTAACAATTAAATGTACACATAATACCACCCATTATATCTATATGTCTAGTGTATTTTGGAATTAGGTACATAAAAAATTAAATATGTAGAACATCATATTTATAGGAAACAACTTTACATTCTCACACATAAAACTAAATGGGATAGCCTGAGGATATACATAAGAAATGGGTATCAATAAATCTCGCATAGGGAATAAAAAATGGTATAAAATGATTATAATAATATATTTTATACAATATTCATTTCAATGGGGCACAAAAAGAGTAGGAATCGTAATCCTGAAAAACAAGACATGATATAGTAGTATAATCACAAAGGCAATATGGTAAATGTGGAAGAAACATAAGACAATGCATTAAACATTGGTCATGGCCAAATGCAATGACATCATGATGGAAAAATACCTATAATGGAATCATGTTTACTTTCTATACCATCATGGTATCTAGTGATACTATCCATTACCCAATGCATTGACAGATAATATAATATTGGGCACAACCATAACATTCATTTCATTATCATGATTAAGGGAACCACATAAATCATACAATGTTGATACATTCATCATATTATGTTATTAAAATATTATGATGTTTAGAATATTTACATTTATGTTCCAATTTAATGATTTATAATTATTTAAAGTTGAACACCCTGGACTAAAAATCAGTATGGTATTCACAAAAAATATGTTCATCATGGAAAATCATGGTGAAATTTTAGCAGTAAAATGGTTTCAAAAATAAATTCATAAAATATGATGATGAGGGTGAAATGGGTCTCTAATTATTTGGACATAAAATAAACAGATATAGAGATGTGTAAATACATATTCCAATATTAGTAATTTGAAATTTGATACATAAGATAATAATGAAAAATTAATAAAGAGAAGAATGGGGGCGTCCCATACCTTGATAGTGTGACCCCAAATGTATGGAAAATGATTCCTGAGATATTTGGGGAACCTTGGGAGTAATGTAAGATAGTAATGTAGAGTAAAGAATTAATCCATGGATTTTGGGTGGAGAAAAAAATGGAATCTTTGGTGAATATTAATAGGAAATGAGTTAGAGATAGTTTATAATTTCAAAAACATAGGTTTACGACTCAATAAAACAAAATATCCAAATAAAACCTCCCATTGATTTTACACATGGATTCTACAAAATGCAAGTATATTTAATTATTTTATAAGGACTAGTACTGAAAATAATAAAATAATACCCTTTTTGATGGGGATGTGAGTCATACTCTTAATGAAATGATTCCAAAATAGTAATAATATATTAATGGGTTATGATGGTTCATAAAGGCCTTTTGAAATTAATTAAATAATAATAAATCAAATTATTGAAAAAAAATCATATAATAGGTTGTTTATACACTTTATAATATTTATTACATCACTTTTTGTTCATTATGAGTTTATAATACTCACTGTATATATATACGATATTTAATTTTTACAAAAAATTTCCTTTGCCAAAATAATTAAAAAAAATACATCAATAAGTAATTTTGAAATATTTACTTCATAAATAATATTAATTTTATTAAAAAAATCAATATATGTTCATTTTTAATTTTAAAATAATAATTTACAATTATTTATGAATGATGGGGTTTTTGAAAATAAGGGATTTTTAACCCTTATAAAAATTATTTTTAAAATCAAAATAATTATATTATAAATTATATATAATAATAATTAATTAATAAAATATTTTATTAACATATTATTTATTTCAATAACACACTAATAAATCAATATAAACATCTGAAATGATCTTCAATATTAATTAAAAATAATATTTTTTTATTTTTAAAAATAATGATTAATATATAAATTAATGATAAGTTGAAATTGTTAGCATTATTCAATAAAATATAAATATAAATATTTTTATGGTTATGAAGAAAATACCTTTTATACACTAACAAACATAAAAAGTGTAAGATGAGAGACAATGATACATTCATGGGCTTGTTTGGCGTACATGGTTTGGGTTGTGATTTCGATGAGCTTTAAATTCTTTTGTAAACATTTTTACTCATTCTTAAGTTGTTTAATATCATCTTGGGATTGGTCAAGGTAAAGTAAAAGATATAATATCCCTCATGGAAGCTATGATAAAAGTTCTTTATATGGTACAATCCAACTAGATATGGCCATCTGTTCCTTTTTCTATGTTAATTTTATTTGTTAAAACCTGATATTTATATTAATCATCATATCACAGTTCAAAAAGAATAGGATAAATTTGGAATTATTGTTAACTGTCTTTTAATTATTACAGGAAATAATAAAACCAATTAATTGATGGTCATTTCAACATAAGTATACATTTATTTGAATCAAAATTGATTTTTATTTATAATAGTTTGGTCCATTGATGTCTTCCCCAATTAAATTTTTTTTCCATGGATATTTTTATTTCCCACACTAAAATATAATATGGTGATTCTATTACATTACTTTCTCTAGTTCCCACATTATTTCTTCATGCTTGTGGATTCTATGAACAACATTGAGTAGGTGAATTGTGCAATTCCATAGAATATTGTCTCTTTGATCTAAGATCTTCAATTAATGTTCCTCATCAGAATGATCTTTCTCCAACGGTACCACATATGTTTTTAGTACATGTGAGGGTTCTAGTATGAAATTCCTTAATAGAGATACATGAATAAAATCATGTACTTGATATGGGTTTGGTGAAGGGATAGTACATAAGAAAACTCTCTAATGTGATCATTGATCAAAAAGAAACCGATGAATATTTGAGTAATCTTTCCATTCTTCCGAAATCACTCACCTTATTCCATGGAGATATGTCGAGGAATACCATGACTCTTACATAAAAATCTAGGTCTCAGAGGAAATTTCCATCATTGAACTTATTTATACAAGGAAAAGCATTTATGTGATTTTGAATTGTCTTAATCATTTTGAAAATTTCCTTAACCATTATCAGAACCAACTATTGTTGATCCCCAAATTCATCCCACCAAATATGTTAAATCATCTCTTCCTATCAAAGGGAATCATTGGGAACCATTTTGATGATAGATTGTAAAATATTATTGTTATAGAACTCTAGTGGAGTAAGATGATGGTCCCATCCTATTTTAAATTTAATAAATAATTTTACTGAAATGTCCTCAAATGTATGCATATTATATTTGTATTTTCCATCAATTTAAAGGTAATAAGATGTGATGATGTGAAAATCATTATATAGAGTGTGTTGGAGACACTTCCCTAACATAAAGGTAGATTGGGGATCCTGACCAGATATAATCAATAATGGTTTTCTTTGCATCCTGAGCACTTATCTAATGTCTGTAATAGAATGTTAATTGAGTGAGATGTCCTCTTGAATCACAATGAATTGTGTAGTCTTTGTAAGAAAATCCACCATAATCGTGATATATTTATTTACTCTTGACAGATTTGGAATTCCATTGAGAGATTCCATGGTGATGTTTCTCATTTCGATATAAGCATGGTTAATGGTTTCATCACCGCATTTGATCTTTGACTTTTGGACTACACTTGCAGATGTATAAGTATTCTTGATGAATAATCTCTGATACCACTCCTCATATTGTCCTAAAAATAGTTTTCCTAGATATCTCAATATATATGTGTGATTCCTGGATGGATAGAGATTGTTGAGCTATGTGAATCAACCAATATCTCCATCTTTAACTAAGGAATTGAATGTAAACATAGTATTGACAAAAAAACTCATTCATTAACATTGAACTCAATGGATTTATATTTTCTATTAGTTTCCACATTGATCTAGATTCACACATGTTCTCTTTTAGAATCTATTATCCTCTCTAGAATCGATAGATGGGCAATAATTTGTGAATGAATTGATAATTTCCATTCAATATGATTCTGATGTCTGTCATTTTTAGCTCTAATAAGATTTAAATCTTTACAATTATCATCAATGGTAATATTTATACATCCTTTATACTTAGAGAATAGTCCACATTATTCTCCTAACCAGGATGTTAGTTGAATGAGCAATCATAGTCCTTGATCCGCTCCATCTATATGATCCTTGTTCTTAATTTAACATTAATTCCATATTTGATACATCATAATACTCCTAATACAATAAAGAATATAGATAAGTAGATTTTCTATGGGTATTAGATTCACATCATCATAAAATAAGAAATATATGATCTTTTTAAAAACCTTCTTAACATGATCGTATATAAAACTACATGGAAAACCTGGGGACATAAATAAGAAAGGGGAGGTATATAAAGAACAGTAATGTGATAAACATTAAAAAACATAAAGAGAATAATATATTTTAGATGATATTGTTATAGTTTTCTCATAAATGGTGTTGGAATCACAAACCTTAAAAGTGTGACATGATATAACAAGATATTCATAAAGGCAACATGGTGAATATGGAAACAACACCAAGAACTCCATCATAAACATTGGTAAAGGATAACAACAAATAAATCATGAATGAAAATATAAAATAAAGTAATTATGATTACTCCTTATCAGAACATGATGTATCATTAGACTAAACATTATCCAATTCATTTGAGTGCTATATAATTTTGGGTTCAGTCATAACTTTCATTTCACTCGCTTACTCATGTCTGTTGCAAAGATCATAATACATGGATTCATTAATTAGATTATTATATTCCATGATCTATTAATGGAGACTAAAGGAAATGATGTGCCAATTCAATATTGTTTAATTCAATAAATTTTAACACCCTTGATTGGAAATGGGTATTTTATTCACTACAAGATAGTTTTGGAATAAAAAATCATGGTGATATTTCAACAGCATAATGGTGTCAGATAAAATGTCATAAAACGAGAAGATGAGAGAGAAAGCTGTCTCCCATCATTTTGACATGAAATTGAATTTAACAGGGACATTAAAAGAATTTTCCCAACATTAGTATTTTCAAATTCATGTCATAATTTAATAAAAAAAATTTAATAAAGAGTTGAATTAGAGGATACTTTACCTTGACATTATGACTCATAATGATCATGGTGAGCTTATTTTGAGCCTGGTGGAATTCTTAGAGGACTCTCATGATTTGAGGTCAAATTTTGGATGTTTTACACGTTTTTTTAGTGAATATAAATTGGATATTAGGTGGGTTTATATTTTAAATGACTGATGAATTCATTATCAAATTTGAAACTTATTTATGGAAATCAATATAATAAAATATCCAAAACCATAAACCATACATGGTTTCTTCCAAATGGGAATGATTATTTGTAATTTATATGTCACATGGATGAAAATAATAAAATAATACCCTTCATGATGATGAATTTGGTCATACTCTTTGAGAAATGATTTTAAATGCTTAAAATATATTAATGGTTTTGGAGGATTCATAATGTCTTTATAAAATTGATCATAGAAACATAAAAACAAATTATTTGATGGGAAAACATAAATTTTTTTATGGATACTAATTTTTGTATTTATTAAATTATTTTGTGAAATTATGAGGTCATTATACCTATCTACAATTTTTACGGTATTTAATTTTTTTCCTAAAAATTTCAATTTCTCAAAAACATTTTAAAATTAACCATTAGATCATTTTTAAATTATGATTTCAAAAATGATATTCATTTTATAAACATAATTTTATAATTACTTTTATTATCACATTCAAAATATGAATCAAAATATATTGAGAAATGTGGAGTTTTTTTGGAAATAACAATTTTCAAACCCTTATAAATTTTTCATGTGACATCATAAAAATTATATGATAATTTATATTTTTAAAAAATATTTAATAAACATATTTTATGAAAATATTATTTATTTCAAAATTACATTAATTTATCAAAATAAAAAACATAATTTTAATTGAATAAAAATTTAAAATAAAATATTTTATTGTATAAAAATAAAATAATTATAATGAAATTATAAGAAAAAATTATGAAGATTATTTAATAAAATTTACATATTCATATTATTATGGTATTAATACATATACTTTTAATACACCATCATAATCACAATGAGTAAGGTTCTTGATGGTGATACATTTATATGGAGGTTTAGCATATAAGGTTTGGGTCGTGATTTCGATGAGCTTAAGCTTCTCCTATGAACAAGTTTTCTCATAGATGAGTTTTTGGATATCTTCTTGTGAATGGTTAATGGAAAATTGAAGAGATTATATATCCTTCAAAAGATGCAATAAATAGTCTTGATATGTTAAAATACAACTTAAATTGTCCATGGAATGGAGGCCACTAAACACTCACCCAGAGTCAGGTCATCACATGACCTCAAATGTACATCCTCATACCCAAGAGTTTTTCAACCAGTAGAAAGGGTCTAGTAAGTCTCTTGGGGAGAAAATACCACCTTATCAGAGTGATCCACATCATATAACAATTTTAAATTAATGAAATGACATTTAAAACCCAGCTAATTTTCATAATCATCATCTCCCTAAATCGAGGAAAAAACATAACCAATAGTAAATATGTCATCTCTAGTTATACATTGCCATGTGAAAAAAAATAAAGAAAAATAGTGAGATAAAAATGGTCATAACTCCACGTCCAGAACCACATCCATTACACTCCCAATATTAATTAAATTATCAATCATGTGCTCATTCCCATATCCTAACATGCAAGCATGAGATCTTTTAGGGTACCCAATGATGGACGGAGTAGGTTCTGAGTACAAATCAGTAGGGAAACACAAACGATGTCTAAAAAATATCCAGTCAAATATATATTGATTTTTACTCTAAACAAATTAAAAATAAATTAAATACAATTTTATTTCAACTATTAGAAAAATATTACATTTATTTTTTCAATCTTTAGTACCGAATTCATTATTAGAAACTTCTTCGGTGCATAACTGAATATAAACTTGTGATCCATGTGTTAGTCATTTACATTATTGAAAGAGTTTTTAGAAATTAAAAACTATAAATATGTTATTATGTTGATGCCCTATCTCCCAGGGTATAAATATTTCACAATTAATAAATCTCACATACCTTGGATCCTCAATCCTTATAGATTACCCGAGTGAAACCATTAGGGTCATATATACTCAGTCTGACTCCCTAAACCATACATTTCGAGGTGGGGTTACAAAATCTGTCCAACCCAACCCATGTCTTGGCCCTAAGCCCTTTGTCCGGACATAATGACATGTGGAAATTCATAAATATAAATCCATTACACACATACCATATTGAAACCAATCATAACTAATAAATATAAAATCTATAGTTGACATCAATAATCATGGAAATAATTATGGTTTCATAACTCCTTAATGCATTTTCATATACAATACATTTCCATTTAACCCAAATATAATTTTACATTCTAAAATAATAATGATAATTCATTTATTCCTATTTATTATCCTATTGAACATATTTAACCATTCTATATGATGACATACATATCCTCTTCATAATTTCCATGTATTGGACCCTATATAAATTTCATGTTCAAAACTAAACTCATTTGATAAATTCAAATTATTACATTATACCACATTTCCACATCAAGAAACAAACCCCATAAGACATTAAAAATCATATAAACAACTTAACAATATTTCTATTTCAACACAACTAACCAAATTAACATTTTCTTTATGGGATCTATGTTATCTAATGTCAAACCTACCCATATCATTTCCAATCATTGGAGAAAGTAAAAGATTAGACATACATGGGTCTTTGATCTGAAATAAATAGAACTCCAAAAGCCTACAAGCATGGGAGATTGATACATGGTATATCATGAGGGTTCTTGTTCATCACTAGGGATGGAGGTAGCAGAAAAGGGTAAAAATTGGATACATGCATTAAAATCACTAAATGGAAAACAATATATTTTTTCTCTTTTAATGGGGGCACATTTTGCATACAGTACATTCCAAACCATGAACAATCAATGTTTATGATATTATCTTTTGAGAGGTGGGTCATGTGATTTCCTAAGAATACACCCATGGTATGAAACAATGTGTCATACATGAGGAATTCCAAAGTCTCAAACTGAACAATTTTCTTTGGAAGGACTAATTGTTCACTTAATTATGTACTAACTATGTACATCACATAAAATAGTCCAACTTCCCTTCAATTCAGTCACAAAACCCCCATGGAACCCCCTAGACCCCTCATTAACATATGAAACATTTATTTAATGTTATATGAGGTGATAAAACTGAAATATATCAGAAACATACCATATGAAAACCATGATTATAAAAACTTCGCACCTTATAATGGATCCTCCTCAAGCCATGATATGAAGCCTAATTATGTTTTTGAAGAAAAGAGATCATTCCACTAGGCCCACATATTTTACTTCCTTTAATACATTTTTTCTTGAACATTACCACGTTTCTATAGTATATTAAATAAGGTAAATTCCATTTCCTATAAGAAATTCTCAATATGATGCACTATACAAACCAGATGATCTGAAAATGGTGGTTCTTTAATAACATGTATATCATCCAAATCAATCACATGAGATAGATCAGGGTGACAATTCTAAATTTTTGAAACATGAAAAACATCACACATACCACTTGTTCTTGGTAGAATAGCCCGGTAGTATGACTCTAGACGGATCCCTTCTACAAAGACAATCAGGCCCCCATACATGGGGGCTAACTAGCCTTATTTTTGAATTCAATGATGGACATGTCTTGTTGATATATGAATGAACACACTATCACCCACTGTAAACTGAAAAGCCTTACATAGCTGATCTCCAAAAAAATTATTGAAACTCTAAACTTTTTTATATCCATTTATGAATCCATTGAACCATTTTTATGTATCCTTTGTGGGACTCGATCCTAATAACTGAGACCCTCCATCATCCCACCAACACTGTAGA
The DNA here is from genome assembly GCA_963277665.1 of Viscum album. Lineage (NCBI taxonomy): Eukaryota > Viridiplantae > Streptophyta > Magnoliopsida > Santalales > Viscaceae > Viscum > Viscum album. The sequence continues at coordinate 1,644,957,444 of OY728145.1, forward strand.
GATCTACACTATCTCCTATAGATTTCCCCTAATGGTTCCATCTGAATTATATTATGGATACTGTTTCTGTAGGAAAACAACAAAATATATAGGATATTTTCCAATGATCCACCAAAATCTAGGACATAATTCATCTAAAAATCACCTAATAACTTAATTTTAGGCTCTAACTACCCATCTGTGAGAGGGAGAAAATCCATAATAAAATATAGACAGGTTTTCAAAACCATTTGTAACCCCTGCTATAATAAGGATGTTAAATATTGATCATGATACAAACCTATATTCTATGGTACCCCATGAAACAAAACTATTCCTCATAGATATAACACTCCAATGTTATCAATGTTTATTGAATCTCTATTTGGAATGAAATGAGACACATTTTCTAACCTATCAATAACAACCCAAATCGCTTAATTCTTCCATGGAATCCTCAAAATACCCTCTTCAACATCCCTTGCCACATAATCTCACTTCCATTACGAAATAGGAAATGGTTTTAACAAAACCCCCCGACCACTGATGTCTGGACTTCACTTGCTGATAGGCGAGGAGTCACACAACAAAATTGAAACCCCTTTCATCATTTTCTGAAACAAATAATTCTTAATAATGTCATGTTAAAATCTAGTCATAATAAGATGTAATTACCTCTTTGATGCGTGAAACTCTTACATCTTCTCTTCCTACATACATAAAGGAACAAACACATGGCCATGATCACAACTAACCCCATTGGCACCAATAACCTAACTGGAATGGAATCCCCACCTTTATGTAATTCCATCGTATTAAAACACTTCATATCCTCATGTGAACATTCTATCACATGAATCAAAAGTATGGACTAAACTACCATGGGAACAATTGAAAATCTCCACCTACTCATCGAACCCATCTAGGTGGATCTCAGTAAATAAAGAAATCATCTCTACCAGGAGATGGAATGTTAAACCACATGATTTTGTGTCCTTCAAGTCATAAAAACCACAAAAATATTCCCTTTCCTAGTGTGAAAACAATGTCATTGTCAAAATAATATATGTATTCAACCCATTTTCTCTATCTAAGGTTCAAATAATGATATGTTAAAATGTACTTAATACTTTTATGATCATTAAAAACTGTGAACCTCTCTGCCACTAAGTAATTCCCCTAAAAATTTAATTCATATAACATAGATTCCAATCAAGATCATGAGTAGTGTAATCTCATTAATTAGTCCTCATATTTCTCAACCCATAAGCTAATACCTGATCATCCTATATTAACACTACAAAAATTACAAAATTGGGTGCATCAAATAACAACGTGTTCCTCTTACTAGGATCAGGTATGTTCTGAATCAGTGTAGTCATTAGTATCTTCTTTAAATATTGAAAATAATTATTCCATGCCTAGAAAAACTCAAACATAACTCCCTTATTTGTCAAACATGATATTGGAACATCTGAATGGGCGAAATATGTAACAAACCACTGATAATAATCTGCTAATCCCAGAGAACAGTGAACATTAGAAACATTCTTAGGCTACAGCCAAGACACAAAAACCATAAAATCCTTGGGATCCATTGAAATATTTTCCTCATTCATAATGTGACCCATTAAACACACATTTTCAATTCACATATAATGTTTTAAGAGCATGGAATAAAACCAATGCTTACATAGTGTAATAAAGGTAATTTCAATATGTTTTCCATTTCCATTATGAGTTCTAGAGTACAAAAAGATGTAATCAATGAATACAACCTTGAAATGATCTAGATATTGGTTATATATTTAATTTATTAAGACCATAAAAATAGATGATAAATTGGACAATCTTAATTGTATTACCACAAACTCATACAATCTATATCTCCTAATGAAGGTTATCTGTCTTACGTCTAATGTTTTCCATATCAATTGAGGATATATTGATCTAAAATCATTTTTAGAGAAAACCAATGAACCAATCTATTGTTAAAAAGGATCTTGATTCAAAGAAGATGGAATTAGTTCATAACCCTAATTTGATTCAACAACCAATAATTGATACATAACCAAATCAATCATTCATTATTCATTGAAAATAGAGTTTTAGATCCCCAATGTGATGTTCTATGATAGATAACCCCTTTATTCTACATTTCCTTTAACTATGCATAATGTTCATGGAGTCCTATCAATGACATTTTGAATGGCAGAATAGAAACTGGCTCTACCCCATGCAGCTACTCAATTTTTAAAATGATGTATCTCTCGGGAGGTAAACAAAATATTTCCTAATATAATAGGTCCTAAAATTATCTTGAAATGGAAGGGATGGATTGATTTCCTAATCCTTGATCACCAAGAAAAATTAATTCATCTTTGGATGTTTTTTCTCCAAATTTCGGGAAAATTGACCCTACATAGACTGTTCAAACATCTGACTCCCCCCAAAGGAAATAAAAATCTCCATTGATAGAAAAGAATGATACCTGATGATAGTAACAATAGATATGGGCTTCATGAAACACCAACCAATCCATACCTAAATTCAGGCCAAGACATGACTACACAAGGACAAAAAATTCCCACACACATTGGTACCCAACAATATCCAGGCCACAACATTTACATGATCTGATATTTTCTATTCTCATAATGAGATGTGTGCAATTAACATATCCCCACACATGCGTGCCATTCATAGGGACATAACAACTACAAAATTAGAGAAAATAAAAGAATGTGTGGAACCTCTGTCAAATAAGTAAATTGGCAACATGGAGGCTACAAATATAAGACCTAAAACTATATAAGGTCCAGGCCCACCACTGACTGGTGTAGACTAAACAAACTGATGTGTGATTGTTCCTTTTCCCTAGGCGCCAGCATAAGCACCTAGCACTGCACTGCCCTTCTATAGTGGATGGCCTTGCACTAGAGTTCCACGTCCACCACCCCTACCAGTATGGCCTATGTATCTTTAAAAACCTACCTGATATATGGTAAATGGCCCCTTCATATACACTATAGTGACCTCAACCCCCTATTATTTCCCAAATTCTAAATGATCTTATAGAACCTCTACACTTGGCCAAATCATCCACAGTCTATGAACTCAACTGGTAGTTAGGAACACTAATAATACATGTGTCCCATTCTGTCTCACTAATATTGACAAATTTGATCACTAATTTGAGAGACTTGTTCACTTTTCTAGAGGACATTCCCACCACCACCCTGGTGAAAATTTTAAAATTAATGCTACCTAAAATTGGAATCCACAAAACTAATTCCACCAACTTGATCTAAATGTCTACATCCAGATGACACATTGAGGTTTCCTTTTGACATAAGGGATTACTTCACCAATACAATGATCCTATAATGGTGAACAATATTTACCTATGAGTAGATCACACACATGTTTCCATCTTAAAAATGTCTTATCAGGGCCGCCTCATCCCCCTCCAAAGCTTGAACAAAATGACGTAGGTTAGTGAAACATCTTTAATATTCCATTACTGTCATGGAACTATGGGTTATCCTCATAAAATCTTAATCCATTTCATGGATCATGGATTCATTCTAGACATCTTCCATAAATATATCATGAAAACATTTTGAACTAATACTATGAACTTTATGACTTTGAACCACAATATCCCACCCTCATTTCATCTGAAATCAAAGTGTATAAGTTTTTTTCTTGATCTTTTCTCTTTAAGAGTCTCCATGTGAATCAATATCAACTAAACATATTATATCCATAATTATATAGCCTCAGAACCACAGTCTTTAGTAAATGTCCTATGGTGTTGGAACTTAAATTCTTTATCCACCTCAAACATACACCGAACCACCTAACTAGGGTAATTTTCAATCGTATGATTGAATTATGAATCATTCTCCCATAACAGATCTCCTCCCCTCTTATTTTGAATCTCTAGGTTTCATTTCTCAAGATAATGATGAGAATTATAAATTAAATCTCCTGGTCACTCAACTATCACACATATTTTTTGTTTTACTTCGATATAATGAGACACACATGATTTAGAACACAAAAAATAAATCTTTCACAATTCTTATAAAAGAGGTATCCCAACCAGCCACAATGGGCTCATTCATATACACTATCTCAAAGGATATTATCAAATTCCAAAAAATAATCTTAACCATCCATACTGAGGTCCCTGGATTACATTCATAAACCAACATAAACGGTTAGTGTTTTATATTGGACACAATTTCAAAACTACTTCTATACTTACAATGAAAACATTATACTAGGAAGAATTCCCATTTAAAATCTTGTCATGAGACACATTTTGATTCACATACAGAAATTAAATTAGAACAATTATTTAAACGTTGTTTATCATTTTATTTCCCTTTTAACCATTTAAACCATTTTATTAGACACATTGTTTCTTCAATTTGTTAAATAATGGTCAAATGCACTCTACCATTTATACCCCACACTCCCATCCCTTTTCTGTACCTATCATGATGCATGTCACATATATACAAAGGTTCCAATAAATATTAATGAATGACCAATAATGTTACATTTTTTCCTAGAGGTAATTATCATAAAACTATTAAATCACCCAAAAAGTGCATCACCCAATGGTGAAATATCATCAAATGTAACAATCCACAATACGAACAACAATTACTACCATGGGTGATTTTTATTTCCCCTCATACATGGGTTACATACTCCTAAACATGATATCATTACCGAGGTCCAACACATTCCTAAAATTCCCACTATCATCCCTAAATATTATGTTATAGAATATACAATATAATATAAAACATTTTATTGTTTCTAACATAGGGGACACTAAACTAGTTCCCCAAGTCTGGATTTCACATGACCTCAAGTACGCTCCGATACCATTGTATTTTTATTAACATTTATAGTCTAGTATGTCAAATGAGTGAGACTATACCCTTTTATCAGAGTGAGCCATAATGGGTTCCAATTTATAATAAATAGAAACAAAATATAGTAACCATCGAATATGCCCAATTAATATCTCCCCAAATCTGGGTGCAAACAATAGAAAATAGTAAATATGACATGTCATCTTAAATGGATCCATGATTGAAAAACCCAAAAAAGAAAATAAAATTGTGGGATCCCAAAAATGGTCCTCACTCCATGTATATAACCTCATCGAAGAATCTCCCATGTCAGACTCAATTTCCAAGTGTGGGGCCCTTTACCGTTCCCTAACATTCTAGAATTAAATCTACATAGGCACCCAATAGCATCCTATATAGTTTGTGAGTAAAATTTATTATGCCACCACCAATGGTGTCTTACAAACATCATATCTAATTGATAGTGCATTATGGTACTAAATAAATGTCATGTGAATAAAATTTATTTCAGGATCCATTAGTTAATAAGAATTACATTAACCATTTGTATCCTTAGAAAAAAATTCATTATTTTCATCTTCTTCATTTCATAATTCACTGTTAAAATGAGATCCATAGGATAGCAATTAAAATTACTTACACATGGGTTTAGGAATCCATCTCTATGCAAAAGGGATTATGTCGAGCCACTATCTCACAAGGGATTTATGTTTCATAATTAATAAATCTGATTTACTGTGGACCCTAAGATAAGATAATATCATCAAATTCATCCAATATGGGTATATAAAATCAGTTTGACTCCTAGAAATGTGAATTTCAAAGTGGGGTTATAGAATTTGTCCAACTCAACATGTGGGAAGATCCTCAGTACTTTATCCCACAACCAGGGCATGTGCACATGATTACATATATATTTTTACACATACCATATAACAAAAAAAACACAACCAATACAATTAGAAACATTTTTCCACATCAATCATCATTTAAATTAATATTATTTCATAACACATTGATAATATTCCATTTACATTACATTTATATTTAACCCAATTACCATATCTTAGGCCTAAACATATCATAAAAATTTATAAATTCTTATATAGTAACTTATTTAAAATATTCAACTATTTCCAAATGTTAACATATAGAACACATTCATTATTTCCTATGTTTTTATCCCTGATTTAATTTATGTACAAAACACAACCCATTTAGCATATTCACATTAATCTCATTTTAACCTATTACCATTTCAAGATAAAAACCCCATTAAACATTTACTATCACATGAGACAACTATAATTATTCCATTTTATCTCAACCATACCCATTAACATGCGATTCAAGGGCTCTATGTCATCTCGCATCAATCGTGAACTTGTCCAAAAAATATGTCCATGCTCTAAAGAGATGGTGTTCCAATTTGGTGGACCTATGTCTATCAAATCAGACAAAAATGAATCACATGATAATCATGAAGGGTTTATTAAATAATTTAGAAACCTATTTTACCTAATATCACATATATCACCAAATGACTAATAAGTGAAATGAATGAATAGAATTTGATATGAATAAATCCGATTAAAAACTATTGTGTATAACATGTATACAAACTACCACAAATCTATTGGAGAAAAATAAAACTCTTAATCATAACATTATATCATAATAAAATAACCTATTAAATATCTAACCTTTATTTTTTAGATAAATATGGTTTTAGGTCCTTGGAAAATATCACCCGAGATGAAAACCTTAATCTAAAAATGAATGAAAAATAAGGTATTAGACTTACTATGAGCTTTTTTCTACAACAAATGGATCTTGAAATAGAATATATATGAGGGATATAAATACATGGGATCTCAATAGGGTTTTTATTTTTAACTATGGATAGATGTAGGAGAAATTAGAGTAAAACTAAATTAGAGTGATAAAAATTCGGGAATGGAAAAATTATACATTTTCAAACCATTAAAGTGGTGTCTGGATTGTCCGCATAGTTTTCCAAACCATACCCAAGACGCTACGTAATGATATTGGGGATTCATTGTTATCATTGAAGAAATTTACTTTTTGTAAATTGTGTTCCAACTATGATGAATTCTACCATCTCAGACCAAATTTTTTCCAAGGAAGTTCATACAATTTTTATTAATCGTGCGCCAAACATTCACCTTACATAGGTTGACCCGCCATAACTTCCATTCGTACCTCTAATCCTCTTGATGCCCACAATACTCCTCATTAAGATATGAAAAATTTATCAAAACAAAAAGAATATGTCTAAATATAAATTTAATTGAAAACTACTAGAAGAAATACAGGAAACATACACTACTGTTTGGGGCTATAACTTCCTTTAACTATGAAAATTTGATTTTTTGTATCCCTATATTTATTAAAATAATGTGATCACATTTTAGAAGATATATTTTCAAGTGTAATGATTTATAGTGGATTTTTTAATTTGATATTATATTATAAAAACAAAAAATTCAATGGTTTTCTACATATTAATATATTTTATTAAATCCAAAAGTGAATTTTATTTATAACAGTTCGGGTCATTAAGAACTTGGTTAAATTACATAAATCTCATTAATTACAACCTATTGTTCATACATTGTGATATTTCCTAGGAATATCAAAATTTATTAATTTTTATTATTATTTATCAATCGCATCACATAAATATTTTTCCATTCCCAAAACACATATGTGTACTATCCTAATATATAAATTCAAGAACATCCTATTATTAATATATATCATTACCCACTACGTTATCCATACTAAATTTTATTCTTGAATTGTTATTAGTTATAATAAATACATTATATGTGTAATGTATTCATTATAATACCATAACCTTAAAATCTGGTTATTTTAAACAGAACCCAAAAAAATAACAATGGGTTAAATTATGATTTTTTTTGAAAACATGAGAAGGGGGTAAATATTTCAATAAAATATCATTGAATCTTAGTGTTTTTTCATAAATATTTATATAGATATATATAATCTCAAAATATAAAACATACTCAATTGAATTAGAAAAAAATCATATATAATTTAGAATTTTTATTATTATTATAAGATATTCAAGAAGAATAAACACGAAAATAATAACTCAGTGGAACGTATATAGAAACTAGTATCCACTAACATAGTTAATTAGATCCCACTACAAGACTACCATAACAATATATATTTTTCATAAAAAAATATATACCACATTTTATAACTCATTATATAGTGTTTCTTCATAATGATCTATTATAAAAATTCATTTCCTATATTGGATAGAGCAATAAAAATAATTTACTAAAATGGATGAAGAATCATAACTCACTTACCGTAGTTACCTCTATACTTATAAATCATTAAAAATTAATTGGTGGAAAATATATATACCCACATATAAAATAATTATAAAACAGAAAATTATATAACATTATAAATAAATCATTAATCATGTAATGAAAAAAACAAATTGCCAAAATTGGATTTCATTACATATATAATATTGGTTATAATGAACTAAATAGAATCATTTATTGATACCTATATTTCCTTTTTCTATGAAATTATATCATGAATACTGTTATAGTTTTATCTTGATAATTATTAAATAATATATATGTAATATTTATATATAGTCGAAAATTATTGTGATGTCAATTTTTTTTTCTAGAAAAAATGTTAAACATTATTGAAAAAATAAAACGTTAAAAGTCAATCATGAAAATCAGTTAAAATAATGGTTAATTTTAAAAACATATCATTTATATAATCCCTAATAATTTTATATGGATAAGAGTTATTTTTACACTATGAAATATGGAGTTTAAGATATAAAATATGGCTCTAAATTTCAATTCCTTTTTATTACTTTTGTGTAATTTTATTAATAACCTATATGGTTGAAAAATATGTAACTCAATAGATTGAAAGAATGAAATGATAAATATATTTAGTACAAAATAAAACATATATTTACCTTCAAAATAATAAGGGATATTGTTTTTAAAAAATGAATAAAAAATTATATGGGAAGGAGTTGTTAGAATGGATGATAATTATTCATAACAACGCAATTTTTTTGAATACTGAAATAAAATAATAAATAATGATTTTATGTAAAAATTTCAGAACAATATAATTTAAAGGTATAATAATTTTGAAAAATTTCTTATTATAAAAGAACTCCATACTATATGAATGGGGTTCTAAATGGAATAAATATATTCAATTAATAGAAATTCGGTTTCATAGGAAAACAAAACTACAACCCAGAACCCAACAAAACCACATTAAATGTAAAGTCCTGGAAATTCCATGGATTTTTTTTGTAAATGCATGGGAATTTTGAGAGCCCACAAAAATTGACGGTGCGTGATTCTGAGGACTGGTGTGCCCTGAATCCATTTCTTATGTTTTTATCATGTGCGTTCAGTAAACTCATTAGTTTATTTTTATAACTTTTGAACCATTTGCTCAGAATTGAAATCCAAGGACACTGTTGAACTCATAGCACTGGTATTCTCTTAAGGAGACTTTCACTTCGATGGTAGTGAGTCAAGAGAAAAGGATAGTTTTTGGGTTTTCATGGAAAATAACCAAAATCAATTGATCTTCACATTCTTTTTATTTGAGCCACCATGTGGGTGTTTGGAGGTGGGTCCCACTAGCTCTATAACCACCTTGTGAAGGTTGGAAGTGAAGACCACAATTCCCTAACCTCCCATGTGGAGTTAATGTGGTGGGGACCACCCGAGACCACTTAACCTCCCAATTTGAATAATAGGGGTGGGGACCACCCGAAACCTATTAATGGGAGGAGAGGAAAAATCTCTCAACTCCCCACATAAATGAGGGGGAGCCCCATGACCTCCACTACCACTTAATAGTTCCGCCACCCCCTCCTTTATTGGTGCCAACTCCCCTAATTTAATGGTGCTAAATCCTTCATAGTAATTAAGGGGAGAAAAGTTAATTAATTCAACATGTTTAATTTTGTGCCAAAAAATTAAATAATAGATGAACACAATCTACTATTATTTTGGTTGGCATTGTTCATTATCATGGCTGCTTTGAGAGGAGGATTATTGGAAGAAATATCCTAACAAATAACGCACAACTATGATGAATGCCGACCTTCTTCAACTTCTTCCTCGGAGGAAACCAACTTGGAACATCTTCCACCGACCTTCCCTCTGCATCATCATCAACAAGCCGATGCACAAGAACAAGATTTAATGTGTGCATCAGATGCGACGAATGATGATATTGTCCGTCTTCTTCCCCGTGACTCTATCGATGACCAACAATCAAGGTAGGGGGTTAAATTGATAAATATGAAATTCTTTTTTCTCTTCTTCAGTTGGAGAGGAATTGTGGCGGAGGTTGTGAAACAATTGAATTTCATCTTTCTTACTCCTTGATAAACCAAATGTTACCACCCTTAACGTGCAGGTTACGTGCCAAAATAACATGGCTCGTCCTCTCCACCATTCTTGTTTATGACGATCTTCGACATGGCGATGAAGCAATGAGGCGACAAAGGTGGAAACGGAAAAGGTCGTGCTTCCCGTAGCATCTATGATTCACACCGCCCCCGCAGCGTCCCACCCCATGACTGGCTAAACCAGCCCCGGCTGAGCCCCCACAGGCTGGCCACACCCCGAGGGGTCCTGCACTCCGCCAGCCTGCCTGGCACCACGCCCAACCGCCCGTTGGCCCGCCTGGTGCCCTACCCTGTCGCGCGCTAGCCAGTCGGCCTTCCTGGCGCCCATCCCGGCCGCACGCCGAGCTGGCCTCACCCTACTAAGCTACCCGGAAGCCTTGTCATGCCCTGCCTGCCAGCCAGCCCGGCCGCCCGCCAACTAACATGGAAGTGCTCCGCCGGCCTACCCACCTTCTTGCTCGGCTTCCCGTCGGCCTACCCGGCTGCCCTCCAACCTTCCCTCCCACCTCCCGTGCGCTTGACCAAAGTGAACTATCCCACATGACCTAGTTTCCCAGAACACCCCATGCCACTCGAGCCACATACCTCACAGAACTTTGGGCCCAACCGGCCCTGAGCCTGTGTCGAACCACCCATGCAGCCTACTGGGCTAGGCCGAGCGGGCTGGGTAGAACCTAACAGGATGGCACACGCAATGTGACAGGCCAGACCTGACAGGTCTGAATGGGTCAACCCAAACCGGGTCAGCCTAGACTAAGTCGAGCGGGGTCGGTCCGGCCTTGTCGAATCGGACTCGGGCCCACTAATGACCCTTTAAATTCATTGGCCATATCTATGGCACCAGATAACCATTTGATGAGATGATAGTGGCACTGGTTTCTTCTAGTACGACGGTCCCTTTGAGTATCCCATCGGAGTTCGGGGTAATGATGAGATACGGTCAGGAAGGATCGTGCACGAATCCAACCGGGCCCCTAGGACTTAAAGTCTAATAACTCACATATTGGGCATCCGATTAACACGCTGTCTATTATTTGAGACCCCTATGACGTGGTGGATCTTTGAGATAATTCTACGTGGGACTTCATGAGAGTTGGAGCATCGACCTGTAGCTCGTGGAGCGGATCCTCCTAAAGTCGAGCGAGCATAGTGCGGAGACCTAGTAGCTAGCTGAGACCTGACGAATGCTGACTGTTCTTACTTAGAGTGATTCGACTAGCCCAATGGGAATCTCCTTGGTGTATCGGAAGGCCCACAGTGGGGAGCGCCTTGGTGTCTCGGCAGACCCACGATACTCGAAAGAAAAAGTACCTCTACAAGCTGTGAGGGGGAGCGCCTTGGTGACGTGGCAGACCCACGGTGGGAAGGGCCTTGGTGAAACAACAGACCCATGGTACTCGATAGGAGGAGTACCTCAGCAGTCTAAGTTTTGTGGTAATAACATAGGTGTCACGGTCGTCCCACTATACTCGATTGAGTAGGAGTTCTCTAGAAGCTTTGATTTCTATAATGTGAATCAAAATTATGGTTGTGCTGAGTCAGTAACTTTTGTATTTACCTCATGATTGAGATGGATTACATAATAACATAGGTATATTTATGAGCATGTACCAATGTAGGGTTATCTGTCGTTTTCATATTTTGTGGTTTATCCTTGTTGTATTTGTGAGACCATGAGGGTCTCGGGGTCCCTACTGAGTATTATTATTCTCACCCTTATATGGTCTATGACGGCACCTCATTTCTTTGAATGCAGATGATGGACATCGCTGACCGAGGCTGAGTGTACCAGTACTGGATGGTACCCAGTGCTGGACCACATGGTCATATGGTACACGGAGGAGACAGACGAAAGTGGAGTGCTATGGAGGATATCATTACCAACCCTTAATATAGGATCCATAGTGGACGATATTGGAGCTGTTTTTCACCTTTCTGTTGTTTTTTCCTTTTCATTTGTACTTGTACATTATTGTTGGGCATGTATTTCCATCCCCTTTACTTTTCAACACTATTTTATTATAAAGTTTTTACTTAGTTTTTTGCTTCCATCTTGTACTCTATTGTGTACCTTTATAGAATATAAATCCTATTCCTTCCTAGTTTTACTGAATTACGTCTTTGGTGATTTCCACTAGCCCCTGGCTTATGGAAGGTGGCATTGGTGTAGTGACGGCATGGGCCCCAGGGGATGGGTCATGAAGAATTTGTATCAGAAGAGTTGGTTCCACCGCAGAACATATGACAATGATCATTTCCATGAAAAAATATTGTTAATGTTACTGATTGTGGTTTTCAGTACAGGGAGTCCAGGGTTGGTGTGACGACCGACGTATCGATACACCAGGACACTGACTACAGATTTCTGAATCTATTCACGAAAAAACAGATTGCCTGTGTGTTTTCTAAAGTATTCCTTAAGTCATCTCAACAAGTTCAACTCAACAGATATAATCATTGACATTGTTGCATCTATTTCTTTTAGGATGCCTCCCCGTGTATGACCAGCTAGAGTCCCAAAAGATATACGCATAGATAGCCCACCGAGCAAAGAGGCTTTGGTGTAGGGTGCTTTTTTAGTAGAGGCTCTATCAGTACCACTCTCCGTTGGGACACTGATTCCACCATCCCCAGCAGAAGACGATGCACGTCTCTTTAGTGCATTACAAGAGTTCCAGTTCCAGAGGCCATCTAGGTTCAGGTTAGAGACAGACCCATATTTGGATGAGGATTGGCTAGTGGATGTGGCGAGAGTTTTCCGAATGGTAGGGACACCAGCCGACCTCATGGTGATTCTTGATGTTAGCCTTCTACAAGAATAAGCGGGAAGATGGTGGATCTTGATGCTCTTGGTTGATGAAGAGATGACCCTTCTCTGGATAGAATTCGAGATTCTGTTTCGTGTAGAGTTTATCCCTGCTTCTCTCAGCACAGTGCACATTCAAAAGAAACATAATCTACAGCAGGGAAAAATTAATATTTGATAGTACTTGGCGAGGTTCACATACCTCTCACGCTACTCAACATATATGGTTCAAGACCCATTATTCACGTCATGGACCTTCGAGCAGGGTCTCAGGTGAGAGATCTGGGCTTTGATGATCTCTCTCAGTAGCCCGACGCATGTAGGGGTGTTGGAGCGATCTCTCTTAGTGGAGATTTTCTTTACTAAGCAGTATCTAGTAGTGAGATCCTCCATTAGTTGACATGTAGTGGAGTCTTCTGCAGCTTACGATAGACAGATGTTGCAGAGGTCGAAGAGAACTAGACCCATGGGTGGACGACATCATCACTTAGGATTTGTTGTGCAGGGCACCCAAATCAGACACACACATGCCTGGAGAGGGAAGTGTTTCACATGCGGAGGGCATGGTCACATGGGTCGTAACTATTCTACCATCCATTTAGATGATCATCAAATGCTCGAAGGACCACCCAGGCAGAGAAATAGATTCGATCGAGGACGTTCATAGGGAGTAGACAGACGTGGAAGAGGAGCTGGCCATGCAGCATGAGGTGGACGACGTTTCGAGGTGTCAGCGCCACCACTACTAGGATTCCCACCATGACCGCAGGGAGCATGTGGACAGCTGAGAGCTCTGATCCAGGCAGCTGAGTCTTATGGTCATGGTGCTCTGGGGATGATATGATTTACAATTTGTGACTTTTCCACCTTTTCTACATTTCTTATAGAGATAGGCACCGGTCAATCTTTCCATTCCATTGACCTCGTTCAGAGCTCAGAGATTCTGATAGAGCTATTGGCTCGATCATTACAGCGAGAGATTCCTACTAGATAAGGCTCGATGATTATGCACTGGGGCCGGCAGTGTGAGCTTACTTTAGGTGGTGAGAGATTCGGCTTGAATCTCATAGTAGCAGCGTCGAGGCCTTACAACGTCATCTTTGGTATATACTGGTTATCTATAGTCCATGATTAGATAGACTATATTAGTCGCAATGTGTGGTGTGTCCGCACAGAGGGCACAATGTTTACCATCACCTACAAGAAGGGAGCCTTTACAACACAAGAATGACTTACTCGGAAGAGGGTGTAGACGATCACTCGTCAGTTTGCCTTCCATACCCTCATAGCAGTTGATGTAGAGACTCTTAGATATCCTGTAGTGGTGGACCAATAGGCAGATGTTATCCCTGATGTTGTTCCAGGACTACCTCCTCATGGAGAGGTGTAATTTTACATTGAACTATACCACGGGATGACACCAATATCTAACCAGTGTATGGAATGGCTCCTGTGGAGCTTCGCGAGCAGTGAGTATAGCTTGAGGACTTGCAGGTGAAATGATTCATCTGGCCTAGTGCTTCTCCCTGCACACCCCCGATTTTATTTCCAAGAAGTGGGATAGAAGTTTGAGGCTTTGTGTCAACTAATGGCGTCTGAACCATGTGGTCGTGAAGAACAAGTACCCAGTCACGATGATTGACGACCTCTTTGATCAGCTTAAGGGAACACAGTGGTCCTCGAATATAGAAATTAGATCAGGCTATCACAATCTCAGTATTCGAGATGAGGATGTACCAAAGACGGATTTCAGATGTCGGTACGACCACTACGATTTCATGGTTATGCATATCGGCATAACCAACGCTCCAGCAGTGTTCATGGGACTCATTAACAGGATTTTCCAGCCTCACCTCAATCGCTTTGTCATAGTCTTCATCGACGAAAGTCTTATCTACACGACTACTAATGAAGAGCATGTCATCAATTTGTAGGTAGAACTAAACTCAATTCAAGAGCTCCAGATTTAGGGTAATCTCTCGAAGTGCCAGTTTTGGATCAAAGAAGATCACTTCTTGGGAAACATTATCTCGGAAGCTGGAGTTGTAGTGGATCCAACAAAGATTGAAGTGGTAGTTTCGTGGGATCCACCCAAGAGTATGAGAGAGGTACAAAGTGTCATGGGTTTGGCTGGTTACTACCGGGGTGTTCGTTCCAGAATTATCCCGAGTTGCAACACCAATATCAACCTTGACGAAGAAGGGGAAACCCTTATTGTGGTTGGAGAGATGCCAGGATAGATTTTAAGAGATAAGGCATAGGATGACTAGTGCACACATCTTGAGGCTTTAAGAGGAATGTGTAGGGTATATAGTCTAATACGACATATCATGGATCAGAAAAAAGTGTGCCCTGATGCAGGAGTGAGCATTGATCGTATATGGTTCTCAACAGCTGAAACAACACGAGCAGAACTACGCAACCCATGACCTGCAGTTAGCAGCAGTGGTCATCTCCTTAAAGATGTTGTGACACTATCTGATGGAAAACATTTTACTGTGCACTCTAATGAAAATATTCTCAGGTATATATTCTCTTAGAAGGACTTGAACATGAGACAGCAGTGATGACTTGTGTTCCTCCAGGACTATGACTTTGAGGAAGTCTATAATCTTGGGAAAGGGAACTTTGTAGCAGATGAACTCAGTAGGAGATCTGGTATACAGCTACAAGGCGAGGCGACAATGCAGATGGCAGCATTATAGATATCCTTCGTGTTTGAGATGGAAGATCTTTTCTACAGTCTCTCATAGTCACACCTCCACTCCATCAGCAAGTCAGGGAGGCACAACATGGGGATGCTGACTGCGAGACACGACATGCTCAGATATCCATAGAGCAGGCACCTGATGGATTTTATGAAGGTGGATAGCATGTCATCCTCTTCATAGGGAATACAATGGTACCGGTGTTAGTTAAGGAGGAAGTGTTGAGGGATTTCCACACATCCCTTTTAGCGGTACATCTAGGAGTGGAGAAGAATTACGAGGACCTTCAAAGACAGAACTGGTGTCTAGGTATGAAGAAGGCAGTAGGAGAGTTTTTCACTCGATGCCTCACTTGTAAGAAAGTGATGGCGGAGCACCAGGTGTCAACATGATTGGTTCAGTCTTTAGAGGTCCCAGAGTGGAAGTGGGATGTGATATTTGTGGACTTCATGACAGGACTACCACGTACATCTAGGGGTCACGACTCGATTTGGTTGATCATTGACCGACTCACCAAATCAGCTAACTTCCTACTGATCAAAGAGAAAGGTCCAGTAGAGAGGTTGGGACGCCTTTATGTGCATGAGATTATGAAGCTACATGGAGTACCATCTTCTATTGTCTCCGATCATGACACATGATTTACTACCTGACTATAGATTGGGTTGTAGTAGGCTTTCAGGACACAGCTCCATTTGAGCACCGCCATCCATCTTCAGATGGATGGTCAGACTGAGTGGACCATTCAGACCATCGAGGGCATGCTGTATGTTTGTTTCCTCGACTTCGGTCTTTGCTGGGAGGATCACTTATCTTTGGTTGATTTTGCATACAACAATAGCTAACACTCCACCATCATGATGTATCCTTTTAAGGCGTTATACAGACGACCTTGCAGGTCACCTTTGTGTTGTACTAAACCTAGGGAGTTAGAACTTGTGTGACCAAAGATGGTATGGGCTACCACTGAGAAGGTGAAAAGCATCCGGGAGTGAATGAAGACTACACAGAGAAGACATAATTCGTATGCTGATAGGAGATGGAGACATCTGGAGTTCAAGGATGGTGACCATGTATTTATATGGGTCTCACCTCAACAGGGATTACAGAGATTTGGCCAAGGCGGAAAGTTATATCATAGATTAATCGGACCTTTTTAGGTTCTCAGAAGATTTGGCGAGGTGGATTACTGCATAGCTCTTCAGCCTCAGTTGCACCAAGGGCAAGACAACTTCCACGTATCTCAGCTGAGGAGATACGCGCATGCCCCTTATCACATCGTCAACAATGGAGAGATAGACGACGACGATGGAGTGACTTTCACGGAGGTTCTAGTGGAAATTGAGGATCGATAGGATCAGGTCTAATGTGGATGGCCGATAGCTCTTGTGCACATTCTATGGAAGCACGGGAACCTCTAGGAGAGCACATGGGAGCAGGAGGCTCCGATGCCTACTCAATACCCCCATTTGTTCCCTTAGTTCGGGTTGTAGCTTAAGGGGACGTAAATTATTGAGGTGGGGGGAATGTAAAGGCCTTAAAATTCTGGGGATATTTTTTTCATAAATACAAGAGAATTCTACAAGTCCTCGAAAATTGACAGCACGTGATTTCGAGGCCCGGTGTTCCCAGAATCAATTTT
Organism: Viscum album; assembly: GCA_963277665.1. Lineage (NCBI taxonomy): Eukaryota > Viridiplantae > Streptophyta > Magnoliopsida > Santalales > Viscaceae > Viscum > Viscum album. The sequence goes on from OY728145.1 coordinate 1,644,974,953, forward strand.
TGATGTTTTTTTCCGGGTATGTTCAGTAAACGTACAAGAAAGTTTTTATAACTTTTGAACCAGTGCATGGAATTGAGATATGATGACACTGTTGAACTTGCAACGCTGGTATTAATTTAAGGAGACTTTCACTTCATTGACAGTGAGTCAAGAATAAAAGATAGTTTTTGGGTTTTCAGGGAAAATAATAAAATAATGTGAGTTTCTCTTTATTTTTATTTGAGAAGCCATGTCAGAATTTAGAGGTGGGTCCTACTAGATCTATAACCCCCTTGTTGAGGTTAGAATTGGGGACCACCATGCCTCAACCTCCCATGTGGGGTTAATGTGGTGGGGACCACCCTAGGCCACATAACCTCCCAATTTGAATAATAGGGGTGGGGACCAACCAACCCCTATTAATGGGAGGAGGGAGAAAATCTCTCAACTCCACTCATTAATGAGGGGGAGCCCCCTGAACTCATCTAACACTTAATGGTAACATCAGCCCCTTCCTTTATTGGTTCCAACTTTCCAAATATATTGGTGCCAAATCCACCACATTAATTAAGGGGGATCCATGTTAATTAATTCACCATTTTTAATTTTGTGCCAACAAATTAAATAATAAATTAACACAGTCTATTATTATTTTTGTTTTCATTGTTCATTTGGGTGGTAGATTTGAGAGGAGGATTATTGGGAGAAATCTCCCAATGAAGAATTCCATTGACTATAAAGAACGTCGACCTTCTTCAACTTCTTCCTCAGATGCAACAGACGTCAAACATCTTCCACCGACCATCCCTCCAAATCATCGACAACGAGCTGACGCATGAGATTGGGATTGAAAGTGTGTGGCATATGTAATGATGGACGATCTTCTACATCTTCTTCCCCGTGACTCCGTCGACGACCAACGATCAAGGTAGGGGGTTAATTTGAGTAATATTACCTTCCTTTTTCTCTTCTTTGGTTGGAAAGGAATTATTGTGGAGGACTTGAAAAAATTAAAGTTCATCTTTCTTACTTCTTTGTAACGCCCCGACCCCAGCTACCCAGAGTCGGTGCATTACTTCGTAACATTGGCATGATCACAAAAGATCAAGTCTCGAAAGACTGATTAGTTTAGTAGCCTTGGAAACACTAGATACATTCATAAATGTTACATTACATCATAAGGTGAAAAACTACAATAACAAAGTCTTCATAGTCCACACTCATATCCTCTTTTGACTATCCCTGCAGGTCATTCATAAAATACTTCTTCACATCCTGGAAAATATTAAAACATTGAAAGGGGTGAGCTCAGATGCTCAGTAAGGATAACAATATTGCAGAATCTTTCATAAATAAATATAAAAATTTAAGATAATGTATAACTAAAACAATATCCTTTTAAACTTGAACATCAACATAATATAGAAAAAGTAAAATGAGATAATGCCATTCACGTTTTCACATGGATATTCTACTGGTCGAATAATCAGATGCAATATCAATAACCACTTTCATAATGATGGAATGCATAATGCCAGACATTCTGAAACATCTTGTCAAGGCCTCGTCCAAGACGTCTAAAATGATTAAGTCCTCGGCCAAAACCATAAATCAAATTGGGAAAGGGCCTCGTCCAATTCCACGTCTAGTTGTCTCATGATACCTACCGATGCATCGAGGAGCTATAGCGGGATCCACCCGTTACTTATTAAGTCCAATACATTCCTTATATAAAAAATGGTATATAAACATTTAGGAATACCATTGTTTTAAAATACCATTTGAAATTAATTGCGGTATCAAAATACCAGTTTAATTTTTTAGAAGATACTTACATTTAAAATTTCTCAAATATACTCCAGTGTTTTTCTGAAAACATTATGCAAGCTTCTGAAAACGAAATAACTAATTCTGAGACTGCTCGACTAATTGCAGGCCATGATGGGTCCACGCCCAATCCCTTCATGTCTACCACACTCGAGAGTCAGGTTTTCTAACAACATTTTTAAGATTGCGTTAAATACGTATACATTTTCACTGGATTTTCATACATTTGAGTGAAATATCTCTCCCTTTTTTTAAATCATTTAAAAACAGTTATGTCTTGTAGAGGAAGCCGAAACTCAAATAATGGTCACGGCGGCGGAGAAGTCATTGTCGCCGCATATGTATGGAAAGAAAAACATTCCCTTTTTGTCGTTTAGTAAAACACTTCGTATAGAAATATTCCTTTTGAATAAACGTAATAGTCAAAGGGGTTTATACACCGTATAAAAGAAAATTGTGTATAAAACCAAATATTCCTCAATGAATGGAGATTGAGACGATGTCCATAAAAAGATCACTTTTAAAATAAAATAGATCGATTATGTGTATTCACTATAGGTACACATGAAGAAAGTAAAAATACAAAATAGGACATAATAATATCGACATAATTTGAAAGTTGGAGATTAACCCAAAGAATGGAAGTTGGGTTAAGAAGTTCCCTTACCTCGTGTCCGACTTGACTCAACCATTATTTAACCTCCTGAATAATAAACTATAGTTAATATCTACCTTATTCAGAACCATTTTCAATTTCATTATCCTTTTTATATCACTTATTACAATGATATTAACATTATGTAATTATTAAAGTTTATAACGGTCATTTTGTCAATCTTAGGTACTTGAGTCAAAAATAAAATTCTTATAATTACAAGTTGTTCATGTGGTGATATATCCATTATATCCAGAATTATATTCATGATATAGATATCATATATCTCATATATATCCATTATATACTTGCATTTATAATATTACATAACATTTAGAGGTAAGAAATGAAATTCACCGTTCATGGAGACGGTAAGCCGTACGTACGCATGAACGCTACTTTCATTTCTATTTCGTATTTAAGGGAATGAAATTATAATTATATAAAGGTATACTATAATTACAGTATAATATAATGTATAATACCATTTACTCCAACATTTATACATCCCACATATGGCATTAACGATTTCAAATCACTTTGAGGGGGCGGTAGTCCGCACTTCCTAAAATGAAATTATCGTGTTTACCCATAATGGAAATCACAAAGGTATTCCATAAATGAGAAATAAAGAAGCATAAGAAAAACATAAACATAATATATATATCATATATTAAAATAGTGTCATCATAATGGCCACCATTGAAGGTGTTATATGTGTGTTGAACAATCATCGTTTCGTGAGGTAGTATTTCGCCACCCACAGAAACAATATGTTCTTTAACCATTAGACGAAGGTGTGCGTAAGTGTAAACCAAATACTTATCATAACAACATCCTAGTATATTTTAGATACTCTTGTTGTTACTAAATGAAGGAATAAAAAGATTTTAAGGGGATGGAGAAGAAAAATAAAACAAAACAACATTAGAGAAGACATTACCTTCAAATCGAGTAACTCTTTTTGATTAGAGACAAAGGCTTCCTTGGGAAGAATTCTGCCCAAAGTGAGGCTTCTAGTAGTAAGGGAGGGATGTTAGGAGAGTATTTGGGCAGAGGTTGGCCGAGCCAAATGGCTTGAAAGTGTGAATGATGTGGTAGAGGTGGGGGCCTTTTATAAGTGGAGAGGAGGGGCACTCTTGGAAAGTAAAGAAAAGTCACTTTATTATAAAATGAGTTTAGGATTTTAGAGGTCCCAAACTTGAATAATTAGAGGCTAAGGTGATAAGGGTTCGAAATATCCTCATCCAATAGGTTTTTGACAAGTGTAAGCCTTAGATTTTACATTATCCTTTCATTTTATTTAAATCGTTAAATAATGAGGTCATCGCTGCATCATCATGATGTCATAAATAATTTAATTTATTTAATGTGTAAAAATTATAAAAAAATACTATGATGTAGTAAATAATTGTATCTTTCCAATGACTATTTATAGTCAAAAATATGACTTGTATAACCCCATGTAAAAATTGTTTTAGTAAAACATTTCATGTTTCTGTCATTTTTTACTTTAACATTAAATAAAAGGTATTTATGTCATTTCCAACTAAAGTGGATCAATGGGGTCCCCAAGTTGACCCATGGATTGTCTTGGTCGGCCATGGCACATCCAATGAGGTTAGGACATGTGTCAAGCTCATCTAATATTATTAAAATATTATTTTTACCTTAAACTACACTAATTAACTCTAATCGCGATGAAGAACTTAAAAGTTACTATTCATCAAAAAATTATTTTAATCTCATTGAACCACATTTTTCTTATTAATTACAACCATGTATGTAGGATTTTTTAAAATCAAATCACACACATGGATATATTTCATTTAAACGAAAAATCAGTTATTTAACTACCACTTAGTGGTTTCACTATTCATCAAAAATTGATGTTTTTCAGAACGATGCCAAAATCTCACCCTAAGCTATAATTGATATTCCGTATTCAAAAATGATGTCTATTTTAAAAAATTCCAAACATATAAGTTGCATTACTTAATTTTATAATTAATTCCCGCTGTCACAACAAATAGCGTGTTTTTAATAAACAATTTATATCAAAAGATTGGCAATTGTTTATGTCTAATTTCAATGTTAAATTAATTCTAATGACCACCATTGGATAAAATGGTAATAATATATTCTAATTATACTCTAAAACCAATAAATAGTATAATTTATCACTATAAATTATTTTGATTAAAAAAGTTGTTTTTAAGTATTTTTCACTATTCATAAAAAATTAGAAGTTCTCAGAAAAATACCAAAAATTCATCATAGGCTATTTTCGATATTCCGAATCCAAAAATGAAGTCCATTTTGAAATATAAAGTTTCTATAATTTTAAAAAGTGGTTATTACTATTCATAACGACTACTATGATTAGTCGCGGTGTTTTAGAACTCGAAGTTGCGTACAATGCAAGCTATTGCATTATTGAATGAGAAGCGTATTGTGGAAGCTCGGGGTGTTACATTCTTGATGAACTGAATGTTACCACCATTAATGCAGAGGGTGAATGCCAAACCAACATGGCCCGACCTCCCTGTCGTTCTTGTTTATATTGACATTCGGCATGGCGACAAAGCAATGAGGCGAAGATGGTGGTGAATACAAAGGTCGCGATTCCCGCGACCTCCATGATCCATACCACCCCTGCGGCGTCCCACACCGCCACCAGCCGAATCATCCTCGGCCAAGACCCCACAAGCAGTGCCGCTCGCAGAGCCGAGCTACTGCCCCGCACCGGTCCGCACCCCGCCAGCATTCCTGGCACCCTTCCCAACCTCCCGCCGGCCCGCCTGCTGGCCTGTCCGGCCCCCCTCCGGACCACCTGGCACCCTTCCTAGTTGCTTACAGGTCCGCTGGCTGGCCTACCCGACCGGCTCCCATGTGCCTTGCCAAACTGTGCCAGCCTGCGCGCCCCGTGCACCGCTTGCTACCCGTACTGCGTCCCTCGTGACGCTCCGTGCCAAACCACCCATGCAGGCTATGGTGCTGGGCCCAACAGGCTGGGCCGAACCTAACAGACTGGCCCACCCAATGGACTGGTCTAGACGTAATAAGTTAGACATTGTCGACCCAGACCGGGTTAGACTGGACTTGCGCCAACTACCAACCCTTTATTTTCTTTGGCCATATCTTTGGCACCAGCCGACCTATTGATGAACCGTCAGCGGCGCTGGTTTTCATCATGCACAATGGTCCCTTTGAGTATACCCCACCAGAGTTCAGGGTAATTTTGAGATATGGTCAGGTTGGACCATGTACGAATCCAACCGGGATCCCAGGACTAAAAGGCTAATAACTTACAGACTGGGCATCCGATTGATGCACCATCTGTTGTGTTGAGACCCCTATGACGTGGTGGAAATTTGAGATACTTCTACATGGGAATTAGTGATAGTTGGAGCATTGAAATGAAGATCATGGAGGGGATCCTCTCGGAGACAAGTGAGCATATTGCGGAGACGTATTTTCTAGCTGAGACATGATGGTTGCTGACCGTTTCAACACGGAGTGATTCGACATCGTACTGGGAAGTGCCTTGGTGTCGCGGCAGGCCCATAGTGGGGAGTTCCTTGGTGTAACAGTATACTCATGGTATACGATGGGAGGAGTACCAAAGCGGGCTACAGGGGGAGTGTCTTGGTGACGTGGAAGACCCTTAGTGGGGAGCGCCTTGGTGATGTAGCAGACCCACAATACTCGACAGGAGGAGTACCTCAATAGTCCAACGTTAGTAGGAAGCGCCTCAGTGTCGCGACATGCCCACTATACTCGATTGAGTAGGAGTTCTCCAAAAACCCTGGTTTCAATAATGTGAATAAAAATCTTGGTTGACCTGAGTCAAAAACATTTGTTTTTTTCTAATGATTGTGATAGATTTCGTAATAATTTAGTTATATATATTGGCATATATCTATATATGGTTTTATGTTGTTTTCATACCTTGTGGTTTATCCTTATTAGATTTGTGAGACCTAGAGGGTCTTAGGGTCCCTGCTGAGTATCGTTATAATCACCCCAAAAGGGTTATACCCGCACCTCGTTGGGTTAGATGTGGACGATAGACAACACTGACCGAGGCTGAGTGTACCAGAACTGGATGTGGAGTGTTGTGGATGCTATATGTACCTACACTTCAGGTAGGATCCATGGTGGATGATACAAGAGCTGTTTTTCACATTTCAGCTATTTTTTCCTTTTAAGTTGTACTTGTTCATTACAGCTGGGCATGTATTTTTTAGCCCTTTACTTTTCATCACTCTATTATTATACGGTTTTTACTTAGTGTTTTGCATACATATTATACTCTTTTTGGTGTGTTTTTTGGATATAAAGGAAATGCCTTCCATGTTTTTGGGAATTACACCTTTGTTGGTTTTATATTGGTAGGTACTTTTATAACCTTCATTGTATTTGATGACCTCTTGATATCTCTATAATAATGATATTATCAATCAATTTTTTTTTCAAAAATTGAAAAAGAAAATTTCATTTAAAGAACCCCCATTGGTACTTCCTCCCACAATTTAGAAATTTTTGGAATTGAATCTTCTTTCCTAAATTATCATTATAATAGTCAATTTTTTATAACATGAATTATCGATACTGTTATGCAGTTGGGAGTTTATAATGGTTAATTATGTTAATAATTACTCATGATATGAATCAAATAATAATAATAATTATTATATAATATAACTCATCCAATGAACTAATTATTTACAGTATGAATCATTATTATTTTCAATTAATAAAACCAAAATGGTTATTGTGACTTTCATGTATAAATAATCTTAGTTAGTTATCAAATAAAAAAAATCCCATGGAATCAAAGGATATAAAATCCCTGTTTCGCACGGATTTCGGGGATGACCTCCTGGACGGGAGATTCAAACGTTCCGATCGGTATCTAACGGGTTTGTTCGTAGAACCAGAAACATCCAATGATTCCACATCTGTTTGGACCTACTTTCCAAAGGTAGGCGCTCATTAGTTTGTGGACTAATGAGGCTTAGGAATTTGCATTGGATGAGAGGATGGGAGGTCGGACTCATCACACCTTTAGAGGGGAATTATTGTCTACTCCGAGACTCTCTTTATAGATTTAAGTTATGTTCGTGAATCCTTATTACATTACCAAGTATAAAATGAGATTTCCTTATGTATTAACAATCAATGATTAAATATGCAAGAAATTTAGAGAATCTTTTATATGTATTAGAGGTTCTTCATCAATAAGGAATCATCTGTATCTATTTAGAGATTCTTGGTCAATGGTATCCTTCGAAACATTTATAAAAGTCTCTTGGTCATTATGATGACTGGGCTGGTTTTAAAGCCACTCAGTGAGGCACTTGAAGTTTATCTTCATTCAGAAAGACATGGATTATTTCAAAGTTGGGATCGAACCCATAAATGGGCTACCTACGTATCTTTTGTTTTGGAAAAGGAATCAGAACCCACGTAGTTCGAGAAATGGAGTATGATGTTTATGATTGATGGCTGAAAGAAGAATGTCATAATTACTTTTACACTCTAAGCTCACGTCAGTCATGCTCGGTGTGAGAAACAAGAGGTATTGGTAAAAATTAGACAATTGTGCCATGATTGATGCAATCATAAGAAATTTTTTGGGGCTTATGTATGTATGACTGCCCAAATAGATGAAGGTTTAGGATTTACTTTTAGGGAGAAAATCCAGGAACATGGTCCATAAAGGTATATGTGCTTTATGGAGATTTGAATACTCTAATATTGGGGCTTACTCCTAAGGAGGATGCCCAAATTAAGAGGAGACTTATGATTGGGTTTTCCTCCTGAAAAGGAAGCCCAAGATTATGACTGAGTCTTATTCCTGAAAAGGAGACCCAGGTTAGGGATTATGGTTTGGGGCTTACTCCTGAGGAGGATGCCCACATTTGAGATTGGGGTTTACTCCTAAGAAGGATGCCCAGATTAAAGGATTTATAACTGGGGATTATTCCTGAAAAGGAGACCCAGGTTAGGATTCTCTCATCTTAAAGGATGAGGTTTAATGAATGAACTCTCCATATTTAGTGACATAAGGATATTTAAATCACTAGACTTTGAGAGATATTCCATAGAATTCCTTTCAGATAAGGAAGTCAAATCAAGAAATCATGCCATAAATGGATTTGAAGAGTGTCTTGAAGACTGAATCATGAAAAGGAAAGGTGTGATGGCTTAAGAGGGGTAAAATGGGAAAGATAGGCACCCAAAAAAGTAGGGGCGCGCAAGTATTGCGGCGGCGTGCAAGTATTGCGACGGCGCGCAAGTATTGGTCGCGCAAGTATACTTGCGCGACATGAGGGGTACTTGCGCGATTCTCAAATATCATTAGAATATTTGAGCGACTCTTTATAAATCCCTTTAGAATCCTCTTGAGGTTCATCCAAAAAAGGGACGCGCAAGTTCTATTGAAGGAATAAGGCGGCGTGCAAGTGTTGATGAGTTTCAACACTTAGGCCTTCCTTCTTCTCTTTAAATCTTCCGTTCTAGGTAAGAAATTACCTTAGAAGTGTTCCGGAAGCTTTGAGAAGAGACTTGGGCGTCGGGAGCTTCAATCTGAGTTTCTGGAAAAAAAGATCCTCTCGATTGGGGGGCCCACAGGGTCTATTTATAGGCAAAAGAAGGCCCTGGGCGGTTACCGAGCAGTTATCACTTAGGTCGCGCAAGTCACTTGCACGACCATAAGGCGTCGCGCAAGTAGACTTGCACGACCACTAGGCAGCGCACACGTACTTGCACGACCACTAGGTGGCGCGCAAGTGTACTTGCGCGACCATGAGGGAACTTGCGCGACCTATGGGAAATGTTCTCCTTGTTCATCCCTTTGCCGATTTTTGATGTTTCTTCAAAGGACGAATCACTTTGAACTAAGGTATTTCCTTTTTTTCAGTCCTTAGACTCTGTGACGGAAAGGAGAGTCAACAAAAGTCCCCCCTCAGAGTTGGATCCGGAGAGAAAAGAGGATTTGACTCTGAGGTGAAAAGAAAAAAATAAGAAATCTGGCAGTTTAAATTCATGCATGTCGGACATAAAGGGGCTAATGTTTAAGGTCGAAATAGCTTTGACCGAAATGTACTAAAATTGATTCAATTCCTTGATAATTTATCTGAAAAAATATTACCATACTCAAGTATGAGAGAAAAAAATGTAAACTATGGCTTAAGAATATTTGAATCTGAGGAATGATATGAAAAAGAGCTAAAAGGCATTAGAAGAAGTAGTTTCCAACAATGAAGTTACTATTATTTAACAAAACCCGTTAGGGGGTTGAAATATGCAGGGCCACCTAAGGTCATTGGCTTCATGGTTAAATAAATAGCATCTTTCGGCTGACAAGTCTGTTATGTGGACTGTTTATGCAAGGCCACCTATGGGCACATGCTGCATAGTCAGGCAAAAGAACTCCCAGAAATTTACTTTCCTAGTGCTAAAAGCTAGTGAAATCTTATGGAGATTCAAATTTTCTAAAGTATAGAGTTTGTTGTATGGAAAGAGGTACTTGAATATAGAGAAGATATTTCCAGACAAAAATCTCGAAGAACTGGATGAACATCACTCCTACGAAGGTCTGACCCAAACGTAGGGAAGAAAAATAAACCATAGACTTGAATACTTTCAGATCATGAAAAAGGATATGGGACAAATATGTTAAGGATGGCTATTTTTTGCGGATCCCTACATACTGTCGTTTAAGAAAAATAAGGACAAAAGAGGCATTCTTCCCAAGAATGAAGTTACTATTATTTAACAAAACTCGTTAGGGGGTTGAAATATGCAGGGCCACCTAAGGGCATTGGCTTCATGGTCAAATAAATAACATCTTTTGGCTGACAAGTCTGTTATGTGGAATGTTTATGCAAGGCCACCTATGGGCACGTGCTGCATAGTCAGGAAAAATAATTCTCAGAAATTTGACATTTTTGTGATTAGAAGTCCTGAAAAGGGTTATGAAGATCGGAAAATATTTAAGGTTGGGATTATAACACATAAAGATGGGTATTGTCTAATGTATATAGAGATACATAGGTCAATGATAACCATAATCATATTGTGGTTGGGTCCTGAATTGAAATTTTGGACTTCACTACGTATCTCATAAGAATGAGAATCAAGCCATACGTAGTTCTTGAGATGCAGTTTAACGTCGTGCAGGACGAAAGTATGAGTGATCTTAGTTTAGGGTCATAGAATTTGGACCACAATAATGAATACACAGTGTGTGTTTTCATGAGGACTTTTCAGCCAAGGGACTGAAAGTGAAATTTGGGGTTAGGCCCAAAAGACTTGGGACTGGATTCGAGGGACACTCGAATGTTCCTACGTATCCCATAAGGATGGGAATCAAGTCCACGTAGTTCTAGAACTACCCTTTATACAAATTTGGTTCGTACATGTGAAGGGTGAAAGGGGACTTTAGTGCAATGATGGTTTACCCTAAGATAAAAAGTTTAGGCATTACCATGTATGCACGTAGTTTTTTTGAAATGAAACATGATTTGAAAAAAATCATTGTCAATAATAGTTTTCTCTCAAGTGATGAGATCAAAGAATATTGTAGTTTATTGTCGTACCGGACAAAAGTGTTGTATAGTTTAACGTCGTATAACAAGGAAGAAAGTGAATCTATGTAAATATATTGATTCTAGGTGCGGTTTCACGAATCAACATCATATGAGATGGTGGTGAACCGATGTGAAGAGATTGTTTTCGGGAATGAACCCTAGGAGGTTGCCTACATACCCAGCCAGGAGGGCAAGGATAAAAGTCCGTGTAGTTCAATTAAAAAATGAATTAATGATCAAGTTGTTCTTGGGGACAACGATCTAATTAAAATGTTGTTGGGACTTACACATGGTTAGGGGCCCAAAGCGAGTGTTATGGTTGAGGTTTGCTCTAAGCTCACCTGAGTCATACTCGGTGTGAGAAACAAGAGGTAATAACAACCTTAACGATGCATAGTTTAATGTCATGTAGGACATATTCAGGGACTATGCAGTTTAAAGTATTGCAGTTAGGACTATTGGTGCTGTACAGTTTAATGTCATGTAGCAGGGACAAAATAACAGTTTAATGTCATGTAGGACATATCAAGGACTTTCTGTACAGTTTAGCGTCATGTAGTTAGGACGATGGGGACAATATAGTTTAACGCCATATTGGACGAAAGGGGGATTTTGCAGTTTATTGTCATGCAGTAAGGACAAAAGAGTGTACCATTTTAACGTCATGTCGGACGAAAGTGCAAATAGTTTAAGGTCATATGCATGGACCATGAATGGTGCCGTTTAATGTCATACTGGACCTTTGAGATTATATAGTTTAACGTCTTTCCGGACGTAAGGGACTTTTATATAGTTTACCGTCATGTAGTTAGGACGTCACAGTTTAACGTCTTGCTGGATGTAAGGGATTTGAAAATAGTTTATGGTCATATACATGGACCAGGGATGATGCCGTTTAAGGTCATGCTGGACGGCTTAGGGAACTTTTTCACAGTTTAATTTCGTGTGGGACGAAGTTACAGTTTAAAGTCATACTGGACCATGGCTGTATAGTTTAACGTCATATAGCAAGGACGAACTTGTGCTGCACAGTTTACTGTCATGTTGCAGGGACATCTTCTTTTCTACAGTTTAATGTCATGTTGGACGAAAAAAAGGGCAAATAGTTTAAGGTCATATGCATGGACCGTGGATGATGATTCAGTTTAAAGTCATACTGGACTAACGAAGATGTGAATAGTTTAAGGTTGTATACACGGACCGCATAATTTAACGTCATCTTGGACGAATTGGAAACTTTTTAACAGTTTAATGTCATGTAGGACAATTCAAGTAACTATTACAGTTTAACGTCATGTTGGACAAATGAAAATTTATACATTTTATCATCATGTTGGACGATAGAACATTGCTGTACAGTTTAAAGTCATGTAGCTAGGACTAAGGTGAACCAATATGAGGATATCAGTTCTTGGCACTTTTTACAGTTTATCGTCATGCTGGACGCTGGAAGTGCCACACAGTTTAATGTCATGTTGCTAGGACATATTATAGTTTAACACAATACAGTTTAGTGTCATGTAGGACATAATAGTAACCAATGTGGCAGTTTAACATCATGTTGGATGATAAGGGAACTGACACAGTTTAACGCCATGCTGGACGATGAAAGTTCCACACAGGTTAATGTCATGTTGCTAGGACACAATATAGTTTAATGTCATCTCGGAAAAAATATAGTTTAATGTCATCTCGGACATTTCAGGAACTTCTGTACAATTTAATGTCATGTAGATAGGACATAATACAGTTTAGTGTCATATAGGACATAATATGAACCAATGTGACTGTTTTGGCTCTGGGAACAATATTTTGTGTTTATACAAAATACTTCTTCAGAAATCTGGCATTGGTTGGAGTCGTGATGAGTTATCCATCCATTGAGATTAAACAGAACCAAAGATTAACTCTTCGTCTGATAAAGACTCTGCCTGATTAGCCTGTTTAGGTTGTGCCGTTTGATGGGGCGGTTCCCGTGGCTCTGAAGTAGATGGCATGAAATCTGCCAGAGTCAAAGACAATTTAGGCTTTGATACATACTAATCTTCTCCTGATTCCTCTTTATTCTTTGAATTGCGCTCCCTTTTAAGGATTTGCCTTTTAATGGAGGCTTTACTGCAACTTTTGTAGGAGACACAATTGGCTTCTTCAATTGTGTTCGCAAAATGGAATGGGTCCGATTGATTGTCTTTCTGACCATCCAATCATCATATTTTTTCGCAGTTTTGCTTTTGACTTCCTGCCACTCGCCTCCTTCCTCTGGATCTGTAGCAGTAATACATGCTACATAAGCTGAAGAACCCTTCAATTTGACTTGTCCCAAGTCGACCATCTTTTGCAGGAGGTCTTTAAAGACAAAACACTCCTGGATGGGATGCCCCAACATTTGATGAAAGGGACAATAATTGGGACGGTCTTCATCTCCTTCCTTGTTTGGCATCATGGGCACTGGTAATTGAACCAAATTATTTTCCAGAGCTGAAATGAAGTAACCAGAAACTTGCTCACTTCGGAAAGAGTATATTTTACTCTTCAAATCCTCAAATTGTTTTCTTCGTTGATCTCTTTGATCATTTGGACGAAATAGCATTTGTTGTTGGCGTTCAGGAGGTTGATCCCTTCGAGAAGATGAAGGTTTTGAAGTAGAAATAGGTACAGGTGCTTGTTTAAGCATAACTGTAGCAGTTTCCGCTTTACCCATTCTCATTCCTGGAGCTGATGGAATTATACGAGATTTAACCATATCCTGTATAAGGGAATCTTCAATATGTTGAGCGATTGAAGTAAGGTCTCAAAACCCTCCTGTGTATTTCACAGGGATCAATGGCGTGCGTAATTCGTCACGCAAATTTTCCACACAGATTGGCAACAATTCCTCCTGAGGGAGTGATAAACTCAGGGAATACGTTAATCCCTTCCAACGAGCCATGAAATCAGAGACTCTTTCATTCTCCCTTTGCTTTCAGTTTGTAAGATCGAAAACTGTCGTTTTTGGAAAAGTTGAGCTAAACTGAAGAAGGAATATTTGGCGAAGATCCTCCAATCCGATGACTGACCGGGATTGCAAGCTTGTATACCAAACAAAAGCTGGTCCTTACAAGGTTCACACGAAGCATCTGAGTTTCACTGCTTCTTACTGCTCTGGAGTTCCCATCATAGGATCACAATAAGACACGTAATGTGTCAAATGTTGTTCAGGGTCGCCTGATCCATTGAAAGTAGGGAAAACAGGGTTTCCAAAACTAGATGGAGGAGAAATTGAATCTACCCATTCAGGGTAAACTTTCTTTTCTGGTTGAACTTTCGCCCGTTTCCCTTACATAGTTTCTAACCGAGCTATTAATGACTCAATAGTAGTTATTAACTTTTGAGAAACATCAGGTTGAACTTGGTTTCGGTAGGTGCAATGAATGGAGCTTGGACAGACATGGTGGTTGGTGCTGCAACTGATGGTAGTGCTGCCAAACGTTGTTGCGTTTGACCCGTAGGATTAGACCTCTGAGGGTGTAATGATAAAGGAGGATATTCCTGATCCATCTCAGTAGTTACAACAAATTCCTTCGGCTGTCGGACTTCATCATTCTTAAGAAGAAGACTACTCTGAAGTAGTTCTGCATTCAACATTCTTAATTCTTTCATTTCTTCCTCCTGTTGTGCAAACCTTTGCTCTAATGAGAGCGATTGACCTCCTTCAGAGGAAGGGTGAGAAGTAACCTGATTCTTTCCTTTCCCCTTATTGGATCCTTTTCGGAGAGGGGGAAGTGGGTTACTTGAAGGAATACCCAGATTTTGGGAAAGCCTTTGATTACGTGTGTGCAAACCTTCTTCATTTAGGTCTGTGTGCGCAACTTCTTGAGCAGGAACCTCTTCGTCTGATCCCTATGATTGAGCCTCATCTGGTGAATCAGCAGCAACGAAATTGATGAAATTAGTGGATGCATATTGCATGGAATCCTTTCTATTAGCATTTCTGTGATATTGTCTTCTTCCATGTCCATGATGAGCCATGGAATTCCGTTGACTTGATCCCTCAGGAACTTCTTGGAGAACCGTTACTTGTAGAGAATCTACTGATAGCTTGGCTCTTCGTTCCTCTTGAGGCTTATTCCCTAATCGAGAGAATACTGACTTTCTCTGAGGGAGGGATTGAAGATTTGAATAAGCCCCCAGTCCGGTGGACTGGGGATGTTTCTGCTACTTCTGCTCAACTCCTCGAATCTCATTTGTTGACTCTGAGGGTTGGGTTAGAGAAGTCCCCAGTCTGACAAGCTAGGGTGTCTCTTGACATGCTATGTCTGAGATCTTCTTAAAATCTCTCTTGATCTTTCGAATCTTAGTTCGGAAATTAGCTGGATGCATTAACCTGTATCCACTTTTATCACATGGTTCAACAGACCGTTGGATGATTTCTGAAACTTCTTTCTTTTGATGACGTGTTTTCTCCAGACGAGAGTCTTGTGCAATATTCTCGCCTGCTTGATGTAGGAGCAATTCAACAACTTGTTCTCTATATACTTGATTTTGAGAGAAACTAGTTGAAGCCTGTTCTTGAGCAAGCTTTTGATTATGAACAAAGCCCATTGACTGTGGCCGGCCATGGGCAATAACATTGCATGAGACCATTTTCGGCGGGATTTGCTGACTAGAAAGCACTGTGAAATGTAGTTCTCCGTGAACGCCCCATCCTCTGATATGAACATCAGATGGAGCATTGGAAATTAACTGACGCAATTTTCTTAGTGCGCCAAGGCATGAACGTTGAAGGGTTCTCTATTGCTTTTCAGCCTTCGGATACCGAGAGACTGATAGATATGCCAAATCAATCTGACGTTGTAGCCCTTCTATTATCTTAAGATGATTTTCATATTCATCATAAGATAATACCTTCTAATTTAATTGACAAAGAGTTTTCCATATGTTCAGACGAATATCATGGATTCCATCATCTGTCAACATCTTTGGAATGTCGTTCTGGGAGTCAGCCAAAGGCCAAAACATGACTGGTACATCACCTTTTTCCAGTTTTTTCCTCATGTTCATCATTTCCTCTTTATCATTAAATGAATATTCTTCTACCTGTTTGGACCAGAGCTGGGGCTTCCTTGTTGCTTCATTAGGTTCGACAAGGTTGGTAGAGAGTCCGCTATTCATGATGGAAGATGAATGACCTGGGGATGGTTCGGAGAATAACCTGAACCCCAGGCTATCCTATGATGGAGAAAGAGTTTCACCTGCCGATAGTAAAGCATCAGACATGATTGGCTTCACGTTTTCAAGTGCCTCGAGATAAGAGGGCTTTCTCGGCACTACATTTCCTTCTGAAAAATTTTCGAGACAACGTGAATCACTACTTCAGAGAGGACTTTCACAGCGAAGTTCATCACCATGAGGAGGACCGTCATGATGGGTTACAGCAAAAGATGAAATATCTTGCTCCTTGTTCTTCTGACCACACAGAGGGTTCCTGTGGCTCTCATCTGAAAAAGAAACTTCAAGATTGACCGAACTTTTATGAAGCAAGTCTTCATGAGGAAGTTTCTGTTGAAGACCTTCAGAATTAATGTTCCCGTTAGTGGGAACTGAGGGAGTAGAATCTTGAATTCCGACAGATAAATGTCTGAGGGCTTCAAGAACTCCATCATCGAGCAAGGCTTGGTTACAGATTGGCCTTTGATCTCTTGACTGTGCTGGGCGGATCTTTTTCTTAGATGTCTTCTTACTCGCTTTAGAAACCACTTGATGATGAAATTGATTGCTCTGAGCAGGTGTATGTGCCTGATCAGGAAAGATGGTCAGGTTAGGCTGACGATCTCCACTCAAATCAGGTGTATGTGCCTGACTTGGTTGTCTGTATGATATGGGGGAGTATCCCCATAACCCTCTTGGACTGGAACCGATGTGTGTGTCTGTTCTGGAGTGAATCGTTGATGTGTCACTCCACTGCTAGGGATAGATTTATGTGTCTGTCCCTGAGATGATGCTGAAGCTGTTATGATATCCTGACAAGCATCCAGAATATGAGTAGGAATTTGCTTCTATTCTTTCAGCATTGAAAAAATATGTTTGGTGACTTCAGCCGCCGAAACGGGGTTATACGTCCATTCCGGGCTTGGAGTAGGTGTATGTGCCTGCTCCTGTCCTCCTTTTCCTATCACTGAATCCTGACAGTACTCAAGTGTGGAGGCAGAGAGTTGAGTCTGCCTCCTGTTTGTCATCGGGGCTTTCCGACTGACTTCTCCATGCGCTACCAAGAGAGACTATTGGTAGGCTTGATTAGTATTAGCAGGTATATGTGCATGCTGATTACACTTCGCCAAAGGCGGTTGACGAGATCCATCATATGTAGTCAGACGAGCCTGCTAACTAACTGGTGATGTATAAGCAGGTACATGTTCCTGCCTATGGTACTCCGCCGGAATTGCCTGGCGGGATTGGCGTGATGCTGCCAGACGAGTCTGCTGGACATTGGAATTAAAACGGACAGGTGATTGTGCCTGCTCGTTATTTTCCACAAAGTTAGGTTGGTGGACTTCTCCGGAGATGGCAGGGACGACAACCTGCCTATTGTTAACCGGATTCCGTCTCTGGCGGTTCATCTTGCCTGCTCGGGTTCGAGGAACCTGAGCTGAATGCCTGGAGTCGGTACCCTCATCATGTTGAGGGCGCACTACCGCATGAGTCTGGAGGGGATTGTTGATGGGAGCCCTCAAGAAGGACTCCAGTCTTTTTGAATTAAGGCCCTACGGGACCTGGTCATTCACTTCCTCAGAGTAAGGGAATGAATGGAAATTGTGTTCCGGGGATAACGACCCGAAACAGTTGGAGACGGTAGTCAGCAACGCCTGCTTCTTGATCGCTGGCCGCCGTTGTCCGGATGACCAGGTAGAGTTGATAAATTGGAGGGCTTGACGAGCGGCCTCCAGAGTTGGGATAGTACTGTTGCGACGGTACTCTTTAACCAGTGCATTAGAAACCCAGCGTTGAAGACGCAGAGTTGGTGATGTCATCCTCAGAGCGGACGACGTTCCAGCAGGAGTAGCAGCATTGGTTTTCACAGCAGCAGACCTCACAGTAGAGGTGTTCACAGCAGTAGTATTCAGAGGGGTGAATTTAAGAAAAGCCATTTTGCAGAAGATCTTGAGAAAAGAGTGCCTGTTCCATATAACAGACATAATCAAGATGAATCTGTCCACTGCATCTTTTGGATGAGCACATGTCAATGATTGATTTGTTGGCCCAAGGGTCCTAACAAATAAGAAAAACATCACTTTAACTTGGTTAAGGATTCACGTCGGGTTCACCATTTTTTGTTTCGCACGTATTTCGGGGATGACCTCCTGGACAGGAGATTCAAACGTTCCGATCGGTTTCTAACGGGTTTGTTCGTAGAACCGGAAACATCCAATGATTCCACATCCGTTTGGACCTACATTCCAAAGGTAGGTGCTCATTAGTTTGTGGACTAATGAGGCTTAGGAATTTGCATTGGTCGAGAGGATGGGAGGTCGGACTCATCACACCTTTTTGAGGGGAATTATTGTCTACTCCGGGACTCTCTTTATAGATTTAAGTTATGTTCGTGAATCCTTATTACATTACCAAGTATAAAATGAGCTTTCCTTATGTTTTAACAATAAATGATTAAATATGAAAGAAATTTAGAGAATCTTTTATATGTATTCTAGGTTCTTCATCAATAGAGAATCATCTGTATCTATTTAGAGATTCTTGGTCAATGGTATCCTTCGAAACATTTATAAAAGTCTCTTGGTCATTATGATGACCGGGCTGGTTTTAAAGCCACTCAGTGAGGCACTTGAAGTTTATCGTCATTCAGAAGGACATGGATTATTTCAAAGGTGGGATCGAACCCATAAATGGGCTACCTACGTATCCTTTGTTTTGGAAAAGGAATCAGAACCCACGTAGTTCGAGAAATGGGGTATGATGTTTATGATTGATGGCTCAAAGAAGAATGTCATAATTACTTTTACACTCTAAGCTCACGTCAGTCATGCTCGGTGTGAGAAACAAGAGGTATTGGTAAAAATTAGACAATTTTGCCATGAAATATGCAATCATAAGAAATTGTTTGGGGCTTATGTATGTATGACTGCCCAAATAGATGAAGGTTTAGGATTTACATTTAGGGAGAAAATCCAGGAATAGGGTCCATAAAGGTATATGTGCTTTATGGAGATTTGAATACTCTAATCTTGGGGCTTACTCCTAAGGAGGATGCCCAAATTAGGAGGAGACTTATGATTGGGTTTTACTCCTGAAAAGGAATCCCAAGATTATGACTGAGTCTTATTCCTGAAAAGGAGACCCAGGTTAGGGATTATGGTTTGGGGCTTACTCTTGAGGAGGATGCCCACATTTGAGATTGGGGCTTACTCCTAAGAAGGATGCCCAGATTAAAGGATTTATAACTGGGGATTATTCCTGAAAAGGAGAACCAGGTTAGGATTCTCTCATCTTAAAGGATGAGGTTGAATGAATGAACTCTCCATATATAGTGACATAAGGATATTTAAATCACTAGACTTTGAGAGATATTCCATAGAATTCCTTTCAGATAAGGAAGTCAAATCAAGAAATCATGCCATAAATGGCTTTGAAGAGTGTCTTGAAGACTGAATCTTGAAAAGGAAAGGTGTGATGGCTTAATAGGGGTAAAATGGGAAAGATAGGCACCCAAAAAGGTAGGGGCGCGCAAGTCTTGAAAGGCGCGCAAGTATTGCGGCGGCGTGCAAGTATTGCGGCGGCGCGCAAGTATTGGTCGCGCAAGTATACTTGCGCGACATGAGGGTTACGTGTGCGATTCTCAAATATCATTAGAATATTTGAGCGACTCTTTATAAATCCCTTTAAAATCCTCTTGAGGTTCATCCAAAAAAGGGACGCGCAAGTTGTATTGAAGGAATAAGGCGGCGCGCAAGTGTTGAGGAGTTTCAACACTTAGGCCTTCCTTTTTCTCTTTAAATCTTCCGTTCTAGGTAATAAATTACCTTAGAAGTGTTCCGGAAGCTTTGAGAAGAGACTTGGGCATCGGGAGCTTCAATCCGAGTTTCTGGAAAAAAAGATCCTCTCGAATGGGGGGCCCACAGGGTCTATTTATAGGCAAAAGAAGGCCCTGGGCGGTTACCGAGCGGTTATCACTTAGGTCGCGCAAGTCACTTGCACGACAATAAGGCGTCGCACAAGTAGACTTGCACGACCACTAGGCAGCGCGCAAGTACTTGCACGACCACTAGGCGGCGCGCAAGTGTACTTGCACGACCATGAGGGAACTTGCGTGACCTATGGGAAATGTTCTCCTTGTTCATCCCTTTGTCGATTTTTGATGTTTCTTCAAAGGACGAATAACTTTGGACTAAGGTATTTCCTTTTTTTCAGTCCTTAGACTCTGTGACGGAAAGGAGCGTCAACAATCCTCATTTCATAATTTTGTATCATAGCTTCATGATACAATACTTTTGGTTAGGCATATGGTTAAATATGTTCTATCATCTTTTTACACTGATCGTATTCCTAGTAAATAATGTAAACGAATAGTCCCAAACTCGAACTCTCATTTCCATTAATACAAAATCATTAAAAGGTTTCTTGAAACTATTTGAGACAAACTGAAAATAAATAAAATGTATTTTAGTTCATTTAAATATTTTAATAATTGAATCTATCATTTAATTACAGAATTATTTAAATAAAATATTTAATCACATTGGATATTAGATCCACATTCTTTTCATAATAGTAGTTAATATTTTTTGAAATAATCCTCACAAATAATATCCTTAGAAACAAGCCATACATAATGATCAACTATATATACTCAGGAGTATATATATAATAAATGGGAATTCATAATGGATATTTATTGAAACAAAACTCATCAATTTGTTATAATGGGATATATTATAATCATATATGAAATTATATGAATTAATGAAATATATGATTTATTGAATTTTGGAACCATAAGTTTTTTCCATATGTAATGATAGAGAAACATATATTCTCAATGTAAATGAAATATAGCATTATGGAAGATTGTACCCACATGATACATTAATCATGTGTTTCATATTATTATATAAGAATATGAAATCAATTTTTCTCAAATTAAAGAATAATAATAATAAAATTTTGAATAAAGAATAATTAAATAGTTTTTTAAATATCGTGGACCCAACATCACAAAATAAATCATATAAAATATTGGATGAGTAATCATAGAAAATTTAAAATAGTTAATAATTATAAAAACAATTATCAAGTACCTAGAAATGGAAAATAGAATTTAAGTAGTTGATTGGTGACGAAAAATGGAGTGGAAAATAGAAAAGTGTTGAAAGTTAAATTAAAAAAACCTTTAAAAAGTTTACATATTTTTAGTTAAAATCAACAATAATGAGAAATATAGAAATATTCATTTTGAAAATCTATAAATACTGTTATTGTGAGTATGTAATTTAATCAATATATATATGTGTTAAATTAATCATGAATGATATGTGTGGAAATAAATAATATGCTAATTTAGTATAATGATAGGTTATAAAAGATTATAATTATTTATAACAATATTGAAATATATTGAATAATAATATCTATAAATTTAGTAAAATATGATATAAAAATGATAGTTACATAAATTAGATATATTACATTAATTATATATCCTTAATTTGATATAACAAATAAATTATATAAATATAGTTTCCAATAACGAAAAATAGAACTGAATAAAAGAAATTTAGGTTTAAAAAACCCCTTTATATTCACTCCAAAATTAAATGAATGATATTTAACATTCTATATAATAAAAAATACCCTATTTATTACAAACTTTGTACCCTCATTCATACCATTTACATATTATATAATTCCATTATTTTCAATAATATCACACATATCGTTTACTTATTTTTTATTATCAATAGATATTATTTTATATTTATTAATACATGTTTCATAATAGAGATATAGATTATCAATAAATGAAACATAATTCATTTAATAAAAATATTTCATGGTATTTTAATTATATAATAGATTAAATTTACTTATTCCAATGTTTAATTAATGGATGTATCAGGTATTTGTCATGAATATCGAATCCATAATGAGATTGTATTTAGTAAATTTACAATAAAAATGATATTATTTTTATTGATAATAATTTCTTTTTTCACCTTAATATAACCATATTAATAACATAAATTACTATTTAGCATCATAAGATATATATATTTCTTTTCCTAATTGATAAATATATTTGACATAATAGATATTGTAAAAAATCATTCATATAATTGGATAGAATGAAGAAAACATGAAATTGTTATACTTATTTACAAATAAGAGTATATTGTAATATAATAATATTATACTTTTATAGAATACATAATGATGAAAAACAATTACATTGGATAATTATATTTATGATTATAATGACCCAATGTTTTATCAATGGAATTCCTTTCATATAATCATGCCTTCAATTACTATCCAATTAGGAATCATAATTCCAAATCATTCTTAAATGAACTTCAATGTGACCTTTAAACATAAATTTTAGACCATTGTGTTTTGAATTTTGAAAAATATGACATACACAGTTGCGATCAATAAGATTGTGCGAGTCTGATAGGGAAAACAATTTTGTTGGTGAATAGTAGCATACCCTTATGAATAGTAATATAACCATTATCCTCCCAAATAATAGTAACCTTAACCATGAATTATTAAATAAATCATATTCATCTTATAACTGACAGTTTGATCGTAGTAAAAGAATTTGTATTTTTGTAAGTCATAAATATATAATTATAATTATTTAATTAACATAAAATAAATTTATTTTCCTAAAATGTTTTGATTAATTATTATTCTTTGTCTTATGGATTTGTGATAATTTTATAAGGCATTATGAATTTTCTGAAAACATTATGAAATCAGTTTTAACTTTAAAAAATGAATTTTTCATGTAAATTATTAATTTCATTAAAAATAATATTAATCATATTTAGAAAATTATTTTTCAATAATGGAGTTAATTTGTGGATTAATAATGTAAAAAATGGTTTGGGGGAACATTTGGGATTTTTATGAAATATTTGAATTATTGATAAATAGTGAAAGACGATAAATTACAAAATAAGTAAAATCCATGAATTATACAGTCATGGGTGATATTAGGCAAACGTAAGCACATATGTTTCAGAATAACATGATAAAATTTCTATAATTAGACATGTAAGAATCACTATAACATGTCTTTTGGTGAAATAATAAATTAATGAAGAGCATATTCAAAAAAAACCCATCCCAACCACTATAAATACCACCTTTCAGACCATCATTTTCTCTCACCTATAATTCTTGAATACTTCTCAATAAACAATGAAAAAGTCATTCCTAGACCCTCTATTACGTCCAAGAGATTCTGGTATCATCAAAAGACAAAGACTAGGTTCCTTAAGGAGTAACTAAAGAGAAGTATTCAATAGGTAATTGTTATCTCTCTCTCTCTCTTATTTTAATTTCCTTTCAATTTCTAGTTATTTTCATAATACCCACCCACCAATCCTCATCCGAATGGTATGGTAACTCTAGTATCATACAGATAATCAAATTTTATGATACAAATAAAAAAATATCATCCAATCTGCTGCTCTTCTTCTTTTTATTTTAGGAAGGAAAACATTGTTCGTGAGGTGTTAATTTATCACCATCAAGAATGAAATGTTTTCTTTTTTACTTTATAGACATAATAACTGGACATGAAATCATGTTAATGGTATAAAAATATTATTTAATATATATTATATGCTATTTAATGTTCTGTATCTATCTAGTGTACATATTACTAAATTATTAAACAAAACATGTTCATTGTTGTCGAAAAACTGCCCGAATTAACCCAAATGATCATCATTAAATACTTATCTAATGACTCTTCCACATGGTATATAATATAATTCATTATAATATAATTTAAAATACTATAATATCATTAATAACATGAAATATATGTTCTGTATTCTTATCCATGTTCTACACGAATTTCCATTTATGAATACAAGTGAACCGCTCAAGAAAACCATAAAAACAAACAACTCCGAACAATGTATTTGAACTCTATAACTCATTAAAAGGAACATACATAAACATAATGAAAAATAATGAACCATATTCATGTAAGAGAAGTTATTTATTTGTTAATTAACTAATCTAATTTTGTTTTATTGGACATTAATTGAAGAAACCAATCATATAAAAGTTGAGGGGAAATTCTAAAACCTAACATTTGTTCTTCATGTTATCCCTAATTCACTACATTTTATGTATTTTCACTCCTTAAAAATAATTTTGCTCTTCACTGTCTTACATTTACTAGGATATATATTGTTTTGTCAAATGTTTATGTCAGAAAAATGTAATCCAAAATAACACTTCTTTCAGAAACACACCTTTTACATCTCACTCAAGGTTGATGGTTCTTGAATCAAGTATATTATTCCCTTTTTATTTTGGGAGCCCATAATTAATTAATGTATTATTAGGATATGAAACAAATTTATTTACATGGGTTATTTATGTTCATATATTATATATGATCTATGTGGCATGCATGATAATGAGTATGTTATGATGTAATAGGTGCATTCGAAATTATACAGCACTACAATGCATTGGGTAAAGTGACGAGTCTCATGAGTTAATGTGAAATGATGTGGGAAAATTATGGTCTCCTTGTTCACATCTATGTGTGGTAGATTTCCTCTAATACATGATGTTTAATTTTTATTCATTTTTACATTTGATTTCTTTTATTAATGGTGCCTCTCATTATTTTGATGATGATGTTCTGATTATGATCATCCCATGCTATATTGTTAATGCCTATCCTAATATTGGGCTTTTTGATCACCCCTTTTGGATGTATATCCTCAAGTGACAACATGTACTAAGGATAGTTCAAGTGATCATAAGATTATATAGAAAAAGAATTAAATAAATGTTTATTCTTGATGTTGTAAATGTTATGTTTGGCACAAGTATTCCCAAGACACTAAACCTCTAGATCATTATGGTGAAATACTATTGTTTGGTATATCATTATAATGATGTAATAGTAATTTAATAAAATGAGGGGTTTCTATAATAGTTATTATAGGCATGGTTTAGTTAATTAGGGAATTAGTATTAGTGAACCCCAGAGAAAACCTCTATCATGAGACTGAGTACAAATAAGAACACAAGAAGCATTACAAAGGGATCCAAAAAGTTAGATTTTAGTGTAAATCATACAAATGAATAATTTATTCATGAATTTTTTACTTATATCTTATAATAATAATTTATATTTTAGAAAATGGTTAGAAACAAGATATAAAAATCTAACAACCTGTGCAAGGGACAATGCAATGTTTTCTCAAACAACATCCCTAATGATTTTGGACGTGGGGTTAAAAACATCATAGAAATGATTACCCAACTATAACAGGTTATGAACAATAACTAGAATAATGTGTAATGACCCCTTCACCAAAGAGGGAGCAACAGACTATCATGTGTTTTATATGGAAATGACTACCGACTTTTAGTGGATTTTCTAATCCACCGGATGAGGAATAGTGGGTCAAATCCATCGAGAAGATATTTTCTGTGCTACACTATACTGATATGGAGAAGGTGACATTATCTGTTTATCACCTATATAGAGAGGCCGCTCAATTTTTTTCTTTGAATAAGAACACCATACCAAGTGACAATATTGAAGATATGTAATAGGAAGACTTTAAGATCGTGTTTCATAATAACTATTTCACATAAACTCTTTATACATAGATGGAGAGGGAATTCATAGAGCTCATGAAAAAGGAATGATAATTTTTTTCGAAATATAAAGTGAATTTAAAAGGGCATGCATAGTACTCTATGGGTTTTGTTGTCAACAATTATAGGAAAATTGATAGATTTTTGGTATATTAAAACCACACCTTAAAAGGTATCTTGTAATTAAATATTTTCGAAGATACCAAGAAAATTATCTATGTGATCTCAAAGAGGTGATGGTGTTTGGAGAATTGTGCCATGGCTATGTTGATATGATAATAAAGATGAGGTATTAAGTTGGGGGATATAATGATAATGTTTGGAAAAAACTTCAATGACCCACATGCTAAAAATGTGAGAAGTTGCATCATGGGAACTACGTCAAATTGATATGGAAAGGCTTTAAGTGTGGGCAATAAGTACACCATGCTCAATAGATTTAAAAATACATGATAATGAAGAATAATTTAGTGGAAAATGAGATAACCACCAATGTTCCAATGCTATTACTTTAGGGAGAAAGAGCACTAGGCATGCTACTGCACAAACCATCGAGTCCCTAAGTGTAATGAGTTTCAGTATCAACGAAATCCAAACTAACAAAGGAAGTCTTATGACATCACTACTATAGAAGTGTAGAAATACAATGACATAGTACAAGGTTTACTTACAATTCCCTCAAGAATATAAAATGTCTTATTTGATTCTGGATCTACACATTCCATTATATATTTCTTAATTTCTTGATGTACAGAATAAAATCCCCAAAACATTGAAGTAGAGATATCTGTAAAAAAACAAGGTGGGGAATTCATTACAACCCATGTGTTTGACTCCTCCCATGTTGTTATATGTGGGATGATTCTTATAGAGAATATATTAATACTTCCCTTTGTGGAATTTGACACTTTAATTGTAATGTATTGGTTCTCATTATATATATCACATATCAACTATCGAGAGAAACAAATATCTTTTCATATTATGAACCATCCTATGATCCTCTACAAATGCATAAAATATCATTACTCTACTTTGAAAAATCCATCAACAATGTGGGTTTTGATACCCTATAATGAAGAATACGTCTCCCAAATGGTTGACTAAAAGGAAAGTGACAACTATGTGGGAATTCCAATCATGAGGTAATACAGTGACTTATTTTAGGAGGAGTTTCCTAGAAATTCCCTTCATCAGGAGGTAGAGTTCTCTATATAACTCATAACTAAGCTACCCTTATCCCAATGTGTCACTATAGGATGTCTCCTATCGAATCGGAGGAGTTAAAGAAGTAGCAACAAGAGAATTTGTACAAAGTTTTAATACACCCAAGTGCATCACATTGGGGTGAGGCATTTATCTTTGTGAAGAATAAGGATGGAAAAGTTTGGTTGTGAATAAATAATTGGGAACTCCAAAAGATCACTATAGAGAACAAGTATCTTATTCCAAGGATTGATGAATGGTTGGATCAGTTAAGATGAGATCAATATTTATCAAAGGTGGATATTTTTTTGGATATCATCATGTAAAGGTGAATAAGGAATATATTTAGAAGACTGTCTTCCATACAAGGTATAGACACTATATGTTTCTAGTGATGACTTTAGAATATACTAATTCCCCGGCAATCTCCAGGGATTTTATGAATAGATTCTTTACAAATTTCGTCAATAATTTTTTTTAGTTTTTATTGATGATACTCTCATATACTCCTTGATTTAAGTGGAAAATGAATATCATATATGAATTTTTTTGGTTTCATTAAGATATAAGTTGTTGTACACCGTGTTCAACAAGTGTGGCTTTTAGATGAAGCATCTCACCTTCTTGGGACATACACTAACAAGTAAGGTAATTTATGTGGACCTTTCTAAAATAATGGTTATTGAGGAATCACCCATGCCTTCCAATGTAATAGAAATCCATTGTTTTCTTGGATTAGCTTTGTACTAACGACATTTTGTGAGAATTTTCTCATGATTTTCAACACTGCTAATTAAGTTGACAAGGAAAGGGGTAATGTATTTCTCGATTGAAGAATGTGAGAGAAGCTTCATGTAGATAATGGTATGGCTGACCATTTCACCTGTACGTACAATACCGAAAAGTGGATAATGTTTTCAGTGATATAGTGATAATTCAATGAATTTCTTGGTTTGATTACTAATGAAAAGTTATAATGTAATAGCACACACCTTACAGTAGATGAAGATCCATGAAAATAAAAACCCGACGCATGATCTAGAGGTAGTAGTTGGGATTTTTGCCTTAAAAATCTGGCGACACTACCTTAATGGGGTGAAGTGTGAAATATACACCAAATAAAAGAGATTAAAGTATATATTCACATAAAAGGAGATCAAAATGCATCAAAGGATATGGTCTGAGCTAATCATGGAGTACAATTTCTCTATTCACTATCATCCTTGAATGGTGAACAAGGTAGTAGATGCTCTAAGTAAAAAAAATATGTTACTCTATCTATGAGGCAGATTGAGAATGGCCCTTTGTTTTTGGATATGAAAAGGATAGATTTTTAAATCTCAAGGGCCGGGGATACATCCTACCTTTTCCAAATTATTTCACAACCATCAATCTAATAGATTCTTAATTAGTAAAAAGGGATGACACAGAGTGAAAAAATTTGGTGAATGCAATAAAGGAAGGTATGGTGATATAGTTCCATATTGACGATGATTGTATGATTTAGTTAGGAATGTGTATTTGTGTGCCTTAATCACTGATGATAAAGAAGGAGATATTGTAAAATGCACAAAGCTCATCATTATCTATCCACCTTGGTACCATAAAGATGTACCGAGATCTCCTAGAACACATCTAGTGGGACAACCCAAAAAGGTGATTGCAGAGTATATATCAAGGTGCTTAGTATGTCCTCAACTTAATTCAAAGAGAAAAAAGTCCAAATGGATGATGGATCCATTTAATATACTAATGTGGAAATGGTATAATGTAACTATGGACTATTTCACGAGTCTCCTAGAGATGTCCATGGGAAATAATGCGATTTGGGATTTTGTTGACCGACTCACCAATACTACCTATTTTATCGCTATTTGGGAACATCTATAACATGAAAAACATGAAAAGATATATGTTAAGTGGTGAGAAATCATGGTGTTACATAATATATTATCTCTAATTGGGTTCCATTGTTCATATCTATATTATAGAGGATCATTCAACTTGCTTTGAGTACTGAATTAAATTCTAGCACAACCTATGACCCCAAAACTAATGGAAAATATGAAAGCACTATTCAGATGATTGAAGAAATTATAAGAGTATTATGATTAGAATTAAATGGTTGATGAGATATTCATCTTCAACTTGATTACTTCTCATACAAAAATATCTTCCCCTCGACTATTCATATGGATCCATATGATTCGTTTTATAAAAAGTGATGTAGAACTCCAACCTGTTGGCATGAAGTGTAATGACAAAAAATTTTTCAATGGAAATTACCTCCTTATTATTATGACATAAAATCAAATGAAATAAATACATAATGAACTAATATGTACTATGTGTCTGTTAAATCTATGTTTGTCACTTCTGTATTTTGAATTTTAAAAATCAGACATACACAGTTGCAATCAGTAAGTTTTTTGGATTCCGATAATTAAAACATAATATTTGGTGAGTAGT
Source organism: Viscum album (assembly GCA_963277665.1). Lineage (NCBI taxonomy): Eukaryota > Viridiplantae > Streptophyta > Magnoliopsida > Santalales > Viscaceae > Viscum > Viscum album. The sequence continues at coordinate 1,645,004,539 of OY728145.1, forward strand.
AACCTACCCTTATAAATATTATCATTCCATTATAAATTGTTACAGACCCTAATTAATATTAATCCTACCTATTATAGTATATTAATAAGCTTCAAGTGGAAGTACAATATACATATATATGTGAATTAAAAAATAAATGTTTTTTAATCTACATTTTTCATGTAATTTTTTTATTAAATATAAAATAAATCATATTTATAAATTTATTTATTCTCAATGGATTTCTTTTTTGGATTATATACATAAAAAATGGATTTTAATAATTTTTTGGATTTTTAAAAAATACATGATTTTTTATGAATAGTAAAGTACGAAAATTCCTAATCAATGCGAAAACAAGAATTAATGCATCATGATTGAGTAATGGATGATGTAAATGGACATTGGTTAAAAGTAAAATGAAATTATTACTATTATTTTTGAAGGAAAAATCACTATTGGTTGTCTTATAGAATTATAATAAAATAATGATTATTATATTATGAATACTCCCCAGCCATTCATTATAAATACCACCCATCCTTACCTCTTCTATTAACTCCTCTCAATCCTTTTTTCTTGAAAAAATTCTTCCCTTATCTATCCTCAATCTCCTTCCCCACGTCAAAAAGCCCCTATTCTACTTAAAATACCAAATCCTCTCCTCTTAAGAGACTCTCTAAGGAGTTAAACTCAAGAGGTAAATTCCTCTTTCCAATTCTTTTATTTCTTTTATGTTCTTTTATTTTAGTGTTTCTTTCATCTCCTCCCTTCATGAAAATGGAATGATAACACCAATAACATATATTTATTGTGATTATATTATGCTACTTGGAAAATTCATTATCTTCACTCCTCTCCCCATCTTTTATTTGAAACAAATTTAACAAAAATTTGAGATATGTTAATTTATCAAAATAAAGGATGGCATGTTGTCATTCCCCATTCCGGTCTTCAATTACGGTCATGAAACTATTATCATGGTTGCAACATACCATCATATATTTATCATGCCACGTCTATGGTTCTGGTATCCTTTTGAACCGAAGGTTTTAATTTATCGGGAAAAATGTGTTCGTTGTGTCCAAAAATATCTAATTAACTCAAAAACATGTAGCTAATGTTTTATATAATGATTCAAATTAAATCCAAGTAACCTTATAATATTTTAAACCACATAAACTTATTTATTTTAAATAATAAAATATCACTTCAATTATAAAAACCAACCTTTATAATATATGTTTATCCGAACACGAACAAATCATTAAAACCATGCAAGAAAAACGAATCCAAACAATGAAAATGAACCTCTTATTCAATAAAAATGGTAATAAATGAAGATAAAAAGGTTATAATAAAAATTTTAAATATATAATAGGTTATACAATTATTACATAATAAACCTAATTTGAATTTTCTTGTCATTAAGTTCAAGAGAATATCACTATAGTACTTAATGTAATAGATCCCCTGCATTTCACTTTTATTCATGAATATCCTCTATGCTATAGAATTTTATGTGTAATACATAATTATGGGGTATTATTTGGAACCTCTCCATACATACCTAATTATTTTTAAGTTATTAGAAACCCATTTCTCACTCATGAATATCTCTTATGTACACCGGATACCATACCGATAATCTATAAAGTATTCTATACCAACTACCTTTGTTCCTTCAGGTTGCCCTATTTTTTAAAGACCAATTGAGGTAGTAATTTAATATTATGTAGAACTTATACATGGTATTTATATTATTCAAAACTATGTTTAATTAATAACCCATTTTCCCTTTTCGGGATATACCTGCTTTTAAGTGAATCCATCATCGATACTTCCCAATAAGCAAACTCGTTTTAAGGGATCATCCAAAAAATTTACCCAGTTTCAAGTGAAATATATCCTATGTTTTCATCCAAAATTGTATTTATAAAATCAATATTTTTATTATTAAAAACATTGTTTCACTTATGGTTTTATATAAAATATTTCCACCTTTTCTATTTTGAACGCTCTATAGTATTTTCCTTAACACTGCACAATTTTTTTAATTCTAAAATTTCAGAAATACATTTGTTACGTATTGTCACTTCTGTTTAACATCACTTACCCTAATATATTCCTATTTTACCATATTAACATATATGTATTTTATTATTCAATTACACATTGAAACTTTCAAAACAAGCCCTTTGGTTATGATTTATGTCAAGATTTTGGTACCCAATTCATTCCATGGGTACCACTTATGTTATTGAAAGATTGAATATGTTTGATTATTTATGTGGAAAACATTTTCATGAAATGTAATATGGGTTTTCCCATATATTGAACTATTGCATTGGGTATTGTTGTGTCTAATGAGATGACTATGTGCGATAGTCTGGGTGGTTAGCCTTGGCTTGTACTACTATATTCAATGGTCATGGCAGTTAGCCTTGGCTTGTGATACTAATGGAAATGGTCATTGAGGTTATCCTTGAATAGTACTAAATTTATGTTTTTTTTCTACAAAATTTCTATTATTTCTTTTTTAAATAATCCCATTTTTATATGTTATTATTCCAAATGTTAAATGCCTTTTTATATCATCATGACATTCCTTCTATCACACGTGATAATGCTTTGTTCTTAAGGTTATTACCATACTTATATTTTAGCTTATCCCTTTGTTCACATTATCCCCAGGTTATCCTCTGCTGATTTATGAGAATAATGGAATATAGAATATCAATATAAGTTTTAAATATAAAATTGTTTTTATAATGTTTTGTTATGAACATAGTATTCCAAGACACTATAATTTTTGATCATTTACTTTTACTATGATTTATAGATATGCATAAAATCATGTAATATTATATGTAAAATTTTTAGAGTATGTATAGTTTGTATCATAGGATTGTCTAGTTATTTTTAGAGATTTTAAATAGATAACATTACTGAGAACTATAAGGATGGGATTAAGTATAAGAAAACATCATTAATTTTTCGTATGTATAGAATAAGTTGTTTATTAAGAAAATAATTCAATGTCCAAATACAAACTTTTAGAGGTGGCTTCAGCACAGATGTAACTAGTAGTGAAACCTCTGACAAAGAGTTTCTGGCTTGACCTAGGGTATCCTGGTACATGACAATGAGCCATGTTTCACTCTTAGTTTTACACTCCCAGGGGATATGCCTAGGAAAATTCACGAGCTTAATAAAAATAATTATAAGGGAAATACAAAAATCTTTTAAGAATATATGTTATGAGTTATATCAAGGTTAAACAATATTTAATCCTAGGGAATATCATGTTTTGATATAGTTGTCCTTCTTAATTTTAACCAATTATATTTAATGTTTCGTTTTTTATGCTCAATAGCTACATATTCACACCCTATAATGGTAATTTATTTCTCTATATTAATAGAGTTTATTTAAAGAACATATTTTAACAACAAATATGATTAGAAATGTGAATTCTACCATGATATGTTTCATGATACGAAGGGAATGGGTGCTCAAAACATCCTGAATGTACTTGCTCAGCTGGCTCAAGTTATGAATAAATACATGAATCATATGGAAATCCATCCTCCTCAAAGGAAAGAGAAAGTTGTCGTAGAATCCTTTATGCTGAAATGGCCTCCCATGATTAGTGGGTCTTATAATCCCCTCCTTGAATAACAGTGGATAAAATCCATTCAAAATATATTATCTATCATCCAATGCTTGGAATAAGAGAATGTTGTACCTAATTATTGTCATTTTGATGGGGATGAAGATCAATGGTGGACATAGGTGTATAATACAATGTCCCAAGAGGAAATTGATTCCATTATATGGGAGGAAATGAATGAGATATTTTTCAGTAAATATCGTCCTCAAACCCTCATCTCTTATTGAAAAGAGAGTTCTATGGTCTCAAGCACAAGGAAGTTGAGTCCATCAGAGCGTATAAAGCCAAAATTAGAAGGCTTTCAATGTATGCCTTTATCTATGTCATGAACACCGAATGTATGTTAGATCGCTTCTCTAGAAGGATAAAGACGATTCTACAGATGGTGTTGGTGATCTGAGACTTCGACAGTTATGAGGAGACTGTCTTTTTTTCCTACAATGGTGAAATGGAAATTGGATACTCTCAGTTGTATTGTAGTCCTGATGATAAGAATCTGGAAATCGAGAACAACATGGGTTGTTCAATAAACAAATTCCATGATGGAAAGATTCCCAAATATCCCACTTGTAAATTTTTTGGGAAGAATCATCCTAGGAACTGTCTCAAGGAAACCAAAAAATAAATTCAAATGTGGAAAGCAGAGACATCTAGCTGAGAACTGCCAAATGGATATGAAAAATCCTGATAATGTAGAATAAGAATGGAAGGTTCATTTCAACCCTCAGCTAGTGGTTTAGTCTTAAAACATCAAGGATCATGGGTATTATTTAAACAATTTCCCTAAGTCATGGTTTGGTGGAGGAAACCAACAACAACCTCCATAGAATGAATAATGGGCTTATATTATCACTAATGCTAAGGTGGGGAGGGACAAAAATGTGGTTACATGTATGCTAGTTATTCATTCAATAATAGTCAACATAAAATTTGATTGTATTTCTATACATTATTTCATATCATTCTTCTTTAGTATAACTAATCAAAACCCATGTCAAAATTTAGAGGAAAAGTTATCTTTGAGAACCAGAGATGGGGAAATCATTGCGTCCATGGTTTATATCTCATTCATATTTAATGTTTTTGGACTGAACCTCCCAGAAAATAATTACATAATTCCTCTGTTGGAGTTAAACACTATTCTGGGAATGGATTGGATATCATTATATGATGTCGACATCAAATTTTAGTAAAGGGATATCTCTCTTAAAATCCCAGAGCATCCTCTAGTTCTATACAAGTGTAAGGATGAAGTTGAATCTCCTTTAGAATCATCTCCTCATGTATGGATATTGATTCTTTAGGTGCCAGCATATGTAGCTCAAATGTTTTAGAAAAAGGAGGGAATAATTCTTGAAGACATTCCCATCATAATGGATTACATTGACGTAATCCCTAAAGAGTTGTATTGTTTTCCTCCTGACCAAGAGGTAGAATTCACAATTGAAATTATTCCTGGATTTCTTCCTATATCAATGATGCATCAGAAAATTGCCACTGTATAGCTAGAATAGCTAAAGAAGTAGTTACATGAGAACCATGTGAATGGTTTTATATGCCCAAGTGCTTCACCATTGGGAAATGTAACACTATTCTTCAAGAATAATTATTGATCAGTGCACTAATTTATTTATTATTGTGAGCTCAATAAAATCATAATAAAGAAAAATAGCCCCTTCAACAAATATTTGACTTGTTATATTAGCTTCGTGTGGCCAGTTATTTCTATATGGAGGATCTTCGATTGGAATATCACTAATTAAAGGTGAGGAAGGAAGATATTCCCAAGAGTAACTTTTGAACATGGTATGGAAACTCCGAATTCAAAGTGATGCCCTTCAAACTCATTAATGACTCATAAATTTTCATGGATTTAAGAAATAGAGTTTTTAGAGATTACCTAGGAAATTTTTTGGTAGTCTTTATTGATGATATTTAGATATAATCTAATATCAAGGAGGAACATGAAGAGCATTTGAATAATTTGTTAAACATATTTCTAAGGGAGAAGCTATATGAAAAGTATAGTATATGTGAGTTTTGGTTAGAGGAATTATCATTCATGGAACATGTTATCATTATCAAAGGGATATCTAGGGACTCATTCAAGATAAAGGCAATAGATGAGTGGCCCAGTACAATATCTGTAATGAAGATCCACATCTTTTTGGGTCTATCTGGATATTATCGATGATTTGTGAAAAAAATTTCACAATAGTGAAACCCAATGAACATGCTAGCATAGAAATTAGTACTGTTTTTATGGGCATAGGAATGTGAAGAGGATTTCATGGAGTTGAAAAAGAGGCTTATCACTACACCAGTACCCACACTCCCAACAAGTGGAGTACTCATTGTGGTGTACAATGATGCATCAAATAAGGGAATATGAATTGGTTTAATGAAAAATGATAAAGTTATTGTCAACGACTAAAGGCAGGTCAAAATCCCTAAGAAAAACTATCCAATGCATGATTTGAAGCAGGAAACAATGATAATTGAATTGAAAATCATGAGGTATTATCTCTACGGGGTGAAGTTTGAGATATATAATGACTACAAGATTCAAAAATATATATTCACACAACAAGATCTTAATATGTTCCATCGAATGTAGATATAGCTAATCATTGATTATGACTTCTCAATCTACTATAATCCCGTTAAGAGAACCAAGGTGGATGATTCTCTAAGTAGAATAGATCCAACAACTTTCTCAATTAGGAGAATAGAAAAGGATCATATCATCTTAGATTTGCAGAGAATGGACATTATAATCATTTTTGGAAGAACATTATCAATCATTTCTCAAATGACTGCTCATTCATCCCCCCATGGAGAAAATAAAGGATTCTCAAAGAAATGATGTAGAAATTTAGAAATTGATGGAAGCCACTAAAAATTGGAAATGATCAGAGTTCTTTATTAACGAGGAATGACTTTTATAATTTGGGTCCCAAATATGTGTACCATACGATGCAAATATAAAGAAGGAACTTTGGAATGACACACATAGCTCGACTTTTTCTATCCACTAATAGAGAAAAAATATGTATCCAGATCTCCAAGAAAACATTTAGGGGGGAAATATGAATAATGGGATGGAAAAATATACATCAAAGTGCCTCGTATGTCATTAAGGGAAGGCTGAGTGGAAAAAGTCTAAGGGGATGATGCATCCACTACCCTTACCAACACAAAAGTGGGAGAGCATTATCATGGCCTTTGTCACTAGAAATCCAATGGAATCCAATGTAAACAATGATGTGTGGGTGCTTATGGATCATCTTATGAAGACAGCTCACATTATCGCAATTCGAGAGGACATGTCATTGGATTAACTTGTGCAGATTTACAACAAAAAATTGGTTATTATGCGTGGAGTACCACTATCTACTGTGTCTGATCATGATCTATGATTTACCTCATAGTCATCAAAAGTCTCCAATATTCTTTATGCATTGAACTGAAATTCAGTATAACCTATCGACCTCATACAGATGGCTAATCTGAGTGAACTATTCATATTCTAGAAGATATGATGATAGAATTTTATATAGACTTCAAAATAGGGTGGGGAAAAGGTCTTTCAATGGATTAACTCTCATATAACAATATATTCCACTCAAGCATCTTAGTGGAACCATATAAATCCCTAGATAGGGAAAACTGTAGAACACCAGTGTGTTTGGATGAAGTCATTGAGTATAAGCTGCTAGGACTAGAAATGGATGATGAAAAGGTGGAGAAGGTAAAAACCATTCAGCACCATATCAAGGAAGACCAAAGATGATATAATAGTTATGTAGACAATCTTCTATGAGATGTTTAGTTCAATGTTGGATACATGGTATTTCTACACATATCTCCATGGATAAATGCTGTGAGGTTTGGAAAGAATGAGAAGATAAGTCCCATGTACATTGGCCCCTTCAAGATTATTGATCATATCAGGTCTATGGCCTATCTACTGGCACCTCCACATGCCATTGTCAATGTACATGATTCCTTCCCTGTATCCCTCTTAAGGATGTATATACCAGTTCTTTCACATGTACTTTTCAAGGGTGGTGTCCTTAGAGGACAATCATTTATATGAGGGGAAACCAATAATGATCTCAGATCATAGAGATAAAGTTATACATAACAAGAGTACTCACTTGGTCAAGGTACTATAGTGGAACCATAAGTATAAATAGGTATCTTGGGAACTGGATGAGGCAATGATGAAAAAGTACCGTCACCAGTTTGTGTCCTAGAGTGTAAAAAGATATTTAAAGATAGAAATTTATTTAGGGGGGATGAATGTAGCGACCCATGTTTTTCAATGGAAATTTACCCCTTATGATTATTTCATAGAATAGAATTTTTTTAAAGAAAAAAGAAAAAAAATACAGGAAAAAATACAGACTACAAACAACCATAATGTATGGCTATGGTGAGAAGGAAACCAAATAAAAAAAACACCCTATGAAGTTGCGTGGCCTCTCAAAGACAAGAAGAAGTTACTGCATAAGTAATCCCACAACAGAAGGATTCAAGATACCCTATGTATAATTATGATCGCTTCATCAACAATGACTCCAAAACCAAACAACGCAGACACCTACAAGACCCCATATAAGGCAGTAGCCAACTTATTTGGATCAGAACTTCTCAAACAATATAATGGATCTTCAAAAAACATAAATCAAAGGAAACCACTCCAGGAAAACACTACACAAAAGAATCCATGAAAAAATAGGAATCAAAAAAGAAAAAAGAGCATAAAAAATAGAGAACAAAGGCCTTATACTATATACCAGTAGAAAAATAAAAGCAAACCTCTCCAACGAATCATTTAGCTCTAATGATAGACCTACAGAAGAAGCTCCAGCGGCCCAGGACTGAAAAAACACCTTCACACCCAAGGCTATTATAGCTGGCTCACCAGAATTTGGGAAGACCACTAAAACTGACTAGAATTTGGGAAACCACTACAACTGAATGCAGCATAGCAGGCTCTACTTCCAACCTATAGAAAAACAAACAAGATTTTCCATAGAAGAAATAATGAATAAAACTAAAAACAAATAGACACCAAATATAAAGGGGGGACACAAGGATGAAAAAGTATTTACAAAACAAACAAAAACATGGATATGAGAAAGAATACAAAAGTCTAAAAACGGGGGACACGTCATGGTCCTTTTTACGAAAATGAAGGAGATCATTACGAACTTGATCATACCAAAAAAATCAAATCTATTAACACCTTTATTAGCCAGTCCATCAGAAACAGAATTGGATTCCCTATAAATGTGAGTGACAATATGATTCAAAGAAAATAGAGTCTCCAAAAAATTAATCCAACCATTATTAAGCTTCTAGGACAAGTGATGAACACCCATACTTATGGAAGAAACAACAACTTAAGAATCACTCTCAATCCATAAATTATCCCAACCAAGCTTCACAGCTTGATCGACAGAAATGATAATTCCAAGAATTTCATCCTCAAGTGAAGAGGAAAAGCCACAAGATCCATGACAACAACCAAGGACATCCCCTTTATGATTCTGTAAGACATCACCATAACCAGAACGCCCCATATTACCCCTAAATGCACCATTAGAATTTACTTTTAACCAACCAAAAAGAGGTTCCTTCCAGAGAAATTCTAAGGTACCACGCGGAGGCATGAAAGTAACCTTAACACTTATCCTGTTCAGAACGGAAAAATAACGAACTAAGTTGAAGAAAAAAATGCTTCTTTGGAATATCAACATTATACATTGCACCAAGAATAGCTAATAAAACCCCACTTACCAAGAAGGTAAATCTATCGTGAATCATCTTATCCCAACAAAACGAAATAAAATGAAGGAGTTTAGAAGAAGCAACTCTAAAAAGATCCATCAATTGGGGAGAGAGAGAAATAGAATGCCAGCCTTGATGGAAATGAAGAATTGAAGACATATTAGGCATGGGGATTTCAAAAGTATCAATAACAGCCTTCCAAATTGATGGGGCATTGACAAAACTAATAAAAAAATTGTCAATATCATCCCTATGTTGATGGAAAAACAAACACAAAGAGTAGAGAGATATGCCACATTTCTGAAGGAAACAATCAGTTTGAAGCTTTCCATGATCTAGTCTCTACGAAAAAGATGTCCGAGAGGGCCTAATAATGTTCATATGAAGATCCCTCATCCATTTACACCCTATATTGCAAGATAGAGAGTGACTATGAAAATTTTTAGAAGTCAGAAGTCCATTTATAGTAGGTTTCCCAAGCCCAAAAATCCACTATGTTAGAGAAACAATAACTATTGGTAATATTAACAATATGATTAGGGACACCCCCTATATTATCAAGCTGATCTTTAATCTTAGCATCTAGAAGAAAATTAAAATTGTCATTCATCAAGGAATCAGTTAAAGGACATCCGGTCAAATTGGCCTTCCAAAAGGATAAAGATGAGTTCCTTGAAACAATCCATCTGGCATATGAGTCAATAGAAGAGAATATGGATTTAAAAGTCGGCCAAACAGAAGAATCTAGATAATTAAAAACTCCATTCCTGATCCTATACCTGAATTTATTACAGAGAACGTCCAGATACTCAGAATTACTACTGGCAATCCTCTAAATGAATGAAGCCTATAAAGAATCATTAAACAACTAAAGATTTTTAATACCAAGACAACCAGAATCATAGGGTTTACAACAATTATTCCAAGAAACTGTAACTAATTTTGTCTCTGAAATATTGCAGCTCCAAATAAAATTTTTAATAGAAACATTAATACTCTTGATAATAGAGATAGACCACTTATAGACCATGAAATATAATCAAACATAGAAATGATCACTTCCCTAACCAAGAATACCCGACCTGCCAGGGAAAGGGACTTACCCTTCCATGTAGCAAAATGTCATGTGATATTACGTATAATATTAGAAAAATAACAAGCTTTAGGCCTCCTCCAAAACATAGGAACAAGCAACTATGTAAAGGGACAAACACCTTCTTGAATACCCAAATCCTTGATAATGCCAGTCTTCCTAGAAATAGGAAAATTACTACCAAAATAAACAAAGGACTTATTCCAACTAATCTCTTACCCATAGAATTTTTTATAATCCAATAGGGCAGACTTAAATTTTTTAATATTTATATTATCCCCTTTAGTGAAGAGAATAATATCATCAGCATACAACAAGTGAGTGGGAGAAACAATAACTCCACCAGCACTAATAGACTGTACTTTCCCATTTCCAGCCATAATAGAAAGTAATCTACTAAGACAATCCCCTAAAATGAAAAAAAAATGACCAAGAGAGGGTGACCTTGTCTGACACCTCTAGAACAAGAAAACAATCCCTCGGGGGAGCCATTAACAAGGTAGAGACACGAGTTGACTCAAAAATGGTTATAATCCAATTAATGAAAACATCATCAAAACAAAAAAAAAACAAAGAACCTTATAAATGAAATTCGAATTTATAGTATCAAAAGAATTCCTAACCTTCAAACATGAGATCAATATTAACATCCCTTGTGGATTTCATAAAAACGTTTTCACATTACGATGTAGTAATAAGACAATCTTGAATAGAAATACCGTTAATAAAGCCAAACTTCTTAGGAGAAACAATCTTACTGGAAAGAGAGGACAACCATGTACCCAAGATTTTGAAAATAATTTTAGAAAGTGTATTGATCATAGAAATTGGTCTGAACAAATGAATCTCATTAGCATTCTCATTCTTTGGAAAGTGGTCATGAAATTGAGCATTCATGCCCTGAGTAAGAGAGCCACATTTAAAAAAACAAGTAACCAACCTGCAAACGTCATCATGAATGACGTCCCAATATGTCTGAAAGAAAAAATTCACAAAACCATCTGGACCCGGGGAGTTTTCAGACATTAGACTAAAGGCTGCTTCCTTGATTTGAAAGTCCAAAGGGATGGATGTATGATTGTAATTATCTTCTTGATTAACAAGATCTAGAATAATACTCTCCACTGCATCATAAAGAGGGACATGACCGGTAAATAGATCCTTAAAATAAGTAACAACATGCTCAGAATGATCCCTTCTATTGTCTAACACATTATTCCCATTTCTAACCAAATAGAGAGGCCTTGAGACTTTCCTAATTCTCTATAATGAATTGAAAATTTTAGAATTTATATCACCATATCTCAACCAATTATCCTTAAAATTTTCTTTTTTCAAATCATCATTGAGATTCAAAAAATTATTATGCTTGGAAACTAGATAAGTCTCACCCAAAACATCATTAGAGAAATCATTTGAGGAATGTATCTCCTGAATTTGTTGAATAGATTCCTCAAGAGAAGAAATTACAGAATCAAGGGAACTGAAATGATATTTACTCCATAATTTCAAATATCTTTTAAGGAGTTTGAGCTTGATAATGAAAGAAAAATTATTGGCCCTACCATTCCATGAATTCCATGTTTGTTCGACAATAGTTGTATATTCAAGATGATTAACCCGGGCCTTATAAAATCTAAAAGGCAAATGAGATTTGGGTTCCTTACTAACAAGGTCATCCAAAATAGGATGATGATAAAAGTTGATTCTGGAATGAGTCATACAAGAAATAGAACCCCAGAAATCAAGACAAGCCTCATTGACAAAAGCCCTATCAATTCTAATAGTAGAAAATCTATACATTACTTTCCTGTACCATGTACAATTAGCCCCAACAAGATTAACTTCAATCAACCCATTATTATCAACACATGATTTGAAATATCTAGAAGATATTACATTAGTCATGGATCCAATCTTCTCATAAGAATTCACTATGGAATTAATGTCACCATGAATAGACCACGGACCAGAGATCGAAGAGTTGAGAGAACCAATATCCATCCATAAATTCCTATGACCCTAATAACAGTTATGGGAAGAAATAAAAGAATAGAAATGTTGGATCCCTTGAAAAAACAAGGATCATGTGGCATGCTAATCATAATTAGAAATTAGAAAAATATGAGATAAAGAACATTGATCTGAGACCCATAACAATTTAATATCTTATGAGGATCTATTGGATTCCACAAAATGAAAACCAAGGTTTTGAAAATTGGAAATATTAGGAGAAAAAGCTCTTATGAGTTTAGAAAAACCAATAAGAAGGGGCCTAAGTTTTAGAATGAAGAGCCTAAGGGACCTCATGGTATCATGATTGGCCAAACCATGACAATTCCAGAAAAGAAGCTTCATTTAAATATAAGACTGGGATGATTTACTCCTTTTTTGACCCCCCACATTTACATGTTTTCCAGACTTAGGAGCCCTTCCAGCCTTCTCTTAGTACTAGAGACCCCTTGTATAAGATCACTTATATCCAGATTGCTGATGGTTCCTTTCCCATTTTTAACATCATCAGTAAGGATGTCAACTGGACCACTAGATGAAATTGGAATACCCATATCCTACACTGTCACATTACCGACCAGAACCTTAATATCCTAAACCAGTGCAGCAATACCACCAGAAGAAAAAGGGGCCCCGATCACCTCTTCCAAAGGAGCAGAATTTGTCTTGAAAGAAGTAGGTTCTACTTATTTTTTAGCATAATATGCAATATGAGGAGCATGTTCTCCAGCCACTTGAATAGGGGATGTGATGGGTACAATAGAAGAGTCAACAAAGACCTAGGAAATCCTAGAATTCTCACTACACTAAAAAAAACCACAAGCGCCCAAATATTATCCTCCAATTCTGAAAACATAACCATGTTATAAATCTTAGAAGATATATTCTGATACAAAATGTGATCCTCTATTCACATGAATCCACCATATTTATCCATTTCCAAGAAAATCATAGCAAGATAACTAAGCAGATCAGGAATCCTACCTTGTTCAACATCTTTAGAGATATCTGCCAAAGATTTATTTGAAGTAACTCTATCTCTGGAGGGACTAGGTATATCCTTTGAGGGACCCTCCTTTTCTAGAAATATCTTCTTATTTTTTTTATTTCGATTAACCTCCTTCCAATTCTTCTCTTTGGGAACATAATTAACGTTCTTTTGATGCAACCTACAGTTCACCACAGAATGACCAAAAATCTTGAAAACCACACAAAAATAAGGAACACGTTCATATTCTACTTTTACATCAATCTTATTACTATTAGCAATCAATGTGACATTATCCAGTATTTTATTTTCCCGGTTAACATCAACCAGAATTCTAGCAAAATAACCAAGATCCCCCTCCAAAGTTTTCTGATCCAATCTAATAGGAGTTCCAACACATGAGGCTAGGTCATTAAAGATCATAGGATGCTAGTACATCCAATTCTACCCATGAAGTCTGATCTAGATCTGGGCATTAGTTTGCTTAATTTTAAAGGGATTAAAATTAACATTCCATTCATATAATCTCAAAGAACTAGGTTTGAGATGGAGATTTCCAAAATCCCAAGCCCTATTAAAATCATCCCCTGATTGACAGATGAGATGAAAAAACCCCTCTCAATAGGAATCAATTTCTAGTTACTAAAACCCCAACAATGAGAAATTATATTTTTATGATCAATGTAAAACCAAGGTTTATCACCCTTGGAATAAATAACACGACCAAGAATGGAAAAATTACAACGATAAATGCATTGCTTCAAAGCCTTCAGTTCCACAACTATAGAAAAACCACTATTCTCAAGTCTGGAAATATTAGTGGAATGAGACGTACCTCTATTTCTCAGAACAGATGAACTGGAAAGTACTTCAGCAAAAGAAACACCATTCTTTTTCGTCCTAGAGAAATCTATAGGATTCGATGATAAACCAGGACCCTTAGATATGATTTGATCATCCATGAATGAAAACTACCAATCGGGATTGAACGAAATCATTGTGAGAAACAAATAAGACTTCGGGAACGTGCGAAAATTCCGTTTTCTAGGTTGAAGAGAAAGTTATGTCGCTCTCGCCGCCTTCGCCACTCTCGCAATTGGCCTTTTCATTGATATTTTTTTATCACCATATGATTATTTCATATAATCACATGAAATAAAAACATAATGAACTGCTAATTTTTATGTGGCCTTTAAACATAATTTTTTCACTTCAGTGCATTGAATATCAAAAACCTGACATTCAAAGTTGTGATTAGTAAGTTTTTTGGAGTCCGATTAGATAAATATAATTTTTGGTAAATAGTAACCTACCCTTATGAAAAGTAACATAACATTATGAATAGTTACATAACCTAATGAATATTAATATTACCTATGATATTATATAAATATGATTCAAGTGGATGTACGATATACATATATATTGAAATAAGAAAATAAATATACTAAAATCATTGTTTTCCATATAAATTATGATTTCAATTAAATATTTAATTATTTATATTTATATAATTATTTTAGAAAAATGGATTTTATTTTGGATTCTATCTGTTGAAAAATAGTTTGGGTGAATATTTGGGATTTTTCAAAAATAGTTTAATTTTTATGAATAAAAAAATATGATAATTCACAACAAATGCTAAAACCCAAATTTTACATCATGATTGAGTCATGGATGTTTTAAATGGACATTGGTTCAAATATACTAGAATTTATTACTATTCTTGATTATGGAATAGTCAATATTTGTTTTCTTATGAAAAAATAATAAATTAAGGATTATAATACTGTGAAAACTCCCCTCCCCTCCACTACAAATACCACCCATTCATACTTTTTTTCATCACTCTTCTCAAGCCCGTTTCCATTCCAATTTTCATCCCAAATCTATCATAAAGCTCCTCCCCCACTTCTATAAACCCCTATTCTCCCCAAAATACCACAACCTTTCCCCTTAAGAAGATCTCATAAGAGTTAACTCAAGAGGTAAATTCCTCTTTCCAATCTTATATTTCTTTTAATTTCTTCTATTTTCCTATTTATTTCCTCATGTCCCTTCCCCAAAATGGTATGATAACTTCATTAACATAAATTTACTATAATTCTATTCTAGTAATTTGATAATTCATTATCTGTTCTCAATTTCCCATCTATTATTTCAATGAAATGAAAACACCATTTGAGATGTGTTAATTTAGCAAAATGAAGGACGATAGGTTATAAATTTCCATTGTAATCTTCAATTATGATCATGAAATCGTTTTCATGGTATAAATAGACCTTATTATTAGTATTATTAATCATCTATGAATTTGGAATTTTTTTTACTCATTGTTTTTTATTTCTAAAACAAAACATGATTGTTGTGTTAAAAAAATGAAAATTAACTTAAAAGGATGTCACTAGAGTTTAATATAATGATTCAAATTCACTCATAGTAACCAAATTAAATTTAAAAAAAATTAAAAAAATGGATGTTCAATATAAAAATATGACTTCAATTATGGAAAACCACCTTATTCATACATGTTTTCCCAAACAATAATCGATCATTCAAACCAAGCCAGTAAAACTGACCAGAACAATGTAATTGAACATCTAAACCAATCAATATGGTTATAAATGAACATAAAATGGTTATATTAAATATTATACATATATTATAGGTTCCTTAGTTATTAATTTATGAACCTTATTTGACTATTCAGGTCATTAAGATCAAGTGAATATCACCATCAATATCAAGGTAAGGGATCCTCTCCATTTCACTTTCATTCAAGAATTCCCTTTGTGTTATGACATTTTATGTGTAATCCCTAATGATGAGGTAGGATTTCACATCTCTATCATAAAAATTTCATGATTTATATAATTTTTTGGAAACCCCATACTCTCTTATAATACTATATTAGGTAAACCTGATACCATGGCAGGAATCCTTATGAATTCTACCCAAACTGCCTTTCTTCTTTCGGGTTTCCCTCTCTTTTTACCCGAATAATGTTGACATTAATATTATTTACAACATATAAATTCTCTTTATATACTCCAAACCCATATTTCTCGTTCTATACCACATTATTTTTTGTGAATATACAATCTTTTAAGATTATTCCTCTTCAATACTTCCCATTAAGCAAACTGATTTTAAGGGAACATCCCCAAATTTTACCAAATTTCAAGTGAACTATATCCTCTATTTTAATAGACAAATATTTTTATAAAATTATTATTTTTATAATTAAAACCTTCTGGGTTTGCTTCTCATTATATATAATATATTATTCTTGTTTCTTTTTTGAAAGCTCTATAGTATTTTTCTTAATACAACAAAAAATGTATTAATGATAAAATTTATCAAATAAATTTCATACATGTTTTAACTAATGTTTGACATCACATACCACAATATATGAAAATTTTACCTTATTAATGTAAATGAATATTCTAATTTCTTTTATTTGTGGAAACTTTCATTATACGCCCATTGTTCATTATTAATGTGATGATTTTGGTACACAATTCATTCCATAGGTAACACTTTTGTTTTTGTAAAATTTATTATGTGTGATTTTTTTTGGAGAAATCATATTCATGACATGAAAGATCGGTTTTCTTAGATAGTTCTTCAATGAATTCTATATAGTTGTGTCTCATGAAATGATTATCTGATACAATCTTGGCGGTTAGCCTTGGCTTCTGATACTATGTGCAAAAGCCTTGAAGGTTAGCCATAACATGTGCTATTATTGGAAATGGTCTTGGTCATTCGCCTTGACTCATACTACATTCAATGTTTATGTTTCTTCTGCATTTATATGATTCCATGTTTTCGTGATCCCATTTCAATATTTTATAATTACATATCTGGACTAAAAATTATATTTTTTTTTTCAAAAATCCACTTTGAGGATAAGCGGTAACCACAGAGATCACACGGGATTCCGAAATACAAGATTAGACCAAATTTGAAATTCAAAACACACAACCTGAGGAGGCCTCAATCCAAGGGCCACCCGCACCAGTCGGAGTCTTGTCGCCTACAACCGTAATCATCGCCTACAAATCATCATCATCGAACTACTGTCATCTTCATCACAATCCAACACCGCCAGAGCCTGTGACCAGAGCAAACGAAACTAGAGAACAATTCCATGTTATCATCACCACCCATAATTGTATCCGGTGATCAGAAAAAACATACCAGAAAAGAAGATCCAACTTCCTAAAACATCAAAAAACATTGTATCCCTTCCACCGAACTCAATTCATCGCCTGCATTCAACCATAACCACAAAAACTACACCCCCATAAGCAGTCAATAGATGCAAGATGAGATAAAAGATCCCATACCCAACAAGCTTCCGAAGAATCACCACCGCCGGGTCGACGCACGAGGTGCAAACCATGAACCTGAACAAAACAAAACCGTCCAAAAAAATAACAGATGAAAAGATGAAAAACAGAAGCAAACCATCACCAGAAATCTGGGATGATAAATAATGTTCATGTCATCCATAAACACATCAAATCTACTAAGAGTCGGAAAAATCTCTTTATTAAAAATCATTGAAGGGACTTGGAGTTCGACGTTGGAGATGATGTTTTACATTGAAAATAACCATGGAATATATTCATGCAGTTTGGAAAGAAATGGATTTTATTCCCAAGGAACATTGGCCTCTTTGAAATATTTGACGGCATAAGATCCATGGACTATTGTCTTGCAATTATATTGAAAATTGACTATGATTATGATGTTTTTCATATTTCACTCCTGAGGATGTACATTCCAGATCACTCACATGTACTTATCTCAGAGATGGTATAGCCAGAAGATGATCTCTCCAATGAGAACCATCCATTAAATATTATGGACCTCAGATATAAGGTTCTACAGAACAAGAAAACCCACCATGTCAATGTGTTTTGGAGGAACCATATGTTTGATGAAGAAACATGGGAACCATGGGAGGTGATAAAGGAGAGGTACCCTAACCTATTTAGGTATAATATTATTTCACGGGAGAAATTTAATAAGTGGGGAATAATGTAATGACCCTAAGCATAATCAATAGAATTACCTTATTAATATCATTCCTTAATGTATAATAGAATTAGAAAACACCATTCCACATCATTCTTAAATGAACTACTCTATGACCTTTAAACATAAATTTTCCACTTTTGTGTTTAGAATTTCTAAACATTGACAAACAAGGTTGCGATCAGTAAGGTGTTTGGAGTCCAACAGGGAAAACATAATTTTTGGAGAATAATAAACTACCCTTATGATTAGTAATATGACCCTTATCCTATTGAGGAATAGTAACCTTACCCATGAGTGATTAAATAAAACTTATGAATCATATAAGTGACAGTTTGACCATTGTAAAAGAAATGGTATTTTTCTTAGTAACAAAAAAATTATAATAGTTAATTACATAATTTAATTTTTTTTAATAAAATGTATTTATAAATAAAAATTCTATGACTTCTAGTTTTAGGATAATTTTTTATGACATTATTTGATTTTTGAAAACAATATGAGATCAGTTTTAATTTAAAAATATGTATTTTACAAGTAAATTATTAGTTTAATAAATATTTAAAAAATTATTTAAAAAATTATTTTTGAAAAAAGGAGTAAATTTTTGGATTCTACATGTCAAAAATTACTTAGTGTTAATTTTTTTCATTTTTCTATTAAACAAGAATTTTTATGATTAATGTAATATGATAATTTAAAAGAAAATTAAATTCATGAATTTTAGAGTCATGGGTGAAGATCTTCTGATGTAATAACATATGGTTCAGATTTTCAGGATAAAATTACTTTAATTAGTAATGGAAGACATGATATTACTTATCTTTTGGAGAAATAATAAATTAATGAAAATAATATTATGAAAACCTCTCTCCCATCAACAATAAATATCACCCTTCACACCCTCATTTCCACACACCTCCCATGCTTCAAGTATTATCTAAAATCTATCCAAAAATCATCCCAAGACCATCCCACATGACCATGATCTACTAGTCTCATCAAAATACAATGCCTAGGTTCCTTAAAGAGGATCCCGATAGAAGGATTCAACATACATTTCCTCTCTTTCTCTCTCTTCCTTTATTTCATTTCAATTTAAAGTTCTTTTCTTAATCTCTCCCCACCCATCCTCCTCCAAATGGTATTCTAACTCCTGTATCATACATATAATGTAATTTTATTATTCTAATGGGATAATATATCATCAAATCCCATTATACTCATTTCATTATTTTCAAATGGAAAACGTTGTTTGAGAGGTGTTAATTTATCATTATCAATAACGACATGTTTTCATTTTACTTTAACACTTTCAGATATGTCCATTAAACCATTATTATGGTTTAACCAAATTATTTTTTATATATTATATCTTATTTAATGTTATGTCTAATTTTCGTACATATTACTAAATGATTGAACAAAATTTGTTTGTTCTGGTCAAAACACGGTCTGAGTTAACCCAAACGATCACCATTAAATACTTCTCAAATAATTCCTCCACATGGTATATAATATAATTCATTATAAGATCATTTAAAATAAATTAATATAATTTATAACATGAAACATCTATTCTAGATTTTTATCCATGTTCTCCATGAACATCCATTTATGAATACAAGTGAACAACTGAAAAACCCAAAAAAACAAACATTCTCGAACAATGTATTTAAACTATATAACCCATCCAGAGGCACATAAAATAACACAATGAAACTGTAATGAAAAATATTCATTGAAACAAGGTTATTTAATTGATAATAAATCAATCTAATGAGGATATACATGACATTAATGTGAAGTAATCATTTGGATACAAGGTAAGGGGAAATTCTCGAACCCAACAGTCGTTATTCAGGTTCTCCCGCTTTCACTACATTTTTGATATCTTCACCCCATAAAAATATTTTTTTATTCATTATATTACTTTTTCTGGGATATAAATATTTTCCTATGGTGTTTATATCAAAAAAATGTTTTCCAAATGAAATCTTCTTTCAAACACACCTCATTAACTTCTCACGAAATGTTGATAGTTCTTTTATCATGTATGTTATTCACTCTTTCATTTGGGTACGTAAATTTTAAGAATTTTCTCTTATGAGTTGAAACCATTCAACTCCATATGTAATTTATGTTGAATTTTTTGATATATTATCTATGCGGGATTCATGATAATGAGTATGTTATGATTTTTCAGGTACTCCTAGAATTATAAAACACTCAAATGCACGGGGTAAATTTATGAATCTCACGAGTTAAAGAGAATTAATGTGTGAACATGAATATATATTTGTTTAAATCTATGTGTGGTATATTACTACTATGAAATTCTGTTTCATTTTTATGGATTTCACATTTCATTTCTTTTATTAATGTTTCCTCTAATGATTTTGATGATGATATTATTATTATTCTCATCCCATGATATTTTGCTTTTATTTTTCCTCTTACTGGGATTTTAGCTCCACCCTTTTTGATGTATATCCTCTGGTGACTACATTTATTAAGGAGTGTTCTAGTTCCAATATGATGTTCGAGAATAAGGGATTAAATAAATGTTTATTGATGATGTTGTAAATGTATTGTTTGGTCATAGTTTTCCTAAAACACTAAAACTCTGGATCCTCTTGATGTAATGTTATTTTGACCTTTTTTCTTTATAATGATTTAAAAATAATTTAATAAGAGGCATGGTTGATATATTGATGGTTGTATGTGAGAATTAAAATGAAAATACTAATGGGGAAAATTTTACCATCCCTAATAAAAATCCTCCATCTCAGGATCCTTTAATTAAAAATTTGAATATTAGAAATTCATTATACTAGATTATTGATACATATAAATAGGGATATTTTTCCAAAAAAATTGATTGTGATTTTAGATATATTCCATTTATTTTAGTGTATTTGATGTGTTATAATAGTGATCCCTTTATGATATAACATGTAGTATAAATATTCATAATTTAGTATTACATTTATGGTACTAATTCGATAAAATGTATGAATTTAATGTAACCATTCCTTGGAGGTTTTATAAGGTATAGTGGTGTCCTATATCTGTTTAGAGAATTTTGTTAAAAAAGTCATTCAATGAATCACAAAAAAACATAGTGGGCATAGTGGAGGATATTCTGGGTTTTTTGTGTGGTTTTAGTGCATCGAGACACATAAAATTACTTTTGAATCCAATTTGGAGGTCATTTTCTACCTAAAGTGTTAATATAATTTGAAATATTAAACTCAAAAAACCTATTTTGGTAATGGAATTGAGGGAGGTGTCTTGAAGGAGTGATGCCTCGGTGTTGGGGATGGGGACTGGAAAACACTGATTTTTTTTGAAATAGTTAGCTCCTCATACTACCATAGGCGAATCCAATAAATAAAATTACCATTATGTCCTGGTAATTTTGGAATACATGGTGGGTATTGTTCATGGTTTTAAATGGGGAAAACATCCACCTTCATCCTTATGTCATGAATTATTTGAAGGGTAAAAACAAATACTCCTGAATAATGAATATGAATGTAAGCTTCATGTTGTTTTTTCCGTTATTAATATATCTAGAAGCCATATTGAATATTTACATTGATCTCTAGTTGTTTTATTGAATATGGTTTTTGGATGATAAATTTATCAAATCAAGGATTCATTAGAGGAAACTTGTTTTGGGTGGTGTATTTTATATATCCCTTGGTTCCCTGATATAATCTCTTTCTTAATTAAAATCCCATACATATGGATACACAAATTTTTGTTAGGTCAAGAAACATTTTACCTTATTCTTTTTATCCTCGATTTATCCATTTAGTTTGGATATTCATTGTTAAATGAAAATTTTTATGGATAAATCCCGAGTTTGATTTATTGGAGGCTATAAATTGATTGGTTCTATGGAATCATCCAATAATTTCAGTGGTGATTGATCCTCACTCATCAGTTATTGTTTATAAAATATTATAAATCCAATTAGAGGTAGGGGAATCTATATATCCACTTTTATTTTAAATTTTAATGATAATATTATTCTACATTATCTCTTTGGGTAGTAGTGCAACTGACCATAAAGAACATTATAATTGAAATAATGAATAAAGACAGATTATGGATATACTAATCAAATCAATATATGTAACGCCCCGACCATAGTTGCCTAGAGTCGGTTCATTATTACATAACATTGGCATGATCACAAGAAAGATCAAATCTCGAAAGACCGATTGGTTTAGTAGTCTTGGAAACACTAGATATATTCATAAGTTTTACATTACATCATAAAATAAAAAACTACTACAACAACATAATGTTTCCACAGTCCACACTATAATCCCCTCATAATATCCCTGCAGGTCATTCATAACTTACATCTTCACTTCCTGGGAAAAATAAAACATAGAAAAGGGGTGAGCTCAAATGCCCAGTAAGGATAAAAATATAGCGGAAACTTTCATCAATAAGAATAAACATTTAAGGCAATGTATAACTAAAACAAAAGCCTTTTAAACATGAACTTTCAACATGGTATGGCATAAATAAAATGAAATAATGCCATTTACGTATTCACATGGATATTCTACTAATCGAATAATCAAATGAAAAAATCAATAACCACTTTCATAATGTTGGAATGCATAATGCCAGACTATCATAACCACATAGCCAAGGCCTCATGCCAAGACTACAAATAAGATTTTGTCAAGGCCTTGTGCCAAGACACTAGTTTGTCTCATGAGACCTACCGATGCATCGAGGAGCTATAGCGGGCTCCACCCATCACATATTAAGTCCAATGCATTCCCATATGAAAAGGTTTAAACATAACATAAACATTCGTATTAAAACTAGCATACGAAATGTCAATACTTTCACCATAAACTATGAATGGTATAAAAATAGAACATCCATAGTCAAACATATCACAAAACCTTCAATACAATATAGAAGTTTTGTATCATAATAAATCAACTTCAAATAATCTTAAAATCCATCAAAGGATGTTGACATAGATGAAATCAAAATTATTTTTAAAGAAATATCTCCTTTTATTTTGAAATAATTTAAGATCCATATAAAATAAAACATTTTCTTTGAAAATATTCTTATAAGCTTGTAAGGGAAACATTGAAGATTTTATAACGGCGGAAAATAGCCGCACCCGCCGTATAAGTTAAAAAAACATTCTTACCTTAATTCTGTCGAAAAGGTTAAAAAGGACCTTGTTTTGAAAACGACCGAAAGATTCCTTTATAAACCACTTATAAAAGTCAAAAAGGGTATAAATGACTTTAACTCATATTCTAGTAAATAGTAAAAATGTTTTGAAATGCATTTTTAAGAAACATGGATGTGGATGATAAAGAGATCCCAGTAGATTATTACGTATAAACAACCTTGGATAATGAAGAGGTTGTAAAGTAAACCCTTACCTTGTACTTTTCCTTGGTTGGGGTAGGTTAACCTCCTGTATAATGGTGAAATAGTTGTTATTAAATTATACAAGAATCATATATAATAATATGATATCATATATGATCTTTTAACATTGATTTGTTAATAATATCTTAGAATTATCGTCGTTTCGGGTGTTAACTTACTCATTTTATTTATATGTTTTGTTACATAAGCCATGGTTGTTGTATCTTATTCTTATCCAGAATGATATATAGTCATTAAAAATCATTTTTAAATCATCAAATGATAATTATACTTGAATGGTTACGATGGAGAATGAATCTCATCGCGTTTGTGGAGACGGTAGTCCGTACGTACGCACGAGCGACAATATCATTCTTTTGATATTAAAATAATATATAAATGAATGGTATATCATATATACAGAATCATTAACATGTTATATTTATTATTTACATGAGTTACACATCATTATTATACCCATCCCAATAATATTATATTGAATAACAATTACACCACGACGTGGAGACGGTAAGCCGTACGTACGCACGTATGGTGACATGTTATTCAAAGGGTGGATAGAATACTGAATATGGTTGTACCATACTTATAATAACATCACAGTATATGTGAGATACTGGAGTTATTATTTTAGAATGGTAAGAACAAAGGAAGAAGAAGTGGAAGAAGAAATGAACTTAGAAAAGGGTGGTGAAATCATTACCTATTCTTCGGGTTCTTCCTTTTGATTTGATCAAAAGGGATCCTTAGGTTGGCTTTCTGATCAAACTAAGGCCTCTAGGTTGTAGTGAGGGATGTTGGGAGAGTATTTGGGCAGAGTTTGGCCGATCCAAAAGGCTTTGAAGGTGTGAAGAAATGAGAAGGAGGAGTGCCCTTTTATAAGAGGGGTGAGGGGCACCTTTGGAAAAGCTAGAAATATTAATTTATAATAAATTCATATTCGGTTTCCAATGGCTCCAAAGTTGACTATTCAAAGGCTAAGGTGGGGATAGGTCTAAAACCACTCAACCAATAGAATTTAGACAGGTTTGGGTACTTATATTAACCTTATCTTTAAGTATTAACTCTAAGTTAATTAGTTTCACTTTTACAATGTCTCTTTGTATTTTTATATAATATGGTTAATAAACTTACTATATACATCCAAGAGACCCCCAAGTGGTCCATTAATGATGGATCTATCCTGATATAAGTCTCTTGGCCGAACCCTAGATTTTTAGGAATTTAATATCAATTAATAATATAATATTTGTTTTAAGAACTCTTTTATGTCAATTTTGACACTATTCAATAGTTGATTTTTGTGAAACTCATAACAGATTGATTACTTCTAAAAAAGTCAATTAAATCAATCCTAATATATCCTATTATCCTATAAAATTAGTTTAATTCATTAAAAGTTTCATATTATATTTGTTTGGGTATTTATAATATCAATTATTTTAATTTTTCACTATTATAGTAATTACCTCATCATCATTGTGTCATAAATAAAATGAATTATTTAATGTCTAAAAATTATAAATAAAATATCATTATGTAGGAAATATTTTTAGCTTTCTAATGAATATTTATAATCTAAAATCCAACATATATAACCCTATGTAACAATTGTTGTTCTAAAAGATATATGCTTGTGTCATTTTTGTATTCATTTTAACTAAATTAAAATAAAGTGTCATTATCACTTACAAGTGGATCCATGGGGTCCCAAAATAGACCCAAAGATTCTCATGGTCTACCATGTATCAACCAATAGGTTTAAGACACGTTTTAAGGTAATTTAGTATTATTATAATATTATTTTTTAACCCTTATTTACCGGATTTACCCTTAACCATGGTAAATAAAATATTTACCGCAGTAATTATTCAAAATGTCTAAAAATAAAAGTTACCTATTTACACAATTTGAACATCCTGATTCCAAATATGGAATCCATTTTCCTAAATTCAAAACACAGAAGTGGCAGAAATTAATTTAAAATTAATTCCCGTTGTCAAAACAAAAAGCGTGTTTTTAAGAGATAATAACTATCAAAAGATTGACACTTGTTTATGTTCGGTTTAATTGTAAAATTATGTCTAATGACCAACATTATATTAAATAGTAAAAATATATTCTAAATATATTTTAAAACCACTCAAATTCATAATTTATCACTATTAATTATTTTGATTAAAAAAGTTGTTTTTAATTAAAATTTAGTAATTTTCACTATTCATCAAAATATGAAAGTTATCCGAAAAGTACCAAAATTTCACCTTAGGCTAAATTTGATATTCCGAATCCAAAAATGAAGTCCATTTTAAAATATAAAATATATATAACTTCAAAAAGTAGATATTACTATTCATAACAGCTAGTTTGATTAGTTACGGTGTGTTAGAACTCGAAGTTGCGTACAACACACGCTACTGTTTTATTCAAAGGAAAGCGTACCGTGGAAGCTTGGGATGTTTCATTTTAAATTTTTTGATGTCTCCATTTAGTCAAAAAGTTTAAAATATTGTATTTAAAAAGGTTTCACTATCAAAAGTTGATAAAAGTGCAATACTGAAAATGAATCTGTTCTTGCATTATGACTAAGAAACTCATAATATGGATTCTAAAATTATAAGGATTATATAAAGTTTAAAATTTAGTTAATACTATTCATGACCTCTTTTAATGGCTTTTTTTTGGTAAGTCATGGTGCAATTGAACTCAGTGTTGCGTGTAGTGAAAGTTATTGAATAACACACTATGAAATCTTGGGGTGTTACATTCTCCCCTCCTTCAATAAATTGCATCCTCGCAATTTGAAATTGTTCTTCAAAAATAAAAGGTTGAAAGTAGAAAATATATTTGTGGGAAAACCCACATCGGAAATTGGGTTACTAAAATTTAGTCTTAATATGAGGAAAAGAGAAATCAAAGGGTCACCACCAAATTATGATCTTGATTAGGAGAACATTGGTGGCAATTAGAGACATATAATTGGAGGAAAAACGTAAATACTTATAGGTAGTGATTGAGGTCATCAATCACAAAAAAGTATAAAATTGAGGTCCTTAAACTCATCAATCTATGATGATTTGAAGTACCATCGGGTCAACAAAATATAGGGTATTGGGATAACACATTTTTGACGTTTCAAAATATCTTAGTTGAAATCCCACATCGAAAAATGAATTAATGAGGCCTCTATTTAAAATAAAGAGTGGAAAGTATGATGATTACCGAAAATAACACATACTAGGGTTCCATGTAGGAAAATATGGATATGGAAGAGAAATCTAACCATCAATTATCTGATGGAGAGTGGTAGAGAACATGGCTATGAAAAGGCCAACAATCCCAAAGCCATAAATTAGTGATGATTTAAGGTACCATCTAGGGAAACATTTTTGTTCTAAGTTCCTTTTATTAATGTTGAGGAATTTATTTATGAGATTGGCTAAGATCATAAGGAGATATACTTACTTTATAATCAGAGTTTTATCCATTAATATGTTTCTACCATAAACTCATCTTTCACTCGTAAAAAAAATTATATTTATACTATCCGTACAGGGTTCCAAAATAAACGAATTTATAATTCATCTACCAGATCTTTTAAAAAAACTACATTATTTAATCCAGGACATCTCTTGGGCCAGTGGTAGGTGATACACCCTTGTCACCCTTCGGTTGCGGGTTCAAGTCTCGCAGCCTTTCCGGACGCGACGGGTTGCCGCCCGACCTTCGGGTTGTCCTTTTATGGCAATCCAAAATAATCCAAACTAGAACTATCCAAAATACTTCTGTCCAAACTCACAGTCCAACATTTATAAGGAAGGTAAACATAATATAGATCCTTTTTACCCCGTAATAGCATATGAATACCTTCATCATGTATTACCATATTCCTTATTGATTACATTCATGCTCCCTTATTCCATATAGAATGCTGGATATACTTCATTAATCCAAAAATGTTTTAAACCCCAACAATGATGGAATATACAAATCATTAATCAGTTCCAAGGTAGTCAAGAATATCCAATATAATTTATCCAAAACAATCACATATTATTCCAAAATCACTACCTCAGTATCAGAACTATATTATGATTTATCATTCTCTCAACCATATATTTTCCAAAAATTTATCCTGCTATTGAGTCACTTTTCTTTGTTCCACATAATCTCAAGTCCTTAATGAAATAGTACTACAGTACAATCCTTATATACTCCATAATTATTATAACAAGTACATTGTTGATACAACACTCAATTGACATAATCAACAAAAGAACTCTAATCATTCCTCTTCATCTGTGGCAGTATCATAACTTGGTTATTATCCAATAACATCATTTGCGGCATAGTCTGATGACTGGGACATAGGTTCGCGTAGTGTCCAAACTCTTTGCAAATGAAGCATTGTACATTTAAAACCATTTTCTTACCCTTGCAGTCATGTACTTTGTGCCCTTTTCCTCCACACTTATAACAAACTCCCATTCCTTTCAGGCAAGTTCCAGGGTGTCTCTTTCCACAGTTACCACATATGGGAAAATTCTTCTTTTCCCTCTTCCCTTTATCCATCTTTCTCTCTTCCATCCTTTTCTTCTCTTGCTTCCCTTCAAATCCATAGGACTCAGTAAACTCTTTACATATCTTATCAACACATGATATTATTTCTTCATATGATGATAATACATGGGAGACTATTTCTCTTATAAATTCTAGCTTAAGACCATGAAAGATATGATCCTTCCTTCTCTTTGAATCATGTGTATTTCTGGAGTTCTCATTCCTTCTACTGGGCGCCATTTCTATACCATGGCATAAACTAGATCAGTTTATGAATCAAAACACATAATCCCATACTTATAAAACACTTAACATAAATTGAACTATTTATGGATATAATCCATAATCATAAGAATGTTTTCTTTGAGGATGTATATACTCATAATCCCTTCAAAATGATATGTAAAGAAAATGAGAGTTATCCTAAGCATATCCCCCGGGAGTGTCGTAACCAAGAGTGCATCAAGGCCCATTGTCGTGCACCAGTTCCCGTTCGAGTCTAGCTCAAAGCGGTGTTTTCGGGTTTTACCCCTAGGTACATCTGTTCCAGAGCCGCCTCTACCTGCTCGTATCCATACAGGGATGTATTGCTCGGAAAACTCACAAAATCTCTACAATACCAAAATTCTAGGAAGTTCTTCTATACTAATCCTCAAAGTTCATCTTAGGTCTACGCGCTCTAATCAGAGTTTATCTAAATCTAGTTTCCAAGGTTTGTACTAAACCTCCTCTGATACCAACTGTAACGCCCCGACCCTAGTTGCCTAGAGTCGGTGCATTATTACATAACATTAGCATGATCACAAGAAAGATAAAATCTCGAAAGACCGATTGGTTTAGTAGTCTTGGAAACACTAGATATATTCATAAGTTTTACATTACATCATAAAATGAAAAACTACTACAACAACATAACGTTTCCATAGTCCACACTATAATCCCCTCATAATATCCCTGCAGGTCATTCATAACTTACATCTTCACTTCCTGGGAAAAATAAAACATAGAAAAGGGGTGAGCTCAAATGCCCAGTAAGGATAACAATATAGCGGAAACTTTCATCAATACGAATAAACATTTAAGGCAATGTATAACTAAAACAAAATCCTTTTAAACATGAACTTTCAACATGGTATGGCATAAATAAAATGAAATAATGCCATTTACTTATTCACATGGATATTTACTAATCGAATAATCACATGAAAAAATCAATAACCACTTTCATAATGTTGGAATGCATAATGCCAGACTATCATAACCACATAGCCAAGGCCTCATGCCAAGACTACAAATAAGATTTTTTCAAGGCCTTGTGCCAAGACACTAGTTTGTCTCATGAGACCTACCGATGCATCGAGTAGCTATAGCGGGCTCCACCCGTCACATATTAAGTCCAATGCATTCCCATATGAAAAGGTTTAAACATAACATAAACATTCGTATTAAAACTAGCATACGAAATGTCAATACTTTCACCATAAACTATGAATGGTATAAAAATAGCACATCCATAGTCAAAAATATCACAAAACCTTCAATACAATATAGAAGTTTTGTATCATAATAAATCAACTTCAAATAATCTTAAAATCCATCAAAGGATGTTGACATAGATGAAATAAAAATTCTTTTTAAAGAAATATCTCCTTTTATTTTGAAATAATTTAAGATCCATATAAAATAAAACATTTTCATTGAAAATATTCTTATAAGCTTGTAAGGGAAACTCTGAAGATTTTATAACGGCAGAAAATAGCCGCACCCACCGTATAAGTTAAAAAAACATTCTTACCTTAATTCTGTAGAAAAGGTTAAAAAGGACCTTGTTTTGAAAACGACCGAAAGATTCCTTTATAAACCACTTATAAAAGTCAAAAAGGGTATAAATGACTTTAACTCATATTCTAGTAAATAGTAAAAATGTTTTGAAATGCATTTTTAAGAAACATGGATGTGGATGATAAAGAGATCCCAGTAGATTATTACGTATAAACAACCTTGGATAATGAAGAGGTTGTAAAGTAAACCCTTACCTTGTACTTTTCCTTGGTTGTGGTAGGTTAACCTCCTGTATAATGGTGAAATAGTTGTTATTAAATTATACAAGAATCATATATAATAATATGATATCATATATGATCTTTTAACATTGATTTGTTAATAATATCTTAGAATTATCGTCGTTTCGGGTGTTAACTTACTCATTTTATTTATATGTTTTGTTACATAATCCATGGTTGTTGTATCTTATTCTTATCCAGAATGATATCTAGTCCTTAAAAATCATTTTTAAATCATCAAATGATAATTATACTTGAATGGTTACGATGGAGAATGAATCTCTTCGCGTTTGTGGAGACGGTAGTCCGTACGTACGCACGAGCGACAATATCATTCTTTTGATATTAAAATAATATATAAATGAATGGTATATCATATATACAGAATCATTAACATGTTATATTTATTATTTACATGAGTTACACATCATTATTATACCCATCCCAATAATATTATATTGAATAACAATTACACCACGACGTGGAGACGGTAATCCGTACGTACGCACGTATGGTGACATGTTATTCAAAGGGTGGATAGAATACTGAATATGGTTGTACCATACTTATAATAACATCACAGTATATGTGAGATACTGGAGTTATTATTTTAGAATGGTAAGAACAAAGGAAGAAGAAGTGGAAGAAGAAATGAACTTAGAAAAGGGTGGTGAAATCATTACCTATTCTTCGGGTTCTTCCTTTTGATTTGCTAAAAAGGGATCCTTAGGTTGGCTTTCTGATCAAACTAATGCCTCTAGGTTGTAGTGAGGGATGTTGGGAGAGTATTTGGGCAGAGTTTGGCCGAACCAAAAGGCTTTGAAGGTGTGAAGAAATGAGAAGGAGGAGTGCCCTTTTATAAGAGGGGTGAGGGGCACCTTTGGAAAAGCTAGAAATATTAATTTATAATAAATTCATATTCGGTTTCCAATGGCTCAAAAGTTGACTATTCAAAGGCTAAGGTGGTAATAGGTCTAAAACCACTCAACCAATAGAATTTAGAAAGGTTTGGGTACTTATATTAACCTTATCTTTAAGTATTAACTCTAAGTTAATTAGTTTCACTTTTACAATGTCTCTTTGTATTTTTATATAATATGGTTAATAAACTTACTATATACATCCAAGAGACCCCCAAGTGGTCCATTAATGATGGACCTATCCTGATATAAGTCTCTTGGCCGAACATTAGATTTTTAGGAATTTAATATCAATTAATAATATAATATTTGTTTTAAGAACTCTTTTATGTCAATTTTGACACTATTCAATAGTTGATTTTTGTGAAACTCATAACAGATTGATTACTTCTAAAAAAGTCAATTAAATCAATCCTAATATATCCTATTATCCTAGAAAATTAGTTTAATTCATTAAAAGTTTCATATTATATTTGTTTGGGTATTTATAATATTAATTATTTTAAATTTTCACTATTATAGTAATTACTTCATCATCATTGTGTCATAAATAAAATGAATTATTTAATGTCTAAAAATTATAAATAAAATATCATTATGTAGGAAATATTTTTAGCTTTCTAATGAATATTTATAATCTAAAATCCAACATATATAACCCTATGTAACAATTGTTGTTCTAAAAGATATATGCTTGTGTCATTTTTGTATTCATTTTAACTAAATTAAAATAAAGTGTCATTATCACTTACAAGTGGATCCATGGGGTCCCAAAATAGACCCAAAGATTCTCATGGTCTACCATGTATCAACCAATAGGTTTAAGACACGTTTTAAGGTAATTTAGTATTATTATAATATTATTTTTTAACCCTTATTTACCGGATTTACCCTTAACCATGGTAAATAAAATATTTACCGCAGTAATTATTCAAAATGTCTAAAAATAAAAGTTACCTATTTACACAATTTGAACATCCTGATTCCAAATATGGAATCCATTTTCCTAAATTCAAAACACAGAAGTGGCAGAAATTAATTTAAAATTAATTCCCGTTGTCAAAACAAAAAGCGTGTTTTTAAGAGATAATAACTATCAAAAGATTGACACTTGTTTATGTTCGGTTTAATTGTAAAATTATGTCCAATGACCAACATTATATTAAATAGTAAAAATATATTCTAAATATATTTTAAAACCACTCAAATTCATAATTTATCACTATTAATTATTTTGATTAAAAAAGTTGTTTTTAATTAAAATTTAGTAATTTTCACTATTCATCAAAATATGAAAGTTATCCGAAAAGTACCAAAATTTCACCTTAGGCTAAATTTGATATTCCTAATCCAAAAATGAAGTCCATTTTAAAATATAATATATATATATAACTTCAAAAAGTATGTATTACTATTCATAACAGCTAGTTTGATTGGTTACGGTGTGTTAGAACTCGAAGTTGCGTACAACACACGCTACTGTTTTATTCAAAGGAAAGCGTACCGTGGAAGCTTGGGATGTTTCATTTTAAATTTTTTGATGTCTCCATTTAGTCAAAATGTTTAAAATATTGTATTTAAAAAGGTTTCACTATCAAAAGTTGATAAAAGTGCAATACTGAAAATGAATATGTTCTTGCATTATGACTAAGAAACTCATAATATGGATTCTAAAATTATAAGGATTATATAAAGTTTAAAATTTAGTTAATATTATTCATGACCTCTTTTAATGGATTTTTTTTGGTAAGTCATGGTGCAATTGAACTCAGTGTTGCGTGTAGTGCAAGTTATTGAATAACACACTATGAAATCTTGGGGTGTTACAATATATACCTTTGTAATATTTTTCCTCTTCTTTAACTATATATTAAGGTATAATTTTATTATGAAAATGGTATCATTATTTTTAATTATTCTGTTTAGAATGTTTGATATGATAAAACTAGTATTTGAATATATGATTGTTAATACTAGCTGGATAAATGAAAAACATTTTTGTAGTTTTTATTGGCTATATATCAATGTGGTTGGTTATTTAGGTTGATTAAATATAATATTGTGACTTGTGGATTAAGAATGTTCTTTTTTATAGATTGTTGAAAACTGAATTTAAAATGATACATTTTTTAATAATTCATATTTTCTGATAGATGATTTATTAGCATGCATATGGTTGGAACCTATGATAAATGAATCACTTAAATAACTATAGTAATGAACCATGTTTTTAAAAAAGAGAGATAATTTGGGTTTTTTGAGGGAATGGTTATTCGAATTATTATTCATTGTTTTTATGATATAGATTCCCTATAGATATTCATTGTTTTATTAATGGGTATTGTGATTTCTCTTGATGTAATCCTTACAATGTGATTTAATGTTAGACTATGATGGATGATTGTATAGTTAGATATTTTTAGGGATATCATTAGTTTGGATAGTGGTGTGTTCCTGAGATTTTGGTGTGTGTGGTGAAATTTTTGGTGGTGTCTTGGATGGAAGTGGTACATATGGAAAGGTTCAATACATGGATTTTCCATTTTAGTGCTAAAGAAACTGGATGTGTGAGTGATGTTATATCTAATTAAATAACATGATTTAAAATTGTATTATTTCTACATTCATTTCCCCACATCTTGACATGTTTGGTTATTCATTCTCCATTCATATATTTTATGATAACATTTTTTGTCTTCTATAATACATTGATTTATAATATGATTATTAATATTAGTTGTTTAAACTAGGTAGAGATGTTTTTATTGGAATGAAATTTCTAATAGTTAAGATAACTTATGAGATTGTTTGGCTTATGCTTGAAGAGCATGATAATCTATTGAGGATTAGGCAATGTAATTTTTCAAAATTAACAGAACTATTAAAATAATAATGACTTTTTTTGAAGAATAATTAATTAAATTATATATATTATGAAATAGTCATATTTTTATAGGCTACCTGGTCCTTATATATGGCACTAGACTGTCTGAGGGATGATAGTTGTAGTACATCATAATATTTTGTGGAACAACATAGTATATTGTGAACTAAATATATCATGTATTTTTTTGTGATTTCATATGCTTCCCACCTGTGTAAATAAGGTGAATGAAACTGAGTTGACACATGGAGGGTGTTTTCCACAATCTACCAATTATAGAGGAAATTAATTATGGGTGTCCCCTCTTTTCCCACCCACTTATCATAGTTTCTTATAGTATACATAGTGGTTACATTTCCTAAATATTATTTTATAAGGATATGCTGGATATTGGTTTTTTCACTCAAATTTATTTTTGGATATGATATCAAATTGATTATTTTAGGTGTGTAGTATATCAGAAAATGAAATGTAGGATAAAAAAGCTATAGAAATAACATTGTTACCATATTGATATGTGGAATCATATGGTGAGTAAATGTGATGTATGAATTGCGTGGTGCATAATAATGTGATGCATGGGGGAAAAGTAGGAAAACGCGTCACTTGTGTCCTAAGAAACAGGTAATTTTATAGAAGGAATTTTTTTTATAAGAGAATAAAACATAAATAAGAAATCTATTATGGGATTGGGTAGTGGTGTACCTTGTAGCAATGAGATACATAAAAGAAAAATATGTTTGAAATCATTTTCATCTAAAAACAAGTATTAATGAAGAATGAATCATGGTATACTATGACCAATATAACAGGCTCATTGAATTGGAATATATGGGTATAATTGACATAATAAGGAGTTACATATTAACACCATTATTTTTATAATATGTATTGATAAATTTATTTGAAATAAGATAAATTTTTTGTTAAAGTAATTTTATTCTATCAAATATATTTTCAACAGAAAATATTTTCCGTTGTTTTTATTATGTAATATTATAAATAATTCACAGAATATTTAAAAAATTATTTCATAAAAATAATATCAATTTTGAAATCACAAAATCAAAATTAAATTACGGTTAATTTGTGGTATATTTGGAAAATGAATTATTTTCTTTTTGTGAGGAAACCATTATTATTTTTATTGAAAAATATATTTTTATTCATTAAAAATATTTATATTATAATTATATTTAATGTAATGTTATTTATTTTATATTTTATACATTCCAATTAAGAAATATGAATAAATTTAATGGTTTCATTTAGTTTGAATAATTTTTTATACTTCAAAAAACTTTTTTATGAAAAAACAATTTAATTGCATTTTATTTTTATGATTATTTTAAATGAACCAACATATAGTAATTAATTCCTGGAAAATAGATATCATATTTGAAATCAATTTGAACAAATTTAATATGTTGGTCATATTTTTTTATGTATAGTGAATATATTATATTTTTATTCCCACAATAAAGTAAAAAATAAATTTATTAAGACTAAAATAATGTGATATGTATTAAAATTAATTCAAAAAATTAAGTATATTTTATTTTAAGAGTGTATAACGTCCATAATCATAAAAAAAATAATGTGACATCAATTTTTACTTAATTTTTATTTTTACTATTATAAATTTAGTATTAAAGATAATGTCAACACAACTTTTGTCAAATATATAATATGTTCTGATGGGGAAAACCCATATATTAATATTTTATAAATTAACATACTAATGAGTGTTTAATTTTTATATCATGCCAATTTATTTTTAAATTGATTTTCTAAAAACATTACCCTCAATTAGAAATCATAATTGAAATCTTTCTTGATAAGAAGTAAAATACTTATGTAAATAATTCTAGAAAATAATAAAAGTAATATTTTCCATGTTATAATTTCTCATGTATTTTATAGATGAATTTAAAATTCTATTGATTTGATAAAGGTTTATAATATCATTACATATCTATATAGATAACCATAAAGTCAACTTAAATTATTATTTCCAAAATTTACCTTAATGATATTTTATGATATATTTTTTTTAAAAAAATATTTAAAAATTCCAAATAACATTTTAGAGGTCAATAAAGATGATTAGTGCTCTAACATATTATTCCTTGAAAATTTATGTTCCTATTTTCACTATATAAATTATTATAAATTGTTAATACTAAAAAAAATTCATCACGTTGAATGTTAAATTTGGTTAACTATGTGGTTTTATGCATAGATAAGGTTTAATATCATATCAAAATCAATAAAAAATAATTTTTTTTTATAAGTACATAATATTTTATTTATCATTAGATCTATGTAATTATGGAACCATTTTACCTGAGTTAGTCACAAAAATTATTATTATATATCACTTATATCCAATAAAATGACATTAATTATATATTTAATATAACAATATATTAATAAAAGAATAAAAAAATTATTATTTCTGTCCAATATAATTTTATATGGTTTCAAATATCATTCACGGTCCACATTCAAATCACTTATCCTTTTATTGTAACTTTCATGACCCATATTGGGAAATATAATTCACAAAATGGTTTAAATGCATCAAAAATAAAAAATGAGTATGAAAACATAACAAAAAAGTCAAATATTTATTGGATGAGATTATTTCAACCCACAATCTTGTTATCATTTAATTATTTTAATTTGGTTCCATTTTAAAATGAAATTAATTAATATTAATATAATATAGTATGTAATTAAATGAGTTCTTTTCCACTCGCATATTATATGGACCATCCTCTCTAATATTATTCACAATGAGTGATCCTTATTGATCATAAAAAACTGAAACTAATATCATACATGATTACATCAATTGATTTCATATCTCATGTTATTTCTAATAGACCACCCCTTATTGTCATAAGTTGATAGAAAAATTAGTTTTCTCAATTAATAGATATATCACTAAACAAATAAATTTTTAATTTATTGACTCGAATATCTACAATAAATCCCTGATATCCATTATAAAATATTTTCTCTAGTATATATAAAATAGTAATGTTTTATTATGATGATTTAATAACCACCAATCTGATTATTTCCTTTCTATTGAAATAGAAATTACAGTTCCTCCACCCATATCATTAATTATCTACACATATAATATAATTCATTTTTCATAAAACAATTTCAAGGAAAATTATAATGATGAATTTAATAAAGATATATTTGTTATTTATGGTATTATTATGGTTCTATGAAGGTTAATTACTATTTACCTTTATTTCATTATATGCATTGTAAAATGGAAAATGGCTTATCTGTAAGTACAACTTACATTCTCCATGAAATTGTGGAACCCATTTTTCTTTGCATAATTTTATGAATACAATTAAAATACTAAATAATTATTAAATATGATAATATTACATGAGTATTAAATTTTAAATGATATAAAAGTCATTAATTTATAATTATAGGGACTTCTAAAATGAAACATACATGGAAAATGTTGTAGTTAAAACCTAGAAGGGAATTATTTGTAATAATTGTTAATAAATATTTGATAACATGATATATAAAAACCATATATTGTATGTTATTTCTGAATATTTTTTTGTAAAAAATGTATAATAAATATATCTTTTATTTTATAGTAATTTAAAATGCATATGAAAAATTTAATTTGTTGAGGTAAGTGTTTTATATTAAAATATCATTATTTATCTGGACTATTTATCATCAAGTATCCCATAATATATTTCATTATCTATATCTATATAATATAATCAATAATATACACCTATTTTTTATATTAATTTTTTAAATTTAATTTCCTCCTCTTTTTATTTTAAACTAGTACTCTGCCCGTGCAAATGCACGGGACTATCAATTTTTTTCAAATCATCTGGTTCTACATCATTCAAATAAATATATGCAATAGAATTATTAAAATAAAACGCTGATAATGAAGCTAGTGGACTTAATGTGACAAATGTAAATGGAGTGAAGACTAATGATGGAAGAGATGGAACATGATGGAATGGGAGAGGCGGGTATCAATGACAGAGATGAAATGAAAGATGAAGGTGGAGGATGAGATGAAGGAAAGATGTGATATTGAGATAAATTATTGAATTCAAGCTAGAGAGATTTCCATGGTTTATATATTATAATTGTATTCAATGGGCTTGAAATGATGCATATGTGCGGACTAGTAGGAAACATGAATGCATTTCATGTGGTGTCATTGAATGATAATTAGTATCTAAAGAGAAAAATTGATCAGATGATTCATCAATATTTAAGTTAATTTGAATTCCCTTTAACAATTGAGGTTTTGATCACTAAAATCATGTTTATGGGAATAAAGGAGTCCACAATTTTACTGTATTCATATTAAAATATATTAAATCTATGTAAATGAAGCTACCTTGGAACTGCATCGTTATCAGTTAATTCAAACCATATATATATCAATTTTTCTCAATCACCTCTATATAACACCACAATGGTAGTTACACAAGAGATTTAATGTTTACAATATGAAAATAAATTACAAGAAACATAGGATGGAAATAGAGACAAATTAAGGGTATGCCAAACCTTCAACCACTTCAAAAGACCTGATAACATGAAGTTGAATCAAAAAAACTGATGAAGACATATTCAATATTGATATAACACGAGAATCAATATCATTATTCTATATAAATTCCAATCTTTATAATGAATAAGTGTATTTAGAAAATCTAAACACATAAGTGCATAAAGATTCCAGAAACCAAAAGTTCTCTTCCTATATTTTTGTTACTAAAATTTCCATAATCAATGTATTTCTCTAATGGTTGATCCGAAATTCTATGCCCAAGCATGTGATGAACCCAATGATAGGGTTAGTCGAGCATGGTTATGAAATGAGAGGAAACATTTCTTTGGCATTCAACCACAATGCATGAATGAAACATGGTATATAATGTTATCAAACCTCAACAAAAAAGTAGAAATCATAAATTATATTGGAAAAGGATTGAATGTTTATTGTCTAAAAAATTGAAATAGTAGACAAGAAGTAACATATATTTCAAATAAGAAAAGTTAATAAAATAAAACATGAAATTTGAAAAACCCATTCTGGTAGAGGATATTATGTTATCGAACCAAAAAAATAGCACTCCATGTTTTCACATACGGTTACATCTTAAAAGAGATGGGTTAAAAATCGGACATTAACTAATGTTTTTAATTGTATTCAGTGTCCCCTTTGGATTCAAATAGTCTGCATATTGCTGTGTTGGATATATCTTCCATGTAATGGCTTGATATGTTCCTGCAGTAAAGAAGCACTGAAGGATATTTGTTGAGAGTAATATGGATTCCTGCAGCACATATGTATAGTTCAAAAAATTGTAAATTGAAAATCAGTTCACATTACATTCTATACATGTCATAAAGGGTTTATTTGTTCATTAAAAACGTTCATACATAGTTTCATTTACTCATTAATAAAGGTACAAATAGTATTAGATGTAAAACATGTAAAAGGTTATTTGAAAATAACAGATTTAATATGGTACGTACATAACCTTGGAAAAACAACACCCATTTTTAGTCAAATTTTTCTGTTTTTTATTGTAAATATCCTTCAAATGGAGATGTAGTTCATGGATTTATATTTCCAGATTTTTAAGGCATTGTAACAATTTGATGGAATGAATCATTAGGATCAAACTATATTTGAGACATAGGGACTCATAATACATCTGTTATTTAATGTAAACATTATTAGATTTATCATGTTGAATAGGTGGGGAATAAGGTAAAAATATAGTATATGTTGATAATGATGAAGGAAAAAAAATATATGAAGACTAAGAGCATGCTTTGTGGGTTTTACCAGGATGCTATAGAACTTGAACTAAGCATTGTAGGCAAATTCCATCGGTAGTGTCTAAAGGTTCTTCATTATTGACATAGATTAAAGAAAATCCAATAGTAAAATAAACAAAATTGCCAATAATGATTATAGATAATGTTTCTTCAAATTCCAATATGGATATTTTCCTAACAGAAAACATAATTTGAAATCAAAGATCATTACAATGGATCCAAAAAAGAATAATAAGCATCATAAATTGTTTTCTATATTAATATAATAATGAGTTTCTTTAAACTGAAAAAAAATGTTTTATATAAATTTTACAGATTACTATAATTCAAATAAGTTATTTACATTGCATACGAGGTAAGGATAGAAAACATTAAAATTATGAATGGATAAAATTTTTTCTACAACTATTAATTTGATTTCTAAACGTATAATGAAAGTAAATTAGAAAATTTTGATTTTATGTCAACCCCAAATAGCTTTCCATTTTCAAGACTTCAAGAACATGTAAAGTGGCAAAGCTGTTTGGCCATTGACATCAACCTGAATCATCTTATATCATTTTGTCTCAGAATCAGTAATACCTAAATCAGAAAGGTGCAAAAACAATGACTAAAATGAATGGAAATTAAATAAATAATAACAAAAAATAATAATAGAAAATAATAATAAAAAATAAAATACATGTCTTGATGATCAAATATAATTCATTATACCATATTCTCTCAGATTTCAAGCCAAAAAAACACATGTTTTTTAAACTTGTATTTTTTTGAAAGAGAATGTAAATGAGAAAAATATATGCAATTATTAAATACCACACAATTTTAATGTTAAAAAAAGTTTTCAATATTTTTTATAGAAGGGAGACACTTTATAAAAATCTGTGGATTTTTTTATTGAGACAAAATATATATATATTACACATTGTGTGTAAAAATAGAATTATAAATACGTATTTAAATTATCTATATAGTATAATTCTTAAATCAATCACTATTGGGCCCTAAAATTTTACCAAACATAAAATAGAAAATAAACATTTATACAATGATGAAAAATATAACATGTTATTGATAGTCTTTATAAATTAGCAGCCAAAACACCTTGCATTAAAGACCTCATGCAGGTACTCCTAGTAATTATAAAGTATAATGAAACCTAATATGTTAAAGTGAATTAAAATACTAAATGATTACCTTGTAAAGACACATCATTCATTTTTCATTTTCATGGTCAATAAAAGAATTCCCACATGATGCACCTTCCCCTGTAAACTACTGTATAAAATTACAATAAAGGATTCCAAAAGATAAAAAATTAAAACCGATTGATCTAAATGTCAATGAAAACAGAAAAAATAGTTAGAAAATGTCAAAAGTATAACATGAAATAAAGAATAATAAGAATGGACACATCGAAACAATACAAATGTACATATGTATAATCATATGATGTTATCTATTCAACGTTATATCATTCTACCATCAAAAAAATAAATGTTCTAATAATATTGTATTTTTTGGGAAAATAAGATGGGGACAAAAAGGAAAAATGTTAATACAACATCATTTTGAAGGAAAAAATTGTAATGATTAACAGTCTATTGAGATAAAAACCTAGTATTTCTTAAATGCATAAAAATTCATGAAATATGAAGCATACCTCAGAAAATCAGAGTTAGTCAAAACCTCAACTGTTGAAATTGAACAAACATTTGAATAAATAGAAAAATCGTCATCCAAATTAACCCTACAACATGAAAATCAGAGGGCAATTTTAAATGAAACATAATTTTGAGGTATAACAATTCCAATGACTAATGGTATATTGGGATAAAAATCAAGTACTACTTAAATACATGAAAAAACATGCAACATCAAGCATACTTGAGAAAATAAGAGTTATTTAGATCCCCAACAGTAGAAATAAAACCTATATTTGAGTAAATAGAACAGTAATCATCCATATAAAACCAACCACATGAAAATTAGATGTCGTGATTCATGGAGCACTGACCGAGTTCCTAAAATGTGGGAAGACTGAAGAGAGGTGGAGGCATAGTTGGAAGATAGAGGCTCAGGATCAGGGGAAGGTGGACGCTGGTAGCTGGAAGGTGGAGTCGAGTAGATGGAAGGTGAAGATGGATATTTGTAGCGGGACACAGATATTTAGACAGAGAGGAGGGTCGGGAATGGTGAGAACGGGAGTGAAGGATCGGGGGAATGAGGGGACGAAGGGAGCAAAGGGAGATGGGGGAGCGTAGGAAGCATTGACATCTGTTGAGTTGTTTATTTACTGTAATCAGAAGAAGGTTAATGGTGAAGACAAATAATAAACAGACTAATGAAATAGGATAAAGTATTATGGACTTTTCATTACCTTTTGTAAAATTAAAAATAATATAATGAAGAATAGAAGGGATAAGTATTGAAATCTAGTAGGATTAAATAATAATTTTAAGAAGATAATGTAAACCCTCCTGGAATGATTTTAAAAAGATAAAAATAATTTCAGACACCATAATCATGGTGAAAATTTTATTGTTTCCATGCAATGGAATTTCTACAGATTAATTATTCTCATATTCATTAGTGTTAGACAGTTCTAGAACTATTAGGAAGAGTCAAAACACACAATCTAAACCAATCCAAGATAAAATTTCGTAAAACTATGAAGAAATTTATTGTAGTAATGGTTAATTGTAAAGTTTATAATCTCTGTAAAGTCTTGATCTGGTACAGAAATCATAGATACTGAATGTACAACAATGCATACAAATAGTCCAGTGATAGATGGTATTAAAAAAAGGTTATAGATAATATT
Organism: Viscum album; assembly: GCA_963277665.1. Taxonomy (NCBI): domain Eukaryota; kingdom Viridiplantae; phylum Streptophyta; class Magnoliopsida; order Santalales; family Viscaceae; genus Viscum; species Viscum album. The sequence continues at coordinate 1,645,047,706 of OY728145.1, forward strand.
GAGAAGAGGTTAGAATAATCCATATTATGGTAATCCATCTGTAATACTGAATTAATATAATCCATGTGAGGGTACTAAATCTGGGCTAAAATTAGTATAATGAAAGATCACACATGAAATAAAGTTATAAAACCTACATGCACAACAACACGAGATGTTGTAGAGAAGATTAGGCCATTTGTCTAGAAAAAACTAAACATAGCCCATTCTACCACTATTTTCATGACATAGGCATTCTAAATCATAGATAAGTATGAAATACAGTTACTTACCCTTTTCAATGTCCATATCATTAAACAAAATAAGTGGGATCTTTCTTCTAGACTCCAGTGAAAACATGATTCAATACATCACTAAAAAGGTCAGAATAATCCATGTGAGGGTAATCCATATGGGATGAAATTAATATAATGAATGATCATACATGGAATCTAGTTATTAAACACACCTTCACAAGAACACGAGATGTTGCATAGTGGATTTGGCCATTTGTTTAAAAAACCGGTAAATAAACCCATTCAACCATTGTTTGTTGGTCATAAGCATTCTAAATCACAGATAAATTTATAATACAAGTACTTACCCATGTCAATGTCATCATCATGAAACATAATAAGTCAGGTATTTCTTCCAAGATCTAGTGAAATAGGATTCCATTGAACATTAAATTTACAAAAAATGCAAATGCTTATAAAGTGACATCTAAGAATGCAATCATCATGTTAGAAAATTTTGAAAGTCCTTTAACACTTTATTTGATTAGACCACATGGAGCCACTTCATTTGACCAGATCACACTTGAATCATTAAGAAAATAAATTTTGGATAGGAAACATACTTTATAAATGCATACACGAATAAGTGCTATAATAAATTTTTGAAATGTGTTGTGAAACAGATCCTTACCTTTTTTATCCAAACATGTCATTTCTATCTTGTTTGAATTCAATACATTGATATCCCAAATTTTATATAGCATCTCAAAAAAAAGTTATGAAACCATTTTATATGATATGTCAGCTTTTGAGAAGTGTAATTTTACACAATACCTGTAGATTTATGTACCACATAATCATATGGGGAAGGAGTAGTTTCAGACACGTGGTTATATTTAACTATCCTTAATAGGCCCCAAATGCCTCTCCAATTGCAACATGGAAGATACTATCACTGCCATCCATAAACAATGACTGCAACACAAATCAAATATAAAACATAAACAATGATGTGATGAAATTAATAACATTAGTAAGATTATTGTAGTTATTAGTGGAATGTGAAAAAGGAATTATGGGATAACAAATCTGTAAAAATTCATTCAAAATTATTGAAAAATATACTATTTTTTTGAACCAACTCAATTATATTATCATTATAAACATGATTTATTTCACACAGAGCACACTACATTTCACATAGATGTTGCGTGTAGTTTTAGAATATGTATCAAGGGTTAAAATGGAATTGGGAATTTATAAATCATGCTAGTTATAGTTTCTTTGGTAACCACTAGAGATTAAAAAACTCTTCCATAAGAAGAAAACATCATACGAAATTATTAAATCAAAAATAAAATAATATATATATAAATTAAATCATTACAATGTCACTATTGAAATAGAATATAAAAATGGACACATGAATCACTATTGAATATAAATGCAGAATTTAGTGTACAAAATTTGTAAATAAATAATAAAGAGATAAACAAAGGAGAAACAGAGTGATTTTGGCTGAGTAGAAGAGTGTGTATTTTAGATAAAACTGGAGGAGAAGTTGCCAGTGGTCGATTTAGGAGTTACCATATGAGAGGTATAATATGGAAGTAATCATTTGTTTTTGGAAAAAGTGATAGAAGTGTTAAACTGATGAGTAGGGAACATAGATAATTTGAAATAGAAAACATAAATTATAGTACACATGTAGTGATACACTATTATGAAAATAAGAACTCACTAATGTATACAATATACAAGTGAGGAACGGAAATATTTTTGATAATAAAGTCTAATGAATAAAGATATCTAGACATACGTAAACTGCTACAAGTTTTGATATGCTTGAACAAAAACTGTGAACCCTGGAAAAAATAATATGTGAATAAATATTCTCACAGACTGAAATGGTTTTTTAATTGATTAATTGGAAGAATAGGTTTACTATAATGACATAATAAAAATTCTTAAGCCAAAGGATGTACTGAAAATTTAAGAATGTTATTAAAAACTAAAGAATGTTTAAAGATGAAGAGACCTGATGTAGAGGACCAACGAATAGAGTGCTAGAATGTGAACGTTGGCCAAGAGCTGAAGTGCAGTAAACGAAGGTCGGGAGGCAAGAGTGATGGAGGCTGTCGTGGTGAATGGAGAGACGAAGTGATGGGCATGACTGCAGGAGATGGGGAGTTTGATTGCTATGAACGGAGAAAGAGACGACGAGAGAAAGAGATTAGAAATATCAGATATGAGGAGCAGAAGGAGATAGAGATTAGTATCCAAGAGTGTTGGAGATGGGAAGCCGAATAGTGTTGTCCGTAGACAGAGTGCCGGAGGAGGGAGCGGAGAAGAGGCAGAAATCCTAAGACATGGAGAGGGAAATCGCAAGCTCAAGAGGATAAATATTGAGGGAGTGAAATTGTATGTAGAGGGCATACGAAGACGACGAGACGAGGAGTGCTGGAGATGGATAGGAGGAAGAGACTTTGATAAAGATCAAGTAGTGCCGGATATGGGGAGCTAAAGGCTACTGTCAGTAGATGGATCGGCGAAGGTAGGAGCGGAGATGAGGCGGAAACCCCAGAATAGGGAGAGGAAAACCATGAGATAGAGAGAGGGAAAGTCGACGTAGTAAAATCGGCTGTAGAGGGATTATTTAAGATAATCGCTGAGAAGATGACACGTGTTTGGAAAAAACCTTTCTTTAGTGAGTATATAGATATACAAGAAATAATTTTTCAAAAAATCATACGTTATTTATCTTATTTATTGAAAAGCAATTTTCCAGGTATATGATTTGTAAAAATATATTTGGAAATTTTTTGTTGTTGTTATAACAATGTTGTTTTAAATAATTTTGTCCACTGAATAAATTTTTAGGAAATTTTTTAAGAGAAATCATCTAATCATTTTAAGAGTGAAGTATTATTGGATCATAAAGAAAAGAAATTAGAAAATAATCATTTTTTTAACATTCAAAATAAGAATTGATATTCACAGCTTCATTAAAGATGAATGATTTTAATACTATATTGCAATATTCCATGGTACATTTTATATAATATTTTTTCTTTTATTTTTTATGGAATTTTAAAATTTTAATGAAGATATATTGAAATTAATAGTTTATTTTCAACATGAAATACTCTAATTGATATTTTAATGGAATTTAAATATACTATGGAATCCATTTATTTTTCATATGATTTAATAGTAATATGATCCAATGAAACTATCCTTATATGTTTCATTGGATTTTTTCTCTATGATAATTTTATGTCATAAAAATCATTTATTTTCCATGGGTTATGCTATTATAAAATGTTTAAATATTAATTACACACCTTTTTTTATTTAAATATATGATATCTGATAAATGATTTGTTATATAGTGGATGAAAAATAAATTGATTATCATTAATTTATTAGTTTTCATGGAATTGTACTTAACTCAAATAGATAATCTAAAGATGGATATCTATAGAGATAATAATGAAAAGAATGGGGAGTGAACCTTGTTTATTATGTTACTATATCAACTTTTATATTCTTTGAGGGAACCATAACTAATGATATAATTAATTGTGTAGTGAACCTGAGAATTTATGATATTCTTTCTAGTGAGCATTAAATATATGATTATGTATATTCAGTAAACATAATTTTTATTATAATCACATTCTCTCATGGATATTTTATATATTTCATTTTTATTCTTGTATTATGAACAATGATGGATAATTCCAAGATTCAATATTATATTGAATGATATTATAGTTGTGGATTGGGAAATATAAATATCTATTTCTCATACCCATCAAATCATGAAATTTTCACATGATTATTGATATATCCATAGTATACCTATATTGAAAATCTAATCACATTCTTTTTTATGATTCCTTTCCCAATGTTATGATGAATGTTTTTTTACTAGGGTAATAATATTAATATTATAAGATATCATGATATTTGTGTGTTGTTTAAGATTATCTATTAAGTTATATGAATGTGTATCTTGTCGCTAATGATAATAAACCTTTTTTTTTATGTTGAATATAATTCTATAAATATAATATTAAAAAATAAATTAAGATAAATTTACATATAGACCATATGGGTCACTATAGTTGGTATTATAGATATTTATTTTCAATATTTTGATATTATAAATAGAACATAGTTGTGAAAACCTTGTCGATAATTCTAGGTATATGATAACTTCCTAGTGTTTTAGTGATGTTAACATTATATGTTTTTTATAGTAATATAATCATGTATTGATACTACAAGAAGTTGTGTTTATGAAACAATTCATTTATGGTCAATAACCCAAATAAGAGTTGGATGATAATATATATCAACCATTATAATGGTTGATAATGATAATTTCATTACTATTCACACAGTTTTACACTCTCCTAGGATATTTATGGGATAACTTAAATTTTCATTATGAACCATTAAGAATGATTTGGATATATAATAATGAATGATGGAATATGTCATGAACCAACTCGGATTCCATGGTACCCGAAAACCAATGATAGATCTGATGAGGCACAAATGGACATGTTAATTTATATGGGTTGGTGATTACAACATGGAATCAAACAAGATCAATAAGGAATTAATTTTAAGTAGATATAGTTCAAAAAAACAAGATAAAAAATCTGTATATCCATATCCTCATTAAGAATATTCTATAATCCAAATAGGTGTAAAACTACAAAATAATATAGGTTAGAAAATCATTAAAATGTACAAATTAACAATGAATTAATCTCATAAACTAGGTGTAATAACATAAAACAAATTCAGTAGTCACTCTCAATATGCCATGGTCAAATGGATCAAGAAAACCCACCACCTCTATATGGTTCTTTTACATTTCATGTACAAGGGGTAATAAAATCAAAATAATATTATTGTAAAATATATGGAGGGTGTTGTAAATCCAACAATTGTCTCACCAAATGTTCCATAATAGTCCCCATAAAAAAATAATTCACCCAATTTATATAAAATAGTAAATGGAATGATATATCATTTACATATTTAAAAAACATGGTTTATTTTCAATAGATATCCTATATTTGAAACATGTATTAAATTATAAATTTAAAATTATGTAGTTATATAATTCATTTGGAATTGATGAAATTATTCTATAATCAGTGTAATATATTATAGAAATACACAACAAAAACTGTGTTCATCTTCAATGAAGTATGTTAGTTTATGGATATAGGTTCTTGACATGTTTAAAATTAGTCAGAAGAACTATGCATTTTTCACATTTCAATAATTCATAGAGACAATTAAAATAATCAATATCCCATCGAGGGTAATAATGAAGAACCTTGATTTTTTATTGTTTTCATTGTCAATATGTTCCTATGATTAAATGATCCTAATGGGCTTATCCCAAGTAACCCATTAACTAAAAAGGATTCATATTCTCAATTAATCTAATGAATTAGAAAACAATCAATTTTTGAATCAATAATAATTTACAATAAAATTTTAAATCAATCATTTTTAATATGCCCAATAAATTTCAATCTTAAAATACGTTTTTTTGATAATTTTTTGAAATTTTAGTACAAAACCAATCATAGTTTTCATTATTTCAATTTAATAAATTTTTCATATAACATATGTTAAATCATTTCTTCTATTCTATTTTTTTCCAAACACACAAAATAAATCAATTTACCTCAGAATCAACGGTTTTGATTGAAATTTGTTCCCATTGAAATTCAAATTTTAAATAATATCAATTTAAGGGTCATAAATCAGTTTATATAATTTAAAAATAAATAATTAAATTATGTTTTACAATTTAGTGTTAAATATAAAATGAAACCCCGAACATTTTAGCACAGAATTAATTGATCAACCCCCACAATGTGAATCCCAATGAAAATCAAATGTTGAGATAATCAATGAATCATATAAGAAATGAAGATCCATATAATGGTATGTTAGATATAAAAACAATGTTATAATATATCAATATATAAGTAGGATATAAGGGAATATTATATGAAACAATATGAGAGGACATCCACTTACCAAAATGGGAATGGAAATATATCAAGACCGGTTTGATTCACCAATATGAATGTTTATACGAGGAAAACACAATTATATTGAGTCTTAAAAACCATGGAAATCATATTATTACCTAATGGGATGACTCATCCCTAAAACTAGGATTTTCATGAATTTAAAATTAATGTTTGTACATTTTTAATCTCATGTGCACGGTGAGAAAACCTGTCTTCATTAAGTTTGCCCCACAAATTGTATCACATTAAAATCCTTTGTATTTCCTCCCTATTGGGATCATGTTTTGGGAAAATATAAAACATTGTGCATCTTACCTCAATCCATGGGATCACAACATTCACATGTGGGGTGCATGATTTTGGAAAATATCATGCCAACCTTTCACAACTAAAAATCCATCCAAAATTCTCCAAATATCTACAAAAAACTGTTGACACTAGACCCACCAAAAAAATACCAACTAGGGTCATGAAATAGACAAATAAATGCATCAATAAATTAGCAACCTAACCATTATAAAAATATTCAATACCTAGTAATCCCGTCAAGATAATTTCATATTAAAGAGATAAGTACATTTCTATCTCCCTAGTGCCTCACACTCTCATGTCTAAAGAGAATTGGAACCATACTACCATAGCACATAGATCAATGGTTTCTTCCTACCAAGAAGTATATTTTTCTCATAATCAACTATTGGGACTGGGTGCTTATTGACAGATAAATTAGGTTCAACATCATCATCCTCCTCAATTAAGACCTTAAATTGGTAAGAAAGAAACATCTAAAGATAAGATACATGGAATAAATTATTTTTATATTTCATTTTCGATCTTAGATATAATTGATAAGACACATTCCCAACCTACTCAAATCCTCATAACGTCTCACAAAATGAGGTGATGGATTCCATTAACTCCTACGATTGCAATATACAAACTGAGTTGATATTGTTAAAAACCCCTTGTCACAAGTTGAAAAGTATAATGGCAACCTACGATATTTAGTATAAGATTTATATTTGAAATGTGATGTCGAAATTCTATTGAGAATTGACTTAATATTAGTTTTCATTTCATCAACCAAGAATTTCCCAAACATGGAATACTAATCAACCTCCAACCAATACAGTCATTATTTACATATTCATATATACATAGCCTCAAAAGGAGACAGATGAATTTTGGACTAGTAACTTTTGTTATAGGAAAACCCAACTCATCATAATGGAACTTCATAATATTATATAAAATCAAAATTTAAGCACATATAATCTCTTCTAGAATCTATATTTCTCATTCTACCTCACTATAATTTATCAGATAATATGTTGGAATCTTTATCATTGAAGATCACATTACCTCTTAGAGGCCTCAAAATAAAAAATAAGTGAATTCAGAGATTTATCAGAGACAATCATAGATGAAATAGTATAGAACATAGAATCCATATGTACATATTGGGTCCCCATGTCCTCAATGTTTTTTATATCAAATATGGGTATTAACTAATTCAATTTGTTAGTTGAATGATCAGAAAAGATATCTCATTATTCATTTGATGTGTATATGGAAATCATAGAAGAAATTCCATTGAAATCTCATCCCTCCATCACATCATCTATAGAAGTGGCTGGAATAAACCATAATGATTTTTCTGGTCATCCTAGACCTGTTGGAATATATAACAACATTAAAAAAATTCCTTGATGTCTTATATGATACCTGATCAACATAATTGTAATGCCATACCATAGTAAATACTTTTTCTACATATGATCACATCCCACTATGAATTATGAAAATATCCTATAAAATCTATCCACATGGATAAAATCAAAATATACCAGCTTACTTCCCTTTTGAATATAATTTTAATATTTGAAATACAACATACATTAAATTCAGTATTTATAAAACATTTCAAGCATATATTAAATTTAAATTTCATATATAATAAATTATTTAACTACTTATGGGTGAGTAAAACATTTTTATTATCAATGATATATATTTTAAATCATTCACAAAAATCAGTATGGTTATCTTCCATGATTTACATATTTTTATTGGCAATATGAGACTGACCCATCTCAAATCAATGATCACAATAAAAAACGTTTTCCTACATCCCGTAGGATCCAGATGAGAAGGGCTCTTCAATATATCATAGTGGAAAAACATGTAAATATAATTATTTAAAATATTTTTCAACACAAATCCATTAATATGTGATTCGGAACATGGAGTACATACCCCAAATTACCCAAAAAAACCACAAGGTTCTCTTGTTATTAAGAAATCAATAAACAATGGGAAAGTAATTTCATTTCAAATAAATCACCATTTAAAAATTAATTTCCCAAATTTCATTTTTAATATTCCATTTCAATTTTAAAATGAAAACATTGTTTTTTTGGCATTTATTTCCTTTAAAAAAAACATAGTTTTTCATCATATTAATCTATACCATTTTTAATTTAAAAAACCACAAATAAATTAATGATTTCCCTATTTTTTTAAATCAACCCCACAATTAAATTTATATTTGAATTTTTGTTTATTCTCAAAATTACACCCAATTCAAATTAATTTTTCAATTATTATGAAATAAATGATAAATAAAAAACAAGAAATAATTTAAACTACTCAGGAAAACAAATATTTCAAATTTATTTAAAATATAAAATGTATCCACCTATATTTAATAAAATTATTGAATTATCAAAACATAAAATATGAATAACAATAATTATATAAAGGGAGGATTAATAATGGATTAAATATATTATCAACTTCTAGAAAAGGGAGATTATATCCATCAATATCATGGTGATTTATCAGTCTCTATGGTGTAGAGAATGGATAATCAAAAGATAATATGATATAGTATATACCACATTCCCTAAGGAGATCAATAACCATTCGATCCACCATGATATGGGGTTGGAGGATCCCATGATGCTGTTATAGATCCTTTATAACAACAATATCAACGTATATCATAATGAGGTTACAATGATCTTATATAGGGGGTGTTATTGAATTTATAGTTAATTTTTAAAACATTTTATTCTCGTACAAATGGTTTGATTGTGAGGACTGTATAGTTAGACAAACATTGTTTGATAACCTTGATCCCCCTCTAGAATCACTTACCAAGGGGGTAGATGTTCACCTAGGTGGGAACAATGGTTGGAAAAACATTCACCTACATTGCATCCACCCAATATCTAGGGGTGAAATTCTTTTATTGGAAAGTGAGATGATAAGGGAAAATATTGTTCTAATATTTCAATTGAAAAAACCTTAATAATTCACAAAATTGCACCTGAAACACCATGAAACAACACACAAGAAAAATGATACAGAACAAGTTTCAAGGAATATCACAAAAAATGTAATGATGTGTCAAAACCGATATAAAACTAGCGAGGAATATATTTTAAAGAAAGGTTTCAATATTTAATAATCCTATGAATCAATTTCATATATTATACAATTTCATATTATTATAATTGTTTCTTAAAATGTAATTTTTTCGTAAATTAATGTAACTAGGATTAAAACATATTATTATTGAATAAAAAAGAATGATTAATGAATATTGTCTTGGGAAACCAAATGAAAAAGTAGATGGAATGCATAAACATATGGTTATTCCTAATCATTTTACACTTTATATTATTAAAAATATCAATAATGGTTATTTTCTTGAAACAAATAATAAATGAAATAACAATTTTAATGAATAATTGAGATAATGAGGAAGAATATACATAATCATAATATATATAAGAAATATCAATAGGTAAAGGTACCAACATAATTATAAAATGTTATATATATATAAAATAAGAACATATGTAAAGGTATTTCTAAGTATAAATAATGATATCGATATATGGATATGATGCTCATAAAATGTAAAAATATAAAATTTGATTTTATATCTGTGTATAATATGTGAAATACCTAATCTAATTCCAAAATCCATGGGATAAATCATATATTAGGTCTATTACGTCCACCACCATGGAACACAATATATAGAATAATATTTATTTAAATAAATAGCCTAGGTATTTGACCCCATGACAGGCCCCTCACACCTCCAAACCCTTACCGTACCTCTACCAACGGTGGGGTATGGGTTGACTATGAATCGAAGGTAGGAATTATAATATACAAATTTTTTATGTGAATCGATTTAAATTTTTTACATGTTATAATTCAGTATTTAATTTATATTACTGTTATATATATATAATATTAGAGTTATAATAATCATTAAAAATCCATTTATTATTCAAGAATATTATTTTTTTAGGATTTGAATATCATATTTACTGACAGTCAAATTTTAAGAGACATGATATTGAGGGAAAAAAAATCTATAATATGGTATTGATGTTGAGATAATAATATTTCTTTGGGAAAGATATATAATGACTTAAATATGAGAGTATTAATGACCATTCAATTGATTTTTCATTATATGAAAATCTCATTTTTGTGATTTTTTGTGTAGTTTACTATTATGTTTTATTTATTGAGTATGTAGGAAAGTTTCCTGGAGTTTATGTGTTCATTGAGGTTGAATGTGATGTTATTTTTAGCTGAGTTTTCAATTTTACTCTGTTTTGCATAGAATACACTATTAAGGTATAAAAATGCATTTGGGATTAATATATGATAAAATGTAATTTTAATTATTGTATATTGGATTGTAGGATACATATAATCTTGATGGTTGAAAATTTATTGAATGATTTCATATTTTTTAGAGATATTTAAAGTAATGATAAGTACTACCTTTTAGCATAGTATCTAAATTTAATTTATGATATTTGAGTTATTTCTAAAATATTATAATACTATATAGTTATTTATTATGGCAATTAATTATATCTTGGGATGTGTTTCAATAGGGTGTGGTACATTTAGTCCCTACGTTTAGTATATTTTTTAATATTAATTACAATTTTGGAAGTATACAATAAAATATGATTTGTTTTAATATAAATGGTATGATATAAACCTTATGGAATAAAAATTATTTAATATTTATATTATTTATCTAATTTTGGATATTTTGTTACTTATTAATGGAATTATCTATGTTTAAACATTATGTTATTGTAAAAATATTTAAGTAAAATACATTATATCTTAACATGATTGATTAAATTTATTAATATTATATTTACATATTCACAAAAAATTTGATTAGTTTTATTTTTAATTAGAATAGAAATAAACATTTAATGTTTTTTGGATTTTTTTGAACAATTATATGGTGATGTTTGTTCTTGAGGAAAGAAAAAAACAATCGTGAATAAGTATTATTTGGATCAAAATTTTAGATTTTAGTGGAAAACGAGTATATGATATTATTATTATTTGCGTGAATGTTAATTACCATATGTTATAAATCTAAATGATAAAGTAATTTCTCAACACTATTAAAATGATCTTGAAAAAAACAAATATTATTAAATTCATTCCATATGAATATTTAGTATATTTAAGAAGTTATTGATGTATGTTTTCCCTCATTAACATTCTCATGGCCATTCAATTTCTTATGACCACTATTCTATGTCACTCCAAATTGTTGTTTAGGGATTAATATTGATCCTTACGTATAAACTATCAAATCCCAGTAATTTTCTCCTACTTGGAAACCATTATATGTGTTAATCTAGTTTATCTTCTTATTTCCCATTCTAACATTTCTAGATAATGTTTTATTTACCATTATTATGAAACTAGTTTTTAGAAATTAATTATTCAAATATCAAACCTTGAATTACCCATCAAATGTTTAATTTGTGATGACACAATTTACTAAACATGGAGGATATTGTAACACCATGACAATTTAAATGACCATTATGTCTGATTTAATATACAATGCACAATATTTACATTTAATGATTCGTTGAATATTATTACATTATGAGTATTATAACACAATTAATGAATTTTTTTGTATTAATCGAAGTAGGCTAATTATATAATATATTCAATGGTTATTATAAATAAATTTTTACTTATAAATTTTTATTAAATTTTAAATCATTTTTATTTTGGTAATTATATTCATCAAAAAACATTTTCATAAAAATTTATTACTTTGTATTTTTAATGTAATGTATTAAAAATAATTCTTTAAAATTTTATAAATTTATAATTTAAAATTTTTACATTATTTCTTTAATCAAAATGAAAAAAATATATTAATTTTATTTTGTATGATTTTTCCGAAAGGGTTGATTTTATGGTGAGCTATGAAAAATACTTTTTTATATTGAAAACTGTATTTTTTTAAGCATTCATAAATTTCCATAATTTAAATTTTTTAAGAATTTACATTATTCATAATATTTTATAATTAATATAATTATTTTCATTAGAGTGAATTTTTTGGTTGAATAATCTATATAAATATTTCTATACCACAATATCCTCTTAAAAAAATTATGTAATTTTTTTTAAATTTAAATTCGTCTCTATATAAAAAATCAATAATTTGAAATGGATTCCAAATAAGAAATTATGATTTTTAAATTTGGTAAATAGTAAATTTTATTTTACGCCAACATAAAAAGTAACCATAGAAAATTTTCAGTGTCATTGTGATTTTAAAATGGTTTAGTTAAAGTTAAAAACATTTATATGTCTTAAAATTAATTTATACTCATTGAATTATTTAATTTTATTAGTATTTTTCTTCCATAAAAACATATTATTTGATAATATGATCATTAATTTCCCTTTAACAATGATTTTGACCATTATAATATTTATATCGATGACAATTTCAATAATTTCACATGCAATTTCTTGATATCTTTAATAATATATGACCTAGTTTAAAACATATTTTTTTATAACTTAAAATATGAAATATAAATGAATTTATTAGCTTGGTAATCTATATTTTATATTTAGTGACTAAATTATCACCATAAAATGTTATCTAATAGTGACATGGTGTTTTTATAAGGATTTGGGTGATCAAGTAAATGATATGTAAAAAATAATGCAATTAATAATTTTTTGTGTTTTAGTGTGTTTCAATAATTTTACTGATAATATAAAAAATAAGGATATTTGATTGTTTTATATTCAAATTCAATTACTATCTTGATGAATTTAATGTCAATTTAAATGAATAATATCAAAAATGTCAACAAATTTATTTTATATTAAATAATAATTTTATAAATTATTTAAAAATCAGAAGAAATAAAAATTGGATAATTTGGATGATAAATGGTCAATAATTAAATTACATTAACCTTTGTAAGACAATTTTGATCATATAATAAAATTTATATCCCGTTAATACTGAAAAAGATGTTATGATGGTTAAGGTTAAGACTAGTAAGCCAAGTCTTTAAACAAAATGACATGGATCAAAATTATATAAGAACATTAAAAAATTATATTGGAATATAATAGTAGGACCATATGCTTCTTATAATATAATTAATGACATTATGGAACACATAATCAATAATTGTGCATACATTATATTATAATATTTCTTATTTTTCAAAAAAGTTAATTCAATAATATTAAATAAAAATCATCAATTTATTAATTGATTTAAAAATAATAAAAATATAATTTTTCTCTTTTTAAATTATAATGATTTTGATTATTTAATCCATTTTAAAATTATCTTTCACTTTTCCATTTATTTTAATATTCATGACCACTAAATAATAAATAAAAACATATCATGACAGTTTTCCAAAAGGTTAGTAGTGGGTTAAGACTAAGACGTTAGGGAAAAAAACCGAACCGTGTCCAAATTTTAGTTTATGAGATTACTAAAAATCATTTTTATATTCCAATATTATTTTATAAATTTATATCAATTTACTAATTAATATATCTTTATTTCAATTTAATACACTATGTATGTCCATGAGTTCCCCTATTCACACTAATAAAAGGGCCCCACCTATCATTCATTATTCTCAATCATTGAGAGATTATCATGGTTATAACCTATTATAATATCATCCAAGAAATTTTCTATATATCTTAAATATATTTTCCATTTTCAATCTTCATCCATTAAAGTCATAAGGTGTAAAAAAATATAGGCTCATTAAAGAAAATGTGTAACTCTTAAGCTAGTGTTTTCAATTCGATTTCATCATCAACTATCTCTAAATCCATTATACTCACTCATAAATAATTAATAAAATATAATAAATTTATTAATATGTTATCATTATTATATAACAATAATTATTCATTTTCATTCCATTTTATTGAATGTGAACACATCTCTAATGCATATGTACATCATAAAATTTCCACATGTCACTGTAATTTATTTTGCATCACTACAATATACGGATATAATTGATTGATTTAATTTATTTATTTATTATTTAGAATATAACTATGGTTCTAAATTTTTTCATTTTTCTACTTTCATTCTATTAATCCATCAAAAAGTGAAAAAATCATTTCTATGCATATGCGGATTACTATATCCATGGGGAGATTTAATTAATTTTTAAATACCTAATTATAAGATTCATTATCTATTAATAAGTAATGGCTAATTATTATTTTATTTACCTTAATAATTAGTAATATTATATGGATCCTTTATAAATTTATAATGACATAGAGTTCCGAACAGAAACATGCATTAACAACAAAGTTGTTGTCATCGAGAGTACTGATTTTTTTTAAAAATTGTTCAAAAAAGGTAGATTAGATTTAATATGGAAATATTATATGAAATTATATATATGATTATGGTCCTATAATACATGTTTAATATATATATATTAATAATATAGGAGGTTCAAATTCATAATAATAATGATATGGATTTGTGTTAGGGTTTTAAGTTACAATGTCATTTTTTAACAAGATTATTTATTATTAAGTTTTCAATAATGAAATTTCATGACACACATATAAATAATATAATTTAACACAATAAAATTTTTTAATTTCTATAATATAAAAAATTTATTTTTTATCTTTTTATTTACTAATTAGACAAGAATATTTTTTTTATAAAATCATTCTTTATTTCATTATTTGGTCATAAATTATTTTTCATCCCAATATAAGTTTTCTAAAAATGATTTCAAGAATCTATTAATATTATGAAATTAATTTTTTTTAATTTATATCCATTAATGAATTTTAAAAATGTAAATGTATTGTTCTTTTAATTTATCCAATGAGTTACAATTGGACTTTGTGGGAAATGTTAATGAAATGATTAATTTAGTTTAAATAATATAAACAGAAATTCCCACCATCATGAAAATTTAATGTTTTAATTAATCATTTTATTTCCCCATTTTTCATTTTAGTGAAAATATACTACAATTTTTTTTATTTATGATGTTTTAAAAAGAAAATAATATTTTCTTCATGAAATACTACACATAATATCATGAGTGACTTTTTTTAAAATATGTCATCCATTAATGTCACATATGATTTGACGGGGATATGATCCAATGGATAAAATTGATATTATTTATCATTATGGGTTATCATTATAATGATGGTATTTTTGAAATGAATATTTATATTTCATGGGTTATTTGATTAATAATTTTTGAAATATTTATAATACGTATTTAACTTCTTATGGGTATTATATATGATAGAATATTTATAATCATACGGAGCATTTATAAATGTATTATGACTATATCATGGGTGATCCTAAAATTTTATATCACTCTATTTTATTTGATAATGTTCTATTTATTATGAGATAAAAAGAACTGGAATGTGATGTGAACCAAACACTCTATGCATGGCTAGGAAATGAGTATTGTCTATGAAATTTCTTCTAAATGAATATGTTTATTTCATATAAATATTTCTAATGATAATGTAATGTTCTCATTACTAATGTTATTTGATTTCCATATGATTAATGACTCAAAAACATTCCATATTTGTTCTATAATTCATCTTTCTGATATATAATGTTTTTGTTGTTAATTTAATAATGTTAAAATGATTTTCTCATACTGTTTTTTCTAATGTTCTATTTAAGTAAGCACTGATATGTCACATTCTTACACTTTATTGACATCTCAGGTCACCCATTATTATTATTCCATTCCACTGGCAGTAAAAAATTTTATAATTATGGTTGGACTAGGATGATAACTAAATGGTATAATAATTTTTTTTGGAAAAGTAGAAAATATTTAACGAAACTAAAGTATTGTGTATCTACATTCAAAAGAAAACAAACATTTATAGTTCAATTGTGGACTTTAATGTTATAAATTATGTATTCACATAAAATTATTGGATATTTATATATGTATGGTATGTTTCCCTATATACCTCCACTGATATTATGATAGATCTAGTATTTTTATTTTATGTTTTACATGGTGTGATGTATATGGTGATGCTGAGGACATAGAATAACTATTTAGGTGAATAGTATGATTCACATGTTAATTTACATAGATTTATTAAGCTTCCATTATGTTTTTACAAATGAGTCTTGGGGAGGATCCTAATGAATATTTCTCGTAATATCACACTTGTATGAACACTTTTCCAATACTATATGAATTGTTTTAGGGTTGGGTTCCACATTAAAAAAACATAATTTTTTGAGTATATGTTAGAATATCAAGGTCTTTTTTTGATGAATTTTAATTTGATGTTTTTTTCAATTATATTTTTTAATATTGTTTAAAACTAGAGGAAATTATTATAATTTAATTATAAATATTTAAGATATTTTTTTTGTTTCCTTCATCTGCCCCTTTTCAATATCCATCCTGGGAATTGTATCAAATTTCATTTTATAATATAGAAAAAAATTTAGTTTCCGATCAATATCCTATAGGGGGAATGCTAATAATGTTAGTATCATCTTAATCTCATTTATTACTAATGAGGGTTACTATTTTGGAAAGGTTCATCATAGAGTGGTATCAATGATTTACATTGTGAGGTAGAATGATGTCTAGAGGTCAACACTGGAGAGGTCTTACTCGGTTGGTAGGGAACCAATATTAGATAATTTTACTATTGTAGGTAAGTAACGGTACCCTCAATGATTAGTGTATTTAGGGACCCCTATATCTGATACATGGTTGATTATGGTGATTATCCCTATTGAGTGAATTTAAACTACTTTTTGGTTTGATACATAGGAAAAGAGCATGCATCATTATATTCCAGTGTGTTTGAAAAGGATATTGGAGTTGACTAGTTTGAACAATAATTAAATAATTATTATTAAAAATTCCATATTATAGTTTTAGGATCCACAATTGTTTTTCTGAATAAAATATTGATGTCAGTTGAGAACCTTAAAATACTCACACTATTGTTTTTCAATAGGATGTGTAAAAATAATTCTATTGGATTGACATAAATGATGATTTAACATAGACTAAGACACTCTATGTGATTGATAGAAATATTATTTTTAAGTATTAGGGATCTATTTTTATATAATGATAGTAGGATTATTGGATGATATGGAGATAGTTTTTAGTTTGATTAATGTTAAGAAAGAAGTACTAGGTGCCAATTTAATGAAAATGTTATTGGGGGTAGTAGTGAAATGTTGGTTCTCTGTTGTCATGGATTGTGAATTGTATAATTTCTCAGGTAAGATGATTTGAGACTAATTTTGATAATTATTTCATTCTTCAACCAAAATTTTATTCAATTTTTAAGATTTTTTTAGCCTTAATAATGAGAGTCTCATCATGTGGGTGTTTTTGATATATGTTAGAACCATTATATGATATTCTTCACACTATTTGTCAAATTATATGTCCAAATACTGATTTTTTGGAGTAATTAACTAAATATTTATGTTTTTAGGATATACCACTTATGTTGTAAGTGTAACATAAGTTATTGGACTAAAAAATTGTATATGGAGACGACTTTGGATATGACATGATCATCAAGGGTGGAAAGTAATAAATATTCTAATTTTAGAAGATTCTGGGTCTAGTTTTACTATATACCTATATTGATGATAATTACAGTATCCAGTTGTATATATATTAACTCTTCATGGAAATTAACATAGGATTCTGGCTACCAATACATTACCAGTTGATCATATCGCTGATTTTCATATGGATAATGTGGTAATCAGTGGTGAGATTCTTTTACATTTTATATTTGTAAACATCTTTAAGATATTCTTCTTGAGGATACAACATTAAATCGTCATTAGATAAGGATGAAACATTAGGTTTCCTCAGATATGTACCATCAGAGTGGACTCAATGTAAGTTTAATAAATACACATGGTTCACCCTATTAATAGTGAGAATAACATGAACATGGAAGTGGTATTCATCATAAACTTGGTGATCATAGATATGTCCATGTATTGTTTCATACCAAATAGTGTCCAATTTTAGGTGATCCTAAAATCATTCATGGTATTCCATTCTTTTTTTCTTCACGAGGTCATGGTTTTTCTTATGAAGGAGTTATATATTAATTTATACTATGTCCTATAGTATTTTAAATGAGAATTAATGTTGAGATATTTCTTATTCCCTTATATTTTACTAATGTAGTTATAGGTTAAGCTATTTATGTAATGTATATAGATATTATAAGTATGTTCTGTTGAATCAACACTCTTAAGAAGACTGAATATATATTTAGATATAACCATTTTACTGAATCCTTTTCATGGAATTTTTGTATTTATTATAGGATGTCCTAAATTTATTTTGGAATAATATTGTGTTTTGATTTGACGATAGAGGGTAGACCACTTTCTTTGTCCAGATAGAAACTAGGATATTTTATAGTAGTATTTAATCAATATATTTTATTATCACCATGTTTATGTTGAGTAATTTAGAGGTCTAGCAGGCATTATGGATCAGGGTTGGGGAATATTTCCCTAATCTATTTTCTATTATGGTTGTGTCATAACCCCTTAGTGGTATATCGTTTTTAGGATAGAGTTCTATCATAAAATTTATCTTGGGTTAATTTCTCAATATGGTATGGAACCTTGTTTTTTGTGAGTGTTGTGAGGATGAATTGATAATATTTTATAATGTGATTCTATTTCAATGAGCATGTCACCTTGCGGTGTAATATTTTAATTGAGAAAGAAAGTTGATGGAATCATGTGTAACTTTATCAATTATCATCACATGAATTGTGTGGGGTTAAAAAATCATATACTCTTTAATAAAAATATTAATTATTAAAATAGATTAATTGATTTATCTAGTTCTAAAATATTGATATGTGATAAGGATATCATTACATGTGGGTCATGGATGAGGATATTCCAAATAATACATTCTAATTTCTCTATATGAATTTTTAGATTGTTAAAATGTAATTTATTGTGATGAATTCTATAACTGTTCTTATAGAGTTGTTGAATAGAGTGTTTCAAAAGTTCATAGATCATATTCTGCTTATTCCTAAAAAAAATCATTATCTATTCCACAATTTTTTATTAAAACATTCATAATCTAGGATTATATTGGGGATCCCACCATCATAAATAAATATATTAGAAGATATTAAATTTTTTGTTTTAGAAAACAAAGTTCTTATCATGTGGTATTTCTTTTACTAGTGGGTAGTGGTCCTGGATCATTTGAAAATAAATAATATAATTGCATTCATAGCTTCCATGAATGATTTATTGGTGAATAATTACCATGTAAATGTAGTCTACAAAAAGTGGATCATACCTGAATTCTATAATATTATGAATTCACTAAAATTAAATATGATAAAATATCATGTTTTCATTTAAATAATATATTCATATGAATTATGCCATCTAAAGGATATGTTGGTAAAATCACAAATTTATCATTTTTTGAATAATGAATTATTATGGAGGATTTATTTCAGGCTTTATAACTTATCTTGGGTATAAAAATTATAAAACATGCTTTATTGTTTCTTAGGGGTCTCATATATTAACTTCCAAGTAATATATCATTTCCACCCATGAACACATGATTAAATATTTCATTTAGTCCTTGATGTTTTTGAAGTACTATATTTTCAGGAAGAAATACATGTTTTAAATCAATCATATGATCTAGAGTAAAATATTACATTATCATGAAAAAATATATTTAATGTGAATATGGATGGAATTAATTTAACATTGAGATGCCAAAATTTCTTATACATTTGGATAGGAAAATAATATTTTTGATGTGTTGATAATGAAGTGACATTGTGATTGATTGGAAGATTCAATTGTTTTGGCGTGTAGAGAATGATCTCTCTATGAAAAATCATATTATCAGATTTTTTGGTTATATAGTATTGATTTTATTTATGATGGTGTTGTCTTGTTGGGATCAACTATTAGGGGAACCCAATATAAGTTATTCTTTTGTAAAGGTATTGTTTGATCATGTTTTCTATGGTGACGTTAATAATTTTTGGTCTAAGGATGATTTAAACTCATTTTTATGGAATATTTTAATTCCATTTATTATATATGAGGTGATACTTTGGGTGTTCTAAATATCACCACTAGAGCAACATCAGATTACGAAATCCAATGGACATTGCTCTCTGAGCAATTATTTTTTCCCCTAGTATTTAGAATTTAACATCTGAGTTATATTGTTATGTTTAGTCTACTATATGTTTAATTTTGACCACCATGTTAATTAAGGTGAATTTTGGTTGATATATAATTGTTGATTTTGAAACATTTATGGACTATATTGAAATGATTCTGAACCACAAATTTTTTTTTTGGTGTAATCAATTTATTCATTTAGATTTTTCCCTATTGTATAATAGATAAATTATGGAGAGTACATATATCCATGATTTGTACATACACTCTGAATATTCCAAATTGGTGTTGTTTAGTTATAGTTCTTTAAGTACACTTCTTGGATTTTCTTTTATCTTTCACGTAATACAGTTTATCATCAACATGCATTTTTTAAACCCTTTTAGATATTTAAGAGGTATATCACCCAAAAGTTTTTTTGGACGTTCTTTTGACACTGTTGCATATTTTCTTCACCATTTTCTACTTAGGGAGGTGGCATTGTTCCTATGATGTTGAAATTCATGAGAGGTATCTCACATGATAACAATTTTTATTACCCATTTTAATTTCTTTATCTTTGGGTTTTGTTTTACTTACTAAGGATTATAATTTTATTATAGGTATATATAGTGGATGTCATCATAATCCTACGAATTTATTGTGGTTTTTTGAATCAATTTTGTGTTGAGGATGATTTTGGAGAGGTTTTGGTTTGTTTTTTATGTTAAAAGTTTCATCCTTCCCTGGTGGTGATAATGGTCAATGTTTGTTTCCGATAGTAATGTAGTGAATGAAAAAAAGTAAAAAAAAAATAGAATTTAAAGTTATTTTAGTAGGTTTTCCCTAATGTTTTCCTCTTATTTAAAATATAAAAATATAATTTGAAAAGTTGGGTGTGCTATCAGGCATGAAGTCTTTATTTATCTTCAATAAGATATGAATAATGCTGAAACATGGAGAGAGGGAGTGGTTTGGGTCATTGTGAGGGGAAAAAAAAATATTTTTTATTATTCTCTATCACAATCTATTTCATGTAGAAATATTAATGAACAACCTGAGAATTTCTATAGTGTTGTTGTATTCATGGTGGTGGTTGATATTTCTTTAAAATTTGTAAACAACTACTTAATTCTTAAAATAATGTATGGTTTTCATGGGGGAAATATTTATACTTTAATAATGAAATGTGATTCTAGTTTTATTTTGATATTTTCCATAATTATTGATTTTTCAACCCTTTGGAACCACTCCTTCTATTTCAAAAAATTCTGGTAAAACTATAACATTGATTGACTATTTCTAAAAATAAATTTTTTTAGATAAAGTAATATACAATTATAGATCATTCTAGATCCATCCTTTATCTGTGATTGTATACATTACAATTTTAAACAGTATTTCATGGATAGTCAAATAATTCAATGTTCACAGAACACTTTCATTCACCTTTGCACTATTTCTTA
The DNA here is from genome assembly GCA_963277665.1 of Viscum album. NCBI lineage: Eukaryota > Viridiplantae > Streptophyta > Magnoliopsida > Santalales > Viscaceae > Viscum > Viscum album. The sequence goes on from OY728145.1 coordinate 1,645,070,036, forward strand.
TTTAATTATTTGATTTGGATTACTTTTTTATAAGCCTTATATTTTTAAAAATATCATATAAATAGTGTAGTTTGATAATATTTCTTCTATGTCGGTATATGTTTTGGAAAATCATGTCACGATAGAGGTGGTATCTTGTAGGATCCAGGACAGATACCACTATAATGAGACTTCAATTATCGTGGTTGGTTTCATAAATGCGTCTTGAAGAATAAATTTATCTAGTTCTAGTCATTTTTTTATTTTTTATAAGTTTCTATAAAAATCATGATATCTATTTTGATGTGATTAATTTACCTTTATTATATCTTGAGTTGTTGGTTTATGTTATGTTATTATTATTTTAATAATTTTTGATGACATTTTGTATAATGATGTCTTAGATAAGATGTGTAAATATGCCCTATCAGGATGTTTCTCGTGAACCATAGTGGGAGAATCCTCATATGCATCAGAAATATTTTTAGGTTATTGTGAATCTCATTGATGATCTGGGAGAGGAACCTACACCGATTCCTATTTTGGATCCGGTTGTGTAACATCAAATGGTTAAATATCAGAATGATACTCTAGAGTTACATCACTATCATTTTCCATCATTACATGGCTGAAATGATCCTAATGGGACAGATGATTGTTTGAGGGATATTGTAATTTTTTGGGGTTCTTCTAATATCTTTATTTAATAACATATAAATATTACACTTCAAGATGGAGGGACCTAATAAGAGATTATGTGTATTGAAGTTTACAGATAAGAAACATGATCACTGTTACATTTTCTCCTTTTGGAAGTTATGTGAGATCCATTGAAGTAAAGATAATGTTTGATAAGTCTCAGGCTGGATCTCGATATCGGTGTACCTCCAGACATCTTGTAGACATTGGTATAATAACATTGTGTTTCTTTTATTGTGGAAATACAAGATATTCAAAACTTGTATTCAAGGAGGATCCAAGATCTATAGCTCCTATTGGAAATCATGATAGATGTATAAATTATATTATATCTTCCCTACCCCACATAGATCAACCATATCATCCTGAAAATAAATTACTTTTTGTCATTAATATGGTTCAAAAATATAGGGGTTTTCTCAACATTGTCATGAGCAGCCTTCTCAAAGACATGGGAAGTTGATGAAAAATGTCATACACCTCCTTGTTCATGATGAAGGAGAGATTATGACCCATATAATCATACCTTCTATAAATCTCTAGGTTGTTAATAGATCCAAGGGAATAATATCTCACAAGATATGGTAGGTATTACCATTTTTTTTAAAACATCATTGGGAGATAAGATGGTAAGAATCCAAAAAAACAATAAAGATTAATATAAAGGAAACCAAAATCCAATCCATGCAGTATTTCAATATTAAACTACCACAAAAGTACAACCAAAGAAATAAAGCATGTACCAAAAGAAATATAATAAGTAGTAGTTTAACAAACTGTCACAATTCCTGATCTATTAAAGTCCATCATGTTCGTCAATGACCTCCGGAAAACATGAAAATAGTTTTGGCAAACATATGTTGAGTATACAAGTATACCCAGTAGGGAAAAATAAATCCACCCATTCACAAGTGGGGGAACATAGTAATTCCAATATGAAAACAACATAAACCAACCACACCTACCAAATAAAAATACATACCAACCCATCCTCAATCTTGAACGGACAATAAATAACATAATTCAAGTAAGGTAATAATATAAGCACATTGATGATTTGGGTACCCCCCATAACTTTTCGCAATGGTTAGCTACTCATTCCTAACTACTAACATCTTGATACTACTGCCCTTCCCCAAATTTAGACCCTTTTCACATCTTCCCACACAAACCAAGGACACAAACACCACAAACCCTGCCCACAGAATCCTAGGTCACAAAAACCACACCAATCTCTTTGAAACATATGTGCCTTATCACAAAGACACATGGGAATCATACATGGCCCATAAGAACTGAGTATTTTTATCCACAACGCATCATGACAAAATGATATTTGGCAAATAGTAATCCTCAAGCCATTACATCCTGCCCTGATATGTATGAGAAGTATAAACCAAGAAGGGGTGTGATGAAGAAAGTCAGTAACTATCCATCAATACTCCCATTGGGATGTTGGTAGAGACACCCTCCCACATGAAATGGTGGTGTTCGACACGTAGTTCTCAACAACGATTGGTTTAGTGTTGAAAATTTATAGGAACTACATTTTATACATACAGGTAAAAATAAACTCATCCCACCCTAAAATATATAGAAAAACAACCCAACCACATAGAACCACATTTTTTTCAATGCCGATATGTACAAACACACAACAGTGAAAACCATATCATAACCCCATAAAATTATTCATTTAATCACTAGTTATTATTTATTAATGAGTTAACTATAATTAATTAAAGCACCACATAGGAAACCACTATCTTCAGCCATTCTTAACACATCAACCAAGTCAAACTATAGTCCCACTGCACAAACATCACATAACCACATTACAACCCCACTGCACAACATCACATGAAGGACACAATACAGACAAAGTAATTACCCATGCATACAATTCCATCCATTCCACATATGACTAATCAGCATCCCTGCTGCACAATTAGGTAATACCAAAACATAGAACCAACATCTTTTTCAACCATCATATCGATGACAATGATACTGACAAACAACCCACAAAAATAACAAACTCAACAAAACAAAACAAACAACCACAACATCAAGACAATAATATTTAGATATATCCAATAATGATTATTAAATTTCAATTAGAACAACATGGTTGATAAAACAACAATTTTGATCTAGTGGAATCCATTTATTTAACCATGTTTACGCAATTAAATGGATAGATGTTTTCAATTATTCATAGAGTATCAATAATAAGAACAAGAACATATCCAATGTGAATGAAAAGGACACCAATGAAAATTATTTTCACAAGGCCTTATATCCACAAAAATAAATGATAGGAAACCAAGGGAATCAATTAAACATCATATGTAATATCATCACTTCCCTACTCTTATTTCATTAACATCAACTGTCTTTTTAGCATCATCTTCTTTTTTATTACACTTATAAAAGATAAATAATTCATCCATTATTCAAAAAGAATCATTGATACACCCACCATGCATGATACATAAATAAATATATGTTAAATAATCCATACATGGAACAACTAGCGACGAGAACTCCTCCTTATGCTAAATAGGGTGTTGTGCGAGAAGCATAGAACTCGAAGGAAAATGTGAAAGGAATGGGCTCTAGAATAGGCACACAACTCTTCTAGGGATGAAAATTTATCCACACACAAATATAAAATAGAAGATATGAACTCAGATTTAAAAATCATGATCCTATATCAATAAAATAGGATATAGTTTCAATGGCCATTAATCTCAGATCATGGTTAAGGATATTTACAATGAATCTTTCAAGGTATGGTGAGAGTTAGTATGTTAAAGATATAAATAATACCCATTTAAATACATTTATAAATGCTCAAAAAATATTTGTTTTACATCTAGAAAATCATAATATGAGAGATACTAGAAAAACTAAGAAAAACTGGAAAAAAGAACAATGATGCGGATAGAGATGCTGATACTGACGCTGATATAGAAGATGACTTTGATTCCAACACCAATAGTACAAAATGACAAACCAAAAATGACTATAAAAATATAAATTACCGATATCGATAGTACACATTGAGACACCAATAATGATAGTACAAAAATGTATCACTGACACCGATAGTACAAAAATGACTCACCGACACCGAAAGTACAAAAATGACTCACCGACAGCACTAGAAAAAAATGACTCACTGACACCAACATTAAAAAAATGAATCGCCGACCCAACAGTAAATAATGACCCACCAACAGAAAAACTCTTTTTTCTTTGGTAAACTCAAGAATAGAGTCAGCGATACCTCCTAGAACACAACATACACTAGAGTTTTACAAAATAATATCTTGGAGGGGTATGGATCATTACATCATATACCTCTCAATCTATTACTGTCCCCATGAAATCAAAACTAAACTAGAGGAAAGAGGTGTCTAAAAAACCACATTGTAAGATACCTTTTAGTGAAAAGCCACCATATGTTCGTCAAAAAATTGAGTGAAATCTTGGATAACCATGAACACCGTCATGAAAAATACTACCCCAAACTACCACATGACCATTAACAATCACACTATCCTGACACATAGATTCATAGGATCATTCATCCATATAATGATAACATTTTCATTGGAAGGTTCTGAATTTCCTATACTGGTTTAAATACAACAACATTATTGCATTTGGATTAAGAATTAGGTCTTCCCTTCCTCATATTTTGGGAAATATCACTCATCAGATAAGAGTAAAAAAATAATTTCATAGAAATAAGGTCAAGAATTACAATATAAGATAATCATGAATCAAAATATAATAGAAACACTCAGAATAGCTCTAGGAACTAGGAACATGGCTGTGCCTCCCACCCCAAAGTAATCTCTTCATGTAAACCATGACTTCAACACACACAAACCAACAAAATGTAACATCCATGAAGCACATTATCCTTATTGACATGGATCTCCACCAGAAACTCAAAAAATGTCGCGTCATCATTGATATCCAACACTACCCATTCAATTATATGGGATTCATCATGATGATACCAATGATGCAGAGAGATTTGATGGAAATTATGTTCCTCTCCAACCATGGTTGAAATTCCTACTAATATGCCACCTCACCAACTCGTCCCAAATCCTCAAAAGGCCCGATGAACCTAAGAGAATTATTTATTCCCTTACCAGACCTCTACGAACCATGTCATAGGGAATCCTTCAAGAACACATGGTCCCTGACTTCGAACTCTATGGGCTTCCTCCTATGATTGAAATATAATTTTTTCCATTCCTAATCTGCCTCTGTCCTCTTGCACACAAGCTGAACCTTCGCTAGCGTGCAGTGCACCATGGCACGTCCAAGGAAAACTGATTCTCCAACCTCTATCCCACAGATGGATGAACGAAACAGTCTCTCATAATAGTATATGAAGGTTACCATTCCAATTGTAGAGTTATAAGAATTATTTCCCAAGAACTCAACAAGAGAAAACATTCATACCCATGATCCCCCATAGTATAGAAAACAATCCCTGTAGAATATTCTCCAATGTCTGGATGGTCTGCTATATCTGTCCATCTGTCTGTGGTTGGGATCTAGTGCTAACATGTAACATGTTGAAAAATTAATGTTTTCTTCCCCTCCTGATTCATAAGGTAAACTGTAAATCTTGATCAAAGATTATGAATCATGGAACCCCATGTAGCTACACCACCTCATCCATATACCTCATTACTAAGGAATCAAATGTGCTCGACTTCTTGATCACCAAGAAATGAGATAACGACATCAACTAATACACCACTACCTAGATAGCATCAGAACAACCTTATTCTCCATGTATTCCTATAACGAGAAACACATATATTTCGTACCATTTTCATATAGGAAAATATATGGGATACAATAGACCATCAAGATAATGGTGCTCGGCCTCCACTTGCTGACATACTATGTAGTTTTCCACAAACTCTCCCACTTCCCACTTCACCCCTGGATAACAAAACACTTTACTGGATCCTAGTTACAACATAGAAACTTGTATGTGTAATAATAATGGTGTTATATGTTAATCATAGTGAACTCCCTCATACATTTACATTAATGAAAATAGCTTCCCATGGTAGAGCATCCGATTCATACCATTGTCATACCATACTTTCAGAGCATCACCTTGATCAACACAATCATGCATCACTTCAGTCTCAATGTATCCCCACCAAGACTCCTGTACTTGTCACATCATGTACTACTATAATATCATCAGAAACAAATATCCTCTACCGTTATCCATCATAGTATTAAGAAAAAGATGACAACTCCACCATTTCATTCAAAGAATCTATGGATTCCTCAACTACACCCCTCTACGAATTCATTTTATAGGCATCAACCACCATGTTCCCCTTTCTTGAGGAGTAAGATAAATTGAATTTGTATCCCTAGAGAAACTTCATACACCTCTATTGCAGTGGGTTCATGTGCCAAAAGAAGAATATATAACTCAAGACCGTGTGCTCTGTTAAGACAACAAAGTACTACCCAATGAGTTAATCTAACCACATCTACATTAAAAACATGACTACTGCATGATCTAGGTCACGGGTGGAACAATTACATTCTTGGGGGCGTAAATTCCATGACCCATAAGAGATAAATTCATATTGTCGCATTATCACACACACCAATCCTAAGGTAGATAATTCACAGAACCCTTCAAAAATAACCCCTTCCTATAGAAAAATGAGCATCAGAGCAATGCACAACCTCTACTTCAGATAGTTAAATGATGCATGACACTACTCACCCCATACTAAGACATTTTATTTCTTTTTCAATACTTTTAAACATTGATAAAACTCATAATAATTCGAGTATGAACCTCCTGTAATAGACCAGAAGACCTAGGAAGCAATGAAACTATACGAAATTATTGAGTTCTTCCCAAGAGTCAACCGCTTATACCTTTGACATGCCCTTTAATTTCCCCTTCTGAGACATCAAATATACAAGTAAGTGATCCTTTAGTGTCCAGATCATTCACATGGACAACATACCTTAGATATGGTGGCATCATATATCTTCCAAGACATTACTCAGATGCTTGACATGCACCTCCTCTGACATTAAGTTGATCAAGATGACGTTGAGGAACACAGTGAAAAAACTGTCCGTGAATTCACTGAAAAAAAGTTTATGAACCCCTTGAAAATGGATAGTGAATTCGCATCACCAAATGACATGGTCACAAAATCGAAGTGCCCACACATTCACCTGAAAGAAGTCTTTGGTATGTCACCCTCATTCACCCTCAATGGGTGATATCCAGACTACAGATCGATATTTTATAACCATCAGGATCCCCTTAACTAGTTGAAAAATCCTCGATCCTACGAAGGGGGAAATACTTCATAATTGTTACCATGTTCAGTCGTCGATAGTCGATGCATATCCTTAGGCCATAATCGACCTTCTTTGAAAACAAAACTATATAAACCATTGACGACACACTGGGTCGAATAAATCCATTTCCTCATGAGATCGTCAATTAGAATCTAAAACTCCCATAGCATGGAGGGAAACATCTGATTGGGATGCATTTAATTCGGATGGGCATTGGGATTTAATTATATCCCAAACTCAACGTCCCATCGAGGGCATAGTGTCACAACCACTTTGAGGAAATCTTATAGAAAATCCCCTACAACTCATGAAACCTCCATCATCTTAGCATTTATTGATCCCACTGACATCTCGTCTAATTTAGAAAGAAGAGGCTCTACACATCAACTGCCCACCTAAAAACAATGCTTGCCAACAAAAGCTACATGATATCCATCCATGTCAGAAAACACAACTCTCCTCCATAGATAGTAATTAATGGAATGAAAATAGAACTCCAATCAATTTCAACGATGACATCTTATGGCTGCATCTGTAGAACAAAATGATCTCCACCTGATTGATACAACCCCAATATCTATCTACATCCACAGTAAACATCAGACATCCATGTCTAACCTTAAAATGGGATGCTCATCACAAGAGGCATTAAAATTATCTCTACATATAGTACTAATGTGGATTCTAGATAAGGTCCAATAAAGGAGTGTGAATGTCAAGAATCAAACAAATCACATGCAATAGGGTTGATCACAGTGATCAAACCTCAAATGATCTCCGACCATGCTACTAATACTGCCTCTATGACATGAAACTACCCACACTTAGCTCATCTTCACCTCAGTTATCTTGTTCATATCTAACCACAACCTTGTTGAGGTCCTTAAGGATATCTTTGTGATCAGCCTCCTCTTACAATGTCTTCCCTTAGTGGAGAGGGGGCATGTTTCTCCTTGAAAGGCCTAATTGAAAATGGAAACAACTGAGGTGGGTGTTGAACCTTCTCACCGCCACTAAGCTGAACAATAACTGGGCACTGACACTGGATGTGCCCATGAAATCTACAAGAAAAATACCGTGTACCCAAGCCATAGGAAAATTATAGGGACCATGATATCAGTATTGTAACTACTAATTCCTACCTCCCACTAGCTAAATCCAAGAAGGTCCTTACCTTAGTGTTTTATTTCTTACTACCTTCACCTTTGATGAACTCGGATGGATCCCCTCTCATAGCATTCCTCCTCACAAGTGTATACTTTCCACTAGATCATCATTCTTCTGATCTTCTATGTATATAATTAGAGGGGAAGGGAATAACTGCATAATTAAGAGATGGTAAGATTGCCTCCTCCAAGAACTTCCCTCTAGATTAATCATTATGAAAGTGGTTCATTGAAAATCATTGGGGATCCTAGGTCATTATCCTCATGTCTGTCGCGACATACTCCCCTGGTAGAGGGAGAACAACTCCCGCCTCTTATGAACATTCATCATCGAGGAAAAAAACTCCTAAAACTCCTTCTCAATGTCAACAAACAAAACAACAGTCCCCTTCCTCTCCCAATGGTAGAGCATCAACCAATGACGTGCCACTCCCCTCATATAGCTCACCATCGGAAAGACCTAGACCTCCCTTGGAGCCCAAATCAAGGTAAATGTGATTTCTATGCCCTCATGACAGCCCCTATCTCTATGTCTAAAATGAAGCTTTCAAACATCACCAAGGACTTCCACTGAAAAGAAAAAATGGAATTCTATCACAATTCATCGTCATGCTGTCAATCAACCCTATGCTGATCAACCTTGTCAGCCTGTTGGGACAGAACTGTTCATACCACCCATGTGCAACGTCAAGGTCCCATAGTAGAAAGGTCTAAACTAGGAAATTCTAAGCCTAAGTATCATGGAAATGTTATTTAAAATTCATTGTAACACTTCATTTAAATTAAATTCAAAAAACACAAAAGAAAAACAACAACAAAATTCATTATGATGCATATAGATTCCTTTGGGTCTCTACCATATGATCAATGTACCTTCACATGGGCACATATGTAGGATCAACGTGCTTGTATTGGATCATGGGGGTCCCTAAGATTACTTATTCTAGTCAGTCTTCCCTATCCTATTTCATGTACCACGAATTGTTATCAATGTTACCATAGCATCTCATGCAATCCCCAGTATGATTAACCCTGAAGTCCATCAAATATCTCAACCATTCCTTTTGATACCATTCATTCATGAACCTATTTTTTCAAGATAATTTGTGGGGTAAAAAAGTGTGATTCCCTTGAATTTTCAATTTGATGGAGTGATAATGACCCCCCCCAGAATCCCTCCTTCAATGGGCCCTAGAGTGGCGACTAGAACCAAGGGTTTTTTATCTCACATTATATGGAATTAATTACTATATCTATAAAAAAAGATCCTAATATAAGACTGAAATAATCCCAAACCACTAATAAATATTAAATAAAGGAAACCAAAATACAAACCATTCATGATTTTAAACAAAAACCATAATACAAGTACCACAAAAACACCAAAAAAATTTACAAAATGAAACATACTAAGAACCAGAACAACTACTATCCTAAATCCCAAGATAGTAAAGTTTATTATGGTAATCCATGTCCTCCTAGAAACCTAAAATCAATTTTGACATATATAGGGTGAGTATATGATTATAAACCACAAGAAAAACTAAATCCAACATTATAAAAGTGGGGGAACATACTAAATCCCATGTGAAAACAACATAAATCAACCTCACCTTGAAATGGAATATATTAACAATCCCCAAATCACTAAGGAACTATCACAAAAAAAAACAAGACATGCAAATTAATAATATAAGCACACTGATGATTTGGGTGACCCACAACACTTTTCCCACTTGTCAACTACTCATTCCTAACGGCTAATGACTTGATCCTACCAAACTTCCCCAAATTTATTCCCACTGCATATCGTACCATACATGCCTAGGAAAAAAACCACACTTACTCTTTCCATAGACACCTGGGTCACAACAACCACACCTCTCACCCGAATACACATGGGCCTCATCCTAAAGACACATGTGAAACAAAACTATCCTGCAGACTCATTGGCTATTCATCCACAACACAACCTGCTTGAAGGAACATCATCTAATAGTAAACCTCAATTCATTACAAAATTATTGAATATGATCAAGCAGTAAGAACCTAAAAAGAGGTGTGAGTAAGAAAGTACACAACCAACCATTTATCCATCAATTGGGATGTTGGGTAAGACACAGTCCCCCATGTAATGGTGGTTCTGGGAACATAGTTCTCAAGAAATATGGCGTTCATATTGAATATCACAAGGCAATACATTAATTATATATAGGTAAATAAGGACTCAACCCAACATACAAGTTTCAAACAAACAACCAACCCACCAAAACCCACATTTATTGCTACCCCTATATGCAAAACCAAACAATATCCACAACCAATGTGTAAACCCAAACCCATTTTCATTTAATGACTCATCATTCATTATTAATTATTTCACTGAAATCAATTATTAATCTACCTTGGAAACCACTATCCACAACCGTTCTCAACAAAAAAAGAAAGTCAAACTACAATCCCACTACACACACAACATATAACCATATTGTAGTCCCACTAAACAAAGTTTCATGACGGTCAAACCAAAAAGGCATTCCCATTACCTACAATTCCATCCAATCCACAAGAAATAACACAAAATCCCTTCTAAAAAAATAGGTCACAACAAACCACATATCCATCTTCTTTTTCCAACACCGTACCAACAACCAAGCTACTAAGAGTAACATCAAACAACTCCCATAATGCACAAACTCAAAAACCATAGCACATAGCCACACCATCAAGTGAAGAATATTTCTGATTTATCCAAAGTGAAATATTTTAATTCGCTAAAAATTATAAGAATGATCACAAAACATGTCAGATCTAGGGTAATTCCCTTAATTAACAATGTGTATATGATTAAATGGATTGATATGATAAATTATTCATAGAGTATCTTCAACAAGAAAAATAACCTCACAAATGTTCTAGAAAAAGACACCAACATCATTTATTTTTAAAAGGCCTTACTACCACCTCAATTAATGATAGTAAGACAAGGTTAACAAGTACACATCATACCTAACATCACCAGTTCCCTGCCATTATTTCATTAACTTATGTTATCATTTGATCATCAGCATTCCATTTATTACTATTTATAATGAAATTGATTCATCCATTTTTCATGAAGAAGTATATATACACCAAACATAAATGATACAAAAATAAAGATTGGTAGAAGAAATACAACACGGAACAATGGGTGACTATAACTCTTCTTTTCACTAATCAGGGGGTCGTGAGAGCACCAAGAAACATCATGAAAAATGGAAAACAATGGGATAAAGCATAATCACATGAATCATTTGGGGAAGAAAAGTTTTTTCACACCAAGGGAAAGGTGAACTAGGGATGTCTTCATTAGGAATGCAATAACCTATATCAATGGAATGAGAAACTGTTTCAGGTGACATTTAAGTCAGATCATGTTTAAGATTATGCGGCGGGACTATTTCAATGTCTAGGAATGATAATGATACTAAATATATAAATAATATTCATTGATACTCCTTTATAAATTTAAAAAAATCCTATAAACTCAATTAACATAAAATAAAACATAAGAGGGGCCAAACTGGAATACTTGGAAAAACTAGAAAAATAATGCAGATGCTGACATCGATGCTGACACCGATAATGGGGCTGATGCCGATGACAATAATAAAAAATGACCTTCTGACATTGATAGTAAAAAAAATGAATCACTGACACTGATTGAAAAAAATGAATAAAATGAATTGATAGTACAAAAATTATCATCCAACACTGTCATTGTAAAAATAACTCACTAACACCGAGATTACAAAAATGACTCGTCGACACTGAGTGTACAAAAATGAGTCATCAACACCGATAGTACAGAAATGATTTGCTAAAAATAAATGTACAAAATGAATCACCAGCAGGAAAACTGGATTTCTTTTGGAAAAATCTGGAAAAGATTCATTGAAACCTCCCAGAACACCCCACAAATTATATTTTCACAATGGAATGGCCAGGAGTGGTTCAGGTCATTCCACACATGTATCCGAGAAAAATCTCTTTCATACTATAGAATAGACTCTCAAAGTAGTTAACAAGGTTCCAAAAACTCTTCAAGGAACCATCAATATAGCTTCATATTTAGTGGATACATTATTTCATACTATTAAATCTCATTCTTTTATACTAACTTGAATTAGAAACCTCCTGAATAATCCTTTGGATATTTTATCATATGGGATGGAAATTAATATTCCCCTAAAAATAAAGAGAGACTATGTTCTCTATTGTACATATTTTATGTTTTATTTATCAATGATTGATATTACATTGGGTTTTCTACTTCTTAAAAAAATTCTTGATTTTATTTTATGAATGGATTTTCTAATTGTTAGTAAATCTCAAAATTATTTTTATCTTCAGTAGGTCTCCTTTAATGTTCCTGATTGGGTGTGTTGTATCATTCAAGGAGAATGTGACCTGAGGATGAGATGATCTAAAACATCTTATCATGATTTTTGGAATGAAAAATTAATAATTTAACTTGATCATAAGAAGGACTCTTTGAGTGATTCCATCATCAATTTGTCTTATTGTTTCCAAATTTTTTTACTTCTAATAAATCTATTTTTCCACATTTAAGGGAGGTGATGTTTTTATATGGATTTAGTACATGATATTCAACCTATTTATATTCATTCGTAATACATGGTACCAAATGAAATGAAAGATTTGTGTACTATATTTGATGATATATTAGATAAAGGAATTATATTCCCATGAGTTTGACCTAGGGAGGTACCAATTATCATTGAAAATAAATCGGATTGAATGCCTTTCCATCAAGTTAAAAATGATAAAATCAATCAAATAACTATAATGGAAGATAATTTTTCCATATATTAATGATCAGGTTGAAAATATGAAAAGGGTGAAGTGGTTTTAATAGATTTATCTTCGATATGAGTATCCCTAGTTGAGAATAAGAGAATCTAAAATATAGAAATCTGGACCACAGAGAAGGTAAGATAATTTGGGTGTCTTGTAATTCCATTTGGTCTAGATAATACTCCATAAGTATTTATATATTTTATAAGCTCTAATTTACAAGAGTATCCTGATATGTTCAGGTTGCTCTTTGTGGTTGGAATACCATTTGTTAGATGTCCTTGTAGGGTTATTTTCAGTTTATTATAAATGATTTAGAATTTCTGAGAAATTAGAAACATTATTCCATGATATAAAAATGTGATTTCTATTTATGGAAACACAATTCATGGGAATAACAGTCCCAAAAAATTGAATCTATGTTTAACCTAAAATGGTGAAATCAATTATATAATAGTATCAAGAATGTAATGTTTTCAAGATTCATAGATTCATGGGTTGATAAGTGTATTATCTACAATAAGTAAAGGATTTCATTAAGTTGGATTCTTTAATGACTAAAATCACTCATATGGGGGTAATGTCTATTTGTGATGTGAAATTTAATATTTATTTAATTAGAAGGAATCACCGAATCAATTTAATGAATTATCTAACTGAGTAGTGGGAATTAATGGATATTTTTTGATAGCACAGTATATGTGTTTGGGAAATTGTGGGTGAATTTTTTGTGGTTATCATTTAGTTGACCTCTTCCATTATAAAGATTATTCTTTAGGATAAGCTGTTTGATGATAGTTTCTTGTGATATAGATACTATTCTTATATAGTTCCAACTATTTTGTATTTTTTATTCCCCATTAAGGGGTTTTTATTTATCAATTTGTTGTTACATTATATATAAGTAAATATATAATATTGGATTAACATAATAATTTTTGGGATAATAAAACATGAACCAAAAATATTTTCTATGACATGCGGTGACAATAATGGTACCCATGTATGAGAAGATACATCAATGACTTCCTTTCATGATTTTATACATTTCAAAAGGTCAAGATCAAGCCTCAAGGACAATCATGGTTTCATCAGCCACAGAGAGTGATGACATTTATGTGGGATGAGATATCCATGGTAATTGAAGTTAGGATTCTACATATCCTCTTTGAAGAACAATTTTATATGGTTTGTGATTATTAGGATGGATAAATTGACTAAATTTATACCCATTTGTGATACAACCAATGTATTGGATCAGGAAAATATATGCGTGAAAATGATTGTTCATTTGAATTGAGTCACATCCTCGATAGTCTTTGATTGGGATACTCTTTTTAACTTATCACATTTGGATATTCCTCTTAGAGGCATAAATATCTCATGTTCATTTGAGTTTGACATTGCATCCACATACAGATGGCTACGCATAGAGGGAAATACCGATTCTTGATGATATTCTCCATGTGTTTATATTTTATTTTGGTGCATATAAGGATGGAAATTTTGAATTGGTTCAGTTTTATTATAAATATTTTAACAGGTTTTGATTTAGAATGGATCCTTCTAAAAGCTTTTATGGATGGAATTGTAAATCTATATTCGGTTTATTAGACATTGGGAAATATTCCTTTTTTTAGCAGGGTATATGAGATTTCATTAATGATATATTTTATTTATTATGGTTTTTATAGAATAGTAGAAGTATAAATTTTTTCATTATCATCATTGTAGATCGTCAGAGTTTTTAGATGGTGATAAGGTGTTATTGAATGATTTCTTATATTTGGATCATTTAAATTATTGGAGGGATAGGAAAATTTTCATAATTTTAAAGTCATTTTAATTTATTTTAGAACGTGGGGAATGTGTATTACAGTTAATCAATTACATCAAGGATTATGTTGATACATAATCTATATCATGTGTCATAGCTTCTAAATATGTTTTATCTCTTTATCATTCTTTGAGAAGGGGATATGTTTAGTTTGAGTAAGATTTTTTAATGCATGATAATTCAATTAAGATAGATTATTCTAAAAATAAATAACATTAAGAGGGAGGATAAATGCTTTGGTTCATGTTCTAAGGAATCATTTTATTGAGTTAATTGAGGCTTGGAAGAGGGTTCACTAATGAAAGTGAAGAGGATTAATCCCCTTAATATGGAAATTTTGTGACAAGTTGTATGAGGATATAAAGTTTCTATAGTATTGATATTGAATCATCATGTTATTATCTTTCAGGTAACCCTAGAATAGCATTTTTATCAATATTTCTTTTCTTCTTGTTTGTGTGAAAATATAGTGTAATTTGAAAATTTTTGGTGAATATTTAGGTTGTGCATGGTTGGAACATGGTTTTCAAAAATAGTGTTCCCTCATAGTCCATACTATGAGACCCAAGAAAATATACTTTTCATTGCTAGTGAACTGTTTGAAAAACCATGTGTGCACCTAGTATAAACAATCCACCCTAGTGTAGGGGAACATGGATTTTATGAAATGGTTGTCTAACCATGCTAACATACCTAGCTTACTGTGTGTGAGATAATTTTATTTCTTGTTATTTTAAATTTCCAGAATACATGGTTTAACCCGCTATTTAACCTTAACTCAAACAAAATAATTTTTCATAATATTTAAAGAACCCAAGAACTACCTTTGTTTACACCAAACCCATTTTATGGTAGATCAAGAATGTCCGATCTCATTATATCTCCTCATGGTTTGTGAATCTGATCTACTTGGTTTATCCTAATCTATATCTCTTTCCTCATTAGATATTTATATGTCATTCTACATTTTACGGATCTAAACTATGTTAATTTAGTATAATATTCTAGTTGTTTTATTGATCTATGATCCCTTCATTCATTGATAGATAATATTTTTGTGTGTGATGATTGATTCTTTTTTATCCCTTCATTAAAGGATGGTTATTTGGTTTTAGTATTTTCATGTGATTTAAATCATGATTTTCATGAATGTATGATATAACATTATATTAATTTACGAAAAGAAAAATTGATTTGATTTTTAATTTTAATTTAATTGGTTGTGAGTTATGGAAAAAACCCAAATTCTAATGGAATGAAAATTGTGGTTGTGTTAAAAAATTGATGGAAATTTTGAAATGATTTATGTGATTGATTTTACAAAATTTAATTGATGAAAACCTATTATTTTATTATGTTGAACAATTCATGAAATGATTAATAACATGTGTTTTGGATTGGATAGTTAATTGAAATTTTTAAAAATAAAAGAAAGAAATTTATTTGTGAAATATGATTTATTTGAAATGAAATGAATTGACCTTTTTAAATTGATTTATTGAGAACATGTGATCCTAGGCAGTTGGTGGTTTCATTAGAATAATAATGATATGATTATAATGACATAGACATTGATACATCAATAAAACTATAACAAAAACATAATTAGGTAGATATTATCTCAAAAGGGATGTTTAAAAGGAAAATTCATCCTAATCCAGCAGTATTTGTATATACATATTTTTATAATTCCTGATATGAGATTTTTAAGGATCATATCACTAAAATATATCATACCACTAAGTAGATGACCATGGTGATTGTTCTGATTCTTTTGATTATAAATCTCATTTAAAGTGATCTAGTTAATTCATTATTATTTATTTTTATAGATTGATTTATATAATGTATTTATCAATACATGTATGATATTTTTTCCATCATGATGAAATAAATCAATTTTTTCCTTTAAATATGTAACTATATTTCCATTCCCTAGTTTATTAAAATTCCAATCATGGTTTTATTTATTAATGTTCAATATATTCTAGACCATATGTTGAGTCCCCAAAAGACCTTTATATCCCTCTATACATTTCCTTTTAAAAAATTTATAATTTATTATGCAAGGCCCGAATAATGGGAAATATTATTTTTGGGGAGGTGGATGTTCTTGATCCTTTAGGCATGGACTGTTGTTTCATAATGGGACACTTTTCCATTGGATGAGTAATCAGACGATGATTTTTTTTCTATATTCGTATTTAGTTTATGATAATTTCCCCTATTATGGGGGTTCATCATTCTTCCTTATTTTTTCTTATACTTGGTTTTAATGGAAAGTTTATTATATATTTTATTTAGAATAATGTTAGGTACCAGTCGCAAACTCATGGTGCACAAAAAATCTTTTTGTGTCAAGTTAGTGATAGGTTGGGTATCAAGAAAGAAGGTTATATTGAATTTTTAATGACATATCCTCAATAACATGACATAATTTTTCTACCATATCAAGTGATGACATAGATAATAGGACAAATAAAATGTTTCAATATGAGGATAATATACATTTCATAATAAATTTCACAAAGGTATACCAAAAAATCCTATATGGTGTTTAATAAATTGATAAATCACCAATCAAATTCCCAATTATTTTATTTCTCTCTTATGAATATGTTGTCATTAAAACACACTAAAGTAATATAGGATAGGATCCAATTTATGATGAGGTCTTATTCTGTTGAAAATTATAACGTGTACCCTCATTTACATAAACCCCCAACACTATGATGATGTGTAATTACCAATATGGATCTAGAAGAAACATATTATTGTTATTTTAGACACAAGTTATCGACATGATTAGAAAATTAGACCTTTGTGAAAATAATATTTCCCCACCACACGTGTAAACCCACTATAGATAATTTTGTTGAAGTAAATAGGCCAATGGAAGGGGCTACCCTGATAATGAAAATACTTGATAGACAATATTAATAAATATTTTCGAAATAATAGATATAAGATTTTGATAATATCCCTATGATTGAGAATATTATCCTCATATGGTTATACAATTCATTACTTCTATGTAGCCCATCTGGTTGATTGATCAATTGAAAAACCTATAACTTTCTAACCCACACTATTTTTTTAATAATTCAATGATATTACCCTCAATAATATTGTTTCTCTCTTATTTATACCCATCAAGGAATGAACACTTCATAGAATGAATATTACACTAGAAGTTACATTTGATGTGCCTATAAATATTGTCAATATCCAATACAGAGTCATTGCTCATGATGTTCTCAATCTATGTAATGATATTTATGAGTCCCTCCTCAAGTACGTTAAGAGTACTATTAAACCACCAGTATATATATATATATATTAATTAAATATATCCTTGTTTATATTTATCTTCAAAATCAAAACTAATCTACAACCAATAGTGACATTTCTTATTAAAATAACTCAATATCACCAAGAACATTAATTAGAAAATTCGAATATCAATAATTCCACTGGTCAATTACATATTAAAAATTTTAATTTTTATAAAATGTAATATTTAAATTACAGAAACATTTTTTTTAATGAATGATATAATGATTAAATTAAAAGGTTATAACATAAATATTTAATTAAATGTGATTAATTTATTCCCTTTAAATAGATTTTTTGAATGAAATATTTTTGAATTGATACGTATTATTCTTATCAAATTGAATATATTAGTTTTAAAAAAATATTACTTAATATAAATGAAAAATAAAAATAATATATGAACACTTTTATTATTTAAATATAGATACTTAATTATATTAAGAACAATTAATATTTAAATCACTATTTTTCATTAAAGGTAACCTATCATTATATTATGCACATATATTTAAATGATAAATTGATAAATATATGATATTTAATTAAATGAAGGGAATATATTTTTCTTATTAATAATTTCATTATTATAATTTTTTGAATATATGGGATTTTTTTGAATAATTCATTATTATGTGTATTTTGAAAAAATTATTCCATATTATCATTTTATTTTGAGAAATACCTTGATCCCAAAATGAATTCAAATATTTATAAAACATTTTTTTCAACCATAGATTATTTTATATGGTGTTATTTTTTATTAAAAAAATAAAATTTTGTCTTTAGAAATCCCATATTTATATTTTTGAAATTTAAAGAGTGTTATATTCCTCTAATACATTATAATAATAAATGTTTGTAAAAAAATAATATGTAATAATTCTTGTATAATGATACAATGAATAAAATAAATTTATTATTATGTAATTGGTAAACCAATTAAAATAATATAATATAAAAATATTAATAATTATATTCAAAACAATATACATAGAATTTCACTTTTGGAAGAATGGTTTGTTAAGAAAAATGATTGATAATAATAAAATTAGTTTTCACATACCATGATATTTGAACTGATAAATTTGTTTCAATTTTTGAAAATAGTATATTTATATTAGTTGATATGGGTATTTTCTTTATTTTATATAAAAATAATTTATATAGGTTAAATATGTATTATTCAAAATAATGTTAATCTATTCTAAAAAGAGATTAAACAATTCAATAGATGTAAACTTTATTTTAAACAATTATTCGAATAATTTTTCAATATTTTTTGAATTCTAATATAATATATCTAATACATTACTTATGACATTTTCTCCCAATTTCCCTATGAATTTTTCCCTTTAGTAATTATAAATAAAATTAAAAAAATCACCCCCTCCACTTGTTAAAGGGTCCTTCCATAAAACTCTAAAAGAATAGAAAACAATACAAGATCCTATTTAATATATAATAATTCACCTTTTACATTGATCTAATTAGATATTCCTAATCATCTTATCAGTATAATTCATCCAAAGTCTCCGATTATTGTCAATTTATATATACAAATATTTGAGATCTCAAAATAGTTAAAATAAATTAATAATTTATTTTTCTTTCAACCATCCCCTTCAATATATAATATTTCCATTATTATAAAGCAGCATATATATTATTTATGGAATCCTTAGACATTGGAAATATTATTACCCAATTCATAACAAAAACATCCCTTAATTACAACCCATTTATCATGAGGCCTAGTATCTTTTGATAAGCAATAGAATGATACATAATAGGAAACATAAAGATAGTATCATTAATATTTTCATTCTCTTTTTGATCTCATAAGTCTATTGTAACCCTTCAGAACTGTATGTCATCACTTGGTGATTACATTGGAGATGTGGGAGATATATAAATCCCTGTTAGGGAGTAAACATGTTAAGTGATCATAATGTGTGAGTCGTATATATATAAGGATATAATTAAAGAAAAAACACATGATTAATCACATGAAAACATTATATAATGAAAATGGTATAATAAAATTATTGTATCATAGTAAATTTAGGAAAAAAACATACCATGATGGAAACATAGTTTAATTATAATTGCTTATAAAATAACATATGGTGAAAAAAGTTACATAATGGATTTGTTTTACTCTAAATCCCATACCCCACATATCAATAGAATTATGGTTTACCTAATGAATTTGATAATTATCAAGGCACACCAATTATAACAAGTTCATGATATTTTTTTTCTATGTAAACAAAACTAATCATAAGAATTTACATAAGCATTACCCAGGGAAGTAAAATGGTTTTCAAAATCATTCATGATATCATAATCAATGAAAATATCATAATGATCGAATTTTATAAATGGTCCTATCTCACGCATAACTCTACAATAGAAGGGATAATAATATAGGTATATATGTGAGAGAAATATATATATAATTTTTAAAAATATCATATCATAAAAGATTGATTTCATTGATGATAATAATTCTTAAAAGATAAAAAATTATTCAAGAATTTAATGCTTTACCTTTAAGTAACATCAATAGATATATTGGTAGATATAAAATTATTTTGAAAATATCATTTTGAAAATATATTGAGAAAATATAGATTTTATTTGGAAAACATAATTTTATAATCAACCAAATAATAAAATATTAAATATTTCTAATAAAACATTTTCTTATAAGACATTGATTTAAAAAATTTATTGTTCATAAAATATAAATAATTCCATTCATGCTAAATACATTAAACAAATAAATACCTCACATAACATTTTTGTTTGAAATATAAAAAAATTTCCCTTTTCATAATAAGACAGTAATATTACATTTGAATCATTTTTTAAATATCTTATTTTGTGTAAATATAAATTTATAAAATCAATTTAATATATCTATTTTTTGGAACCATTATATATTAAATATATTTTTAATAAAAATTTAATTTTGAAAAAATAAAGAAATGAATTTTATATATGAAAATTAATGCCCAATATTTTTGGTAATAAAGGGATACAAATTTATTATATTAACATAAAAAATAATGAATAAAAACAGGATAATAAAATGAAACATTTTTATTATAAAATAAACTTATAATTTCCATTAAAGAAAATTCAATAATACGAAATCCAAAATAAATATGATTCAAACAAAAACCCTTACAACTATTTTAAAATATGAATACTAAAATCCCATAAATGTATTTGATAAAATGTATATTAAAATATTAGTATTTTATAATGATACTATATGTGGTATATAATGTGGTAGTATTAAAAAAATTCTAATTAAATTATGTAAAGAAAAAAACATGATTCTCAAAGAATTCATTTTGAGGTGAAACCCTTACAATAGTCATATCATTATAGTTAGAGATAATTAATAATCTCATGATGTGTAAAAAATGTAGATCCAAACTAATATAAGTTTAAATAAATCATTATGAATTACAAACATAGTTCACTATAAATTTTGGTGTAATATAATCAATGAAATATTCATATACCCAATAAATGTAAATGTATTAAAGAAACCTCTTACCTCTCACTTCGCTTTTGTTGATATCCATTTAATATGTGATAAAATTGTATTAATAATGTTATTCACATATACTATACTTATATTATTATTTATAACATCAAAGAGAATCATTTCATGAAATATTTTTACTTCTTCATCTGCAATATTCAATTACCATAACTGTTTCTTGTGTTAGTGACCTAGTTTTTTCTTGCATGTTTCACCATGAATATTCTAGATATGAGAATTATTTTATAGTTATATCATTTCAATAATTATATTAATTTTATAAATATCATTTTATTTCTTTATATACATTTTTGTTGTCATTATATAATTTTGACCATGAATAATGAGTCACATCACATCGTGGAGGTCGAAGACCGCACCTATGCATGAGCGGGCATGATCATTTCCATAATTAGAGAATTTTGAGTTTGTGGATTTTATATTAATTTTAAATAATTGTAACTATTTCATATATATCACATATATTCAATAAATATTTTTTATGTGACCTTCCATGTAATGTGTTATTCAAAAACGAATCACATTATTTTGTGAGGAGGTCATCCTTTGTACACCCGAATATTGATATCATTTATTCAATGGATTGAAATGAAATGAAATATCTAATCTTTTTGATAATTATTAAAATTTCTAGAAAATATATATTAAAATCCAATTTATCTTTATTACCCCTAATGAATAGTCTATTTCAACAAACAAATAAAATTATTATGTAAGGTGATAGTCCAAATAACACAATAGTGATGATATCATAATCTAAATAGAATGGAATTTAAGAAAGTATATATGATATTATAATTACATAAGTACAATTTAATAATAAATATAAAATATTAAAATAATATTAATTATCATATCCATCAATTTGAAGAAGAAATGTAAAATGAATTACACTGGTTCTCGAGGCGGTATTCTGATGTACACATGATCAATGTTTTGTCCTATTTGATGGATGGGGATATTTTTTTAGTTAATGATATAATGATATAATCATATTATTTTATGAATTATATTGATGTTTTTATATCTTCTTGGTTTAATAATATTTTATATCAGTGGAATAAGAACTATTATTTAATTCTTACTAAAGGAAGTTACCTATTTTCATCCAAATTCTTTTGAATTTAACAAGAATCATTATAGTGCTAGATTTATTTCAAAAACATGAAATATTGGATGAGAATAGATAAATATGGAGGTTATTTATTTAGGTAATATAATAATAAAATTGATTTTAAATGTGTGAATATGGTAGGATGGGTTGTTCCAGATTTTATGTAGGGGACATGACACAATTAGAATGTTTGAATAAAAAAGTATTCCACCAATGTTTTTCTAATGAGAAAGTAAAAATGAAAATTTTATAACATTAAATTATTTAAGGTCTAGATATTAAAATGTAAAAATAATATAGGCCATTTTATATTGTTTTATAATATTTATTTTTTTATTTTAACAAACTAGTAGACTATGTTTTTTCATAACGACTTGAAATGATATTTACCTTTTTCTCTATTATTTATGCTCAAACCGTAAGATGAATTTTTTATATAATATAATATATTATAACTTGGAAAAATGGTATCACGACCCCCTCCCACCAAAGATTCCCGTCCTAATCTTGCAATGGTGAAAGGGAGATAATGACCCCCGAGTCCTGCCTCCAGTAGGCCCCGGGGTGGCGACTAGCACCAAGGGTATGAGTTTTCACAAATATGAGAGGCATTACCCTTTTTATTATTTAGGATCGGGAAATATGACAATTCAACAACCAAAATGGAAAATAACTAGTGTATAAAAATAAACCCAAACCAAGCTCACATGCATGTTTAAATAATTTTATAATAATGTACAAGTACAAGAAATCTCAAAGTACAATACCCAGAAGAAAAAAAGGTACAACGACAACAACAACTCCAACTGTCTGACTAGTAGGGTCCCTCACGGCCCTGGTAGTCCTCCTAGAAACCTGAAAGTAAATATAGGGTGAGCATACAAGAATACTAAATATGGAAACCTAAGGCTCTCGTGCATAATTAGGGAGACATACTAATGTCCCGTGATAACAACAGAAGAAACCTAACATGGAATTCTATCCAACCAACCTCACCAGCCACACTCACCAAAAACACAAGCACAACATGTAGTAGTATATAAGAATCAATAGTATTGGTTACCCCATAGCATTTCCCTTTTGATTGCTGCTCTTCCTAATGACGATCATCCTGATGCTGCCACACTCTCCCTGCCCGCACACTCTTGGGCCTCACTACCATGTATCCCGCTCACACACAGCTGGGCCTCACAACCACATATCCCGCCCGCACACACCTGGGCCTCACTACCACGTATCCCACCTGCACACACCTGGGCCTCACAACTACGTATCTCGCCCGCACACACATGGGCCTCACTACCACGTATCCCGACCGTACACAACTGGGCCTCACAACCACGTATCCCGCCCGCACACACCTGGGCCTCATCCCGATGATTCATGGGAAAAAGTAGAACCTTCCCGAAGAGTCTTGGGATAAAACCACACTAATTGAATCCTACCTGAAGAGTCTTAGGTGTAAGGTCGCCTCAAGCCATCACATCTTAGGGGAGAAGGAGCAGGAAGGAGCTAGTAACTAAGGGAAAACACCCTCTCCCCTGAAATGGGAATGTTCGGCACTAAGTGCTCAACATGGGCGGGGTGTGATAAAACACAAAAGATACAGATATATATATTTACCAACCACACAACTCAATGTTTGGCTTATAAACAGAGAAACTGAGCACGTGCCTCGGCACTACTACTACGAAGCATGCATACAACAAAAAACCCCAACCCCATTTAGGTTTTCACCTTTCAGTAGAATTAGTTTATTTAGTTCCTTAACTACAGGGAAACTATCCACAACCAACCACATCGATCGTTTGTAAAATATATACCTGCCATTCAAAGAAATCAAGTTAGAAAACACAAGCAGCACAACAAAAAACCTTCTTATCAACCAACCAACCCCATTGATTATTAAACCCATTCCATTACCACGCCCCACCATTCATTAACTCTTACACATTTTATTTATTAATCACAACCTATAACATGTTCACATTAAAACCCAACCCTACAGCCTCGCTGCCAAGCACCATAAGCACAACCGCACCGAACCCACACATCATCATCCCTTTAATACCATTTATCGCAGCCCTGCTGCCCACCCTATCCACAACAACCCAGAAAACACCCCCAT
The DNA here is from genome assembly GCA_963277665.1 of Viscum album. Lineage (NCBI taxonomy): Eukaryota > Viridiplantae > Streptophyta > Magnoliopsida > Santalales > Viscaceae > Viscum > Viscum album. The sequence goes on from OY728145.1 coordinate 1,645,095,125, forward strand.
CACATGCCACATAACCAATACAACGCCCACATGTTCATTATTCCATTTTATTTAACCTGGGTGATCACACAAGGGTTCCTGATTTTAACAGCCAACTATACGTGATTAACCAATTTCCACAATCCACAAAGTTACATCCATACGAAAATCAAGAAGGAGAGGGAAACAATTAAATGCTTAAGAAAAGGCCCCCAACGACCGTGATTTTCCGTAGGCAGAAGCTCATTCAATTTACAACATAATATCACATGATATAAATTAACAGCAATCAAAAATTCCCATCCCTGTTATTTAACCAGTTATTAACTTTATTTAAACGTTTATCTGTTCCTCATGAAAACAAGAGGATACCCACCCCGCATGATGCAAAAATTAGAGAGACAAAGGTAAGATCCCTACCTCAACATGTTCCTGATCGCAACGCTCCCCTGGATCAACCGTAGAAGACGTCCGTCAGCGTCTGTCACTTCTGTCGGGTCCCCGAAAAACCTCCTCGGGTGGAGGTCGGAAAGGAAAGGCCGAAAGAAAGACAACGGATCCAAGCTCGGAAGCTCCTCCTTGTCATTACGATCCTGTGGCAAATGAAGGATCGTAAATCGGATCTCGGATGAAGAAGTTATGGAAGGAAGAGCCTTAGAGTCTCTTAAGAGAGCTCTGCTCAGAGGAGAGTGGAGGAGAGGTGTGTGTTGAAAAGGAGGAGGGGACCCCTCCTTTTATAGCCATGAAAAGAAAAATTACACGGCGTGTACTTTATGGTACACAGAGTGTACTCGGTTCTTTCACATGGTCTCCACGCGGCTTCCAACACAGCTTTGCAGCCGTTGACTGGTCAACACATGGTTTGAGGGTAACACATACACGGGGAAGGACTATACAACATGTAGTTTGGACACACAATGTGTACTCATTTATTGCACACGGCAAGGAAATGGCTCCAACATGGCACACGACTGTTGACTGGTAACGCGTACGCGGGGAGGGACTACACGACATTTAGAACTTGTCACACGACGTGTACTCATTTATTGCACACAGAAAGGACACGACTCCAACACAGCACACGACCGTTGGCTGGTAATGCGTACGCATGGAGGGACTACACGGCGTGTAGAACTGGTCACACGACGTGTACTCATTTATTCCACACAGAAAAGACACGGCTTGCAACACAGGGTATACCCGGAAAGGGAGTATAGGGCGTGTACTAAAACTACACGACCTGTAGTTTCAAAATTCTGTAAAGTGTGGGAAAAGTCCATCTTACCCTCTAGAACACTTCTTGACCTTATTTTTGAAAAATGAAAGTGCCAGAGTGCTTCGAGCCATTACATCAGATACCTCTTAAAACATTCTCGTCCCCGAGAATTAAAAAACCAATCAACAGGAACCCAACAAGATACCTCTTAGGGTTCTCGTTATAACTGGAACCCAACCAACAACCCTAATTATATGTGTTAGGAATTCATTCTCCTATGTCGAGATATTATCCGCTTTAGATGACACTGACTAGCCTGCACGGGTTTAATCGCATCCTCATTAATGCGTCTCGATTAAGAATTGGGTCTTCCCACTTTCATACATTAGAATTTTTCAACTCGCACTACCCCCAACACCACACAACCAACACACTGCCCGAATACGTGGGTTTGGGAAATTACTTCACCTATGTCGAGATATTATCCGCTTTAGGTGGCACTGACTCGCCCGCACGGGTTCAATATCATCCGCATTAATGCGTCTCGATTAAGGGTCATGTTTTTTTCTTTCCCACACATCCGGACATGTTATACATTACCAGGGAACAAAGAAACAAAAGGTCTCACAACTGAAAAGCCAAACATTCCATATATCAAAGGTATATAGCAAAACATCAACACAAATCTCAAAAGAACAAGGGAAAAACACAAGTCAAAACAACTCTGGGTACTGAGCGTGCATCTGGGTCTCCCGCTCCCAAGTGCTCTCCTCGAGGTTGCTATGCCTCCACAACACACGAACCAAGGGAATGGTTCATCCACATAGCACCTTCTCTTTACGATCTTCGATTATGACTGGTCGTTCCTCGAAGGCCGTGTCGTCTCCCATTTCTAACTCTCCCCAGTCGATAACGTGGGAGTCATCGTGTATGTACCGAAAAAGCTGGGAGATGTGGATGACGTCATGAACCTTCTCCAACTGAGGTGGCAGGCCCAGCTGATATGCCACCTCGCCGTCTCGCCTCAGAACCTCAAAAGATCTGATGAACCTAGGTGAGAGCTTGCTCCCTTTCCCAAACCTCCGCTGCCCCGTCGAGGGGAAACATTCAAGAACACATGATCTCCCACCTCGAACTCCAAGGGCCTCCTCCGATGATCAGAATAAGACATCTGTCCATCCTAAGCCACTTTCATCCTCTCACATACATGCTGGACATTCTCGGTGGTGCTCTGCACTACCTCTGTCCCAAGAGCACCAGTCTCACCAACCTCTGCCCAGAAAATGGGTGAATGAAATGGCCTTCCATACAAAGCCTAAAATGGTGCCATGCCAATAGTAGAGTGAAATTTGTTGTTGTAGGAAAACTCTACTAAAGGAAATTGGTGTTCCCATGATACTCTGAAATCCAGAACACATGCTCACAGCATTTCCTCCAACGTCTAGATAGTCTGCTCCGTCTGCCCAACAGTCTGGGGGTGGAAAGCAGTGCTAAGGCGTAGCTGGGTGCCAAAAGCATGCTGTAACCCCCTCCATACTCGTGAGGTAAACCGAGTATCTCGATCTGAGACGATAGTCTTCGGGACTCCATGAAAACGTACCACCTTGTCTACGTACCTCTGTGCTAAGGTACTAACTGGGCCTGACTCCTTAATTTCTAAAAAGTGAGCCGATTTCGTCAGTCGATCCACCACCACCCAGATAGTATCATAACCACCCTGAGCTCTGGGTAGTCCTGTGACGAAGTCCATTAAGATGTCATCCCACTTCTACTCTGGGACATCTAAAGGATGCAACAGACCACCGGGAACACAATGTTCATCCTTTACTTGCTGATAGACTAGGCATTTATCCACAAACTATGCCACTGCCCGTTTCACCCCGGGCCACCAAAACTGATCCCTCTAGCCTCGGTACATTTTTGAAACTCTTGGATGTACCGCCAAGTCTGAGCTATGGAACTCACGGAGAACACCCCAACGCATCGCCTCCAGAACAAACAACCTTCCATGGAAATGCATCCGATGTCGGCTGTCCTCTGAACATCCTTCTGGAGCGTTCCCCTAATCGACACGATCCCACATCACTTCCGTCTCAGAGTCCCCCCACTAAGAATCTTCCACCTTCTGCAACAAAGAGTACTGCACCGTCATCTAAAACAAACAGCCTCTAACACCTTCTACCCTTGAATCCATGTGTAAGGTAGCCAACTCTCTCATCACCTTCCAATCATCAGCGGATTCCCGAACTACTTCCTGATGTGACTTCCTTCTCAAGGCATCAGCCACAACGTTGACCATACCTTCAGTTTAAGAGATCTCAAAGTCATTGTCTGGGAGAAACTCGACCCATCTCCGCTACTGTAAGCTCAGGTCATGTTGGATGAAGATATAACGCAAGCTCTTGTGATCTAAGAAGACCAAAAAGTGCTCCCCAAAGAGTTAATGTCCCCCAAATTCAGTGCGAACACTACTGCTACAAGCTCCAGGTCATGGGTGGCATAGTTATGCTCATGAGGGCGCAACTGCCTAGACCCATAAAAAATCACTCCCTTCTTCTGCATCAGCACGTACCCCAGACCAAGGCCAGAAGCATCACAAAACACCTCATACAACAACCCTTCCTCTGGAAACCTGAGTACGGGAGCACTGAACAACTTCTTCTTCAGGTATTCAAATGATTTCTGGCCCTGCTCACTCCATAGGAAGACCTGGTTCTTTCTCGTCAAAGCTGTCAAAGGAGTAGCAACTAGAGAGAAGTCTGAAACGAACCTATGATAGTAACCTGCTAACCCCAGGAAACTACTAACTTCTGCCATGCTCTTGGGTGCTGCCAAAGAAACAACTGCCTCCACCTATGACGGGTCCACCGATACTCCTTTCTGAGACACCACATGCCCAAGGATGTGTACTTCTTGCATTAAGAACTTACACTTTGACAATTTCCCATAAAGATGTTGGTGTCGAAGGACTTCCAAGACTGCCCTAAGATTCTCAACGTGCTCCTTCTCTGACTTTGAGTATATCAGGAGGTCATCGATAAACACAATGACGAACCGGTCCAGAATCTCTCGAAAGACAAAGTTCATAAGTCCCATGAACACAGTTGGTGAATTCGTAACTCCAAACGGCATCACTACAAACTCGAAGTGCCCATACCAAGACCTGAAAGCCATCTTCGAGATGTCACTGTCCTTTACCCTCAGCTGATGATATCCCGATCGCAGATCAATCTTACAGAACCAACCGACTCCCCTCAGCTGGTCGAAGAGATCATCTATCCTTGGAAGGGGGTAGCGGTTATTGACTGTTACCTGGTTCAACCTTCGGTAGTCTATGCATAGCCTGAGAACACCATCTGCCTTCTTCACAAACAAAACTGGAGCACCCCATGGTGACATACTGGGTCGAACAAAACCCTTCTCCATCAGATCATCAATGAGAATCCGCAACTCCCGTAACTTCGAAGGTGCCATCCGATAAGGGGCCATCGAAATCGGACGGGCACCAGGTTGTGAGTCTATCGGGAACTCAACGTCATGTCGGGGGGGGGGGGGGGGGGGGGTTGAGTCACAACCTCCTCAGGAAAAACATCGAGGAACTCCCCAAAAACTTCTGGGGCATCCATCATCGTTGTATTAGCTGGAAGAACTGATAACCAGGCTAACAAGGAAAGGAGAGGCTCCACACGCTAGATTACCACCAGATACCTCCTCTCGCTAACAATAGATGAGCACTGCCCATCCACGTCGGAGAACATGACTCTTCTCCGGAAGCAGTCAACAACGACACTAAAAGAAAACAATCAGTTGATGCCTAGGATGACATTGTATGGCTACATCTGTAATAGAAGAAGGTCCCCACTAGATCTATGTGGTCTCAACATCAGCCCACATCCCCAGAAAACAGAATAAACGCTAGTCTAGCCTCTAACTGGTGTACTTAGCACCAGTGGTACGGAATGTCTCTCTACGTCTAGTCCCAAAGCATGGGATAAACTCGGTGAAACAAAGGAGTGTGAGGCTCCTGAATCGAACAAAGCAGAAAAAAGAGTGCTGAACAAAGAAATCGTACCTTGAACCACCACTAGTCCTGCTGGAGTAGTCAACTCTGTTGTGTGAAACTGTCCACGCCCATCTCCTCTACCTCTCTGATGTCGTCCACCTCCCTGACCATGCCCTGGTCGAGGTCCCTGAGGAGCACCCTGAGGTCAGCCTCCTCCTGAAAAGTCTTCCCTCAGATGGGCATAGTCCTACTGGTGCTGGAAGGGCCTCGCTGGAAACTGGTGCTGCTGAGGTGGGCGCTGAACCTACCCACCTCCACCGTACTGAGCTCAGGTCGGGTACCGACTCTGAACGTGCCCGAATCCTCTACAAGAAAAACACTTCGGTCCTGGACTCGTGAAAAAGGGACGAGGACCCGAAGATCTGAACTGGAACTTTTGGAGCCTGCTCCCCACTAGCGTGAACCTGGAAGGTTCCCTCGTAGGAGACCAGCTACTGAATGCCTTCCCCTTCGACGAACCTGGCTGGATCCCCTATCGGGGTGCACATCCTAGCGAGTGCATCCTCCCTAAAACCTCTTCCTTCTTCTGTACTGCCAAGTACGTCAGAAGGGTGAAGGGGGTGACAACATACTAGAGCGAAGGAAGAAGCACCTCCTCCAAACGTCTCGCCCGAGACTCCTCATCCGGAAAGAGATCCGGAGTAAAGTGCAGTAGATCCTTGAACTTGTTCCCCAACTCTCATACCAACATACTCCCCTACTGAAGGGAGAGTAACTCTTGCCACTTCTCCACCTTGATCATGGAAGAAAGGAATTCCTCTAGGAATTCCTTCTCAAATTCAGCCCATGGAACCTCTGACTCTATCCTCTCTCTGAGGTAGAGCGTCCACCACTGTCACGCCACACCTCTCAGCTAATTGACTGCTAGGGGAACCCAGTTCTCCCTCAGAGCACGGATCAAGGTAAAAGCGATCCCTAGCTCCTCAAGCCACCCCTCTGTCTCTGTATCCGAAGTACCACCCTCGTACTTCTTGAGGGTATGTCATTGGAATGAACAGAGAGTCTTCTTCCACTGGCTATCATCCTCTTCTCGGTCAATCCTCAACTAATCGACCTCCTAAATCTGCTTGGCCTCGGTCGTCTGAGCCACCCGGGGACAATGTCCAGGTGCCATAGTTGTACGGTAAATCAAGTAAAACACAATCATGATGATTTATGTACCTTCCCTAGGGTCTCTACCGTGCAATCAATGTTGTCTCACTTGGTCGTTTGATTGGGTCAGAGTCCTTGCATTGGATCACGGGGGGGGGGGGATAAATTCTTGTGTCCTAGGCGGTCTTCCCTGGCCTATGTCATGCACCAAGATTTAACTAACTCTATTGCCCTACCATCCCATTTAATCCTTACTGTGCCTAACTCCAGACTACATCATATCTCTCAACCATCAGCCTCTGATACCATTCTGTCACGACCCCCTCCCACCAAAGATGCCCCTCCTGAGATGACAATGGTGAAAGGGAGATAATGACCCCCGGGTCCCGCCTTCAGTAGGCACCGGGGTGGAGACTAACACCAAGGGTATGAGTTTTCACAAATATGGGAGGCATTACCCTTTTTTATTATTTAGGACCAGGAAATAGGACAAGTCAACCACCAAAAAGGAAAAGAACCAGTGTATATATATAAAACCAAACCAAGCCCACATGCATGTTTAAATAATTTTATAACAAGGTACAAGTACAAGAACGCTCAAAGTACAATATCCAAAAGAAAACAAGGTACATCGACAACAACAACTCCAAATGTCCGACCAGTAGGGTCCCGTACGGCCCTGGTAATCCTCCCGGAAACCTGAAAGGAAACGTAGGGTGAGCATAGAATTATACTCAGTAGGGAAACCAAAGGCTCTCGTGCACAAGTGGGGAGACATCCTAATGTCCCATGAGAAAAACAGAAGAAACCTAGAAAGGAATTCTATCCACCCAACCTCACTAGCCACACTCATCAAAAACACAAGCACAACAGGTAGTAGTATATAAGAAACAAGAGTATTGGGTACCTCGGACCATTTCCCTTTTGTTAACAGGTCTTCCTAATGGAGAATGTCCAGGCGCTGCCACACTCTCCCCACCCGCACACACCTCAGCCTCACTACCACGTATCCCGCCCACACACACCTTGGCCTCACAACCACGTATCCCACCCGCACACACATGGGCATCACTACCATGTATCCCACCCGCACACACCTGGGCCTCACAACCACGTATCCCACCCGCACACACGTCGGCCTCATCCCAATGATTCTTGGGAAACAGTAGAACCTACCCTAAGAGTATTGGGCTAAAACCACCCCAATTGAAACCTACCTAAAGAGTCGTAGGTGTAAGGTCACCTCAAGCCATCACAGCATAGGGGAGAAGGAGCAGGAAGGAGATAGTAACTAAGGAAAAAACACCATCTCCCATGAAATGGGAGTGTTCGGCACTAAGTGCTCAACATGGGTGGGGTGCAATAAAACACAAAAGATATAGATATATATATTTACCAACCACAAAACCCAACCTATGGATTCTAAACAGAGAAACTGAGCAAGTTCATAGGCACTGATACTACAAAGCATGCATACAACAAACAACCCCCACCCCATTTAGGTTTTTACATTTCAGCAGAATTAGTTTATTTAGTTCCTTAACTTCTAGGGAACTATCCACAACCAACCACATCGATCGTTCGTAAAACATATCCCTACCATTCACAAATCAAGTTAGGAAAACACAAGCAGCACAGAAAAAAACCCTTCTTATCAACCAACCAACCCCATTGATTATTAAACCCATTCTATTACCACGCCCCACCATTCATTAACACTTCCACATTTTATTTATTAATCACAACCCATAACCCGTTCATATTAAAAGCCAACCCTACTACCCCGATGCCAACCGCCATAACCACAACCGCACCGAACCCGCACATCATCATCCCTTTAATACCATTTATCGTAGCCTCACTGCCCACCCTATCCACAACAACCCACAAAACACCCACATCACATGCCACGTAACCAAGCCAACACCCACATGTACATTATTCCATTTTGTTTAACCGGGGTGATCACACAAGGGTTCCAGATTTTAACACCCAAATTTACGTGATTAACCAATTTCCACATTCTACAAAGATCCATCCATAAGAAAATACAGAAGGAGAGGGAAACATTTAATTGCGTAAGAAAAGGCCCCTAATGACTGTGATTTTCCGTAGGCAGAATCTCATTCAATTCACAACATAATATCACAGGATATATAGTAAAAACAATCATAACTTCCCATCCCCGTTCTTTAACCAGTTATTATCTTTATTTAAAGGTTCAACTGTTCCTCATGAAAAGAAGAGGATACCCACCCACCATGATCCACAAATTAGAGAGACGAAGGTAAGATCCCTACCTCAACAAGTTCCTGATCGAAACGCTCCCACGGATCAACCTTAGAAGATGTCCGTCGGTGTCCGTCACTTCTATCGGGTCCCGAAAATACCTCCTCGGGTGGAGGTCGGAATGGAGAGGCCGAAGGAAAGACAACGGATCCAAGTTCGGAAGCTCCACCTCGTCGTTAAGATCTTGGGGCCACTGGCGGATCATAAATCGGAGCATGGATGAAGAAGTTATGGAAGGAAGAGCCTTTGAGTCTCTTATGAGAGCTCTGCTCAGAGGAGATGGGAGGAGAGGTGTCTGTTGAAAAGAAGGAGGCGACCCCTCCTTTTATAGGTGTAAAAATCAAAAGTTCACGGCATGTACTTTATGGTACACAGCGTGTACTCGGTTCTTTCACATGGTCTCCACGCGGCTTCAAACATGGCTCCGCGGTCGTTGACTGGTCAACACACGGTTTGAGGGTAACGCAAACGCGGGGAAGGACTACATGGCGTGTAGTTTGGACACACGGCGTGTACTCACTTATTGCACATGGCAAGGAAAATCCTCCAACATAGCACATGGTCGTTGACTGGTAATGCATACGCGGGGAGGGACTACACGGCGTGTAGAACTGGTCACACTACGTGTACTCATTTATTGCACATGGCAAGGACACAGCTCCAACATGACACACATCCATTGACTGGTAACGCGTACGCGGGGAGGGACTACACGACGTGTATAACTGGTCACACGGTGTGTACTCATTTATTCCACACAGCATGGAAACGTCTTGCAACACGGAGTATTCCCGGAAAGGGAGTACACAGCGTGTACTCAAACTACACGGCGTGTAGTTTCAAAATTCTGGAAAGTGTGGGAAATGTCCATCTTACCCTCTAGAACACTTATTGACCTTCTTTTTGACAAAGTAAAGGGCCGGAGAGGTCCGGGCTATTAAAAATGACATCAATTTTTCCTTAATTATACTAACATTACTGGAATAATGTTATTTGAAATTAATCCATTAGACATATAAATAACTCTTTATCAAGAAATACATTTTCTATAAAAAATGACAATGGATTAACAATTTGGAAAATTTTCATAATTATATGAATTTATATTAATATTTATAGACATATAATATATAAATTTAATTTATATCATTCCCAGTTATATTGTAATTTAAAATTTTAACACAAATAAACATTATACACTTTAAAACAATTTTATGAATAAAAAAGTATTTTATATACAAAAAAATTAATATTTTAAAATACAAAAAAATGAATATTTTAATTTATTTAATTAAATTACATATAACTAAATAATACATAAGATAATTTACAATAATCCTCATATAATATTGAGAATTAATTTATTATAAATAGTTTATTTTTTTGAAATCATTATTTTAACTTTTCACTGAAAAATTAATATTTATTGAAAATTCAAAATCTTCTATGCAATGATAATAATGATATTATAGTTTAGAAATGTATTTCAATTTGATAAATTTTTTTTTAAAAAATTTTAAAAATTAATTTAAAAACTATTTGTTTAATTAATTACTGAACCTCACTTTAGAAAAAATAGAGTTTTTTTAAAAAATTGTTTTTATGTAAAAAAATTTAATATTTTATTTTTATTTATTAGATAACCATAAATATTATTTGAAATTTTTTTTATACATATATTTTCAGAATTGTCTTTTCCAATTCAATCCAACCAATTGGAGGGCATGTTATAATGTTTATGGTTAATTAATAATATTTTAATTGTGTATCACATTGAATTTAAAAATGTTTTTTCCTACATAATAATATATCAAAGAGACTGAAATAATTTATAAAAAAAATATGTTATAAAGTATCGGGGTGTTACATTGTCTTATAATCTAGGTGTTTCATTTCAGGTATGCTTCCAAAGATGATGGTCCTATTTTAGAATCTCATTTTTAATAATATTATCATAAATAATGTACATATATTAAGGGAACAATGGTTATCTTGAATTTCTAATTAGTTATATAAAAATAAAGCCATCATTAATTTGTGTGTAAAGACTACTGCCTCCATGTGTAATGTGTTTTGGTACTTATAAATTTGAAAATTTAAATTTTTGAAATTCTATTTAGTAAATAAATAATTTATTAATAATATTAATAATATCATGAAAATGTAAAACATATATTATGCTTCATACATTATATGAAAAATGAATTCAATATCTACGTGTATGAGAATAATACCATATTCACGATGTGTTTAATATCATTATCCATATCTCTATAATATAATACATTATCAAAATATTATGATATCCAATTTACCACATTATAAAAATTCAGATTATATAACAATTTCCTTGTAATAATTATATTATTGGAAATGAATAATTTTCTTAACAAATCTCACAAATTAAATATAGCATGTTCTAGTAATTATTATTTTAACTACCTATATTAAAAATGTTAAAAATGTAAATCATTGATAAATATAAAAATATATTTCTTTATTATATCTGAATTTTATAGCAAAACAATATTTTCTGAAAAAATAATAATATTGTTTGTTTTTATTAAATATAAAAAAACATTTATCTATAAAAATAGTTTATAGAATATTTGAACTGATTTTTATTTCCCCAATATTAACTAAAACAATAATTATATAGAAATATAAAATTTCCAAACATTATGGAAAAAATCTTCCATAACTTTAGATATTACAGTATTGATGAACATAATATCATTATATTGGGATTTTCATCGTCATTTTTATGTGAGTGTGTAACAATCGGTATGACTGAAATATATTGGAATAAGGAAAAAATAATTTTCTATTATATTAGTAATAATATTTTAAATTATTGATTATATAAAGTTAAAAATACTAATAAGGTTAAGAATAATTTGAAATATTTGGTTATGAATATTATGCATACTTGTAATGTTCCTTTATGAATGTTGATAGAAAATTTATTTGTTTTTGTCATCTCCAAATTTATTATACACTATTTATACCATATGAACAAATATTCTATTCTTATGTATTGTATAAAGTAACCTCTATTGTTCTTTTATCAAGATATTTATAAAATTAAAGGGATTTAAAAATGCCTTTTATTATCAATTTTCAGAGGATTATAATTCATGTTGTATTAAAGTGATAATATATATTTATAACTCAAACATATTTACTGGAGTTATGTTATTTATTATGTATATATTTCTACAGTACATTTTTTAATTGGAAAAACAATATTATTACATGATATTTTATATCCCCCACTAATGAAAAATAATATTCATTAAATATCATTCCATGAAGAACATATCTCTTAAAAAATTGTCATTTAGCTATGAAATATTCATATACTTAACATATAATATCTTCAACTTATATATCCTTTTCTAATATTCCCAAAAAATATTTTCATTCTTATTTAGAGACCAAAAATATGTTTTATTTAAATTTTAATTCATATTAATAATAACATCAATTTAGAAAGAATTTTTTTACATTAGCTTTTTCCAAAAATTGTATATAGAAATTTTTATATGGGGATTATTCTATTCATAAAAATAAAATTTCTAATCCACAAAATATTTTTAATTTTTTAAATAATACACTATCTAAGATATGTTTTAGCTGATATGTGTTAAATGTTTATCACTATAACTTTTAAAAATGAATTTTTATTATCGTTTAATTCATGAGTTATTTTAAATGATGCAAAGAATATTTTCATAAACCTCTTATTATAATTTTTGTATGTGAAGAAATTATTCCATAATTAGGACTAGTATTATCAGAGATATTTTTTTAATTTATTTATTTTCATCAATAATTTAAATAATTCATATTTATTTTATAAATTAATGGGTGTGTTTCCTCTTTTTTGTTTTTGATTCTTTAAATGATATTAAAATGATAGTTTCAATTAATTTCAACATATTTAATTATTTATATCGTACACTATATCTATTATTATGTTACTACAAATTATCTTTAACATAATGTATTATTATTATTATATTATTGTTTTTCATTATAAAAATCTCATTTCAGTGGTTTATTATGTGAGTTTAAAATAAATTTCTTCCATATTCTCTTCGAAAAAGTATGTATGAATGAGAATTATTTTATGGGTAGAATCACATATCATACTCTAGTGCATTGTTAAATATATTTTTTTATTTTAGGAGGTTCATAGTGTAAATTAGATATTATGACATGAACAAGAGGGAAAACACATTGCTAGTATATTATAATGGGGTATATGAATTTTTCTCCCAACCCCAAGATGGTATATTAGATATTAGACCATTAATGAGGGGAAACATGTTTTTTTACAAAATAAAATTATAGTTCATGTTCAATTATCCAAGTATAACTATGTACGTGGAATAATTATGTAGTCTCTACTCTTTGGGTAATCATTTAAATTTTTTTAATCATTCCATATTTCTATGTTTTATTTATACTTCATTCTAATATGGTTAGGGTAAATTATCCTTATGTTTTGAAACTATTAGGATATATTATATTTTTTATAATTTTATAATACAAGTTATTATATATTTCTTTATAGGAAACTCTTATTTTGACTTGTTCTATTTAAAGATACATTTCTACTATGATCATATTTTATCATATTCTTAGGATTTAACCCATGAAAATATAATTATCGTTTTTCTTTTATAAATCATTTGATAATAAATATTTCATATTATTTTATTACCTAGGTTATAAATAGGTGTATAAAATATGAACTGTTTAGGATTGTATTTTTTTATATTAGATTTTGGAGAAAATATTACAAGACATGTAAAAACCTCTGCAGTTGATCTTCAGTGAAAATAAACTATTCATTCCTGGGATTTTATGATCATTTTTGTGATTAAATGTTTAAATTATAAAAATAATGAAATTTAATGATATATTTAGAAAATTTCATCTCACATGGTATAGAATCCAATGTATATAATATTTTTTCATAGCATAGTTATTTGTAATGGGATATGGAGAACTTTAGTTTCTTTTGGTAAAGGTTTTATAAACCTTTAAGGTTAGTAGTTATATTTATAGATTATGAAAATAGATAAATATAGAAAAAACTATAGATAAATAAATAAATATATATATATTATTTTATAAAAAGTCATTAGAAATGCGTTTATTTAGTGATTTTATGTGATGCAAAATCCATGCATGGATAATATATATATATGGGATCTCAAAAATATGTACCTTTGGGTAATAACATTGAATATGATGTATGAATACTAATATGATATTTATATGGTGCATATAAATGTTTCCAAGATATAAACCCGGTTTAAAACTCAATGGGAGTATAATTTGGATTGTTTTATTAACTTATATAATATTTATAAACGATTTATTTCTGAATTAGATTAGTGGGTTTTGATTATAATATATATGGGAATACGACATAATTTAACTTTTATGATCTATGTATGGTATAATATTATTTAAAATAATTATTGATTTATATGACATTTCAATAGATTTAAATATATGAGGGTTATGTTTTCATGTGGATATTTATGATAATTCTATAATAATGTAATTAATCATGTAATCCCTTTTTATTTTAGTAATGGTAATTGTTTAATGAAACAATGACGAAAAATAATATGATGGAAAAAGAAGTTATTTTCCAATTATGGAAGAAAATATGATAGAGGTTGTGATACATTTTAATTAAATTACATAAATAAATTTCAAGTGTTTGATATCATTATTTATACACAACATTTAGGTTAAACAAACAATGTAAAACTAGTAAAACATTTTTATTTTATTTTACTCTTACCAAATAAATTATAGATTTGTGGATATTAATATAACATTCAAAATTATTAAGAATATTTATAATGATGTCCCTAAATGAAAATTAAATTAATAATACCTAGTAAATAGGACCATAATTTTATATGTTAATGAATATCACCTTATGATAAAAGATATATTTCTAAATAATTATTATTTTTCATGAAAAATAATTGATTATGATCTTGAAAAAATATAATGAAATTGAATTTACCAATTTGACTATTCATTCATAAATTTATAATCAATTCTATACAAGGGAAGATAAATTTATTCGAGCGTAAAATATTTGATTTTATTAAATACTATTTTGAGATTTAAAATTTAATATTTTTTATCGTAAATTATATTATTCATAGTTTATAATAGATATAGATTTAACAAGTACACCATAAGTTCAATGAAATTAATTGGCAATTACACAATGGCTCTCACTACACATAGAGTGAATTGAAATTCTAAATATTATTGAAAAAATTGTTTTTCTATAATATTTAACAACATCATTTTATCATTTATATTTGAATTACATTTATGAAATTTATGGATTTATATCTAGGGAAATGGAGACTACATTTTGAATCAGAATAAATTTTATTAGATTATATATTCTTCATAATTTTTATCCATAATTAATAGTTACCATGGTAATAATATTTTTATCATGGTATAATTTAAAAGGATTAAAATTTGGTTTATCAAATTTTATATGGTTTATAACATACTTTTTTGATTATATTTAATTATATTATTACATTCATACAATATTAAAATATAATATTGTTCAATTTCGAGGGACATACAAATGAGAATGAATCATTTTGTTAAAAAATATTAACATTTAATGGTTTTCCACCAACCTCACTTATAAAAGGGAACTTCTAATTTTTAGATATCCACTACAAGTGATACATTTATTATGAACATTTATTTACTAAAATCATAAAAAATACACCCTTATTAATGAACATGAGCTTTTATTAGTCAAAATGTCCTACACAATAATCCATAATGTTAGCTGTAGATAATGATACCCGATGAAGAGGTATATATTCTATTCAATAACTTTTAATTATATTTCTTCCTTAACCAACTTGAAATCATCCAAAGCCTTTAGAAAATGACGATATATATATTTTTATTATAATTATTTCTTTTCTATGAATTATTTAACCATTTTCTATCATATTTACATCAAATTATAAATGAAAACACAGCTTTTGTGTACATATATAGTGTTTTTATAACACCCCATGCTTCCACAATACATTTCCCTTTGATTTATATAGCGGCTTGTGTTGTACGCAACATGGAGTTTTAATACACCACATCCAATCAAACAAGCCGTTATGAATAGTGATACCCACTTTTTTAAATTTGATAAGTTATATTTTTCAAAATGGACTTTCTTTTTGGATTCAGAATTTCAAAATTAGCATAGGGTAAAATGTTTGGTATTTTTCTGAAAGCATTCAATTTTTGATAAATAGTGAAAGCTACTGCATTATTTCTTAAAATCGGATTTTTTAAATAATTAGTTATTTTATTTTAATTTATTTTAAGTCAAAATTGATATATAATACATATATATGCTCAATTTAATTCATTGGAGTCATTTTATAACAATCTTAGATATATAAAATTTTATTGAACTTCTTACCGTCTTTTACCAACCATCTTGGAGCATTTAAAAATTTATAGAAAATATAATTTTATAATTTATCGGAGTTTAAATTACAAAATATGAGATTATGGTTGACATCAGTAAATAATATGTGGTTCAATAATATGAAAATATTTTTTTCATGAATTGTGACATTTAACTTTTATTTACAATGCTTAAAAGTTAATAGAGTAATTAAGGATAAAAATGATATTATAATTATCCTAACACATATACTAATTCTATTGGATATGAATAATTCGACCAAAAACAACCATAGGAATAATGTATTATCATTTTGGTCTACTTTTAAGAGATTAGGACATTTATTATTATTCTATTTAAAGAAGATTGAAAATTGTAAAATTCAATGGACAATAACTAAACCATTATTAGTATAGGGATACAAAAAATATAAATTAGACTATAAATATTAATTAGAAATAAAAATATATTTCCTAAATAATTATATTATATTTATTATTTTTAGAAATTATATAATTTAATTTACTTATGACAAAATGTTGATGCAGTAATTACCTTATTAATCAAATATTAAAATAATTGATATTATAAATACCAAAATATATGTAATTTGAGACTTCTGCTTAATTCAACTAATTTTATAGGATAATATGAAATGTTAGGGTCGAATAAATAATTTTTTGGAGTAATCATGCTGTTAGGATTAAAAAAACAAATAATAAATATTGTAGAAATTGACATAATTGAGATTTTAAAAAAAATTCTATATTATTAATTAATATAATATTCACAAAAATATATGGTTTGGCCAATGGACATAGATATGGTTATATATATATTAATAATGAACCACTTGGGGTTCTCTTGAGGGTTTATAGTATGTTTATTAACCATATAATATAATAATAGAAAGATACAAGGTAAATGTTGAACTATTTAACTAAGAGTTAAATCGAAATGATATGGCTAATATGGTGACATGAAACTATCTAAAACCTAATGGACGAGAGTTTTTTGACCCATCCCCACATTATCCTAGAAATAAATTATTTTGGTGAAATTAGAAACCAGAAATGATTTTATTATAAAATAATATTTCAAGCTTTTCATAAAGTGTCACTCACCTCTCTTATAAATGAGTACTTCCCCTCCTCTTAATTTAACACCTACAAGGGAATTTTATTCTTCCAAACCCTTCCAGAATATCCTTCCAACTTCCCTCACATCACCATAGAGTCCTTATATTGATCATAAATCCAATTTAAAGAGCCCTTTTCATCAACTCAAAAGAACCACCCGAAGAAGAGGTAATAATTTCACCACACGCTTTCATGTTCTTTTCTTCTTCCACTATTTATTTCATTAATTCCATACCAAAATAATAACTCCAGAAATATATACATACTGTGATGGTATTATAAATATGTTTCAACCATATTATTTATTCTATCCATCCTATAAATGACAAATTCATCATACGTGCATGTGTACCACTTAACGTCTCCACGGCGTGGTGTAGATTGTTATTGAAACCCTTTATTATTTTGGATGTGTCAAATAATGAGTATAAATGATTTGAATGAAATATAAAATGTTCATGATTATGTATATATAATATACCATCCAATTACATATGTTTTCACCATCAACATAACGATATTGTTTCTCTTGGGTACGTACAAATTACTGTCTCCACGAACGCGAAGATATTCATTCCCCATCATGATCATTAAAGAATATTTTTTATTTTGTGATGAAAAATAATTTTTATTAACATTATATCATTATGTATATTAATCCAATACATCCTATCCATAAACAACATGTTTTATGTAACCAAGCATATAAAGGAAAACAAATTACTTAACAACAAAAACGATGATACGACATAAATATTTTTAACAAAGAAATATTAGAGGATCATATATAATATCATATTTATGTATATAGTTCGTGTATAATTTAAAAACATTGTATTAACTATTATACAAGAGGTTGATCTACCATCTACTAAGGAAAAGTACAAGGTAAAGGTTAATTCTACAATCTCTTTACTTATCCGAGGTTGTTAATATATAAGTATCTACTGGGACCTCTTTATCATCAACTTCTGTGATTTTTTAAACTGTAATTCAAAACTATATTACTATTTACTTGAATATGGGTAAAATTCATTTATAACCTTATTTTTATGTATATTTTTTTAAATAAATCATTCCTTCGTTTTGCAAACAAGTTACTTTATGACCTTTTCATCAAAATTAAGGTAAGAATAACTTCTTTTAAATTATACGGTAAGTGTGACTATTTTTGGATGTTCTATCATCATCGATGATTCCCATACATGTTTTATGAATATTTTAAAAATAAATTCTTTCTTTTATAATTTCATAACATTATAATTATTTCAAAATAGAAAGAGATATTTCTCTAAAAATGTTTTGGTTTCATCTATGCAGACATCATTTATTGGATTTTATGATTATTTGGAGTTGATTTATTATGATATAGAACCTCTATATTGTATTGCAATTTTTGTGATATGTTTGGATGCGGATGTGTTATTTTTACTCTATTCATTGTTTATGGATAATTTATAGAAATTTTGTATGCTATTTTTAATATGAATGTTTATGTTATGTTTAAAACTTTTCTTATGAGGAATGCATTGGACATAGTAATTATGGGGTGGTGCCTACTATAGCTTCTCGATTCATCATTAGATCTAATGAGATAATCTAGTTCTTTGGCACAAGGCCTTGAAAAAATCCTATTTTTATTTTTGGCACATTTCCTTAACTATGTGGTTATGAAGTCTGACATTATGGATTCCATCCTTATGAAATTGGATGTTGATATTTCATGTTCATATTTAATTAGTAGAATGTACAAGTGAATAAGTAAATGGAATTATTTGATTTATATTGGCCTTATTATGCATGAAATTTATGTTTAAAAGGCATATATTTTAGTCTTATACATTTATTTAATTGTTTATTCTTATTTATAAATGGTTTTTCTATATTGTTATCTTTACTGAGCATCTGATCTCACCATATTACATGTTATATATATCCCAAGATGTGAAGAAATATTTAATGGTTTACCTATATAGATAATCTAAGGATATAAGTGTTGTTAATGAGGACAACATGTTATTGACTTTTTCATTTTATAGTGTATTGTAAAACATATTAATGTATATAGAACTTCCATGGCTACTTAATTGATCTGTCTTTCGGGATTTTGATCCCTTGTGATCTTGCCAATGTTATGTAATAATGCATTACCTCTGGGTAACTAGGGTTGGGGAATTATAGTTGGTATCAAAGAATGATTTGTACAATTATTTGAAGCTAGATTTAGAAAAACTCAGATTTGAAACATTAACCTATGATACACTTTGATGATAAGTATAGAAGAACATCCTAGAATTTTGGTAATATAGAGATTTTGTTAGATTTCGAAGAAACACATCCATGTCGGGATATGAACAGGTAGAGGAAGCTCTGGAACATATGTAACTAGGGATAAAACCCAAAAACACCGCTTAGAGCTATACTTTAATGGGAACTGGTGCAAGACAACGAGACTTGCTGCACTCTTTGTCACGAATCTCTCAGGGGATATTCTTAGGATAATTAAAATTTGGTTTGCAAACAAACATGAAGGATTTATGAGTATATACATCCTCAAAGAAAAAAAATTTATAACTATTGATTATATCCATAAACTATTCAATTTATGTTAAGTGTTCTATAAGTTTGGAATTCAGTATTTTGAATCATAAACTAATCTAGTGTATGCCATTTTTTTGAAATAGAGCCTAGTGGAATGAATAGAAACCATGTCAAGGCATGTAATCCATGTCAGGATTTTCCTCCTACTCAAGATAATTATACTGGAGCTAGTGATGCAACTGGATCTGATCATCTTATAACCATACTAGGACAATTTACTCGGATTATTAATAATAACTATACCCATATAGAGCACTCTGATCCACAAAACAGAGGATCAATTTTAGACCTCATAATGAGTAAAGAACCACCAAAATTTAATGGGAGTACAAATCTAGTATTATATGATCAATGGATAAATTACTTAGGGAAAATATAACATTATTTAGTGAGTAACGAAAGGGAAAAAGTTTTGATGGAATTTTATCGCCTCATGAGAGATGCAGATCAATGGAGATCATTAATTCAAAACACATAGGAAGATGAAGAAGTATCAAGTATCTAAAGGATGGAGTTTAAATATATTTTCATAGAAAAATACATTCCTAAAGACCATCAACCAGATATAGAAATACCATTTCCGAGTCAAAGGAAAACGGAGGATGAGATTGACGCACAGTATGAGTCTAACATTACAAGGCTGGAAAGCCATGTCGTATATTATATACATAACCCAAGGAGTAATATTGATTTATTGTTTGATGGATTAAAACCATTTCTCCATCGAGCATTAGTTGTAAAATCTTTCTGATCGTACAAATATATTTTATCATGCACTATCAACACATAAAAAGAATAATCTATGTCTTACAGATTTAAAGAAAAGAAAGAGAAAAATAGATCCACTAGACACTATAGAAATGGAAATAAGGGGAAGAAGGGAAAATTTGAATATCCATCCTATGGTATATATGGAAAGAAACAAAGCAGTACTTGCCTAAAGGGAATGGGTGTCTGTTTCAATTATGGTGAAAACGGCCACCATGCTTGTGATTGCAAGGGGAAGAAAGAGGTTTTCAAGGTTGAATGGATCAATTGTAGAGAAAATGGCCATTATGCAAATGAATGTCATAATCGCTAAGGGAACATACTTCATTAAAGGCCATGGGAGCATGACCTAGCTTATGTGATCACTTCTATAGAGGTTGAAGCTCTGAAAGATGCAGTGGTAGTTAATTTAATGGTTTCGTCACGTTTAGACAATTATTTATCTGATTCTGGATCATCCAATTGTTTCATATCATCCCAGTTTGCTTAGAAAATTATATATTTTTCAATTTGAGTTAACAAGGAAGTTGTTCGTAAAAACACCTAAGGTAAGTATCATCGTAACAATGTTTTGTGAATCAGTTACCATTAGGTCATATAAATGTTCTTTATTATCTAATCTCATTGTAAAACCCATGATTGAATTTGATATATTACTCAGAATGGATTAGCTTTCAGACCATGATGTGAATATTTATTTTAAGATGAAGGAGGTTAAATTTTTCGATGATGATAAAGTGTACCTTATCTTTAGAGAAGAAATTTCACAACCTAACACTTATCTAGATATGACCCTTGTTGCACTACTAAATTCAATTATTGCGGAGGAATAGAATGAAATAACTATGGGCGAGGAAAGGAATGATCGAATATAGGATGTACCTTTTGTGAAAGAATATGTTGATGTGTTTCTAAAGGCTTTTCATGGACATCATCTTGAATGAGAAATTGAGTTTTCTATTGATTTAATTCCTAGTTCAATGCCCATATCAAACACCGCTTATATAATGGCCACTGTTGAATTACTAGAACTAAAGAAACAAATAGATAAATTGAGTAATAATGAATTTTTTCTCCTTAGTTTTTCTCAAAGGGGAGACCTTGTCCTTTTTGTTAAGAAGAATAACAGATCTATGAGGTTGTGCATTGATTATAGAGAGATCAATGCTATAAAAAATAACAATTATCCCCTACCATAAATTGAAGATTTATTTGATCAAATTAATGGAGCTTAATATTTTTCAATGAGATACATTTGATCTGGATACCATGAGTTGTGCATGAAGAAGTAATACATTCTGAAGACAACATTTCATACTAGTTACATGCCTTATGAGTTTACAGTTATTCCTTATGGATTGACTAATTCACCTTCTATATTCATGGATCTAAGGAATAGAGTTTTCAAATAATATGTAGATGTCTTTTTAGTGATATTTATTGATGATATATTGGTATACTCCAATAGCTACGGATATCATGAAAATCACTTTTTCATTATTCTAATGAGTGTTTGAAGAAATGAATTATATTGGTTTTTTATAAAAAGTAAATTCTGGATTCATGAGATTTCGTTTCTTGGCCATATTGTCTCTAATGATAAAATATCTGATGAGCCATCAAAGACCAAGGTAATAAAATATTTTCCAGAAACGATGAGTATAATTGAGGTACACAGTTTTATTGGTTGTTAGGTTTATGTCGACGTTTTGTCCATAATGTTTCCTGGTTGGCTAACCCTTTAACCAAGATCACACATAAAGGGGTTAAATTTGTTTGGAAAAAAGATTTTGAAGAATGTTTTGAAGAACGAAAGAGAAGATTAGTAAATGATATTATCTTTAATATACCAACTAGGACCGATGTATTTGTTATTTATAGAGATTCTTCAATGAAAGGACTTCATTCTGTCTTTATGGAGAATGATAGAGTTATTGTCTTTGCATCACAATAACTAAAAATTCATTAGGAAAAATATTTCACTCATGATCTTGAGTAATCATCTCTAATAATTGCTCTGAATATATGGAGACACTATCTTTAAGGTGAAAAATTTGAGATTTATACTAATCATAAGTGTTTGATGTATATTTTCTCATAGAAATAAATCATAAGGAGAAAAATATGATGTCTTGAAATACTTAAGGATTATGATTGGACTATAAACTACCACTTGGGGATGGAAAATAAGGTGGTAGATTCTTTGAGTAGAAAGGATCATGGAGTTTTGAACAATATGAGAGTTGAAAGGGATATTATTTTAATGAATCTAGTAAATATGGATATTTTAGTAACCATGTAAAGTAAAACATCAATAATTTTTCAAATGGTTTCCAAACCATCATTACTAGAAAGGATAATGAGTTCTCAGACTGTTGATGAGGATTTTCAAAAGAATATTAATGATGTGAAAGATGGGAGATTGAGTGACTTCATATAAGAAGATGGAATTTTGAAATTTGGGAAGAGACATTGTTTTCCCAATATACCTAATCTGAAAAGGGAATTGTTGGACGATGCTCATAGCTCCAATTTCTCTATACACCTTGGGAGCACCAAGATTTATAGATATTTGAGGGAACATTTTTTGTGGGAAAACATGAAGAGGGGGATTGCGGATTATCTATCAAGATGTAATGGTTTTAGACAAGTAAGGGTTGGAAGAAAACATCCTAGAGGACTCCGAAAACCTCTTACCATACCTAATTGAAAATGGGATAATATTACGATTGACATTGACATGGACCTACCGAAGACTCCTTGAAGGAAGGATGCAATATGGGTCATTGTTGACTGTCTTACCAAGTCAGAACAATTTTTTCTACAGGAGAAGATTTACCACTTCATCATCTTGCAAGACTATATATTAATGAAGTTGTAAGAATCCATGGTGTACCCCTATCGATTGTTTCTAGTCGTGATCTCCATTTAACATCATGATTCTCAAAATGTCTTCAGAAGGACCTCGATACTGAACTTTTTTTGAGCACTGCCTACCACCCTCAAACTGATGGAGAATCAAAAATAAAAATTCTAATCTTAGAAGACATGTTGACATACTGCTCATTTTACTTTCACGGTATGTGAGATCAATATTTAAATATAATAGAACTTTTCTATAAAAATAACTTCCATTCAAGTCTTTATAAGGTACCATATGAAGCGTTATATAGAAAGAGATGTCTTACACCAACTTGTTGGATGATATTGGTTCCAGAAAACTCGTAGGCCCAGAACTTGTTGAGGAAACAATGGAATAGGTGAAGGTTATCCAAACCCACATCAAAGAAGTTCAAAGTAGAAAAAATATTGATTCCAATAACCGAAGGAAGGATTTAGAATTTCAATTATGTGTCCATGTAATCTTGAAGATATCTCCCTGGAAGGGTGTTATTCGTTTCAGTATAAAGGGTATATTGAGTCACAGGTACATCGTACACTTATAAATTCTAGAACAAATTGGTGTCTTTTCTTATCATCTGGAAAAGCCTCTATGAAATTCCAAAGTTCCTAATGTGTTCCACGTATCACTACTAGGAAAATACAGGATTGGCCCAACGAATGTAATCACCTTTGAAGAAATTAAACTATAGAATGATCTATCTTATTTTGTAGAGCCTTTCAAAATTAGTGATAAAATAGAACAAGTGTTGAGAAACCAGAGGACTCATAAGTTAAAATTTATATAGAGAAACCATAAGATGGAAGATGCAACTTGGGAACCTGAGGAACGTATGATGAAGAACTGCTTGAATCTTTTCATGTAGTAATATTCTTGTTATTTCGCAGAGGAAATTTTTTTAGGAGTGGAGAATGTAACACCACAAGCTTCCATAGTATGTTTCCTGCCGAATAATGCAGTTGCTTGCATTTTACGCAACATGGAGTTTTAACACACCACAACCAATCAAACAATCCATTATGAATAATAATACCCACTTTTTTCAAAATGTTAATCATTTTTGGATTCAGAATATCAAAATCAGCTTAGGTTGATTTTTTGGTATTTTTCTGAAAACATTCAATTTTTGAATAGTAGTGAAAAACACTTTGTTATTTTTTAAACCCGAAATTTTATTTTAGGTAAATATAAATACATAATACCGATATGTGTCCAATTTAATTCATTAGAGTCATTTTATTATATGTTTAGATATATAAAATTTTATTGAAGTTTTTACCGTCTTTTACACACTTTTAAGAGCATTAACAGATTTGTATGGAACATAATTTAACTACTTATGTGAGTTGAATTTAAAAAATCCGAGATACACGGTTTACATCAGTAAGTAAAATGTGGTTCATTAAGATGAAGATAATATTTTTGTGAATAGTGTCTTTTTACTATTATTTTCCAAGGTTTATAGTGAAGAGGGAAATTATTGGTAAAAATGATATTATAATTACCATAAAACATTTCCTAATTCAATAGGATAAGTGTAATTCAACCTAAAGTAACCTTAGGAATAAAATATGATCCTTTTGGTTCACATGGATTAAATTAAGAAATTTTTTTATTATTTTATTTCATGACTAGTTAAAAGTGTTTAATTCAATGATTAATAACTAATCCTTTTTAATATAGGGTTATACACAATATAAATTCGACTAAAAATTTTCATTATAAATATAAAAATATTTTCTACATAATGGTATTTTATTTAAATACTTAGAAATTAAATAATTTAATTTATATATGACAAAATTATGATGCAGTAATTAAATTATTAATGAAATATTAAAATAACTAATATTATAAATATCCAAATAAATGTAAATTGAGACTTTTGATGAATTACACTAATTTTATAGTATAATATGACATGTCAGGGTTAGTTATATAACTTTTTTTGACATAATCATGCTGTTATGATTTTCAAAAAAACCAAATACTAAATAGTGTCAAAATTGACATAATTGAGTTTTTAAAACAAATACAATATTTTTAATTGATATAATATTCAGAAAAATCCATGGATTGACTAATGTACGTATATAAGTTTATATATATTAATAATTAATCCATTGGTGTTCTATTGAAAGTTTATATTTTGTTTATTAACAATATAATATAAAAACAGAACTAGACATGGAAAATGTCATACTATTTAACTAAGAGTCTAATCTATAAGATAAGGATAGTATGGTCAACTAAACCTATATAAAACCCATTGGTTAAGATGGTTTAGACCCATTCCAACATTTTCCTAGAAATAAATCATTTTTGAGTCATTGGAAACTGAAAATTATTTTATTATAAAATAATATTTAAATCATTCCTTAAAGTGACCCTCACCTGTCTTATAAAAGGCTACTTCCCCTTCTCTTAATTTTTACAACTCCAAAGACATTATTCTTAACCAAAACCGGCACAAATATCCTCCCAACTTCATTAAAATCAATATAGAGTCCTTAATTGGATCATAAATCCATCGTAAAAATCACTTTTGACCAACTCAAAAGGAAACACCCGAAGAAGTGGTAATAATTTCACCACCCTCATTCATGTTCTTTTCTTCTTCCACTTCCTCCTTCTTAGATTCCATACCAAAATAATAACTCCAGTACCTTCTACATAATTTTTTGTTATCATAAATATGTTACAACCATATTTGTTATTCTATCCATCGTATTAATTAAAAAGTCATCATACATGCGTACGTACGACATACCGTCTCCACCCCCTAGTGTAGATTGTTATTCAACATATCATTATTTTGGATGTGTATAATAGTGAGTATAAATAATTTTAATAATAAATATTATATTTTAATGACTCTGTATATATAATATACCATCTAATTACATATTATTTCACAATTAATATATTGATATTATTTCTTGTCTGTACGTACAGATTACCGTCACCACGAACGCGATGAGAATCACTCTCTCTATCGTGATTATTAAAGAATAATTTTCATTTTTTCATTAAAAATAATGTTTATGAAAATAATATTATTATGTATGTGAATCAAATACACCCTATCCATAACAAACATGTCTTAAACAAACATGTAAATAAAGAAAAACTAATCAGTTAACAACCGAAATGATGATACCATTGAAATATTAATAACAAATCCATATTAATAGATAATATATGATATCATATTTATGTATATAGTTGTAATATAATTGAATAAAAAAATTTAACTATTTTACAGGTGGTTAACATACGATCTTCTACGGAAAATTACAATGTAAGGGTTAATGATACTATATTTTTACTTATCCGAGGCTGTTAGTGTGTAAGTATCTACTAGGACCCCTTTATCATCCACATATATGGGTTAAAGTCACTTATACCCTTATTTGACCATATATTTTTTGAAAGGAATATTTTCTTCATTTTCCATTCAACGTAAATAACGTAATAATTTCTTTATTTTATCTTATACGGTGAGTTATTTTCTACCATTATAACATTGTCGAAGCTTCCTATACAAGATTTTATGAATATTTAGATTTTTTCCTTTTATAAATATATAAATTTTAAATTATTTCCAAATATAATGAGATATTTCTGTAAAAGGATTTTTGTTTCATCTATGACTACATCTTATGATGGATTCTAATTTTGTTTGAAGTTGGTTTTTATGATAAAAACATCAATATTATATTGAGGGTTTTGTGACATGTTTTAATGTCGATGGGTTATTTTTACACCATTCATGGATTATAGATAATGTATTGACATTTTATTTGATAGTTTTAATAAGAATGTTTTTGTTATATAAAAACCTTGTCATATGAGGAATGGATTGGACATAGTAAGTGATGGGCGGGGATCGCTATAGATCCTCGATGCATCAGTAGGTCACATAGGACAAACTAGTGTCTTGACACGAGGGATTGAGAAAATCTTATTTGTAGTCATCACAAAAGGCCTGTACTATGTGGTTATGAAGTCTTGAATTATGCATTCCATCATTATAAAATTTTCTATTGATATTGCATGTCATTTTTTGACTAGTAGAATATGCATGTGAATATTTAATTGGAATTATTTTATTTATATTAGCATTATTATTCTGTAGTTTATGTTTAAAAGGATTATGTTTTAGTCTTATAAATTTCATTAATTGTTTATTCTTTTTTATGAATGTTTCTGCTATATTATTATCCTTACTGAGCATCTGAGTTCACCCCTTTCTATATTTTATTTTTTCTAGTACATGAAGAAATATTTTATGGTTGACCTGTAGGGATAAGATGAGGATATAGTTGTGGTCAATGAAGAAAAACTTTTGTTGATGTTTTCATATTAAAATGTAATTAAAAACTAATTAATGTATCTAGAACATCCAAGGATACTAAATGGATCAGTATCTCATGATTTGATCCCTTGTGATCATGGCAATGTTATCTAATAAAGCATTAACTCTGTGTAACTTGGGGCGGGGTGTTACAATTGATTCCATGAGTCTGTTTATATTTTATTCAAAATATCTATTGGATTGTTAGGAAAATTATTTCAATGCCAAAATATGACTATTATAAGAAAAAATATATTTTTTTGAATTTTATATATAATTTAAAATTCAATCGTTCTACCCATCATGAAGTGGAATCATTGCCCATGTATATGTACATACTACAATACAAGCAGAGCGAGGTAATTCATTTTAAAAAACCACCATATGTGGTGATTTTTTAAAGTGAAAATAGTGAATAAAATCTATCTTCATCATCTGATATTGAATGTAAATATTATGAAACAAAAAACATGTTTTTAGGTCTGGAATTTTTTATCGAATTAATTTTGGAAAATATAGTATTTTTCACTAGAATAATAATTTTAATGAAAATATTTATAGAAATGCGTAATTGAAAATTGTAGTGTAAAAATATATTATATAAATTTATTGATATATATATATATATGAATATAATTAATTAATATATTTAAAACAATCGACATATTATTGAACTATTTGTTTATGGAACAATAAAGAATGAAGAGATTTAGGTAAGGGTTCATCATAATAATTTTGATTTGTTTAAACACGGTTCATGTTATTCACATATTTGTAAATATATTAATTATATAATATAAATTAGATTTAATACATCATGAATATCCACATAGTACTTCTATTAAAAATACTATTTTAATTTATTTCTTTTATAATGGTTGTGATTCAAATGATTTCAAATCGTTAATATTTTTTGTCATAATCTCATTTCGTTGTGCGATTGTAAATGTTTTATTTCTATTGAGGAAAAATATATGACCCTTACTATTTAACATATATATACATTTTTATATTCTTTATTCAGGTGTTTTGATATTAGTTTTATAATTTTGGTTAGTTTGTTAGTAAAAATTACTAAGAAAATGTATTTATTAAAATAAAATAATATTTCTTATTTTTTGATCAATAATATGTCTACCAAATTAATAATTATTCAAAAAAATGTTATAAATCAGTATATATATATAAAAATTCCCACATGATGTTGTTTTTATATCCTTTTAATTTCTATAATTGTTTTTAAAATAATTAATTTTAAAACGTGACACAAATATTAATTTTTTATATTCATTAACAAAGTTATTATAAAATTATCATGTTAATGTTTATATATAGAATCAAATTCCTTATCATTATGGGAATTTAATTAGTTTGAATTATACGATTACATGGTTATTTTGAACAAAAATAAATTTCTCAATACTCATTAAATTTCTATAATTTTAATATATCAAAACAAAATGGACATTTTTTATCATGTTGAGTGTGTATTTTTAACGTCTTTATTATAGCCATTTATCAACAATGACAACCTACATTAATGAATTTAAAATCCCATCTCTATTCATTTTATATGTAGATAATGTTTATGGTTTTTAAACAATGATTCTATGAAACTTATTACCTTCCAACATGTTATTTACGTTCGGATGAAATATTTAAAAATAACATTTATGTTCATCGGATTATTATATGATGAAATTTTTATGATACTTTAAAAAATTTATAAATTTTTTCCATTATTTGATTTGTTTTCCATTAGTTATGTAACTCCAAATTGCATTGGGTGATTTTGGATAACTCATAGTATAATAAGATCTATTATCAGATGTGAACCCAATACATTATGAGAATCAGACCATTATGATAGTCCAAGTTGAGTGCTTTGACTAAGGAAATGATTGAATGGGTAAGAAACTCAATAATCTACATAAAAATTCCTACCATAGTTTTTTTATCCAAATAGTATCTAAAAATCAAATTAATTTCTATTGATATCTGAATAAAAAAATTATTTGTCTTATTTTTTTGATAATATCTCATGTATGAATAATTATTATTAATGATTCCACACTCATATGATGTATGCCTATTAATTTGAATATTATGTATCAAAACATACATTATTAATGGTCATTGGATATTTTTTATGTGTAACCCCCAACAAATTATTGTAGTCCAGAAAATTGACATACAAAATATCATTAATTTCTTACAATACACAACAGGCTCCCAACTACAAGTGTGGTTCAAAAAGAATTTTTGGAATAATATAAATTTATTTTCCTAATTGATACATCAAAATCCAATAAGGTAAGTCATATTAATCTAAATTTTTTTTATTGATAAAATTACTATGAAATTTTCCACACGAGGTATAATATAGTTATTTACTATAATAAATCATGGATCCCTATTGGGGAATGAAAGAATATATTAGAGTAATGGAATTTGATGATAAATAAATACACAATGACATCACATTTTAATTCATAATGGTACAATATCTGAAAAATAATAACCATATTCTCAAGTCCATAACATTCAGAACGTTTGTCAGACCACAATAATTTATTTTTACATCTCTTTTTAAATTTGATCCCTTCAATAGCTTACATTTCTCACAACACTAATCTTAAATGAATAATAATATACAATTAAATATCATTATTTTAACACGAATGTCATAAAATTACCATTAAATTAGAGGGAATGAATATTAGTAAATATATTATGAAAATTTAAAATTATTAGTTCAATATAATTATTTAAAAGTATATTATAATTTTTTGAGACATGATATACAAATATATCAACCTTTACACATAAAAATAAATAATTTTTCTAAGGGTAGTGTTTTTGTCTTTGGATGGAGCTCTTGTTTCATATATAAATTCAGACAGTTTTCTAAATTTGTTAGGAAAAAAAATAATCCTCATTTGAGAAATAAGACAATCAAAATTTAATTTTATTGATTTTTTGTTATTTTTATCATATAATTCATGTTTTCAAATTAGTAAAATTAATTATTTTTTATTTATTTATTTTCATATAAATGCTATATATCATTAGTAACTTGTTTTTTTTCTCAGTTAAATGACTGGAATAGATTTTAGATTTAATATGGATATAGAAACATTTCAATCATTTGAATTTTTTCAGTTTTATAACTTTTTTTTCTTCATCAGTTAAATTTATTAATTAATAATAAAATTTATCTATTTATTTTCCTGGAATTTTGAAAAATTTATTCCATATTTGCCGTAATAATAATAAATTTTATTAATTTTTTCCCATTTATTCTTTTAAAACACGAATAATAACATTTTTATTTTTTAATTACCACATTTAATGGTATATGTAGTAATTAATGGTGAAATTAATATTTTAAATAGTATTTAAATTGATTAATAGTTTTTTTAATGTTATTATATGAGTTATTATTGAAACAAATAATCATTGGGATGATTTTATGGCTAATCTAATCCACTTGTATGATATCAATCCTTTTACAGTATTTTATTTTAAAGAAGTCAAATATTTCATCCTCATGCTTTTAATTAGTATTAAATTTTATTATATAAAAATTCTTATAATATAGTAGCCTATGAATATTAATTATAAATATATAATGATTATCTTATTCATGGTTATTTATTTTTTATTTATATGAAATAAATATTTACCTAAACGTCTTACACAATAATGATGTTGTAATTTATTAATTAATAAAAATATCAATAAATAATATTATAAATTTCGTCATTAATATAATTTGAGATATTTAATATCAATGATGAATTTTATATACAGAAAATGGATGTATTAATTAATTTTATCTATTATATCATGTTTTTATGAATTTTTTAAAATCTGATGAATAATATAAAACACCAAATTGTTGATATTTTTAAATAATTAATAATTTATTAAATGATAAAAAATTCATAAAATTATAAAATTTATACAGAATATTTATATTATGATTCCTATTTCATAAATTATACTTATATGGTTCATTGGGAATTTAATAATAAATATTGTAACCCTTAATGAATAAAAACCGATTTTTCACTACAATAGTTAAAGGGATGGAATAATGGTTAAATACAAAATATAATGGTAAGAATTTGACCTAAAAATGTCTAAAAATTATTTAATGAGGATATTTTTAACACACCTAATCATATATAATAAATAATTCAATTTGGAGGAATTTTTTAATTATATTTTAACTACATTAATTTTATATTTTTTCTGTTTCCAAAAGTACCCTTCAACTTCATTATAAATGGGAATATCCTTTATCAATTAATCCCAGAAACATGAGATATATATAACAACCAAAACATAAATATTTCATGTCCATACATCGTTATCAATGTTCTATAAGTCTTGAGAATCCCAAATTTTATCCCTAGTACCCGAATGAGAAGTTTTATCTGACAACGTTGAAGAAGAGGTTATCGTGTTTAATAACTCATCAAAGAAAATGTATTCATATACTACTACTTCATGTGTTTTTAAATTATGAAGTATTATATATAGTATTATATATATATATGGTATTATGATTATGGTATAATAATTTCCTCCTTTTATCCATCCTATGAAAAACTAATACAGTGCCTCTGCGTACTTACGTCATACCATCTCCATGCCACAGTGTAATCGGTTTTAATCACCAAATTACATGGATAGGTAAATTGACTGAAATTATGGATATATAGAATAATTATTAAATTATATTTTGTTATTGAAAAATTAATATAACATATACTTCCTTATCCTTTCACCATTTAGAGAATGACATCGTCACTAGTCTGTGTGTATTCCCTACCATCAACATGATGTGATGTGATTAATTTCCCTTGATAACCATTAAATAAAGATTATATATATTTATATAATGAATAAATATTCTATTAATTACTATAACATAATTATGGATATGATGTAACTGTATTCAATGATTGGTTACTGAGACTTTCAAGATAAACAATGCTTGAGAAACATGGCAATTAACAACCGAAATAAAAATAAAAATAATATATTACTAATAAAAAAGTGGTAAACTGTAATAATATAGTAATATATGATATTATAAAAATTATTATTATTTTATTATAAGTTAATAATATAGTTAAAACCACTATAGAAGATTTTTTTTTATTTTTTTGGTTGAAATTTGACATTTGGTAACGGTTAAATTCAAAGTGTCATCATTAATAGATGTTGATTATGTTTATGACTCCACTGAGGAATATTTCTTTTTACAAGACATTATTTTCCAAAAATGTTACAATTTTATATAAATTTATTCTATGAATTCTTAAAATAATTCTTACCGACATATCCTTTCTATAAAATTGTTTGGAACAAATATTTTTGTCATTTTCCAAATGAGGATCGTTTTTACCATTTTTAAAAAAAATTATAAAAAAATATTTTTTATCAGTTATGTAATGAACATATTTTTAAAAATTAATGATTAATTTATACATTTCAGAAACACTAACAATGTTAAAAGGTTATTTTCAATGAAAAAAAAATCATTTATAATGGTGTGAAATTTTAAATAAATTTTTTCAGGTTAAAATATTTTATTTCCATTTAGAATTATTCAATGATTTTATTAGATTATATTCATCTATAAAAAAATCCATTGGTGTTTCTAATAAATTTTTTATATTAATATCTTATGATATAATCGTACATATTTTATTAAATGGTTTATAATGTGTTTTATTGTTAGCATACTATTTTTAAAAAATTCCAGGATTATAGTTAATGTACTTACATTTAGTGTAATTGTTTTTCAATAAAAAAATTTATGGTGTTTAGATTTTAACTATTTCATATGGGGAATTAATTTTACATATTATGTGATGAGTGGGTCCCACTACACCCCCTTGATGCATCAATTTTTTCCACGAGACATGCTAGTTTAGGTATTGGCAATGTTGTTACCCGTTTATGTATTGTGTCTCAGGCGAAGCCTTTAATGTGTGTTTATTATTTCCAAAATTATTAATTACCGAATTAATAAATTTCATATTTATGTTCCTTATAATTATTCAATTTATAGAATATACATGCTTATTTTTCATTCACATGAGATCATTTACATGAAATTATTTTATAATAATTTATTCATTCCATATTATGATCATGATTACGTTTAAATGGCGTGTGTTTTATTTATTTACCTTTCCCTAATCAATTATTATTATTTTATTTAGAAACTACTACTCATATAATCTTACAATTTATTTTAGATAACCCGTTTCATTTGAAACATTTTTTCTTAGGATTCACAGAATTTTATTATGATTGATATGTGAGTATACACAAAGGGGGCGATAAAAGAAATAATAAAGGATTTTTATGTAATTTATTTTTTAAAATTTAATGTGCGTTTCAATTTTATATCTAGTTAATGAATACTATAAATCAACTTGCTAATTTAGAAGGTTATTCCCTATATAATACGCAGATGAGTAAAATTAACCAATAACTTTGTGTTATTGGGTACATGGTCTCTACAGTTGGTATAAAAGAAAGTCCATTAGATTCCTTTTTAAATATATTTTGGTAAACCTAGATTATGGAATATATACATATGAATTACATTTAAGACATGTGTATTAATGTGATATTATACTATAGATTTGAAAATTCCATGGATAACCTCAGTTAAATCTATGGACTAATAGAGTAAGAATAATATGTAATGATTTAGACATCCTACTAATGAATCTTTTCTAACTATATATAAATGATAAGTATTTCTCACATTTTGATTTAGTTTTTGGTCAGTGGTTAGAATCAACAAGGTTATGGAAGTAATGATTACACCGACAATGACAAATATACTAACAAATACAAATGAATGAAAGGAGGAATTAAAGAATAAGATTAAAAATTGTTGATAATGGTTTGAGAATAAAGAGGAGTGATTAAATTTATTTTGAATTTGGTTTCAAGAATAATTTAATCAATGGTTCCCAGTATATAAGAATCAAGAGATATACATGGATTTTACTATAGAACATTTTCTTTAGGAATTTGGAAGCATGACTGTTTTCACTATGTATTTTAAGGTTATCAAATATTTGGAATTTGTCAATAAGAGATACAATATGTTGTTTCTGGAATATATTGATAAGTTGATCTTGTAATTTTTGTTACATTACATATACATTTTTGTAAATTGAAGTTAGACTGATGCATTTTGGATGATTATTTGGGTATCTTCTTATGGAATGAATTAATTTGAACATCAGATGTTATTGTTTGAGGTTAGACAATGATTTATCATTTTGGGTGAACTATTTTAACCATTTTAATTTTAGTAAAAATATAAAATCACATAAAAATAATCGTGGATCTTATGTTTCATAAAGGTACATCTCAATTGACAAATTCAATATGAACATTCATTTCATACTATAAGTAACGATGTTAAAATATATTTAAGTACAACCTAAGGATTAGATTATTATAATAAAATGGAATGAAATAAAGTAAGTTATTATATGTATAGTAAACTAATCCCTTAACTATTTGAAAATGATTTTCAATTAAAATAATTCTCCGTTTTATTTTTTAATATGATAAATCAATTGTATTTTAGATGATCACGAATTTATGGTTTGGTGATTGTTAACCTCATCATGACTATGTTTTCTATCGGTCACAATCAAAAAATGATATTTAGTTTGCTACTATATGTCAATTATTTCATATTAAACAAATTATTTATTATTACAAAGCCTAATTTTGTGGTGAAATTCTTATTTCACATTCCCTCTTCAAAAGAGAATGTTTTATTATAATAGTTTTCCATGTGGGATTCCCAAAATGGAATTTTTAAGTAGAAACCATAGATTTTTGAACATCAATTTAATATTGTGATGAATAAAATTATTAAATTAGGAGAGAAAGTAACCCAAACAAGATTTTATGGTGTTCCTGTTATAAAATTTAATTACTTTAATAGTTTACATTGCACCCAACACTAGGAAAAAATGAATAATAATATATAATTAAATGTCATTATTTTAATATGATTATTATAACATAACAATTAAATTGGTGGGAAATATTATTATTAAATAAATTATTATATATTTATATCATAAGTTAATGTAATTATTGAAAATCACCTTATGAGTTTTCTAGACATGATAGAATAATAAATCTATTATTACACAGAAAATATATATTTTTCTAAAGATATTTTTGATATCTATTGATGTCACACATATTTTAAAAATAAATTTTGACACTATTATAAATTATATTTGACAAAATAATCTTCTTAATTGAAATAGGCTTATCAAAATTACATTTAATTATTTTTTGATATTTCTAAGATAGGTTTATTGTTTTGATGAATAATAAACAAATACTAATGTTTTATTGAAAACTGCTTTATCATCCAATTCATTTAGTCTGTTAAATTATATTTTTCTTTGTTATAAATTATAATCAGATCAATTTCATATCATTTTATCCAATTTATGTCATTAAAATTAGTTTCACATTGATTTTGGATATAAAAACATTTCACAAATTTTATTTTTTTTCAATTTTTTAACTTATTTTCTTGTTCCCCAAATGAGACTAATTTTAAATTAATTTCAGAAAATTCCTTGTTTTTATTTTTAAAACATTTATTCATCATTTGGAATCAAAATTTTAAAATTTACTATATAGTTTTTTTCTAATTATGAATTATATAAATAAAATTTTGTATTTTTCTTCCAAAATTAATATTAAATCAGGTAATTAAGGTTTAAAATAATATTTAAAATATAATAAAAATACCCTCAAACTCTACATAATTATATTGATTTTTTTATTATCAACCAATATCATCATTTGAATTATTTTATGGACTCCTAAATACAGATACATTAATTTAATCGTTCTATATTGTTTTATTTAATAGAAAGTCAAATATGCCAAAATCATTTTTTAATAAGTATTAAATGTTACCATTATGTTATTTAAAAATTATATTTTTCTATAAATAGTTTTTTAAATGGTATAATTTTTATTTTTATCATGATACTTTATTTTTAATATCAATGAGTTAAATAATTACCTAAATGTCTTATATAGTAAATATGAATTAATAGTTTATTTAATGAAAATAGAGAATAATTGAAAATAGAATATTAAAATAAATCTAATTTTTGACAATTAAAGTATTCCATTAGTTTGATTGACTCCTTAGACAAACTATGGTTGTATTAAAGGTTTTTAATTGGATAGATTATATTGATATTTTATTTATAAAAATTCAAGTAAAGAATATTATGAAAATCGATATTTATGATATTAAAAAATAAATAATATTTTATTAAATGAAAAAAATTAATAAAAATATTTATATCATTAATAAATTTTGAATGAGGTTTATAATTTAATTAATTATTCATTCTATGTTCTTTTTAATCTTATAGTATCTATATTTACCCATATGGAGTAAAAACATA
The DNA here is from genome assembly GCA_963277665.1 of Viscum album. Classification (NCBI taxonomy): domain Eukaryota; kingdom Viridiplantae; phylum Streptophyta; class Magnoliopsida; order Santalales; family Viscaceae; genus Viscum; species Viscum album. The sequence continues at coordinate 1,645,132,529 of OY728145.1, forward strand.
TTATGAAAGGGTAAGAGTTAAAGGGATTGAATTAAGGTTATATATAAAATATATGGGTAATAAGATGACATAAACATGTCTAAAATGTATTATTTAAATTATTTAGACCCATCATAATCATATTTTTCTGACAAATACATTAAACCAATTTTCAAGAGAATATTAATTTATATTAATTAATTTTTTTTAGTTTCCAAAAGTGCCCCAAAAATAATCTCTTCAATGGAACATCCTCCCTCATGTCCTCACACTTAATTGTACATTCATATCGACAAAAACATGAAATTTCCACATACCAACATCCATAAACAATTTATGGTTTTAAAATTCTACCAATATACCATCCATAATTCCCATTAGTGATGTTATAATGTAATCTATGGAAGAATAGTTTATCATTTTAACCGACTCATCAAATTTCAATTCAACTGCCTCATAATATTTATGTTTTGTTTCCATTATAAAGTAATATATAAATTATCATCTATATTTTGAGATGCCATTTATTTTTTGGGACATATATATTCCAATTTTTATCAATCTAATGAAATCAAATGTTGGTGCATATATATAGCTTATAATCTCAATGAAAAAATCTAATATTTTTTATCACAACATTAATTAGATGTGTAAGATGATTGAAATTATTGATATATATATATATATATAATATGACATGGTTTTTATTTTTTAATAATTAATATTCCATAAATTTCATTACCCTTTCACCATTAGAGGAATGATATTGCAACTTCTACTTTCGTATGGACCACTCTCTCCAGAACATGATGTGATTCATTTTCCACGTTAATTTTTCCAGAATTATTAAAAAAATTATAATTAATAATCATGATATTTATTATAAGGCCCCATCCATAAACATTAATTAATCTTGAGTTAAATCTAGAATTCACATTGAGGATATTTTAATGTTTACTGTTTTAGAAAATTAGGCCATAATTATTACATTAAATCTGAAAAACAATTTAGACACTTAAACTCTATCAAATTTTTTTAGAAAAATAAAACAAATTATATAAAACAAGATTTTTTTGTGGATATAAATATTCTTGATTTTATTTTTTCTCGTACCCTTACTTATACCCGATGAAATTTTTTTCAAAAATATGGGTTGAGCATAAAAAGGACTGTAGGGGTTATAAAACAAGGAATTAAAACATTGGTCAATCAATATATAAAAATCAATGAGATAATACTTTTCAATCTTCAAAATGGCAAACTAAATCATAGGTCTTATGAATAACACACGGAAATCTAAAATAATTAAGGAAACTAGTGGTATCCCTTACATATATACATTGTAGCTTTCAAAACGATCCATCATGGTATATACCCAAATTCTCTTAGGAGAAACAACAAAGTTTTCCTTCATCATGTTACCCAAAGAATTGGAGAGCTATCTCGGGCTCACCCACCCTAGGATTATCACGAAACCACATGTATACATAAACAATTCCCAATAACCATAACATATTCAAAACACATAAAACAATAACAATATAAAAATATCATTTCCTCATTTCAATCAAAATATATCATTTCACGATACTGATACAATCAATTATATATCATGCCATTTTCAATACCATTTAAAGCATTTAATAATTAAACTTCTAAATCAATGATTCTCATTCCACTCCAAAGCTTTGGAAAGAAATTTTATTTTCAAAAAAATTTATGTCCATATAAATAAATCCTTAAAACAAAATTTTAATATGTTGACATTATTGAAAAATATTTTAAAGACTAAATCATTACGATTTTTAAAACACAATTTTATTTAAAGAGTTCCTAACCAAATGAGAAACGCTTGAATAAAAATTATTGTGAAATAAAATTAATAAAATATTATAATATCATGTGAATAAAGAGATTCATGATATAGTATATCAAGGAATGTATATAAAATATATAAAAGATAATTGTTGTATAAACACAAATAAGCCTCAAATGGAATGTATATTGAGAAAAAGTCCCTTGTGATGTTCATATCCTTAGATTAAGGACAAATCCATGACATAAATATTTGTTAAAAATAACAATATTCCAAATGTATGTAGATATTATGTGAAACAAATCAGAGGAAATTCACCCATATTTATAGCATGACCTAATCTAGATGTTTAATTTTATCCCAAAGAATTGAAATAGGGTGAATAATTTCCATTACAAAAATTCGACACCTAACGATGTCACATGAAAACTCATAAAATGAGTTGATGAGAGAAAAATAGATCTATAATCACATGGCCAAAAAATTTATATCAATAAGGATACAGATGAAAATATCACAGCTTATGAAAATGGAAATTAAAAGACATTATATAAAATAAGTCTTTGAATAAAAGAGGAGAGTGAGTAGTTCCCTTACTGATTTGGAAATATACGAGAAATACATCCCATCAAAGAAGGAGCATAAAATAAAGATGTAAATGACCATAAATTAAATTATATTACAAAAATAAGAAAATCATGGGAAGTGCATACACCACACAAAAGGAAATAGTGGAGTATATATCCTGAATCTCATTGAAATATAAAGTGTGATGAAAACCCCTTACCTCAAGACTGGCCAGTCTAGTATGTTCATTGTTCTTCCTGAAAAATAAACATAAGTTAATTTCAAATTTCAGCAGATCCATTTTCATGTATATTATTCCTTTTATATAACTTATTAACGTTCTATAAGAATTAGTTAATTATTTGAGTTTATATCGATCATTTTTTCGATGTTCAAAACTTGCGTTAAAAATGAACATGTTATAATTATAAATTGTCTATATTATAGAAAATCCATTATCTATTGAATTATATTAATGATTTATATATCATACATATCCACTATATATATATTTATATAATTCAATATAATTTGGATATTTTAAAATGAATTGCGCCGTTCATGGAGATGGTAATCCGTACGGACACATGAATGCTACATCCATTTCAATTTATCATTTTAAAAGTAATAAAAACTAAATGATAAATAGTTATATTATTATTAAAGAATAATATAATATTTTATTTATGTTATGTATTTTCATTAACACCATACTTTATAAGTTCTATTTATGGTAGAAACGATTCATATCACTTTGAGCGGGTGGTAGTCCACACTTCCTCAAATAAAATTATCGTATTTACCCATTATGAATTTAAATTCATATTTATAGATATATATTTTATAAATTTAATTTATATAATTCCCAATTATATGTAATTTATATTTTTTATCACAAAAAAACAATATACACTTTACAATAATTTAATGAAAAAAAAGTGCTTTATATATAATAAATTATTGTTTAAAATATAGTATAATAAAGATATAAATTTATTTAATTAGATTTCATATTAATAAAAAAATTGTGATAATTTAAAATAAAATTAAAATAATCATGAAAAGTAGTTTATTTTAAATAATACATTTTTTTTAAATAATTATTTTAACTTTTCACTGAAAATATATTATTTATTAAAAATTAAACTACATTCAAAGTTTGATAATATTGATTTTATAGTTTAAAATTTTATTAAAATTTTAGAAAATAAATTTTTTACATTTTAAAAATTAATTTAAAATTATGTGTTTAATTATTGACTAAAATATATTTTAGAAAAAATACAGTATTTGAGAAAACAATTATTTTTCCACACAAAGGTTTAACTTTTTATTTTTTCTTATTAGATAACCATAAACAATATTTGGTAAATTTTTGAAACATATATTTTCATAATATGTTTTTTTTATAATTCATACCCCCCAATTTGAGTTCAATGTAATAATGATCAAGTTTAATTCAGAATATTTTAATAGTGTATCACATTTTATTTAATCATGGTGTTTTCTACATCAAAAACTATCAATGAGACTAAAATAATTTATAAATAAATACGTTATAAAGAATTTGGGTGTTACAGTCTCTTATAATCTAGGTGTTTCATTTCATGTATGCTTCTAAAGATGATTATTTAATTTTAAAATATTATTTTTAATATTATTTTCATTTAAAATGAAAAAACATTTAGGTAATAATGGTTATCCACCTTATCTAATTAGTTGTATTAAAAAAAGACATCATTCTTGTGTGTGAAGGCTACTGCCTCCATGTGTAATGTGTTATAGTACTTATAAATTTGAAAAATTTCAATGTTTAAAAGGTTATTTAATCATTGAATAATTGTTTTATAAGATTATTAATATCATAAAAATGTAAAACATATCATATGATTCTTCCATAATATGAAAGATGATTAAACCATTAGTGTGTATGAGAATAATAACTTATTCACAAAATGATTTATTTTTTTATCCATAACTCTACAATTTAATTGATTATAAAAATATTTTGAAATCATATTCACCATATTAAAAAATTTTAAATTATGTCATTATTTCCGTGTAATAATGATATTAAGTTAAATGAATAACTTTCTTAACTAAAATCACTAGTCAATTATAGCATGTTCTAGTTTTTCATATTTTAACTGCCAATATTAAAAATCTTAAAATGTTAAATAATTTTTAAATAAAAAGAAGAAAATTATTTATTATATCTGATTTTGATAGTAAAATAATATTTATTTCTAGAACAATAATATTACTATTTTTCATCAAAAATATAAAAAACATTTTACCCTAAAAATTGTTGAAATAATTTTGGCACTGGTTCTTATTTCCCAAAAATTAACTGATAAAATCATTGAATAGAATTACAAAATTATCAAACATTATGGAATAAATCTCCAAGAAATTTAGATATTATAAAATTTATGAATATAATATTATTGTATTGGGATTTTCATTGTCATTTTTAAGTGAGTGTGTAGTAATCGGTATGACTAATATATACTGGAACATGGAAAAAATAATTGCCTATTATATTAGTAATAAATTATTAAATTATTTAGTATATATTGTTAACGATATTAATAAGGCTTTAAAATATTTTAAATATTTTCTTGTGATTATTTTTAATAATGGTAATGTTTTTTCATGAATGTTGATAGAAAATATATTTTTTTGTCACCTCAAATTTCATTATACACTACTAATACCATATGAACAACTAATATATTCTAATGTATTGTATATATTTCTCTATATTTTTCATTTATAAATTTTTTTATTAAAATTAATGGCATTTCAAAATTTATTTCATGATCAAAATTCAATGGATTATAATTCATGTTGTATGAAAGTGATAATATATATTTATAACCGAAACTTATTTATTGGAGTTATGTTTTTTTCTATAGAATATATTTCTACAATAATTTATTTATTGGTCCATCAAATTTCATTATATGGCATTTTATCTCCCACTATAATGAAAGAAAATTTTCGTTAAATATCATTCCATGAAGAATATATATCTCACAAAAGTATAACTTTGTTTTGAAATATTCATATCCTTGCCAAGTAATATCTTCATCTTATATAACCTTATTAAATATTCCCAAAAAATATTAATTTTTTTATTTAGAAACTAAAATATGCTTTATTAAAATTTTAATTCATATTAATGATAACATCATTTTAAAAATATTTTTTTACATCAGTGGTTTCCAAAAACTTTATTTAGAAATTATTAAATAGGGATTGTTCTATTCACAATAATAATCATTTTATTCCACTAAATATTTATATATTTTAAAAAAATACACTATCTACGATATTTTAGGTAAAATTTGATAAATGTTTATCACTATAACTTTTAAAAATGAATCTGTATTATCCTTTGTATCATTATTATTTTAAAATAATGCAATAACTATTTTCATAATCCTCTTATAAGAATATTTTTATATGATGCAATTCTTGTCTAAATATGACTAGTATTATCAGAGAAGATTATTTTTAATTTACTTAATTTTTTTACAAAAAAATAAATAATAGATATTGATTTTGAAAAATAATGGGTGGTGTTCGTCTATTTTGTTTTATATTTGTTAAATGATATTATAATGATAGTTTCAATAAATTTGAACATCATTAATTATATATATAGTAAACTATGTATCTATTATTATATTTCTACAAACTATCATTAACATAATGTATTATTAATTATTTTAAAAAGTTTTTTATTATAAAAATATCAATCCCATCATTTATTATGTGATTTTAAAATATTAAATTTTTCATGTTCTATTAGAAAATTAAACTATGAATGAAAATTATTTTATGAGATGAATCCCATATCATACTCCAATGTATTGGTAAATATTTTTTATCTCAGGAGGTTCATAGTGTAAATGAGATGTTATTATTGACTAATAGTGATACACATTGTTAGTAAATCACAAGGGGGTACATGAATTGTTCTCCCAACCACAAGATGGTATATGATTTATTAGACTATTCTTAATGGGGAACATGTTTTTAAAAAATAAAATTATGGTTCAGGTTCAATTTTCCAAGTAAAACTATGTTAGTGGAATAATTAAGTTGTCCCTACGCATTGGGTAATGATTTCCAATTTATTAATAATGCCAAATTTCTATGTTATGTGAATATGTTATTATTGAATGGTTAAGGTAAATTATTATAATGTATTTACACTAATTTGATATATTCTTTATAACTTTATAATAAAATTTCTATATAATTCATTGTGGGTAACACTTATTTTTACAAGTTTTGTTTCATAATTCATTTCACCTGTGATCATATTTTATCATATTATTATGATTTAACCATTGAAAATAAAATTATATGTTTTCCTTTAAAAATAATTTGATAATACATATTTCCAAGGTTTTTATTACATAGGTTATGAATAGGTTTGTAACAAATATAGTGTTTAGAAGGGGATATTTTTATATTCTGTTTTTGAAAAATGATTACCAGAACTGTAAAGAAAGTTATCTCTACAGCTGAACATCAATGAAAATATACTAACCATACATGGGATTTTATAATAATTTTTATGATTAAATTAATAAATTATAAAAATAATGAATTGCTATGATATTGATATCATATTTTATCTCACATAAAATTAAATCCAATGTTTGTAATATTTTTTCATACCACTGTTGTTTGGAATGGTTTATGGGGAAACATTAATAGTTTAAGTATAGTGTTTATAATACCTTAGGTGTTAGTGGTTATATTTATATATTATGAAAATAGATAAATATGGAAACACTAGTCAATAAATCTATATTTATTTATATATCCGTTTCATTAGAAAAGTGGAGATTTATTGAATTTACTTGTAGTAAAATCCATTTATGGATACTACATATATATGGGATCTCAAACATATGTACCTTAGGGTAATAACACTCAATATTGTGTATTTGTACTAATATTATATTCAAATGGTGAATATAAATTTTTCTTTGTTATACACCTAGTTTTAAAAACAATGGAGGTATAAATAGGATTATTTTATTCACTTTGTGATAGTTATAAAGGATTTATTTTTGAAATATATTATTGTTCTTGGTTATGATATATAAGGGAATCCAACATAATGTAAATTGTAGGATCTATGTATGGTATAATTTGATTTAATATAATTATTGATTTACATGATATTTTCCTAGATTTAAATATTTGTAGATTATGTTTTTATGTGGATATTTCTGATAATTCTTTTATAATTTAATTAATCATATACACCCTTTTGATTTTAGTAATGGTAATTATTTTATGAAACAATTTTGAATAATAATATGATAGAAAATGAAAATTTTCCAAGTTATATAACCAAATATGATAGAGGTTATGAAACAATGAGATTTAATGATAAACGTTAATTTGATGTGAATGATAGCTTTCTTTATATGAAACATTGAGGTGTAATGAACAATGTAAAACTTTTAAATCATTTTTAATAATATTACTCTATCCAAATAAATTATAGATTGGTGGATATAAATAAAACAATCATAATTTTTAAAAATTATTATAAGGATTTCACTAAATGAAAATTTAATTAATAATACCTAGTAAATTGGAACACAATTGTATATGTTAAAGAATATCACCTTATGATAAAATTTTATTTCACATTATTTATTAATTTTCATGATAAATAATGTATTATGAATTTGAGAAAATATAATGAAATTGAACTTAAAAATGTGACTAATCATTAAAAAATTTATTATCAATTCAATATAAGGGCAGGTAAATTTATTTGAGGGTAAAATATGTGATTTTATTAAATACAATTTTGAGATTTAAAAATTAAATTTTTTGATAGTATATTAAAATATTCTTAATTTTTCATAGATTCTTATTGAATAAATTCACCATGAGTTCAATGAAATAAATTAATAATAATATAATGGCTCTCACTACACATAGAGTGAATTGAAATTCTAAATTTGATTGAAAAATAATTTTTCTAGAATATTTAATTGTCACATTTTTATCATTTATATATTAAATGAATTCCTAATATTAATTGAATTATATATAAAAAAATATAGACCACATTTTGAATCAGAATAATTTTTATTTGATTATATTTTATTCTTAACTTTTATCCATAATTAATAGTTTCTATGGTAATAATATTTTTACCATCGTACCATTTAAATGGATTAAAATTAGGATTATCAAATGTGATAATGATTATAACATAAAAAAAAATTCTATTATATTTTATTATTTTATTACCATCATACATTATTAAGATATAATATTTTTCAATTTTGAGCAACACAAAAATGAGAATGACTAATTTCTAAAAAAATTATTATCATTTAATGGATTTCCACCTACATCAAAGATAAAAGGAAACTTCTTCCTGTTAGATATCCACTGAACATGATACATTTATCAGGAACATTCATTTACTAAAATCCCAAAAAAAATCATCCTTATTCCTTATCATGATGTTTTATTAGTCCAAAAGTCCTATACAATAATTATTAACGTTGGTTGTAAAAGATGATACCCGATGAAGAGGTATATACTCTAATCGATATTTTTGAAGTATATTTGTTCTTTAACTTACTTGAAATCATACAAAACTTTTATAAAATGATCATATATATATAATTAAAATAAATATTTTTTTTAATTATACATACAGTTATTATCTAATTTACATCAAATTATAAATGAAAACTTTGCTTTTGTGTACATACAAAGTGTTGTTTCCATGAGTTACTATATTTTTTATTAAAAATATCTATTGTATTATTATGAAAATTATTTCAATGTACAAATATAATTATTATAAAAAAATTATTATTATTTTAATTTAATTATAATTAAAAAATCTTGCGTACTGCCCATCATGAAGGGGAAACATTACACATGCATATGTACATACTACAATATAATTAATGTAAGGCAATAAATTTTTCATAACCACTATTTGTGGTGATTTTTTAATGTGAAAATAGTTAATAACTATTATTTTCATGATATGATATTGAATATAGATATTATGAAACCATTAAAATTGTTTACGGTCTAGAACTGTTTATCGAATTATTATTGAAAAATATACTATTTTTCAATGGAAAATTTATTTAATGAAAATGTTCTATAAATGAGTAATTTAAAATTTTATATGAAAAATATAATATATATATAAATATATATATATATGATTACAATTATTTAATATATTTAAAATAAATTTTGTTTTATAGAACTATTTGTTGAGGATCTATAAATAAAGAAGAGATTTATCTAAGGGTTCATCATAATATTATAGATTGTTTCCTACTCGATTCATGTAATTCACATATTTGTAAATATATTGTTTATATAATACCAATTAGATACAATATATCATTAATATCCTCATAATTCTTATATTTAAAATACTATTTGAATTTATTTCTTTTATAATTGTTGTGGTTCAAATGATACAAAATCCTAAATATTTTATGTTACAATCAAATATCATCTTGTTATTGTAAATGTTATATTTCTATTTGGGAATAATATATGACCCTTATTGTTTAAAATTGATATAGATTCATGTAATTATTATTTAGGTGTATTTAAATTATTGTTTTAATTTTGGTCAGTTTGTTAATAAAAATGACTGTGGAAATGATTTTATGAAAATAAAACTGTATTTATTTTTGTTGGATCAAGAATATGTCTACCAAATTCCATATTCTTACAAAAAATATTATAAATGAATATATATATTTATATATATATAATAGCTGTTATTTTTATAGACTTTTTATTTCTATAAAAGTTATTAAAATAAATACATTTAAAACATTTCACGAATTTTCATTTTTTACATTCATTGCCAAAGTTATTATAGAATCATCATGTTAATGTTTTTCTATAAAATCAAATACCTAATCATTATGTTCATTTTATTAGTTTTAATTATACTATTACATGTTAATTATCTTGGAAAATAATTTTCTCAATACTTATTAAATTTCCATATTTTTTAATATAGAAAAAAATAGAAACATTATTTCGATGTTGAGTGTGTAAATTTAACGTCATTAGAAAATTAATTTATAACAAAAATTCATCATACATTAATGAATTTAAAATAACATTTATATTAAATTCCAAGGTAGATAATGTTTATGGATTTTGAGCAATGATTCTATGAAACTTATTACATTCTAACACATTATTTATGTTTTGATGAATTATTAAAGAATCCAAATTATGTTCATCTGATCACTATATGATGAATGTATTTATGATATTGTAATGAAATTATAAAATTTTACCATTATTTTATTTGTTGGATAATAGTTATATAACTCCCAATTTCATAAGTTGATGTTGGTTATCAAAAGGTATAATAATATCAATTATAACAAGTGAACCCAATACATTAACGGAATCCGTCCATTATGAATGTCCAAGATCTGTGCATTGAATAAAGAAATTATGGAATGGGGAATGAACTGAATAATCTACATAACAATTCCTACCAAATATTTTTTTCAATTAGACTTTAATAATCGAATTTTTTTCTATTGATATAAAATTAGTTTTGATTGATAAAAATACTATGAAATTTTCCACACGAGGTGTCATATAGTTATATACTATAATAAACCATGGATCCACAGTAGAAAAAGTATGAATATATTATAGGAATGGTATTTCATGATAAATAAATACACAATGACATCACTTTGTAATTCATAATGGTACAATATCTAAATAATAATGACCATATTCTTTAGTCCAAAACATTTTGAATGTTTGTCACACCATAAATATTTATTTGTACATATATTATTAAATTTAATCCCTTCAATAACATACATTTTAAACAATACCAGGCATAAAAGAATAATGATATATGATTAAATATCATTATTTTAAAACAAATGTTATAAAATTTATAATAAATTAGAGGGAATGAATTTTATTAACCAAATAATAAAAATTTAATATTATTAGTTCAATTTCATTATTTATATTCTGATGATACATTTTTGAGATATGATATAAAAATATATCCACATTTACGTATAAAAATAAATATTTTTTCTAAGGGCAGTGTTTTCTTCTTGGATGAGGCACTTGTTTTAAATAAAAATTCTGAAAATTTTATTATTTTTTTGGAAAAAATTAAACTTCATATGTGAAATAAGAAAATCAAAATTAAATTTCACTGGATTTATGTTATTTTTTCTTATATTTCATGTTTTGAAATTAGAAAAAAATAATTACTTTAAAATGTATTAATTGAAAATTAATAACTTGTTTTCTTTGTCAGTTTAGTGTATTAATTAAAAATTAATTTTATCTATTTATGTGACATTTATTTTGACAAATTTATTCCATATTTGTATTAATAATGGAAGAAAAATTATTAAATGTTTCCCATTTATTTTTTCTAAACATGAATAGTAACTTTATTATTTTTTTAATTACCTCGTTTATGGGTAATTTCTATAATTAATGGTGAAATTAATATTATAAATATTATTTAGATTGCCAAATAATTTTATTAATTCAATTAGATGAGTTATTATTGAAAACAATAATCATTTGGAATACTTTATGGCTAATCTTATCCACTTGTATGCCAATAATCCTTTTCTAATTTTTTATTTTAAAGAAGTAAAATATTTTATTCTCATGTTTTTAATGAGTATTAAATTTTATTATGTGACAATTCCAAAACTATAGTAGACTATAATTATTAATTATAAATATAAAAAGTTTATCTTCATCATGGATTTAATTTTTAATTTTTATGAAATAAATAATTACCTTAATGTCTTTCAAAATGATTATGTTGTACTTATTTAATTAATAGAAATATCAAAAAAAAAATAATATTATAAATATTTACATTAATATAATTTGATATATTTACCGTCAATGATGAATTTTATATAAATATTATGGATTTATTAATAATTTTATCTAAAATATCATTTTTTTATGATAATTTTGTTTTTAATAATCTAATTAATAATATGAAAATTCAAATTGATGATATTTTAAAATATTTAATAATTTATAAATGATATAAAATTCATAAAATGATATAATTTATCAAAAATATTTATATTATGTTTCCACATTCATAAATACTACTTATATAGTTCATTTGTAATTTTATATTAATTATTATAACCCTTAATGAGTAAAAATGCATGTTTTCACTACAACAGTTAACGAGATAAAATAATGGTTAAATCCAAAATATAAGGGTAAAAATATGTCCTATACATGTATAAAAATTATTTTATGAGGATATTTTGAACACTCCATATCATATATAATATATAATACACTTTAGAGGCATTTTTAAATTAAATTTAAATAATATTAAATTTATATTTTTAATGTTTCCAAAAGTACCCTTGAATTTGATTATAAATGTAAACATCCTCAATAATTTACTCAGAGAAACATGAGACCTATAGATGAAACAATCCCTTAAACTTCCATGTTCATATATAATTATCACTGTTCTAGAGGTCTTGGTAATCCCAAATTCCATCCCTTGGACCCTAAAGAGATGTTATATATGATAAAGTCGAAGAATATGTTGTCGTGTTTAGTAACTCATTGAAGTAAATTTCATCATTTACTACTTATTCATCTGTTGTTTAAATTATAAATAATTATATATAATATTATATATATGTATATATGTTATTGTGATTATAGTAGAATAATTTTAAATTTTTATCTATCCAATGAAAAACGAAAGATGCTTGTGTGCGTACTTACATCATACCATCTCCACACAAATTTGTAATCTGTTTTAATCACTAATTAACATGGATGAGTAAATTTATGAAAATTATGGATATATAGAATAAATTTTAAATGAATTTGATTATGTAAAAATTAATATAACATATACTTTTTATCCGTTCACCATTATGAGAATGAAACTATCACTCGTGTGTGTGTGTGTGTGTGTATGCCCTACCATCTCCAAGATGTGATGCGATTAATTTCCCATATTAACCGTTAAATATTAATTATGTGAATGTATATAATGAATAAATATTATATTAATTACCAGAAAAAAATTATGTCAATGTTGGAACTATATTCAATGATAGGTAATTGAGACTTTCAAGACAAATAATCTTTGGAAACATAGAAATTAACACCCCAAATAGTGAAATAAATAATATATCAGTAATAAAAAAGTGGTAAAATGTAATAATTAGGTCATATATGATATTATTAAAAATTATTATTATTTTTTTATAAGTAAATAATATATGAAACACCACTATAGATGATTTTATTATTTTTATGGTGGAAATTAGACATTCAATAGTGGTTAAGTTCATTGTGTCATCATTAATGGATATTGATTCGGTTTATGAATACACTGATGAATAATTCGCTTCCATGATAGTTTTGTTTAAAAATTTTCCATGTTTTTTTAAATTTATTCTGATAACATTTAAAATATATTTTTACCTATATATCCTTTATATAAAATGGTTTGGAAGGAATTATTTTGTCATTTTCCAAAAGAGGGTTCTTTTTTAGATTTTTGGAAATGGTATGAAATTTATCAATTATGTAATTAACATATTTTTAAAAAGTAATTATTAATTAATTCCTTTTATAATTACATACAATCTGAAAATTTTATTTTCTATTAAAAAAAGTCCTTATATAGTTGTGTGACAATTTAAATATATGATTTCTTGTTAAAAATTGATGTTTCCATTAGAATGGTTCAATGATTTTATAAGATTATATTCATATATGAAAACATCCATTGGTGTATGTTATAAATTTTTTATATTGATATGTTATGATATAATCTTACATATTTTATAAAATGGTTTATGATTAGTTTGATTATTGGCGTGCTATTTTGAAACAATTCATGGACCATAGTTAATGTACTCACATATAGTATGTTTGATTTTCAATATGAATGTTTATGGTGTTTATATATTTCCTATTTCATATAAGGAATTTATATTACATAGTATGAGACGAGTGGGTCCCACTACACCCCCATGATGCAACGATTGGTCCCATGAGACATGCTAGTTTGGTTATTGGTCAAGTCCTTACGCGTTTATGTATGGTGTCCTTGCCGAATACTTGAATGTTGGTTTATTATGTCCAAAATCATGAATTCCATAATTATTAAATTACTTAATTATGTTCCATATAATTATTAAATTAGTATAATATAGATAATTATTTTTCATTCACATGAGATTATTTATATGAAATTATTTTATTATCATTTATTCGTTCCATATTCTGATCATGATAATGTTTAAATTGAATTTGTTTTATTTATTAATCATTCCCTAGTTGTTTATTATTATTATTTAGAAACAACTATTCACGTACTCTATTTATTTTAGATTATCACTTTCCTTTGATTCATTTTTTCATAGGATTCATAGAATTTTATTATGATTTATTTGGGAGGCTACACCAAGGGGATGGTAAAAGAAGAATTAATGATTTTATATGTAATTTTGGTTTTAAATTTTAATGTGGGTTTAAAGTATGTATCTATATAATGAATACTACAAAAATATTTGGTCATTTTTGATTTTATTCCTAGTATCTTACGCAGATGTGTAAAGCTAACCTCTGACTTCGTTCTATTGGGTACATGGTAGCTACATTTGGAATAAGAAATGGTCTAGTAGAAACCTTGTTAAGTATATTTTGGAAAACCTCAATTAGGGAATATATACTTATGAATTTCATTTAGGACATGTGTATTTATCTGATATTGTCCTATAGATTTGAAAATTCCATGGAAATCCTCGATTAAATATATGGACTCATTGATTAATAAAAATATGTCATGATTTAGACATCCTATAAATTATTTTTCCTAACTATATCTAAATGATTTTTTTTTCACATTCTGATTTGAGTTTTGGTCCATTGATAGAGAAAACAAGGGTGTGGAAGTAATGATTACACCGATGATGATGAATATGCTAAATAATACAAATGAACGAAATGAGTAATTAAGGAATAAGACGAAAAACTATTGTTAATGGTTTAAGAATGAAGTTGAAGGATTGTATTTATTTTATAATTTGTAATATAGAATAATTTCATCTACGACACTCAGGATATAGGAATCCAGAGATATACATGGATTTTATTGTAGAACACTGTATTTATGAATTTGGAAGCTTCACTATTTTCACTAAGGATTATAAGGTTATAAAATATTTGGAATGTGATAATATGAGCTACATTATCTCCTTTTCAAAATGTTATGATATGTTGGTTTTTTAATTTTAGTTACATTGTATATAAATTTCTGAGCAATAAATTTAGACTGAAGTATTTTGGTTGATTATTAATTTGACTACATATGGAATGAATTAATTTTATCTGTGGAGGTTATTGTTTGAGGTTAGATAATAATTTATCATTTTGTTTAACCTCTTATAACCATTTTTTTATTAAATATTTAAATTCCTATAGAAAGAACATGGGATCTATGTTTTATAAAGGTACAATAGGAATGGAATTTTCATTTTGAACATTCATTTAAAACAATAAGGTATTATGTATAAATATATTGAAGCACTACCTAAGGATGAAATTTTTGTCATGACATGGAATGATATAACGTAATTTATTATATGTATAATAAAATAATCCATCAACTATATGAAAATGATATTCAAATAAAGTAATTCTCCTTATGAATTTTGAATCTGAAAAATCAATTTTATTATAGACTATCATAAATTTATGGTTATGAGATTGTTAACATTCTCAGGAATATGTTTTCTATCAGTATCCCTCAAAACATGAATGTTATATTTCTATTATATTCCAATTATTTAATATTCAACAAATTATTTATTATTACAAAGCCTAATTTTGTGATGAAATTCAAATTTCCTATTCCCTCTTGAAAAGTGTATGTTTTATTAACCAAATTTTCTATGTGGGATTCCACAAATAAATTATAAAATTGAAGCCTTTGATTTTTGAAGATAAATTTTATATTTTGAGGTAAGAATTTATTAATGTAGGTGAGAAAGTAACTGTCGTATGATTTTTTGGTCTGTATTTTTTGAAATTTAAACTCTTTAACTGTTTAAATTTCAACCAACACAAGGATAAAATGTATAATAATATAAAAGTAAATATAATTATTTTAATATTATTGTTATAACATGGCCATTGAATTGGTGGGAATAAACATTATTAACAAAATTATGAAATTTTTATATTATTTGTTAATATAATTATTGAAATTCATTTTATGAGTTTTCTTATCATGATATAACAATAAATCCACTCTTACACAAAAATGAAATATTTTTTAAAGACATTTTGGATACCTAATGATTTCGCCCATGTTTTAAAAATTAAATTTTACACATTAATAAAAAAAATATTCTTAATTGAAAAAATATTATAAAAATTGAAATTTATTTATTTTTTTATATTTCTATGATAGGATTTTTTTTGATGAATAGTTAACAAATACTAAAGATTTATTGAAAACTATTTTTTCAAATAATTAAATTAGTATATTAGATTATATATTTATTTTTTATAAAGTATAATCAGAAAACTTTTATACCATTTAATCCAATTTGTTTCATTAGAATTATTTTCTCATTGAATTTGTATATAAAAACATTTCACACTTTTTAATTTTTTTTCACATTACTTAATCATTTTCATATTCCACGAAAATGTTTAATTTAAAATTAATTCTATCCAATTTCATGTTATCATTTTTTAAAAAGTTATTCCATATATGAAATCTTAATTTAAAAATCTATTATATAGTTCTTTTCAATTTTTGTAGAATATAAATACTGATATTTTTAATTTCTTTCTAAAATAAATATTAAATCAGGTAATTAAGTTTTAAAATACTATTAAAAATATAATAAAAATACCCAAAATCATTTAATAATTATATAAAATGATTTATTAGCAACCAAAATCAACATTTTGATTATTTTATAGACTCTTAAATTCAAATATATTAATTTAATCCTTTTATAGTGTTTTATTTCAAAGAAATTCAAATATGTCATACTCGTGTTTTTAATAAGTATTAAATTTTAACATTCTATTATTAAAAAGTTATATATACCTATAAATCGTTTGTTTAATGGAAGAATTTTTATTTTTATCTTTGTAATTTATTTAAAATTTATATGAATAATATATTTTCCTTAAAGGTTCCACAATAAAGACGCATTTATTTTTTATTTAATGAAAATATAATTTTAGACTATTAATGTATTATATGAGATGCATGGATTTCAAAGAAAAAATAATGTTTTTTTGAAGTTTTTTATTGAAGAGGTCACATTGATATTTTATTATAAAAATTCATATATTGAATAGTATGAAAATTGATATTGATGATATTTTAAAATAATTAATATATTTTTAAATGATATAAGGTTTATAAAAATATTAAAATAATCCAAAAATTTGGATGAGGTTTTCAATGTCATAAATTATTCATCTAAGGATATTTTATAATTTTATAGTATCTATGTTAACCCTTATGGAGTGAAAACATATTATGTGAGATTTAGAGTTGAATGGATTAAATAAAGGTTAAATAAAACATATAAGGGTTATAATATGACCTAAACATGTATAAAATATTTTTTATATTATTTAGACCCATCCTAATCATATTTTCCATTTAAATTACTTTGACCCAATATTCATGTGAATATTAATTTATATTAATTTATTTTTTATGTTTCACAAAGTGCCCCTCAATTGAATTATACAATGGAAAATCCTCCCTCATGTCCCCACAACAAATAGATCATTCTTATCGACAAAACTATGAAACATTTACATAACAAAATCCATAAACAATTTATGGATGTATTGATCTTCAAAAATACCATCATTAAGTCCCATAAGTGATGTTATAAAATAATCTACACATGATGATGTTATCATTTTTACCAACTTGTCAAATTTTATTTCAATTTATACAAACACTTCATGTGTTATTTCCATGGTAATTTAATTTATAATGTATCATATATATTTTTAGATGTCATTATTTATGTGGGACATCCATATTACAATTTTTATCTATCTAATAATAAAGCAATGTGGGTGCATACGTATGCCTTATCATCTCCACGCCACAATGTAATATGTTTTTATAACCACATTAATCAAATGTGTAAGATGATGGAAATTATGGATATACATAACAAATATGACAGGATGTAACAACCCAGGTAAATAAAGAATATTACTTTCTCATATTTATTAATATTTGTGACTAAAATATTAATATTACTTTAAAGGGAACGCTATGCTCGATGGCGAACCAAATACGCAACAACGAGTTTCTTTGAAATCTTACGTTGAACGCTAATAATAAAATAATATTATTTTAAATGGTAGTTAACGCCTAGCCATTGTAATGGAGGGAATTAATAGAACTACCTGAAAAATTATTATATATTTTTGTCAAATATTTTTACTTTTTCCCAATAAATGTTTGAGGCTAAAAATGGGAATGAATACAATTTTAAGCGTAAATATTTGAATATTCTTTAAAAGGTCGATTAAATGCCTTTTGATTGAGAAACCTTTTTAAATACAATTTTTGACAATTTTATACGTTATATTGGACCAAATCGAATCCTTCTTTAGAATCTAGACATCAAAATTTACTCTATGTAAATTTTTGTTATTTTCCTGATAAAGATCATTTTATGTGAAAATGTTGCATTTTAATTCAAAACCTACTTTAAATCTGATTTGTTTATATAGATAGATAATAATTATAATTGGGATTAAAGTGTAGTTATAATATATTTTTTCCATTTAATCCATTGGTGGTCATTGAAATTAATTTCACTTAGAAATTGGACATAAACTACTGTCAATCTTTCGATATATTCTCTTTCTTAAAAACAAGCTATTTGTTTTCACTACGAGAATTAATTATTAAATTGATTAATGAAACTTATATGTTTTGAATTTTTTAAAATATACATCATTTTTTAATTCAGAATATCAAATATACATTAGGGGGAATATTTGGTATTTTTTCTGAAAAACATCAATTATTGATGAATAGTGAAACCACTAAGTGGTAGTTAAAAATCTGATTTTTCGTTTAAATGAAATTTTACCACCTCTATTATTTGAATTTAAAAAATCCCACATAGATGGTTGTCATTAGGATGAAAAATTTGGTTCAATGGGATGAAAATATTTTTTGGTGAATAGTAACTTTTATGTTTTATTAATCGCGATTAAAGTTAATTAGTGTAATTTAAGGTAATAATAATGTTATAATAATATGAAATGACCTTGACACATGTCCTAACCTTATTGTATGAGTCATAACCGACCAATACAATCCATGGGTCAATTTTGGGACCCCATGGAGGCACTTGGGTTTGAAAATGAAATTCATAACTTTTTATTTAAAGTTAAAATAAAAATGTCACAAACATGTATCGTTTTACTAAAACAATTTTTACATGGAGTTATAAAATTCATATGTTTGCCTATAAATATTAATTTGAATGATAAAACTATTTCATAAATCATAGTCTTTTTTTTATAATTTTTAGACATTATATAAATTAATTTATTTATGACACCATGATGATTTAGGGATTACCCCATTAATGAACGATTTAAATAAAATGAAATGATAATGTAAAATCTAAGACATAAACTTGTAAAAAACCTATTTCATGGGTGGATTTATATCCCTTATCACCTTACCCACTAAATATATAATTTTGGGACCTTTTATATCTAAAACCCATTTTAAAATAAAGTAACTTTTCCTGACTTTCCAAGAGTCTCTTCCTCCCTCTTATAAAAGGCCCCCACCTCTACCTCCTTAACCACACCTCTCAAGCCCTTGGCTTGTCCAAACTCTTCTCATATTGTCTATCCACAACCCTCTCTTACTCATATAATCCTCACTTTTTCCAGAAGTATTTCCAAGGAAGCCTTTGAGCTCAAATCAAAAAGAGTTATCTGATTTGATGGTAATGTCTTCTCTTATGTTCTTTTGTTTTATTTTACATCTCCAACCCCCTAAACTCTTTTTATACTTTTATTTTGTAACAAAAATAGTATTTCAAATATAATAGGATTCTGTTATTCAGAATATTCAATCTAGACTCATACACACATCCATATAATGGTTAAAAACACATTGTTTCTGTGGGTGGTGAATTACTCCCTCACGAAAGGATGATTTTTCAATCTTCTTTTAACACCTCTAGTGGTGTCCATTAAGATTTAACTATATTTATATATGATATATACATTATTTTTATGTATTCCTTATGCTTCTTTATTTTTCTTCTATGCCATACCTTTATGGTTTCCATAATGGGTAAACACGATAATTTCATTTTAGGAAGTCCAGACTACTGCCCCCTCAAAGTGATTGAATCGTTAATACCATATGTGGGATGCATAAATGATGGATTTAATGATGTTATATATTATATTATACTGTAATTATAATATACCTATGTATAATTTTTTTTTACATTCCATTAACGTAGGAAATAGAAATGAAATTAGTGTTCATGCGTACGTACAGTTTACCGTCTCCATGAACGGTACATTTCATTTCTTATCTCCAAATTCTATGTACTATTATAATTACATATATATAATGGATATATATGTCATATATTACATTTAAATGATTGATATCATTCCTTAATTTTAATATATATATATATTTCTCATTTAGTTTTAATTCCATTAATATGACAAAGAAATGAAAGTAGCGTTGATGTGTACGTACGACCTATAGTCTCCCTGAACGATTTTTTTTTCATATTTTATCTCCAAATGTTATGGAATAGTATGAAATGAATATATAATTGCTATATATGATATGTAAATCATTAATAATATTCTGGAGATAATGTACTTATAATTACAGGGACAATTCTTTTCAAACAAGTACATTTTTGACTCATGTACCGAACATCGACAAAAATGTCTGATATGAAGTCAAATAATTAACCATTTATATACCATTATAAAATGTGATAATAATTAAATAATAAACTTTAAAGGAATTCATTAATCAATTACAAATTTACCAATTTTTATTATTCAGGAATATAAAAAAATGAACAAGACAAGTCGGACTTGAGGTAAGGGATCGGACCTCTCTCTTTCTGTTGAAGTACTCTTTTTTATGTCATTTATTTTATGATCCACGTTATTATGTTGGAGGTTTTTGTTTTATATTCACCAAAATTTTATTTTTATTTAAATATTATGAGATAACCCCTCTTACTCTCATCAATTCATTTTAAGAATTTTTAAATGGCGTCGTTAGGCTGCCGAATTTTTGTTAGGGGATTTCTTATATCACTTTTAATTCTGTGAAATTTCCATTGTTCACCACTTATTTATTCCATGTTGTGTATTTTTTACTATGATATATTATCATTATTCTATTTATATTCATTGTATTTCGAGATTCATTTGGTGTTTATTATCTTTTGGTCATATGACTCGATTTATTACAACGACGTAAGCGGTATTTGTCTCACTTTTATTCCCGTGCGATTCATGCTATATTTGTCACTATCTCTTTTGAGTGGTGTATGTACTGGAAATTATTATACTATTTTTTTAATATACTTTCATTTATGGATATTTATATCAACATTTTATAGTCCTTTCATGGGGTGTACATTTTTTAAAGATACCCAAATCGGTAAGGGAAACTTTCACCCTCCCTATCTTAATAGACTTTTTTTGTTAGGTCTTTTAATTTACATATTATTATGTTGCGATATGTTTTTATATATACTTATTGCAGTGAATAATATTTCCAATTGATGAGATACCCTTTTTATCTCTCAAAGAATCATTTTCTGAAATGACGTTGTTAGGTTGTCGAATTTCTGTAAGGGAACTTCTTAACCCAATTTCAATTCATTGGGTTATACCTCTACTATTTGATTATGCAGTAATATGAATATGTGTGGATGACCTATGATTGTTTTACACTTAATATCCTCTTATAATGGGTGTATTTATATTTTTAACACATAATTATGTAATTGATTTATCCTTAATCAAAGGATACCGACTTTGTAAGTGACTTCGTCTCAATCTACTTTCATTGAGGTATATTTGTTTCTAATACAAGAATTTTTTTATATGATTTATAAACACCTTTTAATTTTCATTTCAATCAAAGGGAATATTTTTCTATGAAGATTTTTCCTAAATGACAAAAAGGAATGTTTCTTTTAACGTACGCGGTGACAATGACATTTTCCACCGCCGTGATTACTACTTCATATTTAGCTTCCTTAACATGCTGTAATGTTTTTAAAAGAAAATAAATACCATATAATCTTTTATGTATTTTGGTATTGAAAATCCTTTTGATAATGGATTTGTTATGTCAATATATTTAAGTGATATATTGTGACCGAAATGTGGAAATTTTTTCATTCCATTATATTTGTTTAATGTCTTATGATTTTATACTTGTACTTGGACATTTGATGGGTGGTTACATGATAAACCATATGAAGAGTGGTGTTGTGAATACCAGGATGGGTGGTTACATTATAACCTCCAATGCATTGGGTATGGAAGTCAGCCGTATGGCTATTCCATTTATTGATATGTGTGGAAGTTGACCGTATTGTTATTACATTTAAGTATGTTTATGTCCCAAGTTACCTTTTTATGTTATGTGTTCATTATATGGGTTTATGGTAACGTTTTGGTTACAAAGGATAAGTAGTGATTTTTTTAGTGAAGAGTATTTACTACTTCATAATGGTGAAAAGTATTTCTTTGATAAAGTATTCAGTGTTTACTTGATGTTTTGAAAGACTAACAGTTTTCCTTCTTTGTGTATCCTTTACTGTGATTTTTATGCTCATCCCATGTTCTTGAAATGTTCTCCACATGACTTAAAGATGAATAGGGTCATGGATGGAATCAAGGAAAGACATGCTATCTAAAACATTGAACTAGACATGTTTATTTTTAAGATTTATTATTTTAGGGAAACTTAGTAGAAGTGTCTACATTGTAATTTTTTGAGATGTAATAGTGATGTCCAAATTATCTAAAACACTAAACCTAAAAAGATCCACTATGTAAATTTTTCATTTAATTCATGATTATGTAATTTTTTAAGGATGGGTCCTTACAGTTGGTATCAAAGGTCTGTTTAGAAAACTTTAGAGGATAGAGTGTTGTTTAAGAATAAGTGACAAGTTGTGTATAACTACAATGGGTAATATATTAGAATGAGTCATTGTTATTTTTTTTGAAAGATAGAATTTGTTTGAGATAACTTGGATTACTATTTTTTAGTGTTTATATTCCACATTATTATATGATGATTTTACTGATATGCTCACACTGACCTTTTTGGTTTTAGTAAATGGGTGGAACTAGTATCCACCAAAAGAATAGTGGATGTGAAGGAAAATGTGACAGATTTCTAAGGGAGCAACAGAATTATATGGGAGATGAAATGGGAACTCTTGTTATTATCCTCAACCAACTATATAGAGTCATGATTGACCACCTAAACCTTGGTGATTTTTATAAGTCATCATATATGCGAGAAACAAATCCCTACGAATGTTCATGTAATAATAATAATAACAGTAAGTGTGTTCAAATACCTATGTTTCAAATTTGTGGAAAGAAACACCAAGGAAAATGTTTCAAGGGGATATTAATATGCTATATATGTGGAAATGAAGGTCATAATGAAAGAACCTACAATAGAAAAAGGAAGCATCCAGTTGACTTGTGGAAAGGGAAAGAAGTTCTTTCTGAAGGATCACTTGAATGTTTTAAATGTGGTGTGCATAGTCATTATGCAAAAACATATCCTACTAAGAAGTTTCAGGAATGGGATCAAAATAATCGTACAAATATTTTTTTACCAATACCTAATGTCATTCCGATTGAGGATGAAGAAACTGATAATTACCAATCAAAGGTATGGATTATTCCTTAATATATGTTTTCCTATTTTGGAATTATAGGATATAATTCAAGATTTTGTTTGTATGAAATAAATATTACAGAATAAGTTGGAAAGTAATGGTTAATGGATCGTGAAGAATTTTGAATGAGTAATAAGTCAACATATAAGGGGTTCACGAGTTATGGTAGATTTTAGGATGGTGAAATTATTAAAAGTATTATTTATCTTTTGATGATGGGGTTAAATTTGAAGACTTTTTATAGTATGCGCAACCCTGATGTTTGATATATGAAAATTTTATTCAAGGAATAGTTATATGTTCTTTTGTGGACATAGTTATAAAGAACCATTTGGTTTTATATGATCCTTGATTTTGAGGTAATAATGTGTTACTATATGTTTTGATTGAAAATTAAAGGCATGAGATAAAATTGAGGTTAAATTATGTTATGGTTATTTTTGATGAATTTTTCTCTTTTTGGGGGAATGTTTTGAGAATTATATAGTTTTGGAAAAAGAAAAACACGCATACCGTGTGAAAACCAGTCACGTCAGACAAATCTGTGGGAATTGAACCCAAAACCAAAGTGTGACTCGTATTTATCACCTACCACTGGACTACGTGAATTCGCTGGTTAGTATGGAAAATTATTTTTAGTTATATAATATTATGAATTGAGAATAATTTTATTTTGGGTTATCTATGGAAATGATTAGTCTATCATGGAGGATATATGATTAGGTTAATTACATTTCAATATAAACTTTAAGAGAAACTGATGTTATTTGGAGATTAATGTTAATATTTACCTCGGAAGACTATGTGATTTAAATCCTTCAAATATTTTGTTTTCAATCTTAGTTTGGTTTACTTTGATGATTTTTATGGACAATTTGTTTATCGAATGGTCTTCGTTGAACTTTGGGTTTTATTGGACAAATTTTGGAGATTAAGAATAGATTATCTTTTTATAATGGACTATCCTTTTGTGGATTATTTGATCTTTTTATAACAATTTTTGTTTTGGTTATGGTCTAAAGACATTTGAAATATATAGTTCTCTTTTTTGGATTAGGTGATTCTCTAGAAGATTATTATAGCGCTCTTACTGTGAACAAGTCATCCTAAATACTCTTCTTTTAGAGGAAAAATGAGTTTGTGTAAGAAATCTAGTAAGAGATGAAAGTCTAAAATACAAGAATGTATATTTCCTTGTGATTTAGGTAAGCTCATAAATAAATTCCTCAATGAAAAGTAACTTAAAACTAAATTGTTGTCTGTTAACTTTTCCTACTGTGGAATCAAATACCATTTAACCCATCACAAGTTTGTGATTTTCTGGTGGTTAACTTTCACCTAAACATGTATTTATCACTCTCCATCAGAACATAACCCTTTGTTTTTTTCTTCAATATCCATGTTTTCATGGAATCCTAATATCATTTGTCTCTGGGGAGCTTGGTACTTTTCGTTCATTCTTTTAAAGTGATAGTTTAATTTACTCCATTTTCTATGTGGTGCTTTCAATGATGTTTCCAAGCCCGATTTTAAAATTGCGAGGATGTAATTCCCAAAAGGGTGGAACGATGTAACATCCTAGGTAAATAAAGAATAATACATTGACATATTTATTAATATTTTTTAATAAATTATTAATATTTATTTAAAGGGAACGCTATGCTCGATGGCGTACGGAATACGCAATAATGAGTTTCTTTGAAATCTTACGTTGCACTCTAATAATAAAATAATATTATTTTAAATGGTTGTTAATGCCTAGCCGTTGAAATGGTGGGAATGAAAATAACTAACTACAAAATGATTATATATGTTTGTCAAATATTTTTACTTTTATCCAATAAATTTTCTAGGCTTAAAACGCGAATGAATCAAATTTTAAGTGTAAATATTCGGATATTATTTAAAAGGTCGATTAAAATCCTTTTGATGGTGAACCCCTTTTAAATACACATTTTAAAATTTTTATATTTTATATTGGACCAAATAAAATCCTTCTATAGAATCTGGACATCAAAATTTACATTGTGTAAATTTTTGTTATTTTCTTGATAAAGATCATTTTTAGTGAAAATGTTGTATTTTAATACAAAACCTCCTTTTAATCTGATTTATTTATATGGATATATTATATTTTTAATTGGGTTTAAATTTTATTTATAATATATTTTTACCATTTAATCCAATGGTGGTCATTGGAATTAATTTCACTTTTAAATTGGACTTAAACTAGTGTCAATCTTTTGATATATTTTGTTTCATAAAAACACGCTATTTATTTTGACAACAAGAATTAATTATTAAATTGATCAATGAAACTTTTTTGTTTTAAATTTTTTAAGATAGGCATCATTTTCGAATTCTGAATATCAAATATATCATAGGGGTAATTTTTGGTATTTTTTCTGAAAAACAGCAATTTTTTATGAATAGTAAAACCACTAAGTAGTAGTTAAAAAATTAATTTTTCGTTTAAATGAAATTTTACCACCTCTGTGATTTGAATTTCAATAATCGGACATACATGGTTGCCATTAATATATAAAATTTTGTTCAATGGGATGACAATAATATTTGGTGAATAGTAACTTTTAAGTTTTATTAATCGTGATTAAAGATAATTAGTGTAATTTAAGGTAAAGATAATGTTATAATAATATTAAATGACCATGATACATGTCCTACCCTTATTAGATGAGTCATGTCTGACCAAAACAGTCCATTGGTGAACTTGGGGACCCCATGGAGCCTCTTGGGGTAAGAAAATGACATTAATAACATTTTATTTAAAGTTAAAAAAAAATGTCACAAACATGTATTGTTTTACTAAAACAATTTATACATGGGGTTATACAAGTTATATTTTAGAAAATATATATTCATTGGAAATATAAAAATATTTCCTACATCATAGTATTTTTTTAGAAATTATATAAATTATTTTATTTATGACACCATGATGATGCAGCGATTACCTCATTAATGAACGATTTAAATTAAATTAAAAGATAATGTAAAATATAAGACATATACTTGTCAAAAACCTATTTTATGGGTTTATTTAGAACCCTTATCACCTTATCCTCGAAATAAATAATTTTGGGTCCTTTGATATCCGAAAATCATTTTAAAATAAAGTATCTTTTCATGACTTTCGAAGAGTGCCCCTCCTCCCTCTTATTAAAGGCCCCCACCTCTACCTCCATACCCACACCTCTAAAGCCCTTGGCTCGTCCAACCTCAACTCATATTGTATCTCCCCATCCATATATTACTCCTAGTAGCCTCACATTGGCCATAAGTCATTCCAAGGAAGCCTATGAGCTCAAATAAAAAAGAGTTATCTGATTTGAAGATAATGTCATCTCTTATGTTCTTTTGTTTTACATTGCTTCTCCAACCCCGTAACTCTTTTTATTCTTTTCCTTTGTAACAAAACTAGTATCTAAAATATTCTAGGATTATGTTATGAGGACTATTAAAGCTACACTCATACGCACCTCCATCTATTGGTTAAATAACTTACTGTTTATTTGGGTGGCAAATTACTGCCTCACGAAATGATGATTATTCAATCTTCTTTTAACACATCTAAGGGTTGCCATTAAGATGTCAATGTATTTATATGTTATTTATACATTATGTTTATGTATTCCTTATGATTATGTATTTTTCATTTATTCCATACCTTTATGGTTTCCATAATGGGTAAACGCGATAATTTCCTTTTAGGAAGTGCGGACTACCACCCCCTAAAAGTGATTTGAATCGTTAATACCATATGTGGGATGTATAAAGGATGTATTTAATGATTTTATATAATATATTATACTGTAATTATAATATAACTATGTATAATTATTATTTTTTCATTCCATTAATGTATGAAATAGAAATGAAAGTAGTGTTCATGCGTACGTACGGCTTACAGTTTCCATGAACGGTACATTTCATTTTAAAACTCCAAATGTTATGTACTACTATAAGTACATATATATAATGGATATATATGTCATATATTACATTTAAATTCTGGATATCATTATAAAATTATAATATATATATATCTCATTTATTTTTAATACCATTAATATTACAAAGAAATTAAAGTATCGTTCATGCGTACGTACGGACAACCAAATCCATGAATGGTGAATTTCATTTTTTATCTCCAAATGTTATGAAATAGTATAAAATGAATATATAATGGATATATATGATATTTAAATCAATAATACTATTATGTAGATGATTTACTTATAACTACATGGGAAATTGTTTTCAAACAAGTTCATTTATGACTCAAGTACCGAACATCGACAAAAATGTCTGATATGAATTCACATAATTAACTAATTATTATAACATTATAACATGTGATATAAATTGAATAATAAACTTTAAAGTATGTCCTTAAAATATTATAAATTGACCAAAGCTTATTATTTAGGAATATAAAAAAACGAACAAGACAAGTCGGACGTGAGGTAAGGGATCTGACCTCTCTCTTTATTTTCAAGTACTCCCTTTTATGTCATTTCATTTATGCTCCATGTTCTTATGTTGGAGGATGTTCTTTCATATTCACCATAATGTAATTTTTATTTTCATATGATGATATACCCCCTCTTACTCCAATCAATTCATTTTATGAATTGTTTAGTGGCACCGTTAGGCTGCCAAAGTTTTGTAACAGGGTTTTTTATCTCACTTTTAATTCCATGAGATTTCGATTATTCGCCACTTATTTATTGCATGTGGTGTATTTTGTACTACCATATATTATCATGATTCTATTTATATTCATGGTATTCAAGGATTCATTTTGTGTTCATTATCATTTGGTCATACGACTCGATTTATTACAATGATTTAAGGGGTATTTATCTCACTTTTATTCCCATGGGATTCATGCTATATTTGTCAGTATATATTTTGAGTGGTGTATGTACTGTCCATTATTATACTATTTGTGTAATATAATTTCATTTATGTTTATTTACATCAATATTTTATTATCCATCATTCATGGGAAGTACGTTTTTGAATGTTATCCAAATCGGTAAAGGAACCTTTCACCTTCCTCATATTAAAAGACTTATTTTTCTTAGGTCTTTTAATTTACATATTCTTATGTTGGTATATGTTATTATATATCATTATTATATTAAATGATATGTCCATGTTATTATATACCCTTTTTATCTCTCATAGTCTCATTTTCTAAAATGACGACTTTAGACTGTCGAATTTCAGTAAGCGAACTTCTTTACCTAGTTGAAATTCATTGGGTTAGACCTCTACTTCTTGATTATGTCATACTATGAATATGTGTGGATGACCTATGATTGTTTTACAAATAATATCCTCTTATATTGGGTGTATTTAAATTTTTCACACATAATTATGTAATTGATTTATCCCTAATCTAAGGATACCGGCTTTGTAAGGGACTTCATCTCAATCTCCTTTCATTGAGTCATATTTTGTTCTAATACATGACCTTATTGTATATGCTATATAAACACCTTTTAATTTTAATTTCATTCAAAGGGAATATTTTTCTATGAATCATTTTACTAAATGACAAAAAAGAATGTTTCTTTTAATGTACGCGGTGACAACGAACTTTTCTGCCACCGCGAGTACTACATGATCATTAGCTTCGTTAACAAGCTGTAATGTTTTTAAAAGAAATCAAATACCATATACTATTTTATGTATTTTGGTATTGAAAATGGTTTTGATAATGTATTTGTTATGTCAATATATTTATGTGATATATTGTGATTGAAATGTGGAAATGTTTTCCATCCATTATATTTGTTTTATGTCTTATGATTTTATACTGGTACTTGGAAATTTCACGGGTGGTTACGTGATAAACCATATGATGGGTGGTTCCTTGAATACCAATATGGGTGGTTACATTGTAACCTCCAATGGATTGGGTATGGATGTCGGTCGTATGGCTATTCCATTTAGTGATATGTGTGGAAGTTGGCCGTATGGTTATTCCATTTAAGTATGTTTATGTCACAAGTTACCTTTATGTGTTATTTGTTATTATATGGGTTTATGGTAATATTTAGGTTTCAATGGATAAGTGGTGATCTTTTATTTAGTGAAGAGTATTTACTAGTTCATAAAGGTGAAAATTATTACTTTGATAAAGTATTCATGGTTTACTTTTTGTTCCGAAAAACTAACAGTTTTCCTTCTTTGTGTATCCTTTACTGGGCTTCTTATGCTCATCCCAAGTTTTTGAAATGTTCTCTATAGGACTTAATGATGAATAGTGTAAAGGATGGGATCAAGGAAAGACTTTCTATCTAAAACATGGAACAAGACATGTTATTTAAGAGTTTTTATTTTATGGAAACTTTGTAGAAGTGTATACTTTGTAATCTTTTGAGATATAATAGTTATGTCCTAATTCTCTAAAACTCTAACCCTGAAAAGATCCTCAATGTGAATTATTCATTTAATTCATGATTATTTAATGTTTTAAGGTCCGGTCCTTACACATGATATTTATTTTTTAAAAGTTAATATACCAGAAACATCATTACCCTTTCACTATTAGGGGAACAATATTTTCGATCATGCGTATGTATGGCCCACTGTCTCTACAACATGATGTGATTCATTTAATATGTTAATGCCTCTATAATGATTATAAAAAATTTTATAATGAAATATCATGATATTTATTATTAGGCTACAACCATAAATATTAGTTAATATTGAGTAAAATCAAGAATTATCATTGGGGTTATTTTAAGGTTTAGTGTTTTAGAGAATTATGCCATAACAATTACATTATATCTCAAAAATAATAGTGTAGACACTTCTTCTCTATCCGAATTGTTCACACACAAAAACCCTTCAATAAAATAAGAGTCTTTTCTTGAAATAAATCTTATTTGTTCTTCCTTTCATCAAACCTTACTTATACCCTATTAAAAACATTACAAAAACATGGTATGACCATAAAAGGCTTTGTAATGGATATAAAACAATGAAAGAAAACATTAGTCAATCAATAAATACTAATCAATGAGATCATAATTTTCAATTTTTAACATACCACACAAATTCCATTTATTTTATGAATAACACGTGGAAATTATAAATCATTAATGTATCTTTTGGCATTATTAACATACATACATTGTAGCTTTCACAGATACATAGGGAGTTACATTTGGAAAAATCATCAAGGTATATTCCATAATTCTGTTAGAAGAAACATTAATGTTTACCTCTTTCATATTACCCAATGCATTGGAGATCTATCTCAGTCTCACATGCCCTATGTTTATCAAAAAACACCTCATATATGTAAACAATGCCGAATAACCATAACATATTCCTGATAGATAAAACAAGAAAAAATGAAAAGATAAAATTTCCACATTACAATAAAAATATATCATTTCAAGATATTTACATAATCAATGCTTTATCAATCCATTTTTAAAACCATTTAATATATTAAATAAAGAGATTATTTATTCTAAGTGTCACATACCAGTTTGACGATTTAAAAAAGAAATTAATTTCAAAAAATTCATGTCCTCTTATATAAATCTTTAAAACAAAATTAAAACATGTATATTAATGGAAATTATTTAGAATAACAAATCATTAAAACATTTAAAATGATATTGTAGTAAAATAGTTTCAAACCAAATGAGAGACGCTTGAATAAAAATAATTGAGGAATAACATTAATCAAATATTATAATATCATAAGAACAAGTCGATTCATGATATAGTATTTCAAAGTGAATTATATAAAATATATAAAATTGAATATGTGTATAATAATAAATAAGTCTCAATGGAATGTATATTGAAAACAAGTCCCCTGAAAAGTTCATATCTTTAGATTAAGAAAAATCAATGACATAAATATTTTTGGATAATATTAATATGCCCAATATAAGTGGGTATTATATAAAAAATTAGGATTCATTCACCCATAATAATATCAAAACATAATCATGATGTTTATGTTTAGCCCAAACAATGAAAATTGGGTGAAGAAGTTCCCTTATAGAAATTCGACATCCTAACACCGTCACATGAAAATTCATAAAATGATTTGATGAGAGAAAAAGGGGTTAATCATCACATGGGAAAAATCATCAATAAGGATATATAAGAATATATCACAAAAAATTAAAATGTAAATTAAAAGATATTATATAAAAGATGTCTCTGACTAAAATAGGAGAGTGAAAGGATCACTAATAGATTTGGTAACATACTATACATACAACCCAAGAAAGAAGTATCATAAAATGAAGATGTAAATTACCATAAATTAGAGTATATTACACAATTAAAACAATAATGGGACATACATAAACCATACAGAAAGAAATATTGGAATATATATCCTGAATCTCACGAGAATAAAAAGTGAGATGATAACCCTTTACCTCAAGTCTGACATGTCTTGTATGAACTTTAATATTCATGAATAATATACATAAGTTAATTTAAACTTTATTAAAACCCTTTTTCATGTTTATTATTTCATTTATATCACTTCTTTCCTTGCAATAACAACTATTTAATTATTTGTGTTTTTATCATACATTTTGGTGATTTTCAAAACCTGAGTTAAAAATGAACTTGTCGTAATTATAAAATGTCCATGTGGTTGAAATTAAAACATATCTAGAATGATATTAATTATTTATATATTATATATATATAATATATATCTATTATATATATATATTTAATAGTTTATATCATTTGGAAATATGAAAATGAAATGCACCATTCATGGAGACGGTAAGCCGTACGTACTCCTGAACATTTCTTCCATTTCAAATTTTTTCCATTTAAATCGAATGGAAACCAAATGATACATAGGTATAATATTATTCCTATATATTTTCATAATTTATAGACATTAGTTGTGTTCATTAACAACATCCTTTTTATGTTCCATGTATGGTAGGAACGATTCTTATCACTTTGAGGGGGCAATAGTCCGCATTTCCTCAAATTAAATTATCGTATTTACCCATTATGGAAACCATAAATATATTATCTAATTGGAATATACAGAACCATTAGGAAAAATTAAACATTATATATTCCATAAATAAGTAATTTTCCATCATAATGGATTTCATGAGAGGTGGTTGAATATATTTGAACAAATATTGTTTCATGGTGCAGTAGTTCGCCATCCACAAAAATAGTATGCTCGTATTCGTTAGATGGTGGTATGTGGAATTGTATTTTGAATCCTTCTCATAATAATAACCTATTATATTTATTTTACTGGTTTTGTTATAAAATAAAGAAATAAAGAGTGTTTAGGGTTTTTGAGATGTAATATAAAATAAAAGAACATATGAGAAGATGTTACATTTAAATCTTGTAACTCTATTTTGTTTAAACCACAAGGATTCGTTGAAGTGACTTCTACCTAAGGTTATACTTCATTGATGAAGGTAGGGGTGTAGAGTGCTTAATTATTTAGAGGTTGGATGTCCCAAGGGGTTTGAGAGGTGCGAGTAATGGGTAATAGGTGATGGATTTTTTTTAAGGGAGAGAGGGACACTTTAGGAATGTTCAAATACATTATATTATATTTTAAATGATATTCAGAATTTAATGGTCCAAAACAAATTATATTAAAATATAATATGACTCTTGGATGAAATAAAATCACCAAATATTAATTGGACTGGTTTTGGATATTTGTTTAAATTTTATTATCTCATTTATTAAAATCATTTACTAATAAAGTATTCATTGCATCATCATTGTTTCATAAATAATTTTATTTATTTTATGTTTATAATTATAAATAAAATACCGTGATTTCAGATATCTTGTTATATTTCAATTTAATATTTATAGTCAAAAGGATAACTTATATAATCTCTTGTGAATTTATTTTACTAAAAGATAAATGTATATGTAATTTTGGTCATTACATTAAAATAATTAATATAAAGTGTCATTATCAATCCAATGTGGCTTCATGGGGTCCCAAAATAGATCCAAGGATACCCATGGTAGGGCATGTATCATAAAATATGTTTAGGATAAGTTTAAGGGTAGTTTAATGTTATTATTATATTATTTTCCCCCTTATTTACCATATTTACCCTTTATCCATGGTCTACAAAAAATTTACTGAAATAAAAATTCATAATATATAAAAATTAAAGTTACATATATATAAAAATATGGACCTTCTGATTCCAAATATGGAATTAATTTTTCAAAATTCAAAACATATAAGTGTTAGAAATAAATTTAAAATTAATTCACGTTGTCAAAATAAAAATCGTGTTTTTATTAACTATTACCTAACAAAAGATTTACCTTTGTTTATATCCAAATTAAGTGTGAAATTAAATCCAAATACTATAATTTTATTAAATTGTAAAAATATAATCCAATTACACTTTAAAAACAATTAAATAATAATCTAACTATATGAATTGATTATATTTAAAGGCAATTTTGAATTTAAATGCAATGTTTTTCACTATTCATTAAAAAGGTTAATTATCATAAAAATACCAAAATTTAATCCAAAGTAAATTTTGATGTTCAAATTATAAATAAGAATATCATTTTTCCAATTAGAACATATAAAAGTGAAAAAACAATATTTAAAAAGGGTTCTCCATCAAAAGGTAATTAATCAACATTTTGAAGAATATTAGAGTGTTTATTCTTAAAATTGGATTCATTAACATTTAAGATTTTTTATTTTATTGGAAAAAAGAAAAAAAATTAAATAATATTTTATAATCATATTTTAGTTAGTCCTATCCATTACCGCTAATACAAAATCTATGTGTTAACTACTATAGTAATATTATATGTTATTTTTCTATATAAATCAATGTTGTGTGTATCATACGATTTCAATCAAACAATTTGTTGTGTATACGGTATCCATAAAACCCAGAATCCCATTTTAAGTAAAATTAATATTTAATTTGATATTTTTAATAAATAAAAAAATTATATATTCTTTATTCTCTTGGAATTTTAAATCCATCCCACTTTTGGGAATTGCATCCTCACAATTTGAAATTGGGCTCAGAATCATTATTTAATGTCCCGTATCAAAAAAAAAGATTCAGTAAAACTATCACGTTAAATGTATGAATGAGATGTAAAATGGTCATCCAATATAAACCATACTAGGATTCCAGGAAAACATGGACATCGAGGAGAAAATAAATTTCATGTTCTAATGGAGAGTGATATAAAATTTGATCAAGAGAATGTTATCCACAAAAAAACCACAAACACGTGATAGTTTAAACGAACATTGGATTCATAGTAGAAAAAGTAAATGGACAATGTTAATGTTTAATGTTTCATTGAATAAATTGGGAGAATTTATTTATAATATTGACTAAGTACATAAGGAAATACACTTACATTTCAAGTAGAGTTTCATTATTTAATAAGTTTCTACATAAAATTAAAATTTTCTCCGAAACATTAGTATTCAAGTTGACTTGGTCACACCTATTGGTCTAAAATCAGCTTCTAGAGAGTAACATAATCCATAAATGAGGAACGGTATATTTTCCCTATCTTAATACCTTAATCAAACCCAAAAATTTATAGCATGATATCAAATAATCCCAAAAAAAATAATATTTTATAAAAAATTAATAAAACTTTTAATCTTAGTAACTGACCAAACCATACCCGATGTTCAACAAAAACCATTCAATAATAAAGTGTCCTTAAATTATTTAATATAATACAATTTATGTTTGAAAACCAAAATTCTGAATGATTTGATCATATAGTCTTCCTCATAAATGTTATCATTTACCATTAAATAACATCGACTACTCTTAAAGTATCATACTAAGCAGTAATTAACCAAATGACATATTTTCTATGAAAGGATAATCATTTACATAAATAACTGCAAAAACAATATGTCTATAATAAAAACATATATTCTACCAAAATATTATCTAAATAATTGCTCGAAAAATTAAATCCCAAAGTATTATATTTTCCATAGGCATATAGTGTTCCAAAAAGAAATAATGATAACCTTTATCACTTAATCACCAAATATTTTTCCAATTCTAAGGATATCCACTTGAAAAAACAGATTTTCCAAAAAATCAATTTATTCATGATCCATAAAATCATTTAACTAAAACAAATAAGTCATACTGACCAGGGACTTCATGTAGGCTAGTGGTAAGTGATGTACCCTTATTTTCCTTCAATTGTGTGTAAGATTAATATGGCCTTGCTGGAAGCGATGAGTTTTCATTCATCTTACGGATTGTCCTTTTTATAAAACTCAAAAATAACCACCATAAGTATTAACCTAATAGGTTTTCTTATAAATTTTATTTAAATCAAAAGATATTAAGACCTTAACATCTTAATTCATTAAGACTTATATAAATTGAATTGTTTTGAACCTCCACATGATAAAATAACAATATTACAAATATAAAGAACATCATACCTTTATCATGGTTTTCATATGGTTTTATGTTCATCTTGTTCACATAGGTAGAGGGTCCATTAATTTCAAAAATGATTTATAGATCCTTGAAAATAATTTTATTCCTTCATCCAAATACACCTTCTATAAATTGAGTCATATGGGGTTTTTTAAAAAACAATAGTTTCCATAAATAATCATGTATGACGTATATATCAAAATATCTGATAAAACATGATTTTTATAAAACATTTGGACCGAGTATGAGTTGAATCATTCAATCAATAACCATTTTAAGATACCATATGTATATGTTGAGAGACTATATTGTAAATGACAATATAAAAACGATGCACAAGGGTCTCCTTCATCAGCATATTTTTGAAAATCATAACATGCTTCAAAATATTCTGATAAGTTAAAACGTCTAAAAATACCTTGATAATATTTACCATTCTTGAAAATATGAGAATTTTTTCTAAAAATAGGATTTTATTAAATATATCCCATCATCCATGATGATATTGAGGTATAGTGGAGGTTTTTAATATCCCAAACAACTACTTTCAAGTGAGTTGTATGCTATAAAAAGATTCACCATCATCGAAACATGACATTAAAATAATTATTGCGAGCATGACATCAAGAAGTGATAGGAATGTTGTTTGAGATCCTCCTGCTTCCATTCGTAACAGAATATCCATGATCTAAAAAAGTTATTAAATAAGGATTTAACTGAAATAATAGACATAGTGAGTAACCATGTGTTTAATGAAAACTCTTAATCCCTAATGTTGTCTGAACCGTCCCCTGATACCTACTATAAGGAACCAACATTAAAAGTTACTTTATATTGAGTTAAATCATAAATTTACATTGCGGATTTTTTCAGGATTAGTGTTTTGGATAATTAATCTATAACTATTACATTACATCTCATATATATCAAACTAGAAACTACTATATCCAATAATATCACAGAAATAATACTCCTTAAATAAAACTAGAGTTATTTTCTTGATATAAATCTTCTTGATTTATTCTTTTATCTAATCATTCCTTATACCAAGTGAAAAACTTTTCAACCAAATGGGATGAGCATAAAAAGATCATTAATGGTTATAAAAATATTATATAAATACTTAGTCCATCAATACATACAACTCTATAAAATCGTACTTTTCAATATTTAACATACCACATAAAATCATTTGTTTTATGAATAACATGTAGAAATCCAAAATGAAAAAAGTACCTTTTTCTATCTATAACACACAAAAACTGTAGGTTTCACAGATACCATTGGGTGTTAAGTTTGGAATACCCTTCACTTTATATTACCTAAATATCTTATGATAAACATCAATTTTTACCTCCATCACATTACCCAATGCATTCGAGTGCAATCTCGGGATCACCGGCCCTAGGTTTATCATGGAACCACCCATATACGTAAATAATGCCCAATAACCATTAAATATTCATAACACATAAAACTAGAATTAAGGAAAAGATAACATTTCCACATTGACGTTATAATATATCATTTCAATATATTGACATAATCAATGCTTTATCAACCCACTTTCAAAACTGTTTAAAACATTTAATAAAGATATTTTTTAATCAATGTTTCCCATACCAATTTGAAGATATGGAAAGAAATTTTAATTTCAAAACATTCATGTTAATATAAATAATTCCCTAAATTTTTTTTTAAAACATCGACATTAATGATAAATATTTAGAAGAATAAATCCTTAAAATGTTCAAAATGATATTTTAGTTAAAGAGTTCCAAACCAAATGAGAGATTCTTGAATACAGATAATTTAGGAATAACATTAATCATTCATTATAATATAATGAGAATAATGAGATAATGATATTATATGTCAAAGGGTTTTACATACACAATATAAAAGATAATTGTCATATAACAACAAATAATAATCAATGGAATTTGTGTTGAGATAATTCCTTTTCAAAGTTCATATCCTTAGATTAAGGAATAATCAATGAATGAATTATATTTGAAAAATACTAATACACCAAATATAAGTGGATGTTATGTGTAAAAAAATCATTGGTCATTAAAACATATTAATAGAACGATATAATCAATAGGTATAAGATTAACCAAATGAATGGAAATTGGGTGATGATGTTCCCTTAGAGAAATTTGATAGCTAAATGATGTCACTTCAATATTCAGAATATAAGTTGATGAGAGAAAAAGGGTCTATCATAACATGAAAATAATGTACAAAAATAAGCATATATAGGAATATATCCTATCATAAGAAAATATAAATTAAAATCCATTATATAAAACAATTCATTTAATAAAAGAGGAGATTGCAAGGTTCCCATACCGATTTGGTAGCATACGAAACATACACTCCATGAAATAAGGTGCAAAAAATTAAGATGTAAATTCCAAAAAATTAAATTATATTACACAAATAATACTTTCATGGGTAGTAAATAAACCAAAAATAATTATATATTGTAAAATATAGCATGAATCTCATAGGAATAAAAAGTGAGATGAAAACCCCTTACCTCAACTCCCTCTTGTCTTGTATGTTCCTTGTTCATCCTGAAAAATAAAATTAAGTTAATTTATAATTGATTAAGAATATTTTTGTAGTTTATTATTCTTTTTATATCACACATTACCTTTATATACCAATTAGTTAATTTTTTGAGTTCACATTAGACAATTTTTTATGTTTGAAACGAGAGTTAAAAATGAATTTTTTATAATTATAAATAGTCCATGTTGAAAAAATTATATCATATCTACAATGATATTAATTATTTATATATCTTATATATCTGGTATATATGTATTTATAATTTCCCATGTCATTTGGATATATGAAAATGAAATGCACTGTTCATAGAGATGGTAAGTCGTACCTAAGCATGATTGTTACTTCCATTTCATTTTTTTCATTTTAAAAGGAATGAAAACAAAATGATACAGAGGTATATTATTATTAAAAAATATATATGTTACATATGTTCATTAACACAATTTTTTATATGTTCTATGTATACAATGAACGAGTCATATCACTTTGAGGGGGCTGTAATCCGCACTTCCACAAATGAAATTATCGTATTTACAAATTATGGAAGCCATAAATGTATGATATAATTGAAAAATACAGAAGCATAGAGAAAACATAAACATAATATATATCATATATAAATATATTTCCATCATAATGTCCACTATAAGAGGTGGTTGGTGATATTTTAACAATCATCATTTCTTGGGGTTGTAGATTGTCGTCCACATTACTTGTATGTTCGTATACATTAGATGAAGGTGTGTGGAAGTTTAGTATGAATAATTCTCATAAAAACAACCTAGTATATTGAGGATAATGGTGTTTTTATAAAATAAAGGAATAAAAAGATTTTAAGTGGTTTGATAAGTAAAATAAATGAAAAAATGTTAAGAGAAGTCACTACCTTTAAATCGGGTAACTCTATTTGGTTTAAATAAAAAGGCTTCCTTGAATTAACTTTGTAAAAAGTTATGGCTTCTATGAGGAAGATAGGGATGTATGGAGATAAATTTGGCAGATATTTTTTGAGATAAGGGTCTTGAGAGGTGTTAGTAATGGGTTATAGTTTATGGCTTTTATAAGGGGGAGGAGGGGCTGTTTTGGAATTTTTGAAAAAAATTAATTTATTATAAAGTTACTTTCATTTTCAAAAGGTAAAAAACAAATTAGTTTCAAATATAAGATGACTATTTTTCAACATAAAATCACCCAATAATAATTTTATTGGTTTTTTATTGTTTTTTTATATTTTATAATCACATTTATTTATATCATTTATTAATAAGGTAATCACTCCATCATCATTGAGTCATTAATAATTTTTTTATTTAAAGGATAAAAATTATAAATAAAATAACATGATCTTGGAATTAATATTAACATTAAAATTAATATTTATAGTCTAAGAGATAACCTATATAACCCCATGTAATAATATATTTATTAAAAGTTATATATTTATGTACATTTTTTCTTTACTTTAAATTAATTAATATAAAGTGTAATTATTAGTCCTAAGTGTCTCCATGGGGTCCCCAAATTCACCCAAGGATACCCATTGTCAGAAATGTATCATCCAATAAGTTTAGTACAAGTGTTATTGTAATTTAATATTACTATAATATTTTATTTCACCCTTATATACCAGATTTACCTTTTATCCATGAAAAATAAAATATTTAATGAGGTTAATATTCAAAACGTATAAAAATAAAATTATCCAATTTACAAATCATGGGCCTCATAATTCCAAATATGGAATCCATTTTGTTCAAATTCAAAACAAAAAAGTGTTAGAAATTAATTTAAAATAAATTCTTCTTGTCAAAAAAAGCATGTTTTTAAGAAATTATAACTATCAAAATATTTACCTTTTGATTGTGTACACATTAGGCATGAAATTACTTCTAATGAATAAAGTTGGATAAGCTGGTAAAAATATAATCTAATTACACTTGAAAACCAACTAAAAGAACAATATAACTATATAAATATATTATATTAAAAGGATGTTTTGAATTAAAATGCTGTATTTTTTTCTATTCATTAAAGAACGAACATTATCAAAAAATACCAAAATTTCACCTAATGTAAATTTTCCTG
This sequence comes from Viscum album, assembly GCA_963277665.1. Classification (NCBI taxonomy): domain Eukaryota; kingdom Viridiplantae; phylum Streptophyta; class Magnoliopsida; order Santalales; family Viscaceae; genus Viscum; species Viscum album. Next base: position 1,645,174,135 of record OY728145.1, read on the forward strand.
TCCTAAATCTAAAGATAAATATTATTTTGACAAATAGAATATATAAAAGTGAAAAAAAATATTTAAATGGGTTCTCCAACAAAAGGAGTTATATCGGCTTTTTAAAGAATATTAGAGCATTTATACTTAAAATTGGATTCATTCACATTTTAAGCTTCTGTATTTTATTGGGTAAATGTAAAAACATTTAACAAACATGTATAATCAAATCGTTGATATTCCTATTCATTATTTCCAATACAATGGATATGTGTTAACTATCATAAAAATAATATTATATTATCTTTTAGTATAACATAACATTGTGTGTAACATAAGATTTCATTGAATCTCGTTGTTGTGTATCAAGTAAGCCATCAAAGATGACATCCACATAAAAGTAAAATTAATATTTAATTAAAAAATATTAAAAAATATTAAAATGCAATACAGTTTATTCACTATAGATGTTACATTTATCATCATAATATCATTATGGATTTGAAAATACTATATTATATTTTTGAGAACTGGAATATTCAAGACAACACAAGGATGAGAAAACATGGAAAGTAATACATGAAACAATTAAAAGAATAAAATATTAAAAATAAAAATGTTGTAAAAGATAGAATTGGATATTAAATTATATTATAAATATTATTTCAATTATTTTATAAGATACTTATCGGTTTAATACCACTATAAAATAGTTTTTGACATGTAAAATGATATCAGACATATTGTATGTTTTTAATTCACTATCACATCATTAATTGAGAATGTTTCGATTTACATGTCTATTGGGGAATATTTCCTTCCATGATAATTTGTTCTAAAAATGTTATGAAAAAAGCTTCTAGTTATTTTCAAATCAATTTTGAAATTATTTTCCATACCCATGTTTGGATTTTTATAAAATAGTATGAATGGAATATTTTTATCATTTTCAAAATGAGGTTGTTTGGTACTTTTTTAGAAAAAGTACCAAAATAATGGGTTTAAACATATATGATAGGAAAATATTTTAACAAATTTATAAAACCTTATTTCAATGAAAAATAATTAAAATAATAAAAGTTTATTTTTATATTTTTCTCCATTTATAATTAGAAGTATTTTTGAATAAATGATTTCAGTACTAAAATGGTTATTACACTTAAGACTATTTCAATTATTTTATAACAATATTTTCATCTAAGTCAAAATTTTTTATTATATCTTATATATTATTGAGACTAATCCCATTTGGAATCATCTATCATATTTTATTTAATTTTTAACGACCATTCTGATTATGGATGTGATATTATGATACAATTCATGGTTTATGGTTAAAGTTATCAAATTTCATATAATTTATTTCAAAATGATTTTTATGTTGTTTATGTTTCTCACCATATAAATGAGTAATTAATTATACATATGAAGGGATGGGCAGGGCATGGTATAGCCATTTGATGCATTAGGTTTTCTGATGAGATAAAATATTTTGGGTAAGGGCCAAGGCATTACCTGTTAATGTATGTTGTCTTGGGTGATGCCATGACGGTGTGTTTATTGTGTATATAATTATTTTTTCCATTATTATAATAATATTTAGGACAATCAATTTGATTATTCAATTAGTATATTATTCATTGTTATGATTTATTCTCAAGTGAATATTTTTATGGAATCATTTGATTTACATCTATTCTTCCCATATTATTCCCTTGATTATGTTTAATTATCATGTGATTAAGTTATTTAACAAGACATAATAATTTATGATTACTATTATAAACATTTGTGGTATGCTAAAACATATTAAGGATTAGAGCTCACCCTTTCATAAGTTTCATTTTACATAGAATGTTAAAATGTAAATTATGGAAAATATGTAGGATTATATAGATGTGGAATAAAAGATGAGTTAATGAAATAAATTGTGTAAATTATTTTTTAAAATAAAATATGGATTTCATGTATCTATCATGTTTTTCAATAATACTAAACTATATAGTAATTTAGGATTTGATTACATGTATAATAGGACAATGTATTATTATAACAACAAAATTTGTTCTATTGGGGTTGGAGTCTTCACACTTGTCCCTCTCCAAGGTCCATGATCATCCAATCAGTATGGGCATTAAGATTCAATTGAAATATGTGTGTATAAATTGAGTAATTCAAATCCAACAAGTCATTAACTTATGTTATCATGAATGAGAATTGTATTATAAGGAATGAATAATATGATAAAATAATAAAATTCAACAAACTAGTGGGAATATATGATCTAACCAACCCCCCAATATACATGGTTACAACTACTTCTTCAAACCAGTTGTAATGACCCAAACGTTTCAATAATATTATGTTTCCTAAAATTAAATATCTTTTAATGCCATAATAAATAAATATTTATAAGTATAAATTAAAGGTGACCATTTTTTTTACTTTTATATGACCATTGGTTAATATGACTTTTGGAAACAATAATAATTTTTTGCATTATATATATTTTTTATAATTAAAAATTTTAATTGATAATTAATTTAGAAAGAAGAGTCAGTGGCCTCATCAAATAGAGTTAGTCGTACGAAACCCATTTTAGAATCCTTGGAAAGAGGTAGCATCACTGGGATTTTCACTTGACCATGCCCATGTTGGGCTTCATCTTTTTATGTTTTAATGAAATTACCAATATGAAAAGTTCAAGTCGATAGAAACCACCACTTGAGAAATGATTCCCGAGAAGTGCCAATGATTCTATTACAATTGACACCTTACTTTTAAGTCATATGTAAGAGTTATATGGGGTTATTTAATGATTATATAGAGAAATAGTGTAATCCATATGTATTAAAAAATAATAATTTCATATTATGGTAAAATAACCATCATATTTTATTTTTTACATCTCAAAATAATTATACATAGATTTTTCTGTTTTTCTAAAAGATGATTCATATTATTGATAAATATTGAAGAAAAAGAGTATTTTAAAATATTTTTTATATTATAAATAATTTATACAATGGGAATATTTTTGAAAAACTGATAGATATTATTGTGATTACTAGTAAATTTATAGTTTAATAAGATCAGCCAATTTTTTGGCAAATTATAACTAATGAAAATTAATATTACCATTATGAATAGTTATATGAAAAATGGAATATTTATCTCACCTATTGAATTAAAAATGTAATATAGGTATCTTGAATTGTAATGTGATATAAAAGTACAAGTAAATAATTGTTTTAGAAATTTGTACTTAAGTATTATTATTTATGGAGTAAATTATGAAAGTAATTAAAAATTAAATTTCTCATTTTTTTAATTTTTTTTTCATATAATGGAGTTCATTTTTTATTTCTAAACATCAATATAAGATTACGGTGAATGTGTGACATTTTTAGAAAAAAATTTCTTTTTCAGTGAATAGTAAAAATATAGTGTTTGAGTTTTTAGTGAGTATTATGATATCATAATGATGTAATATGTAATTTAATAAGATTTTTTAATCATGTGGATTAAAATATTTTATTTTATTTCCCATATGGACAAAACCAAGGGTAAATACCATGGAAAACGCCATGGATTTGCAAATACCACGAATGAGGTGTCCTAAAAAATTAATAAAATACTCCTTATCCATTACTATAAATGATAAGCCATTTCAACATTATATTTCAGTCCCAATTCATTCCCCTCAATGATCTAATAGTTTTAACTCCCAAGGAGTCTTTCCAATGTTTCCTCAAGCACTCAAGGTCTCGATCCTAGAGTTGTAGATAACACTCTTCAAGGTATGGGAAATCTCGACTTATCCTTTTTCATGAGCAATGTATGACCTATAAAATTGAAGTGAAAATTATTTTTCTTAATTTTCAATGGGATTTTACAAGAATTTAGTTTCTGACGGCACCTGATTCCGAGGCCCGATGTGCCCGGAATCATTTTCCGAAGTTTAGCTCAGGTACGTTCAATGAACGAACGAGCGGGTTTTTCTAACATTTGAACCGGTGCTCAGAATCAAATTCCGAGGGCACCGATGGAATCTCAGCACCAGTAATTTCTTAGAAACACCTTTTCTGGTGTTGTGTTTCCTTGGGTGTGGTTTTAAAATTTTTTTGTTTAGTAAAGGACTAAAATAAAAATGGAGCGACCAATTATTATTTTACTTAAAGTTGTTTAAACTAAGCTATGTGTTTGGAGTGGGACCCACAATATCCTACCCACTAGGTAGGATATTTGTGATGTGGGGGCCACACGAGCTCCACCATTTCTTTCAACTTCCTCACCCCTTTTAAATTAAGGTAACACACCCGCACCCCTATTAAGTGGAAGTCAACCCTTGCGTTTTTCTGTTTATGAAATGCCTCAATTAATTTGGGCAGTTTAAACGTTGAAATTAATTCAATTAATTGATTTTTTCATTTTTGATTTTCAAAACGCATGGATTGAGAAATAAAATAAGGCATACTCTTATTTTATTAAGGTTTGTTGGGTTGTGAGAGGCTTGGGAGAATTCTCTCAAGCTCTTGAAGTTCTTCCTCCTCGACGAAGAACACGAAGAACGCCGAACTCCGACGACAGACGACGGTGAGAGACGCCTTCCTCGGAGATCGACGACCCGATGTGCATCACCTCATTCTTTCTTTCTATGTCAAAGGAATGGATAAACCATTCCTCCACGATGCAACCATCTTCCTTCTTCCACGGCGATCAATTCCGCGAATTCCCTTTTGGCGACAACCTCGTTCGACGACTACGCTCAAGGTAGGGGTTTATTTTAAATTGTTTGTTCGTGATTACTTATGTCGATTTCTTCTTTTCAATTTGAGCTTCCTGATATCGCAATAACAGGAGAAGGTCGGACCGCACAAACACGGCTGACCATATTCCCCCTTGTTGGTTGGATTTTTTTACAGCACGTGTAAGGCGGCGCGATGTCGAAGCACCGTGCAGGAAATATTAAAGAATGGGCGGAGAAGTGTGGCGTCGTCGTGACGCGCCGTTGAAGACGAACTAAACCGCGGTGCCGTCGCGCCGCGCTGGAGAACCATAAAGGCACTTCGGCCGGAGCCGGGCCGCGACGGAGGGGCGCGGCACTGTTGCGCCGTGCCGGACGAACCAAGGCCGCAGTTGAAGATGTAACGGAGCAGGGACCGGCGGCCGGTTCCGGGCCACCGGCAGCAGAGTAGGGGGACCGGACCATGCCGGTCTCGTGGCGGCACCAGCCGACTGGCCGGAGCGAGCCAGCCGGTCAGAGGAGGAGTCAGTGGTTACGACCCCCGGCTGGCCGGACAAGAGCGGCCCCCCACATGGGGGTCGCGGTTACGAACAAGAGGGGGGCAGCGCCCCCCTGGACCTCCCACGGTCTTTTTCCCATAACATGGGCTGCAAACCTCTGATCGAAGCACCATCTGATGTGATATGATCCTTGGATCGAGACTGTCGTTTCGGTATATTACACTCAATGTTTAAGAGAACTTTGGGTTCGGCCAGGTTGGTTCGTATACGAAACCAACCGGGCCCTCGGAGCATAAACGCTTATAACATGAGATCAGGACGTACGATTGATGTGCCGTCGATGTTGATGGATTTCTCTAAGTGAGACGGACGTTTTGTCTTACTCCTCTCGTGGTTTGGACGTAGTTGGAGTATGGTCAGGTTGGTTTTGACTTAAAAACCAAACGGGCCCCTTGGACGAAAAGGCCAATAACTCTCAGACCGGGCGTCCGATTGACGTGCCATCTGTGACGTTGAGTTCCTGTTGACGATACGGAACTTTTGGATACATAAACTCAGGACTATGTGTTAGTTGATGTATCAGCCCCTCGGCTAATGGAGCGGACCCTCCCAAACATGCTTGATTTGTGGGGGAACCCTAGAGCTGGCTGCAACTGTGACGACAATGACGACTGTATTGAAATACTTCATGGATTTGACGGCGACAACTACAGAACTCAGCGGTCCTACATGGATCATTGATACCGATCTTATGTGGGTCATATCATGTGTGGGTCAGCGCTCAACAGTCCTATGTGGGCCAGCGCCTACGGATCTTGTGTGGATCCGATCCTATGTGGGTCATTGTGGGGGTTAGTTACCTATCAATTCTTTTGTGGGTCATTGCGGGGGTTAGTACCTATCGATCCTATGTGGGTCCGATGGCTTAGATGAATCAGTGGCTACACCTGATCATCTCTATCGTCTTACGAAGAAGTATACCTGTGTGAGCTAAATCTTGACTTTCAATCCTTATCTTTGATAAGATTGATTTGATATCCTGTGTGGATTACGATATGCTTTCCTGTGTGGATTGGGTTGTGCTTTCCTGTGTGGATTGGGTTGTGATTTCCTATGTGGACTGAGTTGTACTTGAGCTCGGATGTTGGATCCAGACAAGAATTGATGTCTTAGGTATATGTATGGTCATATACCTAAGTAGTGTCGAATGTTACTTCGTGATTGTATCTTTCCTTTGTGGATTATCCTTTTTTGATTCTGGGAGACCTTCAGGGGGTCTCAGGGTCCCTACTGAGTAGATTATACTCACCCCTACATGGGCTATGCCCGCACTATGCTATGTTGGTTGCAGACGATGGACAACACTGATCGTGGTTAAGGCTTGCGGAGCAGGTCAGTACCTGGAGGTGGACCACTGGGCGGGACGTACACAGAGCGGACGGCTGGACCCGAGGAGTTGTGGAGGATATCTCTACCCAAATTTCATGTGGGACATCCATAGACAGGTTGAGGCTGCGACTTTACTTTTCAGTTGATGTACACCCTTTTTCAGTTGTACTTTACTTTCAGTTTGGGTTTCTATTCATGCCCACATACTTTTCCGCACTTACTATTGTACACAGTTTTTTCTTAGTGTTTACTTATGTTTGCTTCCTCTGTAGTGTTTGTTTACTATACAAAGTCAATGCCTTCCATTTTTTCCGGGAATTAGGCCTTGGTGCTAGTCGGCATCCCCTGGCCTATGGAAGGCGAGCTTGGGGTAGTCACGGCACGGGCCCGAGGACGGGTCGTGACAAATTGGTATCAGAGGAGTTCGGTTCTACAGTAGAACTCATGACTCTGATCCTTTTCTATGTGAAGCAATAGTGTTAAGAGTATTGAGTGTGTTTTTTAGTCCAGGGATTCCAGTGTTCGTGCGGAGGCTGACGTATCCGTACACCTGGACCCTAACTTCTGATTTCCGACTTAATGGTCAAAAACATTGATTGCATGTGTGTTTCTATTTTTCTTTGTGATTACTTTATGTCAGCTCACCAGGTATACTTTTTGACCGTGGCACACCTATTTCTTTTCAGGATGGCCCCACGACGGTAACAGGCTAGGGTTCTGAGCGTTGTGCCTGACGACAGCCCACCGAGCCACAAGGCCTCGGTACAGGGCCCTTTGATAGCAGAGGCACCGGCGGTACCTCTACCCGCCGAGCCACCGATGCTACCAGCCCCAGATGATGACGATGCATGTCGCCTTAGTGCACTGCACGAGTCTCAGCATCAGCGACCGCCCAGTTTCTGTGGGGAGACGGACCATCAGGCAGAGGAGGATTGGCTGGAGGCAGTTGTATGAGATTTCATGTTAGTGAGGACACCATCAGACCTAATGTTGATCCTCGCAGTGAGTCTCCTACACGCGGCAGTAGGAATATGGTGGAGACTAATTCTCCAGGTGCATGACGAGGCATCTCTCCTCTGGACAGACTTTGAGAGCCTCTTCCGCTCGGAGTTCGTCCCAGCCACCCTCCGTGTGGTGCGCATACAAGAGCTACTATGGCTGCGGTAGTGCAGCTTGACGGTCTCCCAGTACTCGACAAGATTTACCTATCTCTCACGCTATTCGACGGACATGTTACGAGACCAATTCTTCCAGGCCAGGACCTTCGAGTAGGGATTGAGGGAGAAGATCAGGGCATCACTGATCTCCCTCAACATTCCGACACAGGCAAGGGTACTAGAGCGAGAACTTCTAATCGAGAGATTCATTGCTGAGCCTACATCAGCAGCGAGACCTACCGCAGGGCAGCATGTAGCAGAGTCTTCTGCAGTAGGCATTTGACAGATAACACATGGGTCTAGGAAGACCAGACCCTCAGGCAGACATCCTCAGGACACTGGCTCAGGGGTGCGGGGTACACATCGCAGAGCCAGACTTACGAGAGGTAGACATTGCTACGCATGCGGTGGGCAGGGCCACATGGATCGTGACTGCCCGACCCGCCATGATGAGTAGAAACAGATGGTTGAGGGAGCACCCAGGCAGAGGCTGAGGGTCGACCGTGGCGGTCCGCAGGGAGCTGGCAGACGATGCAGAGGAGCTGGCCGAGCAGGAGGTGGTGGGCGACGCTTTTAGGCTCTACCACCACCACCACCAGGAGGTCCACCCCGACTATAGGGAGCTGGATGGTAAAGATAGCCACAACTCCAGGCAGCAGAGGCCTACGACCACGGCATGCCCGAGATGATTCAAGGTAATATCTGTGTCTACTCCACCCTTGCTTCAGTTCTTATAGACACATGAGCGAGTCATTCCTTCATAGATACTGCCCTTGTTCAGAGCTCGGAGATTCTAACGGAGTTGTTGGCTCGATCCGTTCGGCTATAGACTCTTATGAAATAAGACTCGACAATTACGCACTGGTGTCGGCAACGTGAGATTAATCTAGGAGGCAAGAGCTTCGGTTGTGATCTTCTTGTAGCAGCGTCGAGGCCTTCATATTGACTTTATTATGCGCAAGGTGCATTGTGTACGCACCGACGGGAGCAGGTTCACCTTCACCGGCGAGAAGGGAGCCTTCACAGCACAGGATGGACTCTGGTAGAGGAGAGAAAATCCCATCACTCATCAGTTGGCTACCCTCATCTTAGGAACAGTTGATGTGCGAAGTCCTGGTTTTCCTACAGTGGTGGATAAGTATGCAGACATTTTCCCCGACGACGTTCCAGGACTACCTCCTCGCAAAGAGGTAGAATTTTATATTGATCTGTACCCCGGGACATCCCTGATATCCACTCCAGCATAAAGGATGGCCCCCGCTAAGCTTCGAAAGCTACAGGTACAGTTGGAGGACTTGCAGGGAAAGGGATTCATCTGACCCGGTGTTTCACCCTCGCATTCCCCGATATTGTTTGCCAAGAAGGTGGATGGGAGCTTGTGAAATTGTTTCGACTATCATCGCCTGAACTAGGAGACAGTGATGAACAAGTATCCTCTACTGTGGATTGATGACCTCTTCTATCAGCTCACGGGATCTCGGTGGTTCTTGAAGATAGACCTTAGGTCAGGCTATCATCATCTCAGAGTTCAGGAGGAGGACGTGCAGAAGACGACCTTTAGATGTCGGTATGGCCACTATGAGTTCTTGATTATGCCATTAGGCGTAACCAATGCTCCAGCACTGTTCATGGTCCTCATGAACAGGATCTTTCAGCCATACCTCGATCGATTTGTCGTGGTCTTCATTGACGACATTTTGATATGCTCGAACACCGAGGAGGAGCACGCCTATCACTTGCGGGTTGTACTAGACACACTATGAGAGCACTAGCGTTATGGAAAGCTCTCGAAGTTTCAGTTTTGGATACGTGAGGTCCACTTCATGGGACACATCATCTCTAAGGAGAGAGTTGCGGTGGATCCTGCGATGATCGAGGCAGTTCTAGCTTGGGATCCACCTAGGAGCATGACGGAGGTGCGGAGTTTCTTGGGGCTAGATGGATACTACCGGAGATTCGTGCTAGACTTTTCCAGAGTTGCGGCACCACTCTCATCTTTGAAGAAGAAGAGGAAACCTTTTGTGTGGTCAGACAGATGTCAGCGGAGCTTCCAGGAGCTGAGACAGAGATTGACCAGCGCGCCTATCTTGAGACTACCAGAGGAGGGAGTAGGGTACGTAGTCCACTGCGTTGCATCAAGGACTGGACTCAGATGTGTCCTGATGTAGCAGTGGGCAGTGATCGCCTGTGGATCACATCAGTTGAGGCCGCATGAGCAGAACTACGCTACCCATGACATGGAGTTAGCAGCAGTGGACTTCGCTCTGAAGATGTGGCAACACTATCTGATGGGCGATAGCTTTACAGTCTATTCTAACCATCAGAGTCTTAGGTACATCTTCTCGCAGAAGGACCTGAACCTGAGATAGCGGAAATGGCTCGAGTTCCTCTAGGACTATGACATTGAGATAGTCTATACTCCTGGAAAGGGGAATGTAGTTGCTGATGCACTCAGCAGGAGGACATGCATTCATCTACTTGGGGAGGCGACAGAGAATCTAGCCGCTTTGCAGATATCCTTCGTGGATAGAGATGGAGAAACCTTCCTTCAGTCACTCACAGTCACTCCTCTATTACTGCAGTGGGTCAGAGAGGCACAGCGTGGGGATGCCGACTGTGAGACACGGCATGCAGAGATATCCTCAGGACAGGCACCTGATGGTTTCTCTATAGGAGGATTGGATTGTGTCCTTTTCAGAGGATGTACCATGGTACCAGTTGATTTAGGGGAGGAGGTACTAAGAGTGTTTCACACTTCCCCTTTGGTGGTACATCCTGGATCGGCGAAGATGTACCAGGATCTCAGACGACAGCACTGGTGGCCGGGCATGAAGAAGGTTGTGGCAAATTTCATTTCTCGATGCCTCTCCTGCCAGCAGGTGAAGGTAGAGCACCAGGTACCAACAGGGTTGGTGCAGCCCTTGGAGGTCCCGAAGTGGATGTGGGATGGGATATCTAAGGACTTCGTGATTGTACATCCATGCACATCCAGAGGTCACGACTCCATTTGGATGATTGTCGGCCGACTCACCAAGTCGGCACACTTCTTACCAATCAGAGAGCAGGGCTCAGTGGAGAGCATGAGACACCTCTACATTCAGGAGATTGTACGGATTCATGGTGTGCCATCATCTATCATCTCATATCGAGATGATCGCTTTACTTCCCATCTTTGGAAGGGGTTATAGGAGACGTTCGGGACGCAGCTACGTCTGATCACCGCCTTTCACCCTCAGACAGATGGTCAGAGGGAGAGGACCATTCAGACTCTTGAGGACAAGCTCTGCGCATGTTTCCTCGTCTTTGGTCATAGCTGGCAGGACCACCTACCCTTAGTGGAGTTCGCGTACAACAACAATTACCACTCCACCATCGGGATGACACCATATGAGGTGTTGTACGGCAGACGTTGCAGATCACCTCTGTGCTGGACAGACCCTGGGGAGTCAGCACTTGTGGGATAGGAGATGGTCCAGGCCACGACTGAGAAGGTCCAGGTCATCCAGGAGCGGATGAGGATAGCTCAGATCCGGAAGAAGTCTTATGCTGACAGTAGGTGGAGGCCACTAGAGTTCGAGGATGGTGACCACGTCTTCTTGCGGGTCTCACCTCGATGTGGATTACGGAGATTTGGCCGAGGCAGAAAGTTGTCTCCACGCTTCATCGGACCATTACAGGTCCTCAGCAGGATTGGGGAGGTGGCTTATCGCCTGGTTCTACCACCTTAGTTTCACTGGGTGTATGACGTCTTCCAGGAATCCCAGCTGAGGATTTACATGCATGACCCGACGCATATCATTGACCATGGGGAGCTGGACATTGATGATGGGGCGACTTTTGCAGAGGTCCCGGTGGAGATTGAGGATCAACAAGAGCGGGTCCAACGTGGATGGTCGATTCCTCTTGTGCGCATCAGATGGTAGCACGAGAACCTCCAGGAGAGAACTTGGGAGCGGGAGGCTCAGATGCATGCTCGGTACCCACATTTGTTTCCCTAGTTTGTGATGTATCTTTACGGGGACGTAAAGACCTGAGGTGGGAGTAATGTAAAGACCCGTAAAATTTAAGGGAATTTTTTTTCTTAATTTTATTTGGGATTTTACAAGAATGTAGTTTTTTATGGCACCTGATTCCGAGGCCCGGTGTGCCCAAAATCATTTTCTGATGTTTAGCTCGGGTACGTTCAGTGAATGAACGAACGGGTTTTTCTAACTTTTGAACTGTTTCTCAAAATCGAATTCTGAGGGCACCGATGGAATCACCGTGCTGGTAATTGAATAGAAACACCTTTTCTGGAGTTGTGTTTGCTCGGGTGTGGTTTTAAAATTTTTGGGTTAAGTATAGGAATAAAATAAAAATGGTGCGACCAATTTTTATTTTACATAAAGTTGTTTAACCTAAGATAAGTGTTTGGAGTGGGACGAACAATATCCTACCCACTAGGTAGGATATTTTTGAGGTGGGTCCCACATGAGCCCCACCATTTCTTTCAACTTCCTAAACCCCCGTTTAATTAAGGTAACACACCTGCACCCCTATTAAGTGGAAGTCAACCCTTGCGTTTTTCTATTTATGAAAAGCCTCAATTAATTTGGGCGGTTTAAACGTTGTAATTAATTCATTTAATTATTTTTTTCATTTTTGATTTTCAAAACGCATGGCTTGAGAAATAGAATAAGGAAAACTCTTATTTTATTAAGGGTTTTTTGTTGTGAGAGGCTTGAGAGAATTTTCTCAAGTTCTTAAAGATCTTCCTCCTCAACGAAGAATGTGAAGAACGCCAACCTCCGACGATGGATGACGGTGAGAGACTCCTTCCTCGGAGATCGACGACCCGACGTGCATCACCTCGTTCTTTCTTTCTGTGTCATAGGAAGGGAGACATCGTTCGTCCATGACGCGATGATCTTCCTTCTTCCACGACGATCAATTCTGTGACATCCCATTCTGCGACAACCTCGTTCGACGAATACGCTCGAGGTAGGGGTTTATTTTTAATTTTTTGTTCGTGATTAATTTAGTCGCGTTATTCATTTCAATTTGACCCGTCTGATATTGCAATAACGGGAGGAGGTCGGACCGCACAAACACGGCCAACCCTCCTCCCCCTTGTTGGTTGGATTTTGTTGCGGCATGTGTAAGGCGGCGCGGTGCCGAAGCACTGTGCGGGAAATATTAAAGGAAGGGTGGAGAAGCGCGGCGCCGGCACGCCGTGATGTTGAAGAAGAACTAAACCGCGGCGCTGTCGCGCTGCGCCAGAGAACCACAAAGGCACCGCGGCCAGAGCCGGGCCGCGGCAGAGGGGCGCGGCGCCGTCGCGTCGTGTCGGACGGACTAAGTCCTCAGCCTAGGCCGCGGCAGAGCAGAGACCGGCGGCCGGTTCCGGGCCGCCAGTGTCGGAGCAGGGGGACCGGCCCATGCCGGTCCCGTGATGGCAGCAGCCGGCCGGTTGGAGCGGGTCGACCGGTCAGAGGAGGAGCCGAGGGTTATGACCCCCGGCTGGCCGGACAAGAGCGGCCCCCCCACATGGGGGCCGCGGTTACGAACAGGAGGGGGCAGCTCGCCCCCCTGCACCCCACACGCTCGGCCGTTTCGGACGAGCCACTTGGCCAGCGCCAGCGTGCCGGCCTGCCAGGCCGGCCCCGCATGGGTTGGGCTACGCCAGCCGGGCCGGGCCACTTCCAAGCAGTCTGGACCCTGACCCGGGTTGGGTCGGCCCAGTTCGGGCCGACCCAGGGGGTACAGGGCCGAGTCCGACTGGGCCCGAACCCCCTAATATCGGACCTCTCATGGTCTTTTGCCCATAACTTGGGCTGCGGACCTCCGATCGACGCACCATCAATCGCGATGCAATACTTGGATCGAGATGGTCATTTTGGTATATTACACTCAAGGTTTCAGAGAACATTGGGTTCGGCCGGGTTGGTTCGTACACGAAACCAACCGGGCCCTCGGAGCGGAAACACTTATAACATGAGATTCGGACGTTCGATTGACGTGCCGTCGACTTTGATGGATTCCTCTAAGTGAGATAGACCTTTTGGCTTATTCTGCTCGAGGTTTTGATGTAGTTGGAATACGGTCAGGTTGGTTTTGACTTAGAATCCAACCAGGCCCCTAGGACGAAAAAGCCAATAACTCTCAGACCGGGCGTCCGATTGGCGCGCCATCTGTGACATTGAGTTCCGGTTGACGATACGGATCTTTTGGATACATCAACTGTAGATTATGTGTCATTTGATGTATCAAACCCTCGTCTCATGGAGAGGACCCTCCCGAACGAGCTTGTTGTGTGCGGGAACCATAGAGCTGGCTGCGACTGCGATGACAATGACGACTGTATTGAAATCCTCCATGGATTCGACGGCGACGACTACAACACTCAGTCATCCTATGTGGATCAGTGCTACCGATCCTGTGTGGGTCATATCCTGTGTGGGTCAGTGCTCAGTGGTCTTGTGTGGGCCAGCGCCTTCAGATCCTATGTGGGTCTGATCCTGTGTGGGTCATTGCGGGGGTTGTTACCTATCGATCCTTTGTGGGTCATTGAAGGGGTTAGTACCTATTGATCCTGTGTGGGTCCGATGGCTTAGATAAATCAGTGGATACACCTGATCATCTCTATCATCATACGAAGAAGTATACCTGTGTGAGCTGAATCTTGACTTTCAATCCTTATCTTCGATAAGATTGATTTGATATCCTATGTGGATTACGATATGCTTTCCTGTGTGGATTGGGTTGTGATTTCCTGTGTGGACTGAGTTGAACATGATCTCGGATGTTGGATCCGAATGAGAATTGATGACATAGGTATATGTATGGTCATATACCTAAGTAGTGTTGGATTTTACTTCGTGATTGTATCTTTCCTTTGTGGATTATCCTTTGTGGATTCTGGGAGACCTTCGGGGGTCTCGGGGTCCCTACTGAGTAGCTTATACTCACCCTTTCATGGGCTATGCCCGCACTACGTTTTATTGGTTACAGATGATGGACAACACTAATCGTGGTTGAGGCTTGCAGAGCAGGTCGGTACCTTGAGGTGGACCACTAGGCGGGACGTACTCGGATCAGACGGCTGGACCTGAGGAGCTGTGGAGGCTATCTGTACCCACCCATCAGGTGGGACTTCCAGTGGACGGCTCTAGGCTACTGATTTACTTTTAAGTTGTTGTAATCCCTTTTTTAGTTGTACATTACTTTCAGTTTGGGTTTGTATTCTGGCCCACTTACATTTCCACACATACTATTGTACCAAGTTTTTACGTAGTTTTTACTTCTGCTTGCTTTCTCTGTGGTGTTTGTTTACTTTACAAAGGAAATGCCTTCCCTTTTACCGGGAATTATGCCTTGGTGGTAGTCACTAGCCCCTGGGCTATGGAAGGCGGGCTTGGGGTAGTCACGGCATGGGCCCGAGGACGGGTCTGACAAGAAAAGATGGAATTGAAATTCAAGTATTATGAAATTTTTATGTTAAGAAAAAAAAACTTCTGTTAAATCAATAATCGATATTGTATTTATATTAAAGGAAATAATATAAAAGACACAATTTCTAGAGGGGGGACTCATGGAGGTATATGGTAGTGAAGACTGAGGTTATCATTTTCTTTTATCAATATTTTTATATCCTTATAATATATAATGAGTCTTTTATTAATGTTAAAATTTTTTCCCCTACATTATTAATGTTCTTCAATCTACATTTCATACATGTTATGCTTCCAAATTTTCATCTTGAAATTTGTCTCTTTTTATCATGGAATTATTATATTTTCATTTGTGAATAATGAAACGTCAATCCTATCTCTAGGTATTCCCATCGATGTTAAATTTATATATTTTTATTTTGGGATTAACAAACATCAAACCCACCTTCCTTTTCTTTGGGATTAAAATATCCAAAAGTAACTTGAATTTAATCACTTTTTAAAAACCAATGATTTTGATAAGAAACTCATTACATATATTCTCTATGGGATTGATTTGAAATATTTGGTTATGATATATGTTGATAAAATAAGAATAAAATCATCTTAAGGGTGTTTAATCTTATCTCTAAAATGTAATTCTTAGAGAAACTAATCTCTATATATGACATGTTTTACGATATCATGGTGAATAACCTTGGTAATATTTATCACACCATGGGGACAAACCTTTGGGACATGTTTATAGATGAATAAAATAAATGTTATAGCCACAGTTTTCATGTTATTATTAAGGTTATTATTATTAAAACATACCCATTTATAAAATGTTAATGATATTAATCATGTTCGTATTGATCTCTCTAATGATCACATGTAAACTAGTTCTCTTGTTTTTCCATTATTGGTCCTTCTGGTCACCCATTCCTTTAATGTATGTCCCTAGTTTATGAGTTTGAGTAATTTTACATAGTATAAATAAATGAACAATAATTTCATGTGGATTAGAAGAATGTTATATTTTTTAGGTATTACGTACCTTTTTTCCAAGACACGAAACATTAATGATCATTTGTTTGTGAAATGTAAGGAAAATTTATCTAATCAAACGAAATGATGCCATACCAAATGAATTTTCCTAATGATATTAATTTTCATTGGTATTTCATAAAGAGATAATTTATATCCCTTGTTATTTTAATGGAAAAAGAGACAACTGTTAGGTGACATGGATTTCGAGCTCCATTTTGTTCATGGTTCGTGGAAGATAATCATTTCACCCTATTTATATCATAGGACTGACTATAAGATACTTATATTCAATAAATTCATATATCCATTATATAAGACCATAGTAATTCTTATCATCCATGGGTTAGGACTCATGGACATAAACCCCATTACCAAATACCTAATTCATAATTGTAATCATCACATATCACACATGATCCCCCTTTGAGGGATAAACATGACATGATTTTCCACATAAATATTATGCTAGTAAAAATGTGTTTATAATCTACACATTAATACAGATTAGGTAATAAGACATATAAAAAAACCACATATAGAGAATGAGTCTCAATAAACAACCAAAAAAACCTGATAATAATTTTAATCATTGTCCTCAATGGCTGGAAATGTAGATATATTTGACCAACACCAAACAGGGGTCTCACTAGCTATATAGACACATGTTTTCATTTTTATACATTACCTCATAGGCTTAAAAAACATTATAAAAATATATTTCATGGGTCTCATGGTCTACACTCACACAAAAATTGATTCAATATCAACAAGTAAAAATTATACTAGGGATATATATATATAAATTACACATCTTCCAACAAAAAAAGTGATTGAATGTGAAATTGATGAATCGCCTCACAAAACAATATATAAATTCTAATTCCACATTAATAGTCACTTTAATGAATTGTTTTTGAT
The DNA here is from genome assembly GCA_963277665.1 of Viscum album. Lineage (NCBI taxonomy): Eukaryota > Viridiplantae > Streptophyta > Magnoliopsida > Santalales > Viscaceae > Viscum > Viscum album. Next base: position 1,645,191,287 of record OY728145.1, read on the forward strand.
TTGGAGTGTAATATAAAAGAATAATTTGTTTTTATGTTTCTATATGACACTATAGTTATTTATTCAACAAAGAACAAATATACAATCATCTATCTATCACCATATAACACATGGTTAATACATTTTCCATGAACAAAACAACTTCCTGGATGAAGGATGGTATGAGATACTATTAATGAGGTTGTAAAAAATTATATTATAAGAGGAAATCACTAATAATAACCATGATTTGATTCACTAATGCCAGTGATTTAGTATAGTGTTTAGAAAATGGATTTTCACTTGATGAATTCCTATAGCCACCCATTGTTTGATAGGATGTGATAAGAATTGGAAGGTTTTAACCAGCCTTATATATTTATAGAAAATATAGGAACACAAACATCTGAACACAATACATATGGACATGTTTTAATGGACATTTAATTTATAATGATTGTATTATAACAGTGATTCCCACACTATAATGAAACCACATAAAATTCATCTACAGAATGTGAATCATGGCAAATGGGATGATATATAAACATAAAAAGAGACTATGGAATAGTTTTCATCCACATGTTATAGACTTTAATCCAACTCAATAAGACTCCTCTTAAAACAGACTCCATAGCATAATGATTCTAAATTTTGTGAAACATATTAAATCCTACCTTCCATATGTCACACCACATATATAAATCCATTTTAAAAAATATAAGAAATAACCAAACCTATTACAACTAACCACCAATCCATATCATCCCTAACACTTTCACAACCAGACCCTCAATGTTAAAACACATGAAATACATTGTGGAATCTATATATATATATAAACGTTTTAATTTTCCATATTTCCCTTTTGAATTAAATAGAAAAAATTAATTACAATTTGAGATTGAAAAAATAACCCCTATAATTATTTATAATCCTCTCCAGGGTCATATAGTATTCATACTAGAAAAACATGAGATATTATACACGGACTTCAGAATCCCACCATAATGTCTCATTGTGGATTCATCTAGGAACCACAAGATTGGAAAAAGGTCCAACAGAACAACAAAAAAACAAGATTTAATATGTAAATAAAAACCTCTTCTACAAAAACAACACATCTAGTTCAAAATTAGTTTCCTAATATAATAACACATTCACATAATCAAGATCGTAAATATGAATCTATGAGACATAGACCATGTCATCCACACCATGATATAATTGATGAAGTTCTAGTTGAAACAAAACTATTTTAATATGTCCACTGATCTAAAAATGTGCATGAGTACATGTATAAAAACTCGCGATCCTCTAAAAAAGAAATTTCCCCATCACTTTTGAAAACCACAGGAAAAAAGTTTCACCCATAGTGAACACTAAAGGTTACATCTTTTGGTCATCAAAATACTATTGTCTACTATTATAAGTAAGGATATATATGTTAATCAACTATGACCACTCATAATTATCCTACACCATACATGGGGGAACAAAAGATGCATTCAACCAATCATTACAATATAGAGTTGAACAACATGGATGACCATAATGAGGCTAAAAATGAACATTTAAATTTATGTCTTCAAACTATTTTTTAAAATAACTCTTATAATACAATATAATCATAAAATGATCTATAAATTTCTAGGATTCATGATGAAAGGAAATACACTTAGATTTGAAACCTCATATATTACTATCCATCGGTCTATGAATGACATGTCATACACAGTTTTAACGGAGTCTACCAACCCTTAAGAAAGACTTGAAAATAATTAAAACATAAAATATTTTTTAATTTATTATACTAAAAAAATTGTGAAAACATGAAATCCAACAATATCTTGGACTAAAATCAGTTCCAAAACATATATTGAGAATTTCTCTCAAAAAATAGCAAAATGATCCACATTCACTAGAAAATAATCTATCCCCAAATTAGAATTGTGGTTTTGAGGGTCCGTGGAAACCCCATCATGATTTCAATCACCAAAGAGACAAAAACATAACATACAAAAATATAACGTCCAAATAAGTGAATTTTCATTACATAATATAGTGATCCATTATATAATCGTTTATACGGAGTTCCATTGAATCATTGGTATATACATAACTATTCAATAATTTATCTATGTCATCTCAATTTATATTTTTCATAACTAGAACCCTTAATAGACATATTATACATAACACATTTATTCTTATCATGGGGATGTAAAATGTAGAAAATTGTGATCTCAGATATTCAGTAAGGGTACCGGGGAATCCTCAATATAACATGAGAATATAGTTATGTTAACTACTGTATAATTTTTTGAAAAACATAGACTTTATATCATCTATCACAAATGTTAGCCTTGGAATATATCATTCTTGAACAAAAAACATTAATAAAAAAGAATCAATTATCATAGGTCATGAAAGAATAAAACATTCATATGACATATATTTTTTGGAAACAAAAAATATATGAAAAATATATCTCATGGATACACGCCATGATATTCGTAAAATATTAATCTTGTATTAAACAATAATGTACCCTATTGGGGAATTTAATTACATACTATGTAACATAGTTTAGGTCTTGGGATAAACTCACATGTGCTATCAAATCCCATTTAATATTAATAATTACACATTATGTTGTAAAATAAATTAAGTCCCACTATTCAATGGTTATAAAAAACCATCCATCTTTGGTTATAACATAAAAAAATCACATATTGAAAACCCGACATAAGTGTTCCAATAAATAATAAAACATTCATCATATATGAAAAAATAAATGGTATTTATAACACATATATCATATCAAATTTGTTGAAATTTAATACACATTATAAATAACATATAATATTATATTCCAAGAATATAAAAGGGTTAAATAACAAATTCCTCATGGAAATCCATAAGTAAAAGAAAATATTTTCATAAAAATGACTTGAACATAAAAATTAACCATATATATAATGGATATGAAATGTTTCGTTAAATAACATCCCAGGTAATTTATATGTAAATAAATATATATCATCTTGGATAGAAAATTATTTCCATGATAGATTGTATCTTTTCATGAGGATAATATCCATTCCAGTTTGAATGAAAAAATTCTAAATAATAATAATTTTCCAAATTCTATTCTATTAAAAAATCCATGGATACATATAAACAATGCTTCAAAAATTATATAATTATTTTTCTGAGAAAACTAATCTTTTATATTTTGAAATATAAATTTTAAAACTGAATGTTCAAGGAACAATGTGAAATCATTTTACTTAAAAATAAAAAATTGTAATTTACGCAATAAAACATTGAGTGTTCCTTATGATTGGAAAATTTTAACAAGTAAAAATAAAGATTCATTTCACGTATTATTTAATATCAAATAAGTCCTTGTTATGAAAATGGCATGAAGATTAATTTTTAATAAAGTCATAAAAAATGTCAAAAAACGGTAAAATTATCTTCAATGAATCCCAAAAGAATAATTGATCATTCATGATTCGTTTTTAGAAAAAAATATAGAGTATTTAACTAGGTTTTATTTAAAAAATATTTTGGAATCATAAATATATAAACACATAATGTAAAAAAGAAAAAATATATTCTTAAGAAATAACAAAAGGATATTAAAATTAATGAGTTTTTTTAGATAGATGATAATATTTCATCATTATAAGTATAATAATAAACAATATATATAAATAACCGAATTTTTTTTCATAAATAACATACCACATTGGTAATTTTGAATCATAAGGCCCAAGAAAGAACACAATTATACTAATCATGAAATATCAAGATAATATAGAAAGTAGTTATTTTATTTTTATAGGGTCTTTATATTCAACTCAGGATAGAAGATAGTGAATTATAAAACACATGTCCCCATGAAGAAGAATTGAGACAAAATTCCTATAATAAACATCTTTAATTCCTTCATTTATATTAAAAATTATTTAATAATAAATATAATGTTATTATATATAAATCTAATGACCATCAATATATATATTATACCATATATTATTTACTTATGATTTTTTATGACATATAAATTACCAATTCCATGTTAATATCACATTTTTGAAAATATCTACTTTGATTTTAGTATGTTTTTATTTTTTTTCAATATCAACGATTTTATCAAGGTCACATAAAATAAAAAATTTCAAAAAAATCATATATATTGATAATATATTATCTAAATACATTGAGGTTAGATATAAAAAATGAGTAACACCATTTATATATATAGTATGTTCTACATACACATGAAAACTATTTATTTTATCAAGATGTGTCACTATAACATAATGTATCTATAATATTTCTTTAATGTTTTGTTATTTTGTCATATATATAAAATAAATTTTTTATTTTTTTAATACCTTATGTTTAATGTACATGTGGCTATTGTTATTTTATAATTGTATATAATTATTTATTTATATATTTGGAGTTTAATGGGTATTTTGTAATGTTTTTGTGGATGTTTTGGATGTTTACAATTTGAGAATGTTTAGTAGAAACCATGAAACAAATCCAAGTAAACTATGAAATTGAAATAGTGGGTACTAGGAAGGTTCAAGATTAGGCACAAATGTTTCCCAAAATGTGTGGCCTCCTAGGATAAATGATGAAATTTTGGAAGGTGGGGTTTTACACAGTTGCATAATGGTTTTTATAAATATGTGATCCAACAATATATTAGATGTTGGGATGTTGTATTTAGAAATCATTTTCATGCAATTTTTCTAACTATTTAATATAACCATGCACCATTAAAAATGAGATTAAAAAATTGTAGATCTCACACAGTTTATGACCTTTATGAAGTTTTCCAATAATCCAATAATTTTATGAATTCCACCACTTATACAATATAAATATACCTTTCCTATTGATCCATGAGTGATATTTAGGAGAATCGAAGTGTTTTGGAGGTCCATGTTCCTTGGTATGTCCAAATTCATGATTTTTCCTTTTGATATCTTTTTCTTCCATGTCATAAAATCAAGGACTTATTTCCATTAATGATAATTATATGATGTTTCATTCGTATTATTATTATATATTTTTTTATGGTAGAAATAAAAATCTAATTCTGGTTTATGGATTTTTAAACAGAGTGTTTGGTTTTTTTTGTTCATAATATTTATAATGCTGAGAGGTCATTGGTTTTACTATCTACTCTTCTTATATATTAATTGAATTCATGAATTAAAATTGTCTATATTTCCTTAATTTAATTTTGAAATGTATTTGAAATGATTAATGGAAACCCTCTTTAGTAATTCTATATGAAATGTTGTAAAATGTGTGTTTATGTAATGTTCTATGATTTATGATTTCAAAATTTGGTTTGGATTTGATTCATGGAATAAGGATTTGGGAAATATTTTATATAAATAATTTTTTATTTTAATATATTTTAATACTTTTTACCAAATACAGCTAGCGTGTGTTCATGTGTAATTAAGAATTATAAGGGTGTGATGTTTCAACCTTGAAAAGAATGATATTGATAGGGGTTTGAATATTTCCCCTTAAAATCATTCACCATATGAAATATTGGTGGTAGGATGAATCACACTCATCATTATAGGGTGGTCTATAGTTTTAATTACTATTTGGATGTGTGGTTATGTTGAAATTAATTAGGTATACCAAAATGGAATATAAAAAATTCTTTTAATGATTTTTTGGTTTCATTATTTCTTATATTGGTTTGTTGGAAAATATTTTTTATTTGATATACACTACTATAAATCAGTTTTAACTATTATATATATATATATGTTCTAACAGGTTTTTCCCAAGTGGTGTGGGTAGGGAATTCATTCGGGAAAACATATATTATTTAATCCTCACCCCCTTCATCTGCACATTAGGGAATTTATAGATATTTTATATCAAGATAATAATAATGAACAGTATCTCATTTATTTATTGATGATTCATCATACCATGTAGATGGAATATAGAATTCGATGTTGGAGGTGGGTGAGAGTTTCTGAGTTGATGAATTTAGTGTCTTTGAGTATTGTAGGGTTTTCCATGACCATTGGAATATGGTATTTTTGTGGTTGGTTTGGTTACTCTTTGAGGTTTATTACAGTTTTCCTATGATTCATATAGTATTTTTCTAGTTATTATTATATTTGTATGGTTGTTTTATTTTAAAAATGTGAAATGAGCCCCAAAATTTTTAGGAATTCAAAAAAAATTATATCTAGATTTGGTGTTTGGGGGATGTCACCTAAAGCCGATTAATGTCTCACTTCCATACCAAGACAATGGGTGAGGGGTGTGATGTTATAATTGATATCTATTTCAGTAGTCATGGAGATGAAAATAATTCTTGATTAGTCCTATGGTTGGTTGTGTTGATAGGAGTATGCTTATCAGAACATGAAATTTAAATCATAAAAAGGTCTTACTAATATATTTATGTTGATCCTCATGTTAAGATGGTTTTTGGGCACATGGTTTTTTTTTGTGACACTTCTCAGAGTTGTTACCTATTCATCATGTGTTTAGTTAATGGGAAGATCATTGTGTGAATTGATTATCTTGACATCCCACTAGGGGTTCATACATCATTTTCAGAAATGAATAATGATGTGACATCTCAAATTATTATAGACTAAGGCATATTCATATTTATTAATATTTATGAAGTAGATATTATTTCTTAATTTTAATGGAATTTATGTCCAATACCATACCAAAAATTCTATAATTAATTATTAGAAATCATGTGCTTCTCACAATACTGAGATATACCTGACAATAATATATTGATGATAATATAATTTTAGGTGGTAGGTATTTTTTAGCTATAATATTGGATACTATTAATTGATTAAAAACTAAAAGTTTTACACATGTTTTTCTAATGGTTTGAAAATCACATGTAAATTTTATCTTCATATGATATGAATAAATCCATTCTTGCGCTTAAAAACAATTATTGTTTTTCTAAAAATTAGTTTTACCAACTTTTAGGGGGGAACCTATATTAAGAAAAAAATATTAATAATTTAATAATTTTTAAATGAAATAATAAAATTTAATTTTAATGTGGGATATCATAATTTATATTTTGATTATTTTATGTAATTGTATATGAACTTTCATATATTGATGAATAATAAACAAGAATAAATTTTAATTGACAACTATTTTTATAATGACCCAGAATATCCATGTATTTTTTCTATTAAATGGGAATTTTACGAGTCCATGAAAGTTGACGGCATAAGATTCATAGGCCCGATGTTCCCGGAATCAATTGCTAAATTTATGTTCGGTTACGTTCAGTAAACGTACGAGCGGGGTTTTATAGCTTTTGAACTAGTGCTCATAATAGAAATTTGAGGGTACTATTGAACTCACATCGTTGGTATTCACTCAAGGAGACTTCCACCTCAACGACTGATGGACAAGGTAGAATGATAGTTTTGGGTTTTTTTTGAGGAAATAATAAAATAAAATAATCTTCATTTTATTATATTTTGAGCTTCCATTTGGATATTTCAGGTGTGGTCCATCAGAACGAAACCTCCATGTCGATGTTGGAAGTTGGGACCACCTGAACATAAACACCCTTGAGAGGTTAAGGTGGTGTGGACCACCTGAACCAAAACCTCCCATTAGAGGTTATAGTGGTGTGGACCACCCGGGAGTAAACCCCCTTGAAACCCCCTTTTAATGGGGAGTAACCATCAAATCCTATAGTTAATGAGGGAGATACTTTTAACCTCCTCCACCTTAATTGTGCCAACGTACATACCATTAATCTTGCCAACACACCACTTAATTGAGCCAATTTAATTTATTCAAATTAGAATTGTTCCTAAGATTAAATTGGGGAAACACATTTTTATTGACTATCTCTTTTATTTGGTGGAATTAATGAGAGGAAGATATCTTGGGAGAAATATTCTCCAACAAAGAAATCTTACTCCACGAAGACCATCGATGACTTCGACCTTCGTCCTCAGAACTTCCTTCGATGTAAGACAAGTTCGTCAACAGTGAATCAACATCATCCTTCTCCTACCAACATCAAACAACATTGAAAAAGGTAATGTTTTTAATTAAGTATGATTTTATTCACTTGATTCTTTCCTTCTAAAAACAAAGAACGTGGATTAACTTATTATCATGTTGATACACAGATGTGTTCTTTTTACAGTTGGGAATAAATTTTTCTAGGAAGTTGCAGGGGTTTATTCATTATTTGAATAGCACTTCCCTTGTTCTCCCCTCTTTTCTGTTGCGGGGTTGGGAATAGAAATTATTGAGGGATTATGGGAATTGATGTTCTAAAATATTCTCCATGATCATTCTTTGTTTATGTTCTTGATGAACCTCATGCTACCACTCTAAACATGGAGGGTGTGGGAAAAACAATCATTGACCAACCCCCCGATTTTTTTGTGGTGTTCTTTGAAATGGAGGAAGGAGAGAACGACGTCTAAGGGGACAAAGGCAACGATCGCACCTCCCGTAACCTCTGCAACCTGTACTGCCCCCATAGTGCTCTGGTGCCCAAGCCGAACCGGCTCCACCACCTCGTGCCCAACCACGCTGCTTGCCGGCTGGGCCACCCACTGGCCTCTCGTGCTTCCCCAGTCGTGCCAGCCCTGCAGGCTTCCGAGCCGCCCTGGCCGAGCAGGCCCGTCAGCATTCTGAGCCCCTGACAGAACCGACCCATCACGACGCCCCTGCCAAACCGGCCCATGCCCTCGCAACACCCAGCATGAACCGCCCCAATCCCTTGTGGCACCGGGAACGGACCAGACTCGCATCCTGGGACGATCCACCATAACGGCGCCCTCCGGGATGAGTTTCCCTCACGGAGACCTCATGGACGAACCGCCCTCTCCCCACTCGCGACTGGGCTTTTCCGTTTCTGCCCTCTGCAACCCCTCGCGGCCGGCTGTGTTGGGCCTAGTAGATCGGGGAAAACCCAATGGGGTGGCCCGCCCAAAATCTCGGGCCAGAACCTACAGGTCAATCCAAGTTTATTCAGATTTGTTCGTGCCAGGTCGGTCAGACCGGGTCAGACTGAACCCGAGCCAACTATGAACCTATACTTTCTTTTGGCCATCTCTTTGGAACCAGACGTCCGTTAGACGAACTGTTAGCGGCGCTGATAATCATGGAGCATGACGATCTTTTTGATTATACCCCATTGTAGTTTGGGGTATAATTGAGATATCACTAGGTTTGATTTCTCACATATGCAATCAGGCCCCTGTGACTAAAAGGCTAATAACTCATAGAGAGGGATTCTTATTGATGCGTCGTCTATAGCATTGAGACGATTATGTCATGGAAGACCTTTGCGATACATCTTATTGGGACTTTGTGATAGTTGTAGTAATGACCAGTAGCTCATGGAGTGGATCCTCCCTGAGACGAGCTAGTGTACTTGGGAGACCTAGTAGCTGGCTGAGACCTGATTATTGCTGGTCATTTGACTTAGAGTGAATCTACCAGCTTAGTGGGGATTGCCTTGGTGTATCGACATACCCACGATGGAGAAGTATTCATGGTGAAGTGGCAGACCAATGGTAGTCGACAAGAGGAGTACCTTAGTAAGTTTTAAGGGGGAACACGCTTGGTGACGTGGTAGACCCACGGTGGAGAGCACCTCAATGTGATGTGGAAGACCCACAATACATGATAGGAGAAGTACCTCAATAATCCAAGTTTAATGAGAGAACTCTTCATAGGATGTACCATGGTTATAGTGTCACTTAAGGAGGATGTGTTGTGGGTTTTATACATATATCTTCAAGCGGTGCTTCCAGGAGAGGAGATGTTGTACCATGATCTCTGATGATAGCACAGGTGGCAGGGAATGAAGAAATCAGTGGTAGAGTTCATCTCTCGATGTATCACTTGTCAAAATGTGAAGGTGAAGCATCAAGTACATGCATGCTTAGCTCATCCTTTTGAGGTCCCAGAGTGGAAGTGGGATGAGATATCAATGGAATTTGTGATAGGAAAACCATGTACATCTAGGGGTCACGACTCTATTTGGGCCATTGTTGACCGATGCACCAAGTCGGCCCATTTTTTACCGATCGCAAAGCAAGGATCAGTAGAGGGCATGGTATGCCTCTATGTGTATAAGATTTTGTAGCTACATGTTATACCTTCTTCTATTGTCTCTGATCGTGACACACAATTTACTTCGGGGCTATGGAAGGGATTGCAGGAGGCTTCCTGGACACTGCATCATCTGAGCACCGCCTTCCATCCTCAGAAGGATAGCCAGACTAAGCAGACCATTCTAACCCTCGAGGAAATGCTCTGTGATTATGTCATCGACTTCTGTCGTAGATGGGAGGATCACATACCTTTGGTGGAGTTTTCAAAAAACAAAAACTATTACTCCAGCATATGGATGGAACCTTTTGAGGTGTTATATGGGAAACATTGCTAATCACCCTTACGCTTGACTGACCTAGGGGATTAAGCACTATTGGGACCAGAGATGGTACCACCTACCATAGACAATGTGAAGATCATCCAGGAGCAGATGAAGACTGCACATAGTAGGTAGAAGTAGCATGCTGATAGAAGATGGATACCTATAGTGTTCGAGGATGGAAACCAGATCATTCTATATGAGTCACCTCGATGAGGTTTGTGGAGATTTTTCGGAGGCGGAAAGTTATCTCTGAGGTTCATCATACCTTTTTGTGTCCTCATTAGATATGGAGAGGTGGCATACCACTTACCTCTTCCACCTCAGTTATACCGGGTTCATTATGCCTTCCACATATTCCAGCTGAGGAGATACATGCATGACCATTCTCACATCATCATCCAAGGTGAGATGGACGTCAATGATGGGGTGACATATACGGAGGTTCTAGTAGGGATTGAGATTCTACAAGAGTGGGTCCTTCAGGGAAGATCGATACCTCTATTGAGCATTCTCTGGAAGCCCAAGAACCTCTAGGAGAACACATGGGAGAGGGAGGCTCAGATGACTTCTCAGAACTCCCAAATGTTTCCTAGTAGAGTTATGGCTTACGGGGAAATACAACTCTGATGTGAGGAGAATGTAAGGACCCAGAATTTCCATGTATTATTTTTAATTAAATTGTAATTTTACTAGTCTGCGAAAATTGACGGGATGTGATTTTGAGGCCCGGTGTACCCTGAATCAATTTCTGATGTTTTGTTTTGGTATGTTCATTAAACATACGAGCGGGTATTTATAGATTTTGAACCGGTTCATGGAATTGAAATCTGAGGGCACAGTTGAACTCACAGCGCCCGTATTCACTTAAGGAGACTTTAACCTTGATGACAGATGGACGTGGCCTAAAGTTAGATTTTGGTTTTTTTCATGGAAATAATAAAATAACATAAACTTCCTTTTATTTTATTTTGAGATTCCATTTGAATATTTCAGGTGGGGTCCACTGGAACTAAACATCTATGTGGGGGATGGATGTGGGGACCACATGACCATAACCTCCCATGAGAGATTAAGGTTGTGGGGACCACCCGAACCATAACCTCCCATGAAAGGTTATGGTGGTGGGGACCACCAAGGATTAAACCCCCTAGAAATCCCCCTTTAAATGGGAGAAACACTCAAATCCCATTATTAATGAGGGAGATCCTCTTAACCTCCTCTGCCTTAATTGTGCCAACACACATACCATTAATCTAGCAAACATACCACTTAATTGAGACAATTTAATTTTTTCCAATATTAATTGTTCCTATGATTAAATTGGGGAAACACTTTTTATTATTGGGTATCTCTTTTATTTGGAGGAATTGGGGAGAGGAGGATCTCTTGGGTGAAAGATTCTATAACGAAGAACAATTCCTCTAGGAAGAACATCGACGACTTCGACCTTCTTCCTTGGTACTTCCTTCGATGTAGGATGTGTTCGTCTACAACGAATCAACATCCCCATTCTTGTGCCAAAATTAACCAACATCGAACAAGGTTAGGTTTTTAATTCAGTATGATTTTATTCCCTTGATTATTTCCTTCTAAAAACAATTAATATAGATCAACTAATTGTCATGTTGATTCGTGGATGCTTTCCTTTCATGTTGGGAATAAATTGTTGTGGGATGTTTTACGGGTTTGTTCATTATTTGATTAACACTTCCCATGTTCTCCCCTCTTTTTACATTGTGGGGTTGGGAATAGAAATTATTGCTGGATTATGGGAATTTATGTTTTAAATTATCTTCCATGATCGTTCTTTGTTTATGTTGATGATAAACCGCTTGCTACCACTCTAAATGTAGAGGGTGCGGGCCAAAAAAACATGGCCCGACCCCCCGTCGTTCTTCTCTGTGGGGTTATTCATAATGGAGGAAGGCGACATTGGTGCCGAAGGCGAAAAAGTCAAAGTCCGCGCCACCCACGGCCTCTACGACTTGCATTGCCCCCACGATGCTCTGGAACCCCAGCTGAACTGGCACTGCTGCCCCAGGCCGAACTGTGCTAGCCCAGCGGCCATCCGAGCCCCTCGCAGATCTGACCCCTCGCGGTGCCCCGGACGAAAAGCCCGCGCCCTCATGGTGCCCTGACTGAACCACCCTACTCCCTCGAGGCGCCCAGACCGAACTAGAAATGCGCCCTGGGCCGAGCCTCCCTTGTGGTGCCCTCCAGGCAGAGCTGCCCATGGGGCACCCTCCAGGCCGATCCACACTCGCATCGCTCAGCGGCCGGTCCATGCCCTCTCGACACTCCACAGCCTCTCACGGCCTGCTGGGATGGGCCGAGCGGGCTGGGAAGAACCCAACGGAATGGCCCGCCCAACGGGCCTGGCCAAACCCTATGGGTGAGGTCGGGTCGACCTAGACTAGGTCAGACGGGGTTCATTTTACTGGGTTGGACCGGACCCGAGCCCACTACAACCCTTTAATTTCTTTTGATCATATCATTGGCACCGGACGTCCATTTGACGAACCATCAGCGGCACTGGTAATATTGGAGAATGAAGGTCCCTTTGAGTATTCCCCACTATATTTTGGAGTATAGTTGAAATATGAAAAGGTTAGATCGTGGACGAATCCAACCGGGCGTCCATGACTAAAAGGTTAATAACTCACAGATCAGGCATCTGATTGACGCGTCGTCTATTGCATTGAGACCCCTATGATGTGGAATAACTTTGATATACTTCCTCATGGGACGTCATGATAGTTGGAGTACCAACCAGTAAATCATGGAGTATATCCTCCTTGAGATGAGCGAGCGTTGTGGGGATACCTAGTAGCTGGATGAGACCTGACGACTGCTGACAATTTGACTCGGAGCGACTCTACTGGCCCAGTGAGGAGAACCATGGTGTCATGGCAGAACCATGGTGGAGGAGCACGCTTGGTGACATGGAAGACCCATGGTACTCGATAGGAGGAGTACCTTATCATATTACGAGGGGGGGCGTTCTTGGTGATGCGGTAGACCCATGGTGGGGAGAGCCTCGGTGTGACGTGGTAGACCCACGATAATCGACATGAGGAGTACCTCAGTAGTACAAGGTTAGTGGGAATCATGCTTGGTTTCGTAGTAGGCTCACTGTACTCGATTGAGCAGGAGTTCTCTAGTTGCTAAGGTTTCAATAATGTGACTAGGGATGTCACATGATACTACACTAAAATAAAATCATGGTTTAGCCGAGTCAGTACTTTTGTGTTTGGATCATGATTGAGATGGATTACATAAACACATAGGTATATGTATGTGAATATACTTATGTATGGTTATCTGTTGATTTCATACTTTTTGGTTTATCCTTTTGGATTTTTTAAGAACATGATGGCCTTAGGGTCCCAATTGAGTATCATTACACTCACCCCTGCACGGGAAATGCCCACAGCTTGTTGTGTTGTATGAAGACGACAAATAGTGCTGGATGAGGCTGAGAGTACTAGGACTAGAAGGTACCCAGAGGTGGACAATACGGCTTGTCGGTACACGGAGGAGATGGATTGAAGTGGAGTTATGAGGAGATGATTTCTACCTACACTTCAGGTTGGAACCTCAGAGGAAAATCTAATAGCTGTCTTTTCATTTTCTTCAACTGTATTTCATTTTAGTTGTACAAGTAAATTCTAATTGGGCATGTATTCTGTCACCTTTTACATTCATCACACTATTTTTATACATTTTACTTTGTGTTTCATCCAGCTGTGTGCTTTCTTGTGTGTGTATTATAGGTTATAAAGCCCATACCGTCCCAATTTTATGGAATTATGCCTTTGGTACTAGTCACCAGCACCTGGCCTATGGAAGGCGGGTTTGGGGTTGCCATGGAATGGGCCCCAGGGGACGGGTCGTGACATTTTTTTCATCTAATTAATACATATTGTTATATTTTGTTTTTAATTGGTTTAAATAAATAATTAGATTATGTTTATATCATTTTAAAAAATTTATTTCATTGGAAATAATTTCATATTGAATTTTGATATAATAATTTTGAAAACATTTGACAATTTGTTATACTAAAAACACTCTTTTTTCTCTCATCTCTGGTATTATTTATAAAAACAATACATCCAGTTCTTTTATTTGAATTTTTAAAATCTTATATCATCTTCGGAATCATAAGAAATTAAAATTCACAATAATTTCAACTATGATTTTGAACAAAAATATTAGTTAATGGATTAAAAATTAATTATTGTGATTAAGAAAAAAAAATTATTTAGTTGTTAAAATTTTGTACTAATGTCCAAATAGAATACACACATGTCCAAAATATTTTTTATTGATGTTATTAGACCATATCCTTAGTTGGATCTGGCTTGGTTCATTATTCCTTTCACATTATGTATGGGAGACAAGCGAATATTTATTACCTTTTAATATTTTCAATAATGTAACTCCCCTCCACTATAAAAAGAAACAGACCCCTCAGTTCATCAGACATGTTAATAGCATTTAGCATAATGAAATAATTAAAAATTATCACCCAACATCCATACCCTCGCACTAGGGGCCTCAATTTTTCCATAAATCCATCAACAATGTCTTTTGGTGAAATAAAAATGGATTTATCAACAAATAGGTTACTTTCATCAACATGCATTTTTAAATTTTTTTCCCTGTTCATTACCATTTTTTCAATTTATTTCATAGTTATATTGTGAACTAGTATTCATAAATATAAAGAGAATTTTTTTTGATAAGAGTTGAACATACAACCACACACACATCCATAAAATGGGTAACATACTTACCATTCTTGTTTATGAATAACTACTACCTCGCGAATTTATGTCCATAATATTTTTCATTTAATACCAGTCATGGTTGGAAATTATTATATAAATAATATTTATATATTATATATATTGTATTTATGTTATGTTCATAGATCTTTAATTTTTATATACTACATTCTTTGAGGATTTTTATATTGTGGGAAAATAGAAACTTCATTTGTGGACATGTTGGCCACCACCAAATTTATTATGTGTGATACATTTACAATTTACATGAAATTTATTATCAATGGATTTCATTAAAAAAATTAAAAAAATTTAATCTATATGATATTCATGGAATAATATCATTTATTTAAATATAATATATAATTTTCATTAACACCCTTTCACACACATAACAACTTGATAACCTCATTCATGGATCTGTGGATGATTTCCTCCTAGAAGCAACATGATTTTTTTTAAAACACAATAATTACATATTTAAGTATATATGACTAATTAAAATTTTAATTATGAGATAATTACAATTATAGAATGTTATGTGTTACATGACTACATCCAATAATGATCCTTGAAAAATGGTAATGTTGGTCATTCATACGTCTGACGTACCATCTCTATGACTGAAACATTTCTTCAATTTTCATGGACATATTACATGATTTAGTTTATAGATAAATTTTATGTATACATATGATAATTTTTTCGTGATTTATAATATGTATATATTTATATAATGACCCCTTTGACCATAACTGGCATACCAAATTCATTATTGACACAGACAATGAATATGGTCAAGGAAACCAATGTAAATTTTTTTAATTAGTTGTATCCAACAATGTAATATGTGAAATAATTTTATTGATAATCATAAAAAGGTTCTATATAAATTATATAATTATTTGTTTTATTATTAAAGATGATAATTACACAGGTGACATGTCACACTCAAGGTAAAGAATTTTTCTTCAATCTCATTTAATTGAGGCATATAAAGTTATTATACAACTTTATTCTTTTATAATGTGTATATAATGATCCTTTTAAATGATATATCATGTATTTTTATATTATAATTATATTAAGTTACTTTTTAAATTTATTATTCAATTCATTTTTTATTAGAATATTTCTAATTTTTGTTGGATAAATTGATCTAAAAAAATATTATTCTATGTTTTCATATTTTATATGAAACATTATTCCTCTTTATCAATATTTATGATATAATTTTATATGATTATTTATATGAATGTATTATTAAAGTTATTTTATATCTATATTAAATTAATTTTAAATTTTTATTAAAATATTATTTGTATGTGTTTTATACAGATTGTTTTTAAAACTGATAAAAATATTGATCTATTGTTAATATATATGTAAATAATAGCATTTTTTTTACCAAGACTATTGTTTTATATTTTAAATTCCTTTGAATTTTTTCATATTTCTAAAAATGAAAGAACATTTTTTCTTCTTTTTTGTGTTTTTTGTTATTTAAAAAGTTTTTTCAAAACAATTTATTATTTTTAAATGAAATTGTAATTTTTAAATAAAATTGTATTTAAGTATTTCAATGTGATCTGAATAAAAGATTAATATATATTTTCAAATGATTTTTTTCCACATAATTTTTATTGAAATTAATAATTATGGATGAAACATGATATTTTCGGGTGAGCCAATTTTATCTTAAAATATTTTTATACACATATAGCACTCCAATGTATTAGGTAATAATTATAGTCTCTAGGGAATTTTTTTTACCTATTTATTTATTAAAATAATTAATGGTTCTGTAAGGGTTCAATAAGACGATGCCCCAAGTTACAAACATGAATTTTCAATGTTTCCGGATGAGTTTTAAATGGAATTAATTTTTATCGAAAGATAAAAATAATATTATTTATTAAAGAAGTATTTTTATCTTTCTATAGAATATGTTATGTTTTCAATAAAGTAATTTTCATGAGTTTTAATGTTTTTAAATTAACTAACTATTTCCTTGTTTATATATAACATATTGATCCTTTAATTATGATCTGATGTTATTAACTGTTTTTCATGGGATTGAATGATGAATAAAAATATGAAAGAGGTAAGGTTAAAATTGCTAAAGAGTTTCATAAAAGAGATCATGAATTATTTTTAATGATTTTATATAGGGAAAAAGGATACTATTTGTACTTGTACACATTATTTTATATTGTATTCTTATGTATTAGATATGGATTAATTCCTTAATATTTTTACTTAAAAAGACCGTAAAAGTGAAATAATGTAAATTAAAGACTAAAACACAATATTATGCAATATTTATTTCTTATTCATTATACTCAGTGTTAGAGGATTGTATTATTTAACTTTAGAGGTTATGATAGTGTTTATAATTATTCAATATAGGATTTTACTTTATTGTAATGTTTTAATGATATATAATTTAATCATTACAATTTTTTGTCATCTATATTTTGAATTTTTAGAATGGTTTTACAAAGAGTAAATTGGTATGATTTTGTTAGATGGAACCAAAATTTATATATAATTCCCAATTAACATCCCTTGATGGTTGTAATTGAATTTGAATTGTTTATTACAGTAATTGAATAGTTGACAAAAGATTTTAATGGTTTTGGTGTCGGTTCAATATAGAAAAGAGATATACCACACAGTAACATAATGTTAATGGGGAATTTTATGAGACAACACCCCCAGTATTAAGAGTATCATCTGAAAAAATTATAGCTAAGGGATTGATTAAATCACTATAATATATATTTTATGTAATAAGTTATTTGGATATAAAAAAGGTAACTCTTGAATTTATTAATTTTTTCAAAAAATGATTAATGGTGGTAAATGGTTCATATTATTTGAGAATCTAAAAACAATGATTCCATGGAATTAGTTGAAGTTAACAATATTTTTCAATCAATGATTGAATTAGGATAGAAAAAACAATTACTCCATCAGTTTTTTGTTGTGTTTTTATATATATTTTTTACATTCATTAATCAATATTGAAATTAAAGGAACATTATGATTGATTAGAATGAAATAAATGAAAATAAATTATATGGAATATTTTGTAAGTGTGAATTTTGATTGTGGAAAATTTTATTCCATAAACATATTATTCATATTAATATTTTAAATATTGATATTTGTATAAAAATGGGATTTGAAGAGTGGGAAAGGCGTACCAATGAAACAAAAATTCATAGTTTTCATGGATTATCCCATTATTACTGACATGTTTTTAAAACATCTCAATGTTATGTAGATAAATTACTAATATAACATGAAAGGTTATTAATGATTATCATGAAAAGACAATGTGATGTTAGTTTATAGTAACTAAAAACATATTTCACAATGCCAAAATTTTTGATCTTCCTTCCATAAATGTTTATTTTTTCAACTATAGATATGCAATACTAAAATGAATTGGTTGTGTCCTAACTTATAATGTTAAGGTAATTTATTATCTTCACATCATGTTAAAACATAGGACATAAATTATCCAAAAGTTGGTATATAATTTGTTTTTTTTCTTTATTAAATTTGAATAATAAATTATATGGTGTGAATGGTGAAATTTATAAATATTACAAAAGTTTTCAGTATATATTCAACTAAAAAAGATTATCACAATTCAAATAATATGTATGGAGATAATAAATTATTATGATTTCCCGATTCATTATCATCATGGAAGATAAAATTTGTAGTCGTAAATTTCATTCGAATAGGTGATGATAAATTTAGAACGATACATTAACATTTTAATTAATTGGTTGATTGTTTATTGAATTATGTCCTAGAATTAGTGAATTTCGGTACATAAGTACTTTAGTTTCATTTGGCATTATAGTTGACATTGTCGGGTAGAATTAAGACTGCATAAATGGTGGATCAATCAATTAATCAAAGGTATAATTTGTTATAAATAATAAGTTTATAGATTTAAATATTGATTAAGATGGGTTTTTAGTATTTGGAATAATATTGTGTGTTTCATTTAATTTATGGAAGAGTAATTATAGGTTGACTAAAGATCATAGTTCTCAATTTTCTATCCATTAAGGTAGCACTAAGCTGTATAACGATTTTGGGGAGTATTATTTCAGAGATTTAATAAAAAAAGATATTAATGAATTTACCATGAAATGTTTTACATATCTTCATGTAAAATAAGAATGGAAATTATTAAGGGGGATGTTCATCCATTTCAACTCACATATTGTAAATGGGATAATGTATCGTTAGATTTCATGGTAGGATTTCCAAATACATCATAAAGTAATAGTACACATTGGGTTATAGGTGATTGAATAACTAAATATAAACATTTACTTATCATTCAAGATATAGAGTCTTTATATCCACTTTTTTGGTTATATCTAAAGGTAATATTCAGGTTATATAGAGTTTATCTCTTTAGTTTTTTTTTAAATGTAATTCAGATGTCCTTGGGTACTGAATTAAATTTCACCTTGACTTTTCATCCTTAATCTGATGGATAGTCTGAGAGGATGATTCAGAACAAAGACTATATGATTCATTCTATCTCTATTTATGACATGATAATATTGGATAAAACCACTAGTTTGGATTCATTTTGTATAATAATTGTTTTTATTCCATTATAGACATGGAACCATTTGTGGAATTATATGGAATGTGGTATCATACACTATTTTTTGAGATGATGTAGAATATTAGAATTTAAAGGGGCCAGATTTGGTAATGTAAATTGATGTGTATGTTCATTTTATTTAGAGACATATGAGGGAATATTCTATTAAAAAAGTGTAATAAAAATAATCGGGGGAAAGCTATTTCTTTTGAGATGAGTGACCATTTCTTTCTCAATGATTATAAATTGAAACGTGTGAAGTGTCTTCGTAAGAAGGTGAATCTAAGTCATTGCTCATTAGTACCTATGAAATCATGGTGAAATTTGGAATTTTTTTCTACTATAATATATTACATCTAATTTTATCCTATATAGAAAATTTATTTCATGTTTCAATGGAAAAGAAGTATATACTAGATCTTTCTCAATTTGTACCTCTAATGTTGTTTAGATGTTGGAGAATCGTTCTTTAGAGGATGAACCTGTTTTATATCCTTACCATAGAAGGATTGTATTATAGAATAAGGTGATTCACTAGGATATGGTTTTATGAAAAAAAATTGGTTGATGTGGAATGATGAGATTCTTACAATTACATGAGTTTAAAATATCTACACTTATTTAAAATTTTATAAAATTGTGAGGATGTAATTTCCCAAATGGTGGAAGGATGTAACATCACAGGTAATGATAGAATAAGTATTCTTCATATTTAATTTTTTTTGAATTAGATAGTAATTTTATAATAAAAGGGACTCTATGTACAATAGTATACCTTACACACACTAATGAGTTCATTTAAAAATCACATTGCACTGGAAAATGAGTAATATCGAAGAATAATATATTGTTAATATTATTATTTTATGTCATAGATATCCCAAAACTGATAGAATTGAGAGTGTGAATATTACTAGATATATTATTATTACACATTTTTATATTTTGATTACATTCATACAAGAAATTTTAAAGGCATAAGATAATAATTAAACCACTTTTAATTTTAAAAGCTCTATTTTTTCAAAAAAGATGTTTTACAGCCTTATAGGGAAATAGTTATTTTAAAACTAAATTTTAAAACTTTTATAATTTTAATATTTAAAAATAATATATATTTTTGAAATAAGGACATCAAAATTTTCTGTGGGTGTATTTTTGAAAATTTTTTAAGAACATTCTTACATTCATGAATATTAAATAATATTAAATTTTAATTAAATACTACCTTTCCATCAATATAATATTTATATATAATTTATCTATTACTTATTTTTAGAGAATAATTAGATACATTTTATATCATATAAGCCAATTTAATTTATTTTAAACAATTTTACATTGAAATTATATATAAAAACATAGAAAACATGGGAACATTTTTTACATTAAAAACACATTTTTTCATCCCATATGCATGATTAGTTATAATTTTTTCAACAAATGTGATTGGAATATGAAAATATGGATTCCATATTTGAAATTATAATAATTTTTAAATACGTATATTGACAAATTTATTTTGACCAAATATATTAGTAAATGATATTAAAATTAAATATACAAATTTAGGTAAATATTTGTTTAAATAGTGGTTAAACATTAGTCATACAAGTACAAATAACCTAGAAATATTTCTAAAACCAATGGAGTGACAACTATTAGACCATATACCTACATAGTTCAAATTTATTTCATTATTGGAGTCCCATGATTTATGGGAGACCTCCCAAAATGGTTTATATTTTCATATTTATATGAATTGAATTCCCCTTCCACTATAAAAAGGCACTCAAACCATACATTATAAAACCTATCAATCATATTTGTAATGTTAAAAAACCATTCAAAATATTCTCCCAAAATCCCTTATCTCACTTTATAATCCTTATTTTGAGAATAAATCCATCCAAGAAGTCCATTATTGTAATCCAAATGGAGTTACTTGAAGAATTGGTAACTTTCATCCACATGAATTTGTAATTTTCTTCCATATCCACTCCATTAATTTAAAATCATACCATAAATATATAATTATCTATGTAACTTAAATATACTAATTTTTTTTTATATTTCATACTCCTCCCCCCCACAAACAATTTCATCAAAGGTGTAACAAATATTCAGTTTGTGTGTATAGTAAACTACCAATAAATGAAATGATGTCATTTTTTTTCCATTACCACCAATCATTATTGGTAATTTTGTGGGAAAAATTGTTTATGAATTAGATATTTTATATTTTTGATATACTAATGCATTTGGTATTTTTATATAACATATACTTTCATGATTTCTCTATTTTGGGAATATGATAACATCATTTGTGGACGTCTGGACTACAAACTCTTTAAAGATATTTCATACACACATATATATATATATATTAAATGGAATATTTTAAGGAAGAAGATAAATGAAAATATTTTATATAAATGAAATATTATGATATTGATGAAATAATTATATTTAGTAAATATAATATATCATTTTATTTAACACCCTTTTACCCACTAAAAAAATATGATAATGACATTTGTCGATATCTAGACAACCGCCTCCTTAATGCGATGCGATTCCATTTACATCACTAGAATTCTCTATATATATTTATATTTTATTAAATTTAATTTTATATATGATAAAATAATAATTCTGCAATGTTAAATTTCAAGTTCTTTCTTTCTGTAATAATCATTGAAAAATAGAAATGCTAGTCATGTGTATATACAACCAACCCTTTCCATGATTGTATCCTGTTTAAATTTTTCAAAAAAATTATATCGTGATTAGTTTTAAAAATATAATTAAAATATAAATATGGTAACAATATCATGATTATTATTTTGTAAATGTTTTTATAATAAACCCATAGAGTATAGTATACTTTATAATGAATTTATCAAGACATGAACCAGATATGGTGAAAACACTATACATTTATTTAATTATTCGATTATTAATAAACAAAATTATACTATGAGAAATTAATTTAATGATATATATGAAATGAAATCAGAATAATGTAAAAAATTACAATATTTTTATAGTTTAGGATGATAAATGCACACATCACTAATCAAACTCAATGTAACAAATTGTATCTCTATCTCTTTTCAATGAGGAATATCATGATTTAATACACCCTTATTTTATTATAAGGTGTATATACATCCCAATTAACATGTTATTTAATGAATAATCTATATTATCCTGATATTTGTTTATTTTTAATGATAATCGTTAATGACATTTATTATTAAAATATAAAAAAATTGGTATGGGTCATGTTGAATTTATATATATCTATTAAATTTTTAAGGATTTAATTTTAAAATATTTTCCTCCATAATAATAATAACAATATTAATTAATATGTTTATATATATAAATGCATTATAAGGTATTTTTAGTATATTTCAAATATTATTGAAATGATTACAAAAATGAATATTATTACATGTTTTATATGGAACATTTTGAATTATGGAAATGGGATATTAAATTCTTAACATATATGTTTACAATGAATTTTCATCCACTATGGAATTTGTTATATTTTTTATTACATTTCATGATTTCGTGTTTTATCATATAAAAATTATTTCTCTTTTCTTGGGTATCTTGTTATTAAAAATGATTTTTCCAGAAAACATGGTTTTATTAAATAAATTTTATTTTTGAAAGAGGGTGGTATTTTAATATATGAATGTGATTATCAAACATTTTTAAAATATTTTTTCAAATGATGAATTGTTTTATTTCATGTCATGGTTCCTTGAAATTATAAATGTTGTGTCTGACTAGACAGAACAGGTTGAGCCTTTAACATCGTGAAAGGTGGGTGCACCAAGATAGCACTCCAATGGCTTGGATAATGATAATATTATCTGGAAAATTATATTAGAGATTTGGTGTGTGGTTATTCTAGTATGTAAAATTTTTTTAATGGTACAATATGGGTTCAATGTAATGATGTACTAAGGTATCAACTTGAATCTTCTTTTTTTTCTAATGAGTTTTCATGAAAGTGAATTATTTTCATATAAAAATTATTTATTTGTTAAATAATGATATTTCAATTTGTTTCAAATGTTATATTTTAATGAAAGGGGTTTTCATGTGATTGATATTTTATCAACATACTAAAAGTTTTCTTCTTTTTATATTCATTACTTTGATTTTATTGTTAATCCCACATTTGTAAATGTTTTTCAACTGATTTAATGATGTATATGGGATTTTAAGAGTTCAAATTTAATGTTTTGAAGGGTTTTCATAATTTTTTTTATTAAATTTAATGTTTAATATGATTAAAAACTGGATACGTTTTGGATGTTTCCACACCATTTTATATTGTATTGTTATATATTATTCATCACATAATTCCCTAAAACACAAAACCTAGAATGATCCCCAATATGATGGAAAGTAAACTATTGATATAACAAATGATTAGTTAATGTGTAAGGACATGGAATTATATTTGATTTCGTGAACGACTGTCATTTTTTTGAAATATTTGAAAATAGTTTTATATTAAAAATCGTGATATAATTTTAAAAAATGGGTTAGGAAATAGTAATTTTGGAATTTTGGAATTACTTTTTGTGATATTTTTGGTGTGGAAAATAAAAAATTTATAAACCTCTAGTCTCTAGATATTAATGGTTAATGGAATTTTATTTTGGGTATAGAAAATGTTTCTTGGTATGTTCCATCGAAACAAAGTTGAATGGGCCACAAATATTTTTTCATATATACTATAAGTTAAATAATAACCAGGTGTGGGTATTTTGAACTAAAATAATTTTGTGTATGTATGTAACAGAAGTAATGAACAAATGAAAATGGGGCATTCTACACAGTACCAAAAGAAGATCCCAAAAATTGTTTGGGGTGATTTAAAACCCAAAAAATTAGAGGTGTGGCTAAATATGATGAGTAAAATATTCAATTGCATAGTCAACCCAACTGAGTTAAAATTCATGTTGTCTATATACAAGTTATAACATCTAGCACACATGTGGTGGGCTTGATCCATTAAAAATAAATTGGACCAATGAATTTCATGTAATGATTTTGAAAAACATTTTATCAAAAAAGATTATCATCATAGATTTACCAATATGGGAATGAAAATTTTATTTATTTGGATGAAAAATAACAACAATGTTACAGATTAGGTGGCTAATTTAATGTATTTAGTCCAATTTTCACAAAATTGTATGACATGATCATCTTTGATGCTACACAGTTTTTAATCATGGTTGAGTATATATATTAACATAATCACTATTTATCTGTATATAATAGATTATTTAGAGATGGTCAATAGATATGATGTTTTAGAATGAAGTATATGAGGAAATTCTTGTAGAGTAAGTATATATATACCTTTTTGAAATGGTGGAAACGCTAATGCTGAGAATAAGAGAATGAGGTAAAACTATTTCCATTATAGTTGTATGACTCTGAATAAGTCATTGAGAATGTTAATCTTCTTCATAAATTTATGATTAATCATGTATTCTTGTAATGTGGTTCATTTGATCATATAAAGTTTGATTGTATAGAACCACATAAATCATTACACAATTTCAACCAAATAAGACATTTTTAATAATATTTTCATAGTACTCCACTATCTGTTGACATTAACCCATATCATGTTTCACAAATATTGTATGTCTCAATTGGATAAGCGAAGAATATTTATTCACATTATTAAATCATATTATGTAATGTTTATTCAAGGAATTACATGAATCCTAAACAATTTCAAACTCATTAGGGAGATAATTTACATTGTGTAATGGCTATGTAATTTTATAGATATGTGAAAATAATTTTGGATTATCCTTTTTTTCATTATATAGTTAGAGGTAAAAAATTATTAGATATAAACCTATGAATACATGTTTACATATAGGTGAATCCAATTTGAATATTGATTCACGTGTTTTTTCTCTCCTTGGTTTTCATTTTGACAAGATTACCTCTATTTTGAAACATAAAACAACTATTGGCTTAAGAGAATGTAGTGTTTATTTTTTTTGAAATAATATTCTATAACTATCGATGGGTATGGATAAATATGGGATATCTATTTTTTGGAGATGTATTTCTATGAAATAATAATGGGTATGGATTGGTAAAATATTAAAAAAGTATTATATATACTTTTACACTCAAATGGTTATTTTTATAATTGATGATGGAATAGATTATCTCATTATATGATAGAAAAGTGAAAATAAAAATAGAATGGAATTTCTGGAACTAGATTTTTGAACTATCTAATATCATTTGGTATATTTGAGATTCTCTTCAGTGGATGATATTGTGGGTAGCCATTTTTCAAATGCATTTTTTATAGTATTTTGGTTTTTACTAATAATTATCATTGTTTCCACACATTATGTATGTGTATTTTATGATTTATCAAATACTAAGGACCAATACCATCTCAATTCCATATTATCATATTGAAAAATTATACTAGTTCAATATAACATCATGTTGGATGATCTGTAATGTAAAGGTTTCATTATGGCTAGAATGTCTCCTTGGATGGAACTTGTTTTTCTTGTGATAAAATGAAGATAGAACTCTTTAGATGTATATAGAATTTTTGTTATCCTTACTATTTTACGATAATGAATTCGAATCCTATTCCATATAATGATTTACATTTTGATCAATTGATGTTATCTTAGTGGTTCTATATTATTTAATTTTGTTTTTGATATCAATAATTATAGGTTTAGATGACGGATATTAATAAAATAACTTTCATGAGTATATATAGTCATTATGATTAAGTGGTTATTGTTATTATTCTTATAAAGGCACCCTCAATATTTATGGAATTTATGAATCATATTTTTTAATGGAATATAGACTTTTATGGTTATTATTTTCATGTCATATTATTTTTTTCATGGGAAATGGTTGAGCATGAGAAATACTTGGAGATAGAGGTGGGTATCTTGTGGGATCATCATATGTTTTTCCAAACATTAAAAGTGTGTTTTTAGAATATAATATGTATGTTTCCATCACCATGAAAAATTTTAGAGAGGGGTTTCCCTGGAACCATTAATGATAGAGGTTATTATCACTCATAAAATTGTAAACAATGTCATTGTGATTAAGAGTATCAGTGTACAAGTTAGTTAGTTCCGATGATTTTTTCATGACAATTTATGGCTATATTCAACAATTATGGATATTATAAAGAAATATTCATTGTTGCAATGTATTAACAAATGTAAGATATATTTTAAATATTGTAAAGTTCACCTTACCTCCGAAATGATCATGATATTTTAAGATCCTCTACAAATATGTGTGGTCTATTGTGATTCTTTCAGATCTATGTTTGGGTTTATTCTAATACAATATATCATGTTGTGGATTATAGATCATGGATGTTATAATTTTATTAGAATAACTACCCAACAAAATATTTGGAATTTTATTTTTTAGCCAATTCTTTGAAGGCTTGGTGTCATTATCTCTTTAGTAAGAAGTTTTTGATTTTCGTACATCATAATATTTTGAATCAAATTTTCTCATAAATAGAATTGAATCTGAGAAAAACATTATGGATAACGTATCTTCAAACAGTAATCAATGACTTGATGTATACTCCATGTAAAGGTAATTTGGTGAATGATTCATTATGTAAGAATATGCGTAGTCATTTAGCAAAAAATGTATTCATATAATTGAAATATATCATTGGAGATAGATGATATGACTATGATTGTGAATAATGTGGTATTATGGAAATTTAATTTCTCGTTTCTTATAATCTTGATTTGGTTAAGAATGATTTAGAGGCATAGAAATAGGATTCTGATTGAGTTTATAATAGGTCAAAACCAATCAATGGTGAGACCGTTTTGGTATGGAAGATGGATGTGAGTTCATTTTTGTGGTTTTGTGATATGATGATCACACCTTGGTCGTCTTGTTAATTTCTTATTCATGTTTACAACAATTCAGGATGTGTTTTTCATCCTAAAAAAGAATATTTGTATTAAGTGTTGAAATAAATGTTTTAGTGGTTGGGATGAAATAATAAGTGGATGAGTTTTTCTGATATGCCTCTCCTTTTATAGGTTAAGGAAGGCCACCAGTGACTAGTGGGTATGATGCAACCATTAACTATTCTACAATATAAATGGGACTAGCTAGTAATTGATGTTGTAGTAATTTTAAAAAATCTGGGATGGAAACATGATTCCATATATATGATATTAGATCATCTAAAAAAATAAGTAAATTTTCTCATAATTCATGAATCACATATGATAAAATAATTGTAAAAAAATATGTATTCAATATGTGGTAATGATGAATGGAATACCGATTTCGATAATATAAAAATGAGATCGATGGATTATATATCATGTATATAAATCAATACAAAAATCCCATATTACTTCATTGACTATGAGCACTACATATCATCCTCAAATGGACATAAAAACTGAAAGGATGATTCGAACATTAGAGGATATTCATCGGGTATGCGTAATGGATTTTAGTGGCTTGTGGGAGGAGAACATAACAATTGAGTATTTCTATTATAATAGAAGTTATCATGACTCAATACATGTGGATCTATTTGAAGCTTTATATGGGAATCTTTGACCCTGTCTATGTATTGGGTGGAAGTATTTTAGAATTCAACAGTTCGACCATGCCTCATGTTACATAAAACAAATATGATTTTATTTATCAGGAATACAATGGAAACAACTCCATGTTCTCAAAAATCATATCCATAACATCATTAATTATTGCTGTTGTTTGAGGTTAGTGAACATGTATTCTTGTGAATATCTCCAAGGATTGGGAATCATTATTTTGGGATGAATGACATGTTATCTCCTCGATATGTACATGCATTTGAAAAACCTAAATGGGTTTGAAATGATGAATATTAGTTATCCTTTCCACCATGATTCAGATTATTGCATAGTATATTTCATGTTACTAAATTGAGTAACTATCAACATGATCATGAAAATGTTATTTAATGGGGTCAATCAAACATAGATCCAGATTGTATTTTGATTTATAGGCTACCTATTGTGGGATGAAAAGAGAATTTATTTTTAGGAAAAATCATTGGTTTTATGTAGAATTTATGGAAACCTATTCAGAGTCATGAAGACATGTGTTTTAAGAAATAATTAGTGGAGGAATGTATAGAATACATACAGTCCAATGGTGGTTTTCTACATTCTACATATGAAAAATAAAACTGTTTGATCAATCTATCACTCTTATTTTATGTTTTTAATAGATTATTTATTTATTTTATGTATATATATATTGATTAGATTTTGTATTCAGTGGTTTGGATGAGTTCTATCATTTTTATGGGATATTCTCCATGTTCACATATTGGGAACAGCTTTTAGAAACCATGAAACACCTCTTTAGAATTCATAAAACTGTTATAGTGGGAAATGGGTACGTGAATGGTTTGGCCAAACAATGAGTCCTGCTAAGAGAAACCATGCATCCAGCCAAGATAATATGGCGGAAGACAGTAGAAAGGTTTAATATGGTTGGTTAATTAATTTTAAAATAGTGTGATCCAATTTGTGTGGAGGTGGTGGATGTGGTGTGATATTCGTGATTACTTAATGGTTTGAATAACTGTGTTCCCTAACCATGAATCATTAAATTCAAGATCAGAAAATTGTGTATATCAGTTGGTCTAAAGACTTAAGGGATGCTTCCCCTAATTTGATCATAAAATAAATTTTTCTCTGTCGAATGTTTATAAAGGGGTTCCATAATTGTCTAGGAGTGATCCATATGTGAATTAATTTGTGTCAGTTTCATGGATTCATTTTAATGTGAATATTCATGGTTGTTTTATTCAGGTATCATCTACTTCACTCTCTTGAAATAATGGATTTTCATTGGTGGATAATTTTTTTTAATTAAATTCATGATGATATTTGTTGTTTTTTATGTTAAAGAACAATATATATAACCATTTTAGAGTATGAATATGATATTTTGAGGTTCCCCATAGTTCTACATTTTATCCAATGTTTGAGTGGTAGGTTGATCACTCCCAACTCCTCTATTTTCTTAAAAGAATAATTCATATCATATTGATTGAATTTTGTGAATTGATTTGCAAAATATATCATCAAATATAGATGAAAAAAATAATTAATAATGGTTTGTAAAATTTTGTTAATTATTTGTTATATGAAATGTGATTTTTATCATTATTCTAAAATGGTGATTTTAAAATTTGGTGTTTTCAGATTCATGGACTTTTTTTAGAAATGTTTTTAATAAAATAATTATTTTATTAAAATGGATTGTCATATGTTTTGGAATATATAGTTTTTACGTGTCCATGTTCATTTGGGATGGATAAGGTGAGATGTGTCCCACATCAGAAGAAATATATATATATATTGGAGTGAATATTCACACAAAAAATGGTTCATTATGAACTTTTAGTTTAAAAGGATGACTCACCAATTATGAGTATTAATAGTTATACTGGCTTCATTCATATGTATGTTCGGGGCTATGTATAAGTGGATTGGGTATGCCAAATGAAATTTGATAAATGGTTTTAGGGAATGTTTTTTTTCATTATAAAATTTTATTTTTTAAAAAATAGATTTCATTTGATAAAAACATCATTAAATTATTTTAAACCATTTTATATAAATGTGATAACTGTTCTATCCTAGTGGTGGTTATAGGGACGTTATTTTGGAAAACCTAATTAAATTTATACTAAACCACATGTTTCATAAATTTTGATTATTCTTTTATATTTTATATAGTGATATAGGATAATAATGATATATAATTTTGTTTTTTATGCATCATGATACCATTGGCATGGTTTTAGGGGTAAGATTTCAGAGTTGGTTGTAGTTTCATGGTTGATGACATTGGTATCATAGAGTCTTATTGTGTATGGTTTTGTTCTTTTTCTATGTTAAAGTTTTGGGTAGGTAAGTTACTCTATAATTTGTATTAAATTGTTCTCATTAACCATATATTGTCTTTTTTGGTTATTTTTATCTTGAGATAATGGTTTTTTAAATGTAAAATCATCACCCAATTTATTATGGGTACCATAATAATTTTTTATATTCTTTGGTGCATTGGGTATTTCACATAATGAATTTCAATGCCCTACTACCATTCGAATACAATGGGAAAGGGAATGGTCATTAAATTTATCAATTATTACATTCCTTGTAATTCTTTCGTGAAAAACGAATCACATCGCTTCGTGAGGTGATTGTCTTCCATACACACGAACATCTTATCAATTTTAAAATAGATTGTATGGTAAGAATTGGCGTGGAATATTTTCTTTTGTAATATTAATATTTCATGAATATAATATAGAAAT
Source organism: Viscum album (assembly GCA_963277665.1). Classification (NCBI taxonomy): domain Eukaryota; kingdom Viridiplantae; phylum Streptophyta; class Magnoliopsida; order Santalales; family Viscaceae; genus Viscum; species Viscum album. Next base: position 1,645,222,597 of record OY728145.1, read on the forward strand.
AACCAAAAATAAATATCACCTTTCATTTAAATATTTTGTGTAGAATGAATCATATTACAATGTGAGGTAGTAGTCCGCTTAGTACAAGAGAGAAGGATACATAATAAATATGGAATGGAATATGAAGTATTTATATGCAATATTATTATTATAGAAATATAAATATATCATATATGTCATCTAACATCATTTTATAATAATTATACGCATCAGTAAGAATTATTTTTGGAAAATGAATTACATCTTTTGATGAGGATGTAGTCCTCCCGACACATGATCAATGACATTATTTATTACATAATGGTGGAGGAGATGGTTCAAGATCCAAAATTTAAAATAACATAATCTATGTATATTAATAATAATTATAATATAAAATCATCAGGGATAAATAATATTTGATGTATTTTGATGGATAGATTATACAAATTTCTCATTCATTGTTGTTACCTTCTTATTCAGAAAACATCTTTAGTTATGCACAAAAAACTATTATAGGATGGATTTATAATAAAAATAAGGCATATTGGATGAAGTGGGGGCATATTTATATTATTTAATTTATAATTGGATTCTCCATTGGGGTTTGGATGTATCAATTTGAGAGTACATTTTATGAAATTTTATCAGTGGGGCAGATGACAGACTATGAATTCTTGAAATGAATAACATATACCAATTTTTTTAACCTTAAACAGGTTATTTATGAACCCTAATAGATGATATCTTCTAAATATGTCCTTAGAATTTTTAATATATATTTTTAGGTAATTATACTCCTTATTTTTTTTTACTTTTACCCTTTTCAAAACAATTTTTAATTGTTAATAAAATTTATTTTTACAGTATCCACAATTCATTATATTGAAAAATTATGATTAAAAAAATAGGGAATATTAATTATAAAAATTTATAATATATAATACATTTTTCCATATTAAATTAACATTTTGGAAGAATTAAAATAATAATTAAACTCACAGATGCGATGAAAATATAATTTTTTATAGAGAAAGGTATCTATAGTTCAAAATAATCTATACAAAAACATATATGAATTTTTTATGTACTACACGTAATGGATTACTTATAATATAAATTTACTAATTTTACATTTTAAATGATTTTTTTAAAAATCTTATAAAAAAGGTACTTGAAAATTAGGGATTCAATAAAAACCACTACTTTTCAATGTTCATTGAAAATTTAATCATTTCTTAAACACCTCAAAAATTAACACTATAATAATTCTTAAATGTTAATTTCAAAAATAAATTTCATTTTTTCCAATGAATTCCTAAATTTTATGAAAATAATTTTTATTATTTGTTCACAAAATTAAATAAAAGCATTTATCAAGAAAATAATATTTTCAAAACATAAAAAATTATTACGAAATATTTGGTATTTTTTAAATATATTTTCATTGCATAAAAATATTATCAATAACATTTGGAATATTGGTATGCATATTAAAACTACCATTTTGAAAGGACACATAATAATTTTATTGTTATATAGTAAAGTTTATATTATATTGTTGTTTATTTTAATTTTTTGCTTCCAATAACACAAGATTTCGAAGAAATTAAATTTATTAAAAATATATATATATATTAAAATGTATTTTTCTGAAAATATATCCCTTTAAAATGATTTTTATCCAAAATATTGAATATTGGTTTTAAAAATAGTATAATAATTCCAAATTAAATCTTCATCTTTTAAAGTAGATTCCTCAAACTAGGGATTTAGTTACAATGATTTGACCTGATGAGTGGTATTTTTTATAGAACAATATATCTATGATCCAGAATCCCCACCAGGTCTTCATCATAATATTTATTACTATCTAACTGAATTGCCTTTTTATTTAGTAAAATTGAAGGGTTTGGTAATTTCTTCCAGGTTAGTGATGCATGGAGCCTATGGTGGACTTCCGAGAGGTTTTGTGGAAGCTCCAAATGATCGGATCACATCCAAATATGATATTTAATTTCATAGGTAATGATATGACCATAAATATTGTTACCTTATTTCATCCTTAATGAAATTTAAATAATAATCTTTTCACAATCATTTAATTATATATCATGTTTTTGATTTATAATATATCTTTTCTACTAAATTTTTTTTCCTATAAAATCTTGTTAACCGAAAATAGCATTCTCTACCATTTCATCATTCGAATCATGTCAAAATATATTTATTTATCAAAATTTATTCTATTAAATTAGATTTATATTGTTATATATATTATAATTTTCTATAAAAGACATTATCAATTATCTAGTTAAATATATTTATGTAAGAAAACTAAACTATTGGAAGTTATTAATTCCAACCACCTTTGAAACACATATAACAATATCTTAGAAAAAATTTAATATTTTTATAGATCTGTATCAAACTGACCATCTATCTAAATATGATACTCAATATAGAAACATAACACTCTATCTAGGTCCAATTAAATAATTCCACTAAACATAAATGTAAATCTTATATCCCAATATGATATAATTCAATGCCCTAATCTATGAAACCATAACACATCCTTAATTTCTATCATGTAAACCTTATCAAAATTTGATTCTTCATAGATATATATGATGTGTTTTGAATCTTAAGGTGGACGTCTGTATATCATAAAACATTATTATATTAAAATGTTTTGGAGAGTCTAACAAAAACATAAATGGGGATGTTTTTTTCAATTTCATTCAAATATAGATAATGGATTTAGAATCCTTTTTTGTTATTTTCTCAAAGATATTACTTAATAAGGTACTAATAATTATGAATTATAAATATAAATATCTATATTAATATTTTCCACAAGATATAATCTTTCTTATAGTCCAGTGGTAGGAAATATACACTTGTCACCATTCAATTTTTAGGTCAACACCCAAAACCTATCCACATGTGATAGGTTTTATCCTGAAAAGCCTGATAACTTTTTGGAATTATATATTGATATAAATAATGAAAAATATTTAAATTCTAATAACCCATAATTACTACAATTTGAATTATAAGAGACACCAAAAGAGTTTCCAAAAAAATTATTTTTATGTTTAAAAAATATAAAGGCATTCCCCCTATATCTACTAGAACATATTCAAAACAAAATTCTAGTATTATAATTAATGTCTGAAATTATATGATAAATCTCGATAAACACCTATCATGTTAAACCTCAATAGGGGTGTATAATTTATTGATCTTATAATCATCCTTTAATTAATAAACCCATGATTGTCTACATGATGAATATTTAAATAATAAATGAATACAAATGATCTTAAAAAATATAATTCACCATTTATTAAGTACATACTAATATATCTTATAAAAAATCATTTCCATTTTATTCGGGTCTTCTTCATTGAACTGATAGAAAAATTTAATATATCAGTTGTCTATATTCAATATTGAGGGTTATTATAATGCTTTAAAATTAATACATTAAATAGTAAATAATGAACAAAAAAAATTTCATAGGACTCATATATTCAAAATAAAATAGGAAATTAAAAACAATAGACTATAGGATAAGTGTTCCATAATTATCAAGACTCACATAATTCATTGTGATTAATATATTATTTATCTTTTCCCTATACTATTTAAATTCTGTGGGTCTTATCATCCTCATTATCCATTGGACTGTGGTATTAATTCACAACATGACCAAACTCCTTATATTTGAAATAGTGTATTTTATTTAGTTCATTCTATGTTATTAGCATTCCATTTTTGTTTGAAGATAAATTATTCCCATAACAACATTATTCATCTTCCTAATGACATTAATTTATAAAATCAAAAACATTTAGCTATTATATTTCAAAAATTTCATCCATGCTGTCATATATAATTAAATAATACTAGAAATTTAATTGTCTTATATCCGTGGGTTTTATAGTTTCCAATAAATTACATATTCAATTTTTTATTTAAACCATTATTTTGATGGGTCACACCAATCCTTATTTCAACCGTGATAGAACAATGAACTATTTCTTGGTAGTGGCTAGAATAACTTATTGACATAACCCTGTGAATATTTGGTTTTAATACATTGATGAATAGAAAAACCTGAAATTTAGGATAGATCAATATACTAGAATAATGTAATAAAATTATTTTAAAAAATGCCCCATTAATGCCAATGGATTCATCAACATTGTAATTTATCTACACGAATTGCATGTCCAACGTCATATGAAGTTCAAAATGGAAGTACATATTGAAAAAAACCCTTAATCTCATTGCATTATATGGAGTCTAATTTATCTTGTTGGCTAATATTATTAATTAGATTCCAACATTGATCCACCTCTCATTACAAATGATATATAAACAAAGAAAGTTCATGTACTGATAATTGAAGAATGAAAACTGTATTTTATGTTGAAATAATCTATTACTGAAAAGCTTGATGATCAAAAAACCATTAAACGATGGTCGAAGTTTTCTGATTAAGGACTTAACAAAATGTAGATCTCCTCATTTCTTTTTTATAAGTTCACCATGATTCATATCTTGGGAATATTATTTGACAGAAGAAATGATATTTTCATTCTAGATACCACAATAATATTATTCTAATATGTAAATAATTGAATTATACATTTAATTCAGAATTAACATGGTTACCTGGGATTCTAAACATCCACTAAAATGAAAAATATTCATCTGGTCATTAATAATTATAGGGGGAATCCCATAATGATTAAAAACAATTTTAAGATGTCTAAATCAAAACACATTATTTTAAATCCAATACATAATGTTTAACATAGGTTAATCATAGTCATAATTTTTTCAAATTCTTCATGAAGGTTCATAATGAAAATTTGAATTAACCAAATCAAACCCCATTGTATTGATAAACTACTTACGTAGTAAGGCCCAGTTTCATGTAGAATGCAATGTTAGTGTCAATCCCAAAACATTTTTTTTCATATTTATTACCTCTAGGTGCATATTTTTCACAAACATATCAATATAAAATATATATAAGGATATTTCATATTAGTAAAACACATAATATTTTATTTACCAAAACATGAGGCTATTACCCTCTCCAAAGGCTTAAAATACTTTTTATCACATATATTTTGTTGTATTAATTTTAAAATATAAACTAGACCTATGCCATGATACAAACTACAGTGATCCATAAATATCATAAATACACATTAAATATTAATTTAAATATCTTAATTACACATCATACCAATTAAAGCCCAAATTATTTAGGTATGTAAACTTTACAAACATTAAAACAAAATCCATGGTCCGTAATGGATCTGTATCATCTCCCACATGATTCTTCTTAACTAGAACCCCTCTAAGACATGTCTCACATAACATGGAATGTAATCAAAAGAAAGGGAGAACATATAATATCTATAATGGTAAAACATGACGATATCATTATTAGATGACTATATTATTATACTAACTTGAGAAAAAAAATTTAAAACCATTCCATGTATATCATAGATCATAAATGTGTTTCATGAATCAAATCATGGTTATTATAAGAGAAAATTAACCAATTAATAAATGAAAATATTCCAAGATATGATAAAATTTGGATAAGACATAGAGTTAAGGAAAACATATAAGTATAGAAAACATTCTAACAACTCTACTAACCAACAAATTCTAAACAATTCAGTGTTAGGTTAACCACCTCTTTAACTATTTTGATCTTTGTATAACCTATGTTGTTTTATATTTTCAAAAATTTGATACAAAATTATAAAACAAAAAATATCATAGATCAATAATAATTACCCAATTCATTAGATTGGTAAATAGTACCAACTAGTCATTATTTATAACATAACCACTATACATAGTTACAATGTGAAAATCATCACATTATGGAAACCTTGTATAATTATGTCACAATATCATAAATATTTTTTCATATCAGAACCAGTAAAACATTGTGATTTTTTGAGATAGATATATATTATTTTATTTGATGTCTTCTGTTTTATGCTACCCCAATATAATATTATGTTGTACACAACACTGATTTAGCTTGCAGTATATGAAACACTATGCTTGGCTTGTGTTTCACAAAATTTCAAGTTGTTTTTATAAAATTCATTTAATATAATTTCGAGTTTTTGTCAACATAAAATTATTATTATGTTTCCTTATTTCCAGGCCATTATACCAAAATATTATTATGTTTCTTTATAACATAATCATTATAATGGATGGTATAAACAATATTAACATTCTTTTGAAAAACTAGTTAAATGCAAATTTGTGAGGTTATAAAATAATAAAATTACTCTTTATGTTTTTTATTAATGTAATATAAATTTAAAATTTTCATTATTATTTTAAAAATTCATCGTATATGACTTCGATAAAATATATAATAGAAAATTCAATTTTTCTGGATAAAATAATTATTTGTTTTAAAAAAATGAACTTTTTTTCCTTCTAATCTAGCACCAATTTTAAATCTAGTTTATCACACATTTATATATTATATTTCACCAAATAATCTTATTCTATGGAATAATGATATAAATATTAACTTTGGTTAAATTGTTTATAAATTTTTAATAAATTATATGTTTAGATGAATACTGAGAACCTTCAAAATTGTAATTGAAAACATCTTCTCTCATCAAAATAATTTTTGTTGATAAATTATATTATTTAATAGTTTTAAAGTAATAAATATATATTTTTATAATTTATTATATTGTTGTTCACAGGTATTAATTTTACATATTAATGTTGATATAAAAACATTTCAATATTTTACACTATTTTAGCTTTAAAAAATATGTTTTCCTTCTCGTAATAGAATTTAATTTAAATTAACAATAATTAATTTTGTGTCATTAATTTTTTAAAATTAACTCAATATTTGAAATCAGTTGGTCTATATTTTTTAATTTTCATTCTTTTATTTTTTGGAATTATGAAAATGAAACTCTAGTAATCTTTCATAATACGATAAAAAGCATAAATGGAAAATTAAGGGTAAATATAACATTATAAAATTAAAATTTCTTCTAATATTATTGGCTGCATTTTATTCGACATATACCATCATTGGGTCTTAATTTTTATCTTTCTAATTAAATTTAATGATATTAGAACATTTAATATATTTTATTTAATGAAAAGTGAAATATATATTACTAAAAATATAAAAAATCTATAATTTTGAAAGTAATGTTATATAGAATTTAAACATAGTTATAAATTATCATTTTAATGAAAAAATATTTTTATTTATCATGGAATTTTTTTTTATTTTTTGGAAATAAATCATTATAATAATTTTTTTTATACTGATGATGCTAAAATTATTTTATTAATGGAAAATAAATAAACTAATTTTTATTAAAATCATAAAAACTATTTAATGAATCAAAAACGTGAAAAGATATTATTGTTAAAGTATATCTCATTCAAAACCATCCAAGGGTACATTTATTGACCATTTGGAGCCATATAGAAGATATTATGCCACTTATATTATTTTATTTGAATTGATGTTATAATTGTCATATTCATGTTTCTATAAATATAACATTTTTATTATAAGATTTTATTAGAGATTTATTGGACTAAAAGTATTCTTGTATAATCATGAGAAATTAAATTCTTCGTATTGTTTAATTTATAATTTTTACATAACATATATATATTTTAAAAAATACACAAAACTATGGTAGTAATTATTTTATTAATATAAATATCCAATTAATATTAAAAAAATTACCAAAATAAATATATTTTGTTTAAATTAATATATCCTTCAAATAATATATATGTACATGACACATTATAGATATAAAAAAATATCTTTTTTGGCTGAAAATGTTATATTGACATTTTTTTAAAACCATAAATTGAGTAGTGTCAAAATGACACTACTAATATTATCCCAAAACAATGGATATTTAAATTATTTAAAAATCATAAATAAAATTAAAAAAATATAAAATAATTAATTTTTACTCTAAAATATTTTATATTGTTCATTTATGGTCTCATTGACATCAAATAAGTAAATTTTATACTATTTTAATGTTAGGGAATTAGTTATATTAGTTGAAATTAAATGTGAATAATTAAGTGTAAAACAAAACGATAAGGTTTAAAATGAAATAAAAAAATGTATAAAAGTTACTTATTGGTAATATTACAACCTTATAGAATCTCATATTCTAGATAAGGCCATTATGGATTTATTTGTATGTGTATTGAAATTTTTTATAAGTTTATATTTTTGTCGTTTCTGAAAATACACCTCACCTCTATTTTAAATGGGAACCTTCTCCATAACCACCAAAATTCAAATGGAGATTTCATTCTATGACATAAACTCCCCATATCCAATCTGAAATTCCATATTAAAATTTTATAGATTATGTTCTTCTCAAAATACAAACTCTACTTCATTTAAGAGGAGGTCTAGACGGAGCACGTCGAAGAAGAGGTAATCTCCTCTATCGATTCATTCAAAATTATTTCTAATTATACATCATATTTATGATCAGTTTTAGTTCTAAACTAACAACCTATGTATCAATTATATAGTAATATATTATTATAATTATGGAACAACCATATTCCACCATATATAAATACTATGAAAAACAAAATCTCTATGCGTTTGTGAGTACTAATTATCATCTCCACATCATGGTGTTATATGTTTGTTAATAAAACATTACATAGATTGGTCAAAAGATAGTAATAAAAATCACATATGATTATTATAACATTTTAAATTATTTTTTAAAAAATATCCTATCAACATCCACATTGTTTCATAATTATTATAACGACATTGTCACACATGCATATGTATGACCTACAGTCTCAACTATGAGATATGATTCATTCTACATGAAATCCATTAAATCATGATAATAAAATTTTATTGAAAGAATAAATAATATATATATTCTAATAATATCATTATATAAATTATATAACTATAATCTAGCAATAGGAAATAGATCATATTTGATGAAACTTGACTAAAAAAACAATGAAGTTAATACATGATAGTTAAATAAGAATGTCATTAAAAAAATGATAATAAGAACAAATATCTTGTAATGAAAGATAATATGAATCTGGAATAAATGAATGATATTATTTAAATTGTTATAATTTATGTTTGGATACATTCACTGGATATTTTACATAAGGTAAGGGATTATTTTGTATCACTTTATTTTTGTGGGACATATCAATTATACACATCATATTTCTTTTTTTGTGGTGTTTATGATTACCATGAATGTTTTTATGATTATTATCGTTAATGTTATTGTATATTAATATGAATATTATATTATTTATTTGATGATTCATACAATCAGACTAATTATAGTGTAGTATGGGATAAGTTATCAATGTCATAATTATCTAAGATTGTATATAAGTATGTATTTACTGGGGTATATTTCTCATCCATATTCGTGTTTTATAATTATGTATTAAAAATATTATTTATATTATTATACAATTATTTGAAGTCAATTTTTCCAACTGTGGAATTATTATTAAATGTTATGAAAGGAATCTTGGACCATTTTTAATAAAAGGTGCTTTTTTCCTTTTCTGGAAAATGTATGAGGAATTTTTTTATCATTTATGAAGTTAATATAATTTTATGTTTTATTAATTTCTTATTTACATGAATATTCATTTATATTATTTAATTTTTATTTTAAAATAATTTTTTTTCTTTTAAGATCATCCCTCATTTTTATAAAATAACATGTTTCTGAAAAGAATGTATATATTTTTTATTAATTTATTTAAATGGTTTTTTTAAAATTACATTCCTTCTAATATAAAGGATTTGTTTCATGTATAATAATCCTATTATTATTATAGTTGTTTGTTTTTATTATGAAATTACATTTCTAAAAACATTTTTTACATGGATTTTGATACGATGTAATGATGTTTATGAAACCCATTTTATTCCATGCATTATGATATATTGACTGATTTATGTATTTGTGGCACTTATATGTATGGTTTTATTTTTCTGATGGGTGGGGCCTGTATCTACCTCCACTGCATTGGAAAAGGGTTTATATATCATGAGGTAGATATGATCGAAATGGTATGTAAATCTTGTTCAGTAATATAGTGCAGGAACAGAATGTAAATCTAGTTTAGTAACAAACAGTAGGAAGGAAGAGTGAAATATATTTAGTAATAGAATTTTTACACTATGATTGTCTTGGAAACGATCCAAATATAATATAGAAATTGTTTTTATTCTTATTTGTTTTTCACAATTGCATTTGTAAATTAGATATTATTTTATGATGGCTTATTTTCCTTCTTGAATTATGTATTATGAATTGGAATAATTTATTTAATGAATTAATATTTTAAAATAGGTTTTAAATGGTATAATTTTAAAAGGTTATGTTCTTATTTTCACATTTTTGTGTTCATGTTTGGTATGATATTTTATCTGTTTACCCTTATTGAGAATTGGATCTCCACCTTCTCATATATTTTCTTTTCCCCATGATTTATGTAATGGATTTAAGTAGAAAAACTAAATGGAAATATCATTATGGGATATTTTTAATATATTTCACCAATTAGATGAATGTGTACCTTGTTTCCATAGATACTAAACTTATATGTTCATTGGAAATATGTTTTTGTAATATATTATATATTCCACTCAATTGATGCGATGCAATGGATTTTTAATCTTCATTCATTTTAATTGGTATTAGAGTGAAGGTTTAGTAAACCAATAGAAACTAGGATGTGACAAAATTAGAGAGGTATAAATAAATTCCTAAGGATAAGTCTAAGTATAGGTTATAAGCTTATATTTTTTGTTATCATCATGAATAACCTTCTATTATACCTAATATATCATTGATTAAATATTTTATGTAATTTAACTTACATGTGTGTTTTTAATCTCTGAAATTTATTTTTCAGACATTGGTTTTTCTATTAGTAAATATATAAAGATAAATATAACATAGTTAAACTTTAATGATACAAATATAAAAGGTATCAGAATTATAAAATATAATTTCCTACACAAAAATATAATAAATACAACCATGACGGTTATACGAGTATTGGTTATTGTGTTGACGATAAAGTCCTTGTAAATGACATATGAAATAAATTAGATGTTCTAGAATTTTTGTTCACATTAAAGATAAGAATTATGGTTTAATAAGATTGATGGACCATAATACATGATTTTGATTTGAGGAATAACTAAGATGATGTATCAAAATTAATGGTTTCTGAAGAATGTTTAATGATTTAGGCTTATATGTTTCTGAATTCAGCTATCATGTTATACGAATCCTCAAATAGATAGGTGTTTTTAGTATAAGTTTTTCGTTGTGTATCACAAATGATATATTGAATAGTTTTAAGAACCCTGAATATTTATTTATGGGTAAGGTGATATACTTGGAGAACACATTTTTATGTGAAAGATAACCCTTAATATTTCACGTATGTTCAGATAATGATGTGTATATAATGAGATATTGTATTTGATTATGAAAATTTGATGATACTGTTACCTTTTGAAGTAATAATGACTTTATAAAAAAGGTAGATGAATCTATGGATGAAAAATAATTTCTGGGGACATAAGGAGTAAATCCAGTATGTTTTGGAATAAAGAAACATACATGTTTTCAATAAGGGAATATGGTAGTTCATGTTATTACCATTACATGAAAGAATTAGTTATTCAAGTGTTCCCATAGTTAGAATGTGACCAACCAAGAAAAACATATGATATATAGGTGATAAATATTAATCCATGTTAGTATACCACATTCAATAGTTTTTTATTTTAATTTTTCGTATGAAGTGCATGTTTAACCATTTTTTGTTTTCTAGTTTAATCATTGGATGATGTTTTATTATATCACTATTGGGGTACTTATGAATATTTGATACCATGTGATAACATTTTCTAATGATAAGGATATATTGAATGACCTATTATTTTATTTATGGATGACATGATCTACTAACGCTTGAGGAATGACAATTCAAAATCATTTCTTTGAATAAGAATTGGAGGGAAAAAAAATCATGGCCCTACCAATGATTATATAGTACTGAAAAAAATTATTATTATCTTCTCATAAAAATTATTCAACATCAGGAAAATGGATTTTGGTGTAATGGGGTGTCTTATTTTCAACATTTTTGATGATCTCGGTGAACTATTTCATACGTCATTAGTTTATGGTTTTTAGATTGTCAATCATCACAAGACCACCCAATTTCTTATCAACAATGATCTATAACAATATCTATGATTATTTATGATGTTTCTCAATGAAAAATGTTAAACTATTTAAACCTACATAGATTCATAGTTATTATTTATGTTTTATTACTATTATTTTCTAACTAATCATTTTAAATTGACATTTTATTCATTGTTTTTATAATGTGGGTTTCAATGAAATTAAAAGTTAGGTAATAAATCCTTAAGAAATCCAAATTAATTTCAAGGGTGTAATTCATTTTCATGGAATAGAATGAAACAAAATAAATTTATTCATATATATATATATATATATTATTTTCATTTATTTCTTCTATTATACACTGTACAATGATAATTTTTCACTATACGCAACACCAACATAAAATTCGGTATATCCAACACTATTCTTGGCCTATGTTGCACAAAATTTCATTATATTTGGAAATAATTAATTTCAATTATGACCATGTTTTTGTGAAATATTAAACATTATTATGTTAGCTAATATCCTAGTTATTAGAATTCATGGTATAAACAATGTTAAATTTCTTATGAAAAACTATTTAAATGAAAATAAGTGAGGTTATAAAATAATCATGTCAATCATTAGATATTTTGTTAATATAATATATATGTAATATATTCAATATAATATTTAAAATTAATCTTACATGTATTTTAGACATGATATAATAATAAATTTAATTTTTCTGTTAAAATAAATATTTTGTAATAATTTCATTTTTAAGGATTTTTGAGGGTGTAACCATTTTAAATATAGTTTTGATACTTTTAGATATTCAAAATAAAAAAATAAACTTATTCATCTGATGTAGGATATAAAACTTTATTTTGTATGAATTTTTTATTGTTTTATAACATGTTTTCTATTGTGATGAAATGTAAAAACACACAAAATTATAAAATAAAAAAAAACTATTCCCTCAACATATGTTTTAAATAATTATTTCATAGAATGATATAAATGATAAAATATAACTTATTTTCATAATTTAATATAATTTCGGTCATTAGTATTAATTTAACCATGAATATTGATCATAAAACATATAAATCATTAGAAATGTTTTATATTTTAAAACCCATTATTCATTTCAATAATGGTATTTTTATTAAATTTATTAATGATACATCCATGTTTTTAATTTTAAAAAATGTATTCTATAATTGGAATCTGAAGAACTGAATTATATAAATAGAATTCTTTTTTTGTAAATATAAATAAAAATTTCAGTAATTTTTATTAATATGGTAAAAATTAAAATCAAGTAATTAATGATCAATATAATATTATAGAATTAAATTAAAACTTGTACTAATATTATTCGATGATTTATTTTCATCTTTAACCATAAATGGATAAAAATGATACACTTTTCAATCCACATGGATTTGATTAGAAAATTTAATATATTTTATTTAACATAAAGTTAAATATGTCTTATTCAAAAATGAATAACATTATCATTTTTCAAATATGGTTATAGAACTTATATCATAATTTATAGAATCTTATTGTAAATCTAAAATATTTATCATTATGTTGGTAATTTATCCGTAATTTTATGGATATAAATAATTACATAAATAGATTTTACATTGATGATGTGTAAATAATTTAATTGATGAAAAGTAATAAACTATTTTTTATTAAATTTATAATAAACAGTAAAGACACAAAAACTTAACCAAATCTTATTTTTGGTGTATATATCGACCATAATCATTCATGTTTCATGTTATTGATCATTTTGATCCTTAAATAATTGATTATGACAATTACATTATTTTAACTAATGTGTTGTTAAAGTTGTCACATTTTAAATTTTTATGAATTGAACATTTTTAATGTAGTATTTTACAAGATATGTATTCCAATATAAATTTTTTTATGAAATATAGTGGTATTATCTTCTTCATATTATTTTATTTTTAAATTTTTATAAATAAATAAGTATATTAAATAATAACACCAAACTAATGTATTAATTATTTTATTAACAGAAATCTCAAATTATTGTTTCTAAAAAAACTAAAATAAATATAATTTTGGTTAATTAATATATCCAACAAAGTTTATAGATTTTTTGACCCATTATATATATTATAAGATATATATATAATTTTCAAAATCCAATAAATGTATCATGTCAAAATAGAACTGTTCATATTCTGTCAAAATAATGTTTTGCTAAATTATTTAAAAACCATATATTATTTTTACAAATATATAATAACATTGATTTACTCTAAAATATTTAATATTTTTCATTTATATTATACCTTATTTCAAATAAGTAAAAATTACTATATTTTAATTTTGACCAATTTGATACTTTATTAAAAATGAAAGAGAATAATTATGGGTAAAACGAAATGCTAAGGATAACAATTAAATCAAACATTTATAAAAATTATTGGATGATAATATTAAAACCATTATCATTCCATATTTTATGTAAGGAAGTTTTGGTTTTTTTGAATGTTGTCTGAGTTTTTTAATAAATTATCATTTTGGAGTTTCCAAAAGTGACCCTCACCTCAATTATAAAAGGTCGAATCTTCCCCACCTCAATAATTCTCGTTGAGCCTTTATGCTCGGCCATAACATCCCAATTTTCCTTATTATTTTACATAGATAGATTATTGAGGTTTTGGTATTCTCAAAAGGCCAACTCTGGTGCCTTTAAGAGGATGTCTAGAGGGAGTACATCGAAGAAGATGTAATATCCACTTCCGATTGTATGAAACTTCTTTCTTAATCAACTTTATCCTCATGAGTTGTTTAACTTTTAATGTAATAAATCCATTATCACTATTATAATTAGATATTTTTATTATTAATTAATAAGAATATTAAATCTTATGTTCGTCATATGAAAAACAAAATCACCACGACTGTAAATATATGCTTTGTCATATCCATGTCGTGGTGTAAAATGTCTCTCTATACCACTTTACATGGATGGGTATAAAAGTAGAAATATTAAATATATATTATTATAATAATGAAATATGAATTCTTGAATAAAATATGCACCATATACTTATAAACCATACAAAATTATTATAATTGTATCATCTCTCGTACATATGTATGACATACTGTGTCCATAATTTGATACGACTAATTCTATATAATATACATTGAATTTCAGTATAGAAATTTATTAAGAGAAAAAATATTATAAAAAATATTTTTATATTTTTACCTATCTGATATAACAATAATCTTAGATGAGGAGCAAGAGATAATTCAACGAAACATGTCTATGAAATTAAATAGTTGTTACCCGATGGATGAGAAAAAATGTTATTACTAAATGAATGATAATAATATGTTATATAATATCATAAAAATAACAATGATTATTTAATAATTAAATGAAACTATTTACTTCATTATATAGGAGTTTTAGATACATATAATGGATATAAAACCTACGGAAATGGATTACATTTTATAACTTTTATTTCTGTGGGACATATGCCTTATAAACAACCTATTTCTATTGTGTGATGTTTAATTTTTCTATGACTATTTTTATGATTCATATTATAAAGGTTATAATATAAAAATTTTCTTATAACAAGATTTTTTTATGAGGCATATGAATTGACTGATTATATATTAGTAATAAAAAATTATGTGATCTCAGTATTATCTGATATTGTTTATACGTATGGATTTAATGGGGTACATTTATCATCCATATCAATGTTTGATAATTATATATTATAATATATTATTTAAATTCATCTGTTATTTTTTAATATTAATTTTACCCTTTTATGAATTTTTATTAACTATTATTAATGGAATCTTTTGTTATTTCTAAGTCGTGGTGCTTTTTACTTTTCTGGATAAAGTACGAGATGAATGTTTTTAACATATACGACATCAACTGATTTTTTTTGTTTTCCTACAACATTATTTCCATTATGCTTTCATTAAACTATTTTATTTTGTTTTCACAAAAAAAAATTCTTTTCTTATTTAATTACAAGATTTTTTTTGAAAAATATTTCTATGAAGAAGAAAGATTATTTTTCATTGAGAATTAATGTCAAATTTTTAATCAAAATTACATTCCATATCAGATTAAGGATATATTTCAGGTATATTATCCCTATTATGATTATTGATTATGTTTATGATGGAAATCAATTTATGAAATTTGTTTGTTTTACATGGAATTTTTTTTATGGAATGATGTTTAAGAAAACCCTTTTATTCATTGGGTTATACTATGGTGATTGATTGATGTTTTTGTGGCACACATTTGTATGGTTATCATTATATGACGAGTGGGACCTATATATCCCTCCAATGAATGGAATGACATATAAATCTAGTTAATTATTATAAAGCTAGAATGTAATGTAAATCTAGTATAGTAATATCGAACTGAATGAAGAGTGAACTCAGTTTGGGAAATGAATTTGTACACTATGATGGTCATCCAAAAAATTCTTCACTAATAGGGAAATGATTTAATATTTTTATATGTTTTCCGCAATTTCACATTTTATGTCAATGTTATTTCTTAATTGGTTATGTTTCATTATTATTTTTATCTTTTGAACTTCTAAAATATATTTCATGACTGAATATTTTGAAATATATTATTCATGGTATTATTTTTAAATGTTATGTTTATGTTTGGTTTGATAATTTCCATTTTTACGCATACTGAGTAATTCAAATCTCCTATTTCATATTTTTCCCTTGGATATAATGAAATGAATTAGGTGGGAAAACTAAATGGTAAGTTTATTATGAGAGATTCTTAAGATCCTTCAAAAATTAGATAAATGTGTTCAATGATTTCAAAGGGACTATACAAATTTATTATTTATTGATATATTTTTATTGTTTATTATGTATTACTCAAGATTTATGTAATATCAATTTACATCATTCTTGGATTTTTACATAACCCATGAAAAAATTTTATTTATAATACATTTTCCATATCATGCTCCATGAAAATAAATGGGATTCATAAATCACTAATCATATAAGAACCCATCAAAATAAATCATTTTTATAAATCATTTAATCATAGAATAATTATTTTAAATGAAATGTGTTTCATAAGAATCTATTCATTGTAATCATAAATCGTCCAGATAAAGAACATATATTGTATCATAGGATAATATCCTTTGTAAATACGTTGTTATATAAAATGATTCCATATTGTATGGAAAATTATTTTTATTGTTAACATTGATCAATTCATTAGAAACTAGTCCCTTTCAATTTGAAAAATAATGAAATTTTAAATAGAAAACAATTATACTCATTTTATTATAAAATAACCGTGATTACATGAAAAGAAAAATTTTCAGATACCATAAAAAATTTCTTGAATAAAATATCATATTCTATATGAAAATCACATTATTAAAGAAAATATAAAAATTAATTTTGGAAATAATTTTTATATAAAATATATATTCTGTATTATAAAATAATATTTAAACCATTGAATGGTCATGATGATGTGAAATTTTGTATAAAATAAAGTAATGTTTCCTTTCATATTTTCGGTAAATAAACATTGATATTGTTTTAAATATGACACCGAGAATAATTTTAAAAACCTAATAAATATTCAAACAAGGGTAAAAATAAAATTAATAAATATCATAAAACATTTAAAACATTTTTTAAAACAATTTTAGAAAAACTAGATATGGATTAAAAAGGGTATTCATTCTTTGAGAGAAATAAATTCAGATATCTTTTGAATATAATATGTAATAATGACTACATAATGAGAGGACAATGTTGTTGAAACATTAATTATATTGAAATAATATGTTTATACTAATATAAATCACATTAAATATAGATATATCATATTATTTCATCATTGGAAGAAAAAATATATACACTCCCGATAAAAACAGATATTTTATCATAAACCCCTTACCACATTGGAAACATTGTGTTGTAATCCCCATGAAGGAGTAAAATTAAATTAATCTTAAAATATCATGAGTATAAAAAAAATTTATTTTACTATCTGCCAATGTGTATGTATTTAACCCTCATAACTGAATATCATTTCATAATATAATGTATGTCCCAAAGAAAATGTTTTTGTCCAAAACCTCATTCAATAAGTATTGAAATTCATTTGTACCCATTAAATTCAAATGTTAAAAAAATATATTTTTATTATAAATATATTAAGTAACCATTAATATATATATATTACAAAAAACATTTTATTTACTCATTAATGAATATTTCCCACTTATTAAATATTAAAAACCATGTTTCATGAAATAACTAATTTTATTGAGAATCTGTTGATTTTTATTTTCACCCCCATTAATTTTTTCATGTTTCCATAATATATATTATTATAAAACTCAAATAAATATCTTATAGATTCATCTAATATGTATTTATAAAAACTCATTAATGTTAGATATAGAAATTGGGTTACATCGTTCATAGTGATGTTTTTTCATACGTATTCAGAAATATTGAATCTATAAATTCAAAAGAATAAAATAAAAAGAAATTAAATAACATTTCACCTTTTTATAATCATAATTATGTCATATATATCACATATATACATAAAATATACCATTTATAACAACAATATTATTGATTTATAAATGAATCACAATGCATCATGAACATGTAGTCTTTATTACATAGGAATGATGATGACATGGTAAGGTAAGAGTTTATACGGTATAATTATTTTAAATAATCTATAAAATTTCATTTAAATCATATAATATCATATATCTAATCCTTACATCCTTCAATGAAATATTTGTGTGGAAAATGAATCACATCAAATCACGAAATGGTAGGTTTCCAAATACATGAGCGACATTATTGTATTCCTTAAAGAATTAAAAATAATAATGTATATGAGATATTATTGTTAATAAAGTATCATTATATTATAAATAATTTCTGTAATAATTATACAAAAGATTTAATCCATTCCTAATATTTCATGAGGGAAAACAAATTATTTTATTTAGTGAGGTCGTGTCCATTGTACACATGATTAACGAGTTTGATTCAAATATGAGAGAGGAGGATTGTGTATAAGGTAAGGAACATAAAATTAATAAATATTATTACATTTAATATATTTATTTTTTATATAAACTTACTTTAACATTATTTGAAGGATGTTGAAGGTGAAATAATATAAAACGGTCATTTAATGAAGTTACCTTTTCATTAAATAGATTATTCAACATTACACCAAATGATTATCTAATATAGATTTATGATACAAAAACTAATCCAAAAATGAGTTATCAAAATTAATGAAGTTATTTAGTTTTTTCATGGATGAATCAGTGGTTTTGGAAAATGGGGGATGAAATTAGATTTGGTTCCCTTTTATAAGTTGGGGAGATGATACACATGGAATTTTTGATATAAATATTGCTACTGATATTTTACTATTGAAACATGGATCCTAAAGGTGAAATCCACAAAAAATAGATTATATAAGGTAAATATAGTGTAATATAATTTATATTTGGTATGTTTCATGGTTATTATTACCCTTATCCATATAGTTTAACAACTAGTTAACATTTTCTTCTGCTCAACCACAATAAATATTTTTTATATTATTCTATATATGTTATTTCCAAAAAATAATTTCAAATCATTGTATAATAATAATTATATTTATACCAAATATAGGTTCAAGTTTTTAAAATTAAATTTTTATAAGTGGAAATATTAAAATTAAAAATTAACTCTTACATATAATGAAAAAGAGGTTTTCTAATGTGAAGGGTTTCAAAAGATTCGAAAATATTTATATCAAAATTCAATTTAAATTTAATTAAAATGAAAAATATTGGATTAATTGTAATAAAATTAAAATATCTTTAATTTTAAAAAAACATCAAGAAATAATATATCATTATATATATTTAAATGAAAATCAACTTTTTATTAAAAAATAGTATTTTTCCCTATTCATCCAAAAATTTATCTTATAAATGTTAAAAAGTTTACTAATATATGATAAAAATGAGTTATAATAAATTTAACTTAATTTTGGTAATTAAATTTTAAATATGTCTCAAAAATTAATTTTATAATTTTTCAAAAATATAAAAAACCATGTTTTGAGAAAAATATAAATTTTCAATCAAGTAAATAATTTCCAAAAAAATTAATAAATTTTTTTAAAAATATTTTTTTATATATAACACCTATAATTAATATTTAATTTTATTTAATATTCATTACACCATGTTTAATGGATATGAAATAATTTCTATGTGGAATATTAATATAAATATATATTCTGGTTTATTATAACTCATGGAGGCATGTATGGAATGACATTGAAGTTATTATTTTATTCATAAAAATTATTTTATAAAATCAAGGGGTATAAAAATCATCTCATTTTACCACATCAACAATGTCACATAAATTCTATTAATTGACCATCTATGTCACTGATTCTCCCCCTTAACCCTCTAATACGTTGGTAAGGGAAAGAGGAATCTAGTAATGTCTCTATTCATTATTTAAAATTAAAAGGGTCACATTATTTCATGATATAGATTTTTAGAACATAGTCTCAATTCCACTATGAGTAATTTCATTTCCTACGTAACTCTTCCTTCAAAGAGTAAAAACCCCCAACTCTCTCATTAATATAGATCACATATCCATTATCTAATGACTGTACCAAAACTGGGTCATATATCATCAATTATTCATCATCACTACGAATATAGGGAAGTAACATGGATGATTGTTAACTTTTCAAAATATATCAATGTTGAAACTAGGGGATCAAGTTTAATCACCCTAAAATAATTTTATTCTTCCAAAAACCCTCTATATATTTTTTACATCAAATTACATTCTTCTCATATTGATATCGCTTCATTATCATGTGTTTTAAAATTGAGAGATAGAGAAATGGCATTACCATTCCCTTTAGAATAATATATCTCAAACTTCGATGTATCTGGATACTCCAAAAAACACCTTAATTGAATAATAATTTTTGGAAATGTTATAATTTAGTATATTCTCTTATGATCTGACAGTATAAAATAATCATACAGTGGAGATAACGATGAATACACATCCACAAAAATATTCAAAAAATTCCACCTCTATGTCATGTGTAGCGTTGACACTGTCTTTAGATCATAGGTTGAAAGTACAAAAAATTACTAATTGAACATTCAACATTATCCCGTCTCAAAAAAAATATTTATGCATCATAGTAAATCACATATATAATCCATTGTTCTAGAAATATATATATAATAGAATATTTCAGCCTCCTATTCATCACCAATAATTAATCTTTACATAATTCAGTCTAATAAAAATCAATCCATCACACATTACACTATGTTAACATGCATTGAGGGTATGTTTCATAATAATATATAAATGATCATGAAAAAAGATAATAATGGTTTTTTTGATTGGGTGATAATCAATCACCAGGGATTCCATATCGTTCCTTTATCATATATATGTTGGATTGACATTCATATTTAATGTCATGATCATTAGTTATCCACATGGACACCACATATTTCTTTGATTAGGAACATGGACAACAAGTTTCATATTATTCTAAAATCCAGATGATCCATCATTTTTTCTTGGGTCTAGATACAATTTTATTCTACATAATATATATTATATAATATTCCTTGAGTTAATAACAGCAGTTACCAAATATTTACTGTCAATCCTAGAAAAAAGAAGTCATAATATGATACAATGTTAAATTTTGAATTGTGTATAAAATATATAGGATATGGTGAAATGGATATGATAATGAAACAATTAAACATGGTCAATTTTATGTCTTCAATACATGTCATCTTCAATTTAGATATCTTATAAACTATGAAAAGTTACCCTTTCACAATCATCAACACTATAATAGAATTTATGTTCCCTCACAAGATAATAATTCTACAACCACACTCCCTGGTGAAGTGATTAAAAATTCGAAATAACTACCTAAATTCAACTGTATAATACATCATATTGTTTGAAAATCATCACTCCACATATTTGGAAAAACTACTAGAACAATTAGGCCTGATTTCCAAGCTGTAGTTCCCCAACCACACCACAAACTCACCCAACACATCATAAAATATTCATTAAGACATATAATGTAGTTTAATAAATATAATAATGTGAATAACTTATTTATCCTATAAACTATACAATATAATTTGGATTATAATCTAGAGATTTCACAATATGATCTTTCCATGATATGATCATGTTACCGTATACATAATAATAACTTATTATGAAATAATGTTTGATTAATATCTAGTATGTTTATCATTTATGGTTATAAATCCTCAAAATTTCATACATTTCCTTTATAATATATTATGAATAATTTTTTTGGTAGTGTATGTCGATGAGGGGTATAATGTGAGAATAATTTTTCATGAGGCACTGAAGATGATTCTAAAGAATGTTTTATTTATTTCAACTTTCTAAATTCATTAAAACATTACCATTATTGGGAATGATCAATAATGATATATTTATCAAGAATAATTTAATATTTATTTATTAAATAATTTTATCATACTAAGCCTTATAATATGAGATATTAGATAATTATTAATAATAAAATTGAAATCAATAATGAAAACATTATGGACACATCTATGTGTAAGACATTATCATGATGTTTTCTTAAAGTATATTTTATGTGGTTTCCAAGAAATGAAATATCGTTGTTTTTACAGAAATGCTGATATAGACTTCGACATGGATGCACCTAGAGGTAATAATAAGGAAATATATTGTGTTCTGTTATAAGGATCTTCACCTAGTGTATGATAAATATGCATAAATACATTGTAGAATTTAATCTTCTAAGGGCTGTGATTCTGTTAATTCAAATTAATTTTTTGAAACACAATATAGATTTTTAGTGGAGAAAATATTGCCACCATTCATGAAATGAATTTTATTTACTATTAAATGAATGCTTTACTGTTTTTCTTAAAATATTTCATAATTTGTTAAATATGTGAGTACATTCTATTGTAAATTGATTTATTACACATATTTTTATTTTATTATTACTATAATAATGATTTTTGTTTTTGTAATTGATTAATGATAGAATGTTAGTGATGAGGTAGTGATCTGAATTAAAAAATATTGAAATATAGCATTTAAGTGTGGACACATTTATTTTATCAGATTATTAAATGTTTCTGGGGTTGTTTAATAATTTCATCAACCATTAGATGATGAGTCAACATAAAATATTCATAATTGTATGATTATCATATATAATGTTAATTTCACCTCTCTATATTTTTTATAACATAATTCTTGACATTATTATAATTATTATTCTTCTTGAATATGATGATATTTTAAACATGTATTTAATTTATTTATGTTTATCCCATAAAAATTTTGTAGAATGTGAAGTAAATTTTTTTCTGAAACATCCTATAATCATATATCTATGAAATGATGAATATTAACATCCAATGGAAATTATATATAGTGAATGTGCCTTACACATAATTAAAAAGGGATATTTATGTCAAATAGCTATGGAGAAAAAAAACATTATATATTAAAAAATGGTTTATGAATATTATGATGTATTTGATAATGTTTTTCATAGTAATCCCATAAATAGTGATGTTTAGTTTTGAAAATAACATTTTTTATGTGCCGCGTTGATTTAATACATTCCATATATAATATGAAATATTCATTATAATGAATATGATAAATTATTCCTGGATAATAATCATAAATGAATAATATTATTGATTACATCACCATGGGGATCACCGATTGTTTTCATGAAAAATAATTATTATCTACTTCATTTTGATAATTTATTAGGAACATAACAACATCAATATCATGAATAACTACAATTTTTACCATATTTAATAGTACTTTTATTATTTTTGATGAGATCAATAATTCTCATGATTTACCTTTATGATTGATATCATCAATTTTTCATGAACAAAAAATATAAACCCAATGTAACATTCCATTTGAGGTCTGATAATTACAAATTTATATTGATGTAATTTAGAAGATCCAATCCCATTATATTTAAATTTATCTCGTTAATAATTTTTTTACAGATAACCTAAATCATTTTTTGGTTGCCTTCATGGATGATATTCATCAATATTCACTCCGACATAATTTTATATGTACCAAAGTAGTAGTTTGGAGAAGATTAATTATTACATGAAGTCATTATATTAAAACCCACTTATAGTGAAAATATATATATATTCATTTAATTAGAAGAAAACTATTTTCATTTTCAGGACTATGATAGATAAATATCAAATAATTTTGTATTTATAGAATATTTTACATGAAATAATGGGAGTGGGAGGTAAATAATATCATTATTCAAATAATGCCAACCTAACTCGAATTTTAGGATTATAGAGCCACATTAGATTGATATATAACATAAAAATAGTTTAGAAATGATACTAAGTTCAACCATGCTTTTTTTATAATGGTCATGTTGAGGAACCAAGTATGTATCTCATTAACAACAGAAAAGATGATTGAGCTACTTGATGAAATCATAATTCATTATTCAATGAACATTACAGAAGATTGAATTTGTATATAGATATTAATGGATAATATGTGATGACAACATTAATAATTAATGACATTAAATATGTAAATAAATGTTATATAAAAAAGTTATTGTAAAGTAACTTAATTATATGTGGATATAATTACCATTACTAATACTAATATTGAATTTTGAAAAAATCACCTTGTATTTCATTATCAGACTCCCCCAAAACTTATAATAAAAATAATTGTATTTTTTTATAAATTAACTGATAATGATAGAACGTTTCAATATTATTTGAGATTTTTTTTCTATTATGGAGCTATATATGTAATATAATAATTAATCCTTAATGATTCATAGTGAAAAATATTATTTTATATCTAATAAAGATACAAGGATAACCATGGATATTTGACAAAGTGTTTAGTATTTTTTGAATATAATATCAATATATACCATTGAATAACATCTTTTTAAAAATAGTTAGTTAGATATAGATATTCATAGAAGATAATATTTAATAAGTGATTAATATATTGTTTAAAATTGTGGTTTGGAAAAAATTATCTTCTAATCAAATAATCTTAGAGAAATGCATATCACTCATTAATTTAAATGGATCATTATATAGCACAATGTTGAAGGATGTGAATATTTCCAACATGATTGATTGATTTTGGTGAATGAATTATATAAGGATCAAGCATTTTTTTTGAGTTAACATAGATTCTTTAATGTTATTTGTATGCACTTAAATGGAACTCAAAAAGAATAAAAAATTATCCTAAAAATCATTAGTGAGAATTAGTGTTCAATGATGGGGATATAGTATTTTTATGAATATCACCAAGATATAATGTATTATGAATCAATAGGAATTGGAAATATAGACATATATATTTATAAATATATCATTAAGAAGTTCATGATCATATATTGACAATAACATATCACATTAAATGTCAACTAAATCCAATCATATGTTCATGGTATGATTGATGTGTCAATATTGATGAATTAAATCCATAATCATTAACCTATTCTAAACTATATGGTTGTTCCACTGTATATTGAAAATTTATATTTTGTGAACATGTAAGAGAGTCCAGATCAATGTGATAATGTTTTATTAAATAACACCACTCATCTATACAATGTTCCACGATGAAACCATTAATATGAGAGACCAATGTGGGTACCTATGGATTTCATGTGGAAAAAGTATCTTCATATGATTTTATCAAACTATTTGAATTTAGAATGATATGTTTTTATATGGGTAATTAATATAACACCCCATTTTTTTATGATATAAATAATATTGATATTTGTTAAAGATTAATTTATATGTGACACCAATATAAAAAAAATATACTATAATTTATTAGAATATTATTTTTAAATCTGACTATCACCAAATAAAAATTGTATTAGAGGGAATGAACTATAAAATATATTTTAAGTAAATTATTTAAAATATATTCCATAATTAAAATGTTTTTATTATTTATGAGGATATTTCTAGTGATTTTTAAATATTCTATTTAAACGTTTATTATTTTAAAATTGCAATTTTTAGAGTATTTATTTTATATATGTATTATGTATATTGATATATAAAACATTAGTATTTAGATGAAATATAGTATTATTTAATTTAAATAGATTTATAGTCATAAGATAATTGATAATATGTTGGATTGTTACTATTATGAAATCATTTCTTGGTAAAAAGGTAATTTTTTCATAATGATATACTTAACACCCAAATAGTTTACCATATTTCAATTTATTTTAAATATTTTTATTTCTTATTTTTTATTATAAGAAATTTCATGTTAGGCATACTCTACAAACAACAATGATGTTCTCTTGCACTACATCTATGGATTAGTTGTACTAAACAAAAATGTATCATTAAAATATTATTATTTAAAAAAATATGAAATAACCTAGAATTTATGTTTTTTTATAAAAATAATTAACTAGATTATGAAAACATATTTATGAATTCACTTGTTATAAATTAATCAGAAATTAATAAATGGTCCAAATAAATATATATGGAATATGTTTACAAAGAACAACTATTATGCTCACAATTTCATTTAATCATAATAAATTAAATAAATTATAATTAGAGAATGATATGAATGAAATATATATGTTTTATATAAAATAAAATATTTTGTATATTCTTTAAAGACTCAGAATTCTTGTGACATTTTTTTTAATACATGGTAATTTTTTGAGTATGACGTTTCTGATGGGGCTTGATTCTGAGGCCCGGTGTGTCTGGAATCAATTTTTAAAGTTTTGTTTGGGTACGTTCAATAAACGTACGATCGGGTTTTTATTACATTTGAATCGGTGCTCAAAATGGATTTCTAATTGCACCGTTAAACTCACAGCCTCGATAATTTCTTAGTGAGACCTTCACCGCAGTTGCGTTCTGTTGAGTTTGGAAGTGAGTTTATTTTTGGGTTTTAATGAATTTGAATAAAATAATGTTTTAACTTATTTTATTTGGCTGGTCAAAACCACCAGGGGGAGGTTGGAGGTGGGGTCCATCACACCCAAACCTACCATGGGTGTTTATGGTGGTGGGGTCCACCCGCACATAACCTCCCACGAGAGGATAGAACATGGGGACCAACCAAGACCCATAACCTCTCTATTAAAAGATAGGGGTGGGGACAACCCAACCCCTATTAATGGTGGAGGATAAAACCTCCCACCTCACCCTCTTTAATGAGGGAGAACCTCTTTCCAATCCACCAAATTAAATGTGACGCCTCTAAAAAATTTAATTAGTTGGTGCCTACTCTATTAATTCACCAATTAGAATTACATGCTAGCATAATTTTAGACAAACCCTCTGCTAAATAAAGGAAGCTTGGGGAAGGTTTTGGGACAGCTTCATCAAGCAGTGAAAAGCTGGTAAAGAGATGTGACAGCCAACCATTGGAGAATTATTTCTCCAACGAAGAACTGTCACCCACGAAGAATGATGAATGATGAACACTATCTCCATCCTTCGTCAACCGGGACAAGAAAGGGAAGAAATTCTACTCACAAAGAATGCTGATGACATCATCTCAACTGATCTTCTTCAATATCTTCTTCCTCCGACATTTACGTAATGACGACCGCCTTCCACTTCTCTGTCATCGATCACCGAATTCGAGGTCGGGAGTTTTGTTTTATTTAAATTTGATTATAAACATTGTTCTCCATCGAACAAAGATATGATATGAGAATCACCAATTTCTATAACTGTAACGAGGAGGGCTCGGGTAGCAAGAACACTGTTCGACCCTCCCCTTGTTTGTTATTTTTCGAGAACGACTACTTCGCAAAGAGGAGACGATGACGAAGACATTGAACAAGGGCAGCACACCTCGTGGCCTCCGCGAATAACACCTCACCCGCAGCCCATCGGTGCGCTTCCCGTAACCTGGCGCGCTGCCCCAGAGCGCTGCCCGCATGCCCCACGTGTTGCCCAGCTCCTCCGGTGTGCTGCCCGGAACCCCCGTGCCCCACCGTCGCGCTGCCTGTCGCCCCTGCGCCCAGCCGGTGCGCAGCCCAACAGCCCCGCCACTCGCCAGCGCACTACCTGGTGCCCCGTGCCCCACCGGAACACTGCCCGACTCCCCCGTGCCCCGCCGGTGGCCTTCCCGGCGCCCCCACGCCCTGCTGACCTACCTGCTGGCCTCTAGGCCACCGGCCTCCCTACCACTGACATCCTAGCCGCCGACCTCTCGCACCGACCAGAGGCATCCTCCGCGTTGTCGCTATCAGAACCGGCCCGGTCTTCCGGGCTGAGTTACCGAGTCGCCTACGTGGCGACTATCAGGCCGAACCTCCCTCGCCGTCTGTGGGGTCGGGCCCAGCGGACCGGGTCAAAACATAACGGGTTTTTCCAACCAATGCGCTGGGTTAGACCCAGCGTGTCTGACTGGGTCAACCCAGACTAGGTTGGCCCTGACTGGGTTGGGCTGGGTCGGTCCACCGGATCAGACCAGACGCTAGCCCATTACTGACCCATTAGCCTTTTAGGCCATATCATTAGCACCATAAGTCCGTTTGACGAGCCTTCAACGACTCCAGTTTTCTTGTATCATAGTCGTCCTACTGAGTATTCCCCACTGGAGTTTAGGGTATAGTTGAGTCACGGTCAGCTTGGTTCGTACACGAATCCAATCGGGCCCTTGGGACTAAAATGCTAATAACTCATAGATCGGGCGTCAGATTGACGTGTCGTCTGCTGCGTTTAATCACCCATAATGTGGCTGTCCATTGAGATATTTCTACATGAGACATCGTGACACTTGGAGTATCAACTATTAGCTCGTTGAGAGGATCCTTCCGGTGACGAGAAGAGAGAGTGTGAAGACCTAGTAGTTGTAGGCATGACGACTGGTTGACCGATTTGACTCAGAGTTCCTCGACTAGCCTAGTAGGGAGCTCTCGATATTTGGCGATAGACCCATTTTTAACATAGCGCATTGTCATGACCCGTCCTCGGGGCCCGTGTTGTGACTACCCCAAGCTCGCCTTCCATAGGCTAGGGGATGGCGACTAACACTAAAGAAGTAAATCCCGATAAAAAGGGGAAGGCATTGCCTTTATAAAGTAAAAACAACCACCACAGAGTAAGCCAGTAGAAGTAAACACTAAGTAAACTGAGTACAATAGTAAGTGCGGAAAAGTAAATGGGCCAGAATAGAGTCCCAAAACAATGTTACGACTACAACTGAAAGAAATGTACAACTCAAAGGACAACAACTAAAAGGTGACAAGCCGCTCCTGGATCTTCCTTCGGTTTCCTATCATAAGGGTGGGTATAAATCTCCTCCTCAACACTCCATATTCGTCCGTCTCCTCCGGTTACCGACTCATCAAGAAATACACCTCCGGGTACCGACTCGAGGTGATATCCTCCTCCGGGTACCGTCCATCTCTACAAGTCTCTAATTCGATCAGTGATGTCTTTCATCTAAAACCAACACAACGTTGTGCGGGCGAAGCCCGTGTAGGGGTGAGTATACGATACTCAGTAGGGACCCCGAGACCCCGAAGGTTTCCCAGAATCCACTAAGGATAATCCACAAAGGAAAGATACCATCACGAAGTAAAATACAACACTACTTAGGTATATGCCCATACATATACCTACGTCGTCAATTCCAATTTGGCTCCAACATCCGAGACCAAGTTCGATCACGTCCACACAGGATAGCACAACCAATCCACGCAGGATAACACAACCCAATCTACAATGGAAAGCAAGTCAATCATATGAAAGATAATGATTGAAAGTCAAGACATAGCTCACTCAGGTATATATCATTTGTAACGAAAAAGGATATGATCATATGTAGTTACTGATTCATCTAGGTAGGACCCACATAGGATACAAGTATTGTAGTCGTCACCGCCAACCCCACGGAGGATTCCAGTATGGTTGTCGTCGTCGTCGAACCCACGGAGGATTCCAGTACGTTAGTCTTCACCGTCGAACCCACAGGGGATTCCAGTATGATAGTCTTCACCGTCGAATGCATGATGGATTCCAGTACGTTTTCCATCGCCGTCGAACCCATAGCTACTGGGGAACTCCTCCTCTATCGAGTACAGTGGGCCTGCCGCTACAACAAAGTGCTTCCCATTAACCTTGGACTGTTGTAGTACTCCACCTATCGAGTACTGTGGGCATGATGCTACAACCAAGCGATTCCCACCATGGGTCTGCCGCTACAACCAAACACTCCCCCTCATAGCCTACAAAGGTACTCCTTCTGTTGGGTACCGCGAGTTTGCCGCTACAACCAAGTGCTCGTCCTCCGTGGGTCTGCCTCTACAACCAAGCGCTTCACACTAGGCTATCAAAGCACTCCGAGTCGATCGATCAGTAGTCATCAAGTCTCAGCCAGATCTAGGGTTTCCGCACACAGCACGCTCGTTCCAGGAGGGTCCGCACCACGAACCAAGAGGTCGATACACCAACTGTCACGTAGACCAGATTTGATGTATCGCAACGTTCCGTCATGTCAAAATGAATATGACGTGACAGACGGTGCGTTAATCGGATGCTCAGTCTGAGAGTCATTGTCTTTTTTATCCTAGGGGCCCGGTTGGTTTTTAAACCAAAACCAACTCGACCGTACTCCATCGGCATCCAAACATCGAGCGGAGTAAGCCAAAAAACCGTCTCACTAAGAGGAATCCAAAAAAGTCGATGACATGTCATTCGGATGTCCGGTCTGAGATTTATAAGTGTTTCCGCTCCGAGGGCCCTCTTGGTTTCGTGTTTGAACCAACCCAACCATATCCAAAGCTCCCCAAAAACTTGATTTTCATATACCGAAATTATCATCTCGATAGAAGGATCGCATCACAACTGACAGTGCATCGATCAGAGGTCTATATCCCATGTTATAGTCATTTAAATGAACCTGTCTGGTTTTAGGGGGTTTCTGGCCTGGACTGACCCGGCCCAAGACCCCCTGGGTTAGCCTGAACCCGGTCGACCCGAACCGGGTCCGGGTCCGGACCATTAGGGAGTGGCCCAAACTGTCCTGGGCGGCCCAGCCTGGTGCGGCCGGTCCGACCTGGGCGGACGGTTGGCTTGGCGCGTGCGGGACCAGTGTGGCCAGACAGCGCGGTGCTGGCCAGGCTGTCACGGAAAAATGGGCGGCACGCTGCGCCCCCTGTTTTGAAATGGAGTCCCCCACATGGGGTGCCGCTCCTTTGCCAACCAGGGGTTACGACCCCTGGCTCCTCTGAATGGCCGGCCCGGCTGGCCGGCCGGTGCTGCCGCTGCGGGACCCCGCGGTCCCGCTCCTCCAAAGCGAGGGCGGCTGGCAGTTCCAGCCGCCGCTCCCTGCTACGCCATAGCCAAAGGCCGCAACCTTGATCCAACTGGAAGTGCGCAAAGGCGCCGCGCCCCTTCGACGTGGCCCGACTCTGGCCGCGGCTTCTTTCGGCCTCAACAGCGCGGCGCGGATGCTCCACGATTCTTTGTCCATTTCTCCTTGTTTCCGCGCGGCGTCGTTGCACCATGCCACCTTCGTTTGAGCTGTAACGAACACAACAAAAAAGGGGGAGGAGGGTCATTCGTGTTCATGCGGTCCGACCTCCTCTCGTTAAATTGATAACAAGCTGCCAAGAGAAATTGACGATGAACGACAATGAATAATTCGCGAACAAAATCAAACACCTACAACATTTAAGTCGTCGAATGAGGATCGTCATGGGAAAATAACGTCGCAGAACACAACGTCATGGAATATGGCGTCGTATAAGTCGTTGGTGCATGGCCAATGTAAGATGTGGTGCGTCGTTGTTCTTCGAAGAAGGCATCTGTCACCGGCTGCAGAGAGGAGAGGAGACTTTACGACAATCTCCCCTTTTGGTGTCGGAGTTCTGCGTCGTATACTCGGCGTTCGTCTCCGAGGAAGAAGAAGATCTCCAAGACATGAGCTCTCCTCTCCCAAAAGTATCCACACAACGATTCAACCCATAATAAAATAAGGATTTTCCTTATTTTATTACTCATGACAACCCTTTTCGAAATTCAAAATATCACTATCAATTAATTGACTTAATTGATGAGAGTTTAATAATCGAAATTTAATTTCGAGAGATGACATGTCATTAAATAGGTGGGGGGTGCGGGTGTGTTACACAATTAAATGCACGTGGGAGGTTTTAAGGGATTTGAAGGGGTGGGGCTCGGGTGGTCCCCACTTCACTAATATCCTACCTATTGGAGTTTAGATGTAGTGGGTCCCACTCCAATCACCATGCATAGGTTAAACTAGTTAGAATAGAAAATAAAAATTGTTGCACAAGTTTTTATTTCATTCCTTAGTTAACCCCCTTTTTAAAAAAAACCCACCCAAACAAACGCAACTCCAGAAAAGGCGTTCCTATGCAAAAACCGGCGCTGCGGTTTAATCAGTGCCTTCAGATTTCGATTCCATGCACCGTTTAAAAAGTTAGAAAAACCCTCTCATTTGTTCACTGAACGTATCCGAGAAAAACATCAGAAAATTATTCCAAGCACACTGGGCCCCAGAATCAGGTGCCGTCAGAAACTGCATACTTGTAAAATCTCAAAGAAAAATTTTGAAAAAAAATTCCTTGAAATTCACGGGTCTTTTCATTACTCTCACCTTAAGGATTTACATCCCCATAAAGATACTTCGCATTCTAGGGGAACAAATGAGGGTACTGAGCACGCATATGAGCCTCCCTCTCCCTAGTTCTCACCTGGAGGTTCTCGTGTTTCCATCTGATGCACACTAGAGGAATCGATCGCCCATGTAGGACCTGCTCCTGTCGATCCTCGATCTCCACCGAGACCTCCGCAAAAGCCGCCCAATCATCAATGATATGTGTTGGGTCATGCATGTATCTCTACAGCTATGATACATCGAAAACGTCGTGCACATGGTACAACTGAGGTGTATGGGTCAAGCGGTAAACCACCTCGCCTACCCTGTTGAAGACCTAGAAGGGTCCGATGAAGCGCCGAGATAACTTGCCACTGTGGAAAAAAAATACATAATACACTTCGAGTTGAGACCCATAAGAAAACATGGTCTCCATCCTCAATTCCAGTGGTCTCTACCTCCTGTCAACACATGACTTTTGTCGGCTATGAGCTGTCCTCATCCGCTCCTAGATGACCTGGACCTTCTCTGGTCCTACAAGAGCTGGTAAGACTTCATCTTTTCCGATAAGAGAAATATAGTCTCATCCCCAAGATGAACCGCGTTCTCCACCTAATACAGTCAATCCCTACATGGATGATACTCATCCATATCAAGGATGACGTTGTAAGGCCTCGACTCTACTACCAAGAGATCCAACCATTACTCTCACCTCCAAGGGTTGAGTCACACTGTTGGCATCAGTGTGTGGTCATTGGGTTTCCTCCAGTAAGAATCTCAAAAGTGAGGGTCAAGTCAACCATTAAACCATAACCTCTTCGTAACAACATAATGAGAGGATAGGAAAGTAAATGCCACAAATAAAGGTGTCTTTTATTACTGTATCTCAATGTAAAAAGACACAAAGCATCCATAAACAAACATCAACAAAGCTATAAGCAACATGAACAAAAGTCTCCAGGTCTGAACGTAGTCCTGCTCCTGTCCATCTGCTCTTGGATCTCTATGATCGTAGGCATCATCTACCTGAAGTTGAGCTCTCCCTTGTCCTCCTATTCCCTGTGGTCAGGGTGGTCTTCTAGGTGGTGGTGGTGGTTGGGCCTCAAAGAATCTCCCACCACCCGCTGCACGGCCAGCTCCCCTGCCTCGGTCTCCTGCTCCATGAGATCCACCCCGATCAAACCTCTGCCTCTGCCTGGGAAGTCCATTGTTTATCCGCTTGTCATCTGTATGGAGGGTCGGGAAGTCATGTGCCATGTGACCAACCCCGCCGCAGGAGTAACACTGTCCGCTCCTGGTAAGTCATTCTCCACCCCTGGTGCCTCGCACACACAATCCTGTGTCATGAAATCAATCACATATAGGTCTGTTCCTCTTAGACCTCTGCTTCATCTGTCTACTGCCCGCTGCAGAAGACTCTGCTGAATGACAGCTAGTGGTGGGTCCTGCTGCTGGAGACTAATCAGAAAAGAAACTCTCCACAAAGATGGCCAGCTCCAACAGCCCTGTCTGTTTCGGGATGCTGTTAGAAACAACTGAAGATCTAATCTCTCACCTGAGCCCATGCTTGAAGGTTCGGTCCCTAATGAATGGGTCTCGTACCATATTTGTAGAGTAACGCGAGAGATCGATGAACCTCACTGAATAATGCACCACTATCATGCTACCCTGCTGAAGATGAAGTTGCTCCTATATATGCACGGCTCGAAGGGTGTCTGGTACAAAATCTTCCCAGAATAGGATCTCAAAGTCTACCCACAGAAGGGATGCCTCGTCGTTCACCTCGAGCGTCAAGCTCCACCATCTACCTGTTTCCTCGTGCAGGAGGCTCGCTGCAAGGATCACCATGAGGTCAGCTGGTGTCCCCAATAACCTGAAAACTCTCACTACAACCTCCATACAATCCTCGACTACCTGAGGGTATATCTCCCTGCAGAACCTGGGTGATCTCTGATGCTGAAACTCGTGTAGTTCACTAAGGCGACATGCACTGTCAGCGGCTGGGGCTGGTGGCACCGGTGGCTCAATGGGTAGAGGTACCGCCGGTTCCTCCTCTGTAATGGGGCCCTGCACCGAGGCCTCACCACTCGGTGGGCTGTCGTCTTGCACAAAGCTCCGAAAACTAGCTGGCTGCCATCGTGGGGCCATCCTG
Source organism: Viscum album (assembly GCA_963277665.1). Lineage (NCBI taxonomy): Eukaryota > Viridiplantae > Streptophyta > Magnoliopsida > Santalales > Viscaceae > Viscum > Viscum album. Next base: position 1,645,257,889 of record OY728145.1, read on the forward strand.
GAAAAAGACAGGTGTGCCACGGTCAAAACAATATACCTGGTGAGCTGACACAAAGTAATCACAAAGAAAACTTTTGAAACACACATGCAATCAGCGTTCTCGTGCACTGAGTCGGAAATCAGAAGTCAGGGTCCTGGTGTACAGATACGTCGGCCACCGCACCAACATTGGACTCCCTAGACTGATAACCACACTCAATACCCTTAACACTATTTCTTCACATAGAAGAAAGATCAGTGTCCTGAGTTCTGCGGTAGAACCGAACTCCTCTGATACCAATTTTTCACGACCCGTCCTCGGGGCTCGTTCCATTACTACCTCAAGATCGCCTTCCATAGGCCAGGGGCTGGGGACTAGCACCAAATGGGTAAATACCGACAAAAAGAGGAAGGCATTGCCTTTATAAAGAAAAAAAGCACCACAAAGAAAGCTAGTAGAAGTAAACACTATGTAAACTAAGTACAATAGTATGTTTGGAAAAGTAAATGGGCCAGAATACAAGCCCAAAAGAAAGGTACAACTACAACTGAATGAAAAGTACAACTCAAAGGAAAATAACTGAAAGGTGACAAGTCGCTCCTGGATCGCCCTGCAGTTTCCTACATGAAGGGTAGGTACAGATATCCTCCTCATCACTCCACGTTCGTCCATCTCCTCTGGTTACTGACTCGTCGTGAAATCCACCTTCGGGCCCCGAATCGACGTGATATCCTCTTCCGGGTACCATCCAGCTCTACAAGTCTCTACCTCGATCAGTGATGTCTGTCGTCTGCAACCAACACAATGTAGTGCGGGCGAAGCCCGTTTAGGGGTGAGTATATGATACTCAGTAGGGACCCTGAGACCCCAATGGTCTCCCAGAATCCACAATGGATAATCAAGAAAGGAAAGATAAATCATGAAGTAACATCCAACACTACTTAGGTATATTCCCATACATATACCTAAGTCGTCAATTCAAATTTGGCTCCAACATCTGAGCCCATGTTCGATATCGTCCACACAGGATATCACATCCAATCCACGCAGGATAACACAACCCAATCCAAAAAGGAAAGAAAGTCAATCATATCGAAGATAATGATTGAAAGTCAAGACTCAGCTTACTCAGGTATATATCATTTGTAAAGAAAAAGGAGATGATCATATGTAGTTACTGATTCATCTAGATGAGACCCACGTATGATACAATTACTATAGTCATCACCGCTGAACCCACGAAGGATTCCAGAATGGTTGTCTTTGTCGTCGAACCCAGATAGGATTCAAGTATGATATTTTTCACCGTCGAACACACGGAGAATTCCAGTACGTTTTTCATCACCGTCGAACCCATAATTGCTGGGGAACCCCTCCTCTATCGAGTACAGTGGGCCTTCCACTACAACCCAGTGCTTCCCACTAACCTTGGACTGCTGTAGTACTCCAACTGTCGAGTACCCTGGGACTGATGCTACAACCATGCGCATCCCACCATGGGAATGCCGCTACAACCAATCGCTCCCACTCATAGCCTACAGAGGTACTCCTTCTATTGAGTACCGTGGGTCTTACTCTAAAACCAAGCGCTCCTCCACCGTGGGTCTACCGCTAAAACCAAGTGCTCCCCACTGGGATATAGAAATACTCAAATTCGATTGATCAGTAGTGGTCCAGTCTCAGCCAGCTCTAACGTTTCAACACACAACACACTCGTTACGGCAGGGTCCGCTCCACGAACCAAGAGGTCGATACACCAACTATCACGTAGGCCAGAATTGATGTATCACATAGTTCTGTCATGTCAAAAGGAATAAAACATGATAGAAGGGGCGTCAATCAACGCATGGTCTGAGAGTTATTGGATTTTTCGTCCTAGGGGCCCGGTTGGTTTTTAAGCTAAAAGCAACTTGACCGTACTCCATATGTGTCCAAACCTTGAGTTGAGTAAGCCCAAAGAACCATATCATTAAGATGAATCCAAAAAATTAGACGACACGTCAATCAGACGTCCGGTCTGAGAGTTATAAGTGTTTTTGCTCCGAGGGCCCGGTTGGTTTCGTGTTCGAACCAACCCGGCCGTACCCAATGTTCTCCTAAACCTTGAGTGTAATACACTAAAACAACCGCCTCTATCCAAGTATTGCATCACAACTGACGGTTCATTGATTAGAGGTACGTCTCCCACGTTACATCCATTTAAACGAACCTGTCCGGTTTTAGGGCGGTTTGGGCCCAGACCGACTCGGCCCATGAACCCCTAGGTCGGCCCGAACCGGGTCGACCCAACCCGGGTCTAGGTCCGGCCCATTAGGGCGCAGCCTCGCTCGGCCTGGGTGGCCCGGGCTGGTGCGGCCGGTCTGGCCTGGGCGGGCGGTTGGCTTCGCGTGGGCGCGACCTGCGTGGCCAGACAGCTCGGCGCCGGCCGAGCTGTCGTGGAAAAAGGGGGGGCACGCTACACCCCCTATTTTGAAATGGCGTCCCCCACGTGGGGTCCGCTCCTTTCCCAAATGGGGTTATGACCCTCGGCTCCTCCGAATGGCCGGCCCGGCTGGCTGGCCGGTGTTGCCTCTACGGAAACCCGCGGTCCTTCTCCTCTAAGGCGACGGCGGCCGGCGGTTCCTGCCGGCATGGCCAAAGGCAGTGGCCTTTATCTGACCGGCGTGGCGTGATTGTGTCGCGTCCCTCCTCCGCGGCCCCACTATGTCCACGACCTGTTCGTGGTTCTCCGGCATGGTGCGATGGCGCAGCGCCCCTTCGCCACGACCCGACTCTAGTCGCAGCTTCTTTCAGCCTCAACAGCGCGGCGCGACAGTGCCGCACTTTGCTGCATTTCTCCTTGTTTCTGCGTGGTGCCATTGCACCGCGCCGCCCTTGTTCGCGCCGTAACGAACACATCAACAAAAGGGGGAGGAGGGTTGGTCATGTTCGTGTTGCCCAACCTCCTCCCGTTAAATGGATAACAAGTGGCCCAAAGAAATTGACGATGAACGGAAAAAAATAATTCACGAACAAAATCAAACCCCTACAGCAATGAAGTTGTCGAATGAGGATCGTCGTGAGAAATGGAATTCTAGGAAGATGGCGTCGCATAAGACAACATCGCCGAATATGGCTTCACGGAAGATGGTTTCGTGGAAGACAGTGTCGTATACATCGTCGGTGCACACCGGATGTAGGATGCAGTGCGTTGTCATTCTTCGAAGAAGGTGTCTCTCATCGGCTGTAGAGAGGAGAGGAGACGGTATGGAGATCTCCCCTTTTGGTGACAGATTTCTTCATCGTAGACTCGGCATTCATCTCGTTCTTCTCTGAGGAAGAAGAAGATCTCCAAGACATGAGCTCTCCTCTCCCAAAAGTCTCCACACAACGATTCAACCCATAATAAAATAAGGCTTTGCATTATTTTATTACTCATGCCAACCCTTTTAGAAATTCAAAAGATCACAATCAATTAATTGACTTAATTGATGAGTGTTTAATAATCCAAATGTAATTTCGAGAGTTGACATGTCATTAAAAAGTGTGGGTGAGGGTGTGTTACACAATTAAATGCACGTGGGAGGTTTTAAGGGATTTGAAGGGGTGGTGCTCGTGTGGGCCCCACATAACTAATATCCTACCTAGTGGAGTTAGGATATAGTGGGTCCCACTCCAACCACCATGCATATGTTAAAATACTTAGAATAGAAAATAAAAATTGTTGCACAAATTTTTATTTCATTTCTTAGTTAACCCCTTTTTTTAAAATAAAACCTTACTCGAGAAAACGCAACTCCAGAAATGGTGTTCCAAAGCAAAAACTGGTGTTGCGGTTTCATTGGTGCCTTCAGATTTCGATTCCAAGCACCGGTTCAAAAGTTAGAAAACCCTGCTTGTTCGTTCACTGAACATACCTGAGCAAAACTTAGGAAAATGATTCCGGGCACACCGGTCCCCAGAATCAGGTGCCGTCAGAAACTGTGTACTCGTAAAATCCCAATAAAAAATTAAGATAAAAAATCTCTTGAAATTTACGGGTCATTACACGCATGGTAGTTGGAATCAGACCTGCAGTACTTGATAGTAGGATTACCTCTGTAGCCTATTAGTGGGAGTGCCTGTTATTTGGAGGTAGACCCACAGCAGACGGGAAGCCTGGTAGTTGGCAGCAGACCCGCAATACTCGAAAGGAGGAGTACCTCAGCAGTCCAAAGGATAGTGAGAAGCACCTCTGTGTAGCAATAGGCCCACTGTACTAGACAGAGGATGAGTTCTCTAACAGACATGGTTTTGATAATGAAAATCTGGGTTTGAGCTGAGTCAATGACCGTTGTGTTTTTCTCATGATTGAGATGGGTTACTTAATAACTTAGGTATATGTATTGGCATATACCTAAGTAATGGTTATCCTTTGAAATCATACATTTTGGTTTATCATTATTAGATTTGTGAGACCTTGAGGCTATTGGGCCCCCTACTGTGTAAATTTATACTCACCCCTTCACGGGCTATGCCCGCAACTCGTTGTGTTGGATGCAGATGACGGACAACACTGACGGTGGCCAGGAGCGCTAGGATTGGACATTACCTAGAGGTGGACATCGTGAAGAGTCGGTACCCGGAGGATACAGACGAACATGGAGTTATGAGGAGGCTATTTGTATCTACCCTTCTAGAAGGATTTGTGTTGGACGATCCAGGAGCCGCTAGACACCATACAACTATTTTTTCTTTTATTATATTCTGGTTTGTCTTTTCCTTGTACTATACAGTTGGGCTTCTATTTCCAGCCCCTTTACATTCCAGTACGATAGTCATCACCTTCAATGAATGATCATTAAATTGATTATCTTCCAATGAAAATATCAGAACATATATGTAGTATCACAAGATATTATACACATCACATATATTTAGATGAATATTCAATACATTTCATAATGACATGCCTAAAGAACGTAATTGTTTTGCATCATTGGATTGAAAAAAAACAACCTTAAATATTGATATATCATCAACATCAAAAAAAATATCATATCACATAGTACTCCTCATAAGAATATACTACCTAATATTTTATTATTATCTTGACGAATGAGTCATAAGATTGTTTGATATTTGAATCAATGTAACAAAAAATAGAATAGATATCAATCTATAACCAAATAAAATATAAAGATAAGAAGAATGGTACGTGATTATGTATATAACATAGTTACTTCATAACTAAACTATAATAGATCATAAACATGATACATGTCATAAATCGTTATCATTTCGTAAAAATATCCCAAAATATTGAGAAATGAACCAGAATCAATCATTAAAAATTATCTGACAGCATAAATGCGTGGAATCATAATTATTATATAAAAACCCACAACATTTTCAGGGTTAAAAAATATAAAAATAACAATATTAGATCTTTCCTTGTCATATATTTTCCACTGTGGATTAAGATGCACCAATTTTCTATAGAGTATCGGCATTCACATGTTTCCCATTGTGGATTAGAAACAACCTATTTCTTGTAGTGTATCAATCCCATTGAATTTTTTCCTGTTTTTATCTTATTATATTGGAATATTTCCCATTTCATTTTATGTAAGTATAGTTCCAACACATAACATAAAAAATACCATATATTTTTGTGTAATAATATATGAAAACATTTTTCATATCATCACATCATAACCCATATAAAGAATATAAGTTTCATAACCATTTCATAAATTCACCATATTATAACCCATAGAAAATAAATGGTGTTCAAAAAAAATTCATCAACAAAAAAAATAAATATCTAGAAAATGAAGAAGTATATAATCAATCCATCTTATCCCAATTGTTATTTAAGAAACATCAAAGGATGTAATATTACATGAAAAATGATTTTAAAATATCAGATGGAACACATCCTGAAAAATAGAGCTTATTGAATTTTGAAAATAATTTTTAAAACATTAACCATTTTAAAAATCATTTTCAATAATAATAAGAATCATAATATATAATAATAATATTTAAAAATATTTCAAAATTTATTTATTAAAATATCCTTCCAAATCTTAAAATCAATATTTTAATTAAAAAATTCATAAAAAATTTATATAAATCATTTTAATTGAATATAAATATTTTTTAATTATAGTTGGAAAATTAAAACAATTATTTTTCCCTAATCAAAAATAATAATTAACATTTTGTCCAAATTAAAATAAGGGATCCCTTGTCATGTTTCGTTAAAACACAAAAGATAATTATTTGGAAAATGATATGAGTATTCCATTAAATATTTTTTAAAAGATAAATAATGTTTAATTATTTCTCTACTATATCATTTGGAGTACTTAATGAATAAAAATTATATTACAAAACAATACTTTGGAATTAAAACAAGATTTCGAATGAAAAATTAAACAATCGAAATTTGTTATAAAAATATTCTTCTAATGTATTAAACTCATAAAGATAATAAAATTCATGTAAAATCAAAATAATATTCATTTAACTAATGAAATATAAATTTAATTATATTATTAATATTGGGATCACAATATTTCAACATCAAAATCATAAACATAAGAAATACAGGTATATGAAGCAAGTTTTTCAAAAAACCATTACAAATTTTTTAAAATTAAATTGTAAGCACCATGATAGAATATACATAAAATAAAATAATTATATAATTAAGAGAATAATATTAAATATATAATATATATAATGGGTATTTTATATGTATCATACAAGAATATAAGTTCATACCAAAATAGATGTCTCCAAGAAAGAAAATTATGAAAAAATTCCCATACTACTTTGGTATGTTTTGAACCGTAAAACGTACGATTGGGAAATACTAAAATGGATTTGTAAAAGAAAATAATTATAAGGATGATAATAAAAAAATTCATCCATAGGAAGAACATACACCATATAAAAAATATGTGGTGAATATGGCATGTGTATTATAGAAAATAGAAGGGATACAATAATCCCCCATCATTACTCTCGACATACATTATAAATGTTAATACCTACTAACTAATTAATATTATTTGATTTGAAATATATTATAAAAAAATATATATTTATCATTCTATATATGATTTACTTATGACATTTTATTACCCATTTTTTATGAATTCTACGTCAAAATCATGTTTGGGGAAATTACAATATTAATTTTCATATCTATTTTGATTTTTTATTTCTGGTTCTCTTACATTTATCATGGTTAAATAATATACCGAATTTAAATCACAATTTAATATAAATTATATTCATTATATATATACATTTATTTAAACTGATCTATAAATTCTAGATATAAAAATGAAATACACCATTAATGGAGACAATAGGTTGTACTTACAAATAAATGATGTTTTAATTTTCCCAATGGATTTCACGAAATATAGATAAATAAAATATTAATAATAATGAATAATTATTATTTAATATCAAAATCAAAAATAGATACATAATAATATATTTTACAATATTAATAAATCATATTGAATGAACTACTAACATTGTTTCGCAAGGAAGCAGTCTGATGTACAGAAGGTGATGTTATCATAATCTGACATAATGTAAGTTAATAAGGAACATATAATATGATGATTAAGGAATAATAGAAAAATCATATTTATCATATATAAATAATAAATCCATAATTATATCCATTAATTAGAGGTGGTGATTCAAAAATTACAACATCAATTCACGTGGTTGTAGTCCATCGTTCAATCAAATGATGATATCATAAACCATTTGATAGAATAGGATAAGACATCATTTTATTAAATTATTATAATATAATCTTATTATATTTAATATATATCAATTTTTATGTTATCATTATATAATAATAATTTATAGTGTTTGAGGATGAAATAATATAAAACAATCAATTTTGGATGTTGAATCTTCTTCCAAAAATTTACATTGGTTTACAATAAAAGTATTAATAGATTTAAATTATGATAAATATAAGTCATATAAAATGATATTAGGGAATTATATATGTTATTAATTCAATATTTTCTAATGTATTGTTTTATGGAAATATTATGAAAGGTGGAATATGGGGGGGAATTTCATAAGTATGATTTGTGGTACATTTTTTTTTTTAAAAAGAAAAAAACGTGTACCCACATTTTTTCCAATAAAATAGGATAAAAATTGATTAATTATTAATAATATATGATAAAATTTTGATATATTTAAATACTATTTGTTTTTTACATGATTTATGTAATTTTAACTCGTCTATTTTAAATTTTGCCTATCTAAAAACCCATTTTATATTTTACATTAGAAAATAATTTTTACTATTTTTAAAATTAGTAATTTGAGGAAAGTTAGATTACATTATTAGTTATTTTAAATAATTATGATTCAAAACATTGAATATATTTTTCCATATAAAATTCAAAAAATTGGAAAGGGTTAATTTAAAATTAATACCTAAGGGGCGATAAGAAATATGGTTTCCAAAGAAGAAATGTTCAAAATTATAAAATGTATTTTTATCAAAATTCAACATAAAATTAATTTAATTAACAAAAAAAATTTTAGGAGATATATTAATTTTTTAAATTTATATTTAAACAAGTATTTATCTATTTTTTTTATTTAATCATTGTTGAAATAAAATGAAAATTCATAATTAATCCCATTAGTTTTCAGTAATAATAATAAAAATTATATTTTAAAAAATTATAAATAAATAAAATGAAGATAATTTTAATATTACTATTTATTTATTTTAAAATTATATTTTGATAATTGGTAAAATTTAATTTTAATTTATTAGATTAATGGAGTCGGAACAACTATTTATGATAATATATTTCTGAGTAAAATTCGGGATTAATTCTTATATATGTTCTATAAGAAACATATGGAAAATGTTATATTGTTTATTGAATATGTAATATTTATACGTATATCATTAATAACCATTATTTAACGCGATTTTATAAATTTATTGATATATATAACATGTTATTTTTCTTAAAATTAGTTTTTATGAAAATATATCATTTAATTTGGAATAGTTTTTTATATTATATCTAATTAATTTGTAACCAAATAAATGATTTTATATATGAGTTTATACCAAATATATTAATAGTTTAGTTAGTTAATATCATATTCACCATTCTAATAGTTAGATGATTTCCCTCATATTATGTAATAATTTTATAATAGTAAGTCACATTTCATTTAAACATTGTGATTCTTTTATCATACATTACAGTAAATGTTGATTGTAACACAAACTAAACTCATTATCTAATGTAACATAATATATTTGAAATACCTCATTTATTTTAATAAATTATTTGGAAACATCCTTGGGTGTTACATTCAATAGTTAAATATATTACATCTATTAAATCTTATACTATTCCAAATAATAATGGTTTTAAAAATTAAATATCCATTTCTGGGAAACACGCATCAAAAAAAAAGTTTAGTAAAAGTTTCTCTTGAAAATAGCGAGATGAATGTCTGATGAATTACTATATTATCACAGATAATGTTTACAAATAGTATATAAAATTTGGGAATTTTAAACATTGATACATATTATAAATACTGTTAAATACTTACAGGGAACATGTGTCAGATAAATATAATGACGATAAGGCCCAAAATATATAATCGATGAAAATACAATTCATTTATTATAAATAAATGCATGTTTATCTCATTTTATTTCCACATCCTATTATAAATATTAATGTGTTTTTAATGAATACATAATTCGATTAATTCATTCCATTTTATAAGCTCCAATAATCATGTTGATTTGACATGATCAATATTAAATTGTTAAAAACCAACCTAGGTACCCCTATAACCCAAAAACTAATTCAGTCCTGAAAAATTGAAAATCTCATTGATACTCCCAACAGGTCAGCTATTAGCACATAGAATCACCAAAATTGGGATGTGGGATGATGATTCCACTACAAATGCAGAAGGAAGATATAAAATTAGTATAAAAACAAAACTAACAGCGGTAAGAGACACGCACCAAATAAATTAATAGTAAATGAATACAAAAGTACACCCACTAAGTAACAATAAAACGATAAATATCCCAAGTCCTAATGTATTAAATTATCTAAATCCATTAATAAATTGCTTCAAACACCGACACATGGTTCTTTAACCCTCCTAAAACCTGGAAGGAGATAATCTACAATCACCCGAAGGGAGAAATATTTTGTGAGATAAAATCCAATTAGAGTTTTACAAATGATTCCAAAATATATTTCAATATTAATATTACATATAGATTTCATTAAATTTAAATTAAATTGTGGTTTCATTTTATAATAAAAATTAAATCAACTCTTACTCTACCTTCCAATATATTGATATACATTAAGCAGATGCTTTACTTTTCATTTGATGAATCATTTCTAATGAATCGTAATTTTAAAATGTATAAAATAAAAACAATTATATAAAACATTTTTATTAAATTTGATGGAATATAAATATTTATATAAAAATTTAATATATTTATTAAAAAATATTGAGGAACAGTACAATATGCCTAAAATATCAAGATCTTGAAGACATTTCCTGGTTGTTCTCATGACATAACAAATTGTACATTCTGTGGATAAAAATATATACCATGTTTTCACCCAATGGGTCCCATTAATTTGACTCATTGAATCCATAAGTAATATTTTGAAATATTTGAAAAAGTTTGTTATTTCATAGAAACAGGAGAACAATTGTCAGATGATGCACATAATCCTCTTCGAAAATAGAGTAAATGAGGATTTCATCCAAATAGACTACCATGAATGTGTCAAGATTATAATTGAAATCATTCTCATAAATTCAAGGATAACAGAATGATAATTTTCTAGACAAACGGGCATGAAAATGTACTCATAATTTCCATACCCACACCAAAGGAATGTTGTCAGAATATAAATTTTTTTCAAAGTATGATTTTATCTAGAGTGAATAACAAACATAGAGAAGAACATATCCCCATATAATTAATAAAAATAACATAAAACCATGTTATCAATTATTTTTTATTTACCATAACCTAATAGAAGTTCAGGTAATCAATTTATAGGAGACGTGAACCATCAGCCTTCTTAGCACAGACAACTGGACTAGCCCATGTGACAAGCATTGGTGTATGAATCCCTTCTATAAAATATTTCCTGACTAGGACATGACCTCTATCATATCTGTAGGCTTCATATTCTATGAGGAAAGGTAAATTGGTCGAGTACCATACATCAAGTCAATAGACCACTCAACCTCACTTACATGGAGAAATCATGAGAATTAAAAAGATAACACATATTTTACTTTTCACAAATATATATATGATATTATGGATTTTCTAATCCAAAGATAACATTATCCACTAAATAATCAATAAACCCCATCAGGTTCTATAAATGAGTCCTATCAAAGATATCATTCTTTTTTGGATTCATTGGAAATGATCCAATCCATACAAAAAATGAATCCAATAGGTGTGATATATGGATACGAAATCCTCAAAGTAACCTCATTGTATGTAGAGGGAAAACACAAGAGTGACCACATAGTCTTTTATCTCTCTTTATACCATGAGGCGTATTAATATCCATTTCACAGGAAAAATGATTCCAAAAAAGAAAAGAGGATTAAAGTCATGTATAGAAATAAATGAATGACATTCACCAGCTTCAAAATAGAGTAGTTAATAATGATTAAGCTACTGTAATGGTGCCTCTCCGGGTTATTGGACATGTATCTACATCATATGGAGATAAATCCACCTATTTAAACATCTTATTTCTTAATGCATATGGCTAGAATCCATTTTCACCCAAATTATTTTATTAAATCATCATTATAGATGGTTTTTATGATCTCATACCACTATGTGGATTGTAATAATCATACAGAATCTCTTTATGCGATCTGAGTGTCTTCAAGTTCTATAGTTAATTGGTGACTTCCTGAAAATCCTCTATGAATGTTGATAATTTCCACTCTGTTAAAAAAGAACTATTTTATGGAATACAGGAGGTCTGGAATGAACCAAATATTATGAACCACCACAAGATTCATAACAATTCCCCTTTATAATATAAGAATTCCCAACTCCACTATAACAGAATGAAACTTCTCATAACACTGACAAGCTAGCCATGTCCATCTCAATCATCAAAGCTCTATCTAGTACATTATTATAAAAAGGAAGCTACAAAAAATAATAAATAATAAGGAATATCTTATATAAGACTCAAATGGAAAAATACAACCTTTATCATATTATATAATACAATCACTGGTGAAAACATCACAAGCATAACAATTTTTTTTTCATAATCGGTCATGATCTTATCATCCAAATTGACTTTGAAAAACTTAGTGGCCTTAGACAACATCATCTACTCTGGAAAAAATCTATTGGTAAAATTAACCATGAATTGCATTGACTCTAATACTTAATGATTCTTACCCATCAAAAATATTTTCCCACTGTCTCCCTCAATGTCCTTCTAGCATAGAGGTGGAAAACATCATCATGATTTTTTTCAAGTGTGTCCAATAACCAAAACAAATTCTCCATTATGCTCAACAAATCCTCAGTTTCTTGAAGATAATTTTAGCCTTTGAATAACATAAGATTATAGATAAGAAACACTTGATAACTAATCTCGTGAACATCCCTATGAGGTTCTGTAGCTGAAGCATAAATAGGAATTGTAGTTGTTGTATATCTTAGGGCTTGTACAATTTTTATAATCATCTCAATCAAATTCAGGTCCAAAAGATGATTATATAATTGTTGATTAATACCGTATTTCACTTTGAACAAATTTACATGTATTCTGGAATTCCTGAAGTTCAAAAACATCGAAAAACAACATGGAATACATCATATTAATACTCAAAAATAGCAATAGAGAAATTAATATCAATAGATAGACAAAAACTATTAGGATTTCAATATTACCTAATTAAATGAGGGAAAATACTTGAACAAATTCTGAATAATTATATCCATAACAAATCCTATTGATTTATGGCTCATTGTAGTAAGATATTGTCTAACAATCAATCACACCTACTTCCTAATTCCTCACTAGATTACACAAACATCATAATGAAATCAATGTATGATTCCAAACATGAACCTATGATAGCAATTTTTCATCAATAATATGGGTTACCCAAGTATCCTAATAACCAAGTTGGTGATGACATGGAATAAAGGGAATTCATAATCACCATGGTTCAGTGATTAGCAGCTAGAATCATAAAAAAGGAACGTGGGAATTATTTCACATTATGAATGCAGAATCTAGATAAGAAATCTATATGCCTAGAAAATAAATTTCACTAGAATATGTGTATATGATGTAAAAATGGTTTTGAAACACAAATTAATATTTATATGTACACGAAAAATAGTAACATAAATATCTGATTTCCCAAACGGATGCAACTCTCCATGTGCACCGATCGATAGCATGAACCACCTCTACGTGGTGCCTTACCCCTCAAACCTAGAGAGAGACAATATAACAACACCTGAAGCAATAGGTATGGTGTAATCTAAATTTATATTAGGTAATCAGCATGGATTGAATAATAGACTCCAATATTAAATTAACCAAACATAGGATTTCTATTTAAAACAAAATGTTTAAGTATTTCATAAGCATAATTAAACAACTCATTTTAAAATAATAGAAAATTTCAAAAAAGGATTAAATTAAATGTCATATATAAAATAGTTTATGTAAATTATAATTCATGTTAAATAGTTTATAAATATTCCATATATTCATTTTAAATATAAATTAGCAAGCATCCTGGTCACATGGTAATGAAGCTCGAGTTATTGAAGTCAATTTTTGGTTGATCCCATGGTATAGTAGATTTAATATTCTCATTATGAATTTCATCTCATGTTCCAACACCACATGTTGTATGAATTTCATTTCATGAATTAAGAATTGATATTTTTAATGATTGTAATAGAGTCATTGATTTCTTGGGAACCAAAAAATGATTATTAGATGATGAAAAAGATCCTCATCAGAAATGCTGTAAATGAGAATGTCATCCAAAAATACTACCATGAAGGTATCACGATACTCATGAAATGTTATTTAAATAAGAGTCATGAAAACTGAAGGATATTTGGTTAGTCTAAATGGAATGACTAGGTACTCATAATGTTTGTATCTGCTCTTGAGGGTGGTTTTCAAACTGTTATATTATTTTATCGTCATCATCTGTTGGCAACTAGAGAGAGGACCAACTATCGATAACTATTTATCCCATTAAGAAAGTAAAATTTTCCATCAATCCATGGTTATGAATATTTCCTTTACTATAATGTGATTTAGCATTCCCTTATAAATTCATATGAAAACTAAATCATCAATATTCATAGCAAATAGAACTGGTGCTACCCAAGGTGACATGCTTTGGAATATGAATACATTCTGAATAATATCTTCCAACCAAGACTTCAAATCTTCCATTTTATCTAGTGGTATATGGTAATAAGTAATATATATTGGATGAGTACTAGACATTATGTTAATAGAGAACCCTGTCTCCATTATCATGGGAAAAAATTGAATTTTAAAGGAACACACTAGGACACTTTACAATTATTGGATGGAGATCCCCACTAAAAGATTATTAATTTAGATTAATGAAAAGGATAAATATCACTTTACCTAAACCCAGATAAAATGGGCTGGATCTACTTGACCTTAGGTACAATTTTGCATGTAATATTCAATAGACAACATCTGGGGTGACAAAGTACTCTTGTCGAAGATAACAATAAATACATGATTTATTGGCAATGATCATATCTATACTAAAAATTATATCAAGAGTTATCATGTCAATAATTAGAAATATACATTTAAACTCGAACATTGATATTGATAAAACAATAGAGTAATTATAGGGACCCATTTATATCATCCTTAGAAGGGGTGTATTGATATAAATTGCACATGATAAAATCTCCATAAGAGGATTTAGAATATCAACAGTACATATTAATTTAATTGAATGAGATGACCTTGTATCAAATAGAGTAATAATTTTTTTTGAATATATGTTTATAGTACATATCATTATCATTGGATCAGTATCCACTTCCTCTATATACTCTTCCACTCAATGAAATAGATTAATTCTGAATTTCTGTTATGGGAAACCTTTTCACCTAAAACATCTGATTGAACAATATTTTTAATTTTCATGATGATTCCATTCCACTATCTAGTGTGGAATAAATAAATAAAATCTTTGAAACTGGCATGATCATCCATATCATATAATGTTCATGGGTGCCTCAGTTAAAACCCTATTTAAATATAAAAGATTTCCACACTGGTAACAAAATCATGGACCACTTATAAGCACTGGAAGATGTGTATAATGACCATACGGTCATGAACCACCCTTAGAATCATCCTAATTTATTCATTCCATATGATGAATTCACACTGCCATAAGGAAATAATGGGTATCCCAATGACCCTAACCTTCTAGTAAGGTCTATATCAAACATTAGATCTATATCCAGTACATCAGAATAAGTCTGAATCATCAACGTGAAAATTATAGAAAGAATATTCTTTTGATTTCATAAATATAAACTTTAAGTATTCATATTTTGATTTGATAAAATAAGAGGTGATAATTGCAAAAGCTCATTAAAATTATTTCTATAAAATTCCATGGTCCTATCATCCTTCTCGAGGTTGAAAAAAATAGCGGACTTGAAAAAAAGATCAAATCCTGATAGAACAGGATGGGGATGATAAATGTGTCATTTTCCATTCAACGACCTCAAGTCTCTTCACTACCACCATTGTGTGCCACCATCTCCTACTCGATCTCCGCAACACGAAAATTGGACACATCAACATGATTTCATTAGGTGTGTCTACAAACACAAAAAATCAATCCCTTATTCTAAACAACTCCTCACCCTCTTGAGGATATTTGAGACATTAAATGTTATTGGCATATAGTAATGAAACATTTGGGAACCAATCTTGAGAAAATATCATTGATGTTCCATAGTTGGACCCAGAACAAGAACTGGAGGTGGTTCTTATCCCATGACATGGACAGTTTACACAATCACCTCAACTATATTCGAGTCCATGATAGCAATATATCACTATATATTAGAAGTTTCATCCTCATGGATCCAATTCCCAAATCTTCTCAGAGTAATGATTCTAAAAAATATTAGCATAAAAAATGGATGCCGTCAGATTAACAATAAAACATATAAATAGAGAAATTAATACCAATAAATGGAAATGATTAGTTTCATTTCAATATACCCAAATCAGAAGTTGGGAAAACAATATAAATAATTCTAATGATTTCTTTCCCTAACCACCCCTTGTGACTTATTGTTAATTGGGGAGAAATGTGGCCAAAAAATAAATCTATACTATGTCATATGTCCCCAATATAAATTACAAAAATTGTATACTAAAATCATTGAATAATGAAAAAACAGTCATTTGATAACAATTTTTCCAAAAAAAATAAAAAGTACCCAAGTATCCTGATAACCATGCAAGTCCTAACATAGCCGAAGGGCGTTCTTGATCCCCAATGTACTATTACTATAACCTAGAATCATTCAATAAGGAACATGACAAAACTTTTTCCACTACAAATTTGAAAGCATGGTAACAAATCAACATACATACCAAAGAAATCCCACTAGTATATGAATAAAATAATTCGAATATTTATGAAATATTAATTAATTATAGTAATGTACCAGAAAAACATGAATACAAACAGCTCATGTCCCAACAGATGCAACTCTACATGTCTACTGTTCAACACCAATAACCACATCTACATGGTTCCTTATCCCTACTCTAACATTGAATGAGATAATCTAAAAACCCATTAAGGAATATGTATGGTGAGAGATAAACCACCAATATGGTGTCACCAAGTATTCCATAACATATTCCAGTATTAAATTAACCAAATCGATATTTCAATTTTTACAAACAGGATTGGAATTTCATAAGAATAATTAAAGAAATCCATGAATTACATTTCAAATAATGTAAATACTTCATGTAAAAACATTACATTTCAATTGATGGAAAATTTCTAGAACAACAAAACATTACAAATTTTATTAAATAAACACATTTATATAAAATAGTTGATATAAATCAAAAGCCTTGAAAAAAAAATTATAATAATGGCATATATTAATTTGAAATACAAAAAAGCCAGAAACAATGTCATATACTAATGATGTTCTGATAGTTTCGGGCTATAGGGACTCAAAACATAAAGCAACATGAATATATTTATATAACATTATTTTAAATCATTTTAATGAAAAATTCTCACCATATTAGAAGGGATGTGATGATTTATATATATTTTTTGGATTATTGTAATATATAATGTTTCATAAAAATAACTCACTATATACCTAAGGATTTTATGTTCTCTAGTTGAAATAAAGTCATTGATGAATATTGTATATGAAGAACACTTAAAATAAAATTAATCCCAATATCCATCACAAATATCCTAATTATTTTTAAATACCATGATACTGGTTATTATTGAACAACATGACTTTACCAATATATAAACCAAAGGTTACTATCAAAAACAATTTTAATACATTATCAGAATATGAAATGGAAATAAATTTATAATTCAATTTCACAATCCACCATAACAAATTTAATTCATGAATTTCACTTTATACAAGATATCAATATTTTCACAATAAACCCCTAATTCAACAGAATTTGGTTTTTTAAAAAACATCCATAAAATTTATTTTAACTATTATATTAAATAAATTAATAGAAACAATTTACATAAAATCCACAATTTGAATTATGAAATTTAATTTTCAATCATTTCTATAAACACACCAGAATTCAATTAGAATTTGTGTTATCTGAATAAAACCCCAAAACCCATTGTGTAACCCCAATTTAATGGAATGTTTTTTTTTCCCAAAAATAAATTGAATTATATTAAATGAAAATTAAATAATTTAATTTTATTAAAAAAATTGATATTAAATAATGTAATTTAAGGTTAACATAAATTGGTCGTCAGGTTTGAGGCACCTAATTTGGGATCATGGAATCTCATATCACAATGTTGGACCTGAAAAACATTAATGGAGAATAAAAAATAAAGGAAATATAAGATAATATTAGGCTTTGATGAAAAATTTGATAATTTGATTTTCAAATAAACATAGGGATTCACAAAGCCATTGGGAGGAGAAGAATGATCGTGGGGGATATAGATCGGGGTGAATAATCTAATCAATAAAAGATTAATGAGTGTTTCTCAAGCATTGAATTTTTTTTGGAGGTATATTAGGATAAGAAAAATATTCTGGGAGCTGCAAGGGTGGGATAAATTGTGTATGAGTCATTCCAGTCATTTGGGGACATAAAAGGAGGTATGGGTTTTCAATTAACCAAAATTTTGATAAAAACTCTAAATCCCCCCTTTTATATCCATTATTGAATGGAATAACCTATAATAAATTTCTCCAAAGATGAAAAATCCAATGTTGTGTTTTTGTCCACATAGGTCCCTCGTAGAAGTGATTCGATGCTTGGGGAATGACCTTTTCTCTCCTCCTAGTTAGTTTCATAATGATGATCTCTATCTCCCCCACTTTCCTTCTCTTCCATAGTATTTTTTGAAACCATCTGTTGATTTGTTTATATAATACCCACATATTTTTTCAAATAAATTCTTGAATCTTATATCATTATTGTTTTTATCCCCCACTTGATTTTTCCATGTACGTGTTTGTTGATGAAGGTCTCGTGATCCTGAGTTAGGTGGATCTATCATGGTTCCTAATTTATGTTAACCCCAGAATTCATTATTAGATTTCAATTTATTGAATTATATTTTTATTAAATGTATTACAATTTATTTTTTTGGAACAAAATCTATATAATTGTGTATTTAAATAGGGATTTCACATTATATAAGGGAAACTCCAAATTTCATTGAATTAGATTGTATTTATATAAAATAATGAAAATTAAATTTATTAATTTTAATAAATTATTTGACAAAATTTGTTTCATATTTTTTATAGAAATTAATTTCTGAAATGTATTTGATTGGAAATTTTGATGAAAACCACCAATTATATTAAATTATTGTATTATTGTGAATATGATGTAATCGTGTGAACAATAAAATCACTACACTTAATTTTTTAAAGTGTTTTGTGAAATTTAATTAGAAATTGATTTCAATTTTTTATTGTGTATATTTTTTAACACAGGTTTTTGATAGAAACAATAGGGAATTAATGTTGTGATGTTATGTTTTTTTAGAAACCAATTTTAGGGGGCTTAAAAAAATTATAAGATTTTAAATTGAGAATGTGATAAATTTTTAGAGGGTTCTTGAAATAAATTTCCCATCATAGATTTGTTTTTTTACTATAGAATATTTAATACATTTGTAGTTAGTGAGTTATTTTAACAACACATTACACATTACCATGTTAGAAAACATAAATTCATAATGTAACATCCCTTAGGCCATGGCGATGTGTTCTATTTAGCCTAATATCCCATGGATGATTGTAAATATTTCTGGGTAACATTGAGTGTGGAGTCCCTATATACTAGACTGTCATAAATTCATGGATCATGATAATGTATTTTGTGTGTTATTATTTCAAATGAATATTTTACAATATTATAAATTATTTTACATGCCATATTATTTTTTTAATTTGTTTTATATAAAATGATTACTTAATCCATTTTTTAAAAGTTAATTATTTTAGACATTCTAAATCAATTTAAATGAAAATCCTTTGATGAATTTATTTATATCTTTTGAAATGAGAAGTATGAGTTTTTTAAATTATGCTTATGAATTCCAAAACTTATAGATTTAAATTGAATTATCTTCTAGGATTATTTCCTCTTTACATCTATTATGGATTATTTGATGAGACTCTAATTTGATTTTATCTCACATGCAACATGTGCCTTCAAGTGTTTGTAGATTAAATCATTCTTGGTTCGAGTATGTGTAAGGAACTAAGTAGATATGGTTGTAGCTATTAACCAGTGGACATAGAGAGTTTCATCCATTAGAACATGGGATGTTTATCTTTATGTTACTATTGTACAATTTAGTAGTACACTGGGATTTTCAACTTGTATGACTTCTGGTACACATCATATAGCATATATTCTTTTGTATAAATATTTATTATTTATCATTCATCACATTAATAGTGGAAAAATCATTCCCACATTCTGTTTTTTGGATTTACGGTGCTTTTCACCAACCCTTCATGACATAGAATTCCCATCGGGGAATGTCAAGACTAGATCAGATATAGAGTAACCAGGGAACTTAGGCTAGTTCATGACACCAATTCATCTTTTAATCAATAAAATAAAATTTTAATTTTATATTCCAGAAGATTTAAAATATCATATGATCCAAAATAGATTGATAAGATGTTCCTTCTATCCATAGTTATCATCATTACAAAATGGTTATCACTGGTAATATTGTATAAGTAAGTCATTGTATGATGAAGAAATACATATATCACTAAAACCTAATCCAAAGATCAACGTAAGCCATTACATATTAATTGAATCTTATAATAGTTTGAAAATTTAAAATTTATAAATGAATTCAACAATATTTATAACATTCATAATGTTTAATTGAAATGAGAAATATTTAAAAAATGAAGGTATAAAATAATGAATAAAATTGTAATAAAATACTCCTGTAAAACTTCATCCCATGACTGGTGTCTGAATGTGTAACTCATTCATCAATTATAATATTTTCCTTGCGGTAACGAGGAAACCATGATCGATAATTAATATAAAGTGGTTCTATGTTAATCACCAAAGAAACATAGATCTAAAGGGTTTCCATCATAGTTGTAACTGATCCGGGATAATGGGAAACAATGTAATTTAAGGAGAATCTCCCATGAAATTCTCACAATAATGATTATAAACATGTCTATGTAATACATCCATTATAAATAATAAAATATGTAGTTGATGAGCCTTAGGATGTCACTGGGGAAGTTCATGTCATGCTATATATATAGATTTTATCCAACTAATCCTATATCATAATAATGGGATCCTATTGTTTCATACTGATCATCAAGAGGTAGACATTTATTGGGTTCTTCGGTTAGTATCATCCAACAAACCAGCATCCTTGAATCAGAATGAAATCATCTAGTTCCCAAAGAATTCCCTTTATAATCAATGATATAACACAAATCATGAATTCCTAAAAAAAATCACAGTCCATGTGCATAAATATAAAATTTACATTTAATTCAATACAATTATTTTACCCTATGTAATCGATGACATTTAAAAAGTCAATTCCATCATGCATTTCCTTTCATTATATTGACATTACCGAGTAGCATACATTCTTTTAATTAAAATCGTGCAATTAATGATCAATTAATAAGGTAAACAGTTAAACCTTTCATAAACATGGAATGGAATTCTATGGACATGCCACAAAATATTAATTTACATTTAATAAGCCGAATTAATATACTAAAATATGATTTCCCTAATATCATTGGAATAAATCAGTTGCATTTAATCACATTCATTATGTGGTCCAAGTGGAAGTGACAGGGTACAAGCTATTAAAAATTTAATGATTCAATTGAAAATTAATATAAGGTGGATTACCATTACTATAGTGAAGTTTAAAAACACCTAAATGATGGTTCAGATGTTTAAAAACACTCAAATCCCAATTATTGTGTCTCACCATACATGGGGTGATGGGGTTGTATATGAATACACCAACATCCAATCAAATATATGTAAATAAAAAATCCATATTGTTATAAAGACTAAAATATATGTATATAAATTCAATAAATATTGCACAATGAAATCAGATTTCCACACGCTTTATTTATATAGTCAACTCACTTTAGTAATGGGTTATAAACCATGCATTTTATACTCATACGACACTCATAATACAGTATTTAACATTAATTTAGCATGGATTAGAGTATATCAATGAAACTGGAATAAAATTCTAAATAATGATAACTAGGTTGTGATTATGATAAATAATGGGTGGAAAAAATTACTCGAGTATATACCATAGCACGTACAATGTGATGGATGGAAACTCAATTAGTTCCCAAATTAAGAATGTCTCTTAATCCCACTTTTAGGATTTAAAACTGATCCAAAATTAGTGAAATGGGTGTTTTTTCACTAGAACATGTAATAGAGAATATAGGCTTATATCAATGGATCATTCTGGTAAAAATCGGAAAACATCCTAGAAAACAGCTGGTTCATGGTTTGGATGCATGATTTTTCAAAATGTCTTCCAATGATGCTCGGTCACCTGAATGATGAATACTACTGCATAATTATTTTATAATGTTAGGAAATAATTTTACAACCATACAAAATCAATCTGCATGAAAATGAATATGATCTGCATGGTTAGGTCTAGCTATCTACCCTACACACACGTTTTACAATAACAATGTGATGTGTTAATAATCAAAAAAAGATGGTCTCTAGGATCCAAAAATTCCCCCTGAACATATGATACCATCCAAACTCATTAGAAAAGAATAAAAAGACTATAATAAGGTGTTATATTGAAATTTAATGGATCTATAACTGAGTGAAAACTGGGTTCTTTCAGGATCAATGATATGTCCTTTTTTACCCTTACTAATCAACATAACTAACAATTTTTAATTCTATAATAACTATGACATGAATAATGGTTTTACAAATCATATATATAATAGAGATTTTAGTTTTTAATAACATAGTTTGAGATGATATATATTACTTATGAAGAAGTTATTAATATATCCATGTTTCTAACCAAACTGTTCTAATATGATTTTTAAAATGGTATATAAGTTATTAAATGAAAATTAATCTATTAATATGTTATATAAATATATGAAAAATATATAATAATATTGTTTTTATCAATTAATGGTTTTTTATCCTTGTAAAAATAGATGATAAAACATTAGTGAGAACCATTATGATAATATTATTTAATTTAAAACATTTTATGTTTTAGAAAAATATGATTGCTGTTTTCATTGAAAAATTTCCTTCTAATGTTACAATAATTTGTTATTCGATCGTCAAATCTTTGGATAATGAGCCCAAAAAATTTTCATGAAATATATATCATCTATAATTTTAATAGACTGTGAGTGTTCTTTTACTGTGCACAATGTTTCTCACTCCTAGCAGATATGAATTGATTAAATCATATTCATATTATGGGAAATCCTTGATTATTTGAATAGATGATGATTTTGAATGATCATGATTAATCCAAAGGTGTAACATATTGATAAGTAATTTTTTGGATTCAGACATCCAATAAATGATTTTAATGATTTACCACTCTGATCAATTTTTCATGATGGTCATGTTAACCATTTGGTTTTCAATGATGGATTATATATCAAATTATGATTAAAATTTGATAATATGTTTGAATTAATAGTTAAATACTATATTTTTACTTATAAAAAGTCTTATGATATGATATTGAGTATACTCATCAATAAGATGATAAATTAATAGTGAAACCCTATAATGGTTTGATGGTTGATGATGAAGTCTATGTTTATTCAACAGTTTTAGATTATTGGAATGTGCATCCTATATAACATGTTATTCTCCAATTGTATGAATATTACATTATCTTAAGCATGTGTTATCATTCTCTACATGAATCCAACATCAATTATAGTGGAATATAAGTCATGTTTTATATTCAATGAAATAAATTGATCATCTATTAGTGAGATGATAACAATAAATATCCAATGATAATAAAATCCATTTTATGGGTCATTTTTATTATTCTAGAATTTTTTTATCATAGATTAGTTGTGAGAAAGAAATTATGAATTATATGCCTATTATTAGTGTTTTTCTAAAGTGATTTTTATTAATCCACTGAAAAGTAGTGTTCATTTATCAATAGAAATTATTTATATTGAATAACTTAAAATAAATACTTCAAATTGAGTGGCCCTGGTTGAGTAATTAAAAATTAATAAACAATTATAAGAGAACATATAATTGGGATTCAAACTACCATGTGTATCTCCTTTTGTTGAACTTTTTCATTTTTTAATAAGAAATATGGTTAAATGTGGATCTATATTAACTACAGACTATTGAACATGATCATAATCTGGAAAAGTTATCATATACCACATATTTATGTCCTAATTGATTAAATGTGAAGTGATAAATCAATCCAAACTTTGATATTCATACGGGACAACACCAACTATGGATCAAAAAGGTGGATATACATGATAAAATGTCCTATATATGTTATAGACACTATGAATATATAATTATGTTTGATTTTTTAATAATTCCATCACTACCATTATTTATTTATTAAATATAGATTCATAAAATACATTGGGAAATCTATAGAAGTCATTTTATATGATATAATGATATATTCAAAGAGAATAGTAGAGCATGAAGAACAGATGATAATTATTCAAAATACCCAGAGGATGTATAAGTAGTATAAAAATATTACCATTTTTTTATTTTTTATTTCAAATGGTTTTATTTTTGATTCATTAATCACAAGTGATGGAATATATATGGATCTATCAAATACCAATGTTATAAAATGTGGTAATATACCAAATACAATGACTGAGATCAATAGTTTTTGTAAATTTTATTAATATTGTCTATATATTGGATAACTTTTCATGTCTATCTAATCCAATCACCATGACAACATAGAAGGGATACATGTTCCATTTGACAAATTAATATCAATGAAATATAAAGGAACAAATGATAAGTTTACTCAAAACCCATATTTTTAAATTAAACTAATGTGAGAAAGGTTTTGTAATATATAATTATGCATAATAGAATGCTATGAAATTTATTTCTATGGAGAATGGTAGGATCGTATCATATGAATCATACCAATTGAAGGATCCTGAAATAATTTAACAAAATAATGATTTGGAGTTAGGTTTGGAATTCTACCAACAAAGAAATAGTGGAATTATCAACATAGATAAATGTGTACTATATATATATAATTAATGTTTAAATTACATTTTCACAGATACATAAATGAATATTCCACATAGATTATGGTTGGTGATGGCTATGGAAAATGAATTATCAATACATTGATACCCTAGTAAAGAGAACATGGTGGTATATCATATGATTTGAAAGGATCATGCTAGATTTTTTATGATGGAAATAAAAATGTTCGAATATTTATGGATTTGAAATGGATGGATCATGAAATCATGTAAAAAGGGTTAAATATTATATTTTTAAAATGATAGTTCAACTATTTATAAATCTGTAAATAAAAGAGAGGAAGAAGAATGTTGTGGAACAATATATGATTTTGAGAATTTTTTCTATGTTTTTACAATTATTGTGAATAGATTATATAGTGTATAAAACTTGTATATGTTTCATACATACCATATTTTTAGTATGTTGTTTTGCATGTGGCTCATTTTTAATCGTTCTCTATTCATCACAGATATACCATGAAATATAGAAATACGAAAGAGTATTTTTAGTGGGATGCCCTCGAGAGAGATAATACGGAGTATATATCTAATTTATTGGTGTATTATAAAGATAAAGGTGAATGATAAAATTATAATGGCAGATTTCATGTATTACCAAAAATTGAATGGATAAAGGAAAATCGTCATCGTGTATTTCTTCAATAGCCTCTATCAAATGTTTAAACACCATAATGATATTTTTTTAATATGGATCAAATGAAAATTCCATCACAAATCAATACTATTATAGATGATTTATCACTTAATAAAATTTTTTTGATATACATTATGTATATATAAAGGTTTCAAGTAATACTATATTCTATTGTATATGATCAGGGTATATGGTTTACATTAAATTCCTTTAAAAGTCTTCAACAGGAACCTAATACATAGTTTGGTTTTCACACATTGTTTTAATCATAAAAATAAGTATAGAATGAGAGAAACATTAAATCCACTTTGGATATGATGAAATCATGTAAAATTTATTGTAAATAATTTTGGGATCAATTACTTCCTCTAGTGAATTTTTTCCAAAATTTATAGCTTTTAAATAAGAATTCATATTTTTATATATTCATAATTCTTTGAAAAAATTATTATATATCCAATATTTTGAAATTATGTTGGGGAAATAAAGATAGTGGGACATATTCAATGTTTAGAAATTGAAGAGAATGTCTGGTCATTTTAAAATAACACCAATACCACTTAGAATAAATAGAAATTTCATAATGACAATCATTATTGTGATATGGAATTTTAATTAGCGATATGGTTTCGGTAAACATTTCCCATTGTATGTAAAATTTGATATTTTGAATGAATAAATTGGTTACCACCAGTTATATTTTTCTTTCGCATGCCCTTGATTTAGTAGGGAATTTTTTTTATCAAATGGTCCTTTAACCAAAATTATCTCAAAACAATATTTGTTCAATGTGTCCCTCCTGATAAATGAGTACATTACCCGTAATATGTATTGAAGTCATATGTGATACTACCAGAGAATGAAAATTAATCTGAGGAACTATCTATGGGAATTTTTGATTGCAGATTGAATGGTATTTGTAATTATACCACTCACTCGTACAATGAGCTTCAGGGAAACCACCAATATGAGGAATCTACATGATTTCCTGAGAATATGATGTGGTCTAAGTAATATCCGATTTATATATCACAATAATGAAGTATAAAATGAAAAAAGTATTTTAATGGAGGTAGAATATAACACCCTTATATTTTATAAATAAATTTTTTAATTAAACACATTTTCTTTGATGATTTTTTTGAAGAAACTCATAGATTAATATAATTTTGATATACTATTAAAATGTTATTAATTTATGTAATTGTTATAACATGGTCACTATATATTATGGTATTAATATTAATTCCTAATTAATAAAATTATATGTTTTACACATGTATAAAATAATTTCAGTAGGTTTTAATTTATTAGAAATAATGAAAACATCTTTTCAAAGTATAACAACTGTTTTCTTAAGAAAATATTTTATCCAAACATTGTGTCTTTTTATATAAATATATTAAAATAATAATTTTTTTAAAATTATTATAATTAAATTTATTAAATTTATTCAATGAATTTTTTTATAATTCATTTATTAATTTTAATTCATTAATGGGTTATAAATAAATACATTACTTTATTATTATTATTTTTTTCATAACAAAATGTTTCGTCCCATTTTAATCATGTATCTAAAAATAAAATTTTAAAAAATTTATTTGAAAATGCATTTTAATAATTAAAATTTTTTTTAATTTAAATTCCAAAAAAAACTACATAGTTTGTTTTGATAATTTTATAGAAATATTAATTTTCAAATGAATAATGAAAAATAACAATTTTAATTTAAATAATAATTCTCCTTCAAATAATTTAAATAGCCTCATTTTTTAATGTATTTTTAAAATTAAATTTATTTCATATAAATTATTATTAATTTAATTTATGTTATTAAGATTAATTTATTTTCACTTTTTTGATGAATGTTTTTTATAATTTTTAAATCCCTTCAAATTGAACTCTCTATTTCCATCACATCAATTTGTTCTATTCATTTTAATCCAATAAAATATTGAAATATAATTTTTTTATTTGGAATCCATATATTAAATCATATCTAATAATATTAGTTTTTAAATATAAGATATTATTTTGATAATGAACTGAAATAATAGTAGAAATTTTTTAATATAGATTAGGGTAAAACATGTTTTCTTGGGGGAAAAATTATGCGATGCAGAATATTATAAAATGAAAACTCAATAATTTATATTTTATTTAAATATTTAATAATATAAATCAAAAAATTAAATATATATACATATAATTTCATATTAATTGAGAATTAATTTATTGTTTTGTATAAATTATTAAACTTTAAATGAAGGACATTGCATATCTTGTGCTCCGAACACAAAATAAACTTTTGAATCAAAAATTAAAAACAAAAGAATATTTTCAATCCATAAATATTTCATTTTTCCTTATTATTATCATAAAACAATCCTAGGGGTGCTTTATATATAATAATAATGTGGTTATCTGATGAATTCTTACCATTATTAACTAAACAATTTTATTTAATATTTTCTTCCACATACATCAAATATTATCAATGTATGATGAAATATTAAAATTAATATCTTCTATATAGTTATAATTTTTTATTATAATGACATATATCAAACTCATTTTCCATCAAATGTGAAATGAACATGTAGATTGTGTTTATAGTGGATTTCCTTCTCAAGAACTGATATAATGTGATTTCTATCACCGCCTCTCAATGATAGATATATTAATGGATTTAATTACTATATATTATATTTAGTTCATTAATAAACTTAATTTATAATGATATCATATATACCTTCTTATCATCCAATATAATGGAAAATTATATCACAACGAATTTGTACATACAGACCACCACCACCGGAAATCAATAGTATTTTATTATATTTAAAATCATAATGCGTAGTAATAATAAAATATTTAATTAATATATATTATTTAAATTACATTAATATGTTGAAATATTATAATTATATATTTTATATCATCCATATAAAGTGGTAACAACATTTATTTTGGCCTATGACCTAACGTCTCTATAATTCATTTTTTAATCTCTAAATTATTGGGTTACTCTTCATATTTTCATGACGAAAATATATATTATTTTTCTCATGATTATAATTGTATATATTATTTAACACTGATAAATAAAAAATTAAGAAATCTATAGAACCAACCCATACATGAAAAAATATATTTATTAAATGAAAAAACAATAATAAATATTTTTTAATAATAGAGTGATAAATGATAATAATAATTATATATATATATACATATATATATATATATATAAATTTGGGTATGAAATATGTGTTTAATAACATTTTTTTTATTAATCATTAGGATATACAATGTATGAATGATGTTGGACCAAAGATAATGTATTTTCATCTCACATTTTTTTCTTTGAGGCACTATACATATTCACCACTAGTTTCTATAATGATGTGTATATACCACACATGAATTTATAATATGATTCATCATATGAATTTGTTTTTTATTTACATTTCCAAATAAGGTATGTTATTTCATGGGGATTATGATTCATATTTTTACAATGTTGAATGTGATTTATGCTACAGTCTAATTGTATATCTGGATTGTTTATTATTATGATTTTGATGATGATGTATTATAAGAAAACTCTCAAAGGAATGATTACTTTTTTTATATAATGATTATATAATGAAATTAAAATTATTCCTTTAAAAATAAGATCATTTTTTAATGATGTTACCGAATTATATTTTTTTTAAAAATTACATAAATGATAACACTGGCAGAGAATCCATTTTCATCCATAACATTTTTTCTAAAAATATCATCAAATTTTTTATTAATTTTATGATTTGATTGTTTAATTACATCTATTCCAATTACATAAATTTTGGAAAATATATACAAATTAATCATATTATATTTTCTTAACATTTTTCTTTTGAATTATTATAGTAAATGTGAATGGAATATTTATTTTAATATACACTATATGAGATGAATTTTCTACCCTCTAGAATAATCAATTCACTAAAGTGTATTTGAAATGATTCAAAAGTAATATCTAGAGAAATGTTTTAAATGATATTATTTTTTTTTGGATTTTATATTTTGGATTTCAATGATAATGAATATGATATCAATAAATGTTCACCATGGTGTTGTAGAATAATTTCTATTTAAGAATAAATAATTTGACCATTTAAAATAATTTCTAGGGATATGATCTAATGATACTGTTCTTATTTATTATAGATATTGTTTATGATTGATACAAAAATATGTTTATTAATATCATTCATTTTTTGGTTTATTCTATAATGAATTAATTAAATGATAAGAAAAAAAAATTCCCTAGTTCATGTACTTATGAAATTTTAAGAAAAACTATTTTTAACCAAAAGTTATACTATCATGGAAATTTTATAAAAATAGCTTTTGTCTACAGTGTTATGATACTATTAATGGTAAATGAATTTTTTTTCAAACATCTTCATGATTTTCATTATCTCATAGAGGACATTAAATTACATATCACTCAAATACATTATGTAATTATGTATATGTCAATAAATAATTAAGACTATTTGGGGTAGATATCCCAATAAAGTATGGAAATAATCCCAAAAAATACATTCTTGTGAGTGAAAATTGACTACTAGAATGATTTAAGGAGTAATCCCAATCCAGTATGACATTTTTTTTATTCTTACACTACTACAAAGGGCATGATTTTATACGCATGAATGTATATATGAAATCTAATTCTTATGTCAATATTATAATTTCATGGATCATGTTAATGGATTCCTTTATGAATAATTTCATATGGAATGCCATGATTTATAATGTAAATCAATGTTTTCGTCTATGATATATAGTGTGTTGTTTCTAAAAGATAGGTTCTTGTTCTCATTTTTTTATTTTCTTATTATGCTTATATAATCATTTATATCTCAATTTATTACCCTTATTAGGCATTTAAACTCACTGTTTCTTATGTTTTATTTCCAAAAATAATAAATAAATGAATTATGTATTATATTTAAATGAGTGGTAAAAATTATGAGGAATATATTGTAGGATTATGCAGTAAACATGTAAACCATTTTTAAATATCTTTGTTTCATGTGGTACTAGACTAACATAATTTTGGAGAATAATTTTATGTTATGTAATGTATATTCACCTATTATGATGATATATATATATAATATTCATATATATATATAGAACTAATGTGATAGAGCCAACTATATTGAGGTGTTAAAAAGATAGAATATAATTTTATTCTATAATTTCATTAATAACATTTATATTTATAAAAAACAAATAAATTACTAGGCACATTAAGAGTCCTTGTTTTATTATTTTACATTAAATGTGATACCTACCATGGAATATATTATGGCTATGTTAATACCATGATACAGTCACCCATTGGGATTATTATTTTGGATTTTTATTGTTTTGGATTATGATAAATTTCGTAAGGGTATAACCTATCAACTATAAAATTCAGACCCTTGATACAAGTAAAAAAGTAATAAAATGTGTAGTGGAGAACCTGAGGTTATATAGATCACTATGAAATTATGAGTGAAATTAAAATTAAAATCATGAAATTGTATTAATCCCCATATCTTCCACCTAGTATAGGATTCGACGATATGGATGGGATGAATTGGATGTTGTGTGACCATAAGAAGAGTGATTATGGAGGTTTTAAATATTGGGACTCATCCAAAATAGCTAAATAATCCATAAATGTTCATTTTTTGAACTAAAAGTTATGTTTGGAACTGAACACATATAATTCATGTCCATACCTTACTAACATTGTATATGTTTATATACATAAAATCCATTGGAAATGGTTCTACCTTGTTATGTTTTTCCCCATTATTTATAGGGATCCGGGACTCCAAATTCTATTGTAGTATAGTCAGATTCTTCAACACCTATAGGGATCCAACCATATGATTCAAGGATTATGTACCTCAATTTAGTTGAAGAGTTTCTGTTAGGGTTTGACAGGATCCTTATTACATAGGGAGGAAATATAATTATATAATTCTATATAGTGACATATTTATTTGATATTGGTTCCTCCCACCAATTTATATCTACTTGTTTTTTG
This sequence comes from Viscum album, assembly GCA_963277665.1. Taxonomy (NCBI): domain Eukaryota; kingdom Viridiplantae; phylum Streptophyta; class Magnoliopsida; order Santalales; family Viscaceae; genus Viscum; species Viscum album. Next base: position 1,645,289,824 of record OY728145.1, read on the forward strand.
ATATGATAAATATTCAAAATGATTTCATTAAATTCTCTATTGTAATAGAGAAAAATACAACGAAGTGGAAAATTATATGATTTCTTTATCTAGCTTGTTCATGATAGATATCAAACATGGATGTAGTTTATGATTCCATGATTCCCAATCTCAATTTTAATGAAATCATAATTGATATGGATTTCCTTTTTTATCATCATGATGGTGTTGAATTGTTTCTCTAATGTGGTATTTAATTTTTTACCTAAGAGATATTTTTGGTATTTTAATTAAATACTAATCTATGTTTTTTTTCATTTATGAAATACTCACTAAGTGAGTTATTATCTTTTTTTGGGGTGTTGAGATTGATATTTTGAATATAACTATTAGTACAAGGTAGGAAAATTATTATTATATTTTGATTAATTATTCTATAATTCTCTTAAATTCTTCGTGGATTTGTTACATCACATCGTCTACAAGAATGTAGAACCATTTATCCTATTTTCTGTTGATGAAATATCAGTTTATTTGATATATGAGTATGTTAATGAGAGAAAATTTAACAAATATTTGTAAGACCTATAGAATCAAAAAAAATTATGATATAGAAATTAAATTTCATTATCAGATAAGTACTTTTTTATAGACACATAATTTCTATGAATGAATAATAATTTGATCTTGGGAAGGTGATGTTTTCTTTTTCATTACATGATCCAGAAAATACCATCCATATTTATATAATTTCTGATAATTATAAATAGTATTAGAGTTTTATCGATGATTTATCAAAAATAGTTTCACAAATGACTACACTTACCATTAAATGGTTGAAAATATGCTGATATTCTAAGTGTTAAACGTCATTTGATGTGTTGAAATACTTTTTATTTTGACTCCTATATTGATCATTCATGATCATGGAAAGGAATATATCATTTTATATGATACCTTGGGGTATTTTCATGGGGTTTATGATATGTTAGAATGATCAATTGAGGTATAAGGATATTATTAATTTCATTTTAATGAGTATTGATACAACACTATTGATATGGATTATTCTGTAGTTATGTGTTTCATTAAATGATAAAAACAATTACATTATCTATAATGGTTTATAGTATTTTTTATCAATTTTTTTTGTAGAATTGTAATTTTATAAAATGAATTGAATCTCATCAAGAGGATTTGGGTATAAAATATTCATACATTTGATTTTTACATCTCCTACCCCACTAGGAGATTATGTTTCTACACATATACTCTCAATTTGAAGATTCTTCTACATACTCTTATAGAATAAAAGGATAATGGGGACGTGATTGAACACACAACCATATTGTCTATATATTATCATGATATTAATATTGATATTGTTTTGACTAGATATCTATTTTTATCACCCCCATTGAGTATGATCAATAGGTTTGTAATGGTTTTACTATTATATAGGAATGAGAGAAACCTTTATATGGGGAGACCATACCTATTAGCTATCTCCATTGTGATGGTATTATTCACACGATATCAATTTTTGATTATATATTACATGATGAATTAATTGTTTTTAACTATTATATTTCATTATGGTATATTCTTAATGGAACCTAAAAGGTATGTTATGACATGATACCTAGAATCTAAGGGCTTGGTAGGAATCATGACATCATATATTTTTTGATCGGTTGGTAGACCTGCTAAGAGATCATGGATGTAAATATGAAACCATTTAGTCTGGTCCACCCCATTATGTTACCAATTGTTAAATGATATGATGTTTTCACTAAATTCATTATTTAATTTCCAAATACTCTATGATGAATGAATTGAATCCAGTGTTTATTAATAGACTGATAAAATCATTCCATTTAATATTTACTAAGGGAAACTTCAATATTTATAAAATGGTAATGTTGTATATATAGTATATCATGATGGTATATTTGTTTCCCCATCAATTTTCATTAATAGGTACCCCAGGTTCACATCCAAATGATGGAAGGCTCTCCAAGAAGAGATGGGGTCTCAGGATCCATTCATCACCACATACTATCCACAAATTAGTGGTCAATAAGAGAATGTTGTTCAATTCCTATATTATATTCACTGTGAATGAAATAAGGATTTATTTTTATCATGGGATTAACATAACAACCCTTAAATTGCATCGATACACATTATATTATTTTTTATAACATTTCATTCATTATAGAAATACAAAACGAAATATCATATTAGTTTAGTTTCAATGGAAACATGGAAATGTAAACAATAATTTCATAACACATCAAATTATCCTCCAACATATTTCATCAAAATTAGAACCCTTTTTATATTTCATAATAAATAAAAATCATCATATCCTTGAGAAAATAAACATAATAATGGGTGGGCCTAGAATCTTAATAATTTAAGCAAGGGATAGATTAATAATTTCATAATGATTTGAATTTGAACATAAAATATATTTGAAAATTATATCATATATATAAAATATCATGCTATCGTTTCATGGAATAAATCATATAGAATGACAAATAATAAAAGAACATATTTTGTTAGAGCGGAACAAAAAACATGAAATTTTGGCATACACATAATCATATAAAATAATTTCCAAAGTATTAAATTAATTAATGACAATAAAATATTATTTGATTGAGTTCACTCCCCATACCATTGTTTTAATCATGGTTAACTCCCATGAAAATCTTTGTAGTCATGGTTCACTGCCAAGACGATCATATTAGAAAATTTCCTTTACTGAAATGAGTTAACAACCCATTCCATCCATGTATACCTAATTATATATAAATCATTACCCAATTCATTGGATGAAGATATTGGTTCTACAAACAACATAATAAAAACCACAAAAAATGTGCAGCAAGAAAAAAAGTACATCATATCAAAACCCCTGGAATATATTAAGTTTCATAAAAATCATTTAATCATTACAGAACGCATGTAAATTATTATTTTTTGATAAATATAATTCCATTGTAAATATACGGTTTTTTATAAGAAATTAGAATAAAATAATTGTAACATACTTCCATTAAATCATATATATCATCAAATACATTTATCTCATATTGGAAATTAATGTTGACATATAACTTGAAAAAAAATTCAGACGAATATATTAATTTTTATTTGAGATATATTTCATTTATTTTATGTGACAACTAATTATAAAAAAATTTCATCAAAAAATCCTTATAATATTTTTAAGGAAGACATAAATAATTATGTCATCATGATGGATGAAATTTCCATTTATGTTATATATGATAAAAAATTTCATTCATACTTTGACTGGAAAACTCAATTTACCTCATGCGGAAAATGAAAACAACATTCCTTTAAAACTATGCATTATAAAGTAATAATTGGGTAAAAATGAATTAAAAAACCCATAGGAAAATTGTAAAAGCGTTTTTTAATTTTTTGTTAAAAAATTTGACATGGATGCTAAATATTCCCTAACAAATACATAATACGAAACAATCCCAAATATTTTTCAGATTGTGAAATAATTATTCATTATTTTATTAATAATAGAATTATATTCCCAATCGAAGAAATAAAATTATAAGGATTTGAGAATTACCACAATCATGTGGTTGATACTCATAATGGATATTTATGTGAAGAATATACACCACATAGAAGAAACATGTTGTGTATAACGCATGTTTCGCACAGAAATAAGGATGTGACCAAAATCCCTAACCATAAGTCTTGACTTCTTCCAACCAAGTTAAAACATGTGGAATAAAAATATATGTTTATTATATATAAAACTTTTAATAATACTGATATATATATATATCATTTATGATTTACATATCTCTTAATATTACCCATGTTTTAATATTTCCTTATTAATGTTACACTCCAAGTAACACCCTCACTGTTTTTGGTTCATATTTTGAATTGTTATTAATGTTACTCTTATATATATCATTATTTAATCATACAAAGATTTATAAAAATGGTATAAAAATCATATTTATATATTCATTATAAATGTAGTCATATTCATTCATAAAATATAGAGATATAAAATAAAATTCACCAACCATGGAGACAACATGTCATACATAAGAATGAATGATATTCTAATTTTATTGTTTCTTAAAAATAAATTAACACATATGATATCATATCATTCAAGAAATTTGTTAATATAATATATAAAATATATGTACCTCTAATTATTCATTATTACCATCCATATGAAATATTGGTAAATAATGAATCAAAATACATCATGAAGATGGTAATCTATACGTACGCACGAGTGACGAAATCAATTTCTCAAAATATTATACGAATGGTAAAAAATTTCAAATTCTATTATCATTCAAGAAACATTTTTATATCATAAATGTAATATATAAATATTATAACCAATATATTTTTCCTTCAAAAATTATTCTTATGGAAAATGAATTGTATCTCTATGTGGAGATTGTATGTAGTGCCTATGCACAATTAATACTTTTATTTTTTGGTAGATTGTAATTTTGATCTATATGGGTGTGTTAATAATACATAAAATAGTCACCATAGTTAATATTCTGTTGTTATTAGTTTAGGATATATACTATATATTTAAAGGAGGTATGGAATACTATAAAAATGGAATGTCTGGTTAGAGTAATTTACACTTCGTCAGAACAACTCTTTTTAGATATCCTCTAAAGGACTCTAGAGTTGGACCTTTGAAAGAAAATGAACATCTATAATTTTTCTATATGTGATGATAAGGTAAATATTAAGGTTTTATCTAGATATTACGCTCAAAGTGAAGTGAACAAGTGAGGGAGGAGGCACCCTTTAATTATTAATGTTTGAGGTACATTTGGAATTTCTAAGAACGTATTAATTTATAATAGATTTTATATCAACCGAAATACATAAAAATAAAATTCATTAGAAGATACGATAAGATAATTTTATAACATAATATTCCAAAATAAAAATTATAAGTGATTTAATGTAATATTAAGCCTTATCATTTAGATTGACCCTTAGTTAATATATTTTAATTTTAAATATGATAACAATGTTTATAATGATAATTGATTTTAATTTTTACATACAATGTTTCATGTAGACCATTAATGTTAAATTTAAAATATTTTGGACATTATAGGATCCATTTGTTATTTTTTTATATTTTCATGATCATTTAAATATTTAACAAAATATTACATATATAAATATCAATAATGTCAATTTTGACTCTATTCATTATTTTTTTATTAAAAAATAACATAAAACATATTATATTAAAAAAAACAATAATAACCCATCATTAACATGAATAATGAATCCAAAAAATTAATGTATGATATTAATTATATCATATTGTATTTATTGATACATTTTTAAAAATGTTTAATTTTTATTTTCATTAATCAAAAAATAACGTCATTATTATTGTTGAATCTATTATGGTGCTAAATTATTTCATAAATAATTTAAATAAATTACTATAACAAAAAATAATAATTTTTCAAATTACTGTTTATTGGTAAATTTTATTTCCATATAATTTGATATTAATAATGATAAATTTATTAAACATATGAGTATGACATATTTATCTTTTCATTAAATAAAATTTAATAAATGTCTTACTATAATAAAAGTGGAAAAAATGTTTATAATTCATTCCTAATGATTAATTTATTTGAATGCCACTCATGAAATTAAATTAGTACATGTTTTAAGGTAATTTAATATTAATTAAAATATTTTTTTACACTTAATTAAATGATTTACCTTTTCTCATGCAAATAAAAAATTACTAAAATATCCATTGATAATGTCAACAAATAAAAAAAACTTTTTACATATTTTTGACCATCTGATTAAAAATATGGAATCCTTTTTTAAAAACATAAAATAAATAATTTTTAGTAATTAATTTAATAATTATCCTATAGATGGGGTGAGAAAGTGGATTATTAATTTCAAAACATTCAAATGATTTAATAATTATATATATAAATTCAATGTAAAATAGATGAAAATGACATAAATTAAATTAAATGATCAATTTATGATCAATTTATATTTTAAAAACTATAAAAATTATAATTTAACATTATAAATTAATTGATAAAAAAATTCTATTAAATTTTAGTATTATTTATCTATTCATCATAACACGTGTCTTATTAGAAAATAACCAACAATTACACAAAATAAAATTTTCATATTCATATTTAAATGAAAATTTTTATTTTTTGAAATATATTTTATAAATGTGGCGAAATTTTGATTTAAAACAGGTTCACCCATAAATGGTGATAAAATTACCTTATTTAAATATACATGTTTTTATGAATGAAATTGTGTTGGTTCTTATCTTATCAATATTAAATATATTAGACAATGGTCAAAAATAATTCTATGAATATATATCATATATATTTCTTTAATAAGATCCACTGATTATATTTAATTTATTTTATTAAGAAAAAACGAGCTTTGGAGTCTAAAATTAAATAAATGTGTAGTATATTGAATTTTGGAATATTTTCATTTATAATAAATTAGTAACAAATGAATTAAATTAGAAACCTTATTTTTTCATAATTAAGAAAATACTGGTATTAAAATATAATAAAATGTAAAAAGTATATATATTTTTATTAAATAATAATTTCTTAATAATATAATATTTTTTCGTAAAACGTGGACTTGCGTGTAATGCAGTCCATCGAAGGAATGTGACAATTTGTGAAAAAAAGCCAATAATAGTTCTTCATATAACACAAACTAATATATTTGTATCTTATTTTGAAAATATTACTTGGTGCTGTGTATAGATAAATCTTAACATGATAATTTCATATACCAAAAGTTATATTATGTGTTGTAGGAAATGAAATGTATCGAAAATATTAACTAAACATGAAATTAATATTTCCAGAAATATTTGCATGTTAAATTATGGCCCATATAAATTGAATTTCTCCCCCAAAATTCCGATAGGTTATCGAAGGCTTAATAATTTATTGTCAATATCATATAAATACACATCATAAAAATGAAAAGTAGAACATCCTTTTAAAAAGGAAATTAAGAAACCGAATGGTTACCCAAAGTATTTCATAATTAGGTTTCAACATATGAGAATTATAGGGGATGTGAAAACAAGGAATTTGAAGAGAAATATAACTACCTTGTTCTGATATATAGTAACCGGGAACATGTTCAAGAGAAAGGTAACAATCAAAAAGATATAATAATATGATGAGATAAGGGATAAATTGATTCAATGAATAAGAATGTACTAGGATAAAAATTACATCATTTCGGTGGAACATTACATACATTAAACAAACATATAGACAATGGATGTATTATTTTAGAAAATTTGGATACTTGGAAACATAAATAATTGGTTCATGACACATCAATTTATTCTTTTGTCAATTTATTCAAATATAGTTTCCATTTTAACATACAAAAATTAACAACTATCATTGTCTCCAGCTGAAAAGAAACATAAAAAGGGGTGATAACTAGTGTACAATAAGGGAGAACAAGGGAGATATCAATCATAAAATAGACATAACGAATACAGACATAATAAAAAAAATTAAAAAATATATTGTAAACAAAGATCCTGATATCATTTATGGGAAAAAATTATTGAATTTCATTAGGAATCAAAGAGAATAATCTATTAGAGTATAACATAAGACATGAAATTGCAGCGTACAGATAAATATATAAAATAATTAATATAGTAGTCAATGAATGATATCAAAGTCTATCATAGTACTATGATTTAACTCACCATAACATCATGGTTTCCACATATAACTCCAATGACTCTAGTACTTTTCAAGGTTCACTTTCATGAATATATTAGTAGGAAATGTCCTTTAATGAACCATGTTCACATCGAACTCCAGCTATGTATAAATTTTTAGAAATAAATATATACCTAATTAATTAGGGATATAAATAGTTCCAACATATTATACAATGAAAAATGTACATATTTTTTCCATAAGAACAAAATTAATTCATTTTATTAGTACCCATATATTGATATGATATTCATAAAAATCATTCTAACATACCACAACCTAATGAAAAGGAATGGGTTTCTTAAATATAATTCAATCAAAATCATAACTCATAAAAGAAATAATCAGAATGGTTATATTGAATCATTCCATTATAAATGAATAATTAATAGAAAATATTGTTATCCTAAATTCAAATATAATTTCGGGAGATGACATGAAAACACATCTTCAATAAAATATCCATTCGTTATTCAAAACATTTTCTTTTATATATAATGAAATGATTTTTAATGAGTAAAATATTCATTTAAAATAACATTGTAATATAGTATGGGAAAAATAACGAATTAAGGCTTCAGGAAGGTGGAATAATATATTCATGTTGTATAATATAAAAACATCCCTTTCATACTTTTACAGAAATTTCACTAAGTAACACATTTAAAAACAAAAACTGATTCATTTCAAACCTTTTAGTAAAAAGTAAAAAATGGATAAAAATTACACAAAACATTCATTGTAGAATAGTAGAAATTTTTTTTATGAAAAGTGGAAATGGATAATAATTACTCACTAACGGAGACTCAAAATGTTACAATCCCAGAAATTGATCAGATTGTGAAATAATTACTCATTTTATTATTATCAGGAGAATCAAATACCCCATGAAAGAGTCAAAATTATAAGGATATGAAAATTTAATAATATTATGGTTATGAATTATAAAATACAATCATTGCAAGTATATACACCATATAGATGAAAAAAGTCATTTTTAATGCACGTGTCTCACATAAATAATGATTTTAAAAAAATCCCTTACCTTAAGCCATGTCTTCTTTCACAACTGTTAAAATCCCAGATATAATAAATATATTTTTATTAGAAACCTACTGTATAATATTATTCAAATATTATTTTCCAAATGATTTAATATTACCATATTGCTAATAATATTTTTATTAATGTTAGGATTTAGCAAATATCCTCTTCGTTCATCGTAAATGTTTTGATTTGTTATCATTTATCCCCTTAAATAAACCATGATTTCACAGTCTCTAGAATAAAATAATGATATGAATATCATATATATATAATTTATATATATTTAATCCTAGTTATTTATAAAATTTAGAGATAAAAAATAAAATACAACATTTATAGGGATGGTAGGTCGTACGTACACATTAATGATGTTTTTATTTTCTTATCTAGTTAAAATAAAATAAATTATATGATATATAATGATTATATAATCATTTTTATATCACATAAAACATATATATTAATAAAATTCAAACATATTATAGTCCATGAAAAATATAGGTGGCTAAATATCCACATTGCATTGTGGTGATGGTAAGAAATATGCATGCAAGAGTGATTTTATCATTTTATAGAAATATTATATGGAATTAAGGGAAAAATTATTTATTATAAAAGAAGTAAAATTATATAATAAATATCATACATAAAAACTAAACCTATCATAATTATCACTCACACAATATGTTTATGAAAAATGGACAGTACCACTACATTGAAATGGTAAACAATAATAATGCAAAAGTTATTCTTTAATTTTTATAGGAGAAGGGGGATGTTAATGATGTATTCATAATCATAATGAAATATCATAATATTTAGTATTATATGTTTATCATTTAAACATATATATCATAGAATTATAATTGTGATATAATATTATAAATAGATAATGATAGGTTAGACAGATTGTCTCTTCTTTATAACGAATCCTTTAGATATCCTTTAATAGTCTTTATAGTGGGTTATATATGAAGAAAATAAACTATATAATGTGGATAGGGATGTTTATAAAGGAACTTTTAAGGTTTTTATGATCTAATAATGTCAATGTGATGTGATGAAGTGAGTTATAACGTTTTCATTCATAAAAGATGTGGGGGATATTTGTAATTTAAAAAATATATATATTAATGATAAATTAATTCTCAATCCAAATACCTCAAAAAAGTAATTGGATTATAATATTAGATGATATAATATTTTAATATTTTCATCCAATAAATTTTATATAGGTTTTTAGGTAATGTTAATCCTTATCATTTTTATTAACTCTTATATAACAATCCTAATTTTAACTATACTGACAATTTTTTTTTCATGTTTAAAAAATGTAATCTTTCACATATAAAGTGTAAATTAAATCATAAATGGACAAAAGATGATATTTTTTTACATTAACCATCCCTTTTCCTTTTTTAATATTATTTTTATAATTAAATAAACGAGTAATACATTACATTATTTAAATATCATTTAATTTAAGTGTTACACTATTAATTATTTATCTTTTTAAAAATATTATAATAACATGATATCTTCAAAAAAATATATTAAATCATATATAACATGTCAAATTAATAAATAAAATTAATTTATGACATTAATTATATCAAAATATATATATTTTAATATTTTGATTATCATTTATTTGGTATTTCTATTAATCAAACAATTTCGACATTATTAATATAGAATACTTTAAGGTTTTTATTTTTTTCAAAAACAAATTAAATAAATTAACATATTAATGAAATAAGATTTTGATTACAAAAGATATTTACAATTGAATATATCTTCTATATGATATTATATAAAAAATTATATAATAATTTATAATATGAGTATAAAATATTTAACATTTCATTAAATAAAATATATTAAATATCTTAGTCCCATCCATGTGTCTTAAAATCAATGTTATTGTAGCCCACATAATATTTTGGATGAAACCCATTCATCAAATTACTAATGATACAATTAATAATGCCGAAATTAAGATGAAAATTTACATAATATTGACAATATCATTAAAAATATGGAATCAAATTTTTAAATAGAAAATAGATAATTTTTACATAGTAATATAATATTAATCCCATTGATGAGGTGAGAAATCATGTTTTTAATGTTAAATCATGCAAATGATTGAGACGTTATTACATATAAATGAAAAGTAACATTTATTAAAATGAAGTTAATTATAAATTTTTTAAAATATGATATATTTATACCATAAGAAAATATTATTAAAAACTATAAATAATTTCGACGAAAATAGTTGTTTTCAATTAACTTTTATTATTGTGTTACCATTCATCAAAAAATGAATCTTATTAGAAAATTAACATCAATTCAACCAAATTAAATTTTTATACTAATTTTTGAATGAATATTATTCATGTAGAATATCTAAATGTGTCAAAAAATGGATTTAAAATTGTTTAACCATTAAAAGGTATAAAATTTCTCTTCTAAAAAATAATGATTTTTAGGAATGAATTTTTTTTGGTTTATATCATGTGACAATAAAATATATTTGATAAATATTTAAAACAAATTATTTATTATATTACATAAAAATCATTTATCTCATATATTAATTTGTAATTTATTTAATTTATTAAGAAAAATGTTTTTGGGGGCATAAAAATATATTCATTTCATTTATATTCAATAGGTGTATATTTATATCTAATAATTTAGTATTCAAATAATTTATCTGATTGAAATTATATTTTCATAATTTAGTTATTACTGGTAATAGATTCAAATTTAATTTTTAGGTTATATGTTAGTATATTAAATTATAATATTTTTAAAATATATGTGTCTTCCATAAAACATACTCTTCTGTGTACTATATGATATAAAATGAACTCGACAATGTTTGTAACACAATCCAGTCATTATGTTGTTTATAACATAATATAATCTAAGTAATTTTTGTTGAACAACCATGAATTAGTGTTGCAAATAAATAAATAATTACTTGGATCTTTCATATATCAAAACTATTATTCAGTTTCGTTCATAATGTAATGCATCAAAAAGATTAAATTATGTTGAAATACATAATTCACAAAATATAAGGGTGATACAGTAACCATATGGAATTAATTGATTGCTTATATATTAATAGTTATAATTCTTCAATCAGAAGTGCTCCATTATATTCTTAGTATGCCCCTATGAATGTCACATCTCTACAAGAAAATGGTAGTCCAGATATTTTTTGGGGGTATATATTTTTAGGCTAATATAGTGAGGATACATGATAAATTTCTTCACCTAGTTATAGTTAAGAGTTATTTGACCTTATTTGATTTTAATCGAATACAAAAATTGGTATTTTCAATATATTTCCTTGTTATTGTGAATGTTTCTACTCCAATATCTCATAAGAGGATTAGGGAAAATTCACATATATCATTAAGATACACTATATTTTTTTTTATTACATTGTGTTTTGGGTGGTTTTATCCTGAGTCCTGGTAGTATGAAACATTTATGATGTAGCGTTATATTCACATTTTCTAGAGAATCCATATTCTATATGACTTCATAAGGATTGAAAAGCATATTATTGGGACATAATTACATCTCAAATAAATGGAATTAAGTATTTTGTGTATTTGGTTATCATTCATTAGTTTTTTGGGATGTAAGAGACATAAAATAGTTTTTTAAATGTGTTTTTACTGGTATTAGCATAGATTAGAATTTGTATAAAAAAATATTGATCAGTGACATTTGATTTATTTCTGTGGAAATTCCAAAAAATGGTGTTGGGTTTGAAAATATGTTATCCTATAAAATATTTTAAAAATTATATATAAATTTTTTAGGAAAAATTAACAAAATGTAATTATTTTTTTCTAAAAAACATTCAACATGTTGAATTTATACCTAAATCACTAATTTATATTGTAATCAAATTGTGAATAGTTGATTTTATTTAGTACTCCTCCAAATCATTATTCATTCCCAATGATCCCATATTCCATGAACCATATATCTAACAATAGAATGTTTTTATATTACCACCTCTTATATGTCTCTATTTTAAATCTTGATATCTAACGTGGTTATATTTCTTTTCATAAGGTTATTTTGAAAAAAATTCTTATTTAGTAGCATTGGTTGTGGCAGAATTTTATGGATATATTTATTTAATTTTTTGTTCATATAATTGTTCTTGTTAGATACATTACAGATCCATATCCTCATCATTTTCTAGGGGACATGACTTATTTTGGTATTGTTGCATCATTCGAGTTCCTTGGGGCATGTATTGATTGATCCTCTTCATTGAATCTTTTTTTAATAGAACTCATTTTAAATATGTGGGAATCAATGCTAGGCCCAAGGTGTTTTTTTCTTTTTTTTCTTCCTTTTGTGTGTGGATCCTTTTTTGTTAGTGTGTGGACAAAGTATGTGGTCTTTTAATTCCCATGCATGTTTTCATTGAAATATAATATATCTTGATTTTATAAGTAATTTTGAAAAAAAATTGAAAAAATTGATCTCATTATGAAATTGAGTTTGTGGTACATGATTATTTATAAACATATTTTGGATTTATAAAAGGTATTTCAATGTATTTTTAAATGAAATAAAATATGGGATTTAAAATCATTGTTTTGTTAAAATAAATGGGGTTATGATTTTTTTCATATTTAAATCCATTAGATATTGATTTGATATTTGACACTTACGGGAATCCATTGGTAATTAGGTGGATGATGTAATATTGGGCCAAATCAAATTTATTTTATAGAAATAAAGTCATTTTGTGGTTATATATTACATAGGACGTCATTCTAGAGACCCTATCTTTACATTTTCAAGGTGTTCTATCATAGGGTGTTCTCCCTCTCCCTAGATATATGTTCTTGTTACTTGATTTTCTGAAATTATTAGGGAGTTCTAAAATATGGTGTTTTTTTAATGCTTAAGACTATGCTCAAATTATGTGATTACCTGGTATTTGTAGATTTTGGCATGAGTATACTTTTAAATTTTATAATTTTTATATTTTTCATGATTACCATTGTGTTATGTATTTTTCTCTTTTTGTGGGTTATGATACACATGATTATAGAATGGTGTGTTTACTCATTGTTTTTATTTTACAGGACATGTATCTGAACTATAAAAAATGTGAAATATTATACATAATTTTGATATAAAACAATATTATTAAATCTAATGAATTTTTTATAGATAATGATCAAATTTTGATTTTTTTATGGAGAAATGATATTGAAAACAAAGGTGGGATTTTAATGAGAGAATTTACCTCACACACTAAATAACCCTTTAGTACTGTGTATTTGTTGTATTATATACCGATCATAGAAATTCAATTATTACAAGGTGAGGATACATGGTTTATTAAATATATACATGGTTACGTGGGGTGATGTAGAGGGAGATTTCCAACATATAACAGAAAATATATTTTATTGGTTTCATGTTTTTCACCGTAGTTTTGTTGGACATTAACCTTCTATTTTTTCTGAAATTTGAGTTATATCACAAAATTGTTTCTCAATTATTATGGATAATATTTTTTTTGTTTTTTTCTAAAATTGGATTAAATTTTATATATACATAATCCATGAAATTTTCATCATATTTAGATTAATCATTCTATATTGTATTTTTCGATTCCCTAATACAGTATTCCACCTGTGGGGATCTTAAAACCCTTTTATGACTATTGAAATTTGTTGTAGGTTCATGTTTGGGAGTTTATCATGAATAAATTATTATACTGGGAATGATGTTTTTTATTTTAACACAATCGAGACCCTTGTAATAGGTTCAACCATGTGACTAATGTGCACAAATGGATAATAAGGCTTGGTCCTTATATAGTACTAGACGTTTTAGGCCTTTTCTGTTTGTACATTCCTATGATATTTTTTCAATATAATTCCATGTGTTTGTCTATAACATATCACCACCTGATTATTATAGATAAATCATTACATGATTTTTAACATAAACCTATATTAATTATATACTAATGACCAAGAGTCCTTGTTTCTTGTGAAATCAAGGTTTTTAATACATAAAAGTGTGAAAAAATTTAAAAATTGTTTTATTCTATTCACAAAAATAAACTATAATATTTTGGGGAATACATTGACAATATAAGTGTTTTAAAAAATCAACTAATAGAATAACGATGATAAGAAAACATAACATTAGAGATATACATATAACATGATATCACAAAGGTGAGGGATCAAGATATCACAGGGGAGAATGAAACAAATAATATTGTATCATAATATCATGATATAATAAGAATCAAGGAATAAATATAAAAAATTAAAATAACATGGATCAAGGATAAATTCCTTGAAAATATCACATTGTTGAAAAATTCCAAAAATTGACTCGGTTTGCATCATAATCTTATACATTATTCTTTATCTAACTATAACACAAAACAATTAATTATAACACAATCCAGGGGAAATAATCATAGCATTTGCATGATTTTTCTGTGTAAAAATAAATGTAATAATAATAATAATAAATATTTACCATTTGGATGGCAATTTGTTACATAATCTGGCCTTATATCATAAAAAACAGAAATTTCAGAATAATGGAATTCATGATATTAGAATTAGGAATGTATTAACACATTAAATGAATATAGTGTCAGATTGTAAATATTTAACTGAAATATTTAGAGATTTATAAAAAATCCATAGAATTAATTTCTTTTAATTATTGAGTATAAGTAATATTAAAATTATAAAACATCATTTTTTTAAAAATCATCATTCCACTTTCAAAATCACTACATAAATAAATAAATTAAAAAATTATTTTTGGGGTCTATTTAATTGAAAATATAAATTGATAAATAAAAATTATTATTGAAATTAAAATATTGGGGTAGTTTAGTACATCTAATATTACTCAAAAATCATTCCTTTTACATTTTGTAAGAAAATTTATAAAGTTACTCATTCAGAAAAAAATGGGATGATTCCCAAAACTCATTTCATAATGTAATGAATAGTTAAAATTTTAATTAATAACTAATTGGCATGTACTAAAATCATTCTTGTAACATATTTTTTTAAAAACATTGGCTTTTAATGGAATTTGTTTTTACTGAAGAGCGAAATGAAGTCAATTTTTAATAAAAAAACTTATTCTTAATCATTTTAGGTACCTAAATTTGGAAATTGGCATTGTTCCTTGACAATTCCAAAACTAAATATTTTATATGAAACATAGTGGTGTTTGTTATACAAAAATAAAATAATTTACTTCAATATAATTTAATTTGAAAATAATGTTGAATAAAATAAATATTTAATCATAATCCATTTCCAATATAGTAATGTTTAAATCATAACCCCTTGAATGAATAAATTTAATTTTATGATACTAATTTGATATCTAAAAGTTATTTATATAATATAATATGTATCATTGTATGGACAATAGAAAAAATATAATCTGTATAAAAGAACATGTGTTGTAATGTAGGATGTTTTGAAACTGAACCCTTATATTGATTCCCAGAGTGTCACGTATGTATTTTTTCTCCTCTATATTAAAAATATATAAATAATTGTTTTCATGATAACCTTTTTTTGGATTAATAACTTATATAATAAAATTATAACTAAATTATTTTAATTATTAATTTTATAATATTTTTAGATATGTATATTTCATTTGATTTATGGACAATGACTTCTTCCATTCAAAATGCAGAAGTTTGATGAAAATGGTGAAAGGGGTAATTATTAAATAATTTATAAAGAAATAATAAATAAATAATGAATCTTCATAAATAAATTTTAATTTTTAAACTAAAAAATAATCATTAGTATGAAATCTTACAAACCTTAAAATTATGGTGATGGTTGGTCATCTGTAAGCATGAGTAATATTTATATTTCAAATGATAATGGTGGAATGATGTAATGTAATTTTTTATTAATTAAATATATTATTATATTATAAAAAACATATTATTTTATTAAATACACTTAAATATACCATCCATGTGATGTAGTGATAAAATAAATGAATCAGATCAATTTTGGAGACAATAGACCTCTGTACACCTGAACATGGTTATCATTTTGAGTGGACTGGATTTTTAGATGTTATAATATATTTAATTTCAAGGAATAGAAAAAAATTTAATAATTATATTATTTATTTATTAGATACATCATTATGAATATTATTGATAGGTGATGATGGAAAATGAATCACATCGATTCATGAGGCAGTAGTCTACTTTAGACATGATCAATGGGTTTCATACCAATTTAATGGAAGTGGATATGTATATATATTTTTATGATAAAATATAAAACCATATTATATGGAAGATATTTATTTACTATTTTATAATGATTTATTATGGTTTTATCGACATTGATGAAGAAATAATACAATGACTCTCAGTTAAGATTTTAAATCTTATTCAGACCACCTCTATAGATTTATATCTGATTCCCTCTTGGATTTTTATTTCACTAAAATTGATTCTATGATTAGGGAATTAATGTATAATAGTGATATCAGTTATTATATTCTAGTCTAATTGTTTTTGTATTTGTGTAAAGGAGAGTTAAGAGGTGACCATATATAACTTGGGGGGAGAGGATACATTAAGAAATATTTTAATGAAAGAATTACACACCCCACATTCACATTCCATAATGCAAAAAAAATCACCTATATTAGATAATTGTAGGTGTTTTTATCTATATACTAGTATAATAGATTAATTAAAATAGTATTGGTTCTTTCGAAACCATTATTTATTTTGATTACACTCGTGGTAATATAATTTTTATATGAATAGTGGTAATTAATTTTTTACGTTTTCCCTATTCATTATAGTCAAAAATTTATTTCAAATTCTTATATAATATAAAATATTATGATTCTAAATATTGAATCTATTTTTCCATATTGACCTAATAAATTTCCAAGAACTTAATTTAAAATTAAACCTACAAATAAGTATAAAATTTACTTTTTCAGGAAATTAAATTTATTAGGAATTTTATAATATTATAAAAATCATATGGCCAATTATAATAAATGAATAGATTTAAATTAATATCTATATATATAATCTATACATTTAATATAAATAATAAAACATTATATGTAAATTTAATTAATTAAAATTGAGAAACATTATGCACTTTAAAATATTTTTCTAAACTTTTTTTAAAGAAGGATGAAAATTTACTGAAATATTATATATATAATATTTAAATATTATAATGTAGATTTATTAAAAATAATAATATATATTATATATTAAATTCAAATTAATATAATAATGTGACATTATTTATAAAAAATAAATGATAAATTTATAAAAATGGGAATTTTTAACTATTCACTAAAAATTTAATATATTTTAAGAAATACAAAAGTTTCATCCCAAAGATAAAATATATATAATGATTTTATAATTAAATATTATTTCATAATTTATCATTTATAAAATCATGAAAAAATAATTGTATTATTTTCTCACAAAAATCAATAAAAATAAATTTTGTGACAAATGTTTTTTTAAATTGAGTTCTTATTTCAAAATTGTTTATTAAAAAAATTAGATATATTAAAACACATATATCTATTTTATAATTAATTTAATTATATACATAAAAAATCAATATAAAGGTTAAAATCTAATGTTTAATTAATAACATATTGATAATATGTGGCAGTTCATTTAAACCTAATGTTGTGTGCTGAATATGCTAAATGGAAATGTGTTCTATTAAAATAATGGGGTCTCGCATTAAACCCCCCATATAAAAATTATGTCCTAAATATTCTTAAATGTCCTCAATAATCATGGGATACACATTTTTAAATTTATTTTTGAAATAACACCACATTATAAGAAGTGTTAATAAAACATCAACTTAAAAACTGGAAAATTAAAACGTGAAGGTCATAATATTATTGGGTACCAACATAGGAGAAATTTGGTAGAAGTGAAAATATGGAAATGGAATAAAAATAGAAATATTTATGAAGAGTGATAGAGTTTATTGATTATAATAATGTTAATGATCAGGAGAAAGTCAGCAACTACAAAACCTTAATTCTTTGATGAATTAAAAGAACATTGATTCATCATATATAAAGATAATAATGTTGAAATACTCTATCTGAAAAAGAAATAAATTATTCTTATTATGAAGTTAATATGGGAAAAATTCATTTTATGATCATTTCCTATATTTAATATATTCTGTTAATATTGAGGTATTGGAAACTAGAAAATAGTCTTACATTATGTCTTTATAGTCCATAAAAACCATTTAGCCATCACTTTTTCTTCAATCACATTCCACATAAATTTTTGATAAATGTAATGAATAACCCAAATAATTATTTATTTCAGACGAAATATAATTAACTTTTAATAGGTTGTTTGATCCCTTAGTGAGTAATAAAGAGAATATTACTATATTTGTTTAAAATGAAATGGATAGAACATGGAGAAGTAATACTAAAAATGTATATAAATATATTAGTTTGCAATATCAATTAGTTAAACTAAATTATTGAAAATGATAATTAAATAAATATATAACCCCATATCCCTAGTATACATAATATCCTCAGCATTATGTGTAAATTGAATCTAAATGATTATACCATACCCTTAAACATATATATCCAAGGACATATGTTTCTTCTTCCAGTATAATCCATTATGTTAAACATAAGGTTTATATATATCTCACCCCTATGAAGAATTTCCCAAAATATCATTAATCAACTATAAAACCTAAAATAATTGACAGGGTTTTATCCTATAACATTTATACAAATATAAGTTTATTAATTATCGAACAAATAATTTAACTAAAAAATGGAATACTAACAAGTACATAATAAATTCTTGGGGATGGGAATACAGTTTTATCACCTTTATGTTGTGGATCAGTTCTATATGATCTTATTAAATTTAATGAGTTTTCACCTATATTATATTTTATCATTTAACTAAAATTATAATTTCTATCCATTTTTAAAAAATATCATGAAGATACTGAAAATTAATTTAATCAAAAAATCATTTTATAGACACTATGGTTTTTTATTACATATATTTCTCCCACAAAATTAAATAATCAGAATTGAATTTTCTTTCCATTATATTAATGATATGAAAAACGCAAAAGGATATAAATAAAATTAATCTAATTTCCATAAAATATAATGTGTTATTCATAAAATAAATCCATTCCTAAAAATAATAAATTAATTGTTTATATTACAATAAGTGTCACCCAATATAATTAGAATAATCTTAGACATCGATAACATTTATTCCAATGGGGTTTCATATTCCATTAAATGCATGATCATCCATAGATTTATGATCCATATATATATATATTAGTTTTATCCCTAGTCATTCATGATTATAGTCTATTCATGCCTTTCATGGTAGTTATTAAAAAGACTCCGAATTTCTAAAAAAATCCACCGCATGGACAAATCAGGTCTGTATAAAGGATTATTTTCCATAAAATGGTGGATGATTGATTAAAAATTCATGAATCCATTCAAATATATTACCACTGGATAAAACTAGATGGCGATCCACAACAACATTATTTATAAATATTTGGTTTTAACTTCTTATAAAACACTCAATCTAAAATTTAACAAAATTTATGAATATTACCCTATACATAGAAATATAATTTATTCATATACTTATACATATCTATAGGGTTATAACTAGGATTTTCTTATTATATTTTCAAAATATTAACTAATATTTTGTTTTAATACCATGTACTGTCAGTATCTCCTTTAACATGAATCATTTCATGATTATAATCATTAAAATCTATTAATTGTAGCCCAAATATCATAAGTCTTAGTGTTATGGAAAAATTATATCATAAAAAATTATACTAAGACTAAAATAAAAATAAAAATTTCATTCTCCATAATGTTCTTCGTACTTCTTTATGACTCCAAAACTATGTGGGATAACCTCAAATTTATATATAAAAACAGGTGATCTAAAAAGCTCAGTAATTAAATAACATTGATCTGGATACTTATATTTTCTGTGAAATATATAACATGATATCATTAAATGGATGTACCATGTGAAATAAAATGGGATCATAACATTAATAAAATTTAAATATATATGATCATGTAATTATAGGAAATGAGAAAACAACATATATGATGACACTAAAATGAGTGAAGTCTAACTTACTAGACAATAACACACAAAGTAAAAAGTCCCCTAATATACTAGGATTACTCACAAATCCCATTCATAACCCCGCGTGAGACTATATAATAACCAAATGTGTTAGGAAAATATCAAGGACCACAAATAATAAAATTTGTGTATCTTATGTTTTCCAAAAATTGAAATCAATCATAAGGAATAGTTATTATAATTAACAATGTACAGTTTTTATAATTTATAGGATATTGATTTCACATTTTATATAAAATTTCAAAAAGTACCTCATTAGTAATGATGAGATTGTAACTTTAAAACATATATAATGTAAAACCTTATTCAAATTTTAATTAAAAATCTTCAAATAATGTAATAAATATTCATGTGATTATTATTAGAAAACATGGATTTTTAAAGAAAAATGATTTTGACCATAGAGTGAAAATATGTTGTATTTTAATATTAAAAAATCTAAAACGTTTTATGTACAACTAGATTAAAAAGTATGATTACTTGATTACATAACAAATAGGATAAGTATAATTAAATTAATGTTTTTTATTATTCATTTATCAATTAATTTTATTCAATGGGAATTCAATCATGAACAATCCTAACAAAAAAATGAGAATGAAATATAAACCCTTAGGGATTTGGTATCTCTCGAAGCCTAAACCCCATGAATAAAGTACGTTAATAGTAAATTAAAATACCATTAATTATCTAATGATAATTATATAATATATAATGTGGATGTATATAATGTATAAAAAATATATTATGTGTATAGTAGAACCTTTATCTCATTGAATGATGTTTTGAGACTGAAACCCCTACATATAGCCCATGATTTTCATATAAGCCCTTTAACATCAATATGAAAAAGTTGAAACCATTAATTTTATAATATTTTTATCCAATATTATTCATATATAATTAAACTATTTATAATCTTTTTTTATATGTTTTTAATTACATATTCAGTTATGTATGTGTAGTTTTTTAAGGAGGATTGGTTCATTATTCCAGAACAACGTCATTTTGTTGACCATGGTCCATGTCACCATTATTCTATCATATGAATAATATTAATTATAAAATAAATATCATATTTATAAATTAATTATACCTTTAAATCATAACCATAAAACATGGTTATGAAAAACAATGTATGATGGAGTCATAGAGATGGTACATGCAACACACACAATTGTAAAATTTCCATTTTTTCATTTTCATTATGGAAATAAGGTATGAATTTTATGATGATTAGGAAATTATAAATTTATACTTAATATCATTTTAATTAAATAAAAAACATACATATATCATAAATTTTATATTTTATAAAGAAATGATAACATTGCCTCATGAATATATATATTTTTATAACACGAATGAATTTATTATCTTTAATGTAAGGAAAGGTTAAAAATCATCTGATATATTACTTTTCATGAATGGATAATATTTCATGATTTTGATATATTAAGTAAAATCCCTCATTATTTATATCCATGAGTGGAAATAGGGTGAAATTAATATTATTGGATGTTGAGGTGGTAGTCATCTATAAACTTGATTGAGAGTTTCATCTCCCATTTTATGAATAATAAATTGTATTTATATTATTCCATGAAAATAATAAAATTGTAGTATATGGGAGACATATATGTTATCATATAGTAATGATTTAGTATGCTATGAAGCTTGTGGAAGAATGAATAATGAAGTGAATCTCAGTTTAGAACATTACCTCCTCTTCTGAACACCTCTTTTAAATTAAAGTTATTGTCTTTCCAAACTAGAATTATAATCAAATAAATTTCACAAAACCTAGATATTTTATAAGATTAATTTTCCGAAAATGATTTGATCATTTTATTTATTTTGGGATAAAAAACATTTATTTTAGTTCTCATTATTAAGAAAAAATAGTTTAGGTTGTGGACCACAAAACACCGTGTTTGTCTTGTATTCCACACAATACTATATTTGTTTTATATTTCATACAACATGGAGTATAACTAAAATGTGTCTTAAAATTAATATATTATATTTTTAATATTCTATTTTTCACCTTGTTAATTGATAATAGTGTATTAATAAGATGAAATAAATTAAATAAATATTCTATAAAAGTGTATATATATTAGATTCTTTAGACTATAATTAATTATAATTATAATAAAAAATATTTACAAGTAAAATATATATTTTTCTAAAGAACAATTATTTAAGAAAAAAATGTATTCTACCTAAATAATATTTTAGAGAATTATTTTAATAATATCTATCTAATATATTTATTTATTTTTATTAAATCAACTTTTTGAAATTTATGTTATGTTTTTTCTAAAAAAGAGGGAATAAAAAATTTTACATGGAAAACCTATATTTTCCTAACAATAGGTTGATCTCCTTTTTTAGGTGTGCTTATTTTCAATTTGTTTACCCTTATGTAAAATTCACTTGACAAAATAATCATTATTTTTTAATTTATAATTTTAGAATTAATATATGGTGGATTTTTGATATTCTCATAAAATTGTCATTTCTAATGATGAATAATGGTAAATAATGAGTTTTAATTGAAAAGATATTTTTTACTAATTTTTTTTATATGTTTTAATATATATTAAATTGGTTTTAAATTAAAAAATAATAAATTTAGAAATAGATAATATGAAATATTTCATGAAAAAAAATTTAATTTTGACAATTTATATATATATATTGAAAATATTCGATATTTTTTTATTTAAAACTGGATTCCTATTTAATTTTAAAGGATTAATATCAAATTAATTTGTTCTAGTTTTATTCATGTAATATGAAAAAATTTATTCCATATTTTTAATCATCATAATTTCAATTATTTAATATTTATAACTGTATTTTTGGTAAAAATAAATTGTAAATGTAGTAATAATTAATTATTATATTTTACGTAAAAATGGGTTTACATGGGGATTAAATGTTGGAGCCTTGTTATATTTTTGTTATATTTGGTTTCAGTAAATAAATATGTTGATGAATGTAGATCAATATATTGATAAATAAAGTATGTTGGTGAAGGATGAAAATCAGATCTTGCATTTGAAAATCAAAATCTGTTTTCTGATGAAATCAATACCTATCACCAGATAAAATCATAACATATTTTCTAAAGATATCAGAACCAGTTTTGTGAGTATGTTTCTTAAAAAATGTGAATCTTCTTCCTGATTATGTATTACAATAAAATCTGAACATAAAATTTTAACAATTCATAACCACATTTGTAAGAAAATCAAATACAAAATTCCGAGCAACATTTTTAGAAAATCGGTTCCAGAATTGTGAGAAACAATCTATCAAAATATAATCCAAAATTATATGCATCATAATGAGCATATCATATACCAAAATTTGAGATAATCATGTCTAAGAAAAAACCTACTGATTCATTGGTTTTTATATTTCTCATAAATCATATGAATGTTATTAATCTTATTATATGCACCTAAGAATGAAAATATGTTGTAGAGCGTGAGAAAGGAAACAATGTTATTGATATTGGGGAAGAAAAATAAAATTTTGATAATGATAAAGAAAATTTTTTGTTGAGCTTTCGGAAGAAAATATATTTTTGATCTTGATGATGGAAAATTTGATGTTGAGCTTTAGAAAGAAAGGATATTGTTGCTATTGAAGAATAAAATGGTGTTCTTAAGATTACTTAATTAAAATATCCCACTTTAGAAAAGATATTTCACATTATAAAGATCATTATAATGAAATATTCATTCTCAATAAAAAAATTCTAAAGAAAAAGATCTTTCTCATTAAAAGATATTTCTCAGTAAAATATATTTCTAAGAAAAGATCATTCTCAAGAATTGATCTTTCTCAAGAAAATGTCATTTCTCCATGAAATGATCTTCCTCATGAAGAATATCATGCTAAATAAAAGACCTTTCCAAACAAAATATCATTCTAAATGAAAGATCTTTCTTCCTGAAAAATATCATTCTCAAGAATTTATATTTCTAGAGAAAACATCATTTTCAATAATAATATCATTCTCATGAAACGATATTACTTCAAAAAAATATAATTCTCCAGAAAATGATCGTTCTAAAGAATATATCATTCTCAAGAAATGATCTTTCTTAAGAAATGATCTTGATTCTGAATAATATATAGCTCATGAAAAAGACCTTTCTCAAGAAACCATCATTCCCATGAAAAAGATCTTTCTCAATAAAATTGATTATATCAAAAACATTTTTATGCAAGTAAATTATTCTAAAAGAATAAGTTTTTCAAGAACATTTAAAACATTGGAACAGTTAAAGGATGATATGAAAATTATTAATATTTGAATATTTGAAATGTAATTGAATGAGAAAAAGATATATCTGATATTTAAAAATAGGTACGATTTGGTAAATATCATTAAGGGGGAGAGAATTGAATAGTTTTCAAGGAACTATATGAGTCAAATATATATCAAAGATTTATGGATAATTGAAGATTCAAGAAATTTCATTTAATATGTTATATTTTCTAAATAACTTCTGCAAAAATTTTGGTGGTCCCTATAAAAGGATAGTTGAGTTCTTTTTTTCATTTAACCCTAAACTATTCATGAACATTAGATCTGAAATTAATTGTATATGTATTGAGTATACAATAAACCATTATATTTCATGTGGAAGTTGAGGGTGTTTTTTGGATTGAGGATCTAGAAGACTGTTAAAGACAAATATATTCCAAATCTTAATTGTTGATTTTCTTGAACAAGGTACACACCTAGATTTTGGTTTATCTTACGTGTGGATAATGTGATGACTTTCTAATGTGGATCAAAAATGATGAAGTAATGTGATGATTTAGACTACGGAGGATTACCAATTGCTGAAATGGGTTGTTTTGGGAAGTGGACACTATAATGGATATTTCGGTGTATAACCAAATATAGAAAAAATAATCTAGTGGGATTGTTGAATTTTTTTTTTCGTGTGCCTTTGTATTATGTATAGAAGATAGAGAATGAATCCATATTAGTGAGACTATCTAACATGGAATGTATTAGGACTTTTTAATAAACCATGTTAATATTGTGTGATTCCTTGTCTTTATATTTGATGCATAAAAAACATTAGTTCATGAGTTATACATTAGTGGATCGTATCTCTAAAAAGATTCAGATGTTAAGAAAGTTTTTTTTAAGATGGTAAGAAACATTTTTATAAACGATAATGGAACAGTTGATTCACTCCCCTCTATGTGTTATCAATTATACCTAGGAACATCAATTGGTATCAGAGCATGGTTTTATCTTGATGAACCTTATCCAAGAATGAAGAACATCAATTCCCTAATCAATAAGTGAATTGTAGTTTTAAATTTATTGAACAATCATGTCTAGAATGATAAAATGTGTCCATATCATATGTCTCTCAGGTATGATGATTTTTAAGTTACTACGTATGTATTTCCTATTCTTATTGAGTATTCTTATCTAAATGATGATTATAAGAAAAATTTCTAGAATTTTAGAAGAGTGATAAATTCTTTATTCTCAAAACTTAATGAATGTGAGTTTCTTAGAGTAAATGGAGTTTGAATTGCCAAATATTGTTGGGATAAGTTGAAAAACAATTTTAAAGGAAATATAAAGGTGAATAAGGAAAAGTTATAACTCTGGAGGCAAAAGTATGATGATCTGAAAATATATAAGCAAGTATATGTTGATAACTTCTTTTGATTGGTAAATTATATAGTTATCACAATAATATTTCTTTGTGAGAAATTTAAGGAATCAAAAATTATTAAAAATAACATGATAATTCTTTCTCATATATTTAATTCCAATGTTTAATCATTGGAAGATAGAGATCCTGAAACTCTATCTGTATTTGATCAACATTGTATCCTTGATACTTATGAAATGGGAAGAGATAATTTTGTGAGAATGAAATAATATATTGATTAAGAAATATCCCTCAAATCATTGTTAAAACGTAAAAATAGATTAATATGTGAAAGAATAATCAAGTTATTTGGAATTGGAAGACATAAACAGAGTTGGTTTCTCATCTTTAAGAAATATAGTAAGGGAATATGGAAAAGTAAAACACTAAAATGTAATAATTGGGAAGGGAAAGTAAATTTTCATTAAAATTTTAATAGGATGAAAGTTAGAAAAAATGATTTTGAAGATAATGAAGAGAATCCAATAAAAAAATTGTACGAAACTTAAGTTAATATTAACTTATGAAAAAAAGAAGGAAACATAATTGTGTAGAAGAAAAAAAATTATTCCTCATATAATGACGAATCTGATCATCAACTCAACTTTATATCACAAGTATGAAATGTAAGTGAATCATTTATAAGTGAGGATGAAATTGATGAGATGATATAAATCGAATGGATTCTCAAAAATGACCTGAATAAATTAATTGATCACAATTCACATCTAAAGAAATAATTAAATAAACTAAAGAAAGAGTCAAATGTATAACTATTAATAATGTTGAATAATATTGAAAAATGAAATGTTATGATGAAAATTCAGCTGATAGTGAAAATATCTAGAAGATTGAATCTACACTTGTTGTAAAAAATAAAATAGAACAAGTTGAAGGTATATGAATCTGGAAATATTATAGTTGTTTGAAAATGTATGTTGTTAGAAAAAAGAGAAGAGTTGTTAAAAACACAATAAATTCTTCTTACAACACAATGTGGGATAAGAAATATAAGAGAAAACATCTCCAAGGATGATGATGTTAAAGGGTAAAAATTAAAATAATTTAAAAAAAGATATTTCAAACACCAATTTGTGGGAAAACATCTTCATTCATGAATGATTGGGATTATTCGGGAAAGTATCCTCCAGAGAAAAGTGGTAAAATAATTTTTAAGAAAGAAAAACATCTAATTTATTATATGTTTTAATCTCAATATAAATGATCAATATTCAGAGGTCCCTATATGTGTTGTGGATTTTTGAGACACATAGATTATTCAATTTGATATGTCACATCATTACCTAGAAATAATAATTAACAAAGCAGTAGATATGATAAATAAATACTGTCAAATGTTTATATATATTATATGGAACTGATGATGGAAACTTCAAAGATGAAAAAATATGAGTATGTTAAGAACGATGAGTATGTAAAGAATGTGAAGAAAATCCAACATGCTAAAATCATAAAGTATGAGTGCTTAGTTATTTATCCAAAAATAGTTGATATGGAAATAATGTAAGAAAAGTAATATAAATCTGCTGAAGAATGATGGGAAAAAAGGTCATTGATGTTTTTAGAAATGTTAATAAAAATGTATCAACAGATTGTTAGTTAATAATTTAGAAATAATATATGATATGTGAGCATGAAATTCATGCTACTATTTATTTTTACTATCCTACCAGAACAATCAGTAGGGTTGAATTAATTGTTACAAAATCATTGTAACAAAAAGGTTTCTAAATAAAAAATGACGTTTAAATGATTATTTATACAATATATATAAGAAATGATACTTTTTACAAAATATGAGAATGATGACTAAAATGAATAAAATACATCCAATGAGAAATCAATTAAGGAGAAGAATAAATACTCAAGACTGAATGTTTCTTTTAAGAAGCTATGTGGTTTTTCCTTCTTCCAAATTTTATTATTTGTACTAGAATTCATGGAATTGAAGGGTTAAAGTAAGGGAGCTAATGGTGTTGAGTCACCTACTATTATTATGAAATTAATGAAGTTATGAATTTCATTTTGAAAGTAGTGTTTATACACATAAATATTCAGATATATTTGTTGAGATGGGTGCATGATATTTTTTTTCTAAAAAAACTCTTATCACTATTTCCCAAGAAATTTGAATGTTGATGGAAACATGAAAATGTATTACATGTATGTTTTTTATTGGAAAAAATTGATAAACATTATTATGCACAAATGTTTTCCAAATTGGTTTCACCGCCTACACATAGATTTTTTCAGTTTAATTATATTTGTTAATAAACTAATGTGAAACATATGTTATTCTGAATTAGAGTTTCCTATTTTTGAGAAAAATGTTAAAAACATTTCAAATGAAATTGTTTTCAATTATGACATTTGTCATGACAAATCCTTTTAATTTTATTGACAATAACAAGAATATAATATAGTCGCTAGGAGAGGAAAATAAACTTGGTATAGAAAAGGAATTGGGGTAGAAAGATAATATTACATTGAAATAAATATTTGATGAAAAAAATAACACTTTTTGCATTGATAAATTTTAATGTATGTATAGACGTGGGTATTGACAAAAAACATAAAGAGGGAGATTATTAGATCCATGTTATTTTTTGGTTCTATTTTTTGTTGATAAATTAATATTTTACATAATTAATATCAATATTTTTGTGAATAAAATATATTTATGAAGGATGAAAATTGGATCATGCTTTTGAAAATCAAAACCTATTTTTTGAAGAAATCATAACCTATTTTTAGTGAAATATGAACCTGTTTTTTTTTTAATCAGTGTCAATTTTCAAAGAATGTTTTTGAGAAAATTAGAAGCTATTTCCTGAGCATGTTTCTTAATAAATTCATAACATTTTTTATTATTAAATCAAATAATGAATTCTGAAAAAATCGAATCTATAATACTTAGTAACATTTTGAGAAAATCACGTCCAGAATTCTGAGAAAAATTCAGAAAAAATCATATCTATAATACTCAACTACATTATGAGCACTTCTGATCTTGAATTCTGAGATAATAAGATCGAGAATAAAATAATGTGATTCAATATAATTTTCTAGGTCTCATAATTCATATGTATGTTGTGAAATATATGATACAATATTCCAAAAAAATACAATTTTGATCATGAGGAATAAATGATGTTTTTAACATGAGGTAGAAAAAGATTTTTTTGATATTAAAAATGAAATGGTGTTTTTGAGATAATGGTAGAAATATATGGTGTTCAGATTGAGTAAAAAAATATGTTTTTGTGCTTACTCAAGAAAAAAATATTTCTCAAGAAAAGATCATTCTCATGAAAATATATTTTTCATGATATAATCCTTATCTAGAAAAAGATCTTTCTCAACTAAAAGATCTTTCTCCAGAAAATATATTTCTCATGATAAAATAATTTTCGAAAAAATATCATTCTCAATAAAAGTTATAGCTCAATAAAAACATCTTTCTCAAAAAAAATTATAATTCTAAAGAAAATACCTTTTTTAATAAAAATATACTTATCAATAAAATATCTTTCTGAAGAAAAATATCTTGCAGAAGAAAATATATTGATTATGAAAACGTTATTTCTCTGGAAATAGATTTTTCATATGAAAAGATCTTTGTCATGAAAATATCTTTATGAAGAAAAAATCTTACTCAATAAAAAACCCTTTCTCAATAAAAAATAATTCTCGAGAAAAATATATTTCTCAAGTAATAGATATTTCTTATGAAAAGATTATCATCACAAAAAATATCTTTCTCGCGAAAATATCTTACTCAAGAAAAAGAATTTTCTCATAAAAAATATATTCATTATTAGAATTTCTTGCTCATTATAAGATCTTGCTAAAGATAAATATCTTTCTAAAGAAATGAAATTTCTTAAGTGAATGAACTTACACATGAAAAATATATTTCTCAAAGAAATGTTTCCTACAAAAAATATTCTTATGTACGGAATAGTATCGGGTAGAAAATGTTTTCAAGAATATTTGAAGCATTCAAGACATCAAAGGAAGATCCATAAATCAAAAATATTTGATGATTTAAAACTAAATTTAATGATTAAAGGATGTATCTAATATTTAATGATTATTAATGATCCATGAAATTTCATTAAGATTGATATATTTAAATATTTGAAATAGAACTGAATGAGCCAAATATATATCCAATTTTTTAAGAGAATTGAAGATTCATGTAATTTAATTTAGTAGAAAATCAATTCAGAATCATGCTTAATAATTTTTTTTAGGTATATATAAAAGGTGATATGATTTTATTTGTTTAACATTACCCTTTATTTTTCATGCATTGGACATACAGAACTAATTGGATAGGTATTGAATATGTAACTGACCTTCTTGTTTTAGTTTGAAGATAATAATTTTTTCGGATTGAGGATATTGAAGACTATTAAAGACCAACATATTACATAAGTTAATTGTTTATGATCATGAGTATGGAAAATAGGTTGTCTTTGATTTGACTTATTTTTGTGGAAGGAGAATAATTTATGAAGTGGATCAAAAAATATTAAGGAAGGTGATGCTCTTGACTGAGGAGGTTTACCGGTTGCTGAAAATTATTATTTTGGGAAGAGGATATTGGAATGTGTAGTTGAGGGGTATATACCACAATTGAAAGAATTCCTCAATAGGGATTATATAAGTGTAATTTTCATCTTCCTTTTTATTCCATAATATGTTATTAAAAAAATCATTGTTGGTGGGACTATCCAACATGGAAATGGGTAGGTTATTGAACCAAAAATTGTAAATATTGTGTACTACCTTCTCATTATATTTATTGCACACTAAATGTGTGTTTTTGAGTTATAATTTAGTGGATCATATAAATAATAAGTTTCATTGGTTAAGAAATATTTTTAAGAGATTAAGAATCATTCTTATAAAAGAAGAAGTAACAATTGCTTCACCCCCCCCCCCTTCAGTGTTCTCATTCCTATATGGGAATTACATTAAAACATGAAATGTAAGGATAAAAGTTACTTATAAAAATATATAAAAACTATTTTATATCCATATTTATACCTATATAGCTTTAATTAATTAAGATGGACAATCTTTTAGTATTTTTAAATTTGAATAAAATCAGACCATAAAATTATTTTAAAAAATATAATGTGTTTCTTCTCCCCATCATATTAAAGGACAGCCCTCTCCCCCCTCATCAAAACCATAAAAACTATTAGGTTCATAAACTCCATAACAAAACTACATTCCAAAATATCTATCGTCATCGTAGAATTATTATTTCTAGAATAAATCAAACACAAGAAGGATTTAGTGAAAACCTGAATAGAATACAATGAAAAGAGGTAATATTATTCAATATCAAAACTTAATATGATTTATTTTTCCAAATTCATCTAATATTATTATAAAATTATTATTAAATAAAATCATTAACATAAATATGGCAATTGTTTTTGTTTTCTAGTGATGAAATCCAACATTATCCACATTCATCAAATTGGTTCTGAAAATACTATTCGCGGGTACAGATGACTATTTCCTTATGAACCGATGACATTCCATTCTACATTACTATTTATCGTGGATGAATATAATGATGTATTTGTATATAACATATGAATTTTTTTATTTTTAAATTTATTATTATTATGTAATTATTTTATCACAAATAAAATTATATCTTACATTTTCTAACAATTTTATAATGTCTCTCATGTATATAGATAAAAAACACATTACATGGTGATGTAATTCATTCAGTCATTAGATGGATGGTATTATTAATATTTTTAATTATAATATATGATATAAAAAAATAATATATCAATTTCATTGTAACATATATCATAAAGTGTTCATTCTTTCAATGTGATATGAAACTAGAAATAGTGTTTAGCAATACATGTGGCCTACTATATCCCTGAACGGTTTATTTAATTTACTATCACTAAATATCACCAAATAATATATATAAGTATGTATTAATTATATATGATATTTAATTTTTTAAATACTTTATTTTATAAAACAAAGATCAATGTAAGATGATGAAAAAAATAAAAGAACATATAAGAAAAATAGTGCATTTATTCTCAAAACATGTATTTTACATGGTGTTGTTAATATATAGATAATAAAAAATAAACATTAAAATATAAAAGGTATTAAATATGTGAATATTTTGATTTTATATATTTATAATAAATTTATTTTTATAATATATTTATTTTGAACGAGTACAACTGAATTCAAGACTTATGGTATGGGATATATGTCTCATTTTTTACATTTCTGAGTCATACACCATATTCACCATCTATTTTTTCTATATGGTGTATATAAATCCTTAGTATTTTTTTCTTTATTATTATATTGAAAATTATTTGAATTTACATATCCATTTTTTAAACTATCTTTCATTGGGTTTACGGTTCAAAATATCCCCTAGTAGTAATCTAATTTTTTTATCAATTATCCCCATTTGCTGAATATTATTAAATTAAGCACATATTGTCGTTATGAGGTTTATTTAAATCCCCATTGAAATTTAAATTAAAGAATTTATTAAACCTTATGAAATTGTAATCTTCATTTAAAAATATAACTTCATGCATATTACGTTACAATGTTACTGAAGTGGTAAATATTTTATGTTATAGTCTCATTTTTTCATTATTGTTTATGATTAAGTCACCAATAATTAAATTTTATGATCTAACTATCATAAATTATGATATATTTTCTCATATATTTATCCCTAATATCTTTAAGTTATTTTATTATTTACACACAATTTAATAATTAAATATTATAGAGATTCTGTTTAGGAAGATCTAACTATGTTACTCTCCTTTTGTGAAATAATTTTCCTTCCAAAACCATTTTTTGAAAATATATATTACAAAAAATTTATTACGCACATATTATTTTTTAAAAATAAATTTATAACCACGTTTTAATTTTTTTGATTATTTTTTAAAATTAATGGTCATATTTTCTCAAAATAAATTCTCATTTAGATTATACTAATATTTTAAAAGTAATATTTTTTTTACCTATGTGGGATAAGAAATATATCCCTTTATAATGAATACTCAATTAAATGAAGATTAAAATAAGTCATTTTTATGTTCTTCTCAAAGAACATTTAGTCATTTTTTAAAAGGCATTATATTGTATATAAATAATTTCAAAAGTAAATAATTTTTAATATTTTTATGTTTTTTAAAATCCATTTAAAATTGGAATGGATATTTTCCTAACGAAATTTTAAAATTATATTTAATTTTTCAATTCGAAGATATAAATTTTTTAGTAAAATATTTTTCTTGAAAAAAATTTCTACTTTAAAATTTTGTATTGAAAAATACTTCTCTATATAAGATTACATAATTTGATATATTTGATGTTCTATGAGGATATGATACAAGGTTAAGTTTGTTATTATTTATTTTATATGTTTATTATTATAATAATAAGTGGTTAATGAAACATGTTTCACTTCCTTGGGTTTTAACTAGATAGAAATCTTATGAAACCTGGTTCATTTCATGGGTTATACTATGATGAAATGATTTTGAAACATGTATCTTATCCACATACAATTTTTTGTTAAAATTACTATGATTCAAATTTTAATTTCATTAGATATGATGTTATATATGTTTTATGATTTTATGGTAAAAATATGTATGAATTTCATTATGTGATGGATGAGACATACATATCCCTCTAATATATTGAGTGTTGATTTAAATCACATGATATTGACAATAATTTTATGGGGGGTGAACCCAATTCAGTCTTATAAGACTAAAATCAAGAGTTTACACTGTTCAAAAATATTTTACAATAAAGGGGAGTGAAATGGGATTAATAAGACAATGATAGAGTGGGTACGTAACTCATTTCATCAAGGATATTTTTCTTATATGATGGTCAATGAATTAAACCGTGTATAGTATGATGGTTTGGGGAGTGAACCAATTCCACTATGAGGAATTTACAACCATTTTGGAAAGTGTTGTTATCACCGAGGATATGTAACTACCTATATAGTAAGTATATATTTTTTGGAAATTAGTTGTGATTACACATGACTTTATTTCCAATTATATTCTATGTGTTACAAATATATTCTCTCTATAGATTTTATGCTCTCATAGAACATGTAATTTGAATCCATTATGATTTATTTATTATGAACATCCCCAATTTATTAAATTTTTAATGATTATGATCATTTATCTACATTGTATCATTTTATTATATATTGATCATGATATCATACATTATATTAATGATATGATAATGTAACTCTTTGTCTACCCTTATTGAAAAACATCTATATCTCTTATTTTTCATTTCCCCATGTTATGAATGATGTTTACTATAGGTTATGATTTTCAATATTAGTAAAGGGGATGATATTGGTGCGATATATTGTAGATCACTAACCAATTTAAAAGGATTGTGTTACATGATTCTAATGATATTGAAGTATTATGGACCTTGTCGTTTGTTTCTATAATTTTTTAAATGATCATATAAACAGATTTAATATCAATGTATGAAAATAATAGGCCACTATAGTTGTTATTAGATGAATGGTTTAGGTTACCATTAGAAACTAGGATGGGGAATCATTATTGAGTTCATATTTGTAAAGTTATGTCTAGGAATATCAAAAACTATATTTCTAATAATCAGTCCATGTATAAGAAAATATAGATGATTTTTAATAATGTTTATTGAAAATGGATTCTAAAAAATTACATCCATGTAAGGATAATAAAGATGTATGTGGATATAGAAAGTTGTAACTGAAGGTAAGATCCCAGGTAACACTATATTCATATATACATGATAAGAAAATTGATGCATGACAATGTCCCTAGATGCCCACTTTGTCTCACTAAACTAGGTTATATGATATAGAAATTTACAAACTATTTATAAACCATTATAAATGGATTAAATAAATTTTTAGTATGAATGAACTTGGATAAACCTAAGGTGTAATAGATAATAAATATCATGATTTAAACAGTTGAAAAGTGATTTTTCATAATTATTATCCTCCCACCTTTAATTATTGTTTCTAAAACTATGAGTTTGGTTTTAGTAGATGGAAAAAATCATAAGAACAAGATTAAAATAGAATATGAAAGAAAATTTTCTGATGATCATCCATCTTGGATGATGAATGGAGTGGATTATATTTTGATTATAATGAAATAGTAATCCTGGAACATGATTAACAACATGCACCTTAACCAAATCATGTACTTAAAAAATATAATAATGATAAGGTTTGATGAGTGACTGGGAAGTGGATACTATATGTACTTAAAAAATATAATATGAAAAGATTCATATTTTGAAGAATGGTGGAAATGTAATGACCCTCCAATTCTCATTGGCATGAGAGCTCAAAGAGTCATTACTGGGCCTTAAAAGACATCCCCAAGACGCCAAAGGCTGGAAATAAATGCAGAAGGGTTTCAATTGCAATTGGGGGACAATTTACCCTTTTATGAAAATAACTCATCCAATAACCATTCACTATATGATGGATGAACAAAAGTAGATCAACAAACAACGTCATTTATAATAAACGACATCAATGTTCACAACATCGGATGTCCAGCCAAACATCAATGTACACAGCAGAAAGAGAACAACACATGAATTCCAAAAGACACCATGACTCAGTGGTCCACAAGCTCCAAGCTCCACCGAATCTCACAAACATCTCCACATGACACTAGTAATGAGATGCTTTACCTTTACCTGTGACTTGGAAAACGACATCTGCAAAAGTAATAAAGCATGGGTGAGTATAAAAATCAGTAGGATTTACCCAATGACTTCCCAACTCACTCCACTATGATAGAAGATTTAGACACATTTATATAATAAAACATTTTATATAAAGTATTTCCACCAATTCAGTTTATAACTAAATATAAAATAGTTTTCCAAAACCATCCATTCTCAAAATTATAAAAGTGTAATTAAAACCGACTTTTCTAACACATTATTTTTTTCAGAAAAATAACCAATCAAATTTCCCATCCATTTCACAAACATCCCGTTTTGGCATTACCAACCATTTCACAACCTGTGAAATCAACCATGCATGCAACACGGACCTCCATATACTCGCGAGTGGTGAGTTATCCTTCCACTACGTCATCACTTATTGAACTACCTTGATGGGGTACTTCACGAACTTATCCATACCAACCTTTTTATGGGGGTAATTCTCGACCTTATCCATCCCAATGCATATGAACACACACCATAACCCATGCAGGTCCATTCCAAAAACCAAGTTTGTTCAAAACCATTCAACCATTTCAATAAAACTCATTCATTATTGAAAACCAAAATCCATCAAAATCATTTCAATCACAAACCATTTCAATAAAACTCCCCTTTTTATTTAAATAGCATTTCTCATCAAAACATTTACAAATTCCGCAATTTCATAATTTAAAACTAACATTTTAAATTCAAATAGCCAAATCACGTTGCACAACAATTCACCAAGACTTCACAATTTCATTAAAACCATATATCATTACTAAAGAAGATTTATTCCATGATTTTCACAAACAATACCATTCAAATAACCAATTAGAAACTAAGTCTCCCAATTCTAACAAAAGTAGTCTCGAGTGAAGCCACCTACCTCAACAAATTGGGTGAAACCAACCAACGGACGAAGAACACCTACAAAATCGGGGAAAAACTCCAAGAATAATCCTTAGATCTCTTCTCCTAACACAACCAAGAGAAAATTTTTTCATATTTGGCATCCAATCCCTTAGATCTACCCATAACAGGCATTGATCTAAGAAAACGAGAGAAGAGGAGAAGTAGATCTATGTAGATCTAAGAAACCGATCAAGAACGATCACATACCTTATGAATTCGGCTTTGATTCACCAAAGAACCCTTCGAATCACCTACAGAACACATGGGAGAAGTCCTCCATACTTACAGGGAGAGTAATCCCGTTTTTGGGCTGCTTATGAGCTTTAATGAGGCAATTAGAGGCAAAACCAATTAGATCCATAATTTTAGGATCTAATTTTAAGTACTGCACGGTTAGTCTGCACGGTTTGACAAACTGTGCGCTAACCATGCATTAGCTTCTGCCTCGGCCAACCTTCACGCATGGCCTCCTAGAACGGTTTTCCAGAACCATGCACAAACCGTGCGGTTACCTCTTCCCAGGTGACCATCACATGCGTGACTTCCGCATGGTTTTGCAAACCGTGCATAGCCCGTGCGTCACCACATTTTGCCCTTTTTCCTCTTTACATGTTTCCAAACATTCTCCAACACTCTCACATATTCTTCATGCACTTAAAAATCATTAAAATGGTTAATTACTAGAAATAGAGGGTATTACATTCTCCCCACCATTGGCCTTTCTTTCCCCGGAATGTAGAAGACCATCGCTTTCATGAAAGAGTTTTGGACGCTGCTCTTTAATTTCTTTCTCACATTCCCAATTCTCTTCTTGGATATGACCATGTTTCCACAAAACTCTCACTAGGTTAATGAATTTCCCATGAAATACTTTATCCTGATTATCCACAATCCGCACTGGAGTATGTACCAATGAAGCATCCAGCTCTAGGTCAATGTGATCTAATCAGATCAAATGGTCAAGATCGGGCTGATATTTCTTCAACTGAGATACATGGAACAGATTATGCATAGCACTGAACCAAGTTGGTAATTCCAACTAATATGACACCTTGCCAACCCTATCTAGTATCTCAATATGTCCAATATATCAAGGAGATAATTTTCCATGCTTCCTGAAATGTCGATGTCCAAGCATTGGAGAGATTCTGAAAAAGACATGATCACCCACAACGAACGACAATAGTCTTTGACAGTAATTTTCATAAGATTTATGACGACTCTAAGCCATCTCCATCCTCTTTCTAATCAAATGGATCTTCTTCGTTGTTTCTTGGACAAGGCTCGGACCAACTAGTGATGTTTCACCCATTTCCATCCAGCATAGTGGAGAACAACACGGATGCCCATACAATGCATCAAACAGAGCCAAGCACATCGAAGCATGATAGATGTAACTGTATGAGAACCCCACTAATGGTATATGCTCCTTCCCTGAGCCACCAAAATCTAGTACAGAAGCCTGCAAAATGTCTTCCAATTTTTGTATCATCCTCTCAGATTTCCAATCCGTCTGAAGATAATACGTCGTGCCCATAGTCAACTGAGTCCCAAGGGCTTGTTGTAAGGATTTCCAGAAACGAGATGTGACCCTCGAATCTCTATCTGAGATGATAGACACTGGTACACCATGTCTCCTTACCACTTATTGGATATAAATTTTTGAATGATCTTCCAAAGTATGAGTTGCACCAATAGGGTTGAAATGGGCCAACTTGGCCAGATGATCCACTATCACCCAGATGGAATCATGTTTCTGGACCGTTCTTGGAAGACCTTTAACAAAATCCTTTGCTATATGATCCCATTTCCACACTAGGATAGGTAATGACTGTAACATACCTTCTAGTCTCTGATGCTCTGCTTTAACCTACTGAAAAGTTAATCATCACGAGATGAACTCGACCACCTTCTTTTTCATACCGCTCCACCAAAATTTCAACGTCAAAGCCTTATACATCTTCTGTGTACCTGGGTGTACAACCCATCTTGAATGGTGGTAAGCATGACAGATTTTTTCCTAACACCCCATAGGTACAACCATCCAATCTCTGAAACACAAAACATAACTCCCATATAGCTTCCATCCCTCAATGGTCTCCCCACCATTCAGTTTTGAAGTCATAATCAGAAATTCTGTATCAGATTTTTGTGCCTCTTTGACCACTTATTCCAAATCAGGAACAAGCGTATGTGAAATGAAAACTGCAACATCACCTTAGTCTTCACATTCCACATGCATGTCGGCTCAGACCGACATCAACTGCAATTCGTCTTAAGCTTCCTTTGCCAACTGTGCATATGACTTACTGTCTAATGCATCGGCCACCGAATTTCCTTTACCCAGTGTATACATCATGTCAAAGTCGAACATTTTGAGATACTCAATCCATCTTCTCTGCCTCAGATTCAAATCCCGTTGTGAGAAAATGATTTTCAAGATTTTCTGATCTGTAAACACAGTAAATTTCTCACCAAAGAGATAGTGTATCCATGTTTTCAATGCATGGATGACTATAGCTATGTCCAAATCATGTGTTGGTTCATTCTTCTCATACATTTCCATCTTCCTTGAACCATAAGCAAGAACATGGTCCCCTTGCATGAGAACATATCCCAACCCTTTCCCAAATCATTACAATACCCCACATACCCCTATCCTGATTCAGGAAAGATCAAGATAGGTGCTGATGTAAGGAGATGTTTCAACTCTTAAAAAGATATTTGACAGTCCTCAGTCCATTGATATGCACTATTTTTATTTTTCAATGTTGTCAAAGGCGAATTAATTCATGAGAAGTCTTGCAAAAAGCTTTGATAATAACCAGATAGATCAAGAAAATTGTGTATCTCAAAGAACTTATTCAGTGGTTGTCATGAAAGAACAACTTCTATATTTTCTGGATCCACTGAAACACCTTTCTCAGAAATAACATGTCCCAGAAAACATACCTATTGTATCCAAAAATCGCACTTTGATAATTTGGCATACAACTGACTGTCTCTCAATATTTCCAACACTATCGCCAAGTGTTGCTCATGGTCAACCCTTGTTCATAAATACACCAATTTGTCATCGACACACACCACCACAAAAGAATCCAGATATATTTCTAAAATAACTAATTCATCAAATCCATGAAGACCGTTGGTGAATTCGTTAGATCGAAAGGAATGAATACATATTCGTAGTTGCCATATC
Source organism: Viscum album (assembly GCA_963277665.1). Taxonomy (NCBI): domain Eukaryota; kingdom Viridiplantae; phylum Streptophyta; class Magnoliopsida; order Santalales; family Viscaceae; genus Viscum; species Viscum album. The sequence goes on from OY728145.1 coordinate 1,645,330,645, forward strand.
GGCTTCTAAAAGCTGTCTTTGGAATATCCTCCTTCTGAACTCACAACTGGTGATATCATGACCGTATGTCAATCTTATAGAACCACTGATCTCCCCTTAATTGATCAAATAGGTCATCAATGCTTTTCACAAACAATACAATCCAAATAACCAAATTGAAATTATGCCAACAAATTCGAACAAGAGGAGTCGAGAGTGAAGACACCTACCTTAACAAATTGGGAGAATCCAACCAACGGACGAAGAACACCAACAAAACCGAGTCAAAACACCAAGAATCCTACTTAGATCACATCTCCTAACACAACCAAGACCAAATTTTGTTATATTTGGCATCCACACCATTAGATATACCCATAACAGGCATAGATCTAAGAAAATGAGAGAATAGGAGAAGTATTTCTAAGTAGATCTATGAAATTGATGAATAACGATCACATACCTTAAAATTTTGGCTTCGATTCTCCAAGAGAACCCTTTAGAATCACCTCCAGAATGATTGGGAGAAGTCCTCCAACCTTCGAGGGAGAGTAACCTCGAGTTAGGGCCACATTCAAGATTTAATGATGCAATTAGTGGAAAAACGAATTAGATCCACAATTTTAAGATCTGATTTGAAGTGATCACTTAGTTAGTCTGCACGGTTTGACAAACCGTGTCCAAACAGTGCATTATCTTCTGCCTCAGCCAACCTTCACTCATGGCCACATCGCACGGTTTTCCCAATCCATGCGCAAACCTTGCGATTACCTATGCCCAGGTGACCATCACCCGCACGACTTAAACACTGTTTGGAAAACCGTGTGTTGCCCGTGTATCGCCATATTTTTTCCTTTTTACTCTTTCAAAGTTTGCAAACATTCTCCAACCATATCACATATTCTTCATGGACTTAAAATTCATAAAAACGTTTACTTACAAGAAAATGTGGGTACTATAGAAAAAATACTATGTTTTAATTGAAAACAACTTTTTAATTGAAATAATTTATAGTGTTAAATTATGAATCTAAAAGGTTTTTAAGTATGATTAGATTATATTTTTATAATTTTATACAATATAGGCCATTATAAGTAATTTCACATTTAAATTTGACATAAAAACATGTCAATCATTTGATAGTTTTTACTTCTTAAAAACCATATTTTTGGTTTTGGCAATTGTAATTAATTTTAAATTAATAAATTTAACATCTATGTTTTGAATTTGGTAAAATAGACTTCATTTTTTAATTTTGAATATCAAAATTACCTTTGGATGATTTTTGGTATTTTTCTAAAAACATTCAATTTTTGATGAATAGTTAAAAACAATATGTTATTATTTAAACCCGATAATTTATTTAAATAATAATTATTTTTAATTCAAAATAGATATATAATACCTATATATGTTAAATTTAATTAATTTGAAACATTTTATAATAATATTAGATATATTAATTTTATTGAACTTTTAAACCTCTTTTACCCACCTCATAGGAGAATATTCAAATTTACAAAAAACATAATTTTACATCTTCTGGGAGATAAATTTCAAAAATATAAAAGACACGGTTAATATTAGTATGTAAAATTTAGTTCAAGAAGATAAAAAAAATTTTGGTGAATAGTAACATTTGACTTTTATTTACCATGGATAAAAGTAAATAGCATAATTAAGGGTAAAAATTATTTCATAATTACCAAAAATATGTACTAATTCTATTGGATAAGTATAATTCAACCAAAAACAACCTTATAAATAAAATATGATCCTCTTTCATCCACTTGGATTAGATTAGGAAATTTATTATTATTTTATTTAAAGAAGAGTTAAAAGAGTTAAATTTAATGTTTAATAACAAAAAAATTTAATATAGGGTTACACATTATAAATTCGAGAATGAATATTCATTATAAAGATAAATATATTTCATAAATAATGGTATTTTATTTATAATTTTTAGATATTAATTAATTTAATTTGTTTATGACACAATGATGATACAATAATTACCATATTAATGAAATATTAAAATAATTGATATTATAAATATCCAGAAAAATTTAAATTGTCACTTGTGATGAATTAAAATAATTTTATAGAATAATAAGATATTTTAGGGTTGGTTGAATTAATTTTATTTGAAGTGATATAGTTTTTATGACTTTCAAAAAAATCAAATACTAAATATTTTCAAAATTGACATAATTGAGTTTTTTAAACATATACTATATTATTAATTGATATAATTTCTTAAAAATATAAGGATCAGTCAAAGGACATAGATAAGGTTAGATATATTAATAATGAACCAATTTGAGTTCTCTTGTCTTGTTATAGTATTTTTATAAACCATATTATATAATGATACAAAGACAAATCGTAAATGTCAAATAATTTTAGTAAGAGTTAAATCTATCAAAAGGTTAATATGATGACCAAAACTTATCCAAAACCTATTGAATGAGTGTATTTCGACCCATCACAAACATATAATTTAAATAAATCTTTTTGGAGCCATTATAAATAGAATTGTTTTTTATTATAAAATAATATTTCCAGCTTTTCCAAAAGTGACCATCACCTCTCTTATAAAAGGGTACTTCCACTTCTCTTACTTTCACAACTCCAAATCCATTTGGCTCGGCCAACCCCTACCCCAAAATCCTAACAACTATCATAGATTAATTATAGAGGCCTTACTTTAAACAAAAATCCATCCTAAAGATCATTTTTTATCAAATAAAAAAAATAACCAAAGAAGAGGTAAATATTTCATAACCTCTTTCACGTTATTTTCTTCATCCACATCCACATTTATTTTTGTTTCCCTTATAAAATATTAACTCCAATATAATATATATTTTTTGATGATATTTTAAATATGGTACAACGATATTAGTTATTTCATCCATCCTCTAAATGGAAATGTCCTCATACGTGCGTATGTTTGACTTACCGTCTCCAGGTCGTGGTGTTGTTTGTTATTCAAAATCTTCATTATTTTAGATGGGTATAATAATGAATATATCTGATTTAAATAATAAATATAACATGTTAAAGTTTTTATATATAAGATATACCATCAAATTACATATTATTTCACCATCAATATAATGATATTGTTGCTCGTGCATACGTACGGATTACCATCTCCACGACGTGATGACATTCATTTCTACGTTCACATTCAACGATGATTAAAAAAATATTATTAATATTTATGTAATATATTACATAATAATTCTAGTGGTTATATATATATACATACATAAATCATATTCACTCACATCCGTTCAATAAGATATGAAAATGAAAACAACGTTTATGCGTACGTACGACCTACCGTCTCCTAAAACGGTGCTTCCCATTTCATATATTATCTACTATAAATATTTATATTATAAATATATATGATATAAAAATCATTTTTTATATTCTGGAAGTATTTAAAACATCATATAAATGATACAATAAAGAATAACATGTTAAAACACGTATGATAAAGAGGTCAATTATTACCTGAAATTTTAATTTAACATGGAAATAATTATTATATGTGTCATATGAAGACATATATGAATCATTTATGATATAAAAAATATTAATATGTTTCTATTATAATTTAATAACATTCTATGGTCATTATATAAGAGGATAAACGAACCCTCGTCCAAAGGAAAGGGCAAGGTATGGGTAAATTGTTCAATCTCTTTACTTATCAGAGGTTGTTTTTACATAAGTATCTACTGGGACATATTTATTATCCATATCCATGTTTTATAAAATATTTTTAAAAAGGATTCCTATTAAGGGATTTTCATACTAAAAAATCATTTTAATTGTTTTAAAGATTTATTCTTCTAAACATTTATCATTAATTTATTTGTTTTCAAAATGGTTTTAAGGATTTATTTATATGAACATGTATGGTTCAAAATGTTAACTCATTTATAATATTTCAAAGTGGTATGGGAAAATATGATTCAAAACTAACTATTAAATGAATTCCTTTATAAATTATGTGATTTTAAATGATTTCATGAAAAAGGGATATGACTCTCAAATAATTTTTGTAATCATTTTCAACTATGTCAACATCCTTTACGGGATATTATTATTGACCAATGTTTATTTATTATGATACAAATCATCCATATTTTATTGAAGGATTGATGATATTTTTGATAGTTTATATGTTATCTTTATACCATTCGTGGTTTATAGATAAGTTATTGACGTTTTAAATTCATGTTTTAATATAAATGATTATGTTATGTTTAATACTTTTAATTTGAGGAGTGCATTGGAAGTTATATGTGACAGGTGGATCCCGCTATAGCTCCAAGACGCATCGGTAAGTCTCATTAGATAATCTAGTGTATTGGCACAATGCCTTGAAAAAATAATATTTGTAGTCTTTTCACATGTAACATCCCAGATCTGGAAGCCAAACTACAGGTGCCCCGAACCCAGTTGGTCACATAATCTCAAGCCCATTTTCCCAAATGCTAGATGATTCTGACAAGAAGTGGGGGCCCAGGTCTAATAGTGGGGAAACTATGCCCTCATTTGTCGAAGTGTAGCTCATCCAGAAAAAATATTACATATATCAAAAGAAGCAGTAAACAATATACAACTGAAATAGACAACTGGAGGAAAAGAGAACCAGTAGTCATCTATATAAAGATGAAGCATGTCACTAATTCAATGAATGCAGACAGAATAGGATACACTACAATAAAATACAATACAACTCAAATTACAAGGTACAACCAAACCAAACAAAGGAAAGTAAAAATGATAACAACATCATCACATGACTAACCTCGATCACATGATCTCTTTATCCTATGCTACCATCATGTGCCTGTATAGTTACCATTGCTCCTATGGACACCTACAGAAATGTAATCTTTTTGGAGTGAAGAAATGACCCAAAAAAGGTGTGAGAAATAAATCTCATTAGGCATCACCAAAGGCTCGTGCCCAACTATTAGTGAAAATGTGAGACAACAGTGTGTAGTAGTAAAATGGAATAAACTAAGCAGTACCCAAAAGTAACTAAATCTAGTAGTTATATTTCCATTTTAATATTCATTTAACCTTGTCAAGCCTATGCTTTAACATGGCAGGTATAACTTATGAAAATCTCCACGTTGAATATTCAGGATAACATTGTCCTAGGACATACAATCCTTACCCTCAAGTAATCCGAGATGAAACCCACAAGTGTCTTCCCACAGGCATAATGAACATTTCCCATAGGCCTACAAGGTTTCGCCCACAGGTACAGAATCTACTACACGTAGGCACAAGAACTACTTCCCAAACACACGAGAAAGGTTGCCCGTAGGCTAAACGAAACAATTCTCTCAGGTTATACAGGTAATCGGGCCGAGCCCATTATATAAGAAAGAATTTATATACAATTACTCTCAAAGAAATTTTAATGCATGCTAAAATTTATGGTAAACCAATAGGTATCATGGACAAACAACTAAACAGAGAAACGCACCCCTGGGGTGGTCCCGAATCGAAGTAGTGATCCCAAAAATCAGTTTTAACTAATAAAAAGTTTTTCTTTGCAATTCTAGCTTATTTTATACAAAGGACACAACTATAAGACACCCCAAACATGGTTTCATAGCACAGTGGTTCACAAATTCACATCAACAGTTGGAAATAACCACCAGACCACCTACCGCTATTGTCTCTGATCGGTATATGTGAAGGATGCTTCCTTAATCATCCAATAATGATGTATATATGGGATAAAATAATTCTCGTTCAAACATAAATAACATAAATTAGAGGGATAATTGGTAAAAACAACACAACTAGTGGGGAGAGATTACACGTACGGTCCCAATGTGATTGACAGAAGAAAAAAAGGATTCACAGTGCGCGATCGGGTGATCTCCAAAGCTCCGGCCATCCTCCCATGCTTCAAACGGTGGTTCTGCCTCCTCTGTCTAATGATGAGAATGCTGCCCATTTTAGGCAAAAAATCAGACTCCATGACATGTAATCTCAAGTACACAATGTGTAATTTTCATTTTTTAACTGTTCCTCTGATGACTACTTTCTACCCCGACCATGTACATCTGTCGACATTCATACACAGTGTGTATTCCTATTAACACAACGTGTACTTTTTCTCAGTCATTAGCTGAATCTGCCACCTTATCATTCACCTTCCGAGTGATTAAATGATGTGTAAATACCTAGCACATGGTGTGTAGTTAGTTTTTACACCATTCATCATCGATATGACTACACGCCCTGTGTACTCATCCCACCTGGCCAGCGTCCATGGCCTATGGAAAATTACAGAGCGTGTACCCACAAAATTTGAGATTTTCTCCCGTTTACCTTATTTTCTGAAAAAACTTAATGAAAAGGAAAATATGAAACCCTTACATCATGAATAAGAACCAGGTTCTTAAAAACATCCCCCAATAAAGCAATTCATCCACGAATTGCCCTTCCAAGAGTGGCGAAGAAACAACTGTGATCAACCTAGGACACTGAGCACGTACATCGGTCTCCCGCTCCCAGGTTTTTTCCTGGACATGGCCATGCTCTAATAGCACACATACCAGAGGAATTGATCGACATCAGAGAACCGTCATGATCCTATCAAAAAAATGAATTAGATGCTCCTAAAAGGATGCATTGGCCTAAAACTCAACCTCCTCGGGTGGAAAAACGTGAGATGAGTCTGAATGATAGCGGTCCACTTGAGATACATGGAAGACGTCGTACATGGGTCGATACCTCTGTGGTAACTAAAATCGATAGGCAACCGGCCCGAATCTCTCCAAAATCTCAAATTTCCCATCATAACTCGGTGAAGGTTTACCCTATCTCCTGATCCGCCTGTGTCCCAACCACGAAAAAACATGCATGAAAACCTGATCCCCGGCCACAAACTCTAAGGGTTATCTGTGGCGATCAACATAAGATTTATGACGTGACTATGTAGTAGCAATTCGCTTCTGAATCAATTGAACCTGCTCAGAAGTATCCTACACGAGACGTGGTCCCAGTAAATCTACCTCACCTGCTTCCATCCACCACAAGGGTGATCGTCACAGCCTAATATATAATTAATTTTATGGTTAAATCACATTAGTTTCTTGAAACTGTTATTGTAGACAAACTTAAATAGTGGTATGTGCTTCTCCTAAGATCCCCCAAACTCTAGGACGCATGCATGAAGCATGTTATCTAGCACCTGTATCATACGCTCCGAATGGCCATAATTTGGAGGGTGGTAAGCTATGCTCAAAAGTACATGTATACCGAGTACCCTTTTAAAACCCTACCAGAAACGAGACATAAAGTGGGTGTCCTTATTTGGGATGATAGAATGAGGGACCCCATAAAGGCATTCTACCTACCGTATATATAACTTCCTGAGCTCATCAACACCGAAGGTCTCCTTGATCAGCAAAAAGTGAGCTACCTTCATAAGTCTATCCACAAAAACCCACACAGCATCACTACCTCAAGGTGACCTCGAAAACCCAATCACAAAATCCATTTTGACATCATCTCATTTCCACTCCGAAATGGGTAACTTCTGTAACAGTCAGGCTGGCCTCTGATGCTCTACCATCACTTGCTGACAGGTGGAACATCTCACAACAAAACCAGCTAGTTACCTTTTCATACTCGGCCACCAATAGTTACGTCTCATGTCACGGTACATTTTGGTAACTTCGGGATGCACTGCCCAAACTTAATCATGAAACTCACACATCAGCACCTCGCATATATCCCTTGGAACCCACAATCATCCAAGGAAACAATGTACCTCATCATCGCCTATCGTCCATCTAGGAGGAGGGTCCCCACTTGCCACCGACTCCTGTAGAACTAGGCCTTCTGAATCAGATAGTTGTATCATCCTCACTCTATCCAGGAGGGTAGTAGTCACAGCTAAGGAAGATATATAGGTTTTTTCCTGACTATTGTGTACCTCTAAATGCATCTCAGAGAACAAATCCATATGCTGCCACTCACCACTGTCCTCATAAACTGCATGTATCTGAGTCTTCCTTCTCAGCGCATCAGCAACTGTGTTACCCTTACTAGGTGTATAGGCAAGCTCGATGTCGAAGGACTGACGTTATTCAACCCACCTTTTCTGTCTCAAATTAAGGCATGATGGGTAAAGATATATTTGAGACTTTTGTGGTCCGTGAACCACAAAAAATGTTCTCCCAATAGACAATGTCTCCAACATCATAACACATGAACAAATGCTTCCAAATTGAGATCATGTGTCGGGTAATTCCTCTCATGCAGCCTCAACTACTAAGACTCGTACGCAACACCTCGATCGACCTGCATCAACAGTGCTCCCAGTCCAATACCTAATGCATCACAGTAAACTATAATGATCTTCCCTTGCTCTGTAAGTATCAGTATTGGTGATAATGTCAACATTCCCTTCAGCTCCAAAAAGTTTGTCTTGCATTGTTCTGAATAAACAAAATTCACACCCTTCTTAGTCAAATCTGTCAACAATGCTGCTAAGCGAAATAAGTCTTGTATAAAACGTATGTAGTAACTAGAAATCCCCAAAAAACTTATTATCTCAATCATGTTCTTAGGTTTCTCCCAATAAACTACTTCTCTGGCCATCTCTAGGTCCACCACAACTCCTTCCTCTGAGATGATATGACCCAAGATGTGTATATGGTCCATAAAAAATGTCACTTTTAGAGCTTTTCACAGAGCGGATACTCCCTATGTGTATTTAGAACGATCTCAATATGGGTGGAATGGTCTTGTCGAGTGTGATATTAAACCATGATATCGTCTAAGAAGAATACCACAAAAGAATCCATATAAATATGGAACACATGATTCATCAGAGCCATGAAAACAGTTGCCGCATTCGTGAGTCCGAACGGTATAACCAAGTACTCCTATAGACCATATCTTCTCTGAAAATCTATAAGCGGTATGTTCGATGGTCTAACGCGTAACTGATGATATCTGGATCTCAATTCAATCTTTGATAACACTCATGCTCCCCGATGTTGATAAAAAACATCATCATTCCTCGGTAAGGAATGTCGGTACATGACCATCAAATGGTTCAGCTTCCGATAATCCACACAGAGTCTGAGGGTACCGTCTGCCTTTCTCGCAATGAGGACCGATGAACCCCATGGAGAGGTACTAGATCAGAATAAACCCTTTTACAGTAACTCCTTTAACTACATATTGAGCTCTTGCAACTAATGTGTAGCCATAATATAAAGAGTAATTGACAATGGTGTTTCTCCTGGAACTAGATTAATAGAGAAATCCATCTCAAACTCTGGAGGTATACTGGAAAAGTCGTACGGGAAGACATCCCTAAAAAAATCAACTACTAGAGGGAAATCCTTCTAACAATTTCCCTGATCATCCATATATAATCTCACAATATGGGTTGTCACTCCACCTCTCCCACGATTCTCTACTCCATATCATCTTGCATGGACATATCATTCTCCCTTGAATAGAAACTGTCCTCCCTCTAGTGATGTGAAACTCACCATGTGGCGATAACAATCAACACAGACTTGAAAAGGTACCGACCAGTCCATCCCGAGAATGACATCACTGTTCGTTATCTCTAAGACATAGAGGTCCCATATAAAGTGACACCAACCATCCTCTAGGGGGAACTCACTACACTAGCGCACACCAGTCGTTCTAGTTCCCAACGGAGTTTCTAGAATCATAACATTAGAAGAAGAAGATACACAAATCCCAAGGCTCTCCACTATGGGAACATATATAATGCTATGTGTAGTACATGTATCGAAATGTACTAAAGATAAAACAAAAGCTACTAGAATAGTACCTCCGATAGTAGAAGGTCTGAGATCCTTCTCATGTAGGGTCTATTGCGCTGAATATGCCTACCCAACATTGTGGTCGTATGACACAACCTGGCTACCTTGACCTTACCCGCCCTACTGCCTCTGAGATCCTGGTGTCTAGATACCATGGCCACTACCACCATCTCTGCCTGCATGCCCTGACATATTCCAATTTCCCAACATGTAAATATCTGTAGGTCTTGCTCCCGCACTCGGAATCTGCACAGAACCCCTCTCACTAAACAATAGTGGAAACGCCCTACAAAAATGCTGGAGATGACCCATCCTTTCAAAATCTAGGCACTCCACTGGGTCACGTGGAAACTGCGGTCTCTTGTTCCCTTCATTAACACACTGGTAGCACATGACATGGCTACCTGAAGTATTCTTATGGCCAGTACTTCCACTATGAGAGAATTCCATCTGTCTCTTCCTCTTACCTGTTGAAATAGTACCAGAAACTGGTGTCAAACCGCACTGGACCAAACCACTAGCTTCTCGTAGGTTTTGCTCAGTAATCTGTGTCTGGTTCACAATAGAATACAATGTAGGCAACTTGAAAACCCTCACCCGGGCTCATATGTCATATCGAAGACCATACTCAATGATTTTATCCCTCAATGTCTCATCACCGACCATAACGGTTACAAAACGATGAAACTATGTGAAGCGAGCAGAATGATCCATCATTGACATGGAGCCCTGCTGCAGAATCATAATATCTCGAGCATTATATACCCTCAGTGTCTCTGGGATGAAGAAGTCATAGAAGGCTTCCTGAAAATATTCCAATTCCATGTCGTGGTGATGCTTAGATTGGGGGTAACATGTCACCATCTCTTGGCAGAATCACGCATCATGTATGTAACGAGCTTGAACCTCCACCTTGGAGATGTCTCTAGATGCTCAAAGATAGTCCGCATTGAATCCATCAATGACTCCTCAGCCTGTGGTCCGCCATCCCATGAAAGCGTAGGCATATTCTGCTACTGGAATATACGTGTCAGCTCTACCAAAGATGTGGCGGCCTGTGGTGCTCCCTGGAAGGTCAGAATGAACCGCATAAAGCCATCACAGAACTGCACCTCCGTGCCAGTGTCCGGTATAAGGGCTGGCGCTACATCTGGCTCTGCTGGAGGATCTATTTGAATCCCGTGGCCGACCATAATAGGATTATAATTGCCACCTCTCTCCTGGTAAACAACTAGTGGTTGTCTCAGTGGAATGAATCTACAAGGTCAAACACACACCTTAGATCAAGATTATCAAAGACTGAAAATAGGAGACCAAGAAGGGAACATGAGAAAAAAAAGAATTCATGATTTACAAAACTTCACTACACAGCTATTATTAATAATACGTGGCTTTTTCTCGCAATCCATGCACATGTGAGTGTAATCCAGATAAAACTGGTTGTGTAATAGCCCAAACACACAACGTGTCTTTAGACTACATAGAGTGTACTTGAACCCTCATTCCCTTCCTGAGTCCTTATATATGGCTAAGGCACACTGCTCTCCAAAAACAGAACTACATGGCGTGTCCCATAGGTACGTGGTGTGTACTCGACAAGCTTTCACCGGGCCATGTTGTTTGTGACACGACCTGTGTACCCAGGTCACACTACACAACATGTTTCAAAAATACATGGATTGTTCAAAGAATCCCCAGACCGACGCATGTTTCTCGCAACATATCCGGCTACACGGCTAACACTACACTGTGTGTTTTATGAAGACACGACATGTACAAGGAAAAATAACAATGTCCTATTTTTTTCATGACACGGCTGGGTACCTGGGTCAGACTACACGACGTGTTCATAGTAGACACGATATGTATGTCTTATCATTTCGCCATCTGTGTTGTTAGTTACACATGCGAACACTGGGTCAAAACTACAAGGCTTGTAAAACTAGAACATTATGTGTTCCCCCAAGCCATTACCTATCCCATGTCCCTTCTCACACGACCTATGACACGGGAAGAGACTACACGGCGTGTACTGAGGGTACCCAACATGTACATAAAAAGATATAATCTATTCAAGAACAAAAGAACACACGGCATGTTCCCAAAGAACTGCATGGCGTGTATCATTGTTTTCCCGATATTAATCCTCAGACACAACTCTGGAAACTAGAAAAATATGGAAACAAACCCCTATGTGCCAAATTCTGATCCGTGAGGTCCCATACTCCCCGCGAATCAAAGTTTGGCATCTTACACATGTTATAACAGAGTAACTCATCAATGATCCACCAAATTACGGTTATTGAGGGCCCATACTACCCCAAAACCAATGTTTGGCATTCATCCTATCAAAAACTTCACACAACAATACCCTATCAAATAGCAGGTATTTATCAAAGCAGCTATCACAAGAGCATGCTTTTCTAGCACCACATCTATCACAACAACATGCAATCTCTAATACACATACATGGCATGGAAACTATTCATGGAATGTGATTCTCACATGTGCCTAAATGATGCATGAAATTTAATACCCTCATCTCATTCGGTTGAAACTAAATAACACCCATCTATAAAATATAAATTGCATAATCACAAGTGTGTCACCCAACGGTGAGAATAAAATCAACTGAAAAATGGAAAAACCAGTAATAATTGAAATAACCGAGGTAGACTTTCTTTTCCATGTACACGAGTTAACTACTCCCAGGAACATACCATTACCATCTACCATGTCTATCATATCCTTGACTAAGGCTCCAAATAGTATGTCAAAGAAAAGAACTTTTTTGATGCCACTTTGTAAAGTCCTGGATCCGGAAGCCACACAACGTGTGTCCCGAACCCAGTTGGTCACATGACTTCAATAGAATTTCCCCAAATGCCAGATGCTGCCAACTACCAGCGAGGGCCTAGGTATGATAGTGGGGAAGCTATTCCCTCATTTCTCAATGTGTAGCGCAGTGGAAAAGAAATATAACATACAACAACTTAAGCAGTAAACAATATACAACTGAAATGGACTACTGATGTAAAAGAGAACCAGTATTCGTATATATAATGATTCAGTATGTCATTAATTCTATGAAAGCAGCTAGAACATGATACAGTGCAATACAATACAATACATCTCAGAGTACAAGGTACAACCAAACAAAACAAAGATGATTAAAAAGAATGTGATAGCATCGCAAGACTATGCTCGATCCCATGCTCTCTTACTCCTCTGCTACCATCATGTACCTGAATAGGGACACTTTACCCTATCGAAACTTATAGAAATGTAACATGTTTGGGCGAAAGGAATGAACCAAATAGGGTGTGGGAAATAAATCCCAGCAGCCAACCACCAAAGGCTCGTTCCCAACTATGAGAGAAAATGTGTAACAGCTGTGTGCAGTAGTAAAATGAAATAAACTAAGAAGTGACCAAAATTAACAAAATCTACCAGTTATATTGCCATTTTAATATTCATTTTAGCATCCACGCATGTTCTTTAACTTGGAAGGTATAACATATGAAAATCACCACAGTGAATATTAATGATAACATTATCCTAAGACATACAATCCTTACCATCAAGTAATCAGAGTCGAAACCTTCATGTGTCTGCCCATAGGCATAACGAATATTTCCCACAGGTGTAGGAGGTGTCACCCATAATAACAGAATCTACTGCCCACAGGCATAGGAACTACTGCCCACAGGCATGAGAAAGATTTTCCAAAGGCTAAATGAAACACTTCCCTCAGGCTATACAAGTAACCGGGCCAAGCTCAAAATATAATTAGGCAATTATATACAATTCCTCTCAAGGAAATTTTAAAGCATAATAAAATTTATGGTATACCCACAGGTATCCTGGCCAAATGGCTAAATAGAGGAACACACCCCTGGGGTGGCCCTGGATCCAAGAAGTGATCCTAAACATCAGTTTTAACTTATCAAATGTTTGTCTATGCAATCCTAGATAATTTTCAACATAGGGCACAACCATACGACACCCCAAACATGGGTTCGTAGCACAAAGATACTCGAATTCAACTCAACGGTTTAAAATAAACACCTGACCACCTACCATGATCATCTATGATTTGTATACGTGAACGACACTTCCCGAATTGTCCACAAATGTTATAGATCTGGGATAAAATTATTCTCATTCAAACATAAATAACATCCCTTTGAGGAATAATTGGTAAGAACAGTGCACTGATATGCGAGAGCTTACCCGTATTATCCCATCGTGATTAACGGAGGTGGAAACGGATTCCCAATGGGCGACCATGTGATCCCCAAAGCTCTGACAGTCCTCCTGAGCTGAAAACGGTGGTTCTGCCTCCTCTTCCAAATGATGAGGCTACAGCCCATTTTAAGCGAAAGAATAGACTACAAGGCGTGTACACTCAAGTACATGGCATGTACATTTCATTTTTTAACTGTTTCTCTGACATGTACTTTCCACCGCGGCATTGTTCATCTATCGACATGGGTACACGGCGTGTATTATTGAATACACTGCGTGTACTGTCGCTCAGCTGGAAGTTGCTTCTTCAACCTTACTGTTCACCTAATAATTGATTACATGGAATGTAAATACCTAGTACATGACGTGTAGTAATTTTTTTACAACCTTCATCGCCGAAAGGCCTACATGCCCCGTGTACTCATCCCACATGGCCAAATTGTACGACGTGTGGAAATGTTCACGGCGTGTACCCACAAAGTTTGGTAATTTTCCCTATTTTCCTTATTTTCTCCAAAACACAGAAGGAAAAGGAAAAGAAGAAACTCATACTTCAAGAATAAGATCCAGGTTCGTACAGCACAAGGTCGTGACTATGTGGTTATGAAGTCTGGCATTATGCATTCCAACATTTTGAAAATGGATATTGATATAACATGTGATTATTTAACTAGTAGAATATCCATGTGAATATGTAAATGGAATTATTTGATTTATATTTTCTATATTATTCTATAGTTGATGTTTAAAAGGATTTTTTTTATTCATAAACATCTCCTTAAATGTTTTTGTTTGTAATGTTTCCATTATATTGTTATCCCTACTGATTTTTTGAGCTCACCACTTTCTATGAATTATGTTTCCTAGGATTCCAAGAACTGTGTTATGATGGATTAGAATGGTTAATCTATGGGATTAATGGAATTCTCAAAGAATCATTTATGTTTTGTTTTATTTTATATTATGTAATGTAACATTAATGTATGTAATATATTTTACAAGACTTCAAAACTGATCAGTCTTTATGGGCATGATTCCTTGTAATCATGCCAATGTATTAAAATTATGAACCGAATCTAGGCTTCTGGGAACGGGGAGGTACATATTCAATGCGATATACCCTAATAGAACTCATATGATTCTTATTTATTTTAGTGGTCTATGATATGATGAAATAATTAAATGATAATGAAAGAGATAAATTTTCGAAATGTTTTGATATTATGAAATGTTTATGAAACCCATTTTAATTTCACTAATTATGATATGATGAATTTTTTAATATTAGGTGTAAAAAAAGTGTCCTAATTCTTGATGTGAATGGTGGTTACTATATATCCTTAAAATGGATTGGTTATGTACTTCAATGTCATGATAATGATAGCACTAGAATAGGGATTGAACATGCTGAAAACATTCAAGATATTAAAGGGTTGTAAACCCAATTTATTATGATTTGAATTCAATAGCGAATGAACTCAGTTTAGTGTGATAGGGATTAAATTCAACTAATCATTTTTTAGTAGTTGACATTTTACACTATGATGGTCTTGCGGTGAATCTTGACTATTATAATGGTTTGGAGAGTGGACAATTTCTAATGTAGGAAAAGTGCTGCAACAAGGGATGATAGTATGTCCCACCAAATAGGTGTATTTGTCTAGATAATTCCTTTATTTAATTTGGTAATGAGACATTTATATTAAGGAATGGATTTCTATGTTTATGTGTATGTAACAAATATATTTTTATACAAATATTTTTCTCTCATAGATCATGTTCGTCGATTATCTTATGTTTTTTATCTTATGAACTACCAATATTTATTTTATGCCTTATTATTATGTTATTTTATATTAATATTATGGGTTTCTAATATCATTATCAATTTTTTATATCCTTTATCCATGTTATGCTTTTGTATCTTCCATGTTTAACCTTACTAAGCATTTAACATCACCATTTATTTTGTATCATTTCCAATGGTAATTAATAAATCATTATGTAGGGTATGACTGTAATTATTACTGTAGGTCATGAAATTTGTGCGAGTAATTTAATATCATTGATCAAATTAAGAATATTGTCTTCAAAGTTTCCAAAACCACTAAACTATTATGGTTCTCTAACTCATTTTTGTAGCATATTTAATATTAATATAAATTTTTTTAATATTCAGTTAAAAAAATCCATTGAGTCCGTAATGGATTTTAGGATTTTGGGAGGTATCTGATAATGTTATTTGAGGTTGTGATTTCTAATTCCATGAGATTTTAGGTTGTAATTGGGAGGACAATTTGGGGCTATTTATATGTGGGGATATGAGACACATGAATGTATTGAAAAGAAAGAATCATACTAATTTTTTTTTTACATTCCACAAGGATACAATTACATGATTATAAAAAATTATAAGATATAATTTGGAAATATTTCCATATAATTGGAGTTATAAAAGTTTTGTTCATTTATAATAGTTAAAATTTTCTCACCCTCTTGTAAACCTGTAATTATTTTTACCTTTTTTATAAATATTAATTGTTTTCAATTATTAGTATGGTAAAATAATACGTTTATATCTATAAATAAGAAAAATAAACCTTATAATAAAAATGGAATCAATTTTTAAAAAGTAAACTCCCATAATTGGAGGAATTTAATATAATAATAAACATTCTGATGTGCCGATAAAATGGGTTTTCATGAAATTTAGTTTCCATGAATAACAATATATTATAATAATTATATGAAAATTAACAATACCTAAATGAATTAAATTCATATTTATATATAATACATATATTTAAATTTAATCATTACCCATTTGAGGATATATTAAATAATTAAAATGGAGGAACATAATATATATATAAAAAATTCGGAAAAAATTCATTCCTTAGAGTAGACTGATATTAAAATATATTATATTGATTAGTTAAATTTAATTAATCAAATTTATTAGAACTAAATGATAATTATTTTATTTTCATATCTAAATTATATTATTAATGAATCTAATTTTGTTAAAAATAAATGAATTGTTCATAAAAATATGTATTTTTTACTATTCACTAAAATTTCACTATTTTACAAAAACCCAAAATTTCAACATAAGTTAATATTAATTTTATGATGAAAAAATTATATATATTTTATAATTTAATATTTGAAAAAACATCTAAAATTAATTATAATATTTTCTCAAAAAATCATCAAAAATCATTTTTGGATTAAATGCTTTATTAAATGTTGAGTTCTAATTATCTAATTATTTTAAATTTAATTTATATTTCAAAAACAATTATATTTATTCTTTAAATTAGATAATAAATTTTTTATAATCCAATATAATTTCTATGTTAAAATTATCATATAAAAATGATAATAATTTAATAACATATTTTGGTTTGTCTAAATGAAGTGTTTTATGCTGATAACTCTATCAAATAGTGTTATTTTAAAATATGGATGTCTAAAATATAATTATTACGTTTTTATCATAATTAATTTATTTATGAATTTATAATAATACAATTTTAGTTAATTAATATTCTCCATATAAGAATTTTGATAAAATTTCATATATACGTTGCTTAAAATTCTCAATCAAGGAAAAGTATCCATGTTACACAACATATTTTTTTAATAAAATAAAATGATCCTAATTATAACCCAACTACACTGGGTTATATGGAAGATACAAAAAATCAGTGATCCAATGGATTTATGTGTGTTTATTTTTCAGGAACATTCATTAAAATGGTTGATAATTCACAAGACATCCATCTCCATAGTCCCACATCCCTCCATTGAACTAGATTAGCTAAAGCTATTTTGTAGTTGATTGGGGTAATCATGGGGTCATTTTATGTATATGGGATTCCATATAATCATTTAGTAATTTGGGCTAATTTTTTTTCGTTAGTGTCCTACAAGGAGGTGGTGGGGTTTTATAAACCAGGAGGGAACATGTGAGGTACTTATAAGGGTAACCTAAAAAAGACATCTTCTCTAAGGACTTATTGCTATATTTTCTGATATTATACCATTATAAGATGTTTATAGAGCTTTATGAGTTATAATTATTATTTTCTATATACATTAAAAATTTCATGTAGTTTATTCTAATCACATTTCATTAGGTTGGGTATGATGAATTGAATTACCAAAAAGTCATTGTTGGAATCTAACAAGATTTGAGAAGTCATGTTAGGATCCTTAACTTGATGATACTATAAGTATGTTTTAATTCCCCGATGATCCATAATTATGTAGAAGATGAATGATATGTATGTATCTGACAAGATATTTGTGTTTTAATCAGTATACCACCTACTAAAGTATTGAGTTCTTCTTATAGTAATAGGAAGGGGAAGGCTAGTTAGTAATTGTAGGGAGGTTCAATGAAATCAAATAAGAACATGAATTTCTCAACCCACACCATTGGAGGCATAGGTCCCCAGTTTATAAACTATGTATAGAGTTTTTATTATAAAATAATTAATAGGGCCTTAGAAAACGTGTCATAAATGTGGAAAATGGGGCGTCATTAGTGTTCTATTGGAGGGAACTGTCGAAATATATATAAAAAAGTGTAAAGAAAGTTAAAACCATAACCAATAGATATACCATGTCTCTTTATTATTTTACCATTACACTATTTAATTATGTTTCCTAGATTAGTTATACACATTATGGGAATTCCCATACATATATGGCTAATGATTTTATGTAGTGTTCTATGTTCTAGAAGATGGTGGAGATGGACAATTAATAGTAAATGGTATATAATGATCACATCAATAATATATTCTTAATTATTTTATATAGGATCTACCAATAAATTTATAAATACTAATGTCGTGTTTTTGGAAAATACAATCTAGTGATGTAATATTTTAATTATTCTCACTTGATTATCCATTCAAAAAGATGGTGGATTTCACCAATATAATTTTTGTATGTGATATAGTGGTAGTTGGTTATTGTAATCTATGATACTTCATGAACCTCAAGATGTCATGTATTGAAGCTCTCTTTTGAGTTGAAAAATTTATTATCTACTGAGTGAATATTAACTTCTATAAGATACATGTATCATTTAATATGCATATGATGGATATTATTTTAATGTCTAGTGAATGGTATGTTTAATCAGGAATAATGGGCCTATAACAAAACCATATTAGAGATTTTATGGTTTAATATAGTGTGTCAGATCATTAGGTATATCTAATAGTACATACAATAACATTTTTGGTTATAGTGAACCTATATCATGTTATCTCTTATAATAATTTCATTGTATACTCAACTGATGTTGGAGTTGACGTTGTGATAGAAGTTATTAAATTAATGAAATTTATATGAATTCCTCTATATTGTATGAAAATAGATAACATTATGGATTTCATGGTATATGGAGATGATTTATACAGAATGATATTAATCATTGAAGCTGAATTTCTATTTGGTGATTAAGTGCTTTAATCAATGAAGGATGATTGTGGTCATCAGCTACACGTGGTCTATATCAAGGATAACTATGTGAATATGAAAAATATACAACTTTTAATATGATTTCATTCTTAATTTATTAGGATTGGGATCTTTTATATTCACTATGATTGACTTACGATTATGATAGCTCTAAAACTGGGTCAAAGAAGATGACAATACTGAGATAGTGTTCCTAAGTATATATTGATTTTATTTGTTTATTTTAATTCCTTATGGGATAATAAATTAACCATCAGTGTTTATTGATCTAATTAATATGATTATTCATCCACATATGGATTCCATTATTGTTATTACTTTATTTCTGTTGTACATGTAAACTCACGAGCCTCAAAGATACACTCTAGGCACCCAAAGATTATTTTGTGTACACTACCGACACGTCTACCCTATGAAAAGATTTCAAGGGTCAATTGAAGATCATGAATATATAATTATTTGGGACATGGGATATATGATATGGAAATTTATATTTAATCTGGGAAGGTATAGGTTGTAATGTATATAGAACACCCTATAATTGTTCTTGATATCATGTGATTCCATAGTTAATATGGTTGTTTAAACTGTTAATATAAATACATCAACTCTCAAAAAGATCTTATGACTTTGAATACAGAATAATAAATAGAATATAATGTGGAATGAACCATATTAAGAATATTTCATCATATTTATGATATGAAATATTATATAAAAAATCCTAATATTTCCAAAGAATTGTATTGTATATGTTGTTTACCAAGTTTTCATAGGTGTTTCATTAGTAATTATTATGATGCATATATACTAGATAGTGGATTATGGGACCCCTTAGTTATGAAACGATAATATAAACTACCAAATGTATAACATGGGGTTATATGATGTGGACCATTCCCTAATGTGTTATCTTGAATTTCTCATCAACTATATGTTTTTTATATAAAAATACATCATGAGATTATGGTACATAATCTGTATGGGATAGGTGAATATATGACATATGTATTGGGGGAACATCAATAGAGAAGTTATTTTTTTAAAATAATTTAACTAATTAATGGTAATATTATTATATAATTTCTCTACATGAAAACATAGGATCATTGAGAGAAACATTTAGAATAGGAACGATAGATAATGAGATTTTTGGTTCTATTTTTTTATCCATATGATGTCTAAAAATGATATCATATTATATATTCTTTTTTAAATTAATATTAGAAATGTTGGAAAATTAATATGATTGAGAAAAAAATGAATTCATCGTGATGTGGGAATGGTTTATTGGAGGTGACCATGTTCCAGGATTGTCGATGGATAATGATCATATAATTTATTTCCATGATTTTTTTTTTGGATAATTCCTATGAGTGAATTACTAAAAATGGACAGTAAATCCACCCACTAGATATTTCACCTAGGTTAAGAAATAATTTATTTTTAGATGATATGATACATCTGGTGGTCATTAATAATGATATACATCACATGCATTGCATCTCATTGGAACACCCATAAGAGGATTAAGGTAAACCACTGGTGACCATGACCATTACATTACACACATGGTGTTCTTGTGTGTAGGTGGTAAAAGGTGATGATAGAGTTTATGGTAGGGTTTCTTATGACCAATTGAATTAGAGATTCATTTTTTGTAATAATTTATTAGACAATAAAATTCATAAACATGTTTATAGTACATGAGTCTCTCAAGATAGTTTTGTTGATAACGATTTATTGCAAGGATTTTATTTGAATTTGGATGACTCAACTAGAAAAACATCATACTCATAAAAATTATTTACATCATAGTGTTGTATGATTAGAAGAAAAAATTAGTGACATAGTTAAAAATGAGTGTATTGTATCATCTATCGATCAATGAAAATTAATAAGGGATGATCCAAATTAGGGAGGATACAGTTTCACAATTCATCTTAGTCATTCATAAAACATATTATGATCATATTTCAATTGTAGAGTTTGTTTACAATAATAGTATGCATTATTTTATTACAATGATACCATTTGAGTTACATTATGGTTGGACTTGTCTCTCATAGTTTCATTAGTATGAGGTGGGGTCTAAATATGTTTCTGTGAAGAGTATGTTGTTAAAGACCGATAAAAGGGTTCATTTGAGAAGGAATATGATAGTGTCCTCTTATATAAAATAATTTTTATATTCCAAAATTAAAATATGATCCTTTCATTTCACTGTGAGTGACCATTGTTGCATACATGTTTCACATCAATTTTTCAATCTTTGGTTATAGAGTCAATGGAACATGGAATTGCATTTTCTAGGACTATTTGAGATGAATTTTCAAATCAGAGTAGTGTGTTACTAACTAGATCTACCTCTATGATATAAATTTTTCTATAATGTGTTCTATTTATAAAATCATTAGAGATCCATGAAGTTTTATGAAAATGTTATCAACCATGAGGATGTTTAATTAGAACTCAATACATCATTTTGTACTACATGAGGTGGATTATAAAACACTGTTAGTAGGTTTTTAGTTGAAATATAGAACAACATGATAAATTATTATTGTAAAATGGAATGGTCTATTTGGATATGAGGGATAATATATCTACTATTTTCTAAATTGGATTAGTTATTTGAGATTTATGGATAAATGAACTTCTGGATTATGAGAAGACATTACAAAGAGAGGCATGTTACACCATATGATTTTAAGTAATTGAATAAGGTTTTAATAAAATTATAAAGGATTTAGTTGAACATTTTATTCAGGTGGAACATGGTTACATGTGGTAGTTATTATTTTACGCTATATAGGTGGTGATTGTGGTGCTATTGGGGAAGCATAGTGTAGCGGTCAGATTTAGTGGATCAGACTATTATGGAATATATGTTGTGTGGAGTGTTAGTTATATCATATAATCATTGAATGTGGAATTTCATATGTTCTTCAATTTAATGGTAAAAAATTATTGGGTTTAAGATAATCAATTTATTTCTTCATATAATTGATATTCATTGGTGAGCTGGGTTATTTGTAGTGGTGTTTCCATTAAATGATTACATGATTTTCTCACAAATTGTGCTATAAATCATGCATAGTGTTTTGGAAATCACTAATGTTATTTAGTCCCTCACATTTCATAATATTTTTGCTTCCACTCAGTCGACTATAACCCATGTCAATGGAATTACTCAAGGTTGTTTTGTTTTTTGTTTTTTCTGTAAAATTATCATAATCCATGTAACCCAATGTTATCGTAGCATGTCCACTATATTTTTGAGTGAACTATATTTCCTTATAGGAGACATTTTAGAACACATAAATTTTCTTTAAAACAATTCATTGGGAGATTTATTATTTAGATTCCAAAAAATATTAATTCAACCATTCTTTCTATAATATTTCTCATGTGATATAATTGACTATCAATCTATGATATTCTAGAAGTATATATAAACAATATAACATTCTAATTTATGATTATTGAAATTTTTATATATAAATTATATGTACTTTTTTTTTATAATTGTTTGAACATAATGTAGGTACACCATTAATGTACTATCTCCTCAGGTATATTGATATAGTTCTATCCAATTGGGTTGATTTCTTTAGTCATTACTGTTACAAAAATCATGTTTTTATTTATTTGTATCCATTCATGGGAATCATTTGTGTAAAAATATGGTTTTATTATTTTTTGTGTAATTTTTTTATGTACTCTAGGAAAACATAACAATAATGTCATAATGCATGAAGTAGGAGCCTCCTTACCATTTAGAGGCATTCGATAATTTTTCCAATAATGAACAAATATGTTATATTCTATATCTAATGAACCACTTGCTTTGAATTTTTCACATATGTTTCCATATTTTTATTATGAGGTCGATGATTAATGGTGATCACATGTTGATGTGTATGTATAAATTTTAATTAAATTTCTTGACATTTTAGAATTTGGATATAACTATCATTCCATGATGGTTCTAAAAGAATAGAAATTGGAAGGTTTCATTATTATTTTAAAATAACATGTTCCCCGTCATAAAATTTTGTTTCCATATATTTGTCGCATTTGTGTTTTATAAAGATTATAATGATGTACTATGAAATATGGAAGTGGTGAAATAACCTTATGTACTTTCATAAAGTAGTGGAAGGATATGAAAAAAAATATGGCTCATTCATATTCCAGGATGGGGGATGATGTCATAGTGGTTTGTCCCATGAATTAGATTGGGATTGATTTCATTATGGTCTAAAATATTGATTTTTTCCATGGTATTTCTCTAAGATATGTGTGGTTTCCCAATTTTCCTTCCATATTTCAGCATATTTGTATGAAATTACATTCTACTCATAGGGAAGTAGGTATAACCATGATTCATGTAATCTTGGTTAGCTCATAACCGCTCAGAACAGGAATAACTGTACTCACATTAATGTTCATCTACTGTCACATAATACACCTCTTATGTGATTACCAAATTGATATGGGTGCATGGGTTGAATCATAATAAGAATATACATTCAACAATTAGGTTAATTTCAATTCAATATATAATTCATATTGTGGATCACAGAATGTGATAGGGATAACAACAAAGATGAAATGTGACATATCATGGATTTCAAAGGTGCTACCTAAGTAGTTCATCATATTGTTCTGATTTTACTTTCATCTCATTGTGAAATTTGATATGACCGAGATCCATGGAATCTTGGTTAATTTATAACCACTCAGAAAACGATTAACTATAACTCACATTAATCTTTATATACTATAATATAATACACCTCTTATGTGGGTACAATTTTGTTATGGGTGCATTGGTAGAATCATGCTATGTATATACTTTCAACCATTATGTTAATATCAATTTCATGTATAATTCATGATTGAGGATCTAGGATAGGGAAAGGGATAAAAAATAAGAATCAAAATTGATAGATCATGGATATTAAAGGTGATACCTGGTTTGACTACAGAGTAATTTTGTAGTGTATTTGTTTAGGATTATGTTGTTTTATTATACTATAGTTCAACCTTACACCTTAGTTTCCATGTTTAATTACATGTCATTAAATTAATTTCATTATATATATATATATTATAGAATTGGTATTGTAGTGTTTTTAGTCACTTTTAAGTTATAAGTTTTCATTTTTCTATTATCGTGTAAGACAAATGAAACTTAGGGTATATTCTTCCCATTATTCCATTCATGAACATACTACTAGTCAGCCACCTCGTTTATATTTGAGGATATGTGTGTCCTTGTGTCCCATAATCCCATACTAGGTAATTTGGGTTGTGAAATTTTGGATTAGTTATCTTTAAATTTAGAGAATATTAATTCTCTAGATATGATATCACTTTTCATAATCATGATTAACATATTCTAATATATAATTGAATAGATTTATATTAACACCTATATAAATTACATCCATTATATTGGTTATGAAACACAATCATTATATAATATTATTTCATATAATATTTTATAGTCAAAACATTAATCTCGTGAACAATGTGAATGGATACATATATTCTTGTCTTGATGAATTTCATAGTATTTCAACAATTCATGAGGTTTATACTTTCACATGACATATACTTTGTAATATTTCGATATATATATAAAAATCCATCAATATTGGTCATATATAAATTATTTTAATTGAGAATGAGTTACCAATAAAATTAGGATATCAATTTTATAACCATATGTTCTCTATGGTAGGTTGCACAAGCTTTTTTTGTTTTTATGAATGAATTATCAGTGCATATTGTAACTGCATCTAGTCAGAGAAAAAATTCATGATCAAGAACAAATATCCTCTAAATAATATTGATGTTATGTTAAATAAAAAATAATGGGATTTTAAATTATCAATGATTGACCTTATATATATATATATTCATTAAAGGGTGAAATAGAGGACTTAAACAATACAATGGTTATTCCATGAAAGGAAAACTAATAATTTATAGCAATAACTTCCATTTATATAAGTTAATTTTCATATTACTGGATATAATGAATACAAACATTTGACATTTCATTGTGCAATATGTTTAAATATTTTTTGTAATACTCTAGAACTTACTATGTAAGAAAATATAATATGCATTAGGGTTTTCCTAAAGCACAATCTATTATTTATCATTATAATTGAAATAATTGTTGAATATATTGGAATGTAAAATTAAAAATATTATAATATGAATTTTAATGAATTTATATGATATTTATATGAAATTAGATCATATATGGTCTAATTTATCATATGGAGAAAAGTTTTTATTTTATAATTTTGTATATTTTTGTTCAATAGTGAAAAGTATTTTTTAAAAAATATTATCACCATTAAGATACCATGAGGGAATAATAATTATATAGAAGTTTATAAATAATTTTTAAAGAAAAAATATGTTTTTAATAATTAATATAAACAATATAAAATATTTCATCTTATTTACAATTCTATATACAAATTTTAGAACCTAAGTGATGTTTTATTCAAATTAAATGTTTATTTTTAATGAATTTCGATTATTAATTAGTTACAATGATAAATTGTGTTTTTATTTGATTTTTTATCATATAAATATTATATGACTTGTCACAACCCCCTCCCCATAATGTGTACCACTCCTAGGTCGGCAATGGGAGAAGAGAGATAATGACCCCCGAGTCCCTCCTCTAGTAGGCCCTGAGTTGACGACTAGCACCGAGGGTATAGTAAACTTACAAATGGGAGGCATTAACCACTATAAGAACACATGTGGAAGAGAGAGATAAGATAGAAACCAACCAACACCAACTCATAACTGAAATATTAATGAAAACCCAAGTGCACATATGTAATGTAATGTAATAGTACTACAACTAGATGGAAAAACTAAAATTACCCAAAAAAAAGTAAAAACAACAATAACCACCAGCCCGAATTGCTTCTGCAACCCCATGCAAGTAGAAACCAGCTTGATTTTTGACCCGCTCCATGTGACCTGAAAAGTAGTTTATATATAAATAAGGTGTGTATAATAGTATACTCAGTAGGATCGTCCATAAAGCCTCTCCTTCTAAAATAAAGAAATCATGATGAAGCACAATGAACAACAAGTGGAAATAACTCGTCACTTAACCAACTATAGTAAGTTCCGAACATCACCATGGATACACTCACCAAATAACACATACAAGAATATATCATATAATAATGAATATCAAGGGAACCTCGCTACTACTTCCCCACTGGTTTTCCGCTTTTCCCCAACGTCACACGTCTTGAGCA
The DNA here is from genome assembly GCA_963277665.1 of Viscum album. Lineage (NCBI taxonomy): Eukaryota > Viridiplantae > Streptophyta > Magnoliopsida > Santalales > Viscaceae > Viscum > Viscum album. The sequence goes on from OY728145.1 coordinate 1,645,357,551, forward strand.
TCTCTCCCCCAAAAGTTTTTCCCACAGACACTTGGGCGAAGCACTATAATATGCACCTCATGGACCAAAACCACCACGTCCGCACACCAAAGTAACCAAGTAGTTTCTGGGAGCCACTACAGCTTGCATAACGTGTATCATACATTGATTATTATACCTCAATCCATTACAACTCATAAACCAAGTAAGGATCCTCAATCCATCACAACCTATACATGTTACAACAATAGTAGTCCATAGAAAACTATATCAAGAATATATATCTGTGAATAACCACAAGCCATTAAAACCCACTACACACATATATGGGGAAAACAAACCAATGTGCCTACCAGCACAAGTAACTACCAAGAGAAGAGAGAAGGGCCAAAGGGGGTAGTCAGCCATCCATCCTCCCACCTGAATGTTGGAGAAAACACCCCCATGGCTCAGAATCCCCAAAGTGTTAGTTGTCTTTAAAGATATGGTGGAGTAGCATATAGAAACACAAAATGTATAGAATCTACTATAACTGACATCCACACTATGGTCATAACCTATTCTTAGACACAACTACTGTGAACGTCTCTTAAACTCTGGGCTTCTACTTCTAAGACTGGGTATCCTATAAACACAGAACCAATTAAAGAGCATTATTAGTTTACATCATTCCCTTTTTATTAGATCCAATTTACATTAATTAATTCTATAAACAATAATTATTCATGAACAATTCCACATTAAATGTCATTAGCATCACACCCAAAGTCAAATGTTCCTTCAAAAATTATGACCACATCATTGTGTTCCAGCATCTCCATCACTTTGGTTTAAAAAAAATTCAATTATTCATTATATAAATACTTTTCCACATTCCCATACATTCTAGAAAAACATTATTTGCAACAAAACACAATGGGTCTCAACACAGTTAGTAGATGTACTAACTGTCAAGTCTATACAGCCTATAGCAAGTGCATATACCCATCCTTATTTGAGAATCTAAACACGAAAAGAACCTGGAATACCCCACGTGTCTTCACCTCTTTCGGAAGAAGGGTAAGTAAGACCAGCTACCATGAGTAGTGGGGAAAATTAAAGGATATAAACATCCAATAAAAATCATGATGCATCCTACAATAACATCCATCCCACTCCATCATCCCTATTTCCCTCCCTGACACCCACATGCATAAACCGATGCATCTCTCCACTCTAGGCATAATCATATACCATAACTAAAAGGGCCTCCAAGCCTCCAAAAATAAAAACACCCATCCAGGCTCACATAAAAACAGATGAAGAAGTAAAACATACATCTTCACAATTGAGCTCTTAGCCCTTAAACAAACAAGAGGGTTACTCAGAACCCTACAAGAAATTATCTTTTAACAACCAACAGTTCATTAAACCATATTGGATTAACATTTTTATTATTAATTGGTTCTAAATTCTGGAAACCTAATAGTAAGCTGTCAAAAATAAATGATCATGCTTACTGTACCAATTTGATTAACATAAAATTTAAACATGAAATAGATTCAATTACATGCCTCTTTATCTTTTCCCAATCAATTATCAATTAATCCTGATTTACGTTCTTTACTGATTTTCATCAAGAACAAGCATAAATTTCTCACAATCTAGCAAAAACAAGAATCAATAACATATAATCGATATCAATTTATTTATCGCGTTAAATTATTTATTTGTCAATTAAATTGTCATCCAGTGGGATAAAACATGATAAATATATAGTTTCCCATAAAAGAAAGAGAAGTAATGATTCCCCTACCTCAAATAGTTCTTCACATTCATTATCCACTTAACGGGTCATGATCCTCCTCTAGCGACAACCACATCAACCCGAGGATTCCACGGTACGACCACACGAACCAAACCCCATGAACACCACCATTAAAAGCATGTAGATTTCATGCTATAATATGGAAGGAGTAATAGGAAAATATGGTCCCTGATGTAATGATGATAAAACATACCATATATCGAAGATTGATAAATACAACTTGGTTGCATCAAAACAGAGCGGAACAAATCTGAGGGTTAAAGTTTGATGGTGAAACTCATACAGGAAGGATTGAAAGGTTCCAACATCTCATAACGGAGAAAAAAGAGATAGAACAAGGGATGAAGATATCATTTCCCTTTTGAATATTAATTGGGGTGACTATTTAAGATACGCTTAATTCCCCATTAAAAGTGGATTTTATTATCCCAAGTTGTTTGACCAAGTAAAAACATACCGAGACATGGGAATAATTAATATAGGATTTGTGGGCTTTGAATCAGGCTTAAGAGTCCTTAAAATGAGGATTTAAATTCATTTTATGTCAAAGGAAAATGCTAAAAGGGTGAAACAGTAGGAAGCTAGAAACACTATTCATGAACATCACTGTTAGAATACTATTCATGAACCTCATTTTTAGAACATCACCCATAGAACACTGTTCATGAAACTCACCGAAAGAAAATTTTTCATGAACATCACCGTTAGAACACTGTTCAAAAACCTCACCCTTAGAACCTCGCCAATAGAACACTATTCACTGAACTTCACCAATGGAACAATGTTCACTGAACAACACTGATAGAACACTTTTCATTAAACCTCACCGATATAACATTGTTCACTAAACCTCACCGATAGAACAATGTTTACTAAATCTCCATGATAAAACATTGTCCATTGAACATCACCGATAGAACACTATTCAGTAAACCTCACTTATTGAACACTGTTCATTGAAGCTCATCAATAGAACACTTTTCACTGAACCTCACCGATAGAACACTATTCACTGAACCACACCGATAGAACACTGTTAACTGAACCTCACCGATAGAACACTGTTTAATGAACCTCACCGATAGTAAACTGTTCACTAAACCACAGCGATAGAACAATGTTCATTTAACCGAAATGATAGAACACTATTCAGTGAACCCCACCGATAGAACACTATTCACTGAGCCCCACCGATAGAACACTGTTCACTGAACCTCACTGATAGAACACTATTCAATGAACCTCGTCGATAGAACACTGTTCACTAAACCACACCGGTAGAACATTTTTTATTAAACCTCCCTGATAGGGCACCGTTCATTAAACCTCACTGATAGAACACTGTTGAATGAACCTCACAGATAGAACAATGTTCACTCAACCTCACCAATAGAACAGTGTTCATTAAACCTCACTAATAGAACATTGTTCACTGAATTGAAAATTTGATATATGTTTGAGATAAGTCACCTTGACCTCCTAGAACACTTCAAAGACAACATTTTCACAATGGAATGGACCATAGAGGTCCGAGCCATTACATCAGATACCTCTCAAAACATTCTCAACCTCGAGAATTCAAAACCCACCTAAAGGGAAAACTAAACGGGACAGAACGCATATGTGACTCACATTGCTAGGTAATCTTCTCCATGCCACCGTGTCTCCACAAGACATGAACTAATTTGATAGAACGCATGTGCAACACCTTCTCTTTGTGGTCTTGGATATCCACAGGTCGCTCCTCAAAGGTTGCATCATCATCAACATCGATCTCCCCCCAATCGATGATGTGAGAGTCATCATGAAGATAACTATGGACCTGTGATATATGGAAAACATCACGTATCCGAATCATCTGTGGGGGAAGTTTTACTCGATATGCCACAACTCTAAAATGAGCTAACACATTGAAAGGGCCAACAAACCGGGGAGAAAGCTTACTTCCACGACTAAACAATTCCTGCCAATGATGGGGAGTCACCTTCAGAAACACATGATCCCTAACATTAAACTCTAATGGTCTAATTATTTGATTAGCATATGATTTTTGATAATCTTGCACTATCATCATCCTCTCACGAATCACATGAACCATCTATGTTGTTTTCTACAGTAGTTACTATCCGAGAATTGCGGACTCTCTGACCCCAGTCCAGCACAACAGAGAACGGCATGGTCGACCATACAAGGCTTAAAATGGTACCATACCAATGATAGACTGAGAACTATTATTGTAAGTTAACTCCACCATGGGTAAGTTCCTTATCCATGAGTCTCCAAAATCAACAACAGAAGAGCGTAACATGTCTTTAACAGTCTGGATGGTTCGCTCTGTCTGACCATCTGTTTGAGGATGAAAAGTAGTGCTGAGTAATAGTTGAGAACAGAATGCATGTTGGTGACATCTCTAGACCCTGGATGTAAAATGAGGATCTTGATAAAAAATGATCATCCTGGAGACTAAATTAACTCTCACCACCTCCACTAGATACTGCCTCGACAAAACATTCACTGAGATCGACTCTTTCATCGCTATGAAGTTGGGAAATTTTGTTAAACATTGCACTACCACCATAATAGAATCATGTCCTCCCAGAGCTCCAGGTAAACATGTAACAAAGTCAATTGAGATGTACTCCAACATCCACTGAAGAATCACTAAGGTCTAGAGAAGACCACCAGGAACACGATGTTCGACCTTCACCATCTGGCAGACTAAACATCGAGACACAAACTCTAGAACAGCACACTTCATCCCAGTCCACAAAAACTAACTCCTCAATGATCGTTACATCTTTTTCACGCTAGAATATACTGCTAAAGGTGAACTATGAAACTCTCGAAGAACCATCTCACGTATTTTCAAGGGAACAAAAATCCTTCAAAGCTAAAAAACTCTTTTTTTCATCCTCCGACCAACCATCAGGGGCCTTGCCACAAAAAACTTGGTCTCTACAGAACTCCACCTCCAGATATCCCAACTGGGACTCTTACACCTTCTACATCTCGGATGACTATACCGTCATTTGAAAAAGACTACCTCTACACCCAAATTTTTCCATATCAAGATGCATTGCTGACAGTTCTTCCATTACTCTCCAGGAATCACAGGATTCACACACAACATCACTACGTGATTTTTGACTCAGTGCATCATCTACAACATTCCCTTTTCTAGGTCTATACAATATTTCTAAGAAATATTATTGTAAGAACTCCATCCAACCACTCTTTCATAAGTTCAAGTCACCCTGGAAGAAAACATACATCAAACTCTTATGATCGGTGAAAACCACAAATTGCTCACCCAAGAGGTAATGTATCCATAACATCAGAGAAAACACCATGGCTTCCAACTCAAGATCATGGGTGGTAGAGTTGCATTCATGGGGACACAACTACCTAGACCCATAAAATAAAACTGACCTCTGCTACATGAGAATACATCCTAACCCCATATATGAAGCATCATAAAAAACATCAAACTGAACTCCATTAGTTGGAAGGAAAATGACTAGAGCACTTACTAACTTCTCCTTTAGACACTCGAAAGGCGCCTGACATTGATGAGTCCATACAAATTCCTTATCCTTGCTGGTCATAGCTGTCATAGGAGTCACAACTAGAGAGAAATTGGCTACGAACCTCCTGTAGTATCCTGCGAGACCAAGGAATCTTCGCACCTCTGAAACGGTCTTGGGTGCTGCCCAAGAAACAACATCTTCTATCATTGATGGATCCATATATAATCCATGTTGGGACACAACATGCCCCATGAAACGGACTTCTAAATCCCAAAACTCTCACTTCTACAACATTTCACATAGCTGATGTCGATGAATAACTCCAAAAATGGCTTGTATATGCTGTGCATGCTCCTCTTAAGATTTAGAGTTCACAAGGATGTAATCGATGAAAACTACCATGAACCTGTCCAGGAACTCATGGAACACAACATTCATCAATCCCCTGAATGCAGCTGGAGCATCTATCATGCCAAACAGCATTACAACTAACTCATAATGTCCATGACAACAATGTAATGTAGTCTTTCGGATATCCTCACCCTTCACACGCATCCGATGATATCCTGAACTCAAGTCGATCTTTTAGAACCAAATTTCACCCTTCTGTTGATCGAATAAGTCATCAATTAGTGGAAAAGGATATTGAATCTTTATTTTCACTTTGTTCATGCGACGATAATTGACACACAACCGCAAACTACCGCCAGCCGTCATCACAAAAAAAACTGGTGCACGCGACGGCGACACACTTGGATGAACAAAACTACACTATAACAAACCATCAAGCATTATAAGTAGCTCTTGTTACTCAGAAAGAGCCATCCTATATGGATACATAGTGATATGAGACGCTCCTGGCTGTATCTCGATCCCAAAATTGGTCTCTCGTTGAAGAGGTAACACTACAACCTCGTCTGGAAAGAAATCAGGGTACTCCTCTATGACTCTAGGAAACACCAACTGCTGAAGCTCTGAAGAACTCAACATCATCTCAACCATCATGGATGATAAGGATGAAACACGCCTATAACCAATCTGAGGGTCTCACCCACCAAAAAACACCACTTTCTCTACATCAACACCAATGGAAAATTCCTTCTTTCTGAAGCAATCCACGATAGCCTTCACCGAATTCAAAAAATCCATGCCATAGATTAAATCATATGGTTGTATTCGTAAACATAGGAAATCTCTCTAAGAGTGGTATTTCCCCCACAATCGCTCACAATCTATACATACTTTAAACATGTTAGCTCGACCTCCTACTAGCATAGTCAACACCAAGTTCATTAGAAACCTCTCTACCTCAAGTCCCAAAGCATGGACAAGGGTAGGTGATATGAAAGAGTGTGTCGCTCCTGAATCAAACAAGGCATACACCATGGTAGAAAACAATAAAAGGATACCTCTAATGACGTCTGGATCACCTAGAGCTGGCAATGCTAAGGAATGAAGCAGACCACGACATCCTTAATGGACTCCCTGAACCTGATGACGAGCACCACCACGACCGTGCTCTACTATCTGAGGACGTCGAGTGTCATGGGGATATCCTCTACCTACCCCATCTACCCTCTACTGATCTAAATCTGGTGAAACCGGATGCTTCTGCCTCGGCTGAAACATCCTCAATGGAAGAACCTGGAGCATAGCTCCCGATGCACGATGACCACTCTGAAAGTTCAGGCACTCCCACTAATGATGGCCAAAACCACCACAAGAAAAAAATCTCCTTATACCTGGAATAAGCATGAGAGTTTCTACCTCTAAGGAAACATGATATGAAGGGCTGGGGCCTACCCCCGGCTGAACGAGAACTCTTCTTCCCTGAAAACCAGGAACCCCGGACCATAGCTCTACTTCTTGAGGAATCATGACAATTTTCTTATCATGATGACCTGGTCCAGGCCAAATTACTCTCGACAACCTCTTCCCTCTCCAGTACCTCATGATGTGTTTTCAGCATAAATGGGGTGACATGGTACTGGATCTCTAGACGCAAAGCCTCCTCAAATTTTCTTGCACTGTCCTCCTCATCTGGCCACAAGTCTGAAGCATATCGTAAAAGGTTCTTGAAATATATTTCCAAATCTAGAACACTGGAGATGACCTATCAAATTGAATGAAGATCCTAGCAACTAGATGCCTTTGCAGTGAAAAAAATAAACTCGACTCTAAAAATGTCTCGAAACTCCTCCCATGAGATCGCTGACTCCTCGAGATCCCTGTGGAACAAGAACCACCATAGCCTCACTACTCCATGCAGCATCGTCACAACAAAGAAAACCTAGTGCTTCTTCCGAGCACAGATCGAACTGAAGCCTTTCTTGACATCCTCTAACCACTCTTCCATGATATCATCTAAAACGGAGCCCTCTTAATTCTTCAGACTCTGGAGCTAATACTCTTCAAGTGTCTTCCTCCACGTTCCGTTGTCATCAACTTCTACCCTACAATAATCTACTGGAACATGCTGCTGGAAATCATCATGTGCAAACTTGATGAAGACGTCGACCTGGAGCCATAATTGTATAATAACAAACATTTAGAGCTCCTAAACCTGGAATATGGAAGACACAACATTAATAAATTATTTTTTCTCTTTTATTCATTTTCAGATATCATATCCCTAGGTCTAACCATTCAAACCCAGGCTCAAAGAAAAATGAAACACGATCCTTTCCTAGGTCTCTACCCTAAAACTAGTATCACCTTGTTTAGTAGCCATTATAAACTTAATGGTTCGTACATCAGATCATAGGGGGCCCTAAATGCCTCTGTCTTTGCTGGTATCTCTTGTTCATGTCACATGCTAAATATGAATGACACAGTTTCCCTACCAAGCCATGCAACCTCACATGATCTTAAATCCAAACTCCATTCTATCCCTCAACCAGACCTCTGATACCACGTTGTCATGAACCATTACCCAAAATGTTTACCCCTCCTGGGTTAGCAATGTGAGAAGAGAGATAATGACCCCCTGAGTCATGCCTCTATTAGGGCCCGAGTTGGTTACTAACACTGAGGGTATAGTAAACACACAAATGGGAGGCACTACCCTCTAAGAGAACACATGTGGAAGAGAGAGATAAGATAGACACCAAATAACTCCAACTCAGAACTAAAATATAAAAGAAAACCCATGTACACATATGTAATGTCATGCATAAGTACTAAAACTGGAAGGAAAAACTACAAGTACCCAAAATAAATTAAAAACAACAGCAACCACCAGCCCGAATAGATTCTGCAACCCCAAGCTAGTAGTAACCAGATTGATCTCCGACCTGCTCCATGTGACCAGAAATACAGTTTATATATACATAGGGTGAGTATAACAGTATACTCAGTAAGAACCTCCCCAAAGCCTCTCATTCAAAAGTAATGAAAGCCTGCTAAAGAACAGTGAACAACAAGTGGAAATAACTCATCCGCATAACAAGGATATTATGTTCCCAACCTCACTATGTCTACACTCACCAATTAATGTATACAAGAATGTATCATATAATAAAGAATATCATGGGTACCCCACTAATAGTTCCCCACTGGTTTTCCAATTTTCCCCAATGTCGCATGTCCTGAGCATCTCTCTCCAAAATGGCTTTCCTGTAAACACCTGGGCGAAGCACTACAATATTAACCTCATGCAAAAAAACCACCACATCCACACCACAAGTAACCAGGTAGTTTCTAGTAGCCACCACTGCTTGCAAAACATGTATCATACGTCGGGTATTATACCTCAAGCCATTACAGCCCATACACCGAGTAAGGATCCTCAAGCCATCCAAACCTATACAAGTTACACCTATAGTAGTCCATAGAATACTATATCCAGAACATATGTGTGTGAATAACCACAAGACATTACATCCCTCTACACACACAATGGGGAAAACTAAAAAATGTGCATTTCAGTACAATTAACTACCAAGAGAAGAGATTGGGGGAAAAGGGGGTAGTCAGCCATCCATCCTCCCAACGGAATGTTGGGAAAAACACCCTCCCAGGGCTCAGAAGCCTCGGGCTGTTAGTTTCCCTTACTGAGAGGGTGGAGTAGCTTATATAGTTACAAAAAATAAATAATATACTATAACTCACAACTACACTATGGTCATAACCTAGCCATAGACACAACTGCAGCTAACGTCTCTCAGACTTCGGGCTTCTAAATATAAAACTAGGTATCTTATAAACACACAAACATTTAAAGAGCTTTATTAGATTAATTCAGTCCCTTTTTATAAGTTTTACTTTACTTTAATTAAATTTTTAAACATTAATTAACCATGAACAATTACACATTAAATTTCATTTTCACCACACCTAAAGTCAAATGTTCCTTCAAAAATTACAACCTCAGCAATATGATCCAAAATATCCAAACCCCATGGGTTAAATCCATTTATTCAATTATTAATCATTGAAATACTTTCCCACATTCCAAGTCATTCTAGAAAATCATTAAATGCTACTAAACACAAGGAGTCTCAACATGGTGAGTAGATGTACTACCCATAGAGTCTTGGCCGCCTATAGAAAGATCATGTACCCGTCCTTCCTGGAGAAGATAAACACAGAATGCACATTGCGTACCCCGCGTGTCTTCACCTCTTTCAGAAGAAGGGTATATAAGACCAGCTTCCATGAGCAGTGGGGAAAAGTAAAGTAGATAAACAACCAAACAAAATCACCATAAATCCAACAATCACATCCATCCCATTCCATCATCCCTGGTGTCCTCCTGGACACCCACATGCATAAACCAATGCATATCAATACTCTAGGCTTCATCTGTTTCCACAACCAAAAGGGCATCCATGACTCCACATATCCCCAAAACCATCTAGGCTCACATTAAAACACAAGCACTAGTAAACCAAACATATTCACAGTAGGGATCTTGGACCATAAACAAACAAGATGGTAACTCAAAACCCTACATGAAATTATCTTTTAACAACAAAAAATTCATTAATCCATATTGGATTAACCGATTTATTATTCTTTGGTAATAAATTAGAGAAACCTAACAGTAAGATATCACAAATAAATGAACATTTTTAATGCACCAATTTGATTAACATCAAATTACAACAAGAACCAGATTCGTTTACATGCCTCCTTATGTTTATCCAAACAATTATCAATTAATCCCAGTTTATGTTCTTTACCGATTTCCTTCAAGAACAAGCATAAATATCACAAAAACAAGTAAAATCATAAAGGCAATAACATATGACCGATACCAATTTATTTGTCCAGTTAAAATAATAATTATTTCAATTCTTTTGTCATCTAGTGGGATAAAACATGCTAAAGATACAGTTGCACATAATAGAAACAGATGCAAAGAATCCCCTACCTAAAACAGTTCCTCACGTTCTTTATCCACACTGCGGGTTATGATCCTCCTCTAGAAATAACTGTATCCACTTGAGGAAGTCGTGGTACGACAGTACTAACCAAACCCCAAGAAAAAACCCATTATAATCATGGATATTTCATGCTATAATATGGAAAGGAGTAACATGAGAATATGGTATCCAAATTAACGATGATAAAACATAACTTCTATCAAAGATTTATTGATACAACTTGGTTGCATCAAAAAAGAGAAGAACCAATGCGGGGGGAAAAGTTTGATTGTGAAACTACTACGGGAAGTATTGAAAGGTTATAGCACCTCAAAGGTGACAAAAAAGTAGAAGAAAAAAGGAGGAAGATATCTTTTCCATTTTGATGATTAATTGGGGTGACAGTTTCAGATATATTTAATTCCCAATTAAAAGCATATCACATGGACACACACAGTTTGACCAAGTAAAAACATCATGATCCATATAAATAATTAATATAGGATTTATGGCCTTTGAATCGGCCTTAAGTGTACTTAAAATGAGGCTTTAAATACAATTTACGTCAAAGGAAAACACTAATTTGGTGAAACTGTCGGAAGCTAGAATCATTGTTCATGAAAATCAATATTAGAAAACTATTCATGAACATCACCATTATAACCTCAATGATAGAACACTATTCATGAACCTCACTATAGAACACTGTTCATAAACCTCACCATTAGTGCACTGTTCACGAACCTCACCATTAGAAACTCACCGATAGTACACTATTCACTAAACCTCACTGATAGAACACTATCCACTGAACCTCACAGATAGAAAACTCTTCACTGAACCTCACCGATAGAAAACTGTTCATAGAACCTCACCAATAGAACACAGTTCACTGAACCTCATCAATAGAACACTGTTCACTAATCCTCACCGATAGAACACTATTCACCAAACCTCACCGATAGAACACTGTTCACTGAACCTCACCAATAGAACATTGTTCACATATCCTCACCGATAGAACACTCTTCATTGAACATAATTGATAGAACATTTTTCATTGAACCTCACTGATAGGACACTGTTCAATGAACCTCACCGATAGAACAATGTTCACTAAGCCTCGCATATAGAACACTATTCACTGAACCACACCGATACAACACTGTTCACTCAACCTCACCGATAGAACACTGTTCAATGAACCTCACTGATAAAACACAGTTCTCTAAACCTCCCTGATAGAACATTGTTCACTGAACCTCACCGATAAAGCACTGTTCAATGAACCTTACCTATAGAAAACTGATCACTGAACCTCACTGATAGAACACTATTCACTAAATTGGAAATTCGGCTAAGTGTTATGGATAAGTAATCTTGACCTCTCATAACACCTCAAACACCACATTTAACAATGTAATGGACCAGAGAGTTCTGGGCCTTTAAATGACTAATAAAAAAACAAATAATGTATAAGGAATAAACATAGTATATTATTTAGGTGTAAAATCAATTTTTTATAATGTATTGTTTTAAATAACAATTTTTCATTATGTATTCCACAAAAATAATAAAATTAATTTCCCAGACAATATATACATTGAATCTTTAAAAATGGATTAAAAACATTAATTAGGACAATAAATAAATCATTATATGGTTAACTAAATTTTTGGTCAAAATAATATGTTACCTTGGTAAAATTTTATAACCACGGTAATAGGTAATTGTGTTATAAATGGGAGTTTAAAAAGTCATAGCAGTTAAAATATATCATAAAAATGTATATGTTTGATTGAATGAATTTATTTAGATAATAAATTATCATATATTGTATATTTTACTACATTGGAGTCACTTTACTTATGAATTCAATTTTATAATTAATTGTTATTTTTGTTTTCCACACCACTACTCCATTAATTTATAAAGGAGATCCTCATATCCCAAATTATTTACAAAATTTAATCTCTTTATCGTTACTAATATCTTCCCAAATACATTTATAATGCTTTTTTCATTACATAGTGGGTTTTTTCTTTCAAATAGACCCATATCATTATTCTTAATATCTTTTTAAATGATATTTCAAAAGGATTTGTTATATGTTCTCATAAAACAAATTCATGTTTCTATATTTTTAATCATCCTAAAAATCAAGGATTTTCAATTGATATATTTAAAAATGTGTCCTGGATATATGTAAATATTATTAATATTTTTGTTAAAAAGAATTTCTATCACCTTTCCATCAAATGGAATATGAAAATATCAGTCATTTGTACGGATATAATAAAACAACGATGATTCATATATCAAAATGTTTTCATCACTACCTAGTAAAAATAGTTATAAAAATGTATTTTTTTATAATATTTGACATTTAGAATGTAATTCTTATTATATAATGATAAATTATTTTTTTAATTCATTTTTTCATCCACCCAATAATGAAATCATCTATCTATGTACATGTAGACACTCTCATGTACAAAGTGGTGTATTTAATTTATCATCACCATGTTAAATGTATGGTTCTATTTGAGTATATAATTAGTAATTAAAATATTTATCATATTATTATAAATATAATTTTCTTGAAACCATTCCCATCCTCTCTAAATCCAGAACAATCAAATTAAAGCATATATACAAAACAGAAAAGTTTACAAATAAATAATTTATTTTATTAATCAATTTTAAGTTTGTATGTAATATAAAAACGAAATAAATTATATGAAGGATATTAATTATAAATATGAGTATGATATATATGTATAATAGACAAAATATTTATTATACATTATATTGTATAATTTCATATTAAGTGAAAATATAATATAATTATATATTAATGATCTCAGTTTTATTTGATTGTGTTAATATTTGAATTATCAATCATGGGATATTTAGATCATTCACTCTAAAAGAACTTCTAATTTATTCTAGTATTTTATTTTTGGTATCGTCTAGTATTATTTTCAATTCACTCCTCTTAGGTACTCAAAATGACTATGAAATTATTTGTACATAATGTTTTCTATACATCATTTTATAACATGAATAAATTCCGTCAAATTTGAATGATTTAAATAATTGTTCATGAATGGACACACTTTTTTCTAACATATTTATTAAGTAATTTGTATGATAAAATTGAATTCATTTTCATTTATTTGAAAAGGAATTATCTTAATTTATTTCACATTGGTCCTATTTTTAACAAATGTGACAAAATAATTTTCTATAAAAAATTGAATGAAAACATTTGTTTTACTAAAATAAATACAATTATTTTTCATAAAAAATTCATTTTTATATTTCATGGTAATTAAAAAAAATATTAGATACATTATTTATTTATTTTTTTGGAAAAACTGAAAAGTGAATTTATATTTCTTATTATCATCAAAATTACAATATAATTTGTAATAAATAGTAGTTTTCATCCATGATATCAACATTTAACATATATTATTATTCATTGGTAATATTATATTATGGTAAAATAAATATTTTTTATGAAGGGGTATTTTTTTATGATCTATATATGAATTTAATTGTGAATATATTTAGATTTTCCATATTATTTTCCTAATACAGATTTATATCTCAACAAAGTATTTGTTTGGTAATTTATTTTATGTTAACTAATTTTGTATGATTAATTTTTTGACATATACTGTTTTATGTGGGGTACTATGTTATATATTATCTAGAAAAAATGGTTGATATTATAAAAAAAAAATTCTTTTTGGATATTGAATATTCCATACCTATTTATAAATGACATCATGGAATGAGGCCCTGATGAATATATTGTAATGTTCAAAATTATAAATTACATGATTTTATAACCATTTATTACTAACTATTTGATTATTTTTTATTTCTATATCATTGCTGAATACATTCATATTAAATTATAATAGTAATGTGTAACATTTGTGTTATATTTTTTTCCATATTACTAAATAATTATTTACTCTTTGATAGATTACAATATATTCATTTTCATACTGAGCTTATATGCTCATCCATTTATCCTTCTTCGTGTATATAGTTATCTTATATTGAAAAATGTATTAAAAATGTGAAAAAATATAATAAATAATCATTCTATCACTATAAACTATTATACAGTCATATATAATTTACTTATAAAAAATATTATGAAGCTACCATCTGAGGAAAATTTAAATATTCTATTTTTATGGATGTGATATAAAATATCATATCCCAATGTAATATAAAAATCTAAATATATGGGATACTGCGGTCATCATTGTTAAATCTGGTATCATTTAATATTTTGTTGAAACCTTGAAAATGTATTTATTAAAATAGTGAAGATAGATCTTAACTTATGAAACATGTT
The DNA here is from genome assembly GCA_963277665.1 of Viscum album. Lineage (NCBI taxonomy): Eukaryota > Viridiplantae > Streptophyta > Magnoliopsida > Santalales > Viscaceae > Viscum > Viscum album. Next base: position 1,645,372,611 of record OY728145.1, read on the forward strand.
AGGTATAAATACACGTAATAGAAACCACCTAAATGATTGGGAGGGTACATGAAAATGGATAACCTGAAAATAAAATCCATTACTTGATACAAATAATAACATTAAGTCTTGGAAATAAATTCCCTGAGGGTAATGAGCCAAAAATAAATGTAGGTTAATTATTAAATTTCTCTTCTCTTGGTGAAAATAATTTTCACAAAATATCACGCATATCTTGATAGGCATTAAGGATGTGATATAATTATTTACAAAATCATTACCAACCACCAAAAAGTATTTTAAAATATTATTGTCATTTAATGTTATTTTTTAATAGTGTAAGAATATTTTTATATAATTTTATAAAATATACATTTTGAAATGTTGATTACAGTTATATCATAATTTGAATTTTATTCTAAAAATAATTGTGTTATTCCAGAAATAATATGCCTAATACCAATAAATTGAAATGATATATTTTGGATAGAACATATAAATTATAAATAATCTTAACCAATAAAATAATTTTCTTTATAATCATCTTAATAATGTTAATAAGGTTGGTGCTAGATCTGAACTGGGTAGACCTATACTTTGTATGTTTTATATTTTCTTGAACAATGATCATTACCATATAGATAAACATATTGATTCCCAAAATTTGGAGATATTTTTTGACCACATCACATGAATGAACAAGAAATTATGCAATGGAATGAGTACAATATTACTATTTGATATTGTGTCATGTCCCTAGAGATGACATTTATCAGATTTTGGAATCAATGAATGTGAGAAATTTAATATTTTAATTTATCATAAAAAGGGATATGATGATTAATTATACCCACTGATTGGGAAAAAATGGGGAAAATGGGATTAGAGGACTGTAATATATGAAATTCTCGGATACATTCTTTGAAAAAATGATCTCCTCTTGGGAAATGATATAATTTGAAATAAAACTTCGATTTTTTAGATAATTGAATGGGGAATAATGTTGACTATAAATCTACATTGACATGGTTATAAAATCATGATATCGAATATATATGTAAAACCATATAAAATATAGATCTCTTTTTTAAGTGTTAATTTGTAGAATCTAAATAGAATTAGTCTCATAAAAAATTTCATTATATAAAAATATAGTATTAATTCCCATCATGATAGAAATGTAAATATTACTGAATTTCCATTTCAACGGAAATCATGAAAATATATGTGCATCTACATTATATATAATGTGTAATATAGCATAGTTTAAGAAGGGATGGGTATAATTTCAATATTATAACAGTGGTGGAAATAAAAATACTTGAACATTCTCGATTAGATTGTTATTTTTCTTAAAGTGTATAGAGAAAGTCAAATGAGATACTAAATGAATGGGAATTCAAAAATACACAAATTCTTAATTCCTTACAATTTATGTTATACGGAACAATTAGATTGAATTCCTCAACTCTCAATTGAATTCACTTTAGAAAAGGATACATATGTATAACCAATATTATTCGGATCATATCGCAGATGGTGAAGTCCTAAAAAATTATAGAATGTAATTTTAACATTAACACATATTAATATTATTTTTTATCTTTATCTAGATATATAAATAATTTTATATCATCAATGTTGGTAGAGAAAATTTACCCATACACTCTCATGTTGTGGACCCAATTTTAAATATGAATACATAGTGTGAATCTTTTTTGAATAATGATATATTGATATTTTTAAAATTTCAAACATAGATATTAAAAAATTTAAAACATGATTATCATTCAATTTATTTACATTTACATAATCTATTTAATATACTAGATTTCAAAGTGTAATATAATAATATTGTTCAAGGATTTTTCGGCTAATATGTAATATTGGGGTAAGAAAACACTTATTCTTAAGGGATATTCATTTTATCTGAATAATGTATAGATCCACCATAAGTGTCTCTCCATAATATATTTACATATAGGATGTTGAATAAAACACAATTTATTGATTTCAATGACATATTGATTATAAATAATGATCTATCTAAATATGAATATGATGATTTGTATTAATGATACATATCAAGACATCAACAAAAAATTGGTGTTGAGTTATCTATTGATATCAACTCTGAATAACACCAATATCTAATAATATATATATATATAATAACTTAATTCTAATTCATAAATTAGAAGAGAAAATAGTAGTTGTTTGGTAATAATGGATTTATATTGTATGGAATTTCCCCTTTTGGATCCCCTATTCTATATGTTAAAAAATATGGGTATCTACAGTGTTATGTTGACTATATGGAGATATATTTCAATACTATAATGATTAAGTATCCTTTTCCATATAGTGAAATTATTAAAGAAATTGAATATATTAAATATAATTACCATGGTTTTGGTTATTATCGTTTAAGATTTAATAATTGTAGTATGCTAGAGACAACATTTCTTGTGTGTTAGGGGAATTCTGAGTATACATAATTGTCATTAGGGTTAACTAACACTCCATATATGTTTTCAGATATTATGAACATAGTATTCATGAAATTTGATAATTATTTTTTGAGGAATTTTTTTATTATATGTTGATATACTCCAACATTTCAGAAAATCATGAGAATTAAAAATAAAATATTTAAAAAAAATAATAGATATTGTATTAGAATGAAAATTTAATAATTGTTTATTTTTTATATTATAATATTAGGTGTGTTCCCATATTTTATATGAGGATGAAATATGAATTGGTAATTCAAGGTTAATGGTAGTTAAAAAAGTTCTCACTACAACAAATTACTAATGTGGCACATTCTTTCATTAGTAAATAATGTAACTATTAGTGGTCTATGCTAATGTTTTTCCCATTAACCGTCATCTAAAATATGTCCACATGTAATGGGTTTACATAAAAATTTTGAATAGAATGTACTGAATTCAAATAGTTTTTGTGAGAAAATTATTCAATGATCTATTACAAATTAAACCATGTTGACATAATGGGTTTTTAACATATAGTGATATATCAATGTAGTTACCTGGAATGTTTAAATTTTAAAAACAATATAGTGGATGATTATGAATCAAGTCAATTTAAGATCCATGAATCAAAATTTTGAAATTATGATCTAAATTTTGAATATGTAACTCTTTCCATAATGATATAAAATAATTATATATATTATGAACTATGTGGCTTCAATAAAGGCCAAAAAACATTGATGTAAATATTTTATAAAAAAACAAAACAACGCGATGAATAAAAGATGATTGGATCCACTAAAAGAATATTATTAAAATACAGAATATGTACTTATAAATAAAAATATGTCCATTAGTTAATTATGTTATTGGTACTATATATTTCTTCTCATTATGGATGTTAACAACACTCTTCTATTATGGAATTTTGAACCATTAGGTATGGTGATTTTTTGGTGATTGGAAACAAAATTCTTTTTTAATTAAGCTGTCAAACCATCGTTAAAAGATATGTGAGAGAAAAAATAATAGTATAATAAAATTTTTTTTTTCAAGATAAATATTTTTTATATAAAACTAATATAATTAATAAATAAATTTAAACATTTAAAAATTTTATAAAAGGATACATAATCTTTATTTACAATTTTTTTGAGGGAGCTACTAAATGAGGAAAAAAGATAATTTTTTTTTATATTCACTATTATCCAAATGATTTTATGGGAATGATGAGAGAATTTATACTATGATAAAATGATATGGTAAATTTTAAAATATATGTCAGGATTCCATGTGTTATTGTAGGTTAAGTATGAAAAGAAACATTATATGGGAGTTAATAGACATCATCATACACTAATATTTGTTTTGGATAATGATACTATAGAATTTATCTATAGAATCACAACTTATGATATGAGGAATAATTATATATGGTTCATTATTTATCCCCTTTATTTTTAGGCAAATATTATAGGTATAGGAGAATACCTGCCGCATTGGTTCATTTCTTGACTATATGTTATTTATTTTATGTATCATCATTATTTTTAAAAATCAATTGAATATGATTATGACAGTCATTTCACATTTTAATTTTATAATATTCTATAGGAGGCTGTCACAACAATTATACATTTTATAACTACCTATATTATTTTAAGTAATAATTATTCTAAAAGGACCACTCATATATTTGAGTAAATTTTTATATAATCATCTATAGACATTATAGATGTATGGTATGAGTAATTATCTATGGTGTAATTTTCATACAATAAAAGATTATATTCAAGAATCAATATTTCACTATATGATTCATTTCATGGGAAGATATGTCTCATTATAAATTTTAGTGAGGATTCGAGACAATTGATGCAAATAGGGATAGAAATTTTTTAACATTATACGGTAATTGTGATGATATTTAAAAATTAACACGTATGAACTCAATAAAGGATAATGTTCTATACTAACAATTAGAAAAAAGAAATTTAATTTAAGGAATGGTAAAATTTCTAAATAAAGGGTTCTCCATTTATGGGTGTTATATAATTTGGTCAAAATGAATATTTATGGAATATATTCAATGAGAATTTTGAAAAAATAGAGCAATATATCCAAGTGACTCTTTAGGCTCTTGTGTAGACTCTATTAATTACTTATTTCATTGTTGTACATTAATTAAAAAATATTATTGATTTCTAAAGAAAATTTTCTTGACTGATAATATTATTGAATGTGTCTTGATTAGATTATACGTTAGGGTAGAACTTAATTTTACTAGTATTCTATAAAATGATTTTATTGGAAATGTGTGTAATTTAAAATGATATATGGAAAAATAGTGTTCAAAATAGGGTTGTTTAGTGTAATTAGAGAAACATAATCCCAATATCCAACTATTTATAAAACATAAAATTTACAAACTCAAATTCTTTAATACATATGGGTATACACAAACTCTCACATTCATGAATCATTTTATCTTATTTTTCCTAACATTTATACATGTATAGTTTTAAAAATTTATGAAATATATAATTTTGATATTTAATAAATTACTATGAATATTGGGTTGATGAAGCCATGATCATTGTATTATATTGATAACTACTACGTCAAAAATTACAAATTATAAAAAAATCAAAATCAATATAATTTATTTTTAAGAAAATCTAGTTATTGTGTAAAACTAATATCATTAGTAAATAATTTTTCAAGAATGATATAAATATAAATATTATATATATAAATAATAATACAAATTATTTTTAGGAGGATATAATTCATAAGACTACACAGCAATCCCAAGGAAGTGTGTATATTAAAATATCATTTTGATTTAGGATTTATTATGATTGGATTTTATATTGATCAATTATATTCTATTTCACTCCTAAACCCCCTATATATTATTTCTTAAATATCAGGTATGTGGATTTCAAATATTATTACAATTCCCCCATTTTTATATAAATATAAAAGTAGAATATTTCATTACAACACTAAAAATATTTATTTTTTTATATATAATCATTTCCCACAGTTCCATCTTATATTTAAAATTTAATGAATGAAATCTTAAGAAAAATTTATATATTTGAAAAAAAAATTATGATAACATTATCATAAATTGAAAATGATTTTTTAAATTTTATATTAATTTTTTTTCAAAAGTCTACAAAAATTTCAGTACTTACATTAAGTCCATATATTTTTTTAGTGAATTACAATAATAATTACCATTCATAAAATGTATATTTGTTTGGGTTTTAAGAGAAAATATTTTTTTTATTATTTAGGGACTTTTTTGATTTTAGAAAAATTCAAAAATTAAAATATATTTTATCTTGTTTTCAAATTGAAAACCTATGTATTTATAATGGGGATTTCCTAACTACATTAACATATATAATTCAACATTACTCAACTAGGTATGACCTAACATTGTTATATTATCTATATTTTTATGGATAGATTATGATCATGTTATTTTATAAATTGAATGGGGAAAATACATTCATTACAAATTATAGTTTTAAAATACCAAGCATTATTAATACTTAATTTTTATTTTTTATTTTGTTCATTAATTACTACATTCATATAATCAATGAATTTGACATATCAAATTTTGTATGGGACAAGATATTAGTTCAACCCTCAATGCATTAGTTTGTTTGGTGAGACAAACTACTTTGGATATTTAATGTTTGAATCACCTATTTATATATAATTTTCAGGCACATTTTCTTGTTAGTATGATTATTTATATGAAATTATGAATATTACTCTTATTAAATAAGTGATTTTTATACATATACTTATTTATGTTTTTATTTCATACATTTATTTATTAAAAATTCTTAATATTATATATATTTTATATTTCACCATTTTTTATTTTTTCTTTATTAATCATGTCTTATTTTTTCATTGATAACATCCTTTATATGTATTCCCATTCTTATCATCTTATATAACTTATTAATTTTTATTATCATCCCCAAGATACCCATTAGAAAACTATGAACTATTTAAAATATATACATGAATACATAAAAATTACCTTAGGTGAATTTTATATTTTACTTCAATTATTTAATGTAGTGTTATAATCATGAATTTCTCAACTCAATAAAATCTATTAAAACATGATATCTTATCGGCTGTGATAACTCATATAATATCCTATATTAAAACATATAGAACATGTTCTATGTTACTGGATTATGGTTTGATTCAATTTTTTATCATATTATCATATTTTCATTGAGAATGTATGATTGTTATTATGAATTCAAGATTCTATTGATGATCTTTTGATTTAAGAAACAATATTCTATATTTAAAAAAAAGTTTCCAATCAATATAAATTATAATTTATGGGTTACATAATGATAATTTATGGTATATCTATGCATCCCACATTTAAATATGATACAAAAAATGTCATAGAATAACAACTACAATAATGATAAATGGTTTTATTATATTAGACACATACTACTAAAAAATTGTGAAAATTTATCTCCACATTAAAAACCTATAAAATAATTTCTATTCTTGGATTAATGATTCTCTAGATATATGAATGTGATGAATGCTTCATGGAGCTAAAAATATCATTTTCCATTGATGATTTACATAGGGAACCCTTTTGTAGAGAAGGGTTTATTGGATATATTAAAAAATACATAATGAGATTATGATGCTTCATCCAAATTTTTTTAATAGTTTCATCTTATGATAGTTTACAAATAATCACATGTCTATGTTTTTTAACACCTACTATATATATACTCAAGGTAGTATGGTCATTAACATATTAAGGAATTTATATATTGTGAAAATAGAAATATATATATATATTTATATATATATCACTTGTAAATAAATTATATTTTCATATATATGGAGATAAAAATATTCTAATAATTATTAGTGGAGATAATCATTGAATATGTATACTCAATACATATACACAGTAAAAGTTAAACAATGTGAATGTTTTTTTAAATGAATGATAATGTTGTCATAAACATATTTATTATTTTATGAGGATGAAAACTAATAGATTTATGATAATTTTCGTTAATATAACAATAGAATTGATGAAATATTTACAACCCCAAAGGAGTACTCAAATATTTTTTCGAATAGAAACTAAATTCAATTGAGAAGGTGGATATTAAGATTTCTAAGAGTGAATTGTATTAACATTATTTAAACATTGAATATGATGGAATTATATGATAAAAAATAAATTTTAATTTCATTAATCATATGATTTAATAAGGGTATTTTTTTAATAAAAATATATTAAAAATCTATATCAATCATGGGAGAATTTGTACATTTAATTATTTCAAATGTAATCTCAACATAGACAACACATTGTTTGAGATTGATTTTTATATACAAAATGCAAAGTATAGAAACATGTTTAGTTTAAACATTATATTTGCAATGGGATGATGATACCTATAGAATTTTATATATATAAATTAGAAAACATAACCATAAATTTAATTTCAAGATAATATTAATACATAAAAAATACATATTTCTATTTGGGATATTTATTTACATCATAATATGACATCACATATAATTTCATTTCAATGTTATTTATTTCCTGATCATCATTAAAATAAATATATAAATGAATTCATAATGATATATAGAAGAAAAATATCTACAATATCTGATTGGGATAAAAATATTAAAATGAATTTATAGAAAATAAATAAATATTTATATTTTTTATATCCATGAATAATCACTTATTTTTATCATGAGATTTATGGTGAATATTAATATACCAATATAAATAATGAAATTATATTATGATTTTGTTAAACGAATTTTAATAGAGGTTGGGATAAACATCATTTCATTGTAGATATACCATATAACACTTTTTAAAAATCTAAAATTATAATAAAAATATAATAGTATATATATGTAATTGAATGGAGAAAGCCAACTTTTTTGGATTATGTTAGGGATATTAAACATTTGGACTAAATGATTACAATTATATGGAATAGAAAATTCAATCTACTTAGTGACCCATTAGAACATCACAACATTGAAAAAATTATTTCCACGAAATTTAACTATAGGATATGGATTTTGATGTTTGAATAATGGTAATCAAAGTAATTTCACTACGAAGGAGGGTTATGAGATAAAACAAAAGTCTAACCCAGAGAAGTTAAAAAATAATCCCCTTTTATTTCCTAAACCATGATATATCTTAGCCTTAAAAATGTCACTTCCACTAAACCACTTTTAAGAACAAGAAATCACCTATATATCAATTTTTGGAAGCCTATAGAAGATCCCTGTTATATAATGAACATAGATTTACTTTCACATGGACTCTATACAAAATAAGGTAAAAATAACATTAATTGTTGACAATGGTGATATTTTAATTAGTTATAATACCACTGTTATTATTATAGATCTCTAAAGGATTTATATGATTTGGGAAGCATCATCGAACCAAAGGATATAAATTAAAAGAATTTACCCTATTTTTTCCACCTGGTGTAACGCCCCGACCCCAGCTACCCAGAGTCGGTGCATTACTTCGTAACATTGGCATGATCACAAGAAAGATCAAATCTCGAAAGACCGATTGGTTTAGTAGCCTTGGAAACACTAGATATATTCATAAAGTTTTACATTACATTTCAAAGTGAAAAACTACTACAACAACAAAGTCTTTATATCCACACTATTAACCCCTCATAATATCCCTGCAACTCAATCATAATTTACATCTTCACTACCTGGGAAAAATAAAACATAGAAAAGGGGTGAGCTCAAATGCCCAGTAAGGATAACAATATAGCGGATCATTCAAAATAAGCATAAACATTTAAGGCAATGAATTACTAAAACAAAAGTCTTTTAAACATGAACTTCAACATAGTATGGCAAAAGTAAAATGAAATAATGCCATTTACTTATTCACATGGATATTCTACAAATCGAATAATCACATGCAAAATCAATAACCACTTTCATAATGTTGGAATGCATAATGCCAGACTATCATAACCACATAGCCAAGGCCTCGTGCCAAGACTACAAATAAGATTTTGTCAAGGCCTTGTGCCAAGACACTAGTTTGTCTCATGAGACCTACCGATGCATCGAGGAGCTATAGCGGGCTCCACCCGTCACATATTAAGTCCAATGCATTCCCATATGAAAAGGTTTAAACATAACATAAACATTCGTATTAAAACTAGCATACGAAATGTCAATAATTTCACCATAAACTATGAATGGTATAAAAATAGCACATCCACAGTCAAACATATCACAAAACCTTCAATACAATATAGAAGTTTTGTATCATAATAAATCAACTTCAAATAAGCGTAAAATCCGTCGAAGGATGTTGACATAGATGAAATCAAAACACTTTTTAGAGAAATATCTCTTTCTATTTTTTTGAAATCATTTAAGAGTCATATAAAATAAAACATTTTCTTGAAAATATTCTTATAAGCTTGTAAGGGAAGCTTTGACGATTTTATAATGGCGGAAAATAACCGCACCCGCCGTATAAGTTAAAAAAACATTCTTATCTTAATTCTGTCGAAAAGGTTAAAAAGGACCTCGTTTTGAAAACGACGGAAAGATTCCTTTATAAACATCTTATAAAAAGTCTAAAAAGGGTATAAATGACTTTAACCCATATTCTTGTAAATAGTAAAAATGTTTTGAAATACATTTTTAAGAAACATGGATGTGGATGATAAAGATATCCCAGTAGATTATTACGTATAAACAACCTCGGATAATGAAGAGATTGTGAAATAACCCTTACCAGTTTGGTAACTTATGAAACATACAACCCATTAAAGAGGTATCATACAATGAATATGTAAGTACACATAAATTAGAGTGTATTACACAAAGAATATAATTATGGGCAGTACATACACCACACAAAAGGTAATGGTGGCAATATGGCATGAATCTCACGGGAATAAAGAGTGAGATGAAAACCCCTTACCACGTTAATCAACTGAGTCGTATGGCAAAAAGTTAATAACCACCAAATTATTTACAGAATAACATGAATATGATAATATATATCAAATGCCAGTACACAATACACCACTTTCAATAATTTAGTGGCGAATAATGGAAATCTCACGGAATTGAATGTGAGATAAGAAAATCCCTTACCTTGTACTTTTCCTTGGTTGGGGTAGGTTAACCTCATGTATAATGGTGAAATAATTGTTATTAAATTATAAAATAATCAGATACATTAATATGATATCATATATGATCTTTTAATATTGATTTGATAATATCTTAGTATTATCGTCGTTTCGTGTGTTAACTTACTCATTGTCTTTTATATGTTTTGTTACATAAGTCATGTTTGTTGTATCTTATTCATATCCAGAATGATATCAAGTCCTTAAACATCATTTTTAAATCATTAAATGATAATTATACTTGAATGGATACGATGGAGAATGAATCTCATCGCGTTCGTGGAGACGGTAGTCCGTACGTACGCACGAACGCTACTTCCATTTAATTTTTATTTTAAAAGAATCGAATCCAAATGATACATAGGTATATTACTATTCCAGTATAATATAATATTTTATATATGTTACTTAAGTTCATTAACACCATCCTTTATACGTTCCATGTGTGGTATGAACGAGTCATATCATTTTAAGGGGGCGGTAGTCCGCACTTCCTCAAATGAAATTATCGTATGTATATACAACATGAAACGAATAATGGTATGAAATAAAATGGAATTACAGAATCTTATATATAAAATATATATCATTAATATCATATTTAATTACAGTTCCATCATAATGGCCACCATGAGAGGCGGTAAGATGTATTTGAACAATCATCGTTTCGTGAGGCGTTAGTTTGCCATCCACAGAAACATTATGTTCATCATCCATTAGATGGAGTTGTGTGTATGTGTAGTTTGAATCCTTCATATAACAACATCCTAGTATATTGAGGATACTGGTGTTGTTACAAAAGAATGTAAATAAAAAGAGTTTGGGGGTTGGAGAAGCAAAATAAATGAAAATAATTTAAGAGAAATCGTTACCTTTAATTTAGGTAACTCACTTTGGTTGGAACCAAAGGACTTCTTGAAATGCTTTCTGCCTAAAGGTAAGCTTCAAGGAGGAGGAGAGGGATGTGGGGAGCTTAGTTGGGCAGAGTTTGGACGATCCAAGTGGCTTGAGAGGTGTGAGGAATGAGTAGAAGTGGTCTCCTTTTATAAGGGAGAGGAGGGACTCTTTAGGAAAGTGTGAAAGTATTACTTTATAATATATTTTTATTCGGTTTATAATGGTCCAAAAATCATTGAGGTCGAAGTTAAGATGACTCATATTCTAAATAACATCAACCAATAATAATTGGACAGGTTTTAGATAATATTTTAATCATTATAATCTTATTTATTTAAATGATTTATTAATGAGGTAAACAATGCATCATTATTGAGTCATTAATAATTTAAATTATTTGATGTCTAAAAATTATAAATAAAATATAATTATGTAGGAAATCTTTTTATCTTTCTAATGAATATTTATAATCAAAAATCCAACATGTATAACCCTATGTAAAAATTATTCTTCTAAACGATGTAAGCTTATGCCATTTTTATTTTTATTTTAACTTTATTAATATAATGTGTTCCTACCACATACAAGTGGCTCCAAGGGGTCCCCAAATTGACACAAGGATGCCCATGGTCGGGTATGTGTCCACCAATAAGGTTAGGACACGTTTTAGGGTAATTTTGTATTATTATAATATTAATTTTTAACCCTTATTTACCGGATTTACCCTTTAACCATGGTAAATAAAATATTTACCACAGTAACTATTCAAAATGTCTAAAAATAAAAGTTACCTATTTACATAATTTGGACATCCTGATTCCAAATATGGAATCCATTTTTGTAAATTCAAAACACAGAAGTGGCAGAAATTAATTTAAAATTAATTCCCGCTGTCAAAACAAAAAAGCGTGTTTTTAAGAGGTAATAACTATCAAAAGATTGACACTTGTTTATGTTCGGTTTAATTGTAAAATATAGTCCAATGACCAACATTATATTAAATGGTAAAAATTTATTCTAAATATACTTTAAAACCACTCAAATTCACAATTTATCACTATTAATTATTTTGATTAAAAAAGTTGTTTTTAATTAAAATTTAGTAATTTTCACTATTCATCAAAATATGAAAGTTATCCGAAATGTACCAAAATTTCACCTTAGGATAAATTTGATATTCCGAATCCAAAAATGAAGTCCATTTTAAAATATAAAATATATATAACTTCAAAAAGTAGGTATTACTATTCATAACAACTAGTTTGATTGGTTACGGTGTGTTAGAACTCGAAGTTGCGTACAACACACGCTACTGTTTTATTCAAAGGAAAGCGTATCGTGGAAGCTTGGGATGTTTCATTTTAAATTTTTTGATTACTCCATTTAGTCAAAAAGTTTAAAATATTGTATTTAAAAAGGTTTCACTATCAAAAGTTGATAAAAGTGCAATACTGAAAATGAATCTGTTCTTTCATTATGACTAAGAAACTCATAATATGGATTCTAAAATTATAAGGATTATATAAAGTTTAAAATTTAGTTAATACTATTCATGACCTCTTTTAATGGCTTTTTTTTTGGTAAGTCATGGTGCAATTGAACTCGGTGTTGCGTGTAGTGCAAGTTATTAAATTATTTTGAAGAAATAACACACTATGAAATCTTGGGGTGTTACATTCTCCCCTCCTTCAATAAATTGCGTCCTCGCAATTTGAAATTTTTCTTCGAAAATAAAAGGTTGAAAGTAGAAAATATATTTGTGGGAAAACCCACATCGGAAATTGGGTTACTAAAATTTAGTCTTAATATCAGGAAAAGAGAAATCAAAGGGTCACCACCAAATTATGATCTCGATTAGGAGAAAATTGGTGGAAATTGGAGACATATAATCGGAGGAAAAACGTAAATATTTATAGGTAGTGATTGAGTTCATCAATCACAAACAAGTATAAAATTGAGGTCCTTAAATTAATCAATCTATGATGAATTGAAATACCATCGGTTCAACAAAATATAGGGTATTAGGATAACACATTTTTGACGTTTCAAAGTATCCTAGTTGAAATCCAACATCGAAAAATGAATTAATGAGGCCTCTATTTAAAATAAAGAGTCGAAAGTATGAAGATTACCGAAAATAACACATACTAGGGTTTCATGTAGTAAAATATGGATATGGAAGAAAAATCTAACCATCAATTATCTGATGGAGAGTGGTAGAGAACATGGCTATAAAAAGGCCAACAATCCCAAAGCCAAAAATTAGTGATGATTTAAGGTACCATATTGGAAAACATTTTTGTTCAAAGTTTCTTTTCTTAATATTGAGGAATTTATTTATGAGATTGGCTAAGATCATAAGAAGATATACTTACTTTATAATTAGAGTTTTATCCATTAATAAATTTCTACCACAAACTCATTTTTTACTCTAAAAGATAATAGAATGTAAAAAAAAATTCTATTTACACTATTCGTATAGGGTTCTAAAATAAACGAATTTATAATTCATCTACATGATCTTTTAATAAAAACTACATTATTTAATCCAGGACATCTCATGGTCCAGTGGTAGGTGATACACCCTTGTCGCCCTTCGGTTGCGGGTTCAAGTCTCGCAGCCTTGCCGGACGCGACAGGTTGCCGCCCGACCTTCGGGTTGTCCTTTTATGGCAATCCAAAATAATCCAAACTAGAACTATCCAAAATACTTCTGTCCAAACTCACAGTCTAACATTTATATGGAAGGTAAACATAATATAGATCCTTTTTACCCCGTAATATCATATGAATACCTTCATCATGTATTACCATATTCTTTATTGATTACATTCATGCTCCCTTATTCCATATAGAATGCTGGATATACTTCATTAATCCAAAAATGTTTTAAACCCCAACAATGATGGAATATACAAATCATTAATCAGCTTCAAGGTAGTCAATAATATCCAAGATAATTTATCCAAATCAATCATGTATTATTCTAAAATCACCACCTCGGTATCTGAACCATATTATGGTTTATCTTTCTCTCAACTATATATTTTCCAAACATTTAACATGCTACTGAGTCACTTTCCTTTGTTCCACACCATCTCAAGTCCTTAATGAAATAGTACTGCAGTACAATCCTTATATACTCCATAATTATTATAACAAGTACATTGTTGATACAACACTCAATTGACATAATCAACATAAGAACTCTAATCATTCCTCTTCATCTGTGGTAGTATCATAACTTGATTATTATCCAATAGCATCATTTGCGTCATAGTCTGATGACTGGGACATAGGTTCGCGTAGTGTCCAAACTCCTTGCAAATGATGCATTGTACATTTGAAACCATTTTCTTACCCTTGCAGTCACGTACTTTGTGACCTTTTCCTCCACACTTATAACAAACTCCGATTCCTTTCAGGAAAGTTCCAGGGTGTTTCTTTCCACAGTTACCACATATGGGAAAATTTTTCTTTTCCCTCTTCCCATTATCCATCTTTCTCTATTCTATCCTTTTCTTCTCTTGCTTCCCTTCAAAGCCATAGGACTCAGTAAACTCTTTACTTATCTTATCAACACATGATATTATTTCTTCATATGATGATAATACATGGGAGAATATTTCTCTTATAAATTCTAGCTTAAGACCATGAAAAATATGATCCTTCCTTCTCTTTGGATCATGTGCATTTCTGGAGTTCTCATTCCTTCTACTGGGCGCTATTTCTAAACAATGGCATAAACTAGATCAGTTTATGAATCAAAATACACAATCCCATACTTATAAAACACTTAACATAAATTGAACTATTTATGGATATAATCCATAATCATAAAAATGTTTTCTTTGAGGAAGTATATACTCATAAACCCTTCATAATGATTTTTAAAGATAGTGAGAGTTATCATAAGCATATCCCCCGGGAGTGTCGTAACCAAGAGTGCAGCAAGGCCCGTTGTCGTGCACCAGTTCCCGTTCGAGTCTAGCTCAAAGCGGTGTTTTCGGGTTTTACCCCTAGGTACATCTGTGCCAGAGCCGCCTCTACCTGCTCGTATCCAGACAGGGATGTATTGCTCGGAAAACTCACAAAATCTCTACAATACCAAAATTCTAGGAAGTTCTTCTATACTAATCCTCAAAGTTCATCTTAGGTCTATGTGCTCTAATCAGAGTTTATCTAAATCTAGTTTCCAAGGTTTGTACTAAACTTCCTCTGATACCAACTGTAACGCCCCGACCCCAGCTACCCAGAGTCGGTGCATTACTTCGTAACATTGGCATGATCACAAGAAAGATCAAATCTCGAAAGACCGATTGGTTTAGTAGCCTTGGAAACACTAGATATATTCATAAAGTTTTACATTACATTTCAAAGTGAAAAACTACTACAACAACAAAGTCTTTATATCCACACTATTAACCCCTCATAATATCCCTGCAAGTCAATCATAATTTACTTCTTCACTACCTGGGAAAAATAAAACATAGAAAAGGGGTGAGCTCAAATGCCCAGTAAGGATAACAATATAGCGGAACATTCAAAATAAGCATAAACATTTAAGGCAATGAATTACTAAAACAAAAGCCTTTTAAACATGAACTACAACATAGTATGGCAAAAGTAAACTGAAATAATTCCATTTACTTATTCACATGGATATTCTACTAATCGAATAATCACATGAAAAATCAATAACCACTTTCAGAATGTTGGAATGCATAATGCCAGACTATCATAACCACATAGCCAAGGCCTCGTGCCAAGACTACAAATAAGATTTTGTCAAGGCCTTGTGCCAAGACACTAGTTTGTCTCATGAGACCTACCGATGCATCGAGGAGCTATAGCGGGCTCCACCTGTCACATATTAAGTCCAATGCATTCCCATATGAAAAGGTTTAAACATAACATAAACATTCGTATTAAAACTAGCATACGAAATGTCAATAATTTCACCATAAACTATGAATGGTATAAAAATAGCACATCCACAGTCAAAAATATCACAAAACCTTCAATACAATATAAAAGTTATATATCATAATAAATCAACTTCAAATAAGCGTAAAATCCGTCGAAGGATGTTGACATAGATGAAATCAAAACACTTTTTAGAGAAATATCTCTTTCTATTTTTTTGAAAACATTTAAGAGTCATATAAAATAAAACATTTTCTTGAAAATATTCTTATAAGCTTGTAAGGGATGCTTTGACGATTTTATAATGGCGGAAAATAACCGCACCCGCCGTATAAGTTAAAAAAACATTCTTATCTTAATTCTGTCGAAAAGGTTAAAAAGGACCTTGTTTTGAAAACGACGGAAAGATTCCTTTATAAACCTCTTATAAAAAGTCAAACAAGGGTATAAATGACTTTAACCCATATTCTTGTAAATAGTAAAAATGTTTTGAAATACATTTTTAAGAAACATGGATGTGGATGATAAAGATATCCTAGTAGATTATTACGTATAAACAACCTCGGATAATGAAGAGATTGTGAAATAACCCTTACCAGTTTGGTAACTTATGAAACATAAAACCCATTAAAGAGGTATCATACAATGAATATGTAAGTACACATAAATTAGAGTGTATTACACAAAGAATATAATTATGGGCAGTACATACACCACACAAAAGGTAATGGTGGCAATATGGCATGAATCTCAAGGGAATAAGGAGTGAGATGAAAACCCCTTACCACGTTAATCAACTGAGTCGTATGGCCAAAAGTTAATAACCACCAAATTATTTACAGAATAACATGAATATGATAATATATATCAAATTCCAGTACACAATACACCACTTTCATTAATTTAGTGGCGAATAATGGAAATCTCACGGAATTGAATGTGAGATAAGAAAATCCCTTTCCTTGTACTTTTCCTTGGTTGGGGTAGGTTAACCTCATGTATAATGGTGAAATAATTGTTATTAAATTATAAAAGAATCATATACATTAATATGATATCATATATGATCTTTTAATATTGATTTGATAATATCTTAGTATTATCGTCGTTTCGTGTGTTAACTTACTCATTTTCTTTTATATGTTTTGTTACAAAAGTCATGTTTGTTGTATCTTATTCATATCCAGAATGATATCAAGTCCTTAAACATCATTTTTAAATCATTAAATGATAATTATATTTGAATGGATACGATGGAGAATGAATCTCATCGCGTTCGTGGAGACGGTAGTCCGTACGTACGCACGAACGCTACTTCCATTTAATTTTTATTTTAAAAGAATCGAATCCAAATGATACATAGGTATATTACTATTCCAGTATAATATAATATTTTATATATGTTACTTAAGTTCATTAACACCATCCTTTATACGTTCCATGTGTGGTATGAACGAGTCATATCATTTTAAGGGGGCGGTAGTCCGCACTTCCTCAAATGAAATTATCGTATGTATATACAACATGAAACGAATAATGGTATGAAATAAAATGGAATTACAGAAGCTTATATATAAAATATATATCATTAATATCATATTTAATTACAGTTCCATCATAATGGCCACCATGAGAGGCGGTAAGATGTATTTGAACAATCATCGTTTCGTGAGGCGTTAGTTTTCCATCCACAGAAACATTATGTTCATCATCCATTAGATGGAGTTGTGTGTATGTGTAGTTTGAATCCTTCTTATAACAACATCATAGTATATTGAGGATACTGGTGTTGTTACAAAAGAATGGAAATAAAAAGAGTTTGGGGGTTGGAGAAGCAAAATAAATGAAAATAATTTAAGAGAAATCGTTACCTTTAATTATGTAACTCACTTTGGTTGGAACCAAAGGACTTCTTGAAATGCTTTCTGCCTAAGGGTAAGCTTCAAGGAGGAGGAGAGGGATGTGGGGAGCTTAGTTGGGCAGAGTTTGGACGAGCCAAGTGGCTTGAGAGGTGTGAGGAATGAGTAGAAGTGGTCTCCTTTTATAAGGGAGAGGAGGGGCTCTTTAGGAAAGTGTGAAAGTATTACTTTATAATATATTTATATTCGGTTTATAATGGTCCAAAAATCATTGAGGTCAAAGATACGATGACTCATATTCTAAATAACATCAACCAATAAGAATTGGACAGGTTTTAGATAATATTTTAATCATTATAATCTTATTTATTTAAATGATTTATTAATGAGGTAAACATTGCATCATTATTGTGTCATTTATAATTTAAATTATGTGATGTATAAAAATTATAAATAAAATATCATTATGTAGGAAATCTTTTTATCTTTCTAATTAATATTTATAATCGAAAATCCAACATGTATAACCCTATGTAAAAATTGTTCTTCTAAAAGATGTAAGCTTATGCCATTTTTATTTTTATTTTAACTTTATTAATATAATGTGTCCCTACCACATACAAGTGGCTCCAAGGGGTCCCCAAATTGACCCAAGGATGACCATGGTCGGGTATTTGTCCACCAATAAGGTTAGGACACGTTTTAGGGTAATTTTGTATTATTATAATATTATTTGTTAACCCTTATTTACCGGATTTACCCTTTAACCATGGTAAATAAAATATTTACCACAGTAACTATTCAAAATGTCTAAAAATAAAAGTTACCAATTTACATAATTTGGACATCATGATTCCAAATATGGAATCCATTTTC
Organism: Viscum album; assembly: GCA_963277665.1. Taxonomy (NCBI): domain Eukaryota; kingdom Viridiplantae; phylum Streptophyta; class Magnoliopsida; order Santalales; family Viscaceae; genus Viscum; species Viscum album. Next base: position 1,645,391,901 of record OY728145.1, read on the forward strand.
CTAAATTCAAAACACAGAAGTGGCAGAAATTAATTTAAAATTAATTCTCGCTGTCAAAACAAAAAGCGTGTTTTTAAGAGGTAATAACTATCAAAAGATTGACACTTGTTTATGTTCGGTTTAATTGTAAAATTATGTCCAATGACCAAAATTATATTAAATGGTAAAAATATATTCTAAATATACTTTAAAACCACTCAAATTCACAATTTATCACTATTAATTATTTTGATTAAAAAAGTTGTTTTTAATTAAAATTTAGTAATTTTCACTATTCATCAAAATATGAAAGTTATCTGAAATGTACCAAAATTTCACCTTAGGATAAATTTGATATTACGAATCCAAAAATGAAGTCCATTTTAAAATATAAAATATATATAACTTCAAAAAGTAGGAATTACTATTCATAACATCTAGTTTGATTGGTTACGGTGTGTTAGAACTCGAAGTTGCGTACAACACACGCTACTGTTTTATTCAAAGGAAAGCGTATCGTGGAAGCTTGGGATGTTTCATTTTAAATTTTTTGATGTCTCGATTTAGTCAAAAAGTTTAAAATATTGTATTTAAAAAGGTTTCACTATCAAAAGTTGATAAAAGTGCAATACTGAAAATGAATCTGTTCTTGCATTATGACTAAGAAACTCATAATATGGATTCTAAAATTATAAGGATTATATAAAGTTTAAAATTTAGTTAATACTATTCATGACCTCTTTTAATGGCTTTTTTTTTTGTAAGTCATGGTGAAATTGAACTCGGTGTTGCGTGTAGTGCAAGTTATTAAATTATTTTGAAGAAATAACACACTATGAAATCTTGGGGTGTTACACCTGGTAACAAATTTATTATAAAAAATTCACTCCATGGTGAATAGAAAATAAAAAAATGAGATTTATTAATTTATTCTCTTTTACATAATTATGCAACCAAATTACTTCTTTTACTAGAAAAATAAAATAAAAAATGATAATATAAATTTTTACGTAAAATATTACAATTAAAGGTTATCATTAATATATTTTTATGTTGACATATGAGATAGTAATGTTTATAATAGAAGTTGAATAAAACCAAAGTTAATTAAAAAAATAGAAAAGAAATCCATCTCCTCATATTTTTGTAGGAAGATCATACCATTTATTATATGTATGAAAATTAAAAAAAACAAAATTATAGAATGAAGTAAAATATTAATATGAATGATTTTTCTAAATGTATTTAAATTTATATATAGAACTATAAAATTAATTTTTTATATATTTTCTTTAGACATATGGTCATTAGATATATTTTTATTTTATATATATGCATTCTATATATAGTCATTGTATATAATATTATCAATCATGTACATTAAAGTCGTTTAATTATGAGTAACATATTAAATGAAAGAAAATTTTCAAATAATTATAATTTGAAAAAGAAAAAACATAAATTAATTAAAATATTATACAAAAAATATAAATATTTTCCAAATAATATTTATAATTGTTATTTTTATTAGTTAATGACATGATATGAGTAAAATTCAATTAATAATTCTAATAAAAAAACCATAGATAAAATTGAAAAGTAATATAAAAAAATATTGTGATGTTATTAAAATAAAAAAATTTAAAAATTCATATTTCAAACAAGTAATTTGATTCCATGTCTACAGTATTTTTATCATAAGAAATAAAATAAATTCCATTTGAATATTAATTAAAAAAATATGATATATTAATATATATAAATTGTAGGAACAATATACTAATTAAAATTCATATGATATATTATGAAAAATAATTAATGTTATAAAAAATCAATATTTAATAAAAAGGCTTCTTAATTCGATATATTTTATCACGTCCAATTTTACTATATAATATTAAAAAAATTGTTTTCACCAGATAATGTTGAATTTTTTTATCACATAGAAATATTATCATGATGTAAATGTTAATCAGGAGAGAAAATTTCCATTATGATGATGAGTAGTGTAAAAAATTGGAAAACAATAAAACATCTAAAATAATTTATATTTCATTGCTAGTTTTTAAAACAAATAGAAAAAAAATCATGATTATTATAGTGTATCATTTATCCAACTAAATTATTTCTTCTTATGGAGTAATATTTAATTATAAAATTCCATTATATAATATATATGAATTGAATATTCTAAAAAACACTCAAAGTAATCTATTAATGGAATTCTCCTCCACCCTTTAAAAAAAACTAATATTACATATTTCCCACTTAAATAACATCTCATTTTTTATCAATTAGTGAATTATATTACTTTTGGAAACATATAGTTCCATAACTAAGGTATAGTCCATTTTTTCCAAAGGAACTCACATTTAGATAGTATTAATTCGTCAATGTAAGTATCCAATTATAATCAATAATTTTCAATTTCATGCTCCTCAGGACTATTTATTTATATAATAATTTCATTCATTGATATTTTATGAAAAAAAAATGAATATATGAAATTGATTTTAATTTTATATGACATTAAATACATACACATTAATTAGTATCATGTGTTTTGTATAAATTGGTGGGCACATAAACATATAAAATTTGAATAATCATTTTAAATTTACTTATTTGGATATTGAATGCAATTTTATAGTAAATTTAATGATTAATATTACTAATAATTGATGATTTTATATTTTTATTATATGATACAGAAATTAATTCCAAAGAAAAAACATTTTAATTATTTTCATTTTAATAAAACAATCAATTATATTAAATACCTAGTTAGAGGTTTACCAGAGTAAGATATGAATAAAAAAGTAAAAATACAACTAAGTCATATGAATTTCATCTTTACTTTTAGAATAGACATGAATACAAATAAAGAACTAAAAAATTTGAACAAGAAAATTCAATTGGGTACATGGTTATAGATATTCAGTTTGTGGCATTATGTGTCACATAGTGAATCATGCTAAAAAAATATATTAGTAGGTTCAACCATTGAATTAATGATGTTATGTAAAAACTATTGCCTATTTTTCATGATACCAATTAGTATTGACTTCAGAAGTGTCATTTGTAATATTTATGATAAATTAGAGCCACCATGAATATGATTTATTACTATAATTATTATTAAATTGGAGGATTTATGGATTTTTCTTAGTTTGTATTAATTTCTATAAATAGATCTGACGGTAGTTCGATTAATTTATACACACTTTCATTACATTTATTTCTCATAATTTTTTCCATTCCATAAATACTCTCAGTTTAGCTTTACTTAGAGTACAAAATGTTCGGTGTTATTTGAGATACAGTGGCTAGACCACTTATTGTGATTCATTTTCCAATATTATTTACTAAATCTATACTTCAACCTATAATACTATTTCAATTATCATTTATTATTTTCAATAAAAAATGATTGTCATATTATTATATTATTTTATTTTTATTTTCCTATGAATATTTTTCAAACTCTACCTACGTATTGTTTTTAAATGATGGAGAAGGATAATGTTATGTTTTAAAGGGATCAATGATTATCGGTATGTGGTTGGACATATTTCAAGAACTATTTATTGATTTAAAAAATATTAGAAAATTTGGAATTTTTCATATAATGAATGATGGAATGCTACAACACATAAACACCAACAAATCGGGGTCGACAAATATATGATTTCAGTTTGTAATATTCTTACTATCACCATCATTCTAGTGGAGAGGGATAAAATGATCTACAAAAATCAACCATATGAGACTACATAGAAAAACATATGTTAAAAGGTGAAACTTTGATATTACTATAATAGGTTTATACAATCCCCACCTTATACACATTTTTATCAATAGTTTTATAAAATTTGCTTTAATTTATTTGGAAAAAAACAAAATCTACAAAAAATTATTATATTCATTAGAAACATAAATGTGACTAACTATTATGTATGATCTCCCATTTAGTAGACATCCTATGTTGACTGATAGACAATAAATAATAAATAATTTATTATTATTTCCCTTTGATGTGGAATGTACCAATTATTTCACTATTTTAGGGTAGGTAGTTTCTCAAAACAATTTAATCTTTAACCACCGGATTTCCGAGGACCATTTAGTATATTTTGATTCTTAAATTGAGAGAAGTTAATAATAAAAATTACTTTTAAATAAATATTGAATAAATAACACATCTATATTAAAGTTATATCCTTTGTATTTATAGTAAACATAAAAATATTAATGTTTTATACATAAAACAATTTTCTAAATAGAGAAATAAAAAGTTTATCCTACATTAAAATAAATTATTTAATTATTAACAAGATTCTTCTATGTTTTATATTTCATTGTCTCAAATTTGATGATCTCAATAGACACATTGAATAAATCTCCAATGTTTTTTCAAGTTTTATACTATGAAGAGTATTAGAAGAATAATTAATATGGAAGGAATTTATTTTTCCAAATTATGAAGTTATAAATGAATGGTTCTATAACCATCAATCAATAAAATTAAATTAAATGGGTGACCGAAAAATTATTCTTTATAGAGAAATTTTATTTCACCACCATGATTATTATGATCATAAAATCGATATACATCATCATCAATAAGATAAACTTGGTATTAGTACTGAGAGTGGTTCATAAAGATTCAATATATCATTAATTATCAAATAATGGAGGTAAATCTATTAACTATGTTTTTATATGTAGTTTTTCAAAAAAAATCCAAAACCTGATTGAATACTCATCATACAGATATTTCATATGATTATTTCTATTTAATTCATTGAATTATAAGAATTGATTTCATTGAAGTCGAAAAATTAGGAATAAGAGATAAAAGATGAGGAGTGGTCCACATGGAAATAAATTATAATTATTCAACATTATTGGTATACAATGTTGATAGAATAATCAGATTATTATGAATAATGGATGTGAATGAATTGAGGGAAAAATTTGACCCACCAATTGTATGTGGTTTATGATCATCCCTCGATAATTAAACCATAAAATTATCTTATTTACATGTGATAAAATGATTTATAGAAACATTTCAACCATACAAATAAATGAAAAGTAAAATTTTGATCGATAGACCCCAATCACGTCATGGATATGGAAACAAAAAAATAAATCATTATCCTTATATATAAACCACTAAAAACCCAACCATAATAACCAAAGAACTACTATAAACCACAATCATTCTTTCAATTATATAATGATCCCTTCTGAGGGTAGTCCTATTATCCACCCCTTCTAAAAGAATTATTATTTTAACTACTTCATTTTCTCCTGCATCTGTAGAGAGAAAACTACATCCCAACATTCGTAAAATTTTGGATAAGATGGATAAACTATGAGAACATATCATAATAATTAGCCACATTCAAAAAATAATCATGGTAAATCAAAAATAAATAGTTTGGATTCAAATAAAGAATAAAAATGTCATTAGAAAATGATGTTAAAAGTATATTCAATCACATTAACCAAAGAAAAATTAAAATATAACATGAATATTGTATTCATGTAAATTATATAATAAATATTAATGAATAAACAATTCATCAATGAAAAAATAATATTCTGAAAAAATATATATGTCATAGACATGAAAATAGTGACATGAAATGCCCTTGAAAATAATAATATGGTAAATTATGTACAATTTTCCACTATTCTATTATATTATTTTTCATTAATTGTGGAATGAAGAAGAAAAACATCATAATAAAATTCATGATTACCTTTAGAATGATAAGATATAAAATATACTCTTTGAATAAATTATAAAAAACAACATGTATGAAAAAAAAATCTATGAAAATAGATGGTTACATAATGGAAATGAGTTGTCACACCCCGACCGCGGACGTCCGTAATTTTTCACTTTTCTTGGTCCCGGTTTAAATTTTTCGAAGATTAATTGTGATTGATGGTTTCGCACCTGTGCGCGGTCATCGCATCGCTAGCGGTGATCGTGCGTTCGGCCCGGGTGACGATGTGTCCACCCGACGTTTTAAATATTAAAGTTTTTACGTTGACTTTTTATTATTATTACTCTTTGAGTTGCGTTACTATTATTGTAGCATTTTTATATATGTTTATAGACGTGTATATTAATGTATATATATATATATGTCTATATGTGTATATATGCATATATATGTTTAGGTCTATATATGTTATACATATATATGTGTTTATTGTAATTGCGTGTATATGTTTGTAGGTATATATATACGTCTATATATGTGTGTTTTCTTATTATTATTATTATTTTTTTTTATGTTAATATTATTTTATTATTATTTTTATTATGTTAATATTACTTTATTATTATGATTATTATTATATTATTATTATTATTTTTCTTGTTATTATTATTAACATATTATTAATATTATTATTATTATTACTACTAATATATTTATTATTATTTTAATTACTATCATATTATTTTTATTATTTTTATTATGTTATGATATTTTTATTATTATTAAATTGTTATTGTTATTATGCTATTGTCATTATATTAATATTATTAATATTATTATGTTAACATTATTTTATATTATCATCATTATTATATTATTAATATATTATGATTATATTAAATTAGCATTGTTCCCATTATTATTACTGTATTAATATTATGATATTATCATTATTTCTATTATTGATATATTATTATTATGCTAATTATATTATTATTGTTATTGTCATTGTTATGACTATGTTATTGTTGTTATTATATTAATACTGATATTAACATTATATATTGGTTACTGCTATTATATTATTATTACTGATCGTTAAACCCGTTTTTCGATCTACTGTTTTAGGATCTGTTCGACGGCGCAATTCGATGCGCCATTTCGCAACGGGAGTCTTGGGCCGTGTCAATCGTCATTCCGATTCGAGGTAGGTCTCTCTATGCACTTGCCTCTAAATTAAGAATTTATTTATTCCTTGTCCTTTTATTAAATTTCAGTAAATTTAAGAAAATAATATTAAGTAGTTTTTATAGTGTGGTGATTTGCTGATAATGCAAACTGTTTAATTCCAGCATTTCATTAAAAGTGTTTTCTTGGTTTCAATTGTGGGATTTCATAGTAATGTCGCTAAATGGTTCTTCCTGAGTAACGAAAGACATGTTGATTTGGGTTTTGAAATGTTTTTGGCATGTGTGAATTAGAAAATGTACTGTTTATGGAAAATGGTGATTTCTTATAACCTTGATCAGAGAAAACGTCGTGTGACCTTTTGAAATTGTTTTGGAAACTTTACGTGTGGTTTTTGGTTGACGAAAGATGTTTTCCCTTGTTGTGTTATTAAAAATAATGTTTTCTAAGTTGTGAAAGTTTGTTATGTTCTTGTTTGAGTGTTTCAAAGAAAGGGGTTTTTGTGAAATGATTGGGTAATGACATTTATATTTCTAGAAAGGTATTTTTGGCGTGCGTGAGTTTTGAAAGCTTGTTTGGGTGTGGAAATGGTGACTTTTGGGTGCAATATCTTGTTTGGCCTACGATATGAGGAAGAAAATTACTATGTGAATATGAAACTTGTTTGAGTACACGGGAAACCCTGGGTATCTAGGTGGGCGGACTAGAACTAGTGCGCTAGTGAGCCGGATGGGTGTCGTCCCTGTTTCACTTAGCTGGATTGACGATTGCAACACTGACTAAACATATGATATCTGAGGGTCGTGGCCTTCTAAGCCACGTGTTCTGAGGGTCGTGGCCTTCTAAGCCACGTTTTCTGAGGGTCGTGGCCTTCTAAGCCACGTTTCACCGAGACACGAGGTTCTAGGGTCCCACGCGAGCTAGTTGAACCTTAGGGGTTTTACCCATAGTGCTCTACCATCTCTGGCGTGGTGCCTTCCGTCGGCATACGGGGGACCACTTGGGTGTGAGTGTGTGCATGTGTGAGTATGTGTGTGTGTGTGTGTGAGTGTGTGAGTGCGTGCGTGTGTGCCCATGGTTATTGCTGATAACTTCTGGTTTATTCTTACTTGCACCTGGTTTTTCCTTGCCTGTTTACTTCTACTTGCACTTGCTTTCTTTCCTGCTTGATTACTTTCAGTTCTTCTTTACCGCTTGTACTGGTTGCTTTGCGAAAATGGTTTTCAAATAAAGATGCGTTTTTCTCTTGTATAGTAAAATTGAAAGTGTAACACTTCTTTATCGTTCAGAACGAATTTAGAATCAATGAAAAGAAATTCAACTTTTAAAAAGGAATAAGGGTGATGGCTTGTGTTTAGTTTTTCAAGTGAAACATTGTAAAAGCATACCTTTATACATTGTAGTTCAAACCTGGAATAGGTAGATTCTTTATTTACTGGCAGTGCATTGGGATTTGTTGTGGGGATCACCTACTGAGTACTTTTGTGCTCACGCCTATCTTTTACCTCTTCAGTTGCAGGTTCCTTTTGTTCACGTTCTCCTGCTTGAGTCGCTCAGTGTGGGAGCGACGTTGGTTGTAGTTGGGTGGTGACCCGCGAGGTCACATGGAGGTATGTCGTGGTTTAGTTTTGTTTGTGTCTTTAGTGTTTGTCTGTTTGTTTAGTTTATATTCATTCTTTTGATCCTGTTCTTAGTTTGGGCTAAAATCGTTCCCAACGATTGAAATTTCAACGCCCGGCACTTGTTGCCATCCCGGGGGGATCGGGAACACCCCTCGGGACTTGCCGCGGACCAGCTCGAGTGACCGGTTCAGGGTCGACCCGGGCTGGTTCGTGACAAAATGGTATCAGAGGTGGTTTTTGTTATTTGGGTTGTCCGGTAGAAGGAGATTAGTAATTTCGGAACTCGATGGGTAAGTACGGGAAGAGCGTCGCGAACTCTTGCTCGCACTGGTCTTCGAGTTACCAGGGGTAGTTCGGGAATTGTGTCCTTGTCTTTTCTGGTTTGTCTTGGATCGAGAGATGACAATGGAGGCAAGCTGACGTTACGTCGTGATTTCACATGGAGTAGTGACCCATGTGGAGTCCGAGTACGTGGTTTGAATTCCTCCTAGTGGTCGACGCTGACTTGGGACATGGCCCACTACCATGTCGCCAGGTTGAGTGTGACTACTAGTCCCTCATTTCAGTGGTTGATGAAAATTTGGATGTTGCTTTCGTTTTGGTTTGTGTGAGTGCGTTGTTGGAAATGAAAAAGGTTTTTGAAAAAAAATTGGATTGGTTTCTTTTAAAAGACTTTGAATGTATGAAATGGGTTTTAGAAACTGAAATCTCTTGATTTGGAAATCTGTTGTTTTCTTGGAATTGGATAAGAATGGTTTGGGTTGAAACCTCGGTTCCTCTTTATGAACGTTTGCACATGTGTGAGAATGCATGGAAAGTGTGTGTGGATGCACGTATGAATGGAATGTGAATAAAGACATGTGCAACGGGTCATGGGAGTACCTGGGTGTGTATTTGAAGTTAAAGGCTTGACTTTGTTTTCTAAATTGGTTTTAAAGGGGAAATGGTTTTGGAAAGTTTTGGTTTGAAAGTGGATTGGTTTTTGGAAAGTGATCTTGAAAAAGGGTGGTTTTGAAATCAAAAATGAAAAGGGAATTTTAAAGAGGAGATTTTGTTTTGGGTTGTGTTGTATCTGTTTGGTTCTTGTGCTGACTGTTTTTGATGAAGACGCTTTTATTGATGTTGCTTCGATTTGATGTTGGTTTTGGCTTTGAGTTTTATATATCGCTCAGGAAATGCCGCCCAGAAAGGTCTCTAAGGATTCAGATAAGTCATGCCCAGTTTTTAGTCCTTCTCAGACTTTGCCTATCCTCCATGGTGATCAGGGTCCGTTAGAAGTAGTGAAATGGCTCGAGGAAGTGGAACGTGTCTTTAGAATGTGGGGAACTCCCGATAATGTTAAGGTTCGTGCAATTATAGAGTTGTTTGAGGGTCCAGCACTGGACCAGTGGAAGATGGTTACCCCCACCGTCAACGCATGGTCAAATGACGTGGGATGTCTTCAGAATCGTTTTCATCCAATGGTTTGTACCTGAGGAAGTGAAGCTGGAGAAAAAGAGAGAGCTAGTGCATATCCAACAAGGCCAACGGATGGTGAAGGCATATGTTGACCATTTCAAGGAACTGATTCCCTTTTCTCCAGATGTAGCGTCACATGAACTCATGAAGGCCTCTCTTTTCACTGGGGGTCTTCGTCCAGAGATCAAGGAGCGAGTCCTACCTTCTAAAAACATTTGTTTCGAGAAGCTGATAGATGAAGCATTTTTGGCTGAGTTGGTTTCCGAAACACAATTGGTTAATACCTCAACGTCCCCTATTGTTCGTAAGAGTTCCCCCTCTGGTGAGGAAAAGGCACCAGAGATACCTGTTCCTAATGAGTTATTCCCTTTGGTCCCAGCTTCCAGTTCATCAGATCGTTTGATGGTATGCTTTCAGTGTGGTCGTTTCGGGCATTTAAAGTCGTCTTGTCGCAACCCTCCGAAGACGTGTCGTCGATGCGGTTGTCTGGGTCATCAGGAGAAGTTTTGTCGGAATCGTCGCTTAAAGAGGACGTCGTGATGGGATAACGTCAGTACCTGACTGTGAGGAAGAAGATGCTTCAGCCATCAGAGCCCCAGCCACAAGTCTCGGGGTGAAGCTCGCGCACAGTCAGGAGTCCCCAGGGTTGTGAAGCCTTGGTCCAAGTTCTGTCTTCCGTGTTGACGGTGAAACAATTAGAAACCTCTTCCATACTTGTTTTCCTGCTACTGAAGTTTCAACAGCGTTTTAAATGCGTAGCTTTTCTATAAAGTGATGATAGACTGGTTCTATGATAATCTAAGGAGACTTGTCGTGTGGAGGTGATATTCTAAATCGTGTATCTTTCGAAAGGTGTGTTTGACCCTCGTGTGGGTTGACCTTGTTTTAGTTATGTTGCCAATGTGGTTATGTTTTATGGACTTCAATGGATCATGTCTCCAATCTGATGTTGGTTAAATGATTTCCATGGGTTTTCCCCCTAGTGTTGAAGGTAGTTGATTTTGGTCGAGGGTTCAAGGTTTCGACAGAGGTGTGGTAGTAATCGTGTTATAAGAGTTGGTTTGAATTGGTTGGGAGTTCCCGCGTCGCCCCCCCCTTCCCGGGGTTTTCTTTTTAAATGGTCATCTTTTCTGCACTAGTTAAGTTCTTGTGGTGGGGAGAACCCCTTCGTGTTCTCCCCTCAATCTCGGACCCCAGTTCTCTCTTGAATCGGTCGGGTGTGACCTATGCTGAGTAAGGTCATCCCCGAGATTCTCAATCCTCTCTGGTTCCTTTAGTTATGTTTGGGCATAGACTTGGTTTTTAGTTGACTTGCGGCCTGGTGACTTTCTGGGGGCAGAAAGTGTCTGTGGTGGGGAGAATTGTCACACCCCGACCGCGGACGTCCGTAATTTTTCTCTTTTCTTGGTCCCGGTTTAAATTTTTCGAAGATTAATTGTGATTGATGGTTTCGCACCGGTGCGCGGTCATCGCATCGCTAGCGGTGATCGTGCGTTCGGCCCGGGTGACGATGTGTCCACCCGACGTTTTAAATATTAAAGTTTTTACGTTGACTTTTTATTATTATTACTATTTGAGTTGCGTTACTATTATTGTAGCATTTTTATATATGTTTATAGACGTGTATATTAATGTATATATATATATATGTCTATATGTGTATATATGCATATATATGTTTAGGTCTATATATGTTATACATATATATGTGTTTATTGTAATTGCGTGTATATGTTTGTAGGTATATATATACGTCTATATATGTGTGTTTTCTTATTATTATTATTATTATTATTTTGGTGGTTTTATTATTCTAAATACTTTGGTTATAAAAATTATTATTAAAATTAACTAACTTTTATTTATTATCATTATTTTATTATTATTATTATTATAAGGTCTTATTAATATTATTGTTAGAAATTTTTATTTTTATTAAGATTAGTTTTCATTCTTTTATTTAGTATTTTATTATTATAATTATCAATTATATATATATATATATATTTTAACCCCCTCCTAACCCTAACCCGGTTCCCCCCCCCCCCCCCCCCCCGTGGCGGCGCTCCCTCTCGCTCTATCTCTCCCCCGCGCGAGCCTCTGCGCTGTCCTCCTCCCGCACCCGCAGCGCCGCTCGCTGCCCCCCGCGCGACCCCGACCTCCTCTGGCCGCGCTCTCCTGCTCCGCACCCCCCCCTCCGGACCTCCGCCTCGCCTCCTGCTACCTCTCCCCCACGCGGCTCCCCGTTCCCCTCCTACTCCCGACGCCCTCGCCCCTGCCGACGCCCGAGCCTCACACCCGTCTCCCGCCACCTTCTTCCCCGGTGACCTGCTTCCCTCCTACCCCGTCGCCGCACCTCTAAACCCAACCGCCGCTCGCCTCTCCGCCCCGCTTCCCTCCTGCTCGCCGTCCCGACCTCGCCGCGCCGGTCTCCTCCGCCAGCCGGCCTCCCTGTTTCCGGCCCTCCCCTGCTGCACCTAGCCCGCTCCCGCTGCTCTCCCCTGCTCCCGTTCCGCCCCAGCCTCCTCCTTCAGCCCGCGCCCCGACCGACCCCTGCTCGCCGTCGCCGACCCGCACCCCCTGTCCCGGCCTGCCGCCTCGCCCCGCCACGCCCGCACCGGCCTCCCTGCTCCGCCGCCTCCCGCGCAAAACCCCCCTCCAGGCTGTAGGTTTATATCTTTTTCTTTTTTTTATTTTGGTTTGTTTGTTAATTTTAATTTTATAACGATTAATTATTTTTATCATATTAATAACTTTATAATTATGTTATTATTATATTATTATTGTTATTATTTTATTATTATTATTATGTTAATATTATTTTATTATTATTATTATTATGTTAATATTACTTTATTATTATGATTATTATTATATTATTATTATTATATTTATTGTTATTATTATTAACATATTATTAATATTATTATTATTATTATTACTAATATATTTATTATTATTTTAATTACTATCATATTATTTTTATTATTTTTATTATGTTATGATATTCTTATTATTATTAAATTGTTATTGTTATTATGCTATTGTCATTATATTATTATTATTAATATTATTATGTTAACATTATTTTATATTATCATCATTATTATATTATTAATATATTATGATTATATTAAATTAGCATTGTTCCCATTATTATTACTGTATTAATATTATGATATTATCATTATTTCTATTATTGATATATTATTATTATGCTAATTATATTATTATTGTTATTGTCATTGTTATGACTATGTTATTGTTGTTATTATATTAATACTGATATTAACATTATATATTGGTTACTGCTATTATATTATTATTACTGATCGTTAAACCCGTTTTTTCGATCTACTGTTTTAGGATCTGTTCGACGGCGCAATTCGATGCGCCATTTTCGCAACGGGAGTCTTGGGCCGTGTCAATCGTCATTCCGATTCGAGGTAGGTCTCTCTATGCACTTGCCTCTAAATTAAGAATTTATTTATTCCTTGTCCTTTTATTAAATTTCAGTAAATTTAAGAAAATAATATTAAGTAGTTTTTATAGTGTGGTGATTTGCTGATAATGCAAACTGTTTAATTCCAGCATTTCATTAAAAGTGTTTTCTTGGTTTCAATTGTGGGATTTCATAGTAATGTCGCTAAATGGTTCTTCCTGAGTAATTAAAGACATGTTGATTTGGGTTTTGAAATGTTTTTGGCATGTGTGAATTAGAAAATGTACTGTTTATGGAAAATGGAGATTTCTTATAACCTTGATCAGAGAAAACGTCGTGTGACCTTTTGAAATTGTTTTGGAAACATTACGTGTGGTTTTTGGTTGAGGAAAGATGTTTTCCCTTGTTGTGTTATTAAAAATAATGTTTTTTAAGTTGTGAAAGTTGGTTATGTTCTTGTTTGAGTGTTTCAAAGAAAGGGGTTTTTGCGAAATGATTGGTTAATGACATTTATATTTCTAGAAAGGTATTTTTGGCGTGCGTGAGTTTTGAAAGCTTGTTTGGGTGTGGAAATGGTGACTTTTGGGTGCAATATCTTGTTTAGCCTGCGATATGAGGAAGAAAATTACTATGTGAATATGAAACTTGTTTGAGCACACGGGAAACCCTGGGTATCTAGGTGGGCGGACTAGAACTAGTGCGCTAGTGAGCCGGATGGGTGTCGTCCCTGTTTCACTTAGCTGGATTGACGATTGCAACACTGACTAAACATATGATATCTGAGGGTCGTGGCCTTCTAAGCCACGTGTTCTGAGGGTCGTGGCCTTCTAAGCCACGTTTTCTGAGGGTCGTGGCCTTCTAAGCCACGTTTCACCGAGACACGAGGTTCTAGGGTCCCACGCGAGCTAGATGAACCTTAGGGGTTTTACCCATAGTGCTCTACCATCTCTGGCGTGGTGCCTTCCGTCGGCATACGGGGGACCACTTGGGTGTGAGTGTGTGCATGTGTGAGTATGTGTGTGTGTGTGTGTGTGTGAGTGTGTGAGTGCGTGCCTGTGTGCCCATGGTTATTGCTGATAACTTCTGGTTTATTCTTACATGCACCTGGTTTTTCCTTGCCTGTTTACTTCTACTTGCACATGCTTTCTTTCCTGCTTGATTACTTTCAGTTCTTCTTTACCGCTTGTACTGGTTGCTTTGCGAAAATGGTTTTCAAATAAAAATGCGTTTTTCTCTTGTATAGTAAAACTGAAAGTGTAACACTTCTTTATCGTTCAGAACGAATTTAGAATCAATGAAAAGAAATTCAACTTTTAAAAAGGAATAAGGGTGATGGCTTGTGTTTAGTTTTTCAAGTGAAACATTGTAAAAGCATACCTTTATACATTGTAGTTCAAACCTGGAATAGGTAGATTCTTTATTTACTGGCAGTGCATTGGGATTTGTTGTGGGGCTCACCTACTGAGTACTTTTGTGCTCACGCCTATCTTTTACCTCTTCAGTTGCAGGTTCCTTTTGTTCACGTTCTCCTGCTTGAGTCGCTCAGTGTGGGAGCGACGTTGGTTGTAGTTGGGTGGTGACCCGCGAGGTCACATGGAGGTATGTCGTGGTTTAGTTTTGTTTGTGTCTTTAGTGTTTGTCTGTTTGTTTAGTTTATATTCATTCTTTTGATCCTGTTCTTAGTTTGGGCTAAAATCGTTCCCAACGATTGAAATTTCAACGCCCGGCACTTGTTGCCATCTCGGGGGGATCGAGAACGCCCCTCGGGACTTGCCGCGGACCATCTCGAGTGACCGGTTCAGGGTCGACCCGGGCTGGTTCGTGACATGAGTGGATCATCTTTGATATATCTGTCTCTTCATATATCACACCAATAATACCACAAAAATGATCAATATCCAATGGAATTTATATTCACCACATTATGCTATCATTAAATTATTTTAATGTGGTCATGAACCCTATCCCCACTTAGTAACCCTCATAGAGTGGTAATAAGAAATTGGATATAGTGACATCTTGAGTCCCACACTTCACAGGCCCCAGGTTCGATACTAGGTTATATGGATCAATTAATATACATATTGGGAGGTATTACCCTCTAATAGAAAATTAAAAACTATCGCTAAAATATTTCTATACTAATAAATTCCTGATCGGACATATATATAATGAAATCAAAAGTTAAAAAATTTAATTTCTTATAGCACTAAAAAACTATACGTAAATAAATTTATGGATTAAAATAGCCACAAACACATGAATCTTATGCAAAAATAATTTCTACTATTATCAATCCAAATATCTAACATTAAGCTACTATCTTAAAAATTCTATATATGTGTGTAGTGTGATCATTATAGTACAATCATTATGATACTCCATTGAGCCTCCTACAAAATACATTAATAAAGAATAATAGATAAAATTAAAAAATACTGAAACTAATTCATTAACTATTCATGTATAATATTTTTCTATCCTCACTATTTATAAATGTTACTATGTATCAAATAAAATCTAGACTATCATATACTAGTGAGCAGTCAAGTGTACCTTTCTCCAACATTCCCAAAAGATTATATATCCTCCCCAATGTCACACTCCCTAGTCATCTCTCTCCAAAAAAATATTTCCTGGTGACACTTGTGAAATGAATCATAACATATAACTCGTTAATCAAAACATCAAATAATCAAACGTCACAAATCCATATAGTAAAGATGATGTTATTAGTTGGAACCACATCCCAAATTATTTGTGTCACACATCAGGTATTTTACCTGTAGACAACGTATCCCATACACTGAGTAGGGAACCTGGATCGAACATAGCCAATACATTTCATTCATATAATATTATATTGGATACTGTATATCGAAATACAATTTTGTTAAATAACATAATTCATTATACCCTAATTCACACAAGTATGTGGAAACTAACCACCATGCATACTTTCTCATGTATGAACCAAGAGAAGGTAGTTCACCCATAAGGGGTAGTTAGCCATCTATCCTCCCACTAAGATATAAGTATAAACAAAAACCTAGAGTAAAAAATGTATAACCAATCATAACCCACTTTCTTTGTGTAGAATTTAAAAACACATAATATAAATTATGTGACATAGATCAATGTGGCACTATAGGAATTTCGAAGAGCACATATCAACTACAACTATCATCTCTCAATCACCCAACTACCTGTATTAGAATCCATAAATCCTGGATCCACTTATGAATTTTAAGATATATTAATTACATATTTTTTATCATTTCTATTCAATACATTTTTTAATTTTCACAAATTAAAATTTGTAAAATTTGTAAAATTTTATTACATTAATCATTATAATAATGTACATACCGTATAATTATAATCCTAATAGAGTATACAGTTTCTCATATCATCCTATATCAATTATTAAAACAAAAAACCCATTAGATAAATTTTATTAAATATTAATATTAACATCATTCTATAATTCCAGGTATTATGGTTATAATATATGAATCTACCACTAATAGGAAACTATCAAATAAGCATTTTCAAGTTATCCCATTAATTGGGTAAATTAATATAAATAAAAAAATAAACATGACTATTTGAACATAATCATATTAATTTCAAAAAAATAATCCACATTTATGATATCAATGTATACACTGAGCTTTAACCAATTCCATCATCGCATGACTCATCCTCAACAATCACATGCATATTAATAGGCATCACACTACTAGAGCATTGAGCCTCTACCAAATCTTCTGGGCCTCTACACGGCATATTATATCATCCAAATGAGGCTTGTATCATGTATCAATGAGAATATCACATCCACGTCACATAAAAAATTATAAGGAAATAAACAATCATACCTAACAAAAAAATTTATGCCCTAAAACATGGATTTCAACCATCAAAAAAAATGTGGTATCACAAATATGAAATCCTGGAACTCATTGTAATCATATAAATGGGAAACACCTTCCCTTGAAAATAACATTATAAAACAATCATTTATTATTGCATCATTAATTACATAGTAATTATGAATAGGTTCTTGCTACCAAGAAAACAATGGTATCATGTTATAAAATGAAATAAAAAATTAAACATGCACATATAATTTATTCCAATATTAGTAGTCTAAGAGAATTTCCATTCTAATTAAAATTCCATGCCATTAATCATTATCAATATACACTATTGTTGTTGAATATTTTTCATTTTCATTATCATAGAATATCACATTAAATTAAGGATTCTCATTACATCAATTCTAATTACCATATAATTATAAAAAACACCATATTCTTTTGACATGCCTCTTTTTAATTTAGTTGTTGAAAAATTAACAATTATAGTACCTATTTTCTTTACCATTTTAAAAAATAATTAAAATTCTAATATGTTACATCATAATATATGATATTAATCATGACATAAATTTTACATTATCTACAATATAAAAATGAAAAATAATTTCATATTATCAATATAATACAACTGATCACAATAAAATTCATTATTAATATGATTAAATCATTGTTCGTGTAATCAATTGTCATCCAATAGTGTAAACCGTGATGAAATTATGAATGATGGAAAATTACTATGATATGAAATGAATCCCTTAAATCAAGAGAGTTAACATTCTTCTTAATAGAATAGACACACATTGTAGATCTCGATCACCCCTCTAGAAAGTGTTTAATCCCTCCAAGGATACCATTACACAAACGAACCAAAAAACAACAATGATAACTATGGTAGATTTAATGAGAGAACCCTCCATCACATTGAATAATAATAGAGGGATTATAGGTCTATGAACTATGATATAAAAATGATAATACTTACATAAGATAACCATAGGGAAAACAAAAAATACCTATAATTTATCCATGTCAAAGGGATTCCAATATTCATAACGGGAGAGCTATTAGATACCTAGGGATTTTGAGAACGTTTATTGGATTTGATAAAAATGTAGGTGAAATAGCTTATAAAGGCTCATTCAATATATCATATTCATGTCATAAAAAACAATCAAATCATGTAAGTAGTAGTTTTTCAATTCCAAAAAAATGAGTTACTTTGAAAAAATTGGAATCAAATTAATTCACATCAAGAGGAGCCTATTGAACCATCCTCAACCACGTAATTTTAATAATATTCATGGCATGTGACACTTACACATCATGAATTCTCCATGCTCTTATATTTTTTCCTCCCAAAATCTCCTAACTTGTTATTTTCCTTTTTTGAGAACCAAAGAATTTTGAAATGTATAAATGTAGGACTATATGGATCTAATCACTAAAATAATATACCACTCAAAAAATACGTCATTTATAATCCAAAACAAAATCTATATTTAAAAAATGGCGTTTTTTTGAATTTCCACCCATTTAGATACCTAACAAGTTTCTTTCTATCATATGATATCATCCACCTCATCATAAGAATTGTGTAGAACCACAAAATAAAAACAAATCAATACTAAAACATCCCCTCTGTGAAATACCAATAAAAAAATTGAATGGTTACTAACAATAAAAATAGGGAATAATTTCATTTACAAGAATCATGAATATCCATAAAAAATATACATTACTATAGAATATATAATAATAAAACATCTCACAGTACTAACATCCAATTTTTGAGTCATGTTACCAAATACACTCCATTACATCATAGTTCAACCAAAATACATGCAATAAGGGAATATAAAACCAACTCAAAATCATCTCTTAATGGTCATGGATCTTTAAAAATTACTCCTCTAAGGTTTCATCATCTTTTATATCAATCTCACACTAGTTGATGACACAGGAGTCATGATGAAAGAAATAGAGTAGATAAGACACATTTATAACATCCTTTATTTTATCATCATATAGATAAGTTATCTCTGACATCCCATGGAAATAAAATGATCAATCACATCAAAATGTCCCACAAAATCATGTATAAATGTTACCCCCATATCAAAAAATTCACCACGCATAATATGGAACAAAACTCAAGAAGGAATGATATTAAAATTTTAATTCAATATATATCCTCATGTGATCAACATAAGATTTATAAGAATCATACACTTCTTTCATCCTCTAATGAATTACCTAATAAACTTGTCCATATTTTGTAAATTTTTCATCCCAGGAATTAGTACATCTCCAACATCAACCTAACCAAAAATAGAATGAACCTTTCATCAATACAAAGATCCACATAGTTCAAACCACATGTAGAATATAATATATTATTTAAATCAAATATGAACAAGAGAATGTTCCTTATCCAAGAAACCATAAAATCTAGAGTATATGAAAAAAATTCTTCATCCATTTGGATTGTCTACTTTGTCTTACTATACTTATGAATATGGAATGCAGTGTAATGAAATATGTGAGATGCAAAAAACAGCTGGTAATATCTTCGCACCATGGAGATACAACAATGATCTAAATCATATATTATTATCCTCAAGACTCCAAGGAGTCATAAAACATCCAGATACTACCTAAAAAACCCCCACTATGATCGAATCTTAGATCATTTTATATTGTGATAACTATGTCAATCTATCCACTATCAAAAATATATCACAATTTCCTCCTTAATCATGATAGAAACCAGTAAGGTTGACTATATACATGTATTATGACTTCAATTAGGGAATATAGGATGTAGGGAGAAAACCATTGGGACCAGGGTGGTCAACATTCACCTTTTAGAAAAACTAACAATGGGAAAAACCATAAAAATTATGTTTCAACCCATTAAATCAAAAATGTCCCATAAGAGGTCTCTACATCATCACCACCATTATATGTTGCTCTAAGGGAGATAAATATAACTCATAAGAATCTATATCATGCATCACTAAAGAAAAAAATAATTCCCTAAAATAACATATGGAGTTTTCCAACTTGGGGTCATCCATTTGGGGTATCACAAAATAAAACCCAGCCTCCATAGATTTCAATCATAGAATCCCCAACTAGGATTCTTCTACCTATGGAACTAATAATTACATAAAATTCATCTATAAAATTCATCCACTACCCGTATCCACTAACATATCTTGATCCATTGATGAGTGTTATTCCACTATACTCTAGGGAAGTTCATATTCATGCATGGAATCAATAAGTTACATCATACTCTATTCATCGACTATAAAATTTCCCTTCCCAAAAGTATATTAAATATAGATATCATAATATATTAATAAATACATGACTTTACATTAATTAATGATCGATTCATGGTAGGATAACACATAACATATGATATTATGGTTAGTAAGAAAAACAAAATGAACATTGATGATGTAACGTTTTTCCAAAACATCAAAGAAAACAAAACATTCTCAAAATCAATTTCTGTGGAGTCCTTGTTATGTTCATTGGGAAAAAACTGTTAAGACATATAACAAACATATGATGTATAATATATCATAACATAGTCTAATTTTTTTTAAAATTGTCACTGGAAATTTCAATATGAATCCCCTCTGCAAAAAAAATGTGCACTTGGGGAATGAACAACTTATCCTCAAATTATTTGAAATATTCATAACAAATTTTGGTTTACAACAACACCTAATCCATTATCATCATGAATTTCATGTGATTTTTAACCCAAGGGAAAGAATCTATGAAAAAATATAATATCTATAATGTCAAAGGAAACTCTACACCTATGCCTCTATATTGGAGTGATTTTGGTGAAACAACCTCCCTCTATATTTAAAGGATTAAAAAATGTGCTCTGGTTGGAGATAAAATTTCACAATAAACTATCTTACTCATCCAATTTCAAACTTTCTAACAAGATACAAATTTTTTGATCATGATGAAGAACTCAGAAAATGGGATGTGGATTCTCTAGATGTTCCTCCTTTGATGTGGAGTATATAATGATTAAAATAATAAAACCCTTCATGAACACATAATGGAAATATCTAAACTGTAAATTCATCATATAAATGAACATGACTGAGGTATTCATCACATCAAGAAAAATCACAAGTAATGCATTATTCCAATGAGGATAAAATAATATAGTATTTTTAATATCGTCATCCTTCAATCAAATATGATGATATCATAATTTTAGATCAAAAATTTATAAACAACTGTCTCCCTTCACCTGATCGAATAAATACTCAATCCACAAGAGTGGATTAATATATCATGATATATTAATATATCATGATAATAGACACTCTTGGACGTATCTAAAAAATATATGTTCTCCCATTTATGGGTAATGAATCATCATCCTTTAAAATACATGAGGGTAATCTTCTAGGAAATAGTAAATACAGACTCATAAACTACAAAGAAATTCAGCATCAACTCAGCCACCAGGGAAGACATGGATAGAACATTTCTCTGAACTATCAGAGGGTATCATGTGAAACCAACCACTCTTTTATCCTTATAACATCATAAAAAAGAACCACCCCCTCAATAAATTCATTATTTTATACACCTAATATAATTAGTCAATACCCTAGATTATTTCCATTATCTGAATCTTAAAACAATGGGATTCTCCACAAGAGTGGTTCTTCCCTTGAACTAGATCACATTCTCTACAATATTATATTAATTCAGCACCACCTCTTTTTAGGATAGTATATTACAAGGGAATAATAAGCTACTCTACCTCATTTCTAATTCATATACATGTATAGGTGATATTAAAGTGTTTGTAGGTCTATAATTGAACAATGCATGCCCCCCGGTGTTGAAAATAAAATATTGGTATCTAAAACGATATTTTCCTCACCCAATACTAGGAATTATAAATAAGGAATCTAAAATCAAAAAGTTATAATGTATATATGACCCTGTAGATGTCCATTAATATGGTCACACTTTATTCTATAAGGATGAATATTATCACATTATTGTACACTTCCAGCTTTATATACTCCATACAAATCCAAAATCAGAGAAACATTATTCTATTGTCCTAACTAAAATTACCTCAACAAAAGATCCTTATGTTGTGTAGATCACACGTTATCAATACTTATTATTAATGTAAACACTTCCCACTAATGAAAAAAATCTCAAAACTAAAAAGATGCATCAGATCTGTTAGAGTAGGTCTAGGATCATCCACCCTAATGTAAAAATATGATGAGTTATGTAACCTACCTACCAATGAAAAAAGTCTATTATATATAGGAAATATTGAAAAATGGCCATTTTTTAACTTCACAAGGAATCCTAATGTCTCCCCTCGTGTGAGGATTCTGATCTAGAAAGCTTCACACCAATGAATTATTCTATCTTGAACACCACGTGAAATATCATCATCCCCATCAGAGTGTCCTGGAACCAGAACTCTATTGTAAAGACTCCCTGAAATTAAAATTAATGGACTCCTCATCAGTGAAATGGTATATAGAATATCAAAAATGTGTATATGAATGGATCTCAATCTATAGAACACTAGAACACCCATATCAATGGTTAAGATTCTCATGGTGGCTAGCCACCTTTGTATTCAGTGAAAGAATATATGCTCATAACAAGTTAAAAAAATTCTCCCATAAGATTATATAAAAAAATTATCCCTAATTAAAAACAACCACAAATTCCATAATTCTCCATGTGAAATGATCACAACAAATGAAACGCAATGATACTTCCAAGCATTGAATAGACTGATAGAATTCTCAACAACATATAACTAATATTATATGATTGAATTTGAATCAAATCCCCCTAATTATGCTTAAACATAGAAATGAGAATCTCGGAGTGTCATCCTCCACATGTCATCATCGTTGATCTCCACTACATGGAAGTCCACAGGTACATCATGCTAAAAATCATCAATGAGAACATATATGGGAGAAAAAAATAGAGGCATTCCAATATAAATAAAAACATATATGAGTTATTAAACATTTAATATTTAGTAGTTTAATTAATTGTTCTCTATTATAGGTTTTAATTGACAACATTGTCAATCAATTTCAAACAATTTTGTTAAGAATAATGATGTTTAATCCTTTAATGGGTCTGAAACCTCCATCATGTATTACATTATTTAGAATTATTAGTAAACATTATGTTCCCTTTATTATATCATATGGGTCCCCACATAGATATTTCTCAAATAGCCTCCAATTTTTATGATTATTACAATACATATCTGAAACAATTTCAATTTCAAACCATTAAATCTCACAAGTGATTAACTCCACACTCCATCCTATCCATCAACCTAAACCAGGGATATTAATCTATTAGGAACCCTCTTCCATAGACTACCCCTCTTATGGAGGTAATGATATTGGTGATATGGTTACTACCCATGTATAGAATCTAGTCATCTCCAAGATAGCGAAAATCATCCAATGTATAATAAATATGAAATTGTGACAAAATACCCAATATGAGATCATAAAGAAGAGAGTGATATTATAGATACATCAATTAACACATTTTTATAAATATATAACGAAATCCCATATTCTAACATTCAATTTCATATGATATTAAAATAACCAAAATAGAAACAATAACTCCTAAAAGATAAATATGGATGTGAACTGGAAACCTAAACAACTCCGGAAAAACCACAAGCTAGTAATATCAAGACAAATCTCCCACCCACTACTACAAAACTAAATTTAAAATTTCATTAAAAAGTATGGTCATGAATTTTTTTAATATGATTCTTCATAAATCCTCTCATGTAGTATATAATTTGTAATAAAGAACAATAAACAATAGTGAAACTACTAGATATCACAGAAAAATATAGAATGTTTCCATTATCATTATGTATAACTCTCACAAAGTTTCACATATAAAAGATACTACAATAATACAGTGAAACATCCAGGGTACTCTACTCTTTCATCCCCATTATTTTGCCTCACAACCCCAATGTCACGCTTGTTGAGGAAAAATTATCCCAAATAAGTCATCCCGATGATACCATGGGAAGGAATCATAAGATGCAACTCATGAATCACGTCATGAAATAATCCCACATCAAGTATACATATAGTTACTAAATAGTTTCTAGGATACACTATAACTTGTATTACTTGTATAATACAAACGGTATTCTAACACATGCCATCAATGTCCCTAAACCAATTAATGAACTTCATTCCACCATAAAAATTACACATCATATGATAATCATCATATGGAAACTATTATCAAATATAAATATCATTCGAATAACCATAGGACATCACATCACTAAGCACGATTATATATTGAAACTAACCACTATACATTAAAAATTATGTAACTGCCACAACAATAGAGGGGGTCCATAGGCATAGTTATCCATCCATCATTCCACATTGATATTTTGGAAAACACCCTCCTAGACTCCATTGGATTTTAGTTTTACTAACTGACATGGGTGGTGTAACATATGAAATCAGATAATATAAGATATACAATAGATCTCAACTGAACTATAGCCATAATGTAGTACTAAGATCAAATACAACAATTTTCCATTAAGAAACACTAATGCCAATAGTTGGAAATATATATCCTATAACCCAAAAATAAAATTACAATATAACTTAATTATATCATTTCGTTTTATCATTTATATTTGTAGCATTTTTTTATTACCCAGTAATTCTCCACAGTCATTATTAAAAAATATAATTACATTAATCTTCAAATTATGGTCTATCAGCTCCAGGATAATCCTATCGAATTCCATAGATTCTCATGATAATTTCAATATGATTCGAATAATTTCTACCCCATTGGTTAAAAATATAATACACATTATTATTATCATAATTCAATAATTCTAGGTCCTCTAGAACATCTATACTAAGCCAAAACCAAGAGTAATCATACAACCAATTACATAAAAATACCTCAAGAAGTCGTTACTAAAATGTAAAAAAATGAATCCCAATAATCAATCATTAATGTGATTCAGTTAAAATTCAAAAAAATTATCACCACAGTGATGGGTAATTGTGAAAAAATCATTCCATCATATCTGGATTCTTTATTGATACCCACATGAAAATCTTGATGCATGTCTCCATCATAGAGGTCAAATACAAAATTTTCTTTCTGGCTATTCCACCCCATATAAATTCATCTATCCTGGACCCATCCATCACATACTCATGTTTGGCCATAATGTGATGCTCACCTATAGAGAACATCAATAAAGTAGAAGGAAATAAGGATTCTTATTCAATAAGTCTATTTTTGCTAAAATAAAGAATTTAGTAATAAAATATATTCCAATACTAATTACCGTAATTTAAAGGAACTGGACCATCTCAATGAGATATGAAACACAACCTTATAAAATAAATTTATCGAAAAAATATGGTTTTTATTCCATATTGGATTAGAAATTTGATTTATCAGAGATTCAAACTATTGGAATCCTAAGACATCAAGATATAAAAACTACCAAAAGTAAAAAATTTCTATTATAATTAAAACTAGTCATAAAAAATATATAGATATTACATTATAATTAACAATAATTGTATATTCATAAATTTTAATAAGAGTTATCATGCTTCACGGTATATTAATATTTTATTTTCATTTACAAAATAATTAATTAATAATGTGAATTAACTCAATTTTAATATCCATATAATTAATTTTAAAAACATTTTTTTTTGAAATACTTCTTCATTAATTATTTAGAATTCCATGTAAGAAATACTGAATATAAGATTTTTAACATAATCAATCTATATAATCTTTATAACCGAAATTTACACATGTTTTTGAAATAAAAATAAAATAGATGATGCATTATCATGAAAATGTGGAGTCAAATCATTATCATGGTATGAAACATCGACCATTGAAAATAATATAACACATTATTAATCCATTTAAATATTTACTATGTTAATTATGTTTTGATATAATAGAAAAATCCATGATAACATTCTGATTGTACGTAATTAAATAGAAGATTTTATGAATCACTAACCTCAATTGTGTAAAAAGTCATCACCCAAGAACCAACACACATCGGAGATACGTGTCACCCCTTATACAAGATCTATATCCCTCTAAGGATGATTAACAAAACCACACCAACATTAAAATAATAAATCAATTATTATGACTAAGATAAACCAACATTACATGGAAGAGGAATATGGGAGATATATATCAAAGAATCACTAGATAAAAATGTATTACTTATTCCATATCACAATATATCTAACATGGGAATATAAGAATCGATCCACATAAATGGAATTCCAAAACCCCTAAATAGAGAGCCATAAGAAAATGGTGTTTTAAAATGATGGGAAAATAATTTGAGAAAAAAAATGATGAAGAATAATTATGGTCTGATTAAAAATGATATTTTGAAATAATAAAACCCATTGAAATTTTGTAATCATTTTGTTTATTGTCCCAAAAAATGACACCTTTGACTATTAGTCCTCGAATTAATTCGAATTATGATTCACCCTATGAACTAGCTTCACATAATCCATTACATACATATTCATTATGTGATCCACATAAAAATCATAAAATCTAGCTAATCCAATATTTTCAAACCAAAAATCCCCCACACTAGATCATTGACTATATTGGTCACCACAGACTTCGAAAGAACACAAAAGGTTAAACAAGATATATTTGGGCTCTTATATATATATTTTTTTATTATAATGGGTTAGATATAAATATAATGAATACATCTATGTTTTTAACTTTTAAAATTACTCAATTTAATCCCACAAGAGTTGTAGTCAAACTAGAAAAAATATCCCCAATTATTCCACTTGGAAATTCTGAATATGTATTTAGCAATTTTAATAGATTTATTTTTAGTTGATATTCATATTATCCCCATGGATGATGAAAATTCACCTAGACATTATCCAATATTTTTTTAAGATCATTTTTATGTATAGAAATCACAGTCATCAATGTACTTAATGTAACATAATCAATGGACCATGAAGATAATATAGTACACTTTCACATTGATAAATCTATAAAAAACTATCAATAAATCGTTATATATATAAAAAGTTCCATTAATACGTTAATGAAAAAATTTAATATCCTTCTATTCTCTATTATTTATTATCCATATGAGATTATTTTTCGATTAAAAATACTTAAACCCGTGTGAATTAGTGAAAATAGTGATATTATAAGACAATTATTCAAGATGTGGTTACATGTAATTTTATGAGTGATTGGTTAAATGATTAATAAAATTATTAAATATCATGTATATTTAATATTATCTCATTGGAAGTGGGAAATATAAACTAAATCTCATCCCATATATATTGTATATCTTTCAAATTGAATGCTTGATATTATAATTCATCATTTCCAATAACTGATTCAACCCCTGTGATCAATATCTAGTTGGGAATATGAAAATAATCATCTGAGCAATATGATGGAGTTTAATGGATATCATTGGCATCAGACCTAATAAATTCCCACATAGAATATTCCTAAAAAAGAATTACATACTTGTTATATATACCCAAAAAAGACATAAACCAATTATCATTGGGGATACAAAGAAATAGATTCACAATTAAATATAATATCATATTATATACTAAATAACAAATTTATAGTGGTTTATCCCTATCTATGTAGTCCCAATGAAAAAATATTTTACCATTTTCAATAATTATCAGAAGGAATTGATTCCTATATGTGATCATAATAATTTAATGTGTGTATTGTTTATATAATGAAAAATTAAGAAAATTAAAATGAAAAATTCCCATATGAATCAATGAAAATGAATGATAATGGATAAGAAGAAATATCATTATTGATTCTTAGATGGATATTTTGGATACATTTAGGTATCCATTTCTATAGAACAACACGCAATGAAGAAATTAACATGCCTGTTTGGAACTATTTCGAATAAGAGGATGAAATTTACATTGTACAACAACATTGATGAGTTTCAATAGAGAATTGTATATATATTCTTATATGTTATTATGACATCCAAATGTAATTTACTGATGAATATTTTATTTTAATTATTCAATTGATCACATCTGTGAAATTTTTGAAAACTTCTTAAAACTATTCATTAAATATGTTAATATTTTGAATTTATAATAATACATTTCATACTCATGATATTAATAGTGTTAGGGAATTTAATTTTGAAAAAACAATTGTAGTTAAATAAATGGTTCAAGTATTCAGTACTATACAATATCACCCATGTGAAAATAATTTTAATCAGTTTCTCAAACTATGGTATATATAAGTTATTCATCTTGGATTTTCATAATCATTACCTCCCTAAAAAATATAAATCGTATCAAAATGTTAAATATATCTTTAAAAATAATTGGAGGTAATTATCTAAAAATAATAAGAAAATATTAATTGATGGAAACCAACAGGAGGTCAATTATTCCCTAATTATGTTTTACAATACTCATCTAAACATCAAAACCATTAATATGGAGTTTGTATATTTTATTTTTTGATTAGATATGTACTTTTTTATTATATTCAATATAATATAGTTTTTTATCATTAAGCACATAGCTACATGATGATGAAGGATAATTCCAACAATACAGTTTTACAAATTATTTAATATTTTTATGTGTTCAATACGGGTATTAGAGAAACAAATCAATTGTTTAGTAAAATTTATAGATTTCCCAACAAATATAATGTATAAATTCTCAATTATAATCCATAAAGATACCATATCCCTAGGAAAAAACTATACATTATTGATGGTCATGTACCATATTATTTTTATGTAATTAATTAATTTTTTGCTTCTTAGGTACCATATCATCTTAGTTACAATTATAAATATAAAATCCAATCTAACTGAATATTTTTTTTGGAATATCCACTCCAATGTAAAATATGAAATTATTATTTAATTATAACAAGTTTCTTCAAATTGATATAGAATAATATTTTGAATTTTGTTACAAAATAACATTTGGTGGCCGTTTTTAAACACAAAGGATAGGTAAAAATGTTATAGACTATTAAATTAATTGATACATGTTTTTTAAATATTCTTATAAATTTTTTATGAAATGATAAATTTTTTAGATTTTGAAAAATATCTAACTGTGTCATAAATATTTATCAAAACCCCAATTTATATTGTAAATATTTATATCTATCAGAAATATTATTTATTCTATCCTTTTGTATGTAATTTGGAATTTATTATATAGTACCATTGTTGTACTATGTTTCAAATTCGGTGGTTCTGAAAAGGATAAAGAATAATGATGAAAAAGATGTATGTGATGTTTCTAAGGCTAATAAATTTGGTGTAGACCTCAAAGAGACATCATAATCGACCAATAGTATCCCTTTTACAACATTGGAATGATGGGATTACTAAACAGTATAGGATGAAATACAAATTAATATCAAAAAATCTCCAAAAATTTAATTTCAAAGATTAAATTTATAATAGATCAATTAACGAAATTTTTGTGAAGATAATGAAGCCTAATAGAAATGATTTGATCCATAATTTAGATTATATATTATAGGATTGTTAAATGATATATAGTAAAGCATCAGAATTGGTCATTATAGATTAAATTATGGGATGATATTCCACCTCCATATTGATTTATAATACAACGACTTCCAAAATATATGAGATATGAACACAGGGTATGAAAAAACATCAAATAAGAGGATATTTCAATTGAAAGTGATAGAGGAAATAATGATATAAGTGATTGGAAATTCAATAATATATTATGATATAACAAGTATATACCATTAATTGACGATTAAACCAGTCGCCTTCAATAATGGATTCTGAGGATTGTTAATCAACTAACAAAATAAATATATGCTAGTAAAACATCATTCTTGGTGAGACGGACCGTTTATAATTCTTCATCTATTCCAATTTGGTTCTATGTAGATCACAATGAATGAAGTAATAAACATTTTCATATTAACTATTCATAGGCATAAGAAGTATCATTGGATCCACACTCAAGAACCAATGGATTATATGAATCTCCTCCCCTTAGATTACAAAACTATACCTACCAGGTTGTACAGTTAATTATCCAATGACTTAATATTGTGAATCTATCATAAATCTATATTCCTATATATAAAAATAAAATTTATTATAATTATTAGATCAAGGAGGAAAAATATGTTTTTGATATTTTATCCTTTTATTCACTCATACACTTATCACCTTATATGCATAATTTAATTGGTTTAAATTATGACTTGTATAATTCGTAATTTTATTACTGATAACTTATAGGAAATATAAAGAAAATAAATGTACTTGTATAACTATATTAGATTCACATCATAAAAATAATATTCACGTCCTAAACTGTAAAAAATATTGTGGAGGAAAAATGGGAAGCTTTAGTGGAAGGGGATTATGAGTATTAATTCCATATTTTATTTAACAAAAAATTTACTAAATCGATTTTTCATATTAAAAGTAAAATTTTGTGACCTATATTGGAATATTGAAATCATGAATTGATTTATGTGTTATTAATTTCATACATTATACATTTTACCAATTTAAAATTCAACTAAAAAATTTATTATATTTCTAAAATGGGTATTGAATGAGTAGTAATAATTTAATAAATAGTAACTAAGAAAAATCATGATATTTAGAAATTGGATGATTTTTTAAAACTTATTTTATCCCATATAATGATTATTTTTATTTTTTTAAAATTTCATTTTATGGGTTTATAGTTTTGTTCATTTTCTTGAGTATTTGTACTTATCTTATAATCTAGTTCGTAAGATGATTTGTCAACCAATGTCTTCCACTCCTTTTGTTGTATATTTCTTGATAGGCTTAAGAATGATTTCTTTTAGATCATTTTTGGAATATTATAAATTCCATAAATCAACATTTTCAATTTTATTATGATTGACTAATTTATTGTTTAATCTTTTCAATTGGACCCACATTGACCATGATTCATAAATTTTCCCACAGAATCCATCAATGATATTTTTCGTAAAGGAGGTAGTATTCATTCCCATATAATACATTCCTACCATACTCCCAATGTGTTACAGGATTTTAAAAATTAAAATTTTGATTTATAGGTAGTCTGAAGTGTATGGGTATATACATCATTGAGGATACATCCCAGACATTTTTTTGATTTTGGTAGAGGACATGTTAAATTTAGTTTCATTTTATTATTCCCATTTATTTCAAACAATTTGGTAGATAATATATTAAATAAATTAAAAAATTGTCTGTTGGGATGATAAAAAATCCTCATTTTCTAACCATTTTATTTTGATCATATTGTTTTTAGTATTATATATTTTATTTTCCATAATTTAAACTTGAAAAAATTAAAAAAAAAAGAAATTGAAAAAAATGAAAGATATTGTGAATTATTTATTTTTTAAACTAGTATAATTAAACCCCTTTTTAAATATATGGTTGGTGATATGATATTTTAATCAGTTTAATTATATTTCAATTTTTAACATATTGATATCGTGTGAAATATAATTGAGTCAGACACCCTTTTCAAGACTTATTTTATTTATTATCCACCTACATTAAGAATCAAAGACATTTTTACCTATATAAGAAGTCATCATCATCAATGTTGAACTAGGTATTATTATGGTGATTTTTATTTTTTAATATCATGAATATTGAATGGGATGTGTACTACATGAACGATCATAATATTTTTATATTTATTTCACTAAATAATGAGTGATAATAATTTATTCTATGGTAAATTTAATGTGGCTTGCATATTAATGATGAACTATCAAATGAAATTACAATATAGGAATAGACTTTATTTTTGAAAGAGTGAATGAAAAATACATGGTTGGATTTGATTATATGAATTTTTATGAGTAATATTAATTTCATTGTGTGAAATTTTAAGGATTAATTTCAGTGAAAAACTTTTAATTATATTTATCTTGATATTTAATTATATATAAAAGGAAAATTATTTGAGATTATTTAGATTACATTGTTGATTAAAATAAGATTCTATGTATGGGGGAACTAATAGAACCATTAAATTCTTACTTTTTTGGATATAAAATAATTTATTTGGGTAAATTAATTGATAAATCATTATAATAAATGATTCATTCAATTTTTTGGATATTAAAAAAATACTATTTTAAAATGAAAAAAAATATCTTGATTCTAAATATTATCATACTGGCCCTGATGGGGGATGAATATGTGATGTGTGTAGCACTCATAACTGATTAGTCTTAAAAAATGGGAATAAATACACTTGAAGATCATCATTCACATTTTTAATAGACAATAATCGATGTTATATTATGGAATAATACAATTCATGAACTCATATTGTGAAAAAAATCATTGTTAGTAGGAGTATAAATATTCATGGAATTCCATGATGTTTCCAGTTGTGATTTATAAATTATATATAATTATAGATGTTTGAAAAAAATATATAATAATGGAATCAAGTGACAATAGAACATATATATTATTATTAATTAGGATTGAATTCTGGGGAGTCAATTGATGAATTTATGTTAAATTATGTCCAACACTATCTATATTTATGACATCAAAAAGTGAAATTAAGGGATTTTGGGATTATTCTTCTCATGAGTGTACTTTTTGATGTGATCATTGTACACCTAATTTTATTTTGTTATTTTTTAATTAATTATAATTAATTAATTTTCTTACATTGATTACATCAACTAAATTATTCTTCACAAAGAGTGGTGAATGTTTATATTTATTTTGAATTGGTAGGATGGGCCATTCATAGTGGTCGAGTATGATTGAATTTTTTAATAATTTTTTTTCTTCTTCCAACATGTTTCAATTCTCCATTGATAAATTTTATTACAAAATTTTATTGTATTGGGCTTAGTTTCAATTAGTTAAAATATCCTCATTCAATTTCACAATGACTTCCCCTATAATTTTTCATATATACAATGTAGAAAAGTATTGGAATTTGTGTTTATATGGTCAAGAAATGTAACATTTTGTGTATATTTACAGATATAAATATTTTTTCTTAGGGAAACATTTTTCCCAACTAGGGATTGAACTAGAACACCAAGGGATACATCTAAAAATATCACACAGAGATGATAGAGGGAACACCAATATGATATTTTATTTATAATGTTCTAAGTATAAACATATTCCCAACATTGAGGGAGAACAAGTTCATGAAATTTACCTCTTATTAATATTACTAGAAAATTATATGTGAACATTGGAATCAAGATATAATTTTAAATGGTCCAAATGAACCCAACCCATTCACCAATTTTATCCACTATTTTAAACACATTAAATTTAATTTCAATCAAAATAATATATTCTCAAACCAAATAATGATCAATTTTTATTACAATATAAATTATACTAACCTTATTTTGTGAAATAATATTCAAGATACTACATTGGTTGAACATTGTAGTATAATTTTTAAAAAAATACAATCACCTATATAAGGAGTGCAACAATGATTACATATAAATATAAAAAGTTCCATTTGTAATAAGTAACTAGAAAAAACTACTTATAATAACTAATATGAATGAGAATTTTTTCTTCTAAATGTGGTTTTATATGGATTTCATAAAAATTAAGCTGTATTATAATTAAATTTTTCATATTCAATGATTTACTATAAGAATACTCATTGTCAATTCCATTTTAAAAAAATTGTGGATTGAAAATCCATAAAATGAAAATAAGATAAAAAGATCATCAAAACAAAATTATTCCACTATGTTGACTAATACATTAATTAATTACAATTTATCTAAGTGAACGAACCATCAACTCTATTATGAAAAATGTATGAGACATTTAAAAATTCTATCATCCAATGATGTGAGTATTATATAAATTACCAATTTGTAAAAAATTATAAAATTAACAAGTATAAAAGTTTAATGATATAAATAATGTTCTTCAAAATAGTACTCAAGGTCATATTAATTAAATTTGGGTTTTTTATCTATCATACATATAGGGAGTAATGTTCTGATAATCCCTTCCATTATAACTAATAAATCCATATTTTATAGAAAAAATTTTAATATTATAAAATTCTATTACCTTTATCTCTATATCTACTTATATTTTGTTCTCCATTCAATTTTTATTTACATGTCTTCTTAATACATCACCTCAATATGGGAAAAAACATTTAGAAATGGTATTCTTCATGAAAATTAATCACTATCATATATGTTTAAATTCCTTGTTTTTTCCAAAAAAAAATTTATTTATATTTCTATGATTTAAATATCTTATATAAATTAACATCATTAAAAATGGATAAAATAATTTATTAATGTTTTATTTACAAAATATTTCTTATTTAAATTGACATACTTTCAAAAAGTGATTTGATAATATATTTTTATCATTTTACATATTTTCACATTTATACATTGTATTTAATAAATTTATTTATATGTATTTCATTTATTGATTACTAGTTTTAATATGTAAATTTTATTTGGCTTTATTGAAATTTATGTGAATTGAAAATGATTTGATGTAAAAATTAATTGGTATTTCTGTTTGGTTTTTAAATAATTTTACTAGAATTATATAATGTATGTTTCATAATCTTCTATATAATATAATGTTTCACATGACTCAATGTTTAAATTGCCCAATGAAAGAATCAATTATCCTACTCTAAATGGATCTTGGTCTGTTCTTTATGAAATATTCATGAAAAAAAATAATTTCTAATTTATGAATTATAAAATTATGGACTTATAATTATATTTTAATTTTTTAGAAGACATATATATGGTTTTTTATTATGTAGTTTTTGTAATTAAAAATATATATCCATCCAATTCATTACATTATGAACTATATATAGTTATAAAATATGTAATGGAATGGGGAGTGAATCTATTCAACTCTTGGAATATTTATAATATGTTAAAGGGAATAAATATTGACCAAAATAGTCAATGATGCTATTTCCCATATGATATTATGATATTAGATGTATTAAATTATATATGAATTTATATTATGAGATATGTGTACACCACATTCATATTCATCTTAGTTAAATATTTAGTTAGTTATATGTTATGATATTCATTATTTCACACATGATGGGAAGAGAATATTTGTATGCTGGAAATTACATGAAATAAATAGATGATTTCCAATGGGTTTTTTATGGAATTATAATAAAAAAATAGTTACCATATATGTGATATGTGATATTATTTATTTCCAAAGGAAGGTGGTCAGTTTATACTTTTATTATAATTATTTTTAACTAACTTTTTTATATATGATGGGAGATTTGGATCATTTAACCTAATGAAAAGAATTATTATTTTATATGGGAAATTATGATATTTTTTATAAATATAAATTAACATTCCCTAATTTATAATCATGGTCTGGACACCCCTCCAATATTATAAATTGATTTTTAGCATGTTTTTAAATGAATCATTTGTTTCTGTCAGATGCTCTCCATCAATTGAAGCACCTATATATAATAGATCTTCTCTGTCAATGATATCTATTATATATTTTTGATTATAAACATTATTGTAAACATATATATTATTTTTAGGTTTTTATATTACATTGGAATTTTCTTTTAATTCCTTTCATTATGTAACTATAATTTTAATCCACACAACAAGGAAATATGGAATTAATTATTACCCATTGTTAAATTTGTTATTTTTATATTCACATTGGACTACTGATGGGGATTCTTATATAACCCCATGATCAGAATGAATCCCCATATTTTTTATTTTCAAAATAATATAACACTAAATATATTTTAATTTTATGTGACATTGACCAAAGAATACGGTTTAACATCATTTTGAATGCATTTATAGGTGAAGGATTCCAGACATTATATTGTGTGAGAAATATGTATAAGAAACCCTATATTGTTCAACCCATTGTAGATGACTCTTTATAGTATTAGAATGATTTTAAAATTAACATGACTCTATGAATATTAAACCCCCGATGAATATTTAAAGATAATATTGACATTAAAGAACTATGATGTACATGTCACTACTCTTAAGGTAGAGGCTCTTGAAATAGTTTGATCAAGAAATATGTTCCCTTTTATTAATTTCTTATACACAATTTTGGGTGGATTGTTTTTGTGAATTCAGGTCATAGAGGTATTTATGTATAACCTCTCGTATCAGTATAGGACCACTCATGGAGTAATGTACAATAGTCAACATTCAACCCCTCATTGTTGGTATGAGGTGGGTGACGATATCATATTCTTTGATGATGATAATGTTTAAGCAAATGTAGATATATAAGTACATCATGATTTTTATGAATCTAATTAGATTAAATTGATTTCAATCGAATGTAATTTTGAGGTATAATAAACTAGGAAACCCATTAATTTAACATAAAAATTAAATAAATTATTTCATTACTCATTTATTTATCGGTTCTATACTAGGTCCATTTTCAATTTGTAGAGGAAATATATAAGGAAAAACTGTCTTACATGTTGTTGAAATTGTTATTTTAGTTCATGAATGATTCACATTTTGTTCTAAATTATTTCACATAATTGGTGGTATTTATTTATAAGTGAAAAATTATATGCAATTAATTTCAATTTTCCAATTAGGGATTACTCATCAATCCCAAAACCTCAAATAGTTCTTACATTTTTTATTTCTGATGCAACTACCTTCCAATGTTATATAGTGAATTTGAATTTATCTATTGATGATTAGAAACTCCCATTGGTCATGATAATGGGGGTTTAGAATCATCAATCCGTGTTTTGAGGAATTATATCCCACTATAGAAATCTTCAATATATTTATTATGTATTCCTGAATCCCTTCCAAATCCTATTGAGTTACTGGTCACCCTTCAAATATTAGAAATCAATTATTATAATGTATTGACATGAAAAATATTTTTTTATTAGAGGTTATCTATCTATGTAAGCAAATGTATATATAACAGGATCACTCTAAATATAACAATATGTATATATATATATATATATGTTTATTCATAAATTGATCTTATAGGTGTATCAGAGGTTCTCTAACAAGATTTATAACTATCATTTCATTCATATTGTTAAGTAACTAATTTATAATATAAAAAAATTAGTGACTCTAGATATCATCATCATATTGGGGAACAATTTTTATTGTAGATATAACTATCATACCGATGATGTTTTTTCTTGTGAGTCAAAATGCAATGAATTATGACCAACATTGTTACGTACCCCATAATGGGACATATCATACTTTTTAGGTAATGTCAATAGGAATAGATGACATTTATTAATATAATTTGGTGTGAATGTTCATATGTATGTTGAAAAATCATTATGTTATGTGAATTATGATTATGTGGAATTATTTGTTCCACCCCAGGAGATATATACCTATGATATTAGATTAATCTCACGTGGAATATTTCACATTCAAGATAGATTCTAGTGAAAATATGGACTAACCTAGATGAGATGAAATGGATTATTGTTAATGAAGGAATATGTATGTAGGATTCATCATATTATAATATAGTAAAGATGTTAGTTTTAAACCAAAGGGAGACATACTTTGTATGTCCACAAGATAGAATTCATTGTCTACATAGTTCAGTTAGGTTGGGGGTTACTACGAAAGAGTATTCCAAATAATTAGTATTTCAATATTTATGTGTAATTAATTTCATTTACCTCTAATCCAATGTGATTAAATATTTTTGTTAAAAAAAAGAGATAATGTAAGGTATTAAATACATTCCAAAAATGTTTAGATGGTATATACACTTGACACAGAATCCTAGGGTTGAATATATTTTCATAGGTGAAATTTGGTTGCGGAGAGTGATATTGAAGGTAAAATAAGAACGACATCCTAAAATATATTCTATGGATACATCTCAATATGGATTCATATATAGATTCTACTCTTTGTTCTATGATGGATGTGGGAGGCATAGTGATTGAGTTTATATTAGGAAATACTAGTGGATTTCCCCTATAAGGATACATATTATCTTCTTATTTTATAAGTATAGTGCTGGTATTATTGTTTTCTAATCCAATTATTAAAAATTTATTGTCTATAGATCTATTTGAATTAGATCTTTTATAGTAGGGGAAAGTGTCTCTAATGCCTAAAAAATAATGGGTTCTCTCACTACCTCCATGATTGGGTCTTCATTACCAAGAGGATTAATAATAGATGAAACCATGAGGAATACACCTGTTTGGGAGTGGGGGATATGCATTACTATGATAATTAATTATTGAATTGGGTCATGGTATTTTTCATAATACACTTATCATATATATCTTGTGGCATCAAGGGAGATCTTATATTTTCATTCATTAGGTTTTATATTTTATTATATTAAATCATTTTAACATATTATCGATGGAATATATTGAATATTATTAAGATAGTCAAATATAATGTCACGAGAAGGGATATGTATAGATTATTGATAACTAATTTCATATGATA
Organism: Viscum album; assembly: GCA_963277665.1. Lineage (NCBI taxonomy): Eukaryota > Viridiplantae > Streptophyta > Magnoliopsida > Santalales > Viscaceae > Viscum > Viscum album. The sequence goes on from OY728145.1 coordinate 1,645,430,911, forward strand.
GTATTTATATGATATATTGCTGATATCGTAAAGTGATTCATCATAAAAGATGTTACTTTATGTTGTTGTTTCATTGAAAGGGTTGTTATATCCTTTATATATTAATATAAAATACTAACATTTCATAGATGATGAATGAATCCATTTTTTCTGCAGCTTTTTCATCCATTATCATGAGCAGGTTACATGGGTATTATGGTGAGCATCCCAGAACAGATATTTATCACTCTTAGCTTTTATCCTCCTAGAATTATTATCTCTATGTATCTATATGACAAATACTAGTTCATTCAATGGGGATTTCCATGTATTAATAGGTGGTTCAAAAAAATCATCACTAAACTAGCCTATTGAATACCATATCAAATGGTATGTTTTAGGTGAAAATATCTCATTCACCCATAAATGAATTTCAATTTCATGTGTGGAGGAAGAAAAAACACCTAAATAGTGAACATATTATAATTGGGGGAGGACAATGATTCACCCCAACAAAAGAATTTCCATCATAGAGGGAGTAAACTAATCACCCCACTCAACAAATAAATTTTATTTCTCTAAATTTATAATTTTTTCCTCACCTGGTCAATGAATAGTGTATGTTGTGGTGTGGAGGTATTAAAATTATATGTCTCCATATTGTTTCAAGATGCTATAGGAAAAATAATTTTCAATTATATTCTAGTTATTTTTCCTATATGTTATATTTATATTTTTTTATCATGTCCATGTATTTCTAAATAATATCAATAAAATTCATAGGTATGTTTTAATCATACAATCCATAAAGTCATGTTTCATGATTGCTGACTCATGTTTAAATAAACATATTTCTCAATTTTTTATTTATTTAAAAATCTATATATAATTTATTATGATTGTAGCACCCCAAAAACTTTATGATATGTTTCTCTTAAATATATTCAAGTCATAGCCTATATTTCATAAAGCACTGAGTATAATAGAAACAAAACATTGTTATTTAGTAGATAGTAATATCATAGCCATTGAACATAAATTTTCCACTGGGGTATTTTGAATTTTGAAAATCTCACAAACACAGTTCTGTTTAGGATGATATTTTGAGTCTGATAGAATTAACATGATTTTTTGTGAATTGTAACATATCCTTATAAATAGTAACCTAACCATATAAATACTAACATACACATATGAATATTAATAAGACTATTATTAATGGTATCCCATCCCACGAATATATAAAAAAATTAGGCAACTTAAAAATGATGCTGAATAATTTAAGTGATTATTTTTTTGAGTAAATAGTTATTTTAATTAAATAAAAAACAATAATATTTGTAAAATAAATTTTTAAAATTGGATTTATTTTTGGATTCTTCAAATTGAAAAATCTTCAGGGTGATTTTTTTGGAATTGTTCTGAAATACATGAATTTTTATGAATAGTAAAATGCGATAATTTATGATAAATGTTAAATAAGAGAATTATTGAGTCATTGATGATGATCTGCTGAGGTAAGCCCAATTGGATCGAAGTCACATAAATTTAGTACTATTCTCAATCATGGAATACTTACTATTCATTTTCTTGTGATTAAATAATAAATTAATGATTATAATATTAAGAAAACTCATCTCCCCTACACTATATAAACAACCCCTCACAATGACTTTCTCCCACACCACTCAACTTCAATCCCGGCCTAAAATATACAAAATACTCTTCCTAATACCTCTCCTGATTTCCAAGTCCTTCTGGTCTCACCAAAAGGAAAAAAACAATGTCCTCAAGGAGTTTCTCAAGAAGGAGTACTCAAGAGGCGAACCTCTCTTCCTTTTTCTTTCAGTTTTTTTATAACTTCCATTATTTTGTTATCTCTTATCAAATCACCTCATACATATTCCATGATGATTCTAGTTCCACAAATTTACTAGGTTTTAATCCTGATAATGGAATATTCTTTCATAATCTCTCTTTTCCCCACATTATATACAGTAGATGCAGACACCATCTGAGAACTGTTAATTTATGACACTCAAGGAAGACGAGTTATCAATTTGAAATACCATCTTCAATAATAGACATTTAACCATTTCAATGGTTGAACCAGGTCAATATATATGAATTTTATCTTCATTGATATTAAGTAATTGTAACAACATCATAATATGGAATAATAATTCAAAACAATTTTATTGTTCACAAAACTGCCAAGGCAAGTCCAAGCGTTTATTTTTAACTCATCGAATAAGTCATCCTCATGGTATATAACCAGAATCGTTAGAAGATCATTTATATATCCTTAATATCACTGATAATTTATATTAAAAATTGTGTATGCTTAACCATATTTCAATAAAACATACATTGAGTAATATATGTAAACGTATCATGAAAAAAAAGACGAAACTGATACAAAAACAATAGAATTGATTCTCTTAAACCAACAAAATGGTCATTAATGAACCTAATATAGTCATAACATATCAATTACATGTTGATGAGGTTCTGGAATTTTTAATTAATGAAGATAAATTTGATTGTTCAGGTCGTTAAGAACAATCCCGAACACCTTCAAGCATAAGGTTAGGGATTCTCTCTCTCACTTTTGTTCGAGAATCTCTTCTATGTTGTGCTCTTTTATTTTTTATGCCATATTATTGGGTATGTTTTCATACCTCCTCCATACTAACCATATGACATATAAATAATGGGATACCCATTTATCTCTCATTATTCTCTTGCAAGAACACTCGTTACCATGCAGAAATGTTTGTAAGGGGTTTTCTCATCTCACATTCAATTATGTGGGATTTCTATTGTTTTCCTCTTATTTATTATATTTGTTATAGTTTTACTTCCATTTCATATATATTTCCATGATTCTCTTTACATTCTTGTATTTTTTGAATCATTTGGTGTTTATTAAATTTTGGTCATACAATACTATTGATTACAATGTGGTAACAAGATTTGTCTCAATTTTCTCTTCATTGTGACTTTCTTAGTATTATGAAACTACACATTCTTATGTGTTGTACCTAATGACCATTTGAGATAACTTTTCAATTAAAATTATATTAAATTTATATATCAATATTCTCATATCATGTATATGTTTGTTATCTATGTCATATACCATTATACTTATGAAATTTATTTTGAATGTTGTTTTGACGGTGAAAAAATTGATGAATATGTATCCTCTATTCAAGACTGATAATGTAAAGTAATTTCTATCTTGTGTTGTATATCATTATAAAAAAATATTTGGATGTATAGAATGGTGGGGACTGCTAAAGCCCCTCGACACATCGGTAGGTCTCATTAAACAATCAGTTTGGCAACAAACCCTTTGATTTTGTTTCCAAAAATCATATGGGTTTATACCTATAGAACTGAACCGTTTTTATGGTATTATGGTATCATGTTCCAGATACATGATATCTAATTTATAAGAATTTTCTTTATTCATTATCAGTTATTTCTATCGATGAGGTTTTTACTATGACAAAATCTATGGATTCAGTTTCATTCTCTGTTTATTAATGGTATGTGTTTTTAATTTACTCACCATTCAATATTGATAATGTCAAATTGTTTATAATTCAGTTATTATTGATTCATGATTCTTCTATTTTTTTCCATTACTAAGGGTTTGAGTTCACCCCTTTTATTTTTTACATTCAATAGGTGGTGCGGTATTTAGTTTTTGTGGTGTATTGTATTTTGTAACATTTAGCAATGTAATTTGAAAAAAATATATGTATCTAGACTCTTCAAGTCAACTAAAATAATTGTTTATTCTGTATATTCATTCCATATAACCATTCCAATATAACATGTAATTCACTGGCTCTTGTCTATAGGGGTCAGGATGTTACAGTTAGTATGAGAGGAAGAATATTAGCAAACATGGAAACTAGATTAGAATATGAATTTATGGTATAGCACCCTAAGGTTGTATTTAAGGATTAATGTACAAGAAAAACCGGGTCTTTTGATAAGGAATAGATTATGTGAATATTTCTAAAAAATACATGCATGTATGGATATGAACAAGAAATGGTGGATCTGGGACAGATGTACCTAGGAGTGAAAGCTCAGACAAGGAGTTTCAGGCATGACCTAGGTGTCTTGGTACACAACAACGGGCCTTTCTACACTCTTGGTTAGGACACTCCTGAGGTAAATTCTTTGTTTAATTCATATTTTCTTTATAATTCATTATCAATGATTGAAATGTAAATTATTCTTTAAAAAAACTATTTTTCTGATTATGGTATTAGCCAGGTGTAGGATATCAATTTATTCTATGTATTTTGTTAAATTAAGATTATACATTATGATTCATGCCTTAATCATGTGTGTTCCATTATTTAAAAATGGAATCTAATGGATGAATGGGATTCAAATCTCTGGGATAATGTAGGGATCTCCCCACCGAGAAAGTCAACACAATTAGTGTTGTAGAAGAATCCATCATGACCATATTGGGACAAATTACTCAGTTTGTAACGAATAACCATTACACACATATGTTGGATCATTTCATGTGCAGAAGCCCCCATCATTTAGTGGGACTACTAATACAGTGGTTACTGAGTAATGGATAACTTCCCTTGGAAAGATATTCATGGAATTAATATGCAATGAAAATGAAAAGGTTGTACTGGCATTATATTGTCTCAAGGGTGATGGTGATCAATGGTGGTCCTTGATTCAAAATACCTTGGAGTAAGAAGAAATAGAAGATATAGAATAGAGGATATTTAAGGAAATATTCTATGAAAAAATTTTCCCTCATGGGCAACGAATTGAAATGAAGGGGAAAATCCTAGGATTATTGAAAAATTAATAAGACTATGTTGCAGAGTATGAGGTTACCTTGACATGGCTAGCCAGGTACATCATATATTATTTACATGACTCAGCGGATAAGATTGACCATTTAGTTGAAGGTCTTAAGCCATGTCTTCAAAGGTCACTAGCTTCTCAAACATTTTCTTCATATGATTAAATTGTATCACGTGAGATAAAAACAATGAAGGAATTTTATAGATCAAATTTGATCAAGGGAAACCATGATAAGAAGAGGTACAATGATAACCGAGGGAAAAGAGATGCTCCAAATAAGAATAATGGAATGAGGAAAGAATCATTTTGGGAAATGCTTAAAAGGAATGGGAGACTGCTATAGGTGGGTAGAAAAGGGTTATCTATCTCATGAATGCAAGGGGAAGAAATAATTTGATGATGTTCAATTCTACAATTGTAGAGAGATTGGACACTATGAAATGAGTTTCATAAGCGCCAAATAAAACATGCCTACGAAACATCATAGAGAGAAAGGGAGAGCTTATGTGATTACAACTACGGATGTAGAAGTTCATAACGGTGTGGCGGCAGGTACTTCAATTGTTTCCCCAAACATAGACAACCTTTTATTTGATTCTAGATCATCAGATTCATTTATATCTTTTTAGTTTTCCATGAACATTAGACATGTGAAATTTGATTCAATAATTGAGATATCAGTCAAAATTCCTAGGGGATGCATCATTGCAACAAAGGCATGTCATCTAGTCCCCATCTTGACAAATAAATAGGGTTTACTTGCTAATCATATCATCATACCAATGAATGAATTTGACATAATTCATTGTTTTAATTGGCTATCGAACTAGGATTTGAACATTTATTGCAATAAAAAGAGGTTAAGTTTTTGTAAAATGGTATAGAATCTCTTATTTTTAGAGTAGATACCTCATTACTCGATTATTATCTATATCCCCCTAGTAGCTCTATTGAATGCTATTCTTACAGAGGATGATAACCCAATATCTATGGGTGAGGAAACAAATCATGAAATTGAAATGTGCATATAGTGAAATAATACATTGATTTATTTTCAGAGGATTTACAGGGACATCCTCCAGAGTGGGAAATTGATTTTTTCATTATATTAATTCTAGGTAAAAACCTTATATTAATGAATCCCTATAGAATGGCCACTATGGAATTTGTGGAGTTAATGAAAAATCTAGATGAATTGAGTGAATAAGGATTTATTCGACCTAGTGTTTCTCCATGGAGATCCCCTTTCCACTTTGTCAATAGGAATGATGGATCCATTCGGCTATGCATTAATTAGAGGGAAATCAATGCTTTTACGATAAAGAACAAATAACCTATACCATTATTGATGAATTATTTGATCAACTTCATGGAGCTCAATAATTTTTGAAGATGGACCTTTAATCAAGATATCATCAGATACATGTGAGGACGGAATATTTACCTAAGACTGCATTTCTGACAAGGTATGGGCACTATGGGTTTACATGGATGCCTTTTGGACTAACTAATGCGCCATATGTTTTCATGGATTTAATGAATAGTGTTTTTATAACGCCCCATACTTTACATACATTGTTAATACTTCAAATTTGAAGCATACTTATTAAAAAATATAACAAAACCATGAAAGGACTGTATAGGTACAATGTCTTTAGAAACTGGGAAACATAAACAACTGGTTAATAAAGTGTCTATAATGTCTCCCATTTATTTCATCATATCTATAGTCCCTTTTTGGAATATCTTACTTAATAACCTTCTTCCGGACCTGGGGAAAGAAAACATACAAAAGGGAGAGCTCAAATTCTCAGTACAGGTAAACAAAAGAAATATCAATCACATCATATTCATAAGAACATAACTTTTGAATGTATTAACTTAAAAAAGAGATCAAAATTTCATTACATGGGATAGATCATGGTAGTGAAATGTAATCCCAATAATCATAACATAAAACATCAAACTTTGTGGAATTCACACATAATCATAGAGAATCATTTCTTATTAGTCAAGACTCATGTCCAAGACTATCTTAGTGGACAAAGTCCATTTCTGAACCGAGTTCACTCCTCGTTTCAGTCCTGTTTCACTGAACCGATTTAACATGCCGTTCCAGCCATGTCTATATCATGAGATATAAAATCTTTATCCAACGCATTGGAGAGAGATATAGGTCCCACCCATCTCATAATGATACCATTCTTATGTGTGCCACAAAATCATAAACCATACATCATAACATAACCCATGTAATAAAAATGGGTATCTTAAACATTTTGGCATCATAAAAAAATTCATATAAGATAAAGGAATTCATAAAAATAATTCCATAATAAAATTATCAAATCAATGTAATAATAGGGATAGAAACAGAACCCTTTATTATCTTAGATGGAAAATAATTTTGATAAAACACTTGAACACCATTCTTGAGGAAAATATCCTTTCTTCTGCAAATACACTTGTCCTTTCTTAACATGTCATAAATTTCTAAAATAAAAGAATTTGATTAAAAATAAACTTGAAAACATGTAATGGAATCTTCTTGGAAATAATTTTTTAAAAATCCATTCATGTCGTATAAGTTAAAAAAACATTCTTCTCGTACTTTTGTCGGAAAAGTCAAAAAGTACCTCATACGAAAAATGACAAAAGATTCCTTTCATATCCTTTAATAAAAACTCACCAAATGGTAAAATTGTATTTAAACTATTGTAAGTGGTTGGAAACAATATTACATATTGAGGGAACATGGATTTGGATGATAAAATACACCCCAGTAAATACCAAAGTATAAACAATCTTGGATAAAAATGAGATTGTGATATTTTCCCTTACCTTAGGTCTGATTTGTTTCGAAAGTGTCCAAACCTCCGGTATAATGATTTAAATAATGTTATTGACTTATTCCAGAATCATAATTATTGATATGATATCATATATGGTCATATTCTTAGCTTCTTAGTAGTAATATTTCATTGCCACTTGTTATTCGGGTGTTTATAACTTTTTGTTCTTATGCGTGTTTTGTCAAATAAATTCTTATTATTCTCTTTCGGTTATAGAAACATCATTTCCAGAATGGTATTAATGTACTATATGTCATATTTATTCATTCAATTCATTTATATAATCATTATGCAATGAATATCATGTAGAACAAATCGCATCACATAGTGGAGACGGTATTCCGTATGTACGCACGAGCGATGGTATCGTTCCCATGATCGTGGAATTGTATTGGAGTGTATGTATACTATTTCAGAATCAATATCACTTTATAATAATCATATATAGTAATTATTTACACCATTATACCCATCCAAGTAAGGTGGTGGTGGAAAATAGATTACACCACATCGTGGAGACGGTATTCCGTACGTACGCACGCGCGATGATTTCGTTTTCCATAGGATGGATAAATGGAGAAATAGGGTTGTTTCATACTTATAATAATATATCAGTATATGAGTGATACTGATGTTATTACTTTATAATGAAAAAACTAAATAAGAAGAAGTGGAAGAAGAAATAAAGATGAAAGAATCGGTAACGGACATTACCTCTTCTTTGAAGCGCTTCTTTGAGACCTCCTTTTAGGGCACTAAAATTGGTCTTTGAAGGAGACCAGGACCTCTAGGATTTCTCTAGGGAAGTGGATAGAAGAAATTGGCATGGGTTGTCCGAGCTTGAAGGCTCAAAGTGGTGTGAGGAGAGGTGGAGGATGTGCCCTTTTATAATGGAGGAGTGGGGCACCTTTGGAATATCTAAAAATATTATTTTATTATAAAGTCCAATTAGGTTTTTAATAGCTCTAAATTGATATATTTCTAAGATAAGGGGGGTATAGGTTGAAATCCTCTCATACAATATAATTTATACAAGTTTAGGTATCAATTTTAAACTTATCATTTAGATTTAACTTTAAGTTAGATAATTTAACTTTTACCGTGTCTTCTTGTTTTCATACACTATAAGGTTAATAAACATACTATATAAAGACAAACGAACCCCAAGTTGTTTATTATTAATATATATAACCTTATCTAAGTCATTTGGCCAAACCATATATTTTTAGGAATAAAATAACAATTAATATTATAATATTTGTTTTAAAAACTATTTTATGTCAATTTTGACACTATTTTGTAATTGATTTTTGTGAAACTCATAACAGAATTATTAGTTCGAACAAAGATAATTAAATCAATAATAACATGTCATATTAACCTATAAAATTAGTGTAATTCATAAAAAGTCCCAATTATATTTATTTGGGTATTTGGTGGAAGACTCGTCAAGTCCTCCAGAAAGACATCATCAAACTTCCTCTACAATGGGCATATTATTAATTGTGAGTTTCTCACCAACCATTTGTGATAAATAACCTTCATTCAGTGGAATCAAGACCCATAAGAAGGAAGAAATTTCCACTAGAAGGTTATGTTCATCCTTTCATCGATAGACGATCATAGATTGATCTGGAATATGAAATGTGACTTCCCTTCTTTGGCAATTGATATGAGCTCCATATAAAGAAAGCCAATCCATGCCATGAATCACATCAAATTCCACTAGAGCAAGGATCACAAGACTTGCAGGAAGCACTTTCCCACAAACTTCAATCGGATAAGAATTATAAACTTTTGATGTGACTGTTGTGCCATTAGGGGTTGTCATAGCTAACTCAACATCTAATTGTTGAGGTAATTCGGTGATATCCTTAGAAAAATCTTCAGAAATAAAAGAGTGGGTGGATCCAGAATCAAATAAAACATTTTATACTTTAGAGTGGATGGTAAGTGTACCTTTCACCACATCGTTATCATACTCCACATCGTTGATAGAAATCGCATGTGACTTTCCTTTTTCTTTAGCCTTAAGAGTTTGTTGACGTCGACCATCACCATCAACCCTTGGATTTGGGCATTGATTGGCATAATGCCCCATCTCCTTGCACTTGAAACATTGAAGTGTATTAGGTTCATTCTGTGTATCCCTTCATTTTTTTGCATCATTAGACATCTTCTTCCCATCATTGCGGCGTTCAAATGCCCGATGACCTTCCTTTCCACATTTGAAACATTTACTTGTCCCTTTAAGACAACTCCCTCCATGTTTCTTTCCACACTTTGAGCATAAGGGAAAGATCATCTTCTTTTCAGTGTTCTCTTTAGATTTTCCTTTGAATTCCATTTTCCACTTCTTATCAAACCCATATGACTGATGGGTTAATCCAATCTCCATCTCATCTTTGAGATCACATCGAATGATTTCCTAGTAGCTATTGAAGTCCCTTATGGCTAACGCCCTTCGAAGACTTGGTTTTAAGCCACTAAATAATCGATCAATCTTAATCTCAGGTTGGATAATAATACCATAAGCATACCTTGCATGTCTTGTAAAATTTTCTTCATAGGTACCAACAGATTCATCATCCTTTTGCTTCAGTTCAAGAAACTCTTTCTCCATCTTTGTTCGGAGAATACGAGGGAAGTACTTATTGAAAAATAAGTTCTTGAACTCGTCCCATTCCATGGGCTCAATTTCATCCTTTTGCCTCGTATTCTTGATAATATTCCACCATTGATCAGCATAACCTTCCAAACGATACACTTCTAGGATTACTTTATCATGTTCAGAAAATTGATGAACTGAAAATATCTTTTCAGTAGTACTAATCCATTGTTCAGTAATTAATTGATCAGTAGACCCACTAAATGAAGGTGGATGCTGCCTCATGCGGGATTCAATAGGATGTTACTCCTTCCATTGCTCATTTGGAAGTCCTTCATGATTCATATATTGAGAAAGTTGTGTGAGCATGGTTATAAGACTTTGTATTCTAGCTCCCATAATGTTTGGTTGCTCAGGTGGACAATCATTGCATTGCCCGTCACATTCTTCATTAACATGATTCCTTCGGGTTCCAGCCATTGACTAAAACCAAGAAGAATTGTGTGAGAAACACTAATTGTAATAGGAAAACCACATAATCAAGAATAAAATTTCACACTTAATGTCTTATCCTAGGTTATTCATGGTCATTTCTAAAACACTAAGATTGTGTTATATGTTTAGACTTATCCTTAGGGTTCTTACTAAGGCTTTTACATCCTAGTTTCCAAAGGTTGACTATACATTTCCTCTGATACCAACTATAACGAACCATACATTACATACATTGTTAATACTTCAAAATTGAAGCATACTTATTACAACATATAACAAAACCATGAAAGGACCATATAGGTACGTTGTCTTTAGAAACTGGGAAACATAAACAACTGGTTCATAAAGCGTCTACACTGTCTCCCATTTATTTCATCATATCTATAGTCCCTTTTTGGAATATCTTACTTAATAACCTTCTTCCTGACCTGGGGAAAGAAATCATACAAAAGGGTGACCTCAAATGCTCAGTAAGGGTAAACAAAAGAAATATCAATCACATCATATTCATAATAACATAACTTTTGGAAATCTTAACCGGCAAAAGAGATCATAATTTCATAACATGGGATAGATCATGGTAGTGAAATGTAATCCCAATAATCATAACATGAAACATGAAACTATGTTTCATGCACAAATAATCATAGAGAATCATTTCTTATTAGTCAAGAATCATGGCTAAGACTATCTTAGTGGACAAAGTCCATTTCTGAACCGAGTTCACTCCTCGTTTCAGTCCTGTTTCACGGAATCAGTTTAACCTGCCCTTCCGGCCATGTCTATCTAATGAGATATACAATCTTTACCCAATGAATTGGAGGGATATATATGTCCCACCCATCTCATAATTATACCATTCTTATGTGTGCCAAAAAATCATAAACCATACATCATAACATAACCCATGTAATAAAAATGGGTATCTTAGACATTGTGACATCATAAAACAATTCATATAAGACAATGGAATTCATAAAAATAATTTCATCATAACAAAATAAAATCAATGATATAATAGGGATAGAAACAGAACCCTTTATTAACTTATATGGAAAATAATTTTGATAAAACACTTGAACTCCCTTCTTGAGGAAAATATCATTTCTACTTCAAAAACACTTTTCCTTTCTTAACATGTCATAAAATTCAAAAATAAAATATGTTGATTAAAAATAAACTTGAAAAATTGTAAAGGAAGATTCTTGGAAATAATGTTTTAAAAATCCATTCATGCCGTATAAGTTAAAAAAACATTCTTCTCGTACTTTTGTCGGAAAAGTCAAATAGTACCTCATACGAAAAACGACAAAAGATTCCTTTCATATCCTTTACTAAAAACTCAACGAAGGGTAAAATTGGATTTAAACTATTGTAAGTGGATGGAAACAATATTACATATTGAGGGAACATGGATGTGGATGATAAAATACACCCCAGTAAATACGAAAGTATAAACAATCTCGGATAAAAATGAGATTGTGATATTTTCCCTTACCTTAGGTCCGATTTTCTTCGAAAGTGCCTGAACCTCCTGTATAATGATTTAAATAATGTTATTGAATTATTACAGAATCATAATTATTGTTATTATATCCTATATGGTCATATTCTTAGCTTCTTAGTAGTGATATTTAATTGCCACTTGTTATTCGGGTGTTTATAACATTATGTTCTTATGCGTGTTTTGTCGAAAAAATTCTTATTCTTCTCTTTAGGTTATAGATACATCATTTCCAGAATGGTATTAATGTACTATATATCATATTTATTCATTCAATTCATTTATATAATCATTATGCAATGAAGATCATGTAGAACGAATCGCATCACATCATGGAGACGATATTCCGTACGTACGCACAAGCGATGATATTGTTCCCATGATCGTGGAATTGTATTGGAGTGTATGTATACTATTTCAGAATCAATATCACTTTATAATAATCATATACATTAATTATTTACACCATTATACCCATCCAAGTATGTTGGTGGTGGAAAATAGATTACACCACAGCGTGGAGACGATATTCCGTACGTACGCACGCGCGGTGATTTCGTTTTCTATTGGATGGATAGATGGTGAAATAGGGTTGTTTCATACTTATAATAACATATCAGTATATGAATGATACTGATGTTATTACTTAATAATCAAACAACTAATGAAGGAGAAATTTAAGAAGAAATAAAGATGAATGAATCGGTAACGGACAGTACCTCTTCTTTGATGCGCTTCTTTGAGACCTCCTTTTAGGGAACTAAAATTAGTCTTTGATGAAGACCATGACCTCTAGGATGTTTATATGGAATTGGAGAGAAGAAATTTGGAGGGGTTGGCCGAGCTTGAAGGATCAAAGTGGTGCGAGGAAGAGGGGGAGGATGTTCCCTTTTATAAGGGAGGAGAGGGGCACCTTTGGAATAACTAAAAATATTATTTTATTATAAAGTCCAATTCGGTTATTAATAGCTCAAAATTGATATATTTCGAATATAAGGTGGGTATAGTTTGAAATCCTCTCATCAAATAGAATTTAGACAAGTTCAGGTATCAATTTTAACCTTATCATTTAGATTTAACTTTAAGTTAGATAATTTAACTATTTCTGTGTCTTCTTGTTTTCTTACACTATATGGTTAATAAACATACTATATCAAGCCAAACGAACCCCAAGTTGTTGAATATTAATATATATAACCTTATCTAAGTCATTTGTACGATCCTTTGGTTTTTAGGAATAAAATAACAATTACTAATATAATATTTGTTTTAAAAAATATTTTATGTCTATTTTGTCACTATTTAGTAATTGATTTTTGTGAAAATCATAACAGAATGAATAGTTCGAACAAAGATAATTAAATCAATACTAACATGTCATATTAACCTATAAAATTAGTGGAATTCATAAAAAGTCCCAAATTATATTTATTTGTGTATTTATAATATCGATAATTCTAATTTTTCACTATTATGGTATAGCACCCTAAGGTTGTATTTAAGGATTAATGTACAAGAACAATCGGGTCTTTTGATAAGGAATAGATTTTGTGAATATTTCAAAAAAATACATACATGTATGGATATGAACACGAAATGGTGGCTCTGGAACAGATGTACCTAGGAGTGAAAGCTCAGACAAGGAGTTTTAGGCATGACCTATGTGTCTTGGTACACAACAACAGGCCTTTCTACACTCTTGGTTAGGACACTCCTGAGGTAAATTATTTGTTTAATTCATATTTTATTTATAATTCATTATGAATGATTGAAATGTAAATTATTCCTTAAAGAAACCATTTTTCTGATTATGGGATTAGCCAGGTGTAGGATATCAATTTATTCTATGTATTTTGTTAAATTAAGATTATAAATTATGATTCATGCCATAATCATGTGTGTTCCATTATTTAAAAATGGAATCTAATGGATGAATGGGATTCAAATCTCTTTGATAATGTAGGGATCTCCCAACCGAGCAAGTCAACACAATTAGTGTTGTAGAAGAATGCATCATGACCATATTGGGACAAATTACTCAGGTTGTAACGAATAACCATTCCACACATATGTTGGATCATTTCATGTGCAGAAGCCCCCATCATTTAGTGGGACTACTAATACATTGGTTACTGAGTAATGGATAACGTCCCTTGGAATGATATTCATGGAATTAATATGAAATTAAAATGAAAAGGTTGTACCGGCATTATATTGTCTCAAGGGTGATGCTGATCAATGGTGGTCCTCGATTCAGAATACCATGGAGTAAGAAGAAATAGAAGATATAGAATAGAGGATATTTAAGGAAATATTCTATGAAAAAAATTTCCCTCATGAGAAACGAACTGAAATGAAGGGGAAAATCCTTGGATTATTGAAAAATGAATAAGACTGCGTTGTAGACTATGAGGTTACCTTGACATGGCTAGTCAGGTACATTGTATATTATTTACATGACTCAGCGGATAAGATTGACCATTTAGTTGAAGGTCTTAAGCCAAGTCTTCAAAGGTCACTATCTTCTCAAACATTTTCTTCATATGATGAAATTGTATCACATGTGATAAAAACAGTAAAGGAATTTTCTAGATCAAATTTATCAAGTAAAACCATGATAAGAAGAGGTACTCTGATAACCGAGGGAAAAAAGATGCTCCAAATAAGAATAATGGAATGAGGAAAGAATCATCTTGGGAAATGCTTAAAAGGAATGGGAGACTACTATAGTTTGGTAGAAAAGGGTTATCTATCTCATGAATGCAAGGGGAAGATATAATTTGATGATGTTCAATTATACAATTGTAGATAGATTAGACACTATGATATGAGTTTCATAAGCGCCAAATAAAACATGCCTATGAAACATCCTAGAGAGAAAGGGAGAGCTTATGTGATTACAACTACGGATGTAGAAGTTCATAATGGTGTGCCGGCAGGTACTTCAATTGATTCCCCAAACATAGCCAACCATTTATTTGATTCTAGATCATCATATTCATTTATATCTTCTCAGTTTTCCATGAACATTAGACATGTGAAATTTTATTCAATAATGGAGATATCAGTCAAAACTCCTAGGGGATGCATCATTGCAACAAAGTCATGTATTCTAGTCCCTCTCGTGACAAATAAATAGGCTTTACTTGCTAATATAATCATGATACCAATGAATGAATTTCACATAATTCATTGTATGAATTGGCTATCGAACTAGGATTTGAACATTTATTAAAATAAAAAAGAGGTTAATTTTTTGTAAAATTGTATAGAATCTCTTATTTTTATAGTAGATACCTCATTACTCGATCCTTATCTAGAACCCCCCTAGTAGCTCTATTGAATGCTATTCTTAGAGAGGATGATAACCCAATATCTATGGGTGAGGAAACAAATCATGAAATTGAAATGTGCATATAGTGAAAGAATACATTGATTTATTTTTAGAGGATTTATAGGGACATCCTCCAGAGTGGGAAATTGATTTTTTCATTATATTAATTCTAGGTAAAAAAACCTATATTAATGAATCCATATACAATGGCCATTATGGAATTAGTGTAGTGAAAGAAAAATCTAAATGAATATAGTGAACAAGGATTTATTCGACCTAGTGTTTCTCCATAGAGAGCCCCTTTCTACTTTGTCAATAGGAAAGATGGATCCATTAGGCTATGCATTAACTAGAGGGAAATCAATGCTATTATGATAAAGAATAAATAACCTCTACCAAGATTGATAAATTATTTGATCAACTTCATGGAGCTCAATAATTTTCGAAGATGGACCTTCAATCTAGATATCATCAGAAACATGTGAGGACGGAATATTTACCTAAGACTGCATTTCTGACAAGGTATGGGCACTATGGGTTTACAGGGATGCCTTTTGGACTAACTAATGCACCCTATGTTTTCATGGATTTAATGAATAGTGTTTTTATAATGACCCATACTTTACATACATTGTTAATACTTCAAAATTGAATCTTACTTATTACAACATATAACAAAACCATGAATGGACCGTATAGGTACAATGTCTTTAGAAATTGGGAAACATAAACAACTGGTTCATAAAGCATCTACATTGTCTCCCATTTATTTCATCATATCTATAGTCCCTTTTTGGAATATCTTACTTAATAACCTTCTTCCTGACCCGGGGAAAGAAAAAATACAAAAGGGTGATCTCAAATGCTCAGTAAGGGTAAACAAAAGAAATATCAATCACATCATATTCATAAGAACATAACTTTTGGAAATCATAACTTGCAAAAGAGGTCATAATTTCATAACATGGGATAGATCATGGTAGTGAAATGTAATCCCAAAAATCATAACATAAAACATGAAACTTTGTGGCATGCACACATAATCATAGATAATCATTTCTTATTAGTCAAGACTCATGGCCAGGACTATCTTAGTGGAAAAACTCCATTTCTGAACCGAGTTCACTCCTTGTTTTAGTCCTGTTTCACTGAACCGGTTTAACATGCCATTCCAGCCATGTCTATCTCATGAGATATAAAATCTTTACCCAATAAATTGGAGGGAGATATAGGTCCCACCCATCTCATAATGATACCATTCTTATGTGTGCCACAAAATCATAAACCATACATCATAACATAACCCATGTAATAAAAATGGGAATCTTAAACATTGTGACATCAAAAAACAATTCATATAAGATAAAGGAATTCATAAAAATAATTCCATAATAACATTATCAAATCAATGTAATAATAGGGATAGAAACAGAAACCTTTATTATCTTAGATGGAAAATAATTTTGATAAAACAATTGAACTCCATTCTTGAGGAAAATATCCTTTTTCTTCAAAAACATTTTTCCTTTCTTAACATGTCATAAAATTATAAACTAAAAAAAATTTGATTAAAAATAAACTTGAAAACTTGTAAAGGAAGCTTCTTGGAAATAATGTTTTAAAAATCCATTCATACCATATAAGTTAAAAAAACATTCTTCTCGTACTTTTGTCGGAAAAGTCAAAAAGTACATCGTACGAAAAATGACCAAAGATTCCTTTCATATCCTTTACTTAAAACTCACCGAATGGTAAAATTGGATTTAAACTATTTTAATTGGATTGAAACAATATTACATATTGAGGGAACATGGATGTGGATGATAAAATACACCCCAGTAAATACCAAAGTATAAACAATCTTGGATAAAAATGAGATTGTGATTTTTTCCCTTACCTTAGGTCCGATTTGCTTCGAATGTGTCTGAACCTCCTGTATAATGATTTAAATAATGTTATTGACTTATTCCAGAATGATAATTATTGTTATGATATCATATATGGTCATATTCTTAGCTTCTTAGTAGTAATATTTCATTGCCACTTGTTATTCGGGTGTTTATAACTTTTTGTTCTTATGTGTGTTTTGTCAAATAAATTATTATTATTATCTTTAGGTTATAGATACATCATTTCCAGAATGGTATTAATGTACTATATGTCATATATATTCATTCAATTAATTTATATAATCATTATGCAATGAATATCATCTAGAACGAATCACATCACATCGTGGAGACAGTATTCCGTATGTACGCACGAGCGATGATATCATTCCCATGATCGTGGAATTGTATTGGAGTGTATGAATACTATTTCAAAATAAATATAACTTTATAATAATCATATATAGTAATTATTTACACCATTATACCCATCCAAGTATGGTGGTGGTGGAAAATAGATTACACCACAGCATGGAGACGATATTCCGTACGTACGCACGCGCGGTGATTTCTTTTTCCGTAGGATGGATAAATGGAGAAATAGGGTTGTTTCATACTTATAATAACAAATCAGTATATTAGTGATACTGATGTTATTACTTCATAATGAAACAACTAAATAAGTATAAGTGGAAGAAGAAATAAAGATGAAAGAATCGGTAACGGACATTACCTCTTCTTTGAAGCGCTTCTTTGAGACCTCCTTTTTGGGAACTAAAATTGGTCTCTGAAGAAGACCAGGAAATCTAGGATGTCTCTAGGGAAGTGGAGAGAAGAAATTGGCATGGTTTGTCCGAGCATGAAGGCTCAAAGTGGTGTGAGGAAGAGGGGGAGGATGTGCCCTTTTATAAGGGAGGAGAGGGGCACCTTTGGAATAACTAAAAATATTATTTTATTATAAAGTCCAATTCGGTTTTTAATAGCTCCAAATTGATATATTTCGAAGATAAGGTGGTTATAGGTCTAAATACTCTCATAAAATAGAATTTAGACAAGTTTAGGTATCAATTTTAACCATATCATTTAGATTTATCTTTAACATAGATAATTTAACTTTTACCGTCTCTTCTTGTTTTCTTACACTATAAGGTTAATAAACATACTATATCAAGAAAAACGAACCCCAAGTTTTTTATTATTAATATATATATCCTTATATAAGTCAATGTTCCAAACCATAGTTTTTTATGAATAAAATAACAATTAATAATATAATATTTGTTTTAAAAACTATTTTATGTCAATTTTGACACTATTTTGTAATTGATTTTTGTGAAAACCATATCAGAATTATTAGTTCGAAAAAATCTAATTAAATCAATACTAACATGTCATATTAACCTAAAAAATTAGTGTAATTCATAAAAAGTGCCAAATTATATTTAGTTGGGTATTTATAATATCAATAATTCCAATTTTTCACTATTATGGTAATTACTGCATCATCATTGTGTCATAAATAAATTAAATTATTTAATGTCTAAAAATTATTAATAAAATATCATTATGTAGGAAAGATTAATATATTTCTAATGAATATTTACAATAGAATTTATCTTATATATAACCCTATATTAAAAATGATTTACTTATTAAACTTTGATTTTTACTATTTTAAACCTTCTTTAAATAAATTAATAATAAATGTCCTAATCTAATCCAAGTGGGCATAAATGGTCATATTTTATTTCTAAGGTTATTTGTGGTAGAATTAAACTTATCCAATAGAATTATTACATGTGTTAGGGTAATAATAATAGCACTTTTACCCTTAATTACCCTATTTACTTTTAACCATGGTAAAAAAAGTAAAAAGTTACTATTCACCAAAAATTATTTTCATCTCATTAAACCACATTTTAGTCCTTGATATAAACCTTCTCTCTCATATTTTAGAAATTCCACTCAAAGAAGTGGTAAAATTATGTTTTATGAATAATTCAGTTTTTTAACTACCACATAGTGGTTTCACTATTCATCAAAAATTGAAAGTTTCCAGAAAAATACCAAAATTTCACCCTAGGCTAATTTCAAGATTCCAAATCCAAAAATGAAGTCCATTTTGAAAAATAAAATTTATAAAATTTTAAAAAGTGGTTATTACTATTCATAACGGCTAGTTTTAATAATATTTTAATAGCATATCATTGTTTAGTGAAACTCGGTATTGCGTACGACGCAAGCTATCGAGGAAGGTCGTGGTTGCGTGTAAAGCATGTCAATCTAGTGTTGTATGTAGTGAAAGATTCCTTTGGTGATTTATATAACATAAAAACAAAATAATTCTCATAAAATTCTCGGGCGTTACATTCTACCCCCCTTAAAATGAATTTCGCCCTCGAAATTCGTCACTTTGTCACAAACAGATGGGGATACCTCTCCCTCATCATATCCTCAAGCTCCCATGTAGCTTCTTATAATTTTTGGTACCTCCATAAAACTTTCACCAATCGAGTGGTATTGTTCCGTAGGACTTTTTCGCTACGATCCAGAATCTCTATCGGCTATTCTTTATAAGAAAGATCTTGCTCCAGTGGTACAACTTCTGAGCTGAGTACATGTGAAGGATCTGGTATGTACTTTCTCAGGAGAGATACATGGAACACATCGTGAACTTGAGAGAGATTCGGTGGAAGTGCAAATCGGTAAGCTACCTTCCCAACACGATCCAGTATTTCAAAAGGACTGATATATCTAGGGCTCAACTTCCCCTTCTTTCCAAATCTCATGACCCTCTTTCAGGGAGATTTTTGTAAGAATATTTTATCACCCACATCAAACTCAAGCGCTTTTCATCGGTTGTCGGCATAACGTTTCTATCGTCTCTGAGCTGCTCTTATGTGTTGTTGAATAGATCAGACCTTTTCTGCTATCTCATCAACAAGATCAGGTCCAAATAGCTTTCTTTCCCCAACTTCATCCAAGCATGTTGGAGTCCTTCATTTATTTCCATAGAGAGCTTCATAAAGAGCCATATGAATACTGGAGTGAAAGCTATTATTATAAGAAAATTCTACTAAAGGTAAGTGTTGATCCCAAACACTTTTGAAATCCATAGAGAAAGCTCTCAACATATCTTCTAGTGTTTGAATTGTTCTCTCAGACTGACCGTCTGGTTGAGGATGATAAGCATTGCTGAAACTCAACTCTGTATCCAGAGTATGTTGAAGACTTCGTCAGAACTTCGAGGTGAATCTCGGATCCCGATCAGATATAATAGAAAGTGGTACTCCATGCAATCTTACCACTACCTTCACATATATCCTGGTAAGCTGATCCAGAGGGAAATTATCCCTAATAGCAATGATGTGTGTCGACTTTGTAAGACGATAAATTATGACCCAGATAGAATTATTGCCTTTAGATGTTTTAGGAAGTCCTGTGACAAAGTCCATAGTGATGTTTTCCCATTTCCATTCGGGTATGGGTAATGGTTTTAACATCCCCTTAGACTTCTGTCTCTCAGCTTTAACTTGCTGACAAACCAAGAATCGAGAGACATATTCAGCAACATCTCTTTTCATGACATCCCACCAGAAGTACTCTTTCATGTCCTTATACATATTCATGCTGCCATGATGAATAGAGAATGATGAACTATGAGCCTCATCCAGCAACTCCTTCTTTAATTCTGGGATGGGAGGAACACAAACCCGATTCCTGAACTTTATTATCCCATCACAATCAAGGTTGAGTTCAGGAACATTTCTCACCTTCTTTTGTAAATCAACATCTTCTTTCTGTGCCTCTTTAATCTTCACATGTATAGATGGTTGAACATTCATTTGATAAAGATACGATTTTCCCCCTTCCATTATAATTCCAAGATCAATCCTTTTTAAATCCATAAATATTGGATCTTTTGTGATCCTCATCATGGATAAACTGGCATGGTCTTGTCGACTTAATGCATCTTCCACCTTGTTTTCTTTCCCAGGGTGGTAATGGATTGAGCAGTCGTAATCCTTAATCAGCTCCAACCATCTTCATTGGTGCATATTCAGCTCCTTTTGTGTGAAAATATACTTTAATATTTTATGATCAGTATAAATGTCACACCTTTCTCCATAAAGATAATGCCTCCAAATCTTTAATGAAAAGATTACCGCATCGAACTCCATATCATGTGTTGGGTAATTTTGCTCATGTATTTTCAACTATCGTGAGGCATAAGCTATCACCATATCATTTTTCATAAGAACAAACCCCAATCCCTTCTTGGATGCATCACTGTAGATCACAAACCTTTCTCCACTACAAGGCAGTGTGAGCACAGGTGCACTGGATAAAATTCTTTTCAAATCCATGAAATTATCTTCACATTCCTCCATCCAAACAAACTTAACTCCTTTCCTAGTCAACCTGGTGAGTGGATTAGATAATCATGAAAAATCTTTCAAAAAACGTCGATAATAGCCAGCAAAACCATGAAAACATCGGATCTCGATTACTGTTGTTTGTCTCGACCATCTTTCTATAACCTCTATTTTTGCTGGATCTATAGATATCCCCTCTTTTGAGATTATGTGACCCAAAAATGAAACTTTTTGAAGCCAAAATTCACACTTGGTAAATGTGGCATAAAGATTGTCCTTTCTCAGGGTATTCAATATAATTCTCAAGTGATCTTCATGTTCTTCCTTGATCTTTGAATAGTCAAGAATATCGTCTATAAAGACTACCACAAACTGATCAAGATAGTCTCTAAAGACTCTATTCATCAGATCCATGAATATAGAAGGGGCATTAGTAAGACCAAATGGCGTCACTATAAATTCATAGTGTCCATACATTGTACGGAAATCCGTCTTTGGTATATCCTCCCTTTTGACCCTTAATTGATGATACCCTGAACAAAGATCAATCTTGGAAAAGTATTGAGCTCCACGTAGTTGATCAAATAAGTCATCAATGTGTGGGAGAGGATATTTGTTCTTGATTGTGATCTTGTTATGTTCTTGATAATCAATGCAGAGTCTCGTTGATCCATCTTTCTTCTTAACAAATAGAACAGGTGCTCCCCATGGTGACGCACTAGGGAGTATGAATCCCTTATCCAGATTCTCTTGGAGTTGCTTCTTCAATTCCTGCAACTCAATTGGGGCCATTCTGTAAGGTGTCTTTGAAATAGGAAAAGCACCCGGTACAAGTTCTATTGAAAACTCAACTTCACGATTTGGTGGAAGACCTGACAATTCCTCCGGAAAGACATCATCAAACTCTTGTACAATGGGCATATTCTTAATTGTGAGTTTCGCACCAACCGTTTGAGATAAATAACCTTCATTCAGTGGAATCAAGACCCATAAGATAGAAGAAATTTCCACTGGAAGGTTATGTTCATCCTTGCATCGATAGACGATCATAGATTGATCTGGAATATGAAATGTGACTTCCCTTCTTTGGAAATTGATATGATCTCCATATAAAGAAAGCCAATCCATGCCATGAATCACATCCAATTCTACTATAGGAAGGATCACAAGATTTTCAGGAAGCACTTTCAAACAAACTTCAATCGGATAAGAATTAAAAACTTTTGATGCGACTGTTGTGCCATTAGGGGTTGTCACAGCTAACTCAACATCTAATTGTTGAGGTATTTCGGTGATATCCTTAGAAAATTATTCAGAAATAAAAGAGTGGGTGGATACAGAATCAAATAAAACATTTTCTACTTTAGAGTGGATGGTAACTGTACCTTTCACCACATCGTTATCATACTCCACATCGCTGATAGAAATTTCATGTGACATTCCTTTGTCTTTAGCCTTAAGAGTTTGTTGACGTCGACCATCATCATCAACCCCTGGATTTGGGCATTGATTGCCATAATGCCCCATCTCATTGCACTTGAAACATTGAAGTGTATTAGGTTCATTCTGTGTATCCCTTCCTTTGTTTGCATCATTAGACATCTTCTTCCCATCATTGCGGCATTCAAATGCCCGATGACCTTCCATTCCACATTTGAAACATTTACTTGTCCCTTTAAGACAACTCCCTCCATGTTTCATTCCACACTTTGAGCATAAGGGAAAGCTCATCTTCTTTTCAGTGTGCTCTTTACATTTTCCTTTGAATTCCATTTTCCTCTTCTTATCAAACCCATATGACTGATGGGTTAATCCAATCTCCATCTCGACTTTGAGAGCACATCGAACGATTTCCTCATAGCTATTGAAGTCCTGTATGGCTAACGCCCTTCGAAGACTTGGTTTTAAGCCACTAAATAATTGATCGATCTTACTCTCAGGTTGGATAATAAAACCAGAAACGTACCTTGCAAGTCTTGTAAAACTTGCTTCATAGGTACCAACAGATTCATCATCCTTTTGCTTCAGTTCAAGAAACTCTTTCTCCATCTTTGTTCGGAGAATACGAGGGAAGTACTTATTGAAAAATAAGTTCTTGAACTCGTCCCATTCCATGGACTCAATTTCATCCGTTTGCCTCGTATTATTGATAAGAATCCACCATTGATCAGCATCACCTTCTAAACGATATACTGCTAGGATTACTTTATCATTTTCAGAACATTGATGAACTGAAAATATCTTTTTAGTAGTACTAATCCATTGTTCAGCAATTAATGGATCAGTAGACCCGCTGAATGAAGGTGGATGCTGCCTCATGAAGGATTCAACATAATGTTACTCCTTCCTTTTCTCATTTGGAAGTCCTGCATGATTCATAGCTTCAGAAAGTTGTGTGGTCATGGATATAAGACATTGCATTCTAGATCCCATAATGTTTGGTTGCTCAGGGGGACAATCATTGCATTGCCCGTCGCATTCTGCATTAACATGGTTCCTTCGGGTTCCAGCCATTGACTAAAACCAAGAAGAATAGTGTGAGAAACACAAATTATAATAGGAAAACCACATAATCAAGAATAAAATTTCACACTTAATTTCTTATCCTAGGTTATTCATGGTCATTTATAAAACACTAAGATTGTTCTATATGCTTAGACTTATCCTTAGGGTTCTTACTAAGGCTTTTACATCCTAGTTTCCAAAGGCTGACTATACCTTTCCTCTGATACCAACTATAACGAACCATACATTACATACATTTTTAATACTTCATAATTGAAGCATAATTATTACAACATATAACAAAACCATGAAAGGACCATATTGGTACATTGTCTTTAGAAATTGGGAAACATAAACAACTGGTTCATAAAGAATCTACATTGTCTCCCATTTATTTCATCATATCTATAGTCCCTTTTTGGCATATCCTACTTAATAACCTTCTTCCTGGACAGGGGAAAGAAAACATACAAAAGGGTGAGCTCAAATGCTCAGTAAGGGTAAACAAAAGAAATATCAATCACATCATATTCATAAGAACATAACTTTTGGAAATCGTAACCTGCAAAAGAGATCATAATTTCATAACATGGGAAAGATCATGGTAGAGAAATGTAATCCCAATAATCATAAAATAAAACATGAAACGTTGTGGCATTCACACATAATCATAGAGAATAATTTCTTATTAGTCAAAAATCATGGCCAAGTCTATCTTAGCGGACAAATTCCATTTCTAAACCGAGTTCACTCCTCGTTTCAGTCCTGTTTCACTGAACCGGTTTAACCTATCGTTCCATCCATGTCTATCTCATGAGATATAAAATCTGTACCCAATGCATTGGAGGGAGATATAGGTCCCACCCATCACATAATTATACCATTCTTATGTGTGCCACAAAATCATAAACCATACATCATAACATAAACCACGTAATAAAAATGGGAATCTTAAACATTGTGACATCATAAAACAATTCATATAAGATAAAGGAATTCATAAAAATAATTACATCATAACATAATCAAATCAATGAAATAATAGGGATAGAAACATAACCCTTTATTATCTTCGATGGAAAATAATTTTGATAAAACACTTGAACTCCATTCTTGAGGAAAATATCAATTCTACTTCAAAAACACTTTCCCTTTCTTAACATGTAATAAAATTCTAAACTAAAAGAAGTTGATAAAAAATAAACTTGAGAACTTGTAAAGGAAGCTTCTTGGAAATAATGTTTTAAAAATCCATTCATGCCGTATAAGTTAAAAAACATTCTTCTCGTACTTTTTTCGGAAAAGTCAAAAAGTACCACGTACGAAAAATGACAAAAGATTCCTTTCATAACATCTACTAAAAACTCACCGAAGGGTAAAATTGGATTTAAACTATTTTAAGTGGATGAAATAACATTACATATTGAGGGAACGTGGATGTGGATGATAAAATACACCCCATTAAATACGAAAGTATAAACAATCTCGGATAAAAATGAGATTGTGATCTTTTCCCTTACCTTAGGTCCGATTTGCTTCGAAAGTGTCTGAACCTCATGTATAATGATTTAAATAATGTTATTGACTTATTCCAAAATCATAATTATTGTTATGATATCATATATGGTCATATTCATAGCTTCTTAGTAGTGATATTTCATTTCCACTTGTTATTCGGGTGTTTATAACTTTTTGTTCTTATGCATGTTTTGTCGAATAAATTCTTATTATTCTCTTTAAGTTATAGATACATCATTTACAGAATGGTATTAATGTACTATATATCATATTTATTCATTCAATTCATTTATATAATCATTATGCAATGAATATCATGTAGAACGAATCACATCACATCGTGGAGACAGTATTTCGTACGTACGCACGAGTGATGATATCGTTCCCATGATCGTGGAAACGTATTGGAGTGTATGTATACTATTTCATAATCAATATCACTTTATTATAATCGTATATAGTAATTATTTACACCATTATACCCATCCAAGTATGGTGGTGGTGGAATATAGATTACACCACAGCGTGGAGACGGTATTCCGTACGTACGCACGCGCGGTGATTTTGTTTTCCGTAGGATGGATAGATGGAGAAATAGGGTTGTTTAATACTTATAATAACATATAAGTATGTAAGTGATACTTATGTTATTACTTCATAATGAAATAACTAAATAAGAAGAATTGGAAGAAGAAATAATGATGAAAGAATCGGTAATAGAAATTACCTCTTCTTTGAAGCGCTTCTTTGAGATCTCCTTTTCGGGCACTAAAATCGGTCTTTGAAGAAGAACAGGACATCTAGGATGTCTCTAGGGAATTGGAGAGAAGAAATTGGTAGGGTTTGGCGGAGCTTGAAGGCTCAATGTGGTGTTAGGAAGAGGGGGAGGATGTGCCCTTTTATAAGGGAGGAGAGGGGCCCCATTGGAATAACTAAAAATATTATTTTATTATAAAGTCCAATTCGTTTTTAATATCTCCAAATTGATATATTTCGAATATAAGGTTGGTATAGGTCGAAATCCTCTCATCCAATATAATTTAGACAAGTTTAGGTATCAATATTAACCTTATCATTTAGATTTAACTTTAAGTTAGATAATTTAACTTTTACTGTGTCTTCTTGTTTTCTTACACTATATGGTTAATAAACATACTATATCAAGCCAAAAGAACACCAAGTTGTTTATTATTAATATATATATTCTTATCTAAGTCATTTGGACGAGCCTTATATTTTTAGGAATAAAATAACAATTACTAATATAATATTTGTTTAAAAAAATATTTTATATCTATTTTTTCACTATTTAGTAATTGATTTTTGTGAAAATGATAACTGAATTATTAGTTAAAACAAAGATAATTAAATCAATACTAACATGTCATATTAACCTATAAAATTATTGGAATTCATAAAAAGTATCATATTATATTTATTTGTGTATTTATAATATCAATAATTCTACTTTTTCACTATTATGGTAATTACTGCATCATCATTATGTCATAAATAAATTAAATTATTTAATGTATAAAAATTATAAATAAAATTTCATTATGTAGGAAATATTATTGGATTTCTAATGAATATTTACTATCGAATTTATCTTCTGTATAACGCTATATTAAAAATTATTTACTTATTAAACATTGATTTTAACTATTTTAACCCTTCTTTAAATAAATTAATAATAAATGTCCTAATCTAATCCAAGTGGGCCTAAATGGACATATTTTATTCCTAAGGTTGTTTTTGGTCGAATTACACTTATCCAATAGAATTAGGACATGTTTTAGGGTAATAATAATAACACTTTTACCCTTAATTACCCTATTTACTTTTAACTGTGGTAAAAAAATTAAAAAGTTACGTTTCACCAAAAATTATTTTCATCTCATTGAACCAAATTTTAGTCATTGATATTAACCGTGTCTCTCGGATTTTTGAAATTCCACTCACAGAATTGGTAAAATTATGTTTTATGAAAAATTCAGTTTTTTAACTACCACTTATTGGTTTCACTATTCATCAAAAATTGAAAGTTTTCAGAAAAATAACAAAATTTCACCCTAGGCTAATTTCGATATTCTGAATCCAAAAATGAAGTCCATTTTGGAAAATAAAATTTATAAAATTTCAAAAAGTGGTTATTACTATTCATAATGGCTAGTTTTAATAATATTTTAATAGCATATCATTGTTTAGTGAAACTCGGTATTGCGTACGACGCAATCTATCGAATAAGGTCGCGGTTGCGTATAAAGCAAGCCAAGCTAGTGTTGTGTGTAGTGAAAGATTCCTTTGATTATTTACATAATATAAAAACAAAATAATTCTCATAAAAGTCTCGGGCGTTACAGTTTTCAAGAAATATCTTGATAATTTTTTGGTGGGATTCTTTGATGATATCTTGGTATATTCAAAAATCTATGTAGAACATGAGGACCACTTGTAGATTATTCTAAAAACACATAGAAGGAATAAATTATATGGGAAGTTTATCAAGTTCGAATTTTGGAATCAATCAGTTTCTTTTCGTGGACTTATTCTATCTAAGGATAGAATCCTAGTCGATCTTGCAATGAAAAAGGCAATCCAAAATTGGCCGACACCAACAAACATAACTGAGGTACGCAATTTTATTGTCTTAGTGGGTTACTATCAGCGTTTCATTCAGAATTTTTCCTGACTGGCTATCCCGCAAATCATTCTCACACTTTAAGAAGTTTTGTTGATGTTGAAAAAATAATTTATAGAATTCTTTGAGGAATTGAAAATAATATTGGTCAATGCTTTAATTTTGAATCTTCCATTTGGATTTGATTGATTTTAAATATGAAAATATGCATTAAAGTATGGACAGGGTTCCATCCTTATGAAAAATGATAATGTTATTGTATATGCATCAGGACAGATGAAGAATCATGAGAAATATTATCCAACTAAGGATCATAAGTTAGCAACCGAAATATTTTCTCTGAAAATATGGAGACATTATCTCAACCGAGAAATATGTGAGATTTATACGGTCCACAAAAGTTTAATATACATTTTAATACAAAAATAACTCTACATGTGGTAAAAGAGATGGCTCCAGTAACATAATGATTACAATTGATCAATATAGTACCACCCATGAAAGGTGAATAAGGTGGAAGATGCACTAAAAAGGAAAGATCGTGGACTTTTAACTCAAATGAGGATTAAGATAGATCCTTTATTTTTGGATCTATTAAAGATGGATATGAGAATTGTTAAGGTAGGTGAAACATCTTTGATCTTTTAAATGATTATTGAACCATCTTTATTAGAGAAGAAAAGAATCTCTCAATCTGATGATTAAAATATGCATAAAAAATTAATGTAGTAATGGATGGGAGATTGGCAGACTTCGTGTATGGGGAAGGAGTTATATAATTTTGGAAGAGGATATACGTTCCATCAGAACCAAATTTATAAAGGTAACTATTAGACTATTTTCATAGCTCAAATTTCTCTATGAACCTGGGTAGCACATGTATGTATAGAGATCTGAAGGAATATTTTTTGTTGGATAATATTGAGTAGGAAATTGCTGACAACGTTTTAAGGTGTCTTGTATGTCATCAAGTGAATGTATAGAGACAACATCCCAATGGATTAATTAAACCTCTACCTATTATTTTGTTGAAGTGGGATAACATTATGATGGATTTTGTCAATGGACTACCGAGGATAGCAATAAGAAATGATGCAATATGGGTAATTGTCAATCTTATCACAAAATATGCACACTTCCATCCCATAAGAGAGGATTTACCACTTTATTTCGTGAAAAACATATTATTAATGATGTTTTAAGGGATTATGGTGAACCTATATCGATTATGTCCGATCGAGATCCCCAAATTACATCAATATTCTAGAAAAGTTTCCAGAAGACATTGAATACTAAGCTTTGTATGAGTACTACCATTTACCATCAAACTGATGGACTATCTAAAAAGACTATTCAAACTCTGGAAAACATGTTATGATCATGCTCTCATGACATCCAAGGTATTTGGGAATAATACTTGCCTTTGGTGGAATTTCCATACAACATTAGTTTCCATTAATGTATTCAAATGACTCTATATGAAGCGTTATATGGAAAGAGATGTTGAACTCTATCTAGTTGGGATGAATTTAGTGATAGAAAACATATAGGCCTGAAACTTATTGAAGAGACCACAACAATGGAGAAAACAATCCAAGTCCATATTAAAGCATACAAAAGTTGACTGAAGAGTTATGCTGACAACCGGAGAATGGATTTTTAATTTCATGTGGGAGATCATGTATTTATGAATGTATCTCCATAGAAGGGTGTCTTCTGGTTTGGTAAGAAAGGAAAATTGTGCCCTCGATACATCAGACCATTTGAAATTTTGGAATAAATCAGAGTTGTAGCTTACCATTTAGGAATGCCTCCAAGTATATCCAAATTTCATGATGTTTCCCATGTTTCGTTGTTGCAAAAATACATGTCAGATCCAATACATGTACTCACCTATGAGGAAGTAGAACTTCAACATGAGTTTTCATATTGTGAAAAGACTATCGGGATTCAAGAAACAAGAGAGAAAATATTGAGAATTCCAAAATCTCTTCAAGTAATGGTTCATTGGTAGAACCCGAATATGGAGGAATAAACATTGGAACATGAGGATGTTATGAAGAAGAACCACCCAAATCTTTTTGGTGGACCTTATACAAAACATTTCAAGGGTGAAATTTCCGAAGGAGAGAATAATGTTGCACCCCAAACATTTTATAGTATGTTTCTAAGAAATAAATTATGTTATAGACATTATATCATCAAGAATTGAGTTTCTTTGAAACAACAATTGGTTATATAGGAGATAGTTATAGCCTTTACATTAAACAGATGTTTCCCACTCGTGTGTTTTAAATTTTGAAAATCTCACATACACGGTTGTGTTTATGATGATATTTAGTGTCGGATGGAATTAACATAATTATTGGTGAATATTAAACTACCATTATGAATAGTATCATACCCTTATGAATACTAAATTACCCTTATGAATACTAATATTAATCTTATGAATGGTATCCACATCCATGAATTTATAAGTAAATTTAGGCACCTTAAAATGAAGTTGTATAATTTGTGTGTTTATATTTTTCGATTAATTAATGATTTTAATTAAATATTAAAATAGAGATATATAGAAAATTATTTAGGCAAAATGGAATTCATTTTTGGTTTATGCACATCGAAAAATGGTTCGGGTGATTTTTTGGGATTTTTTTGGAATACTTGAATTTTTGATGAATAGTAAAATGCGCTAATTTACGTTAAATACCAAATAAGGGATTTATTGAGTCATTGATGATGATCTGATGATGTAAGCCCAATTGGTTCAAAGTCATAGGCATTTATTATTTTTCTTTGTCATGTAATACTTACTATTACTTGACTTATGAAGGAATAATAAATTAATGATTATAATATTAAGAAACCTCCTCTCCCCTCCCCTATATAAACCACCCATCAACCCTCTTCCTCCCACACCATTCAAGCTTCATGCCTTGATTAAATACTGAAAAATACTTTTCCAAAGACCACTCCCCACGTCCAAGACCCAATGGATAAACCAAATGGCTAAAAACAAAGTCCTTAATGAGTTTCTAAAGGAGGAGTGCTCAAGAGGTGAACCTCGCTTCCTTTTTCTTTTAATTATTTTTACAAGTTCATTTATTTTGTTCTATCATCACATTTAACCACATCCAAAAGACATAATAATTCCAGTACCATATATGTACAAGTTTTTCATTATGATAATAGAATATTTCATAATAATCTCACTTTCCCCCTCCTTTTATACAGTAAATGCAAACATCGTCTAAGATGTGTCAATTTATCACACTCAAGTAAGACAAGGATTCAATTTTCATTACTACCTTCAATACTAGCCATGAAACCATTTAAATTTGTAAATTAGGTTATAATATATTTATTTTATCTTAATTAATGTTCTATAATCCTTTAAAATTACTAATATGATATAGTTATACAAAAAAAGATTGTTTTGCACAAAACTATGAAGCCAAATCCAAGCATTTATTTTTAACTCATCGAATGAGTCATCCATATGGTATATAACCATAATCATTATAAGAAAATTTATATCTCCTTAATGGAACTAATAATAAATATTAACAATTATGGATGTATAACCATATTTCAAAACCAACATATAATCATGAATACAAGTAAACAGATCATGAAAACCAAAGAAGAAAATGCTACCAAAAAAAAAATTGAATATCTTAAACCATCATAAATGCCATTCACGAACCTAATAAGGTCATAAAATAACTATATAATTTTTATGTGGCTCTTTAATTATTAATTAGTGAATCTAAATATTGTTATTCAGGTCGTTAAGAACAATCAAGAACACCTTCAAGCATATGGTAAGGGATCCCCTCTCTCACTTTGGTTCAAGAATCTTTCATATGTTGTTCTATTTTATTTTTATTTCCTAATATTGGGGTATGTTTTCAAAACTCCCCCATACTAACATTATCATATATAAATAATAATATAACCATTTACATCTCATTAATTCCTCACAAGATCAGTCGCTTCACAGCCGAAATGTTTGTAAAGGAGTTTGTCATCTCACATTCAATTATGTGGGATTTCCATTGTGTCATATTATTTCTAATATGTGGTATATTGGTACTAAAATTTGATATATATTATCATTATACTCTTTATATTCATGGTATTATATGATTCATTTTTTGGTTATTATATTTTGGTCATATGACTCAAAAGATTACAATGTGGTAACGAACGTAGCCTCAATTCTCACTCCATTGTGACTTACATAGTATTGTGCACCAACTCTTTATTATGTGTTGTACCTAATTATAATTGGAGATCACTTATCAATTGAAATTAATTTCTATTTAAATAACTATATTCTCATATCATGGATATGATTATTGACTAATCTATCTACCAGTTTACTTACAGTATTTATTTTGAATGTTGTTTTGATTGTGGAAATATTGATGAATCTATATACCATATTCTACTCGGATAATGTAAATTCATGTTGAACATCTATTGAATATATGAATAAATAATTATTTGGATGAAGATGTGGGTGAGGCTCTTTACATCCCCTCTATGCATCGGTAGGTCTCAGAAAAAATCAGTTTGGCAACAAACCCTTCGAGTTTGATTCCAAAAAGAAAACAGGTTTCCACCAATAGAACTAAACCGTTTTTATTGTATTAACATATCATTTGCTAGATACATGACCTCAATTTAATAGTACTTCTCTTTATTCATTATCAGTTATTACTATCCCTGAGTTTTTCACTTGGACAAAATCTATGGATACAGTTTCATTCTCAGTTTATTAATGGAATGAGTTTTTCATTTATTCACCATGTCATATACATTATATCAAATTGTATTCAATTCAGTTATTATTGATTCATGCATCCACCATTTTTAACCCTTACTGAGTTTTTGAGCTCACCCAATTCATCATTTACTTTCAAAATGTGAATAAGAAGTGATCATTTATTGATTTCTTGTGGATGTAGTTTTTATTTTTTTGTTATCTATTGTATTTTGTACCCTTTGCCAATGTAATTTGAGTTACATATATGTATATTGTTTCTTCAAGACTACTAAACCAATATTACCTTTGGTATTTTTATTACTTTTAAACCTACTAATATAACACTTAATGCATCGTCTCTGGTCTAGAGGGGTCGGGGTGTTACAATGATTGTTGTTCTATGATTTAGATGTTGTGTTTTTCTGATGTTATGCTCCTGCACCATGATTTTGTTCTCATATAATATTTTCATCTTAGACTCACATATTATCATTGATATGTTACTCTTAATTTAACAATCAATGAGTGTCTGATATATCATATTTAATTGTTTATGAATTCCCAAAAAAAATAATATGAGGATGATGTGTTCTATGCCTTGAAAGAAATATTGAGTGGAAGATTTCGTTGGATATGTTAAAGATGTTACATTAAATTAAATGTTCATGTTGATAAAATCCTATGAAATTAATCCTTCTATTCTAGGAATGTATGTTTTCTTGAGTCATAATAAATATTCATGTAAAATTATATAGTATGTATTTCTATAATGGTTATTACATATCAATTTTTGATGATTTAATGAAGGTATATCATTTAAAAAAAGTATGGAGCCCACTTTTTTGTTGCAATTTATTATAACGTATAACCATTAGATATTATTTTTTTAATATATTCCTCATAAGTTTCTATTACATTAGGATGACTAATTTTGGTCACTATTTTACTTGGTGTTTCATTGGGATATTGAAATATAAGTATAACAATAAATTCCCCCACCTTCAAAACAGATATATTATCTTCTTGAGGGTGTAATTAAAATCAAACACATACACGCCACACACATAGCTTCAATAATAGATAGTTATAACCCCCCGAAAAGGATAAACCCCCAACCATTATTCTAGATTGAGGAAGGAGGTCAATCAGTTTTTTAGCAAGGTCTTGTATTGAACACATTATCATACATTTATATCATCATGATATGATTAGTGATGGGTTGGTAATTTTATATCATTACATAATAGTTTCCTCTGGTAATTTTATATCATTACATAATAGTTTCCTCTATGGATTGAGCATGGAGACGTAATAATAATATGAGTTTTCCCCTCTTATGTGACCATTATGTGTAGATATAATAGAGTATAGTAAAACATATTTTTGAGAGGTTTTGGGATGATGGGAAGATTGTAATCATTTCTTACCATTTTGGTCAATCTAAAGGAGACAATATTATTGATGAAATATTTATTATATATCATCTATAAGTATAGTTTCCAATCATATATCATTAGATCGTAGATGATGAAATTCCTATGTATTTACATTCTTTATTATGGGAATGATTACATTGTATTCTGGGAATGTGAGTAACAATCCCTCATTGACATACGGTACATTATGTATGAAATTAGTGGTAAAAAAACAGTAACTATATGGATACATGTGAATGTGAATCTGATATGAAATATATATTTTTGGAACCATTAACATGTTATGCATAGCGGAGAATCTCATGAATTATATTCTAGGAAGTGGAGAGTTTTTAAATCCTCTATTATTTATAAGGACCTTATTTCATTTTTTTCAATTTTCAATTATTTAACCATTTTTTGAATATTGGAGATGTTCATATGAATTTAGGGTCTAGTAAAAGTAATAAATATTTATTGTTAGTACATATACATTATTAATATATTTAATTTAGTCATGACATACTTGAAAAATGTATCTGATTTGGATCCAGTTAAGTAGTTTAGGCTTGTTTGATATTCACTGGTTTTTTGGGAGGGTTGTTAAATTTTAAAACATAAAAACTATATTTATGTAATATAATTTTAATTATTAATTTCCCTCATTTGACATATTTTGGGGATAAACCACTCCATATCAAATTCATAACATTCCCCTCTTCCATTAGTTTTATTTTGAACCATTAAGTCAGAATCATCATGTTTTCTGTCCAATATTGACACAATATGTGAGTTGGAAATTACAGTAATGTTTTATCATTATTTTCTAAATGAATCATACTTATTAAAATTATATTCCTATCAATATTTATTAAGAATTTTTTATGATATATACCTTTTGAGGATTAATTGACTTTTTATATTCAACATGATATAAACTAATGTGGTTTTGTAGGATTTTCATAATAGTGAATTTTCTTATATATGTTTTCCATGTGTTAAATGATATGAATTCATGGTAATATTGTCATCCATGAAAAAATGAATAAAATTTTTAGATTAATTTCATGTTAGTATATGATATAAATATTTTCTAGTATATGGACCTTATATATCATTCTTGATATTCTTGTTTATTTATGGATACTCCATTTGGTACTTGTGAAAAAGTAATTTGACTCCAGACCTATGAATATATTATATTCGTTGTTTGTGTCACCAAATGAACCTTTGATTTTTCATAAGTTAATACATTATATATATAAATGTTGATTTTACATTGGAAATATCTTTTTTCCATGTCCAAGGACATCTCATAAAAAGTGTAAAACAATTCACCATAAATGAGTTTTTTATTAATTCTCATTATCATAAAGGATTTATTCCAGGAAGCATATTTTATATTAAATCATTTATTGATGATACAATAAAAATAAATTATGATGTGAGATTTCTTGGATTTTCATCCCTAGAACCAACTTGTATAGTACATGATTACATTATCGTGTTTAAAATTATTTCAAGTCAAATATTCATAATTCTTCAACATGCCATTTGATTGGGATAATGTAATTATAATATTTTTCATCTTGAAAAGATATAGAATTTCCATGTTATGAAGAGAGCATAGTGGTTCAATGACATTGTTCTCTATCCTTGTAAAATAGCAGAATGTCATTTCCTAATGTAACAATAATAATACTGGATATGTTTGGAGGGAGGCTCAAAATGAAAGTAGACACATTCCCTTAGTGTTATCCCTTGGTAATCTCCATGATATTATTGTCTGAGAACAAGGTTTTTAACAAGAAATATAAATTTTCATGTTATTTTATGTTCATATATAACAAGGTGCGTATTAAAAAATTGATATTGAGATCATAATTTATGTATATCACGGATCATTTAGGTTAATGTATTAATTATAAATGAGACAAAATATACTCATGGTGATGTGGGATATGTTGGTTACATCAAAAATTATATATTACTAGTGGATAATGACGTAAAATATTTATCCCAATTTTCGATTTTAAAATGTAAACATCATGGGACCTTTTATAGAAATTAAACAACAAAAATAAATCCATGGGAAAGGTATTTGATAAACATGTCCATTTTTAAAATTTTTATGAAAGAGAACATCAGAATATTTGTTGATGGAGTCAGAATGCAAGCTTCTTGATTTGACATATTTTTAAAAATGGATTATATTACATGATAATCATTCATTAGAGATTTTATATCATTTAGATGTTAACCTCTTTCAAAAGATACTCATTAGTGGTTATCTAAATGTATATTTTAACTAGATATTCTAAATACCAATAAGAAATACTCCTAGATGGTGAATAGTATTTTGTATATGTAATCTCAGTAAAAATAAACTATGAATTATACATCATGAAATAGATTATATTTATATTGGGTATTGGTAGATATCAATTATATAATCAAAATATATTTTAATTTATAATTTGAATTTAATAAAAAATATAAGAATTGTTTTACATTTTTTTAAAATTAAATTTTTTTTATTTTTTATCAAATAATATACTAGTGACGTTTATTTTATAAAATAGTCAATATTAGAGCTCTGAGAAATGTCAACGAGGTAAAGATGACTAAGAATAACAGTATAATTGGTAGATTTGTTATTTATTTTCATTATTAATGTGATGAAAATGACATGATATTGATAATATTTGGATTTTTACTAATGAAGGATGAATATAAATATTATTTAAGACGTTTGGGGGCAGGTGAGTGATTTTCAAACCCTAAACCAGATATAATAAATATCTCATAATATAAAATCTCTATTTAACAATTGTCGTACGTGAATGATAGAGTTAGAATATATCAATTCCAATAGAGAGATAGTGATATGTATATTGATGTCCACCCATATAGACTCCGGAAAATGATATATCATCAAGATTTCAACCACTCTCAATAATAATTCATCTTTTTTCAATCAAAAATAAATCAAGCAATAAAGATCTATCGTTATAGAACCTAGATATTCAATGAAACCTTTTATAGATTTTGGTGCACGTGTTGACAACCATTAGAGGGATTTTGTATATGGATCCTAAAGAAAATTAATCATGAGAAAAGTTACATTCCATTTATTCACCAAACAATGTGGAATTATATTATTAGGTAATTTTATATCTTTTCTTAATTTAGATATAAAATACATGAATTTATCTATTTATTTTGGTTTAATGATTTAATTTAGTCATATAATATTGACTTTTTGTTGTAAATTATATTTTGGTCACATGATGAAACCATTACACATGATTTATTACATATATTTGTGTTTATGTACAATTAAATGATGATTACACTATTCTGAAAAATGTATAAATGATATCAATGAATTTACAAGATTATTTTTTAATTATTGATTATATTTTAACTATGAATGTCTTTATATTTTTTCCTAAAATGATTCATTTTAATATAAAAACAAAATTTTATCTAATATTATACATTATCTATAAGATAA
This sequence comes from Viscum album, assembly GCA_963277665.1. NCBI lineage: Eukaryota > Viridiplantae > Streptophyta > Magnoliopsida > Santalales > Viscaceae > Viscum > Viscum album. The sequence goes on from OY728145.1 coordinate 1,645,469,178, forward strand.
CCAGTTAAATTTAGGTGATTAAAACTAATGAATGATATTTAGTATACCATATAGAGCTTCCAAATGTACCAGCCAGGTACAAATTGTGTACATCAACACTGCACGCAATGAGTTATTTCATAACGTGGATAGATATGATGACAACCATGGATATATAAAATTTAAAGGATATATGATATGGGAAAAAATGATCCCATAGAGGATCCATATTTTATTTCATAGGAAGTGAATGGCTATAAGCCATGACACAACTATACAATATTTGTAGTGCCTTGCATATGATGAATGAGAAAATGGGGTGTCCCTACTAAGAACCGTATTATATATATAATTGTTAATTCAAATATTTATAGTTTTAGGATACAGTTCATTTAGTTTCAATACAATCTTATACCTATAATATTTTGATTACATGAAACAATACTCGACCAAAGGTTTGTGATGAGTATACATGTTGAAGTCTTGTATTCACCCTGAACATTATTATATACTATGTATTCCACTAACAATTGTGTTCTATGTTTTTCATCAGAAAAATAATTAAATTTATAATTAAATATATTTGTTATCTAATCCATGTTTAATTTTGTTTATTGTACATTTCATGGAATATGGTTTTGAAATATAAATTTAATTAATTTCTAAGTAAATCATTAGAAAAATACCAATGTTTTCCACCATGTACACTTGTGTACTACAATAATTTAAAATTATTATTATTTTGTTCATACATTATAATGGTGGGTTATTGATGGTCTTAATATATTAGTCTAATTTGATTCAATTAGACTAGTTTATGGGGAATTATCATAATTAAACAATGAAATGATGTATATAATAACTATATTGCTAATGTGTGATCATTTATTGATGTAGGGATGGTCATGTGATTAGACCATCACACTGTATGTGGTCAGTTCTTTTTAATTAATGTCTATAAAATATATTTAATGTCATGTGATTTATCCTATAATGATTATTATATAATGACCAACATGTCATATATATATTTTATTTTAAAATCCATTATATAGTCCATTGGACCCCATCACATTCATGCAATTGAAATCGTATCTGAGGGGGAGCGCTTTTGTTAGAGGATAATGTCCAGGTCATGGAACTGAGGTGAAAAAATCATGGAGATACAATGTATCTAAAGGTGGAATTATACAATTTGCACAATGTTTTGGTTGATTGTGTTTTAAATAGATCAATGGTATGTTTATCACACAAAAGATAAAATAACAGGTAAAAAATATAATTATCATTCTACTTATATTTTATTTTTAATAGTTGGAAGGATTATTTTTTTATTTTTAAAATTTTCATGATCACCTATTAAATTAATTAATAATATGAAAATATTGAATAAAATAGAATCAGACTGTGCAAAAATTCATTTTCAGAAACTATTAATCAATTATGTAGAATCGAGATAATATTAACAAGTCAAATAAACTGATAAAATAGGGAATTCGTATAAGGATAAAAAATCAGTAAAAAAATGTAATTTTTTCATAGACTTCCAATAAAAAATATACGAATTTATGTAATAGTTCAATTTACATAACCAAACAATGTTTTATTGAATTCAGTATTCAATGATTTAATAGATGGATATTTTGGATTGACTTAACATAGTACACATGAAGGGGTTACCAGTCAATATGTAATTGTTGTAACTAAGAAGAAGTTGTTGAGAACATAATAAAATTTTATTTTTTCATTTTTCATTATAGGAAAGAGATCTTAAAAATATGAGTTAATGTTGGTGGAAAATAAAACCAATATAAACCCTTAATATTTCATGTTTGGCCCTGATATAGGTTATGTGAAGTGAATAAGGAAACCTTCAACTAGAATTTATAAGATGGGAGATCTTATAAAACATATGCTTAATGATATTAGTTATAGAAAAAATTGTTGGATATTAATGGAATTTAATTATTTTCAAATTTATTAATCAGTTATTACAATCAATAAAATTAATCATAATATCTTTTTGTATTTTAGATACGTAAAATAAAATGAAATTAAACATATTAATTTCAACTATATGAGGGATTATAACATCCTGACCCTCATGAATTTATTATAATGTTATTGAACTTCCACACTATATTATTCCACAAAAAAGATATCATATGTGATAGAAAACAAACATCATTAGTCACTAGTCAAAATGGATTATTGGAATGTGTTATCTATTTATCTGATGCATGTGGATGATGTAGTAAATTCACGTTAGTGTATCTTATTATTCATTTCCAATGAAAATTAAATGACATATTAATATTTTCTTGATTATAATATAATTTCTCACCATTGGGATCACAATTATGAAAATTTGAGATCAATGATAAATGATATCTACAGTGCACTATTTATAGCATTTTTTGTAGATTATATTCTAGATTTTAAACATATAGTCAGAATTATTGGAAACATTGATTTCGTATACATATTTTGTTTTAACATCACATGTGTTTTTTCAAGGATCTAAGTTTTTCATCACTTCAACACTTATTCTGTAGTATATTTATTAATTTTACTATGAGTATAAGTGTGAATACACTATTCAAAATTATTTCAATTATCTTATATGTTTATAAAATATCATGAATGAAAAACACACATGCCATATGGTTAAAAATAATAGAAATAACAAGTAACATGGGATTAAATATCATTCTATGACTAAGGATCTTGGGAACCATATAACTTGAAGAATAAGATCCTAAAGGAAATAATGTATTGGTATCCGTTATATTTTCCATGTGGAATGCAGGCCCACTAAAACATAAATTTCACCCATTAAAAGTAATAAGATGAAGAATTTTGTGTGTTCATTATTTATTATAAACATTTATTATTTACAATTTTGGTTTTGGATATTGTATATTATGCTCACATTTATGTCCAAATACTATAACAATATAGATTTCAGAGGATTATCTTAGATGTGTTTGACCAACGGGCTAATAGTGGATTGAGGATCATTACTCTGGAAATTTAATAATACCATATCACATTATAGACAAGATATATTTCTATTTTAGTGAACTATTATATTTTTCCTAGTGTGAAAACTAATATAATTTCCATTTATTCTTTATTTATAGATGGAATTTTTTATCATTGGAAATAAAGGTTATTTCTATTATAGAAATATCATATTTTATTTCATGGAATTAATGAATAATGATCTTCTTGTATAAAATAAAAAAATAGTTATTAGTAATAGATGAATAATAAATCATGCCAATCCCATATAACACACAGTTTTAGGATCATCTTATTAGAGATAAAAAGAGTAGTGTTTAAAAAACATATATCAAGATATTTACTTAGATACTTTTGATCTTATGACACGTAAATAATGTCAATATCATATAAAAAATGTATGAAAAAACACCATCAGGTAGTCATGGTCAAAGATCCACAATGATTCTATAATTTTCAAACACATATGATTGAAAACCATTGTCTTGTTGATCAAATACATGGATTATCATTCATTATTAGTTATTATAATTACATTATTAAGTATGTTTATCAATATTATTTGTTAAATTATTAATCAATTGAGATGTTCAAAAAGTAATAAAATGAGTATCAGAATAAAAATGGTAAAATGATAAAGAAAATTCAATAGAATCAAAATTATGAATATCAAAACATAGTTTAGAAAAAAATAATTAGGAATTTTTTGGATTTTAACTCAACTCATTCCGCCATATACACAAGAGTGGAATTCTATTATTGAATGGATAAACCATCGTTGATTTAACATCATAAAGTCAATGATGATTCATGAAAGTAAAAAATTATCCATTTTTTGATACACATTACATAATGAATTATATTTACAAATATATGTTCCAATTATTATGGAAACTGGTATTACATGCAACATATAGAGAATAATATGATATATATTGTTAAATGTTCGTGCATGATGTTGAAAAGTGTTTGTTTTAAAGAAAGATCATGCATAAAACTAGAACACCCATGAACAATTTTTATATTTATAGGGTATCTAAAGAAAGAAATGGTATATTAAATAATTATTCCTTTAGAAAATAATATAACATTCATAGTAAATTACCGCTTTCTTATGAGGCAGAACATTCTCATAGAGGATAATAAGAGAAATATGGACTTAAAATGTTAATTATCACTATATATAATTGTTGGTATAAGAACTTATAAAATAGTTCCCCATATTTGATGGTGTGCCTAATGTTGAAATAAATCATAGGAGAACAAGATAGGTAAGATATCTCTATAAAAATAGGGTTCTGTTCATTGATTATGGTGAATCATTATTATTAGATAATGGGGACTCTCTCTCCTACAACGATTCATAGTAGAGCCTAGAGGCCACGTGGTGATGAGAATCCATGGACTATGAGATATATTCCATATATCAAAACAATTTTTGGGTTTGGAATGATACACCGGCTTACATAACAACTATTGGATGTAAATGGGTCTTCAAGATACTATTAGAAATGTTAGGAAAAGTAAATTATGATAATGAATGGATTGGGATCAAATTGATTAGATACCATAAGAGGAATATATTTTTAAGAACATTTTCCCCAATTTTCATATCTAAATTTATCATAATAATTATCCTTGTATCATCTTATTATGAAAATTAGTGTTTCAAATTGATTTAAAAACAACTATCCTAAATGATAACATAAAATATAATGTTTATATGTGTCAAACAAGAATTTTTTAGGGTTAATTAAATGCCAATAACAAATGAAATTCCCATAAATCCATCAATGGTTTAATGATATCATCCAGTGTAAGAAAACATCTCTTCTTTTTAGGCATGTTTTTCCTTTTCTGGTCATTTTTGAGGAAAAAGGAAATTCTTGAAATTTCATAAGTACACGCTGTGCAATTTATGAGTACACTCCGTGTATTACCTTTCTACAGGAGGCTATGTGCTGGTCGTGTAGCATCCACAGACACGTCCATGGGGGTGTGATTGGAGGCCGCTTAAAGAAGAGTACAGTAAAGGTTAGTATGCACCGTTTACTTCAAAATTACACACAATGTACTTTCTTTTTTTTCATTGAACACATCGGGGTCATGTCTAATCACCATAATGCTCTTCTATTAGGTCTTGTTCGACCGAGAGCTCCGTATGACCGATGAACTTCGAAGAAACCCCGAGACTCCAACCATCCTCTGAATCAAACACCGTTTGATGCATTGGAATCACATATGTGAGTTCTCCCTTCTTCTTGAGACTCATCTTTGGATTTCTCTTCTTTTCTAAGTAATCATGGGTTGAACATTTTTTATGTTTTCCTATAACTATGTACTTCTAAGATGATTCAAGCCTCATGGTTTAAGTATATTGATCTCCCAATGCCAAGTTAGGTGGTTTGTGCCTTTTTGTTTAAGGCCATTGAGTTTTATGTGCATATTCTCCCAATACCAATGAACATGGTATTGAGCGTTTACCATTCTATCCCTATTGTTTCTATGATATACTGGTATGCCTGATTAGATGATTATACATTGTGAATAGGGTGTATTTTTTTCTTTGTATATATTTCCCTTTCATGTTTTTCTTGTTTTGACCTTTGGGTCTTTTTTTACGGTTAGGCTACTGTTTACTTTCCCAAGCCTAGTATTGTATGACGGTGTGTGTGATGTTCTGTTATGTTGTTGTGTTGTAGAATTTGAGAAAAAAAATTCATGAGTTTTTTCTTGGCCTTTACAAACTGCTACACTTGCATGACTTACACAGGGTTGTGAGAACCTGGTGTATAGAACATGGGGACATTTGGCGTTGAGGGCTTCTCCAGAGTGTCATTATAATTATATGTTGCGATAAAATAGGGGTAATTGATGTTATGTTCTTCCCAAGAGTGTCTATAGTTCCTAGACATGGTCCATAGAGGGAATTAACATTGAGTGCTTTCCTAGATCACCTTTAGTACGATACGAGACTACAGGGGGAATTGACGGTGAGTGCTTCCCTAGAGATTCTATACATTAGCTGAACCAGAGGGGTGAGACTGTTAGTGCTTTCCATAGGGTTGATTATACATGTTCGGTTGAACCAAAGGGGTTAGGTTGTGAGTACTGATCAGAGGGTTACATGTTCTATTAGCTACATTCTTACCTGCTGCTTGATATTGAGACAATGGATTGTATTTTTTTTGCCAGAGTACTTCATGTTTACTACTTTTGGTACTTTTACCCTTCCATATACTCAATGAATGTTAGGCATAGTTAATCGGGATTTTTCCTACTGGGATTTAGTCTCACACCATTTTTGGGTCAGACTTTTGGGCTGAAACTGATTATATTGCTACAGGTATTGATAAGGATATGCACCCTTCGACTTCAGGTACATGATTTGTTGTGGATCTGGAAGGTATGGGACCATGTTTTGGCTTGTGATGTTGAAGATTTTATCTGCTTCTTTTGCACATCAGTTTAACACATTTTTATTCTAGAATTTTGACTTGTTTGGATGTTTTCTTAGACATATGTATCATGCATCATTTTATATGGGTGTTCTTCAGTTTATACTCTCAATTACTGCTGAATATTATTATTAATACTTCTGCTCTTGTATGTATATGTTTACTTCCACTGTTTACTCTGCCAATTAGTGCATAGTTCCCCCACTATCACACCAAAGGCTCTCACTGCTAGCAGAAGCCTCTAGCATTCAGGGGAATGCGCATGAGGCTGTGTGACCAACCGGGTACGTGGTGCCTCTTGATGGCTTCCTGGATTGGGTGATTATAAAGTCATATATGATGCTTTCTTTTCTCATGACATACTGTCTGGATCCTTTATAATGAGATATGAATGAATAGGTACCTGGTAATAAGATGTGCCCATATGTAGAAAACATGTGTACAGGGAAAAGCCAATCTACCTCGTTTTTTGCAATTTATCTGGTTTTCAATTTTATAGTATATTTCAATTCATTGTTGGGTGATTCACATGTTTTTTGTAGTTATTGTTGATGTTATTGAGGTTCTATTTCTGTTGCAACATGATGGTATGAGGGTATTATATCTCATGCATCAAATAGTCACTTGTTATAAATCACATGACATGCATTCTTGACATTCCATCTTGGATGCATTAGCGACTGCATGTTTTTGTGATAGATGTTGTGTAGAATATGAATGGTGTTTTGATAGATGACATGATAGAAATACCATCTTCTTTATAGGGTATTGTGTTTAATTTATTTTTTAATGAAATAACAATTTTGGTTCTTGTGGTGTTATGGGACCTCATGGACCGGAATTTGGTGGATAATTGATCTATTTTCTTGTTTAAAATTTGATTAAGATGACAAACTTTGATTTTTGGGGAGTATGGGTTCTCACGGATCAAAACATGGCACTTTTACTGGTAATTTCTATGTTTTTTTAGGTTACAGAGTATACTTAAGTCTTACTGTCTAGAAAAACCCATAATACATGTTGTGTAATGTTAAGTACACGCCAAGTGTTCTTCTGTTCAGGAATAAACAGTTTTTCTTAAGTACATGTCATGTACATTATGTACACGCAGTGTAGTCTCTTACAATGTCGTAGGTCATGTGGGCCGAGTCAAGGGATGTGGAATGTCTGGAGGGAACACACTGTATTCCTGTCGAACATGCCATGTAGTGTTGAATCAGTGTCTGCCTGTGTAACCTACAACACTGACAGATAAGACCTTAAGCTATACACGTCGTGTCCACATTGAACACTCCATGTAGGATGGCCCAAGAACCTAGCCATGTCACGAACAACACATGTCAGTTTTATCCCCTAATGTACACACCATGTCCATTCAGAACACACTGTGTAGTGTCAGGCCTTGTGTTAGGTCTTGTCACCAAAACATGGGCCTGGTGAAGCTTCTCTAGTACACACAATTTCTATCGTGAACACGCAGTGTATTCTTGTTTTAGGAAAGCCATGTTGCTTAACCATATAGAAGAACTAGGGTAGAAAAAGAGGATTCAAGTACACTTCATTTGTTAAGACAATACACCGTGTATTTGGGGAGTTACATGAAATGTTTAGGCAGGAGTACATGACCATGTGAATTAATTCAGGTAACATGCCGTGTATGAAGTGTACATGCCATGTAGACATGTTTTGTAAAACGTGAATGTTTTATTTTTTTCTCTTCTTATAATTCCTTGTTTTAGTCCCTGTTAATTCTGATATATGGTGTGCACTTGACCATGTAGATTCATGCCACCGAGAAATCCTACGACTATCCTCCAGTTATATGGATGTGATCAGACACCAAATACGACTGATCAGTGACTTCCATTAGATCATCATGTTATTCCAGTCTTGGTACCAGTTGTTATACCTATTACTAGTACTGACATGCAGTTCAGGAAGGCTTCATGAGGATTAAGCAGAAATTTTAGGGAGTGCCTCCTCCTGCCCTGTCGATGGATAATTTCAGACGGGTCTTCAAGAAGTATCATCCTCTCACTTTCTCATGGGAATGAGGACCTCAGGCTGTAGAGTCATGGATAGAACCTGTGATAAAAATCATTGAGCATATGGAGATGCCTCCAAAGAGGAGGGTCAATCTCTCTACCTATATTCTATGGGATTCTCCTAAGAGATGGTGGGATGTGATCTGACATGTGGGTCCTCAGCACGATATGGCTTGGGAGGTGTTCAATTGCATCTTCTATGAATACTTCTATTTGGAGACCCTAAGGGCTGACCGGGCCCATGAGTTTATGGGCCTTGAGAAAGGTACCCTATATGTTATAGAGTATTCATCTTGTTTCACCATGATTCATCATTTCAAACCCTTTCTGGGAAGTGATGGGTTATTCCTGGTCATGATGTTCGAGTATGGCCTCAGACAGGACATTCACTCTCAGGTGAATATCTTCAGGATGACTTCTATTTCTTCAATCGTCAACCTGGTAGTTATCACGGAGCGGATTCGGAGGGAATCTAGATTTGTGAGCTAGGGAATCTCGACATCCATAGATAGTGATTCGCCAACTAATAGCCGGAAGCGCCGCAAGGATACTACACAGGGAGATGCGAGTAGGAGGGATTTATCTTCTGGTAGCCAGGTTGTGTTCTACCAGTGTTGGAGGAGCGGGCATATGAGGCCGCAGTGCTAGAGAGACCTGGTGCAGTACAGATCTTGCGATAGGTTATGACACCTTTATAATTTCTGTCAGGTCTTCTCACTAGCAGCTGGTGGCTGAGGTTCATCTAGGACCCCTCATATAGGAGCATCTCCACCAGTTTCTCAACATTCTAGGAACTAGTGTTCTTCTGGCCAATGTGGAGGTCCTGGCCACAGTGGTCAGTCACAAGGAAACCAGCATCAATTGTGTGGATCAGCCTAGAGTAGTCAGGGAGGGTCACAAAAAGGTGGAACTTGCTAGCCTTTTGCAGTGGTGCAGACCCATCAGCAGCAGGATCCTGACTTCTCTACAGGCCGTGGTACGATCCTAGTTTCCTTAGTTTAATCTTCAGCGCTTTTCGATACTAGTGATATTCATAGCTTTGTATATGCCGCTGTTTTGAATATCCTTGGTCTTTTTATCTTTTATTCTACTGATGTTTGACACTAGACACTCTGTTGGGGACAATAACATCTAGTTTTCTTCAATGCAAGGAGTTCCCTCTCATGGTTGGTGGGTGTCACTTACTTTGGGATCTCGATGTCCTAGAAATGACATGGTATTATGTTATTCCTTAAATGGACTAGATAATTCCCTTTCAGATAGTTTTTGGCTATTATCTCCGAAGGGTGAGTTTCCTATCATCAGAGGGTGGATGTTTTCTTCATAAGAGGGAGTGGGATTTCCAGTCGTGCAATGTGGGTCCAGAGCATCATGGGATATGAGAAGTTATATCCCAAATTTCTGGCCTTTATCCCAATGACCAGGGAACATCACAATTATACTTTCCTCCAGTGGTGGATCATTATTGTGATGTCTTTCCTAAGGACTTTTCAGGATTTCCTCTGATGTGTGAAGTAGACTTTTCTAATGAACTTATGCCAGGGGCATCACCGGTGTTCATCCCTCCTTATAGGATAGCTACACCTATGTTGTAGGAGCTCAAGAGGTAGCTGGAAGTGTTGCATGCAAAGGGTTTCATCCGACCATGTACTTATCTTTGGGGCTCACTTGTCCTATTTATGAAGAAGGTAGATGAAAAAAACATGCTTTATATGGACTATCGGATGTTGAACAAGTTAACGGTCAAGAACTGATATTCCTTTGCTAGGATTGATGATCTCTTTGATCAGCTTCGAGGAGCCCTATTATTACCGAAGATTGACTTGAGGTTCGGTTACCATCGGATGTCCATTACACTATCTGATATACATTTTACAGCCTTCTAGAGCAGGTGTGGTCTACACGAGTACTTGGTCATGCCATTAGGTCTCATGAATGCACATGCAGTTTTCATGGAACTGATGAATTGAGTGTTCCGTCCATACTTGGACTCTTTTGATGTGGTCTTCATAGATGATAACATGGTGTAATATCACAATTGACATGACCATGCTACCCATCTTGAGATCATTTTGAGTTCACTAAGGGAGTATCAGTTATACGCTAAGCTCTAAAAATGCCACTTTTGTATGGATCAGATTCACTTCTTGGGTAATGTTATCACAGAGGCAGGAGTATCAGTAGACCTAGATAAATTGAGAGTTGTAGTTTCTGGGGAGTAACCAAACAACGTATTTGGGGAGTAGAGTTTTATTGGGTTAGCTGGATACTACAGACGTTTCATACTAGACTTTTCACGGTTAGCAGTACCCTGACGAGCCAGACTAAGAAGGGTGTAATGTTCATATGGTCAGATTCTTGTGAGTAGGACATTCAAAAACTGAAAGGGTGGTTGACTTCAACACCAATAGTAGTCTTTAGAGAGCTGGGAAAGAGCTATACTATTTACTTTGATGCATCAGGTATCAGGCAGGGAGATGTGCTTCATTAGGGATATGGAGTCATTGCGTATGTGTGTCGGGAGTTGAGGCCACGTGAGAGGAATTACCCAATGCATGATATGGAGTTGCCAGTTGTTGTTCATGCTTTAAATTTTTGGAGACATTATCTTTTGGGAGAGAATTTTTTGGTTTTCACAAACCACAAGAGTCTCAATTACATCTTCACTCAGCGTGAACTGAATGTGAGACAGCGTAAGTGGTTTGAGTACCTACAACCTTTTGAAATTGAGCTTGGCTATATTCCTAGGATGGGCAATGCAGTGGCTGATGTGTTGAGAAGAAGAAATCAAATACAGGTAGTTCATGAGGCCATAAGGGAGTGACATATTATAACCATATTCTATGAGATTAATTTGGCGGTTCACGATAGACATGGGTTGACTTTTCTATCTTCTGTAGTTGTTTCCTCTACCCTTCTTGATCGATTGCGAATAAGGCAGCTATTAGATTCTGAAATCCTAGTCCAATGAGAAGGTGTGTTAGGAGAGGACCCTATTCTGGGATGGACCATAGGAGAGGATGAGATGTTGTGTTTCGAGGGGCGCGTATGGGTGCCAGCAGAAATTCGAGAGGAGATAATGTAGGACATTAATTCCTCAGTTTGGGAAATCCATCCTGGTGTCACCAAGATGTAATGTGATCTACATCGTTAGTTTCGGTGTCCAGGTATGAAGAGGGATGTTTTAGGTTTCTTCATTAGGTCTTCCACTTGTCTGTAGGTGAAGGAAGAGCATCAGCGACCAGCATGGATTTTACAGAGGTTACCCATTCCAGAGTGGAAGTGGAATGACATCATGATGGACTACGTGACTAGTTTTCCGAGGTCGTCTCGAGGGAATGACGCAGTTTGGGTGTCATTGAAAGACTTAAGAAGTTTTCCCACTTCATTCTGATCAAGGAGACCTTTAGTGTTCATGATCTGCGGAGATTGTACATCTGAGAGATTGTATGTCTTCATGGAGTTTTACACTCCATTGTTTCAGATAGGGAATCACGTTTTACTTCTCGGGTCTAGAAGGGGCATCCGAAGGCATTCGGTACACATGTTATTTTGTGTATAGCTTACCATCCCCAGACAGATGATCAGTTCAAGCATGTGATTCAGGTTCTTGTGGACATGCTCTGAGCATGCATTCAAGATTTTAGAAGTTCTTAGGTGAAGCATATACCTCTTGTAGAGTTTTCCTAAAATAATAGTTTTCAAGAAACTATTTAGATGGCACCTTATGAGGTTATGTACGGTAGGCCATGCCGATCACCTTTATGTTGGAGGGTGGCACGAGAGATGGATTTTCTGGGACCTCATCTTGTTCAGGAGACCACAGAGCAGATAGAGTTGATTCAGAATAGAATAGCTACTCCACAATCTCAATAGAAGTCTTATGTTGATCAGCAGAGACGACCTCTGGAGATCGAGGTCAGGGATCAGGTTTTCTGGCGTGTCACACCGAGGTTGAGACACAAGAGGATTAAGAGACAGGGTAAGCTTACACCGAGGTATTTCAAGCCATTTGAGGTTTTAGAGTGAGTTGGGACGGTTTCCTACTCATTGATTTTACCTCATAGGTACCGAGTTATGCACAGATTCTTCCATGTTTCTCAACTTCAACGTTACTTTTCAGACCCGTCTCATGTCTCTAAACCCGAGGAGGTTGAGCTCGAAGTGGATGTTTTGTTTGAAGAGCATCCTATCCGGATTTTGGATTACAGTACAAAGGTTCTTCAGGTTCAATCTGTTCCTCTGGTACGAGTGTTGTGGAAGCACAGGAGGGTGGAGGACGAGACATGGGAAACAGAGGCCGATGTGCGAGCATAGTGGCCAGAACTATTCAGGGTTTCTTCTTCTACGTTGTGCTAGGGAAATTCAGGGACGAATTTATTTAAGGGGGGAAATCTATAATAACCCAGATCTTTTTTTCTGGTATGTTTTTTCTTTTCTGGTAGTTTTTGAGGAAAAAAATATTCTGGAAATTTTCTAAGTACACGCTCTGTATTTTATGAGTACATGTCGTGTAATGCCCCACCACAGGAGGCTGTGTGCAGGCCTTGTAGTATCCATACACACGGCCATGTAAGAGTGACTGGATTCCCCTTAAAGCAGATTACAGAAAAGGTGAATACATGAAAGGTAATTTAAACGTACACACTGTGTACTTTTTTTCCTTAAATGCACTGGTGTCGCATCAAATTTCCTGAATGCTCTTCTTTTAGGTCATGTTCGATTAAGAGCTCCGTACGATATTTGATCTTTGGAAAACCCCTTAGTATACATCCATCCTCCGAATCAATCACCATTGGTTGAATTGGAATCACATCAGTGAGTTCTCCATTCATCTTGGAAACCATCTTCTGATTTCACTTATTTTCCAAGTTATCATGGGTCGAATGTCATAGATGTTTTCTTAGATCTATGTAGTTATAAGGAAATTAAATCATTGAGGTTCAAGTATATTGATCTCTCAATGCCGAGGTAGGTTGTTTGTGTCTTTCTGTTGAATGTATTTGAGTTTTATGTGAAAATTTTCCCAATACCCGTGAAAATGGTATTGAGAATTTACCGTTCTAGCCCTATGGTTTCTCTACTATGCAGTTATGCCTGAGTAGATGATTATTGTTTGTGAATATGGTGAATTTTTTTTCTTTGGTTGTATTTCCCATTCATGTTTTGACTATTTTGACATTTGTGTCTTCTTTTCCTGTTAGGCCAATGTTTACTTTCCCATACCTAGTATAATATAAAGGTGTGATTGTTGTTCTGTTGTTCTGTTGTGTTGTAGAATGCTTGCTAGGTAGTTCATGAGGTTTATCTTGGCCATTATGCACTGCTACACTTGCTTGAAATACATAGGGTCGTGAAAACCTGATGTATAGACTATAAGTAGAATTGACGTTGAGGGCTTCTCCATAGTTTCTTTATAATTATTCGATGTGAGACCACCAGGGGAATGGACGTTGAGTACTTCCCCAGAGTGTCTGTAGTTCCTCGACGTGGGCCACATGGGGAATTGATTTTGAGTGCTTCCCCATAGCACCTTTAGTATGATATAAGACAATAGGGGAAATTGACAGTTAGTGCTTCCCCGTAGATTATATACATTAGATGAACTAGAGGGGTGAGACTGTGTGTGCTTCCCAGATGGTTGCTTGTACTTTTTCTATTGTACCATAGTGGTTAGGTTGTGAGTACTGCCCAGAGGGTTACCTATTATATTAGCTACTTTCATAGCTACTGCTTGATATTGAATCTTTATAATTTATTTTTTTCTGTTGACAACTTCCTGTCTACGGATTTATGTACTTTTACACTACCATATACTCACTGACTATTAGGCACAGATATTCGGGTGGTTCCCTAGATGGATTTAGTCTCACACTCTATTTGGGTCATGCCCTTGGGCCCAAACTGATTATATTGATGTAGGTATAAACAAGGGAAAGAACCCTTCGAGTTTAGGTACTTCATTTTCTGTGGAGCTAGAGAGCATGGGACCAAGCTGCGGCTTTGGATGTTGTGGAGTTTATCTACATCTTTTTAACATTGGATTTGCACTGTTGTATTCTAGCATTATGAATGGTTTGGATGTTTTCCTAGACATATGAATCATGCATCATTTTATTTTTGGGTTCTCCAGTTCATACTCTTAGTTAATTTTGTATATTATTATTATTTATTTTTCTCTTTTATGTATTTGATTACTTCCGATGTGTACTCAGCCAATGAGGGCATAGTAACCCCACTATCACACCCAAGTCCCTAACTTCTAGTCGGTAGCCTCTATCGTTTGGTGGAATTCACTTGAGTCTATGTGACTAATTGTGTATGGTGAGCCTCTGTGTGGCATCCAGAACTAGGATGTTACGTCTAGGGGATGAACCATTCGATGCATTGAATCTATACATGATTTTTAACAATAATTATAAATTCAATCCATGTGATTACAAGATGTTTATTGGGAGTGTATTTGTTTCATTATATAAAATGTTTTGAAATTATACTTATTTGAAACAATATAGAATCCTTCCAAGATGTTAAGTGATGATTGATCTCACAACACCATAATATTTTAAAATATGAATATCAATTTTGATCGTTTTTATTGACGTAAAACACAAAGAATATATGAAAACATAACATCACATGACATTATGATATATTTTTTAACCAAATAATCCAAAACATTAATAATATATTAATTATGCAACTCTTTGTCAAAAAAAATATGATACTACATTAAAATATTATTTTTAAAACATTGAAATTTTAACATAATAGTTATGTCGGTGGCTATGTATAACAATAATTGAAATATTTAAATTTTATGGTTTGCACATTTATAAAAATATTCGATAGTAATCTATGTATAAAAAATATATAAGAATCATTTTTAATAGAATGAATAAATTTCTAAAAAAATTCCAATCGAGGAATAATGGTTTATTTTTCACAAAATTTGAAATTAATTCATAAAACACTATGAAAGTTTATTTATAGTAATTATGAAATATTTTAAAATATATATATCTATATTATATTATGGATAATTTTTTATAAAATTTTGTAAGGATCAATTTTATCATTTAATAGAAATATTACTAAATTATAATTGTAAACCAACATTCCATTTTAATATTTTAAAATGTTCAATTTTATTTTCAATTGGGATAAAATAAAACTATTTTAATAATTTAAAAACATATGCATTATATATGTATTGTCAATATATTTTGGATATTTTTTTGATATTAATAAATTTTATTCTGAGGAGATAATTCTCTTTGGACGACATATTTTTTATCATGAATGTAGGTATAATTTTTAATTAGATTTTGAAAATTCTGTGAATGGAATTTTTAAAAAAGGATTTATTTTATTTCTAAAAAGCATAATATATAATATATAATTACTTAAACATAATTTTTTACCATTAATAATAGTAAAAAGTTGAGAAATTATTTACAATAATTAAAGTAATAATGCATTTACTCTGGGGATAAACTAAAATGATAATGTTTATCCTGACACACTAACATATAAAACACAAATTATATTGCAATATAATGACACTATCATCAATATGGAAATATAATGGAATATTTTAGAAGATTTTCGTAGGACTAAATCATATGTGTAATTGATTTTTGAAAAATACCAAATGTCCCCCCACATATAAAAGGGAACCACCTCTTCTCCCATCATAACACTCCAAAATTAGATTTTTTAGTATATAACTAAAATAAACTATTCTTTTAATCCCTAAAAACAACATGTAGTACGTTTTTAGATAATATGTCTAATCCATATTACATTACATTAATTTTAATTTGTTTTTCCAAAGAAGAGGAAATGTTATTAACTATGAGAATTCATTTTACAAATTATTGTACTAATAATAACATTAAAAATTTAAAAAATAATAACACAAATATATCATAATTACTTATAAGTTATTATTTTAATAGATTAAACTATATCCATATCCTCTTCTAGGAATTTTAAAAATAACATGCTAATCATGTGTATGGTGTAGTACTACCTAGTGAACCGGTCTAGTTCATTTTCCATCACCACCATTCAATCATTAATGAAATGATGAATTAAAATAATTTATGTTATAATAATTATATTATTATACATATATCATTAAATTATTATGAAAAACATCACACATTCCATTCTCTGAGAGATAGAATAATGTTTCTCATGTGTACAGTAGACTACCGCCTCATAATGAAAAGTGAATTGCATTTCAATTAATTATTATATTGATGGGAGGTTAAATTTTTTTAATGAATATAAATAAAATTTAAGATATAAAAATATTTATAGTAACAAATATATTCTAAAAATTCTTACCATCCAATCCATTCAAAATTAATAACCTCCCGTGTGTGTTTGTGTGTACCATATCCTCCACATAGCGATGTGAAATGTTTTCCCATTCATTTTTATGTTGATGGTAATAAGGATATATTATATTGAAAAAAAATTATATATATAACATTAAAATGACTATTTAATGATATATTTTTTTTATTTCATTTTACTTTTTTTAAAATATTGGAATCATTGTTCATGTGTAACTGTTGCCTACCATCTCCACGAATAATGTTATACATTTTATATAAAATACTTTTAAATATTACTCTAAATAAAATTATAATTTATATATATGATATTTATATCATGGGTAACATTATGGATATTATTTTTCCATCATCAAATTAAAGGGATAGTTATTATAAAACCAAAATGTAAAAAAGGAAAGATCAATTATCACCTAAAATATTGATTTTATGAAAAATTGCTAATAAATAATTGATAAAGATATATAATAAAATTAAATATGGTATGATATATAGGATTTTTATTCATTAACTGATTATTAATAAATGTATATTTATTATACATTATGTTTATGAATATACAAATTAATTCAAACTTGGGGTATGGTTTTCCAGTATCACTTTTATTTCTATATGAAATACACAAAAATAAAAAAAATACATTTATTATGTTGTATATAATATCCCATTTGATATTTTATATCATGAATGAATATATATTCATGGAATTTATTGATTCGTTTTATATTACCTCTTCCATATGGGGTATCAATCGAAAGTTAACAATAAGGAATGGGTCTATTTCATAATCTAATCATTATTCAAGACTGATTTTAAGTATCCACTATGTAAATTATTTGAAATTTATAAATTAATATCAATTTTTTTCCATTTACTTTTTGATGATATTTTTCTGGTAATAGTAACATTTTCTAAATCTTTTGAATTAAATATCATAATTATTTATTTATTTGGAAAATTTTACTGTATTTATCTCCTTTTTCGTAATACAATTTTCATAAAAAACATGATTACTAAAAAGGGTTCAAAATTTTATACCGATTTGAAAATAATTAATTATATAAAATTTTAGGCATTTTGTCTATTTGAAAAATGTGTCAAATGGTATATTCATGTCATTTTTAAAGCAATTACCATTTGTCTCTTACCAAAATTATTAAGGGAATCATTATTTTAACATCTACGACATGAATGTAAATTCCCTATATAATGACCACTAATTGTTTTTATGATTTTATTACATGTTTCAAATTTTTATTTTTAATACAAAGTAATTTCAACATATTTTTGGATCTTTTGTATTATAAAAATTTTAATTGAAAATAATTTTTCCTAAAAAGTTTTTTAATGATATTTTTATAGAATTCATATTTAACAATAATGTTAACCATTTTTTACATAGAATCCATATGGGGTAATTTGTATTGGTAAAAATCATAGTATTTCATTAGATTTATTATGATATGATTCACCTGTAATGTAATGTTTAATTGTCGTTAAGAATATTCCTATGGATGGTTTATGATTATGGTTATTGATTATGAAAATTATTAAAAAATGTTCATGATTTGTTTTCAATATGATTGTGTATAATGATTATGATTCAAAATATTCAAATGTATAATGTATTTGACATATAATGTGGTCTGTGGGGCCTATAATTGTATATCATCTAGATGAATCTTTAGGTATGGCAAGACAAATTTCCATCCTCGTTTTTCTGAGCCCTACAAATTAACATAATATATCTCAATAGAAATCCTTAAGTGTTCTAAAACTTTTCATGAGGCATTGAATATATTTTTATGATGTTTATCATTTTTCACTTCCTCATTATTGAATAATTTATTGATGGCCACATTATTATTAAATTATTTAGAATATTCAGGGATAACATTCATGATCAAATGAATTTTTATATGGAAGTAATTGAATACTGTTTAATTATTCCATTTTATGATCATTTTATTGATAAAATGGAATGATATTTAGAAATATACCATGATATATTGATTATTATTATTTTATCATGATCAATTATGTTGTACGTTTACCCTTACTAAGCATTTGACCTTAATCCTTTCTTATGTATATTCTCCCGCAAATAATGAGAAGTTTTTTTGATTGATATGTACAGAAAAAATATGATAATTAAGTGTTTACACATGTAAAACACTTTATGACTTTTATATATTAAATTTTATTTATAATATATTGTATTATTATAGTTTAACAAAACTATATATCTATTTAACACTATATGAAGTCATTTCATTTATCATATGTCAATGTAATAAACCAAACACCAGAACCAATCTACTAGCATTAGGGCCACTATAATTGGTATTAGAGAAACATTATCACAAACCATGGAAACTATATTTTTGAATAAAAATTATTATAGAACCTAACCATGAGATTAAAAAATATAATTATTATATTATGTCATCTAATGTTTAGTAAAGATTTTATTTTGTGGTATTTCTATGAAATGTACAATTTACTGGAAACTAAATGTTGTTGAGGTTCAATAACACATGTTCGTATGGGGGATAACTCTAGAAAGAGTCCATTAGGCTTGACCTGATAATCCCCTATTGAATGAAAAATAGACTTCGTGTGCATCATGTTCAGTAATCCAGAAGATATTTTTAAATTAATTAAATTTTATTTACAAAAAATAATGATGTATTTGAAAGTAACGAGAGCTCCAATAAACCTATTTTTTGTTATTATGACATTACATATGCATTGTGTCTGGAATTTATTTTCTGTTTTTAAATGGATTCAGCATTAAAAATTATTTTTTAAATGTTATAATATAATAAAATATATGAACATGTTTTTTATGGTTTCCTAATATAATGAATGATAACCTTATCATGCACATTCTTCATATATGTATTTCCCACATAGATTATATAATGAAACTCGAGATCGATATTTTGAAAAATATTACAAATTATAACCATATTAGGGTATTTAAATTAGGTTAGGAGTATTAAATATTCATGTATGGAGATGCCTGATGATCCATCATGTATAGTAAAAATTTTAGACCAATTTATTAATCAACAACCTCCATAATTCAAATAGAATACAAACCCATTTCTAGAATAGAAATGGAAAAGTTCAATAAGGAATATATTTACTATACTAGTTTGTAGTGAATGGAGAAATTATTACCGATATCCGATCATCTATCAATTCATACAGATAAATCGTGGTCATTGATTCAAAAAACTATGGATGAGGAAGAAAATGAAAACATAGAATGTAAGTATTTCAAGATAATATTCTTGGAAAAATATTTCCCTCATGAAAAATAAGAGAATATTGAATGAATTTTATTCATTATATGATATGGGTAAGAAAAAAATTTATCTATGTATGGATGAAACACTACAATTTTAGAAAGAAATGTGGAATAATATATCCATATTTTAAGGAGAATGAATATATAGTTCATTTTTTGGACTATAAAAAAACTTTGATGGTCACTACTCTAAAAAAATTCTCTTCATATGATAAAAATGTATCATGGCCTATTAGGATAGATAAATAATTTTTCTTATCAAATGGATTATATTGGAATCAAATAATGAAGATGATTTTAGGGAATTAATGATGAAGGGATGAATGTAATGAAGTATTTTCGCACATTTCATTCATGTGGAATGAATTAACATGTTACGTGATTAAAAGTAACACAATTTCACATTTAGTGTAGATAAAAATTCCATTATACTCATGAAGTAAATGTTAATGGAGAATCTCACCCTGTATATTTCTTAAACAATAATTATGTGGGTATGTATTCCATGTAATAATCCATGATAAAAGGGAATATAACTCAACATATTATAAGGGATCAATGTTAATATTATACTATAGATACAACTGACATGCAATGATTAAAATTATTTTTTATTTGGATACATTAAATATATTTTAAAATTATTTTATTGATGATATTTTAATTATAAGAAACATCGAAATAAAATATTTATTCTGATGTATTATATCATTAATTATTTGAAAAAATGTGTTGAATGGGAAAAATGAATGTGATTCAGTGGGGAGTTTATATTATATAAAGAATCATGAGTAAGGTAATATAAACATTAATATGATATTTTGGTTTATAAATTAATGAAAATTATTTTCTTGTGGTATATTAATGTTGACCATGAAATTGGTTAATGATTTTATGAATTTTGTAATCGTTGACATTGTTTATTGAAATATTGAATCTATTAAATATATTCAATAAATTATGATTTTATTTTTTAAATAATGCATGATATCATTATAGTTTCATGGTGATAAAAGTATTCATATAGTTATAATGTGTCATCAAGAGTCACTTTATATTTTTTGGGAAATAATATGGTGATTTTGTGACCGTCCATTTAAATTAATGGAATACTTATTTGGAAAGACATAATTGGACATGAATTCATATTAACAATATATGTAATGGATTATGTTAATAATTGGGTGTTATTAGATTAATATTTTAAAACATTTTGGTTTTTTAAAAATATGTAGAGACTGTTAGAATTAATTTTTATTATAATGATATGTTAAATTTTCATTAGCAAAAAAATTCATCCTTGATTATCATTTGATAGAGTATGAAATGAATATGACATTTATATAAAAACAAATAGAGAAAACAATTATGCATACTAAATATATTGATATGAAGTTAGTATATTTTTATAGGCTAGAAGATAATTGAGGTCCTCTAATCATGGAAATGGATTTCGAAACAAAAAATTTATCCTTATACATTTAAATCTGTTGAACAGATGGTCATTCCATCAATATAAGAATTATGAATTTGTGGTCGTTAAATTTTCAAGATCATACACTTTATTATGTTAAATTATCTCTATAATATTATGTAATTATTTATTATATTATTTTATATTTATATATTCATAATCCATTAATGTTATCCTTTTTATAAAACTAATATGTTTTCTTCTGTATGACCATCATTAATCCATTTTAATCTTATAGAAAGCTAGTTTTGTTACCCCAATTTAAAATGTGTGGTTTCGAAAATGGAATATTCTTATTTTAAACCCATTATTACCATGATAAATATTAAATTTGAGGATTCAATTTTCTTAATAGTGTAGAATGTTACAGAATTAGATTTTAAAACTATAATGTAATGTTCAATAACATATATGACAGTCTACATAAACAATATAAGTATAAATAACATTATAATAATTCATGATATATTTTTTTATGTAAATTCTTTCTATTTTATTTGTTGTGATGAAAATAATGTCATGTTTAAAGAAAACAAAACACTCTATTAAAATGTTATTATTTAAACAAGGCTATATTATCCACGATATTAAGATGGATGGAATAAAAAATATTATATAAATTAAATGTTTTAACAGTGTAAAAAATTCATTAGAAAAATATTTATTAGAAATATAATAAAACAATTAGAAAAGAGAAAAAATTTTCTGAAAAAATTATTTTTCATAATAGTAGATTTATAACACATTGCATTGATAATTTATAATTAATTATTACTACTTAAAAAAAATAGAAAAAATATTACATTAAATTTTAAAATATAAATATGAATACTACCTTTTTGTGATTTTCATATAATTTTATGAAGCTATTAATTTTTTTATGACTACTGATAAATATTGAATTTTATTAGAAAATTGTATTTTTTATTTATAAATTTTTTTATTTGATAAAATTTTCATTGTATCATAACATAAATGGTATTAATATTTATACAATATTGGTACTTATAATGAATTTTATATTGATTTTTTATGAAATTATTTTATACTCTTGAATTTTTTTATTTGAAAACCCAAATTTCCATCACTTCAATGTGTTAGATGTTGAATTAGATTTTACCAATCCAGTAAATAAAATTTGGAACAATGTATTAAAAATTTGGAACCATAAAAAATTATTTTATATAATAAGTTTATATTAATTATTTAACACAATTATATGTAAAAATAGTAAATAGTAGATAATACGATTAATGTAAATAATATGTTTTTTGGGGGTTAGAATAATAAATATATTGTTCAAAACGACTTATAAACATAACCAAAACTAAACTAGTGTCCAAATCTATTAAATATAATCTAATTTCTTATATAATTATCCATATTTAGGCTTTTCTATTGATAAAAACGTGGTTTTATCTAATTTATTTCAACAGCACCACATGTTTCCTTCACTTAATTAATGAAGGCCCCCTCTCCCGCCATAGTCACAACCTCAGAGCCATTTTTATTATATAATACCATAAAAAAAATTTATACGTTGACATGAAAATCATATTTTTCATTTATAATATTAAAAAAATATTAAAAAATAAAAACAAAAATTTCTGATATATATTTAATTTTTTTATTTAATTAGACATGTCAATATCCCCTTATAAGAAATGAAAACCGAATTTTGTTTTCACGTGTACTATAGAATACAGCTTTATGAACCGATATAGTTCATTTTAATAATCCACCATTCAATGTAAGTATTAATGATGTATTTTTCAAGTGGATATTATATATATTCTGTAATTAAATAATTTAATAATCATCTCACATATATCTTCAAACATAATAATATATGATGAATATGATTACATCGCATGTTTGTATATAAAACTACTGCCTCATGAAGTGATGTTATTTATTTTTCACATAGTCATTACATGAAAAGTAGTAATGATACATGTTAGTAAATATATTATATATTCATTCTCTAACGATAATTATCGAAATATAATATAATATATAATTTATTACCATCTAATCCTTTGAAATATAAGTACTTCACTCATAAATATGTACATTCTTTCACCTCCACTAATCGATGTGAAATGTTGGTCATTTAATTTTTACGATAGTGAAAATAATAATTGATGTTAATAAAATAAAGGATATATATATATATGTAATATTGATTATTTAATGTATAGTTAATTTTTTTTATTCATTCCATCCATCTAGAAAAATGGAAATAGCATTCATACCTATGAATGGACTATCGTCTCAATAGAGGGCGTTGTCCATTTTCTATATTTTAAATTTATATATTTATCTCAATATACATATCAGGAATAAATGTGATGTAAATTTCATGTTTATCATTATGTAGATTATGTATCAATGATAAAAATAAGAGGACCCATATTACTGAATGAAAATATACCTGAAAAAAATATAATTATAACCTGAAACATTTTTCACAATAAACAATTACTAATAAAAGACTACTAAAAGGATACATGTATATCATATATTTTGTGATATGTATGATTATGAATCATTATATGATTCATAAAAAATAAATATTTATTCAACCAGTGGTTCAGAAACATACAAATAACAACAGATAAGTGGTAAGGGTCTCTCATATAACTATTACTTATGCGAGACAAGCTCTATAATGACCACTTATTTATTTTAATTAAATATTATATACCTTTTTATATATTTATTCATTAATATGTTTCATTTCCTAATGATCAGTTTTTAATTTATTTTATTTATTTTATTTTGATGATAATTCAAATGATACCAAAGTGGAAAGTGTTTGTTTCATAACATCACAATTATTCTGGATTGATTATGTTCAAGTATCACTAGAGTAATTATTAGATATTTAAATATTAAAATATATATATTTTGAAAACCTTTTTATATTGATTCTATTTATCATAGAATTATTAAAATTTTCAACTCTATGTAATTTTAATTATAGAGAAACTATTTTATTATTATTTTTCTCATTTTGTTCAAAAATCGTTTTTCATCAGAATTATTTTTTTATTAAAATGATTTTCCCTTCTAAATATTTTTTATTAATGAAAATTTTACCCATTTTAAATATTTTAATTTTTTCTAATGAAAACATCAGGACCTTTTCAAAACGTTTCACTACAGGCTCTTACCAAAAAGATGGAAGAAATCATTA
Organism: Viscum album; assembly: GCA_963277665.1. Lineage (NCBI taxonomy): Eukaryota > Viridiplantae > Streptophyta > Magnoliopsida > Santalales > Viscaceae > Viscum > Viscum album. The sequence continues at coordinate 1,645,494,039 of OY728145.1, forward strand.
TTTTAAAGTGTGTGGTATGAACATAATTATATTCCATCCTGAACAGTCAGTGTTTTGAATATTATTTTATTTATATTTTGTTTTATTTCCACAAAAATATATTTTTAGTTACATTATAATTTTTTATAAAAAATTTTAGATGGAATATGTTATTTTCTTCATAAATAATTCAATTTAATTGTTTATTTTATTTCTATCCCTCAATCACATGATACCTTTATGTATTTATGATTCAAAATGATTATATTATCTTGTAAAAATAAATTTTATTTCATTAAATTGATATGATTATTTTTTCCCGGAATGTGCCACATTATTGTCATTCACCATATATATCATGTTGTTTTGGGTTTATTCTTATTGATTGATGAATAATTTAATATTTCTTATGATATAATTTTAATATAAATGTTTTTTTATTATATTTCACCTGATTCATATGAATGGTGAGTCGGAATAAATAAATTATAGAAACTTATATGGATTATACTTGTATACAATAAATCAAATAGTTTTCTATTGATTAAAATAAAATAGTTACAATTAAAAAGAGATATGAATGTTTTATGAGAATTGGTATTTTTGTAATGGAATATTACACGCGTTTGTCACATAAAATTAAAAATTAAAATTAAAATATTTTAGAATAATTATATTCATATATATAACTAGTTTTTTAAAATTTCATATCAAATATCCCATGAGATAAATATTTATATTCTATTGAAAATATTAATGTTTTTATGAATTGATGAAAAACACTGAATAATAATAATAAAATTATATTTCTTTTAAATTATATATAATTTTAAATTAAATAATAAATCTGGAAAATGAAATATTACATAAATTATTAAACATATTGACTATATTTTTTTATTCGGATAAAATTCATAATAAATTATGATATTAAAATGTTCTATAATTATGTAAATTTTCACTATGAAAACGAGATATTTCATCACCTCTATGGGTTGATTTTTCAATTGGATTCTTCTGATTATATTAATTAAATAGGAAAAATTATATTAAATATTTGGAATAAAAATAATTTATATGTATAAAAAGCTCAAATTGTGTTTTTACAATTATTAATTGTAAAATTTTACTATATTAATTGCAGTGATAATGGAAAAAATGGGATACCCAGGTCATAAAACTAAAAAGATAATTTTTAAATTTTCATAAAGACGTTTCCAACAACCTCTTTATGGGATCATTAGAACCCTATAACGTATATTCTAAGACAATATCCCATTTGGGATGATTTTGGAATAGTAATCACTGGGGAGTAATTGATTTCATTCAAAACTTCAATGTGTGTCCTCTTCCCCACTTATATATGGACACCCCTCTCTTTTGTTATACACACACAATGAAATTTCTTTTTATCAATGAACCCAATAAAACATACCATACATAAATCCCTCTTCAAATCATAGATTCCTTGGTTAGATAAAAAATCTAACTTATGAAGGCTATAGGTGAAACATGATGTGGTTTCCCGAAGAAGTGGTATGGATTTAAACAATTTTTTTTTCATTTTGATTCTTCTTCTAACTACATATAATATTTTCAAAATATTCAAAAATAATTAAAAAAATATATAAAATATGGTGATATGTTTTTATGTTAATTGAATAACATATATCCACATGCACTTCCATAAAATATAAAATGGAATCCGCGATCATGTTTTTGGTGGAAAACCCCATCAAGTAAAAATGTTGTTTTTTCTTATCATCGCCATTCAAATATGGATGTAATGATGTTTTTACCATATGTATTTTATCTTAGTGATTTTATTTGACATTTGGAATTACTAAATCACATTTACCTTAATACATTCCATTTATATTGGTATACGATAGTGTCTATTGTTTGTACCGATTACTATCGTCGCACGAGGAGAGGCAATTCATTTTTGGTTTAATCTATGCATGCATATTTTTTAATGTGGGGAATCATTGAAAAAGAGGAGTTGAAAAAAATATATAACACAAAACATTGTTAAATGTGTATAATATATGGTATTTTATTAAAATCTTTCTCAAAAAGGATACTTTAATAAAATTTAAATTCATCTAACCATATAAGCTCATTGTTGATAACATTATTTCCATCCATGTATACCAACATGTTCGATTCCTGATAGTAATGGTTTATAATGATGTGTAGATATTCGAGGAATGAAATTCATTACATCTAACTAGGTTTGGTTTTCGACGGTAGGCGAACCATGCCATTCCCAATAACATAGATAGTAGTGTAGTGTCAATTTCAAGCCAATAGTTTTTCAATCCATTATGTCTATAAAAGTTAAACACATGTATAACAGTGATCATTTAATCCTTAATAGATGATAAAATAAAACAACTACTAAAGATTCATCCAATTTTCCTTCCATTGTTGTCATAAAAAATGGCATCATAACCCATAGGACCCAGGTTAACTTTGGAGGCCACAAAGACAAATATGCATATCTATATGTAAAAAGGTTATTTTTAGAATACCATAATGAAACCATTCATCTTATTTAATTTACTATAATTTATTATCTTTCAAATAACGATTAAATTAATTATATAGTTGTAGCTATGATTAGATTACAGACTCTTGGTTTATTCGGGTGTTGTGATGAGGTGACCTAAAAAAGTTATTAGTGAGAAAGGAGTCTACCTATGAAATATGGAATTGTGCCCATAACATAAAATATGTATAGTTTCATTTAAATATATAATTTATATGTTCCTGATTACAGTAGTGGGATAAATAAAATTATAGCGATGTTAAAAAGTAGCAAGGACTGTAACCTATGGTTGTGGGAGTCCGAAAGAATGTTGTAGTTCCCTCTAGAAAGCTAATGATGTTTCATAGGGTAAGAATAAATTAGTTGAATCTTACATATATTTATTGAAATATATAAATATGGATCATAATGAAATACTAATTTATTGAAATCATTATTCATTATCAATTATTTTTTGGGATATCCTTAAAATTATAATAAATATTTAAGCCTTATTTCAAGTATTATCTAATCATTTATGAGTGGAGAAATCATTATTATAGTACAAATTAACCATAATTTTTTTTGATTCAATGATTTCATTTATGGAACGTTACTTGATCAACATTTCTTTATTATGATCAAATACAAAATTAATCAAATTTGTAAGATAATCTGTAGATAAATCCATATTGAGAGGGTCTATGTAATAATGTTTGGAGATAATATAATACATTATAAGATGACAAGGATCATTCCTATTAATAATATTATTTTCTATTGGATGAATAATAATAAAAAAAATAGAGGACTCTCTAAAATAAATCAATTGATAATTATACATGAAAATAAAAAAATTGGAATCTATTGATAGAGAAATAAAGGATTCCATAAAATATGTTCTACCACTTTTATATTATCAATAAATCTGGGTATATGAAAACTAAGGGAAATCATGATCATATTGAGAATGACACAAGTGAACCTAGATTGTAATTTTTAATTGAATAACATTATGTTTTTACCCATATACCACTATTATTTGGGGTTTGGAACACTTTCTCCACCGTGTATTGACTAGTTCCTTGTCAAGATTTCTATAACATTAGAATAATTTCATGGTCGAAAAATTACTGTGATTATGCATAAATATATGCCATTTATAAATAAAAATATAATAAAAAATTAGGAGAAAATATAAAATCTAACTTGGAATAATCTTCAAGAAATTGAATTATTCTTCAATTTCTATGATGAATGTTTTTTTTCATTACACATACAATCATGAAAAAACTAATTGGTTATAGATTTTACCCGAAACAACGAAAATACAAAAAATTGGATGGGAATAGATCCGTATTTGATTATAATATCCAAGTTAAAGTGAGATAATATAGTTGTATTAATTACATTCCCAAAATAAATTAAATACTTCTAGAAATTGATATTCTAGCTCAAAACATCCCCATAGTAAGAGAGGGTCATCATGAAATTTGTTATATTTATTTTATCTTTGTGAAAAAATTTATTTGATATGAAAATGTAGAAAGAGGGTATAAACCATATGAATACATGAATAATTAATCAGTTAGATCTTTCTTTTCCCCATCCTGTGCATGAGAATAATTCATTAATTATCTTATGCAATAGAGAAACAAATGGATGAAAGTATTTCACCCTATCTAACAAGAATTGGAAATTTAATGTACCAACATAGTAGACAATTTATCACCGTGAAAATAATATAATATTCATTATAACCATAACCCATTTTTCAAAAACATCATTGAATTCAAAATTGGTGAAACACCATATAATAAAACACTAGTCCATAGTGTTACTGGCTATTATGATGTCTAGATTTTGAGAAGTAATGCAACCTCTTTTTGATTTATAAAAAAGATTGACACATTTTGAATCTTTGAAAATGAATGAATTTACTGTCTTATATTTCAAAAAACCTAAACTATTCATATAGTCAATTTTATTTATAGTATTGAAATCCAATTGGAAATGTATTTTTTAATAATTTGGTAGCTAGCGTTGATGAGGCAAATTTGTATGAAAATGTGTATCCCAAATTAATTCCAAATTTTAGGAATTAGTGTGAGAAAATGGTAATTATATCCATGAGGTAATATACATGTATAAATGAATTATTTGATAAATACCACGACATCCCATTAGGTGAATTACTAAACATTTTGAAATAAAACATTACTTAAACAAATTGGTCCTGCTATACAATCATATTTAAACTAAAAACGTACTCTCAAATATAAAATTAATGAGGGATTCTGGTAACCAATAATTAAACAAGTCATTAAGAAATCATTGAATAATTTTTTTATATAGTTCATTGTTGACCATATATAAAGTAAAATGATTTGAAAATTAGGTGACAATATGATCAGTATCGGATACTACATTATCAACAACTCTATAACCATCCATCAGTTGGATAAGGTGTCTACTATCGTTTATATATCAATATATATTTTAATAAATAAGATATTTCTATTCCATTATTTTTCTAATTTAACATTTAATGATTTCTTTTGAACATTATATTTTATATATAGTGTTGAAATTTTTTGTGATGAATGCTCAATTTCTTATGGAATATCCTATACAAAATAAAAAAAATTGATTCATATTACATCTGATTATTTTTTCATTCATGTGAGATAATATAATTCTAGAAAATATTTTATTTTTCATTAAAATATACATTTATTTTATAATTTACAAGAATTAGATTTGTGGCATATTATATCCATCACTATCACAATGAATAGAATTTCCGAAATCCAGCCCGGTTTTTCAAATTTATTGTGTGAAGCCCGTGAAATATTAAATTTTAGAAGAATTATTGTTTTGAGATTTATATTAATGAGGATAACTAGAATTCGTTGTTGTCTAGAGTTTATACATTAGAGGTTAATAATTGATATATTTTCTCATTTATCAATAACATTGTCATTAGAGAATTCTAGATCAATATTACAATAAACTAGGATGTTGTTAATTTTGTGTGCCAAGAATAATTTTATCCTCCAATATTATTACCAATCATATTGTTTACACTAATGATAATATTTAAATTCCTTTAATAGATAGTGAAATGTTCACCCCCATCCATTTTATAGGACACATAATGGAATTAATATCACCGAATACATTAAAATATTCTTGTTTTCTAGGGTTAAAGAGATCAATGTTTTTTAAAATACATCAATCTGTTGATATATATTATTTTCATAAATGAAATATTAAAAGAGATTAAAATTCCATATTTATGGTTTGTGAGTAATTATTTTTCTCATAAATATTGATGTAAGAAGAACCACTAAGAGAATCATGGGAGGAAACACATATTGTATTCACATAAATAAAATTATTATTACATCGAATCATTATGTTTCAACTTTTTTCCAGACTTTTGGGCCAATTATAATAACAGTATTTGGATATAGAAATTACAATCAGTTTGGGATTATCAATCTGAATAAATGCATATAATGATATGGAATTATTTGAGTTTTCCGCTCTTTTGTGGTTCTATAAGATTAAATTTATGTAATTTGTGTTTGGATGAAGAACCCTGCTTTTTATGCTTAATTTTAATGGTTCTTGGTTTATTTCCATGTTGGGAGAATATTTTTTCCAACATATCCATGATTTCCAATGGAATATGTGTGAACATGAGATGTTGTTTGGCCTTTACTACCTTATCCTTTATCATTTTCATATACAAATTCTATTGCATCAATACCAGTGTAATCTTTTCATTTCTCAAAGTATGTTTTTTTTTCAAATTTATATCCAATTACAAAAGTGGATTTTCAACATTATCCATGAATATTTATCAATATGTTTTGTAGAATTATTAGAAACATGCTGATTTTGAGTGGATCCTCCATATATAGTAGTGAATTACTTTGTTGACGTGTGTGATCATAGGACTTCCATCAGTGTCGAGAACCACCATGTTATCATTGTGTTGCTGAAATAGTTACAAATAAGTTATTATTTAATTGAATGTTGAATATGTCAAAAAAATAACAGATATTTATAATATTAAGATGTATTACCTAAATAAATATTAATAAGATATTCGACACATTCATCAATTTGAATGGGCTCATAAGAATAATGGATGCTCCAATCCAAGATTTTACGAACAATACAATATTGTATGGAAGTGATAAAGTTGCGATTATCCTAGTAAAGATAAAGAGCTATATTAACCTCTTCAACATCGTTTCGTCTTCTTTAACATGTCTGATACATGATTTCAATTTGTATGGTGTTAATAAAGATCAATAATTAATTTCGTTACCCATATAAAAGAATCATTACTCATTTATGGGTCCCCTTATACATTTTTATTTATCCTTTCATGTTCATATTCACTTCTTTCCAAGCATTTTCATCTAAAGGATATTTCAGCTACTTCTAGAAAACTCATCAATTATCAAAGGATTGTCATTTTATCTGAAAACATAAAAATATAGATATTTTTATACTATTACTTGATATGAACCTTGTGATCATTGGTAATGAATTTATTAATGTCTAGGATATTTGATTATATGTTTTCTTCTACATGGATCCTATCAGAGAGACCAAAAATTACATTTAGAGTGTGTAGATAATATTTTAGAGGAGTTGAAGTATAAGATGCAATTTAATTTTGTATAATAGGATGATAGAAAACACACTTCATGATATTTAGTATGATTGAAATATTAGATGATAAATTTCAATTCTATAAGTAAGTGAAATTGATACCGCAATCTGAATTCCTCATGACTTATGGATTTTGGTGCAATTATATGAAGTTACATGTTATTCTTGAACATTACCGACATCACAAGAGGATGTGAAAATGAATATTTTCAATCAGAATAAATCTACTTTTTCAAAAAATTGTATAGTCTGATATTCAATATTTGAGATCTATAAAAGATTGTGTCTTATCCTCTTTGGATTTATTAATTTCCCCATGAAATGAAAATTTTCACCTTTTGAGTCTCTATTGAAGGGATTTAGGATCTAAAACAACTATAAAGACATATTCATCCAATATTTTAATATTGGTTTGTTTATGTGAGTCATACATTGAAATAACCAATCCTTTATTAAATTGTAATAAAGAGATTCATTTAGATTCAGAAAAAGAATCAATTTGTTTACACTGGTCGAGGTCTATATTATTATCTATTTGATCATCAATGTACACCTCATAAAACGATAATTACCAATTAATATTTAATGAGTCCATGGATGATTGGAAAATAATCCTATTTGAAGAATAGTTATATCCGGAAATCGTATAATCCGAAAAGAGTTTTTTCCGAAATGAAAAATCCATCTCTCTGAAACACATAATTCTTAAAATATTATTGTTATCTTTAGTTTTCATGGATGTAATTAAAGATATATGTTAGTGAATATATGTTATATTTATGATCTAAAATAAATTCGGAAAATATATTATCAAATATAACATCTAACATTCCAATCACTTTTAACTGAATAACATTGATCGAGTGTACTTGTGGACTACTGCCTTCCTATATCGTTATGAAATATTTTTCACGCTATTTTACCATGGATAGTATTGGGGGTGTATTTATATATATATGATATAAATAACTAATTAATTATTCCATAAATTCTATTACATATTTATTTCCCTTTCATTCCATCCAACGTTAAAAATAGAGACAATGATAAATAATATGTAAGACCAACTATTTTAATAAATAGTTTATTCCATTTGAATCTTTAACAGTTTTTGATTACAAGGATAAAATATATAATGAATATGTATGGTATATATCTATAATTTTTTATATTATATATATATATATTATACCAATGATAAAATTAAAAGGACCAACATTACTAAACTAAAAAATACATGAAAAGTGAATGAATTATCACGAAAAATTCAATTTTAACAAATAATTCATAATAAAACAGTGAAAATTTAATAATTAACTAATATATGGTATAATATATATATTGTTTTTATTAATTTATGTTTATCAACATTATAAGTAATTTTTTAAACAGATGAAGTAAGTCAAACAATTTATATTGGTTTCTTGTCGTACCATTACTTGCTTGAGGCAAAAAACATAATCACAACTTATTCCGTTTTAGGGTGTATATATGGTTCAATTATATATGCTATATCATGAATCTTTTTCTATTCATGGAATTTAATGTTTCAATTTATTATATTTATTCTATTTTCCTTGTTATTCAGAATTTACCAACGTCTTGAGGGTTTATTTCCAACCACTATATTACTCTTGGTTGTTTTTCGACGTCTCACATGGAAATTTTTTTGATTTTTACATAATAAAATAAATATATTTCACTAGCCATTATTTATTTCGAAAAAATTTCATTTAATATTACCATTTCTTTAATGTTTGGTAGTTACAATTATTGAAATGTTTTGAAGAAAATTTGAATTTATTTATCAATTTTGTTAAAAAATGTTTTCATTAAAATCCATGGTTTCAAAAAATGTTATAAAAATTTGTTTTTAATTATTTAAAATGATTTATTGAAGAAATTTTAACCACTTTTACTATTTTAGAAATTGATTCAATTGAATCTTCATGTTATTTTCAAAATAAGGCCCAATGGAGTGTTATAAAAAATGTGAGTGGAATATTATTTCAGCATATAGAACATATACAGAATTTTACATCATCATTACAAATAATATTTTGAAATAATGTTTTACATGTATTTTAATTTTATTATAAACAAAAAAAATTTCAAAATATTCTGTGAAAATTTATGTTTAAAAATATTTTCAATTTTACGATGTTATTTTCCGGGAAATATTAAATAACATTTTTATGGTTAATATATTCATTAATGACATTAAACATTAATTTTAAATATGATACAACATTGAATATATTTTATAGAAAACATAAACATTTTTTATCCTGATGCATTATAACATGTTTGACTAGGGATATACAATTTTATTAACACTCACCATATTACTCTATATGGATTCTGAATATGTTTATTGAATAGGATAAGTATTAAAAATTAGTATTATATTTATTTATTATTATTGTTTCTATTGATTACGTTTTACCCATTTCATACAAGGAACTCTTTTAATAGTTATGTGATTGCTGGGGACTAGATTTAAAAACCCCAAGGATAAATTATTTGGTATCATGAGAAAACATAAGGTTGTGTATTTGGAATAGGCCTTTCCCATTCATATAAAATTTTAATGCATAAGGAAATGATGGTAGTAATTCATGGCACAAGATATGGCTAATTTATTTATGATGTATGATATAATGTATTTCCCCATTATGAGATCAGTTATTTATGTCCATCATCAAATTTAAATAGTTATAATATCAATTGAATAGTTTCATGTTCATGTGATTATTTATATAAAATTATTTAATCATTATTTATTTCTCCCATATTTAACTCATTTTATTAATTAAACATAATGTGTTTTAGTTATTTCCATTTCCAGGTTGACTATACTTATTTATTCAACATGGATTGCACTATATTCTTACCCTTTCTATCTATCTTCAATCAACTATTTCATATGATTTAATATTCAATTGATTTGAAATTTTTTCTATTGACATACTGGAATATCCTATGTGGAAAATATACGTTCTTAATGAAAAATCATTTTATATTATATTTTACAATTGAGATGAGAATTTATTTTTTTATCTAGTTTACCAAGACTAAATTATTATTCATTAATTTAGAATGAAACTCTGTTTACTATCTTCCAATGTAATAAGGTAGACATCGACTTCAGAATATATGGGTCAAGTTCACTATAGTTTGGTTCAATAAATGATTAGTAGAATCCCTATGATCAAAATTTATTAAAATATATATTTGGGAATATATCCCTATGATGAAATATTATGATAAGTGTATATGAAATTCTTAATGTTTTTTAAAGGAAGATATTGGGTCATTTTCCCTTGCAATACATCCCAATATAAATATTATAAGATTACACGTATGAGGAATTAATATACCTAAGGGTAATGACTTTGAAAATGGTGTGCTTGTCATGAAAAGAATATCCCCCAGTTCATTAAAAATGACCATATGAAGTACATGGTTTGATACTATTGAGATAATTAGGATAATTCAAATTTCCATAGGATAATTCATATTTTCGTAGGATAATTCAACCTTTTATTATAGGTTGTTATGAAGGATTTGGAACATAATAATATCCCTAAAAGAAAACATGTATATAACTATATGATTATCTATTTAAAAAATATCTATTTATGTTTATTATTTCCCTAGTTTTGATAATATAAATTATGTTTCATAATGTTATGATCTATACTATTGTATTCCATTATTTATACGTGGTTCGTAATGTTCATGATTGGATATGTTTCAATGATCATAAAATAAATATTTATTTCCATCATGGGAAATATAATGAAACTATAAATGTATATAAAGTAATATTTATTGAAATTTTATCCATATTGGTGTATTTAAGTCATTTTATATGTAATAACCTACCCTATATTAATTAAAATTCTAGTCCACCATATGGTGTCACAATTTTAAACAAATTCATCAATCGTTAACCTATGTCATTAAATTGGAATAAAAACTTATTATTACATGATTAATTTATGTATTTAATATATAATATATTTCACACTCTAGTAATTTGGTATATAGTGAATTTTTTTAATGGAACTTATACATCTCTTAAGATATGATGATCGATGAGGTTCATTTATTCAAAACATGGTTTATTAAAGAATTAATAAAGAAAATTAATTGAATCATTTAAATGATATTTTCCTTTAATTGTATACTACTCATGGAAAATTAGTAGATATATGATGAAATTTCTCAATTATATGATAAAAAAATAAGAAAATTATTCTATGTATCAAGAAAACATTACATGGTTAGCAAAGATAAATTTTACACTATATATGTAATCCAAAATCTAGATTAAACATTTAATTTATTAGATTAAGAAAATAGATTGAAGGGGATTGGACTACCAAAATTTACCACCACATGTGTATATAGTTTCTTGTGCTATCAATATAGATAAATAATTCTAGAAGTTATATGTTCATGACATTGTATTGGTGAACATGGAATTGGATATTTATTTGATCATTATTTTTACCATTGTTGGAGTTTACTACATCTTTGTATTGGTAGAAGATGTTAGGTAACCAGATATTTAATTTTTGGAATCATGTTTGTTTTCTATATGTTTTGATATTTATCATGATATTGATATATTTAAAATTTAAAAATGTGAGAGACTTTATATTTTATGGGGAATATAATGTCAATTTAGTACACTTCCTTCCTAGTTGTTTTAAATCACATTTAGAAATTCATATTTTTCATGAGTCCTATGTATAAATATATATGTAACATATTGAGTTGAAGTTTTGGGTTATTGGGTAACTTGTTCTTACCATTTCGGTTTGAGAAAATCTCGAGTGGTTGGAGGAATGACATTTCATTCTAATGATTTGTTAAATGAATTTCAGATAAACAATTTATCGTGATATTCATTGAATAGAGTAAAAAAGTAATGTTGATAACAACAAAAGAAAAAAAAATTGATGAAATTGTTCCTATGAAATTGAAATGTATTAATAAAGTATATTTTCAGTTGTTCTTATTGATGATGGTAATTGAATTACTAAACTTATGGAAAATGATTCGAAAAAAAATTGATATCCTAATACCTCTAATTTTTCTAGTCCTATGATTATTTATTTCTTCAATGATATATATATTTATGGTTATTAAATTTTAGAAATAATTCAGGTTATTTTTATCAACTATCTATATAAAGATCAATAATTATTTATGCTTCTCTTCAATTCCCATATCCTATCATTCAACCATTATTATTATAATTAGAAACCTAATATGTTTTACTCAAGATAACCTCAATACATACAATATATTTTTATCATGTGAATATTCTATTAACCCTTCTGATATTTTAGTATTTACAGAATGGAATTTTCAAATTTCAAATCATCATTACCATGATTAAGATTAAATAGTGATTGCACAATATATTTAGGGTTAGTTTGTAAGAACCAGTGATTTTAAAATTGGAACATCATGATCAATATAAATCATGACACTAAAAACCCTGATTTGATGAAAATATAAAAAATATAGAAATCACGATACGTTTTAATACAAAATATGTCTCTTTAATAGCTTGAAATGAAAACAAAACATGGTTTAAAAGGAACATGACACACCATTAAATTGTATTATTTAAAAAAGGTAATTATAAACTAACAATTTAATTGGATGGTAAGAAATGGATTATCTAAATATTGGAAATGATCTGGTTTACACACATAACTGTTATATTTTTAATTTAATTAAAATAATAATCATTTGGTAGAGTAAAATTTTTTTTTGAAAACCAATAATTTTTAGAATATAAAATAAATAAATCATTGCACACAAAATTTAAAAATAATTTTTACTGATTTTATATAATTTTCCAGAAAAAATTATATAAATTTTTTTTATATGAAAAATAAAATTGGGTGGTTTTATGATTATTTTTTATAGAAATACTTCTCTGATGACTACTAAAAAAATATAGAGTTATTATATAAAACAACATTCTAATAATAAAAATTTATTAAGTTATATTACATATTAAATTTCATTTATTATAAAATTAGATAAATTATATAACAATGTAACTATGTTATTTGGTTGGAATCAATTTATTATTTAATTTAGATATTAAAATATTCTATACATTTATGAACTTTCCCTTCACAAAATCACATTTTATTCATTTTTGGGAGTATAATTTTCAGTAGGATTATTGAACATATGTGAATTGAATTTTGAAAAATGTATTCCATATTTTAAATCTAAATAATTTATATTATATAATAAATTAAAATTTTATTTTTACCATTATGAATATTAAAACCAGTGAAAGTTAATTAACATGATTAATGTAGGAAATTTGTTTACTGGTTTTCAAACTAAATATTTATGGGTTAATATAAATTAAAAACATTTCCAAATCCCATATTATATCTATTTCTCAGCCCTATAATCACTATAGTTAATTAATGAATCATTTTCTCGGAATTTGCAATGATAAAAATTCTTCGGTAATTTATTCTTTAAAAAAAGTGCATCCTTTCCCCCACTTATGAAAGGAACCCATGTCTGCTCCCCTCCACACTCTCTAAGAAACATAGATTCAAATGATATTATACCAAATAACTTCCTTACATACTTAATGAAATCCTAGTTTCATTATTTAGATCCTAATTTTAATCTAGTAAGGATTTAGGTTAATTATAAACATGATTCTCGAAAAATGGGTAATATTTTCAACAATGTGTTTTCATTTTACATCACCTTATAAATACCAACAGTGATTTAGAAATATTTAAAAATAATAACACTAGTATATCCAATATACTAATATGCTATTTTTCTATTCAATAACCTATATCCATATCAATATCCATCGAACTTAAAATAAAACATTCAATCATGTGTACAGTAGACTACCGCCTCACAAAGATATATTGTTTGTCTCTCATCACCACATTTCAATTCAAGATATATGGATGAAATTATCAAATAAATATATATTTTTTATGTTATTATTATACCTCTATAATTATAATATCAAATATAAATTTTTAATATATATTCTATGAGTGAAAATATCATGTTTCCCATGTAAATGACTGACTATGACCTTGTGATGAGAGGTTATTTGATTTCTTCTTACTCGATACATGTTATGTAGTGATAATAATAGTTAATTAATATTTATGATATATTTTAACAAAAAATTCAATTGTAAATGTGATTTCACATCTAATTATTACCTTATAATCCATTGGAAAATAATAACAGTGATCATGCATATGTGTGGGATACCGACTACACAGCGCTATGTGAAATGTTATTCATTTTATTTTTACATCGATTGTAATATTTATGAAATTCATTAATATAAATTATTTTTTAAAAATAATAATTATTCAATAATGTTTTCTTAGTATTTATTTTCATTTAATTCAATCATTACCAAAACATGGAATCAAAATTCATAAGTACATATAGCCAACCCTGAACATATATAACATAATACCATTTATATTTCTAAATTATATAGACTAATAAATGTGAATGTATAATAAATATATAAGTTATTTATAAAATTTCTAAAAAATTAATATGATGTATCTATTATCAAAATAATATGAAAAAAATTTACTTAACCCAAACATACATGAAAATAAAGAAATTATCACTTGAAATTGTGGAAATAAAAATAATTGATAATAAAAGAGTGATAAAATACAATAATTAAATAATATATGATCATAGATATATTATAATGTATCGTTAATGTATTTTTATTAAAATTATATTTACTATACAAATGGTTTTGACTCATATCAGTGTTGTCAAACAAGTAGTTAGGTCTCTCGTCTCATTTTCACTTCCATATGATATACACAATAATCACCACATAATCCTTTTGTGGTGTGTATAGTAGTCCAATTAATATTCAATATCATGAATTTATTTCTCTCTATTTTATTTATCATATCATTTTATTTTATTTTATTTTATTTATGGGGCTTATGTTTTAGTAATTACCAATGTTACTAGGGCATGTTTCACACTCTAAAAAATAATGAGAATTGTTATTGATTATGTATCACTTGTTGGAATTATTTTATATCTCAATTATAATATATATCAATTTCTATTTTCATTGGAAAATCATTATTGTTTTGTTAATAGTATCATTTTCACTATTTGGAACTCATTATTAATTAGATAATTTTTTTATGAAAATATTTCATTACATCTCCATTCAATAAAAAATCATTTTTCATGAATATTTATGTTTCCTAAAGAATATATAAATTTTTTTCCCATTTTATATTTATTAATAAAAAAATTACATATTTTTACTATGTACATTTTTTATTGAAATAAATATTTATGTCATTTTCAATAAAAGGCCCATGTAGATTTTATTTGAAATTTGAACTAATCTATTGTTTTAATGTGTAGAACACGAATGAATTTTTCCACCTCTAGTACCACATAATGTTGTATAGATTATTTTAGAAGTTCATAAATATTATATTTAATGAACATTATTTTTAAAATATTGTACTATTAAATATTTTTAAAATTTTTTCAATGTTAAATTGTTATTTTCCCCAAAAAAGTTTTTATTACATTTTATTGTATTTCTATTCATAAAAACATAAAAACATTATTTTACCTATAATCCAATGACGACAAGTTGTATTAATACCATGCTTTTCATTTCCATAGATGATTTATGATCAATTTGGATAGTGTTGTACAATTATACAATAATTTAGTAAACTAAATTATATATTTAAATAATATATTAATTGATCTGGGAAAGTATTAAAATTTCATAAGTATGTTTTTAAATATGAATGTTTATGTTATTTATGATTCATCACTTTAATATGTGGAATGAATTAAAATTAATATGTCTTTAGTGAGTTCCTGAATTACCAAACCCGTAAGTGCATATATCAGACAATTTAGAAAAATTAACTTGACTATATTGATGATACATTACTAATTTACATAAGATGTATTGTCATGCAGCATTAGAGATATGAAGTCTTGACATGAGGCTTTGAATGTGTCTGTATGATGTCTATAGTTTTTAATTACCTTTTTATTAGACAAGTAATTTCTTATATCATAATTATTCGATTAGGTATAAGATATATTGCAAGATTTTGATATCATTTTATGGTATTATTTGACAATATTTGATTTTTTAAATATTCTGTTTGTTTAATTGAATAAATATCACATGTTTTAGATATTTACTTTTCCATAATGATTATATGTATATATTTATAATATCATTCACGGTATTCTAACCCTTACTTAACATCAGACCTCACACATTTATTATGTTTTATTAACCCCATTTAATTAAGATGTTTTTTAATTAATATATAGGGATACACTATAATTAATAACATAATTATCAATGAAATGGTTTTTTTATTTTTTTAGTTTTGATGAGATTTTCAAGTACGTATCTATTTTAAAATTATTACTAAACAATTAAGTCCTTTGAGATGTGATTCCATACATCTGATGAATAATTAAAAATGTAGATTGTGGCTTTGAGCTACTATTGTCAGTGTTACTTCAAAGAGAGAACATGTCGTTCAATGAATATTGTAAATGTTTTTACATTTTATGGGTTAAGACCATTCCAAAAATACATATTATTATTTATATATCATGTTAGTGTAAATACATTTATCATATAATAATGAGCTCTGGTATTGAACAATAAAATAGGTTGTCTTGTCGGCTCTTGCTGTATAGCTCCGGATGGTTGGATCAACTGGAGACACCCCCTGCATCTGCATAAAGCCAGGATGGCTCTCTCTTCTGGACTGCTCCAGCTGCAGCCTTTCTGTTTGCACACTCCTGGAATGCTGCTGGCTAAATCCTCAGTATTTATTTCCTTGAGCCCTATGATGTTGTATTCTAGTTCTGATGTCTGCTGCTATCTGCCTACTTTGTAAGCCTATGCTGCTGTCCCTGCCTGCTTTTGGTGTTTGGCATCTCATGCTGGATGTTCCGATGGGTTTACGCACCAAGAGGCCCCCTGTAGCATCTTCCGTATGAGTCCCACTGAAGACCCTGCCAGTGGTTCTTCACCTTGGGGCCCTAGATCATGCTCGGTTGCTGCTCCTTGGCATGTGGGTTCTGCTGTCTTCAACAAGATACAGAACTGCCTGCCTTTCTCGTGATTCCTTGACATACTTGTAGCAGGTCTAAAATTTCATTCTCCTTGGTTTTCAATGTATGTTTTTTTGTTTCATTAACTTTCAGAGGGTGTAAGCTCATTACACCTCGAGATTTCCATGTACACCTTTTTATTTAATAAAGTTCATGGACATGAACTGGGAAACGAGTTCATGTCAACTTGATAAAAAAATTGATAATGTGTCCTCATTAAAAAGAAGAAAAATATTGAATTATTATGTTCCCATATGATTCTATGATAATATCAATCTTGAATCCAATTTTATTTATGTGTGTTGATGTTTTAAAATCTGAGATCATAGTTGTGTGATATCGATCATATTTATATGAATATTATCGGATTACTATTAATGATGTCATAATGTAATTGAGTCATAAAAATGATAAGTTTCTTGTGCATAGAGGAGATGGAGAACTAGTTATTAGGGGTTATATTGATGGTAATTTTCATAGATGTTATAATTATGTGATGTAGTAGTCTAGAAATATTTTTTGTCTCAATGAAATAGATGTGACCTGCAAGAGCTAAAATATACAAATTTACATAGATCCTATAGAAAAATCAAATTATATTGAAACTTATGATTAATCCATGGAATATTTTATATTAATATCTGATTTCTATGATATCAACATAGTAAAAAGTAGTTAATATTGATATATTGTTATTGACAATGAAAAATTAGTTTTATGTACATTTTCACAAAATCCATCAGTGACCCTCAAAAAGAGAACAAATATAGATTTTAAGTATATATCTTTCTTGAATCTGAAAGAAGTTTCAGGTAGGAATTTCAAATGAGAAAAGACTTATATAAAATGATGAATAACTGGAAAAAAAACTCTCTTAGAGTAGGCTTTTTATTTCTGTGATAGAGGATAAAGTTGTGCGGATGAATTAATATGAAATTTCATCATTTATTTTGAAACAATTTCATTTAATAACTATATCTAGAAGCATGTATCTCTTAAAAAATATTTCATTTTACTAGTATCAATGCCCAAATGTACTCATGGATAATAGTTTATGTCTCTCAAAATTCAGAAAAATTTTGTAATTGAATTGGCATCATTGTGAAAACCCTTCGCATAGACCCATTCTTGTAGGCACATTCAGTCATTCCAATTCAGACATCATGATTCACACAGGCCCATGAGTAGATCTATAAATAGTCATATCCTCCCCAAATTTTGAGTAGATTGTTGAACCGTTGGATGTAAAATCTTGGAGTGGGCTCTCCTCTTTTAGTAATTTCATCCATTTAGGTTATCCCTATATGGACAACCTACTTTGGCACTCCCACTCTAGGGAAAGACCACAACCTAACACTTGTTCGACCTATATTAGGGTGAGACCCAGTAATGTGACCCATACATGGGCGAGACCCACCTAGGAGTCCAATACATGGGTGACACAAGTATTGGAGATCCACCTTCATTACCCATACCATGGTGACCTATACATGGGTGAACTTTTTCTTGGAGAACCACTTAGGCGACTATCAAAGGATACCTACACCTAGGTGACCCAAACCTGGGTGAACCACCTACGATAACATTACATCCAGATACCAAAATATTTTTGCATTGATAAACATAAAATCCAACTGCTCATTCAGAATCACCATTACTCAATACACTCCTACATGTCCTAAAAAATAGGGAACTCTCCCAAGTGTATACTCATAACCATTCTTTTGGTTGGTTGTAATCTTGATCATACTCAAATCCCATGGGTTGTATCAATATTTTTAGTTACAACTAAAATTTCTTGAAACACAATTATAGAGAGTAAGTTCATATCTATGACCCTTTTTCTTCTCCTATCATCCCCTCATATTCCACTAGTTGAGAAGAAAAAGTGTGTCTTTTTCCCGATCTTTCACATAATCTTGATTCTGTCGGTAAATAAATACTCATTGTGAAATGTGGTCTTAGGGGATATCCATGATTGTAGAATCAACAAAGTTGTATGCATGCTTTGAAATGATTTTTTGAGATTCTTATATTTACATCATTCATATTTCCCCAATAAGTGTGGGTCCACCAAACCGTTTAGTAAAGCAAAGTGAAATACAGATTTTGTGGTTTCTCGAATCATTAATTTCCCCTTTCTTCTCACCCCAATCATTACTCTCATGTTCCTAGATGTTTATGGAGATTATGATTTCCACATCATCCTAAAATTATGAGCCTCATTAAAAATATAATCTCTAACTAACATCATGGAATCCTTCTCATTAGTATATCCCATCCAAACCTCAAAAAATCTAAGCATCCAACATAGCAGTAATTTATGAATCAAGCACCCAAATCTCCATGGGTTGGGTTACTTAATATTTCCCCAAATTCATTCATCGGGGAATCCTCATTGGTAGTAAGAACCAAGTAATTCAACTTAATGGTACATAATCTATAGTGGTATAACCCTTTAGAGGGTCTCAATAGATGTGAGCCCTCATAACCAAAATATGAGGACTTTGAGGCCCATATAATTAGGATACCTATAAATTGTCAATAAGGTTCAAACCCCACAAACTATATATACACTAATCCCTCTAGGCCACATTACCATTACTGTCAAATTCAAAATCAGAATCCATATTCCTTTTTGGCACCATATGATGCTTTGGGAAATGTCTCATAACAATCCTTGACTTGGAATATTTTTCATATGCTTCATTGACACATGATTCTAAACTGCATGAATTGGTTATTATCAAATGGCCTAAAATTTATTCATGTTTCCCATTATGATTCAATGAACTATGTGGGTATTTATTCCTTTCACAATCATATAGAGGAATCACATATCCTGTGTCTGATCCCGATACTAAAATAATTTCTTTCCCTGTGGATAATGATACACTTTAGAACACCCCACTATGTCTCTAGAATCACGACATTTTCATAATAACACTAAATGGATTTTTAATACATACTAATAAAGAGATAATTAAATGCGAACCATGGATATATACAAGTATCACCATGGATGAATAATCTCATGTACATATAAGTGATTATAAACTCTATAGATTTTATTAATTGATTATTAATATAATGTTGATCATCGTCCTGTATTGTAACTAATTAAATATTCATTAACAATTTATGAATCATTTAGAGAGTCCTAGAGTGGAAAAAATTACCCATAAAAGGGTGTGTAGTTAAAAACCCCACATCCTCTTTTCCAATATGATTAATTAACCAAAGTTGAAACAAATACCAATTGGTGATTTAATTTGGATAGCTGGTCCCTATGGATAAAGAATCGTTTGGTTCTTCTTGTTACTATAACAAAACCATTGGAAACCATTTGAAAATAGTGAACTCAAGATGAATTATTGTACACAATTGAACACCATAAAACCAACTGTTAGGAAAATAATAATTTATAAGAGAATTAAAAAACATGGAATTGGGAATGGAAAGGAGGTCTACTATAATGATCATTAGTTTTCCTTCATGGATATTTCATTATTTAGGAATAATATTTCATACATATAACAATCATTGTCCCAAAAAAGTTTTTAGTATATTGCCTTAGAAAACAAGGAACACAATCATCTTGTCTGGTCAAATATATTCATTGTTTCCCATAATGATATATCCATTTAGTATGCATTTTTAAAACATATCCTTATAAAATAAAGAAAAGAAAACATATGAAAATAGTGAGCTTCACTTGCAAAGAAGGGTAAATACAGAGGATGAATTAGAAAAATATAATAAATAAGTGTATCATAATAGGATAATGATGATTGAAATTCATACCTTTTATATTGATGGTCATATAAATAAGTCATGACATAAATAATGGAATTTAATAAGAAAGAATTCTTGAGTAAATAATGAGCATAATCTATAGAATCATAAGATAAAAATAATACATGGAACTTTCTGGAGACACATAAACATGTAATATCATGTCCTATAATTAATAGAGCACTGCCAAAACATAATAGGGAAATTCATGGGGAATACATATACTGGGTGAGGTACATCACCATCCCAAGTCAAAGATCATTCCTTTTGAAAAAAATAAAATAAACATAAGTACATAATAAATTTTTTAATAATCCATATTCAATGATATAATATCATATATAATTTACTTATGTCCTTAAATTACATTTTTATAAACATTTCTATGTTAACCTAACATTTCGGGTAATAGCCACTTTGTTTTTCAAACATGTTGTAATTTGTTATATTCTTGTATTCTTTCTAATATCATGATTTCAAAATATATAGAATGTAACCACGATATAAATATTTAATATATTAATTATTTATAATGATATATAAAATATGGAATTATAAAATGGAATAAACCATTAATAAAGATGGTATACAATATATATGCTTGAACGACGATTTCGTTTTATTTTCTTAGTAAAAGAAAGAATGTAAACGATATGTATAGTTTTTTATTTAATTATATATATATATTATAACTCCATTATAAATATTATTTCTTATATACCACATACATTTTCTAAACCCATACATAACACATTTACTTGTATACGATCAAATCACATTGCTTTTATGAGGCAGTAGTCCACATGTCCAAAAACAAAGTAATCATATTTACATAAATTTTAATTCAAGAAGGTATGATTAATGTAACAATTATACATGAAACAAATATATAATAATTGTAATATATATCATAAAAAAAATATTTTCATCCTAATTTACTGCATGGAAGGTGTTAAGGAAAAAAAATTGTTAATCAACATTTCGCGAGGCAGTAGACTACAGTACAAAAGAATGCTATATTAATTGGACATTATATCGAAGTGGTTTTAAGTTTTTTTGTACGACATAATATTAAAAAATATCAATATATTTATGAAATATTTTTTATTATATAAACATCAGAAAAATCTAAGTGGTTCAAGGAAGAAATAAATTAATAACATTTCATGATGAATTTTACCTCCCCTTTAGGTATCTCATTTTAATTCAAGGAAAAAAATAATTATGTTGGATTTCTTTCAAATTTATAGATTATAGGATGAAGAGTGGGATGTTTGGAGAATATATTTTTAGCGATTTTTTAACAAAATTGGTTCTGATGTGCATATAAAAGAAAATATGTAATTTAGTTAAAAAATAAAGTGTAGGGCTAGTTTTGACATTTCGAAAATTATTATTTACTAATAAAATAAAAATTAATAAAATTACATAAAGATATAAATTTTTAAGAATATAATATTCGATAATGGTTTTATATAATCAAAAAATATATTTTAGAGAGAATTTGGTGTCATTTTAAACCATATCATTTTGATTAACCCTTAACTATTCCATATTAATTTTAACTATGGTAAAATGTTTTTAAATATTAAGAGGAATTATGTTTTATATATAAAGTATCAATTGGAATATAAATGGAAAATTTATGATATTTTAAACCACATATCATCCCATTAACATTTTTAATGGTTTGTTAAATAATTTAACAAAAAATTATATCTATAAAATATCGTTAGTTTCAATTTTTACAATATTTATAACATTTACATTATAAAAATAAGTAAATATAACATGAATAAATTTAATACACCCCAACCATGTAATATAAAAATATAAAATTATTATACCCCCATAAGTATTTCATATTATATTTCTTTTAATATTTTAAATATCATTTGATTGATTGATTCATTTATTGAATAATTACAGCAACATAGTTGTGTAATTATTATTGAAAATGTTATTATTCAATTAAAATTTAAAATAAAATCCCATGATGAAAATATTCATTTTATATTTATTAAAAATATACATAGTCATTCATATGTTCTATTTATCTGCATATTAATAATATAATATATATTTAAAGTAAGAGTGTTACATTTTTCAATATCATAGATTATAAAAATATCCAAGTAATTTTAATGGAAATTTGTCCCATAAATTATTCAATTTTAATCCAAATTTGTATAAAGTCTTATTAAATTCATATTATAACAATAAAAAATGTTTCATGTTAGTTTAATAATATTTAAAATTCTATTTTTACCCTCAATTACTCATTTTAGCCTTAACTATTATTAAAAAGTTTACTATATTTTCTATTTATATTGTCAAAAAAGAAATGTAACACCCCAAGATTTTATAGTGTGTTATTTCTTCAAAATAATTTAATAACTTTCACTACACGCAACACCAAGTTCAATCGCACCATGACGTACCAAACAAGCTGTTCAGAAGAGGTTATGAATAGTGTTTACTAAATTTTAAACTTTATATAATCCTTATAATTTTAGAATCCATATTATGAGTTTCTTAGACATAATGTAAGAACAAATTCATTTTCAGTATTGCACTTTTACCAAATTTTAATAGTGAACCCTTTTTAGATACTATATTTTAAACTTTTTGACTAAATGGGGACATCAAAAATTTAAAATGAAACATCCCAAGCTTCCACGGTAGGCTTTCCTTTGAATAAAACAGTAGCGTGTGTTGTACGCAACTTCGAGTTTTAACACACACCACAACCGATCAAACTAGCCGTTATGAATAGTAATACCTAATTTTTGAAATTATATATATTTTATATTTCAAAATGGACTTCATTTTTGGATTCGGAATATCAAATTTATCCTAGGGTGAAATTTTGGTACTTTTCGGATAACTTTTATATTTTGATGAATAGTGAAAATTACTAAATTTTAATTAAAAACAACTTTTTTAATCAAAATAATTAATATTGATATATTATGAATTTGAGTGGTTTTAAAGTATATTTAGAATATATTTTTACCATTCAATTTAATCTTTGTCATTGGACATAATTTTACAATTAAACCGAACATAATCAAGTGTCAATCTTTTGATAGTTATTATCTCTTAAAAACACGCTTTTTGTTTTGACAGCGGGAATTAATTTTAAATTAATTTCTGCCACTTCTGTGTTTTGAATTTGGAAAAATGGATTACATATTTGGAATCAGGATTTCCAAATTATGTAAATAGGTATCTTTTATTTTTACACATTTTGAATAATTACTGCGGTAAATATTTTATTTACCATGGTTAAAGGGTAAATCTGGTAAATAAGGGTTAAAAAATAATATTATAATAATACAAAATTACCCTAAAACGGGTCCTAACCTTATTGGTGGACACATACCAGACCATGGGCATCCTTGGGTCGATTTGTGGACCCCTTGGAGCCACTTGTATGTGGTAGGGACACATTATATTAATAAAGTTAAAATAAAAATAAAAATGGCATAAGCTTACATCTTTTAGAAGAACAATTTTTACATAGGGTTATACATGTTGTATTTTCGATTATAAATATTCATTAGAAATCTAAAAAGATTTCCTACATAATGATATTTTATTTATAATTTTTAGACATCAAATAATTTAAATTATTAATGACACAATAATGATGCAATGTTTACCTCATTAATAAATCATTTAAATAAATAAGATTATAATGATTAAAATATTATCTAAAACCTGTAAAATTCTTATTGGTTGATGTTATTTAGAATATTAGTCATCGTATCTTTGACCTCAATGATTTTTGGACCATTATAAACCGAATATAATTATATTATAAAGTAATACTTTCACTCTTTCCTAAAGAGCCCCTCTTCTCCCTTATAAAAGGAGACCACTTCTACTCATTCCTCACACCTCTCAAGCCACTTTGCTCGTCCAAACTCTGCCCAACTAAGCTCCCCACATCCCTCTCCTCCTCCTTGAATCTTCCCCTTAGGCAGAAAGCATTTCAACAAGTCCTTTGGTTCCAACCAAAGTGAGTTACCTAAATTAAAGGTAAGGATTTCTCTTAAATTATTTTCATTTATTTTGTTTCTTCAACTCCCAAACTCTTTTTATTTCCTTTCTTTTGTAACAACACCAGTATCCTCAATATACTAGGATGTTGTTATAAGAAGGATTCAAACTACACATACACACAACTCCATCTAATGGATGATGAACATAATGTTTCTGTGGATGGCAAACTAACGCCTCACGAAACGATGATTGTTCAAATACATCTTACCGCCTCTCATGGTGGCCATTATGATGGCACTGTAATTAAATATGATATTAATGATATATATTTTATATATAAGCTTCTGTAATTCCATTTTATTTCATACCATTATTCGTTTCATGTTGTATATACATACGATAATTTCATTTGAGGAAGTGCGGACTACCGCCCCCTTAAAATGATATGACTCGTTCATACCACACATGGAACGTATAAAGGATGGTGTTAATGAACTTAAGTAACATATATAAAATATTATATTATACTGGAATAGTAATATACCTATGTATCATTTGGATTCAATTCTTTTAAAATAAAAAATGGAAGTAGCGTTCGTGCGTACGTACGGACTACCGTCTCCACGAACGTGGTGAGATCCATCCTCCATCGTATCCATTCAAGTCTTATTCTCATTTTAGGGTTAAAAATAATGTTAATATCATTCTGATTATGAATAATATTTAATCTATCCATTACAAACATGTCTTACGTAACCAAACATTTAAGAAGAACGAATCGATTATCACCTGAAACGACGATAATACTAAGATATTATTAATAAAGCAATGTTAAAAGATCATATATGATATCATATTAATGTATATGATTCTTGTATAATTTAACAATTATTTCACCATTATACAGGAGGTTAACCGACCCCAACAAAGGAAAAGTACAAGGTAAGGGTTATTTCACAATCTCTTCATTATCCGAGGTTGTATTATACGTAATAATCTACTGGGACCTCTTTATCATCCACATCCATGTTTCTTCGAAATGTATTTCAAAACATTTTTACTATTTACAAGAATATGGGTTAAAGTCATTTATACCCTTGTTTGACTTTTTATAAGAGGTTTATAAAGGAATCTTTCCGTCGTTTTCAAAACAAGGTCCTTTTTAACCTTTTCGACAGAATTGAGGTAAGAATGTTTTTTTAACTTATACGGCGGGTGCGGTTATTTTACGCCGTTATAAAATCTTCAAAGCTTTCCGTACAAGATTATAAGAATATTTTCAAAGAAAATGTTTTATTTTATATGGATCTTAAATGATTTCAAAATAAAAGGAGATACTTCTTTAAAAAGAATTTTGATTTCATCTATGTCAACATCCTTTGATGGATTTTAAGATTATTTGAAGTTGATTTATTATGATACAAAACATCTATATTGTATTGAAGGTTTTGTGATATGTTTGACTGTGGAAGTGCTATTTTTATACCATTCATAGTTTATGGTGAAATTATTGACATTTCGTATGCTAGTTTTAATACGAATGTTTATGTTATGTTTAAACCTTTTCATATGGGAATGCATTGGAATTAATAAGTGACGGGTGGAGCCCGCTATAGCTCCTCGATGCATCGGTAGGTCTCATGAGACAAACTAGTGTCTTGGCACAAGGCCTTGACAAAATCTTATTTGTAGTCTTGGCACGAGGCCTTGGCTATGTGGTTATGATAGTCTGGCATTATGCATTCCAACATTATGAAAGTGGTTATTGATTTTTGCATGTGATTATTCGATTAGTAGAATATCCATGTGAATAAGTAAATGGCATTATTTCATTTTATTTATGCCGTACCATGTTGAAAGTTCATGTTTGAAAGGCTTTTGTTTTAGTTATACATTGCCTTAAATGTTTATGCTTATTTTTGAATGTTCCGCTATATTGTTATCCTTACTGGGCATTTGAGCTCACCCCTTTTTTATGTTTTATTTTTTCCAGGAAGTGAAGAAGTAAATTATGAATGACCTGCAGGGATATTATATGGGGATATGAGTGTGGATTATGGAGACATTATGTTGTTGTAGTAGTTTTTCATTTTATGATGTAATTTAAAACTTATGAATATATCTAGTATTTCCAAGGCTACTAAACCAATCGGTCTTTCGAGATTTGATCTTTCTTGTGATCATACCAATGTTATGTAATAATGCACCGACTCTGGGTAACTGGGGTCGGGGCGTTACAGTTGGTATCAGAGGAAGTTTAGTACAAACCTTGGAAGCTAGATTTAGATAAACTCTGATTAGAGCACGTAGACCTAAGATGAACTTTGAGGATTAGTATAGAAGAACTTCCTAGAATTTTGGTATTGTAGTGATTTTGTGAGTTTTCCAAGCAATACATCCCTGTCTGGATACGAGCAGGTAGAGGCGGCTCTGGCACAGATGTACCTAGTGGTAAAACCCGAAAACACCGCTTTGAGCTAGACTCGAACGGGAACTGGTGCACGACAACGGGCCTTGCTGCACTCTTGGTTACGACACTCCCAGGGGATATGCTTAGGATAACTCTCATTTTCATTACAAATCATTATGAAGGGTTTATGAGTATATACTTCCTCAAAGAAAACATTTTTATGATTATGGATTATATCCATAAATAGTTCAATTTATGTTAAGTGTTTTATAAGTATGAGATTATTTATTTAGATTCATAAACTGATCTAGTTTATGCCATTTTTTAGAAATGGCGCCCAGTAGAAGGAATGAGAACTCCGGAAATGCACATGATCCAAAGAGAAGGAAGGATCATATCTTTCATGGTCTTAAGCTAGAATTTATAAGAGAAATTGTCTCCCATGTATTATCATCATATGAAGAAATAATATCATGTATTGATAAGATAAGTAAAGAGATAACTGAGTCCTATGGCTTTGAAGGGAAGTAAGAGAAGAAAAGGATAGAAGAGAGAAAGATGGATAAAGGGAAGAGGGAAAAAAAGAATTTTCCCATATGTGGTAACTGTGGAAAGAAACACCCTGGAACTTGCCTGAAAGGAATGGGAGTTTGTTATAAGTGTGGAGGAAAAGGGCACAAAGTACGTGACTGCAAGGGTAAGAAAATGGTTTCAAATGTACAATGCTTCATTTGCAAGGAGTTTGGACACTACGCGAACCTATGTCCCAGTCATCAGACTATGACGCAAATGATGCTATTGGATAATAATCAAGTTATGATACTACCACAGATGAAGAGGAATGATTAGAGTTCTTATGTTGATTATGTCAATTGAGTGTTGTGTCAACAATGTACTTGTTATAATAATTATGGAGTATATAAGGATTGTACTGCAGTACTATTTCATTAAGGACTTGAGATGGTGTGGAACAAAGAAAAGTGACTCAGTAGCAGGTTAAATGTTTGGAAAATATATGGTTGAGAGAAAGATAAACCATAATATGGTTCAGATACCGAGGTGGTGATTTTAGAATAATACATTATTGATTTGGATAAATTATATTGGATATTATTGACTAACTTGAAGATGATTAATGATTTGTATATTCCATCATTGTTGGGGTTTAAAACATTTTTGGATTAATGAAGTATATCCAGCATTCTATATGGAATAAGGAAGCATGAATGTAATCAATAAGGAATATGGTAATACATGATGAAGGTATTCATATGATATTACGGGGTAAAAAGGATCTATATTATGTTTACCTTCCTTATAAATGTTAGACTGTGAGTTTGGACAGAAGTATTTTGGATAGTTCTAGATTGAATTATTTTGGATTTCCATAAAAGGACAACCCGGAGGTCGGGCGGCAACCCGTCGCGTCCGGCAAGGCTGCGAGACTTGAACCCACAACCGAAGGGCGACAAGGGTGTATCACCTACCACTGGACCATGAGATGTCCTGGATTAAATAATGTAGTTTTTATTAAAAGATCATGTAGATGAATTATAAATTTGTTTATTTTAGAACCCTATACGAATAGTGTAAATAGAATTTTTTTTACATTCTATTATCTTTTAGAGTGAAAGATGAGTTTGTGGTAGAAATTTATTAATGGATAAAACTCTAATTATAAAGTAAGTATATCTCTTTATGATCTTAGCCAATCTCATAAATAAATTCCTCAATATTAAGAAAAGAAACTTAGAACAAAAATGTTGTCCTAGATGGTACCTTAAATCATCACTAATTTATGGCTTTGGGATTTTTGGCCTTTTCCTAGCCATGTTCTCTACCACTCTCCATCAGATAATTGATGGTTAGATTTATCCTCCATATCCATATTTTCCTACATGGAACCCTAGTATGTGTTATTTTCGGTAATCATCATACTTTCCGCTCTTTGTTTTAAATAGAGGCCTCATTAATTCATTTTTTGATGTGGGATTTCAACTAAGATATTTTGAAACGTCAAAAATGTGTTATCCCAATACCCTATGTGTTGTTGAACCGATGGTATTTCAAATCATCATAGATTGATGAGTTTAAGGACCTCAATTTTATACTTGTTTGTGATTGATGACCTCAATCACTAACTATAAATATTTACGTTTTTCCTCCAATTAAATGTCTCTAATTGCCACCAATGATCTCCTAATCGAGATCATAATTTGGTGGTGACCCTTTAATTTCTCTTTTCCTCGTACTAAGACTAAATTTTAGTAACCCAATTTCCAATGTGGGTTTTCCCACAAATATATTTTCTATTTTCAACCTTTTATTTTCGAAGAACAATTTCAAATTGCGAGGACGCAATTTATTGAAGGAGGGGAGAATGTAACACCCCAAGATTTTATAGTGTGTTATTTTTTCAAAATAATTTAATAACTTTCACTACACGCAACACCAAGTTCAATCGCACCATGACGTACCAAACAATCTGTTCAGAAGAGGTTATGAATAGTGTTAACTAAATTTTAAACTTTATATAATCCTTATAATTTTAGAATCCATATTATGAGTTTCTTAGACATAATGTAAGAACAAATTCATTTTCAGTATTGCACTTTTACCAAATTTTAATAGTGAACCCTTTTTAGATACTATATTTTAAACATTTTGACTAAATGGGGACATCAAAAATTTAAAATGAAACATCCCAAGCTTCCACGGTAGGCTTTCCTTTGAATAAAACAGTAGCGTGTGTTGTACGCAACTTCGAGTTTTAACACACACCACAACCGATCAAACTAGCCGTTATGAATAGTAATACCAAATTTTTGAAATTATATATATTTTATATTTCAAAATGGACTTCATTTTTGGATTCGGAATATCAAATTTATCCTAGGGTGAAATTTTGGTACTTTTCGGATAACTTTTATATTTTGATGAATAGTGAAAATTACTAAATTTTAATTAAAAACAACTTTTTTAATCAAAATAATTAATATTGATAAATTATGAATTTGAGTGGTTTTAAAGTATATTTAGAATTAATTTTTACCATTCAATTTAATCTTTGTCATTGGACATAATTTTACAATTAAACCGAACATAAACAAGTGTCAATCTTTTGATAGTTATTATCTCTTAAAAACACGCTTTTTGTTTTGACAGCGGGAATTAATTTTAAATTAATTTCTGCCACTTCTGTGTTTTGAATTTGGAAAAATGGATTACATATTTGGAATCAGGATGTCCAAATTATGTAAATAGGTATCTTTTATTTTTACACATTTTGAATAATTACTGCGGTAAATATTTTATTTACCATGGTTAAAGGGTAAATCTGGTAAATAAGGTTTAAAAAATAATATTATAATAATACAAAATTACCCTAAAACGTGTCCTAACCTTATTGGTGGACACATACCCGACCATGGGCATCCTTGGGTCGATTTTTGGACCCCATGGAGCCACTTGTATGTGGTAGGGACACATTATATTAATAAAGTTAAAATAAAAATAAAAATGGCATAAGCTTACATCTTTTAGAAGAACAATTTTTACATAGGGTTATACAAGTTGGATTTTCGATTATAAATATTAATTAGAAAGATAAAAAGATTTCCTACATAATGATATTTTATTTATAATTTTTACACATCAAATAATGTAAATTATTAATGACACAATAATGATGCAATGTTTACCTCATTAATAAATCATTTAAATAAATAAGATTATAATGATTAAAATATTATCTAAAACCTGTAAAATTCTTATTGGTTGATGTTATTTAGAATATGAGTCATCTTATCTTAGACCTAAATGATTTTTGGACCATTATAAACCGAATATAATTATATTATAAAGTAATACTTTCACTCTTTCCTAAAGAGCCCCTCTTCTCCCTTATAAAAGGTGACCACTTATACTCATTCCTCACACCTCTCAAGCCACTTGACTCGTCCAAACTCTGCCCAACTAAGCTCCCCACATCCCTCTCCTCCTCCTTGAAGCTTCCCCTTAGGAAGAAAGCATTTCAACAAGTCCTTTGGTTCCAACCAAAGTGAGTTACCTAAATTAAAGGTAAGGATTTCTCTTAAATTATTTTCATTTATTTTGTTTCTTCAACTCCCAAACTCTTTTTATTTCCATTCTTTTGTAACAACACCAGTATCCACAATATACTAGGATGTTGTTATAAGAAGGATTCAACCTACACATACACACAACTCCATCTAATGGATGATGAACATAATGTTTCTGTGGATGGCAAACTAACGCCTCACGAAACGATGATTGTTCAAATACATCTTACCGCCTCTCATGGTGGCCATTATGATGGCACTGTAATTAAATATGATATTAATTATATATATTTTATATATAAGCTTCTGTAATTCCATTTTATTTCATACCATTATTCGTTTCATGTTGTATATACATACGATAATTTCATTTGAGGAAGTGCGGACTACCGCCCCCTTAAAATGATATGACTCGTTCATACCACACATGGAACGTATAAAGGATGGTGTTAATGAACATAAGTAACATATATAAAATATTATATTATACTGGAATAGTAATATACCTATGTATCATTTTGATTCAATTCTTTTAAAATAAAAAATGGAAGTAGCGTTCGTGCGTACGTACAGACTACCGTCTCCACGAACGCGGTGAGATCCATCCTCCATCATATCCATTCAAGTCTTATTCTCATTTTAGGGTTTAAAATAATGTTAATATCATTATGATTATGAATAAGATTTAATCTATCCATTACAAACATGTCTTACGTAACCAAACATTTAAGAAGAACGAATCGATTATCACCTGAAACGACGATAATACTAAGATATTATTAATAAAGCAATGTTAAAAGATCATATATGATATCATATTAATGTATATGATTCTTGTATAATTTAACAATTATTTCACCATTATACATGAGGTTAACCGACCCCAACAAAGGAAAAGTACAAGTTAAGGGTTGTTTCACAATCTCTTCATTATCCGAGGTTGTATTATACGTAATAATCTACTGGGACCTCTTTATCATCCACATCCATGTTTCTTCGAAATGTATTTCAAAACATTTTTACTATTTACAAGAATATGGGTTAAAGTCATTTATACCCTTGTTTGACTTTTTATAAGAGGTTTATAAAGGAATCTTTCCGTCGTTTTCAAAACAAGGTCCTTTTTAACCTTTTCGACAGAATTGAGGTAAGAATGTTTTTTTTAACTTATACGTCGGGTGCGGTTATTTTACGCCGTTATAAAATCTTCAAAGCTTTCCTTACAAGCTTATAAGAATATTTTCAAAGAAAATGTTTTATTTTATATGGATCTTAAATGATTTCAAAATAAAAGGAGATACTTCTTCAAAAAGAATTTTGATTTCATCTATGTCAACATCCTTTGATGGATTTTAAGATTATTTGAAGTTGATTTATTATGATACAAAACTTCTATATTGTATTGAAGGTTTTGTGATATGTTTGACTGTGGATGTGCTATTTTTATACCATTCATATTTTATGGTGAAATTATTGACATTTCGTATGCTAGTTTTAATACGAATGTTTATGTTATGTTTAAACCTTTTCGTATGGGAATGCATTGGACTTAATAAGTGACGGGTGGAGCCCGCTATAGCTCCTCGATGCATCGGTAGGTCTCATGAGACAAACTAGTGTCTTGGCACAAGGCCTTGACAAAATCTTATTTGTAGTCTTGGCACGAGGCCTTGGCTATGTGGTTATGATAGTCTGGCATTATGCATTCCAACATTATGAAAGTGGTTATTGATTTTTTCATGTGATTATTCGATTAGTAGAATATCCATGTGAATAAGTAAATGGCATTATTTCATTTTATTTATGCCGTACCATGTTGAAAGTTCATGTTTTAAAGGCTTTTGTTTTAGTTATACATTGCCTTAAATGTTTATGCTTATTTTTGAATGTTCCGCTATATTGTTATCCTTACTGGGCATTTGAGCTCACCCCTTTTTTATGTTTTATTTTTCCCAGGAAGTGAAGAAGTAAATTATGAATGACCTGCAGGGATATTATATGGGGATATGCGTGTGGATTATGGAGACATTATGTTGTTGTAGTAGTTTTTCATTTTATGATGTAATGTAAAACTTATGAATATATCTAGTATTTCCAAGGCTACTAAACCAATCGGTCTTTCGAGATTTGATCTTTCTTGTGATCATACCAATGGTATGTAATAATGCACCGACTCTGGGTAACTGGGGTCGGGGCGTTACAAGAAAAGGGAACTAATTATTTAATATTCACCTTTTGATTAAAAATATGATATAAATTTTTCACAATTATGACCATATAAATGGATTGAATTAATTTAATGTTGAAACATTTTTTAGAACGAGTATTACATTAATTAAAACTAAAAATGTTCCAAAGACTTAAATTTTTTTATATTAAAATTCACTATGAAATTGATTCTGATGAACTAAATTGGATTAAATGATAAAATTTTCATTTAATTATTCATTAATAGCAATAATATATATAATTTAACATTAGTTTAGAAGGGACATGGTGATTCCTCAAATTTTTTGACACATAATGAATTTCATGCACTATATTATACCAATGGGGAAGAGCTTATCGGTATTCCCCTAGCCCAATTTAATCCAAAACCACAAATTGTCTGGAAAACGTATGTTCCCACATGCTCTGCCTTTGAATCCTATATTGAGGAAATTTTATAAACTCATGAAGTACAACATTATCTCCCTCTATAAGCAATATGGTTATTTATATCTATTAATATATGATATATTACTACTATAATACATAAATATGTGCTTCTATATCAGTTAAATCAACCATGATTTATCCTGCATGAAACTCATTCCCAACAACTCTTACTCACCCACCATCATCCAAATGAGATGTGATTTAAATTTCATACCATTAATATACATGTTTTGAGAAATATATATAGTTTCATGATATATATTATTGTAGGTCACCTACACAATTTATAGTTGGTTCTCCAAAGACCATCCAAAGACTAGAACTCATTCTCATAGCATATCCTTACGCGTATATATGGAATATTTTGACTGCTGATTTTTCATTGGATGAAATTCCATACATTATAAGACATATTTACTATGTTTCTTACAAAATACCTTCCATAAAGTTAATGTAAATCATGATTCATAGTCCAAAACAATACTATGTGGAACCCCGGGAATTCGGACTTCCTCCCCAACATACAAATATAAAAATTGGTCCATATGTTCATCATTATTCCCGAGACCCTAAAATATCCATTTTATTTTCAAATCAACAATACCATCTTCATAGATCATGGTATATTTTGGTACAACATGGATGTACCATCCACTTCTAGGAATGTAATTCAAATATTATCTTATCCAAAATACTCATTGGTACAAAAACCCAATTCCAGACATAAATGATTTGTTCCTCATATATATTCCCATTAGATGATGACTCTCCATAATTAAGGGTTTCTAATTTGTAAAATCACTATTGATCTGCGTATTGACTATCCTAGATCCTTATCAAAAGTGTAGAATCCACTAAAACTTATTTAAGAGTCATCATCTTCTATCCCTCTTGAGCCACAACCCAAATTTCATACTACCACTTTCATCATCGCCAATTTAAAACTATACATCTGAGCTACCTGATTCTAATATATCATTTTACAATGAAAATATCACTATTTTATTTCCCTTTCTTATATTACAGTAAAAAATCAAATGATTGTTTATACTTAACCCATCACCACTTTTTGAGACTCAAATATCATTATGAAAAGATATACATTAAACTTTTGTGATTGGTATATACTATAAATTTTTCCCCAGAAATATAATTTCCACTAATAATTAAAATCATAAACCACTACAGCTAATTCAAGGCCGTGTATTGGGTGGTCCCCTTCCTGTGGCTTCATCCACTGATACACATATGAAAAATTTGATATTCTTTCATCAACAGAACAACAAAAATTATCTTAGTAGTGTCACAAAACACCATAAAATCCGCACATGGATCCATGAAGATCAATATTGGGGATGATTTTAAATGATTCATAAATTCCAAGAAAGCATTCCCATATAAAAAATAACATTAAAACATAACACACTTCTTGGTCAATATTTGATGTGGTGATTTCAATTTAGAAATTTCCTAGATGAACATCTAATAAAAACTCTCTAATACTAGAAACATTAGATAAAAAAGACATCTATGGGTTGTTTCCAAGGAAAAACTGCATGAACCTTATTTGGTTCCAATAAAACGACATCACCTTATATGATTTGATCCATGAATTGTAACTGATCATTTCATACTTGAAAACAATATAACATTGAACATAGACAATTCTCTATTTGGGAATTCAAGACTATGTTAGGATAATAGGTAATATCATCATGATTCTTGGAGTTAACCAATACATAATCATCCAAAAAAGATCATGTTACCTGGGAACGATTCATTTAAACATGTACATAAACACTTCTAGATGATTCTTCCCCCAAACAGAATCATTAGAAACTTATACATGTCTTATTTAATATTGAATAAAGTCTATGTTTTGTCATAATATCTTACTCTCAATTGATTTTACATTGGTCTCATATCATTCTTGGAGAAAAAACAAATCTCCTCTCAACTGGTCTATAAATTTCCAATAGGTGGGAGAGGATATATGTTCTTCACATTTATGTAGTTCATCATCCGATAATCAACACATATGTGAAATTTTATCCCATCCATGTTAGAAAAAAATACTAGATAACTTTATGGTGGAATACACTGAGAGATAACCCACATACTCATAAAATTATCTCCCCGTGTTTTTAGCTCTTAAATATATATTGGTTCTATTTTAATGTTGGAATAAAAACCTGATAAATCTCTCCATGTGATCAATCATAAACTATATGTACCTCTTAGGTGTAATCCCTAAATATCTCTTAGGAAAATATCCCACCACTACTCCACTCTGGTTGGAAAGGAATCCTATTTCACTCCCACATCATCTTACTATAAAATAAAATCCTTGGTAGTGATCTCTCTCAATTGAAGATTAACTGGCCCCATATAGAGCTCCATGATATCCCACCCTCCCTGATGAATATTATTGTCACCCATATGTGACTGATATATCTCCAAACAGTAGTATAAATATAGGTTGGATTCTTACACCACTAATCAATCTGTGCACAAAATTTGGTCAAATATGTACATATTCAGAATGTAAATATTCCATTGAAAGTGAAACTCCCCAATACATAGAGAAAACCAATTATAAAAATGCATGACCATCAATAATACATTAAATGGTGGTATAGAACATCATTAACATACTCAAAAAATCTATTTTCAGACTCAACTGATTCACAACTGTGAATAAAAAAAAATGAGAGGAACCAATATGAAATAAGTCACCAAAAAGTATAGATGATTCAAAAATAGTACCTTTACCTATTTAGGGTATAGCCTCACAATACACCTTTATAGGTTTAACAACATGAAATTTTCTAAACCCTCATCACAGTGATGTTGTATGAGTCCCTTGTTCTTCACCACACTACTTATACATACGATCTTTACCAGAAGTACCACATCCACTAAATCTACCTCCTCAACCTATATAACCCGATATTAAAAACATGTATGGTATATAATTTCACTATCTCCAGACTCTGGTTATATATATCTACCCCATCACTACTCTTCTAACATGTATTTCTACATAACCACTATATTTATCCCATATTTCTTCATGAATGGAACTCTACTGGTTGTCGGGGAAAATGTATATGAAAGTGTAATGGCCTACCACACTCATGGACAATATCTCCGTAATGATCACATGAAACTGATAATTCCCCTTGGCCACTCTTCTTCCATATACATTGGTCAATGTAATCATAGTGATGATTCATACTATTGGAAATCATACTTCATCATCGTCTAGTAGAAATAGAATGTTCTCCCTAGGTGCCCTCATTTATGTTACCCTTAGATATGAGAACATGAACCACAACCTAGGTAAATTTAATTAATTGAAATATGTTCTCTGGAGACTTAATCAAACATTTATGTCCATATTGGAAATTCCATTAGATATATAATTCATCCCCTACAAGAATCAGATAAAATTACTTCATGTCAATAATGCGATCAACATATTCCATCAAAGTCATGCATCCCATGTCGGGAACATGAAGTCAACATCCTTCTCATATCTCAATGTATCAGGATAAACGATCTCAAGGTACTTCTTAGGGATTTCTATCCCTACCATATCATTTTTTTCAGTTCCATGACAAAATACCCCACTGGCACCTTGATAATCAACATAACATATAATTGGCTATTGTGACTCTCTTCTCAGTAGGGGTATCCAAATGGTCAAGAATAGTATAGATGGACACAATAATGATTTATTATGCCTCAGGACCACCCACTCTAGTGAAAGTCAGATTGTGATTTAACTAAAACTCATGTGTCAAGACACACATTTCACTAACATATAAAAATAGTTTGATTAATATAAATCAATAATATGTAATCTTCAGATTCCATCCACAAAAAAAACAACGTTTCTAATACTACCCTTAACCAATATATATTTAGGTTGTGGATAAAAATTATAATCACATTATCATTTTACATTTTTCCATTAGACACCCAATTTCAAATATTTATAATCATTTTCATAATTTCCAATATAGATAAGGAATCTTTTTTAGTTAAATTACACAAAAAAGTAAAAGAATCTCAATTTCAACAACTTACCCAAAAATAGATTTTTGGTGCATTCTTAAAACTGATTCATGTACATAAATTCATGAGTTCCTAGAATGATTCACAAATACTCATGTTTTATGTTATTCCAAGACATGAATAAAATAATAGAAAATATCCAAAACAATGATCACATCACAAAACATAAGCAACAACCAAGGTGAAATAAAAAACAACTATAATAGAAAACACCAATAACAATAACCCCACTCTGGGTACAAGGGTTTTCCTTATACATGGTTTTTCTATTTCCATGC
The DNA here is from genome assembly GCA_963277665.1 of Viscum album. Classification (NCBI taxonomy): domain Eukaryota; kingdom Viridiplantae; phylum Streptophyta; class Magnoliopsida; order Santalales; family Viscaceae; genus Viscum; species Viscum album. The sequence continues at coordinate 1,645,532,748 of OY728145.1, forward strand.
ATAGTATATTGATTATGCCCAAAACAATTATTATTTTCAATATTAATATCTAAAATATTATGAATAAATAATGAAAAATAAATCCATATGTATGACCACGTTCTTATATGATGGGATGGTGTCACACATAAGTGCCCAAAACGGGTTATTTACATGACTTACAACACCCATCCTCATAAGCTAGAGGATGTCGACTAGTAGTGAAAGTTTAATAAAAAACATGTTGATACTATACCATATGTATTAAAGTAATAATATATCATAATAATTTCATGAAAAAACCTATTAATATAAAAATTAACAAGACAAACCATTATCACATTATAACTATAATGGAAATACCATATAAATCAGAAAAGTGTATATACATTATTCCAAGTACATGCCTAGTGACAAATGAAAAATCCAAAGAATGAAACCCTAACACTCTTAAGAGGGTACTGGAGCATTATTGGGTTCCATTATCCATAATCTATGCAACACAAACCATTTAATATAGTTATCTTTAACATTTCATATGATTTAAACTTGTAATCTACTCTGGTAAGGATCTAGAACAATTAATTCGGTGTGAGTAAAACTCAGAAGTTCTCCACTAATGACATATTAAACAATATCATGTCAATAACCATGTATTAAATTCCTTGAATAATAATGTAAAATTCATAAAGTAATTTTTTATTAACATTAATTATTCTTTAAGGACCCATATGGTATCCATTGTATACAATGTCACCCATATTATCAATAATATTTCATCCCTTGATTGGGTCTAAACTACCCCTATGGTATATCATGTATCATAATACCACGGTAATCATTTATTCTTTTCATTCAAGTAATAATACTTCAAATTGAAACCATATTATAATTCCAATGTCAATGGCATAGAATATTTTTTTCTAATGCCCCGTGGGTATTTAGACCATATGTCTCTATCCCACACATCATTTCTATAGGTTTATATGGTTCCTAATCCTATATACCATACATTATTTCACAAATGGGTATTTGGAGGCCCAATCCATATACCATATAATAGTAATCACATATTGGTATTTGACGCATATGTCCCCATCACACAGTAAATCTCTCATATGGGAATTTGTTTCCTTAGTCCTTCTTCCACACCTCAATATGATATATATCAGAAAGATCATAAATATCACAGAAATCACAACTTTTTATACATCTATTTTATTCATCATGAACCATTTCATCAAAAAACACCATTTAAGTGACCATTTTCTAATTATTAAAACTATCATTATTAATTATATATATATTGTGGAAAATATTATTATGTCATTATTAATTCAATCAATATTATTTAACCACATAATTCATTAAACAATAATGGAAATTCTCAACATAACATTTTATTCCCCTTACTCAAAAAATTCAACATTAAATTAATCAGTCCATTCCACAATCCCATCAATGGATCGGTAATAAAATCCCATTAATCCAGAAAATTAATGTACAATTTTCACGAATTTCAAAATTTCAATTACCACTTTCATCTTTTGTATTTTAAACACATTTTTTAATCACATGTAAAATAAATTAACCAATTCCATAATTCCAAAAAAAACTAAAAAATTAATTTATTCAATTCAATATTAAATTTCAAACTATTCTAATTGAAATATCATAACACATACATGAAATTGGAATTCAATACATTTTGAAATGAATTTTGACCACCTACTTCAAGTTCATTGATAGATGGTTCCCAATAAAAAACCCCAAATGGAAGTGAAACAACCAATATCATAATGAAGAATGAGATCTTGATTAGAATCCTTAACCCAAGAAAAAAATATATTTGTCAACACCAATATCTAATTCCATTACCAATGGAGGATAAATCCATTCAATCATATATATAATGTTTGTATGGAGTGTGGAAACAAACTGAGAAGAAATAACATACCTGATATATTTGTAGATCAGTCAACAATGCCTCAATTCATAAATAAAAGAGATTATAAATCCTTATAACTAATTAGGGATCCTATAATATTCATTGGAAATATTTTTTGACTATATGGGGTTGATTTTTAAATAAAAATGGTGGGATCAGGATATAATATCAATATATTATATATTTAATTTTCCAAGCATATGGATTGCTATATAGGGATTAGAGGTTTCCTTATCCATTTATGTAAATGAGTACAACCTCTTTGGGGGTTTCATGATTACTATTTGGAGGATTCATGACTTTAAAAACCATGTGGAAAATGTATGAATACCCTCTATTTGGGTTCCCATTGCTTTCTAGAGAGGGTGTATTTTTTGGATAACCATGCACCAATTGGGGACTTCCCCTTTTATTTATAAAAATCTTCAATTTCACCCAAACAATCCACTATGTGAAACCCCAAAAAGATATAAATAAAACAAGGAAATAGAGTACTTGAAAAGAATATTGATAAATCTCTAGAAAATTTCCATGATATTTATCATAGACGTTAAGATTACCATTAATGAATATCATATGTTACATAAATTGATATATTGAAGGAAAATTTTATGATATATTTTCTCGGTGTTAAAGAATACATTAGGATTTCCACGTGTGGTATACCATTAATGGATAATGTGCGAATGTATATATCTTTTTATCCTCTTTATATAAGATTACATATTAGACAATTTTATGCTAATGGAAGATCCTGGTTAAATTGATGGCCTTGGTGTTATATGGGAATGTTCAATTCATTAATCTCAATGGAAGAGACATAAAAAATATGTTGATGATACTTGAATGATAATTTATTGAATGTATATATTAAAATAAAGGTATTATACTGCAGATTAAAAATTTATTTGAGATTATATATTTTATGTGACCTTATATAACCTATCTATGGGTTTATTGGTGTATTATTATATCCTAACAGAAGTAATTCGGGGGTTATTTTACATGCCACTATGAATGAAACCAATAAGTACATACAATAATTTTATCATTAATCGTAAAAAATATAATCCTTGAATGTTACCACATTATGAAAATATTACTTATTTATTGTGGAATAAAAATTATTCATATTTGGCTGATCGTCAATATTTAATCACTAGGTATTGATAATAATAATAAACATAATTAGTAATAAATATTTATCTTTATGTTATTTAGAATACAATATTTTGTATATTATATATATCAATGAATAATGGAGTGATATTTATTAATAAAGGAAATTTTATTATTCAAAATTCGGTAAATGATGAAGTGGTTTAGCATGCTAATTATAATGGATTTTTTATTAATGATTTAAATGGTATTTATATTATATATTCCAATGTAATTAAAGTGAAAATAGAATAATAAAAATTATATAATTATTATTAATAGAGATGGGGCCATCTAATAATTATATAATTGTTAATAATAAACATTTCATAATAAATATTAAATTATGCCACTTTCTATATTAACATTTTTCTCACAATTGATAGTTTGAAGTACTACCAAATAATTACAAGTGTTTAAAAAATCTATAGTGTTTTATCTCAACCCATTTTCTTAATTCATCAATATAACAAAATGTAATCTTAAAATAGACCCCTCTTTCAATCATCCACTAAGAATATAAGTAATCCAAATCAGCAATGCTAGAAAAAAAACTATATAATGATTTTTGGATATAGTGAAGCATAAGTGGATAACATGTAGAGAGATTACATTATTGGATCATATAGAAAAATTATTGTATTACTATTTTAATTTAACTATATCATCATGGAAGAATGAAAAACCAGTTCAGATATTTTTGAATCTTCTTATAATTTTACTTTAAATTACATTGGATTACCCTCCTCTAATTGTTATATTTTTTAGATATTATTGTAATTAATTATTTTAAAATGAAATTCGGAAGCATACTAATTCAGATAAAATAATGATTATTTCAATAATATGAGTAAATAGAATGGTTTTCCATTCCATATATAGGAATCCACTATTCTAATAAAGTAAAACTTGTTTTTGAGTTGTATCATTGTAAATTGAAAATTATTTCCCAATAATTGATTAATGGGAATGAAATTTAAATTTTTTACATCATTCCCATTATTTACAAAAATATGGAAATAATTATCTCTTCTTATTTTTTCTCACCCATTGAAAAAATGATTAGTCAAATTGAAGAGACAACTAAAACTGCCAACTAGATATGTCCAATGATTAGTCTAGGTAAAACAATGATACATGGTGGGAACCACAACCTAAATGATGTGTAACCATTAATCTCAGTTTATCATAGAGGGATATCATGTCAGTCCCATAAAATTGTATTTATAATCCAATAAAAGTAAAATAGTATGTAGATCCAGATTGGTTGGGATAGTGTTTTATGAACCACATTCTATGTAACATTCAAATATTTCATGGGGTCCTTGTTTCATGGTGATGGAGAATGTTAGTGGTCCATCATAGTTTCTTATCTACAACATGACTCTGGGACTTGAAATTTCTTCATATTTGAGTTTTTATATTGGGTAATAAAGATACTAAAAATGAATCTTGTATTGTTTTATGTAATACAACAATAATATTCTCTAGGAATTTCTCACATACATAGAAAAATAATGTTACACACTATACAACCTCATATATGTTCTGTATTCTATTATATCCCACATTATTAATTTATCATTAAGATAGTAATAAATTAAATAATAGAATACATTAAAACAAGATTTTTATCTCATTTATTGGATCATACATGATATGTTAAATGATTATTTATTTCATATTAAAATAATTTATATGTAATGTTCCATATATAAAAATTATGTATGAGGCATTGTTATATTGAAATTACTATGCATCAAAATAACTAAATATTTTATAATTAAAATGTGTTTAGTATTTAATTAATTTTGAAATGAAATCCATATAATTATAATTTCATAGATTTTTTGGAAAAGAAAAAAATTTTGAAGAAGAAAGGATGTTTTCCACAATAATTAATTTCAACTATTTTATCAGAATTATTTTCCATATATGATTATAGTCTTCAATAAAGATATCATTCATGTATAATATCCCCATTAATACTATGGTTCTATTGTTTTTATTTTATTTGTGGAATCGATTTTTTTCCGGGGTTATGTTATGATGAAATAATTTTTACGAAAACCATTTACTCCTTAGGTTATGATATGATGAATGATTTATATTTTTGTGATAGATCTATGAATTATTTCATTATGAGCTGGGTGGGACCTATGAATCTCTCCAACGAATTAGGTAAATATATATATCTCAAGAAATATATATGAATGGAACAATGATTAAATATAGTCTAGTAATATAGGGATGGAATAACATGTAAATGTGGTTTAGTAATATAGGGATAGAATAAAGTGTGAAATCATTTAAATATTGTACATTGTCCACTATGATGGTCTTGGAAATGATCCCTGGATAATATAAAAATTATTTTCTTTTATATCCACAACTCCGTGTTTTATTCCAATTTTATTTTCCCATGGATCATGTTCTTCTATTATTAATGTCTAAAGACTTGTCGAGATATATTTCAAGTATCATGATTTTAATATATGTTATACATGGTATGATTTTCAAAAGTTATGCTCATGTTTTTATAGTCTTATGATCTTATTTTGTTTGATATTTTACATATTTCCCTGTACTAATAACATAAGCTCACCCATTTCATATGTTTTCTTTTCCCCAGTATATGACAAAATTTTTACAAAAGAAAACTATAGGGATTGATCATTGTGGTATATCTTAATGATCGTTCACCAATTTAGCAAAAGGTGTTCCCAGTTTCCAAAGGAACTAAACTAATACAATATTTGGGAAGTTATTTGTGTTATTTATTAAGTATTCTTAAATATTAATGAATTTCCATATACATCATACTTAGGTCATTGAAATGAATATTTTTAATTTCACATTCTCTTAATGTATAAAAATAGTAAATTTATAAAATTCATTACTCTAATTGTTATAACCATTATTTATACCTTTTTGTAATAAATTGTGGATCCATTGGTGATGGTTATTATTATTTATACATTAGTTTTGAATAAAAAAATACATTTTATCCTATTTCTTTTGAGAAACATATTACTACATAATCATGTAATATTTTATATTCATGTTATTGACTTGTTATTGATTCATTATTTTTGTCCAATTATTTTTGGAATGCTATCATATTTATCTAGGGATAATGCCCAGTTTCATGCAATGATAGCTTTGTGTGAACACACCAAATAGTACCCTCGAAAATATTAGATTTACTTGGAGAGGTTCTTATAGTTATTTGGTTATAAAATATTGCATTGAATGGGGGATTTCGGTTTCACATAATAGTCTAGTACAGGATCCAATAATCTAATTATTATTCAATTTTTTTTGTAGTTCCTAGTGAGATCAATAAAATATTATATTCCTCTAAAATATTAATACATGAACCTGATAAATAATTTTATAATTTTCCTGTAAATTTTTGTAATCATCTTTATATATATATATATATATATTGTTTCCACAAATATTTGTTCTTTTAAAAAAGATAAGTACTTTTATTAAAATATATAAAATAAAAAAATTATTGGAACAATGACATGTCTTGAATACATTAATTTATATATATGATGTAATATAGATAGAAGATAAATTTTAATCTGTACTAAATCTATCATTCATAAAATGCATTGACATTATGAATACCCAATGGATTTTGTGTGAAATAATAATATATAATTGAGGAGCAGAAAAAATAATCAGAGTTAATAGTCATTATATCTCATCAATAGTTTAATGTAATTCTGATTATGTGTTATAGAAACCCAAAAATTGACTAATTGACCACCTGATGTAAAATTTTATAAGAATATTATGTCATAAAACCAAATAGGAACATCAAAATTTTACAAACTATTGGAGATTTATTATAACATGATGTTGGGGAATAATTAATAATTGAGACGACATGATAATCTTGAATAGGAAAAAATGTAATGAATCAATATAATGATAACTTAAATTTATCATTCCAGGTAGTGATTAAATTTCTTAATAATTGCATTACAACAACATTATGTAAAGAGATCCCATTGCAAGACTTGATAATTTTTTAAGTACGGAATCTAATATGATGTCTCACATCGAATGATTGAAATAAATTATCTCCATCAAATATTATATTTTAGTGATACTTTCCAATGAGTATCCTTGAATCATTAAATGTGGAGTCAACAAACTAATTACTCCCAAATTTCATCATATTTATGAGGATCATATCATGAGGGTTCTTCCAAGGAATGTTTAAAGATTAAATATATTATAATAAATTAGAATTAATTTATAAATATGTTTTTGTACACATTGATAAATTTCTTTTTTTCAATCATATTAAATTCTATAGAAATATTTAATGATGATATATTATTTTTGATCATGTGATACCCCATTAAGAGATATTGTGGAATCACACATAATCAGACCACTTTATCTTCCTCTATTCACTTATTTGTTTAAGTAATTATTATACATATTTAACACTAGTATGAACATGGACATGTGAATTATTGATGATTATATAGATACAATATCCATTATCATTAAAAAAATTCTCCCATAAAAAGTATAGAAGATCCTTGGTGATAAATTTGATTTCAATTTTTTATGTATTTTAAATATAATTATTCTTGGTTGGAGAACATTTTAATTAAAATGAAATCCAATTTATATATTGGTGACTATAAAGTGGACCGGATTTGGTCTTGGGTTGAGAATGAAACTATTATATTTATTACTTTTGGGTATTATTTAGTATATATTATAACTTTTCATAATTATTATATATTTTCAAAAATTATATATAAAATAATACTCAAGTAGTTTGATTTAATCATTATAATATATTTTTGCTCGATGTAAATATATGTGGTTCAATGTTAATGGTCTTTAACATTTTTTATCTGGGCTATTATCATGTAATTGATAAAGAATTAAAAAATATAATATAATATATTAAATAATTATTTGTAAAAACTGATGAATTATAATAGGGAAATATTTTGTTAAATTAATTTGGAAATTAAAAATTTTAATATAAGATTAGTTAACACCCTATAGTGTTATACATTATTAAAAATATTTGGAATCAATGCATTTTATTTCATAGTTATGTATAATTATCTATAGTAATATGAGATGATGTTTTATTGAAAAAATAAATAAATTTAAATAAATTTTCAATTTAATTATTTATCGATCATATAAGACATGGGGGAACTTCTACAAAAATAACTCCCTATTTTAGAGGTAATGATTATTAATAATGAATTATTAAAATGAATTTACATATCTATTGTATGGAGGCTATTATTTAGACTACTTATGAAGATTAAAAAATAAAAATATAGGTTTTCATAGATGAATGAATTGATATTTTTATGTCATCTTGCGATAGTGATATAAATAAAATTAATTCTTTAAATTTATCACTAATAGAAAAAAGGTTTTTTATGGAATACTTGCATATCCTGCATCATATAATATTATGGAAAGAATATCATTGTCCCACGAGGGAATATATAATACCCTATAATTGGATTTAGATACCAAAACGATTAAGTATGATAAATTTAAAATGTATCACTATGAGACTTGAGACTGCATAAAATATATAGACTAGGATTGATGATATTAACAACATGATGCATCCAATAGAGAAAATAATTGATGGAATGTATCATGGTCTACTGATTCTAGGTCTCTTACATAGTAATTGGAGAGGTTCCTCAATATCCTTTCATAAATCATTTTATATTATTAATAATGAAATAAAAATATCATATAATATCTTATTGTTCATAAGGATGTGAATAATATGAATGATGAAGATATTAAACCAAAAAGTCAATATAATTTTTAAGCTACTCAGTCAAAACATATATAATTTTACAAATAAGAAACCACTAATGGATTTGATAGTAAATTTAATATTTACGTGTAAATGAAATATTTGTAAAGAGTATTAATGAAATATTATATGAATAACATATTACTTAATAATTAAAATTTCAAAGGAAAATATAATGAAAAATTGAACATGAATAAATATGATTACATTGTATTAGTTCCCTTTTAGAGTCATGGCGAATAGGATATATCAATAGTGATTTTAAAAAATTAATATATAAAACAATTTACGTGGATTGTGTAAATATATATAAGAAGTACATAAAGAAAACATAGTTATATGTGGAGGATAATTGATGTTATTTAAAATTAGATAGTTTTTTTTCATGAGAAGGTAAACAATTTCTTGTTTCGAATTCCACCTATGGTAAATAATTATATTTTGGTTTTATATAAAAGTGAAAATCATATCTAAAATAAATTCATTAGTAATTATATATTATAATAATGAAATATAATTGATGAAACCATAAATTAGTTAATGAATAAATAAATTTATTTAAATTAAAAATAGAATATATAATATTATTTAATCTAACAATCGATTGAAAATTAGTATAATGGATTGGTTCTGATGGAAATAATTAAATAATGATAGCTGATATGAAATTAAAAAAATATATTGATTTTTTTAGAATGAACTAAAAATATCTATGATAATGTGGGACATCTTTTTCTTCCTATTATTACTGATTGTTTGGTTTGTTGTCATGGATAGAAAAGAAAACTCAATAAAAATAGCTTTACCCCTAGAAAATTGATGTTAATAAATTCATCATAAAGAGTACAGCAGAATCAAATAAATACTATCCAATACACTTTGTACAAAAAGTGATTACTAGTATAATTAATTTAAATATATAAATAAAAAAATTATCAAATTGATGTTGATTCCTAAATCATTATATTACAAAATTTCAGAGCCCTAATAGTGTTTGTATCAAAATCAATTTGAATATGATGGATTATAGGAATCAATCCTGGAATTTTCTAGTTAGTAATTTTTTCTATTAATATATTGTATGATCTAGTAAAATGTCTAGGGTCTTCTAATGTTTTTAATGTTTGAAAATAATGGATGGTAGACAAGTTATCAGTGTTGAAAATGAAGAGGGAAAAATTATTTTTCATTTTCTTATTGGTAAAAATTTAATATTAATAATTTAGAATGATTTATTTTTTATGGTGTAAAATATAATATTCCCAGCATAAATCATTAATATGATAATTTTTTGATCTAATTTTTTTTAATAATAAATGTTGTCTTTATCATTCATATATAAAATTTACTATCTATTTTTGTATGGAAGGAAAACCTTTATACAGTTTATTTTGGCAAATAATTTACGCAAAAATGATTCTCATGTAAATGTATTTAATCATTAATCTTAGATCGGGTTTATAATTTTAATCCATAGAAATATATTCTCCCTTAAAATTATATTTATAAAGGGTTAGTTAGGGATTTTCATAAAATAGGTTTTCTAAATTACAATGTATGCAATCTCTATCAAATTTAAAAATAATATAATGTTTCTTTCAAAAGAAATTATTTTTTTCTTCTTATTAACAACTAAAAATGGGTCACATGTATATATTTTGACCATTAAGAGTATAATGTTCACCTGGAATAATATTCATATTTAACATTTTATGATAATTCATTGTTTAACTTGGTTTATTTTCTTAATAAAAAATATCATAATTGTATCTATTTTTTGATGTATTAAAAATTAGCATACATCCAAAGAGGAATTTCTATTAATATTGTTATAAGTGATCATTTTTGTCACGACCCGTCCTCGGGGCCTGTGTCGTGACTACCCCAAGACGGCCTTCCCTAGGCCAGGGGATGGCGACTAGCACCAAGGCGTAAATCCCGGTAAAGGGAAGGCATTGCCTTTGTAAAGTAAACAAGCACCACAGAGTAAGAAAGCGGAAAAAATAACACTAAGTAAAAACGGGTACAACAGTATGGGCGGAAAGTAAAGGGGGCCGGAAATACAAGCCCAACTATAAAGTACAACTCCAAAGGAAAAACAGCAACTGAAAAGGAAAGTCGCAACGTCGAGCCGTCCACTGGAAATCCCACCTGAAGGGTGGGTACAGATAGCCTCCACTACTCCTCGGGTCCAGCCGACCGCTCCCAGTACGTCCCGCCCAGTGGTCCCCCTCCAGGTACCGTCCTACTCCACATGCCTCAACCATGATCAGCGATGTCCATCGTCTGCAACCAACACAACGTAGTGTGGGAATAGCCCTTGCAGGGATGAGTATAAGCTACTAAGTAGGGTCCCTGAGACCCCCTGAAGGTCTCCGAGAAACCACAAAGGATAAACCACAAAGGGAGGATACAATCCTGAAGTAACATCCAACACTACTTAGGTATATGCCCATAAATATACCTAAGTCATCAATCTCGTTCAGCTCCAACATCCGATCCCAAGTACAACCCAGTCCACATAGGAAAGCAAAATGTAAATCCACACAGGATAGCTCAACACAAACCACATAGGAAAGTAAAACAGAAATCAGCTCACACAGTTATACTTCTTCGTATGACGATAGAGATGATCAGATGTAGCCACTGATTCATCTAAGCCGTCGTACCCACAATGGATCGGTAGGTACTAACCCCCGCAATGACCCACACATGATCGATCATGAAGTTGAACCCAAATCTATTGAGATACTCCTTCTCCAACAAGTACTATGTTTATGCCGCTACAACCAAGCATTTCCTTCTCACCTTGGACTGCTATAGTACTCCACCTATCGAGTAATGTGGACTTGCTTCTACAACCAAGCGCTTCCCACCATGGGTCTGCTGCTACAACCAAGCGCTCCCCCTCATAGCCTCTAGAGGTACTCCTTCTGTTGAATACCATGGGTCAGCCGCTACAACCAAGCGCTCCTCCGTCGTGGGTCTGCCGCTACAACCAAGCGCTCCCCGGGCTGCTACAACCAAGCGCTCCTCTATCGTGGGTCTGCTGCTGTAACCAAGCGCTCCCCCTCATAGCCTCCAGAGGTAATCTTTCTTGTTATGTACCGTGGGTCTGCCGCTACAACCATGTGCTCCTCCGCCGTGGGTCTGCCGCTACAACCAAGCACTCCCCGGGATGCTACAACCAAGCGCTCCTCTGTCGTGGGTCTTCCGCTACAACCAAGCGCTCCTCCACCGTGGGTCTGACGCTACAACCATGGGCTCCCCACTGGGATATCCGTAACACACCGAGTCGTCCAATCAGCAGCCTTCAAGTCTCAACCGGCTCTAGGGTTTCCACACACAGCATGCTCGTTCCGGGAGGGTCCACTCCACGAGCTAAGTGGCTCGATGCATCAACTGACATGTAGTCCGGAGTTGACGTATCCCAAGATGTACCTTAGAGGTCACTGCCGAAAACACAGAGGATTCCCATACTGTTTTCATCATCATCGCAGTCGAATCCACTGAGGATCTCTATACAGCCGACGTCGTCACAGTAGCAGTCGCAGCCAGCTCTAGGGTTCCCGCACACAGCAAGCTCGTTCGGGAGGGTCCGCTCCACGAGCCGAGAGACTGATACATCAACTGACACATAGTCCATAGTTGATGTATCCAAAAGTTTTGTATCGTCAACAGAAACTCTACGTCGCAGACGGCGCGTCAATCGGACGCCCGGTCTGAGAGTTATTGGCTCTTTCGTCCCAGGGGCCCGATTTTTTTAAGGAAAACCCAATCCAACCATACTCCACCTGCGTCCAAACCTCGGGCGGATTATGAAAAAATATCCATCTCACTTAGAGTAATTCAATAGAGTCGATGTCACGTCAATTGGACGTCCTAAGCTCAAGATATGAGTGTTTCCGCTCCGAGGGCCCGGTTGGTTTCGTGTACGAACCAACCCGGACGAACCCAAAGTTTTCCTAAACCTTGAGTACGATATACCGAAATGACCGTATCGATCCAAGGATCACATCGCCACTGACGTCGTGTCGTTCGGAGGCCCGTAGATCACGTTATGAGAGAAAGACCGAAAAGGTCCGGAAACGGGGGGGGGTCTGGGCCCGGACCGACCCCCCCCCCCCCCCCCCCTTGGGGTCGGCCCGAACTGGGTCGACCCGACCCTGGTCCGCCCGGCCCTGCCTGGTCGGCCCAGCCCGGCTCGGCTCGGCCGAGCGGCCAAGCGAGGGGAAGCCGCTGGGGGCTTGCTTCCCCCGAGTGAAGTAACGCCGCGGACCCGGGTGGGGCCGCCTCGCCAGCGGACGCGGCGGCCGGGCCGCGTCCCTCCTCCCGGTTCCGCGCGGCCGCGTCGGGTTTTTCCGGCGGCGCACCAGGCGCCACCGCGCCGGCGGGACCTTCTGCGGACCACCGGATGCACTCCGGTGGTCCGTTTTGCGTGCGGTCTTCTCTAGTGGTCCTCCCGGGACTCGATCTTCACTGTCAGGCCCTCGAATCGCCCTTGCGGCCCCATTTGTCGTCATCCGCCGTTTCTCGCACCAAGAATGAAAAGGTGCGGTGGGTTCGGACTTGTTCGTTAGTCCACACCCACCGCGTTAGTGGTCTTAAAGATATTCACCCAACAATATTTAAATGACTGGGGATTTAATCACAAATATTTAAAGAAACAAAACCCTACCTCATCTTACGTGCGTTCTTCACGGAATTGATCATCGTGGAAGAAAATAATCATCGCGTCGCGGAAGGGCGTCACGTCGACGAACTCTGAGGATAAGAAACATACAGATTTAATTACAACAATTAAATCCATGTTGTTGTTATAAACCACAAAGAATTTAAAAGGAGTGCAACCCCCTACCTTGTTTTTGTCGATCGAAGGTTGTCGCAGGGTTGGATCGTAGCAGAAGAAGCGTCGCGAAGGGAGATTTGTCGGCGTTGCGGTACATAGCTTAGCGGCGTCGATCTATGTGGGTTTGGTGTTCTTCGTGTTCTTCGTGTTCTTCGTGTTCTTCATGTTTTTCACGTTCTTCGCATTCTTCGCGAAAGAGGATGAAGGACTTATGTTTTCTGTCAAAACCTCTCAACGAACAACACTCAAGAAGAAAAATGTTGGTCTTTTTTTATTACATGCCAACAAACGAAAAACAACCTAAGTAACGACCCATTAATTTATAGAATTAACTTCAACGAATAAACCACCAAATTTAATTGGAGCATTTAATAGTTTAAAGAAATGCCCCAGTTGACTTTCATATAATAGGGGTTTTCGCGGGAGCGTTACTTATCGGAAAAGAAACGGTGGGGATCGTGCGGGCCCCACCTCACAAATATCCTACCCACTTGGTAGGATATTTTTGGATATCCCCATATCCGCATCAACTCAGCTTAAGCAGCTTTAAGTGGATTTTAAGTGGCTTAACTGAAATAAAAATAAAGTTGTCACACCACATTATTTTATTTCTTAACTTAAAGCCCAAAAATTAAAAAACACACCTGAGCAAATGCAACTTCGGAAGAGGAGTTTCTAATCAAGAACCGACACTGCGATTCCATCGGTGCCCTCAGAATTCGATTCCGAGCACCGGTTCAAATGTTAGAAAAACCCGCTCGTTCGTTCACTAAATGTACTGAGCCAAACTTCGGAACCTGATTCCAGGAACACCGGGCCTCGGAATCAGGTGCCGTCAGAAAGTGAGTTCTTGTAAATTTACAAAGAAAATTAAGAAGAAAAAAAATTTACTTGAAATTTATGGGTCTTTACATTACTCCCACCACAGGGCTTTACGTCCCCGTAAAGCTTCACTACAAAATTAGGGATACAAAGGCGGTACTGAGCACGCATCTGAGCCGCCCGCTCACAAGTGCTCTCCTAGAGGTTCTCGTGCTACCATCTGATGCGCACTAGAGGAATCGACCGTCCACGTAGGACCCGCTCCCATCGATCCTCAATCTCCATTGGGACCTCCGTAAAAGTCTCCCCATCATCAACTCCCATCTCCCCATGGTCAAAGATATCTGTCGGGTCGTGCACGTATCTCCTCAGCTGAGATACGTGGAAGACGTCGTGCACCCGGTGCAATTGAGGTGGTAGAGCCAGGCGATAAGCCACCTCGCCAATCCTGCTGAGGACCTGGAATGGTTCGATGAAGCGTGGAGACAACTTTCCGCCTCGACCAAATCTCTGTAATCCACGTCGAGGTGAGACACGCAAGAAGACGTGGTCGCCATCCTCGAACTCTAGTGGCCTCTGCCTTCTGTCAGCACAAGACTTTTTGCCGGATCTGAGCTGTCCTCATCCGCTCATGGATGACTTGGACCTTTCTGGTCCTACAAGAGCTGCTGAGATTTCTTCTTTGCTGATAAGAGAAATCTGGTCTCATCCCCTGGATGAACCATGTTCTTCGCCTAATACAGTCAATCCTGACATGGATGATACTATTCCATACCAAGGCTGACGTCGTAAGGCCTCGACGCTACTACCAAGAGATCCAACCGTTACTCTCGCCTCCAAGGGTTGAGTCACACTGTCGGCATCAGTGTGTGGTCACTAGGTCTCCTCTAGTAGGTATCTCAAAGTGAGGGTCAAGTAAACGGTTTTTAAACCGTAACCTCATAGTAACAACTAAAAGAGAGGACAGGAAGGTAAACGCCACAAGAAAAGTGTCTTTTATTACTGCAGCTCAAAGTACAAAGACACAAAACATCTACAACTATTGAAGCCGCATAAACAAAAGTCTCCAGGTCTGGAGCTAGTCCTGCTCCTGTTCATCTTCTCTCGGAGCTCCATGATCGTAGGCCTCAGCTACCTGAAGCTGAGGTCTCCCATGTCCACCATCTCCCTACGTTCGGGGTGGACCTCCTGGTGGTGGTGGGGGCAACACCTCGAAGCGTTGTCCACCTCCAGCTGCATGGCCATCTCCCCTGCCACGGTCTCCTGATCCTTGCGATCCGCCTCTATCGAACCTCTGCCTCTGCCTGTGAGGTCCTTCATTCATCTGCTGGTCATCCGTATGGCGGGTCGGACAGTCACGAGCCATGTGACCAACCCCACCGCAGGAGTAACACTGTCCGCTCATGGTAAGATGTTGTCCACCCCGGGTGCCACGCACAATCGATCATGTGTCACGCGGTCGACCAGCGGTAGGTCTAGTAGTCTTGGACCCCTGCGTCATCTGTCTACTGCCCACTACAGAAGACTATGCCGCATGCCGGCTAGTGGTGGGTCCTTCTGCTGAAGACTGCTCAGCAAAGAAACTCTCCACTAAGAGGGCTCACTCCAACACTCCCGTCTGTGTCGGAATGCTGTGAGAAACAAATGAAGCTCTGATCTCTTGCCTGAGCCACTGCTCGATGGTTTGGGACCTGAAGAATTGGTAACGTACCATGTCTGTGGAATAGTGAGAGAGATCGGTAAACCTCGCCGCATACTGGGATACTATCATGCTGCCCTGCCGCATCTATAGTAGCTACTGGATGCGCACCACTCGTAGGGTGGCTAGGACGAACTCTGAGCGAAAAAGGCTCTCAATGTCCATCCAAAGGAGCGATGCCTTGTCGTGAACCTGGAGCATCAAGCTCCACCATCGGCCCACTGCTGCGTGCAGTAGGCTTGCTGCGAGGATCACCATGAGTCTGCTGGTGTCCTCACTAACCGGAAATCTCATACAACCGCCTCCATCTAGTTCTCGGCTGCCTGGGGGTCTGTCTCCCCGCGAAACCTAGGCGGTCAATGGCGCTGGAACTCATGCAGTGCACTAAGGTGACGTGCATCGTCAGCGGCCCGGGCTGGAAGCATCGGTGGCTCGACGGGCTGTCGTTGCCTCCACTACCAACGGGCCCTGTACCGAGGCCTCGCCGCTTGGCGGGCTGTCGTCACGATCAACTCTCGGAACCCTAGATGGCTGCCATCGTGGGGTCATCCTGAAAAGAAACAGGTGTGCCACGGTCAGAATAGTATACCTGATGAGCTGACATAAAGTAATCACAAAGAAAACCTGTAACACAAATGCCATCAATGTTTTCGTGCATTAAGTCGGAAATCAGAAGTCAGGGTCTTGAAGTACAGATACGTCGGTCGCCGCACCAACACTGGGCTCCCTGGACTGATAACCACAATCAATACTCTTAACACTATTGCTTCACATAGAAGAAAGATCAGAGTCTATGGTAGAACCGAACTCCTCTAATACCAAATGTGACAACCGGGCCGCGGTGACTGCACAGACACCCCGCCTTAACATGGCAGTCGGGTCCTGGCCTACCAGGTACCACCAGTTGCCCCGCAAACACGTGGGGCCCTCCCCAGGGTCCACCCACGTGTTTGAACGAGTCACATGACTAATGACGGTCCCCACAGGCCAACACATGTCCTTTCTAGTGTGCTTTGTCCTCACTCACACACACCTTGGGAAACTTCCCAGGAGGTCACCCATCCTGATCACTACTCCAGGTCAAGCACGCTTAACTGTGGAGTTCTAATCAGACAGGCTCCCGAAAAGGAAGGTGCACCTTGTTGACATGAGTCATATCATTTAGTTATTTAACCCTTTATCATTTGGGTATGTTACAATAACCCCCCCTTTAGAGCACAACACCCTCGTTGTGAGCCCTATATCTCAACTCAGGCAGTGCACCGTGCACTTAAGGCTGGGTTCCTCCTCTGATACCAAATGTGACAACCAGGCCCCTGTGACTGCACAGACACCCCGCCTTAACATGGTCGTCGGGTTCTGGCCTACCAGGTACCACCAGTTCCCCCGCAAACACGTGGGGCCCACCCTAGGGTCAACCCACGTGCCTGAACGGGTCACATGACTAATGATTGTCCCCACATGCCAACACATTTCCTTTCCAGTATGCTTTGTCCTCACTCACACACACCTTGGGAAACATCCCAGAAGGTCACCCATCCCGATCACTACTACAGGTCAAGCACGCTTAACTGTGAAGTTCTAATTAGACAAGCTCCCGAAAAGAAAGGTGCACCTTGTTGACATGAGTCATATCATTTAGTCATTTAACCCTTTATCATTTGGGGATGTAACAATTTTCATGAGTTTGATAATATAAATTCTGATTTTTTATGCCCAAAACATTGTTATAATCAAGAGATCACTACTCGAGGATAACATTAGTAGTATTAGTTCTTTATAATAATAAATTTAACCCTTAATTAAATATCTTAGTCCATACTCAGTGAATATGTCCAAGAAATTTACTTATGGATTGAAGCTAAAAATAAAAAAACTTTTGTAAATAATATTGTCTTAATATGGAAATGTTTAAGTAATACTCAATGTGAATTATAAAATGTATTAATTCATATATAAAATTATTTAAATATTTTTGGAAGAATTTTTTAAATTTTTAATTAAGAAAATATGTATATGTTTCTATACATGTGTTATAAGGTATTTTTTCTTAAATATTAATCATTAAGTATGAATAATATGTTACCAAATACAAGAACAAATGTGGTGGGTGAATCATTCCTTGTTATATTTGGGGAAATATGTACATAATAACCCAATGCTTTCATTAAAATCCTATATGTTAATATAAAAAAAATATGGAAAAAACCTATAAGAAAATTGAATATAAAAAAAAATATTAATATCCAAGAAAATGTTTTTAGTGGAATAATTCCATGAAATAATGTTAGAAGAAAGTATTACCTAAATTAAAAAATTATTATAACCCATAAATATCATCCATTAGAATAGTTTTTCGGTCATATAATCAATGGATCTCTATCTATATAATCAAATAAAAACTTGCTAAACATCAATCATTTTTTAATAGATTGAACCAAACAACATTGGTGAATAGATAATTGATGAATAGTTGATGATGACAATGTAAGAAGATCTAAATATATATAAAATATTTATATTATTATAACTGTTTGATAAACATGAAAGTATATTTAACTATTTTCCCTGAATTAGAAAATATAAACATGATTTATGAATTTAATAAAATTATTAAATACAATTATACATTAGTGGAACACGATTATTCTCAAGAATTATTTTTTGAATATGTGGAAACCGCTTCCACAATATCTTTATATATACACACAAAAAATCAAAAAAACTCATTAATATATAAAAAGAAAATGATACACTAATTAGAATAAACAATAAACTGATTAATGATGAAAATTATATACTATTAGACCAAATCATTTATATGTGTATGATTGAGTGTTTACATTAGAGAAAAACGATGTGTTTTATTTTAATGGTTATTTTACATTTACTATTATCATTAATAACCCATTAAATATAATTTTATTAAGGAAATTATTTATTATATACCAAAAATTAAAACTATCTTATGAGTTTTATACATTAGAGGAACTTAATTTTTAATGATTTAGATATAATGATGCTAATTTTCATGGTTGTAAGTGATATAAAAATAAACCTCATTAACAAGAAATATTTTAATCAAATATCAATAATCCATTTTCATAAAAATGTTGATTTTTTCATTATATACTGATGATACTTAATACATAATTTTATGTTGTTATTGCTACAAAACACTATGGATGAAATAGATATTTCTAAAATATGAATATAAATTCAAAATTTTCAATATAAATCTTGACAAATGACATATTAACATTTCATGGAATCATGAATATCATTCTATGATCATTCATAATGATATATTAAATAAAATTTGGAGAGATAATTTAAAACAATAGGACAGCAAAACTGAATTCATTAGAACCAATATTTAATGAGATCAAATTTTCCAAAACATTATAAATGAAGAGATATTTAAATATATTCATAATATATTTGGGATAATTATATACTGATAATTTTTAGTTTTCTTATCATAATGATATTGATAATTTTTTTTGTTGGGCATATATTTTAATTAGTTAAATTTATGTAATATAAAGGTATTGACTATATTTTTTAATTTGGATTATGTAGGTGATTGAAAATATTTATATATAATCAATTATCTTGTCCTTATATTGGATCAGCATGATCTCCCGGTGGATTTAAATTTTTGACCTTTATATTCAAGTCATTATATTTTACCTAATTTTCAAACATTCATGTGTATTTTAATATACAATGGAAAATTTATGACATTCATTAAAGTGTTATAGTATAAAAATAATAAATTATTTTAATTGAAATATTCTGATAAAAGTCTTAATAGACATTCACACCATCTATCTTAATAATATCTATTTTCAAATATATTCATTACCAAACAGTAGCCACAATACCATTGATTCTTTATCTTGAGTAATCATGATTAAAAGTTCTTTTTTTGAAGATGATGTTAAAGCTTCATATTCTCCAAAATTATATAATGAAACATAATTTTGATATAAGAGACATTAAATATCATATTTTCATCATTTAATTTCATTTCAATGAAGGTAGAAGATATTGAGTGGGTTTAATTGAGTGACGCTCTGTTAAGGATAGTTTTTCTTTAGAATTGATTAATTTAATGGATCAGAAATTATAATAAAATATACCATTCCTTGTATTCATGTTATATTAGTTGAATTTGATTATTGAAGCAATACAGTCATTTTTTTTAAATTAGATTATTTTTTAACTTTCATGAATATATATATTCACTAATTTCTTTTTCAAAATGATTAATCTACCTTGTTATGGTGAATATGATGATTATTATTTTTATTTCCCATTAAATCGTCCACCTTTTAAGAATGAATTTTTTTGGAGGTGATAACAAGGAATTAAATCACACAAATACCAATTGTAACTATGTTAAAGTGTATGTTTTAGTTTTCAATGAAGTTTATACAGCATATGATTTCCATTTCAAAAGTAAATCCATGCTCTATTCTTTATTTTATCCTCTTATCTTCATATTTTATAGTATATGGGATTTAGATCAATATTCAATAATATTTTATTAATGTGATGGGATAATTTATTAAGACATAATTGATATTTAATATGGTTCTATGTCCCATTTTTATTTAGTCACTACTATAATAGAAGTGAAATTTTCTCAAGTGTGTTGAAAATTAAATATATTCATGTGTCATTCAAACATCCATGTACCAGTTAATAGATAAAACTTTATTTAAATACCATGTAAAATGATTTTGAATGTAGATGTAGATATGATTTATGAGAAAATAAACCCTATAATGAGCCCAATATGACTGGAGGATGAATTGGATATATTATTAAAGACTGAGGTAAAATTATGATAATTAATATTCTTATTAATAGAGATCATAGGTTAATGTTAATATGATTAATGAAACCAAATGTGACTATGAGAAATATATGGGTCTCCCCCACAGTCAAATAAAAACCAAGGATCTAGTAATTTAAAATGATTCAAAATAATTGAAAAATAATGTACGAACTATTATAGGAGAATAATGTAGTATCTCTTATATATTGAATAAATATTTTTGACTCAAATATTTATGTAGAGAATAATGTCATGTTATGGATATTGGGAGAACTTATATATGATTCTACACCTCTAAGAGGAGGGGATTTTCTATAAATATTAAATACAGATATGAATACTTTTTATCCATAAATAAATATTTTGGATATTTATAATGGTGAATGTCCACCCAATCTTGATAAATATGCCCTACCAATTATCCCCAATGTTACATATAACATAGAGAACACTCATTCCTTTATAATACATCAATAACATGGCTTAGTTGTTATTTTATTAGATGATTTACTGTTGTTGATTTCTAGATCTCCTCTTCATTCACTTTATCTACTGCCTTCCACAATACATGTTTCAGATTATCAATTCCAAGGATATCCCATCATTGAATCATATCCTAAAAATAACATATTTAACATGGATGATATAGATAATTTCACTCAAAAGATATATAATCCATGTAATGAATCCACTGATATTGATGGATCTATATTGATACTGTATTTATCTGTTTTCAGATAATTAACTATTATCCATCATACATCCCATATATCTACCCATGTTCATAATCCTTTTATTACATTAGATGACTATATTTAAATAAATAATAATATTTTAGAGGGTTTTAAAAAATTATTTCAATTTTTCTATGATAGCTAATATGATAATAATGGAGATATTTTCATTTATTTTACAAGTGTTGTAAGTCACATTCTCCCAATAATATATCTCAATATAGAACATAGGCTTAACTAACATTATAGATTTTGAGTAAATTTATGATCTCCATAGAATGGAATAAAAGATATTTTTTTATAGTTGGATAGGGGAATATCACTGCATTTAACAATATTTCTAACACTATTTCCCTTACACAACATTCAAAATTTATATTAATAGTTTAAGATCTTATGGGTTGAGTTATATGAAATTAAATAAAGATAAAATTGGATAGTTTCAGCAATCCAAAGAACGTGATATTAATATAAATGATTTATAATGATGAGTATCATTTGAAATGGTTCTTGAAGTGTTCTTTTTGACATACAGGGATATAGTTACATTCAAATGGTAAACATGTACTATCATAGATGGGTTTCATCCAAGGACAATTAAAATTACTATTTTAGGTCATTGGATAAAGTTCCATAAATACATCTTTTAACCGAAGCTATAATGTCTATATTTATGAAAACTACTAATAATTTATTTTTATTTGTTTAGTATTATTTTGATATTGATGAATATTTTCAAATTATAATGCATGGGTTGATAGCTATATATGATATTCCTTGTTCGTGGAGTTATACATTTATGTTTTCAATGATCTAGTAATGTGACCCCAACCTAATCATGTACCCATCCTTTAACCATTACCTACATAAACTTCTAAATTTATAACAACATCACATACCACACCTATTTAATGGATTTTAGTCTCTGTATTCCATAGACCCTTCTTCATATATGATAAATTTCAATGAAATTTTCATTCCATGAATTACATATTATCCTAAACACGACCTTCAACATACCATACATTATCCACAGACATAAGTAAATCCTACATGGGTTACTAAATCACTTTAGATAAGGAAAAATAATACACTGATTAGGGAATAAGATAATACCATATTAATATTAATTTATAATTTTATCCTGATATAAATTCTCATAATATTCATTTCTTATATATTATTTTATATTTTATGTTTAAATTATTTCATTACCGTTACCTTTTTTCTATAATCCAAAACGGGGATAATTGATAGAGTGATGTAAATTCTATTATACACATTATTGGATTAATAAATTCAATTATTTTTTATCATTAATATTTGGTGATTTTTAGATACATCGAGAAATTACCTCTTTTAAACTACCCAAATCATAATTTTTTTATTTCAAACACTTTTATTTTTTATGAATGTTAAAAAATGACAAAACTGAAATTTTTATATGTCTGGAAATGACTGAGATGGTTTGGGTCAAAATTTATGCTATGTCAATCAACTATATAAAATAATTAATAGACAAGTCAAATTTAACTATTTACTAAACAGGGCACATTTCAAATGATTCAATAGTATGAACATCTTATCTAACAAAATAAAAATATCACAATATACATAGGAAAGAACAATACTAAAAAGAGAGACCCAATTTTATATCATAGGGATAATCTGATAGAGTTTTTTATAAGTGATAGAGATACCGCAAGATCAGAACAATAGATACCAAACTAGGATATTTTATATAATGACGAAGTCAACTATCCTCATGGAAACATGGTCATTTTGACCTCCTACTAGTGAAATAATTAAAATTATAGCTAAAACATGTCAAATTAAATAGAAAAAATTGAAAAATTCAATTATAAAAAATGTATTTGATCAATCATGTGGTATATTCATGTGACCATTCTGTGTAGCCAAAACAATCATTTGTATTAGTGAAACAATGTTTCAAAATAATAAGGCCCCATTATTGTACTAAGTTATTTTTTTAATTTTTCATAAACATTAATGTCTAAAATTTCTTAATATAATGAAAATATATACGAAATGAAATATATTGAAGTAATATATTACAACGGTAATATTTGATGTATTAAATATTGAGTCATAGAAATAATTCGTGTGATATTTAATTCCAATGATAAGGATGATTTCATTATATTTATTTAATATTTATATTTTACATTAAATTTATTTTATGATAAATTATTTCATAACAAGAATAGTTTTGTGTCTTTTTGTGTCAATTATAAGAGATATATTAGTTTTATTCCATATTTAATCTATTTATCATGAATTATAATACTCCTTTTCAAAAACAACACTCAACATGGGGTTGGAAAATTATTCTTGATAATATTTTAATGTTTATTGGAATTATTTAAATATTATCAAATATAAAAATTGTTTAATCATTGGATGATCAATATATTGATAATCATCAAACATCTAATGATTAATTTCACTTTTTGGATCCCTATTACATTTGATATTTGATTCCTTTAATTTTTTCTATTTTATAAGAATATACATTTTTATGTCACAAAATAGATCGTATTATATCCTACCTTTAACAATCATATTTCTACACCCATGAAACCTTTAGAAAAATAATGATGACAGCCTAGATAACTATTTTTATGGTTCATACCTAATCAGGTTATAGACCTAGTTATTATTTAATAAGTTTGGTTGATAACTGGTCATCGTCATGAGATGTGGAGAAAGAATCATCCTGAGACAAAACCTATATTAAATATTCCGATTTTTGAATATATTATCTTCAGGAAAATTTTTAAATTCAATTAATCATTTAAAAATATTTTATAAAAACAAATACGAATACATTTTTCATTCATTAGTTTTTATACATTTTGTTTTATTAAATTATATATGTTTCAAAAGAAAATTTTTTATATTGTTTTAATTGGGTTTTCAACAAACCAAATTGAAAGATATAAAAACATTTAATTAAATATTTGTATTAGTTTAGTTAAATAAGTTTTTTTATACATTTTTGGAATACATTTTATATATATATGAATCAATTTTTTTAACTTGAACCCCAATTCATCGCCCTTATGCTACCAAATTGGAAATACTTATACATTGATTACACCCACATGATTTCAATTATATGAAACCATAATGGTATTATAAGTAATTTTTAATATAATTTGGATTAATAGTACCTAACTATTTATGATTTAGTTTCTAATTTTGGTTAAATTTCAAATAGATATTAATATAATTTGAAAATTGGTAATTCATACAAGAAAGGTGGTGTTGATTTTAAAATATAGTTGAGGATTTTATTTTGAGTAATAGAAAATTCTTTTTGAATCATTATTTGTTTTTAAAGGTTAGGGCCAAAGCCTCATTTATTATTAAAGTAAATCAGAGTCCACTTTAACTGGGTACAGGGAGACCCATTACATAGCCCAAAGGCCTAGTGGGAATTTATCTCATTACATGGCCCGTAGGCCCATTTTTTGGCCCAAATCCTATTCTGTGAATAGTACTACTACAATACCAGTACTGCTACAACACTGTATAGTACCCGCCGCTGCTAAAAGAATTTTTATATATAAAAACATATAATTTCATTGATATGTGGTAGAATTTAACAAATGATTTCATATTAATTTTTTATTAAATTGAAAATTTAATGTCATTTGGGAATCATTTTCATCCAAAATGTCATACTTTTGATTTGAAATGAACAAGATAAATAATGTTATTCATTTTATTATACATGATCATAAAAAAATCAATTTATAATATTTTTATTCTATATATTATATTATTTATTATGGGCATAAAGAGATAAAAACATTGATAAAATCCTAATAATATTTTTTTCTAAAACCATTCATATACACCACTATGTGTGTGTTCATATATTATGTTATATATTTGGATTATACTATTTTATTATATTTATTGATGGTATTTTTTGTTGGAAAGTGGAAGGTTTGCGATTTGGTGAGTGGAAATTAGTCCCAAGAAGAATTTTTGGAAATGACCAATTTCTATTAATTTAATGATATTGTTTTGGCCAGTTTGGGATACTATATTATTTATAATAAATAGATTCTATCTACTTCAATTATATATTAATTTTTAACTATGTTATATATATTTCCATGTATATATATATGTTAAATATTTTAATACTTTAGTTAATTATTTATTCTTGTTTAATTTTTATGCATATTCCACATTTTTATATGTTGTTGAGAATTATATCTGGTTTTCACTACATTATTTTATTAAGTTTGTAAAATCATTAGAAATATTGTATATCAATACCAATGGATATTACTTAAAGAATATGGGGATCAAAAATATACTTTGGATCTTGTGGTAGAAAACTTTGGGTATCAGATCGACTGTTTCCTATGTTGTATCATTACCTAATCTGAGTAATTTTCATACATGTAATATTAATAAAAAATATTGATAATGAGAATAGAATTTTCAATTATCTATATTTTTATTATGTAATGTTATCCGTGGGAAATATATGATCGATCCAAATTTAATTTTCAAATGTTTATATTATAAACAAAATTTTATCGTCAATTAATGTTTAAATATTTCATCAGGAGTTCCCTCAATGATTCATGTTCATAGAAATTAAAGTGAAATTTTTTAATACGATGTGAAAATATGATATATTTTTTCATTATTATACATTTTTTTATCTTCATCCATTTATTAACTCTTATCATTCCAACTATTATTATTATGTTACATGAAGTACTCATACATTGTCAATATAATATTCCTTTTATAACATTTTTATACAGTTTTTTAGGATTCGTGGGATTAAATTCCATTATATAATACATTACTATATCACTTATAAATTTTTTTTAAAAATTGATCCATATAAATTTATCCCTGATGAAATTATTTATGTTTTAAACACTCAAGTAGTCTATATGAAAATCTATGTTTTTTTGAATATAATGATATGAAATTTGAATGGATTTTATTTTAGTTTCTAAAAATTTGAATTAATTTTCTATATGTTATATGGAATTAATTTTAAAAATAAATATCATTACATCATTTTAAAAACTTGATATAATATTTTTAAAATTTTCTTTCATTGAAATTTTTTATTAAACATTACAATATTTTTAAAAATATTTTTCCATTATTTATTTCAAATTATAATTATTGATTTATCAAATAATGTAAGTGTTATGAATGATGGGGTAGTCCTACTTGTAGGTTTTGCTGACAACCTAAAAATATATAATACTATGTATTAATAACTTATATTTTCCGTTAAAATGTTTTGTATGGATTAAATGAGATTATTAGTTGGTCTATCTATTTAATGAACATTTAGAATGTAGATGAGACCTTTAGTATCATGTTGGTGATAATTTGAAGATTCCTAACTTTTACATCATCTCATGTAATATTTGTTTCAACCATGAAGTAATTTATTTTTACAATGGTCTCTCTTGCTGTAATATATATTATATAACTTCCACTATAGTGTATATGGAAATTTTTTCTCATAAATAAATATTCCCAACACAATATGGATTCTTTTATATTTGTAAATATTTTTCAAAATATGAATGGATGTCCAATATATTGATTCCACATTAAAAAATCATAGAATTTTTTTTATATTATTTTATTTAGGATTCAAGTGCTAAACAATTCTCATGTGGTTCTCTTATACAACATCAGTGTCAATTAAATGTATGTATTGATCAAGACCAACATTTAGGCCCTACAGAGAGACATCTCTAGTGACTTGGAATCTTGAACTATGTTAGATTATTGAAAAAATATATAAAAAATATACTTTAATCAACAGATGTATGGTAATCAGTATATAATACTTTTATACATCAGAATTTATATACTATGTACGATCTATATCATCACATTTAACATAAAAACATAATATTCCATGGGAATTCAATATATCTGTTATTATTTTAGATGCTATTTTTCTAGAATATATTAATTAAGACTAGTGAATTTTCATCTATATTTTCAATATATTGATTATTTTGTTGTTTTATTTGATTGATGGTTGAAATGGATGGTGAAAAATGTTTCCTAGTTATTTAATGATCTATAAAAATATAAATAATATAAATATATTTTTGGAAACAATCCACTACTTGTCACACTATGTCCACATAGATTAAAATATCATGTGAAAAAACTGAGAGCATTTATAAATCATATATTATATTTTGATTCCCCACCTAAAATATCAAATATTTTCAAGAGTACATCTCTTGAATTATATGGGAATCCAACAGAGATTTATGATGTGTCACTGTAATTTGGTAAAATCCAACTTGATAAATCATATTTTGATAATGTATTTCATGTCATAAAAACTAATTCTATATGTAATGATATTTTTATGAAGTCTAATAGTATTATTAACAATGTTTGTGGAGATATTTATAAATATAAATTTTTTGGCATGGAATATATATTTTTAATATAATTCCTATTGTTAAAACATTTATGAAATATTTTTATTTAAATTGGAGTTTCATAAAAAAAACTTATTGATTTAAATTTAGCTTCAGGAATATAATATGATATCATCAATCTACTATATAATTTAGTTAAAATTTTCTATAAAATATTATAAAGATTATGTTGATTTCAAAATTATTTAATTTACAGAATCATGTTGATAGAATGTGGATAAATGAAGGGTTTTAAAACTACACTATAGGATAATAATAGAAATTCAAGGATCATCCATTGTTTTCAATGTGAAATAGTTTTTTTACAAATATAAATAATTTTATTATGGTGTGTTTTTACATTTGGATGAATATATTATTTTTGTATTGGGATTATGTAAATTTCTTGATGAAAATATTATTTTCTATGCATTTTATATTCTGTTACATTTTAATACCTAGAATATGTTTCTAATGATACATGTGTTAACCATTTTTTTATTCTAAGATTTACTTCCCCCTATTGGTTTTTGTATCTTCATACTGATTTTTACGTCATCCTAGAAACTAAGTAGGGTAATCAAGGATAGTTCCCATACAAAATTTAGATAAAAAATATGTCCTTAATAAAAATATACATATATTTCACATTGGTCAAATATTAATAAGGAAAGTCTAGTGGTTTTAAAAAAAAAAGGAATCATCAAAAATTGGAAAACACATGATTCCTTGAATACAAATATTTATATTTCTTATTAGAAAGAAGTATTTTTGAAAGTTGATAAATCAATTTTCCTCATCAAATACATGATTAAAGTATGTGATAATTAATTATTAAAATTCATATATTGTGTAATGAACATAATTTTATGAATGATTATAAATATAATTAAATTATTAGCATTCAATTGTGTGACTAAATTAAGAAGGTGAGTATATTTCATTTCTCTGAACATATTATTTCTCTCAAAAACTATTCTCCAATGATTCCCAATAACAATGTATTACATTATGGATTTCTTTGAAAATAAATTAATATATATATGCATTCATTTTAACTATCATTCTATGTGAGAGATTATATAAACCTGTTAGTAAAGACAAAAAATATTGAAAAACATTTATGAATGAATTTTTAATTGAGTTCACAAGAATAGTCACACAATGTAATACTGAATGATGAAACATTACATGGTTTTACTAGAATTTATTGATATATTTTTCCAATATCCTAATATTATAATATTTCTATTTTAAATGGTGTGGTATCATTTGTTATTTAAATGTTTTTTCCCCAGAACACTAAGACATACTTCCAAAAAACAATAACAATTATTTTTTATATTAATTTTTTGAAAATTCATATATTATATTACATTAATTATCAATATGACAATATGTTATTACTTTAATATCATAATTTATGTTTTAATCTATTATAAAGCATATTATATTTTAAACAGATGTTGGGGAAGAAACCTATTTTTAATATGAATGAAAGAACATATTTTTATCTTTGTTGAGGGGATCCCATTACATAGCTCATTATCTTAAGGCCATGTGGACCGTGAACATGGACCAAAGGCATAGGGAATATCTATACCTGAATCATCATGATTTTAATATGCATGCATCACAATCAGTCCACATTTTTCCTACGTCAGTGCGTGTGTCATAAATCCACCTAGGTGGAATTCCTGTATATGAACCCGAGTATATTGGATATATGATTATGGGTTATACTAATCAGGATCCACACAAACATTGATTATATTGGTTAATATTAATAATTCCAACAATGTTGTGTTTCAAAATAATTTTTATATTCCTTTTCTTTATTTTTATATTATATTGAACTGGTTGGTGAAATACTATAGTATATTTGGAATTTTTTTATCATGAACTCGAATTTAACCCTTTTGGAATACGATATAATATAATTTTATTGAATGGTATCCCATTTTTGGATTATATTTATTGGGTACCATGGGTTCATTGGTTCGAGAATTATAAGGATATTTCTAAATAGTGTGGATTCATATTGTTGGTCATCATTATAGAAATAGAAATAAATATCTATTTTTATATTCTCTATATATCAAATTTCATGGGTAAATCTATCAAGTTATCTAAAAATGACTATTATTTAATGGGTTTTGGAAATAATGTATGACCTTAAATAATATTTTTCATGATTATCTTTTCAAGGACTATGTTTATTTTATGTACCAATCCATTAATTCTATTCATTTTTATGAGGATAAATAATCCAAAAGACTAATCCAAATGATTAAAAATTTATTAAATTAAAAGATTAATCTCTTTATACGTATAACGTTTCATATTCACGATTTTATATTTTTAGTAAATTGTGATGGTGTTACATCATGAAAGAATTTTATATTTCATTTTCATTTTGGTAATCATATATTTATAGGATATATATTTAATTATATTTTTCTAATAATTCGAAAGAATATGTCTAGTGGAATGATTCATGTGTTTAATCACTATCCATATAATGATATAAATTTATAAATGATTAATTCATCATAGGGTATATCAAAATCTTTACATTATATGTTTTAGCATAACTATATCCACATTTGAGGGTATTAATTACTTTATGAAAGAATAAAGATGAATTTTTTGAGAATGGTGGCATCGAAATTGTATTTATACATTATATTAAATCTAAATAATATTTATTTAATATCATTTTAAGTTCAGAAGTGATATTTTATATATTTATAAAAGAACGTTTTTACGCATGGATGGAAGAAGGATATGAGTAATAGTTTAGAAAATTCACTCGTAGGGTTAATTACATATAAAATAGTTCATGGTTTTAAATGGTTATGTAATACCATGAAACATCTCTATGGAAGTGTTGTAGTGAAACTATATGATATCATTCCCTATTCCTCTGATATTTCTCATGACCATCCCAACATAAATCATTCAATACATGATGTCTCACTCATTCAGTGTTCAACTAAGTCATCTTATACATGGGAAGGCCCCATACACCATCTCAATCTCATCACATAGTGTATTTCATGACAACATACACATATGGATCCCATAATTCCCAATGGGATCCTATCAATTACATCTCAGTCATTGTGAGGTGAAGTTTGGGGATCCTATAAGACACATGGATTATTTATATTCCAAAATCATGTAGTAGATGAACATAAGAAAATACAAATAGGGTATGTAATCTGACTCATAAATCATCATCCGAATAGCATAGTAGTAGTCAAGGATAAATTTCCTAATATTATTCCCCTTCTAATACATAGATCAACCCAATAGATTTTATTCAACGTAGATTTATACCAACCCACATCCTTGATACCAAATAAATGTTATAACCCTTCCTGACAGAAAATTCGCATCATCGTACCAAAGCATACACATAATATAACATAATCACAAATAATATAATTCTATAAAATTGGGTACAACCAACATGTTGTCAATCAAACCTAAAAGGATAAATTATGTATGTATTATATTTTATTAGAATCCAATTCCACTCCCATGAAATGTAATTTATAAATTAATCAAAGTTTTATCTTACTTTTGATAATCAAATATAAAAAATAGCATTAAAAAATTTATATGAAATCCCCATTAGTGTAATGAAATTTAATTAATTACCCATTTGAGAAATTATGCAATATCCATTAAAGTTAATTTAAATCTTGTATGTCTAGTAGAAGAATATTTTAAAATATATTTTATCGTTCATGAATGAAAAATAATTCTACTAGTTGATTAGTAATGGAATTCGTTGGCACTCATTTGACAAGGGTATATTTGGTGTATTATGATATCCATGTAGTCTATTTTTATAATTTGACTTTTTTAAAAACATATGGATCGATATGAAATATCAGTAAATATTCCAGAGGATAACTCAATTCTCACACACTTATTAGAAAAACCAAAATAATTGTATATATATTAATTTAATGTCCATATACCTAAACTGATGATCAATAATATGTAACAAGACCATATTGTCCTCTATTGAACCCAAAAACACATATATCATTAGTAAAAAATTCATAACATATTACAAAATAATTAAATATATATAAAAATATATTATAAAAATTGTCTCCAATCTCTCTAGACCAAAATATGATGCCAAACTAACAGTAATGGTGTATGTTCTGCACTAGATCCACACTCGAAATTTGGCCATAGGAATGAAAAATATTTGAACTACATATAAATAAAATATGATACAAAAACCCATAGAAAATATATATATAATTACTGGGAGACATACATTATGGAAAATTATAAACAAATCCAAGATTATAATCATCGTGGACATCTTCTAATACCACATATGAAATCAGCAACATGCACCATGATTTCTCCAACCTCTTAGTAAATTGAAATAATGGGAACCATTCCAAATGACATGAAATAAGATGTGGGATAATAGATTATCAAGATTAAAGGATCAAATAATTGTACATCTGGATAACTATCATCAAACAAAATTTATTGAATGTACCCAATAAGAGAGATAAAGGATATCCAAATTTTGTTTTTTCACATCCTTTGCTCAAAAAAATTAGAGAACCCTTAAGGGTTAAAAAAATTACTAACAATGAATTACCTGGATTCCAACGAAAAGGGGGTTCCTAATTTAATTTCATTACTTGAATACGGGATCAAACCATGAATCTCGTTTTAGGATGATTTAAACCATCTTCCAAAAAATATTTATACATTAATTATACTCATAATATTAAAACAACTTTCTGAAAAAATATCTCACAAGAAAACCCCATTTGTCACCCTTTATCACCCCATGAATAGTCATTCATGGTCTAAATTCTATATCAAAAATGTGAATAACCTGAATTTTTACCTCTTTAGTAACACAATATATAGTGACCACACCAAAACCCTATAAAACACATGATTCACCAATTAATAAAAAAAATTATCTACCTTTTTTGTATTTTATTATTAAAGATAACAAATATATGTCCATGATATCAAAAACTGTATAACCGAATGAAAAATTAACGTTTAATTATGATATAAAATCATATAATCTGGTGGGCCATTTAGAATTTAAACCATAGAAATTCACATCCCTAATATTTAACAGTTTTACTTCACCATGACCACCTACTTACATCATATATTATATAAATACTAATATTTAACACATTATCCATAATCATTGAAAACAATTCTGTTGTGAAATGAACAAATGATACTATGAATATCCCACTAAAACTCTAATAAACTGACTGAAAACATATAAAAACATCATGAAATATACTAATTATATGGGTTCCATCACATTGAGTTGAATTATTTTAATAAACATCCTATAGTTCTCCCCTTTCCAACATCACCTAAAATCAATCATCTAAAACTATCAACACATTTCACAATCCAACAATTCTCATTAATGATGTCTTGATAAAACATCATTTATTTATCAAAACCCTTATATAATGTTTAGATCCTACAACTAAGTGAAATATAATAGATGAGTTTTCATCTAAAAAATTCAATCATTATTCGCTACTATCAATAATGGATTCATCTTTGATCTAAATATCCTTTTGATCATATCACCTCATTCACAAGGTATTTGATTATTATGAACTATAACTTGTTCCACATCCAAATTCATGTTCATGTTCTTCAGCTTGGAACTATATTTTTCTGATTCACATGCAATATGGTATTTTCATTCAGCCATGATAATTAACTAAATGTTTTCCCTACACCCATTAACATTCCAAAATGAGTGAAATAAATCCATGACTAATTAGATGCAAAAAATGGAGTGTCATTAATTTATCAATTATTGATTAAATACCTAGATATATAATAACCAATTATTTTCTATTACAGTTCAAAATGGGCGTACATGACTACACTATTCACATTTGATACCAAAAATGAAACCTCATTAAATGAACATTAAATTGTTTTCGACCACACTTATCAATATTGAATTAAATTTGATTAAAATAAAGACTTTTGGATTCTAATGGTGTATCCCACTATAATTTTCAACAAAAAATAATTAAAATCAAGCAGTGAAATCCCAAAAATCATTAAAACACATACGTTATGGTATTCGATTACTGAACCCACTAACAAAATTCTAGCTACTCAAACTCTTAATCCAAATATATATATGATAAATCCATACAATTCTATCTTAAAAAAACTATTGTAATAAATTTTGAATGAAAAATCCACTACCTAAGTCAATCATAATCAAACCAAAAAACACAAAGCATTATTGTCTCAATAATAAAATTTTTTCAATTAAAACCCCATTTTAGAAATTTCATATATACCAAATTTCACCCATGAATAGATAAAATCCACTTCCATCCATATTTAATAATCTAAATAAAAAAAAATTATAATTACATAGAATAGTTAGCCAATTTCATATAAATTGATATCTATTTAAAAAAAAAATTCAAATCCATATAAAAAAATATTCTCAAATAATGATATTATCAAAATATGATATTAAAAACCATAAATAATCCCTAGAATATTAATTTTATTACAATTAAAACAAAATATCAAGAAAATTTTAGCCTCACCTCATGCTTCCATCAAATAACCCTTTCAAAAATAATATATTTTTTTAAATAAAATCTTTGTTCCCAAAAACCATTTCTCTGTAGACATTCAAAAAATACATGACAATAAATAAATTATTTAGATTGAATCTAAATTAATTTAATCAACCAATAAAATATATGTGATAAAACATATTCTTTTCTATATTTTTGTTCAATTTATAATAGATCCCAAAAATGAAATATATCAAAAATTATTTCCATTAAAAAAGTGATCATGCCCCTAGTATTCAACTATCATGATGCATATAGAACTCATTATTTATATGATGATCATTATGACACATTTCGAGTGTAATCCTTACAATACTATGATTCTCAATGAAATCCAACAACTCAGCAATCCTATATTTCATAGAATATAAACTATACATCCCTAGGAAACAAGCATTTTAATTGATGTGTTAATGGAACATATATTTTTTCAATTTACCTCTAGAGTCATTAAATAATTACACCACCTCTAAAGAGACAAAAACATCCCATACTATTCTTAGATAATACATTATAATGATTTATGACATATCAACAGAATGATACATGGTCAGGTTTTCTACATAACCACAATCGTTCATATTCATATGCCAGACATAATTTACAAAAAGGGAGATCCTAAAATATTAATTTAGTGAATATAAAAACTAAAATAAATACCACTCCTCATTCCAAGATAAACTAAGTATTATGAATCAATTTTTCAAATAACAAACATCCAAATATCTTGTCGAAATAATGAATAGAGATGTATAGTCTCCAAAATCCATTAATATAAATCACTAAATATATATAAATAATAGACCATCAAGAATAAGGAAATATAAAATAAATTTCTATCATATATATATATATATATTATAAAAAGAAAATTGGATAGTACACTAATGAAGAACACCAAATTATTCATACACTGGATTCTGTCCCTACACACAACCCTTGAAAACATATATGATTAATCCATGACTAACCATAACTATACCACCTATCCTAAATTGAATAATGTGTAAATACTGAGATAAAATATAAGTTATAAATATTTTCATTGAATCCAATTCCATCTATATAGTTAGCAGTGATTATAATGAAGTAGTGGGAATCATCAATACCATGACATTACAAATATCTTCTATGATCAAATGGATGGCCATGTAATATATATTATAATTTATATTCGTTAAATTGAAACACACCCACATAAAAGAGACAAAAAATTCACATGTAATCATACATATCAAGTCATTTTGTGCTAACAAGGAAATAATGAAACCACAACATACCAATTTCTACATGTATTGGAATGTAGTGTCACTAAATATCACAACCCAACCAAAAATTGAATAAGTATGTTAGGATGAAACTCTATTCCCACAAAACATGATAAATTTTGAGGAGTTGGGGGATCTTCCACCTAAAATATCATTCCACTGATCTTCTAATACCCTGTCACATGATGGAAGCTATTTTACCATGTAAAATCAACTTCAAAATATAAGGTATGGAGATCCATCCATGATCGACAACACATTCCAAATCTGACCCAATCCTACACATGGTGGTACAATAATATGGCTATTATAATCATTCTAGAGACATGACTCATGACTTTAAAAACATCCATTTAACAACCCATTCCATCTCACTCAGTGGATTTTCGATCAGACAAGTTCACAATTATAATGTATCCTTTTTAAACCATCACTATATTACATTGTGTATGTGTATGTAACCAGAACACTATGATCCCATCAATACTATAGTGATCCACCTTATCCCATATTCCACATTGAGAGACCATTCTTGATGATCCTTGTCTACAAATGCATCTATCCCCTACAAAAGGATAGAATTTAATAAAGACAAGAAAAAAAATATAGGGAAAATAGCTCATATCAGAGATCACAATTAAAGTTATAGTATCCCTATTCCTATACTCATTTCTCATCCTATCTCAATAAATATCTTACCCATATATTGTATATTCCATATAAATTTAGACCATCCCAAGACGTTGATATTAAATCATAGTTCTCATAAGGAAAAACATAGAACCTAAATAATCATGCATGGAACTATACACCAGGAAACCATAATCACAAAGTCATAACTAATTAAAAATATATATTGATTGACATGTGGAAGAATGAAAAAGATAACTTATATATCCTCTATGTATTTCCTTTTGAAAAATAGTAAGATCCATTTACAATTAATTTTTTAACGAAATTTTTATCATATTAATGCTAAGGACTTTGACAAAATATAATCCGAAAATTCCTTAGGGAACCCATTTACTCTTTTGAAAGACCATTCCAAACACTTTTTCCCATTAACCATTTTCTATTAAATTCACTATAAATAGTTAATTTTCAGAATTCATTTTAAAAAAATAATTAATCTTTTTCCTTATGGAATACTCATGCCCCAAAATAGTGACATAACATTTTCAAAAATCACTTTTATATCAGAGTTTCAATAAAAATTTTGAAACAATCCCAGATCCAATGTTTTAGTATCATGGGAAAATTAGGATCATAAATATATTATAAATAATAATACATAAATAATATATTAATTAGTCATAATTATTCACATAAATTCTATTACAATCTCTTTACTTCATGTAATCAACTAATGGTATACATCAATGAATATTGTCAGATAGATGCATGGTAAGGAGATGAATTAAGAACATGGAACAATACTACATTGGTGACCATAATGAACATAATGATATAATAAAAATATTATTATCATCATAATTATTATGGGAACATTTGGTGATTTCGTAGAATATTAAATACGGATTATAATTAAATAAGATAACATAGTGCACAAAAACAATGAATCGTTTTTACTAATGTTTGCATTATATCCACACATAACATATGTTCTTAATATATAACTTAAAAATCTTGAAAAATTGTAGAATCATGTTATTGTATAATATAAATAATATCATTCGATTTATCAAATTACCTAATGAATCATAGATATATATAATTATATTCCAAGAAATCAAATATTAAATGTTCACAATTATAAATGCCACATTGAACCAAAAACAAATCTAGTAATGATATTGAATCATTAAATTTAATGGGTTTCATGATGGTTTTTCACTGAATAATTTCATGATAAAATTTTTGGTCTCCAAATTGTATAA
Organism: Viscum album; assembly: GCA_963277665.1. Classification (NCBI taxonomy): domain Eukaryota; kingdom Viridiplantae; phylum Streptophyta; class Magnoliopsida; order Santalales; family Viscaceae; genus Viscum; species Viscum album. The sequence continues at coordinate 1,645,570,905 of OY728145.1, forward strand.
TATTAATAATATATTGTAAAATTATGGGAAAATTTCTAATTAGATAAGATGTAACATAAGACGATTCAATGTGATGCTTTTGAATTTATTATAAATTTGACAAATATTTATAAATTTATTTTAATGTAATTCAATAGAAAAAATATATATATAAAAAGGGAATATATAGATGGAGTAAATATTATGGACATAAAAACAACATCCATATATAATTAAATTTTAAACATGATATAAACCAAAAATTAAGAGTATGTGTCTATGAATCCTTTTACCATAAATCAATTTTATTTCTTTGGTTTTCTCATAAAGAATAATTGACATAGATTTTTTAAAACAAGTATTTATAATTCAAATATGTTTATTAATGTCACTATTTATCCTTTATAATTATTTGATTCTATTTAATAATATTCTTTGATAAAGGTGAAACATTTTGATATTATATCTTCGATTAAAATGTCATGTTTTGTTTTGATTTCAATATTATTTATCATGGTAACTTATATAAAAGAATAAAATACCAAAATAATAATATATAATAAAATAGATATTTATAAATTATATATTATTTATTTCAATAACGCATAAGGTTTTTGATAATAAGAAAACTCTTTACATCATCACCAGTGGCCAAATAATAATTGATGTGACAATGTCAAAAGTGGACGAAGTGAATTATGAAGTATAAATAAAATATTAAAATAAATACTTCTGTATTTTTAATATCATTTTTATATTTTAAAAAACTGCATAATTTATCAAAAAGAATTTTGGTTTGAATAGAATTGGGAAGAGGTGGAAAAAATAAAAATTAAAGAAGAGTTGTTTCAAACATACTATCTTCATTGTTTTTCTTCATTTGTATGACACTAATAGCCCAAGACGCCTCGATACGGAATAATCCAAATTGAATTGAAGGATTCAAAGAGGATGAAGAGATAAAATATTATATTTTTTTCTTATTAATGAATGTTTTTTAGGTCCTAATGGAGGCTGAGTGGTCATTTATTATAGATGAAAGTTGTATTTTTTAATATATGTATTAACTATAATAAAATATAAAATATAATAATTGTAATAAATAAATAAAGGATATTATAAATAATATTTAAATTAAATAACTTAATTTTATTACATCCATATACATTATTATCTGAAAATATTAGATTAATGAAACTGATATGTATAAATATAAAAAAAATATTTTAGATGAATATATTGGACATTATACACTATAGATTACATTATTCTCTTTAAAATTATGTTTATTTCTATTAAATATTCAATTTATGTTGAAATTTATTTCTATATTAAAGTGTGAATTTATTATTTATTAGTCCATTATTTTATAATAATTATGTCATAAAACATGGGTTATTTTTAAATAAATATCTATAATTCAATAAAAATTGAATTAATTTTGAATATTATATAAAATTCAGTGTTTGAAATTTTTTAAATGAATATTATAAAATTGTATTTTTTTTATCTAAATAAAATCATTTATTTGGTAACTCAAATTTTATTATATTTTATTATTTATCTTTATTATATTCATTATATTATATATATATTTTCAAAAAACAATCCGGATAATTTTTATTTATAATAAATATTTTTTCGGTAAATAATTTTTCCATCATTTTGGATACTATTCCCAATAGTCGGGTTAATATTCCCACTGACCATGTTACTACTTCAATGGTCATAGTATATGAAATATTTAATGATGTGTTATATCATTATACATTCATTTTAATTCCACCCAAGGTTATATATTTTAATTTTATTTCATTTCAATTATTTCATTATTGTTTTGTTAATATTCCATAGTTCTTCTCATTAGAGAGATAGTCATGTAAAATTAAAAGCATACAAAGTTTCTCATTCTAATTTTATTATTCAAATTTTTATATCCCATTATAATATTTGATGTTTTATGGGTATTCTATTTCATGAAATCTACAAAATAAAAATTAATTAATGAAATTTTTTCATGTTTTCATAAATTTCAAATGTTAATCATACTAAATAATAATTTAACACAAAAAATAGAAAATAAAATATCACTGTTATATTTTAGGTTATGACATGCTATGAAGTCAATAATAAGGGTAATTGATACTCGTTAGAATGTATAACCCCAATATAACTATATATCATGTTATGTAGACAATGTTCATTATTAATTAGTTTTATCTCCTTTATAATGTTTTTAAGAGACCATATAAGTCCATTAAAATTTTTGTATGTACTACTAATGCTCACACATGAATATATTGTCTCCATATTTCCATGTTATAAAATAATATAAAGGGAACCTTCATCATCCAATGGTAATGAATCCCTCCCAATATTATACAATCATTCACTGAGTCAACAAGAACAAATCTCATCAATTAACACTATAAAATTTATTACGTAACCAATTTAAACAAATATATATATATATATATATAGTAATCAAAAACTCACTCATTAAGAAATAGAAGCAATCAAATACCATAAATAGTAGTATAAATTCCACTTCAGAAACACTTCCCAACCAACGAAATAAAAAAGTAAAAAAATAAAACTATAATAAAAAAACTAAATTAAACTAGAAATATTGGATAAATGAATTAAAATAATCATTAACCATGAATTATAAGAACTAGTGTTAGATATAGTAATAATAAATCATTATAAATTATCTATAGTATGCCTAACAAATTTAAAAAAATTCCATTTAGTTTTGCAAGATCAAGTGAAATCACCCATATAAAACCGAATCTTAATAATAAAAAATATGTGGACAAACTATAAAAGTTATTTTGGAATTTCTGTTCTATATAAAGATTTCCACGAACATGAAAAAAATACTTAATTTTCACATTTTGAATCCCCTTCCAATCAGTGGATGATCATTTTTTACACATTAATATTTGAACCTTTATCACTATATGAATACCCATTAGAAATAAATCCCTTAATTGATCACCCCTTTTAAAACCTGAATATATACCTGAAATGTTCTTTCTAGGTGTTATTTTACTTTCATTCCTTGAATGAATTGATTTTTTAAATTTTATATATCATGGTTCCCAAGTTACTACTAAAAAAACACTCCAAAAATTACAAGAAACCAATCGATCATAAAACTATTTTTAACAAAATTATTTTATAAAATTTACAATGATAGATATCAAAAACTATATTAATGATCTAAAAATGATCCTGAAAAAGGTTAAAAAATAATAATTCTCTCAATAATTGGAATCAATCACTTATGATTGATTCTTTATAAACCATGATTGATCAAAAAATAATACTCAAATATATAATCTTATAGAACTCTTAATTAATGTGGAATAAAGAAAAATATATTTACACATTCTATAAATTTTTGTTTTTTTTTTACAATCTTCTACAAAAATTTAGCCCCCTATTATGATTTTATAAATATTTCTTATGATCAATAATATTCTATAGACCCCTAGTAATTTTTGGAAGTTCAACCTATATTGATATTTTTTTTATATTAATTTCATCATGATATCCATATATTATTGGGTAAAACCCAATGTAATACAAGTAATAACTAATCATTTCATGTGGACAAACAATAAAAACAATAATTGTTAAAATTTATATTTTTGATATTTATATGATATTATGATAAAAGAAATTAAAATTTATACTATCAAATTATACATGAAATTGAATATTAATCATAAATGTTTTCAATCATTCATCAATATCCCTTATGATCCTTAATGGGTCTAAAATTCATAATAGGGCCCTCTAGTTAATGAATTTATTTAATATAATTATATATAGATTTTCATATAGAACTATGAATATTTTCCACCCAAGAAGGTTTATTCACACGTTATTATAAAAAATAATATTATATTTAGTGATTGTATGATTTTTTATCACTTATATATTTTTAGTAATTCCCTTTATTTTTAGAAATATCATTTTAATTTTCTAAAACAATTAATACACTAATATCGAAAAAACCCTTATTATAATAATTTTTTTGGGAAAATAATATTATATTATCACTAATATATATGAAATATTTGAATCAATTTATATAAATAAAATTAAGAAAATTAAAATATGAACAAAGCCTCCTTATAACTATATAGAAAAAATGAATTTTGAAGTCTAATAATAGTTTATAAATAATGATCAATTTGAATATACCTAAATAGTGGAATATGGATCAAAATATAACATACTCCCAAGAGAGAATGAAATCGTTATAGCCATTATTCGTAATATTGATAATCAGTAGATCCATTCATGGTATATTTCTGGAAATCCTATACACACAACACTAGAAAGTAAATAAATAAAACTATTAAGTTATTAAATAATAAAATAATGATGAAATTTAATGTAATTATGAAAAATATCCATTTTTATCAAATAAATTCATATGTTTTTAGTATAGTATAAATGTAAAAACCCTTTAAAATATGTCAGTGATAAAGAAGGTTTATCATTTCCCAATTTACAGTATGATAGAAAGTAATGATATTGAAATTGATGATTTATAATAATAAATATTCATAAAAAATATTATGGTATTTAATTTTTAATGTGTATTTTAAATATAAAACGTAAATTAAAATATGGTATTATAGATGAAAAATATACCCAATAAAATATAATAACGATGATATTGATTTTGTTTAGGACAATACAATGAATAAAAATTAATGGGTTTATATTTTTGATATAGATGTTCATAAAATATCTAATAATGATAAAATATGATAAATTTTGGATGATAATAATAAAACCATGCATAAAGTTGAAGAATATACATTTTCTATTTAAAAATTTTAGAATAGAATCGGATTTAGAGGGATTTATATATTTGAAAATAAGAAATTCATAATTAATGATTATTTAATCTCAAATGAGAATGATTTGAAATATTTCAATGATAAGACAAAAGACATAAAATAAATTAAATTTTTGGATAATAAATTAGATGTTAAGAAAAAATTTATTAATGATATTACAAAATATAGTGGTACAAATTTTATTTTATAATAAATTAAATAATGGGTTAATGACCATATATATTAATGGGTAGTGATTCAAATTATATTTTGATAAATAAATTAAAGAATGTATATGGAGTTTTAAATAATATTATAAATTTTAAATCAAATTAAAAATTAAACCAATGATTCATTAAAAGAGTAACACATAATATGTTATCATATGTTTGATTATTAGCTAGTGGAAAAATTATGTTAATCTTGAAAAATTATGTTCCTTTCGTGTGATCAAAAAACAATGCCTTGTTTATTGAATAAGAATTTCCTCAATTTTTTTAAAAGTATTAAAATTTTTATGGTGTGAATTAATAATAGTGTAATAAAATAAATGTATAACTGAAAGATAAGATAAGATAATTTATTTAGAAAAATTTCTTTCTAAAAATTCAAATAATTATGAAATTAATTGTGAAATTTTTATCATAAAACTCATATTCTATGAGTGAATGAGAAAGTTGTCATTATAATTTTGGTAAATAAAAAGTTTATCATTTTTTGCTGGTTTGAAATATATTTTTATAAATCAATGGTTATTAATAATTAAAATAGAGAATATCCAAAATAATATTATTTTAATAACCTAGACAAAATTAATGAAATATTAACTTAAAAAATTTTAGATTTTTCATTGGAAATAAAAATTTCAGGATAAAGAATGATTCTCAATAAACAATTTATCCATTATATCCTCCCTATGTTCTAACAATATTTGATTTTTAAAACATCTTAAGAAAATAAATTTAGAAATAACATTTATTGTTTTTGGATATTATTTTTTAATAATTGAATGATGATACATCATTGACTCTTGATTGTGGTTTTATATAAAAAATAAAATGAGACCAAAAAATTATAAATAGTTATGAGAAGTCTTACATTCGACTAGATTCATTCCAATTGGTAGATCATTGAATATAAAAGGGTTAATTTGATATTAAATATTCAATAAAGATTTATGTTTAAAATATATAATTTTCATTACTATATTTACAACTACTCAATAATGTTCACCCCAAATTCTTAAAAAGAGAAATGAATTCATATTTCAAAATAACTAAAATATCCAAAAGTGGAATATAAATATTCCAATAATTAAATTTGGAATGATATTACATTTAAAAAATTATTACTAATATTACATTATTTAACAGTATATTAGAATGAAAAATGTGAACCCTCTTTCATATACAATGGGTTGTCACATTATAAATGATAAAATCGGTAAATATAGTAATGAATATGCTATTTAAAATATTCTAGAACAAAACATGGATATGAAAATTTCATATATAAAATATCAAAATTTCATTTTTGTTAAATTAATTAATAAAAGGGTTGAAATTATAAAAATAAATTACACTTTCGATTATTCATTCAGATATTTATATCCAAACAAATGAAAAATATTATAACATATATATCAATATGTCAATATTTTTTTATGAAATCAATTTTTAAATAAATAAAATTTTCTTTAAATTATATTCAATTTATTCAATTATTAATAAAATAAAATATATTAAATTAACGAATAATTAATGATGATTTATAGAACTGTTTTTTTTGTGAAATATATGACATTCTTATTTTCAAATAATATAAAAGAAATTTAATAATTTATTATATTACATCACCGTATACTTTTAATAAAACTAGTTTTATAATAGAGAAGAACCATATTATAGTATTCACAGAGATACCAATGTTAAGATACCTATATTCTTCAAGGTTCACTTAGACATCAATAACATTTTCAGTTTAAAATTATCAAGTTCACAATATTTTGATGTCGATATATTAAGGGAAAAATAGTTTTTATTAACAATTTATACAATACCCATTAATTTTTATATTTTAAATGTCTATGTTTTATTTCAATGACTACGAAATATATAAGGTAATTTTATAAAATAGTGGACGGAAAAAATAATTTTGGATCAATAATTAAAAGAAATTTTGAAAATATTTTGAAAATATTTTTTTTAAAAATATTGATGGTAATTTAATTTATTAATTAACTGAAACAATTGATCATTAAATATATTATGACAATGTATATTTTTTTTATACATCATAAAATTTAAACAAATAATGCGTTTATTTACTATAATGCTGTTAAATGAGCATATTATAATAATAATGATGATGGGTTTTAAAAAAATGAAAGAAAACAAAAATAAATGAAATTTAAAATTAAAATTATCAATTTTAATAATAGTAATTTTGTTAATTTATAAATATAATGTAATGAAATATTCCATCCTAACATGTTTCAAGGGATAAAATGATTATTATTTTGGAAAAAGTAAAAAAAACTTTTGACATAAAAAAGGAATGAATACTTTTATCTATTTTATATGAGTGAAAGATTGAAGATAAAATCTTAGAAAAGAGAATAAACTAGATTTCATAATTTCTCATAATATAGGAAATTGAATTTTAAATATGATCTTACATTTACAATTTCATGATTTGAGGGGGAATTGTAATTATAATTATATGAAAAATGTTTTATTTTATTTTTTTGTACTACATATAAGAATCTATAATAACATGTATATTTTTTCTCATATAAAGTAGAATTTTTTACAATTTTATGAAAAATATACATTCCCAAATAATAACTTTTTAAAATAAATTAATTAAATAAATTATTTGGTTTTATATGATATAGTTCTAAAAAGGTATATGAGACTTGAGAAAGTATATATTTATGTTATGAAAGAAAACGTTGGGTTATCAATTATAGATAAAAATGTGTTTCAAAATAATGAACTTCATATAAGGTAATGGGAAAAAATTAACATCAAAATAATAATAATAAATAAATAATTATGATTATATATAAAAATTATTTAATATACTGAATATATGAAATCATAAATTTATAGATCAATATAATTAATAAGAGCGATCTAAAAAATATTCTGTTGATTAAATTTACCATTGGTTTTTAATGTATAAAAATATCTTTTAAATCATTTATTTAACATAATAAACAATTTCTTGAGATACTATTATAAATTTCAATTTAATTATAAATGAAAAAACTTATAAGAGTAACATATGGAAAATAATTAATGATTCTCGATAATGGAATGATTTAATATGGTGACTATTAATAGGGCTCAATTTTAGATATAAATACATTAAAACATTCATGAATTGTACAATTTTGTTATAATTTAATTTTAATTTCAGTATTTTAATTCCATTTAATACAACAATACATAATTATGCAGAATACATATATAAATGACATGGAAATATTATGTAATTTTTGGTAACTATATCAAATAAAATATTTAGTTTTATGTTTAAAATTAAAAATATTAGGTTATTAATTTTAATACTTATTATTTTAAAAAATTCGATGATTAATTTATTTAGGTATTATGTATTCAATGAAGTAATAATATATTGTATCATATTTCATTAATCAATTATATTATTGATTATGGTTTTAAAATAAACATCCACAAAAATGATGTAGAAGATGTCATGAAAATATGATATAATATTTCACATAATATTCATATAATATATTAGATGAGATCATGAGAGTGAAATAAAATGAAAAAATAAATAAATCAAATTTTATTTTTTATTTATCACTATATGGAAAAATTTTATTAATTAATATAATGTTGATAAATTATAAATATTATTGTAAAATAGTCTATAAATTTTTTAACCTATCAGAGGTTCAAACTAACTCATTTTCTATAATAAAATTTTACTTTTTAAAATCCTATGTGACAGCTTTTGTAAAATTATATTCTTATTACCTATTTTCCTCAAATCAAAGTTTTTAGATAATATTTTTTATAATGATTAAATCTTATGAAATCCTTGAATTTAACAGGATCATTAAGAAAAAATAATAATTACATTTAGAACCATCGTTGAAATTGAGAGAAAATAAAATAGGAAATGAGAGTGTAAAGGATGAAGAAAAAATCAGTGATTTGGTTAAAATATGACCTCTTATATGGAATAAGGACGCATGTGGAACACTTTTAAATAGACAATTATTAATAATGTTACCAAAAAAAATTAAGATATTGAGGGGAACATTTTTCATATTGGAAAGTTTAGTTATGAAAAATCATTGTTTTATTTTATCAAAACATTAGATCTTCTCATTAATGTACAATGATCTCTCAAAAATATGACTCCCTAATTTTAGGTTGTTTTAATAACACCTAAAAGTTTATTTTTTTAATAGTATATCATATCAGTTTTTTTTTCAAAAGATGTATTTATTAGTGTTTGATTTTAGTTGTCGTGATTTTGATGCTAAAAAAATTAATGAAATATTTGTTGATTCATTATGTGTTTTATGGATGTTGAATATGATCCGGATAAAGTATTAGAAATAAAAAAATTTAATATATAATAATATTATTATGTTATAAAATTACTCAATGGTGGTTTCCCACATTCATTGAAAATGTATTAAGGGGTTTTCTATAAATTTGGTTTATGTCAAGAATCAGACTACAAAAAAACATTAAATTGCTATTTAGTGAGATTAATGATTTAATAAACATACTCTATCGATGAAATTAGTAGATAATGAGATCTAATTCATTGAGAATGTTTTCTTCTTGGTATGATAGTTCATTCTCTATGATAAATTAGATGAAAAAAATACAATTTCATTAATTAATATAAATAATTGTTTCCTTTTGTATGAATATAATATCATTTAATTGTCTATATTTAAATTATAATTTTCATATTTTTTATAAAATATTTATTGAAAGAAAGTGATTCTATATTTTAGTGGAATCATATAGATTAATCTATTTTGATAATAATTTTTTTTACCACAGATCATAATCCCATATTGAATAACATCATTTTTGGGTTCTTTATTAAACATTTGATGAAAATTTTAATATCAATGAAGATAATTGAATGATATATAGAGGTGTTTTTATAAATTAATAAATTTTTTCCCATGATGACTTTAAGTATAAATGAATATGGAAAAAAATTAATATATATTGTCAATTCATGAGATATTTTCCATAGAATTGATGTCTAAAATAATATTTATTTGACAATTTTTTTAAAATTAGATATTTATGATGATTGTAATTAATAAAGTTGTTATAGTGTATAAGAGAAACATAATTAGGATTGAATAATACATTATAATAATGGAATAATGATTCATTTATGTGGAATAATAATACATTTATTTTTTTATGATGACATTCAGTTGACTCATCAAATTAATTTAAGATAGGTACATTAATCATATTTTTGTAATAGGGTGATATACATAATTGTAATAGGGAACATAATTCTAATTCATTCGAGTTATTTCTTATATCTTATTTTTTCAAATAAATAAAATACGGAATGTCATGTTACACAAACAACAAAACATTGATTAGGTAATCACAAAAATTTAAGGCCCTTTTAAAATCATTAGATATGATAATATTTTTATTTTTTTATATAATGAACATAGTAAATAATTTATATACAGAACACATTATTTTGAAAACAACTCAGTTTTATTTTCAATTGTTTTTAAAAAGACTATTAAATACTATTTTTTATTCTTCATGTGAATGTACTAAAACTAAAATATAGGTTTGTGTATTAATTTATGATAACTACTAAAGTAATTTCAAATTGATAGGTAATTTATTTATGAATTCTTGGGATTCATCATAATAATTGTGTAAATTGATAGAACCTACTCAATCGTAATTCAATTGATATAACAATTGTTAAATAATTTTATAGATATAAATTTTATAGAAATATAATATGGATCTCTATGTTCATTCTAATATTTTTATAAGTAGTCATATAATAAGAATAATAACTACCACGTAATGATTCATGTCTTTATAGACATTGAAATTATTTAGAAATTTTAATTGTTTCTATTATACACAATGAGAGGTAAAATTTTATTTGTATCCAAAAATATTACATTATTTAAATTTCCTGACTACTCTATTAGTCCAATTATAGAGTTTTTACACAATGAATGAATTTTTTTTTGAATATTGTGTCATTCTGATTTTTGAAATTTTTTTAGTTTTATTATTTAAAAAATAAAATTTATTTAATTTTCAAGTGTTAGTTAGGTTGTATATTTAAAATGGGGAAATATAGTTGGATTCCATCACAAACTCGTGTCGTGAACTAGGGATGGGTCCACGACACCCTTGTTTCATGTCGTGTATTCTGTTTCTTTTTCCACATTTTATTATTCAACTTTATAACGACCCGACCAAATTTTGTTATCCTAGATAGTTCTAAGCTATGACATCACAACTTCATGAAAGTATCCAATATTATAGGGGAAGGAAATAAACACTAATAAAGAATAAATTAAATGAGGGTAATTTTTATAATTTACTTATACACATTCATACAATAATCTCAATAAAATGTAAAGTGGAATTAAATAATATTTGTAACACCAAGAGTAAAAACAGTAATTAAATAAACACAATGAAATATATTAGTGTAACAAATTTTTAGAAAATGAATGAATTTTTTAAAATAAATTTTTTTCTTGGAATGATGTTTCAATTTGGAAATTTTTGATATGAAACAAATTTGAGAATGTTCACAATTCATGATCTCCAACTCTAACCACCATGCATGGCTAGGGCTCCAATGTATCTCTATGATCCTCAATGTGGGTGACTAAATTTTTTTTATTCATTATAATAAATGAAGTGCCCAGATCAGTGTGAATCACTGGGAGGGGGAGGGGGTGAATCAGTGATCCCTTAAAACCTTTTACTAATTGATTCTTTATCAATTAAACCTTTATGGCTTGTTAAGGCCTCGATCCACTCTTCTTGTATCTCTCAACCTTTCCCGAATGATGCAGTAATGAAAAGGCACAGGACACAAGGATTTACAAGGTTCGGCACCAAAGGCCTACATCCTTGCCATGCTCTCCCAGCATGGATTCTCCCATTATAACATGTTAGAATTACAATGGTCGATACAGCTTCCCACCGTATCTCTCCTGAGTCCCACAGGAGGGTATTTATACTGCTTCACACAGTGTTACCAGAGTCCCACTGGCCTGCTCCATAATCCCACTGAAGACTTCTTCTCCCTGAGTCCCACAGGGTCTTCTCTTGGCTCCTCGAGTCGCACGAGTATCTCTTCTTCACTTTAAGATTCTTCAAGTATCTTCAGCAGCCTGGGATAAAGGCTGCTGGCCTTGCTCTTCTTCTGATCACTTGTGGTGAACAGGTCTTCTCGTCTTGCTCAGGATTTATCTCCTTCTTCTAAGGATGACCTGGCCTCTCTCCAATTACTGAATACTCAGACAACTAATATCTTTAACTTCAGTCTCGTCCAGTCTCAGTTCAAAACAACTTCATGCACTAAATTCATGGCAACTCAAATATCTTCAAGATCTTCAAGTCTTGGACAACTCAAATGCACACAACCAGATTTGGCTTTGTTCACGTGTGCACGTGTATTCATGTATGCATGCACTCCCCTTCTTCCTTCTCTCGGTGCAATAAACCCTCAAAGGGTGTAGTCAACTATAGTACACACCTTCTCACTTGAACTTCAAACTTTGTTCAATGTGGTTACACACTTAAGAGTGTGTTCTCCTTTAGTGTGAGAGTCCTCTCTTTCTTCTCTCTTCTAGGTGTGTTCACTTCACTTAGTGCACACACCCTAGGTTCGGCCTTCGTGTCTCTTTGTACACAAAACATCTTCACATTGGCACACACTTGAGCTTGGCCTTCACTTGTTTAGCACACTCACTTCCTTGTTCTTTTAATCTTCTTCAAAGTGTGCACTTCACTTATGCACACACTTGGTTCTTCATTTTTCACACACAAGGGCTACGGCCTTTCCCTCCTTTGCACACAAAGTGCCTCGGGTATTCTTTGCACTTAGCACACACTGAAGGATGAAAGGGGCTCGACATTCCTTCACTTCAACAACCGCGCAAGCCTCGGGTGCAGGGCAGTCGCGGGCGCGCAAGCTCCTCCTGCCGCAGGGCGCGCAAGTGCAACACCTGCGGGGTCTTCCTCCTGCCGCGCAAGGGTGCGGGCAGAGAGGGAATAAGCCTCGGGCGCGCAAGGTGTTGCGGCCACGAGGTCTTCCTACTGCGCAAAGGATTAGCGCGCAGGGGACTCCCTTTCTTCTTTTGCGCAAGGAGTGCACAAAAGGAACCAAATAGAGCTAGGGAAGCTCTGGGCTGTACTGCCGTGCAAGTGTGCGCGCAGACTCTTCTTCGTGAGGCAAAGGTGCTCTCACGGGACTTCCAAGTTTTTCAGCGGATCAGCAAGCACTCCTTGAGGGCCAGGCCTCATTTTTATAGGCAGAGGAGAGGTGGTTCAATCCGCGTGATAAATCTTGAATCACCGAAGATTTTGTATCTTCAAAATCTTTCCAAATTTTTGCGTTTTGTCTTCGGTGCACGCGAGTTCTCCTTCTTTAATTTCCTCTTCATGCATGTGCATAGAAACGTACGCATGCCTTTGTTAAACCCAATCCATGCAAAGCATCAACACCGAATGGCCTCGCACCTTCGGTTTCTTCGGCCGAACTTCAAAACTCTACAAACATTGCATGAAAGTGTATTTTTATGCATGGTCGTGTTCGTACGGGCGAGACGAGCTCAATGGAGCCTTCGGTTTGTTCGGAGGTGGCCGGAAACTCGATTTGGCTTGCTCGGAGGGCGCCTGGTTCGTTGGTGGCTGCGGGAATGCTCGGGTGGCCTTCGGCTGAGCTCGAGGAAGGAGACGGACGCTGGGCCGTTGGATGCGGTGATCAAAAAACCTTCGACGGCTTGGATCAGATCGGGAGCGCGGCGGATTAGATGAGCGGCGCCGATCGTCCGCGAGATCAGATGAGCGGCTGGGATTCGCTCCGCGGAAAAATTCCGCATCCGACATCGAAGCCGCGGCCAGTTTTTCCTCGGTTTATCAATGTGCCGCTGCCTTCCACTCAGCAATTGAACTTCCCTCCTCACGGTGCCGTCCCGCACCGTGTTCTCCCTGCGGGCGCGCTCTACGCCGACTCCGCTCCCTGCGGGCGCGCCACTGGCACCCACTATGCATCCTCGAGCGCGCTCCTCGCGCTCACGCTGCGCGGGCTTCATCACCGCGTGGCTTCGGGGTTTATACACGGCCCCGGCCTCTCGGGCTGGCCCCATGGGATCCCCTTGGGCGTGGTGACCTAGTCCCACATGTTCCTTGGGTTGAACCCTTAAGGCTGGCCCTTGGTGGATAATTTTTTGCTTGAATATACACTAAGTGTACAAAGTACTTAAGTGTAAAATACCAAATGCCACTTCTTCCAAGCCATTCTTCCTCTTCTTCATTTCTTCTTCTTGATTAGAATTCCTCCAATTCTCTTCAACATTTATTCATCACTTTGGAATGGAATTCCCGAAGGTTCTTCATCTTCAACCGAAGCTCCTGAATCAAATAATTCTTCAACATTCTTCATTGATCCAATTAGAGATCAAGTTGGATCAACTTCATGTTCACATGCACTAAGTGATAGTGCATGGAATCTTCCATCCGCTCACTTCATCCACTTTGAACTTGTGGATGGATCTTCTTCAACTCCTCATGCATTGTCACTATAATGCTTGGTCTTCTAATCATGTTGTGACATTGTATCCAGTTGATACAAGTTCTTTGAACTTAAAGAGCAGCTCAACAATCATCAGATATAACTAGAGAATGTTTCAACCATCATCTCCTATGTTACTTAGTGAATCTCCTAAGTGACATGCATCTTAGTACCATGGCCATTCTCCATTCATCACCATCACCATCACCACCTGTGTCATTCACATCTTGACATTCCTTGACATCCATTCATTCCATGACAACTTCATGCCTCATTGACAACAAATGCAACACAATGCACTTCAATAAATGTCTTGGTAAATCACATACACTGACGTGTATATACATACATCTTAAGATGCCCCAGAACTACAAGGGGATTAATATGATGATACAAAAAGTTTTTCTCCACACATAAAAATAGGCAAGTATTACTCGACTTAGATTTTATTTTATAAAAAACATTGACAATAGAGAAATGGGTAATACATATCATTTTACAACTCAAGGTGATGAGTCTTCCCCCGTCTTAAAATTTCAATCACTGATTCCAAGCATGTTGCATGTATATCAAATAAAGCCATGTGGAGGACCTGAACATAACCACTACTCCACCACTCAAGTTGCACAATCACTAATAGAGGAATCACAACATAGAATGATAATGTGTTCCGCTCAATAAATTAAATACCCAAACCCTAGTGATACAAGTGGTTCTAGTCAATAAATATAAAATACATATCATATAATGATATTTGCATACTGCTTTACTTATAGAAAAATATTGGGGAAAAACATGGTTCCCAATGGCTTTTCATTCAATAAATGGAGGACCAACACTATAGAATTATAGTGTGGTACCACTCAATAGGTTATGGTCCCATATCATGGTCTGTCAGGAGGGGGTGGTGGTACTACACACTATATATACAGGAATATGGGGGATACACTCATAAGAGTTATACTAGGGTTTCCGACCCTCTTATCTTTTAGATTATTCCAATAGATCATAACTACAAGTCACGTGCCACGTAATGAAGAATCAAATTGGAAACACCATTTTCCATATCACAAAATCAACAATGAAGTATTCAATCATGTACTATATAAAAAATTATTTATTATAGGACAATTAATGGATAATATTTGAGTATAGAATGGGGTGTGCGTAAGGGAAATATTCTAAGAAACATTTAAAGCCTTTACCATGTGTAACATTGATTGTGACCACACCTTGTTACTTTTTCATGTCTCTAGAAGTACATGGTTTGGCTAGACATATTGGTATATATAAAATAAAGAGGTTAGTGCATGACATGTTTATGCCACCCAGGGTATAGTCATGACCGACCAACCTAGGCCAGTGTACCTAGTCGTGTTCACATGTACAATGATTGATCTAATGTTATTGGATATTCATGATACTCCTCACTCCTACTATACATGTTTTACCATAAGAATGGGGTAAAATATAGTGTATGACTCTTACATAGTATATGATACTTATCTTCCCCAAAACCATAGCCTCCAAATGTAAGGGATACTCAATGTGATCATCCAAGATATGTGGTGTGTATTCACTTTTCCTCCAAAACCATGTGATTCCCTACCAAATATCTCTGCAATTCCATCACCATAGTTTCCACCTATAAAAACATTTGGTGTTCAACATTTGGGGTGATCCATGACTAATCTATCTTAGACAGTTGGATTTCGACCACCCAAAAATCCAACAACTCCACTAACCACACTATACCATTAATGTTGAATCCCTATATACGAAATCAATGAACAATCATCCAAGACACATCCTAATACATCAAAAAATCGACATCCTATACATATTTTTATGAACCTCGATGAATTTTTTGGGTCAATAACACTTGAACCAACCATAGCAAAGTATATCCATGGCACTACGGGCCAACTCTTGAAGATCATATATAATAGTAGGGATAAATGAAGTAGAAGACAATAAATTCATACTTGTAAAAGTGTTATTACCAATGATCAAATAATATAGTTAAATAAATGTTGAAACCATAGTTTAATAAATATAAATTTAAATCAACAATTTAATATTTGAAAATAGGTTCATTCCAAGGGACAATAATTGAAATATAGTTTAAACCATATTGAATTAAATCTAATTCATCAAACAGAAATGGTGGATGAATATGATGATGATCCCTAACATGGATAGTATTTATCGGTGGTGAAGAACATGTTCTCCATTGATAATGAGGCCCTAATGCTTTCATTTCTCCTTAACCCACCTCATTCCAATCACCATTCTTCATCTTCGTTAATATGTCAAAAAAGAACTCTTAATACTCATTTTATATCATCATTGGGTAATGTCCCTAGCAATTTTTGTAACACCATAGGGATATTCCAGAAAATTTAATATAGAATGTAATGCATCAAAAATAGAGCTTCTATGAAAAAACACGGTTTTATTTAAACGTTATTATTATAACCTAGCCGTTAATAATAATTTTTATGCGTTTGTGTTTTAAATTTATAAAATATTACATACATATTTTCAATCATAAATATATTTATCTTTTTATATGATTAACTTACATTTTTGGTGAATAGTAAATTGACCATTTAAAATAGTAATGTACCTTTATGATTAATATGATGACCCATATTAATATTAAATAGGCCAAATAAATAATAAACATAGTAATGAATATATTAATAATATTTTGGCACCATATAAATAAATATATGATATAATTATATCATAGTACAAGAATGTGAATATTAAGAAATTTATAATTAAGCGTATGTATTTTTGTGAATAATAAATATTTAAAAATTAATTAATAGATTTAAAAGAATTAAAATTTTTATAAAGAGTAATCATATATAAATATTTTCTAGTCCTTTGATTTTAGGATAATTTAATAGGACATTTATTAATATTTTTATTGTGTTATAAAATCAATTTGTATCTTGCAAGGTTTATTTTTCGAGTAAATTATTATTTCATTTAAAAATTACATTTCTCATATTTAAAAAAATATTTTCATAATGTGAATTTTATTCATGAATTCTAAATATCTTAAAAATAGTTACAGTTAATTTTTTGTATTTTTCTAAAATAGGTATATTTTTATGAATAGTAAAATACAATAATTTTTGTGATTGATAAATAATTGACTTATACAATCATGGATGATTTTTGGCTGGTAAAAACACAATTGGTTTGATCTATGAATGGAGTTGTCTTGGGCTCCCTCATATGATTAATGGTTTTTAGTATTTATGTATACAAGAGTGGCTGAATAAAGTCGTCCCTTGAAGGAGGATGTGAATTTAACAACATATTAAAGGTATTTTGAAAAAAATGGATTAGTAACACTACATGAAAGGATGTGGGGGGATTTTCATAGTTCATAAAACTATAAGACGTTTTCTGGAATTATATTTTATAATTTTTTTGTTTTTATTTTTTTAAATAAAATCAGATAAAAATGACACAACAAGAAGTTGTTTTTTTAATATTTTAAAAGGAGTAATCAATATAAAAATTCCTATTCATTCAATTATTTATCATTATCATTTAAATTATCATCCAATTAATAATAATACCCTAATTTGATAAACCTCTAACCCTATGGGAGTAAATATAACCACATAGATGAAATGAAATAAAACCTAGGCTAGCTTCAGAACATGAAATCATAGCTCCCTGCATTAATTGTCGTTCTTAGAGTTGCATATTATAAATGGTTAATTATAGAACATATCCAATCTTAAAATTAGGATTAATTGTTTTTATGGATTATATTTTAACACAAAAAAATTGTCATTTGTAGTCTTGTATTACTGATTAACATCGCACACTCATAATTTACACAAACCTCAACCACACGTGTTTTTGTATCAATTGTTTAGTTTCTTACTTAGTTTATTTTATCATGAAAACTCAACTAATAGATCATAATATTTGAATTACAGTAGTTAATTTATTAAATATATATTAATGTATAATGTAAGAGATGGATCGATTACTAAAAAGATTACTCTTTCATGGGTGGTGTAATAATTTTAGAAGAGAATTGCATTTGCAATGGTTTATAATGTGTATAACCCAATCACTATTCTAATCAATAATTATAGCCCAAATACATAGGGAATAGAATAATAATAAAGTGGAAAATAAATTAAATGGAATGTAAAATAAGAAGTTTATTTAAAGAACTAAATTGTTACAACCATGAAGTGGAAGAGAATAGCATTATGGAGGTGATACTAGCTTGAAAGCTTCCCTAATCCAATGGTTAATTGGAATGGAAAAGAACCACATCACCTCTACACCTAATCGTTTAATGCTCGTAAAACCCCCTCTACACGATATAAATACAAATTTATAGAGTGGAGGGGAGGCTAGGTTACAAGTTGTTTTATGTGTGAATGGGGAAATTCGGCCAAATAATTGAAGACAACTTGCACCGCCCATTTGACCACAAAAACGTGTGAATTAGCACTACATATAGAAGGAAGATTTGACATACCATGATATCTCAAAATCACTTAAATATGTGGGCCTAATACAATCACAGATGATGATTTTATGGAACAAATAGAGAGCCCATGTCCATTCTGTTGAGTCCACCTCCACATTGATTTCATGGCCCACTTTCACCGCCAAAATTAATGATTTAGCTCCATTTGTCCTAAATTAATGTTTTACCACATTAATTAAAAAACATATTCTATAATATTTATGTTCATATAATACATATCAAAATATTTATATCATAAATTATGCAGTGAATATAAGTAAGTAAAACTAGATTTTTCATTAAATTTACAAATGAATGATCTAATCCAAAATATTTCATAAATGATCACATTTACCACAATGTGTAGATATTATATAATTTATTATCTGTAATATATTCTATAAAATTGTGTTTTGTCAACTCCCCCACACATACCCTTTTTCACTCCTAGGAAAAACCTCATATCATGTATTCGGAACACAATTGTGACAAGATATGCATATTCAAATTTCTCAATCCACAGTGCAAATATAGGCAAAGTAATAATCCCATCAAAAGACAATATTAATAAATTTTAAGGTCATTTTCTCATAAATTGTTTCAAAAAAAATCCAATGGGATTCATAACACTAATCATATCGAAACAAATCATGGGTCTACCATGCCACTAATTCTCCGTGTGTGTGTGTGCCACCCATTCCAAGATTGTCTCTCTAACCTTTATCATTTATATTCAGGTCAACAAAAACGTTTCATCTTACATGATTCTATTCCACCAAAACTGTTATATATCTTTTGGAATCAAATTCCAAAAACCTCTCATTTTCGTATTACCAAATGTCGAATCATGAGTTCTCGACCTAAATATCCCCACATGTTGTAAATTTCATCACCCATATCTTTATTGGTTTATTTTTTATTTTTGGTTTTTTTAACATTTTTTAGAGTGCGTAAAATAGTTAGATATTAGGTGCACATTCATAGGTCTATCTGGTACTGGGATGGAAATGATCATATGAGAAAAAATGTATGTAAAGTCCATGTTATAAGCTAAGAAAGATTACAAAACCTGAATATACATTCAATTGGGAAAGAGAAACTCAAACGTCATGATTTTGTGAAAAAAAGTGTGGAGAAATCAATGACACAATTTACCATGAACAAATATCCCAAATAATGATGTTAAAATCTTAATGGTTCTATAATGACAAAACCATTAATATAATCGATGACTTCAATTTTTATAAAAGTCCACCATTGAGGATGAAATATTACTCATTCTCATATTTATACCAATGAATTTTTAAAACATGCATTTTATATATATTCTACATGAGAATGTTACATGATATATTTGATTCTTTTTTTTATTGTTTTTTTCTTTGAATTTTTCTTCTTTTGAATATTTTACCTAAATTCATAATAGAAAATACTCATATAACAAACAAATGAAAATCCAAAATATCTACTCTATAATTTTTTCCCATACCCCACACTAAAAATATTTAATTGTACACATTGTTAACCAATTAGATGATATATGAACATAAAATATATAAGTTTAAATATGACAAATAATATAAAAGTTATAGGGTTGTGAATAGCAAGATATGCTCAAGAGATGATTGGGTCATTCAGTGTGATGAAATTCACTACATCAGTTGGAAGCCCCTCAATGTATTTCTTCAAATGTTACCCATTTAACATAAAGCTCATTCTGGTATCCTCTTATGTTATATCTAATCTACCATAAAGAGAAACATCAGTAACAACATAAGGACCTAACCACCTAGAATGAAACTTACTATGTATCACCTTCAGTCTTGAACTATAGAGGTATACATTCTATCCAACATGAAATTCCATTTGTTAGATTATTATGTCATGAGTGGAACTAGATCATTCTTTGTAGATACTTGAGTTCTCGTATGAAGACAATCGAATCTCCTCAAGCTCTTGAATTTCCAGCTTCCTTTAGATTCCATCTTGGCCAAATCCATGTTGGTTTTATTTATAGACCAATAAGCCTGATGAACCACTTCCAAGGGGAGATGAAATGCTTTACCAAAAACTGTCTAAAATTGGTACATACCAATGGGTTTCTTCTATGCTATCCTATAATACCACAATGCATCATCTATGTTCTTTCTCCAATCCTTCTTATTAGGCAGCATGATTTTATCCAAAATTTATTTCATCACCCTCATAGAAACCTCAGCCTTGCTATTTATTGGAGGGTGGTATGGTGTTGATGTTTTCGGTGTCACCCCATACTTTTGAAAGAGGTAAGAAAAATTCTTATTTAATAAGTGTGTCCCTAGTTCACAGATGATGGCCTATGGAAATTCAAACCTGTAAAAAGTATATGCTTTGACAAAGTCCACAAAAACATGAGAATTATCTTTCTTGGTGGTAGTAGCCTCCACACATTTACTCAATTATCCACACCAACCAAAATATTCAAAATTTCAATAGAACCAGGAAAAGGACCCCTAAAAGTGATACACCATACATAAAAAATCACACAAAATATTATGGATATTGGGGAATCTAATGTCTCCTAGAAATGTAACATGTGTGTTTGCAACAAGATTATTACGTACAAAACACATGTGCATCGTGGAATATGCTAGGAAAATATAATCCATATTCTAAGACATTCTTAGCAATATTTTGGGATCCAATGTGTCCACCACAAGCATGTGTATGACAGAATTGAATAAAAGACTCAAACTCATGATTAGGAACACAACTACAAATAACATGGTCAGTACACATGATATATAAGTAGGGATCATCCCACACATAAAATCTAGAATCGCTGTTTAATTTCTGGACCTGATGTTTCTTTAATTTTGTAGGAATTTCATAAGCTACAATGTACTTCACGGAATCAGAATTCCAAGGATGCATACATAAGATGGAATAAAGATGCTCATCAAGGAAAGTTCCCTGATGTGGTACATAGTCCACGGTGACATCCTCTAGTTTATGAGTGAGCCAACTCATGTGGTCCACCACCAGGATTTCTGAGCACTTATTGTCCTTTATCTCAATAATAAATTCTTGAAGATTGATCCTCCATCTGATATGTCTGGGATTTTCATCTAGATTCTTCAATAGGTACCTCAGAGCTGCATGGTAAAAAAACTACACTAGTGCTAAATAAATATGAATAAAATTTATCTAAAGGAAATAGGACATCATGTAACTCTGTTTCCAAGGTTCTGTAATTGGATTAGGATGAATCCAGTTTCCTTGATTCATTTTCTATCACATCTGAACATCCCCCCAGCCACTGAGATTAGACATCACCATCAAAAAAGTTGAAGGTATCACACATTATCTCAAAAGGAAGATCCCACTATGGGGGATGTATAATAGAGGGTGTGGTCGGACACATCTTTATCTCATCAAAGGATGTCCTGCAATAATTATCAACCAAAAATCAGAATCCTTTTGAATTAATTGTGACATATGAGGAGAAATCATACTAAAATCAATGATGAAGTGCTGATAAAATCCTACATTCCATAGAAAAGATATAACATCACACAACCATGAAGGATAGGGTAGGTATAAAATAATATATTCCTTAGATCTTGCAAATTCTATAACATGTTTTGACACAACATTTCCTAAGATAATTCAATGCTATACTACAAAATGACACTATTCCATGTTCATGATTAGATTCTTATCAATACAAAAATTCAACACATTTCCCAAACTAGATATACAATCATTAAATAAAGACACATGCACTGTTAAATCATCAATGAATACCTCCATGAAGGTCTCAATAAAATCAAAATAAATACTTACCATGCATCTATATAATGTACACATGGCATTTCAATGTCTAAATGGAATCCTCTGGTAGGAAAATGTGCTGAAGGGATAGTGAATGTAGTCTTATCCTAATCCTCCAGATCTATAGGTACCTCAAAATATCCAGAAAATCCATCCATGAAAAAATATTGTTTCATCAATGCTAGTCTCTCAGCATTTGATCAATTAATGTGAGACAGAAATGGTCCTTTCGGGTGGATCGATTTAGTTTCCTATACTCAATACACACTCTCCAACTGTTTTGAACCCTCATTGGAAACAACTCATCATTCTAATTTTTAGAAATAGTTACCAATCATTTCTTAGGCACAACATGAATAGGACTCACCCACTAGGAACCAAAATGGGATAGATTATACTTTCCTCGATAAAATTTTCATCTTCTTTTTTAACAACATCCAAAAGTGTTGGATTGAGATTTTTTGTGGCTACCTAAGTGGTTTAGCCCCATCCTCCAAAATAATTCTATGCATGCTAATGGTTGGGCTAATACCTGATATTCCTGCCATGGTCCACCTAATTTTCATGATGTTCTCCCTTAAATGATTCAAAATCTTTTCTTCATTCCCAAAAAAAGATGGTTAGATATTATAACAGGTAATCACTCACCACATAAGAAGTATGGGTATTTGATATTATGTAAAAATGGATTGAGTTCTATTGAAGGGGGTAGGTATGGATATAGAAATTGAAGGAACTAAAATATGTGAACAATGAATATCAATATCATAATATACATTATCAAAATCAGAGAATAAAACATAAAATCCATCATCATACTCAACATAAATGTCATAATCAATGTTCACATGATAAAAATCAGAATATGAATCAATTCCAAAATCAAATATAAGAGAGTCTTTCAAATTTAGAAACATGTGTGGAATTACTCATAGACTTAAAACTAGATCCAGTAATCATAATATCTATAAGCATAGGACTATAAAATTCCATGGGGTTTATATTTTGTGGTTAAAAAGGGGAGATAACAAATGCAGAATGCTCATATGAGGGGTAAATCAGGGAATTCATAATGTTTAATATCACAACATCATCGCAAAACTCCATGGAATGTGTACCCTCATTGACATTTATGATAGTTTTTTTAAGTTTTAATGTAGGGAATACCTAATATAATGGGAGCACGTGAACTTACCAGATTATCTTCCATGTTAAGAACATAAAAATTTACTAAAAATATCATGTCTCTTACCGGACAAGTACATCCTCAACGACTCCTGCTGGATATTTTGTAGCTCTACATCCAAACTACACCGCTACTCTTGGTAGCTTCAACTCACCGACCTTCCAAGAAGAGAATACAGAGTGAGGAATGACATTATTAGAAGCTCATAAATCAAAAAGATCATCATAAAAGTGAAACTATTTATGGTTCATGGGATGGTGAATGTCCCAGGATCCTTGAACATTGTTAGCGTTACTTGATTTGGTGTTATGAGTACCAACAGGTTACTTCTAGTGTTGATTCTCTCATTTCACTGGATCCCTCTTCGATTGGTAAAAATTTATCTTAAGAATTTCACATACCTTGGGATTTTCTTAATGTCCTCAATTAAGGGTATGTTAATCTCCCCACGCTTGAAAGTGTCTAAAATCTCTTTTTAAATCACCTCCTCATCCATCTTCATGGTTTATAAAAATCTATTTATAAATGTAGGGGGTTTATGAGGAATAACATCTATATTTTTCTTACCGTTATCTTTCTAATTGGAATGATAATAATTTGGTATAGAATCCCCCCCCCCCCCCCCGCACAAATTTAAGTTGAATCTTGGTGGAATGTTATGTGCAGATGTATTTGCTGTTTTCGTTCCAATTCATAGTGTGATGGAACTGACATTCCCCTTTGGATTTGGAGTTGGTTGGGATAGAGGATTTCTAGAGTACTTACATACCAGTTCTAGGAGGGCGGTGGAAATCCGGCCCATTTGATTATTCATTTCCCTCAGCTCTAAACCAGGAATCTTTAGAAAATTATATTGATTATGAACAATTTTCTTCAAAATATCATCAGTGTCGGAATATACCATTTGTGGGTGATTCCCTTGTTTCTGGAATGTTGATTCTTGGGAATCAAATCTTCTTTTGGGTTGTTGGAAACCCTGTAGTTATGAAAAATGCTACTTGATATTTTTTTGAAAAGGGGGGAATTTTTTATTTCCCAGAGCCATACCTCATGTCTCATTGATCCTTCCACCCTGAGATGAATATTGGATAAAAAGAATCAAGCTTATTTTATGGATATGGTTGTTTTTTCAACTGATATTATCTCCAAGGATATATTATTACACAATCTTCTATTTCATTCTGTTGGGGGAAATAATCAATTGGGAGGATTTTCTTAGGGAAAATGCCACAAGTTCATGAAGGAGGGGGTAGGGATATCTTTTGATCCAATATAATCTACCTCACCATAGTGTTCAATTATTCAAATTTGGTATCAATTAAATGACTTTTAAGAGAATAAGGACTTGTCTGATATACTCCTCGAACATGTGGTATACCTCAATCGCCAAATTGTTCAGTGTTTTGGGCCATCTTGTCAATGAATGCATGTGCACCTACTAGTGTCTTGTCCGCCAATACTCCTCTAACTGCAGAATCAACCATACTGCAATCCATAGGTGTGAGTACTTCAAATAATTATTGAATAATGAGTTGTTAAATAATTTGGTGATGTTTATATCTTGCACACAACTTCTTGAATATCTCCTAGAACTCATACATTGACTCCCCTAACACTTGATGTATTCTATATTTGTCCTTATGAATTTAACATTCCATGATGATGGAAACAATCTATGCAACAAATGTCATTTCAAATAATTTCAACATGTTACATCTTCATGTGGTAAATAATACATCAAAACTTTCGTTGCTCTATCATGTTAAAATGGGAATGCTCTTAGATTTATTTGATATTCAGAAGAATTTCCTACATTTATAGTTTAGAAAGCCACATTAAATACGTTAAGGTGTTCGTTTTGATCCTCACCAAATAAACCATGAACTTTAGGAAGAACATGAATTAATCTAGATTTCAGTTCAAAGTTTGATTCTTGATTTTTGTATACAATGAAATTTGGTTGATAATTAATATCAGGTGGATCCAACTCTAGAATGGTTCTATTTAGTTCATTATTAATGTTATCAGCCATTTATTCTTATTTTAAGTTGGATATAAAAGTGTTTCCAATTTTTTTGTTCTTGGAGTGGAGGTATTCTCCAAATATTTGAATGTTGATACTTTCGATAGACTGAGAATGTCTGATTCGATCCCTATGGTTACGTTCAATCATAGGGTCATTATCTAAGAGATCGTCGAGATTAGTTTGTTTCATAAATCAAATAAAAATATAAAGAATGAAAATTGACAATAATAAAAAAGTGATGTTTGAGTTGATGGTATAAAAAGAAGAAGAAGAAAATTAAAGAATAAAAAAATAAAATCATATTGGGTAAAGAAATAAGAAAGAAGTGAATAAGAGAATAAAATATAAAATAAAATAAATACCTATAATTAGTTATAATAATTACTTACTTACCTAGAAATGGTTCCAATATTTAAGGCTTTATCATAGTCTCCCTCAAATGATTAGTGTTTTTTGGGTTCTTAGGTGTTGTAGGGTGGCTTCCCAAGGTCATCTCTCAAAAGAGGAAGTGAATTTAACAACATATTAAATGAATTTTGAAAATAAACTAAAATGGATTAATAAAACAACTTGATATTATGTGGGGGTGGGGTGTTTACTATTCATAAAACTAGAAGATCTTTCTTGGAGGAAGATTGTATATATTTTTTTGTTTTTATTTTTTTTAAATTAAGTCCGATTAAAAAGACACAATTAGAAGATGTTTTTTTAGAAAAAACATTTAAAAGAAGTAATCGATATAACTCTACCTATTCATTCAATTATTTATCATTACCATTTAAATTAACATCCACTTAATGATAATCCCCTAATTTTTTAACCCTCAAACCCTATGGGAATTATCTTATCCGCAAAGATGAAACTACATGGACCCTATGATTGCTTCAAAAATGAAATCGTACAACCCGTATTTAATTGTTGTTAGTAGGTTAACTTATGGACAATGGTTATTTAGAGCACATATCCACTCTATAAATGTGAATTAATTTATTTTAGGGATTATATTTTAACTCAACAAATTTTTCCTATGTGGTCTTTTATTACCGATTAAAATCGCACTCCCACAATTTAAACAAACCTTGATGTGACGTGTTTTTAATCAATTTTTTTTCTTGCATAGTTTTATTTATCTTGAAAAATCAATTAATATATCAGATTATGTGAATTAAAATATCTAATTTATTAAAAATAAATGAATGAAAAAGTAATAAGAAGGATCAATTTCTAAAAATACTACTCTTCCAAGGGAGGTGTAGTCCTCGTAAACGTGAATAGAATTTTCAATGGATTATAATGGCTATAACCCAATCATGCTTCTGCTCAATAATTTCAGCACAAAAATTAATATAAGAGAAAAATAAAATTGAGAAAAAATAAAATAAATGAAATTAAAGCAAGAAGTTTATAGAACGACCAAAAAAATTACAACAAAGAAGAGGAAGGGATGAGCATTTTGTAGGAGATCCTTTCTTGAAAGATTATCTCATCCAATGGTTAATTGAAATGTAAAAGAACCACTTAACCAATTCTACCAATCATATACGTCATGTTCAACCCCCTCTAAATGATAAAAATACCAATTTAAAGAGTGGAGGTGGGGCTAGGTTACAAGTGGTTTCAATTGTTAATAGGGAAATTCATCCAAATATTTATAACGAAAATGTACTGCACATTTGACCCCAAAAATGTATGAATATTCTCTCCTTCCAAATGGATGGTTTGTGCGGAAATTATATATGGATACTCACTCATTATTTGGGCCTCATCCATGCAAATATAAAAAATTTATGTCCCAAATAAAGAACTCATGTACATTTTGGCGAGTCTGGCCCAACTTTGACTTCATTGCCCATTTGTATCGATCAAATTCATGATTTAACTCCAATTTCATAAATGAATGTTATATCCCATTAAGTCAATAACATATTCAAAAAAATTATGATCAAATAATACATATCAAAATATTTATGTCCAAATTCTACAGTAAATTTTAAATGGTAAAACTGGAATTTTCCTTAAATTTTGAAAAAAATGAACTAATCCAAAATATTTAATAAATGAAAACCATTAAAACAATGGGAAGAAATTAAATAATTTATTATCAATAAAATATTCAATAAACACTATTTTATAAAAATAATTGGCAATCATTAATTTATTTAGTCTCAATATTCATTTATATTTATTGTCTTGTGTAAAATAATAAATTAATAGATAAAATAACAGGAATTTACCCCTCTCCTCCAGTACAAAAACAACCCTCACCCCCCTCTTATCTTCAATTCTATAATAACTGATGATTTTAAATGTTCTTCAGAAATAATATTCCCTAGTATCTCCCTGCATCCACTATCTCTTGGTATTTCTAGAAGACCAAAACCAGTCCCATTGTAGGGGTTATAAAGGAGATGTATTAAAGACCTTATATGATCTTCCTTTATCTTTAAATTTGTTTTATAGTTTCTTATTTCATTATTTCCTCATCACCTCATCTCTAAAAATGATAATTATTAATCCATTATAATCTATATACAATATTATTATATTTTAAATGTAATATACATTATCAAACACATTACACTCCCTCATTTATATTAAAAATGAAATCATCGTCCAGGTGATGCTAACTTACAACCTTTGTGGATGAAAAAAATTTTATCATCATTTCTTTCTTAAAATATTATCATGATACCATTCTTATTATTATACCAAACTATAATATATTTATTAGAACCTATTTAATATTTTGTAATAATTTTATATATACTACTAATTCATACAACAAAACTAGTTCGTGGTGATCAAAAAACAACTAAAATTATTATAAATGATCATAAATAACATGTTATCAAATGATTGATGCTAATATATATATATATATATATAATAATAATAATTACACTTTTTTTGTACATTAATAACATGTAATTTCAATTCTAGATAATTGTACTCATTTTATATGAATGTCATTACTCAAATACAAGTTTATGAATCATGAAAAAAAAATGTAATGAATGCTCTCAAGTAATAAAATTGTTTCTAATAACTAATCAAAAAGGCCTTCAAAGAACATAATAACATAATATATAAAATAAACGTATAATAGGTTTTTAATTAATTAATTAAAGGATTTAATTAAATTATCCTGGATGGTATGGTCTTGTGACTAAATGAATTGAGCATATGGAAAGGTTAATCTACCCAAACTTCCAATTTCATTCTGGTTACACTTTTTTTATGTTTAACCCAATGAAAATATTAATTATTTTTATGAAATACTCCTATATTATTTCTGATATTTCTATATATATATAAATATGTTTGTGTATATCTATAATTAATAGTCCTTCTTTATTAATGGGGATTTATATGTTTTATATTGATCACTCTCAAATTCTTCCCAATAAAAAATCCTGATTGAAGGGAACTTCCAAAATTCATATATATTATCCTATGAACTCTATAATCTATTTCAAGGTAGCACTATTTTTCTATTATCGCCAATTTTACTACGAAAAAACTATATTATTTCACTACTATATTTATAAAGTAATTTTTCCAAAAGGTTTTTTCTTTGTAATGTTAAAGAATATTCCTCTGAATTATTACTCAATTATTTTATAAGTGCATCTCCATCTATTTAAAAACACTTTCTTTTTCATCTATTTTAATGAGATAAACGTTTTATGATATCATCTATGAAATTTTATTGAATTTATTATGATGAGTTTTTCTTTGTATATCCTATCTTGATATCATTCATCGTATTACTCTTAATGGTTAGTGTTTGTATCTAATGATTGGGGATAGTTGTATACATTTCATATGTTAGATTTAATCTGAATGAATATGTTTTTTAACTTTATCCCCTTCCATAATAGGAATGAATTTGACTTAGTAACTAATGGATAGGGCCTCCTATAACCCATCGATGCATCAGTAGGTCTCATTAGAAAGACAATCCTGGTTTTTTCCAATTATTTTTGGTGTCTTGGTCGAGGCCTTGAAAATATGATTATGAGGTCTAACATTAAGAAATCATTAATTATTAAATTAATAATTTTTTCCATGTGGTTATTTAACTAGTAAAACATATATGGTTATGTTTTATTTAGACATTATCATTGTTTAATTCATGCTATTTTATACTTGACATTATTTTATAATGGAATGTGTACTTTTAGTTATTCATCCTGATATATTATTTTTTATGATGTATTATATACCATTACTGAGTATCTGATATCACCCATTTCATATATTTTATTTTTCAAAAGGATGTGAATATTTAGTTTAAATATTACTTGTGGCCATAATATATCTGTTTATTTTTAAACACCCATAATTTTCATATAATTGTTTTCATAATTTTATGGAATTATTAAGAGACTGCGAATATTGATAGCACATGATTCTAAGGCCTGGAGAGCCCAAAGCCTAATTTTTAAATTTTTTGTGTTACGTTCTATAAACATGTGGGTGTGATTTTCTTTATTTTGAACTGTGGGTCAAATTTAAAACCCGAGAGCCCCATTAAATTCATAGAATTTGTATTTTATTAGGTGAAGCTTTACTTAGACCGACAATGGTCGAACAAAAAATATAATTTTTAGACTTTTCAGAAGAAACTAATTAAATAACTAAAAGTTTTTTTATTCTTTCTTTAAAATCATTGAATGATGGTGGTCGAACCACATAGTTAACAACTTACAAAACAACATGTTACACTTGGTTGTGCAACCACATATTTGGGTAATTAATGGGTTTAATAAATATTTAATTAATGAATCCCATTGATGAGAGGGGAGATAAACTCTTTAACTGTAATGTTAAACAAACAATTGTAAAAAAGGATTGGACTACAGTGGGATAACTCTTGAAGAAGCACCAGAGGAAACCCTCTCCTGGAAAGAACCAGGATTTGATCCCGGATCAACAAACCCCGACGAACACCTTCTTATGTGGATTGGTCACCCTCACACACAATGAAATCAAATGAGATAAATGATGGGGAATTATTTTATTTTCTAGTGTATTATGAATTTTCTCTCTTCGTGTTATTTTAAAAAACACAATAAACACGGATCAACTGACTAATGGATTTCTCTGCACCTTATTAGTTCTCGCGGGTGATTATTTCAGGTTAAATGTTTTTTGATTTTTATTTCAAAATTAAGATTGACGTTTCCCCATTTTTAAAACACTTACGTGAAGGATGTCAGCTGATCTAAACAAAACCTAGACCCTATTTCATTCTTAGTATTGTTGGATATTTAGTTTGAAACCAAGAAACACGATGTCAAGATGAAACCAAGGGCCACATAGTGGATGCAGTGTCTCGGGAGGCATGTAGATGCCCATGGGATATCAATCGGACCGTTGGAGCTTCTTTGATGGCCCACGGAAGTACCTCTGGAATGAGAGGCCGGTTGTGCCTGTTGGTGTCGTGGTGGGGTCTACCGCGATGAAGAAGGGTTGTTGGCCACCTCTATCCACATTTAAGACAGGTGGTGCGTCATGGAAGTGTCGAGTCCTGGCTCTATCCATGGCGGGGGAGAACTTGCATCTGCAGGTCCCACCATAGACCGGTCCACAAAACTGGTCAACTTGGAGGGTGGTAGAAGAACCCGAACGGACCGTTTCTGTTAGGGAGGGGAGTGGACCCCACACCCACCTCGCGGGTTGCGCCCAAATGGGTGGGTTGGGTAGGTCATGTGGCCTAGCATGCTTAGCACGTGGTCCTGTGGGCCAGACCGATCCTAGCCTAAATGTGCCATGTGGGTCGGGTCGGGTCGACCCAGATCGGGCGTGGCGTCCCATTCAGGGTCAGGTCGGGCCAGTCTGACTATGTTGAACAGGACCAGGAACCATTAGGACCCTATTTTGCTTAAAGGGCCATATGTTCTAAATGATATGTCTTCTTGACGAACCATATGTGACATTGTAACCCATATGATGTGAAGGTCCATTTGAGATACTCCGCTTTGGTTTTGGAGACAGTTTGATTATGGCTGGGTTGGATCAAAATCGAATCCAATTGGGCCCAACATACTATATTCCTTATTATATACCAGCTGTGCATCTGATTGACACACCGTTTGTTGCGTTGGAAACCTTATGATAGGGTGGTTCATCAGGATACATCATCTTGAGTCATTTTGGTAGTTTATTTACTACTGATTTCTTGAGGAGCATAACCTATGTAACTAAAGCACACATAGTGTGGGAATATTATGGCAGGATATTAATTGAAGAGTGGTCATTTGTGTATCGTCATCAGAGAGACCATATGTGGATAAATGGCATACGAACATGTGTGGCTCATCAGTAGTGTGGCCTGAAATTAATCATTCGTGGAGCGGACATTCATGGATCAACGACTTACTACAATGTTTGGATCGAAAAATTAATATCCTTTTTTGGATCAAGAATAGAACAACCCGATGAGAAAAAGAGATAGTGCAGCCCAACATGGATCAGAGACTTACAAACTTGTGTGGATCGACGACTTATGACCATATGTGGAGCGACATATTTTGACCTTGTCTGGATCGGTGACTAACAACCCTGTTTGGATCAGCAATGGATCAAATTATCCATGGTTCTTCATTGGAACATCTCAATGGAATAAGATGATTTAGCATTATTACTAATCCTCATTATTACAATTCATTAAGTTATATTCCTGGTGTGAGATGAGTCTTTTACTTTGTGAATTCTATTGGATGTCATGCTATGTGGTTCTTCCTTTGTGGAATTTTGGGAAACCTTCGGGGGTCTCAGGGTTTCTACTGGATATAGTTATACTAACCCCTGAACGGGATTTGCTTGCACCTTATTGTGTATTGTGAAGACAATAAACAGCTTAGACCAAGATATGGGAGTCTGGATTACATGGTGAGTGGAGGTAACCAGGTGATGTGGAGAGCTGCAGTGACGAGTTGTACCTACTATTCAGGTAGGATCCTTGATGGAAAACCTCAGGATCTTTTTCACTTTTTTGCTATTTTTTATTTTATTTGTGATTTTATACTAGCCCATAATTCTTTAGTTCAAACTTTTACTATCAGTGGTTATACTATGTTATTTTCTCTTATTATGTACCTTGTCTCTATTTTTACATGTTTAAATTAAATTTTTTCAAATTTTAGAGATACCCCTTTCTAGTGCTAGTTTCCTACCCCAAACCTATGGAACACATTCATGGGGTAGTCATAGCATGGGGCATGGGGGATGGGTCGTGGAAATGTGTTATAAGAGGATTCAGTTCTACTGAAGAAATATATCACTGATATTTTCAATTGGGTAACAGTGTTTAGTGTTTTTATTATGGTTTTTAGTTTGGGGAGTCATGTGTCGGTGTGGTGGCTAACGTATCAATACACCAGGACCCTAAATCTGATTTTTGACTTGGTACACGAAAACACTAATTGTGTGTGTTTTAGAAATGTTTTTCTTTAAATTTATTTTGAGTATGAACACCTAGTATAACATATTGACCCTGGAACACATGTTTCATTACAAGATGACACTGCGTAGACAGCCATCCAAGATTCCACTGAGAGATCACTATGATGGCCCACTGAGTGATGAGGATTTGGTGCAGGACCCTCTTACAGAGATGGTACCTTCAGGTGGTGTACCAGAAACACAAATACGCATAGGGAAATACCCCTAGAAGATAGTACATGCCAAAAAAGCATGATGCACGAGTTCTGGTGGTAGAGGCCAACGAGGATTGGTGGCGAGATGGATCCACATGTGGCTGAGGACATGCTTGAAGGTGTGGTTTGTGTTTTTTCACCTAGTTGGGAAACCACTAGACCAGATGGTAATCCTAGATTCTAGCTTTTTTAGGTCACCACATGGATATGGTGGAGCTTGATTTTCCCATTGTACGATGAGGTGACCCTCACATGGTTAAAATTATAGAGGCTTATTAGGGTAGTGTTCATACCAGCGACTCCATGCTCTGTGCAAATTCATGATCTTCTGCACTTACAATAGGGAAGTCAGATAGTATTCCAGTACTCAGAGCGATTCACATACCTTTCTTGCTAATCCATAGACATGGTATGATACACATTATTTAGGGCACGGTCCTTTGAGAGGGGTTTTTAAAGGGATATTAGAGCATTGATGATATATATCAACATAATGATGCAGGATGGAGTGCCAGAGAGAGCACTTATCAATGAGAACTTCTTAGGTGAGGAGGAACTGACAACGACAGCAACCACTAGAAAACATGTATCTTTTTCATCTATAACAGGCAGTAGGAAGATGACACAGAGACTCAAGAAGTCTATAACTTCTTCTGGATGGCCCTAGGATGTAGGGTCAGAGGTACAAAGC
This sequence comes from Viscum album, assembly GCA_963277665.1. Lineage (NCBI taxonomy): Eukaryota > Viridiplantae > Streptophyta > Magnoliopsida > Santalales > Viscaceae > Viscum > Viscum album. The sequence continues at coordinate 1,645,605,467 of OY728145.1, forward strand.
TCATTGGATAGAGGAGATCAGCATAGGAGCATATTCTTCCACTCATGAGGTGATTAGGGTCACATGGCTCGTGACTTCCCAACGCACCGCACTAACGATCATCAGATGGTCGAGCAACCTCTGAGGAAAGGGTATTGATTTGAAAAGATAGGTATGCATGGCAGTGGATTTGGCAGAGTATCTGACCAAGTTGTAGGCTGTGGGTGGTGATTTGAGGTTCTACCACCACCACCTCCAGGTGGTCCACCCCGACCTTAGGGAGCATGGGGACAGGGACAAGCTCATCTTTAGGTAGCTTGGGCCATCTATTATGGAGCTCCAGAGATGATTCAGGATATGATATATATCTAATACACTCTTGATGTAGTTCTTATAGACAGAGGATTCAGTCTCTCTTTCATTGCCACAACTCTCATTCAGAGCTCAGAGATTCTGATGGATTTTTAGGATCAATCCGTACAATTAGATACTCTTACAGGAGTGGATTCGATGATTACACACTGGTGTCAATATTGTGAGATTAATCTAGGAGGCGAGAGATTCATTTGGTATCTCCTAGTAGTAGTGTTGAGGCCTTACAATTTTATTTTGCGTATTGATTGGTTATTTGTAGTCCATTCTCAGATCAGTTATTTTATCCACAATGTGTGGTGTGTTCACGAGGATGGGAATAAGTATTATTTAACCGAAAAGAATGGGACCTGTTAGCTTTGGATGACCACTATTGGTGGTGGGTGTAGTATATCACTTATCAGTTATCTAGCCTTACCCTCAGAACAGTTGATGGTAGGGGTATGAGCAATCATGTAGTGGTGGACCAGTATACTGATGTCATTCATGAGGATGTTCTGGGAATAACTCATTATAGAGATGTAGACTAATGCATTGATCTATTCGAAAAGAAATCAATGATATCTACACCATCATATTTGATGTCTCTTGTGGAGCTTTGTGAGATGAGGGTATAGCTGGAGGAAATATAGAGAAAGGGTTTCATAAGGCCCAGTGTTTCCCTATAGGTAGCCATGATTTTGTTTGCCAAGAATGCGGATGGTAGTTTGAGTATTTGCATGGAAAATAAACACCTAAACTAAGTGACCATGAAGAATAATTATCCTCACTTGAGGATTGATGATCTCTACAATAAGCTGAATGGAGCTCAGTGGATTTAGATGATTGACCTCTGATTAGACTATCATCAGCTTTAGGTATAGAATGAGGACGTACTGAAGACGGCCTTCTAATGTCAGTGTGGCCACTATGAGTTCTTGGGGATTATTTTGTGTGTTACCAATACTCTGTCGGTTTTCATGGGTCTCATGAAGAGAATAATCTACACTTACATCAATCTCTTTGCATTGGTCTTCATTAATGACATATTTGTGTACTCAGCATCAGAGGAGGAGCATGCCATTCATATGCAAAGAGTAATGGATACACAATAAGAGTTCAATATTTACGGTATGATCATGAAGTTCCATCTATGGACATCAGAAGTCAACATTCTGGGACATTTTATCTCAGAGTCTCAAGTTTTCATGGATTTTTAGATGATAGAAGAAGTTCATGCTTGGGAGCCACCAAGGATTATGACTGAGATGCCGAATTTCCAAGGATTCACTAGGAATTAGCAGAGATTTGTAACATACTTTTCAATAGATAGAGCACCCTTTTCATCTTTGAAAAATAAGGTGAAACCATTCGTATGGATGAAGAGATTACAAAAAGGATTGCATGAGTTGTGGAAGTGATTGATGTGTGCCTCCATCTGGAGGCTACTAGAAGAGGGCATTAGGTATGTAGTCTACTGCGATGAATCAGAGACCGGAATAGGATGTGTCTAGATGCACGTGCGAGAGATGATTGCTTATGGATCATGAAAACGGAGGAAACATGAGTCGAACTATGCGGTCCATGACATGGAGTTAGTGAGAGTGGACATTGCATTGAAGATGCGGCAATACTACTTGATCGTAGAACGATATATGGTCTACTATGATCACAAAAGACTCATGTATATCTTGTCACATAATGACCTAAACCTAAGATGATGGTGATGGCTAGAGAACCTATAGAATTATGAATTTGATGTCTTCTACAATTCAAGGAAGGGGAACATGGTCAAATATGCACTCAGTAAGGAGTCTGGTTTACAGTAGCTGAGTTAGTTGACTGAGAAACTAGTCATGTTGCAGTTATACATCATGGCTTGTGAAAGAGTGGTTTAACTCAAGTATATTATAGTCACTCCCCCACACCTTCAATGATTTATGGAGGATCATTTTGTCGATGTTGACTACGAGACTCGATGTGCTTAGATATCCTCAAGACATGCTCTTGAAGAATTTTCTGAAGGTGGGGAGAGCATCATTCATTTCAAAAGACTCACCATGGTTCCAGTGGCGGTACCAGAGGAGGTGTTGAGGGAGTTCCAAATATTCCTTTTGGTTGTATATCATGGTGTTATGACAATGTACTAGGTTCTCTGGCACCCGTAGTGGTAGCAAAGGATGAAGAAAAAAGTTACTGATTTTATATCATGATGCCTCACTTGTGAGGAACTGAATGTCAGGCATTGGGTCCTAGTTGGCATGACTCATCTACTCGAGGTACCTGAGTGGAAATGGGACTATATATAAATAGTCTTCATGGTAGGGATACCACTTATGTGCAGGGTCCATGACTCACTCTTGGTAATCGTTGACTGACTCACCATGTCATCTCACTTCCTACCCAACCAGGACCAGGGATTAGTAGAGGTTTTGGGTCTCCTCTCTATCCAGAAGATATTATGGCTTCATGGTGTGCCATCGATGATCAATTAAGACCATGATGATTTTTTTACATCTCTATTGTGGAAGATATTTTAAGAGGAGTTTGAAAATAATCTATTTTTGAGCACCGCCTTTCATCCTCAGAATGTTGGTTAGAATGAACGGACCATACAAATAGTTGAGAACATGTTTCATCCATAAATCATTGATTTTTTCCATAGTTTGGAGGATCACTTTCCATTGGTGGAGTTTTCATAAAATAACAGTTATCACTCCACCATCAACACGACACAGTTTGAGGCTTTGTACTGGCCACCATGCAGATCACTTCTATGCAGGACCGACCTAGGGGAGTCAGCACTCAAGTGTCTAGAGTTGGTATGGGATACCTATGAAAATGTGAATGTCATCCAGGAAAAGATGTAAACTACATAGAGAATGAATAATTATTATTCTTATAGGAGAAAAATAGACATGGTGTTTGAGGAGGTTGGTCATGTTTTCCTTCGGGTCTCACCCTGATGAACATTGTGGGTATTTTGATAGGGCGGAAAACTATCTCTGAGATTCATCAGATCATTTCAGATTCCTAGTAGATTTGGTGAGATGGCATACATTCTAGCTCTCTGCCCATAGATGCACATGGTGCATGATGTTTTCCATATGTCACATATGAGGAGATATGTGCATGATCCTTCACACGTTATAGACTTGGGCGAGTTATACATTGTAGATTGGGTGACATTCATGGAGTTCCTGAAAGAGATATTTGATCAAAGAGAGTGGGTCCTAATGGGGAATTATATTTATCTTGTGTGATTTTGGTGGTACAAAGGGAACCTCTAGGAGAACACATGAGATTTGGAGGATGAGATTCATGTTCAGAATCCCTATTGTTTTCTTATCTTTTTTTGTGGATTTCGGGGATGTAAATCCCTAATTTGAAGAGAATGTAAATACTCTAAATTTTGGTCCAATTTTTTCTAAAATATATGGAAGTATTACGAGACTGTGAAAAATGACGGCATGTGATTCTATGTCCTAGAGATCCTATAAAAGAATTTTGGGAATTTTTTAGGTATGATAAGTAAACATGTGGGCCAGATTATCCATCTTTTGAACGAGTGCTCAGATTGAATATATGAGAGCATAGTTGAATTCACAGCGCCATGAGTTTTTCAGGAAAATCTTATCTTTGACCTACAATGGTCATCCAATAAAGCTAATTTTCGGACATTTCACAAAAAATAATAAGAAAATAACTAAAAGTTGTTTTATTCTTTCATTAAAACCATTGTGCGATGGTGGTAGAACCGTAGAGTTAACACGTCATTTAATAACCTATTACACAATGTTTGTAACCACACATTTGGGTAATTAAGGTGTTCATTAATTAATTCATTATTGAATCTCATTTATTAGAATATAGTTAAACTATTTAACTAAAATGTTAAACAAACCATTGGAAAAATCGATTGGACAACTGTGGGAGAACTACTGACGAAGCACCGACAGAAACATTCTCCATCGAAGAATGAGGATTTCATCCAGGATCAATGAATGCTGATGAACAACTTTGCATTCAGATTCTTCACACTCATCCATAGTCTCTTCCAAAGTGTTTAAGGTAGGGTGATTTTTTTATTTTATAATTTTTTTATAATTTTAAATATTTTCATTTTTGAAAAAATACGATGAATGAAGATGAATGAACTAACAGGTTGATCCACGCCCCGTTAGTTCATTTAGTTGGATGTTGCGTGGTTTATGATTGGGTATTGTTCTTTATAAATAATTATTTACTTTTCCCTCATGATAAAACACTAATGCAAAGGGTCCGGGTTGATCTAATCAAGTCTCAGAACCTGCATTGTTCATAGTTTTGTTGTGTTCTTCATGTGAGATCGAGCAACACATCGGCAGGGAAAAAACGAGGGCCACACATTGGAGGTAGCATCCAGGGAGGCATGTAGGAACATTCAGGAACTAAATTGGGCCACCTAAGATTCAATATTTTCCCACAGATGTACCTCTACCATAGCACCACCAGCGTAGAGGCACCGGTGACCGGTGACCATATGAAAGTTGCAGTGCCCACAGGCACCGCAGTGGATAGGGGACTGTCAACCATCACCGACCGTATTGAATATAGGTTTCCCACCATTGAGAAGGTGTTCAAACTCCACCCACTGGATGTACTGAACCTATGTCTGTGGGTCCCGCCCTAGACCAGTCCCCTGATCTAGTCAGATGGGAGGGTGCTGCTGCCTTGGAACCGCTGGTGGGAGAACCCGAATGGAATGCATCCATTTGGGAGGGTAGCGGACCCCACGTGCATCTAGAGGGTCAGGCCGATCCTGCGGCCCAACAGGCCAGACTGGGCAGAGCCCTACAGGTTGGGTCAGGTCGGCAAATACCTAGGTCGGGTACGGTCGGTCGGACCCCGTCGGACCAGACCTGAACCCAATTTGACCCAGATTCTCTTAATAAGCCTTAACTTATACACTGGACATCCATTTAACAAACCCATTATGTCTCTGTAACCCATAGGATGAGAGAGTCCATTTGAGATACTCCACTTGGGTTTTGAGGAATCATGGATTACGGCTAGGTTAAATTGAACTCGAATCCATCCATGCCGCCGGTACTAAAATGCATATAACATGCTGACCAATTGCCCTATTTTTGCACCATTTATTATGTTGGAAAACATATGTCATAGGGGTTCTTGTGGATAAATATTTGTGGCAGATTGTGGAAGTTGAGTTACAACTGATGGCTTGAATATGAGAACCTACAGAACACTTGTGCACCTACTGAGGGAATCATATGGCTGGATGTCAAGTGAAAGAGACCCATTATGGCTCAGTATCAGAGTGACCCTATGTGGATCGATGACTTACGGCCCCATGTGAATCTGCAGTAGAGTGACTCGACAAGGATTATCCATGGAACAAACCATCAGGGATCAATGTCGTACAACCTAGTGTGGATCAAGGACTTATAACTCTATGTGGATCTGCAGTAGCATAACTCGATGAGCACTAGTCTTAGAGCGTCCCATCATGGATCATCGACTAAGAACCTGTGTGGATCGTTGACTAAAGAACATGTGTCAATCAACGACATATGAAACTATTGTGATCAGATATATACGGCCCTTTGTGGATCAGAAATGGAATGACATCTTTGTGGTTAATCAATGGAACATCTCAATGGAATTAGATGATTTATATTTGTGACTAATGGTCATTTTTATGAATTCATATGTTATATACCTGGTGTGAGGTGAGTAATTTAATTTGTGTTTTGTGTTGGGTATCATTATTTTTTGTTTTTCCTTTGGAGAATTCCAGGATACCTTCGGGGGTCTTAGGGCCCCTACTGGGTATTGTTACACTCATCCCAACAAGGGAATCTCCGAACCTTGGTGTTTCTTGTGAAGACGACGTACAACTTTGATAGAGATTTGGGATCCAGGATTAGATAGTTACTGGAGGTGACCGAATGACGTAGAGAGCCACAATGACGAGATATACCTAACCTTCATGTAGGATCCTTGGGGGAAGACCTCAGGAGCCTTTTTTCCATTTTTATGTGTTTTCTTTTAGTTGTTTATGTATACAATCCCATTATTCTTTATTTTACACTATTACTATCAGTAGTAATACTCTGTGGTATTGTCTTTTTGTTTACCTGGTCTTCATATTAAGAAGTTTAATGTCAATTCCATCTTATTTTAGGATTCTTCTATTCCAGTGATAATCACCAATACATGGCCTATTGAAGGTGTTCATGGGGTGGTCACGGCCCCGGAACCGGGGTAAGGGGCATTAAATTATTGGTGTTTCTAACATATTTACTTTGTTGTACATCATTTCAACATGAAGTGAAAATAAAATGAATGTATTAGTTTTTATAATTCTAATAAATGATTCATTAATTTGGGACATAATATCCATGTTTATATTACGATGTCATAAAATAAGTCACGGGCTCTAGAAAACATGTGTCAGGGTCTTCATAGTGGGTATCAATATAATTTTATTAGCATCCTTGAAACAATTTTTTGAATATATAGTTTAGGGAACATATCCCTAATAGAGAATTTGAGGATACCTATAGATGGACGCCCTAGAATTTGGGAAATGTTTATATTATGTGGGTATTTCGAGAAATACATCAATTTCTTGATTATACAAGTGGATTTGGATCTAGTACAGATATACCAATGAATAATAACTATGATATGGTGTTTTGTGCCTCACTCGAGGTAACCCAGTACACGTCAATGGGCATTACTACACACATAGTTTTACACACCTGGGGGATATTCATAGTATATTTATAATTTTCAATACAACCGATAATGATGGTTTTAAATGTAAATATTCACCCAAATAAACCTTAAATATGATTATTATATTAGACCTACAAAAATCTCGATTTATGTTTACTATTTCTCTAGATTGATATTATACATTATGATTCATAACCTAATATATTTCATGGAATTATTTTTAAATATAACCTTTTGGGAAAAATAAAAACTACATGAACACACACATCCCAAGTTGTAATTTCCCTCCTATGAAATATAATTATGTCAGCAATATAGTTGTGACTTGTGCTGAAATCATATAACAATATTGGGATTTCTAACTCAGTTTATGAACAATAATCATAATTGTGTGGAGGATCCTGATCCACAACATTGAGGAAGACTGTTAGAAAAATTTCTGTGACAAAATCCTCCATCATTAAATGGGACAACATACCCATTTATAGTGGATAAGTGTATTAGATACATAGAGATGATAGTTCATTCATTAGACGTAATAAGTGATAGAAGGTTATCATGGAATCATAACATTTCTTAAAATATATGCATTGGGTGTGGTATCTTATTAAAAAACAAATGAGGATGATGAATTATCAAATATGGAGTGGAATTATTTTATGGAAATTTTTATGGTAAAATATTTTTCTCCCGAACAATAAGAAAATATCCGGAAGAAACTCTTGAGTAAAATACATAAATAGGATAAAAATGTTTCTACGTATAAATACAAATTTAAATTATTATAATAGAATTATTTACACTAAATACATAATCAATGGTTAAAGGTTTATCGATTAATTGATGGTTTATTACCATTCCTCCGAAGGGCACTGGTCTTCCAAAATTAATAATCATATAAACATATAGTCTGATGTTCTATCAAGATAGAAAAATAATTCTATATTTCTTATGATTCTAATTGATTAAAATAAAATAAGAGGGCCTTTGAAGACTCTTGGAAAAAATATATGAAAAGGGGAATAAAGGAAGAGTTGATTTTCTATCCTCTAAATCTTGTGGGCTGAGAGTCCTGTGTACTTTCTTGAAGCGTATGGATGTTTGTTTCGTGAATGGAGTAAAAGGGACCTAATCCCATGATTCTATGGGAATGAAATAATCCACCAATATTCAATTCTACAATAAAAAAATGGGAAAATATGTAACTTACTTTTCTATAATTCAAGGAATATTTCACCAAATAATGAAAATGGAGAATGGATAATCTTTTGTGGTCACAACTGCTGAGGTTGAAGTTCATAATGATGTGTGGGAAAAAACATTAAAAGTCTCCTCTGATGTATCAAACACATAATTTGATCATAGATCGTCACATTCTTTTATATATTCATATTTTTCCAGAAAATTTGAAAATTATATTTTAATTTAATATCATAGATTTTGGTCATACTCATAAGGGAAGTATCATTATATCAAATATGAGTTGATCTTTCCCATTTATGACACATAAAAATGATTTAGTTGCTGAAATTATCACTCTAACCTTGATTGATTCTGAAATAACAATAAATAGGTATTTGATTTCAAATTTTTATGAAAACATATTTTCAATACGAGGATAGAATTTTTTGAATGATGAATGATCCATTATCTTTTTAGAAAAAACCTCACCATATTATAATTATATAGATCCAACCTATGTAGGATCTACTGAATGCGATTCATTGTGAGGATGATAATGAAATATCTATGTGTGAGGAATGAAATATTCAAATTGATGATGTACCTATTGTGGAAGAATATATTGATGTATTTCTAGAGGATTTTCCTAGACAACCTACATAGTAGGATGTCAAGTTCTCTATTGATTTAATCTCAGGTTCATGGCCTATATTGAAGACTCCTAATAGAATATTCACAATGAAATTTGGGGAATATAATAACAACTAGTGGAATTGAGTTCTAAATTATTTATTCCCCCTAGTAGTTTCCCATGGGGATCCCACGTTCTAATTTTAAGGAAGAGAGATTTATCCATGATTCAGCACATTTATTATAGGGAAATCTATGTAATTTCCCTAAAGAATAAGTATCCCTTTCCCCACATTGATGATTTAATTGATAAAATTAATGTGGATCGATTCTTTTTGATGATTTGCCTTCAATCTGGATATCATCAATGGTGTTTGAGGAAGGAATATATTCCAAAGACTATATTTAGAACTACATTTGGGAAATACGATTTTATAGTAATGCATTTTAGACTAACATATGATCCATATATTTTTCTATATCTAATTAATAAGGTTTTCAAGGAATAACATTAAGTATTTTTTGTGGTATTTATTTATGATATCATGGAATAATTTAAAATCATGGGAGAATATGAGAATCACATGCACATTTTTATAAAGACTCCTAGAGAAAAAGAGCCTTCGCCCGGTTGTTGAGGACTCAGTAAGTGCATCCAAGAGACCCGAGATCAAATCCGGGTGGAGGCTTATTTTTGATACTTTAGCAATACTGTAACAGGTGCAGTAGTAGTACTATAGCAGGAACTGTAGAAGTTACTGTTTGGTACTGTATCAGGTAATGTAGTAGACACTGTTCGGTACTATAGCAGCAGGAACTATTCATCCATATGGGCCTTTCAGCCACCGGTTTGGTCCTCATGATCTGCAAGGCTTTCGGGACACCCAAGGCCTTCGGTCCAGTTGATTTATAAGGCCTTTAGGTCACCTTAAGGCCTTTGGGCCACCCCAAGGCCTTCGGGCTTCATAAATGAAGATGTACCTATCATACAACAAGGGAAAAGGCTTAAGAGGATGATTCAGGGTAGGAAGATCCACAAGAGAAAAGCTAATAGGAATTCAATGAATGAGAGGGTATGGCTTTGCCATCGGTATTGGGCCTATGTAGATTTGCATATGACAACTAGCCGACCAGCCCTCTGAAGGTGGAGTGCTGATATCATGACACATACTGGGGAGAAGTAGTTCCATGTTGTCTTTTCTAGGTGATTCCCTCTTAGACATATGGGTCATGTAATTGTGTCTGAGCCTTCGAGACATGTTAGGGTGCCACCTCATCCCTTTAAAGGTGGATTATAAAAATAAAAAATAATAATGGCCTTTGGTCCATTCTAACCTAGGAGAAATGAGTTATGTCGGATGTTTAGCAAGTGAGAATTCTAGTATTAAACTTTTTCCTTTTATGGAAATATTTTCTTTAATTATGGAATTTTAGTTTATACTACACAAAAAAATGTAGTTCTATATTTTCCTACACAAATGAACATATCTGAGTTATGTAGATTATTTGTTTTATCATTCTATTATTGTCCTTTCATTCAAAACATCATTTCATTAGTTGGACCGTTAACCAATATTACTTATTATGCTATTAAGTTTATATGCAACAATGAATGTGAATAATGTTTTGTAGAATTGAAAAAGAGAATAGTGTATTCCCTAATATTGACTCTACAATTGGGAAATGGGGGGATTTCTGAATTATAGTGATGCATCAATGAATAAACATGGTTGTGTCTGTAACGCCCCAAACCCACTTACCCAGAGTCAGTGCATTATTACAAAACATTGGCATGATCACAAAATATCATGTCTCCGATGACCGATTAGTTTAGTATCCTTGGAAACACAAGATACATTCATAAACATTACATTACATCATAACATTAAAAACTAGAATAACATGGTATCCATAGTCCACACTCATATGCCCTTCCGACTGTCCCTACAGGTCATTCATAAAATAATTCTTCACATCCTGGAAATATTAAAACATTGAAAGGGGTGAGCTCAAATGATCAGTAAGGATAACAAAATAGCGGAAACTTTCATAAATAATCATATTCATTTAAGGCAATGTATATCAGAAACAAAAGCCTTTTAAACTTCAACTTCATCATAATATGGAAAAATAAAATGAAATAATACCATTTACTTATTCACATGGATATTATACTAGTCGAATAATCAAATGAAATATCAATAACCACTTTCATAATGATGGAATGCATAATGTCAGACTATCATAACCACGTAGCCAAGGCCTCATGCCAAGACTACAAATAAGATTTTGTCAAAGCCTCATGAAAAGACACTAGTTTCTCTTATGAGACCTACCGATGCATCAAGATGCAATAGAAGGCTCCTCCCATCACTTATTATGTCCAATGTATTCCTCATATGAACAGGTTTAAACATATCATAAACCATAACATAATCGTATCACATAAAACATGCATAAAGGAAACATTACATTTCCAAATTTCAAACACATGATATCAATACAACACATTGATATAATAAAAACAATTTCGAAACCATTTTAAATACCAAAATAAAAAAAGTAAAACATGGTATTTATTTTTCATATAAAAAAAGTTATTGCTTATAGAGGAAGCTGAAACTCAAATAATGGTCACGGTGGCAGAGAAGTCGTTGTCGCCGCATACGTAAGACAAAAAAGCATTCCCTTTTGTCGTTTAGTAAAAAAATTCGTATAAAAAATATTTCTTTTGAATAAATGTAAAATTAAAAGGGGTTTATACACTGTATAAAATAATGTTGTGTATAAAACAAAATATGCCTCAATGAAAGGAGATTAAGATGAAGTCCCTTACTTTGTGTCTTACTTGACTCGATCGTTCTTTAACCTCCTGGATAATAAACTATAGTTAATTATTACTTTCTTAAGATCCTTATTCAAGTTCATTATTCCTTTTATATCAATTATTACCATTTTATGAACATTATGTAATTATTTATGTTAATATTGGTTGTTTTGTCGATCTTTGGTACTTGAGTCAAAAATAAACTTCTTATAATTTCAAGTCCTTCATGTGGTAAAATATCCATTATATCCATAATTATATTCATATTTATATATCATATATATCATATATATCAAGTATATATATGAATTAATAATATTACATAACATTTAGAGGTAAGAAATGAAATGCACCATTCATGGAGACGGTAAGCCGTACGTACGCATGAACGCTACTTTCATTTATATTTCTTATTTAATAGAATGAAATCATAATTATATAAAGGTATATTATAATTATGGTATAATATCATATATAATATCATCTACTCCATCCTTTATACATCCCACATATGGCATTAACGATTCAAATACCTTTGAGAGGGCGGTACTCCGCACTTCCTAAAATGAAATTATCGCGTTTACCCATAATGGAAATCATAAAGGTTTTCCATAAATGGAAAATATAGAATCATAAGGAAAACATAAAAATAATATAACTCATATATAAATTTAGTGACTTCTTAATGGCCACCATGAGAGGTGTTAAAAGAAGATTGAACAATCGTCATTTTGTGAGGCGGTAATTCGCCACCCACAGGAACAATATGTTCTTTAACAATTAGACAAAGGTGTGTGTAAGTGTAAATCAAATAATTATCATAACAAAATCTTAGTATATTGAAGATACTGGTGTTCTTACAAAATAAATGAATTAAAAGAGTTTAAGTGGTTGGATAAGCAAAATAAATCAAAAGCACATAAGAGAAGACATTACCTTATAATTGGGTAACTCTTTTTGATTTGAGACAAAGGATTCCTTGGGAAGACTTCTGACCAAAGTGAGGCTTCTAGTAGTAAGAAAGTGAATTTGAGAGATTATTTGGACAGAGGTTGGTCGGGAAAAATGGCTTTGATTGTGTAAATAAGGTGGTAGATGTGGGGGCCTATTATAAGAGGAGAGGAGGGGCAGTCATGGATTGTCATGAAATGATACATTATTATGAAGTCCTTTTCGGATTTCAAAGGTCCCACAATTATATATTTTGAGGATTAGGTGACAAGGGTTAGAAATATACTCACCCTATAATTTTTTGACAAGTGTTTGTTTTTTATTTTACATTATCTTTTTATTTTATTTAAATCGTTAATTAATGAAGTAATCACTGCATCATCATGGGGTCATAAAACATTTAATTTATTTAATATCTAAACATTAAAACAACTCATGATGTACAAAATCATTTTATCTTTCCAATTAATATTTATAGTCGAAAAAATAACTTACATAACCCCATTTAATAATTGTTTTAGTAAAACAACCCATGTTTGTGACCATTTTATTTTTACTTTATATAAAGAGTTATTAATGTCATTTTCATACCCATGTGGCTCCATGGGGTCCCCAAGATGACCCATGGATTTTATTGGACGGCCATGACACATCCAATAAGGGTAGAACAAGTGTAAAGGTAATTTCATATTTTTATAACATTATATTTACCTTAAATTGCACTAATTACCTTTAATTGCAATTAATAAAACATAAAAGTTAGTATTCAACAAAAAATTATTTTCATCTAATTGAACAAAAGTATTCTCCCTAATTACAACCATGTATGTCAGATTTTTTAAATAAAAATCACAGAGGTGGTAAAATATCATTTAAATGAAACATCTGTTTTTTAACTACCACTTAGTGGTTTCACTATTCATCAAAAATTGATGTTTCTCACTACAATACCAAAAATTAACCCTAAGATATAATTGATATTCCGATTTCAATAATGATGTCTATTTTACAAAATTCCAAACATATATGTTTCATTAGTTAATTTTATATTTATTTCTCGTTGTCAAAACAAATAGCATGTTTTTAAGAAACAATATCATTCAAAAGATTGACAATTGTTTATGTTCAATTTCAATGTGAAATTATTTATAATGACCACTGTTGGATAAAATGGTAAAATTATATTCTAATTATAATTTAAAACCACTCAATGGTATAATTTATCACCATTAATTATTTTCATTAAATAAGTTGTTTTTAATTAAAATTTAGTAATTTTAACTTTTTATCAAAATATAAAAGTTATCTGAAATGTTCAAAAATTTCACCCTAGGATAAATTCAATATTCCGAATCCAAAAATGAAGTCCATTTTGAAAGATAAAATTTATAAAATTTCAAAAAGTGGGTATTACTTTTCATAACAGCCACTTTGATTGGCCGCGGTGTGTTAGAACTCGAGGTTGCATACAACACACGCTGCTCTATTATTCAAAGAGAAGTGTACCATGGAAGCTTGGGGTGTTACATTCTACCCTCCTTCAATATATTGCGTCCTCACAATTTGAAAATGTTATTTGAAAATAAAAGGTTGAAAATAGAAAATACCTTTGTGGAAAACCTATATCGGAAATAAGGTTAATAAAATTTAGTCTTAATAACAGGGTAACAGAAATAAAATGGTCACCCCCAAATTATGATCTCGATTATGAGAACATTGGGGGAAATTAGAGACAAATAATTAAAGGAGAAACGTAAATATTTATAGGTATTGATTGAGGTCATCAATCACAAACAAGTGTAAAATTGAGGCCCTCAAAGCCATCAATCTATGATGAAAATATCATTAGTTAAACAAAACATAAGGTATTAGGATAACAAAATTTTTGAATATCCCTTACCTAAAGTTTAAGAATCAATTTATTCATATAATACGAGAGAGGTATATATATATATACATGAAAAGTGGATTTTCAACCTTCAACTAATTTCTACCACAAAATCATATTTTACTCAAAAAGATAATAGAACACAAAAATATTATATTTATCCTAATCGTACAACGTTAAAAATATTAACCCAAACCATTTAGATTTGGAAATCTATTTTTTAATAACCAGGGACTTCTTGTAGGCTAGTGGTAGGAAATAAAGGTCTGTCACACTGAGGTTGTGGGTTCGATTCCTTATGGGTTATCCCCCGACCTCCAGGTTGTCCTTTTTCTAAAACTATAGTATTAAAATATTCCAAAAAATATATTCAGAAATTTTTTAACCTTAAACAATACTATCAAAACTTAAACTTAATCTATTCCAACCTTTATAGTTAACCAAAATACCTCTATCCAGACTTTCTCTAAAAGGACTCAAAATTCCAAAATCAATTCTTCAGATTCCCTAAACAATGTAAAGTTTCTCTTATTGTCATATACTAAAAATATGATTACCTTTATCATATTAAAATCATAATGAAAAAAACATGTACTGTAGTAAAATCCTTATATATATCACATTATTCTTATAACCAGAATATTATCCTTGAGTCCAAAAGCACCAATACATTAATTATTCCACTTCAATTGTAGTAACAGTATAAGATTGGCCTTGATCCCTTGTCATTTTCTGAGGTAAGTATCGTCGACGCTTAGGAAATTCATTTTCATAATGACCCATTTCCCTACAATTGTATCATTCAACATTGATAGCCTCTTTCTTTCCCTTGCAATCACAAGCCTGGTGACCTTTTTCTCCACATTTATAACAAACTCACATTCTTTTTAGGCAAGTAACGGGGTGATTCTTCACAAAATTATCGCATAATAGAAAATCCTTCTTTCCCTTTTTCTTTTTATCTGTCTCTTGTTCCACCATTCTCTTCTTCTCTTGCATTACTTTATTGTCTTTAGATTTAGAGATTTCCTTTTCTGTCTTGATAGCAAATGAGACAATATCTATGTAAGACGAGAATGATTGTGAGACTAATTCTCGATGGAGAAATGGTTTTAACCAATCAAAGAAACGATCAATCTTAATTCTTGGGTTACTTATATAACCTACATCATGCCTCACTAACCTTGTAAAGTTAGCCTCATACTTTGCGACATTCTCATCCTCCTTCTGCCTCAAACTCATAAATTTCCTTTCGACATCTTCTCGATGGTCATGTGGAAAGTATTTTTCTAATAAAATTTCCTTAAACTCTCCCCATTCTACACTTGATACTTCTTTATCTTCCTTTGTATATTGAATCAGCGACCACCATTGATCAACATCTCTAGTGAGGCGGTAATCTGCCATGATAACTTTCTCCCTTTCTCAACTCCCCATGGCGTGGAATATTTTCTCTAAGAAGATTATCCATTGCTCAGATACTAAGGGATTTGTATACCCATTGAATAATGGTGGTTGTTTCCTCATGAAGCGGTCTAATATTGATCCCCCACAGTGTGGATCAGGGTGATCCATACGAGTAAGGTCATTATTCATAACCTGAGTGATTTATCCCAGTATGGTGATAAGTTGATCAGCACCAGTTGTATCACCAGCTCCATTATAATTATCATGAGCTGGAGAGAAATCCCTTTATGGAGTGCGTGCATTGATACGGTTTCCATTCCTTCCACTAGGTGCCATTTCTAAAAAATGACATAAACTAGATTAGTTTATGAATCAAAATACAAAATTGCAAACTTGCAAAGCACTTAACATATATTGAAATATTTATGGATATAATCCATAATCATAAAAATGTTTTCATTGATGAAGTATATACTCATAAACCCTTCATAATGGTTTTTAAATAAAATGTGAATTATCCTAAGCATATCCCCAGGGAGTGTTGTAACCAAGAGTGTAGCAAGGCCCGCTGTCATGCACCAGTTCCCGTTCGATTCTAGCTCAAAGCAGTGTTTTCAGGTTTTACACCTACGTACATCTGTGCCAGAGCCGCCTCTACCTGCTCTTATCCAGACTGGGATGTATTCCTCAGAAAACACACAAAATCTCTATAATACAAAAATTCTAGGAAGTTCTTCTATACGAATCCTCAAAGTCTATCTTAGGGATATGTGCTCTAATCATAGTTTATCAAAATCTAGATTCCATGGTTTGTAATAAACTTTCTCTGATACCAACTATAACACCTTAACCCCAGTTACCTAGAGTCGGAGCATTATTACTTAACATTGGCATGAACACAAAAGATCAAGTCTCAATAGACCGATTAGTTTAGTTTCCTTGGAAACAATAGATACATTCATAAACGTTACATTACATCATAATGTGAAAACTTACAATAACATGGTATCCATAGTCCACACTCATTTCCCCTTCCGACTATCCCTGCAGGTCATTCATAAATTACTTCTTCACATCCTGGAAAAATTAAAACATAGAAAGGGGTGAGCTCAGATGATCAGTAAGGATAACAATATAGCAGAACGCTTATAAAAAAACATAAACATTAAAGGCAATGTATAACTGAAAAAAGCCTTTTAAACATGAAATTCAGTATAATATGGAAAAATAAAATGAAATAATTCAATTTACTTATTCACATGGATATTCTACTGGTCGAATAATCCCATACAATATCAATAACGATTTTCATAATGATGGAATTCATAATGCCAGACTATCATAACCACGTAGCCAAGGCCTCATACCAAGACTACAAATAAGATTTTTTCAAGACCTCGTGCCAAGACACTAGTTTGTCTCATGAGACCTACCGATGCATTGTGAAGCAATAGTAGTCTCCACCCGTCACTTATTAAGTCTGATCCATTCCTTGTATGAACATGGTTAAACATATCATAAACCATAACATAATCGTATCACATAAAACATGCATAATAGAAACATAACATTTCCAAATTTCTACCACAAGATATTAATACAACAAATTGATACAATAAAAACACATTCAAAACCATTTTCAATTCCAAAATAAAACAAAATTTAAACATGGTATTTATTTTTCATTTAAAAAATATTATTGCTTGTAGAGGAATCTAAAACTCAAATAATGGTCACAGCGGCGGAGAAGTCATTGTCACCGCATACGTACGACAAAAAAACATTCCATTTTGTTTTTTAGTAAAACACTTCGTATAAAAAATATTCTTTTGGAATAAACCTAAAAGTCAAAGGGGTTTATACACCATATAAAAGAAATTTGTGTATAAAAAAAATATGCCTCAATGAAAGAAGATTGAGATGATGTCCCTTACCTTGTGTCTGACTAGACTCGATCTTTCTTTAACCTCCTTAATAATAAAATAAAGTTAATTTCTACTTTATTAAGAGAATTTTTCTGGTTCATTATTCCTTTTATATGACTTACTTCCTTGTTAGGAACATTATGTAATTATTTATGTTAATAGCGGTCATTTTGTTGATCTTTGGTACTTGAGTCAAAAATAAACTTCTTATAATTACAAGTTGTTCATTTGGTAAAATATCCATTATATCCAGAATTATATTCATGATTTAGATATCATATATATCATATATATCCAATATATATGCATTAATATTATTACATAACATTTATAGGTTAGAAATGAAATGCACCCTTCATGGAGACGATAAGCTGTACGTATGCATGAACCCTACTTTCATTTCTATTTGGTATTTAATGGAATGAATTCATAATGATATAAAGTTATATTATAATTCCAGTATAATATCATATATAATATCATTTACTCCATCCTTTATACATCCCACATATGGCATTAACGATTCAAATCACATTGAGGGGGCGGTAGTCCGCACTTCCTAAAATGAAATTATCACATTTACCCATAATGGAAATCATAAATGTATGCCATAAATAGAAAATACAGAAGAATAAGTTAAACATAAACATAATATATATCTTATATAAATATAGTTACATCTAAATGTCCACCATGAGAGGTGTTAAAAGAAGATTGAACAATCATCGTTATGTGAGGCAGTAATTCGCCACCCACATTAACAATATGTTATTTAACCATTAGATGAAGGTGTGTGTAAGTGAAAATAAAATCCTTATCATAAAAACATCATATTAAATTTAAGATACTTGTGGTGTTACAAAATAATATAATTAAAAGAGATTAAGGTGTTGGATAAGCAAAATATAACAAAAGAACACAAGATAAGGGATTACCTTAAAATGAGGTAACTCTTTCTGATTTGAGCCAAAGGCTTCCATGGGAAGCCTTCTGACCAAAGTGAGGATTCTAGGAGTAATAAAGGGAAGTTGAGAGAGTATTTGGGTAGAGTTTGGCCGAGACAAATGGCTTTTATGGTGTGAATAATGTGGTAGTGGAGGGGGCCTTTTATAAGAGGAGAGGAGGGGCACTCTTGGAAAGTCATTGAATGTTACATTATTATGATGTTATTTTCAAATTTCAAAGGTCCCACAATAATATATTTTGAAGATAAGGTGATAGTGGTTCGAAATATACTCATACAATTGGTTTTTGACAAGTTTATGTCTTAGATTGTACATTATCTTTTTATTTTATTTAAATCATTTATTAATGAGGTAATCGCTGCATCATCATGGTGTCATAAAAAATGTAATTTTTTTAATGTCTAAAAATTATAAAAAAAATATCATGATGTAGTAAAAAAATTTATATTTCCAATTAATATTTATAGTCTAAATGTTAACCTATATAACCCCTTGTAATAATTTATTTAGTAAAACAACACATGTTTTGGACAATTTTATTTTTTCATTAAATAAAAAGTTATTAATGTCATTTTCTTACCCAATTGGCTCCATGGGGTCCCCATGTTGACCCATGGATTGTATTTGTCAGCCATGACTTATACAATATGGGTAGGACAAGTGTAAAGGTAATTTCATATTATTATAACATTATATTTACCATAAATTGCACTAATTACCTTTAATCGTGATTGATAAAACATAAAAGTCACTATTCACTAAAAAATTATTTTCATCTCATTAAACCACATTTTGATTCCTAATGACAACCATGTATGTCAGATTTTTGAAATTAAAATCACAGTGTCGGTAAAAATTTATTTAAATGAAAAAAGCAGTTTTTTAACTACCACTTAGTGGTTTCACTATTCATCAAAAATTGAAGTTTCTCAGAACAATACCAAAAATTCACCCTAAGCTATAATTGATATTCCAAATTAAGAAATTATTTCTATTTTACAAAACTCCAAACATATAAGTTGAATTAATTAATTTTATAGTTAATTCTCATTGTCAAAACAAATAGCATGTTTTTAAGAAACAATATCAATCAAAAGATTGACAATTTTTTCTGTTCAATTTCAAAGTGAAATTAATTATAATGACCACCATTGGATAAAATGGTAAATTATATTCTAATTATACTTTAAAACCACTCAATTGTATAATTTACCACCATTAATTATTTTTATTTAAAAAAATTAAATTTAAAATTTAGTAATTTTCATTATTCATCAAAATATAAAAGTTATCCGAAAAGTTCGAAAATTTAACCCTAGGATAAATTAGATACTCTGAATCCAAAAATGAAGTCCATTTTGAAGGAAAAAATATATAAAATTTCAAAAATTGGGTATTACTTTTCATAATGGGTACATTGATTGGTCATAGTGTGTCAGATCTCGATGTTGCGTACAATACATGCTACTCTATTATTCAAATAGAAGCTTACCATGGAATCTTGGGGTGTTATAGTGTCCTTATGAAGAACGATAGTTTTATTGTACATGCGCCGAGGATGTTAATAACTCATTATTAGACCGTTCCAACACATTTTCATGACATAAAAACTATTATATTTTCACTAAATATATTAAGACATTTTTTTTACGATGGCATATAAGTGATATATATATATATATCACAAGATCTTAAAATATATCTTCTCATAGGAAGAACACAACTTGAGCCATTAGTGATGGATTGAGCCACATAAGGATTATAATTATCGAATACTCTACCACCTAGGGTTGGAATTTAAAGTAGCAGGTGCATTTATTAGGAACAATCATGAAGTTATGAACAAAATTTGGATTGATTAAGATAATTTGTACAAGGATCTAGAAAGTACTTATTTGTTAATTATCATGGAAGGTGAATTATTATTAATTTTTCAACTGGCTATCCAAACAACATTATTGGAATGTATTAAAATTTCTCTCTATGAAGATGAGAATATTTGAATGAAAATTAATGGTGTGGATGATGGGATGTTTATTGAAATTGTCTGTGATGATGAAATTATGAAATTTTGTAGGAGTCTATGTGTTCCCTCTATACCTGATCTAAAAATGGAGTTATTGGATTATTCGCATACCTCAAATTTCTCAATACAACCTAGTAGCACATTAATGTATTGAGATCTGAGTGAACATTTCTTGTGGGATAACATGAATCTGGAAATTTATGATTATGTATAAAGATGTTTAGTCGATCAATTGGTGAATGCTGAAATACATAATCCTAGAGGTGTCATGAAAACCCCTGGATATTCCTACATAAAAATGGGATGACATCACTATATAAAATTTTCACTATATTTTCAAAAAAAAACCAAGAAATATTGATATAACATGGATGAATAAAAATTGACTAACTAATTCCTCACATTTATTTATTGTAAGGGAGGATTTTCCACTTTATCAACCTGCACGACTCTATGTTAATGTGGTTGTATGACTTTATAGATCTCCTTTCTAAATTCAATCAAACTGTTAACCATGATTTCTGTAAAAATAATGGAAAATTATCCATAAAGAATAGGATATTGAGCTTCATCTAGGTGATATTTATCACCCACAAAAGCACAGGCAGTCAGAAAGGATGGCCCAATCTTTAGATTATATATTCAGATAATTATCACATGATTTTAATGGTATGTGGGATAAATATTTAATGTTGGTAGTGTTTTCATCCAATATTAATTTACATTTATGTATTCAAATTTTTCCATATAAATCAATATATGGAAGGAGATATTACACACAAACTTGTTGGGATAATGTGAGAGAAATAATCCTTGTGGGATCATAGATTTCATAGGAAACAATAGTGAAATTAATAACTATTCATCCCCATATCAAATCATCTAAATTTGGGAAAATATCTATACTGATAATAAAAATAATCATTTTGAATTTTGAGTAAGAGATCACATTTTCTTAATAGTATATCCATGGAAGGGTGTTATAAAATTTTTAAAGAAAGGGAAGTTATTCCCCATATACATTGCTCCTTTTAAAATTCTAGAGAGAGTTGGAGACATCTCTTCTTGTTTTGAGATGACACATATCCATTATAATGAACATAATATTTTCCAAGTCTCTTTATTATGAAATTACATTCTAGACCCAATGCATGTCCTCATTCCGAAGGAATAAATTTAGAAAATTATTTATCTTAAATTGAAGAGCCTATTCGAATTTTGGACACTAAAGAACCACTGTTGAGGAATTATATGACTCGACTGGGAATGGTACTCTTGAAAAATAATAAAATTGAATAGGCAATGTGGGATCATGAGGAACATATGATGACTTCCTACCTGAATCATTTTATGAGGTAGGATTTTGATAATTTCAAGGAAGAAATTTTTGAAGGATGGGAGAATGCATCATGCTATGTATTTACAAAAAAATTAATATAGAATGAAATGCTTGAAAAACGTAGTCTCTAATAAAAAAATTATTATTTATAGGTTATAATCATAACATAATGGTCAAAAATTATTTTCGTACTTCTACGTTTTGAATTTTTAAATAAGAACATACACAGTTGCAATCAATGAGATATTTAGAGTCTGATTGAATCAACTTAAATTTTTAAATAATCAAAACATGAACCTTTAGAATAGATATGTACTTTTTTGAATAGTAACATAACTGTTATTATTAGTAATTAATCAGTACAGGAAATCTAAACTATCCCAACAGTTTCAAATCATTACGATAGTCCTTTAAACACTTGGGATATCCTATCCCAATGGGTTTAATAACTATTTACATGTGGGTCATTGGGTAGCCTTATTCCAACAATTCACATTGAACCATTTGTATCGGGGGGTTCAGATTTCAATATTCGAACGGTTCAATGTGAACTGTAGGGATAAATTTAGCCCAAAAATTTTTTCCCGTTGGGATATATCTACACCAACAGATTAACCTATTGGTATATCACTATGCCAACTGTTTACGGAGGTGATGGTATTATGTTCTTCCACTGGTGTTGCTTGAACCGTTGGAATAAAGTTATACCTACGGGTTGTCACTAATCCGTACCAATAATTCTAAACTATATGCCATTTCATATAATAACATTTTAAAATGAACCATTAGCATAGGAAGAAGGAATTATAAAGAGGTTTAACAATGGTTTTGAAACCATTGGCATAGACCCTCAACTCTATTTAATGGAACAAAACGTGCATAGACCCCCCCCCCCACTCTATTTCATGGAAAGAACTTGCATAGACCTCCACTATTTCAAACACACTGCAATAACACAAAAATAACACATAAAACATAAATTTCACAGACAGATCCTACATAGATGCCCCACTATTTCAGACACACTGTAATAAAACAAAAATAAAATAGAAACCTTCAATACCACAGAAATAACATAGAACCTGCATAGACCCCTACTCTATTTCAAACAAAGTACTATCAAACGCGCTGCAATAACAAAAAAATCACACAGTGTCTAGAAACCTTCAATCAAACAAACACACACTACAAAATAGAAAACACACTGCAAGCCTAAAACTTACAGACACATAAAAAACACACAAAAACACACTGTAAACACACACAAAAAACAGACATAAAAATCTCTACAAACAAAAAAAACTCATTGAAAACACACAGAAAACTCATTACAAACACACACAAACTCACTGCAATCATAAGTAATCACACAAAAATCAAACACAGAAACTCACTGCATCCTTCAATAAAACACAAAAAACTACAATCACCTGATGAGTGTGGAATTCAAAGGATGTGGAGATTCAACCATAATCCTAATGAGTGTGGAATTTTTAGTATATAGGGAAACAACAATGATCCTTAGGATTATGGAATTCATAGGATTTAGCGATTCATCCTTCATGTCATTGAAATTCCTTATGTAATCCCCTTGGATTTGATGATGTGGCTACAGATGTGGGAATTACCGATATGTATTGGAATTGACTCTATGGACATTGAAAGTCTATTTCCCAAGGAATGTTGGAATTGGATGATACCAGATAATGATTGACTTCCCAGGACATCTAGGAATTTATCATTGTTCTTGATAGTATTTGATTTCTCAAAACCCCTAGGAATTGGTTGTGGGCTTGCTGAAATATGATTCCCAAGGGCTATTCCCCTTGGAAACAGTTATTGAACATACTACTTTGATATTCGATTTCCCGAAGAAGATGGGAATTCGTTTTAAATTATATACTAGTTGTAATGGTTTCACGACATGCTCAGAGACACATCAGCACTATATGAGGTAGGTGTTGTTGTTCATAAGTTTCACGTTAGATCCTGAGGATAAATAGTGATTTATTTATTTATATTAAATAGTTTATAAATTTATTTATCATAAAATTTCACATGTAGAGACACATATTTAATAGTTATGTATCAAACTATATTAGTGGTTTCATTATATGTTGTACTCACATCATGCTCGGGAGGCCATGACACTTTGGTCCCTGAGAAGAATTATTACTTGAATATAGGCTCAAATTGGGTGAAGAATCATTGTTACATGATAATGATGGATAAGTTCATATTATTTAGTGACTGAGATGATGTGATAATTGAGGATGGATAAGAGTCACTTTTTTCCTTTTATATTTATTTTTTATATATGGGGTCAATCTGGTGGGAGACTTCTGTGTGTTAGTTTTGAAATATTTAATTTTAATTCAGTTATGTATTATAATGTGTGCTCTAATATTTATCTCATGGATGTTGATTGGTTTATTTTCATCTATTTTCATGAACATTGATATGGGGTATCATCATCTATTGTTACTACCCTAAAACCTCATTATTAGACGATATCCTCTAGTGTATGGGAATACATTCCTAAGGTCTAGTGGTGACTCCATGATTCAACCACCACTCTGTGGTTATGGACCAGGGAAGGATGTTACAAGGGAGTAGATAATCATGAATTATTCATGTACTCATAGGGTTACACCTTAAAGCATGTAGATAGGGTATGAAAAAATGGGATCTTGGTATGATTTAGTGGTAAGATCAAGGGTGATTCAAAAACTGCTTAGTTTAGGGTATCCGAACATTAACCAAGTGAGTATAACCCTTATGGTCACATATCCTTGAGTACATGGGTATAATTTTTATGGTGTTATTTAAAGGAACAAGGGGATAGATAGTAAAAAATATATAGTGGGGAACTGAACATAGCATGTTTTAATTTCCTAGAGATTATTAGGAACACCTCCAGTATGAGTGCATATTGATTAAGGTCATGGTGTTTGGGCTATAATATTAATTTAAATATTGTGATCATGTATATAAGGATGGTAAATGCTATGGTGGGAAATAATTACTTATGTGAATTTATTATGTCCTTGTCTCCCAAGAAAAACTATGTGACCTATCACCCAAATATAACTTATACTCAGTGGAAGGGGGATCATCTTAGAATTTGGATTGGTCGGGGGTCGCCATTAGTGTGTCACAATCCCTAAAATATAGGATGGAATAAAAATTGTGTTGGTTCAGGACATGATGTCTAGAAATTACTATGTAGCATTTATAGTGGGAATCAAGAAATACATTTTCATAGAGGAAGAGTGTGGTAGGAGTCCAATGTCATGCAGGGATTATCCTCTCAGGTGTGCACTAAGGTATCATATAGTTTTCGTAAATTCCATAGAGATGTGTTTGAGTTGGAGGCGACCCTGCCACCGAGTAGGTTTATTCTAGAAGAAGGACAGCTGGAAAAGGGGAGGCAGTTAAGAAGTCAGGTGGTGTTGGAAAAGGGGAGTTTGTTAGGGAGTCACATGGAAGAGAACTACTTAGGTGCAAATCCAGGTCAGTGGATCTAGGGACAATAAAGTGGGTAATGGGGGGAATAAGGAGTATTGGGTAGCGTGTTATTGAGTATCTACATGGAGATTGGGTGGTAGAGCAGTAAGGGCCTCCTGAAGCCTTCCAAATTCTTTTCCTCCTTATTTTTTAGCTAGGTGCTAATACCGCTCTATTGAATATACATTGTTCTGCTACTAGTTCAGGTGAGGGAACTCTATCATTTTGGTTTGATCTTCCCGATAATTCTCTCACCCACATCATTTTTTACCTTTCGTGTGTTATGATACAAACATCAGTGTATAGAGACTCAACTTCAATCTCGATTAGAATCATTGGAGAAGCGGTTGGAGAATGTGGAAAACGTCAAGTTGACAATAAGGGAATATGGGTGTTCAATTGAAGCACACATCTTGGATATTTGTTTTTTGTAATTAATTTATAGTTTGGAATGTCTTAGTAACCTATAAAATGTTTGCATTAATTGAAAAACTTTGGTAATTATGTATCTATTAGGAAATTAGTTGTCCTCCCTTTCAGGTGTTCGTCAATTAAATTTTGAAGTAGTTTCACTGGAATAATTGTCTCGAAGGCAGCTCTTCAATGGAATTTTCTATCAAATAATTATAGTTAAACGTAGTGGGGAACAACACCTGACTTGACAACATATCTAGGATTTATCGAATTTTTTTCTCCAATATCCTTCAGTTTTTTATGAACCCCAGGGTTTACCAGAACCAAGAGAATGAGAACATGATATAAGTCTCATCCCTGGACAAAGACCAGTCTAAAAAAGACCACATGAATATCATGATTAAAAAAATGAAATATAAATTCATGTTCAGGAGATGTTGTCCAAGGGAATAATCAGACTCAGTTCCAGTGCATTTTCAAGCCTGATATTGTTGTTAAGAAAGAAAGATGGGCCGCGGCAGCTCTGTGTTAACTACCGAGCATTAAACAAGGTAATCATACCTTAAAAGCATCAAATTCTCGTGTCTGAAGAATTACTTGATGAATTATATGGAGCTACGTAAATATCTAAACTAGGTTTATGAGCGGGATATCATCATATTCAGATTTTGGAAAGCGATGTGGAAAAAACATCCTTCCAAACTCATAGTGTCCACTTTGAGAATTTAGTAATGCCATTTGGTTTAATGAATACCACCTCTACGTTCCATGCTACAATGAATGATTTATTTCTTCCTCTGCTATGATAGTATATACTCATATTTTTTTAATACATACTAGTGTACATCAAGAAAATCAAATAATAGGGTCACATAATTTCAGCAGAGGGTGTTTTTTTGGATCCTGAGAAGGTGACAGTAATGTTAAACCGGTCAATCCCAACATCTATTAAGGGAGTCCTCGGATTTCTAGGACTCAATTTCTATTACCACAAGTTCATTTGGGGATATAAAAAGGTAGCACAACATCTTATTGTTCTCACCCGAAAGGATGGATTTCGGGGGACAAATGAGGCCCTCAATGCTTTCGAATAACTCAAACAACTAATGACAAAATCACCCATCCTTACTCTATTAAATTTTTCCATGAAATTTGAGCAAGAGTGTGATTCTTCAGGGAGAGGAATAGGGATTTTCATCATAAAAGAATGATGACCAATTTATTTTTTCAGTAACTCTCTCTTGGATTGTCACAGATGGAATAACCCATCTGCAATTATTAATCTAATTTACTGGTAGCTCGACGGACGATGCCACATGGGAAGATGAATTCACTCTTCAAAACCAATTTCAATCCTTCAGTCTTGAGAATAAGAATGGTTCTGAAGGGGGTGAAAGAGGCCAGACAAACACCACAAACTGTTTTCACCATAAGAGAAGGTCCCAACAGAACTGATAGAACAAATAAACAATTTAATATGATATAACAAGGGATATCCAGAAGGTATTAGCAAGTAGCACAACGACACAATGTCTAAATGGAAATAGAATTACTGAAAATTATCATACACCATAAACAAACCATTTACAATATCATTCACTTCATCTAAACACGATAATATCATTTATAATATTTTAAGGGTAAAAAGGAATGTGTCATGGTCAAGACATATGCCTACTCGGGTAATGTAATTTGAGATAAATGAGTATGATAAGCCAAGTTATATTATTCAACGAAACACCAACAAGAGGCATATGGAAAAATTAAACCAAATCTAAACATGATAGAACAAATATCCCTACTATTTGGTTTAGATGATAGTGCACCTCTGTTGGAGTGGTTATATTATAAAATCATGACATTTCTTTATCACACAATTCATTTAATTATATTTAAAAAATTTTCTAAAACTTATTCAGAACAAATCAAACGCAACATGTTAAGAAACAATATAAACATAACTGTCATTGTGAGTTTTCTAAGACACACACCTCTATTGGAGGGGTTTTATTATAAAAACATGACTTTATTTATCCAAAGAAACAATTATATTAAAGAATGCTTTTCCAAAACATGAAATTCTATACAATTAAGAAGAAATACGAATGAATCAATATTCAATTTAAATTATCCATGAATTAAAGAGGTTAGGAGAGGGAACCTACCATAAAGGGGAACCCATCCATCCACTTCGGCTCTTGGAGCTTTCTAACTAAAAGCTGATGCTCCCCTACTAGGTATATGCACCTTCACACACGTGCAGGGACCCCTATCTCCTATGCCCACACCCACATGTGCATGACCATGTGCATGGGGATCCTTCCACATATGCTTATATGCATATACCAGTCTACACTCACTACTGTGTGCATTTATATATATATATATATATATATATATATAAATGGGAACCCCTATCCCCAAATGTGCTTAATCAATACTATGGTTGACTATACACCTAACGGGGGAACCCCGTTACTATACTTAATTACTAATGCACACGTAGGTGAGTCGTCCATTACTTAGGGGCTCGAAACCAACAAGCATGGATCAACACACTACACAATGGATATTAAAAACCTTAAAACAAATAAAGGAAAATACATAACCAGTGAGAAACAAACCAAAAACATTAAATCCTTACCTCAATAAGCAGCGAAGAAACACATCAACCCGAAACAACACAAAATGATCCAACACCCTACTGAAAATATAATATGGAGACAAAAACACTAAAATCCCCAAATACATGAGGTACGAGACTAGTAGTAACCATATAATCTTACCTCAGATCAAAGTCAGTGGAATGAAAAGATCTAAACCCCTTATATCCCCCTTTGTAGTATATAACTATCCTCTTTCCATTGAAAAGAGTAAAATCCCTATGTAGCCAATGCGATAAACAAAATAAAATAAAAGATAAACTAAAACATAATTTTCACATATGACTATACATGTCACTGCCAACATATAAGAACCTCAACGCTCAATGGTTCAAATCATGTTCCTGCAAGTAAGGTGGAAATAGATCCATGATTCAAAATGATACTATCAAATAGATATATAGGATGTAAAGTAGTCTTATTCTTGTATATTCAAACCTAATATAAATTTTTCATGGGCTAATAAATCATCAAAATCTCCAAATTAAATTGGCCCCAACAAACTTTTGCGTGAATCACCTTGAATTAATGAGAACGCACCACACACTTCTCTTTGGCTTTCTCACTATCATAGCATTGTTCATTCAATGATCTTTAATAATGGAATTTCATGGAATTAAAAGACAATATTGCATGATAGATATAGGTTGATGTAGGGGAAATGTATGTATAAGCTTAAGGAAAGTTCAATTGTTACTCTAGAATACATAGAAAAATAATAATAAGAGAAATAATATATGTTATAATCAATGAACAATATTTATTTGTAGCACTGGATTCAAAATTGTTAAACAGGAAAATCATATTTAACAATTAAATGGACAATATTACTTGAGACTGTATTCGTCTGTTTATTTTAACTATGTTTTTAGCATCAAAAAAATCTGATTATGTAAATATCATCTTTCTCAATTAATTATTTTCAAAAAAAATATAGGTAAATTGTGTCGAGAATTTCATCATTCACAATTAACCAAACTATGGAATCAAGAGGGAGTGTATTGAAGATGAAATAAAACTCAATTTTTTCCCACCCAATATGAAAATAAAATTAAAGGACCCAATTTCTGATCTAATAAATATATCATAGCATAAAAAAAATAAAAAAATAGGATATATACTATAAAAATAAATCTTTTAGAACAATAAAATAGAATAGTTAAAAATATAATTCATATTTGGGATGCAAGTGCCTTATTTATTATCACTAATTTCTATAATTTCAATATAGGAGATAAAATTATTTCCACTTTTCTATAAAGGGGAGATCAACAAAGTAAAATATAATAGGGCAAGGAAGGTTCTATGTCTATTAAAGAGTTGTATTTGACGTTATAGTTGAACTATACCATGATAATGTTATCATCCCATATCTACCTAGAATCTAATATACAATACTTTTTTTATATCCATTAAAACATAAATGTATTAATTTTCATTGTCGTTAATAGAATGGAGTTATTATTAATGATCCATTATTGGGTCATGAATATAAAGGAGTTATTTTTTAATGATCCATTATTAGGTCATGAATTCCTCCTAAAATCACATCTATAACTATGATTTGAACCATGTGCCTTATTATAATGTGACCATATATAGTACCTTATACAATAAAAAAATATGACTTATTTATAATCATAAAAATCCGTCTACTAAACTCTAACCACGCATAGGGACACAATATTATTACATTCTTTAGTCTCAAAACTACCAAACTTGTTACTATGATTTGTATGATGTGCAAATAATAGAATCTCCAATATAATCACCATCAGTCACTCTGTAAAATATTCGCTATAATAGAGATGATTTTACATTTTTATAGTCCAAGATGAACTGAGTATCATGTGATCAAATATTGATGAAACCTGACAAGAGATAATTACATTATAACTCAGAATCTATAAAATATCACTAGATTAGATAAGTGTATATTATAGAATCCTTACAACATTATAAGAGTAGTATAAATTCATTGTGACTGTCATGGAATTTTTACTACATGTGATAACTAAATGGGTAATAGATCATTATACAATACTACAAGATATTAACTAGATTAATAATGAATAAAATCATAATATTAAGAGACGTTAAAATTATTTGAGGTTGAGAAATATTCCCACATTATGAATTTCTTAGAGCTTCTGCCAAAACATGAAGAATCCTGAATCAACCCAAAATGAACCTCCCCAATGAACTAAGAAGAAAAGTGTTCCCACTCTAATCACATTGAAATTTTTATATTAAAAATATATTCATTCTAGTAAAAACTATATTTTTAAAACATTTGGAGAGTCCTCCACTTAATCCTCAATGAATAATGTTCCCCACTGCCCTACTAAATTTATAATTCCTTATTCTCTTTTATTTGTATGTGTTCTACAAAGATCAATGTCTATGACAATCCAAATGATATAAAATATAAAGAAAATCACAAATACATTAAAGGAAGATGTGAAATTTTCTAAAGAAGAGTAGTTACCCAAACCAATCCAAAAAATATTTTGAATCATTCCAAATACATCAAGAAATTAAATATAGAAAAACTACCTCAAATGAGAATGAATTAAGATTTTTTTGTAAAATAATGATGTTATTGGATGTTTGGCCACATAGACATTGATTGTTGGTATAATATATATATATATACATAATAGTGGTATAAGAGAATATGAAAATGGGAGAATCGTTAAAACTAAGAACATAACTACTGTGAAAAATTTGTTTTCATATATGAAGATAAATTTTTCTCATAGAGACATATTTGAAAGACATGATAATTTTTGTAAATATTTAACTATGTATGGTCACTGATATAAAGAATTTTGGTATGTAGAAACTCAAAATGAGGGATATGTTATTGAAAATAGGAATCCATGATTGTATAAGTCAGGAAAAATGGAAAAAAAGTATACAATGAGGTTTCAACTGAAGAATAATGTAGAAAAAGACAATCACAATTGGCTATTAAAAATAGATGATCATCATGGGGTTTTTGTATGGAGAATATGCATCTATTATGGTATGATAATCTACATCATATACTTTTTAAAAATTTGTGAGGTTGTGACTTGATGATGAAGGATGTTTTTGTTGGATCCCACTTACCATTAAATTAGATTTTCAATAAAATAAAAAATGCATTATGGATTGACTATTTAAAAATAGACATAAAGATCAACAAATTATATGATAGAAAATTTGAAAGGAAAATTGAAACAATCTATGAATGAGATAGTATAATTTGATTTGTACAAGACATTTCGGACGAAGATCTTAAGAGATTTCTTAAGGGAAATAAAAAGTAATATAAATTTTTTTGAAGGTGTAATTATGTTGGTCATGGAGCCATCATATGTATGAATTTTATTTTTAGTCAAAATCATTCGATTAATGTTATGGGAAAAGATCCAATGCAATATTTTTCTAAATAAATTACTAAAAATGGATCCACATTAATGAAAAAGATTTGACATGATAAGTAAAAAATTATTGACCATATAGTCTGTTGAGTTATAAAAGGATAGACTATAAAACGAAAAACATTGCGTGTTTTTTTATTGTTCAAGTGAATATGATATTTTCAAACAATAAAAAACATGTGAAAGAAGAGAAACCTATGTTTCCTAAAAAACATGTATAGAATGTGAGAAATAATAATGTGAAAATAAAATCACTAACTTTTGAGCTAAAAATAAAGTGATCCAGTGTTATAGAAAATAATTTAGCAAAATGACTCCTTAGAATTGTGTTGTTATTATGTTATGCCACTCCAAATGCATCCATGAATCTTAGATGCACAAAGCCCCATGTGAAAATTCTTTTTCAAAACTAATAAAATTGATTTTGGGAAAACCCCCTTGGAAGAATATGAAACATTGAATACCTCAATGGATTGATGTACAAAAACAGGAAGGGATACATAACCCTTCATAGTTATAGAAAAATCTATGAATAACCCTTCATAATCATAATTATAGAAAAAACAGAATATGAAACATTGAATAACCCAAAAACAAAATATGAAACATTGATTTAAAGATCCCATATTACTAATAATAGGAAAATCTATATCATAAATGATTTATTTCACAAGACTTCCTTGAAATCAAGGTATATCCCTTAAAAAGACACCTATGAAATTAGAAATGCTACCTATAAGCACGTCTTTCGGATGACATGCGAAGTTATGAATTTGAGGAGGGGGTGAGTGACGACTGCTAGGGCCCGCAATAGAAGGAGGGGATATGTGAGGGACGTCGAACGTGGAGTGGAGAGTGGTGAGTAGTGAGCAGGGAGCGGGTAGCGGCGAGCGGCGAGCGGTGAGAGGGAGTTGGAATGGGAGGAGGAGAGTGTGGGGGGAAATGAGAGTGGTTGTGACGGGGTCTGGATGGGAGTGGCGTCGAGGGGATGGAGAAGTGGGTCATGAACAGATGGGAGAAGGGTCTTGATGGCTAGTGGTTTTAGGTGATTCTATCTTAATTTTTCATATGAACCATTGGTATTTTGGTGGTTTTTCCAACAGTTTACTATAAATCATTGGGAAAATGAAACATATATTAGTCTATACCAACAGTTTCATAGAACAGTTGGTATATATTATTTTTCACAATAGTTTTTTCAAACCATTGGGTAAGAAGTGTTGTTATAGATGGAATTTCCCCCAATGAATCCAAATTAATAATAACCTCAGTCATGAATGGATAAATAATATTTCGGCACCTTATAAATGAAAGTATGATATAATTATGTCATAGTACAAGTAAGTGAAAATTTAAAAAATTAATAATTAAATTTTGGTATTTTTGTGAGTATGATATATTTAATAAATAGTAAAATAATTTAAATAAAAATCCATTCTCATAAAATTTATTCACAAATAAATATTATGTTCTCCATTGTTTTTATGATTATTTAAGAAGGCCTTTGTAAAATTTTTATGGTGTTATAAAATAATTTTTTATCACAAATACTAATTTTTTTGAGTATATTATTATTTTAATTATAAAATATTTTTCTCATATATATAATATTATTTAAATAAATCTATGTTAATTTTAGAATTTTACATATCAAAAAAATTGTAAGGATAAATTTGTGGGATTTTTAAAAAACTATTGATTTTTTTAATATTAAAATACGATAATTTGCGATAAATACTAAATACATGATTTATAGTGTCATGGATGATAATTTACAAATTTATAAACCATTGGTTCAAAATAAAATTAACGTATTAATCTATTTAGTAATAGTAATCAACACTGATTGTTATCATGAGAAAAATAATAAGATAATGAATAAAATAATGAGAATTTATCCCTCCACTATCAAAAATTCCCTCACCCCCACTTATCGTCACTCCTAAAATTCAAGATACATTTCAATGTTTATCCCATATCCTCTCCAATATTCACTCCCCACGTCCAGGATCACTTTTTCATTCCAAAATACAAAAAATAATCCCCTTAAGGAGGTTCTCATGTAGGAGTGTTGAAGAGGCAAAAGCTTATTATTTTTCCTCTTAATTTCTTATCAATTTAATTCTATTATTATTCTGTATTAACATAATCATTCCAAATGATCATGATAACTATAGTATCCTCTATATACTAGAATTATATCTGGTTCCTGGAATATTTAATACCAATCTTCTTACTCTCTATATTTTATTTTAAAAACAAAATCATCATCTGGGAGGTGCCGATTCTCAACCGTCATGGAAGACTAACATTCATTATTCAATTACATCTTCAAATAAATTCATTATATCCATTATATGGTAAAAAATAATAATATATATTTATTATAATTTCTTTAATATTCTACAACTTTTATATATACATAATACTAATTCAGATGACAAATCTATTCTGTGGTGTTCAAAAAAAATGCTAAAATTAATATAAATGATTTTCCATAGCATGTTATCTTATGATTCATCCTATTATATGTAAAAACGTAATAAATAATATGAATTAAAAATATATTTCTTCATTAATAATAAGTAATTAATATTAGGGAGAATTATAACAATTTTATATGAATTTCATTACTCATATAAAAGTATACCAATAGTGAAAACCAAGGAAATGAAAGCTCCTGAACAATAACATTTTATCTTATTACATATAAAAAAGACCATAAATAAAAAAAATATTATAAATTGGATAAATGTGTATTAGGTTATAATTTATTTTATTAGTGGATATAGTTTTATTATCCTAGAAGATAAGGTCATGTGGAGCATACATTCAGACATAAGGTAATGGTATTCAACCAGAACCTCCAACTTATTTCAGGATACTCCCTTTATCTAATTACCACAATTAAATAATTTATTATTATTTGATAATACTCAGAAATTATGGTTTAAATTTATATATACGTGTAAAAATCATAATCCGTTGTAATTTTATGGGAGTTGTATGTTTTAAAAGGATATTTCACATTTTTTTCTGATAAACATGCCCGATTCTAGGGAATTTCTTGTTTTCTTACATATTTTCTTGTTCACAATGTAATATATCATAAGATACCATTACATCTATAAAATAACTCATTTTATTATTAAAAAAATATAAAAGTACAATTCTATTTTTATACAATTATTTTTAAAAAATAAGTCCTCTTTATAATGTAAGGAAATATTTCTCTCAAGTATTACTCGATGATTTTATAAGTGTATTTACATCCTTGTTGACACACATTTGGATTATGATTTTTAATTGGGATTATAGATTTTTTATATCATCTAATATATTTTATTCATGGTTATATTATTTTTTTTATTGTGGAGGTTGTATCTTGTTAACATTCAGCATATTACTATGAATGGTTAGTGTTTATGTCTTTTGAATAGGGATAGTTATATAAATTTCAATTTCTAGTTTCAATAGGAATGTATATTATGATTATGTTTCTACCCTTACTTATTAATAATCTATTGGAAATTATATGTGACTATTTTTTCCTTATATATCCCCTTGATGCATTAGTAGGTCTCATGATACAAAAAATCCGGGGGTTTTACGCATTATGTATGATGCCTTTGCTGAGGCCTTAACGATGTCATAATGATGATTTAAATTTCAAATTTCCTCATTATGAATATATTTATTGTTTTTCACGTGGTTATTCTACTAGTATAAATTCCATTATTGTATTTTATCATATCATTATTATTATTTAATTCCTTTCATTATATGTTAAAGAGTATGTTTTAAGGTAATGTGTACTATTAGTTATTCAACATGTTATATATTTTTTCTTCCACAATATTACATACCCTTACTCAGCATCTGAGTAAAAAAAATTTATGTTGTATTTTACCCCTTGATGCAATGATGTATTTTATGAATGAATTTTTATGATAACCTAGATGTTTTATTAGTGTTTCCAATATATTTATAATGTTGTACATTATTTCAAGTTTGGAAGAATCTATTTATTATGTATCTAGTTTTCTAATTCTACTAATGTATTTGTTCCTTGGTGATAGAACTTCCTTGAACATATTTCAATCTAATAAAATTAGTCCTCTACTATAGAAAACAATGGTCGAGGTCTTTATAGTGGTGATTTATTATAATAGGTTATTTATAGAGGATTGGATTTAGGTCATTTAAAATTATTTAAATAATTAACTTTTTTTTAAATTCAACACTCCCAAAAGTATCCTTACCCATATAAATATTTGATGCTGGCTAATCTCAGGTCATTCCATTGGTAAATCCCACATTCATAATCCACCATGGTTGTGAATTTTCCATTTTAGGTCCAAAAAATTGAGAAAAATAGCAAATTAATGGTATTTTGGCCTGAATTTAAATTATATTAATATATTTAATATATTGATTCTCATTTATGGAGACACATAAAAACAAAAATGACTGCTTGGAAAAATCAATATATATATATTGGAATATTCAACTGAAAAAATAAACCAAAACCATAGTTGTTATATTATCCCCTTATTCATTTTATTTTCTTATTTCGAATTAAATCCCTTAAAAGGTTTGGATACAATTTGTACATCAGAATTTCTCACTCCATAGAGATATCTTACACAATCCCAAACTGAAAATAGAATATGAACCAATGGAATGTTTTGTACACATGTGATCCACTTATATTAATCCTCAAATGAAACTAGGTACTCTATAAAAGTGGGTACATCCTCGATTTCTATATATACCTTGTTAGTAACATGTGGATGTTAATTCACATTTGTACTCAATTGAAACACAAGGAAGGCGTTATGATCCAAATCCAACTTTAAGACTATGGATAACTATCAATAAATCTCTCTAACCAGCTTTATGTTCTCTAATATCATGATAATCCTAGGGAATAAATTCATCAACCTATACAGTTTTTATAATTCTCATCATGTTGAGAGTGCTAAAAAAAGATGGTCACCCAAAATGAACTCCACGGGATAACATAATTGATCTACCAAGGAATTATGTATTTTCTAGGGTGTCCTCTAATACTAATTGATCAACTAAACCATCTCAATCATCGAAATCATAGATAATTGGACCAACTAGAGATGAATCACCCATATCATTCCATTATTAAAGTGAACTAAATGGTCTCCCATAAAGGACCTTTAAACATGTCGTGCTAATAGTAGAGTGAAATTTTTCATTAAAATAAAACCCATCCATTGGTAATTAATCATCCCATATTTTTTGACACTCAATACAGAGACCCTAATAATATCCTCCAATACATGGATATTATGCTCAAACCCATTCCCATTCGGGTGAAATGATGTGTTTACCCTCAACTAGATCTTGATTGACTAAAAATTTATTTTTATAAAAAATCATTAGTGAATACTAAAACCACCCCCAACAGGATCCTAAATGAAACATAAAAACACTTCACAATTATTTCATTTACCTGGAATCATTATTATAGATATTAATAATTGGTACCAAAATAAGTTAGACAGTATTCCGTTTATTAAATGTTCCCATAATTTTCACTAAAGTCGTATCCCAGATAGAAGGGGTGTTCCTTGAATTTATAGTTGTTGAATATTCTCCAATATAGCATTATAACCTCTCACTAACCATGGAAGCCCTATCATAATATTATTTGATATTCCATCCCATTTCTACTCTTCGATCATATGATTTTGTGTCAAACCTATAGGGACATGGTGCACATTCTACACCTATTAAGAAGTGAGACATCAATAGAAAAACTATGAAACACTCTACCTCATTCCAACCCTGAATATATTCCACTGAAGGTCCTTGTAATAATTTTCTACAAATGGATGAACATCTAAGTGAGAAGTGTGAAACTCCCATGAAACCTCCTATTTTAATTTTATTGGAACCAGATTCCTCCCCAAGAAAGAAATGATGTGGTCTCATCCATCAAAGAATCCATTTTCTGAATCTCTGGAGGTTATACAGTTACAAAGAATCACATTGATGATTACTACCATATGAATTAATATCACTCATTAATTAATATGAGGATTAAACTACATCAATTTTAGAATAATGAACCCCTCAGATTGTCAAGGGTCAATTTTGTTGAAGAAAAATTATCATAGGCCACCTTCATCAACAAAGAATAAGACATCCTATTAAAAAAATTCCCACTATCATTCCCTCCACACAATTTTATATGATGTTGAAGTAGTTTTCCAACAACAAATCCATCAAAATGTTGTGTATTAGGCTAAGATATCACTTTGATGGTCTAATTATATAACAATATAATCCCATATAATATTTTTTGTTGATATGATAATAGTGAATACTAACGCTTCAAACTCTAGTTCATGCATAACATAGTTCTAGTCATTCTGGTCTTAACTACCTCAACCACATTGTGATCAATTCTTACTGATGAATCGCTAAAAATGTGTGACCATCCCTATAGGAATCAAAGAACACTGCAATATAAACACTATACTATTATAGTCGGAAAATAGTAGTGTTGTTCAACATCACTCCAACTACATTAAGTTTCTCTAACACACTATATTCCAGTTAAAATATTTTCTATTCTATATCATCTCAATAGTATGGAATAAAATCCAGGTTCATTTTGTCACATTCCTTATGTAGTAATCTTTCATAAAAATTAAAATCTACGCCTATGATACACTCTTGTGTGGATACTAGTTAATAGTTTCACCAATCATCCCATGTTCCACAGACAAATAATTCTGAAAAATTAAATTCCGAAAAAATAGAATTCACATATCGAAATTTAATATTTAAATACCATTTCATAAATATGGTTCTCTTAGTGTAAATATAATATGATGATCAACTACTCAACATGATACTTTTATAATGTAGAGAAAATGAGTATGTAATCAATCAATACCACAAAAAATCAGTCCATGTGGGGTTGAATGATATGGTTAAATATATCCACAGACTCTCTAGGGTAATCCATGACATCCAAAGATATCAATGGGAACTCAAAATCATATTAACATTTTTCATGAAAAAAATAGATCTTCTATGTGGGGTACAATGGGTATGGTGAATAATTTCACTAAATATTCCTCCAACTAAACCCTCAGCATATACAGCTTAGTAGGGGCCATCATATCTACTATATAAGTATATGATGAGGTCATAAGGTGAAAGTCAATGTAAAATTCATACCATATACCAAGAAGAAGTCATATAATATCATCATAGATAGAATTCATAAATTCCTCTTACGTTGACGGTATCTACAGATATGAAGATACCCATGAATATAGTGTTAATCTAAAAAAATAATGGGTGATGGGTTGATTCATTTCACCCAAAAAAGAAACATATTCTACAGGGATATATCACTCAACTAGAAAATCCATTATCATGATATCAATATAAAGGCATTTAACTTGCATGTGATGATATTCAATATGGTCATGTACTGTGGAAAACTAGTCCATATTGAAGATGAAGTTATATAAATTTATTACGATGAACCGAAGACCCCCCTGAAAATGTATATCCATCGAGTTCTATATTGAATAGTCAATAGAAAATAATATCAACAATTCTTTCTATATAAGAACCTCCAACTTATGCTGGTAGGCTAAAAACTAAACTGGAATCTCAAGCTGTCACACTATGTATATAAAGTGTAATGAATGACTCTCACTTATTTCTATAAATACTATATAAATATTATAATAAACATATAATTTGAAATATATTACCTCATATTCAATCCATTCATAGCCCTCAAAAGATAACACCTATGGACGAGCCCAACCACTATCTCCACGATCCTGATGTGGGCCACTTGTTGGTTTTGGTGGTTGGAGATGATCATATAATGTCCCCTATAACAATGATCCCACTGGAGTTATCCATTCTTATCTTCAAGAACCATATCCCATATGTCCACCCTATCCGTACATAATAGATCCCTAATAATGACCCTAAATCTATCATGGAGGTCCATAACCTACCTACCGTAATGTTAACCAAAATTTTCTTATATAATTAATACATCATTTGAAATATAAATAACATAAAAGTATTACACAACATGGATCAAATAATTTAGTGTATTTTTAAAAATAATATCATACATAAACATATATAAAATAAAACCTAAAAATGTATTAAATTCCCTTTAATCTAGCTTCTAAGTGGTCATTATATTCTCCTTAGTATAATTAGTCACATGATGATATACATCAATGAAATGGGTGACCTAAAATTCTAGTAATTGGATAGTTACAATAATGGATAATTTTTAAATGGTCTGAGAATAATAATTATCATCGTAACATAATCACGGGATCATAATCATAATCATGAGACAAATCATTAGTTAAAGGTATGGAATGTGGTAATTTATAAAAATGAAACAAAATGTGGTATTTGTTAACTACAACACATATTGGTGAAAAAGGATAGCATAATGTTCACAGATATAAACATTGACTCATGAGATTCATCACATTACCCAATGAATTGTATCATTATATAATTCAGGGGAACCTGTTAAATCGTAACATTTAAATACACTTTATAATTCAAGGCGCACCCATCACATCATTACATTTAAATTAATATGAATGAAACATAGAAAATATATCTATCATGGATGTAAAATGACACATGGAAATGATTGGGGTTCAGTTAATAAATTATAAATTAATTAATAAACGTTGGGGTCCCCAAATAAATAAGTATTGGTATAATTAGTATAATAATCACCAATCTTGAGTGATAAAGAAAAAATCTCACTAGAAGTAAATATAATGATTTTAGAAAAAAGGCTTCTTTCGAAAAATAATTTCATTTTCTATAAAATAATATTGGAATAATGTATATCCAAAAGGAATGGGGAAATATAAATAAATTATATTTAAGGAACATTAATGAAGCAACCATACTAGAATTGGAGTGATTGAGGGAACCCCCAGAGGAAGAGAGTTGGGTTAGAGAGTCCCCTTATATTATGGTAGAGTTCATTCATCACATTAATATACAATATAATAAGATTAAATTCATTAATTTAATAATCAATAACAACATATACATTTACATTATTTATTATAGTTTTATTAGGATCATTTATATCCATTTAGATGATTTATAAAATTCAATTCTATTATTCACGAGTGTTCATTTTATTGGGTTCCATGAATAGTCCACTAGAATATGAGTAGGGATGTTTATGTAGAATGTGTATAATTATCCATAATTTAATTTTTATGTCATTAATAAACATAAATTATGTTAAAAGGTATGATTATGAACTATTAGATAAAATTTTTTTGATAATCATTTAGAGTTTTTGGGTATTTTCGAACATCATAAACTTTTTTCCCTCTATTATTTATAATTCTATATATAATTATTTTCCAGAACAGAAATGGGTAATTAAAAAAATTCGATAGTATGTAACAACAATTTATATTGATTTCTAACCATTCTTAATGTTTTTTATGGAATATTAACACACATTGTCAATGATGTTTGTAAATTGACACATCACAGGAGATGATATCATTTTTAGAATAAAAGAGATCGAGAGAACGTATTTAATTTATGTATCATGAATTAACATGATAGAATTATACTATATATAATATAATGGGGTTTTCATTCACATTTATATGGATGATATGTGGAGGGAATAATATATTAAACATAAATTGAAATAAATTGAATTTAAAAAAAGAGTATGTTACCGCTTAAATTCTCTTCTTTGATAACGTCCTTAAGGAACGTAGATTTCATATTATATTGATACCAAAACATCCTAGATATGTCTATGTTTCTTGGGAACATATTAGATAATAATATCTATATGGATCATAGCTTAAATTCTATGATTAGATGAGTTGGTGAGGGGTGGTATTTATAGGGGAGGAGAGGGGGGTTATCCAATTATTTTATACTTTTTTTATTATTTTACCTAAATACAATGATTAATATGACAATTATTACTTATTATAATAAAATAATGAAGGGTAATTCATTATTACATTTAGTAAATAACTAATTACTCATTTAATATTTTATTTAACGTATAATGTGTTTGTAACATAAATCAACGTATTTTACATTTCACCAAATGGGAAACTATTTCAAAAAACCCCCAAATAGTCACCCTAACACTTTTCTAATGTGTATAATTACAAAATGGACTCGAATTTTTTGAAAATAATTTTATAAATATGATAATTGTAATTTCTGATGTAAAAAAATTATGAATTAGGAAAATACTAATTTTGAAATGATAATTGATTTTATGACACATTAAAAAAGTAACTATGGTCTTATAAAATTATATGTAAATCATAAGACAAAAAAAATATAAATTCATGACATTATATTATGAAAATAAATTACTATTTAAATAATTATAATAATTATAAAATTGTAAATACATATTTATGAATTATAAAAATACCAATAATTAATTTCCATTTTAAAATTTTTAATTTACTTATTTCAAGATATTAATAATTTTTTTTCAATAATCGGATACCCAAATTGTATTT
The DNA here is from genome assembly GCA_963277665.1 of Viscum album. Classification (NCBI taxonomy): domain Eukaryota; kingdom Viridiplantae; phylum Streptophyta; class Magnoliopsida; order Santalales; family Viscaceae; genus Viscum; species Viscum album. The sequence goes on from OY728145.1 coordinate 1,645,648,276, forward strand.
ATTCATTAAAAGTTGAAGTCAATATTATTTTGTATTGATTAATATTCTTAAGGATAATGTTACTATTTAAAAGGTCATTTTACTATTTCATTGGTACTGGCACCTTAATTTTTGGAAAAGCCTCTCATTTCATTAATTCATCATATATAATTTTTTATTAAGGTCTCTATCTGACATTATGTTATTTTAAAAATATTACATAGTTATAATTGGGGAAAAATTAAATTGATAATTGTTTGGGTCATTGCATTTTTTCATCCTGATGAAATTTTACCCATGAAATATTGTTTTACAAATATATATATATATATATGTAAGGGAAATTTTCTTTCATATCATCTTATAATTCCTTAGTCAGTTAGACATGCATATGGTTCCATCAAAATAATTTTTCATGGGGGTTGACTTTTTCATAAAACCATAACTCTCCTATCTAGATTCATTATCGACTTATCATCTTAAGAGAGAAAATCATCAAACTATACCACCTCTATATTTAAGGGATATGGTATTTATATTCTCTGAGGAGATACATGGAACATGTCATTAATTTCATCCATAAATTGTAGAAGTGGAAGAAAATTGGTAACTCCACATATTCAATGAAGGATTTCAAAGGGGCCAATGTACCTTGGGTAAGATTTCAGTTCTTTTTATGCAACATGACTCTCACCCATGTTGATATTCGATGGAAGACACTATCTATAATTTAAAACTCCCAGTCCCATTGATGGTTTTCAAAATATCTATATTTCATCCACTAAGAGTAATTGTAATGATGTTATATGGATTGTGACTTTTATGTAATATTCTTCAAAATATGAGGTCAATGTAGAATTTTTTCCCCGACTACATCCCAATAAGATAGAGTTATTCATTTATTTCCATACATATATTCTTATTCTAGCATCTGAACTCTTGGCTGGAAGTTTGTGTTTAATAAGAACTCATCCAGTGGGTGGTTTTGATCACATCCACCTCCAAATTCAATATATAATGCTCTTAGCATGTCCTTGAGTGTTTGAATAGTCTTTTCATACTAGCCATCAGTTTGGGGGTGGATATGTTATGCCAAAATTAAATTCTTTTCATCAGGTATATTGAAAAATCCTCATGAATTTAGATTTCAAACACGGGTCCTGATTAAAAACAATAAATAGTGGAAACCCTTTAAATCATTCCACTTCATTCACATATATCATAGTACGTTGTACATGAAACTGATCCTCTCGAATATAGATAAACTGGGATGTATTTGTCAGTTGGTCCACCATAACCCTTATCAAAATTTTATCTTTGGATATATTCAGGAGACTATAGAAAACTTTCATTGTGATATTATCGAATTTCAATAGGATTATAGTAAATTGATGAATCATCCCGTTGTACTTATATCAATATGCTTTAACTAATTGTCTACTAAGAAACTTGTAATAAAATCTAAAATATCATTATTTATGTTAACGCACCATGTGTGTTTTCAAATATCACCATTCATCATGGTACTCAAAGTAAGGACATATAAATTTGATTGACGTGTATTATCCAATAGCTCATTCTTTTTCTCATGTGATGAAGCCACACAAAGCTTCAATCCATACCAAATCACAGCATCATCAACGATATGAAACTCTTTCAAATTCACTTCTATTACTATAGTGGGCTTATTTTATAACTCATGATCATCTCTTTATTCCCCCTTAATATTATCTTCAATATATGTGTTGAAAATAATTTCAGAAATTTAGCATGTATTCCCTATGGTCATTATTTCCAAATCCATCCAGTGTATATTTGTAACACCTTGAAAATCAAAAGTAAGAACAATATATTCGTTAGTGTGTATGACATGCGACACCAATAGATTAAGGTAATATAATTTTAAGATAATATAAAATATAATTACTCTATAATGGATTCTCAATTCATTTTTTTCAAGATACACAATATTAACATGTGTTACATACAAGAGATACCCTCTTCGACAACTTTTGTTACACACAAGATGGACTGTTACATAATAGTAATATATTATTTAATTATTATTATTTAATATGATATGATATGCCTTAGATGTTAAATTAGTATTTATGATTATTGAATATTATGGTTTATATAAATTCATAATGAATTAATGTGCTACATATTAATTATAAATGAATATAATAATCAATTGAATATAAGGTGAATATTTTTATAGAAAACAATTTTTATGCTCAAGAAGTTATTTAACAGTAATATATTTAATCAATTAAAATTATTGAGTTATAATAAAATTATATATATACATTTAATATATCCAGCCAAATATTTTTTTATTAATCCATTAGTTTTGATATACATATTATAAGAACATACTCTATTTTATACCGAAAGCATATATTTTTATAAATCCAACATAACCACCTATTAATGGAGAAACAATATTAAATATGAAATTTGCAACTTTATTTGATTTAATATGTTACAATAAACATCATATTTTAAATAAATACATAATAATTAGTGTACGGTGAGTTTTTTATATTGTTCTAATGCATTAAATGTTTTATCAAATAGTAAAAAATATTGAATAGTAGTTCAAAATTTGTTTTTCATATTATTTATTTATAAGGATAAATTATATTTTTATTTTATTTTAAAGTTTAATTAGATAATATTTGTATCAATTAATACAATTTATGGCATTGTAATCAACATCACATTGAAATTTACATTAAAAACATAGCAATATGTTGGACGTTTTTTCTTTAAAGACAAGCATTACCATCCCAAATACGAGATTAAATTTAAATTAATTTCTTCCTAATATGTGATTAAAATTTTAACAAATAGATTCAATATTTGAAATAAAAATTATTCAAAATTTCTAAAAAATACATATTTTTTCATTAATAAAAAAAACTAGGGAATGTGAATAAAATTATTTACAATTATTAAGGTAAGCTTTATCTTAATAAAGGACAAACCCATTTACTAAAGTGCCCAAATGAAATATCTACCTATAAATTATTTTATTTCCATAAATCATAAATTAATATCTAATTTTTGAGGTTTTCTTTATTTTAAATATTTTTTTTGGAAAAAAGGTCGTTACATATAACAACATTAAAAAATTAAAACGCGGGTCCCTTTTCTATTTTATATATGGACACCACCTCTCCCCATTCCACACACTTCCCAATCCACAAAGGATTTGAAAATATATATCCATATATATTCCCAAAATCTCTCTCATCTACCATGAATCTACAATTTTAGAATAAATCCTTCCATGGATGCATTTTGGTATAGAACAAAAGTAGTTACCCTTTTAAGAGGTAATGCCTACTATCAAGATTTTTAGTTTTATTTACATTTTAAAACCCTTATATATTATAATTCAATTACAATATAACAAAATCATTATTAACAAATTAATTTTATATTTTCATTCTATGTATAATTCCTACACATACACACACTTAAATCTAATGTAATGTGAACATACTGTTTCTATGAACATAGAAAAATGTCCTCACAAAATGCTGAATGTTCATTTTTTCCATTAACACCCCTCCTAGTTGGAATTATGATGAACACTCGATATTTAAATTATATATAAGATATTTATTATGGAATTATAATTTTTAATCCTTTTATTAAACATTCTTATATCTTATTTCATTTTACATTTACACAATATTGTAATTGGAGGTTGTGTGGACTACCACCCCCTCGAACCGATGTGATTCATTCACATTATACATGGAATGTATAAATGATGGGTTCCAATAAAAATATATGAAATACAAATCCTATATATGATATTCTTTAAAAAATTACCAATTTTAATTTTTACTATATATATATATATATATATTTCATTACTACCCTTTCACACACTTAATGATTGACAACGTCGTTCGTGGACTTGTGAACTACCGCTTCCTCCAAACGATGTGATTGATTTTACATGAAGAAAATTATACATATAATAATATATGATTAAATAGTATAATATTTTTGATATTATGATCATCCTGAAAATATATAGTTTTATATAACTTCCTTCCATAACAATAATTTGATGATGGGAACATTACTCATGCGTACTTACGATCTACCGTCTCAATGATTAAAATGTTGTTTCATATTAATAACTATATTTAATGATTGATTTTAAAAGTATATTTGATGAATAAATATTATAATTAAGTTTGTATTTTTATTCATTATATTTTAATAAAGACACCATTGACCATAGTTGACCAGCCATAATTACTTTTGACACATAAACAAAATTTTTCAAAACACTAGATATAAAAATAATTTTTTATGTAGTTGTATTAAACTTAGTAATCAATGAAGTAAATTTGATTATAAATATTTGAAATTTACTAAAAAAGTATAAAATTAAAAAAACATTATTATAAATGAATGTAATGGTTGTTCTCATAAAATGAAACTCAATGTAATGGAATTTATCTCAATTTAAATTTCATTGAGTCTTATTTTTTTTATGAACCTAGTTTCTTTTATATAGTTTATATATTACTATTTTATATGATACATAATGAAACTATTTATTATAATCATATTATAAGTTCCATTTACTGTTTTTTACTTCATGTATATTGTTACATAAAATTTTCAATTGCCTATAGATTACTTTGGAATGATTAAATATTATTCTCTTGGAGATCATTATTCATGATTATCATTATAATATCAGTTTGTTTTTTATTTTAATCATTATCAAAAAACAATCAAAATAATTTTGTGCACCAAATTTTTTATAAATGGGGTAAATACATAAATTTTTTCATATAATACAATTATTCATCCATTCTTCATGATACATTGAGTTTCAATTTGAATAATTCGGTCTTAGGTAATTTTAGTTATAATTTACCAAGTGGAAAAGAGCTTTAATACTCCAATTTCATTTCATTGAATTATATTACTTCCATATTATCGTTAAAATTATATTGTTTTCTGTATAATGATATTTACTATCGATCGATTTATTTTCTATTTTTATATGTGGATTTACAATTGATACACAAAATATTCCCATTGAATGATTATCATTACAACATTATAATATTTTCAAAGGATTACATTACAATCTCATTTTATTTGGGTTTTTTACACTTAAATTTATATCATATAAATTATTTGATCAGTATATAATAAAACCATTAATTTTATTCTTCTCTTGTTATTCATCACATTTAATATGTGATAGTAACATTTTTCACCCATTTATTATCAAATGTGTTATAAATTTATTTATTAAAAACCAACATTATTTGTCTCATTAGTCGGAGAATATTATTTCTTTTAAAAAATATTATTTAGTAAATTTATTTTAATTTTTTTTTTTAATTCTTTTTTAAGTACATTTTTACAATTTTTTTCTATTAGATCTTTTTTCAATGGAATAATCTTATCTTTATTTATTATCAATAAATTTTTCTATCCCTTAATCATGAAAATGGAATTTTGTTTTTACCACATTTAGCTTGTAAACATTTACCTACTGTTATTTCATTAAATATTACCATTTATTTTAAAAATGTTTTCAAAGAAAGTATTTTCAAAATTTATTTTCAAGGAAATTTGTTTTCCAAAGGGTTTTCATAATAAAATGATATTTCCCTGCATATTATTTTTGATATAGAATTTTCTAGTATTTGTATTAATCAATGAAAACAACCATTATTTTTACTCTACAAGGGATATGGTGTATTGAAACCATATGATTTTTTCATCTACATTATTTTTTATATATTTTTTTATTAATAACATTAGCATTGACTTCGATGATTCATTTGTAAGTCCTCTTGTGATATTCAATATCATATGATGATTGAATATATAATTTTCCATAAATTATCAAGTTCATTTCTCATCAATATTATTATTTCTTAAATTGTATACCTCATTATATATAGATTCATCTTTCGGATTGGATTTATTATTTAAAAAAATATTGATAAATCTGTATTCTTTATTCAGAAAGGATATATTATAATGCATAATGATTAAAAATTAAATTTATTACTATATATGGAGAATCCTGTTAACATGAAATTAACAGTAGAGCATAGAATTCATATAGCACATTGATACATTGATAGGTTCTCATGGGGAGAATAATTTTCCCAAATTAAATATTTTTCTATCAATATTTTATTTATGATATTGATTAAAGACCTTGATAGTATAGGTTTCTATGTGACTAATCCATGAAATCCAATAATTAAGAATTTCCTTCAGTTTGATTCATTATTCATTATCCACAAGATTTTCACATTATAAAATATATGGATTCATTTAATTCTCATATTTTGATTAAATGAATTGTGTTTTCGGTTTCTTACCTTCCCATATTGATTTTATCTTATATATTCATTTGAATATCATGTGTTTCCATTTCATAAATTTTTTAATTTTCTTTATACTTCCTTGTAAATGTTTTTATTACATGGTATGTGTGTTTATTTACATACCCTACCATAATTTTAATCCTAATTGATTCATTATTGATTCTGATATATCTTTACCTTACTAAAAATTTTATCTCACTCTTATAATGATTATTTTCCATAAGATTTCATAAAGTGTATTAATAAATACATATATGGATTTACTATATAAAAAATAGATATCCATAAAGTTATTTAGGAGAAACAAATATGTCATATTAATTTATTAATATTTATTCCAAAACACATTAATCTCTATATTTTACCAAGAATAATAAACACTCGATTATTCAGTGGCTGATTCCTTATAATAATGAAAATGTAATCGATAGAAGACACCAGATCTGGGATTATAGGGTAGTGCTACTATATTTGGTGTCATAGTAAGTTTACTAAAAACTATGGTAATTGGATTTTGAAAAAATAAATTTGATAAAAAAATTTAAAGGACTGTTTTTATAATAATTATAGAAGAATATATTAGCATTGTTTTATGGTGTAGATTATGTGTGTCTTATCAGCGATACATCCCATTATAGATAATGCAAGTGAATGTGGTTCTGGAAAATATGTGCCTAGAATTAATAACTATGAAATGTTGTTCCCATCCTAACATGTTGTATCTAGGTACAGAACAATGGCCCTTAATTTGCACCTATTTTGCAAATCATGGGGAAATATCTTAGGTTAATCAAAATTTTCTATAAAAATCAGTTTGAATGATTTCAATAGATAATGAAAATCTATATCATAGGTTAAAAAGATGGTACATTATGTTGAAAATGAGGTGGCATGATTTATATATCCAAAAAATTATATTATAGATAAATACTAGACAATGGAAGGGCCTATGTGGAGATAATTGGATGAAGTATTAATTTATTGATGTTATATTGAAAACAACAGTTAATTTGATTATTAGTGTTTAAACATATATCAAAGATATACATTATATTTTTTTCTAAATTATATTCATATGGATTTAAAAATGAAAAATTGAATGAAGGGTTTCTGGCAGGGCTACAGGTCTTGAACACATGATTTAAATATGATTAGGTTTTCTGAAACATATCATTTTAAATGAATAGTTAATAATACTAAATTGTTGTTCAAAACTGTGTTTTAGTATAATTTCATTATAAGGTAATATTATATATATTTTTTAAAGTTAAATTAAATAATATTTTTATCAATAAATATAATTTATGTCATTGAAAATAATTTCACATTTAAATTGATTATAAAAACAAGTCATACATTCATATGTTTTTAGTATAAAAACTAGTATTGTCATCCTACCTTCTAGATTAAATATAAATTATTTTCTACCAAAAATGTGATTTAAATTTGAGAAAAATGGACTCCTTATTTGTAATTTATATAGTTTCTAATTTATAATAGGACTTTTTTTATTAAAATAGTTATTGAAATGGATTATAAATTAATTATAATTTTTAATGTAACTATAAGCATAATAAAGCAGTAAACCATTATCATAAGGGGAAATATAATATATCTATAAGTCCAATATTCTTTTTAAATCAATATTTATTCTATTTACCTTCAATTAACGGGTTTTTTAGATTTTTAAGTCCTTTTTATGTAAAAACATGGCTACATATGACTTCTTTTTAGAAATAACCTGTGACTACTTTTCCAATATTATGAAAGGCCTAAACCTCTCCATATTCATCACAAATATCAAAAAAAACATTTTATTAGATATTATTGGCCCATGTAGAATCCAAAAATCCCTCCCAGTGACATTTTATCCGTTATTTTGGTTGAAAACATCCATGAAAGCTTTTTGGAACAATTCAAAATTAGTTATCTGATTTAGAATCAATATCTTCTCTAATGATTTTTAGTTTTATATAATTATTCCAACCACTCATCTCTTATTATTCTATTAGATTATAACAACAACAGTATCATCAATATTATAGTTTATTTATAGAAAATTATTTGGTCTAAACATATACATAATTCCATATAATGGGTAACAATCATACAATTTCTGTGTATAGAAATCTAACTCCTTATGAAATGATAATTGTTCATTTTTTTCATTTACCACCTCACATGGAGGAAATTATGAGGAAACCCATTTTTTTAATATGTATGATATTTAGTATTTATTTAATTTTTTTAATACCTTTTATTATACACACCATTAGTACATTACATTTCATGTAAATACATTAACATTGGTTGTGGAAGTGTGGACTATCACCCCCTTGAAGCGATGTGATTCTCTCCCACAATACATGGAACGTATAAAAAGAGATTTAAATAGAAAATATGTGAAATGAAAAACCAATATTTGAAATTGAAGAAATAAATAAATTATTGTAAAAATACTATATATTTATATATACTATTTTCATTTTTAAACTTCCTCATAAAAAAATGTGATAACATCATTCATGGGCATGTGGTCTACCACATTCACAAAAGGATGTGATTAATTTTACATCAAAAAATATCTAAGTATATATGATAAAATAATATTTCATGTATGATATAATATACATTATAGAAAGATATAGTGTTACTTACCTTCTTTCTTTTTACATTATTGAAAGATATGAACCTTACTTATTCTTGTGTACGACCAATTGTCTCCATTATTGAAACATTATATCATTTTTTGAACCATATTTAATAATTGATTATAAAATTATATTTTATTTATAAAAATGATAATATTCCATGATTATTATTCTTCATATGTTATATAATGACCCTATAGACCATAGTTTAGTAAAAAATGTTGATTTTGAGATGTAAACTAATTTTTCCCAAAACACGAGATGTAATTTTATTTTTATAGTTGTATAAAAAATATTAATATATGAAATAAATGTATTATAATTATTAAAAATCTCCTCATGTGAGTTTAAATTAACATAAGATTATTATTAATGATGATAAAATATACCATCCTAGAGGAAACTGTAATGGAATTTCATCTCAATTTAAATTCCATTGAGTCTTATTTGTTGTTATGTACATAGTTGAATTTATCTTGGGTATATACATCCATTTGAGAATCTATATCATGAAAATATTTATTCTTATTAAATTATATATTTCATTTATTATTTCACATCATAGTTATAAAGAAATAAATTTGTCAATATGGAATGGGATAGTTTGGAAAATTTAATTATTATTCCCGTCATGAATGTTTCTAATGAGTACCTTTCTAATATCACTTTTTTCAGTGATGGTTATATTTATCTTGAAAAATTAATGTTTTTGTTCTACACCTCAGTTATTATATATTGTGTACATACATTAACTTTTTCATATAATATAAGGATTATTTCATTCGTCCTGATATATTGAGTTTCAATTTGAATTATTTCTTTTAAGAGGATTGTAGTTAAAAGTTATGAAGTAGAAAAGATATTTCATAACCTAATTCTGCTCATGATTTTATACATTTATATTTCTATGATAAGAAATAATTTGATCATTTTTTTAATGAGCAAGATAATTTTATTCCCCTTTGGTTATTCATTTCATTTATTAAGTGATGATATCATTTTTTCACTCATTTGTACTCAAATGTTTGGTTATATGTTTTTTATAAAACCCCACATTGCTTGTCTCCTTAGTCGGAGTACATATTTTATTCAAAAAATTATTATTAATTAAAATTCAATAAATTTTATTAAATATTTTTGGTAAATTATTTTTTCCCATATTTTACATTTACTACTGTTTTCCTTTTACCAATGATTTTATAACAAATTTTCTATCCATTTACTATTCATTAAGGAGTTTTATTTTTTACCTTGTATGCATTGTAGGGATTTAAATAATTTCTTTTCTTTTGATCCTCCCTTGTATGTTTAAAATGTTTGTTATTAATGAAAATGTTTTCAATATATATTTTAAAAGAAAATTATTTTAAAAATGTTTTTCAGAATAAAAGGATATTTTCCTCAATAATTTTTTTAACATGATTGTTTCATAGTATTTATATTCATCAATGACAACAACCCTTATTTTTACTACACCTGGGATATGTTATAGTGATTCCATCCTATTTCCTCCTCTGAATGGTTTTTGAGTTATGTGGGAAAGTATAGTATTAACATTCACATCCTTCATTCATTCATTAGTACACTAGAAATATTCAATATCCAATGATTAATGAATATTTAATTTCCCCTAAATTATCCATTTAATTTATAAGAGATATTATTATTCCTTAAATCATATACCCATTTACATATGATTTCAACTTTTATATTTGTTTTATTATTTTCAGAAATAATGATAAAACCATATTATTCATTTAATACATATATTGGTTAAGGAATATTGTTTATTTATTAACTTGTTCCCCTAATATTATGAATTCATTTTAAATGAAATGATTAGTGGATCCCAAACTATATATAGAACCCCAATGAATAGATAAGTTATTATGAGACAACTAATTTGAGAAAATCAATTGCATTTCTATTCATATATTTAAAATTTCTAGATGATAGATCTTTATATTAAAGGATTTCATGATCATGGGAATAAACAACTAATAATTAAGCATTACAAAAATTTTGATTAATTATTATTTATCAGGGTGACATTCCTATGATAAAATCAATGGATTCATTTACATCTCAATTTATGTTTTAAATGAAATTTTTTTTTTGTTTCTTATATTACCATATTTATTTTTCCCTTCTCTATTTATTTGAATGGAATTTTTTCCCATTTATTGTCTTGTAGAACTATTTATATACTTCCTTCTCAATTTTATGATGTCATGGAATGTCTGTTTGGTTATTTACCATTCTATAATTATTATTCTAAATGATATATTTTTTCTTCAGCTATATTTTTTCCTTATTGAGAATTAGAGCACACCGGTATTATGATTCTTGTCCTTATTATATTTAGAATATACTAAATTTAATGAAGTTATCCAAGATTTTATTTAAATGAAAATATTTCTTTTGTAATTAGTGTATAGATTTTTAATACAATAAACAATTATGAATATTGTTTATCAACACTACTGAACGCCAATTCCATCTGGTCTTGATTCCTTATAATCATGAAAATGTATTCGATGATGACATATTATCTAGGATTATTGTGTTGGTTTTCTAGAATATACACGAAGATAAGGTCATTCTCATTCCAAAACATGGATAGAGTAGAAGATTCTATTTTGATGATAGCATCAGGTACCTTGTTCACCTTCCAATGATAATATGTATTGGGAAATTGTTGTCCTTGATTATATTTAACCATATAATTTGATTAATGTTGAGATACTTTTATTTGTGAATATATATATTTCATTATTTTTATATGTATATATGTTACCCGTCTCTGTATAGGGGTAGTGCGATATGATTTTCAAGGAAATGATCATAGATGCTAGCTACATATCATGCTTCTAGTAGTTCTTATCATGGACCATCATCTATAAGGATGCATTGGCTATAACATTATCATTATTCATTAGTAAAAAAACCATGACAATTTTGAAAAATCACTATATATCAGAAATCATTATCCACAGGTCAGTAATGTGAGTATAGAAGTAGTCATTAGCCTTTAGTAGTTGTTTGATGCTTTCCTCACCAACTTATATCTGCACATAATTTACCTCTTTCTTTTTTAACATACCTAGTGGGATTGAAAATCATGATAAATCACTGAAAAATCTATTTATCATAAATAACTAATCCAAAAAACCGTGGATTTCCATGAAATTATAGGTTCTGGTCCATTCCTCAATTTTATTTTTTATTTAAGGGTCCATAGTAATTCACTCACATTTGGTCACATGTCCCAAAAATGTGACTTGGTGAATAAAAAATTCACACATGTTGAACATGGATTACAATTTGTATTTCATCAATTTCACCAACACAATCCTTATATGTTTATAATGTTCCTCCTTTCTACAAGAGTAAATGTGAAAAATATTTGTAAACACTACCAAAAAAACTATTGGATTGTTTCTAAAGATTATATTAATCATTTTAATGATGATCATAGGGTAATTAGTATGTCTGAATGACATATCTATAGGCTCATGATTCCCATTCCATTTATGGAAGGAATTATTCTGAGTATTTAACTTATTCATTATTTTTAATGATATTCAGAATGATGATCCACTTTTGAGAAGTACTGATCTCCAAATAGTTGATTGAAAAAAACATCAATGCTTGGAATATGATATTATTCTTTATGGTGAAATTGTTTTTTATTGATAATAGATACCCAACCATATTTATCAATCCTCCATTTATTCAATCGGCACTAGAACACCCCTAGGAAATGCACTATAGTCTATTAACACTTTATCCAAATTCCCTTGTGTGTAATTCAATAACTCATCTAGTTCGACCAAGTACATCTTGTAGGGGAAATATGATATTAGAGTATCTTCGTGTATGAGTTATACTGAGAAATCTACATCAAGATTCCGGGGATGTGTAAGTAAATCATTATAAAATAAATCATTGTATTCCATATCATTGTGAATTCCATGAAATATGATATCGTCCCTTCACTCAACCAATTCAGAGAGTTATGATTCTTTATGTGGAATCATCACCCACCCTGTCGAATGATTTTTGAATGGAGATTTCATGATATTCCTTGAATTTTTATTGAATAATGGGATGGTTTGGAATTTAAAATGATATAATAATTTTCCAATAGTTTATGTGTGATTGATATAACAAATGTCAATCCATAACCTTTATAGCATCAAATTACACCAAAGGAAGTATAAAAATATTTTCTGGACGAATATTATGATATAGATCAAAAGGAGAAGAGTCCAACACCTTGGTTTCAATAATCAATCCAATTGATCTTTTTGATATCTCTAATTTATGGTTTCATGGAATTGATTCAATAGTTTTAGAAAAAGTGCCTGATATAAATTATTGTTTATAACAATAATCAAATAAATAACATTCTATTGTTTTGTAAATTAAAAGTGTATGTTGTATATAATTGATTATTTTCTACACATCAGTAGTGGTGATGGAATATGAATTACCTTTCATGATTGGTTTTGGTGGATGATGATGTTAATTTACCTTAAGAACTAAATTCATAGTGCATTGGAATGCATAATTCCCTTCCTCCAAACATTTGTAGCATTAGACCATGTGTGGTTCTCTCTATTCTTCTATTTTACAAGTAGACGTCAGTATGTCCCTTAAATATTAATTATATTGACGGCCTTGTATCCCACATTTTTAAAATTTCAATTTCACATTCAGGATGTCCCCATGGTTATTCTTCTTTCATTTTTAACATGGAATTGGTTGAAAGTTCCTCACAACTTTGTCAATAAATCTTGAATCTTGAAACTCCATATTTTCCTCTTATTAAAATATCCATATAATATTATACAAAATCCATATACAATTTAAGAATATATAACATAATATATATATATATATAATTCAAAAAGAAACAAATTTCTATATCCTTCGAAATGTATTGATTTAACCCACTACAGAATATATAAAATTTTCTATCACTGTCTATAAAAAATCTGAAAGCGTACCTTACAAGTCAGGTAATGTTTTATTGGTATTAGATGAAAATATTATCCTAATTTTCCATTAACACTTTGACCTATCCCTCCATAATTGTATAAAGAGTGTGAGTAAAATAATTCTTAAGAAACATTCTCTTAATGTCTTCACATTCTATCTCTTCATATCTTTCCTTATACTTGGTGATATTAATTAGCATCAACCATTTTATGGCCTCTGCATCTACATAATAAATTTCTAATTCCAACTTCACTATCAGAGAGTAGGGAATCATAGAAAATATATTTCCCATTGAGTATACCCACTATTCATTGACTAGTGGATCTGGATGTCCATTAAATTTCAGTGGTCATTGCAGAAAAATGGACTTGGTTGATTGTATCTCCATCATAGATTAAAGAAGATTTTATACATTATTCTGGTTATTTTTCTTAGACTGAGACAGTTGTCTAAGAATCTCCATGAAATTTTGATATTTGACTCAAAAGGCATTGGAGATGTTGTCTGTCCAATCACTAAATTTTACCTAACACTGGTTATTCACTTAGTTTCTTCTATATCAAACTATTGTTTATAAAAAAAAGGTTTAAAAAGCATAATTTATCAAGTCATGGATAATTTATCTCTTTTATAAATAACATGTTTAGTCATGTAATTTGATATCCCTATTGTTATCAATGATTCCCTTGGAACTACATATACATAGTCTCATACTGATGATTTTCACTAACATTGCCTAATCCTAACATTGAAATTAACTTAACATTTGTCTAATACCATCTAAAAAGGCCATAATTTTTCATAAAAGATTATTACATCATTTAAATGATTAATAACATAAAAGTGTTACATAACCAGGATCAAACAATTTAGTGTCTTCATAAAATTATGATCATACCTAATAGTAAAAAAATAAACTTAAACATTTATTTAATTCATATTTATTTGGTTTCAAAGTCGCCATTATGTTCTCCTTAGTATAAGTAATCACTTGATGATATACATCAAAGAATTTGGTGATTTTAAAGCCTAATGAGAGGATATATAAGAACAAGGACCAATATATCATTGTGTGAGAATACTGATAATTATAATAACATAATCGTGTGATCATTATCATAATCCTGAGAGGTATCATTAGATAAAGGTATGGAGTGTGGACATGCATAATAATTACTCATCATGTCTTAGTGGTGAACTACCGTACATAGGTGTGGACATAAATAACGACATGTTCAAAAATATTTCACCTTATCTCATGATAATCGTCACACTAACCAATGAATTATAGTCTTATATAATTCCACGTACACCCGTTACATCATAAAGTTTACAATCAATATGTAATTCTAAGCACAGTGGTCACATAATTCCATTTACAAAATCATGCATTATATATATATATTGTATATCAATCATGGAAATAAAATAACTTATGAAAAGGAATGTGTTTAATTTATTCATGAATACATTAATGAATAAATATTTCTATTACCAAAATAATGATCGATTAACATAATTAGTTTATTAATAATCAATCTTGAGGGAGGATGAAATAATCTCGTGATAAGTATTTTTTTTAAAAATAGTTTATTTGGATTAGTCATTACATTTTTCATAAAATTAGATTTATTAAAATATATCATGAGAAAAATGAAATGTAACATAAATCATATTTATAGTTTATTCATTAGTACATGATTTTTACACATGAAAATAAATAGTTTCTGAATTATCAATTAATATATTAAAATATTTAATTTGAGTTCTACATTATTGTGGTTACATCAGAAATGAATCATGTAATAATGTATTTAACTTATAATGTATATATACTTTAAATTACTATATTAAACTACTCTCCAGAAAATAAACTATTTCAAAAATATTTAATAAAATAATGATAACCATTAATCAATGTGTATATTTTAGAAATGAACTCGATTTTATGGGAAAAATCTAAATATGAAAAAGAATTGGTTAATTAAAATCATTATTTATTCAAAAAATACCAATTTACCAATTATATCTCATTTTATGAAACATTCAAAAATTAATTATGGAATCATAAACTTATATTATAATTACAAGTGACCAAATATTAATTTAGTAGTTTTTTTTAAAATATATTTTATTTTAAATAAATATTTTAATTATAAAATTGTAAACAAATACTTATGACATAGTAAAATACCATTACATAGATCAGAATTTTTAAAATAGTTTATATTGATATTTTATGATATAAATATTTTATATTTTAATTCATAATGTTCCAAATATTTTTTATACATTCAAAGGTGATGTAAAAATTCTATTAGATGCATTACTATTTCATCTGGTCATATTACAATTCAAAAGGTTATGTTATTATTCCATTGAAATTGATTCTAAAATTTCTTAAAAATACATTTATTTTATTCATTTTACCTTTATAATTTTTTTATAGTGGACATTATTTGATGTTATGTTATTTATAATATATGAAATAATTTAAATAAGGGATAAATTGATTTGATTAATGTTTTTTTCATTAAATTCTTCCCCTTTTTTAAATTTTATAATCAAATTTTGATTTTCATTACCAGGTGATTGTACTTCTCATTCATCACCTCCTTCGATTCCTAAGTCACTTCTTCTCACTTAAGGTTCTTCCAAGACACATTAACAAGTTAGACTATATTATTATTTATATCATTATATATATAGATCAAAATATTTACTTTTTACTCATCATAAGATAGATCCCCTTTCCGGTATACAATATATGAGTTGGAGGGATAAGGTATGTACTTTCTTCGGATAGATACATGGAACACGACATGATTTTAATCCTTACTTAGTGAAAGTTCATGGTGATAGGACACTTCTCATATTCAATAAAGAATATAAATGGGGAAATGTTACTTATTATAATCTTCTATTTCTTTCTAAACCTCACAACTCTCTTCTATGGTAGTATTTTTGGGATAAATTTGTCTCTAATATGAAACTCCAGGTCCCATCAATGGTTTGTAACTAATCACTTCTTCTGAATATGAGCTGATTTGATATATTATTAGATGGTTTGAAATTATTTTGTCATCTATTCCACATGGTCAGGTCCACGTAGATATCAGTCACCAAATTGATTCTTATTATTTTGAGTTATACATTTATTTCCATACAAAAAATCATTTGGGACCATCTGAATACTTTATGGGAAGCTATTATTGTATGAGAACTCAACCAATGCTAAACAATGTTCACTAACAAATTTTTATTCCATTGAGTATGATCTTATAATTTATTCGAGTGTCCAAATAGTATTTTTATTATTTTTATTAGTTTGGGGGTGATAGGCCATATAGAAGATCAATTCATTAATAAATGTGTGTTGAATAATCCTATATAATTTAAATGTGATCCATTGATCCTGATCAGAGAGAACAGATAGTGCAACCCCATTTAATATCACTTCTTGTTTCACATATATCATTTCCTGTTTTTCAGGATATATATATTCTATAATAATTATAATGTGGGATGCTTGGTGACTTGGTCCACCATAACCCATATTTCATTTTTCCCTTTAAATGACTTTACGAGACCAATGAAAAAGTCCTTAGTGACATTCTCATTTTTTCCACACAGTTATAGGAAATGGTAACATCATCAATTTCATCTTTGGTTTCTCTATTTTTACATGATGAATTATCAATCAACTTTTGATATAAACATAAATATACATGATTTTGTTATCCCACTTGATGTGTTCTCAAATATTACAATACATCTTGGTACTCCCATGTGGGATAGAGATTGTTTATCAATTTTAAATATCTAATAGATGCTTCTATATCCTAGGTTATGATGAGACATAAATCAAAATTCCATATCATTTCAAAACATCATTATCTTTATGTAAATCTTGTAGCTTCCTTTTCTTTATTTTATTCACCATCATTTGAAGACACATATAATCTCTTTGTGCATCCTCAGTCTTCTATTGGATAGATGGTTGGGAAATTAATTGGACAAGGTATGATGTATTACCTTCCATAAGGATTTCCAAATCCATCCTTTGTATATTGATGAAGATACGGTCTCTCTCAATCTACATCATGGATAAGGATGTATGTTATTTTCTTCAAGGATAATCATATGCATTGATTTTATTTCAAAGATGATAGTGTATAGAAAAATAATTGTCCTTTCTTAGCAATAATAATATACATTGTTTTATGTTTATAAAATTTTGTTTGAATATATTTTTTTGGTTATTTTGATCAATATATATGTCAAACTTCACACCACAGAGGTAGTGTCGCCATATTTTCAAGGAAATAATAACAGATTCTATCTTAATATCATTTGTTGAGTAGTTCATATTCCATTTTAATGAGCTGTAGGCTATAAATATATAATTATTCAATAGTAAACAACCCACCACATTCATTGAAGCATCAATTTATATCAAAAAACATTGTCCACCGATCAATAATGTGTGTATAGTTTCTATGATTAGCCTCCCCATTAGCTCCTTTAATTTTTCCTCAAATTCTTCCATCAATACATAATTTACCCCTTTTCTCGTTTATATAGTACATGAGAAAGATAATAATGAGAAATTAATTAAAAAATGATGATAGTGAACTAATAATGTAAACAAATATGGATTTTCAGACACAATTATATATATTATATGGATTTCCAAATGAACTACTTGGGATCTGGAAATTGAGAGTGGTTTCTTGTCGGGATTCTAATATGTATATATTGGGATATGTCTATTGAGGTTACTTATTCGAGTGTTACATTATTGGGATGCCCCATCCTATTTCATCGGATGATAATTATGATTATTATTGATTGAATAACACAAGATGAGATTCAAGGGATCTTTCCTAGAGCATAATTGTTTTAATATCATCAAGAGGTCTTGAATATGGATTTTTACATAATTCTTCACATCCCCTTATTCAAGGCTGTCAGTCATGGAATTCCAAAACATTATTTGGATATCCAAAGAGGAATTCAATTCGCATTACTGGGAATTAATATATTTAATTTACATCAATATCAGGATGTTTGATGTATAATTTCATGTCATTACATATATTTTGGTCTTGGTGTTTCACATCAATATTGGGTATTCATTAATTGCATTTACAGAGTTTGGTTTTGATGTTAGTCAGGGAGTTTCATATGATTATTAAGATGGTTTATATTACCTTTCACATCACTTTTTGGATATTGAGCATAAATACTCACATTAATGATTGGGAATGATGGGATTGGGGTTCCATATCCCAATTTGATGTATTGTATTATGGCTCGTCATTAACAGTGAGACACTGGTGATGTTTGTCATTGATGCATTGGTTTCACTCCCCTATTCTTAGTTAGTACAATATATATTATATACATCTAACATGTGTATATATATATATAAATTTTCACACACACAAAAACAAACACACACTCACACACACACACACACACACACATATATATATATATATATATTTCGTGACATAGAACTTGAGGCATTTTAGTAGTAGTAGTATAAGAATGTATCATCATCCAGGATTATAGAACTAAAGATAATTTTTTGTTTATTCTATTTATAACTTTCAGTTACGTTACTTATAGGCTAAGAAACATCCATGAGCATGGACTTAAGATAATATACTATAGGTTCACCATTCTGGGTGGTCTATTTATATATCATCCTCAAACACTGTATTTAAATCTCAGTGCTCAGGAACACATTAATAATTAATTTTTGTTGAGTGTGGACAATTAATAGATCACGATGAGTCCTAGTTTCACTTATCGAGGGGATATGTTAGTGTGGATTCTTATGATCGGGATGAAAAAGATCGACAGTTTCATGGAGACCAGTCATGTCATTCTTATTAGATATATTAGTAGATCCATGTTCAATTATGTCATTTACATTTATGTTATCCTTTTTATTTGATCATCCAAGTGGGTGTTCAGTTATTATATATATCACATTGTTATTTGTGAGTTTCTGGAATCCCATTTTTTATAGAAATTTTTAGAGTTATTTAATTTTCTCTATAATTATTTAATATTTTAAATGAATTATTTTTATTTTATTTGGATAGTGACATTGATATGATGGTATATTCTTCTAAAAATACACACTACAACCAAGATATGAGTTAGAGCCTCTAGCTTTTAAGGAGGGGTTCTTGAGTTTATTTGGTGAATTTCCTTAGTCTAATAGATTATTTAATGCTTGGATGGGATGTTACAATGTAGAATCATAGTACTTCTAGTATATTATCATTACTGTTTGGGATATGGTAGAATGTAATAGTTGGAATGTGTAAAAAGTTTATTTTTCTATTGGAATGGTATGTTGAGAACTCTGATTCTAGTAACTACTCCATGTTTTTAGAGATATATTATTTTATTCATAAAATTCTATGTTAAAAAATTTTATCACTTTATCAATAAGTGAATCAAATGATATTAATATATTAGTATTTATGAAATATTTATGCCTCTTTTTCAATTATCTAGAGGATAGTTATTGATTTTGACTCTTGTACTATAATAGAAATAATCATATCACGTATTATATATGGTATATAATATCTAAAATTTATATAACATCATGTCTCTAATTATTACAAATAATGGGGCCCAAAAATTTATCATGTAAAAAGAATATAAATGTGGGTTTCTTACATATGTTTGTGGTATAATTTTACTCACCTGGACTAACTTCTATGTATTTAAATCCCTCTAATTCTACGGTATGTAGATCTATGTTTAAAAATTATGTATTGAGGTTTATGAATCATACCTTAAGCACAAGAGTTATAGTGACCCTAGTAGGTCGATATGGAATTTGATTCCTATGTGTTAGATCCCTTAAAGGGGGTTTTTATCTTGGTTTTATTATTTAATGTACCAATAAATTCTATATTGATTTATTGTGTATCCTGTAATGATATTATACATAACCAAACCATGTGTTGGTTGGAAAAAATAAAATTGATATTATAATAGTTGATATTTTATAACCTTAGTTGTAAATGTTTTTAGTAGATGGATTTTTTCTAGTCTAAATATTCATGTATTCTTTTTTATATACAATTAGATTAATTTTTAAGAAAACCTATATGGTTTCCCAATATATATACTTATAAAATTTTTTGTAACCCACATTCATTCATTATTATCTATTCAGGTCCTATAGGGAAATATCAATGAGATCCTAAACATTTATAATGAATTAGTCCTCAAGGGGGTGTTACCATATATGGATTCCAATTGAGTTTCAACTAGTTGTCTTTTAATGGATTATATAATAATAAAATAAGGTTCAGTCCCATATCTGTATATTAGAGTGAATGATTTTGATTCTTTTTTTTACTTAGAACCACGTACATCAATATTTGGTATAATTATGGGAAACAAAAAAATGGTTTTTTCCAAGATTATGGATTCCCTTTGTAGTAGTGGTAATGTTTTTACTATCCTCTAGATAATGACATATAGGATGTGACTTTGTTATAAAATAAATGGTTGGTGACCAATTTGGTTTTTAGGGAAACACCATTGGTTCATGATAATGTAGACTAGATTATGTGTCAAGGAATACTTCATTGCCTATCCTCGAGGATTAGTAGTTGCGCATTCAATGGACTAATTTATGAAACAATTCCATGTAATTGGATGTCAGGGAATAAAACATGGTGTCATTTAGATACTCAATATTGATGAGGTGGCCCAAGGATTCTTTAGGATTGTTTATATTTAAGTGATATGTAGCACAATTATATAGACCTTATAAAAGAAGACACCTAGGATATTTAATTAGTTTATAATTTTATGTATTTCTTCACATGTTAATGATAAAATTGTTAAATTGATGTGTCTACCTATTTATGCTGAGAATGGATTGTTTCAATGTCATTCTAGATTCGTGGATTCCAAAGAAATGTGATAATATGTAATATTCTCAGACGTGGTAGAGGATACATAGAGATTAAATTGGGTAAAATGTTATGAATGATGTAGAAAAAAACCCATTCCAGTATTTATATGAGGTGATAATGTATCATAGAGAGATATAAATTGATATCCACAGAATCTCGGTGTACATCATGATTGGTACAATCATGTCTTATATCATGAAATCATCCTATGTATGTTTAGAGAGAATAAGATATAACAAAATATTTTTAATTATATTTTCTATTTTAGGAATTAGACTAAAGGGATTTTATATTGAAGAGAGGAATATGGTGTGCCACATGGTGGGAAGATCGCCATTTTCTATTTGAGGGTGGTGAATCTTTTCAAGGATTAAATGTTTTATTTTTTCATAGAAACCATTCATGGGAAGAAATAATGTGACTTGTTGTGACACTTCATGATTTTAACACTAGTATAATCAGTTATACTGACGACAATAATATAATTCAATAATGGAATGATAGTTTTTATATGGTCACTGTTTTAAGGTGATGAAACCGATACTCATATGTTGGGGAATACCAGATCATTTTCTATTAAATTTATTATATTGTGGATGATTTATAGAAGCTTTTATATCATTAAATATATGGTCATGATATAATACTTATGTATATACTCAGGATGATAGAATTTCTACTGTTTTATCAACAACTATTCTCTAGAACATGAAGCTATATAGTTGGGATATTTCAATGACAACTGTTTTTCCAGATTGTGAAATTCATCATAAATTTGAATTTTATTCTTCATCTTCAATGAAAAGTAAATTGGTCTTTTTAACTGTAAATATGATATTGGATTAATTGTTTTGTCACAGTGATAGTCCAGAATAGGTTTCTTACCCTATTAATTTATCTTGTTTGAAATATTAGTCATTCAAAAATGGGAGTATCATGATGTTTGAAGGGGTTCACAATTATATAATCTCAATCAAACCATGCATAATTTGGGAACACAGACTGTTTTTTATTATGAATTAAGGAATCCCACTCTTTAGAGTATATGAGATATAATAGGTATACACACTCGATAGTGGTACATAGTTGTGTATCCTAATAAATGGTTTGATGAACATATTGGAACCACATGTTGTATATTTGGGTTTCATTCAATATATTCATACTCGTCCATGTGGTATAGAACATTTCCAGAAAACCCATCTTAGGGGACTCAAAAATATATATTGCATTGTTATACCCAGTGTGGGTAACACACCATGTGGAAGTCCATAACTAGGCTATATAAAATTTCCAAACTATGTCAGGTACATGGGTAGGTAACCCATGTAGGGTAGTAGACATGTGTATGTCCTACATATCTAGTTATTTTTTTATAGACAATTTTTGGATAAAATTCATTTATAGGTGGTGATTGGGGAGTACATTTGAAATACAATGGTATACACATTGTGTACTTATACCTCTCTATCATTTTAATGGTTTTCCATTTTTGACAACCATGATTTAGAGTTGCATATTGGTGTACTCAATTATTAAATAGTTTTCCAATATCCATAACACTATTAGAACCCTTGAGGTGATTAGAGAATTCTTAATCATCATTTTCGGGTAAATGAGTTCTATTGGATTGGTGATTACTCTAGTAAATTATTTTAGTCATCTACTGAGAGTTAGAACCTGATCTGAGATCAGACATGTACTATATTTATTTATTATTTTTATTATTGATTATCCCTTATTAGAGTTTACATAATAATATATACCCTACTAGACTAATAAGTTATGATAGTATCTGTTTCCAATAATCCCTTATAGTATGACTTCACATATGTTTTGACCTAGAAGATACAACATAGGATAAATTGAATTATTTAATTCAGTCTGATCATACCTTATAGAATTCCTCTTATGTTTGACCTTGTGGTTCCCATATAGCATTCCTCTGCACTTTCCTCAGTAGATCTTCTATGGGATTCCACTATTTACAACTCATTTTGTGCATTTGGCATGAGAAACATCTATATAATTATATTTTTATATGATCATTTATAGGATACCTCATATTAGTTACAGTCCTTAGGTGTCCATGTATGATTCCACCCATTTGTATGATATAGGGGACATAGTTTGTTCCTCTGTGTTGGACTGACCATAATATAATACATTGGGTTTGGGTGGATATGGTATCCAATTTCATTATATAATATGTACAAAACATATAATCCCATGAGGATATTGAAATAGAGGTGGGTTTTTGAATTATTGAATCATTTATCAATCATTCATACATTCACATCATTTTTCTTAATATATCATTGATTTTTAGAGGTGATTATATGATTATGTATAACGATCCTAAAATTATTCAATAAATATATGGATTTTATTAGTTACTCCCTGTGTTAAGGTTGTAGTGTCTTGTTATATATTTGGATTCTTTGGTGAAATTATGGTGATCACAGTATTCAGACTTCTTGTTTGACATTTACATTATTGAGATGTCTAGACATATTTCCTAGGATTTGGCTTGTGATCCATATTGATTGGGGATTCATATATTTTATTCCATGGATCTCACCTTGACCCTATTTTTTTATTGTCACTAAGAGGACTTGGTTAGGGATGTTGGACTTGATGATAAATAGCACATGTGTCTAAGGTGTTGTAAATAGTGTTTAACATCATTGTTGGGTTGTTGGACATGATTAATCATGACCCTTATTGGGTTTTTAGATGTGCCATTTCAAATTATTATTGGGATGTTGTACATGATGTTTGACATCATTATTTTGATGTTCAACAAGGAATTTCACATCATTATTATGTTGTGGGGAATAATGTTTCATACCCCATGTTTGGAATGTTGGACTGGAATTTCATGGCACAATTTTGATATCAATCATGGTGATTTAATTCATTGTTATGATTTATGGAATGAAGCAACACATCATTGTTTTGGGATATTTGGAAATAGTATTCAATTTTCCTATTTGAATGATTGGGATAAGAGCCTATGTTAGACATGACCCATCATTATTTTATTCAAGGATTATTAGGCCTCATGAATTATGTCTAAGATATTAATACACTTATATATATTACACACATAAATAATATATATATATAATCTAATCTAGAGTAAATCCATTGTTGGCTGAAGAAAGTATCATCAATCAGGATTACAGACCCAATGATAGATTGTGTAATAATTTTATTAAATTTTTTTATTTTTTCAATGTAATATAAAATAATATTTCAAGAGAATTCACTAATTAAATTAGATTTTAGGTTCCCCATTGGTGGTTTCCTATTATGATTTATTTCTCATACCAAAATGTGCAGCTCATTGTGCATGTAGTCCACATGTTTTATTTTAGATTAATCATGGATGAAAGATGTATAAAAATGATCATATGGTTTACTAGTTGAGAAAAATACACTCATGTGGATTATTTTTATTGGATTATATTTTATTGAAAATTTAATACATTATATGTTTTTGGTTCATCTCATAGATTGGAATAGCTATATTTACATATTTTCATCCTTATTTAATATTATATTTCTTATTGGATTATCCTAGTGGGTGATCTTCCATTGTGTTTATGACATATTTATTCTGGATATTATTTAATTAAATTTTCATGAACCATTGATTAAATTTTATGAGTTTGTACTAGGATTGTTTACTAATATGATGGGTGCTTTATTATTTTCACTAGAAATTAACAATTATATCAGGGAATAGTATACTCTTGGATACAAACTAGTACTTATATAATATTAAAAAAACCTATAGTGTATATTGAATAATTCTGTAGAACTTAGGGAAAAGTTTCACCAAAAACATATTAAATGGAACCCGAGAGAGAACATTTAAATATAGAATATCAATCACTACTATTTTTTTAAACGGTATTAAATTTTCATCATTATAACATAAAATGTATGTTAATATTCAACATTAAATATTTTAGTAACCGTACACATTATTTAACCAATTTTATTAAATAATAAACAATAGTTTTCAACTGGGAAAAAAGTTATCAAATTTTCCTTATAAGTCATAGTTAATAAAATATATTATTTTTATATATTAATATATGTTCATGAATTTTTAAATTGATTAAATATATACATTTAATTTACTCTCATGAATATATAGTTAAAATACATTGATTAAAATTTAATATTTCAAAAATTGGGATTATTGTTATGTTTATAACCTCCAAATCAGTATCAATAAGGATTTCATTTTTTAAGATAAATTCAATAATTAATTACCTTTCGATTATTCATGACTGTTATTTTGAGAGAATAAAATTATCCCTATATGATGGGTTTTATGTAATTAACCAGTCAATTTCAACCTAACAAATCACTCAATTATTCATGGGAGATTACTATAGAGACATTAATAGTCATTATAAAATGAAAACATTAGTCTACATTTTAATGGAATCTCATTGAAATTTACTCACCCTCTAAATAAATTAAAACATTAATATGATTCATTAATGATATATCATGATATGTCAAAACATTAATGGTCTGTTACTTGTAAATAATTAGTTCCATAATATAATCCATCCACTCATGTAATAAAAACAAATAGAAAATGTTACAACTCAAAAAAATATGAAAATGGGTTATGAAATATAGGTTATTGGTGAAAATAAAAAATATTATTATATATGTGATTAAATGTATAAAACAAATAAAAAACCATATATTAAGATACAATTCCAATTTTTAGGAGAATGTAATCTTATTAGGACCTCAAACACCACCATTTTTCAACATTTAAAAATGATAAAGAATGAATACAAGGATCTCAATCCACTAAATATTCATTCTTCCCATTACCTATAATATACATTTTAAATTCTAAACGTGTTCCAACATGTGGATGTTGGAATTTTCCAAATACATTACATGATAACATAACGAACTGTCATAATTACATTCAGAAGTTAAACATCCCACCCCCAGTCATTTGAATGAGATGAGAATTGTTAGTACAGTTAATTGGTTGAACCCCAAGAAACCAAGTGCCATAAATAAATTACAAGCTCTAAAGAAAATATTTGTGTTTTTTCTCTTTAAATTTATTATAACATTAAAAGAAAAAATATATACATCAAAATAAACTATATGATGAGTTATTAAATGAAATAAAACTCTTGGAAAAACACGAACAACTACAATATTAGAGTAACAATGGAGCGAGGAATATCAACTGAAAAAACAGCAACAGAGTTTTTTTCAAGACATACATGTGGCATGATACCATGAACCACCTAATTTATCCCATATCATCAACCATAACATTACACACCCTTTGTAAAACGATATATCACTTGAGAAATATGACACATTTTTTTGACTCAATATATGGAATTTGATAATTCACCAAGGATCCAATGAATGGTGTCAGTATAAAATTTGTAAGAAATCATAGATACATCAAAGCACGTATCATAATAATTATAATTTTTATAATATTTCTTATAAAAAATTTGGAAATGTTGATAAATTGTTTATATAAAAACTATCTGTGGAATACATGTGAAGGAAAACCATAATAAGGATATTACTATTATATATACATATATATATCATAATTGACTTCATGTTTACAAACACATAGCTCCAATAAACTGTTCTTGGTTTACTTCTTATTGTGGTACTCATTGAACATTATCTATCCTACCATTATGTTGACACATCTGATGAAAATCCCTATATATTTACTACACTCCATTCTAATTACCCAAATTCTATACCAATACATTTCACATTAAACAATTTATCCATTAAAGTCATTTCATGAAATTTATTATCTACAATAATAACAAAATACAATTTTAAATTCATTATTTTAAAATTTTAATAAAAGGGGGTTAATTAAAAAAGAACAATTTTCAAAAAATAACATAACAAAAACTAACAATGATTATTTCAACAAAATAAACTATTTATGTGTGAACCCATGTTTTCTTGGACTACAGTTTTGAGCAGAAATTGTAATTTTTGATGATGGATGCTTGTGAGGGGTAAAATTATATTTTTCTCTAAAAAGTCTATCAAAGATTATTTTTCTGACCACATCGTTGGCCATGAAATAGATTTTCTAACCTAGGATAGAGGTTTGGTGGAAATCTAAGCTGATCTAATTTTAGGAGAATATTTAATATTTAATATTATTAAATTAATATATTAAATTTTTTGTGTAGGTTTGTTTGGAAATAACTTTTAAATGTAGTTTCAGATTGGGATTCCATGTATGTTGTTGAGTTTAGAATTGGTAGTTTAGCATAAGGATGGCATAAACTCATGTGGGGTGCTTGGGCCGACCTGGGATCCCTTTTTCTTCTATTCCTTTTCCATTAATTTCATACTTTTATCTTCCTTCTTCCTTCCTCTTTTGCATGCTACATATGTGATCCTCCATGGCCATGACATTAGGGAGGTTTTTGATTTTAATAAAGAGGTAGAGTTTAGTGGTAAGAGGGGTGACTATTAAAAGCTCCTGATGGGATGATCCAGCAAAGGGCAACCATGAGCCGTGAAATCAACTGATGATTCAATGGTTTCTTCCTGAAGGTAGGTACGTATATATTTTCGAAATAGATCTTCTTTAAAAATGTTTTTTTCATTTCATTAATGCCTTATATTTCTTACATATAGCCACTTGAGGCCAGATATGTTATTTCAGGGGCAAAAATAGGCATTTTGAGCATTTTGAGGGATTTCCCATCGGAAAACCCAAAATATACAACATTTGATCCAGGGGAACACCCCGTGTGTTCTTCTCATTCAGGGAAAATGATTTTTTCCAAAGTACATGTTGTGTACTTGGGGTACACACCATGTAGTGGTGGCGGTGAATAATTCCCATAGGGTTTCTTGTTTTTTATTAGCTTTCTCAGATATATAATTTTGGTGTTGGCTGAAGCAGTTACATGTCAGTGGGTTTACAGACTCATAGATGTACATAATGATAGATGTCTTTAGTGTCTTGATTTCCAACTCAATTCCCTCCCACAGGATGTCCAAAAGATCATGATAATGGTCCCATGTATCGACTGTTGGGTTGGTTTCTTGTTATTTGGTTCACCTAACCATGAATATTCATATTTATGTATATATGTATAGGTATGGGACTATACATGAGTACATAAATTAATATAGAAATCCATTTTTTTACTTTACAAGTTGATAGGGATTACATACCCGGAGGTCGATTTTGTTTGCACGTTTGGTTTACTACCTCTTTTTGTGTTTCAGTGAGGCTGAGCACGTTGGTGATGCATTCACTTTTAGCAGCACCGTTATAGGTTTCTTTTCACGGTGCCCTACTGAGATTATTTCTCACCCCTTCATGTGAGCCTTTGTGTGTGTGTATACATTATTTCTTCATTTTTAGATTGATCTTGAGTTGAATGGTGTGTAAGACTAAGGCCTATTCATGAATGATTGAGTGGAGCTACTCGAGAGGTTTTACCGATCAGGCTGTTGCAGTTCGACAGTGTCTGCAAATTGGGTACGTAAGTTGTCTTAGAGTTAGTAGTTAAGCCCTGTACATTTACTTTCAGCATCTATTTTAATTGTATCTGTATGGTTGGCCTAGTGGGTGACTATATTTTTATTTTATTGCATATCTATTCAGGATTTTACAACATTTTACTATTTCAGTTTGTTTTATTTCAGTTTCATATTAGTTCCACAATTTGTTTACATTCCATTGTGTATGATACATTGTTATTTCCACCATTCTCTTACTCTTGTATGAATGGAATAGTCACCCACTATCAATCCCAAGGCGCTCACTACTAGTCGGAAACCTTTGTCATGTGTGGAGGCGACCTTGATGCCTTGAGGCGAACCGGCTCAGAGCACTGGTTTTATGGCTTCCAGGTCAGGACATTTCAAAGTGGTATCCAAAGAGTATTCTTTTCCAGGTATTTAAAATTTGGGATGTGGTAGAAAATAGTATTAGGAATGTGTTGGAACATGTGATGGATATCAGTCTATTTCATCAAGAACACATATTCCCTTAAGAAGTCTTGGTTACCATTGGTTTGGATTGCTGATCTGATTTTGTGATGTTGTTGTTGTATATGATTTTTTACCTGAGAGATGCACATGTTGTGTGGTGTTTTTATTTACAATGGATATCTGGATCTTAGACATTTGTAAGATTCAAGGCAAGGATTTTGAATCTCAGATACTAAAAGAAAGATTTGTCTCATGCATCATACTAGGAACGTAGTATTCACAACATATAGGCCTCATAGTTTGTGTTTTTACTGAAGACTGATTCTTTTTAGTCTTCTTACACATACTTTTTACTATGATGGTAGTTTTGTGGATCTACGTTGTGGCATTGGTGTGAGGATGAGGACTTGGTCCCCATTCAAGGGTGGTGCAGTGACCCCAGTTGGTCTATATGGAACGTGATTCCTTTCTGTTTAACCCCTTATTGAGTATTGTTTATCATTTAATAGTTTAACTAGTCGTGTCACTGAGTACGATTCTGATAGATACCATGTCCATTCTTGTGAACAATAAATCCTTGAGGTATTTCCCTATACAGATTCATGATGAGTGTCATTTCATATTTTCTCTTTTATTGGTTGTAACCATTAAGGGGAAGTTCCTTATGAGGATTCATGGAGAGTACTAGGGACATCATAGGTCTTGTTTTGTTTAGCTTTCACCCTCATTGGTTTTTGTGATCATTACCTTCTTTGATTATATTTGGATCTTTTGGGATAAGTGGTTAGACCTTGTGTCCCAGTTTTGTGGTGTCTTTTATAGGGATAGGTGGGAGACATAGAGACCCTTGGTTTTGACTCAAACCCTTATAGGTAGATGTACTTCCTATTCTAGGGAAACCTATGTGAGGATGGTCGGACCGTGTTTTCCATTTCCTTTTGGTGATTCTTGTTTTTCACGACACTCTTTGACGGGCAGTACTGTTTGTGTGCATGGCCTGGTAGACCAGTGTTTCTGATGTTTCGGTCGATGGTGGCATCATTTGAATCTAAACCAGTGAGTGGATGGGAATGAGACAATGACCATTTTTTATACTTTTCATGGTTTCAAACCTCATAGGTTGTGTTGGAATGTCCTTATGTTTTAGAGGTGACTTTTTGAAATGTCGGGTTACCATGAAATGGTTGACTCGTGCTCGAATCCTGGTCTGGTTTGGCAGGATGTTAACGTTTCTCAAAGGGAGATGGACACACATTTGGTGAAATCATATTTTACTCCTATTATACACAATCAATCACTATCTTGATTCATCTTGAATATGCTGATAGAGCTTTGACCCTACATCAAGCATTTTTTTTAATGTTCATCCCTGTTGGGGATGGTACCTGTTCTGGTTGAGCTCTCAGAGCAGTGTAAGGAAATCCATATGGTGGGGAGTGAACCATTGGCATTTTTAGGGTGGTTTTCCTTTTTTTGGTCAAAATATGGTGTTTTCTAGTGGGCTTTTGAGCTCAGAGTTTCTTTTAAGATTATGATAAGGGCATTTTAATGGTGGGGAGTACCAAATTGGTTGTAGTTGAATTTCTTCTGTGAAGAAGATAGTTGTTAAATCTATATGACTAGCCTTTGAAAAATCTAGAGTTATTTGTTGTATAGATTCTCAAGTAGGATGCATGGTTGTTGGTCCTTTTTCTGAGCTTCTCAGGGACATGAAGGTTTATGGTGGAGAGTTTGTAAGATCCCATGTTTTTCTGAACTATAGTATTGAGAAGAAATTTTAATTTTTATGGTTGGATGTTTTTGAGGGGTAAAGTAATCTTTTACCCTAAAATTTGACCTCAGATAATTATTATTACCTCTATATTGGTCCCAGAATAGAGTGTTTACCCTAGGCTATGATTTTGGTTGAAATCTGAGATGTTCAAATTTAATTGAATATTGAATATTTAATATTATAAAATTGAATATCAAATTATCTGTGTAGGTGAATTTGAAAATTACTTTTAGATGGAATGTCAGGTTGAGATTTGGTCTACGTTGTTGAGTCTAAATGGGGAGTTTAGGAAAGGGAAGTCCTAAACTCATGTTGGGAGTCAAGGTATGCCCGAGACCCCTTTTCATCTTTTCCTTTTCTTTTATTTTCATTATTTTTTCTTCCTTCATCCTCCTCATTTCACACACTCCATTTGTGATCCTCCTTGACTGGAAATTTTGGGAGGTTTTGGATATTAATCAATAATGATAGTTTAGAAGTAAGAGGTGTTCTGATTCGATGCTCTCACAGCACTGATTCAGTGAAGGGAAACCGTGAGCCTTGAAATAATCCAAAGATTTGGTGGTTTCTTCCTGATGGTAGGGTTGTTTTTGATTTTACCATTAATCACCTTTAATCATGTTATTTTATATCTTTAAATCCACCTATTTCAAACTTGTGGCCCATTCAGGTCGGATATGTTTTTTCTGGGGAGAAAATGGGTGTTTCAGGTATTTTGAGGGATTTTTTGTTGGAAAACGCAGAATACACGACATGTGTTCTCGGGGAACAATCCATGTGTTACTCCCTTTTGGGAGAAGATTTTTTTTTGAAAAGTACATTTCGTGTAGTTGGGGTACACGCCATGTATTGGTGGTCATGTGTCCGTTCGGGTGTAAAAGGTTCACGGAATTGTGGTTTTTAAGGATTAAATGTCATGTACAATTTTTACATGCCATGAAGTGGCACATGGGCTTGTGTTTGGGTTAAAACACACACGGGATGACATTTTTTGAAGAGTACACATTGTATACAGTAAATTACACATCGTGTACTATTACACAGGCAGGCCCCATGTGTCTTGCCATGTGTTCTGGCCATTTACTACTTTGACTTAGTAGTTTTGTGAAATCTTGGGCCCTCGATGTCATAATTGGGCGTGTGAATAGTCCATTTGAAACCATTTTTCATGTATATCTCAATGGTGGAATCCTTCTTAAATGTAGAGGTCATATAAATGATTTTTTCGGGTTTATTTTTTAATGGAGTTGTTCTTCTTCCAGTTATCGATTTCATTTTTCACATTAGAGTGAGACATTGAAAGGGTGATAGGTTAGGTGTTCGGAACAACTTAGTTGAAGCCTTTAATATAAAATTAAATGTGAGATATTTCCCATAAACTATGCTTTAGAGGATGTTTCTCATGCGAGAGATTCCCTTCTGGCCTATGTGACCATGAGATCGGGAACTTCCAAGGATCCCCTGAAGGATGCCTTTACTTTTGTGCTGACCTATGGAGTCCCTTTTATGATGTATATCCTATTATTAATTTAATTGGATCCATGTTTTAGAATCCTTATATTGTCATCCAATTTAGGATCTCGTGAAGTATTCATCCCAGACCCTTCACTAAGGATACTATGTATGATTCCATCAGTCTTGTTTACCTAGGGGATCCCGAGTATGATGCATGCTCAGTGTTTGACATAAGGGAACCAGTAGGTGCTCATTGATTTACCAACACTAAGTTGTTACATCGGGCATGGGTAGTGATAGTGATTAGGTGTCACCTAGAACTCGTTCCAAACTGGTATTCCCATTGTGCTATGGATGTAGTGTTGTGTTGGGAATTCGGGCCACTTGCACTCGTTTGTTTATATCTGACTTGGTTTGTTGATGCAGTATTGGTTAGCATTGGTGATTACTGGTTGGTGGCTATTAATCCTAACACAATGTGTCTCTCTTGTTTTTTTGGGTGCCTATTATTCCTTGTGTTTCTGAGTAAAGGTGGATGGTTTTTGAATATGGATATTTTCTATGTGATGGATGTGTTGCCCATGTTCGGTTTGATTTGAAAATATGGTCTAGCCTTGCTAGTTAGGATCCTTGTTTCCAATGCATAGTGTTGTTTGGATGGAGTGATTTTTTTACATGATGTGATATGTTGTAGACTATTATCCAGGATGTTCTTGACTTTGACTTTGGCTTCCATATATATCGTTGTGCACGATTGACTTGCGCAGGGCTGTGGGAACCTGGTGTAGTAGACCATAAAGGGAATTTATGTTGAGGGCTTCCCCAGAGTGTCTGTTTACTTTTCATGTTACGAGACCATATGGGGGATAGACTTTGATTTCTCTCTCATAGTGTAATTAGTTCAACATTGTGGGACTACAGGGGGAATTGTATGTTTTTAGATTTCTCCGGCTGTCTATAGTTACCGATATGAGACTACAAGTGGAATTGACAGTGAGTGCATCCTCAAAGAGTTTTTAGTTAAGCTGCCATAGAGGGGATAGATAATGAGTACATCCTTGAGGGTTTCTTGTGTTTTATGGGTTAAACCAGAGGGGAACGGTTGTGAGTACTTTCCAGAGGGTTGGTTTTTTGAATTATCTTGTTCTGAGATATAATTTCGGCAATACCCGAATAAGGTACATGTCAATTGGATTATGGACCTAGAGTTCCACATAATGATAAATGGAATGAGTGGCAGGACATCCAACTCAATTCCCTTGCACATGATGTCCAACAGATCATGCATATGGTCGAAAGTATTGTCTACTTGTGTGGTTTCTTGTTATTTGATTCACCTAATGATTAATATTCATATTTATGTATATGTGTATAGTTATGGGACTATAAATGTGTACATATATAGATATGGAAGTCCATGGAGGCACATACCTAGGTGACATGGGTTACATAACCTGAGTTTTAAGGTGGTTTCATGTTTGGTTTACTTCCTTTTGTTGTGTTCTAGTTATGATGAGCATGTTGTTGTTTCATACAATTTTAGCAGCACCATTATATGTTTCTTATCAGGTTTCCCTACAGATATTATTTATCACCCTTCCATGTGCACCTCGGTGTATGTTTAGACCTCATGTATTATTTTCATGTTGACCACAAGTATCATGGTGGATAGGGTATAGGCCCAATTTTTCATGGTCGTGCGGAGCTGCTCGAGTGGTTCTACTGATAGGGCTGCTACAATTCGACAATGTCTGGTGATTGGGTACGTGGGTTGGATCAGTGTTAGTAGTTGTGCCATGTTCTTTTACTTTCAGCATCTTTTGAACATGTATCTATATGATCAGCCTAGGGGTGACTATTTATGTATTATATTGCTTAGATTTTTCAGATTTTATAACATTTTACTATTATAGGTTGTTCTATTTCAGTTTTTTACATTTCCTCACACTATTTACTTTCCTCTGTGTATGATACATAGTAATTTCCATTGTCTGTTTACTCTAGTATGAGGGCATAGTCTCCCACCATCACACCCTATCCCCTCGGTGCTAGTCGGAAGCCTCTGGCATGCGGGGAGGTGCTCTTGAGGCCTTGTGATGAACCAGCTAAGAACACCAGTTTAGTGGATTCTAGGACAGGACACTACATATTACATTATAAAAAATAAAATTAATCCCATTAAATTAAAAAATGAATAATTATTATAGAATAAATTGAGATTAGAGATAAGCTACCAACTATTCAGTATATGGTTAAAATGTAAGATGGTATTTTTTTTGAAATTCACATGAATTTTCAAACAATAATTAGATCCAAAAATATTTCATCATGTTCAAAAACATAAGGAACAAATATATCAATGGTATAAATGATCATGAATTTCATCTGAGAAATTATTATAGGATGAAAATGGAGGGTAAATAAATGAGAACTATCTGATGATGATGGATCTCCAATGAAAATAGATTCTTAAATATATCGCTTTGAAGAAAATGAAATCAACATAGGATCCTATGCAGGAAGGGGATTTTGAAAACAATGATATATTGGGAAAAATAAAAAATTAGATTATTAATATGACTTAAAAATAAATTTAGGATCCCAAAATACATTTCACAATGTTTTGAAAAAATATTTCTTAATCCATGATTTTACTATGTGTTGTTACTGTCTCTATACATACCATCAAATGGTTGTATCATATGGTTTGAAAAACAATGGTATAGTTTATTTAACCTAAATTTCAAATTGAATGTTTTCTCCTGGGATCCAAAAGGGATTAACAAATACATTTTCCAATAATAATCCAACACTAGGACACCAACCATAATCGTACAGGGTATCATTGATATATTTAATTGTGTCTACTACCCCAACACAAAATGTTCACCTCCATACAAACCTACAAAACATTCCAACATATTCTGGAGATACATGATGAATTTCCAATGACTTATATAACATTAAATTAAACAAAACATGTGTAATTTTCTGGACACAATGGGTGTTACATGCTCCCCAACATTAGTCTAGACATCCTAAAAATTTTGAATACCTTATTCTTGTTGGATTATTCCTGGCCACTGCTCTAAATTTCGTTTTAATGTTAACCAATATCATTCTAAATCATAAAATTATACAATAAGAAAAGGAAAAATATATTCTTTTTTCCATGAAAGAGAATTTTTAACTACCTTAAAGCCTTATTAAAACATGAATATATATAGAATATATTTAATATCCAATATATTCGCCTAGAACCAAATGGTCTGGATCCGAATGGTACTTATTATATTGAGAATCATCATTAACATTATGCATATAACTATAACCTATAGGTAATTCCAATTGATAATAAAAATACTAAATTGATCAACTATCACACTGGTTTCCACTTAATAATTGGATAATGACAAATTTTACCATACAATTATTTAAAAAGTATCCATACATCTCATGTTTTGATAAATATTTTTTTTTGTTAAATTTGATAATAATATATACTCCCCTTACTAGCCTCTAAAATCTATCATAAATGATATATAAAGATATTACAATAGTCTAATTATCTATTCATATTTTTTAACTATATAAGGATGATAAACTATGGTCACGGTCAACATTGTTATAAGGGTATGCATCAAGAATTTACAGAATATTTATGTAATTATACGGCCCTAATTAGAAAAAATTGAAACTAAAGTTCCATGAATGTTAAATCTTCTCGCATATAGAGTTTAGAAAAGTCATCCTCTATATTAGATAAAAAAAAATATGTATAAAGATATCTGATTTCATGAATGTATCCAAAAACACCAATATCACAT
Source organism: Viscum album (assembly GCA_963277665.1). Lineage (NCBI taxonomy): Eukaryota > Viridiplantae > Streptophyta > Magnoliopsida > Santalales > Viscaceae > Viscum > Viscum album. The sequence continues at coordinate 1,645,685,326 of OY728145.1, forward strand.
ATTATATCTACACTATTTTATACAGATTGGTCCCACAATACTATTTATATTTTCTCCCATTCAAATTTTAGAATAAGTAATAAATGTATCATACCATCTGGTCATAGGTGTTCAACAATGACCTATTTAATAGTGCGGTGTATCATGATAAATGATACAAATTAAATATTATTCCATCCATCAAAACATTTCTCTCATTTATAAATACATAATTTGGTTTATCTTTTTATTTTCCCATCATGAGTAGTGGTAAAGAGAAATAAATTGTTCCTGGTAGTTTTAAATTACCAAAATCGTTTTTCTAAATTGAAATAATGAACTCCCATCCACCATAAAACCATCAATTGTGTCCCCAACATTTTGTTTTGTCCTAATTGTTGGAAATTGACTACAGGAGGCCCAATATTATATAACATTCTCAAAACACATGTGAAAAAGGTAAAATGTTAGAAAACTTCAACATATTCTTTATCAACACAAACTATATGCATATAGACTATGAATACATTAGTTATCAATGATATAAGGCATATTCTACAAACTGGTCATATTACATCATATTTAATGAATTAGCATTGTAATTTCCATTGAATGGTGTATACAACATGTTGATGTAAAACATCAGCATGCATCTTATCCATCATAGTTATACTATATTCAATTCCCATGATTAGAAAATGTGTTCAACGAATTTATGATCCATGAATACTATAAATTTGAATCTAAAAATACTCTAACATCATGTCACTAATGAATGTATTAAACCTCTCAATTACAAATACTATTGTGTTTTATTTTCTAAAGAACTCATAACTATATTATTCATTAATCCTCAACATGGTCTCTCAATATGATAACACAACCTAACCTAGATCTACATGAATCACAACAGACCACATTCCCATGTCCAAATTCCTGCATCGTAAGTTCAGGTGATGAAGTAAATCATACCTTAGCATGTAGTTATTATTTATTACAATTATCACCCCATTTTAAAGGAAAAAATTATTTATTAAAACATTTATCAATGATTCATGTATTTAAAAAATAAAAATCAATGATTCAATAATATCAAGATAAGCCAATTAGCCTTAGTATCTTAGTAACATTTATTGATGGGAAAACTGATAATATCCTCATGGTTTTTATGATATATTAGGAATACTCATTAAAAAATGTGATGTATAAGGAGACATAACTATTATATCTGTAAATCAATCATTAACATATTATCATTAGGTACATGTTTCTAAAAGATACCACATTGTATATTAAAGGTTTGTTTGTTTTCATATAAAATTATACAATAAACAATAATATCATTAAAAAATATAAAAAATGAATCAAGTTACATCTAATTCATCTAATTAATCAATTATATAAGAACCAATATTTACTTTATAATAACCAAGATAATAATCACATATTCATTTTTTTTAAATTTCCCCTGAAGGTTATCATGATAATATCTTCATTCTAAACTCACATATGATTATAACCTTATCATTTATATATGGAAGAGAAACACTTTTCTCCACAAAAAATTATCAAAAAAGTTGTTATTTATAGAAAAGGATAGTGATTCATTCTATTGACCTAGTTATTAATATTATAACCATAAAAAATATTATGTGTTCTAACTATATTAAAAAACTAGTGGATCTCATGATAACATAATTGTTCAAATTAAAACATTACAATATAACACATCTATATAAAGATTCAATTCCCGTGTTTTTTAATTCCATAATATAGTATATATAAGAGAACAGTTGTTAGTCCCTATTAAGAGAATATAGGCAAATCCAACTTCTATTTTATGTAAAACCCAAGAGAAATTATTATTAATGAAATTATAAAATTTGTCAATGATGGATGGAAGATTTATATTTCATAGTTTTTTAACATAAACAGTATGTTAGTACTATCAAATTATAATATTTAGTCCCAACCAATAGTCCTAAAGTCCCTTTTATTATTACATTCACACTCTAATACCCTTCAAATTTATGAATGATATCATCAAAACATGTGAAAATATCCTATATAGCATTAAAATCAATGTAAAACCTAAAGGACCTCCTCAAATATTTTAGAAAATTAATTTCATAGATTTACACCTAATGAATGTAAAATACTAAACTACTTCATCCCTAAGAAAGATATTAGAAATAGGACAAATAAAAATGCTATAAACTCACATTAACTCCTTCTCTTTAAGGATTTAAAATAAAAGGAATCTTATTGATGTGTAAACACAAGCAATTTAGTACATGATATGGGCTAGAGGAGTGTGATGCCAATATATAAAAACGTTTTTATAAGAGTTGAATTCAAAATATTTATACCTCACAAATTCAAATTCCACAATTAACTATCCATGATCATCTTCTTAGTGTAATAATGATTCTTACTATCTCTTCCATAATCTTAGAATCAATGCCAATTTTTCAAAACCAATGGATTCAAAATGTTCTTATAATTAACTTATCTCAATCAATTTATATGGTTATTTTCATTCTATCAATTATACTATATTGAATATTAGGATGTCTGAGAAGCATGTGATGATTTTTTTGCACCAATATTTAGATGTATACCCCAATAACTATTGACATTTCTCGATTTATTTTAGTTGTAAAATTAACTCATTTGTTCTATATAGTCTTCCTTCTCATGGGATCTATAAATAAATTTAAAGTATAAATTATTTATATTGGTTCATGGAATAATATTAATTGATATTACACTCTGAGTCTTAGATTTTCGACAAAATTATATGTAGTTGTCTCTCATACCCTTATTCATATCATCTGAGTTCCCCTATTTCCTATAGTTATATAGATGTTCCATCCATTTATATTTTTGAAATATATCTTTCCTCTTATGATACAGTATGTACTATATCTATAACATCAGTAATATAAATATTAACAATAAATTAAAGAATCATTGATCACTATCCAAACAGAAATATTTTTCCCATCATGGAAACAATAGTAGTATCAAATTTGTTAAAGTGATCTATGTTCATTAAAATATTTGAGTATATCATGATGGATATATTATCCTACTTCAGGATGAATAATGATGTTTTTCCTACAATTTTATAAGTGTGAGGGTATAATTATTTTTTTAAAACACATAAATGTCTTCCAATGTTATTCCATATTTGAATTAAAAAAAATAGATTTATAATACCATTATCAAGAATGATCTTCTCACAGATATGTTTCTAATAAAATAGTCAGTTTATCCAATGTACTAGAGAATATGAATATCCATGTTATTATATTAATAAGCACCACGAACTCTTACATCAATTAATCCCCAAAAATTATTGGTGGAATTTTCTTTGGAAATATTATAGAGTGTACCATTTTGGGGGATTATCATTTATATTCCTTCCCTTTATGATTATAAATTCATAAGTGATTCTTCAGACATGTTTTCGGTTTACATTTGGCTCATGTGTAAAGAATTTCAGTACCAAATTATTTTTAATTTATATGGTTTCTAAATGGGGTCATTCATAGTAACTCAATAAAAATTATATTAATTCATTTCATTAAATAAACTATAGGCCTATATATTTCGTTATCATAATACACAACAAGAACAGTAACTAGAAATTTAAAAAATTGTACATTTTTTCACTGTAATAAATAATCAAAATTGATATGAGAAATTTACTAATAGTATCTATTCTTAATAAAATTGCATGATTTAAAAACAATCATCGGCTAAACCCCTGATGATGATATAACATTACACCTATAAGTTTTTATGAACACATTTTTAATGACACCCTTGTAAACAATAATCATATAAAAAACCATAACTAAATCCTTTAAGGATTTATATTTCAACATAAATCATTATTATGTACTTGATACCATCCCAATAAATTTATTTAAAAACCATGACTGATACTATTTGAATAACCACATCGCTACTCATTGTCTTTTGAAGAGACAATGTTGTAATTACATTTGGGGAAAATCATAAGACACCAAAGGTTAGAAATAAATTTCAATGGAATACTAAGTCATTATGGGATAATTTACACATTTATAATAACACAACATAACAATATAAAATGTAAATATCCAAATCAATTATACAATTCTTGGTTATAATCAATGTGTAATGAACCAATGACTATTAGTAATATTTGTTTTCAGAATAATGGTCTCTTTTATTATATTATATTATAAAAATTCAAAACATAGAGGAAGTAACGAAAAAATTATACCATTGATAATGATCAGTACATTAATCAGATATAAAACAAATTAAATTGAAAAAAATTTCAATTAATGAAAAAAACATAAAATAGAAAAGATGGTGTTGTATAATATGTAGTGCCCCAATCTCATGGGATCATCTACCCCATAATTGAGATAATATAAATTAATAAAAATATTAGTAAAATAATATAAATTTTTTAAAATAAAAATAAGTAACCTTGGGAAGAATTTTATTTAGTATTTATGAAATTAATTATGTGGTTTATATACTATGAAATGAAACCATTTATATATAGACGTGACAATTGAAATGATAACCAAACGATTTATTGTAATTATATTACCAATGAGAATAGTGACCTGGCCATAAGAATAGTAATTTTACCTAAAAATAGTGAATTTTCATATAAAAAATTCCTCATGATCATTTTCTGTAAATATAAATATGATATTTATTAAAAAAATAAATAACTTCATAAATAACCCTACAAAAACATAGCCATGTTTATAATAATTTATATTTAAAATTATTTCATAAAAATTATAATTTTTATATAACATTTTAAAATAAAAAGTGTTTGAAATTTTTTTATAGTTTTATTTTTTAAAAAATCAGTGTGTTACAATTTTTTGTGTGTTATTTGTTGGTATGAGTGAAAAAAAGATCAATTTTCACATGAATAGTAAAAATCCAGTTTTTCAAATCATCATTCTGTCTTAAATTGAATTATCATTTATGTATTAATGGAATTAAAATTTCTAGAAAAATATTTTATTCTATGATAATTATAATTTCATCCATGATTTGTTAAATGAAAATAATCATAAATTCCAAAACTAGAAATCATTTCCATTATCATAAAGCCAAAATTGATCACTTAAAATAACAGTATATTTCATTCCTCATTATTTTGTTGTAATCTAATTAATCGTAAAAAAAGTTTTCTAATGTCTATGTACCATTATATTATATATATATATATGATTTTTATTTCTAATAATTCACAATTACATGTATTACCTTTTATAATTTAATTTTTTTACATTTAGTTTTAAAAATACCCTTCTCCTAATGTATAAACAATCTATATTCCTCCCATTTGAAAAAAACTCATCCCCAACCTAATAAAGAATAATATCATTAAAAATTAATCCCCTAATTGCCATTATAATCCTTATGTATTTAATAAAGTAATCTGAATCCAAACCTCAAGGTAATTTTAGTGCTGTAAAAGTGAATATACCCTAATGATTAAATAAGTTTTGATTAACTGTCCTCTTTCTTATTTTAAAATTTTTCCAAACCCCACAAAAAAAGCCATATAAGAATAAATTTATAGTATATTGAAATTATTTTAATTATTTTAAACTTATTTATTTTTCATTTATATATATATATATTTCAAAATTTTCTTTCCCTCTATTTCAACAATATCCAATCAAAAGTGGGTTAACCACCTATGGATACATTTCTATGTCAATGATTATAACAAAATTCATATATGGATATATAAATTTAAAGATTTTTTAAAATAATTTATTACATGTACTTTATGATTATGGAGTTAATTGTACTTATGTATTAATGTGTTTCACTCAAAATATAAAAACTAAATTAAAATGTGAAAATATAGTGAAATCAATATATGAAAACAATTTGCACATAGTAAATAGTTTTATAAAATATAATCCAATACTTATAATGAATATATTGTAGAAAAATGAATAGAATTTACTTAATTATCTATGATTTAATAATCCAATTATTTTTATTCTAGATTTATAAAATTAGACAAAAATGTCGAATTAAAGGTAAGGGGTATCTTGAACCAAATTCTTTTATTTATGGTTTCCTCTATTTGTCAATGTTAATGTCTATATTATTTATTTTAAATTTTTATTCCCTTTTATTTAATTGATATACATGTTTCAACCATTTCATTATGTTTTCTATGAAAATTATTTTTTTCAATGTGACATCTATTACATAACGATCATATCTTCTCATATTGAAATGTTTCTTGTCCACATAAGAATTATTATTTTTTATTTTTATATATGTCTAATCATATTCACATGGGAACCAAATGATTTAATTAAAATATTTTGAATTATGAAATCCTTTTCTTTGGGTTTATTTCATAAATATGTTGGTTATATGTTCTAGGTTCATGCCCGATTATGAATAATTATTGTGTGACCAGTGTTCCCAGAATAATATACAACTCCAATGCATTAGTCATTGGGAATTATATCCTAATAAGAGGTGTATAATTCACGTAAATGATAATAAATTTTATCACAATTATTATTTTCTTGACTTTTCACATATGTTATGCATGAACATGAGGCTACATTTGGTTCACAACCATGCGTTATATTGGACCACTAAGATAAGATGATTCATTTTATTCATATGCCACCTCCATGATATATTAAAATGTTTCTATATTTATTATGATGATAATCCAATGTTTAATATTTAATTATTCCCACCTATGTATTTTTATTGTTTTTCTTTATTCAGCACATGTTATTCCTCCCCTTATAGGGATTTTATCTCACACCTTTAATTGTTGCATGTCATTAGGTGATTACATGAACCAAGAATAATTTGATGGAAAATATGTGGATAGTGAATAATGAGTTATATAATGTTTCTGTTTTAGTATATAAATGTGATGTTTGATAGTATGTTACCCTAAATACAAATTCATTGGGCCTAGATTTTATCAAAGTTATATTTTTTATCATTAAAATAATGAAATAGATATGTAATGAAATGTTATATTGTATAATTCATATTAGCTAATAGTTTGCATAATTTGGGAAATAATATTATAAAAATATTATGGAAAAGACAAAGGATATGTCATGACCCGTCCCCGAGGGCCCATGTCTTGAATACTACCGGCCCCCCATCCAATAGGTGAGGCGTTGGCCACTAGCGTTGAGTAGGTGTATCCCAAAAAATGGGAGTAATTTACCTATATATTTGTACAGACACATTCTAATCCAAGATGTATATGGTGGAAGGTAAAAACTCTATGTAAACAATCACAAAGTACGATAGTATAAAACTGATGGTAAAAGAGTCCAGAATGCAAGCCAAACTAAAATATAAAATTAAAATTTCATGTCTCTATAACTCCTCCATATAAATCCAAATATGAATGGTCGATATAAAAACAAAAATCTGAATCCACAGAAGAACATCTCATTTTTTAGGAAACTCTATATACCACCTGCCCCGGACCATAAGGGAGTCATTCAAATCATTGACCATCTGTATAAGAAATGAAATGTGTGGGAGAAGACTGTAAAGGGTTATGTACAATAATACTCACCAAGGACCCCAAAAAATAATGGTATAACACATATAAATACATAAAAAAGATTACAAAATCGGTACACATACTATATATTCTATAAAATATAGTCAAGAGAGTCACTAGGGTCATCTCACCCAGGTATAATATAAAGTATTAACAGAAATACTATTTTTCAAAAATGCTGAAGACCATGTACTACTAAATCACTCATCCATGATGAGTCATTTTGGCCCTCTGGGTCACATAGACCCACTTATCACATAGCCCTGCTGGGAAAACTATTTCATCTCATCACATAGGCCTACAAATTCACCTATATCTGATCATCACTTATGCATGTTGGGTCAACTTGACCCACTCGTAGTGCGCTTGATTTCCAGAGAATCTAATCCTTATGCCATCCGTAGTATATCAACATCCATGAAAACCAACATCGAGTATATCAAAAGGAATTACTCGTCACAAGGCACCCAATAAAAGAATGTCTCATAAATCAGACATACAGTTTGGATGTTAGGAGCCACTTTGTGAAAAGGGGTCCATTGGATTTGGGTCCAGTCCGACCCGGTTAGACCGACCCAACCAGAACTGACTTGGAGTCCACCGACTTGAACTGTCTGGTCGACTTGACCCACTATGTCAATCCAAAACCATCGGGGCCTATTCCAAACCCCTATGTAGGCTCATCCAACTTCACTGACAAACATGTGTTTCCCTACCGACTAAAGCATGTGGTTTTGTTCTTCTCGAGACGCGGCGAGAACTACATTCCCATATTATCAGCATGAATGTAGCCTTTATTTTCAATGTGGCAGTCCACAGCATTGACCACCCTTGTGATTTGGCATGGGGTCCCATCTCCGCTATCCAGATAGACCACAACACCTCAGTCATGTGACCTGGCCTCCTACCACATTCTCCAAGGAACACTATTGGATTCTTGTAGACAAGCATTGAATTCTGCCTCATAGTGGTTTATGCATGGACATATACCCCTAGGGGGTCGCACCGTTGAATGCCACCTTAGAGGATCCTCCTCTAGTAGACTTCCACTGTTGTTATGGAGGTCTGTACATCAAACTGAGACCACCTTTGGGATCCTTGGGTTGTATCCATCTATTTTGCATGCTCTAATGTATATGTTCTTCGCTCTCAGTATCCAGCCATGTTTAGAACCTCCTAGAAAAGCCTGACACGACCACTAGGGTCTATTGGAAAAGAACGCAAGAACGGGGTGGCGGGGTAGGAGAGAACAAAAGGAACCCCCAAAGAATGATGCAACACTTTTTTTCATGTCTATATAGATCATTCTTGTCTGTATGATCATAAAAAACATAAATAATGATACCAATCCCCATGATCTACTTCTTATTAAATCCCCACAAAATAATTCTCAAACCTTCAAAAATGATGGACACGTAGATAATCTTGTTAGTGAGTTGACCAGTGTTCGATATTTAGAAGGGAAGAATATGTAATGGTAATCAAATATATATAAGCCCCTACTTGGGATAGGACCATATATTATCATGGATTTTTTTTGGAATTTAAGATCCATTGATGAGAAATCTTGATCCAAACCTCCAATTTCATTCGCAAGATCCTTCAAATAAGAGGCGGTGTTCACTATCATTTTTGATTCTTCATTCAGAAGCATTATTCCATCAAAGGGTCATAGAAGTCTCTATGATCATCCTATAGTCCTCAATCCTTATCAGGAAATTAATTGGGGAAATACGATTCAACATTGTTGCTACGCTGAGTCATAGCATCATTACACCTTATTCATTTAGTAAGGGCAATGACTGGTTATTTGTGTCATCGTTGTGTCACTTCATCACTGAAAAAAATTAAGAGAACAAATAATCATTTTCTGAAGTTTATTTTGTTATATTTTAGAATTTTCATAAATTTACATTTACCTTAAACTCGTGCTGGTTGGGGTTTGGGCCCGCCTTAGGAATGAATTCCCTCATGAGCTCACCGATAATCTTGAATTTTCTATTCACCTTACTATTTATGAGGAATAATAATTGAAAATAAATTAATCGTTATTTAATAAATTTATTTACTGTAACATCTAAAAAACTTATTTCTAATGTTGACCCATGATAGACAAGGATAGGGTTCTCCTAAGAAAAAAACCCATTATGGACCCAAAAGTAGTATTAAAATTTCAACCCAAGTCCCAGTTCATGGGTTATAAGGATTTAAAATATAAAATTTTTTTTTTTTATTTACTATTAATTCATTTTCAGGGTTTCACCATGATGGATCACACCACCTAAAGTTATGTCGTGTCTAGGGTAAAACTAATATCTTAAACCAAGAGGTTCCCATAAATGTCTAATATTGGAACCCATTTATGTGTTGTTAATATTTTTGAGAAAAACCACTCATATGCGCTATTTAAAAACGTAACATTTTTTGATTGAAAATTCCAGAAACACCAGGCCTCATAATTTCATGCCCACTTAGTGCCTAGTCTCAAAATTTTCAGGGAAATATTCTAAAAGATAAAACTGTGAAAATTTGAGTTATTACATTCGCCTAATCATAATGTTTTACATCCTCCATATCCACACAAAGGGATACCCATGAATATGGGGGAATGGGCACAAACCTTAGCCTCTTGCTCCCATATTCTCTTCTTGAGATTCTTGTGCTACTGCTGAATTTTCACTATAGGAATTTACTACCCATGGATGGTCCTCTCATGTGGATCCTTGATCTCCACCGAGGACTACACCTATTTTTTCACGTCGTTAGTGTCTAACACACCCCAATAAATGTCATGTGATGGATCATTTATGTATCTCTTTAGCTATTATCTATGGAAGACTTTGTAAACCCACTCTAAAATGTGGAGGTAGTTCCAAGAGGTAAACCACCTCACCCACTAGATGCAGTATTAGAAAAGTTCTGATTAACCTCGAATATAACATGTTGCCTCATCCAAATCTTGTTATGACCAAAAGGGGCCTAGATACATTGAGAAGGGGGTGAATCAGGGTGTTGATATTATATTTCAAAATTCTTTCTTCATCACTATATATTGACCACTATATTATATGTTTCAATTTGTTTTATCTTATGTTGTTAATATTTTTTTCTTATTTATCTTAATAATTATTCTTTGGATGCAATGTAGGAAATAAAGTACTCAAACACATATATTTTTACTCATTTTACCCTCACTAGGCTACGTCCATGGAGCATATAATGATTATGTCCCACTTTAAAAAATCTACTAAAGCTCACTACCAATTTACAATGTTCGAGCTAGACCACTTATATGCCTAGGCTTATAAACATTACAAATTTAATGGTCAGCTCACAGGCTTCCCAAGGGTCACTCCCTATTTCTCTCTCTCCATGTGGATCACTTCCAGTGGAGAGGATCACCTTCTTCCTCTTATTTTTCTCACTGATTTAGAAAGGATCCCGTCAGAGTTTAATGACTTTTAGGTCCCTTAATTATCACAAATGAATGCATCTTTCTTTTTATGTAGATACTTTGATGAATTCAACCATTCACCTGAAGATGAATCTCACATTACATTAGATGTACCGGGAAATCAACCAAATATTGTGCATCCTAATATTGACTGGAGTTCTTCTCCAAGCCATGCGCTTAGGTGTCACAAAACCACTAGCGCAACACTCCCTTCTTCAACACAAATCATGGGCGACTCACACCCTTTTATCCCCAAACCAATATTGGCGCGCAACAATCAACTCATGCTCTTCTATAAGCCTGGAACACAATTGTAACCTAACCACTCGTGAGACACTCCATTTACCAACTATGAACTTGGAAGACATACAACCTTTTATGACCAAATTAATATTGGCTTGCGACTATCAATAGGTGTGAAACTTTTAAATATATTTGTACATATGCGACAAAACATACATGCATGACTGGAGATCGAATTATCTCTATCTGTTGAGATATGTCGCAATGAGAAGGGGAGTCCCTCTATGTATAGGAATTTTTGGGTACCCTGAGCATCGGCACACTAGTCTCCTCCTGGAGCGCAAGTCCAGCCTTACTAGTCTCTATCACCCTACTCACCTTGTGCGCCCAAACCTAATCATGGCCGCCTCTCTTTAATTTTCCATATTTTAATATTATGATCAAGAAAAACATATGGCACACATGTTTCCAACAATCCTAGACACCAGTGTGGAAATCCTTTCACCAAAAATACTTTTCTCAATTTGTCGATTTTGAGGGGAAAATTTTTAATAAACACTAGAAAATGGTGCCAACTTGTACCTGCTCTTTTTGAACCACTTCTAGATCATACATTCCTTTATTTATTTTCTTTAATAAATCATATATTGTTTAATACATCCTTTGAACTTGACAACTCACTATGTAAACCCCATTTTTCAATGAACATCTACATTGTGGTTTTCTGTTGCAACCAACAAAAGATAGAGGCCCGCTTTGTGAACAAACACAATAACCTAAAAAATGATTCTATGATACATTGAGGGAAATTTTCCCCAACAAATCACCATATCCCATGTTGAGGGGAGACCCTAGGGAACACATGGTCTCCCTCCTCAAACTCCATGGGTCTCTATCACCTATCAGCATATGACATATGATTGCTATGTCCAGTCTTCATCCACAACTAGGTGACCTACAACTTCCCTGTAGTAGAATGAATCAACACTGGGCCCGGGAGTACTGAATCTTCTGGGTCTTTCCAGTAATGTGGGGAAGTTCAGGGTCTCCTATAGGAGGCCTCAAATATTGCAATACTTGTGGAAGAGTTATAGATGTTCTTGTATGAAAACTCCACCAGATATAGGTGATCCCCCCAATTGGGGCCAAAATCAAGGATTCTAGCACATACCATGTCCAATAGAACCTGAATGGTACACTCATTCCGGGCTTCATTCAATGAGGGAAAAGCTGTGAACAAGTGCAGATGAGTCCCAAAAGTGTCCTACCATTCCTTCCACAACCATGATGTAAATCATTCATCTTCGTTAAATATTATCATCCATGGGACTTTGTGGAGTCGAACTATCTCCCACACATGGAGGCATCCCATGATCTACATGGGACTCTATTCCCAAAAAGCAATGAAGTTACCGACATGATGTGTTGGACAATGACCTACCAAATTGTACCACATCCACATTACATACATGATAGACCCATCATAAATTATGTTGATATCATTTCTCACTCCATTATTAGAACCCCATAGAATAAAAGAGAACCCCATTCCAAGAACAAGCCTCAACACGGTGTGCTAACAAACCAGAAATATGAATAAAAAAGGGATAAACATTTATATTAATAGGTAATCTCAACTTGAACATTTTTTTTCATCTCCAGTGTCTACCTTGACACCCACATAAATTTCCCAATGCATCTCGTCACTCTAAAAATTCAACTCTACTATTATGTGCCCACTAAAAGGAACTATGGGCTCCAAGCCATTTGATTATCCATCAATGTTATTCCATGTGGAAGAATGAAGACATAATGGCTCAAAGTTAGTATCATCAATCTATCCCTCCTTATCTCCTGATATGAGTGGAGTGGTTAGAACCACTTATTGGAGGTTAGATGCATCATCACTATCCACTAAGGATAAATATAACGAGAACAACAATTCCACTACCTCATTCAAAAACTAAAAACTAGATATCATACAGAGATAATCCACTACCACATTTCCCTTACATAGAGTATAGAATATCCCTATGTCATATTCCTAGAGGAACCCCATCAACAATCCCTATCTCAAGCTCAAATCCATCTAAGAGAATATGTAATTGATACTCTTGTGGTTAGAGTGGATAATTAATAATTCCCCCATAAGGTAGTGTATCATCATATTCAATGTAGCAACTACCACTGCCATCTCATGGTTGTGGGTCAAATTTTTCTACTCATGTGGTCTCAACATTTGAGAACCATATCACTCCCTTCAGCTATTCAAAGTGATTAGTGATCCTCGTTAGAGGATACCTATTCTATATGGTCACCTAATTTAGGCACCATACATCCACACATAACCTAAATATCCCATCTTCCATCATGGAAAACAGTACTAGGGTGGTAATAGTAAAACACTGGGTCTTACAAAGCCCTTCTTTTGAAAGTACTCCAAATGCACCCATAATTCACGAAGCTCGGTTGGATCCATCCAATATGATATTGTAGATATTGGTGCCATCACAGGGTATAGGTCAATTCTTGAGCCTAAATATGTATGAGGAGGTCTTCCTGGAATATATTTAAGAATGAAATCCTCATTCTCATCCACCTCTACATGAAACTGAATACTCATCTCATCCCCTTCCCCAAGGGCCATTCTGGAAAAATAACAAGTTATTATTTTCCCACTCATATGAATTTTTTTATTCTTTTCTTTCAGGGTTTCTTTTTTTTTCTGACAATGAAATACCAAATTCCATCACTGGAGACTAATCTCACCCTTTTGCCTAAAAAATAAATCTATGCATATAATATCAATAAAAAATACATAAAAATAATTCTTTCATAAGGCCTAGATGTTTACATCAATAGTTTTCACCAAAATAATCACCTCAGTGATTAGATCACACAATCAACTTTACTGTGATTATTGAATTTCTTGCCATAGGTATCTTTAGACGCAAGTGTCCAGTCAATGGTTATCTTGAAACTATATGTCTTGAACATGATTCGTAACATGGAAGAATAATTATCACCTGTTTATATTAATATGGACACAAAGAAAAGAACATAGTGTACCTCTAATCATTTCATTGAAACCAAGTGTCATATGTCATAACCGCATGTTGCTTCCCCTTCCCCTATCTTCTAGCTTGAGGATCCTCATGTGGACCACATGGGGTGGCAGAGGTAACATGTAGAAATATTCACCACCTCCTGATGCTCTCCCAACTCCTCTTCCACATTTTACAACTTGAAAATTCATCTATTCCTATCATTGTCTCTACCTTGGTGGCCCATCCACCATTTCACTGTCAACAATATGGGTTGGGAAATCTCTAGTGAGATGTCCCCAATTGTATTTTGAAATGCATTACCTATTTCTAGGAAGACTGAAATAACTTAGTGATCCATATATTGTAGATCCCCTATATTGGGACCTCATCTTAGTAAGTCTCACATTTTCAAGTCCTTGGTACTTACATCAACATCCTACTTCTATATAATTTGTTCATGATTTCCCACTACCGACATCCACCAAAAGTATATGCTCAGGAAAAGAAATTTCAATCATAAAGGTTTGATGTAGAACCCTAGCTTAAACATGAATGCACATAGAAATAGCCATGGATTATATGCCTAAATTAACACCTCTCTCCAAGGTCTGAGACCTAAGGAACTAGTCTTGTCGTATTCATCGAGCCACTGGAAATACCAGTAAGAGACAATGAATACAAATCTATCGTCATGTCATCCTGTTGATTTTAATGATTATCTTCGCCACACATAAACCGTAGATATTATGGTCAGATCAACCTTCTAAAAGAAAGGTTCTCATGAACTTTCAATGGAAGAGTCACATCATCATAATATTGGGTAATCCAAACAATGTCACATCCCTACTAAGCCACATAGATGGATCACTGCCAGGAACGCCATATGATAGAATGGTGTCCTGACTAGACAGAAAATGCGGTCACCCCCTCAATCTATTACATAACTTCCTGTTAGTTAGGGTCACCTTAGAGACTGAGGTGTTTCTATCCCTAAATCACGTGAAGTGAGCATTTCCCACACATCTCATCACCTGGTACTGAGATAACCATGTGCTACTCCACAGGAGGTTGTACAACAAGTACACCACCTAGTAGTGTTGTATCTTGTACAAACCACTGTACACATCTCATTATCCCATATATCATCCTCATGATCATTCAATGGAATACTTGATGGTTGTCTACTCTGAAAAATCGTGATTCGAAACATGTTGTACCATGATCAACAGAGTATACCTATTGAGCTAACTCAAAAAGATATAAAATGATAAACCCATTCCAATATGATTCATGTTTTTTTTCCAACAATTTTTTTTCATATATAGAATAAAAAATAAGAATTCACAGTCCTAGTGTGTGGATACATTGTACTATGAACAGACACTGGATTCCATATCATGTATGTCAAACATGAAAAACATAACATTATTTCTCCATAGAAAACTCATAGACTATGGGTTCTTAAGATAGAAACGACCTCCACTATTACCACTCTATCATGAACCATCCGTAGGGCCCATGTCATGACTACTCCAAGCTCGCCTCACAATGGTCAAGGGCTGGAGACTATTGTTGAGTAGGAATATCCCAATGAAATAGAAGGAATTGTTCTATGTCCCTCTACAACCTCACACAACACCAAGTCACAGATAGTAAAAGGTGAAAACACTAAGTAAAAAAAACAAAATGTATGATAATAGAAAACTGATGGTAAACGAGGAATGAACATAAGCCTAAATAAAATAGAAATGTAAATTTTCAAGTCTCTAGAATTCCTCAGCTAAAATTCCCACATGAAGGGTACATTAAAAACATATGTCTAAAAATGATGTAGCACATATTGTCTGTCAAGTCACTCTAAGCACTACCTATCCCCAAGTACACCAAGGAATTCATCAAAGTTTCAATTTCATTCACAAGACACACCATGTGTGGGAGAATCTCATGTAAGGTTGAGTAAAAAATAAATATTGGGCACCACAATCCACAAATCTCTTCCACAAAGCAATACACAAAAAAGAATACCCAATAGGTACATGAAGTGTAGCCTCAATGATGTAAAATCAAGAGATTCACTACAATCATCCCACATAGGTACAATCTAAAGTATGAAAAGATAGAATATTAGTCATAAACAGTGATCACCTTGTACTGCCAAGGCACTCATCCCTGATGAGACTCTTAGGTCTACCGGTTCACCCAAACCCACTCATCACATTGGTCTACTAGGTAAACTGGATATTCTCATCACATAGGCTTGTTGGGATGCCTAGATCTCATCGTCATATAATCATGTAGTGTCACAAAGCTCTCCTCATCACGTAGTCCTATTGGTTCACCTAGATCTTCTGATCACATAGGCATACAGGGTCACCTAGATACTCTTGTCACTTAGGCCTACTTAGTCAACTATACCCACTCATAGCATTCTTTTTTTCATAACAATCTAAACATCCATACATCATTCATATATCTAACTCCCCCAAAACTCACATAATTTATATCAAAAGGAACATCTGGTCGCAAGGGACCCAACACCATAAATGGATGGTTAATCCTTCCTACAGTTTGGAATTTTAGATCCCTTTTGTTAAAAGCACCCGATTGAGTGTAAGTCTGATCCTATCCCATTGGACAGACCCGACCAGACTAGGATTGGGGTTTGTTGACCTGACACGTCACATTGGATCATATTGCTGATGTGAGATAGTTTTTTCTTCCTAAGATGCTACAAGCATCGTGTCCTCATCCGGTCTGCACACGGGCAGTGGCTTAGATCCATGTGGTTGTCTACCACGTTTCCCCCCCATGATCTAGCAATACTGTGATATCTCGGACATGTGATGTGGACTCTAGCCATATTTTGAGAGGCTCGCCTCTCACCTCATACTAGATGCCCCTATATGCCTCCCCGCAGAAGATTCCACTGGGACCTCTATTGTAGGGAATTCTCACCGCCACAGGCCGACACAATTTATATGGCAGTTCGTTGTTCGAACAGTGAGCTCCTTTAAGATCATTGGGTTGTCGAAGTCACTACCACGTGAACCCAAGAGTCTTATCATTTGTTTGGGGGTCCATCCATGTTCGGAACCTCCAAACATATCCTAAAACAACCACAGGGATCTGTCAATAAGGAACATAAGAACATGGGGTATGAGAGAACACTAGGAACACTCAATGTATGATCCAATCCATTTTCCATGCCGGCCATATATTTTTATTGTTAGTATGATCACAATGATCATAAATAAAGGTATTATTAAAATGGATCTAAATCCCATTAATTCCTCAAAAAACAATTCTAAAACTCACAAGAACAAAGAACCTGTGGATCATCATGTTAATGAGTTGTTCCGATTTCATTATTTATAAGAAAAAAATAAGGAAAAATATTCACTTCCAATAAAATCCTTACATGGGATTGGAACATGTGATGTTGTGGATTCATTGGAATTGAGAATCCACTAAAGAGAGATCGTGATCTGGTCCTCTATCGTTATTAGAAAGATCCTTCAAATAGGATGTGGTGTTTGTTGTCATTCGTGATTCATCATTTGCCAACAATATATTTTTACAGCCTCATAGAAATATCCAAGATCATCACATGGTCTTATATCCTTGTCAGGATATTAAATTTTGAAATGCTATTCAGCATCACTATAATGCTGAGTCACAACATTATTATTATGTGTTCACTTAGGATGGACAACAATCACTTAGTATGGAAATCACTATGTCGCTACATCGCTGTAAAATGATAAATTAAATTAAATAAACTTTTTTGAAGTTTATTTTCATTTATTTTAAAAAGTCCATAAATTAACATTTATAATTGACCCGTATCGGTTGAGGTTGGGCCCCGCCTATGGAAATAAAAAACTCAAAAGAACAATGTTACTCTAGTATTTCTAATACGAGATTCAGTTTTTATGTTATATGATTAGAAAATAACATAATTATCATTAAAATATTTTATTTTTAGTAACATTCCAAAAAAATTTCTCCACAATTGACACGCACCAGCCAATGCTAGACTTAGCCTAAAAAAACACACCATTAGAACCCAAATGTGGTTGCATATTTCAAATATGAGTCACCGTTCATGATTTATAAGGATTTGAAAAAATAAAATAATTTTAATTAATTATGTTATTTATAGTTATGTCATTTGAAGGTTTTTTCTCAATGGAGGCTCGTACCGACTGAATCAATGTCGCACCTTTCATAAACACCCCATAATAAATTCAATAGTTCCCTAATATTTTTGATATGGGAACCCATTAATATGTTATTACACTTTCTAAAAAAAATTCTAATACACACTATTTGAAAACATATCATTTTTTTGAAAGACCAATCCTGGCACACTGTACATCGGAATCACATTCCATCTCAGTGCCTGGTCTCTAAATTTTATAACAAATTTTCTAAATAATAACTTTTGTAAAATATGAGTCATTACATTCTCTCCACCATAAGTCATTAAATCTCTGAATGACAAACCAATGGATTCAAAAATAGATGGAGGTATGAGCACAAAAAAAATACTCTATATCCCATTTTCTCTCCTAGAGATTGATGTGATGCTACTGAACATACACATGAGGAATTGATCACCCATGCAGGGTTCTATCCTATCGATCCTCAATCACCACCGAAATATCAACAATAATATCCATATCATCAATCTTCATCACACCCTAGTCCACAATGTTTGATGGGTCTTGTAGGAATCTTCTCAGCTGGTATATGTGGAAGACATCATGAACCATCTCTAACTACAGAGGTTGAGCGAAGAGGTATTCCACCACACGCACTATATGCAGTATCAGAAATGTTCTGATATTACATTAATATAACTTTCCACCTCAATCCAATATCAGTGTCCCTTGTCAAGGAGAGACTCAAATGACACATGATCTACCTCCTCGAACTCAATGGGTATCCATCCCATATCTGCATAGAAATTATGATAGATTTTTGTGGTCTTCATCCAGTCTTGGATGACCTCAAACTTCTTTGTAGTAGCCTGCACTAACTCCCAGACTAAGATCTCTGACACTATGGGTTCATTCCAGCAAAGTTGTGACTTTCAAGGTTTCCCATTCAAGGCCTCAAATGGCGCAAAACTATTGGTGTAGTGGTAGAATTTGTTGATGCATGTTCCACAATATGTAGGTGGTCCTCCCAACTCTGGAAAAAAATAGAGGATGAAAGCACGTAGCCTGTACTATAGGACATAAATGGACTGCCCCTTCTGGTCTTCTCCCTATTGGCAGAAATATGTACTCAAGCGCAACTGAGTCCCCAATGCCTCTTGCAATCCATTCCACAACCGAGATATAAAGCGTGCATACCGATCTGAGAATATCGTCGATGGGACTCTGTGGATTTGAACTATATCCACCATGTAGAAGAATACCATGCTCGCTTTGAGAATATATTACTAGAAATTTTTGAAGTGAATGACATGGTGAGTTGTTCTAAAATCAAACAGAGGGTACCGTATCCCTTGTACGTATGTGATAATCCCATCACTATGTCCTTCGATATCCTTTCTCAATCTCTTATATCCTCCCCAAGGAAGAAAATATCAACAACTTCCAAGCACAGGGGCTCAACACTATCTATTGAAAACCCAAGAAACTAATTAAAGAAGCACTCTACATTTATATCAATAGGAAATTCCAACTTCAACCTCTTTTATCATCTCTGATATATCCCTTGACACCCACATGCATATCTCGATGCATCTCATCACTCTATAGATCCATTGCTACTTCCATGCATAATTTGTAAGGAACATCGTGGTCCCCACATTTTGAATACACATCATGTGTATTCTCTATTGCCAAATGACAACGTATAGACTCTCAGTAATAATAATTGAGTTGTTCCTAACTGACATACTTTAAGAGTGGAGGGGTAATAACGACTGATTAGTGGAATGATACCTCATCTAGGTCCACTAATGATTACAATAACAAGGACGAATGTTTGGTTTCATCACTCAGCGACAAAAAACATTGTCTCTTATTGAAAAAATCTGATCTCGCCTTTACCTTAACCTAATTATAGACAATCTCAAAGTCTTAAACATAGAGAAACCCCAGCCATAATCTTTGTTCCAATATCAAATATTTCTAAGATAATATATATGTGAGACTCTAGTGGTAAGAGTATAAGATAAACCTTTCACTAATTAGGTAATGTCACCACATATTCATTGTAAATACAACCACTACCAACTCAATGATATTGGTTTCATAGTTCTACTCATAAGGTCGCAACAGCTAAGAAACATCTCACTCCCTTAATCTGATCAAATAGATCAATGATCCTTGATAATGGAAACTTATTCTTTATGGTTACATAATTCTGGCACCAGTTGCCCACACCTAATATCATGCTCCCCTCTGCATTATTGGTATAAAATTCTAGGATGGCCATGGTCAGACACTGGGTCTTACAAATACCTTCCTTTTGAAGTCCTCCAATGGTACCCTTAATTCATGAAGATATATGGGTTCCATTCAATATGACAGTATATTTATCAATGTATTCCCATGGTATAGGTCAATGAAAGAGTCTACCTCTCTATGAGGATGTAGTCCTAGAAAATATTCGAGAAATATTTCCTCATACTCTTCCATGACTACAGGAAACTGAGGAATCACCTCATCCACTACACTGAGGGTCATATTATCTAATAGAGGAGTGATTTGTTAGACCCTTCTATGCAAGATTATATGCCTTGATGCTTGGGTTTCCTTTTTTGTTGACCATGGAAAACCCAATTCCATCGTTGCTGACATACTACACAATTGTTTCTTAAAACATCCATCTCGGGCATGGACTCTTGATAACCAATCCATACAAAGATTGACATTGCATGTCTATGAAGATGTTAACAAGAAGATCATACCAAAACTCTAGCCTCCAGGGTTATAATACAATATCAGTATAGTTGTGATTATCGAGTCACCTCCAATATGTATCTCTAGATGTATGGGTCAAGTTAACGCTTTATTTAGAAATTCGAGGTCTCAAAATAATATTCATGACATGGAAGAATGATTTAAACTTGTTTCTATTAATATGGTAGATAATAATGGACACAAATCATACCTCATATCATTTATTGGAGCCCATGGGATATATTCTATGACCACATGCCAGAGCCCATACCCATGTCCTCCAGCTCACTGAGCATAGTATGTACCATGAGGGGGTGGTGGTGGTAGCTAGTCAAAATGTATACAACCAAAGAATTATCTCCCAAATCCATTACCATGTCTTCCATCAACATATTCAACTATTCTTGTCATTGCCTCTTTCCCGGTGGGCCTCCATTGTTTCACTGTCAGCAAAACCGGATGTGCAATCTCTAAGAAGATATCCCCTTCCATCTTATGAAATGTGTTACCTCTTTATAAGCTGACTGGATTCACCGAATGAACCCTAATATATAGATATATTATCTTGGGACCTCTTCTAAGAATGTATCACACATAAATTTACTTGATTTGGACATTGGATTCATGATCCTAAGGTATCTTCTTCTACATTACTACTACTGACATTCAATAGTCATATCTGCTCAGCCAAAGGACATTAATCCAAAACGTTTCTCTCTAAAACCCTAAAATAAGTAATAATGAACATAATAACATTTCAATCTCATATGTTCCTAAACACATGATTCTCAAAGGTCCAATCACTGAGGTAGTGGTCATATCATATTCATCGAGTACCTAGAAATGTCAGTATGATTCGATTAATACTCAGCTACTGAAATTTCAAACCACAAAAACTATAGAATCTCTTGTCCATGCATAACCCTTAGCATTTTTTGAGATACCCCCTTCACTGAAGAAGGATCTCTAGATCTATCCAAGGAAGAGTCGCCTCCGTGTATGATTGGGTAATCTAAACCTTTCCATCGCCCTTCCGAGACACGTAGATGGATCACTTTCACAATATCCATATAATATTATTTTGTCCTAATTTAATGGAAATCTATGTCACCATCTCAATACAATCATTAATTTCCTTTTAGTTAGTCTCGATTCAGTACCTAATGTTTTTCTTCTACTAAAACTCAAGAATTGTGCTTAGCACACACATCTCATATGCTAATACTACGAGTGTCATGTTCTACTACACATGTGGGGGTATAGCTAGTAAACCACCACGTGGTTCTTTCTCTGTTTCAACCCACTATACCCATCTCATCTCTCCAACGATCATCCTCATGATCATGTAGTAGAATCATTGAAGGATTTAAATGTGGAATCATCTTGAAACAAAACATGATGTTCCACAACCAATATAGTAATCCTCGTGAGCTGATTCAGGAAGGACAAGGAAAAAATAACACATTCCATTACAATGAGTATACCATAGTTTTTTTCATGCAACTAGAGATTTAATGTAATGAGTCAAAAAAGAACGATTCAGGGTGATGGTGTATGGATATGTCGGCCACCACAACAACACTAGATTTCCATTTGAGAATGTCAAACTCAAAAAACGTAAAACTAGATCCCCACACCAGACACATATACTCTAGCTTCTGAAGATACAAATTAGCTCCTCAAATACCACTAAATCAGTACCAATCCCCTAGGTACCATTCCATGACTACCCCATGTCCCCATCCCATTAGTTTGGGGATGAAGACTAGCACCGAGTATAAATATCCCAAAAAATGGGTGGAATTTACCAAAGTACCAATACACATGCACATAGCTCCAAGACACATATACAAGAAGGTCAATAGACTATGTAAACAAACAATGAGTATGAATGTAGATAGATGAAGGTAAACATAGCTAGAATACAGGACAAATTGTACATGAAATGTATGAGTACAAGTCTCTAGAACTCCACATAATAAAATAATACCATAGGGGTAGGTACAGAAATAGTTGTCTGAAGCCACCGAAGCAGATCATGTCTATCTGGTCACTATAAGAACCACTTGACCCCAGTCGAACAATGACTCCATCAAATCATTGATCATCTGCACAAGATAAGACACACATGGGTGAAGCCCATGCATGGGTGATTAAAACAATACTCAGTAGGGACCCCAAACCACAAAGCTATTCCAAAAATCCATTCACAAAGAAGACTATCAAAGAGGTACATGAAGGGTAGCCTCAAAGAATTATAGTCATGGGAGTCACTAGAGTATCCTCACACAAGTATAATCTATAGTATGAAAAGAAAAAATATCAATTGAAACCACTAAAAACCTTAAAATGATAAGGAATTCATCAATGATGTGTCTATTAGGCCTACTGGGTCCCTTTCCCGCTCATTACTTTGGCCTACTGGCTCACCAAGATCTTCTCATCACATAGGCATATAGGGTAACCTATATATACTCATCACATAGGACTACAGGGACACATATATCCACTAGTCCCTTAGGCCTATTAGGTAACCTAAATCAACTCATCAAATAGGCTTACTGGGTTACCTAGATCTGCTCATCACATAGGCCAGCTGGGTCACATAGATCCTATCGTCAAATAGTCATTTTGGGTCTCCTAGATATTCTCACCACTTCAGCTAACTATCCCTCCTAGAACCTCACAAAATGAACATGATTTTGGGAGAATCTACTCCACAAGAATGTTTTCATATATCAACTTCCACAAAAACCCACTTCAAGTATATTAAAATGACAACGCTATCTTGAGGGTCCCAATGCCACAAAGGGATCATCAATATGGCATCTAGTTTTGGTATTATGTCCCTTTTTGTGAAAAGGGGAAGGATGGATCCTGGTCTTGTCCGGCCAGGTGGAACTAATTCTACTATAATCAGTCCATGGTCCACCATCCAAACCATTTAGGTCGACCAAACTCGGCCTGACCCGCAGCACTGGCTTGGTTGAATCTAGATGGGATCAGCCCGGCCTGCCTTGCTAGCTTGGTTAGCTTAAGCAGTTTGGTTTGTTTTTCCCAATATTTTGCAGGCAATGCATCCCCATATGGTCCGCATAAGGGTGACCACCATGTTCAATGCAGCGGTTCACTGCATTTACCACCCTACATCATTGCATCATGGTCTCGTTGTTATGGTCACATTAGACCTAGGCACCCCCTTCATGTGACACAGCCTGATGCTATATCCATCAAGGCCTACCACTAGCCACTAACTAGTGGCCTTCTACTGCTCGCCCCTATACGCTTCTCCTCAGCGGTTTCCATGGGGACCTGCACTATCGTCACTACCTTGATGTCTCCTCTTTATGTGGTCCACCACTATCATTGTTGGGGTCTATTCTTCAAACTGTGAGCACCTCCTAGATATTTGTGTCATCGTTGTCATAATCATGTGCTCTAGTGTGTATTTTCGTCACTCTAGGGGTCCAGCCACATTTAGAACCTCCCAAAAATGTTGAACAACACCACGAGGGTCTTTCGGTGAATAACGCAAGAATGAGGGGAGTAAGAGAGAACACCAAGAACACCCAAAGAAGGATCCAAACCTTTTTTAATGTCATCCATCGATCATTCTTTTTATTAGGATCATAAATAACATAAATAAAGGAAATAATCACAAAGAATTAATTCCTCTTAAATCGAACAAAATAATTCCCAAACACTCTAGAATGATGCACACATGGATCAATTTATTTGTGATTGGATTCAAAACCACAATTTATAACGGAATAATATGAAAATTTACAACAAAATAAGTAAACCCTTACTTGGGATTGGATTATCTGCTGCCATGGAGTTGTTGGTGTTGATGATCCCCTAAAGAGTGATCCTGATTCGCACCTCAATCATTGTTGGTGATATCCTTCAAATAGGGGGGGGGTGTTCATTGTCTTTTTCAATTCAACATTTTCCAAAACTATGTCTTCCGAACCTCAATGAAATATGTAGGATCATCCCATGGCACCATATCCTTTTATGTATATTAATTAGTGAAACAAAATTCAGTGTTCCTGTTACACTCAGTCAAAGTTCCATAATGCTGAGTTTATTTAGGAAGGGAAATGAGTCCTTAGTCATGGAATCATAGTTACGCAACATCATTGAATAAATTTATATGAAATAAAATAAAATTTTCAAAAAGTTAATTTGATTATCATTTAAAATTTCCAAAAATGTAACTTTTCCCACGAACTGCGCTAATCGAGGTTAGGCCTCACCTATGAAAGGATCACCCTAAAGAGCTCAACAGTACTCTCAGATTTCCATTCTGAGTAACTTTTTGTCAGTTATAATATTTTAAAATAAAATATAATTGTTTAATTATTTTATTTTCAATCACTTCCAAAAAAATACATTCCACATATGACCTACGCTGACAATTGTTAGGCTCTGCCTAAGGAAAAATCCCTTTATCATCCCAATAGTGGTCTCCCAACTTCAATCTGAGTAAATATTCATGTATTATAAAGATTTTAAAAATAAAATAAATTTTTTAACTTATTTTAATTACGGTTATTCTATTTTCATGTTTTCTCTCTAGAATCTCACACTAACTAGAGTTACTTCATGTCTAGTGTAAACCCACATTTCTAAACGCATGGGTGCCCTCACATTTCTATTATGGGTAACCATTTTATAGTTCATAAATATTTACAAGAATACCGCCTATGTGTACTATATAACAACATATCATTTTTCAGTGGACAATTCATTGCCCACCAGACCTCATAATTTCACGACATCTTAGCACTAGGTCTCACATTTTTTCCAAATATTTTAAAAAAATAAAACATATAAAATCCGAGTCACTAGAGGATAAGACTGTGTGTAGCTCGATGGCAATATTTTTGGAAAATAGTAATTTTTTGTTCTTTCGTTGAAATGAAATCACTCTACGGATACTACAAGTGGATGTGGCACTAGAAAAAATGTTCCAAGGTGTAACAACCATGGAAAAACCTTAACGAGATGGGATCCTTCAAGAACTGGTGAACGACAATGGGCATTGTAACATAATATTTTTTATACTCCTACTTGATTTCATTTGTTTAATAAATCAAACCATTATGATGTATACATATGAAAAGATATTAATCTTATTTAAATATATAAAAATATTACTATACATGATAATATATTTATAATTTCTAGAAATGGATAATACTCAGGATCCAATAAGACATTATATTATAATTAATTATGAAAATTAATAAATTATTCACTCATTAATTTTTTACATATGTTCAATACTTTAATATTAGAGAAAATTATGGGAAACAAGACAGACCATGAAAATAACCTAAGCGAGGGACAATGCAATGATTTCAAGTATTACAAACCCTATATAATGGGAGGGGAAGTTCAAAACTCCACCGAAATTCTTACACAACTATATCAGGCTATGAACAACAAACTAAAAAATTTGGTACATTATCTTTCACCAAATATGGGTAAAATAGTTATCGAATTATTTATGCATCAATGAAAATTGTTGTATAGTGGATCATCAGATCCACCTATTGGAAAATAGTTGGGTAAAATGATTGAGAATATATTTGTTGATATCCACTTTTTTGAGAAGGTTCAGGTTAATATTGTCTAGTATCACATACATGGAGAGGCCGGATTGTTTTTGGAACTATTAAATATTTCTATTTTGAAGGTAGAAAAGACTGAAGTGGGGTGGGATGACACTAATATATTATTTCATAATAATTATTTCCCACAAAATATTTATAATGTGATATAGAGAAAGTTACTAGAGAATAACCTCAAGGATGGAGAATCTAAAACATCACATTAGGAATATTTCACATGGATTTCATGATATGCCTAAATTTTTTTCATAAAAAATGATAGAAATATAGATTGATTATTTAGTGGTTGAAATCCACATCCTCCAAAGTCACTAGATATTTTTGAAATTAAGAATAATGAAGTGGTTGATTGATTTTATATCAAAATAGGTATGTATTTAGGGGAATGAAACCATGGATATGGATATATGAAAAAAAAATTGAGTTTCAAGCTAAAGGATCTAAAAAAATTGGAATGAAGGATATAACTCTAATACATCCAAAAGGTGGGAAGAAGAAACATGGAAAATGGGTTAGAGAGGTATGAAAATATTACATGTGTGGGAGATAATTCCGCAAAGATCACAAATTCCAAAGAGTAATGAAGAAAATGAAATATTTAAATATTGACTGGATAAAATTGCCAATGTGTCCATTTGAAATATGTTGGGAGAAATGTCAGTATAAAATCTAGTTCACTAATCGATGGACCCATAAGGTTAATCAATGTTATAAACTAATAAATCATAACATGAGGGTAAAATCATATAACATCACCACTTCTTAGGTGGATCATGAAAAGTATGTCATACAAGGTACACTTCCAAATTAATCAATAAATGAATGAATTTTTCAATTATGGTTTTATAAATTAAATTACATGGTAAAAGTTTTCTAGACATGTTGAATCATAAATAAAATACTTTAAAGTACATATATCCATAAAATCAACAGGGGGTCTGTTCAAAGAAACCCAATTTTTTAAATCATATCCTCTTAGCATCAATGGAATTATTCTCCAAGGTATTCAAAAAATTAATCCCTTTTGGAAGATTACACTTTACTAGGCATGGATTATATCTCATTATATAGAGTGAAAACCAACTATAAATTAATAGAAATATTAATCTATATTATTAACCATCCAATTCACTTTTAAAATGATAGGAAGATCACAAACCCCCTTTAAAAAATCCCCCAATGGTGTGTATGATAAAATCCTTAGAATAAGAATACAATTCCAATATTATTGAGTTGAAGAAATGTATATCCATGATTAAATTACCATTATTAGGGAATTCAATTATGACTTTCTTGATTATTTACATGTAATTACCATAGATTATGTGGTAGAGTTATTAATAGAACATATACTAATTTCCACTCCTATCTACAAAATACATTATAGGATGGAACTCATTGGAATGGATGAGCTAAATAACTAGCTATAATATAAATACAAAAAAAGATCATATTCCATTATTCATCACCTTGGGGTAATATAATAATTTTTTTAATAAAAAGGATGGATCAATGTGGCTTGTATTGATTATTGGTATTTCAACTAGATCACTATAATGTACAAGTATCCCCAACAAACGATTTTTGTCTTTTTTATTATCAATTTCTAGGATATCTGTTTCTCTCAATAGTGGGTATTCGATTTGGATGAAATCAACTAAATATAAAGGTGGATGATATTTAGAATACATTATTCCATAAAAGGTATGTACTCAATATGTTCATTGTGATATCCTTTTGACATATTAATTCCCATACAATATTCATGCACATAATGAATTTTTTTTCTATTTTGTCTTCAACAATTTATGGTAGTCATTATTGGTGATACTCACATATTCCCAAATAGAAAGGAGGAACATGATGAATATATAGAAATAATGTTATAAAAATTAAGGAATGCCGAAATATATTCTTATTTAATAAATTGTGGCATATTGATGTAAAAGGTCACATTCTTGGGGAATGAGATCACAAGTGGTGGAATTTTTTAGGGACCTTCAAGAATAAAACTAGATGAATCCACTAGACCCATTAAGGTCATAGAAATACATAGTTTTCCTTTACTAGGTGGTTATGGATAATGTTTTGGGAGGTAATTTTCATCAATGTCTGGAATGCTTATTAAATTAATATCATGATCCAACCCAGGTCGACCCAGAACCGGTCACCTGAGCCAGCCCATGACATGGCCCAAAGGGTGTTCCCGATCCCAACGGGCTGGAAACTAGTGTTGGGAATCAATATTAAACAATAGATAATGATTGGGCCCATAAATTAAAGACAAATAAATAAAAAAATACTGAATAGTGAAAATGAAAACTGCAAGTGGTGAGGAAACAAAGTTGTACATATCTTCATGTGACCTTATGGGTCACCACTAACCGTAATCCAACATCATGCTATAGCGACCGAATCTATGAAAGGCACAACAAACAATGTTAAAAAAGCATGACAAAACAATAATTGTATGTATAAGAGATCATTAGGCGTGTACAAACAATATATTTGTATATGAACTTACTTTAAATAAAGGATCCACCAATTTTAGTTTTGAAATACATTGTATATAACAACGTTTTAAAACATTTTATTCTTTAAAATAAATCACAATCCATTCCCCTTTTCTATTTTAAAACATGTTCTATTTCATGAAAGAGGCATTAATATTTCATATATAAAGAATGATTTCTCCCACGTAAAAAAAGAAAATAATGAAAAACATTTTAAAGTTGTTTTCCTTAATCATTTTCAAAAAAACTCATCCCATTCTCAAAGAGTCTACACCAATCAAGGAAGTAAGGATGAAAACAACACATTATGGGCAGTGGAAAATAGGGCACATAAATAACTAGCCAAATAAGTCACCATAATCATCTGCCATAAAAAAATAAGTGCCAAAAATACATATGAGAACCAATGATCTCGTGAATAGTCTTGAACGTACTATACATGTGACTCATCCCAACGGAATTCACTACTAAATGACATCGTAATGCCTGAACACCTGACGGTCGCCGTACCTAGTCTAGTCAAGGGGACCAATCTTGTAGAAACAATTATAATAAAGTATCCCCTTTTATGGGCCACTAGCCAGTGCATTGTCTATACTAGTGCACCAGTCATTCACTGAAAATTCACTCTCTATTCTAGTTTCCCATGATAATATAAAAATTGGGGGGGGAGGTGATCAAAAAAATTCAAACAATTATCAAGTCACAAGTATATTCTTCTCACATAGTCAACACACACAACAAAGTCACCCCCCGAGTCACCCAAAGGAATAAATCCCTCGCCTTTCAACCATTTGATCATAAGAATGTAATACCCAACAGAACATCCATAAAATATAACTCATATATAGAAAGGGGACAACATCCAAGTAGAGTTTTCTTGAGATAACTAGTTTTACAAATCTACCAACCGAGTATCACATGATTTTCACAAGACAAACAATCTCTAAATAAATCACATGTGCACCACTTTGAGAACAAGAAATACACGTAAAACCCCATTTAAAAAAACAAATCCATAATTTTAAATATAAAATACATTCACAAAGGTCAATGGGGAATTTCATCAAGAAATTTATGTAAAAAAACAATCAAACCATTAATTTCAACATATTTTAAGATATAAACCACTCAAATTCAAGACATACAATTTTACTAATAGTTATACATATATAATTAAAAATTAAAACTATGTGGAAATGGAAGAAATAAATTATTTTTAAATTTTAATGTTAATGCATAGGGATCCTAACTCTGGGTGGAACCAAACCGAACATTCAGCCCTTTGTGGTTTCAATCTAGGAATGGTTGCTCCCCCACTGATCATAATCATCTTCACATAATATAAGGACATATTATAGTATGCACACACCAGGATGGCCATGAATGTGTGCAAGGGGATCCTTACATATAAACTTATATGCATATACCGATCTCAGCTCACCAATGTATGCACTTCCATATATATATATAGGCACACGTAGCCCCACACATGTGTATTCACTACCATGGATGAATATTTAAAAAATGGGGGAACCTACATATATATTTATATTTATATTTATATATGTACCTATACATAGTCATGTTAGTCGCCTTACGCCTGGTGACTCTAAAGCACAAATTAGTGACCAACACACCTTAATAAAAAAACGGAAATGTATTAACATCATAATACCCAAATAAAAATACCCAAAAAAGGGAACCCATATATGTGTGAAAAAACAACAAAACTTTTATGAAATTACTTGTTAAAAGACAATACTATTTTTAAATTAAGATGTTACAAATGGATCTTTCTGTATTGAACAGAAAAAATTCATTTAACAAAAGATATTCACAAACAAGTTTTCCAAACAATATGAAATTTTCATTTTAATAAGAATTCCCATGCATCTCACTCTTTTACACACACACCAAAACCATTTCAAAACACATTTCAACATGACATGAACTTTTCATAAAGAACCCATTTAGCAATAATATATGGAAAAAATTGAGTTAAATCCATCTTATTTTCATAGGCCAAGAACGTTTCAAACCCACCTATTATCCGCATTCATTTGACAACATGTTTCAAATTATTTACTAAATTCTCAAATCATATTAAAAAGTTCACAAAAAGGATAACATGACCCATATAATTAATATCATTTAAAAACCCCATTTTTTGATACATTTTCACCACAAGTTCCCTTGAAGACACTCTTTAAATTTCGGGAAAAAATCCAAAAATACTATAAAAAAGAACCATAATAAAACACTATCAAAACATATCCATTATTACTTCTGAAATCCATTTTCATTACATAAAAATTCCAAAATACTTTGGTAACACATTTCACACAACCAAATAAATTTATAGAATAGATTTATTAAGTCAAACAAGCATTATAAGAACAGTTAAATAAAATAATCCATGGAAACCCTTTAAGATTGAGTGAAAATGAAATGAAGCCTCACTGAAAGGGGCAAAACCCCTGGGAAAATATCTTCAATATCTAAAACCCTAAGAAAAAGAGTAAATCATCAACCATGGATTTAGTGTCCTATAATATATATGGAATCCGAAAAAATAAAAAAAAACATCAGAATAATAGGATATCAGTGTGTGAGGTGCGGTCGAAGTGAAGCCCGTCGGAGGAGGGGGTGGCACTAGGATGCAAGCCAATGAAGGGGCTCACACATCGAATGCTAGCATAACAGGGTGGTTGCTTTCCTTAGTGAGAATCTCAGAAACCTAAGAGGTCTATGTGAGTAGGGTGGGGCAATGACGAGAGAAGAGAAGAGTTCCAGAGCAGCGAGGGATGTGAGCCAGGGGAGTAGAGGGGCCAAAGGTGGTCTAGCCTGAGCAGCCTGGTGCATGGGAGAAGGTGCACACCATGATGTGGGGTGGGGGGGGGGGGTCGAGACCCCCCTAGGGTTTCTAAACCCCCCTTTTAAAATATAATACAAATTTTAATACATTTATTATAATAATAATCTAAATAATAATATTAACCTAAATAATATATTTATTATTAAAACCGTGTTATTATAATTAATTTATTCATAATTATTTTTATTCCAAAAGTCAATTATATTTAATTTTTATATTAAATCATTTCATTTAAATTATCCTATATTTAATTTATTTACTTATTTAGGATTTCAGGAAACTGTACGGTTCGTGTGTCGTCAAGTTCATGGTTAAGCGATCTGCGCTCTAATTGCGACACCTAGTAGTAACCACCTAAAATGAATAACTACGTCTTCTCACACAATTTTATAACTAGCATACAAATTGAATGTCCACCCCGACTGCGGTGTGACAGTTATCCTGGGTAGGGGTAATGTATATATTCATGGAAGAATGTGAATGATGATTTAATTAGATCAATAAGTGTGTAATCACAATACCAAAACTAATAGAAACAACAAATGGATGTGGTTTTTTGATATAATGTTGTAATACAATGAAATTATTCAGTTACGTACTCATCTAGAATGATAAAGTGATACCATATTCCTCAAAAAAGTTGAAGATCCATGATTATGACTAACTATGTTATGATTTGGAGTTATGAGTTGTGATCATTTTTCTGTTGATTTTGTGGCACTACATCTATTGTGAAAAGTTATATATATATACTAATAAAATTACTCTAATGTATATTTTCACAAATAAGGATCTCAACATGTTTCAATTGATATTTTTATAGTTGATAAGAATTTTTTTATCTATTTAATATCTTCCTATAGTGATGAATTGTGAAGCACATGCTCATTGAAAAAAGTGCCTACTACTCTATCCAAGTCACACAGGGAGAATGAGCCTATCTACTCAGATATTGAAAGGAATGATTTTGAAATAAACATTATAGGTGATAAATCTGACCTTACCAATTGATTTCACTACTTCATATCCAAGAGAAGATCATGTAAGAACAAATGGAATATTTGGAGCTTCAAAATAAGGTGATAATTGTAGATTATGTAAATCATCATGTGTTCTACATTGATGAGAAATTCATAATTCTATTTTGAATAGGACATTGTATTGCTACATCAATTGAGATAATGTAAGATATATTGGGAAGTGAACATTGATCATATATCTCTAACCATCTTTGAACACCAATTATGTAACATTATCTTCAAGAGAACATTTGGAGGGAAAATATGAAGAGTAATATCATTGAATGCACCTCAATTTTCTTCTTATTTCAGTTTTATAATGATGAATGATAGACGTCCCCAAGAATGATATAATAATTTCTCATAAATAGCAGAAAATAGTGAATATAAACCTGAATGTTTTCAAATATATCCTGAACACATCAAGTGTAATAAATTTTTTATTATTTTTTGTGGATTGAATGGAAAATACTTCCCACATTTTCGTCTTTCTATACGATTTCTCATAGAAACATCTTTCTAAGATATATCTAAAGCATGTGTTGAGGACACATTGGGTTCCAATTTTGATCATATCTTCATCATGATCCAATATTTAAATATAAATTCTAGAGATGTTTTCAATATGATTTGAATACTAAGTTGTATTTTAATATTACCAATCAACCCCGAACTTTTGTAAAATCTTATATGACTATTCATGTGGTCAAGGGAATGTTAATAGACTCCATAATGATATTTAAGGGTGTATGGGATAAAAATTCTAACATAGTTCAACTCTAATAAAAATAATAATCAACTCAGGTAATAAAATGGATCCATATGAATATCTATATGGTATGTGATGATGAACTCATAATTTTTGTGATGAAGTTATTGAATGAAACCTACGTTGACCTAATCACAAAAATGAGATAACATACATGGTTCAATACATCAAATAGTATATAAAAAATTGAGAGTAGTGAAAATTGTTTTTCTAGCTATTTTCAAATTGATATAGAGTTCATTGTGAGATACCATATAACAGAATTGTGTAGTTTTGAATTAAGGGAAAGCACAACCCAAGGTACAATGATGTATTTGAGATCCTTGATTGTATATAAGAATTAGATTATCATATATCAAATTCAACAAATATGGTTCATGTTTATGAGGTGCTGCAAATATCTATACTAAATAATTATATACCTGATCAGACATATGTATTGATTCTGGAGGTTGTATGACTATGGAATAACCTCTATAATATGGATAATCTAGTGAAGAATATGTACTATAGATACAATGTTGAACACATCTAGACCATTCCCATTGTCAATGTGGTGTGTCGTAACCATATCCATGAATATGTGAATTGGGAACTAGATAAAGAAATGAAAGATAATTAACCTCATCTATTCCAAGATGAGAATGTGATTTGAAAAATTGATTATGATATTTATAAATATGGAAGAATTTAATGATGCAGTGTTTAAAAAAATATTTTTTCCTAGAAAATAATTTTGTTTTATTATATTATATAATATTACAATAAAACATAATATATAGAACCCAATAGAAATTATCTTAATAATAATGATCATATAATCATCCATATAAACCCCCAATTAAAATTCCAAACAGGACAAGTGGACAAAAAATAGAAAATAAAAAATAAAAAATGGGAAAATATGGATATCCACAATCTTTTTGCATCATCACCCCTAATACCAATGATATATAATTGATTAAAATTATCAATACATGTCAAGATTATAGAAAATGAAAATACATAACCTTTGGTGAAATTTCTGTAATGATTTAGTGAAGATATGAAGTGTTATATATATGATTTAATGTGTCCATTGGATTAGTAATGTGAGTATTTGATAAATATCATGACCCTTGGGATAGTAACACGATAATATGAATAGTAATTTTAACTCTAAATAATAAATTGGGAAATAAATAATTTTTATTAGTAATAGTTTATCAAAATATAAATTTTATAATTTAGAAAAAAATATCATAATTAAAATACTTAATGTAAATTTAGGAACATTTTTAATAATATTTTTTAAAACTATTTAGTAAAACTAAAATTATTTAAAATAATAATAATAATTACCTATGATATATATTTATTTTAAAAAAATAAATATATTTTTCTAAATCACCACATCTTTATTTGATAAGCGTTATTTATTTGGTAATTTTATAAAATGGCTCAATTTCCATGTGAGTAGTATAAATACAATTTTTCACATACCATTTGTATCTTAAATTATGTCATTCATGCTATTATAATGACCTCATACTATCATTAACATTTTGTTTCTTCCATGATATATTTTATTTCATAAATAATTCCTAAAAATAAAATAATCAAAAATTCAAAACATTAAAATGAATTTTCCAAAACGAAAAATTAAAAGTGATCTCTTAAAATTAAAATTTTCTCATTATTTCATCATTCCTTTTTAATAATAAAAATAACATGAATTAGAAAAATTAATAATTCCTAAAAAAAATATATTATATTGAAATATGATATATATTTTAATAAACTCGGTATTATAAATTTTACCTTTGATATATTAATTAATATAATATTTTATTCTAAAAATACACATCTCACCATGAATAAATAACTATACTCCCTCCTCTCAGAAACCCACTAATGCCACCAATTCCTAAATAAATACCACAAAGAAAATCATTCCTCTCAAGACCATTTAAATCTTTAAAGATATTATGGAGTGACCCAAGTCAAAAAATCAAGGAGGTTTTATTTGCATAGTATAGAAGTAACACTGAGGATTCTGTTAGGTTTGATTAACTCTTCTCTTTTTATCCTATCTCGCATTTTTATAATTACAACTAAAAATCTCATATAATATTAATTAGGCTATCATTTAAAAAAATATTAATGATTTTAATATAATAAATGTATCATATTTTCAATATATACATAACTCTCAAAAATTATCTTTCCTTCTCTTTTTAAGATGTCTAATCAATGGTAGATTAACAACCTACATAGAAATTGAGAAGTCAATGAATATAACCACAATCAAAGTTGGAAATTATGAATTATATATAATATATAAATATAAAATTATTTCTATAATATTATATGTATTATATTATATTTATTTACAAATTTATTTTAATAAAAGTGGGAAATTCGATACAAATGAGATATTTTAATTGAAATACAATATAAAAAATAATATTAAAAAAATGTTTTTATATAATATAATGAAATAATTATAATGGATAATTTGTGTAAAATGGAAATAATTTTCTTTCAGAATTTTTTTTAATAATCAAATGTTCATTATTTGGGAGGTGTAAAAGGAAAAATATGGTATTTATTTAATGGGGATTCTTGAACCCCATTCCATTATTTAGGTTATCTTATCTACCAAGGTGTGAATGTTAATGATATGTATATAGTTGTCCTTTCCCTTTTCTTCTAGGTATATATAATATTTTAACATGCTATAATGTATTATATGAATGATCTGTTTCAGTGGGACTACAATTTGATAAACATCTCATTTTACATCACATTAAATGATTATTTTCTAGTAATTAATGATTATACTTTATTTAAAAAGTTATTTTACCTTATTCATTTTGTAAATATATTTATTTATGAAATTAATATTTATGATGTCCTTTTGAAACCCATTCTCATCATTGGATTTATTTAATTACTATGATTGGTATATGTTATATGGGACCTGAATGATTAATAGAATTTATGACATAATTAGTGGTCCCAAAATTATATATCCCCATAATTAAATATGTAATGTGATCTATGTTAGTATATAATGTGTATTATAAGTGGAAGACATTATAAATGTTTTTAAAATAATGATGTTGTGATTAATCACATATTATACGAGTGAACCTGTTATCTTTGCTCACAACAGCGTGTAATATTTGACCACTATGACATGTTGTCTTATTTTATAGTTATTCCACATTACATGATATTTTCATAGGTGTGCCTCCTGATTATATGTATTATAATATTATTATAATGTGATTAAACCCAACCATTTATGTTTTATTCATATTGTTATTCAACCCATGCCATACCTCTCCCTATATGGATTTTATCTCATACCATTAATTGATGCATATCATTACGTGATTACTTGTTTTAACGATAATGTGAGGAACAATAAGAGGATTGAGTTGAAGGAGATAAATGATATTTTAGTCAAATTATGTTAAAGTAATGTTTATTCGTAATTAACAAACTATAATAATGATTTGGATCATGGATTATATCACTATTCTGTTTTTTTCATAACAATGATGTAATAGTTAGGTAATGAACGAATTGGTTGACAATATTATGTAACACTATGTAAAAAAAATAACCACAATATCTATTTGATAAAGGATCATGTAATAAGAACTAATAAAACCCAAAGAAAATTGTATTCAATGAAATCCAAGTTACATGTTCATAAGCACCACATATTCATTCCCCAAGCACCAACCAACATCATCCTGGAACATGCTATCAAGATGAATCATCAGATAAACGATAAAACATAAAATTTATTATGTCTCTGTATATGAAATCTATAAATTCACCAAATTTTCAATGAATTTTTATAGTATAAAAATAGTATCATAACCATAGTGAATTTCGGACAAAATACACTAAAATAAGAGATGTTAAAAAATTTATAAAAATAAATTAGATTTTCAGTAAAAAAATCAATAAAAACCACGGTGGAAATGTAGTTTAGAAAAAAATCTAAAATATTTTATTTCAATTTTATTTATATTTTTAATAAAAGTTATCAAGCTTACACAAACATAGAAAATCATTTCCGTTATCTAATCCTTATTTTCACCATAGGTCAGTTTACTCTATTACTAGAATATAACCTACCTCAATAGAAGAACATATGACATATTTCATCCACCATGAACACATGATAACCTAGTTATTGAAAATTTCATGAAAATAAATTTCACATAAATCCAATCAAAATATGAATTATTTTTCTCATAAATTGTAAATGATATCATTTTTTTCTATATGGTACCGAACATGTTTATTTTAGTTTAATTATTTGGTTTAGAAATACTATGAGATCTTAATGGATTCATGTTGGAAAAAGGGGTTTTGAAGAATTATATGGATCCCAAAGCCTAGGATACTGAACGATGAAACTATATCCCATAGTTAACAGAAATCATGCCGCCAAAGTCACCAGATTAGAGTTATCCTTGCAGGGGTTTTCCAGCTTATGTCCAAGACTAAAATGTTTAAGGAATCATTGAAACATTGGTCACAAAGACATATGTGATATATATATATCTTTTAGTGGAGGATAAAACCATTGTTTTGGCATAATTTTCCAAACCACCAGTGCGAATCGTGAGGGATGGTTTTTGTTGTAGAGAGGTGTGCATGGTTGGGGAATGGTTTGGATAACCATGAAACAAAATCATGCGACCTAGTTTTGGGGTGGGGGAAATGACAATATTTTCTTTAATTATTTTATTTGATAAATCCATCTCATTATTTCTTGATTCTCTATACATGGTATGTAATGACATGAATTGTTATAATAAAAATCCCCCATCTAATTTAATTAAGGGTTTTATTATGTAATATTTTTGTTGAAAAGACATTAAATGCTTTTTTTTGTTAAAATCTATTTTAGTTAAATTATATTTAAAAATTATTATTTTTGTTAAAATAAATCAATGGAACAATGATTACATGATTACTATATATATAGGGATTTAACAAATCCAATTATCAAGAAAAAATCCAAGTAATGGCCTGAATCAATAAGATTGATCCCTTTGAATCCCATTTATCAGTGTTTCTGATGGAGATATCATCTCTAGTATTTTCCTGTTACCATGTCCATCTAGAGATTTGACAACATAAGAAATATTGAAATCTTACACGGGGGAAGTTCATTATCATTGAGATCAGGACCCAAAGGATATTCGTCGAACCACCTCCCGAATGTCTCACCACCATGAAATTTAATCATAAGGAATTTTCTAGCGAATTATTAGGATTTTTATTAAGAAAGAAAAATATTATTTATATTGTTTTTTATAGAACAATGAATATTTTTTCATTATATAATTATTACCTTATAAATGTTTTTTTATTTTTATATAATTAATACAAATATTATTTCATTAATATTAAAATACAATTAATGAATTAATTTTTATGAATTAATAGATTATTTAAATAGATAAAATATTAATAAAATTTTATTGTTAAGTTATTTCTAACTAATATAAATAATCATATATTTTTTTTGTGAACTGAAATTTAATTTTTACAAATTTTCAGAAACTGTTACTTTCAATAAATAAAATATTTATCAATAAATAAGCATTCTTATATTAAGATTGTTGATGGATATTTTTTTAAAATTCTTCAGATTAAATGAATATAATTTTATCAATATTATTTTCAAAAATACCCAATTGTTATTTTTTAAAATTCATAAATATAATCTAAATTTTAGAAACAATTTAAATATTGTATAAATATACTATCTGTATTATGACATCATAGTATCCAAATTGATTTAATTAAAAAAATAAATTAATTTCTATAAAAAATATATTTTTAATTATAAATAATTTGTCTTGTGTTATTTTTATTTATTTTATAAATCCATTATGAATCCTCCCAATCATAAAATATATTTCTGGGATTTTAAAAAAATTTATTAAGAGTTTGATTCAACTACACCTATGAAAATACATTATTTTATTATATTAGGATCATATATTTATAAAATAATATAAAAAACTACAATTTTCAGAAACCAAGGGAAAAACATCATATAGTTTTTGGTTTTGGTTAATATTTTATATATAGTCCAAAACTAATATTTAAGAAATGAAATAGAACTCCCCACTAATAACCTATATAATCCAACCGTAGGTCCAATTATCATTCCTTAAAAACACTTTTTAAATTACTCCATACTTCCTAAAATTTCTAGAGTCTTCTAAATGCACCCCAAGCTCACAAGAACCTCTTCAAAAGCATTTGGAGTCACACACCCATGTAAGGGATCCTCATGTTCTCTTATATATTCAATTATGATTTATATCTGATGCCTTTTATAACATGTTAATATGTTGGTATATATATTTACATTTCCATATTAATTATAATTTTATTTCAACATGATGATTTACACCTTTCCAACTCATTATGCAATTTTAGAAGTTTTTTATTGATGCTATTATGCTACCAAAAATTAATAGTTATTTTCAATTCCAAAAACATTTTGTAGGGAATACGTAACCCATTTTCTATCATAGGTGTTCCCCTTTATACACATATGATTATATAATTTTGTACATTTATGTAACCATTCAAAACATCTTTATTATTGAATAAAATATCAGAATAAATGAATCCATGTTGTTTGATCTATATTGAACTCCAAAGTATTAGAATAAAATGAAGGTGATGGGTGTGCACAAAATTATATATTTCTCCAATTCATTGGGTAATATTTACAATGATGATAGACAATTTAAGGATATTTAGTGAATAATATACATTTATGGATCATTTTCTATCATTATTTCCTGAATGTTATCCTTGAACTATGTTACGATGTTGTGTTTTATGTTCTTGCCTCATTTTCCATTGTTATGATAATCATTCTATATCATGCCTTATTTTACATTTTCCATTTATTTCCCACTAACATTTCAATTTAATAACATGTTATACCTTATTCCATGATTTTCCCTTTCTATAATTTATTGATCCCCACTGTATTATGTATTTTCCTAGATGTACAATGCATTTTTTAAATACATGGAATTTTAGAGGGATA
Organism: Viscum album; assembly: GCA_963277665.1. Taxonomy (NCBI): domain Eukaryota; kingdom Viridiplantae; phylum Streptophyta; class Magnoliopsida; order Santalales; family Viscaceae; genus Viscum; species Viscum album. The sequence continues at coordinate 1,645,726,483 of OY728145.1, forward strand.
TTAAAAGAAATTTAAATATTGTTAGTGCATCCCATTTTTATGATGTCATTCTATGTAGCTAATTTTGAAATATATAATACTTTTTCATATTCTAGGTTGTATTATGCGAACATTTATGTAATAATAAAATAATTAATGTGTAATAAAAATAATATTTTTCTTCGTAATTATCAAAGGAAATATTTAGTTTTTTATAAATTTTGAATAGAAAACTATATTGAAATCCATAGAGGTAAGATAATTTTTACGAAAAAATTAAAACACTTTTTAATTATAGAGTAACTTATTAATCATGACAATACATCCATTTATGTTGGGTTAAAACATTCAATACTGGTAGAAAAGTAATTTAATGCATAAATTATATTGTGCATGGTTTGGACACACTGTTTGACCAAACAGTGCGCCAACCATAAACCATTCACTATTATAAGGTGAAAATGAATGGTTAATAAATTTTTTTGACTAACCGTGAACAAAATTGTAGTTTGTTATTTGTTTAGAAACTTTAATCTTCCACACCAGCATCCACCATGAGCTTCACAGTTTCAAAAAAAGCATGCACCTAGTATGTTTCCCACTTTTTAGTTATACGAGATTCAAACTAATCCATGAAGAATCCAAGACCTCCTATAACCTATTAGGAATCATTACTATGGAAATTTAATGGAATTATACAAAAAAATTAAATGGTCCGTACATTTTTTTTAATGTCCAGATGCAACAATCTATTGTATTTAAAACAACTATTCATTAAGATTCCCTTATGTGGGTTGTAGAACATCTTTTATGAATTGATATAGCCACTGAGTACATACATCAGCCTGAATCTCCATGGTCTCATCATGTATGTGTTTATGCTACCATAGAACTTAGATATGAGTAATATACCTGCCTCAAATAACTAACATACTATGATCGAAAATACAAATTAGATCCTCTTTAACAGATGTATCCTCTTTCAGCTCGTAATCATTGAGATCAAATGAATGAGATGGGTCTGGATGAAACTATCCTAGCCGATAAAAATGTAATATTTCATTCATTTAATGGTACATATGAGGTAATAGCATCTAAATGTCTACCAACCTGACTATCTATACAATCTAAAAAATATTGACATATTATGGTGAAAATGATCATTGTCTCTTGATTCATTAATTACCCTACCTAGGAGATACTCATATAAATAGCTGATGTCCCACCACATACTCTAGATACTTATGATGATGATGGGTATAAGTCATATACCTTGACTAAGTTGTATCCATATGCATTTGAATCCATTGGAATTGCTCTGAAGTCTCAAGAACAAGAGGATGACATAATATAGTTACCCCATCTGCCTCTAAGCATCATATGGTGAATGATAGTGTATACTATATAAGTCCTCAAATAGATAAATATGAATTTTTTATTTAAATATGTTATTATAGGAACACTCAAAAAGATGAATATACTTTTCCTAAAAACTACCATGAATGCAAATACATGCCTCTAGTATATCATATAACAGATGAATCATCTGTTTAGTCTACCCATAGGTCTAAAGGTGATATGAAATAATGATGAAATCTCATGAATCCACTGACTTCTCTAACACCTTCCAACATTGCGATGGGAACTGGGAGTCTTATTCTGAAACAAGAGAACACAATATTCCCTGAAGATGCAATATCTCTTGGATGCAGAGCCGACCCAACTCATCAACATTGAATGTTTCTTGGTTTTTTACGAAGTGCATGACTATATTCAACCTATTTATGATCACCCAAACTACATCACAAACTTAGGGAGATATCATAAAACAAATTATGAATTCCATGGTTAAATCATTCAATATCAACTCAGGAATAGATAATTATTGTAGAAGTCGAGCATAACGCTGGTGCTTTGCATTCTCTTGCTGATACATGGAGATCCAAGATATAAAACCTTTTGTTTTCTTCATTAAACTTGGTCACTTTTATGGAGGACACATGTGTTTTTACATCTTGGTAAGCCTGTGATGAACTTACCAAACATCATCTTGTGACTCCCTGACTATTTATTCTTGTGTATAAAAAGACACCCAAACCCTCCATGGTATAGAATGGTGTCATTGTCATCAAAACACTATCCTTGAGGTGTGTTCTCCTCTTCCATGCTCTTCCATAGAATGAGGCCTTAAAAATATGATAACTAACATAATTATACCTCTTCCATGATAGAGGATGTCACAATAGGTTCTTCAATTAATTGTTTCCCATGTTGTTACTAAACATCTAGATGAAACTCAGAAAACATATCCATCAAATGTAGCTCACTAATGGACACCTAACAACCTATGTCTTCATTTTTGGTCCCTAGGAATAATCTATAAAATTTCTATTTTAAGGGGTATTTGAAATCTCAATATCCAACAATTTTATGTTCTCCACCACCTTCACTACCACAGATTCATTTCCAAATGAGTGGAGATATATTTGAGTCTTTTATGATCCATAAAAACAATGAATCACACTCCCAAAATAAAGTATCTCAAATAGAATAAAGTATGAACCATGTATTGTAACTCTATTTCATGTGTTGGATAGTTCCTCTCATGATTCCTGCGAAAAAGAGATCTATATGCAATGAATCAATCACCATACATCATAACAAAATGTATCCCAATCAATAAATCCAAAAATGAAATTTTATAAAATCTTATCATCACTGGTAGGAGAAATATTGGTGATATGGTAAGGGTTACCATTATCTCCTGAAGATCATTATGACATTATTCATCCCATATGAACAACACACCTATCTCAGCCATGGTTTTCAGAGGAATTATTGAGTGGGTTATGTCTTGAATCAATCACATGTAATAAAAATCTAGCCCCAACAAACATCATATGTCATATATATTTTTGGTATTCTCTAAAGAATCGATTACACTAAACATATTTGGGTCAAAAAATATTCAAGAATCTAATTTGATATGACCCATTATGAATAACATAATGATCTGAAAGTGACATTTACTAAGATTCTCATATATCAATTTCTGTCTTAGTGTAATCAGCATGATCTCATGATGAATATAATAGTCGAATCTTGTGAATGAGTACACAAAGATGTGGTATATTAAGACTACCACAACAGAATCATGATGGGGAAGAAAAACATATTTCTTCAAAATCATAAATATTTTCAATGTGTTGGTCAAACAAAAAAGAATAACCAAGTAATCATTAAATTCATAACAGCTCTAGAATGTTGTACATGTTATTCTTGATGTTATCACACACACCTGATTATAATCCAACACCAAATAAATATTTGTAAAAATGTTTTCTACTCCATGATGGTTGAAGATGTCATCGATGTGATGGATAGGATAACTCGTATTCACTATATGCTAGTTTAACCATCTATAATCCATGAAAAATCTAACGTAACCATCCTTCTTTCCTATTTAAATGGACTGGTGAACCCCCCTGGTGATGTGTTGGGTTTAAGAAAACTGTTATCTTTGAGAACATTACACATCTTCTTGAGTTCTTGGAACTATGTTGGTTCCATCCTATATGGAGGAATGAAAACTGGTTCCACACATGACACTAGCTCTATAGTGAATCCAACCTCCCTTGTAGAAGGAATGATATGTAAATCATAATGGAATACATCTTTAAAATGATCCATAGTCGTTTAAAACTCTACTAACACGATTCCCCGATCATTAATGAAGAGACTCAATAAATAAGATGTCACACTGAAAAGCATATATTTCATGGGTCCAGTTAGATATTACTGGATATCCAATTTTTAATTCTACATATTATAGTTTCCCTCATGTTATATGATAGATATTCAATGGTGATAATAATTCACGAGGGAAAAATAAGGAACAAGTCCAAAAATATCAATAATTACATCAAAACCAGTCCTATCTTGGATGAAGAAACTACAGAATGAACCAAAACCACCTTTATCAAGGTAGAACTCCTGACATTGGTGTATTCCCTCTATTAGGACTTCTAATAGAATCCCAAGGGACATAGAACTGTTATAGTACTTGGTTTCAAGACTAGGACATTTAGAAAATGCTACAGATATGAATGAGGGTGAAGCACCAATATCTAAAATGGATGAAAATAATGTAAAGGGTACTAGAATTGTACATGTCAATATAGATGGCCCCAAAATCCACTCCTCTAGAAATGAATACATTATACACATATATCCTTTAAAAAAATCCATAGATACTATTTCACTTTCCTGAAAAAACACACTTTACTATCATTGATGATTTATAGGTTGACTACCTTAGCCGTGACCATGGGAACCTTGACCTGAAATGCAGGTAGAAGACCAATATCTAGCCTGTTGTGGTGTCCCAAATCATTTTCCTGATAGAGGTGCCAGTACAGATCCCCTGGAACCCAATGCTGGAAGACTAAAATGATTGTAGTAGTGAAGATGAACCATCCTACCACAATATGTAAATTTGACAAGGCTTTGTAATGGGGTAGGTATTCTTTTTTGAATATAGAATAAGTATGTATAACCTGGATGGAAGTACCCCACATTCACCATAAAAATGACACTTCCTATAACCAAAATAATCGTAACATTGTCTTAGAATTGAACGCCCATAAATATCCTCACATTCATCAATTTACAAATGTTTACCTATGATGGGAAAACAAGTTCAATTTCAAATTTATATCACCTCACTGTCATCAATTAATCATTGCTCAGAGATGGAGACCAATGTCGAATCATGGTGAAATGAGCATAATATGTAAGCACAGTCAAGGAGTCCTAGTGAATATGCATATACACATAGGATCAATCGGTACCCATGGTATGTGGGAGTAATTGAACATATAATGATGTATAGAAGTCTATGCATAATATATCTCAATAAATATCTGACTAAGGGATAACATCCCACCAATGCATGGTTAAATCAAGTAACTTATAGAAAGATAAAATTATCCTCTACTCTATAGGCCTCTCAATATGGTTGAACATAGACACCATGGATTCGAACAATGTCTCAAAATAATTAGGATTGTCATCCCTCGAGATGGTGGTAGGGTGTTGCTACTTAAATCCAATGTAATCTTTATCGTACTTAGGCTAGGATGGGGTGAAACCTGAACAGAATGCATGAACAAGAAGAATCTATCATGAAACTGAGCATTCAAACCCTATGGAATATAAATAAGAGTTACCTCATGAGGGATTGTATGAGGTACTATAGGTGTCTTTGGACCAGTGACCTCTAATGTGTGATCATCACTACTATTTTGGCATATTACATTAGGATGTCATGTGGAATAGCTTTACAATTTCTAAGATTACTCTTTATACAAAATTAAAATTGATAGTAAAATAATATATTTAGAATGATAAAAAGTGATATGATAATACCATATATAAACATAATACAACTGAAATCATTCTGATAGATCCAATTCAAGATAAAGAGGAAAAGACCACAGAAGGATCACTAAGACATGGCCCACTTCCCACTTCCAGGGTATGGTTAGGGTCATATTTTAACGTCAATCATGTTTTTTGACCAATTCATTTTTAAAGGTGGTATTAATTCTATTTCATTCATGTTTTTAATTTACATTAAAATACGTGAATTTTGTGGATCACTATTAGGGCATATAAGGGACTATTCAACATTTAAATTGTAATTTAGAATCAACACAATCATATATATAACATGCATTTGAAAAATTGATTGGAATTATTCATTAAAACTAAATAATAGTCAGTGGATGAATTAACATGACAAGGCCTAAAAACAATCCCATAAAACATGAAATGAATAAGGAAATTTTATTTTTCATGGAAATACGCATGAAATGTCTATTAATGTAGTTCCTAGTATGATTTATATAATGCATTTCTATCATGTCATTTGGATTAGGTAATAGAGACCATCATTTCAACAATACAAATACAGTTACACAATAAAATAATTGTGTCAAACAATAGTGTAGTCGTATCAGAATGAAATGGAAAAATCAATAATTTTATTTTCCCAAACTAGGTAATCTAGGTTTCCCCTATACATGGGTTAGCTATGTGAAATAGTAAGATAAATTGAAAATTCTAAATTCCTAGTCTCATATCACAACACAAATTGTAAGACAAAAGAAAAAGTTCTTTAATACAACTTTTCAGCCTCATTTCTTATGTTCCACTATAATATTCCATAAATAGGTGGCTATAATACTTCATGTACATCTCCCCAAATACTCAGGGATGCTGATTAGTAGAGAGGTCCTAGGGTGAGTCTATGGGAAGACTATAACCCTATAAGTCTGAGTATTAACATCAATAAAAAATAGATATTTTAAGATGGAATAATATCCATAAGAAAGAAGAAGTAGAAACAAAAAATACCAAAATAGATGAAAAAACATGTGGCCAAAGATAAATTAAAAAATGTATACAAAATAAGATCATTGTGTCTAGATTATCCAATAAAATTGAATATGCAATAGAACAACAAACAAAAATATACTATATGCTATGACAAATTAAATAAGATCTAAAACTTCTATAACTACATCAGGATTATAAGATCAGTCTCCCACACACAAACATCATCTTATGGGAGTGACTCAACCAATCATTAGAGGCCAGAATCTTCTAAGTGTCCATACCTGCCATGATAATTTCTAATCAGGTAGAAAACTATGGCCAAGAATGGTTTGAGTAAAAAATCAACGTAGTTCATCACTCTTCATGCCTGGGATGTTTCATTTTGTTCTATGAATCTAAAAGTTTTCCATGTATAGTAAAACCATATTAAAAAATAAAAATTACATTAACAAATTGGTCTAGGTTCTTAAACAGACACACATACCATACCACATGCTTCACCCAAAGTCGGATAAATATATATGAGTACATGTGCAAGGTGTTATATGTATAAAAGTTAAAATGTAAAGAAGGAATTCCAAGAAAAAATTCCCTAAAGTCTATTCTTTGAATTGGGGGATTAATTTTCATGTAATCATACATGTGATCATAATTTTAATAATTACAAAAGAAGTATCACATATCAATAGAGAAAATCAATCCATCTATAAAATCCCATTTTAGAGTCTATTCTTATTCAAGGTTATCTAAACATAATCCATTGGGTCTCTACAAAACATTAGATATAACCAATGTCATTGAGTCTATCCATGGAAATCAATAGGGTGCGCCTTTTATCACTCATGACATTATGACTCTGAGTTCGTTCCAACTATCTGACCCATGGGACTATGTATCACTTGAGTAAAAGAATAACCATCATTCCAAATGGGTCCATCCTCTGTTACTCTTTTGTGTACCTGACATCCCTAACTTGTATAACAAAAAATCCACCGTGTATGTCCGAACATGTAAAGCCATTGTATTTCTCCCAATATTTCAGGAGTAACCAACTGAGTATGACGATTCTGTCAAAGAAATCATTAAATAGAGACCCATCATCCCTCACAACCCATATGATGAGATCCATATCTAAAAATTAAAAACATGATAGAATGCCTATATATATAATTACATACCATCAATATACATCTCAATTATAAAACATAATCATGTTATTCATACTAAACATTTATCTCCGATATTTATGGATAAATTATAAGAAAAAATTAAATGTTTTAAACTATTGAAATTCAAGAATAGAAATGGGGAGCTAACATTCTTTTAATTACATTTTATCAAAGAAATTATAATAATTTAATCTATGAGTCCTTATCAAGCATAGATTTCTATACTACCAATCAGAATATTGATGAAAAAAATTATAATTATCTATGTATAATGCCCAAGGAGTACAACAGTTGTCATGGAATATGTATAGAACATGTGTAATAGGCTATAATAATTTATCCATGGAATTAATCAGAAAAAATATGTAATTCACATGGAACATAATATGGAATAAGAACAATAATAGTGTATAAAGTAAGCACCTGTATCAAAATAATGATTAATGGAATATGTCATTTCACATTGGAATATATAAATTAATTAATATTAAGAATTTCTGATAGTATATAACCCAAGGTTATATATTTAAATCAACTCATTCCATAAATTTAAAGTTATTAAAAAAGGATCAACATACACACCACTGATGGTTCAATTAATCAAGCATGAGCATATAGAAAATTGTTTTAATATCAGTTCCACCAAAATAACACAACTGGTGGAAGGGGAAACATGAAATAGAATCATGGAGAAGAAAGACCGTATAGATGGCATTTTATATCATTCGATGATGAAGTAATCCAACATATTTTGGCATATTTAACATAAATATTAGTTGATGGAGAGGAGGAGATCCTTGTGTGGTTAAGGGAGGAAAACCCAATGGAAGAATATTGGGAATGAAAATCTTGGGTAAACACATTCATTATGTGTAGAAAATTAATTTTCAACAAAACAATACACTTTGAATGTTTTGGCCACATTTTTGGCCATATTATGCCCCAAACATGTTACATTCAATACTATAAGGGGGATGCTCGTACAGTTAGGTGAATGATTTGACTATCCATTTGAAAACCATGATTTTCAGATCTATCAAAATCTTAATATAAGAGCATGGTTATTCTCCCTAGGTTGTATTATAGCATACAAACCATGGGGACCAATACGTATCCTAATTTTTAGTGTTCTGGGATTCCAAAAGCATTTTTTTCACTCGGGACCTCGATAATCCTCATATGCATCATTAATAGATCCATTTTAATGAATAAAATAAAATTTAAATGTTCCAACACTTTAGATAATTTCAGGATGTCTTGTAATATACATATGAAGGCATGTGTGTCGGTTACTAAACATGGAAACAGTAAAATCAATATAGGGATGAAATAATTTCCCATACCTACACTGAAATGTAATAAATTCACTATGAAAATTTTCAATTGATATCCGATGCTATTAATATGGAATAATTCTATATATATTTTCATTGATAGTCTTATAAATATTTCACACTTCATTGTGATTTTAGAGGATTTCTAAATAGATAATCTTCCGTAGATATACAAAAGATATATGGTGAGGCAGCCTAGAGTACCAAAATCAAATATATACAATCGTGATCTGGGAGTCACCTAAATGTATTGAAAAAGTCTCAAACATGCTCTAAATATAGAGTGGAACTGCATCTTGGATTATCATCAACAAGCTGAGGTCCAATCTGATTGGACTATCCGGAAAATTGAGATCATTTTGTGACCATTATCAAATAAGTTCAATGGAGGATGGGTTTGAAATTTTCCTATGGTCTTTTTCTCATATAATATAAATTGTCACTCTAGTAGAAAAATTCTTCCCTATGAATCCCTTTTTGGAAAGATGCACAATAAAACACAATGTTGTGATGAAGGTGGGGAACAGACCCCATGTGTTCATGAGATGGTTAAAAAAATGGTGGAAATGGATAAGACCATTCTACACCACATCAAGGAACCTCAGTGTTGAAAAAAATATATGATTACATTCATTAATTATAACTAGAGTTTGATCATGGAGACATGTTTATAAAGACCATGATTTTCCTAGAAATTTTTTTAATTATATAGAATTATTTTGAGACCACGAAATCTGACGGTATGCAATTCCAAGGTCCGGAGTGCCCAGAATGATCTGTCACAGTTTTTTTAACCTTTAATTAGTGCAATAAGAAGTTTTTCAAAAAAAAAAGTGGAATAACTCTTGAATGGTTCACCCGATCAAAATTCCAAGGGCACATTGTGTTTAAGATGGTGGGTTTAACCTATGCGTGAAAAATGTTTAGTCGGTATAGGACTTTTGTGAGAAAACCTAGAAATGACATAACTATAAATAAAATAATTATATAAAGTTATTTTATTTTTCAAACACATAAAACTCATGAATGGTTACTTAGATTAAAAATATGAGACCACATCTGAGATTGTGAGGGTATAGCCTCTTTTGGTAGATACTGACATTGGTCTGCATAGGCCCCCAGTGAAAGTTGGTTTTTGGATGTAAATAAAATAATTAAGTGGAAATTTGTCTATGATAAAATACATAAATTCTAAATGGTAACTTAGATTGAAAATATGAGAGTATTTTTGAGGTTTTGAGGATGTGTTATTCTTAGGTGGAGCCTAACCATGACTGACGCGATTCGACAGTGGCTATTAATAATTTATTGAAAGTTTTTTCGGGTCTGTTCAGTAAACGCATTAATAGTGTTTTCTAACATAGGAATTGTTTCTCAAATTAAAAATATGAGGGCACCGCTTCATCCACATCATCGAGATATTCTTAAGGGATGCTTTACATTGACCATGGTAGGTCTAGCGAAAATGTTACGTTTGATGACATTTTGAAAAGAAAATAAATGAAATAATTTGAGTATTTTATTTTCATTCTTCTCAGCTAATGGACAATAGGAGTGTGGGTCAAGCGATGTGTCAGGATAGTAAAAGTCATGACCTGTCAATCTTAAGTATTGACATCATTGAGGAATTAGGAAGTTTCTTAATTAATTAGACCACATTTTTTAACCACATCATTACATACCCTCCTTGTTTCCTATATATATGGAGATTGGGGAGGGGTGTTGTCCTAGTTTTGCCAAGAAACAAAGTGCTGAAGGAGTGCCGAGATACCGAACCCATAGAGGATGAAGTTGATCCCAGTGGGAGGAGATAGGTGAAACCAAACCATGAACCGAAGGACAACGTATGAGTGGCATTTTTTTGAACCAGTTGTGGGAACGAAGAGTCTGATCCACATTCATGTGCGGGCACTCTCCAATGGGTTTACGATGTAGGGGTTTAATTCATGTCTATTTCAAGTGATTTTCATAAATCCCTTTATCTTTCCTCTTATTTACGAGCTAACGTGGAGGGTGTGTGCCTAACAAACACGTGGAAGACCCTCTTCTATCTTACTATCCCTGCGTCTCCATGAAATACCATCAGCGCAACGATAAAAACTACCTATGAAGGAGGTGGGGAACCAACGCGTGACGAAAGAGGAGGCTGGGCACAAAGCCGCGGTGGTCAACATAGCGGCTGAAACTGGTCGGTCACAGAGGATATGCAACATGCAGTTGGTGGGAAGAGGGTGGCGGCTCGTCAGCTTCGTTGGAAAGAGGAGGCAGCCGACACAATGGCAGCCATGAAAGGAGATGTGTTGCGACCAGTGCTCCACTAGTGAGTAGGAAGTCGGCATGAACAGCGTGCTTCCAGTGGGAAGAAGTTTCTGATGAAGCTATGGAGGATTAATAATCCGTTCCTCTAATGGGTTCTACGGTGATTGGGTGGAGGCCATGTGGCATTTCAACTTCACAAAAAAAATTTCCTCTGCGGCGTTCATGAGTTATGGAGACCGAGGGTCACCCCCCCTCGTCTACCTGGGCAGACAACAGTAGAGTCGCCCCCTTGTGGGTCACGACATGCACGTCCAGACCACCCCACATGCGGGACGTTCCCTATGCACCCTAGGACGCACCTTTTATGGTCATATACTATATGTCTAGGTAGCTCCCCTTGCGAGTCGCACCCTACGTGGGTCGGATTGTCCCCTTACGGGCTGGGCCGACCTTTGTGGACCACACTTTGAGGGTCGGGCCACCCTAACGGGATGGATTTGTGGGCCACCCCTTTGCGAGCTAGGTCGAACATCATCCCAGTGGGACAAGCCTGCCAAGGCCCAGCCTAGACTGGGCCGAGTCGGTCAAACCGGGTGGGACTAGACCCGGGCCCAAAAACACTTAAAGGGACATATCCGGAGAACCGAACGTTTATTTGACAAACCATCAGTGGAATTGGGAAACATAGATTGAGGAAGTCCTATTTTGTATAATCCTCTTGAGTTTTGGAGTTTTTTTGAGTATGTAGGGGTTAGATCAAAACCAAATTGAATCAGTCCCCTAGAACTAAAATGCATATAAATAATAGAAAATGCATCTAATTAATGCACCATCTATCGCATTGGAACCCTTATGACATGTAATTACCTTAGGTTACTCCTTTTTGAAGTTTAGCGGTTGTCAAGGTACAACCGATATCTCGAGGGAAGATTCTATGGAACTCGAGCACACTGCGTGCGATGAATCCAATGTCTGGAAGTGAAGCGATGATTGGAGACAGATCATTTTGAGGTTAGTACTGAGCAGTCCTCTGTGGGTCAGCACTAATCTGCTATACTCTTGATTAAGTCTAGGTTTATTCTCAATGATACTAGGTGGGTTAACGCATACTGATCCTATGAGGGTCAGATCCTGTGTGGGTCAATGCTCAGCGACCCTGTTTCGGTCATCACATTCCGACCCAGTGTGGGTCAAATCCTGTGTGGGTCATTGCAGGGGTTATTTACCTATCGATCCAGTGTGTTGTAGACTCTGTATGGTCATAATCAGTGCATCTTGAAAAAATAATATGATCTAGCTTTGCTACTATTCGTGTGTACATCTTCACGTCACTAAAACACGGTTTGAGATGAGACTATGTTTGAACTATGTATTTTACCATTGTTGTACTTCCTATCTTCATGGTGTTACCTTTTTGGAATTCATACCTAATGTATGAGATGATTATATCATGATAACATAGGTATATGTATGGGAATATACCATAGTAGGGTTGAATACTTGCATTGTGGTTTTTCCTTCATGGAACATTAGGATACCTATGGGCTCTCGGGGTCCCTACTATGTTTCATTAAACTCAACCCTACAAAAGCTTCAGCCTCACCTGTTTGTGCCTTGTGAAGATGAAATATATAATTGATTGAGGCTAAGGTAGACAGAACTAGACGGTACACAGTGGTGGACCAATTGGGGTGTCGTGACTTAGGGACTACAGATCTTGAGTTGTACCTACCCATCAGGCAGAATTCATTGTGGATGATCCAGGAGATACTTTTTACATTTCATTTGATATGTACTTATCAGTTGTACCTGATTTTTTTCCATTTGTTATTAAATTTCGCCCCCCTTCACTTTCAACGCTCTTTACTACAATAGTTTACTTCATGGTTGCATATTGTTGTGTTCTACTCTGTGTGTTTGTACATTTATAATGGAAATGCCTTCCCATTTTAGGGATACGCCTTTCTGGTGCTAGTCTCCGGACACTGGACTATGGAAGGTAGTCTTAGGGTAGTCACAGAATGGGCCCAGGGGGACATGTTGTGACAAAGTGGTATTAGAGGATTCGTTTCAACCAAAGAAATTAGACTATTATATTTTCAATGTAGTAATAATGTTAAGTGTTATGTGTGTGGCTTTCAGTTCAGGGAGTCTAGTTTTGGTGCAGTGATTGACGTATCTATACACCATCACCCTGAATTCTAATTTCTTCCTCAGTACACCGAAACACTGAATGATTGTGTTTTTGAAGATTTTTTCTTGTGATATTTTGAATCAGCACCACAGGTATAACATATTGATCGTGGATCACATGTTCCTTCTAAGGATTATGTGACATAGATAGCCATCTTGGATTCCTGAGAGAGTACACAATTATGGCCCACTGAGCAATGAGGCTTTGGTGCAGGGCCCTCTTATGGTGTTAGCACCTTCGGGTGGTGCACCAGTAGCAACACAACCTATTGGAAAGAAGATGCAACAAGACCTCCTAACAGAGGGTGCACGCGGACTAAGCGCGTTGCATGAGTTCCAATGGTATAGGTCACTGAGGATTCAAGGTGATATTGATCCTAATGTAGTAGAGGACTAGTTGGAGGTGGTGGCTAGAGTTTTCTATCTATTTGGGACACCAGAATAAATGATTGTGATCCTAGATGTTAGCCTTTATTAGTGTATGACCATGAGGATAGTTCACATGGGGATTAGGCTTAGATACATAGACGGTTACCCATGATGTCACCTTCGGTTAGTGTTCCATCTATATTACTTCCCGTTGTTCAGTAGTTACAACAGGCGATATCGGTAGAGGAAAAATGTAGGCTTAGTTCAGTACACAGGTTTCATTATCAAATACCCCCAGGGTCCGAGGTGAGCTCGACTCACAGGCAGCTCAGGACTGCCGTGAGGAGGTGGTCGAGTTTCTATCTAGCAAGGGCACGATTCAATTAGATGGAGATCCTAGTAGAGAGCCTTCTTCATGGATCATCAGGATGATGATAGGGTTTAGATTAACTGAATTTTGTGATGAGGTGACTTTTCAGTGGACAAGAATGAGAACCAAACTTAGAGTAGAAATCTCTTCCTATAAAAATTTAAGGGGTGAGTTTTCCATAGAGATTCTATAGCATTGGAAAGATGACATGTTGGTAGCAGAGTATTCATCGAGACATACCAACCATTCCAGTTACTCGATGAATACAGTACGGTCAGCGCTTCAGGGCTCGAACATCTGAGATATGTGTGTTTATGTACATTTTAGAATGTAAATTTCCTATACGCATTCCTACTTATATTAGGGAGCTAGGGATATCCTTTGTGGCTGAATATTATTTGGAAGAGTAGATGTAGCTAGTGAATGTTCACATTGGGAAAGTAGAAAATAGACACCAGTCTCAGAGACTTGGGAGTGTAAAATGTTTTGGGAGGAGGAAGTGACCGGGACAGATGAATCTACAGGGCTGCTGACAAGGAAGTGGATCTATGAGATTATCATAAGGCGGTATACATTTCAATAAGTTACAACCCCAAACTCAATGTGTTGCCAACAAGGCTTATGGAGTTGATGGATTGGGTAAGAGAGTAGCTTCATGCGGACAAGGAGTGTGACCTAAGGGCCCCAGGAATGATTAGAGCCATGGTCTGTGTCTACTACTAGCTATTGTATTAATATAAATAGGAAGTAATCAATCCTTCATTACATGAATCATGTTCATGTCCTTTAGTTTCCAGTTAAAGCGTTTCCATGAACCTTAAATCTTGAGACAACTTTGAGATGAGACTTGATAATCAGACTTATGTCTACGGTGTGTTCTGACCCTTGAGGCGAGAGTTTTAGTTGTAACCACCTAGTGGCAACCTCGACGCCTTTAGAAGTTAGTTTAGTAATGGACTGGACATCAATAGTTCACTCTTAGAATTAATATATTTTGAAAACTGGTTGTGGTTTATCTACAATGTTGGAATAGTGTTATCCTTCATTGGTGAAAAAGGAAACCCATACAACATAGTTTAAACTCATGAATTGGAGGGTGCAGTCTATCACTCTTCAGTCAGCCAGTGTGACCCTCCTGGAAGGGGAAGTTTTTGGTTTTTATCTCCCAACAGGAGTGTCAGAGTGTGCGTAAATCTTTTCAAAACACTTTTCTAGGAATACCTCCATGAAGGGAGAGGGACTTATTTCTTTTTCTGGGTACTTCTAGAGTTTTGAACCAGACTTCTCCAGCGTAGCGATACCCTTATCATCTTTGATGAAGAAAGGAAAACCATTGTAGTGGATGGAGAAGTGTTAGATGATCATTTATAAGTTGGGACAATGGCGACAGATAGTATTCCTCCAGGACTATTACATTGAGATAGATTGTACTTCTTGAAAGCGGATCCTGGTAGCAGGTGCACTCACTAGGAGCTCCAGTGTACAATTGATGAGTGAGGCATCAAAGATGGTAGTTGCACGACATATATCCTTCGTGAATAATGATGGATCAGATTACCTCCAAACTATTAATGTCACTCCCCAAATTCATCAGCAAATTCGGGAGGCACAAGTTGAGTCATTGACAGTGAGGCATGACGTCCTCAGATATCTTCAAGAAGATCTCCTGAACGATTTTTTGAAGGTGGGAGCACGTCATCCTATTCTAATGATGCACCATGGAACCACTAAGGATTTGGTAAGAGGTATTGATGAAGTTCAATACGTCCGATCTGGGAGTACATCCTGGGGTAGCGATGATGTACCAGGACCTCCAGCATCAGCACTGTTGTCTAGGGATGAAGAATGTTATAGCAGATTTTGTTTCCAGATTCCTCACATGTCAGCAAGTGAAGGCCGAGAATCAGGTTCTAACTGGCTTAGCACATACACGAGAGGTTCTGGAGTGGGAGTTGGATGAGATCTCCATTGAATTTGTGACAGGGCCTCCTTGTACGTCCAGGGGAGAGGATTCCATCTAAGAGACTGTTGACCCACACACCATATTGGCACACTTTCTACCCATTCGAGAGCAGGGATCTGTAGAGGGCATGGGATGCTTCAATGTAAATGAGATTGTAAAACTTAATGGGGTGAAATCGACGATATTCTCTAATTGTGACAGACATTTTACATCCCCTTAGTGGAAGGGATTACAAGAGGTGTTCCGGACTCAGCTACATTTGAGCACCGCCTTTCGTCCTTAGAATGATGGTCAGATGGAGCAGTCCATTCAGATGCTGCAGGACATGCTTCGTGTGTGCATCCTAGTGTTTTTTCAGAGATAGGAGGTTCACTTTCCAATGGTGGAGTTCATATAAAACAATAGTTATCACTCTACCAATAGTATGGCACCATTCATGTCCATGTACGGTTGTCCTTACAGATCATATCAATACTGGAAAGTCCTAGGGGAGTCAGAATTTATTGGCCTAGTGTTGGTATGGGCAACCCCTGAGAATGTGAATACCATCCAGGAGCGGATGAAGACTTCACAAAGAAGGTATAAGTCTTAGGCTAACTTGAGATTGAATCTTTAGAGTTCCAAGAGGGGGACCACATAATATTGTGAGTATTTCTATAATGGGAACTACAGATATTTGGCCATGTAAGAAAGTAATCACTGAGTTATATCAGACCTTTTATGATACATCATAGTATAAGAGAGGTGGCATACAACTTGGTACATACACCATAGTTGGAGAGAGTTCATGATGTATTCCATGTGTCCTACCTTTAGAGATATGTGTCGGACCCATACCACATCATTGACCACAATGAACAGGACTTTGATGATGGGGGTGATGTTTATAGACGTTCCAGGATAGATTGAGGATCGAATGGAGAAGGTCATTAGTGTGAAATAAATATCTCTATTGTGCATTCATTGGTAGCACGGGATCCTCCAGGAGAGGCCATGGGAGCAGGAGGCTCATATTGATGATTAGTACCCCAATTTTTTTCATTATTCTATGTTGTGTCTTTGGGGGATGAAAATCCCTAAGGTGAGGAGAATATAAATACCCATATTTTCCATGTAATTTTTTTATTATATAGAATTATTTTGAGACTGCATAATCTGACGGTGCACGATTCCGAGTCCCAGAGAGCTCGGAATGATCCCTCTATGTTTAGTTAAGCATTAATTAGCACACATATATAGTTTTTCTCAAAAGAGGAATAACTCATAAATGATTGTCTGGATCAAAATTACAAGGCCACCATTACGTTCAGGATGGCAGGTTTACCCTAGGTGTGATTTATGTTTAGTTAGTGTAAGAATCCTATGAGAAAATCTGAAAATTTCATAACTATATATAAACTAATAAATTAATGTTATTTTATTTTTCAAATTCCTATAACTCATGAACGGTGACTAGTTTAAAAATCCATGACCTATGCTGATCTCGGGAGGGTACGCACTCGTTGGGAATATACAATCATTGGCCAGCGTGAGCCACCTATGAAAGTTAGTTTTTGGCCGTAAATAAAATAATTAAGTGGTAATTATTTTATTGTAAAATCTATAACATCTAAACGTTAAATTGGATTGAAAATCCAAGAGTCCCATTAAGATAGTGAGGTATTTTTCTCATTAGGAAGAGCTTATCCTCGACCGTTGAGAGTCGAGAGTGATTGTTTATAATTTGTTTAACTTTTTATAATATACGTTCAGTAAACCCGCGAGTGGCATATTCTAACTTTTAAACCGTTGTTCTGATTAAAAATATGATGGCACTGTTGCATCCGAACTTCTATGATTCTCTTAAGGGAGTAAATTCATTGAATGTAGTAGGTATGGAGAAAAAGTTATATTTTGTAACATTTTTAAAAGAAAATAAAAGAAATAATTTTATAATTTTATTTTTATTCATCTCTACCAACGGACAAGCAGAGTCTGGGGCCAATGATGTGTCAGGCCCATTAATGAAATGACTTGTTAAACATAGGTAATGATGTCATCGGGGAATTAGGAAGGTTCATAGTAAATGATCCCCCATTAATTCTCCATGTCGTAAAATACCCACCCCATCTCATATATATATATATATATATGGAGTTTGGGGAGGGGTATCAGCATAGCTTCACCATGAAATGATGTTCTGAATGATTGTTGAGATGGAGAACCCTTAAAATATTGTGTCTATTATAGCGAGAGGGGACATGTGACCCCCAACAACAAACTGAAGGATGACATATGAGTGGTGTCATTGGGAACCGGTTGCGGGGACAAAGAAAACGATCCACATTCAATAGCAGGAAGCTCTCCAACTTGTTTATGAGGTAGGTGTTTAATTATATTTTATTTCAAGTGCTTTTCTTGAACCCCTTTATCCTTCCTCTTGTTTACATGATAATGTGGAGGGTTCAGGCTGAACAGACATGGACTAGACCCTCCGTTATCATGCTATACTTGTGCCTCTGTGGAAGACCGTCGGCACGGTGACACCAACTGACTATGAAGGTGACATCACGGAGATGCGCATTGTAAGAGGAATCTGTGACACAATGCCATGACTATCATCAGAGCAGCTGACACCATCCAGCCACAGAGGAAGTGATATGTGCCATAATGCACTGTCATTGAGTAGAGGGGTATGGCATATCTGCCGTACCATATGGAGGAGGTGGTCGAAGCATCGACTAGCTAAGAAAAGAGAGGCGGCACGACTAGTGCGTCACCAGATAGTGGGAAGGTGGAATGACCAATGTTCCGCCACTGGGAAGAAGTTGTAATAAAAGCCATGGCAGAGGCAGTACCTGTGTTTCTGGTAGGTTCCATGGTGACTAGGTGGCGCCACGGCTTTACAAACTGAATGGCCTTCTGGCCATTCAGGAAACTAAGAGTAACCCCCCCCCTTCCAGCTCAGGCAGTCAGCGGCCATGCCGCCCCCATGCGGGCCACACCCTACATGGCAGGGCCTCACCCCATGTGGGCTGCAATGTATCCGGGTCGGCCACCCCATTGCAAGAAACCCTTTACTGGCCACACCTTGTCCGAGTCGGGCCTCCCTTTGCGGGTCGGGCCACCCTAGCAGGCTTCCTTTGCTGGATGACATTATGGGCCACCACCTTGTGATCCGAGCCAGACATCGGCCCAGTGGGCCAAGACTACTGCGACCCAGCCCAAAATGGGTTAGGATTGGTTGGTCCGACTGGGTCTGACCAGATCTGGGCCTAACCAGGCGCATAAACACATTAAGGGCCATATCCTGAAAACCGGACATCTGTTTGAAGAACTTTCAGTAGTGTTGGGTTCCTTGGATTGAGACGGTCCTTTTTAATATACTCCTCTTCAGTTATGGAGTAAATTTGAGTACAACTGTGTTCGATCGAACATGAATACAACCAGGCCCCCAAAACTAAAATGCTTATAACTCACAGACCTGGAGTCCGATGGACGCATCGTCTGTCGCATTGGAAATCGTACGAAATGGTCTCCATTTGGGTTAATCCTTTGCGGAGCATAGTTGAGGATGAGATAAAAACAATACCTCAAGGTAATATTCTACAGAACTCGAGTGCACTTGGTGTGAAAAATCCAATGATTGGCTATGAGGCGGAGGTTGGAGACAGATCATACAGAGGTTAGTACCGAGCGATCATGTGTGGGTTAGCACTAATCCTATGTGGTCAGATCCTCTGTGGGTTAGCGCTCAGTGGTATTGTGTGGGTAAACTCATACCGATTATGTGTGGGTTATATCATATGTGGTTCAATGCACAGAAATGATATGTGGTTCTACGCATTCTGATCTTGTGTGGTTCAGATCCTACGTGGGTCATTGCAGGGGTTAGTATCCTATCAATCTTGGGTCGGTCAGATCCTATGTGGGTCAGTGGGGGTTTGTTACCAACCGATCCTACGTTGTTCATACTCTGTAAGGTCAGAATAAGTGACTCTAAATAGAATAAGATGATCCAGCTTCGTGAAAAATCATATGTACTTCATTACTTCACTAGTATCTGGTTTGAGTCGAGACACTGTTTGAACTAAGATATTTACCTATGTGGTACATCTTATCTTTATGGTGTTACCTTTGGGGTAATCAAACCTCATGTGTATGATTTTTATGTCTTGATAACTTAGGTATATGTATGGGAATATACCTATGTAGTGTTGAATATATTCTTTTTAGTTTTACCTTCGTGGGACTTTACGAGACCTACAAGGTCTCGAGGTCTCAATTGTGTATCATTATACTCACCCCTACATGGGCTTTGGCCACACATGGTTGTGTCTTGTGCAGATGACGTACATCATTAATCAAGGAGGAGATAGACAGGACTGAATGTTACTCGGAGGTGGACCATTTGGAGTGACATGACACAGGGTATACTGATCATGGGTTGTACCTACCCTTTAGGTATTATTTGTGGTGGACGATCCAAGAGATGCTTTTCACTATTCAATTTTTTTGTACTTTTATGTTTTACATGTATTTATTCCAGTGGGGCATGTATTCTGGCCCCCTTCCTTTTCAGCGCACTTTAATACAGGAGTTTACTTCATGGATTAATCTTTTTGCATTCTACTCTGTGAGTTTGTATAGGTTTAAAGGTAGTGCATTCCCGATTTAGAGATACGCCATTCTGGTGCTAGTCGCCAGCCCCTGGACTATAGAAGGCAGGCTTGGGTTAGTCAAAGCACGAGCCTTAGGGGATGGGTCGTGACAATGGTAGTCCTCCTCATATCTCCATTGAATAATGTGATGAGATTTTGGAAGGATGGATATATTAATTCAAGATACATCATCCCCCTGGAGATCCTTGATTGCATTAATGAACTGGCCTACTAAGATGAACTTCCACCAAACCTATATCAAGTACATGATGTATTCCATGCATTACTTTTGAGAATGTAGATACCAAACCCCTCACATGTACTCAATCCAAAGGTTGTACCATTGGGTAATGCCCATTCCTATGAGTAGTGGCTGATGATGATCATAAATCATTGATTAAATGTTCTAAGAAATAAGAAAATTCCCATTGTCAAAGTGATATGGGTAAATCAAAAGTCCGAATAAGTGACATCGGAGCCAAAAGATGTGATGAAAAATCTTTACCCTTATCAATTATAGTCAACGTAATGAAAATTTAGAGGGATAAATATATAATGAGGGGATGATTTTAATGACCCAAACTGTTATAAAAAACCCCCTTGCAATTTTATTAAATATATTATTATGTAATATAGGTATTTACTATAAGAGGCACAGTCATGGGTTCAAAGAACCATGACCCCAAAATTTATTAAAAATGATTAATGGTGCAAGATACAGGAGGAAATGCTAACCTGTAGCGGACCACATAAAGATAGAAAACTAAAAACAAATCCAGAAATTACCTTTTCCTAGGCCGGCCTCGACCCCTAGACCCTCCACGATTAGTAGGATGACGCCCTCGCCCCATTTTCATTACAACTTCTTTCTCCAATGGCAGAAACTCAATATTAAGAAATTCAGTTTCCACAGGATAATCTTCCCCATGCATCCCCAGATCCATGGAGGCAATTCCATCATGATGATCAATTTATAAGAGAATATCAAGCTCATCAACATCCCATCAGAATCAGTGTTCATTGAACCTCCCCATGAAAGTCTAACTATCATGAACCATACACATATGGTGTTTTTAGGAGTATTAAATGGATATATAGAAGGACCCTAAATATGATTATATAAATTATTTATTAAATAATAATTAACATACATTCATCATATTATTGTTACATTACAATTTTTTTAATTTTGATATAATAAAAAAGTTATTTTATTTTTTTATTCAAATTCGAATTCAATTAAGGAGTTATTTTTTATAAATTTATTGATTATTTATTTAATAATATTTAAATAAAATATTATTGTTAATTAGTTTTTTTTCAAATATAAATGTCCATTTGGTTTTATGATGTCAAATGTAATTTTCCAAAGGGTTTGAAAATAGTTATTATAAAAAAATACATAATTTCTCAATAAATCTCTATTATCATTTTAAAAGTGAAAATAAAAATATTTAGAAAAATATTAATATAAATTTAAAATTATTTTTATAATCATAAGT
Source organism: Viscum album (assembly GCA_963277665.1). NCBI lineage: Eukaryota > Viridiplantae > Streptophyta > Magnoliopsida > Santalales > Viscaceae > Viscum > Viscum album. The sequence goes on from OY728145.1 coordinate 1,645,748,660, forward strand.
TCGACATTATCCAATGGTATATATTTCATAATTTTTAGAGACAGTGATATTTTTGTGTAAAAATTAAATATTGTATAAATATACTTTATGTATTTTGACATCATAATGAAAAAACTTTGTGAAATAAATAAAATAAATAGAAAATATTTTATAATTTTTACTTTAAAATTATGTGCTATTTGGTATATTTTATTTATTTTAAAAGCCTTTATGAATGATTCCAAATATAAAATATATTTTATGCACGGTAAAAAATATCATTCAAAGTATGTCTCATTTCCACAAAATCAAGGGTATTATTTCATTTTTTAGCCCTTAGATATATAAAATAATCTAATCCAATACCATTTATTATAAACCATTTGAAAATACATGGTAAGGTTTTGGCTTTTGGTTATTTTATTATAAGTTGTGAAAAACCATTGTTTGAGAAATGATAAAGAATTACCCACTCATTTCCAATATAAAACCACCATATCTACCATTTTTCTTAACTTAAAATTCTTATAGAACCTCCATACTCTTCCCACCCATATCTATAGTTCTCCTAAGGCACCGACAATCTCTAAAGAAGCTTCTCCCAAGCATTTGGATTCACACACTCATGTGGGGGACCCACACCTACCCTTATTTATTCATGTTTATTTATTATCTCACACAATTATTTTCTATTCCTAATGTTGGAATGTCTGATTACAAGTCCATATTTTTTCCCATTTAATTTCCAAAATATTAGAGTCCCCCTTACCTCGCATAAACACCTTTTATAAATTTTAATGTGACATTGTTGTACTTTCAAAATTTCACTGGGGGTTTACTTCTCAAAACATTTGTGTAGTGAATCCCAAACATATTTTTGATCAAAACGTGTTCATGATTATACCATTATTCATCTTTAAAAATGGATGTGCATGTATTTATTCCAAAATTATTGATGACAATATAAAATATAATTATTAAGTAATCCATGTTGTAGGATATATGAGGCAGACATAAGAAATTGAATGGTATGAGAGTGACATGTGCATCTATAATTATATAGTGCATCAATGTATTGGGTAACTTTCTGTCGCATGAAAAGACATGTTGGGATATGTATTGAACCATATTATATTATTGTACATTTTCTATCATGATTTCTCATAAGATAACCTACCCATTGTTTTGGATGTGGTGTTTATTTTTTTTCATATTTACCCATGTAATGATTATCATGACATATGATGCCTTATTATTAAAAATCTATTAATTCCCCATTCATATTATTATTGTATATCATTTATTATATTTTGAAAGTTTCAAACTATAGTGGGCTTTATTGATCACCCCATTTTTATGAATGTCCCCACGTTACCCCTTCAGATTTAAACGCCATGGATTAATATAAGAATATTATAGTAGTGTTTAATAATATTGTGTTGAACCATGTTACCAATGATATGCTATGTACATTATTACCAATGACTATATAATTCTCAATCTTCTTGGATTATTATGTTTACATTAATTAATAAATTAGGAAATAATTTTTAATAATGATTATCCTTTTCATATAGAAATCCCTTCTCCCCCGTTGGGTTTTATGGATTCCAAAATACAATATATAGTGTATCTCCCTGATCGTATATGCTATTTGGTATCCACTAATCTCATTGGATACATGAAGGTATTCTCTACATTCCTATTTCAGCTAATGTCATTTTTGTTCCTCTCTACACAGTTATTTTTTTGTAGGATTGAATTCTCAATTTTATGGTTTTCAACTATTATTCTATTTTCCTCTGATGTAGACTAAATAAGCAGTTAATATTGCATGATTGTTCCTCTAAAAAGCTAAGATATGTGGTCTTGTGTTTTAAATTAATTTTAAGGATATTATATTTTATTGTATTGTGTCATGTACAAGTTGGTTCCATGATAAAATTAAAATTGAATTCATTTTTTAAGTTAATTAATTGACATAAATATGATTACCCAAGGGACCCATTATGGTGTAATTAAATGTTATGAAATTATAACCACCCCTTGGGTGAATTAACAAATTAGATTAAATAAAATAAGTTAGTGATTTTATTTCCTTTCTCTTTTTAGGTGTAGTGTTTTAAGTATTTCCTTAGATATTTTAATTAAATAGATTTATTATTATGTTGATTAAAGAGGAAATGGGATACCACATCCCTAGACCATTATCCATTTTTAGTCCTTTTTTACATATGATACCCCTTTTGTAATTAAAATTACCAATTCAAATAAATTATTTATTTTTATCTCATGTAAGGAATTATAATTCTATGTCTGATTATATCCACAATTGAGGTGATTATTTTGTTTGTATAATAGTGTTGACCAATTTAATTAAATATTGTGATTATGTGTTATTGTTTGACTATGATCCCATGAAAAGTCATATTGAAGAATCAGATTGTGGACCTACTCCATGAGCAGGAATGAAGTATCAGGGAGAAAACATTGGTGATATGTCTTAATAAGGGTGATAGAAATACTGCATTCCCTCATTCATTCATCAAGGATATGAATTTTTACCAAGCTATAAACATCCTCATAAATGACGTCTCATACCAAAATGAACCACATGATATGGGAGGTATGGCTAAGACCATTTTTAATCCTTACAATAGATGTTGACCCTCATATGTAGGCTGGATGCCCAGCGGGGCACTCAGACCTCTTTGAATCCACCATGCGTGTTGTCTCCCATGAAATCAATGGGGTCTTAGAAATGGTACTGTATAAGTAATAGGTGTGGAGTTCTTTCTCAGCACTTAACACTAAAATTTCCCCTTAACCCAGTGGATTTCTAGGTTACTTTTTTATCCTATATTGGTACATCATCAAACTTATGAAAGAGGAATGTATTTAGGACTATTTGTGTGTGGGATGTTTATCAAAGGTTACATGTTCCACCATGCTATTTATTATTTCCAATGTCAGGTTCACATCCAATTTAATGAAATTATGGCCAATCGACATGATAAATTTTCTCTATAATGTTATTTACACTTTTATCAATCTAAGAGTTGTTTTGTACCTCCATAAGTGGATATTGAATAAGAATTATGGATTTATTAATGGGAGATCAACTCAATCAACAATTTACATGGCACAAGAAAGGATGGGTGATATCAACAAGAAATTACCATGTACAAAGCCTGTGATTGGGTTGAGTTAAGATTCCTAATTAGAGTCATCGGGTTTATTGGTTTCTCTATGAGGGTGGTCGATCTCTTCTTCAACTTCATTATGACTATATGGTTCTCTGTTACTTTTATGGGTAAATGTTATGGTTTCATATAATCTATTCAAGGACTATGATAGGGGATAAACTCTCACCTAATGTATTTATTATGGTTTAGGATACCATTAGTAGATACCAAAATAAATGTTACTATGATGGTTTTCTTCAGTCATTCTGGTGCAAGCCCAACCTCCAAGGCATCTCCCATATATTAATTACAAATGACCTTATTATCTTTCTTAATGGTTTCAGTAGGAACACTCATGCTCTAAATTATATCCTTGATGTTTATCATTATTGGATATAGTAGGTAATCAATCACGGGATGAGTAGTTTTTATATCTAAAGGATTTGTTCTGGTGGTAGGGGAAAGTGGATTTAAAATACCTTGGGGTTTTCTCTGAGAAAAATTCTCGTGGATTATTTAGGGGCTCTAATTTCATTGAGTAATGTTTTCATAAAACATTTTTATGGTATTGTGGATAAAATTAGGAATGAAATTTATATTTGGAATATCCATTTTATTTCCTTTGGGGGAGAATTACCTTGGTAAATTGAGTGTTTACATACATCCCCATGCATGTCCTTTGGGACACTATTGCTCCTAAGATAGTTCCCTATTACATTAAAAAAATAATATTAGATTTAATTGGGATGACCATGAATATGGGAAATACAATAGGTCTTCATGTAAAATGATGTATTGGGTTTTGACGAGTCTGTTTTTTACCTCAGGAGTGCTTCAGATTCAATGTCCTACCTGTATGAAAATTTGGATTGGGATTTTTTGGAGGGGAGATCATTATGGGAAAGGTACTCCATTAAAAAATATGTATCTAAATTTGAATTTTCCTATGGGATATTCTACAATCATTGGGAAGTTACTCACCATCACATCCTCGCTCTTTAGCAACATTCTATTTGGATTGTTGGAGATGAGGTAATCAATTTTTTGAGTAACAACTGGTTGGGGTGTACAATAAACATTTATTCCTTAATTGTTTGTGTCCATTCCTTATTTAATGCCACATATTTCAATACTATAACCTATGATATTTTCACCCACTCTCACCAGGACATGTTCCATAGTATTATGATCCCGAATAAACCATGACGGTTTATGTTCACGAGCTCCTTGTACAAATCTTTTTGGGTTAAAGGCTTGCAGTGAGATTTTTCATTCTAAAAAAGGTCAAGATTATTGGGGAGGTATTATTTGGTTCACTAACATCTCTATCATGTTTATCTTCCCCCTGTGGAGGTTCCACAATCACGTGCTCATCCTGGATGAATAGGTGCATCAATGAGGGATTTCTATTACCTCCAAAATGATATTTATGTATCAAACATAAGTAGGAGAAAACCACGAATTTATTCTTTCAGTGTGATGGGCCAACCTATATATAAATAATGTTTAGAAACAACCTAGGTCATGATGTATATGGAAACTTTATGGAATGATCAATCTAGTCACGGTTCTTTGGCTTAGTAGACTACGTGCATGAACAAAGGGCACATTCTATGGTGTTCACTATAGTATATTGGATTTTATAGTCATCTTGTAATAAGTAGAGGAATAAGGGGAGTTCTAGCTCAGATATGTCCTTGAGGGTCACATAGAAGTCCCTATTGATGAATCTTTTGATGTCACTCGAGTGGGGTGGACTATCCACATACCCTCTCCACATCATGGATATTAGTGGGATACACTTATCATGTCCAAGGGTTTTTCCTCAAGGTAATTGTGTTCGATAGAACCCTTATATACTAAGAAACAAATTGAACTTTTATTGATCATGTATGAATGATTTCATGATTGGGTGGGGGTGTGGTTCATGACCGGTAGGGAAATGTTGTATTTGGAATTAGATAGTGGTTTGGTAAGGTTGATTCCCTCATGGATGAGGCTACAAAAAGACATTAAACTACATAGATGTTGTCCTCTATACTGACACTAAAACTAAAATATTAATAAGGTCAATGTGTGTATTGAATCATATCATCATATGGTGCCTAGAAACACCAAAAAACTCCATTATTTGGCTCAACCACTACTTTTCTATTCATTCATGTCTAGTCACACACATCTTTGTTGGTCAATGTTAAACTGCCTGAATAATGTTCTCACCACAATACAAAATGCTATATGGGTATCTAGAACAATGTCATGATATATTATCAAGCCAATTAGATACTTAGGTATCCTTGGATCCAACAGCATGGCCTATAAACAATATGATATAAAATTTCATTGTACTTTCTCCAATTTCTTGTATATTGTGATAAACATATTCAATTTCATGTTTCCCACATCGATCATAGTTGACATGATATAAGGAATTTTTGTAAGGCTTCCCCACATGATTAATGAAAATCAACATAAGATCAGGTTAGCATGGTCCTAGATGCACGATGGAAAAATGCACTCCACTAGTCCTTTCAACATGATGATAAAATACATGAACTCTATAGCACTATACATGGATTCAATCCATCTCTCCTAGTAAACATAAGGGCCCCTTGATTTCCAATCATGTGCTAAGCAACAATGAATACAAATAAAATTAAAACCATTAAATGTAGAGGTGAATCCTTCATAAGTTACTTTAATTTAGGATCTAAATGTGGATTGATTCCTATAATCATTGTATTCAAAGGGACATAAAGATATTAGGTTATAGTATTGATGTAGTGTTTACTTCCCATGTAGGGGGTCCTATGACCGTAATGTACTACACAAAACTAAAAGGTTTCTATGTACTACAGGTGGGTTGATTCTTACAATCAATTGATATTTAGTGACACTCGGGACTCTAATCATGGGTCTAACTTTGATAATCGATAGGAACAATCCCCTCCCCCCTTTCTTAAGGGTGTGATATACATAGAGTATTTCCCATTCTGGAAAACAATGCCTCTTAATTTCTATAATCGTAAGAAATGTTGTTATTCTGAGATCATTATTTCATTGACCAACTATACTAATAAACATGAAAATTCATCCCAACATTAGAAGCATAAAAGAGATACAAGCTCATTTCACCAAAGTATAAGTTTTATATAAATACATTTGGCTTGGACACGTGATATATCTGCGCATGAGGGGCTCCAAAATATCACTGGCCACCAATTAGACTATGCTTGGAAAAAAGACACCACCTTTAATAAAATTTCCTTTAATAGTGAATACCATTTCCAAGAACATCTTGCACAATTTTTCATGTTGGTTCCAAAAACATTACTTTGTGATGTTACTCTAAAAGGAATCTATTCTGTCATTACCGTAAGACGTTATCTAGCAAGGAAAATTTCTTTATCACATGGTATCAAAACTCCATGTCAGTCACATCCCCACAACATAATGTTATCAATTTCAATCCATAAACAATTATAATCCCTTAACAAAGGACCACATGAGCCTTACACCACTCAACTAGAGTATAAGGTGATTGATGAAATATTTTAAGAACATTAATTCATATATCACACATCATTTCATGAGAAACATGGGTCACCACCAACCATTCATGGACCTTGGGAAATAAAAATATATCTTCCTATTTGATAGAGATATTGAAGAATAACTGCACGAGCCTACTGACCAGAGATAACTTTTTGAAGCCTGATACCCACGCTTTTTGATCTAGTACATTAAAATGAATTTTATTTATTTCATTGAAAAAGAAAAACAAAAAACCACATATTTTATTCCACATTACCTTTTCTGGTCTACATTTTCTAGAAGTAGTGATATGCAAAAAAATTATAAAATATTTAAATCAATTACAATAAAATTACTATTAATAGGCTTCCTCCTTATTTGAAATACAAAAAACATTTAAATTATACTAAAAATGTAAATAGTTAATTTAAAGCATCAGGTAAGAATTAATATTCCTTATTAGGGGTAATAAATTTGAAAATTCTTTCTAATAATGACTTTAAGTATATATGAAACTTTTTATCATGTAAAATAATTTTATCATCCCATTTAAAAATTGATTTTAAAAAAATTGAATTTGTTTCAATATCCTTATATAGAAAACTATATATATCAACTGTAATAATTCTTTTGAAATACTACATTGGACTTATCCAATCCAAGAATGATAATATTTAATGATTAATAATGATACTCAGTTGGACATAAGATAATTATAACACCACATATCTATATCACAAGTGGGAAAAAAATCCCTCCATTTCAAGGGTTTAACCCCCATACCACATCATACCATTTAATATATTAGTGCCATAATTTCATAAAAAATTTTAATTAATCTTTCATTTCTCACTCGTAACCCAAAAACAATTCAAAAAAATATATAAATTATTTTCATAGTAGAAAATAGTATCACAATAATTATTACTTGAAGGAATCGTATTTTTGAAATATGTACTAAACAAAACTGGGATAAATACTTATATATATATATGAATATTATTTATTATATAGAAGATATAAATATATCTTCTTAATATATTAATATAACAATTGAATAAATGTACCATAAATGTCTATAATATCATAGATTATGGAAAAATCATATGTTATGAATTATATTAAAGAAAATATATAACAATCAAAAAATAAAATGAGAAATTTTATCATTTTTCACATATAATAAATAAATGATACATAGAAAATTATAACCTTTATAGAATACATAAAATAATGAATTCTCTCATGGAAATTTATTTATAATGGAAAAATAATAATTTTAATTATAAAGAAACATTTATTATTACAATTTTAAAATATATTTTTTAAAATCCATTGATTCACTTTATAATATAAAAATATGTAGATTTATTTTAAAATCAAATAATAAATGATTTCATTTTAGTTATTCATATAAGCATTGTATTTTTAATCACTGTTTTTAATTTTTATTGAAATATCATTCTCTAAAATATAGACTTGATAAATGTTATGAAATAAAAACCTAAATAATTTTAAATAATATTAAATAAATACATATATATATCATATACACCCTTATATTAAAAAGATGAATTGAAAAACAATTTGCATCAAGACACAAATAAAAATAAAAAGTATGCATTTAGAGATGATGAGTTGGGGTCCTTTTGGGTGTTCCATCATGAGAGTAATATGATGGTTTATTATTATTTTAAAATTTTCAATCATTCTTAGAATATAACTATGTATTTGGAAGATAACGAAATTAAGGGATTGTTTATGGGTTTATTTTCTCATATATATATATATATATCTATAATATTCTAGGTTATATTATTCGAAAAGATAAAGAGGGTGTTAAAATTTGAAAAAGAAGCAAAATTAATCTTTTCACAGACCAAATTAATTTTTTATATAAATTGGTATATTATATATATATATATATATATATATTTTACTTCATATGATGATGGGGGAGAATGAATATATGTTCATGGATTCACTTCATACATTTTATTAATTAATCTCCCTACATAAAACACTCACCATAGACATAGACATGGTTTCAAAGGGGATGAAAATGGTGGTGAATGAAGGTATCTCAATAGAGACATGGCATATTTTTCTGATGAAAATAGGAAGGATTAATGTGGGGAAGATGATTTTGTGAATGGTTTGATGAATTAGATGAGCCTGATTTGATCAGATGTCAGTTATATAATCCATGAAATCCCACATTGATTCTCAGGAAATTTTAGAACACTATTATAAGGAAACATTTGGCTAACTCGATTTGGAAACATGAACACACTCAAAAATAGATCATTACCCATGTAATACATTTGAGCTTCAACCCAATATTTCCATGTTCACAAGGGGATCCATACACATTTCTTACTTGACATTTGGAGGAAGACATGCACGAGCTTTCTTGCACGGTATTTCAGACCTGTGTAAACTCACTGTGGGCTTATCCCTTTCCCACCAAATCAGTGTTTACACATATTCCCTTGCGATTATGGGCTATTACATAGTAATTTCTCAATGATTAAAAAATTATAAAAATTGTAAAGTTAAAATTATCATAGTAATATTCAATTATTTATCATTTTGTAATATATATATATTACATAATTTTTTTCTCCATTATTAAAATATATTTAAATTTTAAAAAATTAATCTTCGTAATTAAATAATATAAAAAATCATACATTTATATGATGAAATATTGAAAATTAATTATTTAAAATAATTATAAAATAATTATTAGTTTTTTAAATTTTAAAATTTAATTTATAAATATTATATATCAATTTTTTATTTAAGGTATTATTATTTTACTATAGAAATTATTTTAAATATTTGTTTTTTGAATCCTTAATTTTACAATAGTATTAATGTAAATAAATTAACACCACATTTAAAAAAATAGTATCTGATAGTAATTTTTAATCCAAATTGTTTTCATGAAAAATATAAATATATTAAAAGCATTCAATATTATAATAAACTTTTATATATAGAAAATATATTAATTTATTTTAATAAACAATACAATTATTTAATGAAAATATTATTTCTTAAGAAGTTGTATTTTACAATTTGAATCAAATAATATTTTAATTATATAAAAATATCTTAATTTTATAATGATTTTTAATTATAAATATTCATAATGGGTTTTAAATTATAAAAAACTTATTAAATAATTAATTATTTTAAATAATATTACAATTTAAATTTATTGGGATGTTACACCCCCACTTAAAATATAATCACCATTTAAATTCATTCATCTGAAATTATAAAATTTTTCATGCTTCAAAATAGAATTAAGAAAAACTAGAATTGCTAAACATTTATAATCTACCACCTTTTAATCATACAAAAAAAACTAATAAATAAAGATGTATAGAAAATCACTTTAATCGTAATTGTGATTCCCCAAACCTATGATTATAGATTTAGTACATAAAAATGGAGTGTATTTTTTCTATAAAAAATGAAATTGAAAAATAGAAAGAATAATTTACATGCAAGGAACTTGTCATCTGTATGTTTTTGAAAATTAGACGTACATATGACAATTTATAAAATATGTACAAATCTTTATTTGAAATTCAATTGTGTACACTAGATACTTATATGAAATTCCTACTACTTTAAAATTATAAAAAAGATTCTATAAACAAGTTTAAAACATAGGGTAATTAGTAAATTTCCTAGTAATAGGTAGAAAAAACAATCTGAAAAATATTTTTTTGAACAGTATAAATTTTTATGAAAATATTTATTTAAATTATATATTAAAATACCATTTAGAAAAGTATTTTAAAATCATTAAAATCATTTTTCTACGTATCCGTACATTGGAAACCACATATATAAATAATGAAAATTCATTAAATTATTAAATTGGACATATATATTTATAAAATATTTTTTAAGTATTAATCATGATAATTAGAAGTAAATAAGAAAACCATAAGATGATATAACCATATCACATGGGAGATAGTTCCCCCATGGGGTCACGGGGTTTCTCCCCATTCCGTATAGTACCATTAGATATAGTAGCGCAATAATTTAAGAAAACATTCTATGTAATGCTTCATTTCTCACTCATATAAAAAAATTAAATTCCACACCATATATAAATTATTTCCATATTATAAAATAATATAAGAAATTTTCCTATTTTTAACTTTTATTTTCCTTTATTGAATTTATTAATATAACTATTATAAATCCATAAATATACTAAATATCTCTTATTTAGATGTCATAAACATATCTTCTTAATAAAATAAATGAATCCTTAAAATAATGTGCACAAAATGACAATAATATCTTAGATGAATCCCATATATAATCTTATGAATGAAATTCATGTAAAATACCAAACAAATAACACATAAAATGAAAAATGTTTCTTTTACAACATGTTGTAAATAAATGATTCTAATAAAATTATAACCCATATGGAATAGCTAAAATGATAACTTATCTAATTGAAATTTAGATATAAAAGAAACAAATTAGTGTTATCTACAAATAATGATTTGTTATTATTTTAAAATATTTTATTTAAGATCAATGATTCACTATATAGTATAAATATACATATAGAACATCTATTTTAAATAAATATATAATTGGATTCCAATTAAACATATATGGTTATGATTTAAATCGATGTTTTAAAATTGAAATACAATTTTTATCTAAAACATTGACTTGATAAATGTAATTAAAAACCAACATCAGTTAATATATTGTAAATATATATATATCTATATATGTGTTTGTGTGTGTGTGAGTGTCTGTGCATGTAAATAAAATCAACCCTTATCTTAAATGGATAATAAAAAACATGTTATCTTTTGGAAACCAGGGAAACAAATTATAGAGGATGAGTTTGGGACTTTTTGTTTATGAAACAACATGATTTATATAGTGGTTTTATATATTTTTAAGTATTTCAATTATCAAAAACTATAAATATATAATTGAAAAAAATAAATCAAGGGATTGGTTAATTTTTGAGTTTTATTGATATATAATAAATATATTTTATACTCTGAATTGTTGTATTTGAAATTATAATGATGGTTTTAAAATTTGAAAAATTATAGAAGTTAATATTTTCATAAAAATGATTATTTGTTTTATCTATGTTGATAAGATATATATATATATATATATATCACATTCTAAAGAATTCAACAGAGGAGAAACAAAATAGGGTCATGGATTCATGTGGTTCTTTTTATTAATTAATCTCCATACATGGAACACTTCACATTGACCTATACATGGATTTTTTGGGTAAAAATGGAGTAAAATGAAGGGATCCAAACAGATACTTGACATACTAGTTTCATGAAGTTATCAAGTAGTGTGGAAGTAAAGAAGATATGAAAATGGTTTGGATGGCTCAAATTTTCCCATTTTGATCAAATAGAAAAGATATCATTTATGGCACCCCACATCTAATTAGGGACAAAATGAGTTCCTATTAATTATCCATGATGTGTCATTCAGAACATTAATACACAAACTCACACACAAATGGATCATTACACACATTCTCCATGCGTTCTTCTACCCATGATATACAAGTAATTTAGTAGGACCTACACATGGTTCATGCCTGAAATGTAAGGTGATGTTATGCAATAGATAGGCTGCACACTGCGATTTACTCGAGTACCCCCACTAATAGAGGTCTTAGTAAGTTCCCATATAATTTTTGGTTTCAAAAATTGTGAGTATATAAATTTTCTTTTCAAGGGTAAAGAATTATACCCATGAAAAATATATAATGATATCATTATAAAATTCACATTTTTAATAATTTTATAATATATACCTATTAATAAAATATTATTTCATTTATTAATGTATATTTCAATTCAAAAAACATGAATATTTATAATTAAATAATTTAAATCAAATTTCAATTTTTTGAAAATATATTTTACTTCATATTTTTCCAATAAATATAGATTTTTAATTAGTACCATAAATTATTAAATACATTTACTAATACAATTTTTCAAGTTTTATTTAATAAAATATTTTTTTCAATTAAATATTAGATTAAATAATATAATTTTAATCATAAATTTTCAAAAATTAATAATTTAAATAAATAAAAAAATAACATATTAAATTTTTATTTATTTTTTAATTCTAACTCAAAATATTTTAATTAAAAAATATTAGTACGTTATAACATGTAATATTACAATATAAATTTAAATAATAAATATATTTTAATTTTTTTTATGATAAATAATATTTTACAATGAACATAGAACTTCATAAATTTTGATATTTTTTGAATTTTAATTACATATTATTTTGATTTTCGAAAATATCATATTTTTATAAAAATAATAATAAATATATTTCATAATTGGGTTTTAATTATAATCAAAAAATCAAATAAATAAATAATTAAACTAAAATTACTATTTAAGATTCTTAAGATGTTATATTCTTGGCCCTATAAAATCATCTTTCTAATCTGTCCGATCCATATTTTATCCTAGTAGAACTCAACATTAATGGCTGATGTGATCTATCACTAGCATGATTGTCCAATATATCTAACCATAATCCTCAATCCTTGATCACTAATTTATATCAATTTCAACTTCTAAATAGAATGATATCAAAATACACTTAAACCTGAGTATCATCCTTGAATGTGATAAATTAAGACATTTGAGATATTATTTTAATTTCAAGTATAATATAAAGGTAAAAAAGAAATGATGATAACTTAATAAAATATCATAATAAATTTCTAGTATACATATGTTACTATATTTATAATAACTATTGTATGAAAAGAGTTTAGGAAATTAAATAAAAATAAATAAACTCAAAATAAAAGAAATGAAAAGGTAAATTTACCACATGAAGTTATCATCCATGAGAGCCTCTTTATGGGATAGGTTGTAACGTCCCGGTTCCGGAAGCCACCCAGAGGATCCCCGTACCCAGTTGGTGACATGGTCTCAATCAAATTTCCTCGAACACTAGAGGCTACCGACTAGTAGCAAGGGCCTTGGGTGTGATAATGGAAAAAATATGCCATCATTAGTAGAGTACACAGCTGAAGAAAAACAAAAGCAATAGCAGCAGCTGTAAAAATCTATACAAGAGAAAACAACAAAATATATAATGTAAAAACAACTGGAGCACATATATAAATAATACATGACACATATGTTTATGAAATAATCCAAACAATTCACAATGATGGAATACAATAGTGCTAAACCAAAGTAAAAAATAGCAGATAAACTCATCAGCATCACAAACCATAGCTTGGTCACATTCTCTCTTGCTCCACAACAAATCAAGACCCTGAAGTAGAAGGGAACTTTCCCTTATCTAGCCATGCTGCAATATAATCTGTTTGGGTCCAAAAACATGGTCCAAACATGGTGTGAGACTGAATCCCAGTAGGCAACAACCAGAAGATATGTTCCTAACAGTTAGTGAATATATGGAAGGTAATGTACAGAATAAATTATTCAGGTAACTACTCAGTAGTATAAAATTTACAGTTTCAATATCATGTAATAGATAAAGAAGTAGATAAACACAAACTAGTAACCCCTTGGGGGAATAATCACATCCATCCCCTCTGGTTCTACCTAACAAGTAAAAGAAACCCTCTGGGTAGCACACTCGGTCTAACACCTCTATGTTTTATATGAAGACTCTCTGAGGAAACACTCACGGTCAATTCCCCTTATAGTCTAAGGTAGTTAGGAGCTCTCTGAGGAATATCACACGGTCAATTCCCCTTATATCCCCATAGTAATGTACTCTCTAAGGGAGATCACTCTGTCAATTACGCTTATATCCTTGGTAGATCATAGACATTCTGATAAAGAACCCACTGTTAATTCCCCTTATAGTCTAAATAGTTCATGAATAAAATCAAGGACACTCTGAGGAAGCTCACACGGTCAATCCCCTAATAATATAAAGCAATCAAGGACTCTCTGAGGAAGTTCACATGGTCAATTCCCCTTATATCCCCAAGTGGTTCTAGGCTCACTAAGGTTGCTCACTCGGTCAATCCCCCTTATAGCCAAAAGTGCTATAATACTCTCTGAGAAAGCTCACCCGGTCAATTACCCTTATAGTCTACTACACCAGGTTCTCAAGGACTTTTGTAGGTCAACGAGCATAGAAGTGTAATATATCCAAAGAATACCTACATGAACTATATGGATAAACAGTCTACAATATATCACGAATGTTAAAATACAATGTCCCCAACCTATGACAATATATATGAAAAACAAGCAAGGAAGCCAAACTGGCTAAACAGGTCCAAACAGTCGTAAACAAAACATGCAAGGTCAAAACATCCAACGCATAGAAATCAACCATTTTTATATCCAAATTACCACTACAAAAGAATATATTCATTGTAGGAAAACAAGAGGGGAAAATGGTAAACACACATTACCTCGTCCAAGGGTATGGTGGAATATTCATATAATACTCAAAGTCATTGAACGTAGAGGCACAAACCACCTACCTCGACCTAGTAGTAATGATATACATGAACCTAGAATCATTATTCTCCTTATAACATTGATGATATATAAAAACTCCTAAAATGTTCCACCAACAATATCTCATGAGATAGGAGAAATCAGAAGACGATGCTCGAGGAGAAGAGATAACTCACCGATGTGATTCCAACACAACCAACATTGTTCAATTCAGAGGACGAATGCATGCTCGGATGTTCGTTGAAGATCTGTGGTCATATGGAATTCTTGGATGAGATGAACGAAGAAGGGGGTGTTTCTGTCGATAATACACGACCCCATTGTTTTTAATGAAAAAAAACAAAGTACACGGTGTGTACTATTGATGTACATTGTGTGTACTCAGCATTTCCGTACACTGCTTTAAGTGGCCTCCAAGTCACTACCACACGGCCATGTGTGTGGGTACTACACGACCAACACACGGCCTCCTGAGGCAAGGAAGTACACAACGTGTACTCATAAAGTACATGGATTGTACATAGAAAATGTCAAGAAACTCATTTTTCCTCAAAAATGACCAAAAAAGGAATAACATACATGAAACAAACATCCAGGTTCATACAAACTTCCCCACTTAAACAAATTCATCCCCAAATTTCCCAAGCATGGCGTAGAAGAAGAAACCTTTAATAGATCCATCCATGGTTCTCGTACATAAGTCTCCCTCTCCCATGTCTCATCTGGAACATGCTCGTGCTGCCATAGCATTCATACCAGAGGAGCGGACTGGCCACCAAGAACCATTGTACTATGATCCAAAATATGGATAGGATGCTCCTCAAATGACGCAATCACTTTGACGTCAACCTACTCAGGTTTAATGACATGAGTTGGGTCTGTGAAGTAACATCAAAGATGAGAAATGAGGAAGATTCTGTGCATAGCTATTTACCTCTGATGTAACAGAAACCGATAGGAAACCGTCCCACCTCTTTCCAAAACTTCAAAATGCCGGACATAACTCGTTGAAAGATTACCCAGTCCCGTAATCCCCTTGTGTCCCATCCTTGGTATGACACACAGGAAAACCTAATCCTTGACCTCAAACACCAGAGGTCATCTCTGATGATCAGAATAAGACTTCATTCGAGACTGTACAGTAGTCATCATCTTCTGAATCATCTCTCTCTACGCTATGGTATCTTGAACAAGACGATGTCCCAACAAAGGTGCCTCTCCAACTTCCAGCCAACATAAGGTTGATCGGCATGTCCAATCGTACAAAGCCTTATAAGGTGACATCTGAATAGTCGTATGGAAACTATTTTTGTAGGAAAACTCCACAAGGGGTATATGTTTCTCTCAAGAACTTCCAAAATCCCGGATGCATGCTCAGAGCATGTCCTCAAGAACCAAAATTGTACACTCAGACTGGCCATCTGTCTTGGGGGGAGGGGGTAAGCTGTACTCAAGAGTACCAGTGTACCCAAATCCCAGTAAAGCCCCCGCCAGACCCGAGTAGTAAAACCTGCATCCATGTCGTAAATAATAGAGTATGGAACTACCTGAAGACGTAAAATCCATCGGATGTACAAACTTCCTAGATCATCAACATTTAATGTCTCGTTAATTGGAAATAAGTGAGAAACCATATTGATTCTATCAATGATAATACATTCAACATCATTTCCTTGAGGTAACCTCTACAAATAGGTCACGAAGTCCATCGTGACGTCATTCGACATCCACTTGGGATCGGGTTACTAGTGTAAAAGCCATACTGCTTGCTGATGATCCGCCTTCACCTACTAACAAGTAGAACATCTCATGATGAAACCAGCAACGTCCCTCTTCATAACTGGCCACCAATACTGATGGTGTACATCACGATACATCTTGTTGATGCCAGGATGAACTACGCAATCTGAGGAACGAAAACCCCGCATCAGATCCTCTCGTATATCTACTGTCACCCATACACCCTAGAAATGAAAGATCTCATACTCGCCTATGGTCCATCCAGGAATAGGTTCCTCTCTTGACACACACTTCCTTTAGACTAGGCATTCCGAATATAATAGTTGCCTCTTCCAAACTCGATCATGAAGAGTTGTGGTAACAACTACAAAATATAGAAATGACTTCCCCTGTCTATCGTGCACCTCCAAATGCATCTCAGAGAACATGACCATAAGATGACACTCACTGCTGGCCTCTTGAACTGTCTGTATCTGAGTCCTCCTTCTCAGCACATCAGCCACCGTGTTGCCTTTCCCAGGCGTATAGGCATGCTCAAACTTAAAGGATTGTAGTTACTCGACCGACATACGCTGTCTCAAATTCAGATAACGCTGAGTGAAGATTTAC
The DNA here is from genome assembly GCA_963277665.1 of Viscum album. NCBI lineage: Eukaryota > Viridiplantae > Streptophyta > Magnoliopsida > Santalales > Viscaceae > Viscum > Viscum album. The sequence goes on from OY728145.1 coordinate 1,645,766,238, forward strand.
TTGAGACTCTTGTGGTCATTAAAAAACAAAAATTACTCACCTAGAAGATAATGTCTCAGACAACGAAAGGCATGAACAACAATTTCCAACTCCAGATCATGCATTGGGTAATTCCTCTCATGTTTCCTCAAAGGCTGAGATCTGTATGCAATAAATCAATCACCATACATAAGCACAACTCCCAGCCTGATACCTGACACATCACAGTAAACAGTATAGCTCTTGCCTAGCTCTCGAAAGACTAGTATCGCTGCTGAAGTCCACCTACCTTTCATCTTATGAATGGCTAACTCAGAAGAATTTGACCATAAGAACATTGCACCCGTCTTAGTCAGACCATTCAGCGGTGCTGCTAAGCATGAAACGTCTTCTATGTAATGTCTGTAGAATCCAGCCAACCCTAGAAAGATTTTCACCTCAAAGATGTTCATTAACTACTCGTAGGAAACTACAACTCTCACTTTCTCTGGGTCTACTGATACTCCTAACTTTGAGATAATATGACCAAGTAAGTGAATCTGATCCATCCAAAAGTGGAACTTCAATAGATTAACAAATAACTGATGCTCCCTCAGTGTACACAAAATAATCTCAAGATGGTTAGCATGGTCGTGCTGAGTTTGAGAGTACACCAAGATTTCATCCATGAAAACAGCCACGAAGGAATCCAAGTATGGAGGGAAAACTCGGATCGTCAGTGACATGAAAACTGTAGGCGCGTTTGTGGGATCGAACGACATATCCATATACTCGTATAGACCATACATGCTCTATAAGGCTGTAAGAGGAATATATGATGGTCTAACATGAAAATTATGATAACTAGACCTCAAGTAAATATTCAAGAACACTTGGGCTCCTTGAAGCTGATCAAAGATACCATCAATCCTAAGAAAGGGATATCAGTTTTTTATCGTCAACTGGTTCAGCATCCGATAATCCACCCAAATCATGAGGGTGTCATCCACCTTCTTCACAAATAGAACATGCGAACCCCATGGGGAAGTAATGAGTCAGATGAAACCCTTGGCCAGTTACTCCTCCAACAGTTTCTTAAACTCCTACAACTCATGTCTAGACATCCTAGAAGGAGGAATAGGCATCGGTGCTGCTCCTGGAACAAATTCAATCGAGAAGTCCACCTCATGCTCCGAAGGAAACCCTAAAATGTTCATTGGATAAAAATATTTGAAATAATCCACCACTGGAGAAAATTATAAAAATAAATTCCCCTGGTCATCCAGATATAGACTAGCAATCTGGGCTGTAACTCCACCCAACCCATGATGCTCTAGACCCTCTCTACTCGCGGGGACACCCCACACGCCCCAATGATGAAAGGATCTACCCTTTGGTGATATAAAACTCAAACTATGGTGATAATAGTCAACTACTTCCTGGAAGGGAACTATCCCATCCATTATAAGAATGAAATCATAGCATATCATCTCTAGGACATAGAGGTCCCATAAAAAGTGACACCCACCAACCTCTAGAGGTCACTCTCAAAACTAACGTACACTAGTCATTTTAGTTCCTAACAGTGTGTCAAGAATAAATATATCAGAAGAAGGAATGATACAGAACTCAAGTCTCACCACAACAGAAACAAATATAAAGCTTTGGGAAGCCCCTATGTAGCATATAGTAGAAGCTAAAACTGAGGCTACTAAGATCATACCTCGAATGGTAGAAGGACCAGGATCCTTCTCCTCCTGCTTCTACTCTACTGCAAAAGTCTAGCCTGTGCCACAACCCTGTGACCCTACCTAACCACTATGATCGGATCTTCCCTGATGTCTCTGAAAAACAGGCAAGTGGATACCACAACCTCAACCTCCACCTTGTCCTGAACAGCCGGAAGAACTCCAGTTCCCATACTGGTGAGAAACTGGTGGCCCTTTTCTTGATGTAGGAGTCATATAAGAACCCCTTTCACCCACAGCTGGTGAGGAGAACTGACAAAAGTGCTAAAGAAGACCCATATTTTTTCAATATCAGCACACCACTGGATCTCTCGGGCAATGTGGCCTCGTATAACCGATTCTCCCACACTGATAGCACACCACCTGGCTACCAGAAGATGCATTCTGCCTATACTAATCTCCTCGTGCAGGCTCCATGTGGTGCTTCCTGCTATCAGCTAGCAGAGGACTAATTCTGGGTTCCAACCTTCCCTAGCTCACAGCTCTAGTATCCCTTATATTGTCCTCTGTGATCAGCTTCTAGTTGAAGATAGAAGATATCAAATTATACCTAAATATGTTCACCTGAGATCAGATGTCATCCCTCAGGGCATCCTCAAACATCTGTGCAAGGAACAACTCATCACCTCTTCGAATAGGCGTGAAACATTGTAGCTCTGTGGAGTGAGAGGAATACTCCATAACTGTAAGAGTACATTTATCTATACTCATAAAATCTCAGGCTCAATCAGCCTTCATGATCTAGGGATATAAGTAATCGTAGATGATAATATGAAACTCTTCCCAAGACATATTCTACCGGTGGCCCGCTTGTGAAATCACATCCCACAACCTCTTGGAGGAGTCTCGGAGAATGTAGGTAGTGAGATTTACCCTATTCTCAGGAGGTATCTCTAGATTCTCTAAAATCATCAGTGTGGATTCTAGCCATTACTCTGCTTCTTGGGGTCCTCCATCCCCTAAGAAAGTAAGACGATGCTGTTGTAGGAACACCCACGTTAAATTATCCATCGATGAAGTAGGAGACGACACACCCTAAATGGTCTACATCATCCTCATAAAGATCTCCCTAAACAGTACATCCGAACCGATGATAGGTATAATAGCTGGGCCAAGGCTCTCACAACGTGATGATCTACAGGTAGTCCCTGATCGGCCATGTCCAGTGTCTGATCACTATCTGACAATTGGCTCACAACTGAAGGACGCCTTGGTGGCATCACTCGACAAGGTCAAGTACAAACCTAAGATCAGGATTATCAAGAAATAAAAACAAGGAGTGTAAGAAGGGAACAGGAGAAAGAAAGAACTCATGTTTCAAAAAACATGACTACATGGCGTGTACATTTAATACATGGTGTGTTCCCTTAGATAATTTACATGGGAAATTAATCCTGCCTAAACTAGTCATGTAACACCCCAAACACACTACGTGGTGTCTTAATACACGGTGTGTACTTGAATCCTTTTCTCATTCCTGAGTCCTTCTACATGGTTAAGCCACACGACTCTACTATGAAAAAACTAGAAGTTGTGTTCACGGTAGACACGGCGTGTACTAGAAAAGCTTCACCTAGCCCGTGTTGTTAGTTACATTGCCTAACAAACGGCTCACACTACACACAATGTTCCAGAATGACATGGAATGTTCGAGAAGGGATAAAACCGACCTGTGTTGTTTGTGACATGACCGGGTACCTGGGTCAGACTACACGACATGCTCAAGGCTGACATGGCATGTATATGAAAGGTTAACACCAACCCGTGTTGTTCACGACACGGTTAGGTACCTAGGACAGACTACATGGCGTCTTCAACACGGACACAAAATGTATAGATTATGGTCATATATGTCCATTTTGTTGGCTAAATGGACAAACACATGGTTGACCCTTCATGGCATGTTCGTCTGGTACACAGCGTGTTCCCACCAGACATTCCCCATCCTGTGTCTCTTCCCACGTGTCCTATGAAATGGTCAGAGACTACACATCGTGTACATAAAGTACACGGTGTGTAAATAATAAATATAGTTTCTTCCTGAACAGAATAACACATGGCGTGTACATAACACTACATGGCATGTATTCTGGGTTTTTATGGATAGTAATCCTCAGAAACTACACTGGAACCCAGGAAGCATGGAAACGAACACTGAAAGTTCCAAATTCTGATCTTTGAGGGCCCATACTCACCATGAATCAAATTTTGACATCTTATACATTTTATAAAAAGGCAAAAAGAGCAATGATCCACCAAATTCTGGTCCATGAGGGACAATAACACCTCAAGAACCAATTTTTGGCATCCATTCAAGAAAAACATTACACAAAACTATACCCTATCAAACTACAAATATTTTATCAAGTAATCTATCATAAAAACATGCATATTTTACACATCATCTATCATAACAACATGCAATGACTAATGCATCCTAGAGGGCATGAAAAAAGGCCTGACATGTGATTAATAGAATGTGTCTATATGACGCATGAGATGGCATACCCTCATCTCATTGGGTTGCCATAGAAATAGTTCATCAACATTATCAACAACAACAAAACAAATCTTGTGAATCACTCAAGGTGAAATCAAATCAACTATAATAATTGAAAAAGAATAAAAATTGAAATTAATGAGGTAGATTGGATTTCCCTTATATACGGGTTAGCTACTCACATGCACAACTTATTACGAAGTACCTATCCCTTCCTTTAAATTTCTAAGGCCCTAAAAAGTAAATAAAGAGAAATAATTAATCCGATACCACTTTGTAATGTCCCATTTTAGGATGCAACCTAGAGCCTCCCCGTAACCAGTTGGTCACATGGTCTCAAGCGCATTTCATCGAACTCCATATGATGCCGACTAGTAGTGGGTGCCTTGGGTGTGATAGTGGGGAAATAAATCCCTCATTGGAAGAGAACGGAGTGGAAGAAATACAAAAGTAGTAGTGGAAGCAGTAAACATCCATACAAGATAAAACAGTGGAGAACTGAATTAAAAAAAACTAGAAAACATATATAAATGAAGCATGATACATATCTTAAGGAAAGAAACCAAAAAAGTAAAAATGATGGAAGAAAGCAGTTCTAAAACAAAGTGCAAAATAAAGAAGATAAACTCCTCAACATCGCAAACCATATCTTGGTCCCATTCTCTCCAGCTCCATGACAAATCATGTACCTGGCATATAAGGGCGCTTTCCCATATCTATACCTTCAGCAATATAATCTTTTTCATCCTAAAAACATAGCCCAAATTGGGTGTGAGACAAAATACCAGTAGGCAACCACCCGAAGAACTATTCCTAATATTCAGTGATTATATGTAAGCTAAAGTACAAAAAATAGTGAACATGTAAGTGATTAGCAATAAAAAATCCACAGTTTCAATATCAAGCAAAAACAAAACAAGCAACTAAACACAAACAGGTAACCCACATGGAAAATACTCACAGCCATCCCCTTTGGTCCAACCTGATAAGTAGAAGCAACCCTATGGGGATCACAATAGTTCTAAACCATCTCGTTCTGTATATGATGACACTCTGAGGAAGCACTTAGAATCAATTCCCCTTATAGTCTAAGGTAGTCAAGAACTCTCTGAGGAAGCTCACACGGTTAATTCCACTTATAGCCTCAAGGTCAAGGACACTCTGAGAATATCACTTGGTCAATTCCCCTTTTATCCCAAGTCGTTCATTGACTCTCTGAGGAAGCACTCACTATCAATTATCCTTATTTTCTAAACAGTTCAAGATAAAAATCAAAGACTCTCTGAGGAATCTTGCACGGTCAATCCCCTTATAGTCTAAAGAAATCAAGGACTCTCTAAGAAGTCTCACTCATTCAATTCGCCTTATATCCCCAAGTGGTTCTAAGCTCTTTGAGGATGCTTAGTCGGCCAATCCCCCTTATAGGAAAAAGTTATCAAAGACACTCTCAGGAAGCTCACCCAGTCAATTCCCCTTATAGTCTACTACACTAGGTTCTCACGATCCTGTGTAGGTCAATGAGTATAGTAGTGAAATATTACCAAAGGAAACCTACAGAACTACATGGATAAATAGTCTACAACACATCAAGAATGTTAAAAACTAAAATTCCCCATCCTATAGCAATAGGCATGGAAAACAGGAAAGGCAACCAAACTGGCTAAATAGGACCAAACGGTTGTAAACAGAACATTCTAGGGAAAAACAACCAAATCATAGAATACAACCATATTTATATCCAAATTACCTCTGCATAAGCATACAATCATGACAAGAAATCAATAGGGGTAAAATAGAAAACACACAATACCCCGTTCAAGGGTATTGGTGGAATTTTAACATAATACTCAAATACATTGAACAGAAATGCAAAAATTACCTTCCTCGATATTGTAAGAATGTTATACGTAAACCTCGAAGCTTGAATCTCTTTATAAAGTCTAAGATCTACAAAATTTCCTAAAACGTTCAACCCATGGTATCTCATGAGAGACGAGAAATCAGATGACGATGCTCTAGGAGATGAGAGAACTCACCAATGTGATTCCAAGGCAACTGACAATGTTCGATTTGGAGGACGGACACACGCTTGAAGGATTGTCAATCATCAGTGGTCATACGGTTCTCTTGGACGATAATAATGAAGATGGGGGTGTTTCTATCGATTAGACGTGATCCCAGTGTGTTTAATGGAAACAAGAAACTACACGACATGCACATTTGAAGTATACTACATATACTCTCTGTTTCCGTACTCCACTTTAAGCGGCCTCCATGTCACTCCTACACGGCTGTGTTTGTGGATATTATAAGGCCAGTACACGTCCACATATGGAAATGGAGTACAAGGCATGTACTCACACAACGTGTATTTAGAAAATTTCCAGAAATTCCTTTTTCGAAAAAAATGACCAGAAAAGGAAAAACATTACTGAAAATAAGATCCGGGTACTTAAAGTGGTTTTGGTTTTTTATGAGACCAAGTGATTATAGACGTCATAGAATTTCTTGAAAGTCGATTTCAATATAGGTTAGTATTGTCTCAAGGCATTGGAATAGAAAATAGAAAATGGAGTGAGGGGGATTTTTTATTGTGAACGAGAGGGGTAATTTTGAATATAATATTTATTATTATATTATTTCTCACAAGACAACAAGTAATATAGATTCATGTGACCTATAATAGTAATAAGTACATGTGATTTTGAACCAAGTGTGCTTACATCCTCTATAATTCTAGGAATAGTGAATTTAACTGATTATATATATAGGGTAAATTGTCGTAGTTTACTATTCATAAAATATTCATGTACTTCGGAAAAATCCAAAAAATTAACCCAAACTATATTTTTTTGTTTATAATTAAAAAATAATCTCAATTTCAGGAAAATAATTTTCTAAATATGATTAATTTATTTTTAAAATAAATCATACTTTTTTTGAAAAATAAAAAATTTAGAACTATAATTCATTTTTTATCATCTAGATAAATTTAATAAATCTCATTATCTTGTAACCCTAAAGAAATAATATAAAAATATAATTTAGTATTTATAAGTGTCCTATAACAATTCATATTAATATTTATATGGGCATGTTACTACTCACCAAAAATTATGTTTATCTAATCAGACTCAAAATATTATTCTAAATGCAACCATGTCTGTCAGTTTTCCAAAATTCAAATCATAAGGGTGGATAAATTGTTATTACTAGCTATGTTATAACATAGTTGTGTTTTTAGATACTTTGTGTTCCATGCATTCAATATTAGATTTATTAATAATTCATTGGGTAGTTACACCTTGTTTCATCATCCATCCAGCATACACAAATTTTCATCATCAATAATTCCATAAAATAATTCTAAATAAATTAACTTCGAATTTAATAAAATAAAAAATTGTATATATACATAGGGATTTGTAAAAGATCAATATTAATAATTCCCAATATATTATAATTTCTTATGTCCAAATATAATGATAAATCGTGATTCATTAATTAAATAATGTAAATTTTCAGTCAAAAAAGTTTTATAACTATATTTTATCAAATAATTTAATATAATATATTTTTATATATAAATTTTTAGATCTATAAATTCCTTGGATACAATTGTAGAACCTATAAAATTATATTTATATGTCCAATGAATGACTCAAAAAATATCAAATATCTTCAAAAATCCTTATAGATATTATTATTCAGTTAGAAGAAATTAATTTTATATTTAATAATAGAATGTGTGTGGGAAACAATTAATTGAGTTGAAGAAAATACCTAAATAATATGTATTAATCCTTACAACATTAATTGGTAAGAATATTAATGGGTAAAAAATCCCTAAAATAACTAAAAACACAATCTAAATAATTATTCATTAATTCATAACCATGGTTTTGGATTTCTGGGTAAGGATGATAAAAAATTATTGATTGATTGAATGGTGTAGGGGAGTATGAATACTAGAAGAATATTTAGGGGAATTGGAACAAATATATCATATGATAGCATGAGAATTAATATTTATTTATAAATGAGGTGATGTAGAGGGAGTTTGATAACAATTAAACACTATGAACACTACCTCCTTTTATAGTTTTGATGAACTGTTTGACATATTTATGCACCAATCATGAATCCTATTCTCTACAATAAATTCAAAAAAAATCCATATTTCTGTATATAATTATAATAATAATTATTAATATAAATAATAAAATAAATACAAATGTATGAATTCTTAGGTATCCTAGTTCACTTCAATATGATACATTCTACAAAAATATTATTCATTATTATTGTATAAGAAATATGTAAGGACATTAATTCCTCCTCAAATCCCGATAATACCCAAATATATTTCTTTAATATCCTTTATTCTATATCATAGAGAATGAGAAAATGAATTTACTATGAAAAAGTTTATTTTTTAAAATCCATTTGTACAAACTGGTTGGTATCTTATAGTGCCATATTAATTTAAATATAAATATTCAATTCAACAACATGAGATATATTATGGATGTATATTTTTTAAAAAATAATACATGAAATACGTTATTAATTGATTTTAAATTTGGTGTAAAAATCCAAACAAATTCACCCTACATGACTTTCTACACTATCACAAATTGATGATCATATAGTTTTAGATTTTTAACAATCTATTAGAAACACTATTTTCTTATCCATAGAGTGAAATTGAAAAATATTAAATAACATAATATTAAATCAATGAGATGTTGACATCGATATTTATTTCATTTTAGATTCTGTTAGTCTATCATTAATATTTAATCTATCAATTATGTTTTAATGGTCATAAAATCAATATTACTTGATCCTAATAAATATCATAGACCTAAAACAACATAATTGTGGGTAATAAAGTGGATAAAAATATTGATTCTCAATAGGTGTTATTTTTATTAAATATTGATATCATTTATTTTATGAAAAACTAATAAATTTTATTAATCTTTCCCATAATTCATCAATTTCATGATCCTAACAGTATTAGCACAGAAATGATCTTTTCATTATTACATTGACATTTAAAACATGGAACTATATATTTAGGGACTAAATATTTTTTTATTCTTGGTAAATTGTATTAATGCTTGAGTCATTAAAGGAATTTGAAAACCCGTATTTCAAAATAATTTCATTATCTAGAATATGTTTATTCCCTAAAATATATCCTATAATATTAATCATTGAAAAATTCATAGATTTTTGGGAATGGTAAAATAATATGGGTGATCTAAAATTCTTAGTAACAAATAAATACAATAGAATCTATTATAAATTAATACACATAATCCATATGGAATGGTATATAACAGACCACAAAATCCGTTTAAATAATTGTTGTTTCAATATGAATATATCAAGTTAAATAACTTATAAAACATTTTATTTTTTAATAACATAACAATAATAATTGGATAAGGAATCATTTTTATGGAATGGTAAATAAATAAAATCATATCCTATTTATTAAATAAACATAGAATGAAATGTGTCAATATATAATATAATTATGAAAATTGAATTGATAATAATAAATAATCTCTTAAGGATTAGAATTAGTAATAATTATATATCTTTTTCAAAGTAACAAGATACCTATACAATCAAAAAAAATATAATGTAGTTTAAAACTAAAAGTAGAAACTCATTTATTTATAGTTTATTGATTCACCTGATGAGATTATCGATTCATTATGGGACTATATAATTATAGGAACCATCATTCACTACATGTCCTAAGCATTCATAATATATCAAATAATAATTTAATTCATGAACAATGTGACTTATCATTATAAATCATCACTAATGAATTATTGTTGATTATAAATATTTCAACAATTAATAAAATTACATTAAAAATTGTAATGATACATGGTTTATGAAATAAGACTACCGATTAGAGATAACATGTTTATTTAGGTAAATATTTTTATTCACTGATGAAATTGAAGATAAAATTAAAATGGATAGTTAGTTTTTAAAAAAAATAGTTTTGAAAGTAAATTTCAATAAATTCCTTAGCCAAAATGATCTTAAGTAATCTAGAGGAATAAATCAGATGGGGTCAATATAATATTTCCCTAGTAGTGGGAGTTTAAAATAAATGGATTATTTCAATTATGTATAAGAAATAAAAGGAAAATATATCCATTTTTTTCAAATCATAATTTAAATCTAAATAACCTCTAATCATTTTAAAAAAACATTCATTGAAAATAACAACTCAATATTACAAATAATTCATTATGTCATTGATTAGTAATGATGGAATGAAATTACACACATTCTATACATGATAGAATAATGATTTATTTTCATTTAATTGGTAAAACAAAAATGACACTTTTTTCGGAAAATTATATTAATATTACATTAAAAAAACATATAAAAAAGTCAAAATGGTGAATTATTTTTTTAATAAATATTTTTTAAATTATAAAAAATATTTTTGATATATTTTTCTTGAAAAAACATATATTTTGATAAGAAAAAATTTTAAACTGATTACAGAATTTATGAATTATGTTACTGAATAAAATTCCTGAACTATTTTATATACCAATGAGTAGATAATTGTATTATATATTTAAAAATATAATCAATAATTAATTGAAAAAAATTAATGGTGTTATTTATGTAATTAGAAAATAATTTCATTCCATGGAAATCTTGCATAAATAATCCCAATTAAACTGATATTCTTAATTTAATCATTACAAACATCATATTATTGATTTGATAATTATTCCATGAATCAATTATGTGTGTATAATTAAATTAAACATAGAGAAAATGTAAAAATATTATAAAACTACTCATTCTTTGTTACTCACATAATCATATAATATCAGTTATATTGATTGTGTAGTATAACCCATTGAAAACAAGTTAATATATGATTTTTCCCCTTCATAATTTTTATGTCAAATACCTTAGGATTAATTTATTTAAATATAAAATAAATATGTGGTTAATTTTTAATGAATAATGATATTACATTAAAATGTGGTATTATATACACTATATGTATGAATATAAATTAAAAACATTATAACATTACTAAATGATGTGATCATGAGAAAATGTCCATTACCATGAGTCTGACTCATCACATGTGTTCTTTATCATACAAAATAATAAATATATTTTAATTATTTACTTTCATAGGAAAAAATTTCAATTTTATTATGAATTTTATTTCAATTATGATGATTCTATATACAATTACATAATCTATATCTTTTATGTCAGGTGTTACCATGATATTTTACATATGTGGTAAAAATGAATTTGGTAGGTTGACTATTTTTCTAAGAGGTCATTATATATACATATCCCAAATTATAATCCTAAAATTATTACTATATTTTTACATATATTATTATTTTGGACCAGTCATGAATGATAGTTTTAAAAAATGATTTATTTTTCAAATATGGATACAGTATGCCATTTTTTTCCGGGGTACATTTTGTATTTTTCAATGATCATTATAGAAATGAGGCAATAAATAAATTATCTCTAAATAATGAGAATAATTTATTAATTAACATATTATTTAATTATATATAATATTATGAATTGTTGATATATATTGGGGATGAAAATAGAGTCACATAACTTCTTGAATGTGGTAGTCCACAAAAACAAAAACAATTTTATTTATTATTAGTGAGTATAATAGTATGATATAAATTCATAAAATTTATTTTAATAATTACAATTATTTCATTAAATAAATAATAATTTCATTCATATCACATATATTTTTAATATTTATCAATATTACCTTCCATGTAATGTGTTTGGGGATAAATAATCTAATCCCTTCACATGGTTGTAGTCCGCCATACACACATATGGCATTATCGTACCCCCAATAGAAAGGAGAGTAAAAAATTAATATATGATATAATGACTCTATAGGAATATTTATCTTATTAATATCATTTATATACTATATACAAATCATCAATCCAAATTGTAAAAAGTTATATTGAAAAACATATCATAAAGAACAGATATTGAGTGTCATTTTATAAGTGTGGGGAGTGGAATTCTTTTAATTTTTGTAAATAAATATGTGTAAACACATTTTTCACATTCCAAGTGTCATGAATTATATACTATTGATTGATATACATTATAACGTTTCATTATGTCCATAATATAGTTTTTTGACATATTTATAGGTCATTATAACCCTTATGTTTTTAGTTTAACCCTAAGGGAACCCCATTATAATCATATTTCTGATAAATAATTAAAAATAGTTTCCTTAATTGTTTTGGTAAAAATGTAATATGAACATATTAGATAAAATAATTTTCTATGACTCAAAATATAGAATTAATTATTTCTAATTAAATTCTATGAAGATGAAGAAATCAATTTTAAATTATAACTGAAAATGTGAAAAAAATGGATTCCAAAGTGAATCTTATCATAACAATATAAGTATTTAATATCAAAATTAAATAATAAATTGATTCAAATGACCTAATTTATTTTATTTATACTTAAATAAAACTAATTCTACCATAAAAAAATTTTAATATATAATTTTATATTGTATATTTTTTAAATGTTAAGGGGGTATTCAATAAAAATGTGAATTTTTCCTTATTCTAAGAAAAATAAAAAATTTCAATATAATGATAAATTCATTATAACAGATTTTTTAAATTCTAATTATATAAATCAAGATTATTTTACAAAATAAATTTTTCTAATTGTTTTAAAAAATAATTGTAAATTATTATTTCAAACCATGACTAAACATGATTTTTTAAAATAATAATTGTTTATTTGGAAAATAAACATTTTTATATTAAATTATACTTTTTGTATTTAAAAATAATAGATAGTAAAATATTAAATAATTTATTAATTAATATTATTAACGAATAATATAATTTACTTTTAATTCTAGAATATAATATTATAGTTCATTTATAATGGGGGTTTCATGTTCCGAAAGCTGCCAATGAGATTAATGTTAAAGAAATATATTTTATGCGTTATTTATGATCGCTGTTGTGAGTAGAATATACATTAAAATAAATTTATTGTATTTTAAAATAATGGTGCATAACATTGTCCCTAATAGAATTTAATTTCCTCCTCTTTGTTTGATCATGCTTTTAAACATCATGGGTGTGATATTTTAAATGTTTTTTATTGAAATTTTAGATGGAAATAATGAATTAAAAACTATTATTTTATAAAGAGACAAAGAAATTATAATTTTTATGGGAGGAAAGCATAACTAGGATTATATAAATGATAAAACTGGTTCATTATGAATATATAGACATGGATGAAAAGTGTGAATAGTTACATATAGTTATATATGTCACTTATCACAATAAATTAAATGATTAGTCTAATTTTATGTTCATCCAAATGATAAATATATGATTATTTCAACTTAAAATTGATTCATCGGATATCAATGTAATATGATATTTTTATAATTTAATTATACTATTCATAATTTTTAGGAATTATTTTAATTCCTACTCTTCATTTGGTTATAATTAGGTCATTTCAAATTCATCACTTACACAAATAAATGAAGACAAAATATTTATTTTTTTGTGTATGAAGCAATTAAAATCACATTTAATGGATCATAATATTTATAGGAGAGTGTAAATTGTTTATTTCTATCTGAATCTATTTTTCATACTGGATATGGTTAGAATAAGTTATTCAATATAATACATTACTCTCTAAATCCCAATTGTTTCAAAATTGATTCATAATTAATATTTTCTTATCTAATCATATAACTAAATAAAATGACTTATTAACTATAAAATAATATAGGTTAGTGGTAATTATTAAACCCTTATCACCATTTGGTAATGGGTTTATGCATTATGACCATTTTTATTACCACATGTTATCATTTTTTTAAAACGTTATTAATATAAATTTAAATCGTTCAAAAAAGTTATAATATCATAATTAAATCAAAATAATTTTTAAGAAAAACTTAAATATAACCAATAACTTTAAACAAATTTCATAAAATTTTAATGAAATTATTATATATATATATATATATATATATATCACTAAAACTTATACTAAAAGATGGATTGTATTTCCAATATTGTTTCTAGGAATAACATTATCTTGGTTATATTCACACTATAAAAAATTTACATAATTGTTGTTTATGAATTTTATGTTGTGATTAACAATAAAATCTTAAATCCAAGATTTTATCCAAAAAAGATATGTTAATTAAGAAACATGTTCCCCTAACATTTATTATAGCCCTAAAATATTTTATGATTTATATAACCAAAACAACATTAGAAAAAATAAATATGCAATATAATTATTTAAACCTAATATAAAATTCATAATATTTAGTTAAACATAGAACAATCATATGTCTAGGATTTACCATTTATAAGAATCAATTTACTTGGATAATACCCATGTTATTCAAATTAAAAACAATAATCTATACATGGATTCCTTTAATTAAATTTTTATACATCTATAAACATTTATTTTTTCATATTAATTTATAAGTTTATTCCTTTATTTTAAAAATATAATTAATTTTACCATTAAAAGGATAAATCATATTGGGTGCCTCATTTAAAATTTATCAAATTATGGGAATCAAGAATTCTGTTTTCTATAGTCTCCTCCAGTTAAACTGTTATAAATCTGTATCATTACATTTTTCATTATTCCGATGATTTGGATAGGGTAATGGTTTATAATAATATTTTTTAATATCAAAATATTCACATTCATGATATCATTCACTCATATCACTATCCCATTTATTTGATCACATTCATCACTTTTTCCATATTGATTAATATTAACATGATTACATAAGATTATAGAAAACAAGTAAAACCAAAATTCATAGAGTGAGAAAATTAATCATAGTTGGAAATTCAAGTAATAATTTATATAATGATTAAATAATTAAATATTTATTAAATATCAGACACCTTAGGTTTAATCTAGGTTATTCATTAACATAATCTATTTGAATCCTTCAAAATGGTTTGTATTTAAAATTTTAATTTTTCTATGAATAGCCACTTGGAGTGTAAAGTAATGATTAAATTAAAGCTCGTTATCATTCACCAATAGAGGATTAGGTGAAGCATAATAATTCCTTTTCATAGTTTTTACTCCAATGTAAAAGATTTCCAGAACCATATCGATATGTAGTAACCTTTTTAGGGATGAAAATTTTGGGAAAACCAAATTATGTATTTCTTACCCAAATTTTTGGATTTAATTTTATACATATCATAAAATAAAATAATAGTTTTATGTTCCCTAATTTACTTTTTCCAAAATCTATTCCCTAAGGATTCTACCAAATTCACAATGATACCAATTGTTGAGACCCCTCCAAATTATCATGGAGCCAAATTCGGCTTTATTAAATTAAAATGAGATTCAATTTGTTATATGTTAAAAGACAAAAAAAAATTTTAGTATAGGTAAACTTGATAAATACTTGAGTATTTCATAAAACATGAAAAAAACAAAAAATTATTTTTTGACAATATCATTTTTCTCTCTATAATATCGAGGAATGTAAATAATAGTTCACATAATAGATTCCTGTGAAAGGAAATAAAATAATGGTGAGATCAGATTTTTCATATTGTTTATGTATAGTAGAATCTATCTTGAATTAAAATGAATATTCCATATAGAATGGTAAATAACTACATACACATTTAATTTAAATAACCTTACTATCATAATAAATCAAGAATATTAAATAACCAAAAACAAATTCTATTCAATAAATTATAGCACTATCATGAGTGGATAAGTAAAAATTATCATTGAAAGGTAAATGACTAAATACACATTTAAATTAATCAATAAATTGACAATAAAATGCATCCAAATATTATATAAATGTGAGAATGTCAAAGATAATAATAAATGAATTATTATAAATTGAAATTTATAGTAATTGGAAATCATGGTCTTAAGTGCATTAAACATTTACTATCAAGGCCTTCCATAGGTCAGTTTTAAATTACATGTAGAATCCCATTTATTGTTAGCTTACTGATACATCTTATGATATTACTAATGAATCAAGAGGATCTATATTTATAGTCCCCACCCATGACTACATGTAGAAATAATTTCTCATATATTGAATAATCAATTTAATTCATCAATAATTTGCATCATTAACATATTTTAATACTTAGGAAATAAAGTATATTTTCAATATTTCAGCATTCAGTCAAATAACATTCAATATAGAAAAAAGATATATAGATTTTATATATGTTATTATTAATTAACACATCCATGATAAATAATATGGTCATATATGTGAAATTTATTATTTTATTATAGAAAAAATAGAATATTTCATGAGAAAATTAATGAATACAAAAATGAATCAAAAAAGTGAATGTCATTAAATTCAATGTAAAAAATGTTCAAAAACCATCAAGTGTGAGAATATAGATGGAATCAGTAAATCATACCCCCAATGTATTATATTTAAAATAATTGGTTTTTTTGACAAATATAATTAATCTTAAATTATATTTCAATAAATATTCTTGGAAATAAACATTTCTTCTTGAAAATTACCATTTAAGAGTAAAATATAATTTTTTTATAAAATATATTTGATTGAGAATAAAATTTGAATCATATAATATAATATATGATACATTTTCTAGAGATGATAGTATATTTTTAACTCAATTCATACAGATTAAAATAAATGTTAGTTCAAATTTATTGTTGAAGCCAAATGACCAATGTATTGATAATAAAAATGAAGATTCAATTAAAAATTATTAGTAAAAATGTTAAAATGGGTAAAAAGTATTACACAAGTCATTATTAAATTTTTATAATCATCTTTGTTACTAATTTTAGATAAAAAATATTTATTTTGATGGAAAAATGTTTTTGTTTTGAAAATTAAGCAATCAATGTCATATTTCAATTAATTAGGGTTCTTTTTTAAAATAAGGAATCGAAATGGTTAGTATTAGTTGAAAAACATCATTAATAAAAAAACATAATAAAAATAAATGGGTATATTATATAAATTAAAAATTAAATTTCTTTTATTCATATTGAAGAAAAAACAATACCTCTTAAAATTAGATTTTGACACAAACTCTTTCAAAAACAATATATTTTATGCGATAATTAATCATTAAATAAATTAATTTGGTAAATTATAAATCCACATAATGGAATATAAAATAGAAAATAACATTTTAAAAATCCATTAAATAAGAAATCTAAAAAAATTAATTAAAATGAAGATGTATTATATCCTTAGGAAAATATTATTTATTGTGAAATTCGTTAATGCTTGGTATTTTTAATGTCAAGTTACATTGTACAAAATAAATAAAATAAAAAATTTTATTTCCATTAATTAATTTTTAATCATTATAGTACATGTCAATGGGGAATTATATACACAATAAAAAAATTATTTTCATATCATTACTATACGCACTAGTGTTGGGAAATTGAGAAGAAGTCTTTTCTATAGAAATTGAATCATGGCATGTGTTATTTATCATCCTAAATAATAGTATAGTTATTTTATTAAATTTTGAAATATTATTTTAATTTGGTTATTCCTTTAATTTCATTAGTTACCATTTTATATAAAATTACATAATAAATTAATTTATTATCGTGTGTTTCAATGATATTTGATGAATGTAATAAACATTACATGGGTAGGTTGATTATTATCCTTAGAGGTAGTCATTTAAACGTCAGAAAAATTATAATATTGAAATAATTAGGATTTTTATAAAATATTGAACTATTATGTCCAATAATGTAATTTGATTTAGAAAAATGATGTCTGTTTTGATCATGGAGACGGTAGGTCATATGCACATATATGTAACGTTTCAATTTGTAAACGATCATTATAGAAATGAGGTATGTGGTATAATATACTTCCATATTGATAATAACATCATAAATACAATATTATATCATTAAATAATTAAATAAATAAATACCCTCCATGTGTTGTGGTTATAAAAATATATTCTCATCACTTCTTGAAGGTGGTAACCCAAAGTTACACGGAAGAGTTTTTCATCTTTTAATGAGTGAAAATGTATTAAACAAAATTGGATTTTATATTTTAAAAATGAAAAATATTTATATAAGATCATATTTATTTTATTCATATAAAATATATTCATAAAAAATATCCTCAGTACCATCCAAAAAATATTTTAGTGAATAACGAACCACATCATTTGGTTTTTAAGAAGTTCACCGTACACAAAAGTGTTGTTATTCTATCATCTATGAAATGGAATATAAAATAATTACATATGATATAATAAATGTAGATATATAATTATTTTATTAATATATTTTAATATTTATTATTCAACATCATAGAAAACTATGATAGGGGTTTATGGAAAACATGTCAAATCAGTCCGTGTTCTTATACTCCTCTATACACACAATGGACGTTATCATTTCCCATTTGAGTGAATAAGAGACGGATATATGAAATTACCTCTATATTATAAAATTTAATTTTATATTTTATACCAATATCTATGTGTAATAATAAATTAATAATATCTCATTGATATTGAAGAATAAATAAAAAACATAGAGTAATAATGATTACCTATTCCCACACAAAAAAAAATAGGATTGTACATAAAGTATTCATGTAATGAATTTATCACCAAAACAAGTCTTCTAGAATTAGATTTTGAAAGTTTGAAATTTATTATTAAATTTCATATTTGACATAAATATTTTTATGGAGTGAATAATTGAATAGTGGGGATACATTTTTTAAGTGAGGTGATATGACCACCTACAAATCTTAACTTGAAAATAATGTAAAAACATTTCAAATGGTAAAAATAGGGTATAAAATTAATTATTATGAATAAATTTCTATGATATGGTATATATATGATCCTAAAATTAAATTTATGAATAATTTTAGGTTATTTTAGCACTTATCATTTTATTTAAACACATTAAAATCTCTTTTTTACCTTAACCACTGTAAGTTTTTTTGTTCTTTCTATTTATTATGGTAGAAATTTAAAATTAACATGCTAGAAAAAATAAATTATGCTAATTAATAGAATGGAATAAATTTTTTTAAATTCAATTCATTTAAATTTCAGTATTAAATTTGAAATTATAACTACAGATGTGAAGAAAAATTTGGAAACCAATGAAAAAAGTATCATAACATTATTAGAATTTAATAATAAAACTAAACATTTTTTAAAAATTTATTTATTTAGTTAAAATTTATAAAATAAGAAATAATTATTATTTAATCTCATTTTAAGTATAATTTATGCATGTAAATGTTTTAAATAAAGATGCATATTGCAATAAAACCTAGTATTTTTCAATATTAATAAAAAATGAAACATTTCTTAAAAAAACCAAAAAAATGACACCATAATATATAATTGATAGTTTTATTTAAAAAAAATTATTTCAATTTTTCATATATAATTTCTTTATGTACTAAAAATTAATTTTAAATTATTTTCATAATGATCAACTGAACAGACTTTTAGAGAAAAAAAAAAGTTTTTTCAGAGAAGATTTATTTTTCTTTTAAAATATTCTATAAATATTTTTAATAAATGTATAATCATATTTTTCATAATTTATATATTACTATTCATACCCTCCAATTTAATGTCTTAGTTATAATTGTATTATATATTAAAATTCATTTAAACCTGGGGTTGAGTTTTCCATAGGATATTAAAGAGATTAATTTTAAAGAAATATATTTCATTGTTTTTAAGGTTGATATTTCATGTCACGTATTCTATAATATAGCATGTTCTTATTCAAAATATATGTATATTACATTCGATGAAAATCTTGATGTCACTAATAATATCATTTAGAATCTAAATTGTCCCCTTGGTTTGACTATCAAATTGTGGATTTATTTTCACAACACACCTCAATGAAAAACTCATCAGATGTTATAATACTAATAAAGATATTGATGAAAATTTTGAAACATGGTTATAAGTGTTTACTTATCACACTCTAAGAATAGTCAACTCTTAATAGACATATATTTTCCTAATCTATTAAAATAATGATATTTAGCATTATGAATTTATAAATAAAAACCTTTTATATGTGTTTAAAATGCATATTGAGGCATTCCATTGATAATTATATAATATCATTTTCCCATTTGTCAGTAGAAAATGGAAGAGAATAAAATAATTCAGATTATTTTGATTCCTAGAAATAACATTTCTATATAGTAGTAAATGAGATGTTTATTGTTTTATTTTATCACCATATATGTTCCTATAATGATATTAGTATTATATAAAATTTTAAATTCATCTATATTTGGTGAATATACATTATATAAATATTTATATTACATGTCTTGTTCCCTCATTATATTAAAAGAAAAACTAAAAACACTCTAAAACATATCTCCAAATTTTTACACTATGAAAAATAATCCATTTATGCAACCATGTAGAAATCAACATAAATGTATACATTATGGTTCATTTTCTTGATACATATAAGTTAAAAAATATATGGATTATTTTATAATAACACTAATAACATCCTCTTTTCCTCTTCCTCTTTTACATATAGTTTTATTTAATTTAAAACGATTATCAAATGTCATAACTAATAGGATTTCTTCCATAATTAAAATATTCCATTTCATACATAGTTAATCAAAATACAATTTAAATTTAATCAGGGTATAATTAATTAAATAATAAAATATTTTAAAAAAAACAAAAAATAAAACTGAATGATGGATAGATCAATCTAGGAGGAAATATTATTAAATATCATATTTTGTGTTATAACCAAGTGTAATGGAAGTTTTTATTTCATATTATGAAATAAGTTTTTATTAATTTTGTTTATTTTTTTACATTAACAAATAATTTCACATTATATGTTTTTTTAATTGGAGGATGATGTATTGTAATCTTAATAACATACAAATCATTGAAAACAAAATCCATTATATTTGGTTTTTAACTCTAATGGTTATTTGATGATGAATTTGTATTTTAGACTCACCCAGTTATCTGAAAGATGTTTTTCATTATAGTGAGAAAATATATTTGAGTTTTGAGGACTATTAAAGTAATTTTTACCAATTATAATGATGAATTACTATTTTTGACATTTTCCATTCCATAAGATGTTTGGAAGACATATGATCTGTTCTATGTGAAAGAAATGTTATGAACGGGGTTTTTTTTGTAATTTGGACAATTCCTTTTTGGCCATAATGTATTTATCATCATGAATAAGGCATAATATAAGAATGAGTTTTTTTTTAATAAAAGTGAGTAAGAATATTTTGTATTTTAATATCAGATCCTCAGTTTGAGAATCATTGGAAAAAGAATTTTTCTGTTGGCTATGATGTTTGAAATCACTCACATGTCCATCAGTCTATTTGTTCGACCAATGTGACTGATAAGTTAGGAAATAGATCCATTAGAAAAAGTGTCAATATCAACTAAATATTATATTTACAGTTATATTGGTTGTAGATAAGAATTTTTTAGCATTCATGAATTGAATGTTTTGGCATCGATTAGTAATTCAGTGTTTTTTAGATATGTAAATTAAAAGAGATTTAGATAAAGATAAATAGAAAAGGGATAAAAAAAATTGATCAATCAGAAGATGTACAATAATGTCATCACCATTTGAAAGAGATAGAAAATGATATGTTATTTAACTTATTTTAGTACATGAAATCCTGAAATGGTTGGTATTGGATGAAAACTAATCCAAAATGAATTGAAACTGATATATCATATTGGAAATAGAGTCCAATAAATTAGAATATTGATGAAACATATGAGTCATCAGGTTCTAGACATCATATGATTCTTGATCATTGATTTTAGAATAATTGATCAAATGAATAATAAGCTGATTTTTTGAATATTCTTATAAAATACTATTTAATGGGGTTTTGAATTTTTATAATTTTTAGAAAACATTATGGTTTGAAAAGTTTGGTTAGAGCATCATAATAGGGAATTCATGAATTATTTGTTTTATAAATGGGATTATTAACATTATAGTCACAAATAGTATCAGATAATAATATTATATCAGAAAGAGGAATTTTACATGAATTTGAAGAAAATTGATGTTTTGAGATTATTTTAGAAGTGTGTAGATGAATCAAAAAGTTTTTTTTAGGAACAAAAATGGCAAATGATGATGTCAAAATGAACATCAATTATGTGTTTCTGGAAAAAAAAATTCAGTTGAATTATTGAAAGTGTTTCTCACCCCTTCTAATTCTCAAACACCAATACATAAAGGTAAAATTTCAATGTACTATGAAACTATTTACATATAGGAGATATAAATAGTGTGTTGAGTCTCTAATGATAGATTTGGGAGTGGAAAAGTTTATGGAAAGTGTTTTCCAAAAAAACATATACAGACTGTAGAATCATGAAGAGTAGTTTATGATCATCTCTTAGGATTGGCAGTGAAATCCAACTAAAAATATAGGGAAATAGTATTGAGTTTTAATAAAATATATAGTATATTATCATATTTGATTTTAAAATAGATTAATATAAATGGGGAATCATACATATTTATCTGATTGAGTTTTAATAAAGTATCCAAAATGGTTATTTCTACCAGCTCTTGGATAGAAACGTAATGCATAATGTTTAAATGAATAAAAAATGTGTAAGTTGTTGAATTGTTTTTGTGACGTGTTTGGGACCAACTATTGATGTTTTCATATAATATTTAATATTATTGGTTACATTATTTTTGATTGAATAAGTACATGCACTATTGTACTGATCATATTACTAAATAAGTGTATGAGTATTTTATAATCAATGAATAGACACAAAAAGTATTATTTTTTTGGTGGAAATTATTGTATTATATTATAAAAAACCTATTAAATGGGATACATACTCTAATTGAGTAGTGATACATATAAGTATTGTTGTTCTTGTTAATATGATAATGTTTTCATTTTAATAATTTTTTAAATACGTAAAAAGATGATGTGTTTGTTTTCTATGGAATATCACATAAAAATGATACCATGGATTCATCCCCCTCCCCCTTGGTGAAACATTTCTCTTCATTGGATGTTTTTTATTTCTATCAGAACAATGTTTTTGTTCATTCACCCTATGGTGAATGTTTTTATGTAAATTAATAATGGACGTTTTTTTGTGTGATCCAAAAGCAGATTATATTCTTTGATTTAATGAACTATTATATGTGGAAGGATAAAATGTTTTCATATCTTATATCTCTTGGGTCTTATGTTCTAGATGATTCTGCCTATGGAATTCTTTCCCTATTAGAAGTTGTTCATCTAAATTATGTGGATAAGAATAATCTAAGGATTGATGGATGATCTAAAAACAAATTAATGTCATTAGTAACTAAATGTGAGTTTCTTAGAGTGATGTGAATTTTTACTAATATTTTTATATTGGATAAGTTGAAAAATATTATGAATTATATACAAAGATCAGTAAAGTAGTGATATAAATCATGAGGATGAATTATAAAGATCCCAAAATATGTGAGTTTTAATATTTTAATGACTTATTTGTAGAAGTGAATGTAATTTTCATCACATTTAGATGTATTAGAGTGAATCTAGAACATTCAACTATTTATTAAATTATTTTTATAATCCATCCTTACAAGTTAGTTGAAAATGATTTATTTTTAGAAGATAGAGATCCAATATCTATGTATTTGGAATATTTTCATAATAATACCATTACTTATGAAATGAATGAAAAATATTACGTATATAATTAAAAATGTTATCAATAATTGTCCTACAAGGATTCAATGAAAATAAACCACAATAATGACACATGAATATGAATATTTTAGTGATTCTTACTCAGAAAAAGATGTTAATAACAATCTTTATGAATTTTTATCCTTGTTTTTTTAAAATGTAAAACGAAATAAATTTATGTATAAGTGGCATCTAACCCTATAATTTTTGGAATGTGGAATTGTTTGGAACTATATTGAAAATTTTCCAAGAAAAAGTAATGAAGAAGAGAGGGGCGAATACGATAAAAGGCGAACAATTTGTTTGAATAATAATAGTGAAAAAATCTTATTCCGTGGGCAATGTTAAAATGTTATCCAAATCTGATAGGAGAATGATTTTGTGTAATTGTTATGAAATTTAAGATAATAATCAAGAAAATGAAACATTTAATGATTTTATTAGAGAAACTAATTTCATAGATACAATTAATGGTGATGATTTTGTAAAAAATTATTTCTAATTAATAAGAAAATAATTTAGAATTTCATCTTAAAAGAATTTAATGAATGTCTTAGATTATTGTATGAGAATAAATAAAAATATTGAAGTGGTAGAATTAGTTTCAAAAAGAAAAACTTGATGAATTCATTCTCAAATATAATTCTATTATAGATTAACATATTTATTTTTTATGATGAATCATGAAAAATAATGGTATTAGAATAAAAATATTTAATTAAAGATAAATGAATTGGAGGATGAGTTGGAACTTATTCAAAAAAGACTTCTATTTATGAGTAGGGAGTTACAGGTTTTATGAACTATATCTACGATGTTGGTGAATTTTCTAGAAATGGTGATCCTATTAATGTACTAGAAAAGATTCATTCAAATATTTGAAATAAAATATAAAATGTTTAATGGAATAATATAGATGAAATAATCATTCTTGAAGCCAAACAAAAATTTCCTAAAAATTCAAAATTTCCTAAAAAATATATATCCAAAAAACATTCGATTACATATAATTATAATAAATTTCGGAGGAAATATGAATTTAAGAAGAAGGATCATGGTGTCAACAATATGTTTGGGGAATAAGAATATTCTCTACTGAATGTTATAAATGTTATTGAGGATCATTTTGAGAACGTAGAAAAGTATGGAAGTTATATAGGTAAATATTCATTATATGGTTATTACTAGTATTCATGTAGATTAGTGAATAATTAAAATATATTTTTCTCTAACCAAAAACATTAAAATTGTCTGAATTATTTCAGAAAATAATGATTAGGGGTGGTCAATAGTTTCAATGGAAGAAATATGAGAACTAAATATAAAAATTTAAAATTAGATTTCATCCTTTAGAAACAATTTTTTGATGGTGTGGACCAAGTAGAAATCTTTTAAAAGAGTGTTTTAATTTTTTTCATCAGAAAAAATATGTTTCTAAAAATTCATAGAATATGAATGTAGAGAAAGATAACGAGAAATTAAACTCTCATATTCTGGAAATGCCTATAAAAGAAACAAAAAGATAGGGAACATGATATTTGAATAGTGGATTTCTTCACTTGATATGAAATTTAAATTTGGTGAAGAATGTAAAATATATCTAATAAGGAATGGTGAATCTAATAAATGCTGAATCAATCAGAAACAAATGACATGATTATGGTTTTATTGAGAAGGATAAATTGAAATCCATGAAGTATTTTTTTGATTATTGGTAGAATGAAAAATTTATGTTTTATAAAAATTTATTTGAAGACAATAAATTTTTTAAAAGATGATTTTATTTGGTTTAAATTATTTTAATATGTGAATTTTATTAAATAAGGTGAATATAAAAAATGAAACTTAGTGATATAGAGAATCTATCTTAAGAAAGCATTATTAATTTGAATCAGTTGTGGCATAAAATGTTTGGATATATGTGTCATAGAACAATTATATGGTTATAAATAGAAATTTTTTTCTTGATTTTCACTGCATTTTAAGAAATAATAATAATAATTTCCCAATTAATCAGTAGAATAATATTAAAAACTATGTGCCTAACAAATTTAAAATTAGTTCAATGTGACCCTTGGAGTTAAACCATCCCGACATTTGTGGGCCAAAGAGTAACCAATAAGCATTCTGAGATAAATAATTTTTTTTTTCACTTATTATTTTAATTTTATTACTCGTGTTAAGTACTTGAAACACAAATCTGATTATCTGGTGATCTTTAAATATTTAAAGAGATGAACAAAGAAGGTATAACAACAGAAGCATTTTAAATGATATTTATTTCTTGAGAAAATGTGTGATAAATTATATTATAAACACCAAAACAATATATATTTCATAATTATGTGGTATTTATATATTATTAATGGAAATAAGACAATATAGATTTTAATTTTATATCACTATTGGTCAAATCTGACCATTGGTGAATATTAAAATTGGGGACTATACTCTTGGAAATAATTGTAAACTTATAAGTTGTGTTTTTTAGTTGAAATAAAAATGTAAATTAATAATTAATAGGGAATTGGTTTCCTCAAAAAATATATTCATGACATATGAAGCCTATTTATATGAACATGGGAGTGATAGAGCATAAATTGGTTACATCCTTGACTATGCCATATAGAGTTTCATCAAGTGATGTTAAAATAAAATCAATAGTGATAGAATTTATTGTCATTAGAACATTCCCTTTGGTTGATGTTAGAAGAGCCCCCATGAATCAATCACAATTTCATTAATTTTAAATTGGTTTTATGTAAGATTTATATGGAGTTCATTTTCTTATACATAGTTACATTATCATTAATTTCCATTTATAAATAAAATTCTTATTCCATCAATTCCAATTTAAGAACATTTTTTCTTCATAAAACTAATATGGAATTTCATAATTTTATTTTTTCAGTCACTAAATGATCTTTTTGGGGAAGATAAAAATTTATATACTAGACTATGTTATTATGAATAATGTCTGATTTAATCAAATAGTACGTTAAAACATAATAATTTTAATAGTAGAGTTATAATAATTTGTTTATTTCATAGAACATTTTTACGTGTTACAAATTTGACTATGCATTACTACTTGCTATTTTTTTATAAAAAATTTATTTATATATAAATGTAAAATGTATGATATTTAATGAAATATTATAATAAAATTATTAAAAAATTCAATGTCATCATGGTTCAATTAGTTTAGGTTGATTTTTTGTGAATTTTGAAAAAGAATTTATTTTACAATGAAGTGTAAAAATGTTTTTTGGGTTTATGATATGTTTAATGACTTCATAATGATTTAAAAATTAAATAACAAAATAAAAAACACAAATAAAATTAATTTATTAATATCATGTATTTTAATATATTCTAATTTATTTTATAACCTATAAGATTCTTTCCAATGTCCAAAATAGAAACATTATTATTGATATATTAATGTATTGAAACATTAATTTTAGACTCCAAATGAAGTGATATAAAATCATACTCGATTCTTGAATATTAAAATAACATAAAATATTTCCCAAATATCCAAAATTGTTGGAAAAACATGTGTAATCCAATGTTGTTTTATTTTTTTCACAACTGAGATTTCAATGTATTGTATTTGAAATTTATTTAAAAAGTCACACACTTTTTTCTATAAAAAAAATCATTTCTCTATAACATTTCCGTAAAAATCCATCATACTATAATTTATATTATTTTTTCTTCTTATATATTCCCCATGGTGTCCACAGTCCCCCATGTTTGCAACCCACTTTTTGTTTATGAACTCTTCATAGTAAGGGAATTTTACTTCATTTCTCTTTAACATAAGAAAATATTTTTGTATATATCTTCGAAATACTTTAGTTACTATATTATATTAACATTTTTATCATACCATTATTTCTAAATTTTGTTTTATCAACGTGAGAAACATTTCACCTCTCATTTTCACTTTTATAACATATATCTATTTTGATAAAGAATTTACTTCTCCGAATTTCTCTCTTTTATTTTATAAAATCTCTTTTATTGTCAATTTTTAATACCTAAACGTATTTATTTTCCAAATGAGTCTAACTATATGTAAATTTAATTTATTTTATTCTATTATTTATATATGATAAACTAGACTTTCATTATCATTGACTAAAAATAACATAATTATCATGTATTGAGTACTTTTATACACTATCTTTTTTATAAGAAGTTCAATCTTTATTCTACATGAGTTATTTATGAAGAGATTAATTTAATTTTTGTATCTCAAATTAATTAATAAAAATGAAGGGTGTTTTCGGATTTTTCTCCAATGAATTTTGTACAAAATTTTATATCATTATATATCATATTTTATGATAACTTTTTGAATAATAATGGTAATTTTTAATTATGATACATTGCAGAAAACCATGGTGATCTTGTTGGGAAAGTATCAAATAAATGTTGTAGCGAAATATATATGATATGATTTCATGATATTTTTATTATTATGCACCTAATTTTCTATTTCTCATTCAAAAATTGTATTCTAAACGTTGTTATTGATATTACATTTATCACATGTAAACTGGTTTACCATTCGGAGCCTCATGTTCGTCCATTTCCTTTTATGTACGTCCCTAAGATATTTGATGTTATATACGTACATATAATAGACTAATAAGGATGTATTCAAGTTTATTTAGAATAATTTTCTTGTTTTTCATTTATTTTTTACCTTAATTTTAATAAACTAAATATAAATGAACCTCTAATTGTATAATGAAATAAAAATTGGTATACTGAAAATGGAAGGATAACATATTTGGTATCAAGAGAATGTTTAGTTACTAATGGAAATTATGAAGTGAATATTTTCAAATTAACCCTAGGGAAAAGATTAAATAAAAGAAATCATCCTTGTACATTGGTGATATATTTAGTAAGTGGGTTCTGAGTAATGAAATCTTTGTCTAAATACGAAAAAGTGGTAGTGTCTATAGAATATATCCATCTAGTGGTAACAACTGAAAAAACCCCTTTTTGAAATACTCAAATGGGAACTGGTGAATGAAAATGGGCCTCGATGCACTCATGGTTTTACACTATCGAGGTAATAGTTTAGTTAACCTCATGGTTTTTAAAAACCATTATGAAGGATATATAGAAAGTTTAATTTTTTTAACTACTAATATTTTTACATGATTTTTTTTGACATAAAATTCTTAATAATAATAAGAAACAAAATAGAAACATGTTCCTAAATATATTATTATTATTTTAGGAAATTATGTAAAATAGTTGGAACCACATAAATGAATATCCCTATAGACCATGTTCTAATGTCCCAATACTATAATCCATATTAGAATCCTTTATGAGGATGATCAATAAACTATCTTATGTTGTCAATAACAACATGAATCATGTTAATATGTGTAATTCACATCATTAGGAAAGAATTGTGTTCAGTCCCATTTGTAATAAAAATCACTTTCATTCAGTACAACTTCTGACCCTTATATTTCTAAAAATGGATAGGTTCAATAGAAATGGTCTCATTGGAACACTTTTTTAGGGAAAGGGAATTCCCCTCTGATGATATACATTTTATAGGTAGAATCTGATCAGTTGTCACCACTAAAAAAACAAAATGATTACAATGGATATTTATACTATAGTGTGAGAAGAGTTTCGGGGAATATTTTTCAACAAATATTATCCCATTTTGATTAGAATGAAAATATTGAACAAATTTCTTGAGTCAAAGAAATAAAAAATGAATCAGTAGGAAGCAATTGGATGAAATTTATAAGAAATAATACGTAAAATTCTAAATCTATTATGGGCCATAAGGGAACACTTTATATTTTATTTGGGAGATTAAGACCCCATCTACATAGTAATATTTCCTATCAATACTATTAGAGCTATAATAATACAGTGTGGTGTGTTGTGAAGGTTTAACTAGAGTTTAATGTGATTTAATGCTCACACAGACCAAATAAAAAGAAGATTTCTTTCATAAAACATAGGGAGGATCATTAATCACAAAAGAAGTGAAATTAAAGTCAATCATCTAGAAGATAAACAAATGTGGGGAGAATAATTTTGGTAACTACTCACTCAGTATTAGAAAATGATAAAAATTTTGAAGATATTTCAATATAGCTTTGAAGTTTTATCTTATGGTCAAGACTCAAATTTTCAACATGAATGGTATAGGGTAGATGGTACAATACTATCCAGAAGTATAGTTCTTAAATGATTTAAATATTTGTACATTTCAAATCATTTTTTCAATATAAGGATAATGGGGGTAAATCACCACCATCCGTAGCTTGGGCCAGTGGATAATGGTTTGTAATTTTCTATCACCATGGTTGATGAAGAGTCAGATATGGTGGCAATGAGATTTGATCATTCTCTCAAATCATAAAAGTACTTTTTTATGTGGTTATGAAATTCATTTTCTCGGAATTTTTTCAATGAATATAGAATCCATAATATTAATATAGTATTAGAGTAATCAATCAAGAGTCTTTGTAGGGATTTATTATAATCAAAAGGGTATTGGAATGATAGTATTGACTTTAGATAGAAAAATATAATCATAAATCATGTAGTCATTCCCATGTAGGAATTAAACATTATTCTATGTACCTAGATTCTCTCAATGTATAATTCTATGATAAACTACATAATCAAATGAAATATTAGTAGTATTCATTGGAAAACCTATAGTCATTTTCAATGTAATTATTTCACAACCAGGTATTTCCCTAGATGCACCTCCCATATAATTTTTATAGATATGATCAGTGAAGATGGAGAAGGAATAGAAAGTATATGAATAATAAATTTCCCAATAATTTAGGAATAAATAGATTTAAACCCTAAAGAGTTTCGTAGACCTTCCCAATGAAAAAAATTTATAGTTCTCCTTTTATCTCATTTGTCCTTCCATGAATATATCAATGGCCTTATATTGAATGGAAAATTTAATGATAGAGGAATTAAAGATAGAATGGAACGATCATTTAGTAAAGGTAAATATATAACCATATGTGTCTCTATAGAGAGAAGATGATAAATTCATTAATAATTGGAAGGATTCATTAACGTAGTTTTGCATTGATTATAAACCACTTAATGGGATCACCGTGATGAACATGTACCCACTCTAAATTATTGATGATTTATTTGACCAGCATTAGGGTAATCAATAGTTATTGAAGATTGATCTTCAATATAAATATCATCAACCATATGAGATGAAATAATATATTCTAAATATTTCATTATAATCAATATATGTGTGCTAATGTATTGTTGTTATTCAATTCATCTTGACTAATGTTCCTCCTATATTATTAAATTTGACGAATAGAGTGTTCCAGTACTACATTGTTAAATCTTTTGTATTTTTTATTAATGATAATTTGATATATTCAAAATTTCATGATGATCATGAGTATCATCTATGGTTTATTTAAAAAACTCTATGGAAGTACATAGTATTTGGAAAATTCAGTAAATCTGTTTTTTTTTCTAGAAGTTTCATTCATGGGGAATATTATAACCAATGAAGTAATATCAATTAACTATGCCAATATAAATGTTATGGAGGAGTTTCCTTATCCTATAATAGTAATTTAGATTCATTATTTCCTTGGTTAATGTGATATCAAAAGTTATTTTTGAAAAACTCTTCATGACTTTGTAATCCCCAACCAAGATAAATCATAAATAAGAAATAGTCATCTGGTAAAATGTGTGTGATGAATGTTTCCAAGTCCTGAAAAGAGATGTGTTACTATACACGTGCTAACACTAAATTATATCATATAAGGATTAAATTTTTATATATTTATCTCTAAAATTTATTGGGTGTATCCTCGTGAACAATGAAAAATTGACTAATTATGCATCTCAATAGTTACAACTTCATGATAAGAATTATCCAATGGATGAAGTAGAGCTAAATGGGGTTATTTATACTCAATAAATGTAGAGTTACATTCTGTAATAGATGAAATGTGATATATTCATAGAAAAAAATGTTTCATTTATATATTTATAGAAATGTAACTAAACATGAATCAATAGAGATGGACATAACTCGATATTTCTATGACTATTCAAATCATTAACACATTGTTAGAGAAAATGATATTTCAAAATAATTAAGAAGGAAAGACATTTTTGAACTGAAAATATGTAGATTGGTGGTGATTCAATAATAACTTTCCTTGTATTGTAATACATGGGAGTTGTTTGGGAACGGAAATATTCAATCACATCCCAAGTTATTTTCTTAACAATCATTAATAGAGAAGATCAATAAATCTCAAAAGGAATGTCATTTTTTATAATAGATGGTAGAGAATGTGAGGAATGAAATGATTCTTCAGTTCAATTGTTATCATGATTTTGTACTAATGTTTTATACAAGTGTATGTCTTCTATCTATTGTGGAGAAAAAAATGACCTGATGGATGAAAATCATATCACTAAATTATTTATAAATCATATAATCAGTAAAATGTATAGGGTCCTTTGTGATCATTATTTGTGGAATAATATGAAAATTTATATTTTTTAACTATGCTTCAATGTTTTTGATATGTCTTCATTTTAAGGAAGAGGGAAAATTTTCTAATAGTGTATTATAACCACTACCCATACAAACATAAATGTTGCAAAATATCCTAATGGAATTTTACAATACTCTAAGAAGAAAATCGAATGTAAACAACTGAATATGGGTTATATAAAATAATCTCACATTGAATTCATAATATATCACTCTTTAGGATAATTTATATATTAAAAACATTGTAAGAAATATATATATAATTTAAGGGGCGATGCTGTATGGGGAACCAAATTCCGTCATTTATTATCAGTATAAAAGGTTAACATACAAATTATTGGGAAGTAATAAACACTCTCTCAATACTAAATTGGATTTTATTAAATACCATCACTCCCAAATTGATGTAAAATCAGAAAAAACTATTAATACACGTGAGGACATGTTGAGAAATTTTTCAGTGGAATTTAAAGGTGGATGAGATCAACATATCCCATTAGTTGAGTTCTCAAACAACAACTTATTCCACATGAGTATTCAAATGAAACCCTATTGATATATATATATATATGTATATATATATATGAAAATAAATGTATAACATCTTCTTTTTTGGATGAAGTTCATAAAAACCTAAGGATTTACAAATAATTTTATTCTAAAATGATATATATGGACATGTGAGTCTAAATAAAATAATATTTTTTTATATATAAGATATTGTTATAACCTAGTTGTTAAACATTATTTTTCTTCTTCTGTGTTTTGAATATCAAAAAATTGATAATATGATTTTGATCGACAAGGTATTTTGATTCTAATAGGATCAACTTAATGTTTTGGACAACATTAACTTGGGCCTTTAAAATAGCTACGTACCTAATGAATAGTAATATTACCCATAATAATAGTAAATCAACTAAATGAATAATGACTTCACTCGTGGATGAATAATTATAATATAGGAACCTTATAAATGACTGTATGATAAAATTATATCATAGTACAAGTGAATATCTTAAAAATTAATAATTAAGTTTTGGTATTTTTGTGAATAATAAATGATTTATAATTAATTAATTCACATAACTGATAATTAATTTTCATTAAAGGTATTCAATAATCAATATTTTTTCATTTATATTAGAATATTTTGATAAAACCATTGTTCATTTTTCATGGTTTTATAAAATCAGTTGTAATCATAAATACTATAATTTTTTAGTAAATAATGTTTGGAATAAAATATCAAAATTATTAAATTTAGAAAATGATATTATTAAAATATATTCATTTTTTAATTCTATATTTTGAAAACTGATTAGGGTGAATTTAGGTTATTTTCTAAAATTATTGAATTTTATATGAATAGTAAAATACAATAATTTATGAAAAATAATGAATGAATAATTTTAGAGCAATTGAAGATGTTTGGTTGGTGTAAGAATAATTATTTCAATATAACGTGCAATTAATTTTTTATTTATTAACAATAATAAATAATATTTCCTATATTGAGAAAAATAGATAAAATAATTAATAAAATAAGGAGAATATACCCCTCTCATCCACTATAAAAACCACCCTCACCCCTCTTATCTTCACTCCCATATGCCTTGAATATTGCCAGTTTTTTGGCTAAATAATCATAAATTGTATCTCCCCATTACTATGAAATCATATTCATTAAAAATATCAAAACCAATCCCTTTAAGAATGTTCTCAAGGAGGTGTATATAAGAGTTAATATCCACATATTTTTTTCATGCTCAATATTTTATAAATCTCTCCACAACACCTCTATACAAATGATCATTAAAACTTCATAATCATCTATGTAATTGATTTATATCATGTTAATGGAATTTTCTTTTATTAATATCCTTACTCTCCCTCTCTTTTATTTTAGAAACTAAATCATCGTCTGGGAGGTTTCAGTTTATAACCATTGTGGATGACAATCATTCATTCATCAATTTATTCTTAAAATCTAGTAATGATACAATTTTATTGTCTAAAACTGACTATAATATATGTATTATAACTTATTTAATGTTCTAGAAAAAATATATATATGTAATACTAATGTATATGAAACTATAACATTGTGGAGATCGAAGACTAGGTAAAATTAGCTTAAATTATTATCATTAAAATGTTATGTAATGAATCATCTTCAAATATGTATTCAAAATATTAAATAATTCCAATTACCTATCCGGTTTATCATTACCAAAATTTTATTCAAAATCTATATAATTATAAAAAATTTATATAAGCTTAATTACAAATATACATATAAGCTTTATCCCTCATATACATGTATACTAATTGGGAAATCCAATGAAATGAACGTTTTCGAACAATAAAATTATATCTTATAACTGAAAAACACAACTAGGAAAAAAAATTTAATAAATTAAATACATGTATAGGGGTTTATAATTAGTTAATTAATTTTTCTAATTTTTTTATAATGGAGGATATGGTAATGTGAAGAACACATTTAGTCATAATGTAATGGTTTTATACCAGAACCTCCAATTTCATCCTGGTTAATCTTTCTACCACATTATCCCAATTAAATTTTTAATTATAATTTTTTTCTCATAATAAATAATTTTTCAATTTTAAATATATATGTAATTATTATAATACCTCATTATTTTATGAGGAGTTACATGTTTTAAAAATTTCATTATCAAATTCTTCAAGATAAACAAGCTCGATTCAAGGGAACTACTTGAATTCATACATATTTTCAAGTGCACTACATAAACTCTATTAAGCTGAGATTATTTTTCTAAAATCAGTCATTATATAATGAGAAAAATGATATTAGTTCCCTTCTACTTTTGTTCAAGTATTTTTCCAAATGAACGATTCTTTGCAAAGTAAATGATTTTTTCCCCCAAGTATATCTCGAATAATTAATAAGAGTATTTCCATCTATTTCAACACACTTTTCAATATCATAAAAAATTTAATAGGATTAATATTTTATGATATCGTCTATCATATATAACTGAATGGTTTATTATTATTTTGATTCTAGATATGCTATCTTGATACCATTCACCATATTACTCTGAATGGTTATTGTTTTCTTACTTATTGGGGAATGTTATTTAATTTTCATATATTAGTTTCAATATGAATGTATATTGTGATTATGTTTTTGCACATTCATTTGAGGAATGAATTAGGCTCAATAAGTGATGGGTGGATCTCAATATACCCCCCTGATGTACCAGTACACCTCATGAGTCAAATTAACAGGGGTTTATACACATTATGTATGGTGTGTTTGATGAGGCACAGAATGTATAATTATGAAGTATGGTATTACACATTCCTTCATTATAAATCTAGTAATTGATTTTCCATATTCTTACTCTACTAGTATAATTGATAGGTTTATGTTTTATTATGGCATCATCATTTTTTAATTCCAACCATTGTATGCTCTATCTTTTGTTTTAATGGAATGAGTACATTTAGTTATTCACTATAATATATATTTTTTCATCTCCTTATGTGTGAGGAAATCATGGAAAAATAAATTAAATTTATTTTTTACTTCATAAGAAAAAAATTATAGTTTTAAAATCTCATAACTATATCCTTTATATTACTTATTTAAATAAAAATGTGGATTACTTACTCAGTTAATATCTCTTATATTATTTTTAGGAAACATGGTTCACTATTTCAAAAGGCTCTAGTGTGTTGAATGTTGTAAAAAATATCATTATTTCAAAATATATAGAATAATAATAACTTAATAATTATCGTATAAATATATTAATTATAATTTTTATAAAACTTATCTAGAAATATGATAATGAAAAATGAATTATATTACGATCATGGAGATCGTATTCCATATGTACGACTAAGTAGTAGATTAATTTTTCAATAATTATTATGGAATCACCATATGTTTTATTTTACCTTATTATAAAATTAAAAGTATCGTAAATATCATAATATTTCCTTACATAGAAATATCTGTAAAAATCATCCATTTAATTTTGTGAAATAGAATCATGGTGTTTAGAGGAGGTGATAGTCAATACACACACACACGTAGGACATGATAATTTATTCTTGTATGAAAAAAAATGATATTATCAATTTAGATTTAAAATTATACTAGAGATATCATAATCAAATTTTATATATGACATATATTTATTATCTTTACTATTGTTACATTCTATGTATTGTGTTTCTGTAAAACAAATCACATAGCTTCATGAGGGTGTAGTCTGTCTTACACATGAGCGATGATATTTTATTGCCACAAAATAGTAATAAGAATATATATATGATTTCAGAACCCAATAGTATAAAAATTTTAAATATTAATGATAAAATTTAAATCTATCAATATAAAAAGATTTTAGATAAAATTATGGAAAACAAATAACGTCGGTTCAGGAGATGGCAGTCCTCCATACACACAAATAATTATTTCAAGTGAAATTTGATGAAATAAGATATTGATTTACATTATTAGACACACATAATTATATCAATAAATATGGGATATATTAGTTTTATTATATCATAGTAATTAATATTCATTTTAAGGATGTGGATGAAGATATATAATACAAATTCAATATTAAGATTTATACCTCTCCAAAGGAAAACCGTCATAAATAAGAAATAGAATACATATTATGATTTCATTCTAATTAAAATAAGAAATATAATTCATTGGGATTGGATTGTGAAATATATTTGGACTTATATTAGAATAAATTATTTTATGATGTTAGGATTTGTGGATAAGGGGTGGCCTTTTTGTCTCATAAATACACATGTCATGGGAATATTTGAGGATGGAAAGGCAAGTATCTGATGAATCCTAGACAAAATGGCACATAAATCCACTAATGTGTCTTATTTTTTATGTTGAAACCTTTCTGAATAGAATGTACTCATAAAATACATAGTCATGCAATGACCTGATGTTATTCTTCCCAAAACACAATCGTAGAACTCTAGAGCTCCTCTATAAGTTTGGAAAGGCTTAACGGGACCCTCCTCACAATGAAATGGTAGTTCATACAACACTTCACACATTCATGATGGAATGATGGTAATATCTTCAATTTGAGAATTTATAATCATAGATATTCCCCCACCCATGAAGCTATCAACACTTCATGAAAACCTCAAATCATTATAAAACCCACATCACAATTGATACCCCATAAGGTCTGATATTAATGGGGTTTATGACCATTCAAATTATGAAAATCAGTCATTTTGTTAGAATTAAATGTGCATCCAAACCCAAAAAAATGGACCACACAAGGTATCCATGATTTTTGAATCCACATCCCTTATGTTTTTAAAAGCCTCTTTATATAATGGGTTTTACTTTCATGAATGCTTATTCCCATTGTGGAAGAAAAATTTCATCTAAGACAATTGATGATTTTCAAAGCATGCAGGGTGATTATGTAATCCCCTCGTGAATCAGGTCATCACTCAGAGGCAGGGGAACCCAGTTTCATGAAGCATAACTATTAGATACCCAATAACCTTTATGGGTTACCGATGAATCCAAAAGTAACTCTCCATGATGCCCCATGATTCATGATACATCTATTATAGTACTCTACATGGTTCCTCACATCATATGACATTCCATCATAGAATATAAGATCCAAGGCCCCCTATAATAATCCAGGACCGGTCTAGCTACACCCTGGGTCCCCACATGACAATTTCCAGCCACTCATGTGTCTTCCCACATGACTCCTTGTGTGACATGGGAATCTATCTTACCTCATACTTTTAATAATATGTAACTTAACCACTATATCTTATATAAATATAGAATCTAATTTGAACCTTTTGATTGACCACTCCACCATGAAATTTCCAAAACCAAACCCTTCCGAATGTTGAATGAGTGGTGGTCATGTAATCTATATGGGTGAGAAGTGAGTCCACACACACCCCGGATTAGTGATGCATAATGTCCGAGTTCCATGTATTTGTCGTATTTTGTATATCTTCCCAACAATGTTCTCATCATGTGACACAAAAATGTAGCCTTACACTGGGTTATAAACATATGATTCACCATTATTGTCATAACGATATAACACATTAACCCCATCTCAATGAAATTACAACCATACCTGGATGCTTCCATGCATTGGCCCCATACAGTCACCCTATATATCATTTGTTTGATCATTACTAGGAAACATTCAGACATAATACCAACACCATTCGTTCTCACCAGAAAAAATTAATCCCATTCCAGAATGCAATTACATGTAATACCCACACAATCCATTACCATTTTTACTCACTTCATTACACGAAGATCATTACCACATGACGTTAAACATCATGGAATGGTCTTGTCACTTGACCATAATCTGAAATATTGAACTATATTGGTATTAATCACTATCTTATAAATAGGTTAGAAAGGATACCTCTCAAATAATCAATCCAAAAAAAGGTTAAATCAAGGTGGCCCCTTGTAGAAAATGACATCCCATTTTTTCCACTATGTGGTGTTCGAATCAATCAGCAATCTACATAAGTATTAAATCTTACCACCTATAGATACACATCATTGATCCTCCCAACTAAAGTGTTATGACCATCCAATCTATCTATAAAAGACGACAATCTAATTCTTTTGTTATCCACCCTAGTTTTGTTCAGATCAATTGGTAAACTACACAAGTGTGTCATCATAACTCCCAGGGAAACACCTCACTGATCATACACCATGTAGACTACTAATCAATCAATCTACACCCATAAGACATTATACTCATT
The DNA here is from genome assembly GCA_963277665.1 of Viscum album. Taxonomy (NCBI): domain Eukaryota; kingdom Viridiplantae; phylum Streptophyta; class Magnoliopsida; order Santalales; family Viscaceae; genus Viscum; species Viscum album. The sequence goes on from OY728145.1 coordinate 1,645,805,741, forward strand.
CCATTTATATTCTTCAATGATTAGTTATGAACCATTGAAAAACTATCCATGTGTAAAATCATATTTCCCACAGGTACACCTTCATGATACACCTCCATGAGTTATTATTTTTAGCTAACATTGTAATCATAACAGGTTAGACACATCCCCTGATCCATCTCATCCAGGTGTCTTAGTCTGTCTTCATAGGATTGAGAACACGTGACCTATGTTCGAATACCAACCCTATGAAATTGTCATGGGATAAATTAGGTAATAATCCATGTGAAATATATTAATTAAAAGTGAATTTCTTCATAATTGATGAAGGGTGTCTTGGGTTTTGTACCTAAAATGTCACATATGTGATTCCATCCTAAGTGGAAGATTCACAAGGGACCAATGATCCCAATTTTAAGACATTCCCATAGATTTTGAAAATTGTTAATGTCTTAACTAGAGATATCTGCCATATAAAATAATAATTAGTTTAATTAATTGGATTCCACATAGAGATTAAATATTGAATGTCTTCAAGGAAAAAGACATAAATATTTTATGGAGACCCCAAGTATGCAATGATCTCCAAGGAGTAATTCATTTATGGACGAACCAAAATCCTGGATATCATTTCGATGAAATGGAATACATCACCATTGAATGTGATTTAATATACCCACCATTGGAAGTGGGAACATGGGGATGAAATAATACAATGTGGTGCAATAAGACATTTATATGGGCCTTAGGGAAACCATCATAAATAGAAATTTTGAACCTAACATGAAAATTTTCTCCAAAATCATTGGGAGAAGTAACATTTGTGATAAAAATTTATTTCTCAAGTCACCATATTCAATTATTTTGTTTTAGTTCCCAAAAAAATAATGGGTGTTCCTAGCATGCATATCAACTTCACTTTGGGATGGTAAACATTGGTAATCATCGATTCCTGAAATTTTTACAGTGTATCCTTCTATGGATAAGAATAATTGACTACATTGAACAAATGGGAATCAAATTTCCTATAACTATATTGATAACTGGATCCACACTCCATTGAAGACCCAATATTTTTTTAATCAACATCCTAGTTCTTGTTGGTTTTGATGTTGGATGAACATTCTTGTTACATCCCCAAATACTAATGCATACTTTAAAATTTTGGGAAATAGAATCAAAAACCATGTCTCCCCATCATAGATCATCAATTGGTGGTCGATCAACACCCTATTTCACAAGAATGAGTAGGTGGAGGACATTCCCAAAGAAGATATATCCCCTATGAAACTAGAGTCATGTGATCCTTACCGACACCACCGCCCCTTGATTTTTGTGTAGGGGAAATCAACCTACAGTTCCAATGATTAATCACATCAACGGTTTCTCCCCTTGGTACTCAAATTATTCTCATCTATACCATGAAGTGATCGACGATGAATGAGAGATTACATATTTTAAAAATACTAGGAATACAACAAGGGGGGTCCCGCCAGGATGTGTCAATATTAGAAATTTTTTATGCCTCAGAATAGAGTGCTTGATGTTTTCACCCATGCTATGAATTCATTTACCATAACCACTCGATGATAATATCAGGTGATGGGTATGGATAATGCATGATAAAGGTAATATTCCATGGATGCAATGTCTACGACCACCGCCAGGGCATTTCTTGAAATCACAATAATAGTAGAACATGAAATAGTATTTGATTTCTAGGGGTTGGGACCCCAGTCACCTAATAAGATCACTATGATGACTATTTAAATTATTATCACCACTGATAGCTGTTATAGGACAAATAATAATGAATTAAATCTCTTTGGAGGTTTACCACACACAAATAGAATCAAATATAGAGTTCTTTCAAATGATCCCAATTTCCAGCACATAGGTCCTCCCTGTTTTCAAACATTCTATTATAGTGGTCCCCCATACATACAATATTTATTGTAGAAGTCCTTCATGAACACTCACTAAGAATATTTAAGGACCTTACCACACATTAAATAAATAATATATATATTTCCCTACACATCAAATATATAACATAGAGTTACTACGCATTCGACTATGAGGAATATTGGCAGTCCATCCAAATCCTGTAATATTCAACAGAGAGGACATCACAATGATCATATAAATCTGAATGGATGTCCACCCAACTCCATTACAAGTCAAAGGTGACTTCCTATATTTTCTAATTATAGATAGTGTGTAGGTCATCCCCATTTTATAACTGACCCACACAGAGTTCATCCTCATGTTGAAGATTTGCCTGAAGCAGAATAACCATCATCTAGAAGAAGGTATAATAGCTTTCCTAAATGGAAAAATCATGGGAAGCACCAAGCCATTATATACCTTGTTAATTTATCATATTCTGAGTGGACAGCTAAATCGATGGTTGGATATCAACCCCAATAGATAATGTATAGTGATAGACACTTATATTTTATGATCGCCATCCAAGTGGGAAAGGTCCATAGGATCCCTAGATCACTCTATAGGTTCATGTAGGTGTAGGTAATTCTAGCACCTATCAATGGTCTCATATTGTAGTATTCCCCACTACATCTAGTTTCCCTCCTCTATACCACTAAAAATAATATTTTAGAGATCTTAAAATATCTACTTACAATTTTATATGGTTGGAACTATTCAATGGGAACAACTAACATCACCATCCTCGTACGTGGGGAAGTAGTGATTACCCCCTAATTCTGAGAATTGATGATGTTGTTGGAACCACACAAGAGAGATATAATGACATGAAGCAAGATTTGGATACATTTGGAGACTTCAATATCTAAAATCTTTAATTGTTTCCAATCACAATTGGTACCAACACTTTTATATTATCTAGATTGGATCGAGGCATGGGTAAACAAATAGAAGGACTCTTCCAATGAGAAAGAGGGATATAGAAGGATAATGTTTCATATTATATATTAGTGTTGTTCTACAAACATTAAACCCAAAAATTTAAAATATTAGGGTACCATGTCATGGTTTAGGCTATATTTTTCTTCAAAATAAACTGGTTGATGCTTCACTATGGGTGTGATCAATAATAGGCTTACCTGGGAAACTAGAAGCACCATAAGGTCATTAATTATCATTATTTATGGGTTGAGTTAGTAGTATTACTAATAGGCCCACTCACTATGAAAAACATTATACTACTCGGTCATATGACAGAGATTCCTTAATTTCCACATATTGATCCAACAATTTATTGAAAACGTATCTCCACGCATGAATATCAAATGATGAGGGAACTATGTTTATCTCCACTTCATCCCAATTTTGTGACTCCCTCTCCTATCCTTTGATGATTAAAGTTATACTTCAAGAATATTTATGATGAAAAAGGTTGTTCCTAATATTCCTGAGAATAGGGGCTATGATGTAGATAATGACCATCAATGTACCACTCAATGGGAGATAGAGTATCATACATACCTTCCACGAGGTTCCCAACCCTTTTAGTAGAGGATGACAAATATAATCAATGATAACATCAATAATACATGGATACTCATATTTTTAAATCACAAAAATGGTAATGATCATGTTTTAAAGTTTTATTTATATGTGTATTCCCCAAAAAAGTGGTTGAACTAATGGTAAAATTCTTTCTTCATCATATCAAGGGGTATAAAAGGTATGTCCATCACCTTATTTCTACTTGGTTCTCTGATTGTAGAAATACTCCAAAGGATACCATTTCTACTTCAGTAGGACCACATTTATTCCCCATCAAGATTCCTATAATTGATCTATGTGGCTCACACATATAGCGAGATCATAGGAAATAATTAATGTCAAGAGACCAAGGTATGAGTCATTGAACAATTCAATGGAGTAGAAATTATCCTCCCTGGGATCCAGGCCAAGATGCTCCCCCAAGATAATGATTCCACTATTCAAAATGATGGTCATGTCAACTCATTGGATCATATAGGATATCAAAACCATAAATACACTCTCTAAGATGGCTTTATATACCCTCTCAATACTCACCCTTAATCTATGTAGACATGATAGGTGGAAATACCACATAATGTGATGCGAAATATGGAATTGGTAGAAAACATCATAGATCACCATGTGTTATGAAAAAACATATTCTCCTCTTTCAGTTGGATGGGTGACCTAATGATAAATATGTGCAACTTTATCACAAGGCAGGGACCCATGTTGGGAATACATGTTCAGTACGAATGATCCATGATTTATTTATTTTTCATAGATGATGGATGGACCAACGACTGTCTAGTAGAGCCGGTGACCAATTGGGTCGATCACTAGTCAAAAATACCTTAGTATAATTTTCTTTTATTTTTTCATCTCCATAATCAATAATACATATATTGAAGACCAAATCAAGTTCTATCAAATTCTTCATAAGAGAGTCATATTTTTTTGGAAAGGAATTTGGTAAAAGATTTATATGATGATAACATAAGAGAAGCTGCATACTATGTATATAGGGATTGTAAAGAAAAGTATATTATTTACCCTCATTAGTATTAATGTTCTAATTGGATTCCATGAGATTGTGGATATTTACTACTATCTGAAAGAATCCCTACAATATATTAGATTTTCGAACATATTTTCTCTTCCATCTACCACAAATATTGATAAAGAACAGACTACAACTACCATATAATTAGATTACCTAAATTCGGTAGTGTTTTTTCATTTTCTAGATCCTCTTTTCCATTTGTATTATTTCCATGTGATTCCCCACCCCATATATCCCTATCCTGCAAAGCCTCACCTATCACAAAACTATCATTCACCACCACAAAAGTCTCACCTAAAATAATGACAGGTTGTGGATTCTACCCCTCATCCAGGATAGGATCCTATAATTCCATCTATGGAAAATAATATTCATATTCATTAATTACACAATTGTTTAGAGTAAATTTTGATCTACCCAATAGAATGGGATTCTAAACATTCTCGAGTGCACGAAGACTCCGGAAGATCAACGCACATACATCACACACAATTTACCATAAAATAAGAACTTTGGACTTTCCATCAATTTTTAGACTATTTGTGTGATTTTATGGAACATGGTACTCATAAAACTGATGAACACAGCGACGATAGTGAGTGATCAAGTGAATTGAAGTATCCTTATATCCATGGGATATAGAAATTTGACCGGTTATTGGTTCGTAGAACAGTTAATCATGACCATGGACTAATAAGTTCCTGATTAGAAAATTTAGAGCCTCTTGTTGTTATTTTACCTTCAACAGGAACATCCAATAAGTCCAAATCATATCTATAAAAATTCCCAAAACAATAGGTACCCATGACGCACGTGAAAGAAGATTCCCCAACTATTTCAAATTCATCTCACACCCTTGGAGATTTTATTCCCACTATATTGAGGAGTGATACTTTGGTATGACTACAAATATATTAATTCATGGATGATGTGTAGTATTATACTTTTATGAGTTCCATCATGTGGGATGACCCTTTACAGATGTCTGATAGCGAGGAAAACCTTTCAAACCCCTATGCTTCCATTGACTAACACCAAAAAAGGAAATTACGGTAGAATGTGATTCAAGAGAAGTCTCATGATAGTGCATAATTACAGGCCGTTACTGTCGTTGAGACTAGGGAACATGTTCTTTTAAATGACCCAGAAGTTATTTACTACCTAGCTACCAATTCTAGAACTCCTCTTTGTTGAATATGAAACTGATAACGTTAGTTGAAAATTATCTTATACAAGACTAGACGAAGATCATCTTTGTCTAACCAGAGCCATAGATCTTCAAATAGATAATAAACAAGAGGTTCAAAATGTGTAATCTAGTCAGAAGCATGACATATCTAGTGCACTATATATTCGATCATTTTATCAAGCATTAATTTATGTACCACGTATTAATGAGAAAACCCTTTGGGTAAAATATATCATTACTAATGAATGTATTATGTGTTTAGACACCCTGTAACCATAGGAACAAAAAAAATTATCATTGAGGTCATCCTAATATCAAAAGATATGTGTGATTCCCTTGTTGAATCCTTGAAAATAACTCTCTTGTTTAATGCTAAGGTATCTCCCGTAGAAACCTACTATGTAGAATAGGTTGAGGAATATAAATTAAAGTCATTCATATATTTGTCTAGAAAAGATAAGGGCTCCCTTAGGCATGGTAATGTGAACCCAATATACATTTCATGATAGATCAATGCCATAGAGATATACCATTGGCTAGTGGAAGTTGTTTCAGGTATTAATCTCATTTTTACATGGATGCTTCTTGTGTTTGGATTAACCAAAGAAAATATAACTCCTTCAAACCTAATGATTCATGGTTATGAAAATAGAATGAAAAATCCCATATAGAAATGCCCAATTAATGTCCAATTTAGAGGTCTTTATAGAATGTACCAAAATTATGGTGTTCTTTTAGGATACCACATTAAACCTACTGATAGGTACGAAGTGGATTAATCTCAATGTAGTAGTACCCTCCTCATATGACTATAATTTCAACTACTCTCTCAATGTTTGATTTGGGGTGAATCAAAGGGATGAGTCCCCCATTAAATCATGTGATCCCTTATAAATGGATGTCGATAACTAAAAGAGTGAAGAGAAAAAGGATTCATCCAATGGGATTGATGGTTCCAATGATCTCTCATCCACCATATCCATTCCATGGGAATATAAGGAAGCTGATTTCATTGTCCTGATTCCCTAGAGGGAGGCAATTTTTTTTACTAAGTCAGTTTCTTTTTTTGTCTCCATGAAGAAGTGTTTTCATTTCCCTAAAATGTTGTGACAAATGAATATTACCTCATAATGATATATCAAACAAACCCTGGTGATACAAGAGTCCCCTACTCCAATGAGGTACTATGATGTTCATCCCATGGACACTATTTTGTAACATTATTTTATATTATATTGAGAATGAATGAATTTAAAGAATAGAACTCTCAAACATTTATTTGACATAATGAATGACCTTTGTGGTTGAAGGATGACTGGAATTAGTTCAAAAGATTTTGAATCATTGATTTAAACAGAAAATGAGTCTATTATTGAGGATTTCATATTCACCAAATCAAGAACTACATCTTCCTCTAATTTGGGTATCTTGAAAAAGACACCTCCTCCTTCCAATTCTTATACATTATATGATGAAGATTATATTTACGATTCCCCTCCCGCATTTCTAGAGGGTGTCTCCACCACTGTTGATTTGATGATTCATGTGAAATATTATATGGAGGATGATCAAATATATACTATGATTTTTGTGACCATGTATCCATATGATACTTACTGTCGTGTGGAATTCCATAAAAAGAACTATAATTATTTTACATGAGTTATGGTGGGTTTTTGGTCTAGAACCGTAGGTATCAATTCTCCATTTCCACCTCCCAATGTGTCATCATGAGTCATGTAGCCTCCAGGTAATATGAACCCCTATAAGTATTCATTCAATGAGGCTAATGTATATATTATAATCTAATCTAACATTATCTTTGAGGTTTAGTGGGCCATGGAGAATGAAAAATCTGCCCTATTAAGAATAAGAATGTAGAGACTCGAAGCCTGACGTACATTGACATTACATTACATTTGCAGAATACTTAGTACATAACAAAAACACACACACAAGGATCGTAATATTTTATTGTTTTTGGAAACTCGGAATATAATCTTCTAATCCTGTGAAAGATATTCAACATCTCCCATAAAGATCTTCCTCTTTTTTTATACCTAAAACCTTTCTTTATATCCTAGGGAAAAGTAAACATAAAAGGGTGAGCTCAAATGATCAGTAAGGGTAAACAAAATAAATATCAATCACATCGTATACACAAGCACATAACTTATGGAAATCTTAACCTGCAAAAGAGATCAGAATTTCATAACATGGGGTAAATCATGGAAGTGAAATGTAATCACAATAATCATAACATAAAACATGAAACTTTGTGGCATTCACACATAATCATATAGAATCATTTCTTGTTAGTCAAGACTCATTTCCAAGTCTATCTTAGTGGACAAAGTCCCTTTCTGAATCGAGTAACCCTCGTTTCAGTCCAGTTTCACTGAACCGGTTTAACCTACCATTCCATCCATGTCTATCTCATGAGATATAAAATCTTTACCCAATGCATTGGAGGGAGATATAGGACCCACCCATCTCATAATGATACCATTCTTATGTGTGCCACAAAATCATAAACCATACATCATAGCATAACCCATGTAATAAAAATGGGATTCTTAAACAACATGACATCATAAAACAATTTATATAAGAGAAAGGAATTCATAAAAATAATTCCATCACAACGTAATCAAATCAATGTAATAATAGGGATAAAAACAGAACCCTTTATTATCTTAGATGGAAAAAAATTTGATAAAACACTTGAACTCCATTCTTGAGGAAAATATCCTTTCTTCTTCAAAAACATTTTTCCTTTATTAACATGTCATACAACTTTAAACTAAAAGAAGTTGATTAAAAATTAACTTGAAAACTTGTAATGGAAGCTTCTTGGAAATAATGTTTTAAAAATACATTCATGCCGTATAAGTTAAAAAAAACATTCTTCTCGTACTTTTTTCGGAAAAGTCAAAAAAATACCTCCTATGAAAAACGACAAAAGAATCATTTCATATATTTTACTAAAAACTCACCTAAGGGTAAAATAGGATTTAAAAAATTGTAGGTGAATGGAAATAATATTATATATTGAGGAAACATGGATGTGGATGATAAAATACACCCCAGTAAATACTAAAGTATAAAAAATCTCGGATAAAAATGAGATTGTGATATTTCCCTTACCTTAGGTCCGACTTGCTTTGTAAGTGTCCGAACCTCCTATATAATGATTTAAATCATGTTATTGACTTATTACAGAATCATATTCATTGTTATTATATCATATATGGTCCACTTATGACTTTATATTACCTGTTCTTTTGTAAATTCATGTTAAAGTAGCGTTTTGGGTAAAATCGTCTCATTTGTTGTTCGTGTTTTTAACTTGTAATTATTAATATGATTACTTGGATCATGATTACATATATCCAGAATGTAAAACATGATTTATATATAATATATATTCAGAATATATATATATATATAATATCGATAAATGGAATGAAATACACCGTTCATGGAGACGGTAGTCCGTACGTATGCATGAACGCTGTATTCGTTTCCTTATTGAAGTGAATGGAATTAGGTAGATGACATACATATAAATTTACATAAATCCAGTATCATTATTATGTCATATATTTCATTAGTACTTATTATATATACTTTATAATCATTCATGAATGGTTAATCATTGAGAATGAATCTCATCGCGTCGTGGAGACGGTAGTCCGTACGTACGCACGAGCGATGATATCGTTCCCATGGTCGTGGAATTGTGTTGAAGTGTATGTAGACTATTTCAGTATCAATATCAATTTATAATAATCATATATAGTTACTCATTACACCATTATACCCATCCAATTAAGGTGGTGGTGGAAAATAGATTACACCGCGGCGTGGAGACGGTATTTCGTACGTACGCACGCACGGTGATTTCATTTTTCCGTAGGATGGATAGAAGGTGAATTAGGGTTGTTTCATATTTATAATAACATATCAGTATTTATGTAATACTGATGTTATTACTTTGTCATGAAACAACTAAATAAGAAGAAGTTGAAGAAGAAAGAAATTGAAAAGATCGGTAATGGATATTACCACTTCTTTGAAATGCCTCTTTGAATCCTCCACTTAGGGAACTAAGATTGGTCTTTGAAGAAGACCAGGACCTCTAGGATTATTCTAGGGAAGTGGAGAAGGGATTTTGGCAGGGTTTGGCCGAGCTTGAGTGCTCAAATTGGTGTGAGGAGGAGGGGGAGGAGGTGTCCTTTTATAAGGGAGGAGAGGGGCACCTTAGGAATATCTCAAAATATTATTTTATGTTAGTGTCAAAATTGGTTTATAATGGTTCCAAAGGGTATTATTTCGAAGATAAAGTGGTGATGGGTAGAAATCCTATCAACCAATAGTATTTAGACAAGTTTAGGTTATTACTTTAACCTTATCAATTAGATTTAACTCTAAGTTAAATAATTTAACTTTTACCGTGTCTTTTTGTTTTCTTACACGATATGGTTAATACATTTACTATAACATGCCAAAATAAACCCAAATTGTTTATTATTAATATATATATCATTATCTAAGTCATTTGGCCGAACCTTAGATTTTTAGGAATAAAATAACAATTAATAATATAATATTTGATTTAAAAACTATTTTGTGTCAATTTTGACAGTATTTGATATATGATTTATGTGAAAGTCATAACAGAATTATATGTTCGAACCAAGTTGATTAAATCAACACTAATATATCATAGTAACCTATAAAATTAGTGTAATTCATAAAAAGTTTCAAATTACATTTATTTTGGAGTTTATAACATCAATTTTGTCAATATTTCATTAATAAGATAATTACTGCATCATCATTGTGTCATAAATATATTAAATTGTTTAATGTCTAAAAATTACAAATAAAATACCATTATGTAGGAAATATTTTTATCTTTCTAATTAATATTTATAGTCGAATTTATCTTATGTATAACCCCATATTAAAAATGTTTTAGTAAATAAAATTTGATTTTAACTCTTTTAACCATTCTTTAAATAAATTAATAATAAATGTCCTAATCTAATCCAAGTGGGCCTAAATGGTCATATTTTTATTCCTAAGTTTGTTTTTGGTCGAATTACACTTCTCCAATAGAATTAGGACATGTTTTAGGGTAATAATAATATCATTTCTACCCTTAATTACCCTATTTTCTTTTAACTGTGGTAAATAGAACTAAAAAGTTACTATTCACCAAATATTATTTTCATCTCATTGAACCACATTTTAGTCCTTGATATTAACCGTGTCTCTCGGATTTTTGAAATTCCACTCACAAAAGCGGTAAAATTTTGTTTTATGAACAATTCAGTTTTTTTTAACTACCACTTAGTGGTTTCACTATTCATCGAAAATTGAAAGTTTTCAGAAAAATACCAAAAAATAGGCCTAAGCTATATTTGATATTATGAACTCAAAAATGATGTCTATTTTACCAAATTCAAAACATATCAGTTGCATTAACTAATTTAAAAATTAATTCTCGTCGTCAAAACAAATAGCGTGTTTTTAAGAGATAATAACTATCAAAAGATTGACACTAGTTTATAACTGGTTTAAATGTGAAATTACATCCAATGGCCAACATTGTATTAAATTGTAAAAATATATTCTAAATATACTTTAAAACCACTCTAATTAATAATTTATCACTATTAATTATTTCTATTAAAAAAGTTGTTTTTAATTAATATTTAGTAATTTTCACTATTCATCAGAATATGAAAGTTATCCGAAAAGTACCAAAATTTCACCCTAAGCTAATTTTAATATTCCGAATCCAAAAATGAAGTCCATTTTGAAAAATAGAATTTAAAAAATTTCATAAAGTGGTTATTACTATTCATAACGGCTAGTTTTAATAATATTTTAATAGCATATTGTTGTTTAGTGAAACTCGTTATTGCGTACTACACACGCTATCGAGGAAGGTCGCGATTGCGTGTAATGCAAGGCAAATCAAGGATGTGTGTTGTGAAAGCTCCTTTTGGTGTAGCATACAACACAAGACATTAGTGAAATTAAAAAGAATATTTTTCATAAAATCTCGGGGTGTTACATTCTACCCCCCTTAAAAGGAATTTCGCCCTCGAAATTCGTCGGGGTTATAAATGGTTTACTATTCGAAATTTTCTTTGATAGAAACCCACATCATAAAAAGGAATACCAAAACATGGCTTTAAAAACTAACGTATGAAATGTAACGATTACCCAAATAAACTAATCCCTGGGTTTCCACATAGGTGAAAATATGGATATTGAAGATAAATCTAACCATCATGTTCTGATGGAGAGTGGTAGAGAACATGGCTATGGAAAAGCCAACAATCACAAATCCGTAAATTTGTGACGATCTAAGGTACCATCTGATTAATCAGATATAAGAGCACTAGGATGACATTTTTGGTTTTCAAGATCATTTCCCTAAAGGTGATGAAATTGGAATTAGAAGAAATACTTTCGTGATTTCGGTATAGTCTCACTGTTGGTCGTTCTTTGGAAAATTTCCACTTCATCTCTTAAAGAAATGAGTTGAATTTGTCATTCATGATGTGTTAGCAGATCATGTAATAGAATGATGGGTCATTCCATCTGTCTCAAAAAAAATGTTTGAAAAGTTATAAGTTCATCTTATGGTTAGATTAATCGTATATGGTTCCAAAAATGAACTTATACTTCATATATCATACCGCTTAATAAAATAAAACTAGTTTATACTAAACAGGGACTTTCTGTAGGCCAGTGGTAGGCGATAAAGGCCAGTCGCATTTCGGTTGTGGGTTCGATTCCCACAGCCTTGTCCGACGCGATGGGTTGTCGCCCGTCCTGCAGGTTGTCCTTTTTCTAAAGCTATATTACTATAACATCCCATCAATAATATCGAAAAACTTTTTATCCTAACTTATGTCCAACATATTCCATTCTAATATTTAGGCTTATCCATAATATTTTCGTCCACTCTCAGAGATTTAATACAATCATTGATCCCCATATATCATAAGATATATCTTGTTGGTCACATTCCAAACATTAAAAGTCCTTAATCGTGTATTCTCTTGAATACCCGTTGAACCTTAGTGAAAACATGAATGCAGTTAAAAGTTAACACCTTCCACATACCAAAATCCTCAAAATTATATATACTCAAACCATGATATCACTTAGTCCTTATATCAATCATGATCTCATGAATACTGTTAAACATTTCATTTTCTCATTTTCCCTTCATTATGCGCATATCGTCTTATTTCCAAATATATCTCAATCACTTTGAATACCACATTAGAACAATACATAAATATTACAATACTCCATGATACAACATTATTTTGGAATCCCATTACATAAACACTTAATCATTCCACCACATCGTTGTCATATTCAACATCTCTAATAGTGATCGCATGCGACATCCCTTTGTCCTTTGCCTTAAGTGGTTGCTCATGTTGATCATCACTAACCCTTGGATTAGGGAATTTATTAGCATATTGCCCCATTTCCTTGCACTTGAAGCATTGAAGTGTTGGTGGTGCATTCTCTGCAGTGTTTGCTTTATTCACATCATTAGAAACCCTTTTTCCATTACTTCGACACTCAGCTGCTTCTTTTCCACACTTAAAACATTTTCTAGTCCCTTTAAGACAATCTCCACCATGCTTCTTTCCACACTTTGTGCATAAGGAAACATTCATCTTCAATTCAAAATTATTCGGAGATTTCTCCTTGAACTCCATCTTTCGTTTCTTGTCAAAACCATGAGATGGATATGTGACACCAACTTCCATTTCTACCTTGATAGCACAACGCACAATTTCTTCATAGCTACTGAAGTCTCTTATAGCTAATGCCCTTCGAAGACTTGGTTTTAAGCCACTGAATAATCGATAAACTTTACTTTCAGGTTGGATGATAATGCTAGATGCATACCTTGCAAGTCTTGTAAAATTCGCTTCGTATATATCAACAGATTCATCATCCTTTTGATTTAGTTCAAGAAACTCCTGCTCCATCTTTGTTCGAAAAATACGAGGGAAGTACTTATTGAAAAATAAGTTCTTGAACTCGTACCATTCCATGGACTCAATTTCATCTCTTGGCCTCGTATTCTTGATAAGATTCCACCATTGATCAGCTTCACCTTCCAAACGATATACTGCTAAGATGACTTTATCATGTTCAGAACATTGAAGAACTGAAAATATCTTTTCAGTGGTACTGATCCATTGTTCAGCAAAAAGTGGATCAGAAGACCCACTGAAAGAAGGTGGACGTTGCCTCATGAAGGACTCAATAGAATATTGTTCCCTTCTCTGCTCATTTGGTAGTCCAGAATGATTCATAGCTTGTGTAACTATAGCAATAAGATTTTTCACTCCATCTCCCATAACATTTGTTTGTTCAGGAGGACAATCATTGCATTGTCCATTGCATTGATCAACGCGGTTCCTTCGGGTTCCAGACATCGTCTAAAACATAAAAAGAAAAGTGTGAGAGCCAAAAATCATGCTAGGGAAAACAACATAATAATGGGGGACTACCTTCAATATCTAACATCTTAGGTTTAATTCTATGATCGTTAGCGTAATTATAGTACTATAACCTATACATATACTTAACCTTAGAGACATCCCTAGACATACCTTAGAAATATCTATAGGGATCTCACTAATGTTCTCACATCCTAGTTTCCAAAGGTTGACTAAACCTTTCCTCTGATACCAACTGTAGAGACCCGAAGCCTGGTGTACATTGACATTACATTACATTTTCGGAATACTTAGTACATAACAAAAACACACACACAAGGATCGTAATAGTTTAGTGTCTTTGGAAACTCGGAATATAATCTTCTAATCCTGTTAAAAGATCTTCAACATCTCCCATAAATATCTTCCTCTTTTTTTATACCTAAAACCTTTCTTTATATACTGGGGAAAAGTAAACATAAAGGGGTGAGGTCAAATGCTCATTAAGGGTAAACAAAAGAAATATCAATCACGTCGTATACACAAGCACATAACTTTTGGAAATCTTAACCTGCAAAAGAGATCATAATTTCATAACATGGGGTAAATAATGGCAGTGAAATGTAATCACAATAATCATAACGTAAAACATGAAACTTTTTGGCATTCACACATAATCATAGAGAATCATTTCTTGTTAGTCAAGACTCATTGCCAAGACTATCTTAGTGGACAAAGTCCCTTTCTGAATCGAGTAACCCTCATTTCAGTCCTGTTTCACAGAACCGGTATAACCTACCATTCCAGCCATGTCTATCTCATGAGATATAAAATCTTTACCCAATGCATTGGAGGGATATATAGGTCTCACCCATCTCATAATGATACCATTCTTATGTGTTCCACAAAATCATAAACCATACATCATAGCATAACCCATGTAATAAAAATGGGATTCTTAAACAACATGACATCATAAAACAATTTATATAAGAGAAAGGAATTCATAAAAATAATTCCATCACAACATAATCAAATTAATGTAATAATAGTGATAAAAACAGAACCCTTTATTATCTTAGATGGAAAATAATTTTGATAAAACACTTGAACTCCATTCTTGAGGAAAATATCCTTTCTTCTTCAAAAACTTTTTTCCGTTCTTAACATGTCATAAAACATTAAACTAAAAGAAGTTGATTAAAAATAAACTTAAAATTTTTTGAAGGAAGCTTCTTGGAAATAATTTTTTAAAAATACATTCATGCCGTATAAGTTAAAAAAACATTCTTCTCGTACTTTTGTCGGAAAAGTCATAAAAGTACCTCGTATGAAAAACGACAAAAGATTCCTTTCATATCTTTTAATAAAAACTCACCTAATGGTAAAATAGGATTTAAACAATTTTAGGTGAATGGAAATAATATTAGATATTGAGGAAACATGGATGTGGATGATAAAATACACCCCAGTAAATACTGAAGTATAAACAATCTCGGATAAAAATGAGATTGTGATATTTCCCTTACCTTAGGTCCGACTTGCTTTGTAAGCGTCTGAACCTCCTGTATAATGATTTAAATCATGTTATTGACTTATTACAGAATCATATTCATTTTTATTATATCATATATGTTCCACTTATGACTTTATATTACCTGTTCTTTTGTAAATTCATGTTAAAGTAGCGTTTTGGGTAAAATCGTCTCATTTGTCGTTCGTGTTTTTAACTTGTAATTATTAATATGATTACTTGGATCATGATTACTTATATCCAGAATGTAAAACATGATTTATATATATTATATATTCAGAATATATATATATATATAATATCGATAAATGGAATGAAATACACCGTTCATGGAGACGGTAGTCCGTACGTATGCATGAACGCTGTTTTCGTTTCCTTATTGAAGTGAATGGAATTAATTAGATGACATAAATATAAATTTAAATAAATCCAGTATCATTATTATGTCAAATATTTCATTAGTACTTATTATATATACTTTATAATCATTCATGAATGGTTAATCATTGAGAATGAATCTCATCGCGTCGTGGAGACGGTAGTCCGTACGTACGCACGAGCGATGATATCGTTCCCATGGTCGTGGAATTGTGTTGAAGTGTATGTAGACTATTTCAGTATCAATATCACTTTATAATAATCATATATAGTTACTCATTACACCATTATACCCATCCTATTAAGTTGGTGGTGGAAAATAGATTACACCATGGCGTGGAGACGGTATTCCGTACGTACGCACGCGCGGTGATTTCATTTTTCCATAGGATGAATAGAAGGTGAATTAGGGTTGTTTCATATTTATAATAACATATCATTATGTAATTAATACTGATGTTATTACTTTGTCATGAAACAACTAAAGAAGAAGAAGTTGAAGAAGAAAGAAATTGAAAAGATCGGTAATGGATATTACCTCTTCTTTGAAATGCCTCTTTGAATCCTCCACTTAGGGAAATAAGATTGGTCTCTGAGGAAGACCAGGACCTCTACGATTATTCTAGGGAAGTGGAGAAGGGATTTTGGTAGGGGTTGGCCGAGCTTGAGTGCTCAAATTGGTGTGAGGAGGAGGGGGAGGAGGTGTCCTTTTATAAGGGAGGAGAGGGGCACCATAGGAATATCTCAAAATATTACTTTATATTAACGTCAAAATCGGTTTATAATGGTTCCAAAGGGTCTTATTTCGAATATAAAGTCGGGATGGGTCTAAATCCTATCAACCAATAGGATTTAGGCAAGTTTAGGTTATTATTTTAACCTTATCAATTAGATTTAACTCTAAGTTAAATAATTTAACTTTTACCGTGTCTTTTTGTTTTCTTACACTATATGGTTAATACACTTACTATAACATGCCAAACGAAACCCAAATTGTTTATTATTAATATATATATCTTTATCTATGTCATTTGGCCTAACCTTAGATTTTTAGGAATAAAATAACAATTCATAATATAATATTTGATTTAAAAACTATTTTGTGTCAATTTTGACACTATTTGATATATGATTTTTGTGAAAGTCATAAAAGAATTATATGTTCGAACCAAGTTGATTAAATCAACACTAATATATCATAGTAACCTAGAAAATTAGTGGAATTCATAAAAAGACTCAAATTACATTTATTTTGGTGTTTATAACATCAATTATGTCAATATTTCATTAATAAGATAATTACTGCATCATCATTGTGTCATAAATAAATTAACTTATTTAATGTCTAAAAATTACAAATAAAATACAATTATGTAGGAAATCTTTTTAGATTTCTAATTAATATTTATAGTCGAATTTATCTTATGTATAACCCCATATTAAAAATGATTTAGTAAATAAACTTTTATTTTAACTCTTTTAACCCTTCTTTAAATAAATTAATAATAAATGTCCTAATCTAATACAAGTGGGCATAAATGGTCATATTTTATTCCTAAGTTTTTTTTTGGTCGAATTACACTTGTCCAATAGAATTAAGACATGTGTTAGGGTAATAGTAATATCATTTCTACCCTTAATTACCCTATTTACTTTTAACAGTGGTAAATAAAACTAAAAAGTTACGATTCACAAAAAATTATTTTCATCTCATTGAACCACATTTTAGTCCTTGATATTAACCGTGTCTCTCAGATTTTCGAAATTCCACTCACAGAAGCGGTAAAATTATGTTTTATGAACAATTCAGTTTTTTTTAACTACCACTTAGTGGTTTCACTATTCATCGAAAATTGAAAGTTTTCAGAAAAATACCAAAAATTAGGCCTGAGCTATATTTGATATTATGAACTCAAAAATGATGTCTATTTTACCAAATTCAAAACATATCAGTTGGATTAACTAATTTAAAAATTAATTCTCGTCGTCAAAACAAATAGCGTGTTTTTAAGAGATAATAACTATCAAAAGATTGACACTAGTTTATAACTGGTTTAAATGTGAAATTACATCCAATGACCAACATTGTATTAAATTGTAAAAATATATTCTAAATATACTTTAAAACCACTCAAATTAATAATTTATCACTATTAATTATTTCTATTAAAAAGTTGTTTTTAATTAAAATTTATTAATTTTCACTATTCATCAGAATATGAAAGTTATCCGAAAAGTACCAAAATTTCACCCTAAGCTAATTTCGATATTCCGAATCCAAAAATGAAGTCCATTTTGAAAAAATAGAATTTACAAAATTTCAAAAAGTTGTTATTACTATTCATAATGGCTAGTTTTAATAATATTTTAATATCATATTGTTGTTTAGTGAAACTCGTTATTGCGTACTACACACACTATCGAGGATGGTCGTGATTGCGTGTAATGCAAGGAAAATCAAGGATACGTGTTGTGAAAGCTCCTTTTGGTGTAGCGTACAACACAAGATATTAGTGAAATTAAAATGAATATTTTTCATAAAATCTCGGGGTGTTACAAAGAACATGTCAATCAGAGTCTATATTGATTTCAATAAACTGAACCACCAATATATAAAGGATTATTTTCCCATTATAGAGACCAAGTTATTTATCAATTATAAAATATGGTTTCAAATCCACTCCATCGTGAATGGATATTTCAGGTACAACTGGATGTAGATGTATCTAGTGGAAGAGGCGACCACTGCCATCAAATTACTGTAAGACACATTCTACTTCTACGTAATTCCCTTGGTCCTAAAAATTGGTGGATCCATGTATCAATGGTCCTTGCACCACATATTCATTCAGATTCTAAAAATATTTCTGTAGTTCTATGTTGAATATGCGATGCTCAAATCCCACTAATTTTAAAACCATCTAAAATATTATTAGATAGTTTCAACTTCCTCCACACCCAAAACTTTATGATGAATACCAAGAAGTGTATGCTTAGGGTAACCTATATAATGTTTCTAAAAATAATTATTATATAAAGTGTAATTTCAATCAACATATAGATAATAAATTTCATTATCCAAATGCCTCCACTAAGAAACTATTTGGGGCTACGACGTCTCCATGGTCACTTACACTTAATATGATTATTAAATACCAATATAACCATATTGTGTAATAACTTCTTAAGGAACATTAAAAAATAACGAATTACCAGAGGTATTAGGAGTTCTAGACCATGTTTGAGAATATAAAATAGTACATGATAAGAACTAATGGTATGTCATGATCTATATTAGGGATACCTCTGGTCAAATATGTGACCACCCTAGAAGATTACCTTGGCACCCCTCTCAGCCATATAAATTATGCGTGACATAAAATATATTATAAAATCTCATTTGAATTCTCATTAACATGAAGACCAGGTACTCCCCTATCAACAAGAGATACATCTTGCGTGTTTTACCATGAAAAAAATTGATGTAGTATCTATCATAACATGAGATTTAGTTGCTGTCCCATTTGGGCACATTGAAGTATATCTGGAATCGATAAAAATTGATGGGAACTATGTAATTTAGTTAGTAATCCTATAGTAGTTTGACATCTGTAATGTAATATAATAAGCCATCAAGGGGAATACATTGGAAAAATTCTAGAATGTCCCATTTTACCCATGAAGAATTGATCATATATGTTGAGTTACTGGATAATGTATTTTTCTCTATGGATCAATCTATACCATGTTAGAAGATTCATATTTATGGCAAATCATACAGAAAAATAGAAATTTGTAATAGGACTCCGAGGCTTTATATTTTATTATTTGGAATCACCATCATCACCCCAACATAGTCTGTCCTATCATAATTATTCATTTCTTCTGAATAATATTCCAATAAAATATTTTAGTAACAAGATCCCATTACATATCTTGCATCAGACATAATTAATGACAACATTCACTTACGTGTGAAGGGAGACTCTGATATATTCATCAAACAGACCAATGATGACTATATAATTATAAATAAACATCTCCTAGCCTTGCTAAAATGTACTCTTCAATGTTTTTCTAGTATTTTCATCTTCTAGAAGTGACTCATGTGCCTTAGTCATAGAATGGTTGATACATCACCTTCTGTAGTTTTTTAGAGTCCCTATTAGAGCCAACCCAATATGACCTATTCATTCATGTTTCACATCCGAGGGTCACCAGCCACATCATTTCAGATGATGACAGAAACCAATATATAAACCATATTGCTACATGTACTTTACATCATAACAATAGGGTTCCCCAAGAGTAGAGGAAACACTGAATTAGGCAACATGATAGATCACTTATCTCATGTATAATAATCATTAATCGAATCATTCCAGGAAAAAGTGAATGTTTTATATTTTCTGGTAGTTGACACTCCATATTGTTCTGATCCATTAAATGACTCTATACATATGTTGAACATTATAATTCTACTCTGTTGTATCCATGGACATGAGATCCCTCAGTTTATGTAGTAATTCAATGCAAATTACAATGTCACCCCTTAGTGAGGATTGAATCAATCACAACAGATTTGAAGCTTCAAATACTTTTTTTATCACAATGGTCCATGAATGAATTGACATTCCAAATATATTTCATGTCTGTTATATTCATTATAATTTTTCATTGATTTCAATAGCTTATCCACACCAACATATATTCTTTTCACTTTCAATTATGAAATCATGACATTGTGGGTCCATACCCTTCAACATTAGCATTCCTATGTATATTTATTTTGTTTTTGGATGATTTATTTTTCAAGTGGGATGAATCGATTCCACTAAAAGAGGTCAAGTCCCAATCCGTGATCCAGTTTATGAGCTCTCACAAGATACATAAATTTGGATGACCCCATTTTATTCTCATTGAAAACAAAACCAAAATTCATCATGCTGAGATAAATATATTGTATGTCAACTATGAAATTAAATCCAAACATACATCATAACACTATGAATATGAAAATGGACAGATTGAGGTGTTGAGAAAGACCCTCTCAAATATTATGTAAAATATTGTGGTCTACAAAAGAATAAATAGCCATAAATACACCCTAATTCCCTTTGGGAAAATTAGATGAATTTTCATAATTCCACACAGGTAATGCCATACCATGGTATATAGAATGGATATAGTCTTGAATAATGAGTTTTCATTTATGTCTCCTTGAAAATATGCCTATGATTATAAGACTCTAGAGAGAATGACAGATTTCCATCATGTAGAGTTATAATCCCTCATAAATAATTTTTTCTAGGCCTTCTATAATCTAGAGAGGCACCAAGATGTGATAGTTAGAGCATTCAAGAAGATGGTTTCAGTCTGCTGCTATTTCTTGGGTGACATGGTAATGGGTCTAATAATGAATATGGTATCCAAACAAATTCATCTATAGTTGGATCCCATGTCAGAATGGTCCTATTTAATTGAAATACTATATTATAATATATATTACCCATTTATCACTATGGACGAGTGTATATCACACCTCCTACCTAATACATGTTTTTCAAATATTACATCATGTAAGGAAGCTCAGTGGTCTATAAATTACGACCCTAACCTACTCGTAATGGTCTGAACCTCCAGACCATATTAAAATATAATCTTTATGGTCAATGTTACAAGACATCAAACCATCCCACAACATCATGGTTATATTATTTCAAACTACATATAATCTATATCCCTACTTTATTCCCATAAATTAGGATTCTATTCCCAAGAATTATGAAATTAAACTGTGTGTTTGTTTCCCTAAGGAATGTGTTGAGTGGTGATAGACCTCCATGTCCCTTAATTAACATCAGGTTTATCACTCTACCTCAGTACACATTTATTTATATGATACTCATCCAAAATGTTCCCAATGCTATGACCATAAACTAATGGTAATCCACCATGAAACACATCCTTAATCTATTCACAATGGTCCAAGAAGTATTCCCATACACCATTTTTATCCTTTATTATTTTATATCCAAGACATTAATGTAAATATCCATAAATCCTCAGTACCTCACATTAAATTAAAATTTTACACCAAATTAAAATGACATTCCTCTTAATAATATATTATCATACCCCATAATCAATTGGGATTCATTTATTGGGGAGTAGGATATGTTCAATAGCCTTTTCACATATCCTAATAATAAGATTCCCCTAGGAAATGTAGACATGTCACATTACCCTTTCTAGAGAGGATTTCATGAACCATTATAATTCTCTTATCACTCTGCATTCTAGAGAAAAGTGTGGCCTGATTCCCATAATCATTTTATCGGTAGTGATTCTTACTAATTTCTTCATTCAGACCTGTTATAAATTTTAGAGCACATCAACACCTTGGCCTTATTTATTGTCCTAGTATCATGAATTTAAACAATTTGAAGACGGTATCATGGTGTGAATCTATCATTCAATAACCCATTAATGTTTCATTATACCTCTATTGTGCCACAAAACCACCCATGAGACAAAAATTACCCCAACCCATGAATCATTACTTGAAATTGATTTCTTCTATTCCCTTGGTCCATGAATCATGACCTTAATCTATGTTACATTAACTTCCTAATACTTATGTGGTACATGAGCCACTGTAAGTCAAATTGAAATTTCCTTTTACCTCTTTTGTTTCATGAATATACATTTGGAACAATCAATATCTACCTAGACCAAGAACCTTGATTTTGAATTGTTCATAATAGTCCCAGAATTAAGAATGTAAACTATTTCCATGGTACATGTTGTATGATAATTACCTGCAAGAAACCATACTCTATATAGCTTCATATTGTGTTAGGCCTCCATGGATCCATTAACTTTGGATTGTAATTACTTTTCATAACTTAATATTCATTGTAGATTCTACACAATTTTCCAAGAAATATGGACATAAACTATTTTCAATATGTCTATGCTACATGTCATCAAACTATGACCCTATTCTTAAACAAAATTACCTAAAACAATTTGAATTCACCACTTATTCACATCGATAACATAATCCCAAGAATTCCTATAAAAATATTACTCAACATCCTTCCAAAACAATTTGTTGCTTGATTTCCATCTTCATGGGATATGTAGTGATGACTAGACCATCTATCTCTATTACCAACCAAATATCCACCGTAAAACCCAATGATACATGTTTGTTACCTACCTAAAGAAACCTGTGAAACATCCTTTTAGGTATGATCCCTACTCATTTTGTTTTTCCCATTAGCAATCCAAGATGAACCCATAACTATAGATGAGGTACAAAAAATGGTCAAATTAGAACGTACACCTAATATAACATGTCATAAATGGACTATGTTAAACTATGATATTACCCCATATAAAACTTGGATTATTCTTAATGATAGATGAATTTATACCATGTAAAACTGGCATGCACCATACTACTTGTATGAGTAGAATGAAAACATAGAACAATTAGACATTAGCATTATCCTATATAGATTTGGAATGCCTCATATTCTCATATGATAAGACTTAGTGTCTTTGTTTAAGTGGATAGTTCCACCATGGTTAGTATTATTCCACGTCATGTTTCAGAACTATGTGTGATGTGATTTTCATCCTTCTGGATATATAATGATGCATGTATATCATTTATTGAGCCTAAAATTTTTATATATCAATTTTTGCGTTCTACTCTCCCTTAATGGCATTATGTAAGCATGGGGGGTACTTCTGGTCACCTTTCTATGGGAAAATGTCAATTTGACCCTCCATTCAGCTCAGGTTACAAATATTTTAAGGCAAACATGCTTATTTTCGAACAAATACCGATTTTTTGGTCAATTCTATATTTCCCTATAGTAGAATCATTCTTAAATTTTGATATCTATGACATTAAACTAATTAAAACCTTGTTTATATGTTCAAAACATTTAAATTCCATGAAAAAGTTCCTCAGTGCAAGATGTTAGACTCTAATCTTACCATGTCAAAAATCAATATTCCTTATATAATTAGTATGTATTATTATGATTTATATCCTACATAATGAGAATGGAAAACATGATAAGGTATACAAGAATATAAAATTTCCTCATGTGAAACACGGAATCCTTTTAACACGAGATGATTTGATGTTGTTAGAAGAGGGGGGATCACTAAACCATCATTAGTTTCCTACTGTCTAAAATCCATAATGCCCTATTTCTTCTCAGAATTTCTAAAATCATAATCCAACCAATCATAAAAGGATCCCTAATGAATGGTTGTTTTCCAATACTATCTCACTTTACATCACTTATGTATTCCTCTGGTGGTCTTCCCCAGCAAAACATGAATGTTGCATTTTGAACATGGTCAACAGTCGATCCTTCATTTTATTTCAACTTATCCATATAACATGGGTGTTGAACATATTATATAGAAATTTTCAACAAATGTTCCCAATTATCCAGTTCTTCCCCACTGTTATAATCATTGTATGGAATGTCACAATAACCCTTGTAGGATTTTTTAGCTACATTCACCCATCATTTTATTACCCCCTGTAAATGATGTGAAAATTACACCAATATTAATTGTAGGATCCCATAATGTCTTATGCAGGATTAGGTTTTAAGAGGGGGTTCTCCATAGTATTTTCACGATATGTAAGTTCATTTTTAGGGTCCAATCTCTCCAACATTAATCTATGATCTCTTGTCCCAGCCAGATGACAATAATCTATATACATGAAACTATGAGAACATTTTGTGTAGTGTTAGGGCCTCTATGAAACTATACATGTCATTCTATTATCCTGGAACACAACACATACATCTTTTTGAATCTCAACTGATAATCTGAACACTATGACCGTACAATATGGACCTAGTCCAAAGACCAAGCATCATGACATTGTACTATGTGTTAGTATTCATGTGAATGTGGTGTGTGGTGTTCGTCCTCTTGTCTCTATTCACATTGGGTTTATCACCCTTTCACACTACCCACAACAATTCCCATGCCCTTAGATTAACTATTATGAACATATTCAATATTACCTTGGTCCATGAATTATGAAACTATAATATTATTCATTGGATCAAGCTATCATGACCATAAAAACTATATGTGTATCATCCAATATTCTATTTCCCAGTGAAGTACCTTTCAAATTTATTTTTCTCTTGTAGGAATTTACAAAGAACACCATCACCGTGATACACTCTTGATCCCACTACTATTATATTTGATTGGTATGCTTCAGGTTTTTTCCCACATTTGAGCCACAAATAGTTAAACATGCGAGATTCGTATCCCAATCACACAACATCAACCGTGTAATACATCATCCTCACCATAAGATGTTAAAAAAAATGTCTATTACCCTCAACAAATTATTTAAAACAGTGCTTCAATCATTCAAATTGCATGATGTAAAACTATAAAGAATCATACTCCCTTTCATAATACACTTTGTATTCATTGATGGTCATCAATCAGATCACTCTACTTCATTGACATTTTCTTGACAATCAGGATTACTCTTTCAATGGAATTTTTTTTATCTCATTTATGAATAATATATCGAAACCAAAGTTCTCTAAGAAACAATTTCAAATTTTTATGAGTCCAAGGATATAGTCAAAAATTCAATCACATTCTCTTTGCACATTGGGTGCCCCATATATGGATCATCATCATCTTTCACACCTGAACAACGCCAAATGAAATATTATCTTTCCACAATTTGTAACCTGTCATCCGGGTCCAATGGCCCAAAATCCATTGTAAAAAATTTTGAGACATGTCCAATGTTATGATCTGAATAATTGGTCAACCCTAATTTGTATTTACTATCCATAGTAACATGATATGAATGTCGTTTTATGATCAGGATCAACTGTTATACTCCATATTCATACCACTCCCTTTGTGTTCTAGATATTGGTCAACATGATAAACATGCTCCATTATCAATTTTCTGTTAGAATGCAATACCCACGATGTTACGCAATTCAAAAACTACATCACATTGTAACTAAATCAGGACTTTTCACAGGACATTGTCATCCATTCATAGCCACTAATGACCCAAACACTATTGATGGGCAGCTGGCAATAGTATACCCTATGTGTTCAACTATTTTCCAACACTCTCAAATAATTGATTAACCATATAGAAATCCCTTGTTTCTCACACATAGTATGACTCAAGTGAGCATGTGAATTTTTTATTTATCATCTCTTGAATATAATAACGTTTTGATAAAATCTAACAAAAATATATATTCATGAATACTACAGTTTTAGTAAAAACTAACCAATGTTCTAGAGGTTCATCTTAGTATTGGATTCTCTCATTTACAAAATTATTTTCAATATAGACACCAAAAATGAATCTCTAGTGATCATTAATCAACTTTTGATTAGAATCATGGGACCCCTTCCACTCCACAAGGTATTCTTTCTCTTTATCATTTTTAGGGATAAACTATTCACCTTTTATCCACTAATAGTTCAATTTGGACTGAAACATATCAACAATTGTTGTTTCCACAATTAAAATGGACTAAAAATGATCAAATTGAGCAATCATATTTTTGAAAATTTTTGAATGGGAAGTAAAGATTGCTACATGATCCATTGATATCCATTCTACATGGGTGATCTTTCTTTTAGCTTCCTCAAGGTACGTGGAACCCTTGAAATTCATATCCATCAAGGTAATGTCAATCCCTTATTAATTATATTCACTCTAACTAAAAATGTATGTATCGAGATAATGAATAAATGTAATGGGTTTCCTCGCAAATACTCCATAGGGTTACTACCCTATAGAAGTGGAATCCCACAAAATGTGGAAGGTTGGATTTTTGGTTATGGATGATAAAGCTCTACACATACATTAGTTCGTTGCAATGAACAATCTGGCTATCCTCAATGGGATATGATATGAATTCATTATATAATTTTAAAAAAAGTGGATCCTTGGGGGAGAAGACCACAAATACATCAGAGGCCTGATCATAAATTTGTATTTATTCAGGTCTGAGAATATAGAGATATTTTAATAAGAGCAGTTTGATGTTAGTCTATTTTCCTACAACTGACTCGACTGCTTCCCCCGGTGTTAACTCTAAGGTTGATATGTCCATATTTATATAATCAGCATCCCATATTTGTATTGATATTTTAGTTTCAACTTCCACATCCATCACCAGTGGAACTTATGTGGCCGAAGCACCTTATGAAGCACCACCAATCACTCTTATTTTTTCCATTGTTGACACTTTTCATTTTAGGATTCCGCTCAAAGAGTGGCCCCCCATGTGGTACCACTATAATGGGAGAAAAAACATTCACATATGATAAAACATTCAAAAACACTATCTAAACACCCTCCATTAAGGGAATGATCTAAAAAATACCTTCAATGATCATTTCAATTGTTGGCCTCACCCCCACTTCATCGATGTCCATTCCTTAAGGTAGACATGCATCCACCATTATCACCTCCAAACCATATCTGATTGACACATACGATCCTTTTAAGGGTAGATCCCCAAACATCATTTCGACTACCATTTATATATGCATAATATAAATTGAAAAAATGTATAGGTTATGAAACAAAAGGTAAATGGGGAAGGGGCTAATGCAAATTGTATACTCTTTTGGGGAGAAAGTGGATGTTGATGGGTAGTACCACTGGAAATGGAATTACCTGTGTGGCTATTGTCTCTATAATAGTATATTTTTTAGATAATTATTGGTATCCAATGTCTATGACATCATGGAGGACTCCCACACTGACCCCTCAAAGGTGTCACATTACTTCATGCTTTGACTATGGTTCATCATGAATCTCCAAATTCTTTGTTCTCACTGATTCCTACACATGTTGAAGAAGAGTTAAACATCATTCATTAGGGATTGGTAGTATTAAAAACACATTAAAGAGACTATAAATGGTTGATGATAGGACCTATTATCATATATATATTAACATTAGGAATCTATCTAACACGACTCATCTTAGGGTGATTTTAATAGTTGTTGGGAAGCAGTCCCACATGTTGAGAGCTCTATATAGGAATTTATCTAAAATAGAATCTTCACTATAGCCGTTATGAGTGTGTAATTTCTTAACAGTGGAATACATCCTCTAACTATCTATTATATAACCCAACTTCACCAATGGTTTTGTTATATCTGGACATGGAATTACCTTGCCAAATGTGGAATATTTCCTCATAGATGAGATACTTCTACCTTATATAGTGACTGTGGATCATTATTAAGATCCCAAATTGGTCACAGTTATTAGTAAATAATGCATCACTACATAAATCCACATGTACAAGATTATTCTAAAGGAATTGAACAACTTCATTTGGTACCTCCAAGGAGGGGTCACCATCCTCCTGATATAACATTCTATTTAGAGTTGATAATTTTTCATCTCTTATATCCGTTACTGAAACTCTAATCTATTGTCCCATCATATCTCCTCGACAAGATCCATCCAACACTATCCCTTGAAACCATGTTTGTGGAGAATATCTTTCATCCTCATGGTCTGATGAGTGTCTCAACATCACTCCATGATATGTTCTCTCACAAGACATCACATTTTATTGGATAAACCCATAGGTGGAAGTTGTCATTTTCATCACACCCCACCTCATTAATTCATCGCGTGTAAAAATATTCTATATATACCTAAAGATTTATGTTTTAAAATCGTGTTTCACCTCTATAAATACCTTTATGTCAGTCGTTGCATGCATTTAAACAACCTCATGAACAGATGTGTGTAGTATAGATCACCGATCAACTCACAATCAATCTTGTCCACCAGTTCCTCACTTCAGATGTCTTGTAGATAATATCACCATTCAATGGCCCTATACCATTATCAATAACCACCCTAGATGGAAGGGGTAAAAGGTTAAACAAGATTATCATGTTCTCTTAGACCATTTTAGGCACATCTGCATGTCATATTTGAGTGGGTGGCTGGAAAAAATCTTCTGGATCACCAGCCCGATGTTCATGTTGGGAGGTCAAATAGAGTTAGTTTACCCACACCCATGTGTGTGGACAACAAAATTTTTTATAATTTGTATTACAAAACATGGGTAATACATTCTTACATTCAATAATTATTCTAAGAACCATATACGACATCACTAATACCATGATACCCAAATTGATTGCCATCCACATCACTAGCATGGCTACCCGAGTGATGTTTCTCACCCGAACCCCCATATTATCATATGTCATCATGATCCTCTAACAAAAAAATAATTTCAATAATTAACCACACTATCCTGACTACAGGTGGTTAATGAATTATGTTATTTTCCTACAAATGGAACTAGCTCACCTAAAAGATCCACTATTTTGAGTTCTCTTTACCCAGATGGAATTAACCAAGTAATGTACATTGACTCCCATGTATCATATTTGACAATTAACCCCATTGGGTACCATCTATGTATGCTCATTCAATATAAACCAGAGCCATTTCTTGAATTGGAAATCCTTCATCACATGATTAACTTCGATGGATACTTTTACTTGTTCCAGAAGAACCTTCTTTAGAGACAACAAATAAACATCATCCTACAACATGTTCTTTGTGTGGAGGAACTCATCATACATATCCCATTCAATTATTATATTAGAACTTTGCTTAAGATCTTGTTGGCTGATTTCGACCTCTATATGATTTAGATTAATGGTGTTAGTCCCTGGATACCAAACTCTCAACAACTCTAGTTTGATTTTTTTGGGAGAACACATGAATCTTTGTGGCCAATTTTGAACCAAAAATCCCCACTTGATTCATAATGAACTCAAATTAATGACACAAGGTGATGTAAATATAGTACCCAAACCATTCATTTGTTAAGATTCCACCCTAGTGTATGTCCCAGTTGTACGCCCCTACTTCTTGCAGATTCCCAAATTCCACCTTCAGAATCGCCTCATACTCTAGTGGGTGATGCATCATCCTCTATAATAACTGTTTAAATATTTTTGATGTGGTTCTAGATATTTTTCACTATGATTTTCATTTGTTCCTTCTGTATGTTTAAAAATCCCTACACCCCTTGTAATAACCATGTCTACTACTAAACTAGTAGGTGAATCGTCTCTACTTATTACAGGGATTTATATATTTTATGTCATCATAAATCCATATAGTGGTGAACTATTGAATTTTAGATACACCATATGATATTTTTCCCCAAAATAATGAATAATTTATCATATTAAGAAGTTTGAATAATCACTAGGAGAATTATGTTCTAAGTTAATTCGACTCAACGACTAGAAGAAAAATAGGTTTCTTGGGTGGACATTTGGTTCAGGAATTAGGATCATTCTGAGTCATGTTTACGAATAAATCTCTCAAAGGATTATCATTAATATTTTGATCATGGAGGTCATTCCATGAATGATTGGTTCAAGAGGAAACTATTCTTAAACAATTTTTCATATTACTAATATTATAGATTGTTTTGGATTCACAATCAATGGTATCGAGATCAATATTGATTTGAGCTTTGTGAAAATAGACCATTGAAATTTTTCTTTGCAAAAGTTTATTGTCCCCTCTGTAGGACACACTACTCTTTATATGTGTAATCATGGTGCTTCGTGAATGTCCTTAGAGCCAGGATGCTCATCGAATCTTCATGATTAAGATTTTCAAATGGGATCTATGACTAACATCATGAAGGAGTGTGAGTGGACAATTATCAAAAATTATTCCTCAAAATCCAACAGTAATTTTCTTCTTGGATTCCCATTATGAGGTGGTGGGGGTTTTTTTGAGAAGAAATACACATTTAAAGATAGTAATTGAGTAATTAATAGCCATTTTGGGGTGAGTCCAAGGAAAAATGGCCGAAAATCACTATAAGGGGTTGATTTAATGAATTTAAAAACATCATGAACTGAAGGGGAATGTTAGAAGCCCAACTGTGTAGAGACCAAGAAATAAGATTCCCAAAACAACAATCTAAGCATGTAGTGCTCATTTGGAAGTGAATGAAGGAATTATGATAATCTTTTTTCATAACTGAGCCTGTAATAGAGTGCTTAGTGAACTCACAAACACATGAAAGTAACCTCTGGGAATGGATCATTCAGACTCATGAAGAATCTCATATCCATGAAGCTCATAACAATTTGATAATATCGAGAATAATCTCAAAAAACAAAAATCTATAAATAGACACCCTCATGTAATTCAATTAATGGGTTGTCGACTTATTTCATTCAGAAAATCACTTTCTTTTTTGTAACCATTAATGCATTGTAAATGAAACATAAATAGACAAACCATGGTATCAAAAATATTCTGAACCAGCTCTCTTGAGTGCTTGTGATCCTCTACCTATAACAGAGATTCCAATTCTGATGGTATATTCCCTTCATAGAAGAATAATTCTCTCTGAGGGATTTAAGTATTATTAATCCATTATACATTAGCGAATTACTCCCCATATAAACCAGGGCTACACATCGCATAACGGGATTCAAGTTTTGTTAATCATACTCCTTCACGAACCCTCTGACCTCCATGAGGAACATGAGATTCATGAAGCACCTATCCATGAGGCCACATTCTATGTGAATCCTATCTTATGGGCCACTTCATGGTTTCTACCATTGCTTAACAGTCCAATGTGATGGTTGAGTTCTCGGTGCCAATATACCAATCGAATATTGATTTATCAACACTTTTGGCCCCCATTTGACATGTTCCACCCACAACACTGTCCCTCCTATTCAGTACAAGTGTGGAATGGGCCTCAAACCATCTATTTACAACTAATAATAGTTCCTCTAATCCATGATTCTTTAAATCATTAAGAATCTAATGTAGACCTCTTGATTGAACAATACTCCCTGGTAGTTCAAATGACATTACCCACCCAAAGGAATATGAGTGGTGGCCATGTACGCTATAGGGGTGCGGAGTGAATCCAACCACATCCATTATTCATGACACAATACAATATAGATCCATGTTCTAGTCATACTATACTAAACTGCACACCAAATGGCCTCAACACATGTGAAAAAACTATAGCCTTTCCTTATGTGCTGAAAACGAGGTTCCCTATGTAAAATCATAATGGGATTCCACATTCCCCAACCCGTTGGAGGTGAATACCATCCCAAGAGACATCCCTATGTAATTTCTACATCATCTTCAGAATTTTCAAGATGTGACTATGATACCATCAATCTTTTTTGTGTATTTCGGACAAAGTTCTTCTACACCAGACGACATGAATCCCATTACGAGTAGCTTCTACACATAAGCCCCACCCCATCCCTCATTGAAAGTTCTTTCTTAACATGATCATCTTTAATGCATGATGTTAAACGTCACAGATCAGTCTTCTCAAAATGAAGTAAACTAAGACGTCAAACAATATGGGTATTTTATCTGAAATTTCTAAATGCGCTATATGAAACATCTCTATAAGGTTCAATCATGAAATAGTGAACTCATTTAGTTACCTATTAGAGGAACACCTCCCTGATCCACCTATATGTGGTGTTCCAACACATCCATAAAAAACTCAATTTTGAAATATTTATTCTTAGAGACCCACCTTTTGCATCCTCCCCATTAGGTTTTATAATCAACCAATCCTTATCTGTAAGACATTTCCCTCATTCCCCAATTACAACTCAATGGGGGTGTTCTAATCTGTTAGTAAACTACCCTAGTGTGACATCTTCCATCCTAGGGACCATCGACATTGATTCACCCAATGGGGCAGTCTGATCAACCGTTCTATCTCAAAAATATGTTAAACTCATTCATCAGATCCACCTCCAAGGCATTTTTTCTGATCCATTTTCAAAAAATCTTGCTGGAAAAACTTACATCCTAGGGATAACACCTCTTGATCCATCCTAAGGAGTCATTTTTATGAAAAAAAAATTTAAATATATGTTAATATTTTTCCCCAATACATCTCAATAATATATCATTATCTCCCTATGTAGGACATAGAACTTTTCACCAATACTAGAAAACATTCCCAATGCAATAAAAATGTCATTCATGAGGTAAAAATGCATGGAACAATTTTGAACCTAGTATTAATTATCTCTGGGTCGATATGGGATAATTTATCTTCAACGTATAATATGCCTAAAATTTGAACACCTATAGGAATGATGATTCACAGGTGATCAATATGACTAATGTAAAGTCATTACCAAAGTCTCCATACATGAATACTATCTCAATCGATGTCACATCTCGTTCAAGAATAAATCAGTGTAATTAAGATTCCTCAACATTAATATGGAATTGGAAATGATTTCCAAAAAAATATTTAAATCTATGAAAGAGACCTATATAATGAAATTATATCTAAATAAAAAACCATGGATGTTGGAACTTGAATCCCACCATCATGTTCCAGTCAACGGGAAGATATCATCATTGATTGTTATGAATGTTACTCATAATTGGAAAGTGGTAACAAATGGGAAAATGAATCCATCCAAGGACATAAAAATTACATATAAAAAATTTGAAAATTTAATATATCATGATTAAAATTATATAATTTATTATACAGATTATTTTAAAAAGAAATGGTTAATTACAATTTCATATTATACATATTGACTTGATGAAAAATTGGGTTTTCATGAAATGAAATATTCAAGAAAAAGATGATTTAATATAAAAATATTAAAGTTGATAATATTTATATAAATATAAATTAATATATGTATATATATTGTAGTTTTTTAAATTTATATAATTCTTAATTATGGGTAATTTTAATCAATTAAAATTATGAAACATTAGAGACTCTAAAAAAGTTCTGTGAAAAAACCTTTTTTAATCCCAAATATAAATATACACTAAAATAGAATATAATGATAATTACTATGTAATTATGTAGATTAAATAGAAATGAATAGTACTTATTTTACATAAAATCATATTCAAAAACATATTTTATTTCTAAATTAATTAATGTATTGAAGATAAATAATTTGTATAAAAAATTGTTATTTTCCACTATTCTATTAAAAATAAATATGATTCAAAAAATCCCAAAATCTCAACCCTACAAAATTTATTTTGTAATGATTTGAAAATTGATTTAATTTTTATAAATTAAATTTCAGAAAAAGTCAAAAACAAATTAATTATAAAATCTTCTCACAAAAATAGATAAAAAATGTTTTTGTAGAAAATTGTATTCATAAAAATAATATTACATTAAAAAATGATTGATAATTTAATACAAATTTGTAAAACATTAATATTGTGTATAGGATATATATATACATATATTGAAAAAATTTACTAATATTATTCTTACCCCCCAATTATACAGCTTGGTTATAATGGTTATATATTTTGCCAGTTGATTAGGCTTTGTGTTTTGCACGGAAAAACAATGGAACATAATGCTTTTTTTAGATCACACAGTGTTACACATACTATATTAATCAATTGTATACACAAAATAAATACTTTTAATTAGCCATAAATTGATTTAAACTTCTAATAATTACCATTAATTGAAAGCCACATCATATAGTATGTTAATAAAACATCATCTTTGTAATAGATAAAAAAAGTATGTGGGTCATCTTGAATGACACATAATAGGTTTATAAATTAGATAACATAGGTTAGTAGTGAATATTTGGAAATTGATGAAAATTATAAAATCCAAATAATGATAGAGACTGATAATGATCATAAATAGTCGGAAATTTAATGATAATGAGAAAATCATCAACCATATACCCATAAACAAAAGAGGTGCAAAAATGGAAATTATGTCACCATAGATGAATGTAATTGGCATAATTTTTTTTAATGACCAATTTCATAGATTTTAAAAATTCTATTTCCACATTGAAAATGATTATAATGAAATATATATGATGATTACAATGTAATCCATTTATAAATTACTTCTATAACCTCATCTTTTGGTCTAATTGATATGCATTGAAGATTAATTTTTTTCATTCCTAATGTGTTAATTTTAACATTTAAAAGTTAACATAACTATGTAATGTTAAAAATATTATTGTTATATATTAATATATTAATAAATACTAAAATTATAAGCATAAGGTAAGACAATTCTTGAAATGAATATACCATCATAAGGAGAAATAATAGGTTAATATCCAAAATTGAGCAACATTACTAAAATTTATCAAAAATAATTCCAAAAATCAATAACCATATATCACTAATAACCTTAATGAAATTAACAGTATAGAGTTAATAAACCATTTATTATTTACCATACCATTCATCTTTCTAGACTAAAATATTGAAATTTCTTCTGGACATCCAATTAGTTAGTGGTAGGCTCTATACCATTTTCACCCTTCAATTATTAGTTCAATACCCATGTCCTTATCGGATGTGATGGGTTCTCATCCAACCATCATCGTGAATTTTATAGTAAATTTATATCCTTATAATAGTTTGAGAAATATGATGAAGATATTTAAAAAATTACCTTAATCATTGGAGGTCACATAAAAAAAGTTTATCAATACCATTAAACATATGAAAAAACAATTCCACCTCACATAATTATTTATATTGAAAAGAAGGTAATAAATACCCTAAATCAAAAATATATCTCCCATAATTTCATAATTATGCACAATATTTTTCTAATAAAAACCTCAAAATGGGTATTTATGACTTGTACATTTGATTAACCATACTATTGTAAACCCATGAAGGAATCCATAACCCATAATATAAAATCCTATTAAAATATCATAATATTAAAATTCTATCAAAACCTTCCCATGAGTCCCACTATAATATTCCAAAACTCATACTGATGATTTAAATGATAAAACAATAAACATTAAATTGTCATCTTAGATACCGATAATGGTGACCGAATATTTACAATCCAAAAGATATAATATGAAAATAGATTATTTGGTTATTTATATTCCCAATGACTTTTAATATTTCGTGTATTATAGAAATTGTAAAAAATGTCGCATAAACTATAACCATGTATTAAAATATATATTTCTAGGAAATAACCCATATTTTCTTTTTTTTAATTATGTTACCAACATCTGTATGAATACCTTATAAACATAGTTTATTTATAAAAATTATTGATAAATTAATAAATATAACTATTATATGGGTGATATAAACTACTCAATATAGGTAAACATATTCATTATATTTTGAATTCCATCAATGATAATAAGAGAGAGCGCAAGTTTGTGATGAAATAATAAAATTACATGGGAATATAATAATAATAGTAATACTTGTATATAACATGAACATTGATCATGAAAACATTGTGTAATTATTTCAAAAAGTGATAATATTAATCACTAATCAGGAGAAATGTGGTGCAGTCCTAGATAAATAGAATCCTTTCGGACCATAGTATTCATAAAAAAATAGTATTGGTAAATTTGTTCAATATCTTCTTATCACATAATTTAAATAGAATTAATAATATGGTTGAATTCCATATCTGGAGTTCCCAATCCTATGTTAGTCATGTAGAACCAACAAGATGTATCCCTTTATTTCATTGGGAAATTGTGGTGGCTCTAGTTTATCTAGAATCAGACACAATGATTGTAAATTAGAGGGGATTTAAAGCCATTTCAAAGCTAGAAAAAGTTTGTAATAATTTGTTCATAGTGGGGGACTTTCTATTGAAGTCAATCATTACCCATACACACGTTTTAAATGGTCGAGAAAATGTTCTATAGATATATCTAATTCAATCAGGACAATAATAATTTTTTAAATTTCATGTTTTACCAATTAAAATGTAACATGTTCTATTAAATTACAATTGATACAATATAATATTTAAATTATGTGTTCAATAATTTTTTTTTGAAATATGATTATCATGAGTAAATGAAATGGGCTCCATGGAAATCTCTATGAATTGTAATTATCCCATGTAAAACAAATATTTCCTCTACAAATAACATATTAAAAATTATATTCCATCCAATGAATGAATTTGGATGGTATCATTAGAAAATATCCGAATTTCCTAATATATTTCCCCATTATTTTTGTTAATAATGCTGAATGTAATCAATATTAATATATTATTAAATCATTTTTGAGTTAAAAATATTTTAATTTTAAATATCATATTTAAAAACTAAAAATCAATAAAATTTTTAATATTATTTTCATTTAAAATATCATGGATACTTTTGAAGTAATAAATAATAAAACAATCATCTTGATCGTAAGGAAAAATTGTTCATGATGTTAATGTATAAAAAAACGTTATTTTCAAACATTTTGTAGATATAGTAAAATTTTACCCATTTATAAAACACTAATAAATATCATTTATAAAACATTATAAAACAATGTCAATGAACTTGTAAAAAAATAGGAAATAAAAAAATTTATAAAAAGATCATTTTTGAAAAAATCATTATAAAAATTTTATTTGGATTCTAAATATACCCAATCTAAAACAAAATACCAGATGAGTATAAGATAAAAAATAATATCATTATATTTCATCCATAAATATGGGATGAAATTGTAATTAAACATGATAACGACATTCATAACTAGTGGAGAATAAAGATATTTTGTTCAGTAAAATAAAATAATAAGATTTCTTATTATTTATCCTTAAACATAAACTATCCCAAAATATAGAATGTATTAAAATTAATTATTTACTAATTAATTAACTCTTAAATCTTAAAAAAATTATTAATAACTTCCAATGATACATAATGTTTTTTAAAACATTGAGTTTTAGGATTTAAAATTTCTATGACTGTAGAAATACCACATAAAATAGGATAGGTGTATAGCTTGACATATCTCTTAAAGAATAAATTTTGACCTGAAAAACACTTATAATGATCATAAAATTAATTAAGAATTATTAAATTAATATATTTGGCCTACCAAATATATATTCAAATAAGGGAAGTGAAATAAAAAATAATATAATAAAATTTCATTATAGACAAAATCTTATAATATTAATGATACTTATGATATAATATAACCCCTAGAAAATAAATTGTGATATTTAATTCTTTACCTGTTAGTAAATTTCCCATCAATTTCACTTAGATTTATTAATTCAAATTCAATCGTAAAAATAAAATTATGTTTAATGGATTAAAGATGTTACATGTGAAATGGGAATTGTATACACCACATAAAAAATAAGTGATGAATTTCTAATATGTCTCATATAAATAAAAACATAGATGAGAAATCATTTACCTAATGTTTGACATTCTATATACTTGTTCAAATATATTTTATAATAAACATATACTAATTATGTTATTTGTTAATAACTATTTCCATGATTGCTAAATTATAATTAAAAAATTCATTTTTTATTGAAATTTACATATTAAAAGAGATAATTAGTTATGTCTATATTCAGTGTGTTGTGGAAAATCCATTCATTATGTCAAAATGGAAACGGTGTGTTTATCACAGATATAGATGTAATTATTTCAACACCCCCACAAAATAATCATGATTTATTTGTTATATTTATAAATTAATTATATATATATATATTGAATCCAAATATGAAAAATCGTCATGAAAAATGGTCAACTTAATTACAATGGAGATGGTAGTCCATAAATGTGCATGAGAAAAGTTTTCTTTATTTCAATGATCGTTATAGAATGAGGGAGTATATTATAAATTATTTATAGAATGGTAATCATATCATAAATATCATATTAATTCACTATATACTATTATATATATTTTTTATGTGAAGTTGTGATGAAAGAGATCTCATTACATCATAGAGGTGGTAGCTCAAACATACACAAGAATGACATTATCATTTTTAGTATAAGTAACAAAATTATATATTATCTATTAATATTGGAAAATTATTTATAAATACCATGATTGTTTTATTTATTTATCATATATCTATTAATATTGTCCTTATTGACATTAATGTAATCATTTAGGGAAAATTGAATCAAATCAATATGCAAGTCTTTATTCAATAATACACATGAACAATGTTGTCTTCAGAATAAAATATGTGCATTAGTTAACCCAATAGGTTCATTAGATAAACCAATAGTAGGAAATAAATATTCATTATGGCCATATCTAGTACAATATATGGTCTTCATAATATCTTCTTCCTTTATATTTAACTGATGGTACAGTAACCTCAACTCAACCTTCAAACCATATTTTTCTCCCTAGAGATGATCCAACAAATCATTGATATGAGGTAAATGGTTCTTTTTATTAATAGTGATATTATTAAATGATTTATAATCAATGTAATGTCTAATCGATACAACATTATTTATATCAAGTATGACATGATCTACCCATGGTGATGTGCTGGATCAAATGAATCCTTTATCTAATAATTCAAATAATTGATTATTGAACTCTAAAAGTGAATATGATACATTTAATAAGGGGGTTTTGAAATTTTATTTTCATCAGGATCTAAGTCAATAATAATTTCATCTCTATATTAGGTATATTACTAGGAAAATAATTCACGAAGAATGATGATATTCATTTACCACTAGCACATCATTAATCTGAACAAGTCCATAATTTTTATAATTATT
Source organism: Viscum album (assembly GCA_963277665.1). NCBI lineage: Eukaryota > Viridiplantae > Streptophyta > Magnoliopsida > Santalales > Viscaceae > Viscum > Viscum album. Next base: position 1,645,845,535 of record OY728145.1, read on the forward strand.
TGAAATGTAACATTCATTTTGAAATTTTTCAAGTTCCTCAACATCCTAATATTTTAGTAATGTTATGTTTTTTTTATTATAAAAAAACTAAAAGTAACTTTGAAAGGAAGCTTCTATATATATAGTCAATATTAGTATAGTAAAAACAAAATCCAATACATACCCAAAATAACAACAAACTCTACTAGAGGAAAAACAACCCTCTTTTTAGGTATATTCTTTCCATAGATAAGGATAAGAGGATAACAATAATTTGGTTTTTCCTCAAAATTTCCCCCAGGTATTTTTCCCATGTTTTCTATTTATTTTTTGAGGATGGATTTCTAATTTACCAAAAAAATTCAAAATTGAATGAATTTGTAAACATTGAAACAAGAAAAAAATTGGTATAATCTGAATAAAAAATTTGTAAATGATACCACTTCATTTTATGGCCCAACAATTTTTGAAGTATTTTTAAGGGATTTCAACATACCATTGTACATATATTCTGAATTCCTTTTACCATTATAATTTTTTATCAGTCACTATTTTCCATAATGACCCGCCTCTCTCTATTTAAAACAATTCACTAACTGTAAATCATATTTTTTTCTTAACATTATCGTTCTCAAAGTAGTTAGAAGCCTTTTATCAAATTTTACCACATTGGAAGCACATACAAAAATTAAAAATTCATTACCGAGGGATCATTTTAACACAAATATGAAAAAATGTAAAGATAAGTTTCTTATCATCAGTCATTCTTGTAGAATTATTTTGTCTCACATGACACTATGTCCTCTTATTCCGATGATTATCAAAGACCACCTGATAATCAAAATACACTATTTCCATCTTCTCCATACATAAAAAAGTATTCTGTAACATATTAATGCATGATAATTTAGTTCCCTTCAATAATTTTGTTTCAATCAGGAGTAAAAATGATTGATTTTACAATAAAGATCCCAATTTAATTTTAGAGAAAACCTTGCATGTCGAGTGAATTTTTCATCATAAGAAGCCAATGAGTCATACTCCCACTTCAATTAAAATAGTTTTTTATCAACCATATTTCATACTGCCTTAGGAATATATTTCTCAAGAAAAATACCTTTGAATTAATCTTAATCAGATGAATCAAACACCTCAAAATTACTGATATTTTTTACCATATACCTCCACAAATCGATTTCACCTTCCAAATCATAAATATAAAGACTGACCTTTTGATTGTTTTCACACCCCATGGCATAAAAAATATTCTAGTTCCTTGTTACACTATTAAACTATCACCTGGTCAAATTATCTTCTAAATGATGGAGGATGTTGCCTCATGTAATTCTCAACTATTGACATGTTTCTCTATGGTTGATCTTGATGGATTTGCATATGGAAACCACTGCCATTTATATCCTATGTAAAATATTCTATCACTAAAACAAACTATTAAGTTATGATATTGACAATATAAGGTAGTTGAGTATGATGGTTGTTTTCCTCGAGATTTCATCCCAACATAGCGACCACATTTCTTCTGTGGACAACCATTCTGAATAGACAAATATTAGATGGATCAACAAAGTAATCATCAAATGATATATCATTTCAATTTGTCCATAAAGTAAATATAATTTATGGATATTCTATTTAAAAAATCATAACACTTAATGTTATCTAAACTGATCTTTGATACCAACTACAATGACCTGGTATTAAACATTACTAAATCATGAGATAAGTCAATAATTTGACATTAATTCACATTGAGGATCTATTATTGTTTATAGCAATAGATAATTAGTTTTTAAATCATATATGTCATCCCATAATCATACAATAGGATTCAATCAAAACAGTATCCAGTTCCCACCAAAGGAATCCCTTTTTTAAAAATATTGTTTCTTTACATAGTAAAAATATTATTGATATCTTCCTTTATCTTACTAATCCTTATACCATGTGAAATGTTTTTTTATAAAAATGGGATGAGGGCTAAAAAATAATAAGGGATAAAATAATGAAATAAAACATTAGTTCATGAATATTAAAAATCCCATGAAACCCTATGAATCTTTAAAAACATCATAGAAATCATGAATAAATATTGTAACTTGTGCCATCCATATCATACATACACTATAGCTTTCACAGATACATAGGGAGTAAGCCTCATTTTTACATTTGGAATACCCATAACATTATATTCAATAAATATCATATGAGAAACTTTAATATATAACTCAGCCTCATTACCAGTGCATTGGGGAGCTATCAAGGGATCACATGCCCTCAATTTATCACGGAATAAACCATATATATACGAATTTCCCAAGAACCATAACTAAATTATAACACATTGACAAGAATAATGGTAAAATAAAAGCTCCAAATTATAATCATATGATCTAACTTAATGATGTTGATATAATCAATCCATTTTCAATACCAAAATACCCAAAAACTGAATATGTTATGTAATTTTTTTAAAACATTACACCTTTTAGAGAAAGTTGAATAGAATATAATGGTCATGGTGACAAAAAGATCATTGTCACCATATATGTTAAAAAACATTTCTTTTGTCATATAGTAAAAAACTTATTATATACAAAATTCCTTTTGAATACTATTAAAGGAAATTAAAATCTAATGGGGTTGAATATACACAATATAAACGAATGTGGTGTATATTATTCAAATATTCCTCAATTAATGGAGATTGTGATGTTGTCAATTACAATGAGTTGTAGTCATCACATACAATAATTATATTGAAGAATAAGAAACAAATAATAATTTCTACTCAATTAACATACATTTTCATGTTTATTATTATTTTCACTTCATACCATGTTCTATAACATAGATATTTTTTATGTTAATATGAGATGTTTTGTCCATATTCGGTACCTGATTCAAAAATGAACATAGTTTTGATGTCATTAGTTCATATGGTCATAGGTAAATCATATCAATAATAGATTTAGTAAATTTATTATCATATTTATACACAACATATACCTTTAAATAATTCATTGAACTTTATTTATGAAAAATAAACAATGTTAAAATTTAGGATATGATAAGTCGTAAGCACGCATGAGTAACATTTTCCAATTTTCATTGGTCATCATGGAAAGGATTTAAATATAATTTTATTATTCCAATATTATAATAACATAATTAATATCATAATAATCATTTATTTATAATTATATATATTATATATGTGATATAATAAATAAAAATGAGTTTCATCACTTCATGAAGGTGATTGTTCACACGTACACATGAACGATGTCATCACTCTTATGTGAATGAATAGTATAAATGTAATTGGTAAATTTTTATAATAGGATGATTAATATGTCCTTAATAACACATATTATCTTTAAATCCATTATTATAACAACTATTGAGAGACAGTTATAAAAAAATAATTACATTGTTTCGTGGAGGTGATAGTTCACACGAAATCACGAAAGATTAATTTATTCCCTTTTCATGAAAGTAGAGTCAAATTTATTTGATGATATTAACATAATATAATATCAACATATAGATGATATTTATTTATTGTCTCACCATGGTTGGATCAGACTAGAATGAAGTTGATGAATAAATAAAATTGAATTGCTTATGGAAAATGATACCTCTTCTTCGATTGACCACACATGAAGAAAACCTTTACACATTAATGAAGGGTGTTATTCCTAAACTAGGGCCCCAAAACAAGGGGAGGAATTATAAGAAGGTGTTTTTTCATATCAGGGATGAATAAATTGGGTATTTATGTGTGTGTGTATTAGATAATATCATATACATGTCTATAAGTAATTGAATGGGCACTCTTGGAAACTCTTAAAATTTTAAATTAATATAAATTAATTTTTTAATCCAAATGTTTTCAAAATGATATATGTCTAAGATAATATGAGTATTTTGAGGAATTATTTCTTTAAATAAAGTTTACAAATTTATAGATTTTATTTAAAACATTTTCTTTTTTTACCCTTAATTATTCAATTTTAATTTTAATTATGGTAACAACATTTAAAATATTAATAGACTATAAATTTTACATATATGGGGTACACTTCCCATTATATGAAAATTAATGAACATGTATACTGTATAATAAAAATATCTTAATTTAAAAAAACTATTTTATAAATAAGTTTATAAATTATTAGTTTTATAAAATATCAATGTAGTAAATTTTTACCCTATTCAGTTTATTGAATTTAAATAAAATCCAACAGAGAGATAAATTAGAAGAAAATGATTTTTTAGTCTTATAACATGTCATATTCTTTTATATAATTCTTATATGGAAATAATTATTTGAACTTATATTTATTTTATTATTTATAATATCATTTGTTTGATTATTTCATTAATTAGGTAATCACTTGATCATCACTATATCATAGTTAAATTTATTTGTTGAATGTCTATAAATTATAAATAAAATCCAATGATATGGGAAATATATTTACCATTATAATTTCGTTTTATATTATGATATATCACTTATATAATCCCACATTAAAATACTTTTAGTATGAATATAAATGAATGTAAAATATTTTCTTTACATTAAATTAAAATGAAATAGCCTAATAATTATACCCATGTGGCTCAAAAAGACCAAAATTCATCCCAAGTGTTTTATTGGTCAGATATAACTCCTCCAATATGATTATAACACATGTTATGTTAGGTTTGTACTATTATAGTATTATTTTAACCCTTATTTACCATATTTACCCTTTAACCATAGTAAATAATAATTATTAACAATGTTACAATTCATAATGTGATAACATAAAAGTGACATATTTACATAACATGGAACATATGATTCCAAATTTGGGTTCTGTTTATCAAAATTCAAAACATATAATTGTGAATAATTAATTAAAAATAAATTCCAATTGTCCAATTGAGAAAACATGTTTTCTTAAAAGAAATTACTATAAAAAAACTAACATGTGTTTATATAAAATTTCAATGTGAAAATACCTTCAATGACCAGAATTATATTAACTATTAATAAAATAATATATATATATATATACATATATATATATATATATCTACATTGAAATAAATTCAGACTATAATATTGCAATAAAAATTAATTATAAAAAAAGGAAATTATGAATTAAAATGCATTATTTTTTTGAATTCATTAAAATATGAATATTACCATAAAAATACCATAATTTCAACCAATGTAATTTTTGATATCCCTCTTCCTAATAATATTTTTATTTTTTAAAATATACCATAAAAATATTCAAAAAATATATTTAAAAATTTATCTCCATTAAAAGGTGTTAAAACTACCTTAAAAATATTAGATTATTTTATGTATAAAATTTGATTTATTACATTTTTAAGTCCCAAAAATTTACTTGATGAATGTAAAAATATTTAACAAAATATGTAAACATAATATAGATATTTTTCTATTACCACCGATAAAATAGATATTCAATATCTACATGTTAAAATAATAATATTAAAAATATAATATTTTTCAGTATAACTCACTCTTTTGTGCATATTTTGGTTTCATAGAAACCCATTTTTCCATTTTGGGTATGTTATTGAAAAAATAATCCCCTTTAAATTAAAATTAATATATAATTCACAAATATTAATATATATGAAAAATAATTATTCTATAAATATCTATGATGTTAATAAAGTTCCCTTAATGGATTTGGATAACCACCCATTCATGTCTTCTTCTTCTCATGAGATATACATACATACCAAATTAACTGCGAGGCTATATATTCTTGAGACCATTAATCACATAAAAAGAACACATTAAATTTTTTCTACAGGATCATAAAATTTTTATCATATATCATAACCTATGGAAATGAAATATGTTTTATAAACATTGGAACAATTCAGTATGGATTAAAATAGTGAAAATAAATAGTTTTCAAAGTTATATCATCAGCATTAGCATAAAACAACCAAATAATAATAATTACGTTACAATGGAAACATATCCTATGAAAATAAAAATTAATCCAAAATGATTTCATCATACAATAAATAATCATTAAAATATGTCAAGAATATTTCCTGAAGAAATTCTTATTTTTATTATTAAATAAATTATTTACAATTAAAAATTTACAAAAAATAACAATTTTTTTTAAAATTAGTTTTCAAGTTATGTAATGGAATAATAAACACATTTTGAGGTCATGGTGGAGGAAAAGTTTTCCCATTTTATATTACTATTTAAATGATTCTTTTCACATAATCGGTACATACATCCTCCTTCATAAAATATCAATATATTTCATTCAAAAAAAAATTCTATAAAATTTAAATTATGTTAAAAATGATATTAAATAATAAATGAGAAATATTAAAATTAATATTTGAAAACATGTTTTGACCAAATAAACATTCAAGAACAAATCGAATCATTCCATGAGAGATATACTGTCCGATTTATAAATAAAATATTATTTGGATATATAGTGTACATAGTATGAGGGAATGAATGGAAACCCTTAATATAAAAAATTTAATCTGAAAAAGAAAATTTATACGATTATTTTAAATTATATCATGAAATTAAATCATCAAAATCATAATCAAAAACAATTCTGCTAAAAAATGTAATTCAAGACAAAAAATATTTTCTTCTTTTGTAATGACCTTTGAAAACATCATGAAAGTGAAATCGATAGTTTTGTATTTATACCCCTTATTTTCATGAAAAACTAAGAAAATAGGTTCATTTGTATTATATAAACCACCCAAAGGGATTCAGTTAGGAATATTGAATAAGTCTCATAACAATAAAAGTGAGAAGTGGATATATTACCTAATGATCAACATTTAAAAAAACAATTTATCCTCTTATATATAATTTTTTATTTATTATAAATATGTAAAATAATAGTTTATATACTTATAAAAACATATACTATCAACTTATAATATTTATTCACAATTTTTTTTAATATTTCCATATTATACTCATCGTTTTGGGGTGTTTACTATTTCTTCTTTCATTAGAGATTTAGCAGGGTGGTTCTTGGTATTCTACATTAATCATGGTTTCATAATATCAAAAATTATAACCATGATATAAATATCATATATATTCCATATATATATATATATATTCATTCATAAATAAAAGAGTAAAAAATCACAACTATTATATAGACAATATCCCTTACGTACTCATGAAAATTAATTCCATTTTCAATTGATGTATTAAAACAAGGTATATAATAGTAATCCATTATAGGATTATTTTATAACATATATAAAAAATAATTTATTTAAATTTATCATTATTATAAAATATGTAATTTGAAAAAAAAATGAATCATATCACCTCATAGATTAGGTGGTCCACACAAACACACAAGTGACGTTATCATTTTTTAATGGATGAGACGATGGTGGATTATCATTATGACATTCATCATAATTCAAAATATATATATATATAATATTAAACTATTTATTTTATAATAAATAATTTATATTTATATATGGTATAAGATGAAATGAAATTGAAAATACTCAGTAAGGAGTTATACCTCTCTGTCGAGACACCTATTTTGATTGACATCATATGACATGATGAGATGGTATTTTGGAACCAAATAAATATACATGATATAGTGAAGAAATATATGATGGAACTATGGATGAGGATCATAGATATAGAGATAAAATATTTGTCTGTATGATAGGGGAATATATTCTCTATTTTAATTGACATGAGGGGTACTCCATGAATTAAATAATGTATTATGTTATTTTAAAATTATATTCAAGAAAAAATATCCAAATTGATATAATTTAAATATAAGATGAGTATTAGTATGAATAATATAATAAAATAAAATATGTATACATTTTTTTAATTTATTCACACTAATCAAATTGTTGTAATCATCAGTTAACCCTTTTGAGGATTACCATGATACTAATGGTTATTTACTCTTTAGGGGTCATGAAAGTTTCCATAAAACAAAACTAACCTATAATTTCTAGTTTATGATTTATTAAACCATATCCCAATATTAATGATTATAAGGGTATTTATTTATAAATTTAATTCATTTAATTAAATATAGTTTATTCTAAAATACCATTAATGTAATTATTGGATGAAAAAGAAATATTATAATATAATATGTAACATACAAATGTAAAATGGTTTAAAAAAGATATAAATTAGAAGTTAATTTAAATATGGTATTAATATAGTCATAATATCAAACCTTAATATTATTATATATCATTTAAAATCTTATTATTTGACCTAACCCCTTTTCTGATCAATTTTAATCTTAACCAGAACAACAAATTTAATTTTATTTAATTGTTATGATTTTATAAATAAGGAAACAATACAATCATTTAATAACATGGATGATTATTTAAAAAAACTAACCCTAATTTTTCTCATTCCGGATTTTTTTCATTTCAATTTATTTAGAAAAATATATTTTAAATAAAATGTAATAATTTTATTAGAATATATATTTAAAAAATATGACATTAAAACATATTAAATATCTATTCATTGAAAATTGAACTTTTCTAAAATCAAAATTATATACATTTATTATTAAAATTAATGATATGTATCTTTTATAATTTTAAAAATATTTTATATGATTTTTTATACTACGTAAATAAGCACTATCTCATCATTTCTTAAGAATATTTTAAAAACAAATTCATGAATATTAATGTAAAATGCATTTCCATCATAAAAATAAATTAGATATGTTAAAAAATTTCTTTCTTAATGATTCAAATTGTATCATTACTCTAATGTATGGACTTAAAAAATATTAAATATTTTTTTAATCCCCAAACTATTATTAAATACATATTGATATAAACAAGTTGTTATATATCTCTAAAAAGATAATATATCTGTAAATAACATCAATATTAATTCATATTCAATAACATTGTAGAGAAAATACTACCTCATTCTCAAATATAGTCCTGAATACACTAAATTTGACTTATGTAGTTCTACACAATAATTTCCTCAACAATATACATGATTTTAATATTTTATTCTTTGTGATATCATATAATATATAGTATTAAATAAAAAGTATATATATTACTATAAAAAAATAATATAACATCCGCATAAAAATGATAAAAATTATTTTAAAAAATAATATTACATTTTTATTACACAAATAAAAATAATTTCTATAAATTCAATTATGATATGTTATTAAAATTACTTTTAATATTATTATCCAAAACACATTGGCAAACAAAATGTTGAAAAAATGAATTTTCAAATAAAAGATATTTTTATACAAAAATGAAGAATAAAACATATTCCAATAATGTTATTGGGATTATTCGTTATATTAATAAAGTAATACAAATTTTAAAACATTTACAACAAAAATATTATATTTAATTTTTAAATTAGAAGGAAAATTTTAAAAAATTATTGTTATTTTCAACGGTTCAGTAAACAAAAAATATTAAAGATAAATAATAAAATTTACTTCTAAAATAATTGTTATAAAACGATTTTAGAAATAAAATTATTTTTATCAAATAATTTTTTTCTATGATATTGAATTCTCATCAATATATTATCATAAAGACAATTAGGCTTCATTGGAGATGATGATGCTATATGGTGCAGCTAGGTAGTGTTGGTTCTTGTTCTATGAGAATTTAGGGGAGTAAGAATTTTTTATTTGATAAGTTCTAATAATAATCTCAGGATGAGTTTACTTCATCCACTGTAAATATGACCAATTGTAAAAAGAATCATACACCTCAGCATAGAATTTATATTTTATAACTGTTTATGATCTATTTAAGGCCTTCTTTGATATAAATAAAATATCTTTTCTAATTAGGTGTCCTGGATAAATAATTTATATATATTATAATATGGATTGATCTACTTACAGGTTGGTACATTTATTCATTAGACATGTCTTGGTAAATTATAAGGAGAATTGGTTGTCGAGAGGATGTTGGCCAGGAATTGGTCATCATAATTTTTGAGACATTGGGATTATTTCAATAGAAGTGTTATGGTATGGTATTTCTGGTTTCCAATAACGAATGGTTTATAGATAGTCATGGGTATTCATTGGAACTTTTTATCTCATTTCTATGGGTTTGGGGCCCTTGTGGACCTATAAAGAGACATGATATAAGTTTTCATGTAGAGTTCAGGTTCATCAGAGGTTGGAGTGCTCATACTATTAGAGAACCTAGGATTCTACTAGGGGAATGATTCTTTTTATAACAGAAGTTTTAGATATGTTAGTAGATGTATGGTTTTCTATCCATGGAATTTATTATAGGATAGATGGTAGGTATAGGAAAACCATGTGGATCTCTATAAATATTTTTTGGAAGAGTACAACCTTGGAGATGGTCACCATTATTTTATAAAAGGGCATGGAAAAGTCCATAGATTGTTTCATGCTCTATAGATTCCATCACCTAGTGAGACATATAAAATTCAATGTATTATTTCCTTTTTTTCTATAGTGAATTATTTATTAGAATCAAGAAAAAAACAATCCTTCATTTCACCCTCCATTATCCATGATTTGTCACATGTGGTGGAGACAGTTCAAATTCCCTTTATTTTGATGAATCCAATTGGAGGTCAGGATATATTTTACTATATATAGACACAAAGAAATATAATTGTTGAAGAACCACTCATTGATAAAATTTATATGTTTAGGGATATATCTAAAAGATATCATCCGCGAAAATGAGTAATTATATTTGGTATGAGTAATCATGGATTGTATATGGTGGTGGAATATTTTACATGAAAATAAAGTATATTATATCTTCATAGTTACATAGTGATTCCATCATAAGGGTATGATATAGGTTTTATCCTTGTATTTCTTGATGTTATAGGAGTTTCTTAGTTCATCATATATTAATCAAACATTGGTTCAAAGATCATCAAAAGTGTATCGTTATGTATTTCCTGATGTTGTTTTAGAGTTATACCATGATGGGGGAACCATTAAAAAATATAAATATATAATAATTCTCATATATTATTGATTGATATGTATTTGGTAATGGTTTAATATATACATGATTTTCAAAAGAATATTGATATCTTATTGTTTGTTTTTTTCAACTGAACATGTCTCTTATGGTCCCCCAATATAGAATATGAAAATAGTCTATGGAAGTATACATTACTATATAAATTATCATTGATTGAGTTATTTTATATTTAATACCCACTAACTTCATCAATTATATTAATATTTTTTAAACTAGCATACAATATATATTTCACTCTAGATGGTTAACATATAATAATTATTTCATCATATGAGATTAATTCGTAATTGTATTTGAAACACTACAGTGTCATGTTGTAATTGAAATTAAGAGTTAATTATAAAGACATTTTATTTTTCAATCTATAACAACATTAAAATTATAGATATTTATCATGCAAAATTATAGGTATGCTTTTACCCTTTTTAGCATAATAAGGATAGGTTTAACATTAGGAATGTTTCAGCTAAATGAATAGAATTTTGGGCTGTTATGGAGGGGTTTTAGGTAGTTCCCATCTAAAACATGATTTTTTCAAATCCTGCACCCGACCCTAGAAAACAATGATTCCCCAAATAGTAGATACATGAAAGATTTGGTAATAGTATGTCAAACTGTGAACCCTCTTAGTAGTAACTGTGTGACCTCTTGAAGAGGCTCGTGGTTATAGCGCATGGCTAGGAAAATGATATACACCAGACCTGGTAACTATAAACATGATTTTTTGTCCATGATGATTAATTTTGAAATCCACAAACCACATGATATAAACACCAATTCAATCTATCTCATAAAAAGAATTTATAATTTTTTTGGAGATCCTGAATATTTTTCTACGAATCATGAACTCTATTCTTAATGAATTGAATATATGATTAACTAATATTAACCAGATATGTTATGTGATAAATTATGGCTAGAATTTATCTCTCCCATACCTCTCTTTCTAGATGTAGATGAATATTTTATCCTCTATTGTTGGTGTATCAGTCATGGTTTTTTAGGTATATTAATCCTTTTGATCATGATCTCTCCTTTCGTTGTAGATCTCATTTCCCAATGGGAAATTGATAATTCTACCTCAATTTGAGGATTTCTATATTGTGAGATGTTAAATAATTAATAATGACGTATATGACCTAAATATAAATTCCAATAGTTATGATTTATAACATAGTTTATATATTATAAAATATCAATTACCATATCATCCAATTGAATCACGTTTTGTATTAAATAATTGGTTAATTAATTAATTGTATAATTAAATTGGCCAATTAATTGGATTGTGAGTTTTTTTAATTTTATAATAAGTTTTTATCCAATGGGAATTATTTTTTTTAATCATATCCTTTATGTTTTAGTGGATTATATGTTCACATATTGTTGTGCGGTTTAATAGCAAATTTTTCATAGAATTCCTTGTAAATTAATGTTATAAATCGTAATTGTTTGATCAATTTAAATTTTATAAGATGTTGATAATTTTTTATAATATTATTATTTCTTAATAAATTAATGAATGACTTATTAGTGATATATTTGATATTGGGATATATGTGATAAACATGTTTTGTAAAAGTATTGATGCTTTATAAACCCACATGTGATAACAATAAGTGTGGGACATGTAATGATGATTAAAACACCCATATTTAACAACAATGAGTTATTGTATTTGGAATAATTCTTCAAATACCCTTGGGGTGCTATAAATTTTAATCTATGAAAAAAATTAATATTTAACTACGGTTCCATGTATCCATGATATGAAAGTGAAATGAATTGAATAATTAAAACCCATGTTATAAGGAATTGTAAATCCGTATTTGATATGCTTTAGACTCTGGAATAGTTAGAAGCTAGTATTGATAGTTAGGGTGATATTGGGATCCCATGTAATTATGTGTATAATTAAAGAGTAATTAATTGTTAAAAATATTATTTTTCACATTTTATATGATTTATTCTTAAATTGCATTCAATGTTTTTGATTGTTACTATTTTGGAATTTATTTTTTGTGTCCTATTGAGTCATAATCATCCACTACATGGGATTTTGGATTAGTGACCAAATAGTAATCATGTATATGGGACATGATACTAGGATGTTCCCCATGTCATATGGATGAGTTTGGATAGAGCATAGATGGCAGAACCATACATTATGTGGAGACCCATTTTAAATTTGTCAGTGTGTCTTTATTTTGGGGGTTTCTTATTGAATCTTCACACCTATATAGAATGAAATGTCTAATGCATTTGATTGGATATTTTTCACTATTTTTAATTATCATACGATAATGGTCTACATTTTTTATGGTATATTTATGATTTTTTTTATTATTAGATATATTTTTTAATCTATATTATAACTTTGATAGAGATGGTATATTCTCCCAGTGATATATATAAGACCCTAACTTCTAGTCAATAGCCTCTGGTATACATGGTGGTGTGGTTGAGGTCGGGTAGTGATCCTGGTTAGGGAGCTAATATGTGTCCCCTTGGATAGGGCGTTATAATATTGTATTATAGGGGGTTACCTTTATTATTATTTGTATTGCTATTTGGGAAATGTAGACATGAGAATTGAATGACTCATAAAATGTTTATGAGATCATGCATGGGAATACCTAACCCATGTTTAAGGGAAACCCCAATCATCCTTGGTTGGATTAATGTTATTGTTATTTTATAGTTTATTGTTATTTCACCTCAAGTGATGAACTTGTTTTCTATTTCTATTTCTTCTAAGATTTAAGATCATTTCATGGAATGACATGTGTGTTCTATATTCATGAATAATTTTTGGTAATGCTAATTTTTTCTAAGGCCTGAATCATTTTTGGAGTCTACATAAATGTAGGTACTAGGATAAAATATTTAAAATGTATATTATTATTATATTTTAAAATTTAAATGAAAAAGTTGAATCATATTAAATTGTAAAATTATAATGTCTGAAAAAATTGATTAAATAAATTTAGAAAATCAGTGTCTAATGGGAAATAAGGAAATCTAAATGGTTTTTACCATATATTACAATGAATTAATTGAGGACGGGTTGGAGGTAGTCATATAGTTTCAGTCATGACTATATGGTGGGATACAGGGGATTAATTTTTACAGATTTTTGTCAATCCCTATTTGATAATTTTTTTAATTTTATGTTTTCTATCCTATGGAATGTTTTTTAATTGATATGATATTACTCCTTGATGATACTTGTGGTTATATTGACATTTGGAAATGGACAAGAATGATCCTCTAATAGTGGAACTGGTGATTGGATAAATCTGGGTGAGGAATATGGAGGGATGATCCATGAGGACATATCCCCCTATAGACAGCTTATGGATAGATTACAAGATAAAGTAGTAAAAAGGATGTCTATCATTACTAGATAATTCCATTTAAATAACCCTTGAACACTCTATATATTGGGTACGCATGAGGATGATGAGTTATCGATTGAGTCTATCATGAACATCCTTGACCACCATGATAAGAATGTTGAGAAGATATTCAATCATTCCACTTATATGTTTTGTAATAAAACAAATCATTAGTTGCTCCTCTAGACTCAATATGGAAAGCTAAAAAATTTCTATGTGTAAGGAAATTAAGGAGATATTTTTTTATCAATATTACCATGACTTTATCAGAAAGAAATTGAATAAGTGTAAATGATGAAAACTGAGGGGATCATGTCTGTAATTGATTTTTTACATCACTTTTCTAATTTTATGTGCATTCTTCTACCACATGAAATAGATGATTCAAATTTAGTAAAAAAATCAAGATTATAATAAACATGATATTTTTTCCTCGGTTAATATATTTATTTCAAAGAAGTTTTCAAAAGTTGTGATTCATCATAACAAATCTAAGTGGAACCTGAATGAGGCATAAAGTTTATTGGAGGTGGTTTTACTAGAAAACATGGAGGTATGACTTCCAATATTAGGTGGCATCAATTTATAAACGTCATCGAAGGGTATAAAAAAAATATTGTCTATGGGGGAGTTTATTTACACCTAGAATGACATTAGGTCTCTTCCACTGGTGTGGTATCCTGTGTAACATTCATAAATAGTGTCCTCGATCACTTTTAGAGTATAGATCTTGAGTACCTTGTGGCATGTACATTATTTATGCAATAACACATGACTGTTTTGTAATGATGTTGGATCTAGGAGAAATATGTGTTTTTCAATGGGATCATCTAAACCATATGTGTCTAGAATATGGATATCTATTGCATGTGGAGTTCTAGGAAGTGGACTTGGTGCATCTGAGAAAGGGAAGTTATTTCAATGGATTGGAGTAGCTTCAGGTACATAGACATCAACATAACAAATAAGGGAAGGGAAGTTGTCTCTATATTAGCCTAAAAATATAAACATCATGGCTAGCCCATAGAAAGTTATAGTAACTTTTCTTATAGCATATACAATTTATAGTTCCTGATTTTTAATTAGAGAATCTACTTCTATTAAATATATAAAATTTATGAATATTTTGAGTCGGGATATGAGTTTGTCAATGGGGTAATGATGATTGATAAACCATTACGAGTATGGTCTATACAAATATCATTATATTGGAGGTATTATCTCATGTTTGGGTAATATCATTTACTATGGGATCTCTATATTATTGAAATGATTAATTTTGAAAATATTTTTGGTATGAACTGGTTAGTATCTTACCAAGGGCATATTTATTATTACATTAAGAGGACGATCTTTATGTATCCTGAGGGTAATAATTATATACATCATGAGGTATCAATCATCTAGGAAATCCATGCAAAGACACTTCATCAAAAACTAGGTGATAAATTTTTTGTCTATCAAGTATAATTTTTGAATAATGTTGTGTAATAAATTATGTATTTACACATTTTGTGGACATGTTATTGAAAATGTTTCCCAAAGAATTCGTAGGGGTGAAACCTGATCAGATTGTTTATTTTGTGATTGAGCATATTCCTACAACAAATCTAGTTTCTGTTCCACCATATAGATTATAAGAGAAATCGATTAATGATCTTTTAACTAAACTGGGAGATTTGATTGTTGAGGGGTTTATCCATCGGAGTATGTCACCTAAGTTTTCTTGGGTTTTTTGGAAAATAATTCTAACAATAATTTTCACATATGATTTGGATTACCAAAAGTTAAATTGGATGACCATGTACAATGGGTATCCACTTCCATGATTGGATGATCTCACTAACAATTTTTGGGAAGCATGTGTCTTCTCAATGATTTACTTGAGATCTAGGTATCATCAATTCAGAGTTATAATTTTTTTTATACCATTGATTGTTGTTGGATGCTGGTATTACATATATGAGTTTTTATGATTCCATTTGGGATACTAAACACTCTTTTTTTGATCATGGCCATGATGAATAAAATCATCCACTCTTATGTGGATCATGTTCTGTTTGTGTTTGTCGATGACATCTTAGTTTACCGCAAGAGTCATGTGGATAATTCCAAAATTATTAAATCATTATAAATAAAATGTCTTATAATCATATATAGTATAATATATCTATGTATAAATTATATAATGATCAGTTATATTTTTTGGGGAACATCATCTTAGAGAAAGAAGTGTTAGTGGTCCCAATTAATATATGGGTAGTAGTTTCACGGGATAATCCCAATAATGTATTTAATATATGATGTTATTTGTGGTTGGAGGACAAAATTCAAAGGTAAATCCATGGATTTTACAACATATAAGTAACTTTGTTTGGATTTACCTAGAGGTGAGTAACATTTTAATGGTCTTGAAAATGAGAAAATTCATTACAGTTGTTTTTATAGTGCTTATCCACCGTAATTATCTTGATCCTAAATGTGCTTGGGGAGGAGTTTGCAGAGATTGGTGACACGTATTGTATCAATATTAGAGTAGTGTTTATATATCGGATCAATCTATGGAGTATGGGTAAAAAAATTTGTGGAATCCTTAACAAAATACCAAAATACATGTTCTCATGTTAGCCACAGTGGTTTATTGCTTGATGTATTGGAGGTATTATAACATGGGAAATTGATTATTCTGTATTCATATCACATGTAATTAAAGTATATATTTTTTCAGAAATTTTGGAATCTATGGTACTAGATTCCACTTTTAAATATGTAGTTATCTTATTTTGAGGTAGCATATTAACCTGGTAAGGTAAAAAGTGTTTCTTGTGCTTTAAGAAGGATTCCAAAGACTAATTCGATTATTGAGCCTAGTTTTGAAAGAAAGATGATTAATTTTTCTACTAAGATATAAAAATTGGTTCAAGAGGGACAAGATTATATGTTAGTTTTATCAGTATTAGTAGAATCCACACTTTTGAGAATGATTATGGAGAGGGAATATGAGAATACAGAGTGTTTAGCATTGAAGGAAAGTAATAATGGTGTGGACTATCATTAAGAATGGACCATATATGAGGGTGATATTATCTATGATTAGAATTGTGTTATAGTGTCTTTGAGTATGAATGAGAAAATTCATTTCTTTCATGTATTGAAGGGAGTGGTGAATCCTAGTTGAAAAAAAAAATTTATGAACTACATTAGACTTATTGTTTTCATGACATGAAAAAAGTATATTTTAGTGTTTCTGACATGATGCAACGCTCGCCAACAATTGGATGATGAGCATTAATGACAGAGTTAAATACTACATATGTTACCCATTTCAAAATTGAAGTGGGCTGATGATACCATGGATTTTATGGTAGGTCACAAAAGTATTCCATTGAATAATGAAACCATTTTGGAGTTTTTGGATCAATTTATGATTTTACAAAATTTCATCCCTAAAATGGAAACATTCTTAGTCTATCAAATTTTGACAGATCTACATTTGAGAGATAGTTAGTGAACAACAATTTACATCATGCTTCTAGAAGGTATTATAGATGTAACGTGGTATGTACGTATTTTTGAGTATGTATTTCCACCCACAAACAAATGGGATTTCATAATATATTATTCACGTTTTGGTGGATATGCTATGAGTAGGTGTTTTGGATCCTTATGGGTCATTGGAGGATAACTATGTTCTCTTTGAGTTCACTTATAACAATAGTTGTCATACAACTATTTAGATGGATCCATATGTGGCTTTGTTTGGTAATC
Source organism: Viscum album (assembly GCA_963277665.1). NCBI lineage: Eukaryota > Viridiplantae > Streptophyta > Magnoliopsida > Santalales > Viscaceae > Viscum > Viscum album. The sequence continues at coordinate 1,645,863,798 of OY728145.1, forward strand.
CATGCAAATCACCTATATGGTGGATAAAGTCAGGTGAGTGAGAGTTTTTTTAGACAATTTATCATGTATAATTCATCATAGTGATTTTATTTGATTTGTAAATATATGGATTTGTCCCAGATAATGATGAAGTCATATGATGATAGATTTTGATGACCCATTGAGTTTATAGTTGGTGATTGTGTGTACATTTGGCTGATTCCTATATTGGGTCACTCAATGATTTAGAGTCAAGGCTTGTTGGCGGTGAATATTTTCATACATAATGAGGATTTGGAGAGAATCATGCCAGTTCTATTCAAATTATATCTTCCACAAATGTGTAATATTATCCATGATGTTTTTTATGTGAAAAAACAACGTTGTTTTCACCCCAACCCTTCTCATGTAATTGATATGGATGATATTTTTTTAATGTCCTAAATGAATTCTTGTTTATTGATTTTTGATAACCCACCTTTAAATGGATGACGAGGAACCCATACAAGGCCCATCGACATAGAGATTACATTGCATGTAGGCTTTGGAGACATTACAGGACCAGTGGGTCTTAAAGAAATCATAAAGGCTATGACTACATTAAACCGCCCCTCCCCAGCTACTACATCTTGATCAGCTCTCCCCCATTTCATGGATGTTTGGCTAGTTGGCATTTTCAAATATGTATAGTCCTGGTACCGATGGAAAATTTCAGACCCTCTAATTCTTCCAAATCTGTTTAGCCCTACTCTGGTGAATGGAATCTATCTGAGCATCTATATATAAGGAAGCCCAGAAGGCCGTTGAGGTGGCCTAAAGGCCTTGAGGTGGCTCAAAGGCCTTAATGGTAGCCCGAAAGCCTTACTGTCCCAAATTCCAAGGTGTTACAAAGGCCTTAGAGACTCCAAGCCCAAATTAATGGCTGGCGATGAATAGTTCTAGTTTAAACAGTACCGAACATTACCTACTACAGTACCAGAACAATGTTACTACAGTGTTTCTATAGCACCCAAAATTATTCCTCCACCTTGTTTCAATCTTGGGTCTCGTGGATTCACATAGTGAGACCTCACGAGCCGGGCTGAGGCCCATGTGTATTGATGTGGATGATATAGACCTAGAGACTGTTGTTTTCATTCTGGGAAATCTATTTCATATATTGGATCATAGGGATATAGTTTTCTTGTGAAATACCATTTATATAGATAGAATATTTTGGAAACATTGATATGTTCAAGAGGAATCATGGTTGAGAGAAGATGAAAAGTGGGATCTGTGGTCCATTCAATTTTCCTCATAATATTATAGATGATTGGGAGTATATCCCGGGATGAGATGTTATAAGGTTGTGAAATTTTTCTGAACATGATCTTTTGGGAGTAGTCTCATCCTCATTCTTAGGTACTATTTAATCGTTGTCTTGAGCATAACATCCTTGGGATTTTCATTAATGATTATTTGGGTGATAAATGAGAAATATAGATATTTTATAGTGTTTTTGGATATTCATGGTTGGCTCATGGTTTATCCATATTGTCCACCCAACCCCAGTGAAATTTGAATTCACAAATAGAATAAAATTAATGAATGAAACATAATTTGTCAGACAATGATCCCTCGTATTAGTAATTGGGTAACCCATAGAATAGGTCTATGGTTAGGTTTAATGATTTAGAAAACTATCCTCTATAGCCCATGAAAATCAGTGTGCATTTTTTACTTCACCGAAAAATTATTTCACAATCCCAAACATGATAAGATTAACCAAAATTCAACCTCGATCAGAATTACGATTTTTCATTCATTTAGGGTAGATTTGGGAATAATTCTTATTCCTCATGAACTATGTTCTTCTTAATTCGATGATTTTATTGAAAAATAGACACATTTGTGACATGTGATTTCATCCCATTGGGATTTCTATATATCCCACTTTTTATTCCTTTTAAAGAATAATTTTTCTCCTCTATTGGTGATGGTTTGGGAAATAGATTCCATGGATCATAATCCATTTGATCGTGATCTATTTTTTTGATCAACATATTATTATTTATTGTGTAATTATTCCTTCCACTTCAATTTGGTGATTTTTCCATTGGGTAAACTTCTCTTTATGCTCTTATCATAAGTTTCGTAAATATAAATAGCAACATATTGTGTTATAATTTTACATATTTACCGTAGAATTTCTATTTCCACATTTTGGGATTGAATATCTAATTGAATTAAATAATTCATTAACTAATTAAAGTGATTATTAAAATTTTCAATTAATGGGGCGTTGAAATTGGTTGATTAATGTGTTTTTAAATTGATTGATAATGGGAAATAAGTAATGTTTGTTTAATCTGTGATGATCTACTGGATTATATGAATTAATAATGCTAAATTATTTAATTGTGAAATGTTCATATTATTAGATGTGAAATAAAGTGATGACCCTTGATTGTTTGATAAAATGAAATTTTATACCATTGTGTGAATGTGTAATAATTGGGTAAATGATGATTATCATTAATGACTGAGGTATATTTGATATATGTGATATTGAGGTACATGTGATAAAAGAGTGTGGGAGAAGGAATGATGCTTCAAAAAACCCAATGTAATAACAATCTGTGTAGGACATATATTGGTTATTCAAAATACCATAGGTGAAAAAAATGTGTAGTTTGATAGGGACAAGTGTTTCAAATACTGTTGAGGTTCATTCCATAAAATTCTAGGATAAAATCACTGACATTGGGTGATGATTCCAATTATCATATATATGAAAGTGGAATGAATTCAATAAATAAATCCCATGTTATAGTGAATTTGGAATACTTATGTGATATTGTTTAATCAATGACATGAGACAATGTAGGTATGTATGGTTTGGGTGTCATCGTATGCCCAATTAATAATGTTGTTATTTAATGAATAATGATTTTTGAAAATTGTGTACTTTTTGAATTGTACATTAGTTTTTATACAATTTTATACACTTTTATAAATGGTTATAGTTCTGGACGCCATTGGTTGTGTGATGATGAGTTCTTATCACACCCAACTTGGGATACCTATTTTCTACCCTGATAGAATTCATATTTTCATGATAAGATAATGCCAAGAGCCATATGTGATATGGTTGTATTTGGATGGATCATGGACGGGGGAACCTGATATGATGTTAGGACTCATATTAGAGGTTTCAATGTGTATTTATATTGGGTTTTTTATGTTTAAACATGAAACATATATTGAATGATATATCTATTTATTTAGTTTGGATATTATTCCAGTTATTTTTATTGTGAGGTAGAATTTTATATTGGTTAATGTATTATTGTAACATCCCAAGTAAGTAATGAATAATAGATATTTTTATCTATGTCTTTTAATGATTAAGATAGTGTTATAGAGGCTTAAAATGAAAATAAATACAATCTTATGCATGGAATACACTAATATTCTTAAAAGATTGTTTTACTGCCTTTTGATGGAAAAACATTTTTGAATCTATATTTTGACAATTTTATAAACTATGTTTGTCAAAATAAATTTATCCTTTATGATTGGGACATCAAAATTTACCTTCTGTAAATTTTTGGTATTTTTCGGACAATGTTCATTTTTTAATGAATAGTGAAAAATACTGGATTCTACATCAAAACTGCTTTTTAATCTCATTTATTTATATGATAATATTATATTTTGAATTGTTCTTAATGTGTAATATGAATATATTTTTACCATTTTTTCCAATGGTGGTCATTGGAATCAATTTCACTTTGAAATTAGACTTAAACTGGTGTCAATCTTTTGATACTTATTCTTTTGTAAAAACACGCTATTTGCTCTGACAGCGGGAATTAATTATTAAATTAATTAATTTGACTTATATGTATTGAATTTTTTAAAATAGACTTCATTTTTGAATTCGTAATATCAAATATATCTTAGGGTGAATTTTTGGTAATTTTCTGAAAAACTCCAATTTTTGATGAATAGTGAAACCACTAAGTGGTACTTATAAAGACTGATTTTCTGTTTAAATGAAATTTTTCCATCATTGTGTTTTGAATTTCAAAAATACGACATACATTGTTGTCATTAAGAAGTAAAATGTGGTTCAATTAGATTATAATAATTTTTTTGTGAATAGTAACTTATTAAGTTCTTAATCGCGATTAGTGGTAATTAGTGTAGTTTAAGGTATAAATAATGCTTTAATAATATGAAATGACCTAGACACATGTCCCAACCTTATTGGTTGTGTCATGGCCGACCAAGACAAGCCATGGGTCAACTTGGGGACCCCATGGAGACACTTTGGTTTGGAAATGACATAAATAACTTTTTATTAAATGTTAAAGTAAAAATGACACAAACAAGAAGTGTTTTACGAAACAATTTTTACATGGGGTTATAAAGATCATATTTTTTATTATAAAAATTAATTGGAAAGATAAAAAGATTTCCTACATCATAGTATTTTTTTTATGATATTTAGACATTAAATAAATTAAATTATTTATGACATAATAATGATGCAGCGATGACATCATTATTTGACGATTTAAATAAAATGGACAGATAATGTAAAATCTATGAACTACACATGTCCAAAACCAATTGGATGAGTGGATTTCGAACCCTTATCACCTTATCCACGAATTCTATCAATGTGGGACCTTTTAAAACTGAAACACATTTTCAAATAAAGTAATATTTCTTTACTTTCCAAAAGTGCCCCTCCTCTCCTCTTATAAAAGGCCCCCACCTCTACCTCATTTCACACACACCTCAAGCCTTTGGCTCGGCCAAACCCTGCCCATTTACTCTCTCCACATACCTCTCCTCATCCTAGAGGATTCCCTTTGGGCAGAAGCCTTTCAAAGGAATCCTTTAGGCTCAAATCAAAAGGAGTTACACTTTTAAAGATAATTCATTCTCTCATGTTCATTTGTTTTATTTTGCTTCTCCAACCCCCTAAACTCTTTTTATTTACTTATTTTGTAACAACACCAGTATCTTCAATATAAAAGGATGTTGTTATAATATTTATTTGAGCTACACTCTCACACAACTACATCAAATGGTTAAAGAACATACGGTTTCCGTGGATGGCGAAATTCTGCCTCCCGAAACGATGATTGTTCAACACTCATTTAACACCTTCAAAGGTGGACATTATGATGTCACTATTTTTATATATGATATATAATATGTTTATGTTTTCCTTAAGCTTCTGTGTTTTTCATTTTGGGCATACCTTTATGGTTTCCATTGTGGGTAAACACGATATCTTCATTTTAGGAAGTGCGGACTACCGCCCCCTGAAAGTGATTTGATTCGTTAATACCATATGTGGGATGTGTAAAGGATAAAGTTAATGATATTATATATGTTATTATACTGGAATTATAATATACTCTTATATCATTATGATTCCATTCCAGAAAATATGAAATAGAAATGTAAGTAGCGTTCATGCGTACGTACGGCTTACCGTCTCCACGAACGGTGCATTTCATTTCTTACCTCTAAATGATTATGTAATATTATAAATGCATGTATGTACTGGATATATATGGCATATATGATATCTACATCATGAATACCATTATGGATATAATGAACCTTTGACCAAATTAACAACATGTAAATGTAAGAAGTCTATTTTTGACTTAAGAACCAAATACCGACAAAATGAACATTATTAACTTAAATTATTACATGATGTTCATAACATGGTATAAAAGGAATAATGAACTTGAAAAAAATTCATAAGAAAGTAGAGATTAACTCAAGTTTATTATTCAGGAGATTAAAGAACGGTCGGGTCAAGTCGGATACAAGGTATGGGACTTCGTCTCAATCTCCTTTCATTGAGGCATATTTTTTTTATACACAACCTTCTTTTATACGGTGTATAAACCCCTTTGACTTTTACGTTTATCCAAAAGTAATCTTTTTTATACGAAGCGTTTTACTAAATGAAAAAAGGGAATGTTTTTGTCGTACGTATGCGGTGACAACGACTTCTCCGCTGCCATGACCGTTATTTGAGTTTCAGCTTCCTCTACAAGTCATACCTTTTTTTTTAAATAAAAAATAAATACCATATTTTACTTTGGTATTAAAAATGGTTTTCATAACGTTTTTATTATATCGATGTGTTGTATTGATATCTTGTGATTGAAATGTGGAAATGTTATGTTTCCTTTATGCATGTTTTATGTGATATGATTATGTTATGGTTCTTGGGCATTATTATGAAGACAGGTGGTTCCGTGATAAAATAAGGGCGGGTGAGCCCGTTATAGCTCTCCAATGCATTGGGTAATGCAAAGGAGTGAAACGTTAAGGTTTCTCCAAAGAGATTTTAGGGAATATACTGTGATGGGTATTCCAAACGTAACCAAGAGGGTTACTCCCTACGTAATAATGTTATGAATTCCTCAAGTTACCTTTATGTCTTATGATTTCTATGATTTATTCATTATTTTATGAGGTATGTTAAAGTGCCTATGTTTTATGGGTAATGTATGATTTCATTCTTATGTATATATGAACCCATGTTTCCTTTCCATGTTTTTTTATAACTCATACTGAGTTTTTATGCTCATCCCAAGTTTTTGAAGTGTTTTTCACAGGTCAAGGGAAAGGTACATGATAAGATGATAGAGTCAAGGATGTGTCAAGAAACAATCCATGTTTTATTTTAAATGTGTTTCCATTGATGGGAATGAAGAATACTATCTTTATGTAACCACATTGTTTATATGTGGAATGTAATGCAAGTTTTATGATCTAATTCTCTAAAACTATAAACCCGAAAAAATCCTCAATGTGTAATCTTGTAATAACTCAAGATTAAGTAAGGTTTAAGGCTGGGGCCTTATAGTTGGTATCAATGGTCGGTTTAGATAACTTTAGGAGTTAGAATTCTATTAAATGATTATCCAAAAATATTTTTTTTAAATGATATAGCATTTAAAGATTACCTTGTTGCTTCATCTAAGACATGTTTGTTCAGAATGGTTTTCCGCAAAGGAAACAGAGAAGATTTTTTGGGAAGGCATACTGAGAGAAATGAACTTCCAAATCAGTATACTGAGATGGTCAGAATCATAATTGAGCAGTTTACTGCAGTGATGGCTCAGTTAAATCAGGTGATAAATGGTGGTTGTGTTATTGATGATATTTTGGTGTTTTCTAAAAGTAAATAGGAGCATGAAAGACATTTAAGGGTTATCTTGCAAACCTTAAAAGAAAATAAACTGTATGGAAAATTCCGCAAGTGTGAGTTTTGGTTGCAACAAATTTCTTTCCTTGGTCACATTGTTTCTAAAGATGGAATAACTATTGATCCTGCAAAAACAAAAGTTGTGGAAGAATGTCCAAGAACCACAAATGTAACCGAGATTCGTATCTTTCTTGGTTTGGCGGGCTATTACCGAAGGTTTTTTATAAATTTTTCACGGTTATCTAGTCCAATGACTAAGCTAACTTGGAAGGGTGTTAAGTTTATCTGGACAAAAGAATGTGATGATTGTTTTCAGGAATTGAAAAGAATATTGGTGAATGCTCCAGTTTTGGCACTACCTTCAAGGAATGGTGAGTTTGTTATATACAGTGATGCTTCATTGAAAGGACTTGGTTGCGTCCTAATGCAGAATGATCAGGTAATTGCTTATGCTTCACGATAGTTGAAAACTCATGAGGTAAATTACCCTACACATGATTTGGAATTAGCTGTTGTTGTTTTTGCTTTAAAAATTTGGAGGCATCATTTGTATGGAGTAAAGTGTGAAATATATACCGATCACAAAAGTTTAAAGTATATATTCACTCAGAAAGAGTTAAACATGAGACAAAGGAGATGGCTGGAATTAATCAAGGATTATGATTGTACAATTCATTACCATCCGGGAAAAGCAAATAAAGTGGCTGATGCTTTGAGTCAAAAAGTAATGCTTCATTAACAATGTTGCGTTTAGAACGTGATCCTTTGGTTAAGGATTTGATGAACTTTGGCATAGAAGTTGTTGGTGCAGGAAGTCCTTCTGTTTTGTTTCAGGTATCAGTGAGATCATCTCTATCAGATAGAATCAAGCAAGCACAGAAGCAAGACAGTGAGTTGCAGAAAAGGGTAGAGATGGTTCAGAAAGGTAAGTTGCCTGAATTCAACATTGATAATGATTGTGTTTTGAGATTTGGGAAGAGATTGTGTGTGCCTTGTGATTAACAGTTGAAGAGAGAGTTGTTATGTGAAGCTCATAGTTCTCTGTTTTCAGTTCATCCGGGCAGTACTAAGATGTATAGAGATCTGCGGGAGTATTACTGGTGGGATGAAATGAAAAGAGATATTGCTGATTTTACTGTGAAGTGTTTGACTTGTCAGCAGGTTAAAGCAGAGCGGCAGTTACCGAAAGGGATTCTTCAGCCTTTACCAGTGCCAGAGTGGAAATGGGAGAATATATCCATGGACTTTGTTGTTGGATTACCGAAGACATCTCGAGGTAATAATGCAATCTGGGTTATTGTTGATCGCTTGACCAAATCTGCTCATTTCCTTGCTATACGAGATACTTTCTCTCTTGATCAACTTTCCCGTTTGTATCTTAAAGAGATAGTTAGGTTACATGGAGTTCCTCTCTCCATTTTATCGGATCGTGATCTCAGGTTTACTTCTAACTTTTGGAAAGGCCTTGATAAGTCGTTGGGTACTGAATTAAATTTTAGTACAGCTTTTCATCCTCAATCAGATGGGCAGTCAGAACGAACAATTCAGACATTGGAGGATATGCTACGAGCTTGTTCGATGGATTATCAGGGAATTTGGGACCAACATCTTTCTTTGGTTGAATTTTCATATAATAACAGTTTCCATTCCAGTATACAGATGGCACCATTTCAGGCATTATATGGGAAGCGGTGTCGAACTCCAGCTTTCTGGGATGAAGTGGGTGAAAGAAAGTTGATGGGACCGGAATTGGTAGAAGAGATGGCAGAAAAATTTCAGCTGATTCAGAAACACATGAGAATAGCTCAGAGCAGGCAGAAGAGTTATGCGGATAACCGGAGGAAGGATCTGTCTTTCGAGGTAGGTGATCATGTTTTTCTCAAGGTTTCTCCTTGGAAAAGTGTGATGAGATTTGGTAAGAAAGGAAAGCTGAGTCCAAGGTTTAATGGACCATACGAAATTCCGGAAAGAGTTGGATCAGTTTCATACTGAGTGGCTTTACCTCCGATTTTATCTCAGGTACACAATGTTTTTCACGTTTCAATGTTGAGAAAGTATATGCCAGATCCATCTCATGTTTTGAGTCCAGAGGTAGTTCAGCTGGAAGAGAACCTATCTTATGAGGAACAACCGGTCCAGATTCTTGACCACAGGGAGCATGTTTTATGGAATAAGGTGATTCACCAGGTAAACGTTTTGTGGAAAAACCACATGATTGAAGAGGCAACATGTGAATCTGAAAATGCAATGAGGGATAAGTACCCCCATTTATTCGATAAGTAAATAATTTTCGGGGACGCAATTTTCTAAAGGGGGGAAGGATGTAACATACCAAGTAAGTAATGAATAATAGATATTTTTATCTATGTCTTTTAATGATTAAGATAGTGTTATAGAGGCTTAAAATGAAAATAAATACAATCTTATGCATGGAATACACTAATATTCTTAAAAGAATGTTTTACTGCCTTTTGATGGCAAACCATTTTTGAATCTATATTTTGAAAATTTTATAAACTATGTTTGTCAAAATAAACTTATCCTTTATGATTGGGACATCAAAATTTACCTTGTGTAAATTTTTGATATTTTTCTGACAATGTTCATTTTTTAATGAATAGTGAAAAATACTGCATTCTACATCAAAACTGCTTTTTAATCTAATTTATTTATATGATAAGATTATCTTTTGGATTGGTCTTAATGTGTAATATGAATATATTTTTACCATTTTATCCAATGGTGGTCATTGGAATCAATTTCACTTTGAAATTAGACTTAAACTGGTGTCAATCTTTTGATACTTATTGTTTTGTAAAAACACGCTATTTGCTCTGACAGCGGGAATTAATTATTAAATTAATTAATTTGACTTATATGTATTGAATTTTGTAAAATAGACTTCATTTTTGAATTCTGAATATCAAATATAGCTTAGGGTGAATTTTTGGTAATTTTCTGAAAAACTCCAATTTTTTATGAATAGTGAAACCACTAAGTGGTACTTATAAAGACTGATTTTCTGTTTAAATGAAATTTTGCCATCATTGTGTTCTGAATTTCAAAAATACGATATACATGGTTGTCATTAAGAAGTAAAATGTGGTTCAATGAGATTATAATAATTTTTTGGTGAATAGTAACTTATTAAGTTCTTAATCGTGATTAGTGGTAATTAGTGTAGTTTAAGGTATAAATAATGCTTCAATAATATGAAATGACCTAGAAACATGTCCCAGCCTTATTGGTTGTGTCATGGCCGACCAAGAAAATCCATTTGTCAACTTGGGGACCCCATGGAGACACTTTGGTTTGGAAATGACATAAATAACTTTTTATTAAATGTTAAAGTAAAAATGACACAAACAAGAGATGTTTTACGAAAACAATTTTTACATGGGGTTATAAAGATCAGAGTTTTGATTATAAATAGTCATTGGAAATCTAAAAAGATTTCCTACATTATAGTATTTTTTTATGATTTTTAGACATTAAATAAATTAAATTATTTATGACATAATAATGATGCAGCGATGACATCATTATTTGAGGATTTAAATAAAATGGAAAGATAATGTAAAATCTATGAACTACACATGTCCAAAACCAATTGGATGAGTGGATTTAGAACCCTTATCACCTTAACCACGAATTCTATCAATGTGGGACCTTTTAAAACCGAAAAACATTTTCAAATAAAGTAATATTTCTTTACTTTCCAAAAGTGCCCCTCCTCTCCTCTTATAAAAGGCCCCCACCTCTACCTCATTTCACACACACCTCAAGCCTTTGGCTCGGCCAAACCCTGCCCATTTACTCTCTCCACATCCCTCTCCTCATCCTAGAGTATTCCCTTTGGGCAGAATCCTTTCAAATGAAGCCTTTAGGTTCAAATCAAAAGGAGTTACACGTTTAAAGGTAATTCATTCTCTCATGTTCATTTGTTTTATTTTGCTTCTCCAACCCCCTAAACTCTTTTTATTTACTTATTTTGTAACAACACCAGTATCTTAAATATACAAGGATGTTGTTATAATATTTATTTGAGCTACACTCTCACACAACTACATCAAATGGTTAAAGAACATACGGTTTCCGTGGATGGCGAAATTCTGCCTCCCGAAACGATGATTGTTCAACACTCATTTAACACCTTCAAAGGTGGCCATTATGATGTCACTGTTTTTATATATGATATATAATATGTTTATGTTTTCCTTAAGCTTCTGGTTTTTTCATTTTGGGCGTACCTTTATGGTTTCCATTATGGGTAAACATGATATCTTCATTTTAGGAAGTGCGGACTACCGCCCCCTGAAAGTGATTTGATTCGTTAATACCATATGTGGGATGTGTAAAGGATAAAGTTAATGATATTATATATGTTATTATACTGGAATTATAATATACTCTTATATCATTATGATTCCATTCCAGAAAATATTAAATAGAAATGGAAGTAGCGTTTATGCGTACGTACGGCTTACCGTCTCCATGAACGGTGCATTTCATTTCTTACCTATAAATGATTATGTAATATTATAAATGCATGTATGTACTGGATATATATGACATATATGATATCTACATCATGAATACCATTCTGGATATAATGAACCTTTGACCAAATTAACAACATGTAAGTGTAAGAAGTCTATTTTTGAATTAAAAACCAAATACCGACAAAATGAACATTATTAACTTAAATGATTACATGATGTTCATAACATGGTATAAAAGGAATAATGAACTTGAAAAAGATTCATAAGAAAGTAGAGATTAACTCAAGTTTATTATTCAGGAGATTAAAGAACGGTCGGGTCAAGTCGGATACGAGGTATGGGACTTCGTCTCAATCTCCTTTCATTGAGGCATATTTTTTTATACACAACCTTCTTTTATACGGTGTATAAACCCCTTTGACTTTTACGTTTATCCAAAAGTAATCTTTTTTATACGAAGAGTTTTACTAAATGAAAAAAGGGAATGTTTTTGTCGTACGTATGCGGTGACAACGACTTCTCCGCCGCCATGACCGTTATTTGAGTTTCAGCTTCCTCTACAAGTCATACCTTTTTTTTAAATGAAAAATAAATACCATGTTTTACTTTGGTATTAAAAATGGTTTTCATAACGTTTTTATTATATCGATGTGTTGTATTGATATCTTGTGATTGAAATGTGGAAATGTTATGTTTCCTTTATGCATGTTTTATGTGATATGATTATGTTATGGTTCTTGGGAATTATTACGAAGACGGGTGGTTCCGTGATAAACTAAGGGCGGGTGAGCCCGTTATAGCTCTCCAATGCATTGGGTAATGCGAAGGAGTGAAACGTTAAGGTTTCTCCAAATAGATTTTAGGGAATATACTATGTTGGGTATTCCAAACGTAACCAAGAGGGTTACTCCCTACGTAAGAATGTTATGAATGCCTCACGTTACCTTTATGTCTTATGATTTCTATGATTTATTCATTATTTTATGAGGTATGTTAAAGTGCCTAGGTTTTATGGGTAATGTATGATTTCATTATTATGTATATATGAACTCATGATTCCTTTCCATGTTTTTTTTATAACTCATACTGAGTTTTTATGCTCATCCCAAGTTTTTGAAATGTTTTTCACAGGTCAAGGGAAAGGTACATGATAAGATGATAGAGTCAAGGATGTGTCAAGAAACAATCCATGTTTTATTTTAAATGTGTTTCCATTTATGGGAATGAAGAATACTATCTTTATGTAACCACTTTGTTTATATGTGGAATGTAATGCAAGTTTTATGATCTAATTCTCTAAAACTCTAAACCCAAAAATATCCTCAATGTGTAATCTTGTAATAACTCAAGATTAAGTAAGGTTTAAGGATAAGGCCTTATAATTATTCAGGTCATTCTCTATTTTCATTTGGATTTAACTTATTTATTGTTATTTGTTGTTACTTTTTGATTGATGGTATAGTTTATCCATGAAAAATATTGTGTCCTCACTACTAGTGGGAAATATTTGGCCTACTGGGAGGAATTATTGAGGTCACCTAGCAAATCAGCTTTTGTCACTGGTTTGTGGAACCCAGGATGGGACATTGCATGAGCACTCCAGATATATTCATGGGGATGATGCATGAAGTATTTCATGAGGTTAAATATAATTTATTATGGCCTTTATTGACAACATACCAGTATACTCCATGACTAATGTGGAAAATGTAGATCATATTCTAGTGGATCTAAGAGTTATTCTATATCAACAGTTATTCAAGATACTATGAAATAATGAGTTATATTCTTCAAAATATCGTTTCATTTGAAAAGACGAGTCCCATCATGGTGTATCAATATTTGAATTGATTTACTCTATGGATTTTTAACAGGAATCTACCATGATATTTTCAAAATTTAATTGTTTCCTTGGGATGCTAGTATATTATAGAATATTAATCCCCTACTTCTATTATTTTAAAACTCATTAAATAGAAATCACTATAATAGATCAAGAATTAATATATACAATATAGTATCATTCGCATTTCCAATACATGAAGGAGATTTTGTTCAGTTCCTCCCTTTTTCATTTTAAAAGAATGGAGTTAATTTTGAGGTTTTATATAATGAATTACATCTTCTATTTGTTACTGACATCATGTTACAAGTTGTAGTTATTTCTTATGGGTCTCAGTAGTTATGAATCCGATAATTTACTTTTTATAAATACTATCTCATATTAGAATAGTTCATCTTTTACATAAAGTTCTGGTGGTCATACCTCATTAGATATTTCTTTTTCACTTTTTTATATTACATGTTATTGATGTATATCTTGAACTATATTTATATGAACATTTAGCAGGAACATTAGATAAAATTATAGTAGGATTTTGAAATAAATATTTATTATACATTTGGTAATGGTAAATATTGTTGTTGATGAACTACGTAGAAAATCACATAATGAATTTTTATGAGTATAGAAATTATTAGAGAGTAATTTAAGATATTTGTTTTATGAATATTGATATATGAGTGGTTGGGGTCAAAGGATTCATTTTCAATAATATTTTCGTGATGTCCTTAGAAAAAACTTTGTAGGAGTCCTTGATTACAGATAATATGTTGGATGTTTCCGGTAATGGATTAATTTATTATAATGATTGTGATGGATTATATGAGGATGATTAAAATGAAATTTTGTTATAGTAAATTATTTAATTACTTCAATATTTTTTGAGGCGTTCATCCATAATACCCACATCTCACCCATTTTGGTATATCTTGATGTGATAGTGATTTATTATTCTCTAGGATTTGAATAATGGGTGGATTGGTTTGAAGCATCTAGTTATTGATTTCTTTTATAGATGTTTGTTCTACCAAAATACGAAGACAATAAACCATGTTCCTATTGGGTTTTCATGACATAGGATATTAAAAAGAGGATTTATAATTAAATATCTATAGACATTCACACTGGTTATCTAAATCCTTATGGAGGCTACAATACTAGATTAGTAGTTTCATTAAATTTTATATATCTAAGAAACCATATAGTTATGAAGGAGCTGAATTATGTGGATGTTATTTTTAGGAATTACTAGGATGAGGTTGTAAGGATTCCCAGTGTCCCAAGGTTGATTATCGTATATCATGATCCTCATGTCACCAATATGGAGTTGTGAAGATGCCAACATGATTTTGGCTCTCAAGTATCCTTAAATCTTATTTTTTCCCATAAATGGGCTACTAGAAAAATTATACCATCTAAACTCTTTAATAGATGTTTCAAAATTATGTAATATTTTTTTTGGAATTTGGATTATTGAATCTAGTTGATTTTCTCTATAGTAATAATATTCACAAGGCTATTTGTATGGTACTATTTAAATCTTTATATATCTTAATATTTTTAAAATGACCCTGAACATAATATCCTAGAGATGGTGGTAACATTATTACATTTATACAAAAAAACACGCTATCAAATCCTGAAGTATCAAATCATTTTTTAGTCATACAAAAACACATACATATTTGAATCATTCATTACAATTTTAAAAATAAAATACTTCATAGTATTTTCATTTAGAACACATTAATTAACTTTTAAATATACCTATATATCAATCAGAATAGATATCATAAAATCATAGGAATGGAAAACACAAGAATGTGGTGAGATAAGATGATCTATAAGGGTATTCATACAAAATATTATATAATATAAAATAAATAAAAAATAAGATGTAAATTATTAAAATTCAGAAAATATTCCACATAACTAATACCATAAAAATAAGACTAAATCAATTTATAATATAGAAACACAAATAATCATATGGATATTTATAAGTAGTTTCATAATTACTGGAAAAATAATGTTCGACATCATAATCATACCATTATGGCCTAATGTATATATGTCCAGAATCTACACACTCAAATCCATTTTTGAAAAAAAAAATTATTTTTCGATAATTGATACTGATAGTTGTGGCCAATTTTATTTATACTAAAGGTTTAAAAAATTAAATGGTAATCATTGATCACATTAATTATTAACGGTTATTTAGAGTTAGAGGTTAACAGAATTAATAAAATTGTATACATAATAACCACTAACTTCAGTAAATGATAATTTATCCTACTTAACCTTTATTTTCTAATTTCACATAAAATAATCTCTATCATCCCTATAAAGTATATTTAAAATATAATTTTCACACCATAATTTCATGATAATATGTTTAAATTGAAAAATAATAAGGGTAAAATGAAATAATTTATACGTGTAAACATAATCGTTAAAATGTAACCGCCATTAATGAACATAAGAAGTGCATAAGTGTATGATAACATAATCAGTGTACATGATACAATAAAAAAATAATAAAATACCCAAAAAAGTCATTACCAATGGAAAAAGTATTCATAGTTAATAATAACGATCCATGATATATTAATATTGATGACAGGAAACAATATAATCTCATCTAAATAATAGATAAAATTAATTTATTTCATGGAATATCAACTTTTTAGATCACTATTAGGACCCATAAAGAACACATAAAAATGAAATAACCATGTGGTAGAATTTTTTTCTAATACTTCATAGAACATAATAATTAAAAAAACATTAGATCACTATCTTGAAATACCCATCATTTATGATATATTGGGACCACCGAATGGTATATAGGAACACTCATCCTATTATATATAATAGGATCACCCAGTTTTATCGGGTCTAACCCATCTTTTATAATAAATAAGAACCAATACATGAACATATTACATAGATCATTCATTATAAAACTAATAGAAAAATTATTCATTCATTTATGACATGATTAACTATTGGGAAATAATTTGGTTTCATGTGAATCTCTTTGAAATAAGAATAACCCAAGAAGAAAAACGTTCAATAATACCATATTTTTAACATGTTTTACTCATAGAAAATAAATGGGTACAACAAAAATATCATAGAAACCTGGTTAACATGTGGAAATGAAATCAGATTCCAAAAAATCTTTTTTAACTATGATCAACTTGTGTGAATGAAATGACATCCATATAAATCTCATTCAAATAATCATAATCTCTCTAGAAAAATAATGAGGATTATATCATTACGAAGAATCCCTGTTAGTGTTGTAGTAAAATTAATGATTTTTTTTGTAATTGAAGTGAGATACTAATAAAATCCCATCAAATAAATTTAGTGGAAAATAACATTACAATGTTTTTTAAAAATTATTTTTATAAACTATAAATTCAAGAAAAAATGTTTACATTTTTTTAGTGAAAATAATCTTTGAAACATACAATGAAATATTTAAAGACATATTAATAATTTCATTAATAAAATATTATTTACATATAAAAAAACTATTTTAAACAATTTTAAAATACAATTTCTTTTAGAAGTACTTTTGAATCATATAAATGAATCTTTATATATTCTAACATCTATTATGGATTAAAATTACCTTCATTTTGTATATATTAAAAGAAAAAATCGTTTCACATTTTTGGTAAAAGACAAATGGGGTTTTTTTTATAATACATGTCAACTTTTTTGAAAACATCTTGGAAATATTAAAAAATGTGTAAAATGTATTTATTAAATAATTTATATAGTTATAAAAAAAATTAACTTTTTTGGTAAAGCATGGTTTATGATGAAATGTTTTTTTCAATTGAAGAGGAAAATAAATATAATTTCTCTAAAAAATGATTTCTCAAATATGTTATAGTCCAAATAGTGTAAAAATTTCACTATTACATGAAAATATAATTAATAGCCAATGGAAAATAATTATCTTGAGAAAAATTTAGAGGAAGATCATTTGATTTCAATATTATTTTTTAATCATAATTAATTCCCAAATTTAATGAAAATGTAACATAAAATCATACCATATTGGTAACATTGAATCATAAAAACCATTAAAGGATAAAACTAAATAAAATAAAAATTATAACAATAATGGTTAAATTAATGATATTACATTTTAATGGGTCTATATGTACAATTTATCAAAGTCTATAGGCCCGTAAAATCAAAATATACCTCAATAAAATTAAATTGAAATTAAGTCTATTGCTTTGTAATTCATTTTGAGAAAATGATCACTAACCACCTATATAATGTTTTATGCATATTAATATCCTATTCCAGAAACATATTAATATATATATATCATCATTTAATATTCTATTATAACATATTATCACCATAATCATTCATTATTTTCATTTTTTTGGAGTTCATTGCCATATTTGATCATTTGTGTTTCACCATGAAAGATCTAGTTATTGTGAATATTATATAGTTCTATCATCTATAATTTTATAATCATGATATAGTAACCTTATTTTTTATAAATTATACTTTCAATACCAATCATGAAATATGGTTATGAAAAATGGAATTAGTTACTATCATGAATAATATTAGTTGTATGTACATATGAGTAACATTTCCATTTCCAATGATCATTTTCAATAGAGGTGTGTATTATGTTAATATTAATTAATTATCATAATATTATATATACCATATTATTTTCTTAAATTTACGTATATATCTTATTTATTTTTTCAGTTTATGAAAAGTGAGTCACATCATTTCATGAAGGTGCTAGTCCACACGTAGACAAACAATGTTACAATCCTTCATTGAGTGAATGTATAATAAAAAATGAAATATATTATATTTATATATTTATAAATATTTAATAATATCATAATTATTTCATAAATACTTATCACAATACATCTAGTTTTTTTAAAGATGAATCACATTTCACATGAGGTTGTAGTATTCCATACAATGAATTGATATTATCATATCCCCTATAAAATTAAAAATAATAAATATATATTCATATATGATATAAATTTTATATTGGTATAATTGTGTTTTAAATTTATTATATTTACATATTATCAATCATAATGCACACCCATGAGATGTGATACTAGAAAAAAATGACATCGCTTCGATATGCGGTAATATATAATACCCATGAACGATGATTTCATTTCCAAAAGGGTGGAAGTGATGATAGTTGTAGGTAAGTAAATTTAAATAACAAAATATAATAATATGAAACATACAAGTGAAATTATATTACAATGTTTTAATAAAAATTTATTTTAGTGTAAGATGAAATAAAATAGTATCTCTCTTCATATGACATTACCTACTCTTCGTGTAACATCATTTGAATAAAACCAAAGGGCGATATTGGTTGGATTTATGCCAAAACTATGACTTATTATATTATATAATGTAATTAAAATTATATTTACATGGAATTTTGAAACTAATGTGTTCTAATGTTGTGCAAAGAGTAGAATATGAGGTGGCCTTTTATAAGTGATGTAAAAGGCTCACGTTTATATTTTAAAATAATGAATTCAACTACGTGTTTTTCATTTAGAAAATATAAACTAAAAGAAATATATTTATAGTAGAAGTTATTGGGTCATAATATGGTTAGAAATTATATTTAAAAGTAGTGAATATGTAATTTTACACCAAAATTTTATTGTTTAACTACTAATAAATACATTTTTACATCAATTGTGGTAAATATTTTTTACTATTTTTTATATTAACATTAGAAAAAAATTAGGTTCGATTTTTATGATAATATAAATTTTTCTAATTAACATTATGGAATATATTTTTATAACATAACTTCATATTAGATTAAAATTTTAATTTTAAAACAAAACTGACAAAGGTGATAAAAAATATGTGTTTCAAGAATGTTATTTTTTTCAAGAACCATAGGATCTCATATAAACTATATATTTAATTAATATAATTTTATGAATATAACATAAAAATTATTTAAATATTATGAATAAATTTTGTTTTAATAATTCCATTTTGGGGAGATTTTAATTAATTAATATGGTGAATCATTATGTACATTAAAATTATCATAAAAACACATTTTAAACCAAAAACATACATATAATAAAATAAAATATAATAGTGAGTAAAATTTATCTGAGTGGGTTATACATAAATACTGAAAATTTATGTTACATTAAATCATCATAAATAGATATTTTAAATTTTAAATTACATAGTGTTTCTAAAAGAAATTACATTTAAAAAAAATTAACTCATTATTGATAAATAAATATTTCTCGAAAAAAATTCCAGAATTTCACCAAAATAAACTTTTCATATGAAAATATATAAAATTATGTTTGATTTAAAAAATATATTTTCAAAAGTATTCATAAATAAATTATATTTTTTCATAATGAAATGAAGTACAAATAAATGTAGAAGAAAAAATATTTTTTTGAGAATTAATTCACGTTTCAGAAAATAGATTGATTGTTTAGTGAAATTTATCAATATTAATATTGAATAAGAAATATATATATATATATATATATATATATATATATTTACTTTCAATACCCACAAATATAATGGTGTGGTTATAATTTTTTTTATATATATATATATATACTGTGGGCAATATAGTACAATTGGTGTGTAGGGAATACGCAAATGAGTATAAAAAAATTGAGATTTCTAGATCCATGAGTTGTTTAATAGATTAAATTTATATAAAATAATACATATATTGTTTTCTTTGTGAGTTAAATTCTTATCTAAGGTCAGTGTTGTGTGTTTTTGGTTCAATTTAACATAATTTTATTCATATATAATCTGATTTATTCACATCCCCCTTTAATAAATTTCATAACTGCTATTTGAGAATTATCTGGATAATCAAAGAATAGAAATTTGGAAATTCATTTTTAATAAATTTAAATCAATAAAAAAAATTAATAAAATATATAATTGAAAAATTTCAATGGAATTTAAAATTAGAAACAAAAATAAAGCATAATCAGTTTTTAAATAGGATAAAAATGGTGGGAAGTGAATTATTGCACTTGCAAGAAGGACCTAAATAATTATGGATAATTATTTAGTTCATTGATCAAAAATAATTGATTTATAAAAAGATTTTAATGGGAATCAAAACTATATACCTATAATAATTACAAAAAACTATATTAATCACCAATTATGAATGTAATATGTTATTTTTTTGATTGAGTATCCTCTTCCTAATGGTGAAGAATTATTTCACCATATAGAATAAAATTATAGTGAAATATAATTACATGACAATTATAAATTAATAATTTCCACAAAAATCTATCTTTTTCTCCTAATAATGAGTATTCAATATGATCATTTATGGGTGATGATCTAAAAATGAACTTTTAAAGGATAAAAAAACCATAAAAGTTATAATAATATATTCCACCTATATTTTAACATTAACAAAAACAAAAAGGTTTAGAACATTGTAATATAATTTTCAATACAGGTAAACTATCATATAATGAAATAATATATCAATATATAAACATAAATAGTAATAACCAATGTACAAACTAAATGATTCCGGGAATGAATAACAATATATCAAAAATCTCCTAAAAAAATATAAAACCATGTGTCAACCTCAATGTTTATATAATGATTTTCATCTTACATTAATAAATTATTGAAATATCCTTTCAAAATAACATTAGTAACATAGTCACTATATCACCCTTCAAAACAATGGATGGATATATATGAAAAAACTTGTTTTCCCATAATTACTTCAAAATCCAATATCCTATAAACACTATAGGTTGTCAACAAATTAAATCTTATGGCGACAACATTTTAAATTCATAATTCAGGTCAAACAGATGATTTAAAATACACTTCAAACTAATAAAATGTCTTATAAAATGTCATTATTTTCATTATGATTTCATTACATAAAACCACAAAGGGGTGTCTATTTATTTGAACATATGATCCTCTGTAAGCATAATGACCTATAATGGTACCCATAACTCCAAAGATAACCTCACCATAAAAATTATTAATCACAATTTTTATGATAACCAAACCTTGAAACCGATAATAGATTTCTAGATCACACAATCCATGATATGGTTCTATAACCATAAACACATCATTTTTGTCTTTGATACAAATAAATGTGACCATGGTTTTTATATTTCATATGTTAAAAAATCATAATGTATAATTGGATAACTTAGATTCTCAATGACCTTCTATGTTTTTATATTTATAAAATTTAGAAAACGACTTTACAATCAATACCCATGTCTTTAAATTAGAATTATGGTTACTTATCCCAGCCTGTTATATTTCACATTATGTAATTTTTATAATCCATATAAAATCCCTTCCATATATAAATCTTCAACATAAATTATTTATAATCTAGAGAATATAAAAAATATGAAGGGTGGGATCAAATTCTAATTATGGGTAAACATAAGAATTAAAAAGTTAATGTCATCAATGAGCATAGTAAGTGAATGATGGGATAATGACATAATAAAAATGTATGAGAAAATAAAAAACAATATATACCAATTAATACCTAAATCATAAATAAAAAAACATGTTACAAGGATTTAAAAAATTAAATATTCTTCAGAATAAAGAATCATGAGCCACATGATATTAATTATGATCAATGAATACACTATAAATCCATATAAATCATAGAGAAAAAAATTGGCATCTTGAAATATTATCTTTATAGAACACTAAAATCACCCCTAATAATGGAAAAACTTACATTAAACGTCAATAATAGTATTATAGAAAAATTAAAATTTTCAATTTGCATTGGAGAACTATGTGGGAGAACCCATTATTTAAGCTATACCAGGATCACCTAGTAAAATATGGGAACAACCATCTTATAAGCATTAATGGGATAACCTGGTGGAATTTGGGTGCACCCATTATATAAAATATCAAACCACCAAAAATGAAAATAATAAATATATTTCATAATAAATAGAATATATATAATAAAAAAATTTATAATGTGATTCTTCCATTGAAAATATATTGGTTTTATGTCAATAACATTGAGATATTATTAAACTATCAATAAATAAATGGGTTCGATAACATTATTTTCAATGCATGGCTAACAAGTAGAAAAATATTTTTTCTATAATATTCTATTTGATTATTCATAACCCCTGGAAAAATTATGTTACATAATAATCTCTTTGAAATATGATTAACCAATGAAAAAGAAAGGGGTTCATTATAAATCTTTTTTAAATAATCTTAATCCAACCAGAGTAATATTGATTTTAGTATCATAAAAAATATCATCATTAGAGTATGTGTAACAATAATGGGTTTTCATGTTGATGAATGTGTAAACAAATAAGATAGCATTAAATAAAATTCATTGGAAGAACTTTTAATTTTGAGAAGAATCACTTCTTAAAAATGGAAAATTCACAAAATATAGTGAAAATAATTTTCATTTATAATAACCATGGAAAAAATATATATTTATTTAAAAATAATATAAAACATTTCATAGGGATGCTATATATTCCATTTTCTAAACAAATATTAAAATACATTTAAACTACAATTATTTTGAAATAATCATTATAAAATATAGTGGAAAAAATTAATGAAAATAATGTTCATGATGGATAATAATTCTATTTATTTCATTAAATGTTAAACAAAGACAACATTATCATTTTTTGAAAAATAAATATTATAATTATTTATAAAATTACTTTAATATTTTTTTAAACGTTTTTTAAAATGATAAAATAGTGTAAATGTTAGTTTAATGAATCATTTAAAACAAATTAAATAAATTTTGGTATTAGTTTTATAAAAAATTGTTTTTTAACAAAAAGGTCTTTTGACTAAAGAGAAGGAAAATATGCCTTTTCATAATAATGTTTACTCAATTATTTAATGAAAAAAAATTGTTTTAAAAGAATTTTTTACATGAAAATATTACGAATAACCAGATGATATGAAAAATACTTAACATCCATGATAATTAAATCATAATATTTTAACATTGGATACATAATCCTAAATTTTCCAAATAATCAATGATATTTTAAAACAAAACTATTACCATTTTAGTAATTTTGTATCATAATCACCATGAATGGATAAAATTAAATTAAACATAAAATATTTTGATAAAAAATAAATAATGATATTATATTTCAATGGGTCCATATATACACCACATAAAAACATTTAGGTGTATTACTTGAAAATATTCTTAAATGAAATGAAATAGAGACGAAGTCAAGTACATCCAACTTCATTTTGGTTGAACCTGATTTAAACTCTTGTATAATAGTATTAAATGTATGATTAACTTATCCAAAAAAACTTTTTTAATATTTATATTGTCATTTATTATCATTTTCAATCATATAATCACCCTTTGTTTAATAATTGGTCACTATTTTCCAGGTTTTGTGTGTTAATAACATTATTTTCTAGTGCATATTCATAATAAATGATATTTTTCATGAAAATATTATATATTTATATCAAATAAATAATAATAACCATAAAATAATTATCATATTTTTTGATCAATTATTATTTTACTAAAACTCATGAAAAATAATTATGAAAATAGAATATGTTACAATCATGCAGACGATATGTCAAATGTAAGCATGGGTAACATTTATATATTTCAGTTATCATTTTTTAATGGAGGGATGTAATTTTTATTATCATTCCATAATTATATTGATATAATATATAAAATATTATTTCATATGATATACTTATATATATCATTTATGTGGTTTGGTGATGAAAGTGGAGGCACACCCTTTGTATGGGCAGTTTTCCACACATATAAGAACCATGATATGATATTTCATTAGGTGAAAATGTAATAAGGGAAATGATATATATTATATTTTAAAAATATGAATATGTCATGAATATCATGATTATGTTAGGTATGTCACATATAATCATTTTCTTTTATCATACTACATTCCATTTACTTCATTCATGAAAGATGAGTCCCATCCTTTCATGATGCAGTAGTCCTCTGTTTCCATGAGTGAATTTATAGAATGCAATATAGAATGTATATTTAAAAATATATATATTTATATATAATTTATTTACTTTTTTATTATAAAAATTTTCTGAATTTTATATTTATAGTTTGTATCCATCATCATAACCAACCGTCAGAGGCTTTAATTGAAAAAATTAATTCCATCAGTTCATGAGGTAGTAGTCCACCATACACATGAATAATGATTTTGTAACCCATTTAATGAAGTTTTGGGATGTTTTTAATACATTTACATAACCATAAAAAACAAAATTTATCAAATATAATTACTTCATTATATCATAATTTTTTTTGATATTTAGTGGAGGTGATGAAAGAAATAAAAAAACACTCATTGAAAGACATACTTCTTCTCCAGGGGTATTATTAAAATTTTCACTAAAGGACTTCAATATATAGATTAATAACCATTATAATATTTTTAGGGAATTATAAAAGTAAATTTTTTTTTCAATGGGCCAAACCGTGGGGCTATATGGTGTTAAGTGATGAAGATATGGGATGTCCTTATAAAAGTGAGGCGAGTAGAACACTTGTAAATTAAAAAAGGTATAAATTCCACGTAAAATTGTTTTATTTTAAAGGGTTCCAATAATGGTATATTATCATGAATTAAATTTATTAGGGTTTATTATGTCAATGGAATAAATTTTACAATTTTCAATTTGTAATTTAAAAATTATCTTTTTAAATAGCCCTAGCAAAATCCAATTTTACCTTCCCCAGAGTAATTATATTATTCACATTTAATTATTCAGGTCAGTTAGAAAATTACATTAACATATAATATAAAATAAGTTATTTAGATTAAAATTCCTTAAACTATTGTTTCGATTTTCATTCAAAGAACTGGAAATGTTGACATAAATACTAGTCATGATGACGTAGTGAGAAAGCGAGTTTTCAATGAAAAAGTATTCAAATGTAAATAGTCTTTATATCCAATTTCAATATGAATTTGATTATAATAAAATAAAATTTATTAATAAATATTATAATGAAATAATTTTACTGTAATTGAAATTTAAAATATAATTTAACTTTACAAATAATTTAACCAAAAATAATTTTTTTGATTAGCATTTAATTTTTTTGAGTATTTTTTATAAAATTTATTCTTTTTAGAAAATTTTAAAAAATAAACATAAAAAAATTATTAAATTATTAAACCAAAATTGAATTTTAAATTATAAATAAATGTTATAATATTAGAAAAATATATATTAAAAAAATTTAGATTCAACGATGAAGTGTGATTTGAAGAATTGAATTTTTTAGCCATTAAATTATTTTATATAAACTTTATATCTAATATTAATAATTTAGTTGAAATATTTTACATTTTTTGATATAATAAATATATAAATCATTACATTAATTAATAGATTGGGTTTATTTTAATTAATTAAAATGGAGAAACATTTTTCATTTAAAATATTTGTTAAAAAATCACTTTTCTAAACAAATAAACAAACATATAATACTATACAAAAAATGATGATTAAAATGTAATTTAAATGATTAAATATAAATATAATATATAAATGTTATGTTATATAATATTAAAAACAGAATGTGACATTAAAATTACAATATTAATGGTAATAAAATCACATTTTTTTGAAAATCATTATTTATCACAATTCAATGAAAAATAAATATCTCCCAAAAATTCCATAAATTTCACACTATGTAAATATTGATAAAATAATTTCCAAATATATTTTCTATTTTCTAAATTAAATTATTTAATATTCGGTTGGAATTAGAAAACACATTAAAATCATGCATGGAATGCTGGAAAACATGATCCAAGAGTGTAACCCATATCATATGATTTAATTTTATTTTCCACGGAGACTCAATATAGTTATGGATTATAATTTATTTATAACTAAAGTAAATTTATTGGATATGTTTCATGAAGATAGTTCATGCATCCAGTTTGCAAAATTTTAATTCATGGGGCTCCATTCACGCCTGTTTGAAGGATGGACAATGCCCTCAGTGAGTCCAATAGCTCTTTTCCACTTTGTGAACCCAGAAAGAGTACCACTTCTAGTTCAATCGTTGTTTGATAACCATAATGAACCCCATGAGTAATAGATAGATACTAAATGAATATTTCAATATGGGTTGATGTCATTTAATATTTCACCCTTATACGGCCCAAACATCCACCCATGGATTACCATGATTCAAGATATTCATCTAGACATCCTAAAATACCATTATTCGGCATAATATTCTTAGTTACTTTCCATTTTCATTAGTTGATATTCTTCTAATGGATATCCCGAGTACCTTGAGTATATGAACTCTGGAAGAAATCCCCAAACCCTATCACATAACTCTAATGTGATGATGAACCCATAAAGGGATATTCTTTATTATGAATTTCACTAGGTATTTCTATGAATATTACGTATATCAGTCCCCACTACATGAAATTTTATTATATCATACTATATAATTAAGGAATATAATTCCCAACACATCAAGCATAATATGCCTTATTCCATTACCATGAGAAGACACTCCTCAGTCTGAATAACATGACTAAAAACTATAGAATAACATATATCATAAATATAGGAATCATCATATAAAAAACATGGGATTCTTTATGTTTCAAATGTGAGATGGATTATTCAAGGATAATGATCCAACCCACAGAAAGACACCATGGGATTCATTATGCTTGAGACCCTATCATACCCACTGACCATTCAGCAAGTCGAGATGCCCTCATGACATAACATGATGAAGGCAACATGGGATGCTGAATAGATTCACCACATCCTTCCAAATGACATTAGACAATAATCATAAATCATTCAATAAAAACTGTATTCTCTTAGTACAAGAAATAAGAATGACATGATGGTAATCATATAAGTGTAACACCCATCTAGACCCACATCCTCGTAGCTTGATTAAACGCATGTGCCTTCCATATATATCTATGCCCCAACATTAACTCTAACATTAATCTTTATGTGTGAAATCCCCAGCAAATTTACTCATCCATGTGACACATCAATGTGTATGCCATTGTCACACACTCAAATCCTCATCTGTAATACTGAACTACTCCAAACAATGTTGGCTTTAATTCCTAACCAACAAGGTTGTGTAGGTAGCCTCCCAGTAGTTTAAACTAAGTATCATAATTTATCTTGGTCTTCTCCATGAAACTCCATGTAAGATAATTCCTCTCACTATTGATACCAAATTTCTTCGAGTTCCATCCAAAATCATAACACCTAAACACACATAATCCAACCAAGAAAAGTACTTTTGAGATGAGAAGTTCAATATATAATATGCATACCATCCATCAACTGTGCACTCTTTACTAAAAGATAATCCATACAATAAGGTATTAATCATTATTGTTTGGTCCTATCACAAAACCTTATAATATAGAATTGATCTACATGGGTGTTTATCCTTTACCACGACACATGGAATGTAGGACTCCTCAATGAAGTTCAATATCGACCAGTGGTAAAGATAGGTTCTCTGTATAAGTGACATACCACTCTGATCCACCTACATCAGTTGTGCGATCATCCTTCAATGTTTAATATCATACATTTATGGGACACTCCTCCAAGATCCTCTAACATATATAATTTCAATATATACATAGACAAACATTTTGAGTAAAATAATTCATCATTCAGATGTACCTTCTTGATCTACCTCCTTGGGGGTTTTTGATCTATCAAATCCACCTCAAAAAGACATTAAAATCATGACCCCAAATACCAACCTCATTAATTAAATGTGATTAATGTGGTGAAATCATTATAGGATATGTGCCTACACCTTGACCTACCACTTCAACACAAGGTATTATGGATGTGAATGCTTTAAAGATATATTCCTTTAGCATCAGATACCTTATGATCGACACATGATACCATGGGTTCATCAAATAAGATTCCACTATGAGATTCCCTACCTAGAGGAAAATTGACAGCCAACCAACACACTATGTGTCTAGAGATTCCAATACATGTTTGACATTACCATATACAATGATGAAAATTTGCTTCCCTATCAAACATAAAAAATCATAATTAACTTGTGTCCATAAAAATATGGAAATGAGAATGAGATTCATGAAAACTACTCAAATCTAAGAGGGTGAACCAGATTAGGTATCAAATTCTGAAAAAGAATACTTTGAAGGATGAAAATCCATTATGTCATCCTATCCATGAGACGAAATAACTATCAATGGTGGAAATGGAATTTGGACTTTTGAATGTTGGAATGTGGTTAAATAATCCATGATTTCCAAGATGATGTTGTAATGACCCAAAGTTTCATTAATGGAAAATCCCTCTTAATCTTATTAAATGTCTCTTTATATATTTTTTTTTTATAAAATTTCAACTTCATTGGTTTTATGATAATAATTGTGACTGTTACTTTTATAGCCTTTGAACAGTGATCACATGATTAGTATAAATATAGGACTTTAACAAATCCAATTTACTCAGACAAAAGAAGCGATGGCCTCATCCAGTAGAATTTCCCCATATGAAGCCCATTTTTCTGAGCTTAGAAAAGAGGTGGCATCTTTGGGCTTCACCCTTTGACCAAGCCCAAGCTGAGCTTCATCATGTCAATCTCAAACGTGACCGTGTATGGGAAAAGAGGAAGTTGATTGAAATTACCACTCGAGCGATGTTATCTGAGCCACCCCAAGAGTCTGTCACCATCGCACACCTTACCCTTAGGTCTTATGCGGCTGTTTTAAGGGGTTATGTAACGAATAAGTAATACTATATTCATGTACATTATTTTTGTATATAATAATGAATATAAATTCTAGTCATTTTTGATACATTATAAATAGTTTTTAAAGCACAAATGGTGTTTTTAATAATTATTTAATTACGAAATTTATTTTATTAAATTAAAGGGTTTTTGAATTATATAATATTTAAATAAAATAATAATATTATTATTAAATTAATTTTTATTAAATATAAATGATATTATAATTTTATGAATGCAATTATAATTTTTATTAAGGTTTAAAAGCCATTTCTGTCAAAACCCGTGGATTTTCGATAAATGTCAGTTTTTATTTTAAAGGTTAAAATTAAAATATTTATAAAATTATTTGGATAAAATGAATGTCATTTTTGTAATCAGGACGTTGAAATTATCCAACGGTGAATTTTTCATAATTTTCTAAGATAGTCAAATTTTTGGGTAAAAATTAAATACCGTTTAAATATATAATGTGTTTTATGACATCATAATGACCCAATAGTTATGTAATAAAATACAATAATCTTTATGTT
This sequence comes from Viscum album, assembly GCA_963277665.1. Classification (NCBI taxonomy): domain Eukaryota; kingdom Viridiplantae; phylum Streptophyta; class Magnoliopsida; order Santalales; family Viscaceae; genus Viscum; species Viscum album. The sequence goes on from OY728145.1 coordinate 1,645,893,823, forward strand.
CGGACAATATATGTTTTAACATTAAAATAATGTTATTTTTGGTTTGTTTGACTTACTTTTCAAAGCATTAATGGACCCCTCAAGACTTATTCAACACCTTGCCTTTTTAAATTAATTTCTATGGGAGTGTGACTCACCTCCACATAAGCAAACCTAATATTTTAAGAAGTTAGGAATTTGGACATATAAAATAGTGTTTTTATTTTCCCTTTCCAAAAACCATGGGCAAAAACCATAGGATGGTTTGTGGTTTGGATTAATTCAATGTAAGGGGACCCAAACCTAAATAATAAAGAATTCCCTCACCTTTCCTATATAATCCCACCCAAGCTCCAACTTCCTCCCCACTCAAAACCATTAGAGTTCGTCCAACCTCTGCCCTACTCTTCCTATAATTCTCCCAATGTTCCACAAGCTCCCAACAAGCCTCTCACAAGCCTCTCTCTAGCATTTGGAATCATACTTCCAAGTAAGGGTTTTTTCGTCCTTCCTCATTTTTGTCCAATTTTCTTTAAGTTGTTTTTCCCTTTTAATTTAAATTATAAATGTAGGGGTATGGTTTCTCACCTCCCTCATACTTCCCTATTAATTTTTTAATTAAGGGAGACCCTTTCTCTCTCATTAAATACCCTCCATGTACACCCATTACTATGCCGAAATTCTGAAAGGAACTTCTATCTCCTCTTTTACATTCAAGCAATACTTTTGTATCATGAATCTAAATTCTATTACAATTATTGGGACATGTATCTATATGACCTCCTTACGTTCCATTACATGTAAATATGATGAGTAACCTATTTCTCTCTCATCAACCATTTTTATGAATTCTTCTGTCACGCCGTTACGCTGCTGAAATCGCACCGATTTTTAAGCCAATGTCATTGTGTGGTGAATACCATGCCCATTTATCCATCAAGGGTATTCACCTTTATGAAAATTTACTTATTGATTTTAAAGTTTCATGTTTTAATTCCACATTCCTTTATCATGGAATAAATGATTATGTTTTATGAATCTATGTTTTATGATCCATGTGGCACACTTATGCATGAAATGAAATGTTTAAGAAGGGTGCGACCTTATAGCGCTCCAATGCATTGGGTAAAGTATAGTATCATGATACGTCATGTGCAATGAGTTTTGACTAATGATAATTCATGTACAACGAGGTTTTACTCGTGCTTTATGGAAAATGAGGATTTACTCATGCTTCATGTGAAATGAGCCTTGGCTCATGCTAATTCCATGTTAAGTGTTGTTGCCACATTTCCATGTTATGATTATCTTGCATTATCATGCCTTTATGTTCATGTTTTTCTTATGATCTATTGATATGCCTATTGTCTAACATGTATTGTACTCCTCATGTTATTCCATGTGTACTCCCTTACTGGGCTTTATAGCTCACCCTTTTCTTATGCATGTCCTCAGGTTATCCCATGCAATGCTAAGTACGAAGGAATGTAGTGGTAATGTAAAGAAAGTTTTCAATAAAGATGTTGTATTTCATGTTTAAATTTTTTATGTAATGATCCTAAGCCCCAAAGACACTAAACCCTTCTATCTTCATTGTTGTATCAGGTGATTTTTTATGTAATAAATCATGATTAATTTGGTAATAAAAGAAGGGTTGTCATTGTTGGTATCAGATGATAGGTTTAGTTATTTTTGGGATTAGGAAACCCTAGTAAAGCCTTAGATACAAGACTCTGTATAATAAAAACATCCCTAAGTTTTGGTAAGTACTGAGTAAGTGGTTTATCAAACAAATACATCCCTTTCTGGATACGAGCAGATGGAGGCGGCTCTGGCACAGATGTATCCTAGGGGTAAAAACCGAAAACACCGCTTTGAGCTTGACTCGAATGGGAACTAGTGCACGAAAACGGGCCTTGTTATACTCTTGGTTACGAAACTCCCTGGGGATATGTTTTGATAAATTCACAAGCTTAGTATGAACCCTTATTAAGGGAATTAAATAAATTCCCTTAAGAATATATGTTAGAAAGTAGATCATAAAAAGCCTAGATTGAAGCCTATAGACTCTTGACTAAGGAAATAAAAGTTTATATATAAGTCATCAACTTTTGTCTTTGGATTACCCTTTATGTGTTACCCCTAACTTTCATTTTATTCATGGCAATGGATGATAATTTCAGGACTCGGGCTAACAACTGTTGTGAAGATCAGTGTGATGACTGTACTATGGAGATTCCAAATCCAATGGGAGCAGGAATCGAGAACTTTGTCACGCTTCTCTCTCATCTAACTCATGTTTTGAATAGAAAAATGGGTCAAGAGAAATGTTCAACCCCCCCCCCCCTACGAAAGAACAAGTCGCTATCAAGTGCTTCATGAGAAAAAGGCCTCATACTTTAAGTGGATCATCTGATACCACGATCACTGAACAATGGATCAACTCCATTGAAAAGATCTTCTCCATCCTTCAATGTTCTATACATGATAAGGTTCTCCTAGCGGCTTATTGTATAGAGTGTGAAGCTAATCAATGGTGTACATTGATCAAAAATACGAAGCCTGAGGATGAGATCGAGGCGTTGGAATGGAAGAATTTCCAGAAGATGTTTTTTGATAAATATTTTCCACGCACCCTCCGGCTAAAGATAGAAAGGGACTTCCTTTCCCTCAAGAAAAAAGATGAAGAATCTGTTGTAGCGTACGAGGAAAACTTCAAAAGGCTTGCATGATATGCTTCCAGCTTTGTCGTTACCCCCAAATTCAAGGTTGACCGCTTCATTGGTGGGCTGAATCCTAACTTGCGGAAAGCATTAGCGATCCGTGACTTCGACAACTATGAAGAAATTGTTCGATGTGCCCTCAAGGTTGAAATGTAGATCGGGGAATCACAAGGGTATCATGGGGACAAGAAGCGTAAGGTGGACTTCAATGCTGGTGGTCCGATGGATAAATCCAATGGTGCTATGAAGATCCATCACCCCACTTTCCAAAAGTACATAAAGATGAAACCTAGAAATTTCCTTAAGGGGACGATAAAATGATTTAGGTGTGGAAGAGAAGGGCACCTAGCTGGTAACTATCAGCAAGAAAGAACCACGGCTGTGACAGAGGAGAGGAATGCTCCGTTCGAACCTCAAGGCATTGTTTAATGCTAAAAATTCAAATAACCAGGTCATTTTGTAAATTAGTGCCCTAATCCAAGGGTTTTCAGAGACAACCAACAACCTCCAAGGCCGCAAGGAAGAGCTTTTACCATCAGTTCTGCTGAAGTGAACCCTGACAATAATGTGGTGATAGGTACGCTGGTTATTCATTCAAGAATAGTGAACATACTTTTTAATTTAGGTTCTATGAATTCTTTTATATCTTGAATGTTTAGTAGAACAATCCCAGCACCACCACAAATCATGGAAGTAAATATATCAGTGAGTATAGAAAATGGGGCAATCATTGCATCCATTGAATATATGTCCTCCCCTGTTATAATCAGTGGATTGCATTTCCCGGAAAACCTCATCATACTACCTCTGGTGGAATTTCATTAGATTCTTGGAATGGATTGGCTTTCCTTATATAGAGCCAATATAAATTGTCGGGAGAGGGAAATCATACTCCATATGGAGAATCGACCCCCGATTCTTTACATGTGTCAGGAGGAAGATGAATCTACTTTAGCTCCATCATCTCAAGCATGGATATTAATGCCTTATGAGAATTTGTACTTGGATCATATGATTGAGTCCATGGAAGAAACCATCCTTGAAGAAATGCCTATTGTGAAGGAATTCGCTGAAGTGTTTCTCGAGGAACTGCCTGGTCTTCCTCCAAGAAGAGATGTTGAGTTCTCAATTGAACTTATACATGGGGAGCTACCAATATCCAAGACTCCATATATAATGGATGTTGTTGAGCTTGAAGATCTGAATAAACAACTACAGACGAATCTGGATAAAGGGTTTATACGCCCAAGTGCTTCACCATGGGGTGCACCAGTCCTCTTCGTCAAGAAGAAGGATGGGTCAATGCGGCTTTGCATCGATTATCATGAACTTAACAAAATCACGATAAAGAACAAGTATCCTCTCCCAAGAATCGATTACTTGTTTGATTAGATGTGTTAAGAACAATACTTCTCCAAGGTGGATTTGCGGTTGGGATATTATCAAGTAAGGGTGAAGAAGGAAGATGTCCCCAAGACTGGTTTTCATACAAGGTACGGGCACTATGAATTCATATTAATGCCTTTCAGACTCACCAATGCTCCTGCAATATTCATGGACATGATTAATAGAGTCTTTAGAGATTACCTTGACAAATTTTTGGTAGTCTTTATAGATGATATTTTAATATACTCCAAAACCAAGGAGAATCATGAGGAGCATTTAAAATCTGTACTAGGGACTTTGCGAAAGGAGAAGCTCTATGTAAAGTACAGCATGTGTGAGTTCTGATTGAAGGAGGTCTCATTCTTGGGCCATATCAATACAAGCAATGGGATATCTGTGGACCCCTCCAAAACAGATGCAATTGAGGGATGGCCGAGGGCAACATCGGTAACGGATATCCGTAGCTTCTTGGGGTTATCTGGATATTATCGACGATTTGTGAGAAATTTCTCACAATTGTACAACCCTCTTACTAAGATAACTCAAAAGGGAGTAAAGTTTTCTTGGAGTGATGAATGCGAAGAAAGCTTCAAAGAGTTGAAAAGAAGTCTTATCACTGCACTCGTGCTCACTTTACCCACAAGTGGGGAAATTTTTGTGGTATTCAGTGATGCTTCAGAAAAGTTCTTAGGTTGTGTGCTAATGCAGAATGATAAAGTTATATCATATGCCTCAAGGAAGTTGAAAATCCATGAGCGAAACTATCCAACGCATGATCTAGATTTGGCGGCGGTGATCTTTGCCTTGAAAATCTGGCAGCATTATCTCTATGGAGAGAAATGTGATATATATACTCACCACAAGAGTCTAAAATATATATTCACACAGAAAGAGCTTAATATGCACTAGAGAAGATTGATAGAACTCATCCAGGATTATGACTATTCTATACATTACCACCCTGGGAAGCGAACAACGTGGAAGATGCCCTAAGTAGAAAGGATCCAACGATTCTATCAATGATGATAATTGAGAAGGAATCAATCTTCATAGACTTGATTAAGATGGACATGGGAATCATAGAAAAGGGAACATCATCAATCCTTTCAAAAATGATTGATCAAATGTCTCTTTTGGAAAAGTTAAAGGATGCTCAAAAGGATGATATTGGAATTCAAGAAAAAGTGTAAGCTATCAAAAAAAGGAAATCCTCAGAGTTTAATGTTAATGAAGAAGGTATTGTGTGGTTTGGGAAAAGAAAATGTGTTCCATCAAGTCCGGAGCTGAAGAAGGAACTTTTGGATGACACACATAGTTAAAATTACTCTATTCACCCAGGGAGCACAAAGATCTATCGAGATCTCTGAGAAAACTTTTGGTGAGATAATATGAAGAAGGAGATCGCTGAATATACATCAATGTGCATAGTGTGTCAGAAAGTGAAGACAGAGAGGCAGAAGTCTAGGGGGATGATGCAACCATTGCCCATACTAGAATGGAAATGGTAGAACATCACCATTGACTTTGTCACCGGACTTCCAAGGACATACAAAGGAAACAATGCAATCTGGGTTGTTGTGGATCGTCTTACAAAGACTGCACACTTCATTGCTATTCGGGAGGATTTTTCATTGGATAAACTAGCACAAATATATATTAGGGAAGTGGTAAGGTTGCATTGAGTACCATTATCTATTGTGTATGGATGAGATCCAAGATTCACCTCTATGTTTTGGAAGAATCTTCAATATGCTCTGAATACTGAACTGAAATTCAGTACGGCCTATCATCCTCAAACTGATGGCCAATCCGAGCGGACTATCCAAACACTTAAGGATATTTTGAGATCGTGCTAATTGGACTTTAAAGGAGGATGGGATCAACATCTTCTTCTGGTTGAGTTCTATTATAATAACATTTTCCAGTTGAGCATCCAAATGGCACCATATAAAGCCCTGTATGGGAAAAGGTAAAGAAAATTGGCATGTTGGGATGAGGTCGGTGAACGTAAGATGGTTGGGCCAGAAATGGTCAAGGAAATGGTGGAGAAGCTAAAAACCATTCAACAGCATATCAAGGTAGCTCATAGTCCATAGAAGAGTTATGTGGATAATGGTCGACGAGAACTTGAGTTTAAAGTTGGAGACATGGTTTTTCTATGCATATCTCCATGGAAGAAGGTCACGAGGTTTGGAACGAAAGGGAAGTTAAGTCTAAGGTACATCGGCCTCTTCGAGATTCTCGATCGTGTCAGGGTTGTGGCCTATCGACTAGCACTTCAGCCTACTATGGGAAAAGTACATGATGTCTTTCAAGTATCCCACTTAAGGAAGTACATACCGGACCCTTCACATGTACTCTCTTCTAAGGTGGTACAATTGGAAGATTGTCTTTTTTATGAGGAGCAACCAGTGAAGATCTTAGATCGTAGAGAAAAAGTTATACAAAATAAGACAATGCCCCTCATCAAGGTGCTGTGGAGAAACCACATGTTTGAAGAAGCGACTTGGGAATCGGAGGAAGTGATGCAGCTGAGTTACCCACATCTGTTTTAGTGTGGGAAAAGGAAAATTTCGAGGGTGAAATTAATTAAGGGGGGAATATTGTAACGACCCAATGTTTCATTAATGTAAAATCCCTCTTGATCTTATTAAATTTCTCTTTATATAAAATGTTATTATAAAATGTCAACTTCATTGGTTTTATGATAAGAATTGTGACCGTTTCTTTTATAGCCTTTGAACAGTGATCACATGATTAGTATAAATATAGGACTTTAAAAAAATCTAATTTACTCAGACAAAAGAAGCGATGGCCTCATCTAGTATAATTTCCTCATAAGAAGCCCATTTGTCGGAGCTCAGAAATGAGGTGGCGTCTTTGGGATTCTCACTTGACCAAGCCCAAGCTGAGCTTCATCATGTCACGCTCAAATGTGACCGTCTATGGGAAAAGTGGAATTTGATTGAAATTACCACTCGAGCGATGTTATCTGAGCCGCCCCAAGAGTATGCCACCATCTCACACCTTAGCCTTAAGTCATATGATGCTGTTTTAAGGGTTTATGTAACAAATAAGTAGTATTATGTTGATGTGCATTATTTTTGTATATAATAATGAATATAATTTCTAGTCATTTTTGATAGATTGTAAATAGTTTTTAAAGTACAAATGGTGTTTTTAGTTATTATTTAATTAAGAAATTTATTTTATTAAATTAAGGGATTTTTGAATAAAATTATATTTTAATAAAATAATATTATTATTATTAAATTATTTTTTATTAAATATAAATGACATTATAATTTTATTAATGCAATTATAATTTTTATTAAGGTTTAAAAGCCATTTCTGTCAAAACCCATAAATTTTCGATAAAGGTCGGTTTTTATTTTAAAAGTGAAAATTAACCTATTTAGAAAATTATTTGGATAAATTGAATGTCATTTTTAGAATCAGGATGTTGAAATTATCCAACGGTGAATTTTTCATAATTTTCTGAGACAGTCAAATTTTTGTGTAAAAATTAAATACCTTTTAAATATATAATGTGTTTTATGAAATCATAATGTCCCAATAGTGATGTAATAAAACACTATAATCATAATGTTAGGCCAATATATGTTTTAACATTAAAATAATGTGATTTTTTGTTTGTTTGAGTTACTTTTCAAAGCATTAATGGACCCCTCAAGACCTATTCAACACCTTGCCTTTTGAAATTAATTTCCATGGGAGTGTGACTCACCTCCACATAAGCAACCCTAATATTTTAAGAATTTCGGACTTTTGCCTTATAAAATATTGTTTTATTATTCTCTTTTCCAAAAACGATGGGAAAAAACCATGGTATGGTTTGTGTTTTGGATTAATTTAATGTAAGGGGGCCCAAACCAAAATAATAAAGAATTCCCTCACCTTTCATATATAAACCCACCCAAGCTCCCACTTCCACCTCACTCAAAGACATTGGAGTTCGTCCAACCTCTTCCCTACTCTCTCTAGAATCCTCCCAAGGTTCCCCAATCTCCCAAGAAGCCTCTCACAAGCCTCTCTCTAGCCTTTCGAAGCATACTTCCAAGTAATGGTTTTTTCTTCCTTTCTCATTTTTGTCTAATTTTCTTTAAGTTGTTTTTTCCTTTTAATTTCAATTATAAATGTTGGGGTATGGTTTTTCACCTCCCTCATAATTCACTATTTATGTTTGAATGAATAGAGACCCTTTATCTCTCATTAAATTCCTCCCATGTACACCCGTTACTATGCCAAAATTCTGAAAGGAACTTCTCTCTCCTCTTTTACATTCAAGCAATACTTCTGTATCATGAATCTAAATTCCATTAAAATTGTTGGTACATGAATATATATGACCTCCTTAAATTCCATTACATGTAAATATGATTAGGAACCCCTTTCTCTCTCATCAACCATTTTTATGAATTCTTATGTCACGTCGTTATGCTGCTAAAATCGCATCGATTTTCTAAGCCAATGTCATTGTGTAGTGAATACCATGCCCATTTCTCCATCATGGGTATTCACCTTTATGCATGTTTACTTATTGATTGTAAATTTTCATGTATGAATTCCACATTCCTTTGTCGTGGAATAAATTATTATGTTTTATGAATCCATGTTTTTTGATCTGTGTGGCACACTTATGCATGAAATGAAATGTTTAAGAAGGGTGCACCCTTATAGCGCTACAATGCATTGGGTAAAGTATAGTATCATGATATATAATGTTAAATGAGTGTTTAATCATGCTAATTCATGTGAAATGAGGGTTTACTTTTTATTTATGTGCAATGAGGATTTACTCATGCTTCATGTGCAATGAGCCTAGGATCATGCTAATTCCATGTTAAGTGTTGTTGCCACATTTCCATGTTCTGATTATCATGCTTTCTCATGACTTTATGTTCATGTTTTTCTTATGATCTATTGATATTCCTATTGTATAACATGTATTTTACTCCTCATGTTATTCCATGTATACTCCCTTACTGGGCTTTATAGCTCACCTTTTTCATATGCATGTTCTCAGGTTATCCCATGCAATGCTAAGTACGAAGGAATATAGTGGTCATGTAAAGGAAGTTTTCAATAAAGATGTTGTATTTCATGTTTTATGTTTTTATGTAATTATCATAATCCCCAAAGACACTAAAAATCTTGATCTTCTTTTTTGTATCAAGTGATGTTTTATGTAATAAATCATGTTTAAGATGATAATAAAAGCAGGGTTGTCCTAGATGTGGTCCTTGTCTTTGAATGATTTGGAAAAAACAACCGAAGTATAATCATATTATTTCTTATTAAACTAAATAAAAATAATTTTTGAGGAAAATTTATTTCTAATGATAATTATATGTTAATAAAAAAATGATTGATTATTTACTAAATATTTACCTATATTTATATTCATTATGATATATATATATATATATAAAAATTTAGTTAATACTATTAAAATTTTCATTTTAATTTCAAGGTTTTAATGATTACATTTATATCATGGTTTTATTTATTCTCAATTTTTCTATTTTGAATAAGTAATTGACCTGAAAATCATGGGGTTGAATGGACCAAAATATATTAGAGATATTAAATTTATTAAAAATAAATAAATATATTATTATGTATATAAGAGTTACTTTGATATCTATACTATGTATTTCTTGTTATTTTTTTCTAATAAAACTTTATTCTATTAAAATCTAATGGTTTTACAATATATGAAGACCAAAATGATATGGAAAAAGAAATAAAAAAATTAACCCCACTCATTGATAAAATGAGATCTAAATATTCATCAAGGGCTATGACAGTCCTCACAAAAAATATACTGTTATCAATGGATTCATCTTATGATAGTGGTAAAATGCAATCATTATATACATTGAAATTGAAAAAAATAAAGCAGTATGTTAATAGATTTCACTATAAAAAACAGAAGCATAAACCATCTAGATTAATTTGAATAATGGTATCAAGTTATAAACTCCCAATAATTAATAATATTCCCCAACGTATTTTTATATAGATGAAAAAACATTTAAACTTATACATGTAGTTTTCATGTAAAAAGTACATGTTCAACATTGAAATAAGAAATTTCATACATTTTTAGAAAAACATTTATTTGATTGGAAATATGGAAACCTATAATATAAACATTGGTATGCAATAATGTTCAAAATTCTATTAACTACATTTAATAACAAAACAGTACATTTAAATTTTTTAAATAGTTAAAAAGTACCTCATTCATAATACTAAATAAAAATTCATTTATCCCATTTATAACTACTATAATATATGTGAAAAATTAGTTAATAAAAAAATGTAGAATATTATTTATATTATTTTATATATTTAATTGAACTTGTTTATATTGATGAAAAATACTTCCAACCAAGTAGAAAAAGAATTTATTTACATTAAAACATTTTATTTGTTTCTTTACTACATAAAAATTAAAAAATAAATAGAAATAATAAAATTATTATAATCAACCAGTGGAGAGGAAAATATATTGGTTTTGGGATTGAATTTTTTTATAAATCCCAATGTGGATACAATAATATAAAAAATCTTGAATAATGATGATATTGTGAAATAAAACATTATAACAGGAATTAGTTACATTATATGAATCAAAAAATGTTATAATAAATATAAATTAATTATTAACATTTTATAAAACCAAAATCATATATATACTAACTTATGTTATTTAATTATCTTTTTTATAATCTGTTTATTATTAATTACTTGATTAAATAACTATTTTGGGTAATAACTCCTCATTCCATAAATGTTTTGGATTGGGACTTTAAATAAAAATAAATTGATCATATGTCCATCATGTAAATTTTTTAATTTATTTAAATTTATATCATATATATTAATTATATATATATATATTTAGATTTATCCATAAAAGTTTTATAGAGTAAATTTAACGACACAGTTCATGGAGATGGTCGACCAGCCGTATGCATGATCGATGTTTTCATTTTTTTATAAAAAATAAATAATTTTAAATGCTAATTAACCATTTATAAATCATTTTTATATTAAATATATAATAAATATTCATTTATTCTTTATTTAATACCACCCAAGTAATGTGTAAAAGTTAAATAAATCACAACACTTAATGGTGATGGTGGTCCATACGTACGCATGGGGTTCGTTACAGTTTTCCAACTGATTAAATGTAAGAATGTAGATATGATATTATCATTAAATAGTTATAATTAATTCTCAAATAGTATATATGTAGTTTTATTCAATAATTATGTCCTTGTATTTATGGTGGTGATAGAATAATAATTACATCAGTTCAAAATTTGGAAGTCTTCCATTCACACAGTCAATGATTTTTCATCTTCTTTTATTGAAGAATATATGGATATATGGTATTACATAAACACAATAATATATATAAATATATTATTTATTATGGTGTGACTACATTAGAATTGTTAATAAACTATTTATGTTTCTAAAATAATATATAAATTTCCAATACCTTGGGGAAGACAACTTACAATGTCTACAAGATCCTCTAATAGATCTCTTCTTAAGGACTACATGATTAATAGTTTAGAAAAAAAATAAAGATATATAACATTTATATTTTGAAGATATATTTTTCCATGGAATGGAGTAAACTAAACGTTTTAGGATGTGTGAATAAGTGAGGCAGGGGTGCCCTATTATAATTTATGAGAGTGTCACACTGGAAATTTTTCATGGGTTTGAAAAAATGTACTGTATCATTTTTCTATAAATATATCAAAAATGGACCATTACCAACACATATATAATATATTATTTAAATATTTCAGTATAATGAATGTAATAATAGTTTTTATTTCATTTAATCCTTATCTATTTAGTTTAACACCCTTAGTAAACATGTTTTATCCTTAACAATTATAAACATTTTCCAATTTTTTACAATTGATTACGAAAATAATGAAATGATTAACTTATTGCAAAATAATAATTATTGTTATTATAAATATTGAATATATTTTATCAAACTCAATACACTGAAGTTGTAGAAAAGAATTTAAATCTAATATCTTAATCGTGATGGAAAACTATTTTCCAATGAAAATGAGTCTTTATTTATAGAAGGTTTTTATATCAAAAAATAAACATATAATTCATTTTAATGATATAAATTGGAAGACTAATATAATAATTGACGTAATTATACATTTAATACAATTTGAAAACATGATTTATATATGAAAATTTCTTTATTGAACAGATAATTTTTAATAAAATCAATATTTTTACTGTTAAGTAAAAAATTAATATTTTCAAAAAAATATCATCAATTAATTATATGATAATATTGATACATTTAGTTAAAAATTTAGATCAATTTTTCAAATAATGACTATAATCATTGAATAAATTAATTTTATAATATGTTTTCCCCTTATTGTGAATCATATTTTTAGAAAAAATCAACAGTTAAGCATAAACCTGGTTTCATTGATATCTCAGGCCTTTCCATAATATTAGATGAATGCCTACATATATTATTGAATTTAAAATATAATTTTTGTTATTTAATATACTAATAGGTGATAGATTATTTTATTTACACAGAAAACATTATGAGCATAAAAATAGGTTTTTAGAATTATATATGTTTTATATTGAATGGATTTTATTTAAATTATAAAACCTAATAAATTGATAAAACATGAACTTATTTTATTCATTTTTTAAAATATTATTTCATTATATTTTTAATCATATTTATAATGACCATTTTAAAAGATAAAAATTAATGGTATTCTATTTTAAAAATCATTTAGACTTTACCATGCGTGTTTATTGATATGTCAAATAGATTATATTTATCCTCAAAAAATAAATATAACATAAAATATAGAGGTGTTAAATTATTATATCCTTTAAAATAGACCATCGTAAAAATTTACATAATGTCACCTCAATAATATATTTGGGTAGTTCTACATCATATTTTCATCAGTTTATGATGATTCTTGTTCAATATTATGATAATTATAAAGTACCATTACCAACCAATTCATCTGATTCATTGACACATGTTCTATAGTGTCCATAAAATCGAATTTTATTTCACATTATGATAAATAATTTTATAACTATATGTCATCATAGGTGACTATATCTCATAGATCTATAATGGAATTCTATAATAATGATATATGGACTTGGTCATGTATATTGAAGAGTCTTGGTGATATTTCTAAATTATAAGTTTCCTCCCTATTCAATTATAGAATTTAAAATGTTTTGATGTGAATGTGGATTAATATATGATTTAACAATTGAAATTAAAAATCATTACAACATTTATCAGCATATCTCTTTTTCCTACATTGATATGATTTAACTTTGAATTTAATAGTATTTTCCATTGAAATTTTTTCTTTAAAACATACTTATTTTACATGCCTCCCATCTCAAAAATTCTGCAATCAAGTTGGATTATGAAATATATTTCGATAAAATATATTATAAAAAACCATTTTATTACATTAATGGTCACTATTATTATAGGTGAACTCTATCAAATTTATATACGAATACACCATACCTTGTTAGTAATGTGAGAATCACGTCAACATGGTTTTTAATTATTGGATTTTTCATTCAGAATGATCATTAGTTTAGGTATTATAAGTGGTGCTCTAGTAATTCTCAGTATTAATACACTTCTTAAAATACTTCGATCTTACAGATATATATCACAGATCATCATTCATTGTAATTAAATGATATTTTACCGGATTTCCTGCACCTTTATTTACATTAATACTCAAAGGAAAATTATATGTTATATAGAGGAAGTGTTGCATTTTGGTAATGAAATATATAATAACCAATATTGAACCATTATCTTTAGGAGACTATTAATCTAGTGAAAAATTACAATATAATTTTATAATATTTAAACATATAAATAGTTTGAGGTTACATAAATCTTCAATTATTTTTAACTCATTAATTTCATATTGAAAACCCAAATATTGTGACACATAATTATTTATTTACCAATTTATATTATCATTAAAAATGTACATTTCAATTTCTATTAATCATAATGATACCAGAGTGTATAGATAAATATGATTTATAAGAACCATCTAATAATTCCATTCTTCTCCTATGTATAGAGAGAAGACGTACTATATTTCTAAATTTCTAAACACCATCGTATTATACAAAGTCTTCCAGCTACCATTATTGAAATTGTTAATTTACATTGGAATAATATATTTAATATATTGATATCATTTTATCAATTTTTAAAAATATTCATTTGGAATAATTATAAAACACAGTCATGTTTCCCTGTTCTTAATAATTCATAGATCGATAATTATGTAATACATGATAATAATATCCAAATATATCAATATTTTGGATAGAACACATTGATATTATATAGTCACTACATATTCTATCTTATTTTGTATTCATAGATGGTTTTATATTTAGAAACAATAATCCATTAGTATTTTGGGCAATCAAATTTGTCTCATTCCAAGAACGTTTAAAATGTATTTCTACCTCTATTGATGCATATTTATTTCCCAAAATATACCATATTGATTATGGATGCATATAATAATATAAAATATTAAGGATACTAACTTAGGATAATGGATTTGATATTTTTTTCTTGTGTCATTCGCTTCCTTGATACAAAGGTAAAATCATTATCATTTTGTATAATAAAACAACCAAGTCCCTAATTTGATGCATCACATTATATAGTAATTGAATAATTCGTAATAGTAGATTCACGATTAAAAAAATTAATGAAAAAAATTCTAATCCAAACATTATTATTTAAATCAATTTTTCTGAATGAACATAAAACAATTATGTGTAATCATGGTTAATGGGTAGCCCAATCATGATATTTTTGAAATAGTCACTAATATTAACCTACCAAACCAATTAATCACTATACATTGGTCAGGTTCACTACTGTAGGCCATTATGGGTCTACCTTTATCTTCAATGAATCAATGAGATTTAATTCATTGATACAATATGGCCAAGAGATGAAACTCATTGAATCCATAATTAACAAAAATTATTATTATTCCATAGATCAATAAAAATGTTGGTGATGTAGTTTATCCAAATGGAATTAATATAAAAAAAATCATTCTATGCACAATACAAGATTTTGTACTCCGAAATATTCATTCTTAACATGGATTTAATGATATGAATAATGAAGGTCAGTAAATGACAATATTGACCCCCCTAAGGTTGACCAAGTATCCCGTTAATGAAATTTATAAAATAAAAATTATCTGTAGTAGTGGAATTTATTTCATTATAATAAATTCACAACCTCATTTATCATTATTAGTTCGTAATGAATAGAATTTGGGCTCCCCAAGGTGAAATACTCAGGTATTTAAATCCATCACCAAAACATACCTTTAGTTTCTTCCTTAACTATACTAATTCCACAGTGTCCATTCTATAGGATTCATTGATATATATCCTACATAATGGATTAAATCAATGGAAATATATACATCTAATATATGTGTAGATATGAGTTTTTCCATAGAAAATACATAAAAGTATTAATGTAAAATAGGTACATTCAAAATTTGTGGCTATAATTTAAATACATATGACCACATCTTTGTGAACATGAATCTTTGTTTTTTGTGATCTCATAAGAATGGCCATACTTCATTGGTCATTTATCAGATAAATTCCCTTGAAGAAGAGACAATTATTTTCATAGATCCCCTTTACATTATTTTTGAAGCATAGAAAATTGTAAACATTTTTCTTGACCCCTCAAATCATAAAATATGTGGAATTTATCTAAAAAAATGAAGTTTATCTCCCATTCTGAAAAATCATGTTCCAATGTTGTTTTGTTTAAAATTTATAAAATTGGGAAAGAAAACCCTCCCTCCTTAGACTTTAAATATTTCCTATTACTATGTTTTTATCCACCCTTTTAATTCAATTATTTCTGTTGAAGTCACTTGAATTGTATAATCCTTTATCATCTGTTATAGAACATGATGCTATTTCACCATGTGATGAGATGGTTTCGTAGAGTAGTTCTCTTCATGGAATTATACTTTTATAATTAATTAAATTTTCAATAATACTCTTTAAATTATGAATGTTATCAAAATAATTCATTCCTATCGATCAAATTTTTTTTTATACATATTAACTTTTTTTCATTATCTTTTCTCTCTTACTCATGTATTGTCTCTCTATATCATATCACTATTAACAAGGAAAAACAGTTTTGTTGGAATATATACATGAGATAAATCTATTATATACTCCCTATTACCTCCACATCATTAATGTTTTTAATCAGTAACTACTATTTTTTACCACCAGATATATTACTTAATTGCATTACCACCTATAAACTTCCATTACATCACAATGAGATAAATATAGTTTATAAAGAATCTATATATTTCTCGAAAAAATGTATTTTTAGTCACATGGAATAATAGTTTTTATAAATGATGAGGTATAATATAGTAACATTTTATTGTGGTTAAAAAATAATTCTATGTAAGGGAAATGTTATTGGTCATAACCATTGTAATCATACCCACTAGGGTTAAATTTTACAAATCTATCAATATATCGTACTCTATATTAATTATCAATTATATGAGTGAATTACCTAAATATATTACATTTATTGATACAGTTTCCAATATTTCCACAAAGAACTATTGAAAAAAATATTATATAATTGATTATATGATAATATTATGCATTATAATGAAATATTTTAATTCATGTGAAAAACGTAACATATATTAAAAAAATTAATACATAGATAATCTTATAAGAATATACATGGTTTCATTGTGAATTTTCCCAAATAAAAAATGTATTTTAAAATACTTCATATATGTTTGTATATAAAATAAATTGTAACCCATTTATCTTTACCAAGAGTGTCAAATTATCTTCACATTAAGGGAACACTAAAAATACATAAAAATAACACCTACAATATACTATAACCAACTTTTTAAGGTTATTACCGCTAGATGCATCTGTTCGAATTCCACATTGACTCGTAGTATACAGAAAATTAGGTATAACTTGGAAAAAATTCTATCGATTACCAAAAAATTATAATTTTACCATAGAATTTCCCTGAAGATAATAATGTGGTTATATTCCTTATGATATTTTATAAACATACAATTCATAAGGTTTCTATTAATATTTACCTAATGAATAATAAAATGAACCTTACCCGATTAGCCCATATTATATAGTAAAATCATTACATTATTACTAAATATAAATGATTTTATCTCGTCTTAATTTATATTTTATTAGTCGTAGATAATTAGGTACATATATTAACCCCAAATTACCTTTCATAACCTGAAATACAACATATTATTTTTACGGAGAACAACCTTATTAACCTTATAATATCCCATCATATCAATCATATACAATTCATGGAATCATAGGAAGTGGAATCAAATGAAAGGGGTGTTCTATGATGCTCCATAATGGTATTTGTAAAATTTATGCTAAAAAATGTAAATGAAAAATGAAAAATTTGGATAATTAAAAAAATTCCATATACCTAATAATTCAAAAATTTAATAAATATATGAATAACATTGAAACTTAATTAAAAACATCGATAATAACTACAGGCTTCATAATGATTGAATCCATAATTTTAGGTGTCATAATCTTATCATTAAATACCTTTCATAGGAAAATATGTAATGATAGGTTTCGTGCACACCAAATGAAAAAAACAAATTCTCACGAGATAAACCAGTGTACTATTGGGATCTAGAGGGCCCCTAACATCACATGCTATAAACAATGAATTCACCATATGAACTTGGTATATTCTAATCAGTATAAAAAATAGTTTTATAAAACTCACGTAAGAAATGTTAATAATTTCCCCCAATTAATAAACACCATAATAAATAATCCAAATTAATATTTGGACTTTTATTAAAATATGACATCCCCAATGAAAAATAACCACAATATAATTTTGACATAGATAAAAATATTTTAAAAATATCATTATATGATTTCTTCAGGAAAATTTATATTCCATTTTTATATAAAAATCACCATATATTAAGGGAAATACATTCATTGAATAGAATATTTATAAAATTTAAAGTAATCCAATCACAATTATGTAAACAAGAATAAAATTTACACATTTAGAAAAATGAAATGAAGGATTATTTTAAACTATTAATTTAATTGATACATTTGTAAAAAAAATAGATTAATAAATCCCTAGATAATATGAGAAATACTCTTCAAGATGTTTTATGAAAATATTTAGTTGGATATAAAATTTTCATAGTTGGGTAGGAATATATTATGGGTTTTCCATAAAAACATGGTTTCATTATCAAGAATACATAAGGAGATGAAAATTAACCAAAAATATTTCAATGCATTAAATAAATAGGTGAATAATATATATTGTATTTATTATAGAAATGATAAATAATTCTTCTCGTATAGTATCTAACAAATTTAATCTGAAATAATTATGATATTTTGAAATAAACCATTAGATCTAGTTTGACATCCATCATATGATTCAAAACATCCCATATGATAAATATCAATTTAATATAAATATATCAAGTACCCAAAATCATATTCTTAATATAAAATATAGGTCGATAATATTATTTAAACAATTATTTATTTACAATTCATTGTTCAAATTGTAATTTTGGGTAATAACTCTTTGGTCTTCGATATATATATTGGGCTGATAATTCAAATCATTAAAAAATTTCATTTTTAAATAGTAAAAATAATTTTATAAATCAAATTAATATCTTATATATTCATTATATATTTAATAACAATTATCCTAAAAAGTTTTAGGTAGAAAAATGAATTACATCGTTCATGAATATGTTATGACATACTTACACGTGACATATCTTTTCATGTTTAAATGGATAGAATAAAAGAAGGGTATGTACTAATTAACGATTAATTAATAATTATTATATAATATGAGTCATATATATGTGTTAAATATATCTTTATTACCATCCATGAAATGATAAATTGAAAAATGAATCACATCCCTTCGTGCAGTCCACCATCCACTTATACACAAGGTAGAAATTATCATTTTCCAATGGTTTTGAAGAATATAGGTAGATGTGATATTATAATTCCAAATATAATAAATATAATTTATTTTAATCATTATATCAATCTATTATATTGAGTGGCTGAAATTGAATGAAATTAGATCACAAGTCTACAGTCATTCATACACATGATCGATGGTCTCGTATCACATTTAATGAAATTGGATATTTATTTATGATATTACATAATCATAAAAATATCTTATAATTTTTAATATTATAAAATATCATCATTATCTATAACATATCATGATACAAACCATTTCTAATAAACTAGAATGAGTGTAAGCACAAGGGGTTATACAAAGATGATAATGAAACAAACCACATGAATCTAAATCAACAATATTTGAACAAATATCCAGATTAAAAAACTCCATCTCATGGAAGACTCCAAAAATTTTCACTTTGAAAGATCATCAGTAAACTTATTTTCCTCTCAATAATCATGAGAAATATCAAGCTGAATATGTTATATAAGATGAATTTATTCTATCTATATTGGGAGAATTTTACCTGGGAAATTCCCAGAGCAATTCTACAATGTATGCACAATTGTAGTATCACCAAATTCCACCTAGATATGTCTCCATCTATATTGTACATAATAATTTATTGAATTAAAAATCACCCATATTTAAACCAATATAAATTATTAACGGTGGAAAAATAGGGAGTATAAAATAAAGGGAATAGTAAATAAAATTGCCTTCTATTAGAAAATCATCCATTGGATATCATATAAACGGAATATGGGATGTTGTTTTTGAAATAAAAGTAGATCTATATTGTTTAAATTGATATTAGAGATATATTTATTATAGTTTCCTATTTTTTTAGACAAATGGTCACATTATTATAGGAATATTTATCAATTAATGAAAATTTAAGGATGGAAAATCCCAGTACATTTGAAAGAATATATACATAAATAAAAATCATGATACTAGAATAAAAAGTATTTTTATTATTCCAAATCATGATATTATAACTTCCATTGTTCTCCTCTACAACATAAGACAACCTAAGGAATACTTTGAAAAAAGGGTTGACTTAAAAATACCAACAACTGAATAAACATTGGATTAAATCACAACACATGAGTTAAAAGGAATTCCATGATAACATAAAAGGCATGTCTCATGATTGAAATGTTTTTAGAATAATGTGGAACCATTTGATCATAGTAACATATGAATGTTGAGGAATCATATATCATGTAATAAGCATGATTCATGTCTATCTTCCAATACTATTCATATTGTGGGAAAAGTCCCATATTGGATTAGGATTATTCCATAATCCAATTAATATCATTTTATGATACTAAAACATTACCCAATGAATTGTTTCACTATCTAGGTTCACCCATCATAGAATTTATATTCATATAGTGTTCCATATAAATAATCAATCATACATAATAAACACTTGGGGTTCACATGGAATGGAATGGGTTTCTTAATAATGTCATAAAGAAAGACCAAAGGGCATATCATAATGGTATCCTTATGATAAAGGATTAAAATAATTCAATAACATTTATAAAATAAACATAATAATATATAATGAATTATAAAATCCAAATGAATTTAAAATATATTAAAAGAGTGGTTAGGTTACATTTCAAATGTTCCCCTTAAGAACGATTTTAAAGAAATGTATAATGAGTATTAAATGTGGATAGAATTAAAATTATTTTTATAAAACTCGAAATGAACTAAAATAGTTTTGATGAAAAAATTTGTTGTTTTATAACAAATTTTGAATTCTTAAATTGTTAACGAAATATACAATAAAATGTGTAAGAAAAAGAGGAGTTTTCTATAATCAAGTTCATTGTCGATATTATTTGAGAAGGGAACATTTTAAAATATATAATTCCCAATCAAAAAAAATTGAATTGAGATACATATATATGTTTAGTATTGATACAACTGATATAAAATATTTATATGAGAATAATGAAAGGAAAAATTTTGGCATAGAGATGGTATATGTAACTTGAAGGAAATATAGTGGATCCAAGGGATCCCTTATCTTATGTCTAGATAACTTCTACACATTAACAGAATATCCTAAATAAAAATTAGAATCATTAATTGATTAATTTAGAAACATTTACTAATATATTTTATTTATTATAATTTTATTATGTTTATTTATGGGAAATTATATTAGTTATAAGTATCAATTTCATAATTGCGTGAGTGTATGAATTATTATTTTATAATTAGTTCGCTTGTGAAAAATTATGGATGTTTTTGTAGAATTAGAATAATATTCCTGAACTGGAATTTAATGAAATTAATACACATAAAAAAGTGTATATGGTCCGACATGAATTTTTTTTCAAACAATAGAATGAATCATTTTATAAAATATTAATTATAGATGTTTCCTTTATTTTTGAGGGTTTTTCCAATAATCCCACATGAGATTAATTTTTTTAAACAATTTTAACATGTTAGTTCTAAAATATTTAATATTTTATTATATAATCAACAAATTCTTATTTCATAATTATAATATTATTTTTATCGGAATTGATGTGTTAATGGAATACGAAAACTAATTATCCACAGATATGGTTAATCATAATAATTTAGAATATGGGTTCCTCTCTTTGAATAATAGGAGATGAAAAAAATTGATAGATATAAAATAATATGTTATAAATATATAATTCTAGTGTATACATGTTAATATATTCATTATATTATTATGAATGAAAGAGGTGAGCAGTATGTAGATGATGAAAAGAAATTAAATTAGGTAATGTGAAACTATCACCACTTGAAGATCACATCCTATAAGGACCCTATGAGGAACATGTAATTAGTATTTGTTTAGGTTCACAATGTCTAATAACCTAAGAGGTGGGGTGAATCATGGTTTGAATGATTAAATATTCATCTCCTTTGGGTCTTGTTTCATTATCAAAAGAAACCAAATTCTATCTACCTCCCATTAAAATATATGAAACTATATTAAATCATCCAGATAATACATCGTTTTTTTTACTTTGTTCACCCTAATTAGGCGACGTCCAAGGAGAATAAATTGATAATATGCCAATGTAACAAATTCATTAAGGCTCATTCCAATAATGAGTACTAGGTTTGGGATAGATCGTTTATTCCTAGGCTCACTACCTTAATAAGGTATAAGTGCTTCTCACTACATTCCCAAGTGTAACACCCTATGCCTCTTTCTCTGGATCACAGTCAGTGGAAAGGGTCCCCATCATCCACTTCTATGGCTCACCGACTTTTGAAGGAAATCCATATATAGATTATTGAATTGAAGGTAAAAACTATTTTATGGACATGTAGGTCCCTTCATTCTCATGAATTCATGCATCCTCAACTATATGTAGGTTCACTGTTGAAGTTCCTTTTTCACTAGTAGATGAAGTCCACCTTCTCAAGAACTGCTATATACCAGAAAATACATTCACAAAATAATTTGAATCCATTGAAAGATTCCGTGTGAAAATTTTGAACTACCTTATTCTCCCATGTACAGTGTACTGGGTTTGGTATGTAGATCACCTCCTCAGCAAATTGTTTCTGCATCAAAAAACCACCCTTCATCCGTATACTGCCTTCGCCTTCTCTATCGTGTACTACCTCCACATGCCGATCCTGCAAACCTCCTTGAAAAACCCCCTATTATCCATGAACCATTCTTTGTTCACAGACTGCCTATGAGAATCACCCTATTCCCAATAAATTTACTATATCCGCGGACTACCTTCTCTAATTTCCTGCATGACATTCCTTCTTCCTCTTCGTACTACATCCTTTACGGGATAGAGTCTCTTGCAAAAACCATCAGTGGATTTTCATCTGTGCGAACCAGAATAATATTTGTAGAATTATCCATCCCGAACATCCTTTAGACATTTCTAAATTCATGAATCAAAATGATGTTTCCTAATGATCATCAACCTCTATTCTCATATATGGGATTAGAAATTTTTATGTAGGAAAATATGTCTGCAATATCGAATAATTTAAGACAGACAAAATCATTGATTCAGTACAGCCACCAACACATGATGATCCTATTTCCCCCACGAACAACAAGCCTACCTACAACCCATTTTTATTCACGATCTACATAGTGCCTTCTATATTATGGCTTCGATCTCTTCATCCAACAAAAAACCATCAGTATACTACATCCCCTTATATTAAAACCCCTTCCATCATTAGCCACCAATGTCTTTACGTGATTAAACTAGTGATCATAGATTTACTCAACATATGCTCTAAGCCCACATGAGCCCGTCTTGGTGTGAGAAAGATGAGTATATTTCAATGTTCATCAATGAATCACTTCATTTATAATCATAAATTCATGATACAATATTTATACCTATAAAATTATTTCATCAAAAACCTCAGCTTTCATGACATATAATATTTATCTATCACTCCTAGAATCATCAATTTTAATAGTCTAACTATTGTATAGCTCCTCTAACTTGAATCAGCTCAGCATCAACTCCCACAATATCACTTGTCTACTTAACATCTTATCCCCATGTATTTTCTCCCCCTGAAATGTCAAACATTACCCCCTTTATCAATGAACCCGAAGGGAACATAAAGGATGTCTGTAATAGGGTAAAAAACACATATTAGAACATTTGGGTAAAACTCCTCATACCTCAAGGATATGGGTTCATAAATCCAAAATTATTCAAGTGTGGGATTCCTACTTGACTCCCAGAGACAATTAATTCCTTTCAAATGGTTATTTGGCTTAGTTTTTCAAAAGAATATATGAAAATTTTGTTTTGTAGTCACATACTCGAACATCACAAGTTCGTGATCCACCTTCACAGTGATAAAATGCTATTTGATTTCAAAGTTATTTTTCTTGATTGATGGACTGTATTTTTTCAAAGATTCATATCAATTTAATTATCACAATGGATTCATATCATATATTTCACTTTAATTCCAAAATCATCAATATGATTCTCTATACCCAATAGATGTGTGAAATCTTGAGTAGCCTCAATATATTCATCTTTTACAGTGCTCAAAGAAATTCAATATTGTTTCTTCCTCAACATTGAAATCCCTAAACCAATGAGATAGAAAGAACATCATAATGACGATTTCCAATTATCTACTTAATAGACCAAATATTCCTCTATATATCCCAATATCTCCTGCTAAGATTTGTGATTATACATCCAACCAAAACCAGAATTTTTTTGATATACCAAAGTATCATTTTTATTGAGATCATTTGGCTTACCATGGGATTGGTTTGATATTTTTATTCTTGTCATGAGGTAAATAAAACATGAGGCCTTGTCGTGGTCAATTATAGAAAACATCCAATGGTTTTCTTATATTATGTGATTTTAATTTCATTTCCATCATCATCTTAGGATAGTTTTATCCGTGTTGAAACCAGAGTCTTCATATCCATGTAATTATCCATTAAAAACCTTCAAAAAACCTCCTTGGGAAATATATATTGAGAATTAGCTATGCCATTTCTTTCTTCTGTATCCTTTAAGCTAAGGAAAATTGTTAGCTTAATAATAATCTTCATTTTAAACTCTCTTTTTATTTATTTATAAAAACACTCTGCATTGAGATTCATATATTCAACAAAGGATTTTGTAATCAACATAAACCAGTACAATCATCCTTTAACTAATGTTATTATTAAAATATAGATTGTAATCAAATCCATCATGCTGGAAACTGAGCTTTATTAGAATATGTTCAAACCTTGAATACCATGATCTTGGTGATTGCTTCAAACCATATGTATACTTCTTCATCCAACAGACACTTTTCTCATCTTCATGAATGAGAAAACTATTAGGCTACTCCATGTAAAATTTTTCATTTATAACTACATTTATAAATGTTGACTTGAAATTTATCTGGAAAACATTAAACATCCATTGCACTGCTATGGACATGAATAATCTGATTGTCTCTAGCATTGAATATGGTGAAATTGCCTCGTCTACTTCAATACCCTCTATCTAAGTGTACCCTTTTCAAACTAGGTGTTCTTTGTTTCAAATCACAACACCATCATCATTCATTTTGTTGCAAAGAACCATTTTTTCTCTATGACATTCTTCTCTTCTGGCCTTGAAATGATTTCCCATGTCTGATTCTTCTGATGTGGGTCAATCCCTTCATTCATTTCCCGAAGCCAATTCTCATCTCTAATTACTTCATCAATGAATTTAGGATCAACATGTGATAATTATGGGGTTTTATATAGATAATTCATTATCCTTATCTACACTAGTGTTGTCTAATCACTAATTATAATCGGCCTATATATTGCATCTCTTCTCACTAGTTTAGGGGAAGACACGGATTTGTTCAAATCATATGAGTCTTCTTCTGAAATAACCTAAGAAGATATAGTGTCTCCTGAACTGCTCATCTCTTCATCATTGTCCTCTTGAGTTTTATCTTGTATCAACTGATGATTTTATTCATTCTCAACTATTATCACATCACGAGTTTCAAATATAATTCATATCATCAAATTAATATAATTTATATGCTATTTATTTATTGATTATCCATGAAATATTCCTTCATCTCTATGAGATTCAAACATCCTTTGTTTCTCTTTATTGATAATGAATCACAAAATTCTAAAACATTATAAGTATTTCAATGAAGTATTCCATCCAAATCATAGCACATATAAAGTATTATCTTTTATTATGAACAATAGGGCTCTATTTATGGTGTATACTGCTGTCATCACTACCTCTTTATAAAACATATCTGGATGATCATTCTCAATGAGCATTATTCATGCTATGTTGTTTATAATTTCATTTATTCTCTCAAATACTCTATTCAAATGTGGTGTTCTGGCCAATTAAACATGATGAACTATCATGTTTTTTTCTAGATAATCATCCACATGGGTATTTAGGAACTTTTTTCCATTATATGTTCATATCTTCCGTATTTTATGACCAATAATCTATTCACATTCCCGTCGATATCTAGTAATTCAACTGAACACTTCAGATCTATGGGTGATTATTATAACCCCTGACATTATGTTATATTCATTAATGAAGAGAACATAATATTTCCTCCCATAAATATCCCCCATTGAAATTGCCCCATATACATCAATATGCCCCAACTCAAGAAATTTTTATGAATTTATATACATTAGCTTATATGACTTTAGAATTATCTTCCCCTATTGGAAGAAATCACATATATGAATACGATCACATGGTAATCTAGGGAGATTTAGAGTTTCATCGTATTTCCCCAGATCTTCCAAGGATCCTTGGATTATTTGGGCAAGATAGTTATGCTATATCTTGTTTTCTTCATCCTTGGATAGAAAGCCCATGTCTTCTAATCCATATATTAGGTAGAGATTCCCTTTCGTACATTTTTTTGAAATTTGACAACAACTTCCTTTTACATGATGATATATTTTTTTGGAAAAACATATGTATAGTATTGATTCACACAATTAAATAACACTATGAATTTTGTGACTAAGATCCTCCAAAACAAAAACAAATGCTCATCTCTTGTCTTTTAGTCAAACATGGATTTTCTTGAACCAATAATTTTCAATCCCTCATCATTAACAAATCTTGTGATACCATCTTTTTCATACATGAGTCTGGTCACTAGATCCTTATTTAGTATCATATGGGATGTTAATCCACTATCAATGATCCATATCCAAGTTTGATCTGAAGCCTTGAATGCAATTTCTACAACCACAGCCTACTCTATAATTTTCTTTTGGTCCCATGTATTTGGATTCATATCTGACGTGGAATGATAATCTATATCTTCCTCAGTATGTGACAGATCGGCTTCAAACTGAAGAGTTGAAAATTGATTTTCAATTTTTATATCTCTTGGAGATACATTTTGACTCTTCTTATAAAAAAATCTGCCAAGCTTATAAAATTCCTCTATAATATTAATGATCAATATTATGGAATATTTCTCTGTTCATTACACTTGAAACAGTGACCATCAAATGATGAAGTATAATTTTGAGCTTCATACATCCACCGATGATTGCCTTGTTTCCTTTAGTACCTATTTTATATGAAACATAAATTTTTATTGTGTCCCATATTACCACAGAAATATCATATTATGTTAGGTATATTATTTTGTGTAAATGATTAACCACTGGTTGTGCATTGGGTTATCTGAGCCGTCTGATTCTGTTTAGTACCCAAAACAATCTTCACAGTTGGAGTGGGTGCTTGTGGTCTGACTTGAACCAAAATTACTTTTCTAT
The DNA here is from genome assembly GCA_963277665.1 of Viscum album. Lineage (NCBI taxonomy): Eukaryota > Viridiplantae > Streptophyta > Magnoliopsida > Santalales > Viscaceae > Viscum > Viscum album. The sequence goes on from OY728145.1 coordinate 1,645,921,451, forward strand.
TTTTGATCAAGACAGATACTAGCCTTGTCATTCATAAGTGATTGCTCCTTATATTTTAATGGACAACTATACTAAATTCTCATATTATAATTTGAATGTGTGATCTTCTTTCTAATGTCGAACCGTGAGTTATAATTTTCCTTTGATATTCAATTGTTCATCATAGACTGATGACTTCTTCTTCATGTTCTTCAATGTGTTTAACATCAATTTTTTCAGTTTGTGTAAAATTATCTATTTCTATTTTCTGTTATTCAGTTTTGAGTTTGTACTGAACCTCCTTTTCTATGATTTCTATCATTCAATACCTTATCTTTTTAATTTATTAATTTATCTCTAAATTCTATTCTTCTTACTAGTGAAAAAGTGTTTGGCATCACAAAAATCATTAAAATATTTACCTTTTTTGGATCTCATAATATCAACCTATTCAAGGGAAGCATCTAATTAATACTGAAGATTAACTCTTCCTTAAATTTATCCTTCATCATTGTCACCTTCTTCTCCGGTTAATGAATTTCATACACCTGCCACCAAAGCACCTATTTTATGATACTTGCAGTCCTCTGACTCTTATGCCTCATATTTTTCTGAACATTTACCCTCTTATTAAAGAAGATTCTTATTTTTGAATTAATTTCTCCTAGTACTTCTCCTCCCTCACTGATATAATTAATACTTATTTTGATAAATTTCATCATTTTCTTAATTATCATTTTAATATTTACTATGAAACTTCTACACCTAATTCCCAATCATTCTACATTGAAATCATGAAAATAAATGTCTTACTTCGAACATTTATTTTCCCCTTTGAATATTGGAGGAGAGAAATGTCATGAAATATTCCATATTTTCATCCTCATGACTATTTTCAACCAAGATTCTTTGTGGCCAAAAATTACACATGCTTGGACTTCACCTTTTCCATTGCATTTTTAACATCATTTCTCATTTCATATGATACAAGGTTAATTTTTATGTTATCCAGTGTCAGCTCTTTTGTGTCATTGTCTTCCTACACGAAAACCTTTGGATTGAACCTCTGTGGATGTTTCCTAATGAATCGTTTCATAGTATTTACATCATCAATGTCTTCTCCAAGACCCTGCATGTATTCAAAAATAATATTTTACTTTCGGAGAATTCATCAACAGTCTCATTAGGAATCATTCTGAAATCCACATACTTGTTCCATATATCTGAATGCTTTGCTTCTTGGGTTTTTGTTTTGTGCTCATAAATTTTCAACAATTATCCCACATTTCATGTGATATTTTTCAGGACATCACCTTAATATAAATTTCATTTTATATTGATCCCCCAAACTCATTGATCCATTTACCATCAACATCAAATTCCCTTGTTGTACCTTCTCGTATAGTACCACTATTAATGTCAGTTGATATTCCATGCATAGCTGCCATGAAGACATCATAACTACTGATCAGAAGTAGTTTTGTAACTAATTATTCCATAGATGAACATTATTTTCATCAATTATCAGAATTCATTTATGATTGACCATCTAGAATTCTTCTTCCTAAGATATAACCAACAAATTTCAATCTTTCTCGTCGATAACAATAGTGAGGTCCACAAGGTTGAATACTTGGAGGGGGTGAATTAGGGTATGAAAGAATAAAACATTTTCTCCTTTGGATGTGGGTTCATTAATAAAAAAATTCAATTATATCTACTTCCATATATATATATATGAAAAGATATGAAATCATTCGCAAAGGACAATGATTTTACTTTGTTCACCCTAACTAGGATATGTCCAAGGAGCTTAAAATGACAGTGAACTGATGTGCCAAATTCAATAAGTCTCATTACCAATAATGACTACAATGTTCATGCTAGATCTTCTATGCCCAAGATCATTTCCTTTGACTGGTTTATTATTTTCACACTACATTCCCAAGTTTCAGACCATATGCATCATTAACTGGCTCACATTAGGCGGAAAAGGTCATCATCTTCCTCTTCCTTCGCTCATAGCACGTGGAACAGAATCCACAAACATTTTATCTACGTGTAGGTCAGACACCATTTATGGACATGTTGGTCCAATCAATTTCATGAATTCATACATCCTCAACGCTCGTTAGATTCTTTTTTGAGGATATTGTTTCTCTAATAGAACAATTCCACATTCATGAGTACTTCTAGATACTAGAAAATACTTTTGAAAACTAATTTGAAGCTTTCGTAATCTTCCTTATGAAAATTGTGAACCACCTTCATCTCATACATAATGAGTACTATGTGTGGTACATGGATCATCACCTCCTTGTACTGATGTTGCTACTGCAAACTTCCTTTCATCCATTAACTACCTTTGCCTTCACAGTCATGTACTGCCTCCACATGCTGATCCTACAAACCTCCTCTACAAAACACCTCATATCTACGAACAGTTCTTTGTTCGCGGACTACGACTAGGAATCAACCCTATATATATGAATAGCTCTATGTTTACAAACATCCTTTGTTAACTTCCTAATCTACACTCCTTCTTCCACCATGTACCATGTCCATTTTGGGATACATTCTCTCAAAAAAAACCTTCAACAGAGTTTCTTTTTCATGAACCACATTAGCCTTCATAGGATTATCGCTCATGAACATCCTTCAGACTTACCAAATTCCCAGATCAAAAAGATGTTATCTAAAGAACATAGATCTCTCTTCTCATGGGAGGGATTTTCGATTTTCATAAAGGCCAATATATCAATAATATCTTCTAATCCAGGATTTACCATATCTTTAATTATGTAAAACATCCACCGCATATCGATCCTCTTGTCGCTACGAATCATAAGCATTCTGACAAACCATTCATTATACATGGAATGGATACTAACTTTTCTCCAACATGGTTCATCTCCACCACCTTCAACAAAAATTCCGTGTACTGCATTCCCTTCCACCATGAACCTTTTTTGGTTTCACGAACTGCAAACCCTTCGTAGCAGACCTTTGTTGTGATCCATTTATACAACTCTGTGAACTGTACCCACAACCTAGAACACTACCACATACCCTTTCGATACATGGTACATGATCCATGTCCTAGAATCCTCATTTAACTTCCTTGGTTGATTTCATTCACTATTCTTCACACAAATTCCAGATTTTGAGACCCCAAAATTTTGGAAACACTGAGAAACTGTGCCACCATAAAAACCTATCTTTGGAAAACACCAACCATACTCATCCACGATCCTTAGGCTTTCTCAGCAAAACCAATCACACACAAATCGAACCAAGAGGATAATTCGAAGGATTTTTTCTTAATGATTTTTGTGAGACCAAACAATATTATATGTTGGTAGAGTGGGTATTAAACTGTTTATATATTTTTTGGATGATTCATTTCGATTATTTTATGAGGAGAAGGCATGGTGAGGGGTGGTTTTTATAATAGGGGAGGGGTGATTTTGGAATATCAAAATATATAAAAATTCATTAAAATAGTACTGGAGACAAGTGAATCCAAAAATCATCTAAATGAATATTGTATGATATTTAATACCATATATTATCCGATTATTTATAACTTAACATATTATTATTTTTAATTAATTTACTAAAATATTAATTTCATAAAATATCATTATTTTAAAATTTACTGCTATTTATTAATTTTATTTTAAAATTAGTAAGATAACAAGTAAAATTAGATCCAAAAAAATTATTTTATCCAAAAACTATCATGTTAATGTATTTATTTTTTGTACAACCCTAAATATCCCAAATTATATATTTTTAATCTTATTAATATCACTGATTTTATTTTCCATAAATTGAGTAATTATAGAAACAATAATTCTATCATATCTTTGACTACTTCATCTCTCATCATCTTATTGTCACTTACTTCATCCCAACATGCTGGTGTTATAAATATATTTCCAAAAATTGGATGCGTATGGGGACATTTGTATTTTACTGAATAAAAAATTATTTTAATAGGTCACGATTAGTAGAAATTGTAGATTCCATTATTCTTTTGACGACCATTGAGCCTCCTCAAATAATGTCATCTAGTATCGGAATGATCTGCTCAAACTGATAATTTATTTGGAGGTTGATAAGTATTATCCTTATTTAACAATTTTTTTAATTAATGTTAGAATCTTTTCTAATAAATTGAGGTTAATCATGAATCTAGATATTAAATAATAAAAAACATTTTCTCTATGAAACCTCGCCACTTCTCTGATGTGTATTTGTTCAAGTTAATCGTGTGATATTTTCTATCAAAATGATATACTATGAGATGTCGTTGTAAGAGAGTCAAAAAATATCATATGGATTTATTTATTTTGGATTTTTCCTAAAGAAAAATGATAAAGAATATTTTGATATTTTTTATATTTCCAAGTAGGTATAGGTAATGGTTCTGGAATCTCAATAGACTTTTTCCTTTAATCCATAACTAGATAACATAACAACCAATTTGAAAAACGATTTTTTATATTATTCTTCATATTATGCCACTAATAGTGATCTCTAATATTTGGATACAAATTTATCCTCCCTATATGGATTTAGAATGATTAGCTATGTGAATAATTCAAAATAACACCACTTATCTCCAGATTTGATGTTACACATCGGCATTACCAAAATATTATCACTCATTCCCCATATATTTTTATCTTTGAGGATTTAATTTTTTTTAAATATTCCACTTCTTCATAATTTCATCATTAATTATTTTAGAATACATTATATTTTCCACAAGGAAATGTTGTGTAATAATTGAAGAATGTAGTGATATTTTCCATTACTTATTATTTCTATGTCCATAATTTTTAATTATTAAATGTTTGGATCCTTATATATTATCATCATTGATAAATTAGTATGATTATTTTTACTTACATCATCTGTCACATTATTTTCTTAACAATGGATGGGAGTGGATTGAGAGGTCATAATCTGTGATTAGATTTAACAAAATATGTTTGAAGAAATTGAGACCCTTTAGTGTGAATAGAAATTTATGTCTCTTATGATGAAATTATAAGACACACATCTCCCCATATAGACAATATATACATATTTTCATCATAATGATCAAATCTGAAAACTCTACATCATACATGGGAGAGTATTTCTAATGAACATTTTGAAGTCTAGAGCAATATGATATTAAATTATCATTTATCATTAGTACATAGAATATGTCCTTAGTTTATGTATTGTTGTACACCACAATGTGTTATCCAATTTTGGGAAGTGTAATTAGTACTATAGTGATATGCCTATTTTTCAACACTTTAAAGGTGCATTCAGATTCATTAATCTAGAAATTTTTATTCCCTTCTAATTAGCTAAAAATATTTTGTTTCATAATTTGGAGAGGTTTCTCAAATTCATCTGCAATCCCATGCTAAACTATGGAAACTATGGTTCTTCATTATTGATATTGGTCTAGTCAACTCCTCAATTTCAATTATCTTATAAGCGTCCATAGATAAACCTTTTCTGTGATAACATTACAAAATAATGAAAATTATCCAATCTAGAACTCACATTTACTGAACAATTACTATATTTTATCCATCAAAAATTTTCATAGAACTATTATTAAATTCAATTCATGATCCCCATTTCACATATAGTATATCTTATTATAATCTATACTAACTTACCCAAATTTGATGAGGTTATATTTAACGAATCAATTTAGTAATTAAATAAATATTTTTAGAGAATTAGTGAGTCAGAAGAGCATTCTGATAAACTAATATATTCCAGACCTTGACTGAAATGATTTCCTCAAAATATCATTATTAATCCCCCTTAATTGGTGATATCCAGACCGAATTTCCACCATAGAGAAACACATGGCCCTAAATATTTGATCAGAAAATTAATCTATCAAGGGTTGTGGGTACTTCTTATTTATCATAACTTTGATGAGATCATGATACTAAATTTATAGTCACATTGATCCATCCTTATACTTGATGAAGAGGACTAGAGAACCCTATAGTGAAGCATTAGGGAATATATACCTATTTTAATGATTTTCTTATAACTAAATCATCAGTTCCTCCTACTCAATGTTGTTCATTAAATAAGGATTATTTGATATGGGAAAATATATAGGTATAAGTTCAATTGATAACATTACCTCTTAATAAAGAGGATGACCATTCAATTATTTTGGAAAACAATCAGTGTATTCTGTCATAATAGGCATGTTTTCCATCATAATTCCCTCATTCAAACTGATAATTTGATCTTGAAAATCCTAACCACATTCAAACAATATCAAAAATTGAGTTTATGAATATCAAGGCAATTCATCCTTTGAGATACACTTGTACACAATTATACAAATCTTCATGTTGTGAAGAGTTATCTCCCTCTCCATATGGTTGATGTTAGGTTTGTATAAAGAAATACAATCCATGCCCAATATAGATTCAAAATCAATAAAAAAGATTTAATATGATATTTTTGGAGGTTTTCTTAAAAGATTTAAATTGGGAAGAGTTATATAACAATGACAAAATAACTTAACCTATCATAGTTCTCACGAATATCATATCATCCATATTATTATGTGGTGTTTTACTTGTTTAATTACAATATCATGATAGAGACGAATACATAGAACCAGAATCATTCATTAAAAATGTAATTATTGAATGGATAATTAAAATATATGTCACAAAATCACTATCATGTTCCACCTTAGTATTACTAATAGAATATTACCTTCCTTTCTTCCATGGAGTATTTTGAATTTGATTTTCTCTAAAAATCCCTGGATTAAGTAATGATATTACATAATTACCATGAGAATTGTTTATCAGCCAACCTAATAATGTTTTTGTGATAATTTTTATCATCCCTTATTCTACTACATTCGTGGGATTCTTCAAATATATTTTGAAATGATTATCTTAATACCCTTATCTTCCTCATTTGAACAATCTCCCAATTCCCTTGTAAATTTTCATGAGATTCTTCTTCCCACACTTTTGACACATGGGATGCTAGGTTTTCAATCCTCCCTTGGTATTATATATTGATTTCCCAGTATTAAAATACATATTCCAATTTTAAGCTTTGATCCCAAAAGAAAAATGAGACTTTTTTAATTTCTTATCAACATTAAGGGCATTACTGAAAATCCTTTCATTGTTTTCAAAATATAATTTCATGAATTATTTTCATAAAATTAGATTGGATATACTAAGGATGTGATCCAACATCTATTTAGTATCAATGAAAAAATTATTTTGGCATCTCATGTAGTCATTGTATTGTTTGAATAATATTTTATGATGGAATCATATTACTTTTGATTTAAATTTAGAAATAAGTAGTGTTTGTGGAAAATATTTATTGAAGAATATTTTCTCAAATCATCCCTGACCAGTGGATGTAATTTCATCATTTTACATCATCAAATGGAGTAGTTTCCTCCGCTGATCATCTTCCCCCCAAATGTATAGATCTCAATCATGACTTCCTCTTCTTTTGAGAAATAAATGAGTATTAATATATTCTCAATGTAGTTAATACATTGTCCTCTAATGAAAAAAATCAAAATTCCCACTATATTTAGGTAGAATTTTACTCATAAAGGATACAACCATCACATGATATTTCTTAGCAGATCGATGGATTTCCATATGATTCATGTTATAATTCATAACATGAGTCAGTTCATCAAGTACTCTAATGATGTTTTGAGCACTCGTTTCCATCAGATTTGGTATCTCATGAGGGAAATAATTATATTTCATATCACATTAGATATTGGAGTTGTTTCATTTACTTCTCACTATTAACCAGAAATGAAAAATTAAATTAGGGGGCTTGAAAATTTTGTTAATGATAATTTAAAAATTAAAACTAAAAATATAGATTAATAACTAAAAAAGAACTGTTTAACAAAATATATGATTCTCTATATTTAAATTTAGGTTATATATAGTGATAGAACTATATCTTGGGTTCATAATAATCTTTTATATTCATAATAACAAAAATGAACTAACTTATACTATACTACCAAATATAGGGGCCAAAGGGTTTTACACATATCATCACATGATGTTATGCATAATATCCCTTAAATAAAAACAAATGATCAAATAGTCAAATTTATTTTTAAAGCATGGAAACTAAATATAGATCACTAAACTAATATAAAAAATATTTTACTTTGATATACATAATTATATCATAAAACCCTTTAATATAATAAAAATATATTGAAGACCTTTTGTAATACAATGTAAAAAAATTAATATCTAAAAATACAAATACGATATTACACATCGGATTAAATCATATAACCTGATATTGAATGAATAACCTGATAAAATAAAATTCATAACTCATATTTAAATTGACGGAAGAAAATCATGGCATAATAAGATCATAAAAACATAGGAAATTTTAAAAAACATATATCATGAAAAAAACGAGCCAACTCTAACTTCCAAAACTATGTCATGGCGAAAAAAGTCCCTTAATGGATTAGTTTTACTCTTTAATCCCATAAGTAATGATATATGTGATTAAAATGTTACCAAATTAATTTTAGTGATATCTAGGTGAACATAAAATAATATGTAAATGAATATTTCTTCAACAGAAAGAAAATCTCTATGAAATTAACATATGGTTTACTCATGGATATATGTTAGTTTCATAATAATGTCACATGGAAAAATTAAGGAGCATTTCATTATGGTAACACCGAAACAAGGTATTTAAATAATTAATATATTTTATAAAATTAATAATATGAATATATAATGAGTAATGAAACATAACTAATGTGAAAACATTAAAAATTTTATTTTGGTAACTTTAAAAATGTTGAACAAATTCACTATTTTGTGGAAAACAATAAAAAACCTTAAAGAGGATATACTCAAATATTATCCATTAATAACCTTATGGAACTAATATATTATTTCAAGATAATTTCTTTAATTTTTTTTATATATTTTGTGGTGAAAATAGTTTATTTAATTTTCATAATAATGGGAGAGAAACAGTTAAGTTCCTGTTAATCAAGTTATTTAATCGAGAGGGATTAGGATGTGGACATTGTAAAACATGTAACTCCACATTAATGAAATTTTAATTGAGATAAATACATATTATTGGTATATATGAAAATAACATATGACCTGTATATAATTATAATGATGGGATAAATTTAGTCAAAGAGAGAGAATGTATAACCCAATGGAAATTTTGTATGTTCCTAGAGATCCCTTACCTTATGTGAGAATGTCCTCTTTACTTTCACATAATGTATTGGGTAATAATATTTTCATTATATATTTATTAAATCATGACCTACTACACACATTTTTCATTTATTATACTTTATTGAAGTAGATTATTTCCATTTTGATGAGTTATAAGGTTCTATTTTATTTTTCTGGAAGAGATTGTTTCATGGTATGACTGTCAATTCACATCTGTATAATTTTGTATGCTCATGTTGAATGGTTTTTATAAAGGTTGGGTCTGAAGCCTCATTTATTATTAAATAAAAGAAAATACCTATTTAAGTTGGTAGAGGGAGACCCATTACATAAGTCAAAGGCCCAATGGGCATTTAGACCATTACAAGGCCCGTAGGCCCAATTTTTTGTCCCAAGACCCGTTCTGTGAATAGTTCTGCTACAGTACCCGCACTGGTACAGTACCCGCCACCACTACATTGTTATTCCACCGCTACAGTGACTTTCCTCCAATGCTACAATATGCTATAATACTTCAATAGTACCCTACTCCCAATGGGTTTTGAACCCCCTTATTTCATGTATGAATACATGGTGCTTATCACTAAGACAAACCCCAACTACATGCTCTTGTTGAATTTAAAAACTATTAAAAATTACTGAATGAAATTTTATTGATACAATTTCAATTATTTAAAATTCTCTATATATCATAATATTGATAAGGATATTAATTTGATAAAACAATAATGATAACTATTTTTTTTATTTTAGGTGTTTTTATGAAAATCATTAAATTATATCTTTTTATTTAGTTTATTGTTTATATATTATTTTTATAACATGAAATAATTTATAATATACGTATGGTAATATTTTTAAAAAATATTTATATTTTTATGAATATCCATGAATGAGGCAATGAAAAACAAAAAATCATTTTCCTTAGAGATGGTCAACAACTATAATTAGGATAATAGTTTCCACTCATTGAATAAGAGGAGATAATAAAAAGAGATTGGATAAAAGTATTCCATTATGAATGTAAAATAAAAATATGTACATGATTTTGGGATTATTGTATTTTATATCTGAAATATGCGAGGATAAGGAAGAAGAAAAAAATATATTAAAAGTATAGCTTCATAATTTTACCTCAAAAGAACTCATCTTTTAAGGACTAGTTGATGAATATTGAATTTGACTTTTGGTAGAGAATAATCACATTGAAATGGCGAAGGTGCATATTATAGTTATTTTATGAGGTTATAAATGATTCACAATTTGGAAGATGTGTGGAGAAGGGATGATGTGGTGTGCTATTTATATGGTTAGCGATGGGTGTTTCAAAAATATCAAAATATATGAAAATATAATAAGGTTATTCTAGATCCTTATAAATCAAATTTTTTTATAAATACATATGGGATTACGTGTTCAAGAATATATTATTAATTTTATTATTATTTAACAATTTTTTAATTGTAAATAATTCATTCAATATTTAATCCTATAAAATGACATCATTTTCAAACATTATACTATTCATTACGTTGCCAATAAAATTATCAAGTAAAAAGTAAAATTAGAGAAAGGTATTTAATTATTTCTAGAAAATTTCATGGTCATATAGATAATTCATGTATCACCATAAATATCAAATATTATACTTGTTTTAAAAAAATTCAATCCATTTATTTAAATTGTTCACTAATTGAAGAATATTTGCATCAAAATTGTGAAATAAATTTAATGTATTATTTAAAAAAAATTAAAAAATTACATTGATGAGGAAAAATAATTAATATTTCTAAATAATACTTTTATACATTCATATCTTATTGGAAAATAAATAATAACAATGATATAATTATTTAAAACACTATTGTGACATGTTAGAAATTTAATTAAATAAATACTATAAATTGTTTAACTTCAACCAAGTGGAAAAAATGTCATCAATTACACCCATCAAATGATACAATCGAAAATATTTCTTCAATTATAAATAGGGAAACTGTAAGTTTCATTTTATAGTCCTTATCATCATGTTGTTACCCTTAAATACCCAACTAACTATGAATTGTGGTAATAAAAATAAATATGATTAAAATTCATATTCACCAAAAAATAAAATAGGTTTATTTATTAAAAACGGGAATCCAGATTAGAAAAAAGTACTCTATATTTCATAATTCCATAAAAATTATAACATTATTTAAAATTATTTTAGAAAAAACAAATGAAATAACTTTTCATAAAACAAAATACCCTTTTTAGGTATAAAATGATTTTATACTAAATAATTTGTATAATATTAATTAAGATAATAATAATTAGATTATATATAATCATATATAACTAGTTAATTATTTACACTAATCAAAAATATAATTATATTTGGAAAAATATTTAATAGAAAATATATTATTCTATATAAATCAATATATATTAGTATTCATTAAACTATAATGAGTATTTTAAAATTAAATAAGAATAAAATATATTTTTCACATGATAAATTAAAAATAGATTATTTTTTAAAAATAAAATTTTCATAAATAATAATAATATTTGCATTTATTTAATCATATTTTTAATTAAAATTATTTTTCAAGAAAACATACTTATATAGAATAAAATGTCTATAAAAAATATTTAATATTTTATTTCATAATAACTAATAAATATATTTCTAAATAAGTTTACTCATATTCATTCCCATAAATTCCATTTTAAATAGCTAAATCACTTGTTAAATTTGTTATAAATTAACTGAATATCAAGATTCACTGAATCTTTGTGTGGCTTGAAACAAACCTACTAATAAAATAATGTTATTCAAATAGAAAAAATTTAATTAAAATATCAACGTCTAATATTTTCATAGGACATGATTTAGTAATTATTCATAATAGGATTGAATAGGGTAAGGTATTAGGTTCCATTTTATAATTAAGGTGATTAAAAAAATGTTTCAATGTATGAAAATAATTTCAAGTCACAACTATGGAAAAATTTATCTAAAAGAGACCATTTCTTCTCAATAAATGATATAGGATTGAAATATTTTTTTCCATTCAAATTTTTAAATTGTTTAGTTCATTTTAAAAAATAAAATTTTAGGTTAAACCCGTGGTAATCTATTTTAACCTTAATTATAGTAACACATTTTTAATACATTTATAATAGAATAGGCCCAAAAATAAAATAACCTAATCAAAAAATTTAATTATGAAGAATATAAATATGGAATCCATTTTATAATTTCTAATTAAAATTAGAGGAAGAATTTAATTTTAAATTAAATTTGAAATCGTGAAGAAAGACTCGTTCCTAATAAAATAGTTCCTTAATTATAAATACTTTTTTTATGAAGAATTATCATAATATTTATTCCAATGAGATAAATTAGATTAATAATAATATATTATTAAAAAAAATTACATTAAAAAATATTTTAATATGTGACACTATAATTTATTTAAATAAAACGATAAATTTAATACAAATCATAATTTTTTCTATTTATCAAAATATAATATTATTCAAAATATAATAAAAAGATAAATTTAATTTTGTTATTTGTTATTTATTTAATAAATTATTTTCATTTTTATAATAAATTTTTTAAAATCTCTAAAATGAAATTAAAATTATTTTACAATACACAATGAAGTGAATTTTCACAAAAAACAATTTTTAGCATAATTTGTTTATTCTTATCCCATTCGATGAAAATATATTTGGGGAATGATAAATTGTTTAGGAATATATTATATATATGTTTTATTGAAATCATTCACCAATTGTATAAAATATAATTTACTATGAAAAAAAACACTGTATGTATAAATTTTGTTTTTTCACAAATAGTATTTCATTTACTTTATAGGGATTTTTAAATTTTCACTTCTAATAAATTAAAAATAATTAATTGAGTTAATTATTTTAAAACTATATAATTTTCATAATTTTTTTACTCTTTTATTGACATTTTAAATTAATAATAATGAAATAAAAATATACCATATATCAATTTATATTGGCTCAGTTTTTCATGTATTGTGTGCTATCATAATAAAAAAACACTTTATTTTAAAAAATAAATGTACCATAAAATAATTAGATGTCACAATATAAATTATCATTTTCATAGACTTTGGTTGTTTATTCTATAATTCATGAGACAAAGCTAGTTAAGATTACATTAGAAATAGTTTAGGTGATTCGTAAGATGATGAAAGGATTAAATGATTTCCAAAAGACATATAATGACCGATAGAGGAGACTTTTGGAGTTCAATTATAATAATTATTTTTTCCTAATAGTGAATTTATGTTGTTATATGTGAAGGGTTGATCATGGGAGTAATATTGTTTCTAATATTTTTAGGTCATTTGGAGGTGTTTTTCTTGTTGGAATCATCAAATAAAAAAATAACACATGCCCCTTTTATGAGCTAAATTCTGGATGAATTTCAAGTGTCATGACTTCCCTTTATTATTCATATGTATTCTTGCATCGTTGAATAGGATATATCTATATCAATAATGATAAAAACTTTGTGGATAATTCCATGGAGCTCTAGGACTATCGGGATTCATATTTTTTTGTTCAGTTATTTACATAATTTTTATGCATCTAAAGCCTACTGGCATAGAGGAGATAACATGTGAATATTATTCACATATACATTCTTTGTATATTATTTTTATTGGATCCTCATTCTTATTTTTAATGATATTTCATTAATGTATTCCTTTATATTGGTTACGGGATAGTTCTACCTTTCATTATGCCTTTTTTATGGCAATTTTCCTATTTTAGTTCTATCAACAGGGGGATTGTGTTTTCTTATTTTGTAAGTGTGTTCGAAGATTTTCTTCATCTTCCTATGAGTATGGATTTTTTGCTGCTATGATGGTGATATTTTTGAGAGGTATCTCATGGTGTGGTAGTTCAGATGACCCTTCTCCATTCCATTATTTAAATATTTAGTTTCGAATTCATATAGGAGAGAATACTATTAAAGAATCCTGATGTATAATTATAGATCTATTACCTCATTTCATGGTGTAAATTTGGAGTTGAATCTGCTAATAGAAGGCATATAGGAAATGTTTATTAAATAAGATATAAAACTAAACTTAAAATTGATTATAAAATAGTGGTTTTGTTACATCATATATCCTTGATAAATAAGGATGATGTAGAATGGATTAAAAGAAAAATTATAAATTCTTAAGGGGGAGGTTTTGGAGGTTCTTACTATTTAAGATCCCTTACGACATAGTGGGAATGCATTATAATGAAATCAATAGAGTTATATTTTCCTATTTCTTCTTTTTTTGGTGTATCTATGCAATATTTATATGATTTTTCAAAACTAAAGTAATAGAAATTGTGATTATGGCATCATAGTTTTCCCCATTCTCTGTAGTATTTTTTATATTTTATATTGATTTTTAAAAAGACTACACCATATCTCATGGATTGTGATTTGAAATTGCATACTATGATATAGTATATTACCTTACATAGTAGTTTTTTCATATAACACCTTTGTACTAGTGTAGGAATATATTTTGTGGATTTCTAATTATCATATTTCATATAATTTAATAAACCCAATTTAACTTTTATTTGTCCCAATATTTTCAATCAAAATGCAGGATCATGGGAAGGATTCTTTAATGGATTCGAAGCCCCACTAATCGGCTTCATCCCTTGAATTTTATAGACTGATTAGTGGTGATATTGGGTGATTTATCCCAATTTCTCATGGGGTTGTTCCCAATTCTGTTTAGTACAGTTCTCTTTCTATTTTCCGTACTCCAGTGATCCTAATTGTTCTCATAGATTTTATTTCGTTTCATTGGATTTATCTTTGATTGATTTACTTGAATTATTTTAAATTCCATAATGGGCAAGTGATTGAATTTGAATGAAAAATGTTCTATTATCATTTGAATAAATTTAGAAACCCAAGGCATTTGGATTCATTACATCTCCCTATTTTTATGAGAAATCAAAATGTTATGATTCATTATATATTTAATTAAATATAGAAATTAACCTAATTATTATTTAACAATAATTAAAGAATTCATATTTTTTTGTGTCAATATGTCACATGATTGTAGTCCATGAATACATTTTGCCTCTTGATTTATATATAGTTTCTATATTTTCATATGCCATATTTTTAGAATATTATTTATTTTGTAAAATTATATATAAAATATTATTGTTTATTGGATGAGGTATAACTAAAATATAACATTTATATTGTATGTGGTTGAACATGATGTTATTATTAAATAAATATAGGGATAAATTATATTATATGTTGATTGTTTATTTTTTAGTTTTCATGTAGTTTTTAAATATTATAAATTAACTATTTAATTCATCATGTATTGAAATTTGTTGGTTGTTAATGAAAATTGTTTTGGTGAATGGTAGCCCAATTTTTAAGGATGTGCTTCTTTTTTCTTGGGAATTTCAATCATATTGGATATTTTATGTTTGGAAGATTTCATCTTTTATTTCAAACTATGAAAAATAATTATGAATGAAGATGTGATTTAGATATGGCTGATGGTTTCGCCTGAATTGATATGGATTCCATGTTTTTTGAAGTATTTAGTTCTTGGTGTGGTTGGATGCATTGTGATATGCATGTCTATGTCTAGGATGTCCCATTGACTTATGGTGTGGGTTAAATGCGTGCTTTCCCAGAAATAATTCTGAATAAATATATGATGATTTATTGATAATGTTTATACTATGATGTAATAATGTTTTTCTTATTATTTAATATTTCAAATTCATCTTTAAATAACTGAACAATATCTACATGGTTTATATCTCATGTATGGTAACAAATGATGAGACCAAATGTAAAAGGATTTAAGTAATGCTAAAATTAAATAGCTTATCCAATATAGTATAAATCTTGAATGATTACCATGATAATGATTATTCTTGAGGAACCATGAAAGATGTTGGATTTTTTCTATAGAGCATGGAGATCTATTTTTAATTATTTTAATATTGAATTGGTTAATACAAAAAAATAATTGAATGTCTCATTAAATTTTTATATGCTTTTAGGATAAATATTCAATGGAACTATTAGTTTTCCCTCCCTGTTATGGTCATTATATGTGATACTAAGACTAGTTAGACGCCCATAGTGTGGTTATGAGATACAAATATTCCTTATGTAATATTATTTCATATGCTACCCAAAGAATATGAAAAAAGATAATGAAAACTACTCGAAATTTTGAGTATGTATTCCCAAATATATGTGATGATGTGGAGTATATTGATTACTATATCCCATATACCCATTATCTTCGCCTCATATTATTATGTGTTAGAATACACGGTGGTTAATTTTCTCAATATATGTGTATTTAGAGTGTGTTAATCATTTTTATTAATTTCACACAAATCTCTCTATTAAAATTGTATCCTAACAAAAATTAATTTTATGTTATGTATTTTAGGTGATGGCTAATGGTATGATACTCAATGTACATGTCTCTGAGGAACAAGGAAACTATGTGGTTACTATATAGAGATATGGATCTATGGAGATATAATGTTTTCCATGTCGGCCATAAAATGTCTTGGTTTCAAACATATTTTCATGAAAGATTATCTTTTGTAGAGATAAGCCTCATGATGTGTTATATTGGGGTATATCAATATGCTAATTGGGATATGGTGGAGGGGTACCTTAATATTTTATATTGTTTTGTATATTATGTTCAACAAAACAACCTGGGTATTTTTGAATTTTATTTTTCAAATAAATTAATGTTATTTTATAAATTTATTAAAATTAATCACAATGTTATTGATTCTTTATAATCAACCCCATTCTAATCAATCTATATACACAATACTAGACTATCTTTCATTAAATTAAATATTGAGTCTTCACAAAACGATAATACATTATTAATTTATATATTTGAAGTCCAATTTTATAACAAATAATTATAACATAGTTTTATTAATATTAATAAATTTTTAATAAATATTATGTATTGTGGTCTAATATAAATATATCAAATTTATAGAGAATAATAATATTTCACTACTAAATCATTTATGTGTTCTAAAAATATTTTTCTTGGAATAAAAGTTTCATCTTATTTCCTTTTGTGAACACTAATAATTTTAATTTTACAACCTATTATAAGTGAACTTTTAAAAAAATAAACTTAATTTTTGAATTTTTATAAGGAATATTTTATTACGGAAAAAAATTCATATTTTTTAAAGGGATTCATAATTGGATTAATAGAGAAAAAACAAAAAATTAACTAAAAACTAATTTTTCAAGTGAATTATTAACTAAGGTAAATTACATTTAAATTGGTCATAATGAATAATTAGTTAAATTAGAAGTCTTTTAATCCAATTTATTTCACTAAAATCAATTTAATATAGAAATCATATGTACACAATTTGTAGTATTTTGACCTTTATCACATTAAAAATCAATGTTCTCATTAGGTATGTCGAACTAATATTATATTATTTTTTCCCAATTTTGATCTTTGAATTTGAAAAAAGGATTCCATATTTTGAATCAGCTTATTTAATATTATCTAATAATGATAAAAAAATTTACATAAATGAATTTTGAATTAAGTAAAAAAATTGATGTAGTTAAGGTAAAAATTACTTTACGAGGTGTTAAACTAGAATGATTAAAATAAAAATGAACTAAACAAATATGTTAATTTTTTCGAATGAGATTATTTCATAATTTTTATCACATTAGATAAATTATTGGCATTCATTTCTACTTCCATTGAATATGAACAATATAATATGTTATGTGAAAAATGAAAAAAGAGTTACATTTCTAACTTTTAATTTCATTAATGTAATATAATTGGAAGAAATGTGTTCCTTAATGAATATAATTTTCAAAGATAAATGTGTATTTTATCATGATAATTTTTTAAAATTTTTTTAAATTAAATAATTACTTAAAATTCATAAGAAACATCAACATGATTATTATTTATTTAAAAATTATATAAAATACATCATGTAGAAAATTTTTAGAAGAGAAGTAAATTGAATGAATTATAGACTAAAGTTATTTTTATAGATTAATATATCATGATACAGAGTTTTGAACATAATATATTTGAATCCATTCATTTTCTTGTTATTTTCATAAATTTAAAATGAAATTACTAATTTCTAAATTGATATTTTTGTTATATTATAATATATGATAGATTATTTAATTATAAAAAAACTAAAATACTATATTCTTGAATTGTATTTTTAAATATTGAAAAATATAAATATTGTTCCATTCATGGATCAATTTTTATTGACTATTAAATTCTAAAAAATCAGTTTGTTCCATTAAGCATAAATCCATGGGTTTCATGTTACATCATCATTTGTCACGACCCATCCCTTGGGGCTCATTCTGTGACTACCCCAAGCCCACCTTCCATAGTCTAGTGGTTAGAGACTAGCACCAAAAAGGCGAATCCCTATAACAAAAAGGCATTTCCTTTAAAACAGTAAAAACAAACAAACTGAGAACACAACAAGAACCAACCACGAAGTAAACTACTATATTAAAAAGTGTTTTGTATGTAAAGAGTTTGGAATACATGAAAAAATAAAAAGTAAATGTACAACTAAAAATATAAACAACTCCTAGATCATCCATTGAGGATTCTACCTGATGATTATGTATATATCATCTCTTCAACAGTCCTTGTCAGCCAGTCTCCTCTTAGTAGTGCCTAGTCCTGGCTCCCTCAAGTCTCATCCCCGCTGCTCATCGTCTACACAAGACACAATAAGCCACGGGCGAAGCCCATACCGGGGGGAGTAAAACAATACTCATTAGGGACCCTTATACCCCAAAAGGACTCCCCGAGTTTCACAAAATAAAAACCAAAAGCAAGTCCTCAATCAAAAAGAACAAAGCATTAGTCATCTCCCATAGGGTATACAACTCAGAGTTCATGAGTAAAGATTATTCGTCTTAATCTATACTATCTATCTCCATTAAAAGTTCCACAAATGATCCACAAAGATGTTTTTCTACTATCAGTACACTCATAGAATTAATTCCAAGTTCCACTATGATCCACTATAAGGTGGGTCCTCGTCAGGTCACACTAATAATGATCCACACATAGTCACTAGAATTCTGATCCAAATAGGGTCTCTGAAATCATCATTTACACAGGGTCGCTAAAATGTTTATCTACGCCAGGTCACTGAAATTTTAATCCACAAAGGCTCGCATGATGCTTATTCACACATGGTCTCTACTTGATGACCCTCGATTGGTCACTCTAAAATTGGTCCACTTAGGGTAGCTACGATGCTGATCCACACAGGGTCACTATGCTATTGATCCACACAGGGCCGCTATGATACTGATCCGCATAGAATTGCTACTTCAATGAATGCCAGCCACAGGATTCCTACTCAAAGTATGCATTTTTTATGAGATAACTACTCCTCAGTCCATCAGTTATATTTCAACTTGAATTATGTGTAGCAAAAATCCTACCCCTTGGATTGTCCCATCATAGGGGTCCCAACATTACATACGATGCGTCGATTGGACACTCGATCTGTGAGAAATGGGCACATTTATAAAAAGGGTCTGGTTGGATTAATGTCTGATACTACCCTAGTCACACATAACACTTTGTAAAAAATCATTTGGAGTATCTGTGAAGGACGGTCTTGTCCAAAGGGTCCTTATTCCACAAATAGTGCATTGATCAGACACATGGTCCGTTAGCTACATCCCATTTTGTGAATCAGGGGTGATCACACCTCGGTCGGATCAGGCAAGGTCCAGCCCTCCAGAATCTTCCAAAGACACTGCTTCTCAAAAGGTATCCCCACACCACTAATGGCGTGTTGCATAGAAACATGGTTCGCCAGTCACATGTGTTTCTATATTCGTGGACCGATTGGGTGAGGGCCCGGTCCGACTCCGTCAGACCGGCCTGACGCAACGGGTCTCGGGGTCTACCTTACCCCGCCCGGGTCTGACCCGTTAAGGGTCAGCCAAGTTCACTGGCGCCGGCCCATCAGGGTCTACCCTGTTCGGTTTTTGGACCTGAGACACGGTTGGCTCAGCCCACCTGGTGGGCCGCAGCCCACCCGCGCTCACCCGTAGGGCCTACTGTCCAGCCTGGCCCGATGGTGGGTCCTTCCGGTTTGGCGGGTCAAGACTGGTTATCCCACCCACACCCAGATCAGTCCACCTGAAGGCGGACCATTGATTCCCACTGGCCCATGGTTGCTGGGTCGTTTGGCCATCTGGAGGGGTGCTTCCCCACCACTTGAATAGTTTTCCGTTTGGCAGACAAAGTTCCACCAATGCGGCGCAGCACGGGGCCGCACCGCTCCATCGTGCTGCAACCCCTTGACAAAGCTTCTCCACCTCACCTCTTCTACAGCAGTGCACTGGCTATGGCTATTTCTCATTGTCGGCAGTGCCTAGGAACTCTAGCCATCGCCGCTATCATAGTTTATGGACATTCTAAGAGATGATATACATGAGACTCTTGTGATCAGAGTAAACAGAAAAATGTCCACCCATTACGTAGTGTCACCACGTCTTCTGTGAAAATACCACTTCTTCTAACTCCGGGCCATGGGTAACATTGATCTTTTCATGTTGTCATAACTCTCATGAGCCGTAGGTGATCACTTCTCACTCCTAAATCAAGACACAACCTATTTTGGTCTCTGATGCATTTCATTAGTCTACACACCCAACTCCCTCTTCTAGTAGCATCGAGATGGGGGCACTTTTCAGTCTTTTCCTTGGATATTGAAAACTCTACTGGAATATCTTCATCTATAAGAAGGGTTGTCCCTTATTTATCAATGCTTAAAATGGTGCCGAAAATCTAGAAAAGTGAAGTATGAATCTCTTGTAGTACACAACCAACCCCACGAATCTCTGCACATTAGTCACACTCTTGGGCGCCTCCCAATCTAGAGAAACCTCTACCTTTATTGGATCCACTGCGACTCTAGCCTCTAAGATAATGTGTTGTGGAATGTTGACCTCCTATATCTAGAACTATCACTTCGAGAGCATACCATAAAGATGGTTCTCTCAGAGTTTTTTCAGAACTACCAATATATGATATGCCTGCTCTTACCCCGACGCTGAGTATATCATGATTTTATCTATGAAGACCGCCACAAAGAGATTGAGGTATGGTTGAAATAACTTATTCTTCAGTCCATGAACACTTTAGGGGTGTTAGTCCCACCAAATGGAAAAAACAAGAACTCAGAGTGGCCATACAGACTTATGAAGGTCATGATCTACAAATCCTCATCTCATTACCTGTGCTGATGATATCATGATCTAACTCCTATCTTCGAAAACCAACGATCTCCCTTAAGTATATTGTAAGGACCATCAATCCTCAAAAGCGGATACTTTTTCATCATGGTCCCTTGGATCAGGCATCAATAATCCACAAAGAGCCTCAAAATCCCATTTACCTTCTTGGTGACCAATATTAAGGATGCCCATGGAGAAAAACTAGGCCTTATGAACCCCTTCCTCCACAAGTTATCATGCTCTACCCATAACTCACGAAGCACTATACGAGCCATCCAATATGCTGGTGTAGATATTGGTGTTGTCCCGGGGTATAGGTCAATGTAGAAATCCACCTCTCTATGAGGAGATAGTCACAAAACATCATCAGAGAAGATATCATCATACTGATCCACCACTACAAGATAGCTCAGACTCTCTACATCAACTGCTCTGAGCGTTAGGGTATTAAACTGATGTGTGACCAGCTTCACCGTCCTCCGAATAAGTCTATCCTGTACTTTAATAGTTTCATTCATGCCTGTGAAGGATAACCTAGTCCCATCCTCGAGGAAACACCACACATTGTGCCTAATGTAGTCAATCTGAGCATGGACTATGGATAACTAGTCCATAACAAAAATGACATTGTAAGGCCTCAACACCGCTACTAGATGATCCCTGCCAACAATATCGACTCCTAGAGTAATCTCACACTTCCAACACCATTTTCTAATCGTCGAATATTTTGCCATAGAAGTCTCTAATTGCAAGGATCGAGCCAACAGCTCCACAGAAAGCTCCATGATATGAACGAGAGTTGTGGAAATAAATATTTGACTATAACTTGTGTCTAAAATTGCTATATCTAAGGTGTAGTAGATAAATATTGTACCTCAAATAATCTTAAGATAAACGTGGTCGTAGGCCTCACCTACCTGAATCTAGGCTCGTCCCTTTCCTGCTGCTCCATGGGGTCAGGGTGGACCACTTGGATGTGGTGTCTATAGAAATTCAAACCGTTGTACACCACCTGTTGCATGACCTGGTCCTCTACCACGTCTGACTCCTTGTATACCTCCTCGATCAAATCTCTACCTCTTCCTCAGTAGTCCCTCAACCATGTTCTAGTCAATAGCTTGATTTTTTGGGATATCACAAGCCATGTGACCACGACCGTCACACGGGATGAACAATTTTCTCCTCTATTAGCATGCTCTACCTCGTGAGCCTCACACCTTGGACCCTATGTCTCGAGGTCATCAACCAGAAGGTCTGGTTCCCTTGGTCCTCTATGTAATTTGCCTATAACCAGCTGTAGATGACTCTGTTACAGGTCGCCTGATTGTGGTTATAGTCTTTGGTGTCTGCTCACCATGAAATCTCTCCACCATGTGTTCACTCTCCAGCACTCCTGCATGTGTCTGGTGCGTCCTCATACACCTGTAGATCCGTCTCACCTTGGGACCTCGGAGGCCTTTACCACTGGAACATGTGAAATGTGCTCAGTCAGTATGAACCATTTGTTGTTGGGGATACTGGATACAACTTCCCAATTGGTAGTGGTTCTTTTGTGCATGACCTGAATGTGTTAATGCTATAAGTGGGCCCTGCACCGAAGCATCATCTATCGGTAGGCCGCCATCGCGTATTATCTTAGTAATTTTGGCCAGATACTTTCGTGGTGTCATCTTGAAATCAAACTGGTGTTCCATGGTCAATATGATATACCAGGTGGACTGACTCAAAAATATCAAAAAAATAAAACACTACCAAAACACACACAGTCAGGGTTTTCATGACCCAAGTTGAACATATGAATTCAGGGTCCTGCAGTACGGATACGTCGGCTTCCACACCAAAACTAGACTCCTCGAACTGAATGCCACACTCAAAAAACTTAAAATTATTTCTATATTAAAATATCAGAATCCTAGTTCTTTGGTAGAACCGACTCCTCTTATACAACTTTTTAATGACCCATCCCCCGAGGCATGTGTCGTGACTACCCCAAACTCACATTCTATAGGCCATGGGTTGGTTACTTGCCCCAAAAATTTGTATCCCTATAATGGTAAGGCATGTCCTTAAATCATGTATAAACACACAAACTAATAACACAAAAAAGCAACCATGAAGTAAACTGATGTAGTAAAAAACTGTACTGCAAGTTAAGGGATCAAAATACAAGCCCCCCCCCCAAATAACAACTGAAAAAAGAAAACTACTCCTAGAGAATCAACCAATGATCTTACCAAAATAGTAGGTACACATCATCTCCACAGCACTCCATGTAACCTCATCTCCTCCACGTACCACCGGGTCTTGTCTCCCTCAAGTCTCAACCCAACTGATTGTCGTCTGCACAACACACAACATGGTGCGGGTGAAGCCCATGTAGGGGTGAGTATAAAAATACTCAGTAGGGACCCCGAGACCCTCAATTTTTTCCTAAAGAGCCACAAAGTAAAAAACCCAAAATCAAGAACTCAATCTCAATGCATGAAGTAATAGTCAGCTCACATGAGGAATACAACTCAGAGTTCAAATGTAAAGATGATTTGCCTTAAGATATATCATCTTACACCATTAGAAGTTCCACAATTGATCCAAAAAAGAATTAGTTCAACTATTTGTCCACTCTTGTATGTAATTTGATGTTTTAGGATGGGCCACTGTAAGGAAAGTCCTCATTAGATCACAGTACTGTTGATCCACACAGGGTTGCAAGAATGCTGATCCACACAGGTTTTTTGTATACAGATCCACACAGGGTCGCTGAAATGATGATCCACACAGGGTCACTGAAATGCTCATACACATTGGGTTATTCAATGCTGATCCACACATG
Organism: Viscum album; assembly: GCA_963277665.1. Taxonomy (NCBI): domain Eukaryota; kingdom Viridiplantae; phylum Streptophyta; class Magnoliopsida; order Santalales; family Viscaceae; genus Viscum; species Viscum album. Next base: position 1,645,945,920 of record OY728145.1, read on the forward strand.
GTCGCTATTTTTTAATCCTTAACAGGCTGCTCTTAAACTGGTCCTCGTCGGGTGGCTATGATGTTGATCCACATAGGGTATCTATGATGTTGATCCACACAGGCATGCTATGATGCTGATCCAGATAGGATTGTTATATCAAAGACATCCAACCACATGATTCCCACTAAAATAACGCTTGTTTCTGAGAGAAACTTTCCTCATGCCATAATTCATATTTCCATGGATACAATGTCCCACAGAAATCCTACCCAAGATATCGTCTTTTCATAGGGGTCCCAACATGACTTATGGTGCGTCAATCAGACGCCTGATCTGTGAGATATGGGAACTTTTTTAAACCAGTCGAGTTTGATTCAAGTCTGATCCATCCCAATTTGAAAATAAAACTTTCTCAAAACTCATATCGAGTATTCAAAAGCAAATCCCGGTAAAAAGGGTCCTTATGACATAGACAGAATGTTGATCAGATGTCAGGTGTGTTAGTTACGTCCCTTTCCGTGAATCGGGGGTGATCACACCTCGGTCTGGCCTGGCACGGTCAGGCCTGCCGAAAAATACCAAGAGGACGAATTATCAAAAGGGATACCAACTCCACTTAAGGAATTTTGAACAAACAGCTAGTTCATCAGTAATGAGTGTTTCATTCTTCGAGGATCGGTTGGGTCTGGGCCCAACCCAACTTGGTGAGACCGGCACGACGCCACAGGTCACAAGGTCTACCTAACACCGTCTGGTCTGGACCAATTAGGGTCTGCTCAATTCACTTGGTATTTCCCATAAGGGTAGACTAGTTTGTTCTGCGGGCCCGTGTCGTGGTTGGCTCAGCACGCAGGGTGGGGCTCGGCCCACCTGTACTAGCCCGCCGGGCCGCGGATTCAGCTTAGCCCGCAGGTAGGTCCGAACCATTGGGTGGTTCTGGACTATCCCAAATGTAGGTATGGTCTGCTAGGCATGTCTAAACCATGTGCACGTCATGCGTCTGGCTCCCACCTAATGACGGAAAATTGTGTCCCACTGGACTAACGGTTTTAGGGTCATTTTGCCAGCCGGTGGGGCACTTCCCAACATAATGGATGGTCGATCGGGTTCCACCAACATGGCATGGAACGGGCAGTGCCGATCATTCCTACCATGGATTGAGGTCCATGGCTGCTCTGCACTCCCCCCCTCCCCCATTTTTATCGGCCCGCAGGCTGTGGTGTCTTTGCACCACTTTCGGGGCTATGAGTGATGACCTTTTCTCGAGCGGTCGGCCTCCTTCGAACCCCGCTGTGATCCGTCACACACCGCCTTCCACCTCCTGTGGCCGGTTTCTGTAGGACTCCTCCAGCCCCTGACGGCTACCGCTGACATGACACGCCAGTGATTTCATCCGCAGGCCACCGGACATGTTCCAATGTTCTATTCATCGTGTCTTCTATGCCTGTGGCACCCCTGGGCTACCGTTGTCAAAGTGTGACACGCTAATTCACGTTGTTATCAATCTGAGTACACAATCCCCAATGAATGTCAAATGAGCGAAGAGGTAGAGGGTCCAAGCCTTGTTTTTTTGTCCCTCTCTATTCACGTTAATGTGATAGAAAGTAAGATTAACTTAAAACATCAAAGTTTACTTTTAAAAAATCCCCCTATCTAGAAGAGACGTTCACTAATGACAATTGGTGTAACCTCATTTGTCGTTGTAGTCAGTTCGGGAATCAGGGGTGCTCGTCACTACTCGTTAAAACTAGTATCATCCTTCATGTTTTTGGCGTTATGGTACTTTTCCAGAGCTTCGTCACTTGGTGATGTCATTCCAACAATCCACCCTGAGCACCATATAAATAGGAGAGGGGAAGGGTCAGTAACCCACATGGAATCTATGAGGCTCATTTAATTAATGCACCTTCTAAATTCTAATGGTGATGTTATAAAAATAATGGGGATTCAATCCATTTAATGGCTTGACATGTTTCTGGTCTTGCCACCACCGCTCGATCATTAGATGAAAAATAAAAAAAGAGAAATAAAATAACAATGTTCTTTTATTATTCTCTTAAATGTCCAAAAAACATCTTTTTCTCTTGAACTACTTTGGTTAAAGTGAAGCCTCCCTTAATAGAATACTGGCGTTGCGGATTCGACGGTGCCCATAGATTTTTAACCATGAACAGGTTCAAATGATAGAAATAATCGCTCACAAATTTATTGAACATACCTTAAAAATGCTCAGAAATTCATTCCAGGCACACCAGTCCTCAGAATCACGCACTGTCAATTTTTTCATGCTCATAAAAATTACATATAAAATACATTTTCATGGAAAATATGGGTCTTTACATCATTTGATAAAATAATTTTACAACACATAATTATTTATATTTTATAAATTACACATCACATTTAATATATTTGGCACGAAATTATATAATAAGCATCACAATAATTTAGAATTAAATGATCAATTACAATGGATATAAATCTAGTAACAGTAGTGAAAATGAAAAATGGTAACAATCAGGATACATAGAATTTAAGTATTGAAATGTTTTAAACATGTTACTAATTTTTTTGGATTATTAGACTTATTTTATCATCACAAAAATAATTATTATCATATTTTATCCAACTGAGATAGTATTGACCTCCGAATAGAGATTACTTTTGAGTATTTTCATTATTTTCACTACTCCTCTACTATAAAAAAGAAAATCGCTCTCCCCAAATTTTAAAACATCTCAAGATATTTGAATAAACCAAGATCATCCCAAATAGTAAACCAAACTTCCCTCCAATAATACATGATTCCTTATTTTGTATCTAAATACAACCATAAAAATCATTAGTTCAATCCTATGGTGGATACATGAAGAAGGATTATTACTCATCAATGATTGTTTTCATTTTATTTCTTCCACTATCCGTAGTAAAGAATATTATACAATGATTATATAATAACGTCATTATTTTTCAAACACATATATGATTTAATGTGATTTTTGGAACCTACAACCACATACACACAAATCAAACGGGTTATTAAATCATCATTCGTGTGTATGGTGGACAACCGCCTCAAGAAACGACGTAATTCATTGCTCCATTACTAATATTCATGGTTTAGAAAAATGATGTGTTTATATTTTATATATGATTTATTTGATGTTATTATGATTATTTATTTATTATATCAGATATTTTTTATTCCATCCATTTTGTGTGAATATGATAACGGTGTCTATGTGCACCGCAGACAACCATCTCGTGAAGCCATGTGATTCCTTCACGCTAAACATGGAATGTATTAATGATTTTTCTAATAAATATATGTCATATTTTTTACATAACAAATATAATGAAATTATAATATATATATATATATTAATTACATTTCATTCTTCAAATACGTTATAAAAATTGAAACATTGATCATGCATACGTACAGCCTACTGTCTCAAGGAACGATGTATGTCATTTAATATCAAAAAATAATATCAATTAATTTAAATACATAAATAAAAAATACATATGATTTTAATATCACTGTTAAAATTATGGATATTATGAATCAATGATCTATTTTGGAGGTAAAAGTGGCAAGTCAAAATATATAAGAAAAACGGAGCGGTTATTACATGTAATGTAACATTTACACGGAAATGTTAATAAAGCCTCAATAAATGGTCTTATAAAAATGCTATATTTTTGCTATATTTTGTATTATTATTATGTAATATAGGTATAAAAATATTTATTTATTACAATGTAGGTTTTAATGATTATGATGCATTTCGAGACCTCGGTAAGAGTATTTCTGTCTCACTTTAATTTTCTATGAGAAAGAGGCCATATTCACCACATCTTCCATTTATGCTAGGTATATTCATTGAGTGAATTATTACTATGATTATTAATCCTAAAATTAGTGGTACATACATATCCATTTTAGTAAATTTCATTCATGTAGTTTATCGTTCAAATGTTTCCAAATTAGTATGGTATTTTTGTCTCAATTCACCTTCTTTAAAGCACACATTATGTTATGCATATATACTATTTTAGAAGTTTAATTTAAATATCCATTAAAATTTATTAATATTAATTTATTAATCATCATGATATTTTATTTTTTATTTTATTTTGTTCCCTTTTGCGGATTTTGAATCAATGTTACCGAAGTGGTAATAATTTTATTATAAAATCTTGTCCTTTATTTGGATTTATTATGATTAATTATCCAATGTCAAAATATCATTTTCCATCTCTCAATATTTTTCATTAATTTTATTTTTTTGTGGTTATTCATGGAATCGTCATTGAATTTTCAATTTATCAATGATTTGGTAGATAAAATTAATAACAGAATGTTTTTAAGAAAAACTGAATAATAAATATCATTGTTCAAAAATCTATTTTCATGAAGAATAATGTTTTCTAAAAATATGTAAGTTATTTATTATTTTATATTTACATTTGAAATAAAATTTTACCCCTATTTAATTTTTTTATAAATTTCTATGAATATAACATTGATGTCTATTTATAAATGTTGTTTGTGTTTCTTTAACATAAAATGTGTAATGAATATTTTGGTTTACGTGTGTGAATAGAAAAATATATCACTTCATCAAGTAAGTTTTTTATTTAAATATTACATTATAATTTTTTTTCATAGAAAACAATTTTATTTTTTAAATATATATATACATATTGGAAAGGATATTTTCCTCAAGATATGTTTTAAATTATTATTCAAAATTATTTTCCATATAAGATAATTTATGTTAATGTTATATATTCAATGTTGGATATATGATTCATTTATATAAATATTATTATTTTCAATAATTGTTTTTGATTTAGTTATGTTTTTTAACCGATTTTTATTTTATGGGTTATACCATGAAGAAAATTCATATAAAACTAACTTCTTTTTTCCATAGGTTATTATATTATTAAATGATTATAAAACTTCTCTCTTTACAATAAGCCATTAAATGAGGAAATTTATATGATACACATTTCAACACATGGGTTTTGATATGATTAATGTATAAGATCTTGTTTATTAAATCTTTATGGTTTCATTGTGTGGAAGGAGGGACCCATATCTCAATCAAATTCATTGAGTACTGAAAAATAATCCTTGAAAAAATAGTGTACATAGGTGGTTATCCCAATCCCAAAAGTTATGGTAAAGTGGTGGTTATACCATTGATGAAAGAGGGTACAATAAAGAAAATCTCATCCATGAATTTAGTCAAATAGTGGAAATCCCAATCTTATGATGTTATAAAAGTCATGGATTCATGATTTAAGGTATCATTTTATATTCTTATGTTTACTAAAAATACATATGTCTTATTCCAATAATTTTCTCTCATAACCTATTCCTTTATTCTGATATGAATCATGAGTTATAAACTGCCAATATCCGTGCCATCACTAATGATTATGATCTATGATAGGTCAGTCATGAATGACATAACTTATGTTAATTTTCAAAAACACTTAGGCTTATCATATTTTTTCATATGCTCAAAGATATATACCGTCTATTTATACCCTAACTAAGAATCTATTCTCACCCTTTTAGAGGTTTTCATTTACCATGATAATAAAATATTTTTTAGGTTTTGTTCATCTATGAAGTGTAAAAAATGTGAATATTTTTTCATAAAACATTGAAGAGCATTTAGAAAATTAGAAGATGATGTTTCCATGATTCTAGAAGAAAGAAAATATTATCATTCTTGGGTGTATAATTTTTTTATGTATTGGCTATTCATATAGAATATTGTGATATCCCTATATTAAAATCCTTGATCTCAATAGTCGTTATTAAGGGAATGGTTTAGTTAATCTTTTAAATCTGGTAATACAAAAAATTAGTGACATCCCTAGGTGATTTTCAAAGTATATTTCTATATATACATCAATTAATAAGTCCATGAATGAGTTAAAATATAGGAAAATGTCTACTAATTTGGTAAAAGTATATAGTTATTTGATTACAAGAAATTACACCCATGTATGGATAATACAAGTGGATATACCTATGTAATTAATATAAATTGTTATAAAAAACCCCCAAAACAAAAATTGAGTCAGACTCAATTATGAACTAGATCACGAAAACAGCCTGGCTGCACACCTTGTTCTACACTCCCAAGGGATGTGTCTTAGAAATTCGTATTCTATTTAAGAAATATAATGAAATATTAAAACAAAATTTGATTTTTAAAAAAATTAGGATAAATCAATGGTTTCGTACATTTAAATTTTAATCTATAATAAGACATAATATATGATATTTTTCATGATTACATGGTTATAAAATATGATTAATTTTTCAAAAACAAATATTTTTTTATTTATTGAATTGATATAGCCAAAATAAATAATGTTTACATTGAATATAATTGGTAATTTGAGGACTATGAGAAACAAATTTGGATAATGGAAGGAGGGAAAGTTATTTTCATTATACCATAGTTTCTACCATGAAATATGATTAACAACATGAATTGTAGTGATATTGATGACACGTAAAATGAGAATAATATATAATTTTATATCAATTCAGTGGAAATTAATATAGAGGAATCAATACCTACATTAATAAATTTAAAAGAACATGGGTAAAAAGGATGAGTGAAAATTTATCAAATTGAGTGGAAGATATTCTCTTTTAACAAAATGGTCATAAAGTAACAAATTGTTGAGGAGTTCTATGTGTTAACTTGGATGAACATTGAAATTACCAAAATAAATACCTTAAACAATAATTAACTTATAGATCCAGGATAGTCTAATTCCATTCAAATAATTAATGGGGATTTAATGAAGTGTTTATGTATATAGATTTATGAATTATCAATTACGAATGAAATAAGCATTGTTCAATTTTTATTTTTCCCTTTTGGATTAAAAAGAATATCTTAGGGAGATTTCCACAACGGTTCAATCTAAATGATTATCTATTCGAAGATAATGATACAAATTTGTGGACATTGGATAGTTTTCATAATAATATTGTTATATACCAGATGAGAAATGGTGTTAATGAGTCTATAAAAAATGGTAATTCTAAATAAGCGTCATTTATGTCCTCGAAGAAGATCTCTATAAAATATGGATAAGAAGAAGAACAAACATACAATGTCTTGTAATTCCTTTCATAATATTTATAAGTGGGAATGGAAAGTTCAAATGAAACCATATTCTAGTAATAATTTGATGTAAAATGGTTGAACACCATGTTGGGAGGTTACATAAGTTGTTTCAAGATAATGATGATGATGAATTCAGAATTTATTGAAAGAACTCTTGACCAAATATGAAAGTAAGAATAAATTCTTCAAAAAGTAAAATATACTTTCTAAAAAAATTTATAATTTAGAAGAATCGAAGCCAGAATAGTTGGAAGACTATACGGATCATAAAGATGATGTTGTATTGGATGTTGTATGAAGTTCCCAAACAGGGGAATAATGTGACAATGATAAAGGGGAAGTCAATGGATGAGTTTCCATTTAGGATTAAATTGAATATGTGCATGAAGATATTGTTATTTTTAGTTCAAAAAAACAAATAGGGTGGTTTATGATGTCAAACTATTTATGTAGGAGATGAAATAAAGTATGTTTGAGATAATATATGGAGTTGAAAGACATATTTCCTAATATCTAGGGAACTCAGATACAATCAGTGAGTACAGGATCAAACATAATGAAAAAAAGGTGATCGATGGTCTAAATCATAATTAAAAAGATCAATTCCAACGCATCAAAAATAACTAGGAGAATTTTTTCAACCTATAAACGAAAGTGAATGATCATATAAAACAATTTACTCCAGTGAATCGGTTTTCAATGGAAAAAACTAAAAATATAGAGCTCATTGGACCGTCAAAACAAATAAATAAATGTATGGAAAATAAAATGATATATTTGAATGTTACAACAAATATAGTGCTGGGTAAAAAATAGAAATTAGTAGTAGTAAATGATAAACCATAAGAACTATCTCCATGATTGGGGACAGATATGGGTATTAATTATAACCTAAATATTATTACATTCCAATTGAAAACTAGTAGTGCACTGGTGACACACATGAATTCACTCTACACTACCTGTTTTTATAGTGGTATGATGGGACACTCGAAAAAATTATTTTCCATTTCAATGAGGTATCAAAGGTAATAATACCAACAAAGATAGTCATATGAATCTCATTATTCCATAACATCATTAGATGGTCATTGTTTTGGGTGCATATGAGAAGGAGACATAACAAGATATTTCACATTTATAATTCAAAGGAATATGTTGAAGCATTGTAAATGTGATTTTCTTAAGTAGATAAATATATTATAAAAATGAATAAAAATCAAGACTACATTGTTATATTTTCATGATGATGTTGTTCCCTTGTAATTTTTGGATGATCATGATTATCAATTCATAATGGGTATAATGTAATAAATATGGATAAAAATAAATAGAGATTTCTAAACAGTGGTTAGAGATATTACATGAAAATCATCATATAACATTGGAACATGGATTATTAATAGTATATTCACCTCCCACGTGATTGGAAATAAATAACTAGAAAAAAATAGATACGATAATGAGCTTATTATGAGATTTTGTTAAAACATATTCCGGAATATTATTATCCCTAAAAATGATTTTTTGAGGGAGAAGACACGATATGTTCATATATCATTGTTTCTGAAGGTCTCAGTTACAAAATAATAAGTTTTAGTAAATTATGTTGATCAATACATTCCATATGATTATCCATAAAGTTTTGTATCATTAAGGATAAGGAAGGTTAATTTTCTTTATACAGAAAGTGTATAAATGTGAATCTCTACCTTATGAGTGGAGAAAAAGATATTTTTTTATATCTATGGAAGAAGAAAACAAGTTACGTAAAAAAAATTTCACATCATCCAAATGTATTTATATGATCTTATAAAATATGATGTTGTTACTGACCTTCCTAAGTTATCATGTGATCATAATTATTCATTTTTTTTCTTTTCTATAAGGGAAGACCATTCAAAAGAAATATTAGGGAAAAATAAAATGTAATAAAAAGTGCTTGATTTGGTGCATATTGGTGTGTATAGACCAATTTTACCATGATATATTGATGGGATGAGATATTATGTCTACTTCATTGATGAATTTAATAGAATGGTATGGATTTCAGTCATCACTCACAATTATGTTTTTTTAGTTTCATAATAACTTATCTATAGGAAGTTGAGAAGATTATAAATAAAAAATAAATAATATCTAAATAGATAATGTAACTTTGATAATAAACATTCCAAGTAGATATTAATATCAAGAAACATTGAATAAGGTACAATGTTCCAGTGGAAGTAACTCCACACAGAATGGAGAAGTTGAGGGAAGAAATTGAATTATCAAAAATAGGGATAAAATAATTGTCACTGATAATGACCATCTAAAGATGTTTTTGAAAGAGGAAATGATTTCTTCAGTATACATATCAAATATACAATTATTATATCCAAAAGAATATTGGGCTCAATATGAGTTATGATATGGAATTAAGCTAATGTTAAACCACATTTAAGTATTTGGAAGTAAGTGTGTCATTCTCAATAACATGAAACACAAGAGGATTGAATTTTGTGTAGATGAATGGATATTTCAAGGAAAATCAATCTAAATAAAATCATATATAATCTTCAATAAGAGGATGGGAAAGGTAGTTTAAGATGATTTGGTTACAATATTATAGAATAAGAAGAATATTTAGTAAATACATGATCAGTCTCATGAGAATATGGATAAATAGACAAGATTAGTTGGGTACATTCATGTTACAAATTTTTATTAAGAATAATACTATGTTAATGAAAAGTATGAAAATAAACCTGTATCTACATGATGATAGATGAGAAGAACTGAAACTAATAGGAAGAATATAATCGGTGATCAGACAATAGGATTATAGCTAAGAAGGATGTAAAATATTCAACATGAAATATTCTTTTCACATATAGTGCCTTGAGGATTTGAGTTATATCATTGATATTACAACATGGATCAATCTATGCAAGATTATCCTGTCCAAAATGAAATTAATCAGATATGAGAGATTTTTTTGAGACGAAAATAGAGGAATTTTCTGGTAAAAATGGTTCTTTTATAAATAGATGAATCAATATCAAATAGTGGTTTGAAACAACACATTATTAGTGTTTAATGTGTACTCCCAAAAATAGGATATTAATTATGATGAAACATTTTCACCTATTATGAGGCTAATGACAATCAAATTAATCTTCTTCATAGTAGTTTCACGAAATCTCAATGTTTTTCTGTTGAATTTCAAGTCAACATTTTTTAAAGGGGATGTTGAATAAAAATTTTGTATTATGGTGCAAGAAATATTTCTCATTAATTAAAATGTGAATAGTGTTTTTCAGATGAAGAAGGTTCCATATGGGTTAAAGAATGAACCATGAGTGTTTTATTCTACAATATATCATTTTATGATGAATATTTTAATCCATCATAGTGGAGTTCATTACAATCTATATGTCAACAATGATAATATTCAATTTATGATGGTTATGGTATATGTTTATGATATAATATTTTTATGATCTGAAGAAGTAAAATGTAATCAGGTAAAAAAATTAATGAATTTTTGTTTCTTAAAACACTATCATTGGCAATCATATGTTTTTCCTTAGCATACTGGAGAAATAATGAAAGATTGGTAAATTCATTTCTCAATATAAATATTCCATGGAAGTATTAAGGTTATTTATATTTGATAATTAAAATGATTTTAAAATTATGGTGGGTAATCAGATGGAACTATTGTTGGATTATGAAGACAATGCAGAAAAAGTAATAACATACAAGAAAATCATCAGTAGTCTATTGAACTTGATAGTGACAAGACCAGATTCTGTATTTTTCAAAATCCCATGCATCATTGTATCAAGGTAATCTGAAATATAAACACATAATTTTATTAAAAAAACACATCGGTGTGTCACTAGGATATTTTATTTTTGTTTTCAATGCAATGAAAAAATCATCAAGAGTTATTGGGATATAAAAATGAAGATTGCGCTAGTTCAACATATGATAGTAAACAAACATCATATAGAGAAGTATATCTTAGTGGTATTTGTTTTTCATCACTAAACAATACAAGATATTTCATTTCATTGATCCCCATAGAAGTTGAATAAATTATGGCCACTCATGTCTTCATAATGTTATTATGGAGGTAGAAATTAAATGATAATATGGAAATTTTAGTGAAGTGTCCTATTGAAATCCATTATGATAATTCAAGTAACATAAATATGATAAAAACTACAACTAATTACTAGAAGAAAAATAAAATTGAAATCAAGTACCATTTTATTAAGGATTAGGTGGAGTTTGGGTTTGTGGTGTTAGAATATGTGCGAACAAAACTACATGATCCATTAATTCTAACAAAGGCCTTTCCCAAACAAGTTTTTGAATATAATCAACTAGATATTTGAGTTAAATAAACTCCATACACTTAAAAAGTGTTGATAGGGGACCCTAAATCCTTATAGATTGTTATGTCTTCCCTAATATGAACTTTAATATTCCTTTCTATTTTTTAAACCACAATGAAGTAAAATCCATGGTCAGTGAATACGGGGAAGAAATTTCTAATATGGATTTAAATGGGATAAAATGTCATAATAAATATGGGTGAGAAGCTGATAGGGTGATAAAGAAACATGGGGAGCTAAAATCAAGAAACTCTAAAGGTGGTTGATCAAAGGTCTTATATAATGACATATGTGGTGCATGAATAAAGTAGTTGTAACATTTTTCGAATAATGTTATACATTGATGAACATTTCATAGTTATCTTATATCTAATGTCAAACATGAATCATATGGGATTAGTGTGTGTTTTAAGAAAATCTACGATAGCTATTAGAATTGTCAGAAGTGATATTTTTTTAAAATATGAATTTATATCCAATTTGGAATAAAAATGTCAATAGTTTTCAAATAAACCCAAAGGGATATATTCTTATCAAAAATCCATCATGATGGTGATTTTTGGTGAGTATTTTTTTTAAAAGATTGAGGTTATTGACAGTGGATGGTTCTCAATTTGTAATGACATAGAATGGATGATGGATATAATGTATTGTGAATGCTAAACTGATCTCACATGGTGTGAATTCCTAACTGGTCTCACAGATATTGAATGCAGAACTGATCTCACAGATTGTGAGAGCCAAAATACACTCCTGAACTGAGAAATTTGATCTCACCTCATGTATTTATCATAAATGTAAATGGATATCATGATGGATCATTCAATTTATTGGAAGTAAAAACACTGAAAATAACAATATTTACATGTAATCTCATAATGGGATCTCACAAAATACATGACTGTTATTTGGATTTGAGATGGGATCTTGCAAAACACTCATGATTATCTTTGGATCTCACGATGGGATGTCACACAGTGCACATGATTGTCTCTGTATATTTCAATGGGATATCATGTAATGATACTGAATATCATTAACGATCATGATCAGATCTTGTGAAAATGGAAAATAGAACTCGTGCTTGGATCTCACTCATAGTGTGAGAACATCTCGCACCCTAATTTTGCAGGGCATGGAATCTATATGATGAGGTTGGTTTTTTCTGATTTTTGAAGTAAAGGCCGAGGATTTATGCCTACAAATAACCCATAACCCTTCTATAATCATTGATTTAGTTTTACATCAATCATTTATTTGAAAAAAAGTACATGGAGAAGGTTCGCGAAAATATCTAATGAGGGATACTCACGGAGGGATCTCATGAAGGAGGTTCGCATAGATATCTTTTGAAGGGGAATACCTTATTGAAATCATGTTATTGTTTCACATGATTTGAACAGGGTCTCATGAATATGACTAATGCTAGGGTCTCATGGAAGGGTTTGGTGTGAGGGTCTTGTTCTAGGTTCTCACACAAGGATCACATGCAAAGGGTATCCCACCTAGATCACATGAAATGGGTTATGTGTTGGGAACATATCTAATGGTACATGATTGGATCTCAAAAAATGGGATACGTTCTAGTGACTTTCATAGTAGTATCATACTAGAGAAAGTGACATAATGATGTAAACCAACATTTCCTTATTAAAGGTACCATTATCATATAACAAATTTGATTAAAAGATGAAAAATATGGAGGATATTCAACATTCGATAACACTAGTATAAGGAATTTATTCATTTATACACTAAATGATGTGAATGGGGGACTTGGAATATATTGAGTATCATTCCAAATAAGAGGTAATTGATGGTTATATAGTAAATAATAGTTTATTCATGTTTTCAATAATGGGGAAGGGTTGTATCAAGGTGTTTTAACATAAGTGAAGGAGTAACCAGGAATGAGTTTCAATATATCATCTGCCTATAATTTGGGAGCATTCATTATTGATAATTAAGGGAAATGCATGTCCATAAACTATGTGGGGATCCTTTCCAGATCACTAAGAAAAGGAATATGAAGATACTGATCTATTCCAAAGGTACTGAGTCATAAAAATAGGTTTAATGAGTGACCTTTTGGAAAGTACTGAGCTGACCCTAATTATTGTAAATGCAATGAGCCCGAATATATATGTGATATAATCAAAAAAATTATTTTAGTAGTGAGACTGAAGTAATTTGGAACATCGGAACAATCCCATTGTGTACTACATTGACATAGCATAGGGAGTGAAATTCATGTAATTTCAATTTTAATCCTACATTCATTTATTTCTATTCATATATTTCTATTGGAATGGGAGAGAGTAATGATTTTCTTAACAATGAAATAAGTTGTCAAGTAGAATTTGTTTTATTCATTCATTCCTAGATTCACCACAATGTATTTTATTTAACCTAGTTAGACTAACATAAAACTTATAGGTGTTCCATTCTATAGATGTACTTCCTTGATTTTCCTTCATCAGTCATCAAGATCAGCCTCCTTTAATCTCTATAATATGTAAAAAATGTGACTTGACTCACATTGATACCCCATGATAGCATGGTTTGAATGAGGTGAAAACTATGTATGATATTCCTTCAACATAAGATACCTCATGAACGACATTTTATTACTTGGGGTCTACACCTCAGATGCCTCCTTGAAAATCCATCTAGTGGGGACGAATGTAGTGTCCAATGTTCTCAGCGTCTATATATGCTAGTGATTCAAAATATGACTAATATCCTAACTAAATGTTGCTACCCAATATATATCCCTTGGTATTTCAATATAGAAGTAATGTAATTAAGAATTATCCATAATGTGATGGAACTAAGAATGTGTTTCAGAAACACGTCTCAGTCTACGATGGACAACCGGACTAGGTGATATGTTCCCTAGAAGAATATGTTGTAGGAGAAACCAACATCCCCTCATGAAATTCAATGAAGGAGTAGAAATAAACAATTAATGTGATGAATTCCACCTTCCGTTGGAATGTTGGAATGCAAGGTACAATGATAGGTCGTGTCATGATGAAATACTATGTTTTTACACACTAATGAAAACATTAGAAATAGTATTGGTAACCCTGACATGAAACATTTATCCTAAAAATATAGATGTATAGTGTTTGTGACATTAATAGATAAGCATGCCATTTGATATCGCAATTTTTCACAAGGTCCCAATATGCCAATAGTCTTCTCATCATGAAAGTCCCTATAAATTGGGGAATTTAATCAATGGGGAATATAATGTATGACATCATCAACACAGATCCCTCTCTCTATTAATGGATGATTATACAATGTCGGGTTATTGGTAATGGAATTCCATGTACCCTTATTGACATTTGAATATTTAATATTTGTAGGAACAATGTTTTAGAAAGTCTACCAAGAAATTCTCGTAGGAGCAGGAGCAAGAGAAAGGCCAATGAAATAATCTTATATGATTCCACCTCCACTGAGACATCAGCTGTTAGTATATATATAGGGAACTAATGACCCATATCACCCATTTATATTAGTAAGATGTGGGTGATAAACAAACTCATACATTTGAATGATAAATAGAGGTAATTACCACGAGATATAAGGATCAATGGGACATAGTTTCTATTAAACCTCACCAATAACGCCACCCCTAAGAGCCACACATATAGACACATCTACCCATTGCAATAATGAATAATATTTATAGCCTCTACATAGAGTGACCCTATAAATCAATCCCCTTCCCCTAGGAGGTTGGAGATTTCTGGGTCAACCTCTCATAGACAGCTACCTCTGATCCTTTATGGAGGGATCC
Organism: Viscum album; assembly: GCA_963277665.1. Lineage (NCBI taxonomy): Eukaryota > Viridiplantae > Streptophyta > Magnoliopsida > Santalales > Viscaceae > Viscum > Viscum album. Next base: position 1,645,961,276 of record OY728145.1, read on the forward strand.
TTCTAGGCCTCTACAACAATAGTAGTGACCAGTCCCTAATACCTATCAAAAATTAAACTATACACATTATTTATCATCCCCAGTCCAAAAAACCTAACACCAGAATTGGTGAAAGTGTCACGATGATTCTTGGTAGGGGTACCATTTTCCATACCTTAAGTGTCTCCTTCTACTGTGACGCCCCTGTTCTAGAAGCCACCCAGAGGCACCCTATAGTTGGTTGGTCACATGGCCTCAAACGCATTTCCCCAAATTCTAGAGGTTGTCGACTAGCAGCGAGTGCCTTGGGTGTGATGGTGGGGAAACTATGCCTTCATTGACAGAGTATTCAGTGGAAGTAAACAACACATATAATATTGGAAGTGGTAAATGTTGAACAACAATAAAGAATAGAAGACTAAACAATAATCAACTGGAGAACAGAAACACACACACACACACAGATATATATATATATATATATATATATGAAATGATGTGTGATACATATGTCTAGGAAAGAATCCAAACAAGTCACAACGGTGGAAATAGAATTGTGTAAACCAAAGTACAAAATAAAGGTAAATAGATAAACTCCTCAGCATCACAACCCTCGGCTTGGTCCCATGATCTCCTACTCCAAAGAAATAAAGTACCTAAAGTCAAAGGGAACTTGCCCTTTTCTATAACTGCAGCAATATAATCTGTTTGGGCCCAAAAGCATGACCCAACTAGGGTGAGAGACTAAATCCCAGAAGGCAACCACCCGAAGACCTGTGCCTAAAAATCAGTGAGTATATGGCAGGTAAAGTACATTAAATAGTAAACAGTTATCAGTGAATAAGATAATACACAGTAGTAAACAATCCACATGTCAACAAGCAGTAGTGAAGAAAACAGGTTACAACAAATAAGAATCCCTTTGGGAAGTTCCCATAGCCATCCCCTCTAGTTCTATCAAAGAAGTACCAACAATCCTCTGGGAAGTACACTGGGCCAAACACCTTTGGTTTGGTCATACGAAATTATATGACTCCCTTAGGAAGAACGCTCAGTCAATTCACCTTATAGTCTAAGGCAGTTAGGGACTCCTTGAGGTAGATCACATAGTCTATTCCCCTTTTATTCCCAAGGTCAAGATACTTTCTTAGGAAGCTCACACAATAAATTTATTTTCCAGCCTCAGTTCTATCACATACTCTCTGAGGAATCTCTCTTGTTCAATTCCTCATCTAGCCTGGAATGGTTTAAGGAAATCCAAAAAAATGTAAATAATCTATTAAGAAGCTCACTCGGTCTATCCTTCTGAATTCTAAAATATCCAAGACTCTCTTGGGAGCTCACTAGGTCTATCCCTTTTAGACTATAATGTCCAAGACTCTCTAGGAAGCTCACTTGGTATATCCCCTATAGTCAATAACATCCAAGAATCTCTGAGGTATCTCACTCGTTCTAAACCTTATAATCAATAGCACCAGGTTCTCACGACCCCATTCCAGTTAGTACATAATAATTCAATAAGGAAAATGTAAACCTACAGAGCTACTTGGATAACCAGTCTACAGCATAACAAGCTTGTCAGGAAACATCATTCCATCATACGGTCACAAGGCCTGGAAAACAGGTATAACAACCAAAGGTTGAACCAGACCAAAAGGTCGTAAATAGAAAAAGGTATGGGAAAAACATCTAATCATAGAAATTATCCTCATAGGTATCAAAATAACCTCTACACAAGAATACAAGAAAGGTAGGAACAAAACCAGGGAAAAAAAGAAAACATGCAACACCATGTTCAAGGTTATTGGTAGAAAGTGCACATAAAACTCAAAGAATTTGAACGAAAATGCCCAATCCACCTCCCTTGACGCTAGGAGATCGATATACATGAACCACAAGGCTTGAATATCATTAGAACATTGATTATCTATGAAAACACACAATACTCTCAACACACGATAACATGGGAAATATGAAAAATTGGAAAACAGCGCTCTAGGAGAAGGAAGAACTTACCACTATAAGAACAACGCAATTGACAATGATTGATTCAGAGAATAGACAGAGGCTTGGGGGCACAGAGAAGTTCTGTGGTTGTACGGGATGCTCTCAGTTGAAGAAGCTGGAGAAGAAGACGGTTCTTGGGGTAAGACGTGGCCTCGGTCCGTTTAATGAAACAAAAGAATGTACACGACGTGTACTTTTGGAGTACATGATGTGTACCAGAATTTTCTATACTCTTAATTAAGAGGCCTCCACATCACCCCTATATGGTCATGTGTGTGGCCCGGACCCGGCCAGCACACGGCCTCACATGGTAAAGGAGTACACGGTGTGTACTCATAAAGTACAAGGCATGTACCTCCAAAATTTCCAGAAACTCCTCTTTTCTCAAAAACTCGAGAAAAAGGAAAAACGTACCTGAAAAGAGGGTTCAGATTCTTAAACCCCCCCCCCTAAAAGAAATTTGTCCCAGAATTTCCCTATTGTGGCGTGAAAGATGAAACCTCGAACAGCTTCAGCTACTGCAATCATACATCGTCCACCCTATCCCAAGTCTCATCATGTACTCTCTTGTGCTTCCATATCACCCATACTAGAAGAACAGAGAATCCACAGAGAATCCTCGTAATGCTATCGACAATATAGATAGGATGCTCCTCAAATGATGCATCTTCTTCAAGCTCAACCTTTTCGGGTTGAAAGACATGAGACAGGTCTTAAAATTTATGTCGGAGCTGAGAAATGTGGAAGACGTCGTTCATAGCCTGATACCTTTGAGGTAACTACAACCGATAGGAAACCGGACCAACTATATCTAACACCTAAAATAGCCCGACGTACCATGGTGAAATATTACCCTATCTCCGAATAATCTTGTGCCCCAACCATGTAGCGACATGCAGGAAAACATGATCCTTGACCTCGAACTCTAGAGGTTGTCTCCGCTGATCAGCATTAGACTTTTGTCGAGATTGTGCTGTATCCAAGTACTTCTGAATCAACTCAATCTGCTCTGAGGTCTCCTAAACAAGATGATGTCCCAGTAAAGTAGCCTCTCTTGTCTCCAGCCATCATAAAGGTGATTGGCATGGCCTTCCATAGAAGGCCTGGTATGGTTCCATTTGAATAGTCTCTTGAAAACTGTTGTTGTAGGAGAAATCCACAAGAGGTATATGCTTCTCCCATGATCATCCAATGTATAGAATGCATGATCGGAGCATATAATCAGGAACCTAAATTGTACACTCATACATGCCATCTGTCTGGGGATAGTATGTTGTACTCAAATGTACCTGTGTACCCAAACACTTCTGAAGCCCCTAACAGGACTGAGATGTAAAACATACATCTAACTCTGAAACAATGGAGTGTGGAACTCCATGTAGGCGTATAATCTCTTGTATGTACAACCATCCCATCTCATCAAACCTAAAGGTATCCTTGATCATCAAGAAGTGAGAAACCTTCGTAAGTCTTTCGATGTAAACCGAAACAGCATCATTCCCTCGAGGTGACCTTGGAAAACCGGTCACGATGTCCATCGCCACATTGTTCCACTTCCACTCCGGAATGGGTATCTACTGCAAAAGACCTGCTGGTTACTGATGCTCTGCTTTCACCTGCTAACAATTAGAACACCTCATAAAAAAACTAGCAATATCTCTATTCATTTTTGGCCACCAATACCGATGGTGTAGATCACAATACATCTTGGTGACGCTAGGATGAGCTGCCCAAACTGAGGATTGAAAATCTTGCATCAGCTACTTGCATACGTCTACTGGACCCCATACGCATCCCTGGAAATGCAAAATCTCATCCTCACCCACTTTCCATCCAGTGATAGGGTCATCTCCTGACACAATCTCCCACACGACTAGGACTTTTGAGTCTGATATTTTCCTCATCTGTACCAAATCAAGAACTTTAGAGGTAACCGCTATAGAAGACAGAAAGGTCTATACCTATCTATCATGCACCTCCAAATGAATCTTAGATAATAGAGAAATAATCTGCCACACACTTTTGGCCTCTTGATCTTCCTGTATCTTAGTTCTCTTTCTCAACGCATCAACCACTGCGTTGCCCTTTCCCGGCATATAGGCAAGATCAAAGTCAAAGGAATGAAGATACTCAACCCACCAACATTGTCTCAAATTCAGATCACGCTGAGTGAAGATGTTCTTGAGACTTTTGTGGTCTGTAAAAACCACAAAGTTCTCTCTCATAAGTTAATGTCTCCAACAGTGTAAGGAATGAACAACAACTGCCTACTCCAGATCGTGCATCGAATAATTCCTCTTGTGTGGCCTCAACTATCGAGACCCGTACGCAACGACTCAATCTCCCTGCATAAGAACAGCTCCCATCCCAATACCTGAAGCATAACAGTAGACCATATAGCTCATTCCCGTCTCTAGAAAGACAAGTATCGGTGCTGACATCAACTTCCCTTTCAACTCTTGAATGGATGACTCATAGGAATTTGACCATAATAACTTTGCCCCTTTCTTGGTCAGACCTGTCAGTGGCGCCGCTAAGTGTGAAAAGTCATGTATGAAACATCTATAGTATCCAGCCAGCCCTAGAAAGCTCCGCACCTCAAAGACATTCTTCAGCTACTCCTAAGAAAAAACAGCTTTCACTATCTCTAGGTCTATGGATACTTTTGTCTCTGAGATAATATGACCCATGAAGTGAATGTGATCCATCCAAAACTGGCATTTCAAGAGCGTAGCACATAAATTATTCTCTCTTAGTGTACATATAATGATGTCATGATAGGTAGCATGGTCGTGTTGAGTGTGAGAGAACACAAAGATGTCGTCCACGAAAACCACCACAATGAAATCCGAGTATGGATGGAACACTCGGTTCATCAGTGTCATGATAACTGCAGGCGCATTTGTGGGACCGAGAGGCATAACCATATACTCGTATAGACTATACCTGATCAAGAAAGCTATAAGAGGTAAAACAGATGGTCTAACACGCAACTTATGATAACCAGACCTCAAGTCAATCTTCAATAACACTCAGGCTCTTCAAAGCTGATCAAAGAGTTCATCTATCCTCGGCAAGGGATACCGGTTCTTGAACGTCAACTAGTTTATCTTCCGATAATCCACACAAAGCCTCAGGGTGTCATCCTCCTTCTTCTCAAATAGGACAGGTGAACCCCAAGTAGAAGTACAAGTTCGGATGAAACCATTTTCCTACAACTCCTCCAACTGCTTTTTTAGCTACTGCAACTTAGGTGTAGCCATCCAATAAAGAGGAATGGACAACGGTGCCGATCCTGGCTAGAGCTCAATTGAGAATTATACCTCACGCTCAGGAGGAAATCCTAAAAATTCCCCTGGAAGACATCCCTAAAATGATCCACAATTGGAGGAAAGTCTAACTGTGATGTCCCCTGGTTATCCAGATAAATACTAGCAATCTGGGTTGTAACTCCTCCTAGCCCATGATACTCGGGTACTCCTTGACTTCCCTAGATATCACAGTCGCCTATATAAAGAAAGGATCCACCATCTAGTGATATAAAACTCACCATGCGATGATAGAAATCGACGACATCCAGAAAGGGAACTAACATGTCCATTCTGAGAATGACATTTTATCTTATCATCTCTAAGACACAGAGGTCCCCTAAGAAGTGGCACCCAACAACTTAAAGAGGGAAATCTCTGCACTGACGTATCCTAACCATTCTAGTCCCCAACGGTGTGTCTAGAGGCAATGTATCATTATATGAAATGATGTTGTGACCAAGGCTCTCCCCAAAAACAACAAAGATAAAGTTATGCATAGCACTAGTATAAAAAAGGGATGAAGATAAAACTGAGGCTACTAAGATCTTACCTTGAACTATGGAAGGTCCTGGTTCCTGCTCCGGATGGGTATGCTCCACAACGAAGGTCTGGCCTATACCCTAGCCCTCCGACCCTTCCTGACCACCCTGAGCTGATCTAGTATGTTGTCGCTGGTAACCTGGTGACTCACCACCATGGCCCTGACCTCCACCTCGACCCGAATGGCCGGACGAACTCCAGTTCCCAGACTGGTGAGAAATTGGTGATGCATCTCATGAACGCGGGATCATAGAAGAAACCCTTCCACCAACTGTAGGTGAGAAGATATAACAAAAATTCTGAAGGTGGCCCATATCGCCGCAACATTGGCACTCCATTGGGTCTCTCTGGAACTGAGTCCTAGTATGCCAGCTCCTCCTACATTGCTAGAATACTACCTGACTAACCGGAGACACATTCCACCTACTCTAATCTTCTTGAGCAGACTCCCTTCATCACTTCCTTCTATCAGTAGGAGGATCACTGACTCTGGATGTCGAACCGCACTTTCTCACTACTCTAGAATCCCTCAGATTGCATGTTGTGATCGGTACCTAGTTGATGATAGAGGATATCTAAGTCAACCTGAAGATGTTCACCTACGAGTGGATGTTGTGCCTCAGACCATCCTCAAACTTCCATGCAAGGAACAGTTCATCATCTTCTGGAATCAGTGTGAAATGATGTAGCTCGGTAAAGCAAGACGGGTACTCCATAAAAGAAAGAGTACCTTACTCCAGACTCATAAACTCCCGAGATCGATCGGCCCTCAAGGTCTCTAGGTAGAAGTAATCATTAAATATGCACAAAATATCATCCCAATTCATACTTTAATGGTACCCTGACTATGAGATCACCTCCCACCACCTCTTGGGGGAGTATTGGAGCATATAGGTTGATTTTTTCACCCTCTTCTCTAGAGGTATCTAGATATTCTTGAAAATTGACAATGTGGCCTCTAGCCATGACTCTGCAGCCCGAGGTCCTCCATCCCCTGAGAAAGTAGAAAGATTATGCTGCTGGAAAACCCGCGTCTATTTTGATGCCGATGGGGTAGGAGGCAACGCTCCTTGTATGGTCTGTATCAACCACTGAAATTCTTCCCTAAACTGTGAATCGGTGCCTGCAACTAGTATAACTACTGGAACCAAGAGTGGAACAATAAGAGGGACTTCATAAGGTCTCTAATTGGCCATATCCGGTTTCTAATCACCGTCTGGTAGCTGACATACAATAGGAGGACATCTTGGTGGCGTAGCTCTGAAAATGAAAAATCACACCTTGGATCACGATTATGAAAGAATGAGAACACAAGTGTACAATATGGTCATAGGAGAAAAAAACATTCATGTTTTTCAAAACATGACTACACGATGTGTATAAAAACTACATGGTGTGTTCTATTAAGCCATTCACATGTGCGTGTACATCTGCCACAATTGGTCGTGTAAAGCCCCAACCACACGGCGTGTTGTCCCCACACACGGTGTGTACTTGAACTCTACTCCCCTGCCTGTGTCTCGTTACATAGCTAACCCACATAGTAACATTAATCCTAGACTACATGGCATGTTCAGGAAGGACACAGCGTGTAATAGAAAAGGTTTCAATAACCCGTGTTTTTAGTTACACGGTCGGCTACACGGTTCACACTACATGGCGTGATATATTGAAACACGGCTTGTAATTGAGGGCTTTCCCCTAACCGTGTTGTTCGTGACATGGTTGGGTACATAGGTACAAGGGATGGTGTGAAAAAAAAATAACAAGGTGGGTAAAGTCAATTTTTCATACACCCGTGTCATTAGCCACACGGGTTGACACACGGTCACTCCAACACGGCGTGTACTAACCGTGCACAGTGTGTTCTTGAAGATTTTTCCCAACCTCGTGTTTCTTCCCACAAAGTCAGTGACACTGTTTAAAAACTACATGGCATGTATTAATAAAGTACAATACTTGTATTCAGTGTTTTTCTGTACAGTAGCTCAGAAACTGCTATAAAGCACAAAAACATAAAAAACAATAGTTATGGTGCAAAATTCCGATCCGTGAGGGCCCATACTCCCCGCGAATCAAAGTTTGACATCTTATACAGGTTATAACATGGCAACCATCCAATGATCCACCAAATTCGGATCCATTTGGTCCCATAACACCACAAGAAGCAATGTTTGGCATCCATCTAAGCAATGTACTGTACCAACAAATTCCCTATCAAACAACATAGATTTAATCAAAGCATCTATCACAACATCATGAATAATCTACAAAAAATCTATCACAACAAGATGAAATCTCTAATGCATTCTAGATGGAATTGAAAGAATGCATGGCATGTTAATTCTAAAAAGTTCCTATATGATGCAGGAGATGGTATACCCTCATCTCATCGGGTTGTGATAGAAATAGAACCACAATAACAACAACGGTAAGTTCACAAAAAATCTGAATCGCCCAATGGTGAAATCAAATCAACTATAAAATTAAAAACCAGTAAAACTACAATAAATGAGGTAGTATAACTTTTCCATCTACATGGGTTAGCTACTCTCAGGCATAGCTTTTTACCAAGTACCTATTTCATCAAAACCATGGATATAGGCTCCAAATAGTAAGTCAAGGGAAAAGAATTCCTCTGATTCCACTTTGAAATGTCCCAGTTCCGGAAGCCACCTAGTGGCGCCCCGTACCCGAATGGTCACATGGCCTAAAGCTCATTTCCCCAAACGCAGAGGCTGTTGACTAGCAGCGAGGTCCATGGGTGAGATGGTGGGGAAACTATTCCTTCATTGGCAGAGTACTCAGCGAAGGTAAACAACACATAAAATAGCGGAAGCATTAAATTGATAAACTCCTTAGCATCACATGCCTCGGCTTGGTCCCATGCTCTCCTGCTCCAATGAAATTAAGTATCTGAAGTTGAAGGGTGTGTTCCCTTGTCTATACCTGCAGCAATATAATCTGTTTGGCCCCAAAAGAATGACCCAAATAGGGTGTGAGACTAAATCCCTGTAGGAAACCACTGGAAGATCTGTGCCTAATAGTCAGTCAGTATATGGCAGGTAAATTACAGTAAACAATAAACAGTATGTTGTGAACAAGATAATACACATTAGTAAACAATCCACAGATCAATAAGCATTATTGTAAAAAACAACTAACCACAAACAGGAATCCCTCTAGGAAGAACCCACAACCATCCCCCGTGGTCCTATCCAAGAAGTACCAACAACCCTCTAGGATATAGACTCATCTTTACCCCTCTAGTCTGGTCATATGAAATTACAAGACTCTCCGAGGAAGCACGCTCAGTCAATTAATCTTATAGTCTAAGTAGTCAAGGACTCTCGGAGGAAGATCACGTAGTATATTTTCCTTATATCCCCATGGTCAAGAGACTCTCTAAGAAAATTGAATCAATCAATTCCTCCTATAGCCTCAAGTCTATCACAGACTCTCTGAGAAAGCTCACTTAGCCAATTCATCCTCAAGCCTAGAATTTTTTAAGGAAATTAAAACAAAGTAAAGACTCTCTGAGGAAGCTCACTCGGTCTATCCTACTATAGTTTACAATATCCAAGAATCTCTGGAAAGCTCACTCAGTCTTTCCCCTATAGTCAATTATGTCCACGACTCTCTAGAATGTTCACTCATTCTATCCCCTATAGTCTATAATTTCCAAGACTCTCTGAGGTAGCTCACTCTGTCTATCCCCTTATAGTCTATAGCACGAGGTTCTCACGGCCACGTACTAGTCAGTGCATAATAATTATATAAGTCCAAAGTAAACCTACTAAACATCTTGGATAACCAGTCTACAACATAACAAGCATGTCTGGAAACAACATTCCATCCAACGACCACAAGGCATGCAAAACAGGTATAACGACCAAAGCCTGAACAAAACCGAAAGTTCATAAATAGAACAAGGTATGATAAAAAAATCCAAGCATAGCAATTATCCTCATACATAACCAAATTACAACTACAAAATCAGACAAGAATGGAAAGAAAACAACATGAGAAAAATAGTAAACACACAGTACCCCGTTCAAGGGTATGAGTGGAATATGCACATAAAACACAAAGAATTCGAACAGAAAGCCACAAAGCACCTACCATGATGCGAGGAGATCGATATACTTGATCCACAATACATGAATCTTTAAAGAACGTCATATATCTACAAAAACACAGAAAATTATCAACCCAAGATAAATTGAGAATGAATAGGAATTGGAACAAAAGCTCCAGGAGAAGGAAGAGCATACCGCTACGGTTCCAACACAATCGACGACAGTAGATTCGAAGAATGGACGGAGGCAAGGGGGCTCGAAGAGGTTCTGTGGCCATACGAGATGTGCTTAGTCGCAGAAGCTGGAGAACAAGATGGTTCTCATGTTAAGTCGTGACCCCTATCCGTTTAATGATAAAAAAGAAAGTACACGGCATTTACATTTGGAGTACACGACATATACTAGTCTTTTCTGTATTCTGCTTTAAGCGGCCTCCACATCACCCTTAAATAGTTGTGTATGTGGCCCGGAAACGGCAATCACTTGGCCTCGCACAGTAAGGTATTACATGGTGTGTACTCATAATGTACATGGCGTGTAGTTTAAAAATTTCCAGAAACTCCTCTTTTGTCAAAAACTGTAGAAAAAGGAGAAACGTACCTGAAAAGATGGTCGGGGTTTTTAAATCCATCATCAGAAAAATCCAACAAATATATATTAATATAGATCAATGACATATCAACACCCAAGGATGGTTGAGACCCCATACGTCCCATATATAGGTTGGGTTGACAATGTCAACAACCAGTATACTTAGTAGTCATCAAAGGCCTATCTGTGACTACGAGATTCAATATAGAGGCCCCCACACAATCTCTAACCAAATATGATTTCCTCCTTTCTTTCATACATAATATGGACTTCATCCCCTTTTTAACAATATATATTAAGGAGGTGGACCTCCAAGCTTTGTCTACATCCATTTCAGAGGTCCACCCTATTCTTATGGTCCCTGATATGGAGGTCCCCCCTTGTCACAACCTAGGAATTTGAATGTATTCCTCCCATTATTCCAAGGTTAAGAGGATGTCCTCCCTACTTCATAAGAGATCCATGTAGAGTCTCTACCAACTTCGTCATATACCTTTATGATAGTCATCCTCATGCAATCATCACTGACTAACACATTGGTCTTCCCCATGTAACAGTCAACCATATTACATGTCCTACCCACTTATTCATCTATCAGTAGGGACTCCCTCCCCATGTATCAAGGAAATGTATTCCCCACTCCACCAGAAAACACAAAAATATTCAATCCCGTACATATATAAACAAGTGGGTATTTCCTCTATGTACTCATATATCTCAAAAAAAAATCTCCCCATGTCCATTTGGATTCACGCAAAGGCCCCCTTCCACTTCATCCAATGAAATATGAGGCATTCCCTATCCTCAAAACCAACATGGTGGTCCTAACCCGGTTCCCAATGACCATAGAAGAGTTCATTCCTGATACATAAACTACCAAATAGGTAGTCCACCCCACTTTTATTCCATTCCATGCTAAGGTCATCCCAGCTTCAACGAAAATTTAAGAAGAGGTCCTCCCCACATCCCAAAAAAACAATGAATATGTCATATCTAAACCTTCAACCAGTGAAATGAAGGTTATCTTCATGCTCAATAACTCCCATTAGCCTATGTACCATCATGGGGACGAAAGGATAAACATCGTTGAAGGAGAAATAATTTTTGAAAAATCTATGTCATGGTAAGTCTTATTTTCATCTAACTCATTGAAGAATAATGTGATAAAATGATGTAGCCATCACCCAAGTCATCCAGTGTGGAGAATTTGAGAAGATCATAGTAGTTGATCTTCTTCATTTTAGAAGGTGATATCCATAAGATTATTGAATCCCATCATAGCTACATAAAGGTGGCGTAATATTTCTCTCCCTACTATTATCTTACGTTTTAGTCATCCCCATAATCACCAGTTTTATTCTCTACTTCTACATGAGATAAATAAAAAATATTTTTTAGATTGATGAAAAATTATCATTTGGTAGTACCATTGATTATTTATTTATTCCCTCATACATATGGTAGTGGTGAGAACACATTCCATTATGGATGTGATTATGTGGTTATCTAATGCTTCAAATGTTGACCCATAATATAGTTGACATGGATCACATTCAGGGACTTCTCCACCAAATTTTCAATTTCTGCATCAATCCACATTTGTGGTGCATTCATGCATTGATCATGTTTCGACAGTTGATTATGATAACAATGAGAAGGGTCCCACCTATGAATTTGGATGTTTAGAGGACAGTCTAGATTTCGATGAATTATTTGAAGTGTTTTGACCTAATTTAGTTTGAGACACTGCAATTATAGATTCTTGCATCTAGTATGAGGTTACATGCCTCAGAGTAACCATCTGGGATATATATTCCTTCTTTCAAGACTATTTGTTTGTATACCCAGGATATCAAGAACACGTCAATGCCACAGACTACCAGTGCATCATGGACGAGATGCATCAATCCATGTGCCTTAGATTCCTGCATCACCAGGTTACCACCATACCATTCAATAATGATGCATTTAGTTCTTCTTAGTGATCCATAGAATTATAGAAGAGGAATATCCACACATGAAGATATATGGCTTGGGACAATACACTTCTTTCCCCTTTAGTCATATCCTTAAGAATCCAGACCTACATGATGACTACATGGATATTCATTCATGTATCCTCACAATATACATTGTCATCCATGACATATTCAATATGAACTGAGTTTTATAGTTGGGGATTTAAGTGGATTACCTTCCCCTCATGGTTTTCCCTATTAGGTGGACCCCATTAAAGATTTCTCACTCACCGGTGAAGGGATGTTCATTGCCTTATGGAACCCACCACATCATTAATAATGACCAAGATACCAATAAAGGATAAAGGAATATTGTGTCTTATAATCCCTATAAACTTATCTTATATAGAACACAATACCTAATTAAAACCCATTATTACAGTCATATAGTAGCATATCATAGATCAGAAGAGGCTCATCGAAGAGTATATTACTAGGTAGTTCCAGAAATGTGTCATTACTCAAAAGTATTATGTTAATCCTCCATTATAGTGGTAGGATTATCCACATGTCCTTCATGGCTAGTTTACCCTAGTATAACATTGTAATTTCATGAATCTTGATAGGTTAGAGATATGGGGCTTCAGAAATTGACCAAGGAATGAATCACATAATCCACTCAAGCATTATGATGAACATGATAACCTTATTCATGATCCATATATATCATCTTCATGATTTGTTAATCCATCATATATGGTTACTGATCTGGTCAATTCATTGGTCATTCAGAATCCTCATTATGATATTAATATCCAACAAGGAAATTTGATAAACACAATCACAACCCTTCCTGTAGTCCTGGAGACATGACAAGTGGAAATCCAACCTTTTGGTAAGAACAATGAAGATTTTGTGGATGACAAAAGAGAATACCAAGATTTTGAGAGTCCTACCTTCTCCCCCATCAACGAGATAGGTATTCCATTGGAACATATTGAAAAAATTATCTCATGGTGCATAACCATATAAGAGACCCTAGAGTAGTATGATAAAAATATGCTCAAAAATTTCATACGATTATTTGAAGGGGCTACATTCATATGGTACAACAAGTATCAAATAGGACCCATTAATGGATGGGAAGACCTCCACTAGCAGTTTCAATAATAATATATACCCACTAGGGAACTCAGATACAATAAGTGAGTACAAGATCAAACATAATGAAAAAAAGGAAGATCGATGGTCTGAATAATATATAAAAATATCAATACAAGTACATCAAAAATAACCAGGAGAAGTTTTTCAACCTATAAAAGAATGTTAATGATCATTTGAAACAATTTAATCTAGAAAATCAGTTTTGAATGGAAATAAACTAAAAATGTAGATCTCAATGCATCGTCAAAACAAATAACTAAATGTATGGAGAATAAAGTGATATATTTTAATGTTACGTCAAATATAGTTCAAGGTCAAAAATAGAAAGTGTTTGTTGTAAATATTAGACCATAAGAACTAGATCCAATATTGGAGACTGATATGGGTATTAATTATAACCTAAAAAGTATTGCATTCCGATGGAAAACTAGTAGTGCAGTAGTGACACACATGAATTCAATATTTATTACCTGTTATTATTATGGTATGATGGGACACTCGAAAAAAGTATTTTCCATTTCAATGAGGTATCAAAGGTGATAATACCAACAAAGATAGTAATATGAATCTCAATATTCCATAACATCATTTGATGGTCATTTTTTTGTGCATATGAGAAGGATACATGAAAATATATTACACACCTATAATTTAAAGGAACATACTGAAGCATTGTAAATGTGATTTTTTTAAGTAGATAAATATATTATAAAATTATATAAAAATGAAAACTATATTTTTATGTTTTCATTATGATGTTGTTCCCTTTAACTTTTTAGATTATCATGATTATCAATTCATAATGGGTATAATTTAAAAAATATGGATCAAAATAAATTGAGATGACTAAATAGTGGTTATATAAATTACATTAAAATCATTATATAACATTTGTATATAGATAATTAATAGTATTTTCACCTCGCACATTATAGGAAATAAATAATTAGAAAAAAAAATAGATACGATAAAGGTATTATTTTGATATTTGGTAAATACATATTCTGGAAAATTATTTTCCCTATAAAATGATTGTTTGGGGGAGAAGAAAAGATATTTTCAAATATATTTGTTGTTGAAGGTCTCAGTTAAAACATAATACGTGTTAGTAAATTATTTTATTCAATACATTCCATATGATTATCCTTGAAATTATGTATCATTAAAGATAAAGAAGGTGAATTTTCTTTATAGAGAATGTGTATGAATGTGAATCTCTACCTTATGAGTAGAGAAGAAGATATGTTCTTTATATCTATGGAAGAATAAAACATGTTATGTAACAAATTTTTTTGTCACATCATCCAAAAGTCATTATATGAGCTGGTAAAATATGCTGTTGTTAGTGACCTCCCTAGGTTATCATGTGATCATACTTATACATTTGTTGCTTTTCTATAAGGGAAGATCATTCAAAAGAAATATAAGTGAAAAATAAAGTGTGAATAAAAGTTCTTGAGTTGGTGAATATTGATGTGTAAAGACCTATTTCACCAAGCTATACTGATGGGATGAGATATTATGTCTGCTTCGTTGATGAATTTAAATGAACGGTATGGATTTCAGTCAACACTGAAAATTATGTGTTGTTTAGTTTCATAATAACTTATCGATATGAAGTTGAGAATATTCGAAATAAAAAGTAAAGAATATATAAATATATAATCTAATTTTGTTCACAAAATACCACGTGGATAATAATCTCAAGAAACATTTTAAAAGGTATGTTCCGGTAGAAGTAACTCCACAACAGAATGGACTAGTTTAGAGAAGAAATCGAATTATCACAAATATGGCTAAAATAATGTTCAATGATAATGACCCTCTAAAGATGTTTTGGAAATAAGAAATGATGTCTTCAGTATACATATCAAAAATTGAATTATTATATCCAAAAGAATTTTTGACTCAATATGAGTTATGATATGGAATGAAGCTAATGTTGAACTACATTTGTGTATTTCGAAGTAAGTGTTTCATTCTCAATAACATGAAACACAAGAGGATTGAATTTTTGGTAGATGAATGGATACTTCACAGAAACTCAATGTAAATAATATAATATAAATTCTTCAATAAGAGGTTGGGAAAGGTAGTTTAAGACACTATGGTTACAATAATATAGAATAAGAAAAATATTTAGTAATACATGATCAGTCTCATGAGGATATTTATAAATAGAAAATATTAGTTGGTTAGGTTCATGTTAAAAATTTTGATTGAGAAGAATATCATGTTAATTAAAAGTAAGAAAATAAACCAGTATCTACATGATGATAGATGAGTAGAACTAAAACTGATATGGAGAATGTAATCAGTGATCAGACAAAATGATTGTAGCTTAGGAGGATGTAAAATATAAAACATGAAATATTCATTTCCAATATAGTGCATTGATGATTTGAGTTGGATAATCAATATTACAACATGGTTCAATCTAGGCATTATTATCTTGACCAAAATGATATTAATCAGATAGGAGAGATTGTTTTGAGACAAAAACATGGGAATTTTCGGGTGAAAATGGGTCTTTTATAAATAGAAGAATGAAAATCAAATAGTTATTAAAAACAACACATTATTAGTGTGAAAAGTGTACTCCCAACAAGAGGATATTAATTATGATGAAACATATACACATATTATGAGGCTAATGAAAGTCAGATTAAGCATTTTCATAGTAGTTTCAAGAAATTTCATTTTTTCCATTGGATTTCAAGTCATAATTTTTGAAAGGTATTATAGAATAAGAAATTTGTGTTTAGGAGAATGAAATCTTTCTGATTCATTAAGAAGGGAATTTTGTTTTTCTGATGAAGAAGGTTCTATATGGGTTAAAGAATGAACCATGAGTGTTTTATTCTAAAATATATCGGTTTATGAAGAAATTTTTTATCCATCATGGTGTCGTTCATTACAATCTATATGTCAAAAATGATAGTATTCAATGTATGATAGTGATGGTATATGTTTATGATATAATTTTTGTTTGATCAGAAGAAGTACAATGTAATCAAGTAAAATAATTCATTTAATTTTTTTTAAAATATCTATAATTGGTAATCATATGTTTTTCCTTAGAATACAGGTGAAACAATGAATGAATGGTACATTCATTTCTCAATATAAATATTCCATTGAAGTATTGAGATGATTTATGTTGGATAATTAAAAGGATTTAAAATTCTGGTGGTTAATCATATGGAACTATCATTGGATGATGAAGACAATGCAGTAAATGTAATCAGATATAGGGAAATCATCAGAAGTCTATTGAACTTGATATGGACAAGACCAGATTCTGTATTTTTCAAAATTCCATGAAACATTGTATCAAGGTAATCCCATATATAGGAACATTATTTTATTAAAAAAAATACATCTATGTGTCACTAGGATATTGTATTTTGGTTTTCAATGCAATGAAAAATATCATCCAAAGTTATTGGGCTATAAAAATGAAGATTGGGCTAGTTCAAAAGATGATAGAAAACAAATATCATATAGAGAATTATATCTTGGACGTAATTTTAATTCATCTCTAATCAATAAAGGATATTTTATTTCATTGATTCCCATAGAAGATGAATAAATTATGGCCACAAATGTATTCATAATGTTTTTATGGAGGTATCAATAACATGATAATATGTATTTTTTAGTGATGTATCCAATTGAAATCCATTATTATAATTCCAGTACTATAAATATGATAAAAACTATAACTCATTACTATATGAAAAATAAAATTTAAATCAATTTCCATTTTATTAAGGATAAGGTGGAGTTAGAGTTTGTGGTGTTAGAAAATGTTCCAATAGAACTATAGGATGCAATAATTCTAAAAAAGGCCATTGCCAAACAGGTTTTTGAATACAATCAACTAGATCTCGGTGTTCAGTAAACTCCACACACTTAAAATGTTTTGATGAGGGACCCCAAATCCCTAAAAAATGTTATGTTTTCCATAATATAAAGATAAATTTTCTTTGAAATTTTTTAAACCATGATGAAGTAAAATTCTTGATCAATGAAAAAATAGAAGAAATTTATAATATGGATTTTAAATGGGTTAAAATGTCTTAATCAATAATGAGGGAGATGCTGATAGGGTGAGAAACAATGCAGGGGGAGCTAAAATCTAGCAACGCTAAAGGTGGTCGATCAAATTGACATATATCATGACATATTTGGTGCATGATTAAATTAGTTGAGATAGTTTTCAAATGAAGTTACACACTGATGAACATTTTATAGTTCACTTGTTTATAATGTCGAGCATGAATCATATGGTATTAATGTGTCTATTAAGTAAATCTACAATCACTATCAGAATTTTCAGCAGAGATATATTTTTATAATATGAATTTATATCCTATTTGGAATAAAAATCGAATTGTTTTCAAATAAACCCAAAGGGGGAGATTCATAGTAAAAATACATCGTGATGGTTATTTTTGGTGCATATTTATTTAAAAGGATTTAGGTTGTTGACAATGGATGGTTCTCAATGTGTGACTACTTGGCATGGATGATGGATCTAATGGAGTGTGAATGTGGAACATATCTCACATGGTGTGAATTCCTAACTGGTCTCATGGATATTAAACGCAGAACTGATCTAATAGAGTGTCAAAGTCGAACTAAACTCCTGGACCGAGAAATTTAATCTGATCTCATTTATTAATCATGAATGTAAATGGATCTCATGATGGATCATTGAATTTATTTGAAGTTAAAAACACTTTAAATCATAATATTGACATGTAATCTCATAATGGGATCTCACACAATACATGATAATTTTTTGGATTTGAGATGGGATCATTCACCACATTCATGATAATCTTCGGATCTCAGGATGGGATCTCACATAGTGAAAATGATTGTCTCCGTATATTTCAATGGGATACAATGTAATGCTATAGAATATCATCAATGATCATGATCAGATATTGTGAAAAGGGAAAATAGAACTCATGCTTGGATCTCACTCATAGTTTGAGTAGATCTCGCACCCTAATCTTATAGGGCATGTAATCTCCATGAGGAGGTTGGTATTTTTCTGATATTTGGAGTGAAGGAAGAGGATTTATGCTTTTAAATACCTATAACCCTTCCATAATAATAGATGAAGTTTTACATCAATCAATAATTTGAAGAAAAGTATAGGAAGAATGTTCATGGAGATATCTCATGTAGGATACTCACAGAGAGATCTCATGAAAGAGGTTCGCAGAGATATATTATGAAGGGGAATACATGATTGAAATCATGTTATTGTTTCACAGAATCTGAACAGGGTCTCGTGAAAAGGTCTCATGCTAGGGTCTCATGGAAGGGTTATGTGTCAAGTTCTTGTTCTAGGTTCTCACACTAGGATCATGTGCTAATGGTCTCCCACCTAGATCACATGAAATGGGTTATGTGTTGGGATCACATCTAATGGTAAATGACTGGATCTCAATAATGGGGATACATTCTAGGGAATTTTATAGTATTATCACACTTGAGAAAATGACATAATGATATGAACCAACATTTCCTTATTAATAGTAAAATTATCATATAACAATTTTGATAAAGAAGAAAAAAAATAGAGGATATTCGACATTAAATAACACTAGTATAAGGAATTTATTCATTTATACACTAAATGATGTGAATGGGGGACTTGGAATATATTGAGTATCTTCCCAAATCAGAGGCAATTGATGGTTATATAGTAAATAATAGTTTATTCATTTTTCAACTATTGGGGAAGGTTTATATCTAGGTGTTTTCACATAAGTGAAGGACCAACCAAGAATGAGTTTCAATATTTCATCTTCCTATAACTGGGGAGAATTAATTATAGATAATTAAGGGAACTTCATGTCCATAAACTATTTGGGGATCCTTTCCATAACACTGATGAATGTAATAGAAAGATAGTTATATATTCCAAAGGTACTGAGTCAAGAAAATAGGTTTAAGGAGTGAACTTTTGGAATGTACTGAGTAGACCCAAATTATTGTAAATGCAATGATCCTGAATATATATGTGATATAGGAAAAAAAATTATTTTTGTAGTGAGGCTGAATGAATTTGGAACATCAGAACATTCCCATTCTGTACTACTTTGACGTAGCACAGTGAGGGAAATCCATGTAATTTAGATTTTTCTTTTACATTCATTTATTTCTATTCATATATTTCTATTATAAAGGGAGAGAGTAAGGATTTTCTTAAAAACGAAATAAGTTGTCATGCACCAGTTGTTTTAATCATTTATTCACTGATTCACCACCTTATAGTGTATTAAACCTATTTGGACTAACATAAAACTTATAGGTGTTCCATTCTACAGATGTACATCCTTGATACTCCTTCATGGGGAATCATGATCAACCTCCCTTAATCACTGCAATATGTAAAACATATGACTTTACTCATAATGATAACCCATGATAACATGGTTTGAATGAGGTGAAATCTATGTATGATATTACTTCAACATAAGATACCTCATGAACGTCATTTTATTACTTAGGTTCTACACCTGAGATGCCTCCTTGAAAATCTATCCATTGAGGATGAATATAGGTGTCCAATGTTCCTAGTGTGTATATATTCTAGTGATTCCAAATATGACTAATATACTTACTGAACATTGCTACCCAACATATATCCCTTAGGATTTCAATATATAAGTAATGTAATTAATCATTATCCATAATTTGATGGAACTGAGAATGAGTTTCAGAAACACATCTCAGTCTATGATGGACAACCAGAATATGTGATATGTTCCCTAGAGGAATTCATTATTGGATAAACAAATATCCCATCATCAAATTCAATGAATGTGTTGATATAAATGATTAATTTTCTGAATTCCTCCTTCATTTGGAATGTTGTAATGCAATGTACAATGATGGGTCGTGTTAGGATGAAATGCTACGTGTTCACATGCTGATGGATGCATTAGAAATAGTAATGGTAACCCCAACATGAAACATTTCACCTAAAAATATGGGCGTATAGTGTTTGAGACATTAATAGATAAGCATGACATTTGATCTAGCTATTTTGCACAAGGGACCACTAAGCTAATAGTATTCTCATCATAAAAGTAACTAGAAATTGGTGAATTTAATCATTAGGGATTATAATGTATGACATCATCGGTAGAGATCCATCAATCTATCAATGGATGATTATAAAATGTCGGTTTATTGGTCATGGCTTTCCATGTACCCTTATTGACAATGGAATATTTAATCTTTGTAGGAACAAAGTCTTTGAAAACTTACCACGAAATTCTTGTAGGAGCAAGAGCAGGAAAAATGTCGATGAAATAATCCCACATGATTTCACCTCCACTAAAACATCAGCTGTAAGTGTAGATGTATGTAACTAATGACACATATCACCCATGTATATTAATAAGAGTTGGGTGATAAACCAACTCATACATTGGCATGAGATATAGGAGGTAATTACCATGAGGGATTTGGCTTAACGTGACATGGTTTCTACTACACCTCACCATTAAATCTACCCCTATGAGCCACTCATAGAGACACATCTCCCCATTGCAATAATGATTAATATTTATAGCATCTGCATAGAGAGACCCAATTAATCAATCCCCTGCCCCGAGGAGGTGGGATATTTCTTAGTCAACCTCTCTTAGACAACTACATATGATCCTTTATGGAGGGATACCTCTAGGACTCAATAACACTAGTAGTGACCAGTCCCCAAGACCTATCAAAAATTAGACTATACTCATTATTTTTCATCCCCAGTCGAAAAAACCTGACACAATCATTGGTAAAAGGGCCAGGATGATGCTTGATAGGGGGTAACATTTTCCATAGCCTGAGTGTCTCCTTCCACCATCTGAAAAATCCAACAAATAGCATTTACTACAGATCAATGACATATCAACCCCCAAGGATGGTTGAGACCCCATCAGCCCCACATATAAGTTGTGTTGACTCTGTCAACAACCGTTATTCTCTGTAGTCATCAAAGGCCAGTCTGTGACTACAGGACTCAACATAGAGGCCCCCACACAATCTCTTACCAAATATGATTTCCTCTATTATTTCATACATAATAAGGACTTCATCCCCTTGTTAACAACATCTATCAAGGAGGTGGTCCTCCACGCTTTGTCTACATCCATTTCAGTGGTCCAACCTATTCTTATGGTCCCTGATACATATGTCCCACCATGTCACAACCCATAAATGAAAAGGTATTCCTCCCATTATTCCAAGGTTAAGAGGAGGTCCTCCCAACATTAGTAGAGATCCTTGTGGATTCTCTACCAAATTCATCATATACCTTTATAATTGTCCTCCTCATGCAATCATCACTAACTAAAACATTGGTCTTCCCCATGTAACAATCAAGCATATTGTATATCTTACCCACTCCATCATCTTTCACTATGTACTCCCTCCCCATGTATCAAGCTAATGTATTCCCCACTCCAACATACATCACAAAAATCTTCAATCCCATACATATACAAACGAGTGGGTATTTCTTCTATGTTCTCATGTTTCTAAAAAAATATCCCCATGTCTAGTTGGATCCCCGAAAAGTCCATCCTTTCACTTCATCCAATGAAATATGAGGCATTCCCTACTCTAAAAACTAACATGGTGGTCCTCACCCAGTTCCCAATGACCATAGAAGTGTTCATTACTGATACATAAACTACCAAAGATGTAGTATTCCCCACTTCAATTACATTCCAAGCTATGTTCAGCCCAACATAAATTAAAATTTAAGAATAGGTCCTCACCACATCCCAAAAAATCAATGAATAGGTCATATTTAAACCTTAACCTAGTGAAATTAAGGTTATCCTCATGCGGAAGCACTCCCATCACCCTATAAACCATCACAGGGCTGAAAGGATAAAAACATCTGAAGGAGAAATAATTCATGAAAACTCTAAGTCATGATAAGTCCTATTTTCTTCTCCGTCATTGAAGAATAATGTGATAAAATAATAGAGCCTTCACCCAAGTAATCCACATTGGATAACTAGATAAGAGCACAGTAGTTGATCATCATCATTTTGGAAGGTTATATAAATAAGCTTATCGAATCCCATCATAGCTACATGAAGGTGGAAGAATATTTGTCTCCCAACCAGTATCTTACATTGTAGTCATCCCTATCTTCAATAGTTTCATTATATACTTCTACATTAGATAAATGACAGTCATTCATGAGCATGATATATAATGATGATTTGGTAGTCCCATTGTGGATTGTTCATTCCCTCATACTTGTGGTAGTAGCGAGAATTCACTCCATTATGGATTTGATTATGTGGTTATCTAAAGCTTCAAAAGTTTACCCATAATATATTTGACATGCATCACATGCAGTGACTTCTCCACCATATTTTCAATTGATGCACCAATACACATTTGTGTTCCTACAATGCTTTGATCATGATTAGATAGTGGATTGAGATAAAAATTAGATGAGTCCCACCTATGAATTAGGATGTTTAGGGGACACTCTATATTCCAAAGAATTTTTCTTAGTGTTCTAGCCAAATTTAGTTTGAGACATTGCAGTCCCGATGACTTGAATCTTGGATGAGGTTACATGCCTTAGAGTAACCATCTGGGATTTATACTCCTTCCTTCAAGACTATTAGTTGGTCTACCCAGGATTTCAAGAACACGTCAATGCCACTGACTACCAGTACATCATGAACAAGATGCGGGAATCCTAGTGCCTTAGTATCCTGCACCAGCTGGTTTCCACCATACCATTCATGAATAATGCATTAATTTCTTCATAATGATCCATAGAATTATAGAAGAGGTATCTCCGCACATGAAGATATATGGCTTGGGACAATACACTTCATTCCCCTTCAGTCTTATCCTCTAGCATCCAGACCTACCTGATGACAACAAGGATATACTTCCATGTATCCACAAAATATACATTATCATCCATGACATATCCACTATGAACTGAGATTTAGGGTTGGGGATTGAAGTGGGTTACCTTCCCCCAAGTGTTTTTCCATATTAGGTGGACCATCATGCAAGATTTCTCACTCACCAGTGAAGGAAAGTTATTTTCCTTATGGAACCCACCACATCATCACCAATGACAAGGGTACCAATAAAGGTTAAAAAAATATTTTGACCCATAATCCCCATAAACCTATCTAAATTAGAACACAATACCTAATTCCATCCCATTATGGCTGTCATAAAGTAGCAGATCATAGACCAGAAGAGGCTCATCAATGAGCATATTACTGGGTAGTTCCTGGAATAGGGAACTACTCAATATTTTTAAGGTAATCCTCCATTGGGGTGGTAGGGGTTTCCACATGTCCTTCATTTTGAGTCTCCCATTGTATGGCCTTGTAATTTCACGAATCGTGATAGGTTAGTGATTTGGGTTTTTAGAAATTGACCAAGGAATGCATCTTCTAATCCACTCAAGAATCATGATGAACATGATAAACATATTCATGATCCATATATATCATCTTAATGATTTTATGATACATTGTACAGGGTTACTGATCTATTCAATTCATTGGTAATTTGGAATCCTCATTATGATATTAATATCCAATAGGGAAATTTTATAGACACTCTCACTACTCTTCCTGTAGTCCTAGAGACATGACAAGGGGAAATCCAACCTTTTGGTAAGACAAATGAGGATTGCATGGATGATAATAGAGAATTCCATGATTTTGAGAGATCTACATTCTCCCCCATCAATGGGATAGGTAATCCATTGGAACAGATGGAAAAAATTCTCTCATGGTGCATAACCATATTAGGGACCCTAGAGCAGTATGATGAAAATATGTTCAAATATTTCATACGGTCATATGAACGGCCTACATTCATATGGTACATCTAGTTTCAAATCAGACCCATTAATGGATGGGAAGACCTCCACTGGATGTTTCAATAATAATCTAAACTCACTAGGGAACTCAGATACACTCAGTGAGTACAACATCTAACATAATGAAAAAAGGGTGATCGAAGGTCGGAATCATATATAAAAAGATCAATACCAACACCTAAAAAATAATAAGGAGATGTTTTTAACCTATAAAAAGTAAGTGAATGGTCATATAAAACAATTTTCTCTAGAAAATATGTTATCAATGGAAAAAAATAAAAATGTAGAGATCAATGCACCATCGAAACAAATTAAAAATGTATGGAGATTAAAATGATATATTTTAATATTACATCAAATATAGTGCTAGGTCAAAAATAGAAGTAGTAGTAGTAGATGTTAGACCATAGAATATGGGTCCAAGTTTGGAGGCTAATATGGGTATTAATTATAACCTAAAAATTATTACATTCCAATGGAAAACTAGTAGTGAAATAGTGACACACATGAATTCCCTCGACACTACCTATTATTATTATGGTATGATGGGACACTAGAAAATAGTTTTTTCCATTTTAATGAGGTATCAAACGTAATAATTCCAAAAAATACAGTAATATGAATCTCAATATTCCATAACATTATTTGATGGTCATTGTTTTGGGTGTATATGAGAAGGAGACATGACAAGTTATTTCAAATCTATAATTTAAATAAATACACTGAAGCATTGTAAATGTGATTTTCATATGTAGATAAATATATTATAAAAAGATATAAAAATGAAAAGTATATTTTTAGCTATCCATGATGATGTTGTTCCTTTTTAATTTTTGCATGATCATGATTATCAATTCATAATGGGTATAATGTAAAAAATATGGATCAAAATAAATAGTGATGACTAAAAAGTGTTTCAAGAAATTACATTAAAATCATCATATCATATTGTAATACAGATATTTAATAGTATATTAACCTCCCGCATGATAGGAAATAAATAATTAGAAAAAAATGGATACGATAATGAGAATATTGTGTGATTTGGTAAATACATATTCTAGAAAATTATTAGCCCTATAAAATGAATGTTTGGTGGAGAAAACAAGATATGTTCATATATCGTTGTTATTGAAGGTCTCAATTACAACATAATATCTGATAGTAAATTATGTTATTCAATACATTCCATACGATTTTCCATGAAATTTTGTATCATTAAGGATAAATAAGGCGATATTTCTTTATAGATAAAGTGAATGAATGTGAATCTCTACCTTATGAGTGGAAAAAAAGATATGTTCTTTATATCCATTGAGTGAGAACACATGTTATGTAACAAAAAAAAATTTCACATCATCCAAATGTCTTTATATGATCTTGTAAAATATGATATTGTTAGTGACCTCCCTAGGTTATCATTTGATCATACGTATACATCTGTTTTTTTCTTTATGGTAATATCATTGAAAAGAAATATAAGGGAAAAATAAAATGTAAAAAAAAGTTGGTGAGTTGGTGAATATTGATGTGTACAGACCAATTTCACAAAGATATATTGCTGGGAAGAGATATTATGTCTTCTTAGATGATAAATTTAAAAGAATGGTATTTATTTTAGTCATCACTCACAATTATGTGTTTTTTATTTTAATAATAAATTATTGTATGATGTTGAGAAGATTCTAAATAAAAAATAAAGAATACCTAAATTGATAATATAACTTCGTTCAAAAAATTCCAAGTGTATAATAATCTCAAGAAACATTGAATAATGTATAATGTTCTAGTAGAAGTAACTCCTCAACAGAATGGATTAGTTGAGAGAAGAAATTGAATTATAAAAAATATGGTAAAATTTTTTTTTTCTGATAATGACCTTCTAAAGATGTTTTAGAAAGAAGAAATGATGTCTTTAGTATATATATTAAATATATAATTATTATATCCAAAATAATTCTTGACTCAATAAGTGTTATGATATGGAATTATGCTAATGTTGAACTACATTTTAGTATTTGGAAGTAAGTGTTTCATTCTCAATAACATGAAACACAAGTTGATTCAATTTTTAGGTAGATGAATAGATATTTCAAGGAAAATCAATGTAAATAAAATCATATAAATTCTTTAATAAGAGGTTGGGAAAGGTATTTTAAGACACTATGGTTACAATAATATATAATAAGAATATTTAGTAAATATGTGACCAGTCTCATGAGGATAAGGACAAATAGACAAGATAATTTGGGTATGATCTTGTTAAAAATTATGATTGAGAATAGTAACATGTTAATGAAAAGTACGAAAAGAAACCAATATCTACATGATGATAGATGAGAAGAACTGAAACTAATAGGAAGAATATAATTGGTGATCAAACAACAGGATTGTAGCTAATGAGGAGTAAAATACACAACATGAAATATTATCTTCACAAATAGTGTGATGATGATTTGATTTTGATCATCAATATTAAAACATGGTTCAATCTATGCATGATTATCTTGACAAAAATGATATTAATCATATATGAGATATTTTTTTGAGATGAAAACATGAGAATTTTCGGGTGAACAAATGTGTCTTTTATAAATAGATGAATGAATATCAAATAGTGATTAAGAAACAACAAATTATTAGTATGCATAGTGTACTCCCAACAAGATGATATTAATTATGATGAATCATTTTCACTTATCATAAGGCTAATGAAAATCAGATTAAGCTTGTTCATAGTAGTTTCAAGAAAATTCAATGTTTTTCCATTGGATTTCAAGTCAGAAATTTTGAATGGGGTTATTGAATAAGAAATTTGTATTGAGGATTTCTCATTCATTAAGATGTGAATAGTGTTTTTCAGATGAATAAGGTTCCATATGGGTTAAATAATGAACAAAGAATGTTTTATTCTACAATATATCGGTTTATGAGGAATCTTTTTATCTATCATGGTGGATTTTGTTACCAAATATATGTCCACAATGACAGTATTCAATGTATGATGGTGATGGTATATGTTTATGATATATTATTTGGTTGATTAGAAGACGTACAATGAAATCAGGTAAACAAATTCATGAAAATATTTGTCTAAAATTACTATAATTGGTAACATTATGTCTTTCCTTAGCAAACAGGTGAAACAATGAATGATTGGTACATTCATTTCTCAATATAAATATTCCATGGAAGTATTGAGATGATTTATATTGGATAATTAATAGGATTTAAAAATTATGGTGGGTAATCAGATGGAACTATCTTTGGATGATGAATACAATGCAATAAATGTAATTGGATACATAAAAATCATCAGAATTCTATTGATCTTGATAGAGACAAGACCAGATTCTGGATTTTTCAAAATTCCATAGAACATTTTATGAAGGTATTCCTAAATATAGACACATAATTTTATTAAAAAAAATACATTGGTGTCTCACTAGGATATTTTATTTTGGTTTTCAATGCAATGAAAAATATCATCATGAGTTATTTGTTTATAAAAATGTAGATTGGGCTAGTTCAAAAGATGATAGAAAAAAAACATCATATAGAGAATTATATCTTGGAGGTATTTGTATTACATCGCTAATCAGTAAATGATTTTTAATTTCATTGATCCCCATAGAAGATGAATAAATTATTACCACTCATGTCTTCATAATGTTATTATAGAGGTAGTTGTAACATGATAATATGGAAATTTTAGTGAAGTATCCTAATGAAATATATTTTGATAATTCATGTACTATAAATATGATAAAAACTACAACTCATTAATATAAGAAAAAGAACATTGAAATCAAGTACCATTTTAAGGATAACGTTGAGTTAGGGTTTGTGGTGTTTGAATATGTGCCAACAAAACTACAGGATGCAATAATTCCAACAAAGTGCATTCCCAAACATTTTTTTGAATATCATCAAATAGGTCTTGGAGTTTAGTAAACTCCACACACATAAAAAGTGTTGATGAGTGACCCTAAATCCCTAATGAATGTTATGTTTTCCATAATTTGAAGTTAAATTTTATTTTCTATTTTTTAAACCATGATGAAGAAAAATTCATGATAAATGAAAATGTGGAAGAAATTTACAATATGGATTTTAAATGGTTTCAAATGTCTTAATCAATAATGGGGGAGAAGCCGATAGGGTGAGAAACAATTCAGGGGGAGCTTAAATCTAGCAACACTAAAGGTGGTCGATCAGAGGTCTTATATGATGACATATGTGGTTCGTGGTTAAAGTAGTTGAGACAGTTTTCTAATGAAGTTACACATTGATTACATTTCATAGTTCTCTTGTTTCTAATGTCGAGCATGAATCATATGGGATTAATGTGTGTGTTAAGTAAATCTATGATCACTATGAGAGTTTTCAGAAGCAATATTTTTTTATAATATGATTGTATATCCAATTTGGAATAAAAATGTGAATAGTTGTGAAATAAATCCAAAGATGGTGCTTCTTATCAAAAATCAATCATGATGGTGATTTTTGGTGAGTATTATTTTAGAAGGATTGAGGTTATTGACAAAGGATGGTTGTCAATGTGTGATGACTTATCATGGATGATGGATCTAATGGAGTGTGAATGCTGAAATGCTATCACATGGTGTAAATTCCTATCTGGTCTCATGGATATGGAATGTAGAACTGATCTCGTAGAGTGTGAGAGACCAACGGAACTCTTGGACCGAGAAATTTGATATGATCTTAGGTATTTATCATGAATGAAAATGGATCTCATGATGGATCATTCAATTTATTGGTAGTAAAAAACAATGAAAATCATAAAATTGACATGTATTCTCATAATGGGATCTCACCAAATGCATGAATGTTTTTGGGATTTGAGAAGGGATCATGTACAACACTCATGATTATATTTGGATCTCACGATTGGATCTCATACGTTTCACATTATTGTCTCTATATATTTCGATGGGATATCATGTAATGTTGTTGAATATCATTAATGATCATGTTCAGATCTTGTGAAAATGGAAAATAGAACTCATTCTTGGATCTCACTCATAGTGTGTGCAGATCTTGCACCCTAATATCGCATGGCATGGATTCTCCATGATGAGGTTGGTTTTGTATTATTTTTGGAGTGAATCTAGAGGATTTAGGCTTATAAATACCCCATAACCCTTCCATAATTATTGATTTTTCTTTACATCAATCATTGATTTGAAGAAAAGTATAGGAAGAAGGCTCATGGAGAGATATTATGAAGGATACTCACATAGAGATATCATAAAAGAGGTTCACAGAGATATCTTATGAAGGGGAATACATGATTGAAATCATTTTATTGATTCAGATGATCTGAACAGGGTCTTGTGAAAAGGTCTCATGCTAGGGTCTCGTGGAGGGGTTTTGTGTCTGGGTCTCATTCTATGTACTCCAACTAGGATCATGTGCAAAGGGTCTCCCACCTATATCACATGAAATTGGTTATGTGCTGGGATCACATCTAATGGTACATGACTGGATCTCAAGAAAGTTGATATGTTCTAGGGACTTTCATAGTAGTATCACACTAGATATAATTACACAATGATATGAAACAACATTTCCTTGTTAATATTACCATTATCATATAAAAATTTTGATTATGAAAATGAAAAATATAGAGTATATT
The DNA here is from genome assembly GCA_963277665.1 of Viscum album. Lineage (NCBI taxonomy): Eukaryota > Viridiplantae > Streptophyta > Magnoliopsida > Santalales > Viscaceae > Viscum > Viscum album. The sequence goes on from OY728145.1 coordinate 1,645,991,470, forward strand.
CAAAATTTGATAACACTAGTATAAGGAATTTATTCATTTATACACTAAAGGATGTTAATGGGGGACTTAGAATATATCGAGTATCTTTCCAAATCAGAGGTAATTAATGTTTATATAGTAAATAATAGTTAATTCATGTTTCTAATAATGGGGAAGGGTTGTATCTAGGTGTTTTCAAATAAGTGAAGGAGAAACCAAGAATGAGTTTCAATATATCATCTACCTATAATTGGGGACCATTCATGACTGATAATTAAGAGAATTTCATTTCGATAATCAATGTGTGAATCCATTCCATGTCACTAAGAAAAGGAATATGAAGATAGTGATCTATTACAAAGGTACTAATTCATAATAATATGTTTAAGGAGTGACCTTTGGGAAAGTACTGAGCTGACCATAATTATTGTAAATGCAATGAGACTGAAGATAGATATGATATATGAAAAACAAATTAATAGTGAGACTGAATGAATTTGGGCCATAGAAACATTCCCATTGTGTAACACTTTGACATAGAACAATGATGGAAATCCATGTAATTTAGAATTTTCTCCTATATTCATTTATTTCAATTCATATATTTCTATTGTAAAGGGAGAGAGTAATTTTTTTCGTAACAATGAAATTAGTTGTCAAGTAGAAGTTGTTTTAATCATTCATTCCCAGATTCACTGCCATGTATGGTATTTCACCTAGTTGGACTAACATAAAACTTGTAGGTGTTCCATTCTAAATATGTACTTCCTTGATATGCCTCCATGGGGCATCATGATCAACCTCCATTAATCTCTCTAATACATAAAACATGTGACTTGACTCACAATGATACCCCATGACAACATGGTTTGAATGATTTGAAATCAATGTATGATATTCTTTCAATATAAGATACCTCATGAATGACATTTTATTACTTGGGTTCTACACCTGATATGACTCCTTGAAAATCCATCCATTGAGGATGAATATAGGTGTCCAATGTTCCTAGCGTGTATATATTCTAGTGATTCCAAATATGAGTAATATCTTGACTAAACATTGCTACCCAAAATAGTTCCCTTGGGATTTCAATATTGAAGTAACATAATTAAGCGTTATCTATAAATATTATGGAACTGAGAATGAGTTTCAGAAACACGTCTCAGTCTACGATGGACAACCAGACTAGGTGATATGTTCCATAGAGGAATACATTGTAGGATAAACCAATACCACATCATCCAATTCAATGAAGAATTAGAAATAAATGATGAATGTGATGAATTCCATCTTCTGTTGGAATGTTTGAATGCAAGGTACAAAGATGAGTCATGTCATGATGAAGTACTAAGTGTTCACATGCTGATGAAAGCCTTTGAAATAGTAATGGTAACCACGACATGAATCATTTCCCCTAAACATGTGGATGTATAATTATTGAGACTTTAATAGATAAGCATTCCATTTGATCTGTCTATTTATCACAAGGGTCCACTAATCCAATAGTCTTCAGAATGTGGAATTCACGAGAAATCGGTGAATTTAATCCTCAGGGATTATAATGTATGACATCATCAGTACAAATCCCTCTCTCTATCAATGGATGATTATAAGATGTTGGGTTATTGGTCATGGATTTCAATGTACCCTTATTGACAATTGAATATTTAATCTTTGTAGGAACAATGTTTTAGAAATATTACAATGAAATTCTCGTAGGATCAAGAGTGTAGGAGAAATGTCAATCTAATATTCCCACAAGATTCTACCTCCACTAAGACATCAACTGTAAGTATAGATATAGGGAACAAATGACCCATATCACCCATGTATATTAATAAATGGTGGGTGATAAACAAACTCATATATTGGCATGAGAAATAGGGGTAATTTCCATGAGGGATATGGCTCACCGAGACATGGTTTCTACTACACCTCACCAATAACGCCACCCCTAATAGCCACACATAGAGAGACATCTCCCCATTTTAATGATGAATAATATTTATAGCCTCTCCACAAGGAGACCCAACTAATAAATCCCTTACTCTGAGGAGGTGGGAGATGTCTTCGTTAATCTCTCTTAGACATCAACCTATGATCCTTTATAGAGGGATCCTATGAGGCCTCAAAACCACTAGGAGTGACAAGACCCCAAGACCTATCAAAAATTAGACTATACACATTATTTTTCATCACCAATCCAAAAAACCTGACACGAACATTGTTAAAACGTTCAGGATGATGCTTGATAGGGGGTGTCATTTTCCATTGCCTATGGGACTCCTTCCACCATTAGAAAAATCCAAAAAATATCTTTGACTACAGTTCAATGACATATCAACACCCAAGGATGGTTCAGACCCCATTCTCCCCATGTATAGGTTGGTTTGACTCTATCAACAACTATTATTCTCAGGAGTAATCAAAGGCCAGTTAGTGACTACGCGATTCAATATAGAGGCCCCCACACAATCTCTAACAAAATATGATTTCCTCCCTTATTTCATATATAACAAGGGATTCATCCCCATGATAACAAAATATATCAAGGAGGTGGTCCTCCACACATTTTCTACATCCATTTTTGAGGTCCAATCTATTCTTATGGTCCTTGATAGAGAGGTCCCCCCATGTTACAACCCATCAATGTGAAGGTATTCCTCCTATTATTCCAAAGTCAAGAAGTTGTCCTCCAAACGTCAAAAGGGATCCATGCGGAGTCACTACCAACTTCATCACGTACCTTTGTGATGGTCCTCCTCATGCAAGACTCACTGACTAACACATTGGTCTTTCCCATGTAATGGTCAACCGTATTTGATGTTCTACCCACTCTTTCATCTTTCACTAGGGACTCCCTCCCCATATATCAAGCTAACGTATTCCCCACTCCAACAGACACCACCACAATATTCAATCCCATACATATTTAATCAAGTGGGTATTTCATCTATGTACTCGTGTTTCTCAAAAACCAATTCTCCCCATGTATATTTGGATCCATGCAAAGTCCCTCATTTCACTTCATCTAATGAAAGATGAGGAATTCCCTGCTCTAAAACCCAACATGGTGGTCCTCACCCGGTTCCTAATGACCATAGAAGAGTTCATTATTAATACATAAACTACCAAAGTGGTAGTCCACCCCACTTCTATTCCATTCCTAGCTAAGATCCTCCCTGTATAAATGAAAATTTAAGCAGAGGTCCTCCGCACATCCCAAAAAATCAATGTATCAGTCATATCGAAACCATCACCCAATGAAATGAAGGTTATTCTCATGTTATAGCACTCCCAATACCCAATGAACCATAATGGGGTGGAAAGGATAAACACTACCGAAGGATAAATAATTAATGAAAACTCAAATTCATGGTAAGTCCTATTTTATTCTCACTCATTGAAGAATAATGTGATAAAATGATGAAGCATTCACCCAATTCATCAACAGTGAAGAATTAGAAAAGATCATATTAGTTGATCTTGATCATTTTAGAAGGTGATATCCATAATATTATCCAATCCAATCATATCTACATGAAGGTGGAGGAATATTTTTTTCTCTACCAGTATTGTATGCTGTAGTCATCCCTATCATCACCAGTTTCGTTCTATACTTCTACATGAAATAAATGAGAGTTATTCTTGAGCTTGATAGAAAATGATCATTTGGTAGTCCCATTGTTGATTGTTGATTCCCTCATACATATGGTAGTGGTGAGAAAACTTTCCAATATGGATGTGACTATGTGGTTATCTAAAGCTTCAAAAGTTGACCCATAATAGAGTTGACATCCATCACATGCAGTGACATCTCCACCAGATTTTCAATTATTTCCCCAATCCACATTTCTACTGCTACCATCATATGATCATGTTTCGATAGGGGATTGAGAAAACAATGAGAAGGGTCCCACCTATGAATTGGGAAGTTTAGGGGACACTCTAGATTCCGATAAATTTTTCGTAGTGTTCCTGCCAAATTCAGTTTGAGACATTGAAATCCCAATGTCCTTCATCTAGGATGAGGTTACATGCCTCAGAGTAACCATCTAGGATATATATTCCTTCCTTCAAGATCATTAGTTAGTCTAACAATGATTTCAAGAATACGTCAGTGCCACTCATTACCATTACATCATGGACCAGATGAAGAAATACTAGTACCTTAGTATATTCCATCAGTTGGTTACCACCATACCATTCAATAATGACACATTACATTTTTAATAGTGTTCTCTAGAATCATATAATATGCATCTCCACACATGAAGATATATGGATTTGGACAATACACATCATTCCCCATTAGTCATATCCTCCAACATCCATACATACCTGATTACTACATGGATATGCTTCCATGTATCATCACAATATACATTTTCATCTCTGACATATCCACTATGAACTGAGATCTTGGGTTAGGGATTGAAGTGAATTACCTTCCCCTAAGTTTTTTTGCCAATTAGGTGGACCCTAATGCATTATTTATCACTCACTAGTGAAGGGACGTTCTTTGCCTTATGGAACCCACCGCATCATTACCATTGACGGGGATACCAATAATGGTTAAAAGAATATTGTGACCTATAATCCCTATTAATATATCTAATGTTGAACACAATACCTAATTCAATCCCATTATTGCTATCATACTGTAGCATATCATAGATCAGAAGAGGCTCATCAATGAGCATATTACTTGGCAGTTCCCGAAATATGGCAATACTCAATAGTATTATGTTAAACCTCTATTGGGGTGGTATGTGTAGACACATGTCATTCATGGATAGTTTCCCCAAGTATAGCCTTTGTAATTTCATTAATATTGATAGGTTAGAGATATGGGTTTTCATAAATTGGCCAAGGAATGCCTCACCTAATCTACTCAAGCATCATGATGAACATGATAACCTTCTTCATGATCCATATATATCATCTTCATGATTTGTTGATCCATCATACTGCGTTACTGATCTGGTAAATTCTTTGGTCATTTGGAATCATCATTATAACATTAATAGCCAACAGGGAAATTTGATAGACACTCTCACAAATATTCCTGTAGTCCTACAGACATTACAAGTGGAAATCCAAACATTTGGTAAGACCAATGAGGATTGTGTGGATGCTAATAGAGAATACCTTGATTTTTAGAGTCCTACCTTCTCCCCAATCAATGGGATAGGTAATCCATTGGAATATATGGATAAAATTATCTCATGGTTCATAACCATATTAGGGACCCTAGAGAAGTACGAAGAAAATATGTTCAAATATTTAATACGGTCTTTTGAAGGACCTACATTCATATGGTACATCTAGTTTCAAATCAGACCCATTCATGGATGGGAAAACCTCCACTGGGAGTTTCAATAATAATCTAGACCCACTACATGTATTAAAAGAATTTATGACATCTTCAATTGTAATAAAATTCCATATTACTATGTTTTGGACTTTTTATCATGGTGGAAGGGCCTCATGTATTCACATGATATGTAACTAAATCATAAGTAGATGATTATAAATAGCATGGGGAATGTAAAAATTGAATTCATTCCTATCCCCATCACTCATATCTTTCCATGTGGATTTTTTTATTCCTTATTACATGGATCAATGCCTAGAGGATGGATTTTAGAGAACCAAGATGGGCCTCATATTTCCACTTCAATATCCTAAGAAATAAACTGACAAGGTAGAGACTACCGCTGTAGTACCGTTAGAGGGTACATGGCTTCCTTTGTTGTTTCTAGTATATCATCACCCAATACAGCCTCACCACGCAACGATGTTCAACCAGGATTCTCCAAATCTATTTTAGAATCATTTGGACCACCACCCTCATCAATAATCTTTTCTTAGATAAGATCATGAGGCCCTTTCCCCTCGTTAGTATCTAGAACATTGTTAGGGACAAGCCATGTGATATTCCTTCCCATATAGGAGGAATCAAACCTACTCTTATGAGGAGGCCATGTTTTTGGTTTTTTCAATAGTGCCTTGGACTTGGTGGTTGTGATAATTTTGAATGATGAAATCCCTAAGAGGTCAACCTCACTAATCTCCATGACTATTTCGCTTACCAAAGAATAATTTGATGTAAAATAATGAAATGATATATGTTCAAGGGATAACTCGAGGATCGTGTGGGAAATTGTGCGGGCTAGTTCGTTAAACTCTCTAAAAAGGTGGAAGACTTCTCTCCTGATATTGATAGTGAAATTGAGGGTTTTGGATAATGGTAAAAAAATTCAAATTGTAGGGATTTGAAGTATGATTACTGGTTGGACCATATAACTATTTCCTATAACCATGGAATCAATCATTCACACATAGTATAACATGTTCCATCCATCCCATGTATTCATTAAATCCCCATATTGTGCTTCTTTATCTACATATTATCATTCAACATCTCGAAAACATAGTTGCAGATGATGAAATAGAATTCCATGTATCTTGGAAGGGATAAATCGTTCTTGAACACTATACAAAATCATGCATATAAATATTTAAATCTCACCCAGAGTTCACAATAAATTGGGATACTCCCTTGAAGATTATCTGATGCATGCCTACTTCAATAGAATTGAGCTGGTGGATCCATTCATACTAATTAATGAAAAATAGTATCATCAATTCTTTTTGATAGACATTGGATGATGCTATAGAAGAAATGGTCGAAGGCATACATGCTGGAAATGTGATCCATGTCAAGTAATTTATGCTTCTGAAACAATATTGATGGTTATGTGTATAACTCATCAAACAAAATTATTTCATCCCACACCTACAAAAATTCAACCATACTATAAAATGATACTTAATCAGGAAGAGAAGCTGAAACCACACCATGATCATTCATCTCAAACTAATTTATGGTCTTAGTTATCCATCCATCAGTCCGTTGTGGAACCTCGGGAGTTGTTTGATGTGAATAAATATGTTTATAGAAACAGTCAAAATCAATTGGTTCTAAAACTAGTGCCTAGCATTCCACCTACTAAGGATAAACCCCATATTGGATGAATTGTTCATTTATCATTGATGTATGATGTTTTAAATAACCTCACCATATGTACTTCAAAACGATCAATCAATGCTTCCCTCCTTATATCAAAAGAGATATGTGATTCCATCATTGATGCCTTGAAACCCCCCCCCCCCTCCAGTTAGAAAATGAGTTTTTAGTTATAAATACCTTCTATGTTAAGGATGATGGGAGATAAGTATGCCATTACATCATATCATTCATTGGAGGTCATGGGGGAACCCTCATGGATGGAATAATTTAAACATTGTAAATCATTGACCAGTTCAATGGAATGCATGTACATCACTGTCTTGTCAACAAAAGCTTTGTGATCAGTCTTATACTGACCTATACACTATGTACTCTAGTACATACTAAAGCATATCTGTGTATTTTTAAACTGAAAATACATGGTTTTGACATGAACGAGGAGACAAATGTGGATAGAATCATTTGAAGACCCGGTACAATTTCCTTATAAAAAACATGGAATTAATGGTTATGTCATAGGATACCACCTAAAATTCATTAATGGGAATGAAGTGGATCAATATACACACAGTAGTCCCCTCTATGTATCACTAATGCATCAATTAATCACTCAATGGTTTATTAGGTATTCTCAAAGGTTATATATCTCCATTAAAATACTTTTAAATTTGTTATATATACCTCATCTTTTAGAAGAGAAAAGAATATATGGTGTAAACAAATTAGAATGAGAACACCCCTATGGTGACCAGCCCATGGATGTACATGGATGATGATTTCTTCCTCTTGATTTAGTAGTTTGATGGAATAATTACATGTATGGGAAATTAATTTATCTTTTCAATGAGTAAAGCTCACTGCTTCCCTAAATAAAAAGAACCTCAAAATATTACATTGTACTCAAACACATGCTAGGCCAATTTGACAACATAACCTCATATCCCAATTAAGAATCAATATGTTTTCCCAATGGAAACACATGTGCATCATACCCACATATTTCCCCTAGATTGTCTGAACTGCCACATGCCAAACCATCACTATTGGTTTGATATAAAGCCTAATCCTTACGAAATAAGGTCTACTAGAATTGGTATGATAACCCATATTTCCAACATTTTAGTAGAGCAAGAGTCCCCTTTTAAGGATTCCAATATCATTCTATAAGGCACACGTATTCTGCCATTTTTAGTTAGTTTCAATGAAACAACTCATCCAAAGAAATCCATCCACCTCATTTGATGAAGAGAATTTTAAGATTCTCATTCCACATTTGATGAATCTGTCTCCACCACCATCGACGAGTCAACTTAGGTGAACCATGGTACAGAGATTGATATGCGGCTATCACTTATTAGTGAATCTATTCCTCAAGAGGAACATCAAAAGTTGGTGGATTTTATTCAAGTAAAAAATTGATATATTTTATATGAGTTAATATGATATTTTGGTACTGAACCCTTAAATAATTTTCCAGAATATTAATATCTCAATGAGTCATCATGGGTTCTAGAGGTCCCCTAAAAAATTAATTCCTCTCATGATGTTGTGGTTAAGGCCGAATTCGATAATCTTATTAGGGACAACTTCATTTAGGAAGTTCATTACCCTAGGTTACTATACAATGTGATCATACTTAATATGGAGAATGACAAACATAGTTTTTGTATTGAGTGGTGGGACCTCAACTGTCACTATATAAAGGATGAGTTTTACATTCACGTGACAAAGCTGTTCAATGATGCCACAAATATGATTTGATATATATTCTTCATAGATGAATTATATGGATATAAGTATATACAAAGGGTACCTTATGATGAGAAATATACCACCTTCATTATGAAATAAAGTACATTCATTTAACATGTAACACAATTATATATTATGAATGTAGAATCCACTTATCGGTGAGAAACACAGTGCATCGTTAAAACAATTATTTGGATGATAGTGGAATGTTATGTGGATGAATTGGAGGTATAATAATTCATGAAGCATGACTATTTTAGAGACATTTCAAAATTATTCCATTTCATTCAATCCAGATAGATGAAGATGAATTCTAGTAAATTTTCATTTATGATAACCTGTGTAGAATATTTGGGATTCATTGTTAGATATAAAATAATCAATACTAAACTATAGGAAACCAATTCCTGTAGCCTATTTCCACCACTGAGAAAACTCATGGAGCTTCATGGCCAATTAGATAATATTCTCAACATTATTGGGAATCTATCTCAAATTTTTAATCCCTACTTTATGCTCCTGAAAAAAGTGAACATCTTCCAGTGGGATGAATTTTCCAAAGCTAAATTTTTAGAAATTAAGAAATACTTTATATTATATCTGATTTTGATGAAACCTATCTCAAGGAATCTTATTATCCTCTATGTGATATACCTGTTTTGAAAAATGGGGGTTCAAAACCCATTGGGTGCAGCAGTGTAGCGGCACTGTAGCAGTGGTGGCACTGTAGAAATAGATGACACTATAGCAGTGGCGGTCACTATAGCATCGACATGGTACTATAGAAACAGCGGGTATTGTGTAGTACTATAGCAACACGATTACTGTAGCAGTACTTTTCACAGAATGTGCCTTGGGCCAATAAAATTGAGGCTAAAGGCCATGTAATGGGCTAAATGCCCACTGGGCCTTCGAGATATGTAATGGGTCTCCCTCTACCCAGTTAAATAGTTATTTTATTTTCTTTAATAATAAATGGGGATTTGACCCAAAACATTAAAAAAAATATACCTGTTATGATACCTTGGCACCATGATCATCCTTAACAAAAACGAAGTCATAGAGAATAGTTTATACTAGCTTAAACTCTTGATCCTCAACACAAAGTCTTGATACGCTCCCATCAAGAAGAGATTCCACATACTGGTGTTTCTAGTGTAGAACATGTGACACTACCTGCATCATCAATATATATCATTGGTGTCCTATGAGGACTTAATAATGTATATATTGATACCCCTGATGTTGATAGGTTTTATAGAGCACTTGTAACACCCCGAAATTTTATGAAAAATATTCTTTTTAATTTCACTAATGTATTGTGTTGTACGCTACACCAAAAGGATCTTTCACAACACGCATCCTTGACTTGCCTTGTATTACACGCAATCGCGACCTTCCTCGATAGCGTGTGTAGTACGCAATGCCGAGTTTCACTGAAGAACGATATGCTATTAAAATATTATTAAAACTAGCCGTTATGAATAGTAATAACCACCTATTAAAATTTTAGAAATTTTATCTCTCAAAATGGACTTCATTTTTGGATTTGGAGTATCGAATTTAGCCTAAGGTGAAATTTTGGTACTTTTTGGATAACTTTCATATTCTGATGAATAGTGAAAATTACTAAATTTTAATTAAAAACAACTTTTTTAATCGAAATAATTAATAGTGATAAATTATTAATTTGAGTGGTTTTAAAGTATATTTAGAATATATTTTTACAATTCAATACAATGTCGGTCATTGGATGTAATTTCACATTTACACCAGACATAAACAAGTGTTAATCTTTTGATAGTTATTATCTCTTAAAAACACGCTATTTGTTGTGACAGCGGAAATTAATTATAAAATTAATTAATGCAACTTATATGTTGGGAATTTTGTAAAATAGAAATCATTTTTGAATTCGGAATATCAATTATAGCTTAGGGTGAAATTTTGGTATTTTTATGAAAAACTTCAATTTTTGATGAATAGTGAAACCACTAAGTGGTAGGTTAAAAACTGAATTTTGCATAAAACTTCATTTTACCGCTTCTGTGAATGGAATTTCAAAAATCCGAGAGACACGGTTAATGTCAAGGACTAAAATGTGGTTCAATGAGATGAAAATAATTTTTGATGAATAGTAACTTTTTACTTTTATTTACCACGGTTAAAAGTAAATAGGGTAATTAAGGTTAAAAATGATATTATTATTACCATAACACATGTCCAAATTCTATTGGATAAGTGTAATTTGACCAAAAACAAGCTTAGAAATAAAATATGACCATTTAGGCCCACTTGGATTAGATTAGGACATTTATTATTATTTAATTCAAAGAAGAGTTAAAAGAGCTAAAATCAAAGTTTATTTACTAAAACATTTTTAATATGGGGTTATACATAAGATAAACTCTACTATAAATATTCATTAGAAAGATAAAACGATTTCCTACATAATGGTATTTTATTTGAAATTTTTAGACATTAAATAATTTAATTTATTTATGACACAACGATGATGCAGTAATTATCTTATTAATGGAATATTGACATAATTGATGTTATAAATACCCAAATAAATATAATTTGAGACTTTTTATGAGTTCCACTAATTTTATAGGTTACTATGATATATTAGTGTTGATTTAATAGACTTGGTTCGAACATATAATTCTGTTATGACTTTCACAAAAATCATATATCAAATAGTGTCAAAATTGACACAAAATAGTTTTTAAATCAAATATTATATTATTAATTGTTATTTTATTCCTAAAAATCTAAGGATCGAACAAATGACTTAGATAAGGATATATATATTAATAATAAACAATTTGGGGTTCTTTTGGCATGTTATAGTAAGTGTATTAACCATATAGTGTAAGCAAACAAAAAGACACGGTAAAAGTTAAATTATTTAACTTAGAGTTAAATCTAATTGATAAGGTTAAAATAATAACCTAAACTTGTCTAAATCCTATTGGTTGATAGTATTTCGACCCATACCCACTTTACCTTCAAAATAAGACCCTTTGGAACCATTATAAACCGATTTTGACTTTAATATAAAATAATATTTTGAGATATTCCTAAGGTACCCCTCTCCTCCCTTATAAAAGGACACCTCCTCCCCCTCCTCCTCACACCAATTTGAGCACTCAAGCTAGGAAAACCCCTGCAAAAATCCCTTATACACTTCCCTAGAATAATCCTATAGGTCCTGGTCTTCTTCAATGACCAATCTTAGTTCCCTAAGTGGTGGATTCAAAGAGGCGTTTCAAAGAAGAGGTAATATCCATTAACGATCTTTTCAATTTCTTTCTTCTTCAACTTCTTCTTCTTTAGTTGTTTCATGATAAAGTAATAACATAAGTATTACTTACATACTGCTATGTTATTATAAATATGAAACAACCCTAATTCACCTTCTATCCATCCTATGGAAAAAAGGAAATCACCGCGCGTGCGTACGTACGAAATACCGTCTCCACGCCGTGGTGTAATATATTTTCCGCCACCACATTAATTGGATGTGTATAATGGTGTAATGAGTAACTATATATGATTATTATAAAGTGATATTGATACTGAAATAGTATACATACACTTCAACACAATTCCACAACCATGGGAACGATATCATCGCTCGTGCGTACGTACGGACTACCGTCTCCACGACGCGATGAGATTCATTCTAAATGATTAACCATTCATGAATGATAATAAAGTATATATAATAAGTACTAATGAAATATATGACATAATAATGATACTGGATTTATGTATATTTATATGTATTTCATCTACTTAATTCCATTCAATTCAATAAGGAAACGAAAACAGCGTTCATGCATACGTACGGACTACCGTCTCCATGAACAGTGTATTTCATTCCATTTATCGATATATTATATATATATATATATATATTATGAATATATATTATATATAAATCATGTTTTACATTCTGGATATAAGTAATCATGATCCAAGTAATCATATTAATAATTACAAGTTAAAAACACGAACGACAAATGAGACGATTTTACCCAAAACGCTACTTTAACATGAATTTACAAAAGAACGGGTAATATAAAGTCATAAGTGGAACATATATGATATAATAACAATGAATATGATTCTTTAATAAGTCAATAACATGATTTAAATCATTATACAGGAGGTCTGAACACTTACGAAGCAAATCGGACCTAAGGTAAGGGAAATATCACAATCTCACTTTTATCCGAGATTGTTTTTACATTGGTAATTACTGGGGTGTATTTTATCATCCACAGCCATGTTCCCTCAATATGTAATATTATTTCCATCCTTCAACAATAGTTTATATCCAATTTTACCTTTCGGTGAGTTTTTTGTAAAAGATATGAAAGGAATCTTTTGTCGTTTTCGTACGAGGTACTTTTTGACTTTTCCGAAAAAAGTACGAGAAGAATGTTTTTCTAACTTATACGGCATAAATGGATTTTTAAAACATTATTTCCAAGAAGATTCCTTTATAAGTTTTCAAGTTTATTTTTAATCAACTTCTTTTAGTTTATAATTGTATGACATGTCAAGAAAAGAAAAGTGTTTTTGAAGTAGAAAGGATATTTTCCTCAAGAATGGAGTTCAAATGTTTTATCAAAATTATTTTCCATCTAAGATAATATAGGGTTCTGTTTTTATCCCTATTATTACATTGATTTGATCATGTTGTGATGGAATTATTTTTATGAAGTCATTTACCTTATATGATTTGTTTTATGATGTCATGATGTTTCAAGAATCCCATTTTTGTTACATGTGTTATGCGATGATGTATGATTTATGATTATGTGCCACACATAAGAAAGGATTCATTATAAGATGGGTGGGACCTATATCTCCCTCCAATTCATTGGGTAAAGATTTTATATCTCATGAGATAGACATGGCTGGAATGGTAGGTTATACCGGTTCAGTGAAACAGGACTGAAACGAGTGTTACTCGATTCAGAAAGGGACTTTGTCCACTAAGATAGTCTTGGAAATGAGTCTTGACTAACAAGAAATGATTCTCTATGATTATGTGTGAATGCCACAAAGTTTATTATTATTTTGATTACATTTCACTGCCATGATTTATCCCATGTTATGAAATTATGCTCTCTTTTGCAGGTTAAGATTTCCAAAATGTTCTGTTCTTTTAAATATGATGTGATTGATATTTTTGTTGTTTACCCTTACTGAGCATTTGAGCTCACCCTTTTATGTTTTCTTTTCCCCAGGATATAAAGAAAGGTTTTAGGTAAAAAAAAGGATATCTTTATGGGAGATGTTGATGATCTTTCACCATGATTAGAAGATTACGTTCCGAGTTTCCAAAGAAACGAAACTATTACGATCCTTGTGTGTGTGTTTTTGTTATGTACTAAGTATTCCGCAAAAGTAATGTAATGTTCATGTACGTCAGACTTCGGGTCTCTACAGTTGGTATCAGAGGAAAGGTTTAGTCAACCTTTGGAAACTAGGATGCGAGAACTTTAGTGAGATCCCTAGAGATATTTTTAAGGTTTGTCTAGGGATGTCCCTAAGGATAAGTATACGTATAGGATACAGTCCTATAACTACGGTAACGATCTTAGAATTTAACCTAAGAAGTTAGATATTGAGGATACTCCCCCTTTATAATATTGTTTTCCCTAGCATTATTTTTTCCCCTCACACTATTCTTTTTGGGTTTTAGACGATGGCTGGAACCCGAAGGAACTGTGTTGATCAATGCAATGGACAATGCAATTATTTCCCTCCTGAACAAACAAATGTTATGGGAGATGGAGTGCAAAATATTATTGCTATACTTACACAAGCTATGAATCATTCTGGACTTCAAAATGATCAGAGAAGGGAACAATATTCTATTGAGTCCTTCATGAGGCAACGTCCACCTTCTTTCAATGGGTCTTCTGATCCACTTGTTGCTGAACAATGGATCAGTACCACTGAAAAGATATTTTCAGTTCTTCAATGTTCTGAGCATGATAAAGTCATCTTAGCAGTATATCGTTTGGAAGGTGAAGCTGATCAATGGTGGATTCTTATCAAGAATACGAGGCAAAGAGATGAAATTGAGTCCATGGAATGGGACGAGTTCAAGAACTTCTTTTTCAGTAAGTACTTCCCTCGTATTCTTCGAACAAATATGGAAAAAGAAGTTTCTTGAGCTAAAGCAGAAGGATGATGAATCTGTTGGTATATACGAAGCGAATTTTACAAGACTTTCAAGGTACGCATCTGGCATTATCATCCAACCTGAATGTAAAGTTGATCGATTTTTCAGTGGCTTAAAACCAAGTCCTCGAAGGGAATTAGCTATAAGAGACTTCAGTAGCTATGAAAAAATTATGTGTTGTGCTATCAAGGTAGAAATGGAAGTTGGTGTTACATATCCATCTCATAGTTTTGACAAGAAACAAAAGATGGAGTTCAAGGAGAAATCTCAGAATAATGGTGAAAAGAAGATGAATGTTTCCTTATGCACAAAGTGTAGAAAGAAGCATGGTGGAGATTGTCTTAAAGGGACTAGAAAATGTTTTAAGTGTGGAAAAGAAGGTCATCGAGCAGCTGAGTGTCGAATTAATGGGAAAAGGGTTTCTAATGATGTGAATAAAGAAAAGACTGCAGAGAACGCACCACCAATACTTCAATGCTTCAAGTGAAAGGAAATGGGGCATTATGCTAATAAATGCCCTAATCCAAGGGTTAGTGATGATCGACATGAGCAACCACTTAAGGCAAAGGACAAAGGGAAGTCACATGCGATCACCATTGGCGATGTTGAATATGATAACGATGTGGTGGATTGATTAAGTGTTTATGTAATGGGATTCAAAAATAATGTTGTATCATAAAGTATTGGAATATTTATGTTTTGGTCTATTGTGGTTTTCAATAATTTTATGGTACCGGTAACCATGAAAAGTGATTGAGACATTCTTTTGGTAAACAGATGATATGAGCATAATGAATGGATAAGAAGATAATGAGATGTTTGATTGTATTCATGAGCTCATGATTGATATAAGGACTAAGTGATATCATGGTTTGATTATAAAGAATTTTGAGGATTTTGGTATGTGGAAAGTGTTAACGTTTAACTGCATTCATGTTTTCACTAAGGTTCAATGGGTATTCATTCTTCAAGAGAATACATGATTAAGGTATTCACATCATTGGAATGTGACCAACAAGATATATGGGGGATAAATGATGGTATTCACATGCTTGGTTGACGACATTTCAAGTTATCGTTTTCTTTATACTATGAGCTTGGACCGAAGTATTTTAGATAAGCCTAAAGATTGGAATGGATTATGTTAACCATAAGTTAGTATTGTTTAAGGATAGAAGTTTTTTCGATATTATTGATGGGATGTTATAGTAATATAGTTTTAGAAAAAGGACAAACTGCAGGACGGGCGACATCCCATCGCGTCGGCCAAGGCTGTGGAAATCGAACCCACAATCGAAGTGCAACTGGCCTTTATCGCCTACCACTGGCCTATAGGAAGTCCCTGTTTAGTAGAAAATAGTTTTATTATATTAAGAAGTATGATATATGAAGTATAAGTCCATTTTAGGAACCATATATGATTAATCTCACTATAGATCGACTTATGTATATAATTTTTGCTAACCTTTTGTTTGAGACAGATGGAATGACCCGTCATTCTATCACGTGATCTGCTAACACTTCACGAATAACAAATTCAACATCATTTATTTAAGAGATGAAGTGGAAATTGTTCAAGGAACGAACAATGGTGATATTTTACCAAAATAAAGTAAGTATTTATTCGAATTCAAATTTTCAACTTTAGGGAAATGATCTTGAAAACCAAAAATGTTATCCTAGTGATCTTATACCTGATGAATCAGATGGTACCTTATATCATCACAAATCTATGGATTTGTGATTACTGGCTTTTCCATAGCAATGTTCTCTACCACTCTCCATCAGAACATGATGGTTAGATTTCTCTTCCATATCCATATTTTCACCAATGTGGAAACCCAGTGATTAGTTTATTTGGGTAACCGTTACGTTTCATACTTTAGATTTTAAAGATTGGTTTTGGTATTCCTTTTTACGATGTGTGTTTCTATTAAAGAAGCTTTTGAATAGTAAACCATTTATAACCCCGACTAATTTCGAGGGAGAAATTCATTTTAAGGGGGGTAGAATGTAACACCCCGAAATTTTATGAAAAATATTCTTTTTAATTTCACTAATGTCTTGTGTTGTACGCTACACCAAAAGGAGCTTGCACAAGACGCATCCTTGACTTGCCTTGTATTACACGCAATCGCGACCTTCCTCGATAGCGTGTGTAGTACGCAATGCCGAGTTTCACTAAACAACGATATGCTATTAAAATATTATTAAAACTAGCCGGTTTGAATAGTAATAACCACCTTTTAAAATTTTAGAAATTTTAACTCTCAAAATGGACTTCATTTTTTGATTCGGAGTATCGAATTTAGCGTAAGGTAAAATTTTGGTACTTTTTGGATAACTTTCATATTCTGATGAATAGTGAAAATTACTAAATTTTAATTAAAAACAACTTCTTTAATCGAAATAATTAATAGTGATAAATTATTAATTTGAGTGGTTTTAAAGTATATTTAGAATATATTTTTACAATTAAATACAATGTTGGTCATTGGATGTAATTTCACATTTACACCAGACATAAACAAGTGTTAATCTTTTGATAGTTATTATCTCTTAAAAACACGCTATTTGTTGTGAAAGAAAAAATTAATTATAAAATTAATTAATGCAACTTATATGTTGGGAATTTTGTAAAATAGAAATCATTTTTGAATTCGGATTATCAATTATAGCTTAGGGTGAAATTTTGGCATTTTTCTGAAAAACTTCAATTTTTGATGAATAGTGAAACCACTAAGTGGTAGGTTAAAAACTTAATTTTGCATAAACCTTAATTTTACCGCTTCTGTGAATGGAATTTCAAAAATCTGAGAGACACGGTTAATATCAAGGACTAAAATGTGGTTCAATGAGATGAAAATAATTTTTGGTGAACAGTAACTTTTTACTTTTATTTACCACGGTTAAAAGTAAATAGGGTAATTAAGGGTAAAAATGATATTATTATTACCATAACACATGTCCGAATTCTATTGGATAAGTGTAATTAGACCAAAAACAAGATTAGGAATAAAATATGACCATTTAGGCCCACATGGATTAGATTAGGACATTTATTATTATTTAATTCAAAGAAGAGTTAAAAGAGTTAAAATCGAATTTTGTTTACTAAAACATTTTTAATATGAGGTTATACATAAGATAAATTCAACTATAAATATTCATTAAAAAGATAAAAAGATTTACTACATAATGGTAATTTATTTGTAATTTTTAAACATTAAATAATTTAATTTATTTATGACACAACGATGATGCAGTAATTATCTTATTAATGAAATATTGACATAATTGATGTTATAAATACCCAAATAAAGATAATTTGAGACTTTTTATGAATTCCACTAATTTTCTAGGTTACTATGATATATTAGTGTTTCTTTAATCAACTTGGTTCGAACATATAATTCTGTTATGACTTTCACAAAAATCATATATCAAATAGTGTCAAAATTGACACAAAATAGTTTTTAAATCAAATATTATATTATTAATTGTTATTTTATTCATAAAAATCTAAGGTTCGTAAAAATGACTTAGATAAGGATATATATATTAATAATAAACAATTTGGGGTTGTTTTGGCATGTTATAGTAAGTGTATTAACCATATAGTGTAAGCAAACAAAAAGACACGGTAAAAGTTAAATTATTTAACTTAGAGTTAAATCTAATTGATAAGGTTAAAATAATAACCTAAACTTGTCTAAATACTATTGGTTGATAGGATTGCGACCCATCCCCACTTTACCTTCGAAATAAGACCCTTTGGAACCATTATAAACCGATTTTGACTTTAATATAAAATAATATTTTGAGATATTCCTAAGGTGCCCCTCTCCTCCCTTATAAAAGGACACCTCCTCCCCCTCCTCCTCACACCAATTTGAGAACTCAAGCTCTGCCAAACCCTGCCAAAATCCCTTCTCCACTTCCCTATAATAATCCTAGAGGTCCTGGTCTTCTTCAAAGACCAATCTTAGTTCCCTAAGTGGTGGATTCAAAGAGGCGTTTCAAAGAAGAGATAATATCCATTAACGATCTTTTCAATTTCTTTCTTCTTCAACTTCTTCTTCTTTAGTTGTTTCATGATAAAGTAATAACATCAGTATTACTTACATACTGATATGATATTATAAATATGAAACAACCCTAATTCACCTTCTATCCATCCTACGGAAAAAATAAATCACCGCGTGTGCGTACGTACTGAATACCGTCTCCACGCCGTGGTGTAATCTATTTTCCGCCACCACCTTAATTGGATGTGTATAATGGTGTAATGAGTAACTATATATGATTATTATAAAGTGATATTGATACTTAAATAGTATACATACACTTAAACACAATTCCACGACCATGGGAACGATATCATCGCTCGTACGTACGTACGGACTACCGTCTCCACGACGCGATGAGATTCACTCTCAATAATTAACCATTCATGAATGATTATAAAGTATATATAATAAGTACTAATGAAATATATGAAATAATAATGATACTGGATTTATGTATATTTATATGTATGTCATCTACTTAATTCCATTCAATTCAATAAGGAAACGAAAACAGCGTTCATGCGTACGTACGGACTACCATCTCCATGAACGGTGTATTTCATTCCATTTATAGATATATTATATATATATATATATATTCTGAATATATATTATATATAAATCATGTTTTACATTCTGGATATAAGTAATCATGATCCAAGTAATCATATTAATAATTACAAGTTAAAAACACGAACGACAAATGAGACAATTTTACCCAAAACGCTACTTTAACATGAATTTACAAAAGAACGGGTAATATAAAGTCATAAGTGGACCATATATGATATAATAAAAATGAATATGATTCTGGAATAAGTCAATAACATGATTTAAATCATTATACAGGAGGTTCGGACACTTAGGAAGCAAATCCGACCTAAGGTAAGGGAAATATCACAATCTCACTTTTATCCGAGATTGTTTTTACTTTGGTAACTACTGGGGTGTATTTTATCATCCACATCCATGTTCCCTCAATATGTAATATTATTTCAATCCTTCTACAATAGTTTATATCCAATTTTACCCTTTGGTGAGTTTTTTGTAAGAGATATGAAAGGAATCTTTTGTCGTTTTCGTACAAGGTACTTTTTGACTTTTCCGACAAAAGTACGAGAAGAATGTTTTTTTTAACTTATACGGCATAAATGGATTTTTAAAAAATTATTTCCAAGAAGCTTCCTTTATAAGTTTTCAAGTTTATTTTTAATCAACTTCTTTTAGTTTATAATTGTATGACATGTCAAGAAAAGAAAAGTGTTTTTGAAGTAGAAAAGATATTTTCCTCAAGAATGGAGTTCAAATGTTTTATCAAAATTATTTTCCATCTAAGATAATATAGGGTTCTGTTTTTATCCCTATTATTACATTGATTTGATTATGTTGTGAGGGAATTATTTTTATGAAGTCATTTACCTTATATGATTTGTTTTATGATGTCATGATGTTTCAAGAATCCCATTTTTGTTACATGTGTTATGCGATGATGTATGATTTATGATTATGTGGCAAACATAAGAAAGGATTCATTATAAGATGGGTGGGACCTATATCTCCCTCCAATTAATTGGGTAAAGATTTTATATCTCATGAGATAGACATGGCTGGAATGGTAGGTTATACCGGTTCAGTGAAACAGGACTGAAACGAGGGTTACTCGATTCAGAAAGGGACTTTGTCCACTAAGATAGTCTTGGAAATGAGTCTTGACTAACAAGAAATGATTCTCTATGATTATGTGTGAATGCCAAAAAGTTTCATGTTTTATGTTATGATTATTGTGATTACATTTCACTGCCATAATTTATCCCATGTTATGAAATTATTCTCTCTTTTGCAGGTTATGATTTCCAAAATGTTATGTTCTTTTGAATATGATGTGATTGATATTTCTGTTGATTACCCTTACTGAGCATTTGAGCTCACCCTTTGATGTTTGCTTTTCCCCAGGATATAAATAAAGGTTTTAGGTAAAAAAAAGGAAGATCTTTATGGGAGATGTTGAATATCTTTCACCATGATTAGAAGATTATGTTCCGAGTTTCCAAATACACTAAACTATTACGATCCTTGTGTGTGTGTTTTTGTTATGTACTAAGTATTCCACAAAAGTAATGTAATGTCCATGTACGTCAGGCTTCGGGTCTCTACAACAATGAGTTGTGATTGTTTAGAATAATTAAATCATCTTCATCAGGAAAAAGTCTGTTATGGGTCTTGGGTTGGAATACACTCTTCCTTCCCATATGGACCCTAAATAATCACATTTGGATATAATTTTCACTAATTAATCTATACTCGCATTGGATCAGTTCACAATGTGTTGGTAGATACATTATTTTGGTTCCATACATTGCCCAATCGGTAGAAGTATTAGTTATCATAATCCCAAAATAGTGGGTTAGGGGATCTTCTTCACCACCCTAGCTTAGGATGTTTTCCCTACTTGTTCTTACTATTAGATGGATGCACAAACAGTGAAACAATGTATCTATCTCCAATTATAATTCCTATGGGGGATAATGAGATTGATGTACACCACATTCATTTTAAGGGATACTCTTAATTAGACGTCACAATAATCAGTTGTGACTTAATCATTATGAATACATATCCCATTCCACTACTGGTGTTAAATCACTAATGAGTGGACTAGTTTCATTATCAGCTAGCGGTGAATCATTTCCCTAAGCCCAAAATATATTTTCTAACACTCTAGATATCTTATACACATCACGTGTAGAGAAAAACTAGGATGACCCTTCAATTAGTATGCTGAATTGAACGGTAATCTCTCTCTTCATCCTAGATGATGATGTTGATATACCATAGGTAAACCACACGAGTTTCATTTCCTCCACACCAAAACCTCTAGACCCCCAATAGTGGAAGAGACCATTTATTGAAAAATGTTTTTCTATAAATATCTTCAACCTTCCATTCTCCAACCATATCAATCTTAACATGAGTAAATTTATCTCCATGCGGTTCGGTTCACCCTCTTGAGTGTTTCCATCATTGAGAAGACTCACTATAGATGTGGTTTTTATGGAAATATCCTCTATTGAATTAAATAATTTGTGATTCCCTAGATTGTACAGGAATATCATTACAGGTCATGTGCATCTAATCAAGTAGGATTCATGCTCTCCCACAAGATTAATATTTTTGAAAACATCTATCCCACCATGTTCCATGACTACATCGAAAATTCCAAGAGGTTCCACATGTGTTAAATCCTTGTAAATTTTCTATATCAACACCTGGATCCCCTTCATAATACTATGTATTCAAGTCCCATTGTAGTCTTGTGACTCATTTTCATTGTAATATATCCATTAGTGACAACTATTCTGTTTAGGTTTGGTTTGACCACGATAGATTTCTTTTACAAGTGGGATGAAGTGGTACATATTAAGGAAGAGAAGGCCCAATCACATACTAATTTTTTGAGATCCCAAATCATCCATATATTTTCTGTCTCTCTAGTTAGTATTAATGTAAATGACCCAAACTCAATGACAATGAGTTGAATAAGTTTTACTCTATGTACATCCTTGAGAGAAACTATACTTCTCTCAACCGTGTACATACAAATGGATAGATGAAATATTTTAAAAAAACCCTCTATGAGATATTTCGTATGTTTGTGTTCCCCAATAACTAAATTTGGTGAGATAATCTGCCGAACGCCTTAAGGGTTTATCGGCCAATGATGCACAATTCCGCCTATGTGAATCTATATTCCATAGTGTATGGAACAATGGTTTTTCATCCAATCGATATATAGTTTTCATCACATATTTTAATTTTATATGACTTGAAAACTCTAGAATGAATGTAATAAATGTATAGAACTATTTTAGGGTTCTTATAAGAGAAACAAATTCCCATTATTTCACAATCTAGAGAGGTACCATAGTTATATATAAATAATGATTGACATGATAGTTCTCATCTGCACTATCCCCATGGGTTACAAAAATATGGATCTGTGAATGCTAATTATATCTCAAAGAAATCCACCAATATTGGAGAATAGGATGGATGGAATATTCATATGGTCTATCCCAATGGCTCATACTATTTGATCACAATGGATGTGGATAACATCACTCTTCTTACTAATGCCATGATTCACTAGAAATACTACACATGAGGAATCAGCAACCTTGAAGCACAATGTTAAACCAAAAATCATTTATGGTCCCTACTACAAGATCAAGGAAGTAGTGTTCATTTTTCATATTAACATCATGTTATATTGGGATCCTAAAACAAATAATCGTGTCATTAAACTATTTTTGAATCTCCTCTCGTGTGTGTCATGAGCTGTCTGCTTCCTCTGACTTCATTCATGTCTGGTATTCCTGTCATGCCTCACATCAATCTTATGGATGAGATTCCATCCTAGGGTTTGAAATCTATGACCTTAAACTATGATCCTTTTATCATGAATCATATCATTTATAATTTTTCATGTCTTCCACTGGAATATGTTTTTCCAAATTTGATCTCTTCGTACCTCATGTTTGCATCTACAACACCATGCACATCCCCTTTTTAACAACAAATACCTATTTTCAATAAAACATGATATTAAAATATGAAAATATAAATCTATCTACATGATATTAAACTCCATCACAACCTGTATCCTATTTGGATGACTTTAAAATTCATATTACCATCATCCATGTTATATGATAACAAACTGCATCACACCGTTATGTTCTTACATAAGAGGACATTACATTTTGCACAAGTCACCTACCATGTCATATTAAAGTATAACATGCACCTTGTTTCATATATACATAGGAAACATAATGAGGAATTAAATTTTCATCCTTTTGAACCAATTGAAAGAATTAGAACAATAAAAAAATAGAGAAATTTCTATTTTTTTGTTCCAGTTAGACTGATGCATGTAGATTCCCTTTGAGAAATATTTTTGGATTGATTCCCAAAATTCATGTATATGTAAATATTCTTTGGAATTTTGAATTCGGGGCTAGATACATGTTTATCAAATCATTTTCCGCCAGGCCTCATTGTAGTCCAAGCATCACGATATCAAACATTTTTTGGATTTTTTCAAGGATGTGGTGTGTGATGCTATGACCTATTCCCCCATTAACATCTTTATTTTTATAAAAACACACTGTGCATAATCCACTAAAGATATCTGACCGCATTGTTTGAACTATATCACCCTTTTCTAAGAGAAAATATCCCCGGATCCCTCATGGTATAAGATTTCTCCAAATCGTGTTAGTCTCTAACCACATTGTGTTATAGAACTGCTTGTGGATATATTCACATACTTATGGGATACATATTGTTTCCCAAAATTTATTTATCTAGTCTTTGTCACAAAAATATCAAATCCCCATTCCCTTGGCCTTAGTCTTATTCCATACGAATGATCTAAAACTCTATTTAGTCTTTTTGAAGGTGTATAAGTGGTATGAGAGCCTATTGGATCATTCATGTTGTTTGATTCCTCTGTTCTATTAAACAAATACTGTAGAAATTAAATATTTTCCAATACACAAGTGATGACAATAATCTTATCATCCCAATATTCTATATATTAATATTTTAAACTGTGTGCAGTTGGAATCAAGATAGATTTATGTGGAGGAAGTCTACTTAGGCACAAACACATCAAATCATAAGTCCCACACCTCCTGAACATCATTGAATTCCCCTTTCATCAATAGTAAAGGAAATATGTCATTGAACTATTCTCAATAAGTCCATTCCATATGAATATAAACTATTTCCATTTTTTTTTGTTTTAGTTGTATGAATTTAAACTACATATCCTAACATCCTTGATGCATGATGATAAACTGTGACCCCACTATTAAAAAGATCAGAATTCCTCATTTCCATTGTTATATAGATTCATCCTTAACATTTTTGGTCACTCACTACATTTTTTCTGGAATCATTTGAGGATTGATTCCCATCATTATAATAATCAATGTGATGTTCGAGAATTTTTTATGTAGTCCTAACCACAAATATAATAGCTCATCTTCTCCTTGGCAGCAACTGTGTTCTAAAAATTACAAACGTAAACTATATGTGGTTCATCTTAAGGTGTGTATATGAAAAATAATCTGTGTGGCCTCATTCAAATTAGGTTATACCTCTCATGTTCCATGTATATACCATAATAATGATAATTTCACTTGCTATTCCAAGGAAAATGGCTTTAATCATTTTTCCATTATCCATGATACATATTATTAAACTATTTTCACTTTCTTGTGTAAAGATCCCACATTTTTATACATTTTATTCCCAAAATTTAGGTATTTTTTATTTGGAAATCCATCACATTTCAAATATAAATGGTCCCCCTAAGGTCTTTGTGTCATTTTTTTCCTCACCACCTCCATAGACCACCTTCCCAGTGGATCATTAGAACAATTGCATATACTAGGTTTTTGTAACATTGTCAATAGTTGATCAATCATTTTATCACGGAATTATTTATTGATGTTGTTGTGGTCTATGTTTTCAAAAATTTCATATGTTTTTTCCTACATATCCATTTCACAAGATCTAGATAATAATATGCAAGCAATAACTCCTTTCCATTTCTTGGTCTGGTGGTGGAATTCTAGTACCCATGGCCTCTGTTTTAATGTGTGATTCTAGATGTTGGTAAAACCACCATACTATTTCTTATTTATGACTTTAAAGTTGGATCATGTGGGAATATAATTTTTGGTAGTGTGTGTACCCATATGGATCAACTACACAAAATAATTTTTGTGGAACCATATCCATGACCTAAAAATGGGGAGTTCAGGTCCAAACATGAGGACATTAAATTACAAGCAAAAATATCCATAGAATGTGTTACATAATGTTGGGCCTCTTTATTCATCATTCACATCAAATTTTATCAACTAATCCTGCTACACATATCCATTTAGAGCATCTTATGGATCAAAATCGATGACATAAATCAAAATGTATGTTTCATGATACATAAAATTAAACTATTTTCATTGGTCAAAGACATATGACCTTAACCAGGGTGTAGTTTCCTTGTAACATTAATTAAACTCTAATCCATTTCAGGATCACATGACTTTAAACTGTATCATGCATATTCATCACCATAGGATGTAAAACTATGTATCTTTCAAACTCATTGTACTGTATTAAATTGAAAAAAAATCTAGGCCCTAAAACAGATTAGTCATCTCCCCTAATGAACTCCGTCAAACAAATTGATAAAATTTTCAATCATTATTCTACATTCAAGATGATATTCCCTCATTAGATTGTTTTGGTCTGTTCTCGTCTAATGTGTGTGTACCAATGTTCTCTAACTCACAGTGGTTTAATCCCGTGATTAATGGAATCCATTTGAACATTACATCATTCAATTTTAATGAATATCAAAAGCATTTTATTGATCCAAATAATCATCCATGTTTGAAGGGACAGCCCAATTCATTGTTTTCATGTAACATTGGCTTAGTTCCATCTTGTTCTAACCTTACAGAATATACCAAATGATATTCCGAGACATGTTTTATATTTTAAAAATGGTCAACGTTTGACCCTAATCCATTTTTCCCTTTCCAGGCTTATTGTATGGATGTTGTGTTTCAAATGTGGTCTCAAATCATTATGTATCAACATGGTCATCTCTTATATTCTATAATTTTGCCATATTGATTATTCGTGTTCATTACCCTTTGTTCAAACAGATTCCAAGACTCATGGAATTATCCACTCAATGATGTCACATACATCGAAGAAGTGAGAAAAATGTTATGAGAACATTATTCCCAAGACTGAACCACTCATATACTAAGAACTGTTGGTGTTTAGTAATAAATATAAGACCCACATGGTCGATGATTATTTAGAGCTGTCTTGGAATAGAGAAATCATGTGTTTATCCCTTGTTTATTACAAATATTGTATCTCATTTGGGCATAGTTATTAATAATTGGTTGCCTCACATTTACAATCAATGTTAGAAAAATGAATTTAAAAAATGAAGTGTGCACATGAACAAAAGAAAAGTTTCAATGAAAATGATGAGGTTTTGTAATATGTAGGGTCATCATCATAGTAGAGAGACTTATGAATCATAAAAAAATTAATCCTATTGCTCTGGATATATGATTGATAATTGTTTCTCATTTATCCTTCACGGTGTGGCCTATAGGGAATGATGTTTACTTCTAATATCTTATTCCTCCTTAAAATCCACCAGGCATAGCACATCATCTCTGATATGTTCTGGATACCACTCATCTCTATGATCAAACACCTGAGGTGAATGTTTCCTCATCTACACTTGGGAATCTTTTATATGGTCCCTTAATTATGTGATTAGATCTGATTGAGTTGTGATGAAGGTTAAATTCTAATTGGATTGTTCTTCCTAGCACTCGATATCCCGATTGACTTCCTAGATCTTCCTGATGCTATCTAATTTTCCATGGAACAAGGTTTCATCCTTGTATTGGGTGAATTTGAATATCATTTCAGTTAATAAATCAAAAATTAAAGTGTGGAGACCATATACATCAAGTACGCAATGGTAATGATTTCATAGCCAGTGGAGAAGAGACCCCATTTGGGCCTCCAATTATGGCTATGTAGTCTATTCAATAATACGTTGAAATAATTTCCAATCACTAAGACACATGATTCAATTTTATTTTTCTGTATCTAGATCATATTCATCTAGCTCTTTTGTATATGTTAGATCATACATTGTAAATCAGGATGGAGTCTAGTAGTAGGGTCATTTTATGGAATCTAGTTGAATAGGTTGGGATATATATCATGTGGTGGTCCTTCCTCACATGAATCAACCTAAATAAAATTTCCATCCAGTCACAAGTTCCACCATTCCAATATCATCAATCACTTCTATAGTTAACTATTCACTTAGTTTTGTGGCCTAATCATCCAAGATGATAAGCTAAACATGGACTGGTGTATCAATAAAATTAGGAACCAAGGGTTACCTGACCTCCATTGATATTAAAAATCATGAAACTTCTAGAACAATTTTGTTAAGGAAAATTTCATTCAGTCTAACAAGAGGAAGAAAAGTATGCCTTTGTGAAATGATGCATAAGAATATGGACACTAATAGATTGATCAATTTGGTAACTAACATTGTCAAACTAGTACATGGGCCCCCATAGATGACTAAGAGCTCTAGAGATTTATTTTATGTCTTCTTGACCTCCTCCACAATGATTTTCCAAATAATCGCTTCTTTTCTGGTTGAAATCCTTCTAGAATGACCCCACACTTGATGAAAACTTTTACCCCTAACAGAATGTGTCCCTAGTTTGAGACACTCCTATATAAAACATTTTTTTAGAGGATCTAGATAATGAGTCATGAAAGATCCAATATGGGGAGCCTGCTCCCCCATGGAGATTGTGATCCCCCCACTCTAAAATAGGATCCCTTTATGAGAATATTCTCCCCATGATTCATCTAATTTGTGAGGGAATGGACTTCATTCAACTAGATCAGATATGAAAACTAGCAGAGGATAAATCATGTCTAGTAGCACCTTTACTTGGTCTTTAATAAAACACACAGTGCCCCAGGAGTGAAGCAGATCTTCAACCTCTCACATGTACCATCCCACCTCTTCAAAGGACTTTAGGATGTCTAATTTGGCATAAACAATAATATAAATATATATCACATTCTTAGTAATTTGGAACCACATCACATAAGGATGATATAAATGAATTTAAATCTCCTAATTTTCCCAAGAATTATAATGCACTGAACCCAGAATCCCAAATTTGGTGCATAATTTAAATAAATTCGCATGATTACAAGAAATTATGTTCCGAAAGTCCGATCTGTTTAGCATTATTAGAATATTGATTACATACATGAATGTAACCTGACATCATTAAATAAAAACATCAACAACATTTTTCCCCTTTTGAACACTCTTATATCCTTATCCTATCCCTATAGGTCATCCACAAAATATTTCTTCACATCCTAGAAAAAATAATATATAGAAAAGGGTGAGCTCAGATAGTCATTATGTATAACAATATAGCGGAAAATTTTATAAATAAGCACAAACATTTAAGGAAATGTATAAGACTAAAACAAAATAGTTTTAAACATAATATTTATCATAATATGGAAATTATAAAATAAAATAAATCCATTTACTTATTCATATGGATATTCTACTATTCAAATAATCACACACAATATCAATAGCCACATTCATAATGACAGAATGCATAATGCCAGAGTTCATAACCACATAGTCAAGGTCTTGTGCAAAGAATACAAATAATATTTTATCAAGGCCTTGTGCCGAGACACTAGTTCGTCTCACGAGACCTACCTATACATCAAGGAGCTATATCAGGCTCCACCCATCACTTACTATGTCCATTGCATTCCTCATATGAAAATGTTTAAACATACCATAAACATTCATATTAATACTTTCATATGAAATGTCAATACTTTATCTGAAATCCATGAACGCTATAAAAATAACACATACATAGTCAAAAATATAACAAATCCATCTATAAAATATGGATGTTCTGTATTGTAATAAATAAACTTCAAACAAGATTAAAATCCATCATATGATGTTGACATAGAAGAAATCAAAACAATTTTTAGAGAAATATCACTATCTATTTTGAAATCATTTAATAGATTTATAATTATAAAAGAATACTTTTATTTACAAAGAATTTTTATAAGCTTGAATGGGAATCATAGTCGATGTTATAACTACGGAAAATAGCCACATTCGTCGTATAAGTTAAAGAAAGTCATTCTTACCATTATTTTGTCAAATATGTAATGATGTACCTTATTCAGAAATTGACGGAAAAATTCCTTCAAAAACATATATTGTCAAATAAGGGTTTAAATTACTTTAACCCATAGTATAGTAAATAGTAAAAATGTTTTGAATTATATTTTTAAGAAAAGATGAATGTGGATGATAAAGATGTCCCATTAGATACTTACGTAAAAACAAACTCGGATAATAAAGATATTGTGAAATTAATCTTTACCTTGTACTTTTACTTAGTAGATGGTATTTTATACTTAAGTATAATAGTTTAATAATTTTTATTAATTTATAGATTGACTATATATATAAATATGATATCATATTTGATCTTATAATATTTCTTTGTTAATAATATTTTAGTAGTATCATCGTTTTGGGTGTTAACTGATTCGTTTTTCTTTATAAGTTTGGTTAACCATGACTATTTTGTTATGGATAGGATGTATTTGATTCATAAAAAAATGCTATTATGTCCATTAATATTATTGTTAATCATAAAATTAAAATTATTCTTGAATGAATATTATGGGGAATGAATCTCATCGCGATCTTGGATATGGTAATCCGTTCGTACGCACGAGCAACAATGTCATTATATTGATGGATAAATCGTATGTAATTGGATGTTATCTCATATATAATTAATCATTATCATGTTATATTTATTATTTAAATCAGTTATATTAATTATTATACCCTTACAAATAATGAAGTGTTTGAATAACAAACTACCCCACGACGTGGAGATGGTAATTCGTACGTACATACCTATGATGACATTGTAATTTTTAGGATGAACAAAATAATGAATATGTTTGTACCATTATTATATTAAAATAAATTCATATATATGAGACCAGAGTTACTATCTTACAATGGAAACAACAATTAAAGAGGAAGTGGGAAAATAAAACATTTTTAAAGAGCTGATGAAATATTTACCTCTTCTTCGATTTCATCCTTTTGATTTGATCCAATGTGCTCCATAAGTTGGATTTATGACCAAAGTAAGGAATATTGGATTAAGGGATGAAATTTGGGAGGATATTTGGGCATGGATTGGATGTGACAAAATGCTTTGGATGTGTGAAATTAAGAGAAGTGGATGTTCCCTTTTATAAGAGAGGTGAGGTTTACTTTAGGAAAATCCTGAAAAATTATTTTATAATAAAATCATTTTCTGTTTCTAATGGATTAAAATTATTTATTAAAAGGTTACGGTTGTTATGGGTCTCCAAACTCTCAACCAAATGGATTTATATAGGTTTAGGTCATCATATTAACCCTATCTTTTCGATTTAACACTTAGTAAAATAGTTTGACATTTTCCATGTCTCTTTGTATTTTTATATTATATGGTTAAGAAACATACTTTAACAAGCCAAGAAACCCCAATGTAGTTCATTATTAATATATATAACCTTATACAATTCTTTTGGACGAATAATATATTTTTATGAAGATTAACTCAATTAATTATATAATATTTGTTTTAAAAACTCAATTATGTCAATTTTGACACTATTTAGTATTTGATTTTTTTTAAAGCCATAAAAACTTTATCACTTCGAATAAAATTTATTTAACCAACTATATCATGTCCTATAAACCTATACAATTTTTTTAATTCATCAAAAGTCTCAATTTACAATTATTTTGTTATTTATAAAATCAATTATTTGAATATTTCATTAATAAGGTACCTACTGCATCATTATTGTGTCATAAATAAATTATATTTTATAATGTCTATAATTATAAACAAAAAAACATTATTTAAGAAATATATTTATCATTATAAAGATTTTTTATTGTCTAATTTATATTGTGTGTAACCCTATATTAAAATTGGTATAGTTATTAAACATTGAATTTAACTCTTTTAACTCTTCTTTAAATTAAATAATAATAAATGTTCTATTCTAATCCAATTTGACAAAATAGGATCATATTTTATTCTTAAGGTTGTTCTTGGTCGAATTATACATATCCAATTTAATTGAGATATTTGTTATGATAATTATGATATCATTTTTACCCTTAATTAACCTATTTACTTTTAACCGCGGTAAATAAAAGTCAAATGTTATTGTTCCCCAAAAATTATTATCATCTTATTGAACCAAATTTTACAAACTGATACTAACCATTTCACTGAAAATTTTTAAATTCAACTCAAAAAAGGGGTGAAATTATGTTTTATACAAATTTTCAAATGGTCCTAGGAAGGGGGTAAAAGATAGTAAAAAGATCAATAAAATTTTATATATCTAAACATATTATAAAATGACTCCAATAAATTAAGTTGAACATATATAGGTAATGTGTATCTATTTTGACCTTAAATAAGTTTAAATAAAATATCTAATTATTTAAATAAAAAGTTGGTTTTAACCAATAACGTGGTGATTTTCCACGATTCATCAAAAATTGAACATTTTCATGAAAATACAAAAAATTCACCCACAGATAATTTTGATATTCTGAATCAATAAAAAAAGTACATTTTGAAAGGTAAAGTTTATAAAATTTCAAAAACTGGGTATTACTATTCCAAATGGCTAGTTTGATTGGTCGCGGTGTGTTAGAATCCTGTAGTGGTGTACAATGAAAGATGTTGAATTATTCAAAGTGAAACGTACCGTTGAAGCTTGGGGGATAACATTATTTCCTTTTCAATTAATTTTGTCCTCAAAATAACTATAGAACTACTGGAGAAAAAGATTTAGGTGGTCTTTTATCATATTTTCCTATGTTTCCTCTTCCAGCTTATGGTTTCTCCATAGAACATTTACCAGATGAGTTTTCTGGTTTCTCTGCACTTGTTCTCTTATATGAAGAATTTTGAAAGGATCGTCATAGAAAGACAGATCAGGTTGTAGTTAAATTTCCTAATAGGTGAGTACATGTGTTAGGTTAGGCATGTATTTTCTCAATAGTGATATATGGAACACATCATGAACATTGGAGATACATGGTGTCATTTCCAAATAGTTAGCTACAACCCCAATTCGTTCTATAATTTCAAAAGTTCTGATGTAATTGCGGCTTAATTTACCCTTCTTACTGAATCGTATAACACCCTTCCATGGAGATTTGTTCAAGAAATCATGGTATCCTACATTAAATTCCAAATCCTTCAAGGGTTATTATTCATAGCTCTTTTTCCTACTTTGGGATGCTTTTATGTGTGTTTGGATAACCATCACCTTTTCCATTGTTTCCTCAACTTGTTATCTGTCTATGAGTTTTCATTCTCCAACGTCATCCCAACAAGTTGGTGTATGTCATATCATTCCATATAATGCTTTATACGGTGCGATTTGAGTACTTGAATGGAAGAAATTGTTATAATAAAATTATACCAGAGGTAAATATTGATCCAACATACCTTGAAAGACACATGATAAAGATCTCAACATGCCTTCTAAGGTTTGAATATTACTTTCTGATTGTCTATATGTTTGAGGGTAGTAGGCAGTGCTCAAATGAAGTTCAGCATCCAGGGATTTTGGAAAACTTTTCTGTAATCATGATGTAAAATGGGGATCACGATCAGAAACAATCGATAAGGGTACTTCCCTATGTCTTACAACTTCATTAATATATAGTCTTTCTAGATGTTCAAGTTGTAAAACTTCTCTAATAGCATGAAAATGTTCTGACTTTGTAAGTTGATCAATAATGACCCATAGTGCTTTATTACTTCTAGGATTTTTAGGTAGCCCCATGACAATGTTATTCGTAATATTATTCCACTTACACTCAGGTATGGGAAGAGGTTAAATGACTCCTCCAGGATGTTGCCTTCTAGCTTTCACTTGTTGAAAAACCAAACATATTGACACAAAAACAACAATCTCTGTCTTCATGTTGTCTCACAATAAATTTCACTTCAAATATCAATACATATTGGTGCTACATGGTTGTATAGAGAAATTGGAGCTATGGGAATCATCTAAAAATTCTCTTTTTAGATCCAGTATATCGGGAACACAAAGTCTCTTTCCAAATTTCAAAATCCCATCTTCCTATATGAAGCCACTCAATCTCCCTTCATTCACAACATTAATCTTTTTTTGAAAATCATTATCATCATCCTGAGATCATTTTATTCTTTCATGTAAAGATGGTTTGAAAAACCATTTGAAAAAGTATTGATGTTTCACCTTCCCTGACTATTCCCATATCCATTTTCACTAGATCCTTGAAAATATGATACCTTTAAACTCGTATCTTGTTCAAAACACTATGAACCTTTCATTTCTATGCATCTGCCACCTTATTTTCCTTCCCAGGGTGGTAGTATATTGTGAAATAATAATCCTTGAGTAGATCAAGACATTTCCATTGCCTCATGTTATTTCTTTCTTTGAGAAAATATACTTCAAACTCTTGTGATCAGCATAAATCTAACATTTTTCACTATAGAGATTGTGTCACCATATTTTCATAGAAATGATTACACATTCTAAATCAAGATCATGTGTAGGATAGATTTTCTTAAGAATTTTTTGTTGTCTTGATGCATATGAAATAACTCTATCACTCTGCATTATGACGCACCAAAGTATTTTCTTTGAAGAATCATTATAAATAACAAACCCATTGTTCCCTGATGGTAGAGTCAATATATATGCATTGACTAATATTATCTTCATTTAATCAAAAAAAATTCACACTATTTTTTCCAAACAAATATAACCCCTTTACATGTGATCTTGTTTAATGGTTTATCCAATCAGGAAAAATTCTAGACAAAATGCCGATAATAACCTTCTAAACAAAAAAACTGCATACCTCAGTTATACTCATTGGTGCTGGCCATTCATGGATTTCATTTTTCTTAGAAGGATCAATAGAGATTCCATCTTTAGGGACAATATGTCAATGAAATGAAATCTCTTGAAGTCAGAATTCACACTTGCTAAACATACCATATATTTCATTTCTTCTAACAGTCTTTAGGATAACGCGCAAGTGATTTTTTTGATTCCATATCTTTTTTAGTATACCAATATATTATAAATAAAAACCACTAAAAAGTCATCATGATATTCCTTGAAAACCCATTTCATTAGATAAATGAAAATAGGGGGTTCATTAGTCTACCCAGAAGTCATTACTGTATACACATAATGTCCATACCTAGTTCGAAATGTTGTTTTTCGAATGTCTTCCTTCTTCACACACAGCTGACAATATCTAGATCGAAGGTCATTCATTAAAAATTATTGACCTCTATGAAGTTTGTTTAATAAAACAACAGTGAAAGGTAGGGGGTACTTGTTCTTTATTATTATAGCGTTGATCTCCCTGTAGTCATTGCAATATATCATAGATCGATCTTTCATCTTAACAAAATGGACAAGGGATCCCCATGGAGAAACACTATAGAGAATACATCCCTTATTACTCAATTACTCATTTTTTTTCTTTAGTTCCACTATTTCCACAGTGACCATTCTATAAGGGGTCTTCGATATGGGCCTTGAACGAGGAATTAAATCAATGGAAAAATCAATTTCTCAGTCTGGAGGATGTCTAACTAAATCTTCTAGAAACACATCAACATATTATTTCACACTAGGTACATCCTCTATTAAAACATTAATTTCCTCTCCCTTAATTATTTCATTCTTATCCTCCCCAATAATTTATTTTAGTAGATCTACTGGGGACAGATCTCGATAAGAATCAAGTGGTGAAAATTCTGCTATAAAGAGAATGTACTCTTTATCATCATCAAAAAAATTATCCTCCTTCTTCTTACAATAAATTTTCGCATCATGGTACAAACGCCGATTTACTCTGAGGATTATATAAAATTAAATCATGTGTAATAATGAGATCAGTAGATGAAGAACATTTATATGCCTTAATGCTAACTGATTCAAAAAACATTTTTGCGATGATACTTCCCTGGGGTTTTTTGTTCGAAAATTCCCTTGTTATGTCAAATTGAAAATATATAATTTTCTTAGCAAACTGGAAAGATATGAAACAATGTGATGATCCAGAGTTAATTAAATCATTGGATAAACTTGAGTAAACCATTAAATTACCTACCACCATGTCTTTCAGAGATTCAGACTCAGTAGTATTGATCTAAATATCCTGGCCTTGACCCCTTGGATTTTTTGAAGATATGTTCCCTTATTGCATAGGACATTCATTTTCATAATGCCACTTTTCTCTACAATTGTATCATTCAAGAAACTCTTTCTTCCCCTTGAAATAACGATCTTGGTGGCCTTTTTCACAACACTTGTAATAGAATCACATTCCCTTTAGGAAAGTATCGAGGTGATTCATCCCACATTTATAGCAGGATGGATATTAAACATTTCCCTTATTCTCCTTATTTCTATATAAAGAGTGTTTGGCAGATCTCTTATACTCTGGCTTTACTTTAAGGTCGAAAGAATTAGTGAATTTTTTTCTATCTTGATAGTAGATGAGACAATATATTCGTATGATTAAAAGGATATTGAGACTAATGCTTGCCGAAAAATGGTTTTAACACATCAAAGGATCGACCAATCTTACTCCTTAGGTTATGTATATAATATTTAGCATGACTTGAAAACATTGTAATGTTAGCCTCATATTTTTTGAAATTCTTATGCTCTTTTTCCCTAAGAGTCAGAAATTGCCTTTCCATATCAGCCTGATGGTCATGAGGAAATTATTATTCAATTAAAATATCTTTAAACTCCCTCCAATACATATTTGATACTTAATCATTTTCCATTGTGTTTTGAATCAATGACCACCACTGATATGCATCTCCCATGAGCCAATAAACATCCATGACAACTTTTTCTGTTTCACTACTCTCCAAAGCATGAATTAATTTCTCCAAATAATTTATCGATTTATTAGCTACTAATGGATTTGTAATCCCATAGAATGTTGGTGGTTGTTGACTCATGAAGCTGTCTAACATTGATCCTCCTCCTTGTGGATCAGGGTGCTCCATATGGGTAATGTTATTATTCATAACCTGAGTGAGTTGTCCCAGTATGGTGATAATCTGATCATCACCTGTAGCTTTACTAGATCCACTATAATTATATTATGTAAGAGGTAAATCCCTACATAGATTATGTGCATAGATATGGTTTCCATTTCATCCACTAGGAACAATTTCTAAACAATGGAATATACTGGATTAGTTTATTAACTATAATACATAACTACAAACTTGTAAAATCCAAAAATCCTGAGAGCCAGGTGAACACCTGCTCCCAATAACATAAAAATAAAAAAGAGTAAACAGTACAGGGCAGCTCAGAGAAGGGGGGCCTTAGACAGCCTTGTGTACAAAGTGCCAATAATATCATTGTGAACGAGATCATTACAGTAATCAGGAAGTAAAAATGACCAACTTGAACTAGCCTCCATAGTTCCCCTTTTTGAGAGGACGTTCGTCGCCTGATTTGCCTCTCTGTACACATGAGACACCTCCAGAGAAATCGACTCAGCAAGATGCAGAGCATTAAACCATACAGCAAGAATCTTCCATGGCACATTCCTAGATCGCTTCTTCAGAATCTATGTTGAAACAGAGGAGTCCGATTCGATCCACAGCCTCCGCCAACCATAATGAGCCGCATATCCAATCACCTTATTCATTGCCCATTGTTCAGCATCAATTGTGTTTCCATTGCCTATGTAATGAAAGAAGCATCCTTTGACAAATCCTCGATACATTCTGAACACACCACCACATCCAGTAGGTCCAGGTGCACCGGCGACTACCCTGTCCACATTCACCTTTAACCAATCAGTTATAGGTGGGATCCACCTGATATATTTAATCACTTTGGGCATCCGCTCCCTACCACTTACACCTAGGGATCTCAATTGAAGAAAATCAGAAATGTCATTATTCATTGAACTGGATTGATTTACCGAGGTAGAGATAATATATCATTGCATCATCATAATACCCTCCTTGAATGAGGGCCTTCCATTGTTGAATCCAATACTATTTCAGGCCTTCTAAATGAATGAAATCAGAGAAATAGTAGCAGCAATGAGCAGGGACTTGACCTACTCACTGCGGACAGCTTGCATGGCCAAGGTTAGCAGTGAACTAACCGAGTGAGAGGCTAATTGGAATTGTAAAACTTCATTCAAATAACTCCATAACCGCATAGAAATGGGCAGAAAATGAACACATGGTTGATAGTCTCATCCGCAGCCAAACAGAGGAAACATACCAGTGCAACAGTTAAACCGGTTCGCTGCAAAGAAGATTGAAGAGGCAGCCTTTGCTTCCAAATGCACCAGATCAGAAGTGAATCAGCCGGAGCAATGTAAGGGGTCCGCACTCCCTTCACCCAAGCAGGTACATCAGTCGCATTGCCACATTGCAGCAAATATGAGTCACAGCTGGAGAATCACCCACTAGGTGTTGGTTTCCATATAAGTATGTCATAGTCAACATATTCATACTTAGAGATCTTTTTCCATAGGTGAGGAGGGATGATGGAATAAGCCTCTGGATTCCCCTGCAAATCATAAATGGAAAGACCCCTTAAAAACAAGGGAATGCTGGTGGAGTGATTAATTGGGGAGGACAGCCACTCTGTGCTCCAGCAGTTCATTTGAGAATCAGCACAAACCAGCCATTTAGCCTGCGTCATAATGTAGATGCATGCATCTCTGACGGACGGCTGGACAGAGGATTTCAGATACACATTTGAGTTCTTCTGTAACCTGCCAACAAATCTGCTAGACAAAAATTCCAGAGAAGGGTCAGTGCTAGATAAAAGTCTCCAGGTGATGTTTTGAATCAATGCATCATTGAAAATCATAACATATTTCACCCCCATCCCTCCCCTTGCCACATGCCTTATGAAAGTCTTCCATGCAATAGTAATAAGTTTCCTCTTTTGTGTCGATCCAGTCAAAATGAAATTTCTAATCATACCACAAAGCTCCCTGAGAAGAGCGACTCGCCATTTATAGAGTGAAAACGAGTTAACGAACATTGAAGTGATGACAGAATTCACAAGACAAATCCTACCAGCTTGATACATGTTCTTCCCTTTCCAACTAGTTAACTGATTTGTGATCACAAGTGCAATACCCTCCAGGTAAACTCTTTTCACTCTCCCCCAAAACAAAGGCTACCCAAGGTAGATGAATGGTAGTGCACTTCTCTCAACGCCAAGCCTTCTAGCTATTCTCTTTTTCCTCGCTATTCGTATTCCTTCCCCAAAGACAAAAAAAGATTTCTCCCAGCTTATAACCTGGCCTTCCACTTCCTCATAGTGATTGAAGATAAACTTTATGCAAGATATGGTTTTCCTATCAGCTTTTGAGAAGAGAAAAATATCATTAGAATAGAAGAGATGCGAAGGGGCAATGAAACCCCTCCCATATGTCATCCTCTGATAGATCCCAAGATTGACAAGATCATGGAGGCATGTGCTCAGATAGTCTTCATCCAAGGAGAACAACAGCGCAGATAATGGGTCACCTTGCCTGACACCCCGAGAGCATTGAAAAAATCCCCTAGGTGATCCATTGACCAGAATAGATAACCTAGAACTTTCCAGAATACATTGCACCATACCAATGAATTTACCTGAGAAGCCATGCATGCTCAAAACATTGAAAATAAAGTCACATCTGATGGTGTCAACGGCTTTTGATATGTCAACCTTTAGGGCTATATTCCGAGCCCTCACTTTATTCCTCATAATGTTAACACACTCTGAGGCAGTGAATAGACAGTTTTGGATATTCCATCCAGGAACAAACCCAAAATGGTTAAATGAGATAAGAGATCTTCCTATCTCACCAAGCCGAATTTCCATGATTTTACTAAAAAGTTTTGGAATAGTCTTTCTAGTAGAAATAGGCCTGAAGTCCTTAATATCCAAATAATTATCCCTCTTGGGAATCAGAGTAATAAAGCTTGAGTTCATACCAACTGGCATGTAAGAATGAAGAAAGAATTCCCTTACTGCTTCAATCACTTCCTTATAAAGGATGTCCCAATAAGACATAAAGAACTTGTTGGAAAATCCATCTGGCCCAGTGACACTGACCATGTTCAAGGAGAAAAGAGCATCATGAATTTATTTGGTGGAGAGGATATCAGTTAGTCTTTTGTTCTGTGCATCATCCAAACTAGGCTCAATGCATCTAATGATTTTATCCGAAATTTCCACCCTAGAATCAGAATAAAGCTCTTCAAAATAGCATGTCACAGCGTTGGTAATGTCATTCTCAGAGGTAAACGTACTGTCATCAATTTTTAAAGCCTTAAGGTTCCTTGTTACCTTCCTCTCCCTGTGCAAGCAATGGAAGAACCTAGAGTTCCTATCCCCTTCCTTCAGCCATCTCACATTGAACTTATTTCGAGCCAGTTTTTCTTTAAGAAACAAGAGATTTTCAACCCTTGAGGCAGCCTATATCTCCTCATAGGATGGCATGTCTTGAAGGGTATTACGTTGTTGGCACTCAGACAAAAGTGAGTTAGCCTCTTTAATATCCTGATCAAGGTTCGAGAAATACTTCTTACTCCACACCCTTAGTCTGGATTTTACAATTTTCAATTTACAAGTGAGGGTATACAATGAACTTCCTTGAGCAACCTCTTTCCAGGATTCTGCAACATTCTCTCTACACCCTGACACTACCACCCATGTATTGTTGAATTTAATGGGCAGTGGAGCTGATCTCAGAATTCGAAAACTGATATCAATTAATATGGGATGATGATCAGAGTGCAGTCTAGAGAGGGTCATGCCAGACACTTCAATTTCCTCACTTTTCTCACCCAACTGTACCAGGAACCTGTCAATTTTACTCGCTTGCCTTCCATTAAGGGTGCATCGACTCCAGGTAAAAGCATCACCTGAGATAGGCACTTCAACCATTATGCATTGGTCAATACATAAGGAAAATTATCTTGCAGATTCCCTACAGAAATAATTTCCAGTTTTTTCTTCAGGCCTCATAACCATGTTAAAATCACCAAGAACCATCCACCTCATGTCATTGTGCTCAGCTCTTTCTGTGAAGTTACTCCACAAGCTTCTTCTTCTTGGGTACTTATTGAAAGCATAAACAAAGGTAGCACAAATGTTGTTAGATTGATAGTAGAAAATCATGGTGACAGGCTGCTGATCACTTTGGAAGGACTCAACTGTTATAGTATTATGCATTAATGCCCATAAGGATTCCGAATCATTATCCATTTGATTGGTTGCAATGAAAGAATACCCCAAGGTAGACCAATTAAAGCCCATCCACCTAGAAAATTTCATACGGGGTTTAGCAATGCCAATTAACAGTGGTTTATTGGTAAAAATAATGTGCTTCAGGGCTTTGACCGTGGGAGAATTCGCAATGCCCTGGCAGTTCCAACATAGGATTTTCATTGATGAGAGGACCACTTCCTAGTACATGGGCTAGCATATCCTGTTGCAATGCATTTCTCTGATTTTGCCAGGCTATCCCCTTCTGTATCATATGAATATCTTCTAGTAGATTCATGAGAATAATCATCAGTGGATAAGGAAATGAACCTGTTCTCCGAAAAGATTGGTTCTGTCAAAGTGGCAGGAAGAATCCTCTTTGCAGCCTTAGAAGCTTATACCTGTGAAAAATCCCCATCCATCGCACCATCCTCCTTTACTGCCTTATCACTGAGCATTGAAGTTTCTCCAGGAGTTTCTGGATACTCTTTCATCGGCTCCTACAAACTGGGAAATCCATCATTTCCACCAAATAGCTCATTATCATTCTGACCTTCCGGAGGCCCTTGAGGAGTATCCTCTACCGGATTCTCACTTGTTGAGCCTTGTATCACAGCAGCATCCTTATTGTCTATTCCAGAGTCCTGTACAGCAGTAATAGAATTATCCATATCATCCTTACCCTGATCTTCCTCATCCTTCATATCACTGGGTGGATCCAACCCGTAATTGTCACCATGCTCACCAACACTAGCAGCATTCACAGGGTTCTCTGGAGCCTCCGACATGATATTAATAACCTGCTTCACAGGCACCTCGGGGGTAATTCCCTGAACATTTTCTTTCCTTCGACAGTGTAAGTCATCATGACCCTTAATGTTATAGATTGAGCAAAATTTGTTCCTGTTACATTCTGCAAGGAGGTGCCCAAAAATGTGACAATTGCAACAAAATTTGGGTTTCCTCTCATAACCAATCTCAAGGTTGATGCTATCATCTATGGTGGTGAAGAAAAATTCCTCAGATAAACTGTTAGCAGTGTCAACCTCCACCAATATTCTAGCATAATTCCCAAAATTGGGATTGTCAGTCTGCTTATCCAATCTAATAGTATTCCCTACGGAAGAGGAAATATCCCATAGAATTTTCAGATGCCAATATAACCAACTCAGTTTATGGATACGTATCCATACCTGTGAAAATGAGTTCCTCACAGTGCTGG
Organism: Viscum album; assembly: GCA_963277665.1. NCBI lineage: Eukaryota > Viridiplantae > Streptophyta > Magnoliopsida > Santalales > Viscaceae > Viscum > Viscum album. The sequence continues at coordinate 1,646,033,835 of OY728145.1, forward strand.
GGTCAAAGTTATGATCCCACTCATGAATTCGAAGGAATCCATGATTAAGATGGACAGACCCCAGACTCCATGCACTCCGCTTGCATTCATCAGAGGGGAAGACAATGTGATAGAACCCCTTCCCCATGGATGTCATCTTCCAGTCACTAAATCCCCATATATCTGCAATCCTGTTAGAATGATCATGAAATTTCCATGGTTGAACACCTTTTGGTATAATCACCCTAGAGATAATGGAGAATTTACATAGCCTGACTCGCTCCTCAACTGCGGCCTGATTCGCAGCTACGTGTGCAATACGCCATTTCCTGATAATCCTCCCTAAATTTTCCGCATGACAATCCAAGGAGAAGCCACCATTTTTCTTGGCCACATCAGCGAAGCTTTTTCCCCTTAATAAAGTTTTCTTGAGTGGCCAATTTCTCCGATTTCCGCTTCGCACAGAGGCTGACAAGATCACGATGCCCTATCAGATCTTCATCTTTTAATTCAATCTCATCCTTCCCTGCTGTATCAACATCTCCCTGCTTGGTTCTAGGGGTTTCACCGGTCGGCTCTTCGGGAGTTTCCATCCTTCCCAAACTTGTAAAACAGTTAACATAAATTGAAATGTTTATAAATTTAATCCATAATAATAAAAATGTTTTATTTCAGAAGTATATATCATCAACCCTTAATAATTTTTTTTATGAAATTGAGAATTATCGTAAGCATATCCTCTGAGAGTATCATAACCATGAGGGCAGAAAGGCTTATGGTTGTGCACTAGTTCTCATTCAACTCCATCTCAACGTAGTTTTTTAGGTTTTAAAACTAGGTACATCTATGCCAGAGCCGCCTCTACCTACTCGTATCTAGATAGGGATGTATTACATGGAAAAATCACAAAATATATATAGTACAAAAATTATAGGAAGGTCTTATATACTAATCTTCAAGGACTATATTAGTGTAATGTTATCCAATAATAGGTTTTCTAAATATAGCTTCTATGGGTTTTACTAATCTTTTTCTGATACCAACTGTAACGATCTAACCCCAGAATCCCAGATTCGGTGCAGTATTTTAATAAATTGGCATGATTTCAAGGAATCAAGTTCTGAAAGACCGATCAGTTTAGCAATATTGGAAACTAGATTACATACATGAACGTTACATTAAATCTTGAAAAAATATCAACAACATTTGGTCCCCTTTTTAACACACTTATATCCTTACCCTATCCCTGTAGGTCAAACCTAAAACATGTCTTCACATCCTAAGAAAAATAAAACATTGAAAGGGGTGAGATCAGATTCTCAGTAAGGATAACAATATAGTAGAAACCTACGTCAATACGCATAATCACATAAGGAAATAATTAAGACTAAAACAAAATCCTTTTAAACATAAACAATAGAATAATATGGAAAAGATAAAATTAAATTAATTCCATTCACTTATTCACATGGATATTCTACTAGTTGAATAATCAAAGGAAATATCAATAGCCACTTTCATAATGATGGAATGCATAATGCCAGACATCATAACCACATAGCTACAAATATGATTTTGTTAAAGCCTTTTTCCAAGACACTAGTTTGTCTTAGGAGACCTACCCATGCATAGAAGAGCTATAGATGGCTCCACCAATCACTTACAATGTCAAATTCATATCTCATATGAAAATGATTAATCATAACCCAAACGTTCTTATTAAAAATAGCATACAATTTTCAACACATTATCCACAATCCATGAATGGTATAAAAATAAAACATCCACAGTAAAAAATTATCCCAAAACCTTCAATACAATATGAAAGTTTTGTATCATAATAAATAAACTTCAAACAAGCTTAAAATGCATTAAAGGATGTTAACATAGATAAAATCAAATCTTTTTTAGAGAAATATCCCTTTCTATTTTAAAATAATTTAAAAGTTAAATAATTATAAAAGAAAACAATTATTTTTAAAATATTCTTATAAGATTGTATAATATGCTTCGACGATGTAATAATGGTGGAAAATAGCCACACCTGCTGTATAAGTTAAATAAATTCATTCTTACCTTAATTTTGTCGAAAATGTAATAAAATATGATTTTTGGAAAATAACGAAATGATTCATTTAAAAACATATATGGTCAAATAATGTTAAAAATTACATTAAAAAATAGTTTAGTAAATAGTAAAAATGTTTTCAATGACATTTTTAAGAAAACATGGATGTGGATGATAAAGTGGTTCCAGTAGATACTTATGTAAAAACAACCTCAGAAAATAAATAGATTGTGAAATTAACCCTTACATTTTATATTTCATTAGTCAAAGTTATGTTATCCTCTTGTATAATATTTAAAACAATGTTATTAAATTATAAAAGAACTATATACATAAATATGATATCATATTTGATCTTATAATATTTCTTTGTTAATAATATTTTATTTGTATCATCATTTTGGGAGTTAACAGATTTGATTTTCATTATATGCTTGGTTAATTAAGCCATGATTTTATTTATAGGATGTATTTGATTCCTAAACAAAATGATATTCTTTTTAAAAAAAACTTTTTAATCATTAAATGAAAATTATTCATGAATGATTATGCTGAGGAATGAATCTCATCGTGTTCATGGAGACGGTAATCTGTACTTACGCACGAGCGACAATATCATTATATTAATTGAAAAATAATATGTAATTGGATTTTATATCATGTATAAATAATAATTAACATTTTATAATTATTATTTACTTCATTTATACTCATTATTATACTCATCCACATATTGAAGTGTTTGAATAACAAACTACACAACGATGTGGAGATGGTAATCCGTATGTATGCATGTTTGATGACATTTCCATTTATAGGATGGATAGAATAATGAATATGGTTATACGATTTTTATAATAGCATCACATTATATAAAAGATAATTGAGTTATTAATTTATAATGGAAACAACTGAGAATGATGAAGTGGAAGAAAAGAACTTGTAAGAGGTGATGAAATATTTACAACTTCATCGGGTTCATTATTTTGATTTAATCAAAATGGATTCTTAGGTTGCCTTTCTGACCAATGTAATCCCTCTATGATTAAGGGAGTAAATTTGGTAGGATATTTTGGTAGGGGGTGGACGAGCCAAAAGGATTTGGATGTGTGAAATTACTAGAAGGGGAAGTTCCATTATATAAGAGAGATGAGGTTCGCATTAGGGATAACTTGTAATATTATTTGATAATAAATTCATTTTTGTTTTATAATGGATAAAAAATGAATTATTTAAATGATAAGGTATGTATGTGTCAAAAAAATTCTCAGCCAATAGGATTTATATAGGTTTAGGTCATCATATTAACCTTATCTTTTAGATTTAACTCTTATGTAAATAGTTTGATATTTACCATGTCTCTTTTTTTTATATTATATGGTTAATAAACATACTATAACTATCAAGAGGACACCATGTGGTTCATTATTAATATATATAACTGTATTTAAGTCCTCTGGTCGAACCGTATATATTTATGAATATTATATCAATTAATAATATAATATTATTGTTAACAACTCAATTATTTTATTTTTGACTGTATTTAGTATTTGATTTTTTAAAAGCCATAAAAAAATTATCACTTAGAATAAAATTTATTTAAAAAACGATAACATGTCATATTTACCTATAATATATGTTTAATTTATTAGAAGTATCAATTTAAATTTAATTGGATATTTATAATATCAATTACTTTAATATTTCATTAATAAGGTAATTACGACATCATCATTGTTTCATAAATATATTTAATTATATAATTTCTAAAAATTATAAATAAAATACCGTTATGTAGGATATATTTTTATATTTATAATTAATATCTATAGTTTAATTTAAATTGTGTGTAACCCTATATTAAAAATGGTTTAGTTATTAAACATTGAATTTAACGCGTTTTTCTCTTCTTTAAATAAAATAATAATAAATGTTTTAATCTAATCAATATGGTTCTAAGAGGATCATATTTTATTCATAAGGTTGTGTTTTGTAGAATTTTACTTATCCAATTGAATTGTTAAATGTGTTAGGGTAATTATGATATCATTTTTACCATTAAATACCCTATTTACATTAAACTATGGTTAATAAAAGCCAAAAGTTACAATTCACCAAAAATTAATTTCATCTTATTGAACCATATTTTACATACTTAAATTAACCGTGTATATCGGATTTTTAAAATTCAACTCAAATAAGTGGTAAAATAATGCTTTATACAAATTTTCAAATGCTCCTAGGAGGTGGGTACAAGACGATAAAAAGATCGATAAAATTTTATTTATCTAAACATATTTTAAAATGAAACAAAATGAATTACGTTGAACATATATTGGTATTATGTATCTATTTTTACCTTAAATAAATTAAATTAAAATATCTAATTATTTAAATAAAATGCCATTTTTAACCAATAACGTAGTGTTTTTTCACTATTTATCAAAAATTGAATGTTTTCAGGAAAATACCAAAAATTCACCCAAAGATAATTTTGATATTCCTAAGTCAAAAATGAAGTCCATTTTGAAAAGTAAAATTTATAAAATTTCAAAAAGTGGGTATTACTATACATAACTACTAGTTTGATAGGTCATAGTGTGTTAGAATCTCAAAATTGTGTAAAATGCAATCTATTGCATTATTAATAGGGAAACTTACCCTGGAGGATTAGGGTGTTAGTGGCATCATAGAGGATGGAATTGTTGATAATGCATACAATTATTAATAGATCTTATAGATTTTGGGTAGACATCCTTCTGATCCCCTTGGATGGAAAGTCTTCCTCCCAATTCCTCATAGTTGTGACTATTGGGAAAGAAGTTGTTTATCCTTTTCCTTATATTCTTGATTTTTAGGGATAATGATATTCTGGTCTTACTACGCCTACCAAATCCCCCGGTCCATCTCTTTTGATATGTAACATTCTATCCACTAGTATACCACATAAATTTAGTATAAGGATCACCCCTTTTTAATCTAGATGGTTTTCTTCCTCATCATTACCCACATATATGATGATGCACATCTCTTCATGTATTAATGGATACACAATAGTAGGTGGTAGAATATTGTCCCACATCTTTCTAACTTCTTGTTTGACCATGAGCTAAATCATACACATCTTTAAATAATGGAACTCCTAGTTCTCCTTCGAGTATACATTGGGGGACAACTTTTATAGTCACTTAAACTTCCTCATAATCCGGTGTGGATTATATGGGGTCCTAGACCAGGTCACAATTGACCCTTTACACAAACATCCATTATCAAAATGAATGAGATAAGATTGTTTCTCCCTATTCCAGGTTCTATCATTAATAACCACCCTAGTTTGACGAGGCAATGGGTGGATGGTGATGTAATCCACTATCCCGACCTCAATCATCTCCTCTATCAGATCCAATTTGAGGGTAAAACTCCATTAAATGTTCATAATCATTGTTCAAATGTTTATTTAAATAGGGGAAATAGGGTTCATATAGTCAAATCCCCCATGTGCATACCGACCCAGTTATATTTTTATTGGAATAACCTAGAGAGGTGAAATGACATCTTCCCCTCACTAATGTGATGATGTATGTTGTACAACTTCACTAATAGAGGGATTCCTAGATTAACATGATAATTTGATTCCAACAACACTGTCAATATAGTGTTTATCAGCCACACACTGATTTCTACATCCCCCAATGGGATCATCCTTCCATTGACAACCATGATGATAAATCTACCTAACCTAACTATGGGTTGAGGCTCATTCTTGATTTTCATTCCCCATGTATTCCATTAGATTGATTCAAACATCATTTAAAATGAATCATCCATTCAAAATTGGGACCCCAAGGGAATGTATGTTCCCTAATATGTAATTTCCTAGCCATATCCTCCCCTTCAGTAGGTCCCTCTGATGAAAAGTTGAAAAAAAAGTTGAACCACAATTTGAAGTTGACTTCCTTTATCCCTGAAATTCTTTTATTGGTTGCCACACCATATATTGTGCAACCTTACCTAGATATGAATGATACTCCTGACCTTAAAACACATTTTATATAATTATAAACACATCATACAACAACCCAAATATTAGGGTTCCATAGATTTTATGATGTACACAAAATTTGATTCTGGCGTCACCAAGAAGAAGGTGGAATGTGTTGGTTCTAGGCGGCACCTTATCAAAATATTTGGAATTATCTCCCATGGATAATAGACATATAAATTAGTGGCCCATGCTACGTCATAACATCATAAAAGATTTATATCATCTAAACTACTATTCATGATGCACATACCCATCAGGGTAAGGCCAATTCATCATTAATATTATCTACATTGGGAAAATACTAGTTTTATTCAATTCTTTCCCTTGGTTACCTAACCCTTTAATGATGATAATTTTTTAATAAGGTTGGGAAACCTCATCTCCTCGCTTCTCCCCGCCGATATTGTTTTTGTGATTGTAGAGGGTGTCGTCTGTGATGGGTGTGTGGTCCTTCCCTATATGACATGCAGTATCCCTATACCACTAGTTTTGACCCAGGATGCCAATAATCTAGTTATATGGTTTTCCATTAATTTACAGGATGATGAAGACATGGATGGTCAAAAAAAACCATACAGGAAAATCCTCTTGAACAATGGATACACTGTAAATGCCACTTAATGTATATTATGGAATAATTTGGGGTCTGTCATGTTGTGAGCGTATTCCATGGTCAGGATGTGTTTTTCCATTTTCTCCCCTCAGAATGTGCCTATATGGAAATTTTGAATACCTTTCTAAGTATCCCCTTATTCTAATACATATTTATTTTTTAATGTAAGATTGAAGAGTCCACTCATGTAGATTGTTCATGAAACCTAGTTCTTATAACTCTGGATCATGGTCCCTCTTCACCAAATAATGCAGCATGTAATATATCATTTAAAAAAAATACAATTACAGGTCATTTGAATGGGATTATGGTTCACACAGAATAATTTGTAGGGAGACAATATTGAGGACATAATCTTCATGAAAAGTGAATGTTTCTATTTTCTTTTCAAAATTCGAGATAACTTTTAGTACCCACACCCATTCTATTAATTAGAATACAAAATATAGTACCCTGAGATGACCTTTATTCTAGTGCCTTCTATATGGAAGAATTGTGAGTGAGAAACTCAGGGATCCTTTGTGAAAGGGGGAATATGGTTAAATGTTTAAGAAATTATCCCTCAGAATCTGAATAACTATTTCCCATCAGCACAGGTTATGAGGGAGGGTAATTTTTGTGGCACCAAAATCCATGTATTGGGATTAATCAATGAGTCCTCTATCATTTTAGATCGCATCTAAAATAAATTCCACTAAAAACATAATTAAGTTTACAATTTTGAATTCTATACACAAATATTTATCCTCTCTAAAAACTCAAGACCCTAATGGAATGATCTGTGAATTCAATGATGCTTGATAACTAAGATAAAAGATAATGTTGTGCTCCCTGATTATGACCCAACAATGGATAGTAATTAAGCCCTTGTTTTTTTCTCAAAACAGATTAAATTTTAAAAATATCCTTTTTTATAAATACATAGATCCTTCTATCATCAAGGGACAATGACCAAACTTGTGTACTTCTATGATTCTCCCAATTTTCAATGCATCCTGAGAATTGTGATGTAAACCGAATTGTATCATTCAAGGTATTATATCATAATGAAACTTCATATTTATAAGATCATAAATACCTTTATAGATTTTTGGGGTTCCATTTGTGAATTACAACTCCCTTTATGGTTGATGAAGACCCTAAGAGGTACTTGAGGCATCGTTAAGCATTAATCCTTCGCGAATCATTCTTTTCCCAAACAGGTACATCATCCAATGGAGGGGTTGAAATGTTAAGTGAATCATCCTCCTTTCAGAATCCCCATTACATCAAGAAGAAATGATGCTTATAGAAGAACCTCTCTCTAGATCCAAGATCATTATGAGTCCCCCTTCCTAAACCACTCTATGATGCCTCCTTTATGCATATAATTATTCTTGAAGGTCAACATCCCATAACTCTTGCACTCATATAATATTGGTTCAACTACACAATTAGTCATTATATGACATGCACAACTATTTATTGAGTTCCAATACATATCATGTGTGGTCAAAAATTCATAATTACCACTTTTGTTTCAGTATATGTTTTTAACCACACATATGATTTTTAAAATAGATATGTGAATGTGGACCTTCTAACTGACCACCCCTCCATGCTATTATTTCATGGAATTACAAAATCCATCCCCCCACCATGGGTATGTAATTGGTGGTTACGCATGTCCAATGGTTATGTAGTGGCCCCCGAGTCCATGCAACATAAAATAGAAAATGCCATGCTCTATCATCACTGCACATTAAGTAAAAATATGGCCTAACCAATGAAATGAACAATGGATGTCATATGTATTAATTACATGGAATGAGATCCTCCTCCGAATGAATGTTATCCACCTCTAAGTAAATGAAATTTTCTAAGACATCCCTCATTAAGTATCTTCATAGTATTACTTGTACGATGAGACACCTTTTCCCCTCCTTAACTCTTATGGAATCCAATGGAAAGGACTTGGGTTCTTCAATTACCCAAAATCTCTATTTTATTGGGCGTTAAATATCTAACCACCATAAAAAAAGTATGATGTGAGATCTCATGTTGTATTTATACCTCTTATTTATCACATTGAGCTTGAATCACATGGTCATAGAGTTCAGCGGTGATCATAATATCCCAAAAATCACAAACCAATTTTGGGATGACTCCATGAATTAGCCCCAAAAAAATTGGTAGTTACCATACTTAACCCCCAACCATATGATAGATATACCATGGACCACCTCCTCAGATATAATCCTCAATGACCTTCTTGAAATAGGTGGTATTTTATTCCCAACTTACATTGATATGTTTCAATCCCCTTTGAGGTCCAAACCCCATAACCCAAAACACTTCATACACATATTCCACTCCATCCAATCATCCGATAATCTATGAAAATATTACCAAGGCCACCTTCTCTTAGAAAGATCATACCATCCACCTAGGCTACTCATACACACATGTATCAACTGCATCAATTTTTTTCCTACAATCAACTGGGTATCTTTCTTTCATAAGCCCCACATTATCAAACAAAGATAAATTCTCTTGAAAAGTTCAAATTTTATGCTTATGCCCCACACTATCCATATAAATACATTGATTTTTATACCTTTTCCCATAGAGGGTATGCTTGACACCCCTTTGAGGTAAAATAAGGACCAAAGGTATACCATTAGTCCACCTCCAAGTGGTGTACCTATCTGATCAATATTTTAGTGAATTTTGGTCATCTTTAACAGTGGGAAATAATACACTTATGGGAATGCCTCCAACGTCTGCATCCATATTCATACAGAACCATAAATATTGTAATGATTTTTTATGTTACCTCTAATTGATATACCTCTATGATCTTCAACATCCAGGCATCATGATTAGACTTCATTCATCTCTACATGATGATATATTCAGGAATTGACTCACACTTCTACCCAATGATAATATGGGATTCCAAATGTGATATCCTTGAAGGATATTCCTTCAAAACCAAATTACTCTTTATGGATAGGGGATTCCTTCAGTTCCACAATTGAGAAGACTCCATGATAGGTCCTCATTTTAGGAAGAATATTGGTGACTAATGTTTCTTGTGTCAAGATATACTAGTGATTTCCAACATGACTACTCTCCTGACCAAAGGATGCTAACCAATCCATACTAGTTGGACTGTCCGAATAAAAGAGATGTTATTAACCTGTGTCCACAAACAGATGACATTGGGAATGAGATACATTAAAACATCTTAATACATGATGTATACCCAGACAAGGTTATGGGTTCCAAAGAAGAATATATTAAAAGAAGAACCAACATCCCATTATGCTATTTTGATATTGTAGCATACATTTATGATGAATTTTCTCAATACCACCAAACATTAGAAATTGTATATAGTGTCTACTATGTATTCTAGAATCACAATGATGAACTATGAAGTCTGTACCTAATAATGTTCTAGAAACAAGAATCAAAATCAACAAAATAAATGTAAAAAAATATTTACTGGGCGTTACAGTCCAAAAACATTATATGGGGAGGAGGTATATACAATGGAAAAAATAATTTCCACCTTTTTGTTATCACAGTTAACTCAGAACCCATATTTTTTATTTTTTAGAATATTTATACTAAACATGAATGATATGAATTAATGTGTGGAACTATAATCAAATAGTATGATCACTACTCTTTATTGAATAACTAGAATTCCTATCACTACACTATTCTTAGATTCAACCACACTGGTAGTGATAGTGTGATACATTTTTTTTTAAATTGTTGTTTTATATTGGTAGGTTCCTTTAAAAACACATGTCCTGTGGTATTGGTTTAAAAATTTACCATGTTCTTTAACGTTAAAAAATTACAATATAGGTTGAGTGTTGAACTGATCCTTCCTTTATCAATCAAAATTTGTGGTATTTTTCACATTCTATAAAACAATATTAACAATATACACATTTTCCTACATTTGAACAATATCATAGTTCCCCTATGGAATTTTACTAGATTCTTCTCCCACTCTTTGGATACATATATTGTTAGATTTTATTTCTATCGTGAGATTAATCAATTGATACTACAATATTAAACTCCATATTACAATTTTTATGTTTCAAAAAATGATACCAATAAGAGTCTCTTATCACCTTTTAAACCATAAGGGAACAATAGAAAATATCCTCATAGCTGTCAAAGACTCAGATGAGTAAGGATTTTTAGTGACTATCCTTAATAAAACAAATAATAAATACACTTTTCATTTAGTTTTCAGGAAAAAAATCATAGGTGTAAAATTAAATCCTAAAAAGTTTTCATTGTATGACTTAATAGACTTGACTTCCTTCTCCTCCAGTCTAGTGGTCTCCATTTTTATATTAAGATGAAGTGATAGGTGAAAACATTTATAGATATTTTTATTAAAATTTTCCCATTATATGGAATTAATTTCCACCTTATAATTAGTGTTTTTTATCACTTCCAACAACTGATCAACTTACTCATAAAAATGAAAGTCTTATAGTATAAAATTATCTTATTAGATTTATTCTATGATATAAAATGGTTTTTTCTATGGATTTAATCCACTGATTCATGATAATGAGATCAAAAGATCCATTAATTATGTTAGGCATTTTTTGTATAAGGTATTCAATCTAAGCATTGACCTTCATTAGAGAAGGAAGGAATTACACACGATTAAAGTTAATATTCATTACATTATCTAGTTTTAAGAGAAGTGTTTTTATGTTTTTAATGCTCATTCCCCACATATTTTTCAATTCTTTTGGGAAATCATCACCTTTCATATCACATTAAGTGTTTGAAAAAAACTCTTATTTCCAAACATTAACAATGATATAGAAATAAAAATTAATAGTTATTTAATACATATCTAATAATAATATAAAAAGGAAAAATTGTAATTTTAAGGTTAAATTTATAAATGGATATTATATTATAACATGTGATACCCTGAGATTCAATACAGGTTGTCCAGTGTGATAGAATTATCTATGGGTTTCTTACTAAATTGTAATAATCCTAATATCCCAAAATAATTAGATCATGCTATCATAAAATAAATAATCACCCTGTCCATTTATACATATTTTTATATGATTTTCAGCATAATTTTCCATCAAATATGAACCAAATATCCTGAAGTAATGTGTCTTTGTATGATTAGGTACATATGTAGAAATAATTAAATTGAAATTAAAAAAAATTCATTAATCTATAGATTGATATCCTAACTAAATTCTATCTCTTATATTTGCATAAGATAACCTAAGGTTTATATGAACAAAAATGATGATTTATAACCCTATGTAATAGAATATACATAGAAGTAAAGCATAAAATATGGGATAGAGGCCATAAAATGATTACATAAAAAGACATGGAACATGAATAAAAATAAGTAAAAATAACATGTTTAACACAGGATCATGTAATCCTAAAATCAATAGAATGTGGAAATAACATACAACATTATATAATCATGAGTGAAGGATATGATAAAAGACCATTTCACGTGGAGGCCCGAGTCCCATAATGGAAACAATTTTACTTGAAATCCCAAAAACATCTCTCATGAGAGAAAAAAATACAAAATTAATTGAACTAATATTTGGGTTAATACCTCATAAAATTTTCATTAATATGTGTTCCACCTGAAAAATCTAGTGTAAGGGTTTCTGACGGAATTAATTAGATATCTTAATATTTTCATAAGGAATTAAAAAAGGAATTATCAAAATGTTTTCCATAAAATTATGGATATAAATTATACATGTAAATACTTGAGGGATAATTAGAATAGGTCATGATAAAATACGTCAAATTTAAGTAAAAACATGTTAAAATAGTTTTAAAAAAACATAATAATTGAAAATTTTAAGGTAGTTTATGGAAAGTATTTATAAGAATTTAAAATTAAAAAAGAACAATCATTTATATAAAACAAATCATGATCTAAAATATATTTTCACTATAAAATTATTGGGTTTATAATTATAGTTTTGGTGATTAAAAAATATTATGGAATGGACTTGATAATGGGTATGAAATTGGATTTTTCCCGTCAATAGGGATTTCATATTAAGTGAAATTGAGAGGTGAATCTTATAAAAAATTTATTTCCAAGTAAAATAAAGAATAATTGATCTAGGATACTATGAATTGAATATTTCAACAAGATTTTAGATGGAGTACCAATGAAGAATTTAGAATTATATCGGTGTAAAGAGACAGAGCCAGTAATACATAAGAAAAATGAAGGTTTAGAGAGAATCCAATACCTTATGTATAAAACAATTTGGAACATGTATATAATGTATTGGATAGTAAAATTAAATCCATAAATTAATTAATTCACATCCTATAAATTTTTTTCTTAATAAAAATTATTTTATGATCATTTATGGCCATTTTGTTGGGGTCAAGATACAATTTCATTATTTCGGGAGTGTTCATTTCATGAATTAATGATTGGTTCACTTGAATTTTTTTATCATAGTTATTGAATATGGAATAAAATCTCTTGAAGAATAATAATATGATATATATTCTCATAATAATTTTAAAATGGTTTCGTATAACATTTTTTAGATAAATGAGAATGATTCATTAAATAAAATTTAAACAGTGGACATTAGTTTATTTTGGTCAATTCATGATCAGTATAAACAATTTTTGTATAATTAATTTAAATTATGAATATATATTGGTCATAGATCATTAAATATCCTCTAATAAATATATTTTAATTTGGTTTAAACAAAAATGGTTTCATAAATAGCCTTGAAGGTGGTAAAATAAAATTAAAACACATCATCCATGATAGCTGTAAAGTGATGCATCATGAATAATTTTATCATTTATAGTATAATAATTTTATTATAGATATTTGATGATTTACTATATATTTAAAACAAAAAAAATTTATAAAAAGGATACAAGAGTCATCATTCCACTTTTGGATAGGTATGTGGGGAGAGGAAAAAAAGAAATTAAATTGAAAATAAAATAAACAAAAATGATATAGGATTCCACCTCTTAATCATATTCTCCTAGATTGATTCATAATGGAAATTAGGATTGGAATTTTGATGTGAAAAGGGTTCAGAGATGTGGGGGGGAGACATTTAAATTGGATTAGATCGAATTATTAAACACTTAAAGTCTTTAAATGTTTGAGGAGAATATGTGTTGAGAAGTGGTATTTATTTTGATAGGGGAGGTTTATTTTTTATTATTTTATTCCATTGATTGTTATTTTGGGTCAATACTATCAATAGTGTTGATTCTTGTGACTATTTACAGAAAATAATGCATTTTATTTCGAATCAATGGGTGTTTTCTGCATCCTTACACCATCCACCACATAATAATTCATATATCTTTTAATTAAGCTATATTAAAAAAAAACCCAGAAATTATACAGAACCATTAATAGTAATGTAGAATTAATAATGGAATCCATTTTATGTAAATAATTTTCTAAATATGAGAATTTTAATTTTGAATTAAAATCTGTATTTATTTAAAGAAAAGTGATCTAAATATTATAACTAGTTTTAAAAAACATTTTTTAATTAATTAAAGTTTCATACTATTATCTTATAATCATAACAAAACAGTACGATTATTTATTAATCAACTATATGAAAATTATTTTTCATGGAAATCATTAATGTAATAATAATATAGAATAATAATAATTATATTTTGAAAAAATTCCAATAAATAATTTATCATTATGAAAACAATGATTTACAACAACCATGATATAAATATATTATATTTTCATTCATAATATAGATAAATTTTATTTATACATTCATAAGATAGGGTAATATTTAATTGGATGGGTTATTATTATTAATATTTACACAACCATTCTAATGGTCACATAACTATTCCATTGGTATAGGTCCCTTAATTTCTATAAATACTACTTATTTCATTAATAATTTATGAAAATAATGTCTTTATTATCCTTTCTGTGTGATGTGGATTTTTTATAAAATGTAATATAATTATAATTAGAGATACTTTTTTGATAAAATTTAGGGTTTTCATTAAATCTCAATTCAAATTCTAGTAAGACAAAGATGAAATCAAGATTTAATGTAAATATAAAGTCAACAAATCAAATGGGAAGAAAGATGTATATAGATCCAAAAAATAATAAAATCATGTTTTAATATTTTATTAATCTAATGTTCTTTTGAGGATTGTAATATAACATTTATATTTTTTTATGATACATTTCGGACTATATCATATCATACAATTTATGGATATCATATAGTAGGATATATATAATTAAATTAAAGAGAAACCTATTTTAATTCCAATATCATTTCATATGATATAATGATATAATCTGATAAAGAATCAACCATTATTAGTCTATGATATATTAATATCATAATTAAATTTCTACTATCATATATCATTAATATTAGTTTTACTAATTATATTAGAATTAATGTTATTTTTCTATGTTTCAGATCAATATTCTAATAGTTATCATGAATTAAGATGTTCCATGAGAAGAAAAATATTAGAGAGATAAATCAATAAAAGGTTAAAATTCTCTGTAATACTAATCCTTTTACTATTATATAATCAAAATTTATTTGAATTACTGAGAAAATGTTCTAGTGTCCATGTGATTGTAAAATGAATCACAATATTTGATATTGTTTGTGAAATTAATGAGAAGAACATTTAGAATTATAACACTCCTAAGAATTCATCTTAAATTTCTTATGATATCCACATTTAGAAACTAGTATATCATAGTGATAAGGGGGGAGATAAACTTAACAATGGGTTATTCAATCGATATATTTATACACATCACAGGTAAGTGTCCTATTTTTTATCGTTTCTGTTTGTCATCTTGTAGTAATAGAGGACTGTATAAGCATTGATCGTTTTAAAATTGTTTCATCAATTATAATTTACACTATATTATATTGATTTAATAATATTATTGGGATTTATCGTCTCTTATGTATTCTAATATGTTTAAATTTTATTACCATAGAAACCAAATTGTTCTTTCTAATCTAAATATGATTTTTCTTGGTCATTATCAACTTCTAATTAAAGGAAATATATCTTTTTTATTTATAAAATTTTGATACCATTAGAAATTCCTTAATTTATTTATATATTAGTAATTATATATTTTTTATATTAAAATTAACCAGATTCATGTACTATAATATGAGTTATCAGAATCTATAACCTTCTATAAATCCCTTACTATTTATATGTTGTATGGTATGGAATTTGAAATAATTACCAATTGTTTTGTAATGTTATTCTTATGAATTATAGGAATATATATATATATATAATGGGTTTTCATGTAACTCAACCTCTTATTATCATCCCTACATTAATTTTTTCTATTTATGGGTTTTTAGGTGAATTATAATTTTTGTTGATTGTTTTAGGGTTTTTATATATCTCAATGGTGATACCATATTTGTTCACAATTATGGGAAACTGTATGTTTGTACCAAGAAAAGTGTGGTGCATATTTTAATATGGAGAGTGGATAGAATATAGTTTATGCATAGTTAGAACTAATAGTATGATATTTTCCAGAATGACATGTTTCTTAGGATATAAAAAATTCATGGTTGTTAAAATGTATGAAAGCATTTCTTAATAAATACTGTATGAGTAATTAATTATTCTTTAAATTCAATTTTAACCTGGAAACATATTTTACATTCAAACATTTGTTCTCATATTACTTGGTTTCTCCAGATATGGTTATCTATTGACAATTTGTAGTGGTTAGTCTTTGTCCATACTATTAATCATGTTGATATTTAATGGTATCTCATGTTGATTCATGTAAAATGATGTTTTATCATTCAGTCTCTATGGTTCTACAATTGATAGTGAGCAACTTTTAAAATGTTGATATTGATTAGATCCATTTATTTGATTTCATCATTTAATTAAAATCCTATTTGTTATATATTTAATGATTGGTTATCATTATAGTGAAAGTCACCATTGGTTTGAGAAATATTTATTGTTCATTAGATGATAATGAAATTTCAATTAATGTATTAATGGTAGGAAGTACATTACATCTTTGGACCTTGTATGCAGATATTTGTCCTGATTTATTTATTTTATTGTTACTAAATTAAATCCCATTGGATACGTGGTATGTTTTATCAATGTATGGTGGCCCACATGATATTTTATTGGTTATGACTTCACCATTCTTTAATATATCACTCCTTATATGTTTTTAATTACCAACCTATGGAATGATTTATTTTTTATGTTGTTCCTTAATATTTTTTTTGTTATTTCTAAAATTCATTATAGAATTTGGATTAATTATTCTGTTATTTCCTTATTATTCATTTAAATATTTTTAATTAATCGTGTCTTATTTCCAAACCTATGGAATATATAATGTGATTTATTGTTCCATGGTATATTTTCCTTAACATATAGAGTTTAAAATATATAATGGATTATTAGTTTTTAGGATCAGTTTGATAGTTGGACTTTATATAATTATCAATCTACATATAGGGGAGAATTCTTCTCAAGACTCGTTGGTTTCAACTCTTCATTGGAAGGGTATATCCCGAGATTGGTATATGTTTATCCCATAGGTAAAACAAAACAACATTAAAAGATGGACTATTTATACTACAATGATCTAATGATGTTGGTAATCAAGATATATGTGTAAAGTTCCATTAGATCTGTCGTCCAATATTATCTTACCGTCATATGGGAATACAAAATTGTGATAATGGATTATGACATTCACATAAAATAAGTTGATTAGTGGTTTGTAAGTTTTCAACATCCATTTTTGATAAATGTGTATTAGTTTACATAGCTTGATGTATGTCATGTGATAACTAATTAAGAGGCACTTATCGCGTGGGGTTGAATTTGGTATAACTAGGACTCGTGACACTTTGATAGTGAACAATTTCTTGGTATATCATTAGTTTTGATCTTGTGTTTGAATTTTCTCATCGATAAGCACATAAATCATTCTATTCATAGGAGAATATGTTTATCATTAATAATTTTTTTCATACATTGTTTACACTTACATCCTTGAAGAGCATCACAGTGTTCATACCTACGTCATGATTAGGGATCACGAGAAGAAAATGTTCCCAACCATAGGTTGTGAAGGAGTTTATATTTTTGAATAAGATTCAGTATTTGGATGTTCTATGTATATTTCATACAACCCCCTTATTTATTATAATTTCTATCTGAACAGATTTTTCTTATTCAACTACTACATTCATGCCCTATTTCGTTACTCTTATATTATATGATTTGGTATATGTTATGTAATTTATTATTTTATCTTTCCAATTTTTATTAGTATGATTATATTTATGTCATTATTGATGATGTACATATATGATAAATGTGGTTATATTCTACCCACATCAACATTTGAAACACTCCTCATGTCATTCTTTTCTTGTATCTGTGGAGGAATGCTTGGGCTCATGTGCCACTTCAGCTCAGACCTAGTTATTTAGGTTGGAGTATTAGACAATGACATCAAATGCCTAATTGTTTCATTGATATTAGTTGGAGTTTTTATATATTAAAGATAATATGTGTATATATCAGGTATAGTATTCTATGTGAACCTAGACTATTCATTTTTAATTTCCCTCCGAGTTACAAATGTTTGGATTGTTGTATCAATTTTGTTTAAGTTAATTGAAATCATGCATCATGTGTATGAATGTAGGATTGAATTTTCTTTTATATACCTAATTGTAATGTATATTATTAATTTGGTTAAAATCTTTGATTTTTACTATATATTAAATGAAATATATGTATAGAGTTATATTTTGATACTTTTTCTTATATTTCATATTTGTAATTAGTCAAGTTGATGTCATATATAGACATGATAGTCAACCACATTTCAGTGAAATGAAATAATATTAATCATGTGATATGACATAGTGCACTATAAATTATGTGTGGAAATATTATAGGATTGGTATACTGATATAAATCTGCCATATTTACATCATAATTTTCTATTTTATTCTCATAATCTAGCCATTAGATGGGTTATTCATGATCATTTGACATGTTAGAAATTCCCACACTGGAGAATGAAAAATCAACCTTCTAAGGAGGACATTGTTGGTATAGCCAAATCTATTGAAGACAATTCAATAGAGATTCTAAAAAATATTATATAATGGTTTATATGATAATGTCATCCCAACACAAGGTCATATAGATTGTTCCTACTCTGTGTGGATTGGAATGCAGTCCACTGGTTGACTATCATGATATTTTCAGAACTATAAATCAATAGACAATTATGACACTATATGTTATCAAAAAATTGAAGAATATATTGAAATTATTAATGGATCATTTTACACAGTGGTGAGTCATTGGGATATGAGGGTGATTCTGGATGGATTTAATGAATAGTTACACTCATAGGTATTGGGGCGTATTGTGGGTCCGACTGTCTAGCTTGTTATTATTACATGAGATGCATTCAAGCACACCTTTAATAGGAGTTCCTTCAAGACATTTTAAAGCTATACTAATCTCTTGAGTTTATATATAATAAGTAGGGGATGATACATGTTTATCTATATGTGGATAGTTTAGTGGAGTTTCTATGATTTATTAATTCTATCAATAGAAATGAGGTATATAAGGCCATAAGGTTTGAGATTGGACATTTTTTGGATCCTAAACATCATGTTGGGGGATATGAAGTAATGTCATATTATTATGTTCTTTAAAAATAACTAACTTTTGGGAAGGGGATGTATGAGTATAGGCATATTGGTTTCCTACAACCGTATTGTGTGATAATGTTTCAAATTATCTATGCTATAAAATGTTCCACTTCCAGTTGTAGGAAGAGAAAAAATGAGGTCATACAGTGGTGTGGAAGATAGGTGGTGAATATTAGAGATTACTCTAATTAATCTATCCCATGAGGCTCCACGATGTTATAAAAATATGGCTAGAGATAAGATTTCATTACTTAATTCAGGAATCCATAAATTAAATTCCACTCATATAAAATTTTGGGTCATCTCCCTCCCGTTTCTTCTAATATTTCAGGAAAATAATTCTGAGGCTCTAGTTAGTGTGTGGGTAGGGGTCCTACGTAGTTGACCTATAAATCAAATACTTAGTATAGTAGTGAACCTTAGTGTAATGGTTTTTATTTATAGTAATGAATGATTTATATTATAGTATATGTTCTAGATGTTAGTGGAGATGGATATAATAGAATAAGACTTATGATCTTGATTACATATTTTTCATCTACATTGTTGTTTGATATAAGAGTATAAAATTTTTTCATATATTTTCAAGTCATTATTGGAATATTTTTGTCGATTAAGTTTTATAATGAGTTTCAATCACATGATATGCTATTGGAATAGAAAATACTTCATCTCACACAAAGTCCTTAATATCAATTTTTTCAAGTTATAGAAATATGTAGGAATTCAAGGTCTGTGAAATCATTAGTTTCATTGTCACATTCAGAATGGCTTGGTTGAATAGTTTCCATGATTATTTCAGTTATTACCAGACACAAGTATCTTCCACAATTATTACAGGAGAAAGAATCATGGTTAATAGTGAGTAAGATTTTAAAACAAAAAAATGTGACTAGATCTATCATGGGTTGGAGTATTCAATTTAGAAGAGGTAAGGATAGATCAAGTCATAGAATTTGTATTTGAAAACTCATTCATCACAATGTTGTTAGATCATTATCAAGATGTATTCCCAAAATAATAATTATATGTTTATAAAATAGGGGAACTAAATTTGTAATTCAACTAATATTTGGGTAAAAACAGATATTGATTCCCCCTTACTGTGTCGAAACATATGAGTTGAGATAGTTAATAATGTAGTTATGGTATTTATACATGAAGGGATTTAATAGAGTAGTCAAATATCCATTGGATGATCTATTTTTTCTCTAAGAAGGTAGGCTATATTCTATAACTATGTGTGGAGTACATGAAGTTAAATCAGGTAATGGTGAGGATATGATAAAACCATAAATGAGGATTTATTATCTATTTTATTAGTAATGTGGTGGCTGGTGTTTTTCTAAAATTGATTATCATTATGGATATAATTATTTTGAAATCATCGAAATAATTTTTCCTCTATGGTGTTTATGAATTCATATGAATGATAAGGTAACCACTTTATGTCTTTCAATTCAAAAAATTATAAAATAGTGTTCATGGCTCTCATGAACATAGTTTCCCATCCATATCTTGATTCATGCACTATTTTTTGACCATATATGGATATATTCCTTGAGTTTAGAAATTTATTCAAGACCCCATGATATTTTCTTGATTACACTTTGAGGGAATTATATTCTTATAAAATTGATGAAGTTGTACATTTTTATTTAATAGGTGAGATTACTTGTGAATTTTATTGCTATTACAGTTGTTTAGGTAGTCCCATTGAAATCAGAGTCTATGATGTCTTTTTAATAAAAAATTAATTTTTCTTGAGATCAAGATACTAATTAGGATTGTGGGGTACTACAAAAATTTCATCCATGATATTAAATGTTCTGAATCCCCTATGACATATTTATACAAAATGTTGGTAATTATTTAATGGTTCATTGAGTGTGAATTGGAAATCATATATATAAAGATGATATAGATGTTAACCCAAGTTTTGATACTTATAAATCCTATGATTGGATAAATATTATACTATGACACATTAGGTGATAGGATGTGATCTATGTTCATGGAAATGGATTAAGTAGTCATCTATGGGTCACATTAGTTCTTACCACAATATAATAACTATCACATGTGTGACTTAAGGTTGTAAGTTTATGTAGATGATTTTAAATATATGAAAACTTATCTCTTCACTTATATTATTATCATTAAAATTACTACATGATATTTCGATTGATCATATATCAGTATGATTTCAATTTGAGGCAGACTAATTGGGGAATATCTTTTGAATTTCTACATTGAGTTGGCCTATGCTGGCTGGAATGGTGATTTGATTTGATACATTCAGAGAAACAAAATTTGACACAATCATGAACATAGAGTGAATTATTTGTATGAAAAATTATATCTATTTATTCTGTAGGATGTGTGGATAGTTCATACACAAATGTAGTACGTTATCATAAAATTCACACCTTTTTATCACATTTTATTTACTATATATGTTAATGAACATCAGTGACTCAATTCTTGAGTGCATAGTAATGTAGTAGTGCATAGAGGGGGGTTATCCATAGATAAATACGATATGATTTATGTTCATTATATGGTATCCCATATAACATACATGAGGGTGGATATTATAAGAAACTATAATGCCTCAAAATGGTTAGTGGATCATGGTTCAACAAAGATGCACCAAATCGACTGACAATAATTTTTGTGGATAGGTATGAAGAAGGAAAATACTTTGTCATTTCACAAATCCTTACATTTCAAATGATAAACGGTGATGATAATATTCTATATGGATTTCATCAGCCAATTTTGGTTTATATATGGAAGTGGACTTACGTGATTATTGAATTCTAGATTGGGATTCTAAGGAATACGTGGAGTCATGATACTCTTTGGTTAACAGCTCATTGTCTGAAAATGTGGCTCATTTCTTACCATATCCATATAACATTTATGTGGATGAGTATGGAAATATGTATATATGGGAGATTTTATTCATATAGATTATATATAAAATAGTTATATAAAATAGATATGCATCATTCAGATAATGTTTTTTTGTAGTAAATAATGAAATATTTTGGTACCTAGTTTAAATTGGGTACAATGTATCATTTAAAAACGAATTGACATCTTAAAAAGTATATATATTTTAGGTTATATTTTGTGACAATGAATTATGAACATTATTTGATATTTTTATTATCTCCTAGGATTTTATGAGTTTCCAGAAAACACCATTTTCTAGGATTAAATTCAAATTTAACGATTTCTATTTCATTAGGGATCATCCCTTGTGGTATACCATTTAGATAATTATTTTTGGTGTCTATGAGGGAATGATTTGTTAATTTCCTCTTAGATATATAGGTACATGCTTGATAATAATATTGTGATCCAATATGTGGAAATTATGTAGAATATTGACCAATCATTTTTAGAGCTCCTAGTGAGGATTCTATACTGGAGTGAGAATGTATTTATTAGAAAGATGTTTTTTACTAGTTTAAGTCTTATAAATGTATCAAAATTTCAATGAAGAGACATATTATTATGAATCATGTGTATTATCCCAATTGACTGAGAAGTTTCAGTATGAACTCTATGGAAAATTCAAAATTATGAAAATTTCCATGGTGAGAATATTGTAACATCTCTGATTTTTTTAGATAAATTATTCCTTAATTTCAATATATAAATACCTTTTTTACAGTTATTATTTTACTAGGTGAATTCATAGGTAGCTTCTATTATCCTTGTAATGGTTTAGAGTCCAAACACGGGATTCATTTTTTTCCCATGTCCTTTGGAAACCATGTGGTTGTCCATAGAAAAAAAATTTAATATGTATATCAATGGATACTAAGAGGAACATCATTAGTGAATAGTAATATATAACTATGAAACATTTCCATGATAATTATATGTCCTGGGATAGGGGAAAAATGTATTGGTACATTTTCCAAACCTTATGTGGGATATTACCTAATCTGAATATAGACATTTAATCAAGAAAACTCAACTGAATCCTACATTTGATCTTATACAATTATGTTTCACAAAACATATAGGATCTCGTTGACATTCTTGGTGGTTCCTCTCAATAAATACGCCATTTCTAATTGATCATGACTATTGGAATATGTATATTCATTGTAATAGTTTATTTATCCCACCGTCCATCTTGTCTCTCTAATATATCCACCTTTTGTATTGTGATGAATAATTGATCTATGCTTCATTGGTTGTTTTATTTTATTATTTTATAATTTGATTTGGAACACCTTATTGTATATTGGATAAGATATCAATATAGTGAACTTCAATCATTTTCCATGAGCGGACCTATATCTATAATTAATAGAAAATTAATTTTTGATAGCTGATGTTTATTATATGATTATCATGATAACTTCCTTTAATTATAATATAATATGTTATATATTGGAGAAATGTGTCTTGATTTAGTGAATGTTAATGCATTTAGGTGTTATGGATATCTTTTTTTATCAAAGAATGTAATTTTTATTCAAATTTATAATGGAAGGACATATCTATGATCATGGCCCCATTATGGAGTAGTTTTCAATTATTTGGTAATGCGTTTGTTCAAAGAATACACACTCCTTATTGAGAGATTTGTTTTAGGTGTAATGGATTCCCAATGTTGCCATTTCGGGGTTATGGAATGTGTATTTAATGAAATGTAACAAGACCTTTTTGGTCATTTCATATATATATTAAATTTTTCTATGAAATTTTTTTCATGTTCTAGGATGTTAAATATTTTTTTAAAAAAATCATATGATGTGGAATTCTAATTTTAATATTTCACAATTGTTCCAAACAATGTTTTATTATATTTTTGTAATATTTCAAAAAAATTGGGCTTATTTTTGTGATATATTTTCCATTTTTTATGTTTGACTTGTGGATTTGTTCGTATACATTGGAATCATGCTTTTAATGCTTATGTGGATAGGTGACCCTGATGGACATAGTTACCCCCATAGAAGGTGTTCGTTGGTTACATCTATCACATGTTGAAGATCATTGAATGATTCATAGGGCATTAGAATTGTATGTTTTAAGTGGTGGGTGATCCATACACTATTTGATGATGGTCCATATAAGACCAGGGGATCTACCCATGGGGATTGTCATGTATATTTTTATTGTTCCATTTGATTGGGTGTTCCAAGTTTGGGTACCATCTGAGGAATATAGGTGTAAAAAGGATATGTGTGTGAATTTTAGATAAATAAAAGAATTGATTTATTCCCTAAATTCTCAAAAACCCATTATTTAAATGTGTATGGGGTTACATATCATGATCTATTTCAGGTGATAAATAATTATGTAACATTTCGGATATGCTACTAAAGAGTGTACTACTATGGTTCATTGTATCTTGGTTAACATAAGACTTCCTGATATATGATTAATTGCATGTTTTTGTGCACAATTACCTTTTAATAATTTTATAAACCTATATATACATGTGCCCATATGTTAATGAAACATTGGTCTTATCCTAAATTGATCATACTCACACCCTATATGAGCATTATATTACGAGTGTGGAATTCATTAACATATAATCAAATAAGTAAAAATAACCTTGAAACATGTTTCTTTAGAATTTGGTGTTTTCATACGGGTATGGTAGTGAGGCACATACCCCATAGTTTCAAAAACACATTCATTTATAATCATTTCAAATTCTAATTTTTCTGCATGTTGACATACAACAATAGAGGTATGTTTCATTACTATTTTATGAACCAACATGAATTCTAATGTTTAATTATGTCTTTGTTGTTTTATAATTGTTAATTTTATTCTATTTATGTATATGTCATAATTTAAAATGTATTACATTTATTTTAAGGGGAATAGTATCCCCATTTTACCATTATAACATCTATATTAGTCAAAAGTATCTTGTCTACCATGAGGCATGTATGAGGTCAGGTTTCACATTCTATTAGACTTTGTGATTTGGGTCGATGTGTTATAGCATATAATGAGATCATATATACAATATAGAATATAACATTAAATAATAAAATATATGTGCTAAATAATTTTATATAGATATTTATTATCATTAACTATGTTCAAGATATAACATGAAATTTTATAACATATGATTTGGTTGATATCATAGATTACCATGTAAAAAAATATATGATAAATTTCAATTATTGATTGAACTATGAAAATTAAAAAATATATATATTTTTTTTAAAAATGTTTTTTAATGTAAATTATTTAAACTATAATGTGATTATAAATTAATTAATTTGGAAATTTAAATAATTTCCCACAAAATTTCAAATAAATTATTATTAAATAAAATCTATAAATTCGAATTTTAATATTAAATGAATTTTTGTACATTATGTAATCCCTTATGTTTTGGGTATAAATAGTGTATATTGTACTTATATGTTTACTATTAATTTTTTTAAAAAACTAAAAAATGAAAAAACTAAAATGTGTTTATCAAAAAAATTATGAATTTTTCAAAATTATTAATTTGGCCTACTGAAATTAAAGGCACTATTAGAGGAATAACATAAATCATATGAAAAGGATATTTAATAACTAATATTAACAATGAATAAATAATTTTCAATGTGTGATATAATGAATACTTAAGTGTCATAGGAACTAATTGTATTTATAATTGATATATTTTAGATAATCATTAATAAATAAAAAATGACACAAATTGTATAATATAATGAATTTAATATTTTATAAAAATATAAATGTTTATATCGACATATTTATTTTATTTATCGAATTCCTGGATTTTATATGGAGTGTTTATTATTTCCTTATATTTGAATTTTCCATGAATAGTTTATCAATAAACTAAATATATGAATTGTTCATTTAAATAATTCATTATAGGATTTATTTAGGAATTCAATAGTTATATTATGAACTAATTTATACTATTTTTAAAATATATGAACTATATTTTTTATTTATGATGCACACATCTATGATGTTACATGATTTTTATTATAATTCTTTTATTTTTTTTGAAACAATAATTTTAGGTGGTTTTTCAAAATTATTAGATAATTAATATGTATAAATATTTAATTTTAGGATTTTAATCTAAATGATGTTTTTATTGAGTAAAAAATAATTTTTTAGATGAAAATTATGTGAAACTATAGAACCCCTTAAAGGCCACTTCCATGTTTAAAAAATGATGGTTGGTTATGGATCACTCAAATGGTACCTTTTTAGGTACACTTGATTTCATATGACTCTATAATTCCTCATAAATTGGATTTATGTAGACTATAAATGCGATTTATTTGGATATATGAAATTAATTTTATTTAAACATATGTTTATAACACATTAAATTAGTTGTGTAAAGGGTTAAACAAAAAATTGGTTTAAAAATATTTCTTAACTGAAAAGATACGAATCTAAAAATAATTTGTTCGAACAATAAAGGATCCATAGCAATAATAAAAAAAAGATTATGAGGGTAGATCCATAATAAATTTAAACTTTCATATTCAATCCAATTCAAAAAAAATCTTGAACAAGACCATAATACTGAGTATGGTTTACTAGAGAGAGGTTACCCTATATTGACATTAGTAATGAATAAATTCAATGGGGTTACCCATACAATTAGGTTCCTGGTTATTTTCATTTTAAATGATATATAATTGTGTAAAAAATTATATTATATTTGAAACTATTTTTATAGAGCTTTTTTTATCTAGAATATAGTTGGAAAAATAGTTTTCTACATAAAAAATCAGTTGTTTTGATTTATATAATTGAAATGATTTAATTCTTAAATATATATTGGTATGATTTTAAATCCAGAAATATGTAATTACATAGTGTAATTTAGATCATATTTCACAAAAAATGTGATGAATTTAAAATTAATATCCCACTTAGTTGGAGAAAATATAACCAATTTCATTAATAAGTAAAATAATAACATGATTCTTGATTATTAAAGTAATTTAATGTAGTTAAATAACATTCCACCATCATTACATTGAGATTAATCCATGTTAAAAAATCCTACCATAAGATATCAGTAAACTAATGTGAAAAAATATGATTTAATATTTTAAAAGAATATATTTCATTATATTATATTTATATCATACAATGTAAATATTTTTTATGTCACACAAAAGAGTATCTTGATTATTAAAAGAAGAATAAATGATAAATGTATACCATTAAGTTTACAATGTAATTATATTTAATAATGCCTATAGAATTTGAATCCCCAATCATATACTTAGTTAGACTATGTTGTCGATGGACATTGTGACATAGAATACATCAAATATGAACTGATCTATACATGGGAATCAATTTTTAATCATTTTTCACAATTTTTCAAAAAATTAAAGGAATTTTATAGATGTCAACACTAGTGTCTAAATTATTAAGAATTATGGATCTAAGAGTGTGATATTCATTTTCATGTGTTCTTTTTAAATTATGAATGCATAATTTATTATGATGGAATAATACAAACTTTTTATAATAGTTAGTTTTGGTCACTGAAACCATTGAGAGGTGTCATGATAGTGTATAAATGATTCCTTATATGAAGAGATTTTCTAAATACTTGATGTGTCATACAAATATATATGAACATTTTTTGTTGGTTTTAAGGGTTTATTCAATAATATTTGTAACTTTAAAGAGTATATGAATCCAATATATATAATGTTATTGTTTTTTATGTTCAGAAGATATTACAATTACTAAAAAAATTTATGGAGTATATTTTCTTCATTTTCAAGATCTTAAATTTGTTCTTGAATCCTTGACTTATATGAATTAGAATATTTTCATCCAAAATAGATATTAGTATAGGATATTAATACCACTAGTAATTTATCTTAAATTTAACTTTTTTTCAGTAAAATTGATGTTATAAATAATATGAGATTCTAGTTTCACTAATGTCTCGAATTTAGTCAATTATATAAAATTATTAATTTTTTTGAGGATAATAACATTTTATCTTGAAAAAAATAATTTATCCCAATGTTTGTCCAACTCTATATGATATGATCTAACCACACATAAGTGGGATGATTTGATGAATAATATAATATTTTATGAAAAATATCTAAACTCATACAGTACAATTTTAGATATGTATAATGTGGTTATGTGTTTATATATTAATAATAATTCTAAAATTTGTAAATTTTTATGAGAAACATGGATTTATCATTGAAAGATATTATCTATATACGAAAATTTCTAAGAGAATATTGGTAGTATATTTGGGATTATAAAGACTAAAAATTTAAATAATAAATTGTTCAAAATTCACAATAGATAGTGAGTACCACATTATATCATAATGGTGTTCAGGTTTTCTTATTTATGAAATAGTGTAAATAATTACATTTGTGGTAAAAAATATTGTATTGAAAACATTTTATAGGAAATTTTCCATGAAATTTAAAAATTACAATCATATAAAGTGTTATATTTATGAAAAATAACTTATCAACATGCTGACATTTGGAATCATGATGTAAGGAAATTTGGATTGTAATTACAAAAGTATTATGATTATAAATCATATTCTATTTTCCCTCTATTTTAAAAACATTCATTCTTCATAGATATTTACTAGTATTTTATTTATATTTATTGTTAAATCATATGGTTAGCTAGATATGTGTCTAAAGTGTTATAGAGATTTTATGAGATTTAAAAATCCTGAAGAGTATATAAAATATAACGCCTCTAAAGTAGTCTCTCATTTGTGATATAATTATATGGGATCTTCTGTGTTAATATTTAACTATTCAAAAATGTTATTATGAATATACAAATTATAATGTTATATAATTTTTAGTCTCCACATAATCAATAGTTTATTTTTATTTCATATATTGAATAATGTTTAATGATGATGATCCCCTAGATGTTTGACATTGAGTTATATTTAATCTTGTGTTATTATGGATTAGTATTGGCCATTATGAAATGTAAAGCATTTCATGTGAATGATTTTCTACAGATTTTAAAAATATTCTAATTAAATAAAAAAAATGTAATTTTTGAACTAGTTTATCCTTCAAAAACACAATGTTTTGTGGAATATAAAATTTCTTTGAAATATAAAGGTAGAATACAAAACATTGAATCATTATTAATAATTATTTCTAGATAGTTTTTCTCATAACGTTAAAACATGGATAGAATTATTCATGGTGTTCTTATATGTGTTTCTATGATATATTTTATAATATCTTAACAATTATGGTATTTTTCGTCTACTAAGATAATTATAAAAAATCAACCTTAATTTAGAGAGTCTAAAAATTTTGATAAATATTCTAAGATAATTCATAATTGATATGATTATATAACTAAGAGAATTTAATAATATGTAATTATCAACATAAATATAAGATATTTTAGATATATATTAACATGTTTATATTATATATAATGAATTTATAATTCGTGAAAATTATATTTGGGATATATTTATTCCATGTCTGATAGTAATATTATGTTGTAGACAAATGAAATATTTGGGTATTCATGTTTTTATATGAAAAAACACCTAAAAATAATTATTATGAAATAGTTTTATGATTATAATCACATTATAACACTTTATAATTTTTTTTGGATTCATTTTTTAGTAGATGATTATCATTTTTAAATTACATGTTTTTTAGGACATTTATAATTCCTTAATGCTAAAAATGAACTTCTGTTTAAAAAATATTTATTTATTTAATGGGAATTGAGATTCAAAAAATTATAATAGATGATCAAAATTAATTTTAGATTTTTTCATAATGATTTTTTTGTATGGGCTTTCACAATGGTATTTCATTTTATTTTATATATATGATTTATTTGATATCATTCTAAAAAATATAACGATGATATTTAAAAGTGGATTTGGATATGGTTTAAAAAATTTCTATATATCATAAAATATAATTTAAAACATAACACATAACACTAATACTGTAGTGAATGTGGGATAATAATGGATATATTCCCTAATTTTGAATATTTATATGATACATTATATGCTATACTATACTGTAATGTATTTACTCATAAAATGATATAATAACTATGATCCGTCGAATTGAATTATTACTTTAATTTTCATATCAATAATTATTATATCGTAAAATATTTTGAAACTAACACATCCAGTTTTATGATATGATATATAAATAGAATAATTCTAAGATAATACTAATGAATGAATAACATGTGTTTACTTTTATTAGTGGAAAAATGTAAAATTTTAAAACAATAAAATATTTTATAAAAAAATATACTTATTTTTATCATTTTATAAGATGATATATGTGGGAGAGACACAAAAATAAAAGATTACAATGAGTTGTATGCATATGGGGTTTGATCACACCTATATTAATTCAGATGTATTCATATTCTCTTTTCAAATACAAATATATTGTATAAGTAAATGGTTAATATGGCTTATGTGTATAATAATGATAATTCATAGATTAACTATAACAATGAATCTGAGTGAAAGACTTATGACCATCCTTATAAATTCTCTCCCACACGTGAATCACTCAACAGTATACTTCCATTACCATCACTGAATATTAGAATTATTTCAATTCCCCAGACTAAATCACAGAGTCAGAAAAAAGTTCCACATGACCTCCAACATTCCCTCCTAAATGCAATAGTTTTCTAACTAGTATAAAAGGTATTTGTCTTTAAAATATAATTAATATGGTGGTAATCCTCTTGAGCCTATCTTGGTAAAGGATGTTGTAGTATTCTCCATGGATAAACCATTTCACATATAGACCATGGAACTTCTATGATCCCTCCACACGAAATATTTAAAGACACCAAATTTCCCTTATAGGGTGTGGGTAATAAATTAC
This sequence comes from Viscum album, assembly GCA_963277665.1. Taxonomy (NCBI): domain Eukaryota; kingdom Viridiplantae; phylum Streptophyta; class Magnoliopsida; order Santalales; family Viscaceae; genus Viscum; species Viscum album. The sequence continues at coordinate 1,646,065,267 of OY728145.1, forward strand.
ATTATAGAACCACAAGTGTATCATTAATAAATGTTATCTTATAATAACAATTATTTTCAAGGATAACAATTAATCTATAAGAAACCCAATAAAAACATAAAGAGGACATGTGTGTTAACCGATCTAGTATGAGCCCTATTCATATTAAATTTAGATAATTTTAAGATATAAAAATTAATCAATATATGTCACCCATGGAAATAAAAACTATTATTGGTGTCATGTGTATTTATTACCCATAAAACAATATGCATCAAGTTATTTATGTTCTCCACATTCACATGGATTCTAGTGTCCATTATACTATGATGAAAAAATTAATCGAGTAACAATCCACCTAGAGTTTTCAAACAGTTTATTATATCACACAACACATATAATAATTTTTTATTTTCATACCTAGTTACTGGTTCCATTGTTCCCATTTTTTAGTATTGTGAACATCTCATATATCTGATAACTATTTCCCATAGGTCCACCAACAATTTGTTCCCTGAGAAATACATCCAAATGAACACATATCTTGGTATAGAATATAATAATGAATAATATATCATATTAATAAAATAGTAGCAATGTAAAATATATGTGATCATCAATAGGCATAGAAGAATAATATACAATAATACTCATAAGGTAAACTATCATGTATGGGTCTCATGGACTGTATTTCATTGTCATCAAATAAAAAACAAGGAAACTGATCAATTTTTATGTAAAGGTAATTATAAGCTATACATATGTGTAAATAAATTCTATAAAGACTTATAGAACTTATTATCACTATGTTACTGTGGGAGAAATCCAAACATAATCAAGGATTAATGGTTTAACTACTTCACACATTCATATAAAACATTCTAACTTATCATGGATGCCTCACTCAGGTTCTAGTAGACATGATGAATGTTTTGAATTAGACAATATGAATAGACTACCTCAATTATATTATTTTAGAATCACATACCATATATTTTCCATAAACAGAACAAAAACTAATTTATTTTTTAGAATGGGAGATCAATTCACTAGAATATTTTGTCAAATGATGAAGATATTATTAATTTATAAATTATTATAGAATAAATATTCATTTATATACAACTTCATCAGAACATCATTAATAAATCATAGGAAAATTAATTTATAATGGAAGCACATATCACTATGATCATTCTAATAATATACATGAAAACCACTCTATTATTGATGAATAAGTCTCTGATTTACAGAGAGAATAGTTGACACAACATGTCATAACTTATATACCATAAATTAATCTACCATGAATGTTTCCATCTTAGATATTTCATTGGGTATTGTTCTTGTAAGATGATTTCATAACAAAAATTCCTTGAGTGCTCATTGTTAATGGTAGATCTCATTTTGATAATGGCTCAGTGTCAATAAGTTATCGCATGCATCATCCATTAATGAAATATAGAATTAAGAAGCATGTCATCTAGGAAAATATTTATTTAGAATATTTACATTCTTATATATTGATGATAATAAATAATTTCACAGGGATATAGAGAAAAAACAGACGATTCGGGATTCGTAAATCAGTCAACGGTTTCATAACTAATGAGATATATAAGAGGGTTTTATAGTGATTAGAGAGAGTAAAAAAATTTAACAAGAGTATTTGGGTAAAATTAGATGTTCATTTTGGTCAAAATGATATGGAATTGAATCTCATGTGGTGTATTACTTCCAACCTCGACCTGGGCACACTATATGGAAGGTGGAGTCTGTTGTAGCTGGCATACCCACATAAAATTAATTAGCTATCATGAGGGATCTACCAGCTACCAGGTAGATATTTTTCATCACTTCCAAGGTAATTTCCCTATGATCTCTACAAAAATATGTTCTTCAAATCATATCCAATAAAATATACCCCCTGAAAAAATATAACAGAGAAGAACAATAATAAAAAAAGTTGATTTTATAAAACTAAAATATCTCATATAGTTAACAAAAATAAATTTTTTAAAATATTCCACCTCTTATGACTTATAGTAATTAATTCATAAAATAAATAGTTACTACCTAAAAACATTGTCCTTGGATCTTGAAAATTAACCTCTATTATCCTTGTCTCCTTCTTGATATGTCTATTTTTTCATAGAATCCATACAAGTGGTACAATCTTCCATCAATGTACCTTATCCCCATGGTTAAAAATCTACACTAGAATCTCCAAATTTGTTGTTTTAGGATCCATATCAACGTCATCTAAATCTATGACATGTGTAGGATTGAGGTTTAAAAATAGAGCTATGAATAAAAAATTATTATGTACACACCTCTGTATTGAGAAGGATGAACCAAATGTTAGACACTTATCACAACTCACTCTGTTATCTCGAACAATCCTTTATAGTGTGATGATAGATTTCACTACTTATTAAAGTGTTTATTATTTAAATTGTGATTCAATTTCTTTAACCATTGGTCACATATAGAGATCCCAAATTTTATTCGCGTCTAGTACTTATAAAAAATCATCCAAATATGTGATATGATCAACCTTATTAACATCAACTACACTATATCGAAGGTATGATGTACCATAAAAGGACCCAAAACTTCTACATGACCAGCCTCATTACAAAAAAGTCATGAATTAAATAGACTCCCATAATCATTATTTTATTGGTACATCTGAAAAAAATAGTAAAAAATATTTTTATATAAAAATTCAACTAATGATAGGTAATCATACAATAATCCTCAAATGTCTTGTCCGAAATCCCAAAATCATATGCTATAATACATAAATATTCTTCTCATATTGTTCATCACTATTGAAATGGTACACTATTCTCAGTATTGAATGTGTCCCGAGGGGCATCTATAGGGTCTTACCGAACTTCAGTGTGAAATGTGAATACATACTATGCATGATTATCAATGTAACAGCAAATAAGTGTAAATTGTCACAGATGTAAAACATTTCTAGATCACCTAGTATGTGATTCCATTTAGTTTTTAGTTACTAAGAAGGCTCTTTTAACTGATCAACAATCACCTAGACAATGTCAATGGTCCACAGGACCCTGGGAAACCCCATCAAAGGATCCTTCGTTGCTACATTAAATAAAATAATTGAACATGTTTTAGCTGGAGTAATCCACCTAGACGATGGTGGTCTACGTTAATCATCATGATGGTAAGGCATTGAGAGATGAATCTAACAGTATCCCTATAAATCCCCAACATCTTAGTCCATCATGGATACAACATCCACCAGTATGTATAGAATCCTTAACTCATATCATTACTGAATGATTTATGGATTAAAAATCTCCCATTTACAATGATCACATCATCATTATCTATAAACTTCTAGTGTGTCATTTCACCTCTTACTCGGTGCTCCCACAACACTCCTCTCATCGAGTCAGTGTCCTAACCATCTTTCACCCAATCTAAAATAGAATATATGATTTCTATAGTAGAACATGTATTCAATCAATGATATTATGGATTTTCTATTTTCCAATTATATAATATTCTTATCATGTTCCATAACTACTCATAATAATTATCACTAAGATCATAATTCACCTACACTATAATACTAAGAGATCATGAAATAATTTTTCCCATACCAAGTGAATATTCAATACCTATGTACATATAATATAGATAATCAACCCCAAACTGATATATTCTATTCATGTATAACTATGTAATTATATAAAGAGGGATTTTGGGGTCAGTGTTCACAATAAACCTCACACCATAGAGATAGTTTCACCAACATATCTATTCCTTGACCTCCACTACAAGCACCATGTTTTTAGTAGTATTGTTTATATCATTGGGTTATTGATGATGTGACATATAAGATAATAAATTCACTATATATAACATTAATTACCATAAACTAACATCTGATTCATTATATTGTATAACATAACCAATCCCCAGTTCAAAAAAATATAAATTTTGAAGTTCTACTCAACCTCCTTTTAATCTCCAACATTACTTCTTCAAAATTATCCCAAAACATTAATATCAATCATTTCTTCTTTAATATATTAATTAATGTAGATATATGAGAGATATCTTGTATAATATTTTTGTAGTATCCAATTCTACTAAAAATATCAGGATCTTGAACATATTATAGGGATGTGATTCAGAAATCACATCCTCCACATTCTATATTTCAATGCATATACCTATATCAAATATAGTGTATCGCTAGAAAATCTAATACTATATCAAAAAAATTTAATTAGATAGCTCAAAATATAAACAGTGTTCCTAAAGAATAATTTGGAGTATCAAATAATATCTACAAGGCCTATGGTGTATCGATGAGGAGATGAGGATATAAATAATGAACATCACTATGAATTTATATAGATATGGGTGGATGATCTTGTTAATTAGATTATTTAGCACTATCAGTGGTTACATTGGTCCAAAGGGAATCAATATGTACTTGTATAGACCATTAATACTCTTAATTAATATATTTAGGATGTCTTATCTATATCCTATTTATGAACATAGTTTAATTGGAGTAAAATCATTGTGATCAACCTGGATCCATATAACTGATAGAAAGGATAATTGATTATAGGAAAAAAATATCACTTCTTCACAATCCCCTTGTTTATATTTTACTAATACATTCATAGTCAATAATTTTTTTACCTTATTATTGAGAAATATATGTGCCATAAATAGTGATATACTAGAGTAAATAAGAATATTATTCTCCAAGTACTCGATCCTCACCTTAAGATCATTATGCTCAGATGGATCCATATGATAATGGGGTATTAAAATAGGTTACACTCCAGAAATAATGACATTCTCAATGTCTACTGAAATATTTTGGAGAAATCCTATAATTTTTTATTTAAATCCATCCAGATATAGATCTATGTCTATAGAAAAATATAAGGGAGCATTAATTGATCCAAATGACAGAGCCTAAGTATAATTTTTTACACTAATCATACTAATCTCACATGTGTTTGGGAAAACTCTACTCACTACCATTTCACATTTGTTAATCATAACATATCTCCCTCACAACACTGATGTAAACATAACCCATTTCTTATTGTAATCAAGCTGTGAGTAGAAACTGGTTAACCAGTATATTCCAAGAATAAAATAGAAGCTATACATATTTTTAATCATCAATTAACATATACATTCATAATTATAAATGAATATAGGAAATAGTGGGAATAACATAATATGTTCCGCATTCATTAATTATAGTGTATTATGGGAATGAATAACAAAAGAAAATGATACCAGTATATAAATTATGATAATAAAAAGTATATATATGTAATAATTAAAGGTTATATCATACCTCAATGATTATTTAGAGTATTTATTAGTTAATTGATATCCAAAATTATTCTAACACATTCCATAGAATACATAGTGTATTCACCGCTTTGGATGGATGAAAAATAATGCATTTTAAAGTTATTACCTGAATTGACCATAGTCAAAGTCTCCAACACCTAGAAAAACTATTATAAAAATTACTTCAATATGAATGAATCTTAACACCTAAACCATAAAGAAATTTTCATTTAATGTTTATAATTATTCTAATAAAAATTTTACCTATGTGTATGAAAATTATCCCTTATGGGTATATTGGTTCATTTATTCCATGTTGTCCCATAATACGATATCGAGGTAATATTTAAAAATTTTCAAAAATGAACATCTAAGAAGAATAATGATTTCAAGACATATCCAATCCAATCTAGGTGATATATAAGCATCCCCTTAGTAGATTATCCATATCCCATGGTATAACCTAGACAAAACTAAATATGTTCATTGGTGGGTATCCATTATAACATCCTTGAGGGTGGATATTATGAGATACTGTAATGACTCAAAATGGGTAGTGGATCCTGGTTTGAAATAGATGAACCACATCGATTGACAATAATTTTTGTGGATAGGTATAAAGAAATACATTACCTTGCCATGTTATAAATCCTTACATATCAAATTATAAATGGGGAGAATAATCTTCCATGTGGATTTCATCAGCCAATTTTCATTCATATATAGAAGTGTAATTACGTGATTATTGAATTTTTGATTGAGATTCCAAGGAATATGTGGAGCCATGATGCCCTTTGGTTAACAACTGATCATCTTTAAAATTGTCTCATTTCACACCATATCTATATAACATTTATGTGGATGAGTTTGGAAATATTTACATATGTGAGATTTTATTCAAAAATAGATCTTATAACATAGTTATATAAAAGAGATATTCACAATTCACACAATGTTTTTGGTAGTAAATAATGAACTTTTTTGGTACCTAGTTTAAATTGAGTACAATTTAACATTTACAAATGAACTGACATCTGATAAAATAATATAGATTTTAGTTGATATTATGTGGGAATGAATAATGATTATTATTATATCATTTGATTATCTCCTAGGATTAATTGAGTTTTCAAAAAACACTATTTTTTATGATTAAATTCAAATATAGCCTTTTATATTTCATTAGGGACTTTTATATCAGAAACAATTTTTTAGGCATCAGCCTTGTGTGGATGTTGATGTGGGGTTGTGTTTCAAACATGATACATATGAGACTACATATTTTATACATATGTGGTTATTCAATACATAGAGTAACAAATTATGTATCCCTAGTAGGTGGAGACTACCATTTCATCACATTATGGGATACCAAGACAACTTTCATGTAACTCTATTACTAGGGAATTGAATGATGTTGTAGAAATGGAAGAATTTCCCATGATGTTATAGAATATTTTATATTTTCATCTACATTGAAAAGGTGGTATATCATTTGGATCATCCCTTGTGGTATCTATGAGTTAATGGTATGTTAATTTCCACTTAGATATAGAGGTACATGATCGATTATACTCATGTGATTCAATATGTGGAAATTATGTAGGTTATTGAACCATCATTTTTAGAGCTCCTAGTTAGGATTCTATACGGGAGTGAGAATTTAATTACTAAAAAAATGTTTTCCCTTGTTTTAGTCTTTTAATTGTCTCATAATTTCCATGAAGATACATATTATTTTTAATAATATGTATGATCCCAATTGATTGAGTTGTTTGTGTTTGAACTCTATGGAAAATTCAAAATAATGATAATTTCCAAGGTGTGAATTCTTTAACATCCATGAGTTATTTTAGGAAAATTATTCCTTAATTAAAACATATCAAAATCTTTCATGGAGTTAATATTTTATAAGATGAAGTCTTAGGTAGCTTCTAGAATCCTTTTGATGTTTTAGATGCCTAACATGGGATTCATATTTTTCTCATGTCTTGGGGAAACCATGTGTTTATCCATAGGAAAGAATTCAATAAGTAAATCAATGGATACTAAGAGGAACATCATTGGTGAATAGTTATATATACTATGAATAAATTCCATGAAAATTGTGTGTGTTGGGATATGGGAAAATGTATTGGTTCATTTTCCATACTCTATATGGGGTATTACCTAATCTGAATATTTATAATTAATCATGAAACCTCAACTAAATCCCCCATTTCATCTTATACAACTATGGTTCGCAAAACATTTAGGATATCGCTGTCATTATTGGTGGTTCCTCTCAATCAATTGTCCATTTCTAATTGATCATGACAATTGGAATATGTATATTCAAAGTAATACGTTATTTACCCCACTATCCATCTTGTCTCTCCAATATATACACCTTTTGTATTGTAATGAATAGTTGATCTAGGCTTTATTGGATATGTTTTTTGATTATATTATAATTTCATTTGGAACACATTATTTTATATTGTATAGGATCTCAATATGGTTAATTATAATCATTTTCCACAAGTGGACCAATATCTACAATTAGTAGAAAAATATTTTTTGATAGTTGATGTTAATTTTTTGATTATCATGGTTACATCATTTAATTCTAATATAATAGGATATATATTGGTGGAATGTGTCTTGATTTAGTGAATGTTAATTCATGTAGGTGTTATGGGTATCTTTTGTTATCAAAGAATGTAATTAAGATTCAATGTTATAATGGAAGGACGTATCTAAGATCTTGGCCCCATTATGATGTAATTTTCGAAGATTTGGTTTCGTGTTTGTTCAGAGTATACATACCCTTTGTGGAGAGTTTTTTTTGAGGTGTAATTGTTTCCCAATGTGGCTATTTTGGTGTTATGGAATGTCTATTTAATGAAATGTAACAGCGTCTATGTGATTATTTCATATCTACTATTATTTTTTCTATGATATATTTTTCATTTTCTATTATGTTAATTATTTAAAAAAATATATCTGATGTGGAATTATAATTTTAATATTTCCCAATTTTTTCAAACAATTTTGTATAATAATTTTGTAATATTTCAAAGAAATTGAGATTATTTTTGTGATATATTTTTCATTTTTCTGTTAGACATGTGGAATTCTTCTTATACATTGGAATCACAATTTTAATGTTTATATGGATAGGTGGCCCTGATGGACATAGTTACCCCCATAGAAGGTGTTTGTATATTACTTCTATCACATGTTAAAGGTCTGTGAAGGATAGTTATGGCATTAGAATTGTATTTTTTAGGTAGTGGTAAATCTATACACTATTTGATGAGGGTCTATATAAGACTAGGGGATCTACACATGGGGATTGTCATGTGTTTTTTATTGTTCCATTTGTTTGGGTGTTCCAAGTGTGTGAACCATCAGAGGAATGTAAGCGAAAAAGTGACATGGGTGTGAATTTTAGATAAATAAAAGTATATATTTTTACCATAAATTTTAAAAAACCAATTCATTAAATGTGGATGGGGTTACATAGCATGATCTATTTCATGTGATAAATAATTATTTAACTATTTTGATATACTCCTAACGAGGGTACTACTATGGTTCATTGTATCTTTGTTAACATAAGACTTCTCGATATATGATTAGTTGCATGATTTTGTGTACAATCACTTTTCAATTATTATATACACCACTTTATACATGTGCACTTATTTTATTGACACATTTGTGTTATCCAAAAATTTTCATACTCACACCCTATATGATAATCATATTGTGAGTGTGGAATTCATTAACATAGAATAAAATAATGTAAATGGCCTCGAAACATGTTTCGTAAGAGTTTGTTGTTTTCATATGGGTATGGTGGTGACACACATACCCAATAGTTTCAAAAAAACATTCATTTATTATCATTTCAAATTTTAATTTCTATGCATGTTTACAAACAACAATAAAGGTATGTTTCATTACTCTTTTATGAACCAACATGAATTATATTTTTTAATATTTGTTTGTTGTTTTATAAATGTTAATTTTATTCTATTTATTTATATGTCGTAATTTATAATGTATTAAATTTATTTTAAATGGTATGGTATCCCAATTTTATTATTAAACGCTCTCTATTAGTCAATAGTATCTTGTCTACCGGGAGACATGTATGAGGTCGGGTTTCACATTTGGTTGGAGTTTGTGATTTGGGTTGTCATGTCACAGTATATAATGTGATCATATAAAAAATATATAATATAACATTAAATAATACAATCTAGGTGCTAAATAATTTTACATAGATATTCATTATAATTAACTAAGTTCAAGATACAGCATGAAATTTTATAACATATGATTTGGTTGATATCATAGATTACCATGTACAAAGAAAAAATAAAATATGATAAATTTTAATTATGGATTAAAAAATGAAAATTAAAAAATTATTATTTATTTTTTAATAAGGTTTTATTTGGAATTTATTTAACTTATAATGGGTTTATAAATTAATTATTTTGAAAATTTAAATAATTTCCCATTAAATTTCTAATAAACTATTATTAAATAAAAATCCATAAATTTGAATTTTAACATTAAATGAATTTTTTAACATTATGTAATCACTTATGTTTTGGATATATATAGTGTATATTATACTCATATGCTTACTTTTATTTTTTTATAAATTAAAAAAATACAAAAATTAAAATGTGTTTATCAAAAAAATTATGAATTGTTCAAAATTATTTATTTGGACTACTAAAATTATACTCACTATTAGAGGAATAATATAAATCATATAAAAATGGTATTTAATAAATTATATTATAAAGTAATAAAAAAATTTCAATTTGTGATAAATGAATAATTAAATATTATAGGAACTAATTGTATATTTAATTTATATATTTTAAATAATCTTTGACAAATAAAAAATGACACAAATTGGATAATATAATGAATTTAACATTTTATAAAAATACAAATGTTTATATTGACATATTTATTTTATTTATAGATTTCATGGATTCTATATGGAGTGTTTATTATTTCCTTATATTTTAATTTTCTATGAATAGATTATCAATATACTAAATATATGAATTGTTCATTTATATAATTCATTAAAGGATTTTTTTTCAGGAATTTAATAGTTATATTATGAACTAAATTATACTATTTTTTAAATATATTAACTATATTTATAATTTATCATGAACACATCTAAGAAGTTACATGATGATTATTATTATTCAGTTTGTTTGTTTCAATAACAATTTTAGCTAGTTTTTGGTAATTATTAGATAATTAATATGTGTAAATATTAAATTTTATGATTTTAATCTAAATGATTTATTTATTGAGTAAATAATAATTGGTTAGATAAAAATTATGGCAATCTACAGAACCCCTCAAAGGCCTCTTCCGTGATTAAAAAATTATGGTTGGTTATCGATCAATCAAATGGTACCTTTTTAGGGATTGTTTATTTCATATGACTCTTTGATTCTTCATAAAATGGATTTATGTACACTATATATGTTATTTATTTGGATATATGAAAATAATTTTATTTCCACTTCTATTTGGAACACATTAAATTAGTTGTGTAAAGGTTCAAACAACAATTTGGTTTAAAAATATTTCATTACTGAAAACATACCGATCTAAAAATTATTTCCTAGAACTATAAAGGTATCATGGGAAAAATTAAGAAATTGATTATAAGGTTAGATCCCTAATAAATTTAAATGGTCCTATTCTTTACCAAATCAGACAATTTTATTTAACAAGACTAAAATACTGATTATGGTTAACAAGAGAAAGGTTCCCCTAGATTACCATTAATAATGCATTAATTCATTGGGATTACCCATACAGTTAGGTACCTCATTATTTTCATTTTAAATGATATATAGTTATTTAAAAAATTATAATAGATGTGAAACTATTTTTATAGAGTTTCATGTATCTTTATTATGGTCAGAAAAATAGTTATCTAAGTAAACATTCAGTTGTTCTAATTTATATAATTGGAATGATTTCATTCCTAAACACTTATTGTTATGACTTAAAATCCAACAAATTGTAATTACATAGTGTAATTTAGATCTAATTTCACCAATAAATATGATGAATTTAGAAGTTATATCCTTGTTAGTTGGAGAAAATATAACCAATGTCATTAATATGTAAAATAATAACATAATTATGGATTATTAATCTAATTTATTGTAGTTAAATAACATTCCATCATCATTACATTGAGATTAATCCATGTTAAAAAATCATACCATAAGATATCAGTAAACTTGTGTGAAAACATATGAATTAATCTTTTGAAATAATATATTTAATTATATTATATTTTTATCAAACCAAGAAAATGATTTTTATGTTACACAAAAAGAGAATCTTGATTAATAAAAGAAGAATAAATTGTAAATGTATACAATTATGTTTTCAGAGGAATTAGATTGAATAATGTCTATGGAACATGAATCACCATCATATATATAATTAGACTAAGTTGTCGATGGATATTGTGACACAGAATACATCCAATATGGATTGATCTATATATGGGATTCAATTTTTAATCATTTTTTTCAATGTTTCAAAAATTTCGATGATTTTTATAGAAGTTAACATTGGTGTCTACAATTTTAAGGATTGTGGATATAAGAATGTTATATTCATTTTCACGTGTTCATTTTAAATTCTAAATGCATAATTTATTATGATGTAAGAATACTAAATTTTCATAACAGTTAGTTTTGGTCACTAAAACCATCGAGAGGGATCAGGATATTGGGTAAATGATTCCTTATATGAGGATATTATCAGAATACCTTTTGTGGCATTAAAATATATATAGAGAGTGTTTGTTTTTTTAGGGTTTATTCAATAATATTAGAAATTTTAATGAGTATATGTATATTATATATATAATGTTATTGTTTTTTAGGTTTATAAGATGTTTCAATTACTGAACAAATTGATGGATTATATGTTTTTCATTTTCAAGATCATAAATGTGTAGTTGAATCAGTGAGTTATATGAATAAAAATATTTTTCATCCAAAATATAAATTAATATAGGATATTAATATCACTTTTAATGTAACTTATTATGAAAATTATTTCAATTAAAAAGATTTTATAAAAAATATGAGATGTTGGTTTCACTAATTGTCCAGAATTTAGTCAATTGTATAAATTTATAAAATTTATTGTGAGGATAATAACATTTTATTCTGAAAAAATAATTTATCTAGATGTTTGTCAAAATCAATATGATATGATCTAACTACACAGAAGTAAGATAATTTGATGAATAAAGTCATCTTGTAGGAAAAATATCCAAACTCATATAGTAAAAATTTCAAATATGGATAATGTGGTTATGTGTTTAAATGTTATTAATAATTCTATATTGTATAATTTTTTTCTGAAAAATGATTATTTTTATCATTGAATGATAATAAAGATCTACTACCATTTCTAAGAGAATATTGGTAGTATATTCGGGCATATAAAAACTGAATATTTAAATAATAAATTTTTACAAAATTTGAAATAGATAGGGAGTGCCACATTACATCATAATGGTGTGTAGCATTTCTTATTTATGAAATAGTTTAAATAATTACATTAGTTGTAAAAATATTTCATAGAAAAAAATTTACTGGGGATTTTCCATGAATATTAAAAATTTGTATCATATAAAGAGGTATATTTATGAAAAATAACTTATTAATATCATTACATTTAGAATCATGGCATTGATAATTTTGGTTTCTAATTCCAAAAGGATTATAATTATAAAACTTATTCTGATTTCCCTCTATTTTAATAAAATTCATTATTCATCGATATTTACTAGTAATTAATTTATATTTATAGTTCCATCATACGGTTAGCTATATATGTGGCTAAAATGTTATAAAGATTTTATTAATTTTAAAATTCCAAAAGAGTATATAAAATATATGGCCTCTAAATTAGTCTCTCATTTGTGATATAATTATAATGGATCTTTTGTGTGAATTGTTTCCAATTCAAAAATGAGATTATGAATATAAAAATTACAATGTTATATTATTTTTCGTCTCTACATAATCAATAGTATATTTTTAATTAATATATTGAATAATTTTTAATGATGATTATCCCCAAGATGTTTGACATTGATTTATATTTAATCTTGTGTTATTATGGAATAGTTTAGGCCATTATGAAATGTAAAGATCTTCATGTGAATTATTATCTCTAGATTTTAAAAATATTCTAATTAACTAAAAATGTAATTTTTGAACTAGTTTAGCCTTCACAAACACCATATTTAGTGGAAGATAATATTCCTTTGGAATATAATGGGAGAATACATAACATTGAATAACTATTAATAATGATTTCTAAAATATTTTACTCATAACCTTAAAACTTCTATAAAATTTTTCCTGGTGTTTTTATATGTTTTTTTATGATATATTTTATAATATGTTAACAATTATGGTATTTTTCCTCTCCTATGATAAGTAAAAAAATTCAGCATTAATTTAGATAGTCTAAAAAATTTCATATAAATTCTAAGATAATTCATAACTGATATAATTATATAACTAAGATAATTTAATGATATGTAATGATCAACATATATATAAGATATTTGAGATATATATTAACATGTTTAGACTATACAAAATGAATTTATAAATCTTGAAAATTACCATTGGGATATAATTTTCACATGTACGATGGTAATATTATGTTATAGACAAATAGAATATTTGATTAATGAGTTTTAAATTTGAAAAAAGACATATACATATGTATAATGAAATTTTTTTATGATTATAATTACATTATATCACATTATATATTTTTTGAATTCATTTTTTAGTAAATGATTATCATTTTTAAATTATATGATTTTGGGGATATCTATAATTCCACAATGCTAAAACTAAACATCTGTTACAAAAATATTATTGATTTAATGGGAATTGAGATACAAAAAATTATGATAGGTGATCAAAATTAATTTTAGATATTTTCATAATGATTTTTGTGGATGGAATTTCTCAATGGAATTTCATTTTATTTTATTTATATGAATTTTTTTGATATAATTCTAAAAATATAAGAAAGTTATTTAAATGTGGATTTGGATATGGTTTTAATTTTTTTAAGTGATAAAATATAATTTTAAACATAACACATAACACTAATACAATTGTTAATGTGAGATAATAATGGAAATATTCCCAAATTTTGAATATGTATATGATACATTATATCATATATTATAGTGTAATATATTTACTCAGAATATGATATTATAACCATGATCCATAGAATTGAATGATTACTTTAATTTTTATATCAATAATTATTATATTTTAAAATTTTGTAAAACTACTACATCCAGTTTTATGATATGATATATAGATAGCATAATAATAGGATAATATTAATGAATGATTAACATTTTGTTTCTTTTATTAGTGAAATAATATAATTTTTTAAAACTATAAATTATTTTACAAAGAACTATAATAATTTGTATCATTTTATAAGATGATATATATGGGAGAGACAAGAAAATAATAGATTTCAATGATTTGTATGCATATGGGGTGTGATCACAAATATATTAATTCAGATGTATGCATATTATCTTTTAATATTGACATATAATGTGTAAGTAAATTGTTAATATGGTTGATGTGTATAGCAATGATAATTTATGGAACAACTATAATAATGAATATGAGTGAAATCCTTATGGGTTTCATTATAAATTATCTCCCAGACTTGAAGCACTCAATAATATACTTCCATTACCATCATTGGATATTAGAATTATTTTAATTCCCTAGAATAAAGCTCAGAGTCAGAAAATAAGTTCCACATGACCTCCTACATTCCCTCCAAAGTGCAATATTATTCTATCTAGCATCGAAGGTCTATGTCTTTAAAAAATAATTAATACGGTGGTAATCCTCTTGAGACTATCTTGGTAAAGGACACTGCGGTATGCTCTATAGATCAACCATTTCTCATGGAGACCATGAATCTTCTATGATCCCTCCACATGAAATATATAATGTCACTAAATTTCCCTTATAGGGTGTGGGTAATAAATTCCATTATAGAACCACCAGTTTATCATTAATAAATGTTATCTTATAATAACAATTATTTTCCATGATAACAGTTAAACTGTAGGAAACCCAATAAAAACATATAGAGAACATTTGTGTTAACCGATCTAGCATGAGCCCTATTAGAATTAAACTTAGATATTTTTATGATATCTAAATTAATGAATATATGTCCCCAATTCCAATAAACATTATTATTGGTGTCATGTGTATGTATTACTCATCAAACAATATGAATCAAGCGAGTTATGTTCTCCACATTCACATGTAGTCTAGTGATCATTATAATATGATGAAAAAATTAATCGAGTAACATTCAACATAGAGTTTTCAAGCAGCTTATATATCACACAACTTTTATAATAATTTTTAATTTTCATACATAGTTACTAGTTCCATTGTTCTCATTTTTTGTAGTATTGTAATCATCTCATACGTGTGATAACTATTACCCATAGGACCGCCTTCATTATGTGCCCTGAGAAATACATCCAAATGAACACATATAATGGTATAGAATATAATAAAGAATAATATATCATGTTGATAAAACAGTAGTAATGTAAAATATATGTGATCATCATTAGACATGAAGGAATAATATATAAGAATAATCATAAGGTAAACTATCATATATTGGTCCCATGGACTATATTTCACTGTCATCTAATAAAAAACAAGGAAACTGATAAATTATTATGCAAAGGTGATAATAAACTATACATATGTGTAAATATATTCCATAAAAAGATATCAAACTTATTATCACTTTCTTGTTGAGGGAGTAATCCAAACATCATCAAGGGTTAATTTTTGAACCACTTCACACATCTTTATAGAACATTATAACTTATCATGGATGCCTCACTCAGGTTCTAGTTGTCAAGATGAATGTTTTGAATTAAACAACATTAATATAGTACCTCAATAATATTATTTTTGAGTCATATACCATATATTTTCCATCAATAGAACAAAAAATAATTTATTTTTTAGAAAGGGAGAATAATGAACTGGAATATTTTGTCAAATTATGAAGATATTATTATTTTACAAATTATTATAGAATAAATCCCCATGTATATCCAACATCATCAGATCATAATTAATAAATCAAAGGAAAATTAATTGATTACAGAAGCACTTCTCACTATTATCATTTTAAAAACATACATGAAAACCACTCTATTATTGATGAATAAGATTCTGATCGAGATAGTGAATAGTTGACAAAACATGTCACCACTAATGTACCATAAATTCATCAACCATGAATGTTTTTGTCATAGTTATTTCATTGGTTATTGTTCTAGGAAGATGATTTCATAACAAAAAGACGTTGAGTGCTCATTGTTGTTGGTAGATATCATATTGACAATGATTCAGTTTCAATATGTTATCCCATGCATCATCCATTGATTAATTATGGAATTAAGAAACATATCATCTAGGAAACAATTGGTTGATAATATTTACATGCTTATATATCGATGATAATGAATAATTTCCCATGGATCTAGAGAAAAAACTGACAATTCGGGATTCCTAAATCGGTCAAAGGTTTCATAACTAATGAGATATATAGGAGGGTGAAACGGTGATTAGAGGGAGTAAAACAAAATTATCTATAGTCTTCAGGTAAATTTGAAAGTTAATTTTGGTCAAAATTATATGTAATTTAATCTCATGGTTTGTATTAATTCCAACCTCAAACAGGTCACACTAGATCCAAAGTGGAGTCTTTTATAGATAGAATACCCACATAAAATTTATGAGCTATCAAGAGGGATCTACTAGCTACCAGGTAGCTATTTTTCATCATTTCCAAGGTAATTTCCCCCTACTCTCTACAAAATTATGTTCTTGGAATTATAGGTACTAAATTCTATCCTCCTACCAAAATATAACAGAGAAGAAAAATAATGAAAAATTGGATTTTATAAAACTAAAATATCACATATTGTTAACAAAAATAAAGATCTTAAAATCTTCCACCTCTTTTGACATCTAATAATTAATACATACAATCAATAGTAACTGCCTAAAAACATTGTCCTTGGGTCATGAAAATTAACCTCGATCATCCTGGTCTCTTTTTTGATATGTTTATATGCCATAGAATCCAGAAAAGTGCTACAATCTTTCGTCAATGTACCTTATCACTATGGTCAAAAATCTGCACTAGAATCTCAAAATCTGTTGTTTTAGGATCCATCTCAGCATCATCTATATCTATGACATGTGTAGGATTGGGGTTTAATTCTGGAGCTATTAATCATGAAGTATTATATACACACCTCTACATTGAGAAGGATTAACCAAGTGTTACGCCCTTATCCCATCTCACCCCATTATCTTGAACAATTATTTATAGAGTGATGTTTGAGTCCACAACTTATTAAAGTCGTTATCACTTAAATTGAGATTCAATCTCTTGAACCATTGGTCACATATAGAGAACCCAAAATTTATTCCTATCCAGTAGACATAAAGCATCATCCAAATATGGGATATGATCCACTTAATCGACAACAACAACACTCTATTGAAGGTAGGATATACCCTACATGGACCCAAAACTGCTCCATCACCCACCTCATTACAATAAAGTAAGGAATTAAATATACTCCCATAAATATTATTTTGTTAGTACATATGAAAAATTCTTAAAAAATATTGTTAAATATAAATTCAACTAATTCTAGGTAATCATACAACAATCCTCCAATGTCTTGTTCAGAATCACAAAGTATATCCTCTAATACATAAATATTATTCTCATATTGTTCATAAATATAGATATGGTACACTATTCTCAGTCTTGTATATTTCCCTACAGGAATCTATAGTGTCTTACAAAACAATAGTGTGAAATTTGAATACATACGATACAATATTATCAATGTAACTCCCAATAAGTGTATATTGTCATGGATGTAAAACATTCCCTGATCACCTACTATGTGATTTCATTTATTTTTAAGTTACTGAGTCGCCTATTTAAACTAATCAAGAATCACCAAGACAATAACAATGGTCCACATGACCCTGGATAAGCACATCAAAAGATCCATCAAGGCTACCTTAAATAGAAAAAAAGGAATAGGTTTTAGAAGGATTAATCCACCCAGATGTTGGTGGTCTACATTAATCCTCATGATGGTAAGGCATTGAGGGATGAATCTAATAGTTTCTCTATAAATCTTAACATGTTTGTCCCTCAAGGATACAACATCCATCGATATGTATAGAATCCAAAAATAAAATCTTGACTGAATGATTTATGGATTAAAAATCTCTAATTTACAATGATCACACCATTATTATCTATAAACATATAGGGTATAGTTTCAACTCTTATTGGTTTCTTCAAAAACACACCTCCCATCGAGTCATTGTACTAAACATCTTTCACCTAGTCAATAATAGAATATATGGTCTCTATAGTAAAAAAAGCATTCAATCATTGATATTATGGATTATCTATCTTCAAATTATATAATAATCTTATCATGTTCCATAACTACTCATAATAAATTTCACCAAGCTCATTATTCACCTATACTATAAGACTAAGAGATTATGAAATAATGTAACCCATACCAAGTGAATATTTTTTACCTTTGTAAAAATTATATAGATAGTCAACCCCAAACTGATATATTTAATTCATGTCTAACTGTGTAATTATATAAAGAATGATCCAGGGGTCAGTGTTGACAATAAACCTCACATCGGAGAGATAATTTCACCAACATATTTATTATTTGACCTCTACTAATAGAACCATGTTGTTAGTATTATAGTATATATCATGGGGATATTGATGATATGACATATAAGATACTAAATTCACTATATCTAACATTAATTATTTTTAACTAATATCTAATTCATTATAGTGTATAGCATAACCAATTTCCCATTCAGAAAAATAAATTTTGGAGTTATGCACAACCTCCACTTAAACTCTGGAAATGATTCTTCAAAGTTATCCCAAAACATTAATATCAATCATTTTTTCTTTTATGAGGTAATGAATGTAGATATATGAGAGATATCATGGATAAAATTTAGGTAGTATCCCATTCTACTAAAAATATTAGGATCTTGAACATGTTATAGGGATGTGAATCAGAAATCACTTCCTCTGCATTCTATATTTCAATGCTTATACCTATCTCAGAAATAGTGTATCCCTAGAAAATATGATACTATATCAAAATGATGCAATTGTATAGCTCAAAATATAGACATTGTGCCTAAAGATTACTCTGGACTATCTAATAATTTCTAAAACGCCTCTTATGTATCAATGAGTATATTAGGATATAATTAATGAACGTCACTATGAATGTGTATAGATATGGGTGTATTATCTTGTTAATTAGATACCTGATCACAATCAGTGGTTAATTTGGTCCAAAAGGATTCAATATGTACTTGTATAGACATGATCAATGATTATAGGAAAAGGATATCAATTTTCACAATCCCCTTATTTAAATTTTACTAATACAATAATAGTCAATGAAAATGTTCACCATATTATTGAGAAATATAGGGGCACTAAATAGTGATATACTAGAGTAAATAAATATATTATTCTCCATGTACTCGATTTTCACCTTAAGATCATTCAGCTCAGATTAATCCATATGACAATGGGGTATTAAAATAAGTTGCACTCCAGAAATAATCACTTTTTCAATGTCTACTCAAATATCATGGATAATTACTATAATTGCTTATTGAAATTCATCCTAATATAGATCTTTGTCCAGAGGAAAATATAAGGGAGAATCAATTGATCCAAATGAGAAAGCCTAAGTATAATTATGTACACTAATCATTCTAATATCACATATGTTATGGAAAACTATACCCACTACCATTTCTCATTTGTTAATCATAACATATTTCTCTCACAACACTAATGTAAACATCACCCTTATCTTATTGTAATCAATCTGTGAGTAGAAACTGGTCAACCTGTATATTCCAAGAATCACATAGATTTTATACATATTTTGAATCATAAATTCACATATACATTCAAAATTTTAAATGACTATAGGAAATAGTGGGAATAACTTAATATGTTCCACATTAATTAATCATAGTGTATTGAGGGAATGAATCACAAAAGATAATGTTAGCAGTATATAAATTACGATAATAAGAAGTTTATATATGTAATAATTAATGGTTTTGTCATACCACATAGATCCTTTAGAGTATTTATTAGATAATTGATATCCACAATTATTCTAACACATTCCATAGAATAGTAATGGTATTCAATGCTTTGGATGGATGAAAAATAATGTGTTTTAGAGTTATTGTCTGAATTGACAATTATTATAGTTGCCAACACCTATGACAACTAGTTTGCGAAATACTTCAATATGAATGAATCTTACCACCTAAAACATAAAGAAAGTATGATGGAAATATTATTGATATTCTAATAAAAATTTATGGGATGTGTAAGAAAATTATACCTTATGGGTATATTCCTGCATTCTTTCCATGTAGTCCCATTATACGACATCGAGGTAAAATTTAAAATTTTTCAAAAATGAACATCTATGAAGTATAATGATTTTAAGATATATCAAAACCAATATATGTGATATAATAAACATCCCCTTAGTAGATTATCCATATCCCAAGGTATAAACTAGAAAAACTCACTATGTTCATCATCCATTAATATTAGTCAGTATATATATATATACAAACTATATTAGAATCCTCGAGAATAACTAATAGTTCCAAATAATATAAAAAACTAAATGGTAAAGAAATATACCATTAAATCATATCACATAGTTATATCATAAAATGATAACACAATTATGAAAATAAATTAGATTTATAATATTCTTCACAAGAATATTTTTATATATTGAATGTGTTTCAAGGTTCCTAGTCATGACACATCAATATACCTGAAAATAAATTTTATCTATGTTAATTATTATGTTAAGGGTAAATAAATTGACCATTACACATGAGTTTTCCATGAAAATTGAGAATCCCAAACATGAGCAGCATATAGTGAATCTACTTTCTACCATGTCCCATATTAGTCCAATAAAAAATATAGAAATCTATGCTCAGATACAATTTTGTATTGCAATAACCTAGAAGAATACGTATGAATGGGAGTTCTAAATGAAATATTCCTAGCACCACTATAAACAAAAAGTTGATCCCTATTAGTGTGGGTCAAAGTACATTAGTGTGGATAATATATTTAACACTATGATATTTTATGATATATTCTTATTTAAATGGAAATTATTTTTCTAATAGCATTATTTAAATTAATAGTCGAGTTTAAAAGAAATAAAATAGATATATTATTATTCAAACAAGAAAATTATTACTATAATGTTATAATTGGTGTTATAAATTAGAATATATACATTATAAAATATATTTATAATGGTTTTATATTTTTTTAAATCATTGATAAATATGTAATTAATTATATAAAATGATTTATTCATTCAATAATAGATTTCCTTCGTTAACATGTTTTATCCATTTTTACAAATATTATAATTAGTGTCTACCACATTTGGAAATTATATTTTTCAAAGGATTCCATTTCTAACATCATTATATTATAATAATCTTTTTTAAGTTTTGGTATTTATATGAAAATATTATATTTTAATTGAAAAGTGATAAAAATGATTTTTATAGTATAAAGGTTTTTTATTTCTGGAATTTTCAATGTTCCATTTTTTTTAAATTGTTTCCAATTAATTTCACATTATGAAAATTATTAATAACTTGATTAATTCAATTAGATTAAATTTTATTTTTTTAACTTGGATTAAAATAATTTTACTTTATTGGTAGTTTTTTAGACAGAAAATATTTTTATCTATTTTTCTCATTTCATATTATTTTAAATTCAGCCACTAATATTAATTTTATATCATATAATTGATTTCTTATTTGGATAGATTATAATGAATAAAATTAATAGTTATATCATATTTTGTGGTAATTTTTTAATAGTAAAATTACTAAACATTTGTTACTGTAGCAGAAGATATAAAATTGGAATAAAATTGTCAGTTTGAGATTTAAAATATATTAAAAAAATTCAATTCATATATTTTAATTTATTTTACAATATGAGAAACATTTTATGTGTTAAATATTTTTTTAAATGTTATTTTTAATTTTGTTACATAATTAGTAGTTTTAGGAAGATAAGTTGTATTTTATTCATGTTAAGTACTATTCATGGGTCATTGAATTCGATGAATGTTTGCAGGACTTATTTAGTTTTATATTCAACAAAATTTTAAAAAACCATTAATAATATATTATCTAACAAAAAAATTCTCGGAATAATATATATTATTTTACGTATAAAGTCCTGGAAATTTCAAGGAATTTTTTTTTCTTAAATTCTTTCAAATTTTACGAGTCCCCATTTTTTGACGATGCCAGATTCTGAGGCCCGGTATGCTCGGAATCAATTTCTGATGTATTGTTTAGGTACCTTCAGTAAACGCACGTACGGGTTTTTCTATCTTTTGAACCGGTGCTCGGAATTGAAATCTGATGCCACAGATAAACTCACAGCACCGGTAATTGCTTATGGGGACCTTTACCGCAGTTGCGTTTTATGCTGGTTGAGAGTTAATTATTTGCGAAATTGGAAATAGTTAAATAAAATTGTAGAACACAAATTTTATTTTTCTATGGTAGTTATATCCTACTAGGGAGAAGTTATTGGTGGGGCCCACACCCCCAAAACATCCCATTTGTGGATATTTTTGAGGTGGGGCCCACACGAGCCCCAACCATTCATCTCCTCATAACTCCCCTCAAACTCCCTTAAACCCCTGTTTAATTCATGGTAACTTCGCCTTTTAATTTCTAGACTCTTCACCTTTCACATGGTCATTAATATGACAACCAATTGGATATCATTGTGTTTTTTAGGTTTTAAAGAATTTTTTCAATATTTCCATAATCATATAATTGGTTTTTTTATTTCATTATTTTTCATCAAAGGATTTTGGAAAATATTCATAAAAAAAATTTATTTGAGTTCATTGATATTTTAATTTTAAAAAATTAATCCTGAAATATTGTTTTTCAAAAACATTCATATATGATTTTTTTTGATAAAATATGATTTTCATATAGAATAAAATTACTAATATTTAATTTATTAATGAAAATCTGTTTTTAATAAATATGAATAAAAAAAGATAATTTTTGGAATAAAATAAACATTTCATAAAATGGAATAAATTTAAATAATTAATTCTCAAAAATAATAATTTTAAAATAATATTTATTAAATTTTTGAAAAATGAAATTTATGGAACATTCATGGAATAAAAATTTCCAGAAGAAAATCATTTAGTGAAAATTAATTCATCTTGGATCAAAATAGTGATTGATAATTATTATGAATCATATTTAATGGCTCTTAAAGGATGAATTGAATTTATAATTTTAATGGAAATGATTTTCTATGATATGAAAAACAATTATGAGTTGAAATTATTTAAAAGAACTCAAATAGTTGAAGAGAAGTTAGGTGGCACTATGATCATAGGTAGATATCATTTGAATTTTATTTATGTGATTCTCAAAATTTTAATTGTTGGAAAATTTAATTGAATTATTTATCTTCATGTATAACTGATTAGTGTTTTCATTTTTTTTAAATATGTGTTAGTTTTTTTATGATAATAAATGATATTTATTTGTAAAATAGTATTTTTAAGGATTTAGAAAGTATTCTATATGTAATTGATTACATGAAAATTAATAAATAAAATAATTTAATACATAAATGTGATGTTGAGACATGGTAATGTGATTAATATTACTCCTCTCATCATATATATCCTGATTTGTGTTAATAGATTGGATTTACTATGGTGTTATTGAATGACCTGATATATTTTTTGATAAAACATATCGAAGAATCTTGTTTTTGGGAGAGGAATAAAATATTAGGGTAGAATATTATTTGGTGGTTTTTTCTAT
This sequence comes from Viscum album, assembly GCA_963277665.1. Taxonomy (NCBI): domain Eukaryota; kingdom Viridiplantae; phylum Streptophyta; class Magnoliopsida; order Santalales; family Viscaceae; genus Viscum; species Viscum album. The sequence goes on from OY728145.1 coordinate 1,646,089,803, forward strand.
TATTGATAGATAAGATTCAATAATATATATATATATATATTCTCAAGGTCAAACATATCATTGATTTGTTTATTTTTAATATACTACATTTATTAGCACTATTTACATTTTAATATGTACTACATTTCATTATAATTTTTAATATGTGAAACTTATTTTATATATTTTTATTAATTGAGAAATATATGAATTGTTATTTTTTAATTTTTAAAAATATTTCTCAACTGAAAAATTTATATAAAAATTATGGATGGAATAAACATATATAGAATAGTTATTGAGACTCTTTTATCCATATTTGGTCATTATTAAATGATGTCAAAGAAATGTGTTTGAGGTAAATTATTAGTATGTGTGACAAGAAATGAGAGTGTGATCATTCGAAAAAATTTTGTTATTTATAAGATAAAGAATATATGAACCCTTTATAGTGATACAATAGTTTTTATTATGTTTTGGATTATGAAATAATTTAGGGGATATCATATTGGATATTGATTCATATTCTCTATAATTCTATACAACCATGATGGTATCACAACATGTGTGGAGGAGTTCAATATTATCGAAATCAACCCAGTGGGGGGAAAATATACTTGTTATGTGAGGCATATAAGCATCATGAGTGAAAAAAGGATTGAACGTGCCTTTGGGAATTACAATGTACTTGAGTGTTGGAAATCTATATCATGCATCACCATTGCTAGGTATAACACGAACCACCATCCAATTTAATAAACTTCATTGGTAAGGGCGATAAGCTTCCTATTCCATTTCAATTTAATAATTCCTAGACTCCCCTTCTATAGTGCTCCCAAATTGTTAAGGATATGTGGACCATGGTGGACCATAATAGAAATACATTTGCATGCATTCATAATCTCAATGTCCTCAAGATCAAGATGAAATAGTGGACTAAACAATGATTCAGCATCCTCAATCAAGATATTGATACTATCGAGAACAACGTTCAGGAAATTCATGAATACATCTCTAAAGGTGACTTTAATGGGGACCTTGCACTAGAATCCATAAAGTCCTATGAGCTGAACAACCTTATCTGACATAAAGAAATCAATCATAGAGAACTGTTCAGAGTCATGTGACTCACATATGGAGATAGAAACACCATATTTTAAATTCCTATCAAAGATTCAAAAAATTTATTACTCCCTTATCTCTATTAAAATATGTAGAAAAAATTTTGGAGGACCGAAAAAGCCTATCACGTCATATTGTATCTTACTATGTGAATATATTTTATGTTCCAAGGAAAAAAGATGAAATAATGGAAGCTATAATTACCAATCATGTTACTAAGGCTGGTAACATTCTTCTAAATTCAGTTCCCCTAGATTTGGAAATCTGATTTTTCCCTTTTCATTTCAAAAGGGACAACTCACTGGGACTAGATGGCTTCACAAATCACATATATCAGTTATGTTGGGATATTATTCACCATGATGTGAGTAGATTGGTTAATCATTTTCCCTGATTGATCTATCACCCCAATATTTAATGTTATGTTAATTACATTAATACCTATATTGGAGAATTCTAGTGATGTTAGTCAATTCAGAGTAGTTTCATTGGTAAATACCATCTACAAGATCATCACTAAAATTCTTGCTAATGGTCTCAATCATGTTTCTAAAAATATTTTTTATGTAATCGGTTTGGATATGTTAAAGGGAGGAATATTTAGGATTTCCTATTAACTACCTCTAAATGTGTGGTTGTATTTAAAAAGTCAACAAGAGGAGGAAATATTGCTCTAAAAATGAGATATAAAAGGTGTTGAAATCTCTGTGAGATTGTTATTTTAATAATCGCAAACCGTAGTTTAATTTATTTCAATTTAGACTTTTGTTCAAATTGTTCTATATATGTTTAAATATGTTTAAATCATGTCTACTTATGTTTATCTATGTTAATTTATATTTTATGGTTGACCTGGAAGTATTCTGTATTGAACAGACACTTTGTGAGAATTCCATTTCTTGACTCACCGTTAGTTATTTTCTTGTCGCACCGATGATAAATGGTCGCACCGATGATGAATGGTCGCACTGATGATGAATGGACGCACCGATGATGAATGGTCGCACATATGATGAATAATCACACTGATGATGAACGGTCGCATAGATGATGAACGGTCACACTGATGATGAACGGTCGCACCGATGATGAACGGTCGCACCAATGATGAATGGTCGCACTAATGATAGGAACTGTCGCATCGGTGACAATGGTCGCAACATCATAGGTTTCATCAAGGAGCTACTGATGATGATGTTACTGATACCGATGATCAAGGAGCTACTGATGCTGATGTCACTGATACTGATAATCATGAGCTACCGAAACCGATGAAGATTAAAAATGACTCACCGATATCATGACTCACCGATAGTCATGAAAACTGTTTGAATTTCTATAAACTCTTATTTAATTCCAACTGTCATATTTGATGTTTTTAATGCAATTAATAATATTTATTGTTAGTTTTTTTCATGTCAGGGGATCGTACCTCGTACCTATGAAAAGGCAATCATTCTCATTGCTAGAGCTCATGGAATAAGAAAAGGAAGATTGAGTTGCAGTAAAAGTGTTTGTGTGAAAAGGAATAGAGAGAGAATTATTCCATGAACATACACACATGAAAAGAAGAACAAATGAGGAACTTGAAGTATACATTGAAAGATCTTCAATGAAATCTCATGCATGCTACCAAGCACTACTGAAGAACATATGAAGAACACTACAAACAGGAGAACATACTCACTTGTGAAGAACACCTAGCTGAACCATGATACTCTGTTTTTCAATAGAAAAACCAGAGAAGGACTCAGAAGCATTTCTGATGAATCCAACGAGTCCATAGTTGCACAACTAATCTCTATAGCATTTTAAACACTTACAAACTCTCTCTAAGTGATTTATTTATTTACATTTTGAGTAGTGTCTGTACTCTATAGTTTACACACACAATGTCTCCTATGCTGATCTGGTGGATACAAAATCCTCATTCCAAACTCCATAAATCATAATGTATCCCACTGACAATAGTGGTAGAGGTCAAGTGAGATATGGACATCATGTGTGTTGTTGTCTTTGTTTTCCCATAAAGAACTGCGGTAGAGGTCATAGGATCTGGACAGTATTCAACTGTAGTGAACCCCGATCCAGGGTGTGTATAGAATTTATATAAATTGGTTGAGAGGACTATGTCTCAACATGAGACTGAACCTCTTGGTTATATCTACTGTGATTTTTTAGTATAATTCTAAAGTATTCTACATATATCTTTTATATTTCACTTCTATTACTTTGAAATACAAAACTATTTTAATGTTACATTGATAGTTAAATTAGTAAGTGTTTATACTTTTTGTGAACCAGCAGGTTTCCTTCATAAGTTAATTTCATCATGTTATTAAATTGACTGAGATCTTATCAATCATTAAAAATCCAATTGAACATTTACAATCTATATAAATTCACTATAGTTTAACTTTGTTTTTAAATTGGGGGATTTTAATAGAAATACTTTTTAACATAAATTTTAATTGGAACTCAATTCACCCCCTTCTTGAGTATCCACTCTGACCAACACTCGGTATCAGAGGATATTTTTTGTTTATCCATGTTTTCAAATACTCTGTTTTTCAACTGTGATTTTAGTTATATTTTAAAGATCATAAATATGTATTTTTTCTAAATTTTATCTCTTTAAATTTATTTTCTAAACTCTAGTTATGGATAATAGACTAGAAAGTGATGCTATCAATGAGCCACCTTTCTTTAATGGCACAAATTATGCCCAGTGGAAACCGAAAATGAAAATTAATTTAGAAAGTATGGGATTTCATATCTGGACTGCTATAGAAATTGAATATAAGATTCCAACAACTTTTAGAATTACTTGGGATGAAGCTACTAAGACATCTTACAATAATAATTATAAATATATGAATTCTTGTACTGTGCTTTAGGATATGAAGAGTTCAATTAAATATGTTCTTGTAAAACTGCATATGAAATATGGGATACTATGAGTGTGTCTCGTGAAGGAACAACTAATGTTAATGAAATGAGATTAAATTCATATACTATTAAATATGATAATTTTAAAATGAATACTGATAAACCTATCTCTTCCATGTATCTGAGGTTAAATGAGATTGTCAATACAATGATCTCTCTTGTAAAAGATGTCAGTGCTAAGGAAAAAATCATTAGAATATTGATATGTCTACCAGATCGATGGAGAGGAACTTCTTTTCAATTATAGAATCATGTGACATAAGCAAGATACCAGTTAATGAGATCATTGGTAAGATTGTTATGTATGAGGAAGAACTCATGTGAATAAGGAGGAGGATGATGAACCTAAAAATAATTCTGTATATTTTAGATCTACTGCTTCAAAGAGCAAGGACAAAGACAAAGTTCAAATACAAACTGAAAGGGAAACAATTGAAGATTCAGACTCTGACAGTACTGCTGAGATGGCTCAAATAGCCAAGAGATTCATGAAGTTCAATAGGAAAAAGAAATTTTTCAAAAAATCTAATTACAAAGGAGAGTATGACAACAAGGGTCATTGGAAGAAGGATTGGAAAAATCCTGACAAGAATGATGAAGTTGTCTGCTATGAATGCAAAAGGAAAGGTCACATTAAAGCAGACTGTCAACAATTGAAGTTCAAGAAGAAACATGACTACAAGGACAATAAGTATAAGAGAGCTATGAAAGCTACTCAGAGTGCTTCATAAGGCAACACAAGTGAATATAAAGTTTCTTATTCTGAAAAGAATCATTCCAACATGGGCTTCATGACCAATACCTCTGAGGTACTTGTTTCCCCTATGCTGAATGATTATAATTCTGGAACTAATTATGAATCTGAAAACTTGTCTAGTGAGTATTAATATTGTAATATGCTAGAAGAAATATGTAATGAATATAAGGAAAGTACAATGACTTAAAGAAACAACATGCTCTCACCTCAAATGCTAAATCATTACTTGATATAGAAAAGGAAAAGATTGCTAAATTGTTAACAAAATAATGATCTGAAGTTGTCTAATAAGAAAATAAGGAAATACATAGAAAAATTTACAAATGGAAAGGATACTCTAACTCAAATGCTAGGAAAACAAGTGGCACCAAAATATACCACTGGAATAGGCTATCATCCTGGATAGAGATAGCTTACTAAGACTAGATTTATTCCTAAATCTGGACAAAATTGTGCTAGTTCTAGTTATGGTAATTCATATGCCTCAACTTGTTATTCACAAATTTATAGATCAAATATAGTTTATTTTCAAAATATGTTGAGTCACTCAATTATATGATACTAATAAGATAAATTTTCATATCTAAAGCTTTGAGTTCAAACCTATCTGGACCCAAGAAGATCTGGGTACCAAAATCATTTTCCATCTAAACCTATTTTGTAGGAGACCTGCTTGATGAGTTCTAACAAGAAGTTATGGTACTTTGACTACGGATGTTCAAGGAACATGTCTCGATATTATTCAAGAATTAAAATCATAATAATGGTTGATGGAGGATATGTCACCTTAGGTGATAATTCTAAAGGAAAAATCATCTTCCTAGGACAGATTGGTAACACTGATTCAGTTTTGATTTCTAATGTCTTATTTGTTGATGGACTTAAATATAATCTGTTAAGTATTTCTCAATTATGTGATGATGGATTTTATGTGAAATTTGAAAATGACTCTTGTAATATTTTAAACTCTAAAAATGTTTTAGTATTTTCTGCTTTGATAAATGATAATGTTTATGATGTTGATTTAAATTCGTTATCCAAAAGATAGGTTACTTGTTTAAATTATTTTCATAAAGAATCTTGGATTTGGAACAGAAGATTAGGACACTGCAATATGCATTCACTTAGAAAACTGACTAGTAAGAACTTAGTTAGAGACTTACCAAAACTGGAATTCCCAAATGACAAAGTTTTTACCCCTTGTCAAAAGGGAAAGCAACATAAAGATTCATTTAAATCAATAAAAGAAGTCTCGACTTCTCAACTTCTCGAGTTGGTTCACATGGACTTGTTTGGACCTTCTAGAGTTTCTAGTTTAAATGGGACGCACTATGTCTATGTTCTAGTAGATGAATTTTCTAGATATTCTTGGGCATACTTTATAGCTCACAAGAGTGAAGCATGTTCTTACATTATTAAATACTCAATGTCTGTAGAAAACCTTAGTGGACATAAGATTAATACCCTGAGAAGTGATCATGGCTGTGAGTTTGAAATTCATGAATTTTAATCTTATTTCTCACACAATGGCTATAGTCACAACTTTTTTGCTCCTAGGAAACCTCAGCATAATGGTGTAGTAGAAAGAAGTAATAGAACCCTTTTGTAAATAACAAGAACCATGCTTAATGAGTATGACCTACATATTTATTTTTGGGCTGAAGTAGTGAATAAAACTTGTTATATTATCAATAGAGTCTTAATTGGACCCATTCTCAAGAAAATCCCATATGAACTATAGAATAATATAAAACCCAATGTTAGTTACTTTAGAGTCTTTGGATGCAAAGTCTTTATTCTTAATAACAAGGATAATATTGACATGTTTGCTTTTAAGAGTGATGAAGGAATTTTTCTTGGTTACTCATTAACTAGAAAAGCATATAGAGTCTTTAACAAAAGAACCAAATGTGTGGAAGAATCTGTTCACATCAAATTTGATAAAACTGATCCACATGAACCTAAACCATCTATAAAAAATCTTAATGAATATTTTAGTATTCTAGACCTTAATGATAAAACTAAAAACCTACTGTAAAAACATCCATTTCTAGACATATGCCATAATCTGCTTCTGTTGAACCCGAACCTATAGATGAACCTGGATTTCTAGTCCTACCTTTACTTGATCAACTAGGATTCTAAAGAATCATATTTTAGATGTTTTTGTTGGTAATCTTGATAGAGGGACACAAACTAGAGATTCTCTAAGAAACAAGGTTGAACATCAAGCATTTCTTTCATAGCTAGAACCTAAAAACGTCAATGATGCAATCAATGAAGAATTTTGGGTAATAGATATGCAAGAATAACTAAATCAATTTGAAAGAAACAATGTCTGGGAATTATTGGACTGTCCTATGGATAATTTGACAATATGAACTAAATGGGTTTCTAGAAATAAATCTGATGAGTCTAGAAACATAGTTAGAAACAAAGATAGATTAGTTTCACAAGGATAAAGTCAAGAGGATGGTATATACTGTTAGGAAACCTTTACACCTGAAGCTATATTAGAAGCTATTACGATTATACTTTCCTATGTTGCTCATCTGAATTTCATGTTATATAAAATGGATGTTAAAAGTGATTTTATAAATGGTTTTATTATTGAAGATGTTTTTGTTAAACAACCTCCTAGATTTACTAATCCTAATTTTCCAAATCGAGTTTTTAAACTTTCTAAAGATTTATATTGTTTAAAACAATCTCCAAGGGCTTGGTATGATAGACTAATAAGTCATATTATTTCAAAAGGTTTTACTAAAGGGATTGCAGATCCAAATATTTTTATTAACATAATTTCGAAAGATTTTTTGATAATACGAATCTATGTTGATTATATTATTTTTGGATCTTCTATAAATGCTTTATGTACTAATTTTTCAAAAAGTATGCAAAATGAATTTCAAATGAGTTTAATGGGAGAACTCAAATATTTTATTGGATTTCAAGTTTTTCAAAATGAAAATAGTATTATTTTGAATCAATGGAAATATACAAAGGATATTTTAAAACGTGTTGGTTTTGATAGTATTAAGGAAAGTGATACTCCTATGAGTACTGTTTGTAAATTGGATATAGATGAAACTGGGAAATCAGTGAATCAAACCAATTACAGAGGTATGATTGGAAGCTTACTTTACCTTATGACTAGTCGAACAAATATTATTTTTAGTGTGTGTATGTGTGCAAGATTTCAAGCTAATCCTAAAGAATATCATTTTCTTGCTATTAAAAGAATTTTAAAATATCTTAAACATACTAAAAATTTAGGTCCGTTTTATCCAAAAAGTCAATCTTTTGACTTAATGAGTTATTCAGACGCTGACTTTGCTGGTTTCAAGTTTTATAGAAAGAGCACATCTGGAACATGTCATATTTTAGGAAAGTCCCTGGTATCTTGGTGTAGTAAGAAACAGAACTCCTTTTCATTATCTACTGCTAAAGAAGAATACATTGCTGCTGGTAGATATTGTGTACAAATTCTGGGGATGAAACACACTCTTTTGGACTATGGATATGATTTTAAGAATGTTTCAATAAACTATGATAAAACTAGTACAATTAACATATCAAAGAACCATGTGTCTCTGTAGAGACCCTAAGATTAATGTACATGGACATTACATTACTTTTTCGGAATACTTATTACATAACAAAAACACACACACAAGGACCGTAATAGTTTAATGTCTTTGGAAACTCGGAATATAATCTTCTAATCGTGGTGGATGATCTTCAACATCTCCCATTAAGATCTTATTTTTTTTCTAAACCTAAATCCTTTCTTTATGTCCTAGGGAAAAGAAAACAAAAAAGGGTGAGCTCAAATGCTTAGTAAGGGTAAACAAAAGAAATATCAATCATGTCATATTCATAAGAACATATCTTTTAGAAATCTTAACCTGCATAAGAGATCATAATTTCATAACATGGGATAAATCATAGTAGTGAAATTTAATCCCAATAGTCATAACTTAAAACATGAAACTTTGTTGCATACACACATAATCATAGAGAATCATTTCTTGTTAGTAAAGACTCATTGCCAAGACTATCTTAGTGGACAAAGTCCCTTTCTGAACCGAGTTCATTCCTCGTTTCAGTCCTATTTCACTGAACCGGTATAACCTACTGTTCCAGCCATGTCTATCTCATGAGATATATAATCTTTACCAAATGCATTGGAGGGAGATATAGTTCCCACCCATCTCATAATGATACCATTCTTATGTGTGCCACAAAATCATAAATCATACATCATTGCATAACCCATTAATAACGATGGGAATCTTAAACATCATGACATCATAAAATAATTCATATAAGATCAAGGAATTCAAAAAAATAATTCCATCACAACATAATAAAATAAATGTAATAATAGGGATTAAAATAGAACCCTTTATTATCTTATATGGAAAATAATTTTGATAAAACACTTGAACTCCATTCTTGAGGAAAATATCCTTTCTACTTCAAAAACACTTTTCCTTTCTTAACATGTCAAATAATTATAAACTAAAAGAAGTTGATTAAAAATAAACTTGATAACTTGTAAAGGAAGATTCTTGGAAATAATGTTTTAAAAATCCATTCATGTCGTATAAGTTAAAAAAACATTCTTCTCATACTTTTTTCAGAAAAGTCAAAAAGTACCTCGTACGAAAAACGACAAAAGATTCCTTTTATATCTTTTACTAAAAACTCTACGAAGGGTAAAATTGGATTTAAAAAATTGTAGGTGGATGGAAATAATATTACATATTGAGAAAACATGGATGTGGATGATAAAATACACCCCAGTAAATACCAAAGTATAAACAATCTCGGATAAAAAAATGAGATTGTGATATTTCCCTTACCTTAGGTCTGATATGCTTCGTAAGTGTCCGAACCACCTGTATAATTATTTAAATAATGTTATTGACTTATTCCAGAATCATACTTAGTGTTATGAAATCATATATGGTCATATTATTATCTTCTTATTAGTAATATTTCATTACTACTTATTATTCGGGTGTTTATTACTTTTTGTTCTTATGCGTGTTTGTCGAATAAATTCTTATTCTTCTCTTTAGGTTATAGATACCTCATTTTCAGAATGGTATTAGTGTACCATATATCATATTAATTAATTCAATTCATTTATATAATAATTATGAAATGAATATCATGTAGAACGAGTCGCATCACATCGTGGAGACGGTATTCCGTACGTATGCACGAGTGGTGATATCATTCCTATGATTGTGGAATTGTATTGGAGTGTATGTATACTATTTCAGAATCAATATCACTTTAAATTATTCATATATAGTTATTATTTACACCATTATACCCATACAAGTAAGGTGGTGGTGGAAAATAGATTGCACCACGACGTGGAGACGGTATTCAGTACGTACGCACGCGCGATGATTTCGTTTTTCCGTAGGATGGATAGAAGAAGTTGAAGAAGAAATAAATTGAAAAAGATCGGTAATGGATATTACCTCTTTTTGACGCGCCTTTTCTTAACCTCCACTTAAAGAATTAAGGATGGACTTTGAAGAAGACCAGGACCTCTAGGATGATACTAGGGAAGTGGAGAAGAGATTTTGGTAGGGTTTGGCCGAGATTTATTGCTCAAATTGGTGTGAGGAGGAGAGGGAGGAGGTGCCCTTTTATAAGGGATGAGAGGGGAACCTTAGGAAAATCTCAAAATATTATTTTATATTAAGGTCAAATTAAGTTTATAATTGTTCCAAAGGGTCTTATTTTGAAGCTAAAGTGGGGATGGGTCGAAATCCTCTCATCCAATAGGATTTAGACAAGTTTAGGGTATTATTTTAACCTTATCAATTATATTTAACTCTAAGTTAAATAATTTAACTTTTACTGTGTCTTTTTGGTTTCTTACACTATATGGTTAATAAACTTACTATATCAAGTCAAAAGAACCCCAATTTGTTTATTATTAATATATATAACCTTATCTAAGTCATTTGGACGAACCATATATTTTTAGGAATAAAATAACAATTAATAATATAATATTTGTTTTAAAAACTAATTTTTGTCAATTTTGACACTATTTGGTACATGATTTTTATGAAATTCATAACAGAATTATAAGTTCGAACCAAGTTACTTATATCAAAAATAACATTTCATATTAACCTATAAAATTAACGTAAGTCATAAAAATTCTCAAAGTACATTTATTTGGGCATTTATAACATCAATTATGTCAATATTTCATTAATAAGACAATTACTGGATCTTCTTTGTGTCATAATAAATGATAATTATTTAATCCCTAAAAATTCTAAATAAATTCCTATGATGTAGATAATTGTATTAGCTTTCTGGAGACTATTCATGTTTGAAGTTTCATGATGTTTATCACTAAATTAAAATTATTATACTTATAAGATTTAAGAAAGTGACATGTTGTCACATTCTTTGGTTTTAATAATAATTAAATTGTTTTCATGGAAAAAAGTCCATAAAATGAATCTAATCCGACCCTTAGGTTATATGGCTACACTTTTAGCCATCCAATAGGATTTTTTCAAGTGTTAGGGTAATTTTATAATCTTATGTTTACCCTTAATTACCCGATTTACCTTTAACTATAGTACATAAAATTTACCGTAGTTACTATTCACAATGCCCAAAAATAAAACGTAGCTTATTAAAATAATTTGGACCCACTGGTTCCAAATATGGAATCCATTTTTCCAAATTCAATACAAAAAATATGCATAAATTAAATTAAAATTAATCCTGTTGTCGAAAGAAAACGGGTTTTTCTTTAAAACATTGCAAAAGATTGAATTGTTTTAACCTACGAATTCAAGGTAAAATCAATTCTAATGACATACATTATATTAAATGGTAAAAATATATTATATTTATACTTTAAAACCATTAAATATTATAATTTAACCACATAAGATATTACGATGAAAAAAGTTGTTTTTATTTAAAATATAGCGTCTTTTACTATTCATTAAAATATGAAAGTTATCGGAAAAATATCAAAACATTATCTATTGTAAATTTTTATATCCTGATTCAAAAGAAGAATTCTATTTTTTCATATTTAACATATAAACATGTCAAAAACTAGATTTAAAGTGGGTGCGCCATCAAAAGGCGGAAAAACTGCATTTTTTGAAAAATACTTATTTTACCCGAAAAATTTATTTTTTTCTTATAACATGTTATAGAAAATGTATAAGATGAATAATAATTCAAAATTTAGTTAATAGTATTCATAACGGCTAGTTCATGACAATATTATAATAATATATCATTGTTTATTAAAACCCGGTATTGCATACAACACACGCTATCGAGGAAGGTCGTGATTGCGTGTAATGCAAGCCAAGTCAGGGTTGCGTGTTGTGAAAGAATCCTTAATTGTTTCTTATAATAGAATCCAACCATATTTCATTTATACATTGAATATATATATATATATATATACTCAATGTTTCATAGAATAACTATTATCAAAATTGTGTGTAACACAATCCAAGAATAGTGTTGCGTATACTGCAAGCTAATACGGTGTTGCGTATAGCGCAAGGTAATCTTGATGTAGCATACAACACAAGACATTAATGGAATTAAAAGAATATTTTTCATAAAATCTCGGGGTGTTACATTCTACCCCCCTTAAAATGAATTTCTCCCTCGAAATTCGTCGGGGTTATAAATGGTTTACTATTCAAAAGTTTCTTTAATAGAAACCCTCATTGTAAAAAGGAATACCAAAACCAATCTTTAAAAACAAAAGTATGAAATGTAAAGGTTACCCAAATAAACTAATCACTAGGTTTCCACATAGGTGAAAATATGGATATGGAAGAGAAATCTAACCATCTAGTTCTGATGGAGAGTGGTAGAGAACATGGCTATGAAAAAGCCAACAATCACAAAGCTATTGATTTGTGATGATCTAAGGTACCATCTGATTAATCAGATATAAGGAAACTAGGACAAAATTTTTGGTTTTCAAGATCATTTCCCCAAAGTTGATGAATTAAATGAAATACTTGCATGATTTTGGAACAATCTCACTGTTTTTTGTGAATTGAACAATTTCTACTTCATCACTTAAAGAAATGAAGTTTAATTTTTTATTCGTGATGTGTTAGCAGATCATGTGATATAATGATGGGTCATTCCATATATTTCAAACAAAAGTTTAGCAATAGTTATCAAATATACATAAGTCCGTCTTTGTTGAGGCTAATCGTATACGATTCCAAGAATGAACCTATACTTCATATATCCTACCGCAAAATAAAATAAAACTAGTTTCTACTAAACGGGGACTTCCTGTACGCCAGTGGTAGGCGATAAAGTCCAGTCGCACTTCGGTTGTGGATTCGATTCCCACAGCCTTGTTCGACGTGATGGGCTATCGCCCGTCCTGCAGGTTGTCCTTTTTCTAAAGCTATATTACTATAACATCCCATCAATAATATAGAAAAAAGTTCTATCCTAACTTCTATCCAAAATAATCCATTCCAATCTTTAGGCTTATCTAAAATACTTCGTTCCAAGATCATAGTATAAAGAAAATGATTACTTGAAATGTCATCAACCAACCATCATTTATCTCCCATTATCTTGTTGGTCACATTCCAATCATGTGAATACCGTAATCATGTATTCTCTTGAAAAATTAATACCCATTAAACCTTAGTGAAAACATGAATGTTGTCAAAAGATAACTCTTTACACATACCAAAATCCAAAAATTCTATATAGTCAAACCATGATATAACCTTCTCCATATATCAGTCATGAGCTCATGAATACTATCAAACATTTAATTTTCTCCTTATCCCTTCATTATGCGCATATCATCTACTTTCCAAAAATACTGGTACCATTCATCACATACTTTCAAAACTTAAGGAAAGACAACAGTGTAACAATCATTAGATTTATCTTTATTCCATAGTACCATGAGATTACTTATACAACATTACACTTGATAAACATGTAATCATTCCTCTACATTCTTAAACCATTGACTGAGCTTCAACAATTCTTTCATCTCACATATCATCTGAAGTCTCATCATCATCATCAACATAAATACTAACTATACGACCATATTGATTCTCTTCATGAGACTTTCCCTTAGGACATTGGTTTTCATAATGCCCGTACATTCCACATTTAAAAAATTTAACCATTGTTGAGGTCGTAGAAATACCATTATCCTCATCCCTGGTGTTAACTGAACCTTTTCCTTTGCATTTACGGGCATTGTGTCCTTCTTTTCCACACCCAAAGAATCTTCCAGTTCCTTTGAAACATTATCCTTGATGCCTCTACCCAAATGATTTACATAGGGGAAATTGAACTTTATTTCCACTATGATCATCATGAAACTCCATCTTTCTCTTATTAACCGAGTCAGGAAACTTACAAAATTTTACTTTATTGATCATATTATGAGATTGCCGATTCGGCATAATAATGATGTTTGGACCTCCAAATCCCATTTCATTTGGTTTCTCATGAAGAATATCATTCCATTGTCCATCATATCCTCCATTATCGTGAATCATCTTGCTTCCAGCCATTTTCTAAAACCCAAAAAGAATAGTATGAGAGGCAAAAATCACAATAAATGGGGAGTAACTGCAATATCTAACATCTTTGGTTTAATATAATATCTTTACCATAGTTCTAGGACTATATACTATTTGTATACTTATCCTTAGGGACATCCCTAGACATACCGTAGAATTATCTCTAGGGATCTCACTAACGTTTTCACATCCTAGTTTCCAAATGTTGACTAAACCATTCCTCTGATACCAACTATAGAGACCCTAAGCTTAACGTACATGGACATTACATTACTTTTTCGGAATACTTAGTACATAACAAAAACACACACACAAGGACCGTAATAGTTTAGTGTCTTTGGAAACTCGGAATATAATCTTCTAATCATGGTGAAAGATCTTCAACATCTCCCATTAAGATCTTTTTTTTTTCTAAACCTAAATCCTTTATTTATGTCTTGGGGAAAAGAAAACATAAAAGGGTGAGCTCAAATGCTCAGTAATGGTAAACAAAAGAAATATAAATCACGTCATATTCATAAGAACATATCTTTCAGAAATCTTAACCTGCAAAAGAGATCACAATTTCATAACATGGGATAAATCATAGTAGTGAAATGTAATCCCAATAGTCATAAAATAAAACATAAAACTTTTTGGAATACACACATAATCATAGAGAATCATTTCTTGTTAGTCAAGACTCATTTCCAAGACTATCTTAGTGGACAAAGTCCCTTTTTGAACCGAGTTCATTCCTCGTTTCAGTCCTGTTTCACTGAACCGGTATAACCTACTGTTCCACCCATGTCTATCTCATGATATATAAAATCATTACCCAATGCATTGGAGGGAGATATAGTTCCCACCCATCTCATAATTATACCATTCTTATGTGTGCCAAAAAATCATAAATCATACATCATTGCATAACCCATGTAATAAAGATGGGAATCTTAAACATCATGACATCATAAAACAATTCATATAAGATCAAGGAATTCATAAAAATAATTCCATCACAACATAATCAAATAAATGTAATAATAGGTATGAAAACAAAACCCTTTATTATCTTAGATGGAAAATAATTTTGATAAAACACTTGAACTCCATTCTTGAGGAAAATATCCTTTCTACTTCAAAAACACTTTTCCTTTCTTAACATGTCAAACAATTATAAACTAAAAGAAGTTGATTAAAAATAAACTTGATAACTTGTAAAGTAAGCTTCTTGGAAATAATGTTTTAAAAATCGATTCATTTCGTATAAGTTAAAAAAACACTCTTCTCGTACTGTTGTCGGAAAAGTCAAAAAGTACCTCGTACGAAAAACGACAAAAGATTCCTTTCATATCTTTTACTAAAAACTCTCCATAGGGTAAAATTGGATTTAAACAATTGTAGGTGGATGGAAATAATATTACATATTTAGGAAACATGGATGTGGATGATAAAATACACCCCAGTAAATACCAAAGTATAAACAATCTCGGATAAAAAAATGAGATTGTGATATTTCCCTTACCTTAGGTTCGATATGCTTCGTAAGTGTCCGAACCTCCTATATAATGATTTAAATAATGTTATTTACTTATTCCAGAATCATACATAGTGTTATGATATCATATATGGTCATATTCTTAGCTTCTTATTAGTAATATTTCATTACAACTTGTTATTCGGGTGTTTATTACTTTTTGTTCTTATGCGTGTTTTTCGAATAAATTCTTATTCTTCTCTTTAGGTTATAAATACCTCATTTTCAGAATGGTATTATGGTAACATATATCATATTCATTCATTCATTTCATTTATATAATCATTATGAAATGAAGATCATGTAGAACGAGTCGCATCACATCGTGGAGACGGTATTCCGTACGTACGCACGAGTGATGATATCATTCCTATGATCGTGGAATTGTATTGGAGTGTATGTATACTATTTAAGAATCAATATCACTTTAAATTATTCATATATAGTTTTTATTTACACCATTATACCCATCCAAGTAAGGTGGTGGTGAAAAATAGATTTCACCACGACGTGGAGACGGTATTCCGTACCTACGCACACGCGGTGATTTCGTTTTTCTGTAGGATGGATAGAAGGTTAATTAGAGTTTTTTCGTATTTATAATAACATATAAGTATATAATAAATACTGATGTTATTACTTTATCATGAAACAACTAAATAAGAAGAATTTGAAGAAGAAATAAATTGAAAAAGATCGGTAATGGATATTACCTCTTTTTGACACGCCTTTTCTTAACCTCCACTTAAAGAACTAAGGATGGTCTTTGAAGAAGACCAGGACATCTAGGATGATACTAGGGAAGTGGAGAAGAGATTTTGGCAGGGGTTGTCCGAGCTTGAATGCTCAAATTGGTGTGAGGAGGAGAGGGAGGAGGTTCCCTTTTATAAGGGAGGAGAGAGGCACCTTAGGAAAATCTCAAAATATTATTTTATATTAAGGTCAAATTCGGTTTATAATGGCTCCAAAGGGTCTTATTTCGAAGGTATAGTGGGTATGGGTCGAAATAATCTCATCCAATAGGATTTGGACAAGTTTAAGGTATTATTTTAACCTTATCAATTAGATTTAACTCTAAGTTAAATAATTTAACATTTACTGTGCCTTTTTGTTTTCTTACACTATATGGTTAATATACTTACTATATCAAGCCAAAAGAACCCCAAGTTGTTTGTTATTAATATATATAACCTTATATAAGTCATTTTGCCGAACCTTAGATTTTTAGGAATAAAATAACAATTAATAATATAATATTTGTTTTAAAAACTAATTTATGTCAATTTTGACACTATTTGGTACATGATTTTTATGAAATTCATAACAGAATGATAAGTTCGAAACAAGTTACTTATATAAACAATAACATGTCTTATTAACCTATAAAATTAATGTAAGTCATAAAAAGTATCAAAGTACATTTATTTGGGCATTTATAACATCAATTATGTCAATATTTCATTAATAAGACAATTACTGCATCATCATTGTGTCATAATAAATGATAATTATTTAATCCCTAAAAATTCTAAATAAATTCCTATGATGTAGATAATTGTATTATATTTCTTGATCCCATTCATTTTATAAGTTTCATGAATTTTATCACTAAATTAAAATTATTATACTTATAAGATTTAAGAAAGTGACATGTTGTAACATTCTTTGGTTTTAATAATAATTAAATTATTTTCATGGAAAAAAGTCCATAAAATGAATCTAATCCGACCCGTAGGTTATATGGGTCTACGTTTAGCCATCCAATTGGATTTTTCCAAGTTTTAGAGTAATTTTATAATCTTATGTTTACCCTTAATTACCCGATTTACCTTTAACTATAGTAAATAAAATTTACCGTAGTTATTATTCACAATTCCCAAAAATAAAAAGTAGTTTATTAACATAATTTGGACCCACTGATTCCAAATATGGTATCAATTTTTTCAAATTCAATACACAAAAGATTCAGAAATTAAATTAAAATTAATCCCGTTGTCGAAAGAAAACGGGTTTTTCTTTAAAACATTGCAAAAGATTGAATTGTTTTAACCTATGAATTCAAGGTAAAATAAATGCTAATGACATAAATTATATTAAATGGTAAAAATATATTCTATTTATACTTTAAAACCATTCAATATTATAATTTAACCACATAAGATATTACGATGAAAAAAGTTGTTTTTAATTAAAATATAGCGTGTTTTTACTATTCATTAAAATATGAAAGTTATCGGAAAAATATCAAAACATTATCTAATGTAAATTTTTATATCCTGATTCAAAAGAAGAATTCTATTTTGTAAAATTGAACATATAAACATGTCAAAAACTAGATTAAAAGTGGGTGCGCCATCAAAAGGCGGCAAAACTGCATTTTTTGAAAAATACTTATTTTACCCGAAAAATTTATTTTTTTCTTATACCATGTTCTAGAAAATGTGTAAGATGAATAATAATTAAAAATTTAGTTAATAATATTCATAATGGCTAGTTCATGACAATATTATAATAATATATCATTGTTTATTAAAACCCGGTATTGCATACAACACACGCTATCGAGGAAGGTCGTGATTGCGTGTAATGCAAGCCAAGTCAGGGTTGCATGTTGTGAAAAAATCCTTCCTTGTTTCGTATAACAGAATCCAACCATATTTCATTTATACATTGTATATATATATATATACTCAATGATGCGTAGAATAACTATTATCAAAATTGTGTGTAACACGATCCAAGAATAGTGTTGCGTATACTGCAAGCTAATACGGTGTTGCGTATAGCGCAAGGTAATCATGGTGTAGCATACACCACAAGACATTAATGGAATTAAAAGAATATTTTTCATAAAATCTCGGGGTGTTACAGTCTCACTCTAGAACCAAACACATTTATATAAGGAACAACTTTTTGAGAGATCACTACAAAAAAGTTGATATTACTCTTGAGTTTATAGGCACTGAACATCAATTAGCTGACATTTTCACCAAGCCCTTATGTTCTGATAGTTTAGACTTGATTAAACAAGAGTTAGGTATGATAGATCAGTGAAATTGATTTGTGAAACCGATCTGTGAAACCGATCAATGAAACCGAATGAGTTGAACAGTCAGTGAAACCGTTAGTGATTGTTTAAAATGACACTGTTTTACTTAATCGATATTTTATTATTTTGCAACCCTATATGATACAAATAATGACCCACGGTTATTGATTTTTATAAGAGACAGTTGACCTTCCATCTCCCACTGATCATTCTCTTCTTTTTGAATCCCAATCCTTCCAAGCCTATCGAACCATTCCAAATGATCAATCATATCGAACATGTAAATGGCCAAGAAAAAGAAACAAAGTTAAGAGTATGAAGGTTCCCCTCCTGTAAAGAGCGCTCAAGGACAATAGAGAAGCATGAATCATAGGTCATTAAACCCGGAGTTGGAAACTCGGGAAGTTATAGCTGAGAAAGAAGTGTGTGCCAAAGGGGTGTTATCAAGCAAGTCTGCATTGTTGAAGGTATTAGAGATACAAGGATGGAAAGATTGGTTCTGTAATAACAACCGTGTTTACTACCCGAAGCTGGTGCATGAGTTTTATAGAAACTTATGTATTGTATTTGATGGAATAGAGGCTGCGCGATTTTCTTCAATAGTTAAAGGGAAAAGATTACTTTTTCATCAAAACAGTGGGATTAATGTTAGGGAGTACCTCACAATGGAAGATACGAGGATTACTGTAGTAATATCCCTCTCACAACTGATTACTTTTATTATAGCTAGCTCTAGAAATATTGACTGGGAAGTCTAAATTGAGGAGGATATATGCTGCTGAGTTGGATGGTGAGAGTAGAATCCTGTTTAAGTTTATTCAACATCAAATATGTCCTAGAAAAGGTGACTTTCCTTAAGTAAAGTATCATGATGTTTTTTTGTTATCTCTTTTGTTGGATGGTGAAAATATCAACCTGTGTATATATTTTTCTGAGAATATTATTGAGATGATAAAAACATCAATGAAAGCTAAAACATTTTTTTATTCTAAACAAATCTCTGCCATGCTGATGTTTTTGGACTGTGTTGATGATGGAGATGACTGTATCTCATCTAGTAGCTTCTAAGGATATTTGTGAGAGGATGAAAATCAACTAGAACCCAGGGAAGAAGGATTGGGTTGCAGATGATGAGAAGTTGTATGACTCCTTCAATCCTAATGATCATCCTACGAGACCAAAGGGGATGAGAGATCCTAGTTTACAACCTAGTGAATAAGTGGGTTATTCTTATGAATAAGAGGAAGCAGTAGTTCCTATGGGAACTGGTGAGTTCAGTAAGTAGAGAACAGATGAAAAGAAGTTGATGACGGAACTAATGCTGAAAAAGATCCTGAATCACCTCCTGATGACAGGAGTGATCATAATACAGTGAACCCATTGAAAAAAAGGATGGAATTTGGTTTGTCAGGCCCTCCTCTCAAGTTTCCATAGAAAGAACCTCTTTTATATGAAGAAGAAGAAGGTAAGACTGATGAATCAACCTATGAGGTGTATGAATCTGATAGTATAGATAGTTCATGTTAGAGATCAGTTAATAATGATGATGATGAAGGCAATGATGGTGATGAGGGTGATGCTGATGGTGATAATAATAGTAGTAGTAGTGATAGTGTTAATGGTGATGTTGATGATGCTAATGCTTGACCTTCAGAAGGTCATAATGTGATCCAAGAAGATCCTCAACCCCAACCAAATGTGCAAGAAAGTATCCCTACGGCTGAAAGAACAAAACAGTTAGAGATTGATGTGAATGAGGAAGTCCCTCCTAAAATTCTTGAAAGAGCTCAGTTTGTGAAACCTCTATATCGTTCATGCCAAGATGCAAGGGAAGAACATCCAGGTCTTTTTGTTCTGGTATTATACTATCCATAGGAAGAGGATGAAGAATGAATGGATCTTATAAGAGTAAGTGACTCAGTTAAGGCTCAATTAGTTGTAGAGTTTTTGCAAAGAGCACATGTCAGACCTGATTCTTCAGTGTCTCAAGCTAGACCTGCTCCTGTAGTTTCTCAATATGATTTTGACAGATTTAAGGTTGAATTGATTCATGAAGTTAGAGAGGATATGAAAGATGAGTTGTCCCATGTTCTTTCCCCTGCACCTGTGATTCTATCTGAAGCTGTTATGGATGATTCGGCTCAAATAGTGGAAAGCCTGATCAAACCAGACCAAAGTAATTATAGTGATTTGATTGGGAGACACATTACCTATTTCAATGAAACAGTAATAGATTTTGGAATTAATTTTGATTCTCTGTTAGAGGAGTTTAGAACAACCATCTTTGGTATGATGAATGTGTTAAGAAATCTGATAGAACATCTGAAGAAGGAAGATTTGAGGAAGTTGAAAGCTGAGATCACTCATGTTGCTGCTCAGGATAGTTAGTCAAAGGTTACCAAGATTAATGGTCATGAAATTAAAACTACAAAAGATTTTATTAAATAAGAGTTAGCTGCTTGTGGAACGATTTTGGATTTGGATTATTTGAAAAAGATGAAAGAGCATAGTGATCATATTCATAAAATGGTGCAGTTGTATTCAGCCAATGCTACCAAAGCTCAGAAAGAGATAAAAAAGAATGTGGATCATTATTTATATAAGATTTACACAAAGAATGATTTGAATCATCATTTTAAAGTGTTGACTGAATATTTGACACTCCCTCTAGTTACTCAAGATTTTAAGGCTCAAGTTCAGTAGTTGAAAGATTTTACTCCTACTTTGGAATGTTTCATGCAGAATAAGGATGATTTTGAAAATGCAATGAAGTGCGTTGGAGAAGTAATTCAGGAATTCGTCAATTTTCTCAAACCCTACATTCATGTTAAAGCTAATGAAATTGTTTTTCCAACTGCTGAGCCTATTAATTTATCACATGTTGTTCTTGGTTAGATGTCTATCTCTGAAGATCTCTCTAGTATTCGGCCAGTATTTGAACAGACTCCTTCAGAAAGATTGTCTACTCCACAGCAGGTGACCTTAGACCCCAAAATTTGTCCAGATAGAGTCATCTTGCCTTCTTTCCCCATCTGGCTAGTTCAACCTTCCACCCAGCCACCTTCTGGACCATCCATTCCTCCAACTACCAAAGGAATATCTCCATTTCACCCTGAGAAATAGTTGTATCTGGAAATTTTTGATAGGTTGTCTATTTCTTATACTTTTCACTTTTGTATGTCATTTTTGTACTCATTTTCAAACCCTCTTTTTAAATTGGAATATTCTTTCTTATCATCCTTTTATTTTTTTGATAATCCCAAAGGGGAGAAATGAGAAATGAGAGATGAGATATCATGAATATGAATATGGGATGAACTAAATATGCTTATGAGCCCATGATGCATGTTTAACAAATTACTACTTTGTATGACTGGTTCACTATTTACTACATGCATACATATACACAGTGGGAGAAATGCTGACTATTTAACTAAGTGTAAGAAACGATGAAAGGGGAGAATGAATTGTATTATCTAATTTATATTATTTGGGGAGAATGCCTCATTTATATAAGTTCTATTTTCTATTCTAACCTTGTCTTATATTTTGGAATATTTTCTTTTTATATAGGTGGAGCATACTGAAGGACATTTTTTTCTCTCTTCATTTATGTCATTGATTTGTGATTATAAAAAAGGGGTAGATTGTTGAACTCTCTGTGAGATGGTTATTTTAATAATAACAAATCTTAGTTTTATTTATTTCAATTTAGTCTTCTGTTCAAATTGTTCTAAATAAGTTTATATATGATTAAATCATGTCTACATATGTTTATCTATGTTAATTTATGTTTTACGGTTGAACTGGAAGTATTCTGGATTGAACAGACACTTTGTGAGAATACTATATCATGACTCACCGTTAGTTATTTTCCTGTAGGACTGATAATGAATGGTCACACCGATAATGAACGGTCGCACTGATGACGAACGGACGCACTGATGATGAACAGTCGCACCGATGATGAACGGTCGCACCGATGATGAACGGTCACACCTATGATGAACGATCACACCGATGATGAATGGTCGCACTGATGATAGAAACTGTGGCACCGATGACAACGGTTGCAACATCACTGGTCGCATCAAGGATCTACCTATGTTGATGATACCGATACTAATGATCATGGAGCTACCGATGCTGATGTCACCGATACCGATGATCATGAGCTACTGAAACTGATGAAGATTCAAAATGTCTCACCGCTCTCATGACTCACTGATAGTCGTAAAAACTATTTGAATTTATATAAACTCTTATCTAATACCAACGGTCATATTTGATGTTTTTATTGCAATTAATGATATATAATGTTAGTTGTTGGCATGTCAGGGGACCGTATCTCGTACCTATGAAAAGGTAATCATTCCCATAGCTGGAGCTCATGGAATAAAAAAAGGAAGATTGAGATGCCGTAAAAGTGTGTGCGTGAAAAGGAAAAGAGATAGAATTCTTCCATGAACATATATACAGGAAAAGAAGAACACCTAAGGAACTTGAAGAATACATTGCAAGATCTTCAATGAAATCTCATGCATGCAACCCAGCACTATTGAAGAACATATGATGAACACTGGAAACCAGAGAACATACTCACTTGTGAAGAACACCAAGATGAACCATGATACTCTGCTTTTCAACAGAAAACCCATAGAAGGAATCAGAATCATTTTTGATGAATCCAAAAAGTCCATAGATTCACTGCTAATCTCTAGAGCATTTTAAACTCTTACCTACTCTCTCTAAGTGATTCATTTATTTACATTTTGAGCAGTGTGTGTACTCTATACTTTACACACACACTGTCTCCTGTGCTGAACTTGAGGATACAAAATCCTCATTCTAAACTCCATACATCATATTGTATCCCACTAAGGATTGTGGTAGAGGTCATGTGTAACCTGGACAGCCTGTGTGCTGTTGTCTTTGTTTTCCCAAGAAGAACTGTGGTAGAGGTCTTAGTATCTGAACAGTATTGTACTATTGTTAACCACGATCCCATGTGTGGATCAAATTTATATAAATTAGTTGATAGGAATAAGTCTCGGCTTGAGACTGAACCTCTTGGTTATATATGCTGTGATTTTTTAGTATAATTCTAAAGTATACTACATATATCTTTTATATTCTGATGCGATTACTTTGAAATACAAAACTATTTTAATGTTACTTTGATAGATAAATTAGAAAGTGTTTATACTTTTTGTGAACCAGTGGGATAGCATCAAAATCTAATTTAATCCTGTGATTAAATTGACTAAGATCTAATCAATCATTAGGAAGCCAATTGAAAATTTAAAATCTGTATAAATTCACTACAGTTTAACTTTGTTTATAAATTAGGGGATTTTAAGAGAAATATGTTTTAACAGAAATTTTAATTGGAACTCAATTCAAATCCCTCTTAAGTATCAACTCTAACCTACAGAAGGCATTTAGCACTATTGATTGTGGTTTTATTCTTCACATTCATCATGAGTATGGATTTGAAATTAGCATCATTCAATGGGTCATTGATCTTAACAGATCTTCCCAAATATCCATTCTTATTAATGGTTCCCTGGAAGGCTATTTCAAATTCCCCAGAGGCATGATTCAAGAAGATCCACTTTCTACCATAATTTTTTCCATCACTGAGAAATATTTAAGTATACTTCTACTATAAATGTCCAGTAGGGGTGAAATAGTAAAATGAAGGTAGCTCGGGGTATTGCCACTCCCTCTCACCTACTCTTTGGTGGTGATATTATTATATTTTCCCTGGGAGTTAAAAGAACCATGAAATGCATAACGAATTATCTTCTTCATTATGAAAAAGTTTATGGATAGGAGGATAATTGGAAAAATTCCTTGATCATTTTTGGGAAAAACATATCAACCTCAAATAAATCCAACATGATGAGTAATCTTGGAATAAATTAAGGGACTTTATCCATCATTTATATTGGGGATCCCATGTTCCTTGGAAGACCTCACCCCTATCAATTTTGTAGGCTGTGAGTCAAATTCAGAGAACCATTTCCTCCTGGAAGGGAACAACTCTTTCAACGGCCAGAAGGTTGTTCCTTGTTAAATATTTTGTCACTTAAAAGATTATCTACTCATTCATTTTTTATTCCTGGTATGACTCCTTCATTAAAACCATAAATTCCCTCATGAGAAATTCTCTGTAGAGTGGGAATATCTTATAAATTAATGTGATCACACAACCTTAGAAAAAATTATGTATTCCACCAAATAAGTGTAGTATTGGTATAAAAAACATTAATCCTTTAAACTCTACTTGTAGGCCCATATTATTTGGAGACTCATTAATGATAAGTTCCCCTCTAGGGAAATTCTCTACTCCTAGCTAATTAGTAGGTTGATTAAATTAAATATGACCCATATTCAATCGTATCTATGGCCTGGTTTAAAGAACATTTTTTAGGATATCAGCAACCACTATCCTTGTTTTGTGAATTCTCATTAATCTCTGAAATTATGGAGAGGCAATTGGAATAAAACTACTCTTATTCATATCATAGAAAAAAAAATTAGAATATTCACCATAACACCTATATTAAAGACTAGATTGCTCAAAGGGAGGTGTGTCCATCTCACATAGAGATCACTATTTCTAAACTATGATTTTACAAGAACTGATGACCTACTTATATGAGAACCAAGTCATAACGGGATTATATACTAAAAGAGATACTACAACTAGATGATTTAACACACCAGTATTGGGATAGAGGCTTTAAAAAAATTTATATTTCTGTCTCAGTTTACTATGCTATATATAATTTTTATCAATAAAATTTCAGTTGATACAAACCTACAATGGGTGGGGATTTCCTTATATTCACATTGTTATTTGTTCCAAAAACACAATGATGATGTGAATGGAAAATTTATATCATGAAACACATCCACTTCTCTCTAGAAATTATTTATTTACATGATTGGGATTCCTCATCTGTTGAATGCTGAAGATTCAGAATTTCTACTAGTCATACTGGCAGTTCACCTTTCACCACAGGTACGCATATTATTTCCGGTTACTTGTTCATAAGTGTTTCATAATATTTGGAGAGGTATGAACAAATGAGTTAATTAATGTTTATCTTCAACCCCAATGTTACACTCTTTTATATCATGTCTGTAGTGGAACATGTGAACACCATTCAAAATGACTGTGGCGAAAACTCTGTCATAGACCATGTTAATCTGTAAAAGCCCTATAATCAATAAAATTTTCTTCATCCTGGAGGTACCATTGATGTCTACTAGACTCCCCCATTTTTTAGATGGAATAAATGCAATACTGCTCGTCCTTTATAAGCTAACCCAGGACCATCCGAATATGGAATAATATTCAGAAACCAAAATGGAGATTTTATTGAAGGTCCATAAGGCCCCTATGGTAATTCCACCTCTATTGAAGCTGAAATGATGGTTTTCATCAAAGCAGTAGATATTTCACATCAATGAAATTAAAACAATGTTTGGTTCAAAAGTGACTCAACGAAAATTTTGCATGCTGGTAGAAAGGGGACGCTTCATCGGGCATGGAATCTCACCTCAAAATGAACATATTCCTAAAAGAACATCCCTCAGTGAACCATAATATAAAACCCAACTATCATGATTCTAATCAACTAGCTGATGACCTTTCAAATTAGGGGGTCCCCATAAGCACGTTTATTAACTATTTTATTATCGATTGTGAGCTGATTTTTAGTATCCAAAGGGTTAAATATAAACTTCCTTCGTTTTAAATCTTTTAACACTATTTTAAATATATTAATCCATACTGCATTCTTTTCTACAAATATACATTTAAAAATTAATTTGTACAATAAATATATCTAATATTGTGTTTACAAAATAAGTATTTAATTTATCAACACAAAATATACATGGTCTATCTTTTGAGTTTGAATAGAAAAATTATTTAACATGTGATTTATAATAGATGATATTATATTAATATATATATATATATGATTTACAAGTTATGAAATGATAGAGAAATCTAGGAAAGGGATCAAGGTAACTTTGTGGAACAAGAGTTCATAACATACATTGTAGATTTGATTATCCTTTCTTTAAGGATCATCAATAATTATAATCAGATGACATAAAGATTTCAGATGGTTTATTGACCAAGGATTTTATCAGTAGTGATTTTATTTCCATTTCTCTCAAAAAAGGTAAATTCAAATTAATAATATATGAGACAATATGACATAATGGATGGTTCTATATTTGTTAACTATTATCCATTAAAATAATAGGGGAATATATTTTTATTAATGATGGAATATGATACACCAAAAATTATATCAATGAGTTATTTAGAATAATGAAACTAGATATAATTCATTTTGGTATGGAGACATATCAAAAAGTAAAAAAAATAAGTATGGAAAACCATAAGGGGAATTGTTATAATAAAGTAACAATTTTATCATCCTTATTGAAACAATAATATTTTCATGACATCATTTTGGACACTTATCTCCTAAATTTATCATTAAATCCACTAACAACATACATTGATTATAGTTTTTTATATCTATATATATGAATAATAGTGATAAAAAAATTAGGATGAACAGAAATCATAAGTAGTGTCACTAATTAATAAATGGGTTAAATTTATATCCCATTGAATAATTTTGTATACGTAATAAGTAATATGATATTATATAGTGAATTTCATATTTATAAAACAATAATATCCATCATGAATGATATTTTTTGAAATTATTCATTAATATTACATTAATATTATAATAACACTATATTACTATAAAAATTATTCATTATTACATGAATATAGAGACACATTATATTGAAAATGGATAATAGGGACCAAATGTTTTTAATTATTATAACTTGATATGATTTTGAATATTTTTTTGATTTTTTAATTAATTATTTGGTTATATCATAAAAAAATTAATATTAATTTTACTGTAAATTTTAAAGAAGTAATTGACTACATTCATAATAATGATTTCATTTTACCACTTTTAAGGCTTATTCGCTCCCAATTAAGAGATATTTAAATTCATGAATGTTATGTATAACAAATTTTGCTATCACATGGAAATTTAAATTTCTAATTACGTTGGCTGATTTTCTGATAGCTAAAATCAAATAATCCCCTTTTTTATGATGGGTGAAAAGTTAATGGATGTGTTTCCAAAATCTTTTTATAGACTACTATTATAGAGAGAAATATGGAAATGAATCAAATTATTGTGGGTAAAATGTTTTCTATGATTCTATTTATATTACATGAAAAATAATAATCATTAACTCGTGATAAATAAATTGGTTAACACCATGGGAATGAAATTCATTCGATAATGTGTTTTTTTCATGCCATATTATAAATCTATTTTCCAAAAATAATGAAGTTATCTTGTATTTATACATTAACTATAATATATGTATTTATAAAATTGTAATGAAAAATATATTCTCATCATTATATTTCAAATCTATATAAATAGTATAAAAGATGTACTGGGATTTTATATATAGATATAGGATATGCAGATAAAGTGTTATGAGTTAATTTTGAAGACATCTGAATGATGGACACTAAATATGGTTATGGTCATGATGATGTTTTAGTATATTCAATAGGGATTAAAAAACTATCATTAATTATTATTGATATGAATTTCTAAAAATTCCATGAATCGCTTTTTATCGATCTTATTGAATATATCATTATTTATTAAAAATTGGTTTTGTACCATAAAATACTTTTTTGATAAATTATTGAGATATTAATAAATGATTTTATATATGGGATTCAATAAAAATATTAATCTTATATTGATGAGGGATTTATCATAGGGACATAAATATATATTAAAAGAATTTATATGGGCAATGATAAAGTTAATTCGATGATATTTTTTAAAATATATGAAGACGTTTTAAATGATTTAATGTATACATTAGTTATAGAGATATTATATGAATATTATTAATTCTATATCCCTACTAACATCCATTATGATTTTTTATCCTATAAGGGTTTGTTTTTTTTGTGGGATGAGATATATCCAGTAATATAATATGATCTTAATAAAAGATCACATTTGTACTAGTATTAATATAATGTTAATATAATTGGGGGGGTGGGGGTGGGGGGTTAGTGTGATTTTATACCTCTTGATAGAGAATATGATGTTTTATTAGAAAAAGGCATGACATAGTGGAATATTATTTTAGGAAATGGTTTCCCCATTTAAAGAACTGTTAGACATATGATTTGGAGTTAGAAATGACTATTACTTCCTTAATGAGTAATATATAGTACATTGTGGTGTATTCATATCATAAAATATGATATCAAAAATTATAGTGTCATGTATTTAAACCGTGAATCAACGATGTGTATGCTTCTTTTATGCAATCAACATTGAATATTCTTAATCATCTGGAAAGGAAATGAGGTTGATATTCATTCAGATTGAAGAATTAATCATTTAAGGATTTGGAAGATCACTAATAGTTATTCTTATATTTGGAGAATTTTAAATACATTTATTTGGTGTCCTTAAATAATAATATATTATTTAATGTCAAAATAAATTAAAATTTAATGTAATATATAATTTAATATAGGAATTAAATTATATATAAATTAAGATTGGTGAAAACGTAAATGGTATATAGTCCATTTACATGTTGAAATTATTTGTTGATGCCACACTCTATTTTTGTAATAATATCATTGCTAAATAGTATAACATAACATACACATAAAAAATAATAATTTATATATTTAATCACTACATATAAATAACTAATCACACAATAAAATTAATAGCTTTTACATCATTAGTAGATAGATAAATAAATTTATTTTAGTACATAATTGTGTATTTTTACCTAATTTTCACGCCCTATGAGTCTATATTAGATATATCATGTGTCATAAAATTAGTCAGGACCAAATGAATAAAAAAATAGGAAAATGAAGATATAAATGTGATAAATAATAAAATATGTGTTATTTCAATAGAGTATCACATGTGATATATGATGAACATGTGTATAAATGATGATAATCAATGTATATGAATAAAACATGATGTTATATTAGGAAAATTTAATGATACCTAAACATAAATAAAGAAATATTATTTTAAAATAGATTTTGAATTTTGTAATGTAATATAGGGTTATGAGATATCTGTATGAATCATGTGAAAAAACACATAATTTTTTAACAATGATAATTTTTTAACGTCATTTCTTATAAGAAGGATTACTCCCAAAACCATCCTCAAATTCTAGATGGAAATTTCATATAACATATTCAATAATATAACATTATATTTAGTATTCAATAAAATACCATAAAATATATTATTTACCCAATGAATTGGAGAGATTAGTAATTTTGGTCCCAGCCAACACATTTTGAAAAACCATTCATTGATGTTCTTAGTAAACAATATAATAGTAATAAAGAAATCATATCATAATTCAACAATCAAAATGAAATTTAATTGATAAAAAAATTACAAAAAATGATATTTATAAAATTATGGTAGATGGTATAATTAATGCACATCTCTTCTGAGTCATGATAAACTATAAAAGATATTAAAATGGAATTCATGAAAATTATTTAATCCTGAATTACAAGATTAATTATTGAATTAAAAATACATGATCTTATTAAGGTTTCACCATTTTCATTAGAAATGAAATGTTATGAATATATAATAATATTTTAGAAATTAAATTTAATTCAAAAAAAATATGTTTTTATTTCATAAAGTATATTTGATGAAACTAGTGGATGGATGTAAAGATAAATGAATCATTAACTATTATAGTTAAAAACTCTTTCCAAACATTTTAATGAATCACTAAAGATTATAGAAAATAAATTTTTTCAATCATAGTAATAATTATATATAAAACATAAAAATGTTTAAAAAATGTGAAAATATAGTAGAAAATTTTCTATAAAAATGAAATTATAAATAGATATTCACATACGAGAAATATTTCTTGTGATTTTCTAAAAAATCAAGGGATATCATAAAAATACCTCTAAACACTAGTATAAATATTTGGATGAAAATGTGGTCAATTTAGTTGAATGATATTATATATTTCTAAAATGAAAGCTTAGGAATTTAAAACATAATATTGGAATAAGGAATGGAAGAGAAAACATTATGATATTGATAATTTTTTAATCCATAACAATTAAAATATTAAACATTATATGTTTTTGTAAATTGAAAGAAAAATCCCAAGGTGATCAAGATTTTTTTTTACCAATACATCATAGAGGCTAAGTGAGGTCATTTAGATTGATGATCCTTCAGATTTGAAGAGTCTCTACTCCAAAAAAATATTATGTATTTATTATTTTTAAATAAATAAATTATAAATTATTTTTTTAGTTGTGATTATGATTAATTCAAGAAATTATAAAAAACCTGAAAAAAAAGAATAAACATAAATATTATGTTTGAATTGTAGAAAACTAAACGTTTTGAAAAAAGGTTACATGGATATATAATTATTAGTTCGTAATTAATTTCATAACTCTCCTTGTAATATATGATCAACAACACTCTACTTTTATGATATGACATAGTTCATTGAGAATATTTATTTATTAAATAAAAATTCACCAAATCAATTAGTAATCAATTATTACAACATATTAAGTGAGAATGTTAATATTTTTATCAACCATATACATAGAATTAAATTTAATAAAATGTCAAAAAATTATTTTTATGAATTCCTTCATGAGAAAATAGGATTAATGTTTAGGTATTAAATGGTGGAGAGTAGGAGATAAAACATTATAATGATGGTAAATTACAACATCATTCATTTGAAGATCCATTTACTTATTAAAAGTGATTTAAATCATTTTAAAATAGAGGACGAATATGCCTGAACGTGATGGAATCCTACTATATAATCACTTCTATTAGAATCTTATAATTATGAGGCGTGTTTGAGAGGTGTAGTGTAATAATATAAGAAAGTTAGGGATCAGTATGAGATATGAGAACAATCATTTGTACAAATTATGTTAATGATTATATCAAAAAGAAAATATTATAAAAGTAAAACCAATCGTTGAAAAATAGAAAAATATTCCATTTTTTAATATCTCCATTGATTTTAAAAATTTTAAATCATTGGATTGAGATGGAGGCACATATTTATATTTTAGATACACAGACTGTTTTCATGTAATTTTATTTTTCAAATTCTCATTATTTTTTGATCCTGAAGTCCTCCAAATCTTGGTTTTAGAATATATATTAAACTGTTTATATTGATATTATTTTACCTTCTAAAAATATATTTAATCCATTAATTTCATGTATAAAATTATATTCTCAAATTACTAAAATCATACATCATAGAAAGGATGAAACTTCACATTACAATACTATGGGGTAACATGGTGATAAATAAATTTATATATATGAAAAATGAGAAGTCAGATTAATTAAATTATTACCTTTCCTTTTTTCTATATCATAATAAAAATTTTGGCCTCATTTAGATTTCCACCTTGGGATATACGATATTATCATGAAACTTCTTACATATTGTTTCTATATTTTATGACCACACATATTTGATTCCATTGATAATAAAATAGATGGAGTAAAACATTATTATACAATATTATATACATTAATTTTTTTAATTATTGATTTATGAATGGAATATTCAAAAATACTAATTCCGTGATTTTTAATGAAATATAAAAAATAAAAAACATTACTTTTTAATTAATTTTTATATGATTATTAGAAAATTATAGTTGAACATAAAATTATTAAAATATATGAAACTAGAAAATAAACATTTTAAATCAAAGTATTTGTGATGAAATATAGGATACCTCATTTTGAAATTACAAGGAAATAAATAAGTATGTAATGTCGTGGGAAAAATCAGGAAAACATTTTTACAAAATAAATAAAAATAATATTGAATGGAATTATATAAAATATATTTTCCAAAAATACATTATATTAGTTCTCATATATGGTGAATAAATATTATTATCATTTTATTTTTTTCACGTTTAATTTTTTTCAAAATAAAATACACCACTAACCGTCCAAAACATAACTAAAATAGAAACTAATGTAACTAATTTATCCAG
Organism: Viscum album; assembly: GCA_963277665.1. Lineage (NCBI taxonomy): Eukaryota > Viridiplantae > Streptophyta > Magnoliopsida > Santalales > Viscaceae > Viscum > Viscum album. The sequence goes on from OY728145.1 coordinate 1,646,122,977, forward strand.
ATAAATAACATATAGAGTCATTAACAATCATAGAAAAATTATTTACATACAAAGTCTTATAGAAACATTCATTTGAAAACATCATGATAGATAAAAATATTTTCAATAAGATGGTATCTCTTTAGGAGTTTTTGCTGGTTTTTCACTTATAAGTAAAACATTTAAATGTTTATAGTTTGAAACCATGGGTTAATTACCATAATTTATTGTAGGAATTTACAATTTAATATATATAAATTAGTTAATCAAACTTTATTACATTTTGTTAACAACACTCGCAATTTTAAACATGAATTATTACTCAAAAAATTTCATAAAGTGATGTAATTTAGACTAATTTTCTATATTTTTATAGTATTTTTTCTATATATAGTATGATGATGATGGAATATAATAAATTAAAATAATTTCATTCCCTTGATTTTCAATATGTTATTTAATCATAAAATATATAAAATTAAATATTCAAAATTATTGCATTATGTTATTTTATAGTTAATAAGGGTGTGAATAATTAATTTTAATATAATGATAATGAATTATATCAATTTATTATTCAATTCATAATATACTAATGTGAAAATTTTGTACGAATCAAATATTATTCACAACACACACACAGAGATATATATATCTTTATAAAATCCCCTTCCATGTTATTGAAACACCAAATAGGTAAGGAAATATATTATAATTGATGGTATGTGATTCTAAATCATATTTCATTTTTTGAAATGAAATATTAAAAAATTCATGTCATTTATGTCAAAAGATGGTTGATGTAAAGGGTACATATCAGGTTACAATGTTGGATAACCAATGAATTTATTCATTCGTATTTAAAAGTTATTATGAACACTAATGATTTGGTAGATAAATAATCATATGTTTTAGATCATATATTTGGTTGTTTGTGTCTCATATTATTACTGTACTTGGAGGATTTAGTGAAATTAAATTACTATAAATCATGGGAATGGAAAAAATGTTTGTTATAAATTCATGGAGATGGGTTTTAATTTTTTTAATTTATAATTTAAATTCCCAAATAAAAATCGTTAAAAATGATTAATATAAACATCATATAAATATCATATTATTACCAAACCAATTCAAATATCCGGGAATCAATTCAATAATTTAAAGATTATCACAAATAAAAATTAGTGCTAAATGATAATAAAATTAATAAAAATTAAAAAAAAAATTAACATCCATCATACAAACATAACTAGTTAAATGAAAATACTCATTTGAATTTTATCATGGATAATATTATAATCAATTATTTTGGAATTTATTAAAAATGGGGTGAAACATAAATTTGGATAATCTTTGTTGGGTGTATTTTAGTTATTCTTTTATTTGGAACATTCTTAATTTAATAAAAATTAATAATAGAATTAAAAATTATTAAAAAAATTATTCCTTTTAGTTAATAAAAATCTCTCATCCTACACGATATACCACCCTCAAATTATGATATAATTATTACTTCATGTGTATGTTTTCATTGGAATTGAAGTCTCACCAGCTAAAGTTTCATATAATTATTATAACATATTGATCAAGAATTCATTACGATCATATATAGTGCTCAATCATAGAGAATCAATTTTACCAAGGGAATATAACAATTAATAGATAATATATTGGTATAAATGAGTGTTAGTAAAACAATCTATAAAAGAAACGTTCTTTCATAATTGTGTGGTGATGAAATAATCATGATGGGGTTATTCCCTTTCTATAATATTTATATACTTATTTGTGAAAAGTGTATTTTTGGCACAATATAAATTACGGAGGAAGTAATTTTATAGTAGCTCAGATGAAGTTGATCTTATATCTACTATTCACTCTCACAATAAGATAGTATGTCAGACATGATAATATGTTTCCTATATTTATAAAAGAGACACATCCTGTGACTAAATCCATTTAAACCCCACGAGGCATAACCCGAATCTGGAATTTTTGTCACCTAGAGTCCCAACCAAGAAAATTAAGTTTAAAATTCAATAAGAACCAATTTTTTCAATATATTTACTAATAAATAACAAAATAAATATTATTTTACAATATTTAGAATATCCTAATGTACTATTTATTAGGGTTTGTATAAACAAAATACAATGTCGTTATTTGGATTACAAAATCATTACCCAATAATGTATTTGTTGAAAATATTGAAATAATTACAAACCTTAAAAACATGTGTGAACAATGAGAACATTAATAGCAAGGTTTCATTGTTTTACTTTATAAATAATTTGTTACAATGATATAATCTAACTGATATTTTTTAGTAAATATTGAAAAATTCTGTATCATTGAATAATTTTAATATATCCCCAAACATCAGGTTCATACATAACAAGTTTTTTAATCAAATTGAAATGAGTTTATTTAATCATTAAAATTAAAAAACTATAATCTATTGTATTTATTCCCTTCATAGTGAGTACCCATGTGAATTAAATAAACTGAATAAATTTATTTTGGTGGTGATTTCTTATGAAATGCTTTTTGTGAATTAATAATTTAGTGCACATGAAATTGTATTCTTGTGCAATCATGTAATAAATCTAAACAAACAATAAAAAATGTTTAATTAAGATATTTATATCATTAAATGAATAATTATATATTCTTATATTAATAACTATTTGAGTTTATTCAATACTCCCTTGATTCATCGAAGAAAAATTATTATTCTTCCAATTTATTTAAATTTCATAATAAAAATGATCCATTATTTCAATGCGAATATTAATTATGTTTGGTTATCCTAAGGGTCATTTTAAGTATAAATAATTTACATTCATATTTTTTCAATCATTGAACTAAAAAATCATAATCTTATAAATGATTATATGAAAAAAAAAATCAATTTAAGCATGAACTCAATAATTTATTTATTCATAAAACTTTTAAAAACTATATTCCATTGAATTCATTTTCCTCCCAATGAAAATTTAATTATAAATCAAATTAAATAATTTCAAGGGGTTTGGTGGTGATTTCCCAATAAATTATTCACATGAATTCATTATTGAGTGAATGTTCTATGGTCTTCATTTGTCTTTACATCAGTAATATGAGAATATAAGAACATATCTATTATTTAATTACATCCATTCATTAAATAATGTAGTTCATATTCAGAATTTAATAAATATTAGATTTTAATCAATACTCGCACAATTCACATGAGACAAAATCTCCATATTTTATATAATTTTTTTTAAAATAAATATATTATATCAAATTGAATATTATCTATGTGACATCAACATAATGATCATTTAAACTTACATAAATTATATCTATATTTAGATTTATAAAAACAAAATAAATAATAAGAAATAAAAGAAATATTAATTTAAAAAAATTAATTTATTTAAATGGAAAAAAATCAATAAAATTTGTATAATAGTAAAAGAGAGATTATATAACAATTTTGAAAATATAATTTTTTATTGTTCATGAGTCACTTCAATTTTGGATATTTTATATTTCATAATGTTTGGTATGTGTCATTTTTATTTTTATAGAAGTAATTTCATAATTTGAAATATATTTTATGTATGAATGAGTCATCTGGAATTTAATGTTTATGAATCAACTATTTTTATTATATGTCATCATATGAGTGATTCATACTTTACCTAGAAAGTTGTTTGTGCATCATTTTATTTGATGTTTTTCGATATATTTATAGAATAACATCAGTATACTTACTAATAATATTATGTTTATAATCTATTTTTTGTTTATAAATATGAGTAAAAATATTTTTTCTTCATTAATAAATTCAAAAAAGAACAATTATGTTGTAATTACTTAATTATAATAAGAATATGAATTCTATTATATAATTAAAAAAAATAACAGAATATAAGATATAATTTAATAGGAAATATAAAATTTTTAAATAAAATAATTTTCAATATCATATTTATAAATATAAAACCATTATAATATGATTTATGAGACAATGAACATTAATGTGAATTTATCTTTCAAATAAATTTATAGGCCTCATAATAATCACGATGAATAAATTAGTAAACAATATAAATATAATTTTTCTTATATATAGAGGGTGGTAATGAAATCCCATTTGTTACTCTTTTTTATTTTGTAAATTTTTTTCTTTTGATTTAAAAAAAAGTATATTTGGGATGTATCAAATCATTTTTTTAGTCAACTGGAAATGATCCATGCAAAACATACCCCATTTTAAATGTTATTTAAATCAATATAATTTAAAATAACTTATATGATATTTCATATAATAAAAAATATATAATCCATCATCCTCTATTTAAATAAAAATATTATTTTATGATACATGTCTTCGGTATTATTAAATTACAAGGTTATTCAATCAATTTGTTTTCACCATGAAAGATACAGTTTTCAAAAAACTTATATTATATTAAATAAAAATAGAAAATCTCATATAATTAAACAAATATTTAAGAGTTAATATATTAGAGAATATGTGAACAATAATATACTTCAAAACTATAGTTGTAGGTTTCAATATAGATTTAATAACATTTTAGATCCTAAATAATTCATGCCTAAAAGTATAATGAATTTAGGTGGAAGATAAAATTATAGAAACACCCCCTTATTATAATATTTTTCAATAATTTTATAATTTTAGTAATTATAATAATATAAATATACTGTGAATTAGATTTTTATAATAAAAAATATGTTCATAAGAAATTATGAATTAAAAATTCCCCCATGAAAAATCATAATAAGAATAATAGATACATTAAATCACGATTGTATATTTGAAATATTATATAATTATAATGAATGTATTTACCAGTAGAAAATACTAATTTAGATTAAAGTAACCAATATAAAACAATATATTTAACTAATAAAAAAGAAAAATATAAAAAAATTTATTGTCATGTTGTTAAATTATATAACTCTAGTAAAGAAAGAATTCATATTGAAATAGAGATAAAAATATTACATAAAAATTATAAGATCTCAAAAAAGAGACATGAAATGGGATTCTAATGGGGTAATGGGTTTTTCAATTATGATGCATAGTTATCCACGTATAAAACCAATTAGATTCAAATAAATTAAATTCAATATTTTATTTTAAATATATAACAAAGTAGGCCCTTTTAATCAAATTTAATTGAAACATATTGATTAGAATATATAATATCATTTGGATAATTATTTTTAAAATATTTTAAATTTATTTTATATTTTTTAAAATGATCATGATTTAAATGATTTCAAAAAATAATGTGTTTAGTCAAAGAATTATTAAATGGATTCTTCAAAAAATTTATATTTTTATAGTTATAACATAAAATACATATCCTAAAATAATAAATATCAAAATCAAATAAAATTTCATTAAACCAAAAGGGATTAAACATAAAAACTATAAGTAGAAATGTATTTAACTTATATAATTAATAAATAAATCTATTTTTGTTTCCTATAACACTAAGCTATTAATCTTCCTCAAGGGAAATGAAACATGCCTTTTGTGAATATTCTATACATTTTTAATCCAGTAAAATTATAATATATATATAACATTTCAAATCCAAATCAATGCTACAATGTTAGAAAAATAACTCATTCAAATAACCATTAATATATTTAATAATTTGTTAAATGAATTTTATGTTACATTGTTTTTTGTAACATTAATATATAGAAGAAATGAAGACATAAATATTTAAATTAATCCATGATACTAGTAAATATAATATACTACGTATAATACATTGATATATATATATATATCTATATTAATAAGAATTGATTTATTAAATTAATCAGTATATAAATTAAATGATTTACTTAAGAGATTATTATACCATTTAACTGAATCCATTTAAAATATGTTTATATACACTTCATTATATATAGAATGAATAATAAAAATAGAATCATGTCATTAAAAAATATAAATTATATTCATTTAATTAAATTTTAAAAACATTATGATACTTTATTAATATTTTTAATAAGAAAATTCAGTACATAGTACTAAATTTTATGATTCAAAAAATGATATTATCATTATAGATTTGATTGAATAAAATATCATCATAACTCTGTACAAACAAATTATGAAGAAATTTTCCATTAACAATATAATTTTTCTATGAAATTGGGAAAATTTCCCTTATCATGTCCTTAGATATTATTTATATATACGTAATGTTTCAAAATATTTTAATACATTAATAATATGAAAATTAATTTCTAAATTATTGATTTTTATAATATTTAAATCATCATAAATTTATCTATGTATAAATTTATCTTTTATATATTCTAGAAAAGAAATTTATCCCGGAAAATTAGTATATACTAATAATATTAATACATATCAAAACAAGGAATCTGGTGAAAAGTATCACCATTTTCAATCACATCTTCTTCTAAATAGGGATGTGTGACAAATTAGGACTTATTTATAAGAATATTTTTAAATTCGTTAGATTAATTTAAAAAATATAGTTAGAATAAATTAATTTATAATCTATAAGATTTTTAATGATATCCCATCGTTAATTTTTACAAAAATAATTTATCTCTTCTATAATATATATTATCATGTTTAAATCAGTTAAATAATCATCAATTATTCGAGGAAAAAATAATAAATAAAAAACTGATAAGTATATATAGTCATTAAATAATTTCTTGTTTAATATCCTGATTGTGTATTTCTAATCAAATTTTCTATATAACGATATTTATTTAATTTTCGTTACCTTTGTTGTTGATTAAACTCTGTTAATTTTTTAGTATTTTTACAAAGTGTGGTATTCTCTTCAAAATTTTATTTCTATACTTTTTTTATGGTTTTAGGAATCATCATTACATTCATTTTATAAATATTCAATAAGACACTTATGAATAGATTCTTTCAGAGAACCTAGTTATTTTATTTTTAACACATTATACATTATATGGGTTTTAATAAATTTAAAAAATATGTGGATCATATTATAAATCAATATTTTTCAACGAATTATTATATTTATGAATATAAAATTTATAAACAAACACACTCAAATATATAAATTTTTTTATTACTTATTAAATATACTATGTTATTTAAATTAAAACTAGTCCCACAAACACACTACAAGATAAAAAATGGTCCTAATTTATTGCTTCTAAAAAAAATATTGGGGATTTAAATCCATATAACATTATTCGACCCATTTGATGTCTTTTTCAGTTCTTCATTTATATAAAATAGAATTGGTACGGTGTCCAAGCTGAAAAATATTTATAAGAATATATATTTATTTAATAAAATTTCTCAAATTATATATTTGATATATCCATGACACTGTCTCATTTTATAGAAAAGTTTAATAATTTATATCATTTTGAACAATTGTATTTGATGTAAATAAATCCAAATTATTTTTTATTTTGGACCCACAATGTATAAAACTGTAAAGTGACTACAATATCATCAATTAAAAACACATAATTTTTTCTAACCATACTATAAGTAAGAATTAGTTCAAATAATACATGACGTAAAAGATGTAATTGCCTTAATGTATGAAAATTATTTATATGCCTAACATATTTTGATATGGTGTTTACCTTTTGTATATGTTTCACACATGTATTTGATTTACACCTTCTTTTTGGGAATGTAAAAAAAATTTATTATGTTTTACACATCATGTATGGTAGAATTTAAATAACATGGACAAGTTTACTATTCTATAGAAAATTTATTTTCAATAAAACATCAATTACATTATAGTTATCACAGTCATCACAAATAAATTAATATAATATATAACTCCATTTGTATTTCTCTAAATAATCAAAATATATTTTTATAAGGCATTCAATTTTTTTTTTTGAAAATTAGAATCCATTAAATAATTACATAATAGGGTTATAAAAATTACAATTAATATATAAACAAAAAATTACTTTTATATTCAGATAATTATTAAAATACATACCTCGCTATATTAGTTGAAAAAACATTTCTAATTTTCTAAGAATCTAAAAATGCATCATTCACATTAATTGAATGAGAGTTTATTTTTGATGTCGCATATATTATTTTGTAATAGCCTATTTTCCATGTATAAGGACACATTTTTTTAATTTATATTCACTCTTCATAAATAAAAAATTATTCAAGTTGTAGTACCCATGAAAATTTAGGTCTTATTCAGTTAGATTATAATATCATTGGAATCCACACTTATTTTAGAAATTATTTTACTCATAATCTTGATAATAATGTATTAAAAATAAATAAACTCTCACATCTATGATATTTGGGAAACACAATTAATATTCACAGACATAGTGACCTATAATCAAATATTTATATAAAATAACTAATAGTACACATCTCTTAATATTTTTTTAAAATAACATATATTTATTAGATCATAGATAATCATAACTAATGCCGATTTTAGGTTTATTCATTTTTGATGACATCATTTATATTTTGATTTATTTACCTTTATTAAATCTTCAACGATCTATATTTATAAATTATATTTCCCTAATAAGAAATTCATTTTCATCTAGTGTCATGTAAAATTTGATTTCATAGTCCTCATTATTTTTATAAATATAATCTTCTAATTTCTAATTTTTTAATTTGACCATTTTGATGCTTTTAGATATATTCTAATTAGATATATGAAATTAATTTCAAAACACCATATTTTCATAAGACTGTACTTATTTTTATAAATATTTATTACGCATAATTTTGAGGTCTTTTTAAATTTTTTCAATTGTATAAATTTAGTTATATTCACCGTAAATTTATTTATATATGTCAACCATCATATGTTCTATAAAATAAGACTAATTAGAATCCAAATTACATTTAAATGCTGGAATAAAAATTTTATTATTATTAAATATAGATTATGAATTTTAGAACTTCATTCATCACATAAACTGAAGTCCTTATTACATATAATTCTATTCTAAATGGTTAAATTATCATTATTGTTTTTATTTATTATTTACCTTTATTTGTAAGAATTAGGGTTTAATATTTCATTTTATTCTAAAGTGTATTTAGAATTCTTATGGAACACTATAAGGATACATTCTATAGACATGAGTAGAAACATGAACTATGGTGTGTCTCCATATACTCTAGAGGTTCCCAACTCTTCATGAAGGCCATATCCATATAAGAAAAAATTAATTTAACTCAAAGTCATATAATAGAAAAAAATTACAAAAAATAATATTCTTCCAAAAAATTATATTTTAGAAAATGATTAATCAAACATTATTTTGTCTAATATATCATGTTTTTAAATAATGACATAAATACAATTATCATACATTATGCCTCTCCAAAATAAAAAAAATATGCACACATAGTAGAACCAAATATATTCGCAAGCCTCACAGATTCTATATCTATTAATTTTCAAGCTTCCCATGTGTTTAGAAAAAAATAATATACATTAGGTATTCATGCACACTAAGGTCCATATGAAGTGTGTTAGAAATACTTCTATGTACGATCACACCATTTCCACCAAGTATACTCCTACATATAAATTTATGAATGAAAAAAATAAACATGTAACACATTTTCCATATACATCAGGTTCAGATAAGGCTAACTCGGCTCTCAACACATTAGGTCACTATGTGTTAACCACGCCACTATAAAATTTAATCATACCTTTCTTAACACTATGTTATAACCCACCATGTCATTTCTTCATCATGATCCACTATATCGATGCCCATCCAATACCATAATTCCCAATGAAGGTGGAATGCAAATAAAATCACCCAAACATGTATAAACTATACATAGAAATATTTATCTATGCATTGACCCTTCCAATAACTCAAAATCGAGTTTAATTACTATTAAACCACATTATACCATGTTCCACCAACATGGGATGTCCTTAAAAAATGAAACTATATAAAATAGTCCAAAATGAATACTAAACCAATACATATACACCAAGGTTGTAGACACAATACCATTCTCATGGAATGGTAATATCAAAATCCAATAAACATGTGGAAAGATTATTGTCAGAAAACATGATTAATAAGGTCTTAATCATCATAATAAACCACCACTTATGTCTCTAGCGGGTCAAACCTCACTGACCCACCCCCATATAATCTATGGATGTCTATAACATCATTTTAAAATAAAACCTAGTTAAATTTGGTGAGATCCATCAAGAAGTTATACCAGATCATATCCTATCTCATAGCTCTCTAGTTAATCTAGTGAACTAGACACTTGATACCTATCCAATCATCATGATCATTTCTCATCTCACATATTATAAAATCTTATAAGTCCTCTAATCCTATTAAAATATATAAACATTGAGTAAAAATAATGCATGTTACCCCCTCAAACCACCACATTCTGTTGGATCATTAGAACCTAGACCTTGTGTACTATTACAATCATTGTGTTATTTCAAAACATCATGTCAAAATACCTAGGTATCGTCCCAATTCACCATTCTATGAAACCCTTTTAATCCTAATTCCATGTCCTAGATAATATTCATGACCCACATCAACGTCAAATTACTCATCTTCAAATAGATATCCATCATCCCATCGCTTATTGAATTCCATTAACTCATTAATCCTATCTATTACCAAAGGACTCATGCATATCATAATTGTAAATAATCCATAAAACCACTAGGAAAAAATTATTTTAAAGGGTGATATGTATGGTATTCTCATGAGTTTCCACTATTCATAATCTCTTGAAACCACTTAACCACACCTAAGGGAATATACCAATTCTACTCATGTACCATATTATGTCATAAGACACCACATAGTCTCCTATCACCAAACCCATCTTCACCATCTATATGATACATAGTCTTCATGTGACTCCATTTAACAAAAGAGTTAATGATCACATATCCCAATCTCTAGGGACACAACCACATCCTATATATTCCACTTTAACAAATACCCTTCCTAATCCATTTACTTTTTCCCATGAAAAGTGAATACATGAAAAAAATCATACAATAGCATATATAAGATTATTTATAAAAGAGATCATGTGCCCCTAAAATATAGTTACAACACATTCCAAGCACTACATTACATCAACCATGCATATCCATACATCATCGAAGATAATAAAACTACTTGAGATCCTACATCACATCATGAATCCTAAATATTTAATAAAAAAATATTTTAGTTACTCACTCAATTTAATTCAAAGATATATATTAATTTGAAACTCCCAGGCTAACAATTCATGTAGTAACTATGAGCCATGGATAACATTTTTTGTGTGACACACCAAAGGTACCATCCTCACAAAAATATATAACATCCAACATATCAAAATCTCGTTATTTCATCTTATATTACTAAAACCCTTTATAATATTATTTTACATGGTAACCATTAACTAAAGCTACTTCTAATGGTGTGTGATTAACCTTCAAGAACGTCGTCTAGCCTCTTCACATGAATTAACATTTGATTTCATTATATTTCTCTATTAACTATTGTAATTTCCATTATACCATTAAAATAAAAAGAAATTCAATAGTTTTAACAAGCAAAAAACAAAAAAAATGAATAAAAGGGGGGAAGTCACATGGAAAGTAAATAAAACCCCCATTAATGCATCCCACTAAAAATAAATTTTTGAGCTAAGGTAATATATACAATAAGGGTGTAACAATGATCACTAATTTTGCTAAAAACTCGGTGGTGAGCACCCATTTTATTGAAATAAACAACAAAAACATGTTTTATAGAATTTCCCATTGGTTCTTTCCATGAACAACATTTTATTGGTACCCCAACTACCTTTTCTGATATATCATATCTTAAATATTATATTGACGACATTTAATGAAACCTCACAAGAACAACATTCCTCCTGTAGATATCTAGACCAATGATTTACCACCCAATCCATGAACCATATTTTGACATCATCGTTATCAGAAATTAAAACACTCTAAAATCCAAAATATCTTCTAATTATAAAAATAAACAACCATCATACTATATTTTGAAATTCAATTTGAAATTTCCACTATGTAAAAACTTGTTTAATTATTGACATCATTTTGTAAAATATCATATATTTGAAAATCCATTTTAGTCCTCATTCAATGTATTCTGTTCTATATCAAAAATCAATTCACAATTATAATAGATTGTTTTGACTCATATTAACAAAAACACATTCATTCCACTACTCCTAACAACCAAGAATACTACACTAATTGTCTAGAAACCATTTTTCAACAAATTCATACCAGACATGTTGCTCACCCACGCTGGTCTCCCTTATCACCAAAAAGTTTCTTTAACTAATTCATTCAATTTATTATGGATCTACAACTATTATTTAACCACTTTTCAACTATGATAGAAAACTATGGTGGATCTAAAAACCATGATTTTCTTTCATAAATTAACTTATAGTGCTCCACCATCACTATACGAAAATAACTTATGATGATGTAAAATACTCACATAACATGATTCCAAACCTAAGAACACAATAGGACCTCCATTGACTAAAATTTAACAAAACATTACTTTATACTTACCAAAACATTCTCAAAATTACACCTTCTCTGATCCCATGATTTTCCAGTAAGAATTAAAAATGGAAAGTCCTACTCATACCTTGATCCACAACACCAAAATTTATTTAATATAATGTACTTTCATCATAAAAATACTTTTGTGGAATTTCATAACTTGATTCACCAAAAATCATGAGAAAAATCTTATTCAACACCTAAACATGGTCACAAATAACAATCACATTCATTGAACCATTCAATGAAATTTTTTCACCCCCTAATCCAAGTGAAATCACATAGATTCACATCATAAATAACATGTGATGACATTATTAATCACCAAAATAACATCATGAATCATGTACCACCAAATAAATAACCCATATATAATACTATGTCTAACTAATTCCAATGTGAATGAACTAAATCTAATCTCCACTATTTGAAAACATTAAAAAGGTAATTACTGAAAGATATTAATAAAAACAACTCTCACTAAGGACTAGAAAATCTATGACACATCAAATATCTACCAACAAATCTTACAATATTTTATTTCCTTCCAACATAACATTCAATATCCCCTTACTGATATTGTGTACCCCAACATAGTATTATTATAGTCATCACCTAAATAACTCAATATCCCATTATTTATAGACCTTCTTCCATCTATTAAAAAATAAAATATTTGGATGCATTTTTCCCACTCATGCCAAAGAACCTACATGAAATAACAATTACCATAATTAAAAAGCTAAAATGGAACATCATAATTGATATCCAATGGTGAGCTCTGCTCCATTTGAGTCTACTAAAAAAATACTATGTTTCATACCAAAATATGTCTCATCACCATTCCAACTCATCATTTTAGACCAGATGAAGGCCAATATTGACCAGTAATTCAAATTTTCACAAATCCTTCACCAATTACATCTCCAATTATTTTCGTACATCTCCGAATCCCCCAAACACAAGGGAGACACACCCATATCAGTATGAACATAGAAATAATAAAAACACTTATCATGATTATCTACAACTTAATGAATTCTATGAAAAACTGCACACCTCCCTTTAACCAGTCTGTAACTCATGTGAGCACAATATATACCCAACACACACCCATCCTCACACACTATGGAATTTAAAAAATTACATACCAAAATGAATATAATCCATCCATGGTACAATGATTCAAGAATAACCCTTGGACATGTTTTGGAATATGATCATACTTAGTCCCTACAAAAAAATCGTTGTATTCCCCCATGTAACTCATTCACTCAACCAGACTCACACTCATGAGATAAATTTCCAATATAACCTCTTTAAATTTAATAAAAATAAGACCATTCACTAACAAATGTAAATATGATTCCACATATAAAAGAATCGTATAGAATCCTTGCCTAATTATATGATTACTTTCCACACATGTATCATACTAAACTGCAAACATCGACACATGCTCTTATCACACTACCATAAAAATAATCTCATGAAAAAAAGTGAGTAATCCAAGTAATTGTCCCATTTATACTAAACATTATTTATAAAAAAACCCTAAGGGATTAAAATTTTATAGGAAAAATTAATATCTTATTTCAGGCCCCCAACCTGCCATTGTAGTTATGTATACATCAATAATGAATCTATATATTAATAAAACATATAGGTCTTTATTAACTCCATATTAAATTAATCCCACAAATAGGATAATAGTGATGGTTCATCATTACTTGGTAAACCTATTTCGAACCACAAAACTCCTCTCATGAATTTCATTCCAACATTAAGTAATTACAGGGTAATTAAATTCTTGCATCAACAAACAATGTTTCAATAAACATTACTTTATTAAGGGGATATATTTCCATATTTGGGGGTCATAATATAAATATATATATATCTGAAATACTATTAGAGATAAATATATTTATCTAATATGGAAAATTTTTGTAGATATAATTTTATAAAACATCATTTTTATCATTTTTGTAACGAGCCAAACATTAATTAATGATTGTTTATCTTGATATAATTAAATGTCTTATTACGGATATATAAAAAATATTAACTTACCTATATTTATGTTATTTTATTTTCAAATACCATTAAGAATGTTGACCTTTACTAATATATATGTTAAACAGTGATCACATTATTAGTATAAATATATGGGTATAACCAATCCAATTTACTCAGAAAAGGGAAGTGATGACCTCATCCAGTAGAATTTCTGCATATGAAGCACATTTTTTAGAGCTCAGAAAGGCGGTGGAGTCATTGGGATTCTATCTTGACCAAGACAAATCAGATCTTCGACATGTTAAGCTCTAGCAGAACCACCTACGGGAGAAGTGGAAGTTGATAGAGATTAACACTTGAGCTATGTTATCTGATCCACCCAAAGAGTTTGTAACTATCAGAAACCTTATCATTCAGTCTTATACATGTTTCATAAAGCTTAATATAACAATACCATAGAACAATGATTTTGTACTTTTTTTTGATAATATTGTATAGAATCATTTTATTAGTGTTATGTTGTACATAATTTTTAATGAAAAAACTACATTTTTTAGTTAATATTCAATTAAAAAATTTATTTTCTTGAATTAATGTTTTTTAATTTAAAAAATATATTAATAAAATAATATTAATTAATTAATTTTTATTAAATATAAATGTTTGTATAATTTTTATGAATAGAATCGTAATTCTTATTAAGTTTTGAATGTTATTTGTGTCAAAAACCATGAATTTTCGATAATTGTATGTTTTTATTATAAATAAACAATTCACATATTTAGAAAATTATTTACATAATAAAATATATATTTTTGTATTCAAGATGTTTACATTATCCAAAGGTGAAATTTTCATAATTTTTTTTGACAATTGGTTTTTTGGGTAAAAATTAAGTAATGTTTAATTATATAATGTGTTTTATGACATCATAATGACCAAAAAGTTATGTAATAAATTAATATAAATGGGTTGATCGGCCAATTTATGTTTTACCATTAAAATAATGTGATTTTTTGGTTTTATTTATTTATTTTACAAAGCCATAGTAGGACCCTCCATGACTTATAAAACTTTTTTATTTTTTAAATTGATTTCCTTGAGAGTGCTACTCACCTCCACAAAACGAAGACAAATATTTTAATAATTTCGTCTATTGGCTTTATAAATTATGTTTTTCCACTCCATTTGGAATAAATAATGGGCCAAAACTATGGGATGCTTTTTGGTTTTAAAAATATTAATGTGTGGTGTGAAAAACCAAAAAATAAATAATTCCTTCTACTTATTTATATAATCCCACTCAATACCTCACTTACTCTTCAATAAAATTCTTTAGAGCTTAACCAAACCCTGACCTCCACTATCTATAATCATCCCAAGGCGCCCCAAACTCCCATGAATCCTCTCTGAAGTCCATTCTAATCCTTTGGGACCTCACTTCCAAATAAGGGATTCCATTCATTCTTCTTTTTGTCCAAATTTCCTTATGAGGTTATTCCCTTTTATTTTCAATTAAGAATGCTGGGGAATGATTATTCACCTTCTAAAAACATCCCTATTTATGTTTTAATGATCATATACCCCATTATCTCTCATTAATGCCTCCCATGTACACATGTTACCCTGCCGAGATTTCGTAAGGAATTTCTCTCTGCTCATTTACATTCAAGCAATTATTTGGTTTAATGAATCTAAATTTCATTACATATGTTGGGAAATGTATCTATATATGACCGCCTTACTTTCTATTTCATGTACTTATGATTAGATACCCCTTTCTATCTCATCAAAAATTTGTATGAAATCTTATGTCACACAATTATGCTACCGAAATTGCACCGCGATTTTCCAAGCCATTGTCATTGTGTATTGAATACCATGCCCATTTCTCTATCAAGGGTGTCCACCTTTATGCACATTTATATATTTATTATAGAGTTTCATGTATGAATTCCACATTCATTTGTTGTGGAATAAATTATGATGTTATATGAATCCATTTTATATGATCCACGTGGCACACTTATGCATGAAATTAAATGTTTACAAAGGGTGTTCCTTGATAACATTCCAATGCTTTGGGTAAAGATCAGTATCATGATACATCAAGTGAAATGAGGGTTTAATAATGAAAATTAAAGTGTAATGAGGGTTTAACCATGATCCATCAGAGACATTGTAAGGCTGCATGGTGTACCAATATCCTTTGTATTAGATCGAGATCCAAAAGCCACCTCTATGTTTTGGAAGAGTCTTCAACATGTTCTAGATACTATGCTGAAATGTAGTACGTATTATCATACCCAAACTGATTTCCAATATGATTGTAATATCCAGATACTTTAGGACATGTTGAGACTATTCATAATGGACATAAAAAGAGGATGGGATCAACATCTTCATCTAGTTGAGTTATCTTACAAAAATAGTTTTGACTCAAGCATTCACATGGCTCCTTATGAAGCCTTGTATAGAAAGAGGTGTAGAACACTTACATGTTGGGATGAAGGTGGGGAGACAAAACTAATAGGTCTATAAATGGTTAAATAAATTTTGGAGAATGTTAAGATGATCCGGCAGCAAATTAAAGCTTCTTAGAGTCGACAAAAGGGCTATGTTGATTATCGTCTACGAGACCTAGAGATTGATATCAGAGACATGATATTCGTCCTCGTATAACCATGTAAGAGAGTAATGAAATTTGGGAAGAATGGACATCTTAGTCTAAGGTACATCGAGTCTTTTGAGATCATTGATTTCATTGTAGTACTGTCTTATCGACTAGTACTCTCACCAAACCTATGTCAAGTACATTATGTATTCCATGTATCACTCTTGAGTAATTAAATACCTTACCAATTTCATATACCCAATCCATAGGTGGAATTTTTTTTTGTTTACCACTCTTATGATGAGATTCCAATGATGATCTTACATCATAGGTAAAAATTTCTACGGAATAAGAAAATTCCCCTCGACAAGGTGTTGTGGTGAAACCAAATGATTACATAGGAAACAAGAGAATTAGAGGAAGTGATGCAAAATAGTTACCAAAATCTATTTTAGTGTGGTAAAAAGAAATTTCGTTGGTGAAATTTCTTAAGGGAGGAAGATTGTAATAACCCAAACATTCATTAATTAAAATTTCTTTTGATTTAATTAAATGTATTATTATTGATATAGAAAACATATGAACTTACATGGTTTTATTTTTTTGGATTTTAAAATACCATTTGGAATTATCAATGTTGCTGAAATATTCATTAAATAGTGATCACATAATTAGTAAAAATATAGGGCATTAACCAATCCATTATACTAAGACAAAGGAAGCGATGGCCAAATCCTATAGAATTTCTCCATACATAGCCCATTTGTCAAAGCTCAAAAAGGAGGTGAAATCATAGGGCTTCACTATTGACCATGCCCATGCCGAGCTTCAACACATTAACCGTGAGCTGTACCGCCTATGGGAAAAGTTGATGTTGATAGAGATTTCCACCAAAGTGACGTTATCCGAGCCAACACAAGAGTTTATCACCATTGCATACCTTACCCATATGCCATATGTGGGTATTATAATGGGTTATGTAACAAAACCCTAGAACTAATATTATGTACATTATTTCTATAGAGAATACACATTCATTATATTAGTGTTTCATTGTAAATAGTTTTTAAATGGAAAATATCATTTTTTAGTTAATATTCAATAAAAGAAACTATTTTGTTTAATTAATGGATATTTTAATTAAATAATATTTTAATAAATTATTATTAATAAATTATTTTTTATTACATATAAATGATCATCTAAATTTTATGAATACAATTGTATTTTTTATTATGGTTTGAAATCCATTTTTTGTCAAAACCCATGAATTTTCAATAAATATTAGTTTTTATTTTAAAAATAAAAATTCATATATTAAGAAAATTATTTAGATAAAATTAATCTTATTTTTGTAATATGGAAGTTGAAATAATCCAATAGTTACTTTTTTATATTTTTCTACAATAGTCAAATTATTGGGTAATAATTAAATACATTTTAATTATATAATGTGTTTTATGACATCATAATGAATAAATAGTGATGTAATAAAATATTATAAATGTAATTTTCAGAAAATATATGTTTTACCATTAAAATAATGTTATTTTAGTTTTTTTTATTTTACAAAGATTGTAAGGACCCTCCATGAATTATAAAACATTTTATCTTTTTACATTGATATCCTTCAGTGTGTGAATCACCTCCACAAAAGCATGCCTAATATTGTATCATGATTGGACATAGGCCTTATAAATTTTTCTTTTGGACACTCCTCTTTGGAAGAAACCATGGGATAAAACTATGGGTTGGTTTATGATTTTATTTAGTTTAATGTTAGGTGTCCAGAACCTAAATAATAAATAATTTCCACTCATTTACTATAAAACCCCACCCATTATCCTACTTAATTTTCACTCAATGCCTTTAGATCTCGACCAACCCTTGACCTTATCTCTCTATAATCCACTCAAGGTTCCCCAAGATCCCTATAAGGGTCCCACAAGTGCCTCTCAGGACATTGATATCACACTTCCAAGTAAGGGATTTTTTCCTTTCTCGTTTTTTGTCCGAATTTTATTATGATGTTATGCCCTTTTATTTTCAATTAAAAATATAGGGGTATGATTTATCACCTCCCTCATACTTTCCTCTTTATTTCATAATGATGATATACCCTTTTATATCTCATTAATTCCTTCCATGTACACCTTTTACCTTTCCAAAATTCTATAATAAATTTCTCTCACCTCATTTACATTTATGAATTTTTTTTGTTTTAGGAATATAAATTACATTAAATATTTTGGAACACGTATCTATATGAACCCCTTACTATAAGTTTCATGCACATATGATGAAATATCGTTTTATCTCTCATCAACAATTTTTATTAACTCTTAGGTTATGTCGTTATGTTACTGAAATTTCACCATGAATTTCCAAGAAAAAATCATTTTGTTGTGCATAACATTCCAATTTCACTATCAAGGGAATTCATATTTATGAAATTTTAATTTTTTATTATATAGTTTCATGTATTAATTCCAAAATATGTTATCATTGAATAAATGATGATGTTTTTTGAATCAATGTTATATTATCCATGTCGCACACTTATACATGAAATGAAATGTTTACAAAGAGTGTTCTCTATTAGTGATCCAATTCATTGAGTATTGATTAGTATCATGATATGTCATGTAAAATGAGTTTTTACACCTGATAATTTATTTTTAATGATGTTTTACTCATTCTTCATGTGCAATAGGCCTTGGTTCATGATAATACCATGTGATATATTGTTTCCTCATTTCCATGTTATGGTAACCATTCTATATCATGCCTTTATGTTCATGTATCTATTATGTTGCCCATATTTTCTTATTTCCTAACATGTATTGTATTCTTCATTTTATTCTTTTTTTACGCCCTTAATGGGCTTCATAGATCACCAGTTTCTTGTTTATGTTCTCAGGTTATCACATGCAATGATATATACAGGGGAATATAGTTGTCATGTAAGGTTTTATTTTCATAAAGATATTGTATTTTATTTTATAAGTTTTAATGTAAATATCATAATCCCACAAGAAACTAGACCTCTAAACCTTTATGTTGTATCTAATCATCTGTTTTGAATAATAAATCATGATTATGTGTGTAATAAAGAGCAGTGTTGTTATAGTTGGTATGAGATGATAGGTTTAGTTATTATTGGGATTATGATCGGAAAACCCTAGTGAATCCTTATAGATATGATCATGTATAACAAAAAAATCCCTAAATTTTTTTGACTATTGATAACATGGTTTATGATGAAAATGCATCTCAGTCAAAATACAAGCAGGTAGAGTCAGCTCTAGTATAGATGTATCCTAGTGGGAAAACCCGAGAACACCACATTAAGCTATACTCGAATGGGAACTGGTGCATGAAAACGGGACTTGATTCACTCTTAGATACGACACTCCAAGATTATATTCTTTGGTAAATTCATATTCTTATTATGAACAATTATAATGCGGGAAAATGCCCCTAAAAATATATGTGGGTAAGTAGATCATGTATAACATAGATTTAAGCCTATATATTCATAAGTCCCTGAAATAAATTTTATTTATAATTCATCCACTTTTTCCATGTATTACCCTTTATGTTTTACCAATAACATTCTTTTATTATTTCTGATTACTGGTAATAGGAGAAATCAAGATAACAATCAATGAAAAGATCAATGTGATGACTTTCTAAATATATGCCCAATCTAATGGGGGCAGAAATCGTGAACACTGTCATGACTCTGTATTTGTTAAATAATGATTTGAAAAGAAACATGTGTCATGAGTAATTTTCAACCACCCCTAAGAAAGAAAAAGTTGAAATCAAAATATTCATGAGACAAAGGCATCCTACTTTTAATAGATCATATGATCCCTCAATTTCTGAAAAATGGATCAACTCAATTGATAAGATCTTCTCCATCCTTTAATTTTATGAACAATGGAAGGTTATACTAATTGCTAATCATATGGAGGGTGAAACAGATCAATGGTGGACATTGATAAAAAATATAAAGCATGAGGAAGAGATCAATGCATTGGATTGGAAGAATTTCCAGAAGTAGTTTTTTGATAAATATTTTTTGCACACCCTCCGACTTTAGATTGAATGTGTCTTCCATTCACTCAATAAAAAATATGATGAATCTATCTAAGTGTACGTGGAAAAAATTTCATGGCTTGCATGATATTCCTCTATATTTTTCATTACCGCCTAATGCAAGTTTGACAACTTCTTTTTGGGTTGAAACATAGCGCACGGATAGCCCTAGTGATCCGTATCTTTGATAGCTATGAGGAAATTATTCCATGTTCCCTCAATGTCGAAATAGAGATCGACGAATCCTAGGGATTTCATGGGGCTATGTAGCATAATGTGGACATCAATTCTGATAGTCTGATAGATTAATCCAACGTTGCTAAGAAAATCTAGCACCCAACTTTCCAAAGGTGTGGAATGAAGCACCCCAGAAATTTCTTTAAGGGGACAAGGAAATACATTAGGTTTGGAAGATAATGGAACTAGCCATTCAATTCTAATAAGAAAAACATACGACTACGACCAATGTGAGGTACTCTCTGTTCAACCCTCAACACATTTTACATTGCTTCAACTACAACGAACAGAGGAACCTTATAAATCTGTGTCCAAATAAAATGGTTTTTAGAGGCATCCAACATCTTCCATGGCATAAAGGGAGATATTTTTCCATCACTATGACTGAAGTGAACCCCAACAACGAATTGGTGATAGGAACACAATTTATACATTCAAGAATTGAGGACATACTTTTTTATTCTGGTTATATTCATAATTTTATATCCTGAATGATTAGTAGAATAATCCCAACACCACCAAAAACCGGGGATGTGATGATTTTGGTGAGTATGGAAAATGGGGAAATCATTTCATCCCATGAATATAACTCCTCCCCTGTCATAATTTTTGGATCGCACATCCTAGTGAACCTCTTCATACATCATCTAGTGGAATTTGGTACAATTCTCAGCATGCATTGGATTTCCTTATATAGAGCCAAAGTAAATTGTCGTGAGAGGGAAATCACTCTCCATATGGAGAATCGACCCCTGATTCGATACAAGTACAAGGAGGAAGATGAATATTCTTTTAGGTACATCATCTCATGTGTGGATATTACAACCCAATGAGCATGCATATCTGGCTCAAATGATAGAGTCTATGGAAGAAACCTCCCTTGAAGACATGACTATTGTGAGGGAATTTGATAAAATGTTTCCTGGGAAATTGTCTTGTCAACCTCCTAGAAGAGATGTTAAATTCTCAATTTTCCTTATACATGGGGAGTTTATAATATCCATGATTATGTGAAAAATGGTTGTTACGAAGCTTGATTAGTTGAAGAAACAACTATAGGAGAATCAAGATAAAGGGTTTATACGACCAAATGTGTTACCATGGGGTGCACTAGTCATTTTTGTCAATAAGAATGATGGGTCAATGCTCCATTGCATTGATTATCATGACCACAAAAAATCACATCAAAGACAAAGTATCCTCTACCTCTAATTGATGACTTTTTCGATCGGCTACCTGGAGCACAATTCTTTTCCATGGTGTATTTTTGGTCGTGATATTACAAAGAAAGGAAGAAGAATGAGGATATCCACAAGACTACTTTTTGTAAAACATACAGGTGCTTTGAATTCATATTAATTCTTTATAGATTCACTAATTCTCTATAAATATTCATGGAATTGATCATTAGAGTCTTTAAAGTATACCTTAACAAATTTGAGGTAGTCTTTATAGATGATATTATAATGTACTTTAAAACCAAGGAGGAGCACGAGGAGCATTTAAGAATTGAACCAGAGACCTTGCGAAAGGAGAACCTCTATGAAAAGTACATTAACTGTGATTTTTGGTTGAAGGATATCTCATTCTTGTGTCATATAATCACAATCAATCTGATATCATTGGATCCCTCCAAGATTTCTAAAATTGAGGGATGGATGAGGTCAAAATCGATAACGGATACCCGTAGCTTCTTGGGGTTAGCAGGATATTATTTCTGATTTGTGAGAAATATATCATGATTTTCTAACACTCTTAACATGGTAACATGGAAGGGAGGAATGTTTTCGGGGAGTGATGAATGTAAATAGGTCTTCAAATAGATGAAAAGGAGGCTCATCACTATACCAGTGCTCACACTAAAAAAATGTGGAGATTTTTTTTATATAATGATGATTCAAATAAGGTCATGGGTTGTGTGTTGATGAAAAATGAAAGTCATTGTATATGCTTCATGATAATTGAAATTTCATTAGAAAAACTATCCAACACATGATCTTCAGTTGGTTGTTGTGATCATCACAACGAAAAATGTGGTAGCATTACATATTTGGGGAGAAGTATGAAATATACATGAATAACAAAAGGCTAAAGTATATATTCAGCCATAAAGAGTTGTATATACACCAATGAAGATGGTTAGATATGAACAAAGACTATTAATTCTCAATCCATTACCACCCAATGAATGAAAACAAGGTGGATGATGTTCTAAGTATAATGGACACAACAATTCTGTCATTGATGACAATTTAAAAGTATCAAATCATCTTAAAATATTGAGAAGATATATATGGGAATCATAAAGAAGAGAAAATCATCAATCCTTTCACAAATGATTTCTTAACTTTCTCTATTGGAAAGGTTAAAGGATGCTCAAATGGATGATTCTATAATTCGAAATAAAGTAGAAACTATCATAAAAGGGAAATCATTGAAGTTAAATATTAATGAAGAAAGAATTATATTATTTGGGACCAGAATGTGTGCTCCATAAAATATGGAGTTAAAGAAATATCTTTTGGGTGATGCACCTAATAATAATTTCTACATTCACCCAGGAAACAAAAATATTTATCAATATTTCTAAGTGCATAATTGGTGGAATAAGAAGACGAAAGAGATCGTTGAGTGTACATCAAAGTTTCTAGTATGTCCGAATGTGAAGGCTGTGTGGAAGAAGTCTAAGTGGATGATGCAACCATTATCTATACAAGCATGGAAATGGGAGAACATCACCATGGACATTGTCACCAATCATCAAAAAACATCCAAAGGAAACACTCATATCAGTGTTGATATGGATCTTATATCTATGACTGTACACATCATTACAATTCAAGAGGATTTCTCCTAGGATCAACTAGCACGAATAATCATCAGTGGCATGGTAAGGATGCATAGAGTGCCACTATCGATTGCATCTGATCAATATCCAAGATTTACCTCTATGTTTTTGGAAGAGTCTTTAGCATACTCTGGATACTAAGCTGATCTTTCTTGAATGGACTGAAGTCCTTCTTTTTATTTTATTATGGATAATCCACATTTTAAGGGTTGAAGGGGAACCCGTACATGACCCGCAGGCCCAAGGCACAAGGCCCGACACACCCGCAATACATGACCTGAAGACCCAGAGGCATACCCTGCCCAATACATGACCCGTAGGCCCAGCCCACTTGAACATCCCCTCCCCAGCTTTCTGCATCATTAATCTTCTAGCACCCCACCTTGCATTGCTGATCGGCTAGCATTTCCCCGTACAAAGCTGCATGGTTCCTGGTCCTGATGGCGGCTGCCATACCCTCTCATTCTTCCAATCCGGTTAGCTCTGCATCTGGTGGCTGCTACTCATGTTGCTCTGATCCTCTTATAGGGCATGTTCTATGTGAACTGGGCTACTCCATGGTCGATGTGACCCAAAGGCCCTATGGCCCAAAGGCCTTTGATGACCCTGATGCCCTGTAGACCCGTAGGCCCAAACCGGTGGCCCGAAGGCCCAAATCGGGTGAATAGTTCTGGCTGCTACAGTACCAAATAGTAACTACTACAGTAAATGCAACAGTAAGTTCTGCAGTAACTGCTACAGAACGCAAAAATTTTCCTCCGCTCAGTTTTGAACCCGGGTCTCTTGGATTCCAAGCATGTGCCCTTACCCCTTGGGTATGGGCTCGTTGGCCTTAGCTGATCTTCATTACGGATTATCAACCACATAATGAATCCAATATGAACGGACTATCCAAACACATTAATACATGTTTATAGTGTGCTCAATGGACACCAAAGGAGTATGGGATCAACATCTTCATCTTGTTTAGTACTCTTACCACAACAGTTTCCACTCAAGAATCCAAATTGATTGTTATGAAGACATGTATGGGAAGAGGTGAATAACATCGGCATGTTGGGGTGATGCTGGAAGGAGAAAACTCTAAGGATCATAAATTGTTGAAGAAATGGTGTATAAGGTTTAGGCCATTTGGTAGCACATTAATGCTACTTAGAGTCGACAAAAGATCTATTTAGATAATCGTTGACGAGACCTAGTGTTTGATGTTGAAGAAACAGTATTCTTCATCATATCACCATGCAAGAGAGTTATGTTATTTTGGAAAAAGGAAAAGATTAGTCCAAGGTACAATGGCCCTTTTGAGATCCTTGATCATATTGGAGTAGTGGCCTATTGACTAGCACTCCCATAGAACCTATCTCAAGTACATGATATATTCCTTATATCACTATTGAGGAAGTACATACCTAATCTATAAAATGTAGTCAATCTAGAGGTGGTAGAATGGGATAATGACCTCTACTATGAATAGAATCCAATGATGATCTTAGATCATAGGGAAAATGTTCTATGAAATAATATAATACCACTCATTAGGGTCTTGTAGGGAAACAAAAAGTATGATGAGACAACATGAGAATCAGAGGAAGTGATGAAGAAGAGTTTCTCATATCAATTTTTACATTGGGAAAATGAAATTTCATGCATAAAATTTTCTAGGGGGGGTAGACTATAATTACCCAAACAATCATTAATGAAAATTCCACATGATTTAATTAAATGTGTTATTACAAAAATATTAAACTTATTAACTTATTTGGTTTTATATTTTTAGATTTTAGAATAGCATTAAGAATTTTTTCCATTTCTAATATAGTTGTTAAATAGTGGTAACATGATTAGTATAAATATAGGTCTTTAACGAATCCAATTTAATCAGAAAGAGGAAGACATGGCCTCATCCAGTAAAAGTTCTCTATATAAATCTCATTTTTCAGATCTCAGAAAGGAGTTGGCATCATTGGGCTTCACCCTTCACCAATCCTAAGGAAAACTACAACATGTTATGCTCATGGAGAACCACCTATGGGAGAATTGGAAGATGATAGAGATTACCACCTGAGTGATGTTATCCAACCCACCCCATGTGCTTGTCACCATCACACACCTTAGCTTTCTGACATATGTAGTTGTTATAAGGTGTTATTAACAAAATCCACTAGAACTAAGATTATGTACCATAGTTTTTGAAGATATAATATACATTATTTTTATTAGTGTAATAATGTAATTATATTTTAATGAAAAAATATCATTTTTAGTTCATATTAAATTAATAAATCTATTTTGATTAATTAATGGATTTGTGAATTAAATAATATTTTAATAAAACATTATTAATCAATTACTTTTTATTAAATGTAAATGATACTATAATTTTTATTAATAAAATTGTGATTTTTATTGTGGTTTGAAAGCCATCTTTTTAAAAACCCACGATTTTTTATAAACGTTCTTTTTAATTTTAAAATTAAAAATTCACATATTTAGAGAATTATTTAGATAAAATAAATATTATTTTTGGAATGGGGATTTATATTTTATCACATAGTAATTTTTTCAAAATTTTCTGAGACAATCGATTTTTTGGGAATTAAATAAATACCATTTAATTAAAATAATGTGTTTTAGGTTTTTTTGATTTATTTTACAAAGGCTTAGTGGGACCCCCCAAGACTTAACATTTCATCTTTTTATATTGATTTACTTGAGAGTGTGAATCATCTCTACATAAGTAATCATAATATTTTAAAAATATCTTCCATTTTCCTTATTAAATAATTTATTCCACTCATCTTTGGAAAAACATAAGGGAAAACCATGAGCTGGTTTTTAGTATTAATTAGTTTAATGTGTGGTGTCATAAACCTAGACAATAAATAATTCCCTCTTCTTTCCTATATAAACCCACCAAATCTCCCACTTACTCTCCACTAAAAGGCTTTGTAGTTTGACCAACCCTTGAAATCCTCTCTATAGAATCCACACAAAGCACCCCATGCTCCCATGAAGCCTCTCTCATGCCCCTCCCAAGCCCTTGGGATCATACTTCCAAGTAAGGTATTTCTTCCTTTCTGTATTTTTTTTCCAACTTTCATAATGTAGTTATGTACTTTTATATAAAATTTAAAATGTTGGGGTATGATTTAAAACCTCCCCAATACATCCCTCTATCTGTTTGAATTATTATATACCCCTTTCTCTCTCATGAATTACTCCCATGTAAACCTGTTACCATGCCGTAATTCCTTAAGTAATTTCTCTCTCCTCATTTACATTCAAGAAATTGTTTTCTTTTATGAATCAAAATTCCATTACATATGATGGGAAATTAATCTACATGACCCTATAACTATCCTTTTGATGTATATATAATTACATAACCCTTTATATCTCAGAAACCATTTTTATGGACTCTTATGTCATTCCATTTTGTTGCTGAAATTGCACCGCGAATTTCCAATCCAAAGTCATTATGTAGTGAATACCATGCCCATTTTTCTATCATGATTGTTCACAAATATGAACATTAACTTACTGATTAAAGTTTTTCATTATGTATTCCAATTTCTACTATCTTATAATAAATTATTATGTTTTATGAATCCATGTTATATGATCTATGTGGCACACTTATGCATGAAATGAAATGTTTATGAAGGGGGCACCCAGATACTGCTCCAATGAATTGGGTAATGATTAGTATCATGATACATCAAGTCCAATGTGGGTTTCATCATTCCAATTCATGTAAAATGAGGATTTAATCATGTTCCATGTGCAATAATCCTTGTCTCATGCTAATACCATGTTAAGGTTTTTTGTCTCATTTCCATGTTATGATAACCATTCTATATCCTGCCATTATGTTCATGTCTCTCTTATACGCCATGGATATGCCTATCTCCTCAGGTTATTACTTTTTTAATATTTTACTTGGTTTTATAGGTCACACATTTCTTATGCATGTACCCTGGTTATCACAAACAATGTTAAGTACGAGAGAATATAGTGGTCATGTAAATGAATTTTTCAATAAAGATGTTGTGTTTCATGGTTTAAGTTGAAATGTAATGATCCTAAGCCCGAAAGACACTAGACCAATTTATCTTCTATATTGTATCAGGATAAGAGTTTTATTTAACGAATCATGTTTATGTGTGTAATAAAGAGAAGTGAAGTTATAATTGATACATTAATAAATTGATCTATGTCCTCAAAAAATCCAAACCACAAATAGTTATATGTTTGTCACGTGAGTCTTATGTTACTAACATGATTAATTTTCATAGACATATGTATAATGTGATATAGACCAATAAACCAAATTAGAAAACAAAGATAAAATCCTAAAATTCAATAAAATTCACTTCCATAATAGCACAAACTAGAAACTATAATCTCATACCCTCGATAACATGGACATCCAACCAGAATGGTGTTCATGAATTTCAAGTCTAAATACCATCCTATTCTCCAAAACCTTCCATGTAATTATGTATAACATATATAATAAACATGAAGAACCAATAATATGAAACAACATTATGACTCCATAGACCATGGCAATTATTTAGTTCCCAGGGTTGTGATATTATTTGTAGACTCATGAGTGATTCTTTATACAAGACGTGTAGTTTATTAATAGGGGGGAATAATATTTGCAATGGTAATAGTCTACCCTCAAACCAGAGAAATAAAATATTTCAAAATTATCCTATATAATATTCAACACATAATCATGGTAGGAAACCTTTAATAAAAACGCAATATTATGTCATATGGATCTTACTAGTGAATAAAATTATATATTCTTTGATATACTATTGTACAAATAAAAAATCCAAAATAGTCTCAAACAATTGATTCTCACATTCTAGAGCTACTTACTTACCTATGAATCTCACAACCTTTCTCCAATATCAATCGATCTACAATATCCTTACTGATAACATATCATGTATTTATCATGACAGAATATATATTGTTTTCAAATTCACCTTGTAACCCATATAGGGTGCGAAACAATATCCTGGTAGTCCCTCACAATGTCCCCTTGTATATAAAATCATTTATGTTTATTCATGATTGAAAATACACAAATATGAAAAATAAAAATTAATTTTGATGACAGCATAGATTCCATAAATCCCAGCACATCAAGTCAATATAACTTAACAAGGAAACTATGATACTATATAAAAATTTATTATCCTCCATGCTGAAATCTACATCAACATCTAATATTGATCTACCACTATTCCAATTTTCATCCCACATCTAAAGTCTCAGGGATATACAGTGTCCAAACATTAACCAAATACTGGGAGAATTGGAACAATTATATGAATGTATCGATGAACCCATCACATCTCCCTCATGGGAGGTCAATAGATCGGGTCTCACATCATACCACCACACATCTACAAAAAGTACATTGAAACTAGTCTATAAAAGGATAGACCCAATATAGACAGCAACATAACTAACAACATAAAAATAATTTACCTAATACATTCTTAATAGAATGGTCATTACACCTTCCTAATCGATTATTGGAGTGGTCTTCAACACAATTCTGAATGTAACAGAGCATGGTCGTTATATCATCTCATCCCATTAGACTTGAGGGAGCCCCAAACACAATTAACAATAATTGGTAACTGTATATAGTCTAATATTGACACCCCAATAAATCAACATAGAGTCTAAGGATGTCCATATGGAAATAATATTGATCCCACATCCCATCACATATATCTACAGATGACTTCAGGGTGCTAGAAAATAAATGAATAACAACACATTGTTAACACAACTCATCTCATCTATCAGGGAATCCATTCGGTCCTCCAGAACAATCACCTTCATTTGTTTCAATTTTAGCTCATGTTTATTTCCTCCTAGCTGTGATCATATCTCATAAGATTATCTAAATCCAAATTTCAAGGTATATTCCACACCAATATTTTTTTTTCAAAACACCATTTCCCCATGTCTAAGGACTATCCAATGTCACCCCACTCTTAGAACATGAAAATCATGATGATATGTAAATAATAAATCCCATGACCCACACCTGGGTCATACACCACATATTCAATGGGAGATCCTACTATATGAAACATGGTGAAAACTCATCTCTATGAAATTCCGTGAAATCATGATGTGTATTCAAATATAACAAGGCTAACCATTGTTTATACAACACCTGGAGTGTTCTACTCCTCAATTAGGATAACTATTACTATGCCACATATTTTCATTTTTTTTATGTCTCTTTCACCAACCCAACTATCCCAATGGGATCTTGAAAATGATTTCTATATCTCATATCATATTTTCGTCCCACCCAATGTCTACTATAATCCTAGAAAACATATATTCCCCAAAAAAATCTTTCAAATATGGAGTTCTGATTAATTTATATTCTTAAAAAACCTTATGCTATGTGAATGAGACATAACATTAATCTATATCTTCTCTTTCAACATTTGTTTCACTGTCCATTTACAAAATCCCATGACACATTTTGAAAATAAATAAATTATACCTAAACTACCTTATTTCTATATAATAATGTGACCTCAAAACCCTAAATTTATGTTAGTTAGATAGTTAATTTTTCATCTCCTTAATGAAGTATTTCAATGCCCCCTATAAGTTCATACAATCAAATAATCATTAAAAACACATTAATGATTAAAATACAAATTGAACATTATGAATTAATAATTCTTTATAGTCTCTGTTGGAATACTATGTTAAAAATAACTAGGAACAACAATAATGATTGAATGAAGAAAAATATTCCTTATAATGTCCATGGATCACCCATAACAACATCTTGACCAAACTCTCTATAATATATCAAATGTGGACCAATGAATTTCAAAAAATTTTAGAAAATGCTAAATAAAATTAAATCTCAATATTACCATTATAAATATACACTTATTATATAATGTGATAAACAACCATAAAATTAATTCATCCACAACACAGTGTAGTGTATTTGATTCCATCCTCTTCCACCCAACACTGATGCATTCAAGAATAACACCAAACAAAATACTGGACTGGTATTTTTGATAGATAAATTAAAATAAATTAATTATAATCAAATGTAGTGACTCATATAGAGAAATAATAAATACTAAATGGTGTCTCCCCTTAACAATGAAAGGAAGATATAGTATATCCTAATAGTAAAACCTCATTGTATTAGAAATATTGTCCAAACAAAGTGGGGGTTATAACCACATTTTATTTTATGAAATCAACTATTAATCCTTTAATAGTGTGAACATATAGTTCATTTTATGATTCAATTATAAAGGGGACCTGTGAGAAATCAATATGTTTATTTCACGATGTGAACCATATGATCATGTCATGAACCTTCTTCTAGGACTCTTTTACGAAGACCAATCCTCTATTACTTCCTCCAACACTTTCCTAGAATAATGAGTCAACACATGAGCATTGAACTCATTAAAATCACCATTTAAAGATATTATAGTAATACATTATATTTTATATGTCCAAATTTATGAAATAAAAAATTTCATCCCAGAATAATATATTATTAGATTATATTCCATTTTTTATGATAGACATTTTTTAAACTTTAATACCCATTGTTCGCAAACTCGGGAACCACCTAAATAAATAAAAAACAAGTAAAGACAATCTATGTATCCATCTAAAATATATATTCATGATTATATATATATATATCGAGAATAAAGGTTTAATCAACATTATCAAATATGAAAACATTCATTTAAAATGAGAAGGAAGCATATTAAATCCTAGCGATTAACTAATAAAGATAACTCCTCACTTTAACAAGTAATGTTATTTTAGTTCATAGGATTGGCTCAGTCATAATGTAAAACATTGTGGTTATCATATCCATGTTAAAAAAACCAACACACACAAATACACACACATATATTATATATATTAAGGTTACCTTATATAAACTTCCCTATTAGGTAATTTATTTTGATACCCTTATGTCAAATATATTATTCTAGAATCCATTCAATAGGTCATACTAAAACCCAAATTTACATATCATGCATCATCCTACATCAATCATTTCTTTTTAAAACGTCAACATGATTTATGTATAATCCATAATTTACTATATCTCATGTATTATGTCGTATATGTCACAATTGTACAATACTTATATGTACACCAATCAAAATCCTTTGTCTCCTTATAATAATATTGATATATTATATTTCATTATACTGCTATATATAGTATTCGAATTTATAATAAATCAAGATCCATTAAAAATAATGTTAGTCCATACCCCATAAATTATGTTTTACTAGCATGCGAAATCACACCCAGAATAGAATAGTTGAAGGGAGTGAGGAGGATATGGAATAATTATCCATCAATTCAACCCAACATCCTAAGAGGTGGAGAAGACACCACCTATCATTTCATTTTTCGTATGAAAATCAAATTATGTTATTATATGCATAAAATCTTAAAATATATTAATAATATCATATATATTTTCACTAAGGGAAGATACCTAGTACATGTCTCAACTATAACTACCATATCTCAAAACACCTGACTACTACTTCTAAAGGATATAAAAACTAGATTCTAATATATAATTAAATCATAAAGAATTAACATTATTAATAATTTTTTCATATTAAATAGAATTTAATTCATGATCATTTAATAGTCCAAAAAAATGATGAAAATTTCATATTTCTTAGTGCTTCTCTCCATAATAAATCGTCATGTTGTCATAAATAATTTTATAATAAGAATTTCAAAATCCCATGAATAATAAAAATTAAATCTACTATCCCATATTTTTCATTATTTAACATTTATAATTTCCTTAATCATCAAAATCGATCCCACCAAATCATTATTTATTCAATTATGTTATCATAATATGTTTATTGACATGGACACATCCTAATATACCAAAATAAATAATTTCATATCATTTAGAGTGTTATATAATAATAAAAATTATGAATCCATAACAAAATATATCCAGTAAATCATCAGTTTCCAAAGAATGTTTGAAAATCAACATATGTGTGATCACATCTCTTATCTCCCTCTAACTACACTAGAGTAATCCCTAAAATCATTATTTATAACACATTAACTCCTTCAGTCATCATCATAAATCAACCACCATAACATTTCAATTCCAGTATATTTTTTTTAAAATAATATAATCATACTATGATCATAAAAAATAAATTAATGATCTTATTTCCCTGATAAATCTTATAAGAAAAGAAATTTATTTTTTCCACAATATATTAAGTATGTATCAAAGTACATAACTTAAATTCCAATAAATCATTAACAAAAATGGTTCTCTCATCCCCATACAATTTTGTTTATAAAACCACAATTTCATTAACATCTTAAATAAAAATATTTAGTGTTTATAGGTTTGACAACAACATGAATCCAATATATTAAAACAATAAATATATTTTATTAATCTAAAAACCTTATTCATACATGAATTTAATATTTATCACATTATCAAGGGTAAATGGTAATAAATACATAATCCTTTTAATTAATTTTTTCATAATTATAGCTTTATGTGTTTTCTCACATGTGTATAGGAACAGACATATTAAATAATGACAAAAGTAACCACAAATTAATATAGTACTATTTTGAAAATCATCATGTAACACCAAAATTAAAGAAGACCTCATAAAACCCGTCCAAAAAAACATTTAATTCAATTTAATATATTTTAAATATTGATATCATTGTTACTAATGTATATAAATTATAATTTTCTCACACATTCTATAAAATAGGTAATAAATCCCCAACCACCATTTGAATATTTAATGAAAAATTATTATCGTTTCATGAATGGATTATTAGTGGAAATAGATAAATATTGATGGAAATATACTGAGAAACTAACCAATAGAAGACCCCATAATGTCTATCTTTAGAAAAAACACATACTACTAAAATACCTCCTTAAAAATGATCTATGTGAAAAAAAATCATATGGAATACAAAGAGGAGATAATTACCTAAAGAAAATACATCATTTAACCATTAATAAAATATATTGATGTGTTCAAAAACATACTGAAGATGGATATAAGTGATCATTTAGGTTTTGACATAATATGAAAAAACAAAATGTAAATTGAGCCTTTGGAGCCTCCATCATATAATAATGACTTGAAAATTGATCATGGATTATACTGTCAAATGAAAATATATCTACCATACCATTTCAAATATTATGAGTCTATGGCTCCAATTAGTGTTAAAAAATAATTTCTTTCTATATCGACCATCATTTCCTCTTTGTCAACAGGTTTAAAGGATTTTTTTAAATCCCCAGAAATTACTTGGAAATTATCCATTATATAGTGATATATCCCATTACATATCACTTCGTTATGCTAAAGACCACGGTTCAACTAGACACACCTCATCATTTTCTCATACCTCACAAGATTCTCTTATATATAATCTCACATATGAAAATATAAAATACATTAGGAATTTCTTTCCCTATGCTTATTATAGGTAGACATGGGAATGATTCATACATAAGAAATTGTGTTCTCGGGTCCTATTATCTATAATACATTATTCCAAGGGCATTTTATTTGATTAATTATTTAATGTTAATTTAGGTAAATTAGTTTTTCATCAGAATTTAGATATAATATATTATAATTTATATTATTTTATTAAGAAATATGTTGTTTCACTTTTAGGTGTATCATTGCAGAAACATTGTGTGTGGGTATATTTAGTTTAATGTTTCTCTTTTATAGTAATTAAATGGAAATAATAATCATGTATGATCCAAGTAGAAACTATATGAATTGAAATTTGGTTATCCATTAAGGTTATTAGGGTAACAAGAATGTTATGAGATCAGTTATATTAAAAATTATACTTTTCCCAAAAATTAAAAATTAAAATTTTACAATTTTTATTTTATTCATTTTTTAATAAAACCAGTATTTCCTCTCTATTTTATAACCCACTAATAAAAACCCCTATATAATACTAATCCATTCAATGACCATCACTCTTTAAAAAATCTATTCATCTATATTTCATGTGGTATATTTATGGTTTTTGACTATTACTATATGGAATGTACTAAACATAAATACCATCATTCTTTCCTTGAAATATATTCTTCACAATTATAGATTAATTATTTAGAAAAAACTTATAGTATCAACATAATATTTTTGTATGTTTATATTTTTTATGCAATGTGATCCATTTTTTGGGCATCCTTCACCACATTATCATTTATTGGTAGTATATTGCATTAACTGTAGTTATGATTCCCCATATCCTCATATTTAATTTAATATATCAACTTATTACTTAGGATTTATTTTTTATTAAAATTTAAAATTATTTTATTTTTAATTTTTGAGAATGTCGTTAATGGAAAATAGTATTTTTTAGGATTACTATTCCAGAAGATGATTTTAATAATTATAGAATATTTTAACATTTTAATTTATTTAGTTACATAGATTTGTTTTTTAAAATTTCCCAAATGGAATTTTTATATAGGGATTTAATATTTATAAATTTTGTTTCATAATTATAATTGATTCGTCAATTGTTTTAATTTGAATTCAAAATGGAACATTAAATACATTGTATTATTAAACTGTTTAAATTTTTTTTTTAATTAATTATATGGTTTTAAAAATAATTCTCCCAAATTGGATTATGGAATAAAATTAAATAATATACATTGAGGTTTTGTGAAAATAATTATAAATGCGTGATTGATTTTATAAATAGACATCACTGGTGATTTCAAATGAAATGTTTTTGTTTAATATCTTCTAATTATTTTAAATTATCAAATAACATACATATAATGTCATGTCCGCATGAATAAAATGCATGTTTGGAAATATAACATGTAAATGAGAGTGTATTTCATTACGTCTTCACACCGTTATTTTACATTACCCCAGACATGTGTATTTATAATCATATGGATGTTATTATTGAATGAGGAGGATAATTACATTTAAATATTTATTATATGGATGATTTAGAATTCGGGTAATATCTTTTGAGATTTTGGAGGTGAGATAAATATTACAATATTAATATTATTGAGGAAATTATCAATTTACCAACTCTAAATGACTAACCTGAATATCGATCCATTGTGTCTTTGTGAGGGATAAGAAATAGTCTCATATTAGTTTAGATTATACATACTTGTTCCACAATAGGTATGGATATACCTAGGTCATGTGTGCAGTGACACTGGGGGGTATGTTGGGGGAATATGGTTTGTTATATACATTGTAATTCATCATTATTAATATAGAATTTTCTTAATTGAAAATATCTAGATATCTTCATTATATGTATTTTAATTTATGATATGAATGATTTAAATATTTTTTTTATAATGAGCCTTTTTTAATCCATTCGAAATGGATTTTCTGATTAAAAATGGTGTAAATGACCATAACATGTATTTTTAAGAGATTATTCATGTCTAAGAAGAAATGAGAAATATATTTAGAAATGTTTTATGATAATTTTTGGATATTCTTATAAAATAGTTTAACATATTTTTATAAATATTTTATCGATTTTAAAATTGATATCATGTTTAATTTTAGCATATTGGAATTCAATTTTTGTCTAATTGAGAATTTTATGATCACACCTATTTTACATCTTATTTATTGTTTTTTCGGATGTATCATGTCTAATCATAGAGCATTCACAGAATTGGGTATTTGAGTTTTGTATTTATTTAGATTTATTTATTGAAATAGTAAGTAGATCTTATAACCTGATTTGATTTGATTTTCACACCATTTCTGTGATAGAAATTACAACAATGTGTACATAATAAACGTGTAATTTAATTCATATATTTATTACTATTCGATGATCTCATTATATTTTTGGGGGTCACAATGGGATGCACTACTTCAATATATTTGACAGAGACCTGGGAGTTTATTTCACATATTATCATATTTTTATTTTATGTTACTGGGTTTATATTTTTTTTTTTGTTTTTTTATTTTGTATCATTATTATATTTATTATTGATGTGTTTTCCAACATTTTGGATAGAAAACTATATAGTGAGTTAAATATGTATGGATGAAAATATTGTTCTCAAAACTTATTTAATATTCCATATAACTAATATCTAGCCTGTGGGGATCAGGAAGGATTGTTAGGCCAGTGGTGAGCTGGGTCATGTGTCGATTTCAATGTTACTGTAGTCCAATTTATTATAGAGGGAATTATATTGTTTGTTTTATAATTGGAGCCTTGTTTTGTGAGTAACCCTCTTATAATATTTAGTATTTTTGTAGGATATAGTTGTGTTAAATTCCGAGATGTAAGAAAATGGTTGTGAATAGTTTCATGATCATAACACATGACATGGATTCTTGAGTCAATAATGGGTTTAAGGATATGAATTTTGAATTATGAATTTTATTTATCTTATTTTAATATGTGTGTATATCCGTTGGAATTGATGTGTTTTCATGATAGTTTTAATTTTATTGTTACATTAAAATATATGATTTATTTTTTGTGTGGGGTGGGATTCCACTAATTGAGAAACAATCGATCTAAAAAATTCTTTTTCATGAGACATCATATGAATTATTATTCATATATCTCATTCTCCAACAAAACATAAAAAATTTCTTGTGTGGACACACATTACAATTTTTTTAATTTTAAATTACCTTGATAATATCTTATTAATGAGGGTACATTTGAGGGGGGTCATGTGATTTTTTGATGGTATGTATCATTCTATGGTGTGATTATTAATGTGCAAATTTAAAAGAGAATTTTTCCTTAGAGATAATTATTTGAAAAAAAATAGAATTAAGGATTTTGGAAACACCTCCATAAATAAATGATAATTTCTAATTTATTATAATGTTTTTAAAATGGTTTTCACTAATTTAAAAGTTCCATTTAGAAAGCATTTTTCATGTAACCAAAAATTAATATTATAATAAGGTGTAGTGTTATTTACCTTGGATTTGAATATAGTGAGGATATTTTAATAATTTTTTATATAATTGTTTTTTTAAAAATAGGTTCCATACTTTTTTAGGTGTCAAATATTATAAATAGAAATTGGGTTTTTTTTGTAAGTGATGTGCAATGATTAATTATTTATTTTTTTGTTTTTTTATTTCATTTGTATGGGTTTTTTAATAATGAATGAAGCATGAAATAGTTGATTTGATGAAAAAAATTAATTTTTTCTCAATAAAAGGTCATTATAATTGGTGTAATGTCTATATGAATTAGAGGACCATAGTTTTTTTTTCTTATTGGTTTAGGATTACTTCTTCCATTTAGGGAACTTATCAAACCTAAAATAAATTAGTTATTTTAGAGTTATTCATGATTATCTATTCTTTCTATATTTTCAATAGGTATGGTCCACTAATTTTTTATGTATATATGGGTACCATATATGTTTTTGGGGATATTTTTTCTCGACTAATGTTTATGTAATAGTGATTTTTTTCTAGTTTTTATTGATGTTTTGGGGATTGGGTTTTGTTGACTGTTTCAAATTTTTATTATATGCTTGGATTGTAGATTATATTTTTAGGATTCATGTTTTATGTTGTATTATATTGGTATTGATTTATTTTATGATTAATGTGGTTTTTATTTTGTGTTGGTGCCCCCATAATTGCTATTTATTATGGGTTGTTCATAAGAAACCTTCACTTACATGATTTGGAATGTATGATACATGTATCCTTCAATATATTGGGAATGTTGGGATGTTGGGTTTCATTAAATGGGTCATCATTGAATAATTTCCTAGTTTTTTTGCCACATATTACACAATGTGTTAGATGAAATGAGGTTAAAAGAAATTTCTTCCAAAATTTGTGGTGAACATGGTAAGATTACTAGTTTTTAGTTTTAGGTGAGTATGCATTATATTAGGTTATTTATCACATGGATATCAATAAATTTATTATAGCGTGAAATTTATAGTTTTTCATGGAGGTAATTATTTATGGTGATTCCTCAGTATTTTTTTGTTTATTAAATCATTGAATCTCCTAATAAAATAAAATATCAATTGTATGGGTAAACTGATAGTTCTCCGTTCAACTAATGTCAATTTGGATTGTTACTTAGTCGTGTGTGTGTGTTATTGAGAATCATTTTAGAAAATTTATAAATGGTGTTGAGATAAAAATATCTTTCAATATTCCTTAAATCGTTTTATGATTTTTGACTGTATAAATAAATCGTGGAGAAAATTTATGTTATATGAGGATATTTTTTTTGGATTTGATGAGTTCAATTGTTCAAATATTTTTACAATAATGGATAAATTCTAGAATCTTCATATTTACCACATCTTTCTTGGGGTGTTATAATTTTAGAGTATCTACTTTTCTTATCATTTAAAAATTTATTTCTCATTGGAGAAATAATTATTATTTTCTACAAGATAAATATTATATAGGATTTTGGTTTATACTTTCAAATTTTTATAATTTCTTAGAAGTTCATAGGTAACACATGATAAGGAGTATCTTAGAAAAAAATTTCAATACAGCCTATGAATTGAAAAACACCTATGTCATGATCAGTGAATGGATTAGTGGAAAATACATGATCCAATGAGTAATCATGTGATGTAAATTTTTGTTGTCTAATGTGTTCCAAATCAAAACTGACCAAGTTATAAAACAATATTTCTAATCCTTATGCTGTGAATAGAAATTGAAAATATTATTTAAACATTTTATTTCCATATTTTAATTAAGCATCATTTCTTATTCATTTCTCACACATCATCGTACTACACCTACCAATATGGTGTCCGCATAATGTATGTTCCCTCTCATCCTCTAGAAGACATTATTTAAATTTCTATAATTGGACTACATTATTTAGGAATAAAACTTCATGTTATGGTCTTATATATCATTTCATCGATTTTTTATGTGATATAATGTTTCCCTTCTAGAAATGTTATTTGGATGGTCCCTAGTCTGTCAAAATAAAACTTTTATAATCATAATTTTAGATATTCTCTTCCATTTTTGGGAATCTTTGATTAAATTATCACATAATTATAATATCTTCCATTGATTAGAGTTATTTTTCTCATGTCCTATGAATATTTGTTTTTGATATATATATATATTTTTATGTAATGTTATGTTTTATTTTTTGAATGAAGCAATTTCATATATTTGAGCATGAAATGAAAATAAAAATTTCCTATAATATTTTCATTCAAGGAAGTTTATTTTGGTGATTATAAATTATAATGATTCATTTCAAATTAATTATCTTCACTATATGTTCATTAAATTTATTGGATAGTTTTCTTTCTAATACATGAAATATATTATGTTAATTTGACATTTCATATTGAAAATTAAAAATGTTATTTCGAAACTACATGTAGAAAATTAGATTTTAATTAATGTTAAACTATATCATTATTTGTTCAAAATATCTTATATTTTTTTAAAATCAAATGGGATCATTTATAACATCCTAAATAAAAAAATAAAGTTTTTATGGTATGTGTGAATGTGTATCAGAGTGTAGTTATTTTATAAATTTTATTTCAATGGTTTTTTAAAATTGGTATTAAAAAACTGTAATATATAATTAACATTATGGATCCATTTTAAATAAAGGAACATTTGGAACATTTTTAATTTTTATTAAATTGGTGGTTGTCGGAGAACCTACAGAGCCATTTGTTTTAATGTGACCCCATGTGAGATATTTTAAATTGATGATACATAAAATATTGAATGATGGTAATGCACTTTATTTTATTGTTTTGATATATTTTATTTATGATTTGAGATTATTTTTTAGAGAGTATGGTATGTGATATGAGTTTTACTACAATGATATAAATGAATACATTATTGATTTCCCAGTTCATATTTATTAAAATGTAAGAAGATCAATGGAGTTATAGTGATATATGAGAGATGGTTAGTACCAAGTCAATATTATAAGGCCTATATAAACCTTTTGGATGGTCATACCTATGAAATGGGGGTCTTCAATTGTTTTTTCTATTTGAGGGGATTACATTAGATATAGACATTATAGTGCATTGGTATTCTAGTGTATATATCTATAATGAGTAATCTTATGGTTTTTGAGTGAGATGATTAGGAGTTACCCAATTTTACACGAACATTAAAAATATGTATAAATTGTTCCTTATGATCTTTTTATCAATATGATGAGATGGGGGAATAAATTGTTCATTATATATGTAATACCTTTGTTGTTCTTTATTTTTGTAGAATTTATAAACATTCCATTAAAAAAATTACAAATTTTTTAGGAGTATATTTAAAGTGACATTGATAATGTATATGAAGATGGAATTTCTAATAATGATGAAGTTTATTCCCACCCTACAGTTTCATATGTGATTATTTTGATTTTATACAAAAATTGGATTATGTAAATAAATATTTATTAATGTAATTTGTATTTTCATGTGAAAATGAACCTATTAAAAATCCATATCATAATGAAAATTAAAAGGGGTATTTTGTAAAATGTTTGGAATGTTTTATGGTGGGTTGTGTTATACTATTTATTTTTGTGGTCACACCAATTTTACATATATATTTTAGTTGGTTGTTTTGGCTCAGGTACATGATTGGAGTGTCGAATGCATTAGAATTTTGATGATTTTATTTATTCAGTTATATTTATAACATCAATCAAATTTTCAGACTATATAATTTATTAGTATAAGAATGTAAAATTATTTTATTTAATCATTATCCAAGTGTGAACATTAAAAAATTACTATATTCAGTTATGGTTACAAGTGGATTAAATTTTAATGTATAAATCATAGAGGGACATGGAGATATAATATGTGTATCCTATTAGATTGTGAGGTAAGTATTTATTTATCATTTTTAGGATAATATATATTTTGATTTTATTTATGTTATTTGTTTTCTATTTCTTTCTGTTCAGACATCTGACATTGTGTGGGTTATTTCTTCTATTTTGGATATAATTCCTTATGAGTTAACTCATAATTTAGGATGAACATATTCCTTATATAATTTTTTATTCTTGTGGGATATTCTTTATCTGATGGGTATTGGGAACATAGATCAGGCCACCACTGAGATGGGATGTGTTCTAGTTCTTGTGGAATACTGTGGTGGTTAATTATTATTTCCAATACAAAGATTCCCTAATCCACTCAGTGATACCTAAACCTATACAATGGTTTAATTATACTCCCCATTTAATAATAGAATCATAAAATTGAAAAATCCTTTAATAATTGTTATTCAAATCCCTTCCATTGTGTTAGTGATGATGAAACTCGCATGTAGTTCCATAATTCATATGACCGCATAATGGATCAGGTGGAAAAACCATACCTACATCTATACAAGATATAAAAGCTACTAGAAGAAAACATATTATTATTTAATGATAACAGTATATTTCTAACATTATTATATATGGTAAAAAACACCTCTCAACTTCATGTCAACTCTTATATTCCCGGATAGAATGGAAATAGTTGGATCCAAAAACATAACACCTTATTATTCCCCAAAAACGTTTCATTATCCAATCCAAATGTTACATCAATTAGATAACAACATCGGTTGGGATTACCCTGACATTAAATAAGATACAAGTTATTTGAATATTCATAATACAAATTGAAAATATTTATCTGGTAATCTTATTTCTTGATTATCTATAGTATTAAATTTTATTTAAATTAATCCTATTTAAGATTAAATCCTATAAAAATAATTTATTTATTTTTTCTTTATAATGAATTTTATAAGATAATAAAAAGATAATATTTTTAATTAAAATATCAATATATATTTATATATGTGTTTACCATTTTTTATTTTATATTATAAAATTAGTCAAAATAAGGATTCATTGAAATGATTAATCA
This sequence comes from Viscum album, assembly GCA_963277665.1. Taxonomy (NCBI): domain Eukaryota; kingdom Viridiplantae; phylum Streptophyta; class Magnoliopsida; order Santalales; family Viscaceae; genus Viscum; species Viscum album. The sequence continues at coordinate 1,646,166,455 of OY728145.1, forward strand.
ATGTGTTCCAAGACACCAATAACACACTAAATAATTTATTTATGTATGAAAATATGGGAAATTTAATTCCAATATCCTAAATACAATGAATTGAAATAAAATATTGATAAAACTCATATATAGGGAAGTACACAAAATATAAAAAAATTAAATATTATATGATTATATAATACATTTCAATGAAATGAAATTAATATGATAAATTATTCCATTTACTCACTAATTCAAATATAATTCATTATTCATTGGTATAACAATCATAAAAAACAATAAATTTTTTAGAATAGTTTTCATATTCATTTAATTTTATATCATTCAATAATAAACATTTATGGAATATATTGTGGATAGTTTTTTAGATTCATAATCAAATGATAGTAATTAAGATTTTAATACAAAACACTTAGTATGGTGATGGCTATAGTCATATTTTATTAAAAAGTACATCATTTTGTTATTATTCATGATAGTTGAGCTATTTTTAGAAATTATATATAGAGTTCCATATTAATTTAAATAATGATATGGGTATAGTACATGAGATTGGAATTCACTATGATTATGTTTAATGTAATTTATGAATTATATAGGAAGATATTTTACTAAAAATTATATTGTTATATGATTTTGAAACCATATTCCAAAAACAAAAAATTAATATTTAAAGAAATATAGTAATAGTGTAATGTTTTTATAACACATTATTTTTTAAAATGATTAATATAGAATAAAATAATACATGTAAGTAATTTATCTAATGAAAATGAGAACATATTATAATAATGAATGAGTTAGATTATTCAATTATATTATAGAGAAAAAATTATAATAGATAAATCATATACTAAATAAAAAATATATAAAATTGGAAATGGGATTATAAAGAGTTGATATGGGAGGATAAATTAATTCAATAATTAATAAAATGATGCTTAATACTAATAATTCCATCCCTATAAAAACACATTCCTTTTGAATGAATGATTCAGGGAAATGTTTGGGGAAATAAAAATTCCTAATTTTTAAGAATAATTAATGATATAAACATTTATCAAGTATTATTCAAAAATTAAAAGGTAATTTTTTTGTATGAATCCTATATAGAATGGGTTCTTTATAATGATGTTTGAGTGAAATTTTCCCCATAACATGTTTCATAATGTTTATGGAATTTCATTTAATAGGTTAGGTGGATAAAATGATGAAAAATAATTGATTCCAACCATTGAATCCACCATCTACAAAATTTGTTGATTCGTTTAGAGATATATTTTTCATTTTTCATGTACTTGTTACCATTTTATATCATTTTTCCCTAACTATGTACACTTAATGACTACCTCGATAAAATTTTCCTTAGAAATCATATTTAAACATTATTGTAATTTTGATTATATCACTCTAAAACGGAAAAAATATTACTAAACTCAAATTAAAATATTTATTACACATAATATTACATAAAAATTGCAACAAAATGAAATGTATTTTTTAGAAACTATATTTTAGTTTATATAGTGATATTATTTTTCTTTGATAAAATGTTATAATTACTTGAAAAATTTCTAAATATTATTTTTATATATTAAAATTCAATCCATTAAATTTTACCCTTCTAGTAAGAAAAATATATCTTTAAAAAATAATATAATATAAAAAATATTTTAAGATAAACCACTTTACATTAACAATTACTAATTACAAATTGTATTCATGATTAACCGTTATTTATTTTTTGGATGATATTTAATTACATTAATAATTACTCCTTAACTAATATATATTTATTATTTTTAATGGTTTCCTTAATAGTAATAAATTAAATTTTATATATATTATATATGAAAAAAAATTATATTATAATAGAATTTAAATTTATCAAAATTAATCATTGTCCTTATTATAGAAAAATATGATTTCTTATTCGCATTATATCATGTATTTTTATTCCTAAAAAATATTTACATAAAATTATTAAATATTCAATATTTAATATTCCCATGTTTTCCAAAAAAACATATCAAATGATCATATTTCTAATGTTATTATATCTTATATCCATATATATAATGATCATATTAAATTTTATTATATTACATTGCATGGTTTTCTAAAATTCACTCATAAAAATTGTATACTTCTATATAAAAATTTAAATCATATTTTAAAATGTTTTTATTTATAGTCATTATTAGTAATTTAATTTTCATTAAATAACAAATGGATAAATAAGTAACATTGATTTTATTTTCATTTACTTATTTCATAATTCCACCTGAAATATTTTTAATTATATTTAATGTTTCTATCTCATCGTTCATTATTATATATCATTTGTTATTTTATTTTATTGTAATTAAATAAACTATTTTTACTTATTCTCTCACTGTTTCACACATTGAAATGAATAAATTATATTTTCATAATTAAAACACCTAGTATCACATCTACCACTGACAAAAAAAGATATCCATCAAAATTTAATTTCATAGACATAATGATTAGTTAATATATTATCATTAAATATACTAAATCTTATGCTACAATAGGGAACAAATTATTTCTCATGAATAAATTACATAGATGATTATTTTGTTAGTAAAACATTATTACAATTATAAAATTTCTATATATATAGTTATTGATCATTTTAATCATTATATATATAGAAAACCATTTATTTTAGTACATGTGACTGATTTCATATGTTCATTATTGAATCATATACAATCAAATCATCATGAAATTATTAGTTTTTAAGTGATTTGTATGGAGATTAGATATTATCTAAATGAGATTGCAGACATTGAAAGGTATAATATATCATGATCTGAAATTTAACTTCACTGTGAATCTTATATACTTTTTCAATTGTGATATTGGAAGAAATATTTTAACTCTAGCTATAAACAACATATATCACTAAAGAATATAAATTTTTTTACATATATGGTCTTTAAGAAATATTAATATACCATAAAACAGTTTCTATGTTATCTAACATTATATTAGGAAAGTACTTCCCTAACAACTTCAGATCTGCAACATCACCCTAGTATGTTTGAGGCCTATAAATTTTCCTATAAAGAGCCTTACATTGTTCAATTTGAAACTATAATGGAAACTATTATATATAATAACTATCATAGAGGAATACATTGACATGATATATTTTTAAAATATATTGAACATGAACTCCCATATCATCAAGGGATTGAATGGGAAATTATGAATGACAGTTGGTTTGAGGATGATATTATATTCTAATACTCTGCTGAATATTAATTGATAATATAATAGTCACTGAGAATAATTATGTGAACCAAAAATCTATATTATATATAATTAAATTTTTTATCACATGTTTCATCACCACATACATTGGGATTTACATGGAGTGTGGAATATATTTTAAATCATACTTATTAAATAACATATATTTAAAATCATAAGTTGGTGAATAACATCAAAAAATTGAGATATTTACTTTATAGATCTTCTTATGAACTACGATGAAACAGTTGGAAATGTTATTCAATTCACATAAAAGTATGGGTAATTGTAAAATAGTTCACTATAAATTTAATCATTTAGTACTATGAATAATTCATTCCAAAATTCATTACATGTACTCGAAAATAAATTTATATACTTTTTCACATATTATTTTTTCCTCTATTTATCTATAAAACATTCAGATTCTATAATAGATTGATAATTATAAATCATTTCCATCACTGGGAACGAAATTTTTTTATTATATAAATGAAGAGAAAATTATTTTTTTTACAAAATATTATAAATCATTACTCATTATCATCATACTCTAGAAACATCCATATCATTTTCTTTAGCTTTATTTCAAAACTATATTTCTATTTGATCAATACATTGATCGATATTTGGGTAGAAACATTATCAATATCAGATTTTCCCCATTGAATAATGATTCCCATGTATATCATTAGTAAATTTTATACTATTGGTTATCTTCAAGTCCCCATCAATAATAAGGTATACCAATAAATTTCACATGACCATCCTTGAAAAATTCTACCTTCCCTGAATGGTATCATTATTATAAGTCATAGTGTATGAAAAACTACAAAAATATTAGTTTTGGGTTCTTATAATGAATCTTGACTTGATGGGCCACATAAAAATATATGGATATTCCCATGAATTTAGTTGATGCATAGACCTGGATATTATATTTTGTTAGAAAATTGGTTTTTAATAAAAAAATGGAATAACTATTTATGAATTTCTCATCATTATTATCATAAATAATGTTTTATCACATGATGGAAGTCTAGTATGGGAAACATAAAATTAATCTTGGTTTATTATTAATGGTATATCCAAATAATGAAATCTGTGTCATTATAATTAGACCAATAGACGAATAATGAATAAGAAATATTGAAAATTATAAATAACTATAATAAAAAAATAATTTTATTTAGTGTTGGTATATTTTATTATATATATATAACATTTAATATTATTTTCCAAGTTTATTATAATAAGCATAGATATTTTGGGGAACACTAAATGGAATATCTCTATTACTAATAAAGATGGAACCATAAGGATCAATGAATAAAGCATCATGACATCAAATGATAAAATATGTTTGTAAATAATTAATGATCGATCTTAATCATGGTAGGTCTCCTAGTATTAATGGAATTACCCATATTATAGTTATTTGGATCGTAGATTAATCTTTATCCAACCAAATCTATGATTCATCTTTCTATGGTCATGGTAACATATGACATTATTTAATATATTAATTATGATATATTTGTTATGAATAGTGTATATTAGTCCATTATTTTATTTTATTTCTACCAAAAAATAGATGGTGTAGTCCAAAAAACCATCAAATGTCATTTATTTTTATGTTTCAATGTTTTTTACCTCTAATCATCACATTATCGTCACTCGCATTGGATTATAGCCAATGATTTGGCCATTAACATATGCCGATTCATTGAGAGATTGAAATTTTATTTTATAGAATATTGTTTAGTGCTAAAAATTGATAAATATTTGACAATGTATGAATTACCAAATATAGTTGAAGGTCAAAGATGGTTTTTATAAAAAATTTCATTTTTGATATGATTTTTAAAATTCAATGACAAATAAAAATGATAGGGATCCATTTTTAGTTATTGGTGGAAATAAATTGATCTATAAAATGTAATTTCCTTATAATATGTATTAAATGTAACATGTTATAAAATTAAATAGGATATATGAATATTTCAAGCTTCTTGCGATGTTTCAAAATAATGATTATCCTTTATATCAAATCACCACTACGTGACATGTACATTAGTTGAAAATAAGAAATATAACCTCGTTTGTTGGGGAAAATGTTTTGAGTGACTAAAAATTATAACCAATATGTGTTCTAGTCCAATGACCATGTTACACTATACTTCCAATTTTGGTGAAGATTATGTACACACCTAGGAACTAAGGTTTCATCACACAACCTTTGTATCAAATCCACACATCATGTGTCTACTATTTAAAAATATTATGCGAATTTATAGGACACAATGTGATCCTAATCTAGTCCAACAAGTCATGTTCCCTTGGGGACATGTTTAATAACTCCATGATAATTAATTAATTGACATATATCATAATCCTGACTAGAAATTTAGCTTATGAGTAGTCCAACATATGTGTTTTTAACTTGGAAGAAGATATTTTTCTTTTATTTGAATATTATGATTAGGAACAATATGAATTTATCACGAGTGACCAAAACATCATCATTGATACCAGTCATAATGTTCAAAATGTTTTGGAAAATGGACATTATCCCAAGTGGCATTTTTGTATTTTATAATAATTAAATATCACCATCAATAATAATTTATTGAAATATCCCCATTGTATTATGTTTTGAAATCATATAACTATGGATCCAATATGAATTTTAACCACACCACCCACCACTATTATGGGTAATTGGATCCTCAACATATTTATTTTGTATTCCCCTTGTATAAAGTGAATAGGTGGGTCATGTGATCCTTAATATCAGTAGGAATTCTTTCATTTAATTCTACAAGTATGAGATCATCAATTTTATGTGTTTATATCATACATAGTATTGTTTTTTAATTTTTATTAATTTTAGAATGCATGATAATCATTTAAGTTGGTATTGAAGATTGATACATTTCAAAATGGTGGGATTTTTATAGAATATTATTGTTTTTATATCTATAATATGATGATTTTATATTACTATTTACTCTCATCTTGATATTTTATATGTATGGTGATTTTTTGATTCCTTATTTGTATATACATAGTCATACCTTAATTGGGTATACCTCTATATTACATTAGTTATATGGATAGTTTCCATCTCAATTATGATCTACTTATACCATGTATATGTGGTGCATGGTGGTTATTTTTGTTATATATGTTGGACACTCGTCGAACATTATAGTTTTAATAGATAGGTAATATTCCTAACAATTTTAGGTTTTGTAATATTACATGATGTTTTTTTATTTTATGTGATTTATTTAATAATAAATATTTTATTATATTACTATTCATATAGTATATTTTTTCCCTAGTAGTTTTTTCCTGAATTTATTACAATAGTTATATATTTTACATGTTATTTTTGTATTTAAGGATATTTTTTTTGTGTGCACATGAACATTCAAATATAGTCACCCAGATATGTGATATTTCTTCTTTATTCTATCATTCAGCCTCAAGTATATTGAAGGTAGGCTGGTTGTGGCCCAATCATCCTAATATAATCCTTTGTAGTGTTTTTATGGGACACATTATTCCCATGTATCAGTATAAAATGTTTTTCTAGGGATGTGTTTTAGAGGTATATATTCATGAGGATTTGTTAGATATATAGAAAAATGGTTCCAAATTTCATATAGACTATCTCTCATGAAAATGAACGTAGTGATTGATTAGAATCCAAAATTTTCTTACATTGGGACTTTGGAATCCTTTTTTACATTGAATACTAATGAATTAGTTTTTAGAAATTTATCACACATGAACCATATAAAATTTGGTTCAGCATTTCCACAATTTATAGTAATAATATCCAAAGTTATACTCTCTTGACTATGATATATATTCTAAAATTTTTGGATGCAATCATATTGAAAAAAAATATGCGTTATGAGGAAGGGAGTTCATGATAACTAGTTTAATGATGAGGATTCTATTCACAGTATAATCCAAGAGTTTCATTTTATTGGTGGACCCTAAGTTTCCAATATTCATGTTAATATATGAGTATACATACCTAATATTATTTAAGATGATGATATATATTTCATTAAGATACAATTGGTACTAATGGATCTTTATAGTGATGTGCATAATATGAACATGATAAATTTGATACATAGATAGTGGTGGTTTAGGATCTAGGGAGAGAATAAAATTCATGAAATAGTTGAATTGATTTAGTCAATGATCGGATAGTTTTTCATATCTTGGAACACATATTAATATATATTAGTTCACGTGGATAACCTACAATTTGGTTTAACATTCCATTGATTAATCATGGAGACTGAGAAACCTGAAGAGGTGGATTTTCTATAATCCAATTTTGACTACCCATTCGAAAAGGAATATTTGATCATGAAAAATAAATTGCATCTAAATACAAGGTCATATTGAATAGAAAAATGGAATCATGAATACATCCTAGTATTCTTCATAGCTAACAAAATTACAATATTATCCACAAATATTTTTCATGATTTTTTTCTAATCATGGATGTTTTTATCAGAGATTCCTTTGGATATTTAGGGTTCTGTCATTCCCTAATGAATCACGATTATACAAGGATTATAGAGTGAATAAAATGGTTCGATAATATCCTAATAGATAACTAGATGATGATATGAGGGGTTAGAATACTCTATATAAAATAATCTCATGTTACATCTCATAGGGGAGAACCTAATAGATTATTATATAAGATGATTACATGTAATAAGGTTAATATATTGTGAGTAGATACATTGGGATCCCATTGAAGATGTCATTTTCCATAAGAGATTTGATTTAATTAATGTAAATGTTATGTACATCTACTGTAGGAGTCATTTAACCTTATTGAATTAATATATTGATATTTTTTCTAATGTTCCAAAGAGATTTACATAACTACATTCCTTTTATGGGAATTTGGGATGACCCTCTAGGGGGTGTTATTTTAGAGGACACAAAAAATCTTTTTACGGTGTTTAATGTTATGACGTAATACCACTACCATATACATGATTGAATCACTAGGTACAAAGAGATGGATGATGTCTATTATGTTATTAGACAGAAATGGAATCTTATTACATTGAATATTTCTAATTATATATTCCATCATAACCTCTAAATCATTCACTCATGATCGAGTTAGATAATATATTGCATTCTATGATCACTCTAATATCTATAATTCTAATTTTTCTATTAAAGGGTAGTAGTTCACATGACATCTCTTAGTATCGTTGATGATTCATTGTGTCTTCATTTAGTATATAGACTCTTTATCTTTTGAAAAGACCCATATTGATTGTTTTTGTTTGATGAAATGTAATATATTGGTTTAATGGATCCACAATTTAGTTTACTTATAATATATATATCTAGATATGTTTATTTGGGATCATATGGTGTATATTAAACCTATTTTTCAACCAGATAGAGAGATTAAAACATATGGAAACTTGAACTAAGAAGTTATTTTGGAGGTGGTAGAAAAGCAAATGGATATATTCATCAAGGATATTCCCAGACAATCCACTTGTTGTGGGATTTAATAATATATTAAATTTACCCTAAACTATTTGGATTTATACTATTTTACCATGAATTATTCCTCTATAGATTTTTTAAATAATTGGTTTTCACGGTTATATTTTGGAGAATGGATTCAGAAGACCTAGTTCTTTCCCTATATAGCATTTGTATTCTTTTTATGAAGGATGATGGATTCCAGAGTCATTTTATTTACAATCATCACATAATCATGTTCAATACCATGAATAAATAACCCTTACTCAATATCAATGATCACTTTCATCAATTGGAGGGGAATATTATGACATTAACATATTTGAATATCTCAAAATTACGCTTTGTAATTAAAAGATTTAATTTCATTACATTCTTAATATCATTGTGGATTTGAGTTTTTGTGAATTATAACTCATAATGAATTTACTAAATCCATATATTTTTCAACTTATATCCATTAATCCACTATATAAAACAACTACGTAATCAATACAAAGTCATTGAAATGTCAAAAACAAATCTACAAACGTGATACTATTTTTGATAAATAAAACATAATATATTTCATTTTATCATAAGGATATGAAAACATAATAAGGGGATATATCTTTGACTCGGTAAGGGTAAACTTAAGAAAAAACTATAAAAGATCATATGATAGCATAAGATGATAATAAAGAGATAATATGGTTACATCATAATGTTATTCTAGAAAATATGATCCATCATAAATCATTGAATAAAACATGTTATAACATAACATCCTATCATATAATTGCCTCATATCAAAGAGGAACAACAATTTAAACTACTTTTAGATGAAAAAAAAGTACTCCTAAAATATGGGAGAATATTATAAAGACTTGATCCTATAACACATGTTATTATATTTTTGTTATCATGAATATCCAATAAAAACAACACAAGTATCGAAATTCCTTATTTAGATGTGAGACAAGCTTCAAAAAACCTAAAAATTTATATAATATATTGCATCTAAATTTTAAATTATAAAACATTCCAAATGAGCTTTTTGATATTATAATACTATATATTATTATTGGGCGATATACACATATATATGGGGAGATATGTAACAACCATTATGGGAATAAGATTTATAATGATGAAAATAAAATGATTCAATTTGAATAGAATGATATAAAAAGAGAAAAGGATTATGAATAATCATATTTAATAATGACTTAAAGAAGAAGGAATCATAACATGATAATTTCATAAAAATGTGGAAACATAAAAATTCATGAAATAAGTAGTATAATCCAAGACTCACTATAAATACATCACAATATAGTTTATATATTATTATTTTGGATTTTTTTACTCTGTATAAAAATTAACATTATATCAAGAGACATAAAAATTACCCAGTCCATTGGTGTAGTTTCTATGAAAACCCATAAAAATAGGAACATAAATATGAGTTCCATATGTGGGAATAAAATATAACACATTGTCATAAAAAATACTCATAAAATGAAATGGGAAACACAATATTTCAAAAATTAATAAGAAAATTTTATGTCATAATTATTCAAACGATAAGAAGGAATTTTATACTATGGTTTACCTATTTGAATCAGAAAAAAATTCCCCAATTTTGGAGTTTATTTTAAAAATCAATGTTAAATTGTATATAATAACATGTAGAAACAATCCATTAAATTATTTTTTGTGGAATCAATAAATGAATTAAAAAAAATTAATGTGGATTTTCATATGAAAATATTTTTAATAAAAAAATTTTGAACATAAAATAATTATGATTTTCTATAATAAAAAATGGGTAAACAAATTTTTTATAGTATTTAATGAGATGATATAGATATATAGTAGTCTGCCTTAATGGGGATTGATTTTATTGAAGGTATTGGTAAATGAATGCAGGTAACATATAACCCTAAAAAGGAAGGGGGAATAATCTATATATATATATATAAATGATATATATATATATATATATAATTATGTTAGAATCATTCCATAATTTTTATTGAGAGATAACATGAGTTTACGATAAACAAATGTGTAAACATAATAAAATTTGGTTGTTCAGAGATTTCCCATAACTCATGTATAGACTCAATTAGTATTTCTTCCTTATAATCAAAATTAATTCAATTATATTTATTATTAATTTGATTAAGATGATAATTACAAAAATCATAATTATTTATAATATTTTATTTTTTGTAGCGTCAATAAATTGAGATGCCAAGAATATATCCATTATCCCATATGAATTCATGTCATATGTCCAATATTGTATTAATTTTATGTGACTATGAGAGTATATTTCTTTCTTAAATTTCACATAATATGTGATTAAATGGAAAAATTCACCTTCCAAAGATAAATATATTCTTACTATTCATAATAATTTCTAAATACGAATAATTTAGAGATTAAATGTTTTTGTATCATATGTTTATTCAATTTATGTGGGGTTTACATCTAGTATGAAATTATTTTTATTTGTCATATATGTGTATTATTATATTTATGAATAATAAAAAAGCTAAATTTAAATATTAATATGAATTTTTAAAAACATTATATAATTTAAACCATCATTGAAGGTGGTGGTGATAAGTGAAATTATTCTTTGGTGGTGCTGGTGAATCATCCAAGACATGTACAATGTTTTAATTTTGGAACAGATTGAGGTGATGGAAGAATTTTGATATTACATAAATATAATAACATATTCCTATATTTAGGTTATATATGTTACTATTTAATAGGAAATTAAATTCATATGTGGGAGGTAGAAGATGAAATGAATCGAAAGAGCCTCATAAATTAGTTTTATATCTTCAATTGGGAGTCTCATTTTGGATACCTAGTTTGTCTCTATGGGATATAAATTTGGTAAAACTATACATATTCTAACATTGGTATGAGGGTTATGTAGTGAAAGATAAATATATTGATTTAGTTATATGACTTGGGAGGTTTTACATAATGGGGTAGTATTGTCTTCTATATATAAGGATGGAATTATCTGTTTTGAAATTCAAATTATATAGCTTACTATAATATCACAAGACTATCAATATTGATGAATCGTGGGACTGAATAAAGTTGATGGTTCATTTTATGATGATATAATGGTTTATTGCATCACTCATTATAAAATTAATCATGTATAATACATATAATTTAAAATACTTTATTTTTGATGTATATTACAACTCACAAAAAACTCATTTTTTTAAATAATGAAAAAATCCACCATTAGATAATTATGATGTGATAACTCCACTATTTGAATTCATTTCATCATAATATTCCAAACAAGTTAAATTTAATAATTAAATGTAATTTTAATCTATTAATAATAATTTTATGAGAAAATATAATTTTGAAAATTAAAAATTTATATATGATTTCGTAAAATTATATTATCATATTCCTAGTAATGTATATGGTTTCATTAAACCATTTTATTAATGTGAATTTTTATTTATAAATAATTAATTTAGCATTAAAAATTTATATTAACTATGATAATTTTGATATATATTTTCAGGTATTTAATTAGGATATCAAATTATCAAATTTTTATTTTAACATAGTTAACACATTTATTTAATAAAATTATTATAAAAACTCATTATATAATTTCCAAAATATTGTTATTGTATTATACAAGTTAGTTTAATATTAGTAATGGACATATTGTTTTTCCAATGATCATATGTTTGTCACATTGTAATGGTCAGGTGATGATCTGTTCCAAATAGTCATTTTTCCTTTTACACGATATATTAACTCCCTAATTCTCATACATAAAACTTTACTACATAAATTACAAGTTTTTATACTTCCAAAAATAATTTATATCATCTTTTATGATACAATTTTGTTTTTTCAATTTTAATAGCATGATTGAACATCATTGGGGATTTCGGGCCTTTAGATTTTAAATTACAGATTGTATTATTATTTTCGTCTCAATGTATTATTTTTAGTTGTTAGATCCAATAGTATTAAATGATGTGTAACATTTATATATAATTTTAAACCTTTAAAAAGTATTTATATTAAAACATTATAATAATATCATAAAAATCATTGATTAATCATCTAGAATATGTAATTTCTAAACCAGCAATTTGTTTCCCCAATAAAACATTCCATACTTGAAACTTAATTTTGTATATTAAGGTAAAAAAATGAAAAAAAATTATCCCTGTTAAAATAATTTCCTAATTTTTCACATTATATGTATGATTCCTCTAAAGAAAATTAATTTTTGAGTCTTTTTGTGTTATGATACATTTCCTCTATAGAATAATATCTTTAATGACTACTAATATTAAAAGATAATATTCTACACATGAACCGACTTTTGATTTCGTATATGTTAGGGATCTTTTTAATACTTATTCAATAGGTAAATATAGAATTGGTGTTTTTATGAGACTTTTTTGGTGGAGGTACAGATTGATAGAGCACATATATTATGAGATCAATATTATTAAACAAATTAATATAATGAGAATATTACATTCCATTTATAAAAAACCTCAAAACTATTTTCCATAAAGATATTTAAATAATAAATTTGTAAATAAACTCAAACACCAAGACCCGTTATTGATTATTATAATTTATCTAATCGAAACTTTATTATTGTACTATTTTTGAACTAAATTTCATTGAGCATCTCAATAATTTGACCCATAGTGGGGCTCCCAAATGACTATTTTATACAAATTCATATGATCATATTGTATTTATTTTTTTATATTTCATGGGGGATAATAACGATCCAAATGTGTTATTATGAGAATTTTAATATAATATGGGAACATGACCAAATGAATTTGTTGATCCAAACCACCATTGATGGCCATTTGGTATTCTCTCAATATACCAGCAATATTTTTTTCACATATTTTATCCATCCATTTTATGGTAATACGTAGTAATCATTCTTAATTCTTTATTCAATGCATGTTTGAGAATTTCATAAAAAAAGGAGAATATCATATCATGATCACATAAAATTTGACATTCATTCCAATATACACTCACATATTCTCTGATGTATATCATTATTTGTTGATAGAGTGATAATTTGGCTTGAAGTAACAAGAAATTGTCAATATTTTTAAGATACTAAAACATAAACAACATGAAATTGTTTAATTTTATTTCATTTAAAATTTATATGAAAAAATCCATTTTGATTTTCTCTCATTTTAATAAAGTTGTGTATAATTGGACCATCACCCATTGGGATTTTTATTTTCTTCCATGACATTATTACACACAATTCATGTTTATGTATATTCTATGATAAGCATCTTCATATTTTCCAAAAATTGTTATCCCAGTTTTCTTGATACATTTTAATGTTCCTTCAGTGGATGGATAATGTTGAGTTGTGTAAATTATTTAGAATCATTTTATGTTATATTCGACTTTGATGCTATAAAATATCATTAACCAAATCATTAGAAGCTGTCATTATAAATTTATAATATCATGGATTCCACAATTCATATAGAATTTATATTCTTCAATATTTCTAGATTATCCCTTTGATAACACATTATTTTCTCTATAATGGTTAGTATTGAAATAATTTTTAAAATTTAGGCTTTATTTTATTCCATAATAATTCATTTTCAAACTATTAGATGTAAAATAATCTTTAATACTTTTCAATTATCAGCTTTTATATTATTGAATGATCCTTTTTACAAAAGGAATTTATAATTTAATATTATCCACTTTATGTTCACATATTGAACATTCATATTCTTCGATAATTTCTATCTATCCCTATTGTAACATATTATCCTTTATCTCTGAAAATATATATGTGATGATATTACAATCAGTATATATTTTAAACATCTTTTATTACAGATAATGCTTCTCATTCATTAATGTGAAAATAAGTTCCTCTAAGTAAATATCACGTGTTTGAAAAATTTACTAATTTACATTCAACTATTTTGAGTAATAGGATAATAAATTATCATTTTTTATTATTTTGAATTCGGATACATTCGTTTATGTATAATCGTATAACACCACATGATCCCCATTTTTGGGTGGCGTGAGTATATTTGTAGTGAGAAGACAATTATTTTTCCACAATGATGTCATTAAATTCAATGGTACATAAAAATGTTACTCCAATATGAGTTATATTTTTTAGAATGTTATAAATTTATTAGAATCTCATGAAAAATAAATAGGATAACCCATCCAATCTAATGAAACTATTTCTATTTTTTGTAAATTTTGGGATGGGATGCTTCTCAATAGTGTTTTTTCATCAAATGATAAATATATATCCCCTTTATTTTTATAACATTTCCCATAAATGATTCTTCTTTAATAAATAACATTTTATATAATTTTAATATATATTATCCTTTCCCAATTACATTAGAAAAGAGATAAAGGATCCCCATGCTACTTATCTTTAAAAATATTATAATATCATATTTATGGGTTACCAAAAAAATTACTCCGAAAATATATAATGACTTGATTCATTATGTATATGATGTTTACTAGACAATTAGTTATTTTTTATGGTATAACATTAAAAACATAGTCATTATAAAATATTTTATGTTTTTATTGGGAATATATTCCATTATCACCATTAATTAGTTATATCGCAATATGAGGTCCACCATATTGATGTACATGGACCCACATATAGGATCAAATAAGTCGCCACTTTTTGTAATGGGAAAATTGTTCATTTAAAAAAAAAATTTGTGTTCATGATAATAAATATAAAGAAACAATGAACCATACTCCTTCTATATATCATTCACCAATATATCCCATAATAATGTAATTAAGTGTATAAATGTATAGTATTAATTATTTAGAAACTCATTCATTAATTATTTTAATTCAATGGTGTCTATTATATTAGGGGTATAGGTATTTAGTTGATGTCCAAGTGAAATATTAATTGATGACTCAACCTCTCGACGATCAAGAATGCCTAACAACAAACCATGTAATAAATAAATATATTCTACCACTATTGTTATGTATTCATGTATGATTCTATCATTTGTATAAATTAATTAATCTCTATTATTTTTATAATATTGTTATAACATTCAATACTGAGTGGTAAATTCAAATGAGATAGGTCATATATTTTATGGATGTAATGAATTATATGATTATTATAGATATAGAGAGTTATTACCATGTCCAAGAAGTGTATTTATGTATTATATTGTGAAAAATAAAATAATCCAATTATTGAATTAAATTAAACTAAAGGAAATATGATTTGATTTTATAGAACGTCCAGTCTAAAAACATTGACTATGGAGGGGTTATATACTTTTGATACTATAGTCTACCAATTTTGTTTTATTGTGGATAACTCAAACATTATAATTTTTGGTGTTTATTGAATAGTTCTAGTAAACATGAATGATATGAAAAAAAAATTCGTACATGATCAAATAATAGATTCAAATTTTTTAAAGAAAAAATAATGTATATAACCAAACATCATTGTCAGTTTCTAATACAATAGTAGTAATATTATAATACCTTTTTCGCTCTTGGGGAAGAAGAATGTTTCTGTTTATTATCTCAAAAACCCCTTTTATTAAGAAGTTTTGTTATAAAATGACAATATTCCATCTTAATAGAAAAGGCATATGTTCTATACGGGTTCAAGATAACCATGTTTTCTTCTATTATATTAGTTGAATTATTCCCCATCATTTTTAATAGGTTTTCTAGATGAACTTATTTTCATAATTGAAGTATCCCCATATTCCCTAAACATATTGTGTTGGATTCTTCATCCCAAATTTTTTACACATGGGTAGTGGGGATTTATTACCTCTAAGGGGTTTATGTTTTGATCATCCTAAATAAAAATTAATATAAATTTTTTACATTAACCCATAAATATATTATTTACTAAAATTTGAAATTCCTTTTCTACAAAATGGAAAATCTATATGATTATTACAAAGCTAATCTTTTCCTAATATATAAAAATAATTGTACCTTTCTCTAATAATATTAGTAATACTCGAGACCTCTTATAGATATTATTACGTAATTTTTGACATATTTATCCAAAAAACACAACCCATTGGCATTGTATCCTAATGACTTTTTGAAACTAGGTTCATAAAACATAAACATAAATAAAAATAAATTTTTTAAACTCCATATTTTTCTAAAATATCTTATTTCATTCCAAATAAATCATAGGATAACCTAATTAAATACATAAAAAATATGAGTTAGCAATAATTCATGTTAAGGGAAAATGGATGATAACTAAGAATATGATATGAGTCAATTGGAATAACATGATATCTAAATGGGAATGAATAAGGAATTATAACATGTAAGGAGGAAATGAATAGAATATAATAGTAATATCTTAACATCATAAATGTATGGAAACATCATAATACAAGGCATCATAGGACTTAGTAAAGTATCATTATAGTGACACCATTTTATGGTGTACAATGCCCCGTAATAGATTAGGATTACATAATAATCACCTTAATATAAAATAATGGGATAGAAACATTAAAAAATCATTGGTGAAGTATCTAGGTGCACATATCATGACATTCACATTCGTATGTGTCCAAAACAAACGAATCAATCAGAAGTCATAATAACAAGAAATACACATCAACGATTATTTTTTGCATAATTATTCCTCAATATATAATCATACGATATTTCATATTGATTCAAAATAGATTATTTCATAAGATATTATTGACATACATATTTGAATCAATATTAACGCATCTCAAATAAGGAGTTCATTTGAAAAATTCAATAGAAAGAGAGGATAATTAAGTATATATATTATCTTTTATAATGGTGATTTAAAGAATAAGTAAAACTCTTCTGATAAAGGAAATTATATGTTATATTCAGTATATATAGATGTTAAATGATTGGGAAGTCATAAAATAATGATGATTTTATGATATCAAGAATATGTCCCGAACATAATATTACTATTTAACTAATATATTTTGTGATATAATATTTCTCCTCAATTGTGTTTGTCTTCCAAGAAGGTACTAACAAATTAAATAAAGGAAATAATAACACTATAAATTAACGGGGGAATAATAAATATAATTATTTATGATACACACACATCTATGTATATATATATATATATATGTAATTTAAAAGTAAAAAATTCCCAATAGAGAGATAAATAATGTAAAGAGATAATATTCATAACTGAATGAAAATATTTGGGATTGGATTGTGTTATTATCTAAAATATTGATTCAATTTTAATATTTCACTATACATCATAAATGATCAAATTAGATATATTCAAAAAAAATCATATCCAAATTAGATGATATTAAAGTAATTTTTTTGGGGTTTTATTTCATTTTAGGGTAATTTAATATATATACCAAGAATTTTTCTAATCCCCAAATTATTTTTTAAAATGTGTGAGGAATTAATATATTTAGGTAATTCTGAAACTTTATATAGTTCATTTCCGTAATGGATGATATGTGATGAAATGTTTTAAATGGGTAACCATAAATTAAATGGTTCATAGTTTCAATAATTATTTAAATATCATCATATTCATAGAGTATTGGTTTAATTTTTTTTTTTGATTTATTCACTTGATGTCTCCAAATAAGATATTAAATGAAGGATATATAGCAATCTATCTATTATGGATATTTAGAGAAGAAGTCAATCATGTAGATTTTTTGTCATCCAAAATGGGGCTTCATCGGTAATGGGAGATGATGAAGAACGATCTGATAGAAATATATTTTCGATCCAAATAATTTTTTTATGATTATGTTTCTATTATT
The DNA here is from genome assembly GCA_963277665.1 of Viscum album. Lineage (NCBI taxonomy): Eukaryota > Viridiplantae > Streptophyta > Magnoliopsida > Santalales > Viscaceae > Viscum > Viscum album. Next base: position 1,646,185,157 of record OY728145.1, read on the forward strand.
AAAACATATATATATATATAATAAATTAAAAAAAGTATAAAATATTTATACATCGAAGGTAAAATAAAAATATGATTTATTTTTTAAAATATGGTATAAATTTATTAAAACGCACACATAGATATGTATATATATGAATTAATATATATATTAAAAAATAACTGTTTCAAATTTATTATTAACAAAATATAAATTCTATAAATTTATAAAATATAATAGAAAAGTAATAAAATGTAATTAATATGTGGAAATATTTCATAAAAAATCACTGGAATTGAAAAAGGATAAAAGAAGTTATTTAATATAAGAAATTAGAAATATATAATAAAAAATATTATAATTAAATAAATGTATTTTAATTTTATTAAAGTAATTAATTATATATACTCATAGAGAAGGCGTTATGTAGCCACTCTTGTAGAATTTCATTTAGTATGTTCCATATCATATGTAGCAGACTTGCATCCCAATAGTGTTGTAGGTTGACAAGGTTTTGGAAATGTGTAGTTGTTCATTGTGGTTGTTTCAATAGAACTATGTTTATTCAAGAGAGGAAGCATATAATGATATCCTTTCTACAAACTACTCTTTATGCCTTATTATTTTATTAATGGGATTATATTTTGTACTAACGATTTTTTTTATATTCAATATCTTAAACTACAAAGGATTAATAGAGGATATTCAACAATTTATTACTCATATAAACTATTTCACATAATATTCATATATAAATATGGTATTTTGTGTTAGAGTATAAGTAAATTACATTTAGGCCTCACATATGGTTGATATGCCTAATCGAATATAATAATATATCCTTGTTCTATTATATTGGGGATTGAGGTTATACACTTCGCTTACAACTAACATATGGGTGGAAGTAATGGGTCTCGTCATGTCAAATGGTCAACTCCATTTATATAAATATAATCATGACAATCGTTTGATCAATATGTATATCATATTTAGGTAATTATTAAATTTCATTATTTAAAATATTATTAATTGTAGTTCAATATCTTGTATTGGGAAAAAACATTTGATGAAACACGAATTAAAATATAAAATATGCTATAAAATTATCTTTTTTATTATGGAAAAATCATAATGCACATATTTATGAAAAATTATATTTCAATAACCCTCCTCCACAAATGGTTTATTTATGTACAAAGAATTTAGACAATATTGTTTTAGGTTCCATCAAACTAGTTTCATATTCATTTTCCAATTGGAATTTTATTCTAATTCATGTGGTCTTTGTTAATAGATTTCTTAATAGTGATTAATTAATAATGATGTGTCGATTGCATCTAAATACTCTCAATAAATTATAAAAATATATAATAGTGGTTATTATGGGGATTTTATGAATTTAAATTTTCATGGAAGGATCCACAAAGATACAAACTCTTGTTTTTATGTAAGAAAAGAATGATACATTAAATATCTATAAATAACACCTTCTATATTATTTACATATTCAGACATTTGAAATAATATTTGGAATAGTCTTCTAATACTATTCATGGTAGTTATTTATCACTTAACGTAACATAAAATATTATAATAATAGTGCAACAAATCAATCATTGTATTTTATAAAGGCTTTATTAGGAAAATCCAAAAAAAATGTCGTGGTAATTGTATGTTGGGAAAGATTGACATTAAATTATCTATTTAGAAATCATTTATGAATCATTGGAATGGGAAATGATTCACTAAAAACATTATTTTTTATATCCCTAAAAATATATATATATCTATGAAGATTAATTCCCATAATATTTATTAAACAAGACAATAATAAATTTATGAGGATACTTGTTTTTTATTTTGTTTTTTGAATCCTCATTGAAATCGATTAAAATATTCATTCATGTACCCTTATTTATTTTAATGTGTTTTGGTACACCCAAAATGTAACAATTAAATATATAAAATCAATGAAAAAAATACCTCTTATTTTATTAATAAATTAACCATGTCAAATAGGGTTGTTCTACAAGGAATAAAATATATTTTGGTAGCACTATGAATTTTTCTACATGAAAGGAATGCATCATAATATATGGATATATTATAAAACACTTTAGAAAATTAATCCATATATGGTTTCAAAGATTTAATACCATCAATATTGACATCCTCCACAACTATTTGAGATAAATACTCCCTATTATTTAATATCAATAATAACAAAAGGTATTTCATTAACATATGGATTTTCTTTTGAAAAATATAATGATAGATGAATATGGGATAATTTATAATTTGAAATATGATTTATAGATCCCAAAAATTGATATTGATAATATTTAATGAGGGAGAATTAATTCTTCCCCAATATATTACACTACACAATATAAGATGATATGATTTAAAAAAAGTTAATTCCATAACTTGTAAAAAATAAAATTGTTTTAGACACGGGATGCAATCAACAAACAAAAAAAGGCTTCTTCAATAGTAATTTAGTATGTTATCATTAAGAGTGTAAATTAAATGTTTCCATAAAGAGGTAATTATATATATGATATGTAAGATAAATAATGAGTAATTTTAATGAATGATAGTGAATAAATAATTTCATTCTCATTGTTGTTATATTTTTATTATAATATTGAACAAAAATAAATTTTAATATTATTTGAAACAAATTATAATTTCCAATATTATCAAAAACATGATAATGTAAATTGATAATATGATGTCCTGGCATATGAAATAATTATACTGAATTTTTTCAGTATGGGTTACAATATTTATAATCCTCTTATTTTTTTAATTATAATCCCCACAAATGAAAAGAATCACCACTCTAATGAAAACAATGATATCCCTATATAATATTAATATATCATATAATGGTTCATCTAGTTTAATAAAAATTCCAATAAATAAAATATGTCCTATATATAATATGATTAGTGAATTTCTATATATGTTTGGAAGTGTTATTTATTAATAAAATTGTTATTATTTCCCTAAACATTCACCACATGTTACCCCTTAATAAATGAATTTAATGTTATAATCATTATCATAACCTCGTGAATTTTGATCTAAAAACTATTTGAGTTGATACACACATATATGGGTAAAATACCTTAGATATTATATGATGTAAAAAATAGGGCATAAGAAAAACATTTCTGAATAAGAATATAATAATTTTGTATCTATTTCAGAAAATAAAATAATAAAATGTAGGAAATTAAACATACATATGATTTTATCATAGGAATTTTAACAAAACATAACACTCTAAAAATTATTATTGATGCATGAGACTATTACCCTAATCCATGAAATCATAATATATGAATATGTCACTAATATAAGTATAGAAAATATTTTCAAACGTCATTCCTCATTCCAAAAACCACATTAGAATCATTCATGAACATGTACTCAAAATTAATGTCCAAAGATAACTTCTAATATCCCATATCATAATATGCTTTGAAATGTTATCATTACCTACTGAATTAAAAATCTATATAATTCTTATCCCATCCATTAGATAGAGAGACACTATACATCTATATTCAATGTGAAAAAGACATTCATAAATCCATATAAGTATAATTAATTAATATTAACTAATACTATTTAATAAAAAAAATTCATTCACATAATAAAACATGAGAAATAATTTATCTAGTATAGTTATAATGCTTCTTTTATAATACATGATAACTTTTAAATGATTATATATTGATATTATTTAAAAGAAATAATTGGAAGATATTATTTTGATTTAATAAAATGAAATAATCCATTTAATATTTCTACATGCTACATTGAAAAAACATTAGAATGATTGAATTACATTAACAGAGTTTTGCCTTAATAATCTATTAATGGGATTATTTTTCAATTTATATATATGATTGTAGATGATGAAATTTACAATTCTGAAATTGTTTTTTATTCAAATTTTTTATAAAAATGATAAATGTAGAGGAATGTATCCTTATGAAATCATTGATGTAGATATATCAACATCAATAGAACTATAATTGTAATATGGGTTGGTACCAAGGAATTTGATGATCAAAACATGGAAATAAAGTAAAATAAATATAAGAGACTTATTTTGATTTTATGTATAATCCAATGGAGATTAATGTGAAAAAATATAGACAACCATAACAGAACTACATGAGAATAAAATATTGTTAGTTTCTAATTATATTCAACATTAGTTTCTATTAAGACGGATTGGGTCAAAAAATATTCTATATGGAGTTTTTGATCATTACAAGTTGATAATGATTACATCATTCCTTGATATTTTAATTTATTGTAATCATTATAATGAATTTTTTTATGTTTACAAATGTTCATTTGAAATAATGTATGGTCTCAGATCTTGATAAGAGAATTATGCTGGGAATATATCATGATATTTATTGATAAAAGGTATTTTCATTATATTGATAAATCATTTTTGTGTCACCCATGTATAACCACATTCATAATATAAAATATACTGTAATAAAATATTTTATAATTAGTAATTTCTATAAAATCATTCAGATCAAAAACCAACATGATAGTGTAGAAGTGTTCATGCGCGTGGTGAAGTGTCATAAGATATGGAATGATATCTAAATGAATTTTTAATTGTAGAGTTATATATAAGAGTGGAATAAAATTTAAAAAATAATAGAAATTTTAAAAATATATCATTATATTTTTGTGGTAATTTTTACATAGTTGAAATGAGTAGGTAGATCAGAAATACAAATTATAAGAAAATAGTTTTTATGAGTTCACTCCTTCTAGAAATAGTTTCCAAATGAATTAATGATTTTAGCCTTATTATTGAGTAAATAAAATCCCTTATTATTTGAAATATTCTATAGGATATAATTCTGTCACGACCTGTCCCTCGAGGCCCATGTCGTAACAACCCCATGGCTTCCATCCATAGGCCAGGGGTAGACGAGTAGCTCCAAATACGTATATCCCTAAATATGGAAGGAATTTCCTTTATAAATATAACCAAATGCACCACAGTACACAACTGGAATCAAAAAACTAGGTAGAAAATTTATACAAGAGGTGTGATGGAATGTTAAAGCAGTCGGAAATACAAGCCCAACTGTAAAGTACAAGTACAACTGAAAAAGGGACAAACAAAGGAAAGGAAAAGAGCAGTTCCTGAAACGTCCTCCGGGGTTCCTACCTGAAGGGGAGTTACAGATGGCCACTACAACACTCCACATCTATCAGAATCCTCTGTGTACAGACTCATCATAATGTCCACCTCTGGGTACAATCCAGTCATGGCAATCTCAGCCTCCATCAGCGCTGTCCGTTGTCTTCATCCAACACAACGAGGTACGATCATGGCCTGTGCAGGGGTGAGTATAATGATACTCAAAAGGGACCTCGAGACCCTCAAGGTCTCACAACATTCAACAAGGATAAATCACACGTACGAAATCAACGGATAACCATTACTTAAGTATATTCCCATAAATATATCTATGTTATCTAGTAACACATCTCAATCATGAGGAAAACTCAAAATTCATAGACTCAGCTCAAACCAAGATATTGATTATCGAAACCATGTCTGATGTCGTACTCATCATCTATCGGGTATAGTGGGCTTTCTGCGTCACACAGAGGCACTTCCCACTATCCTTGTACTGTTGAGGCACTCCTCCTATCGAGTTTCGTGGGTCTACTATATCACACAGAGGCGCTCCCCACCGTGGGTCTGCCGAGTCACACAGAGGTGCTCCCCCAAATAGCCTATAGAGGTACTTCTCCTGTCGATTACCATGGGTCTGACACACTCATATATAGTCACTCCTCTGCCATGGGTCTTCTGCGTGACATAGAGGCGCTCCCCACTAGGCTAGTCAAGTCACTCCGAGTCGAATCGGTAAAGCATTCATCAGGTATCAATCGGCTACTAGGTCACCGTACTTTTATCTGCTCTTCACATAAAGGATCCGCTCCATGAGAAACTGGTTAATACTCCATGTTTCAGAAAGTCTCATGTAGAAGTATCTAAAAGGACCTCCACATCATAGGGGTCTTATGTCACAACCCATCCCTCGGGGCTCGTATCGTGACTACCCCAATCCCGCGTTCCATTGCCGAGGGGTTGGCGACTAGCACCAAAGGCATAATTCCCTAAAAAATGGGAAGACATTTCCTTTATAAAATGCAACACACACAACCAGAGTACAAGTGGAAGAAAACATTAATAAAAGTTGTGTAACAAGTATGCTGAAAGTACAAAAGAGGCTAGAATACAATCCCATCAAAAGGTACATCTACAACTGAAAGAAAGTACAACTAAAAAGGGATAAACATCTGGAAGATGAAAGAAGCTCCTGGATAGTCCTCCAGGGTTCCTACCTGAAGTGTAGGTATAGATAGCCTCCTCAGTGCTTCATGTCCATCTGTTTCCTCCGGATACCATCTCGTCATGAGGTCCACCTATGGGTACCGTTCAGTCCTCGTACACTTCGCCATGGTTTGCGTTGTTTGTCGTCTGCATCCAACACAACGAGGTGCGGGCATCGCCCGTGCAGGGGTGAGTATAATGTTACTTAGTAGGGACCTCGAGACCCACAATGTCTCACTAAATCCAACAAGGATAAACCAAAATGTATGAAATTAATGGATAACCATTACTTAGTTGTATGCCCATACATATACCTATGTTATCAAGTAACCCATTTCAATAATGAGGAAAACACAAAGGTCATTGACTCAACTCAAACCAGGATTTTTATTCACGAAGTCGGAACCACGACACCTAGAGAACTCCTCCTCTATCAAGTATAGTGGGACTAACTCTACAACCATGTGCTTCCCACTAACCTTGGACTGCTGATGTACTCCACCTGTCGAGTATTGTGGGCCTGCTGCTACAACCAAGCGCTTCCCACCATGGGTCTGCCACTACATCCAAGCGCTCCCCCTTATAGCCCATAGAGGTACACCTTCTGTTGAGTACCAATGGTCTTCCACTACAACCATGTGCTCCTCCTCTATGGGTCTGCTGCTACAACCAAGCGCTCCCCACTGGGCCATCTGAATCACTCCGAGTCGATCGATCAACAGTCGTCAAGTCTCAGCCAACTACTAGGTCTCTACAGTCTTCTCGCTCATCACCGGGAGGGTCCTCTCCATGATCTACTGGTCGTTACTTCAATGTGTAACAAAAATCTCATATAGAAGTATCACAAAGGACCACCTCGTCAAAGGGGACTCAACGCAACAGACGGCGCCTCAATCAGACGCCCGGTCTGTGAGTTATTGGCTTTTCTCATCCAGGGGCCCGGTTGGTTTTTAAGTTAAAACCAACCCGACCATACTCCAATATCATCTAAATCCCATGTGTAGTATACCAATATAATTGTATCATCAAAAGAAAACCGACGTAGTTGACGGCACGTCAATTGGACGTTCGGTCCTTATGTTATAAGTGTTTCCGCTCTGAGGGCCCGGTTGATTTCAGGTTGGAACCAACCCGTTTGTACCCAAACTTCTCCAAAACCATGAGTGTAATATACCAAAACGACCTTCTCGATCTAAGGAATCCTACAAAACTGAAATTGCATCGATAAGAAGTCTTTAGCTCATGTTATGGGCAATTAACAGAAAATGGTCCGAAGAGGCGGTTATGGGCCCGACCCGACCCGGCCCGGCCCTACCCACACTAGGTCGGCATGACCCGGATCGACCCGACCCAGGTCCGGGTCCGACCCAGTAGGGGCCGGCCTGACCCGGCTGTGGAGGACCGGCCTAGGAGGTCCCATCCCGGCCGGAGCGACGCGGCCCGGCAGGGAGTGGCTCGGCAAGGTGGCCAAGCGAAACCGGGGGCGCGACCCCCGATTTCTCTGAAATGGTGGTGCCAGGCTGTCACAGCCCGGCCTCCCCGGAACTCGCACGATGCGGGTTCCACTCCCAAGCCATCATGATTGGTGATGCGACGGACTTCCGTCGGTGGCGCGCTCAGGCGCCACTTCCTCCAGGCGGCCGACCGGTACCGGCCGCCGTCGCGGTCTCTCGCGGGCCACCAGTGTCATTCTCGTAATCCATTTTAGCTCTCGTTTACGCCTATGGCCTCATAGGGTCCCAGTATTCACTGTGAAGGCCTCAAATCAATATTTACCTTCTGATCATCCATCTCCCAACAAAACGCGTATCACGAGCAAGTTGGTGGTGGGTCCAGACATGTTCGTTAGTCTCTACCCACAGCTTTAGTGTTTCAAACAATCACCCAACAAATAAAATCCCATGTTCGAGGGTATAAATTACCCATATAATATTATACAAAATTCCCCAACCTCGATTAAAGGTGCATTCTTCATTGACGGAATTGATTCGTTGACGTCGGGGTGAGATCGAGGAGAAGGCGTCGTTGTTGGTGAGCGGCGTCTTCTCTTTTGACATAGAGGATGAGGAAGTAATATGGTGTTCCTTGTGGGTGTCTCTTCGCGATCTTGTCCCGATTGAAGAAGTGGAATAAGAATAATTTGCTTCTCGTTCTTTGATACGTGGAGTGTTCTTCATCGTGGAAAAAATATTCCACAAAGAGTTCTTCACCAATCCGTTCAAAGTTCCACCAACCCACTAAAATAATATACTCCCCTATTATTTAATTGTTGACAAAATTTTTAAATTTAAAAAGCTAGAATTAAATTAATTGAATAATTTACATTCATTAATTAGTGGGTTGGAATATTAAATGTGAGGGGGAAGGTGAAGAGTTAATGGGGGTTCATGGGTGTTAAAGAGGAGAGTTGAAGAGGTTAGGGCTCATGTGGGACCCACCACCATTATCTTCCCATGGGAGGTTATGTGGGGTGTGGACCCCACATCCAACTACTCTTTGGAGAAATTAACCACCATAAAATAAAAATTATGTACACATAAAATTTTTCTGTTTAAATAATCTCTTAAAAATAAATTCTCCTCCCGAGAAAACGCAATTGTGGTAAAGGTCTTATTAAGAGAATACTGGTGATGCTAGTTCATCGGAGTCCTTGGATTTCAATTCCGTGCACCGGTACAAGGGATATAAAAACCCAAACGTACGTTCAATGAACGTACACGAAATAAACTTTAGAAAATGATTTCGGGCTCACCGGGCCTCGAAATCAGGTGCCGTAAGAAATTGAGGACACGTATAATTCCAATGAATTTATGAAAAAAATTTCCTTGGAATTTCCGGGTCTTTACCTTACTCCCACCTCAGTTATTTACGTCCCCATAAAGCTTCAAAACACACTAGGGAAACAAAAGTGGGTACTGAACATGCATCTAATCCTCCTGCTCACAAGTTTTCTCCTAGAGGTTCTTATGCTACCAGCGAATACTCACTAGAGGAATCAACCTCCCACGTAGGACCCACTTCTTTTGATCCTAGATCTCCAACGGGACCTCCGTGAATGTCGCCCCATCATCGATGTCCAGCTCTCTGTGATTGATGATGTGGGATGTGATGTGTATGTATCTCCTCAACTGAGATGCGTGGAAGACATCATGCACTCGGTGCAACTAAGTTGGTAGGGCCAGGCAGTTTTCCACCTCGCCTACACTGCTGATGAATTGGAGGAGTGACTGTAGATAGTCTCCACTATCCCTTTCTACAAAGGATATAAACAATGCGTCCAGCTGCTTCATCGCCTCTCATAGCAGCTGAATGCTAGAACTCAGGCTGAGAGCATCTGCTACTACGTTCCCCTTCCTAGGAGTATAGACTATCTTAAAGTCATAATCCTGGAGGAACTCAAGACATCACTACTGCCTCAGGTTTAGGTCTTTCTGAGAGATGTTTCACATGAGACTATTTATATTAGAGTAAACTGTAGACTGTTTTCTTGATGAACAATGGGTGAGACTTGCAAATTATAAGAACTCGACTTCACCCTTCTTCACCTACGTTCTACAAGAGCTACAAGATTTGTCCTTTGCCGAAAAAGAAAAATCTAGTCTCATCCCCTTGATGAACCACATCCTTTTCTTAATACAGTCAATCCTAACATGAACGGTACTAATTCATGCCATGAATGACGTCGTAGGGCCTCGATGCTACTACCAAGAGATCCAACCGTCACTCTCACCTCCAAGGGTTGAGTCACACTGTCGGCATCATTATGTGGTTACTAGGTCTCCTCCAGTTGAAATATCAAAAGTGATTGCAAGTCAACAGTTTTAACCAGAACCTATTAGAGTGAGGATTTTCAATTGAATAATATCTATAATATGACTTCTAGTTAACAATAGAAAAAATGAAGGAAATCAAAAATCACAAGGACAAGTGTCTTTTATTACCACAACTCAAGGTACAAAGACACAAAGCAACCAAAAAATGACATTAACAAATCTAGAAGCATCATGAACAAAGGCCTCTATGACCAGAACTTGTCCCGCTTCTATCCACCTACTTCCAGAGCTCCATAGTCGTATGCTTCAGCTGCCTGAAGCTGTGCTCTCCCATGTCCACTCATTCCCTACGGTCGGTGTGGACCTCATGGTGGTGGTGGTGGTAGCACCTCGATGCATCGTCCACCACCAGATACACGACCATATCCTCTTCCACGGTCTCTTTGTCCTTGAGGTCTGCCTCGATAAAAGCTCAGTCTCTGCATTGGAGGTCCTTCATCTATCTTATGATCATCTGCAAGGTGGGTCGGACAGTCTTGTGCCATGTGACCAAGCCCACTGCAGGAGTAACACTGTCTACTCCTGGTAAGTCATTATCCACCCCGTGTGTGTTGCACACATGATCCTAAGTCATGCGGTCAACCACCTGTGGTTCTAGTCCTCTTGGACCCTTACGTCATATTTCTATGGCCAGCAACAGAAGACTCTACTGCATGTCGACTAGTGGAGGGTTCTGCTGCTGGTGATTGCTTATCAAGGAAACTCTCCACTAGTAAGGCTTGATCTAACACCCATGTCTGCATCAGGATGCTGTGAGAAACAACTGAATCTCCAATCTCTCGACGAAGCCCCTACTCGAAGATTCGGGCCCTGAAGAATGGGTCCTGTACCATATCTGTATAGTAGCGCGAGAGGTTAGCGAACATTTCTGAGTACTATGCTACTGTCTTGCTTCCCTACTACAGATGTAGTAGCTCTTGTATATGCACCACGCGAAGGGTGGTTGGCACAAACTCTTCCTGGAATAGGCTCTCGAAGTCTGCCCATAGAAGTGTCGTCTCATCGTACATCTGGAGCATCAGGCTCCACCATCGGCCTACTTCCACCTAAAGAAGGTTGGTAGCAAGGATCACCATGAATCCTGATGGTGTCCCTAATAGCCTGAAAAGTCTCACCACAGCCTCCAGCAAATCCTCAACCACCTGTGGGTCCGTCTCTCCCCGGAAACTGGGTGGCCTCTATCACGGGAACTCATGTAGCGAGATCAAGCAGCGTGCATCGCCTGTTACGGGGGCTGGTGGAATCGGTGGCCCAAAAGGTGGTAGTACCACTGGTGCCTCTGCTGGTGCCTCAACTGGAAGAGGGCCCTATACTAAGGCCTCGTCACTAGCTGGCCTGTCAATACGTACAACTCTCGGGGACCTAGCTGTTCATCCACGCGGAAGATTTCGGAAAGAAATAGATGCAAAAAGGTCAAAGATTGTACTTGGTGATCTGACCTGGTTTTGAGCTGATTTAATGAATCTTTTGGAAACACATATGCAATCAGTGTTTTCATACACTGAGCCAGAAATCAGAAGTCAGGGTCCTGGTGTATGGATACGTCGGACGCCGCACCAACACTGGACTCCAGGAATGAAAAACCACACTCAATACCATTAACACTATTTCTTCACAGAAAAGAAATGTCAGAGTCCTATGTTCTGCGGTAGAAATGACTCCTTTGATACCAATTTGTCATGACCCGTCCCTCGGGGCCCATACCGTGACTACCCCAATCCCTCCTTCCATAGACTAGGAGCTGGTGACTAGCACCAAAGGCGTAATTCCCAAAAAACTACGAAGGAATTTACTTTATAAAATGTAACACACAGAACCAGCGAATAAGAAGAAGAAAACACTAAGTAAAGATGTGTAACAAGTATGATGAAAGTACAAAAGAGGCTGGAATACAAGCCCAACAAAAGGTACAACTACAACTGAAAGGAAGTACAACCTAAAAGGGACAAACAGTTGGAAGGTTAAAGCAGCTCCAAGATCGTCCTCTGGGGTTCCTACCTGCAGGGTAGGTACAGATAGCCACCTCAGTGCTCCACGACCATCCGTCTCCTCTGGATACTGTCTTGTCATGTGGTCCACCTCTGGGTACCATCCAGTCCTCGTACACTCCACCTCAGTCGGTATTGTCTGTCGTCTATATCCAACACAACGAGGTGTAGGCATAGCCCGTGCAGGGGTGAGTATAACGTTACTCAGTAGGGACCCCGAGACCCTCAAGGTCTCACAAAATCAGACAATGATAAACCACAAAGTATGAAATCAACAGATAACCATTACTTAGTTGTATACCCATACATATACCTATGTTATCAAACAACCCATCTCAATCATGAGTAAGACACAAAGGTCATCGACTCAACTCAAACTAGTATTTTTATTCCAGAAGTCAAAACCATTGCTTATGGAGAACTCCTCCTATATCAAGTATAGTGGGCCTGCCGCTAAAAATAAGTGCTTCCCACAAACCTTGGACTGCTGATGTACTCCACCTGTCGAGTACTGTGGGCCTGCTGCTACAATGAAGCGCTTCCCACCATGGGTCTGCCGCTACAACCATGCGCTCCCACTCATAGCCTACATAGGTACTCCTCTCTGTTGTGTACTGTGGTTCTACAGCTACAAACAGGCATGCCTCCTCCATGGTTTCACTGCTACAACCAAGCACTCCCCATTGGGCTATCCAAATAACTCTGAGTCGATCGATCAGCAGTCGTCAAGTCTCAGCGAGCTACTAGGTCTCTGCAATCTACTCGGTCGTCACCGAGAAGGTTCACTCCACGAGCTAGTACTCTTTACTTCCGAGTGTCACTAAATCTCATGTAGAAGTATTGCAAAGTACCACCTAATCATAGGGGTCTCCACGCAATAGACAACTTCTCAATCGGACGCTCGGTTTGTGAGTTATTGGCTTTTCTGTTCCAAGGGCCCGGTTGGTTTTTAAGTTAATACCAACTCGATCATACTTCAATAACTTTAGAATACTATGTGGAGTATTCCAAAACAACTATCTCATCAAAATGAAACCAACGTAGTTGATTACACGTCAATCAGACGTCCAGTACTTAAGTTATTAGCATTTCAACTCTGAGGGCCTGGTTGGTTCCGGGTTCGAATCTACCCGGGCATACCCAAACGTCACCAAAACCTATAGTGTAATATATTGAAACGACCGTCTCGATCCAAGGAATTCCACACAAGAGACGGTGCATCGATCGGAGGTCTGTAACTCAATTATGGGAGATTAACCGAAAATGGTCTGAAGAGGGGGGTTTGGGCCCGGTCCAACCCCACCCAACCCACCCTGGGTCGACCCAACCCGGGTCCGGGTCTGGCCCAGTGTGGAACGGCTCGGCCCGGAAGCTGCAACCTGGCCCGCCGGGGTGCGACCCGGTCCGGCTCGACTGGGCATGGCTTGGACAGCAGGTTGAGCAAAGCGGGTGGAGGGTGCAACCCCCGGTTTCTTCGAAACCGCGATGCCAGTCTGGCGCCACCCGACCTCCCCAGAAACTATGAGGTGCGGGTTCCTCTCCAATGCCGCTGCGGCTGGGGCCATGGTGCACTTCCTCCGGCGGCACGCTAAGGTGTCACTGCCTCCAGCCGCCGGTGACCTGCGCCGCCGCGGTCTTCCGCTGGACACCAGAGTCATTCCGATGGTCCATTTTAGCTCCCGTCTGCACCTACGGCCTCCTAGGGTCCCACTCTTTAATGCGACGGCCTCAAATCAATGTTTCCCTTCCGATCATCCATCACCCAACAAAACGTGCATCATGAACAAGTTAGCGGTGGATCCGGACATGTTTGTTAGTCCTTACCCACTGCGTTAGTGGTTCAAACAATAACCCAAGAAATAAAAACCCTTGTTCGAGGGTATAAATAACACCAATAAAATTATACAATATTCCCCTACATCGATTCAAGGTGTGTTCATCATTGATGGTGTAGATCTGTTGCCGTCGGGTGCGTCTGAGGAGAAGGAATCATTGTTGGTGAGTGGCGTCTTCTCCTTTCACGTAGAGGATGAAGAAGGAATATGGTGTTCCTCTTGGCCATCGCCTCGCGTTCTTTTCCTAGTTGAAGATGTTGAAGAAGAAGAAGTTGTTTCTTGTTCTTCGAGATGTGGAGTGTTCTTCATTGTGGAAAAAATATTCCACCAAGAGTTCTTCCCCAATCCTCTCAAAGATCTACCAACCAACTAAAATAATAGGCTCCCCTATTATTTAATTGTTTTCAAGATTTATAAAACTCAAAAGCTAGAATTAAATTAATTGAATAGGTTTCATTCATTAATAAGTGGGTTGGAATAATAAATGTGAGGAGGATGGTGAAGAGTTAATGGGGGTTCATGGGTGTTAAAGGGGAGAGTTGAAGAGGATAAGGGTCATGTAGGCCCCACCACCATTATCCTCCCATGGGAGGTTATGTGGGGTGTGTGCCCCACATCCAACTCCACTTTGGAGAAAATAACCACCATCAAATAAAAATTATGTACACATAAATTTTATTTTTATTTTTAACGAATGTCAAAAAATTTAATTCTCCTCCTGAGTAGACGCAACTACCGTAAAGGTCTTCTTAAGTGAATATTGGTGTTGTGATTTCATCGGTGTCCTCATATTTCAATTCCAAGCACCAGTTCAAAAGATAGAAAAACTCCGCACATACGTTCACTGAACATACCTGAACAAAACATCAGAAAATGATTCCGGGCTCACCGGGCCTCGGAATCAAGTGCTGTCAGAAACTGCGGACTCGTAAAATTTCATATAATTTATGAAAAACATTTACTTGAAATTTACATGTCATTTCATCTCAACAAAATAGATGGTGAGTCAATCATACACCCGATCTGTGAGTTGTTAGCTTTTTAGTCCTGGGGGCCCGGTTGGATTCGTGTACGAACCAACCCGACCGTATCTCAACTATACCCCGAACTCCAGCAGAGTATACTCAAGGGGACTGTCTCTCAATGAGATTACCAGTGCCACTGACGTCTCATCAAACAGACGTACGGTGCCACAGTAATGGCCAAAGTAAGCAAAGGGTCGATAGTGGGACCGGGTCCGGTCCGACATGGTCGGACCGACGCAGCCCAACCGGGTCTGGGCCAACCCGGACAGACCCGATGGGTCTGCCCCATCCCGTTGGGTGGGTCAGCCCACTATATTAGTCACGGTCCGCTGGGCCCGGCCCAGCGAACTCCTATGGCGGTTTGACCCAGATGCCACCACGAAGGCGATGCGACCCGAAGGTCGGGGCCGGTTTAACCAGCGTCGCGAGGGGCACAGCTCGGGAGGATGGTGTTCGGGAGGCCAGCGGGCAGGCCGCGTGGGGTCCGGGTAGGCCGGTTGGATGCCAGGAAGGCCGCAGGTGCACAGGGCAGGCCGCGGTGGTGCACAAGCAGAATGTGGGGGCGCCAGGAAGGGCATAGGCAGAGCCGGGCTGCACGCGGGCAGGCGGTGCTGCGCACGGCGGCATGTGCGCAGGAAACGCGGGGTGGGCTGAACCATGCTGGGTAGCACGCGGGTAAGCTGTGGTTCGCACGGCAGGGTGCTGCAGTGTTCGGCCAGAAATATATGTGTGTCGCGGGGGCGGTGCGATTCGAGGGGGCCACGGGTAGTGCGATCTTCGTCGTTGCCACCTTTGTTGCCATCACCCCATCGCCATGCCGAAGTATCATTATGAAAGAATGACGGAGGGAGTCGGGCCAAGTTAGTTTGTCGTGCATCCTCCGCGTTTAGAGATAATAGCATTTGGCATATCAGAATGAAGCTCAACAATTAATTACAACACTTTGTATTAACTTTTCCCTCGATTATGAGAGGAATAAAAGGGAAGCATCAACATTCAATAACCCCCTACCTTATTATTTATCGTTCGTCATTCGAAGTCGTGATAAGAAGACAAAATAAATCATTGTTCATCACGTCTGCCACGCTCTCCAAATCACAAGTTGAGTCAGCTGTGGAAGGTTCTCCACATCTGTAGGATTCGAGGAAAGAAGTCGAAGAAGAAATCCGGCATTCTTCGCGTTCTTCTTTGGGAGGAGTGTTCTTCGTCGAGAGCACTTTTTTCACAAGTTCCTCTCAATTATATAAAAAGATAATTTCCAAAAAAAATAATATTAGAATAGTCGTCTAATAACATGTTCGAAAACCAATTAAAAAAAGATAATTAAAAACCCAACTCCACCAAATTAAATGCACGAGTGTTGTCTATTAATTTGGAGGATGCCAAGAGGCTCTCCTTAATTAAACACATGTGTTGGAGCAATAAATTGCACAGGGAGTTCAAGAGGCCCTCCCTCATTAATGAGGGATTGTGAGAAGGTTTCATCCTCCACCATAAATAGGGGTTGGGTGGTCCCCACCCCTATCATTAATTGGGATGTTATGCGGCACGGGTGGTCCCCACCTCAAATATCCTCTCGTGGGAGGTTATGCTCGGGTGGGCCCCACCACCATAACCTCTCATTGGAGGTTAGGGGGTGGCGGTCCCACCACCAACTCCAAAGGGTAGGTTTTATCCAACACACCTAACACATGGCAGCTTAAAAATAAAATAACGTGTTGTACTTTATTTTATTATTTTTTATAAAAATCCAAAAACTAACTTTTGTTCCCTATCGTCTGCCGTCGAGGTGAAAGTCTTGTTAAGCGAATATCGGCGTTGCGAGTTCAATTGTTCTCTCAGATATCAGTTTTGAGCACCGGCTCAAACGTTATAAAAACCCGCTCGTACGTTTACTAAATGTACCCGAACAAAACATCAGAAATTGATTCCAGGCACACCAGGCCTCATAATCATGCTCCATCAATTTTTGCAGACTCGGAAAAATTCTATGTTTTTAAGAAAAAAAATTCATGGAATTTCCGATTCTTTACAAATTCTGTAAGGTATTCAATATATTTCTAATATAATTTGTGTTTTAACTGGTATAGTATCAGACCTATTATATGTAGAATAGATTTGTAATTTAAACAATAACATATTCCTTAATTTTTAATGAAGGTAAAATTAAAATTAAATTGGAGTTAGTGTATATAAATAATAGTTATTGTTCATTATTCCTATCACCCAAATAGTGTATAAATTATTTTAAATTTTTTTAATCCATTTTGTCATTAAATCAAAATTATAAATGATTATAATATTGTTTTGGTAATTTAATTTTTACTTCGATATCTCTATATCTTTTTGAGAAATTGAAATTAACATTCACGTAAAATAAATGAATTCATCCCAAATATATTATATATTGTACTATATTATGTATCTATAAGGGATAAATTTTATTTTAAATAAACAAAGAAGGAATAAATATTTTCAGAATAAAAAATATAATGTTAAAAGAGACATTGATCTTATTTCCTAAAAATTAAAAATCATTATATAAATGATAATATATATTTTTTCATAATTAAAAGATAAACAGTAAATAATTTTTATACCAAAAAAATGAGAAATCGATATTTTATGTAAAAGTATTTCATATAAAGAACATCTTGGAGGAATATATTTCCAATTTACCATTCATCATTTGATTATTTTTGTGATAACTCCTCAATTATCTAATTTATAATGACATAATGTTACAGACCCTTTGAATTAATATTATCGTTACTAGGTTATGTAACTGGAAATACTAATCAAATTTGACACCTGACTAAAAAATTAATACCTATTAAAATTAAATTAATATGATAATAATAATCACATAAAAAGGATAATTATCATAAAAAATTGTTATATATTATTATTTATTTATTTTATTAATATTTTTAAAAGGATTTCATTAAAATAGCCATTTAAAAAAGTGTTGTGTTTTTTCTAGTAATTTTATTTCCTTAGTGTTAAAATTTTGATTCAATTGGTAATATTATTATATATAAACTAATATAAATTTTTTATTTATTTATAAATCTATTTGAGATATGATTAAGACAAACTATTTTTTAAAAATGATTATTTATAATGAATTTAGTTTTTCATCATTTATAATCATTTAAATTGAATTGTAATTAATATATTATAGATTATTAATATTATAAAATTAACAAAAAAAATTAAAATTAAAATATTTTCATAACAGTAAAAAAAATTTCATTCAAAAAAATTATTTTTAGGCGAGTATTGTATTGTGTAGTTTTAAAAAATAAAATTTCATTTATCAAATTTTCTGTTTGTATTAATGATTCCTAAAAATATGAAACCCTATTCATGAAATAATATTTATTTAATATATTATATTATATATTTAGAAATATATAATCGTGTTAACAAACCTATATTTATTGTTTTAGAAGTTAAGAAATATTTTTTGAAAGGAAAATGTTTCACAAAAAATATATACATATTGTTATATTTTATTTTTAAATAAACTAAAGTAAATTGAATTCAAATTTTGAATTAGTATTTCTAATTTATTTAATTAGGGAAATTTTTTTTATCATAATGAATAATTAATTTTGTTAAAAACTAATTTATGTAGTAAAATATAAAATTGTAATAATAAAAAACATTGAGTTATTGACATAAAGAATGTTTTAAAAAGGACTAGTTTATTCATTTTCAATAATTTACCATTAATATACCTCTATTATTAATTATTTAACAATGTTTCAACCATATATATTGATATAAACATCAAATTTTTTATTTTTTTAGTATTTATGAAATATGAATCACTTTTAACATCAAATGGGACACTCATCACGTCACTATGATAAGAATATAAGACCCTTTATTAGGCTAATTCCCTCAAACACTTGTAAAGAAAATTAATATCTATATAAATTTTGTTTAATTCATTTAAAAATACTATACATCAGCGTATTAACCACATAACAATGTATATAATCAATGAAGTGAGGAATAAATTTTAAACACTCATTAATAATTTTTTTATATTTGTGTGAACCAATTATTCCTCAAATTCAATTATAAAATCTCAATATTATAACGTAAATATCACTGCTATAATTTTATTTTATTATCAATATAGTACATGAATAAACTACATTCCCCTTTTCTATTAAGGACACATGAATCGTGTTTACATTCCGAGAATTGTCAATATAAAAAAACATGTTTCATCATATTTCCACTCCCTACCAGATTGTTCATAATATATAATTTATCATATATGTATGATATTTATAAAATATTTTAGATTCTAAAATAAAAATATTTATATCTTAATTTCCCCAGTATATTGGATATTAATCCATTATCTCTTCACATGTGTAGATTACCGCCTCTATTGAAGGATTGATTTCTCTATTTATTTTCTGAATTTCATTATATGGATTGTAATGTGAATGGGTTTAATTAATTAATATTTTTTGTATAAAATAATTAAGGTTCTAAATTTTAACTTTTGCATCTTATTAAGAATATGAAGAATAAACATCAATTGTAAATTAAACTATATAAAACAATGTTTTAAGAATAAATATTATTTTATTTGTACTATATAATAACAAAATATATGTTAAACTGATTAATTAATTATTTAAATTTCTAATATAAAATAAACATTATGACTAAAAATGACCTTAATTCTTTTCTTATAATGATATTTCCATTAAATTTGTTTTTAATAATAAATAAATTATGGAATGTTCTTATTTGGGGTGGTTTATAAACATAAACGCAATTTTATATAAATTTTTTCCATGTGTGAATATTGTCATTTAATTTACCAATATATGATATGATAATAGTTCAAAAATTCTATAATTTTATAATTGATATGGGAGGATAAATATTAAATATGTTAGTCATTATACCAATGTTATTTTGTTAAAAATCATTGAAACATGCACATTAATTTTGTCCTTATTGATCGTAACTAATACCAGAATAGATTGAACATATATGAATATATATAACTAAGTAATGATAACTCTGTTTCTTTATCTGATCATAGAATAAATAACTTTTATATAATAATTATTAACAACACTATTATTTTTAATGTATATTCAAATGCTCAAAATTAATCACAAATGATATCAAAAATATAAAATAAATAACTAATATAAATATTTGAAATAATTTAAAATGTATTTTATTTAGGGTTATTGAAAATGAAATGTTTTGAAAATGGAGGTTTATGATAGATACATTTGTTACATAGAAGGTTAGTACATATTTCAAGTAAGTGGGAACAATGGTAAGGGTTTAATATCTCAATCATGACCCCCTAATACATATTTATTATTATAAAAAAAATCACTTTCGAATGGGTAATATATTGACCCATGAGAATATTAATTCAATAGATTATCATTATTCCTTATATTCAGTGTTTCATATGAAATTTCATCCTTCGTGGGGATTTATTCAAAATCTCTAAATGCAATAATGATTGCATTGGCCTCAATTCGGATTCATTGAGACACGATTCTTTTTGGACCCTATGTTTTAATTTTATCAGTTATTTACAACGCGATTATATATTTTAAACATAATTCTTATTTTTTCAATAGATACACTATGAAAACTCATATTTAATTATTCAAATAGCAACATATTCAATTCATACCCTAGTTGTGAGTAATATAGGAAACCCAAATTTCATTCTTTGAGTTATCATAATTATCTAAAACTAATTTCATATAAGTTGGGTATATTATATAGACTTGTATATTATTATTTATTATTTCATTATATTATGTAGATATAGATTCGTACAATATAAATCCTTTCCATATAATTCATACCATATTATAGTTTTTTCAAATAATTCACATTGATAAATAAAAAATAATTTAATTAAGTTTTAATGTTTAATAAATATCATCTTATTCCTTGATTGAGTTAATCAACCGTAATATTTTATTATAAGGTATTTTATTTTAATATTTATAAAAATTATTTTTCAAAATAAAAATTATTTTATTACTAATTTTACAATGTGACATACATAGGAATTATTTTTTGATGTATTAAATAGGGTTCCATCCATAATTAGAAGATTTATCATTGTAACCACATTTCATATATAATTTAATATGTTCTTTTTAATGTTTAATTAATTTGGATTCTTTTTAAAAGATTTTTTTTTCATAATATTAAACATTAACATTAAAAAAATTATGTTTGAAAGATACATGTATGTTTCAATATTTGTAAATGTTAAAAATATTTTTTAAAATTGATAATAAATTGTTTCCTCTATATTTCTTTTTATATTACGAAATATTGACATTAAATTGATTCATGATACATGATTTATTATTTAATAATTAAATATATTTACAATTTTATGGATTAATCTCATTATATCAATCTATTATATTAATTATCAATTTGTATGAGATAATTTTTTGTGAATTATTTTGACTGAATATTTTGATCCATAAAAACCTCATTATCAGTATCCTTTAATATAATAGATATATTTCCTTTTTAAACATTGACCTTATTTTTTGGGTTTCTTGTGTAATTTTCATATCTCATGTTTTAATTATCCATCCATTCATTTGTATTAAGAACTATCATTTTGTGTACAACCATTTTATTTATTTGAATTCATTTCCTCATGGAGTACTATATTTTAAATTTCTTTTATGAATGTTGGCTGACCTAGATTTGATATCATGAATGATTTTGGAAGATTACATTCATAATCATATACATGATATTTATTCTGGTAAAATGCCATATAATTTATAATATTCACTAAATTTAATGTTACAATAATGATTCAGGTGGACAATAGATACACATTTCATCCATGGGATTTTCTATTTTTGAATAATAAGGGATTAATGAATTATTTTCTTATGTGGGTCCATTTGGTAAGGATTGAACCCCATTTTATTTTCATGGGATATTTGTATAATAAAATATGTATGATTTCAATGGAATTTTGTTTATGAAACACAATATTATTCATGGGTCTGAGTGATGTTATGGTTTGAGGTTTTCATTTTGAACACATGTATGTTATTAATATTTTTGTTACGGGTGATAACTATATAGACCATAACATCAGTGGTTCAATATTAACATATCATGATATGATCGTTGAACGGATATTAATACATATTTAATAATTGGAAAAAATGTAGATGATTGATCAAGATACAGAAAAAGTAGTGTGAATGGTGATCTATCAAGGAAAACATGTGGGTAAACCATAATACACTTATAGAAATAGGTTGTGAGACCCATTCAACTATTATTTAATTTTTATACATATAGATGTTCCAAAATTGACATTTATTAATTTATCCTATGATATAATGAATTTTATGGATGTATTAGTTTTTGGTAATGATTTATGATCTATTATTTATTAGGTATAATTTTAATTTGTGACATTATTATACCCATTTTCTAATATTATTCTCACTTGATATTCTTCATTGTTATCAGTTACGTTTAAACATAATGGGAATCATATATCAACATATTCTTATAATCCATTTCCCTAGGATATGAACATATATATAGTATATAAAGTCTATATTATTAATTTTATGGATAAATAGTGAGATATATTGAAGGATTTTTATAGAATAAACAATTGATTATATAGAGTCAAAATGTGTCCTTTTGTTAAAAAATAAATTTGGTCTAATATATTATTTTTTATCATCGTTGTCTAACAAGATAAATGTAAATGTTATTGGGAATGTAATCTAATGAAATATTTTCTTTATGAAATTTAATTTAGACTAGAACATCCATGATGGTTCACATTTTTTATTATTATAGGGTTTATATCTCTTTGGATATAATTATGTCATTAGTTGATTCTAATTTAAGAGATATAACCTTAGTGAAATTTTGATACATTATGGATTATCAAAATTACAATTATATTGATAACCATTATTTTTCATTTAGATAATATTTAAAAAAATTTGGAAAAGGATAATTTGGTTTTGGTGAGAACCGAAGTTATAAGCCTAAATTTATAAGATTATATAGATTTTAAAATATGAATATTTTGGTAAATAATGATTTTGTGGTTCCCGAGGAAATTATATACCAGAATCGATATTTGAAAGTGGATGATTTTTAGAACCGACTCATCTATTAGTAATCACCTTAGAAAAGGCTATTATAGAATTGACATAATGTGAATGTCGATAAATGATGTGTGAGAATAAAAAAACCACATAAATGGATAATTCAGAGGTATATGATTTAGTCAAAAACCATTTTTTAAGAACCATTAGGGGATATTTATTTCATAATTAAAATAAGGTTATAGTTAATTATGTATAAGGGAAGGGATCTTAGACAACTAAGGAAGTTATAGGGTGAACGTAGTGTGAGAGAAGTAATGTGAATGTATGACATATTGAAATGAGTGTTTCAGTTGATAAGATAACATGGTATTAGTCTTTATTACTCTTATTATGATAGCCATTGTTTTTATTATACATTATTTCATGATTTATTATATAATAATACACATAATAAATCCCAGAATATCAATAAGTATAGTGTGTATAGGTAATTATGTGCATTACAAATAAATATAATAGAGGGGTAAAATTAAATTCTTGAAAACATCCTAATCATGAACTTAATATCCAATCATTCTAAAATATATATACGATACACATGGGAAATACATAAGATAGTGGTTTACAAAAAATGGGTGAAAATTGAAAATATCAACAATGTGGCATGATATAACATGATAACTGAAAGGCAGTAAGGGGATGATGAAAAAATGTAAACAAGGAATCAAATGGATATATAAATTTTAACACCATGAAATAGTAAAATAATGTTCTTAGGATACCCTATGATTACCCAGATATGGCATACCATGAGAATAAAATGTTAATCAAATAATTAGATCATTATCTAGGTGCACCCATCTTAATAATATCATATAGATTCATAGTTGTTCCACATAGAACATATAACATAAGAACATATTCCTTCACATTTAATAGGCATATTATGGATTCTTGTATAAATACGTGGGATTCCCCAATAAATGATCTATAGGTACAAATATTTGAATACCCATGAGTGGAAATGGGTACTGATATACACTATTCAAATGATGGGAACAAAAAATTTCATTGCCATTTCATCAACATAACATCAGTACATAATGATTCATAAAATGGTTCAATGAAAGAGTAAGAGGTATATCATCATATAAAATTAAAAATTATACCATTATGGATATTTATGAACATAAAAATAAATATTTTTTAATTATAACACAGTATAAAATTTGGTTTCTTGAATAAATATGTGTCGTGTTAAAATTATTGCACAATTTCACCATAGAACATGGGATCATTATGAATAACCTAAGGGAATAATGATAGTTAAATGGATCACTAATCACATTGGAATAATAATTAATATATGATTTATGTTTTAAAAAATATTACATCAATGGAAATTGGAAGACAAGGTGTACTATATAAATAAGCTACCTAAATAAAGAGGAGAATGAGTAGTTCCCTTAACTTGAAATAGTAATGACAAAATCATTAGAGGATCTTCTTGAGATATTGGGGATAACCAAGTAGAAATCTATAAATGGGAGGTTGAGTAATGTTGTGCTCTATGTTATTTCAGTAAATATATAACAGTGTTTGTGTGGGTATGTATTGGAAAATATATGGGAGTTATTCATAAATTCCCAAACATTTGTTTTGGACTATATATAAAAATTAAATCAAAATGATAAACTTTCAAATATTTTTCAAATGTTTTCATCCAAATATGAGTGGTTTTAATTATTTTGTAATTAAACGAGACAATGTCAATAAAATATTAACGTTTTTTATGTTCCTATGAGACATGTTTATAAAGGATTGATTTGAATACATTAATATATATTATATGTTTTGATGTATTCATAAATTATTTAAAAAAATTATATAAATATCCATAAAAACACTACCATAACGGTAAAACAAATATTTTGTCACGTAAAAAGTTTATATCATTTATTACATCACTTTTGGGTCATTATGATGTCATAATATACATCACATATTTATACAATAATTGTTTTGTACTATAAAATTTTTCTATCGACAATAATAATGAAAAAATAACTATTGAATAATTTCAACATGATGATTTAAAAAATAATATTTATTTCTTAAAAATAATATTTTAAATATATGTATTTTCAATTTTAAAAGTAAAATTGATGTTTATTGGGATATTGTAGATTTTTTCAAAAATAACTATTTTTTATACCTTAAAAAAGTTACATATGATTTCATTAACATTTATTTTTAACAAAAACAATTTAATTATATTATATTAATTAAAATATATTTCATTATTTAAATTTATGTATTCATCAAAAGAGAACATTTTGAATAAAATTTATTGTTACAAGAAAATACATTTTTTAAACATATCAAATTCCAATTCATTTATAATGTAAGTGCAACAATAAAAAAATATATCCATTATTGATTTCATTATAATATATACATATTAATACTATTGGGTTCTTCATACATTTTTAATTATTACCCTAGAAAACACTATGATGGTACAGTACATGATGGTGAGATTTTTATTTGGCTTGTTCAGCATACATAGTTCGTTCCATATTCTAAATAATCTCAAACTTCTCCCATAAACATTTTTTCTTATTTTTTAGTTATTGAAGCTAGGGTTGAGATGAGTTAAGGTAAATTCCCAATGATGTGATCTCTTTTATTATCTCTGATAATTGGGCTACAAAGATTATTATCCAAATGTTTTAGTCTATTTCTTCTTTTTCCTATATCAATTGTATATATCATTGCCTTATATTTATACTAATCATATGATGACTCATCAATGAATATTATAATAATTTTTATGATGTAAAATCAATATTTAAATCAAAAATAGTATAATAAAACAAAATAAGTGAATAGATTTTCGCTATCTATTGTATGGAATTTTATTCAATCATAATTGGACTTTTATTTACAAAAGTATGGGACATTAAAATCTTAACCCTTTATATATTTTAACCTCAAAATTTTAATTCCTCATCCTATAATATATTAGGGAAATTATTTTTATATCCCCCACTATTTCCCATGTCACTTAATCAAACTTTTTTTTTCAATATCACATTAACCAGGATCATTTTCTAGTTTAGTAGAATTTTTTATCTATGATCTATGATCTCCACTATATGTTCATCAAATAAAACTTCATTATCCAATGTTATCACCTTTGAATTTAATTGATTTGTGGTTTATGTAATTTACATCTTATAATCAATACATATAACACATGATGTAAATTAGATAGGTTATGATGGATTTATTTTTGATAGGCCACTTCTCCAATCCAATCAAGGATCATTAAGGGATCTTTGTATATTTGACTATTCATTACAAGATTCCAAAATCTCATTACACTGTTCCATTTATATCTATATATAAATACCATATGTAAAAGCATAAATTATAGTCCTAATTGATGATTGTTATGATATAATTTCAAATCGATTGAGAACCACAATTGTCCAATTGAATGGTATTAATATTTTTAGTAAACCATCATCCATTTCATGACAGAACAGTTTATGTTCACAAACATCATTATATAAAGAATGTGTTCTACATATCCTAAAATAATTTTATACATAAGGATTTATTATGATTCATAATTATGAATAAATTATTTTTCAAAAACCAATCTATTGTAAAAAAATGACCCATCATCATTTTATGTCTACTAAGGGTTCTGTAAACATATCGTTATGTGTCTGGATTTTACTCTCAAGTTAGCCATCATTTTGATTTTGATAATCCATGATAAATTAGAAATTTTTATTTACATAATGTTTTATAATATTCTATAAATGGAAATAAATCATTTACCACAACTATTTACAATCAATTAGGGTGTTCTATGTTTCCTCACTGATTTCCCAATGTATACCATTGTAAGATGATTGAGTAAAAAGTCCATTAAAACTTCAATGAAGTGATAATTCATTGGATAACGATCCTTTAAAAGCATTATATAATTATTTCATCATTATTTCTATGAAAGACTACTAATGAAGACTGTGATTATTTATTCCCATATCTATATAGGTAGGGTAGTGGTAGTATCATCACCTTGGAATTTTTAATTTTAACCTCACATGATAGCATACAATAAACCATGATATATATTCTAAGATATTTTCCTTATATTTTACCATCAATAGCTTTCTCATTGATATTGTTATTTGTTTGTTTTAATAGTAAGGATTGAGAATTACAGGCTATGTGTATTATGAAATATCTACTTCGTTAACTCATGATTCGATATTATACATCATAGTGACCCAAATCATCCATTATTAATCAATTTTGTACTCATCCTATTTATCTTTTTTTATAGATTCCACCTTATCATATGTTTCCAATAATTCTCTCTTTGAATATTTATCTCATCTATAAGGGATGGTTAAAATTTTGTTTAAAGGATTAATGAAGTTATTTTTTTTTCAATTCCAATTTTCTTCCATTCTATGTCTATGTATCTCTGATCATTCTCCATTCTCATCAATAATACAATTTTTTGATCCTTTCATCACAGAGTTTCTAAAAATAAATTAATTACTAAGATAGTAGTGGATTGAGTAGTCATAGTATTCAATTATCTTTATATTTATTTGATTTAATATATTAATTTCTATCTATGTTAATATATAATTGGTGTTCCAATGATTCGAATATATATCCACTTCTCCCTGAAGATTAAATTATACTAAATTTTAAACATGAATATTACAACATCAAACTCTAGATAATGTATTTGGAATTTCTATTCATGATATTTTAATTTATGTGAGGCCTATTCTATCACATAATAATTTTGTATTAGAACACAGACCAATCCCAACATCGAAGCATCGTTGTATACCAGAAGAAGTTCCCCATTTAAGGGTATCATATGTAAAGGTGAAATGAGAATAATATTTTTAAATTAATGGAATATATTTTCCAATTTATTATTACAAACAAAATTGACCCACTACTATGTTATCTAGGAAATAGTGATTGAAAATAATAGGAATCATCTCGAAAATCAATGATATCACCTAGATATTCAGTTTAAACTATTGGGATTCTTCATATTTTTTGGTCATAGACATCCATGAATTGCCACTATTTTTTGTTAGTTTCATAAATATCCCTTTTATGGGGATAAAATGCTCAAAAAATGAGACTTCCCTCAACCAAAACATAAATTTACTATAATTTATTTAAATATTCACATTTCATATTTTTTTGAATAGTGCTCAAATGCTCATCATGCTTCTCCGTGAATTTAGAGTATATTATTTATCGTATTCAAATAATTCCTAAATTTTTTTAAGGTAAAATCTAATGTCTTTATTCATGTTGACCATGTAAATTTATGGATAATTAGTGTCTCTGGATGGAATTTCTATGAAATCATAATTCCAATTTCTTGTGTGGAATGGTCTCTTAGTGATATCCCATTATTCAACCATAGTTGATAATACCCTAACTAAATATACTACAGAGATAAGTATGGTACTTGAAATAAATTATAAAATCAGTAGTAATTACATAAAATGGGATACCTGTTCTCAATCATGATCATGTCGAGATAATGATAACAAGTGTAAAGGCACATCAAAACTTCCTTTTCCCTGAAAAAGTGGACCACTGAACCCTATAGTGAAGCACATCAGTGTATGAAACCTATATCTAGATTATACAATAGTTGATACATCATATAATCATATTAAATAACAAAAACAATCTATACTTATGTCTTAGATATTCAAAATGACCCTCTTATAAACTCTATTTTAAATTCAACTAATTTATTAAGAGGAAGATCATACAAATATTTTTGAAACACATCATTGTATTCCCTAGAAATGGTAAAGTATTCAAGTATTGTCTTTTACTTATTATAATCCATTTTCCACATATATTCATTATCAAAAGGAAATAATTTCCATGCATGAGATGTTGGATAAAAATAATATTCATCCTTCTTCATTGAACATGTATAGAATTCAGGGATGATTCTAAATACAAAGATGGATTTCGTTTTTTATTCATTATATGATGGATATATATAATTAAATCAAATATATATCTATGATTTCATAAAATAGCACTAAAGAGAGTATCAAAAGGTTCATAGTGAAGTTAATTTTAAATAATATGATATTCGAGGATTTATATACTTAAGATTTATTAATTACCCCATTTTAGGTTGTCATCGGTAGCACTACATCCATGTTCTATGGTGGTGTTAAAATAGTTCTACTATACATTCTTGAAATAAAGTAATGTGTTGAAGTATGGATGATATCCATAAATTTTAATTATTTATTCTGTTTCAAACCATTTAGTTCATCGAAAATAAATATTGTGAAGATAATTTTTAATATATTAAACCCATTAATTATAATACAATAATATTAAATGGGTAATTTTTAAATGATATATATTACCTTAACATACAAATTTATTTCCATCAATATAACTTTTCCATGATCTATTATTTTATATAGATTCTTATGGAAACTTTTGTTCCATTTTTAATGGTTTGTAAGGAGCATGTGGATTATAACATGCATATCCTCGAGTAGTGTCAAAATAGGTGTCCTGAATGTTGAGTTGTTGTGTAGTAGTTCTTGATCGATTATATCCCAATACGATGTTTTATTGTTACCACTGTGTTCCACTATACTGTCTCTACACCTACTTATAGTTTCCATATAGAGGATTATTTTATTTTAAAACACTTACACTATACATTATAAAAATTATGTATTTTCAATTATTTTTTGTCCTATTTTATAGGATTCACCTAATATTTTATTATCATAATAACAACATAACTAAAAATTCTTCGGATACCATCTATAATAAACCCTTGCCTTTATTACCCATTATTTAAGGATTTATTACCTCTAAATACACATAGTAAATCCCCAAATATTGGTGAATATTGTGTCATTGGGAATTTCCATACATTTAAATTAGCATAAAACAGAGAGTACATTAGCATTATTGAAAACATCATTAACATGATCAATGTTGTCCATTGTTCTTATAACATCATAGGATTAAATGGGGACATAAAGATAATGGGATGAGATGTAA
The DNA here is from genome assembly GCA_963277665.1 of Viscum album. Classification (NCBI taxonomy): domain Eukaryota; kingdom Viridiplantae; phylum Streptophyta; class Magnoliopsida; order Santalales; family Viscaceae; genus Viscum; species Viscum album. The sequence continues at coordinate 1,646,215,474 of OY728145.1, forward strand.
ACCCATGTATGGTAATAAACAAATAATAACAATGATTAAATGTTTATGTTTTATTAAATAGTATTTTAAATGTGACATAAATAGGGTGAGAATCATAAACATAAAAAATAAGGAATGATAAAGCATGATATCATGAAGGAAATAAGATAATGTGCCAATAACATTACACAATACATTAAAAGAATATATCAAGGTTAAAAACTGATAAAATCAAAAAAATATGTTCTTAGGGTAACCTCTTGGGAACCATACATGGTGTATCATCGGACTAAAGCATTTCCCCATGCATTGTGGTGCTATATCGATGAACTAATCATAATAATATCATGTACAAACATAAATGTTCCACATAAAACATATAAAAATAAAATATTTCCTAACATTTAATCCATAATTCCCAGATTGGTTGTTAGATGCATGGGATTCTCTAATAAACAAATTACAGGTAAAACATAGTAAAAAACCCTATAGTGGAGATGGATACAGATATACAATACACAATTATTCCTCCAAGAGAATCACAGTGACATTTAAGAAGCATAATGGTGGTACAAAAGAGTGTATAAAATGGTTCAATGATAGGCTGATGGATCTCTTGTCAGTTTTATGTCAGAGGTAATGTATGAGGGATATGTACGAACATAATACAAGATTGAAATTTCAGATTTAATATGTATAATATATGTTCTTCTCATTAATATTAATATTTAATGTAAAATTGTAGGATAATTTTTGCAGTATAACAATGGTACATTATAAATCACCAACGATATTGATAATAGGGAAATAGATAAATAGAAGCTTTGAAATCAAAAAGGTATTGATAAGGATGTGTAAAATAATATATCATTCGTGAGAAATGGAATTAAATATGTAGAACATAAATAAGTTTTCTAAGTAACGGGGAGAAATATAGGATCCCATACCTTGAAAATATGATACCAAATTCTCAATAGTATATTCTAGAGAGAATCATGGATTTGTTAGAGGAATATAAGGAGGTGGAAGTGTATGAACATTATCCAAGGTATTTTTGTAATTATTAATTTGAAATAATGTGTATTTATATTGGAAATATATGTGATTATTTATTATTACCCAAACATATGTTTTTGACACTACATAATAATGTAATGAAAAACAATAACCATTCATTGGTTTTCAGATGGGATGTACTAATATATAGGGGTTTTCATTATTTTATACATCTATAGGGTGTACATAGAAATATTTTACCCTTATTGGTGTGCATTTTTGTCATGTTTTTAGGTAATTGATTTTGAACAAATAAAATAAAATATAGGTTTCAGAGGATTTACAAGGATTTATAAATGTAATAAAATCAAATCATAAATAAATTTAATTAGAGTTAAAACATATATTTGATAATATGTACCCTTAAAATAATTTATTACAATACTAATTGATCATGTGATGACACAATACACATAATACATTACACATTATTTATTGCTTACATAAAACAATTGTCTCGTAAAATTATGAAAAAAACTCGTTGTTGGATAACATCAACATGCTCATTCAAAATATCATAGTTATATTTTTAGTATAAGTTTTTAACTATATGATTTTTATATTTTAAGATAGAAAATAACATTAATTGAGAAATTTGTTATTTCAATGATAATAGTTTTTGATCCCATGTAAAATTTAAAGTTAACTCTACTATAATTTATGTTTAATAAATATTATTTAATTTTTTAATTTCATTAAAATATTAGTATTTTTTTAATTCATAACTCATAAAAAATTAATTTCATAATTAAAATTACATATAACCATGAAATAAAATTATTAATTTATCATATCAAATACAAAATATTTTATAATTTAATCACAAGGAGAAGTAAATATGATAACTATTATTTTTAAGATACTATTAAATATTCATATTTTTTGGTCCATGTTACATAACTATTTATTATATCAGAAAAAAAAAGTATAATGTGTGTGATCCTGAGATGTTTTATGGGTTATATACAAGTACATGGTCTGGGTCGCCATATTGACGATCATGAAGTTATCCTCTAAATGGTATCACTCATGATTCTATTGATGAAGGGTTGGATTTTATATCTATAAAAGACTGGTGATGATATCTCCCACAGAAGAATAGATATATGGGATTTATATGGTATGATCCTACTATTTGAGGCCATTGTTTATTTTTTTAATGTAAATTGTATATCACATAAACCCCTACATACACTAATCATATTATTACTATTACATTAGAATTTTATCAATGTTCATGTTTCTTAACTATCTTTAAAATCTGATATGATATAATAAAACCAAATAAGTGATGTTTTTGTCTATAACTACAATAATGAATTTATTGAATAAAAAATATAATAATTTACAGTGATTTTATTAAATATTATAATATCAATATTGGTTTTATTTTTTTGTTGAAAAGGGATCAACAAAATGAACTAGTTAATGGTATTTATATAGAAACCATGTTTTCTAATATCTGAATAAGATATCAGACATAAATTGATGAATAATTTATTATATGATTTTTATAATTGATATATTTTAAATTCCTTATCATTTCTATGGTAGTGTTGTTAATATCATAATAAAAATTAAATTTTTATTTAATGACCTATTTGAATAATTATTTTTATTTAGTAATGATATAGATTTATAATTTAGGTGAAATAATGAATATTTCGATCATATATTGTTAATTCATCAAAATAATTTTAGGCATATAAAAATATATATTAAAACACATCACTAACCATGATGATTGATTATTTTGGGAAAATGTTAAATTTTTTAAAGATAATTAATGGAGTACAAATGATTTAGTTATGCATAGATCATAGAATTAATGTATTCATTCATTGGGAAACGAAATGGTTGTTTGATTTTGAGAAAAGTTTTTATAATGTATTTATATCATTTGAATTGATTATTGATCTGATGAAAATAGTCCATGATATTTATGGTGATGTTAATCCCATTTTATGTATAATGATATATATAGAAAAATAAATTAATTTATGAACATGTGTTGTGTATAAAATTGTAAATAAATATAAGGGATTTCCATGGATGAATTTCTCATATATAGATAAACATTAATAAATGTTATCTAATTTCAAATATTTTATTATCTTATATACTTTATGGGTGTATGTGATTTTATCAATTATTAATGTTGTTTGAGGATCAATAGGTAACATGGTAGAACCTCAGAGAGTATGGTAGATGTCATATTAGTAGTAAAATCATATATGATTAATTTTTTAGATTATTTTCACCAACATTAATCGATTAATAATTAATTCAACCATGACGAAACAATTTATTTAATATGGGTAAAATGTAGAGTCTTGATATTTTCGACCCTTTGAATGAATACAATCATCCACAGCTCATGTCATAGGAAAATGTAGACTAACACAATAAAAAACTAAATTAAAACCTAAAATAATATTATTATATGAATATTATAATCATTTTAAAAGTACAATATAATAATAAACTAAAATAGTTACATGTTACATTTTGATTGATATTTTAATATGTTTTCATTTCAATGAACAATTTTTATAAAATGTATTATTCATTACCCCAATAAATTTAGACAATAACCATTATAAAAATATTATAAATTGTAAGATTTATATCTATAAACATGTATATCAATATTCCACTATTTATAAATGTATATGAAATATGATTCTGAAACATTTATGTTTTAAAAGGTTTTTTACTTAATGGACACAACTATTATTGACATAATTTATTTTTATTTAATTTAATGTTTAAAAATAATTAAATACTTATTACAAAGAATTAACATAATTGTTTTATATATATTAAAAAATTTAAAATAATATGAATTTGTGATATTTTTCAATGAAAACGAATTGAATGTAAATAGTGAAATGTAGTCAATTTTGATATTCCAATACATTTAGGGGAATTTTATTATTTAGAAATTATTTAAAAAACTTTGAAACACTTATTTTAAAAAATATATGTTTCTTATATGTTTTATTAATTAAAAAATATATATTTTATATAATTATATATAATTTTTTATATCAAAAGTATTATTTTTCTTGACTAATTTATTTTAATACATTATGTATCCATTCATTTAAAAAAATGCCACATAAAAAAGAATATAATTAAATGGAATTCAAAATTATAATCAGTAGATAAAAATTTTATAATATATAATATTTTATTTTTAATAATAACTATATTTTATATAGGTAAAAACTATTTATCATAGTGAATGTTAAAATCATAAATTAAAAAATATAAGTGTAGGTGACATAAAACATGTTTGGGACATCTGTGTTAGTGATTTTTATATGTATTTACCAAAAATATCTCTTAATATCTCCTATATTTTTATCATTTGAGTTCTCATTCCTTGATATTCACTCCTACATGATGAAATGTTTTTGGAATTTAAAATCATTTCTCCGTTTTCACTTATGAAATTGAAACTCATATCCTAACACCCCCCACAAACAATGAACCCCAATGTTTATAAAAAAATATTTCCAAAATAGTGGTACTCATTCTAATCCACAATTAATAGTATATTTTTTTCTCTGAATACAATCTCTTAAGGGATTATCATAGTTGAAAAATTGATAATAAATTCTGTGAGTAATAAATTTCCAGCCATTCATTTCTCATCTCAACTTATTTATGTGCAATTTTTATTCAGGAAATTCAATTGAACAATAATAAAATGATAAAATATATATTATTATATTGTTTATATCATTATGATTTTAAAACAATTAACCACTTTTACATTATCCATTAATAAAAATGAAAAAAATAATCATGTGTATATGTAGACTACCGCCTCCGTGAAAAAATTTGTTTTTTTTTGTCGCAGGATTATTAAACTAGTTCTAATTGAGAATTTATTGCATAAATAATTTATTTAGTACATATTTAATATTCTTAAATTATAATCAATATTTCCCCTTTTCCCTATTATATAGAATATTAAATCATTATCTTGGTACATGATTGGACTATCTCTTCAAAAGATTGATTATTTTCCACTCTTATTTTTCATCATCCCCTTAATACACATATCATGATAATGGGTTTAATGGATAAATATTATTTTTAGGATTTTTCTTTTGTTAAAAAAAATATTTACTACTAACAATTTGTTTAATATATAATTATACTACATTCGACTATTTAAAAAAGAGTTTTTGTAGTGAAAATTAGTGTCATCGAATAATATAACAATGCCGCATTTTTTAAATTATTATTTTAAATATTTTAAATTATGATACAACAATATAATCAATTCTAAAAATATTATATACTTCTAGTATAATTTTTTTGTTATAAATCATTTTCTACTCAACCAATAACTATCGAATGCTGTTGTTTCGGTTGGTTTAACCACATATTTGAAAAGTGCTATAAATATTAATCATAGATGGAAATGGGAATCTATTGTATGTGAATATATGGTATAAATAATTTAACAACTTTTTTATTTTAGTTATAGGATGGTACGATCAATAATAAACATTGTAGTAATGATAACAATGATCATTTGTAAAAAATCATTGAAATATGAAAATTGATTTAATCCTTCAGGATCCTAACCAAAACACCTAGAGAATTAATTTATATCAATATAAATAATTTTAAAAAATAAATTACCAAAAATGTTAATATTTTTTATTCATTAACATTGTATGGGGAATATTATACAATAATTAAATCATGAAACATATTTTAAATGATCTTGATTAAGCTCACAAGTTATCAAAAACAGATAATAACTACCTGATATATATTTTTAATTTAATTATAAATAATTACTACAAATGATAATAAATACTAAAAGTATTCTAAAATGGGTTATTATTATAGATACATTTGATATATAATATTTTTTTAGTTCAATACGACTAAGCATCTATGGGCATAAAGATTTCTTTCCCCAATCATCACCCCTTTATACATATTTTTTATAATAGACCATGTTTTTATTGGAATGGTTTATCAAATACCCAATTAATATTTTACAACATGATTAAATAATTATTCATTAAATTTAAATAAAAATTTTAAATTATTTATTTAATGTGGTTTTTGATTAAAAATATTATAATATTACTACAAATTTATTTATCTCAGCTCTTATTTATTGATTCGTAATACATTTAATTGTTGCATGTTTTCCCTATATAATATATTTATTACCCATGAATGTTTTTTATTTTATTTTTAAAATAAAGGGGATATAATGAGCTATTTCTTTTTAAAATGTTCAAATATCCATTGAATATATAAAATGTATACATTTTTTATTGTTAGAATTTCATTAATTGAGTTATGATCATTATATTAAAATAATTTAATATAATTTGGGTACATTCAAATATTAAATTTATTAGGGTGTATTATATTATTTTATCATATTTATTACATTTATGTAAACTATTTCATTTTGTTATATTTTATGACTAATTTATTATGTTTCTTATATGGGATAATAATAACTGCAATATCCATTAATAGGGTTTTAATATCGTATATTGGATATTATTCTTATATTGTTTGGTTATAAAAACCTCATGTTCTAATTTATGGGTTTTTATACTCCCATTATGATTTTTTGATATAATTATTGATTTATTACTCTTTTTACAATGTTGGGTTTTTAGAATTGAAAATTCATAGCATTAAGAAGTATACATTCATAATCATGTGTTTCATATTTGGAAATTATGTTCCCATAGAAACATAATTTAATTTTCATGGATACATTATTTGATATTATTTTTTATTTTAAAAGTTTTAGATGACTTTCAATTCAACATATATTAATATTTATATTTAATATTACATGTAAGTTTTTATACATTAGTGTTAAAAAAATCTAACAACTACTTCACAATTTCACCCCCATTTTTCATTTAATATTCAAATTAATTTCCAATCATTATATTTAGGGTTATTTGTTTTTTTTAAAATAAAAATATCTATTAATAATTATGTATATTTCACTAGTAATAATAATAAATTCTATCTATGAATCATCCTTGTGCGACGATAATCAGTATTTTCTATAATTATGTTTTTCAATAATTCGAACATCATTATGGGATTCAATATTTAAACTAGGGATATATTAATTTCCAAATATACACATACTTTCTCAAGATGAAAAATGTAATTACCTTTTTTATTTTGTTTAAAATGACATATCACGGCCTTTTTGTTGCCTAATTGTTTTTGTTATATACCCAGAATGTTTCTTCAAATGCATTCCAATTGTATATATCTTATTTTTTAATTTGATTAAATAATGCCCACCAAGATACAATATATAATTTTATTTTGAAATTTTATTTAATTATCTTTATTAAAATTATATATAAGTAAATGATATGATGTTTCTCACTATCATGATTTTTTGTATTTAACTAGAATGCTTCCTGGTGTCCTTGGAATCCCATTTATTTTTTGGGATTATAATTTTATAACAATTTATTATATTATGAATTATTTTTATGTGAATCCACTTGAAATGAATATAATTCCAATTTTCATTCCATATATTCATTATGTTCTATAAAATGACCATAATTTTCATTCTAGGCGTTCATTACTCTATAAAATGTTAATTGTTATCATTGTAATTTTTATGTTAAAAATTATTATTATGGTGTTTTAATGATGTATTAGTTATATGTATTATTATGGTACACATATATGTGTATAATATTAATGTGATTTGTGGAAAATTTATATAAATCAAATATATCACGTAAATCACTATATCCATTATATAATATTGAAATGTGTAGTGATTTTAGTCCACAATGGGAACTTTTTTTATTTCTTTATCAACTATGGGAAACTGTTTAGTGAAGCCTAATCCGCCAAAAAATAAATTGGTGATTCTCGATGGACCCATTGAAATAGGTTGTGAATCCTTATGCAATGCGTTATGATTTAGATTCTAATAGATGTGTCACATTTGTCAAGTATTCCTTGACTCTATGAAATATGATCTTTTCCCACTTTATTAATTTTCCATTCCATAATTTTTGAACTATACTTAGTAGGGTATAACATTTTTATACATCAAATCAATAGAAATATAAAAAGGTTATGATACCTTAATATCTTAGATGATTATCAATTTTGTTCACCATTGTAGAGTGTAACATCTCAGTTCTGGAACCCACCTAGAGGAACCTCGTACCCGTTTGGTCACATGGCCTCAAACGCATTTCCCCGAATGCCATAGGCTACTGACTAGCAGTCAGGACATTGGGTGTGATAGTTGGAAATCTATGTCTGCATTAGCAGAGTAACACAGCAGAAGTAAAACATATAGCAATAGCAGAAGCAGGAATTGTCCATAAAAAAGAAAATAGTGGAAGACTGGAAATAAAAAACTGGAGCACACATTTATATATATTAATGACACATGACACATATGTCTCGAGGAGCATCAAAACAATCACAATGCTGCAATACAACAGTACTAACTAATTTATAAAAGAAAGAAAGTAAAAAACTCCTCAGCATCGTAAGCCATAGCTTGGTCCCATGCTCTCTAGCTTCATAGAAAATCAAGTACCTGATTTAGAAGTTTGCATTCCCTTATCTATACCTACAATAATATAATATGTCTGGGCCCAAAATCATGGTCCGAATAGGGTGTGATACTAAATATCAGTATGCAACCACCACACAATTTTTTCCTAACAATCAGAGAATATATGACATGTAATAAGTACACAAAGTAGTAAACAAAGAAGTTCTAATTAGTAAAAAAATTCATTGTTTCAATGCATTAAATTTCATATATCAAGCTAAATCTAATGAAAATAGTTAATCACAAACTGGTAAATGTAAATTTGTAACCCTTTGGGTATTACTCACAGCCTATCCCCTCTGGTCCTACATAGCAACACAAGCAAGCCACTAAACACAAATGTTAACCCTCTAGGAAGTACTCACAGCCCATCCCCTCTGGTCCAACATAGAAACACATGAAACCCTCTGGGCACTGCACTCAGTCTAACCCCTCTGGTTCATCTTAAGAATACACTCTCCGATGAATCACTCACCCTTAATTCCTCATATAGTCTCGAATCAGTATCTAAAGGTGCACTAGGGAAGAACTTATGTAACATTACCTAAATGGCATGCATTAAAGAACTACATACACTCTAAGGAAGAACATACATTAATTCCCCTTATTTTCTCACATTTTAAGTAAAACTGACACTCTGGAGAAGCCCTTATGTCCATTCTCCCTTTGGTCCACTACACTACGTTCTCACGGCCCTATGTAAGTCAAGAAGGTATAAAAACGTGTATCGGCCAATGTAATCCTCAAGAAATACTTGGATAATAGTCCACAACATAACAACATGTAAGGATACAAACACCTCATCCTACCATACTAGGCATGGAAGGTAAACAACATCCAAATATGAAAACTAGACCCAATGGCCAAAACAGGCAATCATTCCTAGGAAAACAATTCTAAAGCATAGGAATTGACCTTAATAACATTAAATTAACCTCTACTCATTCTTGAAATAAAATCCTACAAACAATAGGGCTTAAACAGTAAACGCACAATACCTCATTCATGGGTATTGGTGATTTAGCACATATAACTCAAATACATTCAACAGAAAGCAACAAACCACCTACCTCACCATTGGAAGATTAATATACATGTGTATCATGGATTGAATCACCTTATAAAACTGAAGATATATAAAAACATATACAACGTTCAACAGAGGATAACATGAGAAGGAGGTGGAATTGGGAAACAAAGATCAAGAAAAATAGAGAGAATACTGAGGTGATCCCAATGAAATCGACGATGGTTGAATCCGAGATCAGATGCTCTGTTAGGGGATCAAGGGAAGATCGCTTCTGTATGAGAGATCTCAGATGAACTAGGTTGAGAAGAAGGTGTTTCTGGTGATTAAACGTGTCCCTGGTATGTTTAATGATGAAAAGGAAAATGCATAGTGTGTACATTGGAAGAACATTGCATGTACATGTTATTTCTGTACTCCAAATTAGGCGGCCTCTAGGTCACCCCCACATGGTTGTGTGTGTTTTCATCACACGGCCATCACACGGCCTCCAGTGGAAACCTAGTACACAGCATGTGCTCATAAATTACACGGTGTGTACTTCAGAAATTTTTAGAAATTCCCCCTTTTATAAAAAATGACCCGATGAATGAAAACATACCTGAATAGAAGATCTGAGGATCTTACAGACCCCTACTAAAAGGAATTTCTCCCCAATTTCCCTAGAAATGCAGCATAGAAGAACAATCCCCAAAAAACACCAACCACAGCGATCGTACATCCGCCTCCCTCTCCCAAGTCTTGTCTTGTACTAGCTCATCCTACCATAACACTCATCCCAAAGGAACAGACCATACACAGAGAACCTTCGTACTTCGATTGATAGTCTGGATAGGATTCTCCTCAAAAGATGCATCCACATCCAACTCAACCATCTCTTTTTGGAAAAAACGAGATGATTATGAAAAGTAACGTTGAAGATGAGAAACGTGGAAGACATCATGCATAGCCTGATACCTCTGAGGTAACTGCAACCGATTAGAAACTATCCCAACTATCTCCAAAACCTCAAATGGCCCGATGTACCTTTGTGAAAGCTTACCCTAACTCTTAATACTCATGTGTCCCATCCTCGGTGTGACACGTAGAAAAACCTGATCCCCGACCTCGAACTCCAGAGGTCGTCTCTATAGATCAGCATTAGGCTTTAGTCGAGAATGTGCAGTATCCATCCTCTTCCGAATCAACTCTATCTTCTCTGTGGTCTCCTGGACAAGACGAGGTTCATGCATTGTTGCCACTCCATCCTACAGCCAATATAAGGGTGATAGGAAAGGCCTACCGTACAAATCCTTATAAGTTGAAATTTTAATAGTTTCTTGAGAAATATTATTCTTGGAAAACTCCAGAAGAGGTATGTGCTTCTCCCAAGAACCTCCAATATCCAAAATGAATTCTTGTAGCATGTCCTCAAGCACCTGAATCGTACTCTTCGACTGGCCATTTGTCTAGGGATGGTATGGTGTACTCAATAGTAACAATGTACCCAAAACTTTCCGAAGCCCCTATTAGACCCAATATGTAAAACATGCATCTATGTCTGAAATAATGGAGTGTAGAACATCATGTAATTGCATAATCTCAAAGATGTACAGCAGTCCCAGCTCATCGACACTGAAGGTCTCATTGATCAGCATGAAGTGACAAACCTTCGTGAGTCTATCAATGAAAACCCAAACTGCATCATTCCCTCGAGGCGACCTCTGTAAACCTATAATGAAATCCATCGCGACATCATTACACATCCTCTCGGGAATGGGCAAATATGGTAAAAGCCAGGCTGGACACTGATGCTCCGCCTTCAACTACTGATAGGTGGAACACCTCATGAGGAAACTAGAAACTTCTTTATTCATACGTGGTCACTAATACTAATGATGTATATCACGATACATCTTAGTGACACCAGGATGAACATCCCAAACCTTGGAATGAAATTCCCGCATTAGCTCCTCGTGTATGTCTGCTGGCACCCATACTAGACCCTTGAAATGTAAGATCCCATCCTCGCCTTTGGTCCATCCTGGAAAAGCGTCCTCTCATGACACACTCTACAGTAGGACTAGGCCTTCTAATTATAATAGATGCCTCTCTCGCATTCGATAAAAAAGGGTAGAGGTAACAACCACAGAAGAGAGAAACGTCTTCCCATGTATGCCATGCACCTCCAAATGCATCTCAGAGAATATAGAAATAAGATGCGACTCACTACTAGCCTCCTAAACTGACTGTATCTGATTCCTCCAACTCAATGCATCAGCCACTACGTTGCCTTTTCCAGACGTATAGGAAAGCTCAAAGTCAAAAGACTGAAGGAACTCAACCCATAATCACTGTCTCAATTTCAGATCACACTGAGTGAAAATGTACAATAGAATCTTGGTGTTGGTGAAAACCAAAAAATTCTCTCCTAGAAGGTAATTTCTCCAACAGAGTAAGGCATGGACAATCTATAGCCAACTCGAGATCCTGCATCAGGTAATTCTTCTCATGTGGCCGCAATTTCCAACACCCATATGCAACGACTCCTTCTCCATGCATATGCACAGCTCCCAGCCTGATACTGGAAGCATCACAAAACATAGTATAGCTCTTTCCCAGCTCTAGAAAACTATTATCAGTGTTAAAGTAAACCTCCCCCTCAGCTCATAAAATACTATATCACAAGAATTTAACCACAAGAAATTTAAACCCTTCTTATTCAGACCCTTCAATGGTGTTGGTAATCTTGATAAGTCCTAAAGGAAGCATCAATAGAATCCAGCCAACCCTAGAAAACTATGTATCTCAAAGACGTTCTTCAGCTGATCACAAGAAACTACTGCTCTCACTTTCTTTGTATTTACTAACACTCATGTCTCAAAGTTTACATGAGCCAAGAAGTTTATCAGATCCATCCAAAAGTGGCATTTTGAGTGCTTAGCATATAACTGAATCCCTATCAGTATACTCAAAATGATCCCAAGATGGGTGGCATGGTCATGTCGAGTGTGATTGTTCACAAAGATATCATCCATTAAAACCACCATAAATTAATCCATGTATGTATGGATCACTCGGTTCATTAGTGCCATGAAAATTGCAGGCGCGTTCGTGAGACCGAACAATATAACCATATAATCATATAGACCATACCTGCTCCGAAAGGCTATAAGAGTTATATATGATGATCTAACATGCAACTTATGGTAACTGGACCTCAAGTCGATAATCAAGAACACCTAGGATCCTCTAATCTGATCAAAGAGATCACCATTCCTCAATAATAGATATCATTTCTTGGACGCCATCTAGTTAAACATATGATAATCCACACAATGCTTGAGGATACCATCCACCTTCATCCCAAAAAGGACAGTAGAACCCTAAGGAGATGTACTGGGTCAGATGAAACTCTTTGTCGGCATCTCCTCCAATGGCTTCTTGAGCTCATGTAACTCTGGTGTAGCAATCCTATAAGAGTAATGGTCACAGGTGCCACTCTAGGCACAAGTTCAATAGAAAGTTCTACCACATTCTATGGAGGTGAACCTGATAATACTTATGGAAATAAATCTATGTACCGATCCACCGATATAAGAATGTCCATCTATGAAATCCCCTGATCATACAGATGCATAAAGGCAATACGGGATGTCACTCCTCCTAACCCATGATGCTCGGTTCTCGCTCTGCTCACCTAGTCATCCCACTCAGCCTTATGAAGAAATGATCCACCTTCTTGTTATATGAAACTCACCCCGCGGTGATAATAGTCGATGATTTCATAGAAAAAAACTAGCCAGTCCATTCTGAGAATGACATCATAGCATGTCATCTCGAGGACATAGTGGTCCCATAAAAAGTGACACCCACCAACCTCTAGAGGGAACTCCTTACAATGACATACACTAGTCGTTATAGTCCCTAACAGAGTTTCAAATGTAAAAATATTTGAAAAAGAAAAGATACAAAGACAAAGGCTCTCCACAACTGTTATAGATATAATGATATGGGAAGACCCTGTATCAAAATGAGCGTAAGATAATAATAAGGATACTAAGATCATAAATTTCACTATTGATGGTCTTAGATCCTTATCTGGTTCGGTCTACTCCAATGAAAAAGCCGGATTTGCACTGTGGTCATGTGACCCTGTTTGGAATCCCTGACCTGATCCACCCTGTTGTTGCTGAAAACCGGGAAACATGCTACCATGGCCACGACCTCCACCTTGACCTGAATGGTTGGAAGAACTCCATTTCCCAAACTGGTGAGAAACCGGTGGTGCTAATCCTGAATGAGGGGCCATAGAAGAACCCATTTCACCAGTTTCTGGTGAGAAGATCTGATATAAGCACTGATGATGACCCATCTTACCTCAACATCAGCACTCCACTAGGTCTCTCGGGAAGTGTGGCCTCATATTCCCAATCTTCCCACACTGGTTGCACACCACCTGACTACCAGAAGAAGTATCTATCCTCCTTGGATCTCTGCATGTAGACTCCCTATGGTGCTTCCTACTGTTAGTAAGAGGAATACAAACTTCAGATGTAGAGCCACCCTAGCTCACAACTCCAGAATCTATCTGATTGCACTCCGTAATTAGAGGTTGGTAGATAATAGAAGTGATAGAAGTCAACATGAAGATGTTCACCTACGATCGGATGTTGTGCCTGAGACCATCGTCGAACTTCCTTCTTATAAATTATTGATTAACTCATGGGATAGGCATGAAATGTTGCAGCTCAGTAAAGAGAGAGGAACACTCTGTAACCAAAATAGTACCCTAATCTAGACTGATAAACTCTAAGGCTCGATCATCCCTCAAGGTATCTGGATAGAAGTAGTTATAGTAGATATGCTGGAACATCTCCCAAGCCATAACCTACTGTTGTCCCACCTGTGAGATCACATCCCACCATCTCTTGGTGAAATCCCAAAGCATATATGAATCGAGCATCACCCTCCACTCTGGAGATATCTTTAGATGCTCGAAGATCATCATCTGGGCTTCCAACCATGACTCTACCACCTGGGTTCCTCCATACCCTAAGAATATGGGAGGATGCTGCTACTGAAAGATCTGAGGCAATTTTACCATCAATGGGGCATGAAGCGGTGCTCCATGGAATTTCTACATCATCTTCATAAAGCCATCCTTGAACTGTGCATCAGCACCTACGTCTGGTATAACGCCCAGCACAAAGACTGGCACAATGGTTGGATCTATAGGTAGTCCCTGATCAGCCATATCCGAAGTACAATCACAACCCTGCAAACTGGCATAAAACCGGAGGACGTATTTGTGGTATGACTCTGCAAGGTCAAACGCACACCTTAGATCAAGATTATAAAGGACAAAAATATGAAATCCTATGAACGGAATAAGAGAAGGAAATCATTCATGTTTTTTTAAACATGAATACACGACGTGTATAACCCCTACACGGTGTGTTCCCTTCAGTCATTCAAATGGGCATGTACTCCTTCCAGAACTGGTCATGTAACACCCCATACACACGGCATTTTCACCTAACACATGGCATGTACATGAATCATCTTCCCCTAAATGATTAATTATACATGGCTAAGCCACATGGGTCTCCTTAGAAAAATACTACACTATGTGTTAGTACCAATCATGGCACATACTAGTCAAACCTCTCCGACCCATGTTGTTAGATAAATATATGGTTACATGGCTCACACTACTAGGCATGTTCTAGGAAGACACGACATGTACGAGAAAGGATAACACTGACCTATGTTGTTAGATAAACGGCCAGGTACCTAAGTTACACCACACGGCGTGTTCCAGACGAACATGGCAGGTACTCATAAGATTTTGTCAAGTCGTGTTGTTAGTGACACGGTCGGTTACACGATTATACAACACGGCGTGTACAACCTCTAAATGGAATGTCTTACCAATGATTCCAAACCCTGTGTCCCCACCCACATAGTCTGAGACATGGTTAGATACAACACGGTGTGTACATACAGTTCACGGTGTGTACATAAGAAAAATAGTTTCTTCCCAAACAGAAGAATACAGGGCGGGTAGTTAACATAACACACCGTGTATTCTGGGTTTTTCGGGACAGTAAGTCTCACAAAATACTCTGAAAGACAGAAAACACTTGAACAAACCTCAAATTACAAAATTTTGATCCATGAGGGCTCATACTCCCCGAAAATCAAATCATGGAATCTTATACATGTCATAAAAAGGTAAACAATTAAAGGATCCCATAAATTCTGATTCTTGAGGGCTCCAAATATTAAGTCAAGAGAAAAGAATACCTCTGATACCACTTGGTAATTTCCTAGTTTTAGAAGCCAGCCAGAGGTGCCCCATACTCAGTTTTTCACATGGTCTCAAGCGCATTTCCCCAAACGCCAGATGCATCCGACTAGCATCAAGGGCCTTGTGTGTGAACGTGGGGAAAATATGCACTCATTGGTAGAGTAAGATAGCGGAAGTAAAACAAATAGAAATAGCAGAAGAATAAATAATCCATACAAAAGTACATATCAGAAGACTAGAAATAATAAACCAGAGCACACACAGATATATATGATGGACACATGACACATATCTCTAGGAAAGTATCCAAACAATCACAATGCTGGAATAAAATATTACTAAACAAAAGCACATTCGAATGTAATTAAGAAACTCCTCAAAATCTCAAATCATATCATGGTCCCATACTCTATATCTCCACAGAAAATCAAGTACCTAAAGTAGAAGGGAAGTTGTCCTTGTATGTACCTGCAAAAATATAATCGGTTTTGTCCAAAAAGTATGGAAAAAACGGGGTGTGAGACTAAATCCTAGTAGGCAACCACCACAAGATTTGAGCCTAATAGTCAGTGAATATATGGAAGGTAATAAGTAAAGAAAATATTAAAAAATGACATACTCACAAGTAAAAGATACATTGTTTTAATAAATTTATTTTCATATAATAGTCAACAACTAATCAAAAAAGGTAATCACAAACAGGTTTTCACCAATAGGTAACCCTCTGGGTAGTACTCACTACCTATCCCCTTTGGTCCAACCAAGACACACAATGAAGCATCTAAACACAAAAGGTAACCCTATAATATGTAATCATAGCCTATCCCCTCTAGTACTACCTGGAAACACAATCAACCATTTTTTTTGTACACTCAGTCTAACCACTTTTGTTCTTCTTAATCATAGACTCTATGAGGAAGCACTCACCGTAAATTCATCATATAGTCTCGTATCGAGAACTAAAGGTTCTATAGGGAAGAAACTACCTCACATTCTATTTATGGCCCATGTTGAAGAACTATAGACACTTTGAGGAATCCTTGATGTCAATTACCCCTATGGTCTCGCATCATAAGTAAAACAGAATCTCTAGAGAAGACATTAAGTCCATTCTCCCTATGGTCTACTACCTCAGGTTTTCACGGCCCTGTGTAAGTTAACTAGGTATACCAGCACATATCGGACCATGTAAACCTCAAGAACTACATTTCTATTAGTCTAGAGCATAACATCATTTAAGGATACAAACACCCGATCTTATTATACTAGGCATAGATGGTAAACAGTAGCCTAATATGCAAACTGACCCAACAGTAAAAACAGGCAATCATGCATGGGAAAAAACATCCAAAGCAAAGAAAATGAACCAAATCACATTCAATTAACCTCTACTCAAGCATAGAAGCATTGTAGACAAATAATAGGGCTGAAACAGTAAAAGAACAACACCCCTTTCATGGGTATTGTCGATTTTACTAATATAACTCAAAGACATTCCACAAAATGGCACAAAACACCTACCTCGACATTGAAAGATCAATATACTTTAGTCTCAGGGTTGAAATCACCCTAGAACACTGAATATCTACAAAAACATCTAAAAATTTCAATAGTGGATTACTTGAGAAAGAGAGGGAATTAGCAAATGAAGATCAAGCCGAATAGAGAGCTTACCAAGGCAATCCCATTTCAATCGACGGCGGTTGAATCAGAGATCGGATTCTCAGTCAGGGGCTCGGTGGAAGATCGTGGCCATACAGGGGGTTCTCGAATAATCTATGTCAAGAAGAAAGTGTTTTTGGCGATTAGACATGACCTGATACGTTTAATGAAAAAAATACATAGTGCGTCCTTTGTAAGTGCAATATGTGTACTTTCCATTTCCATAATCTGCTATAGGCATCCTTCTGGTTACCCCCAATTTTCCATGGGTGTGTCCATCACACGGCCAGCACAAGGCCTCCAGCAACGACCATGTACACAACATGTACTCATAAAGTACATGGCATGTACTTTAGAAAATTCGAGAAATTCTCATTTTTCTAAAAAATGACCAGAAGAAAGAAAACATACCTGAAAAAAAGATTTGTGATCTTACATTGAGAATATAATGTCACCCCTTCATAGGTTTCAATTTATGAATGTTATGATGATATGAAAATAATGAATTGTTGACATGTGTAACTATTGTGTAAAAAATGTAGGATATGTTAGAGACTTCTTATGGATTACGATAATAATAATGTAGTGGGAATATTCTCCATTTGGTAAAAAAATAATGTGTTTTATAAGTTTTTTTTATTCAAAATTAAAAAAAAATATACCTATAAGGCCCACTAAATTTATGGTTATTATATATTATCATTATGTCCAATAATTTAGAACATAAAATCCAGATAACATCACATGTACAATTCTAATTCATCACATTTATTACTTATTCATATAAAATATTATATATACCTATTGGATACATGTATACCCAACTATTTTATTACAAAAGACCATTTATCTAATGGAAATATATAAAATGACCATATATATAATAGTTATATTATATTAAAATGAATAACAATATATAATTAAATTTAATTAATTCTTACACTTTGAATTTTGTATCATAACTATTTTTTTATAATTATGATGATTTCATTTTTGTCTATAGTTACAATAACTGGTATGATCTTCATTAAAAAACGATGTTATTAATGATTTCACATAAATATTTTTATTATTTAATACTATTTTTATACCCCTTTCAAACTGATAGTAATGTATCATATTGATTTCAAAAATGTAATAATTATTTTCTTGTATTTTAATTTTTTTGTTATAACATATTCTATATAATTTTTATTATTGTATTTCATATATGGAGGACAACTCAACATATAATGGAATATATAATATTGTGTAACTGATGGTTTTATTCAGTTGGAAGAATTATATTTTAAATAAAATAGAAACATAATTATGGTATTATTTTGGTGAATAATGAGGTTTTTTATTTATATTTGAAGGTATTTTTAGTCGAGTGGAGTAATGTTGAAAAAAAATATTATGTTTCGTAGTACATGATTTTTTTATGGGTAATGGTCAATTATTTTTTACCATTATGTTAATGAAATTCATATCATATATCTATATGGAACTGAGAAAAAAAATAAATGGGATTTCATGGTTTGTTATCCTAGGCCACCAATGGGGATTAATTCAATATGGTTTATTCTTGTTCAATATAATTATAATTTAACATAAAACATTTTTTAAGAGAAAACAATCTATGGAAGATATTTGTAATGTTATGGGTGAGATTATTTATATTACCTATATATCAATTCTAATATGTATATGTAGTTGTCATTATGTTTTTGGTGTTGAATTCATAGGGAAATTGGTACTCAATTGAATATGTGAGTACCTTATCATATAAAGAATCAAGAATATTGTAATGAATAATATAGTATATCATAGGGAATTATCAAGACAATGTTACAAACATTAAAAGGCCCTGTGAGGATCAAATCAAATCTATAGTCCTAATTATGATAATAGGTAAATGTTTATAATAAAATAGGTACATTTTGGATTATTTTATAGAGGTTTATGATTTAATTTTTTCATTAACTTGGAGGTCAATACAAGGACACTACTTGGTGTATGAAATTAATAGTAATTTTAATTTAATTAGTAATATAATATTAATATACTATACTCATATAGAGACTTATAATGATGAAAAATGATAACAATTTTAGCTTTCATTAACATATAAGTTTTTTTAAATGTAATAAAGAGTTGGTTATCAACAACATATATTGTATGGGAAGTCAAAAAAATGAAATTAGGGTCTATTTGAAATTATTTTTATGAAATAGATGTGGAAAATCATAATTTATTTTTACCATAAAAATTTATGAAAAACTATATACTCGAGGTTCCATAACTAAGAATGTATAAAACTCACCAATATCATTTAATTATTTTTGATATAATTGATTTGGAGAGTAATGTGTCCATTATAGAATGATAAAATAACATTGTTTTCATTTATTAAAAAATGTTTTCAGTATAGTGTATTTAAAATCTAGTTTTGTTATAGAAATATGAAAATATTAGAGAATAAACATGAGAGGTAGTGGGATATAAATGGAAGAATTTTATAATATTATTCACATGTGATGATCCTAAATGATATGTTTTTGTAAACATTCATTATGTTTTGGTTATTGTGTCACAATTTTTTTGTTAGTTGTGTTTTTATTTTTCCTTTATAAGAATAAGATTAGAAAACTAATTATTTTATATGAATAATATTTATTTTAAACATTATCCATATAGATTATCACTACCATGCATTGTTTTTTTAATGATAATGTAAATTCGTATGTTTCCATATTCTTAAAAAATCTAGTAACTTATATATGAATTTATAAAATCGTTATCAATGTAAAATTTTTGGTTTGGCTTATGGGTCTAGTAACTATGCTTCGAAAACCTAAAATCTGGGTGAATATTCATTATTATTTTTCGAATAAAATAATAAAATTTCATCAACCATCATTTAAACCCTAACATAATATTTTCAAAACATAGGGATTTATCAATGTGATTTAATAATTCTCTAATCTATAATGTTCTAATATTTTATAAGATTATATTGATCCATGAACAATTATGGGGAAGAGACCATATATATCATTATCTCTAAAATTACTCCCAATCTATTCTGATATATTTACAATGATGCAATAATACGTGATTATTTATATAATAAATCATAAATATTAAATAAATTATACTAAAATATTGATATTGAATTTAGGATTTTATAGATTAAAACATGATCAAGGAATTTTTCATTAAGGGTTTATTTATTTTATGATATTATAATTACTATTTATAGTCTTTTATTATATCTTTTATCAATCGTTATTCATTAATTTTTTGTGGATGTACATTTTTCATAATGGATCATGATGTTCTTTAATTTTATAATATCTTAGGTGAAAATATATGATAAGTTTTTTTAAATTTTTTTGTATATGAATGTTATGTATTCAATTTTTTGGATAAGAAAAATTTTATTTTTTATATTCAAATAATTATTTATATATATATGATGAAAATTATTTCTATTTAGAGATCAATGGAAATAGTTTAAATTAATATTATGTAAATTGTTTATATTAAATTTCTATTAATTTATAATATATCATATAAATTGAATTGATACATGAAAATAAATTCACGAATTAAATAGTTTATTGTAAATTAATGATCTATTATAATGATAAACGATCTTGATGCATTTGTAAATAAAAAATTATGGAAAATGAAAACATATACTAAGAATTGATATAGTCATTATGTTACATCATTCATGAAATAAGTGTGGATAATTATTAGGAAACACTAAGATTTATAATGATACATGGTTACTCAACCAATGTTTTTTGGTATTTCTTGTCAATGTTATAGTTATATATTTCTCTTTATTGTCATATTATATATATATATATATATTCTATTTAATTTAACTATGGGTGATCATTACATCGACGAATTTACATTTATAATACACTCTCTTATGAGTTATTTTTTAAATATTTTATTGTGATGAAATTTTTATAATCTATTGTTAGAAATAATGATTTTTCATCTTTAAAAAATAATTATATTGTATGATATTGAATTAATTAAACATAAGAATGTATGGGTGTCCTTGAAGGATGTCTTAATTACTATTGTGTTTCCCACCCTTGTATATAAATCATACTCTATAACTAAGTGTCATTATTGATGATTAAATATATTAAAATGACACCGTATTAATCAGAAATCAATCATATGTTCTACTTTCATAGAGAGAAATTTTAATGTTTAAAGGAATATCATTATTTTAACTGAATCATTTGTGATAAAAAGATCAATTCCAACTTAATTAGTGTAATTATGTCATCTTCAAAAAAACATTATATATTTTATATTTTCCATTAAATTTTTCCACTAAAAGAAAGATGATTTTATTATTTACTTTATTATTAAAGGCTTCATTTTTTATTTAAATTAGATATTATTTATGTTAATGAAAAAAATATATTTAAAATATTTGATTATCTATGAACTATTTTCTAGTATTCAATAAATAATACAATATGTTTGAGGCCATTGAATAATTTATATTTTGCCTCAACACTCATTTATCCATGTTGGATATTTATAATATTTATTTATCATTTTTTTATGTTTTATGATTATTTTTGGAGGATGATTTTTTGATAATATGAATTTGAAAAATAACAAAAATATATATAGGGTTTTCTTATAATGTTTGTTTGATAATGGGATTGTATTTATTAGTATCATATTTAATATTGAACAGAATCTAGTGTTTGATGTATATAATTAATGCGATACAAATTTATTGAATTATTTATTTTACATAATCAAATAATTCAATTATTTTTTGGAACGAACAATAAAAGATGAAAAATGAGATTATTTTCTCATATTAAATTTTGAATATTGTATTATAAGTTTCATTTCCAATGGTACTATTTTGTGTGATAATTAATTGAATAATATATTATCATGATTTTATCATGATATTTTACATTTAATTAATATTATTATATGATATTTTATCTTTATGTGATGTGGATTGTATCATATTCCGGTAGTTCCATAAAAATTATAATCATTTATTTGATATTTTATTCATTATTGTGTTTTTTTTTTTTGAAGAGAAATTACATCATGTTAAGAGGTTATATGACTGAAGTTGAGATCAGAAGAGTTTCTGGGTAACCCATGGAGGCCAAGAATATACATTCTATAATAGAAAATAAATGTACTGGGACTATATGTGAACCATATAACTAGAAAGGGAGTATCATGTGGTCCGTAATTCACAGGGTAGTTAGTTAAGAGTAATATAAACTATGTGGATTATCATATTATTGGTTTTTTGACTTCTAAAATGTCCCCAAGATACCCGCTTCACTTATTACATCATCAATTTTTTGAAAATAAAAAAAATGATTTTCTTAATATAAATTTTTAATTATGTGGATAAAAATTGAATATGTGGAAACCCTTTGACAAGAGATATTTATTAGGAATGATGTAGAATTTATTTTTTCATGATATATAATTTATATTTGGTGACATGGTCCATCCATAATAAGATTGTTTGTTCTTAAATGAATTTTTTCATTGTATTAGAGTGGTGGATAGATAACATATTTCTAGAATATTCCCCATAGAATGTATTGTTGTGTTAATTAGAATTGATACCATAAAATCGTATTTTATTTTATAGTAGTTTCTCGGGATATAATTTTGTGGTGGTATAGCCTAGTTTGAGATATTTTGGATAAATTTAGGGTTTATGGATCATGGGGATAACAATATGGGGAAGGATAACGACTTCCATCTATTATAAAGGCAATGAAATTTGGGAATATATTTTTGTGGTTTTGTATTTATTGGATTTAAGTTTAGCTCACAAACTATTTCATTTAGAAGTTTTATATGGGCAAAAGGGGTAATCATATGAGACTCAACGAGATTTTGGGTTCATCTAGATGATCTTGTTCATGATTATTTGAGATGATCGATTTGAAATAGCAATAAGACCATTCCATGTGGATTTTATAAATTACATGACACATGGACTATTAATATTTCATCCACATAAGTCCCCTTATTGGGTGATATGTGATACATAGTTGTCAAAACCCGTGATGAGGATATTATTTCAATTTTTTAGACTGATTAATATTATGATTCCCTCCGCAGACTAATTTGTTTAATGATCAGTGGATATGACGAGTAATTACCAAAAAATAAAATGGTATGGGTTGAAGTAATGTGATTTGTTTCTTATTATGATTCCCAAAATAGATTGATTTTTATAGAAAAAAATTAGGTATATATTACTCTTTTATATATTATTCATTTAGAACTAAACATCCAATTTATGGTTGTAATCCTTTTGGACAAGTTAAAACCTAATTATTCAACATATTTGAATGAATTTTTATTATATATTTATATTATATTAATTAATTTACAATATTAAATCATCTAACCCAATTATATGTATGTTTTGTATATATATAAGTTTTTCTTATAACTCGCAACATCCATCAGAATCTCTATGAAAATGAGACATTTTTTGAAATATTTTCATAATGGAGGAACATATATCACGAGAAGAAGGTATATGAAATATTAGATTCTATGACTCAATGACATGTTTAATATTCATGTATGTACATTCTATTGCTGTTTTTTATATTTTATAAACATATAAATAACTTGTCGGAAGATTTTTACAGTTTTTATATAAATTAATTATACATAAATTTCATATATATTCTCTTAAATATCATGTGGGAATATATTGTGTATCGTATATATTTATTCTATTATTATTTTTTATTTTGTGGTCTTTATTTTTTATGTTTACTAATTTTGAGGGTATAAAATCACCATTATTTGGATTATTCCATCAATTCTAGTCGGAACCCTCTATCATTTTGAGAGAAGAACATTAAAATTGGTGGTGTGTGTTGAGTAAATAAGGTTTTCCATATGACTTTTCCATTCCATCATACTTGGGGGGTATTTTTGAGTCGTTATGGTTTATTTATGACATTACCATTCCTTCTTGTTTTGAAAATAACTAACTCCTTATATCAAGGAAAATCTCATTTTCTCAATGTGTTTTACTTCTATAAGAAAAAATTTCCTAACCCAGGGAAATTTATCCTTAAAATGTTTTCATTGTTCATATCATAATTTATCAAAATGTTAAATTTGGTTTACATCCAAAACCTTTGAATCCTATAATTGCCAAAATATGAACCATTCTGTTTTAGGATCCGAATTCTCATAATTCTGGTTACAAACTCTTCTGAGTTCTGACTCCAAACTCGGAATACGAATTCTTGTTAAGAACTCTTCTGAGTAATGACTCGGAATTCTAAATACGAATTCTGGTTACGAACTCTCAAGAGTTCTGACTCCAAATTTTCATTAACTCTTACTCCGAACATTGAAAGTTCAGGTTCTGAATTCTTGTGAATCCAGATTCCGAATTTCCGTAAAATTCAGACTCCAAAATTCTATAGAGTTCAGGTTCTGAATTCTTAGAAAACGGAATCTGATTATCCTTGTATTATAGACACCGAATTCAATTTTGGTTATACTCTGAACATTTATTTGCTTACATTCTGAATATTGGTTTTTATTTATGTAACCTTATTTTATCATAAACTTGTTTTTGTTATTTAATGAATTCAAGCATTCAGTTACTAACTAACAGTTGTTTGAGTGACATGTGTACATAGCCCTATGAACTTAAAGGAAATATATGACTGTTGGATGAGGGATCCGACCGTTGGTGTTGTTCCGATAAATAGGAGCTCATTTGAATGATCCCAAAAAAACTTTTGATGAACTGTTCTATGACTCTAGAGATTACATGTTGTTGAAGTGATTTCTAGAGAGACACTATCATGCTTAGTGCGTACTGAACATCTTGTTTAGATTTTCTTTGTGTGACTCCAAATGTTGTTGATTACATTCGATGGATTCTGGTGATAAGAAGACAGTGGTGCTGGATTCCTTTATGTTGTGGGATTCCTTACTGAGGAAGATAGAGGTACCGACTACCTTGAAGTTGAGAGCTTTTGGGGATAGCAAGACAGACTCTGATCTTCGTATCTAGGGATTACCCTATTGTGGGTAAGACAGACTCTCTTTGTGTTAAAAGACAGACTACTTGTTACTTGTCTATTTCATGTTTTCCACTGCAATTTATTTTTTGAGGAATGTATAACTATCTTATACTTCCTTATTATTTTACTCTGATTTAGTGATATTCTATATGCTTTAAGGTAGAAACATTATCATTGTAAACATTCAATAAGTATCATTTTCTAGAACCCTCTTTTCAGATTCACATTCTCAAAATCATATTTTCGAAATCAAGCAACTGTGTAGAACTTGAGGTCATGTGAATTACCTTGTTTAACCTTAATAAACACAACCATCAATATAAGTTCCAAAAGAAGTTTTAAAATTATACAATTCACCCCTCTTGTATTTTTAGCATCTTATGATACTTGATTCAGTATCTCTATTATTTAGATCCTACATTTGGTATTATATAGTATATCATACTCACATACCATCTCAACAATTGGTATCAGATCATTGGTTCAATCTGAATTAATCTCACGATTAGATTCCGAAGATCATTCTTATTCTCGGAATCAGTTTTCCAGATTAATAATGTTCCGGTTTATTTTTTCTTAGAGATACTCTTTTACTATATATTTAATTTCTTAGGAATATCTTCCTTGTTTAAAAATTGTTATTATTAATATGTTTTTGTGGAGAGTTTTTCTATACGATGGAAAGAATCAATTTTGGTTTCATAGACAATATCAATCAAACAAGAACACCGATTTTTGATGGGAATTACTATGAATACTAGAGAGGTCGTATGAAGACTTTTATTATAAATATTGGAGTTGATAATTTTGGAATGCTTACTGGAGGATATAAAATCCCTGATAAGGGAGTTAGTACCTTCAAAAATCATGAAAAGCATGAATATCAACTGAATTATAAGGTAATAAATACTTTTCTTTTCTCCATGAGTAGAAATATATATTGCCAAATTTCATCTTGTGAAGCAGAAAATTCTATATAGAAAAAATTTGAAGTTACACACTTTGGAACATCCAAAGTAATTGAAACAAAAAGAGCCATGATCAGAGCTGAATATCGTGGTTTCTGATTTCCTTATGGGGAACCCATATGTAAGGTGCAACAAAAATTCATGACTATTGTGAATAGTTTACAATCAAGGGGTGAGAAAGTATTCGATGATGAAGCTATTGTTGATAAGATCATAGACATTAGGAATAATGAGTGGGAATCCTAGATAAAAGCTATTTATGAGAACATAAAGGTTACTCAGATTTCTCTTGATAAACTATTTGGAACTATACTTCAACATGAGAGTATAATGAATAGAGTTGCTGACAACATAAAAAAAGAAGAATGGGAATGGAAGTGTTTCTTTTACTACAACTTCAAATCATATGAAAGCCAAGACTCCGGAGAGAGTTACAATATCTAAATCTAAGAAGGATGTTATTTAATCTAAATCTAGTGTAATTGAATCTTCAGAGAATGAATTTTCCAATATTTCTCAAAAAATGAACAAGATTGTTGGACAGAAAAACATTCAATACAGATACAAGGAGCATGAAAGGAAAGATAAGAAAAATTCAAAAGTTACATGTTATGAATGAAATAGAGATGGACATATAAGACCAGATTGTTCTATGTTTAAGAGAATGTAAAGAAAGGATAAACATTCTGATAGAAATAGAAAACACTACTACAAGGCCGAATCTAAGAATGTCTTGAAATCTAATGACAACTGGAGTGCCAGTGGGGGTGACACTTCAGATGAATCATCAGATTACAAATCTTCTTGACAGAAAAATCTTTTTCTAATAGCCAGACTACATATTGAAAATCTTTTCTTAATGTCTAAGGTACACAATGTTGAATCAATTTCCAATGATGATTTAAATTCAAACTATAGTAATGATAAATACTATAACTCTTCTAATGAAAAATCTTCTTCTGATGAAGATGATACTTTACCTACCTATGAAAAAGATTCTAGGTTTTCTAAACTCCATGAGATCAAGATGAAAATTCTTGATAAGGGAAGTTCTATGAATATTATTCCTACTATGAAATATCAGTTCTTTCTAAATTTCTTGATAAGAAAAATTTTGAGTTTGGATGTGTTTCAAAAAATCATGGGGAATTAAATTATGAGAATAATAAACATTCTAAAGATCTAGAAAATGTAATTTCTAAGAAAAATGATGTCGAGCCAAACTTTAGGTCAAAATAAAATATTTTAGAAGACCATAATTTAGTTATCAAAAAGAAATATGAAATTTTTTCCGTGTTTAAGTGTTTGTCAAACATTACCTTAAGTAAGGAATCTTTTGATAAAATGTATTATCAAATCTAACCTCTAAGGAATAGTTCTTGTATTGGTTATACTAGTTATAAACCAGTTTTTAGTAACCATTATTTTGTACCTCAAAGTGCTTCATTCTGCACTATGTGTCAGTGTGGTGGACACTGGGCAAAAAAATGCTCCTTAAAAAAACTCAGTCATTAGATTTCATAAATCCTACTTTTCTATGAAAATGTTGGTGCCTAAGATTTTTCTTTCTGAAATTTACAGATCCAAGAAAGTTT
This sequence comes from Viscum album, assembly GCA_963277665.1. NCBI lineage: Eukaryota > Viridiplantae > Streptophyta > Magnoliopsida > Santalales > Viscaceae > Viscum > Viscum album. The sequence goes on from OY728145.1 coordinate 1,646,243,758, forward strand.
GGGATCCGAAAGTCCAAATATTTTGTTTCCCGGAAAATATAGAAAGTACCAACAACAATACTTCATACATGGATAGTGCATGCTCCCGACATATGACTAGTAACAAAAAATATTTTTAATGTATTATCAAGATGAAAGGAAGAAAAGTTAATTTCAGAGAAAATGAATAGGGATAAATTATTGGTATAGGTAACATCATTATTCTTGTAAAAACATTTATTTCAAATGTTTTTCTGGTTAAGGGTCTCAAGCATAACCTCATTAGTACAAACCAATTTTTTGATGAAGGTTACATTGTAAATTTTAGAAATGATAATTTCTTAGTACACAATTCCAAGGAAGAGTTTATTCTTTCTAACCATAGGCAAGATAATGTATCCATAATAAACATAGAAGACTATAGGAGCCAATACCTACCTTTCCTTAGTGAAATGGAAGATCATTCTTGGTTGTGGCATAGAATTTTAGGTTATTGTAACCTTATAAACCTATGAAAACTCTCTAATAAATGATTATTTAAGGATCCACTAGAGTATAGATTTGATTTATCAAAAGTTTGTGACACTTGCAAAAATGGGACACAACATTAATCAAATTTTAAAGCAATTGGTGAAGTATCAACTACTGATGCATTACAGTTAGTGCATATGGATCTCTTTGTTTCTAAAAAAACTAGTGGAATTGGAAGAAAGTATTATGTATTTGTTTTAGTTGATGATTACAATAGATTTGAATGGGTCTATTTTCTAGAAAAATATTCAGAAGCTTTTTCATATTTTAAAAGTTTTAGTGTACAAGTTAAAAATGAGAAAAACCTTCCATTGATAACTATTCATAGTGATGGTGGTGGAGAATTTCAAAATTCTGATTTTGAAAAAATTTGTGTAGTAGAAAATGCATTACTCATAACTTCTAAGAACTCAGAACACCTCAATAGAATGGTGTTGTTGAAATAATAAATATAATTCTTCAAGAGATAACTAGAACCATGTTGAGTGAGTATTCTATAGAAAACAATCTTTGGGTTGAAGCTATAAGTACTACTTGTTATACTATAAATCATGTTTTGATTAAACCTTTTCTTAATAAAACTCCTTATGAGTTATGGAATGGTAGAAAGCCTGGGCTTTCCTAATTCAAGGTTTTTGGTTTCAAGGTATTCATTCTGAATACGAATGATAATTTACCCAAATTCGCCCCAAAATCTGATGAAGAAAATTTCTTAGGCTACTCCACAATTTCTAAGGCTTATAGAGTTTTCAACAAAAAAACATGTACTATTAAAGAGACATTACATGTCAAATTTGATGAAACTGATCTTTTTGTTTCTAAAAAACCCCAACATACATCTTAAGATGTGTTTACAAAAAAAAATTATCAACCTTTTTTGGAAGATCCTTTTGATAAGGAAAATTCCCATGAAAATGTTTCTGAAGCATTTTCCCCAGAAGATTTCCTACCCTGTGTTGATGGACAGGTTCTACAAAACCCAAATCATTTGTTTCTAAAAAACCATCCTAGTGATAGTATCATTAGTGATCTGAATCAACCTTTAAGGTCTAGAAGCTTCTTATGAAATAAAGTAGAACATCTAGCATTTCTTTCCCAATTAGAACCAAAAAGCACTGATGCAGCTTTAGGGGATGATGATAGGAGAAAATCTATGCAATATGAGCTAAACGGATTCAAAATAAATAATGTTTGGAACATAGTTGAAAAGCCTAAGGAAACTTCTGTTATTGGACTAAAATGGGTCTTCATAAATAAATGTGATGAAAATGGAATCATAGTAAGAAATAAACTAGATTAGTAGCTAATTTCTATAATCAAAAAGAGGGAATAGACTATGAAGAAACCTATTCTCTAGTATCTAGACTTGAATCTATTCAAATTTTACATGCCTTTGCATCATTATTCAAATTCAAACATTTTCAAATGGATGTGAAATGTGCTTTCCTTAATGGTTATGTTCAAGATGAAGTTTTTGTTGAACAACCTCCTGGTTTTGAAGATACCAAACATCCTGATTATTTTTTTAGGCATACAAAAGCTTTGTATGGACTTAAGAAAGCCCCTTGAGCCTAGTATGATATACTTACCGGATTTTTGTTCCCAAATAATTATATTAAGGGAAATGAAGATCCAAACCTTTTTATAAATAAATAAAATAAGAATGTTTTTATTGTTCAAATTTATGTTGATGACTTTATATTTGGTTCAACTCAGCAATCTTTAACCGATTCCTTTGCGGATCTAATGAAATATGATTTTGAAATGAGTATGATGGGTGAGTTAACATTATTCCTTGTTTTTTAAATATCTCAAAAACCAGAAGGAATCTATATATCCCAACATAAGTATATTAAATATCTTCTCAAAAAGTATGGATATAAAAACACTAAGAGTATAACTACTCCCATTGGTACCTAAAACACACTTGATCTTGATGAAACTGGGAAACCAGTAAATCAAACATCTTATAGAGGTATGAGAGGATGTTTACTTTAATTGATATCTAGTCTTCCAGACATAATGTTTTCAGTATGCGTATGTGCAAGATATCAATCCAATCATTAGGAATCTCATTTAAAGGCAGTGAAGGGAATTTTCTGCTACTTAAAAGGAACTATGGATTTATGACTCTTTTATACATCTGGAAATGATTTCGTTTTAAAACATTTTTTAGATTCTGACTTTGGTCGATGTATAATGGATAGAAAGAGTACATTAGGAATTTTTCATTTCTTAAGAGATTCGTTAATTTCTTGGTCATGAAAGAAGAAAAACTCAATATCACTTTCCACTGTTAAAGCTGAATATATAGCAGATGGAAGTTTTTGTGGTCAGGTGTTATGGATGCAACACACACTCACAGATTATGGTATGAGTTTTTACAAAACATAAATTTTTGGTGATATTAAAAGTGTCATTTCCCTTAGTAAAAACCATGCACATCACTCTCATGAAAAACACATAGATATTAGGCATCACTTTCTTAGAGATCACACATAAAAAGGAGATATAATTATTTAATTTATCAAAATGCAAGATCAACATGCTGATATTTTCAAAAAAAAAATTACTCTTAGATAGATTTGAATACATTAAACAGAAGTTAGGATGGATAACTTTATGGAAATCCTCCTTGTTAACTTTCTATTGAAATCAAAATCCTTAAAGTAATAAACTCCTTTTCATAGGGGGAGTACATTTTTTGTTAATTCAAGGTTTTTTTAAAAAAATTCTTAATGAGGTATTCAAAAAAATTTCGTAATGATTTTTTTCATGATTTTTTGTAAGGAATTTTTTCATGATTTTTCGTAATGTAGATTTTCATGATTTTTAGTAATAAAGATTTTCATTATTTTTTATAATGGTGTTTTTCATGATTTTTGTATGTGAATTTTTTCATAGTTTTCGTAATGAAGTTTTTCATGATTTTCGTAATGAAGTTTTTCATAGTTTTTGTAATGAATTTTTTCATAATGAAAAATTTTGTACTGAATATTTTTTCGTAATATATTTTTTATTTCTACTCAGGTTTTTTTCGAAGTCTAAAGTCCTTCAAGAAGAATTTTCCTCAATATGAATAATTCTACTAGTAATGTGAAAGGTTGGTTTTCTTTCTAATGTTTTCATAGTCATCATTTACTTGGTGGTACATTATTTTAAAATTTTATCGGATTATAGTTTTCATGAATATGAATTTTTTTAAACCTCAAAAGATCAGATATTACCAAATTTTCCTTGCAGCTATCATTTCAACCATCAGATCTGATGAGAAGAATTCTCAGCCATTGGATCGAGATTAGAAGATGAACTGTCACATCAAACATCTATATAGAGGACCCCCAAAGGGTTTCCCCGCCTCGATTTCAAGCCTCTGCTTGTTGAATCTCTGCACTCATACAAAATCATGTTCTGAACCTCTTATAGTTTTCTCATGTCTGAATGTCTATAGAAGAATCCTCTCAAAAACATATTTCTACTGTCAAGCCGATTTCGAAGTGGAATGTATATAGGGAAAGGCTGGTGCATCCAAATTTCATCAACAAGTATGACTCTATTATCTCCTAGAACATCAAGCTTAATGGATGAGATTGTGTCTATATATCAAATCCAGGGGCTCATGAATTTGTGTATCCAGATCTTCTTATATAGTTATATGAGTCATTTAGTTTCTTTAAGGAATAAGGAAGAGAAAATTTTTCATTAAAAAGTTAAGGAAAAACCTATGCTTTATCCAACATTAAGGAAGCCAGCTTACCTGGAGTTCCATATGAAAGGGAAGCCGAGTTTTTTTCTCACAAGCTGCCGAATTTTCATGGATGTTTTGTAAAGATAAAATCTCTAGAGTGTCTTGTACTTTCAGATGTCAAGACTGCAATGATTTCTCACCTGAACAAAGATAATCGGATCATAGAATTGTGGATTTAGGCTTTTATCGTACCAAGAAAAGTTGACAAGGACACCTTGAAAAAGTGTGAAATGTTCATTCTATATTTTCTGGTGAATCAGATGAAGGTAAACATGATGAATCATATTATCATTACTATAGAGAATATTAAGAATGGGAACTTGAAAGATCAGATTATTATGTACCCGACCATTCTTTCCATGATTATTTTTCGGTGATTGGAGTCCTTGAAAATATATTTCAGTTCAATGTTGAGGAATTGAAAAGTAATACTGATCAGTGATGATACCCTCATGAGGATGAATGTTGGATTCACTAATGAGACAGGAGAATTATATGACTTACAGAAGGAAGAGGCTGAAGCTTCTCCCAAGGAACAAGAAGTTCTGGAACCATCGAATAAAGAAGGGAAGAATAGAAAGTTGAATGAAGTGGTAGAAGAAGGAAAAATCTCATAAGCTAAAGGAACTCAATCCTCACCTCAAAAGACCAAGAAACCGAAAGCCTATCTTGATGAGTTTGTTTCCAAGTGGAGGGAAGACAAAAAGAATCGGAATGATGGAGAACCGCAGTTTTGGATTAGATCCTGCAGAGGTGAAAGCTTTGAAAGAGAAGGTATCAAATGAGTTTGAGAAGCAATCCAACGAAATGAAGTAAAAGAAGAAGATTTGTGAGGATGAAATTGTTCAATCCCTTCTAAGGGATACAGAAATTGAATCCAAACAAATTGCAATACCAAAATAATTTTTGGTTGAGGCTTTGCCTATGACTCCGGGGAATAAGTACATGAATCCGACTAAACCCAAAGAAAATGTTGTTTAAGAAAAAGAATTTGTTGAATAAGTGCAAGAAGAAGAAAGCAGAGCTGACAAAGAAGACCTCATTTAGTAAGTTGAAGACTTTCATGAGAAGAAAACCTCGTCTGAGAAACTATCAATCTGAACTTCTAAAGTAGAGTCTCCAAACCTCCCATCTCCTAGGAAGGATGAAGAATATGAAGATGATAATGGTGACGAAGAAGTTAACAAGCTCTCTATGAATGAACGTTATAATCAACATTTCGTACAACCGGATGATGCTGAGGCTAGAGCTGAGAAGGATAAAGTAGATAAAGATAAGATTGTTTAGATGTTTTATAGTGAACATATGTCTCCAGATGTGGAATTTGTTCTGAGAACCAATAAAAGGAAACATGTGGTTGTTGAGGTTACACCTACAAAAGTTGTTTCAATGAAGAAGGATGATGGTGGATCTTCGAAGAGGAATCTTGTTGAGCTAGAAAAATAACCTTCACCAAGAAAAGTCTTAGATTAGGAATCATCTTCCTTGGGACATGATTTCGTAGTACAATCCTCGAATAAGATTATTGGGGATATTCCAATTTTCCCATGCATTGATTCAAGAATCTAGATGCATCAACATAATTTGAACCAAAAATAAGATTCATTGTCCATGGTGATGGACAAGTGAGTCATGCTGGAGATAGACATCAAATCTTTCTTTATCAACTATGAAGTCGACAAAAGATCTTCCATGAAAATGGTGAGCTGGTTAAAGAGTGCATTTGAATATTTGAGAGAGCATGACATGTTTCAAGATGATGTAAAGGAATCCTTTGATACTAAAGATAGAAAAATCAAGGATCTCACAAATAGCTTTGAGGAAAATCTAAACCTTGAGAAGAATACTCCGATTTAGGAGGTCATAGATTTGAATGGGAATTTGTACTCTGTTGCTCAAAGCTGGAAGAGAGAAAGGGATCTCTAGATCGAGATTGAAGAGAAGTTACTAAAGAAATATGACTTTTTAAAGGCTCAGGCAGAGGCTCTAACGGCTCAGGAAGAAAAGATTGAAGCCTTAGAGAATCAAATAGAGGTAGATCATAAGGAGATAAAGAATCTGAAAACCATAGTGAAGAAGTGGATACCAAATGAGAAGGAAAGAAAATAAATATGATCTTTTGTTGTATTTTCTTTCCTTGTACAAATTCATCAAATCTTATTTAAATTTGTTTTCATGTTTTTGTTTTCATGTTGTGTACTAATATTTCATGTATTATAATTTCGTTTCCATTCCCTCAAATTCATTATGAAAATCATAAAGGTGAAGAAAGGAAAAAGAATGCTATGAAAAGAATAAATATCCCTAAGTAAAGAAGTGTTTTTATTATAGAGATTTCCATACTCAAGATATTGAAAAATCTCATTCTGGAAATCTAAGAATACGATCATTAGAATTCCAAAGCCTAAGGGAGAGTTAGTCGTATTCATCATTATCTATATGATAAGGGAGATATGTTTTATATCAATGTCTAGAATCTATTTCTAAGTCCTTATATTTTTTTAATAAGGATGTATGTGCTTTCCAAAAAGGGGGATATTGTTGAGTCAAAAAGGTTTTCCTTATGACTTTTCCATTCCTTCATACTTGGGGGAGATTGTTGAGTCATTAAGGTTTCCTTAAGACTTTACCATTACTTATTGTTTTGAAAATCTCAAACACCTTATCTCAAGGAAAATTTGATTTTCTCCATGTGTTTTGCTTATATAAGAAAAAATTTCCATCCCCATGGAAATTTATCCTCACCATGTTTTCATTGTTCATATCATAATTTTTCTAAATGTAAAATTCGGTTTACAACCAAAACCTCATAATCCTATTATTACCTAGATATGAAGAATTTTGTTTTAGGATCTGAATTATCATAATTCTCGTTACAGACTCTTTTGAGTTCTGAATTCGAATTCTGAATATGAATTCTGGTTATGAACTCTTCTAAGTTCTGACTCCGAATTCTGAATAAGAATTCAGTTTATGAACCCTTCTGAGTTATGAATCCGAATTTTGAATACAAATTCTGGTTAAGAACCCTCATGAGATCTGACTCTTAATTCTCATGAACTCTTTCTATCAAGTTTATAAGTTCGGGTTATGAATTCTTGTTAATCCCAATTCTGAATTTAATTGAAACTCAGACTCCGAAATTCTATATAGTTCAAGTTCTAAATTCCTAGAAAACAGAATCTGAATAACCTTTTTTATAGACTCTAAATTAATTTTTTTATATACTATGAACTTTAATTTTCTTACATTCCTAATATTAGATTTTATTTATGTAACCATATTTTTTTACACTAGTTTTTGTTATAAAATGATTCCATACATTCAGTTACTAACTAACCATTGTTTGAGTTATCTTATACAGGTCCCACCAAAACTCAATGAAAAATTTAATCTTTGGAGGAGGGAGCCGACCATTGGTGATGTGCGAATAAATATGAGCACATTTGTATGAGCCCATATTTTTTTTTATGAACTATTCAATGACTATAGAGATTACAGGTTGTTGAAGTGATTTCTAGAGAGAGACTCTCATGCTTAGAGCGTACTGAACGTCGTGTTCAGATTTTATTTGTGAGACTCATAATGTTGTTGATTACATTTGAGGTTTTCCAAGGATAAGAAGATAGAGGTGCCTACTATCTTTAAGTTGAGGGATTCCTTGCTGAGGAAGATAGAGGTTCCAGCTACCTTGAAGTTTAGGGCTTTCGGGGATAGCAAGAAAGACTCTGATCTTCATATCGAGGTATTACCCTAGTTTGGGTAAGACAAACATTCATGAAAGTATAAATCAAGGGACCTTTATCCATGGTTGTTGGATACCCTTCTTTTTTTGTTAAAAGACTTACTACTTGTTACTTGTTTTTTTCATGTTTTACACAGCATTTAATTGTTGAGGAAAGTATAACTATCTTATACTTCCTTATTCTTGTACACTGATTTAGTGAGATTCTATACTCTTTAAGCTAGAATCTTTATCAATTTAAACATTCATTATGTTCTATTTTCCAGAACCATATTTCTAGATTCACATTCTCGGAATCATATTTCCCGAATCAAGCATGTGTGTAGTATTATAGGTCTTCTGAATTAACATGTTTAACCTTGTTAAAAATAACAATCTTTAAAAGTTCGAAATGAAATTTTAAAATTATAAAATTCACCCCCCCCCTTGTATTTTGAGCATCTTTAGATACTTGATTTAGTATCTCTATTATTTCGATCTGATTTTTGGTATTATAGAGTATATCATACTTAGATACCATCTCAATAGTGCACTTTCCTAGTCTCAATGATCAATTATATTTCATTACACAAATTTATCAAGTCCCATTTTATTCCAACCTTACATAAGGGAAAAGCTGGGTAATAAATTGGATGGTGGGAAATGAAGTGGGGGGTTATTCATTGAATACAAAAATATATATATTTTTAATTTATTTTTGTGATTTAATAGATATAAATTTTTTCAAAAATTAATATTTTTCATTATATTAATTTTTCAATTTTATAATTTATGGTATTTTAAATTTTTTCCAATGTGGAGAGAGTGTGAGAGTTCACATTGGATAAAATGTGATATACTAATTATTATTTTAAATTTTCAATGTTTTAATATATTAAATATTAATTAAATAGTGATTCATTTCCAAAAATAAAAATATTAATGTCATTTAATTATATTAAGAAGATCATATCGGTGAATTCTATGCAAATAACATCAGAAATTTGTTGAAAAAAAAATTCTAGGGGATTATTCCTTTGTGTATTTATGGGTATTGGTCTATCAATTTACATTATAGTAGATCATTATTATGTTTTAATTTATAGTTTTTTAGTTGTATAAACCTGTTAAATGTTTAAATGTATCTATGAATTTATAATGATAAAAGGTAATTATCAGATTTTATTTTCACATTTTTAAACCATCTTCCTCGGAGATATCAAATATGGCCATTTAGGGATCACATTGAGGATAATTATGATGTTGGTAATCCTATAAATATTGATATAGATTTAATACATCTTATATAATACCAGGACTATTAGGATTTTTAATTAGTTTTGGTTGTAAATGTTCTCCATCCATGGTTTATTCTAAAAGTTAATATTCGATTTTTTGGTGGGAATTATTATTCAAATTAAATGATTTAATTTTATAGATAACTCACGATTACATATAATATTGAATTCATTAATATTGTAGGTCTTTACGATACTTGGGATATCATTATTAATATAGATGGTTTTGGTAAACTAGTATAGACAACTTAGGACAATCATATCATTTTAGAAATATATATATTATAGAGACCCAATATAAGATAGTGGTGTGTTATAGTTTAGATGATGGGTGTGAGGAATTATGATATGGGAATAAAAAAATATCATTGTTGAAGATTGTATACATTATTAATTGAAGATAGATTTAGCATATGATATATGGTTTCAATGTAAGGGGTGATTTATATGATATAATATTCCATCATATTTTGAGTTTCTATGTTATTCTCCACTTTATGTCGATAATGAGTCATAAAAATCATTTATTAATATTATATAAAATCAATTTAGTATTGAGAACACGACATAGATAATCAATATAAAATCCTATTTTAATGTGGTAATTGATGATGTTACTATTGTGAGAGTCCAAATGGAGATATTATAGTAGGATCAGTGCACATTATTAGGAATTTGGATCCAACCATTCTATTTGATTATTTAGTTCCTCTTATTGTGATATAATGATGAGATATTATGAAATGTACCAACACTACGAGATATTGTATGTTTAGGGAATAGATATATTGATTATCTACAATAGAGAATCATTCCATATCGATTTTAATTGTGGATAAGATATAATAGTGTGTTTGGAGACATGAAATCTTGGGGATGAGAAATATCATTGAAAAATTAGGGGAAGTGTTGGATTTTTTTATTTTCATATTGGTATTTATTATGATCATATAACTTATTTTATTGGAGAATATTTTGAATGTCCAACTTAGAATTCTTCTCTACTCACAGATGAAATATAATACCTAATTTTATGGTCCACATTAGTTTATTGGTCGTTAATCTATGAATTATTATTTCAATTCTATTTTAAGGAAATATCTATGCATGTGTCCAGTAACTAAAATTTAATTTTCTAAGTATCAATGTTTTTATTTTTTATCCCATAAGATTAATTTATCAAGATTTACTTATTGCTAATACTTATATGTGGAATATTTTTCGATCTCATCATATAACTAATTCACTAGTAATTCATAAATAGGGCAATGCATCATATATTAATGTACTATATAATCACGGTGATTATGAATAACACTTGTCCGATTGGACGTAGGATTAAATAGTGATTATCCAACTATTTATGTATGATCAAGGAGGAGAAAAAGGGATTCTTTGGGTCATGAATGAGTTTTGGTGGATCTAATAGGTTAATAGTGATTAAATATAGAGTTAGATTAAGGATGAATAAGATTTTTTATTGTTTTAGTGGAGACTTTTTGTTACATTATAATTCATTTTTATTGATCTTGATGAGATCTATATATTCCCTGTGGTGGTACATCCTAGTGTATCGATGTTTTAAAATGTCTTATGTGGAGTTTTTTTGTATGTATTGAAGAGTTATATCAAGAACTATATCTCAATGTATTTTTTGGTGAGAGGGTTATAGAGAAACACCATATTCTATGTTGTTTATTTAGTATTTTGATATTATTTAGTGCATGTTGGTGTCCATAAAAATGTATTTTATGAATGGGATACCTTAGGTTCGTGAGGTTTTGATACTATACAAGAGATCATAAAAACCATTATAAAATTTTATGAATTATTAATACAAAATAATTGATCTCCACATATATTTTTCAAGTATTTATTTAGAGGAGTTAATGAGTATTAAAGGTACATCTATTTTTACAATATCTGATCAATATCTTCAGAACACATGCATGGTTCTATGAGAAAACTAGGTAATTTTTTCCCCTCAATTTTGTTTAATATCATTGAAATTACATTCATATAGTAGTATTTAATCATTATTAATTTAAATTTCAAATTTTTTGACACCCTTTTTTCTAACATTCATTAAAGTTTCATAATTTGGTAAATGAATCTAACATTTATGAAACATATAGCATAATTTCTATAATCTAATCTATAAAAAGTGGATTATTTCATATATGGTTATCAATCATTGCATAATTTTTATCATAGGATTGGAAACAATTGATTTCAATTATGATTGAGTAATTTTCAAGTAGTCGTTGAGAGATTGGTGAAATATTAGAGATAGGAACCATTGATAAAGATAAATTTCATTACATATTTAGGTGTCTAGTTGGGGTAATTTTTTTTATTTTTTGTAATTTAGAACGAATAATAAAAAAATGTAAAGATTGTAACAAGGTAGGATCGAAAAATATATTCCTGAATCATGACCTTATTTATAAATGAAATATTTTATTGATATTTAATAGTTAAATATAGATTGAATTGGGTGTAGCGGGTTTGGAGTAGTTATTCTGGAGTTATAAAATCATGTGATATCATGTAAGGAATTCCTTTGATACTTCATAAATTCTTTCAGTTATGTATTGAATTATATTCATGTATTAGTATTATTTTCATTTTTTATTTATTAATATTTTTTTAAAGTATCACATATTTTATTTTAAAAATTATGTATTATAAATATACTAATTCCTCCCATGGGTATGGACTATATATCATCATAACTAGTCTCCAACCCATATACTATTAGAGATGGGAATTGAGTTTCATCATCACTATCTTCATTGTTGGCCCAGTAGGGGAACCAATTGATGGTGAGGTAGGGTTAGGGGTGTTCATATAATATATTTTCTTACGAGGATATTTTACCATCTCATTTATGTTAGGGTGGTCGGTACACTATAAAGAAGGTTATACTATTTTATTATGATATTTCTATTTAAATAGGAGGATAAGCTAGAATTACCACCTATATTTTAGGAACACTCATGTTGGTGGTAGTAGAGGTTATGTCTGGTCGTATGAATTATAATAATAGAACAAATTATGTCATAAAAATATGAAGGACAAGTTTGGGAGGTCAATATATTGAGCTAAATAATGGTCCTATGGAATGAAGAATTTAGAGATTACTCAATAGTGAATTCATTAGATTATTCGATGATCAAGGGTTTATGGTTTTGGATTAACAAATTATAGGGTTTATAATTTACTCTAGGATCAAACTAATTAGGAAATGGTGATTCTACTATTAAATGTTTAATTTTTATTACATTTAATCTATTTATAATATATTTGATATGTGACCATCTTATACATTTAATTATTCACATGGGGTTCATTGATTATGATTAGTTGTGATGTTTTGTCATAGAATTATGACAATTGATTCCCTTATTTCAAAGAGTTAGTTCATATTTTGATATTGAAAATGTGTTTCACAGTAATTGGCTAATATTAACATATATTTAATTTACTTAATCTAGATATGGTTATTTTTTAAACCAATGTCTATATGGATTCTCCGATGTTCTTATATTATTTCCTTGAATAGATTATGATGTGGGTGTCAGTGTCATCACTCATGTGGAAAATATATCCTATATAAGATCATGGGATATATAGGAAAGTATACCAGCACGTGACAATAATAAAAATGGGTCTATCACAACATATGTAGGATGAAATTTTATATCAAAATATTTAGAGAAAGTCCCATATAATTTAACCCTAGTTGTAGAAGATTAATTAATAATTTTTTTTATTTTTTTCTATAAGATAGAGGTCATGCGTAGGATTTAAAATATATTTTGTTAATATATTATATTGATTTCTTATTATATAATGATATATTTTCGAAGAGATAACTATACTTCTTTCTGGATGAAGTAGAGTTAATGTGTTTTATTCACATGACTACCTGTCTATATAGTGATCATACTATTTCCCTAAATTACAATTGATGTTTTCTTGATATTGATTCTGTATTAAAAAAGTTGAAACCATTTATGTTATTGTATATTTACCAAATACTAAGGATTTTTTATTTTTTTTAGAAAAATTGAATTGTGAATAGTACCCAATTAACACTTCTGATAATATATTTGAGGCAAAAAAAAGATTAAATATTACACAATGGGAAACACCCTATCACTGACATGAGATTAACTTCATGTAAAAAAATACTAACCAACTAAATGAAACATAAAAATCCTTTAGTTAGGTGCACACCAGTAAGATATTTTAATATCCATCTCGACAAATATGAAAACCAATTGCAATCTGATTCACAAATCCAATTGTATCCCAATTTGGAAATCCAATTGCAGTCCTCAGGCACACTAGAGAAGCAGTGACCATTAGAACACTAAATAGTAACCTGAATTTATGGATGAAATCAACAGGACAGAACATCCAAGATGTCACAACTATAACACTCCCTTTTATTCCAGATTGATAGATTGTGGGAGAGAATCCAATCATCAATTTGATATTTTAATATTGAAAAAACATGACCTGAATTTGAGGAGGATTAAACATTAATAAAACTGAATAAAGATAAAAAAAAATTCCAATTATCAAAACTTCTAATGGTCATTCCAATATGGTATAAAATTACAATATAGAAAAAAAGATCAAGATAAATGGAGCCACCTATCACGAACTATCCTGAATACCCTGATAACCCAATAACTAAGCTAGCAATGACATGACATGAATGTCGTTTCTAATCCCCACAGAATAGTTACTATCACCTCACATTATACAACATACAAGTGGGATTGATATTTCACCAGATTGTGGAAGTGAATGATAAAAGATAGTATGCAAATCAATTGGAAAGCTCAATATAGAGGAAAAGTTTCCCAAATACAAAGAGGTATAAATGAAAAATTACTTCAACCCAATATACTAAACAATAAAATTTCCCCAAGGTCCCTAAGGAAATAACTCACCACATAAAAAGCTAAACAATTAGACCCACCTCTAGGTGATACCTTCCATTGACTCGAACATAGAAGAAGAAAGACTTCAAACACCTGAATGCAAATGTAGGTTGTGACCCTAAGCCCAGTAGGACACTACAAAGTATTCCATAAAATATGTCAAATATAGATTTACAAAATGAATGATTTTAGTTTCTCATAATAAATAGGTTTTTAAATTCAAAATCATATTAATACTAAACATTCTATACATTTTCAAAATCATAGAAAATTCATTCAAATCAAAGTATTTTTTTGAAAGGGATGGAATATTAATAAAAAATGGATTAAGTAATGAATTTAAATAAAATAGTGTATATAAATTCACCAGTCACGTAAATTATTTCAAACAACATTGGAATTCTTTTATATCTTGTGTATAAATATTCATGTGAACAATATGACATTCTACCAAATGCTACAATAGTATTGGCCACCTATAGGATTTCGAACTCTCTATGTGAAAAAATAAAAATATGTATACACATGTCCCTATGACACTGTACAAATGATACACCACACCAACCTATCAGAGATATGACCAGACATAAGTATATTTTAGAATGTTGTCGTAGAGTATTGTGTATCAATATAACTCAATGAATAACTATGGATTACATGGGATCATTCTTGATGGGAGTACTAATTTATGATTTCATAAAATACAATCAATCCCATTCTTCCATTTTAATAATTTCCAATTTTTTCTAATTAAAACGAAAACATGTTTTACTCAGAAACATGCCTTTTTCAGAAGAGAAAACCACTAGGTTTCAATAAAATCGTTTTACTTCATCTTCATTGGTTTGAATTCAAATAAAAACTAATTCCATCCTTTTCATAATTAATTTCCACAATTAAATTCTAAAATTTAATTAAAAAAATTTCCATTAAATCAATAGTTTTAATTCAACAATTTAAATCATCCAATTTCCATAACCCACCCAATTCAATTAAATTAAGGGGTTTCCATCTTTTTGTGCCAAAAACATTTCAAATATCCCAATTACATGGAATTAGGTATAATTAATGAAATTGAATTCATGGATGAGAATTTTAATTTAAATTATTAATTAAAATAATTCATGCAATATGATTGTAATCATATTGGTAAATCAGGATGGAACCACCCACTTCGTTGTTAAAGAAGGACACTCACATTGACACCCATAAATGATAAATAAGATGTAAAATGCCTTGAAACACTACCTAGTATCATGATACAACAACAAAATACATGGGTCAATAATTCAAATAATGGTCCATTCAAAACCCAAGAAGAGAGGAAGGAAAAACATGAATAATGAGGGGGAACACTTACCCGGGAATCTCACTGTAAGAAGAACGAAGATATCGAGCCCTTTGGTTCGATCATAAAGAAGTTGAGTCTATGAAAAATGCACCATAAATTCTCAAGGTCAAGATACACGATGAGTATAATGAAAAGGACCAAACAAAAAATCCAAACGCATGACTTTAGGTTGGGCATGGTTCATGTCATGACATGTAAAATGGAGTCACGACATGTTGGCCAATCTGGATGAGTATGCCAACACACCCATTGGCTTGGGTTGAAAAAATTATATTTAATACCTTAATGATTTGTACCTCCGGTACCCAGTGTGTAAAAACACATGACATGATCTCCCCATTCATGGTGTGATCTTTTAATCCATGACATGCAACTCGAACCAAGTACACAATGTATACTTCAGGTACACGACATGAATGTACTATGAAGTCTTCAGAAAACCCTAAAAAATTACAAAAATGTATTTTTAATTTAACAAGAATTTATAAAATCTGAAAAATTACATTATCAAGGTAATATAATTTAATGACATCCCCAATATTAAAACATTATTTTTCTAGAAATCCTATGAAGGAACAACCATGCCAAAGAGATGAGATCACTAATCTCTCATCAGTGCCTCTGTTTCCCACATCTCGTGATTATCAACATCATACTTACAGAGAAAAATAACAAAAGGTTTCTTCCTCCCCTGAATTAAATTGTTCTTAGAATAAAATATCTTGATTGGTCATTCAATCAATGATAAATCAGGCTCGATCTTAAGATCACTCCAGCTCAAAATATTAAATAGATCAGATTGATACGTTTTGTGTTACGATACATGGAAGAATCGATGTATCGATGCCATATTTAGTGGAAGTACCAAATGGTAATCATCCTTACCAACCTTTTCAACAACTTATAATGGTCCCGCAAAGCATAGAAAAATATTCCCATACTTACCAAGCCATTGATGACCCAATCAGGGTGATTCATTCAAGAAGACCTAGTCACCAATTGGAAAAACCAATGGTCTAAGACATCGATCAACAAAAGACTTATATCAGCTTTGTGTTTTCATCATCCTCTAATGTATCAGGTAAATCGTTGTTGTTTTCCAGGCCACCAAGCTAGGTCCATCCAAATAACATTCACTGGCCACTTACCAACACAACTAAGATGTACAAGTCAGACTATACAAGGCATCTAAATGTTACATTCTTATTACAGAGAGGTTACTGTTGTTTTATGATATCTCAACAAGACCCATGTGATCATCCCCAATTCCACTGATGTCATGGCCAAAAGCACTTTTCATATCCTCAAGAATTTGTATAGCTCATTATGTATGGAAATCCGACTTTTGATGGTAGGTCATGCTCTAATTAACCGGAGATCCCATTTCCTCTTGATGGCCTCTTCAAAAGTGATAAGTGAATGAGGGATCCCAAACATAGACTTTAGAAGATGGAATTACATGTAAAGAAATAATCTTTTCACATAGAGATTGCCCAAATCCTCAATATTGGTCATATCATGAATGGGTATAAAGTGAGCAAACTTTGTCTACCAAATGATCATAGTCCATATTTCATTCTTTTCGCTCTAGGTATGAGGAAACCCAACAACAATGTCTATATAGTTCTCATACCACTTACATGTAAGGACTGGAAGTGGATGAAATAAAATCGATGGTTTTTGGGGCTCAGCTTTCACCTGTTTGAATGTATAGTATTGAGTGATAAACTCAACAATTCATCATCTCTTACCTAACCACTAGAAGTGCCTCCTCGTATCATAAAACATCTTAGGGTTTCTCAGGTTCATAACCCACTACGATTTATGGAAATCCCCCATCACTTCCTTTTTTTCTCTAACAAAACAACGAAGAAGTTTAGACAGCGTAGAACACACTTTTTGGAGAATGACCACTTGGAAAATTTCTCCCCACCATAATGGGTTTCTATAGTGCTGTGGAACTCATTATCCATACCTTGATAATGAAGAATCATCTCGAGGAGAAATTATTTCTATTGAACACTGGGTAATGAAATATCACCCCTTCATCCTAAACTCCAATATGCAACTATGCCAAGAGAGACAATAAATTCAACTCTTCTGAATATTCATTCACAGGCTGGGTAAGAAGTTTCTTGATCATCGAATCAGCAATGAAAATACCATTCCTAGGGGCATGGGAGATTTTAAATTCATAATATTAGAAGTACTCCACCCAATGCCTCTTCAATATATTAAAATATTTATTTTAGGATATAAAACTCAGGATTTGGTGTTATTAATACATCCTAAACCTTTCACCAAAAAGGTAGTGCCACTAAATTTTAATCATGATCATCAGAAATGCATGTTATAGTTTGTGGGTAGGATAATTATTCTCAAGTTTCCAAATCTCAAGAGATTCATATGATACTGCATGATGACCCTACATAAGAACACTTCCCAAGCAAGAACCTGATTCATCGCAAAATACCACATAACCCTGCTCATATTTTATAAATTATAACACTATTGTATTAGTAAAAAAACATTTAAACATGAAAAAATAAATATGAAATTTATTATACCACTCACACTTAAAACCCTTAAGGGTTAGATTAGTCATTGGGGAAGGCAACTTCAAGAAGTCCATCACGATCCTATGGTAATATCTAGCTAATCCCAATAAGCTCTAGATCTCAAATAAATTTTTTGGTTGCTCCAACATCTTAAAAAACATTTAATTATTAGTATAAATAGATTCACCATGTTAGGACATCAAATGTACAAATAATTTCACTTCCCAAATCCAGAAATAATATGTGAATGCTTGTCATACTAGTGGTGATTTCTTAGTAGATTCATAAGAATTTTAGATGATTCCCATGATCCTCCTCTGACATGGGGTAAACAAGAATGTCATTCACAATGTCTAACACAATGGTATCAAGATACTAATGGAAAATCATGGTCATAAATTCCCTAAAAACTAAAAGATATTTTGTCAGGACAAAGCGCATAACAAGGTGCTCAAAGTTCCCATACCTTCTCTGAAATGCGGACTTCTGAATGTCAAATGATTTTATCCTCAACTGAAGGTAACCAGATCAAAGGTCGATAAATGATATCCACATCAACCCTTTAAGAAGATAAAACATATCATCCAAATATGGTGGAAGATATTTTTTCATTAGTTTATCAGGATTTATCTTTTCTATAATCAACACATATGTGAAGAGAATCATCATCCTTCATAGAATTGAAAGCTGGCACTGCTCAAGTTGATACACATGGATGAATAATGAATTTATCAAGATGGTCATTAAACCATGAATTAATATCCTTTAGATCAGATAGTTCCATGTGGTAATAGGGGTTAAAGAGTGGTTGATTAATGCACATTATGTCAATAAGAAACTGATCTTCTTTCACTGGTCGTAGCCCAGAGAAATCTGAAGGGAACATGTCTGAAAACTCGACGACCAATATAGGAAGATATAAATCCATTGAATCTCTCTACAAGTCCAAAACAAACACTTATATCACTTTCCCCAACTCTGGAAAATTATTTTTATCGTTACTCAACGTTTGGTCCCATTCTCCTTGAAAAACAAGAGGCACACCACTATGTGTATTAACGTAGACTCGTGAAATATAAAAATCTGTTCAGGATTTATTAGTAATGATCCAATATATACCAAATATGACATCATGATATTTCATATCAATAACTAGAAAAATCCAATAAAGATAGACATCTGATAGAGAGAAGACACATGCAGGACTATAGTGTCATTCTCACTCTTCAAACTATGGTGTGTAGCAATATCACTTGCACAATAATGTTTCTCCATAGAATGATTTATTAGATTAATGATATCAGATGAAATAAAGGTTTTAGAAGAAAAATTATTAAAAAGGGAATCCACTAATGACAAAGCAATGATAAGGGAACCTCTCATTATAGTTGGACCCAGGTCTGCTTCCTCTAGATACTCTTCGACTACAAGAAGAATCTTGATTCCTAATGCCTATGGCTGGAATGCTTAATCATTGAACCATTTTATTTTCCTAAATTTTATGAAGAGATGATCTTTTCCTAGTATGTGGGGTAGATAAGTGATTAAAGAACCTATGAAAGTGTCTTGAACATCCATACGAACTATAGTTATTGGGTTCATCAGTGCAAACAATCTTAGAATTTCTTGGCATTACACACTAGTATCAAGTCGAAGAACTTCATTCATGATGTATAGGACGTCTTAAATGAAATTGTTTTCATAAAAATCTATGAGGATTATCACAAATATATTTTATATGAAGGAACTGATTCTTCCACTAAAGAAAAAAGAACTCCCATCAACCTCAACTTTCCATCCATGTTAATATCAACCATCATCGTCTTAACCAGCACAATAACAAAAGTGGGAAGATTCAGTATTAAAACCTATTAATGGATATCTTATTGAATAACCAACTCGATCAATCAATCCTTCATCCCATGATTAGATACAATCTCTAGAGAAAAATTCACACGCTTTGAAAAAAAGAGATTAGAATAATTAGTTTCAATTTTGTCATCGTGCTGAAGCATGTAGAACTCCACAGCTTTATTGAAAATCATCAAATCTGGATAGAACTTATTTTTGAAAAAAACCATGAAGTTGTTCCACTGTTATCCCTCGTGTTTACCTTCCATCACAATCGTATCCCACAATCTCCTACTCGGTCCCTCTTGTACGAAGGTGGAACATTCTACCCTGATCACTTCTGGTGTCTCTAAGAACTCAAATTGACATTCTGTTTTCCCAACCATTCCTCATAATGATGAGGATTAATGGAGCTTTTGAATATTTGTGGTGTCTAGGGAATTAAATCTTGTGAATGATTCCGAGGAAGATCCCCCTGAGGGTCCACAGCTAGAGCGTAAGGGGGAAGTAGAGGTGTGACATGTCCCCTAGCATGGATAGTGCGTACAATCATATCATCCAGATTTAGATCAATAACATGATTTTAATACCGAGGTTCAGCAACATCCTTTATCTGTATTTGATTCACATTTCTTTTCATATGAATGATTTTACAAAACATCAGAAGACAAAAGTAATACAATAGATTGACACTTAAACAATATAGAAAATGAAAAAAAATATTCTCAATAGAACGGACATAGAATATTTTTATTTCAACCTGTCCAAATATTTATAGGTAAAATACTATATCTTATCAACATAACATCTTTCCTAAACCACTTTGACTACATGTGGTTTGTTTCGGTGATAGTTGGCCATAAACTCAAATTGAAACTACATCCTAAGTCCAAACAAGATCACAAAAAAGCATGTTGAATTCAATGAAAAGTATCAACAGCCTACTATAATACCAATTTGTCATGATGCATCCCATTTACACTATTAAATTATAACCTTTCAAGCTCTAACATGACTTGAAGGGCATTCCCAATCCCCACAGGCAGGCGACTGGCACCTTGAATTGTAAAACCTAAAAGTGGGAATGATTTTTCCACAAGAATGTGGAAGTGAAAGTGAAAAAATAGTATTCATATCAATAGGAAAGATCCATTGGGGGAAAAAGGTACCAGAATGCAAAATGGAATAAAAACCAAAGTACTAAAACCAAAATTACAAAAGAAGAAAACAGCCCCATGGTCCCTAAGAAAACAACTAACCATATCCAAAGATCAACATCTGGATCCACCTCCAAGAGTTCAAATCTCTTTTCTTTATCCTCGATGATGAAACCCTATAAATGCCTAAAAGAAAATTTCATATTTGTGATGAATCCCCGTAGGATACCAAAAAAGATTCCATAACAGATTCCATATATCGATTTTCCAAATGAAGGCTTTCAATTTTTCAGAATAAATAGGTTTGGAAATTCACAAGCATATATATACAAAACATGTTATACATTTTCAGAATGATGAAAAATAAATTCAAAAAAACCGGATATTCGTTACAAGATATGGAATATTTAGAAAGAAATTTCATTAGTAACAAATTTATATAAAATAGATTATATATATTTTACAGGCATGTAAATATTTTCAAAAAAACATTCACATACATTTATATGTCAACTATAAATAAACTAGAGAGAAACAAGGTCATCTGTAAAAAGGTACAATAATATTAACCCAAAATAGGATTTTGTAATCTCTCTGTGAATTAAGAAAATTGTGTATACACCTATCCTAATTAAATAGCCTAAAAGAAGACTAGTCAGCAACCCATCATGGATGTGACCCTCCACATGTATGTTTTAGAACATGGTAGTAGGGTGTACTGTATCCATATAACTCACTAACTACCTAAGGCTTTCATGCACTCTTACATGATGGTAGAACTATTTTAATACTGCTTAAAATATTATCATCCATTATTACATTATCAATAATGAAAATTTTATTCCTTTTATAACCAAAATAGGTTTTACTCATAAACATTTCTTTTTCAAAAGATAAAAACACTAGGTTTCTATTAACTCATTTTAAAAATTTCTCTGGAGTTCAAAATCCATTAAAAACTAATTACATCCTTTTTTCAATAAATTTCAGCAATTTAATATAAAAATATTCCCTCTAGTCCGTAATTTTAATTCAACAATTTAGATCATCAAATTTCAATAAACCAACCCAATTCAATGGAATATGGGGTATTCTATGTTTTTATGACCAAACCATTTCAAATATCACAATTCAATGGAATTGGGTATTATCAAAGAAATTGAATTAATTGTTGAGCATTTAAATTTAAAACAGAAATTGATATAAATTAGGAAATAAGATGGTAATCAATTTGGAAAATAAAGATAGTACCACCTACCTCTTTCCCGAAGAATGATATTTACAACAACACTCGTTAACAAGAAAAAATATGTTTGAGACAATGAAAATATACCTAGTACAAGATACAACATCACAATACATGTTCCCCTAAATCCCAAGATGATCTTTTTAAAACCCAAGAGGTTAGGAAGAGAGAAACTTGAATTAAGATGGATAACACATACCTGTGAATCACACCTCAAGAAGAATGAAAATCCAAAGCCATTTAGTTCTATCTGGAAGGTGTTGAGTCTTTAAAAAATGAAACAAAACATCCTTAGGTTGAGAGACACTAATTCAGGAATGAATAAGACCGAGGATAAAGATGATCACATGACATTAATCTGGGTGTCGGTCGAGTCACAACTTGTTTTAAGGGGGCACGACATGTAGTCCATTCTGGATAAGTACTCCAAAAAACCCATTGTTGTGGGTTAAAAAAATTATTTTTAATCCCTTCAGGATGTCTACCATATGTACACGGTGTGTACTAGCTCCCAGCCCAATCTCTCCATTCATGGAGTGATCTCCCAATCCACAACATGTAACATGCACCATGTACACGATGTGTACTTCATGTATACGACGTGTACCAATTCGGCAGTTTGTAGTAAATGCATAAAATTTATATAAAAGTATTTTTAACTGAACAAGAACATAGAAATTGGGGAAAATTAATTGATCAAGGTAATATGATGTTATAAACTCCACACTATAAAATTGTTGGCCCCCATAAATCCTATGAAGAATCATCCATGCCAAACAGATGAGGCCACTACTCTCTTAACAGTTCTTTGTGCTTCCACATCTCATTATTATCAGAACAATGCTTCTATTGCACATAAACCAAATGTATCTCCCTCCCCTGAAGTACCTTGATATCAGAATCGTCTATCCTGATAGGTCGTTCAGTCAAAGGTAAATAAGGATTGATCTCAAGATCGCTCCACCTCAAAACATGATATCGATGATATAGATACCTTCTCAACAACAATACATAGAACATGATATTTATCGACGTTAGCTATGTTGGATGTTCCAAATGCTATGAGACCTTCCCCAAATTCTCAATAACTTCGAAAGGTCCCACAATGAAAAAAGATAGATTCCATTGCACCCTAAGATGTTGATGTCCCAATCAAAGTGAAACATTCAAGAACACCTTTTCAATAACTATAAAATCCATTGGTCTTTTGCATTGATCAAAAAAAGAATTATATAGGATTTCTTCTTTCAAAATTCGCTCACATATCATCTGAATCTTTGTTGTTGTCTCCTACAGTATGCTAGGTCCAACCGAAGAACTTTCACTAACCTCTGACCAACATAACAAAGTCATATAAGTTCGACGATACAATTCATTTAAAGGTTTCATTCCGATTGTGTACATTTAATTGTTGTTATAATAGAAATTAATTATCCACAAATGATCATCCTATGCCCCACAAAAGTTGAGGACACAATTAAAAATAATATCCTTAAGAGTATTTGTATCTCTTTCCGAAATTCCATATGACTGCGGATGTTTGGCCTTTCTCAAATGAACCTAAGATCCCAGTGCCTCCTAAACTCCTCTCAAAAAGAGAGAAGTGAACTGAGGATCCCTATCAGAGCCTACAGCAGATGGAACTCCATGAAAATGAACAATATATTTTAGAATGAGATTTTCCAACTCCGCAACTTGGGTAGTATCATGAATGGGTATAATGTTAGCCGACCTGGTCATCCTATTGATCACAACCCATATTCCTTTATTCTTTCTCGAGGTATGAGGAATCCCAATCAAAAATTCCTTAGAGATATCATCCCACATCCATATAGGGACTGGAAGTAAGATTTATTTTTGAAATATTTTATTGTGAGAAAATTTTTATAAACTATGGATCGAAATAATTATTTTTCTTATTTAAAAATTAATTATATTATATGATATTGAAATAATTATACATAATAATATATGGGTGTCCTTGAAGGATGTATTAATTATTATTGTGTTTTCCACCCTTGTACCAAAATCAAATTCTTTAAATATATTTCATTACTCTTGATTAAATATATTTTAATGAAACTATATTTATTAGCAATCAATCATATGTTATTATTTAATTGTGAGAAATATTATTGTTTAATGGAATATCATTATTTGAATTGAACAGTCTATGATATATAGTTCAATTCAAACGTAACAAACATAGTTATGTCAATTTCAAAAACACGTTATATATTTTATATTTTCCATTATTACATTTTCATTAAAAGTATTCAAATTTTATTTTTTATTTTATTAATAATGTATTTTATTTTTATTTAAAATTAGATATTGTATATGTTCATGAATAAAATATCTTAAAAATATTTGATTATCTATGAAAAATTTTCTTTTATTCAATAATTAATGGAATATGTGTGAGGCTATAGAATAATTTAGATTTGGCCTTAACACTCATTTATCAATGTTGGATAATTATATTATTTATTTATCATTCTTATAATTTTTATGATTATTTTACGAGCATTATTTTTATAAAATACGAATTTGAAAAAATAAAAGTAATTTATATAGGGATTCCTGACAACATTTATTTGAGAATGGGATTGGCTATATTAGATTAGTATTTAATATTTAAAGGGATGTGGTGTACGATGTTTATAATTAATATGATAATATTTCATATAATTATTTATTTTACTTACTCAAATAATTCAATATTTTTGGAACGGTCATTAAATGATGAAATATGAGATGATTTTCTCAAATTAAATTTTAGATATTGTATTATAAGATTTGTTCCCAATGGAACTATTGTTTTGTAATAGTTTATCAAATAATATATTATGGTTATTTCATAATGATATTGAATTTTTAATTATTATTATTATTATATGATATTTTAGCTTTATGTGGTGTGGATTATATCATAGTCTTATAATGTCCTAAAAATTATAAATATGTAATTGATGTTTTTTCATTATTGTGTTTACTTAAAGCTAAATAAATTCATGTTAAAAGGTTATATGGATAAAGTTGTGATCAAAATAGGTTAATGGTTACCCATGGAGTCTATTCTATCATGGGAAATAAATTTCCTAGGCCTACATCTAAACCATAAAACTGGAATGGGAGTATATTGTGGTCAGTAATTCCCTGGGTAGTTATTCATGACTAATAGTACACCAGGGGGATTATTGGATTTTGGATATTTGTTTACTTATATAATGTCCCCTCTGTAAAACCCATGTAAATATTTAAATTTCCTCCTAATCCCCTAATTAATAGGTCATATTAATTTAGGTATCAATTTATAAAAATGATCTTAATTCCTCTCATCTTTCCTGATTAAATATTCATTGTATTGGTGGTATAATTTTTATAATTCTAACAATAGGATTCAAAAGATACCCAATTCTATTATTACGTAATCTATTTTTTAAAAAATATTTTTTTTAAACATATATTTTGAATTCTGTGGATAAGAATAGAATATGTAGAAACCCTTTGACAAGAGATCTCAATTAGGCATGATATATGTTTTATTTTCCATGATATATAACTCATATATAGTTGTATGGTCCATCCAAAATGTGAATGTTGGATCTTAAATGATTTTATCATTATATTATAGTGGTGTATAGATAATATATTTCTACAACATTCCCCTTATATGGTATTGGTGTGTTAATTGGAATTGATAACATAAAATTTTATTTCATTTTATAAATTTTTCTCAGGATAAAATTTTGGGGTGGCATAGCCTAGTGTGAGATATTTGGGCTCAATTTAGGGTTTATGGATCATGTGGATTACAATATCGTAACAAATAATGACTACCATCTATTATGAAGGTGATGAAATTTCAGAATAGATTTTAGTGGTGTTGTCTTCAGTGGATTTAAGGTTTGATCATATGACTATTTCAATGAGTTGTTTTATATGGGTGGATGGGTAAATCATATGTCAATACACCATATTTTAGGTTCATCTAGATGATACTGTTATCGATTACATTAGATGATCGATTTGATATATCCATATGACCATTCTATGGGAGGTTTTTAGATTACATGAAACGTGGCCAATTAATATTACCTCCATATAACACTCCCTTGATGCGTGATATATGGTGCAGAGTTGTCAGAGCCCATGATGAGGATATTATTTCAATTTCTTAGATTGATGAATATTATGATTCCCTCCCCAGAATAATTTATTTTATAATCAGTGGATATGAGGACTAATTACCCAAAATTAAAATTGAATTTGTTGAGGTCATGTGATATGTTTTTAATTATGATTCCCAAAATAGTTTGATTTTTAGAAAAAAAAATTATAATAATCTCTTATATATTATTCATTTAGTATTAATCATGAAAGGTATGGTTTTAATAATTGTGGCCTAGTTATAACATGATTATTCTACATATCTGAATAATTTTTTTTATATTAATATTAGATTAGTGAATTTACAATATTATATCTTCTAAGCCTATTATAAGTACATTTTTTATATATCATAGTTGTTCTTATAACTCACTACATCTATAGGAATCACAATGAAAATGATACCTTTTTCAAAATTATTTTTATAATAGAGGCACATATATCAAGTTATATTATAGGTGATGAAGGTCGATGAAATATTAGATTTTAGGACTCAATGAAATGTTTCATATTCATGAATGTTTATTCAGTTGTTGTTATTTTTATATTATTTTCTTATAAATAACATGTTGGAAGACTTTTTACTATTTTGTATCAATGAATTGTTTTGAAATTTCTTATAGATTCTCTTTGATGTCTTGTTGGAATCTATTGTGTATACAAGATATTTAGTTTTTCATTATTTTTTCTTTTGTGGTCTTTATTGTTTTTGTTTACTTTTTTTGAGGGTATACAATCACAAGTGTATGGAATATTCCATCAATTCTAGTCGGAAACCTCTATAATTTTGAGAGGTGAACATTAATATTGGTGGTTCACTATCATAGTCTCATGGATCAATTATATGTCATTACACAATGTTATCAAGACCCCTTATATGGTAATCTAATATATCAGAAAATATTCATTAGATAGGATGGTGGAAACTGAATTGGGTGGTGTTATTCATTGAATATAAATATATATATATATATATTGTGAATTTATGATGGGGATTTAATTGATATATTTTTTTTTCATAGAATAATATTTTTATTTATCATGTATTTAAATTTTACAATTTATGGTATTTTAATTTTTTTTTCAAAGTGGAGAGTGTGTGTGAGTTCATAAAATATGATTTCACACATTGGATAAAATGTAACATTCTAATTATTTTTAAAATTCTTAATGTTTTAATATATTAATTTTAAAAAAACAATATATTAATTAATTACCAAAAAATAATATATTAATGACATATAAATATATTAAGAAGATTATATTGGTGAATTCCTTACAAATAACTTCACAAAATTGCTGGAAAGAATATTCTAGGGGATTATTACATTGGGTATTTATGGGTATTGGCCTATCAATTTACATTATAGTGGACAATTGATGTGTTTTTATTTAAATTTTTTAGTTGTATGAACCTGTAAAATGTTTAAATATATCTATTAATTTACAATTGTAAATGGTAATTATAAGATTCTATTTTCAGATTTCCAAAACATCTTCCTTAGAGAAATAAAATAGATCCATTTGAATATCACATTGAGGATAATTATGATGTTTGTAATGATAGAAATATTGATCTAGATGTAAAACATATTATGTTATACCATGACTATTAGAGTTTTTGATCAGTTTTGGTTGTAAATGTTCTCCATCCCTGGCTTCTACTAAAAGTGAATATTGGTTTTGTAGGTGTGAATTATTATTTAAATAAAATAATTACTTTATATATATAACTCTAGATTACATATAATATTTAATTCATTATTATTTTATGTCCTTATGATACTAGGGACATAATTAGTACTATATATGGTTCTGGAAAACTAGTAATGAAATCATTGGACCATCATGTTATTCTAGAAACCAATATACAGTAGAGACCCACTATAAGATAGTGGGGTGTTATGGTTTTGATGATGGGGTGAGGAATTGAGATATGGGACCAGAATAATCTCTTTGTTGAATATTGTATACATTGTTAATTGAAGATATAATTATCATATTATTTATGGTTTCATTGTAAGTAGTGATTTATATGATAAAATATTCCATCAATTTTAGAGTTGCATCTTTATTCTTCCATTTTTATCCATAATGAGTCATGGAATTCATTTATGAATGACATTTAAAATCAAATGAATATTGAGAACATGACCTTTATAATCAATATGGATTCATATTCTAATGAGGTTATTGGTGAAATTACTGTTGTGAGAGTCCTAATATAGATATTATAGTAGATCAATCCTCGTCATTAGGCATTTGGATGTGAGCATTATATTTTAGTATGTAGTTCCACTTACTGTGCTATTTTGATGGGATATTATGAAATCTACCAACATGTAGAGACATTGTTTTGGTACAGAATATGTTTATTTATTATTTCTATAGAGAATCATTCCATATCGATTTTAATTTTGGTAATGATATAATAGTGACTTTGGAGATAAGATATCATGGGGATGAAAAATATCATTGAAAATTTAGGGGATGTGTTACATTTTTTTATTTTTTTGTTGGGATTTAGTATGATCTTATAACATATTTAATAAGATATTATTTTGAATATCAAAAATAAAATACTTCCATACTCAAGATGATGGTTAAAATGTGAATTATTATCTCAATGTTGTTTTTTAGGATATATTAGAGTATGTGTCCACCAACTAAAATTTAATTTGGTAAGTATAAATGTTTTTATTTTTCTATCTCATGAGATTCATTAATTAGGATTTTTGTATTTTTAATACTTACAGGGGGATGATTCGTGGATCTCATAAAATCAGCAATTAACTAGTAATTCATAAATGAGCTAATGAAACATATATGAATGGACTATATTGTCATGGTGATTATCAATAATCCATGTCTAATTAGAGGTTGAATTAATGAGTGATTATGGGTCTGTTCCTGTATATCCAATGAGTAAAAGGGGAGGGATTGGGTCATGAATGAGGGTTGGTGGCTTTGAAATGTGTGTGGTGATTCAATACTGTGATGCTTGGTGGATGAATAAGATTTTGTATTGATTTAGTTGAGACTTTTTATTACTTTAGAATTCATTTTTATGGATCATAATGTGTTTTAAATATTCCACATTGTGGTACATCCTAGTGTAGTGGTATTGTAAAATGGATTATGTGGTTTTTTGTATGTATTGAATAGTTATATCAATAATTATATCCCAATATATTTTTTTGAAAGGGTTGTGGAGAAACAACATGATCAATGTGGTTTTATTTAGTATTTTGATGTTTTTAGTAAAAGTTTGTTGTCATATAAATGTATTTTATAAATGGTATACCTCATGTCAATGGGGTTCGAATACAATATGGGTGATAATAAACAAAATTTTAAAATTAAAAGAATTACTAGTATCAAAATAATTTATCTCTATGTATATTTTTCAAGGATTTTTTTGGCGGAGTTAATTAGTATTAATTGTACTTTGATGCTTAAAATATCTAATAAAACATCCTTCAACACCTGCATTATTATAGGAGGAAACTAGGTAATTTTTTCCTATCAATTATTATTAATATCATTGAAATTACATTCATGTTTTAGGATTTATTATTTATTTATTTATATTGATTATTTATTGACACCGTTTTATAAAACATTCATTAAATTTTCATAAATATGTAAATGAATCTAACATTTATGAAATACATAACTTCAATTCTATATTCAAATATATGAAATGTTTGATAATTTCATCTATGGTTATCAATATAAGTCCCCAGCCTTAAACCTTACTTAATCTAAAGTTATTACAAGATTACACATTGAGGATATTTTCAGGTTTATAGTTTTAGAGAATTAGATCATAAAACTTGCATTATATTCCACATTTAAACAAAGTGGTACATTAAAGATAGTATTCATTTTTTCCATCAATTGAAACATATTTAATATAAAACATGGATTCTTTCTTGACACTTCCATGACACTATCATCATATCATGTACCATTCCCTTGACCTGTGAAAAACATTTCAAAAACTTGGGATGAGAATAAAAATCTCAGTAAGGGTTATAAAAATATTGAAAGGAAACATGATTACATATATACATAAGAATGAAATAATACTTTACTCATAAAACATAATCACATACCTCATCGAGTCATGAATAAATCATATAAATCATAAGACATTAAGATAACTTGAGGCATTCATAAGATTCTTACGTAGGGAGTAACCCTCTTGGTTAAGTTTGGAATACCCATCACATTATATTCCCAAAATCTCTTCGGAGAAACCATAATGTTTAACTCCTTCGCGTTACCCAATGCATTGGAGAGCTATATCAGGCTCACCCGCCATTAGTTTATCACAGAACCACCCGTCTTCATAACAATTCCCAAGAACCATAACATAATCGTATCACATAAAACATGCATAAAGAAAACATAACATTACCACTTTTCAATCACAGGATATCAATATAACACATTGATATAAAAACATTATGAAAACCATTTTCAAAACCAAAATAAAAGAAAAGTAAAACATGGTATTTATTTTTCATTCAAAAAAGTTATGGCTTGTAGAGGAAGCCGAAACTCAAATAATCATCACGGCGGTGGAGAAGTCGTTGTCGCCGCATACGTACCTCAAAAAAATAATCCCTATTGTCTTTTATTAAAGGATTCCTATAAAATATTCTTTTTGAATAAATGTAAAATTCAAAGGGGTTTATACAACGTATAAAAGAAATTCGTGTATAAAACAAAATATGCCTCAATGAAAGGAGATTGAGACGAAATCCCTTACCTCAGGTCCGACTTGACTCGATCATTCTTTAACCTCCTGAATAATAAACTTGAGTTAATTTCTAATTTCTTAAGTACCTTTTTCAAGTTCATTATTCCTTTTATATCACTTATTACCATGTCATTAACACTATGCAATTATTGAAGTTAATAACGGTCGTTTTAACGATCATTGGAACTTGAGTCAAAAATATGCTCTTTATAATTACAAGTTATTCATGTATAAATTATATCCAGAGTTATAATCATGATTTATATATCATATATATCATATATATCCATTATATACATGCATTTATAATATTACATAACGTTTAGAGGTAAGAAATGAAATGCACCGTTCATGGAGACGGTAAGCCGTACGCACGCATTAACGCTACTTCCATTTCTATTTCATATTTAATGGAATTAAAACATAATGATACATAATAGTATTTTAATTCCAGTATGGTATCATATATAATATCATTAAATATATCCTTTATACGTACCACATATGGTATTAACGAATCAAATCACTTTGAGGGGGCGGTAGTTCGCACTTCCTAAAATGAAGATATCGCGTATACCCATAATGGAATCCCTAAAGGTATGCCATGAATGAAAAATACATAAGCTTAAGGAAAACATAAACAAATTATATATCATATATAAATATAGTGAC
Organism: Viscum album; assembly: GCA_963277665.1. Taxonomy (NCBI): domain Eukaryota; kingdom Viridiplantae; phylum Streptophyta; class Magnoliopsida; order Santalales; family Viscaceae; genus Viscum; species Viscum album. The sequence continues at coordinate 1,646,275,772 of OY728145.1, forward strand.
ATCTTAATGGACACCTTTGAAGGTGTTAGAAGAATATTGAACAATCATCGTTTCGTGAGGCAGAAATTCTCCCTCCACGGAAACAGTATGTTCTTTAACCATTAGATGTAGGTGTGTGTAAGTGTAGCTCGAATCCTTCTTATAAAAACATTATAGTATATATAATATACTGGTGTTGTTACAAAATAAATTAATAAAAAGAGTTTAGGGCATTGGAGAAGCAAAATAAAACATAAGAACACAAGAGAAAACACAACCTTTAAAACGGGTAACTCTTTTTGATTTGAGCTCAAAGGCTTCCTTGGGAAGACTTCTACCCAAAGTGAGGCTTCTAGGAGTAATAGAGGTATGTTTAGAGACAAAATGAGTAGGGTTTGGCGGAGCCAAAGGATTTAGAGGTGTGGGTAAGGAGGTAGAGGTGGGGTCCTTTTATAAGAGGAGAGGAGGTGCACTCTTGGAAAGTTACAAAATGTTAGTTTATTTTCAAATGGGTTTCGGATTTTAAAGTTCCCAAATTGATGTATATTAAAGATAAGGTGATAAGGGTTCGAAATATACTCATCCAATAGGTTTTTGACACGTGTAGTTCTTAGAGTTTATGTTATCGTTTTATATTATTTAAATCGTTAAATAATGAGGTAATCGTTTCATCATCATGATGTCATAAATAATTTAATTTATTTAATCTCTAACAATTATGAAAAAAATACTATGATGTAGGAAATATTTTTATATTTCCAATGAATAATTATAGTCTAAAATATAATCTATGTAGACAAAATTAAAAATGTTTTACTCAGGTGATACATTCTTTGTTATATTTACTTTCTTAAAAAAAATATAAATATAAAAAGTCAATTTCCCAGAAAAGTGCTTCAATGGGGTCTCCAAGATTGGAACAAGGCATACTATGGTCGGCCATGAGACAAACAGTACCATTAGGACACATTTTGGTGTCATTTTTTATTATTATGATATAATTTTATTATCCTTAACTACTCGATTACTCATTAATCAAGATAATTAAAGATAATTACCGTCATTACTATTCATAATGTCCAAAAACAAAAGAGTCTTGATTACATAATTTTGACATTATGATTCCAAATATGTAATCCATTTTACCAAATTCCAAACACAGAAATTGCAATAATTAATTTAAAAATAATTCCCATTATCAAAACAAATAGCGGGTTTTTTTAAACAATATCTATGAAAATTTTGGCATTAGTTTATGCTCAATTCCAAAGTGAAATTAATACTAATGACCACCATTGGATTACATGGTAAAAATATATTCTATTTACACTTTAAAACCAATTAAAAAGATAATCTAACCATATAATTAAATTAGATGAAAAAGTAGTTTTGATGTAAAATGCAGTATTTTTCACTATTAATTAAAAAATGATCATTGTGAGAAAAATACCAAAAAAATAATCCATTGTAAATTTCAATGTCCCAATCATAAATAATAAGTTGATTTTCACAAATAGAGCTTATAAAATTGTCAAAAGTTTGATTTAAAAATGGTTTTCCATCAAAAGGCAGTAAAATAATCTTTTAAAAATATTAGTGTATTTCATGCTTAAGATTGGATTTATTATCATTTTAAGCCTCTAAACACTATTTAATTCATAAATAGACATAGATAAAAAAATATATTATTCATTAATTACTTGGGATGTTTCATCCTTCCCCCCTTTAGAAAATTGCGTCCCCGTAATTTATTTACTTAACGAATAAGTGGGAGTATTTATCCCTCATAGAATTTTCAGATTCCCATGTTGTCTCTTCAACCATATGGTTTTTCCACAAAACCATTACCTGGTGAATAACCTTATTCCGCAATACTTTCTACCTGTGGTCAAAAATCTGGACCGGTTGTTCCTCATAAGATAGATTCTCTTCCAACTGAACTACCTCTAGACTCAAAACATGAGATGGATCTGGCATATACTTTCTCAACATCAAAACAAGAAAAACATTGTGTACCTCAGATAAGATCGGAGGTAAAGTCACTCGGTAAGAAACTGATCCAACTCTCTCCAGAATTTCATATGGTCCAATGAACCTTGGACTCAGCTTCCCTTTATTACCAAATTGCATCACACTTTTCCATGGTGATACTTTTAGAGAAACCTGATCACCTACTTTAAAAGAGAGAACCTTCCCCTGTTGTCTGCATAAATCTTCTACCTACTCTGAGCTGTTCTCATGTGTTTCTATATTAGCTGAACTTTTTCTGCCAACTCTTCTACCAATTATGGTCCCATCAGCTTCCTTTCACCCACTTCCTCCCAGAAAGCTGGAGTTCAACATCGTTTACCATATAATGCCTCAAATGGAGCCATCTGTATACTGGAATGAAAATTGTTATTATATAAAAATTCAACCAAATAAAGATGTTGGTCCCAACTTCCCTGATTATCCATAGAACAAGCACATAGCATATCTTCCAAAGTCTGAATTGTTCATTCTGACTACCCATCTGATTGATGATGAAAAGCTATACTAAAATTTAATTCAGTACCCAACGACTTCTGAAGGCCTTTCCAAAAGTTAGAAGTGAACCTGGGATCACGGTCAGATATAATGGAGAGAGGAACTCCATGTAACCTGACTATATCTTTAAGATACAAATGGGAATATTGATATAGGGAAAAAGTATCTCGTATAGCAAGGAAATGAGCAGATTTAGTCAAGCGATCAACAATAACCCAGATTACATTATTACCTCGAGGTGTCTTCGACAATCCCACAACTAAGTCCATGGATATATTCTCTCATTTCCATTCTGGTACTGGTAAAGTCTGAAGCATCACTTTCAGTAACTACCACTCTACATTAACCTGTTGACAAGTCAAACACTTCACTGTAAAATCAAAAATATCTCTTTTCATTCCATCCCACTAGTAATACTCCCGTAGATCTCTGTACATCTTAGTACTGCTAGGATGAACTGAAAACGGAGAACTATGAGCTTCACATAACAACTCTCTCTTCAACTGTGAATCACAAGACACACACAATCTCTTCCCAAATCTCAAAACACAATCATTATCAATGTTGAATTTAAGAAACTTACCCTTCTGAACCAGCTCTACCTTTTTCTACAACTCACTGTCTTGCTTCTGTGCTTGATTGATTCTGTCTGATAGAGAAGATTTCACTGATACCTGAAACAAAACAGAAGAACATCCTGCACCAAAAACTTCTATGCCAAAGTTCATCAAATCCTTAACCAAAGGATCATGTTCCAAACACAACATTTTTAATGACGAATTACATTTTCGACTCAAAGAATAACCCACTTTATTTTCTTTTCTAGGATGGTAATGAATTGTACAATCATAATCATTGATTAATTATAACCATCTCCTCTGTCTCATGTTTAATTCATTCTGAGTGAATATATACATTAAACTTTTGTGATCAGTATATATAACACACATTACTCCATACAAATGATGCCTCCAAATTTTTAAAGCGAAAACAACAACAGCTAATTCCAAATCATGTGTAGGGTAATTTACCTCATGAGTTTTCAACTGACGTGAAGCATAAGCAATTACCTGATCATTATGAATTAGGACACAACCAAGTCCTTTCAATGAAGCATCACTATAGATAACAAACCCACCATTCTTGGAAGGTAGTGCCAAAACTGGAGCATTCACCAATATTCTTTTCAGTTCTTGAAAACAATCTTCACATTCTTTTGTCCAGATAAACATAACACCCTTCCAAGTTAGCTTAGTCATTGGACTAGATAACCGTGAAAAATTTCTAACAAACCTTCGGTAATAGCCTTCCAAACCAAGAAAGCTATGAATCTCAGTTACATTTGTGGGTCTTGGTCATTCTTCAACAACTGTTGTTTTTGCAGGATCCACAGTTATCCCATATTTAGAAACAATGTGAAAAAGGAAAGAAATTTGTTGCAACCAAAACTCACACTTGCTGAATTTCCCATACAATTACTTTTCTTTTAAGATTTGTAAATTAACCCTTAAATTACTTTCATTCTCCTCTTTACTTTTAGAAAACACCAAAATATCATCAATAAAAAAAACCAACATTTTTCACCTGAGTCAACTGAGCCATCACTGCAACAAACAGTTTAGTTCTGATTCTGACCATCTCAGGATACTGATTTGAAAGGTCATTTACCTCTGTATTCCTTCCCAGAAAAGCTATTTTGTTTCCTCTATGAAAAAACATTTAACATAGAAATATCTTAGGCGAATCAACATAGTAATCTTCAAATGCTATATCATTTTAATTTTACCATAAAAAAATATTTTTAGATAATCATTTAATAGAATTCTAACTCCTAAAGTTGTTTAAAACAACCTCTAATACCAACTATAAGGCCCCAGCCTTAAACCTTACATAATCTTGAGTTATTACAAGATTACACATTGAGGATCTTTTCAGGTTTAGAGTTTTAGATAATTAGATCATAAAACTTGCATTACATTCCACGTTTAATCAAAGTGGTTATATAAAAGATAGTATTCATTTTTCCCATAAATGGAAACATATTTAATATAAAACATGGATTCTTTCTTTACACTTCCATGACACTATCATCATATCGTGTACCATTCCCTGGACCTGTGAAAAACATTTCAAAATTTTGGGATGAGCATAAAAACTCAGTAAGGGTTATCAAAATATGGAAAGGAAACATGAGTACATATATACATAAGAATAAAATCATGATTTACTCATAAAACATAATCACATACCTTATCAAATCGTGAATAAATCTTAGAAATTATAAGACATAAATGTAACTTGAGTCATTCATAAGATTCTTACATAGGGAGTAACCCTCTTGGTTACGTTTGGAATACCCATCACAGTATATTCCATAAATCTCTTCGGAGAAACCTTAAAGTTTAACTCCTTCGCATTACCCAATGCATTGGAGAGCTATATCGGGCTCACCCACCCTTTGTTTATCACGGAACCACCCATCTTCATAACAATGCCCAAGAACCATAACATAATCGTACCACATAAAACATGCATAAAGGAAACATAACATTTCCACTTTTCAATCACAAGATATCAATACAACACATTGATATAAAAACATTATGAAAACCATTTTCAATACCAAAATAAAATAAATGTAAAACATGGTATTTATTTTTCATTCAAAAACGTTATGGCTTATAGAGGAAGCTGAAACTCAAATAATCACCATGGCATCGTAGAAGTCGTTGTCGCTGCATACGTACGACAAAAAAAACATTCCCTTTTGTTGTTTATTAAAGGATTTGTATAAAATATTCATTTTGAATAAACGTAAATGTCAAATGGGTTTATACACCGTATAAAATAATGTTGTGTATAAAAGAAAATATTCCTCAATGAAAGGAGATTGAGACGAAATCCCTTACCTCGGGTCCGACTTGACTCGATCATTCTTTAACCACCTGAATAATAAACTTGAGTTAATTTCTACTTACTTAAGAACCTTTTTCAAGGTCATTATTCCTTTTATAACACTTATTACCATGTCATGAACACTATGCAATTAATGAAGTTAATAACGGTCGTTTTAACGATCATTGGTACTTGAGTAAAAAATATGCTCTTTATAATTACAAGTTGTTCATGTATCCATTATATACAGAGTTATACTCATGATTTATATATCATATATATCATATATATCTAGTAAATAAATTAATTTATAATATTACATAACTTTTAGAGGAAAGAAATGAAATGCACCATTCATGGAGACGGTAAGTCGTACGTACGCAGGAACGCTACTTCCATTTCTATTTCATATTTCATGGAATTAAAACATAATGATACATAATAGTATTTTAATTCCAGTATGGTATCATATATAATATCATTAAATATATCCTTTATACATAGCACATATGGTATTAACGAATCAAATCACTTTGAGGGGGCGGTAGTCCGCACTTCCTAAAATGAAGATATCGCGTATACCCATAATGGAATCCCAAAAGGTATGCCATAAATGAAAAATACAGAAGCTTAAGGAAAACATAAACATATTATATATCATATATAAATATATTGACATCTTAATGTCCACCTTTTAAGGTGTTAGAATAATATTGAACAATCATCGTTTCGTGAGGCAGAAATTCACCATCCATGGAAACCGTATGTTATTTAACCATTAGATGTAGGTGTGTGTAAGTGTAGCTCGAATACTTCTTATAAAAAAATCATAGTGTATGGAAGATACTGGTTTTGTTACAAAATAAATCTATAAAAATAGTTTAGGGGGTTGGAGAAGCAAAATAAAACATAAGAACACAAGAGAAAACACTACCTTTAAAACGGGTAAATCTTTTGGATTTGAGCTCAATGGCTTCTTTGGGAAGACTTCTGCCCAAATTGAGGCTTCTAGGAGTAAGATCGGGATGTGGAGAGAAAAAATGAGCAAGTTTTGGACGAGCCAAAGGCTTGATAGGTGTGGGTAAGGAGGTAGAGGTGGGGGCCTTTTATAAGAGGAGAGGAGGGTCACTCTTGGAAAGTTACAAAATGTTAATTTATTTTCAAATGGGTTTTGGATTTTAAAGGTCCCACATTGATGTATTTTGAGTATAAGGTGATAAGGGTTCGAAATATACTCATCCAATAGGTTTTTGACAAGTGTAGGTCTTAGATTTTACATTATCTTTTTATTTTATTAAAATTGTTAAATAATGAGGTAATCGCTGCATCATCATGATGTCATAAATAATTTAATTTATTTAATGTCTAAAAATTATGAAAAATATAAGATGATGTAGGAAATATTTTTATATTTCCAATGAATAATTATAGTCCAAAATATCATCTATGTAGACAAAATTAAAAATGTTTTACTCCGGTGATACATTCTTTGTTATATTTACTTTCTTTAAAAAATAAAAAGATAAAAAGTCTCTTTCCCACAAAAGTGATTCCATGGGGTCCCCAAGTTTGGCACAAGGAATCCCATGGTCGGCCATGAGACAACCAGTAGAATTAGGACACATGTTGGTGTCATTTTTATTATTATGATATTATTTTCTTATCCTTAACTACCCGATTAATCATTAATCAAGATAATTAAAGATAATTACCATCATTACTATTCATAATGTCCAAAAACAAAAGAGACTTGATTACATAATTTGGACCTTCTGATTACAAATATGTAATCCATTCTACAAAATTCCAAACACAGAAATTGTAATAATTAATTTCAAAATAATTCTCGTTGTCAAAACAGTGGGTTTTTTGAAACAATATCTATGAAAAGTTTGGCATTAGTTTATGCCCAATTCCAAAGTGAAATTAATCCTAATGACCACCATTGGATTAAATGGTAAAAATATATTCTATTTACATTTTAAGGCCAATTAAAAATATAATCTAGCCACATAATTAAATTAGATGAAAAAGCAGTTTTGATGTAAAATGCAGTATTTTTCACTATTCATTAAAAAATGATCATTGTCAGAAAAATACCAAAAAATTATCCATTGTAAATTTAAATGTCCCAATCATAAATAATAAGTTTATTTTTACAAATAGAGCTTACAAAATTTTCAAAAGTTTTATTTAAAAATGGTTTTCCATCAAAAGGTAGTAAAACAATCTTTTAAAAATATTAGTGTATTTCATGCTTACGATTGGATTTTTTCTCATTTTAAGCCCCTAAACACTATCTAATTAATAAATAGATATATATAAAAATATCTATTATTCATTACTTACTTGGGATGTTACAATCAACCCTCTCATAATTTTTTCCATAGGATGTGAATCAATTGATTCCAGTTGTGATTGAGTAATTTTAAAGTTGGTGGTTTGGATTTGGGTGAAATTTTTCTTATTGGAACTATTGATGAAGATAAATTTCTTTAAATATTTATGTGAAATGTTGGGGTAAGAAAATTTATTTTCTTTTCTTTAGAAATAATCATAGAAAATATTAAATGTCGTAATTATAGAGGGTCAAACAATATATGAATGTATCAGTAGCCTCTTTATAAATGAAATATTTTATAGATATTTAATTGTTGAATATAGATTCAATTGGGTGTTGTAGAACTAGAGTAGTTTTTTTAGATTTATTGAATCATGTGATATCTGTCAAGAATTTCCTTTGATACATCATACATTCTTTCAGTTAAATATGGAATTATATTCATGTGTTATGATTTATTCATTTCTTATTTATTCATTTTTTCATTAATGGATCTCATATTTTCTTTTACTAATTATGTAAAATAAATATACTAATACCTCCCACTGATATAGACTATATATCATCAGAACTAGTGTCCAACCCATAGAATATTATAGATTTGCATCGAGTATCATCATAACTATATTCATTGATGGCCTAGTAGGCGAACTAATCGATGGGGATGTGGGGGAGGGTTTTTATAACATATTCTGTTGTGAGGATATTTCCCCATATCTTTTATTTTTGGGTGGCCAGTAAACTATCATAATTCTTATACAATTTTATTATGAGATTTCTATTTATATAGGTGGATAAACAGAAATTACCACTTATATTAATGTAACACTCGTGTAGGGGTTAGTAGAGGATATGGGTGGTTGTATGTATTGGAATAATGGTCTAATTTATGTTATACAAACAATAAGGCCATGTTTGGGTGGTCAATATATGGAGCTCACAAATGGTCCAGACGATATAAGAAATTAAAAATTACTCATTGGTGAATTCATTAGATTATTCAATGATCTGGGGATTAGGTTTATGTAATCACAAATGGTAGGTTGAATAATTTACTCTAGGATCAAACAGATGACGAAAATGGTGATTCTACTATAATATGTTTATTTTTTATTACATTGATTATATTTATAAAATATTTTATATTTTTTCATATCATTCATTAAATTATTCTGATGGGGTTCCTTGATTATGATTAGAAGTAATGTTTTCTTACAGAATTATACCCATTGATGCACGACTTGGAAAGAGTTAGATCATATTTTGAAATTAAAAATGTGTGTCAAAAAATTGGCTAATATAAAAATATATTTAATTTACTTAATCTATATATGGAAAAAATTTAAACCATATCCTTATGGTTTCACAAATGTTTTTATATTATTTACTTGATTAGATCGTGATGTCTGTGACAGTTTCATCTCTCATGTGGAAAATGTATCCTATAGTGGATAATGGGATATACAGAAAAGTAGAGGGGCACATGATAATAATCAAAAGGGGCCATCACAGGAAATGTTGGATGAAAGTTTATATCAAAAGTTTTCTAGAATGTCCCATATAATATCACCCTAGTATTAGATGAATAATTAAATGTTTTCCATGATGATTTTTTTGGTTTTTCTATTAGATTGAGGCCATTATCAGGAATTAAAATATGTTTTTTGTAGATAATATATGAATTCATTCTTATATAATTTGATTTTTAGAAGAGATAACTATACTTATTTCAAGATGAACTAGAGTTAAATGGTTTTACTCACATGATTAACTATTTATACAGTGATCATACAATTTCCACAAATTAAAATTGATCTTGTCTTGATATTGATTATGGATTGAAAAAGCTGAAACCATTTATGGTAATGTATATTTACCAAATACTAAGGATTGTCAATTTTCTAATTAAAAAAATTAAGTGTGAATTGTACACAATTAAAACTTATAGGAATTTATAAAAGGAAAGAAAAATTTTTGTATTACATGATGTTCATTACCCTTTCACCAAAATGAGAATAAATTAATGTAACAAACTCATACCCAAATAAATGAAACATAACAAGACATTAGTGAGGATCGCAATAGTATGATGTTATATTATCCATCGTGACAAATATAAATTCCTATCGCAATTCGATTTAGATATCTAATTGTATCCCAATTCAAAAATCAAATTATAGTCTACATGCGCACTAGAGAAGCAGCAAACATGATAACACTAAAAAATAATTTAAATTTTGGGAGGACATCAGTATGACAGAGCATCCATGACATCACAACCATAACAATCCATTTGATTTTGGAATGATAGACTATGGGAGAGAGTGCAAGAATCCATTTGATATTTGAATATAGAAAAAACATGACATTACTTTGAGGAAGATTATACATTAATAATACTCTATAAGGATCCAAATATTTCCAATTAGAGAAACTTCCAGAGGTCATGAAAGTACTATAGAAAATTCCTAAACAGCAAAAAAAATATCAAGAAGAAATTCGCCACCTGTCATGAACTAGCCTGAATAACCCAGTTACATGATAACCAAACATGCCCTAAAATTAAACGAAGGTCATTACCAATCCCCATAGACTAGAGACTAGAACCTGACATTATACAACATACATGTGGGAATTATTTGTCCACCAGAATGTGGAAGTGAAAGATAAAAGATATTATGCATTTCAATAGGAAAGCTCAACTAGGATAAAAAGGTACCAAATAACAAAGAGGTGTAAATGAAAAAGTACTACAACCCAATGTACTAATCAATAAAATATCAAAATGATACATAAGGGCACTCAACAACTAGATCCACCTCCATGTGATCCCTTCAATTGGATCGATCATAGAAGAAAAAAGTCTAAAAACACCTGAAAGAAAAAAAATTGGTTGTGAAGCCAAGGATAGTAGGATACCACTAAATATTTCCTAAAATATGCAAAAATGTTGATTTCCCAAATGAATTATTTTAGTTTTTTCAGAATAAATAGGTTTTGAAATTAAAAATCATATGTATACAAAACATTCTATATATTTTCAAAATGATGGAAAATTAATTCAAATCAAAGGATTATTATTTCAAGGGATCTAATATTTCTAAAACAATTGATTAAGTATTGAATTTATATTAAACATTATATACAAATTCACCTGGCATGTAAAGTAGTCCAATCAACATTAGCATACTTTTTTATCTCTTGTATAAATATACATGCGAGCCATTTGGTAATATAAAAAAAGGTTCAATATTTTTGACCACCTATAAGATTCATATCACTCTATGTAATGAAATAAAAATGTGTTTACACATGAACCTATGATACTGTCCAATCGTTACATGTCACCAACCCATCGAGGATATGACCTGCCGTAAGTATTTTTTTAGAATATTGTCATAGCATAGAGTGTATCCAAATAACATAACGACGATCTATGGAGTTCATGCACTCTTATATGATAGGTGAACTACATTAATATTTTTAAATACAATCCATCCCATTCAACCATTTTAAAAAATTCAAATCTCATTCTACTTAAAACCAAAACACGTTTTATTCAAGAACATGCCTTTTTCATAAGATAAGACAACTAGGTTTCAATCAAATCATTTTATGTGAACATCATTAGTTTGAAATAAATACAAAACTAATTCAATATTTTTCATAATTAATTTCCACAATTAAATTAAAAATTTTAATTAAAAATATTTCCAACAAATCACTAGTTTAAATTCAACAATTTAAATCATCCAATTTCCATAAACCCACCCCAATTACAATTGAATTGGGGTATTTCTATATTTTCATGGAAAACCATTTAAAATATCCCAATTCAATGGAATTAGGTATTATCAAAGCAATCAACTTCATGGATGATAATTTGAATTTAAATCATCCATTGGAATAAATCAAGCAATACGATGGTAATCAATTTGGAAAATCTGGATGGAACAACCTACCACTTTTTTGAAGAACGATACTCACATTGACACCCATAAATAATAATGAAGGTGTAGAAGGCATCAAAACACTACGTAGTATCATGATACAACACAACAAGACATGGTTCCATTTTTAAAAAGATTATCCATTGAAAACCCAAGAGGAGAGGAGGTGATAAACATGAATAATGAGAGTGATAAAATACCCATGAATCACAATACAAGAGGAATGAAGATCTTAATCCCTTTGGAACGATTTTAAAGGAGTTGAGTCTCTCAAAAATGCACCATAACTTCTCTAGGTCAAGAAAAATTGTGTATGTAATCAAAAAAACTAATAAAAATCTCCAATCATGTGACATTAAGTTGGGCGCAAGCCATGTCATGACATCTACGAAGGGGTCATGACGTGTAGGTTATTCTAGATAAGTATGCCAAAAAAACCATCTTCTTGGGATGAAAAACTAATACTTAATACCTTAATGATGTGTATCATAGGTACCCAGTGTGTACCAGCACACGACCTTATCTCCCCATTCATGGTGTGATCTCTTAATCCATGACATGTAACTAGAAACAACTACACAATCTGTAGTTATGTGACACGGTGTGTACCTATTCTGTAGTCTTCAGTAAACCCAAAAAAAATTAAATAAAAGTTATTATAGAAAAATGAAAACTTATAATAGTTGAAGAATTACCTGATCAGGGTAAAATAATATTTTAACCTCCCCAGTATTAAAACATATTTACCCAGAAGGCCTATGAAGAAACTCTCGTGAAAAAGAGATGATGCCACAACTTTCGCGCCAGTGCCTCACATTCCCCTATCCTGTGATTATCAACTACATGCTGACATTGAACAAGAACCAATGTTATCATACTCCCATGATGTAAATTGGTTTCAGAATGAACTATCTTGATTGATCATTCAATCAATGATAAATCATTCTCAATCTCAAGATCACTCCATCTCAAAACCTGAAATATGTCAGATAGATGCATTTATAGCTGTGATACATGGAACACTCTAAGTATTGAAGTCATATGTGGTGGAAGTACCAAATAGTACTCATCCTTACCCATCTTTTCAAAATCCTCTAACAGCACCACAAATAATGGAGATATCATCCCTTGGTTCGCATAACATTGATGACCCAATCAGACTGAGACTTTCATGATGATCAGGTTACCAACTGAAAACTCAAAAGTTCTACGGAAATGATCAAGATAAGTCATATATCATCTTTTTGTTGTCAAAATCCTCTGATTTATCTGCTGAATCATTTTTTGGTATCTTCCACTAAACTTTGTCCATCCAAATAACGTTTACAGACCTCTCACAAACACAACTGATACATACAAGTCCAACTATACAAGGCCTCAAAAGATGGCATTCTGATTGCGTATAGGTAATTGTTGTTTTTAGAAAACTCAAAAATAACCACGTGATCAACCCTTACCCCACTGAAGTTAAAGAAAGATGCACAATTCATATCCTCATGAATAATTTTAGCTCTTTTTATCTGGAAATTTGTCTATGGATGGTAGGTCGTGCTCTAATGAACCTAATATCCCAGTGCCTCATGAAGGCCTCTACAAAAGTGAGAAGTGAACCAAGGATCACTAATAGAGACAATAACATATGGAATTCCATGTAAAAAACATACTTTTTCACAAAGAAATTGCCCAACTCTTCAATATTTGTCATATCCCAAATGGGTATAAAGTGATCAAACGTTGTATGCCCAACAATCACAACCTATATTTCATTCTTCATTCTATGGGTACAAGGAAACCCAACCACAATGTCCATAGAGATATCATACCACTTACATGTAGGGAGTGGAAGTGGTTGACATAAAATTGAAGTTTTTTGCTACTTGGATTCCACTTGTTTGAACGTATAACAATGAGAGTCAAACTCGGAAATTCCACATCTCTTACCTAGCCACCAGAAATTCCACCTCATCTAATAGAACATCTTAGGAATTCCTATGTGCATAACCCACTAACAATTGTGGAAATCCCCCATCACTATCTTTTCTTCCTCTAACAAAACAATGAAGCAGTTTTGATAGTATAGAACACCCTTTTTGGAGAACGACAACCAGGAAACATTCTCTCAACTGTAAAGGGATTATATGGTGATATAGAACAAATTATCAAGACCTTGTTCTTGAAGAATCATCTCGAGAATAAATTATTCCAACTGAACAGTGGATAAATAGAGAATCATCCCATGCCTTTTCAACTCCAATATGCAACTATGCCAAGAGAGCTAATAAATTCCACTCTTCTGAATATTTATTCACTTCCTGGTTTAGATGTTTGTTTCTCATTGAATCAAAAACAAAATTTCCTTTCTTAGTGGTATTGGAGATTGAAAATTCAACATATTACATGTACTCCGCCTAATTCCTCTTCAAAATATTCTAATATTTTTTTAATAAGATATAACTCGGGATTTTGAGTTCTTAATACATCGTAAACCATTCTCTAAAAAGGTAGTGTTACCACATTTTAAGAGAGGGCATCACAACTGAATGTTCTTCTTCATGGGTAGGATAATTATGCTCATGTAGCCTAAGTAGATGAGATCCATATTCTACTACATGATGACCCAGTTTAAGAACACCCAGAACAGGATGCATCACAAAATAACACACAACCCTGCACGGCTTCTAAAAGTGTTAACACTGTTGCAGTAGTCAATAATAATTTTAAAATGAAAAATAACTCTGTAATTTATCATCCCACTCACAAATTACCCCTTTCTGTGTCAGATCAGTCATAGGAGAATCCAACTTTGAGAAGTCCTTCACGAACCTACGGTGATATCCACCTAATCCCAAGAAGCTCTAGATCTCGAAGACATTTTGTGATTACTCCAACATCATAAAAAATTTCACGTTATCAATATAAACACATACACCATGTTAAGACACCACATGTCCCAATAATTTCACTTCCCAAATCCAAAATTCATACATGATTACTTGTCAAAATGGTTGTCATTTCTTAATAGATTCATAAGTATTATCTGATGTTGCCCATGATCCTCTTCTGGCATGGGGTAAACAATAATGTCCTCAATGAATTCTAACACAATGGAATCCAGATACTAATAGAAAATCATGGTCATTGAATCTACAAAACTACAAGAGCTCTTTTCAGGTCAAAAGGCTTAACGATGTTCTCAAAGTGCCCATACCTACTCTTAAATGTTATCTTCAGAATGTTAGATTATTTTATCCTCAACTGATGGAAACCAAATCAATGGTCTATCATTGAAAACAACATAACCCATTTTAGTTGATCAAACAAATATTCAATCTATGGCATCATATATTTTTTATTTATTGTAACATGATTGATATTTTCTTTAATAAACACATATGTGAAGAGAATCATTATCCTTCTTAGAAAAGACAGATGCCACTACTCATGGTGACTCACATGGATGAATAAAGACATAATAAAGAATATCATTCAACCATGACTTCAACTATTTTAGATCAGATAGTGACATATGGTAAGATGAGATAAAGACTGGTTGAGTAATATACATTAAGTTAATAGAAATTTGAACCTCTCTCACTGGTTCCAGCCTGAAGAATCTAAAAGGAAGATGTCGAAAACACGACAAAACTAGAGGAAGTTAACAATCCATTGAATCTTTCTCCACGTTTTAAAAAAACACTAATATCAATTTCCCCAAATCTGGATAAGTTGGTTCGTCCTTACTCAACCTTTGTTCCCATTCTCCTTGGAAAACAAGAGGCATACTACTATGTGTATTAATGTAGACGCGTAAAAGATAAAAATCAGTTCGGCATTGGTTGGTAATGATCCAATACATCCCGAATATGATGTCAAGATATTTTAAATCAATAACTAGAAAAATCCAATCTAGGTCAACATCAGATGGAGAGAAGACACATGCGGGACTACAGAGTCCATGATCTATCATCATACCAAGGGTGGAGCAATATCCATTGCACAATATTTTTTCTCCTTAAAATGATTTAGTTGATTAAGGATATCTGTAACACCCCAAGTAAATAAAGAATATGAAATTATCATATTTATCCATATTTTTGAATAAAATATTAATATTACTTTAAAGGGGATTCTATGCTCGATGGCGTACCCAATACACAACAACGAGTTTGTTGGGAATCTTACGTTGCGCTCTAATAATAAAATAATATTATTTTAAATGGTAGTTAACGCCTAACCGTTGTAATGGCGGGAATGAAAAGAAATAACTAAAAAATGATTATATATGTTTGTCAAATATTTTTACTCTTTACAATAAGTGTTAGAGTATTAAAAATGTGAATTAATCCAATTATAAGCGTAAACGTTCAAATATTCTTTAAAAGGTCGATTAACTGCCTTTTAATGGCGAACCTCTTTTAAATCCAATTTTTGAAAATTTTATAAGCTCTATTTTTAAAAATAAACATATTATTTATGATTGGGACATTGAAATTTACCTTGGGTTATTTTTTGGTATTTTTCTAACAATGTTCATTTTTCAATGAATAGTGAAAAATACTGCATTTTACATCAAAACTGCTTTTTCATATAATTTAATTATATGGTTATATTATATTTTTAATTTGTTTTAATGTGTAATTAGAATATATTTTTACCATGTAATTCTATTATGGTCATTGGGATTAATTTCACTTTTTAATTAGGCATAATCAAGTGCCAAACTTTTCATAAATATTGTTTCTAAAAAAACCCGCTATTTGTTTTGACAACGGGAAGTTTTTTTAAATTAACTATTGCAATTTATGTGTTTGGAATTTGGTAAAATGAATTAAATATTTGGAATCAGAAGTTCCAAATTATGTAATTAAGATTCTTTTGTTTTTTGACATTATGAATAGTAATGACGGTAATTATCTTTAATTATCTTGATTAATGAGTAATTGGGTAGTTAAAGATAATAAGGTAATATCATAATAATAAAAAATGACCACAAAATGTGTCCTAAGGCTACTGGTTGTCTCATGTCCGACCATGGGATTCCTTGTGCCAAACTTGGGGGCCCCATGTAATCACTTTTGTGAGAAAGTGACTTTTTATCTTTTTATTTTTAAAGAATGTTAAATGTAACAAAGAATGTATCACCTAAGTCAAATATTTTAAATTATGTCTAAATAAATGATATTTTGGACTATAAACATTCATTGGAAAGATAAAAATATTTCCTACATCATAGTATTTGTTTTAGAATTTTTAGACATTAAATAAATTAAATTATTTATGACATCATGATGATGTAGCGATGACCTTATTATTTAACGATTTAAATAAAATGGAAAGATAATGTAATATCTAAGACCTACACATGTCCAAAACCGATTGGATGGGTGTATTTAGAACCCTTATCACCTTATCCTAGA
This sequence comes from Viscum album, assembly GCA_963277665.1. NCBI lineage: Eukaryota > Viridiplantae > Streptophyta > Magnoliopsida > Santalales > Viscaceae > Viscum > Viscum album. Next base: position 1,646,292,880 of record OY728145.1, read on the forward strand.
TATACATCAATGTGGGACCATTAAAATCCGAAACTCATTTGAAAATAAAGTTAGATTATATACCTTTCCAAGAGTGCCCCTCCTCTCCTCTTATAAAAGGCCCCCACCTCTACCTCCTTACCCACACACCCAAAGCCTTTGGCTCGGCCAAACCCTGCCCATTTTGTCTCTAAAATTCCCTCTATTACTCTTTTAAGCCTCACTTTGTGCAGAAGTCTTCCCAAGGAAGCCTTTGAGCTCAAACCAAAGAGAGTTACCCGATTTTAAGGTAATGTCTTCACTTGTGTCCTTTTGTTTTATTTTGCTTCTCCAACCCCCTAAACTCTTTTTATTATTTTCTTTTGTAACAAATCCAGTATCTTAAATATACTAGGATGTTTTTATAAGAAGTATTCGAGCTAAACTTACACACAACTTCGTCTAATGGTTAATGAACATATTGTTTCTGTGGTTGGCGATTTTCTGCCTCACGAAACGATGATTGTTCAACATTCTTCTAACACCTTCAAAGGTGGCCATTAAGATGACACTATATTTATATATGATATATAATAAGTTTATGTTTTACTTAATCTTATTTATTTTTCATTTATGGCATACCTTTATGGATTCCATTATGGGTAAACGCGATATCTTCATTTAAGGAAGTGCGGACTATCGCCCCCTCAAAGTGATTTGATTCGTTAATGCCATATGTGGTACGTATAAAGGATATATTTAATTATATTATATGTGATAAAATAATGGAATACTATTATGTATCATTATGTTTTAATTCCATTAAATATGAAATAGAAATGGAAATAGCGTTCATGCGTACGTACGGCTTACCGTCTCCATGAACAGTACATTTTATTTCTTGTCTCAAAATGTTATGTACTATTATAAGTACATATATATAATGGATATATATGTAATATATTACATCTCAATGATTTATATCATTCTGGAATTATAACATATATATATATATATCTCATTTTGTTTTAATTCCATTAATATGAAAAAAAAATTAATGTAGCGTTCATGCGTACGTACGGCCTACCGTCTCCATGAACGGTGCTTTTAATTTTTATCTCCAAATGCTATGGAATAGTATAAAATGAATATATACTGGATATATATGATATTTAAAACATCAATACTATTCTGGATATTATGTACCTATAACTACATGGAAAATTATTTTCCAACAAGTTTAATTTTTGACTCATGTACCAAACATCGACAAAAACGTCTGATATGAACTCATATTATTAACCAATTATTATAACATTAAAATATGTGATATTAACTGAATAATAATCATTATAGGAGTTCCTTAAGAAATTATAAATTGACCAAAGTTTATTATTCAGGAATATAAAGAAACGAACAAGACAAGTCGGACTTGAGGTAAGGGATCATGCTCCTCTCTTTCTTTTTAAGTACACCCTTTTATGTCATTCCATTTAAGCTCATATTTCTTTTGATTGGGATGTTATTTTATATTAATCTTACTGTAATTTTTATGTTCATATGATGAGAGATCCTATTTATTCTCATCAATCCATTTTGGAAGTTTTAATTGGCGTCGTTAGGCTGCCGAGTTTTCGTAAGGGGTTTTTCATCTCACTTTTATTCCCGTGAGATTTATGCTACATCTGCCACAATTTCCTTTGAGTGGTGTATGTACTGCCCATTATTATACACCTTGTGTTGTATAATTTCATTTATGGGTATTCTCATCTTCATTGTATGACCCTTCTTCCATGGGGTGTACGTTTCGAAAGTTACCCAACTCGGTAAAGGGTCCTTTCACCCTCCTCTTTTCAAAAGACTTATTTTGTTATGTCTTTTAATTCACATAGTATTATGTTGGGATATGTTATTCTATATCCTTATTGATTTAAATTTTATGTCAATGTGATGAGATACCCTTTTTATCTCTCATCAACTCATCTTCTGAATTTTGAAGTAATTCCGTTAGGCTGTCGAATTTTACCAAGGGAACTTTTTAACCCAATTTCGATTTCATTGGGTTCAACATGTAGTTATTGAATATGTCATCTTTTGAATATGTTTGAATGACCTTTTATTGTTTTACACTTAATATCCACTTATATTGTGTGTATTTATATTTTTCAAACATAATTTTGAGATTGAATTATCCTTAATTTAAGGATACCTTCTTTATAAGGGAATTCATCACATTTGACATTTCTATTGAGACTTCTTTGTTGTTATGCACAAATTCACTCTTATATGGTGTATATACTGTACTTTGGAATATTATATAATGAATACATTTATTCTCATGATATTATAAAGGTCTGACTAAATGTTATTCCTCAATTATTGTATTTAAGTGTCTCTAATTTTGGTAGAACCCCTTTAACCAAAATATCGCTTTAAATGTTTTAATTATTTGTTCTTATTAATATCCATGTTTTCAAAGTGGTTTTAAGGATTTACTTATATGGATATTAATGGTTTAAAATTTTAAAATCTTCAAGGTGGTATGGGACACTTTGATTCAAAAATCTCTTTATTAAATGTTTTAAATGGTTTTTGAAATGGTTTCTTTTTGAATGGATTCATTATTTCAATATACTAAAATGTTTTATTGTGATTTAAATGTGGAAATGTTATGTTTCCTTTATGAATGTTTTATGTGATACATTAATGTTATGGTGCTTGGGCATTGTTATGAAAACAGGTGGTTCCATGATAAACTAAGGGCGGGTGAGCCCAATATAGCTCTCCAATGCATTGGGTAACACGAAGGAGTGAAACGTTAAGGTTTCTCCGAAGAGATTTAGGGAATATACTGTGGTGGGTATTCCAAAGGTAACCAAGAGGGTTACTCCCTACATAAGAATGTTATGAATTCCTCAAGTTACCTTTTATGTCTTATGATTTCTATGATTTATTCATGATTTGGTGAGGTATGTTAAAGTGCCTATGTTTTATGGGTAAAGTATGATTTCATTCTTATGTATATATGAACTCATGTTTCCATTCCATATTGTTTTTATAACCCTTACTGAGCTTTTTATGCTCATACCAAGTTTTTTTGAAATTTTTTTCACAGGTCAAGGGAAAGTTACATGAAATGATGATAGTGTCAAGGAAGTGTCAAGAAAGAATTCCTGTTTTATTTTAAATATGTTTCCATTGAGGGGAAAAATGAATACTATCTTTTATGTAACCACTTTGTTTAAATGTGGAATTTAATGCATGTTTTATGATCTAATTATCTAAAACTCTAAACTTGAAAAGATCCTCAATGTGTAATCTTGTAATAACTCAAGATTAAGTAAGGTTTAAGGCTGGGGCCTTATAATATCGGATGAAATAAATGAGTGAGATGCACCAGTATCAGAAAGGGAATACAATAATGAGGAAGTAATGATTAGGGTACATCTAATAGTTGCTGGACTCATGTCTGCTTCCTCTAGAAACTCTTCTACTGTAAGAAGAAGCTTCATTCTGAATGAATATGGCTGGAACTTGTTAATCGTTGATCCATTTGATTTCCCTACAATTCAAAGAGGTTATGATCTTGTCCTACTATGTAGAGTATATAACTGATAAACTAACCTCTACAAGTGTCCTGAATTTCCACGTGATCTATAGTTATTGTTTCATCAGTGAAAACAATCTGAGAATTTATTGGCATTCTACATTGGTAGCAAGTAAAAGAACATTATCCAAGATTTGTAGGATGTCAGAAATGAATCTATTTTCATGAACTGTTGTAAGGATTATCTCACATCTCTTTTCATTTATGGAACTAATGCTAACACAAAGACAAAAAGTAACTCCCATCAACATTGACATTCATCCAAGTCCTTCTCTACTATCATCTCCCTATCCAGCACATTAGAATAAGTAGTATGATTTATTATAAAAACCTATGAATGGATATCTGATCAAAGACCCAACTCATTAAATCAATCCTTTTTCCAATCATTAGACACAATATCAATATAAAAATTTACATGCTCGGAAAATAGATTTGTATTCTTAGCCATGATTTTGTAGCCTACTTAAGCATGACGAACCCCTCAGCCTTAGTAAATTCCATCGAATCTTGATACAACTAATGTGTGAAAAAAATAATGAAGTATTTCCAATATAAGACCTCATATTTTCCTAACATCACCATCATGTCCAACTATCTCCTACTTAGCCCCTCTAACAATAAGTTGACACACTCCACACTGATCACTTCAGGTGTCTCCAAGAACTCAAATAGAAGTTCTATTTATCCAAACTATTCCTCAACATGCTGAGGATCAGGGGACCCTTGATGATTGGATGTGTCTAGAGAATGAACTCTTGAGAATGATTCTAAAGTACATCCACCTGAGGTTCCATAGTTGGGGCCTGAGGTGGAACTGGATGTATTGCCTGTCCCTAAACATGGACAATGCGTACAGTCATCTCAACCAGATTTAGATCAACAACATGATTTTCTTACAGAGGTTCATCAACATCCTTTTCCTATATATGATTCACATTTCATCTCATGGGAATGATTTTACACATAATAAATAGATAATAGTAATACACTATAGTGACACTCAAACTATGTAGAAATATAAATGAATATTAGAAAAAAAAGGGACAAAATAGATTTTGACATCAAACTGTCCAAATCACTATAGGGAAAATACTATAAATGATAAATATAACTTCTTTCCTAAACCACCCCTAATGACGTAAGGTTCATTGCAGTGATATTTGGTCATACACTCAATCGAAACTACCTCCTAAGTCCTGACATGATCATAAAAATGCATATTGACTTCATGGGAAATTATAAATAGCCTCATCTAATACCAATTTTCCATGATCCATCCCACATACCTTGGTGAACAAATAACTGAGCTAGCCCTACCATGACATTAAGGGCATTCCCAATCCACATGGGATGGAGACAAGCACCTATAATCATAAAACATAATAGTGGGAATGATTTTTCAACAAGAATGTGGAAGTGAAAGATAAAAAATAGTATTAATATCAATAAGAAAACTCCATTGGGAGAATAAGGTACCCAAATACTAAAAGGCATAAAATCCAAAGTACTAAAACACATATTACTAAAGTGGAAAACAACCCCCAAAGTCCCTAAGAAAACAACTCTCCATGTCCAAATCTCAAAAATTGGATCAACCTCCAAGAGATCATGTCCCTTTGCTCGAGCCTAGAAGAATAAACCCTATAAACACCTGAAGGAAAAAATTAGGATGTGAGCTGAAGCCCCGTAGGATACCAAAAAATATTTTATAACAGATGCCAAATATTGATTTTCAAATAAAAGCATTCAGGTTTTGAGAATTAATTGGTTTGGGAATTCATAATAATGTTTATACATAACAAGCTATACATTTTCAAAATGATTCAAAATACATTCAAAGAACATTATTTTCTTTACAAGATATGGAATTTTTCAAAAGTAATATCTTTAGTAAATTATTTATATTAAACTGATTATATATATTATACAAGAATTTAAATATGTACAAAAAATATTTTCATACATTTATATCTCAAATATAAATAGACTGAAGAAAAACATGGTCATCTCCCAAAAGGATTGATAGTATTAACCGGGTATATTATTCCAAAATCTCTATGTGAATTAATAAATATGGGTTTACACACATCCCTATGATACTGGCCCAAAAGAGACCTGTCACTAAACCATCATGGATGTGACCCGTGACATGTATGTTTTAGAACGTGGTCGTAATGTATACTGTATCCAAATAACGCACTGACTACCAAAGACATGCATGCACTCTTACATGATGGTCGAACTATATAAAGATTAATTAAAATAATATCAATCCCATTTTTCAATTATCAATAATGCCATTTTTATTCCATTTGTAACTAAAACATGTTTTTATAAAAAACATCCCTTTTCATATGATAAAGTCACTGGGTTTCTAACAAGTCATTTTAATCCATTTTATTGATTTTGAAATCCATTAAAAACTAAATACATAAATTTTCAATTAATTTCCACAACTAAATTAATCTATTTAATTGAAAACATTTCCATCGAATTTCTATTATAAATTCAACTATTTAAATCGTCCAATTTCCATAATCCCACCCCAATTCAATTGAATCAGGTGTATTCTATGTTTCCATGACAAAACCATTTAAAATATAACTATTCAATTGAATTGGGTATTATCAATGAAATTGAGAGAATGGTTGAGAATTTGAGTTTTGGACATAAATTGAAATAAATCATGCAATATGATGGTAATCAATTTGAAAAATCAGGATACAACCACCTACCTCTTTCCCGAAGAATGATACTCGCAATGACACCTATCAAAAAAATAGAATGTGTATAAGATACTGAAATTTTACCTAGTAAAAATTCCAACACCATAATAGATAGTCCCATAAATCCCAATATATTCTTTTTAAAACCCTAGTGGAGCGGAAGAGAGAAACATGAATAATGAGGGAGAACACTTACTCGAGAATCACACTGCCAGAAGAACAAAAAACCCAAGCCATTTTGTTATATCCGGATGGAGGTGAGTATATGAAAAATGCGTAAAAACATTTCTAGGTTGAGAAACACAAATTATGGAATGATCAGGACTAAGCGATAAAGATGATCACATGACATTAAGTTGGGAGCGGCCCGCGTAACGATGAGTGCCAAGGGAGAATGACATATATGCCATTATAGATATGTACACTAAAACCCCCATCACCATGGGTTAAAGATGATATTAAATCAATTAACGATGTATGCCTTATGTACATAGTGTGTACCATCTCCCATCCAAATTAACCCACTCACAAAGTGATCTCCCAGTCCAAAACATGCAATAAGCACCGAGTACAAGATGTGTACTTCATGTTACGACGTGAACCAATTCAGTAGTGTATAGTAAACCCATAAAATTTACATAAAAGTATTTTAAACTGAACATGAACATAGAAATGGTGGAAAATTACTTGATCAAGGTAACTGGATGTTATAACCTCCACACTATAAATTGTCTTGTCCCCATAAACCTATGAAGAAACTTCCCTGACAATGATATTAGGCCACTTCTCTCCTATTGGTGCATTTTGTTCCCACATCTCATTATTATCAGCACCATGCTCTCATAGCACACGAAACAAATGTATCACCCTCCCATGAAGTATCATGGAATTATAATCAACAATCCTGACTATTCGTTCAATCAAAGATACATCATGATTGACCTCAATATCATTACATTTAAAAACATGAGATGGATATGATAGATACGTTCTCAGATATGATACACCGATCATGATATTTATCGATGTCATCTTTGGTGGATGTTCCAAATGGTATCAGACCTTTCCCACATGATCATGAACTTCGAATGGTCCCACAAAGAAAGTATTAAGATTCCATTCCATCCAAAGTTTTCGATGTCCCAATCGAAGTGAAGAATTCATGAACACCTGGTCACCAAATATAAACTCCAATGGTTCATGGTGTCGATCAAAAAAAGACTTATATAGGCTTTCTATATTCAAAATCCAATTATGAATCAATTAAATATTTATTTTCATCTCCTACACCAATCTTGGTCCAACCAATGAACTTTCACCGACCTCCGACCAACACAACAGAGACATAAAAGGCTGACCATAATAGTCTTCTAACGGTGTCATTCAGACCACGGACACGTAACCGTTGTTATAAAAGAAATAAACTATCCCCAAATGATCATACCATGCCCCACCGATTTCATGTACACTATTGAAAACAATATCATTGAGAGTATGTATAGCTCTTTCTAACATGCCATACAACTGTGCAGGGTTGGCCTTGTTCAATAAACCCTGAGAGCCCAATACCTCATAAATGCCTCTTCAAAAGGGAGAAGTGAATCGAGGATCCCTATAAGATGCTATAGCAGATGGAAATCCATGAAAATGAACATTATCTTTTAGAAAGAGACTTTCAAGCTCCTCAACATTGGTTGTTTCATGAATGGGTAAAATGTTAGCCGAATTGGTTAGCCTGTAGATCAAAACGAATATTTCATTCTTCTTTTTCAGGGTTTGAGACAACTAAACCACAAAGTATATAGAGATCTCATCCCATATCAATGTAGGCACTGGACATTGTTAATGTAAACCTATAGGTTTTTTGGTGCTCACCTTTCACCTGTTGGCATGATTAGAAATGAGAGGAAAACTCAGCAATGTCACATCACATACCTAGCCACAAAAACTTCAACCTATTGTCATAGAAAAACTTAGTGGATTCATGGTCCGAATCCCACTTAGAATTATCACAATCCCCCATCAGTGCTTTTCATTCCACTAACGGAACTATGTAGTAGTTTCGATATCATAGAACACCCTCTTTGGAGAATGACCACTGGGAAACTATCATCCCACCATAAACAGATTATCTAAATATAGGGAACACAATATCATTCCCTTGATCCTGAATATTAATATTGAGAAATGAATAGTTCAATTGTCCAATGTCTAAAGAAACATCATCCCCATGCTCATTAACACCAATATGAAACTGTGTAAAGAGAGCCATTAAATTTAAATCCACTGAATATTATTTCACAAACAATGTTGGATGTTTCATGCTCAAAGAATCATCAAGACATTCCATTTCCTTGGGGTATAAGTGATGTCAAAGAAAAAATATTTTTTGTAATCTACCCCACACCATTGCATAAGATTGAAATCTTTTGGATAGAATATATAACTCAGGGTCTTCTAGTCTCAATAATCTTAAATTGTTCTGCAAAAAGGTATTGATGTCAACATTTAATCACATCCATCACATATGGATGTTCTAGATCATGGGTAGGATAATTATTCTTGTTTGGTCCAAGCTGGAGAGAAATTTATGCTAATATATGATTACGCTGCATAAAAATGCAACACAAACGAGAACCTGATGCATCACAAAAGACCACATAACCATGCCCGACTACTAGAAGAGTTAACACAAGTGTAGTATTCAACTTAAGTTTCAATAAGGAAAAATCACTATGACATTTATCATTCCAAAAAAAACCACCCCATTCAGGGTAAGAGTAGTTATTAGAGAAAATAACATTGGGAAGTCCTTCATGAACCTACACTAACATTCAGATAATCCCACTAATCTCAAGATCATGAAGACATGTTGTTCTCTATCCCACATCCTAACATCATTCACCTTATTAGGATCAAATTATACACCCTGTTCATACACCTCGTGACCAAAATAATTTCACTTATCTAATACTGAAATCACACATTGAAATCTAGGCATAAAGGTGTTAATTTTTTAGAATAATCAGAACTATTCTCAGATTTTTTCATGATCCTCCTCGGATATGGAATAATAAAAATATCATCAAAAAAAGACAACAAAAAAAGTATCCATATACTCATGGAATATCTTCTTCATTAAATCCACGAAAAATGAAGGAGTATTTTACATGACAAAGAGAATAACAAAATACTCAATGTTCCCATACATGCTCTGAAAGGCGGTTTCATGAATTTCATATAAATTAATCCTCGACTGATGGTAACATGATTAAAGGTCTACCATTGGAAAACACTTCACCCCTTTTACCTGATCTAACATATCGTCAATACATTGAAACAAATATTTTTTCTTTATGGTAACTAAATTAAGATTTCGATAATCAAAAAATAGGTGAATAGAAACATAACCCTTCTTAGAAAAGTGAACCAGCACTACCCAAGGTGACACACATGGATGAATAAAACATCTATCAAGAAGATCATCCAACTAAAGATTCATATCTTTTAGATTGGTTGTTTCCATGTGGTAATAGGTGATAGTGACTGGTTGAGTACAATGAATTATGTTAATAGAAAACTCAACCTCTCTCACTGGTGGAAGACCACAGAAATATAAAGGGAACACATCTGAAAACGTGGTGACCACTAGAGGATGGTCACCAGCCATTGAGTCTTTCTCCATGTCAAAAGAAATCACTAATATCAATTTTACCGTCTCTGGATAATATGTTATGGCTCTTCACGAACATGGATCCCATTAACATTGAAAAAAACTGGCATACCACTAGGTGTAGTAAAGTAGACCCATCGAATATAATAATCAACTCAGGCTTTGTTTCCAATGATCCAATCCATCTCGAACATGGCATAAATATATTTCATATCATGAATTAGAAAACTCCATGTAAGATTTATATCAGATAGGGATAAGACAAATGAAGGACTATGGAGTCCCTTATCTCTCTTCTTACCAAGGGGAGTAGTAATATCCATTGCACAAGAATGTTTCTCCATAGAACGATTTTGCAGATTAACAATACGTGTTGAATTAAAAGAGTTAGATACATTGGTATCAAAAAAGGGAAGTCAATAATGATGAAACAATTGTAATGGTACCTCTCATAGTAGCTGGAATTGTTTCTTCTTCCTATGGAGGTTCTTCCACAATGTGATGAAGCTTTATTCAGGAAGCCTATGGCTGGAACCCTTTTATAATTTAATTATTGGATCACCCTACTGTTTTAGGGGGATATGATGATCATGTCCTAGTGTACAAAGTATAGATGTGGTGTAAGAAGCTCTTCATGTTTCATGAACATCCATACGAGCTACAGTTCTTGGGTGCCTCCACATAAACCCTCCAAGAATGCGATAGATTTCTACACTGCTAGCATATCAAAGAACATATTCCTAGAGATGTATGTGTTGTGGAATAACTCTTCCTACAATAACTTTCATGAGGATCATCACAAATCATTTTTCCTATGATGTAATAGACGCTTCCATTAGGAGAAAAAGGATCTCCCGTCAACCCTGACTTTCCAGCCATGTCCATGTTAACCATCATTGCCCAATCTAGAACATCATCAGAAATAGGCATCCTTCGAAAGAAAACCTAAGAATAGATACCTGATAAAAGTCTGAACTGAAACCTTCTGGAATCTATACTCTCATTAGATACAATCTCACGAGAAAAATGAAAAATCATAGAAATGAAATTTGAATACTCAGTCATTGTTTTATCTACCTACTCAAACATGAAGTACATCACATCCTTTTCCAACCCTAGTGACTCTCGATAGAACTAATGGGTGAATAGAAACATGAATTTTCCCCATTAAGCCCGCATGTCTCTCTATTTTCACTATTATATCCCACCATCTTCGGGTCATTCCTTCCAGCATGATGGTGAAACACTTCACCTTGATCACTTCTAGGGTCTTCAAAAACTCAAACAAACATTCTATGTTTTCCATCCATTCATCATAATGTTGAGGATCGGTGGAGCCTTTGATGGATGGTAGATTCTGGTGAAGGAACCTTGGAGAATGATTCTAAAGAACATCCCCCTGAGGATCCATAGCTTGGTCCTATCATGGAACTCAAGGTGGTGCCTTTCCTAGAGCATGTACAGTGTGCACAATCACTTCAACTGGTTACTATTCAATGAAATGATTTTATTAATGAGGTTCAGCTGCATCCATTTCATATATTCAATTCACACATCTTCTCAGAGGCATGATGCTATATGACATCATCAGACAAAAGGAATATATTGGGTAGATACTCAAAGTGAGTAGAAAAAATTATTATTAAAAGAAGGAAAAAAAATTTTTGATTTCAACCTATCAAAACCACCATAGGAAAATGACTAGAACTAATCAAAAAGATGTATTCCCCTAGCCAATCATGGAGACATAAGGTTCATTACTGTGATATATGGCTAGAAAATGAATATTAACTACCACATATGTCCCAAAAATATCTAAAAAATGCATACTGAATTCAAGGAAAAGGATCAACAGCCTCCTCGGATACCAATTTGTCAAGAACCTTCCTGGGTACTCTAGTAAATTGATAACTATGGTGGCCCTAACATTACATAAAGGTATTTACTAATCCCCATGGTCTGGTGACTAGCACTTGTCATCATAAGACATACAAATGTGAACGATTTTTCTATATAAATGTTGAAGATAAAGATAAATGTTATTATATATATCAATAGGAAAGCTCTACTATGAGGAAAATGTACCAAAATACAAAGATTCACAACAATCAAAGTACTACAACCAAAATTACTAAACATGAAAATAGCTCCAAGGTCCTAAATGGGAAAACACCCCATGTTCAATGCTCAACAGCATGATCGACCTCTAACAGATCACATCCCTTTGTTCAAGTACATAGTAAAAATGTCTACGAACAAAGTTGGGTGTGAGCCAATTCTGAGTAGGATAATACTAAATATTCCATAAAAATGACAAATATATATTTTCCAAATGAAATATTTCATTTATATCAGAATATAAATGTTGCGAAATTAAAATGAATATTTATAAAAAACACGTCTCACATTTTCAAAATGATGGAATATATAATTAATTCAGATACATATCTTAATAAGAGATGGAATATTTATAAAACAACAACATAATTAAATTATTTATATAAAGCAGTTTAAATAAATTTAGAAATCATGTAATCCAGTTCAAACAATATTGGATTACATTTATATCTCAAATAATAATAAAAAAGTGTGAAACATGGTCATATTCTAAAAGGTATGATAGTATTAATCAGCTATAGGATTCGACACTCTCTATATAAACTCAGAAATATGTGTATACACATATCCCTATGACAGTGGCCAAATATGTCTCATCACAATGTTGTCGAGGATGTGACATGCAACAAGTATTTTCTATAATGATGTAGTATTGTATAATGTATCCAAATAACTCACTAACTACCTATGGTCTGCATGTACACATACATTATGAGTGAACTATTATAAGACTACATAAAATATAATCAATATAATTATTCCATATCAAAAAAATGACTATTCCTTCCTATTTAAAATAGAAATTTGTTTCATTCTAGACCATGCCTTCTTTAAAAGAGAATACCATGGGCTTTTTATCAAATCATTTTAATCCATTTTCATGAGTCTGAAATCCATTCAAAAATAATTCTACCCGTTTCACAATTAATTACCACAATAAAATTCAAGAATTTAATTGAAATATTTTTCACCAAATACATAATTTAAATTCAACAATTTAAATCATACAATTTTCATGAACCCACACTAATTCAATGGAATTGGTGGATCTCAATGTTTTTGTGCCCAAACCACTTCAAGTATCCCAATTCAATGGAATTGGGTATCATCAAAGTAATTAAAATGAATGTTGAGCATTTGAATTTAAATAATAAATTAAAATAAATCATTCAATATGATGGTAATCGATTTGGAAAATCGGGATGGAACCACATACCTCTTTCTAGTAGAAAGATACTCGCAACGACACCCATCAACAAGAATGAAGGTGTAAAAGACCACAAGACACAATATAGTAGCAATATTTGACACAACTATACATGGGTCCATCAATCCCAAGATTATCCATTATAATCCCAAGAAGAGAGGATGAGAGAACGTTGAATAACAAGGGGGAACAGTTACCCAGGAATCGCACCTCAAGAAGAATGAACATCCTATGCTGTTAGGTTCAATATAGAAGGAGTTGAGTCTCTAAAAAATGTACCAGATCACCTATTGGTCGAGATCCATGATGTCTTGAATGAAAAGAACTGAGCGAAAGAAGATAAATTCATGAAATTAAGATAGGTGTGAAACGTTTCATGATGTGTACCAAGGGGTCACAACATGTAGGCCACACTGGATAATTACACCAAAAATCTCATCATCTCAGGTTGAACAACTGACATTTAATCCCTTCAGGATGTGAACCTCAGGTACATGGGATATACCATCTCACAGTATTTACCTATTATTCTTTCTATATTAAAATAAAAAATACTTAAAATGATTTTTAACCGATATGGAACATAGAAAAGGTGGAAAATTCCATGATCAAGGTAACGAGATGTTACACCACCAAAGTTGTTCAATATAACCAATTTAGAATCCAAATAGTTTCACATTAATTAAATATGTACCATAGTGAACAACATCTAAAAACATCTCTGATTATAAATTAAACCAATTCAGATCATAAGAACAACTCCCAAAGTATAAATCAGAACATCCACTCATCCATCACGAACCATAAGTTAGGAAAACAAATATGCATCCCAAATAAAACTAAGATATGTCTACTTGAGGGGAATAGGGACACTTCTATTGAATATACTAGAATTTAAAATTTTGATCCTTCTTAAACTCCTCTACAACCATGATAAACATTCTCTTTTGGACAAGACGAGAAGTATCAACAGTCATGTCCACATTTTTTTACTATCGAAATGTAGTTGTGTCATTCTCTTCGAACAAAGATTCAAGTTCTTTTGAAAACTCCAATTTCATTTCTATTTGATAATAATATCTAAATTCATGTGCATTCTCATCATCCTCACTAGAATAATTTTTTAAATATGTTGATTAATATGAGTCAGAGGATTTAAAAATCTTTTCTGAAGGCATGGGATGTTGTTCAATAATATCTTGTCCATCACTATTGTTAGAAAGGGACCACATGATAGTTGTTCACTCAGTTTTAGTGTGCTCCCTACTATTTGAGTTTTTCTAGCACTCAGAGTGATAATTCCATCAATTTCCGCGAATTATTTATTTCATTATCAATCCCTTGATTTTAAAAATTATTCCTCAAGTTGACAATATTCATAAAGTTTATCTTCAATAGACTCATCCATGTAAGATTGGACCTCCTCTTTTTCTCCATGATCACTATTATTTGTCTTTATAATATGAGTATCTGTTCTAGGAGTCAAATCATTAAATTCTTTAGAGTTTTTATCATATTTAACTTGCCAAAAAATTGAGGGAATCAGAGAAATTGAAGTACCCACTGTGTTAATATTGTCATTATTATCCACAGTGTTTCATGTCTGAATATTTTTTGAGGTTTCCTTTTCATCACAAAGTGAATTTAAGTTAGGGAGAGGGTGTGAAAGGACCCTTTAACACACACAGTCACCTATATGATGTCCAGTTTTAGAACATTTTTAACATTTAATAGGAAAATTCTCAAATTCTACCTCCTGCATAAAGCCTTTAAAACCATTTTGATGCCAAAATCGAGAGGGAAACTATTGAAATATGTCAATTTTAGTGTGAACATGATTAACTGAATTTTGAGACAATTTAATAGTCATATATTAGACTTTAGTAGGATGGAAGAAATAGACTAGTTGTGGAGAAGGAAACATTATAATTATGAATTTGTTATGGGAGTCCCAGGAAACCCAAAAATAGAGGGACAATAGATAGTAACGAATCAATATAGAAATCTAGTGAAAATTTCATGACATTCATGAAATAGCCAACGAAGGACTAGGATCCTCTCACCCAAATCCTATAATTATCATTTTTAGTGAAAAAGATAAATAGAATATGAATGGAGTTCACCAAAAGAATTAGAAATTATCAAACACTATGTTTTCTAGGGTTTTAAATAGAAACACTATTGATGGTCTTATCTTGTTGAAATTTCTAACCAGCATAAAGAAAATGTCTAAAGAAAGAAGTTGTACCTATTCATATGAGATAGAAATTTATAAAAAACCTCGATTTCAGTATTTAATTTGTTCAATGTACTATGAGGAGTTCAATTCATCCATGGAAACTTGACATGCGATAACATAAGTGAACGGTCTATAGTTATTGTTCCCTTCCGGTTCGTACTCACTATGATTATGGTTTCTTATCCATTCCATCGAGTGTTGAAAATCTTGCTCGAACTATGTTTTCATCCTCATTATAAGATGGTTTGTTAATCTATTTGACTAGTTTATTATAATGTGATTGTTCAAAATAATAATTTATTATAAAAAAATAATTAGTTACAAGTAGCACTGTTGGATATAAAAATAATACTATTTATCAGCAGGGATGGGTTGGTTGAGTAATTTTTGAAACTATTTTGTTCTATTAATTTGTTGATGGTGTCCATATCTATCTTGAATTGTATTATTTATCACTATGTGGACATTTTTTTCTTGGTGTTTCACTATCACACATTACAATACTCAAGGTTAAAGTTATAACAACCCTTCTTTTTATTATACACATAAACATGATTAGTTACAATAAACTATTGACATGATAAAACAAAGAAGATTGATATGTCTAGTTTCTTTGGGGATTAGGATCATTAATATAAAACTCTAAAAATAAAACGCTGCATCTTTATTGAAAACATCATTTACTTCACCACTAAATTCCTTTGTACATAAATTTTCATGGGATAATCTGAGGACATGAATATGAAAAGGGTGAGCTATAATGTATTATAATGGTGTAAACTGGGAATAAAATGATGAATAAAATACATGTTAAGAAATAGTAATGTCAATGGATCATAAGAGATACATGAACATAAAGACCTGATATAGCATGTTTATCCCAACATGGAAATGAGGCAACAACAATTAACATGGTATTAGGATGAGCTAGGTATCATTACACATGGATCATGAGTAAAAACTAATTACACATGAAATAGAATGAGTAAACCCTCATTTCCCTATAAGTATCATGATACTAATTTTTACCCAATGCATTGGAGTGATATCATGGAACACCCTTTGTGAACATTTCATTTATCACATAAGTTTTTCACAAGGATAATATAACATAGATTCATAAAACATCATCATTTATTCCAAGATAAATGAATGTATAATTCATACATGAACCTCTATAATAAATAATTAAATGGGAATAAAGGTGATTAACCTTGATAGAGAAATGATAATGATATTCAATACACAATGTCTTTGGCTTGTAAAATTGTAGTACAATTTCGACAGCATAACGACGTGACATAAGAGGTCATAAAAATGGATGATGTGATAAAAAGGGGTATATAATCATATGTACATGAAATGGATAGTATGGGGGTCATATAGATACATGTCCCAACATATGTAATTGATTTTGGATTCATAAAACAAAATAATTTCTTCAATGTGAATGAGGAGAGAGAAATTCATTATGGGATTTTGGTGTGGTAACAGGTGTACATGGGAGGCCTTAATGAGAGAGAAAAGGGTATCTCTTCATGAAAACATAAATAGGTAAATATGAAGGAGGTGATAAATCATAAACCATCATTTTTAATTGAAATTAAATTGGTATAACCACATAATGAAATTTGGATGAAAAAGAGAATGGAAGAAATCCCTTATTTGGAAGTGTGATTCCAAAGGCTTCAAAGGGGCTTGGGAGAGTCTTCTTGGGAGATTGGGGCACTGTTGGAAGATTTTAGAGAGCACAGTTCAGGGGTTTGTTCACCTCCAAATTCATGGTGTGAAGAGGAAGTGGTAGTTTGGGTTGACTTATATTAGAAAGGAGTGGGACTTCATTATTATTCGGGTTTTCGACACCACACATAAAACTAATTAAAACCAAAAACCAAACCATGGGTTTTAGCCATGTTTTTTCCAAAGTGGAATGGGAAAATTATTTTATAAGTCCAATATCCAAAATTCATAAAAATATTAGGATTTTTTATGTGGAGATGAGTCACACTCTCAAGGAAATCAATTTAAAATTTTAATATGTTTTATAACTATTGGAGGGTCCACTAAGGCTTTGTAAAATAAATAGAACAAAAATAAAATCACATTATATTAATGGAAAAACATATATTGGACGAAAATCTCATTTATAATATTTTATTACATCACTAATTGGTCATTATGATGTAATAAAATACATTATATAAATAAACGCTATTTAATTTTTACACAAAAACTTTTTTATCTCAGAAAATTATGAAAAAGTCACCATTGAAAAATTTAGACATCCCGATTCCAAAAATAAAACTCATTTTATATGAATAATTTTCTAAATATTTGAATTTTTACTTTTTATATAAAGACTATCACTTATCAAAAATTCACGGAATTTAACAAAAACGTCTTTCAAACCATAATAAAAATTAAAATTGTATTCATAATAATTTTATGATCATTTATAATTAAAAAAAGTTATTTATTAAAAATATTTTTCAAAAATATTATTTTATTAAAATGTCTATAAATTCATCAAAATTTATTTCTTAGTTTAATATATACTAAAATAAAACTATTTTTTAAAAAAACTATTTACAAAGAAACACACATAACATGAAAGTATATTCTCAAAAAATAATGTAGATAATATTAAAGCAAGGGTCTTGTTACATAACCCCTTACAACAACTACAAAATACTGAAGGGTATTGTGTGCGATGGTTACACACACTTGGGATGGGTCAGATAACATTGCATGGGAGGCACTCTTTATGAACTACCACTCCTCCCGTAGGTGGTTCTGCTCAAGCATAGCATTTTGAATCTTGGTTTTTGGAATGGTCAAGATAAAATCCCAATGACTCCATCTCATATCCACACATCAAAAAGTGGGGTTTGTAAGGATAAACTCAACAATATGAGGCCATAACTTCATTTTTCTGAGTAAATTGGAATTTTTAAATGCCTATATTTATACTAATCATCTGATAGCTATTTAATGTAAATATAAGCAATGATCACAATTCATAACAGTATTTTGAAATCCAAAAACATAAAAAAATGATGTAAATATATTATATAACCATTTTATATAATAATTCATTTAATTAGATCAAGATAAATATTCATTGATAAATGTTTGGGTCATTACAATCTCCACTGCTTATTAAATTTCTCCCTCAAAATTTCCTTTTCCCATACTAAAACATGTTTGAGTAACACAGTTTCATCACTTAGTTTGATTCACATGTTGACACTTCAAACATGTGTTTTTTCCAAAACACCTTGACGAGGGGTATTGCCTTATTTCGAAAAACTATTTCCCAATAATTTAATATATTTACCGGATTTTCTTAAAAGGAGAGGTCGTTCTCAAATGGAACCACCTCTAGATTGGGTGCTTGTGGTGGGTCAGGTACGTATTTCATCAAGAGTGATGCATGTAATTC
This sequence comes from Viscum album, assembly GCA_963277665.1. Lineage (NCBI taxonomy): Eukaryota > Viridiplantae > Streptophyta > Magnoliopsida > Santalales > Viscaceae > Viscum > Viscum album. The sequence goes on from OY728145.1 coordinate 1,646,311,853, forward strand.
GTCATGTACTTGGGAGAAGATTGGTGGGAGTTCTAGTAAATAGGGCACATTCACAATGAGATAAAGGATCTCAAAAGGGAAGATATACCTTGGACTAATCATTCCCTAGTTACAGAATATCATAACCCTCTTCCACATTGATATGTAGATGAATAGCATGTCTCCGACATCAAAATCTAGGCCTCATCGACAATTATAAGAATAAATTTTTTGTCAACTCTAATCTGAATTAATGTGCTACTGGATGGTCTCAACCTTCTCTACCATTTATGAAACCATATCTAGACCTAGAAAATTTCTCCCCCCAACTTCATCCCAAAATTCCACTATTCTATACCTCTTACTATACTTTTCTTCATAGGGATCCATTTGGATGATAGAGTGGAAATGGTTTCTGTAAGAGAACTCAACCAGTGGAAGATTATTATCCCATCATCCATTGAAGTCCATTGAGAACGCTCTTAGCATATCCTGATGTGTGTGGATAGTCCACTCAGATTGGCCATTAGTTTGAAGATGATAATTTATATTGAAGTTCATCCCAGAATCTAGAGTATTTAGAAGACTCTTCCAAAACGTAGAAGTGAATCCTGGATCTCGATCCACTACAATGGATATTGGTAATCCATGCAGCCTTACCATGTATATGATGTATATTAGTGATAGTTTATCCAGTGGGAAATAATCCCCAATTGCAATGATATGTGCAGCCTTAGTAAAACCATCCACAAAACCCATATAGCATTGTTTCCTTTAGATGTCTTCTGAGGTCCGGAGACATAGTATGTGGTGATATTCTCAGATTTCCTTGATTGTATGAGTAATGGTTTTATAATCCCCTTATGATTCTGCCTCTCAAACATTACTTTATGACATACCATACACATTGATGTATACTTAACAATATCCCTCTTCATTTTATCCCACCAATAATGCTCTCATAGATCTAGAAAAGTCATTGTGTTTCTTGGGTGAATAGGGAAATTCAAACTATTTGCATCATCCAAAAGTTATTTCTTTAACCCCTGATTTTAGGGAACACAAATTATTTTCGCAAAAAATTACAATTTATTCTTTATTAACAATGAACTCTGATGATTTCCCTTTTCAGATAGTTTCCACATTCATTTGAATTCCCACAGCATCCATTTGAGCATCCATTAACATTTCCAAAAGAGGTGGTTGAGAAATCATTTGTAAAAGGATTGATGATTTTTCATTCATTATGATTCCCATGTCCATATTTATCAAATCAATGAATATTGGATCCTTTTCAATTCTCATCAATGATATAATTTTTTTGTCTTCTTTACTTAGATAATATGTCAATGTATTCTTTTTCACATGGTGGTAATGTATTGAGTGGTCATATTATTTGATATACTCTAACCAACTTCTTTGGAAAATATTCAACTATTTCTATGTGAATATATACTTGAGGATTTTTTGATATGTTTATATTTCATATTTATCCACAAATAGTTAATGCCTCAAAATTTTTAAAGTGAAGATCATTACAGTAAGATCCAGATCATGTGTAAGATAGTTTTTCTCCTATTATTATAATTTCCTTGCTGCAAATTCAATGACATTGTCATTTTTCATCAACACACAACCCTGACCATTCTTCAAAGAATCACTATGTAACATAATATGTTCTCCACTTTTAGGTAGTGTGAGAACAGGTGCCGTAAAAATCCTCCTTTTCAACTCCTTGAATCTCTCTTTACATTCATCACTCTATGAAAACACTAATCATGTCTAAGTTATATTGGAATGTGGGTTGGAATGTCATGAGAAATTTCCCACAAATTGGGGATAATATCCAGCTAACCCTAGGATGCTATAGATATTTTTAACAAATGTGGGCCCAATCTATCCTTAAATTGAAGAAATCATGGAGAGATACCCAGATATCCAATTTATTTTGATGATACAACCCAAGATGAGACCTCCTTCAACTAGAACTCACATATTCTGTAATTTTAAAAAAGATTATACTTTTGTAATGTCTATAGTAGAGTTCTTAAATACTCCTTATACCCCTCTTTGGTTTTAAAGTATGTTAGAATAACATCTATAAAGACTATAACAATTTTTTATGTAATATCTAAATAATCTATTCATCAATCCATTGAAGATTGATGGGGAATTGGTGAGTCCGAATGGAATTACTATGAATTCATAGTGCTTGTACCTTGTACAAAAAGTAGTCTTGGGGATATCCTCATCTTCACCCTTACATGGTAATATCCCAACTGCAAATCCACCTTGGAGAATTATATTTTCCCACGTAGTTGTTCGAACAAGTCATCAATTAAAGGATTTGGATACATGTTATTTATCATGATTTTTTTAATCGCATGATATTCAATGCAGATGATCATTAACCCATCATTCTTCTTGTCGAAGAGGACTGGTGCACCCTATGGGGAAGCAGTAGGTTGTATAAACCCTTAATCTATATTCTCCTATAGTTGTTAATTAAACTTCTCAAGCTCCAAAATATCTATTCAATGTGATTTATTTGTTATAGGAAATGCCCCAGGTATAAGGTCAATTGAGAATTCAACCTCTCTTCTAAGAAGAAGACCATAAAATTCCCTAAGAAACACTTCAGTGAATTCCATCACAACAGTCATGTATTCAATGATGGTTTCTTCCCTAGACTCAATCTTCTAAGACAGATATGTGTTATCATAAGGTAGTAATATCCACACTTGTGATGATGGTGCTAAATAAGATTCATCTTCCTCCTTTCACTAATATTGAATCGGGGGTTTATTCTGCAAATAGAGAGTGATTTCCCTCTCGTGGAAATTTATGTTGGATATATATAAGGAAATCCAATCCATGTCTATAATTACATAAAATTCCTCAAGAGGGAGAAAGGTGAGGTTCACTAATAAGTTAAATACACAAATTAGGAGAGGGGAAGAGTTATATTCATGGGTTGCAATGATTTCCTCATTTGTTGTACACACCTACATCTCTGTTTACATGGTTTTTAGCGGTGTTGGGATTGTTCTACTAATATTTTGTGATATAAAAGAATTCATAGAACCAAAATCAAAATGTATGTTCACTATTGTTGAATTAATAACTAGCGTACCTATCACCACTTAATTATCGGGGATCACTTCGGTGTTAGTTATGGAAAAAGATATCCATTGATATCATGCAAGTTGTTAGATGCCTCCAAAATTCCTTAGCATAGGGAACTGATTTTCAAATTTCCCTAGTTCTTTGCAGTTAAAGTAATGAACAACATGTTGAGGGTCAAAAGGATCATTCCACTCCTCTGTCATAGCTGTGGATTTTTCATGATGGTAGTTACTGTCTAGGTGCCCTTCTCTTTCACACCTAATGCATTTCCTCGTCCCCTTCATGCAATTTCAAGGGTGCTCCTTTCCAAAACATTGGAAAGTGGGGTGATGGAATTTCATTTACACCATTGGATTTATCCCTCGGACTAATAGAATTTAAGACCACCTTACACTTATTTTCTATATGACACCAATGATATTCTTCGATCATCATTTCGACATTGAGGGAACATAAGAAAATTTATTCATAGATATCGAAGTCACGGATCGCTAGGGATTTTCATAGGAAAGGATTCAGTCCAACAATGAAGCAGTAAACCTTACTTTCTGGGGTAACCAAAAAAGCTGGAGGCAAAGAATGAATTCCTTGTGAAGTTGTCCTTGAATGCTCCAACAGATTTGTCTGGTTTTTTTTTCTTGGGGGAAGGAATGTCAGTTTCCATATTATGTTGAATGGTGTGCGGAAAATATTTATCTAAAAACATCTTTCGTAAATACTTCTATTCTAATGCCTTGGTCTCTTCTTCGGGCGTTATATTTTCGATCAATGTTCTCCCTTGATAAGGTTCACCACCCATACTATTTTTAGGAAGAAAAAACATCTCTTGTTCATATCATTAATGGATGGAGAATATCTTCTCAATGGAGTTGATCAATTGTTCGGCACATGAGGAATTAAATGATACATTAAAAGTAGGGGCTTTGTCTCAGGAAGCTCTTGATTGTGACTAGTTCATTCATGGGGGGGGGGGGGTTAATGTCCCTATTGCACCATGTTTCCATTCAAATCTTGACTTAACTAAGAGTGTATCGTGATAATGTTCATGATTCCTGCTCTCATAGGATGGGGTATCTCATTTGAATAGTCATTGCATTGATATTTACACCAGTTGTTAGCACGATTCCTCCTATTACATTCAATTATCTAGATTAAAAGGAGATTTAGGGGTAACACATAAATTATAACCCAATGAAAAAAATGGATGACGTATAAATAACTTATATTTTTTTTAACTTATGAACCAATAGGCTCTAATCTATGTTATCCATGGTATACTTCCCATCATACATTCTTAGGAGGATTTTTTACCATAATGATGGTTCGTACTAAGATTATGAATTTAAAAAACCAAATCTGTTGGGAGTATCTTAACCAAGAGTGCATCAAGTCTTGTTTTCATCCACCAGTTTTGTTCGAGTCTTTCTCAAAGAAATGTTTTCAGGTTTTACCCATAGGATATATTTGTATCAGAGCCACCTCTACCTGCTCATATCTAGACCAGGATGTATTTTCTTGATAAACCACTCAATCAATACTCACCCAAATTTATGTATGTTTTTATTATAATTTTTCATGCCTTTAAGGATTCAGTAGCGTTTCTAATCCTAATCCCAAAAATAATTTAACATATCTTATTGTAGTGCTATAACAACTCTGATCTTTATTAAACATTGTTTATTACAAAAAACTCTTGACTTGATAAAACATAGAAGATTCAGAGGTCTAATGTCTTTGGGGGATTAGCATCATTAAATGACAACATACAACATGAAACACAACATCATTATTGAAAACATCCTTTACATGACCACTACATTCCATCGTACATAGCATTGAATGGGATAACATGGGGACATGAATAAGAAAAGGGTGAGCTATAAAGCCCAGTAAGGGACTAAACGAGGTATTACATGAAGAATACAATACATGTTAAGAAATTTTCATATCAGTGGAGAATAAGAGAGACAATAACATAAAGGAATGATATATCATGGTTATCATATCATTGAAATATGAAGACAACACTTAACATGGTATTAGCATGATCCCATGATCATTTAACATGGTGCATGAGTAAACACTCATTTCACTTGAAATAGAATGAGTAAACCTTCATTTCCTTAGATGTACCAGGATACAATTATTTACCCAATTCATTGGATCTCTATCATAGCGCACCCTTCGTAAAAATTTAATTTAACGCATAAGTGTGGCCCATAGATCATATAACTTGGATTCATAACTCATTATAAATTTTTACAAGATAATGGAATGTGGAATTATTTCATGAAACTCTGAAATCAATATTTAAATGTTCATATTGTTGAATTCCATTGATTGAGAAATGGGCATGGTATTCACTACACAATGACTTTGTCTTGGAAATGTGTTGTGCAATTTCGGTATCTTAACAACATGTCATAAATGTTCATAAAAATGGGTGATGGGTGAGAAAGGGGTATCTCATCATATGCACATGGAATGTAAAGTCACAGGGGTCATATAGATATATATAAAAACATATGTATTGGAATTTTGATACAGAAAAACTAAATAATTTCTTGAATGTAAATAATGAGAGAGAATTTGCTTACGTAATTTTGGCATGGTACCAGTTTTACATGGGAGGAATTAATGAGTGATAAAGGGGTATATCCTCATTTAAACATAAAGTGGGTAGTAAGGATGAGGTTATAAATCTTACCCAAACATTTTAATTGAAAATAAAAGGTCATAGAAACATAATAAAATTTGGACAAAAAAAGGAAAGAAATAAATCGTTTAGTTGGGTGTGTGATTCCAATGGCATTAGAGGGGATTTAGAGAGGCTTATTGAGAGATTCGGGAACATTGGGAGGTTTCTAGAGAGGGGAGGGTAGGGTATGGTCGAGCTCCAATGGATTTGAGTAAAGAAAAAGTGGGATCTTGGGAGGGTTTATATATGAGATGAGAGAGAATTCTTTATTAATTTTTTTATGGACACAACACATTAATGTAATTGAAAACAATAATAATCCCATGGTTTTTTCCCGTGGTTTTGCCAATGTGGATTGGAAAAAATTATTTTATAAGGGCAATGGATGATCTTCTTAAAATATTATCCTTTCTTATTAGAGGTGAGTCACAGTCTCAAATAAATCAATTTAAAAATTTAAAATGTTTTATATGTCTTGGAGGGTCTACAATGGCTATGTAAAATAAATCAGACAAACCTAAAATCAAATTATTTTAATTGTAAAACATATATTGGATGAAAATCCCATTTATAGTATTTTATTATATCACTATTAGTTCATTATGATGTCAAAAAACACATTATATAATTAAACGGTATTTAATTTTTACCCATAAATTTTATTGCCTCGGGAAATTATGAAAAATTCACCATTGGATAATTTCGATATCCAGATTCCAAAAATAATATTCATTTTATCTAAATAATTTTAAAAATACGTGAATTTTTTCTTTTATAATAAAAACAGATATTTATAAAAAAATTATACGTTTGGACAAAATGACTTTCAAACCATAATAAAAATTAAAATTGTATATATAAAAATTATATGATCATTTATATTTAATAAAATATAAAATATTAATAATATTTTTTTAAAATATTAATTAATTCAAAAATATATTAATTTTTCCAAATACATATCATAATTGATTATTAACTAAAAAATTTCTATATTTCATTAAAAATATTTACAATGTAACGCTAAAAAAATGAATATATGTTCTCAAAAAAAATAATGTATATAATATTAGTTCTAGGTTCTTTTTACATAACCACTCATAACACTCACATAATAACTAAGGGTATGGTGTGAGATGGTGACAGACTCTTGGGGTGGATCTGATAACATCGGTCGAGTTCTAATGTCTTTCTACTTCCACTTCTCCCGTAGGAAGATCTGCTCGATCTTAACGTGTTGATGCTCAAGTTGGGCTATGTCAAGAGAGAAGCACAATGACGCCACATCCTTTCCATGCATCAGTAAAATGGGATTCTTATGGAGAAATTCTATTGGAGGGGGCCATCTCTTCTACTGGCTGGGTAAATTTAATTTTTTAAGCCCTATATTTATATTAATCATGTTATCATTGTTTAATGACCATATTAGCGACAATCACAATTATTAACGTCATTTTGAAATCCAAAAACATAAAAATGGGGAAGTTAATATGTTTTATAACCATTTCACATAATAATACATTTAATTAAATCAAGTGGAATTTGCATTGATAAATTTTTGGGTCATTAGAGAAGTAAATATATGTCATTCACTAGGGGATTGGGTTATGTACATATCATAAACATTTTATTTATATAAATTTTTTATGTACTTATTTTTGGATTTATGAGGTACGTTTCTATAGACAATTTTTTGAGAATCATGGATTTCATTGGATAAAAAGAACATAGATGTATTGATTTCTTATGATCAAGAAATAAATGTGTTTATGGTCAATGTTTTTAATGGTTATGATTTGTACAACATTTTATTCAATTTGGGATTCTATCACATGAATGTACAACTAAAAGAGGTGATCAAGTAGGCTGAAATTTTATAATTGATTAATGGGAATGTGATTCATACAAGTTTATTTTGTTGTAGAGTTTAATAAAAATTCAGATACTTTCAGACCGAGTGATATTTTGTAATATTTATAGAGAATCACAAGGAGTGGGTCCATGAGTGATTTTGATTAATGAAAATGGAGATGTTACTTATTTATTTCGTCAATTATAACTGCATTACTATAACTATCCTATAGATGATTCACTGTAGGATTTAGTGGTTCGTAAAATAATCTATTGAAGAGTTATATATTCAATGACACATTTTTCATCTAAACTAAGCATTAAATAATATGGTATATTATTAAAAATTGTAAATGAACCAACTATAGGGGAATTGAGTTGAGTTTATGTGGAAATTAAAAAAAATAGATGTATTCTTTTAGTGGAATGTCAAATTCTAATTTAGATTCATTGAATTACAAGACCCGTAAGTAGAGGATTTAAATATCTTGGGAGGTCCGAACATAGAAGAGATGGTTCAATGAAAATCATAATGACATGTTAATGTTTCAAGAAATATTTATCAATTCATCTTTGTTCCTTACATCCTCAACTAAATATTTTGTAAACATTTACGAGTATCTAATTTAGATTTTATTTTTATTCATGAATTGATCATGGGAGATGAACAAGATCCTTGATGATTTAAATTTAATTATAGGTTGGTATATATAAATCATATGGTCGTATTCCAAGATTCAATGAGGAATGTTTTGATTTTTCTCCATAAAAACATTTTTTTTATTAATTTTAATAATTTATAATTTAATTCTTTATTCTCTCTATAAATAGAAAACTATTTTTTTTAATTTCATTACCTATAAAATAAAATTAGTTTTTTATAATGTTGTTACTTTTTAAGATTTTATATTTTAGTATATAATTTAAAATAAAATAGATCATATTAAAAGATAGTATCTCATATGTTCCATGTATTCTATTTTTTGATTGATTAATAATTTTGTTATGTACCATATCGACCATGGGAATCTACTAACTATGATGTATAAATACGTATTGAGCATAATTCTTATATTTCAATAAACCATGAATGGTTCAGAATGAAATTTTAAAGTGTCGTTCCTAACTAGTAAATAGTAAATGATTTATTTTTGGATTAATTAAATTAATTCATTGTTCGGTTTCTTCCAAAACATAAAAAGGGAACCAAATTGGTAGTCACATTTTGTGAGAGAAACATAATCATTGGTTATTCTTACTCTATTTAGAATATATATTTAAATGTTTTTGACTCATATTAAAATTTTATATGTTTTTATAGTTGTTTCCATTCTTATCTATATTTAAGAAGAGTTTAAAGTAGATGATAATTCATTTATATCGTAAATTATAAAAAAAATAGTCTAAATTAAAATATTCTTTCAACATTAAAATAAATATCAATATTATATGACATTAATATTATGTCCCATGTTTATCTTTCCTTCCGTAGGTCATCAATATTTTTGTACTTAACAATTTGTATCAAATCATTACCCTTTAAAATTGGGCTATATATTTTTTTTTCAATAATATAATATTAACATAATATTAATACGGAAAATATTTGTGTATTTTTTCAATAATAAGTTCAAAATTTTCCTAGATATCTCATTAACCTTTACTCTTCAATGAAATAGATTACGGATATCAATTTCCCCACAATAAATTTATTAACTGGAACCTATGCATTTTTAGATAGTTAATAATATCAATACTATAAAAATTATATTAATTTGATCATAATTCATTATTATCAAGTGATATAGTAATGTTTACATTAAATTATATGGCAAAGAATACTTTTTTATGGATTATTAAAAATTTATAATCGCCTATAAATTCTTGTAAAATTGGACTTGGAAATTGGAAAATACTAAAATTCACCGCTCATGGATCAAAACATATTTTAAGAACCTTGTAATGAATTTTAATGGGTAATATTAAAAAATAATGATCGTTGATAACGAAAAAAAAAGATTCAATGATTTACTATTAGGTTTAATTTTATTATTATCTTCAGTGAAAATTTAATATTTTGAATTCCATTGACTGAATAATAAGTTTTTTATCAAACATGTGTCATGATAATATAGTATAAATTGATTAAAATGATAATTTTAAGGAATATACATTGGATGAGAATATTGGAACTCCATTAAATTTTTTTTAACCTTATAAAATATATCATAGGATGGGAATTCAAAAAATTGAATGACTTTTAAATCTAATATTAATTCTTAAAATTTTAAATATATGTTTTATTTCATTGATTTTTATGGTTCTAGTCATGTATAAAATGATTATATTGAAATGAGAATGATTAAATTCAAATATTCAACATGAATCATCCAAAATAATATTCCGATGTGAAAAAATGATATCTATTTTCTAATAATGATTTCAAAATTTTATGTTCGAAGTCCACAAAAAGAGACACATCATGACTAATTGGTCGAGGGTCAAGAATGAAAAGTCAAGGAAACAAATATTGAATAATTAAAAAATAAAAGCATGGTTTTACATAGTTTACCATATGACTAAAATAAGTTTTCTAAATATAGTTTAAAAAATAATCAAGAATAATATGTTTAATGGATTTGTGAAAATTGATTTTTAAATTTGTTTGTTCTAAAAATAATGACTCTAATTTTAATCCCATAGATTATAGAGATTATGAAAAATATATAATATAAATATTATTACTATAGTAATATTGAGATATCATAAATGTATCGTAAAATGTAGTTCTTGAAGAAAAAAATCAGTTGATAAACATAGACTTGAGATCCATTAGAAAAATATCATCCAATATTGAATGTTTTATACATGAAAATCAAAAATATATTGACTATTAATATAAATTTTATGCTTTCATATATACTATATTTCATTACATTTTGAATGAAAATGATATTATTCGAGATGAATTGAATGATTAGAATATAATTTATGTTATTTTTTGGATGAAAAAGTAATGGAAAAATGATATGTTTTAAAAATATAAATAATATGAGAAATGAATATGTTTTTTATATCTTTTTAATTAAAATATGTAATACATTATTTGTTAGAGGATCATGAAAAAATGATTAACATATTTCAGGATTATGATGTTAAATGATGGGGAATTTTGGAAATGTCTTTCTATTGAGATTTACAAAGTCTCTTAGTCATAACATTGCCTTTATACCTTAATAATTTTATTTTATATATCTTGTGAATAGATGTTTAAATTTAGATTTGGTTCCCAAAAATTATTTTTCTATACATATTAGACCCACTTATTTATTTGTAGAAAATTAATACTGAATCTAAATTTTAAGAAGTATTTTATTGAAGTGTCAAATATGACACATGGTACACGAATTGTGGGTGTTATAAATATATTATAAGTGATCTCTGAGGATTTAATTTATTTTAAAAATTACATATTGTTTATGTTAAATTTATTGATTACTCAATGGAAAAATTAAACGGTTTTGTGGATGTTTGAAATTCAAATTGTATTTTATTTCGAAATTTTTTATTAATTGATATTTTAAAAAACAACTATATTTTTATTTTATAGCTTTGTAATTAGAGTATAAAACTGAATCATTGTAATGGTTTTTATATTATTTATAATTATGAATAATATCTATTTTCTTCATATATAAAATAAAATTTTTACTCAATAAATTTCACAAAAAGAAATAATGAAAATGTAAAATGAGTGAATATTGTATAATGGAATAATATTTTATACAATAGAATATTTTTTGGATAATATTTTATTATTGTGAAATATAATTACAATTAAAAAGGTTATGGGTCTACCAATTGTATATTTGGAATGAACATATGAATGTGATTGATACTCAAAAGTCAATATGTATAGGATGTATTTAAAAGAAGTTTAATATTTAATAAAACATATAAAACTACAACATTAACATTTATTTTTTCCAAAATTAGGATTACTTGTTTAGAAGGAAAAATATATAAATTTTATACAGATGATGATTGTAAAATATTTTCATGGACATTGTTTTGTGCCAAATACTATAAGAGATTGTATAAATTAAATATTTATTTTATATTTTTCAAAATTAAAGAGTTTTTCTATTATGGTTTGTTTGAATTTTTATAAGAGGTATGTTTTCAAATCAAGAGTTAAATAAACTTTAGGAAGATAATTTATGTAATCATAATATTTCATCTCTTATAATACCACAAGAAAATGGAGCGTTATTAATTAAAAATGGAACCAAAAAATAAATTGATACGAAATGGTTTTCTGACTATTCATTTCATAAATACTTCTTTGTAGAGGATGTTAATATTATATTCCTTCATTCTAATAAAATTTTATGTAGTAAATTTTTAGGAAATCTATATAAAACATCGAAGGGGGAGCATAATATTTTTTGTTTTATTTAATTTTATTATCATTTATACATTCTCAATACCAAAATATAATAGGATAACTTTTAATCAAAACATGGTGTTTTTTATATGCATATTATAGTATGGTATATAGTTTTTATAAAAAAATATGGTTTCATATTTAACTATAAGGACATGATTAATTTTATGGATTACATTTGAAATAATTAATTTGTTAACTAGAATATGATGGGGAAGAGTTTATGATATTTTATCCTTGTAAAACAAAAAAAAATTATAATTTGATAAACCAATAGAGGGGTAATGACTTCCTCATGAAATATATTTACAATTCTAAAAAATCATTTTATAGGGAAAGTAATTATTTATATTACTATGGTATTAAAACTTGAAATTTATTATGAAATTATTGTTCTTATCTATATTAATTATATCATTTTTTAAATTGAAATATATATGGACAAATAACTAGGTCCATTTTTTCTTCAGAATAGTATGAAGTAGAAAAATAGATTGATAAAAATGAATTATTGAATTTATTTGACCAACAAGAGGATATAAATAGTATTTAACTTAATACTTATTTAAAAATAAATTACATAAATATTTTAAAATCTATATTAATAAGGATTTATTACTTTTTACCGTTTCAATCATGAAAATGGTATTATTTTAATGATTTTGTTCCCTATTTTCAGTATTATATACTTAATTAATTATTTTATAATTAGGTTCTTAATATAGAGTTGATGTTTTCAAAAAATTATCTATATTTACTTTTAAATTTTCAATTAAAATTATTTTCATTGTAAAATATCCACATGGGCTGTTGAATGAATATAATCTTAATGATTTTTAAGGATTTTATCTTCCCATTATGGGTCTTTTCAAAATCCTGATGATTATTATAAAAATTTATAAAAAATTTCATTAAATAATATCATTCAAAGATTGAATATTTATAAAATATTATTTATTAATAAAATATGTAATTCTATTTAAAATTTTTAAATATATGTTTGTGACATTATTATTTATTCATCATGTGAAAAAAATTCTATGATTTTCTTAATTTTTTTAAATTAATATTGTTACGATTTTTTGTGTAGAAAATATATTATTACATGGTAGTAATATTTTTTATTTTAATGATTATATTACTCTAAATCAATCAATGTATCCTAGGGTTAGTCAATATATGTAGTTTATATTATAGGAAATAATCTTTTACTCTTATGAGTACATCATTTTAAAAATATAAGAATGATTTTGTAAATTTTATTGATGTAGGAACTTTTATAGGAAATGTAAGAATATAATTATACAATAAAACATCTTGTCCTAAAAATTGTTTAGCGGTTACATGTGTCCTAGATTTACAAGTGACCCTACAGTTCCATATAAAATATTTTAAAATTATTATAAAATATTTTAAAATTATTATAAAATATGAAAAATGCACTTTAATTCATTTTAATATTTTATCCACCAGAAAATTATTTTATTATTTAGTTATAGTAAATTTTATTTTGGTTGATTAAAGGATAACAAGAAAATAAAATCATGTATTAGTCACTTTTTAGGTAAATATTTAATATCATGTTAATTTCAAAAAAAATTATTCAATTGTGTTCAATGGGAATATGATTTTAATGCATTTTCATTTTATGGTCATTATTTATATAAATTGAATTATAATTTTTGATTTATTTATTGAATATATACATATTTCCAGTGATAATATTTCTCTAATTTCTATTTGTATAAATAAATTATAACCTTTATTCAGAAAACATATTATTTTTAAATTCTACTTTGATAGAGATAATATTAAAAATATTATATATAGGTCTAGATTATAATTCTATAGAAAATTAGTAAGCTATCATTTTTAATAAAACATAAGACATAGCTAAATTTTTTAAAATTAACATTGATTTTGAGATGATGGAATTATAATTATTGTATCATGTGTTTAAGGGAAGTGTTTCATTAAAAATTTGAAATTCATTAATATTGAAATTCAAAGCTATTATAGAATTATATGTTTCTATATTCATATTTAGTGAAACTATTTATTTAATAATACTCCAAAACACTTTATTTGAAATATATAAATTTATATTGTTTTATATAACTTACTTATACATTATTATGTAAATTAATATTTATTTATTGGATTATAATGTTAAAAAATATAATTATATCATTTTATATGATTTTATTATAAAATTTTATTTCATTTTATTATACAATTTAAAAAATAAAAACTATAAAAATTATATTTTTCAATTTTTCAATTCAAAAATTTGAACTATAAGTTTCATATCTTATTATCATAAGTGGGGTTTTAACATTTTTTCTATTGATTCATTAGACGAATAAATTAAATATAATAATTGATTAATTTTAGGGTATCATTGTTTTATGTATGATGAGACAAGAAGACGGTAAATTTATGTAAGAGTAAATATTTTTTATCATAAGGGGTGTTGTTAAAACATATAAATTTATTTTTAAATATTTTATATTTAATTATAATGAAAAATTACAAAAAGTGGGAGAAACATTGATATTGTTATATTTTTTTATAAATATAAAAAATGTGGAGAGTGTATAAGTTTCCTGATAAATAGATTTATATTATTAAAATTTGATAATTAATAATTATATCATTTATTTCCATGAAATGAAATGTGAAAAATGTTATAATAATTAAAAATCTATAATATAAAATCTATTGTTGATATTATGATTATGATTTACTATTACAGGTTTTATAAATTAATTTCATTAAAAACCCAATAAAATATTAGCCGATATATAATATTTTTTAATTATGAGTTAATCCAATGATGTATTATTTAAGTATTAGATTATTTATCGGTGTAATATTATAAAAAATATTTTATAACACTTTTCCATGACTAATGTGTTTTGATCCTCCCTAAGGTAGACAATTCATTGACATTATGTGAAACATATCAACTGAACGAATACACTACTCATTAAGAATCAAAAAACATTAGCCCATCCATAAAATTCAATAATAAATCTATTTCTTAGAATTCATAAATAATCAAAAAAAAAATTGAGTCATATATTAATTATTGTCCACAAATGTGAAAAATATTGGCCTTATGTCATCAATTATGATAGGAAAAGAAAACATTTATATTCCCTGAAACATATTCATACTTATTAATGATCGAAAAAATGATGGAATTAAACAAAAATTTAAAATATATCAACTATATGAATAAAGTTGTATCCTATTATATTAATTAACATTCTGAAATATGTAAATATTCCATGACATAAACTACAACTATTAATGGTATTATACAAGAACATCATCATATCATATCAATCAATTAATTTTTTTTCTATTATTTGTTTTGATAGTTAAAATATCTTTAATTATTGTTATTTAATGAATTTTTTTTATTTTTTTTATTATTATATATTCTAAAATAATTTTTACTTTATTTTGATGTCGTGTTTTTTGTTTTAATATTTTCAAGATGGTTTACTTAATGATAAAGTGGGATGAATAATCCTGCAAATTTCAATGAAAATGTGGACATAAAAATTAAAAATGTGACAAATTTTAAAAAAATCATCTAAAATCAACTCAAGCAGTATCCCAAGATATTTATTAGGAAAGTTTATAAATTTTGGGGCTTTTTATTAACCAATAACTTTAATAAATATTTATTCTTTAAAATATATCAATGTCATCCCACAAGTGGATGCTTTTCAGATTCAAATATTAATGAACTCTTATTAGGCTCCTTATAGGAAAGACAAACAAAATATGCATGTTCATGCTACTATGAAAATGAAGGAATGCAGTGAAATTTTTATTTATAATTTGTTCGTTATAAAGAAACATGATATAAAGAGTATGATAGATCCAGTTTAAAATAATTAGATTGTGGATGTTTTTTGAATTTTATTACGTTGCACACCATTATAGATTATCCACTAAAATTTTCTAGGATGGGCTAAATCATTTGATCCTTTACAATCCATAGAGATATTTCTCTACCTCAAAACTCATGAATAACTACATCATATCATTTGTGTGGTTAATACTTAATTCTATTAAATTTAGTCTATGTAATTATATTAGGTTATACTACCCATAAATAGTTTTATTTATTTGTTATACTATAGAAAATATTGTACATGTCGGTTGGTCCAAAGAGCTAAAAAACACAATATTTGGTTTTTCATAAGTTTAGTTGAAGGGATGTTTGGTTTCATCCAACACCTCAACAGTATGTTTATTGGGATATGAATCCATGTGAGAAAAAATCTATATCGGGACATCCCTGAAGGGATTGTAACGTCAATAAAAATCATTGAGAATCTACATAAATAATCAAATATTAATTTATATTTGATTAAATTTTAATTTTTTTAAGAATATTATATTTTATATTTTTGTTTATATGGATAATAAATCTGATAAAATTCATTATGTACATTTTATTTCAATTTCTACTACAAAACCAAATGTACCCAGTTACAACTTAATTTTTTTAGAAAAATTCAATTTGATCTAGCGTGACAATTTATCAATCTTAGTTTTGAGGCATAATAACGAGATTTTATTAGATATTCAGATGATTGTGTTTTTTCATCTTACCTTGTGATGAAAATGATGTATCCCAAAATGATTTTTCATTTTTAATTTTTTAACTTATCGATGTATATTTCAATCTAGTTAACTCACTTCCATTTTTATATTTAGATAATAGAGGGAAACAATAACTAGTGTGGATACTTTATCCTTTTCTAGTGAAATAATGGTAGTTGTTTGATATTACCATAGTCTTCATCATAATATATCCATCGTCATGATGATTAATGATTCATTATGACTGATGGTAGAAGTGATGATGAATTTTTTTTGAAAACACTCTGAATGATTCAGTTGATAAAATATATAGAATAGAATTATAAATTAGTGATATATTGATTTGATAAGGTACTAATGAATATAGTATAAAATGTATATTTATTATTTCACGTCCAGATATTGGTTTCTCATGCTTAGTTTTTTTAGAAATATTCAAATTTTCATAAAACTTATCACACATTGGTAGGCAAGCTTCTATTGATAATTAATAATAATAATCATAATCAACTCTATCAAAGTGTTCTCCCATTTTATAGATATCTCAATGATGATATAGACATCATAATATTTACACACTATAAAATTGGTTTATCTTTGATCGATATTACACAATTGTATTATTTATATAGTATAACAAGATTATTAACCCTGTGTTTTATTAATGTGTGTGAATTAGCAATGGCTAGTTTAGTCATGGTGTATGAAAGAGATGAATGTGTTTTTCAAATAAAATTAAATTTGGATAACAATAATATTAGGAATTACATGTATTTAAGTATTAGGTGACACACCTTCATCTTCCTTAGGTATGATAATTACTTTTTATATATATCTCTATAGTTAGGGATCAATGTTTGAGAAGGTATGGGAATAGTTCAATAAGATTTATTTATTCTTTTAGTAATGTTCAATATATTAGTGTTTTGGATATGACGTCCTAGACAAGGGTTCCACTCAATGGTTCCATAAGCCATGTAGTCCACGTAGATACCAACGCATCTCCCTGAACGGAATAGTGTATCAAGTATTTGGGAGGTCCTAGGGTGTGTCTGTGTGGAGACTATACACTCATTACTATAGTAAACCACAACAAATAATACAATGACAACAAAATACGAGAATCATATATAAAAAGATTGAACTATGGAAAATGACACTAATATAAGTGGACATGTAACCCTCCATAACATATATAGATTTAAACATTCATGAAATAATTATAAACTAATAACTGAAGACTAAATCATATAAAAATGACAATTTTGTATGGAATGTACCTATAAAAAGGAAATCATAGATAGAAGCAACACGAAGCAAAACTATATATGATATACAAAATGAATCTAACAATCGAAATTTCTATGCTTGAATCCTATATTCTAGCCCTGTAACTGAGTACCCATATCCCATCATAATACATGAATTAATTGACACATCCATAAGAGGAAGAATCACCTTATCTACATATACAACAAAATAGCATTCTTTTGTACCATAGAAATCCCATATAGGTTGTAAGATAAACTATAGAGGCCACCGCCAATAAAATTTATAAATATATATTATGTGCATATAACAAGGATGTTTGTAGATATCACTTGATAGTAATTAAAAATAACAATAAAAAGGCTTCTCTGGTTCTTTATGTACTACTTGGTAGATAGTACCAACTTTATCTAATGATAGAATATCTCTTAATAAGTATTAGGGACATAATTCTTACTATCACATTAATAATGGATGACATGCCTAGTATCCTAATATAAGGATAACATTCCTGATATCATATCACAAATAATGTAATGATCATGTGGTATCACAAGGAATGGTGTACATGTATAGTATAACAAGTGAATTTGTTCTCATATTGTATCACAGTAGACATCATTCTTGTATAGTATCATAAGGGGTGAAATTCATGTGTAGTACAAAATATATAAAAAGTTTCTGATGTTTGTATCAAATTTATATAAGTGTATCCATTATTTTTTAAAATTTATATAGAGTTATTCATGCCTTTATAAAATTTTCATAATATTTTCCATTCCCATTAATCTTATTAACAAAGGGTCATGCTACCTATAGGCTATAATTATAAATGGTCTTCATGCCCCTATAATATCTGTGATAATAATTCACTATCTTTAATTGTATCCAACATTAATTTCATAATTCATTAACATTTAACAATAATAAGAGGATAATCCTAGTTTCATTTAGTATTATGGAGTGGTTAAGCCACATTCATTCAATTATATAAATTATAACTTAATAAAAAAAATCATGCCCTTCCACTACATCAAATGAATTATCCACATGATATCACCATTTATTAGTAGAACCAAACACACTAAATGTGTATTGTGACTAATAACATGAATGTGAATTAGGTATATGGAGCGACCACCCAAATTTTTGGCACACTCTAAGGTTAAAAATCTCACCATGTATTTGGGTTCTGACAAACCATTCAATTATAAGTATGATAACCAAATCAAGAAGATGAAAATTATGGGAACAAATGGTGAAACATGCTTTCTAGAAATATCACCTTATTTAAAACATCAATACATAAAGGGATAATTTTTAAACAAATATCCTTGTACTTGTAGTAATATCCATGTCCAGTATCAGTGTACAAATGGGAATGTATCAAAAAAATATGATGAATTGATTAGCACCATGAAAATATGGTAAATGAGCTAACACCTCAATAACTTAGTCGAGGAGAAGAGAACTGAAAAATGGCTAAAGATAAATTAAAATCATACCCGAAGTAATCAAAATCGACAAAAGAAATCTCAGTTGGACTTCCAGTAGAGATGTTATTGAATAACATAGAAAGAGAAAGGAAGGAGCACAAAAAGGGAAGATAAATCAGTACATGGTGAACAATATGTTAAAAAAGAGGAGGGGAAATATATAATCATTTAAGTGAAAATGGTTTTTTTCTCCAGAAAAATTACATCACACGGTCTAACTGCATGTTTGGCCAAACTTTGAACTCCCAAATTTATGGAGGTACATCGCATGGTTAGTCCTACAATGTTGGAAAAATCATGTTCCAACTATGCTGGTGGTTGTGCTACATTTCTCCATGATATAAATATGGGCATGCATCCCCTGTAACATGGTTATGTAATATCTTGTACCATGCATTCTTTTTTTTCTATCCCTACATGTTTAAGGGTAACCATGCATCCAACCAAGAACGAAATCTCAAAAAAATGTATCCACTATGTCATTCAAAAAAAATTGGATTCTAGGATTTTAATGATCCTTAGAAACCAATAAAACACTAATGATAATATTAGGAATCCATATGGGGTCGACAATAAAAAATTATAATGAAATAAAATGGATATGTACATGTAAGAATGATATAGTTCATACAGTCTTCCCCTCATAGAGTTACATTTACATGATTTTAGCTTCCAAAGGTGGAAAAACATTATCTGAGATGAATTTCATCCACTGAACATGTACATCATCCTTCATCTCCCAAGCCTCATCATGTACCCAATGGTGTTATTATAACACCCCTAAAAAATTTACAAAATAGACTCAAAGATTATTCTTTGTCAAGTAAATTACTCATTTATGATACTCCTCAAAAGAATCATCAGAAATTAGCTTAACATACACTCGATAAGAAATATGAGTTGGGTCAGCATGATAATAAGGATGTTTTGAAATGAGGAAGATACAGTTCTTGTTGTGGTACCTCTAAGGTAATAGAAATCGATATGATACCATAACAATTATCCCAAAGATCTTGAATGACCCAAAAAAGTGAGGTGATAACTTCCCATTTACCTTTATATATTTATTCCCATGTATGGGTGACACATGCATGAAGAAATGATCTTGGACCTCAAACTACAAAGGTCATCATTGGTGATCGGAATAATATTTATATATATACTAAGTACTTAACATTCACATTCTAACCATGCAGAACCTACCCAAAAGTCTCTTAAATGTGATGAGGACATAGAAATGTTACCTATCGTACCTCTAACTAGAACATGGGTGAATGATGTGGCCTAACATATTGGTCCACAAAAGGATCTAGTTTTATTTTCTCATGATGACTATTATTATCGGGGAACCCAATTGAGAGGAATATTCTTCTCCCAATTACATATGAAAGCAATGATGCAAGCTAGGTGAATGTTCTCTAATACATGTATAGTCTATTCTGAATGGGAATTAATCTGTGGGATAATGGTTGTTCTCAAAAGACAATATATATTCATATAACTCTATAACCATTTCCAAAAACCCACTATACAGTGTTCTTCCCAAACTTAATCGTTAGTACCATGGTCTCTTTATAGTATTATAATCTCAAAGACATAGTTTCTTCCCAACTCATCAATAGAGAATGTCTCTAATATGAGAATGAAGTAGAATATATTCATCTCTCAATACATGACAACCCAAACTATGAATCTTCCTTGAGGATATTTTAGTAATTCTATGAAAAATCCATCACAACATCTTTCTAATTTTTTTCTAAGATTGTTAATGGTTGTAGAAATACATCAGTTCTATACTATTCCACCTTCACCTATTGAATGGTAGAAAACTTAGTGATAAAAAATGTTTCTTGTTGATTAATTCATTTCCTCCAATACTATTGGAAAATATCAATGTATGTCATCGAGATATCTAGGTGAACTACCTATTAAAAATAATTTGACCCATGCATCATCTCCACTCTCATATAAGTGGGAGAAAATATACAGACATTTATATGTATGATGTATCCACCATCGATATCCCAATACAGAGGATGCTCCACAAAAGAATTCCCTTCCTGTATGTTCGAGAACATAGGACATGAAAACATCCTCAACATTACATTAATTAAAATTGAATATGTCCCTGAAATATATGAATTTATAAAAACTACATGATGTTCTATCACCTCTATGTGCATCTCAATGAATAGATACATAATATTATACTCACTACTAACCTCTTGAAATACATTCATTTGATTCCTCCTAAACATATAAATGGAAGCAACATTTCTATTTACATGTATATAGGCATGCTCAATGTCAATGGACTATAGAAATTCAACCCAACTTTTTGGAATATGATTCAAATCACTCTATGTAAAAATATACTTCAGCCTTTTTTGGATTGTAAATACCACTAACTTATATCCTAATAGGTCATAGATCCAACAATGCAACACATGTAATGAAACTAAAAAATCATTATCATGTATCATCTAATTCCACTCATAATGCCTCAACTACTACGACCCATAAGTAATGACTCAATATTCGTAAATGATAACTACACCAAACCTGATACATGAATCATCACAATAGACTATATAGATCCATCATTGATCTGGTATAATCATGATCATCACATAATTCAATATCCCTTTCATATTCTAAAATCTAGTATTAAAGGATTCACACAATATAAACATCACACCCTTCATTTTCAATCCCTACGAGGTGCTTCCATGCATGATAATTCTTGTATGAAATTTATATACTAACTAGATAGCCCTATGAAACTAATAATATCAAATACAGTTTGGGGGTTCTCCCAAGTGAACCCATCTCTTATATTATGTTGGTCAACCGAGGCCCCTTCACTTGAGATTATCTGTCATATAAATTGTAACTTATCTATCAAGGAGTGGAATTTTATGAGAATATCATAATGTTGGTGCTCTCTCATTGTATTGAAAACGAAATCGTGATGTCCATCATGGAAGCTTTGAGTATGATAATAAACCATGATTTAATTGATGAATTACAGCAAGGAATCTACATAGGGATAGAAATCCATTTTCACCAAATCCATTAATATAAATATATCATTCATAAGATAGAAGGACATCAAAAGATAATCATAAAAACCATGAAATATATGAAAAGTCATGATTGGAATATATGAAGATATGGCTCAAACCAGATGATATGTTTATCTCTTGATTATCATCGAGAATACTGTACCTCAACTTTTTGGTAAACCGATTATATATACAAGGCAATAGATAAAATTTTTTCATTGAAATTTGATTAAATAAATTGTAATCCACACAAAATGTGAGAGTACCATCCATATTTATTGAATAATGTTCACATAAATACCAGAGTGATGTATTGAGCCATATAAAACCATTGGACTCTATATCCTATAGTTTCCTCTTAAGCTAATGTAAATCAAAAATAGTATTTCTATGGGGAGAAATGGATACCAGTATAGCTCTAGAAACTAGACCTATAATATATTATACCAATATCATAGGAATTATTCCATAAAAATCATAAGGGAATACACTCCAAAACATGTCGACTATATGAACAAACTCAATCAGATTAGTCTCTGATCATAAATGTAACGGTTTGAATTTTGGCATGTCGCTCCCCCCACGCTAGATATACCTGGTCTAGCTCTACCCACGTGTATATCCAAATCACACATGGGTATATAAGTACTTCCCTCTTGTGATTTAAAATACACCTCACACACAATGAAAACAATCTACCAAGGATTGAGAGGGAACCGACCATCACATATTGAGAATGATATAATTTCCAATCATCACGATGATGATGATTTTCCATTAGAATCGATGGTTTCCTACTTCATGAGGAACTTCCATGCACTAGAATATACTCTTGGAACATATATAAAAAGTTTATAGAGTTTCAATAGACTAATATAAAATTAAAAGTCTATACCGATGATTTTATCAATAGGACATAATTTTAAGGAATGTGATTCCCATGTATTAAATAATGAAGATATGATAATATAATATACTAGAATAGTATATTGAATAATACATGGCCCAATGTACCTCCCCTGTGGAACGAGTTGCACTAAATAAATTAGGATAGAACCCCGACCCTATGCTAAAAAAAATACACATAGGAGGTCAAATACACATGCAATGTATATCATAACCCTCTCCATCCCATCCAAAACATCCTCATTTACTTTTACTACATGTAGTATTCCACCATTCTTCCTGGTGAGGTTCTTTTGATCCTTATCCAAATTTTAGTGTTATTATGGATCCGCCCCCACTCATAATTGATGGGACAGTCCTACAAAAAAACCTAAGATACCCCAATATTCTACATCTTTGAAACTCAATGTATTGTTTTGGACTCTAGGGCCTTTTCTGATCAAGAATCCCAAAAATTTGACAAACCTTTTAACTATTTATTAGTGTCAGTAGACTACCGCTTCTCATGTGTGGATTCTTAGAGGGACATTTTTTAAATCTTGTCAAACCACTACCCTATCTGGGTTCTAAACCAACCAAGGTCACCATGTTAGTTTCCCTTTGGTTCTAATCAGTGATGAGGGATTGATTAATTATGTCAAATATGATATCAAATCATACAACATTCACCTAAGAATGAATATAACATCTCATACCATTTTCTAACCATCACTCTTTCAATGGGTCATAAATGGAAAAGATGTGTGCGATGTGATAAAGCTCAATGAAACAAGAAGAATAGTAAATAATAGAAATAGAACATTGATATAGTTTCAATAAATATCTGGAATGACCATCTATTAGTTTATCATGGATGAAATAATTGATAAAAATTGACTGGAAATATGTCCAATTCAGTTCCCTATACTGACCGGCAATATTTCAAATATACCACAAGCATTTGGTGGATCCGGGATTTATGTAATTTTAAAGTTTAACTCTCATATCAGGAGGACATCCAAGCACATTGAATACAGTAATAACTATCTTGATTCAAAACTCTAAAGCATTTGGTTCTCCATCCACTAAAAACATGTGTGTTTTCTAATGGTATAACACCAATTCAACTCTTTTACAAATGGGTTACAATGTGGTGCTCTCTATAACATCTATATAAGACACATATAATCTATAAAAAATTTTGAATCACCCCCCAACATCATTAATATGATATGGTACCATAGGTACCATTACATGTGGTAAAACTAGTGGAATATGGTTCACAACCTCCATAATGTGGTCCTCAACTCCCTCCTAGTGTTTCATATATGTACATCACATGGGTATTTCTCTATAATTTCCAAACACATGCATTAGAAAAAGTTTTATAATTTCTTAAGCCATCATTTTAATAATATAACATGACTGATGCATTTATATTTAATGATCACACCCCTATTCCATATCAATGATTTAGGTATTGGTGATATAAGAATTTATATATTACAATACATATGTAAAACAATTCCCACAACTATGGATGGGACTATGTCATGATCTTTGTTTTACAATTCCATTTTTATTTTAATTTAATACTTATATTCCAATTCTATTTAGTTGGATGAACCAAATGATTCGACACTTTTGATCCAGAAGGAACCATTTTCATTATATACCACATGTGGAATCAATTTAATCCATACCACATAAGCTCTTATCCATGTGACCATTGTCCCATGACTCAATGTGACATAGCTAGCTATTTAAGGTATCATTTATAGCCTACGTAGAAAGACATTGTCATATTATAGAAGGCACTATATGTACCAACTATGTATTCATAATTCCAATTAAGAATAATTAAAAAATAATAATTCTATTTTTAAAAATCAATGAAATCTTGGAAATAACTTGAAATTAAAAGAAAATAGTTCACATATATGGTATGCCATATGCATCGAATGTGAATTTATAAAAATGTTCTTATAGGACGTTTGATTATTTCGTCCTCTCCAACATCTCATCATGCTAATTATTAATGGTAAACCTCAATTATATCAATAGTAATATCATAGTATGAGTGCATCACCCAACAACGGAATCAAATCAACTTTAACAGCACAACAAAAAACTACAAAAATTTATATTCATGGAAACATTCATTTCTCATGTACATGGGTTATCTACAGCCATTAACATCTCATTTCCAAATATATGAATCATTTTTAATCACCTTTCTGTTATCCCAAAAGTGTATGGAGAGAAAATAAGTTCCTCTGATAAAACTTTGTAAAATTCTAGTCCAAGTTTCCACTCATAGGTTCCCCGAGCCCGATTGGCTACATATCCTCAAGTGCATATCCCTGATCGCTAGAAGATGTTGACTATATGTGAGGGCCTAGGGTGAATATGTGGACAAAATATTCACCCATTTCTACAGTGGAGCGTAATAGATAATAGATAATATATAAATAGACGAAGCATATATAAACAGATGGAACACCAAAAATTGATAGTAAGACAACATGATAAGTATGTCGCCATAGCAAAAGTAGACCAAAACTTCTAAAAAACCAGAATTAACTAATAACTAGAGATTTAATCATATAAAATTATAATTCCAAATGTCAGATATATTTATATAGAAGTAAAAACGATACAAGTAGGAGGATATAATATTATACATGATATAATCACAAAGAATCCAAGAATTGAACTATATATCAACAAAACCCAATCTCTAGACTGGTAATCTTCTACAGATCTAACAAACTATGAGATTTTAAAATTAAAAAATTTGTAATGGGTTTCATCACCTTATTCAAACCTTCAAGAATATACTCTTCATATGCACCATCAACTTATTTTAGAGGGTTTTTATTAGCACAGTAGGACACCAACAATGATATCTATAAATATCAACTACATGTGTATAAAATTTAATTTCGAAGAAACAATTTAAAAGGAAGTTTTAATAACAATAGAAAATTTCTGCTCTGGTTTCTAATTGAAAACTAAGCTGAAACTACCTATTTTGAGTCATGATGTAACATCTATAAGTAATTTTTAGGAATGAAATTCTCATTATAACATTTATAAGGGACACCAATTTCCATTATCATAGTTGTGTAGGGTACGCCATGCCTAGTATCATAGTATAGGGACAACGTTCCCAATTTCATATCATAAAGTACTTCATGAATATATATTATCAAAATGAATGTCAGGCTAGTATATTTTCACAAGGTACATCATGGCGATATATAATAAATAGAATAGTTTTTTTGTATAGTATCAAAAGGGACATCATGACCATATTGTACCACAATTAGGTAAATGTTGGGATGCCTGTATCACATTCATTTTAGGGTATCTGTGACAATATCACATTTATATAAGGGTTTCCTTCCACGTATCACATTTATATAAGGGTCTCCATGTCCAATCATCTCAATTTTCATGGGACACACATCCCATAAAATATAATTATATAGTGTCTTCATTCCCCTATGCCATCAGTGAAAATAAGTAATTGGATTTAATTCAAGCTATTGAAAATTTCATTACTCATTAACATTACAAAATAAAAATGGAATATCCATTATTTCACTTATATATCTAATTTGGTTGTATGAATCACATTCAATAAAATTTATTATAAATTAATAGCATGTTATTCATGATCTTCCACTATATACAATGCATTATCAATATGGTATTACTATTTTGGTTTAGAACTGAAAACCCAGAAGGTTTTTTGGGTTTTAGAGATCGAAAGGGAATATAGGCATACAGAGGGAACACTCCAAGGGATGCCTCAGTAGATGTTTTATAATATCAACAGGTATTTGGGTTCTAACATATAAGTGGGTTACATGATTTAAAACAAATTCAATGTAGATACAAAGTAGGGAAAAATTCAGTGAAATAGATATGTGGGACATATAACATAATATAATACCTCATGTCTTGAAGAGATAATTGTTATACCACCTACATCTTACTCATTGTACTCTTTTAATCTAGTATCCACCATTAGTATGGAATAGATATAAATAAATATGATGAATAGATTGACACCCATAATATATGGAATATGAAACTTCAATTAAATAACCCCTTCCCAGATATGAGAAACAATTAAACACAAAAGGTGACTGATGATCTTTCCTAAAGGAATGCAAAGAGACAAAATGAATCATGATCGAACTTCATATATGGATGTTATTGAATGTCATATCTTAAGGGTGTAAGTATCAAAAAAATGGAAGAATACCCCCATGGAACGCTGGATAATATGATAAAATATTGGTTTTGTAAATGATTTACTTTTGTATTGTAAAATGGAATATTTCCAGGAATTTTTACGTCCCGTGGATTGGGCACATGGTTGGTCAAACTTTGCACTAACCATGCTCTTCTAGCTGATTAAGGAGGGGTATTGCACATTTATGGGCACATGGATTGAAAAATTGATTTACATCCATACTAAAGGATATACTACATTTTGATATTTGACCCTCATGGTAGTTTGGACCTTGGAATATATATAGGGATATTAGTGTACCCTTCAGGTTCATCTGTCATTCCCCACATGTCTTATGGTACCTATACGACTACACACATAGTTTCTCCTAACCATGTTCCAAGTAATTGTTTCTTAAGAATTTTTGGTTTCAGGCTTTGATAGATCCTCATACTCCACCTAAACACCCACGATCTTAATTAGAATCCATATTATGTAAAAATATATATAATTAGACTGGAAATATAAGGATCTTAACAACAAATAATGATAGGGATCTTATAGTAGCTTATCATTTGTCTCTATCATCCAAGACCTTGAGGTATACATTATTTTATTCTCATTCCGTAGGTCCAAATTTATGACATGGAACCTAAATATGTGATTTATAGAAATTATATCATGTTGGTTGTAGATGAATTAATAATAGAGTTCCTACTACCTATATTATACTAAATAAATACAGATTTATGATAGAATAAATTTCTTTTTTAAATTTTCATATTTCAAAAATCATGGAGGAGATTAGGAAGTACTGGTAAAAAATTATATCCTTGTGGGTGAATATCTGTGGTTTTAATTCATACAGATAATTTAAGGGGATGATAAAACCTTTTAGAGAGTTCATAAATTCATATTAAAATTTTGGTTATGAATATCAAGCTTTATTTTTTCATTAATTTTTTTTATTGGTGGTTTTGATGCATGTTTATGGGTTATGGACCACATGAGGTGAGATGATAAGGGTATTTGTGTCATCCATTCAAAAGAATCTCTAGTGGGTAAATAAGTAAAGTGTGAAGTAAAATTATGTATCTTGTATCCTAGGTGGTATCCCTCTAGTTTATATAGTCCACCAACCTGCATGTGCGGGAATACTGATTGATTAGGGAATCAACATGTATCTTGAATATACTAAATGAGTAAATTATTGGTTTTGTGTATTTTATTATTATTTTTCAGTAGTTTCTCTATAAAAAAACTTTTTTGTTTTCCCCTATAATCTCTTGACAAAAACTCAACCATCATATTTATTATTATTCTCTTTTGTACATCAATGGATTTTATTTCCCCTTATCATACCCAATTGTAGTCTCATTTGTTATGATATTCTAATTCCAGTAATAATAACACTATAGATTCTATATCTTTCTTAATCACTGACTTAATCATACTTTTTATTGAAATTGAAAAAAGTATATGTTTTTTTATGAAATTATAGATTTAGTGGAGATTAATTATTCTAGTGAAATAATCTAATGAGTGACATCTATTATGATTTTTGAAGAATTATATTGACAATTTATTAAATTTATATGTTGTTATAGGCGTTGTAATATGTGAGAGTGCATGTATTTTGATTCAATTATTCATTTTTTATAGTAACAGTTGTTTGATGAGTCAATATAAGTATTATTTCCCATTATGGGGTAGATATGGATGAAAATTTTTATTAACTATTAAAACATTATTAATCATATGATATGAGGTATGGTTTTCAGTTTTTGGTTTTTTTTGTCATTGTTTGAGTGGTTTGGTCTTATATAATGGTTAAATACACTTATTATTATTTGTCTGAGTATGAGTAATGAATTAAATATATTCTAATTATCTAATGGATGTGGAATCAGAGGTATGATGAGTTATAATTTGGAATATTATGAGATACTAATATGTATATTTCCATGACAAGATTAATAACAATTTTATTTTTAGAGAACATATGAAACTAGTTGATTGGGGATTGGAAGTAATGAACTTAATATCATCTATTTGATAATATTGGTGTGATTCAATCAATTCACTATACATTTAAGGGTAGTTTAAAATATATATCTGATAGGGTTTTGTGATTTCAACCACAAAATGGTTACTTGATGGATGAAAAAATGGAATCGTGTTTGGGGCCTTTCACAGATGTTAATTTTTTTATTTTATAGGAGGTTGAATTCTACGATCAATATCGTGGATGGATATTTCCACCCAAAAAGTTTTATGAACAAAAATAACTATTTTTTGATAAATAAAACTTGTGACCCACCACATAAGAATATTCTAAAGCCTTATAGGATGTTTTGAAAAACATCCAACAATTGCATTTGATGGCATCATTCAAATTTAAATCAAGATGCATACCATAAGTGACACTATGTTCCGAATCTATCTAGAGTATGAAACTATTTCAAATGCTGATTCACGAAGCTATGTAGGCTTACAAGAAAAATAAGTTGGTTACACAAAACCAATCAAGTAACCATCAAGTTTGAAAATAAGGAAAGGTAAATTCTAATATTTTTCATGGCTAAGACCAAGGATAATTATGAATCCCATGATGTTTTAAAACCCATGTTGTGAATTTTTTCAATAAAAACAACCTCACCCCAATTATAGATTTGGATCTCTAGATGATAAATTTTATTTTCCCCTGCACACAACTCCCACTCTTCTGGGATATAGTGAAACACTAGAGATCATGGAACCTCAATGGTAGTGAACATTAGTGTTATAACTCTTGTAAGATTAAACATGAATTCAATTATGGTATAGTGATCCTCATGTAATAACTCATGTGGTTAGATGGGTTCACACGAAGAGAATATGAATTTGTGAAACCCTAATTTGAGTGAAACCCAAAGTATTTAGTGGTACATTTCCTCTTGAATCGATGAGCATTATTTATAACAGATCCTATTTCTCATTCAATTCATTCATCAAACACAACCATGTTCCATGAAAAAAATTCATAGTCCCATATTTGAAACTCACTATGATTCTATTAAATCCATTACCATTCCTCATGTTTATAATAATATGTATGCTAAAACCTACTTCAACTAATAATAGGTACCCCGACATCAAGACCCCTAATTACTACTCCTCCGTTGTAATTCCAATGTAATGTCTCACTATTAGGCACATGAGGGGTGGTCATATAATCCCTATAATTGGTATCTTTTAGTGAAGCATTTCACCTATCTCAATGGGGATACCTGTTGAAGAATCTCTTTCCACATTGACATGATTTCTCTTGAGGTGAGACCCCCCGGCACATCTGAGTTGAAATACATGAAACTTATTATCTTAATGTCCATGTTATATGATGTTAGAGTAAATGATAACATCCTCAACACATGACATTAAACTATTTCCTTACCTAGTGATATGAGAATATGATGCCTCATGCAATACTAGAAAGTGTGGCCGCAATCCCCTTACCATGTTTAATGACCAAAGGATTGCCGATTTATAATAATCAAAGAATTCCACCGTATCCCTATATTTATTATTTGGTAATAATACTCAAATGATTTCATGAATTACCCTCACATCG
Source organism: Viscum album (assembly GCA_963277665.1). NCBI lineage: Eukaryota > Viridiplantae > Streptophyta > Magnoliopsida > Santalales > Viscaceae > Viscum > Viscum album. The sequence continues at coordinate 1,646,343,151 of OY728145.1, forward strand.
TATTTCACATTCATTTAATGTGACTTCAATACTGGGAATATGTCAACAATAATCCCCGACACCATCCTTCCTCACTTGGGGATGAGACAGCTATAATGGTAAGATTCAACATGTAATACACACAACACCCATCATAGATGATCTGTCCAAGAAATGAAATTCCTTACCACATGATGTTAAACTCCAATGATCTCTCCTATAATAGGACCATAAATTATGGCATCAAAATACATGGGTTTTGATCCATGTATCGTAATCAAATTATGATGGATGGATCTCTACGGTTAAATCTATAAAATCTACATTTTTGCATGAAATCATCCCACCTTGGGGGAAAACTACTTCATCATGGGGAGAAATATACTCTTATATGGACAAAACTATGTAATCCATCTCTATAGGAAATTTTGATCATTCTCTACATTATATTAATTTCATTCCTTTTTCCAACTCAATAAGATGATTGGATCCATATTATGGGTTCGAAATCATCCATCTTATGGAAACATCCAAACGATTCCACTTTATAGTATTTCTTAATCTATCTTCACAATACGTGAAAATCATACGTCAATATTTTTTAGTAAGATGTTTCAGACCATAATCATTGTGCAAAATATTCCATCATAGGTATTCACGTACATAATTTTTCTAAATATGACGTTCAATCCATTCCTCACAAGAAGTTAAAATTGCACATATAATGTTCTCTCATGATGTTAAACCTAAAAAAATAATTTCTCAGACGATATTATACCCATGTCCAACCTACCCCCATAAGATGTTAATCTGTCCTCTATCATGTTTCCACAATATGACAATCCTGCACGAAATCTATTTTCACCACCCATAAACCATGTAACCCTCCCAAAAATAAATTAAACACAATCCTTGGTAGATAATACCAAACCAAAGATAAACATGGTAATATCAATGTATGAAATATTTTAGTGACACACACCTATAGAGTCAATTAACCCATTATTGAAAATTAATTCATTGGTTAATGCACAAAATATTCCATATATGAGATTCCCTCCAACAGTAAATGAATTGCAGGTGCCCAATGTAACCAATTTCTTAACATTCTGATATTTTACCAACAAGAATAATCTCATAAATTAATGTTTCTTCCATACCGAGAAAGAATCATCATAATTAGTATATTTCCATATTCAGTTGGATCCAGGAATTTTTTTCCATGAATATAACTTATTCTATGAGGGAGACACACACTCTACAATGATCTCCAAGGTGGAATCCATGGAAGGATGAAAAACCCCATCATGCTATTTTTATTTAAGGGATGACATCACTAATGAATGTAAAAAAATTATCAACCTTTAGAAATATATAATTTTTGGATACAAGAATTATTAAATAAAATTCCATATAGAATCTAGAAACTATACCATGATAAATGTGTTAGAAAAATAAATGTTGCACCTGATGTGAAGCTCTTCTCCCTAATGATGAGGACTAGTAGCATATATGATACCGATGGATTTTCTTATTTTTGGATTGATACATTCAGTGACATGCACAAATATGTAAATGGTGGTCTTGGCACAGAACTCACATGTGGTTTGGGGTAGATAAATTTGGGAATCTTCTGCATGTGACATCATTAACAAGGATCCACCCTATATTTTAGGAAGATTGGATGATGCTGGGGAACTGGGAATCCTTTTTAATGTACCATTAATAATGACTAAATCCACATGACATATATAACTCAAGCTATAGGATTTCATCAACATAGTACACATTCAAAACATGGTAGAAAAAAAGTATTGATATAGAAATCCAACAAAAACTTCTCCACTTCTATGTATTCCACCTTACATCCATAAATCAAACCCACATTCCCCATATAACCAATTGATATCATCCATGTGAGGTTCATTAATAATATGGTGTGCTAGTACTTGATGGAGGGGTTTATTCCCTCTTGGGATAAAAACTTCCATGACCAGAGGAACCAGTTCCACGATGACAGAAAAAACCCTCGAGGTCCATGTATGGGGAAATACCCCCCCCCCCATATTCCTATGATGAACCACATAAATATCCTTTACCATGATTTATTTGATGAATCACACCCCAATGCCTATGAGGTAGGGGTGTTTTAGTCACACAGGTTTAAAATACCATCTAGGATCTACCTTAGAGGGCCCCACTAAGACTCGACAACTAAGAAAGGTCGATCCCACATGCCAAATAGAAAGTAGACTTAACCATCACTCCACAACCCCCAAACCAAATCATTCTATTGAAAGTTCAGGGGTTGTCCCAGGATAATATATGACTTGGGGAGTATCGTAGATCTCCTATATACATTACCACCAATGATTTATCCCATTATATCTATGCAACAACTATATAGGGATTGATATTTTCCTGATTGGGATTGATACCACATGAGACTCATATGTAGGATGGATGGACTCTCTCGATCAATAACACAATCGATAGTCATTAATTTCCACCACATGACGAAGAGAAATAGTTAAGAGATCTTCCACATTCCAAAACCATCCAACATGGAGTATCTCATTGTACTCTAACCAGTCAGCACAGAGGTGAGCCCCATCACATAGAAAATCAAATCTGAGGTTATTCCCACTCATCCATCAATCAATGTAGTGGTTCTCCAAACTCCACCACTATCGAAATCATAGGAACTTATCATGGAATCAACAGCTAGTATTTATTTTCTTCTTGTGACTCTACAAACTAGAGTATAGGTCCCTCTTATTAATATTACAACTACTGTAGAGGTCCTCCCACCACTCTCATAAACAAGTAGGGAGGTCCACCCCATGCCCTCATCTAAAAAATAAGAGGTTCTCCCCACACTACCTTTTACCATAATAGAGGGCCTCCCCCTTTAAATGTTATAACATGTCGTGAGAACAATATTGAGGAACAACAAATAACACAGTCTTTTGGAGGTAAAATCCTGGGATGTACAATTTCATTTTCGATATCCCGTATTCTGATGTTATGAATTACTCAATGATGGAACCTTCACCCCACCTATAATAGTTCTAGAAAGGCGCTCCAAAATTGAAATTTTAATTACTAGAATATTAGATATATAAGGTCCCTATATCCCTCCACAGGTAAGTAAAAATAAAGGAATTTATATCTCTTTTCCAAGGGCTTGAAGTGAAATAAATTTTATCACTGATGCATTCCCTCCAATCTATATCAACAGAAGCATTTTATACGAGTTTCGGTCTTGGTTCATACCTCACGATGGTTATCACTCCATGAATCTATATATGGATGCAGTGGTGAACACCTCAACTAATATGGATATGGATTTCTTGCTGGATATCTAATCGAAATAATTTCAATCATGATTCAGCTAAAAGACCCATACATCACATCGTCTTCCTATAGAATAGTTTTAGAGAAGGTCTACATTAGTGCCTCCACCCTTTACTCATCCAACGTTAAAGTATGTTTTGATCCAAATAAGGGAATGAAACATTCTCTATGATAGGTAGTCACATGGGATGTTTTGGATACTGAATAGTTATTAATTATGTTTTTCTCACCATTCACATCAGAATTTGACATCCTAGAGTAATTTATGGAAATCCAAGAATTGTGTTTCCATTAGATTATATTGGTGACATTTCAAAATCTTATGATTGTTAGTTAGTATACCTAGGGTGTTAGGAGAACCTTGATTCCATTAACTAGTAGTGTTGAATGTTTGGTGACACAACCCTCATGGTAGCACAATATCCAATGTTGTAAACCTGCTTCAATAACTATTATAAAACCTTTTCTTAGAACCTCTATATGATAACCGTTGTTATTGATGATGAATCTACACACAGAAAGATACTAGGTTGGGTATAATATAATCTTATCCATTTCATCCTTATCTTGTGATAGTCTTTCCAACCATGTGATGATGATAGTTCCCCTATAGATACCTCCTTGGTTAATATGGTCTTGCCCAACATTTTATAGGATTAAATGAACAGTTCCACTGATGATGGGCCTAGGGGGAGTAATCTACCAAAGGAGTGATGCCATACCATGAAGACCCACTATTAGGTGTCCTCCCTCATCAATAGAGGCAAGAACCAGTCCTCCACCATCCAATAAATGAGAAATTTTTTCCACCCCATTGAAACATCGAAGAAGAAAAGGACAAGAAAATCCATTTGACTCATTCAAGGATTCACCCAAAGGATATAAGAAACACATGATATCCATCGTCCTCCTATATCAAGTGGAATACAAAAGGGTCACCACCATCATCACCATTTAGTTGTTCCTCGATTATAGAAATGACCTTATTGAATTCCAATCAAACCACCTAGGTTCCACAATCCGGCACCATAGAAGAAAATTAAGAGGTCACATGATCCTTCAGAATTATTTGGACAGTGTCACAAACCAGTCCATTCTTGCTACTAAGACTATGAATAATGTATTTTATAAAAATTAGCAAGAATTATCCTCCAAATATGACATGTAATGTAGACATCCATAGATTCTATGTTTGTTGGCCATGTAGTTTAGTTGTGACCATGTTATGATAAGCCACACCATACAGATATTGATGTTTTCCAGCAGAGATTTATTAGGTTATTATTCATAATAGTATATCTAGTCAGCATGAAAATATATTTATCATTACTTAAACCTGAGTTGTTTATTTTGAATAATCTATTTCACCCATGCCAAATATCGACCCTCTGTAAGAAATGTAATCCCCTATAATGGAAATATGTTATGTTGAAGCACATTTTTTGAATAATAAGGATGAATTATATCCATCAGGCTCCCATATTTTGAAGATAAATGTATTAGTATCATGTAGAATCCATTAAAATCACTTTATAGTTCAATATTGAGGTAGCCTCATTAGTGGAATACTATGATGAAGAGGGAGAGTTAGAGGAGCTTCAAACCATCAATACATTTTCTAGGGAAGAAGTGGGTATAATCATATAAGGTCATTGAAATCCACATTATGACATAGGCTAGTTAAATTGAATAATTTTTCACCACTACCTACTAGATACTTACTTCGGTATCAAACTAATTTTGACACGGATGCTCCACATCGTGGGACTAACAGTAGAATATCAAGTTCCCTACTACCTAATGATCAGTGATACGAATATATAAAGAAGAAGAAAATGTGGAAATGTTTTTTTAATGATCTAGTTTGGTGGATTTATATCAAGCATATAATTCATGGATGTCTCATAGGATACAATGCATACCATGTTGTGGGGTAGACCCTAACTCCATTTTCATGTAGTAGTCCCCTCTCCATATAACCATTACCTTAAATACTCACTCATTACTAAATTATGGATACTATATGGTGATTATATGCCTTTTGAATAATATTATGAAAAATATCAAGATTTAATGTATTATAATATGGAAGGGAAATAGGTTCAAACCACTGGGGTTGAGTGAAAAATGTTCATAATGATTTGATGGGAACTGTAGTCTGTTCATGGGTAGAAATGTATGAAAGATTCATCCTCCAAATTCATTAGTGAGAGGTCCCAAATTTGGACTTGTTATGATGTTTAGTTAACTCTAATAAATGGTTTCTAAATCCATAATATGAATTATCCCTTGTAGATTATCACATACTATTACATTGGAAATGAACAGGTGAAACCAAAATCCCCAACTCCTGTGAAGTATTTAGATGTTAGCACTATGAATATCAATCTGAATAAATCTTTCTTCTTCTATATATAATGAATGGATTGATGAATTCTAACATATATCCATTGATTTTACATCAACAATAGACCTCATGATTAGTGTATAGACGGAATTTGATTGAAAACCTCCCAAAAAGATTTTTAGCATAGTGGGAATACCTCCTTAAGGATTCCACATCTACTAGGGAAGACAAAATTGCTTCACCTAATTCCAATAGACTATAAGAGATACATCATCCCACTGTTTCTTCTATATAATATGGAGAAGATGATTTTTATGATTCCCCTCTTAGGTTTGAATAGGGTATCTCCACCATTTTTTATGAATTATCACGAGTGAACCATGGTACCAAGGTAGATCTGAGGCCAACATTTATTAGTGAATCCATCCCTCTAGAGGTGCAGTTGTTGTATTTTTCATTATTAAAATAGCATCAAGATTTATTTTCCTTGGGTAATGATGATATCCCATTGAAATATCCTTAGTTATTAGTTCATATCCTTGTCCTAATAGTGAGTCATAGTGTGTTCATGTAGCCTCCTAGAAAAATGAATTACTCACATAATATTACAGTAGAGTATGAAGATGAAATTATTATTAATGAAAAATTTTCATGCAATTCAAGTACACCATTGTCTACATAACTTCATCCCAGTTAGGAAGAATAATGGGTAGATCAGAGTCTATATTGACTTTAAGGACCACAACCACCACTTTCTGGATTTTGAATTTCCCCATCCCAAGAAGAATATATTAATTGGTATCATAGTTGTGTACTAGGCTCTCTCTTCAATATTAATACTCTACATACAATCAGATCACAATGGACACCAATTTTGAGGATTCTTCCACCATCCATGAGACGCAAGTGGACTTCTTCTATCAGGTGATTCCCGTCAACTTGAAAAATGAAATATCTATATATGAACAATCCATTCACCACATCTTCATGAAAATTATAGAAATGTTGGTGGAATTTTTCATTGATGACATGCTGGTAAAATTTTAAATCATGACCATATCGACATCCTTTTGAATGTTTTTATATTCCACCATTATTGACATTTGAAGATGAACCCCTTAATGTGCCCATTCCAGATTACCACCGGTGTGTTTCTCATCTTTTTCATAATATATAGAGGAATAAAAATTTATTATAATAATATTAACATAATCATCTAGATGTATGCTTAGTGATGTATCTGGGTTTGTTTGGACACCAATGGAACATAGAAAACATAATGTAATTTATTGAAAATTTGGTTAGATAGTGAAAGAACAATTCGAGGATTGTGATGAACCTAGGTGTTTAATTTTGGGATGTGTAATTTTTTACCATGGTTGAGTATAAAGATAAGTATATGTTGTTGTCTATAGTTCTAATTAAAGATATTTTAGGAAATCCTCTATTCCTATGTGTGATCTACATGTAATAATACATCCCTACACTTTTAACAAATAAAATAATGAATGTGGGGAATATAATTAATATTATCTCAGCCACATTCTCATAGACACTGATACTAGATACTTCCCCATTGAGAAATGAGTCCTCACACTAATTTTCATAGTACAGATGATAAAACATTACCTAAAAGATCTTTACCTGTAGTGGGGTTCTTTAGTGGACTCGATGATATATATCATCAATATCACCATGACGACATTATTATTGTCATGAAGGGTAGTGATCCTATAGTAGCATGACATCTGTTTCTTTTCATAATGTACATCAAAGTTCATGCAATGGAAACTTAATTATTTTATGATTCATCCATTGAATAACATACTCTTGACACTTACTTCCTAGATGAAGCTTTATTCTTAGTGGATTATTCAATTCCATGTTGGAATATGAATTTTGATGGTGCCTCCCAAATCCTAATCGGTAGATGGCTGAAAAAACCTAATCATTATATGGTAGGACTGGATAATTTCTTCATCACCACAACACATGGCATATTTCTATACTCATTCCTATTTTTATAATGGTGAACCAACAATGGGGATGATTAATAATCCCTTATTACATGTCTTGATATATCCCTCGAGATTGATCTCCTCAGTTTACATGTTAATGGATACATCAAGTTAGTCATGAGAAAATTCAAGGGTGACTACATCATTCGAATGTATGATATTGTGCCCCTGTTGAATCATACTCTTCAACTGATTCTGTAATGCCTCGACCCCAGCTACCCAGAGTCGGTGCATTACTTCGTAACATTGGCATGATCACAAAAGATAAAGTCTCGGAAGACCGATTATTTTAGTAGACTTGGAAACACTAGATACATTCATAAATGTTACATTACATCATAAAGTGAAAAACTAATAACAAAGTCTTCATAGTCCACACTCATATCCTCTTTTGACTATCCCTGCAGGTTATTCATAAAATACTTCTTCACATCCTGGAAAATATTAAAACATTGAAAGGGGTGAGTTCAGATGCTCAGTAAGGATAACAATAATGCGAAAGCTTTCATAAATAAACATTAACATTTAAGGAAATGTATAACTAAAACAAAAGCCTTTTTAACATGAACTTCAACATAATATGGCAAAAGTAAAATGAGATAATGTCATTTACTTATTCACATGGATATTCTACGGGTCGAATAATCACATGCAATATCAAAAAACACTTTCATAATGATGGAATGCATAATTCCAGACATTCTGAAACATTTTTTCAAGACCTCGGCCAAGACGTCTAAAATGATTAAGGCCTCGGCCAAAACCATAAATCAAATTGGGAAAGGGCCTCGGCCAATTCCACGTCTAGTTGTCTCATGAGACCTACCGATGCAATTTTTTAGAAGATACTTACAATTAAAATTGCTCAAATATACTCCAGTGTTTTTCTGAAAACATTATGCAAGCTTCTAAAAACAAAATAACTAATTCTGAGACTGCTCGACTAATTACAGGCCATGATGGGTCCACGCCCAATCCCTTCCTGTCTACCACACTCGAGAGTCGGGTTTTCTGAAAACATTTTTAATCTTGCGTTAAATACGTATACATTTGCACTGTATTTTTATATATTGGAGAGAAATATATATTTTTTGAAATCATTTAAAAATCACATATTTATAAAATAAAATCTTTTGAATAAATGTAAAAGTAAAAGGGGTTTATACACCGTATAAAAGAAAGTTGTGTCTAAAACGAAATATGCCTCAATGAAAGGAGATTGTGACGAAGTCCATAGAAAGATCATTTTTAAAATAAAATAGATCTATTATATGTATTCACTATAAGTACACATAAATAAAGTACAAATACAAGATAGTACATAATAATATCATGACATAATTTGAAAGTAGGAGATTAACCTAAAGAATGGAAATTGGGTTAAGAAATTCCCTTACCTCGCGTCCGACTTGACTTGATCGTTCTTTAACCTCCTGAATAATAAACTAGAGTTAATTTCTATTTACTTAAGAACATTTTTCATGTTCATTATTCCTTTTATATCACTTATTACCATGTTATGAACATTATGTATTTATTTATGTTAATAACGGTCGTTTTGACGATCTTAGATACTTGAGTCAAAAATAAACTTCTTATAGTTACACTTTGTTCATGTGGTGAAATATCCATTATATCCAGAATTATATTCATGATGTAGATATCATATATATCATATATATCTAGTATATACATCCATTTATAATATTACGTAACATTTAGAGGTAAGAAATGAAATGCACCGTTCATGGAGACGGTAAGCCGTACGTACGCATGAACGCTACCTTCATTTCTATTTAGTATTTAATGGAATAAAATCATAATGATATAAATGTATAATATAATTCCAGTATAATATAGCATATAATACCATTTACTCCATCCTTTATACATCCCACATATGGTATTAACGATTCAAATCACTTTGAGGGGGCGGTAGTCCGCACTTCCTAAAATGAAAATATTGCGTTTACCCATAATGGAAACCATAAAGGTATGCCATAAATGAAAAATAAAAAATCATAAGGAAAACAAAAACATAATATATATCATATATAAAAATAGTGTCATCATAATAGCCACCATTAGAGGTGTTATATGAGTGTTGAACAATCATCGTTTCGTGAGGCAAAAATTCACCATCCACAAAAACAGTATGTTCTTTAACCATTAGATGTAGTTGTGTGTAAGTGTAGCTCTAATACCTCTTATAACAACATCCTAGTATATTTAGGACACTGGTGTTGTTACAAAAGAAATTAATAAAAAGTGTTTATGGGGTTGGAGAAGCAAAATAAAACAAAATAACATAAGAGAAGACATACTCCTAAAATCGGGTAACTCTTTTGATTTGAGCCAAATGCTTCCTTGGGAAAAATTCTGTCCAAATTGAGGCCTCTAGGAGTAAGGGAGGGAAGTTGAGAGAGTATTTGGGCAGAGGTTGGCCGAGCCAAATGGCTTGAATGTGTGAATAAGGTGGGAGTGGTGGGGGCCTTTTATAAGTGGAGAGGAGGGGCACTCTTGGAAAGTAAAGAAAAGTCACTTTATTATAAAATGATTTTCGGATTTTAGAGGTCCCACACTTATATAATTCGAGTATAAGGTGATAAGGGTTCGGAATCCACCCATCCAATAGGTTTTGGACATGTGTAGGTCTTAGATATTACATTATCTTTCCATTTTATTTAAATCGTTAAATAATGAGGTCATCGCTGCATCATCATGATGTCATAAATAATTTAATTTATTTAATGTCTAAAAATTATTAAAATAATAATATGATGTAGGAAATTTATTTATCTTTCCAATTACTATTTATAGTCAAAAATATGACTTGTATAACCCCATGTAAAAATTGTTGTAGTAAAACATTTCATGTTTGTGTCATTTTTTACTTTAACATTAAATAAAAGGTATTTATGTCATTTTCCAACTAAAGTGGCTCCATGGGGTCCCCAAGTTGACCCATGGATTGTCTTGGTCGGCCATGGCACATCCAATGAGGGTAGGACATGTTTCAAGCTCATCTCATTTTATTAAAACATTATTTTTACCTTAAACTACACTAATTACCTCTAATCGCGATTAAGAACTTAAAAGTTACTATTCACCAAAAATTATTTTAATCTCATTGAACCACATTTTACTTCTTAATGACAACCATGTATGTCGGATTTTTGAAAATCAAAACACAAAAGTGGTAATATTTCATTTAAATGAAAAATCAGTTATTTAACTACCACTTAGTGGTTTCACTATTCATCAAAAATTGAAGTTTTTCAGAACAATACCAAAATTTCACCCTAAGCTATAATTGATATTCCGAATTCAAAAATGATGTCTATTTTAAAAAATTCCAAAAATATAAGTTTCATTAATTAATTTTATAATTAATTCCCGCTGTCACAACAAATAGCGTGTTTTTAAGAAACAATATATATCAAAAGATTAACAATTGTTTATGTCCAATTTCAAAGTGAAATTAATTATAATGAACACCATTGGATAAAATGGTAAAATATATATTCTAATTATACTTTAAAACCACTAAATAGTATAATTTATCACTATAAATTATTTTGATTAAAAAAGTTGTTTTTAAGTATTTTTCACTATTCATAAAAAATTAGAAGTTCTCAGTAAAATACCAAAAATTCAACATAGGCTAATTTTGATATTCTGAATCCAAAAATGAAGTCCATTTTGAAATATAAAATTTCTATAATTTTAAAAAGTGGTTATTACTATTCATAACGGCTACTTTGATTAGGCTCGGTGTTTTAGAACTCAAAGTTGCGTACAATACAAGCTATTGCATTATTGAATGAGAAGCGTATCGTGGAAGCTCGGGGTGTTACATTCTCCCCTCCTTCAATAAATTGCGTCCTCGCAATTTGAAATTTTTCTTTGAAAATAAAAGGTTGAAAAGAGAAAATACCTTTGTGGAAAACCCACATCGGAAATAATATTAATAAAATTTAGCCTTAATAAGAGGGAAAGGGAAATGAAAAAGTCACCACCCAATTATGATCTCGATTAGGAGAACATTGGTGGAAATTAGAGACATATAATTGGAGGAAAACGTAAATATTTATAGGGAGTGATTGAGGTCATAAATTACAATCAACTGTCAAATTGAGGGCCTCAAAGCCTTCAATCTATGTTGATTTAAAATATCATCAGTTCAACAAGACATAAGGTATTAGGATAACACATTTTTTGTTTTAATATCCCTTTACTAAAGTTTAAGAATTAATTTATTCATTGAATAAGAGATAGGTATATATATATTTATGCCTGACAATTAGAGTTTCAACCTTCAACTCATCTTTCACTCAAAAAGATAATAGAACTCAAAAATATTATACTTATCCTAATTGTATAAGGTTCCAAATGTTAACACATACCATTTAGATTAGTAAAATAATTTTTTTAATAACCAGGGACTTCCTGTAGGCTAGTGGTAGGAAATAAAGGCCTGTCGCACTATGGTTGTGGGTTCGATTCCTACAGCTTTGTCCGACGCGACGGGTTATGCCCCACCCTACAGGTTGTCCTTTTCCTAAAACTATTGTATTATAATATTCCAAAAATAATCTTCATAATTTTTTTAACCTTAAACAACACTATCCAAAGATCAACTTAATCTACTCCAACTTTTATAGTTATCCAAAATACCTCTGTCCAGACTTTCTCTAAAAGGTATCTTAATTCCAAAATCAATTTATCAGATTCCCCAAACAAAGTAAAGTTTCTCTTATTGTCACATAATAAAAATATAATTACCTTCATCATATTAAAACCTTACTGAAAACAACATGTACTGCAGTACAATCCTTATATATATCACATTATTCTTATAACCAGAATATAATCCTTGAGTCCAAAAGCACCAATACATTAATTATTCTGCTTCAACTGTAGTAACAGCATAAGATTGTCCTTGATCCCTTGGCCTTTTTGAGGTAAGTTTCCCTGACACTTAGGACATTCATTTGCATAATTCCCCATTTCCCTACAATTGTAGCATTCAACATTGATAACCTCTTTCTTTCCCTTGCAATCACGAGCATAGTGACCTTTTTCTCCACATTTATAACAAACTCCCATTCCTTTTAGGCAAGTACTAGGGTGATTCTTCCCACAATTATCACATAATGGAAAATCATTCTTTCCCTTTTTCCCTTTATCCGTCTCTTGTTCCACCGTTCTCTTCTTTTATTGCTTTGCTTTAAAGTCATGAGACTTAGAGAATTCCTTTTCCGTCTTGATAGCACATGAGACAATATCTTCGTATGACGAGAAGGTTTGTGAGACTAATGCTCGACGAAAAAATGGTTTTAACCCATCAAAGAAATGATCAATCTTACTTCTTGGGTTATGTATATAATCTGCAGCATGCCTCGCTAACCTTGTAAAGTTAGCCTCATACTTTGCGACATTCTCATCCTCCTTCTGCCTCAAACTCAGAAATTGTCTTTCCATATCTGCTCGATGGTCATGTGGAAAGTATTTTTCTAAGAAAAGATCTTTGAACTCTCTCCATTCCATATTTGATACGTCATCATCTTCCTTTGTGTTTTGAATCAGCGACCACCACTGATCGGCATCTCCAGTGAGGCGGTAAACTGCCATGACAACCTTCTCCCTTTCACTACTCCCCAAGGCATGGAATATTTTCTCTAATGAGTTTATCCATTGCTCAGCTACTAATGTATTTCTACCCCCATTAAATGTTGGCGGTTGTTGCCTCATGAAGCGGTCTGACATTGATCCTCCACGTTGTGGATCAGGGTTCTCCATACGAGTAAGGTTATTATTCATAACCTGGGTTATTTGTTTCAGTATGGTAATAAGTGATCAGCACTAGTTGTATCTCCAGATCCACAATAATTATCTTGAGCAGGAGGGAAATCCCTACACGGAGTGCGTGCATTGATACGGTTTCCATTCCTTCCACTAGACTCCATTTCTAAACAATGGCATAAACTAGATTAGTTTATGAATTAAAATACATAATTCCATATTTATAAAACACTTTACATAAATTGAACTATTTATGGATATAATCCATAATCATAAAAAGAAATGTTTTCTTTAAGGAAGTATATACTCATAACCCTTCATAGTGGTTTATAAAGAAAATGAGAATTGTCCTAAGCATCTCCCTCGGGAGTGTCGTAACCAAGAGTGCAGCAAGGCCCGTTGTCGTGCACCAGTTCCCGTTCGAATCTAGCTCAAAGCGGTGTTTTCGGGTTTTACCCCTAGGTACATCTGTGCCAGAGCCGCCTCTACCTGCTCGTATCCAGACAGGGATGTATTTCTCGGAAAACTCACAAAATCTCAAAAGCAACAAAATTCTAGGAAGTTCTTCTATACTAATCCTCAAAATCTACCTTTGTGCTATGTGATCTAATCAGAGTTTATCTAAATCTAGCTTCCAAGGTTAGTACTAAACTACCTCTGATACCAACTGTAACGCCCCGACCCCAGCTACCCAGAGTCGGTGCATTACTTCGTAACATTGGCATGATCACAAAAGATCAAGTCTCAAAAGACCGATTAGTTTAGTATCCTTGCAAACACTAGATACATTCATAAATGTTACATTACATCATAAAGTGAAAAACTAATAACAAAGTCTTCATAGTCCACACTCATATCCTCTTTTGACTATCCCTACAGGTCATTCATAAAATACTTCTTCACATCCTGGAAAATATTAAAACATTGAAAGGGGTGAGCTCAGATGCTCAGTAAGGATAACAATAATGCGGAAGCTTTCATAAATAAACATTAAAATTTAAGGCAATGTATAACTAAAATAATCCTTTTAAACATGAACTTCAACATAATATGGCAAAAGTAAAATGAGATAATGCCATTTACTTATTCACATGGATATTCTACTGGTCGAATAATCACATGCAATATCAATAACCACTTTCATAATGATGGAATGCATAATGCCAGACATCCTGAAACATTTTCTCAAGGCCTCGGCCAAGACGTCTAAAATGATTAAGGCCTCGGCCAAAACCATAAATCAAATTGGTAAAGGGCCTCGGCCAATTCCACGTCTAGTTGTCTCATGAGACCTACCGATGCAATTTTTTTAGAAGATACTTACATTTAAAATTTCTCAAAATACACCAGTGTTTTTCTGAAAACATTATGCAAGCTTCTAAAAACAAAATAACTAATTCTGAGACTGCTCGACTAATTACAGGCCATGATGGGTCCATGCCCAATCCCTTCCTGTCTACCACACTCAAGAGTCGGGTTTTCTGAAAACATTTTTAAGCTTGCGTTAAATACGTATACATTTGCACTGGATTTTTATATATTGGAGAGAAATATCTATTTTTTGAAATCATTTAAAAATCACATATTTATAAAATAAAATATTTTGAATAAACGTAAAAGTCAAAGGGGTTTATACACCGTATAAAAGAAAGTTGTGTCTAAAACGAAATATGCCTCAATGAAAGGAGATTGAGACGAAGTCCATACAAAGATCATTTTTAAAATAAAATAGATCTATTATGTGTATTCACTATAAGTACACATAAAGAAAGTAAAAATACAAGATAGTACATAATAATATCATCACATAATTTGAAAGTAGGAGATTAACCCAAAGAATGGAAATTGGGTTAAGAAATTCCCTTAACTCGTGTCCGACTTGACTTGATCATTCTTTAACCTCCTGAATAATAAACCAGAGTTAATTTCTATTTACTTAAGAACATTTTTCATGTTCATTATTCCTTTTATATCACTTATTACCATGTTATGAACATTATTTAATTATTTATGTTAATAACGGTCGTTTTGACGATCTTAGGTACTTGAGTCAAAAATAAACTTCTTATAATTACACTTTGTTCATGTGGTGAAATATCCATTATATACAGAATTATATTCATGATGTATATATCATATATATCATATATATCCATTATATACATTCATTTATAATATTACATAACATTTAGAGGTAAGAAATGAAATGCACCATTCATGGAGACGGTAAGTCGTACGTACGCATGAACGCTACCTTCATTTCTATTTCGTATTTAATGGAATGAAATCATAATGATATAAATGTATAATATAATTCCAGTATAATATATCATATAATACCATTTACTTCATCCTTTATACATCCCACATATGGTATTAACGATTTAAATCACTTTGAGGGGGCGGTAGTCCGCACTTCCTAAAATGAAAATATCGCGTTTACCCATAATGGAAACCATAAAGGTATGCCATAAATGAAAAATACAAAATCATAAGGAAAACGAAAACATAATATATATCATATATATAAATAGTGTCATCATAATGGCCACCATTAGAGGTGTTATATGAGTATTGAACAATCATCGTTTCGTGAGGAAAAAATTCACCATCCACAGAAACAGTATGTTCTTCAACCATTAGATGTAGGTGTGTGTAAGTGTATCTATAATACCTCTTATAACAACATCCTAGTATATTGAGGATACTTGTGTTGTTACAAAATAAATGAATAAAAAGTTTTTATGGGGTTGGAGAAGAAAAATAAAACAAAATAACATAAGAGAAGACATACTCTTAAAATCGGGTATCTCTTTTGATTTGAGCCAAATGATTCCTTGGGAATAATTCTGCCCAAAGTGAGGCCTCTAGGAGTAAGGGAGGGAAGTTGGGAGAGTATTTGGGCAGAGGTTGGCCGAGCCAAATGACTTGAATGTGTGAATAAGGTGGGAGTGGTGGGGGCCTTTTATAAGTGGAGAGGAGGGGCACTCTTGGAAAGTAAAGAAAAGTCACTTTATTATAAAATGAGTTTCGGATTTTAGAGGTCCCAAACTTATATAATTCGATGATAAGGTGATAAGGGTTCGAAATCCACCCATAAAATAGGTTTTGGACATGTGTAGGTCTTAGATATTACATTATCCTTCCATTTTATTTAAATCGTTAAATAATGAGGTCATCACTGCATCATCATGATGTCATAAATAATTTAATTTATTTAATGTCTAAAAATTATACAAAAAATACTATGATGTAGGTAATCATTTTATATTTCCAATGACTATTTATAGTGAAAAATATGACTTGTATAACCCCATGTTAAAATTGTTTTAGTAAAACATTTCATGTTTGTGTCATTTTTTACTTTAACATTAAATAAAAGGTATTTATGTCATTTTCCAACTAAAGTGGATCCATGGGGTCCCCAAGTTGACCCATGGATTGTCTTGGTCGGCCATGGCACATCCAATGAGGGTAGAACATGTGTCAAGCTCATCTCATATTATTAAAACATTATTTTTACCATAAACTACACTAATTACCTCTAATCGCGATTAAGAACTTAAAAGTTACTATTCACCAAAAATTATTTTAATCTCATTGAACCACATTTTACTTTTTAATGAAAACCATGTATGTCGGATTTTTGAAAATAAAAACACAGAAGTGGTAATATTTCATTTAAATGAAAAATCAGTTATTTAACTACCACTTAGTGGTTTCACTATTCATCAAAAATTGAAGTTTTTCATAACAATGCCAAAATTTCACTCTAAGCTATAATTGATATTCCAAATTCAAAAATGATGTCTATTTTAAAAAATTCCAAACATATAAGTTTCATTAATTAATTTTATAATTAATTCCCACCGTCACAACAAATAGCGTGTTTTTAAGAAACAATATATATCAAAAGATTAACAATTGTTTATGTCCAATTTCAAAGTGAAATTAATTCTAATGATCACCATTGGATAAAATGGTAAAAATATATTATAATTATACTTTAAAACCACTAAATAGTATAATTTATCACTATAAATTATTTTGATAAAAAAAGTTGTATTTATGTATTTTTCACTATTCATAAAAAATTAGAAGTTCCCAGAAAAATACCAAAAATTCAACATAGGCTAATTTTGATATTCCGAATCCAACAATGAAGTCCATTTTGAAATATAAAATTTCTATAATTTTAAAAAGTGGTTATTACTATTCATAACGGCTACTTTGATTAGTCGCGGTGTTTTAGAACTCAAAGTTGCGTACAATGCAAGCTATTGCATTATTGAATGAGAAGCATATCGTGGAAGCTCGGGGTGTTACATTCTCCCCTCCTTCAATAAATTGTGTCCTCGCAATTTGAAATTTTTCTTTGAAAATAAAAGGTTGAAAAGAGAAAATACCTTTGTGGAAAACCCACATCGGAAATTAGATTAATAAAATTTATCCTTAATAAGAGGGAAAGGGAAATGAAAAAGTCACCACCCAATTATGATCTCGATTAGGAGAACATTGGTGGCAATTAGAGACATATAATTGGAGGAAAAACGTAAATATTTTTAGGGAGTGATTGTGGTCATAAATTACAATCAACTGTCAAATTGAGGGCCTCAAAGCCTTCAATCTATGTTGATTTAAAATATCATCAGTTCAACAAGACAGAAGGTATTAGGATAACACATTTTTTGTTTTAATATCCCTTTACTAAAGTTTAAGAATTAATTTATTCATTGAATAAGAGATAGGAATAAATATATTTATGCTTGACAATTAGAGTTTCAACCTTCAACTAATCTTTCACTCAAAAAGATAATAGAACTCAAAAATATTATACTTATCCTAATTGTATAAGGTTCCAAATGTTAACACATACCATTTAGATTAGTAAAATTATTTTTGTAATAACCAGGGACTTCATGTAGGCTAGTGGTAGGAAATAAAGGCCTGTCGCACTATGGTTGTGGGTTCGATTCCTACAGCTTTGTCCGATGCGACGGGTTATGCCCCACCCTGCAGGTTGTCCTTTTCCTAAAACTATTGTATTATAATATTCCAAAAATAATCTTCATAAATTTTTTAACCTTAAACAACACTATCCAAAGATCAACATAATCTACTCCAACCTTTATAGTTATCCAAAATACCTCTGCCCAGACTTTCTCTAAAAGGTATCTTAATTCCAAAATCAATTTATCAGATTCCCCAAACAAAGTAAAGTTTGTCTTATTATCACATACTAAAAATATAATTACCTTCATCATATTAAAACCTTACTGAAAACAACATGTACTGCAGTACAATCCTTATATATATCAGATTATTCTTATAACCAGAATATAATCCTTGAGTCCAAAAGCACCAATACATTAATTATTCCGCTTAAACTGTAGTAACAGCATAAGATTGTCCTTGATCCCTTGGCCTTTTCTGAGGTAAGTTTCCCTCACGCTTAGGACATTCATTTCCATAATGCCCCATTTCCCTACAATTGTAGCATTCAACATTGATAACCTCTTTCTTTCCCTTGCAATCACGAGCCTGATGACCTTTTTCTCCACATTTATAACAAACTCCCATTCCTTTTAGGCAAGTACCAGGGTGATTCTTCCCACAATTATCACATGATGAAAAATCCTTCTTTCCCTTTTTCCCTTTATCCGTCTCTGGTTCCACCGTTCTCTTCTTTTCTTTCTTTACTTTAAAGTCATGAGACATAGATAATTCCTTTTCCTTCTTGATAGCACATGAGACAATATCTTCGTA
The DNA here is from genome assembly GCA_963277665.1 of Viscum album. Taxonomy (NCBI): domain Eukaryota; kingdom Viridiplantae; phylum Streptophyta; class Magnoliopsida; order Santalales; family Viscaceae; genus Viscum; species Viscum album. The sequence continues at coordinate 1,646,362,423 of OY728145.1, forward strand.
TGACGAGAAGGTTTGTGAGACTAATGCTCAACGAAGAAATGGTTTTAACCCATCAAAGAAACGATCAATCTTACTTCTTGGGTTACGTATATAATCTGCAGCATGCCTTTCTAACCTTGTAAAGTTATCCTCATACATTGCGACATTCTCATCCTCCTTCTGCCTCAAACTCAGAAATTGTCATTCCATATCTGCTCGATGGTCATGTGGAAAATATTTTTCTAAGAAAAGATCTTTGAACTCTCTCCATTCCATATTTGATACGTCATCATCTTCCTTTGTGTTTTGAATCAGCGACCACCACTGATCGGCATCTCCAGTGAGGCGGTAAACTGCCATGACAACCTTCTCCCTTTCACTACTCCCCAAGGCATGGAATATTTTCTCTAAGGAGTTTATCCATTGCTCAGCTACTAATGGATTTGTACCCCCATTAAATGTTGGCGGTTGTTGCCTCATGAAGCGATCTAACATTGATCCTCCATGTTGTGGATCAGGGTGCTCCATACGAGTAAGGTTATTATTCATAACCTGAGTGAGTTGTCCCAGTATGGTAATAAGTTGATCAGCACCAGTTGTATCTCCAGATCCACAATAATTATCTTGAGCAGGAGGTAAATCCCTACACGGAGTGCGTGTATTGATACGGTTTCCATTCCTTCCACTAGGCGCCATTTCTAAACAATGGCATAAACTAGATTAGTTTATGAATTAAAATACATAATTCCATATTTGTAAAACACTTTACATAAATTGAACTATTTATGGATATAATCCATAATCATAAAAAGAAATGTTTTCTTTAAGGAAGTATATACTCATAACCCTTCATAGTGGTTTGTAAAGAAAATGAGAATTATCCTAAGCATATCCCCCGGGAGTGTCGTAACCAAGAGTGCAGCAAGGCCCGTTGTCGTGCACCAGTTCCCGTTCGAATCTAGCTCAAAGTGGTGTTTTCGGGTTTTACCCCTAGGTACATCTGTGCCAGAGCCGCCTCTACCTGCTCGTATCCAGAAAGGGATGTATTGCTCGGAAAACTCACAAAATCTCTACAGCAACAAAATTCTAGGAAGTTCTTCTATACTAATCCTCAAAATCTACCTTTGTGCTATGTGGTCTAATCAGATTTTATCTAAATATAGCTTCCAAGGTTATTACTAAACTACCTCTGATACCAACTGTAACGCCCCGACCCCAGCTACCAAGAGTCGGTGCATTACTTCGTAACATTGGCATGATCACAAAAGATCAAGTCTCGAAAGACCGATTAGTTTAATATCCTTGGAAACACTAGATACATTCATAAATGTTACATTACATCATAAAGTGAAAAACTAATAACAAAGTATTCATAGTCCACACTCATATCCTCTTTTGACTATCCCTACAGGTCATTCATAAAATACTTCTTCACATCCTGGAAAATATTAAAACATTGAAAGGGGTGAGCTCAGATGCTCAGTAAGGATAACAATAATGCGGAAGCTTTCATAAATAAACATTAACATTTAAGGCAATGTATAACTAAAACAAAAGCCTTTTAAACATGAACTTCAACATAATATGGCAAAAGTAAAATGAGATAATGCCATATACTTATTCACATGGATATTCTACTGATCGAATAATCACATGCAATATCAATAACCACTTTCATAATGATGGAATGCATAATGCCAGACATTCTGAAACATTTTGTCAAGGCCTCGGCCAAGACTTTTTAAATGATTAAGGCCTCGGCCAAAACCATAAATCAAATTGGGAAAGGGCCTCGGCCAATTCCACGTCTAGTTGTCTCATGAGACCTACCGATGCAATTTTTTTAGAAGATACATACATTTAAAATTTCTTTAATATACTCCAGTGTTTCTCTGAAAACATTATGCAAGATTCTAAAAACAAAATAACTAATTCTGAGACTGCTCGACTAATTATAGGCCATGATGGGTCCACGCCCAATCCCTTCCTGTCTACCACACTCGAGAGTCGGGTTTTCTGAAAACATTTTTAAGATTGCGTTAAATAAGTATACATTTGCACTGGATTTTTATATATTGGAGAGAAATATCTTTTTTTTGAAATCATTTAAAAATCACATATTTATAAAATAAAATCTTTTGAATAAACATAAAAGTCAAAGGGGTTTATACACCGTATAAAATAAAGTTGTGTCTAAAACGAAATATGCCTCAATGAAAGGAGATTGAGACGAAGTCCATACAAAGATCATTTTGAAAATAAAATAGATCTATTATGTGTATTCACTATAAGTACACATAAAGAAAGTAAAAATACAAGATAGTACATAATAATATCATCACATAATTTGAATGTAGGAGATTATCCCAAAGAATAGAAATTGGGTTAAGAAATTCCCTTACCTCGTGTCCGACTTGACTTGATCGTTCTTTAACCTCCTGAATAATAAACTATAGTTAATTTTTATTTACTTAAGAACATTTTTCATGTTCATTATTCCTTTTATATCACTTATTACCATGTTATGAACATTATGTAATTATTTATGTTAATAACGGTCGTTTTGACGATCTTAGGTACTTGAGTCAAAAATAAACTTCTTATAATTACACTTTGTTCATGTGGTGAAATATCCATTATATATAGAATTATATTAATGATTTAGATATCATATATATCATATATATCCAGTATATACATTCATTTATAATATTACGTAACATTTATAGGTAAGAAATGAAATGCACCGTTCATGGAGACGGTAAGTTGTACGTACGCATGAACGCTACCTTCATTTCTATTTTGTATTTAATGGAATAAAATCATAATGATATAAATTATAATATAATTCCAGTATAATATAGCATATAATACCATTTAATCCATCCTTTATACATCCCACATATGGTATTAACGATTCAAATCACTTTGAGGGGGCGGTAGTCCGCACTTCCTAAAATGAAAATATCGCATTTACCCATAATGGAAACCATAAAGGTATGCCATAAATGAAAAATCCAAAATCATAAGTAAAACAATAACATAATATATATCATATATAAAAATAGTTTCATCATAATGGCCACCATTAGAGGTGTTATATGAGTGTTGAACAATCATCATTTCGTGAGGCAAAAATTCACCATCCACAGAAACAGTATGTTCATTAACCATTAGATGTAGGTGTGTTTAAGTGTAGCTCTAATACCTCTTATAAAAACATCCTAGTATATTGAGGATACTGTTGTTGTTACAAAATAAATGAATAAAAAGTTTTTATGGGGTTTGAGAAGAAAAATAAAACAAAATAACATAACAGAAGACATACTCTTAAAATCGGGTAACTCTTTTGATTTGAGCCAAATGCTTCCTTGGAAAGAATTCTTCCCAAAGTGAGGCCTCTAGAAGTAAGGGAGGGAAGTTGGGAGAGTATTTGGGCAGAGGTTGGCCGAGCCAAATGGCTTGAATGTGTGAATAAGGTGGGAGTGGTGGGGGCCTTTTATAAGTGGAGAGGAGGGGCACTCTTGGAAAGTAAAGAAAAGTCACTTTATTATAAAATGAGTTTCAGATTTTAGAGGTCCCACACTTATATAATTCGAGGATAAGGTGATAAGGGTTCAAAATCCACCCATACAATAGGTTTTGGACATGTGTAGGTCTTAAATATTACATTATCTTTCCATTTTATTTAAATCGTTAAATAATGAAGTCATCGCTGCATCATCATGATGTCATAAATAATTTAATTTATTTAATGTCTAAAAATAATACAAAAAAATACTATGATGTAGGAGATCTTTTTAGATTTCCAATGACTATTTATAGTCAAAAATATGACTTGTATAACCCCATGTAAAAATTGTTTTAGTAAAACATTTCATGTTTGTGTCATTTTTTACTTTAACATTAAATAAAAGGTATTTATGTCATTTTCCAACTAAAGTGGATCCATGGGGTCCCCAAGTTGACCCATGGATTGTCTTGGTCGGCCATGGCACATCCAATGAGGGTAGGACATGTTTCAAGCTCATCTCATATTATTAAAACATTATTTTTACCTTAAACTACACTAATTACCTCTAATCGCGATTAAGAACCTAAAAGTTACTATTCACCAAAAATTATTTTAATCTCATTGAACCACATTTTACTTCTTAATGAAAACCATGTATGTCGGATTTTTGAAAATCAAAACATAGAAGTGGTAATATTTCATTTAAATGAAAAATCAGTTATTTAACTACCACTTAGTGGTTTCACTATTCATCAAAAATTGAAGTTTTTCAGAACAATGCCAAAATTTCACCCTAAGCTATAATTGATATTCCGAATTCAAAAATGATGTCTATTTTAAAAAATTCCAAACATATAAGTTTCATTAATTAATTTTATAATTAATTCCCGCCGTCACAACAAATAGCGTGTTTTTAAGAAATAATATATATCAAAAGATTAACAATTGTTTATGTCCAATTTCAAAGTGAAATTAATTCTAATGATCACCATTGGATAAAATGGTAAAAATATATTCTAATTATACTTTAAAACCAATAAATAGTATAATTTATCACTATAAATTATTTTGATTAAAAAAGTTGTTTTTATGTATTTTTCACTATTCATAAAAAATTTGAAGTTCTCAGAAAAATACCAAAAATTCAACATAGGCTAATTTTGATATTCCGAATCCAAAAATGAAGTCCATTTTGAAATATAAAATTTCTATAATTTTAAAAAGTGGTTATTACTATTCATAACGGCTACTTTGATTAGTCTCGGTGTTTTAGAACTCAAAGTTGCGTACAATGCAAGCTATTGCATTATTGAATGAGAAGCGTATCGTGGAAGCTTGGGGTGTTACATTCTCCCCTCCTTCAATAAATTGCGTCCTCGCAATTTGAAATTTTTCTTTGAAAATAAAAGGTTGAAAAGAGAAAATACCTTTGTGGAAAACCCACATCGGAAATAAGATTAATAAAATTTAGCCTTAATAAGAGGGAAAGGGAAATGAAAAAGTCACCACCCAATTATGATCTCGATTAGGAGAACATTGGTGGAAATTAGAGACATATAATTGGAGGAAAAACATAAATATTTTTAGGGAGTGATTGAGGTCATCAATTACAATCAACTGTCAAATTGAGGGCCTCAAAGCCTTCAATCTATGTTGATTTAAAATATCATCAGTTCAACAAGACATAAGGTATTAGGATAACACATTTTTTGTTTTAATATTCCTTTACTAAAGTTTAAGAATTAATTTATTCATTGAATAAGAGATAGTTATATATATATTTATGCTTGACAATTAGAGTTTCAACCTTCAACTCATCTTTCACTCAAAAAGATAATAGAACTCAAAAATATTATACTTATCCTAATTTGTATAAGGTTCCAAATGTTTACACATACCATTTAGATTAGTAAAATTATTTTTGTAATAACCAGGGACTTCCTGTAGGCTAGTGGTAGGAAATAAAGGCCTGTCGCACTATGGTTGTGGGTTCGATTCCTACAGCTTTGTCCGACGCGACGGGTTATGCCCCACCCTGCAGGTTGTCCTTTTCCTAAAACTATTGTATTATAATATTCCAAAAATAATCTTCATAAATTTTTTAACCTTAAACAACACTATCCAAAGATCAACTTAATCTACTCCAACCTTTATAGTTATCCAAAATACCTCTGTCCAGACTTTCTCTAAAAGGTATCTTAATTCTAGAATCAATTTATCAGATTCCCCAAACAAAGTAAAGTTTCTCTTATTGTCACATACTAAAAATATAATTACCTTCATCATATTAAAACCTTACTAAAAACAACATGTACTACAGTACAATCCTTATATATATCACATTATTCTTATAACCATAATATAATCCTTGAGTCCAAAAGCACAAATACATTAATTATTCCGCTTCAACTGTAGTAACAGCATAAGATTGTCCTTGATCCCTTGGCCTTTTCTGAGGTAATTTTCCCTGACTCTTAGGACATTCATTTGCATAATGCCCCATTTCCCTGCAATTGTAGCATTCAACATTGATAACCTCTTTCTTTCCCTTGCAATCACGAGCCTGGTGACCTTTTTCTCCACATTTATAACAAACTCCCATTCCTTTTAGGCAAGTACCAGGGTGATTCTTCCCACAATTATCACATAATAGAAAATCCTTCTTTCCCTTTTTCCCTTTATCCGTCTCTTGTTCCACCGTTCTCTTCTTTTCTTGCTTTTCTTTAAAGTCATGAGACATAGAGAATTCCTTTTCCGTCTTGATAGCACATGAGACAATATCTTCGTATGACGAGAAGGTTTGTGAGACTAATGCTCGACGAAGAAATGGTTTTAACCCATCAAAGAAATGATCAATCTTACTTCTTGGGTTACGTATATAATCTTCAGAATGCCTAGCTAACCTTGTAAAGTTAGCCTCATACTTTGCGACATTCTCATCCTCCTTCTGCCTCAAACTCAGAAATTGTCTTTCCATATCTGCTCGATGGTCATGTGGAAAGTATTTTTCTAAGAAAAGATCTTTGAACTCTCTCCATTCCATATTTGATACGTCATCATCTTCCTTTGTGTTTTGAATCAGCGACCACCACTGATCGGCATCTCCAGTGAGGTGGTAAACTGCCATGACAACCTTCTCCCTTTCGCTACTCCCCAAGGCATGGAATATTTTCTCTAAGGATTTTATCCATTGCTCAGCTACTAATGGATTTATACCCCCATTGAATGTTGGCGGTTGTTGCCTCATGAAGCGATCTAACATTGATCCTCCACGTTGTGGATCAGGGTGCTCCATACGAGTAAGGTTATTATTCATAACCTGAGTGAGTTGTCCCAGTATGGTAATAAGTTGATCAGCACCAGTTGTTTCTCCAGATCCACAATAATTATCTTGAGAAGGAGGGAAATCCCTACACGGAGTGCGTGTATTGATACGGTTTCCATTCCTTCCACTAGGCGCCATTTCTAAACAATGGCATAAACTAGATTAGTTTAGGAATTAAAATACATAATTCCATATTTGTAAAACACTTTACATAAATTGAACTATTTATGGATATAATCCATAATCATAAAAAGAAATGTTTTCTTTAAGGAAGTATATACTCATAACCCTTCATAGTGGTTTGTAAAGAAAATGAGAATTATCCTATGCATATCCCCCGGGAGTGTCGTAACCAAGAGTGCAGCAAGGCCCGTTGTTGTGCACCAGTTCCCGTTCGAGTCTAGCTCAAAGCGGTGTTTTTGGGTTTTACCCCTAGGTACATCTATGCCAGAGCCGCCTCTACCTGCTCGTATCCAGACAGGGATGTATTGCTCGGAAAACTCACAAAATCTCTACAGCAACAAAATTCTAGGAAGTTCTTCTATACTAATCCTCAAAATCTACCTTTGTGCTATGTGCTCTAATCAGAGTTTATCTAAATCTAGCTTCCAAGGTTAGTACTAAACTGCCTCTGATACCAACTGTAACGCCCCGACCCCAGCTACCCAGAGTCGGTGCATTACTTCGTAACATTGGCATGATCACAAAAGATCAAGTCTCGAAAGACCGATTAGTTTAGTATCCTTGGAAACACTAGATACATTCATAAATGTTACGTTACATCATAAAGTGAAAAACTAATAACAAAGTCTTCATAGTCCACACTCATATCCTCTTTTGACTATCCCTGCAGGTCATTCATAAAATACTTCTTCACATCCTGGAAAATATTAAAACATTGAAAGGGGTGAGCTCAGATGCTCAGTAAGGATAACAATAATACGGAAGCTTTCATAAATAAACATTAACATTTAAGGCAATTTATAACTAAAACAAATGCCTTTTAAACATGAAATTCAACATAATATGGCAAAAGTAAAATGATATAATGCCATTTAATTATTCACATGGATATTCTACTGGTCGAATAATCACATGCAATATCAATAACCACTTTCATAATGATGGAATGCATAATGCCAGACATTCTGAAACATTTTTTCAAGGCCTCGGCCAAGACGTCTAAAATGATTAAGTCCTCGGCCAAAACCATAAATCAAATTGGGAAAGGGCCTCGGCCAATTCCACGTCTAGTTGTCTCATGAGACCTACTGATGCAATTTTTTTAGAAGATACTTACATTTAAAATTGCTCAAATATACTCCAGTGTTTTTCTGAAAACATAATGCAGGCTTCTAAAAACTAAATAACTAATTCTGAGACTGCTCGACTAATTAAAGGCCATGATGGGTCCACGCCCAATCCCTTCTTGTCTACCACACTCGAGATTCGGGTTTTCTGAAAACATTTTTAAGCTTGCGTTAAATACGTATACATTTGCACTGGATTTTTATATATTGGAGAGAAATATCTATTTTTTGAAATCATTTAAAAATCACAAATTTATAAAATAAAATCTTTTGAATAAACGTAAAAGTCAAAGGGGTTTATACACCATATAAAAGAAAGTTGTGTCTAAAACAAAATATGCCTCAATGAAAGGAGAATGAGACGAAGTCCATACAAAGATCATTTTTAAAATAAAATAGATCTATTATGTGTATTCACTATAAGTACACATAAAGAAAGTACAAATACAGGATAGTACATAATAATATCATGATATAATTTGAATGTAGGAGATTAACCCAAAGAATGGAAATTGGGTTAAGAAATTCCCTTACCTCGTGTCCGACTTCACTTGATCGGTCATTAACCTCCTGAATAATAAACTAGAGTTAATTTCTATTTACTTAAGAACTTTTTTCATGTTCATTATTCCTTTTATATCACTTATTACCATGTTATGAACATTATATAATTATTTATGTTAATAACGGTCGTTTTGACGATCTTAGGTACTTGAGTCAAAAATAAACTTCTTATAATTACACTTTGTTCATGTGGTGAAATATCCATTATATCCAGAATTATATTCATGATGTAGATATCATATATATCATATATATCCAGTATATACATTCATTTATAATATTACATAACATTTAGAGGTAAGAAATGAAATGCACCGTTCATGGAGACGGTAAGCCGTACGTACGCATGAACGCTACCTTCATTTCTATTTCGTATTTAATGGAATGAAATCATAATGATATAAATGTATAATATAATTCCAGTATAATATAGCATATAATACCATTTACTCCATCCTTTATACATCCCACATATGGTATTAACGATTCAAATCACTTTGAGGGGGCGGTAGTCCGCACTTCCTAAAATGAAAATATCGCGTTTACCCATAATGGAAACCATAAAGGTATGCCATAAATGAAAAATACAAAATCATAAGGAAAACAAAAACATAATATATATCATATATAAAAATAGTTTCATCATAATGGCCACCATTAGTGGTGTTATATGAGTGTTGAACAATCATCGTTTCGTGAGGCAAAAATTCACCATCCACAGAAACAGTATGTTCTTTAACCATTAGATGTAGGTGTGTGTAAGTGTAGCTCTAATACCTCTTATAACAACATACTAGTATATTGAGTATACTGGTTTTGTTACAAAAGAAATTAATAAAAAGTTTTTATGGGGTTGGAGAAGCAAAATAAAACAAAATAACATAAGAGAAGACATACTCTTAAAATCGGGTAACTCTTTTGATTTGAGCCAAATTCTTCCTTGGAAAGAATTATGACCAAAGTGAGGCCTCTAGAAGTAAGGGAGGGAAGTTGGGAGAGTATTTGGGCAGATGTTGGCAGAGCCAAATGGCTTGAATGTGTGAATAAGGTGGGAGTGGTGGGGGCCTTTTATAAGTGGAGAGGAGGGGCACTCTTGGAAAGTAAAGAAAAGTCACTTTATTATAAAATGAGTTTGGGATTTTAGAGGCCCCACACTTAAATAATTCGAGGTTAAGGTGATAAGGGTTCGCAATCCACCCATCCAATAGGTTTTGGACATGTGTAGGTCTTAGATATTACATTATCTTTCCATTTTATTTAAATCGTTAAATAATGATGTCATCGCTGCATCATCATGATGTCATAAATAATTTAATTTATTTAATGTCTAAAAATTATACAAAAAATACTATGTTTTAGGAAATATTTTTATCTTTCCAATTACTATTTATAGTCAAAAATATGACTTGTATAACCCCATGTAAAAATTGTTTTAGTAAAACATTTCATGTTTGTGTCATTTTTTACTTTAACATTAAATAAAAGGTATTTATGTCATTTTCCAACTAAAGTGGCTCCATGGGGTCCCCAAGTTGACCCATGGATTGTCTTGGTCGGCCATGGCACATCCAATGAGGGTAGGACATGTTTCAAGCTCATCTCATATTATTAAAACATTATTTTTACATTAAACTACACTAATTACCTCTAATCGCGATTAATAACTTAAAAGTTACTATTCACCAAAAATTATTTTAATCTCATTGAACCACATTTTACTTCTTAATTACAACCATGTATGTCGGATTTTTGAAAATCAAAACACATAAGTAGTAATATTTCATTTAAATGAAAAATCAGTTATTTAACTTCCACTTAGTGGTTTCACTATTCATCAAAAATTGAAGTTTTTCAGAACAATGCCAAAATTTCACCCTAAGCTATAATTGATATTCCTAATTCAAAAATGATTTCTATTTTAATAAATTCCAAACATATAAGTTTCATTAGTTAATTTTATAATTAATTCCCGCCGTCACAACAAATAGCGTGTTTTTAAGAAACAATATATATCAAAAGATTAACAATTGTTTATGTCCAATTTCAAAGTGAAATTAATTCTAATGAACACCATTGGATAAAATGGTAAAAATATATTCTAATTATACTTTAAAACCACTAAATATTATAATTTATCACTATAAATTTTTTTGATTAAAAAATTTGTTTTTATGTTTTTTTCACTATTCATAAAAAATTAGAAGTTCTCAGAAAAATACCAAAAATTCAACATAGGCTAATTTTCATATTCCGAATCCAAAAATGAAGTCCATTTTGAAATATAAAATTTTTATAATTTTAAAAAGTGGTTATTACTATTCATAACGACTACTTTGATTAGTCGCAGTGTTTTAGAACTCAAAGTTGCGTACAATGCAAGCTATTGCATTATTGAATGAGAAGCGTATCGTGGAAGCTCGGGGTGTTACAGATTCGATTTTTTACACCCCATATAAAAGATACTCTTTTCATCTTTTCAAAAAATGGTTGAGTTGAAGCCTCGAATGTTTTGGCCACATCTCTCACATACCATGACTCAGATGAAATAATTATTCACGTGGAACATAGGAGGTTCATATCTACCACTAACTCATTTGATGGAAACCAACTGGTAACCCAACGGGCAACATGTGAATCTACATCTGCCCACATGTCCCCATACAATATATAAAACACCTGATCATATGGATCCATTAATTTATTATTTATAAAGTGTATGTGTCCCTACATATTGAACCAAGCAAGAAAAAATTCATCAATGTGATGTGTATTTTACCCTCCATAATTGAACAATCAATAAGAAGGACCTCTATAGGTGTGGAATTTTTGAATTATTATATCATGTATTGATATATATGTGATATATCAGGTTATAAATGATGTCCAACTTGGTTCCTATAATTCCCATCGAGTGGTATTGATTCTACCTCTCTCGATTCAGATGTTGGGATACTTCTTGCCATTATGCATATTGAATGAATCCAGTTTGTTGAGAGGTTTGATGATTTATTGATCCATTCCAACATTGTGCATTGACTAATAGAGATTCTCTACACCACCATGGATTCATAGACATTTTCAGTGTAGGTACTCAATGTTGTGGGGCTATACCCAGCTTAGATAATATGTTAATCCATGTTCACTCTTATTGTAATGTATATCTTCTCTAAGAGTGAATAAAAGATTACCCTCATGGTGTAATCTCATAGAATATTATCATATTCATGACCTCCATAATCATCCATATATTTAGAGTTTCTCATTCCATCCTCATATAAAATAGTACCATTATAATGGACGTCGATTTGAACAAACTGTAGTCCATGTATATTTTTTCTTCCAACCATACTTATTACTTCAATGAATATGAAAATTATAACATATAGGTGTTAATAAAGACTATATCTATCATATTGTAGAAAATAGTGGTAATGAATAATAAGAGTTGGTAGGAAAACATCCCTAATGAACTTTGGCTCTATTGTTTGATGACTAGAAATTCAACCTATGTTACACAATATTCCAAGGTATATGGTACAGATACATTATTTCCAATTGAGGAACAATTAATGCCACTCAAAATAGATATTTATGACAAGAATATTACTTATAGAATATTAATGTTACATTTTTCTAAATTTGAAGCTCTCAATGTAAACATTTTCTAAGCTTAGCACAGTAAATTTAGACAATATAACATGATAGAGAGGTTGTTAAATAGTATTGATCACCTCAACTAGATCCCCAAGGGAGACATGGTATTGTCCATTAGAATAATGGTGATACCTAACAAAATTCTACTAATGTTATGGCCATAATGGGAAAGATCATATATCATTCAGATGGTCTATTCCAATGGATGATACTCATTGATGATAATATATGAATTTTGTATAGCACCTTACACCAATGCCATGTTAATTAATTAATACATCATATGGGGTGGAAAATGGTCTCATAAGTGAATAATTAAACTATTTTTAATTGGAATGAAATATTCGACTTTAAACCATGTGTCATGGTCTATGTATTTTGACAGTACACTCTTTCTATTCCATATAGTCTAGGGGTATGACAATAAATTAAAAATACTGATGTCCTTAGCACATGATTTTAAAAAGTGACATTACCCTATATAATACATAGATTTTTCATATGATAAGTATGGGATTATCCAAAATGTTGTACCTTGTATACAACCAAGACGACTCATATAATATGTATGAGATGTTCGTAAAAATTACCCCATGATAAAACGGGTTTCCTTAAAGATATGAGATGAAAGAAACCAACTACCTCAACACACAGTGGAAATTTTTTGTCTTACACCATTTTCATAAACATCGGATTCTCTAGGAAAACCATTGGATTATGTAGTTCAATCATTATAGAATATTCTCCCAATTGTATTGTTGGTATTCTTCCATTAAATGTTACAAAAAAAATGTGTGCCTTCATTCCCACATTCATGGGATTCAAAGTGACACATATACTTACCATCTTTGGGCCCAACAACAAATTTATCCACTCTTAGGACCCTTGGAAAATTTTAAATCCTAGAATCATAAAAGTATATTTTTTGCAGTTAATATCTAGGTGTGTATGTGGTACAATATCTAGCTTGGATCCCTTCATGTTAGGTTTTACCACTTTGGTTCCACACAAATATCCTTCAAAAAACAGCAACCTAGTATAAGAAACGTGATTTTAAACTATTTGCTAAATTTTCCTCAATCCAAGTAGTGTGACCATTAACTATGTGACATTTTTTATAATTTATTTTTCTTGACATGGGCTTACATTCTATCCCATAATATCATGTTACCCCTCTTTCGTTCCACATAAATTCCTCAAAATACTCATTTTCCAATAGTCCAAGTAATATGAATTAATAAAAATTACATGGCCATGGTCATACGATTTCAAACAACACAAAACCATCATTAAAATTATTTCATGTGGTGTTGCGCCTCCTTGGATTCATTAATTTTGGGTTTTCACACCTTTTAACTAATTGAAAATCTTCAAAGAACTAATTAATTCTCTATTTATTATGATTGTAAACTCTTTTCAGTTGGTTGATCCATATGATCTCAAACTAAGATCCCAGGTCCAAGGATTACGACCCTAAATTTTGAAAAAATTTCTCTTATTCAAATGGTTCTCCCTATACATAGTGTTTTAAAAAAACATTTCTTCGGCCTATTAGTAGAACTACATGATTCTTGCATCCCACTATCATTGGATACATAGTAATGCCTATAATTCTAATCTCTAGACCATGATACATATTCACTAGTAAAAAATCCATTTCCTAATATTCGTCAATAATAAATTTTCATATGGCCATCCTTTTTAGGTATAATTCCCTCTAATTTTCAGTGACCCATTCACAGACCATGATTCCTAAAAATCATCACATAGAAACGAAAAAAAAGAATATCTCTATGAAATCCCAACCAACATCCTTAGCACACTACATTATTGTATATATTCAACTCATATAAAACTTGACTATCTCTTTATATGATATTATTACCCTATTTAAAAACAATGATTCCCTACATGACTTGTATGGGATAATTGTCAAACCAATATCCTCATCACATGACATTATATTGTATCCTTACTCTATATAAATTTGGGATGAATCATATCTTAATATTGGCCAATTCAACATCCACGATTGGGAGGGAAACCCCAACTATTGTCAATATCCTACCACACCATTCTCCAAAACTAAATGTGGTATTATATCCATTATCATAGGATATATAGTGATTACTTGATATATTTTCTCCACGACCCCCCAAAAATCCCTATTCATTTGACCATTTAACACAACTTTGGGTCATAAGATTATAATAATAAACTAAATGTCATTTTTTGTTATATCTCATTGTATATGGGCATGCTTGAACTGCTTTAACATTAGATTCTACATAGTTTTTTTCATATAATCCCCATGAAGTTGAAATTCACACCCTTATTCTGAGAATCGTAATATCAAACTGTTTGAAACCTTCTAATCTCTATGAATGAAAAGTGGCTTCTACCTCATATAAACTAAGATTCGTCATATGACAATTATGAGATAACTAAAAAATTATCCCCTGAAGAACCAAGATTCCCTATATGATAAATGTGGTACTACCAAAGATTCTACCATGTATAAATATTAGGATGCCTCCTAGTATGATAAGATTTGATATCAATTATGGAGTGGGATTCACTCTATAGGCATTGGTATCCTATCATTCTATTTTCTAAAACAATGTTTGGATTGATTCCCATTATCAATGGATACTTATTGATGCTTGGATATTGCATCTGGTGCCTAAACCTTTCATCAACACACCTTAGTGTCTATCTGCACAATGTCATGTTTGATTATCCCCTTCCATCACATTTATCTAGAACACTTTATCACATGGTGGAATAGACCCTCAGTTATTTAATATTTCCACTCGGACATCACCACATCCATTTCAATGCTTTGTGCTATCTCTAACTAGAATAGTCATCATCCTACCGATCTGTACTGGATCCATAAGAGATTTCACTCATGACACAGTATCTCACCTACCATATTCGATTCATTTTTTGAAGGATATATTTCAACACCCACCAGCACCCATGTTTCAAAATCATACAATCGTCGATCCATCTTTTTTTTCACCACACATTTAATAGACATAGTTATTGAAACCGTGCTTCAAACATGTTCAAAACATGTTCCCCATAAATTCATAACTCCCATTTCAATGTCTAGGTATTGAATGTTGAAATCACCCATGTGAGTCTAATAAATCACTTATTTACCTTGTTTTCTTCTCCCATGGGAGCAAATAGAACTCCATAATCATCCTCATTTCTCAATCCAATAATATATTATATGGTATTAGGATTAGGGAGGGAGTTTTTGTTAAAGTATTGTTATGACATATTATTGAAACATGGTTTGAATATCACCAATATAAAATGTGTTTATGTTTTATCGTTATAGTTTTTTGTATTATCAGGTGGAATTCTAGACCCCTCTATTCATGTCAGTAACCTTTTTCCATACATTCAACATTTCATCGAAAAACATGATCAAGGTAGAAATAGCATGACAATAAAGTTTTTCCCATTGTCACCTAATGTTTTGTGTGATGTGGTGCCTCTATTTTCTACAACTTCTGTTTGGTTTATAATCTTTATTATCATTCCAAACACTTTAGAGTAATCATAGACAAAGCTCTATTACCTTAATCAATGATACCTTCCTTTAAAAATATTACATTATACAAATAGGCATGGTTAGATTACATTGACCATAAACTATGATCTAATGGAATATACTCAATAATTTTAAACTAAGATCAAAAATCCTAGATTCATGAACCATAATTGTGTATGACCCCCCCCCCCATGAATTTATTGTGTGGTGAGACGTATTATTTACCCAAAATTCATGACAGGTTTTCACTATACTACACTACATATAACATTTGGATATGGTCAGCTTCTTGTCAAATATATATGAGCTTAAACGATGTGTCTTGGTCCAAGCATCACAACCTAAAAATTTGTTCCGAATGTCACTAGGAAGTATTATGTGGTAGTGATTCTTATTTTACCCCATTCACATAGTGTTACCTATAACTTATGCAACATATACCCTCTTTAAGATACAAAAACAATTTGGTCTAAGCATGATGTTCAAAAACTATGTCCCATAGCCCCATATTCTATTTATCCATTGAGGGTTATCTAATGATCCATTTTCCACATATTCCCCTATCTATGGATTATCATTATTATGCAAAACACTTACTCCACATATCACTTTAGCTTGGTGGGAATCATTCATGTTGGTTCACACATACAAATCACAAAACATTAAACTGTGTGATACATTTTACTCATCGTAAGATGTCAAAGAACATGTCCAACATCCCCACTATAAAAAGTTCAATTGAATGTATATCATACTTATTGCAAGATGTAAAAATAAAAATCATATCAATACTTTTTCTAAGAAGTGCTTCACTATGGTACCGGTCAACAAGCTTACCATTCATGTTCATTAACCATCACACGGCATCCAAGAAAACTATTCAAAAATAAAAAGAGTTTATACATTGACCAAATTGATCGGCCCACCCAA
The DNA here is from genome assembly GCA_963277665.1 of Viscum album. NCBI lineage: Eukaryota > Viridiplantae > Streptophyta > Magnoliopsida > Santalales > Viscaceae > Viscum > Viscum album. The sequence continues at coordinate 1,646,379,267 of OY728145.1, forward strand.
TATGATCCAATCCATGGTGGAATATTTCTAAGAGGTTTTATACACATCGAAACATTCCATCACCTAATATCAATGATTAACATGTACCTTTAATTGAATTTTCATCCTCCACCACCTATGAATGCGTCCCCCATGATGGAATGACCCCAAACAACACTGTATCAATAAATATCTATGTAATATTCCATGATGGACTTTGTAATATATTTTGAGATAGGTCCCATGTTTTGAACAAGGTCAATAGTCAAACATCATTTTATTTTCCCCATCATGGGAAAAATGAAAATGCATTCAGTGTTTCAAACAGGGTAAATAGTTATCCTCAATCAACATGCCACCCCCATTTAGATACAATCCTTTGGTTTATCTATTCAAACTCCACATACCATTTGTATGTGAAGAATTAAATTCTCGTAGTGTGGCCCCATATATTAACCAGTGAACATAGGAAAAGTATGTCAGTTATTCAGTGGGCCTTATTCTCTAGTCATAGAACCGCATGGACCGAAAAATCATAATGCATAGTAATCAAATGTATACCCAAAGTGTTCAATAATTTTTTAACACTATCATATATATAGGATATCACATGATCATCTATTTAGTGCCACACTAATTTTTACTAAAATGAGATTTCTGATTTATTATTGGTTCTATAATTGGTTTGGCTGATGTGAGAGAGTAAAATGTTACAAGAGAAACATTTATATACATGAAAAAATTTTAAATCATCAATCATAAATAGCTGGAGAGGGTCATCGATGTACTGGAGTCTTTATGATGTCTTATAAAGAAGTGATGATATGTGTCTTCCCCTATGATTGGTAACCCAAGCATAAATATTATAGTGTACATGGCATCACAGAATTTTCGCAACCTCATGAGCTTTTCTTCCACACACTCATCAATAGGATGATGATCATCATCCCTTATCCACATTTATTACTTCTCATCCTAGTAATTATATGTATGAGATACCACCTAGGAATCATGATCCTCAACATATTCCAGTAGAGTATTTGACTTGTTGATGATGTCAACAATGGCATTGTTGAAGGCTACATGATCATTCACATTATATTAAATATTTTTGAATTTCGTGATCATCATTTTGGAGCTCCCATGATACATATAATTTATCTATATTCCTGGTTCCATATTACAATTTTCTCTCATCATAAACATGATTGACAATGTAGTCATGAAAATAAGATGGAGTAAATGAGTTTCAAACTTATGGTTCCGAAGTTTCACAACCAGTGGATAGGAGGACATATATTACATAACAATATTTGATTAAATGTTTGGGTGATGAAATATCATATGTTCCAGCATTCCCAATGATGGATGATTTGGATTTCTTAATAAACATCAAACATATAGTATTATAAATCATTTTTTGGCGTGATATCATAATTGGTTGAAGGTCACATGGAACATTATCGTAAGTTCCATATTTGGGATTCCCTTTGTTGGGTCAGGATACATGTCATGGGGTTGACCATCTTCATCTAACCCACTGAAGGTAGACCCACCTCTTCTATCCTCATGTTCTGCCCCACTACAGACACACCCACAACGACATTAAGCAACATTCATTAGACTGTGGTCATGTCTTCTTTGATGACTGAACCCCCAAGAGTTAGCCCAACCATCATGGAAGGATCCAAGAATCCCCTGGTTCTAAGATATATCTAGGGGGTTAACACTCTCAAGCACTAGAAGAATCAAGAGTGTGATAAATTTTTTGATTAATGATGAAAATATTGGAAAACATAACTTTTTTATGTCTGAAAGACTGACATAAGGAGAGAATTTGTGTGGGTTTTTATCTTTTGTCTCAATATGGAGCTCCACCAAAGAAGACCTTCCGACACCATTATTCTCCTTGATTGCTAAAACCAGACAACCTAGTGCATGTTGAGTTGGGGATGCATGAGAAAAATAAATCATGTTGATGAAAAATATCATTAATGTTTGAAAAGGGAAATGTTGGTTGAGATTCAGTCACACATTAAGTTAGAGGGTGGTTGATAATAATCATCCCTAGGATACCTTGTTTTCCATTATTACTCATTTCAATTTGGATTCTAAGGAACAGTTTTTCATAGACGTCTTAGAGGACCGAGGGATGCTAGGACACCTCACCGACCTCTATTAATGGACCACCAATTGTGATAGCCTCAATAAAAGGCCTCGAATCATTCTATCCAACACTTATGGGGGCACCTTTATCCCATTCTATAGGGACCCCCTATACATCATAATCTTTCTCCTATATAATAAAAGTCCCAGTTATAGCATGTAAATAAAAAATGGAGGACTGGAAGACACAACTATGTTAATAAGATTACATCAATGGGATTGAAGAGACAAAAATTAACCATAGGAGTGATGTAAATGATCTCTTTGGGACTTTCCTTATTCTATCACTATAGTACTGCATGTTATCACCATATTATATTTCCATAATAAAATATTCAGTAGATGGAATCAATTCATGGTCAATCACACCACTGAATACTACCCACACAAGGATAGAGGGAATATCTTGGGCCCCACACTAATGGGAAAATATATCCATAGATGAATGATATTTGATCCAATTTTGGGATTTCACCTTAGAAATGATACAGGTATAACCAACATATGGAAGCACGATCCCATATTGGGATGCATCCTCCATTATTGTACATACACCATGTTCATCGTCTGCATTTTCTAGGCTACCCAAAGTGTTGGAAATCAACATTAGTGATTTGATCCATGACATACCATATATTGTTTCTTATATCCTCCCATGATTAGCTTGTTCCATATATAGATCCCTCTACTAGATACCTTGTTCGCTTATAGGTATTATACAGTCCTCTCGGTGGTGGGGGTACATTATCATCTTATGAATCCATCCATTCTAGATTCTTCCATTTCAAACCCCCAATATTTGGTTAGAACCTTGAAGAGTATCCCTCCTTTATCCTTACTATATCAATACCTTTCTTGTCGGTGCTATCATCCTCCCATGCTAGAGTAGAATCAAACCATGTTAAATGCTACCCCATTTCGGATTTATGTCCCTGAGAGTTAGAAATTATACTTTGTCAATGGTATCATTTTAGTTTCCCCCATTAACTCTGTCGTGAACATACACCACAACAGAAAAAGGATAATGGGATACCACTCAGCATGGACCCCCATAAATACTCACTTTATTGGTTACAAGTTTCATTTAAACTACTGGAAAAATTATGACTATATGTATGACTCCCAATATGGGTTTTCCTCAATTCTGACCATATTTACCAAATCAAGGAGCCATGTATATAATACATCTACACCATTTATACCTCCTGATTTTCCTATATATTGGCAAGTGGGATTTAGAATGGGTTGATGTTGAAGTTCATAATGTTTTTGATCCTAAAAATTAACCCAACTACACTGAGTGCCAGTAGATGATCCCTAGTAATGTTGAGTAGAGAGGGATGGAGGAAAATATTATTTTCATTGATGTAATATGAAAAATATTAGCCACTTGAGTGATATAAATTCTAGTCTTATAAGAACTGGAACAGACCATAGAAAATACTAGGAATTCCTCCCTCGCCACGTGGCCCTACTGGATATAGGGAAGGACAAGTAGGGGTACCCCCATATTCACATGATTTCTAGACATAATGATCTACACCATCATATGTGTCCCTAAGTGTAGTCCCGTGAAATAATATTTTTCCCAAAGAATCTTGTCACTATAGAAATTGGAATAGATTTATATATAAAGAATTATTGGATTTCAACCTTCCATCATGTTGCAGTCCCACTATTAGTAGTCTCCCCCTCATAAATCATCATGTATGGTCCTTGATTCCTCCTTTACTACACCTCTAGACCCTAAATAGGCTACCGGAACGTTTTTAAGGCTATATTAATTTGTGTAAACTTTATCATCCATGTCTTGATCATGATTTCATTTTTCATGGTGGGAGAATTATCTGTTACATTCTCCAATTCCTCAAAAGGGTGTTACCCTAGAATATGGGCATGTTTCCAGCAACCCAAATCATTTGGAACTAAAAGAAACTCATCCTAATGAATCCATATTATTGGTTTACAACTAATTTATTTCACACCCCATATAATGACTCCCAACACCCCATGGTGAAGTTGGAAGGTGTTGGAATCAGAAGAAAATAGATGAGTGTCTCTCTTAGTTGTTATTATTGGTTATATGTGTGGAACCATAATGTACACTTTTCATAATATAATTTTATATTGTGAATATCATCCTATCTATATAGAAAATTTATTTTTTCCAATTACAATAAATAGTATTCATCAATGAGTATTATACTAACTTGTAAATCACAAACATTGTACTATACCTCTATTATTTTCATTAGTGATTATTTGAATGAAACATGTGTAACTATATGGGAAATATTCAGCCTCAGGTTCCTCCTTAGTAATTGTCCTCATACTTCCATTCATGTTGTTGGGGAAAATATCCTCATGCTCCTGAGAGTGGTGACCCAGAATAATGATCTTCCTGTGGGAGATATTATCATAGAGATTGAACTAGAATAATAATATGTTGACATCGAAGTCATAGATGGTTACCTCATCCAATCAACAAAATTCATATCATGGAAGGAGGATTATCATAAGATAATTCATTTGGATTCAGGGTTTCCCTTAATTTTATCACTTCGAGTGGTGGAGGATGCTTCAATCATAGCCTTATATAGTTGTTTGGGAATTTAAAAAGAGTCTATGTATTCTACAAAATATTCTCCCAAATACGATATATGTCTCTGGAAAGTTCTATGTGTCATGAAACCATAGGATTTTTAGTATAAAATCAATCCATAGGAAAAATGTTTGTCTCATGAATGTTGGTGATGTGTGAATGTCATAGATGAGGATTAAGATTTCACACAACGTTGGGTTCCATTCATAAGAGACTACATGTCACATAGGAAAGTAAGAGTACTATAAAATGTGGCACTACACCTATATACATGAGACGCTCTCCATATTACATGCTACGCACATAGTGGTTTTGTAGATAGAAGCAAGTGTTACATGAAAACACTATAATGTGAAACTCTTTTCAGGGTTTTACTTGGAAACTCACATTTAAGTGACCCATTAAATAATATTTTGAGGAATGAGGTGGAATTTTATAGGACTTATTATCTTTAATTCTCCCAATTAACTAATTTCAGGGTTTTTGGACACACAACCCACCCCTGGGGAACATTTAGCAGCCAAACAAAATAGTTCATAAAGGTAAAAACAATTTTGAGAAAACGTATAGTTGGATATGGAAATAACATTAAAAAAAGGTCACACTGAGTTCTATATATATAAATAAATTCCCAACCATGTCCCTAAATTATGCCCAAAATGATAATGGCTTAGACACTAATAATGACTTTTTCCTACATCTCATTACACAGGAATCCAATTATGTGACAATGATGACATCAAACTGAAGCTCTTCTGTAGAAACTACCCAACAAAATATTGGGAAGCACACAACCATGTTCCAAGAAAAATAAATTGAATGACCAAAGCCAATGATTTATGTTGTAAATATTACATCACCCCAATATTGGAGGAGGCTCTCAAAAATATATATCAATGCCCCCATGAATGCAAATCCCACTGTTTTGTGATATTTCACTATAATAGTGATCATGGACCCTAAATGGTAGTGAAATTTATTGATAGACCTCTTGTGGGAAAAACCATGAACTCGCATGTGGTATAATTATATTTAGGAAACAACTATAAAGGCTAGTATGGTTTTCACAATGATAATATTTCTTCATGAAACCCATATCTGTGTGCAACACCAAATCTTGTGTAAATGTTTGGTAGATAATTCAATTAATTTCAATTATGAAATATCCACATTCTTTCACAACCCTTTTGAGAAACTCAAAAAATATTCATGAAAAAATTTCATTATCCCGTACCAATTGTTCCTTACGTTTCAATTAAAATCATTACCAACACACATGATCCTAATCTTATGTACCGAAATGAAAATTCATCTAATGAATGGGTACCAAACACCACACCACATAATTTATTATCCTCAATGAATGTTTCTATTCCTCATTCCACCATAACATTCACGATTGATTGTCATGTACTTCCATGTGTTGGAATATTCGGTTAAAAATATGGAACACTCTCGTTGGGGATTCCATAGGATGAAACGGTTCCCTCCTTGACATAGCCCCCCTCAATGTGAGAGCCCAATATACATATGGGTTAAAAGATGCAAAAAAATAAACTTTACATTCTAGTTGTACAATAGTAAATTACATGATGAAATCTGTAGTATATGACATAATCGTATAGCCTCACCAGGTGTGATTATAATGTTATTCCTCTTTTATGTCTGAAATGGGATGACCACACAAATATTACACTATAATATGAATATAGTATTCCCCATGTGAAATCATCATGGGGCTCCACCCTCTCTCCATTTGTCATGTGTCAATCTTATACCAATATTCTACCATGTGTAAAACCCACACCATCATTCCATGCCATTTGATTTGAATCCCATAATGTTAAACATTCGGGCATAAGCACCCACACCATCCTTCCTAACCAGGGGATATGGAACCTAAAAGGGGATGCTTTCACACGTAATCCCAACACCACCCACATAGAAAATCTTTTAGGGACCTAGACATCTTTAAAATATTAATATAATATTCAGGTATCTTTACTATCACACAACATTTAAAATGTGGAATAGAACAATGTGGGTTTTGATCCTGGTCTCCTTAACAGGGAATGAAGACACCACCTCTATGTTCAATCCCATAAAACTCTATTGTGTTTTTAAAAACAACCACCTAAGTGTCACACACTACATAATATAAGTTTTAAGTCTTCCTTCCTAGGAATATAGACCATCAATCAGTCTTAATAGGATACTATTATCCATATCCATAATATGTTAAACTTATCCATAAATCCATCTTAAAAGGACATTTAGAAACATTATCATTGTGTGATAACTTACATTTTATAGTCACGCCTTGTTGATCCATATAAATTGTATATTTTAATTGATCTCGACAAGATGAAAAGGTCATGCCTTGATCCATGTCAATAGGATAGTCTGATCCATAATCCTGGTGTGAAATACTTCATCATAGGGACACACTAAATGGATCCATCTTAATTGAATGTTCTATCATTTACTTGAATTTCGTTGAACTTATGACAGTCCAATCCCAACAAGACACTAAACATGAAACTATCATATCCATACATGATTTTAAACTTCTGCCCAAACTATCCCCTCATGATATTAAAATTACAAAAAACCATCCCCTTAATGATATTAATCCTAATACCAAACAACCCCTGCATTATATTAACAATTTATCATAACCAAAAATATGTTGACCATTTTCCCTAGTCTATAATACCAATCCCATGATAAAAATGTGATGATTGATGTAAAAAAATTGAAGAATCGTGCCCCTTATTTCAATTTGCTCATGCTCGACACCAGATGCATTGTGTTGTAGGCCTAAGATGAATCACATGATATCCCCTGCAAATGATAAAGATATTCATTTTCCCATTGAACTTATTGTCCATACACGCCCAATTATCCCCACATTACTACTCTCTTAACCAAAAATTGATTCCCTATTGATATAGAACAAGCATAATTAACTGGTTTCATAATGAGATGGAAATTGGAATGTGTTCCATGGGCCTGATTTAATCTATGAGGAAGAACTTGACTGTGACAACAACAATAAATAGGAATCCATATATGGGATAATTGACATCCCATCACCCCATTTCATTCAAGTAGCATACATTATCGATAAAATTAGTGAATTATGTCTATATTTGAATTCATTGAATAAAAGAAATGTGATATACTGTGTTAGTTTCCTGGATGAAAGACAGTGTTGTGCCCCAGGAAAAGTATTGTAAATAACATCTCAAGACATCATTTTTTAATTTGAGGTTTAGTTATCATACTACACCCTCCTGTTATTATTAGAGTGATGTTATAGGTTTTCTATTTTTATTATCTCAGTATATCTCGTTATATATAATAATTATGGGTTACCAATAAAAATTTACACATTCTTCATTTATAAATGAACTCATTAACCAAGTTTAGGGAACATGGAATCCCTGTTAATTCTTGATGATGTTATATTGTTTTATGATTGATTGTTATTTAATTATTTATTTTCAAATGAATAATAGAAGCACCTTTATGTTATACACTTGTACTAATGATATGTTGTGGTTTTTATATTGATTATTATTACTCACCCCATACACGGGCTTATTATTGTGTGTGAAAACATTTATTTTTGGGAATAGCTAATTGATGGGTTCCTAATCCCCTATTTTTGATAAATTTGACTGAATAATGTATAGAAGTTATTCTTGAAATTAATAGGATTTTATCAATTTTATATATCTTTATTAGAGTTTTATTATTGTTTATCATATGTACTGATCCACAAATACTGTGAATCCTTTAGACTGTAATTGATTAAATTATTCATATATCAATTTTCAATAGAAATTTTTTATACAGTTCACATAAAACACGATAGTTAATATTAAATTTTTTATCTTTTCATCCACAATTTTTTTTTCAGATGTTAAATTTTTCTATGTCGTGGTCATTGTACAACATGTTTTGGAACCCATGAATATTTTTCTGCTGCATGTGTATGGATAAAACTGAATGAGTCTTATTGTAAACATGTTTTTTCATACTGATCCTAATCATGGAATTAAAATTCCAATGGTTTTTATAAGATAAATTATACCATTATTGATGAATGTGGTTTTGTTAAATAGTACAATAGTTTATGATGTAAAATATTATTTACTTGTTAATTTCCTAGTATTCATAAGATGTGTAATTTCTCCCAATATTTAGTCTATAATAGATTACCTTTATATGATTTATATTGGGTAGAATATATTTTTCTGTAATTTCATTTTTCATTTTATTGACTAAAATAATGAAGTTTTATAAATTAATTTTTGGATTCCTATTTATAATATACTTTTATATCAAAATTATCTAGCCTCTATAAAATAATAGGTTTCAACAAATAGAATGGGAAAGAAAATACTTGATTCTTTTCATATTTAAATATTATTAACATTTTGGGGTGATCATATTTAACAACAACATCTTATAATGTGAGAACTTCAAAATAACTAATTATTTAGATATAACCACAATTTTTTATAGGATGTAAGATAATATCATGTAGAGTTACAAGAATATAGACATTTATTATTACTTAAACTAATAATAATGCCACTCATTATATTATATGATGACATTATTTTAATGATTTTCTAATCACTGTAATGATTTTGGTTGGTTAATGTATTTTTTGAGGGTTTTGAATGGATTTAGATATTTTTTGAGAGGGAAATGAATTCCTCATGGTTTTAGTAAAACACAATCAATTCCCAAGTAATCTATACTTATGAAAATTTATTTATTAGTGGAATTACAGTTAATAAAATAAATCACAACTATTATATGATATCCCCTGATAGCATGTTTAACATCTTAGGATCGTTGTTGGCGCCAAAAATGTGGCCCGAAAGAAAGGAACGAAAAAGAAGGCCGGCGCGCTGCCTCGCGAAGCTCCGCCGCGAAGCGCCCCGACCATGGCGGCGCCGTGAAGCTCCAGAGGCGGTAATGCTCTGCGAACCCATTTGACGTTCACGAGCCGCCGCGAAGCTCCAGGGGCGGTAATGCTCCGCGAACCCATTTGACGTTCGCGAGCCGCCGCGAAGCTCCAGAGGCGGTAATCCTCCGCAAACCCATTTGACGTTCGCGAGCCGCCGCGAAGCACCAGAGGCGGTAATCCTCCGCGAATCCATTTGACGTTCGTGAGCCGCCGCGAAGCACCGAAGGCGGAGCGCGAGTCCTGCATCACGGCGCCCCTTCCCTATAAATACTGGACTCCCCCTGAGTCCCGAGGACGGACAATCCGACCTTTCGGCTTCTCCTCTCCCGAATCACGAAGCACTCTTTGCCCCGGGAATCATGAGCTCTGCGAGGTATTTCTACTTTGCGAGACGCCTCTGTTTTGACTCGTTTTGAGCCCCTCTTCTGAGAGGGATGCCCTTCGCGAAGCTCAAGGGCGTTCACGAAGGAAGGGGATTCCCAAGGGAACCTGGGCAGCCGCGGAGCGTTTATGCTTCGCAAAACCCTCAACCCATGCTTGCGATCCCGATGCTAAGGCAGGATCGCTATACATCGCGAAGCACACTACTCCGCAGGACCCTGCTTCGCGAGGCACCCCTTCTTCGTGAGGCAGTGCTCCGCGAGCACTGTTCCACTTCGCGAAGCACCTTCCACTCACACCTATGCCACATGCTAAGGCCAAGGCACTCCACTTCGCAAAGCACACTCCTCTGCTTAGCGATTCCTCTTCTCGTGCGACCCTCCAGGTTTGAACGATGTGATTTCAAAGTCCCGTGGACAATACCACCCATAGCGTTGCTTCGCCTAATGCTTCTTCGCATACACACGCTAACGGCTATTGCTTCTTCGCATAGCCACGCTAACGTGGACCCCTCGATGGTTCGTTCCACGACCCCCCTTAACCATGGCCTTACTGGTACCTTCCCTTCCCCAAGGACCAAAGGGTACCGGTTATGTAAGTCCTAGGGGTGTGGAGTGAACCCACCTCGTCCGAGCTGCAGGACGTTAAACTGCCAAGCACCACGTCCTCAACACATGACGTTAAACTATGACCCAACCTCGTCTCCCTCACGAAGGGTCCCCCCCCCCAGCTCGAACATTCTTTACACCACTCGTCTCCACGGGAATGGAACTCTTCCGCACATGGAATGAGATCCTCCTTTTCGGAGTGGCGTATGTTCGTAGGGGAAGGGATGCCTCAGAGCGTAATCCCCTAACCTTTCGTACGGATGATTGCACCCGTGCATATCCGTACTTCCCCACTACCAAGGTCAGTGGAGGGCGTGATAGGGAACAAGGCACCCCCCCCCCCCCGGGCCTCCATCCTGGAGTAAGTCCCAACACCATGGGCCGCTCAACGCGTAATCCCCTTTTCGCTTCTCACGGACGCACCCCTCGTGACGTGATCGTCAGGTCCTTGAAACCACTTGTTTCTCACACCGAGCATGACTCACGTGGGCTTAGAGTGAGCACCGACCCTGACCCCTCACCCTTTTTAACTACGACGTCTTTGATCCATGTCAAGGCATGGTACGTAGGAAGACTCCATGAGGTTCAAGCCCACCCGTCGTTCTTCCACGTTGGGTCGCGTTCCCGTCCAGCATGACGTTAAACTGCGCATTCCATCCGAACTACGAGGACTTTGATCCATGTCAAGGCATGGTACGTAGGAAGCCTTCACGAGGTTCAAGCCCACCACTAGTGGACCCACGGGTCTACTTTCACGTCAGTTCACCGGCGAATCCTAGAGAACTACGAGGTCTTTGATCCATGTCAAGGCATGGTACGTAGGAAGCCTCCATGAGGTTCAAGCCACCTGTCATTTCACGTCGGGTCTCACCCCGGTCCAGCATGACGTTAAACTGCATTCTGGTCCATTGGTAAGCCGCTGTGACCCATTCCCATATGAACTATGAGGTCTTTGATCCATGTCAAGGCATGGTACGTAGGAATCCTCCATGAGGTTTAGGCCACATTGCTCGGTCGTTCATTCACGTCGAGTTTCCCCCTCGTCCAGCATGACGTTAAACTGTATGCCCCCTTTTCCTGCATGACATTAAACTGCACACCCATTCCCACCTGAACTACGAGGACTTTGATCCATGTCAAGACATGGTACGTAGGAAACCTTCCCAAGGTTCAAGCCCACCATTAGTGGACCCACGGGTCTACTTTCACGTCGGTACGCTGACGATGCCCATCAGACCAAGGTCCACCTTCACGTCGGTACGTTGACGATGCTCATCGGGCCAAGTTCCAGCTTCACGTCGGTTTACCGACCTCATCCCGAACTACGCGGACTTTGATTTCCTGCCACGAGGATACGTAGGAAGCCTCGTCAAGGCTCAAGCCCAACTTCACCATCTCTCTTGCGATGGTCCCATTTCACTCTCCCTCCACTCCATTCATCAACCTATCCCACGTCCCGATTCTCGCTCGGACCATCTAATCCCGGTGAAACCATGTCGGTATGCTCTTCTTCACAGCCATCCATGGGCTGGCCCCGGTATCGACATCCCTTCAAGGAGGATCCCTCAATCCGATCTATCCTAGCTAATGCTCTGGTTGGGTTGATCCGTCTCCTCTAGACGTTAAACTCGCGGCATACCCTGTGTTGAGCACGGGAAGCTGAGGAAAACCTCAGATATGTGTCTACGACATATAATTCCCCGTGCTCGATGTGGGATGCCTCGGGCCTCCACGCCCTCGAGAGGCCTTGTTACCAAGGATAACAGACAGACATGCCAGGTACCCCAGCATCCATACACGCTACTGATGCCTCAACGTGACTACTCCCCTAACTGAAGGTTGTTGCCCTGACTGGACCCTTGGGAATGTCCCGACAGAAGCAGTGTAATTAACCGGCGTCCATGGAAACATGGCACTGGGAAGAGTTTCACGAACTACGTATTAAATCTATGAGGGAGACCCGGACTAGGTGATGAGTTCCGAGGAGGAATCCACAGAAGGAAGAACCGACATCCCATCATCCCGTTTCGATCAAGGAGCAGACGTCCCTGAATAAGGAGCGGATGCCACCCGCCTTTGGAAAGCGTGAATGCGGGGCAACAAAGCAGCGCGTCCTCCTCCACAGACGGATGCGCGCGCCCCGGCGGAAAGCGTCGGAAACAGAAATGGTGAACCTGACGTGAAAGTCTTCTCCTCAATATGGATATTAGTAGCGTTCGAGACACCAGTAGATTGCTGTGTCACCGGATCCAGATATCCGGTGCCTGGTCCTGCCAAGAAAATAGCGGGCCTGACGTGAAACTCACCGGAAGTCGGGACAGTAGAACGTGGGGCACTCTGCTCTGCAGCGTGTTGGCGTGGATCCTTCTTACAGACGTGTATAATGGAAGGACGATGGGGCACTGGCTGTCAATCCATTTTCCTCTCAGTACTGACAAGTTGATCCCTTCGTTTTCCAGGAACCAGGTTGCTGTTATAGAGATGCGGTCACCATCCGCTCCTCGCCCACGCAGGGGCAGGGGAAACACCACGACGGCCACCCCACGTAGCACCGCTACCGCCACGACGGACGACACATCGCGGAATACGGGGCGCCCACGCCCCCTCTCCCCATCAGAGGTCATCCAGCGAAGGGTGATCAATAACCTCGTGCGCAGGTATGAGGAAGAAGGGGTCATCCCAACCCGGGATATGGCCCGCCTGGACCTAGAGGCCTCCAGGCCCCGCCGTCAACGCCGCCCTAACAGGCCGTGCAGGGAGAATCTGCTCCCCACCCCCACATTCAACCGTTTCGGGAGCTTGTCTCTGGAACGCCTTGACGACTCCTCGCCTTACGCTGAAGAGGCGGGCGCTGTCCGGCTCAGTCCGCTCAGGGCCCCAACCCGAGGGCCCCAGGCGGGAGCTCCCGCCCGGCCGCGTCAGCGGCGCCGTCCGGCCCCACAGGAAGAGCAGGCAGGCTACGTCCCTGCACCAGCTCGCCTGACCCGACGTCAGCGCCGGGCACGGGCTGAGGACGCTTGCCTAGGCGCGTCAACGTCGACAGCTACAGTGGCCCAAGCCACCGCCGACGTGCATCGTGAATCCCCTGCATACACTGAGCAGGGGCACTCCTTCACCCAACCAGGATCGAGACCCCAACCGCCCCACGGGCAGGCTGGGTTGACTCTCCGGGTTGCAGGCCCAAGTGGTGATCACCGCGAGCTAACCCGCGGTAATGTCACCCCGTACGGAGGTCCTCCCCGTACCACTACTCCACAGAGCGTGGGCCTTCCCCGCTCCTAGGTTCGTCATGGAGGCATGCCTCGTGCTACCCCCATCCCGCAGGAAGACCTGCCCCGCGGCAGTGACGCTCAGCGCGGAAACATTTCCCGCACCCACTATACAGGGTATGGAGTCCATCCTCCTTCCCCCGGCCGCCGACCTGAAGGCACCGTCCATCCGGTCCCTCTCCAACGTGGGGGCCCTCCCTACGTCCTCTCTGCAACCGGCGAAGGTCCTCCTCGGCCCAGTAATTCGAGGAGTGAAGGTCAGCCTCGCTCCACCCGCAGTGACCATGGAGGTCCTCCCCATGCTCCTGCCAATTCCAACAGAGGCCCTGCCCACATGGGTACTGTTCATGGAGGTCCTCCCCATTTACCCTTCGACATTTTCCCTGGTGCCCCTCGCACCCTGGCTATCTCGAGTGGGGGCCCTCTCCGCCACAGCGCCGCCCCGAGGATGCCTAATGAGGATCAACCCTGTCCCGAAGAGCCGCCACGGGGCAGAAGAGTGGGTCGTCCCCGCCACAAGAAGAATCTTGGGAAGGCCCGGGTGGAGATCAAACCTGCTCGCTTCTCCGACTCGGAATCGGAATGCGATTCAGCGATGGAACCTTCTCCTTTCTCCTCCGTATCAAGGACTGGGGCAGGAACCAGACACGTTAGCCTCATTATCCCAGAATTTGAGGTCCACCGGATTCCCGTCTCTCTCTGCAGGTACATCCAGGAGGAAGAAATCCTGGGAATTCCCCAGGTCTCGACCACGCAATCACCGCCTCTGTCACCAGAAGAGCCCTATACCTCTATCAGAGATCACGTAGAGTTATTTTGGGGGCCAACGACGGTAGAGAGACGACACGACCTGTCTCCAGTAGCTGCGTCTCCTGTTTCGGAAGCTGTGGTTATCAGCCTGTCGTATCGTGACATCGTGACCAGGTCACCTCACTCTTCAGAGGATGGCCCGGAATTCGGCGGCCAGTCAGCTCGTTTTTCGTATTCTCCACCGCCAAGCTTATTATCCCAGAGGTCCACCTCGGTACCGCTACCGGTTCCTCAGCCGCCCCCGGTCGACGAGTGGGGCAACACAGGGCCAGACCCTGAGTCTGAGCCCAGGAGCTTCTGGAGTATTCTTGCAGCGGATTACTTCCTGGAGAAGTTCTGGCCGACGGCAGCACTGAATTTTCGCGTACCGGAGTCTCTTACCCTGAAGAAGTTGGGTGTTTTTGTCGAACCCTATGGGCGACACACTTCCACCTCCGTTATGAATGGGTGGTGTACCCCAGAAGTCGAGAGCACTTTGAAGAAATCGGCGAGCAGTGCCGCCTGATTGATGCAGCCGCACTCCTTGTGGCCCAGCACCCTGAGTCGCCAGGCCACCAGAGCGCCCTTCAACGAAAATGCGTTCAGAGTCTTAAAGCACTCTGCAGAATCGTCAGGGAAGCCACCCCCCATGTGCAAGTCCGTGGTTGGGGACACTATGCCGCTCTCCTCTTCGAACCTATCCGACGATATCCCGATTCTCTATGTGACATCGAGGACATGCCCTCAAGAGGGGTCGCAGTCCACATGGCCGACGTTGTGGATAAGGAAGATGAGCTTGAATTCCTTGATGGAGACTTACCACCCGAGGGCGTACCGCCGTTGATCGACCCATCAGGGAGAGTTACCCATCAGCAGAGAAACCTGCTAGGCCTCCACGTACCCACTGAATCGCTGGTACTCGGTAGAAACACCGGCAAGGGTAAGGAGCACGTCGGAACTGTCAAGCACTCCGACCCGTCTGCCTCTGCGCAGAAGACGGAAGAGGATCCTGAGAAGGCCGCGTTACGCCAGCAGCTTGCTGAGCAGAAGAGGCTGGTTGACGAACTCTTGGCTGAGTGCGCCGCAGAGCGGCGACCCGACTATGGTAATCCTAGGCCGGGGCAGCAGGGGCAGGAACAATCCCCCCTGGTGAGATGCCTCTGGGAAACCCTGATCATGCTACTGCCGCAGACAGGGCGGAATCCGGAACATACGGCAAGAGGTCGCGATACGTCTCGCCAACCCCCCCCCCCCCCCCTCGAGCGACGGGGCAATCCGAAGAATCCAACCCGGGTTCCCCCAGTCGCCCCGCAGGTCGTCCAGCCAGTTGACCCAAGAGCGGCCGAAGCCGTCTACTGTGTTGAAGAACCTGGAAATGCACTTGTGGTTAGGGATCCCCGTCAAGACAGGGACCCCCACCCGGAGGACCTTATTACGGCACTCACAGCCCGCCTCGAGGCGTTGGAAACGCGGCAGGTGGCGGTCCCACCGGATGGCAAGCCTTATCCCGCGTGGGTGGATGATATGCCCGCACCTCCGGGTTTTGGGAACCCCACTTTCTCACCTTTTAACGGGACAGGGGACCCGCCCCAGCACTTGGATCATTTCTCTTCCAGGTGTGGCCCCATGCTGGGGACCCCGGCTCAGCAAGAAGCCGCCAAACTCCGATGTTTTGTACAGACATTGGAAGGTCTGGCATTCGTCTGGTACAACCAGCTCCCTATCGGATCGGTGACCGGTTGGGAGGATCTTCGCTGACCGTTCTTATACCAGTTCAGCTCCACCACGCGAAAGACCAGCATTGCAGACCACTTCAAGTTAAAACAGAGGCCTGATGAGCGGGTTGCAGATTTCATCGCCCAGTGGAAGGGACTTACGTATTCCCTCGATATGCCACTGACTCAGGAGCAATTACTGATGATGTGTGTGGGGAACGTCAAGACAGAGCCAGTACCCTCCCTAATTACCCAGAACTAACCTGGAGGGTTTAGAGATTTCTCGGATAAGGCCCAACGCCTCGAGGAAGCCCTACAACAGGCTAGTCAGGCACGTTTGTTGCCCCCTATGATCCCATCCAGGAGAACCGCCAGGGCTGAACCCGCCGCGGTGGCTCAAATAGAAGCCCCGAGGAAGCTGGAGTTGTTGCCGGCGGCACCACCCCCGCAACCCTGCAGAGGTCCTCCACCTCAAGCACAGGCTCCTGCCAAGCAGCGACCGCCTCAGAACCGACAGGTTCCCCCGCGCAACGCGCCACCGCCACCTAGGCAAGACAATCAGGCACCGCTTCCTCGGCAGGCCCCTCCGGCCCCTCGTCCGGGCCAGGCCCCCTATCCAGAAAGAAGGTACCAGACCTATTCGTTCAACGAAAATCAGGTCCCTGGCTACTTCCGAAGTGCTCTAGAGCAAGGGATTGTGCGCCTGCCTGAGTACAAAAGGCCAGTGGATGTACATCTCACCGATCACCCCAACTATTACCCTTATCATCGGATCCTGGGGCACACCCTCAAGAAATGATATGTGTTTAAGGACTGGCTTCAAGACCAGGTCAACAACAACATAGTTAAGTTGGGCCCAGCACCAGCGCAAGTGGCAGGTGTCTTTGCAGGATCAGACATCGGCAGCGACAGCGAAGGTGAGTGGCAGCAGGTCCCTAGCCGCGGATCCCAGAAATATGACGATTGGATGGCTCGAAAAACCGTCGTTCGTGCCCATGGTATCATCCGGGCGCTCCTGAAGCAGTCGTAACCTTCAGAAGAAGTAGCCGGTGCCTCTGCATCATCTTCACAGTCGGTCCCTTCCCAAAAGGGCAAGCAGGGGCGACGCAAGAAGAAGCAACGTGCACCGCCGGTGCCGTCGTCATCCCTCACTCTCGGCGACTTTATGCCCCCCGAAATAGGGATCCCTCCCAGAATCCGCCCAGTGGTGGATGACTCCTCGAGCGACAGCCAAGGGTACGTTTCGGTTAACACTGTGGAGCTGGTAAAGCCCTATATGACCCCCGACGAGGGGGAATGCCAGGCAGACCTCCCCAACGTTTCTAGCCGACGTCAACGTCAGCGGAATCGCAATCGCGCCGGTCATCGAGGCACGTCAGCAGGCATTTGTGGCCAAGCCGTGCAGGCTACTGAGACCAGGCAGCAGGCTCAGCGCAGATCTCATCACGCGCAAACCCATCCAACACTCTCGGCTCTACCTCCACCGTCGTTCGTGCTACTGGATCGGGGGGAGCCGCCTCGTCCGTATCACAGTCAGTCCTGCCCGGCCACAGACCAGCCTCTGCTGTCCGATCCTAGTCCGGTGACTACTCTTCAAGCTTCTACTGGTAGGTAGCAAGATGTACCCAGTACTAGTCAATCGTCGGTTCAGCCAGCCGGACCCGCTGTGCCTCCGAATACCGGACGACCCCCTGTGAGCAGAGGTTTGCGTTTGGCACGAAAGTACGATGTTCTGAAGCACCTGGCTGGAATTCCGGCGAGGCTCTCCATCCTTGAGGCCCTTCTCCTGTCATCTGAAATGCGCGAAGCACTTGCCGAGGCCCTAAGAAGCCCCCTCCAGTTCGAGACGGAGGTAGCAGCTGCAGAAGCCTTCCATACCGAGATGATTGAAAACGCCGAATGTCAGGTGGTTATCTCGTTCTCCAGTGAAGATGAGGACCCTCCCATGCAGGGGCACATTCGCCTGCTGTATATCACTGGCCACTTCAACGGTGTGGAAGTCCGCCTCTGCCTCGTTGACACAGGTTCTGGAATCAATCTAATTCCGACCCGGACGTTACGAAAGCTGGGTCTGTCTGAAGGTGATTTAACCCCCTCTGACCTCAGGATCCAGGGGTACGACAGGACAGAGCAAACCCCAGTCGGCAAGATCCTCCTGAAGACTCAGTTCGGTGGCTTAATTGCCAGCACCGAGTTCATGGTCGTTTCTCAGGACACCGCTTACAACGCATTGATGGGTAGGCCATGGCTACATCTGCATGCAGCGGTCCCTTCGTCGTATCACCAGTGCCTCAAGTACTCGCTCAATGGTCGAGTAGGCATGCTCCAAGGAGACGCGTCCCCTTTCGCTTTTTGTGAGGCCCGCTATCTGGATGCGGGTTATTACAAAAGTAAGGATAAGCAAATCCTGGTAAGCGATGATGAACCCGCCCCGGTCACAAGTGACCCCTGGTCAAGCATGGATGACGCCTACATCCTCCCGATCCACCGGTTGGAGGCCACGACCCCTGACATGGGGCAATGTTTTGTTGTTTCGGGTACGCAAGGAAGGCATGTTCCCGTGTCCAAGCGACGGTGGAAAATCACCTCGTACTCCTATATCAACCAGGCTCAGGTGATCCCGGAATATCCTACCCCTATACGGTACCGGGACGTCAAGCTGATGACAACGGCGGTGCGCCATATGTGTCTCTTCCGCCGGGCTGGAATTAACCGACTCAGGCCGACACGTCACCACAGCTTTGATATCATCAAACGTGGCCCTTTAGGCCGAAGGCCAGATGGGATAAGGTCGACTGCTTTCATTGCTACGGTCTCGATGGAAAGTGAGTCTCCTGATGTGATGATCGCTGCTGCCCGAGCCAGCACCAGCTGCCCCGTGGATCCTGATAGCCCAGAATTATCTTCCGTCACGGGAAGTCCCCCCACGGCTCTGGAGGAAGACCTGGAGGATGCTCCCCCCGCATTTGAAGAAGACGTCTCTACCACGGTTGATGAACTGGTATAGGTGAACCTTGGTAGCGAGGCAGATCTGAGGCCCACATTGATCAGTGCAGCCATGTCCCCCGAGGAGCGGCAGCAGTACGTAGACTTCCTCAAACAGCACTGTGATGTGTTTTCCTGGAGTTACGATGAGATTCCAGGGCTGGATCCCCAAGTGGTCGTCCACCGTCTGGGCCTCCCAACGAAACATCATGGGTTCAAGCAGCCTCCCAGGAAGATGCACCCTTATCATGGTGGCATGGTTGAGGCCGATGTTGATAAGATAATCAAAGACAACTTCGTTAAGGAGGTCCAGTACCCAAAGTGGCTTGCCAAAATTGTGCCAGTCGGGAAGAAGAATGGGCAGATCAGATTCTGCATCGACTTCCGCGATCTTAATCGCCACTGCCCAAAGGATGACTTCCCACTCCCGGTGACGGAGCTGTTGACTGACGCCACGGCCGGGTTCCAAGCCCTCTCTTTCATGGATGGGTATTCCGGGTATAACCAGATCCGGATGGCCCCCGAAGATGAGGAGTCCACTGCCTTCAGGGCTCCCCAAGGTACCTTTTTCTACCAGGTAATGCCATTCAGTTTGAAAAATGCAGGTTCCACTTATCAGAGGGCCATGCATCGCATATTCAAAGCGATTCTCAGGACATTGGTGGAATGCTACGTGGATGACCTCGTAGTCAAATCATGCCAGTGCCAGGACCATCTCAAAGACCTTGAGAAAGTGTTCGGTTTCCTCCATTCACGTTACCTGAAGATGAACCCGCTGAAGTGTACCTTCGGGGTCACCTCCGGGAAGTTTCTGGGCTTTTTTGTCAGATATCGAGGTATCGAGATCGACCCGGAGATGATCAAGGCCATCAGCCTAATGCCTCCCCCGAGCAACATTCGGTAGCTCCGAGGCCTTCAAGGCCACTTAGCCTATATACGCCGATTCATTGCGAATCTGGCCGGCAAGTGTAAGCCCTTTTCCCGGCTCATGAAGAAGGGCGCTGCCTACGAATGGGATGAGGAGTGTCGGACCGCCTTCGAGAAAATCAAGCAGTATCTGCTCCAACCTCCGGTCTTGATGCCACCCATCTCCGGAAAGTCGCTGGTCCTTTACGTGACTGCCATGGAGAGATCCCTCGGTGCGCTGCTCTCCCAGAAGAACAACGAGGGTACTGAGAATAGTCTCTACTATCTCAGCCGCATGCTTCTCGATAAGGAGATCCGATACTCCCCTATCGAAAAGAGCTGTCTTGCGCTCGTCTTCGCCGTGCAGAAGTTGCGACATTACCTGCAGCACCACGAGGTGCAATTGGTCTCCTGGGTAGACCCACTAAAGTACATCCTGAACCGTCCCATGCTGACTGGCCGACTAGCACGGTGGGCAGTGATTCTCCAGCAGTTTGATATCAGGTTTGTACCTCAGAAGGCCATTAAGGGACAGGCATTGGCAGACTTTTAAGCTGCCCATCCAACCTCCGCGGATCAATCCCTGGACCTGGATTTCCCTGATGAGACGATCCTCTCAGTCGATCATGTTGTCCCGTGTTGGCAAATGCATTTCAACGGTGCCTCCCGGAGCCCCACCGGTAGGAGGCTCAACGATCCCAAGCTCAATAGAGTGGGCCTGGGTATTGTCTTCATTACCCCGACGCAGGCCGTCCTGCCATACTCGTTCCTGTTGTCAGAAGGCTATATGAACAAAGAGGCAGAGTACTAGGCTCTCATCATCGGCCTCGAGTTGGCCCTTGAGATCCATGTTCCCCACCTACATGTGAAGGGAGATTCTGAGCTGGTAATCAAACAGGTTAATGGCGACTACGTCGTCAGGAAGCCAGAGCTTGAACCGTTTCTGGAGTACACCCTCCTCCTAATGGCCCAGTTCTCTTCTCAACCAGAGGTTACCCATGTCCCACGGTCGCAAAACGTCCAAGAGGACGCCCTGGCTGGCTTAGCCGCGTCGCTCGCAGAACCCGAGCAAGATGATTTGGTCATACACGTGGCCCACCGGAGAGTCATTTCCCCCATCACCCAAGTGGACCGTGATAGCCTGCGGGTAAGTCATCTCACCACCGGACCCTCCATATCAGGAGTCCTGGGTTCGTTAGACGTAGTGGTTGGGACCACCCCCGACTGGAGAACACCTTTTGTCGAGTATCTCCAAAATGGTCAGCTCCCGGACGACCGGGCCGAACGCGAGCGAATCCGACGCCGCGTGCTGCAATTTACCCTCCGGAGTGGCCCCAGTCTTGAAAAGATCCTTTATAAGCAGAGTTTCGATGGTGTCCTCCTCTGTTGCATCCAAGGAGGGGAGATACCACAAGTTATGCAAGAGGTTCATGCTGGTTCCTGTGGCACCCATCAAGATGGGCCGAAACTGTCCCATCAAATCTGGAGGTTAGGGTACTTTTGGCCCTCTATGATCAACGATTGTATTGGATATGCCAAGAGATGCCACGCGTGCCAAGTACACACCAACTTCTTGCATCGTCCGCTGGAGCCCCTCCACCCCACCAAGTACTCTTGGTTGTTTGCGGTATGGGGACTTGATGTAGTGGGACCGTATCCATCGGCAACAGCCCGCCAATGTAGGTTCATCCTGACTGCTACAGAGTTCTTCTCCAAGTGGGCAGAAGCAGTTCTGCTCAAAGAGGTCAAGGCCCGTTCCATCGTTGACTTTGTGAGCTCCAATATTATCCACTGATTTAGAGTCCCTCACGCCATCCTCACCGATAACGGCACCAACTTCCGAGCAGCTAAATTGAAGAAATTGTACACTAAGTACGACATCCGGTCAAACCATACCTCCCGCTACCATGCGCAGGCGAATGGACAGATCGAGGCGTTCAACAAGACTCTCTCTAACATTCTGCAGAAGATGGTTGGTCAGAACAAGAAAAGTTGGCCGAACAAGCTCCCCAACGCCCTCTGGGCTTACCGGACGACGACTCGCAACTCTACCCAGGTGACCCCATATTCCCTGGTGTATGGAGCTGAGGCCGTCCTACCCATTGAGATCCAGCTGTCGTCGCTACGCACTGTAGTTTATGATCACCAGACATCAGATGAGGTAGCCGAAATCCGTCTTGCTGAATTAG
Organism: Viscum album; assembly: GCA_963277665.1. Lineage (NCBI taxonomy): Eukaryota > Viridiplantae > Streptophyta > Magnoliopsida > Santalales > Viscaceae > Viscum > Viscum album. The sequence continues at coordinate 1,646,401,843 of OY728145.1, forward strand.
AGGCACTGGACGAGAACCGGCTTCGTGCCCTGCACAATCTGGGAAGGCATCAGGACAAGATAGCGAGATCCTTTGACAAGAAGGTTCATCTCCGCTCTTTTCTACAGGGTGACCTGGTACTGGCCCTTCGAGCGCCAATGATTCCCGGTAGGAAACCGCCCAAGTTGGAACCCAAATGGGAAGGGCCTTATATCATCCATAAGGTTTACCCCAATGGAGCATACTCCTTGGTGACCACGGATGGATAGCGTATAACCCCTCCCACCAATGCCAAGTTCCTCAAGCGGTACTTTTCCTAGGGAAAAAAAGGTCCAGCACGACCCTAAACTGCGTGAAGGTCCTGTACGACCCTAAACAGCAAAATGGTCCCGCATGACCTTAAACTGCATCTTCGTCCTGCAAGACGATAAACTGTGAAATGGTCCCGCACGACCTTAAAATGCATCTTCGTCCTGCAAGACGATAAACTATGAAATGGTCCCGCACGACCTTAAACTACATCTTCGTCCTGCAAGACGACAAACTGTGAAACGGTCCCGCATGACCTTAAACTAGACACTATGGTCCAACATGACTCTAAACTGTAAAGTCCTGCACGACCATAAACTGCATCTTCGTCCCGCAAGACGTTAAACTGCAAGACGGTCAGGCCTTCCTGAACGAGGCTCAGCCTCAGGCCCCTTGGCCTCCTTGGGCCCCTGGCCCCCGTCTTCACCGCGGTTTGGCCCCAGACCCCCCTTTGTTTTTCCCCGACTTACCCTCTTGCGGGATTGTACGGTATGGTGTAGGACTACGTCCTCATTCATGTCGGATTACTTGTCGTACCGTACATATCCCCAAATGAGGTGCTTCTCATCGTCCCGCATGATGTTAAACTGCATTTCTAGAACTACGTGTGGCTTGATTCCCATCTTCATGGGATATGTAGGAACGCTCGGATGCCTCGTCTTGAGCCCAGCCCCAAACTTTTCTCTTCCTCTATTCCCCCTGGGAATAGTTTCCTTGGAGGATCTTTGTGTAGCAGGGAGTAGGCTTTCTTGGCCCCGCTCATGCAACCCCGCTCGCAGAAGGATTGTAAGGGTCGCACCATGTTCCCACTCCCGTTCTTCTATCCTCCCACGTCCTCACCGCATGACGCTAAACTGCATGGCCTTCAAGAACTACGTATGGATTGATTATCATCCTCATGAGATACGTAGGAACTCCCGGACATTTCGTCCGTTGGCCCAGCCCAAAAGCCAAAATCTTCCCCTCGGGTCAAGACATGGCAGGGTGCACACTTTTTCCCCAACTCACATCGAGCAAGCCTCGACCTGGCTGCACATTCCCCCCTGGAGGTGTTTTCCCCTTTCGTGGATGGATACAGATATGCTTCACCCACTCCTTGATTGGGATTCCATCATTTTTTCACACCCAGAGGGACCCCCAAGAACGGCCTGGATACAATGCCCAAGGACTCTCCTACCGATACGGGCCAACGCCCCCGAGGGTTTTCAAGCAACAAATCGATACAAGTCCCGCGTTGCGAATTTGGTCAGCGGTCGACATTCATTTGCTGCTCCCACAACGGGTCACCATAGGAACGCTGTGTTTCGAAAATGGTCAACAGTGTCCTGGATCTTCGGGTCCACCCCGAGAAGTCCCAGACATCGAGTGCAGTGATTCATTCTGCCCCATCCTGAGGTGACAAACTTCCCCCAGGTGGTGCTAGAAATCGGGCAACGACCCAGGATTCCTCATAGGGGTGTACGGTGTGATGCGGGACTATGTCCTCATTCACGTCGGGATCATGTACCATGTCGTACGCCCTCCCTTTACGAGGCCCAGCCTCAGGCCCCTTTGCCTTCTCGGGTCCCCGACCCTCGTCCTCATGTAAGACGTTAAACTGCAAACCAGTCAGGCCTTCCTGACTGATGCCTGACCTTAGGCCCCTTGGCCTTTCCGGGCCACAGCCCAGGACCCTTCTTACCTGGAGTGTACGGTGTGATGTGGGACTATGTCCTCATTCATGTCGGGATCATGTACCATGTCGTACGACTCCCCTTACGAGGCCCAGCCTCAGGCCCCTTGGCCTCCTCGGGTCCCCGACCCTCGTCCTCATGTAAGACGTTAAACTACAAACCGGTCAGGCCTTCCTGACCAATGCCTAACCATTAGGCCCCTTGGCCTTTCCGGGCCACGACCCAGGTCCCCTCTTATAGGAGTGTACGGTGTGGTGTGGGACTACGTCCTCATTCACGTCGGCTTCTTCGCCATACCGCACACCTCCCTTGTTTAGGGGTATATTGTTCCCCTTTTCGTCCAGTATGACGTTAAACTACATATAGAGAACTACGTGTGGCTTGATTCCTATCCTAATGGGATACGTAGGACCACCTGGATGTCCAAGATTCGGGTCCAGCCCCATCTCTCGGGAATCCTCATCCCATCTTGGCCCTTTGGCCTCTCCTTCCTCCATGAGAGGATCATATAGTGTGGTGTGGGATTATGTCCTCATTCACGACGGTCTCGTAATGACCACGCCATGTTCCCCCCCCCCCCCCTACTGAGCTGTTTCGTCGATCCCTTTTTTGGCGGTTCACCAATGTGCTTAAGAGTACTCTGGTTTATTACCTGGAATGCCAAGCTTTACTCGGACACGTCCGCACCCGCTTTCCAGGCTTTGCGTATCCCTGCATCAGGGCTTTCATCATCTCTCACACCCGGAGGGACCCCCAAAAACGGCCTGGATACTACGCCCAAGGGCTCTCCTACCGTTACGGGCCAATGCTCCGAGGGTTTCAGACAACAAATCGATAAAATCCCGCGTTGCGAATATGGTCAGCGGTCAATGCTCATTTGTTGTTCCCACCTCAGGCTAACGCGATATGGACGCTGTGTTTCCACCATGGTTAACAGTATTCCTCTATCGCCACGCCAACCCATTAAGCCCAAATGCCGGGTACACAATTCACACCCTTCATCACTTCATCATGTCCAAGCAGAGTCTCGGAACTCTTGGTACTTTTCCCCCGTGCACGTCTGCGCGTTGGGGGAACAAGCTACATCAAAAGTGTCCTTCAGAACTCTCTGCTGACTCCCCTTTGATGGACGCCCCAAGTATTGCGATGAGGATCTTCCCCCCTTGTTTCACACACCGAGTTTATCTCACGTGGGCTTAGGGATTGGGTTGACATTTGTGCTTACTCGGGAGTTGTCACCATCCACGGTCCGAGCTCTAAGACCATAAACTAAGACTCTCATCTGGAACTACGTTCAAGACCCCTTGTCTTTGGGTCCAGCTTGATTTCAACAAGTTCACCTCTCTCGGGTTCTACCATTGGGACCCCGACCACCGGACCGCGTGGCGTAGTGTAGGATTACGTCCTCATTCATGTCAGGTTTGCAACAGCTGCACCACGCGCACCCCGTTATGAGAGTTGGCCCTCCTATTCCTTGTCCTGCATGAAATTAAAAGGCACCCTTCAGAACTACGTGTGGCTTGATTCCCATCCTCATGGGATACGTAGGACCACCTAAATGTCTAAGATTCGGGTCCATCCCCACCTCTTAGTGATATCCTGATCTCCCGGTCACCTAGGCCACTTGGCCTATCCCTCTCCAGAAGGGGGATGTGTAGGTATGATACAAGGTTTTGGGCACCGTGCCCCCTTCCCCCGGGAACCTGCCATCTCTCGATCACCCTCAAAGTTGAGTCCCTTGACTCCTTGCAGTGGTTCACCCATGTATTAAGAGCACTCTATTCTAGGACCAAGAGTGTCAGATTCAACTTGATCAAGTTCCTTCTACTTGTCAAGCTTCGTGTTCCCCTCCATTCGGACTTCCATTTCCTTTCACACCCAGAGGGACCCCCAAGAATGGTCGGGATACAATGCCCAAGGGCTCTCCTACCGATACGGGCCAATGCCCCCGAGGGTTTTGGACAACAAACCGATAAAATCCCGCGTTGCGAATATGGTCAGCGATCGATGCTCATTTGTTAGTCCTCATCTCAGGCTAACGCGACGAGATGCTGTGTTGCGAACATGGTCATCAGTAATCCTCTGTCGTCATGCCATCCCCTTCAGTCCTTGAATTTTGGTTGCATGATTCACATCATTTTCCACCCCATCATGTCTAGGTGGAATCTCGACACTTTTGGCGCTATCCCTCAGTGCACCTTTTCATGTCAGGGGGACAAAGCTGCAATCTGGCGTCCTTCGGGGCTCCCATGGTCCGAGCTCTAAGACCATAAACTAAGATCCATTCGGGACTACGTTCAACTTGATTCCCATCCTCATGGGATACGTAGGACCGGCCAGATGCCCTGTCTCCGGGTACAACCCATTCAGGAAGCCAGTCTCTCTCCCTGTTTCACCTCTGTATAGTCCCCTCGGCCTATGGTTTCCCTCTCCGGATGGCGTACAATTTGATGTGGGATCATTTCTCTGTCAATTGTGTTTTATAAAACTACGCACATTTCCCGCCTAGCATCATCTCTGCTACGTCTGCGATGCATGACGATAAAATGCATGCTTGGTCCTATCATACGACCCTAAACTGTGACATTATCGTCCTGGCCGCACGACAAAAAACAGCACCGCATTGTGGTGACCTCGTTGTAGAGGACATCACGTTGGGTATTAGTAATGTGCCATGCCATTTGTCAACGCCCATCACGGCTTGATTCTTGTGGCGACATCACGAACTATTGTTCTAGGCCTGTCGCTTCACAAAAAAAACCATTCACCTTAAAGAACAAACAAGATACATCAAATTCCGCTTCTTTTAGTGAAAGGGCCACGCCCGCACTCCCCTTTTCCCCTAGCACTGGTATCTTAACATGTCATTTCCAGAACTACGTATGGCTTGATTATCATCCTTATGAGATACGTAGGAGCGCCCGAGCACTTCCCCGCGGGCCCAGCCTAATTTTCGCTTTCGGTCCCTTGACCAAAAACCTCTCCCAAGGAGGTTGTGCGGTGTGATATGGGGTTGTGCCCTCATTCACGTCGGGTTGTTCACCGCGCCGTACACACCTCCTATTCCCATTCACGCCAGGTGTTTTAGTTACTCCACCATGTGCCTCTTATGTTTCCTCTCACCCATAGTCCGAATTCTACGACCCTAAACTAAGATCTCCCCAAGGGAAAGGAATCTGCTCCCTCTCTCTAATACATTTCATTTCCGTATTCAGATGTGTTTTGACAAAGAGCCCGAAGTGTGGGATTTTCACAGGGACATTCCCCTCGTCCCATGACCAAGCTTTGTGAGCCCGCTATTTGGATCCTCATCCTCTTCCACATCTAAAAGGACCCTTGGACGACGTGGATACTAAGCTTAAGGGCTCTCCATGAATGCTGGACCTAAGGGCTTTTCAATCGTTTTGGGCCAACGTCCCCACGGATATTGGACAACAAATCGATAAAATCCCGCGTTGCGAATATGGTCAGCGGTCGATGCTCATTTGTTTGTCCCCATTCTAGGCTAACGCGACAGGATACTGCGTTGCGAATACGGTCAGCAGTTACCCTCCGTCGTCACGCTGCCATCATTGTGATCTGAATCTCGAGCACCATGATTCACACATTTCCACTTCCCCATGTTCAAGTGTAATTCCATCATACTCAGCTCTTTCTCTTCACGCATCTAGGTGCGCCACAAGATCGTGTTAGTGTCACTGGGCCGGGATTCACCGAGCGTCCCTTTGCCCTAACCTGTCCCTCTCTGTGTCGGGAAATTCCCAACACTACTGCTTGTTTCCCACACCAAGCACGACTCACGTGGGCTTAGTAGTTTTGGCAGGATGTGTACCAACACGGTCGGGCTGCTCATCGTCCTACATGACGTTAAAATGCGCTTTCAGAACTACGTATGGCTTGATTCCAATCCTCATGGGGTACGTAAGAATGCCCGGCCACTTTGCTTCGGGCCCAGCCCAATCCTCACTCTTGGTCCCTCGACCTGAAGAGTTTCCTCTGGGGGTATGTGTTGTGATTTGGACTCCAAGTCCACATTCACGTCGGCTTTATATCTACTGTGCCACACGCTTCCCTTTTATTTCGCGTCCTATCATATGACGTTAAACTACAAGAGTCTATGTGTCCTCAACGCATGACAATAAACTGCGGTTCTACCCTGAACAAGTTCAGGATGCCCCAAGATCCCACGGGGAAGTGACAGATCCCCTTGCCAGAGAATCCCTGTCCCAAAGAAGGAATGATCCATGATCAAACCGATACGCCCATCGGACGTACTTCCACCACGATGGTGTAACTACCTAAGTGTTGGATTCTGTTCGGACAGACCATCACTCCATATTCCACGCTTTGCGTGCCCCTTATTCGGACCCTCATCCTCTTTCATGTCTAAAGGAACCCCCTAACAGCCTGTTCTCATGCCGCATCGGCTCACCTACCGTCCTGGGCCAACGTTCCGGAAGACTGGTCATGTTTGGAAGGACCCCATAACAGTATGGATGTTCGACCTATGGTCCGCCTACTATCCTGGGCCAACGCCCCGAAGGATTGATCGACAACAAATTGATAAAATCCCGCGTTGTGAATATGGTCAGTGGTCGATGCTCATTTGTTGTCCCCATTTCAGGCTAACGCAGTAAGGGTACCGTTTCTCCTCCACGGCTAGCGGTTGTCCTTTATTGTCACGCCATCCCCACAGTATTCCGAATCTGGGGTATCATGATTCACACATCCTATTTTCATCTGTTTGGACCGATTTCAGCGCCCCTGGCGTTGCCCCGTTCGTGCATAAGAGCACGTTGAAGAAATGGTAATTCGGCTATCCTGGAAGTTCCTCCTCCGATCAAGCCTTCCCCATCTTTCAGGAATCTGGACTGGCTTGGGGAATTGTCATAAAACGTCCCGCAAACATTGTAGGGATGTAACAAGGCAATTCAACAGTGGAAATCGTGCATGCTACGGCATTCAAAACAAAGGTAAAATTTGGAAGCACGAAAGTACCAATAAAAGGGTTTTGGGTTTGTTACAATACTCGGAGGGTTGACTTCCCCCATGGACGGGTTGACCCCGTCAAAAGAGCGTTGCAGCTCCGCCACCCGTTGAATTGTGGCATCCAAGGCTTGCTGCCGCTGGATCAGCTCTCGCTCCTCCTCAGCAGCGGCGGGGCGCAGTTCGTCAGTTCTGGCTTTGGCCCTCTCTACATCAGCTTGAACGGCAGCCATCTTTTCAAAGGTCTGCCTCATGTGCTCTTTTGCCTCTTCCAGCTGGGCCTTCAACCGTGAGACCAGCTCAGATTGCGCATCAAGAGAGGCTGAAAGCTCGCCTGCCCAGGTCTGCATCCGTTGAACCTCGCCTTCAGCCTCCTGGAGCTTCTTAATGCTGGTCGCCTTCCTCCGCTGTCAGCCCACGCTGAGCCCACGATCATGCACCCGGATCTTCTCAGCCATAAGATCTCGGATGAGTGCATGAGGACATTGGGCATCCACTCCCCCAGCGCATAGTTCGCGCAACCACGAGCGAAGCCTATCCATTTCGGCCAGCCATTGTGCTTGGGGAGTGTCCTTGATAAAGCGCGCGATCAGCTTCCATGACCGGCGGCGGACTATGCTACTGTCTTCCTCATCGGAGGTCGTTTCGTCCCAGTCTGCGCGATTGGCAGGCTCATACGCGGGATACGCCTGCAGGAAATCCGCGGCAGGATCAACATCCGGTGTTGAATCCAGTGTGAAACCTGGCGCCGAAGCAGGCGTGGCAAAACTAGGACCGACCGGTTGATCCTCTTCCTCGGAGTCCACCTCAATGATTTCGGGTACGGCCCTGCTGGTGGTCCCGCCAGTAATGATGTGCGTCGTGGCTTGAGGTGGCGGGACTATCGCCACCATCACCGGCATGCCCCTAGGAGGGACGCCACCGGACATCCCGACCAGTCTTGCCGTAGCCGCCCACGCCAGTCAAAGAACTGTACGACAAAGAGGGACATAAACGTTAGTTGGAATGGTCTACATGTGACAACGAGGAGACCGGTGGAGGAGACTCACGGAGATCGACCTCCGAGCGCTGCTCCTGAGCCGGTACTGACGGGACCCCGATACGAGGCCCCCCGTATACTGTTGGAAGGTCTGGAGATTCCGGAGGAGCCACCTCGGACACCCTGGTCCCACCAGACGTGGAACTGCACGCAGCCATAGGCGCGGGTTCTGAAGGTCTCGCATCATCACCCGCAAAGGAGCGAGAACGAGGCCTACGAACAAGTTCCTTCTGCATGGCTCAAACATTGGTGAGAAGTCCATAGGGACCCAAGAACAGATTGTAAGGAGAGAAGTTCGGAATGCTACCTCGAGAGCCTCTGCGAACTCATCAGATTCTGAGCCTCGATCTCCAACCTCGCCTTCCTCCAGCGGGCTCCCTCCTCCAGCCTCATCCTCCCGAGAGGAGTCCTCTGATTCCTCCGGCAAGGGGAAGCGCTCCCTCAGATCGGCAGCCGATAACTGTGGGGGGACCGTCTGATTCAACAGTACCCTCACCCGGTCTTTCATTGGGCGAGGGACACCACTGGAGTGGACGTAATCCTCCAGCTCTTCCAGGTACTGTTCTGCCTCCGCCGGGGACGCCATGAATCCAGCCCGAACTGGGCCTATACCCGGTAATTCCATCCCGAGGCGATTCAGGTGGGCCCATATCTCGGATGGGCTGAGGAATTACCGGTTGACATCCCAAATGTCCCAAGCCTTCGGGAAGACGACATCCTCTTCCATGTCAATGTGACGCAGGCGCTTCCCAGGAGCCTGAGTGGATATCCTACAGAATCCCCTCGGTGGTCGCCCCTCCGGATGACCCTGCTCTCCCGAAATCACCGGATCTACTGCTGCTGCCATACCCTCGGCCGGTGCGGGTCTCGCCGCCATGGCAGCCCCGCTGCCGCGAGCGGCCCTAGCTGCCCTCCGACCCCGACCTCGAGATAGAGGAGGCCCATCGTCACCAACCCGGATCGTTGGTTGCTTCAGCATCTCCCCCGGATAAGCGGCCTCCCAACTGATGGCGTACTCCTTCACTAATCCGAAGGCGGCGGTGGATGGAGGCAATGCAATCCGCATCTTTCCATCTTCACGTGTGAACATGATCCACAGCTGCCTCATCACACACGGGTGCTCCTCGTGACGCACCTCCCAGTAGACCTGCGGGGTCAGCCGCTGGAGGCACCGGAACTACCTCGCAAACCGATACTGAGTGTACGGTTCACAGAGCGGCTCACGATCTATTCGTGCCACCAAAACTCCACCTCGGAAGGCCAGGAGGTAAGCCTGATGTTCTTCCGTTCCCCGTCCGTCATCAGTGAGAATCCCTGTCGGCAATGGGAAGGGATGGAAGTTGAACTCATCCGCCCTCCACACCCTATTCAGCATCGCGGCCCCCTTCTCGAAGCCGCTTCGCGAACCACCGACAATTTTGGCGATTTTCCCTCAGACATCGACCCTTCGCCCTCCGCGGCTCCAAGTCTGAGGGGGGGCATTTGTTGGCACCAAAAATGTGGCCCGAAAGAAAGGAACGAAAAAGAAGTCTGGCGCGCTGCCTCGCGAAGCTCCGCCGCGAAGCGCTCCAACCATGGCGGCGCCGCGAAGCTCCAGAGGCGGTAATGCTCCGCGAACCCATTTGACGTTCGCGAGCCGCCGCGAAGCTCCAGAGGCGGTAATGCTCCGCGAACCCATTTGACGTTCGCGATCCGCCGCGAATCTCCAGAGGCAGTAATCCTCCGCAAACCCATTTGACGTTCGCGAGCCGTCGCGAAGCACCAGAGGCGGTAATCCTCCGCGAACCCATTTGACGTTCGCGAGCCGCCGCGAAGCACCAAAGGCGGCGCGTGAGTCCTGCATCGCGGCGCCCCTTACCTATAAATACTGGACTCCCCCTGAGTCCCGAGGACGGACAATCCGACATTTCGGCTTCTCCGCTCCCGAATCGCGAAGCACTCATTGCCCAGGGAATCATGAGCTCCGTGAGGTATTTCTACTTCGCGAGACGCCTCTGTTTTGTCTCGTTTTGAGCCCCTCTTCCGAGAGGGATGCCCTTCGCGAAGCTCAAGGGAGTTCGCGAAGGAAGGGGATTCCCAAGGGATCTCGGGCAGCCGCGGAGCATTTATGCTTCGCGAAACCCCCAACCCATGCTTTCGATCCCGATGCTAAGGCAGGATCGCTACACATCGCGAAGCACACTGCTCCGCAGGACCCTGCTTCGCGAGGCACCCCTTCTTCGCGAGGCAGTGCTCCGCGAACACTGTTCCACTTCGCGAAGCACCTTCCACTCACACCTATTCCCCATGCTAAGGCCAAGGCACTCCACTTCGCAAAGCACACTCCTCTGCTTAGCGATTCGTCTTCCCGTGCGACCCTCCAGGTTTTCACGATGTGATTTCAAAGTCCCGTGGACAATACCACCCGTAGCGTTGCTTCGCCTAATGCTTCTTCGCATAGGCACGCTAACGGCTATTGCTTCTTCGCATAGCCACGCTAACGTGGACCCCTCGATGGTTCGTTCCACGACCCCCCTTAACCATGGCCTTACTGGTACCTTCCCTTCCCCAAGGACCAGAGGGTACCGGTTATGTAAGTCCTAGGGGTGTGGAGTGAACCCAGCTCGTCCGAGCTGCAGGACGTTAAAATGCCAAGCACCATGTCCTCAACACATGATGTTAAACTGTGACCCAACCTCGTCTCCTTCACGAAGGGTCCCCCCAGCTCAAACATTCTTTACACCACTCGTCTCCACGGGAATGTAACTCTTCCGCACATGGAATGAGATCCTCCTTGTCGGAGTGGCGTATGTTCGTAGGGGGAGGGCTACCTCAGAGCATAGGCCCCTAACCTTTTGTACGGATGATTGCACCCGTGCATCTCTGTACTTCCCCACTACCAAGGTCAGTGGAGGGCGTGATAGGGAACGAGGCACCCCCCCTGGGCCTCCATCCTGGAGTAAGTCCCAACACCATGGGCCGCTCAACACGTAAGCCCCTTTTCGCTTCTCACGGACGCACCCCTCGCGACGTGATCGTCAGGTCCTTGCAACCTCTTGTTTCTCACACCGAGCATGACTCACGTGGGCTTAGAGTGAGCACCGACCCTGACCCCTCACCATTTTGAACTACGAGGTCTTTGATCCATATCAAGGTATGGTACGTAGGAAGCCTCCATGAGGTTCAAGCCCACCCGTCGTTCTTCCACGTCGGGTCTCATTCCCGTCCATCATGATGTTAAACTGCGCATTCCATCCGAACTACGAGGACTTTGATCCATGTCAAGGCATGGTACGTAGGAAGCCTTCACGAGGTTCAAGCCCATCACTAGTGGACCCACGGGTCTACTTTCACGTCGGTTCACCAGTGAATCCTAGAGAACTACGAGGTATTTGATCCATGTCAAGGCATGGTACGTAGGAAGCCTCCATGAGGTTCCAGCCACCCGTCATTTCACGTCGGGTCTCACCCCGGTCCAGCATGACGTTAAACTGCATTCTGGTCCAGTGGTAAGCCGCTGTGACCCATTCCCATATGAACTATGAGGTCTTTTATCCATGTCAAGGCATGGTACGTAGGAAGCCTCCATTAGGTTCAAGCCACATTGCTCGGTCGTTCATTCACGTCGAGTTTCGCCCTCGTCCAGTAAGACGTTAAACTGTATGCCCCCTTGTCCTTCATTACATTAAACTGCACACCCATTCCCACCTGAACTACGAGGACTTTGATCCATGTCAAGACATGGTACGTAGGAAACCTTTCCAAGGTTCAAGCCCACCATTAGTGGACCCACGGGTCTACTTTCACCTCGGTAGGCTGACGATGCCCATCGGACCAAGGTCCACCTTCACGTCGGTATGCTGACGATGCTCATCGGGCCAAGGTCCAGCTTCACGTCGGTTTACCGACCTCATCCCGAACTACGCGGACTTTGATTCCCTGCCACGGGGATACGTAGGAAGCCTCGTCAAGGCTCAAGTCCAACTTCACCGTCGCCCTTGCGATGGTCCCATTTCACTCTCCCTCCACTCCATTCATCAACCTATCCCCCGTCCCGATTCTCACCCGGACCGTCTTATCCCGGTGAAACCATGTCGGTACGCTCTTCTTCACAGCCATCCATGGGCTAGCCCCGGTATCGACATCCCTTCAAGGAGGATCCCTCAATCCGATCTATCCTAGCTAATGCTCTGGTTGGGTTGATCCGTCTCCGCTAGACGTTAAACTCGCGACATAACCTGTGTTGAGCACGGGAAGCTGAGGAAAACCTCAGATATGTGTCTACGACATATAATTCCCCGCGCTCGATGTGGGATGCCTCGGGCCTCCACGCCCTCGAGAAGCCTTGTTACCAAGGATAACAGATAGACATGCCAGGTACCCCAGCATCCAGACACGCTACTGATGCCTCAACGTGACTACTCCCCTGACTGAAGGTTGCTGCCCTGACTGGACCCTTTGGAATGTCCCGACAGAAGCAGTGTAATTAACTGGCGTCCATGGAAACATGGCACTGGGAAGAGTTTCACGAACTATGTATTAAATCTATGAGGGAGACCCGGACTAGGTGATGAGTTCAGAGGAGGAATCCATGGAAGGAAGAACCGACATCCCATCATCCCGTTTCGATCAAGGAGCAGACGTCCCTGAATAAGGAGTGGATGTCGCCCGCCTTTGGAAAGCGGGAATGCGGGGCAACAAAGTAGCGCGTCCTCCTCCACAGACGGATGCGCGCGCCCCGGTGGAAAGCATCGGAAATAATCGTAAATAGAAACTAAAAAATAACGGGATGATTAAAAATCATAATAATAGAGAAACAATTCTACAATGCCAATTTCAGTGGATTTTAATATTGAATGATTAAATCATAAAAATAAGATGCAGTAAATGATTAAAAGGTGTAAATGGAAGGTATATATGGTAAATTAAGAACTTTATTTTAGTTAGAATCCAGATAATCCTATATCTACTCTTCACACCCTCTACCCAACAGTATGCGTATATATTATAAATATATATTTTTCAAAAAATTTAATGAAAACACATTATTTAAAATTTTTAATTGCCCCATCATAGTAAATTATAATGTGAAATAAAAACCTTTTTTACTTATATTTTTGTGAAAATACGAACTCATTTTTTAATATTTTATCCCTACAAAATTTCTATTAAATATGTTAACAATGAACAAGTTGAACTATTTTTTAAGGTAAGAGAATTATTTATTAAATTTTAATTGAGGTGTAACATGTATAACTGAATAAATATGTAATACAAAATAAAATATTAAAAATAAATAATCCACCAACATTTATGGAATTGGTGTTATATTTGAAATGAAATCATTAGCACAACACAAAATTATAATGATATATCTTTGTAAAAAAGTGATGTATTTTCAAACTGATCAAAAATTATAGTACATTAGAATAATTTAGCATATCGATTCACAATTTTCTTGATTTTGATTTAGAAAATTAATTCACATATAAAATTAATGTAAAATAAATTGTGAACAACTCATAAAGGTAATAATAAGAATTACGTGCCTTGAATTATTAATCTATATAAAAGAATGGAGTGGAAACCAAATCATTAAATATATATAATAAATTAATATATAGTTATTTTTTATATAATATGTCTCAAAAATTATATCATAAATAATTGATGTATTCAAATAGTGATGTGTGTAAAAAATGTTAATAAAAGAAACAATATTTTTTAATAATTATATCTAAAAATTACTACATCGACAAATCATAACCTACACCAGAGAGTATAGATATTAAATATAGATTTCGAATTATGAAATGGTTGAAATTAACCTATTCCTTTAAAAATGTGCAGCCATTAACTTGTATATTACAAATTGTAGACCATACATGACATCCATTCTTACGGATTCAAATAAAAAATGTGCATTCTATATTGAATCCCCAAGTTCTTACATATTAATAGGTTCAGACGCAACATATGAAACCACATCTAAACCATGATGAGAAACAAATTGACATCTTTTAGAAACATTATAACCCATGTAACTGATAGTTTAACATCACAATATTTTAAAAGTGAATTTTTTATAGCATATACAATAAATAAAACATATCTTATACGACCCCTGAAATATATAACTATTATAACATAGCCTATAAATTGGATGGTGTAAATAATATTAATTAAATTTTGATATATATATATATATATATTCAATTAAATATGAATGATTTAGTAATTATATTTAATTAATAAATACTATTTTTTTAATGTAATTATTTTTTCAAAAAAAACAATTCCGAAATTTTTTTCCCATTTTGGGGAAAAAATATAATATTTGGAAAAACATTGAAAAAAAATTTTTTAAAATTTTTTTTTTATTTTCATGAATTTTGAATATATAAATTACGTTATGAATGTATTTCTAATAATTTTTTGAAAATAGTAATTTATAAGTGAATAGTTAAAATATATATATTTGTGAAAATATATTTTTTATTTAATAAATTTTGTAATTTAAAATATCCCTTATGTTCGGAATACAATTTCATGTAACATAAGTATTCAATTGATATATTTATCAAAATTAATTATTATTTTATCATATTTATATTGAATTTTAGAGTAGTTTTATTTTTCAGATTAAAAAATATATTTTTATGAATATGATTTTTAATTTTAACAACCTTTCTTTTTTTATTTAAATAAAGTGCATAATATTGATTAATTTTTAAATTTAAATTTATATACTAATTATTGGAAAATATTAATTGGGATTACTGATATTATTATTTTTATTATTTGATTTTTTATGAAATCAACTTTTCATTGACAAATACACTTCCTGAAAACCTATATTTTTATTACATTTATTGATTTCATTTTAAATAAAAAAAATAAACTTATTTGAATTGAATTTAATAAAATGGATTATTTTTTTACAAACATCGTAATTTATATTATCTAATATGGTAAGGTTAATTTTTTTCCATACTGAATAATAAAAATTGAAAATATTAGTTACCTTGGTTAAGGTCAAAATAGGTTTTCAGAGATGCTGAACTAAAAAGATAATGGTTAAAATAACATATTATCTTGTATAAAACCTAATTTATTCATATATTTCTACAATATTATGTATCAATCTTTATAATTTTACATTATAAATAATCATCTCCTAATAAAAACATTTGAACAAATTTTACATTTTAATATTCTTAAGTATTCCACTAACCTAAATTATAGAAGGCCGTCCAGTCTTTTCTCTAATTCAAACAATAAAATATATTTATCACTATAAAACTAAAAAATATATTAATATATTATCTAAAAAAATTATAGAATTCTCTTTTTGATCATAAATCTGTTATAACAAGGCTTTTATTTCTAACCTAAGGAGGTTGTCTAAAGAATATGTATCGTGCTTAATTGAGCCTATTATTATATTTTTTCTTCCAACTTCATAAAAAAAGTCATATAATATTTTTACATAATAATTAAACAATATACCAATAAAAATAGGTTATTATTATTTTTTATTATCCCCAATCAATATAGTCTTCAGTCCAATGGGGTAGAAAATCTCCAACTGTGTGTATGGTGGACAACCGCATTGTGAACTATTGTTTCTCAATTTCCATCATCACCTCTCATGGATTTTTATAATGATGGATTTATAATATATCTTATATTTGTCAAATAATTATACTTTTAGACATTATATGTCACATATAACATATATATTTATATTCCATGGTCGATACGATAATTTCACTCATGTGTATGATAGACTACCACCTCACAAAGCTATGTGATTCTGTTTTTTTTTTCACTAAAGATTAAATAGATTGTAATAACGATAAATTTTGAATATTTGCGATATAATTTGAATAATTGTTATTATCAAGAAATATTTATCATTATAAACATATAATATATCATTTTTCTTCTTATATTGATAATTACAAAGTAGATAGTGTATACGTATAGACTATCTCCTCAACAAAGCGATGCAATTATTTTTTCATCACCACATAAAAATAATGATATATACATACATATATATATATATGTGCATATTTAATAAAATAATGTGATATTTTCTACATAATTATTATTCTTAAAATGAGTAATTTTAACATACTTTAATTTCATAATTATAAATGAAAAATGGAAACGTTACATGTGTATATGTATAGTGTTTTCATCTCCACGATCATAACATAAATGATTTTTCATAATCATATGCCATGATTAATTTAAAAATTATAATTTGGGATAAATGATGATGTATATTTCAAGATTATTATTCAAGAAATGTTGAAATATATACCATTTTTAACCACATTCAATACATATATTCCATTTTAAAACAACAAACTAAATGACTATAAAACAATTGACATGGATTTAACTGATTAAGAATTCAAATTTATAATAATAATGAAAAAATTATGATTTTGTCTTAATGTATTAATCCTATAAATGGTTATTATTAGATAAAATACTTTATATAGTCTTATTATACATGATTTAAAGGAAATTCAAGAAATATTCATACTCGATGTAAGGGTTTGTCATATTGTAGCTAGTTTTATGAGAAATATTCCATATTAGAAAATAATTTTAATTGTGTAGTGTATATAAATACAATGAATTAATTTTATAATACTTGTAATGATTTTTTATGTATTGTAGAAATCTTGATCTAGTTTTACATTTCTTTATGTTTTGATCTATTGATTTCCAAAGCAGTAAGGTACTTCATATCAATTTACATAATTAAGGAATATTTTAGTGATATTTCATTACTTTGGTTTAATTGGGGTATATGCAAACCTATAAATTTTAATATAATTAATACTTAAAATTTAATGTTATTTTAAGATTAAATAGTTATTATTTCATTCATGGTGTATTTAATTAAAATTTTCCAAGTGATAAATAATTTAATAACATAATATCATTTCATTGGGTTATATTACTTATTTATTGAATTTATTCTAAAATTATTATCTGTGTAATTAATTTTTATAATATGAAATTGTATTTTAAAATTTTCTATATGTTTTAAAATTTTATACACATAATCACATCCTTGATTATTTCTCACATAAATGTTATAATAATGTTGAGGATTTCTTGTCTCAAGTTATATTTATTACGACATATATTAAGCTATTCACCAATCTTATTTTATTATCATTATATACATACCCATGTATTTTTAAATCATTTATCTCTTCAATTTCATGACATCTAATGTTATATTAGACTTTATTTTTTAATGGGTTTAATAATTTAAGAGTACAAATTTAGTAAATGTATTATGTTACAATCACCATTATTTGGGGATTTCTTTGTTTAAGGTTACTTTTGAAGAAATGATATTATCATATGTTATTATAAAACCACATTATTATCCTCTTTTGATGGATATGGTTATATTTTGTATTTATATTTCCCCAAATTTTTACTAAATAAACATTAATAGAGTCATTTATAATTGATACTAATCTTATACATTCATTTATATCATTCATATATCAATTCTATATACTTTTTTTCTAAAATAATTTAAAAATGTTTTTCATAACATAAATTATTTTATATAGATATTTAAATTTTAGTTTGAATAATTTAAAAAAAATTAATTATAAATGGTCTTACCCATTACCAAAATTTTAACTTTTGATAACATTCAAAAATTTTATGAAAAGACTCTTTATTTTCTCATTTACAACATATATGGATTTTCACACTTGAATATACAGTATTTTACTTGATGGTTCCATTATGTATATCTTATTGGGATAGAAATGAAAATAGTTTTTTCAAAATATTTTATAATTATTTAGTATTAAACAGTAATTTTCCATGTAAAAATAATATTTACCTCTATAATGATTTTAATTATATTATAATAGTATTTCAATTCAATAATGAAAAAACCCAATTATGTTACTTTTTCTCCACTGTGGTTTTTTTAATGATACCACCTTAAATATTTATTGGGATGAAATATCATATTTCCATTTAGTTTTTAAGGAATCTGTTTTGTTTATATGGGTTTACCATATTTATAGACCATCATATAACCTATTTATTTTAGACAGTAAAATCATATTTTGAAAGGAATGATGTTTTTTTGTAATCTTTATAATATAAAAAATTATCTATATACATTATTATAGTTATAGTTCTTTGAAATGTTTTCAGGTGAGTGGAATATCCATTATAAACGAAATATTAATGGTTATGTTATAATCCAAATATTGGTGCTTTCTTAATAATTCAAAGGCGGACGTTTCTGTGATATGAGAAGGATGGGTGGTTCTTTGATATCGTTAAACAACATTTGGTAAATTGGATATGTTTGTAAACAATTTAGTATATTTATTTTTTTAAGAATTAAAATGGTGATAATAACCCATTATAATAATAAGTTTTAATTAATCTATATTTTATTATAAATGATTCCATTGATCACGACTTATAACTCATGGATTATGATCGATGATTCTAATTGATCTATCCTTTGTCAAATCATTATGACATGTTTTAATATTTGATGGTCCATGTATTTATGGGTGTGAATATACTTATTTCATGATCATGCTTACTAGTTTTATAACAATGCCTTTATGATATTTATATTCTCACCATGGACATTCTAATGTGAATGGATATTTTTACCCATATAGAGAATTTGATCTCACAATTCTTATGTTCCCTTTTCTATAGGATAAATATATTGTTTTTCAATGCGATAAATCTAGATAGGTTTCATAAGGGTGTTGATGAATACATAATGGGAAATAATAATCACTTATTTATTTATGATAAATGGAAATTTTAGGACATGTGGTTTCTTTCTATAATATTTTTTTATAATTCCATAAAACTATATACCTAAAAGATCATTAATAATGAATGTGATATGATATTTAATTCATATATTTCATCTTTTTATTGAGAAAATTATGTCCCAATCAACAGTTCTATATCTATAAATTTAATGGTTTTGATTTTTTCACTAGATCGGGGAGTGTATGTTTTAACCATTATTTTTAATTGAAAATACATGGTTTAGATAAAATTGGTGATTAATATTTTTCATGTGAGGATATCATAATTAATAGTGATTAATCATGGGAACAAATTTCTAGGTATTTCTTATGTTCAATATCTTAAAACACCATATTTAGATTCTAGGTGATGAGATCTTAATGTGTTTAGTAATATTTTACAAGATGATTTATTAGGATGAAGTATATATAATACTTTTGTTTAATATTAATTTGGGAATTAAATTTTTTGGAATAATTTTTTAACAAATTGATAACCATTATAGAATATATGATCATGTATATTTATGCAGTTATAAAGAGATACATTTTATCATATACATAACCAAGAGATAGAAAATTGATTTTCAGAATTTTTGAATAGTGTTAGTTCAGAAAAATATATCTATATATCTCTTCTTTTAAGATGAAAGTTATGAGAGAAACCTTGAGGATGAAAAATTGTTGATGTTGATGTAATTGATATTATTGGGATATTATTTTCTTTATTTATGGATTGATATATTTTCTACAATGTTTTTTGATATTCATAGTTGGATATTAATTTTTTAATACATCATGTGAAGGGTTATTCATTTTTTGAATTAGCATACCATGTTATAATAATTTTGTTTTGGTTATTTTATAAATACTAGACTAATAACATGTTATTTTATTTTTTAGAAGATGAATTTAGTGCTTAGAGAAAAATATAATTCAACTTCAACACCAATAATTTGAGGAGAAAAATGAAATTATGGTGGAAATTGATTAAATAATAAAATTATACATTTCCATAATACATATTTCGTTATTTTAATTGTTAAAATTATTAATGAATGTCATATCACTGGGAAAAGGATCATCAATTAAAAATTTTATTCATTAAATTGATTATATCTTCTCACTTCAAAAAAATATAGCATTTTCTTTAAAATAAAACTTGTTTCTAAATTAATTTTTCCACTTCCCAAAAATGTACTCTTTATGTGGATACCTATTTTATTCTTATATTATATATCCTTCACACATAATTTAGCTTAAATTTTAAATAATTTTTTATTAACAATTTTATATTATGTTCCACCTCAAGAAATGTAGTTTAAAACATCAAACCTTTCATTACCAATATTATTTTAAATTTTATAGGGTGAAATTTATTTTTGGGGGAATTATGTAACACGTTGATATTTTAAAATAGGAATATTGTGTTTGATTTCATTTTCATCTTGAATCACCAAACTAAAACATCTCGTGAAATATTTATCTATATATAACAAAACATTAAAATTTTGAGAATATATTGTAATAAATACTTTATTATATGTATCTATCTCTGAGTGTGTTTTCTAGTCGATATATATTACTTCTAAATTCCTATTAAAAAACCAATCAATTTTTAGTAAAATAATTTTATTCATTTAAATTATGTATTCATAAAAAAATATTTTAGTGAGATACTAATATAACAATTATTTGTAACGTTTATAATTAAAATATGAAAAAATTAATATCATTTTTGTAAGAACAATTTAAAAATTATATAGCTTCATTTTTTGGTATTTCATTTTTTAAAATATTGATTTTTTTATTAGTACTAAAAAATACCACTTTTTAGAAAAATGAGGTTCTTTTCCATAATATTATGTAATTCAAATAGTCAAATAGTTTTATAATATTATTTAAAACATTATTGTTATTACTTATTTATATTTTATCCACTTAATGTAAAATTAATTATTATTATATTGAACATTATAAATAGTTTACATATACATTTAAACATGATATTTGAAAAAAAATAATACTGCATAATGCTTCTCCATTTTAGTTTATTAAAAAACCCATAATAAGAATAGTTTTAAATAAAATTTATTCATTTTATTTAGTTAAATATTAATTTTTATTCTTAAAATGTTCCCTATTATGCACATAATTATTATAAAAGCATTTTTCCTTAAAAATTCACTTTATGAAGACCCTCCTGTTCATCTCCCTATACTTTTAATTTTAAATTAAATCTTTACACATTATAAAATATAATTTGATATAATTAATTATCTATTTTGGATGAAAATAATTTATATTTTATAAAATGTTCTACATAATTTTTAAAATTCATAAAATGTAAAGGCTGTAAATATTAATCACTCTGTTAGAGAATAAATCATGTTTTATAGGGTCTAAATAATTAAAAGTATTAAAAAGTCATGATATCATTTAAAAAATATAGTTTATTGAAATATGATGAGATTATTATGTATATGGATTTATAATGGAACATTATGGATCCTTGTTTAATGTGAAAAACATTGGTATATTTTTTTCTTTTTAATATTTATAATTGTGCCGCTCACCTCACTTATAAAATACCACCACTCTATAATCATCTTCACACCTTCAATAACCCATTTTATCCATAAATAACTTCCCAAATATCTTTCTTAAGTCCATAAAAACATACTAGAATCATTATTTTTATAATATATCAATCCAATGATGGTTTATGGTGCTACCTATATGAGGATGTTTAAAGAATAAGTATCACGATTAACTAAGCATTTTTTCCTAAATATCATTCATATATTGTGAAATTATTATAAAATAATGAGAAAAATAACTACCATATGATGAGGTTTTAGTATGTTAATTTCATAACTAAAATAAATATAATCATCAAATAAATGGGATATTAAATCATCATTTCTGTGTTTGGCGGTCTGCAACTTCACGAACCAATGTAATTAATTTTTAATCCCTACATCTCACAACATGTTGTAATTATTTATTTTATGTTTTAATATACATGTTATATTTTTATCATATTTATAATTAAGGTGATATTATATCAACTATAATTTCTTACATTCCCTTCTTGTGGGGATACAATAATGTGGATCATGTTCATAATGTACTACCTCCTTGTGATGCAATGTAATTCATTTATCAATAATGAATTATATGGAAGATAATAAAGATATTTTTATGTAATATTTGTGATATAAATAAATTAAATATTATATAATTGATATATTTTTATTTCCTTGGTGATAATATATCATTTTAATTCTTATACATAAAAATGACAATTTCATTCGTAAATATGGGTAGATATCCACCTCTATGAAGTGATGTGATTAATATTTCATCACCACATAATAGGGATGATATATATAGAACTACATAAATTTTTTTTAAAAATATGATACTCTCGATATAATTGTTATTCATTAAAGGTAATATTATACTTTAGTTCTATCCATATAGATCTCCAAAAAATGGAAAGGTTACTCAAGAATACATATGACCATCTATCTCAATGATAAAATCATAATCCATTTTTCATAATAATAATTAATGATTGGTTTTAAAAGAGTAATTTATTAATCAATATATCAAGATTATTTTTATTTAGATATTTAAACAATTACCACTTCCATCATGGTCAACACACCGAAGTCGTTTTAATAAATGAACCAAACTTCCTCAAAACTTCTAATATGAAGTTTCCATATTATGTATTCAAATATATCATTATAATGTAAAAAAGTAAACTATTTAATCAAATTTCATTAATCCTATTAAAATTAACTAAAAGGATATATAATTTCTATAATATTTTTATATATGTGTTAAAGGATATTTTGAGAATGTATTTTCTCGGTTTAACTGTTCTTGTCTCAAATTTACATCTATGAAACATATTCCATATTTAGCACTAGTTTTTATATTATTGTTTATATAAAACCCAAAATTTTATTCAATTAATATATTCATGAAAATTATTTGCATTTTTAAATTAATACTGCTTTCAATATTTCATGATGGTTTTTTCAAAATATTTCAACTGTAGTATGGTGTATCATCCAAATTTTCCTTCAATGAGTCATGTTTTATTTTTGTATACATTATTTAATTTACCTGGATTATATAATTCCCATTTAAATTTAATATTAATAATTTTATTAATTATGGTTTTTATTTATGTATATGAATTATTTTATTCATTTTGAATTGACTTGTAATTTCCCACATGGGAAAGAATTTATCAACTCAATTAATTTTCAATATCCTATATTACTTATTAATTGACTACTTTATTAAATTATTATGTCTGTAATGACATTTTATTATCATATTTCACATCTAAAAGTGTATTAGTTGGATCTATATTTTATAAATATAATTGATTCATTAATTAATTCTCAAATCAATACTATGACCATTATAAGAACTTATAGTATGAAACTCACTACTTTATGACATATGGAATGTTGTACACCTAACATCATTTATGGGGTCTATCTACAACCCATTTCATGTTTTTTATCATGAATATCCCTTATTATTTATAAATAATGTTTTATTTATATTTATTATTTCATGTTTCCTTCCATTGAAGAGTACTAAACAAGAAAATATGTTATGCTACTATAAAATTAATATTTAGATTATTTTGTTAAATATTTAATTGGAGGTCATCATATAATTCAATTTTGATTAATATAATCAACTTATTCTCCAGCTTTTAAAAAAAATTTAAACCTTTATGATTTCAATTTTCCAAATTATTGATTAATGAAACATAAATAATGTCATTTCTATGTGTTATCAACCTTGTGCATTCATTTAGATAGAGTACCTTACTATTCTATTCCCATGATTACTAAAATTACATCCAAGATGTTATTTTCAAAACATAATGATTTTTGGAAACTACATTACAAGTAATTTACCTTATTTAAAAATGATATAAAATAAGAATTTCATTATATTTTCTAAAGGGTCATTTTTGGCTCCCATTAAACATTACATGAAAATAATTTTCATTGTAACATTTACATCATGAATGCATTTTCCCACAATTATATGTATTATTTTACTTGAATGTTATATTATATTTTGACTAAGTTGTTTTCAATGAAAATTTATTTATTAATGCGTTGTGAAATTTTTGTGTTAAAAAGATATTTTCAATATTAAAATTTAATTATCCTCAAGAAGGATTTTGATTAATTTTTAATGGAATTTAAAATAATTAACACAAAAATTTATGGTACATATTCTTCATGGGTTTTATTTTATAATGATAACATCCTCATCCTTTATATGGATGGATTATGGTTTTTCGATGATATTTTCAATTAAAATGTTTATTTTCTATGGGTAAATCATATTTAAAAGATACATTTCACTAAAACTCTTTATCATCTATAGGCTGGTCTATTACTGATATGATATATGGTTGTTTTGTGATTTTTTTGATAAAATGAATTCTCTACATAATTAATTACTAGTATGGTTCATGGAAATTTTTCATAATGATATGTGTTTCTATTGTATACCAAGGATTTTTGATAATTTAGTTATCCAACTATATGTGGTTCCATGATAAACAAAGGATGGGTATTTATAGAAAAAACCCATTTTGGGTGGGTTCATGATAGCCCATTAGTGAATTGGGATCAATGGAGTCATAATACAACAATCTTGGTTATTAAATTTACATGAAGTGATATGAAGATAATGACCTAACATACAATTAGCCTTTCATTATGAGTATTAGGGTTATAAATGTTTCCATTGATCATGATTGATATAACATGGCTCATGGTAGTTCATTTTGATGAATCTAACATATGTGAATTCTTTATCCCATGATTTCATCTGTGATGATCCATGTATTGATGGTTATAAATTTTCCTCTATTACTCTAATGCACATTTATTATGGTTTTACATCATTAAATTCATATTATTCTCACCATTGAAATTAATTTATGGATGAATATATTTATACTCAGTTATAATTTGATCTCATTATTATTATGGTTTCTTTTCCCCATGTTATTATATGTTGTTTATAATGAATTTCTATTTTTTAAGGATGATGATGATGACATTATGTGAAGTAAGAAAAGATTGGAAAAGATGGTAAAATTATAATTTAAATACATGGGTGATGTTTTCTTAATAATTAGTCTTAATTTTATAAATATCTAACCCTTGAAGGTCCTTGAAAATATATATGATCCAATATTTAATTTTGATATAGTATTATTGGGATGGAGAAAATTAGGTCACCTACATTGGTATCAAATCTAGAAAGAAAATGTTTACGATTTTAGCACGGCCTTGTGGAGTTGGGCTTTATGGCTATTAATGAAAAAATATAAAATAAAAGACACCATAATGAGTAAAAAAAAAACTGAAACTATTGGGTTTTGTATAATATGTTATAGTATAACAAGTTAATTTGAGATAAATTGTATAACTATAACTATAAATATTGGAAAAAATATTAGGGAAACATCAAATTAGTTAAACATTATACTAGTTCAATCTAATGTAATTGTATTCTAACACAATTATTAACTTCGGTGTCAAATAGTTAAATAAAAATACAGATTCATAATATTATTAATTTTACATGATTATAAGAAACATCTATAAATATAGTCACCACTTTGATCTCCACTAGGCTTCTTCATAATTATTGATAATAATATTCAGTTTTACATTCCCTTTTCATCAATTTTTTAATTAAATTTAATAAGAAATTTAAATAATCATTAAATAATCAAAAAGAATTATCATTTTATACTCCACTGATATAGGTATTTAAAAATCATGTAGTATTCTTCTAAATCGTGAAGAATGCATCCTTTGAAATTTTATCCATTCAAAATTTATTATTATAAACTAATAAATAGTTTTTGTTAATTATGATTTGATATCAATCATAATGAATATATTAAATAGTTTATGTAGAAATGAAAGTAAATTTCTTAAAGTGATGATTTACTTCCCATTGTGACCACTTTCAAAATAACTAAACTGCTAAATTCCACCAATACCTCATAAAACTGTGGAAATATTCATGAAAATCAAAATAAATCAATAAAAAATAAAATAAAAAACCAAATAACATAAACTAAATATTTATTAAGATATATATATATATATATCCAAATATAAAATTAAAAATAGAATTAGCACGTCATACAAAAGAAAACATCCATAATCTTTTGATAAATACTTTTCCAAAAACAATATTATTTATAGCATAATAAATATGATAAATTTTTCATTAATACCATTAATATTTACCTTCACTAAAATCTATATGTAATTAATTTGTTATATAGATTATAAACATTTATCTTACCACCAATGGTAAAATTTAGAATTTTTATTATATTTTATTAATTTAAATAAAATGTATAATATATTTTTTTTAAGGGTAAGGGGACAAGCCCCATAAATTTATTTATAAAAAAAAGGTCCAAGGGGAGAATAACATGGAAACAGTGTAAGATATACATTATTGGAGACCGATCTTTTTCCTAATCTTGTCGCCACTTTTGCACTCTTGTGCTCTTATCTCGTTCCACATTTTGCCGCTGAGACGCCCTCTACCTCTACTGGAGTAACTGTCTGAAATCCCTTGAGCTTGCTGCATTAGAGTTTCAAGGTCTTCATCAGAACTGGCAGTTTTATCATCTTCCTTTTTCTCCAATTCCTCCATTCTTTGTTTTTTCTTTTGGCTTCTTGTTCGTGCTTGCTGCCACATGCAGTCCACTGCTTCGGATTTGTCATCCTCATTCCCTGATGAAACAGTAACCTTCATCTTGGTAGTGGGAGAATCACAAAAAACTCCCCCCGAAGGATGCACAGCACCTGCTGAAGGATCTGAGTCTCCTAGTACAGGAGAAACAATAGCAGTATTAGAAGAAACATTCAAAGAATTTAAAGAAGTATCAGTGGGATCAACATCCCTGCATTGAACAACATGCAATTTATCCACCGAAGAGATCATATTAGAGGTCTTCTCGGACCCTTCCCCAACTTGGAGCTCCGAGCATCCTACAGTTTGAGACCTCACATCAGCAGAAACACCAACCATCTTTGCCTTCATTTTGTCATTAGCATCATAGCTATCTTTAGGTGTCAAAGTCTGAAATGTAGCCATAGCTTAATTCTGTTTTTGTCCAGAATCAGATTCAGTTTGAAGACCCTGTTGCGAGTACTCTTATGACCTCAAATCAGTGCTAATCACATCTGTGACAGTCTATACAGTTCCCAGATTTCCAGAACCAACATTAAAATGAACTGGAGATTCTAAAACCGAAGATGTTCTATCATCCTTTATAGCCACATGCCTAGCATGCAGGGGTGAAGGGGGTTCTCCCTATTCCACAATCTCAACCCAGGACTTCCTAATTGGATTACTTATCTTGTTAGAATTCAAAGTATTTTAAATGTTAGTTCTTGGGACATCCCTACTGTTAGAATCAGTAGGTAAAAGATTTTTATTCTTCTTGGATTATCATATTGTACTTCAAAAATATCTATTTTGTTCAGATTTATTATATTAATAACATATATTGTGAAAACATGTGATCCAAGAAAATTAAAAAATTTACCAAACCAAAAATATATAATAGTAATTTCTGAGAAAAATATAATTTTAAAATATAAATTAGAAATTATAATAATTGATTATTTAGAAAACTTTTTAAACCTAAAATCTTTTTCATATATTTAATTCTAAAATATATGAATGAAAAAAATATCTATAATTATATACATCATGATATTTTATAACAAATAATCAATATAATAATAAATAAAAACAAAAAATATTATGGAGACATATTTTATAACCAAATCAAAGAAAATAATGTCAAAAGAAGATAGTCCATATTCATTCCCTTTTTTATAATTTCATAACATTTTTAAACATGTCAAACTAGAAACTTTATACCAATTTTTATAAGATATAAAATATATTAAAAGTGAAAATAAGTTCACATATAATGAATTAAATAAAAAATGATTCATATAGAATGTATGAAAAAAATTATAATATCTCTTAAAAATAAATAGAATAGAATAATACAACTAAAAAATTCCTCTATATTAAATAACATTTCACTATAGAATAATATAAACCATGATAATTGATGATAAATCTATGTAAACCCAAAATGAAGAAAATAAATACAAAAAATAATGAATCACAAACCTAAAATCATTCACAATATACATGATATACTAACTAATAAATTTATAGAAATTTTAAAAATATTTCCCTCATCAAGTTGATGTTTCTATCACTAAAATATTTTGGATGGTTATTTCATAGTAAATATATCCAATATAAAACTAAAAAATCCATTTATATCATATTTCAAAAACTATAAGGACCCACAAAAACAAAATATTGACATTGAAATAATTATAAAAATATTTGTAATACATTAAAAATTAATAATAGTTAATAATTTCTTTGATAAATTATATGATAAAATGATAAAACCATGATCAAGAAGCCTTAAAGAATTAACATATATAATAGAAAAATAATGACATAAAATATGACAAAAATTATAAATTGTATATATGTTGGACATAAAAAACAAATATAAATTTGAAATATAAATTTTATTAGGTACAATTGGATTTAGAAATAATAATAAAGAAACCCACTCAAAATAGGGCCTATATAATATAATTTTCATTACATCATTCATTGTAATTCATGGGGTAGTTTTATTCATATTTCCATACTTTTTCTTTATATTTCATTTTTTACCCACTATATCATTCACTTTCTCATTAAACGTTTCATTTTCTTAGAAGTAACATATTTAAATGTGTTATTTTCAATAATGAACTAATATTTTATTTAATAAATTTTATATGATCATAAATTTAATTTTTGAAAAAAAATTATATTTTAAATTTAATTATGATACCTTAAAAATATCATTTTTAACTACGCAATAAAATTATTATAAAATTATAATCTTAATATGAATTAATATCTTAATTAAAAGTGTTTTTAATAAAGACATCCATGAAATAAATACATCAATTTCCCTTTTCACAAAAATACTCACCACTCTTGTTTAAATCATTTGTGGAATTCCTTCATATATCATATTAGTTCATATAATTTTTATTTTTATATTCTATTTAATACATAATCCTTGGATACTCATAGGTGGTATAGAACATCTTAGTGGATTATAAATATAAATATTATAATAATAATCTGACTATATATATTTAAATTTATGAGTGTCACAAAAATAATTAACTGAGCACCATTTGAATATTTGAATAAACCTATATTATTATTCAAGGAGTCTACATTTTATTACATCAATTATAAATTGATTTTCACTAATGTAAATATTGAAATAATCAAATAAATGGTTTATTTATAAATTTTTTTATTTTATCATTTCTTGACTTTAATAAAATATAACATCACAGTCATTTACCAATTTATTAATTCAATAATAAAATTACACTTCATGACATCTCTAAGAGAATTCATGTTATTTGAAATCATAGTAATAATTTTTTACATCTCCCAGAAAATTTAATGTGAAAACATCATGAACTCAAATAATTTATCCCAATAAATTCCACACATAGTTTACTATCATTTTTAGCATTTTGATGAGTGAATTATTAAGTTCCATGGATATAAGAAACAATTTAACATATGGAAAATACAGCATTAAAAACATCATTATATAAAAAATTATAATTCAAAAACATATTATTGAAAATATATTTTTAAAAATCATAATGACCTATGTTATAAGCCCATAATTTTGAAATTTTTATGGTCTATACAAGATTTCCACTAATCTATATTTGTATTTTTTTAAGGCCACTCTATTATATCCCTTAAATGAAAATATTAAATTTCATTAAAATGTTTTTATTTCAATGGTTATAAAAATAATCCACTATACCTATCATAACTAAATATTTAAAATTATTATATTCATGTAAATGAATTATATATTGGGTTTTAAAAAATATTGAAAATATATGTTGCTCTAATATGTTTACCAGGCCTCACTGAAGATGTATCCCATTTTAAAATAAACCATCCTTCAACAATTACACAATACATTTTTTTTCATATGATGATATATAACATTTACTAATTTTCAAAATATTTGAAAATAATATTCTTATAGTATGTGAAATATATTTTACAAACATAAAATATATCTTTTTTCAAAAATAATATTTTTACAATTTCATTAAAATACATAAGATGTATTAACATCACCAATTAATCATAACTATAAATATGAGAGTATAAATTATAATAAAAATATCTAATATTTAAATGGTATATATGAATTTTAATAGTGTATTACATAGGAAATTTATTAAATACATAATAAAAAATCACTTTTTGGGCATGGAATGAAAAATTCCTATAGAATAATTAATTAAGTCCAATATGAAACATAATAACAATTAAATCATAATAATAATAATTAATAAATAAATTATCAATGATAAATATATTTAATTATCAAATTACAATAAATTAATTATATAGGAGAAACTAAATAAGTGAATTTGTGCTAGTGGATGGTTTTTCCATGATTTTAGAAAACATTTTGAGTAATATGAGAACCCAATTAATTTTTCTATTGTGTAAATTCACATGATTGACAAATGGTATTCAAAAAATATATTTGATATATTTATTTATATAAATCAAATAGTTGTTTGTGAATGATTATTATAAGGTACACCAAACAATGTATCCAAACCTTGATCGACAATAAAAGGATAAAACATTAAATTTTACCTAAACATTTCCCTCAAAAAAACTCTTTTCTCCTTTAGTACAAATAATATCATAACACATAGATTCATTATGTTTTGTTTTTCATTCTATTAAAATATAGATATCCCTAATTTAATTTTCATGTGTTTTATCTATAGACCGATTGAATGAATTACAACTATCATTTTCTTCTCAATTTATATAATTTTTAATCTATGAAATAATTATTATAGGGTTTTTGAATCATGATCTCGGGATAATAGTATAATTTTGAGTTGATTTTTTATTGAATTAAAATATAAGGGTTTCATATTATTGGATAAATGTTTTTGTTGTTTTGTTTAATATAGATACATTGTTCATGAAAATGTATATTTTTCTAACAGTAATTATTGCATAAAAATTAATGAATATTATTTTATTATTTCAAAATTATGTTTTTTTCCGATAAAACTTTTGAAAAAATAATTAATGGTTTCTCTTTAGATGTTAACGAGATACAAAAATAACGGGAGCCTTTTAATCCCATGAGGAGTTTTATTATTATCTAATAGGGATTTATATTTCAAAATGAGTTAATTTAGAATGAACAACAATGAAACTAGTGGGTTTTTCATTCATTCATTAAAAATAGTAATGTTTTATTAATTTTTTGAAGCTCGCATCTATTTCTGATGGCGAGGATCATTGATTTTACCAAAATATGACTATATTGCCCGAAATGTATAGGTTCACCCAATAATTATAATACTAATCACAAGAATAGTTTTATGGGTTATGCATTCGTTTGGTCGAATGGATCATCTTTCTATGGTTGGGGTTTGGTTCATTTCATGGGTTTTATATTCTAGGAATAGGTTTGTGACTTTTGGGTTATGTTTTTTGTATTGAATATATTATCATATTAAAAATATCATATACCATTATTATTATTTATATATATATATCCATATATTATTCACTAACATGTTATTGTATATGTATAATGTTTGTAGAGTCTATGGGGTTTCCCTAATACATTGTGTTTCTCACAAATAACATTTAAATAATAGTAAATAAACATATATTGTTCAATGTGATTCTTATAAAAAAAATTACCCTATATTTTCTAATGTTGAATGATTATTTTATTATATTTTGTGATGGGTTTATGAGAAATTTATTTTTTTATTCTTTTTTTAGTTATATGTTTTCAACCATAGTTTATGCTATTAATTAATTAGGACAAGAATCTTTTTTTATAATTTTTATTTGAAATTGATAGGAGAAAACTATTATTTTGTTTTATGTTAACAAATTTTTCTCTAATTTTCTTCATTCTAATTTATTATATACATCGAGTGAAGATACCATATGGAAGATTATATTATTTTATTTCAATAAAAAAATTTCAAAGAAATTCACCTTATTCAAATTATTTCATATTGTTTAAATAACATAAAATCTCATTGAGAACACAATAAAAAATTTACAAATGAAAATTGGATTAATTTAGAGGCTCTTTTACTAGAAATAATGAACCTAATCCTATAGAATATTGAGTTAAACAATTGAATATTAATCTGACCATTATGAATAGTAATCATTCCAATAAAATAGTCACTCTATATATGAATATGTAATTAAAATTTGGTTATGTTATGAATGAAAATATTATTTAATTATATCATAGTAAATGTAAATAAATATATTGAAAATAATAAATTATGTGTTCATATTTAAATAAATCATAAATATTTATTTTCAATTTTATTTATTATATAATCTTATAAAATAAAATTTATAGTCAAAAAATACATTCCTAAAATAAAATATTTTTCTCTTATAATGATAATATAATTTTATAATGCCTTAATTATTTTTCCAATGTGTTATAAAATTAGATATAATTTGAAACTAGTATTTTTTAAATTAATAATGACATTAATTAATAAAAAATAGCTCATTTATAGAAAACTATAATATAAAATGAAAGTCATTTTTTAATTATTGTCATCGGTAAATGGTTAGGTTGAATTTCTATTATTTTTCTAAAATAGATTTCCCTTTTTTGAATAGTGAAATACGATAATATACAGTATATAAAATTGTAATTGATATTCACTCATTATTGAGTCATTGCTGATGTAAGAACCACAATCTAGAACTCTAATTCTCCAATTACTATATTTAGATATTATAATCAAAACATGACACAGACCAGATCAAAAATAATGCACAATGGAATAAAATAATTAAAATACACCCATCTCTTCCACTATAAATAATACCCCTCCACACCTTTTATTTTTCTTAGATAAAAAGTAACAAATCTTATACAAATTGAAGTGCACTGTGTTGCATTTGTTGTCAATGAGGCATGAAGTTGTCTTGGAATGAATGGAAGACAAGGAATGTCAAGATGTGAATGACAAAGGTTGTGATGGTGTTGGTAAAGAATGGAGAATGGCCATGGAACTTAGAGGAATGTCACTTAGGAGATTCACTAAGTGGCATTGGAGAATATGGTTGAAACATTCTCCATGGAAATCAGACGATTGTTGAGCTGTTCTTAAAGTTCCAAGAACTTGTATCAACTGGATACAAAGTCACAACATGATTAGAAGACCATGCATTGTAGTGACAATGCATGAGGAGTTGAAAGTGATCCATCCATAAGTTCTAAGTGGATGAAGTGGATTAAAGAAGTCCATGTACTAACTCTTAGTGCATGTGAATCAGAAGAAGATCCAACTGATCTCTGATTAGATCAATGAAGAATGTTGAAGAACATGTGTGATTTATGAGATTCAGTTGAAGAAGTCCCTCCTAAGTATTGAACACATATGGAAGAGGAGATGAAGAAGATTAAGAAGAAACCTTGGGAAATCCATATCCTAAGTAGAGATCATATGAGAGGAGAAATGATGGAATTCTTAAGAAGAAGAAGGAAGATGGCTTAGAGAAGTGGCACTTGGCAAATGGCATGTTTTATATGGAGGAGAACTTTGTTTCTAACAAAGTCTTAATATTTTCCTTAGCCAAAAAATTAGGCCAGCCAAGGCCAGCCCACGGGTTCAACCCCAAGGCACTTGTGGGCCGAAGGCGCCACGCCCATGGGGGATCCCATGGTGCAAGCACAAGGCAACAGGGGGCCGTGTGTAAGCCCCCGAGGACACGCGGTGGTGAAACCCGCGCGCCCGAGGTGCATAGTGGGCGCTAGGAGCGCGCCCGCAGAGGCGAGAGTGGGCGCAGAGCGCGCCCGCAGGGAGAACACGGTGCGGGGCGGCACCGTGGAGGGGGAAGTTCAACTGGGCGGCTGAAGGGAGCGCCTGGTTGATAAGCCGCGGATAAACCGGGCGCCGTTTCGATGTGGGATGCGGAAAAATTCCCGGGAGCGAATCATGGCCGCTCGATCGATCGCGCGCCAGATCTCGACCGCACGATCGATCCCGCGCGAGATCTTCAGATCCAGGCCGTCCAAAATCTTTTGATCGCCCGATCCGACGGCTCCCGGCTCATCTCCTTCCTCGAGCTCAGCCGAAGGCCACCCGAAGCCACCCGCGAGCCCCGTTCGAACCAGGCGCCTCCCGACGACGGCATTCGAGATCCCGGCCACCTCCGATCAAGCTAAAGCCACCATTGTGATCGTCTGTCCCAACTGAACCTAACCATGCAATAAAATAAGCATGCATGCAAGGTAATGAGGATTTTGAAAAAGGCCGAGGCAAAACGAATTTGCCGAGGCCATGAGGTGTTTGTGTTTTGCATGGGATGGCCAAAACAGAGGTCGTGCATGCGTTCTAAATCGCATGCACGAGGAGGAATGAAAGAGGAAATTAAAATGAGCCCGCGTTGAAACAGAGGAAAGAAATAAAAATTTGGAAAGATTTTGAAGATCCGAAATCTTCAGTGATTCAAGATTTAACACGCGGATGGGCTGAGGCATTCCTCTGCCTATAAAAGGAGAGCCCGAGGCCTTGGAGTGCTTGCTGATTCTTTGTTGAAGATCCGGAGAACCGTGAGTGCACCTTGTGCCTCGCGAAGCCGAAGCCCCGCGCAACACCCTTGCGCGGCTGAAGTTCCAGAGCCACCCAAGGCTCTGAAGGAGGTCCCTGCCCGCGTACTCGCGCGGCAGAAGGAGCCCTCACTGCCCGCAAACTTGAGCGGCAGGAGGAGTTTGCGTGGCTGAGGTGCTTGACACCTTTCGCGCCCTTGTGGCCTTGTGCGGCAGTAGGACCTGCGCGCCCGCGGCCAGTGCACTCTGTGCGGCTGTGAAGAAAGGAAGGTCGCACCCCTTGCGCGCCTATTTTGAAGGTGGAGTTCGGGCAGTGTGTGCACAAGAAGTGGAAGGCCGAGGCAGTGCCTCGTGTGTGAACTTTGAGAAGGCCGAACCTTTGTGCTTGGTTGCCAAGAAGACAAGAACACCTACGGGCAGTGGCTTGTGCAAAGAGGGAGAACCTGAGGCCTTTAGTGCCTTGTGTGTACACCAAGTGAAGACAAACACCTAATCCTACATGTGTGCAAAAAGAAAACAAAGAGGCCGTAGCCCTTGTGTGTACAAAATGGAGAACCAAGTGTGTGCATAAGTGAAGTGCACACTTTGAAGAAGATTAAAAGAACAAGGAAGTGTGTGTGCTTAGTAAGTGAAGTAGGCCAAGCCTTGTGTTTGCTAATTGATTAAAGGAAGTGTGTGTGAGCAAACAAGAACAATAAGGCCGAACCTAGGTGTGTGCACTAAAAGTAAACACACTTAGAAGAAGAAAGAAGTGGAAGACTCACACTAATGTATAATACACTTTTAAGTGTGTAAACAAATTGGATAAAGTGTGTGAAGTTCAGTGAAGGTGTGTGCTTAAAAGAATTACTCCCTTTGTGGGTTTACTGCACCAAGAAGAGAAGAAGGGGAGTGCATGCATGCATGCATGCACGTGCACACGTAAACAAGCCAAATCTGCTTGTGTGCATCTGAGTAGTCCAAGACCAGAGGATCTTGAAGAAATTGAGAAGGCCATGCAGTCAGTGCATGAGGATTCAGAGTTGCCATGCATTCAGTGCATGAAGTTGTTTTGAAGTGAGACTGGACCAGACCGAAGTTAAAGACATCAGTTGTCTGAGTATTCAGTAATTGAGAAGAGCCTGATCAACAGAAGTGATCAGAAGTTTTGAGCAAGACCAACAGACCTTATCAGAGGATGTTGAAGATTCTTGAAGAGAGAAGCCAGGTCATCCTAAGAAGAAGGTGATAAAGCCTGAGCTAGACGAGAAGACCTGATCATCACAAGTGATCAGAGGTACAGAGCAAGGCCAGCAGTCTTTATCCCAGACTGCTGAGGATACTTGAAGAAGCTTAAAGTGAAGAAGAGCTACTCGTGTGACTTGAGAAGCCAGGAGAAGACCATGCGGGACTCAGGGAGAAGAAGTCTTCAGTGGGATTCTGGAGCAGGCCAGTGGGACTCTGGTAACACTGTGTGACGCAGTATAAAGACCCTCTTGTGGGACTCAGGAGAGATACAGTGGGACTTTGTATCGACCATTGTAATACTAACAGATTATAATGGGAGAATCCATGCTGGGAGAGCATGGCAAGGATGTAGGCCTTTGGTTCCGAACCTTGTAAATCCTTGTGTCCTGTGCCTTTTCATTACTGCGTCATTCGGGAAAGGTTGAGAGATACAAGAAGAGTGGATCGAGGCTTTAACCAGCCCTAGAGGTTTAATTGATAAGAATCAATTAGTAAAAAGTTTTAAGGGATCACTGATTCACCCCCTCCCCCTCTCAGTGATTCACACTGATCTGGGCACTTCAATTGGTATCAGAGCGAGGTTACCTCTAAAAGATCCAAGGGAGTCTTTATGAAGTGCAGATTTGAGGAAACGAGCAACCAGCCTCAAATGGAGATATCTGCCAAGACTCAGAAAAATAGAAAAAAGAAACAGGCCAAGAAGATGAAGAAATCCTGTCCTAGCTGTGATGAAGTTGAAACAATGAATGATCTTCATAGTGCACTCAAATATCTTCAGAAGATAGTTCCCATGGAAGTGGCAAAGTGTATAGCTACAGGCATCCATGATCTTCATGAAGAAAAATCACATTTAGAAGAAGAAGCCAATGCAATGGAAGATCAATTGGCTAAAAGGGTTGGCATAACCAACACTCTCAGAAAGTTGGTGAAGGCTAAGGAAGAAACAGTTTCTCTTTGCAATGATAGATATGAAGATACTTGTGAAGAATTGAAAAGAAGCCTTTCTGAGAAAGAATTCTTTATGATATTAGTCAAAGATGTTTTCCATGCACTGGAAAAGATGCACAGAGTTTCAATGAATGTCAGAGATGCTCAACTTGAAGACAAAGTAAACAGGGTGAAGGAGCTTGACAACTCATTGCAAGAATTGAAGAAGGTGCATGAAGACCAGATGAAACAACTTGTGGAAAATTGGGAAGGAAAGCTAAGAACTGTTGAGGATGAGAAGAACTCCCTCAACATAAAATACTTAGAACTGGAGGTGATATTGAACAATCAGCAATCACCCAAAGCCAAAGCCTCCCAGTCAGCTGAAAGGAGAAATGTTGCTACTCAAGTATGCTTTGAGCTGGATGATTCTAAGAGAAAGACATCCTCTAATAAAAGTGCAACATCTTCTACAAAGAAGGTACCATCCATAACATCTTGTACTGATACTTCTAATTGTGTTTCCACAAAAAGTGCAGGATGGAAGAATAATTCCAAACAAATATGGATGAAGACAGTAAATAAGCAGAGCTCTCCTGAAACAGCACAACAGGTCAAGAAAAGTACCCTACAATCAGAAGAACTGAAGAAGTCAAGATTTGTGGGTCAATGTTGGTGTTGTAATAAGTATGGGCACTGTGCAAAGGATTGTTGGCACAATCCACTAAATGTCAAAGCACAAAGGAAGCCCATGCCAAGGGGGAGCAAGCCAGAAGGAAATAAGCAACATCCACAGGTCCAGAGACATCTGTTTACTGCAAATAGATTTGGATTACTTGACAACATCTGGGATGATTGCAAAAGTGGTCAAAAAGATACATGTCAGTCTCCAACTGTATCCAGAGCTCAAAATAAGAAAAGATCACAGAATCTGGCACAGAAAGAATCCTTGGGAAGCAAGAAGAAAGTTGAAGATGTTCCCAAGAAGATTATGAAAAATGAAGAGAAGTCCTTGGAGTCTAAATCCAAGAAGGGTGATGCATCCAGAAGGACCACCAAGAAAACATGCTTCTACTGTGGAAAGAGAGGACACACCATGGGTCTTTGTGAACAAGTCATGAAACTGAATAGAAGCAGACTGGACTCAAACA
The DNA here is from genome assembly GCA_963277665.1 of Viscum album. Taxonomy (NCBI): domain Eukaryota; kingdom Viridiplantae; phylum Streptophyta; class Magnoliopsida; order Santalales; family Viscaceae; genus Viscum; species Viscum album. The sequence continues at coordinate 1,646,439,789 of OY728145.1, forward strand.
GACAATCAATCCAGAAGAAGCAGAAGGGATTGGTTGAAAATAAGTTGCCTAAGAAAGGTAGCTTAACAGCATCAAAAGAACCATGTGGAATTTCCAAAACTGAGGCCACACTTCCAAATTACTTTCTAATCATATGGCCAAATCAGTTGCAACTTGCCAAAGATCTGCAGAGAGCTGAAGATGAAGTTCTGGCAATTGCTAAGGAAAAAGGGAAGAAGAAAATTTCACATGAAGATGTTTTGAGATCCACACCAGCACAAACATCAAAGAAGATCAGATGTGCAAGTGTGAAGAATGGTGAAAATGGGACATCTCGGTTGAGAAAATCTTCTCAACCTTGTTGTTCACATTGATGAACCAAGGAGGTTCCATCTTATTCCCTAATCACTTGTATTTACATGTGCTAACATTGCAGGGAATTGAAGATGATGATCATTCTCATCTGGAGAGTGGTTTGGACAGAATGTAGTGCACCCCTTGAGGGGGAGCCAATCTGGAGAAGATGATGTTCTGAAAATAATATCATCTTGAGAAAGTAGATGAAAGGGGGAGCTTTATCTTTGCACATGAACATTCTAATGTGTTTTGTGAAGTATGTGCAGGATTTTGCAATTCATTGAATATCTGAACCCCTTAGCATGATCTCACATGTTTACAGTGAATGTGGACAGCATTTGGTTCCTTGGTTACATCACTCTTGTTTTCTACACCGGGTTATCCCAAGTAGACTTAGAGTTGATTTACTAAAGGTTCTTTGCTAAAGAAGAACATGTGGCATCATCCCTCTCTTCGTGTTTTTCAAGAAGATTCTATTCGAAGGGAGGAAGAGATATTGTGGAAGAGAACCACACCACACCTTTGGATTTGATTGCCAATAAGGGGGAGAAAATATTGGCACACATATTGACCCATTCATATGTGCTGAAGGAGTGTATTGACAACAAATACAAAGGGGGAGATTGAAGTGCACTGTGTTGCATTTGTTGTCAATGAGGCATGAAGTTGTCTTGGAATGAATGGAAGTCAAGGAATGTCAAGATGTGAATGACAAAGGTTGTGATGGTGTTGGTAAAGAATGGAGAATGGCCATGGAACTTAGAGGAATGTCACTTAGGAGATTCACTAAGTGGCATTGGAGAATATGGTTGAAACATTCTCCATGGAAATCGGACGATTGTTGAGCTGTTCTTAAAGTTCCAAGAACTTGTATCAACTGGATACAAAGTCACAACATGATTAGAAGACCATGCATTGTAGTGACAATGCATGAGGAGTTGAAAGTGATCCATCCATAAGTTCTAAGTGGATGAAGTGGATTAAAGAAGCCCATGTACTAACTCTTAGTGCATGTGAATCAGAAGAAGATCCAATTGATCTCTGATTAGATCAATGAAGAATGTTGAAGAACATGTGTGATTTATGAGATTCAGTTGAAGAAGTCCCTCCTAAGTATTGAACACATATGGAAGAGGAGATGAAGAAGATTAAGAAGAAACCTTGGGAATTCCATATCCTAAGTAGAGATCATATGAGAGGAGAAATGATGGAATTCTTAAGAAGAAGAAGGAAGATGGCTTAGAGAAGTGGCACTTGGCAAATGGCATGTTTTATATGGAGGAGAACTTTGTTTCTAACAAAGTCTTAATATTTGCCTTAGCCAAAAAATTAGGCCAGCCAAGGCCAGCCCACGGGTTCAACCCCAAGGCACTTGTGGGCCGAAGGCGCCACGCCCATGGGGGATCCCATGGTGCAAGCACAAGGCAGCAGGGGGGCGTGTGTAAGCCCCCGAGGACACGCGGTGGTGAAACCCGCGCGCCCGAGGTGCATAGTGGGTGCTAGGAGCGCGCCCGCAGAGGCGAGAGTGGGCGCATAGCGCGCCCGCAGGGAGAACACGGTGCGGGGCGGCACCGTGGAGGGGGAAGTTCAACTGGGCGGCTGAAGGGAGCGCCTGGTTGATAAGCCGCGGATAAACCGGGCGCCGTTTCGATGTGGGACGCGGAAAAATTCCCGGGAGCGAATCCTGGCCGCTCGATCGATCGCGTGCCAGATCTCGACCGCACGATCGATCCCGCGCGAGATCTTTAGATCCAGGCCGTCCAAAATCTTTTGATCGCCCGATCCGACGGCTCCTGGATCATCTCCTTCCTCGAGCTCAGCCGAAGGCCACCCGAAGCCACCCGCGAGCCCCGTTCGAACCAGGCGCCTCCCGACGACGGCATTCGAGATCCCGACCACCTCCGATCAAGCTAAATCCACCATTGTGATCGTCTGGCCCAACTGAACCTAACCATGCAATAAAATAAGCATGCATGCAAGGTAATGAGGATTTCGAAAAAGGCCGAGGCAAAACGAAGTTGCCGAGGCCATGAGGTGTTTGTGTTTTGCATGGGATGGCCAAAACAGAGGACGTGCATGCGTTCTAAATCGCATGCACGAGGAGGAATGAAAGAGGAAATTAAAATGAGCCCGCGTTGAAACAGAGGAAAGAAATAAAAATTTGGAAAGATTTTGAAGATCCGAAATCTTCGGTGATTCAAGATTTAACATGCGGATGGGCTGAGGCATTCCTCTGCCTATAAAAGGAGAGCCTGAGGCTTTGGAGTGCTTGCTGATTCTTTGTTGAAGATCCGGAGAACCGTGAGTGCACCTTGTGCCTCGCGAAGCCGAAGCCCCGCGCAACACCCTTGCGCGGCTGAAGTTCCAGAGCCACCCAAGGCTCTGAAGGAGGTCCCTGCCCGCGTACTCGCGCGGCAGAAGGAGCCCTCACTGCCCGCAAACTTGCGCGGCAGGAGGAGTTTGCGTGGCTGAGGTGCTTGACACCTTTCGCGCCCTTGTGGCCTTGTGCGCTTGCGCGGCAGTAGGACCTGCGCGCCCGCGGCCAGTGCACTCTGTGCGGCTGTAAAGAAAGGAAGGCCGCACCCCTTGCGCACCTATTTTGAAGGTGGAGTTCGGGAAGTGTGTGCACAAGAAGTGGAAGGCCGAGGCAGTGCCTCGTGTGTGAACTTTGAGAAGGCCGAACCTTTGTGCTTGGTTGCCAAGAAGACAAGAACACCTACAGGCAGTGGCTTGTGCAAAGAGGGAGAACCCGAGGCCTTTAGTGCCTTGTGTGTACACCAAGTGAAGACAAACACCTAAGCCTACATGTGTGCAAAAAGAAAACAAAGAGGCCGTAGCCCTTGTGTGTACAAAATGGAGAACCAAGTGTGTGCATAAGTGAAGTGCACACTTTGAAGAAGATTAAAAGAACAAGGAAGTGTGTGTGCTTAGTAAGTGAAGTAGGCCAAGCCTTGTGTTTTCTAATTGATTAAAGGAAGTGTGTGTGAGCAAACAAGAACAATAAGGCCGAACCTAGGTGTGTGCACTAAAAGTAAACACACTTAGAAGAAGAAAGAAGTGGAAGACTCACACTAATGTATAATACACTTTTAAGTGTGTAAACAAATTGGATAAAGTGTGTGAAGTTCAGTGACGGTGTGTGCTTAAAAGAATTACTCCCTTTGTGGGTTTACTACACCAAGAAGAGAAGAAGGGGAGTGCATGCATGCATGCATGCACGTGCACACGTAAACAAGCCAAATCTGCTTGTGTGCATCTGAGTAGTCCAAGACCAGAGGATCTTGAAGAAATTGAGAAGGCCATGCAGTCAGTGCATGAGGATTCAGAGTTGCCATGCATTCAGTGCATGAAGTTGTTTTGAAGTGAGACTGGACCAGACCGAAGTTAAAGACATCAGTTGTCTGAGTATTCAGTAATTGAGAAGAGCCTGATCAACAGAAGTGATCAGAAGTTTTGAGCAAGACCAACAGACCTTATCAGAGGCTGTTGAAGATTCTTGAAGAGAGAAGCCAGGTCATCCTAAGAAGAAGGTGATAAAGCCTGAGCTAGACGAGAAGACCTGATCATCACAAGTGATCAGAGGTACAGAGCAAGGCCAGCAGTCTTTATCCCAGACTGCTGAGGATACTTGAAGAAGCTTAAAGTGAAGAAGAGCTACTCGTGTGACTCGAGGAGCCAGGAGAAGACCCTGTGGGACTCAGGGAGAAGAAGTCTTCAGTGGGATTCTGGAGCAGGCCAGTGGGACTCTGGTAACACTGTGTGACACAGTATAAAGACCCTCCTGTGGGACTCAGGAGAGATACAGTGGGACTCTGTATCGACCATTGTAATACTAACAGATTATAATGGGAGAATCCATGCTGGGAGAGAATGGCAAGGATGTAGGCCTTTGGTGCCGAACCTTGTAAATCCTTGTGTCCTGTGCCTTTTCATTACTGCATCATTCGGGAAAGGTTGAGAGATACAAGAAGAGTGGATCGAGGCTTTAACCAGCCATAGAGGTTTAATTTATAAGAATCAATTAGTAAAAAGTTTTAAGGGATCACTGATTCACCCCCTCCCCCTCTCAGTGATTCACACTGATCTGGGCACTTCACAAATTATAACCAATATTCTTTTGAATACTATCTCCTATTTTTTGGAGCTATTGGTCTCAATATAATACAAAAAACATGTTACTCATGGAGGTTCACAAGGATAATAAATCATGTGACAAGAACCTCTTTTTTTTTTAAATTTTATTTCAATTTATTTTCTTTTACTTTCATATCCTAACCACCCATTCTCCAACCGACATTATAACTCATGTATAATTTATATTAGGTAATATTATAATTTTAATAGAAAACCGCCCAACCAATTATCATCCTCTATTATTTCAATGTAAAAAATGAATAAATCATTTATGATGTGTTAATTTATCGAAATGAAGGAGGACATTTTGTCAATTTCCATTACAAAGTTCAATCATGAAAAAAAATATAATATTTAAAAAATATTATATTATATCTACTAAAAATTATTTAATATTCTAGAAGCTATACATATACATAATATTAATTAATAAAACAAAATTCTTTTAAATTGTTTGGAAAAATTCCAAAATTATCTAATAGTCTATCATTAAAATTTTATATATTGAATAATACTAAAATAAGGAGAAAATTTATATATAATAAAATTAACTATTGTGTATGTTAATTAATACATTATAATTTAAATTCCGGATAATTATTATAATTTTACATAATTTTTCATACATGTATACAATACAACAGATTATGAAAACCAAGTAAATGAACACTCTTAAATGAGGAAATTGTATTTTATAACTCATCAAAACGTCCTTAAATAATCTTAATAAAATTATTAAAAATAATATAAATGTCTAAAATGATATTAATTCATTAATTTATGGAATAAAATTGATTATCCATGATATTATGTTCAATTAAAAAACACTTTCGGACATAACATATTGGATTCTCTCTGAACATTCATTTTTTCCTCAGGATACATATTCACATTATTTAACATAATGTAATCATTCATTATAATTTCTTTACTCCACCTAAATCATGTTTTTATTTTCCAAACTAATTTTCCTAGATCAATTCTTCTTACTATAATGGGGAAGTACATGTTTTATATGTTTCCCTTCTAAATTCATCTTGATAAGAAATCCTAATTAAGGGGAGATTCTAGATTTCATAGACATATTCAAGTACACTAAAAAATCACTATTAAATTACAATTATTTTTCATAAATAATGCATTTTATCATGAAAATATATATTTTTTGTTTTATTTTATAAATAAAATAATGTCATTTTTATTTTAAATAGACTTTAATATTTCCCATAAACCACACTAAAATGTTTTATTTAAAATATTTCTTAAACACTATTTTGACAAGTTTTCACTTCGAATTTAGGTTAATAATTATTATCAACTATTATTTTCCTTATTTAATTTCCATGTATGATTTACGTACATTATTTATGGTCACCAATATGATATTCCATTTTTATGCCTTTTGATAAGATTATAATAACTAATTATTTACATGGGTAACCCTTATATTTTTGATTGATTCATTCGGTATAATTTTTTATGTAGAACATAGATTCATGAATATTTTACAATTGGTTCTCCCATATAGTGATCTAATTAATTGGTTAATTTTTTGTCTCATGAGAAGTTATTTTCAATGTTATTATTAGATAGCCTTCACTCTTTCTCTTCTATGGGTAATAGTATTATTGGTTAGCCTTTACTTATTCCCCTTAATGTGATATAGTCTACGTGGTTATCCTTGACTCATTATTTTGTCATGTTTTTTGTTATCATCATAATTTTATGATCCCATCATTAAATTATCCAACATTCAATATGTTATGGTTCCATATGTTTATTTATGTTCCACACTATATATCTACCATAATGATATGACTTGTAACCCAGGTGTAATTATTTATTCATATAATTATACCCTTACAGGGTATTTTATCTCATATATTTGTCCATGTATTTCTTGGGTTATCCTATGATGACATAAGATCTCAATGGATGTTAGGATCTCATTATGGAGATTGATTAAAAAATATATTTTTTCTAATTTTGTACATAATATTCCAAATACATTGGACATTATAATCATTCGTTTTATTTATTTGTAAACTATGCTAAAAATCAGGAAAAAATATGTGTAAAATTTATTTCCATTATAGTTGGTATTATATGGTGTCATGTTATTTTGAGAGATTAGGAGTGGAAAACAATTTCAAGAACCCTAAGTATACTTTTATCACCATGGTTAACATATATTGAAATATAATAAATCACATGTTAGGATATTATTTTCAATTATATTCTATTCCTTTTATGTTAAAAATTCTTTTTATATTAATAATAGATATATATTCAATCCCTAGTAAATGTATTTTATTATTCTTATTTAATGTATAAAAATAAGAGAACCCGTGCCAACAATTGATGTGAAAGGAAATGTGATGATTTCACAAATGAAATGCCAAATTTTTTGGGAATACATGGATAAAACATTATGAAAATAATTTCCCAACTAAATCATGATACAAATAATAACATAAATCATGTGTAACTTCATCATGTTCTTAAGTAAGATCAAGTTGGGGTTTAATTCTTTATGAATGGACATCCTCTCATATTTGGTTGATATTTTTATCCCCTTATCAGGAATCAATGGATTAACTATACTGAGAATATATTATAAATCCTCTTGTATAGATAAGAATATAATGTTGTGCTGGATGTATACTGATTTGATAGGGAAGCTGATTGGTGGTCGACACTGATTATGAATAGAGAGTCCATTGAGAAAAATGATTCCTTGGAAGTTGAATATTTCAAGAAAATATTTTCCAATAAATACATCCTTTGAACACTAAATTTGAATATTAAGAGGGAGTTTCTAAGCCAAATATAATTAGCAGTTGAGTATATTAGTTAGAGTGAAGAAATATTCACATTAAATTCCCAATAGGTATCAAGATTAATCATGAACACTGAATATTGGGTGTGTCACATCTTTAGTGGGACAAATATGAGTCTACAGAAACAATTGTAAATTGGAGACATTTATAGATATGAAAAGGTTGTCAATTGTTCCCTTATAATTGAAATAGATATCATACCATCTTACTGGTTTCATTGGTTTGAATATAAGAAAGAAAAAAGGTGGTTTAATATGGGATTATCAACATATAAATCCCATGAATGAAAGAAAACTCATCATCCCATGTGTCAAAATTGTTTGGAGAATAATCATTTGAACTATCTAATTAGAAGTTGGAAATGTTTAAAATGTGAAATAATGGTGCATATTGATAATAAATTCTGATGTAATATAAATATTTCAACTAATCTAGAATAATAAAGGAATATTATGTTCAACACTCATCCAAATGGTAGTGTTTCCATTTCTAGGAACATGGAAATTATTTTAACCATTTCCATAAGACAAGGTTTGTTCGAGGTAATCAACAACAACAACCCCCAATGCAACAAGGAATGGAATATGCTATAACTAATGCTAAGGTGGTGTATTAAAATTATATCATGAGAGGTTTTATATTTATTCATTTGATAATATTTAATGTTCTATTAGATTAATGTTCTATTAATTCATTCATATCATTCATGTTTAGTAGAACTATTCAAACATCACTTCAAAATATAGAGTTGGTGTTATATGTGAAAAAATATAGATATTATTGAATCCATAGTATATAACTACTCCTTGGTTAATTATTGGTTACTAAACATCCTAAAATATCCTTTTGTACTTCCTTTAGAAAAGTTTTATGCTATATTGGTCATGGATTGGAAATATTTATACAAATCTAAAAATGACTATCAAGGAATGGATATAACATTTAACATCTTGAGGTATCCTCCAATTCTGTACAGGTGTAAGTCTGAGGATAAATATCCTTCAGAATCATTTTCCTAATTGTTTATATTATTAACATATGAATTATAATATCTAACTAAAACTATTGATACAACATATAGATTCATGCTTAGATACTTGTACCATGAGTGGGACTACATTGATGTGTTCCATGAAGTGTATCTAGGTCTTCTACATGACTGAGATGTAGAGTTCTTAATTGAAAATATTCTTGAATTTTTATCTATATTGAAGAATCATTATAGAATAGAAACTATTAATATGGAAGAACAGATGAAGCAATTACAGGTGAATCTATACAAGGGTGATATATTCCAGTGTTCTTCTCATTAGGGCACACTATTCATATTAATTTAGAATATTTATGGACCAATGCTCCTTTGCATTAATTATTTTGATCTCAATAAATTCAAAATGAACAACATGTATCATCTTCAACATGTAGACGAATAGTTTTTTCAAATATGTGGGGCCATGTATTTCACTAAGGTGAAACATTATTTAGGATATCACCAATTAAAGGTGGATTAAATAGATACTTCCAAGCATGCCATTTGAAAAAGCCATATACACTATGTGTTCATAGTGATTCTCTTTATACTCTATAATGATCCAAAAAGATTAATTGAATTAAATAATATAGTCATTATATATTACCTTGATAATTTTTTCGTAATATTTATTGAAGATATTATGATAGCATCCAAGAGGAATGGGTAACACAAAGAGAATTTTAAAATTTTATTAAATAATTTTAAAAGGGGTTAATCTATATGGAATGTAAGATAAATTTGAGTTATATATGGATCATTTAAAATATGTGGGTGATGTTATCTCCATAAAATAAATATATGTGGACCCTTCCTTGACAAATGAAATTGAGGAGTGGCACATGACATCATTTGAATAGACATCCATAGTTTCATTAGTATAGCTGTGTATTACCAAAAAATTAAGAACATTATATGATGATTGTGAAAATAAAAAACAAAACTGAATCATAAGTGTGTGATGTTTTTTGTGACAAGTTGAAAAATAGGCTTATCATTGCACTATTTCATATACTACCTACTAGTTGGGACCTCTTTTTTATGTAAAATTGGTCTTCAATGATGGAATTATGATTTTCAATACTGAATGATTATATAGTGATATCCTAAGCCACATAATTATAAAAAATTTATGAGAAAAACAATAATATACATGATCTGATGATGGTATTTTTGAACATTTCTTTCAAAATGTAGTGGAATTATCTCCATTTGAAGAACTATGAGATATGAATAGATCAAAATAGCCTCAAATATATATTCACATGGAAGGATCATAATATTTTCCACTAAATATGGTTAGATCTCATCGTGGATTATGAAATATCAATCCATTACCATCCTATTAAATCATACAAGTTGGAAAATTCTCTAGGTATAAACAATCATATAACATTATCAATAATGATAATTGAGAAGGATACCAATTTTATAACATATAAATGACGTATGTGACAATTGTTAATGAAGGAAAATCATAAATCCTTCTAAAATGATTTCTCAACTATTCCTTATAGAAAAAATAAATGATTCTGGATGAAATGATGTCAAAATTCAAAAAAAGATTGATGTTATTATAATCGGGAAATCCTTAGAGTTATAAATAGACGATGAAGGTGTAATGATATTTGGTTCATAAATATATATACCATCTCATCTATTGATAAAGAATGATATTTGGAATAACACACATAGCTCAAATTTCTCTATCCAACCATATAGCACAATGATGTATTGAGATATCTTAGATCACTATTAGTGGGAAAATATGATGAAAGATATCACTGAATATACATAATTGTTCATTTTTGTTTCAATAATTGAATTCTAAAAGGATAAAGTATAAGGGGATGATGCAAACATTACTTATACCAACATCAAAGTCAGAAAACAACACCATGGAATTTATTATTCGGATTGAAAAGACATATAGAGGAAATAGTGGTAAATGCGTTATTATGTATCTACTTATAATGATTTGTGATATTATGGAAATTAGAATGAATGTTTAAATCTATCCACATGCATAGATATAAATCACACAAGTGGTGAGGATATACGAAGTACCAATATTGATTATATTGGATCGAGATCTTTGATTTACCTCCATATTATGGAAATGTATCTAACATGCTCAAAAAACTGAGTTGAAATTCAATAAAACCTTTCATCCTCAAACTGATAGACACTCTTAGTCAAATTTTTTGAAACAATAAGACATGTTGTGAGAGTATTATGTTTACATTAAAGGAGGATGAGACAAACACCTACCATTGCTCAAGTTCTCTTACAATAACAGTTTCTACTTGAGCATCCAAATGACTCCATATAAAGCCATTTATTGGAAAAGATTTTAAACACCAACATGTTATGATAAAGTAAGTGAACATAAGCTTCTAGAACCTAAAATGGTCGAATAAAATGAATAAAAGGTGAACAAAATTTAACAATACAACAAGGCAGCCCAATGTTGAAAGAAGAACTATGTGAACAATCGTCAATGGGGCCAGGACATTAATGTTGGGGACATGGTATTCCACTATATATCATAATGGATGTGTGTCATGAGATTTGGGATGAATGGAATGAAAATTCCCAGTTACAACTGCCTCCTCGAGATCCTTGATCATGTCATAAATGTATCCAATAAAATGGAACCTCAAACAACCATGCCTCAACTACATGATGTATAACAAGTATCCTTATTGATGAAGTACATACTAGATCCCTCACATAAACTAGATTCAAAGGAGTTATAGTTGTCAAAGGGTCTATCTTCTTATGAGAATCTGGTGAATATCATGGATGGTATAGATAATATTCTAAATCACATGCCTACTCACATGGTCAATGTATAATGGTGGAACCATAAATATGAAGTGGTAAAAAGGGAACCAAATGATTAAATGAAGGATAATTAACCTATCCTTTTTCCATATATTTTTTAAAACAAAATGTTGGGTGAAAAAAATCATTCGGGGAAAGAATATAATGATCCATAATTATATCAATTATATTTACCTTCATATAATTATATAATATAGTTTAAATCACATAAACACACATGGAGAACATAATAAAAATATTATAGAAGATTGATAAAACACTATTTTATTGAATATTTTATTGATAATAAATGATATAATTTCCTCACATTGTGTTAAACATGTTTATTTATTAAATATTTGGGATTCGATCATTCATTTGAAAATTTGGTGAAAATTCCAGCTTTACCCTTAATAGTGCACTGTAGTATTTCGAAGATATATATTTTTATGTTTATTATTTGAATTTGAAATTTTGTAACAGTGTTTCTAACTTAATTATCTACAACTTTTATTCAGGACACTAAAGCTAAAGAGTTCATTTGGTTGTTGAAATTGGGCCATGAAGTCAAAGTTGGGCTGGGCTCGCCAGAATGGAGAAGGTTCTGTATTTGGGCCATATATTCTACATACGGGCTTGTATTGAGCCCAAATTTTGATGAAAGCTCGGGGACATGATGTGGCACAAATCATCCTTCTGGAAGGCCGGCCAATTCACGCGTTTTGGTGGTCAAATGGGCGGTGCAAGTTTCATTAAAATATTTGGCCGAGATTTTGCATTCACACTTGAAACCACTTTAAACCTAGCCTCCCCTCCACTCTATAAATTAGTGATTTTCTCATTTGGAGAGGCTGGTTCGTGCATTGGGAGATTGGAGGCAGAGGAGAATTGGTTTCAACCAAATTCTCCAACCATTGTAAGAGAGGTAGCTCTTGAAGCAAGGATCCTCTCATCGAAGCCTCCTTCTCTCCTTCATGTTGTAATTGTTTTGTTTGTGTAATAAACTTCTTTGTTCTTCTTTTATTTCTTCTCTTTTCCTCTGTTTTATTTAAATTTATTCTTCTCTTAATCTTCCTCTTGGGGCTGGAATTCTTGAGTAGAAGCGATATTGGGTTATACCCATTATAAACCTTTGCACATGCAAAACGCTTCTACGATGATTACGCCACCCATGGAAGAGTAATTTTTAGTGATCGATCTATCTTCTACCCTCTTAATTTAATTATTTTGAATCATTGAGCCTACTGTAATTCACTTAATATGATCCATGAATTATGTTTTTAAATTGTAAGAAACTAAGCAAGCAATTGAACAATTAACACAAAAACACGCGAGGTCGGGATTTTGTGTAAATTGTGAGAGCGCGATCTTAATCGGTAATACAAGACCACACGGGATTAATTTGTAGAGTTCAAATATAATCCCTAAACACAATTCATCCTCATTTCCAGAATGGATATGTGCCTTAATTTACCACTGATCATAAGCTAATCTTAGAACATCAATCAAAGCAGGGTGCTGCGATTGCACGTTCCAAAGTTAGCCTAGGTTTAAATTCACATCATCTTTGTGGTAAAGTTAATTCTCGTAGGGTTCGGGATTTAACAAATTAAGGGATCATAATTAAGTGAATGTTAATTTAAATGATAATGATTAATAATAAATTGAAGAGGTAGAGTTAGATCGATTACGCTTTTTAAATAGATTTCTAAAAAAACATCTTCTTGTTGTGTCATTTAAATTGAAATTCATTTCAAAACTAAAAACAAAAAAAATTATACAATCTTCTTCCAGCAAACTTCTTCTAGATTCATAAACTATAAACAACCACCCCCATCCTTTCAAGTAGTGTTTTTATTCTCTTTTATTTTACTTCTTTAATACCTCTAAAAATTGTTTTAATTCACTTCCTCCTTTGAGAGACGACCTTGGTTAGCCCCCTATGCTACACCAAGTAAACTAAACATTAGCTTCATAGAGTGTTGTGCTTGGAGTTTTACCCAACGTAACTCACTTTTGAAGTTCTTTTGAGAGCGTTTGCGACATCGCTCTTTCAAATTGGCGCCGTTGCCGGGGAGGCAAGTAATTATTTCAACCAATTAGAGGTATTTATTTTATTTTACATTTCATTCTCTTCCTCTCTTCTTTCTTCCTTCTTTACCCAATCTGATTTTTCTTCTTCTTCTTTTAATTTCTTCTACCTCTCTTTGGACCATCAACTCAAACTTCTAATTTTTATTTTACTATGGTCCACATTCCTTCTTTTCATCTTTCATTGATTTATGACACGAACTAATCCCGAAGATCTCTTAGATCTTGACCCTGAGATTGAACGTAGCCTTAGGGCACGAATCAGACATTCTCAATCTACGGGAAGTTTCAACATTCAACCAGTTGGAGAATTACTCCAATATCAGAACATTGAAATTGGAAGCAATTCAAATTCAAACATAAAAGAGGAACCAATGGCTGATAATAATGGAAATGAACTTAATCGAACCATTCGAGAATTGGCTGCACCTGATATTAACTATCAACCAAATTGTATTGCATACCCAAATCTCGAATCGGACTTTGAATTGAAATCTGGATTAATTCACCTTCTTCCAAAGTTCCATGGCTTATCTGGTGAGGATCCCAACAAACACCTTAAGGAATTTAATGTGGTTTGCTCAACTTTAAAACCAAGAAATGTTTCTGAAGATCAAATTAAATTAAGAGCATTCCCATTCTCACTTGATGGAGCTGCAAAAGATTGGATGTATTATTTGCAACCTGAAGATGTAACATGTTGGAATGATTTGAAACGTCTTTTCTTGCAAAGATTTTTTCCAGCATCAAGGACAACATCCATTCGAAAGGAGATATCGGGGATCAAGCAAGCCCAAGGAGAGTCGATGTATGAGTACTGGGAGAGATTCAAGAAGTTGTGTGCAAGCTGCCCACATCACCAAATCAGTGAGCAACTCCTCATTCAGTACTTCTATGAAGGACTCACACCCATGGAGAGGAGCATGGTGGATGCTGCAGCTGGAGGAGCATTGGTGGACAAGACACCAGTAGCTGCACGAGCATTGATCGACAAGATGGCCCAAAACTCCCAACAATTTGGTGATAGAGGTACACCACATGTTCGAGGAGTACATCAAGTAAGTCCTTCTTCTCTTGAAAGTCATTTGATTGATACTAAGTTAGAAGAATTGACAACTATGGTGAGGCAGATTGCATTGGCACAAAAGACATCTCTACCCCCTCCTTCAAGGCCTTGTGGTATTTGCACTGAGACAAGCCACCCAACTGACTGTTGCCCACAACTCCAAGAAACAGAAGATTGTGCAGCAGTGTTCCCTGGGAGACCATTTCAGCAGCAACAACAACAACCATATCCCCAAAAGAAGTTTGATCCAACATACAACCAAGGGTGGAAAGATCAGTCGGACATGAGGTATGGCTCTGGACAACAACAAAGGCCACCCTTTCAACAAAACTTCCAGCAGCCTCCGCCTTACCAGCAGGGTTTCCAACAACCCCAAAGGAGATTTGAAGCTCAAACATCAACAAGTCAGCAACAAGGGAATCATCCACCAAAGGTAGATTCTAATACTGATGATCTTTTGAAGCAAATTGTTCTTAATCAACAGAATGAGCTGAAGAGTCAAGGTTCGGAGCTGAGAGAGTTGAAGACTCAAATGAGTCAGATTGCCACCGCCCTCCATGAACTTGTGAGTAAGAATTCTGGAAATCTACCTTCCCAACCCACTCCAAATCCAAAGGGGAATGTTAGTGCCATCACATTGAGAAGTGGGAAGCAAATGAACGATACATCTGCACCTACCATTCCACCGGGATTCACCTCAACTTCAGAGAAGCCGCATTCCATACCAACTGATGAGCAATCCAAGGAGAAAGATAAAGGTAAGAAAAAGATTGATGATGTTCCTCCTAAACCCCTTCCTTTTCCAAACAGGGTTGTTCAAACCAAGAAGATGGCTGAAGAAGCAATGCAAAAGGAGGTTTTGGACACATTCAAGCGTGTGGAGATCAACATTCCTCTACTTGAAGCCATTAAGCAAATCCCAAGGTATGCCAAATTCTTAAAAGAACTTTGTACCAATCGAAGAGGGCTCAAGGGAAATGAGAGGATCAACCTTGGAAGGAATGTCTCAGCACTCATTACACCAACTCTAGCAATGCCAACAAAGTGCAAGGATCCCGGGACATTCACCATCCCATGCACCATAGGGGAGTTTCACTTCTCTGATGCTCTTTGTGATTTAGGAGCTTCAATAAATGTGATGCCTCACTCTGTTTTCTCTTCATTGCAGATTGGTGAGCTCAAGCCTACAAGGGTAGTGGTGCAGCTAGCGAATAGAGCTACAGCATATCCGGCTGGTGTCCTTGAAGATGTGTTGGTAAAGGTAAAGGACATGATCTTCCCTGCTGATTTCTATGTACTAAACATGGAAGATGACCAGGTAAGTTCTCATGCCCCTATCATTCTTGGTAGACCCTTCCTCAAAACTGCTAAGACCATTATCAATGTTCATGAGGGTACTCTTTCCATGGAATTCGGGGATGAAATCGTGAGGTTTAAAATCCTGGATTCTATGAAGTACCCACCAGAGGAACACTCAGCATTCTTTCTCTCTCATTCTGAGTCTCCATGTGATAGTCCCTCTATTTTTGATTCCCAATCTCTTGGGGACTATTCACTTCTTAATGAAATAATGAGTATTGGGTCCAACTTGATGTCTCATTCTACTTCATCCCCTTTAATTCATGATCTTTCTGATCTTGGGATTGGTTCATTTGTCCAATCATATTCGAATTCTGAGCATGTATACTCTGATTATGATATGGCTGCTAATTTTTCTGATGGATTTGATGCATTGTTCTCTCATTCAGATGATATGTATGATTGTGCACAGATGTCTACGCCACTCATGCTTCCATCCATTCAGCAGCCACCATCACTGGAACTAAAGCCATTGCCACCAAATCTCAAATACTCATACTTGTTAAGTGGTGAAAAATTACCTGTTATCATTGCTAACAATCTCTCTTTTGAACATGAAGAAAAACTTTTGAATCTTTTGAGGGAGAACATCAGGGCAATCGGGTGGACCTTGGCTGACATATCAGGTATTAGCCCCTCCATTTGCATGCATAGGATTCTTTTGGAAGATGGAGCTAAACCGGTAAGGCAACCACAAAGGAGACTCAATCCAACCCTTCTGGAGGTTGTTAAAAAAGAGGTTGAAAAATTGCTCGAGGCAGGTATAATCTATCCCATTTCAGATTCTCAGTGGGTAAGTCCTATTCAGGTTGTGCCTAAGAAAAGTGGTGTTACTGTTGTTAAAAATGAGAAAGATGAGTTAGTTCCAATGAGGGTACAAAACAGTTGGCGCGTGTGTATTGATTATAGGAAACTAAATCATTCCACTCGCAAAGATCATTTCCCCCTCCCATTTATTGATCAGATGCTTGAGAGACTAGCTGGGAAGACACACTATTGTTTCTTGGATGGATTTTCTGGATATTTTCAGGTTCCTATAGCTCCGGAGGATCAGGAGAAGACTACATTCACCTGTCCCTTTGGGACATTTGCCTATCGGAGGATGCCATTTGGACTTTGCAATGCCCCAGGTACCTTCCAGCGATGCATGGTGAGTATTTTTTCTGATTTTATTGAGACCTGCATGGAGGTATTTATGGATGATTTTACAGTGTATGGATCTTCATTTGATGAATGTCTAAGTAGTTTGGAAAATGTGTTGAATCGTTGTATTGAGAAGAATCTAGTCCTGAACTTTGAAAAGTGTCATTTCATGGTAGAGCATGGCATTGTCTTAGGGAATGTAGTGTCAAAACATGGGATAGAGGTTGATAGATCTAAGGTAGACATCATTTCATCCTTACCCTACCCTTCATGTGTGCGTGATGTTCGATCATTCCTTGGACATGCTGGATTTTATCGACGCTTCATCAGAGATTTTAGTAAGATCGCTCTACCCTTATCTCGATTGCTTCAAAAAGATATTGACTTCAATTTTGATGATTCATGCAGGGTATCATTTGATGAGCTAAAGAAGTGTCTGACCACTCCACCGATCATACAGCCCCCACGGTGGGAGATTCCTTTTGAGCTTATGTGTGACGCCTCCAACTTCGCGGTTGGAGCTGTCTTATCTCAGAGGGTGGAGGGACGTTCACATGTGATCGCCTATGCATCGAGGACACTAGATTCAGCCCAATCAAATTACACAACCACAGAAAAAGAGTTTCTTGCTATCATATTTGCTTTAGATAAATTCCGTTCATATTTATTGGGCTCTAAAGTAGTTGTTTTTTCTGACCATGCAGCTTTGAGGTACCTCCTAAAGAAGCCAGATGCAAAGCCACGACTTATCCGTTGGATGCTCCTTCTTCAAGAGTTTGACCTTGAGATAAAGGACAAGAAGGGGTCAGAGAATTTGGTGGCGGACCACATGAGTAGGCTTACTCACACACTAGAGGGTGACACCTTGGACCAGGTACCACTTCAGGACACTTTCCCCGATGAGCATCTCTATACCATCTCAGGTAAGCATCCTTGGTATGCTGATTTAGTTAATTACATTGTTGGCTCTGAAATCCCAGTAAATTTGAAGAAACATCAAGTCCAAAAATTAAAGAGTGAGTCAAGATTTTATGTTTGGGATGATCCATACTTATGGCGCATGTGTAGTGACCAAGTCATTAGGAGGTGTATTCCTGATCATGAGTTTGAGTCTGTTTTGCAATTCTGTCATACACTTGCATGTGGTGGACACTTTGGACCCCAACGGACAGCTAGGAAAGTTTTGGACTCTGGATTATATTGGCCTAGATTATTCCATGATGCCCATGTGTTTTGTAAGTCATGCTCTCGTTGCCAACACACTGGGAACATTTCTAGGAGACATGAGATGCCCCAACAACCCATACTATTTTGTGAGATTTTTGATGTATGGGGCATCGACTTTATGGGTCCTTTTCCTAGTTCATTTGGATTTTTGTATATTTTGGTTGCTGTTGATTATGTGAGTAAATGGGTGGAGGCCAAGGCCACCAGGACTGACGATTCTCATGTTGTTGTGGACTTTGTCAAAGCACAAATTTTTTGCAGGTTTGGAGTACCAAAGGCCATCATCAGTGACCAAGGGACACACTTTTGCAATAGGAATTTTGCTTCCCTCCTTCGAAAGTATGGGGTGACACACAAAACATCAACACCATACCACCCCCAAACAAATGGCCAGGCTGAGGTTTCAAATCGTGAGTTGAAACAAATCTTGGAGAAAACCGTGCAGCCAAATAGGAAGGATTGGAGCAAGCGCTTGGATGATGCATTGTGGGCTTATAGGACAGCATACAAGACCCCCATTGGTATGTCCCCATTTCGGATTGTTTTTGGGAAAGCGTGTCATCTCCCCGTGGAAATCGAGCATCGGGCATATTGGGCTATAAAGAAATGTAACATGGATTTGGCCCAAGCTGGAATTCAAAGGAAGTTGCAAATTCAAGAGCTTGAGGAGATTCGCCTGTCATCATATGAGAACTCAAGGCTCTACAAGGAAAGATCAAAAGCAGCTCATGACAAAATGGTCCAACAAAGGGAGTTTCATATTGGAGAGAAAGTCCTTCTCTATAGTTCACGACTGAAGTTGATGCCTGGTAAGTTGCGTTCCAGATGGTTAGGTCCTTATATTGTGTCTAATGTTTTTCCTTATGGTGCAGTGGAGATCACACAAGAGGACACTGGAAGGAGCTTTACAGTCAATGGGCAACGTTTGAAGAGATACATTGAGGGACATCCTACTGATGCAGTGGATTTTATCACACTGCATGACCCCATCATCACTTGATCACATCAGGCTGTTCCTAACCCTTTCACTTTTATATTATTTGTCCTATTTGAAAAATTCTGCATTCCATGTGCATATATCATCTCATGGGTTCACATTGAGGACAATGCAATATTTTAAGTGTGGGGGAGGGAACCTTTTAGTTTAGTAATTTCAATTGTTTTCCTGTTAAAAAAAAACCAAAAAACAAAAATTGTGTGTTTTTCAAAATTTGTGTGTTTATTTTACAATTTTCTGTGTGTTTTTGAAACTTTTGAGCTGAAATGATTCTCATCACCATTTTTAAATCCATATCAATAAGTGAAACAATTTACCCCTTGAAACTAAGCTTACATGAATGCTGAAATGACTTTGTTTCATGTTCAAATATTTAGTAATTTCATGGAAAGTACACCGAATTTTGAATCCCATGCCACATCTCACTGTCTTTAAATTTGAAATCACTTTCCTGTGAGGCTTCTGAACCATTATTTTCATATTCTTTACATTCACCTCACTTCTTGAGAGAACCAAACCATACTTGATTTAACCAGAATTTGATCTATTCCTGTCAAAACTTGAGGGTTTGAGGTACATATGTTTAAATGATTGAGGCATTTGTTTGGTATTAAAGCCCCCTTTTCAAAGAATCCTTTTTTATAATGGCCTAGCTTAAATATTTAATCCTTGTAGCCCTTAGAAGCCATGCACAGCCTGTTAGGTTAAGCCACATTACAAGCCAATTTTCCCTATCCAACCAACTCTTGAAGTGAAATTGCATAATCTAGTTGAGCTTAAGTGTGGGGGAAGCTGTCTTGTGTTGTACCACCACATTATGTGATACTTTGGGTGGAAAATTAAATTCTGAAGAGATGTGTTTGCTGCTAAAGAAAGTCATTATATTGAAAGCTGTGCCTTTTCTGGAGCTTTCATGACAAGTGAAGCTGTGCCTTTTCTGGAGCTTCTAATTGAGGTGGAAAGCTGTGCCCATCTGGAGCTTTCAAGAAAATCATGTTTTAGAAGATTGACATTTTTTTATGCTGAAATGATGAATGGTGTAAACCTTTCATGACTTTTCATGATGATGGAGCTGAATTGATACTATGGGGATTGAAGAGAAGACCATATTTAAGTGAAAATTAGATTAATGCAATTTTGCTTTAAAAGAGTCAAGCCCTCCTCATTCAGCCTCAGAGTTTTTCACATCTTAATCCTACCAACCGAAAGCCACAGAACAACCCTGAAAAGTCCTCATGATAAACATATGTCCTTGACTCACATCGGGTAGCGATGTAGGAATCTATCAAGCCTATGGTGACCCTTGTATGAGTTTGGATAAGAAAGACATTGCAAAAAAATTGATATTTGAGTGATGAGAGAAAATTCAAGCGAGGTAAGTGTTTTGTGCATGGGTGGATAAATAAAGTGGAAATATATTGAATGATATAAATGGAGAACTTGAAATAAGGTTTTTTATGTGGCATGATATCTTTTGATTCTTGGTGTGAAATTGATTGATCTTAAAGATATGTGTTTTAAAATTGGTTTTGATTTGATATTGATGTTTACTTGATATGAGGTTTTGCCCAGGTGTGCAAAAGGGTAAGTGTGGGGGAGTTGATAAAACACTATTTTATTGAATATTTTATTGATAATAAATGATATAATTTCCTCACATTGTGTTAAACATGTTTATTTATTAAATATTTGGGATTCGATCATTCATT
Source organism: Viscum album (assembly GCA_963277665.1). Taxonomy (NCBI): domain Eukaryota; kingdom Viridiplantae; phylum Streptophyta; class Magnoliopsida; order Santalales; family Viscaceae; genus Viscum; species Viscum album. The sequence continues at coordinate 1,646,460,547 of OY728145.1, forward strand.
TGAAAATTTGGTGAAAATTCCAGCTTTACCCTTAATAGTGCACTGTAGTATTTCGAAGATATATATTTTTATGTTTATTATTTGAATTTGAAATTTTGTAACAGTGTTTCTAACTTAATTATCTACAACTTTTATTCAGGACACTAAAGCTAAAGAGTTCATTTGGTTGTTGAAATTGGGCCATGAAGTCAAAGTTGGGCTGGGCTCGCCAGAATGGAGAAGGTTCTGTATTTGGGCCATATATTCTACATACGGGCTTGTATTGAGCCCAAATTTTGATGAAAGCTCGGGGACATGATGTGGCACAAATCATCCTTCTGGAAGGCCGGCCAATTCACGCGTTTTGGTGGTCAAATGGGCGGTGCAAGTTTCATTAAAATATTTGGCCGAGATTTTGCATTCACACTTGAAACCACTTTAAACCTAGCCTCCCCTCCACTCTATAAATTAGTGATTTTCTCATTTGGAGAGGCTGGTTCGTGCATTGGGAGATTGGAGGCAGAGGAGAATTGGTTTCAACCAAATTCTCCAACCATTGTAAGAGAGGTAGCTCTTGAAGCAAGGATCCTCTCATCGAAGCCTCCTTCTCTCCTTCATGTTGTAATTGTTTTGTTTGTGTAATAAACTTCTTTGTTCTTCTTTTATTTCTTCTCTTTTCCTCTGTTTTATTTAAATTTATTCTTCTCTTAATCTTCCTCTTGGGGCTGGAATTCTTGAGTAGAAGCGATATTGGGTTATACCCATTATAAACCTTTGCACATGCAAAACGCTTCTACGATGATTACGCCACCCATGGAAGAGTAATTTTTAGTGATCGATCTATCTTCTACCCTCTTAATTTAATTATTTTGAATCATTGAGCCTACTGTAATTCACTTAATATGATCCATGAATTATGTTTTTAAATTGTAAGAAACTAAGCAAGCAATTGAACAATTAACACAAAAACACGCGAGGTCGGGATTTTGTGTAAATTGTGAGAGCGCGATCTTAATCGGTAATACAAGACCACACGGGATTAATTTGTAGAGTTCAAATATAATCCCTAAACACAATTCATCCTCATTTCCAGAATGGATATGTGCCTTAATTTACCACTGATCATAAGCTAATCTTAGAACATCAATCAAAGCAGGGTGCTGCGATTGCACGTTCCAAAGTTAGCCTAGGTTTAAATTCACATCATCTTTGTGGTAAAGTTAATTCTCGTAGGGTTCGGGATTTAACAAATTAAGGGATCATAATTAAGTGAATGTTAATTTAAATGATAATGATTAATAATAAATTGAAGAGGTAGAGTTAGATCGATTACGCTTTTTAAATAGATTTCTAAAAAAAACATCTTCTTGTTGTGTCATTTAAATTGAAATTCATTTCAAAACTAAAAACAAAAAAAATTATACAATCTTCTTCCAGCAAAATTCTTCTAGATTCATAAACTATAAACAACCACCCCCATCCTTTCAAGTAGTGTTTTTATTCTCTTTTATTTTACTTCTTTAATACCTCTAAAAATTGTTTTAATTCACTTCCTCCTTTGAGAGACGACCTTGGTTAGCCCCCTATGCTACACCAAGTAAACTAAACATTAGCTTCATAGAGTGTTGTGCTTGGAGTTTTACCCAACGTAACTCACTTTTGAAGTTCTTTTGAGAGCGTGTGCGACATCGCTCTTTCAAAGATGAATGAATTAAATAAGAGAATTTTTCATAAATTAAAGAACATAAAACAATGGAATTGTAACATGACCATTGAATAGTAATAAACCATTAGGAATAGTAATATCATCAATAGAATTTTATCTTCTCCTATGAATATATTCAAATAAAAATTGGTAACCTTATAAATTAAAATATGATATAATTATATCGTTGTATATGAAAATAAATTATTTTAAAATGATATGTTATGTGTTGGTATTTTTATAAGCATATATTTTTTTTAATTTTGAATCATTAAAAAGATATAAAATAAATATTATTTTAACAAATTAAATTCATATATCAATATTTTTTTCTTATAATTATAATATAATTTTATGATACCTTAATTGACTTTTTATTGTGATATAAAATCAGTTATACTTTCCAAATAAGCATTTTTTAATAAATCATGATTTTAATAAAAAATTATATTTCATATATATATATAATAATTTTCATAAAATGGTGTTATTTTTTTATTTTGACACATTTATGAATTTTTAGGGTGAATTTTTCATATTCTTCTAAAATAGTTGATTTTTTTGTGAATAGTGGAATACATAATTTATAGTACTTAAAATTATAATTTAAGTTAACTATTTATTTAGACATTACTGATTTGGGAACAATAATAACAATATCCCATTTTATCCATACTATATAAAGTCTTGGTAATCCAAACTACTCAAATTTCTAATGCAATGTTATTAACTAATGAATAAAATAATAAAAATACACCCCTCTCCTGCATTATAAATACCACCCATCCCCACCCATATCGTCACTAAAAAATATTTTCAATGTTAGTCAAACTTTTTTCCAATCCCCTTCCTAAATATATCCCATAATTATAGGATAATTTTTATCTAAAAAAAAGACAAACCAGAGGTTCCTCACGGGGGTCCTCAAGTAGAATAATTCAAGAGGTAAAATCTTCTTTCATTTCTTATAATTTTTTTCTTTTATTTTCCTCTCCTAACCTCCCCTTATCTAACTGAAATGATAAATCCATTAATCTTTATACACTATAATGTAACTATTTAAATGGAACTACTAATCATCAATCAAATTCCCCTCTACCTCTGTTCTAAAATTGAAAACATTGTCTCTGACGTGTTGATTTATCGGTTTCGAGGACGATGAGTTTTTAATTACCACAAAAAACTTCATGAATGGTCATAAAAACATTTTTTTATAAAAAAAATTATATTATATTATTTACCAATTATTTAATGGTATGTAGCTAGTATATAAACATAATATTATGTAATAAGTCAAAACATGTCTGTGATGATCAAAACGATACCCAAATTATCAAAATTGTTATCCTTAATGTTTTATCTCATGAATCATACACAATTTTGGAAAAAATGATATATAATATCATTTAATTCTATTTATGTTAATTTATATCATATAATTACATTTTTAGACAATTTTTCTCATTTACAAGATTTTCCGTACACATATACAAGTGATCCAATCCAAAAAGCCATGGAAATAATCATTCTAGAAGGATGAATTTTTTTATAAATAAAAAGGCCATAAATAAACATAATAAACATTAAATAAATAAATTGAAAGTATAAAATTATCATAATTAACTAATTAAGGGATCTAATTTATTTAATCTAAGATATTATGTTCATTTAATGACATTTTCGGACAAAACAATTAGGGATATTCTCTGAACCCCCATTATTCCTTTGGGTTACGCATTCCCTCTATTTACCCAGTGTAATTCTTAATTCTTTTTATGTACTCATCATAATTTTTTTCATTATTCTAAAACACATTTACCTATCATAATTTTAAATGGGAAATACATGTTTTATATGTTATCCATCTCAATTATTCCCTATAATATAGAGTGATTAAAAAGAACATTCTAATTTCATACCAATTTGAAGTTAAATCCACAATGTATTTTAAGCAACAGTTATTTTTCTAAAATTAAAATTATTACAATGAGAAAAATATATTGGATGATTTTTAGTTTTATAAAAAATTCATCCATTTTCTACTATAATGAATCCTTAATATTTTCTTTATATCCCACTAAACTGGTTTATTTCTAAAATTTCATAAACAATCTTTTTAACATTTTGAACATTTGTTTGACATAACATATCATGATATATGGTTATTTTTCTTTAGGATAATCCAAGAACTATTTAAATCCATTTTTTTGTGGGAATTATAATGATATTACCTTTTGATATGCCTTTTGATACAACTATGATGCGAAATTCAATCCATAGGAAACCCATGTTAATTGGTTTGAATCCTTATAGATTATTATTCATATGGAAAAAATATTCATGAACATTTTATGGATTGTGCCACCATATTGTTCTATAATGCATCAGATAATTTTTGGTCTCATGACATGTTATGTTAAATGGTCTTGGTGGTCTCCCATAAGTCGTGCTCTTCTAGGTGAAATGGTCTTGGTGGTTAGAATTGAATCATGCTCCACCATGTGAAATGTTCATTGCGGTTTTCCATGACTCATGTTTATGTCATGTTGTATATTATTTCTATATTTCTATGATTCCATGAATACTTGATCCGATATTATATATTTTCTGCCTCTATATGTTTAATTATGGTCTATACTCTTTTTCTCTAATCATGTTATGCCTTCCAACCCATATGTTATGCATTATTCATAGGCTCATTTCATTTCAGGGATTTTTAGTGCATCTCGTTGTTCTTGTATTATCCAGTTTATTCTTTGAACAAGTAAGAAATAATAATAATTATGCACCCAATCTTCCAAAAATATAATAATTTACAATCCATGATGGTATTTTATGTTTAATTATGCTTAAAATCATGAAAATGTATATGCTGAAATCTAGGACAATTATATTATTTTTAAGTAAAGCATTCCACAAAGATTTTTCAACCACGATAATTAATTTCCATCCTTTAGTGTATTTAGGTTCACCAAATAATAGTTGTATTTTGATCCTATTTAATATTTCACAAGGATTCAGGGTGTTAAAAATGTTATCATTTCTATACAGTCAATATGTTAGGATGGTCATCAGGGAGATATGATGTGTTGCAATATCAATTTGTTTGATTTTAAAATTGAAAAACCAACACAAATATATCATTATTCATGTAATACGTGTATTCTGGATATAAAAATTATCTCCTACCTGAGTGTTCCTCTTAGGGTTTTCTAGGTTCGAGTCCCCCCCTACCCGTTCGGCTCACGACGGCTCCCCCACCCCCCTCAGTTTCCCACTTCAGATCTGTGGGACGCCGGTCCTCCCTCATCTTAGTGGATGCGGTCTGCCGGTTCCCCTTCTTCTGCGCTGCTCCTCATCCCTTCGTGCTGCGGAACTAGTTCCGTTTTCCTCCGAGGTTCCGCCTGTTCCCGGTTCCCCCCTTTTCGCCTCAGAGGAAAGCGGCATCATTCCCTATTGTCTTCACCTTCTGGCGCAGCCCCGGCCTGCCAAGGGGACCTGCAATCTTTCCCGACACTGGCATCCTTCGCCGACGTCAGATCTATGCGTGGAGGATAGTTCCAGTTCACACTCTTCGCAAGATTCACTTTTTCCACGGATCTGAGAGTCCTCTGTCTCTTTTCCTTCACCGGCTTTGGATGTGTCATTGCTCTATCTTGGAATCATTCTAGCTGTTGACCCGTGTTTTGTGCTCAAAATTTCCTCCCATAATTCTTACTTTCATCTCCGGTTCGCGAAAACAGGTGTCGACTGGGGCGGGTTCCGCTTTCCTGGTTGTGCATTGCTTCTGCCGCGTAGTGGCTTGATTCGCGAAGAGGTTTTGTTCGTGAGGCATCTGCTACGAAGAGGTTGTGTTCGTGAAGCTTCTGCCACGAAGAGGTTGTGTTTGCGAAGCATTTTCCATGAAGAGGCTGCGCTTGCGAAGTATCCTGCCGTGAAGATGTTGTGTTTGCGAAGCATCTGTCGCAAAGGTCTGCGGAGCTGGTGGATTTCTGCGCGGTGTTCTGTTAGCGAAGCGCCTGCCGCAGGGGTGTGTGGCGTTGTGCGAGTGTGTGTCTCTGGTTTTGGATGTGTGTTCACAAAGTGGCCGAGTGGCAAAATACCATAATCTAAGGGCAGAGAAGGTCTTAGGCGTTGTGAAGCCGCGAAGTCCAGTCGTGGGGTGTTGCTCTGCGAAGGCTGGGGGCGGGCGACATAGGCTCTTGTCGGGACCAGTTTCATGGATATGCTGTTTGTAAAGGCCGTGGAGCCTATCTCAAGTGGGTGAACAGTGTTTGGGGCCGTGAAGTGCTTTGTGATCCACAGACCTTCCCGTTGGACTTGGTTTTTTGAAGTGCGGGTGGTTTGGGATATGCAAGGGCACCGACCATCAAAGAGGTTTGTGCACCCACCTGCTGAATTGTGCCATGGAGGCTGAATTAGTTAACCAATGGAAGTGGATGTCCCTTATAGACAAAGAAAAAGTGGTCATCAAAGCACGTAGAAATGAAGACCCACTCTTGGAAAAACGTATGTCTCTGCTCGTTGTGGGTAAGTTCGTTGAAAACATTTAGATTAACCAGGGGTGCTAAAAAAACTCTCCAGAACATCTGGAATCTTGATGCAGGATTGGCTATTTGGGAAGTGAGGATTAATTGCATCATATTAGAGTTCTTTAATGAGAGTGATAGGGACAAAATTTTACATAGCAGACCGTGGTCCTTTGATAATAAACTCCTCATCAAAGAATTCAAATGGGGATACGATATCCAGCAAATGAATTTAACCCGCTCCCCCTTCTGGATACAAATTAAAGGGATCCCCTTCCATGAAAGAACAGAATGCATAATGATGGAAATTGGGAACACGCTAGACCACTTTTTGGAATGAGATTACTCAGACCCAATACAATGGGGCCTCGAGGGCCGGATAAAGGCGTAAATTGAGGTGTTTGAGCCCCTAATGAGGGCAATGTTCCTGAAAATCGAAGACGCCAACACCTGGATATCATTCGAGTTTGAGAAACTCCCAATCTTCTGCTTTTTCTGCGGTCTCCTTGGCCACCTGGAAGGAATGTGCAACACAAAGCATAAGAGTAGATCAGGTGACGTCACTCTCTAATATGGCCCTTGGCTCCGTACCAAAATAAACAAATATTCTTTCATCCCTGAGACGGAAAAACAAAAGGACCATGACCATCTCACGTTGGCACATACCAGTCAGGTGGATCCCACACATGGAAAATTCATTATGCTTGGACCACTGGATTTCCCTAATGCGGACTACCCCACTTAGAGCGAAGCAAGAGTTCATTCTAACCCCCTGAAGGACAAAACTCTATCACACGCAAGGCTGACAACGAAGCAAAAAAGAACCACCAAGGAAATGCTCAACATTAATGCCGATGAACTCCAAACCACCAGATCCGGATCCAAATCCACAATCACCCATAATAGTCATAACACCAATGGAGGCCCATGGAATGACTGAAACTCCAATGTTGGGCCCAATCACCCGTCTCCCATGGAAAAGGGTACAACATGGAGGATGTGAGGGTCTCGGGGAAGACCCTAACCCTGGGGTCAGGAAAAGACAAAATGAAACATGTCAATCAGGGAGGAATCCCGCCAAAAGAGGGAAAATGACAAGTGACGAAACAAGTCAGGAGGAACCAAAGGCGGCGGCAGGAGAGACACATCCCCACCTAGAGCAATGATCGTGTTATGCAGGAACTGTCATGGGCCTGGAAACCCATGAACAGTTCTCATGCTTCAACGCAATTGCACCCAAAGTCGCCCCGATATGGTTTTCCTGTCCAAAACCATACTGGAAAACAAGGACACCATTGGTATTTCATTGAAGTGTTCTTTCCAAGGCTGCTTTTCGGTGCCCATACAAGGCTATTCTGTGGGCCTCTGTCTCCGGTGGAAAGGCAATTTTAATGTTAAAATCTTGACCTTCTCCATGCACTATGTGGTTGTGACAGTACAATCTAACTCTCACCCACCCTGGAGCTTTGTGGGATTATATGGATGTCCATCACACTCTGATAAGGTGAAGTCGTGGGACCTCCTTTCCAAGTTGCAACATGAGTTACCTAGCCCTATCCTTTTCGGAGGTTACTTTAACGAGGTCATGTTACATAAGGAAAAGAAAGGAAGAATCATTCGTCACTCAGCCTCGATGTCAAACTTCAAGGGCACGGTCAACAGGGCGAACCTGGTCGATTTGGGGTACACAGGTAATCCATTTAAATGGTTCTGTGGCAATACTAAAGACACCCACGTCGTTGAGCGTCCTAATAGATTTATGGGCTCTACTGACTGGATTAATCTGTTCAACATGTATCATATTGGCCACATGACCCTTAACTGGTCAGATCACTGCCCAATTTTCACTGAGTGCCTGCAAGGTGGACGAAATAGACAACACCGCAGAACGTTCAGATTTGAGGCCTTCTTGTCAAAAGATTAGGAATGCGAGGAGGTGGTCTGATCATGTTGGAGGAGTTCTCACAAGGATTTTGACCTCAATCTTCAACAGGTTGCTTCCGGTCTGAGATCCTGGAGCAACAAGAAATTACATCAACCTGATAGGAATTGTGAGGTCCTCGAAAAGAAGTTACACCACTTACCCAGGCTCCCCCTATCCAATGGAAACATCTCCAGGATTGGGGCCACTCAAAGAGAGTTGGACGAGGCTCTTCATGTTAAGGAATGCTTCTAGACCATGCGGGCACGAGACACCCATATCAAGGAGGTAGACGCTAATACAAGTTATTTCCATCTGAAAGCGTCAGCTAGGAGTCGAAAAAACTCTATCTGGAGCCTAAATCGACCCAAAATATGTAAAGTTTATAACATTGATGGCATTCACGAAGATTTGTTAGCCTATTTCCAGAACCTCTTCTCCATAGGGAATCCTTTCACGTTGTTTGAAGTGTAAGATTGCATCAGACCTCTGATCACCGATGAGATAAACCGATAGCATTCAAAAGATGTGTCGAATGATAAGATTCACATGGATTTGAAACATATCAACCCACTAAGGCCCCGGGACCGGATGGTTTCCACACCTTTTTTTTCAAAAAATACTGGCACATCATCAGTCCTGACATATGCGATATGATCAAAAAAATCTGGGCAGGGAATACAAGCATTGAAGCCATCAACTAAAATGTCCTTGTCCTCATTCACAAAATCATGAAACCCTAGGAGATCCTTGATTTTAGACCTATCAGCCTCTGCAATGTCTCTTATAAGATATCAAAAATCATTGTCAATCAGCTATGCCCTTGGCTTCCTGTTATTATATCCGAACACCCGAGCGCCTTCGTGGCCAAGAGGCTGATTTTTGACAATGCAATTGTGGCACATGAAGTGTTCCACATGATGAAAACTCACTCTACTGTGAAAAGAGGAACCATGGCCTGGAAGCTGGATATGACCAAAGCCTATGATAAAGTGGAATGGCAGTTCCTATGAGCTGTGATACTGAGAATGGGGTTTTGCACAAAATGGACAGATATAGACATGCACTGTGTTTCGACCGTCTCCTTTAGAATAAAGGTCAATGGGGAGCTCACCAGAGGATTCACCCCAACCCGTGGCCTGTGCCAGGGAGACCCCCTCTCTCCCTTTCTCTTCATCTTGGTGGCTGATGTTTTCTATAATCTTATTTCCAGGGCTATAGCCACTAAGTCTCTTCATGGAGTAATATTCCACCATGATAGCCCACAAGTTTCGCATTTATTCTTCACCAACAAATGCCTCCTCTTCTCTAGAGCAACCATCAATGAATATCGGGTGATTAGCCATGAGATCCAGTAGTATGAATGGGGGTATGGACAGTCTATCAACCACCGAAAATCTGAAATCTCTTTCAGCGCATGGGTGCCTCCTACCATGAGAGACGAGATTTGTGCATCTGTAGGCATCTATATGGTCGATAAACACCAGAATTATCTCGTACTCCCTATGGTGATTGGCCGGTCCAAAAAATAAATTTTTTCTTCTCTGGTGGATAGAATTGAGAAAAAAATTCATGGCAGGACCCCAAAAGGTATCTCCAAAGCTGGAAAAGGAACCCTCATTAAAGATTTAATTTAGTCTATCCCCAGCTACTTTATTTCCATGTTTAATCACCTGATAACCATTTTCAATCTGATCCATTCACATACAGCCAACTTCTGGTGGCGAAAAAATGATTGAAGGAATAGACCCTACTAGCTGGCATGGGAGAAACTCTGCAAACCCATGTCGGAGGGAGGGATGTGATTCCAGAATCTTCTCTTGTTCAATGATGCTCTGCTAGCCAAGCAAGGATGGCGCCTTATTAACCTCCCATCATCTCTCTATGTGCGAGTACTCCGTTCCAAATACTTTCCCCATACGGACTTCCTTGGCTCCTCTCTTGGCCCCCGACAAAGCTTCCTAGAGAAGTATTTGGGGGGCCCACAATCTCCTGGAAAAAGGGTTGGGCTGGAGGATTGGAAATTGCTCATCTTTCAACATCTGGACCGATCCCTGGCTTATTGATAAGTATGGTATGCTGGCCACATCCCCCGCCCAACCAGGTCTTGAAGACTCCACTGTTGATTGCCTCCATTTGGACCGGAGTTTAGGGTGGTGTGTGGAAAATATCCAAGATTGGTTTAACAAAAGAGACCAAAGAATTATCCTCAGTATCCCCTAGGTCCCTGATGTAGGCCCCGACCATCTATTCTGGACCAACGATACCTCAGACGATTACATGGTGAGATCTGGGTACAGACTGGCTCTTGACATCCGCTCTTTGAGAGTGACGAGGGACCATAGAATACGGTTTACAAGCTCAATGTCCCCCAAAAAATCCACCATTTCTGGGGGTAGTTATGCACGGGCACCCTCTCTACAATGATCCTTCTCTCCTTTCATCATATGGCTAGTGCCGAGTCTTTCCCTTTCTGCCTGAATGTCCCAGAAACACCTTGGCATGCCAACATTCTCTACCCGGGAGCTAAGGAAATTTGGAATAAATGGGGCCCGGCTTCGGAGGCCTCCCTAGACACCACATCTGACTTCCTCGGTCTTCTGATGCATTGGTGCTCCACTCTTTCATCGTCTACTACTGGTTTTCTTTTCACCCTGGCTTGGATCATTTGTGTTCGGTGCAACGATTTGGTTTTCCACCATGTCCATAAAACCCCTGACTTCTTGGATTGAACGAGCAATTTCATGGATGGAGGGCTGGAAGGACCACAATGGAAACTGTATGTTGGGTGTTACAGCCTCTTGTCCCCCTCACTAGACCCCCTCCCCAACGGAAGGGAGGATTAAGCTTAACGTGGATGATTCTCTCCCCAAAGATGGGCCAATTTCCCTTGGCCTTCTAGCTTGAAATCATCTGGGGTGGATCATTGCAGAAAAATATGAATCACATCATGCCCTATGGGAACCTACAGTTGTGGAAGCCTATGCTATCCTTGCAGTTATGACGCTCGCAATGGAATGTGGATGGGATGATATCATCATTGAGTCTGACTGCCTTACTGTTATCAATGCTATTAACCACCATGACGCCAGACTCCATCCTTTTGGCCTCATCATCAGGAGAATCCGCTCACTTTTCCAAGTCTTCTCTTGTTTCACCTTCTCCTTTACCAAAAGGGAAGGAAACAATGCAGCCCACCATCTTGAGGTCTCAGGCCCCTTCGATGTCAACCAGTAATGGCTGGACAATTTCCCTTCATGGCTCTACTTATGTACGGTTGGGGATCTTTATCATTAATATTATCTCTCTTTCCAAAAAAAAAGTGTATTCTTGATATGAATTATGTTGTTATACACATCAATGAATCTTCTTACTAAACATCATGAGTTTAATGTAATAGCATATTCATTTCTTTATGGATTATTCATTTAGAAAAAATAAGATCCATTTATTATTTTTTATTGCATTATAAAACTAATTCTCTATTAATAAAATTCAACAAATCCTTATAATGTGAATTTAAATTATACTATTTAAGTGAAAAATATATATACTAAAATTTACAATAATTTAGTAATCAGCGAAAAATAAAATATCTAGAATTGGGATATTTAGAACATTTTGGTCTCCTAAAAAAATCACACTAATGAAATACTAAAAAACTTAAAACAATAAATTATTATATATATATATATTTTTGAGAATTAACATTATGAACATTAGTGAAATTATAGTGAATTTTCAAAAATAAAAATATTATGTTTTTATAGGATATCAGAAACCTATGTGACCATTGGAAATATGATTATTTGAATAATAACTAATTAAAAATGTATAACCATACTATTGGAATTGTATGATAATTATTTGTTTATTGGAAAACTATTTCGGTGTCTTATCAAATAATTGGAGGAAATTATGTCAAAAAATAATGATAAAGTATTATTTATGATAAAAAATAATCAAAAAATTAACTTTTTATTGTATTTTTGAATAACATAATAATTTTATTTTTATTAAAAATCACTTTTTCATATCATTAATATATAAAAAAATTTATTTCCAATATATACATTTTAGTAATATATACAACTATATTTAAATTAATATAAATTTTTATAAAAACTATCTTATATTTCTATGGGTTATATATTTTATCATAACATAAAATAATTATTTTCAATAAATGAAGATTTTTTTAAAAATGAATTGTCAATATTTTTTTTATTATTTTCATTAAAAAATATTTTTTTTTTGAATAATTTTTTTTACAATAGGTAGATTTATTTTTTTCTTTTATTTCAAAAAAAGTTAAAATTTTTATGAACAGTGAAGAATGCCAAAATAATTAATTTTATCTTATATGTTATATATCGAATTTTTTTTTTCAGAATGGATGAAGTTAGAAACCATTAAAACTAATTCATATTTTGAAATTAATATTAATAATAACATTAATAATCACTATTTTATAGTTTTTGGTAGAAGGAATAATCTAATGAATATTTTATTCAAAGACACATTTCTCTTTAAAATATAAGTGCAACCCATCACAAACCCACATTTCCTGACACAAAAATCTTCATTAAACATAAAAATAATATATAATACATACATATAATTCATAACTTTGTATTTGAGGTTCCATTATCCTCAATGGATCATCATTCAAGTGCATAGATCAATTACTAATGGTGTCATCCCAAGGAGTAATATATGAAATCATAATCACAAAGAATCCTTTCAATTACGTTAAACATTCTTCAAAAACTTCCTGAGAATCTATTTTATATCTACTAATAAAGTGAAATTTTTATCAAAATTATTTGGAATTGTTATTATATTAAAAGAATCATTGTATCTACTTTCCACTATCATATTCTAAAAGTAAAATTCCACATGTATTATTGTATGTTCACCACCTCCATGGAATAATTATATAACTTTTTATTCACCGAATTTAAGTGTGGTTATATTAACAATGTTATATTTAAATAATATCACTATATATATATATATTCCATTACCCATTATAGAATGAAAAAATAAACATAATGTCTTAATGAAATGGATTAAGTTCAACATGGAATGAAAAATCACCCATTTGACATAACAATTATATGAAAACATTCAAACACTGTGAATCTTGTTTATTTAGATGATTAAAATATGATAATTAAATAATATTAAATATATGTAATGGAATTACATCCCCAAAATTAACCATTTCTACTTACATTCCAATCTTATAAGTACATCCACATTTACCAAAAAAACAGATTCCATAATAGAACCATGAAATGAACAATATTTGGGTGATGAACATGAAAACAATTTCTTCACTAAATAAATAAAATAAATTTAAAACAAAGATAATATGGATATTATAATTTTTTTTGGACCAATGTATTTAAAAATCATAATATTATTATCAAGATCTTAGAATCTTGTTTCAAGACATCCATGACCGTGAGGAAAGGGAACTACTTAACCAACCATATTTTATTTTTGTTTATACTTCTTCTAGATGATATTAATATATAGTTCTTCAAACATTCCAATCTCAAGATATATATTTTCATCATGTTCTCTAAAAAATATCTTCTTTCAATAAAATTGAATAATGGGAACATCTATATTTGTAACATAATGGCTTGTAAAAGAGCATAAATGAATTAATAATCATTAATTCCTCAAAATAGTCATATTTCGTGAAACGTTTTTAAATTTATAAAAAAATAATATTTTATTATTTCATTATCTAATGAATCAATAGTAATGTTGTTGAAATTTTTTATAATATTTTTAATTATATGGAATTATATTGAGACTGAAAAATATGACGGCGCGATATTCTGAAGCCAGGAGTGCCCAGAATTATCTGTCGATGTTTTGTTATGCTTTAATTATCACGCGTAAACAGTTTTCCTATAAATGTGGAATAACTCAGAAACAGTTACTCAGATCAGAAATCTAAGGGAAATGTTGCACATAGGATGTTTTTTTTACAATAGGTGCGACTTGAGTTTAGTCTCCGCGTACCTCTTGTGAGAATACCCAAAAATGGCATAACCCTAAATAAAATAATTAAATAAAGTTATTTTATTTTTCAAATGCTTATAACTCACAAATCATAACACAGATTAAAAATCTGAGACCACCACAAAACTCATGAGGGGATTATTTCTTTAGTAAGATACTAACATTGTCCGGCATGGGCCACCTTTCAATGTTAGTTTTTTTACGTTAATAAAATAATTAAGTGAAAAATATTTTATTGTAAAATCCATAACTTTTAAATGGTAACTAGGATTGGAAATCTAAGAGTATCGTTGGGTTCGTTGGGGAGTGTTTCACTTAGCCAGATCCTAACCTCCACCGGTGTGGGTCGAGGGTGACTATCAATAATTTTCTGAACTTTGTTTCGTGTATGTTCAGTAAATGCGCGAGCCGAATTTTTTTACTTTTCAACTGGTGCTCATAATTGAAATTTGAGGATAGTGTTAAACATGCAACATCGATATTCGCTTAAGGATACCCTCACCACGACCACCATAGGTCAAGGGTGGAAATTAGTTTTTGGACATTTCATGGTAGAAAATAAAATAAACATACTTTATTTTAATTTTGAAATTGAAACCTCCCATTTGAAACATGCAGGTGGGGACCACGCGAGGGTGATCAGATATTTTTTATGGGGCATTAAATACCCAGTTACCCAAAATTTGTAACCACATTCCACTTTAATTAACATGATTCATTAATTTAGAATTAATGAGTTAACATTAACTCTTGTATTCCTCCAAATAAAATGTGCCAACTTAATTTAATTAATGTACAAACATTAATTACAGTATTTCATAAGATTATTTATTTTGGAACGCCCCCCCCCCCTCACTAGAAAAGGGATTGAAAATGTAGGGGAGAGCATTGGAGTGTTGGAATGATCTTTCTTCAATAAAGGATATCATCCAATGAAGAACTACATTCAGAATCGAAGAATGAGGACCCGGCCTTGGAGCGTCTTGCAGGAGTGACGAACACCAACATCAATCTTCAACGACTTCATCTTCTTTCTCATGCCACCTCCAGTGGAAAATTGAGGTAGGGGTTAGTTTTTAATACGGACACAGATCCCTGGACCCAAGGATCACGAATGTGTGATCATTTTATTTTTTTGTCTTCGAACGAAGCCGCCAAGGTTCGCGGAAGAAGGAGGCGGTCGGCACGTGGCCACCCACGAGGAAGGAAGGGAGGTGGGCGTCCGTGCCATAGGATGATGAGGAAGTAACAGCCCATCAGCCACAATGGGGTAGTATGGCGGTAGTCATTCGACCAGATGTGTGACGGAGCGGTGGCATGCATCTGTGCCGTCAGTGGAGAAGGAGGTCGCGACCGCTTTGTCGTGGCAGAGGCTGAAGAGCGGTCATTCATGCCAGCCGTGGAGGAGTAGCGGCGCACGACCATGCCGCTGGGAGGAGGACAGGTCGTAACATCGGTTGGCCGGAACATCGACCGACCATTGTGGTTCGGTGGGACCCAATCGGGTCCTATGGTGTTGGAAGCCCCTAAAGGCTCTACCCGTTTCCATTCCGAACGGATGGGGGAAGCTCCGCCTTCAGCGCCAACTCGGGCAGACCGCACCACCGTGTCGCGCCACTAGATCGCGGAAGTGGGTCTTGACCCACGATCGTGCCCACGGGCTGTGGCCAGCATGGGACATGCCACGCCCAATGCGTTGGGTCATGCCATGGTCCAGCGGGCCAGGCCCATTGCAGCTGTAATGCCCCGACCCCAGAATCTAGGAGCCGGAGCATTATTTTAATACATTGGCATGATTACAAGGAATCAAGTCCTGAAGGATCGATATGTTTAGTAGTCATGGAAACAAGATACATACATAAGATCAACACTATAACATGAAAAGAAAAATAACACGAATTTATTCCATTAGAAACATCCAAGCTTCAAAAATTATTCCTGTAAGTCACTCATAACTAACTTCTTCATATCCTGAGAAAATAAAACATGATAAAGGGGTGAGCTCAAACACTTATTAAGAGTAAGCAATACAGAAGAAGATAACATAAACATTATTCATGGTGAATAATTGAAAATACATCCCTTGACAAATAATTAACATAGACACTTTATGGTAGGAATATGAGCTGAGTAACTAATTCCATAATAAAACATAGTCATGGGTATTCTACAAGTCGGATAAACACATGAAATATCAATAGATAATCTCCTCATGATGGAATACATAATGCCTAAAATCATAACCACATAGTCATGGCCTCGTGCCAAGACTACAAATAATATTTTGTCAAGGCCATGTGCCAAGACACTCATTTGTCTCACGAGACCTACCGATGCATCGAGGAGCTATAGCGGGCTCCACCCATCACTTAATAAGTACAATTCACTTCTAATATGACAATTTTGAAACATAACATAAACATTCGTATTAATATGAGAATAATAAATTTCAATACTTTATCCACAAACCATGAATGGTATTAAAAATAGCATATCCACATTCAATAAAAATTAATTCAATACAATATGGAAGATTGTATTATAATAAATTAACCTCAATCGAAAATAATTAAGGATGTTGACATAGATGAAAATAATCTTCAAAACTATTTTGGATAAATATCCCCATTTTTCTTGAAATCATATAAAAGTCACACTATTTGTCAAGTAGCCGTTTAAAATAGATTTTTGAATCAGGGTGTCCCATACAAATTTGAAACAATTAAAAATAAATTTTCATTTTAAAACCTTAGTGTCTATATAAATAAATACTTAAAACCATTTTTAAAACATGGACATTAATGAGAAATATTTAGAAAAATAAATCATTAAAACATTTAAAATGATATTTTAGTTAGCCTTCCTAACCAAAGGAGAGACACTTGAATATAAATAATTGAGGTAATCAAAACATTATAATATCGTAAGAATAAATGAATTAAAAATATTATATGTCAAATTACATTATATACACCATATAAAAGTGAATTTGTGTATAACAAGAAATAAGTCTCAATGGAATGTAAATTGAGATGAAATCTCTTATAAAGACCGTATCCTTAGGTTAAGGATAAATCATGGACATAATTATGTGTGAAAAATATAAATACGCTCAATATTATTAGATATTCAGTGTAAAACAATCAGAGGAAATACCCAAATATTCTTGTAAAAACAAGACCAATGAATTGGATTTTTTACTCAATAAATGGAGATTGAGTAAAAATTACTCTTATCAAGTTCATATAGATGAGTTGAGAATTTATAAATGGAGTGATTATGTGTATATAAATTATATCCACATAAATGGGAGTGGAAATTACTATAGAAATAATAAATATTGATTCCACACATAATCATGGAGTAAAATAGTCAATGAATTATGCGTAAAGTCCAATGAGTGGAAATTGAAATTTGAAATTCCCTTACAAATTTGGTAACATATGAAACATACACCCCATGAAAGACGTATCATAAAATGATGATTTAAATATCCATACATTAAATTATATTACAAAAAGAATACAATCATGGGTAGTACATACTCCACACAAAAGGAAATAGTGGCCAATATAGCATGAATCTCACTGGAATGAAATTGAGATTAAAAACATTACTTCGTTGTAATCAATCGAGTCGTATGAAAAAATTTAATAACCAAAAAATGAATCACATAATACCATGAATTTAAAATAATCATGGTAATATATATATAATTTAAGTACACAATACACCACATGCCAAAAATAAGTGGCGAACAATGGAAATTTCACGGAATTAAAATTGAGATAATAACCCCCTTACCTAATTTCTGACTTGTCTTGTATGTTCCTTGTTCTTCATTAATAATAAACATAATATAATATCTACTTGATTAAGAAAATTTTTCAGTTTTATTTTTCCTTTTATATCTCTTATTTAATTTCTATTAGAATTAGTTATTTATTTGATTTCATAATAGATATTTTATCGATGTTTGGAACATGAGTCAAAAACGAACTTGTTATAATTACTATTTTTCTATGTGGTAAAAATTAAATTATCTACAGAATGATATACATGATTTTTAATATCATATATATATATTATATATCCAGTATATATATATATTTATAATAGTACATAACATTTAGTGATAAGAAATGAAATGTACTGTTCATGGAGACGGTAAGTCGTACGTACGCATGAACGCTACTTTCATTTCTATTTTGTATTTTAATGGAATTTAAACATAATTATTCATTAAAATATTATAAATCCTGTTTAATATTATATATAAAATCATTAATTACATCCTTTAATCATCTAACATAAGGCATTAATGAGTCATATCATTTTGAGGGAGCAGTATTCTATACTTCCTCAAATGAAATTATCGTGTTTTACCCGTAATGGAAACAATAAAATAATGATATAAATGGAAAATACAGAATCATAAATAAAACATAAACATAATATATATATATATATAATATAAATAATGTTCCATCTTAATGGCCACCATGAGCGGTATGAGATAATCGAACAATCATCGTTTCGTGAGACGTTATTTTTCTATCAACAGAAACAATATGTTTTTCACCCATTAGATGGAGGTGTGTGAAAGTTTTGTTCGAATACATATTATAACAACATCCTAGTATAATTATTATACTGTTGTTTTTATAAAATAAAATAATAAAAGTCTTTAGGGGGTTTTAGAAGTAAAATAAAACAAAATAAAACAACAAAATTTAAGAGAAAGCATTACCTTTAATTTGGGTAACTTCCTTTGGTTTGAACTAAAAGGACTTATTTAAGTTCCTTATTCCTAAGGTGAGGCTTTTAGGAGGAATAGGGGGATCATGAGAGATTATTTTGGCAGGGGTTGGATGAGCCAATGGGTTTGATAGGTTTGTGGAATGGGTTAGAAGTGGTTTCCTTTTTTAAGGGGGAGGAGGGGCTCTTTAGGTACGTGTGAAAATATTATTTTATTATACAGTGATATTCGGTATATAAAAGTCCAAAAATAATTAAAGACGATGTTAAGATAACTCATGGTCGAAGTAAAATTATCCAATAAGAATTTTTAGGTTTTGAATATTATTTTATTATTAATAATCATATTTTTTAAAATAATTTATTATAGTTGTAAATAATACATCATTATTATGTCATAAATAATTAAATTTATATGATGAATAAAAATTATAAATAAATTACCATAATGTAGGAAATTGTTTTTTATTTCTAATGATTATTTATAGTCAAAATGATGCCTTATATAAGTCTTTGTAAAAATCGATATACTAAAAGATATTTGTTAACATCATTTTTGTCTTTACTTTAATTAAATTAACATAAAGTGCCATTATCATTCATACGTGGCTTTAGGGGGTCACTAAATCTACCCAAGGATTCCCATGGTCAGTCATGACTCATCAAATAATCTTAGGACAAGTTTTAAGGTAATTTTTTATTATTATAATATTCCTTTTACCTTAAATTTCCCTCTTTACCTTTTACTACTGTAAATAAAAGTCAAAATATACTATTCACCAAAAAATATTTTCATCTTATTGAACCAAATTATACATAATAATAACAAAAATTTATTTCAGATTTTCAAAATTCAATTCACAGGAGCCTCTAAATTTCATTTAAATGCAAAAGTCAGATTTTTAACTACTACTTAGTGGTTTAACAATTCATAAAAAATTGAATTTTTTCAGAAAAATACAAAAACTTCAGCCTATGAAATGTTTGATATTACGAATTCCAAAATTATTTCTATTTTACCAAATTAAAAATGAATAAGTTGGATTAAATAATTTAAAATTAATTCTCATTGTCAAAACAAGTAGCGTTTTTTAAGAAACAAAAACTATCAAAAGATTGACATTTGTTTATGTATAATTTCTAAGTGAAATTAATTCTAATGAACAAAATTTGATTAAACGGTAAAAATATAATCTAATTACACTTGAAAACCAATATTAAATATAATATATCCATATACAAAAATTATATTGAAAGGTAGTTTTGAATTAAAATACATTATTTCTCACTATTCATAAAAAATGAATATTATTTGAAAAATACCAAAAATTTACCCAATGTAAATTTTGAAGTCCTGATTCTAAAAAATAATTTTATTTTGTCAAATGGAACATATAAAAGTTACCAAAACTATATTTGAAGAGGTTTCTCCATTAAATGGGTGTAAATCAACCCTTTAATGTAAATTACGTTTAAAATTAGATTAATTCAAACTTAAGCCTCTAACTTTTATTGGATAAATGTAAAAATATTTAATCAACATATGTAATCATTTTGTAGTCAGTTGTGTTTATTCCCTCCATTACAAAAGTTAGGTGTGAACTTCCATTTAAAATTTTAATTTTTTATAATTAGAGTGTAACGTAAGATTTCAATAAAATTCATTTCTACGTATCAGGTATAGCATAAAACATAGTGTCCCCTTTAATGTAGAATTAATATTTAGTCTATAAATATTAATAAATATGATAAATTTCATGTTATTTATTTACCTGGGATGTTACATCCTTCCCCCATTTTGGGAATTGGTTCTTCGCAATTTTAAAACTGGGCTTGGAAACTTCATTAAATGTCCCACATAGGAAGAGTCAGTAAAACTATTACTTTAAAAGAAAAAAAGAAAAGTACAAAGGACACCTGAGATAACCCATACTAGAATTCCATGTAGGAATACATGGATGTTGAAGATAAACTAAGTGTCAGGTTATGATGTAGAGGGATAGAAAACATTATCAGTAGAAAGTTAACATCAATAAAACCACAAACTTGTGATGGGATAAATGGTCATTAGTTTCCCAGTAGGAAAAGTAAAAAGATAAAGATTTTTTTTGTTTTATGTTCCATTTCATAAAGTTAAGGAATTTTTTATGAGATTTACTAAGAACACAAAGAGATATAATTACTATTTAAGTAGATTTTCATTCTTTAATAAATTTCTACCTCCAAGTCATCTTTTTTTCAAACGATGAGTATTCCAGATTACTTGGTCACACCGGAAGAGCTTGAATCAACATCTAGAGAATCACATGATCCACAAAGGATAAATAATATATTTACCTTGTATTTAGTGATTAACCACCACCAAAATGGTTAGTACAAGATCAGACTATCCCCAAAAAGGATAATCCTTTAAAGAAAGAAATACTAATCTTAATTTCTAAAATTAAACCAACAATACCCAAAATTTAAATAAATACCATTCAATAAACAATTGTCATTAAAATCATTAAATATAGTCTAAAATATTATTTAAACCCAAAACATAGATGAATTTGGTTATGTAGTCTTCCACATTAAATTGTATCTCTAAATGACATCGACTACCATTAAAGTCACATACTCAAAAGTAATTAAAATAATCATATATTCCCTATGATAGGTTAATAATTTTAATAAATAACCCAAAATATAGATAAAAATCCACCATTACTCTTCAAAAAAATCCCATAGTATTCTGTTATCCTTAGGTATATAGTGTGCCCAACAGAGCGAGCATGTTCTAAAATAGCATCTTCCATTTAATCACCAAATCGTTTTTCTATACTAAGGATATCCTTTTGATAAGACATAAGATCCCAAATAAACTTATTATTGATCATTAAAACCATTTAACTAAAAATAATTAGTCACACAAACCAGGGACATCACATAGTCCAGTGGTAGGCGATAAATCTCAATCGCATTATGGTTGTGGGATAGATTCCCACATCTTTGTCCGACGCGACGGGTTTTCACACAGTCTACATGTTTTCATTTTTCAAAAACTATAAAATTTTGTAATATCCCAAAAAAATGAGATAGATTCCTCAAAATAACTATAACATAAGTTCATCACAAATGTTGCCTCATACCTTTCTTTTTCATTCCAAAATTTAATAACTTATAATTTTATCAAACTCAATTATCATATAATAGCAAATGGTTATTTACAACTATATCCACAGGATAAAAGATAATTCTTCTTCAAATATAATTTTCAAAAGAAAAAATGTAGGGTTACAAATACAAGAGAAAAGTCTTCAAAAGTAATCCCTTCAACAAAGAGTATTAAAACTTTTTAAACATTTCTAAATCCATATATTTCAACATAACATCTATCTTGACCAAGAGGATATCCTATAGAATAGAGCATTAATTCAGGTAATTTTTAGGTCCCTTACATTTAAATAAAATGACTGTTAATGGATTCTTAGGAAAATTTTTATTTTCTTCTATAGTAATCTTCATTTTTCCTCAACAATTCTATATATTATGTCCTTATTTACCACACATAAATAATTTCTTTGTTCTATTAAGACATCTTCCTGGGTGTCTACTTCCACATTTCCTACATGATGGAAAATGAGCTTTCTATTTTTCATGGTCTTCACTCCTGAAGCTCTTATCATATACCACTTTTCTCTTACTTTTAGAGTCCAGGAGTTGGTTAATATATATTTTATTGATAATATTTTCTAAAAATTGATTCAACATGAACATGATATCCTTTACGCTAGTCAAAATCCAATTTTTTTCTCATTTCCACAAATGTTCAAACCTTGTACATCATACTCAAAGTTACTATAACTTCCTTTTAATCCATCCATTGACTAATACTATAAAACATTGTGTGATTAATTATAGTCATGAAATAATTTAGAGAATATCATGACACCTTATTTTCAATTTAAAACATCATAATATAAACCAAGGTCATTTATTCTCATCTTATATTAAAATTCATCAAATCAGTTTATAATGTGAATTTAAATTATCCTAAGCTTATCCCCCGGGAGTGTCATATCCAAGAGTGCGGCAAGGCCCATTTTCATGTACCCGGATACCCTAGGTCAAGCCCAAAATTCCTTGTCGGAGTTTTCAGTCCTAGATACATCTGTGCCAGATCCGTATCTACATGCTCATATCCAGACATAGATGTATTTCTTGGAAATTACACAAAATCTCTATATTAACATAATTCTAAGAAGTTATTTTATACTAATCATCATGGTCTATCTTAGGGTAATGTGCTCTAATCATAGTTTATCTAAATCTATTTTCAAAGTATTGCACTACACTTCCTCTGATAAAAATTTCAACGCCAAGACCCTAGAATCAATGAGTCGGTGAATTATTTTAATACATTAGCATGATTAGAAGGAATCAAGTCCTGATGGGCCAATTAGTTTAGTAGTCTTAGAAACAATATACATCCATAATTTCAACAATAAAACATGAAAAGAAAAACAACACTAATTTATTCCATTAGAAACATCCAAGAATCCAAGATTATACCTACAAGTCACTCATAAATAACTTATTCATATCATGGGAAAATAAAACATGAGAATGTGGTGAGCTCAGACTCTCAGTAAGATTAAGTAATACAGCAGAAGATAACATAAACATTTGGCATGGTGGATAATTGAAAACACATTCCTTTACAGATAATTAATATGGAAACTTTATAGCATGAATATGAGCTGAATAATAAATGTCATAATAAAACATAGTCGTGGGTATTATAATAGTCAAATAACCACAAGAGATGTCAATAGCTAATCTCATAATGATGGAATGGATAATTCTGGACATCATAACCACATAGTCAAGGCCTCATGCCAAGACTACAAATAAGATTTTGTCAAGGCCTTATGCCAAGACACTAGTTTGTCTCTAGAGATCTACCGATGCATTGGGGATCTATATTGGGCTCCACCCATCACTTACTAAGTCCAATTCATTCCTCATATGATATGTTTGATACATAACATATTCATTCATATTAAAACTAGCAAACAAAATGTCAAAACTTTATCCACAAACCATGAATGGTATAAAAAATAGCACATCCACAGTAAAACATAATTCATTTAATACAATATGTAATATTGTATTGTAACAGATTAACCTCAATAAAAAATAATGAAGGATATTGACCTATATGAAAATAATTGTCAAAACTATTTGATAGAAATGTCCCTCTCTTTCTTGAAAACATTTACAAGTCACACTATTTGATAAGAAGCCATTTAAAAATAGTTTTTTGAATCAAAGTGAAACATACCACTTTGAAACATTTAAAAGGAATTTTAATTTTGAAGCTTTAACTTCCATATAATTAAATCTTTAAAGCCCTTTTTAAAACATGGACATTAATGAGAATGATTTAGAATAAAAAACATTTAAAATTATATTTTAGTTAGAGTTCATAACCAATAGAGATACACTTGATTAAAAATAATTTATGTAATCAAAAAATTATAATATCTTGAGAATAAATGGATTCAAGATATAATAAGTCAAAGTACATTATATACACCCTATAAAATTGAATTGGTTTATAACAAAAATGATGTCTCAATGGAATGTAAATTTAAATGAAATCTATTATAAAGATTGTATCCTTAGGCCAAGGATAAATCAAGGACATAATTATGTGTGACAAATATAAATACACTCAATATGATTTGATATTCAGTGTAAATCAATCGGAGAAAATTCACACACATTCTTGTAAATACAACACCAATGAATTGGATTTTTATTTCAGTAAATAGAGATTGAGTTATAATTACTCTTATCATGTTCATATCGATGACTTTTATCAATGGATTGATTATGTGTATAAAATTTATATCCACAGAATCGGGGAGTGTAAATTACTACCCAAATAACAAATAGTTATTCCACACATAATCATGGATTAAAATAATCAATGAATTGTACGTAAAGCCCAATGGGTGGAAATTGAAATTTGAAATCCCCTTACTGATTTGGTAACTTATTAAACGTACACCACGTTAATGAAGTATCACACAATGAAGATGTAAATACCCATACATTAAATTATATTACAAAAATAATAAAATCAGGGTTAGTACATACTCTACACAAAAGGAAATAGTGGCCAATATAGCATGAATCTCATGGGAATAAATGTGAGATGAAAACACTTACTTCATTGTAATCAATCGAGTTGTATGAACAAAAGATAATAACCACAAAATGAATCAAATAATACCATGAATATAAAGAGTATCATGATAATATATATAAAATGGAAGTACACAATACACCACATGAAACAAATAAGTGTCGAACAATGGAAATCTCACACAATTAAAAGTGAGATAAGAAACCCCTTACCTCAAGTATGACTTGTCTTGTATGTTCCTTGTTCGTCCTGAATAATAAACATAAGTTAATTTATAATTCATTAAAAAAAATTCAATTTTATTATTCCTTTTATATCACTTACTATCTTTCTACAACAATTAGTTATTTATTTGTGTTCATAATAGAAATTTTACCGATGTTCGGAACATGAGACAAAAATGAACTTATTATAATTAATAATTTTTCATGTGGACAAAAGTCCATTCTCTCCAAGAGTGAAATAAATGATTTAGATATCATATTTTTTTATCCAGTATATATATCTATTTATAAAAGTACATAACATTTAGATATAAGAAATGAAATGTACCATTCATTGAGACGGTAAGTCGTACGTACGTATGAACGCTACTTTCATTTCTATTTTGTATTTTAATGGAATTAAAATACAATGATACATATTAATATTATAATTACAGAAAAATATAATATATAATATCATTAATTACATCCTTTATATGACCCACATAAGTCATTAATGAGTCCTATCATTTTTAGGGGGCAGTAGTCCACACTTCCTCAAATGAAACTATCACGTTTTACACATAATGGAAACCATAAAATAATTATATAAATGGAAAATAAAGAATATTATAAAAAATATAAACATAATATCTATATCATATATAAATAAAGCTTCATCTTAATTTCCTCCATGATAGGCGGTAGGAGATAATTGAATAATCATGATTTTGTGAGGCGTTAGTTTCCATCCACAGAAATAGTATGTTATTCACCCATTAGATGGAGGTGTGTGTAAGTGTGGTTCTAATACTTCTCATAACAACATCATAGTTTATTAATTATAATGGTTTTTTTATAAAATAAAGTAATAAAAAGTGTTTATGGGGTTGGTGAAGTAATATAAAACTAAATAAAACAAAAGCATTTAATAGAAAGCATTACCATTAATTTGGGTAGCTTTCATTAGTTTGAACCAAAAGTACTTCTTGAAGTGCCTTATTCTTAAGGGGAGGATTTTAAGAGGAAGACAAGGTCTTGATAGATTATTTTTTAGGGGTTGTATGATCCAAGAGGCTTGAGAGGTGTGTGGAATGGGTCAGAAGTGGTGTCCTTTTATAAGGGGGAGGAGGGTCTCTTTATGAAAATGTAAAAATATTATTTTATTATATTGTGATATTCGGTTTCTAAAGGACCAAAACTAATTAAAGTTGATTATAAGATGATTCATGGTCGAAATAAAATCATCCAATAAGAATTGGACAGGTTTTGGATATTATTTTAATATTAATAATCATATTTATTTAAATCATGTATTTATGAAGTAAATAATACATCATTATTGTGTCATAAATAATTTATTTTATATTATGTATAAAATTTATAAGAAAATTACCATAATGTAGGTAATATTTTTATCTTTCCAATGATTATTTATATATGAAAATATGACTTATATAACCCTATGTAAACATTGATATACTAAAAGATATTTGTTAAGGTCGGTTTTGTCTTTACATTAATTTATTTAAAATAAATTGTCATTATCATTTTTAAGTTGCTCCATGGGGTCCATAAATTAACCCAATGATTCCCATGGTTGGTCATGACTCATCCAATATGGTTAGGACAAGTATTAAGGTATTTTTGTATTATTATAATATTTCTTTTACCTTGAATTACCCAATTTACCTTTAACTGCGGTTAATAAAAGTCAAAAGTTACTATTCACCAAAAATTATTTTCATCTTATTGAACAACATTTTACTTACTAATAACAACCATGTATCTCCGATTTTATAAATTCAATTCACAAAAGTGGTAAAATTTAATTGAAATGAAAAAGTCAGATTGTTAACTAGTACTTAGTGGTTTCACTATTCATCAAAATTTGATGTTTTTCAGAAAAATATCAAACCTTCAGCCTAAGATATATTTGATCTTCTAAATTAAAAAATGATTTCTATTTTACCAATTTCAAAATGTAGAAGTTGGTTTAATTAATTTAAAATTAATTCTCGTTGTCAAAATAAATAGCATGTTTTTAAGAAACAATAACAATCAAAAGATTGACACTTGTTTATGTATAATTTCAAAGTGAAATTAATTCCAATGAACAACATTGGATTAAAGGTTAAAAAAATATCTAATTAAACTTAAAAAATAGTTTAAAATATAATCTAACCATATAAATAAATTAGATTAAAATTCAGTCTTGAATTAATATATATTATTTCTCACTATTCATAAAAAATGAATATTATTTGAAAAATACAAAAAATTTACCCAATGTAAATTTTGATGTCCTGATTCTAAAGACGAATTTTATTTTTTCCAATAAAACATAAAAGAGTGACCAAAACTAGACTTAATGTGGGTTCCCCATTAAAATGCGGTAAATCAACCCTTTAAAGTAAATTATGTTTAAAATTAAATTCATTCACATTTTAAGACTCAAAAATTTATTGTATAAATGTAAAAACATTTATCAAACATATATAATCATTTTGTAGTTAGTTCTATTAATTCCCACTATTACAACGACTAGGTTTTAACTACCATTTAAAATAGTAATATTATATTATTAGCGTGTAATTTATGATTTCAAAAAAAAACCCATTGTTACGTAGCGGGTATACCATCAAACATAATGTCCCCTTTAAAGTATAATTAATATTTAGTTCACGAATATTAATAAATATGAAAAATTTCATGTTATTTATTTACATGGGATATTACAGCAGACCATGCCAACCGGGTCGAACCTGATTCGGGTTGGGTCGACCCGAATGAGTTTGGGTCTTCCCAAGCCGGGTCAGACCAGACCTAGGCCCATTCGAACCGAGTTTCACCTTTTTTGCCGTAACATGAGAACCGGGTGTTAGTTTGACGAACGGTTTGCGACACCAGAATCCTAGGATCGAGACGGTCATATTAGTGTTCTATAATTTATTTTGGATAATGTTGGAGTACGGTAGGGTTCGATTGAACCCTGAATCCAACCGAGCCCTTAGAGCAGAAATTCTAATAACATATAGATCGTGCGTCCGATTGATGCACCGTCTATTGAATTGGGTCCCTTATGACATAGTGGACCATTGGGATATTTCATTGCGGGACTTTGGGGTGGTTGAGGTATGAACGATGGATTGGGGACTGGTTCTCTCAATCGTTCTACGTACGAAACCCTGCGACTGGCTGAGACTTGATGATTGTAGACCATTTCGACTCGGAGTGACTCGATAGGCCCAATGGGGAGCTCCTATATCTGTCACTACAAACCCATAGTGGGAAATTCCTTTGTGTGACATGGCAGATCCATGAAACTCGACAGGAGGAGTACCTCAGCAGGCCACGAGGTGGAGCCCCTCTATGTGACGTGGCAAACCCATGGTGGGGAGAACCTCTATATCACACAGCTGAACAATGGTACTCAACAAGAGGAGTACCTCAGCAATCCAATGTTAGTGGGAAGCGCCTCTGTGTGACATGGAAGTCACACTGTACCCGTTAGATGTGGATTTCTCTAACATCTGAGGTGTTCAACGTTGTGACTGGGAAGGTTATTTTTTTATTATCCCTATAGAATCTTATGGCTGGATATTAGAATTCTTAGAAATTTTATGTTGGTCAGATCCTTTGTGGTTCATCGCTCAACAAGCCTGTGTGGGTCAGCGCATACCGATCTTGTGTGGCTCAGATCCTGTGTGCATCAGGGCTCAGCAATCCTTTGTGGGTTAGCGCATACCAATCCTACGTGGGTCATTGCGGGGGTTAGTACCTATCTATCATTTGTGGGTCAGACTCCGTATAATCACCAGTAGTGACTCTTTATGGAATAAGATGATCTTTCATCGTGAGTAATCATCTGTACTTCAATACATCAATGAAAACCTGGGTTGAGCTGAGACTCTGTTTGAACAAAGACTTTTACCTTTGTAGTAATATCATTGTGGATATATCTTTTTGGTAATTTTTCCTTTGTGGTAAAATATTCGTGGTGATAACTCTATGGTACTTTTAGCTTCGTGGTACAATTTTTGTGGTGATATCTATGTGGTACTTTTACCTTCGTGATGTAACCTTCATGGTGTTTCCTGTGTGGTACTTTTACCATCGCGGTGTTACCTTCGTGGTGCTGAATTTGTGGTATTATTCCCTCATGTAGGAGATGAGTATATATTGATAACATAAGTGTATGTATGGGAATATACCTAAGTAGAGTTGATATCTAGTTTTTTGGTTCTCCTTTTTGTAACATTAGGAGACCTACGGGGTCGTGGGGTCCCTACTGAGTATCGTTATACTCACCCCTACATAGGCTTCACCAGCACCTTGTTGTGTCTTGTGCAGACAACGTACAACATTGATTGAGGTTATGGGAGCCAAGACTGGATGGTACATGGATGTGCGCAATTTGTCCAAATGTGACGTGGAGGAGACGGATGGACGTGGAGTACTGAGGAGGCAATCTATACCAACCCTTCAGGTAGAAACCTCGGAGAACACCCCAGTAGCTATTTTACATTTTCATTCAGTTGTACTTGTACCTTTATAGTTGGGCATGTATTCCGAACCCTTTAACTTTCAGAACTCTTTTACTATGGAAATTTACTTTACAGTTGCTTCTGGTTGTGTTCTTGGATAGTGTTTTTATTCCCGATTAAATGTAATGTCTTCCCATTATAAGGAGTTTTCCTTTCGATTCTATTCGCCAGCCTCTAGCCTATGGAAGGCGGACTTGGGGTAGTCATGATATGGGCCCCGTGGAAGAGACATGACTAATTCGTATTAGAGGGGTTCAGTTCTACCGAAGAACTAGGACTCCGATCTTTTCTGTAAAGCGACAATGTTAAGTGATAAGAGTGTGGTTGTTAGTTTGGGGAGTCTAGTGTTTGAGCGGTGGCCGACGTATCCATACACCAGGACCCTGAATTCTGATTTCTGACTCAGTGCATGAAAACACTGATTGCGTGTGTTTTTTGAAATGTTTTTCTTTTGATTTCCTTGGATTCAGATCACAATGTATAACATAATTAATGTGGCACACCTATTCCATATCAGGATGCCACTGTGTAGAAATCCAGCTAGGACTCCCGAGAGAGTACACGATGATGGCCAATCGAGCAATGAGGCCTTGGTGAAGGGCCCTCTGTTGCTCTGATGCTTTCGCCGGGGCGTGCGCATCCGTCTGTGGGGAGGACGGGCTGCTTTTTACCCCGCATTCCCGCTTTCCAAAGGTGGGAGGCATCCGTTCCTTGTTCAGGGACGTCTGCTCCTTGATCGAAACTGGGATGATGGGTTGTCGGTTCTTCCTTCCGTGGATTCCTCCTCGGAGCTCATCACCTAGTCTGGGTCTCCCTCATAGATTTAAGACAAGTTTGTGAAGCCCATTCCTAGTGCCATATCTACATGGATGCCAGTTAATTACGCTGCTTCCATCGAGACGCTCCAAGGGGTCTTATCGGGGAAGCAACCTTCGGTGAGGAGAATGGTCACGTTGGGGCGTCATTGGCATGTCTGTCCTTGGTCCCTCATCATAGGGCTTCTCGAGGGCGTGAAAGCCCGAGGCATCCCACATCAAACGTGGGGAATGTGTACCATCTGAGGTTTTCCTCAGCTTCCCATGTTTAACACGAGGTATGTCGCGTGTTTAACGTCTTGCGGATATGGATCGGGTTGAAGGACACCTAGGGGGAACACCGATATTGGGGCCAGCACGTGCGCGGCTTCCCGGATGCCATGGAGTAGGATGGGGTGGCATGATCGCACCGGGATGTGGCGGCCCAAGTAAAGATCAGGATGGATGGTGTAGTGAGACATGGGGCTTACGTTCTGAGACGACCCAAGAGGGGGAATATAGTTTAATGTCATGCGGGACGAGATACAGTTTAACGTCATGTGGGATGAAATACAGTTTAACGTCATGCGGGACGAGGTATTTGGGGCTTAAGCTCTGAGGCGGCCCAAGGTGGTCAGGGAACCGACATGGAGAGGTCGGGATGACCGGTTGGTGGGCTTGAACCTCGTGGAGGCTTCCTACATACCATGCGTTAGCATGGATCAAAGTCCATGTAGTTCGCTGGGATGGGGCTTACGCTCTAGGGTGGCCCATAAGAGGACGTCATGGTCGATGCGCGCTCTAAGCCCACGTGAGTCATGCTCGGTGTGGGAAACAAGAGGCAGCATGGACCAGACGATCACGTTGCGAAGGGTGCGTCTGTGAAAAGATGAATGGGGATTACATGTTGAGCGGCCCCAAAGAGGAAACAGGGGATTACACGTGGTTAGGGGCCCTTGGTGTCGGGGCTTACTCCAGGGTGGAGGCCCGTGGTGCGAAAAAGTGTAGTGGGAATAGGACTCCACTGGCCTTGGCAGGGGGGAAGTACGAAGATTCACGGGTGCAATCATCCACAAGAAAGGCTAGGGGCTTACGCTCTGAGGCAGCCCTTCCCCCGCGGAAAAACGCCGCTCCAATAAGTAGGATCTCATTCCATGTGAGAAAGAGTCCATTCCCGTGGAGAAGAGTGGGCGTAAAAAATGTCCGAGCTGGGGGGACCCTGCGTGCGAAGCACGGGGTCAGACCACAGTTTAACGTCTTGTGTTAAGGATGAGGTTCTTAGTAGTTTAACGTCCTGTAGCTTGGACGAGGTGGGTTCGCTCCACACCCCTAGGGCTTACATGCCCAACGCCCTCTACCCCTCGTGGGAGGGAAGGCATCGGCAAGGCCATTATAAAGGGGGGCCACAGGGCGAACCACCGGGGGGTGCACGTTAGCGTGGCTATGCGAAGAAGCAATATCCGTTAGCGTGCCTATGCGGAGAAGCATAAGGCAAAGCAACGCAACGGGAAACACGGACCAAGGGACCTTGAGGTTACTTCGCACGAGCCTGGATGACCGTACGGGAAATCAACGCATAGTGCACGCTCCCGGCAGGGGAGACATCAGGTGCCGGTGCAGGGGGGCAGCCAAGGGGCATCAAGGTGAAGGGTCCTAGGCTTTGCGCGCAAAAAAGAAGGTTTGCGCACAAGACACCGGGATGACGCGCAATTGGAGCAAGGGAATTGCGCGCGGAGAGGGAATTACATGCAGGGTTTTGCGCGCACGATAGGGTATTGTGCGCACGAGACACGGATTGCGCACAAGGCTGGAACCCGGGGAAGGGGGAAAATTCACTGAAGCCAGTGGAGTTGCGCGCAAAGGTGCACTCCGGGGCAAGGTTGCGCAAAATGAGGAATTACAAGGAAGTCATCTTACGCGCGGGGGGAACTGATTTGCGTGCACGGGAGTCGCTTCGAATTCCTCAACCCCCAAACCATTTGGGGTCGCATTCTATTTATAGGCGACCTCCGGTGGGGAATCCGGGCGGGGAACGAAATTCTTCGCACCGAGCGCAGCCGGCGCGCAAAAACTCACCGCGCAGAACCGGGGCGCGCAAAGATTGCGCGCCTCATCGGCTCAATTCCGCGAAACCTGGTGATTCTATGCACGCAGAACAATTTTTCGCGCGGATCCTCCTTTATATCGCGCACCACATCCCGGGCCTCCGGATCGGGTCACTGATTCTGAATATGACTTCGCTTCGTCATTTTGAAACTTCCTCCGAGAGTTACAGAATTTTTTCGGCATCAACAAATGCCCCCCCTTTGAATTGGATTGGTGATAGGTCGCAACGATCGGATTACAAGGGAAACGCCGAAGTGCTGAGTCTCCTGGTCAAGTTGTGCGCAAAATTCCTATGGGGCGCGCAAATCCTCCGAACGTGCGCGGAATTTTCTTTATGCGCGGCACGGAACCCTGGCCTCGCCTATAAAAAGGGGTGTTGGGTCCCAAATCTTTACTTTCTCTTTTTCCGCATGATAAGCTCATCGCTCTCATGCGCGAAATCGCTTCCGCGGCTGCGCGTAATAACACTCTGGCAGTGCGGGATTCTCTCTGAAATTCGGCTGTGATTTCGCGCCCATTCGGGATCTTCCACGCTTCGCGTGCCGATTGCATGCTCATCTCCAGGATTTCGCGCAACTTCATCAGATTTCGTGCCGAACTCTCCGATCCCGCGCACTGCATCCTGATTTCACCCAACTCCCGGAAGATTCGAGATGGCTACAAACCGAGTTGATGAGGGGGAAGCCGCTACCCGTAGGACAGAAATGGTGGCGAACGAGGTGGTTTATCGCTCCAAGGTGATTGTCTCCAAAAATCTGACCTTGTTCAATCTGCTGACTCTGGCCCAGAAGACATATCCCTTGTTGGACAACCTCCCGCTCTGGAACTTTGGCATCCTGGAGGAGGTGCCACTGCCGGGCTTCGAGGTGGACACACCGCGGTCTTGAGCGACCCGGGAGGACGAACTTCCTCGCTACAACATCACAAACAATGGCCATCCTGCCAGGGAAACTAGACATATGGACGTATATGTCCTGAACCCAAGGACTAGGACCATTAATGGTGATGAGCCTGTGGAAGAGGATTCTCCAACCCTCTACGCGAGCACGTTCCGTCAAAGCGTCACAGATGACACGAAGGGATAGATGAAGGATTGGGACCTGCGTTCTGGGGGCAAATTCACTAGTGAATGGGCCTGGGCGTTCTGGGTTCTCCATACCAGTGACCAGTTCGGGGACGAACTGCGGTATATCGGCCTGTTCGAGGCGGTATGGACATCGCAGTTCCACTTCCACCGCCAGCCTGAACATGTACCGGAGCTACTCACCCGGTGGTCTCCTGACACCAACACATTCCACCTTCATCATGGGGAAGTCGGTATCAGTCTCTGGGACGTTCACTGCATCGGAGGTATCCCACTGGAGGGTTACCAATACGACGAGTTCGTTCCTCCAAAGAGCACCTGGGGAGACAGGACGTGGACGCCTATGCTGACGTGCCACCTGCTGCAGCTGGCCAAAGAGAGGCTGGGGGTCAAGGACTTCCTGAAGGACATCGCCTACAAGGGCTGATTCAGCCTGTTCCTTGAGAAGGATCCGACCGTTAAGATGCCGGGATGGGGCAAACGGTGCCCAACCGCGGCTCAGAGGAGCAAGGACGGGTCATACTGGAGGACCTTGGAGGCGGGGAAATACCAATCATGGGTCTACCGCGTCATTGAGGCCCGGGACCCGAATGTCCGGTATGCCGGGTTCCTTTCCGCCTTCTTAAGCGGGTGGCTCCTGCCGGTGTGGGACACGAGGAGGGGCATCCGTCCAGCAACACTGGTGATGGCGGGCTCCATGGCCGCCAACAAGCGGTTCAACTTGGGCGTCCCCATACTGGCCAAGCTATATGCCATCCTGGGGCGCATCTCATGAGGGGGGGTCACCTCGGAGAGTATGTGGTCCCTTCCAGATCTTCCATGGCTGGGTGGTGGCTAATCTCGGCGGGTATACATTCCCAAACGTCGTCCGTCCTCCAGGCAACAGTTTGCGGCCGTCCTTGCTAAACATAATAGGGGTGGCGCCAATGATGGTCAATGAGGAGGGCGTGAGGATCCGCATCGACAACCATGCCAATTTCAACTTCAACCCATTCCCCACCCCAGTCGGCCAACTGCTGGACAACGAGCGAGGCTCTCTGGAACAGCAGGAATACTTCCAGAGCATTCGGGGCGGGGTGCTCGTGGCTCTGATCGACAGGAAGGTGATCTGCGAGCCTTACGTACCATTCTGATTCGCCAGACAGTTCAGGTGCCTCCAGCGAATGCCGAAGAAGGTATTCACGGCTGTCTGGCAGGAGAAGAATCCATGCGTCCTGCACCAGATGTGGTTGATGTTTACCACTTTCGGCTCTGGTGATGTCACTACTCTTCCTCCCACCGGGGTTGATTCCGACCTAGCAATCGAATACGCCGAACACTGGACTATTGTGTACCCTGAGGGGCTATTACGCAAGCGCGTCTGACAACTTGAGGTTACTCGCATGGAAACCGGGCGACGGGAAAGAAGGCACGGTGCCGTCGGAAGGGGAGGACCAAGGGCGCTTCAGGCAGCGAGGCCTGCGTAGGCCGGGACTTCGGCAGCGGGGACATCGCATGGTGCTGCCATGTCCTCGTTACCCGCAGGGGGGTCACATTAGGCGGCCAGTGAACTTCCTGAGAAGCAGATAAGATATCTACTCGAACCTTCCCAAGACGCAATTCTCCCGGCACTGTGGTCGGCCTGGATGACCCTGCGGCAATCACTGAGCGTCGAAGCCATCTGGCAGAAGATAATGCAAAATGGGATCCAACTGCCAGTGGTCGGGCTCGTTCGAATTACTAACCGAGTAAACTTCCATCGGAGGCATGCTTATCTAACAGCCATGGATGCATACGCACGCCAAATGGGGCGGCGTGCAGAGCCACCTTTCCTAGTGAAAGTGATGCTCAGCCAGGAGAATGATCCGGAAGCGATGCCGCCGGGAGAAGGCGACAGTGACGAGGAGCCGGAGGGGGAGGAGGAAACCGGAGAGGACGAAGGCGAGGGAGAAGACGAAGAAGAAGAGCCCTAAGGTGAGGGGTCGCAAGGGGCGACCTACCAAGGGAGTCTCCGAGAGAGCGGCGAGATTGCCGGCTCTGATCTTGACATAACCGAGATTCTCGATGATTGTATCTATCTTCATTCATTTCCCTTATTCATCCATTCTCCATTCCAACTTCTAACTCACTTCCCCATCCTACTCAGGAGATGTTGAGTGTTGGACGGACGTCCGCACCAGAGGAGGGAGGAGAGGAACCAGTGGGACATGATGGGGATCTGACACCCTTCATTGAATTAACAAGCGCGGAGGGGTCTCCCCTTACGGTGGCTCCTGCAGCGGCTGAAACACTGGGGACCGACGCTCTGGATTCCCGTAAGTCTCACGCTTCACTACTGGCACTTGGTGGAAAAAGATCATGTCTGACTAGCGTATGCCTTGCGCAGTGATCTCAACACCGGAGGCACATCAGGATGCGGAGCCCAGGCCGTCCATGAGTCGACCAGCGGCGGACATACCACCTCGTTCGGAACATGCTCTCTACACTGAGTCGGCCCCAACAATTGATGAACAGGGGGTGGCGGACATCAGCGGCGCTGTTCCCGAGACGAGGTCGGAAGCTAGTGGAGGCATCATTGCTACTGGGGCAAGAGAAGAAGGTCGCCCGGACGTCGAGGATTCTATTCCTCACGAAGGCGTCCCTGTGGCGGATCCTGCTGCCGATCTGCTGGCTGCCTTCCCCATATATTGACCCGCTGACCCCGAGGAGATAGATGACTCAGACTCAGAGGTAGCCGAGGAGAGCCGGATGACACGACGCAAGGGGTGGAAGTGTATCCAGCACTTCCTCAGACAGCCTCAGTCAGATTGGCTGAGGCGGATGGGATCACTTCAGAACTGGTTGCGCTTCCTGTGCGCCGGAGGGGCTAACGCTTAGCATCTTCATCTGACGGTCCATAATTACATGGCCGAGAAGATACGCGAGAGCAGCCGACACACCGACATTGCCCAGTTCCGGGTAGGATCGGCGAGTGCTCAAGAGCTGCTGAGGGTGGAGTAAGAAGTCCAGCACCTCGAAGGGCAGGCGGCAGATAAGGAGGCCTTCATCGCAACATGATCTGAGCTCGTGGAGAAACTAACGACCCAGCTGGCTGACGCGCAGGAAAAACTAGTGGAGGCAAGTCACCAGATGACTGGACTTCGAACCGAGCAGGCGTAGGCACAAGCTAGGGCTGGCGATCTACGCTCTGTGGTGGTCGATGAGGATAGAGTCTTCAAAGAGCGAGAAGCAGTCCTGGAGGCTACCAGCCAAAGGGTAGCGGTGCTGGAAAGATCGCTTCAGCACTCTGACCCCTAAGG
This sequence comes from Viscum album, assembly GCA_963277665.1. Lineage (NCBI taxonomy): Eukaryota > Viridiplantae > Streptophyta > Magnoliopsida > Santalales > Viscaceae > Viscum > Viscum album. The sequence continues at coordinate 1,646,497,689 of OY728145.1, forward strand.
GCTTTGTTTTTTCCATCTCATGAACTTTTTTGCTTGTACTGCTCATCGTCCCAATCTAATATATGGCCAAATATGCTCATTTGTACCCTTGGTTTAACGCACTCAACCATAGTTTCAAAACGAATAACAACTCATCCCTAGGCTCCTGTGGGTCGTGCCCAACGCAAGAAGTAGAAGATGCTCGTACCATCATTTCGTTCAACTGTGGGGTGTTGACCAAGCTTCAGGCGTCCAAAATTGGGCCTGGACTTCTGAGGAGACCCCAGGCCTATTGATGTGTCGACTTCTCAACGTGCTCTAACACACGAGCGAGGCGATGCCGGGGGCATTGAAATCCATCCGAACATAGGGGGATGGAGAGGAAGGGTGAATCACGCTGCCCAAATTCAGAACCCAATGGGGCACAACGATGGAGGATAACTGTCAACCGTGGCTGAAACACAACATCCATATCATGTTGGGGAGGAATGGGGACAATAAACGAGGGCTGACCGCTGACCATGTTCGCAACACGGGGGATAAATCAAATATCGTCGGTCAGTTTTCTAGAATGTTGGCCCAGGACAGTAGGCGGACCATAGGTCGAGCATCCATACTATTAGGGGGTCTCGTCAAACATGACCAGTCCTCAAGAACATTGGCCCAAGACAGTAGGCGGACCATAGGTCGAGCATCTATACTGATAGGGGGTCTCGTCAAACTTGAAAGGAAATGAGGATCTGAATAAGGGGGATGCAAAGCGTCGAAGGTGGAGTGGTGGTTTGTTCGAACAAAATCCAACACTCCCGAAATTGCGCCACCATGGCGAAGGCGCATTAGGCGGACATACCGACTAGATCACGGGTCGTCCCAATTTTAAGGCGGGACCTCTTTGGTGAGAGAATTGCCGCTTCTCGTTATTATCGTGGGAATCCCGAACCTGCTTGGGGTATATGTCCTGATTACACCACTTCCCATGAAGTCGGGTCGAGGGGCCGACAATAAGGAAGGACGGGGTTCAGTAATCCCTGGGGCAGAACCCTAGACGAAATGTCCGGGTGGTCCTACGTATCTCATTAGGATGACAATCAAGCCACACGTAGTTCTTGAAACATAGTTTAACATCATGTTGGACGAAATACAGTTTAACATCATGCGGGACAAAATACAGTTTAACGTCATGCGGGACGGAATACAGTTTAACGTCATGCGGAACGAAATACAGTTTAACGTCATGCGGGACAGAATACGTCTCATCTGGGGATAAGCACGACACGACGAGTAACCTGACATAAATGAGGACATAATTCCGCACCCCATCGTGAAATCCCGCAAGAGAGAGCGAGTCGTAGAAAGACAAAGAAATGGTCTTAGTTTTAGGTCTTAGAACTCTGAAAAAGAGGATCTTAGTTTTAGGTCTTAGAACTCGACCAAGAGGATCTTAGTTTTAGGTATTAGAACACAGACCAAGAGGATCTTAGTTTTAGGTCTTAGAACTCGGACCAAGAGGATCTTAGTTTTAGGTCTTAGAACTCGGACCAAGAGGATCTTAGTTTTAGGTCTTAGAACTCAGACCAAAAGGATCTTAGTTTTAGGTCTTAGAGCTCGGACCGTGATGATCTTAGTTTTAGGTCTTAGAGCTTGGACTGTGAGGATCTTAGTTTTAGGTCCTAGATCTTGGACTGTGAGGATCTTAGTTTTAGATCTTAGAACTCGAACCAAGAGGAAAGGGGAGAAACAGACACATGGAAAGGCGGTTACAAAACCCGACGTGAATGAGGACCTAAGCCCTACTTACCATGTGCTCTCCGGGGAAATGCTCGAGTCGAGGGACCAAACACGAAGGTAGGTTGGGCCCGCGGGGAAGTGTCCCAGGCGCTCCTACGTATCTCATAAGGATGAGAATCAAGCCATACGTAGTTCTTGGAAGCATCTTAGTTTAAGGTCTTAGAGCTTGGACCATGAATGGGTAAGGGGAGAAATGGACACATGGCAAGGTGGTTACAAAACCCGATGTGAATGAGGACCTAAGCCCTACTTACCATGTAATGTCCGGGGAAATGCTCGAGTCGAGGGACCGAACACGAAGCCGGGACGATATCATCACAGTTTAAGGTCGTAAGGTTTGAACCAACAACACAGTTTAATGTCATATGGTTTGGAACAACAATAGAGTTTAAGGTCATATGGTTTGGACCGACAACACAGTTTAAGGTCATATAGTTTGGACCGATATCACAGTTTAAGGTCATATGGTTTGGACCCACATCATAGTTTAAGGTCATATGGTTTGGACCAACATCACAGTTTAAGGTCGTATGGTTTGGACCGACAACACAGTTTAAGGTCATATGGTTTGGACCAACATCACAGTTTAAGGTCATATGGTTTTGACCGGCATCACAGTTTAAGGTCATATGGTTTGGACCAACACCACAGTTTAAGGTCATAAGGATTGGACCAACAACACAGTTTAAGGTCGTAAGGTTTGGACCAAAAACACAGTTTAAGGTCATATGGTTTGGACCCACAACACAGTTTAAGGTCATATGGTTTGGACCGACAACACAGTTTAAGGTCATATGGTTTGGACCGACAACACAGTTTAAGGTCATATGGTTTGGACAGACAACACAGTTTAAGGTCGTAAGGTTTGGACCTAGGGGCCGGTGAGGGTCCAACCATCAGAAGGGGGACATGAGATGCTAGCTCCCTGCTGTGCTGGGCCCAAAACGCAATGTCCTGGAGACTCCTCATTTCCCATGGGGATGAGGGTCAAGCTGCACGCAACCTATAAAGAAGAGACCCAAGCACATACTCTAGCGCTCAGATCGCGAGAGCCCCGAGAGACACCGTTACGCAGCTTGGTCTGTCTGATGTGCGGGGGTGTACTGAGGGTTAGTACAAGGAGTGTCAAGATTCCACCTTGACATGGTGGGGCGAAACATGAGATGAACCATGCCACCAACATTCAGGGCCCGGGGAACCGGCGTGACGACTGAGGATTACTGCTAACCATGTTCGAAACACAGCATCCTGTCGTGTCAGCCATGGGGACCAACAAATGAGCATCAACCGCTGACCATGTTCGCAACACGGTATTTGTATCAATTTGTTGTCTGAAACCCTCGGGGGCGTTGGCCTGTGACAGTAGGAGAGCCCTTGGGCGTTGTATCCAGGCTGTTCTTGGGGGTCCCTCCGGGTGTGAAGGATGACGGGTGCCCAAATTAAGGGGGACACGAAGCTTGGCGAGTGGATGGAACTTGCCTAAGTCGAATCTGTCACTACAAGTCCTAGAACAGAGTACCCAGAGCACATTAGCAGAACACTGAAGAGGGTCAGAGGGCTCAGTCCGAGAGTGGCCAAAAGATGGCGGATCCCCGGGCAAAAGAGGGGGCGTAATGCCAAACACCTGGGAACCGGGAGATCGTGGGATCTCCTAAGATATGGGGCTAGACCTGACATCTAGGTGTTCAGGCGGTCCTACATATCCCATAAGTATGGTAATCAATCCATACGTAGTTCTTGAAAGAGTCCTTTAATGCCATTGGACATAGGAGGGCTAAATCCTGAGGACAGGGTGAGCGTGGTGCAGCTATTGCAAAATAGACGTGAATGGGGACATAATCTCACACCACACCACGTGATCCTGTGGTCAAGGTCCCAAAGGCGAAACAGACGCGACAACAGACCTCAAGATGGACCTAAAGACTAAAGGTCTGGGCGTTCCTACGTATCCCATTAGGATGGGAATCAAGCTAGACGTAGTTCTGTCAATACAGTTTAACGTCATAATGGACGAAATATAGATCTTAGTTTTAGGTCTTAGAACTCGGACCAAAAGGATCTTAGTTTTAGGTCTTAGAACTCAGACCAAGAGGATATTAGTTTTAGGTCTTAGAACTCGGACCAAAAGGATCTTAGTATTAGGTCTTAGAACTCGGACCAAGAGGATCTTAGTTTTAGGTCTTAGAACTCGGACCGAAGCACAGTTAGGGTCGTGCAGGACCATATAGTTGCTGGACCATACAGTTTAAGGTCATGCAGGACCATACAGTTTAAGGTCATGCAGGACCATACAGTTTAAGGTCATGAAGGACCATACAGTTTAAGGTCATGCAGGACCATACAGTTTATGGTCATGCAGGACTATACAGTTTAAGGTCATGCAGGACCATATTGGTTAGGAAAAGTACTTCTTGAGGAACCTGACCTTGGTGGGAGGAGTGATACGCTCACCATCCATAGTCACCAGTGGAATATGTGCCATTGGGATAGACCTTGTGGATAATAAAAGGGCCCTCCCACTTGGGATCCAACTTGGGTGGTTTCCTGCCGGGAATCATTGGCGCTCTAAGAGCCAGCACCAAGTCACCTTGCAGGAAGGAGTGGAGGTGAACCTTCTTATCGAAAGCTCGAGCCATCCTGCTCTGATGCCTTTCCAAGTTATGTAAAGTGTGAATCATACTTCCGTCCAGCACTTCGAATTCGTCTAGACGGATCTCGGCAACTCTATCTGGCGCTTTCTGGTCGTAGACTGCCGTGCGCAATGAGGGTAGCTGGACCTCGATGGGAAGGACAACCTCAGCTCCGTATACCAGGGAATACGGAGTCACCTGGGTGGAAATGCGAGTCGTCGTCCTATAAGCCCAGAGGGCATTGGGGAGCTTGTCCGACCAACTTTTCTTGTTCTGACCAACCATTTTTTGCAGAATGTTAGAGAGGGTTTTGTTAAACGCCTCAATCTGTCCATTCGCCCGCGCATGATAGCGGGAGGTGTGGTTAGAGCGAATGTTGTACTTGACGTACAATCTCTTCAGCTCGGCTGCTCGGAAGTTGGTTCCGTTATCCGTGAGGATAGCGTGAGGTATTCCAAACCGGTGGATGATATTGGAGCTCACGAAATCGGCGATAGAACAAGCCTTGAATTCCCTGAGCGGGGCTGCCTCTACCCACTTTGAGAAGAAATCTGTGGCAGTTAAGATGAACCGACACTGGTGGGCCGTCGCCGGCGGGTAAGGCCCTACAACATCCAACCCCCAGACCGCAAAGGGCCAAGAATACTTAGTATTATGGAGAGGCTTCAGTGGCCGATGCACAAAGTTAGCTTGAACTTGGAATGCATGACACTTCTTGGGGTACTCGATGCAGTCGTGGATCATGGAGGGCCAGAAGTATCCCAGCCTCCAAATCTTGTGGGACAACTTCGACCCGGCCTGGTGGGCGCCACAGGAACTAGCGTGCACTTCCTGCATGACCTGTGGGACCTCATCTCCTTGAAGACAATGGAGGAGAACACCGTCAAACCCACGACTGTAAAGGTGCTGCTCATGGCTGGGACCGCTTTGAAGGGTGAACTGCGGCGTGCAACGTCGGATTCATTCCCGCTCTACTCGGTCCATCAGAAGGTTGTCGTGCCGGAGATATTCAACCAAGGGTGTCCTCCAGTTAGGAACTGTCTCGATCACCACGCCTGAAGCCCCGAGGGGTCCTGACGCAGGGGGCCCCAGCGGTGAGATGGTTCACTTGCAGGCCACGATCGCCCTCTAGGATAACAGGAGAAATGACTCTCCGGTGCGCCACGTGGATGATTAGGTCATCCTGTTCGGGCTCTGTGAGTGATGCGGCCAGGCTGGCCAAAGCATCTGTTCGACTGTTCTGCGACCGGGTAACGTGAATGACCTCTGGTCGGGAGGGGAACTTAGCCATTAGATGGAGGGTGCACTCCAGCAACGACATGAGTTTCGGCTTCCTGACAGCATAGTCACCGTTGACCTGCTTGATGATTAGCTCAGAGTCCCCTTTTACATACAGGTGGGGTACGTTAACCTCTAGAGCCATCTCGAGGCCAGTGAAGAGGGCATGATATTCTGCCTCATTGTTGGTGCAGCCTTCTGACAACAAGAAATAAATGGCAGAACGGCTTGCTCCGGGGTGATGAAGACGATACCCATGCCCACTCTGTTAAGCCTAGGATCTTTGAGACTTCTACCGGTAGGGCTTCGGGAGGCGTCGTCAAAGTGCATCTGCCAGCATGGGGTGGCATGATCGACTGAGAGGATTGCCTCATCAGGAAAGCCCAAATCCAGTGGCTGGTCCGCAGAGGTTGGGTGGGCAGCTAAGAAGTCTGCCAACGCCTATCCTTTGATGGCCTTCTGAGGTACGAACCTAATGTTGAACTGCTGGAGGATCACCGGCCAGCATGCCAATCGACCGGTCAACATAGGCCGGCTCAGGATGTATTTCAATGGGTCTACCCGAGAGACTAGATGTACCTCATGGTGTTGTAAGTAGTGTCGCAATTTCTGTATGGAGAATACGAGCGACATGCATCTCTTCTCGATGGGAGAATATCTAATTACTGCGTCGAGGAGCATGCAGCTGAGGTAGTAGAGGCTATTCTCTGTTCCCACGTTGTTCTTCTGGGCGAGAAGGGCGCTGAGGGATCGATCCAGGGCGGTCACGTAAAGGACCAACGGATTTTCGGGAATGGGTGGCATCAGGACCAGAGGTTGAAGCAGATACTGCTTGATTTCCTCAAAAGCAGTCTGACACTCTTCAACCCACCCATAGGCAGCGCCTTTCTTCATGAGTCGAGAAAAGGGCTAACACTTTCCGGCTAGATTTGCAATGAATCGGCATATATAGGCTAAGTGGCCTTGGAGGCCTCGAAGCTCCCGAATATTACTCGGGGGAGGCATCTGACTGATGGCCTTGATCTTCTCAGGGTCGATCTCGAAACCTCGATACCTAACAATGAAGCCAACAAACTTTCCGGAGGTGACCCCGAAGGCACACTTCAACGGGTTCATCTTCAAGTGGCGAGAACGAAGGAAACCGAACACTTTCTCAAGGTCTTTGAGATGGTCCCGGCACTGACGAGATTTAACCACCAGGTCATCTACGTATAATTCCACCAGTGTCTCGAGGATCGGATTGAATATGCGGTGCATATCCCGTTGATAGGTGGCACCCACATTCTTCAGGCCGAAGGGCATAAACCGGTAGAAAAAAGTACCCTGGGGGGCCCTGAAGGCAGTGAACTCTTCATCCTCGGGGGCCATCCAGATCTGGTTTTACCCAGAGTACCCATCCATGATGGAGAGGGCTTAGAACCCATCCATTGCATCGATCAACAGCTCTTTCACGAGAAGGGGAAAGTCATCCTTCGGACAGTGGCGATTAAGATCGCGGAAGTCGATGCAGACCCTGATCTGCCCGTTCTTCTTCCTGACGGGCACAATGTTGGCTAGCCACCTGGGGTACTGGACTTCCTTGAAGAAGTTGGCCTTAATGATCTTATCAACTTCGGCCTCGACCATGGCACCATGAAAGGGGTGAATTTTCCTGGGAGGCTGCTTGAACCCGCGATGGTTTGCTGGGAGACCAAGGTGGTGGACGGCTACCTGGGGATCTAGTCCAGGCATCTCGTCATAAATCCAGTCAAACACATCACAATGCTGTATGAGGAAGTATATGTATTGTTGTCATTCCTCGGGAGGCATAGCGGCGCTGACCAATGTGGGTCTCGGGTCCGCCTCACTACCGAGGTTCACCTTTACTAGCTCGTCGACCGTGGCGGAGACGCCTTCCTCAAAGGCAGGAGGAGCATCTTCTATGTCTTCTTCTCTGCTTGTGAAAGGATCGTCCATTGGGGGAGCTGTTTTGGGGCTGCTCGACCCTGATGGGGAGCTGGCGCTGGCTTGGGCAGTAGAGGTCGTCACGACGGGAGACTCATGCACCGCGGAGACCATGGCGACGAAGGCGGTTGATCCAATCCCATTCGGCCTTCGGCCCAAGGGGCCATGCTTTACGACATCAAAGTAGTGGTGACGCGTTGGCTTGAGTCGGTCGATTCCGGCTTGGCGAAAAAGGCACATATGATGTACTTTCATTTCCATGAGCCCAACGTCCCAATATCGTATAGGGGTAGGAGGCTCGAGGATCACCTAAGCCTGGTTGGTGTAAGAGTACGAGGTTATTTTCCGCCGTCGTTTAGACCCGGAAATATGCCTTCCTCTAGTACCCTAGACAACAAAGCACTCTCCCATATCGGGAGTCGTGGCCACCAACCGATGGATTGGGAAGACATATGTGTCATCCAGACCTGCCCAGGGATCACTCATGATAACGGCGGGCTCAACCTCACCTGCCAGGATTTTCCTGTCCTTGCTCTTGTAATAGTCAGCGTCCAGGTAACGAGCTTCACAAGAGGAAAACGGAGATGCATCTCCTTGGAGCACACCCACTAGACCCTTAAAGGAGTATTTGAGGCACTGATGGTATGATGAGGGAACCGCTGCATGAAGGTGGATCCACGACCTGCCCATCAACGCGTTGTAGGCGGTGTCCTAAGAGACAACCATGAATTCGTTATTGGAAATTAAGCCACCGAACTGGGTCTTCAGACGGATCTTGCCGAGTGGATTTTTCTTGGTCCTGTCATATCCCTGGATCCTGAGGTCGGAGGGAGTTAAATCATCCTCGGACAACCCCAGTTTTCACAGTGTCCGTTTTGGGATCAAGTTAATCCCAGAACCCGTGTCAACAAGACAGCGATGGAATTCCACGCCATTGAACTAGCCGATGATGAACAACGGGCAGATGTGTCCCTATATGGGAAGGTCTTCATCTTCACCGGAAAACGAGATAACCGCCTGACATTCGGCGTCCTCAATCACCTCGGGGTGGAAGGCTTCTGCGGCCGCTACCTCCATTTCAAACTGAAGGGGTCTCCTTGGAACCTCGGCGAGCGCCTCACGCATTTCATACGATAGGCGAAGGGCCTCAAGGATGGAAAGCCTTGCTGGAATGCCGACCAGATGCTTCAGGACATCATACATTCATTCCAAACGCGAGCTTCTGCTTACAGGAGGTTTCTCTGCGATTGGGGGCATGACGGGCCCTGCTGGCGGGACCGGGGGCTGATTGGTACTAGGCACGCCCCGCTGTTCACTAGCTGAAGCCCGAGAGGTGGCTGTCATGCTAGGACCGGAAGGCCATAGTCGGCCAGTGGCAGGGCTGGGCTGGTTGCGACGTGGGCAAAGCAGTTCCACCTGATCCAGCAACACAAACGGTGGTGGAAGCGAACCTGTTGTCACCAAGTGAGGGAGCCGCGAGTGATGCTCTCTGTACCGGGCTTGATGCCTGGTCTCGATAGCGTGCACGTCCTGACTGGAGGTGACGACTGTCGTGCCCCAGCGATTCACGTAGCCACGGCTCCGTCGACGTTGGTGACGGATGGGGACATTGGGGAGGTCCACCTGGCGCTCCTCATCGTCAGGATCCAAAAAGGGATTTACCAACTCTACGGTGTTAACCAAAGCGTACCCCAGACTTTCAGGGATGTCCACCTGGCGCTCCTCATCGTCGGGAGCCAAGAAGGGATTTACCAACTCAACGGTGTTAACCGAAGCGTACCCCAGACTTTCGGGGATGTCCACCTGGCGCTCCTCATTGTCGGGAGCCAATAAGGGATTTACCAACTCTACGGTGTTAACCGAAGAGTACCCCGGACTTTCAGGGATGTCCACCTGGCGCTCCTCATCATCGGGAGCCAAGAATGGATTTACCAACTCTACGGTGTTAACCGAAGCGTACCCCTGACTTTCAGGGATGTCCACCTGGCGCTCCTCATCGTCGGGAGCCAAAAAGGGATTTACCATCTCTACGGTGTTAACCGAAGCGTACCCCTGACTATTTCTCGAGGAGTCATCCACTACCGGATGGGGTCTCGGAGGGTTCCCCATTTCCGGGGGCATGAAATCTCCAAGCGTGCGAGAAGATGACGGAAATTGCAGGGCGCATTCTTTCTTCTTGCGCCGCCGCCTGCTCTTCTGGGCAGAGGTAGGCTGGGACGACGATGCCAAAGCAGCGCTCGCAGACTCTGGGGGCTCTGGCTAACTCAGGCAGGCACGGATGATGCCATGGGCACGGGCGAACATCTTGCGGGCCATCCAGTCGTTATACTTCTGGGACCCATGGTCGGAAACCTGTTCCCACCCATCCCCGTTGTCACTACTGCCATCTGATTCCACGAAGACACCTGCCACTTGTGCCAGGGCTGGACCCAACCTAACTATGTTGTTGTCAATCTGGTCTTGGAGACAGTCCTTGAACACATATCATTGCTGGATGGTGTGTCCCAGGATCCGGTGATAAGGGCAGTAGTTAGGGTGATCAGTGAGACACGCCTCTTCTGGCTTCCAACACTCAGGCAGTCGCGCGATCCTCTACTCCAAGGTGCTACGGAAATAACCGGGGAGCTGGGCCTCGCCAAACGAGTAAGCCCGATTCCTTATGTCTGGAAAGGGGACTCTTGGGGGCTAACCCTGACCAGGGTCCGGAGGAGCAGGCCGAGGAGGCCGAGCCGGATTACCTCACCTAGGTGTTGACGGTGCGTTACATGGAGGCGCCTGCCGATTTTGGGGCGGTCGCTGCTGGGTCAGAGGCTATGCCCGTGGGGGTGGACCCCTATGAGCCTGCTGAGCTGGCCTCACTGGTAGTAACTCTAGCTGTCTGGGGGCCTCTATCTGGGCCACAGCAGCAGGCTCGGCTCTGGCGGCTCTTCTTGCAGAGATTACAGGAGGCAGCAGGCGTGCCTGACCAGCCTGTTGCAGGGCTTCTTCGAGACGCTGAGCCTTGTCTAAGAAGTCCTGGAACCCTCTCGAGTAATTCTGCGTGATCAGATAAGGAACCAACTCCGCCTTGACGTTCCCTACACACATCGTCAGTAATTTATCTTGAGTCAGCGGCATGTCAAGGTAGTACGTGAGCCCCTTCCACCGGGTGACGAAGTCCGCGACTCGCTCGTCGGGCCTTTTCTTGCACCTGAAGAGGTCTGCAATGTTCGTCTTCCATGTTATGGAACTAAACTGGTAGATAAATTTCCGGTGATGGTCCTCCCAGCTAGTCACAGATCCAACAGGGAGCTGGCTGTACCAGACGAATGCTGGTCCTTCTAGTGTCTGGACGAAGCACCGGAGATTGGCAGCCTCCTATTGCGCTGGAGTCCCTAACATAGGCCCGCACCTCGAGTTGAAGTGGTCCAAGTGTTTTGGTAGGTCTCCGGTCCCGTTAAAGGGGGTAAAAGTGGGGTTCCCAAATCCTGGCGGAGCCGGCATGTCATCCACCCATGCTGGGTATGACTTGCCATCCTGTGGGATTGCCACCTGCCGAGTTTCCAGGGCCTCCAAGAGAGCGATGATTACTTCCATCAGATCATCCGGATGTGGATTCATGTCCTGAAGGGGATCTCTAACCACAAGCGTGTTTCCAGGCTCTTCGATACGGTAGTCGCGCTCAGCGACTCGCGGGGCAGCTGGCGGAGCGACTCTCGGGGCGGCGGGAGGAAACCAAGCAGGGTCCCCCAGGTGGTCTCACCGCTCAGGAGGGTTCGGCGAAACATATCGTGCCCTCTTGCCATGGGATCCAGTGTCTCCCCTGCCGGTGAACACGACACGGTCACGGTTGCCCGGTGGGATCTCAGCAAGGGGTAGATGCTCCTGCCCCTACTGTCCTGGTCTAGGGTCACCGTAGTCAGGCCTCCGCTCTGCAATACGTTCGGCCAGAACCAGCCTCTTTTGCTCAGCTAGATGTTGGTGCAGCGTGGCCTTCTCGGGATCTTCCTCTACCTTCTGCACCGAGGCAGAAGGGTCAGTGAGTTTGACAGACTCAACATGCTCTTTACCCTTGCCGATGTTTCGGCCCAGTGTCATTGCCTCCGTGGGTACAGGAAGACCTAGGAGGCTCCTATGTTGGCGAGTAATCCTCCCAGATGGGTCCAGTAGAAGCCTATCCTCGGGGGGTGAGTCCCCGTTGAGGGGCTCCAAAATGTTTCCCTCATCTCAAAGGTCAGCCATGTTGACTGCCACTTCCCTTGGCGACGCTCCCTCAGGGCCGCCTAGTGGATCGGGCTATCGGCGGGTCACACATAAGAGGAGAGCAGCGTACTACCCCCATCTGCGGATGTGCGCGTGGGGGGTGGATTCCTCAATAACTCTGCGGAGTACTTGAAAACTTTGGAAGCATTGTTGTTGGAGGGCCTCGTGGTGGTCCAGCGACTCGGGGTGCCGGACCGCGGGGAGTGTTGCTAGGTCGACCCGACGACACTGCTCACCAATCTCCTCAAGATGCGCTTGGCTCCTGGGATAAGGCACTAGCTGATGGTAGAGGCGGGAGTGAGTCACCCGAAGAATCTGGCGGAAGCATTCAAACTCTCCCAGGGTGAGTGACTCTGGCACATCAAAATCCGATTTTACGACTGGCCAAAACTTCTCGGGGAAGTGGCCCGCTGCAAGAACGGTCTAGAAGCTCCACGGATCCGGTTCAGGGTTCGGACTTTGCCACCCCTGCTCGTACACCGAGGAATGTCGGGCTATTGGAAATGGCGCCGAGGCAGGCCGTCGGGGCGGTGGGCGGGCCGGCGGGGAATACAGCGAACAGGCCGATTGGCCGCCGATCCCTGGGTCATCCTCCAGGGGTTGCAGTGCCCTGGTTGCCACGTCGCGATAGGATGGGTCGTCAAATGGGCCTCCTGTCATATTGTCGGTTCTCGCCGAGGGTGTGTCGCCTCACGACTCTTCCGTCGGTCCCCAGAAATATCCCCACCCTCCCTAACAGGGGCGGGAAGTGCTCCCGAGGAGGCCAGTGGAAACTGCGGGCTTGATCCCTGGCGGTATGCCAAGTCCTTGTCCTCCTGGATATACCTTCGAAGGTAGGAGGGAATCATACGGATCTCGCATTCGAGGAGTATGATACTGACGCGCCGCGTCCCCTTCCCTGCCCTCAACTCGAACGGCTGGGGGGGTTCCATCGTCGAGTCGTACTCTGCCTCAGAATCCGAGAAACGGACTGGTCTAATTTCCATCTGGACTCCCCTGACATTCCTCCTACGACGACGACGCCCGACCTTCCTGCCCCTGGGTAGCTCCTCAGGGTAAAGACAATTTACGTCATGGGGTACCCCGGCCACAATAGAGTTGGGGCAGAGGGGACTGAAGGTCGGGGTGCGAGAAGCACCGGGACAGATGTCGAAAGGGACATGGGGAGGACCTCCATGTGAGTGAGCGACTGGATACACAATGGCTCCATGCTCGCAGCCAGCAGTAGGGGGAGTGACCTCATACCCCATGCAGTGGGCGCTGGAATGAGTCATACCTGGAGGATAACTGTCGCGAAGAAGTTTTCAGCATCCCAGATCGGTGGCACAGAATGAGCCTTCATGGCTACCGTGGATTGGTCCGCAGTGGCCACTGCCAGTGTCCGCGACCGAGAGATTCGACCCAACTTGCCTGTAGGGCGGTCGGGGTTTCGATCCCAGTCGGGCACGTGGCTGCCCCTGCTCAACGTGCGCGGGGATCTGGTAACAAGAGTCAGCAGTGGCTCGGGCCACAGTGGTTGCTGATGTTGATACCCCAGGACGGGAATTCTCTCGCGCTCGCTCCCGACACTGGCGTCGATTCAGATGGGCCGGAACCGGCGGTGTGGGCATGAGGATTGCCTACTCCTCGGCTCAGGGAGTCGGGCAGCGGCGTCGACGCAGCCTGGCTGTGGTTCTTTCCGTTAAACCCTGGGATGGATCGCCAATCGAGTGGACCCGGACATCTCCCACCTCATTGGCGTAGGGGAGGGATGTGTCAAGGCGCTCCGGGGATAGGCTCCCGAAGCAGTTGAACATCGGCAAGGGAAGCGGAGGCTCCCTGTGCGGCCCTCGAGGGCGGCGATGGTGGTGAGGCGCAGCCGCTTCTAGATCCAAGCAGGCCATGCTCCTGGCGGGGATGATCCCTTCCTCGTTATACCTACGAACCATGTCATTGATCACCCTCCGCTGGATGATTTCTGATGGAGAGAGGGGGCGAGGGCGCCTGGCTGCTACGACGGTCAAAGTCAGAGCGACCGTGGAATAGGTGGGACCGCGCGGGGTAGCCGTGTCGGTACTGCACCAGCCCCTGCGCCGATGGGCTGGTGGCGATCGAGCTCCGAATGCAGTGATATGATTCATGGAAGCAGGGAGATGAACCCATTGGCGTCAACAGGAAAGGATATCAACAACCAAGGCCTAGTGTCATTCCGTCTTCCATGGTCGGCGAGAGGGATCCACGCTGATGACGTCACAGAACGGAGTGGTCAACGTCCTAACGGCCTCGACCCGAGGCGGGTTCACGTCCCGGTGAGGGTTACCCAGACCTGGTGACATGCTATTCTTCCGACGCCCCAATGAATACCATTCCCCGTGTTGAGGAGAAGAGTTTCACGTCGGGTTCACCATTTCTGTGTGACCCGACGCCCCGATGGATACCATTCCCCGTATTGAGGAGAAGAGCTTCACGTCGGGTTCACCATTTCTGTGTGACCCAACGCCCCGACAGCTACCATTCCCCGTATTGTGGAGAAGAGCTTCACGTCGGGTTCACCATTTTTGTTGCTTCGATGCTTTCTCCGGGGCGCGCACATCCATCTGTGGGGAGGACATGCTTCTTGTTACCCTGCATTCCCTCTTTCCAAAGGCGGGCGACATTCATTCCTTGTTCAGGGACGTCTGCTCCTTGATCGAAACCGGGATGATTGGATGTCAGTTCTTCCTTCCGTGGATTCCTCCTCGGAGCTCATCACCTAGTTCGGGTTTCCCTCATAGATTTAAGACGGGTTCGTGAAGCCCATTCCCGGTGCCATATCTACATGGATGCCAGTTAATTATGCTGCTTCCGTTGAGACGCTCGAAGGGGTCTTGTCGGGGCAGCAACCTTCGGTGAGGAGAATGGTCACGTTGGGGCATCGTTGGCATGTCTGTCCTTGGTCCCTCATCACAGGGCTTCTCGAGGGCGCGAAAGCCCGAGGCATCCCACATCAAACGCAGGGAATGTGTACCATCTGAGGTTTTCCTCAGCTTCCCATGTTTATCACGGGGTATGTCGCGAGTTTAACGTCTTGCGGAGACGGATCGGGTTGAAGGACCCCTAGGGGGGAACACCGATATTAGGGCCAGTACGTGGGTGGCTTACCGGATGCCATGGAGTGGGATGGGGTGGCATGATCACATCGGGATGTGGCGGCCTAGGTAAGGATCAGGATGGATGGTGGAGTGAGACATGGGGCTTACGTTCTGAGACGGCCCAAGAGGGGGAATACAGTTTAACGTCATGCGAGACGAGATACAGTTTAACGTCACGCGGGACGAAATACAGTTTAACGTCATGCGGGATGAGGGGTTTGGGGCTTAAGCTCTAAGGCGGCCCAAGGTGGTCAGGGAACCAACATGGAGAGGTTGGGACGACCGGGTGGTGGGATTGAAACTTGTGGAGGCTTCCTACGTACCGTGCGTTAGAACGGATCAAAGTCCACGTAGTTTGTTGGGATAGGGCTTACGCTCTGGGGCGGCCCATAAGAGGACATCGTGGTCGATGCGCGCTCTAATCCCACGTGAGTCATGCTCAGTGTGGGAAACAAGAGGCATCAGTGAGCAGACGATCACGTCGCGAAGGGTGCGTCCGTGAGAAGCGGAATGGGGCTTACGCGTTGAGTGGCCCCAAAGAGGAAATAGGGGCTTACGCTTGGTTAGCGGCCCTTGGTGCCGGGGCTTACTCCAGGGTGGAGGCCCGTGGTGCGACAAAGCGCAGTGGGAATAGGACTCCACCGGCCTTGGCAGGGGGGAAGTATGGAGATACACGGGTGCAATCATCCGCAAGAAAGTCTAGGGGCTTACGCTCTGAGGCAGCCCTTCCCCCACAGACAAACGCCGCTCCAACAAGGAGGATCTCATTCCATGTGAGGAAGAGTCCATTCCCGTGGAGACGAGTGGGCGTAAAAAATGTTCGAGCTGGGGGGACCCTGCAAGTGAAGCACGGGGTCGGAATACAATTTAACGTCTTGTGTTAAGGACGAGGTGCTTACCAGTTTAACGTCCTGCAGCTTGGACGAGGTGGGTTCGCTCCACACCCCTAGGGCTTACATTCCCAATGCCCTCTACCCCTCGTGGGAGGGAAGGCATCGGCAAGGCCATTATGAAGGGGGGCCGTAGGGCGAACCACCGGGGGGTCCACGTTAGCGTGGCTATGCGAAGAAGCAATAGCCGTTAGCGTGCCTATGCGGAGAAGCATAAGGAAAAGCAACGCAATGGGAAACACGACCCAAGGGACCTTGATGTTACTTTGCACAAGCCTGGAAGGCCGTATGGGAAAACAACACATGGCGCGCGCACCCAGCCGGGGATATATTAGGTGCCGGTGCAGGGGGGCAGCCAAGGGGCGTCAAGGTGAAGGGTCCTAGGCTTTGCGAGCAAAAAAGAAGGTTTGCGTGCAAGACACCGGGACATCGCGCAATTGGAGCAAGGGAAGTGTGTGCGGAGAGGGAATTACATGTAGGTTTTTGCGCGCACGGTAGGGTATTGCGCACATGAGACACGGATTGCGTGCAAGGCTGGAACCCGGGGGAGGGGGAAAATTCACTGAAGCCGGTGGAGTTGCGCGCAAAGGCGCACTCCGGGGCAAGGTTGCACGAAATGAGGAATTACCTGGAAGTCATGTTGTGTGCGGGGGGAGACGATTTGCATGCACGGGAGTTGCTTCGGATTCCTCAACCCCCAAACCATTCGGGTTCGCCTTCTATTTATAGGCCACCTCCGGCACGGAATCCGGGCGGGGTTTGAAATTCTTCACGCCGAGCGTAGCCGGCGCGCAAAAATTCGCTGCTTAGAACCGGGGTGTGCAAAGATTGTGCGCCTCATCGGATCAATTCCGTGAAACCCGGTGATTCTACGTGCGCAGAACAATTTTTTGGGTAGATCCTCCTTTATTTCGTGCACCACATCCCAGGCCTCCAGATCGGGCCTCTGATTCCGAATATGACTTCACTTCGTCATTTTGAAACTTCCTCCGAGAGTTACAAATTTTTTCGGCGTCAACACCCTCATAAGGTGGTTTCACCTTCGGGTGGGGTACCAACATCACCACTACCCTTTTTGAATACATTTCCACAGGATCAACCAGTAGAGAATGTATTCCGATTGAGCGTGTTGCACAAGTTCCAACTGCAGAGGCCTCTGAGGTTTCGAGGCGAGATAGATTCCCAGGCAGTTGAGAACTGGCTAGAGGCTGTGGCTAGAATTGTTCCTCCTAGTTGAGACACTGGTAAATTAGATTGTGATCATAGATTCTATTATATTCTAGTGATTGACCATGAGGATGGTTCATATAGTGATGGGGCTTCAGGATGTGGATAGTTTCCCGAGATAGTACCTTTGGTTAGTGTGTCAACAATATCACTAAGTGTTGGGTAGCCGTTACAAATAGAAGTATATGTAGAGGACACGTTTAGGCTTAATGCCTTACACGAGTTTCAGCATCAGATACCCCTCAGGCTTTGAGGCGAGCCCGACTCAAAGGTGGCTGAGGATTGTCATGAGTAGGTAGCTGAGAGTTCTCTAATGCTTCTACAGCTTCGGCAGGACAACAAGTATGTAGCTGATTATTCATCGAAGCGTATCGATCATTCCAGGCACTCAATGAAAGCGATGTGATTAGTGCTTCAGGCCTCGGACTTCTAAGTGTGGTGTGTTTAAGGATTCCCAATCTAGCACTAATCCACTATACATTCCTATTTATGTCAGGGTGCTAGAGAGAACCTTTGTGGTTGAATGTTCTTTGGATGAGAGAATATAGCCAGTGAATGTTTGTAGTATGAAAGCTGGTCACTGGAACCTATCTATGAGACCTGGGAATGTAAAATTTTTCAGAAAGAGGAAGTGATAGGGAAATATGAGTCTGTTGGGCTGTAGAAATGGAAGTATAGCTTGGAGAGTAGCATGAGGTGGTGTACATTTCGACATGTTACAACAACCCCCCTTTGTGGTCCCCACCAGGTTCAGGGAGATAGAGTATAGGGGAAGGAAGTAGCATCATATGGTCAAGATGTGCGACCCAAGGGCTCTAGGAATGATTCAATGAACGGTCCATTTCTATTAATAGCTGCCATTTAAATAGGATATGTACCAATCATTATTTCCTTCCATGAATCTTGTGTAAGGCTGAGAGTTTCTAGATAATCCATTTACATGACTCTCACATCTCGAGATACCTTTGGAAGGAGACTCGATAATCACACATACGCTGATAGTGTGATCTGACCATTGAGGCAAGAGTTTCAATTGTAACCGTTGGAACCACTTGGTTTCAACATCGAGGCCTTACGATGTTAGTTTGAGTGTGGAATGCACGTCCATAGTTCATACTCATATTGATTGTATTGGGCTAAAAGAGTTGTGGTTTACATACAAAATTGGAATAGTATTTTTCTTGGTCGGAGAAAATGGAAACCCATGCTGCACAGGATAAACTCATGCATACGAGGGAGTAGCCGATCACTCCTGAGTCATCCAGACTAACCCTCGTGGCAGCAGGAGTTTTGAGTTTTCAGTTCCAAACTGTAGAGGAAGAGAATGGGGACATCTTTTCAAAAGATGTTTCTAGGATTACATCCCCATTGGGAGAGGTACGTCTGCTTTTTCTAGGTACTACCAGAGATTTTTACCCAACTTCTACAGGGTAGCGGCACCCTTTTAATCTATGAAAAAATGTGGGAGCCTTTCCTATGGATGAAGATGTGTCATCAGATCTTTCAGGAGCTGAGAAAGATACTGGAAAGTAGAACTATGCTACCCATGACCTGGATTTAGCAGTAGAGGTCTTTGTGATAAAGATGTGGGGAAACTACTTGATGAGGAAAAGTTTTATAGTCTACTCTGATCACAATAGTCTCAAGTATATCTTCTCTTAGAAGTAAATGAACATGAGACAGTGGCGATGGCAAGAGTTCCTCTTAGACATTGACTTTGAGATATTATATACTCATGGGAAGTGGAATGTGGTAGTGGATGCACTCCGCATGAGGTCTTGTCTGAAGTTGTTGAGTGAGGCATCAGAGTAGCTAGTCATGCTGCAAATATTATTCATGGATAGAGATGAAGCTACTTACCTCTAGACTATGACTGTCACTCCCCCACTCCTTTAGCAAGTTAGCGAGGCACAGCTTGGGGTCATTGACAATGTGGCTTGACGTGCTCAGATATCCTTAGGGTATGCACCTGATTGATTTTTTGAAGGTGCGGAGCACGTCGTTCACTTCAGAGGACGTACCATGGTACCAATATTGCTACAATAGGAGGTATTGAGGGAGTTCTATACATCCCCTCTGGCAGTACATCATGGAGTGGTGAAGATGTACAAGTACCTCCGATGTTGGTACTGATGGCCTGTGATGAAGGAAGCATTGGCTGAATTTGTATCACGATATTTCACTTTTTCTCAAGTGAAGACGACATAGAGTGGGCAAATGTATTATGCCGACATGATACATAGACCCTTGGAGTACCAGGAGGGGGACCACGTATTCATGAGAGTCACTCCTTGATGGGGACTACGGAGATTTGGTTGAGGTGAAAAATAATCACAGAGGTTTATCATTCCTTTTTGATACTTTGGAGGATAGGTGAGATAGAATACCGCTTGGCTCTTCCACCACAATTGGAGAGGGTGCACGAATTCTTTCACATATCCTAGCTGAGGTGATACATGGACGAACCATCTCACATCATCGATCATGGAGATTTGGACTTCGATAATGGGGTGATGTTTACAGAGGTTCCAGTGGAGATTGAGGATTGAATGGAGCATGTCCTTCATGGGCGTTCAATACCTCAGCTGCTCATATGCTGGCACCACTAGATCCTCCAAAAGAGCACTTGGGAGCAGGAGGATCCGATCTATGATCAGTACCCCCATTTGATTTCTTTGTCTATGTTATGGCTATCAGGGACATAAATCCCTAAGGCGGGGAGAATTTAATGTCTCAAAAATTACTATTTTTTAATTATATGGAATTATTTCAAGACCACGAGATCTGATGGTGTGCGATTCTGAGGCCTGGAGTGCCCAGAATGATCCATCAAATTTTTTTAAGCTTGTATTAGTAGTTTTCAGGAAAATTTGGAATAAATATTAAATGTTTACTCGAATCAGAAATATGAGGGCACTGTTGCGCTCTGGATGGCTGGTTTACCCTAGGCACGGCTTAAGTTTAGTTAGCGCGTGCCTCCTATGACAAAACACAAAAATTTCATAACAGTAAATAAAATAATTAAATGAAGTTATTTTAATTTTCAAATGCATATACCTCACAAACGGTAACTAGGATTAAAAATCTTAGATAACTGCTAAATTAGTGAGGGTATGCTTAATTTAGGTAGATACTAGCATTGGCAGGTGCGGGCCACAAGTGAATGTTAGTTTTAGTCCATAAATAAAATAATTATGTGACAATTATTTTATAGTAAAATCCATAACTTCTAAAAGGTAACTCTGATTGGAAAACCAAGAGTACCGTTGGGTTCATTGGGGTGTGTTTTACTTAGGCATAGCCTAACCTTAACTGGCACAGGTCGATGGTGACTGTTAATAATTTTTTGATATTTTTTCGGGTATGTTCAGTAAACCCGCAAGCCACATTTTGTAACGTTTGAACCGGTGCTAGAAATTAAAATCTGAGGACACTGTTGAGCGCACAACATCGTTATTCACATAAGGAGACCTTCACCTCGACCTCAATAGGTCAAAGATGGGAATTAGATTTCAGAAAATTCATGGGAGAAAATAAAATATACATTCTTTATTTTATTTTTTAAATTGAATCCTCCAATTTGAAACATGAAGTTGGGAACCACATGAGGGTGGTTGGGCATTTAATGTTGGGCATTAAATGCCCAGTTACACAAAATGTATAACCACATTGAACTTTAATTAATATG
Source organism: Viscum album (assembly GCA_963277665.1). NCBI lineage: Eukaryota > Viridiplantae > Streptophyta > Magnoliopsida > Santalales > Viscaceae > Viscum > Viscum album. Next base: position 1,646,518,465 of record OY728145.1, read on the forward strand.
ATTGATTAATTCAGAATTAATAAATCAACTTCAACTCTTGGATTTCACCAAATTAATTGTTCCAACATAATTTATTTAATGTAAAAAAATTAAATAAATTATTGCTTAAGATTATTTATTTTGGAACCTCACCCCTCATGTGAAAATGGATTGGCCAAGTAGGGGAGAACTTTGGAGAGTGGGAATGATCTTTCTATAACAAAGGAGATCCTCCATCGAAGAAATACTTCTGAAGGTGATGAACACAGAACCGACCTTGGAGCGTCTTGCGAGAGTGATGAACACAGATGTCAATATTCAACGACTTCTTCTTCTTCCTCACACCACCTCCAATGGAAAATTGAGGTAGGGTTTTTTTAAATATGATTAAATTTATTTATCGATTCTTCATATTCTGGTTTCACAACAACAATGGCCAAACTAACAAGGCCGTCATCCTGTGCGTATTTCTTGCCTCTTATCATCTGATTATCCGTACGTTCATCATGCATTATTCAACGCCAAATATTTATTAATTTAGGAACCAAAATATTTTGTTCTACGCAACATATATACATGGAGCCCTCATCCAAAGGATCACATATATGTGATCGTTTTATTTTTCAGGCTTGGAAAGAAGATGCAATGGCTCGTGGAAGAGGGAGGTGGCTGACACACGACTAGCAAGAACCGGATGGCCTTGGCGGATCTCGATGAGTGATAGACAATGCTGGATGTAGTTGACCAGCGGCACACAACCACACTGCTGGGAGGAGGACCGGCTAGAACATCGGCCGACTGTTACGGTTCGGCGGGACCCGCTCAGGTCCCAGGGTGAATTGACAGTGCCAAAAGGCGCTACCCGTTTCCATTTTGAATGGATAGGGGATGCTCCCCCTTCGACGCCAGCTCGAGAAGAATGTGCCATTGGGCATCGCCACCTGGTCGCGGTAGTGGGTCGTGCCCAGCGGGCCATGCCACTAGGCCAAGAACAGCATGGGTCGGGCCACACACAGCAGGTCGGGCGGGGTCGCCCCCTTCGCAGGACGGGTCGTACCATGGTCTAGTGGGCTGAGCCCACCGTAGGCCAGAGAAACCGTGCCAAACATTATTTAGGCCGGGTAGGTCCGACTAGGTCAGACCGGACCCGGGCCCATCCGAACCTAGTTTCTCCTTTCTGGTAGAAACATGAGAACCACACGTCAGTTTGACGAACAATCTATGGAACTACAATCCTTGGATTCAGACAGTCCTATTGGTATACTCTATTTGAGTTCGGATAATGTTGGTGTATGGATTGGTTGGATCGAACCCCAAATCCAACAAGGCCCTTGGAGTAAAAACACTAATAACATACAGATCAGTCATCCGATTGATGTGTCGTCTATAGCATTGTGTCCCTTATGATGTGATGGGACTTTGGGATACTTATTCATGGGACTTCAGGATAATGGACGTATGAATGATGGATTGGGGATCAGTTCTCCCAATTGGGCTACATAAGGAACCGTGCGACTGGCTGAGACTTGACGACTGCAGACCATTCGACTTGAAGTGACTCGACATGCCCAATGGAGAGTGCCTCTGTGTGACAAAGAAGAACCACGGTGGGAAGCACCTTTGTGTGACGCGGCAGACCCATGGTACTCAACAGGAGGAGTACCTCAGAAGGCCAAGAGGGTGAGCACCTCTGTGTGATGCGACAAATACATGGTGGGGAGTGCCTCTGTATGACATAGTATACCCATGGTACTCTATAGGAGGAGTACCTCAACAATCCAAGGGTTATGGGAAGCGCCTCTGTGTGACACGGTAGGCCCATTGTACTCGTTAGAGGAGGATTTCTCCAGCTACCCATGTGTTTGATGTTATGAATTGTAATGTTTCTTGTTATTATCTCTATAGAATCTCTTGGGTGGCTATCCATATTCATAACGATCCTGTGTGGGTCAGATCCTATGTGGGTCAGCACTTAGCGATCTTCTGTGGGTCAGCACATATCAATCTTGTGTGGGTCAGATCCAGTTTGGGTCAGCACTCTGTGATCTTGTGTGGGTCAGTGCATACTGATCCTGTGTGGGTCAGATACTATGTGGGTCATTGTGGGGGTTAGTACCTATCGATACTATGTGGGTCAGACTATGTATAATCAATAGTAGTGCCTCTTGATGGCATACTATTATCTAGCATTGTGACTAATCATCTATACTTCTATACTTTACTGAAAACCTGGTTTGATCTGCGACTATGTTTGAACTAAAACGTTTACCTTCGTAGTACTATCTTTATGGTGATATATGTGTGATAATTTTACCTTCGTGGTACTATCTTCGTGGTGATACCATTGTGGTACTTTTACATTCATGGTACTATTTTCATGGTGATATATGTGTGGTACTTTTACCTTCGTGGTGTATCAATCGTGTTATTGCATGTGTGGTACTTTTAACTTCATGGGGATACTTTCATGGTGTTACCATTGTGGTATTATTCTCTCATGTATGAAATGACTATAAAATGATAACTTAGGTGTATGTATGGGCATATTCCAAATTAGAGTTTATGTCTTTCTTTGTGATTTTCTTTTATGGAACTCTAGGAGTCCTACGGGGTCTTGAGGACCCTATTGAGTATCGTTATACTCACCCCTACATAGGCTTCTTCCGCACATTATTGTGTCTTTTGAAAACAACATAAATCATTGATCGAGGCTGAGGGATCCAAGACTATACGGTGCACGGTGGTAGACCATTCATTGTGATCTGACGTAGAGGAGACAATCAGACGTGGAGTTCTTAGGAGGCGATCATTAATTACCCTTCAGGTAGGAAGCTCGGTGGATGTACCAGTAGCTGTTTTTCATTTTCATTCAGTTGTACATGTACCTTTATAGTCGGGCCTATATTCTGGCCCATTTTACATTCAACACCCTTTTACTATGGCATTTTAATTCACAATTTCTTCTTGTTGTGTTCTTGTATGGTGTGTTTATTCAGGATTAAAGGTAATGCCTTCCCGTTTTAGGGAGAATTCCTTTCAGTGCTAGTCGACATCCCCATGATTATGGAAGGTGGGCTTCGGGTAGTCACAACATGGTCCCTAGGGGATGGGTCATGAAAAATTGGTATTAGAGGAGTTCGGTTGTACCAAAGAACCAGGACTCTGATCCTTTCAGTGAAGTAATAGTGTTAAGTGTTATGAGTTTGGTTTTTAGTTTTGGGAGTCCTATGTTGGAGTGGTGACCGACGTATCCATACACTAAGACCCTGAATTCTAATTTCTAACTCAACGCACAAAAACAATGATTGGGTGTGTTTTTGAAAATTTCTTCTTTTTTTTTCCATGGAGTCAGCTCAATGGGTATAACTTAATGATTGTGGCACACCAATTCCTTATCGAGATGCCACCGTGTATACAGCTAGCTAGGATTCCTTATAAAGTAAGTGATGATGGCCCACCAAGAAATGAGGCCTCATTGCAGGTCAGTATTACGGCTTTAGCACCTTCGGGTGGTATACCAACAATAACACTACCCATTGTTAAGCCCTTACCACTAGCTCTAGTATAGGATGCACTCCGATTGAGCATGTAGCACGAGTTCCATTAGAAAAGGCCTATGAGGATTCGAGGCGAGGAAGATTCCCAAGTAGCTGAGGACTGGTTAGAGGTTGTTGCTAGAGTTTTTCCGTCTACTTGAGACACTGGTAGAGCAGATGGGGATATTAGATTCTAGTATTTTCCAGTGAGTGACCATGAGGATGGTCGGCATAGTGATGAGGCTTCGGTACGTAGACTGTATCCCGAGATAGTACCTTCGGGTCATGTTTCAGCTATATCACTACCAGGTGGGTAGTAGTTACAACCGACAGTACCAATAGAGAACACATTTAGGTTTAGTAACTTATACGAGTTTCAGCAACAGATACCCTCAGGTTCCGAGGTGAGCCCGACTCATAAGTGGCTAAGGACTGTCTTGAGGATGTAGCTGATAATTCTCTAGAGATTCTACAACTTCATCTGGATGAAATATTAGTATATGAGTATTCATCAAGGTGTATAGATCATTCCAGGTACTCGATGAATATGATGTGATCAGTGCTTTGGGCCTCGGACATCTGAGAGTGGTGTGTTTAAGACTTCCATGCTAGTAATAATCCTCTATGCATCCATACTTATGTTATGGTGCTAGAGAGAATATTTGTGGTTGAATTTTCTTTGGCTAAGCGGATACAGCCAGTGAATGTTAGCCGTATGAAGGTAGGACACTAACGTGAGTCTCAAAGACTTGGGAATGCAAAATGTTTCCGAAAGAGGAAGTGATGGGTATAGATGAATCGGCAGGGTTGCAGACATGGAAGTTGAGTTATGAGAGAAGCGTGAGGTGGTTTACATTTTGATATGTTACAACCCCCCCCTTGTGGTCCCCACCAGGCTCAGGGAGCTAGAGGATAAGGGAAGGGAGTAGTTACATATTGTCCAAACGTGCGACCCAGGTGCTCTAGGAATGATTCGATGAATGTTCTATGTATACTACTAGATTCTATATTAATAGGAATATGTACCAATCATTTTATCCTTTAATGAATCTTTTCCTAGACCTACAGTTTCCATTTAAGCCATTGACTTGACTCTCCCGTCCGAAGATACCTTTTTGAGGAGAATCGATAATCACACTTATGCTGACAGTGTGATCTGACCCTTGAGGTGATAGTTTTGGTTAGAACCATTGGAACCTCTTGGTGGAAATGACAAGGCCTTACGACGTTAAATTGAGTGTGGACTGGACATCCACAGTTCATACTTAGATAGATTGTTTTAGGCAAAAGGAGTTGTGGTTTACCTATAACATTGGAAATGGATTTTCCTTGGTCTGTAAAAAAGGAAACCTAGGCAGCACAGGATAAACACATTCATAAGAGGGTGCACCAGATCACTCTTGAGTCAGCCAGAATTACCCTCATGGTAGAAGGAGTTTTGAATTTTCAATACCAAACAGGAGTGGTAGATAATGGGGAAATCTTTTCAAAAGAAGTTTCAAGGATTACCTCCTCAAAGGGAGAGGGACTTCTTCATTGGATATGCAATACCGTGGATTTGTACATGACTTCTCCAGGGTAGCGGCACCATGGTCAACATTGACGAAAAGGGGTAGCCTTTACTATAGACAAAGAAGTGTCAGCGGAGCATTTAGGTGTTGAGACAGAGACTTAAAAGTAAAAATATGCTACCCAATACCTGGAGTTAGCAAAAGTGGTATTTATGGTAATGATGTGGCGACACTTGTTGATGAGTGAAAATTTTATATTCTACTCTGATCACAAGAATCTTAGATATATCTACTCTTTGAAGGACCTGAACCTGAGACAATAGTGATGGGAAAAGTTCCTCCAGGACTATGACTTTGAGATAGTCTATACTTCTAAGAAAGGTAATGTGGTTATAGATTCACTGGTGTAGTCTGCAGTTGCTGAGTGAGGTGTTAGAGTAGCTAGTCGAACTGCATATATCCTTTGTAGATAGAGATGAAACTATTTATCTCTAGTATATGACTATCACTCCCCAACTCTGTTAGCAATTCATGGAGGCGTAGCTTGGGGGCATTGACTACGAGGCTCGACATGCTCAGATATCCTCAAGGTAGGTACCTGATGGATTTTATGAAGGTGGGGAGAATATAGTTCTCTTCGGAGGACATTCTATGGTACAAGAAGTTCTAAAGGGGGATGTTTTGAGGGTGTTCCATACATCCCATTTGGCAGTACATCCTGGGGTGGTGAAGATGTACCTGGACCTCTGACGTCAGTACTGATGGCCCGAGATGAAGGAAGGAGTGGCAGAATTTGTATCATGATGTCTCACTTTTCAGTAAGTGAAGACTGTACAGATTTGGCAGAAGTCTTATGCCCACAGGATACAGAGACACTTGGAGTTCCAGGAGGGGGACCACACATACTTTCAAGTATCTCCTCAATGGGGACTATAGAGATTTGGTCGAGGCGGCAAGTTATCACCATGGATTATCAGTCCTTTTATGATACTTAGATGGATAGGCAAGGTAGCATACTGCTTGGCACTTCCACCATAGTTGGAGAGGGTGCAAGACATCTTCCACGTATCCCAACTGTGGAGATACGTGCACAACCCATCTCACATCATCGACCACGGTGAGCTGGACTTTGATGACGGGTTCACATTTACGGAGGTTCCAATAGAGATTGAGGATTGACATGATCTAGTCTTTCAAGGGCTATATAGACCTCTCGTGCACATATGTTGAAAAAACGAGAACCTCCATGAGAGGACTTGGGATAAGGAGGCTTAGATCCGTTCCCAGTACCCCCATTTTATTCCATAGTCTATGTTGTTTATTTTAGGGATATAAATCCCTAAGGTGGGGAGAATGTAATGTCCCAAAAATTCCGTATAATTTTTTTAATTATTTGGAAATATTTTGAGACCGCAAAATCTGACGGTGGGTGATTTCGAGGCCCATAGTGGCCAGAATGATCCATTGAAGTTTTGTTGAGCATTAATTAGCACGTGTAAGCAGTTTTCTTTAAAAAGTGGAATAACACATAAATGGTTACTCGGGTCTAAAATCTGAGTGCACCATTGCACTTTGGATGGATGGTTTACCCTAGTCGTGACTTAAGTTTAGTCGGTGCATGCCTCATGTGAGAAAACCTAGAAGTGGAATAACCGTAAATAAAATAATTAAATAAATATATCTTATTTTTCAAATGCTTATTACTCACAAACAGTAATTTAGATTAAAAATCTGAGACCACCGCTAAACCTGTGAGGGTGTGATTTATTTAGGAAGAAACTAACATTGGTATACGCTGGACACCAGTGAAAATAAGTGTTTTTCTGTAAATAAATTAATTAAGTGACAATTATTTTATTGTAAAATACATAACTTTTAAACGATAACTCTGATTGAAAATCTAAGTGTAATGTTGAGGGTTTTGGGCATGTTTCACTTAGGCAGAGCATATACTCATCCGGTGTGGGTCGAGGGTGACTGTTAATAATTTTTCCAAACTTTTTTTTTCGGGTATGTTCAGTAAACGCGCGAGAAGAATTTTTTAACTTTTGAACCGGTGCTTGGAATTTAAATCCAAGTACACTGTTGAACTCACAACATCGATATTCAGTTAAGGAGTCATTCACCTCGACCGCAGTAGGTTGATGGTGGGAATTAGTTTTCATACTTTTCCTGGGAGAAAATAAAATAAACATTCTTTATTTTATTTTTGAAATTGAAACCTCCCATTTGAAACATAAAGGTGGGGACCCCATGAGAGTGGTCGCACATTTAATGTTGGGTATTAAATGCCTGGTTATAGAAAATGTGTAACAACATTCTACTTTAATTAATAGGAGTCATTAATTTGGAATTAAGGAATCAACATTAACTCTTGGATTTTTACAAATTATATGTGCCAACATAATTTAATAAATGTACAAAAATTAATTAAATTATTGGTTATGATTATTTATTTTAGCACCACACCTCTTAAGGGAAAAGGGATTGGAAAATGAGGGGGTATCATTGGAGAGATGGAAGGATATTTCTCCATCAAAGGAGATCCTCCAACGAAGAAAGGCTTCCAGAATCAAAAAATGAGGAACCAACCTTAGAGCGTCTTCTAGGAGTGACGAATGCCGATATCAATCTTCAACGACACTATCTTCTTCCTCGTGCCACCTCCAAAAGAAAATCGAGGTAGGGGTTTGTTTTTAATATGATTGAATTTATTTATTAATTCATCATTTTCTGGTTTCACAATTAAAATGGAAAAACTAACATGGTCATCATCCCGTGCATATACCTTTCCTCTTATATTTAGATTCTCCACATGTTCTTCATGCTTTCTTCGATCCAAATATTTAATTATGGTTGAAACACAATATTTTTTTAACTGTGACTTATGGACGTGGATCCCTCAACCCAAGGATCACGAATATGTGATCGTTTTATTTTTCAGGCTTGGAACGATGCCGCAATGGCTCGCGGAAGAAGGAGGCATCCAACACCCATCTGGTCGCCATGAAGGAAGGGTGATGTGCGTCTGTGCTACCAGATGATGGGGAAGCTGTGGACCATCATCCGCAGTAGGTCAGGGTGGTGCCCGATATTCGGTTGGCCACATGGTGGAGCGGCGGAGAATGTTCACGTCACTGGTGGAGCAGAAGACCGAGGTCGCGACGGCATGGCCGAAACGAAGTCCGAATAGCGGCCCGCCCTGCTGGCCGCGGTGGAGCTGTGGCGCATGACTATGCCGCTTGGAGCAGGAACAGCCGAAACCCTGGTCGACTGTTTCTGTTCGGCAGGACCCGCAGTGACTTGTCAGCTTCTAAAGGCACAAACTGTTTCCTTTTCGAATGGAAGGGGGATTCTCCCCCGTCAGCGCCAACTAGGGCAGACAACACCACCGAGGCGCGCCACCAGGTCGTGCCAGCATGTCGCGCCTGCGTGTCCCGCCACCGGGTCCCACCACGCATGGGTTGGGCCACGCCCAAGGGGTGAGGTCAGTCCCACCGCAGCCCTGTCCAACCAGGCTGAGCCTGATTCATGCCTGGTCAACCTGATGTAGTTCGGGTCAGCCCAGGTCAGGTCGGGGAGGGTCTGTCCGACTGTGTCGGACCAGACCCGGGCCCATCAGAACCATGTTTCTCTTTTTTGGATGTAACATGATGACCGACATCTGTTTGACCAACCGTTTGTTGCACCATAATCCTCGGATCTAGAAGGTCCTATTGGTATACTCTACTTGAGTTCGGATAATGTTGGAGTGCGGTTGGGTTGGATCGAACCCTGAATCCAACCGTGCCCTCGGAGCTGAAACACTAATAACTTACAAATCAGGAGTCTGATTGATGCGCCGTCTATTGAGTTGTGTTCTTTATTACATGATGGAACTTTGGGATACTTAATTTTGGGAAATCAGGTGTTTGAGGTATGACTGATGGCTTGGGGAGAGGTTCTCCCAAGCGCGCTATGTACGGAACACTGCGACTGGCTGAAACTTGACGATTGCTGACCATTTTGACTCAGAGTGACTCCACAGGCCCAGTGGGGAGAGAATATATGTGACATAGTAGACCTATGGTTGTAAGAGTCTTTGTGTGATGTGACATACCCACAATACATGAATGAATGAGTACATGCACAGTCTATGAGGGGGAGTGCCCTTGTGTGCCATGGGAGACCCACAGTGGGGAGCGCCTCTGTGTGACACAGCAGACCCATTTTACATGATAGGAGGAGTACCTCAGCAATCTAAGGTTAGTTGGAAGTGGCTCTATGTGACGTGGAAAGCCCACTGTACTCGATAGTGGAGGAGTTCTCTAGCAGCCAATGTGATCGACATTGTGACTGGGAATGTTATCTGTTATTATCCATATATAATCTCGTGGCTGGCTACTAGCATTCAAAGAAATCCTGTGTGGGCCAGATCCTATGTGGGTCAGCGCGCAACGATCCTTTTTAGGACAGCGCATACCTATCATGTGTGGGTTAGATCTTGTGTGGGTGATTACGGGTGTTAGTACCTATCGATCCGATGTGGGTCAGACTACTTATAATCAGAAGTAATTCCTCTTGATGGAATAAGATGATCTTGCTTCGTGTCTAATCATATGTACTTCCATACATCATTAAAAACTTGGTTTTAGCTGAGACTCTGTTTGAACTAAGACATTTAACTTCATAGTACTATCTTCGCGGTGATATCTGTGTGGTACTTTTACCTTCATGGTACTATTTTTGTAGTGATACCATTGTGGTACTTTTACATTCGTGGTACTATTTTCATAGTGATATCTGTGTTGTATTTTTACCTTCACGGTGTAACAATCATGTTGTTGCATGTGTGGTACTTTTAACTTCATGGGGTTACTTTCGTGGTGTTACCATGGTGGTATTCTTACCTCATGTATGAGATGAATATGACATGATAACATAGGTTTTTGTATGGGCATATGCCTAAGTATAGTTTATGTCTTTCTTTGTGGGTTTCTATTATGGAACACCAGGAGTCCTACGGGGTCTCAAGGACCCTATTGAGTATCGTGTATACTCACCCCTGCATGAGATTCTCCTTCACCTTATTGTGTATTGTGAAAATGACATACTACATTGATCGAGGCTGAGGAAGACAAGACTGGATGGTTCACGGAGGTGAACCATTCGTTGTGATGTGACGTAGAGGAGACAGATAGAAGTGGAGTGCTTAGGAGGAAATCTTTAATTACCCTTCATGTAGGAAGCTCGGTGGATGACCCAGAAGCTGTTTTCCATTTTCATTTAGTTGTACTTGTACATTTACAGTTGGGCTTGTATTCCGGCCCATTTTACATTCAGCACTCTTTTACTATGGCATTTTACTTCACAATTGCTTCTTGTTGTGTTCATATATGGGGTGTTTATTCAGGATTAAAGGAAATGCCTTCCCATTTTAGGGATAATTCTTTTCAGTTCTAGTCTCTAGCCCCAAACCTATGGAAGACATGCTTGGGGTAGTCACAACATTGTCCCCGGGGGATGGGTTGTGACAAATTGGTATCAGCGGAGTTCATTTCTACCAATGAACTAGGACTTTGATCTTTTCAGTGAAGCAATTGTGATAAGTTTTATAAGTGTGGTTTTCAGTTTTGGGTGTCCGGTGTGGGTGCAGCGGCTATTATATCCATACACCAAGACCTTAAATTCTGATTTCTGACTCAACACATGAAAACACTGATTGTGTGTGTATTTTTTTAAAAAAATCTTTTGATATCCATGGTGTTATCTCACTAGGTATATCTTAGTGATGGTGGCACACCTATTCCTTATCAGGATGCCACCATGTAGATAGCTAGCTAGGATTCTCGAGAGAGTGCGCTATGATGGCCCACCGAGCAATGAGGCCTCCGTGCTGGGCCCTATTACAGCGTTAGCACCTTTAGGTGGTGTACTAGAAGCACCAATAGCCTTTGGGAAGCCCTTACAACTAGTTCCACTAGTAGAGGATGCATGTCGATTGAGCGTGTAGCACGAGTTCCAACAAAAGAGGCCTCATAGTTTTCAAGGTGAGGCAGATTCCCAGGTAGGTAAGGACTGGTTGGAGGTTGTGGCTAGAGTTTTTCAGCCTATTTGAGACACCAGTAGAGCAGATGGTGGTCTTATCTTCTAGTCTTTTACAGTGAGTGACCATAAGGATGGTCTTCATAGTGATGAGGATTCAGTATGTGGACTGTTTCCCGAGATAGTACCTTCAGGTAGTGTGTCAGCTATATCACTACCGATTGGGTAGTAGTTACAACTAGCAGTACCGATAAAGAAAACATTTAGGATTAGTGCCTTACATGAGTTTCAGCATCAGATACCCCTTAGGTTCCGCAGCGAGCCTTACTCATAGGTGGCTGAGGACTGGCTTGAGGTGGTAGCTGAGAGTTCTCTAGAGATTCTACAGCTTCCACTAGATGACATGTCTGTATATGAGTATTCATTGAGGAATATCGATCATTCCAGGTACTTGATGTATATGATGGGATCAGTGCTTTGGGCCTCAGACCTCCGAGCATGGTGAGTATAAGGATGTCTAAGCTAGTACTAATCCTCTATGCATCCCTACTTATGTTATGGTGCTAGAGAGAACCTTTGTGGTTGAATGTTCTTTGGCTAAGCAGATACAACCAGTGAATGAAAGCAGTATGAAAGTATGACACTGAGGTGAGTCTCGGAGACTTAGGAGTGAAAAATTTTACATAAAGAGGAAGTGATGGGGAAAGCTGAATTTGCAGGGCTACAGACATAAAAGTGGAGTTAGGAGAGCAGCATGAGGTGGTGTAAATTTCGACATGTTCCAACCCCCCCTTGTGGTCCCCCCCAGGTTCACAGAGCTAGAGGACAGTGGAAGGGAGTAGCTGCATATGGTCCATACATGCGACCCAAGGGCTCTAGGAATGATTCAAAGAACGTTCTATGTCTAATACTAGATTCCATATTAATAGGCATAGGTACCAATCATTCTATCCATCCATGAATCATGCCCAAGACCAAGAGTTTCTGGTTAAGACACTGACATGACTCCCACGTCTAGATTTACCTTTGAGAGGTGACTCGATAACAACACTTACATTGATAGTGTGATATGACCCTTGAGGTGAGAGTTTTGGTTGGAACTATTGGAACCTCTTTGTGGAAACGACGAGGCCTTACGATGTTAGTTTGAGAGTGGACTAGACATCCACATCTCATACTCAGATTGACTATATTAGGCAAAAAGAGTTTTGTTTTACCGACTGCATTGGAATGGGATTTTCCTTGGTTGGTAAAAAATGAAACTCAGGCAACACATGATAAACACATGCATAGGAGGGTGCACTCGATCACTCTTGAGTTGGCCGGAATTACGCTCATGGTAGTAGGAGTTTTTATTTTTCAGTTCCAAACAAGAGTGGTAGAGCATGGGGATATCTTTTCAAAATGTGTTTCCAGGAATACCTCCCCAAAGGGAGAGGGACATCTTCTTTGGCTAGGATCTACCGAATAATTGTACCTGACTTCTCTAGGGTAGCGGCACCTTGGTTAGCTTTGACAAAAAAGGGGAATCCTTTCCTATGGACAAGGAAGTGTCAGCAGAGCATTTAGGTGCTCATACATAGAATGACAAGTAAAAATATGCTACCGATGACCTGGAGTTAAAAGTAGTGGTCTTGGTTTTGATGATGTGGCGACACATATTGATGAGCAATAATTTTATAGTTTACTCTCATCACAAGATTCACCGGTATATATACTCTTAGAAGGACCTGAACTTGAGACCACAGTGGTGGCAAGAGTTCCTCCAGGACTGTGACTTTGAGGTAGTCTATACTCCTGGGAAGGGGAATGTGGTTGCAAATGCACTCAACAAGAGGTTTGGTCTGCAGTTGTTGAGTGAGGTGTCAAAGTATCTATTCACACTACATATATCCTTTTTGGATAGAGATGAAATTTATTATCTCTAATCTATGACTATCAATCCACCACTCTGTTATAAATTTAGGGAGGCACATCATGGGGGCATTGACTGTGAGGCTCGACTTGCTCAAATATCCTAAGGGTAGGGACCTGATGGATTTTCTGAAGATAGGGAGCACATCGTTCTCTTCAGAGGAAGTTCCCTGGTACAAGTAGTGCTAAAGGGGGAGGTGTTGAGGGAGTTCTATATGTCCCCTCTGGCGGTACATCCTGGGGTGGAAAAGACGTTCTTTGACCTCTGATGCCAGTACTGATGGCCTAGGATGAAGGAAGAAGTGGCAGAATTTGTATCACGATGTCTAACTTGCTAGTAAGTGATGACTCTATAGTGTTGGCAGAAGTCTTATGCTGACTGGATATGGAGACCCTTGGATTTATAGGAGAGGGACCACATATTATTGCGAGTCACTCTTATGGGGATGATGGGGATTTGTTCGATGTGGAAAGTTATCACCGAGGATTATTAGTCCTTTTCTAATATTTCGAAGGATATGAGAGGTAGCATAATTCTTGGATCTTCCACCACAGTTGGAGATGGTGCACGACGTCTGCCACATATCCCAACTGTGGAGATACGTCACGACACATCTCACACCATCGATCATGTTGAGCTGGACTTTGATGATGGGGTGATGTTTATAGAGGTTCTAACAGACATTGTGGATTGATAGAAGTTGGTATTTCATGGGCAGGAGAGACCTATGGTGCACGTACACTGGCAACACGAGAACCTCTAGGAGAGGACTTGGGAGCAGGAGGATCAGATCCGTGCCCAGTACCCCAATTTGATTTTTTAAACTATGTTGTGAATTTTGGGGACATAAAGCCCCAAGGTGGGGAGAATGTAATGTCCCTGAACTTCCGTATATTTTTTTCTTTTTTGTAATTATTGTGAGACCAAAAAATCTGATAGCGGGTGACTCCGAGGCCGAGAGTGGCTAGAATGATCCGTTGATGTTTTGTAAAGCTTTAATTAGCACGCGTAAGTAGTTTTCTTTAAAAAGTGGGCTAACTATTAAACGGTTAATCGGATCAGAAATATGAGGGAATCATTGCGCTATGGATGGTTGGTTTACCATAGGCACGACTTATGTTTAGTCGGTGCGTGCCTCATGTGAGAAAACTCATAAATGGCATTATCATAAATAAAATAATTAAATAAAGATATTTTCTTTTTCAAATTCTTATAACTCCCAAACAGTATTTCGGATCAAAAACCTGATAACACCACTGAACTCGTGAGGGTATGCTTTCATTAGGAAGATACTAACATTGGCCTACACAGGCCACTAGTGAAAGTTAGTTTTTATTCGTAAATAAAATAATTAAGTGAAAATTATTTTATTGTAAAATACATAACTTTTAAATTGTGACTCTGGTTGGAAATATGAGATTACCATTGGTTTTTTTTGGGCATTTTTCACTTAGTCAGAGCATAACCTCGACCGTTGCGGGTCGAGGGTGGCTGTTAAAAAAATTCCAAACATTTTTTCGGGTATGTTCAGTAAACGCATGAGCGGCATTTTTTTTACTTTTAAACTGATGCTCAGAACTGAAATCCAAGTACACCATTGAACTCACTATGTCAATATTCAGTTAAGGAGTCCTTCACCTCGACCACACTATATTGATGGTGGGAATTAGTTCTCAGACTTTTTGTGGGAGAAAATAAAATAAAAATACATTATTTTACTTTTTAAATTGAAACCTCCCATTTGAAACATGACGGTGGGGACCACATCATGGTGGTCAAACATTTAATGTTAGGCATGAAATGCCTGGTTACGGAAAATGTGTAACAATATTCCACATTAATTAATAGGATTCAATAATTTGGAATTAATGAATCAACTTAAACTCTGGGCTATCTCCAAATCAAATGTGCCAACATAATTCAATTAATGTACAAATTATAATTAAATTATTACTTAATATTATTTATTTTAGCACCACACCTCTCATGGGAAAAGTCATTGGAAAAGAGGGGGGATCATTGTAGATATGGAAAGATCTATCTCCAAAAAAGGTGATCCTCCAATGAAGAAAGACATATGGAATCGAAGAACGAGGAACTGACCTTAGAGCGTCTTGTAGGAGTTATGAATGCTGACATCCATCATCAACCACACTGTCTTCTTCCTCGCGCCACCTCTGATGAAAAATTGAGGTTGGGGTTTGTTTTTAATATGATTTAATTTATTTATTGATTCTTCATATTCTTTTTTCACAATGATGATGGTCAAACTAACATGGTCATCATCCCATGCATATACCTTGCCTATTATATTCTGATTCTCCGCATGTTTTTCGTGTGTTCTTCAATGCCAAATATTTAATGACACTGGAAAAACATTACTTTTTTAGTGCAATACATGGAGGAGAATAACTCAACCCAAGGATCACGAATATGTCATCACTTTATTTTTCAGGCTTGGAACGATGCCACAATGGCTCGCGGATGAAGGAGGTGCCTGACACCCATATGGTCATGATGAAGGAAGGGCGGCGCACGTATGTGCCACTAGATGATGAGGAAGAAGCTGCCCATCGACCGCGGTGGGTCAGGGTGGCGGTCAAAATTTGGTTGGCCACATGGCGGAGTGGCGGTGGACATCCGCGCCGCTGGTGGAGCAGGAGGTCGTGACCACATGGCCGCAGAAGTGGCCGAAAACTGGTCGGCCCTACCGGCCGCAGTGGTGCTGCATCGCATGACTGCGCCGCTAGGAGGGGGACCGACCAAAACACCAGTAGACCATTTCAGTTCGGTAAGACCTATGGTGACTTGGTAGCACCTAAAGGCACAACCCATTTCCATTCCGAATGGAAGGGCAATGATCCCCCTTCAGCGCCAGCTCGGGTGTGACAGCGCCACCAGGCCGCACCACCGGATCACACCAGCATGTCATGCTAGTGTGTCCCCCCACCAGGTCATGCCCAACGGGTTGGGTCGGCCCCCCGTAGGCCTGGCCAACTAGGCCGAACCCAAATCAAGCCTGGTTGACCTGAAGTTGTTCGGGTCGGCCCAAGCTGGGTCAGGCAGGGTCTGTTCGACTGCGTCTGACCGGACGAGGGCCAATCAGAACCAAGTTTCTCTTTTTTTGTGATAACATGAGAACCAGGCATCAGTATGACACACCATTTGTAGCACCCGAATCCTTGGATTGAGAAGTTACTATTGGTATACTCCACTTGAGTTTGGATAAATTTGGAGTATGGCTGGGTTGGATCGAACCCTGAATCCAACCGAGCCCTCGGAGCTGAAACACTAATAACATACATATTGGTCATCTGATTGGTGCGCCATCTATTGCATTGGGTTCCTTATGACGTGATGGACCTTTGGGATACTTAATTTTGGGACATTTTGTGGTTGATGTATGAACGATGACTTGGGTAGTGGTTCTCCCAAGCACACTACATACGGAATCCTGCGACTGGCCGAGACTTGATGACTACTACCCATTTCAACATGGAGTGACTTCACAGGCCCAGTGGGGAGAGCCTCAATGTGACACGATAGACCTATTATCGGAAGATTCTTTTTGTGACGTGAGAGACCCACGATACATGAAATAAGGAGTACCTCTGCATGCCATGAGTTGGAGCGCCTCTGTGTGACGTGGTAGACCCATGGTGGGGAGCACCTCTGTGTGTCACAGCAGACTCATGGTACTCGATAGGAGGAGTACCTCAACAATCCATGGTTAGTGGGAATCACATATATGTGAGGTAGCAGGCCTACTGTACTCGTTAGAGGAGGAGTTCTCCAGCATCCAAGTTGTTCGAAGTTGTGAATGGAAGTTACTTTTTATTATCCATATAGAATCTCGTGGCTGGCTATCAGTATTCATAGAAATCATATGTGGGTCAGATCCTGTGTGGGTCAATGCTCAGCAATCCTGTGTGGGTCAGCGCATACCGATCATGTGTGGGTCAGATCATGTGTGGGTCATTGTGAGGGTTATTACCTATCGATCCTACGTGGGTTAGACTCCGTATAATCAGTAGAAATTCCTCTTGATGGAATAAGATGATCTAACTTCGTGACTAATCATATGTACTTCTATAATTCATTGAAATCCTATTTTGAGTTGAGAATCTGTTTGAACTAAGACTTTTACCTTCGTAGTACTATCTTTATAGTGATATCTGCGTAGTACTTTTACCTTCGTGGTAATATCTTCATGGTGATACCTATGTGGTACTTTTACTTTTGAGGTACTATTTTCGTAGTGATATCTATGTGGTACTTTTACCTTTGTTGTGTAACCTTTTTAGTGATGCTTGTGTGGTAATTTTATTGGGGAAAAATCCCTTGTGGTATCATTGCATCATTTTTGGGTTGATTGTGTTTTTTGACCAAGAAGGTTTCCAAGATGAATTGTCAATTTACAGATATGTTGTTTCCAATAAATGTTGACTATGAACCATGACAAAAGGAATGTATGATCTGGAGGCAATGCGAAAGAATATATTCATGGTGGTGCCATTTTCCAGTGTTTTCCAAGTTTTCGGGCGCCAAAATTTGGATTTTGGAGAGAATCACTAAATATTGATTTCCATGATGATCTAATAAAAATATGTAAAAGGCAGGAGTTTGGTGAAGATAGGTTTCGTGGATTGGATTTTTTGAAGACCGGAAGAATGTTGACGGTGATTTTTCAAAATAACAACAAGTTTCGCGAACGACAGAGTTGAACACCATTGCGGCGGTGAAGGGATTTTCAAGTGGAGATTCGTAGTGAAGGTGCAAAGGAATTGATGAGAGGCTCTATGATTATGACGAGCTCTATGATGGGAAAATTTCTGTGTTGCATCTCGATTTTGAGAAACTTTCAGTGGGATCTTCAGAGTTTCGCGAATTGAACTGACGTGGCGTAGACTTCACACGGATGGTTCGTGGGTTGGTGTAGTAACCTATATATAGTCCTACACCCCTCGGGAGAAGTAAATAGTTTTTTTGAAGTAAATATTTTTCTCTCAGCTCATAGAGGTGGTTCGAGAAGTTAGTGTACTTCGTGAAAAATAGCTTTGCAGCGGCTAATATAGCTCCGCAAAACATGCGAGCTCCATGTTGGATCAATGAGATTTAAAATGGAAGTCGCTCCATGACGACTTGAGATATGTGAAGGCCTATGATTTGAGAAGGCTTGATCTTCGTGAAAAGGCAGGATCTTTGTGAATCCTTGTTTTAAATTTGCAAAATTGGGATACTAACGAAGTAGGGTTCTTTGCGATGGTGTTTCCAAAATGTGTTGCCTAGTTTTCAGTGGAAAATGGGTATTCATAAGTGGATTAAATTTGGACATCAATAGAGCATCTACATAAATTGGAGGATGCATTCCTTAGTGATAATGTAGGTACCAACATGTCTATAAAGTTTGAGTGGATCCTCTGAAGAAGCAGTGAGATAACTTCTGTTGAGAGAGCAGGGAGTTCTCAAATTGTTAATTGTTGTAAACCAAGAGGGATAGTGATTCCACTTCAAACATGTAAACACCAGTGCTCTTATAGTGTAATTGGCACATCGGAACACTGTCGGTGTATGCTCCTTTGATGTAGCCCAGTGAGAGTGAACCAAGTAAAAATATTTGTCTCTTGTGGATGCATTATGGTTTATTCATACTCTTCCTCAAGAAGAAGAGAGAATATGGGTTTTTATAATATTAAAACAAGATCAAAAGGATAAGTTGTTTTAATCTATCATACCCTAATTAACCCCCTCTCAAGGTATCTAACCTAGTGGACCTAACAACATTTACCATCGTAGTGTTACTTTTTTTGTGTTACCTTTGTGATATTCTTCTCTCATGTATGAGATTAGTATATCTTGATAACATACGTGTATGTATGGGAATATACCTAAGTAGAGTTGATGGATTGCTTTTTGGTCTTCCATTATAGATCATTAGGTTACCTACGGGGTCTTGGGGTCCCTACTGAGTATCATTATACTCACCCCTACATGGGATTTGTCTGCACCTTGTTGTGTGTTGTGCAGACGACGTACAACATTGATCGAGGCTGAGGGATCCAAGACTGGACAGTAAACAGAGGTGGATAATTCGGAGTGACGTGACGTGAAAGAGATGGATGGATGTGGAGTCATGAGGAGGTGATATGTACCTACCTTTCAGGTAGGAACCTTGGAGGATGACCCAGTAGATGTTTTCCATTTTCATTCAGTTGTACTTGTACCTTTGAAGTTGGGCTTGTATTCTGGTCGCTTTTACTTTCAGCACTCTTTTACTACAACAATTTACTTCACATTTTCTTCTTGTTGTGTTCTTGGATGGTGTGTTTATTCAGGATTAAAGGCAATGCCTTCCCATTTTAGGGAGTATGCCTTTCGGTGCTGGTCGTCAGCCCCTAGAATATGGAAGGCGGTCTTGGGGTTGTCATTACATAGGCCCCGTGGGATAGGTCATGACATCAATACACATTTCATAAACCAACACATAAGTGTTCCCTTTCATTACCATCATCTACATCCATTAGATATGAATTTTTATTCACTATAATATTTCAAATAATACATATACACATTATTTCAAATATTGATATCCATAAATTGGTATTTTCATTTTCATAGTGTAATTACTTTTATTTGGATTTTATGTTTTTTTATAATAGATTTGATAACCCATAAACATATAATTTGTTTTATTTTAAATATTTAATATATATTTTTTCACAATTTATAAGACATATTGAAACACATTTTTTTATTTGGATTATGAAAATGTAATTATAAATCCATCACAATTCATTTGGTAATTTTTTATACCACATTATAATATGTACCATTCATAAGAAATAACCATAGAATATTATGTTTGTTTTTCATAGTTAGAGGCCTTGACATAGTCTTATATAATCATGTTTTATATTTTTTGCTACCGAGATATGTTTAAGACTATGAATGAATCTTTTGAGAAAAATGATGAAATATTGTCAATCAATAAAAAATCTCGAGACACCAAGGGTGGTGATCTCAAGAACTAATGTCAGCGTGCAAGATCAAAATCTGTGTGAAAGAAATTTTGTTCCCAATGTGATGTCAAATGGATTCATCCTTGTTGACCTTCTAAAAAATGGCCATGGTAGAGGTTCTAATGATTTTGGATGGCACCCAAGAAAATGGATGATGCCAATGATCTTCCACGATAAATGATATTCTAAAATCACATGCATGCTAGCATTCTTTCATGCCACCACTGACTTTTTTTATATAAACAGAAACATACCCCACATAACAAGGGGACTGTTTTGGAAGACAAAACACTTCTCTAATACGTGTATGATGACTCTTCCATGACTGTGCAAAAGGCATTGCCTCAAGGTACATGATCATGTACAAAAGGTCTCATCTGGCTCCTCCATTGCATGGGACCACAATGGATTGATCCCCACCCATTTCTTATTACTCAATGGAAATTGAGGGGGAAATGTCCATCATGCATGAAATTTTTTTTTTTGTAATACCACTATAGTCCTTGACCCCTGAATTTCTAAATAAGCTTTCATCCTACATGCATTCCCAGATCATGTGTGAAAACATTCCATCTTGCATAAACTTACCTAATCATGAGTTCAAGACATAATTCTTATATGCACCCCTTCCTATATGATCCATTTTTTCCTTACCCAAATGAACCATGTCATATCCCTTATTTTGTGAAACACCACTATCCTACACATAATTCCTCCATGATACCCTCTAGGATTGCGTGTAGTGATTTATGGCCCCCAATGGTGTTTCATTTTTTGTTGACTTAACTAATGTTTCTTTACATAGGCATTCTAATTCATATTGATTATTCGCGTAATTACTCTCACATGGACCCAGGAATGGCATATTCTAAAACACTATTATTCAATGACATTGCTGGTGACTTACCTTCACCATGGGTTAATGTGTGCCCATTCTATTTGTCCAAGGGGTGAGGAGTTAATCATCATCGTCTGAGTTTCAAGATGTTAAACTGATCAGAACCTTCACCAACAACACAAGACATTAAACTGTGATCACAATGTGTGTGGATTGCCCATGATGTGTTGATAGAGGGTTAGAACATGCACCCTCTCACTCTCTACAGCCCATTGTGCTTTTTCACCATGTGTTCCTTTTAAATCCCCTACATAATTCTAGAACCACCCTAATAGGGTGTCCATGTATGGTGGCCATATCCTCCTCAAACATATAGACACCCTCCTCTCTCTCCTAGTTTCCGTCTTGAAGTAATTCCCAATCATTCTCTCCCTGGGCTACTAACTATCCATATGTCCATGTTTCCTCTTTGGATTGTTATCCACATGTAATCCCCAATTTACCTCTTAATGACAAAACTTCCATGATGTGATCATCATGTCCATTTCACCCTCTTATTTCTCACACCATGCCAAGATCTCATGTTCTTAGAGTAAGCATTGACCATGACATCAACTTTGGTCTGCTAGCTAGGCGTAGGCCACATTCCCCTCATTACCGAACTACACAGACATTCATATCTACGTTTTAAAAAGGGTATGTAGGAAGCCTTTTTTAGGTTCAATCTTCTCATTTCTCATAATCCATTTATCCTGACCATTTCATGTCAGTTCACCATTTTCCCATATGATGTTAAACTATATTTCCAAAAACTACAAGGATTTTGAACCATTTATGGTATGTAGGAAGCATTTTTTAGGTCCAACCCCAACCAATGGGATACTATGGTTCTCCCTCCTAACGACGTACCCTCCTAATGTGACATCTTCCCTTGTTGGGTCACATCACTTGAATCTTCCTCCATTAAGTGTTTTGATCCACCCATTTTCTTCACTATATTTTATTTACACCACGACCACACAACCCATTTTTTCATGTTTCTCACCATTTGTAATCCCCACACTCAATATATACTATTAAAACCAAGATTTTGCTTCTTATGATGGGATTCAAACCATACGTATTCCCCAAACAAGTATTTGGGTTGTTTTCCATTGTGTACTACTTTATTTTATGTCCCACATCTAAACTATATGAACATCGATCATTTCAATTTTTGAGAAAGGTAAATATGAAACCTCATTGAGGTTCAACTCCATGTTCCAGGTCTAATCCTGGTCCTTCAATCAAGCCTTTGGGTCTCGGGAAGAAAATTCCTTAACTCATTAGTTCAATTTCCTTCGGTCCCCTATTCATGCATCCATTCTCATGAGCCACATCCTTAAGTGACTCATAGCTCCAAATCCAAAACTATGTGGAGTTTGATTACCTATGATGTGAATATGTAGGAATCCTCTTTGAGGTTCAATCCCAATATTGTTACCTTCACAGAGGTTCTCTGTTCTATCCCCATTAACTCCAAACTTCAACACATCACCCCTTTTCCATCCAGATCTTACTCGGGAATCGAAATCCTAGTGAATCATACCATCCTTTTAGGCTGCTAACCATATGTAAGTCCCATTCATCTCATTTATCTTTGTAGAACTCGGTCCACTAACAATCTGTATGAACCAACATGGTTTTAGGTTCTTTTAAATAGAGTACACATTGATCCCATGACTCACCATAAGAAACATTCTGGCTTTTGATTTGTATCATCTAAATAGAGTACATTGGGAGCCTCCATGAAGTTCAATCCCAGAAAATGGTAAAACTCTATGTCCCCTTTTTTAGGACCCACTATCTTCCGATCCGTTCATAGTGGAATCCAGATCATCTTTCGTGGAGTAAAACCTTCCCCTTTATGGGACTCACCATCCTGGTTCCATCATTATTTTTTATCCTATTCTACCCATCTTTTAAACATTTTGGGTGATACATTCTAGGGATGTACCCTTCTAATACACTCCTATATGTATTCTTACCTATTTAATATATCTGTGATAGATCCTAAACTTGAATCAGATAGCGTGTTAATCATGGGTGGCCAAGGAATACATATGAGACGTGCCTTGGGCATACAATTCCCCGCATTCGACGTCAGATGCCTCAAGCTTCCATGCCATCAAGATGCCCTATCATAAGTGAAAATCTAGGTGTACCAGTGTTTCAGTATCTAGACATTATGGAGATGGACAACATGACTAATACCTTGACCAATGTTTTCTTCCCCGACATGACCCCTTTGAATGTCCTGATAGAAGCATTATAATCAACTAACAACCACAAATATATGGCCCCTAGAAGAGTTTCATGAGAAACATCTAATCCTTAAGGGAGAAGCAGAGGAGGAATCCATATAAATAGGAACCAACATCCCATCATCATTTTTTAATCAAGGAGAAAACAACCCTTAAGGAGTTAACAAATGATATCTGCCTTTGGAAACCAGGAATATAGGGAAACAACGCGACTGTAGACAGAGCATCCGAACACATGCAGCATGGTGAAAAATTCCCCAACGAATGTGTAAGAATCAATATTGATTCAACATTATAATGAATCCATGATATTATGACACTTTCATCTTAAAATAATTAATTCATGTGATTATATATTTGATCCTCAACTTTTATGATATCTGGGTTTTCATCATCAATCCTTTGATATAATTTAAAATCATGGGTGTTGCCATTCTATCCATAATAGCACACCCTTTTAATTATATTTGTCCCTAGGGTGTCTTATGAAGTAATATAAGATTATATGGAAATATGAACACATTAGAGATATTAAAAAATGTATTTTTTATACCTTTTTAAGGGATTGTGTATTTAATGTTAAAAAATAATCTGGGTAAGAATATTTAACAGGTTTCTGAATCTGAATATTATGATAAATATACCATAATAATTTGTTTCTATGAAACATATTTCTGTCCTATTGTATCAATTATTGGTAGAGCTATTTTTAGAGATTATGTTAGTTTATCTAATATGAAATATTTAATGAGTAGAATTTATTGAAATTTAAAAATTTATATTTTTGATTTTAAAATTTTATTTGTGAGTTAATCTTTTTATTTTAAAAGATTTAAATTTTATAGGATTATTAATTATTTTAGTCATAATAAATTATTTACTTTGGTCTTAGTAAAGGACTGGATACATAAAGAATTTACAAATATAAATTTGATTCTCATTAAAGAACATTAAAATCATTTTTTATAGTTTTATTCATAATATAATATCATGTAATTTTATTTAATATTAACCAAAACCACCAATTGACACCGAGTTATATTTTTTTTGTAAAAACCATAAGTGTTGAAAATGTTTCATAAAAAAATATAACAACTCCCTAATAAAAATGTTTGGGTTGAATATATAAAAAGATAATTTATATACTCCCATTAGGGGAATTATAATACAATAGATGGAATTGATTGGTTGTCATTATATATTTACAACATCAAATAAGGGAAGAGTGAAATTGTTTTTATTATAAATAATACTTCTATTTTTTTCTTTTCAAGAAGAAATTTGAATATGATCAAAAAATTGATTCTTAATAAAAAATATTGATTCTATATAAGAATGAATATATAAGTAATATAATTTAGAAAAATTATAGGATCATCTTTGATGAAATTATCATTTTATGAAAACAAACTAATAAATAACCCAATGGCGATGAATCCCCTGACTGATGTGCCTACTGTCAGAATATTATATCATTGTGTGGTTGAAGTTATATAGTGATCATTTCATCATTCATCAGTTGGGTTTCATGCTACATCACAAAACATTAGACAGCTTGGTAAATCAGGAAATACATATAGGGACTTGAGGATATCATTATGATGTTAATTCGGAATGTTACAGAACCTTGACTCATCCTTGATAATTGGGAAAAAAGAAAAATAATGGTGACACCCAAGAATGGTCAGGTGGGTAACCTATAATTGGGCATGGGATTCATAAATCCTATAAAATATCATTGCATCAACATATATTGGATGGATGGGTGATCTTCCTCGTAAATATTAGTATATTTAGACCTGTCTATATGTGTATGATGACAATTTTGATGTGGAGTGCAGCAACATATAAGCATCATTGAGTGGGGGACTCAAAATAGAGGTTGTGTGTTGGAACATATCATATATCCAACTTCCAATAATAAATTATTCGATATAGGTGTACTATTAAATGATGAATAGTTCATCCATTATGTTGTAGATTATGATCGAGTGAATGCACATATCATTACATGTACAATAGGTGAAATGACCCAAATATGGGGTGGAATCGATAGTAACTAAACAACAACTCTTTGAAGGTGTATTCTATTAGAGAAGAGATTCATACATTTATCCGTCAGGACACTAGGCCATTAGTCCATCTAAGTTTTATGTATTTTTTTCTTATGGGACATCTGGACATGTATTAAAATAATGTAAGTCTAGTTGGTTTTTCCCATTACCTGTGGGGAGGGATAAGGTTTGACAAAAAATATTTTCCAATATATTATGTGTTTGACATCATTTAATCCCATATTTATAATATAAATATATTTAAATTCAAATTATTAATTATTCCTCAAAAATATACACGGCCTTCATCATGAGTGATATATTTAGTTCTCAATATAACCTAAACCTATATTTATGCATATATCTCAATGTATCAGTAGAATACCCCGCATTGAACTGGAAGAACTAACGATGAAACAAAAATAGAATATAATGTGGGTTGAATAAATCCTAGTGGGTCATCATTGGGTGTAAATGTCCTCTTTGAAATTTAGGATGTTCCAATGTGTCTCTCTATATATTATCGTTAATTTAAGAATTTCAGGATAAAGAACATGTACCATCTTCTATAAATTCATGACTAGTATGATATTGTACATACGTCAAAAGTTTTCACTACAAGGGACCCTCATTCATGATATATTTAATTAATTGTGAAAATGTTTAATTTTAATATTACATTTCATATAAGGTATAAACAAATTGATTTTATAATGATTTCATTCGAACTCTTGTATTCCCTATCAATTTCTACATGTGATATAAATAGATATATTATAGAATAATTTGAAATATTTTAGTATGAGTATTTATTATATTCATGTATACATAAAATTTAAAGAGAATGATTATATGAATTATATTTTCATATTTAAAATATTGATGATAGATAAGTTATATGAAATAGATAGTAAATGAAACAATTGGATAGAGTGTATATTTTTCTTGGGGAATGGTATTTACTGAATATAGGTACTCGTGGATCCTTCAAATAGTTTGGAAATTTTTGTATATAGAAGAAAAAAAATTTATATATAATCTTATATTCTATGGATTATCATAGTATTATTTAATATTTTCTAGGAACATACCACCCTTTTCAAACCCACTAGACATGTATGTTTAAATTGGGTAATATTTTCTACACATAATAATGTGAAGATATTTTAATTGTGGTTAATAAGAGGATAATTTATACAGTTGTTCAAACAATATAAAAATTATGTGATGGATTTATGATCTTCATTGATTCTAAAAATAAGGTATTATGAAATTTATTCATCCATAATGTCAATGTGATAACCTATGTCTCACTCTATTTGAAGTATCATGAGAATTACTATCGACAACAAGATCTTGAGTTGGATAAAGTAATCAATTAATTGAATATTAAAATTAAATATCTATATGTAAAAAATTTATTATGTGATAATACAATCCTGGAAAAATAATAAATAAGCACGGACTTAATAAAATAATGTAAAACATCCATCCATTCACATACTATTCATTGACTATTCATTCTGGAGAAGATAAAGATATCTCAAAAAGATACTTTAGAAATCCAAAAGAATTTGGGTTCCATAAGGAAGTTGAAAATAATATAGTTAGAAATTGATAAAGAGTATCTTATGAAACTTTTGATATTACTACATTTAACATTATTCCCTTATGAAAATAATTATCTATTTAATGATTCTCAAGGTCTAAGATCCCAAACTTTTCTAGAGCCATCTCATTCATGTTTTCTGATAATTTTGTTTTTTATGTACCTTTGATCAATGATTTATGATTTGAGGTGTGTTTGGGCTAGGTTTTATGAAAAATATGTGGACATAGATTTGTGCACCATTCTACAAACCGTGCGCCCTAACCCAAGTAACCCTGCGAAGTGTGAAAATCTAGACAGCATGGTTCACACATTTTGAGAATGGTTTCCTTAACTGTTCACCCAAACCTAGTTAAACATGTCAACCATGGGAACCTAGAGTGGGATGTCTACATGGTTTTCACATGGTTTTCTTTAATCATGTTCCCATTCTAGGTGAAACCGTGCACGCAGAACTTCTTTGTAAAAAAATTGATTTTAAACCCTCCCAACCCACTAAAAATCTTCCTTCTGTACCATGGCATGGGAATTGACATTTTTAAGTGATCCCATATGTTTCCTAATGTAATAGAAAACCTTTATAACATCGTTATTCAGGATCAAAATCCAAGATTGATGATATGTTCTTATCCCGGTTGGGGGATTTCAACCTAATGCTTCTCCTTCTCTTTCATGAAACATTATTGGATATTTTCACGGAAGATATCCCAATGTGTCTATATATATAAACTTATGTGTTGTGATCAAGATCAAGGAGTGTGGATATTCATCTTTATTTTTATGACCTTGATACTTTTGATTTTATTTATTGTTATAGGGACTTAGATTTAGATCGTGATCGCCATCATTGTGCCGCTCAGATTTTGAGGATTTCATTTGGAAAATTAACCATCAACAGAAAGATCTATGTGGTATAAATTGAACACCCACAATAATGGATTTTATGTTTTAATGTGATATTAACTATTTTCTATCATCAATTAGTATTGTTTTTTATAAATTGGGATAATTAGTAATGTCCAATTGACTTTTGATGTTTTAGACATATAAATGATTAATTGTTTATTTAATTGTGGGTCTAATGGGATAAATAAATAGATAAATACATTTTGGAAATTGTTTATCATCTTAGATATTGTATTTGAGATATTGAATCCATTTTTTTATAGATAAAAAATTGGGGAATTAATTTTTATTTAATGATTTGTCTATGTTGAGATAATTAATAGTGGATTAATTATGTGATTTGATGTTGGATTTAGATAATTAATTATTAGATAAATTATGATAATTAAATATATATATATATATATTGGATAATTAATTGTGTATAATTAATTATGGAATAATATTTTTGTTGAATGATTAATTAATTTATTATTTAACAAATTGATTTTTTGTGCATGGTTAATAGTTTTGATAACAAATGGATTTCATGTGATTAAAAAAATTTGAATTTGTAATGGGTTGATGATGAATTATTAATTAATTAAATAATAATGTGTGATGTGATAATGGTAAAATGGTCATTTAGAAAGAATTAAAGGGTGGTAACATTATAATCCAAATATGTGATGTGCGAGTGGTTACATGGACATTAAACATTAATTAAATGGTGGTAACATGGTCGGCCAATGTGTGATGTGTGAATGGTAGAAAGGTCAATCGAAACGAATTTAGGGGTGGTAACATGGTCATCCAAATGATGGATGTGTGAAGGGTAACATGGACTTTAATAATGAATTTAAAGGGTGTTAGAATGATCATCCAAATTGTGAAATAAGAATGGTAATATGAGTAATTTGAGTAATGGCCACACATGAGAATATTTCAAACATTGTCATGAGACGAATCTGGTATTGAGATACCATACAAAATTGAATACTTCGAGCTTTGGAACAAGCTGAAGAAGGTATAATGACATTTAATTACATGAGGAACACATGAGGGTCTAGTATTAGCTGATGTCAATATTTAGGAATGGGTCTCCTTGGGGACCCTATAGGTTAATGTGGTTAAATATCGAATAAATCATAATGTGTTAACTATTTATTGAATAATTGTACTTATTTATTTATAGAAATACATTCAAAATCTTTTTACTAGACTAATTTAGATAACTTATGTGGTGTCCTACTATGTTGTACTCACGCCATATTTGGACTGCCTGATCAACATCGGAGTAGAACTTATGTTGCAGGACCAGATAAGGGCATGGCCCTTTGATAGATTGATGTTTTTTGGATAGAGAATGGGTAAGGTACCAGGAAATGGTTCAGTACCCACTTTATTTTAGTTGTATCATTAGTTTTATTTTCATTATAGAAACATGGATATTTCATTGTTACAACATGTTTCCCATTTATTTGTTTATGATATTTTCATGTTTGGACTATCTTGTGACATTGTTATTCTTCTGGTGATTTATATGATTATATTCTTTTTTATTATTATATTCATCTCCTATTGATTTACTCTATTAAAATATTTTATTTTCTCCCCATGGATGACTTACCAGACCCAAACATCTAGTCAGAACCCACTAGCATAAAATGATTCACACTTGAGGGCATGCGGCATACCTTCTCTGGACCCAGTTGCATGGCACCCAAGTCGGGACGTACCAATGAGGTATCAAAGTATTGTTTTCATTATTCTTATTTTGACATTCTATTTTGGTAATGGTAGGTAGGATACTATGAATTTGTGGGGCATTTATATGAGCTCATTCCTAGGAATTTCATACCCACGTATGGGGGAAAATCTAATTACTCAGTGTGGGATTGATGTGATTTATGTCTGTTTTTACATATCGGTATTATTTTTCCTAGGGTGAGGCACTTGTATTATGATGTGATAGTTTTTCTTCAGCATTTTTTATTATTGTCTCTTGTACTTAATAGGAACTATCTACATGAATAATTATAAGAACTCATGGTTATTGTCCCATGCATAATTTTATTAACTGATAGGAAAGTAGGCTATGGGTGACTTTTGGAATCATAAATATTTTTTAGGTTATGTGATTTAAATGAAAATGATACCTAACATGATTTTAGAAATATTAAAGAATAATGAATATTGTGAATAATATGGTGTCCAAAATGAGATACTTTTTAATGATAATGTGTTTAATATTACTAACCAATACCTATGGGTTTGATAGTTAAGGGTAGTGATTTTGAATCAATGTTGACCATGTGGTGAGAAATGATGGAAGTACATGTTGAGACTTTCCGGTTTTCTTTTTCATATTACTTAATGATATAAGGTTGTTTTATGAAACCTATGATGGGTGTTTGGAATTGTATATATTATACCTCCATGACAATTATTGAGGGGAAGAACGAGGGGTATTGTCACGAACCAACTCGGGTCGACCCTGAACCGGTCAACCGAGCTGATCCACAGCAAGGCCCAATGGGCGTTTTTGATCCCCACGGGCTGGAAACTAGTGCCAGGCATCAAAACCAACCAAGAGGGAACGAATTTTAGCCCAGTGAAAAGTAAATAATGCAGCAGAGAAAAGTAGAATAACAGAAGGTGAATAAATGACATGAAAAAGGAAGAACAACCAACAATAGTAACTAACCTGACAATGACCAAAACTCATCGTGACTCCAAGACTCGCTCACCAGTCCACAACCAACTCTCGCCTATGGAGAGCAAGCTCAAGTCAAACCTGAAACAAAAATAAAAATGGGAAAAAAAACTATAGGCGTGAGTATTAAAACTGAGTAGGCAAGCCCGATATATATTCCCAATGCAATACCTTTAAAATAAAAGAAACACCATTTCAAGTTTGAACTACAATTTATAAAAGTAAGGTTCTCTACATGTTACGCAAAAAAAAAGTATGAGTCATTGCCTATATTCATTTCTCAAAAACCCAAGTCATTATTTTAGTGAGACATTAGAATTTTGAAAGGGGATATGATGTTTACATTTTCAATTTGCACAAAAAGTATAAAAAACCTTTCATTGAAAATAGTTTTCATAAACCACATTAAAAACACACATCAATTTATAGTAAAAACACTACACATGGAATCACTACAGTAGTTACATAGTAAGGGGAATGCAGTGAAAATATATACAAGTACCATATTCATCACAACATGTAACTAAAAGCTAACAGGCATGGGTGAACCTTTGAGACCAAGAATAAACCAGAGGACACCAATACATGAGAAATAATCCTATCTCAGGCAAGCTGAGGGAAAATCTCATAGTAATAAACCAAATATATTCACCTACTATGGGTCACTGGTCAGTACCATAACCTACCAATGCAACAATCCTTCATAGAATATTCTCTCAATATACTATATTCCCATGACTTATGTATTTAGGAAATGGGGTGAGACAACAGATGCCAACCGAGCATCCAATCACACACATATATAAATCCCAACAGGCATAATCCCGACCCACTCCATGGGACAACCTCTTTCCTTTAAATGACTCAAGTAACCAGGAGCCTCTAAGCATGGCCTCCCAAAATGTCAATTGTAACCAAGGAAAAATAGTTATCCTAGGATGGTTTTTATCAAAACATTTTCATCGTTTTCCATAAAGTGCCAAATGGGAATTAAATAATTTTCACAATCACCACTTTAAAAAGAACCAAAATGATTTTTCATGATTGAGAAGAAATCATTTATCATTAAAAACTATAACTATAATTTAAATTTTGTGAATTATTTTTAAAATCCAAACTGACATTCTTTCACTACTGTGTGTCCATTTGTCAAGAAAATATTTCAAGTGTCATGTTTAAAAAAACGGCACTTTTTACACCAAATAATCACTTAATAATTAATTTTCTAATATTGAAAATTAATTATATTATATTATCTCACATTTATTATAATTGATAAAATATTTATTTTGAACAATTAGTGTGCGCAAACATCAGGAAATAATGTATCTTAAATTTTTAAAAGCAGTGCAATGGGAACCTACCTCGACTCGCAGCACGAACGCGACAACGCGACAATGCGACACGCCTCGCATAGGTGCCCAAGAATGCACAAACCGATGATCGCAGTAACGTGTGGTTACCCCTCCAACGCGCTACAACCGTAAAGATAACTAAAATACAAAAACACGGATATAAAATAATTCAAACGAACAAACAACAAAAACACAACCTCGGTATGTTTTCAACAAAAAAACACAACATCTTCACTATTTAATAAACCACTTTAAAATTTATAAAACAATTTTCAAAGAGAGACCCATAGCTTTAGACACCCAAAACCAACTCAAACCCCCATCTTTTGACCAAGCACACACCCGTTATTTACCAAAACAAAACACGCGCCACATTAAAATCAAAACCACATTGGAAAGCCATAAAAGGACCCCAAAATATCATTTCACACACTACCAATACTTTAACAAATTCAAATAAGACATTTTATATCACACATAGTACATAAATTCCAACCATACACTTTTTCACAAAAAAAGGCATACACTCATTATCAAAACAATTCCAATTAAAACCCAACAAGGCAAACAAAACTCAATTTTCATGCCATAAATACATTTCTAAAAATGTACCAAATTTTACAAATTGCGAACAAGGTGCAAAAGTTACCAGAACATTTAAACAACAACCTAGTGTGCTCATTTTGACCAAAACAACACAATTTTCCCCAAACAAGGCATAAACTACAATCCTTGCATACAAATAAATTATCCAACTGTTGCACAACAAAACCTAGCATATATAAAAGGTGTTAGTTGCATGAAAATGGTGCAACTCCAATTATAAAATCAATTGCAATGAGAGACCCACTTCAAAACCATGGCGTGACGAAAAACACACACCCAAAAACATTCCACGCGAAACGTAAATCCTTAAACAAATGAAACGAAATCCTAAGATGATATGCACAAAAATATCAACAGAATAATTAGAGTGAATGTGGGGATAGATGTTATACCAAAGGTGGAAAAAGTGCCGGTAAGATGCGCGCAGGTAGGGGGCGATGCCGGAAGGTTGCAGGTTTGTTGGGATAGAGTGGGTGTGCCGCCGATGTGAGCGGGAGGAGGCCGAGGTGCGTCCGGGGGTAGCGGGTTGTGCCGGGATAGCTGGTGTGCTACGGAGGCAGCAGCTGTGGAGAGGGGAGGTCGGTCATGGGTTGGAGGCGAACCATGATGCAGGGAAAGAAGTACGCGTCGAGGAATGGTGTGCTGCAAGGCCGGTGGTGGTGACAGGATGGAACATGCGCAGGAGGTGGGAAACGGGTTGTGGGGGGGGGGGGTCGCGCTGTAGGAAGAGGTGGGCAGGAGGCGGCTTATGCGGGAGAGGGCAGGGGTGAGGCGTTGGAGGTTCTGGACGAGTGAGGCAAGGCTGGGGGGGGGGGGTCGAAGCTACTGGAGGGAGAGGGGGCAAGGGGGTGGCGAGGAGCTGGGAAGGTCAGCACTGAAGATTGAGGGCAGAGAGCAGGGCAGCCGCAGGTCGAGAGGCAAGGGGCGGTAGGAGCCGGATCGCTGGAAGGCGGCGTTGTGTGAGGGGAGTGGTGCGGCTCGCGCTAGGGAAGGGGGTGGCGACATTTGGGTTTTAGGGTTACACTGTTTTTTTTCTCATTCATTTTAACATTATAATAATAATAATAATAATAATAATAATAATAATAATAATAATACAATTAAAACTAAAAATTAACACTAATAAAAATTACAATAATTAATATAATAATAATAAAAATAATTAATAACATATTAAACAATTAGTATAGTAAAATATATAAGAAAAAAAATCACGATGGTAAATATAATAATAATAAAGGCTATAATAATAATAATACTAATATATAGAATAATGATAATAAAATAATAATAATAATAATAATATTATTAATATTAATTATATTAATACTCGTCATAATAATCTTAATAATAATAAAAATAATAGTGTAAATATTTATTATAATTAATATTGATCCTTTTTTAAAAAAAATTAATCCGTTTATTTAAAAATCTAAAAATTGGACCACCGTTCACTCGTTTCATGACTTAGTAAACCGTGCGCAAGTTGCACGTCTCAACTCAGACAACTTGGACATTCACACAAGCACCTGGGGTGATCGCGCGGCTCTCGCCCACCATGCAGGGACCACACACGATCCCGAAATCCAGTAAAATATTAAACGACAAAGATTTTAGTCCAGGACCAAGGTCGGACCTTGGAGCAAGAACTCAGAGCCAAGAATTAAAAAAATAAAATTAAATTAGAAAGTCATAGCGTGACCATTCTCCCCACCACAGACACTTTCTGCCCCCATAATGTCACCCAGCTGAACAATGGACAAAGCAAGAATCCATGACCTATCTGAAAATGGAAGGAACCACACCACAAGAGGACGAGAGAACACGAGAGGGTTCTCCCAACCACAAGAAATAAAATAACGCAGAAATTTAACACCTAAACATACCACCCTGGGAGGGGGTGACAAGGGAACTTCCCAACGATTCATACTAACCTCTATAGAACGAGTGAAACTACACCTACCCCAAAACATGGAACTCTCAACTCAGACCAATGAAATCCCGAATACTAGAGAAAAAACTCCAAGAAGAACATAAGCCGAGAAGTAAAACCGAGCATAACCGCAAGCCTAGGCTCCTCTACAGGCACTTACATATTCAAACGAACACCGCTAAACCAAGATTGACCCATACAAAGGTCAATCACACTCTTAAGAAAAACACAAAGCAACCCAACAAAAAAATTGTTTAGATTACAATAGAGCATGTTCATCATAACTCCAAGGAAAAACAATGATCTTTCTGCAATATCAATACATTAACTATAGAAAAACAAGAACAAACAGAATTTAAATGTTCCACCACCAACATGGAACATGAAACCTGAACCGAGGCTTCACACCCCTGGAAAAACATGACTGCATGCGAGCTTCCCCCCAAGACCTGTGGCTAGTGTTCTGATGGCTGAAGCATCTCCTGCCTAATAGTCAGGAACTAGAATACCTCGGTCACAAAGTCTTCTTCAAGCGACGCTTTCTGAAAAACTTCTCTAGATGACCCAGACATCCGCAATGATGTCATGTCTTCGGAGAGATGTGACATGACGACTTCACGTGCCCAAACCGGCCACACTGGTGGCACACTACAGAACGGCCTGCCGAACTAGATGTTAGAACCACTGCAGAGTACTCTTTAGGAATAGGTCCCTCTGGAACACCATGCTTGCCAGCTGGGGAACCTTGACGAGAAACTAGAAACCCTGTATTGTCAACCATATCTTCTCCGAAGACCAACTTAGCGAAGAACACCTCATCCACCAACATCTCAAAATGATGGTCATCAGAAATGAGGACTTTCTCCTTGATCTCTGGACGAAGACCCATGATGACGGGAGAAGTCTTTATCCAGTCCTGGGACACTACCCCTGGAAAAAGAGATACAAGATCCTTGAAATTGTCAACATACGCTTTCACCGTCTACTGGACATGTTGAACATGCATGAGCTCTTCCATTTTCTCTGTATTTAACTCCACAAGTATAAACCATTGAAAGAAGATGGATTTAAAGACATACCACATCATCCCAACTTAATTTAGTGGCAGGGTGAACAACTCCTACTCGTCCAGAGCTTGACCTTCGAACAGACCCAAAACAACTCCTACAGAGCTAGACCTTCGAACAGACCCAAAACAACATGCACTCTAACAACTTCAGGAGTTTCCAATGAGCTGAAGATGCGCTCGACCTCTTCAAGCTACTCCACTGTCTCTAACAGAGTCCAATCACCATGAATGACAAACAATGTCTGAGAGAGACCGAAAACTGGGCATGACTCATCAAAACTCTGGGGACCATTCTGGGAGGCATTTCTGAACAACATATATAACAACAAGCCGAAACCAATATCAATCTATGACACATCAATAAAGCCATCTCATCCAAAAAAATCCAGCTCAAAAAAACCAAACAACCACAAACACAACCCAAAATTCCCTATCCAAAACTCCCATTTAATTTTAGATTCCAATCCCACCTTCTCTTTTGATTTCAAAACCACTTTCCTTCAAGACCACTTTCCAAATACCAAATCCACTTTTCAAACCAAAATCACTTTCCAAAACCATTTTTCCTCTTTAAAATCCAATTTATAAAACAAGTTTAAGCCTTCAATTTCAAACACACCTAGGTAATCCCATGAATGGTTACATGTGCATTCATTCACATTCATTCATACGCACCAACACACACTTTCCACGCATCCTCTCACATGATCAAACGAACAAAAGGAGTACCTGAGGATTCACCCCAAACCATTCTCAACCAATTTCCAAGAAAGCACCAGTTTTCCAAACCAAAGGATTTCAGTTTTAAAACCCATTTTATAAATTTAAATTCATTTAAAAGAAACCAATTCCATTTCTAAAACCCCCTTTTTTTTATTTCCCAAAATGCACTTACACCAACCAGAATGAAAACTACAGTTAACTTGCATCAATCCACAAGAGTGAGGGACTAGCGGTCACACATAACCTGGCGACATGGTAGTGGTCCATGCCCCAAGTAAGCGTCAACACCTAGGAGGAATTCAAGCTGTGTACCCGAACTCCACACGGGTCACTACTCCATGTGAGATCACGATGTAACATCGGTTTACCTCCATTGTCATACCTCAATCCAAAACAAACCCAAACGAAACAAAGACTTAATTCCCAGACTATCCCTAGCGACTTGAGGTGCAGAACGGGCGAGGGTACATGATGTCCTTCCCGTACCTACCTCTCGAGTCCCAAAAATCCTAATCTCCATCTACCATACACCCCAAATAACCAGAACATCCTCTGATAATATTTTTTCAAAAACCAATCCGGGTCGACGCTGAACCAGCCACCTGAGCCAATCCGCAGCAAGGCCCGAGGGGCATTCCTGATCCCCACGAGTTCGAAACTAGGGCCGGGCATCAAAACCAAACAAGAGGGAACTATTTGGCCCAGTGAAAAGTAAATAAACAACAGAAAAAAGTAGAATAACACAAGGTGAATAAATGATGCGAAAAAGGGTGAACAACTGAAAACAACAACTAACCTGACAACAACAAAAACTCCTCATGACTTCGAGAGTCACCCCCCAGAACACATCCAACTATCACCCACGGTGAGCAAGCTCAAGTCAAACCTGAAAAAAAAATAAAAATGAAAAAAAACTATAGGCATGAGTATTAAAACTCAGT
Organism: Viscum album; assembly: GCA_963277665.1. NCBI lineage: Eukaryota > Viridiplantae > Streptophyta > Magnoliopsida > Santalales > Viscaceae > Viscum > Viscum album. The sequence continues at coordinate 1,646,555,481 of OY728145.1, forward strand.
AGGCTAGCCCGATATCTATTCCCAATGCACTACCTTTAAAATAAAAGAAACACCTTTTCATGTTTGATCTGCAATTTATAAAAGTATGGTTTTCTAAATGTTACTCAAAAAAAAGTACGAGTCATTGCCCATATTCATTTCTCAAAAACCCAAGTCATTATTTTTGTAATACAATATCATTTTTCAAAGGGGAAGTGATGTTTACATTTTTCAATTTGCACCGAATGTATAAAACACCTTTCTTTGAAAACAGTTTTCATAAACCACTTTAAAACCACACATCACTTTATAGAAAACACACTACACATGAAAATGCTAAAATAGTTACACAATAAGGGAAATGTAAAGAAAATATATACAAGTACCATATTCATCACAGCATGTAACTAAAAGCCAACAGACATGGGTGAACCTAAGAGATCAATAATAAACAGGAAGACAGTAATACATGATAAATCATCCTCATTGACATGTCACACACGATGAAATCAAAATTCCCAATACGCTCGACCATCCTCTCTCAGGCAGGCTGAGGGAATATCCCATAGTAATAACCCCAATATATCCACCTACTATAGGCCACCGGTCAGTACCATAACCTACAAGTGCAGCAATAATTCTTAGAATATTCTCTCAATATTCCAGATTCCCATTTATTAAGTGTTTAGGAAAGTGGGTGAGCCAACCGATGCCAACCGAGCATCCAATCACACACACACACACACACACACACATATATATATATATAAATCACAACAGGCATCACCCTAAGCCACTCCATGGGATAAACTCTTTCCTTTATACAACTCATGTACCTGGGAGCCTCTAAACGCGGCCTCCCAAATAGTAAATTGCAACCAAGTCAGGAGAGTTATCCTAGGAGGGATTTTATAAAAACATTTTCATCGTTTTCTATATAGTGCCAAACGGGAATTAAATAGATTTCACAAACACCACATTAAAAAGAACCAAAATGCTTGTTCATGCTTGAGAAGAAATAATATATCATTAAAAACCATAACTATAATTGAAATTTTGTGAATTATGTTTAAAATCCAAACTGACATTCTTTCACTACTGGGTGTCCGTTCAACATGAAAATTTTTCTACTGTCATGTATAAAATAAACGGCTCTTTTTACACCCAATAATCAATTAAAAATTAATTGTCTAATATTAAAAATTAATTATCTTATATTATCTCACATTTATTAAAATTAATAAAATATTTATTTCGATTAATTAGTGTGCACAAACAGCAGGAAATAATGTAACCTAAATTTTTAAATGCAGTACAAAGGGAACCTACCTCGAATCGCAGCTCGAACATGACAACATGACAATGCGACACACCTCGCACAGGCGCACAAGCATGCACAAACCGATGTTTGCAGTTACATGGGGTTACCCCGCCAACGCGCTACAACTGCAAAGATAACTAAAATACATAAAAATAGACTTAAAATATTTCAAATGGACAGACAACACAAACACCACCTCTGTATGTTTTCAACAATCAAAACACACCATCTTCACTATTTAATTTACCAATTTAAAATTTATAAAAAAATTATCAAAGAGAGACACATGATATTAGACACCTAAAACCAACTCAAAACCCCATCTTTTGATCAAACGCACACTCTTTATTTACAAAAACAAAACACGCACCACTTTAAAACCAAAACCACTTTGGATGGACATAAAAGGACCCCAAAATATAATTTCACATGCTACTAATACTTTAACAAATTCAAATAAGTCATTTTATATCACACATATCATATAAATTCCATCCAAACACTTCCTCGCCCCCCAAAAAAAGTCATAAAATCACTATCGAAAAAATTCCAATTAAAACCCAACAAGGCATAAAAACTCAATTTTCATGACATAAATCCATTTAAAAAAAATGCACCACATTTTATATATTGTGAAAAAGGTGAAAAAGCTACCATAACTTCTAAACAACCACCTATTGTGCACATTTTGACCAAAACAACACAATTTTCACCAAACAATGCATAATCTACAATCCTTGCATACCAAATAAATATAATGAATTATATTATAATAATATCACTTTTATACTAAAAACATGCACTGAGAGTCACACTGAACACATATTGTGTTTGATTGAAATGAGGTTGATTCCAACATATTAATAATAAATTATGAATCTATTACAATGAAATTTAAAACAATTCATTATTTTCCATTAATTATTGATTTTTGACGTCTATTTTAATCTTAAATGGAGTTCCTATAGTGAAAAAATTAACATTGAGTCATACCAGGCACATCATGTATCATATTTATTTGAGGGAAATTTATATATGTCTTAATAGAACTATTTATTGATTTACCATTTATTTTCCACAATTTTAGATTATTTTAGATTTTTTGTAATGGGATGAGTTTTTTAAACAAAAATGTAACTTTTATATTGAAAAACAACACATTACGTCACAATAGATTCATTTTGTATCTTATTAACATAAAATCAATTCCTAAAATTTTCAAATCAATTATAGATTAGTTTCAATAATATTGGACGTATTATATTATTTTTTTATGTCAATGTCATGTTATATCCATTCTAAACTAAAATGGAACATTTATATTAAGAACATTTCTTTCGATTTATACCAGCTGAATTTTGTGTCAGATTTAGGACTGGATGATTTATTTAAGTCATAAATGAAATATGGATCATTTAAAAAAATTAAAACATTATGATCTATTTTTATTAGTTTTCATTATGTTCCAAGTGTTTTAAAATAAAAAGTCACTTTTATATCAGAAACACCCAATTCATTTCATACCTGATAAATTGTCTGTTGTATTGATGTGTGGTTGATTCCTATATAAAAAATTATGGTTCTTATTACTAACATTTGAAAAAAATTTGAACTCATTTTATTTTTTTTCCTTATGATAAACATTTTAATATAAATTTTCACTTATATATATAGAACAAAAATACGATGATCATACCTACCTCATTGTGTATTTAATTTCCATTCGGTAGAATCCAATATATCCCAAAATAATTAGATTTTATTTCACTAATGTTTCAAAACAATACATTATTTTTTGTTTCATTTTTATGCATAAGTGACATGATTTTTAAACTCAAATTAAAATTTTATATTGTAAATATGATCTTTGATTCATACATAGTGTTTCATGTTTTTTATTGAATTCAACGGATTCAAACATCTCACAAATGAATTACAGATCATTGTACAATTTTTTTAAAAAAATTTGAACTTTTTTTACTGGTTATGGATAAGTGACATTCATTGTATAATTTATTGACACTTATTTATTAAATACAAAAAAATCCATACCTACCACATAACATGTCATATTTATAGGTGGTCAATTAATACACATCAAAAATTAAACATGAATCCATTTTGTGATGATTGAAAACAATTTAGGATCATTTAAAAAAAAATCATTGAATGAATTTAATATAATATTACTCCTCTATTTTGAAAACATGCACTAGGAGTCATAATAACCACATTGTGTGTTGTATTGATATGTAGTAAATTTATACATACCAAAAATGAATATGACAACTCTACTCTTTATTATACACTTAATCAATATTTTTTACATAAACATGCACTTAAGACAAATATAAGGATCTTGATGTCAAGTGACTTGGAAAATTACAAACAATTCAAAACTACATAAAACAAGAAATACAATAACATTATTGAAAAAAAAAATTACATGACCACAACATTAATTTGTACCTACCATTGCATGGGATAACCTGAAGACATTCTTAAGAAAAGGGTGAGATAAAAAGAACAGTAAGGAAGACAAAAATAACATGAAGAATACAATAAATGTTATGAAATAGGAATATCAATGGAGTGTAAAAGAAACATGAACATAAAGGCACGATACAACACGATTATCATAACATGAAAATGTAGCATCAACATTTAACGTAATATTAGAATTTTCCAAGGCTCATTGAAAATAGAGAATTAGTAAACCCTAGTTTCACTTGAATTATAATGAGTAAACCCTCATAGAAATTTATGTATAATGATACTAATATTTATCAAAATCATTGGAGTTCTATCAGGGTACACCCTTCCTAATCATTTTATTTCATGCATAAGCGTGTCACATGGTTTGTTTAACATAGAGTCATTAAACATCATAATTTATTCAATGATATTGGAATTTAAAATTAATACATTAAACTCTATAATTAATTAGTAAATGTGCATAAAGGTGAATACCCTTGATAGATAAATGGGCATGGTATTCACTACACAATGACTTTGAATTAGATAGTTGCGGTGAAATTTCAGCAGCATAACGACGTGACATGAGAATTAATAAAAACTATTGATGAGCTAGGAATGGGTGTCTCATCATATTTACAAGATTTGGATAGAAATGGGTTCATATAGATTTTTTACCCATATATGTATTGGAATTTAGATTCATAATACAAAAGAATTGCATGAATGTCAATGATGGGGGATAAGTCACTTACAAAATTTCGGCATGGTAACAGGTGTACAAGAGAGGAATTAATGAGAGTGAAATGTGACTTTCATCATTACAAAGTAAGTAGGGAAGTATAAGGGAAGTTACAAATCATACTCCAATAATTTTAATTGAAAAAAAGGTATAGAAACATAAATAAACTTGGAAAAAATGAGAAAATAATAAATCCATTACTTGGAAGTGTGATCCCAATGGGTTGGGGGGGGGTAGATATAGGATTATTTGGAGATTGGTGAACCATGTGAGGATAATAGAGATATTTGGGTATAATAGTGACGTGATATAAGGTTTTATAGTGATGATAAGCGGGATTTTGGGTGGGATTATATAGGAAAAGAGAGGGAATTCATTATTATTTAGGTTTGGGACAGGACACATTAAACTAATCCAACGAAAAAACTAAACCATGGTTTCTGCCAAGGGGTGGTGGAAAAAATAATTTTATAAGTCCAATGTCCAATCATTTTAAAATATTAGTCTTTCTTATGTGGATGTGAGTCACACTCTCATTGAAATCAATTTCAATAGTAAAAATGTTTTATAAGTCTTGATATGTCCACTAAGCACCAAATATTTTATCACAAATACCTAAAATAATATTATTTTAATGGTATGACATATATTGGCCAAAAATAGAAGTTATAATATTTTATTAACCTTTTTTTGGCTCATTATGATTTCATAAAACACATTAAATATTTAAACAACATTTAATTTTTACCCAAAAATTCAACTATCTCAAAAAATTATGAAAAATTCATATTCGGATAATTTCAACATCCAGATGTTAAAAATAATATTCATTTTATCTAAATAATTTTATAAATATGTTAATTTATTCACTTTTGAAATAAAAATTGACATTTGTGGAAAAATCAGCAGGGCTGTTAAAAAAAATTCTAACCATATTAAAAATTACAATTGTATTCATAAAAATTATAATATTATTTGTTTTTAATAAAAAATTATTCAGTAATGATAATAATTTATTAAAATATTATTTAATTCAAAATTCTTTTAATTAATCAAAATTGATTTCTCAATTGAATATTAACTAAAAAAATACTGGTTAAGCTTTAAAAACTATTTACAATGTAAAAATAATAATATGGGTGTATATTATTTATTCTATACAAAAATAATCCACAAAATAATAGGTATATGGTCCGGTTAAATAACCCCATTATAACTCCTGCATAAGACCTAAGGGTAAGGTGTGCGATGGTGATAGACTCTTGGGGAGGCTCTGATAACATCACATGGGTGGTAATCTATATAAAATTCAATTTCTCCCTTATGTGGTTCTGTTCAAGAATAATATGTTCAACCTCGGATTGGTCTTGGTCAAGAGAGAATCCCACTAACACTACATACTTCTTGAGATCTGACAAATGGGGTTCATATGGTGCAATTTGACTAGGTGAGGCTATCACTTTTTTAGATGAGTAAAATTGATTTGTTAAAGCCCTATATTTATACTAATTTTTGATCACTATTAAATTGATATATTAGATATGGTAATGATTCTTAATGGTATTTTGAAATCCAAAAAACCTAAAACCATGAATGTTCATATATCAATATAACCATTTTACATAATAAAAAAAATTTAACAGATCAACAGGAATGTTCATTAATAAAATTTTGGGTCATTACGATCTTCCACCTAAAGAAATTTCATCATCTAATTTCTTTTTCCAACACTAAAATAGATTTGGGTAACTCTGGTTCTCACTTCCTTAGATTACCACATTTTCCTCTTCAAACATGTGGTTACTGTACAACACCTTGACGAGGATCATTGTCTTATTTCATAGATCTTTTTCCACACAATGTAAGATCTTCACTAGATTCTATTCATATTAGTGGTCATTCTCCAGTGGTACCACCTGGGGATTGAGTGCATGTGATGGGTCATGTATCTACTTACTCAAGAGTGATACATAGAATATATCATTTACTTGAAGTAGTGTCGGTGGGAGTGTTAATGGATAGGTCCCTGCTCCAATGGGATCAAGGATCTCAGAAGGGATGATGTAGCTTGGACTATGCTTTACCTTATTCACAAATCTAATAACTTTCTTCAATAGTTATATGTGGAGGAATATTATTTTTCCAAAATCAAACTCTATGTCGCATAGATGATTATTAGCATAACTCTTATGGTGACTATGAGTAGTGTTAATGTGCTTCAGGATGGTCTTAACCTTCTCCACAATTTATTTGACAATTTATGGACCTAGGAGTTTTCTCTCCACAACTTCATCCTAGCATGTCGGTGTTCTACACCTCTTCCTATACAGGGATTCATAAGGATTCGTTTGTATGATTGAGTTGTAAATTTTATAGTAATAGATCTCAACCAGAGGAATATGATGATCACATACTTCTTTGAAGTGAATTGAAAATTCCCTCAACATTTTATCACGTGTTTAGATAGTCATCTTAGAATGTACATTAGTTTGAGGACAATAAGCCGTACTGATGTTCAACTCAGTATTCAGCGCATGTTGAAAACTCTTCTAAAACAAAGAGGTGAATCTTGGATCTCAGTCAGATACAATAGAGAATGGTACTACTCACAGTTTTATAACTTATTAGATGTATATCTGTTGAAGGTTATCCAATGGGAAATCCTCCCATGTTACAATGAAGTGCCCATTCTTTTTAAGATGATCCACAACAACCAAGATATCATTTTTTCCATTGGATTTCTTCATAAGTCTGGTGAAATTTTTTTTGTTGATGTTCTTCTATTTCTATATTGGTAAGGGTAATGCCTGCATCATCTCCTTAGACTTCTGCTTCTCAGCCTTCATGTTATGACATACAAGTTACTTTTATGTATACTCAACAATCTCTTTATACATGTTATCCAAAAAATAAATCTCTCAGAGTTCTCGATACATCTTTGTGTTTCCTGGGTGAATGAGGAAATTTGAATTGTGTGAATCACCCCAATGATCTTTAATTAACTCTAGATTTTAAGGAAAACATTATATTGTCTGAAATATCATAATTCCATCTTCATTAGCATTGAAATATGAGGATTTAACTTTTCCTATAGTTTCAACATTCTTCTAAATTCCCTCATCATTCTTTAGAGTCTCCATTAACCATTCCAAAAGATATGGTTTTGAAAACATTTTTAAAGGATTGGTTATTTTTATTTAATTTTTATTCCCATGTCCATCTTCACTAAATCTAAGAAGATTGGATCCTTTTCAATTCTCACCAATGATAAAATCACAGGGTCTTTTCTAATTTCAACTAATACCACCTTGTTTTCATTAACATGGTGGTAATGGATTGAGAAGGCATAGTCATTGATCAGATCTATCCATCTTAGTTGGTGCATATTCAACTATTTCTGTGATAATATATACATGAGGCTTTTTTGACCCATGTATATTTCACACTTCTCCCCAAATAGTTAATGTCACCAAATTTTGAAAGATAAGATTAATGTATCTAACTCCAGATCATGTGTTGGATAGTTTTTCTAATGAAAAATAAATTTCCATTAATCATAAGAAATGAATTCTTCATTATGAATTGACACATATCACGTGATATTATTTGAAGCATCAATAAATACAACAAAAATTTCTCCACTCGTGGGTAGTGTGAGAACGAGGGAAGGGATACGACTCTTTTTTAACTCCATGAAGCTCACTTCTCATTTTTTACTCCATGAGAAATGTACTCCTTTCTGAAATATCTTGGTAAGAGGGTTGGAAAATCATGAGAACATTCCCACAAATCAGTAATAATATCAAGCTAACCCTTGGAATCTACAAATATCCATTACCGATGTTGGCCACGAACATACCTCCATTGCATCTCTCTTGGAGGGATCCATAGATATCCCATTGCATGAATGCTATAAACTAGGAATGAGACATCCTTCAATTGGAACTCACAATTGATGTACATTACACACTTCTGATCCTTTCGAGAGGTCTCTAATACATTTCATAGATACTGCTCATGATCCTCCTTGGATTTGGAGTATATTAGAAAATCGTCAATAAAGGCTACCAAAAACTTATCGAGATAATCTCCAAATAATCTATTTATCATGTCTATAATGATTTATGGTTTATAAATGAGTTAGAAATGAATTACTATGAATTCATAGTAATCGTACCTTGTATAAAATGCTGTCTTGAGGATACCCTCCTTCTTCACCCTTACATTTTAATATCCCAACCGCAAATCCATCTTAGAGAAGTATTTTTCTCCACCGAGTTTCTATAATAAGTTATAAATTCATGGAAGAGGATACTTGTAATTTATCATGATTTTGTTGAGATCATGATAGTCAATAAAAAGTTTCATTGACCCATCCTTCTTCATGACGAATATGATTGGTGCACCCAATGTTGAAGCACATCGGCATATAAACCCTTTATCTAGATTTTCCTATAGTTGTTTCTTCAGCTCCCCAAGCTCCAAAAAAACCACTCTATAAAGAGCCCTGGATATATTCAATTCCCCAGGTTTAAGATCAATTGAGAATTCAACATATCTTATAGGGGAAGTCCATAAAATTCTTTGGGAAACACTCTAGAAAATTTCGTCATAATAGACATGTCTTCAAGGATGGTTGATTCCATTGAATCAAACATATGAACAAGGTACATGTTCTCATAGGGCAGTAATATCCATCCTTGCGATGATGGTGCAAAAGAAGATTCATCCATTTCCTTGCACTTGTATAGTACCATGGGATGATTCTCCATATACAAAGTGATTTCAATATAAAAAAAATTTATGTTGGATCTATATAATTAAAGACACACCATGAAACGAATTTCATGAAATTCCACCAAAAAAAGTATGTATTGGTTTGACGAGAATTTAAAACCAGAAATTGTGATAGGGGATGAATAATATTCATTATTTCAATGATTTTCCCATTTTTCATTCTCACTGAGATCATTACTTCAATGATTTTTGGTTGTGTTGGGAAGGTTCTACTAAATGTTCAGGATATAAAAGAATGTGCATAAACAGAATAAAAAATTATGTTCTTTATTCTTGAATTAATAACTTGAGTACCTATAACCACTTCATTTTTGGGGTTCACTTCGACAGTAGTGATGAAAAAATCTCACCCTTGATGCCTTAGAGATTATTGGTTGCCTCTGAAAACCACTGTCTTATGGAACTATTTTTCAATGTTCCCTATATCATTCTAGTTGAAGTAATGAGCAATGAATTAGGGGTCGAATGATGTGTTCCTCTCCTCTGTCACAACTATGAATTTTTCTTATTAGTAGTTAATGGCCAGGTTCCCTTCTCTTCCACACCTATTACATTTCCTCATCCCCTTCAGGATATTTCTAGGGTGCTTCTTTCTGCACCATTGGAAAGTGGGGTGCTAGATTTTCATTTCACCATCAGATTAATCCATCAGGATGCCATAATTAAAATCTTCCTTATAATTTTTATCCCCATGACACCCCTACAATTTTCCAATATCTATTTTGACATTGAGATCACATCGTAAAATTTTCTCGTAGCACTCGATGTCATGGATTGCTAGGGATTTCCATAGGATAGTTTTTATCCCACCAAAGAAGCTACCAACCATCAATTTGGGGGTAACAACAATGCCATAGGAAAATCACACACGAATTTTGAAGTATTCTTCAAATGATCTGATTTATTTTTAAAATTTATTCTTGAGGGAAAGGATGTCCCTTTCCATATTATGTTGGACAGTTCGCGGAAAATATTTATCAAAAAACTTTTATCTAAAATTCCTTCTATTCCAATGCCTCGATCTCTTTATCAAGCTTCATATTTTTGATCAATATCAACTATTTATTAACTTCACCCTCCATACATTAAGCATATAGAAGAACCTTCTCATGTTCAGAACATTGAAGGGTGGAGAAGATCTTTTTAAAAGAAATTTTCCATATTTTGGAAATTGATGGATGTGATGATCCAGTAAAAGTATGGGGCCTTTGTGTCATGAAACTCCCGATTGTGAATTATTATTTCATGGGGGGGTTGATATTTCGTCTTGACCCATGTTTCTATTTAAAACATTAGTTAAATGAGAGAGTATCATGACAGGGTTCATGATTCCTACTCCCATCGGATTGGGCATCACATTAGAATGGATATCACATTGATCTTCGCATCGAATGATAGCGGGATTCCTCCAAGTATAATCCATTGGCAAGAATAAAAGAAATTTTAGGTTTAACTCATAAAGGGTAATCCAAAGGCTGAAAACATATGAATTATAAAGTATGTTTATTTCTTTGACATAAGAATTCATAAGATTTAATATATGTTTCCATGATCTACTTCTCAACATATATAAATAGGGTATTTTTTTATACCCTTAAGAATGGTTCATACTAATATTGTGAATATAACAAATCATATCCCCTAGGAGTGTCATAACCAATACTAGAGAAAAGCCCATTTTCATGCACTAGTACCTATTCTAGCCTAGCTCAAAGTAGTGTTTCTAGGTTTTCCCCTAGATACATTTGTGCCTGATCTACCTCTACCTTCTTGTATACATATATGGATGTATATTCATGATAAACCAATTAATCTTTATTCACCTAAATTTAGGGATGTTTTTATTTTACATAGTTTTATCCCTATGGAAATCACCAAAGTTTTATAATTATAATCCAAAAAATAACTAAACATATCATCTAATACCTACTATAACAACCATGAAATTTATTAACCAAATAGACATTTTTTATTCCATAAATGTGAAAATAAGAAAATTATTAGGATCTATAGGTCTAGAGTCATAAAAAATTACTACCATTACAAAACATCTTAGAAATAAAATACAACAACGTTATTGAAAACATCTTTTACAAGAACACCAAATTCATTCATACATGGCATTGCATCAGATAACTTGAGGACATGCATAAGAAAAGGGTGAGAAATAAATCCCAGTAATAGAGTAAAAAATGCATAAAATGTAGAATACAATACATTTTAGGAAATAGGCCTATCAAGTGAGAATAATAGAAAAATGAACATAAATGCATGATATAGCATGATTATCATAACATGGGAATGTTGCCTCAACATTTAGCGTGTTATTAGCATGAGACAAGGCATATTTAACATGGAGAATTAGTAAAACATCATTCCCCGTGAATTATAATGATTAAATATTCATTTAACTTGATGTATCATGATACTATTCTTCACCAAATTCATTGGAGCACTATTTGGGCACACCCTTCTTAATCATTTCATTCATGCATAAGTGTGCCACATGGATTATATAACATGGATTTGTTAAAAATCATCAATTATTACATGATAAAGTAATGTGGAACTAATGCATAAAACTCTATAAAAAATTATTAAATGTGCATAAAGGTTAATACCCTTGATAGAGAAATGGGCATAGTATTCACTACAAATTGAATTTGGCTTGCAAAATCACAGTGCAATTTTGGCAGCATAACGGTGTGACATAAGAATTCAAAAAAAGGTTAATGAGTGAGAAATGAGTGTATCATAATATTTAACTGAAATTTAATTGATGTGTTTCATATAGATATATTTCACAACATATGTAATTTAATTGAGATTCATAATACCAAATAATTTTTTGAATGTAAATGAAGAGAGAGAAATCCCTTATATAATTTTGTTATGGTAAAAAATGTTCATGGGAGGAATCAATCAGATATAAAGTGGTATATTATTATTCAAAAAAAATTAGAGAAGTATAGATGAGTTTCTAAATAAAACAACAACATTTTTATTTGAAAAGACATAGATATAGAAATGTAATGAATCTTGGACATAAATGAGAAAGGAAGAAATCCCTTACATTGAAGTGTGATCCCAAAGTCATGGGGTGGGCTTGAGAGAGGCTTCATGGGATATTGGGTCACCATAGGTAGATACTAGAAAGTATATGGTAGATTGGGGACGTTTTCAAAGAGTTTTTAGTGAAGAGAAGTGGGATCATGGTTGGGTTTATGTAGAAAAAGAGAGGGAATTATTTATTATTTATGTTTTGGAAACCAAAATTTACAATTATCAAAACCACAAACCAACCACTAGATTTTGCCAATGGGTTTTGACAATGATTATTGAAAAACATTATGTTATATGTCCTATGGTGGATCATTTTAAAATATTATGAATTCTTATGTGAAGGTGAGTTGCACTATCAAGGAAATAAATTTTAGAAGATAAAATGTTTTAAAAGTCATGAAGAATCCACCGCGACACCAGGAAAATAATCAATCAAACCTAAAATAAAATTTTTTTAATTTAAAAAATTATATTGGCTGATTATACCATTTATAGTATTTTATTAAATCAATATTGGGTCATTAAGATGTCATAAAAACACATAATATTTTTAAATGTTATTTAATTTTTACCCAAAATTTCGATTGTCTCAGAAAATTATGAAAAATTCACCATTGGATAATTTAGAATTAATGATTATAAAAATAATATTATTTTTATTTAAATAATTATCTGAATATGTGAATTTTTTCTTTTAAAATAAAAACTGATATTTACTGAAAAATCATGGGTTTTGATAAAAATAGATTTCAAACATTAATAAAAATTTCTATTGTATTCAATAAATTTGTAATATAATTTATTTTTAATAAAAAGTAATTTAGTAATAACAATACTATTAAAAAAATTATTTAATACAAAAATCCATTAATTCATCAAAATATATTTCTCAATTTATAAAAACAAACAAAATACTTTTTGTGCTGTAATTTTTTTTAAATGTGACTATAATAAAATGAATGTATATTAATTATTATAAAAATTAATAATGTACATAATCATAGAGATTGGGAATTATTACATAACCCCTTTTAAGACCTGCATAAGAACTAATGGTAAGGATTGTGATGGTGATAGACTCTTGGGGAGGCTCAGATAACATCGATTCGGTGGTAATCTTTATTAACTTCCACACGTCATATAAGCAGTTCCATTCAAGAGTAACATATTGAATCTCGAATTGTTCTTGGTAAATAGAAAATCTTAGCGATGATACCTCCATTTTATGATCTAACATGTAGGATTTGTATGGATCAATTCTTCTAGATATGGCAATCTCTTCCTTTTTCAGAGTAAATTGGATTTGTTAAAGCCCTAGATCCAAAAGTTTAGTCAGAGGCAAAACTCCGACCATTTATTTAAAATAAAAGAAAAAGAAAAGTACATCAGACAAGCACAACAAGGTGAGAAAAACAATTACTTATCATAAAAGTCAGACCCATCGCCACATCCCTGATACACCATTTCCTCTGCAGTAGCCGATTCCCACTCCAAACTTTCATAATGTTTCAGAATCTTGGCATACATCCTTCTAATATTGAGCTTCTCCAAAGAAAGGAGCTCCATAGAAGAGTTTGAAATCCGTCCAACCTTCCCACTAGAAGCTCTCATAGTCATTGGCATTGGCAAGTGATAATAATCTTTCGGTGGCCTTCTTCGTGGTGGGTCAGTCTTCACTTTCTCCACCACAACCACTCTATTTTTGCAACCCTGAACCATATCACTATAGGAGGGATGAACCAAACCACCATCATTTTCTTTCTCACTATCAGAGCAGTCCCCCCATTTACTAGAAATGTGCACCACCCTATACCCGTCACCGCCACCATGCATGCCTTTTTTCACATTACAATCTCCAACTAAGCTGTCCAGCAGTGAACCATTGTCCGTATTTGCTTCAGAGCCCTTCTCAGCACTATAGGTCCTCTCATTCCCCAGATCTTGGTCACACGTGCCAACAATAGCAACCCTTGACTCAAAATCAGCACCTAAAGAAACAGAATTTTGATCCTCATGAGTCCTTTCATCATCCTGCTCATGATCCAGGACTAAATCAGCATCCACCAGGCATGCAAACCGATTGCCGAGCTCAATGTTGTTCGCCTGCCTCCCAGGTGTTTCTTGCATCCCATCCACTATCATCACGACACCAATTTCATTAGCAGTTTCCTTAACAGGGGTTTCGTGATTCCCAGCCAGCTTCACAGTCCCAAGATCCATGTGTTGATAGTGCCTCTCAATCCCCTCTTGAGCTGGGGAATTAGGACCTGCAGCAACAACTTGCACATCATGGACAGCGACAACTGCTGCAGGTTCCCTCACAGTTTCCAGGCAGAGAGAATCCACACCACCATTTTGCCCACCCAAGTCCACATCTTTCTCCACAGCAGCACAACTTCGTTCATATTTTTTATAATTTTTTTTGAATAATTAGACATTTAAATAGATAAAGAGGAATTTTCATTAATAAATGTTTTGGTCGATACAACGAATTATGCCTCAGTTTATAAATTATGGAAAATAGTATTAGAACATTTTCATATTTTCAAATATTAGAAACATATTTAAACTAAAATTCCAATTTATTATTGAAAAAATGAAATTTTATTATTACCAATCACATCATCTTTCATATAGAAATGAGGTCTATTCCTATAATTAGAAAAGAAAAAATGGACCATTTTTTCACTTTTTGAATACAATCTAACCTAATTTCAATATTTTGGACTATGAGGCCTATATTTTATAGTGAAATTACATATGTTATGTTAAAAACATGCGCATTATGTTATACCAACCTAATCCTGAATTTTATTGATTTAATGTCAATTATAGACATAAAAATAGATGTTGGATCATTGTACTAAAATTTTAACATAATATAATATATATTTTATTTATTCTTTACATGTGAAACATTTTTTATACCAAAATGGTTCTTCTATATTCAAAATAATAATTTTCAGTCACACCAATCACATTACATGGAAAATAGACATGTAGTTGATTGCAACACATCCAAAATTAATTATGGATCATTGAAGAAACGTTTAAAAAAATAAAACATTTTTTACCTGGACTTATATAGTGAGTTGTGTTATAAATTAAAAAAAATTATATTGAAAACATGCTATTAGTGTCATATAGAAAACATCTGGTATCAGATTGATGTTTTGTAAACTTTTACATGTCAAAAACCAATTATTAATAATTCTATAAAAAATTGATAATTATTCAATATTGGTTTCTTTATTTTGTTAATGTCAAATCAATTTCCAAACTAAGAATGTTATTCTATATTGAGAACATGAACATTATGTCATATTTGAAACAACATGAGTTGGATTGGTTTTTAGTCAATTCCAACACATCTAAAATTAATTACGGATCATATTCGTAATCTTTGTAAATAATATATACACATTTTAATATTTAGCTACACATAAAAGATGTTTTAAAATAAAATATAACTGTTACATTCAAAAACCCCCAAAATACTAATTCTAACCACATTGTGTGTTTGATTAAAAGGGTGGTGATTCCAACATATCACAAATGAATTATAAATCATTATCTTGGTGATTGAAAACAATCTCAGTTAACATTATCAATTTTTTTCTTATATTATGTATTTTATACAAAAATGAACAATTTATATTGAGTACACACACTTCAAGTTACCAGACACATCATGTGTCTAATTGGTGTGTGTTATAAACCATCAATTCATAACATATGTATGGATCATTGTGTTATTCATTAAAAATATTCCACAATCATTTTATCAGTTTGACTCTATGATGCACATTTTAAACTATAAGAATTATTTTATATTGAAGAAAAAATATGAAAATGATGAAAATATAATCCTTTAATCAAAAACCCTAGTATTTTTTAAAATTTCATTAGATTTATAGTTATAATGATCCTTTAAAAGATTACATATTTCTATAACCTTAGACGAACCATCTACTAAGAGTCTATAAGGAGAATGAGAAACTTTTTAAAAGTTACTATCTCCGCTAGATACCCTAGAGCGTGACCTCCACTATTATTCTCCTTGAGGAAAAAGAGAAAATTAATGTAAAAATAATATGATACTAATTAATGACATCTCAAATGTTTCTCAATGGTCATAACCTTAGAATTCCCATAAACCTTGTAACATCCTATTACTATTTTAACATACACGTTAAAAATCCTTCGTAATATTACTTTGGCTTCGGTTAAACTCGGCTTACTGATGTTGATATTTTGAAACATTTGAATAATTTGGGGCTATCCATGGTAGGTGCACAATTTTAAAAAAATGTGTTCCCACTGACTATAAACAATGAAAAACCATAAAAAGGGGGTTATCACAATTGGAAAAGTCTTTTAATACACATCATCACATTAATTTGAAAATTTTCAATCGATTATAGGTTTGCGCAAGAAAGGAAAACAATTTCTTTAACCGTGTGACTGTGCACAATGAACCGTACTGGAAATAATTTTAATTTCCTAAAATTATTTAAAAAATGTACCAAAACCCCAATTTACCTCTCACTTGTACCAAAATCCTCATTAAAAATCTTTTTAGGTCTTAGTGGCTCTCGTGTATCATTTTTGGCTTCTCCAATCTACGTTCATTAGAAGATCGAATCACATAAATGGTCAATTGATCCCTCTCTATTAAGTGATATTATTCTATTTCAACATTCCATATATCTCTTTCATTCCTCCAAAGAGATTATTAGATCATCATTTTTTTATTTATCTAAACCGAGTTTAACTGAATCTTGAATCTTAGTTTAATTTATTGATATTTTATGTCATCGCTCATCATTAACAATTCCCACTATGGGTGTTATGTTATGTTAGTATTGTGGTTAAATGTACGCGGTTTCATTGAGAATTAAAATGTGATAAACCCATTATTTTATTCATTAAAAATAAAATTAATTAAATTGAATTATGAAAACCCCCTTAATGATAATTGGGATTTGGATTTATTTTTTATTAATTTTTAGTAAAATCCCAAATTCTATTAGAATTGGAGTTTGGGGTGCATTTTTGAAATTAGTGGAAAGGATAAATTGATTTGAGTTTTGATTTTAGAAAATTTATTTAATTGAATTTTTTAAGACCTAGGATTGTTTTCAATTTTAAGAGGAATTCAATTATTATAAATAAATGATTTGGTTTGGGTGTTTCTTGGTATATTGAAGATGAATTTTGGCTATTGAAATGTATTTTGTTTTCAAATTATTAAATAAAAATCTATTTTATGTATTTTTCCCTTAATTTTCATTATTATGTGTTTTTTGATATATAAATAAATATATAAATAAATATATAAATATATATATTACTTTGATTTTAACACTCTATTCATCTCAAATTTTGTATATAAAATTATTATTAATCCTTTTTTTGAAATGTCTCTCTCTTTGAAAATCGAAAAAATTTGTTTTTTTAAGTATGAAAATATAATTATTTTCATGTTTTGATTAAAATTCATACCATGATATGGACTATTTATTATGGAATGTTTTTATAGAACACATAGTGAGACCCTATATAGTTTTGTAGATTACACTCTATTATTACCTTCAGGAAATTTTAGAATTGTTATTGATAGGTTCAAGCAATTGGAATGTTCCTCTTAGAGGACATGAATGTTCATAACCCCTTTGGCCAAGAGTGTTGACATCTATATGATGTCTGAGGTTTATCAATATTTTTAGTACGCTATAATATATTATTTATATTTATTTTCCTTGTTATTCTTCCTGTACTATCTCATTAGGGATTTGTCTTTTTTAGGATATAGATAAGTATCTTTTTCTTACCACTCTATATTTGGAAAATTCATTCAAAATATTATCTTATTTGATGTTAGGTGCTAGTAACCCACCCAAGGGTGTCTAGAATTCAAATTGGTCCATTTTTTTGTTGGATCAGTATCAATGTACTGGGGTATCTAATATGGTCCATGAGAAAGTTGTATCAATGGTCCAAGTTTTTGATATTTTCATGATGGCAATCTATAGTTGATAGATCTTTTCAAAACATATGGTGTATTTGGTAGTGTGGGAAGATCTCATCATAAATACACTGAAGTCACCATTTTTTGTTTGGAAATGTGTCATAATGATTAATTCATGTATTTTCCCTTCTTTATATTAAAATCTGTAGAAATAAATATTTTTTCCTATATGATGGGACTAATTTCCCTATTGCTCTTCTTTGATTATCTATCAATGTAATAATCAGGTGTCTTTTTTTATGTTTTTGATGTTTCGAAGCATCATGCGTCGAATAAGACATGTGAATAGAGTGTAGGATGATGTTTCTAATGATCAATAGAAAGATAATCCTCATATGGACAATAATCTGGATGGGGTTATTTTTAGCATTATCAATGCATTGGGATAGGAAACCACACCATTTCTTTTTTAGGATCTACCTGTAGAACATCATAAGGATGAATTTTGGATCTTTCTCAATAGTAAATTTACTAAACTCCAGATGCCTTCAATGCATGTAATTATCATCAACATGGCGAGGGTTGGTTTTGCAAGATTTAAATTTTGTTTGAGTTATTAGAGATATCTAATGTGATCTAGGTGACATATTCCTCCTTCATACTAGAAATTCTTAGAAGGATATAGTGGGACATTAAGGAGGCTATGGTGAATCATGATGGGTCAATTAAGAAAAAAAATATTATCTTCACTAACAAGTTTTATCTATAGTATATGGGGATTTATAAGGATATGGAGTTTTTCAAATTTGAGACGGCTGAATAGACCACGATAGAATATGAAAAACGATTCACCAGGGTTATTCATTTTTAGCCTCAGATACTATCAAATGAGAAGATGAAAAATCTATTGGTTGATATGGGACATTGATCTCATATTTATTCGTGGGTGTTCTTGTTGAATGTCTCCTCTTATGCTAATGTGCTTGATAGTGTGTCGATGAACAAACATTATCTGGATGGTAATTTAATGTTGATATGATTTTTTTCTGCCCCATTGGGTTTTCTATGAGTTCCATGAATTTAAATAGAATGATCTTGAGTCACATATTTGGTATTGACTATAGAATACTTCTAGTCCTCCTATAGTTCGTGGAAGAGTCCCTTTTGCTATCTTCCTATGTGGAATGTATTGGAAAATGAAATGGTTTTGCACCATGTAACCTGAGATATCGGGTTCCTGTAAAATATATAGTCATTCAAAGATGTATTATTATATACATACTACTCCATGCAGAGGAAATGGATCATCATCACCAAACATTTGGTGTATCAATATATGGTTCATAATATAATGGGTTCCTACAGCATTCATTAAGAAGAATGGTTCATCATGAAGTGGAAGAGTCGCAAGAGGAATCAGATACTAGTCTAGTGACTATGAGAGGTACCATCATATTAGATTAATCTTTAGTGAATAAATTATTTTAAACTAGTTTATCTCATACTTTCATTTCTATGATTATTGTGAAATGACTAAATCATTCAATGAAGATATTATATTATTTTAAGGATATTACAAAAACACCTCAATTTTAGAGATATCATGGACTTCATTGTTTAACTTGTGTATTCTCTTCATCAGATAATTATCGTACGTAGAATTTTCAGATTCTATCTATGTAACCTATTGATATCATTTTAATTAGTATTGGATCATTTAAAATAAATCATAGAAATATTGTTATCTTTTAAAGGGTATCCATTACATTTCCTAAAGGGTGCACCATATCATTAAATGCGGTTGAGTAGATCCAAGAAAATATTTTATTGTGTTGGTAAATGTAATACTATTTTTTTCTTTTAATCAAGAGTTATAATCTTTTAAGGATGATATCCCTTTAGTTTTCGTCGAGTTTCCCAACGTGTTTCCTTTATAATTCTCTGTTTTCCACCATAAGGGTAGAAGAGTTCCCTATTTATTTAGTGCCCAATACTAAAATAGTTCATATTATTTATTATAATTTGGACCAGATGTGGTGATAGTTTTTGGTAATTATTTGTATGATATTTTATTAACTATATCTAAATGATCGAGTGTGTCACCTTGTGTAGTGCTAGTTCTATTTGATAAAATGATGACGGATCACATCACCTATATGTTTATTATCGACAACTAATTCGAGTCATGGAAATGAAAATATATTTTTTCTTGGAAGGATGATCCGGTTGACTAGTTAAAAGGATGAAAGTGGTAATTGAGGATTTATCATGTATCTGGTTGTCACCAATTGATAGTAAAATAATTTTACTTTTAGAAAACCAACATCTGGAGTAGGTATGACCATTATGAGTATCTTATCATGACATTTGGTATAACTAATTCTCCTATAGTGTCTATGTATTTGATAAACATGTACTTCATAATGTGTTGTGTTATATTCATGCGGGTATTTATCAATGATATCTGGGTTTACTCTATGCTGGAGGTGGATCATGGGCAGTATCTACAAAATGTTCTAGAATATTGACAAATTATGAAAATAATTTCAATATATCAACATGTGATTTATTAATCAATCGTTTAATATAGTTTAAAACATTTTGTTTGAAAATTTTATCAATACTGATCCTAATATATTAAAAACTATTAAACGGTTGGAGGAAACTTATATTATTTTTAATATTGGATGATTCATGTGTTTAGCTGGATATTAGTTCCAGTTTATGAAGTATTTCTCAAAATTATCTTCCCTGATGACCACACTAACTTGATAGTGAGTGATTCTTTCTTGGGATGAGAAATTTCATTTTTCATTTTCCAATTAGAATTTTATTTTAACTAATAAACCTATGTTTAAATTTCTAGACACCATCCATGGTTATGTGGTCTTATGTGACATGTCATTTTTGGGTTTGGGATATAAAATTATGGAGGCTGATCATGTCATCACTTATATATCTCAAAATATTGGTCCACAAGATTATAATTACCCAACCCATGACCATGAACACGTAGCTGTGAAACATGCACTTAAAAGTTTGAGACATTAACTTTTCATAGAATGTTTTACCAGGTTTTCCGACCAAAGGATCAAGAATTATATACTCTCTCTCAAAATTATTTGAATTCCTTCTTGAGGATATGGGTGGAGTACCAACAGAAATTTTAATTTGGCATCATCTATACCCTTAGGAATGAAAATTTTGTTGTATATTTATTTATAAGGAAACATAATACCCAAACCATGAATGATTTATTATAAGTGTTTTAATTACTGGACCTTTTCCCCTAGTTTCATTTAGGCCTTCAGGAATATGGGGAAATGTTTATTTTTTCTAGTGTTTAGTTGGGAATTTTTTTTTTCAAAATGATCATTATGGAAAAACTATTACTGATGAATATGTTGGAATTTAGAGCTATCATTATTCTGGGGATACTCTTACTAAGTATATAATATCCACCGTGGTTATTCTATGTTTTTAAAATAATATTTTTTTGTAATTAACTATGAAAAATGATGATATGGGTTTTCTCACTAATTCCTATTGGGTTCTGAACCCATGAACCATAATTATGTTTTGTGAATTTAGAAAATGACTTTTATCGATATTTATGATATTATATATTGCTAACATTGTCTTGAAATGAAATACTTACCAACAGCATAGGGTAAGGAATCATAAGCCTTCAGGTTTTCCTTATCAACTTCTAGTGATGACTAGGAAGTCGTATGACATCTCTATGGAATTTATAGTTGGGATTCCATGTACCCATAGAATGAAGAATGTGATATCAGTTTTTATTGATAGGTTGAAAAAATAAACATACATTATATTGATTTTTTATATAAACTATGTTAATGAGTGGGAAATATCTCTTTCAGAAATATTTTTCCATTTTCATGGAGATCTATTTTCTGTAGTAAGGTGTAGGGATCCCTATTTTATCTATAACATTTGTAGATGAAATTTGGGGAATCACGATATTTCGATCATTTGTGTAGAAATACCATCCCCAGATAGATGGATACACCGATAAATGAATAAAATTTGAGGACATGATTCATACTTATATCCATGATTTTGGTGGAACTTGGGATATCCATTCAACACTATTGGTTTATCTAATAACAATAGTTACTAGTCTAAATTTCGAATGTAACCATCTGAGTCCTATTATGATCATTCTTGTAAATTTAATAATTGTTCTGTAGATATTGGTGAAAGATCATTGGATTGAGTAACATTGGTTAAAGTGATTATAAAAGTGATTTATTTTAATATTCATAGATTGTATATTGACAAACAAATATAAATCATATGATGTTTATTAGATCAAAATGTTGGAATTTGTAGTTGGTGATAAGGTGTTCTTGAAAATTTGACATCGTTTTGGTCATCGACGACTTGGTAGGAAAGAGAATAATTCTTAAAGATTCATGGGACCTTTTGAGGGTTTCAAGTAGATGTGGATAATGTTTGAGTATTTATAAATTCATTTTTAGTTTATTTCCATTCATAACATGTTCCATTTATCATATCTATGAAATTATTTTTCTAATCTATATCATGTTTTACGAATGAGAGATCTTGAGGTTGAGATTGATTTATCTATGATTTACAAACTATCTTGGATAGTAAATTCTGAAAACCAGCTACATAAGGTGATTATAAGAGATTCAATTCATTTTTTATGGTAGAACATTTTTGATAAGATTGAGACATGTGACAGATATGCACTAATGAGGTAGAAATGTCCTCATCATTTTGGTATAAAAGAATATTGTCAGGATTTTGTGAGACATAATGTTTCAATGATGGGCTAGTTGTATCAATATGTTAATGTTTTTATGTACTCATAAACCCATGGTTTTTCTATTCTTTGGTTGGAATACATATCTAGATTCGTTGACTAAAATATTGAAAATCTAGGAATATTATTGAATGAGCATGATTGGTGCACAAGTTTCCTAAACCATACACCCACCCTGTGTAAACAATGAAAACACTAATAGTGGGGGTTTTCATAGATAGTGTAATGCATTTCATACCCTATCCCAACCATGTAAAATCGTTCATGGCATTAGACGTGTTTATAGTTAGGGTGTACAGTTTGTCTATCTATGCAGTCTCACCCATCTTATAGTGAAGACCCTAATTTTTTTTTCTGAAAACTAATAAAAAAAAAACAATGAATAAACTTTTTACATCCTACATTAAAATAACATCCCATTAAAAAAAATTGGTCTTACAGTATCTCAATAACCATTTTTGTCTCCTCTAAACCCCTTCATTGGAATATTGATGCAGATAGATCCTCGTTCAATCCCTCCTTAGTATGTTATATATTATAGTTTACAATCTTAAAAGATCTCTTTATTACTACCCGAGAGTATGATAGATCATATTTTATTAATGGATCTAAACTAAGATGAGTTG
Organism: Viscum album; assembly: GCA_963277665.1. NCBI lineage: Eukaryota > Viridiplantae > Streptophyta > Magnoliopsida > Santalales > Viscaceae > Viscum > Viscum album. The sequence goes on from OY728145.1 coordinate 1,646,579,268, forward strand.
AATAAAGAATCTTGGGTGGAATTCAATGTCATTTTTATTGATGTCCATCACTGGAAATTCCCACTAGGTGGGATTTTTTATGTGATTGCCATTATTGGATTTATGATGTTTTATAGAGAATTTTCATTAATTAAACCATTAAATTCCATGAATTAAATTAAATATATTTTAATTTTATAATGAAAATAATTCACTTTCAATTTGAATTTTATTTAATTTTGTATGGATTTTGAAGAAAACACCCAATTACCCTGGAAATTGAATTTTGGGTGAATTTATTACATAAATGGAAATTTTAAATTTATTCGGGTGTTGATTATAGAAGATGGATTATATTGACTATAGTAAAACATATGAATGTATTTATTTTTTAAGATTCATATAAAAATAAAATTTCCATGATGAGGTTATATGAGTTTTGTTATTGATATATATATATATATATATGTATGCCAGTGATTTCAAAATTCTATATTCACTGATAGTTGCTTTATTTAACCCATTTTTTTAAAGTCCCTGAAATTCATTTTATTTTTTCTTATTTATATGTGAATTTTATGAGTCCGCTAAAATTGATTGTGCATGATTCTGAGGCCCGATGTGCCTGGAATAAATTAATGAAATTTTTTCTAATTACATTTAGTAAACCTGCGAGTGGGTTTTTGAACTTTTTGATCCGCTAATCGGAATTGAAATCTGAGGACAAGGTCGAACACTCTGTGTCGATATTCTCTTAAGGAGACATTCACCTCGACTGTTATAGGTCAAGAGTGAAAGATAGTTTTTATGTTTTTCGTGGAAGAAGAAAAATAAAATAATTAACAATTTAATTCTCTTTTGAAACATCTTTTTTGAAATTATGGAGGTGGGGACCACCCGAGCTAGAAAACACCCAATTTAAATTCTTGGTGGTGGGGTCCACTGGAACCCCTCTAAATGGGGGAAAACTTCTCAACTCTTAAATTAATAAATTGATCCAACTATAATTAATTAAATGTGTCAACATTAATTAATTGTTAGACTTATTTTTCAATAAGTTTTCTCTTCATTTTTTTGTTGGGTTGGTGGATTTCATTGACAAAGGGGCATTGGGAGAACTTTGAAAAAATCATTCTTTCCAATGAAGAACATGCTCCAACGTAGAATGAAGAACTGACCCTGAGCTCAGATCTGAAGCACCATGGGGAAACAACGAATGCTGACATTCTAAAACGACATCGTCTTCTTCCTATTGACAACTCCAACGAATGGAAAGGTAGGGTTTGTGGTTTTTGAATACCCACTTACCAGTTCTTGACGTTCTTCAATATTCGAGTACAAATAAGCCACTTTCTACCATTGTAATGCAGATGGTTCGGGACAAATGGACACGGCCCGACCTATATGCAAACTTTGTGGATCATTGTGGTTTAAAATCAATGGTGATGTACCAAGGTGATTTTGGAGGTCTATAGAATGAAGAACGGGCCACCGGGGTGATATTGGTGACTCATTGAACATCGCTGGAGACCGGGGCTGGGAACCAGCACCGATGGGACTAGGGAGTGGTGGTCACCACTTGGGCGCAACCGCACTGCCGGAGAAGGGCTGCGATCCTGGGGTCGCGGCCGAGGGAGGGCGATGATAGGTGCACTGTCAGCTGCGTGATGGGGATGTCGGCTTGTGTCTACATCATCTGGTGTGAAGGTGCCTCGGCATAAAGCTTCGGTGGCGGTGTAGGGGCGTACGTCTGGGTACAAGCCGCCATTGATGGTGCGGCACATGAGCATGCCGCACGGAGGAGGGATGGCCACCTGGCCAGCCGTGTGCCAAGAAGATTGCACAGTGGACCAGCCTAGACCCAGGGGACCGGGTCGAAGCTAGGGCCAGACCTGGGTCGATTCAGATCAACCCAAAAATGGTCGTGTCAGCCCAGGTCGGGTCGGACCGGACCTGGACCTACTTTGACCCTTTACAGTCTTTTGACCATATCATGATCTTAGGGAATCCTTTTGACAAACCATCTGTTGTTCCGGTAACCTTGGATCGAGATGGTCCTTTTGGTATACCCCAATTGAGTTTTGGATAAAGTTGGGTTAAGTCTGGGTTATATCGAACACGAATCCAACCAGGCTCTTGAGACTAAAATGCCAATAACATACAGACTAGGTGTCTTATTAATGCACCTTCTATTGCATTGAGACCCCTATTATGTGGTTTTTCTTTGGGATACTTCCTCATGTGACTTCATGGAGTTGGAGTATCGACCTGTTGCTTGAGGAGAGGATTCTCCTGCAATCAAGAGAGATTATTACGGGAACACTGTAGCTGGCTATGACATGAGAAAGGGATGCTATGTGGGTCTGTGTTTTGGGATTGAATGTGGGTCTGTGATTTCAGATCCTATGTTGTTCAGTGATTTGGGATCCTATGTGGGTATGGGCATTGGGATCCTATTTGTGTGTATATTCGAGAGTCCCACTTGGATCCACTCTAGGAAATCCGTGTGGGACTACTGTAGGATCCTAATTGGGTATGATGTTTTAGGATCCTATGTGGGTCAGCCTCTTAACAAATTAAGATGATTTAGTAGTTACATCTAACCATTTTTACTATCATACCTAATTTTTAACTCGAGTGAGGTGAGTTTTTACCTTTTTGGTAATCTTCTATGCGGTGTATCTTTGTGGTACTTATATTCATGGTGATACCTTTTTGGAAATCCTCTGTGTGGGGTACCATTGTGGTACTTACCTTCTTGGTGATATCATTCTGGTATTCTTTTATGTAGTGTTACCTTTGTGGTACTTACATTTGTGGTGTTACCTTCGTGGTTTTACTTCCTTTGTGGAATAGTTGTGCTTTGGGATTTTGAGATGGACCTTGTGTTTCCTCAGGAATGATATGGGTATACATAAAAACTATGTTTTATGTATGGAATATACCTAAGTATTGTTTTCAATTATTTCCATGATTTTTGGTTTATCTTTTGTGGAGTTTGTAAGAGCCGTGAGGGTCTCGGGGTCCCTACTGAGTATCTTTATACTCACCCCTGCTCGGGCTATGCCCGCACATTGTTGTGTTTGGTGCAGACGACAGACATCACTGACTGAGGATGAGGGTACTAGGACTAGAGGTAGCTCAAAGGTCGACCTTAGACAAGGCATACCACAGAGACGACCATTCAATAGCTGAACCTACACTTTAGGTAGGTTCCTTGGTAGGTGTTTATAAGAGATGTTTTAGTTTACTTGTACATTCAGGTTTTCATGTACTTTCCAGTTGGGCTTGTATTCTGGCCCCTTTTTACCTACTGTACACCGTCTTTTTACTATACAGTTTACATGTGTTCATATCTTGTTTTGTGCTTGGTTGTATGTGTTATAGGATATATTTTCAATGCCTTCCCGGTTTTAGGGAATACGCCTTTCGGTGCTAGTCGCCAGCCCCTGGCCTATGGAAGGCGAGCTTGGGGTAGTCATGGCACAGGACCCGAGGGATGGGTCGTGAAAAATTTGTATCAGAGGAGTTGGATCTACAATAAAACATTGGAATGTGATCTTTTTAATGATAATTGTGTTAATTTTATTGAGTTTGGTTTTCAGTTTAGGGAGTCCATTGTTGGTGTGGTGGTCGGCGTATCCATACACCAGGACCTTGACTTTTGATTTTTGACTCAGTGCATGAAAACACTGATTGCGTGTGTGTTTCAAAAAGTTTTCATTGAGATCTCTTTGATTCATATCACCAGGTATAACATATTGACTTTGGTGTACCTATTTCTTTTCAGGATGCCTCCACGTAGATAACCAACTATGTTTCCGTGTATAGTCTGTGATGATATCCCACCGAGTAACGAGGCCTCGTTGTAGGGCCCTTTATCCACAGGGGAACTAGTGGAGGCACCAGCGGTACCCTTACCCGTTGGGCCACCGATGCCACCAGCCCCAACAGCGGAAAGTGCACACCGCATGAGCATGTTGCACGAGTTCCAGCACCATGGGCCACCTAGGTACAGTGGTGAGAATAACCCACAACTGGTTGAGGATTCGCTGGAGGCCATGGTGAGAGTCATCCGACTGGTAGGGACACTAGCTGATCTCATTGTGATCCTTGCTGCGAGTCTTCTACATGAAGCAGCAGGCAGATAGTGGTGTTTGATACTTCGGGTTCACGACGAGGTGAAACTTCTCTAGGATGACTTTGAGAGCCTGTTTCGTGCAGAGTTAGTCCCATAGACCCTTCGTGAAGTGCACATACTGGAGCTTCTTCATCTACAACAAGGTATCATGAGTGTGGCTCAGTACTTAGCGAGCTTCACCGAACTCTCATGCTACACCACTGATATTGTGCAAGAACAATTATTCAGGGCCCAGACCTTCGATTAGGGACTCAAGAGAGAGATCGGGGCTTTAATGATTTCTCTCAGATTCTTGATTCATGCGGGGCTGTTAGAGAGATCCCTCTTTGTAGAGAGTTTTCTTGCTGAGCAGACACCAGTAATGAGACCCACCACCGGGCGTCACATAGAAGAGTCTTCTAAAGCTGGCAGCAGACAAATGTCATATAGGTCCAAGAGGACCATACCTATAGGTGAATGACCATAGGATTCAGGGTCAGTTGTGGGGGCCACCAGAGATAGAGCAAGTCATGTGAGGAGCAGGTCGTGTTACACATACGGCGGGAAGGGTCACATGGCTCGTGATTGCCCGAACCACCGTACAGATGATTAAAAGATTGTCGAATGACCTCCGAGCAAGAGATAGAGGTTCGAAAAAGGAGTTCCATAAGGAGAAAGTGGACGTTTCATAAGAGATGGCCGTGCAGCTGGCTATGGGAAATGATTCAAGGTTTTTCCACCACCACCGCCAGGTGTTCCACCCCAACCATAGGGAGCGGGTTAACATGGGCGAGCTCATCTCCAAGCAGCTGAGGCCAATGATCATGGCACTCTAGAGATGATACGAGTTATGATCTGAGTCTAATAAACCATAGTTGCAGTAATTATAGACACATGTTCTAGTTATTCTTTTATTTACACTTCCCTCATTCAGAGCTCGGAGATTCCCACGGAGCTGTTGGCTCGATCCCTATAGCTAGAGACTCTTATGGGAGAATATTCGATGATTATGCACTGATGCTGACAGTGTGTGTTTACTCTAGGAGGAGGGATATTCATCTAGGATCTCTTAGAAGCGATGTCGAGGCCTTACGACGTCATCTTGGTTATGGAATGGTAATCTATAGTCCATGATCATATTGACTATATTAGGTTTAATGTGTGGTGTTTCTGCACTGATGGTACTAGTTTTACCTTCACCAGCAAAGAGGGATCCTTTGCAGCATATGATGGACTTACCCGAAGGAGAGTGTAACTTATCACTCATCAGTTGGCTAGCCTTACACACAAATAGGTTGATGTTGAGAGTCCGAGTTATCTAGTATTGGTAGACCAATACATAGATGTCTTCCCTGATGATGTTTCGGGTCTACCTCCTCATATAGAGGTGGAAAGTTATATTGACTTGTACCCTAGGAAGACACCGATATCTATAACAGCATATCAGATGGCTCCTATAGAGCTTCGTGAACTGCATGTATAGCTGGAGGAATTACACTGGAAGGGGTTCAACTGGCCCAGTGTTTCTCCTTGGGAAGCCCTGATTTTTTTCCTCAAAGAAGGTGGATGGGATATTGATACTCTATATTGACTATCAACATGTGAACCAGTTGACCTTGAAGAACACGTACCCACTCCCAGTGATTGATGACCTCTTTGATCAACTAAAAGGGGCATGGTGGTTCTTGAAGATAGACCTCAGATCAGCCTATCAAAAGCTCAGAGTAAGAGACGGGGATGTGTAGATGATGACTTTCAGATATTGTTATGACCATTATGAGAATTTTTTCAGGCCGTTCATTGTGACCAACACTCCAGCAATGTTCATGGGACTAATGAAGAGGACATTCCTGCAATACCATGATCACTTTATAATAGTCTTCATTGACGACATTCTGATATACTAGGCTACCAAGTATGAGCATTTCTATCATTTTCATATAGTTATAGACACAATTCGAGACCACCAAATTTATGGTATGCTCTCTACGTGCCAGTTCTGGATCTGAGAGTTTCATTTTCAGGGACATGTCATCTCAGAGGATGGAGTTGCGGTGGATCCTGCAATGATTGAGGCAATAATTTCTTAGGAGACACCTGGGAGTGTGACATAGGTACAAAGTTTCTTGGGATTGGCCAGATACTACCAGAGGATTGTGAAAATTTCTCTATAATTTTAGCACCTTTATCCATATTGATTAAGAAGGAGAAACCCTTCATGTGGTCGGAGTGATGACTGTGCAATTTTCAGGATCAGAGGCAGAGACTGACAAGTGCCTCCATCCAGAGGCTTCTGTAGGAGTGCATTGGGTACGTAGTCTACTGTGACGCATCATGGACCATACATGGATGTGTCCTGATGGAAGAGCGAGTAGTTATTGCATATGGTTCTCGATAGCTGAGACAACATGAGTAGAACTATGCTACCCAATACCTGTAGTAAGCAATAGTGGTCTTTCACTTGAATATGTGGTGAAATTTCTATACGGGAAAACATTATACAGTCTACTCGGATCACAAGAGTCTCAGTTATATCTTCTCTCAGAAAGACCCAAACCTGAGATAGCGAAGTTGGATTGAGTTCCTCTAGGACCATGACATCGAGATATTCTATACTCCTGGGAAGGGGAATGTTGTAGTAGATGAACTCAGCAGGAGATCTGGTATAAAGATACTAGGTTAGGCAATAGAGTAGTTGGCCCCTTTATAGACATCTGTTATGGAACGAGGTGGAGAAGATTTTATTCAATCTCTTACAGTCACTCCCCATCTTCTTCCGCATGTTATGGAGGAGCAACATGGGGACACTGACTATGAGGCTTGATGTGTTCAGATATCCACAGGGCAAGAACCTGATGGATTTTCTGAATTTGGGGAGCTCGTCAACCTCTTTAGATGACGTACCATGGTACTAGTGACGATTCATGAGGAAGTGTTGAGGGAGTTACATACATCCCCTCTAGCAGTATTTCTAGCAGTGGCGAAGATGTACTAGGACCTCCGATGACATCACTAGTTTCCAGGAATGAAGAAATCAGTTGTAGAGTTTGTCTCTCGATGCCTCACATGTCAGTAAGTGAAGGTAGTGCATGAGGTACCAACATTATTAGTTTAGTCTTTAGAGGTCCTAGAGTGGAAGTGGGACGGGGTATCCATGGGCTTCATGATTGGACTTCCAAATACATCCAAAAGTCATGATTCTATCTGGGAGATCATTGACCGACTCACCAAGTCGATCCACTTTATAATGATTAGATAGAAGGGTTCAGTAGAGAGCCTGGTACAGCTCTATGTGAAAGAGATTATAGGACTACATGGAGTACTGTCGACTATTGTATCTGATCATGATGCATGTTTTACTTCCCGACTATGGAAGTGGTTGCATGAGGATTTCGGGACGCAGCTTCATTTGAGCACCTCCATCCATCCTATGATAGATGGCCAGACTGAGTATGCCATTCATACCATCCAGGACATGTTGCGTGCTTGTTTCCTTGAATTCGGTCACAGCTAGGTGGATCTCTTTCCCTAGGTGGAGTATTATTATAGCAACCACTATAACTCCACCATTGGGATGGCACCATCCGAGGCTATGTACGACTGACCTTGTAGATCGCCTATGTGCTTGACTGACCCAGGGGAGTTAGCACTCATGAGACCATAGATGGTACGAGCTACCACATAGATGGTGTAGATCATCCAGGATTGGATGAAGACTGCACATATATGACATAAGTCTTATACCGACATGAGAAAAAGACCTATAGAGTTCGAGGATGGTGACCACATCTTCCTATGGGTCTCACCCTAACGAGGCATGCAGAGATTAGTCTTGGTCGAAAAGTTATCTCTGAGGTTCATCTAACCCTTTCAGTTCCTCATAAGAGTTGGCAAGGTGGATTACCACTTATCTCGTCCACCTCAGTTGCACCGGGTGCATGAGGTTTTCCACGTATTCCAGCTGAGGAGATATGTGATGCACATTTCACAGATCACTGACTGGGGTGAGCTGGACATCGCCGATGGGGTGACGTTTATGGAGGTTGCAGTGGAGATTGTGGATCGACAAGAGAGGGTCCTTTGTGGTTGATCGATACTATTGGTGTGTTTACATTGGCGGCACGGGAACCTCCATGAGAGAACAAAGGAGTTAGAGGCTCAGATAATGCTCAATACCCACACATGTTCCTTAGTTTGAATTGTGGCATACAGGGACACAAATCCCAGAGGTAGAGAGAATGTAAAGACCTAGCAATTCGATGTAATGTTTTTAATTATATGGGAATTTTACGAGTCCACAAAAACTAATACCACATGATTCTGAGGCCCGGTGTGCCCGGAATGAATTTCTGATCTTTGTTAAGTAAGTTCAGTAAACATGCAAGAAGGTTTTCGTAACATTTAAAATGGTGTTGGGAATTGAAATTTGTGGACATCATTGAACTCACAGTGCCAATATTCGCATTATGAGACCTTGACTTCAACCGTAGTAGGTCGAGGGTAGAAGATAGTTTTTCAATTTTTCATGGAAGAGGAAAAATAAAACAATTATCATTTTATTTTTATTTTGAAACATCTCTTTTGAAATTATGGAGGTGGGAACCACCCGAGCTAGAAAACCCCCAATTTAAATTCTTGATGGTGGGGACCACTAGAACCCCTCTAAATGGGGGAAAACCTCTCAACTCTATAATTAATAAATTGATCCATCTATAGTTAATTACATGTGTCAATTTTAATTAATTGTTAGGCTTATTCTTTAATAAGATGGAAGTTCAATTTTTTTAGTTGGTATGGAGGATTTCATTGGAAAAGGGGCTTGGGGAGAACATTGGAGAATCTCATTCTCTCCAAATAAGAACTTTCTCCAATGAAGAATAGGGAACCAACCACGAGCCCGAATCGGAAGCGCCTTGCAGAAGCAACAAATGCCACCGTTCCTCAATGACATCGTCTTCTTCCTCTCGACACCTCCCACGAATGACATGGTAGGGTTTTTTTTGAATAACCCCTTACCCATTCGTGAGATTATTCATGATTAATGAACAAATAAGATGCTTGATACCATTCTAACGCGGAGGTTTCGGGCCAAACGAACAGAGACCGACCTCTCCAAAACCATTGTGGATCTTGGTGGGTTCAAATCAATGGTGATATATCGAGGTGAGTGTGGAAGTCTACGGAATGAATAACCAGCCACTGGGGTGAGCTCGTTTACCCTAAGGACGTCATCGGAGACCCATGCTAGAGACCCATGCTGGGGACCGGCACCGGTGGGACTCGAGAGTGGCGGCCGGCACTCCGGCCACCTGTGAAGATGGAGGTGTGCGTTCGTGCCGCTCGGCGTCTAGGTGCCGCAGTGTAAGGCCGCGACAGTGGTGGAAGGGAAGCTGGCTCGCTATCGGCCACCGGTGATGGCGCAACATGCGAACTTTACTTGCATAGGAGGGATTGATGTCCGGCCAGCCATGAGTTGAGCGGGCCACCCAGCATGCCGCCAAAGTGGGCCGCCATCGCGAGCCGCCAACGTGGGCCGCAATTGCGGGTCACCTAGTGGGCATCCTAGTGGGCAGCCTGGTGGGCTGGGCTGGACCTAGCTGACCAGGTAGGACCAAGGACGTGACCCAGGTCAGGTCAGTCCGACCAGGTCGGACCAGACCCAGACCAGCTGCTAACCTTTCCGCTCTTTCGACCATATCTTGAGCTTCGAGCATTCGTTTTACGAACCATCTGCGGTTCTAAAAATATTGGATCCAGATAGTCCCTTTGGTATACCACACATGCGTTTTGGATAAAGTTGGGGTATGGCCGGGTTGGAACGAACACCAATCCAACCAGGCCCTCGGGACTAAAAGGCCAATATCATACAGATCGGGCATCTGATTGACGCACCGTCTATTGCGTTGAGACCCCTATTAAATGGAGGTACGTTGGGATACATCATCATTGGACTTTTTGGTAGTTGGATTATCGACCTATGGCTTGAGGAGAATATTCTCCCAGAATCAAGCGAGCTTAGTGCAGGAACTCTGTAGTTTGCTATAACATGAGAACGAGATCTTATGTGGGTCTGTGCTTTTGGATACTATGTGGGTTTGTGCTTTAGGATTATATGTGGTCCTATGATTTGGGATCATATGTTGGTCTGTGATTTAGGATTCTAAATGGGTCTACGTTTGAATTTCCCACTTGGATCCGCTCTAGAAAATCCACATGGGACTACTCGATGATCCAACATGGGACTGATGATTTAGGATCCTACGTGGGTCTGATGATTTTGGATCCTACGTGGGTCTGACTCTTAACAGATTAAGATGATTCGGTTGTTAAATCTAATCATCTGTACAATTGTACATATTTTATACCTGGTGTGATCTATGTCTTACCTTTTTGGTAATCTTCTTTGCAGCGTATCATTTTGGTACTTATCTTCATAGTGATACCATTGTGGTAAATCTCTCAATGGTGAACCTTTGTAGTAATTACCTTCATGGTGATAACTTTGTGGTATTATTCTGTGGGGGGTTACAATTGTGATACTAACCTTTGTGGTGTTACCTTAGTTTTATTCCTTCCTCCATGGAATAGTTGAGCTTTGGGCTTTTCAGTTGGACCTTGTGTTTCCTCATGAATGACATGAGTATACTTGATAACTTAGGTATATGTATGTGCATATACCTAAGTATGATTGTCAGTTGTTTCCATGATTTTTTGTTTATCCATTTTAGATTTGGTGAGTCCTTTGAGGGTCTGGGGTCCTTACTGAGTATCTTTATACTCACCCCTACATGGTCTATGCCCACACCTTATTGTGTTTGGTGTAGATGATAGAGAGCACTGACTGCCGACCAGGGTATCAGGACTGGTGGTAGTTCAGAGGTGGACCTTAGAAGAGGCGTACCAGATAGAAGATTGTTCAAGAGTTGTACCTACATTTTATGTAGGGTCCTAGGTAGGTTTTCACAGGAGCTGTTTCAGTTTAATTGAACTTTCTAGTTTTCTTCTACTTTCATGTTGGGCTTGTATTCTGGCCCCCTTTTTACCTACAGTGGACACTCTTTTTACTATACAGTTGACTTGTGTTCGCATCTTACTGTGTGCTTGGTTGTGTATGTCACAAGATATAAAGGCAATGCCTTACCTGTTTTAGGGAATACCCATTTCAGTGCTAGTCGCCATCCCATGGCCAATGGGAGGCGGGCTTGGGGTAGTCACGACACGGGACCCGGGGGACAGGACATGATAATTTCAAAAAAAATATTAAGTTGTTTGAAATGTGTCCAAATTTTAATTTAAAATCTTGGATTGATTTCAATTTGATATTGTAATTACATGAAGTTTTTTTTAATTTTAAATAATGTTCATATATATTAATAATTGTACCTTATTATGAAACATGTGGGAAGAGCCTACTAAGATTCGGATATCAAACCCTACCTTTTGCTTCATGTGTTTTTAAATTATCTGTTTCAAATCTCGAGTAAATGGAAAGATCCACTTTAGGGAGTTGGATGTTTAGACCCTATGGGATTGTATTTTTCAAACCGTCATGGTGATTGAGTTTTATATTGTTAGTTATGAGTACATGAGAACACTCTTTCTGGGTTTTTTTACCTACATTTCTATCTCGTATTATCTAATTTAGCTATTTTATTTTCATTATACATATACATATATTTACTCTTTCACTATTTTGAAGAACATTGTATCACTATTTTGTTTTGTTTCATTCTAGGATCTAGTCTCAAAAATGCGGAGATCGGAAATTCCCCACAATACATGTACTTATCAGCTCTACTATAATTGTACTAGGATATTAGAGATGGTTCATGAAAAACAAAATAGTTAATTCCGTCAAATTGATGTAATCAAACATTTTGACACCATGTACTATGATTATTTATCTCTAAAAAAATTTAAATCTTCCTTTGAGTATGTATATTATTATAAATTTTAATAGTACATAGAACAATTTAAAAAAATAGAAATTATTAAAAATTTAATTTTAATTACCAGTTGAAAATGAATGTTCAAAGATGGATTTATTTTGATTGAATATTGTATCTTTGGAATATTTGAAAACATAGTATCCTAAAACATTGTAGTTTTTTTCATAAAGAAGTTCAAAATCATATACTAAAATATTTAAATTAAATTGAAACATTTTTATGTCATTATGGATTACTATAAATTCTTCAATTTGATTCCATTTTATAAAATGAATAGTCTTTTTTATATTCAATCATTGTCCTCAAGCCATGATTTATTATAAATTTATAGATCACTAATTAAAAATATAATTATCATTATAAAATTGACTAAAATATATAATATAATGTCTATCTATAAAATATTTATTCCAATGAATTATAAATTCACAATGGACATTCTGTGTGGCCAATTTCCTAAAAATCTAGGTTTTCGATCAAAATAAAAAAAATTTAGGGTATACAAATTTATTTTGATGATCATCCAATGATTCTGAAAGAAAAAATGAATAGACATAAAAAATATTATTAAATGGAGATGTTTTTTATAATTATAGAAATTAATACTAAAATAGAAAATGTATTTAGTTTAAAATTAAAATGAACACATTATTAAAATTATAAAATATATTAAATAAATATATATATATAAATATATTTAAATGAATTTAAATGAATTAAAAAATTAAAACTTTATAATAAATGAATTTACATGAAATTATTTTATTCATTAGAATCATTTAAAAAAATATTACAACATATAATGAATAATTAATGAATATTAAATCATATACATCAAAAACACAATATAACGATTAAAAATTAGTATACAATTTGTCATAATTTTTAATATTAACTACATGAGTAGTAAAAACTAAAAAATGAATAAAGATTTAGAATAAATATGTAAGTATCTTAGATGTTTAAAAATTAAAAATATTACAAATAGTATATCTAAATAACTATAATTGAATAGATATTAATCATATAATTTTATAACATATTTTAAACATTATAACAATGAAAATAATGATGTATAAACAAATACATAAAATATAAAAAATTGGAAAAAATATTACAAATTAATAAAAAAACAGAAAAAATAATATTAAATAAATTAATGTTATAAATGGATTAATAAAATTGAATAAATAAAAAATATTAAAAACCCAAATTTGAATCATTCTTAACAAAAAATACAATAAAAATAAAAAATAAATAAAAATGAATAAATATATATTATTAATTTTATATATAACAATATATATAAAAATAATATGTTGACTAAGAAATATATATATTATAATTTACTTATTATTAGATTCAATTGTATAAATAGCTTGTTCGGTGTTAAGATAGAAAAATTCCAATAGTGGGTGTAATTTTCCCATCATAAAAGGAAGAAATAAATTTGAATTATACAATAGAGTTATAATGTTAATGATGTAGAATATAAAATAAAATTTACATAATATATTTTTATAGTGGTTTGGATCTAAATGATCCTACTTGACTCTTCTACCCAATCTTGAACTCAGAGTCATTATAACGAAAAAAAATTTTATCAATGAAAATTATTCTTGATCTAATTATATGTCTTATTATATAAAATGGTAATATATATCATGTGAAGATCCTTAGTTTTATGTTTTTGGATTTTAAAATACCATTAATAATTGTATCCTTTTCTAATATAGTCATCAAACAATGATCACATGATTATTATAAATATAAGGCTTTAACTAATCCAATTTATTCAGACAAAAGAAGTGATGTCCTCATTGAGTAGAATTTCTCCATACAAAGCCCATTTTTTAGTGCTCAAAAATGAGGTATCATCACCGGGTTTCCCTCTTGACCATTCTCAAGACAATGTTTAACATGTTAATCTAGAACGGAATTGCCTATGATAGAAGTGGAATGTTTATAGATATTACCGCCTGTACGATTTAATTAGAGCCGACCCAATAGTTTGTCACCATCACACACCTTACCCATATGTATTATGTAGGTGTTATATTGGGGTATATAAAAATACCATATCACTGTGAATATAGGCATTATTTTTCTATAGGATAATGAATATACCTTCATTTTATTATTGTTACTCTGTAAATGGTTTTTTGAAGGACAAATAGTATTTTTAGTTAAGATTGAATTAAGAAATCTATTATGATGAATTAATGAATTTTATAATTAATAATATTTTATTAAAATATTATTACTAAATATTTATATTAAATATAATTGATCATATAATTTTTATGAATATAATTTTAATTCGTATTAATGTTTGAAAGTTGTTTTTGTCAAAACCCATGAATTTTTTAAAAATATTTGTTTTTATTTTAAAAGTAAAAAATTAACATATTTAAAAAATAATTTATATAAAATGAATATCATTTTTAGATTCAGGACATCAAAATTATATAATGGTGAATTTTTCATTATTTTATGTGACAGTCTAATTTTTGGGTAAAAATGAAATACCGTTAAATATATAATTTGTTTTTTGATATCATAATGACCAAATAGTGTTGTAATAAAATATTATAAAATGGATTTTTGACCAATATAAGTTTCACAGATAAATAACGTGATTTTTGGTTTGCTTTATTAATTTTATGGTGCCTTAGTGGACCCTCCAAGACTTATAAAATATTGTATCTTTTTAATGTGATTTTCTTGAGAGTGTGGCTCACCTCCACATAAGGAAGACTAATATTTAAATATGTTATTCCATTTGACTTATAAAATAATTTTTTCAAGAATCCTTTGGAAAAACCCCTGGGAAACAACCATGGGAATGTTTGTGGTTTTTATTAGTTTGATGCGTATTGTCCAAAACCTAAATAAAAATGAATTTTATCTCATTTCATATATAAACCCACTCAATATAAAATTACTCTTCACTCAAAACATTTGGAGAATGACCAAACTCTTATGTCCTCTCTCTAGAATCCTCAAAAGGCTCCCCAATATCCCTAGAATCCTCTCTCAAGCCTCTCCCAAGACTTTGGGATCACACTTCCAAGTATGTGATTTCTTACTTTGTTATTTTTTTCCAATTTTCTTTATGTTGTTATATCCTTTTATATAAATTTAAAATACTGGGGCATGAATTTTCACCTCCCATATTCTGATATTCGAATCTTTTAATGATTTTATACCAATTTATCTCTCATTAATGTATTCCATGTACACCCATTACCTTGTCGATATCCTGTAAGTGATTTATCTCTCCTCATTTACAATAAATAAATTATTTTATATCATGCATTTAAATTACAGTACATGTGTTGGGATATTATGTCCCTTGACCCCCTTACAATCCATTTCATTTCTGAATGACAAGATTCCTTTTTCTCTCTCATCAACCCATTTCACAATTTCAATTTAACATCATTATGTTGCAGAAGTTACACCAAAATTTGTAATGCCAAAATCATCATGTATGTGAATACCATATCCATTTATATATCAAGGGTATTCACCTTTATGTACATGTAATTAGTGTTTGAGTAATTACATTTTTTTATTCCAAATCATTTATTCATGGAAAAAATTATGATGTTTAATTAATCCATGGTGTCTGATCTATGTGGAATACTTATGCATGAAATGAAATTATTAATATAGTTGTGACCTGATGGTTCTCCAAGGCATTGGGTAAAAATTGTATCATGATACATCATTTAAAATGAGGGTTAACTCATGATAATTCACGTGAAATTACTGTTTACCGATACTAATTCAATCACAATGTAGTTTTACTCATGCTCCATTTGCAATGAGCCTTGGATCATGTATATATCATGTTAAATATTGTTACCACATCGCAATGTAATGATAATCATGTTATATCATGCCTTTATGTTCATTTTTCTCTTAGGAACAATTGATATGCCTATTTTCTTATGAAATTATTTTATTTTCAATATCATGCCTTGCTTACTCCTTTACTAGGATTTATAGCGCAATATTTACTTTTTCATTTCCTTAGGGTATCCCATGAAATGCTACATTCGAAGGAATGTTGTGGTATCGTAAAAGACGTTGTATTTTGTTTCTTTTGTTGTCATGTAAAGTGCCTAATTTCAAAACACAGTAGACCTATAGATCTTAGTAGTTTCCAAATGAGCATGTTTATGTAATAAATCATGTTAATGTATGTAATAAAGGGATGGTTTGTTATAGTTGGTATCAAATGGATGTTTTAGTTATTTTTGGTATTTGGATTAGAAATCCCTAGTGAAGCATTAGAGATAAGACTAAGTATAGTAACAACATCTCTAAATTTTGGGGAGTATAGAGTATGTAGTTTATAAATAAAATACATCCATGTATGTATATGAACAAGTGGAGGTGGCTCTGGCACATATGTATCTAGGGGTGAAACCAGAAAACACCGCATTAAGCTAAACATGAATTGGAATTGGTCCATGAGAAATGTCCTTTCTACACACTTGGTTATGACAGAACTAGGGGATATGATTTAGTAAATTAATAAGCATAGTATGATTCTTTATGATTGCAATAAATCATTCCCCAAAGAATATATGTTGCGAATATGATCATGGATAACATTAGATTGAAGCCTATCAATTCATATGTTAATGAAATAAATGTAATTTATAAGTTATCCATTTTTTTTGGATTCACCTTTATGATTTACCTCTAACATTATTTTTATTCCAAAAAATTGTTACTAATAGTAGTACTCATGATAAAAAATTATGTGAAGATAAATTTGACAACTATTCTAAAGAGATTCCCAATACAATGGGAGCTGGGATCACAAACATAGTCACGATACTCTCTACCAAGCTGATGTTTTTTAGAAACATGGGTCAAGAGGAATGTTCAACCCCCCCACCCCCAGGAATGATTAATCCATAATCGAGAGCTTCATGAGACAAATACATCATACATTAAATTGATCATTTCATCCATACATTGCAAGAAAATGGATCAAATTCATTGAGAAGAAATTCTCTATCCTTAAATGTTCCGAACAAGAGAGGGTTTTGTTTGCCTTCTTATTGTATGGATGTTTAAGGTGATCAATTGTGTAAATTATTCAAAAATCCCAATCTTGGGGAGAAATTGAGGCATTTTAAATGAAGGATTTTCAGAAATTGTTTTTTATATATATTTTCCTTGAACCCTCTGACATAAGATGGAAAGGGGCTTCCATTCTCCCAAGAAAAAGGATTAAGAATCCATTAGAGCATATGAGGAAATATTCACAAAGCTTGCATGATATGCATATAGATTTTTGGTTACACCCAAATGCATGGTTGAATGGTTATTTGGTGAGTTAATACGTATCCTAAGAAAATACCTAACGATCCATGAATTTGATAGCTATGATGAAATAGACCTATGTTCCCTTAATGTCATAAAGAAGATCAGAGAATCTTTCAGTATAATGGGGATTTGAATATAAAATTTGACCATAATTATAGTAGTCTAATTGATAAATCCAATGGTTCTAAGAAATTCGAACAGACCACTTGTCAAAGGTGTGGAGAGAAGCACCTAGAAATTGCATGAAAGGGATGATGATATTTTTTAGGCATGGAAGAGGAGGGAACCTGATCTTTAATTCCTAAAAATAAAAACATGCAGTTATGATAGAGTAGAAAAACACTCCCTTCAATCCTCAACACATTGTTTATTGCTTCAACTAAAAAGAATCAGGGCACATTTCAACCCATTACACTAATCCAAGGGTTTTCAGAGGCAACCAAAAACCACCAAAGTAGTAAGGGAGGCCTTTTTCCATCACTACCACTAAAGTGAATCCATAAATGAAGTTATGAAAGTAACAATAGTTATTCATTCAAGAATAGTGAATTTACTTATTGATTCATGTTCTACATATTCTTTTATATCTGGTAATTTTATTAGAATAATACAAATACCCCTACGAATTAGGGAAGTTGATATTTTGATAAAAAATGAAAAATAGGGAAATTATTGCATCGCCTTAATATAACTCCCCCCAATCACAATTTGTGGCTTGAACTACTCGGTGAACCTCATCATATTCCATAAAACTGAATTTGATAAAATTATGGGAATGGATTGGATTTCCCTATATAGATCCAACAAAAATTGTTGTCAGTGGTGAATCACTCTCCATATGGAGAATCGTCCCCTGATTCTATGTAATTTCAAGGTGGAGGATGAATCTTATTTAGGACCATCATATCATGTGTGGATATTTCTACCCTGTGATAATGCTTATATTACATATATAAATGAGTCCAAGCAATCGATGATTCTTGGAGACATTCCTATTCTAAGGAATTTTCTGATATGTGTCCCAAGAAATTGCATGGCCTTCCTCCAAGAAGATATGTTGAATTATCAATTGATCATATACATAGGGATTTTTAAATATCACATACTCTATATAGAATGGCTGTTGCAAAGCTTGAGGAGCTAAAAAAAACTACAAGGGAAACTATTTAAAGGGTTTATAGGCTCACATGCTAAACCATGGGGTGCATCAGTCATCTTGATTATGAATAAGGATGGGTCGATGCACCTTTTTATTGATTATTGTGAGCTCAACATAATCCCGAAAAAGAATAAGTATCCTATTTCACAAATTAATGAATAGTTTGATCAGCTACATGGAGATTAATACTTCTCTATGTTGGATCTACGGTCATGATATTAACATGTAAGGGTGAAGTAGGAGGATATCCCCAAGTCTACATTTTGTACAAGGTACATGCACTATGAATTCATAGTAATGCCTTACAAACTCACTAATACCAAAAAATTGTCATGGAAATAATGAAAATATTATTTAGAGATTACCCAGACAAATTTGTGGTAGTTTTTATATATGATATTCTAATAAAATTAAAAACTTATGAGAATCATGAGGAGAATAAAAGCACTATACTAGAGAGGTTGTGAAAGGAGATTCTCAATGAAATGTACAACAAGGGTGAATTCTGGTTGAAGGAAGTCTCATTATTGGGTCATATCATCACATGCAGTGGGATATACATAGATCCATCTATGAAAAATCCAATAGTGGGACGACCGAGAGAACCTATATGACAAATATCTATAGATTCTTTGGGATAGATGTATATTATCATTTATTTGTGATAAATTTCTCATAATTCGGAAACCTCTTACCAATATAACATAGAATGGAGTCATTTTTTCTTGGTGTGAAGAATGTGAAGATAGATTCACAGTGTTAAAAAGGAGGCTTATCACTGCGCCCGTGATCACACTACCCACAGTTGGAAAACTTTTTGTTGTACTTAGTGATGCTTCAAAGAAGGGTCAGGGTTGTGTATTGACGAAAAATAACAAATTCATTGCCTATGTTTCAAGGCAGTTGAATGTTCATGAGTAAAACTATCCAACACATTATATATAGTTGTTTTTAGTAATCTTAGATTTAAAAATTCAGTTACACTACCTCTTTGGGGAGAAGTGTGGAAAATATATGGATTACATAGTCCTCATGTATTTATTAACATCGAAAGAGATGAACATGCACCAATTAAGATGGTTATAGATGATCAAAGACTATGACTTCTCAATACATTACCACCTTAGGAAAGTGAACAAGGTAGAAGAGGATTAATGTAGAAAGGATAAAGTGACTTTTTCACTAATGAGAATTGAAATGGATCCAATATTCAATGATTTGATGAAGATGTATATGGGAATCATAAATAAGGGAACCTCATCAATCCTTTCCAAAATTATTTCTCAACAGTATCTTTTGGAAAGGATAATCGGTTCTCAAAAGGATTATGTGGCGAACCATAAGAACATAGAAACTATCAAAAAGGTAAACCCTTAGAGTTAAATGTTAATGAAGAAGGAATTTTGAGATTTTGTTCAAGACTATATGTTACATCAAATATGCAGTTAACGAATAAACATTTTGATGGTGAACATAGTACAAATTTCTCTATAAAACTTGGAAACACAATGTTGAATCAAGATCTATGAGAGAATTGTTGGTGGGATAAAATGATTAAGGAGATCGCTAAGTATATGCCATACTACTTGGTTTGTTAGCAAGTAAATGCTGAGGGGTAGGTAGAAGTATAAGGGGATGATGCAAAAATTACCCATACCAACATGGAAATGGAAAAAATCACCATGGAATGTGTCACCATATATCTAAAGGCATCCAAAGAAACCAATGTTATCTTGGTAGTTGTGGATCGTCTTACAAAGACTGCACACTTCTTTGAAATTTGGAAGGATTTATCATTTGATCAAATAGAACATATTTATGTTAGGGAAGTGGTAAGGATGCATGGACTACCACTATCATTTGTATCTGATCAAGACCCATGATTCACCTCAATGTTCTCGAAGTGCCACTAGCATGCTCTTAATACTGAACTGAACATCAGTACGGATTATCATCCTCAAACTTGTGGCCAATCAGAGAGGATTATCCAATCACTTGAGGACATGTTGAGAGAATGGTCAATGGACATCAAAGTAGGATGGGAAGAACATCATCCTCTGGATGAGTTCTCATACTATAGAAGATTCCACTAAAGAAACCAAATGGATCGTTATGAATCCTTTAATGAGAGGAGGTTACGAACACTAGGATGTGGGGATGATGTTGGGGAGTGAAAACTCTTATGTCAAGAAATGGTCGAAGAAATGGTTGATTAGGAAAAGAAAATTCAGTAGAACATTAAATCTTCTCAGAGTCAATAAAAGATATATTTTGATAATCATTGATGAGACCTAGAGTATAATGTGGGAGACATGGTATTCCTCTTTATAAACCCATGGAATATATTTATGTGATTTTGGAATAAGGGAAAGCATAGTCCAATGTAGATCATCCCTTTTGGGATCTTTGATCGCATTGGAGTAGTGGTCTATTGACTAGCACTCCCACTGAACCAATCTCAAGTACATGATGTATTACATGTATCACTTTTGAGGAAGTACATACCTTATACATTTAATGTACTCAATCTAGATGTGTTTTCACTAGATAAGTACCTCTTATATAAAGATACGCTAGTGAAGATATTAGATCTTAGTGAAAATTTTATATGAAATAAGTTAGTGCCCCTGGTCAAGGTGTTGGGGAGAAACCACTAGTCTGAATATGTGATGTGGGAATTAGAGGAAGTGATGAAGTAGAGTTAAATAATATCTTTTAGTGATGGAAAATGATATTTTGAGGGAGAACATTTTTATGGGGGGAAGATTGTAAAAACCAAACCGATTGTTAATGAAAATTCCACTTTATATAATTAAATGTATTATTATTTAAATTTGTTAAATATAACATGACCAATTCAATGGTTTTATGTTTTCTTATTTTAAAATACCATTATGAATTGTTATCATTGATAATATATTCATTGAATAGAGATCACATGATTAATATATATATTAATCTTTAACAAATCCAATTTACTCCAAAAAAGGATGTGATAGCCTCCTATAGTAGAATTGATCCATACAAAGACCATTTGTCAGAGCTCTGAAAGAGGAAGCATCCCTAGGATTCACTCATGACCAATACCAAGACATGCTTCAACATGTTAATCTTGAATGGAATCTCCTACGAGAGAAGTGGAAGTTAATAGTGATTACCATCTGAGTAATTTAATCTGATCCACCCCAATAGTTTATAACCATCGCACACCTTACCCTTAGGTATTATGCATATGTAATAAGAGGTTATGTAACAAGATCATACAACTATGATTATGTTCATTATTGTTTTTATAGAATAATGAATATATATTCATTTTTTATTGTTACTTTGTAAAATATTTTTAAAGCACAAATAGTTTTTTAGTTAATATTAAATTATGAAATTTATTTTGATGAATTAATGGTTTTTTAAATTAAAAAATATTTTAATAAAATATTATTAGTAAATTATATTTCATTAAATATAAATGATCATATGATTTTTAAGAATACAATTGTAATTTTTATTATGGTTTTAAATCTGTTTTTGTCAAAACCAAGGAATTTTCAATAAATGCTAGTTTTTAAAATAAAATTAAAAATCCAAATATTTAGAAAACTATTTATATAAAAATAATATCATTTTTTGATTCAGTACATCAATATTATGTAATGGTGAATTTTTCATTTTTTTCTGATATTTAATAATCTTTGGGTAAAAATTAAATTCCGTTAAAAAATATAATGTGTTTTATTGTCATAGTAGTAACCAAATATTTCTGTAATAAAATACTATAAAAGTTATTTTGGGACAATATATGTTTTAATTTTAAAATAATGTAGTTTTATATTAGTTTGATTAAATTTTTGGTGCCTTAGTAGACACTCCAAGACTTATAATGTACTTTATCTTTTTAAAATGATTTCCTTGAGAGTGTGACTCACCTCCACATAAGAAAGCATAATATTTTAATATTTTTGGTCATTGTCCTTATAAAATAATGTTTTACACTCCCCTATAAAAAAACAAGGGAAAAACAAGATATGGTTTATGGTTTTCATTAGTTTAATGTAGAGTGTCCAAAACCTAAATAATAAATAATTCTCTCTCCTTTCCTTTATAATACCACTCAATATCCCATTACTATTCACTAAAACTATTTGTAGCTTGAACAAATTCTTACATACTATCTCGATAATCCTCCAAAGGTTCCCCAAGCACCCAATAATACTCTCTCAAGCCTATCCAATGCCTTTGGGTGCACACTTCCATGTAAAGGATCTCTTCCTTTCTCATTTTTTTTACAATTTTCTTCATGTTGTTATACCCTATTATTTTCAATAACATATTTTGGGGTATGATTTCACACCTACCCTATACAGAAATCCTTATTTTTGAATTTTGAGAGTCTCATTTCTCTCTCATTAATTCTTTCCATTTACACCTGGTACCATACAAATATCCTGTAAGGGATTTCTCTCTCCTCATTTACATTCAGAATTTTTTTAATATTATGAATCCAAATTAAATTAAATATGTTGGTATATTATATTAAATTACCCCATTAATTCCCATTTCATGTATAAATTATGAGATAACCCTTTCTCTCTCATTAACATGTTTTTATAAATCTATTTGATGTCGTTATTCTGCCAAAGTTACACCAACATCTCCCATACCGAAATAATCGTGTAACTGAATACCATACCCATTTCACTATCATGGGTAATCACCATTATGCACATTTACATATTTATTTATTAAATACATTTACATATTCCACATTTTTTATTCATTGAATACATTACGATTTTTAACGAATCCATGTTGCAAGATCTATGTGGCACACTTATACATGAAATAAATTGATTAAGAAGGGTGTTCCCTGATAACGCTCAAATGCATTTGGTAAAGCATAGTATCATGATAAATCATTTTAAATGAGGGTTTACTCAATATAATTTACATGAAATTAGGTTTTAATAATTCTAAATCAAGTGCAATGAGGGTTTAATTCTTCTCCACATGCAATGAGCCTTGGATCATGTTAATATCATGTTAAATGTTGTTGCCACATTTCCATGTTATGATAAACATGATATATCATTACTTTATGTTCATATTTTTCTTATGATCTATTGAAATTACAATTCCATAAAATTTATTGTATTATTCATTCCATGCCTTTTTTACTCCCTTGTTGTGCTTTATAGCTCACCCTTTTATTATGCATGTCCTCAGGTTATCCCAAGCAATGCTATGTACGAAGGAATGTAGTGGTCATGTAAAATATGTTTTCAATAAAGATGCTATATTTTATATAAAAGGTTGTCATGTAATGTTCCTAATTTCCAAAGACAGTAGACCTCTCAATCCTTGTAGTTTCTTATGTGGCAATAATATATAATAAATCATGTTATAGTATGAAATTAAGAGTAAGATTGTTATAGTGATGAAACCAAATATAAAAAATATAATGGAATATTACATTAAATTATTCATACAATTAATCAAAAAAAAATTACAATGCATACTACTTGAGAAAAACCCTAAACAGACATTTATTTTTTAGTTGGAGGCGCAACCTGAATAGTATTAATCTTTCCCCTAGGGGAAAAAAAAATTCCAGACTTATTTTTGGAAGTCAAAATCCATAATCCTATCTTTTAATGGGTATTATATCATGCTATATTTAAAAAAATTTAAATAGAATAATAATACGTAAAAAAAAGTATATAAATAGACAAATGCATCATAGTTTGAGAGTCAAGGTAGACAGTAATTCACAAGTCGAAAAGAAAGAAATAATTTCTTTCAACTGTGAGTAGTAGTTTATCACTAAAAAACATCTTCACCGATATGATTCAAAAACATCTTCAACCTCATGTTTTTAAATGGTTCTATAAAATATATACGAATGGAGATTCATTGAGTACCCTAACATTAAAATCTGATGACTGTAAGAATTTTTTAATCAATAATAATTCAATGATATTCAAAGATATACTTCAATGTTTTCCCCACACATTTCCCATAATATTTTCCATTAGTAAATAATTTATAAATAAAAAATATATTATAAGTCGAACTTGATATCTTCAATGATTACTACAATATTTATAGTGATTTCATGTTAACAAATAATACAATTTTAAATAATAATAATAATATCCATGTTATACTTTTCAATAATAATAATAATCATTTCCGCTTCATATTTTAGATAATTTGAATCAGGATATCTCAATTTCCAAAAATTTTCGGATAATATTAATACAAACTTAATTATATGAGAATAAATTTTAAATCATCATTAAAAAACATAGAACATATTAATGTGGTTTATTTATAATTAATAAGAAAATTTTAAAATAAAACATTATGAATATCCGTAATAATTATATATAAAATTATATAAACATGTATAACATAGTATAGAGAATATATCTATCTTTTAAAATATTAAATAGATATCCATAGAACGATGTATAAAAATCATCATAGGGGGATATCAAGTAATAATTCATTAGTACATATGAAAAGATATATAGCTAGATATTTTTAAGGATGTTCATATACCCAATTTCACATAATCAAAAATCACATAGGGGGTTCATGTACCGGATTTATATTAATTTAATAGGAAAAAATGTAGTCTATTTTCTTTATAATGTTTCATAATTAAAATGACATTCAAAAAATAATTACAAAAACTATATGAACTTTAAAAATATTAATATAATTAAATTATAATTTAATAGAATCCATAATCACCTTAATAGTATATTTATTATTCAGTGGATCATTAAAATAATATTGAAAATTAGTTTCCTAAAAGTTAATAATTCAAATTAAAAATGTAATATTATATTGACATAATTTATTAGGTGATTATTATTTATTTAGAATATAATATATTCAAGGAAAATGTAAATAATTATTTTATATTTTAAAATAAATTAGGATATCTGTGTATGACGTTTTTATCCAATGTTATGGTTGAAATACAAAGGGTACCATATTCTAGAAATTCAATAATATAAATCAGCTATGTGGGAGAATCAGCTATTTTGAACAATTGTCTACGTGAATTGGCTATGTGGGAAAATTAAAATCATATAAAATGGTATTTTAAAATAATAAAAATATAATATTTCCGTGGAAAAAGATATGTCACATATAGGACATGTGATTACTAATCAAGACATGAAATTTAATGTTATATTAAGAAAAACATAAAAATATTATCAATGTAAAAATAATTATGAAAATAAACAATTAAAACTAGAACTAATCTTATGATAAATTATAAAATATTTCATTGCAATTATAAAAATATAATTTTGTTTAAAGGCAAAATCAATATTCTCCCTATTTTATGTTAATTACATAATCATGTAAAAAAATAAGACTTCTCCCATATTTTCAAATTATTAAAAAAGATATAAATTTTTAAACAAATATCTCTAGTAATCAAAACGATAAAAAATCTTCCTCTATTTGTTTAATGTATTATATATTGTAATAATGTATGTTAACATTCTAAAAAAATATACGAAAGTTAATATTTCAAAACAACTGTTAAGAATGCAGATTAAATGGTGAAAATTTTAAATGATTTTAAATAATATTGTTTGGGAGACTATTATAAAATAACCATTCGTACAAAAAAATTGAATGTATGTTAATGTAATCTAGTAGGTATGATAAAAATCATGAATATAATGTAATACACAAAAATTTATAAGAAAAATGTAATACTTGTTTAAAAAATTCTTCTTGACCTTATAGAATTATGGAAAATTTGAAAACATCATCAAATAAACACACCAAATATCATATTAAATTTGTTCCATATAATTGTATATTTAAATATCCATCAAAACATGTTAAAACATAATTATAAAAAAAATTAACATATATGGTGTTAGTAATTATATAAAGTATTTGTTTCTCTATATAAAAACCTCTCAACACATAATTTTCATTCATGTATTAAGAATATTAATAATGTTTTAGTTAACATAATTGTGTTTATTCCATGAGTAAATATATAGATTTCTTAAAATTAAAATAGAATAATTATTATTACAAATGAGAATAATATTATTGGAAAAAAAAATAATATTTTCTTTCAGAATGCATAATGATTGAGAAAACATGAGGTTGTAACTATATATTCATAATTTCTTGTTTAAAACACAATATATTTTTTATTTATTATATACGTGAAAAAAAATATATCCCATGTATTTGGGACATAGAAAAATTTATATTCATATCTTTCATTCATGTTCAAATATCAGAACAATAATATGTTATCAAAGTTGAGTTAGTTTTAAAAAAAAAATATATACCATGATTCATTAAAACATTAAAATATGATATATATATATATATATTTTAACTGATTTTATATGTGTTCTCGAAGGATAAATTTAGTAGCTAAGCAAAAAGAAAACCAAAAAAGTAAAATAAGTCCTAGTAGTAGTAAAATATAATTAATATCCAACTACATATCGATAGGTTAAAACATCAATAGAATTTTCAACATTTATCGACATCTAATATGAAAGTAATATGCATGATAGTATTTAAACATATAAAAAATATAAAAAATATCTCTTACCTTAGTAATAAAAATAAATATAATGATTTATAAAAAATCAACATTTCTATATTAATTTGTAAACTATGTAAATATTTAAATTCAACCATCATAGTATAATAAATTTTAGATGTAAAAAATAGAGAACATTTATTTTGAGGATTCAAAATTGTAAATAAAAATAAAACATCACAAAAATAATTTTTTTTCAAAAATTTCATTACCAAATGTATAAAGAAAAAATTTATGATTAATAATTCCTTCCTCAAAATTTTATTTAAAGAAACATGTTTTCTTTTTATATTATGTTTTAGGATTTTATTTCAACCTATATAATTCCATATATATTTTAAAAACATGACCAATATGATAGTAATTTTCAAAACCATTTATATCTCTAGCATAAAAATCATCACATATAAAACAGTTTAAAAAAGAATGTCACAACCTCCAATTCCAAAAAATGGTGTTCTGCTCTACTAGTTTTGGTTTTTTTAGAACAATTATATTCCTAGGAATCATGTTCATCATCATGAAATTAGAAATTATCAAACTCCTATGTCACAATCTTATATCAAATTTTTTACCATTAATAAATTTTACATTATTATAATTTAATTCATTAATATTAATTGGGTATATATTATAATTTGGTTGGAATAAAAATACATTTTTCCTTAAAACATGTTATATATTAATTGTAAACATTAAGAAAATTCTGTCGTCATTGACCGGGGAAATTATTATTACATTATGTTTTAAACCATTAACAAATAAGAGTTTATAAATAAGGAAATAATTTCTTTTATCTCACAAAAATAGTTTACCCTTAATTTTGAATTATCCCCAATGTTAGAATTGCCACCAGCAAAATTTTTTGAATTATATAATGCTTTAAATATCATATGTAATGTGCCATGAGATTCCACTATTGATGTTGCATACATCATTTTTATTCTCCAGAGACATATTTCATATAAAAAATAGATTTTTAGTTCACATGAAATCAATGGGTCTGATGGGATGATATATTATTTTCCTGGAACCAAAAAAGAATTCAAACAAATTCTTATAGGAAGTATTGAAGATAATAATTTAGAAATAACATCTTTATTTTTTCCAAGAGGTTTTTGAAATCTCAATGAACACACATTTACAAAAATAACATTTTATATGACTTCAAAAACATGTATCACTTGTTGCACTGCCATTATTGTTTTTAAAAAATAATTTATTATCCATTTTAGTAATCTAGTATCCAAACCACAACAAGTTATACTATTTTAATTTTATTAAAAAATATTATTTAATCAATCCTTTCAATAACTTAAACAATTGTGGATTTATTTATATTTAAACATTATACATCAGTTTTAGTAATTTACTCTAATTAAGAATGGAATAAAAAAAATTCATTTCAACTTTATGACATTTATAAATTAAGTCAACATCTTTTTTTAATATAAAATTATTAGAAAGATATATTTTCAAATATTCTAGTGAAATCTATAGATATGAAAGTGAAAAAAATTATCTTGACCTATTTATTATTATTTCCAATATTAATTAGAAAATCCGTATATAGTCTCTTAAGTATATAGTATAATCAAATTCCTTTTTCAAATTTATATTTATTTCCATTAGTCTCTTTAAGAAATTACTCAACTATGGATTCTTTATATTCAGTTTAAAATGATTACTAACATGTAGATTTACATAATTGATTTAATGAATCCATCAGAAACATGATTTCCACATGTACAACTCTATTCAGATTCTATTTCCTTATTATAATTTAAACATTACATCATCTAGTTTTTCATTCACTATTTATGGTAAATGGGGCTTGATGTTTCCCCTTTAAATCAATCATAAAAAATCATATCATTAACATCAATAAATATGATATTTCATTTCAAATTTACTTTTCCATCATTCATAGGGTATTCTTTCTGAGGTATCCATTCATAACAATTGTTCTATATTTTTACACATCTTGTGATATAGACTATATCATTATTGCCACTAATCTATAATACATAATCAAAAGTCTAATTATATAACTTTGACTTAAAAACAATTCCATGCTACATTGAATTGTCTTATTCATTATATTTATTAGGTTGTAACTCATATTATAATATTGAACTAATAAGATCATCAAGTGTTTATTTCTTGAAATTTTTAAATTAATATATTTCTAAGTTTTTATAATAATACTTATTAATAAGCCTTATAACAACTCTTTCAACAATTATAGTGTTTTTGGAATTATCCCATAATGACCTCTTACTATTTAAAATATGAGTAAATCTATGGAACCTTTTATTTATTGTTTCATCTTCTTCTATTTTAAATTCTTAATATAAATCCCCTATCATTCAAAACATAGTTATAGATATTTTATCAACGATTATATTTAAAACCTACAAAAAATTATATATTTTAAGATTGGGTTTACATGATGAAACATTACTTTACCCATTCCATTTTATTTCAAAATATATGATATTTATTACCCTAAAAATTAGCACATATTTAATGTAATCATTATTAGCTTCTGAATTAGGATAACCTTTTGGAAGATTTTATTGATTTTCTGATATTATCCAATGATAAACAACAAGTTTCACTAAAAATGAATTAATATGAGTTTTCTAATAGTTATAATAAGCACAATCAAAATGAGGTTGTTTTGAGTTACCCATATATAATCTGAATAAGTTACAACCATCCTAATAAAATTTATACTTGATGGTTATGAAAGGATTTCATTTTCCCTAATGGAAAATTAATATAACGGTCATGATTTGATAACAATCATTTTTCCATTGTTAGTCTGGAATATATCAAATAGTGGGTGTCAAAATGAAATTTTAATATGAATTAATTAATTTAAATGGTATTTAAGTGTTATAATGTTAATTCATAAAAAAAAACAAATTATCAAAATATATTTTTATAGTTGTTCAGATCAATATAATCGTAGTCCTATATTCACCCCTCTCATGGATACAGAGTGATAGAATCCAATATAACCAATATATTTCAATAATATATTTACCACTACCTTAAATATTCCCAACCCAATTAAAAATCTTATCCCAGTAAGATATTTAAACCAAAAAGGCCTTCATTTTCCCCTTTCATGACATAACGAAAGAAATTTCAATTTTTCCCTAAATGCACAACCTAATTAATCACAATCTTATAGTGGACAAATAATTTAATTCTATAACATAAAACTTTCAAACAAATTCAGTTTGACTGGGAGGAGTAGTTGTTGACAAGAATATTCCATCACATTTACAGATATAGAATATCACAAACCTCATATCCTACACTGGTTCTTTCAACATTATATAAAAACCACTTATTCATGAGAATAAATATTAAAATATAAATATTTTTGTATCATTTATTTTCAAAAAATAAGAATCATATATATAGATTCAATATAATGATTTATATTTCCCTAGATTAGTTTTACATATGATATTATATAATATTTATTATATAAATGAAAAAAATATTCATATATGTGCATTGATTTCTTCTATGATAACTAAAAATTAGTCAGGAAAATTAATTAAAACAATTAATTATAGTAAATTAAAATCATTAATATCCTGGGATAATTCATAATAATAAATTATTATAACACATCATATTTTAGATTATTTTAATATTTATATCTAAATTTCTAAAATTTCAGTGTGAATACGAATACACACATAATCCCATGTGAATCAAATTAATTTCAACATCAAAAAACGTAAAAACTATTCACATAGATTCAGGAAAAATAATAAGTAAATTTAAAATGAATAAAACTCTACGATTATACATAATAAACACGAATTCAAATTTATGTTTCAATTATTATTTTAAATTGATTATATTCCATAGTTTTAGAATATCTGAAGATATTCATAAAACCATATAGGAAAACCAACCAAGTGAGTTAATATGTATCAATTTTTAAATATGTAAGAGAATATAAATTGGTAATCTAAAATAGGTAATTCACATACCATATTTCACATAAGAGAAATCATTTAGTAGTTTTACATACCCAATTTCATGTAAGTGATTCTTGAAATTCATAAAAAACGTGACTTATGATATTTATGACATAAAATATAACATTAATGTAGTATAAATATCTATATATATAGTTTAATTATATTTATATAATTTCATTAAACTTCCATTGATTCTTTAATCAAGTTCATATAACTTATATATATCATTTTATCATCAAAATAGTATATAAAATTAGTTTTTGAAAACAATGGATTTAATATTTAAAATATAGTGTGACCACAAAATTTAGTACATGATAACAATGGATGTAGAATTTTATGTCTCATACTGAGATATTTATAAATTTACTCTCTTTCCCACTAATAAATAATTATATATTTGAATATAGGCTTCCCAGGTTTTGGTCTAAATTGGGAATGTAGTGGCTTTTGTAAAACCGACTCCGTAAATTTTCAATATTAGAGGATCATTAATGTGAATTGGCTATGTGGAATAATTACCTATGTGAATTTTCCTTATCAAAATAGTATTATATACCTAAACTAATATTTTAAGATCTTAAATAACATATTCTTACAATAAAAACTATACTTATCTTTTATAAAATATTAAGATTAATCAAAAAAATAAAATTTATATATATATTAAAAAATATTCATATGATACAATCAATGTGAAGTGTAATGCCATCAAAACAATATAAAAATAATCAAGATACATATATAAAAAACTTATAATGTGAAATTATCCAAAAATACTTATATGTTCACTATATATGAATTTCAAACATATTAATAATATTAACACTAAGTAAATAAAAATGAATAAATATTAATCATATAAATTATTAAAATGAGTAAAATATTAAAATAATTAATTAAATATCAACTAAAATTAGCAAATGAAAAAATTATAAAAATATTAATAATTGACAAATATAAAAAATGAAAAAAATAAAACATCAAATAAAAATATATTAATAATGTCTAAATTAAATTATATTAAATAAAATATTATTAAATATTTAAAAGAAAATATTATTATAAAATGTCTTCAAATAATCAAATTATAACAATTTAATGAATATTTTATGTTTGAAGATTTAATAAATGAAAAAATAAATTTTATTCTTATAAAATAAATACATATTTGCTTAAATGAAAAAGAATAAATAATAATTAAATATAATACAATAATTTTAAAAAAATCATTAGTTAATTAAGAAAAATGTATAAAAAAATAAAAAAATTGAAAAAATTGAAAAAATAATATGTAATCAAAATTAAAAATTTAAAAATTTAAAATTTATTTTAAAATAAATAATGTGATTAACTATTGAATAACATTAATAAACAATACATTCAAACTATATTATGAAGTAATAAATAGTTTATACTAAATTGAAATATAAAAACATAATAATATTTACATATTAAAAACATAAATTCAATTAAATATATATATATATATATATTCTATTAATAAATATATCAATATAATGAATATTAACAATTGAAAAATTGAATAAATATTATGTGTATAAATATTTCCATATTAATTACATTAATGTGTTTGTGAAATTAATGAAACAAATGTTTGAGATATTTTATATTGAAAAGTTTACATTTTCATTGACGTCCATTACTTGATAAATGTAGTCATTATTTTTAATTAATACTAATTTTCTTTTTTATCCCAATTTCAACTAAATATATGAATTATTCTATGTCAATACATATTATTCAATATTATTTAATTTTTATAAATTTTTTTGATAAATTATAATCCATTTATATGATATTGAATTATTATATATTGTATATATTTAATATTATATCAATAATATATAAATATTATATACATATATATATCAAAAAATATATATTTTTATATGAAATTAGTGATTTTATAAATTATAATTTTTATTTTATATGTTATTTTTATCTAAATAAATTATATATTATGAGTTAATGTATATTTAATCATATATATATTATATCTAATAGAATAAATTATATATATATATGATTTTTAATGATATAATGATTTCTAGGAAGTATAAATTTTGTCAGAGTTAAAGAATAATTGATGATATTGTTTCACATTTATCAATGCCAGATGAAATCACTAATAAACAATATTTTACTATACACTATTTCATAATGCTGATAGAGGCCACCCTTTTTCTTCACTTTTATGTAGTGCTGAAAAATGGTAGTGTTTTATAATTTGGATTCTACTATATTTGTTGTCAATTTTTATCTTTATTATATGTATAAGATAAGGAGGAATCAGACTATCAAATTATATATTTCTAAATAGATCATAGGATGAAGAGAATGAATATGTTATATTTTTCTAGAGAATAATCAAAAGAATTTTTAATATATATCAATGATATAGAAGATTCCTAACTATTTTTTGGATGTAAAACCATCCAAACTATAAAATAAGAATTTATAAAATCATTGGAATTAATTAGTATAGAAATGAACACAAATAATTAAAGTATTATGTAAGAATTGTTTTCAATATATGGGGGATAAATTATTTGAAACAATTGTACATATATGTAGTTAAAAATTTGAAAATATATTGTTTCGGTAATTTATATGTATTTTTTTCATGCAATAAATTTTTAATATTTTTAACCACGTCCCAAAAGGAATACTAATGTTTAACATCAGTTTAATGGAAGCAGGAAATTAAAAACCTTCCAAAAGCAGTGGATCAAGTTTTTTGCAAATATGATGAAAAATATACCTCTTGACTAGTGTATTCATATGATATATTAAAAATTGTTTAATTATTATAAACCAAGTTAGAGGAAGTCCATTATATTAGTTCTCTCAAGGAATTCATTCATATTTATTTTCATTAGAAAGTTGTGTGTGTTCTGTGCAAACCAAAGTTCAACATCAGATTTCACAATTTATGGTACATTCAATATTTTTATCAATTTAGTGGCTATTATTATTTAAATAAATGAATGTATGAGTTCTATATAGTTCCATATAACATAATAAAAAAATTTAATCTTATGCAGGATGTCATTGAAATATCTAGATGATACCAATGAAGTTGTTTTTGAGGTGTCTTTATCTGGACAACCCAATGTTCTACTAATATAGTATGTAATGTAAAAATCATGTGGTTATGTGAATGAAAATATGGTATGTGAACAAATATTTATGGTTTAAGAAAAAACAATAGTGTGGTGAAAAGATAACATAAGCTCAACCCTATGAACTGTGATGAATAGGG
This sequence comes from Viscum album, assembly GCA_963277665.1. Lineage (NCBI taxonomy): Eukaryota > Viridiplantae > Streptophyta > Magnoliopsida > Santalales > Viscaceae > Viscum > Viscum album. Next base: position 1,646,613,725 of record OY728145.1, read on the forward strand.
GCTATCTATTAATAGAAGTCACTATCAAGTCCCAATATTATAAAAAGACAAGACATACATGAATGGAGATATATTTTGGGATAAATTGGAGATTATATGTTTTAGAAATGTTTAGGTATATAGAGGAGAGATAAAAAACATATAATAAAATCTATGTGAGAAATTATTTACATTTGTGATTGTTATTGAAGAACATAACATTTATATAAATTCAAATAATTATGATGATGTTGAGTTTTATGATTAATGTATAAAATTTAAAAATTGTTGTTCATGATTATAGTAATGATTTCATGATTTAAAAATGAGTAGACAATTATTTTTTTTGAAATTAGAAATTACATTAGGATTGTAAATGATTTTTTGAATGATTCCAAAATTTTGCCTTGGGGATCAAAGTTCTCATTCAAAAAACATATCGATATTGTTGGGCTAATAAATATAGTTGAGATAAAAAACATAATGATATTAATTATTTGAAAATAAATTGTGACATTATGTTTCTAACAAAATATTTTTGGGAAGATGTATTTGACTCTATGTTTTTAGAATAATATATCATTATTTCTTGTAGAATGTTGACAAAAGAAAAAATAGGTTCTGAGGATGAAAATGAAAGCCCCGAAATTTGTTTTTCTAAAAAACCCATGATGGAATGAATATGATCCATCAAAATATGATGTCGCATTTGAAGACCTATTCTTGTTTGGAGAATATGGATGACTGACTGAAGTGGACATAAACAGATGTTGGAAAACCTTATGAATTTTGAATACTTAGAGTATATGAATTACACTATAGGTAGAGGGAAAAAATTCCATAGAATATTTAATTTTTGATAATAATTTTATTGTGACAATAATTACTTGAGGGGATCCATCACAATGAGAATAGGGTTCTCATTTTGAGAAGGAATCTTGTAAAAATACTTTTTTGTTTATTACATTACATAATCATCATAATGTTACAAAATTTAGAGATTTATAACTATAATGATAATGGGATTTTAACAAATTATAGAGGTTTGATCAATATGATGGATTTAATAAATTTATGATGATCATAATAAAATATATTTGGTAACACATGATTCAACTCCCTACATAGGAAGACATCAAGATTACCAAGAATACTTCTTTAATATAGAAAATCCATATCCTTCTGATTGAATCTATTTGTTTTATCGTATTTTAATTCATCATTATATTTTTCAGAATGATTTCCTGATTTCGTGGATACAATTACTATATCGGATGTATGGACAGATATTTTACAACATTAAAAATAAAATTGTGATAATAATTCAATTCATGATATTAAGTAAAGTGTATGTATTGATAAATCAATCAAAACCTAATGAATCTAAAAATTATTGATTCCCTTTAGATAAAAATTAAAAATTATAAAAATTTTCTTAGGGATGATACATCACATAGAATTCAATGACTTCTGTAATAATTATAACCTATCTGATAAACATTTCCCTATAAAAGAATCATTCCATCATTTGAATTCCCTAAATTCAAATATAATTTTTTCTTCTAAATCATGAAATGCATGAAGAATATCCCAATTGAATATTTTTTGATATATATTTGCGCATTTCCTAGGAGATTAGTGGAAATAAAATTGCTAGAATTTGGTGCCAAATAACTATAATATTCATTTACAATGATATTTTGTATATAAATATAATCACAATACTCATGTAAGCTAATGAAAAATTAGTGATTCTTTTTTATGATAAAAATATAATTGGCAATGTTTAAATTATTATGACTTTTTATGGGAATGGCATGACATTGAATGTTTTGTTGAAATTATTCCATGCATCCAAATAGATTTTAATTATCATATTCTCTTGGATGAAGATGAAAGAAAAAAATAGTAGTTTATGGAAATATGCCAAAACCATTAATTATGATTGTAAATGATATTTATAAAATGTTAAAAGTTGAATGTGAAGATAAATTATATTTTTTCAAAATAATAAAAACGAAAATATATTTCAAGCTTCTTCAGAAGGAAATAATGTTATGAAAAATGGATTCACCTAAATTTGCATCATTTTGTGATGATAAAAAAGAGAAATTATACCATTGAAGATGCAATTAAAATTATTATTCAATAAGATATAAACAAAACTTCTTCCTAAAAAGTGAGGCTGAGGTAAAAGTCAAGAAAACCCTCTGAAAATGGAAAAAGTGAATCAATGTATGAAATTATGAAGATCCATACAAGGTATTCAGAAGGAAGGAGTGATTTATAATTCGAGAAACAAAAAAAAAACCTACAATAGAAAATATTAATATCAATCCATAATATGTAAATTTCTCATCTATAGGTGATGTTGCAAATTATTTATAAACTAATCCATTAATTGGTGAATAATTCTTCAAATTCATAAAAATGGAGAAGTTCAATATTATGACCAATTCAAGAGCAAGATAATATGAAATTATGTTTGTAGAGTAATATTTTATAAAATAAGAAATAACATATGGAAACCTATATATTTTAATATATTAAAATAAATTATTAATTTATTTGATGGATTTTCCGTAATAATATTTACTACCATTTTTATCTCCAGGGAAAACCTCAGCTACACGTAATAGAATATTGAACCAATTGATGAATAAATGGGTAAAATAGATAGATTTAAATTCAACATTATGGTCTATAAAAACTTTATTACGAATATGTTAACTTTTTAGATGAATATAAAATATTATTCCATAAAATATAAAATATTTTTCTTTTTTGAGGGAATTTATACCTCATGGATGAATGAAGACAATCCTTCAATATTCATTTTTTTAAAATACATATATAGTAACAAGTTGAATAAATCTAATAACACATGATTATTTAAATAGTTGGTGAAATACCTAATGAATATGTTTACATGCACTGGATGATAACTATAAAGAATAACATAACGGAATAAATTATCCATGATCAATGTTTATATTTTTAATGAACAAATCTGGAATGACAATACATGTAAACCTATATAGAATTCCACAAATCATGAATCACATTATAAATCACTATGGAAAGGAGGCAATAAGTGGTGAATAAACACCCATAACTATTTGTACAGTCCCACCTTAAAAAAATAACCTTACTCAAATGAAATTATATAAATATAAACAACCCAAATGAATCATTGTTAAAGAGGTAAGCAATAATGAGAAATTATAACCATGTCGTAGGATAATCAAGGAAATGAAATAAAACAATATTATAAAATGGTTTCCATTTATTTTTATTTCACCAATATCCATGACAATCACATATTTTAAATCAACCATGATAATTAATCATGTTATGATAAACAATTCCCCTATATATTTATCAATAAAATGGTTTCATATGTGACAATACATATATATGGTGTGATCCTAATTCCTTTTATGATATAAGTATTATTCTATGTATTGTATTTCTCTATGAAACCATTCATTCTATATTTCAAAAAAATATTTTTTATATATCGTTTCATTTGAAAAGAGTTATCACAAAGATCTATTGATTTTTCCTTAAAATAAACCATATTAAATTCCAAATACATATGGTAATAAACATGAATGATAATATTTGGGTAAATAGAAAAATAAATATCCCAATATCAAATGGTAAACATGTGTGAAATCAATGCATGATAATTACAATAAAAAATATAACAATCCATGATATAAAAAGAAAAACAGAGATTTTTCTTGTGGTAATGTGTAACTTAGATATTATTGGAACTCAAACTAACATAATGTAGATACTAATGATACTTATAAATTCAAAAATCTAACTATATTACAACTATAACACCTAATGGTAAGACATTGTCTATAGTTTTGATATGTCCCACCCAACACACCAAATGATAAAATGTATTATGTATTATAAAAAAGCTTGTGAACAATTAAAAAAACATTATAAAACATTTCCGTAACAAAATATTGACCACTAATTTATTGATAAACCATACGAGATTCAATATCATAGTTGAAAAATTTCATCAAATAAATGATGTTTTTGAAATTATTATAAATTAAAACTCTTTTAAAACCCTTTCTCAATTCCCCAAAAAGATGAATTTATACAAAATATTCATTATATATATAAAATAAATATTTAACAAAACCTAAAACAATATAAAGAAAAAAAACTATAATGCATTCCATGATAAATAATGATTTTATATAAGCACCTAACTCCCTATTGGGAGTACCATATTCATATTTGAAAATGATTATGGAATACGAAGAGATTATTTTATCACAAGACAAAATCTCGAGGTAACATAAATTATACCCCATATGTGTGTATATATATATACATCCCCAAAAACACATAATATATTACACCCTTTAAGGAGAGTAGAAATCCAGAAGATTTATAGAATGTGGGACATATGATATGGGAAATTTTTATTATATCTCAGAGAGATCCACCAGGAATGATGGAATACAACCAACAAACAGAGCGGATAACCCCATATAAAGTCAATAATTTTTTAGTTTAATCTAATGAGACATTAGTATGCTATTATAGGGTTAATAAATAATATAAATAATGGTTATTTAAAAATTTTAAGAATCATATACTAGTCACATTACTAAGAATCATGAATAAAATAACTTTGTGATAGTACATTAGTCCATATTACACCTTGAAAATAAAACAACATGATTACTTAGGATAATAAGAGCATTTAGGAAAACGAAGAAAGAACCACTAAACACTCCCTAGACCAAATCCCATTCACCAATATAGTTTTCAAGATGGCTCGTATAGTTTGAAAAACAATTAAAAAACCATGAAAACCACATTTGATTTAATATATCAGTATCTCATGGATAAGAAATTTTTACTATTAGAAATGAAGATAAAATTATTATTGTATGTTACTATAGAAATTAAAAAAAAATATTTTCTACTCCAATATGACTAAATAACATAAAAATGTGACAAATAACGATGAAAATAAGGCATATGTTTTGTTAATAGAACATATCTACTCTCACCAAAATTTCACTTCCTATCCCAATAATTAATCATTAATAGGGTTTTTTAAAAATAAAATAAAAAATACATTATCAATTCAACACACTCCCATGTTTCAAGGATATCCCCTTCGTACTAGAATAGTAAATGGGATAATAAAATCTATACTCTCTACAGTACCGTATTATATCTATCCAAAATATATACTGGAAAATCCACTATAGAGTTATTGGGATAAATATAAATAACCTCATATTATATAATAATATATGTGACTTCAGATACCTCCTCAAATTGGAAAAATTAAACACATCAATAATTGATGTCGTGATACTTTTATTGTCCAGATGATAAGTCACCATTCCAAGATGTTTACTAATATAAAAGGGACCGACAATCATTAGTGCCAACATACCCAGCAGTCCAAAAAAAGATGTTGAAAAAGAGTTGAAACCATAAAAAACATGATCAATTATAAAAATCTATAATTTGTGGTGAAGAAGTTTAATATAGTAATTTTTCCTCTTATTCATCTCGATCAAATTTCGGACCAATTTGACATTTCATTCCATCTATTGAACAAAGACACAATCCAATGGATGTTTATTCATCCAACTCAACCTAAAAAAGGTTATATAAATAGAATACACTAAAATAAAAAATGGACTATTTTAATAGATTCATAAAAATTGTAGTAACATTATAACTCAACCAAAGGTAAAATAATTTCCCACAAAACCCCAAAAAAATCATGCATATTTGATGCATATCCCAGATAATCAAATTGGATCACTCTACATACATATTCATATATAGGTTATTAATCACTTTTAATATCTCTTGGGTATAAATTATATATTATTAAACATATAAATAAAAATATTTATAACATTGGTCATTGTTAGAAACATTATCATAATAAACTGTATGGGGCTTCCCAAACTCAATGTCATAAAGATCTCAATATCATACACCATTGGTTTCTCATTAATTTGAAGAAAATAAGTTGATTTTGTATTTAAAAAATCATAAATGAAATAAAATATTTCCCACTTCATGTTATTTGTAAACTAATAATGAATTCAATAGAAATTTTATCCCAATTCCATTACATATTCAGTAATGTTTGTATCAAATTAATAGGTCTCTGATGATGTACCTTAATATTATGAAAAGTAAAGAATCATTACATGAAGTCTGTTATTTACATTCCCATCCCAAAACATCAATACCAACATTTCAATTCATCAAACGTGGTTTTTTTTCAATGGTAATGTAGTCCAACTAAACATACATCAAGTATCCATAAAATCTGATATCAAAGATATCCTAATGACCAAACATCCTCAAAAAAAGATAACATAATTAGAACAATGAAACCAGAACATTGAGGTAACACCATTATTATTGATTTTATTACAAATGTAAAATTCTTTTCTATATATTTCCCTATATGAATCTAGACATCAATTGATGATTTTTTTTAAAAAATTCTATGAAAACCTATGATTCATCCTTCTAAGCATCCAAGTTCATCTAAATTTAATAAATCATCAATAGAAACTCCCCCAATGATTCAAAAAATTCATGTTTCAACAATATCAGACTCAACATGAAAATGATAAAATTGAATTTTCTAGGTGTATAAGAAAAACAAAATCCAATGTAAGTAGATACAAAATAATAAATCTCATTCAAAATTTCAAGTATCTATTAGTAAAAATATTTAATAGGTTCTTATGATCTAAAAAATGTGTCCAGATCACCTATTTTATAGTTGTTCCACGTCTTTAGAGAATGAATTGATAAAAAAATTGAAAACCTGGGTAGGAATATAATTCTTATTGGGACATAGTTGGTGATAGATATTCCACCTCTTGTTTTCTCTAAATATAAACACATTAAATTCCCATACAGAATACAGCAGAAAAAACATTACATCCCAAACATAGTTCTGAATGAATCATAACAAGAAATGATGTTTTTATCTCCATTATTTCAATAAATAATATTTTATAGTTATCCTTTAATTTAAACAAGACACCAATATAGGTCTATATTTTTAGATGATATAAAATCATAGAAGAATCTTAAATAAATATTTTTTAATAACCATCCAATTGAAAGAAGCTATAAATCATAGTCAATTTTTGGGTTAGTCCCATGAAATCACCACCTGTATATTTTTAGGTTTGAAAAATATTACCCTCTATGATATATCATAGATTAGAACCATCACTTATTATATCCAAAATAAACATTTAGAAATAATATTATGTATATGATATTATTTTTTTTATAATTTTTTTTGTGATCCATTTTTTCATCCACTATCCTAGAATACAGTTGAATATAATCCATAAAAATATTGATGAACATGTTGAATAATTGGTGTGGGATGTAATTCACAAAATGAATAAATATCACATGCTATTTTTTATACTAAATTGAATAACCATATTCTTATAATGTTTATACATACTCATAAAACCTATCATAGAAAATTCACACATCAGACTCATAGCCTATGGTACTAATAAAATACATGAATCATAGAAAACCATTGAGCTACCCATAGTTGATCAATGATATAATCAATCCATTGAGAATGATAGTTATTTTTAATAATCTCCTGGTTAAGGTTACCATATACAATGCCTAAGTGGATAATTTATCATCCATTTTCCAAAGTGAAGATTAATACCACATAGTTAAATGTTCATATGAATAAATCTTTTGTCCCCAATATCCTTGAAATGAAAATTAATGTCTTTTATCTCAATGGGTTCCATAGGAAATGATGTAATTGAGATAAATATTAGAGAATCCTATGAAATTTATAAATAATAATTTTTTATATTAATTATTATTTATGAATAATATATTTTTTTATGATAAAGTGTAAGCTTTGTACGAAAGACTACCCAACATGAAACAATAGGTTTCATCAAAATCATTTGTTGTACAAAATACTAAGTTATACCGAAAAATAAAACCTTATTAATATTTTATTTAATTGTAGTTAACACCAATCCATTATTTTGGTCGGGATTAACATAACTAACTATATTTTATGTAAAAATTTTGGTTAAATTGTTTCCATTTATAAAATAAATTGTACTATTTTAAAATAAAAATAAATTTACTTTTATTCAAAAAATACTCTCATATTTTTAAAAGGTTGTTTTACCACCTTTTAAATGAGATCCCATTATAAAAATATTTTTTCACTTTTATATGTTCTATTTGGTAAATATAAATTTTTATTTGGAATTGGGAAATAAATATTTACATTGGATGATGTTTAGGTATTTTTTCTGATAGAATTCATATTTAAATGAATACTGAAAAATAAAAACAATTTATTCATTACTGTCTTTTCCTACATTTTATTTCTATTGTTATATTATCATTTGAATTGAATATAAATTATATATAGATTTTTTTTCATTTCATACCACCTTGGTCATTGATTTAATTTTTCATTGAAATCTTATATATGAACATGTGAATCTTTTGATGGTTTTTACTTTTTTTAATCTCATTTTCTCATTACGACGATGAGATTAATTTTTTATTTAATTTTTCCACTTCTATGAATTTAATTTTCTAAACATAAAATACATGGGTGAAATTAGTTTGAAAATTTTGTTTTAATAGATTACTATATTTTTTTGGTAAATAATAACTTCAGTATTTTATTTACCACAATTTAAGGATAAATCAGGTATGTAAGGGTAAAATAATATTATAATAATATTTTAAAACTACCAAAACATATTTCTTGATCATATTTAATGATTTATGGAAGACCAAAAAATGCTTGGGATAAATGTTTGGCCTTTGAGAGCCACTTGGTTGTGATAATGACATTTTTTTCATTTAAATTAAAGGAAAAAACATCATAAACATGACTCTTATTACTAAAAAATATTAAAAGTGGCTAATAGAAGTGATATATTCAATTATAAATATCCATTATAAATATAAAAATATTATCTACATAAATGTATTTTATTTATAATTTTTATACATTAAATAATTAAATTTATTTATGACACAATTATGATGTAGTGATTTCCTTATTAATGAAAAAATCGAATAAATGAGATCATAAATATTGTAAGAAATAATATTTGACTTAATTTATGTCATGAAAATATTTTATAGTTGAATATGACATGTTATAATATATTTCAATGGTTTTTTTGAAGGGATATCTCTGTACGAATTTTTTTTAATTCCATAAATTGAATATTGTCAAAATTGGGATAATTGATATTTAATAATAATAATAGTTTTTTCAAATAGTTTAAAATTATAAAATTAATTTAAAATTAAAAACTGTATATTATAAGGTCTCCATGTTCAAAAATTATACATTAATGTGAAATGATTCTCATTTAACTAAAATATATAGCCACATAATATTTAAAATGATGTTACTATATTAAAAATTTTAAAAAAATTATTATGTGTATACTGAAAATATAAAGTTTAAAATAAAATCAGTACATATATAAACATTATTTTATGATATAATTTAGAACCATACTTATCTTATATTTTACATATCTCAATTTTATTCATTTTTATTATAAAATTAATTTTTATTAATTTAATATTTTAATAGTTTCCAAGGGTTCCACTTCCCTATCCTATAAAAAGGAACCCACTAATCTCTATTCCTAGATTCCCTCTCCAATTTCATGATGGATTGTTTTAGGTAGTACAATCTTTTTAGTTATTTTACGGTGTTCGTAAAAGGTAATCAACTGAAGAAGAGGTATAATTTACATTTAGTATTTATATTTTTTATATTTTTAGACTTATTTCAAATATCCTCAATCCTTGCTGAAATAGTAACTCCAATAAACTCAATATACTAAGATTTAATTTTTTAATAGCACAACCTAAATCTATCTCAACATCAATTAAATGGAAAATTAATTAATCATTCATGCGTACGTGTAAACTATCACCCCCACGAACCGATCCAATTCATTTTTCCATAACTATCTCTCATGAATGGATAAAATAATGGAATTAATTTTCATATTTTATATTCATGAAATATTAATTATTATAATATATAATTCAAAAATCAGGATCATACATCTATGATCATAAAAATGACAACATCATTCATGCGTACGTGTGAACTATCACATCCATGAAGCAATCTGACTGGTTTATATCATTTGTATGATATATAAATAAGTATACGCAAATTATTTTAAATATATTAATGATTTTATGATAATTATAGAAAGATAAAATAATAAATAATTTATTTCCATAACAAATAATGAAAATGGAAAATATTACTCATGAGTGCATATGGTATACCGTCTTAATGATTATACAACTGTTCATTATTCAAAACCATACATCACAGGCTAATTTCATGGTATAATTCACGTATAAAAATGTTAATTTTTCAATGAATATTATTCCTGAGATGATGGAATTATGACCACATGGACTACTGACATCAGACCATGATCATTTTCGACTCCAGTACCGAATATTGACAAAACGTCCAATATGAACACAAATAATAATGTAATTATTACAATATGGTAATAAGTTATATAAATGGAATAATAAATATTAAAAATGTTATAACGAATTTATAAATTAACCAATGTTTATTATTTAAGGTGAAGATGGAACATTCTTGATGAATCAAACTCAAGGTAAAGGACTTCGTCTGAATCTCTTTGTATTGTGGCATAGTTTGATAATAGGAATAGTTTTCATTTATACATTGTATAATCAACCCTTTTACATTTAATTTCATTCAATGGTTTTCAAAAGGTAATATTTTGTATTCATTATGTTTCACAAAATTAAAAAAGGAATGCTGTTAATGTATGTGATGATAATAACGTCTCTGTTACTGTAACCGTTATTTGATATTTGGATTCCCCTATAAGACATAATATTTTAAAAAAATAATAAAGAAATACCTTATTCCCATTTGTGAATTTTTTTAGTTAAAATTATTTTGGAAATAGATTGAATACCTTAATATCTTGAAATGATTTCTTATGATTTAAAATGAAATTTTATAGTCGAAATGTTTTTAATTTCAATATTTTATGTTATGATTATATAATAGTACTTGGACAATTGATTAGTGGTTACGTGATAAAACAAAAATCGGTGGTTACATGATATAGAAAAGAAATGTGGTTCTATGATAAACCAAGAATTTTTGGTTACATTATAACCATCAAATCATTGTGTGTGGAAGTTGGTTATACATATATTCCATTTTTTGATATATGTAGAAGTCAACCATATAGTTATTATATTTAAGTATTTATTTGTCCCACGTTAACCTTTATAATTTATATCTTACTTTATATTGGAATCAAGGTAATATTTTGGCTAAAACAGTGTATTCAATGTGAATATATTCAGTTACGTATAATTACTACTTCTTAAAGGACTAAAGTATTACTACATGATAAAGAATTCAAGGTTTACATGTTTTCCCAGGAATAATAGTTTTCCTTCATTGTGTATCCCTTTCATTTATACTCATACCATGTTCTAAAATGTTTTTCACTAGATTTAAAGAAGACTAGTGTTAAGGATGTGATCAAGGTAAACTAATACTATTTAAACATGAAATAACACCATATTTCATTTTTAAATTTCTTGTTTTGTGATAAATATGGATAGTGTGAATAATTTTAAACTTTATAATATATATGTGCTTATATATGATTTATGACCTACTAATATAAATATATAAAACAAAAAAGATATTCAATGTGAAGTAGATTCAATTTATTAACATATCTCAATAATATATAATGTTTAAGGAAAGGGTCTTATAATTGGTATTTTAGGATGGTTTAGATAACTTTAGAGGTTATGTTGTTTTTTAAGAATAAGTGATAATTCGTATATAACTAAAATGATTATAATAATTGAAACAGTCAAAATTATTTTAGATATATTTAATGAGTTCGATATAACACGAATAATAATATCAATGCTTTTATCATCAACATAAGATTGTATATTATTATTTTATTCATATATTCACAGTAACATTTTTGTTTTCAGAGAACTGATGGATCCAGCTAGCACCCAATTATTAGTGGATGTGATAGAACATGTGGGGATTCTCAAAATAAGTAACTGAATGAAATATGATCTACAATGATAACTAGTGTGGTTAATCTAAACTAACTATCAAGAGTTGTGATTAACCATATGAACCATTGTGAGTTTTCTAATTTATCATATTTCAGATAAATGAATCCTTGTGGAATTTCAGGTATTGATCATAATGGTATGAATAATCATCAATAATATTTTCAATGGTGTAGAAAAAACATATGGGAAAATTCTTTCAAGGGACGTGAAGTTGTTATAAATGTTGTAATAATGATCATATATCAAAAAACTAAAATGAAAAAACTATGTTCTTACTTTATTCCATGATAGGAAAAGATGTTCTTTCCAATTTATCAATTTAATGATATATATGTAGGGGATATGGTCATTATTAAAATCAATGACATACAATAATGGTTCGTGAATGGGGTTAAGAGGAAATGACAGATATATGTTTAGAAATACCTAATATAATTCGCATTAAAGATGAGGAAAATAAAAATGTCATATAAATGTTAGAAATTATTACTTATCTCATGTTTTAAAATTATTTAATAATAGGACATGATTCATTTTATATTTCCTAGAAATAATTTATTAAATAATAATATCAAAACACATGGTTATATAATCACAAAAAATACTGAATGATAAAAATGTATATTAACTGATTGAAAATTAAATTTCAATTTTTCAAACACATTTAATGAATAATTGAGAAACCCAGAGATCAAACCAAAAAAGAAAAGATATAACCATAGAAGAAAAATTTAGGTATATCATAATTAGTTTATCTAAATAATTTTTATGAAATATTATTTAACTAGAATTCTGGTTTGTCCATTATAAGGTCTTCAAACTCAAATGTCAGATTTTCCAAAGCCTGAATATATTCCACAATACTGATGTTCTCGTTATTGAACCCCAACTAATGTTTGTATATCTAGGTATACTTCTCATCATTGAGGTTTGTCCTTAAAGGTCTCCCCCTCATTCTGGGTGCTTCTTCTTTAGTAGCATTATGTGTCAGAACCTGCTCAACATATTCTTCCACTGAGCACATTATCAATTTCAATGATTGATCATGAGTGACATATAAATTCCTTTAATAGCTATCTGACTTGTAAGGAGGAATATTAACACTAAAAATAATGTTTTCTTTTTATTTATTCACTGAATGTGTCTCTATAGGTATTGGAAAGTATGATTTTTACTTTATTGGATTTTGGCATCCCATCTAGTTACTACATCTCCTCGGACTTGAAAGTCCATCACCCTGAACCTAGACCTCACCCTCAACAACATATTCAAACTGGATAGATTAAAAAGTATACATATAATGGATTCATGAGTTATGGTATATTCTAAAAAGATATAAATTCCCAATTATTAATTATATTTTCATGATGTGATTGCTTTAGAAGGATTATTCTTGTATGTGTAACCCTGGAGTTTTTAATCATAACATGTAATTCGAGGAGAATTATCTATGATTTTTTTGACATAATAATAATGATATGAATAAAATTTGGTAAATATATGATATTTGATATTGATGTAATTATGGGCTATTATAGTTAGAGTTTCAAAATGAAATGCATGTGATAACCTTTTCAGTTAAAATATGTTATGTTTACTTTTTTTTGATTTTATATCATTTTTTGTTATTATAAGAAATATATTTTTTTAAAAAAGGGAAACCCATAGGATGGATGAAAACTTATATCATCTGTAAATGCTATGTGAATTGAACCCACCACCGAAGGGAAACAAAGGTTGATCCCCTACCAGTAGCCAATGTGAAGTTCCAGATTAGTATGCCTTTTTCTTTTTAGTTAAACTAGTTAATAGAATAAAAATAAATTTATTATGAAAAATTATGTTTTAACAAAGGGATATCATTGTTATAGGAACATTTTTGTTTGGAATATGTGGTACTTTTTATTTTGGAAGATGTTCAATATTTTGGGAACCCTATACACCTTTGGAAAATAGAATACTATGGGATTTTATTTAAGGAGTTATAGTTGATATTTAATTTGTAATAATATATGTTTTTATTTAGGACTTATAATGATTTGGTTTATTTATATAAATGATAAACTTATATGGATAATATGTGATTAGGTTATTTACTTTTTGGCATAATATATTAATATTGATTTTTGTTATTTTGAGATAAATGGTAATAGTTACCATGAACACTATGTGATCAAATCCTTCTGAATTTATGGGTTTCAAGCATAGTTTGGATAATTTTAAAGAATTATATGGATATATATTTTTTTAATTTTCAGTGATGAACTTTGGGTTTTACATATGAATTTTGGTGATTAAAAGTTATTTTTCTTCATCTAATGGTTTATTCATTTTGCAGAATTATTTTAGGATATCCTATCCAAATTTCGTTTTGGATAATTTTAAAAAATATAAGAAATAAGTAGCTAACCTTTTTTATATTATTTTATTCTCAAGAAGGTGATTCTAGTGATTTATGCATGAAAAATTCCACTTGAATACTCATAGTTTAGAGAAAAAAAGAGTTTATGGTGTAAATTGAATAAAGTATTAAACTATACATCTCAAATAAGTGTGTTTAATTATGTTATTAGTCAAGGAAGATATAATTTCATAAATTTTATGAGAATAATATTACAATAAAAATTTCATCTATTAATTTTTCTTCATATGGAATCAATAAAATTTTAACATATCACAGTCTTATGGTTTTGTGATTGTTAAATTTCTCTTGATCATTTTTTCAATCAATTTCCATCAGAACTTCATAGATCATTTTTATTCCATATAAATGTTTTCTTACATGGACCCTCATGTGAAAATTTTAATTCACTTTATTACTTTTAATGTAGAGTTTTTATTGATGCTTTTTACAGATGTTGGATTTTAATGATGTTACCATACCCAATTTTAAAATTCCCATGATGCAATTTACAAAAGGGGTAAAGTTGTAACATTTCATTTAATTACTAAATAAGTAATTATATATATATATATATATTAATATTTATTAATAATATAATAATTTTATTTTAAATGGGACGTTTTGTTTCATAGCGTTCCCAATATGAAATAGTAGATTTCTCTGAAATCTTATGTTGCACACAATAATAAGTTATACATAAATCAATACATTATTAATATTAATATTTTAAATGTTATTTAACACCTAGTTATAGTATTGGAGGGAATTATAAAAACTAAATATATTAGGTGTACACATGTTTTTAAATGTTTTTTACATTAATAAAATTAATTATATAGTCTTAATATGAGAATAAATCCAATTTTAAGCATAAAATACTCTTATATTTTTTTAAATGTAGTTCTACTATGTTTTGATGGATAAACAATTTTAATTAATGTTTTGGTCTCAGTTATATGTTTTATTTGACAAAATAAACATATTATTTGAACTGGGACATCAAAAATTACTTCAGTTGAAATTTCGATATTTTTTTGATAGAATTCATATTATAATAAATAGTTAAAAATACAACATTATAATTCAAAACATTCATTTCATCTAATTTATTTTTATTGATAGATCATAATTTGAATTTTCTTTAATGTATATTTAGAATATATTTTTTAACATTTAATTAATTTCTGGTCATTTGTGATAATTTCACATTGAAATTTCAAATACACACAAGACAATCTTTGGATGGTTTTTACATTATTTAAAAACCTCTTTTCTCATTCTGACAGTGGGATTAATATTAAAATTAATTTTTCTATATCATTGGATTAAATATTCAAAAATTCAAATATAATTTTGAAATTATTATGAAAATTTTGGTTTAATAAGATCTACATATGTTTTGGTGAAGAGTGCCTTTTTAATTTTATTTAAAACGGTTAAAAGTAAATCAGATAAATAAGGGTAAATATAATATTATAATAATATATAACTACCATAAAACATGACATAATATTATTGGATTACTTATTTCCAACAAAGAAAACCCTTTTGATGATGTTTTGTCATTTTCCATTCACATGGGAGTGATAATGACATTTCTAACATATAATTTAATGTAATGGAAAAAATATCATAAACATGACTCATATTACAAGAAAACATTAAATATGGGATTATATAATTAAAATATACTACTATAAATATTCATTAAAAATATAATATTATTACCTAAATCATAGTATTTTTTATAATTTTTAGGCATTACCTATTTAAATTTAATTATAACACAATGATGATGCATTGATTTCCATATTAATGAATGAATCAAATAAGTGATATTATATATATATTAAAATAAATAGTATTTGACATAATTTATGTTATCTACGAATTTTATCCATTAATATAACATTTTATAACAATCTTAAATGTTTTGGATAGAAATTATCTGTTTTTTATTTTTATAAGTTCAATAAAGTAAATTTTGTCATCAAAGACATAATTGATATTTTATAAATATATAAATTATTAAATAAGCTAGAAATCCTAAAAATATTTTAAAATTAACAATTATATATTATATATTCCAAAGGTTCATATATTTTCCATTTATCTAAAATTTATCCCATATAAGTAAAATTTATTACCTCTAAATATTAAAAATATTGTTACCACAATTAAAATTAAAAGAGAATAATTAAGGGAAAATGAGAAAATATAAGGTTTAAAATAAAACCAATACATGTCGAAAATATTTATCTTATTATTTATATTATTCTATATATGATCATTTAAATATATCATGATGGATTCATTTTTTTAAAAACAATTAATTTATATGAATTTAATATTTTAAGAGTTTCCAAGGGTACCCCATCACTCTCATATCAAAATGAACCCATTCCTATCTATTACTGACACTTCCAAATACTTTTTCTCCAACCAATATGTGAAAAACATATTCCTAAAATCCCAGTCCACTTTCATTAGGGCTAATTTTTTCCAAAACAACCTTCTTAGAAGTCTTAAGGTGTTCTTCGAAGGTTTTAAACCAAAGAAGAGGTAGGTTTTCATTATGCATTTCTATTTTATTTATTCTTCCACTTATTTCAATTATCTTTAAACCATGATGAGATAATATCTCAGGTATCCCCAATATACTATGATGTTATTATGTTAATATGGGCACCTAAATCTATCTTCACTCCCACTAAATGGGAATTGAATTAATCGTTGGATAGTGTGTGAGAACTATATCCTCTACGAACTGATCTAACTCATTTACCATAACCATTTATCATGACTTGTAATAATAATGGAATTAATTTTAATAAGGTATATTGATGACATATTTATGATTATATTGTATAATAAATCAATTAATTTAATACTTCCAAGATCATAAAAATGATAACGTCGTTTGTGCATACGTGGAATCTATCACCTCCACGAAGTGATGTGACTCATTTTTATATCACTTGTATAATATATATATGTTCAAATAAATGATTATTAAGATATTAATAATGTTATGATCATTATATAAAGATTTAATTATACTTACCTTCTTTCCAAAATGATCAATGTAAAATGGAAAATATTAATCTTGCGTACATACAACTTACCATCTCTAGGATTATAACATCGTTCATTTTTCATAACAACTTTTCATGGTTCGAATTATGGGAATAATTTTATGTTTAAAATAGATAATAATGGAAGGAATATTATTTTGGAGATGAATAACATATGACCACACGGACCAGTGACATCATACCATTTTTATTTTTGACTCAAGTACCGAATATCGACAAAATAGCCAATATGAAATTAAATAATTATATAATTTTTATAATATGGTAATAAATAATATAAAGGGAATAATAAAAATGGTAAAGGTTCCCAGGAAAGTGTAAATTTACATATGATTAATATTCTGGAAGAATAAGTAACATACATGATGTATCGATCTCAATAAAAGGATTTCGTCTCAATCTCCTTTCATTGAGCCTTATTTTGATAATATACAACATCTTCTTTTAGAAGGATTATAATAAACCTTTTAACTATTAATTTCATTCAATGGTTATCAAAAGGGAGTCATTATTATATGAAGAGTATCATCTAATGACCGATGTCATGTTTTTAACATATTCATAGAAAGAGATTTCTATTCCGCCATAACCATTATGTGATATTTATCTTCTTCTATAAGCAATAATATTTTTGAAAGAAAAAAATAATTCCATTATTCACTTTTTAGGTATTGTGATATTGAAAATGGTTTTGAAAATGGATTGACTACTTTGATATATTAAATTTTTTTCTCTTTATTCCAATAAATGTTTGTGATTTAAATGTTTATAATTGAAATAATTCATGTATTATTGTTATATAATTGTACATGTACATTTGATGGGAGATTTAATGAAAAATCCAAATATTTGAGGTTCCATGATAAGCCATAGAAGGGTGGATACATTATAACATCTAATTCATGGGGCACAAAATTCGGCATTATGGCAATTATATTTTGAGATATGTGTGTAATTTGATTATATAGTTATTTTACTTAAGTATTTTTATGTCCCAAGATAAATTTATATATTATATGTTACTTTCTATGTGGTTTAAGGTAATATATTTATTAAAAAAGGTTATTTAATGATGTTATATTCAATGATTTTTAATTACTACATCTTAAAGGTGAAATGTATAACATTATGAAAAACAATTCATGTTTTACTTGTTTTCATATGCCTAAAAGTTTTCATTCTTTGTGCATCACATACATTGATTTTTATTCTAATAAATTTTTTTAAATATTTTCCATTGGATTTAAAGAAGAGTAGAGTCAAGGATTAGATCATGGAAATTTTATTCAGTTTAAACACAAAATGAAACGATGTTTATTTTTATATGTTTTTATTTTATGAAAAGATGGTTTTAGCGTAGAAGTGTCTAATTTTTACTATCTAAGTTTTTATTTATAAGTTATGACCTAATTATCTAATGATATAAACCAAAAAATATCCTCTATGTGAATTATATTCAAATTATTGACTTATCTCAAGATGATGTATTGTTATGGATGAGGCCATATAGGTATTGTCTCTAAGATTATGTCAATATGAAACATAAACACCCTCTATGTTGGTAGCCAATAAATATAATCAATAAATAGATCAAGGTTCTTATCCAGTACAAGTGCATGAAAATGAAATAATTATTGGTTGACAACATTTGGGAAAATTTACAATAATTAGAATGAGATCCTCTTGGCCAAAGGTTAAAAATGACACACACTTCCATATCTATGATCCCCCTCACCCTTAATCATGGGAGAATACCAATCAAGATATATAACTAAAACTCAAAAATTATAAAATTTGATATATTATTTAAAGTAAACAATCATGTAAATGACTACAATGAGTTCATGTAATTCATTATCAAGAACTTGTAAATCAACATGACCAAATGGTCGATGATCATGATTAGGTATTCAGGACCCTTAAAACATATTTCTAACATTATTAGAAAATTTTGGAATTAACCATCAGAAAGGAAGTTATCTTTGATAATAATCCCAAAACATTAGTAAACATCAATGATATAAAAAAGGAGACACATAAGATTCAGAAAAATCCATATCTATAAAAGATAAAATAAACATCATACTTCTCATAGTACATATCCCCACTTCTGATTCCATTGGTTCATTATCTACTCTATTATGGTGTCTTGTAGAAGATCCCCCTAGTCATTATACACTTATTGAGTATCCCCTATATCATTTTCTTGAGTTATACCAAATTTCACTACATCAAATAGATTATGGGTGACAATGGTAAGGACAGATATTTCTCTACGTCCTTTGGTCACTCAACTGGAAATGTCCATAAGATTTCAAAATTTTCAATAATTACAGAAACTCATGGATGATACCCAACTATCAGGATTGGTGTGAATATGTATCAACACACTAACATATTACTACATGGTATTGAAATAGATAATCCCCTCAAACTACTCCAAAAATAAACTGAGGGCCCTTCTTTCACTTCATATTCAAGAAAAAGACACTATAGCTACCAACTATTTCTTATTAAATTCCTAAAGTAAAACCTTCACATTCAAACCTATCTAATCCATAGTTACATTGTCAAACCCTCTACATTTCTCTTAAGTAACATGGAAATATAAATTAATATAATTCAAGGATTTAGACACATTTCAAACTGTATAGACTTCAGGTATTCTTTAGTGATATATTTTAGAGGAAATTTGATTGAATTAGTGAAATGATAAATGTATTATAACATAGAACAATCTCCAATATCTATGATCACAAACTCTCAAGACATCAACAAATTATGAAAATTTATATTGAATTACTAATGGATTCAATTATTTAAAATGTACTGAGTGGGGTCCTTTTGTAATTTATACTACATGATGGAACCCCGCCACTTCCTTTAAATACATTCAAGTATATAGGTGGTGAATCCCACCTTTTAGGTCTCTAGAGTCATTAAAAAAAACTCATATATACATCATATATTCGTTACTCAATTCGATGGGTTTTTGTTTCACATTTGAATTTCATTAGGAGTTGTCCAGTAAAATCCATATCATGATCGTCTATTCATTTTAGGTTCCTCTCACCCATGAGAAATATGTATCAAATATTTCAGATCAACAATTCCTCAAATTCATGGCCAACTAGAGGGTTCTATTATTGAATTTACCCCACAGTTCCTTTCCATTGAATCTATAATATACTATTAATAGGAACTATATATTATACACATGATATAACACCTAATTATATTTGGAATACATCTCTGAATAAAATTATGATCATCATGATATCTAATTAATTTAAAAAAAAATGAATTATAATCCCTCTAAAAATAGAGACTGAAAACCAAGCTCAAAGGAAAGATGAACAATCTATTACAAACCATGAAAAATCAGAGTCACATATGAAAGTGATAGCACTAGGATGCATTACACACATAATACCAAAGTTATAATGATCCTAACACTAGTATATTAAACACCATACAAATAAAAGTATCCTTTGAAACCAATTTCTAATGAACCAACCATGGACATCCATGAACATCACATATGATGGGTACCATAAGTCCTCAATCATGTTCCTGATTGTAACTCACTGGTGACAAGAATCCTAGTATTAATATAATTTTTTTAGTTATTTCGCCTAAAAAATAAATCAGGTCTCATTTATAATAGGTAATTGTAAAAAGAAAATTGTACATCATATAAGAAGAGGTACAAATTAATGAGACTTTGAGACCATGCCAATGGAAGATCCTAAAAACTAACCAAATACACGACAATAATGAATTATCAGTGCGAACTTTTTTCAAGACCATTGTAACTCTCAATAGGAAAACATATACCAAGATAATTAAACAATCTAAATGAAATCTATCTTGTTACCTACATCATGAAAAATCATAAATTCATCTACCCAAAAGAATATATGGGTTCTGACATTAATGGAATGTATGATTCCACAATTAATCTATACAATATATTTTAGAGTGATACTATTCCTTTAATATTTCAAAGAAAACATTCTTTATGGAGACTTTAATTTGGAAAATATAAATGTAATATTCCTTTTTTACATTATGGATATCCTTAATATAATATATACAAAAATGGAAATGAACATGAACAAAAACATAGAGGTACTCAGTTATAAAAAACTATATCATAAAAGTTAAATGTGTGAAAAATCAATGAATAAGAATTAATAATATAATAATGAATAAAAAATATAATCACATGAACTAATGACATCCACCCAATAAGATAACCTAACTAATACACACAAGGAACCCAAGTCTATATAATTGGAATTATACCAATATTTAGCCATAACATAGTCTATCGATATCCCAATCAAAATACATAGTGGTGACACATTATCTATATAATCAATATCCCTATAATAAAACAATTAAGATATTTATTATTATAAAATGAATAAATCCTTTTTATCATGGTATAGATATTTGTTTTTTTATGAGAATGCTTAATGATTTTACACCCCATGGAATTACATCAAATCCATTTTAGAACTAACATAATGGTTTTACATAAGAATAGTTATATGAAACACCAATTAAATAATATGTTATATGAAACATTATTTTTATATTTATCTATATGTAGAACCTATATATTCTTGTGTTATAGGTAGGAGTAACTTTCCTCGATGGCCTTTGTAATATGCATGCTCAGGTTTTCTAAATAATAATATATAATTAAAATTATTGTTAGTAAATATAGTAATATATAGTCTAGCTATTAAATTGAGGATTATAGAATGAAATACCAAATTAATATTTATATTTTAATCTATTGTTTACCTATTAATTTGAAATGAATATATAATCTAATTAAACATAAAAGGAATGATTTTCTATAAGATTAATTGTATATAAAAAATGTGATTTATCATAATATGTTATAGTTATTACTATTAATTAATGATATTAATTAAATTTATATGTTATATATTAATTCAGTTATATATTACATTCATACAATTGATTTTATATGTATAATATGAGAACATACCCAATATTACACATATAAAACCTATATTTTTATACAAGTAGTTTTACTAAATTTAAAATATGGGTCCTATTTATAATCAAAATTCCATCACTTTTATAAATTATATATGTAATAATTAATGTTATGATTGACATTTTAAAAAAATTAGTTTATGGTAACTTGTTTTGTATTATTCTGTTAATATTAATTTTTTAATGAATAGTCAAAAATATTGATTTTTTCCTCCAAACTGAGTTTCCATTTATTTTATTTATAAATAAAAAATATTTTTTTAAATGTTTAGTTTGATTAATTTTAAAAAAATTTATCCAATTTTGGCTATTCGAATCAATTTAACAAAGTATTAAATGAAAATAATTTCACACTTTTGAACAAGCTAACATTTACAACTTGCATTATCGTCACCTCAGTTTGATGAAATTTAAGTTAATTTCATCCACTTTGGTGATTGGAATTAGAAATAATGGATTAAATATTTTGAATCCTCCTAATATATATTTTATTATAAGATTAACATAGTATTTTTCAAAAAATTATTATTGAAAGTAATTAAAAGTAATTACACTGATTAATGTAAAATTAAGCATAAGAATGGACTAAACCTTCATTGTAAGAAGATAGATGAAATATAAAAATTTAAAATCCTATTTTAGATAAAACTATCATCTAATAAAACTATATGGATCCACAATAGTCTATTTGGGAAACTATAGAGAAATTAATTCTTACGGAACACAAAATTTGTTTAAAAAATCATGTATAACCTTTCCATCCCCTATACAATTAAGACACACCACAAAATTCTTCACACATTTCAAGACACATTGTCTCAAGACCTATATACCCTAATAGATTCTGAAACTCCATCCAACAGTCCATGAATCATTACATTGGGAATAAATACATCCAAGGAAGCCATGTGGTGAAAACCAAAAAGTGTAACACAAAGAAGAGGTAACATCCTTCCTTAAGATCTTTAGTTTTATTTTCATTTTCCACTCCTAATACTATAATTATACCATAATTATACAAAATATAACCTACGTATACTGATATGTTTTTAAAATATGGTTTCCTTAATCATACACAAAATTACATCTAATGGGTAACAAAGTTATAGTTTTTGATTCTCACGGACTAACACCTCACAAAACAATGTCATTATTTTATTCCTTTACAAAATATCATGATTTGGAATTATAATGGAAATTATATTAATATATTATATTTATGATATTTATTAGATAATTTATATTCTTTAATTATTTCATAAATCATACCATTTTACACTCCATTTTTTTGGTATATATGATAAAATTGTTTGTAAAAGTGTTGACTACCACCACCTCCAAGAGACGTGATTCGTTCACACTATACATAGAATGTATAAAGGTTGGTGTAAATTTATAATATGTATCATAATTGAAATATATATGATATTAATGATATAATTAAAATTCTAAAACACTATATATCATTTTTTGTTACCCATTTCAATCATGAAAAAGTGATAACGTCAGTCATGAACTCATGAATGGGCCTCCCAAACATGATGTGATTCATTTTACATCACAAGACTTATAATTAAGATTATATATGATTAAATAAAATTTTATTAATGATATATTTATCATTCGGTAAATATATATTGGTACTTGTTATCTCCCCATTATTATCCCAAAAACAATTGAAATGTTAATCTTGTTGACGTAGCGCCAACTACCTAAATGAATGTAACATTGGTTCAATTTGCATAACCATAATTCATGAATGGTTTAAAAATTTTAATTTATATATAAATATGATAAAATTCTCATGATTATTATTCCAAATATGATTAAATACTTTCTCAATTTACCATAGTCGACCTATCAATGTCATTTTTACAAGTGAATCGACATTAATACAAAACACACAATATAAACACATTTATTTATGTAGATATATATAAGATTATAATAAGTGATGTAAATGTAATAATAATTATGAAATATTTATAGAATATAGTATATAATAATCATATGATTATTATTTTGGATGATAATGATACATGTGACATTTTAGACTCAAGGTAATAATTTTTTTCCCAATATTCATTCCATTGATTCTTATTTATTATTATGCACCAATTCCATTTTATTCGGTGTTTATAATTCCCATTAACATGTTATATATTAAACACATTACTTCTTGGTATATTATTAGTTTCAAATTAATTCATGGGGATTTATGATTAAAATATTTCTACATGGTATGATACACAGTGGAATTTTTAAAAGATATATTCCACAAAAATGTTCTCAATGATTATATTTGAAATACTACATCATTTTATGATTGTTAACAATATCATGAAAAAATATCTTTATTTTAATCATTATTCATTATAAATTTACTTTAATATCCATATTATCATTCAAGTGATATTGTTAATTTCTAAATTGTATATTATTTTTACACATGTTGTTTACATTGTCAGCTAATTTGTTAAGTGAGGAATTATAAATAAATACATATTCATTATTCTCTATGGATATTTAATAAATAATATTATTTATATTGATTATTTGATATGAAGAATGATTTGGAGTGAAAATATTGAGTGGATTACGGTCATTTTATATCCCCTCTATGCATCAATAGGTTCTTAGGAGACAAATAAAATGACCCAATCAGAATAGTATAAAACATCCCATGAAAGGTCTTGATGGTATATGATTTCTTCTTCCTCAGAAATGACATCCAATAGTAATTAATTTATCTAATTTAGTGTAATTTATGATTTATCCATGAGTTTTTTGGTTGACATATATATGGATACATTTCATTCATATTTCATTGACTAAATGGAATTTTTTTTTGATTCATACCTTTCAATATTGATTTTCCATTATGTATTTATTTAAATGTCATATTTTTCATTTTATTTCCTTTCCAAATCAATTATCCACACAGTTTATTCATTATATGAAATTTTTGTTCCATTATTACCATTCCATATTGACTATTCACATTGATTCAGTATTGCTTTATCCATGACCTCTACTGAGAAGGTGAGTTCCCCGTTATTTTGGTTTCATTCCCCGTATTGTGAAGAATAAACATTTTATTAATCTCTCAATGATTCATTTTATTTCATTATTCTATCATGTTTTATTTTTATTTCCAAATGTTTTTCAGGTGTTATTTATGTAATATGGAATTCAAAAATAGTAAATAAGTCATTTGGATTACAATATTGTATCTATGCCACTTTAGTAATGTAATGTACTGGAACCAGGCATCATGGGTCAAGCTGTTATTATAGTTATCAGAGAATGTTTAATGGAATATATGGAAACTAGATTTAAAAATCATATATTATAGAAATTAAACCTAATATACACTTTGAAGATATGTATAAAAGAAAATCCTATAATGTTGGTAAGGTAAATATTATGTGGTTATTCATAACAATACATGCCTTCCTTGATAATATTTGCGGACTTTTATTTGGAACAGATGTACCTAAGGGTAACCAATCTGACATGGTGTAGCAGACCTACCTCAGTGTAACATGAAATTAATAATGGGTCTTATTATACACCTATTTTAACACTCCTAGGGGATTCACATTGGAAAATTTTAATTTTATCTATAAATTAATAAGATAGATTTTTATGTATAGATAACTTCAAATAATGCGTGTTAATGATAATGCGATTATATACACATAAATTTTTCAAATTTTTTTAATTTACAAGTTTTTTCATTATACATTATGTTTCACAATGATATGAATACAATTTATATATAAAGTAATTTAGAAATAAAGTCAAGAAGAAGCCACATGAACCTTGCCTATGTAAATGATCCAATGAGTAAGGAGAATCACATCTTTTATAGTATTAGGCAAATACATAAAAGGGAAACATTATTCCAATAATTCTCATCATATGAGGAAATAGTACCATGTGATACTGTGATAGGTAAAGAGTTCTCTAAGACCTATCACACAAAATGAAATAAATATAGGAAGAGTATAGGAGCTCAAAATATGTACAAAGAGAATAAGTGAAATAATTATATTAACCAATGTGATATTAATGGAAATAAAAACCCCTATACTTGCTTGATGGTTGAGGGAGTTTGTTATATGTGGGTATAAAAAATTCTCCATGATCATTATTGAAATGGAAAGAAATAAAATCCCAATGTGTAATTATTCTAGTCTAAAAAGATAACAAACTATGCAACTCAATGTTTCATTAGACAATGGAATATATCAAAAAAATAGGCAAATTAGTCATGTGTAATATTATGATACTACCACAGTCTAAGATTAATGAATAATTTTAATATGATTGCATTATAGAATTCTTTCACTTGAGTATTTTACCAATTTTGGATTGGTTATAAATATTATGGAATATAAGTGGATTATATTGAATTAATTTTTTTGTTAAGGACTTGAGATTATATGTTGAATGGTACCGAACAAAGTTATTTAGTATAATGTAAAACCTTTTGATAAATACTTGGTTGAGGGATAGATAACCCTTAATATATTCTAATATTAAGATAATATTGTTTATATGAAAAAATTATTGGTTTGGATGATGTAAATCAGATAACATCCCAATAATATGGAACCAAGTAACGCTTCTTTGATAATTATTTTTATGATATTATTGATTAAGTTTTCAATAATTTTGGATTTTAGTGATATATGAAATAACATGTGTTTTATTTAAGTAATAAAAATAATTCATGTTTTTAATAAGGTTTTATGGTAATTCATATTATTCCCACATTCACAAGTTTTGTATGCGATGAATAAACGAGACATCATGATAGTTGATAAGTTCATTTTTAAAATTCACTAACATTCCCTAAAATGTGTTGGATCATAATATTTTGGAAAATTTACCCATTTATAATATTGTTTTTAGTAAATATTTAATGTGGTATTAGATAGTGATGTGTTACTTCAACATATGATGCAACTTTTTTGAAGTGATTATATTCAAATTTTTCAAGGTAAAACAAAAGGATAATACTATTCTTATATAAAATAACCAACTAATTATTTTTACATATTTTTATAGAGAGTTTAAAATTTTCTCAAATACTGTAAAAAGTGTCTTTAAATGATTTTTTTTTCATATTATCACCATTTTTTCTGAAATTTACATTTTCCATAGAATATATTTAATGAAATTTTCTATTAACCCTTTTTACTATTTGATAATTTTAATAGTATATTTTCTTTAAAATATCAACGAATTGATTACCATTATTGAGTTAATATTGCAAGGATTGATTTCATTTAAGGTGGAAGAATGTGAAACCACAAGACATTTAAGTATTCCCCTTTAAGAATAAATTTATTTTTTCCTAGATTATATTATATGTAAAAAGAAGTTATTTTTATATTACATGTAACTTAAAATTTTATCATCTCTATACGAAACACCCAGGTGAGCTTGCGTTACATGCAAGACTGATTATCCTTGATAGCTTGCATAACATTCCAGGCCAGGTTTTACCAAACAATAATATGTTTTTAAAAATATTATTATTTAATATAATCCTATATAACCTACCAATTAAATTGAAAAGAATATGATTATATAACTTTTGAAAATATATATATTTGAATCTGTTGTCTACCTATAAAATATAAATGAAAACAAAATCCCAATGAATATAAATGGAATGAATTTATATAAGACTATATTAATGAAAAAAATGAGATATATCATAATATGATGAGTTAATTAATATCAGTAAATTTTATTAATTAAATTTATATATTATATATTTAATTAAATAATTTATAAACACTTCCAAATTTATTATATAGTGATATTATGGTTGCAGACCCAATAATATACATAAAAACCTTTATTTTTTAAAAATATATATTACCAAAAATTAATAGAGAACTAATTTGAAATATATATCTCTAACCATTTATAAATTTTATTTGTGAAAATATAAATATTATTTTAATATGAAACTTAAAAAGTATGTTAGGGTGTATTTTTTAAAATTTACAATGATGATTCATTTTTTAATGACTAGTAAAAAATAATTATTTTTTATTTAAAACAGGTTTTTATAATTTATTTATAATATTATTTTAAATTTTTAAATGTTTAAAGTTTCATTAAATTAATTTTTTTACCAATTAACTCAATTTAGGTCATTGGAATCAATTTCAATTTTAAATTGAATATGAAAATATAGTACACGTTTGAATGTTTTCACTTTTAGAACTCGTATTGTCTTCTCATCCACATGATTAAATATTTTTTTAATTTCCTCCACAACTATGATTTGAATTTGGAAAAATTAATTCTATAATTAGAATCAATATAATTTATAATTTATAATAATTTTAAATTATTGTTTTATATAAATTAAAAGTGAAATTAATTAAAATTAATTATATACATTAATGTAAAATTATTCAAAAGAAGATAGTAAACAATTATCTTAAGGGGTAGCTGACTTATAAAATTATCTAAAACCAATTTTAAGGAAATATTTCCACCAATACAACTATAATGAATTTTAACATTTGGGGAAAATTAATAGTTTGAGAATAGACACCTCATTCACAAAAAAAGTGTGTCATTTAACCCCACTATAAAAAGTCACTCAACCCCCACACTTCCTCACACATCTCATTAATAGTTTTCATGGACTAGATCTAACCAAATATTTAAAAAAAATACCATAAATAAATTTTGAACCCTCATATTTTGAGTAAATCTACGCATGGAATCTCTTTGGTTGAAACCAAAATAATCTTTCCAAATAAGAGTTAAATTCCTTTCTTTAGATTTATAGTTTAATTTTCATCGTACACCCCATAAATTCATCTAATTCCATGCATATACAATATAAAAAGTATCCAAAATATACTTATTTGTTCTTATTCCATATTTTCTACATTAACTTACACAAAATTTCATCTAATGGGTAATGAAATTTCTATTTATATATATAGAAAACTACAGCCTCATAAAATGATGTTGTTTGTTTTTCCATTACCATATCTATTGATTGGGAATTAAGATGGGCATGTTGTTAATAAATGATATTATATATATTTATTATTCAATAATGATTCTATAATTATTTTTTAACAAATACCATTGTAATTCCTATTTTCTTTAAATATGATAAAATATTCCATAGAAGCATGGACTACTCCGTCCTCAAAGCGTTGGGATTCGTTCACCCTAACATGGTACATTTAGTGATTTATTTTAATTAAAAATTTGTAACATAAATTTCCTATATGTGATATTAATGGAATAATTATGTTTCTGGGAGCATAATATATAATTTTATTTATTACCAACTTCATCCACTAAAATGAGATAACATTGGTCATGGACATGTTAACAACAACCTCCCCGACACGATATGATTTTTTTTAGATAATAAGAATACATTTTATAACTATATATGATTAAATTAAATTAAATTTATGATATTTTTATTATAATGGAACAATATTGTGTTATATACCTCATTTCCATAACGATCACTAGAAATTGAGAACGTTAATCCCACATACGTATAGCCTTCCATCTCCATGATTGTAACATTGGATAATATTTTATAACCAACATTCATGATTAGATTTAAAATTAAAATTAATACATAAATATGAAAATTATGTCATGATTATTATTCTATAGATGTTTATATAATGACCTATTTTACTATAGTAGACATATCAATGTCGTTTTTTTACACATTAACCAAAATCGGTGCAAACCAACTTATGTAAACATAATTGGTTATGTAGTTCTATAAAATATAGTAATATGTTATTTAAAATTATAAATAAACGTAAAAATGTTTAGAAAAAATTTAAATAATTAACATAATTTTATTATTTAGTAATATAAAGATAGACAAGACATGTTTGACTCAAGGTATGCAATTTAATCCCAATTTGCATTCTATTAAGAACTATTTCTTATTGTGAAACTATTAAATTTTACATGGTTTATACACTACCATCTGACATGATATATCATGAACCTCCTAATTATCATGATAATATATGTTTCATTTTTTTCAGGGGTAATTTTGTTTGAAATGTTTCAATGTGGTATGGCACACATTGTAATGTTCAGTGATTATCTTCCCCACGAATGTTCAGAATTATTGTAATCTCACTTACATTAAAAATTATTGACATTCTATCCAAAAAATATCTTTATTTTAATCATTATTAAATATAATTTTCATTAATATCCATATTATTATTCAATTTATATTGTTATTTCCAAAACTATATATCATTTTTATATATGGTATTCACATAGATAGTTATTTGATTAGCTGGGGGATTAGTGAGAAATCCATATAGATTGTTTTATATAGATATTTGATATGTAATATTATTTATTTTCATTATTAGATAGGTATAAATCATTAGACTATAAATAATTAGTGTGGCCTAGAATTCATATATCCTATCAATGCATCAACATGTTCTCATTATTGAATTTAGTTGGCCAAATAATAGTAGTTTAAACCATCATGTAAATGCTATTGAAGGTATTTTCTTCCTATTCCTCAGACATAACATCCAACAATTAAGCATTTCCCTAATATAAATTTAATTAATATTTATCTATGAGTTTTTTTATCAACATGTTTATGGATATATTTCATTTTTTATTTCATTGATTACACGAAATGTGTTTCAATTTCACAACATTCCATATTAATTTTTTATTATTTATTTATTTTAATATAATGTGTTTTCATTTGATACGTTTTAATATTGTTTATACAATATTTTTATTGATTATATGACATGTGTTTTTAGTTATTACATTTTAATATTGATTATTTTTGTTGATTCATTATTAAATCCAATATACCTGACCCATAATGATCATTTGAGTTGTACCTTATTATGTTTACTTTTCACATTTTATGAAGAACAATCCTTTGAATTAGCCTTTATTAGTGCATTTTATTTCATTTTATTATGAATCATGTTACAGTTTCTTTTTGCAATATATTTTGGGAATAACTCATGTTATCTAGCCTTCTAAATATGCTAGAATAATTGGTCCTCTAGGATTTGATTCCTTTTAATCATGAAAATGTAATAATTTAGTTCACTTATTTCAGGATTTTAGGGTCAGGGCAGTCCAAATGATGTTATTGAGGTTTCAGAGGTTCTCAAGATTTTCTACTGGCAATGATATAGCTCTTCTAGAAAAAATTTGAGAAGCATGGTTGGAGATAAAACAGTAGAAACTGTACAACCAAAAAGTGAATATTTTAATTATTTAATCAATATGAGGTGGTCATATGGCAACGAAAAATAGACATACAGTATTGTAGTATGTCGCATGATGTGTTTATAATTAGTACCAGTAATATAACTTGTATATGTTCGCTGTGGCTTGTTTTATATCCAAAAACATGGTTTGGAATTTGGTTATCTTACCACATTCATGGACCATTCACGGGTAAGGTTCTTAAGAAGTGTACAATGCATGGTTGGTTTATGTTTTGGAATTCCAAGGGGCGAAACCATGCTCCCATTTATAGTGGGTAAGATGACTATTTACCCTTATGTTCCATTAACCCTTCAACCATAATTTATATTCCCTAGAATGTATAGTATCCATCCTTCTTTAGATATATCCTCCAACTCTACAAAAGATTTGAGATAAATACTCAATTTGGCACAAAATTCAAGAATTATTCTTTATAACAATTGAAATAGTTATAAATAAAACTACACTTGATTTTTTTAAATATATTATTATATAATATAGATATTGAAAAGAAATCAACTGTGTTGGTTTTATTATATCCTCTTGGATTTATATGACCATAAATCATCCTTACCATTGATAACATATAGTATTTGAATAGTGATCACATTATTTTTATAAATATATTCTTTTGACAAATCCAATTGATACAGATAAGGGAATTAATGGCCTCAACTAGAAGGATTGTACCCTATGAATCCCATTTATCATACATTCGAGGGGAGACATCAACTCTCAGATTTTCCCCAGAATAAAACAATGTTGGGATCCATAATCTAGAGTATAATAAAAATCAATTATATGAGATGTTCAAGGCCATCGTGATCACAACCCAAACCATACACACCACACCTCCCCATCAATGTCTCACTATCGCACATTGTAATGTTAAGGATTTTTTTGGGGTATTAAATGGATTTGTATCAAGACTCTATATATATGAGTATGTAAATAACATTTAATTTAATAGTGAATATATTTTAATCCTATTATTGCTACTTATTAATTGATTTCTAATTTGATACAATAAAACAAAAATAGTATTATTTGGTTATTATTCAAATTCAATTGAGTAATTTATTTTCAGGATTTAATATATTTTTCAAATAAATAATATTTTAATAAAATATTAATATAAAATAATTTTTACAAAATTAAAACTATCCAATAATTATTTTAATGTTAAAGGTAAAATTTATAAGGGATTGAAAACTATTTTTGCCAAAGAAAAATCATTCCTCAACAAAGTAGGTTGTTATTTTAAAAATTAAAATAAACATATATATAAAAATATTTTGGAAAAATGAATATTATTTTGGTACTCATAACATTGAAATTATCCAATACTGAATTTTTCAAAATTTTACGAGTCATCCAAATTTTCGTGTAAAAATCAAATAGAGTATAAATAGACCCATTGTATTATGACATAACATTGATATATAAGTAGAGTAATAAATTCTATAAAAGTTACCCTTGATAAAATATATGTTATTAATTTAAATAATTTGGTTTTATTTTTAATTGATTTATTTTATAAATCCATTATTATTCCTCCCAATCATATAAAATATTTTAAGGTTTATAAATCTTTTTCATTAATAGTATGGATAACATCCACATAATAATGGGAATTATTATATTTATTTAGGCCCTCAGAAATATTAAATAATTGGAAGAAACACCGTTTTTAGAAAAATTCCCAAAAACCATGGGAAAATATGTTTTTTGTTATTTTGTTATATGGAGTTGAAAACCTATATTTTCAAAATGATAAAAAATTACCCACTTATTTCGTATATAAACTCATCCAATCACATATTTTTCTTCAATAATAATATTCAGGGACATCCTTTCACTTATATCCCTTCTCTAGATTGCTAAAAAGGTGCCCCAATATCTTAATATTCTCATCTCACTATTATGGAGTAACAAACACAACCATGGTACCCTCACCTTCTCTTATTTATTGATGTTTTATTATTATCTCATGTAATATTATTCCAATTCCTAATAATGGTATATTTTTTTCATGTCCTTATTACTAACATTTTATATTGAAATGTTGACAGACCCCGTATTCTCTTATCATCATGTTCAATTAATATTTAATTGACACGATTATGGTGCTGAAAGTTTGCCCCAATTTTTCATGCTAAAATAATGGTGTGGTGAATACCAAACCAGTTTCTTATCAATGGTATTCACCTTTATAAACTTAAACATAATTTAATTTTGACATAAATTTATTTATTCCTCGCAACATGGTCATGGAATAAAATATGTTGATGAATGAATCCATGTTGTATGATCCATGGGACACATTTTAGCATGAGAATCAAATGAAATAAATGGTTTCACCCAAATATATATGATGATCCAATAAATTTTGTAATGTATACTATAATGAGATATCATGATGGGAATGGTAATGAACCTAATTACATTATGTGAATTTTTTTATCCTGATTTTTTGGATGTTATCCTTTTCCTCTATTTATGATGCAGTTATTTAATTTATTGCCACATTTCCCCATGATATAACTATCAATCCATATAATTCCTTATTCTTCATGGTCATTTTATTCATCCTTAATATGGAAATTTTATAACATATATTACCTTATAAAAATAGGTTTACCTTACTATAATTTATATATTACCCATTCTTTATTTATTCCCTCAGGTTATCCTGAGTAGTTTTAAATGAATTGGAATTTTAGAAACATGTTTAGTAAGTTTTTAAGATTGTTGGTGTATTCCATGTTGAAGATGACATGTTATGCACCATATTCCAAAAGACTCTATACTTCTCATTCATCTAGTTTTTATTATGTGTAATTTTTTGTGATAATTCATGAATCAATGGCTAATAAAGATAATGGTTATCATAGTTGGAATCAATGTAAAATTTATTTTATCTTTCTGTTTAGGATTCAGAAGAAAATGAAAAATGATTACATATTAAACTATGTATAATAAAAAAACACTAATTTTTTTAATTTATAGAGTATGTTGATAATGATGAAAATATATCCCTTTTTAGATAATACAAGTCAATGTGAATCATTCCTCGATGAACTTATGGGTAACATCTCCAACAAGGTGAGTTGGGTATGACTCGATGTAACCTCATACACAACAATAACCCTTACTACATACCTAGTTTGACATTCCAGGGTGATATGCATTGGAAAATTCATATGATCACTATGAACCATTATTAAGAGGAACAAATTTCTCATAAGAATTTATATGTTAGGAAATATATAATGGATAAAATTGATTACTTCATAGATATTCAAAAGATAATTAAATATTTTGTATTTTATAATTTATAACTTTAATGTCACATTATTCCCTTCAAAGATTTAAATTTTAAAAAAACAAGTCATTCATAATTTTCATTTTATTCTTGATAATGGATGGAAATAATATGAATGAGGTAGATAATCAATGGGATGTGAAAGGTGATGACTGCCCAAATGGGAATCCCAACCCATTGGGAGTATGAATTGAAAATTTATGAAGATGCTCCCTCTGTTCACATATGTTCTAAATGGAATCCATTATTAAGAGTAGTATCCAAATCCTCAAAAATGAAAAACTCAAATTGAGTGATTTATGCAATAAATTCCTCTGAATTTCAATGTATCAAATGATCCCCTAGAATAATTGACCAACTCTATGAAGAAAATTTTCTTTATCTATGATTTTTCTCCAATATAGATAGGTATACAATAATTTTAATTTATGGAGGGAGAAGATGAACAGTGGTGTACATTGATCTTGAATATTAATCCTGAGAGAATTTTTTAACTGACGGGGTAGAAGAAATTTAAAAAATGATTTTTGATAAAAATATCCCCTAAACTCTCTAACATAAAATTTAAATGGACTTCCTTGCCATTAAGAAGAAATTTAAAATTTGATTTTGGAATATGAGTAAAAATTCACATTACGTTCATGATAAAACATTGTATTTTTCATTACCCACAAATTCATGGTGGACGTCTTCTTTAGTGGGATAAAACCTACTCTAAGAAAATACCTATCAATCATTGCCTTTGATAGCTATGGGAGACTAATCTAATGTGACCTAAGAGTAAAAATTGATTTCGAATAATGTAAAGGGTATTATAGTTATTAGAAGAGAAAATTAAAGACTAATTATAGTGGTATTATGGATAAAGATGATGGTGCTTAAATTTTTCCACATCCCACTAATCAAAGATGCATAAAGAAGAACCACAAGAATTTCTTAATGGGGGAGAGGAAATTATTTGGGTGTAGAATGGAAGGGAACTTAGATTGTGATTACTAATAGGAGAAACCAATAAATGTAATATAGGAAGGTAATTCTCTGATCAACACTCCTCTCATTGTACATTCATTTAACTATATAAAACCATGGCCTTTTAAAAACCAATTCCCTAAGCCAAGGGTTCTTTAGGACAACCAAAATACTTCATGATAGGAAGGGAAAGAATTTCCATCACATCCACTGAGTTGGATCCTGATAATAAATTGGTGACATGTACAGTTGTTATACATTCAAGAACAGAGAACATAATTTTTTATTCTGGTTCTATGCATTTGTTTATATCATGATTGTTTCTTAGAAAAATTGAAGCACCACCATATGGCAAGATGTTAGTGTTGTTTCTGAAGACCAAAAATGAGGATATTATTTCATCAAGAGTATATAACACATCCCTTTTCGTAATACACAGAGTTAACATACCAGTAAACATTTTTATACTTCATTTGGTGGAATTTGATTCAATTCGGGGTATGGATTGGATTTCAATATATTGATCCAACTAAAATTATTTTGAGAAATTAAATACTCTATGTATAATGAATCAAACACATATTTTGTACAAATTTATGTTCGATGATGAATCATATTTTTCACCAACATCTCAAGAATGGATATTATTTCCCTATTAGAAATTATATATGTATCAACTGATTGAGAACTATGAAAGAATCTTCCATCAAGACATAACCATTTTTAGGGAATATGTTGATGTGTTTCCCAAGGAATTTCCCATTATTACTTATAACCCAGAGGTTTAATATAAGATAGATTATGTACATTGGGTGATAACATTATCAAACAATCTATATAGAACGACTGTTGAGAAATTTCAAGAGTCGATGAAAAACTACATCGGAATCTCGATAAAGGGTTCATACTCCAAACTACACAACTATAGGGTTCACCATTCCACTTCCTTAAGAATAAGAATGGGTCAACACACATTTTCATAGAATATATTGAGTTCAACAAGATCATTATAATGATCTAGTATCCTCCTCTAAGAATTTATGGATTATTTGGTCATCTATAAGGAGTAAAATACCTCACCAAGAAGGATCTATGGTTCAGATATTACTATGTTGGGATGAATATGGAGTAAATACTCATGATTTCTTTTTAAACAATGTATATGCACTATGATTTCATCATAATTCCATTCAGACACACTAATTCCCCAAAAATATTTCTAGATTGGATTAATATTGGATTTAGAGAAACTCCACAAATTTTTGTTAGTATTTATATATGGTATTCTATTATTATCCAAAACAATGGAGGTTAATGAAAAGAATCTTAACACTCTGATAAAGACATTGTTAAAGGATAATATTTATGAAATGTATATCAATTTTGATTTCTAGATGATGGAACTTTCATTAATATGACATATAATCCCATGAAATGGGATACTTAAGACCCTTAAAAGACATAATAATTTAAATGATGGACGGGGCAGAGAGATATAATATATATCTATAGTTTCCCTCAGTTAATAGTGAATTATCATCTATATGAAAAAAATTCTTTGGGTTTTCAAAACCTCTTACCAAGATAACATAGAAGGGAGTGATGTTTTCCAGGAATGCTAAATATAAAGTGTGTAAAAATGAGTTGAAAAAGAGGGTTATCAATACAAATATTCTCATATTAACCATGGTTGGATAAATTTTCAAGGTATTAACAGATGCTTAAAAAAAGGGACTGGTTCATGTGTTAAATTATAATGAAAATGTTATATACTATAATTCAAGGAAGTTGAATGTTTATGAACAAAACTACCAAATGATTAATCTGGAGTTGGATACAGTGATCATTGAATTGAAAATCTGGTGTAATGATTTAATTTGGTAGAAATGTGAGCTATATAAATATCAAGAAAACTTTATTATATATTAGCATAGATATAGATTAATATATGGAAGTGATGATGGTTAGATTTCATCAAGGACAACAACATCTAAATTTACAACCATCATGTTAAGGAAAATAATTTGGTTGATGCTCTATGGAGGAAAAATCAAACATTTCTATCATTTATGTGATTTGATAGGGATCCAATTATCTTATATTTGAAAATGTCGTACCTGGGGATAATAATGGAGGAACAACATCCATAATTTCACAATTGATATCTCAATTATCCCTTATGGATAAGATAAAATATTATTATAAATATTATATGGGAAATCAAAAGAATGTGGAAATTTTATGAAAATAGAAATCATAAGAATTCAATATTAATGAGAAAATCATTTTTAGAGTTATGTCAGGGATATGTGTATCTTCAAATAATGATTAAAAGAAAGGGCTTTAGGCTAACTCATATAGATCAACATTCCCCATCCACCTAGGATGAAAAAAATGTGTTGTGATCTCCAGGAACACTATTTGTGGGAGAATATTACCATGGATATTGTGTAATATACATCATGATGTCATGTATGTCATCTATTTAATCGGGAAATGAAAAAAATCCAAGTTGATGATATAACCATTACACATACGAACATGGAAATGGGGGAAAACACCATTGCCTATGTACCTGGTCATCAGAAGACATCAATAAGGAATAATTATCTATGGGTTATGGTGGATTATCTAAACAATTAATCACACTACATTGTGATTTGAGCGTATTTCTCCATAGATCAACTTGAACTGATACTCATTAGAGAAGGGTTTGAACTACATGTAATACTAATATAAATATTATATGATTGAGATATTTAATTCAATTCCATGTTCTAGAAAATATTTCATGATTCTCTAAATATAGAGTTCAACTTCAGCTTGTCTTATCACCCTCAAAATGATGGAAATTGTGACTGTACTATCCCAACACAAGAGGTAATTTTGAGAGAATTCCCAATTGTCTTCAAAGGAGGATATGATAAATATCATCCTCCAGTTGATTTATTTTATAATAAAATTTTAAACTCATGAATTCAAAAGGATACCTATGATCCCAATATGGTAAGAGGTGTTGAACACATGCATGATGGGAAGAATATTGGGAATGAAAACTTACTGGCCATGAAATAGGCAAGGGTTTGGGGGAAAAGGTCAATATCATTAAAAATAAAATCAATGTTTCTCATATTCCGAAAAGGATATATGATAAAAATCATCTATAAGACCTAGAGATTGATGTTGAGTCATATATTTCCTCTGAATAACTACATGACAGAATGTGATGAGATTTGGTAAGAAGGTAAATCATAGTCAGATATACATCTTCCACTTTGAGATCCTTGATCACATCATGAGTGATGGGATATTGACTTGACCCCCCAACAAACCTATGTTATTTTCATTTTTTACTATACTTATCCCTATTGAGAATGTTAATGTCATGAACCGTCCCCCATGGCCCATATCGTGAATACCCCAAATCGGCCTTCCATAGGCCAGGGGATGACGACTAGCACCAAAGACGTGAATCCTTAAACTGGGAAGGCATTGCCTTTATAAACTGAAACAAACACAATAGAGTATGTGCGAGAAGTAAAACACAACAAAAATTTGTATACAAAAGTGTTCTGAAATGTAAAGGTTCCAGAAATACTAGAAGAATAGGAAAGTACAAGCACAACTGAAATGCAAGTAAAATTGAAGAAAATTAAAGCAGCTACTGAGTCGTCCTCTGGGGTTCCCACCTAAAGGGTACGTATAGATGGCCTCCTCCGCAGTTCATGTCCGTCGGTCAGCTCTGTGTACCGTCACATCAAGTGGTCCACCTCCGGGTACCATCCAGTCTTGCTATACTCTACCTCTCTCAGTGTTGTCCGTTGTCTGCAACTAACACAACCAGGTGCAGGCATAGCCCACACAGGGGTGAGTTTAACTATACCCAGTACGGACCCCAAGACCATCAAGGTCTCAAAAAATCCAACAAGGATAAATCACAATGTATGAAATCAACAAGTAACCCCACTTAGACATATGCCCATACATATACCTAAGTTATCAAGTAATCAATCTCAGTCATGAGGTAAACACAAGTTACTGACTCTGCTCAAACCATGATTTTATTCAAGGTGGCAGTATGAAGTAAAAACTCCAGTCACACTTTCGGAACACCGGCTGATGGTGTACTCCTCCTTTATTGAGAACAGTTGGCATGCCGCGTTATTCAGAGGTGCATCCCACTATCCCTGTAATGCTGAGTTACTCCTCCTATTGAGTATCATGGGTCTGCTGCGTCACACAAAGGAGCTCCCCATGATGGGTTTACCATGCTCACATAGAGGTGCTCCCCCTCATAGCCTTCTGAGGAACTCCTCTTGTCAAGTACCATGGGTCTGCCACACTCACATAGAGTTTCTCCCCAACACGGGTCTACCGGGTCACATAGAGGCGCTCCCCACTAGGCCAGTCGAGTCACTCCGAGTCAAATCATTCAAGAAGTCAACACATCTTAGCAAGCTACTCGGTCTCTGTACTCTGTATGCTCGCCTCTAAAGAATCCACTCCACGAGCTACTGGTCGATACACCAAATATCACGAAGTCCCTTGTAGAAGTATCTCAAAGGTCTGTCTCGTCATACGGGTCTCAATGCAAAAGACATCGTGTCAATCGGATGCCCGGTCTGTGTGTTATTGGCATTTCAGTTCCGACGGCCCGATTGGATTTTAGGTTCAAACCAACCCGACCGTATGCCAACTATGTCCAAACCTCATGAGGGGTATACCAAAAGAATCATCTCACTCTATCATTTCTGTCTCCATTGACGGTTTGTCAATCGAACACCCATATCCTATGTTATGGTTGAAAAGGAGTATTCAGATCAAATGGGTTTAGACTGGGGTTTGACACGGTGCGCGGGTTCAACCCAGCACGCGGGTCCAACCCAGCCAAAGGGGGAGGCCCGACCTGAGGGCGACCCGAGTGGCCTGGATGGCAGCCCACATGGCCTAGCAGGCGGCCCGTGTTGCCCGATTAGCAAGTGGTTGGCGGCAACCTGTGGGGCCTGCACTATCAGTATCTGGGGGGGGGGTGTCACACCCTTTGTCACTAAAAAAAACCAGTTTTAGGCACTGGTTTGGTACCCACTGTACCCGAGAGTGTCCCGCCTTATCCAACTGGCTGAGCGACCAACCTGTTCCGTACCATCGGTGGTCGGCCTGACACCGGCCGCTCCTGCTCCTCTGTTGTGGCCAGCCCTGGCCGTGGCCTCTTCACCTCTGCGCGGCATGTTGGAGTTGGGTCCCACTATTGAGGCCCTCCCTCGCCACGACTCTCCCATTTAGTGGGACACGACGGCGACGTGCCCTTCCTCCACGCCCCGCACTAGTCGCGACCCCCTTCTCCTCTCCACGAAATGATGGTACCGTGCCCTTCCGGCGCCACTACGGCCTTGCACCGTCGATTTCTTCACAGTCGGCCCGTCGCTAGCCGTCGTTGCTCCATTGTGGTCCACTCTTCCGGCGGCACCATTGTGCCGCCGCTGTCATCAAAAAGTGAGATAAAATGAAAGGGGAGGGTCGGGCCGTGTTCGTGTGGCCCGAGCCTTCCACGTTATGGTGATAACAAATGACAAGTATTACCAAAGATTGAACGACATAGAATGGAAACAAAATTCAATCTCAAATATTTCTACCTCATATTTTAGTTCGTTGGCGATGTTTCAGAAACATGGTAGTCATTTCTTTGACGTCGGAAAGAATAAGAAGATGTCAAGGATGACGTCGTTGGTTTTCATCAAGGACGGCGCTTGCCTTTCATGCCCCAGTTGAAGATAGTTCTTCGTTGGAGGAAAAGGAATTATTTGTTGGGAGAATTAGTTCCTCCAACCTCTTCCAACCCCTCTCCCAATGCTCCACCAAATGAATATGCCATCCAAAAATAATGGGTTAAGCTAACCCATTATTTAATTATTGGCCAAAATAATCAAAATATTTCAAAATAATTAATTAATGTTCCATTAATTAATTTTAGTGGATTGGAACATTTATGAGGGATGTTCAAGAGTTCCCCCCCACATATGGATAGTTCAAGGGGGTTTAAAGCCAGTGTGGTCCCCACCTCTTTAATTGATAAGAGGTGTTTAGATCTCAGGTGGGCCCCACCACCATGACCTCTCATGGGAGGATTTGTTGTGGTGGCCCCCACCTCTATCCTCATATTGGTGGTTTTAACCCAAAAATATTTAAAAATAAGCTAACACGTTAATTTTATTTATTTTTATTAAAAACCCAAAATCTAACATCAATTCTCGACCAACTGCCGTCGAGGTGAAAGTCTTCATAAGCGAATACCGGCGCTGCGAGTTCAAATGTCCCCTCAAATTTCAATTCTAAGCACCAGTTCAAAAGTTATAAAATCTTGACCACACGTTTACTGAACGTACCCAAAAAAAACGTCAGAAATTGATTCTGGGCACACTGGGTCTCAGAATCCTGCGCCATTAATTTTCTCGAACTCGTAGAAATTCCATGTAGTTAAGAAAACAAATTCCATGGAATTTTGAGGTCTTTACACTCTCCCCACCTCAGAGATTTACATCCTCATCTGATACAACTTGAACTATGGAAATAAATGGGGGTACTAAGCACGAATCTGAGTCTCCCGCTCCCATGTACTCTTATAGAGGTTCCCGTGCGGCCAGAAAACGCGTACCAGAGGTATAGACCATCCATGCAAGACCCGCTCCTGTCAATCATCAATCTCCACTGGAACCTCCAATCAAGTCGCACCATCATCGACGTCTATCTCTCCATAGTAAATGATGTTGGATGGGTCATGCACGTATCTTCTCAGCTGGGATACATGGAAGACGTCGTGCACCCGGTGCAACTGAGGTGGAAGAGCTAAGAGGTAATCCACCTCGCCTACTCTACTG
Source organism: Viscum album (assembly GCA_963277665.1). NCBI lineage: Eukaryota > Viridiplantae > Streptophyta > Magnoliopsida > Santalales > Viscaceae > Viscum > Viscum album. Next base: position 1,646,656,913 of record OY728145.1, read on the forward strand.
AGGACCTAGAATGATCCGATGATTCTCAAAGATAACTTGCTACCTCGGCCAAATCTATATAGACCTCATCGAGGCGAGACCATTAGAAAGACGTGGTCACCATCCCCGAACTCGAGAGGTCTCTACCTCCTGTCAGCATACAACTTCTGTCTACGCTGTGCAGTATTCATCTGCTCCTGAATGATATGAACCTTCTTTGAGCTAGTACATACCTTCTCTGGTCCCACTACTGCTGACCCCCCTAGGTCTGTGTAGCACAGTGGTGATCTGCTAGGTCGACCATACAAAGGCCTCAAAAGGTGTTATACAAACGGTGGAGTGATAGCTGTTGTTGTAGGAAAACTCTACCAACGGTAAGTGATCCTCCTAGCTGCGACCAAATTCGAGGACACAAGCTCAGAATATGTCCATGAGGGTCTGAATGGTCCGCTCAGTATGACCATATGTCTGAGGATGGAAGGTGGTGCTCAAGCGAAGCTATGTCCTGAAAGCCTCCTGTAACCCATTACATAGCCTGGAGGTAAAATGTGTTTCATGGTCGGAGAAAATAGAGGAAGTTAGACCATGTAAATGCTCAAAATCCTTCACATAGAGGCATCCCAAGCTTTCTACTGAGTCCTGCTCTCCAATATGTAGAAATTGGGCCAACACGGTGAGTCGGTCAACAATCACCCATATCAAAAACTGACTCCTGGATGTACATGGAAGACTCGTCATGATGTCTATGGATATCCAATCCCACTTCCACTCTGGAACCTCTATGGGATGAACCAAGCCTTCTGGTGCCTGGTGCTATGCCTTCACTTGCTAACAAGTGAGGTACTGAGAGACAAACTCAGCTACTGCCATCTTCATACTTGGACACCAGTGCTTTCTTCAGTGGTCCTAGTAAATATTCTCCACTCTTGGATGTACCGCAAGAGGGGAAGTGTGAAAATCAATCAACAATTCGTCCAGATGTGAAAATGGTACCATGGTACGTCCTCTGAAGAGGATTTCGTGCTCCCCACCTTCAGAAAATCCATCAGGTGCATGCCCTGTGGATATCTAAGAACATCGTGTTTCACAGTCTCCATCTCCATGTTGTGTCTCCCTGACTCACTGAAAACATGGAGGTGTGACTAAAAAATATTGAATGAAAGATGCTCCATCTCATCCCACACAAGAAATCGGTAAAGTAGCCAGCTGCTCTATCACCTCTCCTAGCAGCTATATACCAGATCTCCAACTGAGTGCATCCGCAACAACGTTCCTCTTCCCAGAAGTATAGAATATCATGAATTCATAGTCCTAGAGGAACTCAATCCAACACCGGTAATTTAGGTTCAGGTCCTTCTGGGAGAAGATATACTTGGGACCCTTTTGATTAGAGTAGACTGTGAAACGCTCGCCCATCAGATAGTGCCTCCATATCTTCAAGGCGAAGACCAGTTCTGAAAACACCAGGTCAGGGGTAGCGTAGTTCTGCCTATGCAGTCTCAGCTACCGAGAACCATACACGATCATAGATCACTCCTGCATCAGGACACACCCGAGTCCGGTCCCTGATGCATCACAGTAGACTATGTACTCTATGCCTTCCTCTGGAAGCCTCGAGATGGGGGCACATGTCAGCCTCTACCTCAGCTCCTAAAATACCTGATGGCATATCTCCGACCATAAGAAGGGTTTCCCCTTCTTCTTCAAGGATGAGAGTGGTGATTCAACTTTGGAGAAGTTTGGAACGAATCTCTGATAGTGTCCAGCCATGCTGAGGAAACTCCATACCTCTGTCACACTCCTAGTGGGCTCCCAAGCAAGTACCACCTCAATCTTCACTGGATCTACTGCAACTCCAGTCTCCGAGATGACATGTCCCAAGATATGAACCTCTATAATCCAAAACATTCACTTATAGATCTTACCATAAAGCTGGTGTTCTCTGAGTGTGTCCAGTACTAACTACAAATGGTAGGTAGGCTCCTCCTCAGTAGTCGAGTAGATCAAAATGTCGTCGATGAAGACCACGACAAAGTGATCGGGGTAAGGATGGAACATAATGTTAATCAGAACTTTTAACACTGATGGATCATTGGTTATGACAAAGGGCATAACCATGAAATCATAGTGGCTGTACTGACACCTAAAGTCTGTCTTCTGTACATCTTTGTATCGAACTCTGAGCTGGTGATAGCCTGATCTGAGGTCTATCTTCAAGAAACACTATGATCCCTTGAGATGATCAAAGTGGTAGATAGAGATAACATTTTCATCATTTTTTATATTTAATTCAATGATTTAATCCCTAAAAAATTGAACAATTTGATTAAATTTCATTAATTTTGGATTTATGATGTGTTTTGGTCTAAAATTGGAAAACTGCTTAATTTGGAAATATTGATAGATTTTAATCACTTTGGTAATTAACTCAAATATTTTAAACTATAAATCAAATTTATATGATTAATTTTTTATTCGGTTCATATATTAATTTTCTTTATCTTTTTGTTGGACCAGGATTTAATTTAGCCATTAAAGGGTCCGAAAAATTCAATCTATGAGGACATTTATTCTGGAAGTCTGTGTGGATGCCACCTGAATGAATAACTCCTAACTCAGTCTACACATCTCAAATTTGGGTGATTACAATTGGATTTTAACGAATATGAAATTGTGTGTTCGGATGTTAAAGGTCTTGATGTTTTTCTACCATTAAGGTGACCCATGGATGCTGAACTTGCGGGGAAGGAAAAAGGAAACATTCATCTAGAATAAATTCTCCAAATAAATTTCCCATATCACGTACCATGAATTGAGGAAAAATCTGAAATGTTTTGATGAAACTTAAAATATATTTTTGAATATCTTTCAAGAAGAAACCATCCCAATGTTCTGACATTAAATTGGCTGAACATGGTAACACTTTCGATGGATAGAATATGATGTAAATATTAAAGAGGAATTATGAAGATCTTTAATTTGAAGACTGGAGGATGTCACTCCCTTGGAATATATAAAGAAAAGTTCACCCATGCTGAGGAGGGAGTTATACAATATAATCAGAGATGAGAGGAAGAAATGGGACAGTCGGGGAAAATCTTCTTCAGCATCATTCTGTTTCTTTCTATTATTTTTCTTTACATTAAAATGTCTCTCCACTCCTGCATCATCTCGCTTACCCCATCCATGGAGGGGTAGTTTCATTTGAGTGATCAGAAAGAATGGAGGTTGGACCTATGTGTTGTGTTTGAGTTCTTGTGCTTGAAATGAATCAATGTTTTTGTCTTTGTTATTCTGGTTTCAATTCTTAATTCATTATTAAATTCCAAATGTCGTAGTGTTAGGTTTTGATTCTAAAATTATAAATTTCTTTGGTCGATTATCACATCTCCCTCCACTCAATTATAATCTATATACCGTGGAACATGGTTATGGTTGGGTGGTTATTGCTCGGTGGTTTTCAAGCACGTGTGTAGGATTGTATGTCGAAATCTTGGTTTACTAGGGAACACCAATTCTAGGTCTTGGATTGCTCTAATTAATCAAGAGACCTTCTACAACCCTAAACACATTGGAAGGAGGATAGACGAATCTATGCTTTTATATAGGAAAATTCTCATCACATCTAACTGACTAAGGGAGAGAGAGGACTCGGTAGATGAATCCCTCTCTTACCAGTTTAAGGAAGAAGAAGATATAAAATTTGGAAATCATGATGGCACAACACTGGGTATAGCCGAACCCAATCCGATCACCATCTTTATCATCTGTTAAAATCAATCAATTTCAGCTGTTTGTTTCTCTCACAGTCATTCAAATTAATTAAAACCAGTTTTTTTAAAAAAATAAAAAAAAGTGACATCCTTGTTTTGTGTGCAGTCCCCTTTGGGAGACTACCTTAGATCAACTGCTATAATATACATAGGTAAATAAAATATTGTTTTTCCATGCCCCACGACGTTCATGCGTGAAACATTGTGCCATTTCCGGGGAGGCAGTGCCTCAAAATAAATTTTTTATGAAAAAAATATCTTTTGGATGACCCGTATTTCAAATAGAAGTTTATTAGAATTTGATCCAGAAATTGAGCGCACAATAATCAAATTGAGAAATAAAACTCTTCCAAAATATTTTGAAGAAATCAATCTCACCAATTCAAGTGATAAATTGAGTGAGGACTTTGAACCTTTAATAATGGCTGTGAATCCCAACCGAACACTGTGCGACATCTGTGCACCTCAATTTGTCAATCAAAATTATCAACTTGCAATTCCTGCCTTATAAAATGATTTTGAATTGTAAATTAACTTGATCCAAGTGCTTCATAAATTTCATGGTCTTGCATGTGAAGACCTGAATTGACATATTCAAGAATTCACCTATGTCTGCTCTAGCTTCAATCCTCAAGCAGTCGTAGAAGAGCATGTGAAGTGGAGGCCATTCCCCATCTCGCTAGAGGGAGCATTGAAGGAATAGTCGTACAATCTGCAACTAGGGGTGATCAGTGACTGGGAAGATCTAAACAAATGAATCTTACAAAGATTATTCCCAATATCTAGGAGCACTGCCATAAAAAAGTAGATTTATGTCATCCATCAATCGACTAGAGAAACACTCTACGAATATTAGGAACGTTTCAAGAAGCTTTGTTCAAGTTTCCCACAACAAGAAATAGAAGACGACCAATTCCTTTCATGCTTCTACCATTGATTTCTTGACAATGATAGGAATCTACTAGATACATCATCGGGGGGATCCCTCATTGACAAATCACATGCAGATATACGAGTACTGATTGAAAAGATTTCACAAAATTAGCAACTATTTGGAACTTGAGGTACGATCACCAGAGGAATCCAAGAGGTAAGAACATCTGATTAAGTAGATTTAATTAGGAACGAAATGGGTGAAATAAACTGGTTGGTGTGACAAATAGCTATGAACTATGTGATGGAACAACAATGGCTGAATAAAGTATGTGGTTTATGATCTTCTAATTCTCATTACACTGATTAATTTAGAGAAGTGTAGGGGACAGAAAGTTGTGCTGCATCCTATCAACAAAGGCAATACCAATCACAATCCCAACCAGGGTATGGGTTTCAACAGAACCAAGCCACATCACCTTTTCAGTAGAAATATTATAACTCGATTGCAATCCAACTAAATTATAAGCATCCCTTCCCACAACAAAAAATATTCCAACAACCACCTTTCCAGTGGAATAATTATGAGCAACTGTCCACAAGTGCACCAACAAATGAAGATCAACTACTGAAGACAGGAGTTTCGGGAATAGAAGATAAAATGGACAAGCTAGCTGATCAATTTGCAATCATTATGGACTCCCTCACCAAGAAACAACGTAAACTTCATGCACACACAATTCCCAATCCAAAAGAATAATGTTAGTGAAATCACCACCCAAATCGGGATTGAGCTCACACAACCAGAACAATGTGAGGAGGATGAATACATGGAATCTATTGAAGCTCATCCCGTCCAACCAAAAGATGGAGTCAACAACAATGTAGAAAGAACAAGGATCAGAAAAGAATGACTAGAGACGCCATTGCAGATAACAACAAAGGTAGAAAAAGGATAGCCCAGAACTATTCCTATCAGTATTGGTTTAGTCAAAGAAGGATGAAGAGGGACGACTTAATCGAGAAATTAAGGAAACATTCTAAAATGTTGAGATTATCATCCCACTACTGGATGCAATCAGACAAATCCCTAAATATGCAAAATTTCTGAAGTAGGTGTGTCCTAAAAGAAGGTGGCTAGATGTAAATGAAAGAATCATATTAGGAAGAATCCTCTTAGCATTGATCACACCACTTATACCGCAAAAATGTCAAGATCCAGGAACGTTCTCTATTTCCTTAACTATCGGTTCTTTAAATTTTATTGATCCACTATGTGATGTTAGAGCTTCGATAAATGTGATGCCTCACTCAGTGTTTTCATCTTTACAGATCAGAGAACTAAAACAAACTCAGGTGGTGGTACAATTAGCAAACAGATCCACCATTTTCCCAGCTAGAGTCATTGAAGATGTACTTGTAGGAGTGAGAGGATTAATCTTTCCAGAAGGCTTTTATGTCCTTGCCATGGATGAAGAACGAGCACCAGACCAATATCCCATCATCCTAGAGAGACCATTCCTGAAAATATCAAGGACATTCATCAACATGCATGAAGGAACACTCCGCATGGAGCTCAGAGATAGTACGATACACTTCAATATTCTTGATATGATGGAACACCCGTCCAACAATCACTCACTTTATGCAATCTCCCATGAAGAAGTATGGAACCAATTGAAGACTCAGGTATGCATAATGACTTTTTATCAGTAGGAAAACACTTTTCATTTGAATTTTATAATTCCCATGAACCTGAAAATTCTGATATCATGTGGGAGGATGAGGTAAAATCTGATTTTTTCAAGGATTTGTTAAAATGAGTTGAGATTATTCCATATAATTAAACCTTAGAAGTAGGAAACCTAAATGCAATATCATCCTTTGAACAAACCCAATTTTTAGATATGGAGCCTTTTCCATGTGTTTTGAAGTATGCTTACCTAATGGAAGGAGATAAATTGCCAGTAATCATTGCTAATAAGCTATCCCATTCAAAAGAACAAACACTGATTGTCCTTCTCAAAAGGAATGCCAAAGATGTAGTATGAAGTTTAGGTGATATTCCTAGAATCAACCCTATGGTATGCTATCACATGATATTTTTAGAAAGTGATTATCAATCAGTTTTTAAAACATCAAAAAAGACTCAATTCCACAATCATGGAGGTCTTTAATAAAGAGAGAGAGAGAAATTGTTAGCAGATGATATCATTTACCAAATCTCTGATTCTTAATGGGTCATCCCAATTCATGTAGTCCCCAAGAAAAATGACCTGACCACTGTTAAAAATGAATGAAATGAACTGATCCCCAAGAGAGTACAAAACAGCTAGAGAGTGTAAATAGATTACAAGAATCTAATTCTATTTTCCATAAAAGACCAATTTCATATTCCATTCATTGATCATATGCTTGAACGGTTTGCTGGAAAAACTCATTACTGGTTTTTAGATATATTCTCAAGATATTTTTAGGTTCCAATTGCACCAGAAGAGAAGGAGAAGACAACCTTCACCTACCCTTTTGGAACATTCCCCTACAACAGGATTCCTTTCGGGCTATGAAATTCCCCATGTACATTTCAACGGTGTATCGTGAGTATTTTATTAGACCACATTGAGCACTTCTTGGATGTGTTTATTGATGATTTCACAGTTTTTCGAAATTCAATTGGTCATTGCTTTGGAAATTTGGAAAAAGTATTGAAAACATGAATTCAAAATAACCTTGTCTTAAATTTCGAAAAATTTCATTTCATGGTTGAAAAAGTGGTAGTGTCGGGGCACATAATTTCAAAAACTGGGATTGATGTTCAGAAATCAAAAGTTGATGTAATAAATTCCTTACCATATCCAACTTGTGTCAAACATGTTAGATCCTTTTTAGGGCATGAAGGATTTTACAGAAGATTCATCCAGGATTTCAGTAAGTTTTCTCTCCCTCTCTCAAGATTACTTTTAAAGGATGCTGACTTTAATTTTGATTGTGCATGTAGGGAACCATTTGATGAATTAAATGAAAGTATGATAACACCACCAATAATGCAGCCACCCAATTGGGATTACCCTTTCGAGCTACATTGTGATGCATCCAACCAAGTAGTGGGAGCCGCTCTATCATAGAGTGTTGAAAGAAATATTCACATAATATCCTACGCATCAAGGAACTTGGATGTAACACAAATTAATTACACAACCATGGATAAGGAGTTCCTTGCAGTCTTTTTTTCTCTAGATAAATTCTGATCATATCATCTAGGCACTAAATGTGTTGTTTCTTCTGATCATGGTACTCTTATATACATAATGAAAAAGGAGGATTCTAAAACACAGTTGGGGGATCAGATGATACTCTTACAAGAGTTCAATTTGGAAATCAAAGATTAGAAGGGGACTGAAAATCATATTTCTGATCATCTGAGTCGGCTACCCCACACCACTGAAGCTGAAATCACAAAGCAGAACCCACTTAATGATGAACTTCCTAGAGAACAACTCTACATCATCAATAGTGAAGTACCATGGTATGCAAACATGTCAACTATTTAGTAACATCTGTGGAACCCTCTCATCTATTCTCTCATCAACAAAATAAGATTAAATCTGAAACAATATTTTACATTTGGGAAGACCTGTTTCTGTGGAAAAATTTTAATGATCAAATCATAAGAAGATGCTTGCCAAGAAGTGAAATTGAATCAGTGTTTGAATTTTGTCCTAAATTTTCTTGTGGAGGCCACTTTGGACCTCAGAGGACTGCCTGAATAGTTTTAGAATCTGGACTCTACTAGCCCGCCTTATTTAAAGATGCATATGAATTTTAAAAAAGATGTGAAAAATTCCAATTTTCTGGAAACATATCCAAAAGACATGAAATTCCTCAAAAAACAATAACCTTTTGTGAAATTTTTGAAGTGTGGGGCATATATTTCATGGGACAATTCCCAATGTCATTTGGAAATTCATATATTCTTTTGGCTGTAGACTATGATTCAATATGGTTGGAAGAAAAAGCAACTAGAACATATGATGCTAAAGTTTTTTGTGATTTTGTCAGGGCTAACATTTTCTATAGGTTTGGCGTTCCATGAGCAATCATCAGTGATCAGGAAAATCATTTTTGCAACATAAAAATGGGAGAATTACTGAAGAAGTATGGGGTGCATCGTAGAACACCTACCCCATACCATCTCCAAACAAATAGCCAAGTAGAAGTATCCAAAAGAGAAATCAAATCCATTCTGAAGAAGACTGTTAAACCCAACCGGAAGGACTGGAGCCAAAAGTTAGATGATACATTATCGACATACATAATAGCCTACAAAATATCGATAGGGATGAGTCACTATAGATTGATCTATGGAAATATTTTCCACCTTCCTGTGGAGTTGGAGCATAGATCCTACTGGGAGGCCAGAGAGATGAATCTAGACCTTGAGAAATATAGGAAATAAAGAAGATTGCAGTTGTAGGAGGTATAGGAAATTAGAAGAGAATCTTTTGAACTCTCAATGATCTATAAAGAGAGAACAACGCTGGCCCATGACAAGATAGTTAAACCATGAACCTTAAACCCTGGAGATCACATGTTACTATTCAAATTTATACTTAAGATTATTCTAGGTAAGCTTCGTTTCAGATGGGAAGGCCCCTTTACTGTTATTCATTTATTCCCCTTTGGTGCTATGAATATTCAAAAGCAAGGAGGAGGAAACCCATTCAATGTAAATGGGAAAAGGCTAAAGATGTTCTTTGGGACCGTACCTCAAGAACCAGGGGAGGATATCAGACTCCTTCACCCTGAATACAAATGAAGACCTACACAGTTGCATCATTCCTTTACACATGATTAAATGAATTTCTACATATTTTTGAAACTTACATAAAATATTTCATTTACATGCATGGAGGACACTGTATCAATTAAGTGTGGGGGAGGGAATCTTTTAGTATATGATTTTTCAAAAAATTTAATAATTTTTTAGTCGAGCCAACGACATTAAAAAAAGGCACTACCAGGAGGAAACCCGCATTTTCCCCCCATTGTCCAGTTGCCCTCTTAGTCATTTACTAGCATGATTGAACATGCCTGCACTATAAATTGTTTTCATTCTTATATTTCAGGTCCATTAAAAAGTGATTTATAGTGGGATTACATGTCGGCAAGAAAAACATCCATTTGGAAGGGGAGTAATATTCTCTATTATATATTATCCAACTTTATTCACTATGTTTTTAGTCTTTTAAATAGTTAATTAAAAAATGAATTCCCACACTTGAATTCATGTTTTACTTGACATATCTAGGAGACATGAGTTTCATAGTTATTCGACAATTCCATGTTTTAGATTTCAATTTTAATGCGATTGAATGATTAAAATGGATAATTGGATGATTAAAGTTATGAAAGGATATTGAAATAAGGACTCATGATTTGAGGGAATTAATTGATTCATGTAAATGAAATTTCCCTTCCATTTTACATTTTTTAATTTCATAAATTCATGTGAATTAATTTGTTATTATTAATCATGACATGACTGATTGAACAATATCATATTCCCATTCATGAGAGGATTTCTTGACCAAATATTTCCTATTTTATCTTGACTATATTTCTTGAGTGATCTTGGGACATGCCACCTTCTATAACTTGTATTGAAACATTCAAAAGATATGAGTGTGAAAAAAAACATTTAAAATGATTGAGACACTACATTTTCAAGACACACATTTACATAATACCCACCCTCAAATTTATCCTTCGTTAGCCCATAGAATCCATGAATTGCCTTATAGGTATAACCCACATTAAAAGATGATATTTCCATCCCAACCTGCACTTTTAGTATTTTTGCATGAATATTTCAAGTTTGAGTGTGGGGGAAGGGCCTTTCGTGTGCGTTCATTGAGATGTACATCATTTTTGGGTGGAGTTAGGTGTGCATCATCATATTGGGAAAATTATTATTAGAAAATTGGGCATGAGTTATCATTTCATTATGCATCTTTCATGTCATCCAGTTCTCCATAAAAAAGTGAATAGAAATTCAAAATAAAGTTGTGTCTGTCTGGTGATTTGAAAAAAATATAAAAATAAAGGTGTGCCTTTATAGAGCTTTAAAAAAAGAAAGAACATGGATTATATCATTCTATGTAATCATTTATTGGCTCATTAACCATGTCATTAAAACGGGATGGTGCTGTATTTCACATTATCAAGAGGGATTTAAGTGAGGTTTATCGTGTGTTTTAACATGATTAATCAGGCATTGTACATAAGAGTCAAACCTCCTACTTCTGGCCTTATATTATTTCAATCATTTACCCACCAACCCTAAGCCACAAATTCATTTAAACCATTATTGAATATCCTTATGATTTTATGTGTGTTTTGCTTTACAAAGTGGAGAATGTAGTTACTTTACATGCATATGGATAAGGAGAATGTTCTCATGATATGAGCATAACTACATTATTAATTTCATCATGAGTGATGAGAGAAAAGATTCAAAATAGAGGTAGATCATTATTTGGCATGTTTAATAATAATAAATTGAGAAGCTTGAATGAATGAAAGGAGAAGCTTCATCATTTTTCAAAAGGGAAATGTAAAATGCATGAATTGATTGTTTCTTTGAAAAATGTGAAATTAAATTGATAATTTTTTATTTGAAACAGGAAAATTTGATTGGTCATTGATAATTGTTTGATTTTATTTCATTGATATTTGAAAATTGGTAACATTAGTGCCCTTTGAATTCCTTGTTGAGATTTTATCCCTGAGGACAAGCATAGTTTAAGTGGGGGGGGGGATTTGATAAAGATAATATTTTAATCATTTTTTATATTTAATTAAATTATATAATCCCTAAAATTTTTACAAGTTGATTTAATTTCCTTAAATTTGGATTTATGTTGGGTTTTGGGCTAATATTTTAAAACTACATAATATGGAAATATTGATAGATTTTAATCACATTGGTAATTTATGCATATATTTTAAAATATAAATCCAATTAATATGATTATTTTTTTATTCGGTACATATATTCATTTTCTTTATCTTTTGTTTTTGGACCAGGATTCAATTCATCCATTAAAGCATTTGAAAAATTCAATCAATGTGGACAATTATTACGGAATACCTTTTGGAACCCACCTCAATAAATAACTCATTACTCGGTCTACACACCTCCAATTTGGGTGATTACAATTTTATTTTAAATAATATTAAATTGGGTTTCCGGATGTTGAAGTGATTGATGTTTTTCTACCATTAAGGCGACCCATGGATGCTGAACTTGTGGGGAAGGAAAAAAGAAAACATTCATCCATAATAAATACTCCAAAACAATTTCCCATATCTCGTATCACACATGGAGGATAAATATGAAATTTTGTGAAGAATCGTGAAATATATTTTGGAAGATCATTCAAGAAGAAAGCATCCCATGTTTAGGCCATTAAATTGGCCGAACATGGTCAATCTTTTTGTGGACATAATATGCTGGAAATATTAAAGAGGAATTGTAAAGATCTTGAATTTGAAGACTAGAGGATGGAACCTCCTTGGCCTATATAAATACAAGTTCACCCATGATGAGGAGGTAGTTAGACACCACAATCATATACGGGAGGAAGCCAAGGGACACTCGGGGAAATTATTCTTCAGCATCATTCTGTTTCTTTCTTTTATTTTTCTTTACATTAAAATGTATTTCCTCTCCCTCATCATCTTGCTTACCCCATCCGTTGAGGGGTAGTTTCATTTAAGTAATCAAAAAGAGGGGAGGTTGGACCTATGTGTTTTGTTTTAGTTCTTGGGCTTGAAATGAATCAATGTTCTTCTTCTTTCTTATTCTGATTTCAATTCTTAATTCAGTTTTAAATTACAAATGCAGTAGTGTTAGGTTTTGATTCTAAAATTATGAATTGCTTTGGTCAATGATCACATCTCCCTCCACCCAATTCTAATAAGTATATGGTGGAACAAGATTATGGTTGGGTGGTGATTGCTCTGCAGTTTTCAAGCACATGTATAGGATTGTTTGTCGTAATCTTGGTTTATTAGGGAACAACAATTCCTGGTTTGGGATTGCTCTAATTAATCCGGAGACCTTCTACAAAACTAAACACATTGGAAGGAGGATAGACCAATATAAGGTTTTAGAAAGGAAAATTCTCATCACATCTATCTGACCAGGGGAGAGAGATGACTCGGTAGATGAATCCCTCTCTGACCAGTTTAAGGAAGAAGAAGATATAAAATTTGGAATCCATGATGGCACAACACTAGGTCTAGCCAAACCCAATCCAATTACCATATTTATTATTTGTTAAAATCAATCAATATCAGCTGTTTTTTTATCTCATAGTCATTCAAATTAACTAAAAGCAATCTTTTTATGAAAAACAACAAAAAGGGAAAACCATGTTTTGTGTGCACTCCTCTTTGGGAGACTATCTAGGATCAACTTCTATACTATACATAGGTAAATAAAATATTGTATTTCCATGACCCACGACAGGAATGCATCAGTGTTCATCAATCATTGGGAGTTGGTACATGTTCATCCTGATCACCTGGTTTAGGTGATGGTAGTCGACACAAATCCTCAAGATCCCATCTGCCTTTTGGCGAACAGAATCGGGGCTACCCAGGGAGAAACACCAGGCTGGATGAATCCCTTCCCCTGCAAGTCCTCTAGCTGTACAGGCCGCTAACGAAGCTCAGAAGGAGCCATCCGATATGCTAGAGTAGATATCAGGGTCATGAGGTAGTCCTGGAACACCTTCAGGGAAAAAATCCATGTACCGGTCCACCACTACTGTATAAGTCGAACTCTCCACATCAACTACTTCGAGGGTAAGGAAATCCAACTGGTTAGTGATCAGTTTCACCCTCCTTCGAGTAAGTCTGTATTATGCTACAAAGGTTCCCTTCTCGCTGGTGAAGGTGGACCTGTTCCCATCAGTGCAGACACACCCCACTTTGTGCCTAATACAATCAATCTGAGAATGGACTATAAATAACCATTACATACCCAAGATGACTTCTTAAGGACATGATTCCACTACGAGGAGATCCCAACCGAATATCTTGAATCTAAGAGTAATCTCACACAACCATCACCAGTGTGTATTCGTCGAGTCTGCTCCCGTAAGAGTCTCCATCCATAAGGATCAAGACAACGGCTTCGTCGGAATCTCTGATCTCCGAACGAGGGCAATGTAAATGAATAAATGACTGGAACCTGTGTCTATAATAACTATAACCAAGGTGGAATAGATACAGATCCTACCTTGAATCATCTCCGGAGTTCCATGATCACAAGCCTCAGTTGTCTTAAGAATAGCCCTCCACTTCCCACCAGTAACCCTACGGTTAGGGTGGACCTCCTGTGGTTGTGGTGGAAACACCTCCTAAGGTCTTCCACCACCAGCTACTCGACTAGATCCTCTGCCATATCTGCATGCACCATGCAGACCGCATCGATTGAACCTCTGCCTCTGCTTGGGAGGTCCCTCAAATACCTGCTGATCATCTGAACGACAGGTCAGACAGTCACGAGCCATGTGACCCTACCCGCCACATGAGTAACATTTTCTGCTCATGGTAGGTAATTCACTGCCCCGGGTTCCCTGCACAATAGATCATGTGTCCTGCAATCGCCCACCCGTGGGTCTGGTCCTCTTGGACCTCTGCGTCATTTGTCTACTTCCTGCTACAGAAGACTCCACTGCATGTTGACTAGTCATGGGTCTCGCTAGTGGTGAAGAATCTGTAAGGAAACTCTTCACTAGGAGGTCTCTCTCTAACAACCATGTATGCGTCGGGATGATGAGGCAGATCATCGATGCCCTGATCTCTCACCTGAGCCCCTGCTCGAAGGTCCAGGCACTGTAGAATGGGTCCCACACCATATTTGTAGAATAGCGCGAGAGGTCAGTGATCCTCGCTGAGTATTTCCCCACCGTCATGATAACCTACTATAGATGTTGTATCTTCTATATACGTACCGCTAGTAGGGTCATTGGGACAAACTCCGCCCGGAACAGGCTCTCGATGATTTCCCAGAGAAGTGTCACCTCGTCGTGGACCTGAAGCATCAGGGTCCACCATCTTCCTACTGATTCCTGAAGGAGACTGGTGACAAGGATAACCATTTAGTCTCATGGTGTCCCTACAAGCCTAAAGACTCTCACTACAGCCTCCAGCCAATCCTTAGCCGACTGTGGGTCCATCTCTCCCAGTAACCTGGGTGGCCACTGGTGCAATAACTCATGTAATGCGCTCAAGAGGCATGCATCATCTGTTGCTGGGGCTGGTGGAATCGGTGACCCAATGGGAAGTGGTACTTCTGGTAAAGGTTCCTGCACCGAGGCCTCATCGGTTGGTGGGCTGTCAGAGCATACGACTCTCGGGGCTCTCCGGGGAGGCATCCGGAAAGAACCAGATGTGACACGGTCAAATTATTATACCTATTGAGCTGACCTGGTTGAGATGACTTATGAAAAATTTTATAGAAATAAACATAATCAGTGTTTTCATTCACTAAGTAAAAAATCATTAGTCAGGGTCCTGGTGTATGGATACATCGGCCGCCCACACCAACACTGGACTCCCTGAACTGAAAACCACACTTAGTACCCTTAACACTATTGTTTCACAGAAAAGAATGATCAAATTCCTATGTTCTCGGGTCGAACGGACTCCTCTGATACCAATTTGTCATGAACTATCCCCCGGGGCCTGTATCGTGACTACCCCAAGCCCGACTTCCAAAGGCCATGGGGTGGCGACTAGCACCAAAGGTGTAAATCCCTGAACTTGTAAGGTACTACATTTATAAACTAAAACACACACAATAGAGTTCATACTAGAAGTAAAACACTAAAAAATGCTATATACAAAACAATAATGAAAAGAAAAGGGTCCAGAAATACAAGCCCATCAGAAAAGTACATGCACAACTGAAATAAAAGTACAACTAAAGAAAAGTAAAGCAGTTAATGGTTTTTTCCACTAGGTTCCAACCTGAAGGGTAGGTATAGATGTCCTCCTCAGCACTCCACATTCGTCTGTCTGCTCCGTGTACCGTCACACCGAGTGGTCCACCTCCGGGTACCCTCCAGTCCAACTACACTCTACCTCAGTTAGCAGTGTATGATGTCTGAAACCAACACAATGTGGTGCGAGTATAGCCCATGCAGGGGTGAGTATAACGATACACAGTATGTACTCTGAGACCCTCAAGGTCTTACAAAATCCAACAAGGATAAACCACAATGTAAGAAATCAACAAGTAACCCCACTTATGAATATGCCCAATCATATACCTAAGTTATTATGTTATCCATCTCAGTCATGAGATAAACACAAGTTACTGACTCAGCTCAAACCAAGATTTTATTCTAGGGGGTAGTATCAAGTAACAACCCTAGTCACACTGTAGGAACCTCAGATGATGGTGTAATCCTCCACTATCAAGTACAGTGGGCCTGTCACATCACACAAAGGTTCTTCCCACTATCCTTGGACTGCTAAGATACTCCTCCTATTGAGTACAGTGGGTCTGTTGTGTCACACAGAGGCACCCCCCACCACGGGTCTATCGCGCTCACATAGAGGCGCTCCCCCTCGAACCCTGCTGAGGTACTCCTCTTGTCGAGTACCATGGGTCTTCCGCACTCACACAGAGGCACTCCCCACCATGGGTCTACCACGTCACACAGACGCGCTACCCATTGGGCTAGTTGATTCACTCCGAGTCGAATTGGTCAAGTAGTCGTCAAGTCTCAACCATCTACTAGGTCTCCGTACTCGGTCTGCTCACCTTCAGAAGGATCCTCTCCACGAGATACTGATCGATACTCCAAATATCACTAAGTCCCACGTCGAAGTATCACAAATGTTCTCCTCATTATAGGCGTCTCAAAGAAAAAGACAACGCGTCAATTGGACGCCATGTCTGTGAGTTATTGACATTTTCGTCCCAAGGGAACATTAGGATTTTAGGTTCAAACCAACCTGACCATACCCCAACTGAGTCCAAACCTCAAGTGGGATATGCTAAAAGAACCATCTCTCTCTAATAATTCCATCGTCGTAGATGGTTCACCGATCAGAGACCCATAGTTCATGTAATGGGCAAAAATGTGTATCCTGGTCAAACGGGTTCAGACTGGGGTCCGACCCGGTACGTGGTTCTGACCCGATCCGTGGGTCCGACCTAGCCCGTGGGGGTGGCCCGGTTCGAGGGGGCGGTCCAGCCCGTGAAGGCTCCTCGGACCATGGGGGAAGCCCAGCCCGTGCTGGGTCCGGCCCGACGGCCTGTCGGCTCGCGGGTTCACCTAATCTATGTCACGGGGGAAAAACCGCACACCCCCTGAAAGTCCCAAATGGAAAATCCATTCAGTTGTGAGCCAAAACCTGTGCTAGGTGACAGTGGTCCAGATCACGCAGGACCCAGTGGTGTACCGCTTTTCCTGGCTGGCCAAGCGGCCAGCCGCCCAGCACCTCTTGTGGCCGGCCCACCCGGCCGCCTCTTCTCCTCTACTATGGCCCGCCCTAGCCGAGTCTCCATTCCTTCGCGTGGCACGACGGCGCCGCGCCCCTCTGCCATGGCCTAGCCTGGCCATGACCCTCTTCGTCTCCATGCAGAGTGACAACATTGCGCCCTTTCACCGCAGCCCGGCCTGGCCGCGACCCCTTTCTTTTGTGTAGCACAACGGTTTCATGCCGTTCCGGTGACCCGACGACCTTGCACTGCTAGTTTCTTCACAGCCGGCCCATCACCATCCCCTGTTGCTCCAGCACGGTTCACTCTTCTGGCGCTGCCGTTAGGCCACCATAGTCATCAGAAACCATGGGAAAATGGAGGGGGAGGGTCGTTCCATGTTCGTGCGGAACGAACCCTCCACGTTATGGTGATATCAATTGTCAAAACAATACCCCTGATTGAATGACACAAAACGGGAAAAAATTCATTCTGAAAACCCCTACCTCGTATTTTTATTCGTTGAAGATGTTGTGAAAAGGCGGAATTCGTCCCATTAACATCAGAAAGAAGATAAAGAAGTCAAGGACAACGTCGTCAGTGTTCATTAAGGACACCGCTTTCATTTCGTGCCCCATTTGAAGATTGTTCTTTGATTGGAGAATTAATTCCTCCACGCTCTTCTAACCCCTCTCCCAATGATCCACAAAATGAATATGCTATCTAGAATTAATGGGTTACGCTAACCCATTATTTAATTGTTGGCCAAAATATTCAAAATATTTCAAAAAAATTAATTAATGTCCCATTAATTAATTTGTGTGGTTTGGCACATTTATGGGGGATGTTCAGGGGTTTCTCCCACTTATGGAGAGTTCATGGGGTTTAAAGACCATGTGGTCCCCACATCATTAATTGATAAGAGGTGTTTAGTCCTCAGGTGGGCCACACTACCATAACCTCTCATGGAAGGTTAATGTGTGGTGGACCCCAACTCTAACCTCCTCTTGGTGGTTTTAACCACCAAATAAATAGAAATAAGTTGGCACTTTATTTTTATTTAATATTATTAAAAACCCAAAATCTAACTACCATTCTCGACCAACTACCGTCATGGTGAAAGTCTTCTTAAGAGAATATCGGCGCTGCGAGTACAACGGTGCCCTTGGATTTCAATTCCATGAACCAGTTCAAATGTTATAAAATCCCACTCTCATGTTTATTGAATTAACCCAAACAAAACTTCAGAAATTGATTTCAGGCACACCGGGCCTCAGAATCAAGCACCATAAATTTTCTCCGACTCATAAAAGTCCCATACATTTAAGAAAAAAAATTACATGGAATTTACAGGTCTTTAAATTCATTCAACCTCAGGGATTTATGTCCCCGTAAACTACAACTCAAACTATGGTAAGAAATGGGGGTACTATGTATGTATTTGAGCCTCCTGCTCACATGTGCTCTCCTGGAGGTTCTCGTGCTACCAGCGAACGAGTACCAGAGGTATCGACTGTCCATGTAGGACCCACTGATGTCGATCCTCAATCTCTACTAGAACCTCCGTGAAATTCACCCCATCATCGACATATTGATCTCCATTGTCGATGATGTGGGATGGGTCATGCACGTATCTCCTCAGCCGGGATACGTGGAAGACGTCATGCACCCGACGCAACTGAGGTGGAAGAGCTAAGAGGTAAGCCACATCGCCTACTCTGTAGAGGACCTAGAAAGGTCCAATGAATATCAGAGATAACTTGCCGCCTCAGACAAATATCCATACACCTAGTCGAGATGAAACTCGTAGAAAGACGTGGTCACCATCCTCAAACTCCAGAGGTCTTCTACTCCTGTTAGCATATGAATTATATCAGCTCTGTGTAGTCTTCATCCTCTCTTGGATAATCTGCACCTTCTCTATGGTAGCATGTACTATCTCTGGTCGCACTAGTTCTGACACCCCTAGGTCTGTCCAGCATAGTGGTGATCTTCAAGGTCGACCATACAAGGCCTCAAAAGGTGAAATAACGATGGTGGAGTGATAGCTGTTGTTGTATGAAAACTCTACCAATGGTAAGTTATCCTCCTAGATGCGACCAAAGTTGAGGACATAATCTTGGAGCATGCCATCGAGGGTCTAAATGGTCCGCTCTATCTGACCATCTATTTGAGGATGGAAGAAGGTGCTCAAGAAAAGCTATGTCTCAAAAGGCTCTTGAAACCCCTTCCATAGCCTATAAGTAAATAGTGCGTCATGTTATGAGACAATAGAGGAAGGTACTCCATTTAAACGCACAATCTCCTGCACATAGAGGTGTCCCGTGCTCTTTACTAAGCCCTTCTCTTGGATCAGTAGGAAGTGGGCCGAATTGGTGAGTTGGTAAACGATTGCCCATATTGAATCATGACACCTGGATGTATGTTGATGACCAATCAACAAGTCTAGGGATATCCCATACCACTTCCACTTAGTGACCTCTAAGGGTTGAACCAAGCCTATTGGTATCTGGTGCTACGCTTTCAATTACAGACAAGTGAGGCACTGAGAGACAAAATCTGCTACAACCTTCTTCATACATGGCCACCTGTGTTGTCGTTGGAGGTCCTGGTACATCTTCTCCACTCCTGGATGTACCGCAATAGGGGAAGTGTGGAACTATCTCAACACATCCTTCTGATGTTCAACTGGTACCAAGGCACATCCTATGAAGAGAATTATGTACTCCCCACCTTCAGAAAATCCATCAGGTGCCTACCCTATGGATATCTCAACACGTTGTGTCTCATAGTCAGCATCTCCATGTTGTGCCACCCTGACTCACTGAAGAGGTGGAGGAGGGACTATAGGATACTAAAGGAAAGTAGCTCTATCTCGGTCCACATAAGAAATCTGTAAAGCAGCTAGCTACTCTGCTGCCTCTCCAAGAAGCTGTATACCAGATCTCCTACATAGTGCATCTACAACAAAGTACCCCTTTCCAGTAGAATGGAATATATCGAAGTAACAGACCTGGAGGAAATCCAGCCATCACCATTGTCTCAAGTTTAGGTCCTTCTAAGAGAAGATATATCTACGACTCTAGTTATTAGAGTACATGGTAAAACGTTCAACCATTAGATAGTGCCACCACATCATCATGGAGAAGAACACTGCTTCTAACTCCAGGTCATGGGTATCGTAGTTCTGCTCATGTTGTCTCTGCTGCCAAGAACCATATATGATCACTGTTCTCTCCTTCATTAGGAAACACCCATGTCCAGTCCCTGATGCATCGTAGTAAAATATGTACCCTACACCCTCTTCTAGAGGTCTCATGATGGGGGCACTAGTCAACCTCTGCCTCAGCTCTAGAAAGCTCTTCTGGCATCTCTCCGACCACACGAAGGGTTTCCCATTATTCATATATACTGATAGTGGTACTGCAACTCTAGAGGTGTCTGGAATGAATCACCGATTGTATCTAGCCAAGCCCAGGAAACTACGTACCTCTGACACACTCATGGGTGGCTCCCAAGAAAGTACAGTCTCAATCTTCACTGGATCTACTGTAACTCCATCATTCGAGATGACAGTTCCAAAGAAGTGATACTCTCTAATCCAAAACTAGCACTTTGAGAGCATACCATAAAGCTACTACTCTTGGATTGTGTCCAGTACTACCTGCAAATGGTAGACAAGCTCCTCCTCAGTAGTCGAGTATATTTGAATTTTGTCGATGAAGACCACGACAATGCGATCGAGGTACGGCTAGAAGATCATGTTCATCAGACTCATGAACCCTATTGGAGTGTATGATATGCCTAAGGGCATAACCAAGAACTCGTAGTGGTTGTACCGACACATGGAGGTCGTCTTCTGCACATCCTCATCTCAGACATTGAGCTGGTGATAGTCTGATCTGAGGTCTATCTTCGAGAACCATAGTGCTCCCTTGAGAAGATCAAAGAGGTCGTCAATCCTCAAAAGTGGGTAATTATTCTTAACAGTCACCAGGTTTAGGAGATGTTAGTCGACACAAATCCCCAAGCTCCCATCCGCCTTCTTGGATAATAAAATTGTGGCTGAACACAGAGAATCATTGGGTCGGATGAATCCCTTCCCTTGCAAGTCCTCTAGCTGTAACCTCAGCTCACGAAGATCAATGGGAGCCATCCAATATGCTATAGTAGATATCGATGCCATCTCTGGGTACATGTCAATGTAGAAGTCCACCTCTCTGCGAGGAGGTAATCCTAGAACATTGTCAGGGAAGACATCTGCATACTGGTCCACTACTACAGGATATCTCTCACTCTCTAAATCAACTGCTCTGAGGGTAATGAAGGCCATCTAGGGAGTGATCGGCTGCCCCCTCCCCCGAGTATGTCCGTTTTTGATGGTGAAAAGGTTACCTTCTCGCTGGTGAAGGTAAACCTGGTCTCATCTATACGGACACACCGCACTTTTCTCCTAATACAGTCAATCTGAGCATAGATTATAGATAGCCATTATATACCCAAGATAACGTCGTAAGGCCTCGATGTCTCTACTTGGAGATCCCAGCCAAAGATCTCACCTCATTGAGTAATCTTGCACAGCTGTTACCAGTAGGTAGTCATTGAATCCACTTACATAAGAGTCTCTAGCCATATAGATCGAGCCAACGGCTCCATCAGAATCTCCAAGCTCCGAACGAGGGCAGTGGCAATGATAGAATGACTGGCACCTATGTCTATAAGAACTGCATATAAGATAGAGTAGACATAGATGGTACCTCAAATCATCTCCGGAGCACCATGGTCGTATGCCTGAGTTCCCCGAAGCTGATCTCTCCCCTGTCCACCTACTCCCTACGGTCAGGGTGGACCTCTTGGAGGTGGTTGCAGTAGCACCCCATAACGTCATCCCCCGTTAGTTTATCGACCAACTCCTCTGCCACATCCACCTATGCCTTACGAACCGGCTTGATCGAATCTCTGCCTCTGCCTGGGTGGTCCCTCAAATGTCTTGTGATCATCTGAATGGCGTGTTAGAGAGTCACGATCCATATGACCATGCCCGCCGCATGAGTAACACTGCCTGCACCTGGCATTTATGTCATGACCCCGAGTGCCCCGCACAACAAATCCTGAGTCATGCGGTCATCCACCCATGGGTCTGGTCCTCTTGGACCTCTGCTTCATCTGTCTACTGCCAGCTGTAGTAGACTCCACTACATGTCAACTAGTGGTGGGTCTCGCTGCTAGTGAATGCTCAGCAAGGAAACTATCCACTAGGATGGATCTCTCTAACACCCCCACCAGCATTGGGATGCTGAATAAGATCATCAGAGCCCTAATCTCTCACATGATCCCCTGCTCGATGGTTCAGGCCCTGAAGAATGGGTCTCATACCATATCTATGAAGTATCGCGAGAGATCGATGAACCTTTCTTAGTACTGAGCTACAGTCATGATACACTATTGTAGATATAGTAGCTCCTATATCTGTACCACTCGCAGGGTCACTTGAACAAACTCTACCCGGAACAGGCTCCTGAAGTTTTCCTAGAGAAGTGTCACCTCGTCGTGGACCTGGAGCATCAGGCTCCACCATCTACCTACTACTGCCTGAAGGAGACTCGCGACATGGATCACCATGTAGTCGGCCAGTGTCCCTACTAGACTGAAGACTCTCACCATAGCCTCAAGCCAATCCTCAGGTGCCTGTGGGTCCGTCTCTCCCCAGATCTTAAGTGGCCACTGGCGCTGGAACTCATGCAAAGTGGTTAAGTGGAATGCATTGTCTGCTGCTGGGGCTAGTGCCATCAGTGGCCCAAAGAAATGTGGTACCGCTTGTGCCTCCACTGGTAAAGGGCCATACACCGAGGCTTTGTCGCTTAGTGGGCTGTCAGATCATATGACTCTTAGGGCTCTGTGGGGAGGCATTCTAAAATAAACAGATGTGAGACGATCAAAAGATTATACATGGTGAGCTGATCAGGTTGATCTGACTTAAGAAAACATTTAAAGACACGCACACAATCATTTTTTTCACTCATTGGTAATTTTTATCCTATTGATAACACCATAAAGTGGAGGGATCAGACCACACGAACACGGCCCGACCCTCCCCCTTTGTTTTACCTCTCTTGTTGATGATGGCGGTGGCGCAACTGCGCCGCCGGAAGAGTGGACCATGATGGAGCAATGTAGGCTGATGATGGACCGACTGCATGGAAACCAACGACACAAGGCTGTCGGGTCTTCGGAAGGGTGCATCACCATTGTACTGCTTGGAGGAGAAGGGGACCGCGACCAGGGCAGAAGGGCGTGGCGTCGTCGTGCCGCGCGGAAGGGGAGAGAAACGACCAGAGAGGGCCACTATAGAGAAGTGTGGCACTGTCATGGTGCATGGAGGTGAAGAGTTTGTGCAGAGGGAGGGTCTCAGTGGAGGATCAGGAGTAGCTGACGTGGGGATGGCCACTGGCGGTGTGGAAGAGACCAGCTGCTTTGCCATCCAGAGAAGGCATCACCCTCGCCGGTCACATGGGTTACTGAACCAGCGCCTAGAATCGGTTCCGTTCGGGTGACATGGGTCATGGTACCCCCTTCCCCACACGTGTCTAGGACGGGCCCTACATGATGCCACCAGCCGTTGGACCGCCGCTGGCCAGCTGGGCCACGCGGGCCACCAGCTAGGCGACGCGGGCCGCCAGCCAGGCCACGCGTGCTGCTGAGCTAGACCCAGCATGGGCTGGGCCGCCCCCTCTGGCCGAGACACCCTCGGGCCCCCCCTCCAGTAGGGCCTACCTCGGGTCGGGCTTCCCCATCGGACAGGGTCGGACCCATGGGCCGGATCGGACCCACGGACCGGGTCAGACCCTAGTCTGAGACCTCCACGTTATTGTGTTATAAATTGGAAAAACATTACACGAGAGCGAACGACGTAGAATGGATGAATTTCAAACTCAAATCCCCTACCTCATATTCTTGTTTGTTGACGATGTTGCGGTAAGGCAGACGTTGTTCCGTTGACATTATATAGAAGACTACGAAGTTGAGGAAGACATCGTCGGAATTCTTCAAGGACGACACATCCCTTTCTTGACCTGGTTGAAGATCGTTCTTCGTTGGTAGAAGAGACATTCTTTTTTGGGAGATTTAATTCCCCCATTCTCTTCTAAACCCTCTCCCAATCCTCCACCAAATGAATATGCCAACAAAAAAATAATGGGTTAAGCTAACCTATTATTTAATTGTTGGCCAAAATATTCAGAAGATTTCAAAAAAATTAATTAATATTCCATTAATTAATTTGAGTGGATTGTCATTTTAATGAGGGAGGTTCAAGGGTTCTCTCCACTTATGGGGAGTTTCAAGGAGGTTAATTCCTGAGTTGTCCCCATCCCATTTAATTTCTAATATGTGTTTAGACTTGGGTGGGACCCACCACCATAACCTCTCATGGGATGTTATGATTTGGTGGACCACACCACTAACATTCTGTTGGAGGTTTTGACCATCAAATAAATAAAAACAAGATAAAACTTTATTTTTATTTAATTTTATTAAAAACGCAAAATCTTACATCCATTCTCGATCAACTTTCATCACGGTGAAAGTCTTCTTAAGCGAATACCAGCACTGCGAGTTCAACTGTGCCCTCATATTTCAATTCTGAGCAATGGTTAAAAGTTTATAAAACACTTCTTATAGGTTTACTGAACGTACCTGAAAATAACTTCAGAAATAGATTCTGGGCACATCGCGCCTCAGAATCAAGCACCGTAAATTTTTGTGGACTCATAAAAATACCATGTATTTAAAAAAAATCCACATAATATTTGGGTGTTTACATTCTACCCACCTCAAGGCTTTACGTACTCATAAGCTACAACTCAAACTAAGGGAAAAAATGGGGGAACTGAGCACGCATCTGAGCATCCCGCACCCATGTGCTCTCCTAGAGGTTCTCGTGCTGGCAGTGAACGCGTAAAAGATATATCAACCATCCACGCAGGACCTGCTCCTGTCGATCCTCAATCTCCACTAGAACCTCCGTGAAAGTCGCCCTATCGTCAATGTCTAGCTCAATATGGTCGATGATGTGGGATGGGTTGTGCACGTATCTCCTCAACTGAGATACGTGGAAGACATCATGCACCCAGTGAAACTGAGTAGGAAGAGATAAGCGGTAAGCCACTTTTCCTACTCTGCTAATGTCATCGAAAGGTCTGATGACTCGTGGAGATAACTTTCTGCCTTGGCCAAATCTCCATATACCTCATCGAGGTGAGACCCGTAGGAAGACGTGGTCACCATCCTCGAACTCCAGAGGTCTCCCCCTCCTATCAGCATATGACTTCTTTCTGCTTTATATAGTCTTCATCCACTCCTGGATGATCTGAAACTTCACTATGGTAGCGCACACCATCTCTGGTCCCACTAGTGCTGACTCCCCTGGGCCTGTCCAGCACTGTGGCGATCTGCAAGGTCGACCATATAAGGCCTCAAAAAGTGAAATACTGATGGTGTTGTGATAGCTATTGTTGTAGGAAAACTCTACCAACGGTAACTGATCCTCCCAACTTTGACCAAAGGTGAGGACACAAGCTCAAAGCATGACCACTAGGGTCTGAATGGTATGCTCATTCCGACCATCTGTTTGGGGATTGAAGGTGGTTCTCAAGAAAATCAGTGTCCTAAAGCCTCCTACAACACATTCCATAGTCGGGAAGTAAACTATGCATCGCAGTCGTAGACAATAGAAGAAGGTACTCGATGAAAATGCACAATATTTTTCACATAGTGGCATCCCAAGATCTCTACTAAACTCCACTCTCTGATCATTAGGAAGTGGGCTAACTTGGTGAGTCAGTTGCTGATAACCCAAACTGAGTCATGACCATTGGATGTACGTGGAAGAACCATCACGTAGACCCTGTATATCCCATCCCACTTCCATTCTGGAACCTCTAAAGGCTAAACCAATCCTACTAGTACCTGGTTCTCTACCTTCACTTGCTGAAAAGTTAGGAACCATGAGACAAACTCCACTACTGTCTTCATCATACCTGGCCACCAGTGCTGTTGTTGATGTTCCTAGTACATCTTCTCAACTCATTGATGTACCGCTAGAGGGGACTTCTGAAACTATCTCAACAATTCATCCTGATGTGTAACAGGTACCTAGGTACATTCTCTAAACAGGATGACATGCTCCCCACCTTCTGAAAATCCATCAGGTGCCTGCCCTATGGATATATGACCACATCAAGTCTCATAGTCAGCATCTCCACGTTGTGCTGCCCAAACTTGCTGAAAAAGTGGAGGAGTGACTGTAAGAGACTGATGGAAAACTGCTCCATCTCAGTCCACTTAAGAAATCTGTAATAAAGCCAGCTGCTCTGTCACCTCTCATAGTAGCTGTATACCTGATCTCCTACTGATCACATCTGAAACAACGTTACCCTTCTCATAAGTATATACTATCTCGATGTCAAAGTCCTGGATGAACTCACGCCATCGCCGTTGTCCCAGGTTCAGGTCCTTCAGAGAGAAGATATACCTGAGACTCTTGTGATCAGAGTTCATGGTAAAATGATTGCCCATCATATAGTGTTCCCACATATTCAAGGTGAAGACCACTTCTGAAAACTCCAGGTCATGGGTAGCATAGTTCTGCTCATGCTGCCTTAGCTATTGAGAAAAATACATGATCACGGCTCGCTCCTGCTTCAGGACACACCCAAGTCCGGTCCCTAATGTGTCACAGTAAACTACGTACCCTACACCATCCTCTGGAAGTTTCAAGATGGGGGACACTAATCAGCCTCTTCTTGAGCTTTGTAAAACTCTACTGGCATATATATGACCACACGAAGGGTTTCCACTTCTTAGTCAAGGATAATAGTGGTGCTGCAACTCTAGAGAACTCTGGAAAGAATCTCTAGTAGTATCCATCCAAGCCCATGAATCTCCGTACCTCAGTCACACTCCTTGGTGGCTCCCAAGAAAGTACCATCTCAATATTCGCTAGATCTACCACAACTCCAGCCTCTAAGATGTCGTGTCCCAAGATGTAAACCTCTTGAATACAAAACTAGCACATCAAGAGCTTACCATGAAGCTGGTGCTCTTAGAGTGTGTCCAGTACTACATGCAAATGGTAGGTATCCTCCTCCTCAGTAGTCGAATAAATTAGTATGTTGTCGACGAAGACAACAACAAAGCGATCTAGGTATGGATGGAATATCCTTTTCATGAGTCCCATAAACATAGCTGGAGCGTTGGATATGCCAAAAAACATAACCAAGAAATTGTAGTGGCTATAACAACACCTAATGGTCGTCATCTTCCCATACTCATCTCGAACTCTATGCTGGGGATAGCCTGATCCGAGGTCTATCTTCAAGAACCACCGTACTCCTTTCAGCTGGTCAAATAGGTCGTCAATCCACATGAGTGGGTACTTTTTCATCACGGTCCCCTGGTTTAGGCGATGGTAGTCAGCACAAAGCCTCAAGATCCCATCTGACTTCTTGGTGAACAGAATAGGGGATGCCTAGGGAGAGACACTAGGTCAGATGAATCCCTTCCGCTACAAGTCCTCCAGTTGTACCCACAACTCACAAAGCTCAGTAGGTGCCACCCGATATACTGGAGTAGATATCGGTACCATCCTATGGTTCATGTAAATGTAGAAGTCCACTTCTCTTTGAGGAGGTAGTCCTAGAACATCATCAGGGAAAATATCCGCGTACTGGTTCACCACTATAGGATAACTCAGACTCTCCACATCAACTGCTCTGAGGGTAAGGCAGGCCAACTATTGAGTGATCGGTTGTGCCCTCCTCCGAGTAAGTCCTTCCCATGCTGCGATGGTTCCCCTCTCACAGGTGAAGGTGAACCTAGTCCCATCTGTGTGGACACACCGCACTTTGTGCCAAATACAGTCGATCTGAGCATGGACTGTAGATAACTAGTCCTTACCCAAGATGACATTGTAATTCCTCAACGCCGCTACAAAGAGATCCCAGCCAAAGATCTCGCCTCCTAGAGTAAGCTCACTCTGTCGGAAATTGTTTGTAATCGACGAGTTTGCTCCTGTAGGTGTCTTTTACCATAAGGATCAAGCCAACAGCTCTATAGGAATCTCTGAGCTCTGAACGAGGGCAGTGGAAATGAAAGAGTGACTAGCACCTGTGTCCATAAGAACTGCAGCTATGGTAGAGTAGACATATATCGTACCTCGAATCATCTTCGGAGAGCCATGGTTGTATGCCTTACCTTCCTGAAGCTGATCTCTCCCTTGTCCACCTGCTCCCTGCGGTCGGTGTGGTCCTCCTCGTGGTGGTGGCGGTAACACCTCGAATCTCCACCCACCGCCTTCTGCTTGACCAGCTCCTCTTCCATGTCCGCCTACTCCCTGCGGACCACCTCGATTGAATCTCTGCCTCTGCCTGGGAGGTCCCTCAACTGTCTGTTGATCATCAGCACAGCAGGTCGGACAGTCACGAGCCATGTGACCATGCCCGGTGCATGAGTAGCATTGTTTTCTCCTGACATGTATTTCACTACCCTGGGTGCCCCGAACAACTAATCTTGAGTCATGCGGTCATCCACCCATGGGTCTGGTACTCTTGGACCACTGCGTCATCTATCTATTGCCAGCTGCAGAAGTCTCCACTACGTGTCAACTAGTAGTGGGTGTTGCTGCTGGAGACTGCATAGCAAGGAAACCCTACACTAAAAGGGATCTCTCCAACAATCATGCCCTCGTCGGAATACTGAGGGAGATTATCGAGGCTTTGATCTCTCTTCTGAGCCCCTGCTCGACGGTCCGGGCTCTGAATAATGTGTCTCGCACCATATCTGTGGAGTAGCACGAGAGGTCAGTGAACCTTGCTAAGGACTGTGCTACTTTCATGTTGCCCTACTGTATATTAAGTATCTCTTGTATCTGCACCACACGAAAGGTGGCAGGTACAAACTCCACCCAGAATAGGTTCTCGAAGTCTGCCCATAAAAGTGTCACCTCGTCATGCACCTGATGCATCAGGATCCACCATCTACCTACTGATACCTGAAGGAGACGCGCAGTAAGGATCACCATGAAGTCTGCTGGTGTCCCTAATAGCATGAATACTGTCACCACACCCTCCATCCAATCCTCAACTTCCTGGGGTTCCATCTCTCCATTGAATATGGGTGGATTGTAGAGCTAGAACTCGTGCAACATTCTCAAACGGTGTGCATCGTCTGCTGTGGGGGATGCTGGAGTCGGTGGCCCAATGGGAAGTGGTTCCGCTTGTGCCTCTGATGGTAAAGGGCCCTACACCGAGGCCTCGTCGCTCGGTGGGCTGTCAGAGCGCACAACTCTTAGGGCTCTGTGGGGAGGCATCGAGAAAGAAACATATGCGACACAGTCAAAATATTATACTTGACGAGCTCACCTAGATGATTTAACTTAATAATACTTTTCGATACACGCACGCAATCAGTGTTTCCATGCACTTAGTCGGAAATCAGTAGTCAGGGTCCTAGTGTATAGATACGTCGGCCGCCCTCCCCAACACTGGACTCCCTAAACTGAAGACTACACATAGAACCCTTAACACTATTGCTTCACGTAAAATAATGATCAGTGTTCTATGTTTTGTGGTAGAAACGAATCCTTTGATACCAATTTGTCACGACCCATCCCCCAGGGCCTGTATCATGACTTCCCCAAGCCTGCCTTCTATAGTCCAGGGGCTGCTGACTAGAACCAAATGCGTAAATATCTAAACTGGGAAGGAATTTTTTTATAACTGTAAACAAACAAAACAGAGTATACAACTAGAAGAAAAAAAATAATAAAACTGTATACAAAGGAAGTAATGGGATGTAAAAGGGGCCAGAGATACAAGTCCAATAGAAAAGTACAAGTACAACTGAAGAAAAGTAATGCAGAAATAGGGTCTTCTTCTGGGGTTCCTACATTAGGGTTGGTACAGATGGCCTCCTCATCACTCTCGTCCATCCGTCTCCTCTGTGTACTGTCACACCGAGTGGTACTCATCCGAGTACCGTCCAATCCTGCTACTCCATCTCCCTCAGTCAACATTGTCCATCGTCTTCAACCAACAAAAAATAGTGTGAGCATAACCTGTGCAGGGGTGAGTATACAAATACTTAGTAGGGAGCCCAAGACCCTCAATATCTCACTAAATCTAAAAAGGATAAACCAATAATTAAACAATCAACAAATAAACATTACTTAGGTATGTTCCCATACATATACCGAAGTTATCTAGTAACCCATCTCAATCACGTGAAAAAAAAGACATTTACTCAGCTCAAAACCTGGATTTTATTTTTGGGGTGGTAACATGTAACACTCCCAGTCAAACTTCTCGAAACCTCGGCTGCTGGTGTACTCCTCATCAATAGTGTATTGTGGGCCTGCCACATCACACAGATGTGCTTCCCACTATCCTGAAATGCAGTGGTACTCCTCCTATTGAGTATCGTGTGTCTGCTGCGTCACACATAGGTGCTCCCCACTATGCGACTGTCGCGTCCCATAGAGGCGCTCCCCCACGTAGTCTGCTGAGGTACTAATCCTGTCGAGTACTGTGGGTCTTTAGAATCACACAGAGGCACTCCCCACTGTGGGTTTTCCGCATCACCCAGAGGCGCTTCCCACTGGGATATTCGAAACACACCGAGTCGAAAGGTCAACATTTTTCAGGTATATGCCAGCTAGTAGGTCTCCGTACTCCGCTCAATCGTCTCCTAGAGGATTCTCTCCATGATCTAAGGTTTGATTCTCCAACTATCATGAAAACACATGTAAAAGAATCTCAAGGGTTCGCCTCGTCAAAGGGGTCTCAACGAAATAGACGGCGCGTCAATCGGACGCCAGGTCTGTGAGTTATTGGCATTTCCGTTCCGAGGTCCCGGTTGGATTTTAGGTTCAAACCAACCCAACCGTACCCCAACGGTGTCCCAACCTCAAGTGGGGTATGCCAAAAGAACCTTCGTGCTCCAATATTTACTTCACCACATATGGTTCGTCGATCGGATACTCGTAGCTTATGTTATCGGTGAAAAGGTGTTTTCATGTCAAACGGTTCGGGGTCCGCTCAGGACCAGTCCGACTGACCCGGCTTGACCCGGGTCCAGAATGTGGCCTGACCCGGTCTGCGGGTCCAACCCGGCCTGAGAGGGCAGCCCGACCCATGGGGGGACCGGCCCAAGGGGGCAGCCCGACCCGCGCTGGGTCCGGCTAGCTCTGGGTCCTGCACGGAGGCCCGCGTGGCCTAGCTGTCAGCCCCGTGGCTCGGATGGCTAGCGGCTGGCAGTGCCCTGGGGGCCTGCCCTAGCCACGAACCAAGAGGCGTCCACATTCCCCTTGGAATCCCAAATGGAAAAGTCGTTCGGGTGTGAGCCGAAACCAGCGGCAGGTGGCGCCGATCCAGATCACACGGGACCCATCGTGGTCCCGTTCCTCCCGGCTGGCCGAGTGGCCAGCCGCTCCCGTTCCACCAGGGGCTGGTTCATCCGACCACCTCTTCTCCTACGCCGCAACCCACCCCGGCCACGACTCTCCTCCTCCGCGCGGCGCGACGGCGCTGCGCCCTTCCACCGCTGCCCCGCCTGGCCGCATTCCTCTTCTCCTCCACTCAACACGACAGCATTGCACCCTACTGCCGCGACCTAGCCAGGATGTGGCCCTTTCTTCCACACAACATGACATTGTCGCGCCCCTCTGGTGACCCGACGACCTTGCGCCTTCAGTTTTTTTGCATTCGGCCCGTCGTTGGCCGCCGTTGCTCTTCTGCGGTTCACTCTTCCGGCGGTGCCGTTGCGCCACCACCATCATCAAAAAGGAAGGTAAAACAAAATGGGAGGTTCGGGTCGTGTTCATGCTCTCCGAGTGCTCTATGTTATGGTGTTATCAATTAGAAAAACATTACCCATGATTGAACGACGTAGAATGGAAGAATTTCAAACTCAAATCCCCTACCTTGTATTTTTGTTTGTTGACGATGTTGCGGTTAGGCGGACGTCGTCCTGTTGATGTCGTAAAGAAGACAAAGAGGTCGATGATGAATTTTTCAGCATTCTTCAAGGATGACTCTTCCCATTGTTTCCCAGGTTGAGGATCGTTTTTCATTGGTGGAAGAGGCATTATTTTTTTGGGAGAATTGGTTCCTCCAAGATCTTACAACCCCTCTCCCAATCCTCCACCAAATGAATATGCCAACAAAAAAATAATGGGTTAAGCTAACCCATTTTTTAATTGTTAGGAAAAATAATCAAAATAATTCAAAATAATTAATTAATTTTCCATTAAATAATTTGAGTGGATTGGCACTTTAATGATGGATGTACAAGGGTTCTCTCCACTTATGGAGAGTTTCAAGGAGGTTAAAGCATAGGTGGTCCCCCCCTTTAATTGCTAAGAGGTGTTTAGACCTCAGGTGGGACCCACCACCATAACCTCTCAGGGGAGGTTATGGTGTGGTGGCTCCCACCACTAACCTCCTCTTGAAGGTTTTAACCACCAAATAAATAAAAATAATCTAACACTTTATTTTTATTAATTTTATTAAAAACCCAAAATCTAACTTCCATTATTGAACAATTACCTTAGAGGGGAATGTCTTCTTAAGTTAATACTGGAACTGTGAGTTCAACGGTGCCTTCAGATTTCAATTCTGAGCACTGGTTCAAATTTTATAAAATCCCTCTTGCACGTTTTCTGAACGTACCAGAACAAAACATCAGAAATTAATTTTGGGCACACTGGGCCTCATAATCAAGCGCTGTAAATATTCTCGAACTCATAAAAATCCCATGCATCTTAGAAACAAAAATTACCTCGAAATATCCAGGTCTTTATAGTCCATACCAAAACCCTCACATTTACTCAATCTAGATGTGGTGCCATTAAAAAATAAAATTTCCTATTTGGTGAAATGAGAGAAGAAATTAATTTGTGGAGACAGTGTTCAATGAAATAAGAAACCTCTAATTATCAAAGTGTTGTGGAGAATCCACATGTATTAAAAAGTTATAAGGGAACTATAGAAGGTGATGAAATATAGTTACCCTCATTTATTTGGGTGTGTGTAATGACATTTTTGAGAGATAAATTTATAAAGAGGGGAAGATTATAAAGACCCAAACTATTATGAATAAAATTCCCCTAACAATTTAATAAAATGAATTATTATGTAATATGGTTATAAAAATAAATGAACCTTCAGTATTTATTATGTCCAACTGGATATAAATAACCATTATTCAAGTGTACCACAAATAAAATTTATCCATTGAACAGTGAAAACATGATTCCTATAAATACATGGTTCTATGAAATCCAATTGACAATGAAAAAAAGTTATGTTTTCAATAAGTAGGATCATACCATATGATGCCAATGTATTAGAGCATCAAACTGAGATATCATATATTATTCTATCACATGTACAAACCCTGGTGGATATCCAATAAATTAAGAATGACTGAAAACATTTATGGGAGAAGTTCAAGCTCACTGTGATCATGGCCCAATCAATGTTAACTGAACCACCCGACTGATGTTTCATCATCATTGACATCGCTAGTAGAGCGTTATATGGTTTTTTATAGTCATATTTATCATCACTCTATATATATGAGTACTTAAATTATATTTTATATAATGATGAATATATTTTCATCCTTTTATTGTTAAATTATAAGTTATTTTTATTTTGATACAATAAAACACAAATGGGAATTTTGGTTAATTTTCAAATTCAATTAAGGAATTTATTCTAATGAATATCTGGATTTATGAAGTTAAAAATATTACAATTAAAAATTATAATAAAAC
Organism: Viscum album; assembly: GCA_963277665.1. Taxonomy (NCBI): domain Eukaryota; kingdom Viridiplantae; phylum Streptophyta; class Magnoliopsida; order Santalales; family Viscaceae; genus Viscum; species Viscum album. Next base: position 1,646,690,877 of record OY728145.1, read on the forward strand.
CAAGATCATTTATAAGGGTTCAAAAAATGTTATTTTCAACAAAGACAAGAATTTTTCAATAAATGTCATTTCATATTTGAAAAGAGAAAATATACATATATTTGAAATTATTTATATAAAATAAATATTATTTTTAAATCCATAATTTCAAAAGTATCCAATAGTTAATTTTTCATAATTTTCTAAGATATTTGATATTTCACATAAAAAATAAATACATTATAAGTTAACTTTGTGTATTATGACTACGTAATGACCCAAAAGTGATGTAATAAATACTATAAAATTTATCTAGGAATAAATTTTAGTTTTCACCTTTAAATTAATTTTTTTAATGTTTATCTAATTATTTTTATATATCCATTATTAATTATCCCAAACATATAATATATTTTATGTTTTATGAATAATATTTTACTGGTATGAGACTTTTCCACAGAACAATGGGTATTATTTTATTATGTTTTATGCATGTCCTTATAAAATATTGTAAAAATATTTAATGTAATATTTAACAAGGGAAAACCCAATTTATGTTTTGTGGTTTTGGTTATTTTATTATTAAGTGTCTAAACCCTATGTTTTAGAAACAATAATGACTTCCCCCACTCAGTTGCAATATAATCCCACCCAAGATCCCATTTTGTTTCACTAAAAATATTTTCAGTAGGTATGTACTCTTCCCTCCCCAATCTAGAGTCCTCTCAATGTTCATCAAATCTATAAATAAGATCTTACCAAGAATTTGGAATAACACAGTTCTGTACGGGATCATTATCTTCCCCCCATTATTGAGGTTTATTTATTTTATCACACATTATATTTCAAATTTATAATGTAACTATATGTATTTAAATTTCGCTATAATTTAATATTTTTTGACCAACTTATGAGATACACCATTAGATCTCATCATCCCATTTTATGAATTTGTATGTGATGTTTTTTTGCGGTCGAAAGTGCATTGCGATTTCCTATGCCAAAAATTTATACTGAATAACATACCCATTACCTATCAAGGGAGATCACTATTATATACATAAAATTGTTTTTTTTTGATAAAATAAGGTATTTTTCCCCAATCCATGATTGTGGAATAAAATATGATGATTAATGAATCCTTTTTTAATGATCTATGTGACACACATAAGAAGGAGAATGAAATAAATTTGATGGGTGTGCTAAAAATTATATACCACAACAATGCATTGGGTATTGTATAGTGTCATGATATATAATATAGGTATAAGGATTAAACCTTATTTCTTTATGGTAAATTTTCCATCAAGATGTCTTGGTATTTATCCATAACCTATCTTTTTGATGTATTGTTATATGATGATGCCACATTTCCCCATGCTCTGACTATCATGATATTTATTTCCTTATTATTCATATTCCTTTAGTTTGAAAATAATATAACTAATTTCTAAAATTTATTCCCCTATTACATTTTTTCCTTATTTGGATTTATATCTCAACACTTATTGTGTATATCCCTAGTTTATTCCATCCATATTTGAAAATAATGTAATTTTAGAAGCATGTGAAGGACGATTTTCTATAATTTTATTGTATCCCATGTTCACAATGTTTTTCTTTGTACCAATTTCCTATTCAGACTAGAATTATAAATCTAAGGGTGTTTATTATCTATAATTTTATATAATAAATCATGAATTAATGTTTAATAAATGGAAGGGTTTTCATATTCAGCATGATGAATCACCTTGGGTATGCCTACCATTCCTCTTACTTTTTTCAAGAGTATCTCAATCCGTCTTGTTTATATTTTCATACGATATAATATTATTAATTTTTATAGGGTTTTAAGGTTATAAAATTCCACTCATTGAAACAGAAATCAAAGGATAATGCTATATTATGAGCCTTCAATCAGGATATGGGGAGTACACTATTATTTTTTAGATAATGTTTGAATATCTCTAAAATTTGATGATGTTCCTCAAAAAAGATCATCAATATATTTTGATATAAATATTAAATTACTAAATTTAAATTTTTATCGATTTTAAAAAAAACTCCCATAGATACATTCTAATAGTAACAATCAATTGAAGTGTAGGGAATTATTATTATGTCTATGTGGACAATTGGGTTCTGACACGTATTAGTGAACATAGTCATAGATGTTACAATATGGAATCAGAGAATTCGTTTCCTTATCATACATTTTTTGTTAACATAAGTCTCATAAGTGTTTCTATTTGGAATTAAGGATATCGTTGGGAGTATCTGACCATCATGTAGTGGGAAATCCATACTTCATATAAGGGACCCAATTCCAATTATTTACCTTTGTTTAAATGTATTACTTCAATATTGTGGGACACACATGGTATCTAGCATTTCTAATAATGTATTTTCTATAATTATTCTAATAAAGCAGAAAATTACTATGAATAAAACATTTTAGTTTCTCATATATTCAGATTTTATCCATATTTTAGAACATATATATATCTCATTTTTTTCATTGTATGTATTTCTAGTGGTGGTATTGGGGGAATTTATTTCTACATATACATGTGCCTCTCGTATATTTTTTAGGGAATGATAAATTGGGGGCATAAATTTTCTATGTTAACCTATGTGGTCTATTCCATCATATCTTGATGATGTCAACTTATTTAACAAAATTAAGAATGAGAAATAATGAAACATGGTTATATGAAAAGAGCTTATTAGATTGTCCAAGATTCTAATGGACAATAATAGTAATTTTTAAATCTTGAAACTCTATAAATTATGAAAGGATTTACGTAATATTAATCTACCATGTATGAATTGTTAAATCATTGACTGGATGTATGATTTTGGTTCAAGTTACATGAATTCTAATGTTATCTTATAAATCATGGGACAATATAACCTGGGAATGGTAATTCATAAAATTTAATCATTTTTTATATATTTTTTTTACAAAATTTGGAAATTAAATGAATTTAATTTCTTTAAATGGATATTACAATTAATTATGAGGGGGTGTTTTCGTATATAAATTTAATTGAAATGCCAAATTATAGAACCCATGTGATTGGATGTTGAAATTTTACTGATACTATAGCTATTGTAGTAGGAAGAAGGGTTAGTATGTATTGGGTTTTGATCCCTTATAGTTAACTAATTATGATATGTTATTATAGAATTTTTATTATGTTTTTATGTATGTGATTGATATTGTTGTTAAACTAATCCATGATGGACTCAGGTTGAGTTCGAGGAGGTTAGAGATGACCATGATGCTTAGGTGGTAGGACCTAATCTGCATTTAGTAAAACCTTTGGAACATCATTTTATAACCATAATAAGAACTCATGCTCAACACACAACATATTTTATATGTATTGTTTTCTATGAAGTAAGTTACACCAAATAAACAAATAGTGTCACAATATATGAGAGTGTTTTAGTAGTTGGATCCCCTAAATTTTTGGGGAGATTATGACCCCCCAAATATCTAATCCATTTATAAAGGCCTTATTTTTTTGATGATCATCTATATATGAATATATAATGCAAGAATAACCATTCAATTTACATGGAAATTGGATCTTCCAATAATTTGTATAATGTTCTAAATCACGTAGGAAAGCATCATGATAGGATCTGTAAGGATTTTTAGTCTAGTGTTTAAATTTAATTCTTTTTATTAATTATTTGAGCTGAATTAGATAGAGAAATTATGCACCTATAGTAGGGTACTATTTCCATATGGATTAGTAAACTCATTTCATATATCTCTATTATTTATTTCATTCTTTTCAAGTGATTAATTGACTATAGAAAAGTGATTGAATAACGGATATATGTAGGTCATCCATTCTTGTGTGAATGTTTTCTAGATTGTGATTACCAATAAAATAGAAAACCCATTAATATTCTTTGAGAATAACCATAATGAGTCTGAGGTTTTGGGGAATGATTTTTTAGAAACATGAAATTTTGTTAGTTCATCCAGTGGTAGAAACCTCCACTTCAAACTTTGTTTTGGGTGGAATAACAGTAAGAGTGTGAACCAAGGTAGTTTGGTGGTATGCTGGAAGGGTATAAAGACATTTAAAAGGAATTATATATGAGATATATACCCAATAGCTTATTATCCCTTAGGTAATATGTAATTTCCATAGTGGTTTTAATGACATTCACACATGATCACTTTCAGTGTGGATATACAACAACTCTACATTTGGGAGTAGGTTTAGTATTTTATCATCAAGAATGGTGCTAATGTACTAAAAAAAATTCAATCCAGGGAGGTGGATGATGTCACATAACCCAAAATCCCGACATATAGAGCCAACTGTGGAGACCCACAGAGGTTAGATATGTTGTATCTCATTCCCTTATATATAGTCATACTTATGTAGTACATCCTACACCTGCTAAGAAATGTGTTCGACCATCTATATCTTCACATTAAATTTTAGTACCCTTGAAATTAATATATATTTTTACAGCACAATAAAACATCAAATACATTAATATATTATATCATAGTTTTTTCACTATATTTGAGTTCTAATTCATAAAAGGAGTGATTATGTTGGATACTCTATGGGCGGTGAGTTTAGAATGTGTATGCCAATGTAGGGATTTCTCTAATGAGATTATGGGCTATCATTTCTTGTGGACTAATTTCTTCATTGACATAACAAGTTTTGACATCAATCCCATGAGGGAATAATTAGTGACCAATTGGGACCATATCTATTATTATCATCAAAGGGTGGATTTCATAACCCATGATGAAGATAGAAATATTCAGGAATGAGAGTGTGACATCATGACCAATTACGAATGACCAGAAAATTATGGGGTGGGAAGAGGGGTAGCCAAAATTACAATGATCATTCTAGATGATTAGGGAGTATGTTATGATATTTTATGTTCAGTATTGGATCAAATTAGTGATATCCCACTTCATATTTTTTCTACTACCTATTGAGAGAGAGGTAGAGTTTATTATTGAGATTTTTCCATGAGTGGAACTAATATCTCTACCTCCATATAGGGTGGACGCTACAAATCATCAGGAACTCAAGAGACAAATGGATATCTAAGAAGATAAAGGGGCTATATAGACCAATAAATATACTAGGGGTTCTCATGTTAATATCACCAAGAAGTTGAATTCAAACCTAATGATATGTGTAGATTAGATCAAGTTTATTTTTTATAAAATTAAGAAAAAGTACCCATATCCTCATATAATTGTTATCTTCAGAATGATATGTGGATATGATTCTGATCAAATTGAGAATTGTTATTGGTCAATCATCAATTAAGGGATATACCATAACATATAATGTGTGTATATTTCCAAAGTAGATGTTTCCTAAATTAATATTTAGTAATGTCATTCAGTTTAATGAGCATTCCAATAGTCTTTATGGCCTTGATTAATCAAGTATTCCAACCGTACGTAGATTTGTTTGTTAAATTTTTCAAGGAGGATATCATGGTACACATAAAGACTCAAAAGAATTCATTGAAAACAACTTATTATCATAATGAGTAAACTAATATCGAATAAGGAAAAATGTAATCTTATAAAATGAATATTTTGGATTGATAAATTCACATCCATGGTCACGATATCTAAAAACAAGAGTAATGGTTGATCCATTGGAGGAGAGGGTTAATGTATCCTAGGATAATCACAATTCCAATTTTGATATCTAATATTTCATATATCAGGACTGTAATGACATGGAATTATCATGAATGTTTTTTAATTAATGGGAATTTTCGGAGTCCGCTAAAATTGATGACACATGATTCTGAGACCCAGTGTGCCCAGAATGAATTTCTGAACTTTTTTTAGGTATGTTCAGTAAACCTGCGAGCAGGATTTTGTAAATTTTAAAATCGTGGTCGGAATTGAAATCCAATGGAACTATTGAACTCGTAGCACTAGTATTCTCTTAATAATACTTTCAGCTCGAAGATATTTGGTTGAGGGTGAAAGTTAATTTTTTGGGTTTTTCGTGAAATAATAAAATTAAATAAAAATGTGTAACATTTTATTTTATTTTTCTTTGGAACTTCCATGTGGATGTTGAGTGGTGGGGACCACCTGATATAAAACCTCTCAACATAGGTTATGGTGGTGGGTACCACCCGAGCCTAACCTCCCATGTGGGTTATGGTGGTGGGGACCCCCCGAGACACAAACCCCCTTGAACTCCCCTCTTAATAGAGAGAACCCTCTTGAGCCTCCAGACTATAATGGTGCAACCCGCTTTAATTAATTTTATCGACTCAATTAATTAATTAAACCAATTTAAAAATTATTCCAATATCTTAATAGATAACATAATATATTATTTGGGCTACCTATTCATTTTGGTGGAATTGGGAGGAATGAGACTTTGGAGAATTCTCTCCAACAACGAATGCCAATGAAGAACACTGACTTCTTCCTTAGGACCTTTGTTGACAAGGAACTTCTTCAACGTCAATGAACTAACGATCGAGGAAACAACGATGTCATCGACGTTCGTCTATTCCCAACGACATCATCTCCTTCCCCGTGGACAATCTTCAATGAATCAATTGAATGAGTTAGGGGTTGTTACTGAATTCTTGTAATTTCATAATCAAATTCCTCATTCATGGAAATCATTGAGAATGTGGATCAATAAAAATGACTTGATCCATGATTCATATGAAATTATTGAATTTTTCAATCTTAATTCATGGTTTTTGTTGGGCCGCTTGCTACCGCTCTAACACGGAGGGTGTGGGAAAAACAAACATGGCTAGATCCCTCTTCCATTCTTTTTTTCTGTGTTTTCACAATGGTTACGGTGACAGATGCCGGCATTTGGCACTGGTGGAATACTAGAACAGCGGCCACCACCACTGCTGGCCACGTCGAAGAAAAAATCACCGCCCCGCAGACCACGCGTCGCCCGCGGCTGCCACTGTACGCGGCCCCATGCTACCACTGCCTCTACACCCCATGGCCTCGCCACCTGTTTCCCTACCATTCCACCCCATAGTCTCACCACCCGTGGCCCCACCGTGCCGCCCCGCGGCCTCGCAGTAGGCGTCCCTGCCACGCCACCCCACAGCCTTGCCGCCCGCGGCCCCGTAGCTCTGACGTGCCGTCCGCTTCCCCTCTGCGACCCCACCACGCTGACCCATTCTCATACCCACGTTTTTCTGTCGTGGCCTTGTCCACCCTCGCATCCCCGTGGCCTCTGCGTCGCCCGGCAGGGCTGCCCAGCGCCGGCTGGACAGCCCAGCGGGCTGGGATGCCCAGCGCGGGCAGGGCCAGACCTAGTGAGAAAAACCACCCAGCGGGCCGGACCGGACCCAGCAGTTTGGGCCAAGTCGAACCAGACCTGGTCGGCCTAGTCCAGGTCAGGCCAGGTCGGTCCGACAGGGTCGGACCAGACTCATACGCACTACGACCCATTTACGCTCTATTGGCCATAGCATTGGCACCGAACGTCCGTTTGACGAACTGTCAGTGGTGCTGGAAGCCTTGGAGAGAGACAGACCCATTGAGTATAACCCACTATGTATTTGGATAAATATGGAGTATGGTCAGGTTGGATCAGGAACGAATCCAACCAGGCCCTCAAGACTTAATGGTTAATAACTCACAAACCGGGCCACTGATTGACGTGTCGTCTATTGCGTTGAGACCTCTATGATGTGGTGGTCCTTTTATATACTTCTTCTTGAGACTTCATTGAAGTTGTAGTATTTAACAGAGGCTAGTTGAGCAGACCATCCTAGAGACAAGTGAGCATTGTGTGAGAACCCTATAGCTAGTTGTGACTTGAAGAATTAATAGTAATCCTATGTGGATCAGCACCGAGCGATCCTGTGTGGGTGAGCACCTATAAATCCCATGTGGTTCAGCACTGAGCAATCCTGTGTTGGTCAGCACCTAGAAATCCTATGTGGGTCAGCACCGAGCGATCTTGTTTGGGTCAGCACCTAGTGATCCTGTGTGGGTCAGCACTGAGCGATCATGTGTTGGTAAGCAAAATGTGATTGTGTGTGGGTCAGCTCCTAGAAATCCTCTGTGGGTCAACACAGAGCGATCATGTGTGGGCCATCACTAAGAAATCCTATGTGGGTCTGACTCTTAACAGAGTAATATGATTATATAGTTAAATCTAATCATCTCTACTACTGTAATTAAATTATACCTAGTGTGAGATGAGTCTGTACCTATGTGTTTCATTCGTTCATGGTAATACCTTGGTGGTATTCTTCTATGTGTCATAACTATGTGGTACTTTCCTTCGTGGTATTTCTTCCCTTGTGGAATAGTTGATCATGGGTCTTAGGGGTTGGACTCTGTGTTTTCCTCATGATTGATATGGGATTACTTGATAACTTAGGTATATGAATGGGCATATACCTAAGTAGGGTTGTCAGTTGATTTCATGTGTTTTAGTTTATACAAGGGGGATTTTGTGAGGATTTTATGGTCTCAGGGTCCTTAATGATTATTTTTATACTCACCCTGACACGGGATATTCCCACACCCTATTGTGTCTAGTGTAGATGATGGACAATGCTAATGAAAGACGAGAGTACGAGGACTGGAGGTAGCTTGGAGGTGGATGTAAGAAGAGTTGAACCGTAGAGACCACCATTCGTGATATGTACCTACCCTTCAGGTAGGATTCATGGTGGATGTTCCAAGAGCTTCTTTTCAACTATAATCCATCTTGTACATTCTAGTTTTACATGTGCCTTTTCTGTTGGCCGTGTATTTTGGCCCCTTTTATGTTCAGCAAACTATTCTTATATTGTTTGATTGTTGTTTGTATATTTATGTGTGCATGGTTGTGTGTGATTTTAGGTTATAAAGGAAATGCCTTCCCAGTTTTAGGCAATACACCATTCGGTGTTAGTCTCCAGCCCCTGTCTTATAAAAGCCAGTCGTGGGGTAGTCAAGGCACGGGCCCCGAGGGACGGGTCTTGAAAAACTGGTATTAGAGAGTTGGTTATACCATAGAACATAAGACTCTGGTCTTATTTTAATTTTTTTTTATGTGTAGTGAGTTTGGTTATCAGTTTATGGAATCTAGTGTTGGTGTGGTGGACGATGTATCCATACACCAGGACCCTGCCTTGTGACTGTGTGTGTGTTTTGAAGAGTTTTATTTGTGTTCTCTTCGAGTCATCTCACCAGGTATAACATATTGATTGTGGTGCACCTGATTCATTTTAGGATGGCTCCACACAGATATCCAACTAGGGTTCCGAGAGTAGTATTCACTGATATCCCACCGAGCAATGAGGTTTTGGTGTTGGGACCTCTTATAGTAGAGGCACTAGTGGAGGGACGAGCGGTACCATTAGCTTTTGGGAAACCGATTCCACCAGCCCCAGCAGAAGAGGGTGAACACCGCTTGTGAGAATTTCATGAGTTCAAGTGATAGAGGCCACCTAGGTTCAGGGGAGAGACAAACCCACTGGTAGCTGAGGATTGGCTGGAGGCTGTGGTGAGAGTTTTCCGATAGGTAGGGACAACAGCTGATCTCATGTTGATCCTTGCCACCAGCCTTCTACAACTCACATCAGGCTGATGGAGGAGATAGAAGTTCAAGGTTCACTAAGAGGTGATGCTTGTTTGGGTAGATTTCTAGAGACTGGTTCTAGCAGAGTTTGTTTCAGTGACTCTTCACACAGTTCGCATTCAGGAGCTGTTTCATCTACAACAGTACAACATGACTGTGGGTCAGTACTTAGTGAGGTTCTCTAGCTTCTCACGCAACTCCACATATATGGTATCTGACCCATTCTATAATGCCAAGACCTTTGAGCAGGGACTCAGGCAGGATATTAGGGCTTTGATGATACCACTTAGCATCCTGACACAGAAAGGGGTGTCAGAGCGAGCCCTCTTAGTTTAGAGTTTTCTTTCTGCTCATTCACTAGTTGCAAGAACCACCACCAGAGATCACAAAGTGGAGTCTTCTATAGTTGTCAGTAGAAAGATGTCATAGAGCTCCAATAGTACTATACTTATAGGTGGACGACCACATGATTTAGAGTCGGTTGTGAGGGGCACTTTAGGCAGATCTAGTCATGCCAGGAGAGGGCATTATTAAGTATGTGGAGGCCAAGGTCACATGGCTCGTGATTGTCTGAACCACACTAAAAATGAATAGTAGACAGTTGAAGGAATTCCCAGGAAGAGACAGAGATCCGACCGAGGAGGTCCGTAGGGAGAAGGCATACCTGGAAGAGGAGTTGGTCGTGTAGTTGGCGATGGGCGATGATTTAAGATGTTACCGCCACCACCACCAGGTGGTCCACCCTAACCATAGGGAGTAGGAGGATTAGGGAAAATTCATCTCCAGGGAGCTGAGGCCTATGATCACAATGCTTTAGAGATGATACAAGTAATGATATTTTTCTTCTCCACCTTAGTTGCAGTACTTATAGACATAGGTGCCAGTCATTCTTTCATTTACACTACCCTCTTTAAGAGCTCATAGATTCTGATGGAGCCACTGGCTTGATTCTTATGTCTAGAGACTCCTAATGGAGTACATTCGATGATTAAGCACTAGTGCCGGTAGTGTGATCTTACTCTAAGAGGCTAGAGATTTTTTTGGGATCTCATAGTAGTGGCGTCATGGCTATATGACGTCATCTTGGGTATGGACTAGTTATCTACAGTCCATGATCAGATTGAGTGTATTAGGTTCAAAGTGTAGTGTGTCCACATAGATGGGACTAGTTTTACCTTAACCATCGAGAAGGGAGCCTTTTAAACACATGATGGACTTACCAGGAGGAGAGTGCATCTAGTCACTTATCAGTTGGATAGCCTTAACCCCTGATCAGTTGATGTATAGAGTCCGAGTTATCCTATAGTGGTGGAACACTACAGGGATGTATTCCCTGATGATGTTATGGGTCTACCTTCTAACAAAGAGGTGGGAATTTACATTGACCTATACCCCATGATTCCACCGATATCTACACCATCATATAGGATGGCTCCCGCGGAGCATCATGAGCTGAGGGTACAGCTAGAGGACTTGCAGGGGAAGGGTTTCATTTAGCCCAGTGTATCTTCATGGGCAGCCCCGATTTTGTTTATCAAGAAGGCAGATAGGATCTTGAGGCTTTGTGTTTATTATTGGCACCTGAACCAGGTGACCGTGAAGAACAAGTACCCAATTCCAAGGATTAATGGAATCTTCGATCAGCTAAAGAGAGCACAATGGTTCTCGAAGATAGACCTCAGATCAGGCTATGACTAGCTTATAGTACGAGATGATGATATGCAGAAGGAAGAATTGAGATGTCTGTTTGGCCATTACGAGTTCTTGGATTTTCCATTCAGTGTATCCAATGCTCTAGTAGTGTTCATGGGACTCTTGAACAAGATCTTTCAGCCGTACCTTGATCACATTGTAGTATTCTTCATCGAAGACATTCTGATCTACTCGGCTACTGAGGAGGATCATGCATATCATTTGCGCGTAGTACAAGACACATTCTGAGATCACCATATTTATGGTAAGATCTCAAAGTGAATGCTATGGATCTGAGAGGTTCACTTTCTAGGACATGTCATATTGGAGGTTGGAGTTGAAGTGGATCCAACGAATATTGAGGCAGTACTTTCTTTGGATCCACCATGGAGTTTGATAGAGATATGGAGTTTTCTTTGGTTGGCTAGATACTACCGATGATTTGTGCCAGATTTCTCCGGAGTTTCATCACCACTTTTAGGGTTGAAGAAGAAGAGGAAATCCTTTGTGTGGATGGAGAGATGCCAATATAGTTTTTAGGAGCTGATCCAGAGTCTAACTACTGCCCGAATCTTAAGGATACCAGAGGAGGGTGTTGGGTACGTAGTCTACTACGACAAATCAAGGACCAAACTTGGTTTTTCCTGATGCAGGAGCGAGCAGTGATCACATATGGTTGTCGAAAGATAAGAAAACATGAGAAAAACTATGATACCCCTGACCTAGAGTTAGAAGCAGTGGTCTTCTCCTTAATGATGTGGCGACACTATTTGATGGGTGAACATTTTACAGTCTACTATGATCATAAGAGCCTCAGGTATATCATCTCACAGAAGGACCTGAATCCAAGACATCGATGTTGGCTTGAGTTCCTCAAGGATTATGACTTCAAGATAGTCTATACTCCTAGGATGGGGAATGTTTTAGCAAATGAACTTAGTAGGAGGTTTAGAATATAGCTGAAAGGGGAGGCAATGGAGCAGCTGGCCGCTTTGCAGATATCCTTTGTAGATAGAGATGGAGCATCTTTTCTTCAGTCGGTTGCAGTCACTCGCCCACTTCTTCAGAAAGTCAGGGAGGCGTAGCATGGGGACACTGACTAAAAGGTTTTATGTGCTTAAATTTCCACGGGATAGTCACCTGAAGGATTTTTTGATGGTGGGGGGGCATGTCCTCCTCTTGAGAGGACATACCATGGTACCAGTTTCCCATCAGGTGGAAGTGATGACAGAGTTCCACACATCCCCTCTAGTGGTACATCCAGGAGTGGTGAAGATGTACCTAGATCTCCGAAGACATCATTGGTGGCCAGGAATAAAGAAAGCAGTAGAATAGTTTATCTCTCAGTGCCTAACTTATTCGCAAGTGAAGGAGTAGAATCAAGTCCTATAAGGCTTGGTTCAGCCTTTAGGGGTCCCAAAGTGGATGTGGGAAGGGATATCCATGGACTTCTTTACAGGACTTCCACGTACATCCAGAGGTCCTGACTCTATTTGGGTGATCGTCGATCGACATTTCATGTCGGCCAACTTCATACCGATCACAGAGCAGGGTTCAGTAGAGAGCTTAGGACGTCTCTATGTGCAATAGATTGTCTGGCTACATGGATTACCCTCGATGATTTTCTCCAATCCTGATGCACATTTTATTTCCCATATATGGTAGGGGTTGGAGGAGGCTGTTGGCATAGAGCTTCATTTGAGCACCTTATTCCATCCTCAGACTGATGGTCAGACTAAGCGGACCATTCGGACTCTCAAGGAAATGCTATGTGCTTGTGTCCAAGACTCCGATTGCAGCTGGAAGGATCACTTACCATTGGTCCAATTTTCATACAACATGAGTTATCACTCCACCAATGGGATGGAACCTATTATAGAAATTTACGGCCGACGTTGCATATTACCTTTGGGCTGGACTGACCTAGGGGAGTCATCACTCATGAGACCAAAGATTGTGCGAGTTATCACAGATAAGGTGCATATCATCAAGGAGCAGATGAAGAGTGCATTGATCCGGAAGAAGTTTTTTTCGACAAGAGACGAAGACCTCTGGATTTCAAGGATGGAAACCATGACTTTCTATAGGCCTCACCATGATGAGGTTTACAGTGATTTGGAAGAGGCAGAAAATTATCACTGAGGGTCATCTAACATTTTCAGGTTCTCCCCAGAGTTGGAGAGGTGGCTTACTGTGTAGCTCTTCCTCCCCAGTTTCACTGAGTGCACATCGTCTTCCATGTATCCCATCTGTGGAGATACGTGCACGACCCTTCTGACATCATCGACAATGGATAGTTGGACATCGATGATGGGGATACTTTTACGGAGGTTCTAGTAGGGAATGAGTATTGACAAGAGCGGGTCCTTCTTGGGTGGTCGATACATCTGGTGCACGTTTGGTGGCAGCATGGGAACCCCAGGAGAGAACATGAGAGGAGAAGGCTCAGATTCCTACTCAGTACCCCAACTTGTTTTCTTAGTTTTATGTTGTGGCTTATAGGAATGTAAAGCCCTGAGTTGGGGTGAATTTAATGACATGGAAATTCCATTTTTTTTAATATATGGAAATTTTACAAGTCTGCATAAATTGACAGTGCATGATTCCGAGGACTAGTGTGCTTGGAATAAATTTTTGATCTTCTTTTCAGGTACATTCAGTAAACGTATGAGAGGGTTTTTTTTTTAACTTTTGAAATGGTTCGCAGAATTGAAATCTGAGGGCACCGTTGAACTTGAAGTTCCGGTATTAGCTTGAGAATATTTTCACCTCGACGTCAGTTGGTTGAGGGTGAATGTTAATTTTTTGGGTTTTCTATGAATGAATAAAATGAAACAAAATTGTGTAACATTTTATTTTATTATTCATTGGAACTCCAATGTGGATGTTGAGATGTGGGGACCACCTAAACTAAAACCTCTCAAAAAGGGTTATGGTGGTTGGGACAACCCAATCCTAACCTCCCATGTGGTTTAGAGTGTTGGGGACCACCCGATACTTAAACCCCCTTGAACTCCACTCTTAATGGGGTGAAACCTCTTGAGCTTCTCCACATTAATGGTGCAACCCCCTTAAATTAATTTTATCAACTAAATTAACTAATTAATCTAATTTGAAAATTATTCCAAAAATTTAATAAATAACGTAATCTAATATTTGAGCTACCTATTCATTTTGGTGGAATTGGGAGGTAGGAACCTTGGGATAATGTACTCCAACAATGAATGCCAACGATGAACGCTAACTTCTTCCTTGGTAAATTTGTTGATGAAGAAAATCTTCAATGTCAACGAACTGATGATTGAGGAAACGCCATTTTCAATGATGTTCATCTATTTCACACAACATCATCTCTTTCCCCATGGAAAATCATTAACAAATCGAATGATCAATGTAGGGGATGTTATTAAATTCTTGTAATATCTCGATTAAATTCCTCATTATTTGAAAGAATGGTGGACGTGGATCAACCAAAATTAGTTGATCCATGATTGATATGAAATTTTTGAATTTGATGTTCTTGATTCATGGTTTTTGTTATGCTTCTTGCTACCACCCTAACACGGAGGGTGAGGGTCAAACAAACATGGCTTGATCCTTCCATCATACTTCTTTTGTGTTTTCTTCGTGATTGTGATAGCGACCAGTGACGGAGTTTTGCACTGGTGGAACAAGAGAACCGTGGCCGGCATAGCCACCAAATGTGATGAAGACAACAACGCCTCCCCATAGCAATCGCACCACCTGCGCCGCTGCCTTTCGTGGCCCCGTACTGGCACAACCTCCACCACCCTACAGCCACCACCCCTAGAATCGCTCGTCCACCCCACTCCCTGCGGCCTTGCCGCCCACGGCCCCGTTGTGCCTCCCCATGGCGTCACCTCACCACCCCGCACCCTCGCTGACCACAACCCAACAAAGTTTTCTCGTGGCTCCACCACTCCGCGACCCCGCCGCACCACCCGCGGCCCCTCTGCCCCATCCGTGGCCCTGCCGTACCTCCCGCACCCCCCCACAGCTGTGGCCTTCGCCGTCCTTGCGGCCCCACGGCTTTTGCGCCGTCCCACGCCGCCTGACCGGGCTAACCAGGGCGGACCGGATCGACCCAGACCAGGTCGGCCCAGGCCGAGTCGGGCCAGGTCTGTCCGATCGGGTTGGACTAGACCCAGACCCACTACGACCCACTTACACTCTTTTGGCCATAACTTTGGAACCAGACGTCCGTTTGACAAACTGTCAGTGGCGTTGGAAACATTGGAGTGAGATGGTACCTATGAGTATACCCCAATAGATATTTGGATAATATTAGAGTTCAGTCAGGTTGGATAGAGTACAAATTCAACAGAGCCCTTGGAATTAAAAGGCTAATAACTCCTAGACTGGGTTACCAATTGATGCGACGTCTGATGTATTTAGACCATTTTGACATGGTTTTAATGTTATATACTTCCTTGTGAGACTTCATGGATGTTTGAGTATCAACCAAAGGATTGTGGAGATGACCCTCCCATAGACAATCAAGCATATTGCAGGATCTATATAGCTGGCTATGATGTAAATAATGAAGAGCGAGCCTATGTGGGTCAGCACCAAGCAATCACGTATTGGTCATCACCTAGCGATCTTGTGTGGGTAGGTACCAAGCGATCCTATGTGGGCCAGCAACTAGCGATCCTGTGAGGGTCAGCACCGAGCGATACTGTGTGGGTTAGCAACTAGTGATCTTGTGTGGGTCAGCACCGAGCTATGCTCGGTGTGTAATCACCTAGTGACCCTGTTGGGGTGAGAATCTAGCGATCTTATGTGGTTCAGCACTGAGATATCCTGTGTGGGTCAGAACCAAGTGATCCTATGTGGGTATCATTATAAACATAGTAAGGTGATTCAATATATTCATCTAACTAGTTTTAATATTGTACTTAAGTTATACGTGGTGTGAGCAGAGTCCATACCAATGTGATACATTCCATCATGGTAATACCTTCGTGGTATTCTTATATGTGGCATACATGTGTGGTACTTGACTTCGTGGTATTTCTTCCATTGTGGAATAGTTGAGATTGGGGCTTTGGGGTTGGAATCTATGTTTTCCTCATGATTGAGATGGGTTAACTTGGTAACTTAGTTATATGTATGGGCATATACCTAAGTAGGATTGTCAGTTGATTTCATGCCTTGTAGTTCATCCTTTGTGGATTTTGTGAGACATTGTGTGACTCGATGTCCCTACTGAGTATCGTTGTACTCACCCCTGCACGGGCTATGCCCGCACCCTGTTGTGTGTGGTGCAGACGACAGACAAAACTGATGGAGGAAGAGAGTACCAGGATGAGAGGTAACTCAAAGGTGGATGTTAGACAAGGAAAACCGCAGAGACGACCATTCGTGAGTTGTACCTACCCTTTAGGAAGGATTCGTGGTGGACAATCCAAGAGTTGTGTTTCACCTATCAACTGTCTTGTACTTTTCAGTTTTACTTGTAACTTTTCTGTTGGACTTGTATTCTGGATCCTTTTACTTTCATCACTCTTTTGTTATATACTTTACTTGTTGTTCGTATCTTGTTGTGTGCTTGGTTGTGTGTGATTATAGGTTATTAATGGAAATGCCTTCCCAGTTTTAGGGAATATGCCTTTCGGTGCTAGTCTCCAGCCCCTGGCCTATGGAAATCGGGCTTTGGGTAGTCATGGCATGGGCCCCAGGGGACAGGTCATGACATGGACTGTAATTATAGATTATTTATTGAAAATTTATCAGAACGTAAAAAACCATTTACATGAGTGAAAAATAAGGGGCCAGGGTATAAATATTGTGATAAATATTTCCAAATGTCGAGAGTAAGGATTTCCTCATCTCCAAAACTAATTTTACAAGATCCTTGTAGAGGATTGAAGGTTTATTATTATAAAATTTGAATTGGGATATGGTTTATTGTAAAGCATTGTGAATGAAACGATGTGTGTTATTATCATCATCTGAGGATACATGATTTCAATTACCCAATTCATAATATTATGTTAGAATTTGTGGTTCATTATTTACATTATTGGAGATAATATTAATTAATAGAACATATCATAGTATAAAGTGTATATAATAGTGTAAACTAAATTTTAAATTACAGTTATTTGAACCTAAGATAATGAATATCGGTTGAATATCTGTAGTAGATCAATTTTTACATTTCATGTATGCTTATGAAACACAATACAGTTATTGATGAACTTAGTTGAATGATTCATAACCAATTTTTTGATGAGTCCAATAATGAGTGGATGATGACAAATCATCTTTTTGAGATGCATCTAATGGTTAAAAAGTGTCATAGGATGATTATTCTAACAATATTAGTAGGGAACAGATCGTATATGGATTATTTGATGATTATTTGGTTTTTAGATCTTGATAACTTGGTATTGTCAGGGATTGACCCAAGATAGGTCCCAAGTTGTTACTACACCAATACCACCTCCATAGTCCAAGAGATGGAGAACATCTAACGTTCTTATGAGGGGAGGTAAGAGGATTAAATAGAAGCATTTTTTAGCTCAACAATTCTATATTCACCAGGTGTGTGGTTCAGTACATGGCACAATCAACGTCTATCTCTATTTATTGACATGGGGCTTGAGTTAAAATATTTAATTATGTAATAGAAATTAAATATATTCGAAACCATAGAGAAAACCCATTCTATAAAAAATAATACCGCGTCAATATTTATGCTGTGGTAACTTTTTGAAAAATGGAATTATAAATAAAATTCTACGTCACATAATAATATCTGTTTTATTTTAATTTGTGCCAACGTGTTAAATAATTATTTATCATCATTAAATAATTATTTTACTACTAGATTGGACTTGGTCCATTCAAACTCCACATCTATTTGTGGAACACTCGAATAAATAAATAAATAATTTAGACTCTTAAAATAAATATTTTATTCACAAATAATTAAATAAATATTTATTAAATGTTCAATAAAATAAAGAAATATATTTTCCCACAATACGGTGTATACAAATTTATTTAATTTATGAAACAATTTTAATTTGAATAAAATTTTCCCACTATATTGAAAATAATATTTTTTAATTAAATTCAAATAGAACTTAACATAGACCACTAGTAACACATTGTGTGTGACCATCAAGTATTATTTCTTATTAACATTAGGCAGGCATGTCTAAAGTCTAATAAAACTATCTAGAAACTGATCAAGGAACCAAGGAGAAAGATCGTAAAGTCGCAACAATGACCTACACATATGAATGCTCACTATGTAATATAATACCTTCATTGAAATATCTCATCAAACAAGTTTCATGATAGTGTCATCAACTTCTATGCTTGATAAATCGTTCGTTGACAACCTGAAATAAACTCATTGTTACACCGTGGCCATGGAATTTTACAAGAATGTTATATTTCAATCAAATGGTTGAAATATAAACTTTCATAAATGGAAGAGAAAAATCATTCCTAGACTTTTCTATTAATAAAAAACCACTTGTGACGCACCCGATGCACTATACTTATTTCCAACTCTATGCGTGATAGTTCTCGTTATTAAATCAATCTGCGCCTATATTCATAGGTATTAATGATAATTATTTAGTATATGGATAAATACACAAGGTATCATATATAAATATATGATTACATAAAAACATGCATAATTCGTACTGGCCGGACTATTATCATAAACAACTATCTTGGAGATTACTAAGTTAGAACTTCAAGGGGGGAAGTCTCAACTGCTTATGAGTACTCAAACATGACAGTTTGCATGCTATGTGTCCCATAATTTTAAGTCATCCAACTATAGAACTATATTTAAGAATAATTTTATATCATTTCACGGTACTCATCAAATCATGGAACTACCATGACCTAATCAATGAAATAAATACTTTAGGACATTATTACATCAAAAAACGTGATGAACAATGAACAATATTTAATAAGATATTTAATATTTAAATAAATTAAATATCCATGTAATCAAAGTACAACCAATTGGTTCTAGGACTAAAACTCTTAAAATCATCAATATGTACAAGAGCCATTTTCCTATGACATTTAGTCTGCTAGACCACACATGGTTATCATGTTTCTACTGAGTCAAGGATTTGGTCAAGTGGTCTGCCACATATTCTTCCATGGAAATACGACTCCCTAAAACTTCATCTATCTGAAAAAAACCCTTAATAGATGATACAACCTATGTATGTTTTTCATCCATGGATGTGACCTTGCCTCTTTTGTGAGAGCCACCCCTATAATATTATTACAGTATAACGTGATGGGATCATTACTGATAGAAATCACATCCATCACCTAGAATAAGATTCACATCGAAACAACTTCATTAGCTACCACTGATGCTATGATATACTCAGACTCTGCGGTAGAATCGATGACCATAGTCTTCAATGAGAACTTCCTGCTCACTGTGCCTCCATTAAAAGTAAAGATTATTCCCATTTTCAACATAATTACATATTGATCCGTATGGAAACAAGAATATGCATATCCTCTGATTATTACTTCCTAATATCATCCATAAACAATGAAAATTTCTTTAGTATTCCCCAATTACTTTTGGATAGTCTTGACTGCCAACCAATGGCGGCCACCAAGGTCAACATGATATCCTCCTACAATACTCAATTCATTGGCTGAATCTATCCTAGTACATAAGATGAGATATATAACTAACCAAATCAAATATGTGTATGGAGTCTTTATCATTATCATTCTTTCATAATGTGTCTGAGGACACATTTTCCTAGAAAGATGAATGCCATGTGATGCTGGCAAAAATCCCCTCTTGTATCTTTCCATACTGAACCACATTAGTATCTTATCAATCTATGGACTTTGAATTAGGCCCTACAGTCTCTTTGATATATCATGATGCATCTTGGTCCAAATAATATATGATACCTCTCCCATGTTCTTTATAATGAATCATTGATTCCACAATGCCTTAAGATATTTTAAGACGGGTATCTAATTTCCAAAAAGTAACATGTCATCGTCATATACTATTAGGAAAATGATTGCACTACCACTAAAAAAATTAGACACAAGTCTCACATTCAATCTTGATAAAACAAAATTTTGTTATGGCCTCATCAAAATGAATGCTCCATGACCTAGATGCTTACATTAATCTGTAAATGGGTTTTTTCAACTTGCATACCTTACTAGAATAATTTGGAGACAAAAACTCTTCATGTTGTCTTATGTAGAAATATTCTTGAAGGTTCCCCTTAAGTAAGGATGTTTTGAAAGCCATATTCCAAATCTCATAGTCATGGTAAGAAGAAATTGACAATTGAAATATTATTGATTTCAGTATTGAAATTGGTGAAAAGGATTCTTCGTAGCCAATGAATTGACATTTTTTTGCACCATTTCGCAACACGTCGTGCCTCTTAGGTACTGAAATGTACTTACATGTCTATTTTCTTCGAGAATACCCCCATTGAAACCAACAGGCTTTACTTCAACTGGATGATCTACGAAAATTTAAACATGGTTTTGGTATATGGAATTCATTTCAGAATTCATGGCCTCTTGCCACATGGAAACATCTCTTCCACTTACTACATCCTTGTAGGTTAGAGGATAATTATTATCAACTAATAATGAGTCACTATCATCAGTAACTAGAAAACTGTACCATTCCGGTTCTCTATCCTCTCTTGTACTCCAATGCTATTGTTGTCTCTCTAGAAGAGTTCATTCTTCCATGGGTCTTTGTGGTATCTTATACTGTTCAACCTCTTGTGTACCTTTATCCTCAACTTCATCAAAGTATATCTCACTCCCACTATCTATTTTTGATATGTGCTCCCTCTCGAGGAATATGGAGTGTCATGCCCCTATAATATTTTTTCTAAGGGTTTGTATAGGTAATATCCCCTTTTTTCATTAGGTATACTATAAAGTTACACTTTGTTCCTCAGGGTGAAAGTTCGTTACCAGAATAGGGATTAACAAACACATCGCCTCCCCATACATGTAAATTTGATAACATGTCTTTCTTTCCACTCTAGAACTCGAATGGAATGAAATTTATCGATTTAGATGGTATTTGGTTAAGTATGTGTGACGTTTTATGTAACTCATATCCCCAAAAGTAAAAATGAATATTCGCATGACTCAACATTTATCTCAACATATCTAACAGGGTGTTGTTCCTCCTTTCTCTCACACCATTCCACTTTGGCGTGTAAGGAGAGTGAGTTGGGATTGGATCCCCAACTCTCATAAGTTGTCAATGATTTCTTAATTATGGTATACCCCACCTTGGTCCGTGTAGAGTTCCAGAATCTTCTTAAAAAGATGGTTCTCAACTTCATTATTGTATTCTTTGAACTTATCAAAATAATCAGACTTATACCTCATTAATTTGATATAACTATATCTACTAAAATCATCAATAAAATTTATGAAGGACTATTAAGCTCCCCGTGCTTCAACTGGAAATGGTCCACACACATCGGTATGAACCAATTCAAGAAGTGATTTATCCCTTACACTTTTCCCACTAAATGGGGATTTGGTAAATTTTCTTGTAAATATTCATGACATGCGAACAATGGTTTTAGTCTGAAAGAATACAAATATACATCTTGATGTCACATTTTCAAGCGTTTCTCGTTAGCATGACCTAGATTGTGGTGCCAAATTTGGGTGTGGTATGAGTCATGTGATGTATATTTGTTATCGATTGAAATTACATGGTTTGTGTAATCCAACACATAGAGATTGTCGTATACTTCTGCCCATCCAAATAAAATGATATCTTTGTAAAATATAAAAAATTCATTTCCAAACATGAAAACAAATCAATATATATAATATATGGATACATAAATAATGTTTTTAGTAACAGATGACACATCACAACAACAGTTTTACACCAAGATCATCACAATTGTCAACATGAGCTGGTATTCCCCGATAGCTACAATAGCAAGTCTGTCTCCCTTTGCTTCTCATAGATTTACCTCCCCTCAGCCAATCTTCCTATATATACTTGGTTCCTTTGTTTTGATACATATGTGAGCAATAAAAGCAATATATGATACCTAGTATGTAGAAACAGATAGATTTAAATATATAAAAAAATGTACCCCAAGAATCCCCCTATATCTTAGGCTAGGTGCAGTTCTTCTTATAGAGGCGTTTCTGGCCTCATGAGAAACAAACAGCCTCATGTTCCCTTTCAACCCCTGTGATCTTCCTTTATAGTGATGGACGTGAATAGGTTTTGTGCATAAATCACGTCACCTTCCTTTTCCTCTTATTCACTATAAGGACATAAGGATTTTCAATCTTCATATCTTTTTTCACAAAGAGAATAAGGATAAGAAGATCAGATATAGACTTCTCAGTGTCGTTCATGTTGAAATTGAAAACAAAGTAAGAAAAGCTCTGAGTGAGTGATGAGAGAATGAGATCGATGTCGAGTTCATCAGTGAGTTTAAAACCTCGATCCTCCAGGCACTTAATGTATCCCATGAGATTTAATATATAAGGCTTAGCTAGGGAACCCTCTCTCAAATTAATCTAAAATAGTTCTATGGAGATGTCAAACCTTTCTAGTCTATCAATATCATGTTAAAGACCATGAATGTTCTCCAGCATGTTATAAGGATCCATGTTTTCATGATACATCATGGGCTCACTAGACATTGATGGTAACACCAAACATTTAAAATCAACCTCTCCATTTATATGTTTCTCATAGAACATGAAATCATCATCATTGGCCTCTTTGGAAAGTGGATCAGGTAATTCTGACTCCAACACGTTAGACATTCGTTCATGGCATATGATAACCTGAAGGTGTCAATTCCATTCATGGAAGTTAATACTGGTGAAGATGTTGTCTTTATCCATATTTGATCATAGGGATAGTGTGGTTGATGAGTTTTTAAATTTTATTCTAGAATTATAGGAGAATATCATTATTACATTCATGATTAGATTTTTATGAGAAACATTAAATTAATTTTTTTAAGTCCCCCACTTTTTAATCAAGTCTCAATGGACCTCACCATTGAACTCATAATGTCTAGTTGTCATGAAATTATAGTGTAAAATATCCATATTCCCCTTAATATAACCCTTAAAATGGTTGGTCATGATATTTGAAGGTATTTATGTAGGTAGGTCTTTGCTAATTGTGGGCTTGCAACACCTTGATCTGTTGAGTGGACTCCCCAATCCTAAAATCCTAACATTGTATTTCCTTAAATCTTACCTCCAATATTATACCAAGTCTACCATGGGATACTACTCTTGATGTAATATGCCAAATTCAACACAAAATGTTTCATAAGTGATTCCTTTATAAAGGTAAGTGTCTGAACAAGTGTTGGTCAAACACATAGTTTTATTGATTTTTCCCTAAATGAAGTAAAAAAAGGATTGGTTTGATATAATATTATATTTTAGGGAATATGATCTCTTATACATGATTTGATTATTATCATTATAAAATTATTTTTAATGTTAAGTAAATTTACATAAGTGATTAACTATATCATGATAATATTTACACATAAGCCTCGTTTATTTTTGTTCCATCATGCATGCTTGTTTAATTCAATAGTTATCTGATCCTGACAACACCTAAATAGTGATAAACCATCATCTGATAGAAATAAAAAAATTCAATGTGCATGATCATGAGATTTTTAATGATAAATTTATCTAGATGTTGATAAACTAAACTTGACCTAGGGGAGAAACAACTTAATTATTTTGGGTTCCGCTTTACATCTTTCCAGCTGTCCACCACTATTTCTCCTAGGATTTATATAATCTAATATCCAGCTTGAACCACCTCCACTCTCTTAGTATTTTCATCCATTAAATATTCTATTTTAACTCACATGAATTTTTGGGGTAAAAATAATATTAACATAAAAGAAACAATGGCCACACATGCACTACACATTAAAGAGTTGAACACTCATAGTTCAACAAATTTAATTTTAAAAAATAAATTAAAAGAAACCATCCACATACAAAGGTCATGGTTTTTCTCATGATCATCCATACATGGAACAATATTTACACTTAAATATAACTATCATTAAATTAATCATTATATTTTGTTTAAGATAAATCATGCTCAAATCTATTAATTATCATCTTTAATTAATCAATCCTTTTATATTAAACACTTTTCTAAATTTTTATAAGATTGTCATCACTCATAGTTTTAAAAATGATTCATTTAAAATTACCATTGTATTTAAGATGTTCATTGAAGGTATCTTGGTGAATTATAATTCATAACTACCCAATGAGTTGAAATGATCATTATGCAGATGTTAAATTAAAAATGTTTATATAAAACAACTATCACATGTTTTTCATCATATTTACACCTTTATGATGGAACATGTGTCAAGGGTGTGTATAATATAATAATAAATTTTAATAAATCTATGTAATTTCCATGACTACAAGGAATTTAGTTCCAACTACATATTGTGTCATATTTTTCACCATCCATATGATTTACACGCCTAGATAAATGATGTGTGAGTGTACTTCGATAGATTGGGAGTACACGATGTGTCCAGTAACACGCCATGCAGTTTCTTGTTACATGATCTCCATCCAGGAGAGCCTTGTACGTGGTACACAGTCCTACCTTAACCTGATGGGACTACATGCCGTGTCCTGTGGGCCACACAACATGTAATCCAAAAACCATTTTCCATATGTTCCTCTTTAATACGTGGAGTAATTAATAATTAGAGAAACTGTCATGACATGGATTTGTTTTGAGGACCAGACATGACCCACAGAACATTGACAACACGACATGTACTGCCAAATACACGCCGTCTGTTCTAGTGTTGTTTGTCCAGGAATGTTTGGCACCTATGGATGAGATCCACTATTTTATTTTAACAAAAATTTAATGAAAATATCATTTCTATAAGGTGAACGAGAATCAAAAGGGGAGGAATAGCTCTCGATATTCATATTTTATAACGATTAACATGAATTGAAACTAGTAAATTATTACATGCACAAATCAAAAACGAAATATTTAAATAATTAGAAACTATGAAGTAACCCCTTTGATAAAACATGTAACTTATAGGTACAGTAAAAGTGTGGTTTGGAAAACACCTAAAATTTATTTTTACCACGATCAATGACTATTCTGGGATCAATACGAAGATGAATGACAATCTCCATGGATTAGAATCAATGATTTAGATAAATAATGATGAGACCCAAACCCTTTAAATAGAATTTTGCACATCATATTTATAATTAATTTAATTAATCATAATATGAAAATAATACCTGGATCTTTGGTATTTTCGTTGTTAATGATGTTGATCATCTAGAATGTTTATTCGGGGTTTTCATGTTGCGCTTGCTAGGATTAAAACAATAATCCCTCTACTGGGGATTCATACATGTCTTGTAGTCCTCTGATTGGCACCACTCGTTCTCTGGGTGCTAGAAAAGCAATGCAGGTGACTTTTGTTGACCAATTAGGATCGCTTGTTCTTCACATTTGAAAATAATCTCTCATTATAGAGGGGCAAGAAGAGGATTTGAGAGAAAGTTTTTTATCTAAATAATTTTCAATTCACCGGATGAATGGTTTGGAACATGGAACAATAGATGTATGAGTATATTTACTAACATGGGGGTTCATTTTAAATAATTAATTGCATAACCTAAATAAAATACATTAATAACCATAGAGAAACCCATGCTATTAAAAATATAACATCTTTAGCATTAATGGTGGGCCAACTTGCTCAAAAAAAGAATTATAAATAAATCTATGTCTCAAAAAATAATTTCAGGGTAATTTTATTTTGTGCCAACTAGTTATATAAATATATGTTGTCTTGCAAGTAATTAATTTACTACCGGACCATCCTAGGTCTACTCGAACTCCACTTCCATTTATTGAACACCTGAACAAATAAATAAATAATTTATTCTATTAAATGAATATTTTATTTAAAATATAGTAAATAAATATTTATTAAATGTTAAATAAAATAAATAAATATATTTTACCCAAAACCTAGTGAATAAATATATATTTTATTTGTGCATTCATTTTAACAAGAATAAAATTATTGCACAGTCTTGGGAATAATATACATAAATTAAATTTTAATAGAATTTTTCTTAGACTACGTGAAATACGTAGTGTGGGACCCAATAGAAAGATCATAAATTGGGCGATATCATAAATTCATACCTATTAGGATTCTTTCTCATTGTCATTAGGTGGGATTTCCTAATTTCCATGAGTTTTGTATATCATCAGATCAAGGCACCCAATAGAGAGATCATAAATTCATAACTATTACATCCACATATAAACACTCACGGGGTAATATAATCCATTTTCGCAATATCTCATCAAACAGGATTCATTATAGTGTCATCAACTTTTATAATTGATACGTAGTTCCTTGACTACCTGAAATAAACTCATCGTTACACCATGGAGATGGAATTTCTCATGATGGTTCTATTTCAATCAAAGGGATGAGATATAATCTTCCATAAATAGATGGGACACATACTTCCTCAACCAATCCATTAATTACAAGCAACTCATGACACACCCAATGTACACAACTTCCCACCAACTGTTAGTGTGACAATACTCATTAGTGAATCAAAGTGCATGAGTCGTGAAACATATTAATGATAATATTAATGTCTAAGTATCATTAAACATGATCACAGATAGAAATATATGATGACATCAAAACATGAGGAATTCTTACTGGCATGTCTATTCTGATAATCTCATGCCATGTGAATTACCAAGTGATAAGATCATGAGAGGATGTCTCATCTACTGACGAGTACTCTCACCAGACGGTTTACATTCTATGTGTCCAATCATAGTATGTCATCCTATCGTAGAACTATATTTAATAATAGTGTTATATAAATTCAAGGTTTACATCATTTCAGGGAACTTCCATGACCTTATAAATACAAAAAATACTCTATGACATTATTACATCAATGTCATATAGTACAATGAAAAATATGTAATAAGATGTTTAATATTTAAATACATTAAATAGCTATGTAATAAATGTACATCCAGTTGGATCGACAACTTAAACTCTTACAAACGAAGACTGAATGTAATCTCTTCGAAGAATAAGGGGATCAACATGGTGACTTGATGAATTACTGATTGAGTATTCTCCACCTATACAAGGATAATAGACACATCTAACCATGGGAATCTAAAATTTGAAATCATGTGGTATTCCCCAGGAATAATTGTCTCTCTTGGAAGGGGAGTAACCAAATAAAATGTATGGGTACATAACAAGTATATATATACATATATGATAAATCAAAAAATTCCCAAAATAGAGAGTAATTAGATCCCCATCACAAAAATCATCCCAAGAAGATGATTATCCAACTGTTTTGAAATTCAATTAGTGATGCCAAACATCTCACATGTATTCCCAAATGAAACTATCTATGTAAAAGTATTCCTTGACACTTTATTAAAAAATCATAGGGGCACAATTTTCAACTATATCACCAACACAATATAATTATAGTGGTTCCAATCTTCTTTTTTACGACCAGTATGGAGGATCTGTGAACTCGTACGATTGGGGAGTACCATCTCTAATGATATAGGACTTGTGCCTTGATGTGATAAGGGATTATTGTATCTATATACAAAGTGAGTTTGGAGTACAAACTCCTTGATTTGATATGGGAGAACAATATCAACAGATGGAGGACCTGCACCCTAGAGCACAGGGGACTACTCTCTATATTCACAATGAGTATGGAGGACAGAATCCCTTATGCGATAGGGGAGTACCATATAGATGGATATAAGACCCTAAACCAACATTCACATGGTATTATTGTTTCCGTATCCTCATATATTATATATAACCCTCAGCCTAATGTGATAGGGGAGTACAATCTCCAAAGATATTGGAACCATGCCATTGTGCCATGGTTGAGTATTGTATCTATGTACACAACTAGTATGGGGGGGGGGAACACCTTGATGTGATAGGGAACTACTATATCCAATGTTGTAGGGAATAAAAACTAATACAAAAGTGGAGTACCATATTTATTTAACCTCAATGACGACCTTACTGATCACTATCATCATCAAGCACTACCTAATATAGATTAATGCTCAGAAGTTCTCACACCATTTCTAAAAATTTACTAAAAATTCCACCATCGTGTTCTACTCTTAAAAAACACCAAATATGCTACTCGAGGAGATAATATGATTAAAAAAAATGCAATATGTTGAAAATTTATAAAGGAGGTAGATGGTGTTCCATTGACCACACTTCCTTGTGTACAACTATGCTTCTTATTTGAGTCCACTCCAACATAAAAATTATTGCCCATGTATATTTAAATGATGTATAAGTTCAGTAAACAAAGTAAAATAACCAATTCTATTGAACATTCATTACTCTTTGTTATTGTGAATGATAATATAGTAATTCCACGAATTTGAGTGTGAAAATAGGCCAGATTGACCAAACAGACCACACAATTGTGACCCTCATAATAAAACTCTCTATATAGGATATTCGCTTGGGAAAATCTGGAACATGATGAAAATGAATCATTTCACCATATAACACTTGAATGGTGCCTTGTATTGATTCACAAGTTTGAATTAAACACTCGATATATTTTGGGAAACATTACTATCAATATTAGGTTTGTAATATCGTAGATGGTTTATAAATCTATAAATGTATGGAGAAGAAACATCATATGAAATATTTTACAATGACAATAATTCTATTGTATTAATTTATTTTATTTACCTAAGCATGATTATAATAATGCTATTAAACATTGTTCTTAAAATGTCTAACATAATTCTAGGGTCACCATTCCAATGACTGTTAGTCAATCCAAAAACACACAATGAATTTATCACTAGATTAAGGTATAACTACCAATATAATAATAAATATCATGATTTTCTTTATTAAAAATAATAATAACACAACCACAGATCTTAGTTAATAGGGACTCTCCTGTAAGAACCAACACTGCACACCATCATAACTAGTTGCCAGATTCCAGCCACACGTTTCCCAAAAACATCAATGACACCTCTATAAAGTGATCCACTCAATCCAACATGGAACAAATTGATACCTAATCCAATTCAAGTTCCCTTCATAGCCATAAATCCTTCTTTTCACCTCCAAAATTGAATTATGAACATAGTGGTGATCTCAAATTTATCAATAGTCTCTATCTGTGAGTTATTTGGGTAATATTTAGAAAATAAATAAATTAAATTCCTTATTTTATCCAATGCACCCAACAACGACATACCCATATGAATTTCCCATATTTACCACATTTATGTTGTTCCTTGGGTAAACTCTATTTTTTAGATTCAAACGTTATTCAAATTTTTGACATGAGACTTTTCTGGTCAAATATACTACAATTTTAGGAAAAATGTGTGAGTGAAACAAAAATATATTTATTATTTTTATAAAAAATATTTTGTACTCACTAAGGAACAAATTCAGGATTCAAATGAGAAAATGGATCCAAAAGTTGTATTAGACATATTAAAAATTCATAAAAAGAAAAATCAGTGTCTCTATATTATACCCTTTTCCAAAGGTTTTCGTCCCTAAAAATAAAAATCTATGTCGAATGGTGGGGATACCAAACCAATATCCATTACATTCATAAATCTTTCCTACACTAGTATGTACATCTACAAGATATGCATGAGACTCCCACTAAACATCCTCTTGTAACCAAAATTGAATCACTGCATGTCGTATAAAAAGGATTGAATAATTCCATTCATTATAAAAACTATCAGGAAAAACTCGTAAGGATTTCTGATCAAGAAATATCTCTTAGTTCATATACCCATGTGTAGCTTTCATATCTCACTATAGAATGTTAGGGGTAACAAACATCGACGAGTGTATGCTTAACTGTCCTCACCCACATGGGTAAAAAATAAGGAGTTAAACTACTCAGTAACCTTAATGAGTATAGTGAATGAAAAACATCACTTTCAGCATTTTCTTCCATGGTCAATCCTTGGGTGACCCTCAATCTCACATCACATTAACCAATATTTGGATGATAATCACTGACATGTTTGACATTAAATATCCTTTATAATGAACCATGAATTATATAAATGGCTTCAAGAGAGCTAAAACATTACTAGAACTCAGGTTTCATGTATAGAAGTATCCATATACATCATTCATGCTACAACTCTAACCCAAAGGGAATGAGGTATCATCATAGAATAATTCCACAAATAGATCTATGAAAGGTTAAAGATACAAGTCATGCATCATGTAACCTCTAATAGAGTGTTCAAAAGGCCAGAGGGTATATTCGAGAACTCAAATTTACCAAAACTTCTCTAAGAATCCACACATATTACATAATGTATCATATCTCAAAATGTACAATATTGGAAAGAATCCCATTATACATTGAATAACCTTCATTATAGGCAACTCATGAGCCACAATTAGAGTCAGATATATGATATAAGAGATGTTGATAATCTATAAAGGAGGTACACATCTTGTATGAGTACCATAAGGTATTTGTTCTCACTCTACTACCTGGACTTGTATTCAGCATCAATTTTATTTTAGCCATGTAGTTTTACATGATGTGTATGTGTACTACACATTGTGACTTAACAATGCCTGATGTATGTACAAGGCTTGTCAATATTCATAATGGAGAAAAACATAATTCCCCTGATATTCCTCTTCAAATGTCCCCAGATTAAACAAGAGGTGAAAAAGTCACCTATAACCGTATTATGTTTGAATGATACATCAGTCGACCCAAATAAGAAGTCTAGATTTAACACACGATATTGGTATTAAAACTTACAAATAAATATCAAGGACACAATTTCATTAGATATTCATAAATAAAACTCAATATGGAGAAGATATGTAAGATATAAGAGTACACAAAAGTAATAATTTTATTATAATTGTTGGTTTTATTGACCTGAGGATTGATACCTAAAATGTTATTCAATTGTTTTTAAAAAAATGAATGTCATTATTCTAGGGTAATTATTCCAATCACATTTCTTCAATCCAAATAAGCGTAGTGAAATTATGAATGAATTAATGTTTAACAACCAAAATAATAACAAATATAAAGATTAATTACTATTTAAAATAATATTAACCAATCCACACATCTCAAGTCATGGGAACTCTGCCATCGACACCAAAAAAATAAGTCTATCATTGTTGGTGGATGGATATAAAAGCTTGTTTCCTTAATACATCAATCCCTACAGCTCTATGCATATCCATGCAATCCTATTTAGAAACCACTGATAACAGATCCAAGTTGGGTTCCATTCATAATCGCCACACCACAATCATGACTCCAAAATCCATGCATGAACTCGATGATGGACTAAAATTTCTCTTAATAAACATTATTTTACATTTTTCATGTTAGGGATAATAAATATACAAATTAAATTAAATAATTTATCAAATTAACCCAAAAACTATTACCCTGTCCAAACTTCTTTCTCCGACAAACATTATGATGCACCTTGGGAGAAATCCACTTTCGGATTCAACATTGGACTCCTATTTACAATATATGAAATTTCATATTAGATAATCAATTTATTTAGGAAATAGTTTAATTAACACTTAAAATATATTAAATATTTTTATTAAATTATTTCATGGCTCATCAAGTCTTTGAATCTCACATCATCTCAATACATGTGTCTGAAAATATTCCATTAAAAATTCCAACGTCTTACAAGGTAAAACTAAAGTCTATATAGATCAATGTGGAATGTGTTTTAGGGGATACAAAACTCCTGGTTAGGCCATTATAATTTATTGTATATTGTGTATTCAAGGGAATGTATGTGTTATACCAGACATTTTAGTGGATTTGTGGCTGGAATTTCATGCCCCAACTATATAGTAAATCACAAGCAGACAAATTTGTATGGTGACTTTTGACACTAGTATTGGTGGAATGGTATGAAAAATAATATTGTATGTTTTATTAATCAATTATCTAATATTCCGAAGTTTAATATCGAACACCAATATCCTACAACACTCTTACAGTCATTACTAAAATGAAACCAATAGTTTTAAATAATATTCAACATGAAATTAATTTAAATGAATCAGTATGTAATATGTTAATTGAAAAAACAACAACTCATTTGATTTTATTATATCCGATAATAATAAAGTTTCTTCTAATAATATCTAACATTTATAAAATACATTCATTGAATATTGATCACATGATTATTATATATAAGTGTATAAACCAATCTAGATGACGCAAACAAAGAAGGTGATTGACTCATTGAGTAGTATTGTACCCTATGAATCACATTTTTATGTGATTATAGTGGAAATATAATCTCTTGGAATTTTCCATGACCATGCCAATGAAAAGATACATCAAATTAAGCATGAGAGGAACCATTTAAATAATATGTTTAGCCTCATCATGATCATGGTTGAAACCATGTTTACTAAACCAACCCATGAATCTCTCACCATCGTGTGCCCTACACCTAGGGAATTTGAAGGTGTATTAAAAGGATATATATCTAAAACCAATAAATATGAGTATGTACATTATTTTAAACTTAATAATAAATATTTTTTCATCATATTATTATTACTGTATAAATGATTTTTTTATAAAATAAAACACAAAATTTATTTTTCTATTAAAAGTAAAAATAAAATATAAAATTTATTTAGATGAATTAATGTATTTTTGAAATATATATTATTTTAATAAAATAATATTAATATAACATTTTTATCAAATATAATTGATCATTTATGTTTTATGAATTCAAATATATTTTTTATAATGGATTGAAATCTGTGAATGTCCAAAAAAATCAGAGCATTTCATATTAAAAATAGAGTTTAATTAAAAACGTGAAAATACACATATTTTGAATATTATTTAGACAAAATGAATATTAGTTTTTCAATCGTAAAATATAAATTATCCATTGGAAAATGATTCATAATTTTTTGAGACAATAAAATTTTTAGGTCAAAATTAAAAACTATATAAAATGACATTACGAATTATGAATCATAACGACCCAAAACTGATGTAATAAATATGAAAAATATTATCCATGACCAAATATATGTATTTATATAAAATTATTTTTAGTATATGTATATTAAATTTATTATATAATGTCAATAAGAGTCCTCCCTAAAATAGAATAGAATTTTAGGTTTTTTAATTAGTTTTTTATGAGTATTACTCACTGATCATAACAAGTTGTATACCTTTATAATTATAGTCCCCTATAAATAAATAATAATGGAATAAAATCAAAGTATTGATAAAAAATTGGGAAAATGTGTGAAGGTGTTTGGTTATTTTATTTTATTATATAGTGTCCAAATCCTTTGTTTTCAAAAAGATAAAGAAATATCTACTAATTTCCTATATGAAAACACCAAATACCCTTTTTATCTGTACTCAAAATACAAGGAGAACATATTTACGCTATATTTCACATTATTTAGTCCTTATAAGGCACACTGATTCTCTAAATAAGCTCATTCCATCTTTTGGAGTTGCACAATCAAAAAAGGGATCATTAAATTCTATTAATTATTTATGTTTCCTTAGTATGTCATTAATTATATTTCCAATTCCAAATGATGTTAGATGACTATACATGTCTCTATTACTACCTATTTCATGTCCAAATTTTGATATACTCATTTTTTAATCACGATCCCATTTTTTTAATTTTTATGTGATGTTGTTATGATGCAGATATTTCACTTCAATTTTCCAAGACAAAACATTTGTGATGTGGACACAATACCCATTCAATATCAAGGGTTTTCACACATTAAAACATTAACTAATTTTAAATAGAACATACAATTATTTATTAAACACTAATTTATTTTAAAATAAAATATTATGCTGAAATAATCTTAATTGTATGATATATATGGAACAAGTAACCGTGAGAATGAAATGACAGTGACACGTGTCCCAAAATTATATAGTGCTAAATTTATTAAGAAATGTTTAGTCTCATGAGAAATAATTTTAGCATAGATAGTGATCATGATTCTTTCATGGGGATTTTAATATCATGATGTCATGGTAGCTAGCCATGATTTATGTTTATAATGTTGTATTTTATGTTGATTCTATATTTACATAGGTTATGATTATCATGATATATCATTCTTTATTATTCATTTTTCATTGATTCCCCATTTTTATGATATTTTTGTAGCAAACATTACCTAATTCCAAGATTATTCCCTTATAATGTTTTATATCTGACCCATTTCTTATATATGTCCCTAGTTTATCTTGTGCAGTTTTAAAAGTAAAGAAATTTTATAAGAATGATAAGGATGTTTTCAATAATGTTGTTATATCCCTTGTTCAAGATGGTATGAAATGTACCAAAATTTAAGAAAATTACACTTCTTTATCTTTTATGTTAAATTATGTGTGCTTTTATGTAAAAAATAATGAATTATTATGTAATAAATTCTAGGGTTTTTGTATATTGTATCCATGAAATATTTGAGTTAATTTTCTTTTTAGGATTAGAAAAATATATTGAATTACTTATGGATAATACTAAGTATAATAAAACATATATAAAGTTGGTAAGTATAGAGTATGTTTTTTCATCAATAAAATACATCCCATTATGGATACTACAAGAATAGGTGATTCTTGCATAGATGTACATAGGGGAGAAAATCTAACAAGGTCTGTAGGCCTTGACTCGACCAAACATTATTAAATAAAATATAACTTACTTCATAATAGGCATTAAACTTCCCAATAATATTATTTTTTAAATTCAAATTCTTATTAAGAAAAACTATTAAGGAAATAAAAAAATACATTAATATTATATTTATGGAAATATTTCCCAAATAATATATATTGATGCCAAGAAATTCATAAGATAAAAATATAATTTTAACATATATGTTATCCATTTAATGTTAGTAGATTTGATTTTATGTCTTTAATAGTCTAAAATTAATAATACAAATCTTAACTTTTATTCCAACCAATGGTTTAAAATTGGATGAAACAAGTAAACAATCAACTGGAAAGGCAATGTGATGACTACACTGATAAGATGCCCAAATTGATGGGAGATGGAATCGAAAACTTTTGTAAGATAATATATCATTTGACATTGGTAAGGAATATTATACTTGATTAGTAGGAGTTCCCAAACCCCCCTAAGAATTAACAATATGTGATTCAATCCTTTATGCGAAAAATGCCTCTGACATTCAATGGATCATCAAATACAATAATGGAAAAACAATGGATCTATTACATTAATTATATTTACCCCATTCATCAATGTTCTAAAAAATCGAATATCATACAAGAAATTTCTTTTATTGATATATAATATGATTAGTGGTGGAAATT
This sequence comes from Viscum album, assembly GCA_963277665.1. Lineage (NCBI taxonomy): Eukaryota > Viridiplantae > Streptophyta > Magnoliopsida > Santalales > Viscaceae > Viscum > Viscum album. Next base: position 1,646,726,708 of record OY728145.1, read on the forward strand.
GACCACACATACAATGCCTAACGAAGATATAGAAGCAATTATGTTGAAGGAATTATCAAAAAAATTTGTAGACATTTCCCTAAAACTATCCTAATTAAAATGGAAATGGAATACCTTCCATTATGAAAAATGTAACAAAATATGTTGGGGAATATGAGGAAAACATCACAATACATTAACGATACGTCTTTAGATTTTCCATTACCCCTAAATATATGGTTGAACACTTCTATGGTGGGATAAAGAAATATATACAAAATCACTAATAGTTTGTTACATTGAATGATATGATGAAATTATTCGATGTTACCTCAAAGTATAAATCAAGATTATATAATCTCAAAGGTATTATGGGGATAAGAAGTGTATTTTGAGGTTTACATTTTGTGGTCTTATGGAAAAATCTAATGGTTCCATGATATTTCTACTTCCCACTTATAAAAGTGATGGATAAGAGCAATGTAGAAATTTCCAAAGGGGGTGAAATAATACATTAGGTGTGGAAATGAAAGGTAGCTAGAAATATTTTGATGATAAGAGAAACCTAATAATGTGTTGTAGGAAAGGAAAATTTATTTCAACTATATAGATAAAGTTTATTCCTTCAAAAGAAACAAACCATGACATTTTTCAATCCAATGAACTTAGATGATAGTTTTTGTAGACATCCAACAACCACCAATTCAACAAGTGTGAGTTTTTTCTATCAAAACCTATAAGATAGAACAAACAATGAAGTCGTGACATGAACTATAGTTATTCATTATAGAATAGAAAACATAATTTTTAATTTTGGTTCTATGCATTCCATTATATCATAATATTTTAGTATAACTATTCACAAGTAATCACAAAACATGGAAGTATAAATTTTGTCTATCTCAAAAAGTTTGGAAATTATTTCATCCATTATATTTAACTCTTCCACTATTACAATTTACGAGGTAAATTACCACCAATAATTTTCATAATCTATTTGGATGAATTTATTTCAATTTTAGGTATGGATTTCATTTCCATATATAAAGACAACTTAAATTTCCCCACGAACTAAATCAATCTATGTTTCACGAATCAACCCCTACTTCTGTACAAGTGAAAAGAGGATGATGAATCTTCTTTATTAAAAACATCTCAGGAATCGATATAAATTTTCAACGACAAATGATTTCTTACTCAAATGATTGAGTCTATGGAAATAATTACCCTTTATAATATTCCCATTGGGTAGGGATATGCATGTGTGTTTCCTATATAATTTAATGGGATTTCTCTTGAAAAATAGGTTTAATTTTCAATCGATCTTATACATATGGTCTTACAATTATCCAATAATTCATATAATCATGTTTTTATGGAACATAATTAACCAAAGAAACAAATACAAGAGAATATTCGTAAAGGGTTCTTTATCCCATTTGTTTCACACATATGTAATGTCATGAAAAACTACTACAACTAAAAGGGTAAAACTGCAAGTACCCAAAAGAATGTAAAAACAACAACGACCATGAATCCTGAATAGATCCTACAACCCCAAGTTAGTAGTAACAAACCTGATCTCCAACCATCTCCATGTGACCTGAAAAACGTTTATATATACATAAGGTGAGTATAATAGTATACTCAGTATGATCCTCCCCAGAGCCTCTGTTGCAAATAGAGAGAATGTCTTCTATAGCACAGTGACCAACAAGTGAAACTTACTCATCATCTAAACAGTTATACTACGTTCAAAGCCTCACCACAGATACTCTCACCTAGTAAAGCATACAAGAGTATATAATATAAAAAAGAATATCAAGGGTACACCACTACTACATCCCCACTGGTTTTCCAATTTCCCCAACGTCACCCTTTTTAAGCATCTCTCTCCAAAAACGCTTTCCCGTAGACACCTAGGTGTAGTACCACAACATGCACCACATGAAACAAAACCACCACATCCATGTAGGAAAAAAATCCATGTAGTTTTATGGAGCCACCACAACTCACATAACACATATCATACATCTGGCATTTTACTCAAGCCTTTACTGCCCACACACCGATTAATAATCCTCAAGCCATCACAACATATACATGTTACACCAATAATAGTCCATAGAAAACTATATCTAGAATATATGTGTCTGAATAACAATAATACATTACAGCCCTCTACACATATATATGGGGAAAACTAACAGATGTACCTACCAGCACAAGTAAATACCATGAGAAGAGAGTGGGGCCAAATCGATTAGTCATCCATCCATCCACCCACCAGAATGATCGGAAAAACACCCACCAGGGCTCAGAATCCCCCAGGGTGTCAGTTTCCCTAACTGATGGGGTGGAGTAGCGTAAATAAACACAAAAGAAACAGAATATACAATATATCACAACCACACTATGGGCACATACTAGGATTAGACTCAACTGCAGGTAATGTCTCTCAGACTCTTGGTTGCCACTTCTATGACAATGTATCCTATAAGTACACAACCGTTTACAGATATTTATTACATTAATTCATTCCCTTTTTATTATTTTCAAATTATGTTAATTAATTATTTATACATTAATTAACCACTAATAATTCCAAATTTATATTCATTAGTATCATACCCAAAAGTCCATTGTCCCTTTAAATTGTAACCTCAACATTGCATCCCAGCAAGTTCCAACCCCTTGGGTTATAATCATTTATTTAATCATTTATTAACAACCTTATTACTTTCCCATTTTCTGAAGCATTCTTGAAAAACATTCTAAACTACTAAACACAAGAGGGATCAACTCAGGGAGTAGATGAACTACCCATCAAGTCATTACCACTTACAGATAGAGCCTAGACCCATACTCCCTGGAGAAGCTAAACATGGAAAGCACGTGGCATACACTGTGTTTCTTCTCCCATTTTCAGTATGAGGGTAAGAAAACAAGCTACCTTGGGTAGTGGGAAATGTGATGAGGATAAACAACCAACAAGAATCAACAAGCATCCAAGCATTCAAATCAAACTTGTTTCATCATCCTCTGTGTTATCCCCGACACCCCATGCATAAACCGATGCAGCTCGCCACTATAGTCATCAACTACTACCACAACCATCAGGACTCAATGCCTCCACATATCGCAATAACAATCCAGTATCCTATCACAACACAATAAGGAGAAAAACAAACATCATATCAATAGGGATATTGGCCCTTAAACAAGCAAGAGGGTATCTCAGAACCCTACAAAGAATTATATTTTATCAAACCACCAATTATATAATCCCTCTACATTGTAATTCGTAGGTTCTAACTATGGGAAACATAAACAATCATCTATCAAAAATTGATTAAACGTGCTTAATGAATCAAATTTATTAGCATCAAATTACAAAAATAATAATCAGATTCATTCAGATGTCTCTTTATCTGTAGCCAAACAATTATCAATTAATTATGTCTTTATGTGATTTACCAATTTCCATCAATAATGAAAAGATAAAAGAGAAATCATAGATGTCGCATTATCTACCAAAACAAGAGGCAATAACATATGATTGATATCAATCCATTTATCTGGTTCAAACATTTATTATGTCAATTCCATTGTGATCCAGTGGGATAAAACATGCTAACTATATAGTTTCCTGAAAAATAGAAGAGAAGCAACGAATCCCCAACCACAAATGATTTATGACTTTGTTTATAGGATAATGAGCCACACAATGGGTTACGGTCTCCTCCAACTGTGACAACTATATCCACCCAAGGATACAGAGACACCACCACACCAGTCAACACTATAGAAATTCCCATTAGGAACCTTGAGATAGAATTCCATAATAGGGAAATGAGAAACATATGGAGATAAACCCAAAAGAATGACGATAGATTGACCTTATATCGATGATTGATCGATAATGCATTGGTTACATTAAAATCAAAGGGGAACAAATCTAAGGAGTAAATTTTGATCACACCACTCCTACATGAAGGAATAGATGTTTCAAGCCTCTCACACCCACGAACAATGGGGAATAACTAAAGAGGAAGTTATCTTATCATTTTAAAAGAATTTAAGGTGTAACAGTTGAAAATACGATGAATTTTCCAATAAAAGAGGATCACATTAAACCACGCTGTCTGACATAGTGAAAGCATCCCGATACTTAGGAAAAAAAATATGAGTTATGGCCTTTGTATCGCCCTAATAGTCCTTAAAATAGGGCATTAAATGCATTTTACATCAAATGAAACGTCAAAGGGGAGATACTGTAGGAAGTTGGAAACACTATTCAAAAACTCGATATTTGGAAAATGTAAAAAGGCTACTATTGGAACCTCACTATTCTGAAAAAAACATTCATGTACCTGAAATATGGCTAATGAATGAAGCTACCATTGGTTCCTCACCATTTTGGAAACACTATTCATGAATATGAAATTTGACAGCAGAAGAAAAAACACTATTCTTAAACACCATCATTGGATCCTCACCGTTCTACAAACACTTTTCATGAACTCAAAATTTGGAAAAGGAAAGAGGCTTTCATTGGAACATCACCATTCTAGATACACTATTCATGAAATAAAAATTTGGCAAAATAAATACATTGTTAATGAACATCACCATTGAAACATCACAATTGGATCCTCAGAAATGGAACTGTTCACCTCAACCTCACCGATGGAACTATACACATCGACCTCTCTAATGGAATTGTTCACATCGACCTCACTGGGAAACTGTTCACATCGACCTCACTGATGGAACTATTCACATCAACCTCGGTGATTGAACTGTTAACATCTACGTCACCGATGGAACTCTTCACCTCAACCTCACCAATGGAACAGTTCACATCAAACTCACCGATGGAAATGTTCACATCGACCTCACTGATGGAACTGTTCACATCAACCTCACCGATGGAATTGTTCACATCGACCTCACCGATGGAACTGTTCACATAGACCTCACTGATGGACCTATTCACATCGACCTTGCTGATGGAACTGTTCAGATAAACCTCACTGATGGAACTATTCACCTCAACCTCACCGATGGAACTATTGACATCGACCTCACCAATGGAACTGTTCACATCGACCTCACTAATGGAATTCTTCACATCATCCTCACAAATGGAACTATTCACATCATCCTGACCAATGACACTGTTCACATAAGGATACCATTGACATCGTTCACAAAAGGTTACTATTGCATTGTTCACCTAAGGATACCATTTTATTGTTCATCTGAGGCTACCATTGGGAATGTTCACCAAATTGGAAATCTGGCAATGTTTTGAAGATAAGTCACCCTGACCTCCCAAAACACCTCCGACACCATATGTTCACAATGGAAGAGACCATAGAGATCTGTGCCATTACATCAGATACCTCTCCAAACATTATCGTCCTCGAGAATTCCTAAATTTCCTAAAATGATACAAAAAAGATGTCTGAACAAACCCCCATAGAGATACCTCTCAACAGAGAGGAATACATAAGAAGTATCCATAGAAATCCATATCATAAACACGAAAGGTCTATAACAACAAAGGGGACATCATAATATGAAAAGAGTTAAACAGAAAACAACTCTGAGTACTAAGCATGTATCTGTGACTTATGTTCCCAGGTACTCTCTTCCATGCCACCATGTCACCCCAAGTCACAAACCAAGGGGATAGAACACCTACACAATACCTTCTCCTTGAATTCTTGGATCTCCAAATGTAACTCCTCAAAGGGTGCACCATCATCAACAAAGATCTCTCCCAAATCGATGTCATGAGATTCAGCATGAAGATAACGACATTGCTGGGATACATAAAGAATATCATGAATCTTGCTAATCTTCAGGGGAATTACAACCCGATACAACACAGTTAAAATATGGTAAAACACCCCGAAAGGCCCAAGAAACCAGGGATAAAGCATACACCCATGACCAAACCATCGCTTCCCATGACGTGGACACAACTTCAGAAACACATGACCCCCAACATCAAACTCTAACGGTCTCCTCATTTGATATGCATATGATTTCTGATGATCCTGCACTGTCTTCATCCTCTGACGAATCACTTGAACCATCTTTATTGTATTCAGCACTAGTTCCGGTCTGAGAATTGCTGACTCTTTGATCCTAGTCGAGCACAACGGATAACAGAATAGTCGGTCATAATAGGTTTCAAATGGAGTCATACCGTTGGTGGAGTGAAGACTATTGTTGTAAGAGAAATTCAGCAAGGTTAAGTGCCTCATCCATGAACCTCCAAAATAAATGACACAAGATTGCAACATGCCTTCAAGAGTCTGGATGGTTCACTCTATATGACCATACTTCGAGGTTGAAAAACAATGATAAGGCATAGATGAGAACCAAAAGCATACTAGAGACCTCTCTACACTATATAGGTAAAACAAGGATCTCGATTATAAATGATATTCCTTGGGATTCCATAAAGTCTCACCACCGACTCCAAATATTGCCTCGAAAAAGAATCAACTGAGCTTGACTCCTTGATCTCAATGATGTGGGATGTTTTTTTTAAATGATCCACTGCCACCCAAATAGCATCATGTCCTCCCTAAGCTCGAGTTAAACCAATAAAAATTTCCAATGAGATGTCCTCCCACTTTAACTGAGGAATATCTAACGGTTGGAGCATACCTCTAGGAACACAGTGTTCGGCCTTCACCTTTGAGCAGACCAAACATTGAGACAAAAACTCCACAATCGCTCACATCAACCCAGGCCACCAAAATAAGCTCCTCACGTCTTGTTACATTGTTGTCACACTAGGATGCACCGCTAAAGGAGAAATATGGAACTCTCATAGAACTCTCTCGTGCATCATCAACGTAACAAATATCCTTCTAAGATAAAACACTCTCTGTTGTTCATCCTCAGACCAACCATCATGGGTTTCTCCATAGACAACTTGGTCTCTCCAGACCACTACTTCTAGATCCCCCAACATGGATTTATCCACCTGTTGCACCAGAGATGACTGCACCAACATCTGAAAAAGACAACCTCTTCCCCCAAATTCTCTCACATCGAGATGTAATGATGACAGTTATTCTATTACACTACAGGAGTCGCTGGATTCAAGCACAACATCAATACGTGACTTAGGACCCAGTGTATCAGCTACATCCTTACCCTTTACATGTGTATATGATTTTTTGAAATCATATTCCTATAATAACTCCATCCCATGAAGCTGTCATAAGTTCAAGTCACGCTGGGAGAAAACTTACCTCAAACTCTTATGGTCGGTGAAAATCACAAAGCACTCACCAATGAGGCAATGTCTCCAACATTAGAGATAACACTATAGCTGCCAACTCAAGATCATGGGAGGCATAGTTATTTTCATGGGGATGAATCTTTCGAGACCCATAAGAAACAACTAATCTCTACTACATCAAAACACATCCTAACCCCATATGCGAAGCATCACCGAAAACATAAAACTGTACTCCCTATGCCGGTAGACAAAGAACTGGAGAATTGATGTTATTAATATTCTCATAACTTATTATACACTACCATTACTGATTTTAATTAAATGGGAATAATTTTGGTGAAATATTACTATTTTAATACTAAGTTTATTTTTGAGCATTTTTAGAAGTAGTTCAATTGAGTTAGTTTACTATTTTATTTATAACTCTCCCATAAGTATCCAAATTGTCTGGTTCATGTTTTGTAGGATTCTTTTTAGAATCTAAAACATTTATTTTGAAGGGATCATGATCCAATTCTTCCATTTCAAGGCCAACATGGTCCACACAAGAAGGCCTACAGAATCTTTGAAGAAACTGGACCATCCATGAATATTTAATAGCTGGGCTCAATCAAGATGTACAAAGACCATTATTCTCATCAAAAGTTCGGGGCACAATGTATTGAGTCTTGGATAAAATATTCAAGTCCTAAATCCAAAGACATGGGGCCCAACTAATTCATTTAAGCTATTCCCACCATTCAGGCCGGGAAATAATATCAGTACATTATTCATGCTATATCTCTTGAAGTAATAATCAAATAAATCTAAGATTTTTCAGTGTGAAAGAGGAAAATTATAATGTCTAATTTTTTGAAGAAATTGTTCGGATTTTAATGAATCTTCCTAATGATAAATCAATTCACATTTCAGCCTTCTAGAAATTATTGATTGAAATGGATTTTTTAACTTCGTTTAATCAAACATCCATTACATTGTCTCCATAAGTCCAAATGACTCCAAAGTTTTAGATAAGACTCCTAACATTATTGTCTACAACTTCGGAGAAGAGTCTATATCGATATTAGGCTATCTGAATATCCAACTTTGCGATTCAAGTGGAGGTATAGATTTGGAATGCCAGCAGTCCACTTCTGTGGGCTATAAACACTCCCCCTCCTCTCCTTCAAAGGGGTTATCATTTCAGAAAATACGAGCTCAAATTGGCATGACCTATGCCTTTACATGGTATTGGGATGACCTTACATAATCATGTTTTCACTTGAAATATCTTTCATCCATTCTTTGTTTCCTTTTACTTTTGTGTTCTTCATTATTTCCTTCTTCTAAGTCTTTTTTTGTAATTCTGTTTTAATGCATGTTTATTCTTCAATATATTTTATTTACATTCACCTTCATTTTTTAATATTTATGTTATAAAGATAGTTTAAATATAGTTTAATCCCATTTTTTATTTTTCTTTCTCAATCAATCTAATGTTATTTTTTAATTATCATCATCATTTGTGTGGGCGTTCGACGCACCACTCTTTTCTTATCCATTTATTTTTCTTATATTATTAATTTATCATCATACTCATTATAACAGTATTACTAATCATTTCAATGGATGACTAAATCTATCACTGGGGCTAGTTTTAATTTAGGTATGTTAAGATATTGAGGGATTTTTCTCGATGACTATTCTATGAATTAACATTGTGTATATTGGACTTAACATGTCATGGATTAATGACTTGTTTTGTTTAATGAGTGGGTTCCATGGATTATTGGAACCATAAAATACACTACCATAAAAAACATATGATTAATATTATAACACTAAGTTATGTTAAGGCTTGGATTAAAGCCTTAACACTTGGGAATTCCAATCTATATCAATTTGTGACATAAGTGTTAATTTAATGCAATATAAAGCAAGGATCAAGGATATCACAAGATTTACTGCCTGATGATGAACTCACCCCGATCATTACTAAATTGATAAATCGATAAATAATTTCAATTTAGCTCTAAAAACTAACCCACAAATCAAAATAGAATCAAATTAATATGAAAGACTATTTGAAAGTATCATCAACGATGATTCGACCCGAGTGATGCTATACACATTAGCAGATCATCAAAACTTTAACCGGTCGATAGGTGAAAATCTACCGTGATTTTGAAGGGTGTCATTGACAGTTTGTTCATTTATGTAGTCATTTGTTTCTAGTTATTGTAAAAAAACTAAAAAAATTGAAAAAAATTGAAACAAAAACACAAAAAACCCGCCTTCTCATAATAATCATAAATGAAAAATACAAAAAAAAAATTCTTCCAATTTCTTCTAAAATCTTTTTGATTTCCCCAGAGCCACCCAAGAAATCCCTCTGATTTTTTGACCCATAAATTGCGTGAAAATATCACCAAACATAAGAGAAACATAGGAGATAATTAAATAATTCAAGAACAAGTCCTTGTACAACTAGTTGAATTAGAAATGGAAAATCCTAGGGAACAAACACTTAAAGAACATACTACCCCTGATATGAATTACCAAAATCTTAGTATTCAATATCCAATCATAGAGGCTGAATTCAAACTCAAATCAGGTTTGATTCATCTTCCTCCTCATTTCCACGGGCTATCTGGTGAGGATCATCATCTCCACCTTAAAGAGTTCCAAGTGGTGTGCTCTACCATGAAGCCTCAAAGTGTTTTTGAAGAACAAATAAAACATAGGTAATTAATTTTCTTCCTAGATGACTCCTCCAAGTTATGGATCTACTATCTTCCTCCCAGTTCCATAACCACATGGAATGAAATGAAGGGACTCTTTATAGAGAAATTCATTCCTCCTTATCTTACTGCTTCTATCAGAAAGGAAATAAGTCGTATTCATGAATTCCAAAGTCAATCGATCCATGTGTACTGGAAGAAGTTCAAAAATATTATTACAATCTATCAAAATCATTAAATCCCTGACCAACTCTTTATCCAATATTTATATGAGGGGTTTTTGTAAATGGAGAGAACTCTCATTGATTCTGCATATGGTGGTGCTCTTGTTGATGAAACTATTGCAACTTCAAGAGATCTCATATGAAACATGAAGGTGGACAGAAAACATTTCCATAATCTATCACTTCCTCATGTAAAACAAGTCAAATACAATCAATCCATAGAGCCGAAGAAGATGACCAAGTGGATGAGTTAACTTACAGGTCTTGTGCGATAACTAGATGTGGTGTCCAAGGACATAACCGCATATTCTCCACAATATATGTTCCATTGACCTATCAAGAACTGTGGAATCTGTAGCTCCCAATCTCATCCACCTGACACATGTTCGCAACTTCAATAGGATCAATCTGATTCATCATGACCAATGGAGCTCAATGCAGTATATGCTCTGCAGAACCCCAAACTTCAACAATCAGGTCAGTTTGTTAGAAACATCAACCAACCACATTCTGAGACCTTCTCTTCTACATATAACCGTAACATGAGATATGGAAATCCCATTTATCTTCCCCTTCAATACACTCATCAAAACCCAAACCAATTCCAATATAGTCAAAGTGTTGGTAACTTCCAACAACCTTACCCATTTTTTCCTCAACCTCATGGGTTCAATCCTCATCTTCCTCCTCCTGAATTCCACTATCCTAGTGAGCCTTCCCAATTCCCAACCCAATTCAATCTCTTTACCAAGAACCAATGAAAACCAAATTGGTCAACTTCCATCCCACCAAATCCAGCATCAATAATAAAATTCATCCAAACTCCCTACTCAACAATTTCCCAACCCCAAGGGTAATGTTATTGCAGTTTCACTTAGATCTGGAAAGAAAATTGCTATGTCTCAAGATAAGTCCTCTAACCCTCCTTTGAATTTTGACCTAAAAAATGAAAAGAAAAATAAACATGAAAAGGAATCTGAAAAAATTCCCTCACCTTCTTCCATTCCACTTAGGAACCAAATTCCTTTCACCAAGTCATTTCTAAGCCAAATATGTCCATTAAACCCGATCCTAAAATGCTCGAATTTTTTAGACTTGTTAAAGTGAAAATTCCCCAATTATATGCCATTAAATAAATTTATAAGTATGCAAGAGTTATCAAGGAGTTGTGTACCCATAAGAGGCAACATAGTAATTTTGAAAATGATTCCACCCAATAGTCTATTCTCATAAAGTGAAAAAATCTAGGGACCTTTACGGTTCCATGCCGAATTGGATGTTCCATATTTTATGATCCACTCATAGACCTAAGAGCCTAAATTAATGTCATGAACAAATCCATATTCTCCAACCTTGGTGTATGTCCCTTATATCAAATAGGTGTTTTAATTCTATTGGCCAATCGAAGCACTACCAGTTCTGACTGTATAATTGTGGATGTCCTTGTTCGTGTGAATGATATTTTCTTCCCTACTAATTTCTATGTCCATAACATTGAAGGTTAGAAGAACTCTTCATGATCTCCCCTAGTTTTATGAATACCATTCCTCATGACTGGTAGAACTAAGATTGATTTCCATTGAAGTATCTTATTTATAGAATTTGGGGGACAACTGGTTGACTTTATTATTTTCCATTCCATACCATAACCATATGAGGATCACTCTAAATTCTCAATCCATGCTTCTGAGTACACTTCTAAGATTCAATTGAACCCCAATACATCATGTTATTCAAGTTGAAATGATAAAGGATCTTGTGAAATCTGTACTATGATTAATCATGTCATAAAAGGTGAAGTATATGTATACCTCTCATTCATAGACTCCATCAATCTAGTGGAATATGAAACGCTCTTGAATACCACATCAACTCTGATCCCTACTGTTCCACCGTGGAATGTATCACAGAACATTAATCTAAAGCAATTGAAGTCCCTTCCTCCATTCTTGAGTTGTTAAACCCACAAATGAAGGATGAGACTGATCTGAAACCTCTTCCAGAACACATGAAATATGCATTCCTTTTCCATGATCATTCTTATCCTTTCATTATTTCTTCTTCACTTATAGAAATTTAGGAGTCCAAACTTGTTCAAGTGTTAGAGGAAAACAAAAAGGTCTTAGGCTGGAACCTAGATGACAGACCAGAAATCAACCCTACTATTTTCATTGGTCATATCCATCTTGAGGAATCATCCAAACCAAGTAGAAAACCACAAAGAAGACTCAATCCACTCATAAATGAGGTAGTTAGGGGAGAGATCACCAAGATTATTCAAGATGGTATTATCTACCATGTTTTTGATAGTGAATGGGTTAGTATAATTCATGTTGTACCTAAGAAAGGTGTGATAAATATTTTAACAGATGAAAATGGGGAGGTAATCACAATTAATGAAAATAAAAAATGGCTTGTGTGCATTGACTACCGAAAATTGAATATTGAAACATGATAACATCACTACCCTCTTCCATTCATTGATTAAATGCCAGAATGGTTAGCCAGAAAGTCACACTATTTCTATCTTGATGGATACAATGGCTACATCCAAATCTCAATCACATTTTAGGACTAACAAATGACTACATTCACTTGCCCCTTTGGAACATATACATATTGGAGAATTCCATTTGGCCTTTTCAAATCTCCTGTAACATTATAAGGTGTATAATGAGTATCTTTTCTGAATTCATTGAACACATAATGGAAATATTCCTAGATGACTTTAAAATTTATGGTGAGTCATTTGAATCATGCATGCATTCTCTCTCTAGTCTTTCAAAAGTGTGTTAATTTTAACATTGTGTTAAATTTTAAAAAATGTCACTTCATCGTGGAAAAATGTATTGGACTACGGGAAATAGTTTTAAAATATGTTATTGAAGTCGATCATGCCAGAATTGAAGTGACCCATTCACTTCTAGAAACTACATCGGTTTGAGACATCAGGTCCTTCCGTGGTCTTGTAAGTTTCTATCGGCGATTCATCGATAAATTCAGGAGTATTTCCCTCCCACTAACATGGTTTCTCTAAAATGAGGTCACATTTCATTTTGATGTGGTTTATAAGAGATCCTTTGTTTAACTGAAAACTGCCCTTACATTTTCCCCAATAATCTAATCCTCAGATTGGTCCTTTCCCATTGAGATAATGTGTGATGCTTTTGATAGAGATGTTATGGCTGTTCTTGGTCAATGAAGATAAAAAAATTTCATGTAATCTATTATGCCTCAAAATCATTGGATGAAACTCAATACAAATACACTGTGACTAAAAGGGATCTTTTAGTGGTGGTTTTTTTACTTAAACAAATTCTAGCTCTATCTCTTAGGTTCCAAAATCATCATCTTCGCAGACCATTCTGCTATAAAGTTCATACTCAATAAAAGTGATTCCAAACAAAGGATAATAAGATGGATCCTAATGATCCATGAGTTTGACCTTCAAATCAAAGTTAGAACATGAAAAGAAAATCCTATGGCTAATCACTTGAGTAAAGTTTTTAATTCTTATCATTCTAAAATAATTGATCCAAAATGTGTGGTTGGGCACCTTCCATCTCTCACTCCAAAAATACCATGGTCTGTTACAATTGTAAATTACTTGGTTTCTAGTGTTTTTCCAGAAAAATTGTCAACGGAACATAAAATTGAAGATGAAAAGTGATTAAAAATTACACCTTTTGGAAAATAATAAACTTTGGAAAATACAGGCAGACATGGTAATTAGGATATGTGTTGATGAAAATTAACATTCTTCTATATTATAATTCTGTTACTCAATGCCTAGTGGTGGCCACTTTGGACCACAAAGAGCCTCCCAAAAGGTCCTAGAGTCTCAATTATTGTGGAATTCACTATTAGAGGACTCACATGAGTTCTGTCCATCATGTACCACTTAGCAAAAGTTTGGAAAAATTTCAAATTGAAATGAAATTCCCCAAATTCCTTTAATTTTCTATGAGATCATTGATTTTGGGGCATCGATTTCATGGACCATTCCCCCATTTTAATAGATTATGATACATTATTCTTGTTGTTGATTATGATTCTAGGTGGGTCGAGGCCAAAACCACTTGAAAGGATGACTCACAACATGTTAGTGACTTCCTAAAGACACACATATTCCACCTGTTTGGCACACCACGTGCCGTGATAAGGGACTTAGGAACCCATTTTTGTAATAGAACCATGTAATGTCAATTGAAAAGGAATGGTGTTTTACATAAAACATCAACTACATATAACCCCCAAACAAATGGCATGGCTGAACTTTAAAATAGAGAAGTGACAAGAGTTCATTAGGGAATTGTAAAACCCACAAGAAATGACTGTCCGGAAAGACTTGGTGAATCACTTTTGGATTATAAAACTACCTATAAAACACCGATTGGGATTTCTCTTTTTAGGCTAGTTTTTTATAAAGCATATCATTACCAGTTGAAATCCATCATAAGACTTTTTGGGAAATGTAAACCTATAATTTTTATTGTGAATAATCTAGTGAAAAAAGATTGTTTGAATTGGATGAATTCGAGGAGATTCGACATGATTCTTTTGAGAATTTTAATATGTACAATGAAAAGGATAAGGTATCCATGATAAATACATCCTGATAATGTTATCCAATGAAGGTGAAAAGGTATTTCATTTCAATTCTCAATTTCCTCTTCACCTAGGTAAGCTTAATTCTCATTGGGATGGTCCATTTGTTATTACTAATGTTTACCCATTTGGTGCAGTGCAAGTCCCAGTCCCCTCTTTTAAAAGGACATTCATTGATATTGTGCATCGGTTTAAGCATCACCATGAGAGGTCACACAATCCTGGAACCACAACGACATCCATCGAATCCCCAACTTCAGTAGTCAACCCACCACTGGAAAGAGATGAAAACCCACCAATCCAAACTATGGGGAACCTCTTTCCCTTTAACTCCTCTTCTCTCTATCTATCAATATCTCTTCTTCCTCCCCCCTTATCATTTTTTACCACATTCCTCCTCATAGTTTTGTATTTACTCTTCCTCTTTTGTGTGGGTGTGTCTTTATAAAAAACAAAAACAAACCTAACAAACAAAAACCAAACAAAAATATAATAATAATATGAAAAATAAAGAGTCATTCTTACAAACAGTCCAATATTCAATTTTTTCCCACCATTTTGTGGAGTCAAAATACATGGTTTCATCTAAAAAATTATGTTGTTTCATCATAAATTTGGATAAATAATATTGTGTCAAAACCAAAAAATTTTGAAAGCTCAATTTTAGATTTGGAAAATGATTTTCCCCACCTGTGAGGAATAACATTAGCTTTCATGTCAAGGCTACCTATGGCCATATTCTAAAAATGTCTGTTTTCACAACCATTTGTTAGTCTTGAGTTTGTGGACCTTCTAGTTGAATTACCTACTTTAATGTGCATTTATATGATAGAGGGTTTTTATGAACCACATGAGAATCACAATAGCCAAGTAGCATCCAATTTTCCTTACATTAATCCTCTTTTTGATATCCCTTCAAGCCTCAGCAAACTTTTTATTTGATAGACAGATTACAAGCCAAATACCTTTTCCCGTCCAATATCAACATGTATTTTCATTGCATAATTTTTTGAAATTAATGTGTGGGGGGGATGTATTTCATATTGAGTACCCCTTATTGATTTCACCATGTTATCATATACTTGTGGGAAATCATCCATTTCATTGTGGGGAAGAGGTTGTCATTTATTTTGTTTTGGGGAATGTAATGTACTTTCATTTATGTAAGTTTATAAATGTTATTAACAAGTGTTAAAAAAAATCAAAATAACAAATAACACAAAAAATTGTTGTGTCTTGGGTAGGTCAAAAATCAATCTTCCTCAACCATTTATCTTGTTATAAATATTAAAATTAGTGTCCCAAAGGGATCGATCATGGGCTGGAATATGAGTCTGAGATCCATTTCATGTACAAAATTCAATAAAAATACAAAAAGAAAAAAAAATGATGAACACTTATGTCATTGGAATAAGTTTTGTGTTTTTTAAATATTTCATCTTCTCATCTCCTTAAAATATTCTTCCTCTCTTGTGTATTTATTCACACAATAATTCCCTTGTAAATACGTGTTTTCATTTACTTCCATTTCTCTTTTAAAAAAATGTGCATTTCTTTTTAAATGTTTGTGTTTTACCCAATTTTCCTATCTTATGGATATAATCTTCCTACCATCCTATAGCCACAAAGACCCCTAAAAATACATCTTGATTTTTGTGCATTTTAGGATAGGGAGTGGAAGCTAAGAGGTCTTACAAACTCTAAAATTTTCACTTTTGGATTCTAATTGAGTGAAGCTCTATAAAGTAATTTTATCATCTCAAAAGGAGTATGTTTCGTGCACTACCAATTTCCATATCTATATTTGAGCATGAAGAAATGAATTTTTTTTGGAAAATTGTTTCTATAACATCTTGTGGTATAATTTAATATGGATGAGTGATATTGTACAAACCTCCCTTATTAGGGAAAAGATAATTTTAATATTTGATGGTGCGTGCAAATGATTTTTGTCATGTTTTTATATTTGTTCCACATGAGGACATTAGAAAGAGAATGGGGGGGGGGGGGCGAGTAAATGTTATTAATATTTTCATGATTTATTATATACTGTCTTTTTTGATTTTATATGAAATGGGCATTATTTGTGTGAAATATTAATGTTTTAATACTAATTATAATTTTTGATCATTTTTAAAAGTAGTCCAATTGAGTCAGTTTAATATTTTATTTATAAATCTCCCCCAACTGATCAAAACATAGCGTTTCTTGTTTTTTAGGATTCCTACTTCATTATAAGACATTTCATTAGAAGGAATCAGGGTCCAATTATTCCATTTGAAGGCTCATATGGACCACACAAGAAGGCCTATTGAATCTATGATGAAACATGACCAACCATGAAGATATAGTTTCTAGGCTCAATAAAGATGTCCAAATTCTTAAATTCTCTCGAACAATTCAGGGGGCAATTTAATTAGTCTTGGATAAATATTTCAAGGCCCAAATATAATGAATAGTGTCCCACCTGATTCATTTAAACTCATCCCACCATTCAGGTCATGAAATAACACTTGTACAGTATTCATGACATATCTCATGATGTAATCATTAAATCCATATGAGAATTTTAATTGTTAAATATGAGATATAGGTGGACAATATTGTTGAAGAAAGTGTTTGTATTTGAAGGCATCATCCTTTTGATAAACCCATTTACATTTCCGCTTTATAAAAAGTATGGATTGAAATGGAAAGTTTAACTTTGTTTAATCAAACCGCCATAACATTGGATCCATAAGTCCAAACTACTCCAAAATTTGAGATAATTCTTAAAATATTATATTGTAAAACTTTTAATAAGAGTATATCTCTATATTAGTCTTTTTGGATAGTGAAATTGGAGATTAAATTGGAGGGACAGATTTGGAAAGCAAACTGTCCACTTCCTTGGGCAGTAAACACATCCCCCTTCTCTTCTTCAAAGAGGTCGGCATTTCATAAGAGTGGAGCACATATTTCCACGACAAAATCATTCCTAAGGTATTGGGAGTTCATACCATACTCATTTTTCACTTGATAGATCTTTCCTTCTCTCTTTGTTTCCATTTACTTTTGAGTTCTTCATTATTATTATCTTGTATGTCTTTTTTTGTAATTCTATTTTAATGCATGTTTCTTATTAAATATCTCTTATTCTCATCCACCTTCTATAGTTTAATATTAATTTTCTTAATATAGTTCAAATATAGTTGAATCCCCTTTTTTATTTTTCATTCTCTAACGATCAAACGTTTGTTTTTAATTATCATCATCGTTTGTGTGGGTGTTCAACGCACCACTCATTTCTTATGCATTTAATTTCTTTATATTATTAATTTATCATCATAATAATTAAAACCAGATTACTAATCATTTCAATGGATGTGTAAATCTCTCTTTGGGGTGAGTTTTAATTTAGGGGTGTTAAGCGATGGAGATATTTTGCTCGATGAGTATTCATTGAATTTACATGGTGTATGTTGGACATAACATGTCATGAATTAATGACTTTTTGGTTTAATGAGTGGTTTCCATGGATTATTGGAACCATTAATACACTAATATAAACAATATAGGAGTATGATTAGAACACTAAATAATTTTAAGTCTTGGATTAAATCCTTAACACTTGGGAATTCCAATCAATGTAAACTTGTGACAAGGGTGTTAATTTAATGAAATATAAAGAAAAGTTCAAGGATATCACAAGCATAACTATGTAATGATGAAATCACCCAAATAATTATTAAATTTTTAAATCCATAAATCATTTCAATTAAGAACTGAAAAAACCCCTAATCCAAATACAATCAACAAAGATCTAAAGAATATTAAAATATATAATCACTGAGGATTCGATCCGAGTGCTGCTGCATCCATTAGCAGAGCATCAGAACTTTGACCAGTCGATAGGCGTCAATTAGGCACACTTTCAAATGGTACCATTGTCGGGGATGATGCTTTATGTAGTCATTAGTTTCTAGTTATTGTAAAAAAACCCAAAAAACATAATTTTAAAAAATGAAAAAAACACCAAGAAAAACCTGTCATCCCATAAAAACCATAAACGAAAGAAACAGAAGAAAAAAACCCATATTCCTAATTATTCTAAAATAATTATGAATTCCTGATAACCTCTCAAACAATCCCTCAAATTTATTTGACCCTGAAATTGAGTGTACACTTCGCCAAATTAGGAGGAACAAAAGAGATAATCAAATAACTCAAGAACATGTCCTTATCTAACCAGTTGAATTAGAAATGGCCAATCCTTAGGAAAAACACTTGATGAACTTGATACCCCTAATATGAATTACCAACCACTTGGAATTCAATGTCCAAACATAGAGGCTGACATCAAACTCCAATTGGGTTTTATTTATCTTCTTCTTCATTTCCACGGGCTAGTCGGCAAGGATCTACATCTCCACCTTAAAGAGTTCCTAGTGGTGTGCTCAACCATGAAGCCTCAAGATGTTTCTGAGGAACAAATAAATATTTGAGCATTCTTTTTCTCCCTAGCTGACTCCACCATGTCATGGATTTACTACAGTCCTCCGGGTTCAGTAACAACCTGGAATGACATGAAGAAACTCTTCTTAGAGAAATTATTTCTTATTTCATGTACTTCTTTTATCTGAAAGTAAATAAGTGGAATTCATCAATTCCAAAGTGAATTTCTCCATGAGTAATGGTAGATGTTCAGAGAGTTTTTTGAAACCTGCCCACATCACCATATCCCTGGAAAATCATAATCCAACACTTCTATTAGGAGATATTGGTGATGGAGAGAACTCTCATTGATACTGCAAGTGGTGTTTCTCTTGTTGATAAATCTCTTGCACCTATAAGAGATCTTATAATAAAAATAGATTCAAAAACACAAAACATACATACTGAAGCACATGCTCAAGTAAATCAAGTCCAAGATAATCTATCCATAGAGCAAAAAAAGATGATTGATTGGATTAGTGAACTTACAGGTCTTGGGAGAAAACTAGTTGTGACACCCAAAGAACAAACCTTATATTCTCCACAATAACTGCTCCCTGGACATATCAGAAACTGTGGAATCCGTACGTCCCCATCTCATCCAACTAACACAAGTCTGAAAGTTCAAGAGGATCTATCTGATTCATCTGGACCAATGGAGCTCAATGCAGTATAGGCTCAGTGGAACCCCAACTCTGAACAATCAGGTCAGTTTTTTAGAAACGTCAACCAACCCCATTCCGAGCCCTTATCTTCTACATATAACCCTAACATGAGATATGGGAATCCTGTTTCTCATCCCACACAAAACCCTCATCAAAACCCAAACCAATTCCATTATGGACAAAATGGTGGTAACTTCCAAAAACATTACTATTCTGTTCCTCAACCTCAAAGGATCAATCCTCCTCTTCATCCTCCTGGATTTCACTATCCTCGTGAGCCTTCCCAATTCCCAACCCAATACAATCGCTTTCCCAAGAACCAAAATAATGGTTCTCCTAATTCGGTACAAGCCTCTTCTTCCAAGAAACCATGGGAATATGAAGTGGAAGATCATGCATCCTTCACCTGTTATGGCCTCAAAAACAATGAAACCCAAATTGTTCAACTTGCATCCCACCTAAGCCAGCAGAAACGATCAAAATTTTCCCAACTCCCAGCTCAACCATTACGCAACCCCAAGGGTAATGTAAGTGAAATTTCACATAGATAAGGAATAAATTTTTTATTTCTCAAGATAAGTCCTCAAACCCTTCTCTGATTGTTGACCGAGAAAATGAAATGAAAAAGAAACATGGAAATTTTTTTGAAATCATTCCCTCACCTCGTTCCATTCCACATAGGAACTGATACCTTTTCCTCAAGCCATTTTTATGCCAATGAAGTCCTTTCAACCAAATCCTAAAATGCCTGAAATGTTTAGACATGTTGAAATGAGAATTCACCTCTTATATTTCATTTAAAAAATTCCTATGTATGACATGTTTCTCAAGGAGTTGTGTACCAAAAAAGGAAACTTATTACCATTGAAAATGTTTCCACCCAATATTATATTCCCACAATGTGAAAAGATCCATGGACCATTACGGTTCCATGCCAAATTGGAATTTCCAACTTTGATGATACACTCATAGACCTAGGAGCCTCAATTAATGTCATGCCCAAATACATATTCTCCAACCTTGGTCTAGTTCACTTACATCCAATAAATGTTGTAATTCAATTGTCTAATCGAAGAACTACTAGTCTTGAGGGTATATTTGAGGATGTCCTTGTTCATGTGAATGATCTTATTTTCCCTGCTAATTTCAATGTCCTTGACATTAAAGGTGAGACAAAATTTTCTTGATCTCCCCTAATTCTAGGATGAAGATGTCTCAGGAATGCTAGAACTAAGATTAATTTTCATTTAGACATCTTTTCCATGTAATTTGGTGACCAACTGGTCAATTTCAACATTTTACAATCCATTTGATACCCATCAAAGGATCACTCTGCATTCTCAATCCATGCTACTGAGTACACTTTTAAGAGTCAATTGAACCCCAATCCAAATTGTTCTTCATGTTCAAATGATAAAGGATCTGGTGAAATCTTTACCATGATTAACTAAGTCATAAATGGTGAAGTTGATACGAACCTATCATTCATATACTTCATATATCTAGTGGAACATGAAAACTCTCTTGAATCACAGATCAACTTTGATCTCTACTACTCCACCTTAGACATGATTAAAGAAAATGAATCTAAAGCAACTGAATTCCCTTCCTCCATTCCTGAGTTGTCTAACCCACAAATGAAAGATGAGACTGATCTAAAACCACTTCCTTAACACCTAAAATATGAATTCCTTTTCTATGATCACTGTTATTCTATCATTATCTCTTCTTCAATTATCGAAATAGAGGATTCCAATCATTTTCAAGTGTTAGAGGAAAAAAAGGCCTTAGGTGGGACACTTGATGACATACCAGGAGTCAACCCTGCTCTTTGCGTGCGTCACATCCATCTTTAGGAATCATCCAACCCAATTAGACAACCACAAAGAAGACTCAATCCACTCATACTTGAGGTAGTTAGGGAAGAGATCACCAAGATTCTTCAAGATGGTATTATCTACCCAATTTTTGATAGTGAATGGGTTAGTCCAATACATGTTGTTCCTAAGAATGGAGGGATAAATGTTGTCCCAAATTAACATGGGGAGGTAATGACAACTCAAGTGACGAAAAAAGGGCATGTGTGCATCGACTTCTGAAAATTGAATGTTGAAACACAAAAAGTTCACAACACTATTCCATTACTTGATAAAATGATAGAATAATTAGCTGGGAATTCACACTATTAATTTAATTATGGATACACCAGCTACTTCAAAATCCCAATTGCATCTCAGGACTGAGAGAAGAATACTTTCACTAGCCCCTTTGAAAAATATGCATATATGAAAATTCCTTTTAACATTTTCAATGATTCTACAACATTCCATAGGTGTATGATGAACATCTTTTCTGAATTCATTGAACACTGCATGGATGTAATCATGGATGGCATTACCATTTATGTTGATTCATTGGAATATTGCTTGCCTTCTATCTATCTAGTCTTTCAAAAGTGTGTCTAGTGTAACCTTGTGTTAAATTTTGAAAAATGTCACTTCATGGTAGAAAATTGGATTTTTCTAGGTCACATAGTTTCAAAATATGGAATTGAAATCGATCATACCAAAATTGAAGTGATCCAATCACTTCCAGAACCCGCATCTGTTCGAGATATCCATTCATTCCTCAATCATGCCAGTTTCAATTGGAGACTCATCTTTAACATTCATAGGATATCCCTTCAACTCACTTGGGTTCTCCAAAATTATGTCACATTCCATTTAGATGAGGTCTATAAGAGTGAAATCATTGAACTCAAAACTACTCTTACATTTTCACCAATAATCCAACACCCAGATTGGTTCTTACCATTTGAGTAGATGTGTAATTTTTCTGACAGAGATGTTGGGGATATTCTTGGTCAAAGAAGAAAAAATAGTCCACATGCAATCTATTATACCTAAAAAAAATTGGGTGAAACTCAATCTCACTACACTGGGACTGAAAAAGAACATTTCGTAGTGGGATTTCCCTTAGATAAATTCTGGCTTTATCTCTTAGGTGCCAAAATAATCATCTTCACAGACTATTCTGCTAAAAAGTTCTTACTCAAGAAAAGTGATTCAATTAAATGACTATTAAGATGGATCATAATGATCCAAGATTTTGACCTTGAAATCAAATATAGACTAAGAAAATAAAACCACATGGCTGATCATATGAGTAAATTTTTTATTCTCTTAATTCTGAAATAATTGATCCAGATTTTTCAACTGAGAACCTTTCATCTCTCAATCCAAAAATACCATGGTCTTACCTGATTGTAAATTACATGGTTTATGGTGTCTTTACATAAAATATTAAAAAGTTAATAAAAATTATATTTTTTGGAAGATAATAAACTTCAAAAAATCGTAGCATACATGGTAATTAGGAGATGTGTTGATGAAAATGAACATTCTTCCATCTTATAATTCGGTCACATAATGCCTGGTGGTGGCCTCTTTGGACGAAAAAGGACCTCCCGAAAGGTCCTAGACTTTGGATTATTTTAGACTTCACTCTCCCAGGACTCACGTGAGTTCTTTTAATCATGTCCCACATTCCAAAAGTTTGGAACACTTTCAATGAGAAATGTAATGCCCCAAAAGCCTTTAATTTTATATGAGATCTTTGATGTTTTGGGCATCGATTTAATTGGACCATTCCCCCCTTACAATGGATTATCTTATATTAATCGTGTGGTTGATTATGGCTATAGGTGGTTCAAGGCCAAACCCACTAGAAATGATGATTCACATACTGTTAGTGAGTTTCAAAAGACACACATCTTCCACCGGTTTGGCACACCACGTGCCTTGATAAATGACTTTGCAACCCATTTTCTTAATAGAACCATGGAATCTATTTTGAAAAATAATAATGTTGTGCATAAAAATTCAACTAAATATCACCCCCAAAAAAATATCATGGCTGATAATTCAAATAGAGAAGTGAAAAGAGTACTTGAGAGAATTGTAAAATCCACCAGAAAAGACTGGCCTGAAAGACTTGGTGAATCACTTTGATCTTGTTAAACTACCTATAAAACACTAAATGGGATGTCTTTTTTTAGGTTAGTTTTTGGTAAATCATGTCATTTACCAGTTAAAATCCAACATAAGTCTTCTTGGGCTCTGAAAACCTGTAATTTTGATTGTGAAAAATCTAGTGAAGAAATATTATTATAATTGGCTGAATTAGAGGAGCTTCGACTTGATTCTTACGGGAATTCGAATATTTAAAAAGAAACGTCTAAGGTACTCTATGATAAACATATCTTTAGAAAGGTATTACATGAAGTTGAAATGGTATTTCTCTTCAATTCTCGATTTTTTCTTTACCCAAGATAGCATAATTCTAGTTGGGAATTTTCTTTTTTTTTATTACTAATGTTTACCCATTTTGTGCAGTCGAAGTCCAAGTTCCCTATTCCAAAAGGACATTAGAAGTTAATGGTCATCGGTTAAAGCATCACTATGAGAGGACAGACAATCATGAAATGACATTGAATTCCATCAAACTCCCCAACTTCAGCAATCGACCCAGCAATGGATAGAGATGGTAACCCACCAAATCTAAACCAGGGGGCACCTCTTTCTCTTTAAATCATATTATTACTCTCTCTCTATCTCTATTCTTCCTCCCTACATCTCATTTTTTTACCACTTCCTTCCTCACATTTAGTTTATTTTATCTTCCTCTTTTATGTGGGTCTATCTTTAAAAAGAACTAAAAAAATCCTTAAAAAACAAACTAATAGTAATGATATGAAAAATCAAGAGTCATGCTTACTCACCTTCAAATTTTCATATTTTATACAACCATTTTGAGGAGTCAAAATACATGTTTCCATCTCCAAAATTTTGTTGTTTCTTCATAAATTTGGATAAAGAATATTGTGTCAAATCCAAAGAAATTAGAATGCTCAATTTTGGATTTGGAAAATGATTTTCTCTACCTATGAGGAATATCAATAGATTTCATGACAATTCTATGTATGAAAATCTTCTCAAAATGTGTGTTTTTCACCCCCATTAGTGATTCTTGAGATTGTGGACCTTAGAGTTGTATTTCATTCTTTTGTGTGCTTTAATATGATATAGGCATTTTCCAAACCACATGAGAATCACAATATCCAAATAGCTTCCCATTTCCCTTACATTTATCACTTTTTTGAAAGCCTCTTCATGCGTATGAAAACCTTTCATTTGATAGCCACATTACAATCCTAATACCTTTTCCCACTGAATATCAACATGGATTTTCATTGGAGAATTTTTAGAAATTTATGTGTGTGTGGGGGGGATGGATTTAATTTTGGGTAACCTTTATTGATTTCACCATGCTATCATATGCTTGATGACATGAATCTATTTTAGTGTGCGGGAGAGGTTGTCATTTAGTGTGTTTTAGGGAATATAATGTAATTTCATTCATGTAATTTTGTAAATGTTATTGACACCTGTTCAAAAAAAATCAAAAAAAAAAAAACAATAAAAATGGGTTGTGTCTTGGGTAGGAGAAAAATCACTCTTCCTAAACCTTTGATCTTGCTATAACTATTAAAATTAGTGTTGTGAGGAGATCAATCATGGGTTGGGAGATGAGTGTGAGATTTATTTCAATTTCATCATTTTGAAAAATTAAAAAAAAATGAAAAATGATGAACACTTATGTCCTTGGGAGAAGTTTTGTGATTATTAACTATTTAATCTTCTCATCCCCTTCAAATTTTTATTCCTCTCTTGTGTATTTCATCACACAATCATTACCTTGTAAATATGTGTTTTCATTTCCTTCCATGTTTCATTTCAAAAAAAATGTGCATTACTTTTTCTATGTTGGTGTTTTACCCCCTTTTTATTAATTTTTGGATATCATATTCCTAATGTCCCATACCCACAGCGAAACCCTAAAAAGACCACTTGATTTTTAGCACCTTATGATAAGTACTAGAAGCTAAAAGCTCTTAAAATATCTAAGATTTTTACTTTTGATTGGTGAATGAGTGAAGAAACATAAATTAATGTTTTCATCTAGAGAGGAGTATGTTTTGTGTGCCACCATTTTCAATTTCTAAATATGAGCATAAAAAAATTAATTTATTTTGGAATATTTTGTCCATAACAACTTGTGGTGGAATTCAAAATCAATGAGTGATATTGTATAAAACTCCCTGATTGGGGAAAACAAAAATTTAATATTTGATGGTGTGTAAAAATGATTTTGGTCATGTTTTTATATTTGTTTCACATGAGGACATGCACAAGGCTACGTGTGGGGGTTATGATGTTATTAATATTTTCATGACTTATGATATACTCCTTTTACTAATTCTATATTAAATGTTCATAATTTGGGAGAAATATTAGGGTTTTAATAATATGTATAAGTTTTGAGCATTTTTTGAATTACTCCAATTGAGTCAGTGTAATATTTTATTTATAAATCTCCCCATACATATCTAAATTGTGTGGTTCTTATTTTTTCGGATTCCTACGTCAATATAAATCATTTCATTAGAAGGGATCATGGTCCAATTCTTCTCTTTTATGGCCCATATGGACCACACAAGAAGGCCTACAAAATCTGTGAAGAAACTGGAATAGCCATGAAGATTTAATTTCTGGGCACAATCAAAAATTAAAAATTCATTTATTCACCTCCTACGTTCGGGGGACAATGTAATAAGTTTATTATAAAAATTCCAAGGCCCAAATAAAAATAAAAAGGTCCCAAATGATTCATTTAATCTCATCCCACCATTCTGGACAAGAAATAAAATTAGTACTGTATGCATGAAATATCTGATGATGTAATCATCTAATCTATCTGAGATTTCCCAGTGTGAAATAAGATATATAGGTGGAAGAATTTGTTGAAAAAAGTGTTCGGATTTGAAGGAATATTCCTATAGATAAACCAATTAACATTTCCACCTTCTAAAAAGTAATTATTGAAATGGATAGTTTAACTTTGTTTAATCAATACACCATAACTTGGTTTCCATAAGTTCAAATGAATCCAAATTTTTCCATAAGTTGGATTAAATTATTGTATACAACTTTTAAGATGAATATAACTTGAGATTAGGCTGTGTGAATAGCCAAATTTTCGAAACAAGTGGAGGGAAAAATTTGTAATACAAACAGTCCTCAAACTTGGCTATAAATATATCACGCTCCTCTCTTTCAAAGCTGATTGAATTTCAGAGGAGAAGATAACATATTGGAATGACCAATGCCTTTCAAAGATCTTGGGATGACTGGCCATACTCATGTTTTCACTCGAGAGATCTTTCCCCTTATCTTTGTTTCCTTTTACTTTTGTGTTCTTCATTATTGTAATCTCTTATGTCTTTTTTTGTAATTATGTTTTAATGCATGTTTCTTATTCAATATCTCTTATTCTCATCCACCTTCTATAGTTTTATATAAATTTTATTAAAATAATATAAAATTAGTTGAAATCTCTTTTTTTCTTTGGCTTTCTCAATCAATCTAAAGTTCATTTTTAATTATTTCCATCGTTTGTGTGTGTGTTCGACGCACCACTCATTTCTTATCCATTTATTTTCTTCTATTATTAATTTATCATCATACTCATTATAACCAGATTACTAATACTTTCAATGGATGATTACTTCTCTTATTGGGGTGAGTTGTAATTTAGGGATGTTAAGTGATTTAGAGGTTTTTCTTGATGACTATACATTGAATTAGCATTATGCATGTTGTACTTAACATATCATGAATTAATGAATTGTTTTGTTTAACATGTGGTTTCCCGGGATTACTGGAACCATAAATACACTTCCATAATCAAGATATGATTATTATTAGAACCCAAATTTACATTATGGTTGGGATTAAATCCTTAACACTTGGGAATTCAAATCAATGTCAACTTGTGACATGAGTATTAATTTAATGCAATATAAGGAAAAGCTCAAGAAAATCACAAGCTTAACTACTTAAAGATGATATCACCACAATATTTATTAAATTGTTAAATTGATCAATCATTTCAATTATGATTTGAAAAAACCCCTTAATCAAAATACTATCAACTAAAAAAAATACAATTAAGAAGTATTATAACCGATGATTCGAATCGAGTCCTACTATACACATTAGCAGATAATCTGAACTTTGACCGGTCTATAGACGAAAATTGGTCATGCTTTCAAGAATTTACTAACTTCTTCTTTAGATACTCCAAAGCTACTAGCCACTAATCAATCCATATAAACTCATGATCCATCCTGGTCAATGTTGTTAGAGGACTCACAACTCGAGAGAGATCGGCTACGAACCTCCTATAGTAGCCTACAAGACCAAGGAAACATCACACCTCTAACTCTATCTTGGGGGATAACCCAAACACATATTATTTAATCTTCGATGGGTCCGTAGACACTCTTTACTGGGACACAACATGAACCATGAAACGAACATCTCGATCCCAAAACTCACACATTGACGACTTCCCAAACAGCAGATGTTGATGATGAAATCACAAAATAGCGTGTAAAGGATCAACATGCTCCTCAGATATGGAGTACACAAGGATTGCATCAATTATAACAACCGAAACCATGTCTAGGAACTCACAGAACATATCATTCATCAATCCATGAACACATATAGAGAATTTTTCCGGCTGAATGGAATTACATCAAACCCATAATGCCCATGACAACAATAGAAAAGAGTCTTCTTGATATCCTCATACTTCGCACGCATATGATGATATCCGGACTGCATGTCTATCCTTGAGAACCAACTTTTTCCCTTTAGTTGATCGAATAAATCATCAATATTTCGAAGAGAATAGAGATTCTTCATGGTCACTTTGTTTAAGTAATGATAATTGACAGACAACTGCAAACTGCATTTATCCTTCTACATAAAAGAAAACTAGGGCACCCCATGTTGACACACATGGCCGGAAAAAACCACACTATAACATACCATCAAGCTATATATATATATATCTTGTATCCTAGAAGGGGCCATCTTATATGGAGACATATAGATATAAGATGCGCCTAGCTGTAGCTCGATCCCAAACACGATCTCTTGTCGAGGGGGTAATGCTACAACCACTTCTAGAAAGATATTATGGTACTCTTCTATGACTGTAGGAAAATCCAAATGTTTATCCTCTGAAGAAATCAACATCAGCTCTGACATCATGGATGATAAGGTAGAACATTCCTCTAACCCATCCAAGTGTCTCTCTCTCCATCAAACACTGCTGGATATCCATCGTTATCAAAGAACACAACCCACCCCCTGAAGAAATCCATGATATCATACACAGAATACCACCTATCCATGTTGAGGATGACATCATATAGTTATAACCATAAACATATAAAATTTCCCCAAGATCGGTCCTCCCCCAATACTATCTCATAGTCTCTACATACTTCAAACAAGTCACCTCGACCTCCAACTAGCATAGTCCACACCAAGGGCAATGGAAGCATCTCTACCTCATGTCCTAATTCATGGATATGGGTTAGTGATATAAAGGAGTGTTTCATGCCAGAATCAAACAAGGTATACACCATGGTAGAAAACAAGAAAAGGGTACCTCAAATGACATCTCGATCACCTGGAGCTGGCAATTGTAAATTATGATGTTGTCCACAACCTCCTCCATGACCTCTATGACACCGATGACGAGCACCACCATGGCCGTACTAAACTCTCTGAGGATAGTGAGCATCATAGAGATGTCCTCTGCCTACCCCATCTACCAACTGCTGATCCAAAACTGGTGTAACCTGCTATTGATCCCACAGCTGGAAGTGCCTCAATTGAAGAACCTAGAGAAAATCACCTAGTGCACGATGACTAATATGAGAGGTCGGGAACTCTCGCTGCTGATGTCCTTGACCACCACAAGAAAGACAAGAGTCCAATCCCTTGTAATAGGTTTGAGAGCTGCTACCCCCAGATAAATGAGATGCTAAGTGCTAAGACCTACCTAGGTCAAACAGAATCTCTTCTTACCTAATAACTGGTAACCCAAAACCACATGTCTACTTCGTGAGGAATCATGACAACTCCCCTCTCATGATGAACTGGTTCTGGCCAATGTCCTCTCAATGACCTATGTGCTTACCAATACCTCAATATATGTCTTCAGCATAAATGGGGTGACCTGGTGATGGATCTCTAGAAGTAAAGAATCCTCGAAATGCCTCACCATATCCTCCTCATTTGGAAACAAGTCCCATAAATATTGTAAAAGGTTCCTGAAATGGATTCCAAACACTCGCACACTGAAGCACCCCGGTTGAAGGGTAGGATTTTCCAGGAAACTCGATGGCTTCACGGTCGAAGAATAAAAATATACTCTAAACATGTCTCGGAACTCCTCCCATGATATAAGTGACTCCTCATGATCCCCAGAGAACATGAACCACCAGCTGCACCACACAACATCATCACAACCATGGACACCTAGTGCTCCTTCGGAGCATAGATTGAACTGAAGCCTATCTTGACCTCCTCCAACTAGTATTCTATGACTGAATCTGAAATGGTTCCCTATTACTTTTTCAGAGTTTGGTGCTGGAACACTCAGAGTTTTCTCCTCCAAGTTATGTTTCCATCAACCTTTACCCAGCGAAGATCTGCTTGCACAACCAGCTGGACATCTTCTATGTGATCCCGATGAGGACGCTAACTAGGATCAATACATATAAAAAAAAATAGGTGGAGCTCTGAGACCTATAATAATGAAGACTCGACATTAATTAATTAATTAATTGTTTTCTTTTATTAAATTTAGATTAGCCTTTCACATGATCTACCCATTCAAACACATGCCTAAGGAAGAATGATACATGATAATTTCCTAGGTCTCTACCCTACAACTAGTATCACATCGTTTAGTTGACATTTTAAACATAAAGGTCTGTACATATGATCATAGGGGGGACTAAATGCCTATGTCTCAGTCGGTATCCAATGTTTACATCACTTTCTAAACATGACTGACACTTTTTCCCTACCATCCCACGCAACCTCACATGTACCTAACTGTAAACTCCATCCAATCCCTCAACCAGAGCCTCTCATACCAATCTATCGTGACCCCTCCACAGAAGGTGTACCCCTCCTGGGCTGCAAATATGAGATGGTAGATAATGACCTCCGAGTCCCACCTCCTATATTCCCTCAGTTGGTGACTGGCACCAAAGGTATAGTAAACACACAATTTGGAGGCATTACCCTCTATGGGAACACATGTTAGAGAGATAGATATGATAGCCACAATCCAACTCCAAATCAGAAACTAATATAAAAGAAATCCCAAGTACACTTATGAATTTCATGAAAAGCTACTACAGATGAAAGGGAAAAAATTCAAGTGCCCCAAAAAAGTAAAAACAGTGGCGACCATGAATCCTGAAAATATCATGAAACCCCAAGAAAGTAGTAATCAGCCTAATCTATAGCCTACTCCAAGTGACATGAAAAATTGTTTTTATATACATTGGGTGTGTATAATAGTATTCTCAGTAGGATCCTCTCCAGAGCCTCTAGTGAAAAAGTAACAAAAGTATGCTAAAGCACAATGAACAATAAGTGAAACTAATTCGTCATCTAAATAGGTATACTATGTTCCCATCCTCACCATGGCTACTCTAAATAAGTAACACATACAAGAGCATACAATATAATAACGAATATCAAGTGTAGCCAAATATTACTTCCCCACTGGTTTGCTTCTTTTGGACAACATCACATGTCCTAAGCTTCTCTTTCCAAAAAGGTTTGCCCACAGTCTCCTAGGTGTAGAAAAAATACATGAAACTTGTGTAAGAAAACAACCAACTATATTAAATAAATGTAACATGTAGTTTTTAGGAGCCAAAGTATCTCACATAACATATACCATATGTCAAGCATTATACCTCAATCCATTACAGCCCACACACTGAGTAAGAATATTCATGCCATCACAGCCTATACACATTATGCCTATAGTAGTCCATAGAGAACTATTTTCAGAATATGTTTATGTGAATAAAAACAATCCATTATAGCCCTCTACACACATATATGGGGAAAACTAATCATTGTTCTAACCAGCACTGGTATCTTCCAAGAGAGGAGAGTGGGGCCAAAGGGAGTAGTCGGCCATCCATCCTCCCACCGGAATGTTGGGAAAACACCCCCATAGCTCAGAATCCACTAGGGTGTCAGTTTTCATAACTGACATGTTAGAGTATCATAAAGAAACAAAAAACGTACAGAATATAATATAGCTCACAACTATACTATGGGAAATCCCTATTCATAGACTCAACTGCTGCTGACGTCTCTCGGAATCCCAACTACAACTTATAAGATAATGTATCCTATAAGCACACAACCATTTAAAGAGATTTATTAAATTACTTCATTCCCTTTTTATCATTTTCACTTTACGATAATGAATTATTTAATCATTAATAATATATTAACAATTCCATATTAAATTTCATTACTATCACACCCAAAGTCCACAGTCCCATTAAATTATAACCTCAACATTATGTCCCATCAAGATCCAAGCCCTTGGGTTAACATAATTTATTCAATCATTTAATAACAAAATTATTACTTTCCCATATTCCCATGAATTCTAGAAAAACATTCTAAGAAACTAAACAAAAGGGGGATTATGTCGGTGAGTAGATGAACTATCCATCATGTCTTTCCCCCCAATAGAGAGTGTATATACCCATCCTCCCTTGAGAAGCTAAACATGGAAAGCACATGGAATACCCTATGTGCCTTTTCCCCTTTTTGGAAGGAGGGTAAGTAAACCATCTGCCTTGAGTGGTGGGGAAAGTAAAGAGGATAAATAACCAACAAGTATCAGCATGCATCCAAATATTCACATACAACCTATTTCCTCATTCCCCATATCCTCCCCGACACCCACATACATAAACAAACACATCTTGCCACTCTAGGGGTCAACTTCTACCACAACCAATAGGTATCAATGCCCCCACATATCACAACAGCCATCGAGGCTCACATCACTACACAAGCTGCAGAAAAAAAACATCATATCAATTGGGATCTTGGACCTTAAACAAGAAAGAGGGTAACTTAGAAACCTAAAAATAATTATCTTTTATCAAACAACTAGTTATTTAATCCATCTTGAATTAACTTATTTATTATTTTCAATTTCCAACTACGGGAAACCTAAACAGTATGTGATCACAAATTGATTAAACATGATTATTACATCAATTTGATTATCATCAAATTGCAATGTCAACAATCATATTCTTTCACAAGCCTATTTATCTTTATCCATACAATTATCGATGAATTCTGGCATTACATTCCTTACCAATTTCAATCAAGAACGAAAACATAAAAAAAGAAAGAATAAATATCACAGAATCTAGAAAAAAAAGAGTCAGTAACATATGATTTATATCAATTTATTTATCTGGTTCAAATATTTGTTATTTCAATTTCATTTCAATCCAGTGGGATAAATCATTATAACTATATAGTTGCATGTTAAAGAAAAGAGAAGCAATGAATCCCCAACCTCAAACTGTTCTTAACGATCATTATATGAGAACGATCCACACAATGTGTTACGGTCTCCTCCCCCAGTGATAACTATATCCACCCAAGGATGCAGAGACACAACCACACCGATCAACACAAAAAAAGCCCATTAGGAACATGGAGATAACATTACATAAAAGGGTAAGGAGATATAAAAGGAGATGAACCCTAATGAATGATGATAGATTATAAAAGGGAAAGGAGAAACATAAGGAGATGAACCCTAATGAATGATGATAGATCATACCTTAGATTAAAATTGATCTATACTGTATGGTTGCATCAAAAATAGAGGGGAACTATTCCAAGGAAGAATTATTGATCGCACAATGGGTTACGATCTCCCCCCTGTGATAACTATATCCACCCGAGGATGCATATACACTACCACACCGGTCAACACAAATGAAAATCCCATTAGGAACATGGAGATAGAATTCCATGAAAGGGAATGGAGAAACAGAAGGAGATAAACCCTAATTAATAACAATAGATCATACCTCAGATCAAAATTGATCGATACTGCATGGTTGCATAAAAAATATAGGGGAACTAATCCAAAAAGGAATGATAGATAACAAAACTCTTTTGAGAAGGAATGTATTGTTCGAGTGTCTCACCCCGTGAAAATGGAGGATGCACTAGGGAGAAAGATATCTCATCCCTTTAAAAGATTTAACTGAGTAGAAGTTTAATATAGGGTATATTTTCCATTAAAATATTACCGCATTAAACCAAGCAGTTTGACCAAATAAAAGCTTCCCAAGGCATAAAATAAATAAATATATGAGTTATGGCCTTTCAATCATCCTTAGATTCCTTAAAAATGAGCCATTCAAGGCATTTTACATCAAAGGAAATGTAAAAGGGGTGAAACTTTAGGATGTTGGAAACACTGTTCTAAAACTCAAAATTTAGTAAAGGGAAGAGGCTACCATTGGGACCTCCCCATTCTAGAAACACTAATCATGAACTAGAAATTCGAAAAAGGAAAGAGGCCACCTTTGGAACCTCACTATTCTGGAACCATTGTTCATGAACCTGATATCTGGAAAAGGAAGAAAATACATTGTTCACGAACCTCACCATTGAAACATCCCTGATGGAACATCACCATTCTGGAAACACTGTTCATGTACTCAAAAATTTTAAAAATAAAGTGGCTACAATTGGATCCTCCCCATTATGTAAAAACTATTCATGAACATGAAATTTGAAAGAGGAAAAACACTGTTCTTGAACCTCACGATTGAAACATCATCCTTGGAAACTCACTGATAGAACTATTCACCTCAACCTCACCAATGAAACTGTTCATATAAACCTCACCGATGGAATTGTTCACATCGAACTCACTAATGGAACTGTTCACCTCAACCTCTACGATGGAACTAATCACATCCACCTCACCGATGGAACTGTTCACATCCAACTCACCGATGGAACTGTTCAGCTCAACCACACCTATGGAACTGTTCACATCGACCTCACCAATGGAACTATTCCCATCGACCTCATGGATGGAACTGTTCACATCAATCGGACTGATGGAACACTTCACCTCAACCTCATCGATGGAACTGTTCACATCAACCTCACTGATGGAACTGTTCACACAAACTTCACCGATGAAACTATTCACATCGACCTCAATGAAGGAACTTTTCAGCTAGACCACACTCATGACACTATTCACATAAGGTTACTGTTGTCACTATTCACATAAGGTTACCTTTGCACAATTCACCTAAGGCAACCATTGCTCTGTTAACCTATGGATAACATTGGGACTGTTCATCGATTTGGAAGTATGGCAATGTGTTTTGGATAAGTCAGATTGACATCCTAGAACACCTCAAACACCATATTTTCTCAAAGGAATGGACCATAGAGGTTCGGGCAATTACATGTACCTTGAACGAGTTCATGCCTTTTCGAAAATTCAATTATTTTGAACCTTTTTTGTAATAATGACTTACATAAGATAAAAAGCATATTTATTCTTGGAATGTTTATTTTAAATATTTAAGATAGATTATTCTGATAGAATAGTTGGAAAACACAATAATTACATAATAATGATTGTGGGGAATTTCTACTATGATTCCTTTACATGTAATTTACTGAATCTGGAATGAAATATAAAGAAATAATAACTGATATTCCATTTTAAAACATGTATTCATGAATCCATCAACATTAATTCGTATTTTTTGTACTAGGATACAAGGGATTTAATTATCCCATGATTCGTGTTATAGTGAATGATATCGCTCACAAATGGGAGTGAGAGAATGATCTTCATATGGACCTCATAAAAGTGAAATTTCTCATCAACACTAATGATCTCTATGCTACACAATATGAGTAAGAGGAAACCATACAATGAAGATTCCTTAAATTAAACAATGGATTAATGAAAAAACCTTCAAATAATAACATGTTCAGAAATAATTGGATATCACTCTAGGTGACCTTGTATAACACCATCATTCATTAGATGTATCCAAAACCAAAAGGTCAACTACTATTGTGGCTAGAGTGGTGGATCTTCACCACGATGAGAAGAATGATGTTATTCAGTTCGATGGAAATTAGTAGGAAAATGATGGGGATGAGGAGGCCATTCATAAAATGAAGTGTCATATTGAATCTTTATAGTAATGTGTGGATGATAGACTCCATATGTTGGATGGTCTTCTAGTTTTGTTTTGATTCATAAATGATAATAATTATTTCACTAATAACTTATTTCGTCCTACATATTTTTGTTTTACGGTCATAATAAAACACGAAAAATGATTTTTATAGAAAGGCATCATTGCACTATTTTTTCATAATCATAGTGTCATAGTTGTAAATTTTTTCTTATTTAATGGGGTCAAGAGAGAATCTAATGATTTCTTATTGTGGCATATGAACAACCCTGCAAGAATTTCATCATTTTTGTGATAAACCTAGTTTTTTTCACAATTCTAATATAAACAAAAATTTATAAGAAAGTCTTGGATTTTGAAAAGACCACCCAATTTCTTCTTTATCCCTAACATGTTTTTTTCCATTCTAACATTACATGATGTATTATATCTAAACCATGTATAGTTCAGGTATTCCATTCTGAGACTCGAATTTTGTTTAGAGTTCACTTTGTGGGCTTTCAATATAGCGAGTATGATGTATCTTTTTGTGGGAAGTTTAAATTAATTAAACATAGACTATTTTTGCTGTGGTTTTACATAGAATATTCTAGACCATATATTTTGATATGACGACCCAAAAAAATCTTATTTGAAATGAATGTTCCAAAATTCATCATATAACTCCCAAGGGGAATTTTGATCGAATTTTCTTCAATGTATAAAACAAGTGATTTATAAATTCTGGAGGTCTATCCTATGGATGAAGTTACCACCACTTAAAAACCATGTTTTGTGGGTTAAATCAAAAAAATC
The DNA here is from genome assembly GCA_963277665.1 of Viscum album. Taxonomy (NCBI): domain Eukaryota; kingdom Viridiplantae; phylum Streptophyta; class Magnoliopsida; order Santalales; family Viscaceae; genus Viscum; species Viscum album. Next base: position 1,646,763,688 of record OY728145.1, read on the forward strand.
CATCAAAGGAATATCATTACATAGTAAACAATTTGAATCCTTAGGCTGAACACCCCATTTTTTGGATACATTATGAAAATCCATGTGTGGAGTATTACAACATAATTAAGGAAAATTTTTACCTAGAATTATTAAATTATATAGTTTTTTAGTTTTATGAATGTTTATGGGGATTTAGACTTATCTATACCATGATGGGTGGGTTTTTAATTGGAGTATTTTGGGTATTACGAGAAAATTTCTATTGGTACTGATAGAAAATGGGGAAACCACTCATAAAATTATTTAGTTTTCATGAAGAAGGGATCATTCTATAGATTACAAAGATTAAGGTGAAGGTACCATTCCAAAAATTGTTTATGTATCATATATTTTAATGTCTTGTGACCATGACATTAAACATTTAGTTCAACATATTCTGGTAAGAACATTATTCCATACAGTTTAATTTCATACAACATTGAAATTATTCCATATTGATTAACATCATATAGTATAAAAATTATTAGCCAAAAAGTCCGAGAGACAAGAGAATCCTACTCCCACCAAATTATTAATAAAAAAGTGATAAACAACAGAGAAACAACTCAAAGAAGCGGAGCCTTACAAAGCCTCGTATAAACAACACCAGCACTATCATCATGCACTAGGACATTGCAATAACTAGGTAACACAAAAGACTAGCTGGGACTGACCTCCATAATTGGTCTTTTAGAAAGAGCATCAGAAACCTAATTTTCCTCTCTGTAGACATGTGAGACATCAAGAAAAATCCTCTCAACAACCTTGTGACACTTTATCCACGCAGGTAGCATTCTCCATGGAACATTCCTAGACCGATCCTTCAGGATCTGCACAGCAACAGAGGAATCCGACTCGAGCCATAACTTTCGCCATCCATATCGGACCGCATACCTGATTGCTTTTATAATCGCCCAAAGTTCTGCTTCAATCGCATGCCCAATCCCAATGTAATGAAAGTAGCAGCCTTTCACAAAGCCCCGACAAGTCCGAAAAACTCCACCACAACCAGCCAGGCCCGGAGCACTATGAGCCTCTCCATCCACATTGACCTTCAACCAATCACATATTGGTGGGATCCATCTAATGTACTTCATCACACACGACCACCTCTCCCTGCCACTTACATGAAGAGTCTTCAATAGTGTAAAGTTATAAATATCATTGTTCATGCTCCCATATTGATGTGCTGAAGCAATCTGATTGCTTCGGTGAATAAAAAAACACCTTCCTTAAACATGGGGTTGCCATTATTAATAACCACACTATTGCGATCTCTCCAGATGTATGAAAAAAACCGAAATAGTAGCAGTAGTGAGCAGGTTTTTCACTTTCTCACTTGCTTCTATTTGAAGCACCGAGTTGAAGAATGTATCAACCAAATAGAATATGAAACAGCAGTGAAAAATGGACTGTAAATACAGCCATAATCGCGCAGCAAGAGGACATTCAAGGAACAAATGGAGGGCATATTCTTCATTACTCAAGAAAATAGGACACACTGAGGAAATATGTACACCAGTAAGTTGAAGGGAAGACTGAATCCATAATCTTTTCTTCCAGATTCACCAAATCAGCAGAATGTCATTTGTAAAAATAAAAGGCCTGCGAATTCCTTTGAACCATGAAGGTATATTAGATGCAGTACCACATTCCAGCTTATAAAAATCACGAATTAAGAAAAGTCCATTTAATGCAGGTTTCGAAACAAGAATTTCATGATTAGAATAGTCATAATTTGTAATTTCCAGACAAAAGTTACTAGGTATAATAGCCATAACATCAGCATTCCTCTGCATGTCACATATAGACATTTTCCTCCAAGATGATGGAATATCAATGACTTCCTTAAGGGGAGACGAAAGACATATAGTATTCCGGAATCTCAAAGAAGAATTGTTACATACCAGCCATTTGGATTATGCCATGATTTGAGAGTAGGTACTCCGGATAGAGGTCTACAAAGAGGACTGCTGGTAAGAATCACTATGATTATGCAACCTATGAGTAAACCTGTTGGTCAGGAATTCCAAGGATTTATCTTCATTTATAAGTCTCCATGTAAAGCTCATAATCATAGCATCATTAAATATCCTAATATCTTTCACCCCCATCCCACCAATGTCCACCGGCTTGATACATTATTTCCATGCCACCGTGACAAGTTTCCTCTAATTAATAGAGCCAGTCCATATAAAGTTGTGTATTATCCCACTTAACTCCTTTAATAAAGTTCTGGTCCAGTTATATAATGAAAACGAATAGACAAACATTGAAGTGATGACAGAGTTGACGAAACATACTCTCCCAGCTTGGGACATGGTTTTCCCCTTCCAGCTAGCTACCTGATTAGTGATTTTTATAGCTATCTCCTCCAGATATACCCTTTTTACCCTCCCCCAAAACAGAGGCAGTCCAAGATAAGTGAAGGGTAAACTACCTCTCTTCACACCAAGCCTGCTAGAAACTCTTATCTGCTTCTGTATTCGAATCCCTTCCCCAAAGACAACAAAAGACTTCCCCCAGCTAATGACCTGACCCGCCACTTCCTCATAATTTGAAAAGAGATTATTGATGCAACATATATTTTTCCAATTAGCCTTGGAGAATAAGAGGATATCATCAGCATATAACAAGTGAGAGGGTTCAAGACAATTCCTTCCATCTCTCATCCTTTGATATAACCCACTATTGACATGATTATTCAAACAGACACTCAAGTAATCCTCAACAATGGAAGAAAGTAGCCCAGAAAGAGGGTCACCCTACCTGACCCCTCTAGAGCATCGAATGAAGCCCCTAGGGGATCCATTAATCAGAATCGAGAGTCTATCACTTTTCAAAATTGAAAAGATCAAACCAATGAACATCCCTGAAAAGACATGAATTTTAAGAACATTGAAAATAAAGTCCCACCTTATTGAGTCAAAGTCCTTCGAAATGTCAATCTTCAAGGCCATATGACCATCTTTTACATCCCCACAATTTCCTTGCCTCTTCACTGCTTCAGAGTGTGTTAATATCATGAGAAGGAAATTATTTCCTTGCCTCTTCACTATTACATCCCCACTATTCCATGTAGTTTAGAATCATTCAACAAGGAAACTATTTTCTATACAATTTAATTTTATATAATATGTACATTATACTATATAGTTTAAAGTCCCACCACAAGGAAATTGTGGGGATGTAATTATGGTATTTATCTATTACTATATAATTAAATATTCTTCTATTCATGGAATGATATCCAATAATATACCATTACATTCATGTATAAGGAGGGTAAGGTTGTAATCTATGATATGGGGATCTCTGTATCCATATAGTAGAATGAACAATGGGATTGTGGTAATAGAGGAGGTATCTCCAAAATAATAAGTTACTTTTGATTGAAAAAAACATTTTTTTGGGACATTTTTTGAAATTTCAACTGGGGCATGTTACATTATAGTAAATAATGGAATCATCTGGCTAATAAACAACTTCTATGGGTTGTTTTATGCATTTCTGACTGTTGTTTTTTATATAATAGTAATAGAAATAAGTCCTAGTTAATTTTTTCATTATATTTATCATTTATGGAGGAATATTATACAGATTTCTATTTCCCTAGGTATGTGATTTTTTTTGGAAGGAGGTACCTGAATAAGGGAGATTCATTTAATAAAAAAATTAATCAAGTATTTTGTGAAATGTTTCTTGTGTTGAACAAACTGAAAAATAAGAAAAATAGTTTCTTTAGTTTTACTTCATACTCCTCGGACCATGGAATTATGGAAAATACTTGTGATACATGTTCTATCGGGACAAGAGAGTTACCACATTACTATGAAACGAGTGATAAATCATAATCAATGATCATGGGGGTCTTTGGATCAAGATAAATTATATGTGAAACATATATAATGGATGACTGCATACTGAATTTGAATCATGAATTCCAACATAATTTAATGAAATATTACATGGATAGAAGAATCATCTCCTAAGGGTGATGTTAACACTAGTTATCAAACCCATTTCATGGGATGTTTTATGAAATTACAAGTAGGGAATATTAAATCATATTAGAATAGTTGATTCCTTTGGATGAAAATCCATTTATGTGGGATAAATACTATAAATAGAACAAGTATTTGTTACTCTATCATTAGAAAAAGAATTCCTTAGGTATCATACATTGTGTCATTGGGTGCTTGAGAAATATTATGATGATCTAAATGTTTCCCATATTAATAGTATGATGTTTGGAAATGATAAATCTGGCCACAAATAAATCATTTGGATTGATATTTTTTTGTAGTGTATGTTGCATATATCTGACTCATATGTAGAATGAAGAAATCTATAATTCCTCAGTGGACACCCATAATGTGGGTACTCAAATTAATAGGTCATGTATATATCTTATTTTGTACACAAGAGTGGGGTCATATTGTAGAGACCCGAAGCTTGACGTACATGTACTTTACATTACTTTTGCGGAATACTTAGTACATTACAAAAACACACACATAAGGACCGTAATAGTTTAGTGTCTTTGGAAACTCGGACTATAATCTTCTAATCGTGGGGAAAGATCTTCAACATCTCCCATAAAGATCTTCCTTTTTTTTACCTAAAACCTTTCTTTATATCCTGGGGAAAAGAAAACATAAAAGGGTGAGCTCAAATGCTCAGTAAGGGTAAACAAAAGAAATATCAATCACATCATATTCATAAGAACATAACATTTTGGAAATCATAACCTGCAAAAGAGAGCATAATTTCATAACATGGGATAAATTATGGCAGTGGAATGTAATCACAATAATCATAACATAAAACTTGGAACTTTGTTGCATACACACATAATCATAGAGAATCATTTCTTGTTAGTCATGACTCATTGCCAAGACTATCTTAGTGGACAAAGTCCCTTTCTGAATCGAGTAACCCTCGTTTCAGTCCTGTTTCACTGAACCGGTATAACCTACCATTCCAGCCATGTCTATCTCATGAGATATAAAATCTTTACCCAATGCATTGGAGGGAGATATAGGTCCCACCCATCTCATAATGATACCATTCTTATGTGTGCCACAAAATCATAAATCATACATCATTTCATAACCCGTGTAATAAAAATGGGATTCTTAAACAACATGACATCATAAAACCATTCATATAAGATAAAGGAATTCATAAACATAATTCCATCACAACATAGTCAAATCAATGTAAAAATATGGATAGAAACAGAACCCTTTATTATCTTAGATGGAAAATAATTTTGATAAAACACTTGAATTGAATTCTTGAGGAAAATATCCTTTCTTCTTCAAAATCAATTTCTTTTCACAAAACATCATGAAATTTTAAAAGAAAGAGATTTTATTGAAAATAGTCATTAAATCTTTTAGAGGAAGCTTCATGAAAATAAGGCTTTATAAAACAGTAGAAATCCGTTCGTGCCGTATAAGTTAAAAAAACATTCTTTGTACTTTTGTCGAAAAAGTCAAAATGTACCTCGTACGAAAAACGACAAAATATTCCTTTCATATCTTTTACTAAAAACTCACCAAAGGGTAGAATTGGATTTAAACAATTGTAGGTGGATGGAAATAATATTACATATTGAGGAAACATAGATGTGGATGATAAAATACACCCCAGTAAATACTAAAGTATAAACAATCTCGGATAAAAATGAGATTGTGATATTTCCCTTACCTTAGGTCCGACTTGCTTTGTAAGTGTCCGAACCTCCTGTATAATGATTTAAATCATGTTATTGACTTATTCCAGAATCATATTCATTGTTATTATATCATATATGGTCCACTAATGACTTTATATTACCCGTTCTTTTGTAAATTCATGTTAAAGTAGCGTTTTGGGTAAACTCGTCTCATTTGTCGTTCGTGTTTTTAACTTGTAATTATTCATATGATTACTTAGATCATGATTACTTAATTCCAGAATATAAAAAATGATTTATATATATATATATTCATAATATATATTTATAATAAATCAGTAAATGGAAAGAAATACACCGTTCATGGAGACGGTAGTCCGTACGTACGCATGAACGCTGTTTTCGTTTCTTTATTGAATTGAATGGAATTAAGTAGATGACAAACATATAAATATAAATAATTCCAGTATCATTATTAGGTCATATATTTCATTAGTACTTATTATATATACTTTATAATCATTCATGAATGGATAATCATTGAGAATGAATCTCATCGCGTCGTGGAGACGGTAGTCCGTACGTACGCACGAGCGATGATATCGTTCCCATGGTCGTGGAATTGTGTTGAAGTGTATGTATACTATTTCAGTATCAATATAACTTTATAATAATAATATATAGTTACTCATTACACCTTTATACCCATCCAATTAAGGTGGTGGTAGAAAATAGATTACACCACGGCGTGGAGACGGTATTCCGTACGTACGCACGCGCGGTGATTTCCTTTTTCCGCAGGATGGATAGAAGGTTAATTAGAGTTGTTTCATATTTATAATAACATATCAGTATGTAAGTAATACTGATGTTATTACTTTGTCATGAAACAACTAAAGAAGAAGAAGTTGAAGAATAAAGAAATTGAAATGATCGGTAATGGATATTACCTCTTCTTTGAAACGCCTCTTTGAATCCTCCACTTAGGGAACTAAGATTGGTCTTTGAAGAAGATTAGGACCTCTAGGATTATTTTAGGGAAGTGGATAAGAGATTTTGGCAGGGGTTGGCCGAGCATTAAGGCTCAAAGTTGTGTGAGGAGGAGGGGGAGGAGGTGCCCTTTTATAAGGGAGGAGAGGGGCACCTTAGGAATTCTAAAAAATATTAATTTATAATAAATCTAACCCCACATAAAAACCCCCAAAAATGACTCATATTCGAAGATTAGATGATATAGGGTTGTAATCTCATCAACCAATCAAATTTAGACATGTTTGGATCTTATTTTAAACCTTATCATTTTGATTTATCCTTATTTAATCTATTTAAGTTTATTTGTGGTAATAAAATTCTAAATTTTAAATTATAACAAATAATTACTTATTTGTTGTGAATTTTCCATAATTGTTTACTTTATAACATTATAGACCATATAAATATAAATTTATAATTTTTAAATATTTTTGTGATTTTTAAACAATTTTATAATATGTTATTTTTGTAAAATAACAATAGTGTCAATTTTGACACTATTCATTTATTTGAATTTAAATAAAATATATACAGAAAATATGTTCGAACTAAAAGCTTTAATATATTAATAAAAGGTCATATGTATCTATAAAATTAGTGTATCACATTAAATAGTTCATATAATATTTATTTTATTATTTTTAAAACCATTTATTTGGTTTATCTCTTAATAAAATAATTACTACATCATTTTTGTATAATTATTTAATATACATATTTGTTGTATAAAATTTAAAATAAAATTCTATGATGAACATAAATATATTACCTTTCACAATAATACTTTTACTAGAATTTATCATCTTAAAATCACAATATTTAAATTGTTATATTTATTAAATTATGAAGGTAACAACTTTGGCATCATTTAAAATAAAATAATATAAGTGTCATAATCGCTTTTATAAGGCTCCAAATGGTCAAATATTCGACCATTGGATGCTTATGGTTTACATTTACATGTCCAATAAGTTTTGGTTAGGTATTTGTGCATTTTATGGTCACTATTAGTTTAAAAAAAACATTATTCTTGATTTTTCACTAGATAAACAATTTCTGCATCACTATTGTGTCATAATTAATGATACTTATTTAATCCCTAAAAATTATAAATAAATTTATATGATGCAGATAATTTCATTAGCTTTCTGTAGACTATTCATGTTCGAAGTTTCATGAAGTTTATCACTAAATTAAAATTAATATACTTATAAAATTTAAGAGAGTGACATGTTGTCACTTTCTTTGGTTTTAATAATAATTAAGTTATTTTCATGGAAAAATGTCCATTAAATGATTATAATCCGACCCTTAGGTGATATGGGTCTACTTGTAGTCATCCAATAGGATTTTTACATTTGTTAGGGTAATTTTAAAATATTATATTTACCCTTAATTACCCGATTTACCTTTAACTATGGTAAATAAAATTTACCGTAGTTACTATTCATAATTCCCAAAAATAAAAAGTAGCTTATTAACATAATTTGGACCCACTGATTCCAAATATGGAATCCATTTTTTAAAATTCCATACACAGAAGTTGCAGAAATTAAATTAAAATTAATCCCGTTGTCGAATAAAAACGGGTTTTTGTTTAAAACATTGCAAAAGATTGAATTGATTTAACCTACGAATTCAAGGTAAAATCAATGCTAATGACATACATTATATTAAATGGTAAAAATATATTCTATTTATACTTTAAAACCATTCAATATTATAATTTAACAACATAAGATATTACGATGAAAAAAGTTTTTTTTATTAAAATATAGCGTGTTTTTACTATTCATTAAAATGTGAAAGTTACCAGAATAATATGAAAAATTTATCCAAAGTAAATTTTTATTTCTTGATTCCAAAGAAGAATTTTATTTTGTCAAATTGAACTTATAAACATGTAAAAAACTAGATTTAAAGTGGGTGCGCCATCAAAAGGCGGCAAAACTGCATTTTTTGAAAAATACTTATTTTACCCGAAAAATTTATTTTGTTCTTATACCATGTTCTAGAAATGTGTAAGAGGAATAATAATGTTATAAAATTCAAAATTTAGTAAATACTATTCATAACGGCTAGTTCATGACAATATTATAATAATATAACATTGTTTATTAAAACCCGGTATTGTGTACAGCACACGCTATCGAGGAAGGTCGCGATTGCGTGTAATGCAAGCCAAGTCAGGGTTGCGTGTTGTGAAAGAATCCTTCGTTGTTTCGTATAACAGAATCCAACCATATTTCATTTATACATTTAATATATATATATATATATATACTCAATGTTGCGTAGAATAACCTTTATCAAAATTGTGTGTAACACGGTCCAAGAATAGTGTTGCGTATACTGCAAGCTAATACGGTGTTGCGTATAGCGCAAGGTAATCTTGGTGTAGAATACAACATAAGACATTAATGAAATTAAAATAATATTTTTCATAAAATCTCGGGGTGTTACATTCTACCCCCCTAAAAATGAATTTCGCCCTCGAAATTCGTCAGGGTTATAAATAGCTTACTATTTGAAAGTTTCTTTGATAGAAACCCACATCGTAAAAAGGAATACCAAAACTTATCTTTAAAAAACAAAAGTATGAAACGTAACGGTTACCCAAATAAACTAATCGCTGGGTTTCCACATAGGTGAAAATATGGATATGGAAGAGAAATCTAACCATCATGTTCTGATGGAGAGTGGTAGAGAACATGGCTATGGAAAAGATAGCAATCACAAAGCCATAAATTTGTGATGATCTAGGGTACCATCTGATTAATCGGATATAAGGGCACTAGGACAACATTTTTGGTTTTCAAGATCATTTCCCTAAAGTTGAAAATTTGAATTACAATAAATACTTACTTTATTTTGGTACAATCTCACTGTTGTTCATGCCTTGAACAATTTCCACTTCATCTCTTAAATAAATGAAGTTGAATTTGTTATTCGTGAAGTGTTAGCAGATCATGTGATAGAATGACGGGTCATTCCATCTTTCTCAAACAAAATGTTAGCAAAAATTATATACATAAGTCGATCTATAGTGAGATTAATCATATATGGTTCCTAAAATGAACTTATACTTCACATATCATACTGCTTAATATAATAAAACTAGTTTTCTACTAAACAGGGACTTCCTGTAGGTCAGTGGTAGGCGATAAAGTCCAGTCGCACTTCGGTTGTGGGTTCGATTCCCACAGCCTTGTCCGAAGCGATGGGCTGTCGCCCGTCCTGCAGGTTGTCCTTTTTCTAAAACTACATTACTATAACATCACATAAATAATATCAAAAAAAAAGTTCTATACTTAAACAATACTAACTTATGGTTAACATAATCCATTACAATCTTTAGGCTTATCTAAAATACTTCGGTCCAAGCTCATAGTATAAAGAAAATGATTACTTGAAATGTCGCCAACCAAGCATGTGAATACCATCATTTATCCCCCATATATCTTGTTGGTCACATTCCAATCATGTGAATAATTTAATGATGTATTCTCTTAAAAAATATGAATACCCATTAAACCTTAGTGAAAACATGAATGCTGTCAAAAGTTAACTCTTTCCACATACCAAAATCCAAAAATTCAATATACTCAAACCATGATATATCCTTCTCCTTATATCAGTCATGAGCTCATGAATACTATCAAACATTTTATTTTCTCCTTATCCCTTCACTATGTGCATATCATCTACATTCCAAAAATATCTGAATAACCTTTCATGGATACTGGTAACATTAATCAGACAACAATGTAACAATCCTTACATGTCTCTTTATTCCATAGTGCCAACATTACACATGATAAACATGTAATCATTCCACTACATTCTTAAACCATTGACCGAGCTTCAACAATTCTTTCATCTCACATATCATTTGTAGTCTCTTCATCATCATCCACATAAATACTTCCCATACGACCATACTGATTATCTTCATGAGACATTCCCTTAGGGCATTGGTTTGCATAATGCCCGTACATTCCACATTTAAAACATTTAACCATTGTTGATGTCGTAGCAATACCATTATCCTCATCCATGTTGTTAACTGAACCTTTTCCTTTGCATTTACTTGCTTTGTGTCCTTCTTTTCCACACCCAAAGCATCTTCCAGTTCCTTTGAAACATTCTCCTTGATGCCTCTTCCCACATGATTTACATAGGGGAAATTGAACTTTCTTTCCTCTATGATCATCATGAAACTCCATCTTTCTCTTATTAGCCGAGTCAGGAAACTTACCAAATTTTACTTTATTGATCATATTATGAGATTGCTGATTCGGCATAATAATGATGTTTGGATTTCCAAATCCCATTTCATTATGAAGAATATCATTCCATTGTCCATCATATCCTCCATTATCGTGAATCATCTTGTTTCCAGCCATTTTCTAAAACCCAAAAGAATAGTGTGAGAGGAAAAAATCATAATAAAGGGGGAGTAACTTCAATATCTAACATCTTAGGATTAATTCTATGATCGTTAGCGTAATTCTAGTACTATAACCTATACGCATACTTAACCTTAGAGACATCCCTAGACATACCTTAGAAATATCTCTAGGGATCTCACTAAAGTTCTCGCATCCTAGTTTCCAAAGGTTGACTAAACCTTTCCTCTGATACCAACTGTAGAGACCCGAAGCTTGACGTACATGGACTTTACATTACTTTTGCGGAATACTTAGTACATTACAAAAACACACACATAAGGACCGTAATAGTTTAGTGTCTTTGGAAACTCGGACTAAAATCTTCTAATCGTGGTGAAAGATCTTCAACATCTCCCATAAAGATCTTACTTTTTTTTTACCTAAAACCTTTCTTTATATCCTGGGGAAAAGAAAACATAAAATGGTGAGCTCAAATGCTCAGTAAGGGTAAACAAAAGAAATATCAATCACATCATATTCATAAGAACATAACATTTTGGAAATCATAACCTGCAAAAGAGAGCATAATTTCATAACATGGGATAAATTATGGCAGTGGAATGTAATCACAATAATCATAACATAAAACATGGAACTTTGTTGCATACACACATAATCATAGAGAATCATTTCTTGTTAGTCATGACTCATTGCCAAGACTATCTTAGTGGACAAAGTCCCTTTCTGAATCGAGTAACCCTCGTTTCAGTCCTGTTTCACTGAACCGGTATAACCTACCATTCCAGACATGTCTATCTCATGAGATATAAAATCTTTACCCAATGCATTGGAGGGATATATAGGTCCCACCCATCTCATAATGATACCATTCTTATGTGTGCCACAAAATCATAAATCATACATCATTGCATAACCCGTGTAATAAAAATGGGATTCTTAAACAACATGACATCATAAAACCATTCATATAAGATAAAGGAATTCATAAACATAATTCCATCACAACATAGTCAAATCAATGTAAAAATATGGATAGAAACAGAACCCTTTATTATCTTAGATGGAAAATAATTTTGATAAAACACTTGAATTGAATTCTTGAGGAAAATATCCTTTCTTCTTCAAAATCAATTTCTTTTCACAAAACATCATGAAATTTTAAAAGAAAGATATTTTATTGAAAATAGTCATTAAATCTTTTAGAGGAAGCTTCATGAAAATAAGGCTTTATAAAACAGTAGAAATCCGTTCGTGCCGTATAAGTTAAAAAAAACATTCTTTGTACTTTTGTCGAAAAAGTCAAAATGTACCTCGTACGAAAAACGACAAAATATTCCTTTCATATCTTTTACTAAAAACTCACCAAAGGGTAGAATTGGATTTAAAAAATTGTAGGTGGATGGAAATAACATTACATATTGAGGAAACATAGATTTGGATGATAAAATACACCCCAGTAAATACTAAAGTATAAACAATCTCGGATAAAAATGAGATTGTGATATTTCCCTTACCTTAGGTCCGACTTACTTTGTAAGTGTCCGAACCTCCTGTATAATGATTTAAATCATGTTATTGACTTATTCCAGAATCATATTCATTGTTATTATATCATATATGGTCCACTTATGACTTTATATTACCCGTTCTTCTGTAAATTCATGTTAAAGTAGCGTTTTGGGTAAAATCGTCTCATTTGTCGTTCGTGTTTTTAACTTGTAATTATTCATATGATTACTTAGATCATGATTACTTAAATCCAGAATATAAAACATGATTTATATATATATATATTCATAATATACATTTATAATAAATCAGTAAATGGAAAGAAATACACCGTTCATGGAGACGGTAGTCCGTACGTACGCATGAACGCTGTTTTCGTTTCCTTATTGAATTGAATGGAATTAAGTAGATGACAAACATATAAATATAAATAATTACAGTATCATTATTAGGTAATATATTTCATTAGTACTTATTATATATACTTTATAATCATTCATGAATGGATAATCATTGAGAATGAATCTCATCGCGTCGTGGAGACGGTAGTCCGTACGTACGCACGAGCGATGATATCGTTCCCATGGTCGTGGAATTGTGTTGAAGTGTATGTATACTATTTCAGTATAAATATCACTTTATAATAATCATATATAGTTACTCATTACACCTTTATACCCATCCAATTAAGGTGGTGGTAGAAAATAGATTACACCACGGCGTGGAGACGGTATTCCGTACGTACGCACACGCGGTGATTTCCTTTTTCCGCAGGATGGATAGAAGGTTAATTAGAGTTGTTTCATATTTATAATAACATATCAGTATGTAAGTAATACTGATGTTATTACTTTGTCATGAAACAACTAAAGAAGAAGAAGTTGAAGAATAAAGAAATTGAAAAGATCGGTAATGGATATTACCTCTTCTTTGAAATGCCTCTTTGAATCCTCCACTTAGGGAACTAAGATTGGTCTTTGAAGAAGATTAGGACCTCTAGGATTATTTTAGGTAAGTGGAGAAGAGATTTTTGCAGGGTTTGGCCGAGATTTAAGGCTCAAAGTTGTGTGAGGAGGAGGGGGAGGAGGTGCCCTTTTATAAGGGAGGAGAGGGGCACCTTAGGAATTCTTAAAAATATAAATTTATAATAAATCTAACCCCACATAAAAACCTCCAAAAATGACTCATATTAAAAGATTAGATGAGATAGGGTTGTAATCTCATAAACCAATCAAATTTAGACATGTTTGGATCTTATTTTAAACCTTATCATTTTGATTTATCCTTATTTAATCTATTTAAGTTTATTTGTGGTAATAAAATTCTAAATTTTAAATTATAACAAATAATTACTTATTTGTTGTGAATTTTCCATAATTGTTTACTTTATAACATTATATACCATATAAATATAAATTTATAATTTTTAAATATTTTTGTGATTTTTAAACAATTTTATAATATGTTATTTTTGTAAAATAACAATAGTGTCAATTTTGTCACTATTCATTTATTTGAATTTAAATAAAATATATACAGAAGATATGTTCGAACTAAAAGCTTTAATATATTAATAAAAGGTCATATGTATCTATAAAATTAGTGTATCACATTAAATAGTTCATATAATATTTATTTTATTATTTTTAAAACCATTTATTTGGTTTATCTCTTAATAAAATAATTACTACATCATTTTTGTATAATTATTTAATATACTTATTTGTTGTATAAAATTTAAAATAAAATTCTATGATGAAGATAAATATATTAACTTTCACAATAATACTTTTACTCGAATTTATCATCTTAAAATCACAATATTTAAATTGTTATATTTATTAAATTATGAAGGTAACAACTTTGGCATCATTTAAAATAAAATAATATAAGTGTCATAATCGCTTTTATAAGGCTCCAAATGGTCAAATATTCTACCATTGGATGATTATGGTTTACATTTACATGTCCAATAAGTTTTGGTTAGGTATTTGTGCATTTTATGGTCACTATTAGTTAAAAAAAACATTATTCTTGATTTTTCACTAGATAAACAATTTCTGCATCACTATGGTGTCATAATTAATGATAATTATTTAATCCCTAAAAATTATAAACAAATTTATATGATGTAGATAATTTCATTAGCTTTCTGTAAACTATTCATGTTCGAAGTTTCATGAAGTTTATCACTAAATTAAAATTAATATACTTATAAAATTTAAGAGAGTGACATGTTGTCACTTTCTTTGGTTTTAATAATAATTAAGTTATTTTCATGGAAAAATGTCCATTAAATGATTATAATCCGACCCTTAGGTGATATGGGTCTACTTTTAGTCATCCAATAGGATTTTGACATTTGTTAGGGTAATTTTAAAATATTATATTTACCCTTAATTACCCGATTTACCTTTAACTATGGTAAATAAAATTTACCGTAGTTACTATTCATAATTCCCAAAAATAAAAAGTAGCTTATTAACATAATTTGGACCCACTGATTCCAAATATGGAATCCATTTTTTAAAATTCCATACACAGAAGTTGCAGAAATTAAATTAAAATTAATCCCGTTGTCGAATAAAAACGGGTTTTTGTTTAAAACATTGCAAAAGATTGAATTGATTTAACCTACGAATTCAAGGTAAAATCAATTCTAATGACATACATTATATTAAATGGTAAAAATATATTCTATTAATACTTTAAAACCATTCAATATTATAATTTAACCACATAAGATATTACGATGAAAAAAGTTTTTTTTATTAAAATATAGCGTGTTTTTACTATTCATTAAAATGTGAAAGTTACCAGAATAATATGAAAAATTTATCCAAAGTAAATTTTTATTTCTTGATTCCAAATAAGAATTTTATTTTGTTAAATTGAAC
Source organism: Viscum album (assembly GCA_963277665.1). Classification (NCBI taxonomy): domain Eukaryota; kingdom Viridiplantae; phylum Streptophyta; class Magnoliopsida; order Santalales; family Viscaceae; genus Viscum; species Viscum album. The sequence continues at coordinate 1,646,779,242 of OY728145.1, forward strand.
TTATAAACATGTCAAACACTAGATTTAAAGTGGGTGCGCCATCAAAAGGCGGCAAAACTGCATTTTTTGAAAAATACTTATTTTACCCGAAAAATTTATTTTGTTCTTATACCATGTTCTAGAAATGTGTAAGAGGAATAATAATGTTATAAAATTCAAAATTTAGTAAATACTATTCATAACGGCTAGTTCATGACAATATTATAATAATATAACATTGTTTATTAAAACCCGGTATTGTGTACAGCACACGCTATCGAGGAAGGTCGCGATTGCGTGTAATGCAAGCCAAGTCAGGGTTGCGTGTTGTGAAAGAATCCTTCGTTGTTTCGTATAACAGAATCCAACCATATTTCATTTATACATTTAATATATATATATATATATACTCAATGTTGCGTAGAATAACTATTATCAAAATTGTGTGTAACACGGTCCAAGAATAGTGTTGCGTATACTGCAAGCTAATACGGTGTTGCGTATAGCGCAAGGTAATCTTGGTGTAGAATACAACATAAGACATTAATGAAATTAAAATAATATTTTTCATAAAATCTCGGGGTGTTACACATATTTATTAACACATGGTTGGGAATAGAACAAGGGGACTATGAATCATGATGTTTCTCATCAGAGAAAGAATGAAGCCAATCATTGTTCTAATATAAGGACCGCTACATTTATATAAATCATGTTTTGAGGAGGAAGGAAAATTTTAAAATTTTGGATAACTAATAGTGTGGGAACCTATATTTGATTCAGTCATGTATAACTTCCTCCTATAGGGGATAGTGGGGTCATACAATTTATTGCACTGTGGATGGTCCCATGAATTAATATCTCAACATCATTATATATACTATTATAATAATAATCATTCCAGACATAGTTCTAGAAAAAATAATGAAGTTTATATAATCATGTAATGAGGGAATATGGTGTTCATTGTTATGGTCCTGCATCCAGGGTCATAGTCTTCCCATTGTGAATTGGTAATCATTTTATACACAAGGACTCATTTTCCTGAAAAAAAATAAGGCCACATGATATATGATCGGTGTGAGAAATAAGGTGTGGAAAAGGTTTAATCCAAAACTCAATGGTAATACTCCATAAATCTTTTTTTTTTCATTTTTGGAATAATCCACCTTATGGGTGAAAACAAATAAGGTATCAAAATTGAAGGATAAGTGTATTCAAATTCTGTGGTGGGTGATGCAAGAGATTTGATTTAGGTGTCTCTATGTATCCCATTTGGAATAGAGTCAAGCCATATATATTTGTTGAATTTCTATGAAATTTAATGTAATGTGTTATGGATGAATATGAATCGACGTGAATGAATGTAAATCTTGCATATCATCCCAAGGTTGGGAATATAGGTGTCACTACATATCTCATATAATTGATTGTCATGAAATATGTATTTTTTAATGAATTGTATAGTTTAACATTATTGAATAAGGATATAGGCTTACTGATGTGAAAAGTGATATTACGGCCGGACTGAGAGATATATCCCTTGTGTCACTATGCATATGATGGAAGAAATAATAATGATAGAAATAGTTCATGAACAATTTTACTTGGGGGATTTATTTGTACATAGGGAGTGGTTTCCTTTTTAATTGTAGTGGTTGTGGAAGGACCCATGATTTGAGATTCTAGATTCACTATATATCTCATGGGAATAAAAATCAAGTCTTACATTGATCATGATAATTGTTCCCCACATCAATCAGGATTAAGCATGGAAAATTTAGAATTTATTATGTTTCAAAATGGTTTCATTAGGTCTATGTGTCACTACACTTTTAATTTTGGAGAGAATAAAAAAATACATTCTTTTAATGTTCCTTATGCACATATGATTCATACACTAACAAATAAAATGATTTTTTCCCTCAATCATGGTTGGATCCAGGAGTGGATGTTTAGAAATCAATATTATTCTCATTGGAATGAGAATGAAGAAACACATAGTTCATTATAGTATCGTTTATTTATTTTCTTGCGATATGTATATGATAGTGTTCGGGAATATATACATAATGGGGCCTCATGTGACACTATGGTGTGGTGATGATATGAGTGGGGATTATACACGTGATATTTCAATCCATTCATCCTCATGTATGATTATGAGGGAATCCTGAAATTTTACAGGGTTAGAGGGATGTGGTTGGGACTTATACCTGAGATGAAGGTGTGGATCTAAGGGATCATATGGTGTTTCTCAGATTTTGGTATTTAGGTGGTGACTTAACATTTAATGAGAGGGATGTTAACTATGTATTTTAATGTCATACGGTGACCATGAATGGTGCCTTGATATTTAAGGTTTTGTGACTGGGGATATATTTCAGGGAGTTTATCAAAATTCAATAAGGGAAATGATGACTTTCAATTTAATATCATGGGGTTCCTACATGTTGTCATGCCTTTTAATGTCATGAGACAATGACCAACTACACACTGTTCAATCATGCATCTTTAACAAAGGTCATGTGGTTTCCATAAAAAAATACTTAGAAACCATGCATTGTTTTTGGTCTTAATGGCCTCTCTATCAATTGAAAATAAAGAATATGCTCTGTTATTGTAGAACTTCTATGAATTTTAATGTCCCTCCCCAATTGGTTCAAGATTTTGAGGCTTCATTCTTGGTATCATCGAGTAATAAGGACCAATACCAGTTCTCCCTAGAGAAATGAATAGATGAATAACTTCTTGTTAAAGGCCTCAATTATATTAGTTTGATAGAATTAAAAGTGATGAATTTTGTGAAATATTTTATCATTGAGTCGCTCATATTCTTCCTATCATTTCTGGGATATCTAATCTACGGATGTCTTTTACAGATTCCAACATAGAGTATTGGAAACTCGACCTTGTTGTGTGTAAATAATTTTATTCCATATACCAGTTAGTAGTTGGTCACCCATGTAGTAGTATCCTTCGTAGTTTGGTAAACCCATAAGGCAACCAATAGCTTCTCATGACAATACTATTTATACTTTTCTACCATTATATGGATAATGTTCTTTATGGTCTTATTGAAGGCACCTAATTTCCAATTTTCATATTCAATATACCATGATGAATGGAGGGATTAAATATTGTACTACTGGGATCGTTTTTCTACCTTATAAATGTTTATATTGGTTTCAGTGTCCATCAATATTTTTTAGGGGTCACCAAATCTTGTAATTATATTAGATTTTACAAAAATCATGAATCTTTTGGTCCTAATTTCTTTGAGGGGTATTACCATGGAAAATTTTTAAAAGAAACAGGTAAATTTAAAGATGAATTTGATCATCTTCTTCCATACCTAAGGGGTATGACCCCACAACACCCATTCCCCACATAAAAAATGGTCAAGAGTATTTTATAGTTTTTAGAAAATCAAGGGGTTTGTGGATAAATATTTAATGAACCTGGAATGAATTAAATTTGGTGGGGAATAATGTACAATCATGAATCATCAAAGGCCAAATGTATCCAAATCTGTAGATTTATTAGGATCCATACACCATTACTAGTTGGAACTACATTCCCCAACATGAAGTTCTTCTATATTAGTAGTAATATCTTCTCCATCCATAAATATGATAGGGATTCCATCAGTGCCTCATTTATAGGAGACAATCTAGTGATTTGGGATGTCACAAAGAGTATAATTGTCTTCCCACAACAATTTTTATCCATAAAAGTTATTTATACTGAATTGAACCCATTTTGAGGCATTCCATAATAGAAATATTCATCCCCATGGTAGGACCATGGTACTCGGGGATATTATTGACTTCAATAATCTAATCCATCATGTCATAAACAAAATGTGAAAAAGTTCAACGTTAGTCAATGCTAATGACTATTCCATGCATGTTTGGATGTTCAAGAGCTGTAGCTAAATTCCCTAATGCATTTTTCTATGATTTCCATGATAGAATTATGTGAGTAAATTTGGGATCTAATAAAAACTGTTTTATTAAATGATGAACATATTCAATAAGGGGGTTTAAATATTCATTTATGATGGAACTATCCCTATGTATAAATTTATTCTCTTACTCAATGTCACCTCTCCCTTCCATGGGATCCAATAAAATTTCAATTAATGGCTCAAAAACTATGGTGAGTACTTAATATGTTTCCAAATTTTTGGTAGAACCTTATAATAATATGAATAAGATATGTAAAACTACATTTTCTAGTAGGATATTCATGATACCTAACGGTAATTTGATGAGTTTTGGATCTTCTATTCTCCTCTAGGCTAGGATCTTATATAATCCTTCCAAATACATTACCCACATACAGGGACTCCATTGAAAATATAATATCTCTTAATTTTGAATTTTTTTATTTAATGATGTTTTTTCTATTGACAATTCTTTTGTAAGGTAAACTACCATGTTATGGAATTTAACTTATTTCTATGGAATTTTTATTCATAAAAAACATCATCAGAATAATTCCCACCATGTCAAAAGCCCTGTTAGCAATGGATTCCTACGTATATATTTTAATGGGATATTATGAAAGACCAATTGGACATCGTGGTGCTAATGATAGTGCCCTATCTTCTGAATTGTAAATACTAATTGCAAGTTGCGCTTCATAGTATGTAAATAATAATTCTTAGTATCGACCAGAGTTCTATTGAGATAATTATCATTGTTCTCAATCTCATCATTGTACTTTTTTTTATATAATTCTTTTATTGATCATACAAGTTTTATCACATATAAAATGAAAGGATATACCTCACAGGTTTCATTAAAACTGGTGGTATTATGATTAACTTCATCCAGGTGTCATTTTCTTCCCAGAAGTTAGTTTTTCACTGATAGGTGACTCCCTTCATCAGTAGTGTAGAGAATGAAAAAAACTGGGCTAAAAAGTTTTATATAAAGAACTAGATATAAACCAAGTGTCATTAATGTCCTCTGAACTCTTTATGGTATATAGTGTTGAATTTTTAAGAATGGAAGTTTCCTTCTCGATGTAAAACGTGATATAGTGGTTGCATAAAATTAAGGTAATGAAATTTATCATGGTTTCTCTAAAAAGACATTTCATGGTGAAAACCATAAAGCTATATTTTTGTATCTTGTTCAAGATGGTCTCTAGGACATCTAGGAGTTCAGGAATTTTCACACACATTAACATGAGGCAATTAGTTTATCATTCTACAACCTTCCCTCATGAGGGTTTGATGATGTGATGCAAGACATGTACTTATTTGTTAGAAGCAATCTTTACGACAAAAGGCAATACCTGATAGCTGAAAAATCCATATTGGAATTTGAAGGATGTTTCTATTCATCTTATAGGGTCATCCAATTCGGTTATACCCAAAATATTCATCCATGATGTATATGGATTAATAACAGGTCACCGAAGAAATTTTGAGTTCTGTTATTTGAATATGGGAACCATCTTTCATATAATTCAAGTTGACATCTATAAGGTCTAAAAAAATTATTTCCCATCTTTCAACTTCATTGGTACAACGGTTGGTATCCATTTTTAATATTTTTCATCTCTAATGATGTTGGACTCAATAGGTTTTCTACACCATCCTTAATTTTTTTCGTTCAAGATGGGTGTGTCCTTTTGTCTATATATTGGTATCCCCAAAGAACTTTTGGAAAACCCAAGTGGTGGGAGGAAACCTCAGGGTCTAGGTTTCTACTCTTTCTGTAATTTTATATTATCACATCCTGATTTTGTTTCAGGATTTATACTCATCTTATTCTACTGGGGTTTTGGCCACTGCAATTAATGTTTGTCATGGACCTTCACCCATTCCCAGATTTATCTTTTTTAAATTTTTAATAATGGTGGATACACCTTCATAAATTTATGGAGAAGAATATATAAGTTCATAATAATATTCCTTATATGTTACCATTTCTATTTCATAAGATTTATTTGATGATGAATGCTCCGTATAGTTAGTAAAAAATTAATATTTATAGATCCAACTATTGAAGAAATCATTTCAGGTAATATTTGTTGTATTAGAACTTCCCATAACATTGAAGGGTAAATGAGGGAATAATGATAAGCCTCTTCATTTTATTCCATTAACATGATATCTACTTCCAACCTAGATGATGTGACATAACCTTGTTTGACCTCAATGGATGGAATGAATATATTTTCAAATCTGATTTCATTAGTTCATGGAGAGAAGAAATCCTATCTAATGTTGTTGAGATCATCTTTCACAATTCACATCTTTGATGTCGCTGAATGTGTGCTCAAATTTTGAACCAAATAATAATGGTGGTTTATGGGAATAATGTGCTCATCATTTAGATATTTTAATGTGTTTTTGGGAATCATCGGCATACAATTTGGTTAATTGAACCAAGCGACATTACCTTCTATGGACGATTTACTATCCCTAACAAATAATACTACCTAAATTTATTTTTAATCATAGGATTTTCTGGCGTCTTTTTCACCAAGAAATTTCTAAATTTCACCATAAAGAATATATTTTAGTAATTGGAAGAATGATGGGGGGATGGTATCATGATGACATAGCCACAGTCTTCCCTCCAAAACATTAATGTCAATATCCAGTCCAACTGCCTTGAATTATTATTCAAAACATGATCATTGAAAATAGCCTGTAAGTTGATTTCACCAAGATTATTTTCCTCAATCTATCATAACCCTATAACACTAGAGTGGATGTGTAAATGTGATATTCATTGAAACCCAATTGATTAAATGTTCATATTTGGATGAGGATGACTCATTTGTTTTTGTCAATAATGGATGATGAGATATCCAAGTCATTTATCATTATAGATATATACAAGGTTATGACGTGTCCTTCTATGATGGCTTCCTTGTCCATATCTTCAAATGATATGACTATGTGAAATTCTGAAGGATAATTCCCTACAGGGTAAACCTCTGTAACAGAAACCTCAACTTCAATCTCCTAAGGGATCAACAAGGCCTCTATGAGTGATTAAATAAGTTCTTTTGATAGAATAACAAAATTATGGAATAGAAGCCTTTCTAGAAACAATTATTAATTCTTCAATTCAACATTCTTATTGTCTAATGGTATGTGTTTCCTAGATTGGGGGTATTATTTTATAGGTTATTTATGAGATGAAATACCTGGACATAATATGCCATTCCTTGAAATAATATCTCATAAGGCTTCATATCCTAGTGGATTAATCAATCTATGTCTATATGCATTCCTAGATTGATTATGTGATGAAATTTCCTAAATTAAAACTTCTAGGATGATCGTTTCCTGATTGAACCTTTAATGTTTTGTGGATCCTCCATGATCCTATTGATCTCACTAAAGATATCTCCCATGAGCTTCGATCATTTGGACAGTTCATGCAGGGGATTGGTTAATTTAGTAACTTCTAGAATGAAAACATATTCACATATATCATCAACATTGAGTGCCTTTATGCTTGGTCACCAACTCAATTATTTAGAATTTAGTATTATAATAATGCTCATTTTCTGAAAATGTATCAATTTAGTGAATTATATGACTGGAATTGAATAGAAACTCCTCATTTGATGTAGATTTCCCTTTGTGGGATAGCTCATTATATACCATTTGGTGGGGTGGTGTTCATTCTTTTGGAACTGTAGGAATGAATTCCACTAAATTAAAAAATAGTTTTGTTAGTTTTACATATTCATCATCCTATTTTTTCTTCTTAATCAACTAGCCATTTCTATTTTTTGAAGACCAGGTTTTAAAGGAACCATAATTCTATGGACTTGAATACGTTATAGTGGATGTGGTCAGATGCATAGAATGATGCTACAACTACAGTGGGAAGATATCATGAGTTCAATATATAATCTAACTAACCTTTAAATTATTTAACATCTACATACAATTTAATTTATCATAATTCCTTTCATTATCAATTTATGTACTGGTGGAAGAGATATATGATACCTGATCAGGCGATGTTTTCATCTTTTCATTCCCCGATTCCACCATTTTTTGCAGGATGTTTCTAAAACAATTAAGCATGTTTTTCCACAGTACATTAATGAATAAGAAATAATTTTTCATATATTATTCAGCATCATTTTTAGTCTTTCTATACTTTGGTAAATTGATCACGTATTTCACAATATTAATGTAAAGTAGTCATGGGCATATTCATTTAGAAACGAAATGACATTTCGTTTAATCGCCAAAAAAATGTTTTCTTTTATTTTCTTTTGAATCATGATGATGATGGAGGCATTGTTGATGATACTCAAGAGGCTCATACACACAATAAAATTAAGTCTTTAGAGGAAAATCCATTATAGGGGCCTAAATAAGAGTGATATTGGTAGTCACTATCTACACCATTCCCTTTCTCTAGGTTGATAAAATTACTCAAAACATATATTTAGTCTTCACATGAAAGTCCACAAAACCCTGAAATTTATTAGAAATGGAAAAACCAACTCCACTATAATTTATAGGGATGAATGGAGTGCACATCTCATTATTACGAATCTATATATAGTAGGGAATCGCCTCTTTTAGAGGGAGTTTTAGGTTGAAATTGTATGTCAATACTTTCCATAAATCAATGAAATATGAAAATATATCATAATACTACTACATATTGTCTGAGTGGTCAAATAATATTATAATATTATGTGTTATGAAGAACTACATGTGAATGTTATAATATAGGTGTTCCCACCCTATAATTGACTGAGCTTTCAATATGGTGTATGTTACTACGGATGGTCCCAACAATGATTACATAAAACACATGGGCTTCACTGCCACTTTTTGTTCAAGGGTTACCAAAATGGGATCCCAATGAGAGATGAAATGCTTCATATGCTTATTTGGCTATCCAAAGACATTAAATATGGGGAATTTTGGTTTCCCAATGTTCAGTGGTGGAGGAGTGTAATCTAACAACTATGGGTCTTGATTCTTTTCCAGTTCTATTAGTGTGCTCCATTCCTCCATGGATTCCAATCAATATGTGAGTGAAACAAGAGCTTTGATGAGACCTCAAGAAATATATTCTCGAGTTGGATAATGTGAAGGTGTCACAAACATTGGGTCTATATATGGTGGTTCTACTGGAATCTACGACAGGTATCCCACAACGGTAGGCTTAAAAGAATGTACTTTGAGATTTTCATGTCTTCTACCAAATAGATTAAATTCCCAATCTTCCATCTATAGTATCTATGAAAATTATTAGATAGAAATGAAAATTGAAAGTGTGTTCCATTTTTATTTAGTCATTGGAAGAAAATGATATTTTTTGAGGTATTCTAGTTGGAGGTGAAATTTTATGCTGAATATCATTGCCTATTTGGTAAGAATGCAAAATCAAAGAAGTTATACAATGTTTATTTTAAATTATTTCATCTCTTACTTTTCTTGAGATAATATATCATCTTTTTAAAGGGTTAAATCCTATTTGATAGGTAGTTGAGGAACCATATGGCCTTTATCCTTTTTCCTTCTTGAATTCTTTTTGAGAAAAAAATTATTGATTATTTTTGGGAATGCAATGATTCGTGGAATGATTTTTGTTCCATGTACAAACATCTTGTTCCAAATTTTCAATGTGTTCAGTATTTTTATTCAAAAATTCTTCTAGATCCACATATGAATTGGACATCAGTAATATAGTATTTGAAATAGTAGAGTAGGTGAAATTTTCTAATGCATGGGGAATTGAAGACATTAAATTAGTTTCTATGCGAGTCTTCTAGTTTCTATGCCATATATGATTTTTGGTGTTTTACTTCACAAAACCCCTAGAGGATTCATATATTATGTAATATATATAGAATATCAAGATAGTTTATATAATACATGTTCCCAGTTAATATATGAGATTATAGGATATTACTAGTTTGGAGGATCAACCCATTATCATTTTCCATAATTATGAGAAGAAGAATATGTGTCGAGGAGGGTGTTATTGAAGTGAAAAATCCCATATCTAGGATGTTTGGGTTTGTTCCCATTCAAATTTTAAAAATAATTGGGACTGTTTTTTCAACATCAAAGGTTGGGTTAAAAATCTTCCATCCCTACTAGCTAGGGTTTCTCTTGAACAGCTGTTACATCTTCTACCACACCCTTCCATCAAATTCTATGAAGTTTTTTATAGACACGTGTTGGCTACATCCTTTGTTTTTTTTTCATGAATCACCATCCTCTGAAGATCATTGTGCTATTTCTATATATTTCGTTTTTCTAATGATGAACATTACCTATAAGGGAAAATTATATATATTTTAGGATTCATTGTAAAAAAGTCACTCAATTGAATTTATAATTTTTTTCTGATGTTGATAAGAGTTATACATGGACTATTTTGATTGAGCACATATTTGGTTTCGAACAAGGGTCTATTTTATAATTTTTTCTTGAATCTATGAAGCATTTGGTTACTTCAGTCAAAAGGATTCATGGGTTTGGGAGGATGGTAAAATGTAACACTCTTTTTTCACCCCATCCTATGATATAATGAATATATTAGACAACTATGATCATCAATCACAATATTTTTAATTATTTGAGTCATACATGTTCATGGGATCATTTATGTTTCAATTCATATCATACAACTAGAATATTCTCCATAAAAAATAATTTCAGAATGTCTATTACCTTGACTTGTCTTCAATAATTTTCTTAAGGTAATCATTTTTTTATCAAGTGACAATGATTTTTCAATAAGTTATGGTGGATTTTGGAAAAAATATATTATAAAAATGCTTCGAGAATGGTGTATTGAGGGGTGACTAAATATTATAACATGACTAGAAGGTCAAATTTATCAAATTTTTTATTGAAATTTATCATGTTATCTTCATCTTTTGCTGGTGGATCTACTATAAGGACTGATATGAGTGGATGAGTTTCCACTTATTTGATTAAAAAACAAGTTTGGTTAGGACTTACTATATTTTGTTGTAAGAATGATTATCCATGGGAGTTTTGGTGAATGTTTGTTCACATGGGGTGTATCCAAGATGAAAAGGAAATTCATATGATAATGATAAAAAATAAACATGAATGACCCTGAAATCCATGGGGCCTCGTGGTACTAGGGCCTTTTTAACACTACATTACAAAGTGTAGAATTTCCTTGACAACATGAAATACTAATGAAGTGAATACTATTATATGTAGATCCATCATGGGGAGGACTACCATGTATGATTATAGGACGGTGAAAACCCCTTTTCACCTTGATCGTTTATCTTCTTGGTGGTCCATAGTGACTATCATCAATACATGTGTTCTCATGATTTTTTGGATTTGGATAATGAAGCATAATTTCATGGTGATGTTATTGATGATGAAATTAAAAAAATTTATAATTTTCCTATAATTTTTTAATGGTCGTGACAGACCTTAAGGGTTTAAAAATATGCATACGAGGACTTCAGTAATATATTAATTTTGTAGGGAATGATTGTTGATTTTTCCTTCATTTTCACATTTCCCTGACGAGGCATCTTTTTTGTATTCCTTGTGCATGTGACTAGGGCCACATGAAAGGGGGAATATGTTTCCATTCATGAAATCAAATTTAACAATATTCTATGTTACTGGGAGAAATTTTAAGAAATATTATAGAATTTTGGCCAAAGTCTGTGCCTACCTTAGAGTGACCATTTAAAATGGTTTATTACCTCTGAGTGGATAGGGTGTATGTTCCTGATCCAGTTCTATATATATCAAAATTTTGTTTTCCCCTATGAACCTCTTGGATGAGAGTAGAGGTGTTTGTCTACTCCAGGTGGAATGATGATGAGCCAACCAATTTTTGGGAATGTTGTTATTAATCAGTTGCTCTGTTAAAACTATGATCATCTTTTTGATGTCATGACGGTTCATTCAGATGTTGGTAAATATTTTCATATCCACATTATCCATTGATAGAATATACACAGTGAATTCACTGATTTTAATAAGGATATATCTCTGTTCCCAAAATGGAGTAGGTGTATATGAAAACTATGATCCTACTTTTCCATACATTGGATATTGGTAGTACTTGTATGCAGGGGAAGAGAGTTGGGTCTACCACCATTAGTCGCAAAAAATATAGGAATGGATTCTATAGTTGCCTCCAGAAGAATTTACTAGACGATGTTCAAATAGAAGGAAGGTGCATGTCCCTAATTATTATTTTCTACTAAACATGGTTCTTATGACCTCTTTGACTATATTTAGATGAGGATTCTAATAGGTTTTGTTTCTACTGGATGTTGTTTTTTTATGTATGTGTTTTTCCACTGAATTTGAATGATGGCGTCCCTTGATTTCAAATAGGCGAGTCTGTGGGAAGGCTGAATTAAGGGAATTGGGTTGTATGTTCATACTCATAGTTGGAAACCAAATTGTGTTGGGATTAGTCAAAAGGGGATGAGTTGTCTCCCCACTCCATTTTGTCCAGTTTTTCCCAGGTGTGTCATCTTTTCATTCTCAGATCAGGACGACCTATTATGGATGACTGAGGAAGACACCCCCATTAAGTTGTGGGGTTCCTATCACACATTGTTGGCGATATTGATTCTCTCATAATATCTTCGGAATGACCCATGTGCTATCTAGATGAGTCCATATTTTCCTCATGATCCACCTTTCTATATTATGTAATAGAATGCTTGTCACACTTTTCTAGTAAGACCTAAAAATAGAATAATATAGCAGTTGGTTTCGTCTTCATCTAGACCACCAGTCATCATTGACCGAATGATTTGTGGGGTTTAGAAATCTATCGGTATTTTCTAGAAGCATACAAGGTTATTATGGTACCATACTAATAAAAATACTAGAACAATTTATTAGATATCCATCATTGAAAATGCAGCGTTGGTTACAACATCCTTTTCATAGATAAAGACCTAACATAACTAGTATTTGGGGCTTATGATTGTGTATTTTGGGATGAATCCAGTGGATTAAAGGGAGTTATGATATATTATGTCATAACATATGAAGAAAACCTGAAAACTCCATCATATAATCCTCTAATTATAATGAACACAAGCTAGAATGATTTACTTATTTTTCACTCCTTAATATTAAGTGAGAAACTGGGATTAATAGTGCGTAACACTGTTATATCGGTTAAGGATTCAGATTGGGTTCACCAATTTTTAAATACATAGCATGTGTCACAAATTTTGATTCGAGGTTATTGAGTTCCATGAAGTCAGTCACATCAGTCTCACTATTTCTAATTTTTTTTATAATGGGTTTGTCTAGGGAACCAGAAATACCCAAAAATTATATATCCATGCGGTGAATAAATTCCAATGTTAAGAACTCATTGGGGAGTTCGTCCATTGATTCCTAAGAAAAAACATTGGTCGAGAGGATGAGAGATTTGTATCATCACATCCTTTTTTAGGGAATTATTTCATAAACTTTAAATCTCATTTAGATTTAATATATTCTAAAAAAATATTCTTTAATTCCAAAATATGTCGTGGGTCATTAGTGAATTTCCAAACAATTATATTCATGTATAGAATTTATAATCATCATTATGTTTCCAATGTTCACTCTCAAGGGAGATATGTACATGTATATGAGATTGTTCATCAATGGAATCCTTTTATGAACATATTAGTGATTATTTAGTAGTTATTATAATGATTATTGTTTTTTAGTCACATAATAAAGAGCTTGGTAGTGTATCTTCATTCGGGGGGACTAGAGTTGTTTTGATTCTACTTAATGGGGTAACACCACACCCTCTATATTCTTCTGATAAGGACCTGACCATACATCTTAACATCATGAGTCATGGACAAATAGGAGGATGGTTCTGAGAGATGTTTTGGTGTGGAACTTATTCCAATGTATTATAGATATCCTTAAAGCTATATGGATTTCCATGTTGAATAACACTCTACAAGGAATATGGTTCAAATAGAATATGGTTGATTTGGGGTGTTGGGTTTGGACCTCCTGGATCCTTGCTGCAAATTCTATTCGGAAGCGAATCAAATCCCATATAGTTATATTTTTAACACACAAGATTGTTAATAACTTTAAGTGGTTTAACTTTGGGAATACTTATAAGGAGGATTCTTTAATAAATGAATTTTTGGATATGATAAGTGACTTGACTGATTAGGATTTGGTGGTTTTTTTGGGTATTACTTATGATAAGGATTCACTTGGATTGGTTTGGTTTTAGTACTACTTCTAAGATGGATGCCAATATTTTGGGTTGGGGATTACATTTGAGGAGGATTCACTAGTGAATGGTTGGGGATTACACTAGGAATGGGGCCCAATAAGATTATAATAATTTTTATTTCATGAACACTATCATCCTATATTCCCCTCTGAGTCATGCTTGATGGGAGAAACAAGAAGAAACTAAAGATCTATTAAACAACAAAATCTACTTTTCCCTGATTTTTGATACATGGACATCGAGATCCACACCTATGGAGACACTCTAATGTAAGTGGATATGAATATCTAATAAAAGATTATATGTGATAACATGTATCTAACTGGGTGGTTTTTGTGACTATTTATATAATATAACCCACATGAGATATGATGACTCATTCCTGAATTTGTGAAAAAAGAGGAAGAAGAAGTTCCAGAAAACCACACACATTTTATCCTCCACTATTGGAAGTTACTGAAATTATGGGAGAATAATAATGGACATGGATGTTTCCATTCTCTCACATTATTCTTATTAAAGATATTCACTTTATAATAACCATCAGGACACAACCCAATGGTTGGATATGATCAATATTACATCATATCACAAGAAAGGCTAGGGGTCACTCCATGATGGATTCCCAAGGATGGGGTTGATTGTGGTATACTCCTAAAGAGGATACCAATGTTAATAGACCATATAGACGTCATGACCCATAAGGATATGGGGTTTGGATTGGGGATTACAACTAAATAGGAGGCTCAATGGTTGGATTTTGGGGGATTATCTTTAAGATGAGGTCGTGATAAATTTTCAGGCTCATACTATATGGAATCCCTTATTAAATATTTGGGGGGTATTTTTCTTGAAGGGTATTCCTATTTTTTTTATGAACATGGCTTATACATGAGGATGATGCTTAGATTTTTTAGGGAACATGTGGATGTCATGAACAATATTTTCAAATATGCTGACGTGAGTCTTGATTGTTGTGAGAAAAATGAGGAAGTGGAATATTTGAGAAAGCATAAAATATTTTTTCCCCAAGGATCGATACCTGGACTTGTGAACACACTCCAATGGAGACAATCTGGCCGAAGGAAAAGAGATGATATGATAAAGAATTATCCACTAAAACATGAATCCAACAATGTGGATTACATGTTTATGGATATCATTTCAGCTGACAGGAGTCATGATGATTCATTTTTGAATGTGAAAAAACATGTGTAATTCAATGATTTGAAAAACCCCACACCACCCTTTATACTGGTAGAAGAATTTGTGATGACAACACTTCTATCACATAACTATACCATCTTACCAATGGGTAATATAAATGGATTTGAAGTTAAATTCTACCACATTATTTGGGTAACTAATATAGATAAGGGAAGGAGTTATGAAACAGATGTCTTTCATGAAAGTATAGGGGCATACTTCACGATGGATTCCAAAAAATTGTATTTATAATAGAAGAGGAAGATGTCATTTCATGTTGAAAGGAATGGATAGTGTGATCGTCACCCTCCCCACCTAAAATCAGAGCTATGGGTCATAGAGTGAACTAGATAAGGAATAAGCCTTAACACAAATACCATAATCTATTATGTCCCTAACACTACCCCAATTGTTGGGGTCCTACTAAACATTAGGATGAAAATCCACATGCACCTAGAGAACCCTAACGATTTAGATGGATAATTGTAGGAATTATATGATAGTATGAATGAAAATTAAAATGGGGTACATGTTGTTATTCCCACATTTAACATTTTGAATGTATGGAGGATTCATTGGAGGTGTATATTTGATACCTTTTTAGAAATGGATACATAGGAGGAGAGGCACTTCCATGAGGTTCTTACAAGATGACATCCTTAGAGGCTCACACAATGTAAGGTTCTGGGAGCTCCAAGGGTGTTTTTATAGGAAGATATGGGTGATGTAAAAGCTAATCACATGGGTATCCATGGGTGATGTAAATGTCCTTTTGTAGTGGACAACCTAAGTAATAAAATATGAGTGAGAATTTTATCAATCCTTCAAGGGTCTCCATAGCTGTTCCCAAAAGTGTCTCACACATGCCCATTGTTTGTGAAGGGTACCTTGCAATAGTATTCATCTTCCATGGGGGCAATCATTCCTCACACATGTGATACTTGTTTCAAACCAAGGGAGTATTTTAGTTATACTATAACCCCTTAATTCCCACTTCATTAGGTTTGGGAGGTCTACCTCTAAGGGCTCAGAGTGTTTTGGTAATGTATAATGGATATAAGAGCGTCATGAGTTCATCATAATTATTTTTCCATAAAAAATATGACCGGTAGTTCCTATTTATTGTAAAATATATTCCCCAAGGTGACTGTGTTCTTAGACTCAACAATAACATGTAGGTGTGTCACACTTGCTTATGCACAGGTCAGACCCTTAGGATAATTTGTAGGAACCCTACGTGCTGAGGTTTCTTGGGTGTACCTATGAGAATAGACATTGGTTATGTTTTAGATTCATTGAATTATTCATTTCCCTTAATAAAATTCATTTATTCTATTTACATTTGATACCTATCCATCCATGTGACAAAATAGATTGTCCCCAATAGCTAACACAAATTAAAAAGAACTACTAATGTTGAGGTTCTGCTACCAAAACTATATTAGATTCTTATAACACTAAATTTTATTGCTTCAACCATCTAGAATAATCGAATTTTACTTTGATGTATATCATTATATAGTAATTATTGAAACATTGGAGTGATATTAATAAAATCATAAACTATCACTCGAATAGGGTAAATTCTTCTACCCATGAAGGTGTAGATCCAGATGTGTCCACAGCCGGTTGAGTCACGATTGATGAAAAGAAAACTATTATTTTTTGTTATATATGGATAAACCTATGTCAAGGATATGAAATCTAAACAATGATAAATATTACAAAACATTTCAATGGGAATTTTCAGTCCCTTATATTAATGAAAGATTTTGTTCTAATGTCACACCCAAGGACATTATATCATTGGATGTCGACGGAGATTTTAAATTTCTATAATTTTCAGCATGAGTGGGTTGAAAAATATGATGATTATGAGATATTCTTCTACTAGAATTTAATGGAATCATGACGATGATTCTTCATAACATTGATGATGCTCAACTAGTTCTTACACAAGGTTTGCTGGATAAGATTATAGATAACTAGAGAGAATAATGTGTGTGATTCATAGTTGAATTAATGAATCGATACAGATTTTAAAAATGATAATTGGGAGCTACTATTGATTTCCAACGATGATATTTATGATATAATTGACTAGAAATTGTAGTTTTGGGATTTCATGCAAGACTATAGATGCTAATGAGATGACATCGAGAATTATGGATTTCCATTCAATGTCGAGGTTGTAAATACGAGTTATAATGCTATGAAACTATAAATTGATCATTTTCATGGATTTAAATGGATGTTTTGATTCTTTAAGTTGAATATAAAAAGTTTATATATCAATGATAGTTAAATATTTTTAATATATATTAATTTTTCGAAAAGAATATAAAATAAACCATAATTCATTGAAACCCAATAAAACCTAACATAATATATATTCGTGATATATTCATATAATAAATATACCTCTATGATATGTTATAAACATTTATTCCTCAAATATGATAATAAAAAATAAAAGTATATTTAATAAAATTTTAAAACATTTAATAAGTAACAAATGTAAAAAATTGGAAAATTTAAAATTCAATAAATGTGATGTATTCCCAATATTTGAAAATTAAAAAACTATAAAAATATTAAATTTCCACCATAAATAAATATGCATAGAATTAATTTTAATTTATCTAATTTAAATATTAATATATTATTGAAAATAACTATTTATGTATTAATATGTTAAATCTACTAGTACATTTATCTAAAATGATAAAATGAACAAGACATATTGATTTCATATAACTACATCATTTTAATTTGTGTTTATTTCAAAAAAAAATGAAATACATAAAAATCATAAGTAAATAAACATAAACTACAATATTGGAATAAAAGTTTCATAGATAAAAATATATTTTCTTCCATCAATGGAATAAATCACTCGAAGAATATAATTATATCATTCTAATTTAATTTATAGAGATTGTACATTTTCTCATTGAGAGTTATAGAATTACAATATCTTTAGTTGGGGAGCTCATTATAAACTAAAACAACATTATACAGTTTGATGAAATATAATTTTAAGAATCCCATGCTATGACTCCATCCCTTTCTTCCCTAAATTCACAAAATAATTTAAACATAAAACATCCAATTCAAGAACACTTTTAGTAGAAAACCAATAACAGATATCTCTAAAAAATTTTGGACTATTATAGAATAAGTTTAGAAATTTTGGATGTTACAAAATCCAATTCCCATATTATTATAATGTTTAAAATTTGTAGAAATGAGAATATTGAAACAATAAAAAACCAAATATATTCCATATCCAATGTTACATAATTTATTTTACCAATTTAATAAACAATTCCTTGATATTTATTCCGTGATAAATCATATAGTACCCTTAAATGACTAAACAATTATACATTATATTGGAGGAGAACCTAAGGAATAAGATAATCAATAAAATATTACAATCGATGAAATGGGTAAAATACAGACAACAATTTTTACGTCCTAAAATTATAATATTTTTTGTATTATAATCCTGTAAAACAAATAATAATTGTACCTATAACATTCAACCAGAAATAAAAGAAATAGATAAAAATATAAAATTTCTAGAAGATCAATTAATAAGTGTTACCAAATAATAACACTCATAAAATATTTATTTTCGCAAAGCCTTCCTATAAATCAAAAATGAACAAAAGACATTAAAAAATTAATATTATATTAATAATTCAATTTTCAATTAATACATTATTACAACAAAATATATTTTATTTTATAAATTTATAATAAATTTTTCCAATTTTTTTTATAAATTATAAAAAACAAATAACATAATAATTTTTTTACTAAATGATTATTCATAATTTTTAGTCAAAAAAGTACTACATAAATAATTGTACATAGTTAGAAATGAATATAACTTTTCATTTCCAAATCATGACAGCATTGTGTTATCAATATAATATAAAAATTAAGAATATGTATGTCTAGAAAAAAATAATAATTTATGTGTCTCTAATATTATTTTTATTTTTGATGTATTTCATAATCCTAAATCTATTATATGTCCCCTTTAAAAAATACCACATATTCATAAAAATAATATTTGATGTTCCGTGAAAATTTTAACTATATACATAGGAGTAGTTTTTACAGATAACAAATCTCCATAAACCTCATCTAGGAATTGATATCTTATAAAAAAATAAATTAAAATTATTTTTCATTTCATAATCAGTTATCATCATTTAATCTAGAGATTAAATCATGACACCCACCCTTGATTTTTATGATGATCATAATTAATTCATCAAATTAAAAATTGAAACCCCCAAATCAACCTTCAATGTTTAATGGATATTTTTCTTAATATTTTCATATTGACTAAATGAATTGATATTATTTGATTAAAAATTAATATCTAATAATTTCATTAAATTCTCATAAATTTACCACAAAAGTTAATATAATCTAATAATATTTTAATAAAATTTCATAATAGATGAACGTAAAGAATAAATATTTGATGGATTTTTTTAAATGACATATTGAAATTTGGTGGTTTTGGAGGGAACTATTGAGTATCATATGTAAAAAATAGTCGATGCATTGTTATCCTAATAGTGGCTTCAATGTAAAATTATATTTCTGAAATTCAATTTTTATTTTATTTAACTGAATAAATAAAATTAAAAGAAACAATCATAGGAACTAGCCTCATAAATAGGAAAATCAAATTTGATAAATAAACTATTTGTTGATATGAAAAGTTAATCTACTGTTATCCATAAAGGATAAAATAATATTTTCCTATGGAAATTATAAAGGTTTTTTATATTCCAAAATTATTAATAGAAACACTATAAAAATTATGTTTCGATAATAAATAATATGAAAAATATTTCCCGGTTATCCCTAATAAAATCAGTGTAATTTCATTAGCATAACCAAATTCCAATTTCCACTCATTATTTGAACCTGAACTAATAATGGAAAAAATGTGTTAGAAGAAATAATAATAAATTATGGAAACAAGATGTAATGGTGACATTTATTAGGGATCCATGTGATTTTAGGTTAGGCGTAGCTTTTTACTTAAGAAATTCATATTATTTTTTTCAAACACTTGATACATAGGAGTAATATACTATTGAACTGCAGTAGATATTTCCTAAAATGTAAAAATATATTTTTATCCTTAAATAATGCTAACACCAAAATAAATACCACAGAATGAACAATTTAAATGATAAATTTAATATTTATAGCATGATATTTTTATTCAAGTGTAAAAATGTTAAAATATTAGGGAATCTATTTAGTTTCCAGTCCATATAATGTTTTATAGATTGACCACTTTTTATTAACAGTTTTTTATTTATGTTTAGTTCTACAAAGAAAATAGCTAACACACATTCAATTAAAAATGGTACTTTTCTCTTCAATATTAGTATTTAATTATATTTCTACTAATATATCACATAACTCAAATAGATTAATATTCCCACTCTATCCAAAAAACCCGTTAACTCATTATTAGTGCTCTCACTTCTAAAATATTATTATATGAAATCTCTATAGGAATATTATAAGAATATTATAAATAATATTTTTAGGACACAAACATAATGGTGTTTTTAATGTTATTTTACAATCCCATATTATTTTATCTATGGCGACTGACCAATATCCCATTGAATTAAAAAATAAATTTTCACCAACTATTAAGAAAAATTATTCAAAATTTTATTATGTTTTGGTTGTTTTATGTATGATAATATTCTATGGTTTCATTAATTCTCTTTTATATCATCATTTATGAATTAATTTTATTGATTTAAAATGAAACTTCTTTATCATTCATGGAATCAATATGTATTCCAAACCTATAATAAGTGTTTTTAATTATTTTTACAAAACTAGTGTTGTCTTTGTTAGGGTTTTCCAATTCATCTACCTATTTTCAAATAAACCATCATTTAGAAGAATATAATAATTCCAATATTTGGGATGGAATCATAATATAAAATATAATCAATAATAATCAAAAATAAATTCCACAAAAAAACCTAAATGATATTTTTAATACCCTATATTAATTTTTTATATCATTTAGAATATATAATATCCTCACAAATGACCAATATCATCATTAAAAATTAATAGTGAAAAGAAAAATATTAATATAAAATTTATAATATATTTAAAACTCAATTATTACCACTAATTATTAGGGAGAAATAATTTTAATGAATACTTACAATATAATCCTTAATAACACAAAATATCAAAATTCCCTCATAAAAGACAAAAAATGTATTATTTCCCACATATGTAGTATTTCAAATTAAAATAAAATGCTTATTTTTAATTTGGTGAGGATTTCTAGGGATCAATATTATAACCAAAGAATTTGAAAATTCATATAACCAAGGATATTTTCACTTTTAGATAAAAAAATATTTTGGATGTTAAAAAAAATTTTCTTAGAATTATTATGGTTAAATTAGGGCTACCAAGTCAGATGTTTCGCAATAATGTGCCCATATCCCATTATATCTGTTCTGAATATAAAATTAATAAATTATAATAATCAATATAATTCAACTATAATTGGATCCTTTCATATATAAAAGGTATTATAAGGTAGTGTGAACTATGAAAATGTGGAATTTAATTTCCACAAAATAAATCATAATATATTAGGACTAAGGTATTTTTAATAGTTATTATAATTCCATATATATATATATATGTATTATATATTTAGTTATGATATATAATATACAAAAGTATTAATACAATGTACGAGACAAAAATATATTTTGTCATTAATTTTTTACATTATATTATAATTATAAATATACTCCATAATATAGCAATAATTATAATAGGAAATTATAAATGAATAAATAGCATAATAAGAATATAATATTTTTGAACAAAATATCCTAATAGAATTATCATATATGAAAAAAAGTGTAAAATAGAAAAATCTATTTTTAAAATAAAATATATTTTATAAATAATGAATATTGAAATTTGATAAGAATCTATGTTATTGATTCTCATAAAAAAAGTTTCTATTTATTTCATGCTTAAAAAAATATAACCATTAGAATTTTAACCTGTCTTCTTGAAATGAGAACCTATATATTATGAATTATATCATGTCTATTAGAATAGTAATATTAATTTAAATTATTATAATGTGTTAATATAAATATTATTATATCAGAAAATAATTATTCTAATTAGAAATGTGATGAAAGTACGAGTGCATTATTTATACAATTTACTTGATGTTACACAGAAAAAAAATATTTTTCATGTTAATAATTAAAATTATATATATTTGAAATTAATTTGATATCCTAAACTTAATTTTGGTAATCATCATTTTTAAAATTTGTAAAAAAATTCATTTTTTCAAAACATTATTTTTTATGTGAATAGTAAAAATTAGTTAATAAAATAATGTTTTTATGTTTTAATACAGAATTAATAATGATTTATTAAATAGAAACATATTTATAAATATATTATATACAATTAATAATCGAAATAATTAATAAAAAATTAATAAAAAAATTCTCAACATAAATATTATTTCCCAAAGTGTAAAAAATAATATAAAACAAAGAAAAATTTAAATATTAATATCGTCATTATTAAATTTGTTTTAAAAAGTAAAAACATGATTAAATGATTTATAAGGTGATATTAAATTATAAATATAATAAAATATATTTCATATTTTCAATGAAGTTTACTAATAAATATTTTCTAAAAATAATGAATAATTTATTCAATATTTGTCATAATATTACCTCTCCCCTCAAATACTAATACCCCATCACCATACCATGTAAATCTACTATACAATCACTTATTATAGAAAAAAATCTATAAAATTAGCTCATTAAATGTTTTCATAAAACCATAAGGGAATTTTTGATTCATCAATGGATATGCCACCATGACATTATGATAACATCAGGTTAATGAAATAAAATCCTTAGTAACCTTCCCCTTTTTATCATTTATACTTTCTCTATGATTATTTTATTATAATAATATTCTCTAAACGTCAAATACCTAAAATATATAATTATTATATCAGAATTTTCGTTATAATATTCATATAGTACAAATATATTATTTATAAAATATTCATTATATATATCTCTCAGTCCCCTATTGGAACACACCATGTTAATGGATTATATTATCAACCAACATCAAAATATTCAATTCCTAATTATGAATAGAATAATTTATTGTTAGTGTAGAAACTATATAATATTGAAACACTGATATTTTTATAATTTTAATCTTTTATATTTATTATATATTCATTCATAAATTACAAAAATCTAGAAATATTAATTACAGAGTAAAATTTAAATAAACATATCAGTGAATAATTATGTCATAAATAAATAATTTTATGTTTTCATAAATTATAAAAATAGATTATAATATGCCAATAAATTATAATTTCAATAAATATTTTTTATTAGATTGGATTTATTAATGTGATGAATGAAATTGGAACTTAAGGTAAGAAAACCGCAAATGAAACTCTTCTTTTCTTATATATTTCATTCTATTATTTTTCCAATATGTATATGTGGAAACCCTAACTAAATTTATTATACATAAGATTGAATTTTTATTTAATAGGGTTATATATATATTCATTAGAATTTGATGAATTGATAATAATCGTTGTTATTTTTATAATGGCATTTTATCAATATTCTATATTTAATATTATTTTTTTAAATAAATTATCCCTAAAATATGTACCTAAAATTTTTAATTATATATATACACATAGAATATTATCTCATGTATTTTTCTTATGGTGATCCATAATTTTTTATTCATCAATATATTCTTCATGACACCACTATGAAGCCCATTTTTTTCAAGAAGTTTTACATGATATTTTGGATTGGAAAATGCTTCCATTTTATGTTACATGAATCATTAGGTTATTTGGATGATGTAGTGTGTGGTATTAATATTATATAAAACAAAAATGAATTGGAAAATGCATTTAAAAAAATTAATATAATTCATGACCATGATGATATATTTTTCACATTTTATTATGTTTCAATATGTAAACAAATGAGATGTCTCAATATGATAATATTTTTTTTAATTTTTTTGGGATTGGATAAAAAATAGTATGATGGTTCAGTATTATATATAACCAAATTTTGAGGAACCCTTTAAATTATTTTTTAATTATAATGATGACCATCTAATTTTTATTTTTTATTGATTGTGTTTATGAACGATTGTCGACAATAAAGATTTTTCTCTCATCTTAATTAACTTAAAGATTTACATTTGATATAATTTTTTCTTAAAAATTATTTTATGTATTTCCTCTGGTTATAACATATACAAAATAGAATATAAAATATAGTTGTAGAACTATAAATTAATAGTTAACTGAAATTAAAAATATTGTAACTATTTATATTGATTGAAACTTCTTTTAATACGAAACTAAATAATTGAATTTTGAAATAAATTTATATATTTTTTTTATTTTTAAATAAAATAAAAATTACCAATGATCTATGTAAGAAAATATAATTTTTATGAGAGAAATATTTAGTAAATTTGAGATTTATGTTATAAAATGATAAAAAGGGATAATGATAAATACCTAATTCATTAATGATACTCAATGAATTTATGTTTGTAAATTGTATATTTTACCATTAGATATTATCATATGATTCTTTCATACCATTTGTTACATTTAAAATCATCCAAACCCAAATCTATAAATAGTAAGTTTAAATAACTATTTTTTATTTATTGATTAATATAAAAATTTAAATTTATTTATAAAGTGACCTGAAATTTGATTAATGAATATCATGTTATAATAAAATTTTAAAATAGTATAAACCATAAAAAATCAATTTTATAACACAAAACAATCTTAATAAATGTATAATGAATGAAACCAATGTTATTTTAATATGTTATGGAACATATACTGAAGGATTAAGTACCTAAACATTGGAATAGTAAAATGACCATTAGGAATAATAAATTATCTAATAGAATAATATCCTCATCAATTGAAGTATATATGAAATTTAAAAATCTTATAAATGATAATATGATATATTTATATATTCTTATAAGAAAATAAATTGTATAAACATTATTAATTAAGTGTTGGTATTTTTATAACACAAAAAATTTTATGTAAAATTTAATTATTATTATAATGATTTAAAATAAAATTTATTTTAATAAAATATATTCACAAATAAATATATTTTTATCTTATGATTATATGATAATATAATGTGACCTTAATTAATTTTTCAAAATGTTATAAAATCAGTTTAAATTTAAAAAATCATATTTTCAATGTAAATGATTATTTTAGTAAAAAAATTGTTTTGTGATAATTAGAAAATTATTTTCATAAAATGGATTTCATTTTTAATACTATTAATTAATGTTCTTTAATAATTTTTTTTGGGATTTTTATAAAATACTTGAATTTTTTTGGACTAATAAAATCCAATAACTTATAATAAATGATTAATACATGAATTATTTGGCCACAAATGTTGTATGGCTGATGTAATCCAAAAATAACAAACTATTACTATTTATTTAAATATATATTTTTATAATTCTCAACCTATATGTAGTCCGGAGTAAAAATAAAAAACTAATGAATAATGTAATTAGAAAACATCACTCTCCTCCCCTATAAATACCACCATTCACCACCTCCTCTCCTCACAGAATAAAATCATTGAGACTTGACCAAGATATACTAAATCCTCTTCCCAAAAACTTCCTCCACATCTTGGATACCATATTAATATAAAAATACTAGTCCCTCTCCCGTAAATAGTTTATTAAGGATGATAAATTCAAGAGGAAATTTCAATATTCTTTATTATTTTTTTTCGATTCCATTTATCATCTAATATTATCCCTGCATACACTTATTCAAGAGTAATTATATATCATGTATATTTTATATTATTTAAATTTATAATTCTAATGGAATAATTCATATTTAATTCTATTATATTTTTATTGACATTAAAATATCATTCGTGGTGTGTCGATTTAACACCACCGTGGATGATGTTTTTTCATTTTTAACTACTAACATCATGGATGATCCAAAAGGCATACTTATAGTTATGTAATATTTTATTATAAATATTATATGATATAATAGTTTGGGATCTATATATAAACCTTATATTAAAAAAATATATACACTTATAAAGGAAATAAAACTACAAAAATTAAATAAATCATTTTCATTAACATTTAATTTAATAAATCACACACATTCCATATAACCTAAAGATGAATAATAATAATTACTCTTATTTATTTTCATTAATAATATATAATTACATATTTGGATACCTATTCCAATTTTAGATTAACTTCCAAACTTATATACAATATAGTAAAGCAAGAAATCGATGAAAAATAACACTCATAAATAATGAAATGAATTTCTATAACCCAACAAAAAACACATAAATGAACATAATAAAACTATAATGAATAAAATTATTTAATAAAAGGTTATATATTTTTTAGTTAATTAATTTAACATGATTACCATGCATATTAGTTTAATGAAATAATTAAGACATAATGTAAGAGGATTATCGAATACAACTCTTTTTGGATATTTACCCCATTCACAAAATATTTAGTATGGATGTTTCATCAATGATCCATAAATATTATTTCATGATAATTTTAATTTCATTTATTGATATACATGTTTCTAATATGATATTATGAAAAGTGAATATATTTTTCTATATAATTATTCTTCCTAAATACACATATTTTACATCTCATGATATTTATTCGTCCAACACAATATTGTGGATTCATATAAAAATTATGTTATTACGTCTTTTATTTGGAAACAGAAATGCTTTTTCCTGAATATAATAGATATGAAATGAAAGCTATTCCTTTACATGGGTTTTATTTTGTTTAATATTTATAAAAAATCTTTGTGGAATACATGATAATGTAAATGTTATGTTGTGAAAGGTGAACCCATAGTTATATAGAGAAAGTAAATTTCATGATTTAGGGGGTTGGAGAAGCAAAATAAAACAAAAGAACATAATAGAAGACATTACCTTTAAATCAGGTAACTCTTTTTGATTTGAGACCGAAGGCTTCCTTGGAAATTCTTCTGCCCAAAGTGAGGATTCTATGAGTAAGAGAGAGATGTTTAGAGACAATATGAGAAGATTTTGGATGAGCCAAAGGCTTGAGAGGTGTGGGTAATGGGGTAGAGGTGGGGACCTTTTATAAGAGGGAGGAGGGGTACTCATGGAAAGTCATGAAATGTTACTTTATTTTCGGATTTTTAAAGGTCCCAAAATTTTATATTTCAATTATAAGGTTATAAGTATTTGAAATACACCCATTCAATTGCATTTTTACAAGTGTAAGTCCTAGATTTGACATTATCTTTTCATTTTATTTAAATCTTTCATTAATGAGGTAATCACTACATCATCACAGTGTCATAAATAAATTTATTTATTTAATGTCTAAAAATTATAAAAAAATTACCATCATGTAGGAAATATTTTTAGCTTTCCAATTACTATTTATAGTAAAATATATCATTTATTTAAACTAAATTTAAATTTTTTTACTTATGATATACAAACCTTTGTTATTTTTCTTTTCATTAAAAAATAATATGATAAAAAGTCACTATAAAACTATTGTGATACTGTGGGGCCCCAACATTGGCCCAAGGCATCACATAGTCTTCCAGGACACCAAAAAATGTATTAGGACACATGTTGGGGTTATTTTATATTTTTATGATATTATTTTATTACCCTTAACAAACCGATTACTAATTAAACATGATAATTAAAGATAATTATCGTCGTTACTATTCATAATGTCCAAAAACAAAAGATTCATAATTAAACAATTTTGACCTTCTGATTAAAAATATGGAACCCATTTTAACAAATTCAAAAAATAGAAATTTTAGTAATTAATTTAATAGTAAATCTCGTTGTCAAAAAAAGACTGGTTTTTAAGAAGTATAATTTATTAAAAGATTGACTTGTTTTTACATCCAATTGAATAGTGAAATTACCTCCAATGAACAAAAATGTATTAAGTGAAAAAAAATAATACAATTATACTTTAAAAACATTTAAATTGACAATATATCTTTATAAATAAATTGGATGAAAAGGAAGCTTTGAATTAAAATGTTGTATTTTTCACTATTCATTAAAAAATGAACATTTTCATAAAAATACCAAAAATTAACCATAAGATATATTTGATATTACAATTTCAAAAATGATTTCAATTTTACCAAATGAAAAACATTTATGTTTCATTAATAAACAATATAGTTAATTCTCTCTGTCAAAACAAATAGCGTGTATTTAAGAAACAATATCTATCAAAATATTGACACTTGTTTTTTTCCATTTTCAAAGTGAAATTAATTATAATGACCACTATTGGATTAAATGGTAAAAATATATTTTAATTAAACTTTAAAACAATTAAAAAGATAATCTAACCATATAATCAAATTAGATGAAGAAGCAGTTTTGAAGTAAAATGCAGTATTGTTCACTATTCATTAAAAAATGAACATTGTCAGAAAAATACCAAAAATTTATCGAAAGTAAATTTAAACGTCCCAATTATAAATAATAAGTTTATTTTGACAAATATAGTTGATAAAATTGTCAAAAGTTTGATTTAAAGAAGGTTTCCATCAAAAGGTTGTAAAACAATCTTTTAAAAACTATTAGAGTATTTATTCTTAAAATTGGATTCATTTGAATTTTAAGCCTCTATTTTTTTTTGGATAAATGTAAAAATATTTAAAAAACATATGTAATCATTCTATAGTTAGTTCTGTTTATTTCCACCATTACAACGGCTAGGCATTAACTATTATTTAAAATAATATTATTATATTATTAGTATGCAACGTAAGATTTCAAAGAAACTCATTGTTGCATATTGGGTACGCCGTTGAACATAGAATCCCCTTTAAAGTAATATTAATATTTTATTCACAATTATTAATAAATAAGAAACAGTAATATTCTCTATTTACTTGGGATGTAACAATATAAATCTTTATATATCATATCCCCTAGGTCAACATCATATTCTAACCCAACTCCAGTGTAGTGCTAGAAACACCCCTTGAAAATGACATGATATGTTCAGAAAACACCACCACAAACTTAGAGGCTTGGTGTGCTAGAATTTTCCTTATAAATATTCTCTTTGACCACAAACTATTTCGAATAATCCATAGAATATAATTGATAACTCTAATGATCACCCAAATATCATGAATTATCCAACCACTTATCATGAATCTATGAATAGAGTAAATTTATTTTATAATTACCATAATAGTGTTGGGATCTCTCTAGAAGTTCCATTGACCTATAAGAGATTAAAGGTGACAAATACCTCTGATTTAGATGTGTACCAATCCTAGTATTGGGAATCCTCTCTTTAAAATTCATGTATATGTTATTTTTCGATATTACATGATTTGAAAAAATACATCCAAAATTATGTTGCATCTAGATGTAAGAACCTTCTTGTGGGCCATAGCTTCTATATAGGATTATTCAGTCTGATGAAACCATGCATTAATGATGTTATGAAAAAAAACCTTCTTGAAGATAATGGTCTATTAAACCCCCACAAATATTCATGATGAATCCTGACCACTCTACCATTTAATTACATAGGGTGGATGGTTTTCACTTTAGAGTGTTAACAATATATTCATTTTGATTCTCCGTGGACACCATGATGTTATGATTCACTACCAACCTTAATAATATGGTATCACATTTTTTATTTCAGAATAATTTTACATGGAATAAAAATCATTACAAATGAGATATCACACCATTATTCATCCACTAGTTGTGCATGAAAAATATTCTAAGTGGACAAATTTTTTAAATATCATGCTCTCTTACCATAAAAAATATAACAATTATATTCACCCTCAAAATGAATACTGTCAATGACAATTTTCTTTTCCTGATAAATTATTAAATTTATAAAACTTGAATGCATATGAGAATGACTATAAAAATTTGGTATACATATAATTCTTATAATGAATACATTTTCCTAGAATAATTTTCATCAAATAAGTTTATTTGACCTCATCCTATAATCCAGTAAGAATAATAGTAATGTGGATTAATGTTCACCATTATGTTATGCTAGTGTGTAGTCACCTTGCTTATATATTACATCATATATTTATTACCCTTTATATTCTTTCATATCAAAAATAGAATGTAGAGAATATTCTCTTCAGTAACATCCCTTTAAAGCTTATCATATATGTTATGCATGGTATCCTTGACTTTTAAAATATTATTTGTCCCCCTCATATAGATTTATGATGATTTGAATGGTTTACCTTCTTATATTTACCTTTATCATCTTAGTCTAGGAAAAATTTACTCATGATGATCTCAATCTCTATAATGACAAAATTCATTATTATGATGATATAAAGAATATATATCATAATATTTTATAGGAAAATGTTGAAATGTTCAATATGGTATCCCAAAATGAGGAAACATCATTTATAATTTTTAAATAACATTCTAATTTGATTAATGACCGAGAAAATTATATCATTGTGAATTTACCTTAGAAAAATAGAATACTCATTTATTCCTTTGGTAAAATCATTTGGGTGATGCTGAGTAATTTCTAATTGACCATAAAACCCCGTGTAGTTTATGAATTGGTAATGGAAATAAGAATTTTAGATTTATTGAATAACTACCATCTCCAATTTTTTTTAAAATTAATAATAATTTTAAAATCATGAAATGATAAATGTGAATGTATACTAATGAATAGAATTTGATAAATTATAAATATATTGGATACTCTAGAAAAACATATCATTTTTCTAATTGTATAAACTTATCTCATGGTTATATGATAATTAATTATATTACTAATAGCATGAGGGTATATAATGAACATTTTCGGTGATAGTTGACACCCAGCGTAAGCCCACATTATTAGTTTAAAAAAATATAAATCTTCCACCATTTTAGATTTACTGATTTTGGGATATACATAACATTAGAATAGCATGTCCCATGCCAACTCTTCTAAATAATGTTCCTTAATAATCATTATAACATATATTCATTCCACGAATTAATAGTCCACATCCGTATACAATTTTTAATTATATTAGAACCATATTATTTTATATTTGGTTAGATATGATTTCTTATTTGAACCCAATAGCCACTTACATAAATCTTCATTTAATGATTCCATGTTTCTCATCAAATATCTATTTGGGAATTAGTAATGAGAGTCTATTTTTTTAAAATAAAATATGGATCCTATTATATAAAATTACATGTTATGATTATGAATAATTAATTCAGAATATTTTAGTTTTTAATCTATATAATGGTAAAATATTCTAGAATCACAAGAATAACTTTTTATATATACCATTCTAATGATGTATTTACCTTTATTAGTATATAATTTTAATATAGTATAATGTTATGTAGAAGGATATATAGAATCCTTCTAGTCTAGAAGCTCAATCATGATTTCCATGAAGTACATTAGACATAATTTTTTCCAACTCTATCATTAATTAAAATAGTACACTATTACTATGAAAAACAATCCTATGTTTATATCAAATGAAAGTAACCTAATTTTTATATATTTGGAATCCTCATTCATTATTTTTCCTCACACCTAAATGAATATAAAAAATATTGGATATAAATACCATTTGAACCTTTTCAATTCCCCTAGTATATGAGACATATTCAAATATTATATTTTTGATCCCCACAAACTAATTCTGATTATTGATTGACACATGTATGTAATCGGTTTAATTGTTCCATATATCAACAAAAAATATTTAGTTATTTATCTATAATTTCATTATACCATAATAATATTATCTAAAAACATACTTGTTTTCTTGTTAGAATATATATCATCATAGATATACTTAACCACTGTTTTGGAGTGCCTAAAATTCATTGTGTGATGAGGTGATTGATATGCCATTCAAAAAAATCCACGTTGATATTTTTATGTTTATTATGCAGTCCAATGCCTATATAACATTATATGGGATGCTTCTTGGATGTATATACTATATATAAGAAATATGTATCATTGGTTTAAAATATAGTGATGAACAAATTATTGTATATAGTATGTTTAGAATTGAGATTTATCTATAGTGGAGAGTGATCTAAAAGGGATTGAGAAATATGAACCACACATGATTATGGAAATGATTAAATACCATGAAAATTATACATGCATTGATCCAAATGACTCAACATCAACTGGTATGTTATATTATTATTACACCAGTTTAATTAATCACATGTATATATAATGAAAATTAGGATTTATTATGTTTTGAAGGAATTGATGTATTTAATTTCCTTCCATTAATAATTTCCATCTACTCAATGATTAATTTCATATATGATTCTTTTAATGAATCCCCACTTGATTCAGGATGAGTTACGAGAGTTTAATGTAAATTAAAATTTCTAGATATCCTCTCAATTCTATTGTGTTATTGGTGGCATAAATGATCAAGTAGTATATTAATATGAATTAATTTCTATTCATAATAATATTTTATTTGTATAATAATTATATCCACTCTATTATTTTATGTGTCATTAATGGTATCCACATATGTTTTTTTTGGGATCTAATGAATTAATTTTATAATAATTATTTTTTCCACAACATCCCTACTATATCTCTTGTTATTTCATTATATTTATAACTAAAATATGAGGTCGATTTTGCATGAGAATCTCATTAGAGGTAATTTCAAACATGAACTATGATCCTAAAACCGTATAATTCAATATATTTATGGATATCATGGTAGAGAAGGGATTTATATTTTGAACATGATTCCAAAAGGCCTTAGGTAGAATCATTATGAACTCTGAGTTAATATATGTAATCGACTTGGGTAAACAAACCATTATGGGTTTAACCTGAGTTTTAACCATTATGGTGATGACCTATAGTAGTTGTATCATTGATAATCTATTTCTCATCATCAACATAAACCTTTTAAAGGTTATAATATAGAATGGGCATAATAATGGCGTTTTCATCATGAATGGGTACATACTCAAGGGGAATCATTGATGGGAGAACCTCTAAAAAAATAATTTTTGTAAAAATATATATAAATGAATTTGTATAATATCACATTAATGCACTATTTAAACCATTGAAACAGATTTATTGGAATTTATATCAAAAGATCCATTAACATTGGTATTTATGATATTAATAGGTGTCTTCACACATATTTCTAAATGAGTAATCAAATCCTTTAAATCTTGGTATTATATTTTCTGTACATGGTCAATGGAAACATTTAGGGCTCTAGGAGGATGCACCACTTTTGAGTGTGGAACACTTCCACTCATCTAATAGCCCATACTATTATAAATAAAATTTCCCATGATATTTAATTAAATGTTATATTATATAATATGGTTATAAACAACATGAAATTATTTGTATTTATTATATTATATCATATTTTAAAGGCAATAAATCATCATTACCATTGATAATATTTTTGTTGAATAATGATCACAAGATTAATATATATAGCCTATTAAAATTTCCAATTGATATACATAAATGATGTGATGACCTCAACATAAAGGATATGACCATAAAAATCCCATTTAATAGAGATTACCTTAGAGATAATGTGTTTGGTATTTTCCCTTCACCACGACCAAGATGATATCCAACAACATAAGCATGAGTGAAAACTTTTATAGAAAATGTTTTTCCTTATTTATATCAAGTCTGAAACAATTTTCACTAAACCACCCTATGAAAATATCTCCTTCATGCACCTTAATCATAGTGAATTATATGGTTTATTAAAGGGATATGTATCAAGAAACCATAAATTTTATTATGTAAATTCTATTTTATTTAATAATGGATAGATTTTCCTCTTATTATTATTAGTTTATAAATTATTTCTATTTTGATACAATAAAACAAATATATTACTTTTTTTGTAATATATAATTTCAATAAAGGACTTTATTTTGATTAATTAATGAATTTTTTATAAATATAATATTTTAATAAAATAATATTATTAAATAATTTCTAATAAATAAAAATATTCATATTATTCTTATGACATCAAATGAACATTTAATAAGGGTTCAAAAACTCTTACAGTCAAAAACCCAACATTTATTGATAAATGTCATTTATTATTTTAAAGCATATAATTAAAACATTTTAAAAATTATTTGGGTAAATGAATATTGATTTTGGAATAAGAAATCCTAAATTATCCAAGGGTTAATTGTTAATAATTTTTTGAGATAGACAAATTTTTGTCTAAAAATTAAATATGGTATTAATTTAATGTGTATTATGTCAACATAATGGCCAATATTGAGTAACAAATACTTTAAAGTTATACAATACCAAATATATGATTTTAATTTAAAATAATTTGATTTGATTTTTATTTTATTTTTCATAATGCCATTATGAATCCACAAAAACAATTATTATATTTTAGGGTTTAAAAACATTTTTTAAGAGAATGACTCACTTACATAGAACCAATGTTTTTATTTTACTACGTTCTACCGATGGTGATATAAAATATATAATACTAATTCCATCTTGAATTTTTTTTTGTCGAAAACCAAGGGATGAATTTTGGTATTTGTTATTTTATTATGTATAATCGAAAACCTATTTTTTAGAAATAAAAATGAAATCTCATTTAATTTTCTATATAATCCCTCACATTCTCCCATTTAACGTCTAAAAAAGTCCTTGAATAATGTTATTACTCAACCATATCTTCCATATAGTCCTCCCAATATTCCCCTAAACTCGGAAGATTATCAGCAAATGGATTTTGAGTCACACACTAAGGTAAGGTATCCCTCTCCCCCATTTTATTCAACCACTTCTTTTATGATATTCCATTTACATATATTTTTTCATGTTGAGATATGTTATTCCATGTCCCACCATAATTTACATTATATATCTAAATGAATATATTCATTTTCTATCTCTCTAATTCCATAAAATGAACATTTATGTATATGTGTTTCCATGTCAAAATTTAGTAAGGGATACTCAACATATCACATATATTTACTTTTTTTATATTATTTTTTATAGATCAAATTTATAATGATGGGATATGACATTCTATGTACCTATTACACCAAATTTTATTTTAAATGATTATATAACCCTTTCACTCACAATAACTCATTTAATGAATTATTATGTGATGGTGTTATGATATAGAAATGTCAACATAGGTTCCATGCCAAAACAATTCTGTCGTCAGTATCATAAACATCTCCAATCATGTTTACTCTACATTATAATCTTTAATCATTGAATTGGTATATATATATATATATACTCAACAATCATTGATCATGGAATAAAATATGATGATGAATGATTCCATGTTGTTTGATCTATATAGTACACATAAGCATTAGAATGAAAGGAATGTGAAGGGTTCCCCTAGAATTATATAGCCGTCCAATGGATTGGGTAGTGTTTAGTATCATGAAACATATTGTTTGGATATGTATTGAATTTGTCACTTTTATATTACTTTTACTATTATGATATCTTGGAATAGAGCCATAATGTATTTTTATGATGCTTTATTTTTAGTGGTTTCCACATTTCCCATGTTTACTTTACAGTTATCATCCCAAATCATTCCATATTATTCATTTTACTTTTATTACCCATCTATATACTGACTATTTTACATGTATTACAATTTTTCATTTTTATTCCCTTACTAGGATTCATATCACAACCCTTTCATTTGTATGTCCCGAGGTTATCCAATACAGTTTTAAGTGCAATCATATTCAGGAGGTTTTTAATAAAAATGATGTTTTTCTATTTTAAATTTTTATGTATTTTACCAAATTCAAAAATATAGTAGAATTAAATATCATCTAGTTTTATTATGTTTAATTTTATAAAATAAATCAAGTATTATTGTGAAATATTGAGTAGAGTTATCATTGTTGATATCATAGGAAATGTTTGGTTATTTTAAGATTTGGATTATAATAATAGACTAAAATACCTTAGGATAATAATAATTATATTATAAAACCACTATGATTATTTGAGTAACTATTTTATCAATAAAATTCATCTCATCCATGACACTATATTTGGAATTAGTTTTGGCACAAATTTAACTAGGGGTAACAACATTGACAAGGGGTGTTAGGCCTAACTCGATATAACCTGGTACAAAAAACAAGCCATGTTTTTCATTTTATTTGGAAAACCCAGTCGATATGATATGTTAAAATCATAATCACATTTATAATAACTATTAATGGATCAAAAAAATCCCATAAGAATCTATTTTAGAAAATAAAACATGGATAAGATTGATTGAAGCCTAGAAATGTAAATATTAATTAAATAAATGTTATTTTATATTATCTATTTAATGAAATTAAATCTCTATTTATGTGTTTAATAGTTACAATTTAATATTATTCCCTTTATTCTATCCAATGGTTGAAAATTTTAGGAATCAGGTAATCCGACAATACATTGGGATGTTTGATTACTTCCCCAACGTGTTTACAAACCCGATGCATGTAGGAATCACAAAAATTATGAAGATACTCTCTTAGTTGATATTAGATATGAATAAAAATCTATATATGGATGAGTATCCAAATCCACATAAGTTGTAACATTTTTCAATTTAGTCCTTTATGCGATAAAGTCCCCCAACTTTCGATGGAACATCTGATCCCTTATTGGAAGAACATTGGATCAAATCCTTTGA
Source organism: Viscum album (assembly GCA_963277665.1). Classification (NCBI taxonomy): domain Eukaryota; kingdom Viridiplantae; phylum Streptophyta; class Magnoliopsida; order Santalales; family Viscaceae; genus Viscum; species Viscum album. The sequence continues at coordinate 1,646,816,655 of OY728145.1, forward strand.
GAATGTCTTCTTCATTCTAAATGTTTCTGAAAAAGAGAAGGTTCTATAGGATGTTTATAATTTGAAAGGATAATATTATCAGTGGTGGATATTGGTCAAGAATACCATCCCAGATGATGATATTGAAACGATAGGGTGGAAAGAATTCAGGAAAATGTTTTTTGATAAATATTTTTCGCCCACTCTATGAATTAAAATGGAATTGGATTTCACTTACCTCATGAAAAAACAACAAAATGAAATACAATCATTAAAATACAAGTATGATACACCTCTTACATTTTCCTTACCCCGGGATTCATGGATGATTGATTGTTTGGTGTCCTATAACAATGTCTTTGAATATCCTTATGATCTAAAATTTTCATAGCAATGAGAAAATTGTTAAATGTTACCTCACAATAAAAATGGTGATATGTGAATATAAGGGATATTAGGGGGATAAGATGAAAAATATTGAGATTAATTCTTGTTGTTTGATGGATAAATTTAAGGGTCTTAAGAAATTTCAACATTTCCCTTTTCAAATCTATAAGAATAAGTACCTCAAGAATTACCTAAGATGAGTATGGAAATTAATTAGTTGTAAGAAGAAACACAAGATAACGATTGTTGATTGAATAATTACACTAAGGTGTTGGAATATTGAAATTATACATTCAAAATTTATAAAATTGTTCATTTCATCAACTATATGGAACCGAAAAACATTGCAAGCCAATTCCCAATGAAAAGGTTATTTGGAGACAACCTACAACTTCCAATGTATAACATGATATATTTTTTCCATAATAACAATTATGATGGATATCGAAAATTAAGTGGTTATAGGTATGATAGTTTTTCATTAATAGATATATAATGTACATCTTTATTCTAGTTTTATGAATTCATTTTTATTGAGAAATATTAGAAGAACTATTCATACAATACAATAAATCATGTTAGTAGATTTATTGGTAAAAATGACCCATGGTGAAATTATATATTTCCCTGTATATAACTCCTCCACTATCATAGATTTTGGATATACATTCCATCGAACAATTTAATACTTCCCTTTTGGTAATTTGATGTAATTACGGGCTTGGATTTTCATTCCATATATAGATCCACCTTAAATTGCAACGTGATGTAAATCACACAATGTATTATGATTTAACCGCTGATTATATACAATTGTTAAAAGGATGATGTGTCTTATTTAGATCTAATATCTCAATTATAGATATTATTAACCTATCAGAAAGAATATCTAGCACAAATTACTAATTCTATATAAAATATCATCCTTCATTATATTACCATTCCGAGGGTAAGCACTGATGTGTTTTCAAAGGAATCTCCACGTCTTCCTTCTAGATAAATTATTGAATTTTTTTATCTAGATTACCCATAGGGTGTTTCCATTATCCATGAATCCATATAAAATAGATATTGTGGATCTTTATGATCCAAATAAACAAATATAGGAGACTCTAGATAATGATGTTATACACCCATGTGCTTTACGATTCGGTGCAACGGTCCTCTTCATTAAGAATTTGGATAGGTCAATGTTCCCACCCATGGATTATCAAGAATTCAACAACATCATGATTAATAAGTTGAATCCACTTCCAAAGATTTATTACCTGTGGGGTCATTTTCATGGAGCATAGTAATAACCCATGATGGATCTATAGTCGTGATAGTACCATGTTAGGATGAAGATGGAGGATATAACCATGATAACGTTTTATAAAAGTTAAGGGAACTGTGAGTTCATAGTAATTCCATTCAAACCAACTAATTTCCAAAAAATCAAATTGAACATGATGGATAAATCCTTTAGATAGTACTTTGAATTTTTTTGTAGTATTTATAAGTGATATTCTAATTTGCTCCAAAACCAATGTGGAATAAGACGTAAATCTATGAGTGGAGATAATGTGATTGTTGAAGGATTGTTTTTATTCCATGTACAGAATATGCGTGTTCTAGTTGATGTAAGTCTAATACATAGGGAATATCATCACAAGAAAAGGGATATCTATCGACCTTAAAAAAAAAATAAGTGATTTGTCGATGGATAATGACAACATATTTGATTTATATTCTTGGGTTCTATGAATTTGCTACATATTATCATTGAATTTTGAAAAATTTATCACAATTATGAAACCCTGTAACCAAGATAACTATGAAGGTATTTATATTATATTGGAATAACTAATGATAAGAGATATTCATAGAGATGAAAAAGAGTCTTAACACTGCACATGTGATCCGAAGTGTAGAAAAATCACGGGGTTTTGTGATTATTTGAATAATCTATTAGTATGTTTATTTATGTGTAATGAAAAATTCATAGTGTATGCTTCAATGATGAGGAATTATCACAATGTAAACTACCCAATTAATGATCTAAAATTGGGAAAAAATGTACATATCTATAATAATATGGTGTCATTGCCTATTTTGGGGGATGTGTGAGATATATGTGGATAAAAACCCCAGGTTTAAATTTACATGGAATGATAATAATTGTGCCAAAAAAATTCTTAGAGATGATCAAGGACAAGGACTGCTCAATCAACTACTTTCCTATGAAATTGAATAGTGTGAAAAATTTTCAAAGTAAAAAATCAAATAATTATATCATTGATGATAATTGTGAAGGATATGATCTTATTATTTTTAGGAAGGACAGAAAATATAATCATAATAGAAGGAACATCATGAATCATTTCACAATTTCTATATCAACCCTAATATATAGAGGAGGTAAAGTATTCACATTGAGATTGTGTTGGAATTCACAAGAATTTCGAAGATATGAGGAAAAGGAAATAATTTTAGTTTATTTTTAATAAATAAAAAGTTGAGATCCTGAATATGTGCAATACTAAATCTTGAGTTACAAGATGAGATTCTAAATGATGCACGTACACAAACCTTCAACATCCACTATGAATAATGATGTATCATGATCCCTAAGAACTGTATTGGTTGGAAAATATGAATAAAAGGATCATGTAAAAATCATTATGACCTGTATGTTAGTAGGTGAAATAGGAAAGGAAAAAATCTAAGGGGATGATGAAACCATTAACTGTACCTACATCGAAAAGGGAAAACATCACCATGGGATTCATCAATTTTATTCAGAATATATCAATAGTGTATAATGAAATTAGGGTTGTGGTGGATCAAATTACAAAGACCGTGCACATCATTGGGATTTGCGTAGATTTCACACTAGATAAAACTTCATAGATATACATCAGATAAATGATGAATCTACATGGAGTTCCACTATTGATTTTATTTAATTGATATTTTAGATTCATATTCAGGTTCTAGAAAAGTCTCCAACACCCTCATATCACTAATTTTAACATCATCATGGATGTTGACCCCCCAGCTGATGGTAATTTTGAGAAGACTATTAATAGAGATGAGGAAATGTTGATAGAATACTCATTTCACTACAAAGGAGCATGGTAGAGACATCATGATTTGGTCAAATTCTCAAAAAATAAAAGTTTATACTAAAGCATCCAATTGCTTCCATATGATTCCAATTAAGTGAAAATGAGAAGAACAAAATAATTTTAGTATAATGTTAGTGATAAAAAATATTAGGCCATAAAATTGTCTAGGAAATAGTAGAAGTGGATCATACCATTAAGAAGCACATCAAGGATTCTAAGATTCAATATAAGATCTTTGTTGGAAATTATTTTCGAGGCCTCAATTTTGATGTATGATATATGGTATTACTCATCATATCTATATGGATAAAAATGATGATATTTGGGAAGAAATTGAAGAATAGTCTAAGATACACAATCCCTTTTGAGATCTTTGATTGCATCAAATTGGTGGGCTACTAACTTACACTCCCACCTAACCTATGTAATTTACATGATTAATTCTATGTATGCCTAAAAATAAACTACATACTTGACACCTCACATGTACTCATTCCAGAGGTGGTATTATTGGATAATGAACATTCCTGTAAGGGGAAGTCGGTGATGATCATAGATTATAGAGACAATGTTCTATAGAATAAGACATTGCACCTAGTAAAAGAGTTTTAGAATAAAAACATTTATGAAGATGAAATATGGAAACCAAAGGATGTGATATAACATATTTACCCTCAATTATTGTAGTTTTGGTAAACACAAATCCATGGATAATATTTTTTATGGTTGATTTTTAACGACCCAAAGTGTTATAAATAAACTTTATAATGTTATTTAATTAAAGGTGTTATTATGTAGTATATTGATAGAAAACACATGAAGATTCTTGTTTTATTATATTCAACACTATTTTGAATAATAATAAACATTATTACTATTGATTAAATTTTTATTGAACATTTTCCAATTTTTTTGTATAAATATGCAGTTTTAACAAGTACAATTGACACAAACATAGTGTGCGAGGGCTTTATCCAGTATGATATTACCCTATAAATCCCATTTATCTTATATTCCTTGGGAGGTAAAATATCTAGGATCTTCCCTTGACAAATCCCCATAGGAGATATGATAACCTAACCATGATATAAACTATATAAAAGAGAAGATTAAGCTCATCCAGATCACAAAACAATCCATGCTTGTCAAAACACCACATAAAAATCAATTTATAACACACCTTACTCTTAGGGTGTCTTCTAGTGTATTAATGGGATATATATCAAGTCCTATGAAATATTATTATGTAATTTTTCTTTGTTTAATAATGAATATATTTATGGACAAATATTATTTCTTTAAAAATGATTTCTATTTTGATAGAATAAAACAAAAATAGTATTTTTTGTTAATATTCAAATTAAATTAAGGAATTTATATTGAAGAATTATTGAAAATTTTAAAAAAATATTTTTTTAATAAAATACTATTATTAAATAATTAAAATTAAATATAAATTGTCATATAATTTTTATGATGTCAACAAATTTTTTTTAAGGGTTTGAAAGCATCATTTTTTATAACCCCATCATTTCTTAATAAATACCCAATATTAATTTAAAATTGAAAATTGACATATTATTAAAATTATTTTGAAAAAATGAATATTATTTTTAGTAAGAGTCCAACATAATTATCCAATATAATTTTTTTTTATAATTTTTTGACATAATAGAATTTTTATTTGAAAATTAAATATGGTATAAATGTAAGGTGTGAAATATGAAATTAAAATGCCAAAAATTTGATCTAATAAATATATAAACTGTATCCACTACCAAATATATTCATTAAAATTAAAATAGAGTTTTTATGTTTAGTTGATGAAATTTATTAAGGTAGAGTGATTCTTCTAAAAATTAATATAATTTAAAGTTTTAAAACCATTTATTTGAGAGTATGACTCATTTTCCGGTAATAAAGTGTATTACTATACTATGTTCGACACCTGGATGTATTAAATAATGGAAACCCCTTTCATTTGGAATAAAACTTGTTAAAACCCATTGGAATGATTCCTGTTTTGGTTATTTTAACATATTGAGTCCAAAACCTATGTTTGAGAGATAATAAAAAACCCACTCATTTACTATATAATCATAAAAAATATCAATTTTATCTTCACAAAAAATTATTTCAGAATTTCCATTCATTTCCCTCCCCTCTCATGAGTTTTACCAAGGTTCCATTAATCTATCAATGAGCTCCTTCCAAGAATATGGGGTTACACAATCATATTAGGGATATTCCTGTTTCTATTTTATTCAAGAACTACTTTTATGTTATTCCTTTAAATTAGCATTTCTTGATGATGAGATATGTTATCCCATATCCCATTAATATACATTTTATAAATAAATTAATAAGTAACCTTATATACCATTAATCCCTTCCCATGAACCATTGTGTACACACATTTCCATGAAAAAATAAGTTAGGGATCCTCACATTATGTTTTTTTTCAAACATCATTATGATATACTTCCTACTCTTAACAAATAATAATGTTGTGATATGTATTTGAATTTGCATGTTAATTCTAGTTTTATTTCCCTATTATGAGATACCGCTTTCTCTACCTTCAACAAATTTCATTGTTTTTAAATTGATGCTGTTATGCACATGAAAATTCATATTAATTTTCTATACCAAAACAATTATGTATTGAATTAAAAACCTTTTTCACATAATGGGTGTTAAAATTTATTAACGCACACTTATTTTTCTTTCCAATAAATTTTTTATATTACACACTCAATGATCATGGAATAAAAAAAGATAATGAATTAATCCATGTTGTATGATCTATGAGGTACACTTAATAATGATATTGAAAAAATGTGGTGGGTGATAACTAGATTATATATCACTCAAATGAATTAGGTAATTTTTCATCTCATGAGACATTCTGTTAGGGAATGAGGTGGAAAAGATTATTTTATGGGAATTTTCCATCATGATTTATTGGCAGTTATCCAGGACCTATGATTATGATGTAGTGTTTTAATATAGTTCCACATTTATAGTGTTGAGTTTATGATCCTCATGTTATATCAAACAATATTATTTAGGTTCCTTTTACTCCCCATTTATATAAATATTTTATAAAATCTATTTATACAAACCATGATTATTCCCTTACTATGATTGATATCTTATACCTTTCTTATGATTGTCCCTAGGTTATCCCTTGTTTTTGTACATGCAACGCTGTTAAGGATGTTTTCATCAAAGATGAACTTTTTCTAAGTTTAAATTTTTATTTACGGCACCTAATTCCAATATAAAATATACTTATTGATAATAAAGGATTTATTAAGAGTAATCTTAGATAATTAATCATGTATTAATGTGAAATCAATTGAATCATTGTTATAACTAAAATATTGAAATACAACCACCTAGATTAGAGGAGAAAGATTTCATGAGAGGATCAAGTGAGACACAATTCATAGTAGAGAAAAGAACATAATTTCCCCCATAGGCTATGACAGCATGAAATATTTTGAATATCCCTATAATTTAGGAATTTTTGTCTATAAAAAATCAACTATTAACATTATAAAATATTATTTTTGATGAAAACCCATGACACCAAGAGATATAATAAACCACAAAATCAAAATGGGAGCTATAAAATGATAGTATAGCTTTATTACCATATATATATATATATCTGTGTGTGTGTGTGTGATTTAATCATTTTTTCGTTACATGGTTTCCATCACCCAACTCCCCCAAAGGTTATATTTAACCACACAATGAAAAATAGGAGTTAGGAATGAAAGTTATATGATTAACAATGAATATATATGATGACATCATATTCATCATTCAAATGTTTTATTAAATTACACATTGAATAAATCATCTAGACTCATCAAATCCCATACTAATAATGGTATTAATGAATTCTAAGGGAAAAAATTTAACCTATCCAAAATATATGTTTTTCTAGTGTCTCGACAAGAGTTGATACACAAAGACCATCTAAATTAATTAAATTCCTAATTTTGAACCATTTAGATTTCCTTATACATTTAGGGATCCCAATATCTTCATTTTTTGATAAAATCATTTTGAAAATACTATTAAAAATATTTAATAATTTGTTGAATATCTATTTTTTAATGATAAATGATCCACTTATATTTGGAATACATGATTTTTAGAGTTTTATGATGTTAAGAAGAGTTAATATAATTATATAGTCATCTAATAAATTGAGGAATGTGTTATAACTCACGAGATTAAAATTATTAAAAATCAAGAAACTGTGTTGTACCATATTTATGATTTTATTATTTGTATATGTAATGATTCAGAATTTTTTAATGAATTTTTTTCACCGAATAAATGTATATTATGTATTATATATTATTTTGAATGTAAAAAATATTGATAATCCATAAAAAATTATCTCATTAACAATGATCTTAAAATTAGTTAGCTATGAAACAAATTAAAAAGAAAATCATTACAATTATATAAAAATATAAAATAGAATAACTATATAATAACTTATGTATCACAACATTCCACAAGAATTAACACCCAGATCACAAATACTATCGAAATCCAAAGAAATATATATTAGTAAACCAATCCTCATCTTATAAAATTATATCATAACCTCTGAGAGAATTTGTGGTGAATTTTGACAGAAATAACGATTTATTATTTATAAGGTATAATAGGATATTTCACCAATAGGAATAAAAACTTATATGACCATTTCTCAAATTTGATCATTACCCAATATAATTTTTTTCAAACATCAAAATTTTTAACAATACCATTTATTATAATTTTACCATTATATAAATAGTTAATATAGGTAGTAATGAAAACTAATAATATATATAGAAATGATAATAAAATGATTAAACTTATATAATGGTTCTATTTTATGCCCACTAGTTAGAACATGGGTGGGAGGTGGCATTCGTACAAAATTACATTGTTCATAGAAAAGATGAGCTTCAAAATGTGAGGCATAAACAAAATCTCATACAGGTGATGTTCTAGTTAATAGAGATTACCATAGAGTCGATGTTAGCTGAGCCACCCCATAAAACAATGACCATCACACACCTTACCCCTATGGAGCATGCAAGTCTAATAATGGGATAATTTTATAAACCATAGTTAGTTAGTGTTTCAATTTCTTATTAAAAATAAAATTCTTTGTCACTCAATTAATCTTATGAATATTTTCACTTAATAAATAACTAGTTTAATTTAGTTGAAATTGATAATATGATTGTTAGAAGAAAATAAAAAATAATTGTATTTTTCCAATAATGTATATACAAATTTAATAATAAACCATGGTTTTATGAATAGAAATTCTTCTAATTTAATAGTTATAATGAAAAAATTTATTTACATTTTAAATGAAAAAAATTATAATGGCTTGGGATTTTTATACAGGTTTTACAAATATGACTGTTCATTAAAAACAATTATTTTAAAATAAATATTTAATTTTATTTTTAAAAGATAAGAGTATCATATTTAGAGAATTTTTATAATAAAAAAATAATCATTTTTTAAATCTTCACATCAAATTAGTTTAGGGAGGGTTAATGAGAATTTTCGATAATAATAATTTTTTCATGAATAGTAATAATATAAATTTTTAATGTTTAAGTATATTTTATTACACCATAGTTATTTTATAATGATATAAAAACTAATTTAACACAATACATGAAAAAAATCATTTTATTTTATTAATATTTTTTATTTTAATAATTTTAATCAATTTCTAAAACTATAAGTGAATTTACAATGTCTAAAAATGAATATTTGATTTTAAAAAAATTACATTGTGGAATATTTATATATCCATGCCAAAAAGTATAAAAATTGATTTTATATTTTGGAGGATAAAATTATGATAAAATATTTCCCACATTTATAAAACCAAGAAAAATAAAATGTGTATGTCAATAGTTTTTCATTTTCCACAACCAAGTTTCTAAGATAAATATTTGGAAATAATTAAAAAATTCTACTAGATTTTATATAAATAAACACACATTTCTCCTATTAAATTAACTTATAATTCATCCTCCAGGTTTTTTAGTGATTATAATCCCATGGATTCCCCCCATGGGGACTTTAATACCCCAAAGATTCATTACACATTATATTGGAGTAACTCTTTATGGTAAGGGAAATATCCACTTATAATTTCCATTCATGATCACTTTACATGAGTTAAGTCCTTTAAATTACAATCCAAGATCAGTATTTCATATTCTATTTTCATAATAAATTAATAATAGTAATTTCTGAATTACCTAACATTGTCACCTCTCATTTTTTCCTTTATTAAAATAATAATTTATACCCAATATGCATCCCAATTTTCATCACAATGTTTTCCCCTTTTACGTATGAAATTTTATTTTCTATTTTATTTGAATACCCACAAATCTATTATTATTAATGGTTATTTAACAATATTTATAATTTTTTTTATTGTTTTTGGATATATATATATATATATATATATGAATCCAACATGTCCTTTCATATGACAAAAATAATGTAATTATGAATCTATTAAGATCTTTTATAAGCCAAGAGTTTTTATTTGAAAATAGTACATTATTCTAAAAGGGTTATTAATTAAATGATTTATTATCATCCATATTGATATCATTAAAGAAATACATATTCAGGTTGTTCCCTAATATATGTCCAATGCTTTGGATAATAAATTTAATCTATATATTTAACATGTTTTAATATAAAATGGTGAATAAACGTTGAATGTTTCATTAATGAGACATCGGTCAAGAAAATGATGATATGCTTATAAATTACTGATTTAAATTTTATAGACACATTTCAATGATAATATTAAATTTCATAATATTATGATGTTCCTCATTATAACGCTTTATCATTATTCCAATTGTTCTTATTTGTATGTCACAATATCATATTCTATATATCATATTTCTTTTTCCATTAATTGGATTCATTTTAATCACTTTATATTTATTTGTGTCCCTATGATATGAGATGTAATAAAAGTAATATAGAGTGAAACCATTAATGTGTATTTTAACTAGTTTTAGTGTAATATATTAAAATTTAATATAATATGTATATTTTTACAAGAAATAAAACATGAAATGATCCTATTTTTTGTACTATGTGATGAGAATTTTATAATAAAATGAGGTTTTCCAAAGTTGGTAGCAAAGTAAAATTTAATTATCTATGAAAATTATGATATTAAAACATAGTATGAACCCTATTGAAATTTAAAGATATAAGAAATCATACTTGTATTTTTTTAAGTATTATGTATCTGGTTTCTGAACAAATTACATACCTCTGTGAATAATACAAGATAATGTGGTTGGTGAAAATATATACCTAGTGGTAAAAATCTAAAAACCCACCTTGATCTGGACATAATCCTGAAGTTGGGGATGAAAATGGACCATTCTGCACTACTAGTTTGACACTCCATGGTGATTTTCTTGGATATTTACAATATTTTTATAAATCATTATAGAGGATATGAAGAATGATTAATAGTTATTAAAAGATATTAATAACATATTTATAAATGATTTTTAAGTCATAATATACAGTTATATTTATATGATTTTTAAAGGTAATAAATTTCTCACTATTGTTTTCTTGTTTTTGAAAAAATGGAAATAATGTGTGGAACCACATAAATGAGGGTGTAATGGAAGATGAACTGATGACGATTTGATGGAATCGAGGATAGAAAACATCATAAGTTTTTTGAATCAAATAACTCAATTTATTTACCATAATACAAATCATGTTGAGATTTTATATTCATGTTAAATGTAAAATCCTTCAGATGGTTCATTTATTTGTCAATGAATGTATTCTTTTAGTGGATCTACTGACCCATTGATTTTTTAATAATGGAAAATCTCTATAAAAAAATATTTTAGGTGATCTATTTTCCAGAGTAAGAAAATATAGACCGGGTGATATACATCTTATGAGAAGAGGTTTATTAGTGGGGTACATTGAATAAAATCATGAATCCATAAAGGATGACCAGTCATATGGAGTGTGATTAGTTCATGGGAACATTTTCTAATAAATATATAACTTTTTTATACTAATGAATATGGAGAATAAATTCTAAGATACCATGATAAATCAAAATGAATCAGGGGATTCTATGAAATAATAATTAATATAATTTCATGTTACACCATTAAATTGTTATGGATCCTAAGGGAATGTTTAATAGATGTTTCAGTAGACTAAGACCCCATCTCTAGAAAAATATAGAAAACTATGGCTAAGGAATATATGAGAAGATAGGGAGTATTGTAATAAAAGGATCAATTTGAGTGTGTTGATATGAAACTGTTAGATAAATTTAATGAGAAGAGATAAATGTAACCAAAATCAGAAAATAACATTGATCATGTAAGAGGAGGAAAGAAAGTAAAATATCCCACATGCTACAACAGTGATAAGAATCATTAAAAGGGATACATCATTTTTTGTGGAAGGTTTTTCATGTGGATTATGGATAGCTATATATATTGAATCTATCATGATGTGGTGATTTCAACACTTGTCATAGTTATGAAAAAAGGAAGATGGTGTTTTCCCAGATTGATGTACATTGTTTCATGTTTGGATAGTTGGGGTGCATTTCAAATCAATGACCAATATAGAAGATAATAGATTTGAACAACTATAAACACAATCATAGGACAATGGTTCATGGTCATGAATTTGATATCATTAAATAATAAGTAGATTCTCTAAAAGATATAGTTGAAGGTACTCTTTTTTCTCTCTCAATGCAAGAATGTAATTAATTGATTCTAGTTCATTAAATTCTATTATTTAATCCAAGTTGAAAAGATCATATAGTTAATCATTAAACATATGGATTCAAATTTATACTTAAATCCTTTATAGGTATTATCCAAGCATCAATAGTTTATGAAAACTGTTTTATTAAATTGGTAACTATAATCCCATTAAAAAAATTTTATTCGTTCAAATTGTTTCGTTTTCAGTACAATAATAAAAAACCATCTATTAATGTATAATGATAAAATCAAATAAAAAAGTAATGAAAATCATTACTATTTAATGTAAATACATCACTTATTTTCAATGGAGATATATCCTGAATTTTTCTTTTTCAAAAAGCACCTCTCGTGTCCTGATTTATGGATATGATCACTAAGAGGGAGAAGGATAAGAACGTATAAAGATAGTGAATATCCCTATAATTCAATAATACATTAATATATTCCCAAATTAGATTCCTAGATCGATATAAGAAAGATAGGTATAGATTTCCATTGAACACATACCCACATCTCATCTGATGTTAAAGACCCTGTAAAGAATGAAAAAAATTTGGTTTAGGGAATTAAAGAAACAACACCATGATCTTCTTCATAATAGATTTATCCGACCAAATATCTATCTATAGGGATAACCAATTCTACTTGTAATGAAGGATGGATAAATCACACTATGATTTTATTATTTAGAACATGATTGGATCACTAGAAATAACATGTACTGTATCTAAAGGATTCATTATTTATTTGACCAGATTCATAGGGCTCAATTATTCTCCAAGATTGACTATAGATCTCATTATCACCAATTGAGGTTCAATAATGAATATATTACAATGAATACCATTTAAAATAAATATAGTAATTAGAAGTTTATTATTATTTCTTTCATCTTGAATAATTCTCATTTTATATTTATAGATATTTTTTACAATATCCTTAAGGACTACCTTGATAATGATATGGTTGTTTTTATGGCATTTTTATATAAGCCAAATTTCATGAGGATAATTAGGTTCATGTAATGGGATTCTTGGGATCTCTGTGGAAAAATATTTTTTTTGGAATATTCATAAAATGAAAATTTTGGTTACAGTATTTTTTGTTCTTGGGGACCATTGTGACCCATGAAGGAATCATTGTTCACACTATAAAAAAAGCTATAGAAGGTTGTCTTCATCCTGTAATGGTAATCGAGAAATGATGAGTACTTATTTTAGTAAGAAAATATTAGGGGATTGTGAAAAATATTTCACAAAATTCTAATCCACTAACAAGGATAACTTGAAATGTGACTATGTTCATTTGATAAAAGGAATGTAGATAATGATTCAAAAAATGATAAAGATAATAGTAATTAATATTCTCTTAACTCTAACCTCTATCAGAGAAGGATTAATTATTTATAGAAACACATCTCTCTAATAGATTTGTTGATTCCATATAAAAAATAACAATGATATTTATTATACATCTCAATTGTTGAATCCTCCTAAGTTGAATTATCCTATGCATCAATTAGAGATAGCTGCAACTATTTATTACTCTGAAAATAAGGAGGAACTTTCTTTATAATTTTTAATGGGATTTCTACTAAAGCCACCGAGGTTTGAATTATATTTTAGTTAAAATAATTATGGATTAGAATGTGGATTCGGTTGGAAATTCATAAGTAGTGTGACTATTCAATTTATTATCACCATGTAAGAGTTAAAAATATTCTAATACATTAAGTAGTATTGACCTTGTTCTACTAGAAATAATGATTATTCAACATGTTCTTTTGATCAAGGACATAGTGAAACTTGACATGTGAGTCACATGAGAAGGGACATCATCAAACCTATTCTAAATGATTTTTCAAACATTATTACTATATAGGATCAAGAAAAATCCAATATATGATTCTTTTTAACAAAAGAATATATAGGCCGTGAAGAATGAAATATTTCTTGAGACCAATATCCCTTAAGAAGGTGTATTGAAATTTCATATAAGGATATGTTTCACATATATCATATAGATAATAAAGGATATGATGGAATAAGATCATATCTATTTATACTCAATATATCTATTAATCACTTTGATGTATATGGAACATCGTGATCATTATTGATGGAAAATATGAAAAGAGAGATTACTGACTACAATGAATGATTCTCGGTGTGTCCCCAACTGAAGGAGGAAAGAAACAATCCTATATGTTATTAAAAAAAAAAAACTTAACAACATTAAATATGGATAATATCAATATGTTCATCATCACAGGTCTTCCAATAACATCCAAAAGAACCAATTTGATATGGGTTATAGTGGATCATCTCTCCAAGACTGTATATTTCATTGGTATTCATTAAAATTTCCCTCATTGCTAAAATAAAAATTCATTCAAAAAAGAATTGGTGAGGTTTTATGGGGTGCCACATTCAATCATATCATATCATGATCTAAGGTTCAAAAATAAATTCACGAGAATTTAACAACATGCTCTGAATTTTGAATTGAAATTCACATATCACCCCAAAAATAATGGTCAATATGATTGGACTATTTTAACTATAATGTAAATGTGGAGAAAATGATTAATTATATTTAAAGGATGATGAGATCAAAATATCTATATATTTGAGTCCTAATAAAATACAATATTTCACTTGAGTATTTAAATTCCTTCCTATGAATTCTTATATGATAAGCAATGTATAACTTCAACATTATGGAATAAACCTAGTCAGAGATTGCTACATGGGCATAATCATGGGAAATATATGACAGAATAAGATCGTGCTATACAAAATATGTTTAGTGACAGCATTATAGCTTCATAGGAAACCATTGAAAGTATATGAAGATTGATATTGGGGACAATATTTTCCATTGGATATCAACATGGATGAGAATCATGTTTTATGGGATAACAATGCTTCTTAGACCTTAGTAAGTTGCCCCTTATGAAATATGTGATCCCACAATAGCATTGACATATCATCTAGAAAATCAACAGGTCATCTTTAGGATTTATTCCATGTATATTTCTTCAAAAATTACAATCGTGATTCCTCAAATTTATTGAATCGAGATGTGGTACAACTGGAACGTGACCTCACTTTTGATAATAAACTGTTTGAGATTTGGGACCATAGAGACAATGTTCTATACAACAAGACTACCCACCATGTCAATGTGTTGGGGAGGAACCATGAATATGAATAAGTAACATGGGATGTAGTCAATTTCCATGAGACTAATCTACCCATACATATTTTTAAATGTGAAAATGAGTTGAAATATTAGGGAAACAATTTCATAAGGGAGAAGAATGTAATGACCCATACTTTTTAAATGATATTTTTTATCGAATAAATATTTTTATATATTATATAATAGTATACATGTAAAATATATTGTGAAACAAACCAAACATTATCTCATTAACATTTATCATTAAATATGTCAACTATGAAACACATAAAAATTCCAAACATTAAAAATAGAAAAAATATTAATTAATTAAATGGGAATGCATAGATAACCAAAATTTACAAGATCCCACTCCTCTAAATAAAATAATATTGAAAGGAAAAAATATATTAGTAAACCTAGAATCATATTATTAAATGAAAATGTAACATTTGGGATAATTATTTGTAAATTTTAAATGAAATAATGAAGTATAATTTATAGGGTATAAAAGGAAATGCGATCATTTATATTTAAAAATTTTATAATCATTGGTAAAATATGAACATTTTTAATATATCTATTTTTCAAATTGATCATTGTAAACAATACCAATTATTGATAATTACAATATTAATATAATTGTTTATAATTAGTAAGGACAAATGATAATTTATTTAAAAAATAGAATGGATTTATTCAACCAGTATAGTTATGATGTTTGAATCATATTTATTAGAAATTAGGAGGTTGGTATCATCATTGGGGGTTTTAACATGACCAATCCCTAAACAAGGTTGAGCAAGTGAATCTGGAATAGAATATCGTATTGGAAAGTTTCATGTTTGTGATGATTACCACTACATCGATGTTATCAAAGAGTCCACAAGAAACTACCACCGTCATATACCATACCATTATGACATATATAGGTTCAATAAAGGTTTACATGTACAAATAATAGTGACATAATATTTAAATTACATTGAATAAATAATATGTTTAATACTGTCAATTCAACAAAAGAATAGTTTATATTAATAAAATAATTTTTTTATTTTAGAATAATTTTATAATTTGATCTATATATGTAAATAAAACAGAATTTTAATTTTCTAGAAATCATATAATATTTTTATTACAAACCAAGTAATAATGAATATTTTAAAAAAAAATTAAATTAAAATAACATTTATTTGTATTAAAAATGATTACATAATTTTATAACGGACTCTGTAAGTTTTTATATGTGTCAGAAACTTGGTTAGACACTAAAAACTCCTATTTTTATGAAAATTAGTGTTTTTAGAATTAAACTTTAGAAATATAATATTTTGATATTTTTATGATAAATTAACCAATATTTGTGATGTCACGAATTTCACAATATTATATGGTTAATTAAAGTTAATTTTCTAAAATATGTGATTTTTTCATTAAAAGTAAAAGAATCCATTTTAGGGTTTCGATATATTTTAAGACATAATATATATTTAAAAGTGTTATAATAATTAAATTAATAGAATCAATTACCTAAATCAAGTTATTCATTTATTATTAACTATATTAATTTATTTAATCAATTTACAAAACAATATGTTTCTTCCCATCATCTAAAAAAGAAAACTTTTAATTTCAAAATCATTACATTATGGAATAATTACTTACAACTCAAAAATAATTATTAAAAATGGTGTTTTTATCTAGTGTATTAATATAATATTTATTATCACCCAAATACCAAAATCAATGAAAAAAATCTATGGCTCAAACCATGGTTTTGTATATTCCACAACTATGTTTTCAATGGCCTATATTTCGAATCTATTATACAATTCTTCAAACTTCTCTATAAATACATACTAATTTATATATTTATACTTAGACATAATATATCCTCAACGATTTTATAGTAATTTTTCTTCCCAAATATTCCACTAAGGTGTCCTCAATTTCCTAAAGATCCATTCATCAAGATATAAGAGTAATTGTTTATAGTAAGGGAAATATCCACTTCACTTTTCCATTAAAATCCACTTTTCATGTGCTATTTTTTTACTTTGAAAGGTTGTTAATTTTATGAATTATTATTATCTCATTAATAAAAAAAATACTTTTATTTGAATGGGAGGCCCTTTACCCCTCTAATATTTCACTTTTAAAATCCTATGTATTATACAAATCATAAAGCCAATTTTTTCTTTAGAATTTATTTTTCTCTTTTAATTGTGAAATTATTGTTTACATTTATTTTAATAAACAAACATCTTTTCATTTCACTGTGTTTTCAACTAGATTTCTATATTATATGTTTATTTGGTTAGGTACAGATAATAAACCCAAATTTTCTTTCGTGGGTATGGAATGATGTAATTATAATGTATTTAATATATTTTTTAAGGAAGATTATTTTATAATAACCTTGATCATTATTATCCATGGTTAGTTAATTAAATGATTTTTTATGATCTACATGGGTCACATGAAATTAAGACAAATGAATGTTGCACCATGATAACTTTCCAATTATTTGGATGATTATTTTAATCTATATAAATGACATGTTTCATAACACCTTGTTGAATATCCTTGCTAATTATGATTTGTGAAACCTTAATGAAAAAATATGGTGATATGATTTTAGATGACTCATTTAAATGTTGTAACCACGTTTCTATGTTATGATACATGCTATTACTGTTATTAATATGTTCACCTTTCTCATTACTTTTTTATGCCTAATGTTCTTATTGATATGTATCATGATCCCATTTTATTTGTATCTAATTTTTATTCCCTCTATTAATGTTCATTCTCACCACATTCCTTGGTTTTATGTCCACATGATATGATATGATGTGAAAGTAGCCTAGAGTAAACCCATACAGAAGTATTTCTAGTGGTTTTAGAAGAATATTTTTCCATGTATTATGTTCCATATTTTTAATAATCTAAACGTTAAATGATTATATTTTTTGTTCCATGTAATTAAAAGTATGGATGAAATATTAAACACAAGATTATAAATAACATGATATGCTATCATTATTTAAATTCCTGTCATTCTATAATAAATTACATGATGATTAATTATTTTTTAGTGGCCTCATTCTATGTATAAATTCCTGGACTTAAACATTACTTAATATTTAATTAAATTTATAATTCACATTTAGGATCTTTTCAGGTTTATAATTTTAGAGAATTAGGACATAACTATTACATCTCAAAAGATTACAAAGTACACACTTCTAAGTAGTTTCCTTTTTAAAAAAACATGAACTCTTGAAATAAAAGAGTCATGTATAGTTCCATGTTTAGCATGAATTTTCTTTGATCTCATCCTTGACCTATTCCACATTATTTCCTATGAAAAAAATTTCAAAAAAACATGGGAGTATCATAAAAAGATCAGTAAGGGATACACCAAGAAAAGAAACTATTAGTTTTTCAAAACAACAAGTAACCCATGAATACTTTATCAAAGTAATAATTTTCACCTGTATGAAGTAGTAAATAATATTCACTGAATAAAAGATCATTACGTACCCTTTTTTAACCAATAGACTACCATAAAACCCATACAAAGAACACATATCATATAAAGTTAACTTGGGACATAAACATACTTAAATGGAATAACCATACGGTCGAATTCCACACATATCAATAAATGGAATAGCCATACGGCCGACTTCCATACCCAATGCAATGGAGGTTATAATGTAACCACCCATCCTGGTATTCGCGACACCACCTGTCATATGGTTAATCACGTAAACACCAGTCAAATGTCCAAGTACCATTTTAAAATAATAAGAACTGAAACAAATATAACGGAATGAAAACATTTACACATTTCGATCAAAATATATCACTTAAATATATTGACATAAAAAATCCATTATAAAAACCATTTCCAATACCAAAATACATAAAACAGTATATGGTATTTATTTCATTTTAAAAACATTACGGCTTATTGAGGAAGCCGACGTCCAAATGACACTTGCGGCGGCGGAAAAAGTTGTTTTCACCACGTATGTTAAAAGATACATTCCTTTTTGTTTTTTAGTAAAATGATTCATAGAAAAATATTCCACTTGAATGAAATGAAAAGTCAAAGGTGTTTTATATAGCATATAAAAGAAAGTCTTGTATTAGAACAAAATATGCCTCAATGAAAGGAGATTGAGATGAAGTCCCTTACCTCGTGTCCGACTTGACTCGATCACTCTTTAATCTCCTGAATAATAAACTAGTGTAAATTTATAATTTCTTAAGAACCTTTTTTAAGATTATTATTCCTTTTATAACACTTATTTCCACGATATAAACATTATTTAATCATTTAAGTTAATAATGTTTGTTTTTTTGATATTTGGTACTTAAGTCAAAAATGGACTTCTAACAATTACTTGTTGTTCATGTGGTCAAAGGTTCATTATATACAGAATTATATTCAGGAATTGGATATCATATATATCATATATATCCAGCATATACATGTATTTACAATAGTACATAACATTTAGAGGTAAGAAATGAAATTCACCTTTCATGGAGATGGTAAACCGTACGTATGCATGAATGCTACATTCATTTCTATTTCATATTTAATGGAATGGAATCATAATGATATAAAGGTATATTATAATTTCAGTATAATATCATATATAAAATCATAAAATACATCCTTTATGCATCCCACATATGGCATTAACGAATCAAATCACTTTGAGGGGGCGGTAGTCCGCACTTCCTAAAATGAAGATATCGCGTTTACCCATAATGGAAACCATAAATGTATTCCATAAAAGAAAAAATACAGAATAATATAGAAAAAATAAATATAATAAATATAATATATAAATATTGTGACATCTTAATGGCCACCATGAATGGTGTTAGAAGAATATTTAACAATTATCGTTTTGTGAGGCAGAAATTTACCAACCACAGAAACAATATGTTCATTAACCATTAGATAGAGGTGTGTGTAAGTGTAAATAAAATACTTCTCGTAAAAACATCCTAGTATATTGAAAATACTGGAGTTTTTATAAAAATAATGAATAAAAAGAGTTTAGGGGGTTGGCGTAGCAAAATAAAACAAAAGAACACAAGTGAAGACATTACCTTTAAATCGGGTAACTCTCTTTAGATTGAACCTAAATGGTTTTTTGAAGAGCATTCTGCCTAAGGTAAGGCTTCTAGGATGAGTATAGGGATGTGGAGAGATAAAATATGCAGAGTTTGGTTGAGGCAAAGTATTTATAGGTGTGGGTAAGGGGGTAGAGGTGGGGGCCTTTTAGAAGAGGGAGGAGGGGCACTCAAGGAATGTTATAAAATGTTACGTGATTATAAAATGATTTTTTTCGGATTTTATAGGTCCCAAAAGGATATATTTAGAGGATAAGGTGATAAGGGTTCAAAATCCACCCATCCAATAGGATGTAGACAAGTGTAAGTTGTAGATTTTACCTTATCTTTTCATTTTATTTAAATCATTCATTAATGAGGTAATCGCTGCATCATCATGGTGTCATAAATAAATTTATTTATTTAATGTCTAAAATTTATAAAAGAAATATCTTGATGTAGGAAATATTTTTTGCCTTATAATGAATATTTACACTCAAAAATATGACTTGTATAACGCCATGTAAAAATTGATTAGCTAAAATAATACTTGTTTGTGACATTATTATATTAACGTTAAATAAAAAGTTATTAATGTCATTTTCATACCCAAGTGGCTCCATGGGGTCCCAAGTTGACCCATGGATTGTTTTGGGCACCATGACTTATACAATAAGGGTAGGATATGGGTCAAGGTAATTTCATATTATTAAAACATTATTTTTACCTAAAATTACACTAATTACCTCTAATCGCGATTAATAAAACTAGAAAATTACTATTCACCAAAAAATTATTTTCATCCCATTGAACCACATTTTACATAATAATTACAACCATGTATGTCAGATTTTCAAAATTCAGTTCACAAAAGTGATAAAGTATCATTTAAATGAAAAATCAGTTTTTAACTACCACTTTGTGGTTTCACTATTCATCAAAAATTGATGTATTTAGAAAAATAACAATATATTCACCCTAACCTATACTTCATATTCCGAATTAAAAAAATGATGTCTATTTTACAAAATTCAAAAAAATATAAGTTGCATTTATTATTTTAATAATTAATTCCCATTGTAAAAAAACGTGTTTTTATGAAACAATATATATCAAAAGATTGACACTAGGTTAAGTCTAATATCAAAGTGAAATTAATTTCAATGGCCAACATTGGATTAAATGATAAAAATATATTCTAATTGAAATTTAAAACCTATTTAAAGGATAGTATAATCATATAAATAAATTAGATTAAAAAGAGGTTTTGAATTAAAATACAACATTTTTCACTTATTCCTTAAAAATAAAATTTATTGGAAAAATAACAAAAATATACACAAAGTAAATTTTGATGTCCCAATTCTAATGAAGGATTTCATTTGGTCAAATAGAATGTATAAGAGTGACGAAAACTATTTTTAAGGAGGGTTCACCATCAAAAGGCGATAAATCGACCTTTTAGTGAATATTAGAGTATATATGCCGAAAATTGAATTCTTTTATTATTTAAAGCCTTTATCTTTTATTGGATAAATGTAAAAATATTTAACAAACATATATATTTATAATTTGCTTATTTATATTCATTCCCTCCAATACAACGAATATGTGTTAACTACCATTTAAAATAATATCATTATATTACTAGTGTGCAATTTACGATTTCAAAGAAACTTGTTGTTGCGTATCAGGTACACTATCGAACATAGAAGCCTCTTTCATGTAAAATTAATATTTAATTCGCAAATATTAATAAATATGAAAATATATTATTATTTATTTACCTGGGAGGATACATCCTTCCCCCATTTTGGGAATTTTATCCTCACAATTTTATTCACTTATCAAAATAAGTGGGGGTATTTATCCCTCATAGCATTTTCAGATTCCCACGTTTCCTATTCAACCATATGTTTTTTCCACAAAACCTTTACCTGGTGAATTACCTTATTCCACAACACTTTCTCTCTAGGGCCTTGAATCTGGACTGGTTGTTCTTCATAAGAAATATTCTCTTCCAAAAGAACTACTTCTGGGCTCAAAAAATTAGATGGATTTGTCATATACTTTCTCAACATCAAAACATGAAAAAAATTGTGTACCTGAGATAAACTCGGAAGTAAAGCCACTCGGTAAGAAACTGATCCAACTCTCTCCATAAGTTCATATGGTCCAATGAACCTTGGACCCAGCTTTCCTTTCTTACCAAATCACATCACACATTTACATGGGGAAACATTGAGAAAAACATGATCACCTACCTTGAAAGATAGAACCTTCCTCGGGTTATCCCCATAACGTTTCTGTCTACTCTGAGCTGTTCTCATGTGTTTCTGAATCAAATGAACTTTTTCTGCCATATCTTCTACCAATTCTAGTCCCATCAGCTTCCTTTCCACTACTTCATCCCAAAAAGTTGGAGTTCGACACTGTTTACCAGATAATGCTTAAAACGGAGCCATCTGTATACTAGAATGAAAACTGTTATTATTTGAAAATTCAACCAAAGAAAGATGTTGGTCCGAACTTCCCTGATAATCCATCGAGTAAGCACATAGTATATCCTCCAAGATCTTAATTTTTCGTTCTGACTACCCATCTTTTTGCAGATTAAAAGCTTTACTAAAATTTTATTCCGTACCCAATGACTTTTGAAGGCCTTTCCAAAAGTTAGAAATATACCTAGGATCATGATCAGATAAAATATATAGGGAAACTCCATGCAACCTGAATATCACTTTAACATATAACTGAGAAAATTGATCTAGAGGAAAAGTATCTCGAATTAGAAGGAAATGAGCAGATTTAGTCAAAGGATCAACAATAACCAAGATTGTATTATTACGTCCAGATGTCTTCCGTAATCCCACTACAATGTCCATGGATACATTTTCCCATTTCTACACTCGCACCCGTAATGACTGAAGCTTCCCTTTCAGTAACTGCCACTCTTCTTTAACCTACTGACAAGTCAAACACTTCACAGTAAAATTGGCAATATCTCTTTTAATTACATCCCACCAGTAATACTCCCGTAGATCTCTGTACATCTTAGTACTGTCAGGATGAACTGAAAACGGAGAACTATGAGACTCACATAACAACTCATTCTTCAATTATGAATCACAAGGCACACATAATATACTCTAAAATCATAAAACACATTCATTATCAAAGTTTAATTGAGGCAACTTACCCTTCTGAATCAACTCTACCTTTTTCTACAACTCATTGTCTTGCTTCGGTGATTTCTTTATTCTGTCTGATAGAGAAGATTTAACTGATACCTGAAACAAAATATATGAACATCATATACCAACAACTTCTATGACAAAGTTCATCAAATTCTTAACCAAAGGATCACATTCCAAATGTAACATGGTTAATGAAGCATTACTTTTATGACTCAAAGCATCAGCCACTTTATTTTCTTTTCCCAAATGGTAATGAATTGTAGAATCATAATCCTTTATTAATTCTAGACATATCCTATGTATCATGTTCAATTATTTCTGAGTGAAAATATACTTTAATCTTTTGTGATCTGTATATATTTCACACTTTAATCTATAAAAATGATGCCTCCAAATTTTTAAAGTGAAAACCATGGAAGCTAATTCCTAATCATGTGTAGGGTAATTTAACTCATGAGTTTTCAATTTATGTGAAGAATAAGAAATTAGCTGATCATTCTATATAAGGACACAACCAAGTCCCATAAACGAATCATCACTGTAGATAACAAACTAACCATTACTAGAAGGAAGTGCCAAAACTAGAGCATTAACCAATATTCTTTTCAACTCCTGAAAACAATCATCAAATTATTTTGTCTAGATAAACTTAACACCCTTCTGTGTTAGCTCAGTCATTGTACTAGATAACCGTGAAACTTTTTCAACAATCCTTCGGTAATAACCTACCAATCCAATAAAACTATGGATCTCGGTTATATTTTTAGGACTTGGCCATTATTCAACAACTTTAATTTTAGCAAGATCAACAGTTATGCAATTTTTTAAAACAATGTCACCAAGGAAAGAAATTTGTGGTAACCAAAACTCACACTTGCTGAAATTTCCATAAAGTTTAGTTATTTTATGGTTTACAAGATAACCCTTAAATGACTTTCATGCTCGTCTTTACTTTTAGAAAAAACCAAAATATCATCAATTATAATAACCACAAACTTATCCATGAACTCATGGAAAATTCTATTCATAAGGTCCATGAATACAGTAGGTGCATTGGTTAAACCAAAAGGCATAACTACAAATTCATAATGGCCATATCTAGTACGAAACACAGTCTTCGGAACGTCATCTTCTTTTACTTTTAACTGATGGTAGCCTGAACTCAAGTTAATTTTTGAAAAATAATGAGCTCCCTGGAGCTGATCAAACAAATCATCGATATGAGGCAAATGATACTTATTCTTAACAGTGATGTTATTCAATGCTCTATAATCAATTTAATGTCTCATTGAACAATCTTTATTTTTAACAAACAAGATAGTAGAAACCCGTAGTGATGTTCTAGGTCTAATGAAACCGTTATCTAGTAACTCATGAAATTGATGATTTAACTCTAAAAGTTCAACTTGATCCATTCGATAAGAGGGTTTTGAAATTGGATTAGAATCAGGAACTAAGTAAACAGTAAATTCAACTTCCCGATCACGAATAATACCAGGTAACCCATCAGGAAAAACATCAAGATAATCATTTACCACTGGCAGACCATTAATCTGAACAGTTCCTTTATTTTCAACAATATGTTCAATGTAACCTTCATTTCAATCTTTTACTACTTTCTCAACATACTGATATGTTATAAAAAGCAAGGGTTCATTATTGTACACAAAATGAAAATCTTTCTGAAAAGAAACCTCTTTAGCTCTTAGTCAATCTTATCATGATAAACAGAAAGCCAATCCATGCCCAAAATAACATCAAACTCTACTAGAAAAAAACAATAAGGTTTGCAGGTAGATTCTTTATACACAAAAGGATATGAATGTTCTTATAATTTCTTTTTGTCTGAATGTTTCCTATGGGTGTTTTTACCATAATTTCAGGATTCATATCTTGAGTTGGAATTTCCAATTTACTAGAAAACTTCTCAGAAATGAAAGAATGTGTAGACCCTGAATCAAACAACACATTGGAATAATCTGAACAAACAAACAGTGTAACAGATACTACTTCATTCGATGGCGCTTATCTACGGAAATAGTTGCAAAGGATTTCACCACACATTTCTGCTTGTAGTATAGCTTCTTTCTGCCAGTTGAGTTCTTCGTTAGACACTCATTTGAATAATGACCTATTTCATTACACTTAAAACATCTTACCACTTGCTTTTAATTACCTGCATGATCATATTCCATACTGTTATGAGCAATATGACCAGACATACCACACTGAAAGCACTTTCCAGACTTGGATAAACATTCTCCAGGATGCTTTTTACAACCCTTCTCACAGGATATATATTTGGGATTCTAACCTCCTGGATTCTTTGATGAATTCTTTCCCTTTTCCTGCCAACTGGACCTCTTATTATGTTGTTTGTCAAAGAACTCATGATCATCGTCAAACTCCATTTCCACCTTCTCCGCACCTCGAACAAGTTTTTCATAACATTTAAACTCACGAGAAGCTAATTCCCTTCGATACTTTGGCTTTAACCCTGAGTAAAAACTATTGATTTTACTATCAATATCACGTATGCAATTTGGAGCATACCTTAACAATCGAGTGAACTTTTCTTCATAAGAAGCCACTGAGTCATCCTCCTGCCTCAATTCTATGAATTGTTTTTCCATCTTATTACAAACCACCTTAGGAAAATATTTCTCAAGAAACATACATTTGAATTCATCCCAGTGAAGATCATAAATCTCATCACAATCCCCGATATTTTTCACCATCGACCACCGCTGATCAGCTTCACCATTAAAATAGTAAACAACAAGACTAAACTTTTGATGTTCTGAACACCAAATGACATAAAAAATCATCTCCTGTTCTTTATTCTACCTTTCTGCTAGGAAAGGGTCAGATGATCCTCTTAATGATAGGGGATGTTGCCTCATGAAAGATTCCACCACTAACATGTTCCTCTGCGGTTGATCTGGATGATCTCATGAATGGATACCACCACCATTTATAGCCAAAGTCAACTGTGCCGTCACTGCAACAAACTATTCATTTCCAATTCTGAACATCTTAGGTTGCTGATTTGGTAGGTTGGCTTCCTCCTGATGCCATCCCAACATTGCTGCCATGTTTCCTCTGCGGTAAAGCATCCTGAACACAGAAATATTTTAGGCGAAGCAACATGGTAATCATTAAATGTTATATCATTTCAATCATACCATAAATTTATTTATGGACATAAATTTAACAATTTTCTAACTCCTAATGTTTTCTAAACCGACCTCTGATACCATCTATAAGGCCCCGACCTTAAACATTACTTAATATTGAATTAAATGAATAATTCACATTGATGATCTTTTCAGGTTTAGAGTTTTAGAGAATTAGGACATGACTATTACATCTCAAAAAGATTACAAAAAAGACACTTCTACATAGTGTCCTTTTTTTACAAAACATCAACTCTTGAAAAAAGATTCATTTTTAGTTCCATGTTTAAGATAGAATGAATTTTCCTTGATCTCATATTTGAACCTATTCCACATTATTTCCTATGAATTTTTTTTTAAAAAAACTTGGTATGAGCATAAAAAGCTCTGTAAGGGATACACAAAGAAGGAAACTATTATTTTTTTAAAACAACTAGTAAACCATTAATACTTTATCAGTGTAATAATTTTCACCTTTATGAAGTAGTAAATAAACGTCACTAAATAAAAGATCACTACTTACCATTTTTTAACCAAAAGGATACCTTAAAACCCATATAAAGAACACATATCGTATACAGGTAACTTGGGGAATAAACATACTTAAATAGAATAACCATACTGTCGACTTCCACACATATCACTAAATTGAATAGCAATACGGCCGACTTCCATACCCAATGAAATGGAGGTTATGACGTAACCACTCATCCTAGTATTCATGGCACCACCCGTCATATGGTTTGCCACGTAACCACCCATCAAATGTCCAGGTAACATTATAAAATCATAAGAGCTAAACCAAATATAATGGAAAGAAAACATTTCCACATTTCGATCAAAATGTATCACATAAATATATTGACATAAAAAATCCATTATAAAAACCATTTCCAATACCAAAATACATAAAAGAGTATATGGTATTTATTTCATTTTAAAAACATTACGGTGTATTGAGGAAGCGAACGACCAAATAACACTCGCGGTGGCGGAAAAGTTTATTGTCACCGTGTACATTAAAAGAAACATTCCATTTTGTCATTTTGTAAAACGTTTCGTAGAAAAAGATTCCCTTTGAATGAAATGAAAATTCAAAGGAGTTTTACATAGCGTATAAAAGAAGGTCTTGTATTATAACAAAATATTCCTCAATAAAAGGAGAATGAGACGAAGTCCCTTTCCTCATGTCTGACTTGACACGATAACTCTTTAATATCCTGAATAATAAACTAGAGTTAATTTCTACTTTCTTAAGAACCTTTTTCAAGCTTATTATTCCTTTTATATAACTTATTTCCATGTTATAAACATTATGTAATCATTTAAGTGAATAATGTATGTTTTGTCGATATTTGGTAATTAAGTCAAAAATGGACTTCTTACAATTACATGTTGTTCATGTGGTCAAAGGTTCATTATATCCAGAATGATATTCATGATTTTGATATCATATATATCATATATATCCAGTATATACTTGTATTTACAATAGTAAATAACATTTAGAGGTAAGAAATGAAATGCACCGTTCATGGAGACGGTAATCCGTACGTACGCATGAACGCTACTTTCATTTCTATTTCGTATTTAATGGAATAAAATCATAATAATATAAAGATATATTATTATTCCAGTATAATATCATATATAACATCATAAAATCCATCCTTTATACATCCCACATATGGCATTAACAAATCAAATCACATTGGGGGGGGGGGTAGTCCGTACTTCCTAAAATGAAGATATCATGTTTACCAATAATGGAAACCATAAAGGTATGCCATAAAAGAAAAAATACAGGAGAAAATGGAAAAAATAAATATAACATATATCATATATAAATATAGTGACATCTTAATGGACACCATGAAAGGTGTTAGAAGAATATTGAACAATCATCATTTTGTGAGGCATAAATTTGCCAACCACAGAAATTGTATGTTCATTAACAATTAGACGAAGGTGTGTGTAAGTGTAAATAAAATACTTATAATTACAACATCATTGTATATTGAATAAAATGGAGTTGTTAAAAAAGAAGGAATAAAAATATTTTATGGGGTTGGAGGAGAAAAATAAAACAAAAGAACACAAGTGAAGACATTACCTTTAAATTGGGAAACTCCCTTTGGTTTGAACCAAAAGGGTTTCTTGAAGAGATTTATGCCTAAGTTAAGGCTTCTAGGATAAGGAGAGGGATGTGGAGATATAAAATGAGCAGATTTTGGTCGATCCAGAGGCTTGATAGGTGTGGGTATGGGGGTAGAGGTGGGGGCATTTTAGAAGAGGGAGGAGGGGCACTCTTGGAATGTTATAAAATGTTACTTTATTATAAAATGTTGTTTTCAGAATTTTAAGGTCCCAAAAGGATATATTTATAGGATAAGGTGATAAGGGTTATAAATCCACCCATCCAATAGGTTTTGGACAAGTGTATGTCTTTGATTTTACATTATCATTTCATTTTATTTAAATCATTCATTAATGAGGTAATTGCTGCATCATGATGGTGTCATAAATAAATTTATTTATTTAATGTCTAAAAATTATAAAAAAAATATCATGATATAGGAAATAATTTTATATTTCTAATTAATATTTATAGTAAAAAATATGGCTTGAATAACCCCATGTAAAAATTGTTTTAGTAAAACAATACTTTCTTGTGAAATTTTTATTTTAACTTTAAATAAAAAGCTATTAATGTCATTTTCTTACCCATGTGGCTCCATGGGGTCCCCAAGTTGACCCATGGATTGTCTTGGTCTTCCATGACTCATCCAATAAGTTTAAGACATGTGTCAAGGCAATTTAATATAATTAAAACATTATTTTTAACATAAATTACACTAATTACCTCCAATCGCGATTAATAAAACATAGAAGTTACTATTCACCAAAAAAATTATTTTCATCCCATTGAACCAAATTTTACTTAATAATTACAACCATGTATGTCAGATTTTTTAAATTCAATTCAAAAAAGTGATAATGTTTAATTTAAAAGAAAAATCTGTTTTTAACTACCACTTAGTGGTTTCACTATTCATAAAAAATTGATGTTTTTCAGAAAAATACCAAACTTTCACCCTATGATATACATGATATTCCGAATTGAAAAATGATGTCTATTTTACAAAACTTAAAACATATAAGTTGTGTTAATTTATTTAATAATTAATTCCCATTTTCAAAACAAATATCATGTTTTTATGAAACAATATATATCAAAAGATTGACACTAGTTAAAGTCAAATTTCAAAGTGAAATAAATTTCAATGACCACCATTGGAATAAATGGTAAAAATATATTCTAATTTCACTTTAAAACAAATTATAAAGATAATCTAATCATATAAATAAATTATATTAAAAAAAGGTTTTGAATTAAAATACAACATTTTTCACATATTCATTAAAAATGAACTTTATCAGAAAAATAAAAAAAACATACACAAAGTAAATTTTGATGTCCCAATTCTAAATAAAGATTTAATTAGGTCCAATAGAATGTATAATAGTGACCAAAACTAATTTTATGGAGGGTTCTCCATCAAAAGATGATAAATCAACTTTTTAGTGAATATTAGAGTACCTATGCCTAAAATTGAATTTTTTTTCTTACTTTAAGCCTTTATATTTTATTTGATAAATATAAAAACATTTATCAAACATATATATTCATATTTTAGTTATTTCTATTCATTACATCCAATAAAACAACTACGTGTTAACTACCATTTTAAATAATATTATTATATTACACGTGTGCCACCTAAGATTTCAAAGAAACTCGTTGTTGCGTATCGTGTATGCTATCAAACATCGAAACCCCTTTAATGTAAAAGAAATATTTAATTTGAAAATATTAATAAATATCAAAATGTCTTATTCTTTATTTACCTAGGATGTTACACTATTTCTCTATCAAATTATTTCATTATGATTATAATGATGATCATGTGTTTATGAGATTTTGATGATGATTATTCACACCCTTGTTTTATTCTGATTCATACCACATGTTCATTTCCTTTTATCCCTCCTTATAATGAGATATTAGAAAAAACAATTCAATGATGTATGTCATCAGGCTATTTCATGTACAAAAAATTAAACAAAATGTTTATGGGGAACTATGATTACAGAATTAAATAACATTAAAAGAATTGTTATATGTTTACCCTTTATAAATATTCATTGGTAGTTCTTTTAATGAAAACCCACATGTTTACCTATTATGTCACACAAAATGGGTTGAATGAAGATCCAAAGGGCATTCAAAATCCCCATTGTCTATATTTTAGTTCATTAATAATATGGAATTCACTTTGAGAATGTTTTCTACTCGAAATGTGAGTAAATATTAAGGGGATAATTCATTAATAATCATTCATGAATCATCTAATAGGATACAAACAAACCAAAAATTGATTATTAAAATATATAAAAGAGATCTAACCCTAATCCAATGTTCTCTCATATATGTTAAATGAAAATTTCATAAATAAAAAAATAACTAAATAATTTTTTATTCATATGTAAAATACATTGAGGAGCATGTACAAGATATAATTCACCATGGTACGGGTATAAAATAGATCAATAAATCCATCCAAATTTAATTTATCATTAGATATATCAATTCATCGATTATAATATCCCAAATAATGGGATGGAATATCCAATCTCTACTATGTAATAGAATCTCACGTTTAAAGGAGTTTATAGATGATTAATTTTGGTAGATGCAGCTCTTTCTAGGAATCAATCATTTCACACATAATTCCATTACATGATAGTCATTTTTCTAGGAAACTAAGGATGATACATTATTGAATGTCCATTTATTTTTATATTGAATTTCTTGAAAATTTTTATATCTTTTTCTTGATTGTATAAATTCATCAGAAGAATTTACCCGTTTAATAATATCTTATATAAAACATTAACAAAATAAATACATTATAATTTCCAAGAAGGTGTATAATTGACACTGGGAGTTTAGGGAAATTAGTGTTTCTCACATGAAGTACCTATTTATATTTTTATCCTTTCATACCATTTCATTCAAATGTTTCATAATTTATGGTGTATTTAATATCGTTTACGTTATATCTCCTCTCATTATTGAATGTGTATACAAACACAAATATCCAAAGGGACACATTATGTTACAAGGCTCGCCTATACATTTGTGAAGTCTAATACCTGGTTTGATCTGGTAAAATTGATTTCAAAAAACCCACTAGAATGTCCCTGGTATGATTAAAATATTTTATTTTAGATGTGTCGAGAGTGAATCTCACTCACTTTGTGTGTGCATCATTCTCTATAGACATCTCATATCTTTAAAACTAAATATAAAGGAACGAAAAAATATTCCAACATCAATATAGATTTTTTTTTTCATATTTTGGTTGTTCTACTCCTTATTCATTCTCCATTCCATAGTAACATGTCACTTTTTATATTTGTATGCACAATACCAAAAACAACATATTATTAATGTCTTCATAGTATAAATTTTATATTCTAACCCTTATTCTTCCAATATCATCTTATATTTATATTCTACTACTTCTGTGAAAATATGAGTACATATATCACATCATTAATCAATAATCATCACAGCAACTCAAAAAAGTACTCTACTTTTTTCTATTCTTGTTATGAATTCAAATATGCACAATACCTCCTTATATTTTTTTCTTTATTTATTATTTAATTAATGAACTACTACACTAGATATCATTATAAATTAATAGAATATTTAGAATATATCTGAATGAAGAGGTTCAAGTATCTCTATTTTTTGATAACTACATATATTATATTTTGATTTTGTATCAAATCCACAACCCTAACTAGCAAAATTTTATCGATGAAAAACAATGTATACCAATATTGTAACAATAAAGAAATAATTATATACTCTTTCAATATTTCTTCAAAACTCCAACACAATTATTATTCTTTTTAATTAATCTATTATGTAATGTGAATTACATTCACCTTAAATCTATATTTTTTTATAATATCATATATTTATTTTTTATCAATGAAATATGAATCATGATATAAATATCATGATGTAATTAAATAAAATAATGTCATAATTGCATCATCATGATTTATTTTTTCAAAAACCATCATTGAAATACCACAATTACTAATGTATTATTCCTTATGTACATACACTTGTTCTTTAATTACCACATCATTTTAATTTTCATTAAAATTTAATGAGAATCCTATACACCACATATTCTTGTATTGAATACCATAAATATAATGAATGAAATCATTACTTTAGGCCAATACGAATCATTTATCAAATATAAATCCATAAATGATAGTCTAGGCCTCTTAGTTTCTATAGAACATTAAAATCCATGGATTTTATATCATTATTTATCCCATTAATCATTTCTTCATTCATTAAACATAGTATCCATGATCCACCTATTTGATCACACCCCAAGATTATAATTGGATGAATAATCATCTTTGTTTACTTCTAGAAAATATTTGATCATGGAAGACGAAGCTCCTATAACTCCATATCAAAATCATCAATTATGTCCCTAATAAATGGGATGGCAGTCTCAAAAATATTAGAAGACAAATAAACTAGTTATTGTCTCATATAAATTACATCTTACCTATTAAGAAAATACTGTGATATATTTTTGTACAATTACTGGATAAAACTTCATATTTTATTATTTTAGAATGTCTTACTAGTTCATGGTACTACCATTAATCACCAAATCTATTATTAATATAACATATGAAATAATATCTTGTTAGCACCAACTAAAATATCAATAGATTTATCCACAATCTTTGTTAATATAAATTATGGTAGCACGACCAATAGTGGCTCACATAATGGTAGAAATTTCAATGGTAACTATCCCTAGTCCACAAAAAAAACCGCCAATTGGCATGAAGTATTATCACATGATCAATCCTTAATGGTAGGACCTCATGAAATCAATCCATGATAGAAAATAAATTTTAATTTTACCACTTCATCAGTGGAATAGTTCTCTAATACATCGTTAACAAATTCTCCATGATCACACAATATAGATGTACTACACAAGATATTTATTTTTAAAATATATATAACCCTCAAAAGTACAAAGGAAAATGCATATAATGAATCCTTAATAGAAGTAACGGTACAAAAAAATAGATTTATTATGGTTATATGAGTATCATTTAGTAGAGTAAATCTTCCCCACTAAATGAGTTTTTCACACATCACATCTACATGTGGGTTTTTTCTTCTTATAGAGATATGTCATTATAATTTTAACTTGATTTGAGTAAACTTACCCACTCTAATATTGCTATAACTCCATTTTTTTATCCCTCATATGTTGAACCCACCCGCCATGTGTACAATATGAATTCACCCTCTCTAATAACTTATATAGGTGACCTGCCTACCGGCTTCCATGAGGTCACTGTGTGGGATGGCTCCCACATGGTGAGATATACTCTAATATATACGGTTGAGAAGACCCATTACCATGAATGGGGATAGACATATTTTTATTATAATCATGTATTGAGTTATAAATACTCCAATATATTTTAATACATATAGAAATTACCTAATGAAAAAATAAAAACCAAATCACAGGTCTTATTTTGAAAAAATCTTGATTATCCTTCTATATTTTCTTTTGTCTCATTAAAAAATAGGGTTTGAAATCCTAAAATAAGAAAATTATAAGATAATTGATAGGAATTTGAAAAATCTCAAGTTAGTTTCATCTTAAATATAATTTTTTAACACATCATTATGAAATCAATTTTTTTCAACAAATATTATTTCGATATAAACAATATTCCCTTATGTATTTTTCGGTCAATTCCAATATATAATAGATATGAAAATTGTATCATTCATTCACCCACCTATTTCTGATAAAAAATTAATTTCAATTTTCTCACCCTATTATTGATAAAAATAAATTTTATTTCAGAAATATGATATCAATTAATACTAAGGAATGTTCTTTATATTATTTCACTCAAATTCCACCATATCCATATTTGGTGTAGAGAAAAAAGAGTTTTCGATCTCTGCAACAATGTTTTACCATTAAAAATTTAATGGTATTAATGGAAGTGACTAGTCATAATATTTTATTCAAGGGATGAAAATTTTATTTAAGATGAGACAAATCAATGGTACAATTTAGTGTCTTATTTTCTTCCAAATATCAACATAAAACTCTACCAATCAATTAAAAAATATGTTAAAATAATTATAGTTTAAATATTTTGATTTAATTCATGGGAGTTTTTCAGGAATACAATTTTTTTCTTTGATTAAATTTATCCAATATTATAAAAAATCTAATTTTTATTGTCAAGGTTGAGAGATAATGAAAAAAATATTTTCAATGACACCACCTTCAATAACATTCCATTGTTTATATATTCTTTCTATAATAATAATTTATGCCTGCATATCTATCATTCATAATTTTTCTCCCCCTCTAGGTAAAAAATCCTAAGAATATAAATAATGATGAATCTATTTAATAATAGATTTAATGATTCTACAATGTAAAGAATAAAAAAATGGATACCTTTATATGTTTTTTACTACATATATATCATCTCAAAGGATGAAATTAAATCTTATATACTCTTGATAATTTATTTATAACATGATGATGTAATATTCATCTGGTTGTTTTAAAATGACTAATTGACCATATCATCTCATGTAATCTACCAGAAAAAACTTATCGCATTTTATTCCATAAATAGAAGTTGAAAACACAAAAAATTGAAGATATATGGGAATAATGTGGATCCAATTTACCCATAATGACAATATAAAGGAAGATATTTTCTTATCTAACTTTCTAAATTACCTATATTCTTCATGATTCAACATGTTATTTTTAAATATTATTTTTCATTTATTATCATTTATCTCAAAATACATTACATATAATGCTGTAAGATAGTTGTTATATATTATGTGATCACATAAAATATTTCTCATGATTTTTAATTTAGTCTATTTTTGTTTTATTATTATGCTAAAAATTTTATTAATCATAATTTAGATGTGTACCTTGAATTATTTTATTTCTCACAAAAAACATATATAACCGAAGTGTTTCCATTTTTTGAAAACCTCTCAGGTCTTCTTCATGCGAAATATTCACTATTAAAATTTATCTTGTATTTTATCATTATTCTATGAATATTCATACTATCTGCAAAAAATCTATCCAAAATAGCTATAATTTTTATTGGGTCGCTGGAATGATCACTAGTGTATCTACATGGTTTTTCATGAGTTTTTTTCGTTGAAATCAATTTTTTGAGATTTACAACACCTATTGAAAATATTATTTGAACTATTTGGAATCTTCTATTTATGATAAATTATTTCAATGGAAGAATTATTAAGAAAATTTATAGGTGTAATTAATGTTTCATTATTCATCATTATTATAACCAATGAAAACTCTTCCTTATTTATCCCCAAAATAAGATTAATTTTCTTATTTTTACATTTTGATCACTGTTGAGCCGAACATAGAAAACTTGTGTGAAAACCACCACTTAAATAACTATTATATGAATATTTGAGGCTATAATATCTAATTTATGTTCATAGACACGTATTTGTATTGAATGATTGTTCTTCTCATCAAGGTTTCTCCCACTTGACATGGGATATATATTTTCTATAACATTTAGAAAATTTAAAATGAATATGATCATAAATGGCTCATTCATATTCAATACTAAGAAGTCCATACAAACCAATATACTTTTTTCTTAAAATATAATTTATATTGAATTTTACGATTTTTAACCATTTTTTTTTCAGATATTCGAACAACAAGTTTCATAAAATAGTTAAAAAAATTCCATTTCTAGTATTCATGATCATTAAGAATATTTCCCAACATTTTTCATCTGTATAATTAAATAATATATATATATATATGTAACATTTATAAATACTTATTTACTATAATGATATAGTAAAACATTTAAATTTATCATTTTCATTATATATAATTTCATCGGACAAGGATAAAAAAATATGTTTTGTTATAAATGATTATTCAAAATATGAATAACATTATTATCATGGTAATTTATTTTTAATTTTTGGAGGTGAAATAACTACCTTAAAATCTCAAACAATACTGACACAGTGCTTCCATAAGATGTTGCAAAAAAACAGGCATATATGTAATGCATCCACCCCGGTTATCTAGAGTCGCTGCATTATTATATAAAATTGGAATGATCAAGAGGAATAATGTCCTGAAAGAGCAGTCAGTTTAGCAATCTTGGAAAATATATTACATACATGAATTTTACATTACACATTAGAAAATAAAACACAACATAAATAATCCTTTGAGAATACAATTAATCCCCAAGCGTAATCCTGCTTATCAATCATAAAACTCATCTTATAATCGATGGAAAATAAAACATAACAAAGCAGTGAGCTCATATCCTCATTAAGGATAATAGTATAGAGAAGTCATTCATAAATATGAAAAAACATTTAAGGTGATGTATTAGACTAAAAAACAAGCCTTTAAACATAAAAATTATCATAATATGGAAAAGATAAATCAAATAATTCTATTTATGTATTCACATTGATATTCTATTAGTTGAATAATAACATTTAATATCAATATCCAATTTAATATTGATGGAATGTATAATGCCAGACTTTATAATGACATAGTCAAGGTATTTATCCAAAACTAAAAATAAGATTTTATCAAGGCCTTTTGCCAATACACTAGTTTGTCTCATGAGACCTACAGATATATCGAGGAGCTATAGCAGGCTCCACCCGTGACTTTCTATGGCCAATTCATTACTCATATGAAAGGTTGAAACATAACATAAACATTCATATTAAAACTATAAAATAAAATAATAATACATCAACCATAAACCACGAATGGTATAAAAATAACACATCCATAGTTAAAAATATCACAAAACCTTCAATAAAATATGGATGATTTGTATTATAATGAATAAAATTCAAATAAGTGTAAAATCAATAAAAGGATGTTTATATATATAAAATCAAAACTATTTGAGAGAAATATCTATTTTTTTAAATCATTTAAAATTCATATAATTTTGAGTGGAAGAAATTCAAATAATTTTTTTAATCATAGATTCCCATAAAACATTAAAACATTGAACGAAATTAACATTTTAAAATAATTATTTCCGTATAAATAAATCCTTAAAATCATTTTGAAAACGTAGACATTAATTAAAAAGATTTAGAAAAAATAATATTTAAAACATTTTAAATGAATATATTGTTAAATATAACCTTCTTTAAAAACTGAAAATGTTTCTTTTCTATACATTTATATGAAATATGGACATTGATAATAATCATGTCGTAGTAAATACTTACTCATAAACAATCTTGGATAATAGTGATATTGAGGAATTAACCCTTACCTTCCAATTTCTTTTGGTCGAGGGTACATTTAAACTTTTGTATAATGATTATAATATGTAATTAAATTATAACATAACCATATTAATATTTATTATATCCTACAAGATTCATTTATGACTTTTTAATTCCCATTTAATAATGATTTCCATGTAAAATTAACATTTTGGGTAACAATAACTTTCTTTATCGTACATGTTTTAACTTATTATTATTGATCATATCATTTAGATCATGACTTAAATAATTTCAGAATATAAAACATTATTTATATATAATGTATATTTAGAGTATAAATATTTATAAAAGTAGATATATGAAATAAAAGGCATCATTTATGATGATAGTAGGTCAAACGTACGCAAAAACATTGTTTCTGCTTTCATATCGTAATGAACAAAAGTATGTGAAAAAGATATCTTTAAATACATAAATACATAAATACATACCTATATATATATCTACAGTATCATTATTATGTCATATAATACAAACTTATTAATAATATACATTTTTATAATCATCGTTGAATGAGGAACGTGGGAATGAATCTCATCACGTCATGGAGATGCTAATCTGTACGTACACACGAGCGACTATATAATTATATTGATGGTGAAATCATATGTAATTGGATTTTATATCATATTTTCAGAATAATTAACATGTTATATTTATTATTTATGTCATTTATTCTCATTATTA
Organism: Viscum album; assembly: GCA_963277665.1. Lineage (NCBI taxonomy): Eukaryota > Viridiplantae > Streptophyta > Magnoliopsida > Santalales > Viscaceae > Viscum > Viscum album. The sequence continues at coordinate 1,646,855,898 of OY728145.1, forward strand.
TACCCATCCATATAATAAAGTGTTGGAATAAAAAACTACACCAAGGCTTCGAGACGGTAAGTCGTACATACGCACGTAAGGTGACTTTATCATTAAAAGGATGGAAAGAATAACAAATATGGTTGTACCATATTTATTATGACATCACAGTATGTAGGAGGTATTGAAGTTATTATTTTGGTATGGAAATAACAACTACAGAGAAGGTGGAAGAATAAAAGAACATGAAAGCTGGTGGTGAAATTATTACCTCTTCATTGGGTGTTTCCTTTTGACTTGATCAAAAGGGTTCCCTAGGTTGGATTTATATTCAAATTAAGGACTATAGGATGATTTTATGGATTTTGGGAGGATATTTGGTCCAGGTTTTGGTCGAGGAAAATGGCTATGGAGGTGTGAAATTAATAGAAGGGGAAGTACCCTTTTATAGGAGAGGGGAGTGTCTCTTTAGGAAAATCTTGAAATACTTATTTATAAAAAAATATTTTTTTGTTTATAATTTCTAAAAAAAGATTTATTTCAAGGATATGGTGGGTATGGGTCGAAATACTCTCAACCAATATGTTTTAGACAGGTTTAGGTCACCATATTAACCATATCATTTATATTTAACTCTTAGTTAAATATTTTTTCATTTACCATGTCTTGTTGAAATTTTATATTATATGGTTAATAAAAACACTATAACTACCCAAGAGAATAACTTTTTTTTTAATTATTAATATATATAACCATATATATGTCCTTTGGTTGAACCATATATTTTTAAGAATATTATATCAACTGATAATATATTATTTGATTTAAATACTCAATTTTTTCAATTTTGACACTATTTAGTGTTTCATTTTTCTGAAAATTATAACCAATTTATTACTTCATAAAAGAAATATTTACTAAACCCTAAAATGATATATTTACATAGAAAGTTTATGGAATTCATCAAAATTCTCAAATTACATTTATTTGGATAATTATAATATCAATTATTTTAATCATTCATTAATAAGGTAATTACCGCATAATCATTATGTCAAAAATAAAATACATTATTTAGTTTATAAAAATGAAAAATAAAATAAAAGTATTTATGAAAAAAATTTATATTTATAATGAATTTTTATAGTTAAATTTATCTTAGGTGTAACCCTATAATAAAAATGGTTTTGTTATTAAACTTCGAATTTAACACTTTTAACTCTTATTTAAATAAAATAATAATAAATGTCCTAATCTAATCCATGTAGACCGAAAAGGGTAATATTTTATTACTAAGGTTCTTTTTGTTCTATTAAATTTATCCAATATAATTAGGACATTTGTTAGGGTAATTATAATATCATTTTTACCATGAATTGCCATTTTATTATGAGTTGTAAATATGTCCAAATTTATTATTCAGAAAAAATTATTTTCAACATTTAAAATCACATTTTACTTACTGATTTAATCCATGAATATTGGATTTTTGAAATTCCACTCATAGAAGCAGTAAAATTAGGTTTCATGCAAATTTGTTAACATGCCTAGAAGGTGGGTGAAAGAGGTTAAAAATGCAATAAAATTTTATAAATCTAATTTTATTATAAATTACTCCAATGAATTACATTGAACTTATATAGGTATTATATATATACTTTCAATTAAAATAAATTAAAATAAATTAAAATAAATAATTATTTAAATAAATAGTCGGTTTAAAATAATAACATACGGTTTTCACTATTCATCAAAAAATGAATGTTTTCAGAAAAATACCAAAAATTCACCCAAAGCTAATTTTGATATTCCAAATTCAAAAATGATGTCTATTTAACCAAATTAAAATCATATAAGTGACATTTATTAATTTAAAAGTAATATTTGTTGTCAAAACCAAAAAGTGGGGTTTTAAAAAGGAAAAACTATCAAACGATTGACATGGGTTTACGTAAAATTTAAATGTGAAATTACATATAATGACCATTATTTTATTAATGGATAAAAATATTATCTAATTATACTTAGAAACCCATAAAATTATTTATTTAAAACTATAAATTATTTTTATTAAAGAGTTACTTTCAATTAAAACATAATATTTTTTCAATATTCAACAAAATATGAAAGATATCAGAAATGTATAAAAAAGTTATCCAAACTAAATTTTTATGCACCTATTTTAAAGAAGAATTTAATTTCGTTAAATTTAATATATAAAATGCTCAAATATTGGTTTTAAAAATGGTTTGCGATTAAAAGGCGGTAAATTTGAATATTTTGAAAAATAATTCTTTTATATGAAAAAATGAATTTGTTCTTATATTATGTCTAAGAAACACATAATATGTATGGTTAAATTATATAGAGTATATAAGATTCAAATTGTTGTTAATAATACTCATAACCACTTTTTGAAGGGCTAGATTGGTAAACAGTGGTCATCTCAAACTCAGTGTTGTGTGTAGCACAAGATATTGAATTACATTAATTAGATAACGTACTATGAAATCATGCGGTGTTACATTATCCCCTCATTTAATAAATTGTGTCCTTTCAACTTAAAAGTGTTCTTATAAAATAAAATCCTAAAAAAATAAAAATACATTTTTGGAAAACCCACATTGAAAATTAGTTTAATATAATTTAATCTTAATAAGAGGGAAAGGGAATGACTAAGTCACCACCAAATTATAATCTCGATTAGGACAACTTTTGTGGAAATTCGAGACACATATCTATAGGATAAATGTAAATATTAATAGGGAGTGATTGAGGTCATCAATCACGATCAAGTGTAAAATTGAGGGCCTCAAAGCCAACAATCTATGATGATTTAAAATATTGTTAGTTTAAAAACATAAGGTCATAGCATAACACATTTTTTTGTTTTAATATCCCTTCCATAATAATTAAGAATTTATTTATTCAATGAATTATAGGGGGAAATATACTTGAAAAGTAGAGTTTCATCCTTCAACTAATTCCTAGAACAAACTTATCTTTCACTCTAAAAGATAAATGAATTAAAAAATATTTTATTTAGCATAACTATATAGGGTTCCAAAAATAATTAATTTATATTTCAATTGTCAGAATATTTAAAAAAACTAAATTATATAGACCAGGACATCATGTTTTCTAGTGGTAGGGGATCCACCCTTGTCACCCTTTGGTTGGGGGTTCAAGTCTCATGGCCTAGCCTGACGCAACAATTTGTTGTCCAATCTCCGGGTTTTCCTTTTTATGACAATCCAAAAATAATCTCACGAATTCATTTAACCTTAACAATAGTATCTAATGTAAAAATTAATTGATTCAAACCTTTTATAATTATTGAAAATACATCTGTCCCAACACACTATCGAAAATTTATAAGGTAAACACAATGAAGATCTTTTTTTCATGTTAAAACAAATTAATACCTTCATCATGTATTCTTTTAAAAAATTATAACACCCTAAATTACTATAAAAAATTATTGATTACATTCATTCTTTCTTATTACTTATATAATTCTGGATATAGTCCATCTATCCAACAATTTTGTAAACTCCAACAATGATGGAATATACAAATTATTAATCAGTTTTATGGTATTCAAAAATAATTAATATAATTTATCCAAATAAATCATATATTATTTTAAAATCACCACCTCCTTATTAGAACCATATTATGATATATCTTTCCTTTTTCCTTGTATTTTACAAACAAATTAACCTAATATTTATTCAGTTTTAATGGATCCACACAATCTCAAGTCCACAATGAAATAGTATTGCAGTACACTCATTTTATACTATATAATTCTTGTGACATGTACATAATTTATACATAACTCAAACGACACAATACATTAATAAAAATCTAAGAAATATAATCATTCCTATTCATATTCAGTAGTATTAAAAGTTGATTATTATCTAATAGCAGCATTTGGGGTATACTCTGATTATTTGGACTTTGCTTCGCATAGTGTCCCAACTCCTTGCAGATGAAGCATTAAACATTTGAAACAATTTTCATACTCATGAAATCACATACATGGTGTCCTTTTTCTCTAAAATTATAAAAAACACCCAATACCTTCATGAATTTACCAATGTGATTCTTTCCACAGTTATTACATATGGGGAAATTCTTTTTTCCCCTATTCCTTTTATCCATCATTCTATCTTCTATCCTTTTATTCTCCTGCTTCTATTGAAATCCATAGGACACAGATAATTCTTTACTTATCTTATTATCACATGATACTATTTATTCATATGATGAGAATACGTGGGAGAAAATTTCCCATTTAAATGTTGGCTTAATACCATGAAATATATGATCCTTCTTAATATTTCCTTCATACATATTGTTAGAATTCTCATGCCTTCCACTAGGAGCCATTTTTAAACAATGGCATACAATAGGTTAGTTTATGAATCACAATTCATAATTCCAAACTTGTAAAATTTATAACATAAATTGAAAAGATTATGCATATAAATTGTAATCATAAAATATTTTCTCTGAGGAAATGTTTACTCTTTAATCCTTTATAATGGTTTTAATGAAAATTTTAATTATCCAAAGCATATCCATCGGGAGTGTCGTATCCAAGAGTGCAGTTGGGACCATTGTCGTGTACTCGGATACCCTGGATCAAGCCCGAAACACCTTTTCAGAGTTTTCACTCCTAGGTATTTCTGTGCTAGATCAACCTCTACTTGCTTGTATCCATATATGGATGTATTACTAGGAAAATACACAAAATATATACATAACCAACATTCTAGGAAGTTCTAGTATACTTATCGTCAAAGTCTATCTTAGGGTAATGTTCTCTAATCATAGTTTATCTAAATATATTTCCAAGGTTGTTGATAAACTTCCTTCGATACCAATTGTAATGCCCCGACCCCCATTACACAAAGTTGGTGAATTATTACATAACATTGTAATGATGAAAAGGAATCATGTCCCGAAAGAACGATCATTTTAGCAGTCATTAAAAATAGATTACATACATGAATGTTACATTATATATTAGAAATTACAACACAACAAGAATAGTACATTGAGAATTCCATTAATCCCAAATCTTAACCTGACTTATCAATCATAAAACACTTCATAGACTCTAGGGAAAATAAAACATCAGAAAGGGGTGAGATCAGATGCCCTATACGGATAAGAATATAGCAGAAACATTCATAAATAAAAAAAAACATTTAAGCGAATATATAAGAATAAAACACAAGACTTTTAGAATAAAAATTCATCATAACATGGAAAAGTTAAATCAAATAATTCCATTTACTTATTCACATGGATATTATACTAGTCAAATAATAACAAGTAATATCAATATCCAACTTTATAATTATGGAATACATAATACCAGACCTCATAACCACATAGTCAAGGCATTTTTCCAAGACTACAAATAATATTTTTTCAACGACTTGTGCCAAAACACTATTTTTTCTCATGAGACCTACCAATGCATTGAGGAGCTATATTAGGATCCACCTGTCACTTAATAAATACAATGAATTTCTCATATAAAAGTTTGTAACATAACATAAACATTCATATTAAAATTAGCATATGAAATGTTAATACATTAACTATAAACCATGATTAGTATAAAAATAACACACCCATAGTCCAACATATCACAAAACCGTAAGTACAACATGGAAGATTTGGGTCAAGATTAATCAATGTCAAACAAGTGTAAAATAAATCAAATAATGCTGACATAGATGAAATCAAAACTATTTGGGAGAAATATCTTATTTTTAAAATAATTTAAAATTTGATTAATTTAGAAAGTAAGAAATTTAAAGACATTTTTTAATCAAAGTGTCTGATACCACTTTTGAAATTTGAAAGGAATTATCATTTTAAAGCAATTATGTCCATATTAATAAATCCCCAAAATCATTTTGAAAACATGAACATTAATTAAAATGATTTTGGACAATAAATATTTAAACATTTAAAATGATGATATAGTTAAATAGACCCTTACATAAAACGTTAAAAGATTACTTTTCAAATCATTTTTATAATATTTGGTCTTTGATGATAAATATATACCAGTAAATACTTACTTATAAACAATATTGGATAATAATGATATTGAGGAATTCACCCTTACCTTGTACTTTCCCTTGGTTGAGGGTACATTTAACCTCTTATATAATGACCATAGAATGTTATTTATTTATACTAGAACCATAATCAATTTATTATATGAGACATGATTCATTTATGACTTTATACAAACCATTTAATAATGATTTCCATGTTAAATTATCATTTTTGGTAATAATCGATTTTTTATCGTATGTGTTTTAATTTGTTATTTTTGATCATATCATTTTGATCATGATTTAAATACGTCCAGAATATTAAACTTGATTTATATATCATATATACTTATAATATATATATATTTGTAATATATAGATATTTAAAATGGAAGGCACTATTTATGGAGATGATATACCATACATACACATAAATCTTGTTTTCATCTTCATATCCTATTGAACAGAAGTAAGTGAATAAGATATATGTAAATACATACATATATATATTTATTTAGTATAATTATTATTTCTTATATTATATACTCTTTAATAATATATATTTTTTTATCATTGTTGCATTGTGAACATGGGAAAGAATCCCATAACTTCGTGGAAATGTTAATCTGTAAGTAAGCACGAGCGACAATATCATTATATTAATTGTGAAATATTATATAATTGGATTTTATATCATATATAAATAATAATTAACATGTTATAATAATTATTTATGTTAGTTATACTAATTATTATAACCATCCAAATAATGAAGTGTTTGAATAACAAACTACACCATGACGTGGAGAAGGTAAGTCGTACGTACACACGTATGGTGAATTTATCAATTAGAGGATGGATAAAATAACAAATATGGTTGTAACGTATTTATAATAACATCAAAATATGTTGGAGGTACTAGAGATATTATTTTGGTATGGAAAAAACAAATAAATATTAAGTGGAGGAAGAAAATAACTTGAAAGAATGTGGTTAAATTATTACCTCTTCGTCGAGGGTTTCTTTTTGAGGTGATCAAAAGGGCTCCATAGGTTGTCTTTCTGATCAATGTAAGGCCTCTAAGTTGTTTTAAGTGATGAAAGGAGGATATTTGGGAAGGTTTTGTCTGATACAAATGGCATTGGAGGTGTGAAATTAAGAGAAGGGGTAGTACCCTTTTATAACTGAGGTGTGGGTCACTTTAGGAAAAGCCTGAAATATTGTTTTATTATAAAATAATTATCGGTTTATTATGGATCCAAATTGATTTATTTATAGGATTAGGTGAGAGTGGATCAAAATTTTCTCAACTAATAGGTTTTAGATAGGTTTATGTCACCATATTAACCTTATCATTTATATTTAACACTTAGTTAAATAGTTTGACACTTACCACGTCCCTTGGTATTTATATATTATATGACTAATAAAATTACCATAACCAGACAAGTGGACCAAAAGTGGTTTATTATTAATATATATAACCTTATCTAAGTCCTTTGGTCAATTAATCGATTTTTAGGAATATTTTATCAATTAATATAAAGTATTTGTTTTAAAAACCCAATTATGTAAATTTTGACACTATTTAGTGTTTGGTTATTGTGAAAATAATAACAACTTGATTACTTCGAAAAAAATAAATTTAATCAAACCAAAATTTCATATAAACCATGAACCATATTTTAATTCATCAAAATTCTCAAATTACATTTACTTGGATATTAATAATATCAATTATATTAATCTTTCAATAATAAGGTAATTACTTCATCTTCATTTTTTCATAAATAAGTTAAATTATGGAATGTCAAAAAATTATAATTAAACTATAATTATGTAGGAAATATATTTATCTTTGTAATTAATGTTTATATTCATATTTATCTTATGTGTAACCCGATATTAAAAATGGATCAGTTATTAAACTTTGAATTTAACAATTTTAACTCTTCATTACAAAATTAGTAATAAATTTTCTAATCTAATCCATGTGGACCATATAGGATCATATCTTATTCCTAAGGTTGTTATTTGTGGAATTAAACTTATCCTATAGAATTGGTACATGTTTTAGGATAATTATAATATCTTTTTTTTCTCAAATTACCCAATTTTCGTTTTACCGTCGTAAATAAAAGTCATATGTTACTATTCACCAAAAATTATTTTAATATTATTGATTCACATTTTACATACATATATCAACTGTGTATCTTGGATTTTTGAAATTCAACTCCCAGTAGTGGTAAAATTATGTTTTATGCAAATTTGCTAATGTGCCTAAAAGGTGGGTTAAAGAGGTTAAAATGTTTAATAAAATTTTATATATCTAATTTTATTATAAAATTACTCCAATTAATTAAATTGAACATATATAGGAATAATATATCTATTTTTACATAAAATAAATTTTAATAAAACAAGTAATTATTTTAATAATAAGTTGATTTTAAAAAATAACGCAATGTTTTTCACTATTCATTAAAATTTAATTTTTTTCAGAAAAACAAAAAAAATTCACCCTATGCTAATTTTGATATTAAAAATTCAAAAATGATGTCTAATTTTACATATTAAAATTATTTATGTATAATTTATTAATTTAAAATTAATTCCCATTGTCCAAACAAAAAAGCGAGTTTTAAAAAAGTAAAAACTACCAAAAGATTTACATGTGTTTATGTCAAATTTAAAGTTGAAATTACTTAAAATGTCCTAAATTGTATTAAATGATAAAAATATAATCAAATTATAATTCAAAACCTTTATAATTCATAACTTAATGCTATAAATTATTTATATTAAAAATGTTTTTTTCAATTAAAACATTGTATTTTTTCACTATTCATCAAAATATAAAAGTTATCAGAAAAGTACAAAAAATTAATCCAATCTAAATTTTTATGTAACAATTCTATATAATAATTTTATTTCATTAAATTGAATATATAATAGTTTCAAATATTTTTTTTAAATGGGTTCTCCATTAAGAGGTGGTAAAATTAATGTTTTTTGAAAAAAAAAATTTTTATCTGAAAAAATGAATTTGTTCATATATTATGTCTACGAAACACATGGTATGGATGCCAAAAATATATAAATAATATAATATTCAAAATGAAGTTAATAATACTCATAACCTCTTTTTAAAAAGCTAGTTTGGTAAGCTGTGGTGTGCTCAAACTCATTGTTACGTTTAGCGCAAGCTATTGAATTACATTAATGAGATAACAAATTATGAAATCTAGGGGTGTTACAGTATAGTTGTAAAAAATCCAAAATTAAATTTTTTTGGTTGTGTTATAGTAATAAAATAACATTATAGAAATATTTCAAATTATGAATCTATTAATTCTTTAGATTAAGGTTCCATAATTTTCATGTAGTCATTATATTCAACTAAAATTAATTGTGATGATAATAAAATTACGAATATTTTATGATAGAAATAAATTATTAAATATTTTAAAAATAAATAATATATTGAAATTGGGTAAGGGGGATGTGATATGGTCAAAATGATAAATCCTTAGCCACTAATGTTCTAATTTTTTCTTTATAATTATTTTTATAACCCTCTTATATTTAAATAATTATTACTGTAGCTATGGATAATAATTGAAAATGATTGGGATAATAAAATAATATTATGTAAAGTAATTCCTAAAAATTATAATTTTTCTTATATCACTATAATAGGATAATATAATAATTATTTTATCATCCCTTTCATTTTGGAATGAATTTTCCATCAATGTGACTTTATTATATTTTTATATTTTTATTCAATACATTACTGGCCCACCAAGAACATATAATGGTCACCACTTCAATCTTTTCCTGAAACCAATTTTGGAATCTAATCTTGAACAAACCAATACACATTTTATTTGATGAATTTATATACAATATTTAAATATAATTGTATTTATAAATTAAAATTTTACAGGACCTAATAAATGAATCTAATGGAAGTCTAATGAAGAATAAGTATTCATATTGACCGATTGTTTCATGTTCATTTCTTTTTATACTTAATTTAAATTAATTTTAACTATAATAATATACAAACACTTATATAATCGTTATTTTGGTAATTAATTATTAGTATATTATAACTATTTTACACATATTTTACATCCTATGGACAATTGAACCATCCCTCGTGTATGTGTTTAACTTACCATCCACACATACTGGTGTCATTTATTTTTCATCACCAATTTATTTGGATGGATATAATGATAAAACTAAATGAAATATTGGATATTAAAATTAATAATAATTATTTTAAAATTATAATATGATAGGTACATTATGACTATCAAATTCATTAATAAATGATAAATCCACTTTTGCGTATATGTGGAATGCAACCTTAACAAATAGAATATGATCAGTTTTTATATTCCACTATAAATGGATGTTAAAAATATATATTTAATGATAACATAATATTTAATAATTATAATATAGAAGTAAATTTTTATTTAACTTTATTTTGTTGTATCCATTTCTATGTGAAAATAATTTTCATGCATTTTTATGACCAATTGCATCTATATGTCGTGTGATTGTTTTTTAATATCTACCTTCTATAGATGACTATAAAAAAAAAAAATAGGAACATATATTATATTTAGATTATAATTAAAAATATTGAAACTATGGAACCATAATAACTATAATTTGAACAAAAATATTGAAATAAAATTCATTTCAAATAATGTACAAGACAATACTCATAACAATGAAAATAACAAACATTATTAAAAAAATATTAATAATATGTCATGAATGGTTAATATATGATATTATTAATAGTTTAAGGGTTATTTCAAGTGTGTAAAATATATTTAGATTTTTTATATTGTGTTTTAAATAAATATATGTGGCAATTCAAACCATAATTAACGGATTTCATCTCATTTTCATCTCCATTGAAACATATTTTGTATTGTGAACAAATTTACTTTTATGTTTTTATATACTAACCAATTTAAACATTTAAAATTAGTTTATATTAATTCATCATGATTAATGTTTCATTTTATGTTTAATATTACATGGAATTTTAATTTAAATGTTTCCAAAATGGTTAGGATTAATTTAAAAATATATATTTTTGGGATTTATTTTATTTTAATTGATGTAATATTTTCATTTATAAATTATAAAATACATTTTGTTTCATATCATAAATATATTTAGGTATATTAAATATTTCATTAATGAAAATATTTTTCCTAATTTAATCAATCAATTATATGTTTAAAATAATTGTAAATCTTATAACATTTTGATAGGAAATAAATTTAATTTATGTTAATATTTTTTACAATTGTATTAAAACACAATTTTAATTACTCTAATTATTTATTAATAATGTTTTATGTTATCTTTGAATTTTTAAAAGTATTTAAATGATTACTGATAATGTTTTATGAAGGTGAAAATTTTTATTTTCATTACAATGATTAAAAATGATATTTTAAAAAATAACATGTTATTGGATTTTCATTCCTCCAAAAAAATTTATCATGATAAAGTTTATTTTATGAATTCACAATATTGTTACAAGGAAAAATATTTTGTGAAAATTTATTTAATTTTATTGATTCTATTTTATTTATTATGAAAATTATATGACCCTATGGAGTAACATTATTTCAGATGAATATATGGTTATCTTTAATCAATTATTACTTTGTTTACATTATTTTTAACATAAAAAATTCACTTTATTGATTTAATTTTTCATTAGAAATTAAATTTCAATAAATTATAAATATTATTTTTAATACGTTTATGATTATTTCATAAAATATTCACTATATTTATATAAGGTGTTTTTCTATGATAGTTAATTTATATGGGTTGGTAAATAAAAAATATTTATTATTCTTTACATTGTATAGATATCTGTTGGTAATGAATATAGCTAGTTAATTAATTTATTCATTCAATATATGATGAATACATTAGATATGAAAATATTTCATGGGTCTCACATATATATATATTCTCTTAATGAATCAACTTATCTTTTAAGACAAACCAAAAAGAAAAAATATTAACTTGCACTTTAGTGTATTCTTTTCCATGAATAAACCTATCATAGTAAAATACATTGATGTTAAACACACCTAGATGTCTGAGATAACTAATTATAAAATTAATAATTTACTTAATTTCATATTTAGTTATTATTATCCATTATATTACTAAATTTCTGTTATTTTTGGATTCATTTTCATGCTCTTGTTATTGGTTAACTGGTATGTGTTTTTCATTCATTTACCTTTCATTTCTAATTATTTCATTGTTAATTAAGATATATTCATATGTATGTATCCAACACTAAGAATTTGATTTCAATTGTTATTTGTTTTCAATTAACTATGTTATGAGGAAAAAAATAATTAAAAATATCAATGATGTGATAATGGTTATTATGAAATTTAATTTGAATTTAAAATATAATATGTTAATCATGTATGTATCTGATTTTTAAAAAATACTAAACATATCGATCCTTAGTGATGTGATCCATTGAATATAATTCTAATGTGACAACGTAAACACTAGATGAAGGTTATTGGAGGTGTGGAATCTATAGTTGGAATCCACGGAATATTTAGTTGAATCCTTGGGGAAATGATTTTAAATAAACCTTACTTACATAAAAATTATGTTAATCCATTATAGTATATGAAAAAATTAATCATTGAGTAGTTTTTTATTTTAATAGTCAATATTCATAATAATTTTGAGCTAAATCAATTTGAACCATTATCTTGGAATGAAGTCAACCATAAGAATGGGTATCAATATACGTAGAAAATGTAGTGATTTCTCATATGATATAGCCAATGCAGATAGTGTTGAATGTAAATAAATAAGGGATATATTTGGGTGGATGACTCCAGTTATTGTATTTAACAATACCGATATGGAGAATCTTATTATTCTATAGATTGATTCACCATTATTGTATCACTTCTTATAACTGAATCATTTTTCTTTTAGTTGAACTTCTAATTTATTAGAAGTGAACAAATGGATTATGTCATTTGAAAATATAAAATAATCGCTATAATGTATTGAATGTTAATTAGTGATTCTAGAAGTGCTTTGTTTGAGATGAGATGCTGATTAATTTTTTTAATTGATCTAGAATAATTGGTATGTATAATAAATAGTAATAATAAGAATAAAATGTTTTAATCTGATATTCTTCCCAAAAATAAGACACATGTGAACGACGTAAAATAATGAATATGAAGTTCGTATAATTATAAAAAAATTATGTTGAATGTGTTGCATAGTGTGAGATTAACCTCAAATTATCATACAATAATTATTCAGACAATATATGTAATATAAAAAGAAATATTCACAAATTTATTTAGTGGATTAAGCTGATTTAACAAAGAAAATTACGACAAAATATACATTCATCATATAAAAATATATTATAATGTTATATTATTATAAAAATAATAATATTATAGAGCCTATATCATCAAGGGAAATTAAGAGAATATGATTTATTATGAAAACCATGATAATGGGAATGAATTTGTAAAGTTGTATGGAACAAATACATTTCCATCATATAATAATTATTGATATAAATATACACAAAAATTCATAAAGGGAATGATGGATTGTTACACGTTTGGAGATATTTTTAATCTCGAAAAGAAATTTGAGGAAAAGAAATAATCCTCTAATAGATTGTTCTTCAACTATAAATAGAAGGGGTATTTTTAAATCATGAGACCCAAGAATAAAGGGATCTTATAATAGAATATGAAATTGATAGAAGGCCAATAATATAGAATTAATACACAAAAAGTATAAATACCAAGATTTGTGTTGGAAGGTTCAACAATCACCCACTGTACAATTTAAATTTTTTTATTTATGTCATACTCACACATTTATAACTCAACTATTTTCTAAAGGTATCACATCGCCACCTCAATGGTAAGATATTGGATATGTAGTGAAAATAATAATTAATGGTTGATTGATTGTAATATATATACATGATCCCTAATAATTTTCTTTGGAATTTTATTCGATTTAATATTTTTATTCATATATTACATGATTTTTTTCTAAACATGTGAACGGACCAGAACACTTATTATAGATTCCATATCAACTACTGTTAATGGAAGGTAAAATCAATATTTTTAATAAACATAGGATACATTAATGTTTTTAATATTACCCTGATCTCAAAATATAAATTACATAACTCATATATATTTTATTATTCATTAATGATAAATATTTATGTCATATTGTTGGAGGATAAACACATCAATGATAATCTGAAAAATGTAAAAGAGTTTTGATAAATATTTATAGAAGAGTTTCATTGTTTATCTCTAAATATTGATGGTGAGTTTTTAAAAGACATCACATGCGGTGTTGAACATATTACAAAGACTCCATTTCGAAGCATCGTAATTTATTTAAATGAATTGAAGGTTAAAAACATGATAATCTAGATAAGGGAATAATTAGGCCTATTTCATTACCATGAGTGGATGATTTATATTTTTTTAAACTATATATTGAGAAAATGTGTATTTTCATTCATAATCAGTATCATTACTGGGAAACTATACAAAAAATGTCTCATATAACCTGTATTAATGGACTATTTTATCATTTATGACGAGCTCAATTTTTTCTATGATTGATCTTCATCTGAGATATCATCTAAAAATGGTCAAGAATAATGTTATTAATATGAGATCTATCTATATGAGGTATAGTATTTATGAATTTATATTAATGACATATTCACATACCGATACTCCTTATATATTTATGTATTTAATGAATATATCTTTTGTTATTATCTAGAAACGTTTGTGGTAGTATTAAAAAAATTATATTAGTATATATTAAAAGAGGACGGAAGCACATCAAGAATATGTGATGATTTTGCTAATGAATCTTAGGATGTTGAATGTATATTCCATATTTACCAAGTGAAAATTCTAGCATAACAAAGGCTCATTATGGGTGATATATTTACAACTGACAGTGAATTAATGTACATTTCAAATACTAATTTTATTTATAAATGGATTTGACTAATAAGAGAAAATGAGATCTAGAGGATTCATGGTAGGTGAAATACTACAAATTATTTATGAGATATTTCTCATTACCCTCTAGTCAACTATCTATGGTGACAAAAAGGGTGTAAAATTATTATTTGGAGATTATTGTGGGGAGAGTTTCAAAATAAAGATGAGAATATTTGGTCAGTGGGACTATAGTTTCACATGCCTAAAGTGTAAAGGGTTTTTAATATATAGGGAATCATAAATTAAGGGACTATGATGCATCCTCATGTAGATTTATATGGTAAAATCATTTTCCAATCACTAATTGAAAATTGATTACTCAATTTACCCAAATAATTTTTTTTGAGTTGGAAATGGTAATTTTTCAATTTAAGGTATGGATAAATTATTTATATGGTTAATGGTTTGATATATATAATGATCATAAAATATTTAATTATATATATATGAATTGAAATAATATACTATGTGACCTAGAATATGTTTTGAGATAACAAATGAATATGATTGCTTGAAACATTATAACCCTAGGAGGGTGACAAAGGAGGATAACACTCTATGTGGAAAAGGTTATTATAGTTTTTCCATTATAAGGATGGAATGAGACATAATATTTATGGAATTATATATGTTTGATCTTAAAATCATCAAGAAATTGGAAAAATATTATCTTTCATATATTAATTTTCTATTATATATCTATGAGAGGGTTAGAATGGTGTTGAGAGAATATGTGTAGTTAAAGAAGAAGTAGAGGTATTTTCATGATTTCAACACTGACCACGCTAGAATTATAGGATTTAGAAACGAATTATGATTCTTACATAAACCATACACAAGGAAGGATATATATAGACAAATATCAATTTTCATGATTCATTATTCATCATAGAAGTACACACATGTATAGAGAACTGAATGAATTTATATTTTTGTATAATATGAAAAATGGTATTGTATATTAAATATCTCTAGGAATTATTTTTCCGAAATTTTTGGCTGTGATAATGATTTTTATAGGGATGTTACAGCTGTTTACTTTTCCAAAACAAAAAAAATATTTCATTTTATTTATTCAATGGACTAATCAAAAACATAATAAGGTGACGTTTTCTATTATGTTTCAT
This sequence comes from Viscum album, assembly GCA_963277665.1. NCBI lineage: Eukaryota > Viridiplantae > Streptophyta > Magnoliopsida > Santalales > Viscaceae > Viscum > Viscum album. Next base: position 1,646,872,212 of record OY728145.1, read on the forward strand.
TTGGTCACCTTATAAAATCATTATATATTTTTAATATTAGTGAAGATTTATATTTTGGTCAGTATACTCAGTTATTCATTAAATATATTTAGAAATTTTGTAGATTAGAACACTCAATAATATTAGATTTGGATCTTATAATTATATCAACGTTTTGTAAAATCATTCAATAATTTTGGTATATATAAAATATCCTCAGTAAATACTATCATCCATAAACTTATGATTTGTCTGAGAGGACCATTCATACTCTAGAAGACATGTTAAATCATTATCTATGGTGTTAAAAAGTGTTTTTGTTCAACACATTTCTTTCATATAATTTTTATAACAAAATAGCCTTCAATTGTGCATTCAAAAGGATCCCTAAAAGATAATATAAGGAATGAAGTGTAAAAATATAACATTTTTCATTGAAGATGTTGAATGAAAAATATTGGGACCTAATCTAATTAACTAAATAAATCATATAGTTATGACTATTAAATAGAATAAAATTGTAGATGAATGTCAGAAAAAGATATCGTCACGATCATAAATGATATCTATATTTTTAATATGTATATAAGGCATTCCAATGAATATATCATCAAAATAAGGTTACTAAACGTTCAAATAAAGTAGTATTATGTCATATATATCTGTATATCATTCTCATAAAATCGGTCATCATAATTGGATGGTAGCTTATCGCTTGGTGATTCCACTAAATTTCTATCATGTTCATGATGTGTTCCATGTATATCTTTGGAGGAAGTACATGATTTATCCTCACATAAACAAAAATAATTTTTAATAAAACTGTGTAATGATATATCTTATAAGGAAAAACTGATTGAGATTCTAGATCATATAGATAAGGTTTTATAATAATGACCTCCCATCTTCAGTTATTTTATGGTGAAATAAGAAAGTTGACGATTCTAAGAGGGAACCTGATATTCTAATGAGATATATTTAACATTATTTGTATTAATTGTAGTTATATTATTGTGTTGGTAATATTTTTATAATATGGGAATAATTTAACACCCTAGGATTTTATTATATATTTCCTTTTAAATTAATTATATTTTTTACATATTGCATAACACATAATAACGATTTTAAAATTACCATGAAAAACTATTGAAATATTTATATGTGATGACTATTTTATTATTTTCGTCATTAAATTAATATCATATTTTATTTATTCTTATTTGTAAAAGTATATTTATTATATATTTAATATTGAAAAATTCAATTTTTTCATTAAAAAGTTTAATTTCCATTCCTTAAAATGAGTTAATTGAAAAGTACCATTCTATTTTGTATTTGGAATTATAGTCATTAATGTTAATTTTTATTTAAAATAATCATATTTATTCCATTATGACAATAATTTTAAATAATTTTTATATAAATCAATTTTTTATCTTAAAATATAATTTACTATAAAACAAATTTTCATTATTTTTTCTAGTTTATTTTTAAATTAATTTATGAAACATATATGAATTTAATTTGATAAAAATGATTCCATATTTTTTTATTATAAAATTTATATGTGGTAAAGATATCAATTTTTTTTAAAAAATATAAATAATAACCAAGGTAACATTAGTTACATCGATAAATGCTAAATTAGATAAATAAGGTTGAAAAAAATTGAGAAGGCCTATTAAAAATTCAAACACTATAATTTATGTTTTTGGATGATTATGTTTCATACATAACCCTATAAATTTCAATAAAATGACATTTTATTACATTTACATTTTACACAGTCCATTATAATATGAAACTAAAATAAAATGTTAGAAATATAACATTTTATATTTTAATATATAAAATATTTTTATATGGATAAAAACTACTTATGTTTAGTTATAAACTATTATTTATATTATTAAAGAATTATTTTTTATCATAGAAATATTATTTTTAGTTTTTAGAAATAAGAACCATGCCTTGAATATCACATAACTTAGTTAATTCAATAATGATACACTTATTACATTCCAAAATAGATTTTCAGTTTCGAGTTTTTGATAATGATATAATAAGTAATACATAAAAACATAAAAAATAAAAAAATGGTACTAATAAAATAGTATCCATTTTTTCATCAAACTATATTTTAAAATAAAACATTAATTTTTCCATGAAAAATTATTACAATATTCATCATCGAAAATTATTATTCTTATAATCCTAAATAACCCGAGAAAAACATTTTAAAACATTTTATGAGAAACACATTCCTAGTAATAAATAGAAGACAAATGAAAGATACTATTAGTCTATGAATAATTATATACATATGACATAATATTTACAATGAAATATTTATTATCGATAAAAAAACATTATGTTTCTTTTTGAAAACCACAAATTTTTATAAAACCTATAAAAAAGAAGTAAAAACATAACTATAACATGGGTCCTTACAAACTGAATATTTTAAACTTCACAAACTCCATATGAATTTTAGCCCTCATAAGTACCTTAAATTATAACCACCACACATACATTCTGATGTAACCATCACTATTACACTTGGAATAACCCATACCACAAACTTCAAACATAAACATACCCAATGAATTAGAGGGAAATATAGGTCTAACCCATAATCATAAACAACTCATAATGACTATAACCCAATCATAAAACATGAATACTTGCATCATAAGAAATCCTTTCTTATTTTGAAAAAATATAAATTTGAAAGAGTATTTTTAAATAAAAGTATCGTATCTTGGGTTTTCTTTCTTTAAACATGTTAAACCATTTGGTATAAAGGATTAAATAGAGTAATTAATATATTATAGAATAATTTTCTTCACAATAGTACTTTATAATATCTTTTAAAACTATATTTCTTCTTATTTATTAATAATATTCGGTTACATCCATTATTTCAAGTGTGTTCCTTTCATGGGATCCATGGTTTCATAATTATGGGTTTTCTTTTGTAAGGAAAGAGAGAATAATTAGGTTGGATGAAATGGAATTAAACAATTTCCAAAATCATAAATGATATCATATATATATAAATATATATGAATATGATTCATTAGATAAAACATTATTAAAAATGAGTAAATTTATTTTTTTCTGTTTTATGACCATCTTGAACTTATATCATTTCATTTTATATCATATTTATATATTGTTTCCAAAAAATTATATAAGTAATAAAATGTATAATAAAATTTTATTCCACTGTAATAATTCTTTTATGACCATCCTTGAAGGTTATGAGTGAATATGAAAACACATCATTCACAGTGATGCTAGATAGACACATCGTGAAAAATATTTTTATTCATAGAATAAGAAAAGAAGAGGATAGGATTGATTATGTTTATTCCATTAAAAAATAACATTAAATGATATGAAATCTATTAGAGTTATCATATCCCTTACATGTGGAGAGGTGATAAAATAAAAATAGAATAAATGAAATTGAAAAGAAAAAAAAAGAAAATGAAATGGGATTTTACCTTTTGAATTATTCTCCATGAGAACCTCCTTATGGAAAATTATTTTTCCCATTTAGTAAAACAATAGGGTCTTGGGAATGGGAAAGATTTGTTGGAATGTAATGTCGTATAAATTAAACAATCTAAAAATCTTTGAGGAATGAGCAAAAGTGGTGATCATGGGTAGTATTTATTTTAGAGGAGAGTTGTGTTTCCACATTATAATATTCATTATATTGTTAGATTTTTCTGTATAATATGAATAGTTTGAGATTTATATCTAAATATATTAAAATAATCAAGTTTATTCACACATTATGATGATTACATTATCAGTTTCTCAAGGAATATTTAAATTGACTTACAATGTACATATACTATAAATTATCACAATATAATATTCATTAAAAATTTATGTATTACAGAAAAATCCTAAAGATTCACCATAACCATTTTTAAATGTTTATAATAAATATATGAACTCAATTTTTGGAAAATTATTTTCACGATATAACTAATTTAATATAACATTATATTTATGATATACATTACGAATTCCAATTTTAAAATAATGGATGACTTTAAAATGTAGGTAAATTAATTAAGGTCTCATAAAATTATCTTATATTTATAAGACACAAAATATTTATCTATGAAGTTATTTTAGTAAGATAAATTTTATTTTAAATTATTATATTATATATGAATTGTAAATTATAATTTATGACTCACAAAAAATTCCAACACTTAAATTATTATTTTGAAAAAAATTATTAAATTACTCAATGATATAAATATATCATATTTTCATATATAAGATCCATAAATTTTATTTACAATTTAATAGTTTATAATACTATTATATTAGTATTTATTTCATAACATCCCTAAATATAACTTTTTTAATTATAAATTGTAATGGATTTGACTATTTATTTATTGAATGAAAAAAAATTAGTTTATATAACTCTGGGATATTACATTCTCTGAATCTTTTGGAAAATTTATCCTCTCAATTTTAATTCACTTATTTTACAAGTTAGGATACCTTAACCTTTTATAATTTTTATATTCCCATGATTTTTATTCAACCATATAGTTTCCCCATAAATCATTAACCATGTTAATTACTTTATTCCACAATACATTCTCTCTACTATCAAGATTTTGAATAGGAATTTACTCATATAAAATTTTATCTTCTAACTGAAATAATTATAGGGTCAAAACATGAGATAAATCTGAAACAAAATTTATTGACATTAAAACATTAAAAACATTGTGTAACTGAAAGATAATGGGTGTAAAATCTAGTTTATTGAAATGGATCCAACCTTCACAAGGATCTCATAGGATCCATTGAACCATTGACGAAGTTTCCTTTTCTTAACAAATATTGTCACAAATTTCATAGAGATATTTGATAAAGACTTAATCACCATCATCAAAAGAATAGTCATTCCTTCTATAGTCCACATAATGTATATGTCTTCACAATGATGTTGTCATTTTTTTGGATCAGATTCACTTTCTCTGCCACCTTCTATTTAAATTATAGTCCAATCATGTTAATTTACATGAATTCATCCCACAATTCATGATCTTATCACTTTATTCCATATAATTCCTCAAATGGTTCCTTCTATATAATGGAATGAGACATGTTATTTTATAAAAAACAATTAATGAAATATTTTGATAACTAGTTCCCGAGAAATCATTTGTACAAGAACATAACTTGTCTTCTAAGGTATAAATTTTTTTCTTCATATATCCATTTGATTGGGGAAGAGAGGCTATGTTGAAATTTAATTCCATCTTGAAGCCTTCTGAAGGAATTCCTAAAAGTGATAATGGACCTAGGATCACAGTCAGATATACGGAAATGTGTTACTCCATTTAACCAGACATTCTCATTGATGTATAGCTAAGATAACTAATCAAAATACATAATATATTTAATAAAGATAAAATTTTGGGGATTAAGTAAGACATTTATTAATATTCCAAATTTCATTTCTACCATGAGAGGTCTTTCGTATCCCTACCACAATATTTGTTGATATATTCAACCATTTCCACTCTCTCACTGGAAAAAGTTGAGGTATCCCATTCAGTATATTTTTTTCCTTAGCTCGTGGAAATTTCAAACATATCATGGTAAAATATGTTATATCTATTTTCATTCTATCCCTCTAGTAATACTAATAATGTTCTCTGTACATATTAGAGCTACTATGATTAATTCAAAATGGATATCTATAAGCTTCACACAATAATTCATTATTTATCTTGGAATTACAAGCCACACATATTATCTTCCAAAATCTAAATACCCAATCATTATCGAGGATTCATTTTTGAATCACGGAATTTTTAACCACTTATAAAATTTTATGTAAGTCATGGTCTCCCTTCAATGCTTTCATAATTCTGTATAGTATAGACTACTACACTGACACGTAAAAAAAGGAATTTCCGGAAAATAAAATATCAATGAAAAAATCCACCATATTATTAATCAATGGGTCATGTTACAAATGTACCATGGTTAATGTAGCATGATGATTTTGAATTAAGTAATCCACCGTATTTTTTCATTTCTATGATGTAAATGATCATGAAACCATAATATTTTATCATTTCAATAAATATTCTCTTCCATATGTTCAATTATTTCATATTGAATATATATATCAAACATTTACAATCATTATATTTTTGACATTGGGTTCCATAAAACTTAGTTAAACAGATTATTAATGAGAAAACCACAACATACAATTTCAGATCATGTGTGGCATAATTTAACTAATGAGGATCCATTTTTATTCAAGCATAATAAATTTCCGAATCATTATTCATTAGAATGATTCCAAATACCTTCAATGATGAATAAATGTAGTTATAAAACTCTCATTTTGGGAAATTCATTTTCAAATCTGGATCATTCACATTATCTCCACATTAGTTCCCAAAACTGACATAACATTATTTGGCCTAATTAATTGAACCTCTTTCTGTGTTAACATAGTTAGTGGTCTATATTACCATGCATTATATTAAAAAAAATAAAAAATAACTTTCTAATTCAAGACGAATACAAATATATATATATCATTTTTTGGTCATAAACTTTCATCAACAACTTTTGTTTTTTGGGGATCAACTTTTACTCCATCTATATTTATAATGTTCTTATGAAAATAAATTTGTTGCAATAGAAAATCATATCTTTTAAATTTACAATATAACTAATTATCAACAAGGTTATTCTATATAGTCCATATATTTTTTCCATGATTCTCATAATTATTTGAATAAACCAAAATTTAATCAATAAAAACCACAAAAATCATAGCCAACTAATCTCTAGAGATTCTATTCATAAGATTCATGGATACAGAAGGATAATTTTCAATTCATATTGAATAAAAATAATATTCTTTCAAATATATGGTAAGATAATTTGATTATAGGACGTCTTACTCCATCACCATTAGCTGATTTTACCTAGATCACAAGCTAATGTCAGAAAAATATTCATCTGCATGGAGTTGATCAGACAATGAAGTGATTCAAGGTAATTGATAATTATTCTTAACAGTAATAAGGCATATCTTCATATTGTATAATTATAAAATGTCCTACTAGTTCATGGTAATTCCATTGATCACCACATCTATTAGTAATATATCATATGAAATATGATCATGTTTGAGCTAACTACAATATCAATAGATGTATGCATAATTTATGTTAATATAAATTATGGTAGCACGACCAATAATGGAACACATAATGGTATCACTCTCAATGGTCACTCACCCTAGTCCACAAAATAGTAGAACCACCAATTTGCCTGAAATTATTATCACATGATCAATCATTAATATTACCACCTCAAGATATCAATCCACGATAGAAAATAAATTTTAATTTTCCCACTTCATCAGTGACATAGTTCTCTAAAGCATCGCTAAAAAATTCTCCATGCTAACACAATATTGAAGTATTACACTGACTATTTATTTTTAAAATATAGATAACCCTCAAAATATCAATGAAAAAAAATATGTATCTTTAATAGAAGTAACTATTCAATAAAAATTGATTTATGATGGATATATGAGTATAATTTAGTATAGTAAATGTTTCCCACTGAGTGATTTTGTCCCACATCACATCTATATGTGGCTTTAATTATCTTATCAAGATAGTTTATAATCATTTTCACTTGATTTGAGTAAACTGACCCACTCTAATATTGTTCTAACTCTAATTTTTTGATCCCTCATATCGTAGACCCACCAACCATGTGTAAAATATGAATTCACCCTCTGGAATAACTTATAGAGGTTCCCTACCTCCCAGCTTCCTTGAGCTCACTATGTGGGCAGGCTCCCACATGGTGAGCTACACTCTAATATTTACTACTGAGAAGACCATTTAACTTGCATGGGGATAGCCAATTTTTTTCTATAATCATGTATTGAGTTATAAATACTCCAATATATATTAATACATATAGATATTACCTAATGAAAAAATAAAAACCCAATTAAATTTCTTATTTTTAAAATATCTTAATTATCCAAGTATATTTTTTTCTTAGTAAATAATATGGGTTTAAATCCTAACAAAAGAAAATTCTATGATAATTGATAAGAATTGGGAAAATCTCAGGTTAGTTTTATCTTCAATATACTTCATTAACACATTATAATGAAATCCATTTTTTCTAAACAAATATTATTTGGATATAGATAATATTACCTTATGTATTTGTTTGTAAAAACCAATATATGATTGATATGGAAATGTTAACATTCATTCACCCACCCATTTCTGAAAAAAAATTAATTTCAATTTTCACACCATATTATTGATAAAAATAGTTTTAATTTTAAAAATATGGTATCAATTAATACAATTGGATATTATATCTATGATTTCACTCAAATTCCAGTATATCCATATTTGGTGTAGAGAAAAAAGAGGGTTCGATCTATGCAGCAATGTTTTCCCATAAAAAATATAATGATATTAAATAAAATGACTACTCATAATATTTTATTCAAGGGTTGTAAATTTTATTCAAGACGAGACAAATCAATGGTACGATTTAGTGTCTTATTTTCTTCCAAGTATCAACATAAAAATCTACCAATAAATTAAAAAAAATTTAAAATAATTATAGTATAAATATCTCGATTTAATGCATTAGATTTTGTCAGGCATATGGTTTTTTTATTTGATTAAATTTATACTATTTTATAACAGAATCTAATTTTTATTGTCAAGGATGAATGATAATAATAAAATAAAGTTTCAATAACACCACCTTCAATCACATTCCACCATTTATATATTCATTCTAAAATAATAATTTATTCTTGTATATCTATCACTCAAAATGTTTATCCGCCACAAGGTAAACACTCCTAAAAATATAAATAACGATGAATCTATTTAATAAGAGATTTAGAGATTCTCCAATGTTAAGAATAACAAAATTGATACCTTTTTATGTTTTTTTACTACATAAATTTCATCCCAAAGGATAACATTCATTATTTTATACTCTTGATAATTTATTGATCCCATGAGGATGTAATATTAATCTTCTTTTTTTAAAATTATTAATTAACCACATCATATCATGTAATCTTCCAGAAATATTTATCGAATTTAATTCAATAAATGGAATGTTAAAACACAAAAAATTGATGATATTTAGGAATAATGTGGATCCTATTTCCCCTTAATAATAATGGCATGGAAGATATTTTCTTAAATAAATTTCTCAGTTACCTATATTTCTCATAATTCAACATGTAATTTTGAAATATTATTTTTCATTTATTATCATTTATCTCAAAAAACATTCCATATATTTGTGTGAGATAGTTTTTATATATTATGTGATCACTTCATATAAATATCTTGATTTTTTCTTTATTCTATCACGGTTTTATTCTTAATTTAACATTTTTATTAAAAATCATTTAGATGTGTACCTTGATTTATTTCATTTCTCACACAAAACTTATATAACCGATGTGCTTCCATTTTTTGACAACCTCTTACGTCTTCTTCTTGTGGAATATTATCTATTAAATTTTATATTGTATTATCTTGTTCTTCTATAAACATTCATACTTTCTAAAACACATCAATCTAAATAACTAATTTTTTTTTGTGTCACTGGAAAGATTATTGATGTTTCTACATGGTTTTTCATGAGTTTTTTTTGTTGCAATCATTTTTTTAGATTTATAAATCATCTTAAAAAATTTATTTTAACTATTTGTAATTTTTTATTTAGTATAAATTGTTTCAATTGAATAATTCTTATTAAAATTTATCGGAGTAATAAATTTTGAATCTTTCATCATTATTATAACTAAAAGTACTCTTTTATATTTATGCCCAAAATATGATTTAGTTTCTTATTTTTAAATTTTGATCCATATTGAGTTGAATATTGAAAATATGTGTGAAAACCACCAATGAAATAACTATTGTATGAATATTTGAGGTTATAAAATCTATTTTATGTACATAGAATCATATTTTTATTGAATTATTGTTCTTCTCATCAATGTTTCTCCCACTTGACATGGGATCCATTTGTTCTATAAAATTTAGAAAATTTACAATGAATCCGATGATAAATGACTAATTCATATTTAATATTAATAAATACCTACAAACCAATATAATTTGTCTTAAAAGATAAGTTATATAGAATTTTATGATTTTAAACTATGTTCCTTTTGAGATATTCCAACAAAAAGTTTGAAAACACATTAAGAAAACTATTCCATTTCCAGTCGCCATGATCATTTAGGAATATTTCCCAAAACATTTCATCCGTATAAGTAAATAAAATCAATATATATATATAAATTTAACATTTATAAATATTTAATTACTATAATGATATAGTAAAACATTTAAATTTATCATTTTAATTATATATTTTTTTTAGAAAAGGGTAAAAAAATATGTTTTGTTATAAATGGTCATTCTAAATATGAATAACATTATTATCATGGTAATTTATTTTAAATTTTTGGAGATGAAATAACAAACATAAGTTCTCAAACAATACTGACATAATGCTTGTATAAGATGTAAGAAAAGCATGCATATTTGTTATGCCCCAACCCCAGTTACCTAGATTCGGTGAATTATTACATAACATTTTCATGATCAGAATGAATCAAGTCTCAAAAGACCGATCGGTTTAGTTGTCATGGAAAATAGATTACATACATGAACATTACATTAGACATAGGAAATTAAACACAACATAAATGATCCTTTAAGAATTCCATTAATCCCAAATCATAACTCTACTTATCAATCCTAAAACACTTCTTGCAATCCCTGGAAAATAAAATATGACAAGGTGGTGAGCTTAAATGCTCAGTAAGGATAACAGTATAGAGAAAACATTCATAAATAAGCAAAAAATTTATGGTAATGTATAAGAATAAATAACAAGCCTTTTAAACATAAATATAATCATATTATGGAAAAGATAAATCAAATAATTTTTTTACTTATTCATATAGATATTCTACTAGTAGAATAACAACACGTAATATCAATATCCAATTTCATAATGATGGAATGAAAAATGTCAGACTACATAACCACATAGTCATGGACTTTTTCCAAAACTAAATATAATATATTTTCAAGGCCTTGTTCCAAGACAGTAGTTTGTCTCTTGAGTCCTACCAATGCATCGAGGAGCTATAGAAGTCTCTACCCGTTATTTTCTATGTCCAATTCATTCCGTATTTGAAAGGTTGAAACAGAACATAAACATTCGTATTAAAACTATCATACGAAATTTTAATAAATTACCCAGAAACCATGAATGGTATAAAAACTAAACATCCACAGTCAAACATATCAAAAAACCTTCAACACAATATGGAATATTTGTAACATAATGGATCAACTTCAAACTAGTGTAAAATAAATCAAATGTTTTTGACATATATGAAATCAAAACTATTTGAGAGAAACATCTATTTTTGTAAATCATTTAAATGTCACATAATTTTGAAAAGAAGACATTTAAAGAAATTTTTTAATCAATGTTTACTATACTAATTTGAATCATTTAAGGTAATTAACATTTTAAAACAATGATTTCCCTATAAATAAATCCTTAAAATCATTTTGAAAACATTGACATTAATTAAAAATATTTAAAAAATTTAATATTAATTTTTTTTGGAATGATGATATAGTTAAAAGGTCCTTCTATTAAACCATAAAAGATTCTTTTATAGTATATTTTATGAAATATGTACGTTGATGATAAATATGTCCTAGTAAATACTACTCGTAAACAATCTCAGATAATAGTGATACTGAGGAATTAACCCTTACCTTGCACATTTCTTTTGGTTGTGGGTACATTTAAACTCTTTTATAATGAATATAATTTGTTATTAAATTATAACATAACCTTATAAAAATTTATTAAATCATACATGATTCATTTAAGACTTTATACTTCTTATTTTATAACAATTTCCATGATAAATTAACATCTTCGATAATAATCACTTTCTTTATCAAACATAATTTAACTTATTATTCTTGATCCTATAATTTAGATCATGATTTAAATTCTTCTAGAATATAAAACATGATTTATATATAATATATATTTAGAATTTATTTATTTATAATATATAGATATATGAAATATAAGGCATCATTTATGGAGACAGTAGGCGAAACGTACACACAAACGTTGTTTCTGTTTTCAAATAATATTGAACGGAAGTAAGTGAATGAGATATCTGTAAATACATAAATAAATATAAATATATATATATATATATATATCTCCAGTATCATTATTATGTCATATATTACAATCTTATTAATAATATATATTTTACTTATCAATGTAGAATGTTGAACGTGGGAATGAATCTCATCGCGTCGTGGAGATGCTAATCCGTACGTACGCATGAGCAACTATATCATTATATTGATTGGGAAATCATATGTAATTGGATTTTATATCATATATATAGAATCATTTTAATGTTATATTTATTATTTATTTGAGTTATACTTATTATTATACCCATCTGTATAATGAAGTCTTTGAATAACAAACAACACCATAGCGTGGAGACGGTAAGCCGTACGTACGTACGTATGTTGACTTTGTCATTAAAAGGATGGATAGAATAAATAATATGGTTGTATCATATTTAAAATAACATCACAGTTTCTATGAGGTACTGAAGTTTTTATTTTAGTATGGAAATAAAAAATAAAGAGGAAGTGGAATAAGAAAATAATTTGAAAGAGGGTGGTGAAATTATTACCTCTTCATCGGGTGTTTCCTTTTGAGTTGATCAAAAGGGTTCCATAGGTTGGATTTATGATCAAATTAAGGAATATAGGATAATTTTATGGAATTTGGGAGGATATTTGGTTCCGGTTTTGGAGGATCCAAATGGCTATAAAGGTGAGAAATTAAGAGATGGGGATGTACCCTTTTATAAGAGAGGTGAGTCTCTTTAGAAAAATCTTGAAATATAATTTTATAATAAAATAATTTTTGGTTTCTAATGGCTATAAAATGATTTATTTTAAGGATAAGGTGAGTATTGGTCTAATTCCCCTCAATCAACATGTTTTAGATAGGTTTACGTCACCATATGACCTTTTTCTTTATGTTTAACTCTTAGTTAAATAGTATGACATTTACCAGGTCTTATTGTATTTTTATATTATATGGTTAACAAACTTACTATAACAAGCCAAGCGAACCCAATGTGGTTAATTATTAATATTTATAACCTTATATGTGTCCTTTTCCCTAACCATATGTTTTTAGGAATATTATATTAATTAATAATATAGTAATTGTTTTAAAAACTCAATTATGTGAAGTTTGACACTATTTAGTGATTGGTTTTTTTAAAAATCATAACCGCCTGATTACTTCGGAAAAAAATATTTAATAAACCCTAACATTTCATATAAAACTATAGAATTATTGGAATTCATCAAATATCTAAATTACATTTAATTTGATATTTATAATATCAATTATTTTAATCTTTCATTAATAAGGTAATTACCGCATCATCATTATGTCATAAATAAATTACATTATTTGATGTATAAAAATTATAAATAAATAAAAATATGTAGGAAATATTTTTATATTTATAATTAATATTTATAGACAAATTTATCTTATCTGTAACCCTATATTAATTTTTTTTAGTAATTAAACATCGAATTTAACACTTTTTACTCTTCTATAAATAAAATAATAATAAATTTTCTAATCTAATCCACATAGACAAAATAGTATCATATATTATTCCTAACGTTCTTTTTGGTATATTCCACTTATCCAATATAATTAAGACACTTTAGGGTAATTATAATATCATTTTTACCTTTAATTACCCCTTTTTCTTTAAACCATGGTATATAAGTCAAAAAATATGATTCAAAAAAATTATTTTCATCCTATAGAATCAAATTTTACATACCGATGTAAACCATGTATCTTGGATTTTCTAAATTCAACTCACAGAAGTGGTAAAAGTTTTCTTTATGCAAATTTTCTAAGGTTCCTAGAAGGTGGGTAAAAGAGATTAAAAATTCAATAAAATTTTATACATCTAATTTTATTATAAAATGACTACAATGAATTACATTGAAAATATATAGTTATTATATATCGATTTTTAGATAAAATAAATTTAAATAAAATTAATAATTTTTTAAAATAAAATACAGTTTAAAATAATAACGTAGTGTTTTTCACTATTCATAAAAAATTGAATGTTTTCATAAAAATACCAAAAATTCACCCAAAGATAATTTTGATATTTTGAATTCAAAAATTATGTCTATTTTACCGAATTAAAAACATATAAGTTGAATTTATTATTTTAAAATTAATTCCCATTGTCAAGACCAAAAAGCAGTGTTTTAAAAAGTATAAAATTTCAAAATATTGGCATGGTTTTATGTCAAATTTTATTGTCAGATTTCTTATAATGACATATATTGTATTAATGGATAAAACTATAATCAAATTAATCTTCAAAACCATTCAAATTCATTATTTAACACTATATATTATTTCGATTAAATGTTTTTTTCAATTAAAACATATTATTTTTCAATATTAGTCAAAATATAAAAGTTATCAGAAAATTACAAAAACAATATACAAAATACATTTTTATGACACTATTTTAAATAATAATTAAATTTAATTAAATTTAATATATAAAATTGTCAAATATTGGTTTTAAAAAGGGTTTTCCATTAAAAAGCTGTAAAATTACTATTTTTTCAAAAATTAATTCTTTTATCTGAAAAAATGAATTTGTTCTTATATTATTTTAAGGAAACACATAATATGGATGTGAAAATTATAAAGAGTATATAATATTTACTTTTTTTAATAATACTCAAAAATTATTTTTGAACTGCTAGATTGGTATGTTTGGTGACCTTGAACTCAGTGTTGTGTGTAGCATAGGCAATTGAATTATGTTAATTAGATAATGTACTATGAAATCTTGGGGTGTTACATTATCCCCTCCTTCAATAAATTGAGTCCTCTCAATTTGAAAGTGATATTTGAAAATAAGATATTAAAAAAGGAAAATACCTTTTTGGAAAACCCACATCGGAAATTGGGTTAATAAAATTTAGTATTAATAAGAGGGAAAGTGAATGAAAAAGTCACCACAAAATTATGATCAAGATTAAGAGAAAATTGTTGGAAATTTGAGACACTGAATTGGAGGATAAATGTAAATATTTATAGGGAGTGATTAAGGTCATCAATCACAATCAACTATAATATTGAGGACCTCAAAGCCAACAATCTATGATGATTTAAAATATTATTAGGTCAAAAAAATATAAGGTATTTGGATAACAAATTTTTTGTTTTAATATCTCTTCCATAATGTTTAAGAACTAAATTATTCAAATAATTATAGGGGAAAAATATACTTGACAAATAGTGTTTTATCCTACAACTAATTCCTACAAAAACTCATCTTTTAATCCAAAAGACAATTGAATTCAAAAATATTATATTTATCATAACGGTATAGGGTTCAACAAATAATGAATTTATAATTCATTTTTCAGACTATTTAAAAAACTGTATTATATAGACCAAGACCACACGTATTCCAGTGGTAGGTTATCCACCCTTGTCGCCCTTCAGTTGGGGGTTCAAGTATCATGGCCTAGACAGACATGACAGTTTGTCGCCCGACCTATAGGTTTTCCTTTTTATGACAATCCATCAAAAAATATCACGAATTCATTTAACCTTAACAATAGTATCCAATGTCAGACTTAATCAATTAAAACCATTAGACTTATCCAAAATTCTTTTGTCCAAACTCACAGTCCAAAATTTATAAGGAAGGAAAAAACAATGAAGATCCTTTCTTCTATGTAATAACATGTGAATACCTTAATCATGTATTCATTTAAAACATTATAACACCATAAATACCATAAATCCTTCTTGATAACATTCATTGTCCCTTATTCCTTATATAATGCGGGATATAATCCATCTATCCAACAATTTTGTGAACTCCAACAATGATGGAATATACAAATCATTAATTAGTTTCAAGTTAGTCAAGAATATTTAATATAATTTATTCAAATCAATCATATATTATTCCCAAATCGTCAACTCAGTATCATAACCATATTATGATATATCTTTCATTTATACTTATATTTTCCAAAACAATTATCCTGTTACAGATTCACTTTTCTTCGATCCACACAACCTCATTTCATTAATGAAATAGTTCAATAATACAATCTTTTATACAATATAATTATTCTAAAATGTACACCATTTATACAATACTCAAATGACACACTACATTAATAACAACATAAGAAATCTAATCATTCTTATTCAGCTTTAGTAGTATCACAACTTGATTATTATCCAATAGCAGCATTTGGGGTATACTCAGATGATTTGAACATTGCTTCGCGTAGTGTCCCAACTCCTGGTAGATGAAGCATTTTACATTTGAAACATTTTTCTTACCCTTTTGATCACGTAAATGGTTTCCTTTTTCTCTACACTTATAACAAAATCCCATTCCATTAAAAAATTTACAATGGTGATTCTTTCCACAGTTATCACATATAAGAAAATCATTCTTTCCCCTATTCCTTATATCCATCTTTCTCTCTTCCATAAATTTATTCTCATGCTTCACTTAAAATCATTAAAGACCCGTAATTTCAGTGGATTTATTTCCTTAAATACTTGGGAATTTTACGAGTCCTAAGTTTCTGACGACGATTGATTCTGAGGCCCGGTGTGCCCGGAATCAATTTCTGAAGTTTGGTTCGGGTAGATTTTGTAAACGTACGTACGGGATTTTATAACTATTAAACTGGTTCTTAGAACTGAAATATGAGTGCACCATTGAACTCGCAGCATCGTTGATTTCTTAGTAATACCTTCACCACAATTGTGATCTTTCAAAAATGAAACATAGATTCAGGTGGTTTTTAATAAAAATTAAATAAAAATAAGACTTAATTTATTTTTATTCATGGGCAGTTAAAAAATCCAAGAGGAGGTTGGTGTGGGGCCAACCTGCACTTAACCTCTCTTGGGAGGATATTATTTGGTGGGGCCCACCTGATGTTTTATCCTCTATTACAATCAAAGGGGTGGGGCCCACACGATCTTTAACCCCATTGTAACTCTCCATAAAGTGGGGGAAACATTTGAAATTATTCCCCTTCCATCCCTCATTAATGTCAAAACTCCAAATGAATTAATTAATTGTTTATTTATTATTTTTTTGAAATATTTTGAATTCATGCGAACAATAAAAAAAAGGCAAAGCTATTATTTTATTTTGTTGGAACTTTAATCTGCTGGAGCCATGGAAAAATTGAGAGAACATACACTCAAGGAAGAACACGAAGAACCGTCAGAATCGTCATCCATCTTCAACAGGGGCAAGAAAGGGAAGTGACACCCACGACGAACGCCGACATCATCTTTGACTTCTTCACCATCGAACGCTTGTCCGCCAATGATGAGTACCCTCTTCCTCCTCTGAAATCGAAGGAATGACGTCCGCCTTCCGTGAGTCCGTCGTCGATCACCGACAAGAGAGGTAGGGGTTTTTTTGTGTATGAATTTACCCTCGGGTTTTCATCGTTTGTTGATAACATTGTTTCTGATTGATAGCATCTTAAAGAGAAGGGCTCGGACAACAAGAACATGGTCCTCCCCCCTCCCCCTCCTTTGTTGTTGCTCTCGTTTGGTTGGAGAAGGAGGCGGAGAACCAAGAAGCTGGTGGTGGAAGGCAGCTGGGTCACGACAAGGGCGCGGCTCCGCCTTGCCGCGCTAAAACCAAGCCGCGGCCGGACGGGCCGCTGCGGTGCCAGAGGGGTGTGGTGCTGTCGCACCGCACCAGATGGAAGAGCCGCGACAAGGAGGGCTGAGATGGTCAGATGACGACTGCGGCGCCATCACGCCGCACGGAGGAACCAAGGACTGCAGCCAGTCCGGGCCACAGTGGTGGTGGCAAGGCATCATCCCGCCATGCGGAGGCTTGTAGAACAACAATGTCGTTGCACTGCGGTGGAGGAACCATGGCGGTTGGCTGAGCTGGCCGTCGATGCACGCTACAGGTGGGACCCGAAGGGTCCCATGGAGAAACTAAACTACCGTCTAGCGCCGATTCAGATCAGAAATAGGGGGCATGACACCCCCTCCCATGCGTGGCCAGCCAGGCCACGCAGACCGACCAGCCTGGCCGCCATGATCCGGGACTCCATGGGCCGGACCACCTCGGGTCGGGCCGCGTTCGGCCGGGCCACCCTTTCGGGCATGGCTGGGCCGCCCTATCGGTTCGGGCCGCCCCACTGGACCGGGTCGGACCCGCGGACCGGGTCAGACCTCGGTTCCGACCGTGTCGGACCAGGTCAGTCTGACTGGGTCAGACCGGGCCGAGTCCCTTTTTACTCGATTACACCTTTTTGCCTGTATCTTGGGCTACGGGTGTCTGATCGACGAACTTTCTGCAGCAACAAAAAACATAGAGACTGGCGGTTCTTTTGGAATACCCCACTTGCAATTTAGATATAGATGGGGTATGGTTAGGATGGTTGGAACCTAAAATCCAACAGGGCCCCTAGAACAGAAATGCCAATAATTAACAGTCTGGGCGTCTGAATGGTGCACCGCCTATTGCGTTGACATCACATTGACGAGACAAACCTTTGAGATACTTCTATGTGAGACTTCACAATAGTTAGAGTTTTTTTCCAATTGCTCAGGGAGAGGATCCTTCCAGTGAAAAGCAGACAGAGTGAGGAGACCTAGTAGCTGACAGTCCTGACAACTGATTGACCGATTCAACTAGCCTAGTGTGGAGCGCTTGATACTTGGCCACAGACCCATGGCAGAGGAGCGCCTAGTATTTGGCATCAGACCCACAGCGGAGGAGAGAATGGTATTTGGAGGCATACCCACGGTACTTGAGAGGAGGAGTAGCTCAGGAGTCCAAGGTTAGTGAGAAGTGCCTTGGTGTGACGACAATCCCACTATTCTTCATAGAGGAAGAGTTCCCCCGCAGCCGTGGATTTGATAATGAAATTCCTGGTTTATACTGAGTCAACGTCTTTTGATATTCCTCATGATTAAGATGGGTTACTAGATAACTTTGGTATATTTATTGGCATATACCTAATGATGGGTTATCCGTAGAATCCTGAATTTGTGGTTTATTGACGTTGGATACTGTGAGACCTTGATGGTATATGGGTCCCTACTAAGTATCATTATACTCTCCGATGCATAGGCTATTTCCGCACCTCATTGTGTTGGATTCAGATGACGGACAATGCTGACGGAGGCTGAGAGCTCCAGGACTGGACGGTACCCGGAGGTTCACCTTTGGACGAGTCAGTACACAGAGGAGTATGATGGACATGGAGTGCCAAGGTGGCCATCTGTACCTACCTTTCAAGTATTAACCCCGAAGGACGATCTAGGAGTTGCTCTTTACTTTTCATCTGTTTTTCCCTTATTCAGTTGTACATTCATTCAATTGTACTTGTACTTTACTGTTGGGATAGTATTTCCAGCCCCTTTTACTTTCTAGGACCTCATCTATATTCAGTATTGCTTAGTACATTGCTTCTAGTGGTGTACTCTAATTGGGTCTGTTTACTATTTATAAAGGAAATGACTTCCTAGCATAGGGATTTGCGCCTTTGGTGCTAGTCGCTAGCCCCTGTCCTATTGAAGGAGAGCTTGGGGTAGTCATGGCACGAGTCCCGAAGATGGGTCGTGACAAATTGGTATTAGAGGTTTTCAGTTCTATCGCAGAACTCCGGACACTGATCATTCTTTTCTATGAAGCAATAGTGTTAAGGGTACTGAGTGTGGTTTTTAGTTCAGAGAGTCCAGTGTTGGTGTGGCGGCCGACATATCCTTACACCAGGACTCTAGCTACCGATTTCTGACTTAGTGAATTAAAACACTGATTGAGTGAGTGTTATAAAATTATTTCTTATGTTAGATCAACCAGGTCAGCTCACCAGGCACAATATTTTTATTGTTTAACATCTGTTTCTTTCAGAATACCTCCCTGCGGATGACCAGTTAGAGCCTCGAGAGTTTTACGCCCTGAAACCCTGCGGACCGAAAATGCCTCAGTGTAAGGACCCTTTCCTATTGAGGCACCAACATAGGAACCGACGGCACCACCACCCGTTGGGCCACCGATGCCACCATCCCCATCAGCTGATGATGCACACCGCTTGAGCGCATTGCATGAGTTCCTGCACCAGAGGCCACCCAGATTCCGGGGAGAGATGGACCCACAGGCTGCTGAGGAATAGATGGAGGTTGTGGTGAGAGTCTACATGCTAGTAAGGACACTAGCAGAATTCATGGTGATCCTTGGTGCCATCCTCCTTCAGGCAGTAGCAGGCAGATGGTGGAACCTGATGCTCCAGGTTCACGACGAGGCGACACTACTCTAGACAGACTTCAAGAGCCTGTTCCGGGAAGAGACTCTTCCAGCGACCCTATGAGCAGTGTATATACATGAGCTACTTCATCTGTATTGGGGTAGCATGACAATAGTGTAGTACTCAGTGAGGTTCACTATCCTCTCTCTCTACACCACATATATGGTACGAGACCCATTCTTCAGGGCCCGAACCATCGAGAAGGGACTCAGTCGAGAGATGAGATCCTTGATGATCACCCTTAGAATCCCGATGAAGGAGGGGGTGTTAGAGAGAGTCCTCCCAGTTAAGAGTTTCCTTACTGAGCAGTCACCAGTAGTGATACCTACTACAAGTCGACATGCAGTGGAGTCTTTTGTATCTGGTAGTAGACAGGTGACACATAAGTCAAAGAGGACCAGACCCAAAGGTGGTCGACCAAATGACTCAGGATCAGTTGTGCGGGGCACCCATGGTGGAGACAGAGCCAGACATTCTAGGAGTAGATAATGTTACTCATGCGACGGGCAGGGTTACATGACATGAGACTGTCTGACCCGCCATAATGACGATCAACAATCAGTCAAAGGTCCGACCAGGAAGAGACATAGGTTCGATCTAGGGGGTCTACAGGGAGTATGTAGACGTGGTAGAGAAGCTAGTCGAGCAGCTGGCGGTGGGCGACGTTACGAGGTGCTACCTCCACCAACACCAGGAGGACCACCCCCACTGTAGGGAGCTGGGGGACAGGGGAGAGCTCAGCTTCAGGAAGCTGAGGTGTACGACCGTGGAACTACGAAGATGATTCATGGTATGATTTGTGTCTATTCCACCTTAGCTGCAGTTTTATAGATACAAGTGATGCTCATTGATTCATTGTGACTTCCCTCGTTCAGAGCTCGAAGATTCTGAAGGAGTTGTTGGCTCAATCATTACAGTTAGAGACTCCTACGGGAGCAAACTCGACGATTACACACTGGTTCCGGTAGTGCGTGCTTACCCTAGGAGGAAAGAGCTTCGGCTGGGTTCTCTTCATAGCGACGTCGAGGCATTATGATGTCATCTTGGTTATGGACTTGTTATCTACAGTCCATGCTCATATCGACTGTATTAGGGGAAAAGTGCGCGGTTGATGTGGAGAGTCCTAATTTTTCATGTGTTGGTGGACCAGTAAGTCTATTTTTCCATGACGAAGTTCAAGGACTACCTCATCACAAAGAGGTGGACTTCTACATAGACATGTACCAGGAGACAACACTAATATCAACACCAGCATATCAAATGGCTCCTACTGAGCTTCACGAGCTGAGGGTATAGCTAGAGGACTTTTAGGGGAAGGGATACATCCAGCCTCGTGTTTCTCCCTCGGTAGCCCCGATTTTGTTCGCCGAGAAGGCGGACAGGTGCTTGAGGCTCTATGTCGACTACTGTCACCTGAACCAGGTGATCGTGAATAACAAGTACACACTCCTGAGGACTGATGACTTTTTTATCAGCTCAAGGGAGCACTATGGATCTCGAAGATGGTCCTTAGATCAGGCTATCACCAGCTTAATGTTCGAGAGAAGGATGAACAGTATACTACCTTAAGATGTCAGTACGACCACTACGAGTTCTTGGTTATGCCCTTCAGCATAACCAACACTCCAAAAGTGTTCATGATCCTCATGAACATGATCCTCCAGCCTTACCTTGATCACATTGTCGTACTCTTCATCGACGACATTCTGATCTACTTGACTACTGACGAAGATCATGCCTACCATTTTCAGGTAGTAATTGACACACTCCGAGAGCACCGGCTTTATGGTAAGATCTCGAAGTGATTGTTTTGGATTCGAGAGGTTCACTTCTTGTGACATGCCATATCGATGGCTGGAGTTGCAGTGGATCCAGGGAAGATTGAGGCTGTACTTTCTTGGGATCCCCCCAAGAGTGTGACGGAGCTACGATGTTTCCTGGGTTTGGCTGGATACTAACTGAGAATTGTTCCAAAATGATCCAGAGTTGCAGCACCACTAAAATCCTTGAAGAAGAAGGGAAAACCATTCGTTTTTTTGTAGATATTCCAACAGAGCTTTTAGGAGCTGAGGCAGAGGATGAATAGTTCCCCCATCTTGAGACTTCCAGAAGAGGGTGTAGGGTACGTAGTTTACTACGACACATCAAGGACCGGACTCGGGTGTGTCCTAATGCAGAAGCAAGCAGTGATCACATATGGATCTTGGTAGCTAAGACAGCATGAGCAGAACTACGCTACCCATGAACTAGAGTTAGCAGCAGTGGTCTACGCCTTGAAGATGTGGTGGAACTATTTGATGGATAATGTTTTACCATCTACTCTGACCACAAGAGTCTCAGGTATATATTCTTCCAGAAGGACCTAAAACTGAGGCAGCGGAGATGTCTTGAGTTCATCCAGGACTATGACTTTGAGATAGTATACAATCTAGGGAAGGGGAATGTTCTAGAAGATGCTCTCAGCAAGAGATCAAAAAACCAGTTACTAGGAGAGGAGACAGAGCTGCTAGCTACCTCACAGATATACTTTGTGGATATGGATGGAGCATCCTATCTACAGTCTCTTATAGTCACTCCTCCACTTATTCAGCGATTCAGGGACGCACAACATGAGGACGCTGACTGTGAGACACGACATGCTTAGAAATCTACAGGGAAGGCACCTGATGAATTTTCTGATGGTGGGGAGCATGTCATCCTCTTTAGAGGACGTTCCATGGTACCCATTGCACTTAAAGAGGAGGTTTTGAGGGAGTTCCACAGATCCCCTTTAGCGGTACATCCAGGCATAGAAAAGCTGTACCAGGACCTCCGACGATAGCATTGGTGGCCAGGTATGAAGAAGGCCTTACAAGAGTTTGTCTCATGGTTCCTCACATGTCAGCATGTGAAGGCGGGGCACCATGTACCAGCAGGCTTGGTACAACCCTTAGAGGTCCCAAAATGGATGTGGGATGGGATATCAATGGACATCGTGATGGGTCTTCCACGTACATCTAGGAGTCATGACTCAATATGGGTGATCATTGACCGACTCACCAAGTCATCCCACATCATACCGATCAGAGATAAGGGCTTAGTAGAGATCTTGGTATGCCTCTATGTGCAAGAGATAATGCGTTTTCAAGGTGTACCTTCTTCTATAGTCTTTAACCATGATGCACAGTTTACTTCCAACCTATGGAAGGGATTGTAGGATGATTTTGGGATGTATCTACGTCTAGGAACCACCTTCCTTCCTTAGACAGATGGTCATACCGAGATGACCATTCAGACCCATGATGACATGCTTCGTTCATGTGTCCTTGACATCGGTCACAACTGGGAGGATAACTTTTCTTGGGTGGAGTTTTCCTACAACAACACCTATCACTCCACCATAGGTATGGCACCTTTTGAGGCCTTGTATGGTTGGCCTTATAGATCACCATTGTGATGGAAATACCCAGGAGAGTCAGCACTAGTTGGACCAAATATGGTATGGGCTACCACGAAGAAGGTGCAGATCATCGAGGTGTAGATGAAGAGTACACAGAGTAGACAGAAGTAGTATGATAATAGGAGACAGAGACCAGTGGAGTTCGAGGATGATGACCACGTCTTCTTATGGGTCTCACATCAATGAGGTCTACATTGATTTGGCTAAGGTGGAAAGTTATCCCCAAGGTTCATCGGACCATTCCAGGACCTCAGAAGAGTAGGCGAGGTGGATCACCACTTAGCTCTTCCACCTTAGTTGCCCCAGGTGCACGACTTCTTCTAGATATCCCACCTGAGAAGATACGCGTACGACCCATCCCACATCATTGACCATGAGGAGCTGGACATTGATGACTGGACGAATTTCAAGGAGGTCCTAGTGGATATTGAGGATCAATATGAGTGGGTCCTATGTGGATGGTTGATACCATTGGTTCATGTTCACTGGCATCACAAGAACCTCTAGGAGAGCACATCAGAGTGGGAGGCTCAGATGCATGCTTAGTACCCCCATTTGATCCCTTAGTTCGAGTTGTATCTTACACGGATGTAAACCCATGTGGTGGGGAGAATGTAAATATCTGTGGAATTTTGTTTCATAAATACACCAGAATTTTACAAGGCCACAGTTTATGACGGCGCTTCATTCCAAGGCCTAGTGTGCCAGGAATAAATTTCAGATGTTTTGTTTTTGTACGTTCAATAATCGAACGTACGGGATTTTATAACTTTTTAATCGATGCTTGGAACTGAAATCTGAAGGCACCATTGAACTCGCAGCGTCAGTGATTGCTTAGTGAAACCTTCACCACTGTTATGTTCTAATGAAAAAAAGTTATATTCTTGAGGTTTTTAATAAAAATTAAATAAAAATAAGACTTAAGTTATTTTTATTCCTTGGTGGTTAAAACCTCCAAGAAGAGGTTTGTGTGGGGCCCGCCCACACATAACCTCCCTTGGGAGGATGTTATTTGGTGGGGCCCACCAGATGTTTTAACCTCTACTGCAATCAAAGGTGTGGGGCCCACACAAGCTTTAACCCCTTGTAACTCTCAATAAAGTGGGGGAATCCTTTAAAATTCTTCACCTTCCTTCCCTCATTAAAGTGAAAAATCCACCTGAATTAATTAATGATTCATTAATTAATTTTTTTGAATTATTTTGATGTCACGAAAACAATAAAATAATAGGCAAAGCTATTTTTATGTGGGCACTTCCATCAGGTGGAGCCTTGGAGAAATTGAGAGAACATCCTCTGAATGAAGAATATGAAGAACCATTGGCATCTTCTTCCTTCTTCAACTAGTGAATGAAAGGGAAGTTATGCCCACGAAGATAGTCGACGTTGTCTTCAACTTTGTCACCTTTGAATGCTCATCCACCAACAACGAGTACCATTTTCCTCCTCCGATATTAACGGAATGACGTCCACCTTCCGTGTCTCCGTCGTCGATCACTGAAAAGAAAGGTAGGGGTTGTTTTTTGTATGGATATACCATATGTTCTTCGTAGTTTGTTGAGAAACTTGTTGCCGATTGATATCATCTTAACGAGGAGGGATCGGACCGCATGGACACTGTCGGAACCTTACCCACCCCTTGTTGTTGCTCTCGTTTTGTTAACGACGGTGCCAGAGTGTGAAGAAGCCTGCAGCCCAAGGCCACTAGGTCACCACAAGGGCGTACCACCACCATGCTGCTCAAAGAACCAAGTCGTGGCTGGACGGGCCGCGACAATGGCTGAGCCGAGCGGTGTTGTCGCACCGTGCTAAAAGGAAGAGCCGCAGCCAGGAGGGCCGCGGTGGTCGGACGTCGAGCGCGGCGCCGTCATGCCGTGTGGAGGAACCAGGGACCATGGCCAGGCTGAGCCGCGGTGGAGGCGGCACGACGTCTCCGCACTGCGTAGAGGCCAGAAGAACCGTGGCATCATCACGCCGCAATGGAGGAACCAAGGCATTCAGCTGAGCTGGCCCTGGGTGCGTGCTATAGGCAGGAACCGAAGGGTCCCACAGAGAAACCGAATCGCTGGACAACACCTATTTAGATAAAAAACCATGGGACATGGCACCCCCTCCCACATGTGGCTAGCCATGCCACACAGACCGACCAGCTGGGCCTCCCCTTCAGGGCGAGCCTCCCCTTTGTCTCGGGCCACCCCTTCAGGGTGGGCCGACCCCTCGATTTGGGCTGCCCTCATGAACCGAGTCGGAAATGCGTACCAGGTCAGACCCTTATTCAGACCGGGTCGGGCCGGTTCAGTCTGACTGGGTCATAAAGGACCCGGACCCGTTTTACTAAAATACACATTTTTTACTGTATCTTGGGCTATGGGTGTCCGATCGAAGAACCGTCTTCGGCGACTAAACGCATTGTGCGAGATAATTATTTTGGCATACCCCACATGTGGTTTGGATATAGTTGGAATATGAACAGGTGGGTTTTAACCAAAAATCCAATAGGGCCCCTAGAATGGAAATTCTGATAATTAACAAATCGGGCGTCTGAATGATGTGTCCTTTGTTGCGTCGAGATCCCATTGATGAGATGGACCTTTTAAATACTTCTACGTTAGACTTTGTGACAGTTGGAGTTTTTCCCAATTTCTCAGGGAGCGCATCCTTCCAGTGATGAGAAGACAGAGTGCAAAGACCTAGTAGCTGACCGACATGATGACTACTTGAACGATTCAACTAGACCAATGGGGAGTTTCTGGTACTTGGCAGGAGACCCATGGTGGAAGAGCACCTGGTATTTGGAGGCAGAACTACAGTACTCAACAATAGGAGTACCTCTGCAGGCTATTAGAGGGAGCGCCTGGTATTTGGTGGCAGACCCACAGCGGAGGAACACCTTGTATTTGGCGGCAGACCCGTGGTACTCGACAGAAGGAGTACCTCAGTAGTCCAAGGTTAGTGAGATGCGCCTTGGTATCACGACAGACCCATTGTTCTCGAGAGAGTTGGAGTTCTCCAACAGCCGTGGTTTTGATAATGAAAATCCTGGTTTGAGCTGAGTCAATGACTTTTATGTTTCCCCATTATTGAGATGGGTTACTAGATAACATAGGTATATATATGGTCATATACCTAAGTGTGGGTTATCCGTAGATTCCTTACTTTTTGGTTTATCCTTGTTGGATATTGTGAGACCGTGAGGGTCTCGGGGTCCCTACTGAGTATCGTTATACAAACCCCTGCACGGGATATGTCCGCACCTCGTTGTGTTGGATTAAGACAATAGACCGTGCTGACGGATGCTGAGAGTGCCAGGACTGGACGATACCTAGAGGTGGACCTTTTGACAAGTCGATACACAAGGGAGTCTGACGGACGTCGAGTGCTGAGGTGGCCATCAGTACCTACACTTCAGGTAGAAACCCCGAAGGATGATCCAGGAGATGCTCTTTTCTGTTCAGTTGTTTGTCCCTTATTCAGTTGTACTTTATTTCAATTGTACTAGTACTTTACTGTTGGTCTTGTATTTCAATCCCCTTTTACTTTTCATCACCTCTTCTGTATTCAGTATTGCTTAGTGTTTTTCTTCTAGTTGTGTACTCTGATTGAGTGTGTTTACTTTTTATAAGGTCAATTCCTTCCTAACTTAGGGATTTATTCCTTTGGTTCTAGTCTCCAGCCCCTGGCCTATGGAAGGCGGGCTTGGGATAATCACGGCATGGGACCTGAGGACGGGTTGTGACAAAAGCTGTAGGAATCAGATAATTCTTTAATTATTATATTATCACATGATACAATTTCTTCATATGATGAGAATATGTGGGATACAATTTATATTTTAAATTTTGGCTTAATAGCATGAAATATATGATCCTTCTTAATCTTTCCATCATTAGTATTGTTGGAATTCTCATTCCTTCTACGGGGTGTCATTTTTAAACAGTGGAATACACTATGTTAGTTTATGAATAGTGATGCCTAATTCCAAAAATTTAAAATTCCAAATGTAAATTGAAAAGATTATGCATATAATCTGAAATCATAAATTGTTTCTTTGAGGAAGTATTTACTCTTACATCCTTCATAATGGATTGTAATGAAATAGTGAATTATCCTAAGCATATCCCCTAAGAGTGTGGTAAAAAATAGTGATGCAAGGACCATTTTCGTGTACCAGGATAACCTAGGTCAAGCCTAGAACCACTTCTTAGAGTTTTCACTCCTAGGTATATCTATGTTTGTGCCGCATCAACCTGCCCATATCCAGATATGGATGTATTTCTGGGAAAATACAAAAAATCTCTACATTACCAAAATTCTATAATGTTATTTTATACTTATCTTTAATGTCTATCTTAGGTTAATGTTCATTAATCAGAGTTTATCTAAATATATTTCCAAGGTTGTTTCTAAACCTCCTCTGATACCAACTGTAATGCACTGATCCCCGTTACCCAGAGTCGGTGCTTTATTACATAGCACTGAAATGATAACAAGGAATCAAGTCCCGAAAGAATGATCAGTTTAGAAGTAATGGAAAATTGATTACATACATGAACGTTACATTACACATTAGAAAATACGAGACAACAAGAATAGTATATTGAGAATGCCATTAATCCCCTAGTTTAACCATGAATATAAATCATAAAACACTTCTTGGAATCCAGGGGAAATAAAAGATAAGAAAGAGTTGGGATCAGATGCTCAATAAGGATAATAATATAGAAGGAACATTCATAAATAAGCAAAAAAAATTAAGGCAATATATAAGATTGAAAAAAATAGTATTATAAACTAAAACAACATCATAATATGGAACAGATAAATCAAATAATTACATTTACTTATTCTCATGGATATTATTTTAGTCGAATAATAACATGTGATATCAATATCCAATTTCATAATGATGGAATGCATAATGCTAGACTTCATAAATACATAGTGAAGACCTTTTTCCAAGACTACAAATAAGATTTTGTCAAGGACTTGTTCTAAGAGACTAGTTTGTCTCATGAGACCTACCGAGGCATCGAAGAGCTATAGCAGGCTCCACCCGTCACATACTTAGTCCAATTAATTCCTCATATAAATTTTTGAAACATAACAGAAACACTCATATTAAAACAAGCATACGAAATGTTAATACACTAACCATAAAACATGAATGGTATAGAAATAACACACCCACAGTCCAACATATCACTAAATCGTAAATACAACATGGATGATTTGTATCATAATGAATCATGTTCAAACAAGTGTAAAATCCATCAAAGAATGTTGATATAGATGAAATCGAAACTACTTGGGAGAAATATATAAATTTTTAAATAATTAAAAATTCAAATATTTTAGAAAGGAAGATATTTAGAGACATTTTTGAATCAAAGTCTCACATACCACTTTGAAACATTGAGTTGAATTATCATTTTAAAACAATTATTTCCATATAAATAAATCCATAAAATCATTTTCAAAACATGAACATTAATTAAAAATATTTTGAAAAATTAATATTTAGAACATTTAAAATGATGATATAGTTTAATAGACCATTCCATAAAACCATAAAAGATTCCTTTTTAAAGTTTTTTTATGAAATTTAGACATTTTTGATAAATATGTTCCAGTAAATACTTACATATAAACAATCTTAGATGATAATGATATTGAGGAATTAACCCTTACCTTCCACTTTCCCTTGGTCGAGGGTACATTTTACCTCTTGTATAATGACCATATTATGCTATTAAATTATAATATAACTATATTCATATTTATTATATCATAAAATATTGGTTTATGACTTTATACAAACCATTTAATAATGTTTTCATTGTTAAATTTATATTTTTGGTAGATATCGCTTTCTTTATCGTATGTGTTTTAACTTATTATTCTTGATCGTATCATTTTGATCACGATTTAAATACATCCATAATATAAACCATTATTTATAAATCATGCATATTTTGAATATGTATATATTAGTAATATATTAATATATGAAATGGAAAGCACCATTTATGGAGATGGTAGGTTGTACGTATGTATAAACGTTATTTCCGTTTTTATATCGTATTGAACATAAGTAAGTGAATTAGATATATGTAAATATATGTAAATATATATATATATATATATATCTAGTAGAATTATTATATCAAATATTACATACTTATTAATAATATATATTTTTATAATCATCGTTGAATGGGGAATGTGGGAATGAATCTCATCACGTCATGGAAATGATAATATTTACGTATGCACAAGTGACAATATCATTATATAGATTGGGAAATAGTATATATATGGATTTTATATCATATATACAGAATCATTAACAAGTTATATATATTATTTTTTTAGTTATACTCATTATCATACCCATCCAAATAATGACGTGTTTGACTAATAAACTACAAAAAGACGTGGAGATGGTAAGCCGTATGTACGCAAGTATGGTGACTTTGACATTTAGAGGATGGATAGAATAAAAATATAGTTGTAAAATATTTATAATAACATCACAGTATTTATGAGGTACTGGATTTATTATTTTGGTATAGAAAAAACAAATAAAGAGGAACTGGAAGAATAATATAACTTGAATGAAGGTTGTGAAATTATTGTCTCTTCTTCGGGGGTTTCTATATTAGTTTATCAAAAGGTTTCCATAGGTTCGCATTCTGATCAATGCAAGGACTATAGGTTGATGTGAGATAATTTGAGAGGATATTTGGGCAGGGTTTGTCCGATCCAAATGTCCATGGAGGTTTCAAATTAAAAAAAGGGGATGTACCCTTTTATAATTGAGGTGTAGGTCACTTTAGAAAAATCCGAAAATATTATTTTATTATAGAATCATTTTCAGTTTCATCTGAATAAAAAATGTTTTATATCAAGGATAAATTTAGAATGGGTCAAAAACCTCTCAACAATTAGGTTTTAGATAGGTTTTGGTCACAATATTAACCTTATCATTTATATTTAACTCTTAGTTAAATTGTTAGACCTTTACCATGTATCTTGGTATTTTTATATTATATGATTAATAAATAAGCTATAACAAGAAAAGTGAACCCAAAATGGTTCATTATTAATATATATATATAACCTTATCTATGTCCTTTGGCTGATCCATGTATTTTTAGGAAACTTTTATCAATTAATAATATAGTATTTGTTTTAAAAACTCAATTATGACAATTTTGACATTATTTAGTGATTGGTTACTGTGAAAATCATAATATCATGATTACATTGAAAAAAATATTTTTAATCATCCCAAAATTACAAATAAACCTATAAAATTTGCGGAATTCATCAAAATTCTAAAATTACATTTTTTTTGATATTTATAATATCAATTATTTTTATAATTTAATAATAAGGTAATTACTACATCATCATTATGTCAAAAATAAATAAATTTATTTAATTTATAAAAATTATAATTAAAATACAATTATGTAGGAAATCTCTTTATCTTTCTAATTAATACTTATAGTCAAATTTATCTTATGTGTAACCCAATATTAAAAATGGTTAATTTATTAAACATTGAATTTATCAATTTTAACTGTTCATTAAAATAATATTAATAAATGTACTAATCTAATCAAAGTGGAACAAAAAGGATAATATTTTATTCATAGGTTGTTTTTGGTCGAATAAACATATCTAAAAGATTTGGGACATGTGTTAGGTTAATTATAATATCATTTTTATCTCAAATTACTCTATTTACTTTTTACCGTGGTAAATAAAAGTAAAATGTTACTATTAACCAAAAATTAATTTCATATTATTGTTTCAAATTTTACATACTCATATCAACCATGTATCTCATATATTTTAAATTAAACTTCCAGAAGTGGTAAAATTTTGTTTTTTGAAAATTTGATAATATGCCCAGAAGGTGGGTTAAAGAGGTTAAAAAGTTTAATAAAATCTAATACATCTAATTTTTTTATAAAATGACTCCAATGAATAAAATTTAACATATATAGGAATTATGTATATATATTTAATTAAAATAAAAGAAAATAAAATAATTATTTATTTAATAATAAGTCGATTTTTAAATAATAACACAGTGTTTTTCACAATTCATTAAAAATTGAATGATTTCAGAAAAACACCAAAAATTCACCCTATGAGAATTTTGATATTAAAAATTCAAAAATTAATTCTATTTTACCACATTAAAATCATAGATGTAGCATTTATTAATTTAAAATTAATTCCAGCCGTCCATACAAAAAAAGCAGGTTTTTAAAAAGTAAAAATTATCATAAGATATGCATGTGTTTGTGTCAAATTTAATTGTGAAATTACTTCTAATGACATAAATTTTATTAAATGAAAAAAATATAATCTAATTATACTTAAAATACCTTCTATTTCATAATTTAACACAATAAATTATTTATATTAAAAATGTTTTTTTCAATTAAAACATTGTATTTTTCACTATTTTTTTAAATAGGAAAGTTATCAGAAAAGTAACAAAAATTAATTCAGACTAAATTTTTATGTTCCAATAATAGAGAATCATTTAATTTCATTATTTTTATAATATAAGAGTGTCAAATATTGGTTTTAAAATGGTTTTTCCATTAAAAGGTTTTAAAGTTACAGTTTTTTAAAAAATATTTCTTTTATCTAAAAATTGAATTTGTTCTTATATTCTATCCAAGAAAAACATTATGTGGAAGCTAAAAATATATAGAGA
The DNA here is from genome assembly GCA_963277665.1 of Viscum album. NCBI lineage: Eukaryota > Viridiplantae > Streptophyta > Magnoliopsida > Santalales > Viscaceae > Viscum > Viscum album. Next base: position 1,646,904,946 of record OY728145.1, read on the forward strand.
ATATAAGATTCAAAATACAGTAAATACTACTAATAATCGCCTTTTGAACGACTAGTTAGTTAAGTTTTGGTGTGCTCAAACTCGGTGTTTCTTGTAGCGCAAGCTATTGAATTACTTTAATGAGATAATATACTATGAAATCTTTGGGTGTTAGAATATCATTGCAAAACCACGAAATATTATATTTTTTTGGTAGAGTTATAGTAATAAAATAAAATTATAGAAATATTTCATATTAGGAATCTATTAATTCTTTAGACTAAGGTTCCATTTTTTCCATGTAGTTATAAAATTCAACTAAAATTAAGTGTCGAAAATGAAATTACAGATATTTTATGACAGCAAAAAATCAGTTAATTATTTAAAAATAACTAATATATTGAAATATGATAAGGGGTATGTGATATGGTCAAAAAAGTTGATCCTTGTCCATTAATGTTCTAATTTTCACATTATAATTATTCTTATAACCCATTTATATTTAAATAATTATTAATGTAGCTATGCATATATATTGAAAATGTTTTTGTTAATAAAATTATATTATATAAAATAATTCCTAAAAAATTATAATTTTTATTAGATGATTATATTAGGATAATATAACAATTATTTTATTCTCCCTTTCATTTTGGAAGGAATTTTCCATCAAATATGAGTTTTTTATATTTTTATATTTTGATTCATTAAATTACTGGCCCACCCATAACATATAAAGGACACCACTTCAATCTTTTCCTGAAACAAATTGGGGAATCTAATCTTGAACAAACCAATACCCATTTTATTTGATGAATTTATATAAATTATTTAGATATAATTTTATTCTTAAATTAAAATTTAAAGGGACCCCTGAATGAATCTAATGGAAGTCAAATGAAGAATAGGTAATCATATTGACCAATCGTTTCATGTTTATTTTTTAATATACTTAATTTAAATCAATTTTAACTATCCTAATATAAAAACACTTAAATTATTTTTTTTGTCGTAATTAATTATTATAGTATTATAACTAGTTTCCATATAATTTACATCCTATGTATATATAAACCATCCCTCATGTATCTGTATGACTTACCATCTCCACATACTGGTGTAATTCATTTTTCATCTCTAGCTTATTTGGATGGTTATAATGATAAAACTAAATGAAATATTTTATTTTTTAAAAATAATTATTCTTTTAAAATTATAATATGATAGGTACCATCTAACTATCAAATTCATTAATAAATGATAATTCCGATATTACGTACATGTGGAATAAAACCTCAACAATGGAATATGATCAGTTTTTAGTTTCCAATATACATGGATGTTAAAAATATATATTTAATAAAAACCAATTATTGAATAATTATAATATGGAGGTAAATTTTTATTTCACTATCTTTTTTTGTATACATTTCTATATGAAAATAATTTTCATGCATATTTGTGACCCATTGCATCTATATGTATTGTGATTTATTTTAATCTCTGCCATCTATAGATTACAATAAATATATATATATATATATAAAGAACATATAATATATTTAAATTATGATTAAAATTATTGAAACTATATAACCATAATAACTATAATTTGAACAAAAATATAAAAATAAAATTCACTTTAAAAAATGTTGATGACAATACACATAAAATAAAAATATAAACATTATTAAAAAAATATTAACAAGATGTTATGAATTGTTAATATATGATATTATTAATATTTTAATGGTTATATAAAGTGTGGATAATATATATAAATTTATTGTATTTTGTTTTAAATGAATATATGGGGCATTTCAAACCATAGGTAACAGATTTCATCTCAATTTCCTCTCTATTGAGACATATATTGTATTGTGAACCAATTTACTTTTATGTTTTTTATATATTAAACCATTTAAATTTTTAAAATTATTTTATATTAATTAATCATGATTAATTTCTCAATTTATGTTTAATATTACATGGAATTTTAATTTAAATGTTACCAAAGTGGTTAAGATATATTTTAAAATATATATTTATAGGATTTATTTTATTTTCATTAATGTAATATTTTAATTTATACATTATAAAATAAATTTAGTTTCATATCCTATATATATTTATGCATATTCCATATTTTACTGAAGAAAATATTTTTCTTAATTGAATTAATCAATGGTATGTTTAAAATAATTGTAAATCTTATAACATTTTTATAGGAAATAAATTTAATCAGCGTCCATATTTTTCACAATTGTATTAATTTTTTTAAAATTACTATTATTATTTTTTATGAATGTTTTATGTTATCTTTGAAATTTTAAACGTGTTTAAATGATTATTTATAATGTTTTATGAAGGTAAATTTTTTTATTTTTTTTACAATAATTAAAATCGATATTTTAAAAAATAGAATGTTAATGTATTTTTATTCCTCCAAAAGAGTTTTTAACTATATAGTTTATTTTATAAATTTTCTATATTATTACAAGGAAAAATATTTTGTAAAAATTTATTAAATTATGTTTATTTTATATTATATTATTATCAAAAGTTTATGACCATATAGAAAAACTTTAATTCAGATGAATATTTGGTTATCTTTTATATATTATTACTTTGTTTTCATTAATTTTAACATCAAAAATTCACATTATAGTTTTAATTTTTCATTAGAAATTAAATTTTTATAAATTTTTAATATTCTTTGTAATATTTTTATGATTATTTTATAAAATTATTACTATATTAATATATGGTGTTTTTCAAAGATAGCTATTTTATTTGGTTGGGTAAATCAAAAATATTTATTATTCTTTACATTGTACATATATCTGTTTCTATTGAGTATTGTTAGTTAATTAATTTATTCAATCAATATATGATGAATAAATTAGATATGAAAACATTTTTGGGTCTCACTTATATATATATATATATCCCCTTATGCATCATCTTTTGAGGCAAATCAAAAAGAAAAAATTATTAACTCTCTCTTTAGTGTATTCATTTCCATGAATAATCATATATTAAAAAAATACATTAATAGTAAAGACTCCTAGATATTCGAGATCACAAATTCTAAAATTAATAATTTCCTTAATTTAGAATTTATTTATTATTATCCTTCACATTACTAAATTACTATTATCCATGGATTCATTTTCATGCTCGTGTTATTGGTTAACTGGTATGTGTTTTTAATTTATTTACCTTTATATTTTAATTATTCCACAGTTAGTTAAGATATATACATATGTATATAACCAACAATAAGAATCTGAGTTCAATCATTATTTGTTTTCCATTAACTATGTAATGAAGGAAGGAAAGAATGAAAAATATCAATGATGTGATAATTCTAGTTATGAAATTTTATTTGTATTTACAATGTAATATGTTAATCATGTACGTATCTAATTTATTTATAAATACTAAACATATCGATCCATAGTGATGTGATCCATTGTATATTATTCTAATGTTACAATGTACACACTAGATCAAGGTTATTGGAGGTGTGGAATCTTTAGTTGGAATCCAAGGAATGTTTATTTGAATCCTTGAGAAAATGATTTTAAATAAACCTAACTTACATGAAAATTATGGTAATCCGTTATAGTATAAGAAAAAATTTATCATTATGTATTTTTTTTAATAGTGATTATTAATAATCATTATGAGCTAAAGCAATTTGTACGATTATCTTGTAATGGACCCAACCCCAAAATGGGTATCTATATACGTAGACAATGTAGTGATTTCCAATATGATATAGCCAATGCAGATATTGTTTGATTTAAATAAATATAAAGGATATATTTTGGCGGATGACTCTAGTTATTATAAATAACAATACCTATATGGAGAATCCTATTATTCCATAGTTTGATTTACTTTTGTTTGATCACTTCTTATAATTGAATCATTTATCTTTTAGTTGAACTACTAATTTTTAATAATATGAAAAATGAATTAAGTCCATTGAAAATATATTATATTCTTTATGATGTTTTAATTGTGGAATAGTTATTCTAGAAGTGCATTATTTGAGATGAGATTCTGATTAATTTTGTTAATTGATCTAGAATAATTGGTTTGTGTAATAAATAGTAATCATAGTATTAAATTGTTATAATGTGATATTAATCCCAAAATAAGACACTTGTGAACCACGTAATATAATGAATATGATGTTCCAAAAATTAAATAAGTATTATGTTGAATGTTTTGAAGAGTATGAGAATAACTTCCAATTATCATCCAAAACTCATTCAGATAATTTATCTTACATAGAAAGAATGATTAACCAATTTATTTAGTGGGTTAAGCTGATTTTACAAAGTAATTTACCATAAAAAATAATTTAATCATGTAAAAATATATTATAATTATTATAAAAAATAATATTATAGATCCTATATCTTTATGGGAAATTAAGAGAAGAAGATTTTGGATGAAAACCATTTAAATGGGAATGAATTAGTAAATTATTACAGAATAAATACCTTTCCTTCATATAATAATTATTGATATAAATATCAAATAAAATTCTTGAAGGGAATGATGGATTTTTACAAGTTTGGAGATATTTTTCGTCTCAAAAAGTAATTTGTGGAAAACAAATAATACTCTGATAGATAGTTCTTCAACTATAAATAGAATGGGTATTATTCAATCACGCTACCTGTAACGACCCGAAATTTTGAATAAATATTATTTCCTAATTTTATGTGTTATTTTATTTTATTTTTATACTCAACAAAAATGTTTCATTTGATAACATGAGTATAATTAAAATGAGACAGTTGGGTTTTGACTATTATTTAACCATTGGTCAATATGACCGCTGGAAACTAAGTGTTTTGATTACTATCTCTAAATACAAGAAATCTTGGTTAATTAATATAGAAAGAAGATTCGATGGCCTCACCCAGTAGTCTTGGACCGATCGAAGCCCATCTAACAGAACTTGGGAAGAAGGTAGCACCAATGGGATTTTCTCTGGACCAAACCCAAGCAGAACTTCATCGTGTGAAGCTAGAATGGGATCGCCTTCGCGAGAAGTTCAAACTAAAAGAAATTACGACTCGTGCGATGTTCGCCGAGCCTCCCTCAGATTCTCTCACCTTAGCACACCTTACACTTAGGTCCTATGCTGGTGTGATAAGGGGCTATGTAAGGAGACCGTAATTGCCTTGTGTAATCCTTTGTTTTAAATAAAAATTTGGATTTCTTCTTATGATGAAGTTTATGAATTTTCAAATGTCCAGATAAATATAGTATGCATATTTTTTATAAATTTTAGAGAAAGGATATTTTAAAAAATGTTTATGTAAACCTTAAATAAATAAAAATGTGTAATGATTTTCAAAAAATGGTCTTCTACAATTATGTTCACTACGAAATTTCGAGTCTAATAAGATCAACTTGATTTTTGATGAATAGTAAATTATGAATAGTGATTTTACGCTTAGGATTAGTAATGTGACCAAATAGATTAGTAATCTCACTTAAAGAAAGTATTAATATAATCATGGCTCCTTGATTAAGTAATGTGATTCAATAAAATTGTTAAATAACGGTTTCATAAATTATTATTCAAGTATTAGTTTTTTCAGGTGAATAGTGTTTTTTAATTAAAAATTTAATTAAAAATATTTAGAAAATTATTTTTATAAAAAGGATTTCATTTTTGAACTCAGAGCACCGATATTATGCTATGGTAATTTTTGGGGTTTTTTCTGAAAAAATGAATTTTCGGTGAATAATGTTTTTATTTAAAAATTAATTTAAAAATATTTAGAAAATTATTTTTATAAAATGGAGTTCATATTTGTAATCAGAGCGTTGATATTTGGTTAAGGTGAAATTTTGGGATTATTCTGAGAAAGTTGAATTTTCGATGAATAGTGAAAATACAGTTTTTATGTTACGGGTGTCTAATGACATAATTAAATGATGTATTAAGTATATATTCAATATGGTTGAATTTGGAATAGTAAGATAAGGTATGAGGTGTCCCAAGTGGCCAATACCATGGGCAAATACCATGGGAAAGCCCATGGTTTTTCCAAAACCACTAATGAGGTGTCCCTTAGCCATTAATGCCTTGTCCCCTCACTTTCCCTATAAATAACCACCCATTACTCCTTTGTTTTTCACTCCCAACTCTCCCCCAACGAAGTTATGGTCTCATTACCTCCCAAGGAGTCCTCCCAAGGTGCCCCCAAGCCCTCAAGGTCCAAAACATTGAGTTTCAAGAGTCACGTTTTAAGGTAAGGGATCCGACCTCTCTCTTTCATTTCAAGTAATCTCTTTTATGTCATTCATTTTATGCTACATGTTCTTATGTTGGAGGATGTTCTTTTATACTCCTATTACTGCCCTTTTTATGTTCATATAATGATAGATCCCCTCTTACTCTCATTATTTCGTTTTTTGAAGTTTTAAGTGGCGCCGTTAGGCTGCCGAAAGTTTTGTAACAGACTCTTTCTCCCTTCTCATTTTTCAAGATCTATTTTCATGTAAAGTATTTCAAGTCCCTGTTTATTATGTTGAGGTATGATCTATAAATTTATCATACTGATATTTTATGATCATATGATGAGAGACCCCATTTTATCTCTTCAAGTCAGTATTTTGAAGTTTTAAGTGGTGCCGTTAGGCTGCCGAATTTTTAAGTGGTTCTTCACCCTTCTTGTTTTGAAGTTCTACTTTCATGTCAATTCTTTCAAGTTCCTTTTTGTTATGCTGGGGTATGATCTCTATATCTATCATACTGGAATCTTATGTTCATATGATGAGAGACCCCATTTGATCTCTTCAATTCAGTATTTGGAAGTTTTAATTGGCGTCGTTAGGCTGCCGAATTTTTAGGGGATTCTTTCACCCTTCTCTTTCTTTTCAAAGTTCTACTTTCATGTCAAGTCTTTCTAGTTACTTTTTAATTATGTTGGGGAATTATCTCTATATCTATCATACTGAACTCTTATGTTCACATGATGAGAGACCCTATTTGATCTTTTCAAATCATTGTGTTTGATGTTTAAGTAACGTCGTTAGGCTGCCGAACTTTCATAAGAGAAATCTAATTTTTGTCTTTATTCCATGTTTTTCATTTCAAATGTTATGTCCTTGAAATTTCATTACCATGATCATGTATCCTTTTTATTCTGTCCATATACTTTTTTATGGGTCATTTATGAATGTTTGACCCATTTTCCCTCTCTTTTTAATGTCTTCTAAAACCTCGTAACATAGCCGTTATGCTGCAGAATTTCCATCTCAAAATGTCTCTCTCTTTTTCTAAAGTTCTTTTATATTTTTAAGTGAATACTCAAAGATCTTTCTTCTAAAGGGGTATTCACATATATACCAAAATTCTCTATTTTAAATTATGGGATTTACATACATGACACCCACTTTCCTTTTCTGTGGGTTTTAAAGTGATGTAAAGATCATGTCTTTAAAGAAGTTTTTAAAACGTTATGATTACGAAATGAAACCCATTTATTTTGTGCTACATGGGTTCTTTATGAAATGTTTGATGATGATATATGTGGATCACATGATAATAAAGGAAAATTTAAGGGTGCTCCCTGATAGCACTCCAATGCATTGGGTAAAGACTTAATCTCTAGAGATGACCATTTTTAACGATGCCTTGGTGAATAACCTTGGTAATTTTTAATGACACCTTGGGGATGGACCTTGGTGAAACGAAACGATTGTCAATATTAAATGTTGCAGCCAAATCTTCAAGTTATGAAAAATGTTATTTTTATTATGAAATGCCTCATGATTTCTTTCTCATGCCTTAAAGTTCATTTCATGTCCTTATTGAAGTATCTCAAGTTCACATGTAAAATGTTCATCTTGTTTCCCTTACTGGGGCTTTTGCTCACCCTTTCTTTTGATGTATGTCCCCAGGTTATGAGATGCAGTAATGAACCTAGGATGAACATAAGGAGAAGCCTATCAAGTGTTTAAGAAGAATTTTTTATGTTGTTTTTATGTATTCCTAGTTTCCAAGACACTAAACCTTAAAGATCCTCAGTTTTGTGTAATGTAATGAAAGTTTATGTTATAAAAAGGCGGGATGCTATAGTTGGTATCAAAGGATGGTTTAGTTATTTGTGGAAATTAGGATATGAAAACTCTAGGAAGAACCCTATAGAAAAGTTAAAAAAATAGGAAATCTTCCTGGTATTTTGGTGAGTATTGAGTAAGGGGTTTCCAAGAAAATACATCCCAATCTGGATACGAGCAGGTAGAGGTGGCTCTGCCACATATGTACATAGGGGTAAAACCCGAAAACACCGCTTTGAGCTAGACTCGAACGAGAACTGGTACACGACAACATGCCTTGCTGCACTCTTGGATACGACACTCCCGGGGTATATGCTTTGGTAAATTCATAAGCTTAGTATGAACCATTGTTAAAGGAACAAAGATAAAATAAAATAAAGATTTACATAAGAATATATAATCATGGATAACCTAGATGGGAACCTAGGGGATCACAAGTTAGGGTATACTTTTCTTCTACAAGTTATCCTTATATGCTTTCAGTTCCTTTTCATGATTATTGGCTAAGTACTTAAGCCCCTAATTATTCTTTCTCTTCATAGTTAATGGTGGGAAATGGAAGAACATGTCCAAACAACCAATGTGATAGGAAATGCGACGATTGTCGTATTAATATGACAGGGATGATTAGGGGATTAAAACATGATTATTATTTTGGAAGATGTTCACTATTTTGGGGACCCTATATGATCGAGGTAAATAGATTACTACGGTATTTTCATTGAAGAGAAGGGTTGACTTATATTTTGAAGAATCGATGAATTTAAGGTGGAATTATAGTAATTTAGGTTACTTATGGAAATTATTAACCTATCTTGGGGTAAATATGTTTAGGTTAGTTACTTTTTTTATAAGATGTTAGGAGTGGTTGATGTTGTTTGGAGATGAATGATAATGTTTACCTTGGAAGACTATGTTATCAAATCCTTCTTGTATTTGGGTTTCAATCTTAGTTTGGTTTATTTTGAGGATTTTTAAGGACAATTATTTATGGAATGGACTATGATGAACTTTGGGTAGTACCATGGAACTTTGAAGATTTAAAAGTAGTTTCCATTCCTATGGGATTATTTCTTTTTGAAGAGTTGTTTTACCTTACCCTTTCTGTTTTTGGGATAATGTTTAAAGATAGAAGAAATAGATATTAATCTTTTGTGGATTATGAAGATGATTCTTGTGTTTTGATGAGACCAAGTAGTTTTGAATGCTCATAATTTGGAGAAAAGATTAGTTTTGGGTAGAAAATAATTAAAGGATGAAACTCTACATGAAGATAGGTATATTTTCTTATGTTTTTGTTTTTTGTTGTAAATGAATTACTAAAAATTATGAAAAGGAACGTGAAACAAAAACGTTGTTGGTTCACGTTTCCTACTTGGTAATCAAAGACCGTTTACACACATTATAAGTTTGGGATTTTCTTATGGTTAACGTTCTCCTAATCATGTTCTCTATAACTCTTCCCCAGAAATTGACCCTTTGTTTTTCTTCCATGTCCATGTTTTCCTCCATGGAATCCTAGTATGGGTTAACTCGGGTGACCTTTGTACTTCCCTTTCTTTCTTTTAAAATAATAGTTTTACTGACTCCTTTTCCGATGTGGGACATTCAATGAAATTTCAAATCCCAATTTTAAAAATTGCGAGGATGCAATTTCTTAAGGGGGGAAGATTGTAACGACCCGAAATTTTGAATAAATCTTATTTCCTAATTTTATGTGTTATTTTATTTTATTTTTATACCCAACAAAAATGTTTCATTTGATTACATGAGTATAATTAAAATGAGACTGTTGGGTTTTGACTATTATTTGACCATTGGTCAATATGACCGCTGGAAACTAAATGTTTTGATTACTATGTTTAAATACAAGAAATATTGGTTAATTAATATAGAAAGAAGATTCTATGGACTCACCCAGTAGTCTTGGACCGATCGAAGCCCATCTAACAGAACATGGGAAGGAGGTAGCACCACTGGGCTTTGCTCTGGACCAAACCCAAGAAGAACTTCATCGTGTGAAGTTAGAACGGGATCACCTTCGCGAGAAGTTCAAACTAATAGAAATTACGACTCGTGTGATGTTGGCCGAGCCTCCCTCGGATTCTCTCACCTTAGCACACCTTACACTTAGGTCCTATGCTGGTGTGATAAGGGGCTATGTAAGGAGACCGTAATTGCCTTGTGTAATCCTTTGTTTTAAATAAAAATTTGGATTTATTCTTATGATGAAGTTTATGAATTTTCAAATGTCCAGATAAATATAGTATGCATATTTTTGATAAATTTTAGAGAAAGGATATTTTAAAAAATGTTTATGTAAACCTTAAATAAATAAAAATGTGTAATGATTTTCAAAAAATGGTCTTCTACAATTATGTTCACTATGAAATTTCGAGTCTAATAAGATCAACTTGATTTTTGATGAATAGTAAATTTTGAATAGTGATTTTACGCTTAGGATTAGTAATGTGACCAAATGGATTAGTAATCTCACTTAAAGAAAGTATTAACATAATCTAGGCACCTTGATTAAGTAATGTGATTCAATAAAATGGTTAAATAACGGTTTCATAAATTATTATTCAAGTATTAGTTTTTTCGGGTGAATAGTGTTTTTAAATTAAAATTTTAATTAAAAATATTTAGAAAATTATTTTTATAAAACGGATTTCATTTTTGAACTCAGAGCACCGATATTATGCTATGGTAAATTTTGGGGTTTTTTCTGAAAAAATGAATTTTCGGTGAATTGTGTTTTTATTTAAAAATTAAATTAAAAATATTTAGAAAATTATTTTTATAAAATGGAGTTCATATTTGTAATCAGAGCATTGATATTTGGTTAAGGTGAAATTTTGGGATTATTCTAAGAAAGTTGAATTTTCGATGAATAGTGAAAATACAGTTTTTATGTTACGTGTGTCTAATGACATCATTAAATGATGTATTAAGTATATATTCAATATGGTCGAATTGTGAATAGTAAGATAAGGTATGAGGAGTCCCAAGTGGCCAATACCATGGGCAAATACCATGGGAAAGCCCATGGTTTTGCCAAAACCACTACTGAGGTGTCCCTTGGCCATTAATGCCTTGTCCCCTCACTTTCCCTATAAATACCCACCCATTCCTCCTTTGGTTTTCACTCCCAACTCTCCCCCCAACGAAGTTCTGGTCTCCTTACCTCCCAAGGAGTCCTCCCAAGGTGCCCCCAAGACCTCAAGGTCCAAAACATTGAGTTTCAAGAGTCACGTTTTAAGGTAAGGGATCCGACCTCTCTCTTTCATTTCAAGTAATCTCTTTTATGTCATTCCGTTTATGCTACATGTTCTTATGTTGGAGGATGTTCTTTTATACTCCTATTACTGCCCTTTTTATGTTCATATAATGAGAGATCCCCTCTTACTCTCATTATTTCGTTTTATGAAGTTTTAAGTGGCGCCGTTAGGCTGTCGAAATTTTTGTAACGGACTCTTTCTCCCTTCTCATTTTCAAGATATATTTTCATGTAAAGTATTTCAAGTCCCTTTTTATTATGTTTGGGTATGATCTCTAAATTTATCATACTGATATTTTATGATCATATTATGAGAGACCCCATTTTATCTCTTCAATTCAGTATTTTTATGTTTTAAGTGGCGCCGTTAGGCTGCCGAATTTTTAAGTGGTTCTTCACCCTTCTCGTTTTGAAGTTCTACATTCATGTCAATTCTTTCAAGTTCCTTTTTGTTATGTTGGGGTATGATATCTATATCTATAATACTGGAATCTTATGTTCATATGATGAGAGACTCCATTTGATCTCTTCAATTCAGTATTTTGATGTTTTAAGTGGCGTCGTTAGGCTGCCGCATTTTTAGGGGATTCTTTCACCCTTCTCATTCTTTTCAAAGTTCTACTTTCATGTCAAGTATTTCAAGTTCCTTTTTAATTATGTTGGGGAATTATCTTTATATCTATCATACTGAACTATTATGTTCACATGATGAGAGACCCTATTTGATCTTTTCAAATCATTGTGTTTGATGTTTAAGTATCGTCGTTAGGCTGCCGAACTTTCATAAGAGAAATCTAATTTTTGTCTTTCTTCCATGTTTTTCATTTCAAATGGTATGTCCTTGAAATTTCTTTACCATGATCATGTATCCTTCTTATTCTGTCCATATACTGTTTTATGGGTCATTTATGAATGTTTGAACCATTTCCCCTCTCTTTTTAATGTCTTCTAAAACCTCGTAACATAGCCGTTATGCTGCAGAATTTCCATCTCAAAATGTCTCTCTCTTTTTCTAAAGTTCTTTTAGTTTATTAAGTGAATACTCAAAGCTCTTTCTTATAAAGGGGTATTCCCATATATACCAAAATTTTCTATTTTAAATTATGGGATTTACATACATGATACCCACCTTCCTTTTCTATGGGTTTTAAAGTGATGTAAAGATCATGTCTTTAAAGCAGTTTATAAAACGTTATGATTACGAAATGAAACCCATTTATTTTGTGATACATGGGTTCTTTATGAAATGTTTGATGATGATATATGTGGATCACATGATAATAAAGGCAAATTTAAGGGTGCGCCCTGATAGCGCTCCAATGCATTGGGTAAAGACTTAATCTCTAGAGATGACCATTTTTAACGACGCCTTGGTGAATAACCTTGGCAATTTTTAATGACACCTTGGGGATGGACCTTGGTGAAACGAAACGATTGTCAATATTAAATGTTGCAGCCACATCTTCAAGTTATAAAAAATGTTATTTTTATTATGAAATTCCCCATGATTTCTTTCTCATGCCTTAAAGTTCTTTTCATGTCCTTATTGAAGTATCTCAAGTTCACATGTAAAATGTTCATCTTGTTTCCCTTACTGGGCCTTTTGCTCACCCTTTATTTTGATGTATGTCCCCAGGTTATGAGATGTAGTAATGAACCTAGGATGAACATAAGGAGAAGCCTTTCAAGTGTTTAATAATAATGTTTTATGTTGTTTTCATGTATTATGTTCCTAGTTTCCAAGACACTAAACCTTAAAGATCCTCAGTTTTGTGTAATGTAATGAAAGTTTATGTTATAAAAATGCGGGATGCTATACTACCAAAGAATTAAGGTATTTTAAAGCTGAATATGAAATTGATAGAGGGCCGAAAATATCGAATTAATACTTAAAGGTATAAATTCCAAGAGTTTTGTTGGAAGCTTCGACTATCATCCACTGTACAATTTAATATTTTTTATTTATGTCATACTCACATATTTATAACTCACCTATTTTGTAAAGGTATCACATCACCACCTCAATGATTAGATATTTGATTTTTAGTGAAAGTAATAATGGTGGTTTTATTTATTGAAATTTATATACATGATCTCTAATATTGTTTTTTAGAATTTTCTTAAATTTATTCTTTTTATTCATCTATTACATGAATTTTATCTAACGATGTGCATGGACAAGAACACTCATTATAAAGCCTATTTCAGATACATTGTATGGAATGTACCATAATTTTTTTTAATAAAAATAGGATACAATATTGTTATGAATATTCCCTTGATCTTAAAATATAAATTACATCAATCATATAGATTTTATTATACATTAATGATAAATATTTATCTCATATTGTTGAAGTATAATCTCATCAAGGATAATGCGAAAAATGTACATGAGTTTTATTAAATATTTATATAAGAGTTTCATTGTATATCTATAAAATATTGATGATTAGTTTTTTATAGACATCACACGTGGTGTTGAACATATTTCAAAAACTCCTTTTCGATGGGTTGTAATTTAGTTATATGAATTGAATTTTAAAACCAAGATAATCTAGATAAGGGATTAATTTTTCCTAGTTCATTACCATGGGTGGGACAATTTTATTTTGTTAAAATATATATTGGTAAATTGTGTATTTTCATTCATAATCAGTATCATTACAGGGACAATATATAAAAAAGGTCTCATATAAATTCTATCGATGGACTATTTGATCATTTATGACGAGCTCATTTTTTTCCACGATTGATCTTCAACCAAGATATCATCTACCAATGGTCACAAATAATGATATTACCATGATATCTATCTATATGAGGTAATGTATTTATGAATTTATAGTAATGAAATATTAACATATCAATACTCCTTATATATTTATGTATTTAATGAATATATCTTCTGTTATTATCTTGACGCGTTTGTGGTAGTATTAACCAATGATATTATTTTCTATTCAAAGAGGAAAGAAGTATATGAAGAATATTTGATGATTCTTCTAATGAACTTGAGGAAGGAGTATTTATATTCCATATTTACCAAGTGTGAATTCTATCTTAAGAAAGGCTCATTATGGGTGATATACTTTCAACTGATATTGAATTAATTTACATTTCAAATACTAATTTTATTGAAAAATGGTGTTGACTAATAAGAGTAATTGAGATCTATAAGAATTATGGTTGTTGGGATACTAAAAATGATTTATGAAATATTTCTCATGACACTCCAATCCACTAACTATGGTGACAAAAAGGGTGTAAAATTATTATTCTGAGATGAATGTGGGGAGAGTTTAAAAAGAAATAATGAGAATATTGGTCATTGGGACTATAGTTACACAGGTCTAGAGTATAAATGGTTTATAATATATATTGATTTATAAATGAAGGGACTATGATGCATCCTCAAGAAGATTTATATGATTAAATATTGTGCCTATCAGTTATTGAAAATTGATTACTCAATTCACCCAAATACTTATTTGGAGTTCCAAATGGGAATTTTATCATTGATGATATGGATCCATTATCTATGTTGTTAATGGTTTGATATATATAATGATCATAAAATATTTAATATCATATATATATATAAAGAGTAGACTCTGTGACCTAGAATATGTTTTCAGATAACAAAGAATATGATTGCTCAAAACATTATAACCTGAGGAGGGTGACCAAGGTGGATAACACTCTATGTGTGAATGGTTATGATTGGTTTTCAATTAAAAGATGTAATGAGACATAATATTTATGGAAATATATAAGGTTGATATGAAAATGATAAAAAATGGGACATATATTATCTTTCGCATATTAATTTTCTATTATCCATCTATAAGAGGGTTAGGATGGTGTAGAGATAATATGTGTAGTTTTAGAAGATGTAGATGTATTTTCATGATTTCAACACTGAATAGGCTGGAATTATAGGGTTTAGAACCTAATTATATTTCCTACATAAAACTTACAATAAAAAGGATATATATATATATATCTCAAATTTCATGAATAATTATTCATCCTAGAAGTACGTACATGTATAGAGAACTGAAAGAATATATATTGTTGTATAATATAAAAATTCTATTGTAGATTACATATCTCTATGAATTATTTTTCAGAACTTTTTGGCTATGATATTGATTTTTAAAGGGTTTTTTCACCTATTAACTATTCCAAAAAAAGAAAAATATTTCATATTGTTTCTTCAATGGACTCATCAAAAACATAATAAGTGATCATTTTCATTTCTGTTTCATTTGGTCACCTTATAATATAATTATCTATTTTCAATGTTAGTAAATATTTATATTTTGTTTAGTATACTTAGTTATTCATTAAATATATTTTGAAATTGTGTGGATTACAACACTCAATAATATTAGATTGGGATCTGATAATTTTATCAATGTTTTGTAGAATATTTCAAAAAATTTGTTATGTATAGAAGATCCTCAGTAAATATTGTCATCCATAAATATATGATTTTTTTGAGAGGACCATTAATACTCTATAAGACATTTTAAATTATTATGTATGGGTTTCACAAGTGTTTTTCTTCAACACATTCCTTTGATATAATTTTCATAACAAAATATCCTTCAATCAAGCATTCAAAAGGATCCCTATAATATAATATATGGAATTAAGTGAAAAAATCAAACATGTTGCGTTGAACATGGGGAATGATGAATATTGGAACATAATGTAATTAACTAAATAAATTAGATAGTAATGACAATTAAATACTATATAAGGGCAGCTGAATGTTAGAAAAATATATCCTCAAAATCATAAATGATATCTATATTTTTAATTTGCATAGAAGGTATTCCTATGAATATATCATGAAAATAAAGATATAAAATTTTAAAATAAAGTAATATTGAGTCATATATATATATATATCATTTACTTTAAAAATCAATCATAATAATAGGATAGTAGGTTATCGCTTGGTGATTCCACTAAATCTCTGTCATGTTCACGATGTGTCCTATGTATATCATTAGAGGAAGTTCCTGATTTACCCTCACATACACTAAGTTCATTGATAATAAAACTGTGTAATTATATCTCTTATAAGGAAAAACTGATTGAGATTATAGATCATATAGATATGGTTTTTTAATAATGGCCTCCGATTTGGGATGTTTTATAGTGAAATAAGAAATTTGATGATTCTAATAAGGAACCTGATATTGTGATGAGATATATTTAACATTATTTTTATTCATTGTAGTTATATTATTGTGAAGGTTATATATTTATAATATGGGAATAATGTAACACCCAAATATTTTATTATATTTCCTTTTAAATTATTTTTATTATTTTCATATTTCATTAAACACATTACCGATTTTAAAATAACCATGAAAAACTATTGAAATATTTATATTTTATGACTATATTATTTTTTAATCATTTATTTAATTTCATATATTTATTTGTGGTTATTTTTGAGAAATATATTTCTTATATATTTAATATTGAAAAAATCATTTGTTTCTTTTAAAATTTTAATTTCCATTCTTTCAAATGAGTTAATTGAAAAGTAAAATTATATATTGGATTTGGAATTAAAGTCATTACAGTTAATTTTTATTTAAAATAACCATATTTATTTAATTATGAAAATAATTTTAAATAATTTTTATATAAATTAAATTTTTATCTTATAACATAATTTACTACAAAACACACTTTCATTAAATTTTTCTAGTTTATTTTTAAATTAATTTATGAAACATGTATGAATTTAATTTGATAAAATTGATTCTATATTGTTTAGTATAATATTTATATGTAGTAAAGAGTTCAATTATCTTTTTAAACATTATAAATAATAACTAGGGTAACATTTATCACCTCAATAAATGGTAAATAAGATAAATAAGGATGAAAAAAATTGAGAAGGCCTAATAAAAATTCAAACACTAAAATTTATTTATTTCAATGACTATGTTTCAAACATAATCATCTAAAATTCAATAATATGAAATTTTCTTCAATTTACATTTTACAAAGTCCTTTATAATATGTAACTAATATATAATTATAGAAATTTAACATTCTATATTTTAAAATATAAAATATTTTTATATGGATTACAACTACTTATTTTTAGTTATAAACTGTTATTTATATTATTAAAGAATTATTTTATATCATAGAAAATTATTTTTAGTTTTTATAAATTAGAACCAAGCCTTGAATATTACAAAACATAGTTAATTCAACAATGATACACTTATTATATTCCAAAATATATTTTCAGTTTTGAATATTTTAGAATGATATAATAAGTAATACATAAAAAAATAAAAAATAAAAAAATGTTACTACTAAAATAGTATCCATTTTTTTATAAAACTAAATTTTAAAATAAAAAATTAATTTTTCCATGAAAAATTATTACAATATTCATCTTATAAAATTCTTTTTCCAACAATCCTTAAAACCTCGTGAAAAACATTTTAAAACATGTGGTGAGAAAAAAATCCCAAGTATGGACCTGAAAATAAATGAAAGAAACTATTATTATATGAATAATTATTTACATATGACATCATTTTCACAATGAAATACATCTCACCCATAAAATAATATAATGCTTCTAATTTAAAAGAATTTTTTTTATAAAACCTATAAAAAAGAAGTAAAAATATAAGTGTAACATGGTTCCCTGCAAACTAAAAATTTTAACCCTCACAAATACAATATGAGTATTATCCATTATAAATACCTTAGATTGTAATCGCCACGTATACCTTGTCATGTAACCATCACTATTACAAATGGAATAACCCATACCATCAACTTCCTATATAAACATACAAAATGAATTAGAGGGAAATATAAGTTTAACCCATAATCATAAAAAATAATTAATAACTATAACACAATCATAAAACATGAATACTTGCATTATAAAAAATCGTTTCTTAATTTAAATAAATATAAATTACAAATATTATTTTTAAAGAAAAGTATCAGAGCTTGGGCTTGTATTTCATTAAACATGTTAAAAAATTTAGTATAAAGGATTAAATAGAGTAATTAATGTATTATAGAATAATTTTCTTTTCAATAACACATCATAAGATAGATTAATATGATATTTACACTTATTTATTAATAATATTTGGTTTCCACCATTATTTTTAGTGTGTTCCTTTCATAGGGTTCATGGTTTCATCATTTTGGGATTTCTTTTATAAGGGAATAGAGAATAATTAGGTGGAATGAAATGGAATTAAAAAATTTCTAAAATCATAAATGATATCACACAAATATATATATTTAATATGAATATGATTAATTAGATAAAACATTATTGAAAATGAGTTAATTTTTTTTTTCTGTTTTACGACAATCTTGAAATTATATCATTTCATTTTATATAATATATATATATTGTTTCCAAAAAATTATACAAGTAATAAAATGTATAATAAATATTTATTTCACCATAATAATAATTTTATGATCATCCTTGAAGGTTCTGAAAGAATATGAAAATACATCTTTCATAGTGATGGTAAATAGACACTTCACGAAAATTATATTCCTTTATATAATAAGAATAGAATAGGAGAGGTTTCATTATGTTTATTCTATTAAGAAATAAAATAAAATAATATGTAATATATTAGAGTTATAATTTCAATTGTGTGAGGAGAGGTGATAATACAAAATGAAAATAAATGAAATTAAAAACAAAATGAAAGAAAATGAAATGGTATTTTACCTCTTGAATTATTATCCATGAGAACCTCCATATGGAATATGTTTTTTTTTTCTATTTAGTAAAAAAAATAGGTTATTGGACATGGGAAGGATTTATTTGAATGGAATGGGGTAGAAATTAATCAATCTAAAAGGCTTTGAGGTGTGAGCATAACTGGTTATCATGGGTAGTACTTATTGTGGAGGATAGTGGTTATTTCACATTTTAATATTTATTAGATTGATAGATTTTTCTCCATAATATTAATAGTTTGAGATTTATAACTAAATATATTAAAATAATCTCAGTTATTCCCAAATTATGATGATTACATCAGTAGTTTCTCAAGGAATATTGATGTTGACTTATAATGTACATATACTGTAAATTACCACACTTTACTATTCACTAAAAATTAATTTATTACAGAAAAATCATAAAAAATCACCTTAACCATTTTTAAATGTTTATAACAAAAATAGAAACTCCATTTTAGGAATATTATTTTCAATATATAAATAATTTAATTTAACATTAAATTTATGATTTACATTACAAATACCAATTTTAAAATAATGGTTGAATTTAAAACCCGGGTAAATTAATAATGGTCTCATAAAATTATCTTATAATCATAAGACAAAAATTAATAATCTATGATCTAATTTTATCAAGATAAATTTTCTTTTAAATTATTATATTAGATTTGAATTGTAAATGAAAATTTATGTCTCGCTAAAAATACAAACATTTAAATTATAATTTAGAAAACATTTATTAAATTACTCAATGATATAAATATATCTTATTTACAATTATATGATCCATAAATTTTATTTATAATTTCATAAGTGATAATACTATTATATTATATTGATTCGATAACATTAGTAAATAGAAGTTATTTAATTTTAAAGTGTAATGAATTTAACTATTTATTTATTGATTTAAAAAATTATTTTATATAACTCTGGGTTATTTCTTTCTCCTCATCTTTTGAAAATTTCATCCTCTCAATTTTAATTCACATATTTTACAAGTGAGGATGCATTTATATCTTAGAATTTGAATATTCCCATTCTTCTTTTTCAACCATGTAGTTTCCATACAAATCATTAACCAGGAGAATTAACTTATTCCACAATACATTATATCTACAATCAAGATTCTGAATAGAGGTTTACTCATATAAAATTTTATCTTCTAACTGAACTTATTAGAGGACCAAGACATGAGATTAATTTGGAACATAATTTATTGACATTAAAACATAAAAAACATTGAGTAACTAAGAGATAATGGGTGTAAAATATAGATTTGTATGAAATTGATCCAACCTTCTCAAGGATCTTATATGGTCCATTGAAACGTGAACGAAGTTTCTTATTTATAAAAAATTTGTCACACATTTCATGGAGATATTTGATATATAACTAATAACCATCACCAATAGAATAGTCTTTCCTTCCATAGTCCGTATAACGTTTATGTCTTCACAGTGATGTCCTCATTTGTTTTTGGATCATATTCACTTTCTTAGCCAACTTCTATTTAATGTATAGTCCAATCATGTTCATTTCACTAACTTCATCCCTAAATACAAGATCTCAAAAAATCATTCCAAATAATAATTCAAAAGGTTCTTTCTATATAATGGAATGAGAACTGTTATTTTATAAAAAATCACCTAAGGAAATTTTACGATCCCTAGTTCCTTAGAAATCATTTGAACAATAAAATAACTTGTCTTGTATGGTATAGATTGTTTTTTGGTCTTTACATTGGATTGGGGATGAGAGGCTATGGTGAAATTTAATTCCCTCTTGAAGGCTTCTAAAGGACATTCTAATAGTTAGAATGGAAATAGAATCACATTCAGATATAAGGGAATGTGTAACTCCATTTAACATGAAAATCACTTTGAGGTGTACCTAAGATAACTAATCAAAATACATAATATAATTAATTGGAATAAAATATGAGGATTTAGTTAGTTGGTTATTATTAGTCCAAATCGCATTTCTACCTTGAGAAGTCTTTGGTATCCCTCCCAAAATGTCTGTTGATATATTCTACCATTTTCACTCTCACATTGGAAAATGATGAGGTATCACAATTTGTATACTTTTTTTCCTTAGCTTGATGAAATTCCAAACATATCCTGGTAATATATGATATATCTATTTTCATTCCATCCCTCTTCTAATAATCATGATGGTCTTTGTACATTTTAGTGAAACTATGATTAATTCAAAATGGAGATCTATGGGCTTTACACAACAATTCATCATTTATCTTGGAATTAAAAGACACACATATACTATTTCCAAATCTATATACAATATAATTATCGACAATATGTTTTGGAATATTAGAATTTTTAACCATTTATACCATTTTCTATAACTCAAGGTCCACCTTATATGCTTTCATAGTTCTGTATAGGATAGATGACTCCACTGACACCTAAAAAAGGAATTTCCAAAACTAAAAATATCAATGAAAAAATCCATCAAATTACTAATTAATGGGAAATGTTTCAAATGTAACATGGTTAATGTAGCATGATGATTTTTAATTAAGGAATAAACAACTTTTTTTTCATTTCTAATATGTAAATGATCATGAAAACATAATATTTTATCATTTCTAAAAATAATCTCTTCCGTATATTCATTTATTTCATATTGAATAAATATATATATATCAAACATTTAAAATCATAATAGACTTGAAAATTGGATCCATATAACTTATTTAACCAGGTTATTAAAGAGAAAACCACTAAATATAACTCAAGATCATGTGTGGCATAATTTAACCTATGAAGATCCAATTTTTTCAAGCTTAATAAATTTCCTAAAAATTATTCATTAGAATGAATACAATTACCTTTAATGATGCATCAATGTCGTTAAAATAATATCTTTTTTGGGAAATTACTTTTCAAATATGGATCATTCATATTATACCCACATTAGTTCCCAAAAATAACATCACATTATTTGGCCTAAATAAATTGAACCCCTTTATGTGTTAACATAGATAGTGGTTAATATGACAGTGAATTATATTTTAAAACTATAACATTGAACTTTCTAATCCAAGATAAATACAAATATCTATATCATTTGTTGGTAATAGATATTTATCAGCAACTCTTTTTTTGGGGGATCAATTGTTATTCCATCTATATTTTTAATGTTCTTATGAAAATAAATTTTTTTCCACAAAAAAATCATATCTTCTTAATTTAAAAAATAACTTATTATCAACAAGGGTATTATATACAATACTTATATTTTTTTCATGATCCTCATATATATTGAAAAAACCAAAATTTTAACAATAATAATAACAAAAATCATAGCCAAATAATCTATGGAGATTATATTCATAAGATACATGGATATAAAAGGGAAAATTTCAATTCATATGGAAGAAAAAAATATTATTTCAAATATCTAGTAAGTTAATTTTTTTAGGAAGTCCTCCACCTTCACTATTAGCTGATTTTACCTAGATCACAAGTCAATCTAGGAAAACTACTGATCTCCTTATAGCTGATTAGAAAAGGAAGTAATATGAGGTAATATATATTTATTCTTACCAATAACTTTTTAAATGCTCTCAAATTAATTTACTACCTCATTGAACCATATTTATTAAAATATCACAACATGGGAACCCATAATCAAGTGTTATGATGAAGAAATCCTATATCAAGAAACTCTTGCATCAGATATTTCAACTATAACTATTCCACTTGTGCAATTTGATAACAGGGTTTTGAAAATGTCATATAATATAGAGATAAATAAATATTAAATTCAAAATTTCAATCAGGTATGAAACATGTAATCTCACTTAAAAAATATCAAGGTGTTCATTTACCACTTTTATATCTTTAATTTTTATACTTACCTCTCTTTCACCAATATGTTAATGATTAAATTCATTTATATTTTATCACATTTTATCAGATTATTTATATCATATAAATGTTATGGGTTCATTATTGTATAGAAACAGAATCTGGTTTAAAAATATAGATTCTTTAGCTCGATAATAAAACATATCTTGATAAACAGAAAGCCAATTCATTCCCAAAACGACATCAAACTCTTCTAGAAAAAACAACAACAAGGATTTCATTTAATATATTTCCATAAATAACAACATGAATATAATTATAATTCCTTTTATTTCCTTAAAATTACACAATTTTTTACCATATGTGTTGGTTTCATGTTTAAGGTGAAATTTCCAATTAACTAAATAATTATTTAGAAATAATGAAATTTGTAAACCATGTATGAAATGATTCATTAGGAAAAACTGAGTAGAAAAACAATGCAACCAAACCATTTCATTAGCTAGCCCAAAATATAATAAACTCATATTAAATGATTTATCTATACCTTTTTAATTATATTGTTACTTCATTCCAACATTTAGTTTTTTCATTAGGTATGTATTTTCATAATTACCCATATAACCACATTTGAAAAAGATTATTTTTTTCTTATCAAAATTAAACGTTCCAAAGATAAGTTAATTTTCATTAAAATATCATGCCAAACGTACAAACATACCACATTAAGAAAAGATCACATTATTTTTATGGAATTCTCCAGGGTGACTTTTACAAGACATCCCATAAACCAGAAATTGTAATTTCTCACCATTATATTAATGAGATTTATACATACCCATTGATTTCCTTATATAACTCTTATTTTTGTAATTTAAATATTACATTTAATAATCCTAAAACGTTATTTCTAACCATTGAGAGAATTTTAAATGTTTCTCAGGGCATCTGAATTCACAGGTGACCAATACTATTTAATAACATAACTTCAATCTATAGAAAAAATAACTAATTTTACTATCAATATCTTGAATATTATTTCAACCATGCCATTCCAAATGGTTTATGTTTCCATCATACTTGGCTATATAATCTTCCTCATTTTTTTTCAATTCATGTAATTTATTTTCTATCCTATGTCTACCCACCTTAGGATAATACTTTTCAAGGAACATATTCCTAAATTCATACCATTCCAAGGCATAAATATCATATCCATGCATGATTTTCCCGACCGTTGTCTACCACTAAATTCCTTCACATTCAAAATGATAAATAAAAATATAAAATTGTGATTATCTGAACACCCACAACATAAAATATAATTTTATGATCTATAATCCATCATTCATACACCATTAGATCATAAGATTAACTGAATCCAGAATATTGTTTCGTTATAAAACGTTATTCTATCATGAAGTAAATTTGTGGTATATATGGTTGTTATATTACATGGATTCCAACTATATTTATTTATTGTTTAAATTGGTCCATTAATATCACAAACTGATCAGTTATAATTTCCTCCATTATAGGTTTATGATTTGAAAATATATCATTATATTAGTGCCTTTATTTTTAATATTCCTATTTTCATCTGTGGAAAAAGATTCTAAATAGAAATATTATAGACAAAAAAACTTGGTAATATTCTAATGATAAATCAATTCAAATTAATCATATGGTAAAAAATTATGTATTTTCTATTAGTATCCCTTGAACTGCTGACGTTATCTAAACTATTATCAAATACCAAAAATAATGACACAACCTTAAACATTGCATAATTTATTTAATTCCACTAGAATGCACATATTTTATTTAGAAATATCTCTTCGGTTTAGTGTTTTTGAGAATTATGTCATATATCATACAAAAGAACCTAAAATAATACAATGAAGTAATAATAAAATCATATCCATTATTTTCATAAAATATACGTTTTTCACAAAACATGAATTCTTCTATCAAAAATCCTCACCACATTTATCTTGGATTCCTCTTTTCTTTATCCTATCCTTACATCCTTGTGAAAAACTTTTAAAACATTGGATGAGAACAAAAAAGCTCAGTAAGTAATATTAAAAGAAGGGAAAAAATCAATAGTTTATTAATAAATATAAACATATGAAATAATATTTAGGAAGTCATAATTATGGAAAATAATGTTTAATAATTTTTTTTAAAAAAAATTATATATTTCAATAAAACATTGAAATGAAAAATAAAACAAAAAAGGTAACATGAGTCATCACGTACTAAACATAGTAACTCACATTGCTACTAGATTATTAGTTACCCTCACAAATACCTTACGATGTAACCCTCATGGCTACCATAATATGTAACCATCAAAGTTACTCTTAGAATAAAACTAATGGTCATTTAATAGTATAAACATATACAATTCATTGGAGGGAGATATAAGTCCCACCCTTTATCATAAACAATCTCAATCAACATGAACATAATCATACAACATGAATATATGGATCATTAAGACAATCCACTTGAATTTTTTAGAAATATATCTCTAAAATAGTTTTTATAATGTAATGTCCCTTAACTATGGTTCCACCCACATAAAACGTGTTCAATAATCATGTATAATTGTTTAAAAGAGTGTCATAAATATATTATATAACTATATCCATGTGAGTAATACATTATATGATTGTTTAAATAAAACTATCCAGCATTAATTAATAATTTCATTATATACATTGTTTTAGGGGAATTATTTATATGGGTTTTTCTAAAAAAAGTATCTCAAGGTAACACTGTAATATTTAGTAGTTTTATTGTGTTCTTTTTTGACATAGTGGGTTTCCAATGTATGTTTGATTATATTTTCAAATAGGAGAGATACTACATAAGATAAATAAAATGGTATTAACATTTTTTAGAAATCATAAATGATATAATATATAATTTTTTTGTGATATGGGGATTATTCAATAAATAAAAAATTAATGAAAATGAGTT
Source organism: Viscum album (assembly GCA_963277665.1). NCBI lineage: Eukaryota > Viridiplantae > Streptophyta > Magnoliopsida > Santalales > Viscaceae > Viscum > Viscum album. The sequence goes on from OY728145.1 coordinate 1,646,930,911, forward strand.
ATTTTTTTTTTCATTTTATGGCCATAGCAAACATATTCCATTTATTTAATATCATGAATATATATTTTTTATAAAATATTATATGAATTATAATAAGTATACTAATATTTTATTTAACCACAAAATTATAATATGACTATCCATATAGGTGGTAATATATAATGAAAACACACCATCCATGATGATGGTAAATCAACACATAATGGAAAATGTTTTCATTTTATGGAGTAATAGGATTATAGGAGAGGTTTTAATATGGTTATACCATTAAAACAATAACATTACATATTATATATAATATAATATAGTGATCATGCACTTGGATGAGAGTAGGTGAGGAGATAAATAATAAAGTGAAAATACATTGAAATAAAATATAGGTGGATTTTACCTCTACTATTCTTCTCCATGAGATCATCTATAAGGCACTCAGTTTTGGCATTTCGGTGAGACCAGAAGCTGTTTTACATGAGAAAGAGGCTTTGTATGGTAATTATGTATAAATTAAACAAGCTTTATGGATGTGATGTGTGAGGAGAATAGGTGGTGAGATATGGTATTTAGAGTGGATAAGGGTGGTGTTTCCTCATTATTATATTAATTAGTTTATTATTTTGGTTTAATAATATTATTAGTTTGAGAAATATCACTAAATATTTTAAAATAATGAAGGGTAAATAAATATTATTGTTATTAAATTATCAATGACTCATAGAATAATGTATTTTAATTATAATTTATATATACAAAAAGTGATAATATATTACTTTTCTACAAAATTTGATGTATTTTAAAAAAATCCAAAAAAAACCACCTTAAACATTTCTCGATATGTAGAATTCAAAATTGAATCACATGTTTTATAATTATAGTATAGATATGGGAAATTTAATTTTAAATTGTCTTTTTCATTTATTCAAAAAAATAAAAAGTTTAAAATTATAATTAAATATTTAAAAAAACTAAAAAATCAATTAAAGTCCCATAAAATTATAATATATTCACAAGAAAACAAAATATTATCTTATAAATCAATATTGTGATGATTAATTTTATTTTACGTAATTAAATTAATGACAAAATTATAAATAAAAATTTATGTTCCCCAAAAAATACCTACATTTAAATAATAATATTGAAAACATTTATTTACTTATTCGAAGGAAAAAACATCATTTTTTTCAAATATAATATTCATAAATTTAATTATACATTCACATGGGAGGTTAGTATTCAAATAGTATAGATTTCTTAATTGATATAAATACAACATATGTCATTATAAATTATAATTAATTTGACAATATTATTCCATTTTGAGGAAAAATTTAATTTATAAATACCTGGGTCGTTACATTAGAGATGAGAATATTAACTTAAATGAATACACTATGTTTGAAGATTTCTTGTTCTAGTAGTAAAAAATTGATGTAAATAATATTTAAAATATACATGTAATATTTTGAGGGTGATATATAGATCCAAATAAATTTTATATATAAATATAACATATAATCTATATTTTAAATCTTAATTATAAAATTCCAAAATTAATCTATTATCATTAATGTCAAATAAAATGTATAGGGTAAAAAATATATAAATGATATTTTTTGAGAAAAATATTTTATTAAATTAATTAAAAATCATAAAAATATAGAAAGGAGAAAGAAGATACTGTATTGTAAATAATACATTCCCTTTTCCATTTATGACATAATTTTCACATTATATAAAAAAATATTTCCTTTTAATAATGACTTTATCTACTAAATATGAGATTAAAAATAGATAGTAAGGGAGTTCATCCAAATGATAATTTAGGAATGATAAATAAATCTATATAAATTTGATTTGGTTATTATATTATTTAAAATACCTCCTATCACTGAATCCATGCTATTTTTGAACAACCAATTCCTAAATGACACTTTATTATTTATATTTATTTTGAAAGAAATACATTAGTTGTTTCCCCCAACTTATAAACGGACACTCTATCTCTCTTTTATTTTCCCAAATTGCAAAACCAATACTAAATATACCCATCCCATTCTCATTTAAAATATTTTATCCCTAATTTATATGTTATTTTATTCTTAAAATATCATTCCAATTTTACTTAATAAATAATATAAATGAATTTTAATGAAAAAGAGGTAATCATATTATCTGATTCATTAAATGTTATTTTTCATAATAAATTCAATAAATTTATATTAACATCACTACAATCATAATAAATGTACCATAATTATTCAAATATTTTATTTTTATTCTGGGATAACCATAATACGTCTCTTCTTTATCCAATAAAATGTGAAAACATCGCTCATGTGTATGTGTGACTTGTCATCACCATGTAGGAGTGTAATATATTTTTCAACACCATAATAATTTACTGGTTATAAACATTAAACAATGAATATATATTATAATTATGAAAAATATATTATTTATTAATTATAATATCATATCTACATTCTTACTATTCAAATATTTGGAAAACTATTATGTTACTACAATGTTAATGTTGACTACATCATCTATGGGTAAATGTTATCTAATTTTTATTTTATCATTACAATGATATTAATAGGGAATGATTTAATGAATATTTATTATATAATAATGATTATTTAATGTAGAATTATTGTTATGACGATGCTGATGACGAAGGTGTTTATTTTCATCAATTGTATTATGTTTTTTTATAATTTTATGAAGAAATAAGAAAATCACATAACATTTTATGTGGTAAAAATGGAATTAACATTGAAATAATCATATCGATGTTTTCAACGAATCAGGACCATGTTTTATAAAATATTGGATTCAATATTACCTTTATAATTAAGATAAGTTGTTCTAAATGAAAATGTTCTTGTTGGACATTCCTTAGTATCAGAAGGGGAGAATATCATAATGAGTAATTAATCCTTATATATAATGAGAGAATGAATCACATGGAGAAAAAATATGGCCTGAAGTAAACTATTATCATATTTATATTGGCTCTGTTATGAAAAGATGTATTTGTTTTGAGGACATATTGTAGTCGGATAACTATTTGAAAATAAAGTGTGGTGATTCTATACTTATTGGTATTTCATATAAAAAATATGATGATTTATGAAAATTTGATTCAAACCTTTTGAATGATGTGGTACTGATTGTTTTCAAAAAAATTATATCTGGGTGGATGTGAAAAAATATATTCGGCAGATCGGAAAGGGATTGTACCCATATTAATCGCATCTGGGTTGAGGAGAAGGTTATTCCAATTTACATTATCATATGATCATTCATATGAAGGCTATTTTTTTCATACCTATGATGATCATAATCAGACTCAAAAGGAAGATAATCATACCAGAAATGATATTATCTTGGATTATATTATTCAAAAAATAGTGTACTCTTTGAAATCATAATCGGCATGAGATACCAAACAAAGAGATATATGAACTCTGATTTGTTTTCAAATGTCTTTATCATGTGGTTCAGGAGTTTAATTACATTTTTTCCATTCTAGTGACATTTCAAATTGTACAAGATAAGAAAAGAAGAATAAGTTTTGTACATCATATGGGTCAATAGAAAATGACAATTTATGGGAATTGGTTAATATAGCATCCCGCCTTCTTATCGCATAATCTTTCATTACATTATACAAAATTGAGGATCTTTAAGGTTTAGTGTCTTGGAAACCAAGAACTTAATACATAAAACAAAAAAAACATTCTTCTTAAACACATGAAAGGATTATCCTTATGTTCATCCTAGGTTCATTACTGCATCTCATAACCTGGGGACATACATCAAAAGAAAGGGTGAGCAGAAGGCCCAGTAAGGGAAACAAGAGAAACATTTTACATGTGAACTTGAAATTCTTCAACAATGTCATGAAAAAGGACTTTAAGGCATGAGAAAGAAATCATGAAGAATTTCATAATAAAAATAACATTTTTCATAACTTGAGGATGTGGCTACATCATTTAACATAGACAATCATGAACATATCACCAAGGTCCATCCCCAAGGTGTCATTTGAAAATTACCAAGGTTATTCACCAAGATATCTTGAAAATTGTAATATCTAGTGGTTACGTCATTACCCAATGCATTGGAGCGCTATTAGGGAGAACCCTTAAATTTGCCTTTATTATCATGTGAGACACATATATCATCATAAATAATTTCATAAAAAATCCATATACCATAAAATAAATGGGTTTCATTTCATAATCATAACGTTTTAAAAACTACTTTAATGACATGATCTTTACATCACTTTAAACCCACGGAAAGGGAAAGAAGGTATCATGTATGTAAATCCCAGAATTTAAAATAATTTTGTATATATATATGTGAATACCCCTGTATAAATAAGAGCTTTGAGTATTCAATTAATAACATAAAATAATTTTTAGAAAAAGAGAGAGGCATTTTGAGACGAAAATTCTACAGCACAACGGCTACGTTACAGGTTCTTAGAAAACGCTGAAAAGGGAGGGGACATGGGTAGAACATTCATAAATGACCCATAAAATAGTATAGGGACAGAATATAAGGGATTTGAGAACATGGTAATGATATTTGAAAATATACCATATGAAATGAAGAACATGAAAGGAAGACAAAAATAGGATTTCTCTTATGAAAATTTGGCAGCCCAACGGCGTCACTTAAACTTCAACAAAAATGAATTGACGAGATCAAATAGGGTCTCTCATCATATGAACATAAAATATCAGTATGATAGATAAAGAGATAATACCCCAACAAAATACAAAATGAACTTGATATACTTGACATGAATGTATATCTTTGAAAAAAAAATGAGAAGAGTGAAAGAATCCCCTTAAAAATTCGGCAGCCTAACGGCGTCACTTAGAACATAAAAATACTGAATTGAAGAGATCAAATGGGGTATCTAATAATATGATCATAAAAGATCAGTATTATAGATATAGAGATCATACCCCAACATAATAAAAAATATCTTGAAAGACTTGACAAAAAAATAGAACTTGAAATTGAGAAGGGTGAAATAATCAATTACAAAAATTTCGGCAGCCTAAGGGCGCCACTTAAACTTTCATAAAATGAAATGATGAGAGTAAGAGGGGGTCTCATCATATGAACATAAAAAGGAAAGTATAATGATTATAAAAGAACATCCACCAACATAAGAACATGGATCATAAAATAAATTACATAAAAGAGATCACTTGAAAAGAAAGAGAGGGGTCAGATCCCTTACCTTAAAACGTAACTCTTAAAACTCAAAGGTTGTGACCTTGAGGGATTGGGGGCACCTTGGTAGGACTCCTTGGGAGGTACAGAGACCAGAACTTCGTTGGGTGAGTGTTGGGAGTTAAAACTAAAGGAGTAAAGGGTGGGTATTTATATGGAAAGTGAGGGGACAAGGAATTAATGGCCAAGGGACATCTCACAAGTGCTTTTCTCAAAACCATGTGATCTCCCATGGAATTTACCATGGATATAGGCCACATGGGGCCCCCAAAACAATAATTCATCACCTTTGTCCGGAAAACCATTAAAATATCCCATGAAATCATCATGATACAGTTATGATGTCATTAAACATACCAAAACCCTAAAACTGTATTTTTTACTATTCACTGAAAATTCAACTTTCTCAGAAAAATCTCAAAATTTCACATTAACTAAATATCAATTCTATGATTTCAAAAATGAGCTCTATTTTATAAAAATAATTGTATAAATATTTTTAATTATATTTTTAAATAAATACACTATTCACTGAAAATTCATTTTTTCAGAAAAATCCCCAAAATTTACCTTAACATAATATCGATGCGTTGAGTTCAAAAATGAAATCCATTTTATAAAAAATAATTTTCTAAATATTTTTAATCTAATTTTTTAATTAAAAAACACTATTCACCCAAAAAAGTAATACTTGAATAATAATTTATGAAACCATTATTTAACCATTTTATTGAATCACATTACTTAATCAAGGTGCCTAGATTATATTAATACTTTATTTAAGTGAGATTACTAATCCATTTGGACACATTACTAATCTTAATCATAAAATCACTATTCATAATTTAGTATTCATCAAAAATCAAGTTGATCTTATTAGACTCTAAATTTCTTACTGAAAATAATTGTAGAAGACCATTTTTTGTAAATCATTACACATTTTTAATTATTTAAGGTTTACATAATCATTTTTAAAATAATATTTCTCTAAAATTCACCAAAAATATGCATACTATATTTATCCGGACATTTGAAAAGTCATAAACATAATCATAGGAAGAAATCCCAATTTTTATTTAAAACAAAGGATTGCACAAGGCATTTACGATCTCCTTACATAGCCTCTTATCACACCAGCATAGGACCTAAGTGTAAGGTGTGTTAAGGTGAGAGAATCTGAGGGAGGCTCGGAAAACATCGCACGAGTAGTAATTTCAATCATTTTGAACTTCTTGCGAAGGCGATCCCGTTCTAGCTTCACACGATGAAGTTCTGCTTGGGTTTGGTCCAGAGCAAAGCCCAGTGGTGCTACCTCTTTCCCAAGTTCTGTTAGATGGGCTTCGATCAGTCTAAGACTACTGGGTGAGGCCATCTAATCTTCTTTCTATATTAATTAACCATGATTACTTGTATATAGAGACAATAATCAAAAAATTTAGTTTCCAGCGATCATATTGACCAATGGTCATATAAAAGTCAAAATCCAACGGTCTCATTTTAATTATACTCATGTTATCAAATAAAACATTTTATTATTATAAAAATAAAATAGAATAACACATAAAATTAGGAAACAAGATTTATTCAAAATTTCGGGTCGTTACAATCTTCCCTCCTTAAGAAATTGTGTCCTCACAATTTTTAAAATTGGGTTTTGAAATTTCATTGAAAGTCTCACATTGGAAAAAGAGTGAGTAAAACTATTACTTTAAAAGAAAGAAAGGGAAGTACAAAGGTCACCCAAGTTAACCCACACAAGGATTCCATGTAGGAAAACATGGACATGGAGGAGAAAACAAAGGGTCATTTTCTGAGGGAGAGTGATAGAAAACATGATTAGGAGAATAAGAAAATCCCAAACTTATGATGTGTGTAAATGGTATTTGTTTACCTAGTAGGAAACCCAAACCAACTACATTTTTGTTTTACGTTCCTTTTCATAATTTTGAGGAATTCATTTACTACATAGAACAGAAACATAAGAAAATATACCTACCCTCAAGTAGAGTCTCATCCTTTAATAAGTCTCTACTAAAACTAATCTTTTCTTCGAATGAAGAGAATTCAAAAAAACTTGGTCTCATCAAAAGCACAAGAATAATATTCTAGAGAATCACATAATCCACCAAAGATTAACTATCTATTTCTTCTATTATCCCAAAAATAGAAAGGGTAAGATAAAACAACTCTTCAAAAAAAAAAGAATCCCATAGGAAGGGAAACTTCATTAAATCTTTAAAATTCCACTGTACTACCCAAATTTCATCATAGACCATTCCATAAATAACTGTCCTTAAAATTTCTCAAAATAAACCAAACTAAGATTGAAACCCAAGTACAAGAAAGATTTGATAACATAGTCTTCCAAAATAAACTTCATCATTCATCTCCAAACAACATAAACCACTCCTATCATCTTATAACAAAAGTAACTAACCTAAACATATTTTCCCTAAGATAGGTTAATCATTTCCATAAGTAACCTATAATACCATAATTACACATTAAATTCATCAATTCTTCAAAATATAAGTCAAAATTAATCCTAAATGAAAATACCGTAGTAATCTATTTACCTCGATCATATAGGGTCCCCAAAACAGTGAACATATTCCAAAATAATAATCATATTTTAATCCACTAATCATCTCTGTCATATTAATATGGAAATCGTCGCATTTCCTATCACATTGGTTGTTGGGAAATGTTCTTCCATTTCCCACCATTAACTAAAAGAGAAAGTATAATTAGGGGCTTGAATACTTAGCTAACAATCATTAAAAGGAAACTTTAAGCATATGAGGATAAACTTGTAGAAGGAATGTATACCCTATCTTGTGATCCCCTAGGTTCCCATCTAGGTTATCCATGATCATAGATTTTTATGTGAATCTTTATTTTATTTTATCTTTGTTCCTTTAACAATGGTTCATACAAAGCTTATATATTTACCAAATCATATCCCCCGGGAGTGTCGTAACCAACAGTGCAGCAAGGCCCGTTGTCGTGTACCAGTTCACATTCAAGTCTAGCTCAAAGAAGTGTTTTCAGGTTTTACCCCTATGTACATCTGTGCCAGAGCCGCCTCTACCTGCTCGTATCCAGATAGGGATGTATTTGCTTGGAAACCCCTTACTCAATACTCACCAAAATACTAGGAAGATTTCCTATTTTTTAACTTTTCTATAGGGTTCTTCTTAAAGTTTTCATATCCTAATTTCTACAAATAACTAAACCATCCTTTGATACCAACTATAGAATCCCACCTTTTTATCGCATAAACTTTCATTACATTATACAAAACTGAGGATCTTTAAGGTTTAGTGTCTTGGAAACCAGGAACTTAATACATGAAACAAAAAAAACATTCTTCTTAAAAACTTGAAAGGATTATCCTTATGTTAATCTTAGGTTCATTACTACATCTCATAACCTGGGGACATACATCAAAAGAAAGGGTGAGGAGAAGGCCCAGTAAGGGAAACAAGAGAAACATTTTACATGTGAACTTGAGATTTTTCAACAATGTCATGAAAAAGAACATTAAGGCATGAGAAAGAAATTATGAGGCATTTCATAATAATAATAAAATTTTTCATAACTTGAAGACGTGGATACATAATTTAACATAGAAAATCATGAACATATCACCAAGGTCCATCCCAAAGGTGTCATTTGAAAATTACCAAGGTTCTTCACTAAGATATCTTGAAAATTCTAATCTCTAGTGGTTACATCTTTACCCAATGCATTGGAGCGCTATCAGGGGCACCCTTAAATTTTCCTTTATTATCATGTGAGCCACATATATCATCATAAATAATTTCATAAACAACCCATATATAATAAAAGAAATGAGTTTTATTTCATAATCATAACGTTTTAAAAACTGCTTTAAAGACATGATCTTTCCATCACTTTAAACCCACGGAAAGGGAAAGCGGGTATCATGTATGTAAATCCCAGAATTTAAAATAAATTTTTTTATATATATGTGAATACCCCTGTATAAATAAGAGCTTTGAGTATTCACTTAATAACATTAAATAATTTTGAGAAAAAGAGAGAGGCATTTGAGACGCAAATTCTGCAGCACAACAGCTACGTTACAAGGTCTTAGAAAATGCTGAAAAGGGAGGGGACATGGGTCAAACATTCATAAATGACCCATAATACAGTAGAGGGACAGAATATAAGGGATTTAAGAACATGGTAATGATATTTGAAAAATATACCATATGAAATGAAGAAAAGAAAGGAAGAAAAAAAATAAGATTTCTCTTATGAAAATTCGACAGCCCAACGACGTCACTTAAACATCAGCAAAAATGAATTGACGAGATCAAATAGGGTCTCTCATCATATGAACATAAAATATCAGTATGATATATATAGAGATCATACCCCAAAATAATACAAAATGAACTTTAAATACTTGACATGAAATTATATCTTTGAAAAAAAATGAGAAGAGTGAAAGAATCCCCTTAAAAATTTGGCAGCCTAACGGCGTCACTTAGAACGTCAAAATACTGAATTGAAGAGATAAAATGGGGTATCTAATCATATGATCATAAAAGATCAGTATTATAGATATAGAGATCATACCCCAACATAATAAAAAGTAACTTGAAAGACTTGACAAAAAAATAGAACTTGAAATTGAGAATGGTGAAAGAATCTGTTACAAAACATTCGGCAGCCTAACGGTGCCACTTAAACTTTCATAAAATGAAATGATGAGAGTAAGAGGGGGTATATGATCATATGAACATAAAAAGGACATTATAATGAATATAAAAGAACATACACCAAAATAAGAACATGGAGCATAAAGGAAATTACATAAAAGAGATCACTTGAAAAGTAAGAGAGGGGTCAGATCCCTTACCCTAAAATGTAACACTTAAAACTCAACGGTTGGGACCTTGAGGTCTTGGGGGAACCTTGGGAGGACTCCTTGTGAGGTAAGAAGACCAGAAATTAGTTGGGTGAGAGTTGGGAGTGAAAACTAAAGGAGTAAATGGTAGGTATTTATTGGGAAAGTGAGGGAATAAGGCATTAATGGCCAAGGGACACCTCTCAAGTGCTTTTCTCAAAACCATGTGCTCTCCCATGGCATTTTCCAAATAGTTAGGCCACATGGGGCCCCCAAAACAATAATTAATAACCTCTATCCGTACAACCCTTAAAATATCTCATGACATCATCATGAAACTGTTATGATGTCATTAAACATACCGAAACCCTAAAACTGTATTTTTTACTATTCACTGAAAATTCAACTTTCTCAGAAAAATACCAAAATTTCACATTAACCAAATATTAATGGTCTGATTTCAAAAATTAACTCCATTTTATAAAAATAATTTTCTAAATATTTTTAATTATAATTTTAAATAAATACACTATTCACTGAAAATTCCTTTTTTTCAGAAAAATCCCCAAAATTTACCTTAGCATAATATCGATGCTCTGAGTTCAAAAAAGAAATCCATTTTATAAAAATAATTTTCTAAATATTTTTAATCTAATTTTTAATTAAAAACACTATTCACCCAAAAAAGTAATAATTGAATAATAATTTATGAAACCGTTATTTAACCATTTTATTGAATCACATTACATAATCAAGGTGCCTAGATTATATTAATACTTTCTTTAAGTGAGATTACTATTTCATTTGGACACATTACTAATCCTAATCATAAAATCACTATTCATAATTTACTATTCATCAAAAATCAAGTTGATCTTGTTAGACTCTAATTTCTTAGTGAACATAATTGTAGAAGACAATTTTTTGAAAATCATTACAGATTTTTAATTATTTAAGGTTTACATAAACATTTTTAAAAATATCATTTCTCTAAAATTCACCAAAAATATGCATACTATATTTATCTGAACATTTGAAAAGTCATAAACATAACCATAGGAAGAAATCCCAATTTTTATTTAAAACAAAGGATTACACAAGGCAGTTACGGTCTCCTTACATAGCCTCTTATCACACCAGCATAGGACCTAAGTGTAAGGTGTGCTATGGTGGGAGAATCCAAGGGAGGCTTGGCCAACATCGCACGAGTAGTAATTTCTATCAGTTTGAACATCTCGCGAAGGTGATCCCGTTCTATCTTCAAACGATGAAGTTCAGCTTGGGTTTGGTCCAGAGAAAAGCCCAGTGGTGCTACCTCTTTCCCAAGTTCTGTTAGATGGGCTTCGATCGGTCCAAGACTACTGGGTGAGGCCATCAAATATTCTTTCTATATTAATTAACCAATATTACTTGTATTTAGATACAATAATCAAAACATTTAGTTTCTAGCGGTCATATTGACCAATGGTCATATAACAGTCAAAATCCAACAGTCTCATTTTAATTATACTCATGTTATCAAATAAAACATTTTTGTTGAGTATAAAAATAAAATAAAATAACACATAAAATTAGGAAACAAGATTTATTCAAAATTCTGGGTCTTTACAGTTACACGAAGAGATGAATGAGTTTGATGTATGTATTTTAAAAGGGGAGTTGTACATAAAAATGAATGATTTTGACTCAAATTGGTTTTGAGAATCCTATTCAGTAATCAGATTGAGCTAATCAGATTCAAAAGTTTGGAATCATGTATTGAAATCAAATTTTCAATTGAAATGAATTTCAAATGAAAAAGTGATGTCTGAAAAAGAATCAAGATTCTTCGAGAATAGTTGAAGAATATAAAAATTCACCAGATATTCTAGAGGAAATTGAAATTTGGATAAATTTTTGTGCGCTAGAATGATTTTTGGGATTTTTTCCAAATCTATTCTATTGTCACTTATAAATGGATATGTACTTCTTAAATTTTCACCATAGGTAATATTCACCACAGTAAAGAGAGAAGCTCTAAGATTTAGGTCGGAGAATGATTTTTACACGTTGAGATTCATTGAGAAGGTGTTTAATGGGATGAATATATAGGAGAAGAGATAAGATCATAACATTGTATTCAATTGTTAATCGTACTCAGTGGTTATCATATTCAGTTGATCATTATATTCTTCTTATCAATTGTATTCTGTTAATCAACATATTTTACTGGATTAATCAAATTCTAGATTTCTATATTAGGATTCTATGATAGAGAAAGAATTGTATAAGGTTTTATCGTACTTAGGAATTTAAGTGGTGGAGATCAATTTCTATTTTATTTTTAAATGAAAATCATACTCAAATAAACTTATTGGGGTGAATATTATTTTGTGGACTCAGAAATGGAAAATTGGATAGATTTTACAAAACAATGCCGAGTATTTTCTTACCATCATATTGGTAAGAACATGAAAAAGTATTTTCAATTGAATACATTCAAGGAATTTAAAAGAAGCACATGTAACATGGATTGTCTCATATACATTGTATAACTATATCTATGCTAAGAGGGTGCACATGTACTAATGGATTTTCATCATTGAAATTCATGACATAATGTCCATATCATATTTTTTTTAAAAGGGATTTGTTTAGTGGATTGTGTGGTATTTTATCATTTTTAAACCATATCAAGGACATAGCTATTATTATTGAGTTGTGAAAAATCTAAATACTTATGTTCTAATGGATGTGTGTTTGAGTTGTTTTGAGCATGGAATATAAACATTAAATATAGGTTAAGGTTGTTTTTATTGAAGTGAAATGTGAAAGAATAATTTTCACTGATTCACCCAATCTCCCTATCAGTGATACATTCAACCCAATTGGTCACATTCTAGTGGTACTGAAGTGCATGATCCATTGGCTTTTTCTTTGCTGCTAGAAAATCTGAATTTTATGAAGTGTAAATGTATCTCTATCATTGATGTAAATAATTTTCATAATTTTATAGACAAAATGTATATGTTTATTATTCCAATTATACATGATATTCTTGATGATTCAATAGAAGTATTTATTCCTATATATTAAAATAATCCTCTAACATATGATGACAAGAAGACTTTAGGGAATGATGGATGTGCCAAGAATGTTACATTACCATCACTTTCTCAATGTGAATTACTTTAGAGTGAAAGATGTTGTGGAAACCAAAGGTATATTTCGTAAATTTAAAAACATATACGAAGACAATATAGAAGTGTTGAAAAAATATTTAAAAAAATGGTGATTGAAATATGAGGACTTGATTATGGGTGAACATGAATCTATTAGGAAATTAATTACTAGAGTAAATGACATTATAAGTACCATCAAATGTTATGTTGAAATGTTTTATGACTCTAGAGTTATTGAAATGATCTTGAGAATATTTCCTGATAATTTTTATAAAAAAGTTTCCTTATCGGAAAATAGAGTACCTAAAACATTATCTCTTGATGATTTTTGTAACATTCTTATCACTTATTGTATGTGAATGGTGAATGTTCTGAAGATAAAAAAAAGTTGATAGAAAATAATATTCATGGATTATAAGAATGAAAAGTCAAAGAACATTCTTATTGAGGATGAAGCTGTTGAATCCAACTCTATAAATGAGATTTATAAAAATATTGATAATATTGTATCATTGTTTTCTAAAAATTTGAAATTATATACACAGAAATACAAAGGGAAACATCCATTTAAATGTTTTTAATGTGGAGGAATTTTTCATTTTTCATGTAACTATACTCGTAGAAATAAATAAGAGTGTATTAAAGGTTGAATAATGAAATATATGATTAATGTGTAAGAATAATGGTGATAAAGTAAAATTGTATTCCACATTCCATCAAATAAAATTATTCCAACCCAGAAGAACATGTTTATTATTCAAAGATTTAAAAAATGATTAAGGTAGTGATGTTGAATCTAAAAAATTAGTTGAGTATGGTATTGAAAATAATTTCATTTCAATAGTGAATTATGATGAATTCTGAATAATAAGTTTTGAAGAAGAATAATCTCAACATGATATTCATTTGAAAGAAGAGTTCAAATAATTAATGAGGAATATTAGAAGGATTGAAAAGAAAAATATATTATATGATAAATATATACTAACAAGAAATAATGAATGTTTTATTGATGACATTGTGAATCTAGAATGAGAGATTTATAATTTGATGAAATCTCTGGATGATGAATATAGTTGCAATAAGAATCTGGAGGTGAAGATAAAAATAATAATATGGGTTGGATCATTTCTAACAAAAATATTCTAAATTTGAAATTAAAAGTACTTGTTTCAAAAACACTATCAGTAAAATTAGTGAACTCTATTGTAACGAGAAACAGTAAAAGGTTCAACAAAATTTACATTCAATGTGTGAGAACAGTTATGGAGTTGTTTATAAAAAAATAAAATATATAATTTTTATATATGTAGTGAAAGGGAAGAGATTAAATGTTACAAAACATTTTGAGTATGAAAAATTATTATCTGGATCTAGAATAGTTTCAAATAGTAATGATATTATTATATCTGAATAAAAGTAGAAGAATCTGATTGACAATTGAAAGGTTAATGTCTCTGAAACGAAATTTATGATAGTGGCTGAGAAACTAATTCATTGTCACAATCAATATGGAATTTTCAAAAGAAAATATTTTTTCGATGGCTATAAATTGTTTTTTGGGGATTCCAACAGACTAAATGTATTTATTTTTTAGACTAATGAATGTACTATTATTTTATAGGTTAACAAAGGAAAATGCTTAGGTGCAGTCAATCTTTTTAATGAAAGAATTATGTGAAGAATGTTGTGATGAATCCTAAGAAGAATGAAATTAATATTTAAAATATGTAATAACACCTAAATTTTTTTTTCTAAAAATGTCACCAACTTGCAATCCCATCCAAAAATTGTCTTGTTTTGTTACTAGTAAAACAAAAGTCTCATAATAGTTCTAACAAATTGTATGTAATTTTTTTTATTAATGCATAAAAATATATTATTGTTGAAACTGAATTGAATTATTGAAAAGTATAATGATTTTTATACTTGAAAGTGGATTCTCATACCACATTATATGATAAATGAAATGGATTAAGAATATAAAATATTTTAATAAATGAACTATGACATTTTTCAATGACGAATACCTGAAAATCAAAGGTGTTAGATTGACCATAATTTTAATAAATGATGTCATCCAAAAAATAATATCTATTGATGGACTGAAACACAATTTTCTAAGTGTTTCACAATTGTGTAATTAGGGAAACAAATTCATCTTCAAAAAAGATTGTTTTATTTTTGAAAATTGTTGTATATGGAATGACTATGACTAGAAGATTATATACAAATGGAAATTTATTTCTTTTTGGAGAAATAAAAAACTCTGGTTATATTATTATGGTGAAATAGAATTGTTTTTTTGCAGAAAATGCTAGGACACATGTGTGAAAGAAACATGATCAAGTTATCTAAAAGAGGCAGTGTTGGATACATTTATGTTAATTCCAAGAAGAATAATTGGTGTTTCACTATATATATCATAAAGAAATTAATTCAATTGTTGTTCATAAGAAAGCTGATATTCGTTCAAAAAAACCCATTGAGATGATAATAGAGGTGGATATAGATGTGGATTGTTTGAAGACTATCATGAGAATATAAGCTTAGTAGAAATGGGAAGAACCATGTTACTTTAACAGGGAATGTCTCATTTATTTTAAATGAAATGCATGAGTATTATTGTTTATATTCAAAATTAATTTTTCTATAGGCCCATAACAATTTGGACTCCATATAATTTCTTTGTGAAAAAAACTCCATTTTCTACACACATTAATGTTTTCTAATATCCATTCATTGTATTGAATAAAAGTGGACACTACAAAATTTTTGAGAAAATGGGGATGAATAAATCATTCCAAGAAATTCCCTATAAGTAAGAGGATATAGATTAATCAAAAAAGAGACAAAAATAATTGAAGATTCAATTGTTATGGAAGTGATTGGAAAGGCAGAGGAAGAAAAATATACTCAGGTAGATAAAATTTTTTAGAAATATTTCTTTCAAAACAATTCTGATAAGGATAAAGTCATTTTTATTAATAATCAAGAAGAAGAACCAGACTCAAATATTTCATGTGATGAGGAAGATTTCGAAAATTCAATTCAAGGTTGAGGAATAATGTGGGAGCTCATGATGCAATTGGTGATCAGTATCATTATGTTCAAACAATAAAAACAGAAAATGTTATTACAATACATTATTGTATTAAAATGTGGAGTTGAATGATGTAAAAAATTCTATTGGGAATACATAATGGGTTTAGGAAATGAATGAAGAGTTGGATGAAAATAAAAATAATGATACATGAGAACTCATACCCAAACCAAAAAATAGAAGCATCGTTGGAAAAAAGTGGGTTTTTTGGAAATATATAAATGAATATAGTGATGTGGTAATAATACATGAAATAATGGTGTCATAAGGGGATCCAAAAATTGATGGTATTGACATTGATGAACCCTTTTCTCCAGTGAAAGACTTGAAAAAATAAAAATATTTTATTTTATTTCTACACAACGTGGCTGTAAGATTTTTCAAATGGATGATAAATCTTCATTAGGAATGGTGATCTGGATGTGGATGTATATGTTGATCAATCATGTCGCTTTTTTGTTGAGAATGATGAATGTTATATGTGTAGATTGAAGAAGGCCATGTATGGGATAAAATAATCTCTAAGGTCATGATATTCCACGTTGTATACATTCATAAAGAACATGGATTTTTCGAAAGGATTAGTTGCAACCAATCCTTATATGAGAGAATTTCAAGCGTATTTCGAAATTTTGTTTTACTATATTGTCGATATTATATTCCTCGGGAATGATAAATGAGATTCAGATAGATTTTTTGAAGAGATGATGAATGTATTTGCAATTTTGATAATCAAGGAAATGAAATTAATTCTTGAGTTTCAAATCATTTAAAAGGTCAAATACAGATTTCATTATCAGGAAAATTATTCTATGGAAATTCTTAAGAGGTAAAACATTGAAAACTCAAAACATATTTACAGACCTATTTTTGTGGGAACCAAGTTATGTAATGACATAGTAGGAATGAAAGTTGATCAAAAAGAGGATTAGAAGCTGATTGGAATCCTATAGTATTGATCTAATTCAAGACCCGACATTGTTTATGTTGTTAAGTTATGCTATAGATTTCTTAGTTATACAAAATAATCACACATACATCTAGGAAAACATATTATCTAATACATTACATCCACAACATAATTTTGAATTAGGTTTTCCAACTCAGATAGTGTTGATTTGTTTGGGTATTTAAATGTTGATTGGGTTGGAAATGATGATGATAGAAGATCTACATCTGGTGGAGTATTATTAAAAAAAATAATTGTGATAGCTATAATTCAATGAATAAAAAATAAAAAAACTCTCATTATTCATAAAGATGAGTATTTTTATGCCACACAAGACACTACTAAAAATTTGTTGATGAAAAATCTATTGGAATGATTACTTTTTTAAGTGAAGTTAACCTTGATCTTTTTTATGACGGCAAATAATGAATCAATGTCATCAGTAATCATACTCAATATTCATGTTCAAAATATAACGATCATCACAAAACATGTGGAGAATAATGAATTGAATCTATACTATGTTCCAACATTAGAACAATTTGCAGAAATATTCATGAAAACTTTACAAAAGGATTCATTTTGAAAATTTAGTTGAAATATGGGATTCCAACCAACTCCTCTTCAAGGTTGAAATATGTGTCCCCCCTCACATCATAAAGTTGGATTATTTTTTCAAGGGGAATAAGAGTTTATTAAAACAATGTTGTTACTATAAAAAGAGAGAGTTTTAGTTATGTAGTGAATTCCGAATTGTATAGTGAGTAAACTGTTCAAAATAGTTTTTTGGAGTGGATGAAAGAAATTATTATTATTTTGAATATAGGGATCATGGAGAAAGGTGAGTATAAAGAAGAGTAGTGGATGGAAAAATAAAGATGTTGTCATCATTACTACTTTTTGACATCATGGTTTTGATGTTAGTGATTCTTATTTTCAACAATGATTTATCTCACATAGATTTATAGTTGTTGATAATTAATCCATTGTTTGAGGATACAATGTTTATTGATTTGCGAAACTTGTTTGAAGAAAAAATCAAATGGGGGAGATTATTGGGAAAAAGGTGGAGTTGAATGCGTTTTCTCCTGAATTATGTTTTTAAAGGATGCTTTTTAATAAAGTATAAAATAAATTCAATTCATATGTAGTAAAAATTAGGTTATCCTTAAATGAATCAAACACATTTTCCCAAATTTATCAGACTCATGTTTTCTAGAAAAATTAGATTAACTATATCCATTGTAATGAGTAGATTTTTTTTAACGAAATGGTTCTGATAAAAAATTCTTTACGTCTGGAATGAGAGAATATCAAACTGAGGAATCATTTGTTATATAGAAATAAAGAATCAGTCGTATTCAGAATGCATCATTCTGAAGGTAATGGTTCATCAGATTTACACTGGAGTTGGTGTGAAAAGAAGTGTCTGTTGTGAGGATGTATTCGAGTCTGGTGACTATGATAAAATTAAATGTGATAATTATGTGATGATTTTGATTTCATATAAATCATAACATTATTAGAAACCCTGTCATAAAATACTTCTGAATTTGGTTGTATTGATTTTTTTAAAATTAATTGGATCTGGGTGGATGTGAATAAAAATATGCTATGGATTGAAAAGTGATTGTAAAAACATTAATAATATATGGGATAAAGAGATGATGGTGCCATTTTACTGTAGCTTCTGATCATTTATCTGAAGCATAAAATAGTTTTCATACCCTAGAATATCGTACTAACACTCATGAAGAAGACTATCATATTCATGAATCATCATATCTAGGAAAATCAAATGCATAAAATATCATTCTTTGGGAAATCATAATTGGGATGAGATGGAGAGAAATCATGTTTTTAGTTTTTGAATTTAAAAAGTAATTCATAGATGAAATTTTACAGACGATCAAAAGTCTTCTTAAATGGTATCAAGAGTTGAATTACATTGTTATCTCTTCATGTCAATTTTGAAATCTGTCAAAATAAGAAGAGAAGAGTAAGTTTTTTTTTCAAGTTGGTCAAGAGAGAAGGTGAAATATTGAGAAATGGTTATGAGAAGAGATGAAAGGGTTTTAAATACATATTATCAAAGGTAGAACTATTATTTCAAATGAAATAATTTGATTCAATATGGGTTTTTGGAATTTTATTACACAATTTATTATTAGATCATGCACAAATACCTTTGGAATTTTATCCCAGTATTAAACATGTGATAGTGCATATCCTACTTTTTGTAATCTAAGGATTTTTTATAGTGTATTGTGTGGTAATAAATTATTAAAAGACTATACCAAGGATTTAGCTATAATTATTGAATAGTAAACCATGTAAATACTTTTGTTCTTAAGGATGTCTGTTTCAGTTGATTTCAGTATGGAATATAATCTTTAATCGAAGGATATAGTTGTTTCAATTGAATTGAAACATAATTGAAAAGGACTCACTAATTCTCCCCTCTCCCTATTAGTGATATAATAATCCTCATTAGTAAATTTCCATTATTATTTAATTTTCTTTTAATCCATCCATCGAAAAGTGACAACAATATTCATGGGTAGATATGGCCTACCCTCTCCAGGAACACTATAATTCATTTTCCTATTTTTACCTTTTATATATGAATATATATATATATATTTATATATAATATTTATAAAATTGTAAACATTATTTAAAATACAGAACTACTATCAATTTACAATACCTAGAATAATATAACAAAAAATTTCATGAATAAATGATATAGTTAATAGAAAAACAAAAAAAATAATAATAAATTATTAATAAATGTGCTGTAGGGTATTAATAATTTCTCATATATAATTTTATAAAGAGGTAAATGGATTTATTATTTACATATAATTAAATAAATTCTATTATTATATTGGTTAAAATCATGTAAATGAAAAATTGAAAATGAGGATGGGGATTTCATCCCAATTTCCACTCATTTGAGAAAAATTTGGCATTATGAACCTATTTAATTTTTTATTATATATATAAATATATCTTTTGTTCTATTTTTAATTAATATATATGTATTAATTTTGATTAATATTTAAATTCATTTCTACATGTATAAGTTACCAAAAAGGTAAGGTTTTACATTATATTTTAATTAATTAGGAATTATCTTATTTTCACTAATGATATCATCTAATATATCTTTAAAATCTATTTATATTATTTAATATAGGGTTATTTGAAGATTTTTCATATTTTATAACAACATTTCTCTTATTTTTCAACAATGTAATAAAAATAAATGCATAAAATAAACCCTACTGTTTTTTTATTTTTGATTACATATATTTTTCATCCATGTCCATATTTGGAAAGTAATTTTTTTCAAAAGGTCATTTTGATAAATTACATTTTTATTATTAAATTTTCATATTATACAGTAATTTATTCAGGAATTAAAATAAATCATTATAATCTATTATAAAGTGACATTTTTGATATTATTTGTGAAATAGAAAAACTAATTATTTTAACATATATGGAATTTACATATTATCCCTCATCCAAAACTATTATAATAAATATATATTTATATTAATTTTTTAAGTGACTATTAAAATTTATATATTTTGTGATTTTTTTAATATTTTTCTTACTATTTTAATAATTTTATAAATTAAATATTTTTATTAAGAAACTGATATTTTTTTAAATTGATTTTAGTTTCTATATCTTATTATTTTTATAGCCATTAACATTCTCTTAAATAATTCTCATGCATATGATAATTTTTTTAAAATTATATTTATCTTAAATATAAATAATATTTTTAATATAGATATGATTACTTCATAAATAGTTTTCCATTTATACACAATGATATTTACTGATAAAGTTATTAAAATGATTTGAAAAATATTAATATTCCTATTATTTCGGTGTTAAATATATTTTTTTCAAAGACATACTATTTATTTGTAAAATATTTAATTCAATATTTTAGTAATTTATTATAAATTTATTGAATATATTTCCCATTAATAGATATGCCCTTGAAGCATAAATATGTCTCATGGGAAAAACTGGTTAGCCAAATTTGTTTAAAGGGGTTTCGGTGTATACACACCAATCGATAAAACATTCTAGACACAATTCCTCGAAGGTAAAGATATCATGAAGTATGAAGTAATGACATAGAACATTATGACTTCCATTTATTTATATTTCAATTAATTTTATTCATGATATTGATGAATTTATAAAATATAGAAATGAATTTTTCTACCCATTTAATTCATTTTATGATAGCTATTTTTTTTATTTTCTAATGAAAACTATCTATGTATGTTTTACATCAGATATCATTTACTCTACATAACCCTTGATCATTATTTCATCTCATGCTATATGTATTTCTATTCCCAATGGAATGAAGAAGGATATTATGAATAATATCATGTATGTGAGGATGTTCCTTATTCTAAGTATTTTATATTACCAATGTAACATTGTAACGATGTACATATCTTGTTAATTTAACAACTAAACTGATCAATCTATGGTGACGTAATCACTTGTATCATTTTGAAATTTAATAAAGTAAATTCATGCCATATGATACTAAAGACGTGATTTCAAAAACCACCAGCTAGTCGGTAGCCTGCACAATCTAGCATGTGGGCCTTCTAGAATTTTAGTGGTTCTTTAACATTCCACTTGATAGTCAAGTCATTGTTGTTAGAAGAAAAATGTAATTATCTCCTTGATCGAAGCATAGGGATGAATGTTTTCCATTTCCCCCCCTATAATTTTGTCTACACAAAAACACAATAAATAAATAATGAATCATTTTGAATGGAGCCTAAAACAATTAAATGTTTTGTATCATAAAAACATATACATTGGTAAAATAAATCTCTCCAATTTTGATGATCACAAAAACATGATATGAAAACAAAGATAAGAAAGTAGAAAATAATAAAATTAATCAACATACACATTAAAATCATGACAATTTATCATTGTGTATGAATTATTGAAACAATATCCCCTTTGATGAAACATCATGTGAAATTGAATTTTTTTGTCAAACATCACTAAAATAGTTCTCCACCATTATGAATAACAAAAGAGATCATATAATGTATGATGGTTAAAGATGAATGATAAAATAATTTACATTAAAATAATTTAAAAATATTATATAAATTTTTTCATTTTAAAAACATAGAATTTATCTTCTTGTAATTAAATATAAACAAATAAAAAAAATTTAATAAGAAATTATACATCATTTTTATAATGTTAAATAATGGAAAATAATATCTCCTCTAAATGTAAAAAGCATTTTGAGAGAAAAATAATATTTTATAAAATTTGAAAATAAATTTTATAGTGGAAATAAATAAAATAGAGTCTGATCCACCTCAAATGAAAAAACTATTTAGATAAAGGGGTCAGACTCAAAATCAATGAGGGAAATAACTTTAAAAAACACAAATAATAGTATAAAAATCATAATTAACAATAAAATTTTAAATATGATATTAAAAAATCCAATAAATTTCAATATGTCTTCAATAAATAAAATATTTATTGATTGGGATTGTAACGTTAAATGAAGAAATAAGAAAGTGTCAAAGGAAAAAGTGAAAATTAAAAAACAGAATAAATAGTGAGAAAATTTTAAAATTTATTTAAGAGAGATCAAAAATAAATTGAAAAAAACCATTTTTTATGAAGATCAATTTTTATTCTTTATGAAATTCTTTAATGAAAGAAATATAATAATTTTATATAATGCATAAAAATTTAACATCAAGGTTGTAATAGTTTCTTAATCACTACAAGTGGATAAAATAAACATTTTTATAATATGCCACTATATTATTCATTAATGAGATCCAATGGAAAATAGGTACCATAAATATTTCAATGAAACCATTTAATACCCTTGAGGGTCTGATATGTTTATCTTAATATGATCTATGAGTTAAAAAATAGTCAACATTAATTGGAATGTAAATACATTGAACCCATACTTTTTTAGCTTTTTGAAAAGGATCTGTAGTAATATGTATTGATGTAGTTATTCCATATATATAATTCTTAAAATAGTATGCAGATATATGATTCCTATATTTATCAAAATATAAGATCAATTTTTTTATGAGACACCTTGCAAAAAATGGGTATCAATTTTTTTTAACTAATATCAAAAACATAATCTATGATTGTTTATTATAACAAAATTAAAATGGTTCAAATTAAGAGTTTATCACCATATCTTACTTCATGTATATATTTCTTTCGATCCGTGATTTTATTTTTGAATACTTCAATTTAATGTTAATTGTTTAATAAAATTTAAATTCATTGTTTTTTCATAATATTTTATCCTTTATAGTTAAAATAATATTTTATTTATTCTAATTCTCTATGCTTAATGAATCAAATTAATAATAGTAATTTTAAGGTTTATCTCAAGAAACATTTATATCATCCTAATTAACATTACTAGAGGACCAATTAGAAGATGAATTAGAATAATGAGATGGGGAATGAGAAACTAGATGACTTCCATATTTAACATCATTATTGTGTTCCATTACAAATTTGTGACATTAGTGTATTTAGAAGGTTGAGACATCCCTATAATACCATGCTGAATATTTTATTTCTCTTTTACCTTTCACATTATATTTTAATCTTTTTTAGAGATCTATAATTCATGTCTAATATTACAGGTTAGTTACATTAATAAAATTTATCCTTTGAAATTTATATAATATTATTAATTCCGAAAGGATGATATGTTTTCTCTTTCATTAGGAGGTTTTATTCCATTTTTCTAAGAATTATGTGTTCTACATTTTTTGAGTCCCATATTGAGAATAATAAACACCATAGATTTAATTAAAAACATTGCTCTTCATATATTACTTGGAATCCGATCATTCTTTAATAGTTTGGTGTTTCATCATCATCTCATACATCATTAATGATATAAAGAATTATTCTACCAAAAAAATATTAATTTCCTTGGATTCATGGATCACCATCAACTTATTGAACAATGACCTCATAAAATCTAATTATTTTTTTATAAGAAAATATGTAGACAAATGATCATCATGATAATTTATTGAATTACGAAAGATAATTAAATGAGTAAATAATGAAGTAATGGAATCATATCAATTCACAGAGAAAGTGTAAAAAAATATGATCCATATCAAAATTAGATAATTTTAAATTATTTTCTCATTTTTTGGAATTTTAATAACTTATAGATTTCAATTGTAGTTTTATATATCCGTATTCTATTAACATAATTTTTATCTTAATAAGAATGAAATTATTTAGTTGTACATGATTCAATTTTTATTCAAATTTGTTTGATCGAATATTCCAATAAATTAAAATTTTACAAATGTGATAAAAATACCACTATGAAAAATAGATATGTAAATTTCAAAATAATAATAATATGATCCATTAAAAAACAGATGATACATTTATAATGTATAATTAAATTCAAAATAAAACATTCTGTATTATTTAATATATGAAAATCAAAAACAATTTTTTAAAATATGGTTTTTGAAATAAAAAATTAAAGGTCTCCTTTGAGCACAATACTCTGGTTGTTGAAAAAGGCAAATGATGATGGTGAATTTCCATTTGATAAATTAAATATTTTAAATTGATCCATGCTAAAAAAATATCTTCTAATATAAAAAATTAATTGATATAATACAATTAAAATAAATCAAAACTAAAAAAGAAATTATGTGGAAGAGATATTGAAAAAAAATGTTGAAATGAAATAAATATGGAATGATTTGATAATGTATTTTATAAATAACACATAATGGTGCATCTATATCTCCACCCCTTAATACTACCTAAGAGGGTATACAACACATTAACATTAATGAGAATCAAGAACTAAATAAATCCATTTTTATTGAATGAAAAAACAAATAAACCAAAAAAATCATTTTTTTAAAAAGAACAAAGTAAATAAAATAATATCCGTTATATTTGAATAAGAATGTTAGAAAAAATGATGATAAGGAGGTATAATAGTGATTTTATTCTATTAAAAAAACTTATTACAATATGTTTTATACTATAACGAAGAGATTAGAAATAAAGTGTTGGTTAGATAGAGTGATATAATTTAATGAAATTTGATATCCAATGGGATATACATGAAATAAAATCAAATAATAAAACATATATTGACCTTTATATATAAAGAAGTTAGAATAAAATAAATGTCAATAACTCATGATGAAACTTATTAAATATAATGCCATTGGATTTCTCTATTGAATATTTATAACTAAACTATGAATGTTTACACTGGCCATCATCTGAATGGGAGAGGAATATGGAACATTAAAAATCAATTTATATTTAGAATATATTAAAGAATGCAGAGTTATTATTTAAATACACACTATAATTGGATGATGTATGAAGACACAAAAAATTCATTTTTTATCCTCCAGAATATTCTTTAGTCAAAATGTTTGTTCCTTGCATTTAAGGAACCAAACTGTACACTTTTTATTGAATTAAATTCTTTCATAATTGATTTATCTCATTGTCATTAGATACTATATAGATACCACATGTTAGCGAGTGACGTTGTTTGAAATATATATAATTTTTTTTTGCTTCCATAAGATGACAGGTGGCATTATCTAGTGAGTAGTTTGGACTTTAGGAAATATGCTTCTTCTTCCCAAATATATGATTTAACTAGTTACACTAAAACATATAGTGGGTGCTTCAATACTATAATATAAATTGAAGAGGAACCTTGATCCTAGATAGAATACACATTAAGGCTTAATTCCTTCAATCCATTAAGATTATGCTAAAACACCAAAAATATGATGGAATAAAATTGAATCATGTTACAAAAAAATGTTTGTTATCATTAAAACGAAAGAAAAATGGTAATAAAAATAACCATATTTGTATCCCTATTTCATCAAATATTTTCCTTGAAATAAAATAGCTGCTTATATTATTTATTATAATCCCTCATAAAATTTGTTAGAATAATTTGATAATAACATTGTAAATTGTTACTTCATGTTAGAAATTACCTTTATCTTTTCCATTGTATATCCTAATCATTTTTGGATATTATGTGCAATAAACATTAACTTAATATTTTTGTAACCCATTTACTTGATAATTTTTAATTTATTTAAGTTAATAATTTCTCCGATTAGATTCATAGATATTATAATCATTTCATAATATATTATAATGAAAGAACATAGATTTAGTTAATTATGAAACAAAATTTATGGCCATTTATTTTGAGTATTATTTAAATAATACTATTATGTCCCAATGAAATATGGTATTATATGTTATATAAACCTTTTCTTTTTGATATAATATATTATCAAAATACACCACTAACGGTTGTTGGGAGCATATTCCCTCATTTTTTAAAAGTAATATGAAAAATAAAATTATCAGATAGGAAACATTAATGTAAATATTAATTTCAAAACATGATATATGAATTATTAAATCACAAACCATGTATATATAGCAAATAATATAATTTTTTCACAACAATTATTTGTTTCAAAAAATATCATCTTATCATAAAATATAATTGATGGTACACATTTAGAATCATTTGAGCTTGATAAATTGTGTTACATTAAATTCCCTTGTGTATTAACTATTAAATTCATCAATTGAATATAATGTAAAACCTCATTCATTTCTTCCTTCTATTTTGAACTCATGTATATATACAAGACTATATAAAATATACATTCAATATCACATACCCTTACACATTGAAGAATTATTTTCTATAACGTTAATACCTCACATGGAAATGACATATAATTTGATAATATTCATTCAGGTATATCCTAGATAATCCAATGAAATTGAATTATTGACCTCTCTTCCATAAATTCCAAGGTTTCAATGACCTTGAATTGTTTCTTGAAGATATTTAATTAAAATTTTTAACTAATTTTTTTCTTCTATTTAAATATTTTACAAACACAAACTTTCTACACATCAATAAAGTATATAAATGTCATGTCAAGTCTCATTATACAAACTCTTTGAGAATATTTGTTTACAATTCCTCTAAATCAATTATTATATTTTAACATTATCATATATTACATACGATATATTAACTAACTATAACAAGAAATATTTAGTCTAAACGTTATGAATATTATATAAATAAAAAAATCATTAATAAATTGTATCAAAAATTCCAATAGTATTAAATTTAAAAAAATATTTTTTTCATTACACTATTAACCAAAAAAATAAACATCTTATGTCAATGTCATTCATGCTGAAATATCCATGTTATCCATAATGCTACTCCTTTAATCAATTGCATTATTGAAAACCAAAATCATCAATTCATTTCATATTCAAAACACTATATACATAAAACAATTTAAATAACATACATTTTTTATCATATATCTATCAGTATAATATCAGTTATTTTCAAACCACTAACATATTATAGACAAATTTAGTATCATAGATTCATTAACATATTTAAACACATTTCAAATCATTTTTAATACTGATTCATACTGAGTATATGATAGTTAAATTTATTAAACTGTTGATGTTCTAAATCATATTGAGTACATGAGTGGATATTAATATTCTCATAGTCTTTTTTATCTAATGAATTTCAAACCATTGATGAATCACTCTATTGATCCATAATTATTTTTTTAAAAGGCAATTTCTAGGTCAATGACCAAGGAACAATTTTTTAAAATCAAGAAAGTAAATTAATTGAGTCTGAAAGAGTAAATTTTATT
The DNA here is from genome assembly GCA_963277665.1 of Viscum album. Lineage (NCBI taxonomy): Eukaryota > Viridiplantae > Streptophyta > Magnoliopsida > Santalales > Viscaceae > Viscum > Viscum album. The sequence goes on from OY728145.1 coordinate 1,646,959,088, forward strand.
AAAATCCTTTTAATTGAGGGGGATAAGGTCAACTAGAAAATAATTGATCCATGTAATGTCCTAGTTGATTATCTTTCTATAAAGATCATCAGCCACCATATTCGCTTCATAGTAGGCATGGGTGGAAATGTATTTGAGCTCCATAAGTGATTCATGTCAGTTATCCAAACTCGCAGCAAGAGACTAAGCTACAGAACCACACCATTCATAATTGATTAAACAATGTTTGTGTAGTAACATTCAATACAGATGTTGTTATAGTATTTTGGTTTAATAAATTTCATGGCATGAATCATCCCTAATATCTGAGATTTAAGGGAAGAGGTGACACCACAACTGCCCTAGAAAAAACTATTGCAATGACCTCAAAAGTCTCTGAAAATTGCTCTACAACCCACATGTACAGATTTTCTTTAAAGGAACTATCCACATTGATCTTCATTCACATAGGAAGAGAGGTTTTCCAAAACACCTCAAAAAAGAATTTTAGCTGAGTGAAGATGCCATCAATACAAAGATGTCACAGAATCACAATGTCACCAATAAAGTTGTCAAAAAGAGCTCCATGGATAGTGGCAGCATCCCAAATGGAAATCAGAATTCACGTCCGACCAAAAATATGGTTGGAAATGTAATTATTATAAATAGAAACATTTATATTGTAACAGATAACGTGTAAGAGATCTATAACAGCATATAGAAAGAGGTTCCTAATTTTTTGTGATGAATCAATCTTCACTCACCATTTTAGGTAAGAGAAAATAGTGTTAGAAAATAACCATCACCAGTCAAACATTTTAGTAATAAAATTCCAAAGAGCAGAGACCATAGCACATGAAAAAAATAAATGATTGATATCCTATCTATGTTGATGACAGAGACAACAATTAGAATAGGGATGGATACCAAAGGATTGCATACATATCTTAGTCGGAATACAGTTATGCACAATAAGCCAAATGAGATTAAGTCTTGATGGTTTAATCCGATGGTTTTTCAAACAAATTCCACCACAAATAAATTAGACTTTGAGTTCATGAAACAATGATTGTAAAAATTTTTGGAATCCAGAATACCATTGTGTACTGGTTCCCAAATAAGAAAATCATCATCATTAGAGAAAGGGTAACCCCCAGCACCCAACATGATAGATTCAAGGATCTACAAATTACTAGATTACATATCCTCCTTTATAGAGAAGATGATTCTGTTTGGAGAGTTATTAGAAGGAAACATTGAAATGAGGGGAGAGCCAGTCCAGTTGGCAAGCCAAAAGCGTATGGTGGGGCCCAATCTAACCATCCATCTCAAGTTATGCCTGATGTGGACTAACAGGTTTCTAATGGAAGGCCAAATAGAGGAATTGACATAGATCAAATTCCTTTTATTTAGTCTTTTTTAGGAATATATTTTTACGGAAGGCTATGGATCCATGTTTATTATAGATCAGTCTCTAGGTGAGTCCATCAAGGAGAGCCTCATTGAAAAGTTTGAGATTTTAATACCTAGGAAACCCCTCTCATGAGATTTTTAGTAGGTCGACTAGGAAGTTGTAACATGTTTCTATTCAATAATACTTCCGGTCCAATTTTTTTTAATATAGGTATTTACTCTGTTGAGAAGGACAAAAGGACATTTGTAGATCATAAGGGAGTAAACCATTTTTGAGGCAATAGTCGATTTCATAAGGTATATCCGACCAGCCATGTATAGGGATTTGTTTCCAAGAGGAAAGTTTATTAATCCCCAGATCAACAAGAATATTGAAGTATATGGATTTAGGAATACCCCAAAAAATGGGTACTCCTAAATAGGTAAAATGAAGGGAACCTTCTTTAATGACAAAATTTTATATGATGTGACCTTTCCTAGAAGTGGGGAACTGTTTCCCAAAGAAGATAAAAGATTTTTTCAAACTAATGAATTAAAATCAGAAATCTTCATAGTCAGATAATGAATTTTTATGTTTAAGAATATTTCTTTTACCCCTATTAAGGAATAGGATTATAAAATTGCTATGAAGAAGGATGGTCAGAATGTTTAGATTTCTGGATACATATATAGGTTTGAGTTTTTTTTGATGAACAAGAGAGGTGACCTGTCTACTAAGATATTATTTCGTGTTGGAAAAGTGGATAGTAGAGAGAGGGTCACCTTGGTAAACCCTTTTGAGAATTTAAAATATCCCTTGGGGGAACCTTTGATGGTAATGGAGATCGAGGGTGACTTGAATAGTTATTGAATCCTACTAATGATGGTAGCATTAAGAAAACACTTTAGGATATTGAATATTAAGGACCAATCGATGGTATCAAAATATTTCTTAACTTTGAGCTTAATGGTCATATTTCCACCCCTAGAAATATTGTTCAAGGAGTTAGTGAATTCTGAAGAAATTAAAATGAAATCTTATATGGATCTACCTTTGATGAACCCGATTTGGTTCCAAGATATGATTTTGTTTCTTAGAGAAGAAGGTCTATTGGTGAAGAGTTTGGTAATGATTTTATAAAGAGATTTGACTAGAGCAATAGGTCTAAATAAATGTATTTCCAATGCATTGTCCACCTTGGGAATTATGATGAGGAATTGGGCATTGAGACCATAAGGAAGGATACCCGTATTAAAAAAAATATTTAACAAGATTGCAAACATCTACCAAAAAAATTCCCAGTTTTGTTGAGAAAGATATTATTGAAACCATCAGGACCTAGATCACTATCAGGTTTACAATTAAAGACAATTTCTTTTGAATTCATGGTGTAGGGGAGTACTCAAGAGAAAAAGGTTTTCACCCTCATTGACCAAAGTCATGATGAACCATTAGGGATTCCCTATTAATGTAACCTAGAGAGAACCGAAGAATATGAAATTAATAAGCAATAGATGGGAACACATGCTATGATAAATATATATATAATCCTAAGCCATTGATAAACATAATTCCATTGACACCATAATCTAAGGTACTGATTCTAAGCTCAATAATTCATGATTGAATTCTTGAGGTCTAGTTAGTGATTATATGGAAGGAAACTCAAACTTATTATTTGTTGGGGAATTAATATCACCATCATAACTCATGTTAATAATTTTATATTTATAATTTTCATGTAATTTATATTGGAATAATATTCCCACCACCCAATGATAAAATTTGATCCATATTGGTGTAAAAATATTTAAAGAAACCAAAACATTAAAATACTCACCCAAAATTAAATTTCTAGTGTATTCACAGATATATAAAATGCATCAAACTAAAAATGTATATGATCACGTAATATAAAGGTATATAGTAATATGATAATAATAATATATACATCAGAAACCTCAGGGTGATATATAGACAACCCCATTCACTAGTATAAAAAATTATTAGGCCTCTCAATAAGCAAGTAGTTGTTCCCAAAATATGTCTAACTAGGGATACATTAAACAAGAGATAGTTAATCTCAGCATAATTCTACCACCCAATATTCATAAACTATATTCAATAAAAATATTCAAGCTCATATCACATATATAAAAAAATAAATAGAAAAAAACTGAATTCATTAATATAGAATGCATGTAATGCAATTTTATTTGAATTATATGTAGAATAAGACATTAATCATTGAAAAAAATAATAATTATGAATAAAATAAAAAAACAATTAAATAAATATATATTTGAAAATATAAACATGAGGAACCTATTTATGAACAATTTATAAATAAAATATGTTTATAATCATATTATAAATAGATCTTGAGGATTATGTACATTATATAATCTTCAATATGAGCCATTTAAGTTCATTTCATTATTAAATATTAAATATTAATTAATATAATGATTTTTTTTAGAATACATAATATTTTATGAATTTTAAAATATTTATAATCCAATAATCTAATATCAAATAGTATATAATTTTTTGATCCATGACCATATAATTCATAGATTCACATTTGATGTGGCTTAAATAATATACAAAAAAGGGGACATTTGTTAGAAAAATACAAATTAACTAATAAAGAACAATTTATAATTTAAATATAAAATAATTTATATTTTTAACAAATTTAATAACATTTATTCATTTATAAATTATATATATAATTTAAAATTTAAAATTTTATTTCGAATGATTTTTTTAGGACATATAATTTTATTATATGGTACATACACTATTAGGATTTAATATTTGAGAAATATTTCCAAATATATGACTTATAGAAATTTAAATGTTAACTATAAACCATCTAAAAATATTTATTTAATTTACCCTTTATTAAATAATAAATTAAATCATCATGAATTTTATAATGATTTATTAACATTTTCTAAAAAAATTAAATAACAGTATATCAGAAAATGTTTTTTTCCCAAATTTCAAACTATATTGGATAACTTTTTATAGAATCCCAAACATTCATAGTGTTAACCACCTTAAACCTTATTTCAGATCGTCTTCTTAATTTTATCCCAATTTCCATATTTACATCGACTTCTAAAAACCTCATTCCATGGTAGAGTTGGTTTTGTAAATAATTCACAAGGGTTTAACTCAAGTAACATCAATGTAATTTAGAAATTACTTTTACAGAAGACTTTATAACATAGATCCAATTTTGTTTTTAAACACTCTGTGCTAGGATTAGATTTACATTAACCATATATATAATTAATAAGATAATGAAATGACCCTTTTATAGGATTCATTGCATTAGGGTAACCAGGCCAGACCACTATAGAATCATTATATGCGTAGAGGTATGTTCTAGTTACCTTTACATGTAAGGGTAAAAAACATCATACCCTTATGTAACACCATTAGAGAATAAATTTATTTAGGGGCATAATATTAGAAAAACATTAAATTGATCCTTCATGATTTGGTATGCTGCACATTACCTTACTTGCATTGGTGTAACCAAGGGTATCCTTCTTTAAAGGGTTGATGTCTATGAATATCTAACTCCATGGTTATATTTAAATATCACATCAATTTAGGTGTAATGAAATTTAATCCAGATATGAAATAACATAACTCAGTCCTATATTTTCAATCTATTCTTTATTTTATTGTGAGTTTTGAGAATTAGAAATTACGGGATGACTTTGATACCCCTGAAGTATTTCAAATGAGTATAATAATAGTAATCAAAATATTAAGATTTTATTTAAACCCTTGTTCATGGATCTCCCATGTAAGATAAATTATTTATTAATAAAATAATAAATTAAAAAATCTCATAAAATTCTTGTAATATACACAGTACATCATATATTTTATCTCAATCAACATCACATGGGTTTGAATGAAAAAATCAAGAGAACCCATTGGAATCCACATGGGTAGATAAATTCCACATCTCATATTCAATATTATCCATCGTCCATGATGTTTTATAATATCAAGATTAAAAATTCTAAAAGAATTGAGATTTTGGTAGAAGGATTTTCATCCCAGCATACAACACTAATGCACCTATGATTATCTTATGGTGGTCATTTATATAGTCATTCATATATGATCCTTAAAGGAGGAATATTTTATTCAACCATTGAAATGCATGAATAGGTTTCCGGTTTAGTTCATGAATATATAAAATCATTGTATAATGTTTTCACTACTATTATACCTTGTATAATAATTTAATAAATTATCAGAATCTAATAATATCAAACATCCCAAAAATTATTACAATAATAGGTTGTGTAAAACATTATACCTATTTCTATATGAAATTATAAATTTTCAACCATTCCATAATAATATTAATATATATATTTATATTTATATGGATCCAGTTAATATCACATTAATCATACGTACATTGGATACCCACAAAAAATAATATAGGAAAAAATAATTTAATAATGTGAATATAAAAGTCATAACCAAAAATTGGTCAAAAAAAATATATCAAAACATAAAATAATACAATGTAAATTAGAAAAATTTTATTATAATTAGAATATTTATAAAAATAAATTAACTCTAAACATAAATAATACACATGAGCACACCAAAATAAAAAAAATCTATAAACAAAATGTCGCAATAGGTGGTGTTCAATATCTATCTCTAACTATGTTCCTTGGTGTATGGATATTCCAATTCTCGCTGACCATGCCGTCCACCAGACATGGGGTGATGAAAACCATAACTCAAATCTTTATTCCTTTACATATTAGGAGGTTGGGATAATGAATGAGAGAATGAGACCCCCATCAAATGCTACTGCAGATTCTATGCTCCATGTTGCTCCTAAGTATTTTCTTCAATGCGGTGAATTAGCGATCTCTTTCTCAACCAATAAGGTAATTATTCTGGTCTATGATCATAATTTTGTACATGTTGAGAAATTCATCAAGAATAGAACCCCACTGTAATTTTTATGATCATCATTTGAAAACTTTTGTTTTTTTGTATTTCTCATGGAAATCCTCAATTCATAAATTTTTTTGTTCCAGTTCACATTTAAGGATGACTAATATTGATTTTGGGAAAATCATTCATGGTTTTTGGGGGATCTTCCATGTGTGTTCTCAAATGGACCCAAAAATTCGATCTCATTACGGAATCTAATATAGTGCCACTCAAGATCAGTTAACCTAGGATATCGTCCAATCTTTTTACTCATCAGGATTTTTTTCGATATCTCAACTCATTGGTAGTCCTTTGAAATTGGATTCAGCGAGAAAATCTCTCTCACGACCATTTGTTGATATAATTTGTGTTGGAATTGATGTATCTATTGATCTTTCATCTAATATAAGGATCCAAAAAAGATTTTATGGATTCTCTTAATAGGTTTTGAATGAATGTATTTTGGACTATTGTAATCATTACTCTAACATGGGCATACCTCAAATGTATGTGTTCCAAAACATTCTGATCTTGAGGTAATGAAAGCCACATTGATTATGAAGGGAAGCCAAAATCATGGACCTGATGGAACAAATGTTTTCACTGGCCCATCTACATCTAGTAGAGGGCCAATGGATGATGTGAATAAATATGGTCGACCACCTGAGAGCAAGGAATCTTTAGGCTCTATGGGTGTTGGTCTAGCAATCACTGTTATCAGTAGTGTCACAGTTTCTTTGGATAATGATCAATGGGATATTTTTGATTCACATGATTCATGTGACAAGGAAAAAGGAGACCTCTTATATGAATCTCTTTAGGGAGAAGAATATCCACCATATAGAAGTGAGGAAGATTATTTCAAATCATCGCTCGAAAAGGGAAAGAACAAATATTGGATGTGGATGGATACATTAACCAAAACCCCAAGAAGAATATGAAATGTAAAGAAAATTATTATTTTGATAGAACAACAGCCAAATGTTCCCTTCATGATTCTAGGAAAGATATTGGGTCTCCTAAACATCTGATTAAACTTGTTTCAATCTCTTATAAATAGGGGGAGTCCATCAAAGATCATGCGTACAAAGAGGTATGTTAGATAGGGGAGGATGATGATGTGAGTTGTGATGTTTTTTCTAGATGGAGGATAAAGATGAAATAACACATCATAAATATCTTTATCGTCAGAATTCAGTTGACACATACATTGAAATCACAAATCAAATGTACACACAAATTTTTGATGAATACAAGAAGAATACTAACTTCACCATTAGAGACATACCATGGGTTTGATCTTCTTTAGGATCTGCTGATGATCTCTGGTTTTTTTTCCACTTTTGTCTTGCCATGATTCTCTTAAGATGGAAGATTATATTTTTGTAATATTATTACGAGATAGTTCAAGATTAAGGCAATCTCATTTTTTATCATGAGGCCTAATGCTCGAGTGTTCTGGGGCATGAACCTCTGGTTCCCTCCGCACTCTTCTATCATTTTATGTTTTATTGTGGCCTTGTATTGTTTATGCAAGCTGAGGCCACATGGTTGTGGGTGGATGTGGTCTATCCGACATCATCATGTAGTTTATAGTTGTACTTTTACTTATTCTTACTATGGATATCCAAAACTTTGACGTAGTACATCATATAGTGTCTGTTACATGTTTTTGATGGTGAAGTCTCTTCCAAAGTCATTTTTCATTTTAGGTTATCCATGAATATTGATGCTTTACTGCTTTGTTTTCAATCACTGGCCAAGATGGATGATGTTTCTCAGTTCATGAAAACCAAGACTTTGATGCTGCATCAAGACTACATTGAGGCCTTGGTGCTTGCTCGGAGCTGCTATACTTTGGCATGAGGTTATTTCTTATATGAATACATGCTGGTTTTGTTGATCAATTTGTTATGGGTTTTTGTTTGAGGCTTTTTGATACATCATCATGTGTTCCTCTCATTTTTTATTGGTGTAGGCACATTACACCTAGAGCATGTATTGTATCACTATTTTTTAATAAATTTCTTAGGGTCATGAATTGGATGACCAATTCATGTATTAGTTTGTCTTGAAAAATAGTGGCAACACATACATGTATGATAATGTATCCCTACAAATCCAAAATCCCTAATAATGTAAAAAATAATGTAGTGTTCCCAATTAATTAATTATATATATTATAAATTTTCCAGATCTGATATCTTTGATTCAACGTCATTACAATTGTTTTATATAATTTATCCAATAAAAAAACACGTATTTTTATTTTTAATTTTGTGTTTTTAATTCATTGAATATTTTAATTTCATAATTAAATTTTTAATATTTAAGAAATTTAATTTTATAAAATGGATAAAAAAATTATATTAGAATATGAAACATTCATTTTGATTAATTATAGGTATTTTTTAAAGGATTGATCATTCCGTGAAAAATGAAAAATACCATTTTAATTAAAATATTCATTTTATTTATTGTATCAAACATGTATCAATATATATATGATTTTTTATTTTAAAATTATACGGCTTTAAATAAAAAATGTATATAATTCTATAAAATGTACCTTATTATTAATTTTTAAAATCATTTTTGGATAAAAAATATTTTTTTTGAAAAAATAGATTTTCACATAATATTGTGTTTCTATATCAAATTAAATTAATTAAAATTTTAAAATAAATATATTTAAAAATGGATTATTTTTTTATTCTGATGATTAAATTAATTCATGATTTCTATACATTTTTTCCCATAATGAGAAGTAATAATCATAAAAAAGTATTACTATGAAAATTGGTAAAACATGGTAATTATAAAGAAACCAATATAAGATGTTCCCAAAATAAAATGTAATTCTAATTGAATTGTAATACATAAATTCTTATTACCTTAAATTCTAAATTATACTTTTTATCTGTAGAATTTGGATGATTTAGCTATTTATATTATTTAAATAATAAGGATGTCATCAAGACTTCTACTCCCCTAAAATGCAAAATGGAACCACATCTTTTCACTTCTCCTCATAATATGAGAACATTACGTTGAACATGATATACCCAAATACAACTATATCCTTTATTCCCACATTTTTCTGCTCATTGTATCACAAAAACACGAACCAAGAAATCATAATTTGTTTGAGAGTGGAGGTTTTAAAAATAATTTGAATAACTCTAAACTAATTTCATTCATGTTTGTTTCTTCTTATACCTCTTTCATACCCATAATATACCTAATAATAAAATAAAATCAGTATATATGATAAATTAAATATTATTATGTTTATTTTTGAAAAAAATTTCACCTATTTGTTTATCATAAGGGAAAAGAAAGCATATCCTGTGTGTACATGTAGACTATATCCACCAAAAAGAATGTAATTTTTTTCATCACCCACAAAAATATTTGGTTGTTGTGTTGTATTAAATTAATATTTATGATATTTAATTTTTTGTATTTTCCAGATATATTATATTACTTTACATCTTATCCTTAATTCTATTTTAAATGATATCAACCCTTATGCAGACATGTGGACGATCACCAACACCAAATGAAATGATTTTTTAATGTAATCATTAAATGTATAGTTATAGAATTTTATTTAACAAAAATAAATTATAATTATTTCATGATTAATATTTTGAAGGTGATTTATTAATGTATCATTTTATAATGGTCAATATATAAATATTACTTTATGATCATTAACTAATAATCTTCCAAATATCTGACATGAACAAAAATGATTTAGTAACTATATAGTGCATGTCATAAATGAATTAAGATGTAAAATAACAAGTAAACAAAAAATAAAAGGTTTTCAAGAATCTAAATTAATTTTATATGTTCTTTAAATTAGTGTTTATTTATTTATAGGTATATTGTGAGTTATACTTGAGGTAGTGAATTTTACAATATTTTTTTTAATGTATTAATGTTTTTATTATTTTAGTCAATCATATTGATGATCATTAAAATAATTAGGTTCTGTTATTAATATTAATAAATTTATTTTTCATATAAATTTAAATCTATATTTAAATTTATTTATAAAGGTTTTAAAAGAATTCATTTTATTATTTTCTAAGTTATTTATTTATCGTTATTCTATAATAGGGTGAAAATAATATTTTTTATTTTATATTCCACGATCAAAATTTACAAATATTCAGAACACAATTCATTAATAATAATCTCTTAATTTTATTAAATATTATTGAATGAATAATTTTCCCATTATTATGCAACTTTTTTATTATTTTCAAATGAAAAATGATATTATCATATTTTTTGGAAGCTAAAATTTATTTATGAACATATGTTAAATAAAAGTAATATGATATTTTATTATGAATGTGAATAATTTTATGTATTACTTTATTTTTTTATCTTTTATAGTCTTCATTATGATGGGTCGTATCATTATAAAAGTCTAATGTGTATAATAATTATTATTTTTCTCTTTGATATATATGTTAGAATTAACTAAGTATTGTATTACATTTGTAATAATTATTTTTATAGTTATTATAAAAATGATTCAAAAAAATATCCCAATTTTCCAAAATTAATATTATATTCATTAAAAAAAATATTATGGTAAAGTTTTTATTTCACAATTTGTGATCATGAGCTTTTATTTATAGAAAATTTTATCCCTTTTAAGGGTGAAAAGTATGTTTTCAAAAAACATAATTCATGAGCACTCATATTTATAATAAATACTTAGTTTCATTATTTGGACTTTAATAATGACTATATGAATTTTCATAATAATTTTTAGGATTTTATTTTGATTTGAGGGTATGAAAATTTTTAATTTGAGGTCAAGGTTAATAAAATAGAATAAAAATTTTCTATTAATATTCATCATCATCAAAGTAGCCAAAATTATTTTTCTAATTTAGTATCCTTTATAGAACATTATTTTTTCATTTAATGTATTCAATTATTTTTGAATTTGATTAATGATATTGGGGAATGTAATGACCCGAATCCGGAGCCACTCAACTAGTGCCCCATACCCGGTTCACCACATGAACTCAAGCGCACTTACCAAACACCAGAGGCTGCCGACTAGTAGCAAGGGCCTTGGTGAGTCATTGGCGAAACTATGCCCTCATTTGGTAACATATACAAGGGAAAGGAAATAACAGTCAATAGTAAAAGAAGTAAACAACATACAATAAATGAAACTAAACAGTGGAAGAAATGAATATATAGTAATGATGATAATGATGCTGCAGTTAGAAGTATCTTTGGAAAACATAAAACACAACAACGTGCTGAAAGACAATTGAGAAACAAAGTACGAAAAGTAAACAGTAACTCTAGTAGCATCGCAAGCCTAAGCTCGGTCCTATGATCTCCACCTCCAACCAACAATCATGTACCTGAAGTAGAAGTTCCACAATCCGTATCCACACCTGCAACCATATAACCTGTTTGGGCCGAAAATCATGACCCAAATAGAGTGTGGGACTAATTTCAGTAGGCTACCACCACAAGATCTATGCTCTACTGTTAGTGAGTAATATAGAAGAAGTAATGAATGTAAAGGTAGTAATGAACTAGGATTTCAAAATTAAACAATCCTACTAATTTACATTCACATGCATTTAAAAATTAATTTATTCATTTAATTAAACAAACATGGAATCTTGAGAAGCTCTCTATTCCAAGGTAAACAGGTAACATAATAGGCATCAAAAAACTACCTAAACAAATAGGCATGCCAATAGATCCAAGGTTGTGCTTTGGCTTGGTAGACTAATCTAAACCAACAAAAAAGAACATTCACACTGACTCTCTAGGTTGCTCAAACTAGCTGACCCCTATAGTCAAGTAAATATAAAAAGGCATAGACACTCTAGAAAGCTCTCACATCGATTCCCATATCCTCTTGCAATGATAACAATAGACACTCTGAGGAAGATCTTATGTCTAATTCCTCTAGTGGTCTTGATATGTACGTAAACTAAGGACACTATTAGGAAGCACAATGTCTAATTACCTTAGGTCCTATGTATGAAACTAATTCAAACAGAACCCTTAGGGATGCACCTAATCGTCTATTCCCTCTTTGGTCTCCTGCACTAGGTTCTCATAGCCCTGAGTAGTCCAGTTGTGTGTAATCGATTGTCAGCAGCCCTAGGTAAGTTTAGAAACTACTTAAAAAAGATACAATGCTTAAAAAGAATGAAAACCGCAGGAAACAGATGCAATCAGTTATAATAAGAAATCTAGCAATTGCAATAGGGTTTTCCTTGCAGGCAAACTATTCCAAACAACGATAAACAGATACAAAGAGATAACACCCATGGGGTGATACTCAATCATGAAATCAAGAATATATTATTTTCAATTAACATTAATCTAACAATAAATATAAGGAAATTAAACAATAGAACCAAAATCACTAACCCAAAAAACCCGAAACACGGGAATCCGACACTTTGGCACAAAAACTCAAAGACATTCAATGTATGAAAAAAAACCACCTACCTCGATCCTAGGAGATTTATATACTTGAACCTAATCCCTTGAATCATCCTAGAACGAAGTAGATCTGAAAAAACGTGTTATAAGTTCAACCCACAATAACTCTCAAAACAGAAATAATTAGGAAACGTGGCCAAAGAAGAACCAAGAACTCACCAATGCGATTCTATTGCAACCGACGATGTTCGATTCGGATAACCGGTGAAAGATAGACAAATCAGAAAAGATTCAGCCTCCTTGGATGCTCTTGACGGAATTAGGAAAATAAGAATATGTAAATAAGGATTAGACATGACCTCGTTATGTTTAACTAAATTAAAAGAAAGTACACGGTGTGTACTTCTGGAGTACACGGCGTGTACTTACCTTTTTTGTACTCCGCATTAGGTGTCCTCCAAGTGACCCATACAAGGCCATGTATTTGGCCATGACACGGCTAGCACACAGCTTCCACTGGCATTAAAGTACACGACAAGTAATCCTAAAGTACAGATTGTGTACTCCCAAAATTTCCAGATTTTCCCCTTTTTCCCAAAAACAACCATAAAAAGAAAAACACCCCTAAAAAGAAGATTTGGGTTCTTAAAAACTTACCCCCTTAATTAAATTCTTCCCAAATTTCCATAATAAGGGGGTGAATATGAAAATTCAAACAACACTAGCCACTATGATCGCATACCGGCCTCCCTCTCCCAAGTCTCGTCCTGTACACGGTCGTGCTGCCATAGCACCCATACCAGAGTAACAGACCTTCCATAGAGTACCTTTTTAATATGATCAACAATCCTGATAAGAAGTTCCTTGAATGATGTATCCTGCTCCAGCTCAACCTCCTCTGGTTTAAAAACATGAGATAGGTATGATAAATAGCATCGAAGCTGAGAAACATAGAAGACGTCGTGCATAGTCTGGTACCTCTGAGGTAACTGCAACCTATAAGAGACCAGCCCAACTCTTTAAAGAACCTCAAACGGACCGACATATCTCGGTGAAATCTTACCATGTCTCCTGATCCTCTTGTTTCCAAACCTCTGGGTAACACACAAGAAAACATGATCTCCAATCATGAACTCCAAAGGTCGTCTCCAATGAGAAGCATAAGATTTCTGCTAAGACTATACAGTAGCCATCCTTTTCTGTATCAACTACACATATTCTATGGTCTCATGAACAAGATGATGTCCCAACATAGCTGCCTCACCAGCCTCTATCCATCATAAGGGTGATCTCATGGCCTACCGTACAATGCCTCGTAAGGTGCAATCTGAATAGTTTGTTGAAAACTTTTATTGTAGGAAAACTCCACTATAGGTATATGTCTCTCCCAAGAACCTACAAAATTCAGGACACATGCTCGTAGCATTTCCTCTAGCACCTGAATCATGCGCTCTAACCGGCCATCTATCTAGGGATGGAAAGTTTTACTCATAAGTACATGTGTACCCAATTACCTATGTAGCCCTTTCTTGAAATGCGACGTAAAGTGGGCGTCCCTATCTGATATTATAGTACTCAGAAACCCAAGAAACTGTACAATCTCACGGATTTACAACTGTCCAATCCTATCATCATTGAAGGTCTCTATAATCGGCAAGAAGTGAGAAACCATCTTGAGCCTGTCAATGACAACCCATACCACATTATTCCCTCGAGGTGATCTCTGTAACCCTATCAAGAAGTCCATCGTGGCATCATTCCACATCCACTCGGGAATGGGTATATACTGTAAAAGCCCCGATGGTTGCTGGTGCTGCGCATTCACCTGCTGAAAGGTGGACCACCTCATGATAAAACCTGCAACATCATTCTTTATACCTGGACACCAATACTGGTATTGTAGATCACGATACATCTTGGTGATTCCAGGATGAACTGCACAAACTGAGGAATGAATGCCTGACATCATCTCCTCACGTATATCTGCTAGCACCCACACACATCCCTGAAAACCCATGATCTTACCCTCACCTACAGTCCATCTGGGAAGAGGGTCCTCTCCTGACACGCTTTCTCGTAGGACTAGGCCTTCAGAATCTAATAGCTTCCTCATTCGAACTCGTTCAAGATGGGTAGAGGTAACAACTACAGAAGAAAGAAAATTCCGACCCTGTCTGTCGTGCACCTCCAAATGCATTTCAGAGAACAAATCCACAAGCTGACACTCGTTGCTGGCCTCTTGAACTACATGTATTGGTTTCCTCCTTCTTAGTGTGTTAGCCACAACGTTTCCTTTCCCAGGCGTATAAGCAAGCTCAAAATCAAAAGACTGTATGTACTCAACCCACCTCCGTTGTCTCAGATTCAAGACATCATGCATGAAGATAAACTTGAGTCTGGTCAGTATATAACACAAAATGCTCTCCCAGAAGATAATGTATCCAACAACGCAAAGATTGATCAACTATAGCCAACTCCATGTTGTGCGTAGGATAGTTCCTCTCATGTGGCCTCAACTGCCGAGATCCATATGAAACAACACGATCCTCCTAAATAAGCACTTATCCATACCCGATGCCAGATGCATCATAGAAAACAATATAACTCTTTCCCGGCAACAGCAAAACTAAAATCAGTGCTGAAGACAGTCTTCCCTTCAGCTCCTAAAAGGCTGAATCAAAGGGTTCTGACCAGACATACTGCACCCCCTTCTTAATCAATCCCATCAACGGCGCTGCTAATCATGAGAAGTCCTGTATAATCCACCTGTAGTAACCAGCCATCCCTCAGAAACTTTGTACCTCAAATAAATTCATCGACTGCACCTAGGTAACTACTTCTCTCACCTTCTCTAGGTCTACTGATACTTCTTTCTCTGAGATGACGTGAACCATGATGTGAATCTCATCCATCCAAAAGTTTCTCTTTGAGAGAATATCATATAACTGATGCTCCCTCAGTGTACTAAAAAGTATCTCAAGATGGTTAGAATGGTCGTGTCGAGTGTAAGAGTACACCAAGATATAGTCCACTAAAACCACCACTAATGAATCCAAGTAAGGATGGAAAAACTTTGTTCATCAGCGCCATGAAAACTGCTGGTGTGTTCGTGAGACCGAACGACCTAACCAAATACTCCAATAGAACATACCTACTACGGAAGGATGTATGAGGTATATCAGATGGTCTGACATGCAACTAATGATAGCCAAATCTCATGTTGATCTTCGAGAACACTCTCTCTCCTCAAATATGATCATATAGGTCATCTATCCATGGCAATGGATATCAGTTATTGACCGTTAACTGGTTTAGCTTTCGATAATCTACACAAAGACATAAATTACCATCTTCCTTCTTTGAAAACAGAACGGGCGGACCCCAAGGAGAAGGACTGGGTAGGATAAAACCCTTTGTCTGCAACTCCTCCAACTGCTTCCTGAGCTCCTGTAACTCAGGTGTAGCCAACCTATAAGGAGTTATGGATACAGGTGCTTCTCCTGGAACAATATCAATAGAGAAGTCTACCTCTCGCTCTGGAGGAAAACATGAAACGTCTTATTGGAAAGAAATATGGAAAGAGATCTACTACCGGAGGAAAATGTATCTAAGAAGTCCCCTAATCATCCAGATATATGCTTGTAATCTGGGCCGTAACACCGCCCAACCCATGATGCTCTGGTCTAGCTCTTCTCACCTGGACATCCCATTCTCCCTTGTAAAGTAATGACCAGCCCTCCGGTGATGTGAAACTCAAACTACAGTGAGAGCAATCTACAAAAGCCTAGAAGAGAAGTAACCAGTCCATCCCGAGAATGACATCATAGCCTGTCATCTCTAAAACATAAATATTCCACAAAAAACAACACCCACCGACCTCAAGGGGGATGTCTAAGCACTAATACATGCTAGCAGTTCTAATTTCTAAGGGAGTGCATAACGTCATCATATCCTCAAAAGTATAAATATTAGGTCTATGGCGTTCCAAAGTATGCATTAAAATAAAGATAAGAGAATCTCCCATATTGAAAAGTGAAGAGGCTAAAACTAAGTCTACTTAAATCGTACCTCGAACTGTAGAAGGTCCAGAATCCTGATCCTGATGAATATGCTCTACCAAAAAAGTTTGGCATGCACCACAGACCTGTGTAGCAGCTTGAGATCCCTGAGCTGACTCTCCCTGAGCCAGACCACTATGTCCATAGCCTCTACCCTAGCCAGAAAGACCTGAAGAACTCCAGCCCCCATTCTGCTGTAGAACTGGTAATCCTACTCCTATACGCGGAGTCGAAATTTATCCTCTTTCACTTGCTGCTGGAAGGATAACCTTGATGAAACACTACAGATGACCTATCTTGCTGCAAGATCGGCACTCCAATGAGTCTATCAGGAACTGAGGCTTCTTATTCCTTCTGTTTCCTCACTGATAGCTAACCACATGGTTACCATAACGAAGATCCCGTCTACCAGAAGGAATACCTCACATCCTCGAGACACCTCGTTTAGACTCTCGGTGTCCCATCCTACTGTCTATCTAAAATGAATCAACCCTGGATACCGAATCACCCTAGTCCACATCTTCAGTCTCCCTCATATTTCACTCCGTGATAAGCAACTGGTTTACTATCAGAGTAATAGAAATCAACTGAAATATGTTCACTTGTGATCTGATGTCCGGTCTGAGGCCTTCCTCAATCTTCCTCGCTAAAAACAGATCGTCATTCCCCAGAACTAGAGTGAAATGATATAACTTTTTGAAGCAAGAGGAATAATTTATAATTGTCAGAGTAACCTCTAGTAGGATCATTAACTCTCTGGCTCTGTCAACCCTCAGCATCGCTGGGTAGAAGTAGTCATATAACTTATGCTGAAACTCGTCCCAAGCCATAACATGTTGGCTCCCTTCCTGCGAAACCACATCCCACTATCTCTTAGTGTAATATCACATCATATAAGTCACTAGTTTCACACTCCTCTCTGGAGGTGCCTCCAAGTACTCAATGATTGATAGCATGGATTCTAGCCAGGACTCCGCAGCCTATGGTCCTCCGTCCCCAGTGAACGTGGAAGGACACTGCTCCTGAAAAACCCGCGTCAGCACTGCCATAGACGGGGTAGGATACTGAGCTCCCTAGAAGGTCTACATTAATCTCATTAAACCCTATCTGAACCGAATGTTGGCACCAGTGTCTGGAATCACTACAGGTTCCATGTTCGGAATGATAGGTGGAACTAATTGTAGTCCCTAATCTTCAGTATCAGGCGTACGGTCACTGCCTTGCAACTGAAGGAAAACTAGAGGACATCATGGTGCCATAACTATGGAAGATAAAAGGCACACCTCATATTTAGGATTAAAAGGGACAGAAAAACTGAAGGCATAGGAAGGAACATGGAAAATAAGGCATTCACGTTATGCCAAACATGACTACACGGCGTGTTCTTTAAATACACGATGTGTTCCCTTTGGTATTCCACAAGGGTGTGTACTTCTACCTAACATGGTCATGTAACACACCAAATACACGGCGTGTTGTCCAAATACATGACGTGTACTAGAATCATATTCCTTACCTGAGTGCTTCTACACAGTTAAGACACATGACTCCTCTAAGACAATACTACATGACGTTTTCATAGAAGACACAGTGTGTACAAGACATGCCTTACCTAGACCGTGTTGTTAGTGACATGGCATGACACATGGCCAACAATACAAGATGTGTTTCAGAAGGACACGGTGTGTATGAGGAAGGTTAACACTGACCTGTGTTGTTTGTGACATGGCTGGGTACCTAAGTCATACTACACTGCATGTAAGATTCAGACATGATATGTATGAGAATGGATAACACAACCCGTCTTTTTCGTGACACGGTCGGGGTACATATATCATACTACACGACGTGCTAAACTAGTACACAGCGTGTTTCTACATGATTTTTCAGGACCCCATGTTTCTGCTCACAAAGTTAATGACACGGTTGAAAAACTACATGGGGTGTATTAAAAAAATACATTCTGTGTATTCTAGATTTTTCTGGGTAGTATCTCAAAAACTACTCTGATGCCCAGAAAACACAGAAACAAGAATTAATGTGCAAAACTCTGATCTGTGAGGGCCCATACTCCCCACGAATAAAAGATTGGCATCTTATACAAGTTATACCAATGCAACCATGGAATGATCCACCAAATTCCAATCCTCGAGGGCCCATACACCTATAAGACCAATGTTTTTCATCCATGTTAAAGAATATCTAAATAAAAGATACCCTATTAACATAGCAGATATTCTAGCACAACAGCTATCAGAACAATAAGCATATTCTATCACAAATTCTATCGGAACAACATGTAATTTATAATGCAATTTAAATGGCATCGAAAAATACATGACATGTGATTTTCTATGAAGTGACAATATGATGCATGAGATGGCATGCCCTCATCTCATCAGGTTCCAACAAAATAGAACCACAATAATATAAATAGTAACAGAAAAACACAAGTGCACCACTCGACAATGAAGTCAATTAAACAATAAAATTTTCAAAACTCGAAAATTGCAATATTCGAGGTAACCTGGATTTTTTCCTGTACACGGGTTCTAGAACTCCCGGGCATAACTATTTACCATTTAACTATTCCATCCTATCCATGTCTAATGTCACTAAATATTAATTCAATAGAAAAGAAAAGAAACTCCTCTGATACCACTTTGTAACAACCTGAATCCGGAGCCACGCAATTGGTTCCCAGTACCCGGTCGCCACATGACATCAAGCGCATTTCCCAAACACATCGGAATCCAGCACTTTTTCACAAAAAATCAAAGACATTCAATGTCAGGAAACAAACCACCTACATCGATCCTAGAAGATCGATATACATGAACCTCGTCCTGTGAATCATCCTAAAATGGAGTAGATTTGTAATAACATCTAAAAAGTTCATTCTACGATAACTCTCATAAAAGAAAGAATTAGGAATCCCGACCAATGAAGAACCAAGTACTCACCGCTATGAATTTATTGCAACGAACAAAGTTCGATTCGGATAAAAGGTGACAGATCAGAAGCTTCGAAAAGATTCAGCCTCATTAGACACTCTAGACAGAATTAGGCGAAGTAGAAGATAGAAATTAGGATTAGACGCGACCCAGATCCATTTAACAAAATAAAAATAAAGTACACTGTGTATACTTTTGGAGTACACGATGTGTACTTTTTTTTGTACACTAATTTAGACCGACTCCAAGTCACCCTTACACAGCCATGTGTTTGGCCATGACACGGCCAACCCATGTCTTCCAATGGTATTGAAGTACGCGGCATATACTCATAAAGTACACGGTGTGTGCTCTGAAAATTTCCAGATTTTCCTCTTTTTCCCAAAAACTACTAGAAAAGGAAAAACACTTCTGAAAAGAAGATCTGGGTTCTTACAGGGGAACTATATATTGTTCTATAATTAAATTTTGGTGATTTTTCATAAAATGAACAAATGAGTTTTGAATGGATTGGGTGTTTATATTTTAGATTTCCATTTTTATGAGGAAAATGGGAATTTAGTGGATATTTACATATTAAATTTTATGAGTTTGGAATATGTGAAATATACATAATTCATTAGACCTATAAACAATATGGTAACAATAATTTTATAAAACAAATTTAAATAAATCACATTTTTATTGGTTGATAAGGCATGGGTTGTTATACATCATCCAAACTAAGTGATATCTAATATTAATATATTGTGGAACCTCTAAAAAAATTAGACCTATATACATGATGATGATAGGTTATGAATGGTGTAAGAATACATAGCTAGTATGATTTGACCAATGATTTTATTAAATTACATCAACATATTACTTAATAAATTCTATTATGAAATATATTTAAAAATATACTTTTTGAATTAATAAAAAATTTATAAAAATATAATCCCATTCCATTTATAATAATTTGAAAAACATATGTATATTTTTTAATACTACTATAAAATATCCACTAATAAATGAAAACACCATTAAATATATGAAATGTTGATTCTTTGAAATGATAAAAACCAAATTAAATCATTTTTCCATCATTTCAAAAACTTTAATGAGAACTCATTAATAATGGAATAATTTAACATTTATTTGAATGGAACAATAAAAAATAAATCTTTAAATTATTTTTTCAAACCAACACAATAATAAATTAACAAAGAACAATACCAAGGGACCTATTAAATAAAATAAATTATTAATTTTACAAAAATTGTTCTATGACAAGATATACACAATGATATATATAAAATTAATTTAAATATTATATATATAGATTTAATTAAATAAAAAATGTAATGGAAACCCATAATATATAATGTAAAATCACATTAATGTAATTATAATCTCAATACCAACATTGGATCTATAATGCATAGTAAAAATTTTCACAATCCACCAAAATAGCGTAAACTGACCTCATCAAGGGAACCTACATATACCTTGTGCATAAAAAAAATAGAGGTATTATAGAAAAGATGTTATAATACTTAAAATATAGTATATAATGATCTTAAATATAGTTACTAGGGTTCCAAATATTTAATGAATTTCCATGTGAGTAAATAATGATATGAAATATATAATTTCCTTCAGTAGAATAAAAAATATCTAACATCTCCCCCACCCCATCACTTTATGTAGACCATTTAACTAAATAATATAAATAACTACTAAATTAAAAACCACATGTGGTGTGGAACAAGAACACAAAGAAAATCAATAGGGTCTTATATCGCATCTTTCTACAAAGTACCAAACATGACATTTAAAGAGATCAAAGATATAATGATATTTCATTTTCATATAATAAAAAATTTATTTTATAATATCCATTTGTAATCATTTTTTGGCAACACAACCTCATAAAATATTTCTATTAAAAATAGATTCATGCAATTAAAAATGCAATAGGGTGAATAACCATATATTTTTAATCCATTCTATTTCAATGAGCCTCGTAGTAATTTCTATAGATTCATGAATTGGGAAAATAGTTGATTAAAGACTTATTAAAAAAATACATAAATAAAACATTGTATGAAATGTATAAAATTCAATAAACCAAATTTAAAATCTATAATAAATTCATATATTATGAAACATTAACCAAATTTAATAAATACCTATAATAACCATGTTAATTGATAAAAAATCAGTAACATAAGAACAATAACATTATTCCTAATGGAATCAAGTCATAACGTGTCACCTTATATGAAAAAAAACATAACATTAAATTAAAATCAGTTAATCTTATGAAAAATCTGATAATAACATTCACAAATATATTAATCCATTCGAGAGTGAAGATTGAAATTATAAAAAATGTTTTAATGAAGTAGTCAACATCCCAAAAAATCTATTCCCAAAATTTATTCCAAAACCCAACATAAAAAACATATTAAAGAGACCTATGGTTCCAAAACATTGATAGGACCTCTGAGATATCATTAAAGGGGGATTGAAATTCCCTTTATCCCTACTCATAGAAAATATAATGTCTATCTACTTTTTTGAATTGGATAAGAAGTATCAAATAATACTGACACACACCTAATTTCACATCCAACGTGGTCTCGTCCAATTAAATATCCTAAAACATCATTAACCTTGAAATCATCAATTATTTCTATATAATTTAGAATTCCTATAACCCTTCCATGTTATTTCACTATATTAGTTAATCCATGATCTATAGTAAAATGTTTTTGATCACGATTATTGAATTGGATGATCTGTTCAATAAAAAAGAATGTATTGCATCTACCATTCCATTATGTGTTTTACTATAGTGTGTAGAATTAGGGAAATACAATATAAAAAATAATTACCATAAGTTACATTTATATAATTTATCTTTTTAATATCTATTCACTATTCTACGTGGAATACTAGGGCTAACAATCGATATAGAAAAAATGCATGTGCCATTGTTTATACCACACTATCAATCATATTACTAATGGAAAAAATACACTAACGTAACTCTATCTTAAGAAATATCGACATCCATAAATTGTAGATGATAATTTTTTATATTAAACCCACTCACATCAAATTGATTTTCTAAATCCCCTTTTTACAAAGAATGTACCTGAAAAAATAATAATCTTACAACAACTAAAAAACTAACATTTGTAAACAACCTCAATTCATTTTAATCCCAATGATATAATTTTAAATCTATAATAAATATTCTATTCATTGACCAATATATGTGGAACCTAATTTTAATGATTTTACCACAAATCAATCGTTTATTTCAATTTTTACATAGTTTCCATATAGAAATCATCAAAATTATCATATATATGTTGACAAGAAAGATGTGTCTAAATAAAATTACCCACAACAAGTGTATTTAGAACATCTATTTTATTATATTATCCATTTTCATCTAAATAAAACCATTAATATATCTGGATATAAAATGTGCCTTTGTACATCATAAAAAATCCATATCTATATTTATAAAACATCATTAAAACCCCAATTAATTCACATACGACTAGTGAGAACTACTTTTAAATAAATTTAGAATTATAAGAGGTTAAAATAGAAAATATAGAAGGGAAGCATAGTTATAATATATATTATCAAAATGTATGATGACTCATATTCCAAACATAAAATTATCCCTCTAAATAACTCAGAACCATTCCTCATAGGCTTCACATGTGACACTAGATCTTATGATATACCATTATTTCTCTAGTAAATCTTCAACATTTACAAAAAAATTCAAAACTATCTAAAGAATCACGTAAATATATTCCAAAGAATCAAAATACCATTATCATGAAACAAAATATATCACAATAAATCATTAATGAAATAAAAATCCATGGTTAATGTCCTAACTAAACCGGGAAATATAATTTTTCAAATAATAAAGAGCTACCTCAAATATCCTTTCACCAAACTCTTAACCCTTGACAACATATCTATGATGAAATCAACACAAAAAATAACGAGAAAATATATCATGAATATAAGCCTTCTAAATCCATAGTTCACTATATAATACTATCATGAAACAACCTAGTTAGTCCATCAACATAACCCAACCTAGCATGAGAAAATTGCTGAATGTGCATTCAAATCCAAAATATATGGAAAATAGTTCTTATAAATCAATATATTCACATTCAAAATGGTTTTAATATACAATAAATGTAATTTTATAGTGTATTATTATATAGGAATAAAGAAATTCATTATTTATTCATTCGATTTTCCTACCCTACAATATTTGATGACACATGTAATTAAAGGAATCCAATTATTCCTAACTATCAAATATGATCATACATTTTTATATATACACACACTATCATCCTAAATAAATTCACAACAATGTAAAACATGTGAATCCAAAATACATTTAAAATATATTTAATGTGTGAAAATACTAAAAGATATTAGAAAATAAAATCAACTCATAACCATAGCACCTGAACCACTCAATGAAATATATAATTTTTCAATGTATTTAACTCACATATCATCATAACAAACAATATCTACACTAAACTGAGCCCGGTTATAATTTAAATCAATAGTGTTTCATGAATAGACAAGAGTGTGTCTATAGTGGGTGATCATATAGTGCTAATACTATCCCATCATATCTTCTCTAAAATTTATTTAAAATAACATATTTTAACTACTATTTTGAGATATAGCAGAAAAATATGGGTTTAGATGTCAGAAAACTTTATGAAAATAGAAATTATAGAACATAATAATAATTAAAGATGTATTGTCTTATTTTATAAAGTCAAATGAACGTAAATTCTTATTATTTGAATTCACATTGATGATTCTAATGAGTGGTACATTGATATTATAAAATCAAAAATAAAACCCATTTCTTTTCATTTTGAATCCATTAATGAAAACCAATTATTACAATAATCATATATGTTTTATTTTCATTACATTTACCAAAAAAAATTATTTAATTAAATAATTTTGAAAAACAAATATAATTGAAAAAAAATTATTTTAATTTTCACCATTATTTCGAATAAAAAAACATCAAAAAATGGTTCCACATGGGTAATAACATGAGATTATGGATACTTTAAATCAAAAATAAATTTGATGAAAAATGTCACCCACAACACCTTATTAAATCTATAACTTATAAAGCTAATCCAACACATATTATAACTGAATGAAAATTACAATAATTAGTAAAAAATTATAATATTCAATTAAAATGATTACTTATTATTAGTCTCTTTGATTAATATTTTTAAAAGCATTACTTTTAATGAATAATTTATAAAAAAGTGTATATTATGATTCCATACAAAATTATGTTTAATAATGTTTAAAATATTATTAAAATAGTAAATATTTACGTTTGGAAACTATAATTTCAATATTAAATTTTATTAAATAATATTAGTTACACAAGATGTTTAATAAGCCATTTTTAGAAAAAAGTGTTATTATCTTTTATTATTTAAAAAAACTAATACATAAATAATATAATATTAATTATATAAAATTAAATTCATGTTTTAATATATTATATTAGAACTATCATATGGTTAACTAATAGTATTTTGTTTAAAAAAATTGTTTTGTTCAGTAAATAGTGAAAAATATCGTTTTAAAAAAAACACAACATCTATGGAATTATTAGAATAAAATTTTGAATATCAAAGTCATGAATAAATTATCAAAAAAAATATAATAAAAATTAAAATTTTATATTTTATATTTAAATTTATAATCCAGTATTTTAAATTTTAAAAGGTATGTTATATTTCTCCTTAAGACCATTATTTTTAACACTTTATACATTTCATATTTTAATTATTTTCTTAAATTTATTTATTTAGTGATGAAAATATATTCAAAACATAGATTCATTAGGTCCATGACATTAAATAAGTGCCATTTTATGTTTTCATGAAGGATAAGTAGTCCTCTATAAAAACTAGTTACCAAAGAGGGTAAAAAGGAAAAAATGAATATAAGTGTAAAAGACCTAAAAAAATGATTAAAACATATGTGAGAGTTTGTTATATATACCATGAAAGACCCTATCACATAAAGATTCAATTGTTTTTCATTTTTTCTAGAAATTTACAAATAATTAAGTCTCATTGTAAAATGTTTTGGGTATTTACAAATATTTCACCCCATTTATACTATAAAATGGGACCTCCAATGCTAACATTTAATCACAACAAAACCATTAAATGTGGACACCATAAATTCTCAAAAAACATATAAAAACTTATATACTCCCTATTTTTTTATTTTCATATCAAATACCATCCTTCAAAGGATTAACTTATTTTTGAAAATAATTTTTTTTGTAGTAAGGTATAGATTTCAAACGTATCCTTATTCATTTATAATTAATTAAGTCCCATCATTAGTAATAACATTTACATTAAAAATTATAATTTAATAAAATAAGTACTATTATTATACAATTATATTATCATATTATTATACAATTATTAATCATCATTCCCATTTCTAATAAGAAACAATATGCGAGTTCTGCAATATACATACTACCAAATACACACCACAACATGTTTTTTTTCATCCAATACATTACAAGGATATTGAAAATGTGGAAGTGAATATATAATTCATACATTTCAGAAATATTGATGATTATATTATAAAAAATATTAATATTCATTTTCCACATTTTATGGAAAAGGAAATCAGTTTCCAAGTGCTAAGTTAGAATACCACCTTTAAAGAACAATCGATTTCAGATTTTCATTTCATCAGTGCCTTAAATGGTTGGTCTTGATAAATATAATATGGAATAAATATTATTTAAATAATATTAATATAGTTTTAATAACAAAAATGGAATATCTTATTAAACATATGAATGGTAAACAATCCTAAAAAAATTTATCATCTTAACCAATCAAACTAACTAGAAAACCACTTATTAAATGTATGAAATTAATTAATAGTTGAGAATTTTTTTTATAAATTCTTAATTATTATGATATATAACACTAATATAAGTAAAATGAATTCATTTAAATAGTTTTATAAGAATATGGAGACTAATTAACCTCACCAACCACAATAATCAAGATATGTTCATATTGAGGATATTTTAACCACTTGAACATTGCAATGGAATTATATAATGGATGATTATGTGAGAATAATTTTATGTATAATATTATATAAATATAAACATAATGGGTTTTGGGGGATCAAATTGTTAAATATTTTACTCAATAATTTAGAAAACACCCTCCATAGAATAAAAATCACTAAAAACTTTCATTTTCATTTTCATATTCTAGAATAATGAAAATAATATTAATAAGTAAAATATAGAATTAGTGGAACATTATAATTAAATTAATATTTTAACTTAAAAAAACATGAAATTATGATTATTTCAATAATAATGAATAAGAACACTTCTATTGTGAAACTAGTTCAAAAAGACCAAGTTTTCCAACACCCAACATTGAATGTAAGTAACAACTATAAAAAATAATGTAGAAAATAATAATAATTCATGTTTTAAGAAGGTTATATATATTAAAAAATTACTAAAATATTTCATTAAATTTTTTATTTTTATATGTAGGAACATATAGTATATTTGACAAATAAGGGAAATAAGGTAATGTTTTTTCATCCTTAATATCTTTATTTTAGATATTATTTTTATTACTCACCCAAAAATTATGGTGATGAAGATTATTCAAATTTGATATATAATTCAATGAATTATATTTTAGTAATTTAATTATATGACTAATTAACATACCATCTGACCAATGGGTTTTGGTTAATTATTCACTCAAATCATAAGGCCCTAATTAACTTAAATTAAAATTCCATAATATCAGTTTATGTTAAATGTCCATGTTTATTTTAAATGGATAAACTAAAACTGAAACACCATTCTTTTAAAATCTAAACCTTATATTTCCAGATTTTATATTTCATTTTTTATGGGTTAATATTTATTTAAATTTATATCCTTCTTCTTTTTTTCCTTTTACATATTAGTATTAAATTTTTGATAATAAACCTATTTTAATTAATTAAATCATTTAATATTTTTTTTACTTTTTTTTAAAAAAAATTACCTCATATTGTTAAGAAATATAACAAATATTATTATATATTATTATAAAAATATTATATACTCCATTGAAAATTTATAATATAACACTTTTTTTATAATATGGTTTCTCAACATGATCTATTTTATCTTCTTCTATGGAGACACATCATTTATCCACATTGGAACTCTATTTGAGATAATATCTATATGTTTTCATGGTTTATAAAATAAAACCTATCTTCCTTAATAGAATTAATTTATATATATTTATATTAAAATGTTTTAAAACTATAGTATATATTTAATATTTCTAAAATTATTATTTCTCTAAAATTTATTTAATATATTATTCATGTTTGTCATTTTTAATTAACATATCCTATAAATGAAAACATATTTCATTCAAATAAAATCTCTCAAGTTGATTCTTTTAACATATTATGTAATTTCAAATTCTATTAGATAAATAAGGTGTCACATTCTTTTCTAGACCTAATAAATTAGGAAGTATAACAATAATTTTTCACCCAATGACATTAAACTATGAATACCATATTTACAAATCGTATGATTGGAATGTGTTCAGAAATATTTCGTGCATTGAGCTATTCGGGGAAATTATTTTCTTAAATGTATATCGTCTATCAATATTGTTTAAAATCGTTATACATTACTATCTTGATTTAATGGAATTTACATATATTTTCTCATTATTTAATCAAATACCCATTTATTTTCCCATGGTCTATCATGTTATGATTATTTATTTCATTTTGAATGATTTATTTTAAAGATTCAATTTTAAAATGATAATCAAAACGTTTTTATTCCATGGTATTAATTTTATATGATCATTGAATCAAATTTTTCATTCAATATTTTCTTGATTAAAACATTAACAAATGATTTTCTATAGAATTGTATATATGGATATTGATGGATTGTGTCAAATATCACACTGAAATGAAATGGTTATGTGTTTATATATCATGACATTGGTATTAAAGTGTATAAATTAGTATCTTATAATAATAGGAAATTGTAGTGTTTCTCATGGGCTCGTGAGTTCGTGGTGGTGGTTCCCCTGTTGCGGTGGCATCGAGTGACTTCATGGGCTTGGTTGTCTCGATGTTTCACATTGTTGTGCATCTGTCTTTCGCTCTACTCCTGTATGCTGGATAGGGATCCTTGGTGGAATGGTGTTGATCAAGCGACTGAGTTCCCTTCCTCTATGGTCTGTGGTATTTCTACTCGTTATCTACTATGTGTGTGGGTGGTTAATCATGTCTCCTCGAGAGATCGAGTTAGCGGTGATGGGTTTTTGGTTCTAGTTTTCATGCGGCTAGTGTTCGGGTGGCCTAATTTCACTCCGATTTCTTGGCGTTTGGGTTGATGGAAAAGGTGACTGGTTTTGATCCTATATATCTTACATCATTGAGGATTTTTACGACTAGTTGCTGGTCTGGAGATGTGTTTTGCGATTCTGTTGTCTGATTTTGACTGTAAGGTGTTGCATGGATGGAATACATGGATCCAAGGCTTCAGATGGATTCATCATTTAATTTTTACAGGTTGATTTCACTGTTTTTGGTTTTGATTATGATACTTTTTGATTGTGTTGGGGAGTTTATTTCCTCTGTTGGTCGCTTTGGTCAGGGATGACGATGACCTACTTTCTGGTTCTCGGCATAAGTGATAATGAGTGTTTCTTTCATAGTGACGGTGATGACGGTCACTGGTGAATCTCGCCGGCGACTCGGTTGTTGCAGAATCTCAGCCGTCTCAGGTGTGTTTCGAGGTAGGTTATGGTTCGTGGTGTTTCAGGGTTCGAGGGATCCCTGGATTTGAGGCCGATGCGTGGGTTCGTGTCCCGAGGCGTGGGGTTTGGTATTTCCCAATTTTTAATTCTCCTGATATAGGGATTTGTATTCTGGTTTTTGGTTTGTCTGTTAGGTTACCGGTTTCCCATAAACCAGATTTTTAGAAATTGAAAAAATAGATTCCAGGAATTCCATGACTGTTGACCTAATCATTATTGGGCATGATTTTATTATATAAAATCATTATACCAATATCATCAATTTATTCCCATGAATGATGTTAAATATTTAGTAATTATTATTACCCTTCCTGAGAATTTGATCTCAGCCCTATTTTAGTTCTATTTTCCTATGTTATGATGAAAAGAAAATTATGAAATTAGAATAACAATATCATAAATAAAAATTAGTGGTAGATGATGATTATATTAATTTATTATTTATTTGATTATATATAATGAAAAATTTCTAATTGGGTAAAGTAATTGAGTATTGTCAGTAAATTTTTTATAATAATTCATTAAAACTCTAAAAAAGGTCTTTGGAACTAATTGTAATAATATATTTGTCCTAATAAATCAAAATAGAAGATCGGAGTTTCTATAATACAAATTTTTTTTATTAAATATGTGTTTATATATGTTTTTATATTAGAATTTGTTTTGATAATATGACGGTTGATAAGATAAGATTAGTAATAATATCAAAAATATATATACCAATTTACTTTAGTATAGGAAATATTGATGTGATTATGAACAGAGAAACTTAATAAAAACCCTTAGGATAAGTATAACTGATATGTTTCTGGATAAGATAACATCATACAATTTTATGTGAATTAGATATTATATTGGGTTTCTACTAATTATATCCACTTATTGCTACTAAATGTGGATATAGGCACTAGAAAATATATATGTAGGTGTAAAAGATTATATAAATAGTTTATTTCTTAATAACTCATTATTTAAGTGGTCATCAACTAAAAGGATAAACTATAAACCTAGATTTTAATTATTAAGAGATTCTCATTGGGAAACCCCATTGCCTTCATAAACAATTATGACACAATTTTTAATAATTAATTAAATAGTCTAGCATAGGAAGTATGATAAAACATAGTTTAAATTAATTGTGGATGAACCAAGATAATTTTTGGGTGATCTATTTAATATCACTAATTTTAATTGATAATTAAAACCATCATTGATAAGAAATTATTATTATTTTTAAGTGAAAATATAATTCTCTATTAAAAATATATGAATAACTTATATAAGGATTTTGTTAATGGAAAAATATCATTTAACAACATGAAAAATTCTATGGATTTTTTCACTGTATGGTGGTACGATATAATGGGGTTCTGAGTCACATAAATCCTCTTCATAAAGAATGTAAAAAATATTAAATATATTATGCAATTTATGTGTTATTTTTCTAAAAAATAATTCAACATCATCTAAATGTTGTGCTATATGAGAAACATGATACTACAGTTATGTCTAGTATGTGGGGTTTAACCTAGGTGAGGCATAAATAATATGTGCATTGGTAATTTGTTCAAATATAGATATTTTTTAATTCATGTAATATATTTATTATGTATTCAATTTGAATTTTAATATTAAAACTAGAATCACTATTCATCTTCCATATTTTGATACCAAACTATTTTATGATACATGGGAGTTTGAAATCCTATTTTTTTCACTCATTTTCATTATTTCAATCACCAATGAATTACTCGTTGGAATTAAAACCATTTTACATTTTTATAGGAATTAATGGATTAAATTGGGGTTTTAAAATTATGATTAATGAACGACTTCTGGATTTGTATTTTAAATACATAAACCCTTTAGATGTTGTTATTTGCTGATTCGGGTGAGTTTGAGGACCATGATTTCTCATCGCATGTGGTTGGCGAGGGACACTTCCACTTTTGTGACATTCTTCACTGTTAACATTGAGACTTATGTACATGGTTTATATGTGTGGCTCTATGATGATGGGCTTTTATTTTGTTTTTTATGTTTATCTTTTTTTCATTAAATAATAAATTATAAAATTATTGAAAAATAGTAGAATTTAAATATAAAATAATTAAAACAAAAATATTTATATCTTCAGTTAACTAAATTTATCAAAAAAATATATTTTTCTTTCTGATTTTGGAAATGATAATATCATTTAATTTTCAATAATAATTAATCAGTATTATTAAAATATATTAATTTTGGATTATAATTGATATATATTTAAAGAATTATGAAAATATTGTTTTTTTAGATTATCAAACAATAATTCAAATATTATCAAAAAAATTAGTAAATTATCAAATTATAACTTCTATATTATCAAAGGATAATTTATAGAGTTAAATATATTAAATAATAATTTAATGAATTCATCATGGGATGAATTTTTTAAATTTAAAATTTCTTATTGGGATCTTATAAAATCATAATAATTTAACTTATCAAATGATAATTGCAGTATAATCAAAGGATAATAACAATATTTATCAAATAATAATTTTTATATTATTAGAAGATAAGTTATAGACTACAAATTATCAATAGATAATCATATGG
Source organism: Viscum album (assembly GCA_963277665.1). Taxonomy (NCBI): domain Eukaryota; kingdom Viridiplantae; phylum Streptophyta; class Magnoliopsida; order Santalales; family Viscaceae; genus Viscum; species Viscum album. The sequence goes on from OY728145.1 coordinate 1,646,991,474, forward strand.
ATTTTTTGATTAATAAATTAGGGAAATGATATATTATAATTAATTTAATTCATTGGAGGAAAATTATTTATATTAGCTAACAGTATTTGTGATTTTATCTAGAGATGAATTATTAAAATTTTCTGTAATGGTCTAGACCATCCTGGTATATTACATTCTCAAATCCAATGTCTTGGGTGGTCTAGGAGGCAATGGAAGATCATTTCTAGAGTTTTAATATTTTCTTGTTTTTCCATTAGTAGGTCGAGGTGATGGTAGGTCGAGGATGTCAGTTGGTTGAGGCGTTCATAGGTTGAGGCAACTGTAGGTTGAGGAATCTGTAGGTCGAGGGTGTTTGTAGACACTGGGTGTCAGTATGATGAGGCATCGGTAGGTCGAGGCGTCGTTAGGTCGAGGCGTCGGTAGGATGATGTGTCCTTAGTTTAAGGCGTCAGTAGTACAAGGTGTTGGTGATTTAGGCTTTCGAAGAGTCAGGGCATCATTGTATCATGGAATATATAGGTTAGTGCATTGTTTATTTAGGTCATTGGTGAGTTAAGGCCTCGGTAGGTTAGAGTTTTGGTGATTCAGGGAAACAGTGAGTCATGGAATCGATGAGTCAGGGTGTCAGTGGGTTTGGGAATCAGTGAGTCAGGGCATCAGTGGGTTAGGGTGTCGGGGAGTCAGTGTGTTAGTGAGTGCGAGCATCAGTGAGTCAGGGTGTCAGTGTGTTAGGGCATCAATGAGTCCGGCGTAAGTGAGTTAGGAATTTTTTGGTCACATTGGTTTAACAACATCATTGGGTCAACATCAGTGGATCAACATTGGTATCTCATTGTTGGTGGATCCCTATTGGTGGATTCTTGTTAGTGACTCACCCATCACTTACTCATTCCAGTTTTGCAGAGTATTTCCAGTTCCACCACTTTGACATTTTCCATGGAATTAAATGAATTAAAGTCTTGATTTAATATTTATTGTTACATTTCAAATGGTATTTATCTTCTTAAAAATCAAAAAGCCTCAATTGACTAATAAACTCTGTGGTATATGTTGGGATTCACCATTAATATACTTTAAAACTATTCCTTGTATATTTAGGATCCATTTTTTCTAATGATTAATATTTTCTTCCATTAATCCCTTCCATTTTCTCTTGGTGCACCAAGACCAATTTTTCCCAAAACGAGCCATTCCAATAGGTTGTATCCCCCTAATTGGTTTTCCTTAGAGTTTCATTATTTCATGACCATAATGCTTTGGCACAAGGAGGAGTTTTGGATGCCTATTATTCAATGTTGGGATTTATTTCATATCGCTTTAAATTATGTATCATGATGGGTGGATTTAATGATGACCCCTTGCGAGAATGGCCAAATCTAAATCTAATGAAAATAATAAGATGAAATATACTAGGGGTGGGATCACAATGGTAATGATTGTTTTGTTTTATCCATTATCTAAGATCCCTGTTTTATATCGCATGGGATGTTCTCTTTTGAAAATCATTCTCAATGGTGGTCTCTATTTTATGACCTCTCTTATTTCTGAATCACTACTATTATAATTGGAATCTAGTTATTTCCGTATGCATGGTTAATTTAATTTATTTCCTAGGATCGAAATTTTTTTTGTGATCACTCATGTTATAACTAGTAGAATTAATTATCGAGTGTTTCTAAATCTAAACAAATGTTTCCTTGTTTGTGTGGATGTGTGCTCTATGTGGTTATATTCATCCTTGAATCTATGTTGTCAGTTTGGAGCAATAGTTTGAGAGTGATTTTGTGTATGGGGTGGTACTGTGGGTGCGATGGTATCTCTGGTTCGAAGATTGATTGATTTTGGAATGGATGCACATGTTATGCAGTAGGGTAGCATCATGTGAATGGTTGGGTAATAGGGCTGTAAGACTAATTTGATCCATTATTTCATGTATTTTAGTGCTAGAATAGAATTCTTTACCATTTCTCTGTCATTAATTATTTTTCTTTGTCATTTGTTAGTATGTTTTCTCCCCCATATAATATTTGATGTGTCCGTTGTTACATGGGTAGTGATGGAATAAATAAATAAATAAATGCATATTTCTCACAAAAAATTGTTTAAATGAAGTGGTTTTGTGTATGCTTCGAGTTGTCACTTGTAATGAAGTGGTGTTCATTTAATGAATTTAAGAAGTGACTTCCAATATTAGTTGTGTCTTCATGTAGTACTAGCTGTAAAGGAGGGTTTTCATGGGAGGGTTGCATATTTGGATACCAAAAGGATGGGCTGAGTATTTTTTTTACCAATATGTATATAGGTTTAGTTCTGTATGTTTTCTGTATGAACTCCTCCTATGTTGAGCTCTATAAACTGGGAACCCCAATTATTATTAGGGAGGGTTCCTTTCCCAACATAATATTGGGAGGATGGATGGATTGTTATAGACATTACCCTTATCCCTATTCATTGTATTTATTTCCCATGACGTTACAGTAAAGATGTAATGTCTTGAGGATTATGAACAGATTTATAAAATTGGATGTGTGAAAGGTTCTTTGCGTCCCATTTTTTGTTATGAAAGGAGTATCTATTTTTGAGAAATACATGTGGTGGTTGTGGCACCTGTGTTTCCAGGTGGGATGTGTGAGGTTTTTGGCATAGGTGTGTATGGGTGGGTTGTGACCTTGGGTCATCAAGAAGCACATAGTAGTATCAAGATGTTCAATGTTAGGGATGCATAGTTAACTAGTTGGAAGTGGTATTTGGAAACAAAATATATATGTTCTTATTATTCTATTTTACATGACTTGAATTATTTGGTGAGCATAACTTGGTGCGGTTTGGGTGGATAGTAAACCTTCTTAGGTTCTTCTGAGTTTTTTTTCTTCCATGGGTATTAGAATGATTCTCCCACTTGTTCACATGTGTCTTTGGCTTTTCCTAGTGAGTTTAATTCTATAATCACACTAGTTGTATAAAACTATTTTATGGATTCCCAAGAGATGACATGGACCATGCTATACACTTCTATCTTGGATTACAGGGGTAGTTGTCGTGTCACTTCTTAGCTTTTCATTTGGTTATTACATTGGATTTTACATTTTATTTGTAGCTGTTTTATATTAATCATTCATATGAGATGGATTTGGATTTATGTATATTTATATCTTGGAGTTATTTTATGTCTATACATCTTATTTCTTGATCTTGGTTACTATAAAAATATAATGCCTCCTATTTTATGATATTTATATACCATTTGTTTTGGTCACCACCATGGGGCCTAATAGAGGAGGGACTCAGGGGGGTCATTATCACTCAATAATATTGTAAAAGGAGGGTCTCAAAATCTTTATATCCATTCCCATATCATGAATAATGTGGGTCATGAAAGAAAAGTATCAGAGGGGTGGTTGATGGATATGATGGTGTTTGGGGTCAGTTAGTGTGAGGATTTCATGGGTTGGTTGGGCAATAGTGTTAGATGATCTTAGTGCATGACATATGCCAGAGAATACCATCATGGAAACAAGATTTTAGAGACCCCCATGATCTAATGTAATGAACTTTAGCTTAACAAACTACTGAGTAAGGATACATCATTTGTAGGATAGAGACACTAGGAAATGTACATGCATCATAATGAAACATGTTCTTGTTTTTTAGGTGTTTTATGGAAAATTTTATTTAAGAAATGAGTTAAAATAAATCCTAGATTATATCCATACTACTTGATATTATGTGTATCTTGTTTAGAAAGAAGATATAGAAACATATCATCATATTCATTTTATATGAGATGTCGAGGATCAGCCTGTCGATCCATCCTAATGGTAGAGGGTTAATCAAGAGGAGGAGGAAAATATGTGCAAGAAATATCATCATAATTTTTAGAAATTGGCTCTATGAAAGTAAGAGGTATGTTTCTTCCATACAGAATCATAGAGTTAGATTGGGGTTCTAGTGATCAATTTTAGCTTGATCAAGGATCTGACGAAGTACTGGGTACCATTGGCTATTAGTGATATCTAGAGAGTAGTGCATCAATGTTGGGCACTTTACATTGGGAAGAGGAAGGTCGAGAATGTTTCATGGCCTGATATTGAGGAGTTTTAGAAATAATTCCTCTCTTCCACGATGATTGTCGACAAGAGGCAAGAGTTACTCTCCCTCCAGTAGAGGTGTATGTATGTTTTGGAATTGGGGTTCTACTTCATGTATCTGCTATGATTTTCTCTGTAAATAATAACGGATGAGGAGTCTTAAGAAAGATTCATAGAGGGAGAACTCTATACTTCTCTTTAGTAAGTAGTCACTCCCTTCACCCTATTGACAAACACAGTGGATCCGAACAAGGTTGAGGTAGTGGGATGGTTTCACTCATGATGTGTCCTTCCAAGAGATGGAATTCAGCCAAATTATTCAATGGGTAAGGTCATCAACAACAAGTATATAGCATTAGTGACTTCATGTTTTTGGATAATGGGGAGCATACCCCATTATTTTTAGTTTTGACCCTCTAGTTTTTACCATTTTTCCATGGGCATTGGGTCGATGTTTTCTTGTAGTGGAGAAAACATACACATTTGGAGAAAATAACTTGGTGAATCTCTGTATGTTGGATGTGGAAAGGTTCAGTACCTACCTCAGTAGTAGTTACCATCACTTCCTTTTTCATAGTAGTGAGAAAAGGCCACTATTCCACCTAGGGCGTATAGTGTAGGTTGAGGATATCCTTCGGGTGGTCCTCAGTGGCCTTGAACAAGGCATGGTAAGGGAGGTGGATGATAGTAAAGGGGAAGAGGAGATGGTAATGGGTAGTTTTAAACCACAGAGACAACAATTCCAGCAGGGCCAGAGATCATTCTAGATATGATCTGTTCATTTAGTAAGCATGTCTGTAATTTGTATGATTCTTGAGCTTCACACTCATTTATTGCACCCTGTTAAGAACATAAACTGGGACTTGGCATTATGTGACTTTATATGACCATGGTGATGAGTACACCAGTCGAATGATAGACCATCTTGTTTTTTGTTTTCTGGGGATGTAGATTAATTTTGGGGCCACATCAGTCCAATGGGGAACTCAATAATTTATAGATGCATCAATACAGTTTTATCCTTTGCATATATTGGTTATAATATGTATTTTATTTAATCATATACTACCTAAGAAGAGTCATGTTTCAAGATGTTAAAGGCCATTCTGCAGCTTTCTTTGGTGAGTATTGTTGTTTGATGGGCAGTCGGCATATGAAGCCTCTTATTTATTGTTATCTATGTTTTTAGTGAGATCGATTGTTGCTAGGATGGTGGAGGTTCCAGGAGTTATCGAAGTGTTTTTAGATGATTTTTTCAAGGTGGTTGTGACTCTATGCTCTGGATGTGACATTGAGTTTGGAATCGACATAAAACTCGGTGCTAGTATGATTTTTAGGGCTCCATGTCAGATGACACCTAATGAGTTGTGGGAGTTGGGAATTTCGATTTATTATATAATTAATAAGGGTTTATTCCATCCTAGTGTATCACTGTGGGTGCACTTTCCTTGCTTTTGGGTAAGGTAGATGGTGGAAACTGGTTTTTCATAGAGTACTAGAGACTGTATCAGGTAACTATCAAGAACTTATACTCTCTCTCAATGACAGATGATATTTTCGATCAACTGAGGGGTGCATGTTGGTTCTCTATGATCGATCTGCGGTATAAATATGAGTAGTTGAAGATGAGGGTCAGTGACATCCTGAAGATACCTTTAAGTGTTGGTATAGACACTTCAGGTTCATAATTATATCAGTAAGTGTTACATATGCACCATCTGTGTTCATGGAGATCATGAAATATGTATTTAGTGAGTTACAGGAATAGTTCATCAGCATAAAAATTGACATCATCCTGATCTACTTGATGTTAGAGGGAGAGTATACTGAGCATCTCCAGACTATAATAGTGGTCCTTCAGCACCATCATCTCTATGGAAAGCTATCCAAGTGCATGTTTTGTTCATGATATGTACACTTATACAGAAATGTGGTGTTTATGTAGGGTATATAATTAGACTCATCAACCGTCGAGGTAGTTGTTTCTTGGAAAACACCTAATACTATGGTATTGATTCCCAGTTTTCTCTACCAATTAGGCTACTACCAACGATTTGTACTAGGTTTCTCCTGAGTAGTAACTTCATTTATAGATCTAACAAAAAATGATACCCTTTTTGTTAGGTGAGTGGTTTTAGGTAGCATTCCACAATGGGAATTGAATGTTGGTTAGTTCTCTAGTGCCTAGCCTACTAGGGGAAGGGGAGATGTGTGATGTGTTTTGTGATTCATCCCATATGGTCTTTGTGTGTGTTCTAATGATGCAATGGGTGTAATATCCTATGGGTCTAGGTAGTTTCATCCCAATCAATGTAACTATTCCACACAGGATATAGAGCTATCAGTGGCTATTTTAATGCTAAAGTTGGTGTGGCATTACCTCATTGGGGAGAACATTTTGGTTTTCACAGATCATGAGAGCATGAGGTATATCATATCCTTGCGATATCTGAACATGATGTAGTAGAGGTGTGTGGAGTTTCTCTTGTATTTTGATTTTGACAACTCATATACACCATGGAATGTAAATTTCATGGCTGATGTGTTGATTAGGATGTCATAAAAGGAGGTAGTTTGGGGTTCTACGGATGCTTGAAAAGAAAAGGTGAAATTTTATTTCATTCACATAGAATAATGAATGGATGGTGGTAGATGATGCATGTTTCAGATAATAGTAGAGTTTCCCTTTAGGCAGCAAGTGCAGGAGTCTCAGTGTGGAGACTCAGAGGCCAAGGTGATGCATGATCATGTTAACAAGGGAAATTCACTAGAGAGTTGAATAGAGGATGGATAGAAGGAGATGTCTTCTATAAGAATCTATTTGTTACCGTGGAAATACATGAGAGAGTATTCGGTGGGTATCATAGTTCATCCATAATGGTAGAGAGATGAATTTCAACTATGTAATGGTTCTATAGGGATTAGTTTGGGTGGCCAATGATATAGTAGACAATGGAAGAGTTTCTGGAAAATCTGTTGGAGTGCCAACTAGTTATGGCTGATTAATGTGTTTTTAGTGGTTCATTACATCCCCTAGATATCTATGAGTTTAGATGGGATGAAAAATCAACTGATTTAATCACATGATTACCTATAGATCATCGAGGATGTGATTCATTCTAGGTAGTAGTGGATCACCTAATAAAATCAACTCACTTATTAGCGATTAAAGAGTCCAACGCAGTGGATTACATATCAAGAATGTATGTGGATGTGGTTGTATGATTTCATGGAGTTTCGAGATCCATTATATCATATCATGATATGTAATTTACCTCACTGTTCTGGAGGGGATTTCAGCATGCTTCGTGCAGGTAGTGATGCCTCAATACTTTTTTCCTCCCTCAAACAGATATATGGATAGAGGGGACCATCCATTTATTGTAGGAAATGTTTCATTTATGTGTTCTATACTTAGGTGGATCATGGGTGTGAAACTTTTTCGTGGAATAGTTCTCTTACAACAATGCCTATCACTCTCCGATTGTCATACCTCAATTTGAGGCCTTTTACAGAAGTCTGTGTCCTTCAACCAAATGCTCGACGGATGTTGGGGAGGTAGATTTTCATGGCCCATTACTAGTTCATAGTATCATTGAGATTTTTCAACTTGTTAGTGAGAGGATTAAAGTATCAGAGGATTGTTATAGGTCATATTCAGATCACACGAGAAGGCCTTTGGGTTCGATATTGGGGACCACACTTTCTTGAAGGTTTCTCCTTGATGTAGGATACAGAGGTTTTACAGATGATGTAATCATTATCCTAGGATCTTTAGACCTTTTGAGGTGTTGGGATGAGTTGGAGAGGTTTCATATCAGCTGGCATTGCGAAAATAGTTGGGCAGGGTCCTCGATGTCTTTCAGGTATCCCATATTCATCGTTATATTCACGATGACTCCCGTTTCATTGATTGGGAATATTTTATTATCGGGGATGACCAAAAATTTGGGGATTTACTTGTGGAGATCCAAGATCATCATGAGAAGGTTATACAAGGGTGTACTATTCCCTTGGTTTGTGTGTTTTGGAGGCATGATGACCTAGATGAGAGTACTTGGAAAAATGAGGTACAGATGTATGCCCAGTACCGTGAGTAGTTTTTGTTTTTCTAATGTGTATTATTTAAATGCAATGCTTGAACCTTGTTTTCTATGAGATGAGTCAATTATTTATAATGATACTTGTGATAATGTCTTTATATGTAAGGTGGTAATGACATGATCCTTAATAAAATCACATTAATGCAGATGTGATTCAACCAATGTGAGCGAGTTAGTGTTTCCCAAAGGGGATAGTATCATAACCAAGGGGATGGAATTATTTGATTCATATGTTCTCGATGTGTGAAATTTAATTATTATGTGATATTTCATGAAGGTGTTGGTGTCATAAAATCTTGAAAGATGTGATCTTTGAGGTTCAGGTTTCACTCAAATGAGGTGGCATATCCTTGAGATATATATTACGGGGTGGTTGATTCAAACCCTCTTTTAGGGGTTTGGTTTTGAATTATCAATTGTGAGAATAGTTTGAGAGGTATATGATGTAATTTCCCAGACCTCCATGGTCCATTACATTTTCCGATCTAGTGTTTGGGGTGTTTCAGGAGGTATTGTTATCTCATTTCCATATTTTTTTCAAATTTCAAATTTTTTTTATTATAAGATTGAGGCATCAGTTGGTCAAGGGTGCCGTTATGTAGAGGCATTGGTAGTTTGACACATCTTTAGTTCAAGGGAATCATTAGGTCAATGGAGTATGTAGGTCAAGGCATTGGTAGGTCGAGTTGTCAGTATTTTGAGGGTCGGTAGGTTGAGGAACCAGTCGGACATGGTGTCAGGGAGTCTAGGAATCAATGATTCAGGGATTCACTAGGGAACGACATTAGTGATTAAAGGTTTCCGTGAGTCATTCTATCAGTGATTTAGGGCATTGGTGAGTTAGGGCGTCAGTGAGTCAGGGTTTCAATGGGTGTGGGTGTAGGGAGCTCGGTCATTGGTGAGTCAAGGTATCCATGAGTCTGGGGATTAGTGAGTAAGTGAATCAGTGAGTCTCGCATCAGTATGTTGTGTCACTAGCTCAACATTGGTGGTTCTGTGTTGGTGGTTCATCATCAGTTGCTCATCATCAGTAACTCTACATCTATGACTTGTTTTTATCAGCTTACTATCAGTGAATCTCCCCATTGTGACCCATTCTAGTTTCACATGTTTTTCTAGTTCCACCCATTTGATGTTTTCCATGACGTTAAATAATGTAAATGACTGATTTATTGTGTTATAGGCCATTTAAAATCGTTTTTATCTTCTAAAAACACGAATATTCCTTTCCTCCTAAACTGTGTGGTCTTGGTCATGATCCTCCTTAAATGTCCTTTGAAATGGTTCCCCCTATATAATTTGGATTTCTCCTTTCAAAATATGAATCATATCTTCTATGAACCCTTCCATTTTCTCTTGGTGCACTGAATCCCTTTCTTAAAATAACAAGTCGTGTCACAATGTTGTAGCCCCCTTTTTGGTTTCCCTTGGAGTCTTATGCTCGTGTGACTCCTTTTTCTTGCGCAAGTAGGAGTTCTGGTCCCCTTTTAATCCATGTAGGGATTTTCTTTGTCCCTTTTATAATTGTGTATCATGTGGGGGTTGGTATAATGATTCCTACTTGTGTGAAAAGTTGAATCTAAATTTAAATAAGTTAATAATATGTATTAAACAAGGTGTGGGAACTTGATGGCATTGATCATTTTATTTTTATGTTTTTCATGACCCATGTTTTGAAAATTATGGTTGGTGTTCTTCAAAAAATCATGGTCGTTGGTTGAATCTCTTTGTAGTAATGTATGATTTGTGAATCACTATTGTAAGAATTGTTATTTGGTTAATTACGTAAACTCAATTAAAAAATTAGATGCCCCAGGACTGAAATTGTTTTATTATCAACCCAGTTTTATTATGTGTAATTAAATAATGACTACATCAAAATATGAATAATTTTTTCCTTGTTGGTTTGTATGTGTGATGTGTATGGTTATGTTAATAATTTCTTTTGTGTTGTTAGTGTGGTTATATGGTTGGTTATGTTATTGTGTATAAGGGTGGTACTGGTGGTGCGATTTTATTGTAGGTTGAGATATTGATTGATTGTGGAATATATGGATTTGTTATGAAGTAGGAATGCATCTGGGTAATGGTTAGGAAGTGGGGATGGAAGACTTATTAGTGTCATGATTTCATTTTAACAAGTGTTAGAATGGATTCCTTTACCATTTCCCCTTCTATCATTGTTTTTCTATGGGAGTGGGCGGTATGTTCCTCATCCTTATAATGTTTTGAGTGTTTGGATGTTTCATGGGTATGAATGGAATAGATAAATAAATAAATAAATAGCTAATTGTAATCAAAAAATGATTGATGAAATTGGATATGGGTATGGTTCAATTTGTAGCTTGTAGTGAAGTGTAATTCATTTACCACTTAAGTAAGTGATGATCATTAATGGTTGTTTGTGCAATCTAGAATAGCAGAAAATTTGGTTTTGTGTGGTCAGGTTGTACGATTGGAATCCCAAATGATGGGAAGATTATTATTTTCCTATATTTATAAACATGAGTTACATTATGTTTTCTATATGAAATGCACCCATGTGAGAATATTGTTCCAAATACCCCCTTTCTTATGGGGGAGGTTGTCTTTCCCAAAATCCTGATTAGAGGATTCATGGATAGTTACTAACACAACTCTACTCATATTCTAGTTAATTATCACACAATAATTTTTAGGTAGGTTGTAATGGAGTGATGTTTGTTACGTGAATTATGTTATTAGCTAATGTGAAAGTTTTCTTGTTTACCATGTGTCTTTAGGTTGAGGCACAGTTGTTTTTAGGTGATCTATGTTGTGGTTTGTGGCCCTAGTATATGCAGCCGAGTTGTGAAGATATTTATTGTGGAAGACCAAGGTAGCGTCAGTATGTTCGTTATTGGTGATGAGTAGTTAACTAGTGGGAAGTGGTGTGGTATACACCAATATCTATGTGCTTATTATTGAACTTTAGACGAAATTAATTATTATGTGTGCACGCCTTGGAGATATTGGGAGGATATTATACCTTATTATATACTTTTGTGTCTCTTCTATTTTCTCAGAGGGGCATTTGTATACTTCACCCACTTATGCATGGGTGACATTGTATTTTCCGAATGAGTACACTTGTATACTCACCACATGCATATAAAATGATTTTATGGATTCTAGGGACATTACGTAGTCTGTGCTAGACCTTCAGATCTCAAACGTTGGGGGTGATTGTCATGTTTCATCATAGATTTTCTTTTGGTACATAATATGGATTTTATTCTTATATTCGTTGTCATTTTACATTAATAATAAATACGATATGGATTCTGTTTTCTTTATATCAGTAATACAAATATGGCCATTATCAGCAATAAAAAAAATCGATTCATAGTGCTAAAAAGCATTGTTAATCGAGGCGAGGATAAAGGGGTCCCATTTATCAGCGCTCCGAAAATATTTGATAATGGCCCCTTTTATCAGCGCTAGAAGAAGCACTGATAAATGTTGAAAAAATATTAAACTAAATATTTTTTTTGAAATTCCGGGGGGGATTCTACATCACTTAATTCCCACCTTTAACAATTCCCACCACCAGTGGTAGCCCACGCACACCCCAGGATAGCCCCACCCAGCCCCACCCACCTTTAACAGCGCTAGGTAATTCCCCACACCTACGCGCGTGACCTACCTCCCCCAGGATTCAGACTCGGGACCTCTTGCCTATGAACCTAAGCCTTTTCCACTCAACCACATTGCTTTACTTTTAATTTATTAATATATCATGTTATACATATATAACATATATATATTAACATATATATATATATATATATAGTCATATTAATAAATATATATATTTAATTAATTTAATATATATTAATATATATATATCTATATATTAATATATATATATATATATTAACATATATATATATGTATATTAATATATATATATAATCATATTAATATATATGTATATTTAATTATATTAATATATATATATCCGTATATAAATATATATATATATAGTTATAATTTTTTTCCATATATTTAGTTTTATATTAATATATATTAATATATTTTTATTATATTACTTTTAAATATATTTATAAAACAATATTTCTTATGGGTGATTTTATAAGTAAATAAATACATACATACATACATATATACAACCCACACACACACATAGATATATATTATATGTTTATATGTAGGTATAATTATACATATTTATATATATTTAAAAATATTATATAATAATATGTATATACAAAAGTGCTAGAAATGGGGTCTCGAAAAACCTAACAAATTGCAGAGTCACTGAAAAAGACATAACTTCTTCTATGGGTGTCCATATTTGCTCTGTAAATAGAAAAACTAAAGCTCATGGAACTAAATATGTTAACACATGTGCCGGAGGCCGAACAGACATACAGATCATATGTTATAACCATTTTAATAAAAAATTGACAGGGGTTCGGACAAGGAAACTGATTTTTGGAGGCCTTTGGGTGATTTTTGGGATTTTCTTGTCCCATTAATGACTGAGAATATGTCTAAGTCAAAATTTTGTTTTGATCTCTTTGCATCCTTTGATTTGATATGTGGTAGAGCCCAAACGGACACTCGGAGTGAATGTTATGGTCGTTCGAAGTTGGAAATTTTTTGGATTGCTATAACTGATATATCTTTCATTCCTCTTATCTTATAATGATTTCGAATAGACTTGGTGGTCAATCATTTCACAATATTCGATTTGACTGGTTTCATCACTCAAACGGACTACCGGAGTAGACGTTATGCCTGTTTTAGTAAGTTCTTGGTTTCTTACGTTTTTAGAGATACGAGAGTTGAAAAATTTCAAACGACAATAACATCGGCTCTGAGTGTCCATTTTGGAACTACCACATATAAAATCGAAGATTTAGAAATGGTACACACTCCGATGATCACCAAAACCCCTCCTCACATTATTTGAGGTTAAAAAAGGACCAAAAACCATCTAAACAGTCTTATGTTTGGATATGGGGGTCCGTTTTTCTTGAACTCCTGCTCCGAGTGTCCGTATTGCCTCATCAACAAATAAAATCGAATCTTACGACCACACCTACACTAAATTGACCATTATTACACCGTTTCATTTTATCTAAGGTACTAAAAGGTTCTTAATCACTACAAACAACAATAATTTATGCTCCGAAGTGTCCATTTTGGGTCTACAACATATCAATTCCATTTTTAACATATTTTTTAAAAAATTATTATATTTATATCAATATAAGTATACTTATATATCAATATATTATTTTTTATGAAATATTTTGAAATATACACATTTATCAGCGCTAGGAAAATTCATGCTGATAAAACCCCTCTTTAATAGTGCAAAAGAAAGGGATGATAAAGGCCCCCCATTTATCAGTGCTTTTTATAGCACTAGTAAAGGGTGGAACTGCAAAAACCCAGGTTTGTGGTAGTATATATATATATATGTATTGGATTTTTTTGAGGATGAAACATCTTATCTTTTGATCTTGGTTCTTATAAATGGGTAATGCCTTTATGATATTTCTATACACTTGGGTTTGGTCGCCACCCTGGGGACTAATGTAGGCGCGTCTCTAGGGTCAATATCTCACCTTCCACTTGAGAAATAATGGTATCATCATCTTTATATCCCTTCCATATTCATTAAGAATGTGGGTCTTGAATGAATGGTATCAGAGGGGAGGTTGAGAGATATGATGGAGTTTGGGGTTAGGCATAGGGGGCATTGCATGGGTTGGTAGTGAAAAGGTGATAGATGATCTTGGTACATGGCATTGGCTAGAGAGACTAGATAGGAAGCAGGATTTCAGGGCCCCTCATGATCTGATGCAAGGAAATTGAGTTTACCAAATGACTGAGTGAGGCTTGTACATTTACAAGGTAGATAACCTAAGAAACGTATATCGATTATAATGATGTTTTTTCTTTTTTATTTGGGAGTTTTCAAGAAAAATTAAATTAATCAGGGAGTTGAAGTAAATATTAAATAATTTACACACTACCCATGGTGAAGGGTTATTTGTTTGACTTTCAGTTGTGGAACTGGGGTGTCGTCTATGTGGGGTATGACCAGTGGTGGCTCAATAGGATGATATGACTGATTGACAGAAGGTTGATCCAGAGGAGGAGGAAAATCAGTGGAAGAATATGCTTCGTGCTTTCTATAAATAGGCTCTATGGAAGTATGAGGTTACTGTCTCAGATATAGAAATAGAGAGCTGTATTGAGGAGCTGGTGATCACTTTTAACATTATCTCTTCTCATAAAGGGTTCTGGGTATCATTGGTAGTTTTCTAGATGTGGGGAGGAATGCATCAATGGTGTATGATTTACCTTGGGGATATGAAGGAGGATGATGTTTAGTGGGATGTCTTTTAGATGGAGTTTCGGGAGTAATTCCACTCTTCTACGATAATATCCAAGAATAAAAAAGACCTACCATCCCCCCAATAGGGGTTTATGTTGGAAAGGTAACTGGGGATGAATATCATGGATATCCTACACTTTTTATTAGAACTCTTTCTAGACGAGGAGTCTCGAGTGAAGAAATTAAAGGACTCACTCTGTCCTTATCTTCAGTATCTGGTAACTACCATCACCATTCATATATAAATAGAAGTACATAATAAGGATGACATAGTAGAATGATACACTCACAAGGATGCCCATTTCTATAGGGATGTCAGCGAAGTTCATCAAAGGGGAAGGCCGTCAGCAGTAAGTCACCGACATCATGGCATTCCGGGTATCGAAAAATGGGGAGTTGACCCTAGTAATTCTAGTTTTGAACCTCTAGTCCTCAACCTTATCTTACAAGACTAGGGAGGATATGTTTTTATTGTAGAGGTAGAGGGAAAATTTATATTAAATGGAATGTTCATGCTCATTATGGTGGATGTGGGCTGGTTTGGTATCTGCCGCAGCAGAAGTTTCCCAACATTTATTTCCACTTGTAGGTCCAGTTGGCCCCTGATCAACCAAGGACGGATTATTCAGGAAGAGACCAACCTCAGGGTGATCCACAAGGACCTAGACCAAGCCATTATCAGGTAGGTGTGTCAAGACCCATCCCCTAGGGCCCATGCCATGACTACCCCAAGCCCGCCTTCCATAGGCCAGGGGCTGGTGACTAGCACCGAAAGGCGTATTCCCTAAAACTAGGAAGGAATTTCCTTTATATCCTATAAACACACACAACCACGAACACAACATGATATGAACACAAGTCAATTGTATAGCGAAAAGAGTAGTGAAAGTAAAAAGGGGATGGAATACAAGCCGAACAATAAAGGTACAAGTACAACTGAAAGACAATAAAACTGATGAAAAATGAAGGCAGCTACTGGGTCTTCCTTTGAGGTTCCAAACTGAAGGGTGGGTACAGATCGCCTCCTCAGCACTCCATGTCTACCTGTCTCCTCATTATATTTTCACGCCATATGGTCCACCTCCAGTCCTCGTCTAGCCCTGGTACCCTCAGTCTCGATCATCACTATCTATCATCCGCACCAAATGCAATAAGGTGTGGGAATATCCCCTGTAGGGGTGAGTATAACGATACTCAATAGGGACCCCGAGACCTTCAAGGTCTCACAAAAACCACCAAAGATAAACCATAGGGAATGAAATCAATTCACAACCCTACTTAGGTATATGCCCATACATATACATATGTTATCAAGAATACACATCTCAATCATGAGGAAAACAAAGAATCCATCCCAAAAAGTCCAAATCTCAACAATTACACAAATAATGGAATACCAAAAAAGTAAGTACCACACATGTACGCCACACAGAGGAATACCACCAAGGTATTACCACGAATAAAAGTACCACACAGGTATGAACTCATCTCACACCAGATATATCGTAATTTATTATTAGAGATGATTAGATGTTACTAATGAATATTCTTACTCCATTAAGAGGCAGACCCATGATGGATCTCTAGTTGGTGAACCACACAGGATCGCTCGGTGTTGACCCACACAGGATCACTCGGTGATGACCCACACAGGATCGCTCTGTGCTGACCCATATAGGATTGCTAATGTAGTCCCGCATGGAATTATAGAGTGGTTCCACGTGGGATCCTCACTCACAAACCCACGAAGGTTCTATTTCTCAAGTCACAACCAACTATAGAGTTCTCGTAATAAACATTCTCATCTCTGGGAGAGTCCGCTCTTCAAGCCACTAGTCGATACTCCAACTTCCACGATGTCCCACGAAAAAGTATCCCAAAGGACTATGACATCATAGGGGTCTCAATGTAATAAAAGGTGCGTCAATAAGACGACTTGTCTGTGTGTTATTAGCCATTTAGTATTGAGGTCCCGGTTGGATTTGTGCTCGATTCCACATGACAGTACTCCAACTTTATCCAAAACACGAGTGGGGTATACCAAAGGGACTGTCTGACTCCATGGTTTATAGTTCTGTTGATGGTTTGTTAAATGGATTCCTGGTGCAATTCTTTGGGAAAAAGATCATAAATGGGTCAAATAAGGGTCCGAGTCTGGTCCATCCAGGTTGGGACGACCCGACCTGATCCGGCTAGGGTCCACCCTATTTGAGTCGACCCATCCCAAACTGTAGGGTCCGGCCTAATAGCCCATCCTGGGCTGCTTGAGCCACAGGGCGGCATGGAAATGGGGTGGCGGAGAGGAACATGGGGCAGCGAGGCTTCAGGTCCATGCAGAGGGACTTGATTCCGGGAAGTCCGCAAAGACCACAGGGTCGTGGAACGGCGCGACCGCAGGGGCCGCGGAGTCGTGGGTCGTAGGACGACGAGGCTGCGGAGGCCACGAGACGGTGAGGCCGAAGGGGTCGTGAGGCCACAGGGGCTGTGAGGTCGTGGGATGGTGATGTTGCAGGGTGGTGGGTGCAGTTGGTGGTGCGAGGCCGCGCGGCGGCGGCCGCGGTGCGACGGAGGCCGCAAAGCAGCGAGGAGCCATGGGGTTGTCACCTTCGTCGTTGCCGGCGGTGTGCCGTCCACCGCATCCATTCATCGCTGTGGCACAAATCCTCCTTTATCCATTTCTAAGAACACACCAATCAAGAAGAACGACGGAGGAGTCAGGCCATGTTTGTTTGGCCCGCACCCTCCGCCTTAGAGCGGTAGTAAGAGACTCAACCAAATCTTGTATGAAGAACGTCAAACTCTATAACCCCTGACATTGATTATACTCAAACCCGCAAAAGAAAACATCTGCATATCGTCCAGTAAGAGAGTTGATCCACTTTCTTTGTTTTAGATGGAAATAACATGTGAATATATAATCATACACAACAAAACCCATACCTTGATAGTTTGGTTAATGATTGCCCGTGGTTGAGGCAGATTTGCAATTTGTCGATCCCAAAACCAATATACTCCAAATCTCTCGGTCAGGAGAGGAAAAATATGAAGTAAGTGATGAAGAACATTCCTCGATCATCGGATCGTTCTTCATTGGAGACCATTTGATAGAGTTTGGAGAATGATTCGTCTAATAAAAAGTGTTCTTCTTTGGCGTTATTCGTTGGAGAAGCTCTTCCACAATTTCTCCCCTCTCATTTTTCAACACGAAAATTCTCTCTCAAATGATGACATGCCAACATAAAATATGATTTAACATTTTAATTGACGGGACCATTAATTTGGCATCATTTAATTGGAATCAATAATTCGGTTGTGTTTGCATAATTGAATTAAAAAATACCATAGGTAACCTCCCTCATTAAAGAGGGAGTTCAATAGGTTTCTTACATTATAAGGGTTCAGGTTGTTCCCACCTCTGTAACCTCACATGGAAGGATTAAAAGAAAATAAAATGTTACACAATTTTATTTTATTTTATTCTATCACGAATAAGCACAACAATTTTCTTTCACTATCGACCAACTACGATCGAGGAGACGGTCTCCTTATGAGAATATCGGTACTACGAGTTCAACGGTGTCATCATATTTCAATTCTGAGCATCAGCTCAAATGTTACAAAAACACGCACTCATGTTTACTGAATGTACCTGAAAAAAAGTTCATAAATTAATTCTGGGAACACCGGGTCTCATAATCATGCGCCGTCAATTTCGGCAGACTTTTAAAATTCATATATATGAAAAAAAAATTACATAGAAATTACATGTCTTTACATTCTCCACACATCATAGAATTGTGTCCCCAAAAGACTTGTCACAAAACTAGGAAAACAAGTGGGGGTACTGAGCACATACTTGAAGCTCCAACTCCCATGTGCTTTCCTGGAGGTTCCCGTTTTCCCAACAAATGTGCACTAGAGGTATCGACCGCCCACAAAGGACCCGATCTTATTGATCATCAATATCAAATGGAACCTCCAACAATGTCTCCCCATCGTCGAGGTCTAACTCTCTGTGGTCAATAATTTGGGATAGGTCATGCACGTATCTCCACATTTGGGATACGTGGAAGTTTTCGTGCACCCGTTCCAACTGAGAAGGAAGATCTAAGTGGTAGGCCACCTCGCCAACTCTATTGAGGACCTAAAAAAGTTGATGAACCTCATAGATTACTTGCTGCCTCATCCAAATAACCATAAACCTCATCGGGCTGAGACCCATAGAGAGACATAGTCACCATTCTCGAACACCAGAGGTCTATGTATCCTATCGGTAAAAGACTACTTCTTGCTCTGTGCAGTCTTCATCCGCTCCTGGATTATCTGTACTTTCTATGTTGTAGCCCGTACCATCTTTGGTCCCACTAGTGCTGACTCCCCTAGGTCAGTCCAGCACAACGGTGATCTACAAGGTCACCTGTACAACAACTCAAAAGGATCCATCCCAATAGTGGAGTGATATATATTTTTGTATGAAAACTCCACCAAAGGAAACTAATCCTCCCAACTGCGACTGATGTCATGGATCCAAGAACGCAACATGAACTTGATGGGATGAATGGCCTACTCAGTCTGGTCGTCCCTCTGTGGATTGAAGGCAGCGCTCAAACGAATTTGCATCTTGAAATACTCCTACAACCCCTTCCATGGTCGGGAAGTAAAACATGTGTCACGATCGGAGACAATCCTCATGGGAACTCTACGTAGCCACACAATCTCATGCACATAGAGGCATCCCAAGCTCTCTACTGAACCCTTCTTTCTGATCGGTATGAAGTGGGACGACTTGAAGAGTCGGTCGATGATCACCCAAATAATATCATGATGTCTTGATGTACGTGGAAGGCCTGTCACGAAGACTCGGGATATACCATCCCAATTCCACTCTGGGACCTCTAATGGCTGAACCAAGCCTGCTGGTACAAGATGATCATCCTTCACTTGCTTAAAAGTGAGGCACCGAGAGTCAAACTATAATAATGATTTCTTCATTCACAGACACTAGTGTTTTCGTCAATGATCCTAGTACATCTTCGCCACTCCTGGATGTACCACCAGAGGGGATGTGTGTAACACTCCCAAAACTTCCTCCAGAAGTGAAAATGGAACCATGGTACGTCCTCTGAAGTGGATGACATGCTCCCCACCTTCAAAAAATTCATCAGGTGTATGTCCTGTGGATATCAGAGCACGTCAAGTCTCTCAGTCAGTGTCCCCACGCTGCGCCACCCTGACTCGCTGATGTAGCGGAGGAGTGACTGTAAGAGACTGAAGGAAATATGCTCCATCACGTTCCATGTAGGATACTTGGAAAGAAGCCAACTAATCTGTCTACTTGCCTAGTAGTTGTATACTAGTCCTCCTGTTGATTTCATCTGCTATAATGTTACCCTTCCCAAGAGCATAGACTATCTCGAAATAATAGTCATGGAAAAACTCAAGCCAACGTCTCTGTATCAGGATCAAGTATTTCTAAGAGAAGTTATACCTGAGATTCTTGTTATCCGAGTAGAATGTAAAAAGCTCACCCATAAAGGACTGTCACAACATATTCAAGTCACAGAACACTGCTACTAACTCCAAGTCATGTGTTACGTAGTTCTGCTCATGTTGTCTCAGCTGTCAGGAACCATATGTGATCACTTCCTGATCCTGCATCCAGACACATCTCGGCCCGGTCCCTGATGCATCACAGTAGACTATGTACCCTACACCCTCCTCTGGTTTCCTCATGATGGGGGCACTAGTAAGCCTCTTCCTCACCTCTTGAAAACTCTCCTGGAATCTCTCTAACAACATGAAGGGTTTCCCCTTCTTCATCAATGCTGATAGTGGTGCGTAAACTCAAGAGAAATCTGGAACAAATCTCCAGTAGTATCCAGCCAAACCCAAGAAACTTCTTACCCCCGTCACACTCATGGGTGGATCCCATGCAAGTACCACCTCAATCATCACTAGGTCCACCACAACTATAGCCTTAGATATGACATGTCCCAGAAAGTGAAACTCATGGAACCAGAACTAGAACTTCAAGAGCTTACCAAAAAGCTGGTGCTCTCAGAGTGTGTCCAGTACTACTTTTAATTGATATGTATGCTCCTTCTCAATACCAGAGTAGATCATAATGTCATCAATAAAACTATTACAAAGTGATCAACGTATGGCTGAAAGATTCTATTCATGATTCCCATGAACACTACTGATGCCTTGGTCACACCGAATGGCATATCCAAGAACTTGTAATGGTTGTACCAACATCTAAAAGTCGTCTTCTGGACATCCTCATCTCACACTATGACCTAGTGATATCCTAATTTTAGGTCTATCTTTGAGAACCATTGTGCTCCCTTCAGCTGATCACAGAGGTTGTCAATCATCAGAAATGGGTACTTGTTCTTCACGATCACCTGGTTTAGGCGCCGATCATCAACAAAAAGCCTCAAACTCACATACTCTTTCTTGGTGAACAAAATCAGGGCCACCCAAGGGGAAACACTGGGCTGAATGAATCCCTTCCCGTACGAGTCCTCTAGCTGTACCCGCAGCTCACGAAGCTCCACCAGAGCTATCCGATAGGCTTTTGTAGATATCAGTTCCATCTCGGGGTACAATTCAATGTAAAAATCCACCTCTATGTGAGGAGGCAGACCCGAAACATCATCAGAGAATACATTATCGTATTGATCCACCAGTATAGGATAACTCAGACCCTCCACATCAAATTCTCTGAGGGTAAGGCTAGACAATTGAGGAGTGATCTGCTGCACTCTCCTCTGAGTAAGTCCATCATGTGCTACAAAGGCTCCCTTCTCACCAGTGAAGGTATAGTTGGTCCCATCCATGCAGAAAAACTGCACTTTGTTCCAAATACAGTCATTTTGAGCATGGACTATGAATAACCATTCCATACCCAAGATGACATTGTAAGGCCTCAACGCCTCTACTAGAAGATCCCAACTGAATCTCTTGCCTCCTAGAAGAATCTTGCAATGCCAACACCAGTGTGTAATCATCGAATTCACTCCCGTAGGAATCTATAACCA
Organism: Viscum album; assembly: GCA_963277665.1. Taxonomy (NCBI): domain Eukaryota; kingdom Viridiplantae; phylum Streptophyta; class Magnoliopsida; order Santalales; family Viscaceae; genus Viscum; species Viscum album. The sequence continues at coordinate 1,647,013,084 of OY728145.1, forward strand.
TAAGGATCGAGCCAAAAACTCTATCAGAATATCTAAGCTCCAAATGAGATTAGTGGAGATAAAAGAATTACCTGGACCTGTGTCTATAAATACAATAGCTAAGGTGGAGTAGACACATATTGTACCTAGTATCATCTCTGGAGAGTTTTGATCATAGGCCTTAGCTACTTGGAGCAGAGATCACCCATGTCCTCCTGCACCCTACGATCGAGGTGGACCTCTTGGTGGTGGTGGAAGTAACATCTTGAATTGTATCCCACCACCAGTTGCATGACTAGCTCCTCTGCCACGTCCATATACTCCCTGCAGACCTCCTTAGTCGAACCTATGTCTCTTTTTGGGTGGTCCTTTCACCATATATTTATAATCCATATGGTGGGTTGGATAGTCAGGGTCCATGTGACCCTATCCATGACATGTGTAACACTACCCGCTCCTGGAATGACCAGCTCTACATCTAGTTCCCCGCACGACCTACCCTGAATCATGAAGTCGACCACTTGTAGGTCTGGTCCTCTGGGACCTCTGCAACATCTATCTACTGCCAGCTATAGATGACTCTGCTACGTGATGTCTGGTAGTGGGTCTCACTGCTGGTGACTTCTCATCAAAAAAACTATCTACTAAGAGGGCTCGCTCAATCACCCCCACATGCGTCGGGATGCTGAGTGAGATCATCAAAGCACTGATCTCCCACATGAGCCCTTGCTCGAAGTTCTGGGTACTAAAGAATAGGTCTTGCACCATATCATTGCAGTAGCATGAGAGGACAGTGAACCTCACTGAGTACTAATCCACAGTCATGATGCCCTACTACAGATGAAGAAGCTCCTGTATGCACACTGTGCAAAGAGTCGTGGAAGAAAAATATGCCCAAAACATTCTATAAAAATCAGCCTAAATAATCTTCACCTCATCATGATCCTATAGAATCATGAAATTCCATATTACTAATACTTCCTATAGAAGACTACTGGAAAGGGTCACCATGTGATCTGCTGGTGTCCCTACTTGTCGGAAGACACTCACCATGGCCTCTAGCCAATCCTCAACCACCAGTGGGTCCATCTCTCCCCTAAACTTGGGTGGCATCTGTCACTGGAACTCATGCAACATGCCCAAGAAGTGTGCACAGTCTACTCCTCTATCCAGTGGCATTATTATCCCAATGGGTACTGGTAATATTGGTGCCTCTGCTGGGGCGTATACTGGAAGAGGGCCCTACACCGAGGCCTCAACACGCGGTGGTCTATCAGTGCGTACTAAACCCAAAACCCTTGCTGTCTATCTACCTGGAGGCATACGGAAAACAAAACAGTTGTGCCACGGTCAAAAGTTATACTTGGGGAGAAAAATCAATGAGATATCAAATAAAACACTTAAAAACACACACACAATCAGTGTTTTCATGCACTCAGTAAGAAATTAGAAGTTAGGGTCCTGGTGTATAGATACGTCGGCCACCGCACCAATACTGGATTCCCTAAACTAATAACCACACTCACAACATATAACATAATAACTATTAAAAAGAAAGATTAGAGTCATTTTTTCTATAGTAGAACTGTCCCCTTTGATACCGATTTGTCACAACCCGTCCCCCGAGGCCCGTGTCTTGACTACCCCAATCCCGCCTTCCACAGGCCAGGGGTGGCCGACTAGCACCGAAAGGCATATTATCTAAAACCATGAAGGGATTTTGTATATATTCTCTAAACATAGGCAACCAAGCACATAGCAAGATACAAATAAAAGTCAACTGTATAGCGAAAACATTGTTGATAGTAAAAAGGGTCCAGAATACAAGCCCTACGGGAAATGTTTAAGTACAACTGAAAAAAATACCACAAAAGAAAATGTAAGGTAGCTACTGGGTCATCCTACGAGGTTCCAGAATGAAGGGTAGGTAAAGATCAGCTCCTAAGAACTCCACGTCCACCCATCTACTCGGTGCTGACCCCCACAGGATCTCTCGGTGCTGACCCGGAAAGGATCACTTGGTGTTGAACCACACAGGATCGGTTGGTGCTAACCCACACTGGCCCACTAGGTGGCCAACCTGGTTGACGCGGGGCAGTTTGGAGGACGCAGGGTCCATGAAGGTTACATGATTCGTGGGGGGACGTGGGGTCCACGGGGCTGCGGGGCGGCGCAGAGGGCCACGAGGTGACGAGGATGCAGGGCGATGCGTAGAGCCGTGAGGTGGCGAAGGACTCAGAGGCTAAGGGGTCCAGGGGCGGCATGACCATGATGGTCATGAGGCCACGGGGGCCGTGATGCCACGGGGGTTGTGAGGCCGTGGGACAGAAAGGTCGCACGAGCCGTGGGGTGGCAGGATGGTGGGCCTGAGGGGGCCGCGATGTCGTTGGATGGTAAGGCCGCATGGGCCATCACCTTTGTCATGGCCAGTGATGTTCTGGCTGCCACATCCATTTTTTACTATGGCACAAATCCAATTTCTACCATCGTGAATAAAACACCATTCAAGAAGAATGGCAGAAGGGTCGGGCCGTGTATGTTTGTCCCACACCCTCCGCGTTAGAGTGGTAACAAGTGGCTCAACAAAATCATGTATTGAGAACGTCAAACTCTACAACCCTCAGCAATAATTATTCCTAAACTAGTAAAAGAAATAATCCATGAATCATCTTGTTAGATAGTTTATCCATGTTCTTGGAATATGAAGTAATGAATATGGGAATATAAAATCATAAACAATTAATCCCCTACCTCGATGGTTCGGTTGAAGATTGCCAGTGGTTGAGATGAATTGGCATTTTTCGATCTCGAAACAAGTCTCCTCTAACGACGTCAGTCAGGAGATAAAAAAGATGAATTTGGTGATGAAAACATTTCCTTGATCGTTAGTTCATTTGTCGTTGGAGATCCTTCGATGGAGTTCGTAGAGAGATTTGTCAAAGGAGAAGAGTTCTTCGTTGGCATTATTCATTGGAGAATCTTTTCCACATGTCTCCCCACTCTTTTTCTAACCCAAAAATCCTATCTCAATGGATGATGTGCCAACATAAAATATGATTTTACATTATAAATGTTTAAACAATTAGGTTTGAATCATTTAATTGGCATCATTAAATGGGCTGTGTTGGCATAATTAAATTATAGGATACCAAAGTTCACCTCCCTCATTAAAGAGTGAGTTCAAGAAGTTTCTTACATTAGGAGGGTTTGGGTAGTCCCCACCTCCATTAACTCACATGAAAGGTTCAAAAGAAAATAAAATGTTACCCAATTTTATTTTATTTTATACTTCCATGAATAAGCACAAAATTCATCTTTCACTCTCGACCCACGGTGATCTTGGTGAAGGTCTCCTTAAGCGAATACCTATGTTTCTAGTTCAACGGTGCCATTGGATTTGAATTATATGAACCAGTACAAAAGATAAAAAAACCCGCTTGCACGTTTACTGAATGTACCAGACGAAAAAGTTCATAAATTACTTCTGGCCACAACGTCCCTCGGAATCACGTGCTATCAAATTTTGGCGGACTCGTAAAATTCCCATATATTTAAAAACAATTAATGGAAATTCCGGGTCTTTACAAGGTGTCCTATAGTCGAGGGGTAGAGGAGCTAGGCATGTTCTATTTTACAATTCCTAGGCAGCATTTCCATCATGGTCATATATCATTCGAGATATAATCAGTTTGATTAGTACACTTGTTTTCACATTGTTTGATTTAGGAGCCTCATGGTCCTTAATTTCACCTTGTGTAGCCCATTGTCTATGACTGGATATAATGAATCTTTATGTTCCCCTAGTTATGAGTACACCATTTATTGGTTTGACCTAATATTTTGATTTTTTCCTAGGATATAGAATGATATTGTGGTCACATCTGTCTAGTTGGGATCACTATCTGCTACAGATGTAGCTATACAATGTTATCCTTTGCTTCAAACTAATTTTAGTTTGTGTATGATGTTATTCACTTCTTCTTGAGAAGATTTATATTTTTAGAAAAGATAGTCAATTATTTATATTATTTGTTGATTAGATCTATTAGATGGGCAACCGAGGTATAAAGACTCCTCCTTCAATTTATTAGATCTGTTACTATGATCAATATATGGTTAGATTTTGGGGGGTTTCAGGCATTATCAGATAGTTTTTGGATGTTTTCCCAAAGTGTGTGTGACTCTTACACCATGTTGTGACGTTGAGTTTAGAATAAACTTATATCCTGTTGCTAGTCTCATTTCAATGGATCATTATCAGATGGTACCTTCTGAGTTGTCAGATTTGAGGATTTTGATTGACAATATGATGAATAAAGGATTCATCCAACCGTGTGTCTTAGTGTGGGGTTCTTCGATCTTGTTTGCGAAAGAGGTAGAAATTGGTCTAAGGTTTTAGATAAATTACAAGAGAGTAAATATATTAATGGTAAACAACTGTTAATCACTCTCAAGAATTTGTTATTTTCCCACTAACTAAGGGGATCAAATTGTTTTTAATAGAACAATTTCTGGTATAGATATCCCCAATTGAGTTTGAGGGAGGGTGACATCCTGAAGATAGCTTTCTAGAGGAATTATTGACACATTAAGTTCACATTTATTTCTTTCAGAGTTATAAATTCACCAGACATGTTCATGATGATCATGATCTCTATATTTTGTTAGTTCTTGTATTGGTTCATCTTTGTATTCAATGATGAAATCTTGATCTACTCGATGTTATTGAACTAGCATGATGGGCTTCTCAGGACTGTCCGAGAAGTCCTTATGCACCACCATCTCTATAGAAAGCCATCCAATATACATTTTTTGACACTATATGTCCACTTCCATGGGTATGAGATATCTTAGAATGGCATAGTAGTGGACCCACCATGGATAAAGGCAGAGTTTTCATGGGAATCACCCACAAATGTCATATAAATTGTCATTTTTCTCATTCTGGTAGGATATTACCTGGGGTTTGGACAATATTTCACATGATTAGCATCTTTGTTGATGTCTCTGACCAGAAAAGGTCATGATTTTATGTGGAGAGAGCAGTTGGAGGAAGCATTCATCTATCTGAAAGGTATGTTGGTTAGTACTATAGTGCTCAGACTACCAGAGGAAAGGGAATTGTTCAATGTGTTTTGTGATGCTTCCTGTCTGGGCAAGGGATGTGTACTAATTTGGCAATGGGGTGATCTTTTATGGGTTTGGGATATTATATCATCATGAACACAACTATTCCATGCATGATATGTTACAAGTAGTCGTCATTTATTCACTGATGTTATGGTGACATTACCTCATTGGGGCGTGCTTTTTTGGTCTTTATGGATCCTAGGATCTTAAGATAAATGTTTTCCTGGTGAGATCTGAACATGCAGAAATGGAGGTAGATGATCTTTAACTAGTATAATGACTTTGATATCTCTTACACCTCAAATAATGGAAATTTCATGGCTGATTCATTGAGCATGATGTTGTAGAGGGAGGTAGTTTTGGGATCTGTGGAAGCATGGAGATCAATGGAAGAGATGGATAACTCTCACATAGATACTGGAATGGATGGTGGTAGAGTCTATACATTTCAATGATAGTAACTTAATCCTTGAGGCATCCAGTGGAGCAGTCATAGTGGGACATTAGGAGGTAAAGGTGATGTGGGATCATGTTAACCCAGGTGATGCTCCATAGGGATTGTTAGATGATGGTCAGAGGAGAGTAAATATCAGATACTCTTTCATGGGAATTTATATTGTCCCATGGAGATGCATGATTGAGATCTCGATGGGTTTTATAGATCACCCTTATTAGTACACCCAGAAATTTCCAAGATGTATTGGGGATTGAAGGTACATTTTTCGTGGTCGTGGACAAAGTTATATGTGGATGAGTTTGTGGAAAAGTCATTGGTGTGATAGAAAGTGAAGGATGAACAACTTGTTCACAATGGTTTTTGTCATCCCCTAAATGTCCCTATAAGGAAGAGGGATTAAATATGGAGGGATTTCATCACATGATTAACTTGGACTCTGGGAGGATGTGATGCTATATAGGTAGTATTGGATCAGTTGATGTAATATGCTAACATCTTAGAGATTAATGAGCCGTGCATAGTGGATTTCATAATAAGAAGGTATGTGGATGAGTTGGTATGACTACATTAATGTCTGAGATCCATATTATCTAATTGAAATACGTGTTTTACCACGCGATTTTAGAGGGGATTGCATCAAACTTTTGGAACTCAGGAATTATATAGAACTATATTCCACCCTTAGATAGATGGACAAAGAGAGTAGACCATCCAGATGTTGGAGTACATATTTCGGTCATGTGTTCTGGACTTTGGAAAATAGAGGATATGAAACATTCCATTGGTAGTTTCTTTTTACTAAAATAGATATCATTCTTATATTGGCATTGCTCTATTTGAGGACTTGTGTGGAAGACCATGTCATTCAACATTGTAAGGGATGGATTTTGGGGAGGCAATTGTTCTTGGTCCAAACATTGTCCAAAATATGACCTAGAAGGTGTGTCTTTTGTATAAGAGGATGAAAGCAGTATATGACTGAAATAATATGTATTCAGATTATAGGAGATGTCCCATAGAAATCGAGGTTTGGGGTCATCTGATTTTGAATGATTTTCCTTGATGTCGGTAGTGGAGTTTCTAAAAAGTGTGTAACCATTATCAAAGGTTAATCGGTCCATTTAATGTGTCGGAAGGGTCTGAAATATCTTTCAGGTCACATAGCTTCATTGGTATATTTATGATGAATCCCATGTCATTGATTAGGGAGAATTGGATATCGATGATGAAGCAATGTTTGTGGAGCGACTACTAGAGATCTAGGACCATCAGGATAAAGAGTTACATGGGTGGACCATTTTATTGGATCATGTGTTGTGAAGGAGTAGTAACCTAGAGGAAAATACTTAGGAAAGGGAGGCATATATGTTTTCCTTATACCTAGAATTGTTTTTACATTTTTCTCTTTTGTTTTTCATGAGATGTAAGGCTTTAACTGTATTTTCTACAAGTTCATTTTTTTAATTATTATTTGATTTCTGATAAAGTAATGTTGTATGAGGAGGGGAGGACCTGATCCCTAATTATAAAGCATTAATTTGGATATTATTAAACCCTCCTCGGTATTTTATTACCCCCTAAAGTGGATAATATCTTAACATGGTGGAAAGAGTTACATGATTAATCTATCAGAGAAGTGTGGAATTTTCTACTTATATAGTATGTCATGTGGTTTTCTGGGTTGGGAAATATTGTAGGTGGTGTTATTTTATGATGAGGCTTCACTACAACGAGGTGTCTTATCTTTGAGAGGTATCTTACTGGGTAGTTTTTCAGAGGCCTATTTCTTTGGGGTTTGGTATTCAATTATGGATTTAAAGAATAATTTGAGACATATCTGAAGTAATGGAATGGATCTCCATGGACCATTACGTTGTCAAATCCTATGATTGGAGTTTTTTGGGAGTCCACAATAGTTCATTTCTAGAGATTTCAATATTAATGTTCTTTATGTGTTAGTAGGTTGTGGGCGTTAGTAGTTCGTGTCATCGGTTTGTTGAGGAGTTTTTATGTTGAGGCATCTATAGGTCATTGAAGTCATTATATCGAGGGTGTCAGTAGGTCAAGACATTAGTAGGTAGAAGCCTCAATAGGTCTAAGCCTTGGTAGGTCATGGCATTAGTTGGTTGAGGCATCAGTAGGACCTGGAATTGGTGTGTGATTGTGTCTGTATGTCAGGGAGTCAGTGCGTCCAGTCATCAGTGCATCAAGGAATTGGTATGTTAGGGTGTTAGTGAGTTAGGTTGTTAGTGAGTCGCGAGGTTGATAGGTTAGGGTGTCTGTGAGTGAGAGAGTAAGTTATTCATATCATCCTTCATTCGAGGCATTGTTAAGTTAGGTCATCAGTAGGTCAGGGTTCCTATGAGTCAGGGCGTCTTTGAGTTAGGGCATCAGTGGGTCAGAGAATCAATGAGTTTCGGCATCTTAGTGTTAGGAATTAGCAGGTTTTATTATTAGATCAATGTCGGTGGCACAACATCAGTAGATCAACATCATTGAATCACTATTATTGTCTTGTTGTCAGTGACTCACCGTTTAGTGACTCATTCCAGTTTTCCCAATTTTTCTAGTTTTAATAGTTTGACTTTTTCCTTGATGTTAAATGATTTAAATTCCAGTTTTAATGAGTTATGTCCCGTTTAAATTGGTATTTATCATTTAAAACCCTAATGTATCATTTTATTCTTATATTGTGTGGTTATGGTCATGATCCTCCTTAACTAGGATTTGAAATCATTCCCATGTATATATAGGTCCAGGATTTCTAAAAAAAATCTTCTCTTCCATTGAATCCTTCTATTTCCAATTGGTGTAATTACACCCTTTCATCCCCAAACTAGTCATTACACTCTGTGGCATCCCCTATATTTGTTTTTTCGTAGAGTCTCATGCTAATTTTACCCCTCTATTTTTCCATAATGAAGAGTTTTGGTAACCGGTTGTTCTTGGTAGGGAGTTCCTTCATCTCATTTTTACTTGTGTATATTTCGGGGTGGGTATAATTATTCATTCTTGTGAGAAAGGTTGAATCCAAAATTAAAGAAGAGAATAATAGTAAAAAATCTTGGGGTGGAAGCATGTTTTTAATGATCTTTTTATTTTATACATTATCTTTCATCTATGTTGTGAATCATATGGGTTTTGTTCTTCTAAAAATCATGAATGTTGGTGGTCCCTGTTTTCACACCTTTATGATATGTGAATCACTAATATCTGAATGAAAATTTGGATAATAATGTATACTCAATTAAATAATTGGATTTCCGAGAATCAAATTTATTTTTTGATCACATATGTTTGATCATGTGGAAATGAAGAATGAGTGATGCTAAATCTGAATAAACATTTCTTATTTGTGCGGATATGTGATAAATGTAGTTATGTTCATCATTACATATGTGTAGTGTGGTGCCATGGTTGGGGGTGTGATTTTCTATATAGGGTGGTACTATTGGTGTTATAGTTTCAAAGGTGGAAATATTGATTAATTGTGGAATGGATGAACATGTTATGCAGTGGGACTACATCGGGGAAGTGGTCTCGTAGTGGTGATTCAAGACTAGGTTGTGTCATGATTTCATGTTTATGATTATTAGAATGGATTCCTTTAAAGTTTTTACTACTTTCCTTATATGGATTTTTAAGTGGATGGTATGGTTTCTCGACCTTATAATGTTTGTATTTTATAAGAGTTTCTCAGGGAAGGATGGAATATATAAATAAAAAAATAAATTGATAATTATCTATGACTTCTTATTAAAATAAATAGATGTGTGAATGTTTCGAGTTTTGGATTATTGTAATGGGGAGTTTATTTAATGAAATAAGGAAGTGACCATCTTACGTGGTGGTGGTATGCATGTAAGGCTAGTAAAAAAGGTGGTTTTGTGAGGACTTGTTTTATTTTTAGAATCCCGTATTATGGGATGAGTATTTTTTACCCATATATATAAAGTTGTAGTTCGTTGTGTTTTCTATACACACCCTACCTTTTTAAGATCTATGCCTTGAACTCCCCCATTATTATGGGGGAGGGTGTCTTTCTCAATAGCCCAGAATAAGGAAGAATGTATGGTTACTAATTTTTCCCTACCCCCTCTTCAAAGAATTTATCTCATAAGAAATATTGATCATGCTGTAATGGATTGATGTTCATTGCTAGATTAATGTAATATGCTATGTGAGAGATGGTCTATTTACAAGATGTCTATGAGATGAGGCCCATGTATTTTTGGGTGAGATGTGTGTTGGATGTGGCCCATATGTCTGTGGGCAGGATCTAGGTGGTTTATTACCTAGGTGTTTGTGGGATCATTGTGATATTGGGGCTTTTAGAAGTACATGGAAGCAATAAGAAATGAATCATTAGAGATAAGTAATTAACTAGTGGTAAGTGGTGTGGGGAAACCAACTATCAATGTTCTTATTATTTTTATTCTCATGAATTGTCTCATTTTATGATAATTCTTTTGTGAGGTTGGGGTTGATAGTATTCCTTTATAGGTACTTTTGAGTTTCTGATGTTATCCCATAGGGGAATTAGTATTTTTATCCCTAGTATGAATGGGTGTCTTTTGATTTTCTTACTTATTATACTTGTAAACTCACGTTACATATATCAAATCATTTTTAGGCTTTTCAAGAGATTATGTATTTTTTTTGTACTTTACTTGCTCAAACAATAGGGTGGTTGTCGTGTTGTTGATTAGATTTTCTTTTGGTACTTACATTGGAGTTGTCATTGTATTTCTAGCAGTTTTACTTCAAACATGCACATGGGATAGATTTTGGATTCATTATGTATATATTTCATAGAGTTTTCTGATGTTGATACTTCTTGTCACAAGATATTGTTTACTATAAAAGGATACTTCCTCTTTCTTAGGGATTTCCATACAATTGGTGTTGGTCTCCCTTCGAGGGCCTAAGGGAGTGTGGACTCGAGGGGGACATTTTTTCTTCTTCTTGAGGAAGGTAATTCTGGGAATAATTCTCTCTATGCCCTCATATTGATGATTGTGGGTCGTGACATTATACAATGATTATTATAAAGGAAAATTTATTATAAATAATCAATAGATAATATAAAATAATGTAAATTTTAAGAGAACATATGTGTCCCTTGAATGATAATTCATAAATTGTATTGGAGAGAGAATGTATTATCGCATGTGACAATTTATTTCATCCTAAAATAATATAATTATTCTAGGTTAAAGGACTCCTAGAATAACAAGTGCTTTGATGTGTTGATGTTACATTAGTAATTCCTCAAGGATTTTTTCAAGACATTTGACGTTTACTCTCAATCAGTCAAACCAAAAAGCAAGTTTCATTCAAAAAGATTACATTGATGTCTTTTAATGTACTAAATTCCTATCTAATATGATATAGTTTACAAATGTTTTCATATTTTATTCATGTTTTGGGTTATTTGATACCTTGATTGATTATTATCACATTTTGGTTTATCTATATTCTATGAGACTAATTTTGAATCCACGAGTGATATAAGTGTATCATTTTCCATGTTTTATTATTATTTCATGATATTTTCTTTTTGGAAATATACTCATGATGATATATTATTTTATTTCTTCTTGTGTGCTAACCCTATATGTAAGGTATCATGCATTCTAACAATAAGGGGTTATGGAAGCATAGTCCACACATGACCGCCCAATTTTACATTTTGTGTTTGTTCTTGTTACAAATTTATTGTTATAGGTATAAACCTGTTATACTTGTGAACATAGGGTAATGCTGATTTTGTGGTGTATTATTTTGTCCTATACACATTGCAAAATTGGGAATTTCAATGAGATTATGGATTTCCTTAGAGACCTACTGAATAGAAAGGGCTAGTTGGTAGATTTTCTAGCACAGAAGTATGGGGAATGCGGTGGAAGAGGATGAGTTTCCAAATGACCTAATGTTTTATTATGTATAGATATTATTTATTATAGACATGCTATCAATATTGGGAGATGCTTTTATTTTCATGACATATATTCCATTTAATTTTAATCATTATTAATCTGATTATTTATTATACTATAATTATTTTTTATTGATCTTATGATGTGATAATAAGGGTATAATATCTCTATTGATGGCCATATACCCTTTCTTATAGTCAGAAACATCTTTTAAATGGGAAGGTAGACATGGGGTTATATTACCATATAGATCGAAACTGATGGTTCTCTATAGGAAGTCAGAATAAAATAATTTTATAGTTTTAAATGAAGGTTTCACATAAATAAACATATTATGATTGATAATCCATATTCATGTACATTGATTCTTTTTTATTACAATAACCATTTTGGACTTATGTTTGTAGAAAAAAAATTAGTATGTCATGGTTAATGTAAGTTTACATGTCTTACATAATGTAGTGACATTGCTACCATAATCGAAATTATTTTTTTCAAATAGAGTTCTTTTTATAATGGAGTGATATTTATTGATTATTTTTTATTATTATAAAATTCATTTGAAAATTATAAAAAATAAAACTATTTTTCTTTATTAATATTTAATTAATTCATTAGAAACATATCATAAATTATCTCAATAACATTGAGAGGTGATTATATGATATGGTACTATCTATTATGGGCCCTATTGAATAATAGATGAATAAGGTATGTAAATTTTTTTTATTCTTTATGCTTAGATAATAATATTTTGGTAGTTTTTTAGAAAATTGAGTTATAGAGTAATGGAAATTATTGGTCATTCAAAAAAAATGTGATCCATGATATATTTTTTTTGAATTCCAGATCATTTGATGAATTATGATAAATATTGAAAAATTGTTGATTTTTTCAACTAAAATGAAAAATATTTGTTCTTATTTATTTAATTAGTTTATTGAATGAATATTTAATTTCAGTTTTGTTTTCTGACACGGATTGATATGGTGTTTTGTGAATGATATACAAAGAAGAATATATAAATATGGTATAAATTACTATAATCCTTTGTTAAAGATATTTTTTTGATCTATGATATGATATAAAGGTAGATATGAAATTTGATGTCATATATCGAATAATAAATAAGATAATAATACTCTCTCAGACATTTATTACTATTAATCAATTAAAATTGACATGAAATAATTAATTTAAGGGCAATAGAATTTAATGACCCTAGATTTTATTTCATTTAAATTGATAAAATATTTGATGTGTTTTATCACTTGATACAACAAAATAATGGATCATTATACCTAAACTGTCCAATTCTTATTAAAAATAAATGTGAAATATTATAATTTTTAAATAAAAATATAATAATAAATTTAAATTATTATATATTATTATTATCAATGATTAAACTTTTAAAAACAAATCATATTGAAGAACCATTTACAGAAATGTTATATAGAGTTAATTAAAAAATTAAATAGATCATAATTTTTAGTTTAATATAATAGGTAAAATTAAATTTTTTTAACATTTATTTTATCATTCTATTAAATAAAATAATATTGATGGTACTTGATGTTAATTAGGACAGTTTTAATAAAAATAGTTTTTTATTGTGCATTTTTATTATATAAATAATAAATTTTAGAATATTTATAATTTGAATTTTTTGAACATAAAATCATTTATAAATTTTCTATATCTAAAATGATATTAGTGTTGTTTTGGGGATTTTTAAAAATTAAGGATTTTTTTTGTAAATTGTGAAAAATACAATTTTATCAAATAACATGAATTTTATGATAATATTAGAATATATGTCTGAATTTAAAATTAATGATTTCATTTTCTGAGACCAAATAATTATTTCATTTGTGTATGCTCATTCTCAAAAATGATGGCTTTATTTTATAACCCCTTATTTTATATTTTATAATTAAGTTTAGTTTCTCAAAAAAAAATTTCTAATACATTATATAATTAGTATTTTTTATTGAAATTTAAATATTATATAAACTAAATAATATAATGGAATCCAAATATGGAATCATTGTGATTAAGTAATGTAAAAAATGGTTATTTTTTATGACAGAAAGACGACCCAACATAAAAAATATTTACCACCGTTAATTTTAAAATGTTGAGGTAAATAATCGAAGAGTAGAAGGCATAAATACTATTTTGAAAATGTGTGAATAATAGTGTTTGAGTCCAATACTAGAAATATAACTACTCATCAATATTTAATCTTATTTTTATTACATATTACATATTATTTAATTCCCATTTTATTTTTTTGTATTAAACAAAATGTAATCCCTTACCTCCCATAAAAGGTCTCCACCTCTCCTCATTGTACCTTAGAAGAAAACAAGTTAGGTTAGACCAATAATCATACAAAAAAACTCATAAAAACTCATATAAAACCGAAGAATGATATGTTTATCAATAAAGATCATCATAAAATGTTTTAATCCCATTTAAAAATAATAAAATCCATGTGGTACAACATATATTTCAAAAAACTCGACTCCCTTTATTAATACAGTCTATGTCCTTAGTTTACATAAAATTTATTTTCACTATTTATAATAAAAAATAATTATAATTAATATATTAGAATTTTATTATAGATATTTTATAATAATATACCACCCTCATTGTTTCCATTATGAATAACAAAACCATGAATCATTTGTTATGTGAACTACCACCTCTAGGAGAAAACAAGTTTCATTTTCCTTCAACACCGTACAATGATAGTCGTAATTAATATTTAGATGTATTTATATTATATTTATGACATATTTTATATTCTGGAATGAGAAACCCTATTACTCCTTTTTAGTATACTATTTAAATTTATACCAACTTCCAGGATTAAGTGTGGACTACCAAAAGCATAGAATAATCAATTTCAGTTTTCAATACCATAAATACCATGCAAAGAAGATAATGAGAATGGTTTTAATGAATAAATGTTATTTTCATGATATGGATTCAATTTTACTAATATAAATTTATTATTATATTAAATATATTAGGGGTAAACAATATCTTTAAAATGGTCCTTATTAAAAAGTTGAATTACGATGGGAATAATTTATTCAATCTATTAAATTTTTTTGTATCCATAACATATTCTAATACGTATTGTATAATTATTATATACCACACAATGAAACACTAAATGATATCACTATTATAATAATATATCTATATTTTGACTAAAAAACATTATAATTATTAATAATCATGGTATGTTAATTTTTTTGTCAATTTTCCCTCCTTATTAAAAATGGAATAAAATTATATCTTCGATTCATATGGAAGCACCATTAATGATATAATAATATGAATTTTTAGGAAAAAAATAGATTTTTTCTTTAAAATATACATCAATCATTTAACTATTTAAATAAGAAAACACCATAGATGAACATTAGCTGAATTAAGTAAAAATTTTCTTTTATTTGATGTCAATGTGTTCATTTTATGAAAATTTAAAGTGGTAGATGTTGATGTAAGATGCATAACATTGAATTAGATTGAAGAATTATTCATATGTTTGAATGGATGTTTTTATTTTACATGGTTCTTAAAATAAGTAATTGTTTAGTGTAATGATTCTTGAACAAATTAGTAGTAAAAAGTACTTGTGTAATTGGGTCTTTGTATTCAAACATTGTTTATATGAGATAAAAATGGCAATGAATTGATGAAAACATGGAGATGGAGTTTTTCATTGATTTAAGAAGTCAATAAAAATAGGATTAAATAAAGTCCATGAAATATATATATATATATAAATTGTGATGAATGTTTTTATAAGAGATTTGGATAGCTTGGAATGTGATGGTTATTATGCTGGAATAACATTTAGGTTAGCCTCCTGAAAAACAAGGTCTACCAACTAGAAAGATATAGGATAAATGTTCACCACTACAATGGTGGGAACATGGATAAAGAAAAGCATAGATGACATACATAATACCTATGGTCATTTATATAATTACCAAATAGATCCACAATGGAGAATGATAAATATTGTGTGGAGGTGGCACATAGGTAGAGATAGTGTGAATCAGAATGGAAATGATAACTGAATTTGAATCTGGATAAATGTGAATTGTTATAAATGGTATCTCTCAACTTAGTAGAAAAATGAATTGGTACGTTCTACTTATATTTAATTTTTATCCATTATAAGGACAAATAGATATTCTTGGCCATCTGATCTGATAAATCTACCCCATTTTATCCTAAATGTGGTCGTCTTCTTCCTTGAGTCATGTTCAACTTGTATTCCTCAGGGTTTCTTCTTGCAGTGTCGACTGATCTATCAAACCAGATATTTTGAGTAGTATTTGAATATCCCATGGATTCATATTCTATCGAAACCACATGTTACATTATTTTTATATCTAATTTAAATAAAATATAATGAAAAACATGGTTGATTCGTAACTTTTTTATGATTATATTGTTACTCTCTATCGCATGATGAATTACATTATAGAAATATATGGTATTCCATATTTTTAGGAGCTATATGTTGGTTGAATGTGTTCAATAAATTCCCCATAACTCCATCATTTTTAATGGTATTATTTCCCATATGATAGAATTTGTTTTGAGGGAAAATAGTTTTTTTGTGACATATGTTCATGAATTCTATTCATGTATCTGTGTAGTGGTATTAAAATTTCTCATGATAATATGATGTTTTTTTGAGTTCATATTGAATAGTATAAAAACCCACATGATGATATTAAAATATGAAAGAAGAAACTATGTTTAATTTTATGTAATTATGAGATACCGAAAGTCTATGTATACAAACACAATGATTACTTCATTGAAGGAGAACATTGTGACATTCTTGTGAAATTAACTCATGGATTCACATTTTTTTATGAAATGTTCTTGGAGATGCATGGTATGAAAGATATCATGTATACCATTAGTACAAGTAGAATCACCAATGGGATTGTATGATAATTTTTAATAAAATAATAATGAGTGAATTAAGAGGACCATTAATTATGTGTTTCACACACATAAAGGAATAGTATCATGAGTGGTTAGTTTTATGAAAGTAATATGTATGAAATATTATACATACATATTAAAATTGGTTATGTATTCTCTTTAAGAGGAATAATTCATGTAATTAATATTTAATGAACATTCATGTGTAATTAGAAAAAGTGACAATTCATCATTGTGATATAAAATAGAGATAAAAATATAATATTTTAATGATGACGAGTATACCATGAATGGAAATATATTCCAATGAAAATATATTTTTTACTCTACCTTCTTGAAGAACACATGATTAGGATTTTTAAATTATTTAAAATAATTTTTTCATTACTTGATTGAGGTCAAAAAACACTTTAGTAATGCAGGGAAAAAGACAACTAACTGTGTATTTATCAATATTTAGTTATTCATTTAGATATTATAATGATAAAAATTTAATGTTATATCTTCCATAATTTAGATGTTTATACTGATTTAAATTTCCTAATTTTTTATATTATGTAGAAGTCATAGATTGTTAGTTAATGTGAGCATATTTAAAATCAGTTTAAAAATATGAGTAGAAGTGGAAGATAATATTTTTTTAGTGGAATATTGAAGATTTTGAGACCATTATTATGATTTTATTATTGTTTTTGTTATCATTAGTAGATTTATGGAATATATATCACTGATGGGAAGCTAGTATATGGAGAACTGGTGGGATACCAGTAAATTGTTTGAATAAGTTTATACGTACCAATCATTGGTTTTGGATAATACATAACCAAGAACCATGTAATTTGTGATTGATTAATAGTACATAATTTGTTGAATAGATCATCTTAAACACAGCAAGCACATACTCACAAACATCATGGAAGAGACTTGAATAAATACTTTCCATTTTTTATTAATTATATTATTCATGCATGTGGAATAATTATTTTTTAAACAGAAAATATCTATTTATAGTACCTAGTGAAGTTTAATGAGTTTTAAATTGGGGTGAAAGTTATTAAAATAAAATAAAAAATCATTTTTAAACTAAATATCCCCCTCAATGCACCTACATGACCCACTGAGAAATTCAATTAGTATTAGAGGAATGATTCGACCTCTAATTGGATATACCATATTTTCGTATATAATAATATCATACATAAGTTATGTAATTATTTAAATTTAAAAAGGTAATAGATATTCCCCATATATAATTCTGTTTCCTAATTATCTCAGTTCCAAAAAGGTCGTTTCTACAAAAACCATAATGAAAATGTTGAAAAAATAGGAAATATTTTTGGGAAATAATTTGATGAAAAAAGGGAATTCACCTAAAATGGTATGTAGCCATGTGCTCATATATCTAAAGTATTTGTTAAATTAGTTAATTATCATAGATTGGATAATTCTTTTTTTCTATTTGTGATGTTGAAGAGTTCATTTATTAACATATTTATTTTTTATTCAGAAGTCAAATAGTCTTAGAAGAAAGTTTCTGTCATGGTTTTTACATAGATATTTTATTTTATCAATGTAATATACGAGGAAAAGTCCCATAAATAATATAAATATGATAATATAGATAAATAATATGAAAAAAAGTTTTAGTTATAAAATCATATAACATAACTTATTGAATCCATAGAAGAAATTATATTACATTACAATGGTAATTTCATCAATTTTGAACAATATTTTAAATAAAATGTTTGCAAGAAATAAGTAATTGGGTATTTAATTACTAGGATGGTTCATAAATATGAAGAATATCATAAATATAAATTTTTTATTAAGAGATAATATCAGTTGGAAATTAAAGTGAAGGTTGAAGTTTTCAACCCGACTATAGGATTAATCAAATAGTTAGTATTTAATTAAAATGAAAGATTGACTTTGGTTGAAGATTAATTATATAGGAATTTTTTTATAATATTTTGACATATAATGTGGATAAAAAAGTTACATTTGCATATTCCATTTATTATGAAAAATAAGATCAAGGAGTTGAATAATTCTCTCTATAAAGAAAAATAAAATGAATTATAATCATGTTCAGAAAATAAAGAGTCAATGAGAAGAAAATAGAATATTGTTGAGGGTATGAAAAACATCATCAATATGATGTGTCATTTAATGAAATTCAGTTCAAATAATATGAAGGAAACACAATTAACTACTTCCTAGATTGAATGAGAAGATATAGGGAACCAAAATAAGGCAATACTAACTTTATAAATATAAAATGTATTGCGTTAGTGGAATATTTCATAAATCTAATGAACACCACTTCTAAATTTTTCAAATCAAATACCATCTGAAAGGATTTCATGATTAGTTATAAAAATATTCTTACATCTGAAATGAATCATTCAGGCGGAATGAATTGCTTCTGAGTATATATAGGTAAATCTATTTCATACTCAATGAAATAGGTAACCCCCGTTATAGACATTTATATTTGCACCAATGCTAATTCATCAGAAATTATAGGTTCCAAAATGGATTATGGATAAACATTGATGAATAATCAATATGAATAATCAACTATATCTTCAAATGTGGATGTGAAAAATAGTGGGAATTATTGTTTATACAAAAAGATAAAAATAATGATATAATTTATCCAAAAGATACAAGATGTTAATGATATAAAAAATATATCATAGAATAAAAATAAAAACGTGTGAGCTATTATTAATGTTGTTATAAATTTGGGACTCATTCCATTAATATATATAATTATTTATCAGAAATGATAATTAAAAAATATAATATTTAGGGGTAGAAAATCATATGTGAATAATACTTCTATTGATATGAATAATAATTCATAGATAAATATGAATCATCCATTCATGAATATATTATATTATCCGGAATACATCTATGATAATTTCAAAAAAAAGGTATCAATTATAAGAAGTGCTGGTATGTACCTACTATATATTAATCCTTTAATTAAATGAATAAAAGAAAAAACACATTCATGGGAAAAGGAATAAAGAAAAATCATTCATCCATTGGGAATAAGAAAAATAATAGAGTTAGGAAAACAATTAATCATTATACACCCACAATGAATGATGAATTATATTTCACACCAATGTTATGGTTCTTCAATTATGTTAGAATATTCCATATAATTGACCATTACTAAGAGGTCATAAATCCCAATTATATTAGAAGAAATTTAATGTAGAAAAATATAATAAAATAACATAAACAATAATTTTTTTTTATTTCAATAAATTAATAATGAAGAAATTATTATTTGATAAGAATTTTTCCAAATAGGATATCCCTAAAATAATAGATATTATAGTAAAAGGTAGATTTTTTGGGTGTATTGATGTAAAATTTATGACATGGATACCTAAAGAATAATATTTGATAAAAAATGGAAATAAATTATTGGATTCTTTTTTTTTGAAATTTATGTGTTTATGAAGGAGTCTAAACATATGAATTAGTGTCAGCCTATAATATTATATTGTTTAATAATATGGAAAGAGAAGTGATAATTGGAAAATAAGTTCATGTAGGAACACAAGAGTGAAAGAAGACTAATTTAAAATGTGAATAAAAATGTTCTATAAAATATGAAATCTATTGAAATTAGGATCTTCATTCCTTCCATAAAATATAAAATATATATAGTCAAGGAATGATAATGTAATATAATTAATTATAAATCTGGGTAAGAATTGAAAGAATTTTCTAGGTTGAGAAAATAATCTCATGTCTACTACTATAACTGGTAATCATTGAAGAACAAAATTATTTTAATGTATATTTTCAGTTTGAATCTTCTAAATAGTTAATTCAATGTGAGGACTATATTGAAAGAAAATTTTGTAAATTTTAGTGTTCTGAAAATATTATACAGCATCCAAGAAGTTATCCATAATGGGAGTTCATTATTTTTAATGGTGATAAAAAATTTCATTGAGTTCATTCTTTCAGAAAGTCTATCATAATAAAGAATATAGATAAATGCTTTTATTCTAGGGGTTGAAATCTTAATAAATTATTATGATTAATATATAAATTATAATTGGATTAATATTTTATGTAATGGTAAAGGATTTTTCTTATGATTTCACGTTATTGAAATTGAATATTGTTATTAAAGAGGTATGTTCACTAACCTCTATATGAAACATAATTATTAATCAAAAGAAAAAAACCTGAAAATTTGTTCAAATAAGTAAAAAAGAGTGATTAAAGTGATGTTCAATATTTTAATTGATTTTGCAATATATTTTTTGAGATGAAAGTATAAAATTAGTTGAAGATAATTTTAATATCCCATGAAACAAGGTTTTAGGTTTGGCACCACATTCAGTCAAATTTATTATCTTCCATATTATTTAAATTGATTGTTTTCTTTCAATACGTTAGTCCACAAAAACCAAGAAATAATTAATTAATTTAACATTTAATTATGAAAAGTGAATTTTTACCTCTCCAAATAAGTCAAATTTGAATTTCTATTAAATGTAATCCCTTATAAAATAAATTTATTTTACAAGAGAATATAAAAAGTTTAGTTGTTACCGAATTAGATAAGTGGAATTATTTCTCATAAATATATAATTGGGTTTATATTCAATAAGGGTGTGAATAAAACATAGACTTCCAAAGTGAAATGGGTATCTACAACAAACACAAACGGGTATTGAAGAACACAAAATGAATAACAAAATATTTTTTGGAATTTTCATACAATGTTATTATTTAAATAAAAGATAATTTGAGATTGATTGATGTATAATATTTTTCCATTTAATTATTCAAAAAAATATTCATAACATGAAATAGGTGTTTTTATTTTTATTAGGGCTTTAAATTAATCCTCATTTAATTTGATGATTGTGGAACTAATTTGTAGTTTATAGTACTTTTGTTATTGGTTCTATGTATCGACATATTGTTTATTATAGGTAAAAATGTTGAAGAACTGATAATGAATAAGTTATAGTATTTTAATATATGATTTGAGCTATTAAAGGAGTGAGGTGTAATTTAAGACATTGAAAAATATACTTTTTCAAGATGAATATTTTTCTATGTGGTTTGGATGGATTTTATTTTCATGGTGATTATGTTAGAAAAACATTAACATTTCCATCTAAAAACAAGACCTTCCATTTGGCAGTTTATTGGATCCATGTGATGCACTATATAGGTGATCACTAGGATCAAACATAACATATCTAGGAAGAATATAGACTGAGGAACTTTATAGCACACCCATACAGAGGTCCAATGAGTAGGTAAGTTATTGTGACGATGATTCATGAAGGAAGAGATATGATGTATTGGTAATAGACTAGTTAATTTAATTTGAATCATAGATAGTGGGATTTGTAATAAAAGACAACACAGAAGTCTGTTGGAAAATGATGTTGTACTCTACACATCCTATTACTATTTCTCATCTAGAAATAATCATAATGAATTGCAGCCTTTTAATCGAATCAATAAACATAACATTATCTTTTCCATGTCATATTTGATATTAATTCATCTAGGAGTTTTGTTAATTGGGATTTCATTATGTACAGTCAACGCAATAATCAACCTAATTATTATTATGGAAATTTCAACATTTTATGTATTCATATAATATCGAAACAAGCTGAAATGTATTTTTCATATTTTAAAAAATATCAAACTGAATAAATAGAGAGATGAATCTTACCTAGTTTTAAAGTGATGATGATTCATGTAATTTCCTGATGATGTACGTAGGAGTAATAGATGGAATTCAAAATTTCTAAATGTTCTATATCAGTGGTGTGTTTTAAATAAATACATTATTAATTTTTAACTAATATATGATATTATAAAATATTTGATAGATAATTTCATGATAGAAATGGTGTGTTTATGTGCTCAATAGTCTGAAGTTGTTTCCATCTATTTGTGATGTATTGTGAAAGACATGCACAGTCAAAAGATTTGATTATCTGTAATCATCAACCAGTCTAAAAAATCAAAACTCTCTTATGTGAAGGTATAATGAGAAACCTTATATAATATTTAGTGAATTAGGGATATTACATGATTGTTTATATGTACATTGTGTGTCTTTTGAAGAATAACAACTATCTCACATTCATACAGAATTTTTTTTGGTTTCATAATTAAGTTACACTATGTTTTCTAATGTACTTGAAAAGGTAGTTATTGAATATTAATTTTTTATTTGAAAAATTAAAAGTATAAATTGGTTGGTATGATAAATTTTTGTGGATGAATAATGAGTTTACATTATAGACCATTTCATATGTTTTTACCTTATGTGAAGTTATAGTACTATGAGAAGTGAGTTTAATGAATGTTTTTTAAAATAAATAATATAATTAAATATAAAAATATTCTCTTTTTATTGTGTGAAAAATTAAGAATCCATGTAATTCCTATTACACTGATATTATTGATTAATTTATAAAATATTGATAATGCGTTGTAGTGATATGAAAATGAGAAGGAAGTAAATTTTTTTATGAAGATGAGTATGATTGTAAAGTAAATATATTCTTTTTAAAATATAATTTCTAAAATATTTGTATGAATAAAAATTGGACGTGATTTTATTATTGTTTATGAATACTATTATTATTATTTTTTGTGATAAAGAAATACTTTTTAGTAATGTTGGAAATTAAAACATGTCATCTATAGAGGAATCTAATGTTTCTCATTCCAATATTACTATCATCTACTATAGAAGTTATATATTTTAGAATTCACAAGAGATTATTGTGTCATATTTTATATAATTTTGTTGATTTTCAATAGTATCAGTCAACGAATTTCTGTGAAATTGATTATGTGATGAATATATTTCATTCAATAAACTGAAAATGATGACAATTTTATATTTTTAGAGGTAATTTTAAGAGTGTGTGATATTTCTCATTGTGTTAGTGAAATGTTTGTAAAAACTGGTGGAATGAAAGTATAAACAACATAGGTTGGAATAAAGTATAAAGGAAAGTAGTGGGATACCTGTATAATATGTGATGAGTTTTATTAATAACCTCCATGGCATTAGAGTGATTAATGATCAGCCCAATTGTAATTGGTGATTGATTTATACTAAAAAATATGTGACCCAGATCATCCCAAACACAATGAGGACCTTGTCACCCACATCAATAGTGAAATGGGTAAAAATAATTTTTGTTTGGGATTGATTTAATTTTTTCATCCAATTTTTATAATTGTGTTGGTCAACAAAGGAAGAACTATTAAAATTAATAGGTATAGTGGATCGAATTATAATATAGGGTAAAATTTGTAAATATAACATATTTAAAACATGGGTACACTTATTCACCCTGACCACACATAGTGAATATGAAGGATCCTCAAGAATCATTATCCCTTTAATGGTTTGAATACACTAAAAATGGGAATTAATGATTTCATATTCTATGATAAATAATAAATTACTCATTAAATAATATATTAAAATTATAAATAATTATATGTAGTCCATTATAGAAAATATAATGAAATTTTAACATTAACCTTATGTAGAGGAACCAAAGACAATACTGTTATTAGACATCTAGTTCAAAAAAATCAAGATTACTCACACCAACATCAAATATAGGTAATAACTGTAAGGATTGGTGTCCTCAGAACAAACTGTTTTGTACATTGATTACATGAATGTTCACTTATTATATATAGTTCATTTTTTACAGGAATATTATATAATAATGTCCTGTAATATTTGTTTCATTAATAAGGTCATACCAGATCCCCACTATGATGAGAACCTTGAAATGCTATAAAAATATTCTAAAATAATGTTTTGCGGTTGGATGAAATACTATGTTAGGACACATAGTATACAGACCATTATGTGCGAGTACTCATAAGAATATGAGACTCTCTCTCATAGAGATCTCCCTTGGTAATCTCCAAGATGTGAGATTATGAGAACAGACCCGCTAGTAGTAATTCCGCATGTCATGGTGTCATCGGATATTGCCATCTGCGTGCGTGTGTAATGGTCCTTAGACTAGAAGATTATCATTAACTCATGTCATGACTCACACACTTAGATTTACTGACGAAAACTGTCACGCAGACAGTTGGTGGAAAGTAGGTTACATTGGGTGCATCACGAGTGACATGTTGTTAATGGATAAGTCGATGAAGGATGTGTACCTTCTATTTATGGAATTTGATATCTCATCCCTTTGATTGAAATATAACTGTCGCATTAAATTCCATGGCCATGGTGTAAACGACGAGTTTATTTCAGGTAGTCAAAAAACCTAAGATCAAGCATATAGGTTTATGACACGTCCATGAAACTTGTTTGATGAGATATTGAGACAAAGGGATTAAATTACATAGTAAGAGTTCATATGAGGTGATACGTCAATGCGGCGTAAACTTGTTTCTCTTGGGTGCCTTAACCCGTTGCTAGACAGTAATCTTGGACTTTAGGAAAACCCGTCCAATACTAATGAGAGAGAGGAGTAGAGGGTCACACACAAAGTGTATCCAAGTATCTCAAGTTGAATAAAGATTATTCCCGTACATGGTTTAATAATTATTCAAGGAAGCCTAAGTTGTTTTAAATTATGGAGGAAAAATAAAATAAAACAAGCATATGCCGTGCATTATTAAATGTACACACTGTGTAGTTTTATTTTGGAAATTACATGAATAAATGAAAACAAGATATACACGTCGTGTACATTTAGGGTACACGATGTGTAGTTTTCAATGAAAAACAAGTACACGCCGTGTATTTATTATTACCCAACGTGTTGTTTTTCCAGTAGGGATTTTGAGGATATAATATCGTTTTATTAAATCATATTTATTATAATCAGCGTGAGCGCATGTCAAGGAATTAATTATTCGACATGGGGGTTTTAAATAAGAGTTAATAAAATAAATGAAATGTGTAAAACATTTATTTATTGTCATAACTCTACAACCTCAAACCTGATTATAAATATCCTCACAACCACAACTCTTTTCCTACACAAGAGAATCATTGTGCAAAACATCTCTAGAAAATTCGTTCAAGGCTGAAAGAACCTCTTCCTCCAAGAACGCTCTCAAGACCGAGAGAGATCCTCTTCCATCAGATCAAGACGATCTAAGGCGGACAATGCAAGAAAAGGCTTCTCCATGATAGCACCCAGATAATCCTTTGGCGACATCCAGAGATATGAGGTACACGTGTGGATCACCACTAGAGGGAGTCTACATTTGGCTTCTCCGACGCAACGACGGATCACATCGACAACGTGATCAAGAACATCAACGAAGAAAGAATACCCAAAAGGTATTTCTTTATAATTAATTAAATTAATTATAATCAACCTGTAATGATCCTTTTTTGTGGTTTGGGGACAAACCATCTTCTTTGTCTTTTTCTGTGATTCGATCCGTGGAGACTGGCATTTATCGTCATATTGATCCCGGATTGATCATTTCTAATGACAGAAGGCCAAGTGGGCACATCCATCCACGTGCTTCCGCTGCGCCCGGAACCTTCAAATGGTATCAGAGTGTGGTTACAATGATGACTATAGTTATTTAATTTTCGTTGATAATTTACGCATTTATATTTGATTCAATTCGAAATAAATCGTTCTATAAATTTGAATAAATGTGATCTGTTCTTCCACCTTCGTTTCTAGATTCATATCATAGAAATGACCTTTTAAAATTAATTTTGATTAAAATACAAACTAGGAACTCATCCGGAGGAGTCGTTCTTTATGTCTGTACAACACGGGATTACAAGGCATGTAATTAAAACTACACACCATGTACTTAGGATCAATGAACTGGCACTGGTCTTCCAACCCATGCCGTGTGAATTGATTATACCTAAGTATTAATCACACTATGTTGACCAGAATTGAACGACACGTGGGAACCGGAATACACAGCATGTATGTTGGAACAACACGCCATGTAGTCCCATCCGGTCCATGTGAAACAGTGTACAAGGAGAATCTGTGTTCCACGTAAACAGGATTGCCAAGCCGGTTACCACGTAACAAGGAAGTACACACTGTGTATGATTCATCTACACGCTGTGTACTCCAAAATTTCCAAAGTAGAGAAAACACGCCAAAGCCCCAGCGTGTACTTTGGAAACAAGGTGAAAAGAAATACACGCCGTGTAAATATAAACTACACAGCATGTATTTTCCAGAAATGGAATTTCACCAGGTTTCCTCGAATGTACAAAGACCCGTTCAAGGAATATGTATGAGAAGAAAGTCAAGGAAATTCAGAATGGAATTTAAGATAAATAATTGATTAATTATAAGATCATAATTAATTGAATTCGAGCGCGACTTATCTTAAATGAAAGAGCGATTAAAAGAATTTGATTTCTAAATATGCGTAAATGTCGTTGCATGCTGTGGATGATCATGAGCTAGAAAAAAGAAACTTTGTATGTGTATGGTTTCATTTAAATTTATTTAATTTAAATTTGTTGGCTTGTGAGCCTTCTTCCAATAAAATGTAGGGCATGTGTGCTCGTGGTTTCTTTAATGTAAACCCATGTAATGGAGGATCTCCCAAACAAGAGGAGATGGTTTAAATCCCGAAGCCGAGGCAAACCCGATGCAAGTAGATACAAAGGTGGACAGGTGGGAGCTACAAAACACGAACCAACAGGTCCAAGGTGTTTTCCCTAGGTCAGGGCTAGATTATCAAAACCTCTAGATAAGATAACCAATATAAGCTCATGATCATGCCATATTATTTTATTTTTGTCTGATTGCATGGTTTATTTATTATGTATGTGTTATCACGATCACATAATTAATCAAATGAACAACCATCCATGATGGAATAAAATAAAAACTGGACTATGCATAAACATTATCAGAACATGGTTAATCACTTGAGCAAGCATCAATTAATATTAAAAAATATGTGATAATTCATAACTATGCATAAAGAATAAAATCCCTTAAATACCATATTAATTCAGACCAAGCCTTCTGTTACTTGATTAAGGGAAAGACTCAATAAAACTATGTGTTTGACCAACCCTTGTTGGGACACTTACTTTTATATAGGAAGCCCTTATGAAAGGTTTCAGGTTGACTTAACTATATTACATCAAGAGAAGTAACCCTTTCTAGACATGATGTAAAATTAGAGGCAAGAGTTGAGGAAATCCAAGTCAGGATTTCAGGATTGGGGAGTTCACTCAACAGATTAAGGAACTATATTCACACAGTTGGAAAAGACCTGCCTACCTAAATACCTTCAAATAGCTTGACCAAACCTTGTTGGGGTTATGCGATGGGAAATATGAATCCTTTCCACTAGAATGTCAAAGCAACTGGACATTCCGAGTTCAATGGTGAGGGCCATTGGGACTTGATAACATAGTGGTAGAATTAATTAATTTATTATTTCTCATAAAAATGCAATAAAAAGGTACTAATAAATCTGCTCTTTTAATTTGTAGAATCGAAATGACAAACTCATCAACCACATTTTCTCTATGATCAATAGTAGAAAAAGACAATATCCTCACCGGTAGTAACTTTCAGGAATAGTTTAGGCGCCTTCGGGTTATCCTATGCCATGAACGAAAGTTTTACGTACTGGAGTCCTCACTTCCTGATTCTCCTACCCAAGGGAGTGTGATGATGATTTCCTGGTCTATGATCAACAATTGAAGGATGCTCTCGACGTTCAATGTTTGATGCTATCATTGATGTGTAGTGATCTCATGAAGTCTCATGAAGACATGGATTCCTATAGCATGCTTGAGAACCTCCATGGTCTATACCCAGAGATATCAAGACAGGAAAGGTTTGAGATCTCCAAGGCTCTATTTTAGAGCAAACTTAAAGAGGGTGCCCCAGCCGGGCCTCATGTAGTCAAGATCATTGGCTACATTGAGCGCTTGGAGGTTCTAGGGGTTAAACTCCCCGAAGAACTGGGTACTGATCTCATTCTTGCATCACTCCCCCAGAGCTTCTCAAACATTGTTGTGAACTTCAATATGAACAACATTAAGAAGTCTCTGTATGATCTTCTCATCCTCATTCGCCAAGTGGACACTTACGTGAAGCGTGAAAATCCTTCTGTCCTCATGGTGAATAAAAGGAACGGGAAGGAAAAGAGCTTTAAACCCGAAGCTTCTTCAAGGCCTTCCAAGAAAAGGAAGATCAAAGGGGAGGAAAAGGAACCTGATGTTGTTTGTCTTGCATGTGGTATGAAGGTCCACTGGAAGAAAAAACTACCCCCAGCCAAGGAATCAAGGGGAAGCTTCAGGTGCGTTTGTTATCGAATGCAATCTATCTGTTTCTACTAATTGGGTATTAGATACTTCTTGTGACACTCACATTTATATCCAAATACATGAACCAAGTAGATTCGGGAAGATTGATCGAGGGGAGGTAGATTTATGAGCAGCCAACGGAGCCAGACTTGGTGATGTAGCTATCGGGGGCTACCACCTCACAGTGCCTACGGGGATGGTCTTGGTTTTGAATGGATGTTATTATGTACCCTCTGTAACCAAAAACATTATTTCAGTATCCAGATTAGATAATGATGGATTCATCTTCATGTTTGTAAGTGGATGTTGCTATTTTTATAAAGATAGCATTTGTTTTGGTAGGTCACATTTATATAACGGCCTTTATGTGTTATAATACCCAAACCAAGTAATGGAAATTGATAACAAAGTTAATTCACATGACTCATACCACACCCAACTTTTGCATCACCGGCTAGGTCATGTCAATGAGAAACATATGTCAAAATTACATCAAGATGGATATTTAGATTCTTTCGAACTAAAACCACATCGTGTATGTCATGCGTGTCTACAAAGAAAAATGACCAAATCCCCATTTAGTGGGAAAGGTGAAAGAGCTAAAGTGATTCTAGAATTAGTTCACACAGATGTGTGTGGACCATTTCTAGTTGAAGCAAGGGGTGGGTTCCCATACTTCATAACTTTTACTGATGATTTTAATAGATATGGATATATATATTTAATGAGGTATAAGTCAGATTCTTTTGATCGGTTCAAAGAATACAAGAATTATGTTGAGAACCATCTTGGAATGAATATTAAGAAACTCCGCTCAGACAGAGGAGGAGAATATCTTAATCAGGACTTCATTGATTTCTTACGGGAGTTTGGGATTCTATCTCAACTCACTCCTCCTTACACACCGCAGTGGAATGGTGTAAGTGAAAGGAGGAACCAGACCCTTTTGGACATTGTGAGATCAAGGATGAGTCATGGGAGTCTTCCATTATCCTTTTGGGGATATTCATTACAAACATCAGTGCACATACTAAACCAAGTACCAACTAAATCGATAAATGGTATTCTATACGAGTTATGGAGTGGACGCAAAGCCAGGTTATCGAATTTACTTGTGTGGGGTAGCAAAGAATTTGTTAAGGCCTCTTCAGGTAACAAACTCATGCCCCGAAGAACAAAGTGTATCTCTCTAGGATATCCCATTGAAACAAGGGTTTAATACCTATACAACCCCTCAGAAAAAAAGGTTACAGTGGCAAGACACGTCAAATTCTTTGAGAGGGAGCACATCTCCAAAAGAGATAGTGGAAGCGAGATAGACTTTGATGAAGTCGAGGCTCAAGATACACATGAGTTGGTACAAGAACAGATTCCATAATGCCCTGGGGAAGAACAATATGTTCCAGAGACACAAGAACTGCGTAGGAGAACGAGATAGGTGAGAGAACCAGAATGATATGGTTTTCTTGTCACCGAGGATGGTGACTCATTATTGGTTGACAATAATGATCCTCTTACATAAAAAGAAGCAATTGAAGGCACATATGTTGTGATGTGGAATGAAGGCATGATTTCTGAAATGGATTCCATGTACCAACAACAAGTTTGGATTTTGGTAGATCCTCCAGTTGATGTAAAGCCTATTGGTAATAAATGGGTATTCAAGAAGAAACTGGACATGGAGGGGAAAGTCAGCACCTATAAGGAATGAATGGTTGCAAAAGGTTTTAGAAAACATCAAGGAATTGACTATGATGAAACCATTTCACCAGTTGTGATGCTGAAATCCATCGGAATCCTATTGGCCATTGCTGATTACCATGACTATGAAATTTGGCAAATGGATGTCAAAACATCTTTCCTTAACGGGAACCTCCAAGAAGATGTCTACATTACACAACCTGAAGGGTTTGTGACTCCAAAGGATGCCAAAAAGGTATGCAAGTTGCAGAAATCCATTTATGGATTAAATAAAGCATCAAGTTTATGGAAAATTCGTTTTTATGAAGATGTTACGGAATTTGGTTTTGTTAAGAATGAATGTGTGCCTTGTGTCTACAAAAAGTTTAGTGGAAGTGCAGTCATTTTCCTAATAGTATATTTTGATGACATATTTCTAATTGGAAATGAAGTACCTATCTTACAGTCAATTAAGGCAGGGTTTCATATATGCTTCTCCATGAAAGACTTGGGTGAGGTGGCATATATTCTTGGAATCAAGATCCATCGTGATAGATCCAAGAGAATGCTGGGCCTGAGTCAAAGTACATACATTGACAAGATACTGAAGAGATTCAGTATGCAACAGTCTAAGAGGGTATTGTTGCCAGTGTCACATGGCATTCATCTTTCCATGAAAATGTGTCCTCAGACACATGAGGAAAGAAAGAGGATGGGAAGAATCCCTTACGCATCCGTGATTGGGTCAGTCGTGTATGCTATGCTATGTACGAGGCTAGATGTTGCTTACGCATTAAGTGTGGTAGGCATATATCAAGATGATCCAGGAGACCGCTATTGGATGGCAGTCATGACTATCCGTAAGTATCTGAGGAATACTAAGGATATGTTCCTAGTTTATGGAGGAGATGATGAACTAGTCATCCGAGGACATGTAGATGCTAGTTTCCAGACTGATCAAGATGACATGAAGTCACAGACTGGATACATCTTCAGTTTGAATGGAGGTGCGTGAGCTGGAAGAGCTCAAAACAAATTGTGGTGGCTGATTCTATAGTGGAGTCTGAGTATATCGCAGCTTCTGAGGCAGCTAAAGAGGCAGTATGGATGCGATTCTTCGTCCAAGAGATGTATGTTGTACCGAGCAGTAAAGATCCTATAACACTCTATTGTGATAATACTGCAGCAGTGGAACTTGAAAAAGAGCCAAGGTAACATCATTGGACAAAGCACACACTTCATAAGTATCATCTCTTGAGGGATTTTTCTTAGAGAGGTGAAGTTGCAGTGAGAAAAATTTCCACAGAAGACAACGTGGCAGACCCATTGAATAAATCCTTGACTCAGCAGAAACATGATCATCATGTGAGGTCTAGAAGACTAAAATTCATAGGCAGTTGGATCTAGTCCAAGTGGGAGTTTGTAAGGATTGGGGTCCTCAGAACCAACTATTTTGTACTTTGATTACATGAATTTTCACTTATTATCTATTGTTCATTGTTCTGCATGACTATAATATTATAATGTCTTGGAACATTTGTTGCATTAAAAAGGTCATAGAAGATCCCCGCTATGATGAGAACCTTGAAATGCTAGAACAGAATTCTTAAATAAAGTTATGCGGTTGGATGACATACTATGATAGGACACATAGTATACATACCATCGTGTTTGAGTACTCGTAAAAAGACGAGACTCTCTCTCATGGAGTTCGCACTTGCTAATCTCCAAAATGAGAGATTATGAGAAAAGACCCGCCAGTAGTAATTCCGCATGTCTTGGTGTCATCGGATATTGCTATCTGCGAGTGTGTTTAATGGTCCTTAGACTGGAAGATTATCATTAACTCAGGTCATGACTCACGCTCTAAGATTTACTGACGAAAACTATCACGCAGACAGTTGGTGGAAAGTAGGGTACATTGGGTGCGTCACGAGTAGCATGTTGTTAATGGATTAGTCGATGACGGATTTTCCCCTTCTATTTATGGAAGTTGATATCTCAGACCTTTGATTGAAATAGAACTGTCGCATTAAATTACATGGCCATAAAGTAAACGATGAGTTTATTTCAGGTAGTCAAAGAATGAAAGATCAAGCATATAGGTTTATGAAACTTCCATGAAACCTGTTTGATGAGATATTGAGACAAAGGGATTAAATTACACAGTAAGCATTCATATGAGGAGATACGTCAATGCGGCGTCAACTTCTTTCTCTTGGGTTCATTGACCCATTGCTAGACAGTAATCTTGGACATTAGACAAGCCCGCCCAATGCCAATGGGAAAGAGGCCTAGAGGGTCACACACTAAGTGTATCCAAGTTTCTCATGTTGAATAAAGATTATTCTCGTACGTGGTTTAATAATTATTCAAGGAAGCCTATGTTGTTTTAAATGATGGAGGAAAAATAAAATAAAACAAGTATATGCCATTTATTATTAAATGTAAACACCGTGTAGTTTTATTTTGGAAAGGAAATGAATAAATGAAAACAAGATATACACGCCATGTACATTTAATGTACACACCGTGTAGTTTTCAATGAAAAACAAGTACACTCCGAGTATTTATTAATACACGCCGTGTAGTTTTTCCAGTCGGGATTTTGAGGATATAATATCATTTTATTAAATAATATTTATTATAATCAGCGTGAGTGCATGTCAAGGAATTAATTATTCGACATGGGAGTTTTCAATAAGAGTTAATGAAATAAATGAAATGCATAATGCGTTTATTTATTGTCACAACTCTACAACCTCAAACTCGATTATAAATATCCTCACAACCCCATAACTTTTCTTAAACAAGAGAATCGTTGTGCACAACATCTCTATAGAATTATTTCAAGGCCGAAAGAACCTATTCTTCCAAGAACACTCTCATGACTGAGAGAGATCCTCTTCCATCGGATCCAGATGATCTAAGGCAGACAACGCAAGCAAATGCTTCTCCACACTAGCACCCGGAGAAATCATTGGCGACGTCCAGAGATACGAGGTACACATGTGGATCACCGCTAGAGGGAGTCTACACTGGGCTTCTACGACGCAACGACGGATCACATCGACAACATGATCAAGAACATCAATGAAGAAAGAACACCCAAAAAGTATTTCTTTATAATCAATTAAATTACTTATAATCAACGTGTAATGATCCTTGTTTGTGGTTCCGGGGCAAACCATCTTCTTTATCTTTTTCTGTGATTCGATCTGTGGAGACTGGCATTTATCGTCATATTGAACCTGGATTGATCATTGCTAATGAAAAAAAGCTAAGTGGGCACATCCACCCACGCGCTTCCGCTGCGCCCGGAACCTTCAACAAGTAACTAATATTTACATTGAGAATAATTTTTTTTACATTAAAAAAATGTTGTTTTTATGAAAAATGTTTCATAATTATGATACTACAATAATTTTTTTTATTTTATTTTTTTATTGAGCGAATTTATCTAATTTATGAAACATGGATTGGGGATTTCAACTCGAATTAACCTTCTTGAGACTTTTTTGTTAATATATAACTAATAAATATAATATAGTGTATATAATTACTTTATGAGATTTCTTATAACATACATTCATTTAATAATGATATAAATGTTCTACTAACATCAATCTTAATCAATTGGGTTTCTATTTAAAATTTAATAAATTATTATGTGGTAATTGGTCTAAGATTTGAATTTATTGACACAGTTTTTAGTTATACACGATGCTTTTCTTTAAAATGTGAACATATAACCCAATCACAATGTTTTAAAATTATTGAATTATATTTCATAATTTACTATTTTATATTTATAGGGGTAATATATAATTTGGTTCAAAAAAACCAACATGGTTTTCACTTTCCTAAAATTATAATTCTATAAAAAAATTCCTTTATATCTTTCTTGGCTGTTATTTTATGTCTATTTCTTCCATCATTCCAAAATTATCTTACAATTTTAGGATACCCAGTAAATATTAATTTATAAGATATTAATAACTTACTTTATACCTTATTTATGAAACATTTAATACTCATTTTATAAAGTGGGCTTTCATACAATGGAATTTTAAAAAATTTCATCCATAAATTTAATTTGATATTAATTATGGTATTTAAATTGATTAATATGGATATTTATTTCTCCACTGTAATTTTTCTTCCATTTTATTGAAATTAACATACATAAATTAAATTTTTTATGTTACTTATATCTCCACCATTTTATATATATGTTGAAAATAATCTTATTTGATATTTCTCTAGGTAGATTATTAAATGAATTAATATATTATAAATGTGATAAACCACAACCTTTTTGGTGATTAATCTTTCCCCTCTAAATAATCATAATTTTTCTTCCAATATATTTCCCCTTTGAATACAGTTTTCTTGACTCCTTTTATTTAAGGGTGTTTTAAGAGATTCAATACAACAATTAACTTGGGAAAAATTTGAACTATTTGAATTTACATTATGTATATGGTTTAAATATAATATTTTAATTTATCATGACTTAATAATATTTAATTATAAATTATATTAATGTTACTAAATACCCATTTATATTCCATAGGTTTATCTTTTTGTTATTATTGATAGGATTTTTAATATCTTCCATTTCAGATTCCATATGGAAAGGATGAGGACCGATTATTATTAAATGGGTTATATATAATTTGTCAACAAAAAACCATTATTATTTGAAACACCACAGTACTTTGAAATAGTTTCAGTTATTAATATATTTCATTTCATTGATATATTTCATTTTATCCATCATAATGTTCTTTTTTCATTGCATGCAACACTGATTGTATCTTGCTCTACAAGAAACAATATGTGTAGAAGAGAATATAATAGAATGAAACCTAAAGATATATTTATTATTTAAAACATACTAAATAATTTTTTTTACTTTTGTCCTATAAATTCAATAGGCATATTATCAGAACAAATCACATTTTATGTAGAAAACGAAGTATTTTTCCATAGGCACTTTTATATTCATTTAATGGTGTTCCTATTTTAAAACAAAAAAATTACTATATTATATTGTTCTGTGAAAATTTAACTTATTATCCAATTTATAGTCTCAATGTTTTCTTATGGTGATTTTTTTGTACAATTCTGAGATGATTCATTTTTTGATGAATATTGAAAAAATAATGCATTATATTTGAAAATGTCCTTATAGTTTAAAAAATTATTAAATTCAAATAAAATTATATATATTTTATAAATTTAAATCGATCAATTAATATTTTATTAATCCTCTTTTGTTAATTGTAATCATTTTTATATTGAATTTAGATATATAATCTCAAATAACTTCTGAACATTTTCACCTTTTTAGCCCTCTTTCTAACCACATTTATGGGATTATATATAAATTTAATTTCTAAAATTATATGAATTTAATTTAGGAAAAAGTTAATAAATAGTTGGATTCTATATAATATCTATAGTATAATAAGACCAAGCTTTTTTACACAAAATGGCATCAGAATTTACAAAAAAAAGTATAATGATTATGGTAAAAAGTAATATACATTGTGTTTAGACATTAATCATAATGGGAATAATGACCTAAGTCTTGTAAAAAAAAATTTTATCCCAATATTTTGACATTATATCATATTTATTTCTTGAGTATTATGGGTTATTGGAATGCTAATGCAAAAATAAGACCTACATAATAAATTTAGTAATGAAAAAAGACAAAAATGAACCTTCCATATCTTTTACAATTATAAAGTCTTGAGATATTAAAGAAATATATTTTTGGTTATAGAGATCATTTTTAAAGATAAATAAGATATTTTTATCATATTTTTAAATCATTATTTTTTTGGATGAATAATTTACTTAATATACTTATGTAATTTCAATCGATTGAATAATTAGATAATAAATAAATAAAATAAATGATACCAAAAAGATTAAAATTGAAGGAGACTGAATGAATTATTTTATTACCAAATTTTTTGAATATTAATTTTTAATGTTTTGTTAATGTGATCTTAATGTATTTTATTTCAATAATTCTCTTTATTTTTTTTACATTTAAATTAATTATATAATTTCAAAATTGTAATTAATGTTAATTTATAATAAATGTTATTTTATTTAATGATTTCAAACAAAAACAAAATAATTTAATATACCAATTTATTTAGAAATATTTATAAATATAAAATATAGATGATTCAATGTCCAATTTATGTTTTATAATAGACATATTTACCCATAAATAGTAAAAATATTGTCAGAACAATTTCTCTTAAAGTAGTGCTCTGTACATTAGATGCGCTTTTTTAAAATTAATTTTAGACAACACATAGTATATTTTTTAATTTATATATCTTATTAATAATTCATTTGGAATATATTTTATACTAATTTTTTTTATTTAATCATAATGGTAAAATAATAGATATTCTAACACTAGTTACCCTAATAGAAAACAGAATGGTAAATGTGGGGAAACATAGAAGAGAAAGAACAAAATTATAAAATTGAACATAAATTTTTTATGGGTGATTGGATCAACCATAAATCGTCTTTAATAAATAATAGGATTATTTTCGATGAAAATGAGGTAAGGGATACCACAAATAGTGTTTACTTATTGTAAATATAAAATGCCACTCCTCTACTATAAAACGGTATACACTCTTCTCCATTATCACACCTCTAAAGCAATACTGGATCATTAAAAACATCCCAAATAGTATACCAATATCCCTACCATCATACTATATGCCACACAATGTAAATAAATCAAACAAATAAATAGTTTTGGTATAAATTCAATTGTGTTACCCAAAGAAGAGAAAACGATCCCCAACAAGCGATTTTGTTTTATTCAATTCTCCACCACTTCAACTATTATTTTGTTATTTTTATATAATAACATTAGTATCCTAATTCTTTTTTGGATTATTATATTGCGTGTATGTCCTGAACATTACAAAACATCTATCAAGAGGGATACAAAATCATTGTCTGTGTGTATAGAAGACTATCTCTTCATGAACTGATGTCTTTTGTTTCTCCATTACTAACATTACAAGTTGGTCATAATGATGGATTTATTGTTATTTTATGGTATTTATGATATTAAATTTTTTTATTTTTTATTAATTATATAAATTCTTTTTTTATGAATTCAATTTTTTGAGAATACAATGAAATCAAATTTTAAAGAAAGACTACTGCCTCCTCAAAGTGACGTGCTTCATTGAAACTATACATGGAATGTATTCTGTGTAGTTATAATAAAAATATGTGACACATATGAAATAATATTTTATACATTAATGATAATATTTATATATTTATATATCACTTACTTCTTATATATGACAATGAAATTGGCGTAGTGTCCATGGGTATGTAAAACCTATTGTCTCAATAAACAAAAAATTTTATTTTGTATCCCCAAGCATTATAGAAAACAATAAATACATATATGATAAAAATATAAAAAAATAAATTAAAGGATAAAATTGTTGAGATAAATAAATAATGAATAAATTAATTGGAATAAAAATAAAAAAGGATAAATACAGAGAAAAAAGGATAACAACACCTAAAGTAATGAATATAATGAATGAATATCAATAATTAAGTAATAATATGTTATTAGGAGATCATATATTATATCACAAATATTAATATAAATATTATAATATTTAATTATAATATTTAAAAAATTATATATGAGGTTAATGTGATTTCAACTAAAAGAGAGAGTAAGGTATGTGATTTTTCTCACACTTTATATCTGTGAGATAAATTTCCTATTCACCACATTATCATTTCTATGGTCTATCTACTACCCATTTTTTATTATATCATTAATACTATCATATTAATGTTTTTGGGTTGTAAATTAAAGTATCTCAACAATTTTTTTTAAAATTTTAAATTATAGAAGTGCAAAATTTATCTTGCAGCCTTAATTTCTTTTGTGTTTGTCAA
Source organism: Viscum album (assembly GCA_963277665.1). Lineage (NCBI taxonomy): Eukaryota > Viridiplantae > Streptophyta > Magnoliopsida > Santalales > Viscaceae > Viscum > Viscum album. The sequence continues at coordinate 1,647,051,596 of OY728145.1, forward strand.
CATTCTCTTGGGAAAATCAAGTTATCTTAATCAAATTTTAAAGGAAATTACATTTCTATTTGATATAAAAATTATTTTTTGATTTATATGATTATTTCATAAAATATAAGGTATTTTTATTTATAGTGTGTTATTTGAATGTTATCAGATTAATTTGGGAATTATTGATAAATTATTATTATTTATTCAATATGAATATTTGATGATAAGGAACGTAGATTACAAAATAATTCAATTATTTGACATTTGAGGATTGAAAAGGACTGTAATCACATGGTTAGGACCTGGTTATTTATAACCCCTTGATTCATCGATTTGGTTTCACGCGTTTAATCAATTGAGGAAATCAGAGACGTTTAAATTGTCTTGAAAATAGATATTGAATGTAAATGTATTTTTTTCATTAAAAATTTCTATTGATTCATTTAATTCTTAGTTTTTTGATTAAATTTCATTTTTTATTTATTTTTATTTCCATATTGATTATTACATATCCAGTACCTTAAATGGAAATTATTTTTAGTTATTTAGCGTTCCATATTGATTATTCTCATGGATTCATGATTTCTTCTATTAAACGCTTACCCTTAAGGAGAATTTTATCCCAACCATAATTTTCTATTTTCTCCAGGATATGATGATTATTTCATAGAATGAGTTTCATGAATGAAATTTATTATAAATTTTTATTTATTTTGTTTTATTTGATTTCCCCAATGTAAATTGGTTATCTCGTTAATAATCTCATTTTCTAAAACTTATAAACTTCTCAATCCTATGGGATTTGACTCCATATAATAATGAAAAGGTAAAAATTCATGGATCCAACTCTAGCCTTCTAGGGTTGGGTTTATATTTGGTATGAATTTAATTTTATAATATTCCTTGACAACTATATATAGAAAAAAATTAGAAAATAAAACTGATAATAAACATTGAATCAAAGTCATGAATAACATCCCCAAGAATCCATTCATTTGAATAAAGAGGTTAGATACATATATAGTTTTCCATTTATATTCGGTATTTCACTACTTTTAGGATTATATATTATTTAAAATAATTTTACAACCTAATGTATTGTAGTTCATCATTGATAAATGGATAATAATGAACATAATGGGAACCTCACCAATGCACGTGATCCAAGAGTGAAATAGATAAAATATTTAGTGGAATTAAGACATTATATAAAAGGTAATTACTCTCCCAAATATTTTCATCATATGACTACATTGAATCATGTTCTAGTGAGACATAGAAACAATATCAATGTCTACTTTCATTAGAGTGATTAATGATAACAAGATTATAGCTGGTAAAAATATAGATAATGGAAAAAAGATAAAAAAAGATTTTTCCCACATTTTATAAATGTGTAATGAAACACTTAAGTACTTTCATGGAGGTAATGATATTTTTTTACAAGTGGAGAGATTCTGGTCACCTTACTAAATAATATAATGGGAATAATAAATAGTTTTTATTGAGTGTTACAATGACAAAAAGACTGGGTACTATGATTTTGAATCCCCTAAGATTCAAGATAATACACCTAAAAAGATGGTAATTGGTTCGTGGTCAATTTTATGTTATTTCCACATATGAATATGAATGAATGATTTTATTATGTTTGGATTCAAAATTTGTAATATTTTTGTATTTTATAAATTTTTGAATTGTTATATAAATTATGAAATATATAAGTATTGAATTGTTTGGAATTTTCATCAAGGATTTAAAATCATGTGTTGATCTATACCGATGACCAGGAAAAATGATTTAGTAACAAATTGAAATTATTGGAATACAAATTTTTGCGGGAATAAAAATCAATAATATGTTCTTAATTATTATATAATTATTTAATAATACATTGATTATTTAATGGGATAAATTAAATAGTATTGTACTGGGTTCCATTGAACGGATTACAGTTTTCATGAAAAACATGACTTTATTATCGTTGATGGAGTTTATAACAATTTCATAATTTTAGTAATATAACTAATAATCCATGTTTTTCATAAGTAATAATTAATCATCCATGTTTTTAATAAGGTTTTACATTAATACATATTATTACCCAATATCATGTCAATACGTGATGAAGGTATTAACATGTTTGGTATGTAATGATTAATACCCACTTCATACAATTTGATATGTACATTTTAGAAATTAATTAACCTTCTATCAAAAGTTTAGGATCACATTGTTTTGAATAATTTAACAATTTATAAAAAATATTAGGTTGTTCTTTAAATGAGGATTTAGATATTAATATATTACTTCACTTCAATATGAAACATATTCTTTGAGATGATTTAAAAATATTTTAGGGAAAAACCAAAGGATTATAATGTGTTTATGAAATATAGAAACATGAAGTATAAATCATTATATCATATTGAGTGAAATTAATCTCCAAATCAAATGAAAAGGTTCTTAGAAAACAATTTTTATAATACCAGATTTTTTAAACGAATGGTCTTTTAAATCATCACATAATTATATCTTTGAGGCCCTCAACATTCCATTGACCATTTACTTGTTTGTGATCAATGATCATAATCACTCTTTATAACATTTTAGGCTTTTTTACTAAGAATGTATTTTCAAAAGACACTATTGATATTCTAAAAAGAAACCTAGTCATATGATGTTCCATGTGCCCTTCTTTAATTCTAATTTTATCATATTAAGTATATATTTTATTAAATCTTTTATGATGTGGTTTTTTTCAACAATAGTATTTTAAAATAGAAAACCATCGATTAAAAATATCAATATTTAATGTGATTGATTAATGTATTTATGGTTAGGATAATTTGACACCCCATGAATTTAAAATATTTTCCATTTTGAATTATCATATTTTTGGTACTATTATTCTTTATAAACAACATCAAATTATGTTTTTACTACATGCAAAAAATAGACTCGATTATGGAACATGAAAAAAAAGAATATAATATAATTTTAGAATCTAAGACATTAATTTATAATTAATATTTAATATATTCATTTTAATATTTTTACTTTAATTAAATTGATTTGATAAACATATTATTACAAAAAATTTAATTTTACAACTAAAAGAAGTTTTTCATTATATGTAGTTATAACGCGTATTAATGGTGCACCAATTATAAAACTACATGTTGACCCTTTTATAAATTTTATTTTTTAAAATTAACATAATTTTATAAATAATAATATCATATTTATATTATGGTGAGTTTTTAATATTGTTTTATGATTTTCCATTTTATTAAATATTTTAAAAAATACACCATTTTAGATTAACTTGTTTTATATATTTATCTAATTAAATTTACTTTTAAAATTATTTTTCAAGCCATAATAGATCAAATATAAATATATAAATACAATTTAGTTCATTGAATTCAATTTTATTTTAAATTTAGATAGAAAACGTTATAAAATTTTAAAAAATTTCAATGAAAAACCCAACATTCAGAAAACCTATATGGGATTAGATTTATATATAATATTTACACTTATATGATTAAAATAAAAAAATTGGAATAAATAATTTTAATAAATATAATATTTATATATTTATAATATAGAGTTCTTTTGGACATAATAAATCTATGAATGTAGTTAAAATAAATATAGTCATTAATATAAAAATCACATCAGTTAGGGTTAATCAGTAATCTTAAGAGGAAAATAACATAAAATAAAAAAATAATTACATTGAATACACATATTTCAACTATATCCTCAATTATATGTAATTTTATGAGTTATTGCAATAATATTCCATGAATATTAACTACATAATAATTTTTCTAAAGAAATAATAAAACAAAAGTACCTTCCTTTCCATTATCATGTATACAAGCTTGATGTATGGGAAAAGAATAAAAATTTTAGTAATACATATATTTTTGATAAATATATGAGATATTTTTATCATAATAATATATCATTAATTTTAAGGGTTGAATTAGATACCTAAAATACTTATGAAGCTCTATCCCAGTTATTAATTAGTAAATAATAAAATAAAATATATTAAAGTAATAATATTAAAAGTGAATAAAATTGAATAAATTACTCTCATTCCATATTTTTATTGATTAAAATGAGATGTTAAAAAAATTTAATGTATTATATTTTAATTCCATCATTTTTTGTTATTTGTAAATTTTAATTAACTATATATTATAGAATTTGATAGTATTGTTATTTTTTGTTAAATACTATTTTATTTAATGTATAAAAATTTAATAAAATTTATTTATTATTAAAATTAATTAGTAAATAGTAAAAATTATAAAATAAATTTTATTAATTGTTTAATTTATCTATAAAATTATTATATTTACCCATAAATACCAAAAACAGTGTTAGCATGATTCAGTTTATAGGAGTGTTATTGCAATTTATATAAACAAGTATTAAAATTAATTTCTAATAGGCTAGATATTAGTATTTTTTATAAAAAATATCATATTAATAATTAATTGTGTTTATATTTTATGTTAAATATTACTAATATTTTGTCTTAATGGTTAAATTAATTAATTTAGAAAACTACTTTACTTAACTAAAACCAAAATTGTAAAAATTTGGAAACATATATGTTAAGGAACAAGAGTATAATTTTTTTTATGTATGGGAAAATATTTTCTCAACCCTAAATTCCTTTTGATCATTTATTTGTCTATATTTTAATCACATGAGGTAAATGAGACCGACCAATAGTGATTACCTTTGCGTATATACTTTAAATCCACACCTCCTTCATTATAAAAAGGAATTATCTATTCCCCCTCCTCACACCTATGATGAAATTTTGGATCATCTGAAACCCACCCAAATAATCTACCAACATAATTTAAATAATTATAGATTGATCAATTTTTTCATAAATTAAACCATGGAATACAATTTCTTGAAACCAAATGTTGTTACCCGAATAAATTATACTGTTCTTTGACAAGATATTTTATTTTATTTAATTCTTCCACACATTAATAAATATCATATATATATTTCATAATAACATAAGTATCTAAATATATTGATATGTTTTAATCAAAATTTTATTTCTAAACTTTTCCACACTTCCTTCAAATGGGATACATAATCATCATTCATGTGTACGACCGACTACCGCCTCTCATATTAATGTCATTTGTCCTTCCATGATAATATTTCAATTTTTAGAATAATGTTCGATTTATATTTTTTTATATATATTGTTTATAATTTTATCATTCTTAATTAATTTTTTATATAAGTAAATCAATTATGATTTCTATTTTTTGGAATAGGATAATTTCATTTGTGGATGGGAGCTCTACAACATACTCAAAGCGATTTGATTTATTCACTGTATAAATTGAATGTATTAAGAATGAGATATATAAAACTATATGAAATATATGAAATAAATTTCATAATATTTTGATAATATATATATATATATATATATCTTAATTTTTAAAAACCAAAATGAAATGGAAATAGCATGAATGCATATATACAAACTTCCATCCCCAAGAATGGTGAATTTCCATTCCTATATCCAAAAAATATGGACTACTATAATTTGGATATATTATGAATATATAATTTCTAAACAATGGGTAAAATTTTGGAATTTATTTAATTATTATCAATTATTTTGGAATAAAAAATAAATAATTTATACATACATATATAATATGGTAATTAACAACCAAAACAACGAAAATAATGAATGATTATTAAAAATGGGTTATAATATTTTCATAAGGGAAAATATCTGATAACATAATTATTACAATACTTAATTTATAAGTAATAAATTTATTTAAAAAATTATATAATAGGTTAATTTCATTTCAACCAAATGAGAGTATGATGAATCATTTTATCATCTCACTATTTACATATGTAAGATTAATGTCATATTCAACACTTACATCATTTGTGTGGAGCATCAAATACCCATAATATTATATTATAAAACTAGTCCTTCTATAATCATTTTATTTATGGTTTGACATTGAATTATCTCTTCCAAGTGTTTATTATTTGAAAATCACCAATGGTTAACATTAAATTTCCATCTAATTTTCATTTTTGATTTTTAAAAATCACCAAAAAATCAACTTTTTAAAAAAAAAATTATTTGAAATAAATTTTTATAAAATAACCATTTTTATATGATTTATATAAATATGTATTAATTAGTGTTCATTTTTAACTACTGTGTTTACTTTTAATATTATTTGATTTACTGGTGAATTATTAAAAAAATCTATATTATTCTTTACAAATGGATATTGGATTATAAAGAACATTGTTTATTTATTACATAGATTACTCAATATGTTAGGATTTTTTAGTAAATGTATGACCAGGTTGGGTATATGTTATAGATATCCCATTAATGTATATATAGGTTTACATGAGAAAAATATTTTGGCCTAGTTAAAGTATATTAAGGTCTCCTGATAATATATCTTAATGATTATGGAATCATGTACCAAGGAAACATAGATTCTAATAACTAGAATTTGAATTAAATCATATATTTTTATTAGTTATCCATGAGATTATTTCATTGATATCATATTTTGATTCATTTAATTTTTTAATTTTAGATAAAATTGATTGTGTTTTTGTAATTTACGTTTCCATGTAAATCTTTGATTAATAAGTTTTCTTAAATGGAATTTGTGTTTAGTTATTTGACTTTACATATTTTTTATTCTTCTTGATTCATGTTATCTTTTTTAGTACATATTCCATTTCTAATCATTTGAGCTCACATATATATGGTATTACTTCCCCAATGTTATGAATATGAATTCCCAGAATGAGCTTCAATGATGTAGTATATTTCCCTTTATTTGGTAATATGTTGTAATTTCATATCATAATGTAAAATGGGTATCATGTATGTAATATAATTTTCACAAAAACAAAATAAATCCATTGCATCGAGATTTGATTTCTTGTAATCATGATAACATATTAAGGTAAGTCACCAGCTAGGGGTAACATTGGTTGGGGTGATACATTCTTTCTATTTGTTCCTTATGATAGGATGAATAAATTTTTTATTATGGCCCATGTAAGTATTAATGATTATGGGTGGATCTTATATCACCTGTAAAAGAATTGGATTATATTTTTTGAATCCTAATATTATATTTCATGAGTAATTATTTTTTTATCATATTAAATGGAATTAATGATGTAGATCATAAATATTATCTTCCCGTAATAATTAATGATCAATTAATGATCGATTCTTCATATTTTTATAATTATTATAAAGATTATGTTACACACTCATTGATCTCGATTATTGAATCACTCTTTAAATTATTTTCATATATTCTATAATTCATAATTTTAATATTTAATAACATTGATTCTTTGAGTATCATTTCATCATTTATCTTGATTATACCCATAGGATAATCAAATAATCACTTCTCTTCTTTTAGTGTTATCAATTATATTTAAAAATATAAATCATCCTATCATAATCATTATTATGTTTCATATACCGAGGTTATAAAGATAATAAATGTATCAAATGTATAAAACAATAACTTATGATATGATTTTGGGGGTGCTAAATACAAGATTTAGATTACGAAATTTATTACCTAGTGAAAAAAAAAATTATATTTGTGGAAAAGAATTGTGTTTTTTAGTTATTTTTTATACTATATCTGTAAAAAAATAATATCATAAATATTATGAGAATGATTTTTATTACACCAATTTCATTTAGATATGAAATTAATTGTTGATTAGGTATTTGATAAAAAATATAAACATGATCAAGGTTATATAAACCAATAAATAATGTTCACTACATAAACCACCAATCAATTAAAAAGAAACATGGGAACACCTATAATTATAATTTTGGTCAATTTTTATGCTACTACAATCATATAACCTACTTTTTCCTATATTGGGTCTTAATAAACTATAAAATCCACCCAAATAGCCCACAATAACCTCATCACAACACCCCCTCCATCCATAAAGGATAAAAAAATGATAGGCGCACTATAACATGTGTGATTTGAGATATTGTATTCTAGGTAATGATCACCGACATGTTTACTCAGGTTCAGGGGACTAGCCAAAAATGTTGGTTAGTAAATAATGTGATGATTTAAAATCACATGTACTGTGTGAATAATAAAATCCTCCCATAACTATCAAACCATCACACAAAGTAACCTACTTTATATCATTAAAATAGAAAATATAAAATACAAAACTTATTTAAGAGAGAATATAGATTAGGGGGTAATCATGATGGTGAAATAAGCATCATTACATTTCAATGAAAATGTTAAAAATATAAATAAAACATTTATGAAATGAAAAGTCAATTTTATTTTATATAAATAATTTTTTCCCATTAAAAAATAATTTCGATACAACACCACATATTTTCTATAATTTTTTATAACAATATTTAATTAAAATAAATTCTAAAACATTGCCTATCACATAAAAATTCGACATTAACCATATATTTTATCATTGATTGGATATTTATAAATAATTTTCAAGAAAAATAATATAAATTTAAAATGATTAAGGAATTCAATTATAAAAAAAATTATTCAAGGTACATATTTCAAAAAACCTATTTGGACATCCATCTAACTGTTAGAAATATATATTTATTAATAAAAAATGAATTTATAAATATGAATAGCTTGATTAATTTTAGAAAAAAAATATAATATTGAAAGAAAAACATAAAATCCAAATTAATTGAGTCAAAATATGTCTTCTTATATAGAGAACACACAAAAAAGAAATGTACCATAATCTATGGGTTATAAAATATATTTTATAGTACTATATGAAACCCATAATTCACCACACTTAGTATATTTTTGTAAAACTTTTGGGGCTGAAGCCTCATTTTATTATTAAAGAAAATCAAAGTCCTCTTTTAACTGGGTAGAGGGAGAACTATTACATAACCTGGAGGCCCAGTTGGCTTGAATCTCATTATTTAGCCCGTATGACTAATTTTTTGGCCAAATTTCTATTATGTGAATAGTAACCTAGCTGCTATAGTACCTGCATAGTACTGCCGCTGCTAAAGTTCCCTGCCGCCGCTACAGTACCCTTCGATCTACGGTACCGCCACTACTACAGTACTTCACCAGTACTGCTATAGTACCTGCACCCAATGGGTTTTGAAACACCATTTTTCATGTAGGATTATTGGGTGCTTACCACTAATCCAAACCCCAACTACACCGATCTAAGTATACAGAATAAGATTAGGAAACAAAAAAATATGTTCAGTGGAAGGGGAAAGAGAGGATAAAAGAATTAAAGAATTAAGAAATAAGGATAATATATAAGACAAATGAAGTATGAAGATATGTGGAAATAAACGAATGAGGTGTGGGGAAATATCTCATTGGATCCATGAAGTTGGCCACACAAGTAGTATTCTTGGAGAGTTAGAGAGAGACATAAAAAGAACGATGAAAAATTTGATAAAATACTTATATGTGATTATGGGTTGATTTTATGGTTTGAATGCATGGTTTTTTATATCCATCCCCTGTTGTTTGAAAGCCATTGACTTACACACTTGATTCCACACTATTTAGGATGTAGAGTTTCCCTTAGTTGTGATTAAATTATATAGGTCACCCACACACATAAAAACTACAGAATTGTATAGGGAACTATATAAAGTTTCTAAAACTATCATCTAATGATCCAAAAAACCAATTTAATTGAATTCATTAATTTATATAATTTTCAAAGAAATACAAATAGTTTTTCATAACCTTTTTGTTACTATTAGGCTGAGGAATAACATACCAAATTAAAAATATCAACTCAAAACTCCAAAAAAAATTATATTTTAGAATAAAATAAATTTGATTGAAGAGTGAATATTTGGGGTTACAATTATATTGGATTTTGATGATTATATAAGGATTCCAAAACATAGTGGTGATTGCATTTTTTTGTTGGTGTGACTTACTTTTCAAAAGATATTACCATTGTATAGAACCACTAGTTTAGGAGTTCTTGATACATATGGAATGAATACATTTTTAAGAGAACAATTGTATCATTTTCTTAATTTCATTATTGATATGAACTCAAGTAACTATATATTATATGTGTGTTCTCTAAATGATGTTTGGATCCCCAAATATTTATTGATATATTTTTTCATCCATTTCCTCAATGAAGATTTTAATACCCATTTAAGAGATTTTGGTGGCCTTATCTGACCATGATATGTTTTATAATAACATTTTTCCATATTTATTTTTTAGGATTAAAGGGGCTGTGATAATTGGTTTTACCATTTCCGAAGAAAAATAATAACAATGTTATTGAAGGAGGGGATATGGTGTTGAATATATTTCCATCAATACTAAAGAGACGTGGCATTGTAAATGTGTACTATTCCAACCATATTGTTTTTTATTTATTGATTTGTGGTATTCTTTAAAACATTTTATTAATACAACTATAATTTAATACATTAATTATTGTAAAAACTTTATAATTCCAAGATTCATCAATTGATTATTAGAAATTAATGATTGAATTAATTACTAGAGATATATATATGTACATATTTTTTATTTTTTTGGATCATAAACCCTTATTTCCCTACCAATTATTATAGTTTTCATATCATTAATACCCATAAATAATATTATTAAAAGAATTATGGATCAAGAGTTACACTTCAAATTCATTCCTTTATTATATTTTAAATACATAAAATATCAAAATCCTGAGAAAATATACAATTCACTATTTAGATTTATCTAGAAAATGATTATAACTTCCAATTTGATTTGTGACCTAGTTTAGTACCATAGATCCCTAAGTAAGACCATTCTAACACAATAAAAAATAAATATATTCTTTTTCATAAATATTTCCAAAAACTCGTGGAATGTATTCACTAGCATCACACATGAAAACAACGCGAATAGTTTATTTATAGATAGTAGTCACAGATGTGGAAGTCGGTTATTATTTAAGAATATTGAATGAATATAAGATAAAATGAATATATTTAACTTATTTAAAGAATATTTTATATTAAATCCATTAGAAATACTTATGTACCTATAGATATAGATATGAAAATAATGAAATCTAATAAATAAATCAATATTTTGTATATTTACCATCTTCATTACATGTTTATTGAAAACATAAACATAAATTCTATTTTTATCATTATTTAAACTAAGCATAGTGTATTTTATTTCCATGAATTAATATTGTTTAAAATTTTAATGTTCATATGTTTAATAAAATAATAAAAAATCAACATTTTCTCTATAATATTATAAAAATTACACTCAATAATTATTGCTCCATCAATAAATATTTCAACAATATTAATTTAATTTGACATCATTTAAATTTAATATTAAATATTTTATTATAATTAAGAGCTATATCAACTACGTTACCCCTGATGAAGTATCAAAAAAATTTTAAACATGTTATATAAAAAGGTCACCTTCAACGGATACAAAAAATACCAAAATCAATTTGATTTTTAGTGTGGAGTATTACCTTTTAATTTATATATATACATTTTATATTGGGTATTATAATTATATAGATTCTCATCCTTCTTATTGGGTGTAAATATCACAAATCCCTTCATTTGTACTACTTTCCTAATTCAAACCACTAGAGTATTATAAATAGAGTTTAATATTAAACAATGTAATATTTTAATATTTTACCTCACTACATCATTCATGTTTGGGTAATGAATTATTACACATCAAATCATAGATTTTTGGTATGTATCTATAAATATTTTATGCATATTTAAAAAATATTTCATCAAAATCATTATTTTAAGTGGTAATTTTTTACTTTCAACTGAACACTTTTCTACGAACTTAAGGAACACCCATTCAAAAATTTCTCAAGATCCTATCTGATTAATTCTAATATTTTTTTATAATATCCAATCCAATATTGTATTAATGGTTATTTGGTAATCATTTATATATCACAACTATTGTTTATCAAGTTAAAGGATAAATCCCATGACTATACATCACATGAACATTATTAGTTATCCCGAAATACAAATGAAATATAAAAAAATAATAATACAAAATAATCTAATTAATAACTGACTAATAATACAAAAAAGAAATTATTTCCATTAAATCTGATTTCCAATAAACTCAAATATAGATTCCCAATATGTAATACAAAAGGGAAAAAATGATATTAATCAGCAATATACTAATTAAAAAACCCTGTAAAATTTTTGCATCATAAAATCAATTAAGTCATAAAGATCACTATTTTTATCCCCAAAAATAGAAAATAATATTCCATAAAAATATCAATAACATTAAAAAAATAGTAATAAAAACATTAAATCTTTTATAGAATATACGTTCGTTTCACCATCAGTGTATATATCTTATATGTCAATGGTTAATAATATATTGATATTAGATATGTAATGTTTTTAGAGAGTTATATGGGTTAATTGATGGAAATTAAAAAATATTTCAAAATACGGAAATATCAATAAAAAAATAATGTAGGAAATTGGTTCAGAATAAAAATATCATGATTGAAATCTTCATACATTCTCAAATGGTAGGTATCTATATAAAAAAAATAAAAATTGAATTTGGATCCAATACAGAATTATACCCTATAGGTTCTAATACTGGACAAGAAATAGAACCTATTTATTTTACAATTTATGAAAAACCAATCTAGATATGTACATATATCAATGTAATAATGATATAGGATGATCATTTGAATTAAAATAAATAAAACATTTAAAATTACAACATAGTAGAATTTATAATGAAAATTTAATATTATAAAAGAAAAATATACTTACCGTAATAAAAAATAAACATATATAGAGACATAAATAATCCTAACTAATCCTATTGTGTTAATGTTCTATAAATTTTTTTTAGTGGGATCATTAAGTGTCAAAAGTATCATTTTAGATATATTATATTTTTCTCATCCATTATCTATTCAGATATATTATAATACACATCAATAAATCTCTATAAAAATTATCAAAGTTATTTAATGAAATATTAGTCATAAATACCTAATCGACATCATAATAGTTTTAATGTTGAAATTATAATTGGAAAATTTTATTTAAATCATAGAAAATTATTTTTAAATAATGTCTTTAATATAAGAAACTATAAATAATTATTTAAATAACATTTAACATTACTTTTCATTTTCTTAATAAAATTAAACACTTTAAAGATAATATGCTGTACAATAATATCTTCATGATGATCGATTTATAACATAATATAAAATTGAAAATTAGATAAATCATTCTTGATTGATAATACGATAAAGAAAATTAAAAATATCATTCTAGAAGGATTATACATCCAATCGATATGTTTTTAATATGTATCCTATGAAATTGTTATTATATTTAACTTGGTTAAACATCAGAGAGTACATAAGTCTATTAAATTAAAAATAACATTGGATGATTTTTTATGTTTTTGATCTATTTGTTTTCAATATATTTATAGGATGATAAAAGTATTTTAAATTCCATAGGTGTTGTATTTTGGTTTATTATTGGAATATTTGATTTATTGTTATTGATTAAATGGTATTTTATTAATGTTTTTTATAAATTCTATGGCTCAACGAACAAGAGGTTGGGGTGAAGCTCCATTAATTATTCAAGGTGGAGTAAGTATATCTTCATAATAAACTAGAAATTCTATTTATTCATATATGTGTAAATAATAATGTCTCCACATCATGGTTCTTACGTAGTAAATCACATGACCTTGGATGTTGGTTAACCATTATTAGAAGAGATATTTTTTATTGACCTCAAAGATGATGATTTTTTCAAATTGGATGCACATGGACAAAAGGATTTTTTTTGGATTGGTGATAGAGGATGTATGAAACCAGTGATTTTATTTTGTGGAAGTATATTTTTATGAAATGGATCAGTCTAACATGATGTTATGCATCCTAACAATCTATTGAGTATTATTATGTGGTGTAGTGTAAGTGATTTGAATATGATAATTTTATAAGTTTTGAGAATGGTATTTTGTAGTGGTTGAATAGTATTTCCTTGTAAAGAGTATGTATCATATATGATTTCACTTATAAAATAATTGAATTTGTCATTATAAATGATTAGAGGGATTGTAAAATGGAAACATTGTTCCCTAAAGATAGATTATGGATAAGAGTACATGATATTTAGATATCCCTCATGAGAGAGTTATTTTTAATGTGATATGTGTAGTTTATAAGGCTAGTTCACTTGTCTTTTAGTTTGAGTACATGGTGATCATAATTATATCATATGGTAATATGAGAAGTTGTGTATATTGTCTTGGTGTTTGATTTAATTGTATGTTTGGTAGAGTATAAATGTATATGGGTCCTACATGGTTAATTCATGTAAGGCATATTTAATGAGGCTTTTAATAAGAAAATCATAAGTGGTTTTTCATGTATACCATATAGAAAATTGGTACTTTATATTAAGGTTATCAAAATGAAATCCCAATATTAATTTCTTTAAGATGTTAAAGTTTCATTTATGTCCTTAAAATTTGGCAGGATTCATATATCAAAATGATAAAGATGTAGTCGATGACCGTTATTTGAGGAAGGAAACTTGTTATACCTCAAATTTATTTTTAATGGAAGTGTTCCATAAATGGTGTGAAAATTTACAAGAAATTTAAATTCATGAATTGTTTTGAAGCACAATCGATTAATTTATGATTGATAAGATATAATTATATGCTCCCTAGAATAGGCCTCTCTGTAATCCATGTAAACATTCCTATGATCTTTGTTTTAATTCTTATAAATGTGGTTATTGTGGTTGTGTGATTTTAAATATTTGGTTTAACGTGTTCATTAAAACATGATTATATGATATTAATGATTAGAAATAATAATTGAACACCCATATTTTCCCATTGACACTCAGGGTGTCTTTGGTTACAACACATGGTAGGAATGATTATACTTTTTATTTGTCGAATCCATCATCAGGAATTATTTGAGGCAGATAATTAAGTAAACTATAATGAAATTATATTACTTGATGGAGGGATCTACTATATTTTAATGATTAAATGAGATATAATATATGATCCCATTAGATAAAATTTTTCCATGAAAAATTTTAATTGATCAAATTTATAGATATTAATGATCGTTTTATACGTGAATTTGATATGAACATTCTTTTTATAGATGAAAAATATCAAAATAAAATTATTAAAAAATTTCTATATAATGTATATTTGAATGTAATGAGTGGAAATATGATGAATTACTTAATGTGAAATCAAAATCATATTCTGAAATGTGAGGTAAAAGTAAATGATTTCAAACTCCATTTTATACAAAAAAATTAATGATATTATAATAGAGATGGATTATACAACCTGATTACTGATTTTTTAATGGAAATTTTAGTTTTTAGTGATACAAATTATTATATTTACCTTATAGAAAAAATACCTTCAATGGTTCCACTAAAATAAAATCCAAGGGTTTTAACTATTGAATAAATATATTTCTGTATGATATAAATTTATGATCTACAAATAAATTTTATGTCATAAAAAATAAGAGTCAAAAAGGAATTTAAATAATGTCATGAAATGAAGTAGATGAAATTAAAATAGTTAGAGATAATTGAAAATAATAATAGTGGTGGTGGAGATGATTATTAGGATCGTGAGTTTATTTTTATATGGGCTAGAAAATTTTAGAGTGGAAAGGATATGATTAAAATAATGATACCCTTATTTTCATTCAAATATGGTATGGTCGAAAACATTGTTTTATGGTGTCTAAAATGACTTGATGATCCCAAATATAATGAATCAAAATATAATCAAAATCCTTGAAGGATCCCAACCAAGAGACATCATCTATGTAAGATCATATTGAATGAGTATTCAGCGGATGAGTCATGTGAGAACAAAATAAGAAAATAATGAATAATATATAGAGAAATATTAATTTCATTTTAATGTAGATATAAGAAATATCCTCCTATAAACTGGTGAAATAGAGGATTCCAAAGATTAAAATGAAAATAAACTAAATATTGTTGGTGATCTAAATGAGAAACATGATTTAGATCTAGAGGAGAAAGAAATAAAGTAAAAGACAAATTTCCATACTAGAGATTTATATAATGAATCATTAAAATATGTGTAATAGAATGATATAAAAAATTAATAATGTGTATGATTTTTATGATAATCAGATATCTTTCCAGTAGAGATCAATAGTGTATTTGGATTTTATAGTCATGATTGATGAAAAATCAAAGGTTATTCATATTCATTGTGATGGTCCAGTTATGAGAGATATGAAATTTGAAACTTATCAGGAACAAAATATTTCTTTATGAATTAAACATGAAACTAAAACCAATTATGAAATCAATATACAAAAAAACACAATGGAATGATCTAACCTGTTGAACTATTAAAAAATCATGAATCATCCCCCAAAGGTGTTGAGAAATTTTTTAATGATTTGAGTCACAAATATATGAGTAATAGTACAATTTTTCTTGTAATGATTCATTAAAATAAGAAACTATTATATAATAGAACAATTTAATGAATAATAATGTAGATTATTGTATAAAAAATAATATTCAGTAATAAAAAAACATATTCACCAAATTAAATAGAATCTTGGGTATGTAAAAAAGCTATATTCTATAATGTTTATTATTGAAAACACAAGTAACTTAAAGGTATGTCTTATGAGTAGGAATTAATTCTATAAGATTTTTCATATTATGAAATGATAATTTTAGGGATATTATATTCATACATATGTCTTAAAATGATGATACATGGATCTATTTTATTGTTGATAATCATAGTAGTTAGAAATATAGAATAAGGATAAATCTTTCATCATGTAGAATCAATATTTTATCTCCATGTTATCATTTTTGTTCTAAAATTATCCATATGAGATTCCATTGTTGGTTAAAGGAAAATTGATACAGTAATAACATACCTCATATAATAATAAATACATACCGACATATTAGTATTATTAATTTAATTAGATAATCATTATTAGTATTGTAACATGATTAGGTTATCGCCAAACGTATTTAAGATTATGTGTTGACTCTATTTTATGACTCTACTCTCCCGTGTATCTTGTTATAGGAAAATATGATGATTGTGAAGGCCAAATGATGATATATTTCCCATAATACTAAAATGAACTATACTATGTCATCAACAACCTAAGACATCCAAAATTCAGATGATAAAGATGATAGCACACATACCCTATGAGTATCCTCGATCCCACCAAGATGAAAAAAAGTGTAATAGTAATCAAAATTATTCATTTTGAGGGACATTACATTTAAATAAGAGTTAATTTACCACCTATGTTTACCAGTAATCCCACATTAAAAATCTATAAGTCGGGAATTCACACTGAAATTAAATAAACCAAATAAAAATATATACATAATTTATTTCAAATAAATTATTTTTTAAATATCTAATATTATCTGCATTATTCTAATATGAGTCTCACAATGAGCTCCAAAAATATAATTTTTTTCAATACTAAACATAATTTATTGATGTAAATATATTATTTTATTGAATAAAATGGTTAGACATATTAGGAAAGAAAAAGTTGTGGATATCCTACCAAATAATGTAAAAGGATGTCTTTGTTGATGAGATATATAAATCAAAATTTAAACTCCATGGCTAAATCCATTAATTATTTAAGATCATCCATGATATGAATGAGGACCTAAAATATATATATAATAGTAATGATTGAAATCATGATGACTAGGTCACAACACTCCATAACACATTCATAAATCTTAATTGAAAATATCATTATGTTAAATATTAATGGATAAAAATCCAAAATATTTTTCAACATTAAATTAAATTTAAAATAAATAACACTATGATATAGTTAATTAATAAATA
Source organism: Viscum album (assembly GCA_963277665.1). Lineage (NCBI taxonomy): Eukaryota > Viridiplantae > Streptophyta > Magnoliopsida > Santalales > Viscaceae > Viscum > Viscum album. The sequence goes on from OY728145.1 coordinate 1,647,069,652, forward strand.
CCAAATATTTTTTAGAAATGAAAAATGTACATAAAATATTTTATTATAAATCATAAATTCCAAATAATATAGCTAGATTTTCCATTTAAAATGTTCAAATTTAAAATAATTTCCAAAATATTTATATGAATGTATAATGTGTTATTCCTGAATAAAAATATTATTAAAACAATGAAAAAAATTCCTAAATATAAGATGTAAATAATTGAATAAAATATATGGTGGCACACATTTCTAGAAAATAGGGGTTTCTAGATAATAATATGAGGACAATCCAATGTAAATCTTACCCCAAGGAATGAGTGTCATGGGATCTACCCTATGATTAATAATATAAGTGTTACCTCGAATATAAGGTTCAATAAATAAAATGGAAACATCAGTATCATTTCATGACCAAATGGAAATAAAAATATGTCACTTTCATGGCATGTGGAATGTGATCTTTCCATATCTTTGTTAGCCGACCCTTACACATTGGTTCTCATATAAAAAATAAATAAATTGTGAGAAAACATGAAATGGGAATGGTCAATAATAATCATAAAAAATAATGTCACATCCCCCCACCTCCCTCTCTAGAACCAATATGAACAACACAACAATCATCTCACCCAATATATAATGCATTACCCATGGGCCAAAATCCTTGTTAATATAGTGAAAACATGTCTCAAGAGGATTTCACATTCATAAAAATTTTAGAAACCACTTAAATGTGGAAGAAATACATACTAGAAACCACTTGGGGTGTCATCATCATTTATAATAATTCCAACTATTTCCAAAACACCATTTTTAAATAGTGTTTGATATTAATAAAAAATCAATATAGGAAAAAAATTATTCCTTAAAAAAAACTTATAAATAATATAAAGTTTTCATTTTATATCCAATTACTCATAATTGGTCACCAAACTGTTCAAACTCTCATTCTATTCACACAGAGAATTAACTAGTATATCTGTCATGAACCAACCTAAGTCGACCCTGATCATGTCACCTGAGCCAATCTGTGGCATGGACCGAAGGGAGCTCATAATCACCACGGGCTGGAAACTAGTGTCGGGCATCAATATAGTACAACAAGGGAACTATTTCCCCTATTAGATTAAAAAATTAACTAAATAACATCAACATTAGTAGGAAGATCAATATATAAATATACCTAAACTGAACATCATTCATATATGAATATGAAAATACAACTGAACCCCACAATACTGCCAACCAGATAAGGATAATGTCCAAACATCATGTGGCCACAAGGGTCACTCCCTAACACATGATCAAATATTTCCTAAGGTGACAAAACTCATGTTCAATCCTGTACAAGGGATAATACAGAAAAGAACTAATGGAATGAGTATTAATACCCAGTAGGCAAGCCTGATTGTCTGTTCCTAATGCACATACATTAAACTAAATGAAACATCATTTTCATATTTGAACTCAAATATTTAAAAATATTATTTTCCAAACAATTTAAATAAAAATAAATTACAACCCATTGGGCTTATTAATTTCTAAAAACCAAGATGATTACATTAGAGTGACATTCAAATTTTAAAAAGGGAAGTGATACTTTCATTTTCGATTTTAAAAAAGGAGGGTAAAACATTTTTTATTACACTTTCCATAATGATTTTTAAAACCAACACATCACAACCAAGAAAAAACTCCACAATATGACACCATGATGATCATGTAACAAAGGAAATGTTAATAAGAAAACATGTATAACACTCTTCATTAAAAACAACAAAGATCCAATTGACATAAGATAACCCAATAGATCATGAATAATTAAAAGCATACTAATGCTTGAGACCACATCCCCATTAGTAATACTCAAACTATGAAATCCAAAACATCGTAACACTCTTGGCCACCCAAACCTATAAATAGTTGAGGGGAAAACACCAAAACATTATAACAAATATTTCAACATATTATGGGCCACTAGATTGTGTGTATACTAGCAAATAAAAATATCATTATTAAAAAAATTTCTCATTATTCTAATAACTATGTGTCATGTATAACACGTGTGAACAACCTGATGTTATCTGAACATCAAATCAAATACATCTATAATGATAAATTAATAACATGAATAACCCCAAGCCAACCAAAGTATTTTTTTATTTCCACATATAATTATAAACCAAATAGTCCAAACCAAGGAACTAATATAATATTTCACAAGGATTGCACAACAAGTAAATCCCATCCATTATATTTTGACAATGCAAGAGGAATATCCAAAAGAATCATTCATAAAAAAATTTCATCAATTTACCAATGTTCCCAAATATGCGTTTAACATTTTACAAAACCGAAATTTACCAATGATAGATATTCATATTTTCCATAAGGGTGTAAACACAACATATTCCATTTTAGAATTATAATAAAAATATGCATAGAACATTCATGTTACAAATACTAGGCACAAACAATTTTTATAAAAATGTTAAACATAGAATTCATTAGAAACACATACCAAAACACATTAAAATACAAATCAAGTTTCATTACAAAAACCAAAACCACATGGGAAACAATATAAATAACCCCAATTATAATATTTCATGCTGAAAATATATTTATAAATCCAAAAAAATCATTTTATATCACACATAACCCAAAAAATCCAACTAGGAAATTAATCAATCATTATGAATGCCATATTTACAAAATAATTTCCATTTATCAGAATTTTTTTAAAAGACTAGTTATTGGCCATATTATTATATAAGCTACTGAACCATTTTTTAAATAACTAAAAACATTTTTCAAATCTAACAGAACATTTTATTTGACCCTTTGTGTGAACATTTTCTATAAAATAACAATATTTATCATAAAACAAGTCATAAGCTGCTAATTATAACACCAAAAAATTAAAACATGTATTGTACAACAATATTTATTAATCAATATAGATGATTAAATCATGAAATAGATGAATCATAAAATAAAATGCAAGTGTACAGGGAAACCTACCACGAATCCATGGTGGAAAGACAAAGTTCCCCCGATATCACTCCCTAAGGGTTCTAAACACATTGGTCCAGAAATAACATCCCTAAAATATCAAATATTCCATCATCAATCATGAGAAAATAGATAACTATGATGAAAATAACTAGTAGAGAAGTGATACTTAAGAAAAAAAGGAAAGAAGAGGTAAGAATTAGTAGAAGGGAGAGGAATTACCTTTAAGAATCTAACCCAAAATTGGATGTTCTATTAGATATACACTAAATGGGGAATATTAATGAATTGGGGGAAATTAAGATGTCTCTATATGTCAGGACATACCAGGAGAATGATATTTGGGTAGAATTAGGTCAAAAATCTAGAGGGGAAAAACTTATAGATTCGCATATTTTTTATGTTCTTGACATGGATCATGTTTTATTAAATCAGATGAAAAATATTATTTATCTATGGGAATTGATCATATTTTCACCCTTAATAGACTGCATGAAAATGAACCAACCATGTGGTAGGTCTTACGTGATATGCATGGTTACCAGGGTTCTGCTACATGGTTAATCTAACTGTGCTCCTACCGTGCATAGGGCACGACAATGGAAAAACTATCATGTTTTCTTCAAAATCTCCCAAATGAACTAATGATCAAACAAGTGGGAAATACTAGAACAAGAATAAAAATGAATGAATTCAATTTTTAATCCCCTTCACACCTAGAACCAAAGAATAATACTAGGATTTATAATAAAAAAAATATAGTAAGAAAAGAAAATGTTGTTGTGGCAATTATCCATAATATTAATGATTTCCACCCCAAGAAGTCCATAAAACATGCTAACCGATTGGTCGATGCCTATGGATTCCACATCAAGACGATTCATCCTTTTAAACTATATATATATCTCACACTAAAGATTGAAAAAATAAATCTTTCCTGAAATTGATCCATAACTCGAATCTACATCCAAAACAAGAAAGGTCAAGACACTACATCCACAAACATTCTATTACCCATGTTTTTGAGCCGTCTCACAATGATCCCATTGATCATTCTTTGCAATAGCACACAAAAAATACAATTATATCAAGGGGGGATGAAATAGAATTATGACCGTTTGATAAAAAATTTCACTTGAATTTTTTTTAATTTAATGCTAAGTGAGGCATAATGTGGATCTCCCCACTATCAAGAACCAACTAACAACGACCAAACAAGAATTTAAAAAGAAAAAAATCTTGTCTTTCCCACATCAACCATAATAAACTCTTAAATATCATACTATTATCCAAATATAAGTGGAAAAAACCTAATCATTTTAATAATCCACTTCTAAACGGAGGGTAAATGAGTAGAAGCAAAACTACCGAAACTAGCCCAAAACCCCCTACAACATAGGGAGGGGATGGAAGTGGCCAATTTTTTAACTATAAAACCACAACAGACATCTACCAACAACTCACCACTCAGATGTCTATTAACCAAACTACAGCAGGTTTACACAGTCAGTCCATGAAAGTACATTAATCTGAAACATTTATTGATAGAGAAACCACAACATGAACATATGAACTACCTAACCACAATGGTAGAGGAACAACCTTATCCAAAACATCACACAGTCCTAGGATTCCTAACTATGATCCAACATTACCCTGAGTCTTAAGGCAGGAGATCTAATGGATTAAACTTCTCATACATCAAATTCAGGTTTTGAAAATCCCAAAATGTATGTTTCATAACATTATTATATAAAAAAATACTATAATATATATAATTGACACCACTCATTCATTTAAAGGAGGATTTCATTAAATGAATAACATAATCCCTTACATTTTAAAAACTATAGAACCATAGAAAAACCACAACAACAAATAGACCCATTACAACTGGGTGGAAACTTACATAATGAATCATTAAACAAATACAAAACGTCACGTCACGTCTATAAATTTTTTTCATGACGCGTTATAAAAATTTCCTAACAAAATCTATACTAGTGACCCAAGCATCCCTAATCATGGAATTTATTAGGATAATTTGAACATGATTGATTAATGTGACCAAAATAGGCACACTAGTAACACACCATGATCTCTTTCCTATAAGGTATTGATGGGTGATTTGGGGGCCTTTTTATTCCGCAACTCACTCCATCAAATTTCATCCTCTTTCTCATCTTTTTTCTAGAATTTCCCCCCTACATCTCTATATAGAATGAGGGAGGACCACCGTGTGACCATACAAAATTAATGCTTCAGTATGAAAATTTTGACTGACCACATTGAGAATAAAGGAACTATTGGATTCTGACACCTTTGACTGAATATCGGTATGAAGCCCAACCATGAATCATTATGCCTTCATGGAATCATCCACAAAATAATCTAGAAGATACAGAACTAGATCACTAAATTAAATGAAATAATCCAACACTAATTCATCACCCTATTGTAATCAATATATCTCAATCCCAAAATTCACCCTTTATTAATCATATGAATTGTGACGAATGAACAATGCCTTGATTAACTCTAGTGTAAGATCTTAACCAGGATTGTTTCGAGACAACGTCTTTAATCACATCCACAGTAAACATTCAATCTTGATTGATTCGAATTTAACCTTTAACAACTCATAAAAATCAATGAGGATTAAGTTACATTTGATATTTCTCATCCACTCCGTTACATAAAATATATCATATTGTTCAGAAAAGAGAGGTGGATCTGAATTCTAAAACATGAGAACAAAATTCATAGACTTATCAATCAGAAATCCATCTGATTGGAATCACCAAGAGATAAACAATGATGACCCATTTATGCTCTATGGGAAAAAATGAAGGATAAAGAAATGCCAATAACTAAATCAAGGCCAACTCAAAAATAATCCTGATTAAAAAAACCACATAGGATTAAATCATTGAACATAATTAAACAATCCATTATCACGTCATAATATTCCTTTTAAAAGTATGTTTAATTTCAAAAAAATCAAACACTCACCATTTGTATTCCTTATAATCTCACTCAATGCATGTTTCCAATCCACCTTATGCTCTGATCCAAAATTCCATACAAGGTATCCATTCACATTCACATATACTACCATGAATTTTAGCACCGATTATAAAAAAAAGATAAAACAAAAAATTATCATTTTCTAAAAAAATATATCAACCTAATTCAAAAAATAATTAGCCTTACAATGTCACACTGACCACCATGCCATAACCATTTTTATATAAACACATAAAATCATTTCACTATAATAGAATAAATAACCCCATAATTTTCCATCAAAAAACTTTTTTTGTATTTAGAACATTTTCTAGAATCCCATAAAAACTTTTTTAACAAAAATCTTTTAATAAAATAACTGAATCCTGTTTATTTAAAACACATTACAAAACAACCACATGCTTTCCATATAAACCATTTTTTTAATAAATAGAAATTAACTTAAAAATTTTATATTTTAAACCTAACAGGTAAATTTAAAAAACAAACTCAATTTTACGAAGTAATCAATAAGGTTAATTCTGAAAATTACATTTCTAGAACTCCAAAAAAAAATTCAACAAAAAAATTAGAATTCAAAGGAGACAAAAAGAGAATAACAATGGGAAATATAGTCAGTGGGTGACTTGGCCATATGATTGGATGTCATATTCCGAACACCCCACCAACACAGAGATCCAGCTCGATCCTTTTCCCATACTATACATGGACTTCATCAACATGTAAGCTCACATAGGCCATTATCCCAACTCCCCTTCCATATCAAAATAACACAAAATCCCAAAATGCCAAGAAACCAAAATAAAAGTAGAATTCTTATTGAAACTTGAGGACCAGAATGAGTAAGAGTTCATGATGCTCTTCCATCACATAACCATCATGTCCCTAAAATCCTATTATGTCACCAAAGATATCCTAATATAAGAAAAGTAACTCCATAAAGAACAGACTGTTGAGAGACAACATCCTTTGATACCTTTTTTCCATGAACCAACCTATGTCAACCTTCAACCGGTCACCCGAGACAATCCTTGGCTGGGCTCAAAGGGCATTATCATTCCCCAAGGGAAGGAAAGTAGTGTCAGGCATCAACTTATTACAATAATGGAATGATTTCACCTATTAGAAAAAGTAAAGTAAAAGAGAAGAAAGTTTCACAAGATGAACAATATATAAATAAAATTGAAATGAACATTATTTATAAAGTAATTTGAAAAAAAAATAAACCACCCAATAGTAAATATCATAAATATAAAACGACACAAACTCCATGTGACCCCATGCTTCACACTCCAATACAAAAACAACCGTCAATCAAGGTAATGAAACTGAACCGGAAACATATATATGAGATAAAAACTGAAATAAACAGTAGGAATGAGTATCAAAAATCCACTCGATTTTTTAATTATCTATTCCCAATGAACATCCTTTAAAATAAATGAATATTGAATTTTTATTTTTAACTAATATTTATAAAAATATGTTTTTCTACAAATTTTACATAAAAACATATAGAAAAAATTTCCCTTTATTTATTTTTAAAAACATATCTTATTCTATTAGTGAGACCTTGATGGTTTCAAAAGGGAAGTGATGTATTAATTTTCAATTTTCAGAAAGGAAGGTAAAAAACTTTTCTTCAAAAAAACATTTCATAATAATTTTGAAAACCAACACATAACATCCTAAAAACCTTCACAAAATGGAACCATGATTATCATATAACAACAAAAATATAAATATGCATACAAGTATCATATTCATCAATGCAAACAACTAGGATCGAATATAAGTAGGTAGACCCTAGATATCCTGAATAATTGACATCATACTAATACATATGAAAGTATCTCTAATTGCATTCCGAACATGGTGATGTAAAAAAATCATAAAACATTTATCCACCTTATCATAGTATAGGTCGAGGAGAAAATATTATTTCCGTAAACCCAAATATATCCACCTAATAAGGGCCACTATCAAGGGTGTAAATTGGCTAGGTCATAAATTGTTATAGGAATATTTTCTCAATATGATAGGTTCCCCTATCTTGTGTTTAATGTGGGTGATCCAGCCAATTCCATCTAAGCTTGGAATCATATACATATATAATAATAATGTAAAAACAATAATCTCCATGATCCCCCGCATGGATCGATCTCATTCCAAAAAATAAATAATAGAAAAATAGAAAAAACTAGGGAACTTGAATAATGGATCACAAAGATTCCAAAGTAAGTAAAACTCATCCATTATATGTAGAGAAGGGATGAGGAATATCCAAAATTATTTTCTTAAGAAACAATTTCACCAATTTAAACAAAAGTTTTCCGTGGGGCCTTTAAAAAGTTTACAATAGAAAAATTTAACGAAGATACACTTTTAAATTTTCATAACGGTGTAATCACACTAATTAAATTTATTATTTTTTTTAAAAATCACCTTAAAACATTCAAGATACACAATCATGGAATAATTGTTTTTATAAAAAACTTCCAAAATGGGTTATTCACTGACAACACATTCCAAAATACAATAAAATACCGTACTAATTTCTCAATAAAAATAAAAACCACTTAGAGAACCATATAAGGAACACCAAATATATTTTATCATTCTAGAAATATATTAATAAATTCAATCTACTAATTTTGTATCATAGTAAACCCAACCAATTCAAATGAGATATTAATCAAACACTAGGCATGATATATTTAACAAAAAAATATATATAACATTTATTAAGTTATAAAACAGAAAAATTCATTCCATAATTTCATTTATAATACGAGATATGTTTTAAAAAATACAATGAATATGGGAAATCCTACAATACATTTTATCAAACACTTAGTGTGCACATTTTTATCAAAAAATCACCATTTATCATACAAGAAGTTATAAAATAATATTTTTCAAAATAAATAGATAATCCAAGGATCATAAATCAGTATTTATTAATAAATATAGGTGAGAAAATCATTAAATGGATAAAGCATAAAATAAATGTAGGTGCAATGGGATAACTACCATGAATATAGGGTAGAATGACGACACGTGCACTAAATAACTTTATGACAGTTCTAAAACCATTGGGTTTTTATTATAAACCCAAATCAAACAACAATACAATTCTAAATAATGGGAAAACATTATAATATGTCAAACATGACTATGGGAGAAGTGAAATCCAACAAAAAAATGAATGAAGAACGAAGATGTAGGAGAAATGATAGGAATTACCTAGAAGAATATATCCCACATATAAATATCTATTATATATATTGAATTTGAAAAAGAGGAATAGACTAGAGGGAAAGGGAGAGGGATCTGTACGACTACATGCTATAGTATAATGTGATTTGGGTGGATTTGGGACCAAAAATACTAAGTGGGAAAACATTTAAAAACACATTTTGTTATGTTATATGAAATTCCCACTATTAGTCTGAACTAATTAATAAAATGTTACGAAACTGGGTGACAGCCATTGAGACTAACATCATGGTCACCCATGATATAACTCTCACTCATGCACCAACTATGTGGTAGGTTATATACCTACAACATGGTTACCTCAGTTTGACCGTATTGTTTATCAAACAATGCACTAACATTGTCCAGGGAACATCCAATCCAAACCTCCAAAGTTTTCTCCAAAATGTCTCAATTGAACCTATTATCATCCATGGGGAAACATTAGACAATGAAGGACAAGTAAAAAGTTAAATTCTTAACTCCCTTACACCTGAAACCTGAGAAAGGAACTGTGATTTACAGCAAACCAAAACATAAGGTTTGAAATGAAAAACTAGGGATGACAATATCAATTCATTTAATTTTAATTTTCACATAATAATAAATGTAATAAATATTGAAACAATAATTTAAAATAACGGAGTATTATTAATTGCTTCAATTTTAATCATAAAGTGACATTCATGATAAATAATAATGTTTTTCTCTGTTCAATATTAATATTAAACTATAAATTAAAATTGTTTTACCTATTCCATTATTTGGAAATCTTTATAAAATAAAATATATTTCAGTGGAATTAAAAAAATATTATTAAACCAATAAATCATTGATATCAAAGGAAATACACTAACGATAATAAAATATAAATTTTTGCAGGGGTAAACTAATATCAAATTGATAATAAATGAGATGTAATATGTTTCTTTAGAAGGTGAAGGTTACAATAGGACTTAGGAATCCACACAAAACCTAAACAATGTTGGAACCAGAAAAATAAGTTATAAACAATAACCATCGGGTTTTATGGGAGAGGTACATCGATGGGGGAAACATATTCCTGTAAAATCAAAGAATGGTAAAAGAGAAACATTACCATTACAATTTACACATGATACACAAAGAAACCAAAATAAAAATATTTAAGGACATATGAGTATTTTACGATGGTATCTCGGTTGGGGGGTGTAGTGTGTGGATGATAGATAATGAATGGGAAAACACGTTTAAAAAAATTAAAATGGGAAAATTAAAAAATTTATTTACTTGGAATCTTATAGAATTTAACAGATCAGTTTTCAAAACAATATGGTAAACATGAAACGTTCATTGGACAACAAAATTTCACCATGCATAGTTACTTCTACGAGTATTCTAGTTTTCCTTGCTGTTCACAAACCCTTCTTCATGAAATTTTTTACTAATGAGTCACAAATGCATATTTTCTTCATATTCACTCATTAACATGCACATAACATATGAAACATAAAATATATTATATAAATAAAAATATACTTAAATAATGAGGTGTTACAATCTCTCCACCATAACACTTTCTACCCCCAATAAATTCATTTCTAATGGAAGGAATAAATTAATGAGATAAAAAATTTGACACCTGAGATAGAGGTGGGGGTATTTGACGAATTTGGGATAGATCATAATAAGATAGAAAAATAACCAAAAAATCCACACACTCAAACAATGTATAACATCTCAAAACTGAATCCACTACCCCCACAGAGGGAAATATTGACTAATGAATATAAACTGATACTAAATTATCCCCACCATTTACCTATCGTCTACAATAAGGTGTCCAAAACAAGAACACTAACTATAAATGAATCAACACTAAGTAATAAAATACTCTAGGAAATTCCAATTAGATATCATAATTCATCTTCAAAACATACCAACAATCCAAAAAAATTACTCAATTCATCATCAAAAATTGAATAAGGAACCACACCTTATCAAATGATTTATTATCACTAAATAGTATGATACAAACCATGAGTTATATAACTGATAAAGGACACGTGGGACCATAATCATAGAAATTTACTAATGTTTTATCCCACAAAAATCCAATACAATCTCAATCAGTTTGAAATAAACCATTTATGCAATAGACTCCCAAGAACCCGCCCATGTTTTTCTAGGTGAATCTAATTAGAACTAAAAATATCTAAAGCACTAACTTAAAAAAATAACATAAAAATTAATAAATACTAATCAATAAAAAAAATAAACAAAACACCACATTATGACCTATTTATATTCAGCGAAGAGTCAAAAATATTATTGAGATGTTAAAAACACCCTTTAACATCCACTCTACTAAAAAGTATGGCACCAAATCCATGAATTTTCCAATAAATAAATTTCATTATATCTAACAACACCATAGTAGGTTTTCCAAAGACTCCAATGATGAGACGAGATCACGACATACTAATAAATAATAATTAATAAAGAATACCTGAAAATTATCTAATAGAAACATTGATTTTTTCTTAAAAACATGATCATTTGACTGGATAGGGCCATAAACCTGAGGAAATACACTGAATACATAAATAAATCACCCAATGTTTAATCTCATTAAATTGACCATCCTTCCTCTCCAAAAACATTCATGGGTGTATGATTTATAGAAAAAATTCTTTTTAAACAACTAATTCATGTCTCATCCATGAAGACAAATATTCTCTCTACAATAATTTGAAAAAAATGGGTTGAATCCAACAAAATATTGAGAAATAAACCAGAAATCCCAAAATTCAATATTTTAATAAAATATCACTAACCCAATTTTACAATATATGAAAAATTTTACCAAAAAAATATAATTTATTTTAACATTGATCAATTCATATAATTAAAAATCAAACCGGGGTAATATCATTTACCACATTTTAAAAATTTTAATTTCCAATTAAATAATAAATCAATCTCCACAACTAATTTCAATCTATGACACAAAATTTAAAAAAAACAACCAAAAACTAAATTAATATTCTTATAAAATTTAAAGTTAAAATTGTTATGTATAACCCAGATTTATTTTACAATGATTTTCATTTGAATTTATATTTTTAAAAATAAGAAAAATCAAAAAGTTAACACTAATGAGGGAATACTGAAAATTATAAACATATCATCAAAATAATGTAAAACTCTAGAAAATTCACCACATCACTAACTGTTAATCATGGAAATGACAAAAAATAAAATATAAATATTGTGTAGAATCATTATCATGTCATCCATATGGTTTGGGGGGAAATTTTAGGTCATGTCACATTTGTAAAAACATATCTGACTGAAAGTTTAATTTTTATTATATTAAAACATAACAAAGCTAGAACCACACTCCACCCACAGATGTATGAAATTGTGGAGTCCAGGATCGTACCCTTATACAATAATTTTTCAATCATTCAGATGATACCCCGATATAGTTTATAAAATGATACAATCATTTACCATGTTTTTATTGGGTAGAATATCTACAACACCAATGCCTTCTCTCAATGTTTTCATGACCTGAATCTCATGACAGACCAACCTTTTACAATTTTGTATAAGGTAAACACATTCCAATGGATAATATATATTCCCTTTAATAAATCCATGAAACATATTGTAGTCATATTCTATGTTTTTGATTCAAATTACATTTAGCATGGAATGAAATAGATTATAAATCAAAGATCTGACCTATGCTTTAGTAGATTTTCCATCTCTATTGAATGAACGGATCCCCCACACCACCGATACGTTAGTTTCACACACCAGACCACCAATACACACCATGCCTTCCACAGAAGAAACATAAATATTTAATTTTTTCCAAGTAATAGGAGTCATCCTTCTGATCCATTAGCCCATCCAGAATTGATTGGCCTCCAAAGAGAAGAAAAATAACGGATGTAGGAAATGTAAGAAAGACAAGGCTAACCCACCTTGTATTATAGTTTTCATATCAATAACCAAAAAATTCACACAATACTAGAAGATTATATAAGACATAATCTTACCCTATCTTTCATTATTTATAGACTCCCAAATAGGCCAACATACTATTGATAAAATCGCTTCTCTAACCTTGGAATCATCAACTGGATAGTAATCCTCAATGAATAGTTTTTTAGTTGCCTCATGCATTGAATCCATGCCTATAAACATGTTCATGATGTGCCCAAGAAAACACGATATTCCTTTTTCCTATTCTCCCTTGAATAATAGATTCCACATAGATTTTTTTTGCGGATGAACACAAAAACGAAATCTATAAGGAATCCAAACTAATTTCCTTTGCAAATTTTCATTGGTAGGAAGATCACAATTCCTACTTTAGAAAACAATGAAATATATCTTGAAAGGAACCTACTTGCAGCATATCATAGTTTCTCAATTATCAAGACCATTCCACATATGGATGAAATACATGTAAACTTTTATACTAATGGTACCTAATACTACATAAGTAAAAAACATGTCCAGTTCATCCACCAAGAACATGTTCCTATATAAGATCATATGTCCCCCATTAAAAACAATATTATTTAAACTAGTGAAACTAATAACCTCCATAAAAGTGGGTTTCGCACTGGACAACTAGGGAAAACAGATAAAAAACTTCTGATATGACCTTCACAATGATGAAATCCCCATTCCATATTACCCATCTATCATTATCCATTAAAAGCACCATATGTGAAACCATGTAATGATCTGAGTTGGAGAGACCATTAGATCAAAAAGTATAATCCCCCCAATCATCGTCGTATTTAAATAAAATATAATGATTCCATAAAGGAATCCCTTTAATGAACTCCCATAAACCTTATCTTATATGGAGTATATAGTTTTTAAGAACCTTATTAAATTAACACATCCTTCATCAATTTATTTGGAATGAGATGTCATGTATTTGAAAGGTATTTTCTGGCCTGGTTTGAATCCAACATAATTCCATTCATATTCATCTGAATCATCATAATAGTCCATTTTTTAGTATTTATGATGGTTAGGCCATACAGTGTCCCTTTGAAAATAACCCCCTTAATGAACCTAACTCCTGACCTGAACAAGATATATTCTTTCTTCTAATTATGTATCCTCCCCGGGATTCTCTTGATGACATCATCAAGGAAAATTTTTTGATCCTCCCATTGTATATTAAGACCTCGTGGTATTATTTTGCAAGATGAATTATTTTAAACTTAATTTTTTCTTGAATAATTTTTTTTGCCTTCTGGAAAATTTGATAGAGAAATAAACACTGATTTTCCTTTCATTGAGACATTAGCCGCTAATGATACAATTATATATGACTATTTTTAAGAAACCTTTTACTATTTTTTTCCATTTTCTTTTAGATAATTACATGTCTTCACCAAATAATATATAATATTCTATTATACTCTAGCACATGTTTTTAAATGGGACAGATAATCCCTTCCTCCTAAACTATCCATTTGATTCAGATAAGAACTTCTTAAGCCAATTTAAACAAGCAATAAGATAGTGAGTCAGCATGTCATACCGCAAGAAACTATTTAAATGAACCAATGTTGTTTCACATAATTGAGATAGGTAGATATGGGGAAGTATTAATCTAGAAATAAATATAACATGACCATTCTTCAAATCCAAAATTCCACATGACTCTGACAATGAATCACTATTATATTTTTTCAGAGAGCTTGTCTTTGTCAACAATTATCATGACATTGGATCCAACGGTTATTTTTTTAAGATCATCAAAAATCACCTTTGTGATACTGATTGTCCCTTTAATATTATTTACTTGCACAAAACCATGTTTCTCTTCTGATACTACTCTAGGGATAACTCCACACATTCTTCTATTTATCAGACTTGCTAGAAATTTATAAGATATATTTTGTAAAATTATCAAGTTTTAAAGGTTAATGGAAGTAAGATATTTCACCTTATGAATCATAACAACCTTGGAGTGAAATATATCTCTAATTAATTCTCCTTATCTGAATAAATTCTTCACTACATCACCCACCCAGCGCTTAACAATGTCCCACGATTCCATAAAAAAATTCCAGGAACCCCATAAGGGCCAAGAGAAATTTCTAGATTCATGATGAAAAACATGTTTTTAATTAAATAATTCTATATAATAACATATAAAACTTCATTATAACCCCCCTCAACTCGGTGAGGGATGATAGACAAGAACCTATCACCTTCAAACCTATATTTCCCCTAATATGTGATAATGTTATGTCTAGCTAAATGTTTTTTGGAATGTTACAAGGCCTTCATACCTGCAACTTCCACATCTGATGTAAATGA
Source organism: Viscum album (assembly GCA_963277665.1). Taxonomy (NCBI): domain Eukaryota; kingdom Viridiplantae; phylum Streptophyta; class Magnoliopsida; order Santalales; family Viscaceae; genus Viscum; species Viscum album. The sequence goes on from OY728145.1 coordinate 1,647,085,282, forward strand.
ACAATCTATAGGATTCTTTTAATAGATCTCTAAAATTATTATTTTGGTCATATCCTAGTTTATAAAGTTATTTTAACTGACCTCACACCCTTAATCCAATTTAATTATCACCATAAAAGATATCATTGTCCCTATGGTAACTCATAATTCTAATGATCATAAAAATATCATCAATTGTGATCATATAAATAATTTTAACTCAAAATGGAAATATCAACTATCCATAGTTACTCAATAGTCCATATAACGGATAGTGATCAAGAACTTACACATAAGAACCCACATGAGTCCTAATTACCAATTCACAATTTATTATACCATAACTCACTACTATAAATATAGTGATACTAATGAATCAATTATCATAATGAAGAACCCACTGATTGATTCCATTTTTAAAAGGCATTTCAATTTTCAGTTAAATTTAATTCACGATCCTTGTGATCCAAAATCATTGGGCCTTACCCAATCCCCCATGATGAATACAATAGTCATAGGAATTTATGCTAATCATTAGGGATTATTTCACAAGTAAATTATAGTTAATTAAAACATGATTATTCATAGAAATATATAAATACCCATTTGTATGTTGGAATTCCATGAAAAATTATAATATACAGAAATTTGAAGAAAAACATAAAAAATTAAAAATTAACTCTAAACGCACTCCCAATTTTCCTCTATCTATTGAATCTCTATGTAATACTTTTTTTATCACAACTATAATGAAATAAAACAATAATAAAAATAGTAGTCAATTATGAAATGAGTTGTTTAGAACATATAGCCACACCTTCTATATAATAAAATGGTATATTAATCCAACTAAAACAAGAAAAAATTAAATATTTCCAATGTGAAAAATAAAAATGAATATCCACCAATTCCAAATAATTAAACACACTATAGGTGTCCAAAATAAGATTGAAATTTCATAATATATATATATATATAATCGGTGTGTTAAAAAAACATTCTCATTGAACAACCACCATCATTTATTGCTATTTAAAAAAATCCTATTTAACATAAAGTCTCAAATACGAAAGTAAATATATGTTTCTCACATTAAATTTAAGTTAAACTTATAACACATCATAATTTTTATTAAATAATTTCTTATTTTACTTAAATGAATAAAACCCCTAAAAAATATTTCCTTTGAAATCACACACACGATAAAATATCATTTAATTTTATATTATATTGTCATTTTTAAATAAATTTAAAAAAACATTTCAAATAATAATATAAGGAGAATGAATTGAATGATAAGAAAAAGGTCACGTATTCCCATAACAAAATGATGAAATATTATAAGGCAATCTCAGGTTCAACATGTGTCATGATAATTGTGGAGTCAAAAGAAGCCCAAAAAAATTCCCGATATTTCAATTCAAAATTCATGTAAAAATTGTATTAGGCTCTAATAAATTGTTACAAGGATAGGGTAAACTAGAAATTACTTATCTAGAATTTAGTATAAATATAAATAACATATCACTGGCCTTTGCAAATAATCAGACTTCACTATCATGGATAATGGAAAAGGTGGTCATCTTATCTATGATACCTTATCCAATAACATCTCGTAAAATGTTCAAAATAAATAAATTATTAGTAGAATAATAATAATAATAGTTAATAATAATAATTGCTAATATCAACCTCACGCTAGAACCTTATCATGAAATAGGTGAACCCCACATCCATTATATAAAAAATAAACCATTCCCCATTGTCCAAAATCATTGAAAATATAAATTAAATATTATAATGAGTGTTTCAAAAACTAAAACATATTACAATCCATTAAAATATCATTACATGCCATTGAAAAATAATCATGACTATGTTATATTTTATAATATTTTTAAACAATTGACGAACATCATTTATCTAAATTATGTTTTAATTGAATATAAAACACATTTGTGAAAATAAATAAACTTTATATAAATCCACAATAAAAACAATTTTATTTATCATGAAACCAAAATAGGGTTAAAATAATTTTCACACTCATTTTTCAAAAAATTTATCCTTTTTATAAAATATGAATTCTTGGATTTTCATCCACCGGACTAAATTAAATTTAAAATACATTTATTTATTATTTTAAGATACCATAATATTTTATTTTATTAACATAATTTAAAAGTGATGTTTGGGAAATATTGTAATATCCTGGTTTTTAGTTTAAAAAAAATATAATCCAATGATTAATATAAACAAACATATTTTTTTCAATGGAAGATAAGAGAAAATTCATTTTCCTTTTTTGAAAGTAAACGTATATAATAAATAATATAAATAATTATTTAACATTTGAAATTTAGTGCAAGAACATAATAGTTATAAAAATATATTTGTGGTTAAGATGACAAGAAAACAAAAATTATTGGTAAACTTGTCAAAATGCATCACCTTTGTAGGAAAATCTACCAAAAAAAATAAAACAATCCCATAATAACTAAAAATATATTCATTGTGTAAACCCATGTCATGGATTTATATTAGGGTTTAGTTTATATATGTTCATTAATTGGGAGTATGTGAAATAAAAAAAATATGAGATTGGATTGAGGAAGATAATTTACCATCTAGATTAATACCAAAATAATGATGTAAAAATTATAAAATTAATAGAGAATGGAGGATCACATGGAAAGGTGATATCTGGTAGTGGGTTTGATTCTTGGGAGATAAGAGAGTATATTTTTTTTTAAAAAATGGAATAAAATTGAATGTGAAAAAATAAAATTTTAAATTTTTAAAAAACTTGATTTGTTTTCTAAAACTATGTTGTAACATTGAATAAACTCACCAGACACAAATTTCATTGTGGAATTTTAATAATCTATAATAGAATGGATATCCAACCAATGAATGTACAATTCCAAAGGTTATTGTGCATGTAAATATACTAAGTGTACAATTTATTCATACATACTTATAAAATTACGGAACTCATCTGACACCTAAAAAACATTAAAAAATTTAAATTCTACACCATGAATCATAGAATATCATGAAATATAAAATATTTTAATTTTTAAATAAATAAATAGAAAAATTACTATAGTAATAAAAAGTATTATAATAAGTTTTTTCCTATCCAAGTTAACTAGGAATGTAAATTTATTGAAGAAAAACTAGGGAATGTGTGAATGGAATGGTAATTTTTTTACAGAATAGTTTTTTAAATATCAAAGTTAGTGGAAGAACCAAATTGTGTCTTTTGAGAAGAAGAAAGAAAAAATGTTCTATTTGATTGGTCTTCACCACCACCTCATGATTGCAGCTAAACTCTAAAATTAAGGACTAATGGTGAAATTTATTTAGCAAGGATTCACTCTCAAATTTATGGTCAGAAATTGTATCATGATAGGCTAACAGATAAATAGTAATATATAACGAGGTTATAGTAATGAAATAATGATCATTCTTATAGATAGTTATGATAGTATATTAATGAAATGATATTTATGTCAAATTATTTTGTTGATATTAGAATCATTATCCTAGGTGAAGGCAATATTTGAAATTTAGAATCTGAATGGTTATCAGAAAAAGACACATGATTTTTGTATGTGATGGAAAAAGTTTTGAAATCCATATCATCCATTGGTAAAATGAAATAAAATATTTTAGATATGTCTCATACATTTTCATTTAGATAGTTGTATATTTCAAATAAACATGGAGAGAGGTGATATTTATATTTATTGATTATTATAGAATAATTAATAATATAATGTTAAAAATAGAAAAATACACCTAATTAACAATATATGCAAATATATTTAAATATTTTTGAACCATACTAGACATATAATATTAATAGTAAGGTATGAAAATAGAATTTAATACAAATTAATTGATTTAATAAATTTATTCAAAAAAAGTTAATCAAATATGTAGATTTATTTGTATAATCTCCACAAAAATATCTTTTTGAGAGATGAAATTAAATGGTGAAAAATATGGAAAAAAATTGTTGATTAAGTGTGGGGTAACTCAACACTATTTTCAAGTGTATTTTTCATGTTTTAATATGCAACCAATACTATGTAATACTGAGCATATGTGACTAGAGAATACCTAATGTGATATTTCATTAAAGCGTAACCATATATTTTTTTTATCTTTTGTAAAAAGGAATTTTCAAAAGCAATGTTATATGGAAAATTAATATATGTTAGAGATAAAAGAGAATTTTATTGATAAACTATGAAATACAATACTTATAAATGATATAATATCTACTGTAAAATAGTAGAAAAAAAGTAGTTAAAGATCATCCAAAAATAAAATGTGACGAGATCAGAAAACAAAATTGTTCTATTATTAGATTAAGAAAAATGTTAATAAGAACATTATAATGGTTTAAATATTATTATTAAATAAGAAAACATAATTCCTAGTGTTTTCTGCAGCGTGAAGATTTAGTGATCGATTCAAAAAGGGATATATAGATTCCAAATACTTTTAGCATTTTCCAAAAAAGTAAAATAAGATCAAATAAGTCTATCCAACAAGGATAAATGTAGATAGTGATAACTCAACATATGTAAGAAAAATGTTGATTTTTGAGCATGATTATATAGTATTGATGGTCAAAACATCATTATTTTTTGAATTAATATAAGTAAAATAATGGGATTCGGCAACGAATGACGAAATATAAAAAATTGAATATAATCATGCATGAAACCATGTGATGAACGTTGAACATAATAATATTATCAGAACCATGTGGATTATTAAAAATGAATTTTTAAAAAATGGTAACATGAATCAGAATAATTATTTATTTTTGTGTATATGATACATCAAAATTAACATTAATAATGTTAATGGGACTTTTATTCAAATTTTATAATCGATTTTTTCAAAATATACAAGGCCATGAATATTCATAGACTATTCTCGATATATCAAATGGGTGTTAAATTTTATTTTTTAAAAATTGAGCTATTAGATGATGTTTATATTGAATCGCCAATGTTGATCCTAAAAGGGTTTGATGAAGCGACATTGAATACGTTGAAAAATCGAATTTATGGCCATATGTAGGGACTTAATTTATGGTATGTTTGACTAGATTCATAATTAAATACATTAAAATTATATAAGGGTGGTCTATACTATAATATTTACATTGAAACATGTAAATAAAAATAATTCATAGTGAATTTATATATAGATTATATCATTTTTGGAGAAATAGTATAGATGTATATGGAATATACTTTTCTATTGATGGGTTTATAGTTTGAGATTTATATGATAAGTGAACATGCTTATTTTATGGGCTGAAAGCTGTTAAAAGGATATGATATAATATGGTATCTGAAACAACATATTTGATAATGATGATAATAAAATTTTACATGAATCATTTTCATTATATTTAAACATGGATTATTAGGGGCACCAATCTTAGAATCAATGATGATATGATGTGTTTCCATCCTGCCTTGTATAATAGAATTATTACAATACATTTATAGTTTTATAAAATACAACCAGACATTTTTGCATCAAATTTCTTGGGAAATTGACTCAAGATTAAGCTGAATCCAGAGACTCCTAAGTTTTTTAAAAAATTGTTTAAATACTTCAAAAGAGATATTATTTATTGATTTATTTATTATCGAAAAAAAGAGCATGAATTATAATAAATTTATTATGAAAATTGGGATTGTGATATAGTGGATAGTTACTAATCTATTATTGGAGAATTTTTTTATGAAAAAGAATGATATGGATGATTAATAAGCCACAATAGACATAAATAAGTATACAAGGTGTAAAATATATCTTAGTGAACAAGGAACCTAAAAATAACATAAATATACAATAATATCTAAAACACATTAATGATGATGTGAAAAAATCAATTCTTCTATATTATGTTAGAAACTGTGGGATTTAGCAGATAGAAATCTAATTTAATATTACCATACCAAAAAAATCATTATTTTTTATCAAATAATATTGTAAAATGATTATATAATAATGATTAAGATAGAGTTTTTCAAAAATAAATAGAAAGTTTAAGATATCATGACTAAACTATTTTTCACTCTTATATTTGAGAAGAACCAATTAAGCCTCCTGGTTCTACAACATCTCTTTTCATAAGGATTAATTTACATACACCTCTCCCTTTTTTTAAATACATGAATTTTTTGGTATAGTAAACATGATTAAGAGGAAGATTCTATTCATGGGTGGTATTGTAAAAAACAAAAAACAAATGACAACACATTAATTTTATTATCCAATGTGGAGGTAGGAATGTGAAATTAAGTATATGCATCTCAATGTGGCAGATGTATCCAACATGTTTTATCAATACTAAGTATCTCTATTTGAAAGATATTTTATTTCATTGATATAATGTTTTTTTTCATGACATGTTTCATTAGATACCTACTTGAACACTTATTTAATACACTAATATTATCCCATATAAAATAAAATTCATCAGATAGTAATTCATGTTATTTTGGTTGGGTGTCTAGCATATAATTGCACATATGATTCCCAAAAATCCAATATTGGAGAATTATTAAACCATTGAGATCCAAGACGATTTTCAGTTGATGAATTCATAGATGTAAATTTATTTCATGTATGTTAAAGTGAGTTTAAATAATTATGGTGATGGTTTTTAATAATTTACTTATTTTAGAGTATTTGAAAATTTTTAATCAAATTGATTTGTTTTTCTAGGTATTCCAAATTCAGTGGCTATGAAAACTGGATGATATGGTAATGTAAATTTTGTATTCATGTTTATGTATATTTTTGAAATAGTTATATATATTCAATACATAATAAATTATAAAACATTAATAATGAGTTCCCAGACATTATTCTCATCCTGGAATACAAGAAAATCGAGTACATGTCTATTCTGTATCAGAAAAGATATTTTTTATTGAGCGCAATGTCCATTATGTGTTTTTCGTGGAACTAAGCTATTACGAGGTAGGTTATTTATATGACTATATGTTATGTAAATGTTAAATTTTGGGAGATCATCGAATTCTATTTCTTAATGGATCTTAGTCGACTCCAATGTAATGTGTGTTGTCTTTAAGATGAGTGCATGGATGTACAATAAAGTAACCTATTTGATCATACCATTTTTGTAAGTTAAACAAAGGATATATTATATGATTTGAAGTGAAATTACAAAATCATATAATCAGTGTTATTTTCTGATTAGTACATGGATAAACCATTAACTATCTATTCAATCGAAATGTAATAAATAACTAAGGGATTATTCAAAATATTTTTTTTTCTGAGAGGCTAGTTTGAGAAGTCATGTATATGATGACTCGAAGTTTGTCATAAAAGATAGTGATTGATGTTTTATGCGATGTCCAGTATATTGAATCTACATTTTACAGGGTTGAGTATGTGATTATCTGAACTATCTAACAATGTTTTCATATATTTATAGATTTTTTTCCAATACTATTTAGTGGAAAATATATGTGGTTGAGTATGTGGTTAAATGGGATCCATTTTGATACTTAATATATGAATGATTTTGTATATTTTTCATTTAAAGATCACATGAAGATTTTATTATAGATTATAAAGAATACTATATGAAATTGTTTCGGCTATCATGATGAATAAAATTATATATTCATATCAACATGGAATTGAACATCATCATATTAAATTTATCATCAACAAACACAATGATATGAGCATGGAGGAGTCCAAAAATGTGTTATAAATGAGGTTGGTTTCTATAAATAAAATATTAATTTAAATTGGAACACGATGATCATGGTATAAAATTTATAATCCCTAAAACATATGAATTATAGTTTAATATATTATTAAACAAAGTTTATCGACATATTTTAGAGGTAATACCCATTTATCTTGTACCATGTAAAAATTAATATGTTATGAATATTAGTTAAAACATACTTGTTTATAGTGTATTTTTAATGGATTTAGAAACCTTATTTCATTCCAACAAATGTGTTGATATGATCATAAAAAATTAATACATATATCTAACTTTCTCATTCCCACCTCCATTCATTTGGTTCTTCATGTTACAATAAATATTAATTATCATTAATGTGAATGGTAAATTCCAATGATGAAATTTCATAAAAGAAGTAATCGTAATAGAAATAATTCTATAAAAAGAAACCCACATTACCAAATACCCAAATATATGAATAAAGTATTAATATATAAGAATAAATGATTAAACCATATTTTTCCAACACCTAAATATGATACATTACACTTACTTAATAAGAATGACTTTTATGTATGTAATCATTAATTTCAAACATTTAAAGGTCTTAAAAATAATAAAAATTAAAATGGAAAATTCATAAAAATAAATTTTCAATATGGAATAATAAATATTCAGAACATAAGACTGAAATCTACAATATAATATTTATATATAATGCTTTAACAATTTATCCAATTTCTTAATTGAAACAAAACATAAGAGTTATAAAATTATATATAAGAATCATATAATAAGTAAATTTTTAATCCATTCAAATAAATAAAACCAATAATACACATAGGTCATCAACATAAAACAAATTATGAAAATACATATTTTATAAAAAAATAGAAAATACATAATGGTAAAAAAATCATGTGATAATTTTTCAAAATAATGAATATTAATAGTAATAACATAATTATTATTATTATTATTATTTTTATTATTAATACATACATAATAAGAGAGAGGAAGAGAATATTAATTAATAAAAAATAATGAAAATTTTGAAAAATGAGAGGGGAAAATATATTATCAAAATAAAAAAATCATTTTGTAGATTAGTAATTACCATTACCGATATTGATGGGGAACCAATCACCATTCATTGTAATTTTAAAAATTATAAAACTAATATTTTATCTATTATTTTTATAATAGAAAAAATATATGAAAGTATAATAAATTACATGTAAAAACTAATTTAATAGAACATAATAATATTAAGTAGAAAAAATGTCCATAAATAAACTAATATAGAATATGTTTCTAATGTAAATGAAATTTAACCCAAAAAAATTCCAATATGTGCATAATTATGAAGAAGAAATATATATCATTGAACACACAACATTCCTTGAAAAAATTAAATACATTCATAATAACATTATATAAAAAAGGTTATTGAAATAAAATAAATACTTAAAAAGGAATCTATTTAATTACCACTCATACAATCATTTTCCTTTTAATAATATATCTAAGTTAAATAGTAATTATAATAACTTCTCATGAAATAATAAATATTATAATAATCCATGTAATAAGTGAATAATATTAAATAAATTATAGAATTCATGAAATTAATTGAATAAAAATATTTATCTAATAATAAATTGCATCAACAACCCATCATTACAATCACATATTTTATCATTATAATCCATTAAGTATTTAATGTAACAATATCTATATAATCTAGTAGTTCATTAGAAGTAACAAACCAAAAAAATCACATTTCAATATATTATCACAAAAAATGTGATATCATAATTCCTTATGATTTTTTAGACTAATGAAGAGTTTTTATTGATATATATATAGATGATCAATTATCACACATATTTAGGGTTAATTTATCTGAACACCAATATAATATAACATAATCCTAATCTATAGAGTTAATAAAAGAAATAAAATACTAAAAAAATAAATGATTCATATATTATGAGATTGTAGTAATGTTTCCCATTTTAATTTTATGAAACCCGACCGTTATGAATACAATGAAACACAAAACTACTATTTCTTTTAGAATATTATGAATTCCAATGTAAATAATGTAATTATTTCAGTAATATAGTGTATTTCTCTACATGGGATAATTAAAACAAGATAAAAATTACTTTAATTAATAAATATAAACTCAATGAATGAGTATATGCTCTCCCATTAGATTCATATCATATTTTTTATAATTTATTTATAGAAAATTATTTAAAAAATAAATAAATCGATGCACACAATATAATATTTTATATATAAATCTAATGTTTCATAATACATTAAGAATTCCAATTAATGAACAATATTGTATCAAATTTAAATTTAAATAAATGATATAAATCCATATTATTCTCAAAATAAATTTTTTATTTTACATAGAAAACCTATAATATTATTCTATTAGAAAACACATTATTCAAATCTATTTTTTATATGGTTGAATTGTAATGTTTTTTCCTAAGACGATAAAATTTGAATGGATTATTTTGATGAAAATATTGTGAATGTAAAATAATATCCAATTCCTACTTATTCACAATATTATTAAGCCAGTAGTATATATATATATATTCTTTACATTGTGTCAATTTTTTTTATTCTTGAAAATTCACTTATATCTCATTGTTTCCTTATCATTAAAAAGTTCATGAAATTCACATGTAATGACAATTTATATGATCTAATTTCTCATTTAATTGTACATATGATAATTTTGGTCCTTTAGTGATCATGTATCATCATTTACAGAAAACTATGAAGTAAGAGTAGATTTTACACTAAAATGTCACACTAGGATTACAATTTAACTGCTAAAATCAACATTTAAATTAATATATTCAATATTGTGAACTATATTTGAATTATATATATTTATATATTATTGATATGTATTATTAAACCTCTAAAAAGGTCAATATAATCCCTGATCCTTGTTTTCCAATGACAGTGGATCTCTAAAATTGATTTCTCTAAATTCTTATTCAATCTATCATTTTCTGATATAATTCTCATTTGAATCCCTACAATAAAATTTTAGATAATAAATTTTAGAAATAATATATTAATTTTTCTAATAGACTATATATATAGTTAATATAATAGGAACATTTAGAAAAAAATCTCAATGATATTTTCTATCAAATTTATCAAACATATCATTAGTGTTGTGAATAAATTAATTACATCGGAAAACAATAAAATAAAAAGTATTTGATTTATTATGATTTTATAAATAATAAAGAAAATAACTAGAATTTAATCTAATTATAACTAGATCAAAAACATAACAATATATATTAATTTCCTCTAAATAAAAATCTTTCGGTAACATATTCTCACATTACATGGTTCACACCATTTTTTAAAGTGTCATATAATTCTATTTCACAACTTTATTTTTCAATGTAGTTCCATGAGTTCAATAGTGAAGAGAGTTAAAACTATATTCAAATAATATATCAACAATACGATTATAAATCATCCTCATCGATCAAATAATTTATACATAGTGAAAAATAATTACATAATCAATACATAAATTTATTATGTTGAAAACATTGATAATATTACACTTAATGGATAAAGAGAGTATACACCATTAAATATAACTTTGGCTTCAATTAAAAAAATTGTGTAAAATTTTGAACATAACTAGAAGTCTAATGTGTAATAATAAAATTGGGAATATCCAAAGAGGGTTTATTATTCTATGCATGTTTTCAATCCTCATACAATACACCTTTTGTTTCTTAACCTTTATGAAAAGATAAAAATGGTGATACAATTCCATTATATTGTTTAGTTAATATAGTCCTTTTTAATGATTTAATAACATTGTATGTATCATAGGATTTATATTTCCAAGTCACCTATTCCATATAATACTGCATACATATACAGTATTTGAAAATTTTACTCATAAAATTGATAAAACTTTAAGGTTGGTTGTATAAATATTCTTATATTGGTTACAATAAAAAATCGTCATTAAAATGGTCTTTTTAATCCTCATTTATCATAAATGTTATAACCATTTTATTGTATGAACTATTAATATTGATTAAATTAAAAATAATTTAAGTGGAATACATTTCAACAGCACAAAAACTTTTCTCCTTACCTTGTGCATTATCTTAAAAGTAATAGTGCCACCATCTTATATTTTGTAAGAAATTATGTTTGATGGGTCATCTATCATATTATTAAAATAATAATTTTCCTTTTAAAATACATTCTTGACAAAATAAAATATTATTTTATGGAAATAAAACTATTATAAATAAAACATATTGAAAGATAATATATAATTATTAATGCATATAAATTATGGAAGAAAGGATCCACTCAGCAGTATCAACTGCTTGAGATTTAAAAATGAAAACAATACTCCGACATTTTATATGATAAATAATATAAGATAATTTTGAATTGTATGTGTATAGAATTATTAAATTGAAAATAAAAAAAATATGAAATAGTGTTCATAATTAAAAAATTAATGATATCCCCAGCTATAGAACAATATTTCTAAATAAAACATTATAATTAAAAAGTCTAATAATGAATGCTTATATAGAGGATATATAGAACATTGAACACATAACAGGTTTAGTAAATACTATAATACTACTTAATAATACATTATTCGATATATTTCTAATGGCACATTAATTTAAATGAAATATGTATAAATATATATCAATAGTCTATGACTACAACCTTTTATGCGATATATTGGTGAAACATTTATGTTGGAAACTTCTCCCATGAAAAAATAATTAAAATAAAACTAAAACTATACTTTACTATTAAATTTATTGTAGAAAATATAATAATTATACAAATATATTAAAATAATTATAATGATCAACATGGATATATCTTTAAAATAGAGATCTTCAAATCCTCACAACCATTGTAGAATTCGTTTTTAAAATATGACACATGAATCCCCATTAATAATCAATAAGATTATGACCCTGAAATAATATTCATTTCTATCCCAAATATCCTTTACAATTTCATTCATCTAATATAATCAATAATATACCCTAGAAGTATTATATAAAATATTCCCAATATTTTCTCTAGGGTTTCATTAAATTCAAATAATCTATATTAAGAAATAACATCCACAACGAAAAAATCATCATCTTATTTGGTTATGTTAGATGTTTTTGAAACATCAAAATCATGATTTTTGTAACCAAAATAAAAAAATCCAATTATTTTCAAACCTAAATCACTATCAAACACTAAATATTAAAATTATTATACTAATATACAAAATTCATTTCAATCACAAACCAAGTCTTAAACTAGAAAATAAATTGGTCCAAATATCAGACAAACACGGTGTACCTAATGATCAATACTAACTATATGATATGTTATCAACCAATCTATAACCAGATATGGTACTTTGAAAAAAATAAAAATCTCATATTTCAAATAGTTGAAACAATGATAATGGAAAATATTTTATAGATTCGAATTGATAACATAATGTGTTTCAAATAGATTTCAAAAAAATTTATGTAAGAAAGAAAAAAATTATAATTTATTACATTATGATATTTTAGTACGTATTTAATGTTAAATATATTTTATTATAGTTTTTGATGTCTCATATTCAATATCAAACTCAGATAAACAGAAATCAATTTTATTCATGTAATATATTATAATATAATTAGTAAGATTAAGAAAATTACATGAGAAACAACATTATAAAAACTCTAAGTTGAATAAAAACACAAGTAAAAAATGAAAAAAACATGAGATCATTATATCTAAGTTTTACCATGAGTATCATACCACCTTCATTATAACATTAGAATGAAGGAAAATAATATCATTTTTTATATAAATTTTGAGAATTTAATAAATGACTTGGATACTTGGATTCTTGAAGATTATGTTCGGCTATTTATGGGAATGAAATATGAATATTATAAATTTATCCATAAGAAATATGGTTATTAGAAATATATATGTTTTATATATAAAAATTTGTTATATCAAATTGGGACACTGAGGTTGTTTTGTTGAAATCAATATAACAATAAATAAATTTTTCAAAATTTGAAAATATTAATAATCAATTAAAATATTTTACTTAATTGTTTTAATATATATTATTGTTATTATTATTATTCAAGAATAATTTGATATATTTAAAATATAAACAAAATTAAAATACATAATAGTTAATATAATTTGTTATATATAATATGAATAAATATATTTAAGAGAATGCATTTTAAATTTTTTATTTTTAAAAAAGGATATTATACAAAGAAATATTTGTAATGTGTTGCATATTCTAAAAATAATAAATATAATTATAAAATTTAAAATATTTAATATAATTTTATAGGTCAATAAATTAAAATTATAATAATACATATTTATTTAACAATTGATATGAAATAATGTGTTCAATAATTAGATTTTAGAAATTTATTGTTCATTATAACCTTATTTTTATAAATATATTTTTTTATTAATTACGAGATAATTAGATTATATATTTTAATTAAATTAAATAAAATCATGTTAAAACTTATAATAAGAAAATTTACAATTTTTTGGTGAGTCTATTATATTTTTTGTAATGAAAAAAATACAAAGATAAATTTGAGTTACAATACATAAAATAAAATAATGTAATAGAGTTGAACATTTTGTTAATGAATTAAAATATCTATAATGATATATCTATATTGTGTTAATGATTAGATACATGGCTCACCTTTATTATTTACAACTTTCTATCAACATTTCATGATGAAAGTATGACATTACATCTTTAGGAATGAGTATTTATGTAAATTAAACTCAAAACATACATAAAAATATCACCTCAACTACCCTATATAAACCACTATTTTATATTTTGAATTATTTATTCCCAACCATTAATTCTCTCATAAACCCCCATTATTGTTTGGTATCCTCCAGTTCATATTTGAATTCCTAAACACTTTATTCTAGAAGTATCCTATATTGTGAAGGGTATAGTTGTTCAATGTGGTTAATATTATTATATAGATATAATGAGTTGTGTGACGGATTAATTTCCTAATATCAACATGAAATAAATATTATTTATGTTAAAAACTATTATGGTTAGAATTTTACATTTTTTATATCTAAATCCTTATCAATATTACCCAATATATTTCATATATTGATATTAAATATCATATACTCATTTCAGCATCATTTAGAATGAAATTTAATAAAAATGTTTGTAATATGTTTAACTGGGATTTTCAATTATTATTATCTAGGATGAACTCTCTTTAATCTACATAAAAATTATTAAGATCTGGGGACTTCATTATCAACACACATCTTATTTCATCAGTAAATAGTTTGAAATTTATTTTCAAAAAGACTCATTTAATGTTTATAATATGTTCATTTTTTTCTATATTTCATAGTCAATGAATCAGGAGTAAGGGATAATATATAAAAAATGTCCATTTGAAAACATATTCTCACATTTTATATCAATCTGGTTTATTAAATTTACAATATATGTTTTCATGGTTTATAATGTAATTTCATTCCAAATATATTTAAATTTTTTTTAAAAGAATTGGTATCAAAAGAATATGATATTTATTCATATTTTTCAATACAAATTTTCAATTCAATTTTTATGTCATACATATATTTCATTATGCTTTATTTATTCATATTATTCACCATGGATAAGATCTAATGATAAATCCAAAATATTTATATACATGCATTGGGATTATTTGAATTAAGGTTTTCACAAAAATTATTTCACTACTGAGGTGAAATTAATGTATGATCATATTAAAAGTTTTATAATGTTCTTATATCCCACTTATGATTGATTTATCATTCTATAAAACGATTTTTTACCGCCCTATAATACATTGATTAAGGTTTTATAACTTATAAGACAATCATGTTCTGTTTAAACATGATTGAGTGTTGATATGTTTACAAGTTAATTCATAAAACTCATTTTAGGGTGTTTTAATCACATTATTGATTGTGGAATGAAATAGAGATATATATGTCCATATTTTTGTATCTGGACATTCTTATATGTTTATATGATAACATTTTTGTCAATGACATGATTTTGGTTAACTATGTTATCATTTTTGAGTTTGGACATAATTGTTGTTTTATATTTTCCTGATATATTAATTTCATGTACATTTAGAAATTTGGAACATTAATATGCCTATTTTATGATTTCATGATAATTAGATAATGGTTTATTCATCATATTTATAATTTTTTTATGATTTTATAGAATTCATATTCCTTGAATCTTGATTTATGATCATTGTTTTTTAGGTATGATTCTCTATTGTAATATCCATGATCCATAATTGTGTTCACAAACCCACATAGTTATTTAACATAAATGGTTGGGAACAATATGATATATATATATATAATATGAATATTTGGGAGGAATATTCTATTTTATGTTCAAAAGATCATCATGGTCTTCCACCATATCATGAGATTGTTTTCTAAGATATCACATTCTGAATGTTATGTGTATATCAATGAATCATAATATAATGTTCTTGATTAAATTAGAAGAATTAAAGAAAAATCACTTACATAAATATGTTATGGGTTTGATATAACCTAATATTATAGAATAAGGTGCAAGAATACTCATTCTTAAGAAGAAATACATATTTATGAGTCTCAATATTTGTTATAGAGAACCTAATAGGACTATCATCAAGAAAAAATATCCACTACTGTATAATTTTTAATTTTATATCCAATACATGTTTGTCTTTAAATATAAATGCTTGAACATTAATTTGGATATCATACATTATGTTTTATGTGGGATAATATATTAAACACACCCTTAAACAAAATATAGGGACATAATGAATTAATATTAATAAAATGTCTACCAATAAATTCCCTATCAATGATCATGGATTTGATGAATAAATTTTATTGAGACTACATCGTGAAAATTTGTGTAGAATTTTTGAATGATTTTTTATTATATTTAGTCTGAAAACGGAATCATGATGATCATTTATAATTTTTTTAGGTACTATGATAATTGTGAGGTTTTATACAAAATTTTTTAAATTAGAATTATTGTTAAAAATATTCTCACTCATGTGTCTTGTTTTAATAATCTTGTTTAGATAAGTGAATCTATAAATGAATGATGTGATTAATGAATTTTAATAAACCTCCACTATAATCATTTTTTCTTTTAATGTTTATAAACTATATACTCTTTATGTGAAATTTATAATGATTATAAATTACAGTAATAATGTAATTATATAATAAGTTCATTATCATATAAATAATTTTTTTTTTAAAAATTCAAGGAGATCAAGGAGAGGACCAATATTTTTATAAATGTTCACACTAACCTATGTTGTTGAAGGTTGCGTGGGATAAAATGATGAATCATAAACACTTTAGTATTTTTTATCATAAATCATAACATTTACAAAGTAAAATCCCAAAAAAATTAACGATTCTTGTGAATAATTACATTTTATGTGATATATATATATATATATATATTGACGTAGAAATATATTTATTATTAATCTGGAGGTATTATATCTATTGGGAAACTTGTAATATATATATTAATCAAAAGATATTAACATACATATTCATAATAAAATGAGTTCGACATTCACCTAAATAGATAACTAATGTTAATCAAGTATTATGAATATTAAATAACTAACCTCCCTATTAGGGTAAAAAAGTTTCATAATGAATAAATAAGAAATTATCATGGTATAATATCCAGGATTATTTTTTGAAGATATTAAATAATTATTAATTTTTTATGGATGATACGTGAAATCATTACAAAATACTATAAATCCTATGCTACCTAAATAACTAATCAACCAACCATCTATCTAATGACTGAGAATTTTATAAATAATAGTAATTAACTAAATATGATATTATGAAATATTTTATATATCAAAAATTAAAATTTATGAATTATAGTATTCAAAATTTTATCTCTGTTCAATTAATACCATAATTAGAGTTGGGTCTATTTTAAGATTCACATTAGTGTCTATTCAATATAAAAATTGATGTATAACGATATATATTTACCGCAATGATATTTTATTATGAGAAAAAATTACGTTGGAGATTAAAAAATGTGTATCTATATTTTTTTTATGCTAATATGAAATGTGGAATAATAAAAGTAAAAAAGGAATATGAAACTATTACCCATACCAACTTGGAATAATAAAAAAATGGATTTTATTAAAGGGAATCCCCTTAATATTCATAATGAGAAGTTTTTTATAGATGAACGCATTATTTTGTCAGTTGTTTTCATTTATATTCATGATAATTTATTCATAAATCAACATGAAAAAATATATATAGGAATTTATATGAGTTCTAGGAATACTGTTGTCCACTATACAATATAATGATCTGAGTCATGCAAATATATTATGGATTTTTCTTAAAAAGATATATGATATTGAGATATGAAACAAAATTTCCCATCTTCTATGTATCGATGGTTAATTTTAAAACACATTTAAAAAGTTTTAGGACATGCTATGATAAGTTCTAATAGATTCCAAATGATGTTTTCATCAACACATTCCCTTAGTATAGTTTAAATATAAAAATAATTTCCCTTCAAACACTCAAATTTTACCACATTCTCAAATATATATATATATATATATGAAATGGTATTGAATATCTAAATATTGTGCTGATGTTAGAAAGAATATGTTTATTGGACATTACATTACCCCAGAAATTTTAGCGAATATTGAAACTATATGGTGTGAGTTTAAAAATTCACAATGTGGATAGAAGATATATGTTTCTATCCCAAAATGTGTTTTGTAATTTCAGTTCAGAAATAATGTATTCCATTTAATCATAATATAGAAGGTGGATATGATATTTCATAATAAGGGAAAGGTAATCCAAAGGAACAATAGATCATTATAAATCCTCAATTATGTGGGGATAGTACGGTTTCATCATGAAATTGCATTGAAACTCCTCATGGAAATGATGTGATTCATGGTTCACATTTAAGGATTTTAAAATCTAACCCTTCACATGTAAATAAAAAATATTAATTAAAAATTGAAAAAATATCTCTGATGATGAACAAATATTATAAATCAGGGAACATGGATATTAGGTACAATGAAATATTTCCACTCACCTAATTAATGTTAAATGTGGGATTCATATATCCGAGGAAGATATATGGGAACCCATTTATGTAACACATTGTAAATATACAAATTTTAATGCATTAAATCTATAAAATTTCAATTATAAATTTGTTTTATTGTGATATAAAGTAACATCATTATATTTTATAATATATTATTCTTTAAATAAAAACATAATTGAATAATATATATTTTAACAATTACTGATCATAAATGAGAGAAGTTATATTTTATTGTGATAATATATTTTAGTACAATATAAAAATTAATACATTATGATAATTTTATAAGATATATCAATAATAAAAATATAAGTGGACTAAAACCAATAGTAAATAATAATAACGCAATCAGAAAATATATATCATCGTGGTTTAAAATAAATCTCAATAACCAAATTAAATTTTTTTAAAGAAGTAAATACATTAGATATATATTTTACATTTTAATAAAGATGAAAATGAATATGAAAAATCATTTTATATGTGTTTTTGTTGCTAAATAATTGAATGACATTTGAAAATTATATATATGGTCATTGAAAATGGGGAAATTAGAAATAATTTAATAGTATGCACTTCCATTGGGAATATCCAAGGGGAACATTGAGTACATTTAATTTAAAATAGTATAGTAATGAATACTTTTATTGTGAAATAATATTATAAGAATTATTAAAGTATTTTATTTATATTTATGAATTATTTATTATTATAATAATAAAATAAATACATGATATATTGAGAAAATAACAGGAAATATAATAATAAAAATGGATTTATTAATATTTGTTTCATGATAATTATTAATAATATATATTGTTTTAATGGAAGTCAAATAATATGGAAAATTTGTATTTTATAAAAAAAACAAATATTAATGTGTTGCATGATTTTATCATAATAAATTAAATTTACCCCATTAAAATTATTATTAAATTTATATTTTCTGTTTCTAATAAATATATTAATAATAATTATTTTTTTTAATAAAATAAAAATGAAACATTATTTTCAAAAAACAATTTATAAAAAACAATACTTTTTTCAATATATATATATACATATATATTAATATAAAATTGAAATTTAAAATACTTAATTAAAATTTGATTATATTTAGTCCAAATCTATAATTTGCACATTGAAATTAAGTAATGACATCAAATAATTATATCCATACCAATTTTTTTATGATACGATTCACAACCCATATCCATTATTTGATTGTGTTTATCCACATTATTAGAAAAAATGAAAACCATACACCTTAGGTAATATGTATTTGTTAATATTCCAAATATATTCACATATTAAAGGATACCAACAAAACCCCTAACTAAACCAATTTTTCTATAGAAAATATCTTATATTCGTTCAAAATTTTCCATTCATAAATTCATTTTAAATGACGGTTAACCTATCATTCATATAGGAAAGCTTAAATTCTTCACTCAAAATAAGATGTATATGTGAAGATGTTAATTCAAAAAATATGTAAAATTCAGTTCATGGATTTCGAGATTAAATTTAAGCTATTATTTCAAACCATAACATTGAAATAATTATTTGTCAATTTTAAACATACACTTTTTTGAATATTTTATTATTTCTCTCAAACCCCTATATATTTTCTTCTACTCTAGTTATTTCTTGTCTTTACATGTATGACTTCCATTTCACATCTCTTTGATTGAAATTGGGAAGAAAGGATATTTCTATGTGGTTCCAACATTATATCATCTTATTTTTTGGAAATATTTTTCATTTGCATATATATTATATAATTTTTTTAAAGGATACAAAAATTTAAAAGTTAATGATGTCATAATATATATTTTAGTGGGAATAGATTCATTACAAAATAAATCTCATTTTAATATTTCTCATATTTTCTTTTTAAATAAAAATTTACTTTCTATTCCATATTCCTAAAGGAATATATTTTTTAAATTTATTCCCCATGAACACATTTTATGACGTTCTTTATCAGTTTTATTAAATAAATAACTTCTTTATTTTTTCATGTAATCTAATAGTAATTAATATTCCATTTAAAATAAAATTTATTATCATTTATAATAATTGTTATCAGAATAAAAATAAAATTTCTTCTTACTTTTTCCTATAATTTTATAATTCCCCTATAAAATTATTATTCATTGATTAATTTAATTTCTTTTTTCTTATGGTTACCTTTGAATGTTATCTAATTATTATAAATGAATTCTTTCTTAGTATAGCTTATAACAAGTCATGTTGGATGTTTTAAGGAAACCAACATAATTACACAAGGGTAATCATATTGTGATGGGATTATGGATGTATTCATGTTATGGTACAACCCATATGTGTAGATTATGATAATTTTATTGGTCACTCAGTTATATACATTCAATGTATTATATAATGTTTTATATCTCATGATATAATGATTATGAGTAAATACATGATAAGAGGTTTTTTTCACTTGTTTTTTAATATACATGATTGTTGGGAGATATATTACTAGGATTTATCATGTACATTTTTATGGTTATCGGTGAATATATTTTAATATATGAACATGGTTATGTGAAGATATGTTCAGAAAATTACTCACTTATAATATTTTTTGTAATTATGATCACAAGTTTTTTTGTTGACATGATTCTATTTAGCAATGTTCAAATGTTCTGATTTTTTATCATTATGTTTATGAAAAATTCATAGGACTTTATTATGTATTCTTGATTATTATATCATCTTTCCACACACCTATTACTCATTTAATTCTTATGCTTAAATTGTTATTCCCTGACAGTTGAATTATGATCCATGATTTTTTGTTATGATTCATGTTTGTTATGTCAAATCAGAGTATTGTTTTAAAACACACGTTATCATCCTATGGACAATTATTATTATTTATTTTTATATATTAGAATTAGATATTTAAGGAATCTATGATCACTCATTTTTTAATTTACATTCCCCAGAATATAGTGTAGTGTGTAATATATATAATATACAAAAGAGGGAAACTGTGGTGTGAATATATTGAAATTTAAATAGTTTATTTATTTATTTAATCTAAATAAAAATTGAATCTTCGTCTTTTTCAATTGATTTAACTTCCATGAAGCAATATTTATGTTGTTAAAATTATATAAAATATATGTGTGTTATCTTGGTTAATCTAACTTATGTTAAATGTGTGTATGAAATTTTTTATTTTTCCAATTCGATATTTGACAATGTGTTCTTGATTCTAAAATATCTATGTGACATTTATGGTAAATTCGTTTTAAAAAATCATTTTAACCTATATGATTATGACTATGAAAAATAAAACATACATTTTTGTATTAGTGATATTCATAATTGACGTATTCAGTTTTAAAATTTAATTTTTCCAAAGGTGTAGATTAATATATGGGATTTTTTAATCATTATTGATATTTACTAACCATATAAATTGTATGAATTATTATTCCATGTTTTAGTCCTTTAGGTTGTGTTATATATGGATTAATTCTTTTACTCGTTAATAGAAAATGACACTCCAACTCAAATATCTTCCTAATCATATTTATTTTCATAATTTAGACTCATTTTTTTCCAATGTTTCTAACTCAAGATTTTAAAATTTTCCCAATACTATTTACTCATATATATATATATATTATAATAATTTCATCAAATTTAGTATTCTATGTTTTATATCGGCCCCTTCTAATGAAAATTGTTAATTTATACCAATAGTTAATGTAATATGTGATATTTTTACATGATGATATTTATGAATTTTCCAAACTACTAAATTAAACATTATCAATATATTATCTAATTTGAAATTAATAGAATAAATTTTTAAATGGAATATTTTATCATTAAAATAAAAATTCCAAATATAACATCAATGAATAACTATATTTTTAATTTTTTGTCGTTGATTTGATAATTTTTATGTTGTTTTTAAAACTTATCATTAAATATAAGCTCACTAAATTATATATTTTCTTTTATAATAATACCATAACAACTATAGTCTATAAGGAGGGGACGTTGGGGTCTGACTTATTTATTACAGAAATATAATTTTTGTTCATGATCTAGCATTGGAAAAACAATATAATCACAAATAAACATGAAAAAAAATCATCTAAACAAATAAAAATAAATTTCAAAACATTATATTCTTATATGGTTCATTACAATGGGATCTATCAAATGAACATTCATTAATAATAGACCTCAGTGAATTATAATCCATACAAATTTTATGCGGTAAAAATATTTTTGATAGTATGATTGTCTTCCTAAGGTCCACTCCCTACTTTTATTTCCCAAATCAATACATTGGGAAATAATTCAAGATAAAATTACGTAATGTATTATTTTTTATAGTAATTTATAAAAATAAATAATACCCGACAACAGTGTTCTCATTATATTATGATGTTCTCCTGAAATTTATATCTTTGATATATATATATATATAACTATAATTTTTATCTCTCAAGATCTAATTATTTCCATTTTGATCCCTCCCCTTTTTGATTAATGGAAACCAAATGGAACTTCATTGAGACGCCTATGAGGGGATGTGAATCATGCATTTTCCAATTATTGAAAAATATACATTTCATCAAAAAACCATTGAATACAATATAAATATAACTAAAATAATGATTAACTCTATTGGAAATATTTATGTTTAACAATGTATATAATTATAAGGAATTAAATATGATGTTTGATCTTTGGTACATGTGTTTTTATACGGATTGGACCCCCCATTTGTCAAACACCTTATGGAATTCAGAATGTCCATGACACTAATTATACTGGAAAATATTTTTTTCTGTAAAATTTATTTATGGATAAAAATTATCTTGATACCATGTAACTCCATATTACAAAAAATAGTATTATTATATTACACATGTAAAAAATATTTTCTCCCATAATAACTCTTCATACATGTATCACGCCAATTGTTCCACACTATTGACTTTCTCTTAATTGATGAAAACTAGTAGTATTTTCTAGGGATGTCACTATATTTAAAATATGAAATTCTAATAAAAATCAATGTTCCTTCGAACTCAATTTTATGTTCTAAAACAACAATTAAAACACTATCCCAAAATCTTAATCTATAATAACATAACATTAATAATTTTATATTATTAATTTCTAAAATCATAACATATGAATCATTCCTTCTTCTAGTTATTACATATCCATAATTTCATGTCCTATTTTAGAAATTGTTTTCAATTATATGAAATTGAGAATATTAAGTGGATAATAATAATAAATTTACATAGTGAGAATCACATATAATCCTTCAGACGTAATATAGATCATTTTTTGTACTTATTCTTTTTTTTGAATTGATTTAATTTATTAAATTTTAATTTTGGCATTCATATTTTTTTTTATTTTCTACCTGAATGATTCTCTATATTTAATACATACAACATCATTGTTCAAACTACATTCAACATAAAAGAACAAATACATCTCCAATTTTGGCCTTAAAAAGTAATATTCTCATTATTTTTTAACTATAAATACAATCTACCACTTATCATATTCTTATTTTTATTTTTCTTTCAACATTTAGATATTCAATTTCTTATTTGGTCTTCTATTGAAACATTAAATCATCAGTAACTTTCTAATATTCATAAATCTATTAAATACTGACTAATTAACAACCTACAAAAGTAATCATCATAATATACATGTTGAATCAAAATGGTTTCCTTAAATTTTTTTAATTCCACTATGTTTTGAAAATCACAAACACTCTATCTTAAGGAAAGTTTTATTTTACATAAAAATTACCTTAATAAGGAAAATATTCCTACCCCCAAAAAATATATCCTTAAATATGTTTTCATTGTTCATTTTATAGTTTCTCTATATCTAACTAATTTTTAAGTCTAAAATTAGGATTCAAAATCTAAAACCATAGAAACCTTTATATTATTATATATAGTGTATTCTATTTTTAGGTTTCAAATTCTCTTAAATTATGAATCCGAATTCTATGAAATTCAGACTCTTAATTCATTGAAATTGAGACTCTGAATTCTAAAAAATTTAGACTCTAAATTAACTAAAAATCAGACTCCAAATTCTCTGGTCTTCAAACTCTAAATTCTATGATATTGTAACACTAAATTCTATGAAATTTTGATTCTGAATTCCCTAAAATTTAGACTCCACATTCTATGAAATTTAGACACCCAATTTTCATAAATTCAAACGCGGAAATCTCTGATATTAAGACCCTAAATTATCTAACATTCATTATCTGAATTGTCTAAAATTCAGACTCTACATTTTTGAAAATTGTTAAACTGAATTCCTTAGAATTTGGACAATGAATTCTTCGGAATCTGGACTCTAAATTCATCCAAATTCGAACTCTAAAATCACTATAATATGGAATCAGAATTCATCAAAATTTGGACTCTGAATTCCTCAGAATTCATGTTCTATATATCTTAAAAATAGAATCTGAATATCTATGTATTATAGTATCTGAATAATTATTTGGTTAGATTTTGAACATTATTTTTACTTAGACTCTGAAAATTTAGATTTGTTTAAGAAACCATATTCTGTATATACTTGTTATTGTTATGAAATGATTTCATATATTCTATTTCTATGTAACCATTGTTTGAGTGACATGTGTACATGTTCCCTGAAATTCAAAAAAATGACTATTGGAGGAGGGATTCAACCATTGGAGAAGTGCCTATAAATAGTAACTCATTTGAATAAGCTCAAAAACTAGTTGATCACTCTAGATATTGTATGTTGTTTATGTGATTTCTAGAGAGATGAACTCTAATGCCTGGTGCGTACGGAACATCTTGTTCATCTTCCTTAGTGCGACTCTGATTGTTTCTATATACAATCAAGGACTTCCGAGGATAGAAAGACAGAGTTTACGACTACCTTAAAGTTTGAGAAATTATATGGATAAGAATAAAGAGGTTTCAACTACCTTAATGTTTGAGGGCCTGCAGGGATAGAAAGAGAGATTCTGATATTCCAATCAGGGGATTACACTGGTGTTGGTAAAATAGTCTTTTATGCATGTATAAATCAACGAACATTTTTAGAGACCCGAAGCCTGACGTACATGGACATTACATTACTTTTTTGAAATATTTAATTCATAACAAAAACAGACACACAAGGACCGTAATAGTTTAGTGTCTTTGGAAACTTGGAACGTAATCTTCTAATCGTGGTGAAAGATCTTCAAAATCTCCCATAAAGTTCTTCCACTTTTTGTTTCTTTACCTAAAACCTTTCTTTTGATCCTAGGGGAAAATAAAACATAAAAAGGGTGAGCTCAAATTCTCAATAAGGGTAAGCATGGATAAAATAAAACATACCATATACATTTGAACTTAAAAACATGAACATAATGTTTAAACATCAAAATCTTGAGCAACGACATAAAACATGGAACTACATAAGGCATAGATCATAATAGAACATACACCATGATACAATCGTATGGGAATAAAACAAGTAATTGTGCCATCCGTTAAGCACATGTAATTATTTCCATAGTAGCCAAGGCATTGCTACCAAGACCATCTTAGTGGACAAAGTACCATTCTGAATCAAGTTCACTCCTCATTTTAGTCCTGTAACACTGAACCGGATTAACATACTGTTCCAGCCATGTCTATCTCATGAGATATAAAATCTTTACCCAATGAATTGGAGGGAGATGTAGGTCCCACCCATCTCATAATTAAATCATTCTTACTTGTGCCACAAATAGACATACATCATTCATAGTAACCCAACGAATAAAACGGGTGTCATAAACATCATCCCATCATCACATAATCCATATAAAAGAAATGGATATCATTTCAAAATATGAGAAGTGAAACCATGTAAATCATAGAGACATTATACTTGAAACATACACATATGAAATAATGTCATCTTAGATGAAAAAATGGTTTTGATAAAACACTTGAAATGAATTCTTGAGTAAAATATCCTTTCTTCTTCAAAATCAATTTCTTTTCACAAAACGTAATGTAATTTTAAAAAAATGATTTTTTTGAAAATAGCCATGAAATATTTTGGAGGAAGCTTCATGAAAATATAGATTTATAAAACCGGAAAAATCCTTTCATGCCGTATAAGTTAAAAAAAACATTCTCCTCATACTTTTGTTGGAAAAGTCAAAAAGTGCCTCGTACGTAAAAAAAAGAAGGATTCCTTAGATACCATGTAGTAAAATTCTAAATGGGTAAAAGGACATTAAAAATACATAAAAACACTTTTAGAAAACATGGTTATGGAAGATAACAATAACCCCAGTAAATACTTACGAATAAGAAATCTCGGATAAAAATGAGATTTGCAAAATTATCCCTTACCTTAGGTCCGATATGCTTCGTACGTATCCGAACCTCCTGTATAATGATTTAAATAATGTTATTGTCTTATTACAGAATCATATTCATTGTTATTATATCATATATGTTTCACTTATGACTTTATATTACCTGTTCTTTTGTAAATTCCATGTTAAAACAGCGTTTTGGGTAAAATCATTTTATTTATCGTATGTGTTTCGACTTGACGTTCTTGATATTATTACTTATATCCTGATTTAAATAATTATAGAATGTAGAACATTATTTATATATAATATATATTCATCATATACATATATATTATAGATCGATAAAATGAATGAAATACACCGTTCATGGAGACGGTAGGCCGTACGTACTCATGAACACTGTTTTCGTTTCCCTTTTGAATTGAATGGAATAAAGTAAATGACATACATACATATATATATACATAAACCTAGTTTCATTATTATGTCATATATTTCATTATTATTCATTATATATACTTTATAATCATTCATGAATGGTTAACATGGAGAGTGGATCTCATTGCGTCGTGGAGACGGTAGTCCGTACGTACTCACGAGCAATGATATCATTCCCAAGATCATGGAATTGTATTGGAGTATATGTATAATATTTCAGAATAAATATCAATTTAAAATAATAATATATAGTTATTTATTTGAACCATTATACCCATCCATGTAAGGTGGTGATGGAAAATATATTACACCACGGCGTGGAGACGGTATTCCGTACGTACGCACGCGTGGTGATTTCATTTTCCGTAGGATGGATAGATGGTGAAATAGGGTTGTTTCATACTTATAATAGCATATAAGTATATGAGTGATAATTTTGTTTTTACTTCACAATGAAACATCCTAAGAAGAAGAAGTGGAAGAAGAAATAATGTTGAAAGAATCGGTAATGGACATTACCTCTTCCTTGAAGCGCCTCTTTGAGTCCTCCCTTTAGGGCACTAGAATTGGTCTTTGAAGAAGAAAAAGACCTCTAGGATGTTTCTAGGGAAGGGGAGAAGATTATTTGTCAGGGGTTGGCCGAGATTGAAAGCTAAAAGTGGTGTGAGGAAGAGAGGGAGGAGGTGTCCTTTTATAAGGGAGGAGAGGGGAACCTTTGGAAAAACTAACAATATTATTTTATTATAAAGTCATATTCGGTTTTTAATAGCTCAAAATTGAGTTATTTCGAAGATAAGGTGGGTATGGGTCTAAATCCTCTCATCCAATAGAATTTGGACAAGTTTAGTTTACTATTTTAACCTTATCATTTAGTTTTAACTTTAAGATAAATAATTTTACTTTTACGGTGTATTTTTGTGTTCTTACACTATAAGGTTAATAAACTTACTATAACAAAGAAAAAAAACCCCAAGTTGTTTATTATTAATATATATAACCTTATCTATGTCATTTGGCCTAACATTAGATTTTTAGGAATAAAATAACAATTAAGGATATAATATTTGTTTTAAAAACTATTTTAGGTTAATTTTGACACTATTTAGTAATTGATTTTTTTGAAAATCAAAAAAGAATTATTAGTTCAAAAAAAATTACTTAAATCAATACTAACATATCATATTAACCTAGAAAATTATTTGAATTCATAAAAAGTCTCAAATTACATTTATTTGGGTATTTATAACATCAATTATGTCAATATTTCATTAATAAGATAATTAATGCATCATCGTTGTGTCATAAATAAATTAAGATATTTATTGTATAAAAATTTCCAAAAAAATACCATTATGTAGGAAATATTTTTAGATTTCTTATGAATATTTATAGTTAAATTTATCTTATGTATAACTCTATATTAAAAATTATCTACTTATTAAACATTGATTTTAACTATTTTAACCCTTCTTTAAATAAATTAATAATAAATGTCCTAATCTAATCCATGTGGGCCCAAATGGTCATATTTTATTTCTATGGTTATTTTTGGTTGAAGTAAACTTATCAAATAGAATTAGTATATGTGTTAGGGTAATACTAATATCATTTTTAACCTTAATAATCCTATTTACTTTTAACCGTGGTAAATAAAAGTAAAAAGTTACTATTCACCAAAAATTATTTTCATCTCATTGAACCACATTTTAGTCCTTGATATTAACTATGTCTCTCGGATTTTCTAAATTCCACTCACAGATGCAGTAAAATTACGTTTTATGAAAAAATCAATTTTTTAACTACCACTTAGTGGTTCCACTATTCATCAAAAAATGAAAGTTTTCAGAAAAATACCAAAAATTAGGCCTAAGCTATATTTGATATTATGAACTCAAAAATGATGTCTATTTTACCAAATTCAAAACATATCAGTTGGATTAATTAATTTAAAAATTAATTCTCGTCGTCAAAACAAATAGCGTATTCTTAAGAGATAATAACTATCAAAAGATTGACACTTGTTTATGTCTTGTTTAAATGTGAAATTACATCCATGACAAAAATTGTATTAAATTGCAAAAATATATTCTAAATATACTTTAAAACCACTCCAATTAATAATTTATGACTATTAATTATTTTGATTAAAAAGTTTGTTTTTAATTAAAATTTAGTAAGTTTCACTATTCATTAGAAAATTAAAGTTATCCAAAAAGTACCAAAATTTCACCCTAAGCTAATTTCGATATTCCGAATATAAAAATGAAGTACATTTTGAAAAATAAAATTTACAAAATTTCAAAAAGTGGTTTTTACTATTCATAACGACTAGTTTTAATAATATTTTAATAGCATATCGTTGTTTAGTGAAACTCAGTATTGCGTACTACACACGCTATCGAGGAAGGTCGCGATTGTGTGTAATGCAAGCCAAGTAAAGGATGCATGTTGTGCAAGCTCCTTTTGGTGTACCGTAAAACACAAGACATTAATGAAATTAAAAATAATATTATTCATAAAATCTCGAGGTGTTACATTCTACCCCCCTTAAAATGAATTTTTCCCTCAAAATTCGTCGGGGTTATAAATGTTTTACTACTCGAAAGTTTCTCTAATAGAAACCCACATCGTAAAAAGGAATACCAAAACCAATCTTTAAAAATAAAATTACGAAATGTAACGGTGACCCAAATAAACTAATCATTGGGATTCGACATATATGAAAATATGGATATGGAAGAGAAATCTAACCATCATGTTCTGATGGAGAGTGGTAGAGAACATGGCCATGGAAAAGCCATCAATCACAAAGACATGGATTTGTGACGATCTAAGGTACCATCAGATTCATCGGATATAAGGGAACTAGGACAACATTTTTGGTTTTCAAGATCATTTCCATAAATATGATGAAATTGGAATTAGAAGAAATACTTTCGTGATTTTGGTACAGTCTCACTATTAGTCATTTTTTTGGACAATTTACACTTCATATCTTAAAGAAATGAAGTTGAATTTTTCATTTGTGAAGTGTTATCAGATCATGTGATAGAATGATGGGTCATTCAATTTGTCTCAAACAAAAGGTTAGAAAAGTTATCAAAAAATTCATAAGTCCATCTATACTGAGATTAATCTTATATGGTTCCTAAAATGGACTTATACTTCATATATCATACTGTATAATATAATAAAACTAGTTTCTACTAAACAGGGACTTCCGGTAGGCTACTGGTAGGCGATAAAGGCCAGTCACACTTCGGTTGTGGGTTCGATTCCCACAGCCTTGTCCGACGCGATGGGTTGTCGCCCATCCTGCATGTTGTCCTTTTTCTAAAACTACATTACTATAACATCCCATAAATAATATCGGAAAACTTCTATCCTTAAACAATACTAACTTATGTCCAACATAATCCATTCCAATCTTTAGGCTTATCCAAAATAATACTGTCTAATCTCATATTATAGTGAAAACGATTACCAAAGAGTTCATACAACAAGCATGTTAATACCATTGTTTATCCCCATATATCATGAGATATGTCTTGTTGGTCGCATTCCAAACATTCGAAGGCCTTAATCATGTATTCTCTTGAAAAAAATGAATACCCATTAATCCTTATAGAAAACATGAATGCTGTTAAATGTTAACTCTTTCCACATACCAAAATCCTCAAAATTCTATATACTCAAACCATGATATCACTTAGTACTTATATCAATCATGAGCTCATTAATACTGTCAAACATTTCATTTTCTCGTTTTCCCTTCATTATGCGCAAATCATCTTTTTTTTCCAGAAATATCTCAATCACTTTCCATGGTTACCAGAACCATTGAAAACCACAATAGACCAATACATAAATATTCCAATATTCCACGATACTATATAAAACATTATTTTGGAATCCCATTACATAATCACTTAATCATTCCACCACATTGTTGTCATATTCAACATCTCCAATAGTGATCACATGTGACTTCCTTTTGTCCTTTGCCTTATGTGGTTGCTCATGTCGATCATCACTAACCCTTGGATTAGGGCATTTATTAGCATAATTCCCCATTTCCTTGCACTTGAAGCATTGAAGTGTTGGTGGTGCATTCTCTGCAGTCATTTCTTTATTCACATTATTAGAAACCCTTTTCCCATTACTTCGACACTCAGCTGCTCGATGACCTTCTTTTACACACTTAAAACATTTTCTAGTCCCTTTAAGACAATATCCACCATGCTTCTTTCCACACATTGAGCATAAGGGAACATTCATCTTCTTTTCACCATTATTCTGAGATTTCTCCTTGAACTCCATATTTAGTTTCTTGTCAAAACTATGATATGGATAAGTAACACCAACTTCCATTTCTACCTTGATAGCACAACACACAATTTGTTCATATCTACTGAAGTCTCTTATAGCTAATTCCCTTCGAAGATTTGGTTTTAAGCTATTGAAGAATCGATCAACATTACTTTCAGGTTGGATGATAAATCCCGATGCATACCCTGCAAGCCTTGTAAAATTCGCATCATATATACCAACAGATTAATCATCAATTTGCTTTAGTTCAAGAAACTCCTTCCCCATATTTGTTATAAGAATATGAGGGAAGTACTTATTGAAGAATAAGTTCTTGAACTCGTCCCATTCCATGGACTCAACTTCATCTCTTGGCCTTGTATTCTTGATAAGATTCCACCATTAATCAGTATCACCTTCCAAACGATACACTACTAAAATGACTTTATCATGTTCAAAAAATTAAAGAAATAAAAATATCTTTTCAGTAGTACTGATCCATTATTTAGCAACAAGTGGATCAGAAGACCCACTGAAAAAATGTGGACGTTGCCTCATGAAGGACCCAATAGAATATTGTTCCCTTATCTTCTCATTTAGAAGTCCAGAATGATTAATAGCTTGTGTAATTATAGCAATAAGATTTTTCACTCCATCTCCCATAACATTTGTTTGTTCAGGAGGACAATCATTGCATTTTCCATTACATTGATCAACACAGTTCCTTCAGGTTCCATCCATCGTCTAAAACCCAAAAAGAATAGTGTGAGAGGAAAAAATCATGCTAGGGAATACAACATAATAAACGGGGAGTACCTTCAATATCTAACATCTTAGGTTTAATTCTAAGATCGTTAGTGAAATTCCAGGACTATAAACTATACTTATACTTAACCTTAGGGACATCCCTAGACATAACTTAGAAATATCTTTAGGGATCTCACTAAGGTTCTCACATCCTAGTTTCCAAAAGTTGAATAAACCTTTCCTCTGATACCAACTGTAGAGACCCAAAGCCTAACGTACATGGATATTACATTACATTTGCGGAATAGTTAATAAATAACAAAAACAGACACACAAGGACCATAATACTTTAGTGTCTTTGGAAACGTGGAACGTAATCTTCTAACCATGGTGAAAGATTTTTAACATCTCCCATAAAGATCTTACACTTTTTGTTTCCTTACCTAAAACCTTTCTTTTGATCCTGGGGGAAAATAAAACATAAAAAGGGTGAGCTCAAATTCTCAGTAAGGGTAAGTATGGATAAAATAAAACATACCATATACATTTGAACTTAAAAACCGGAACATATTGTTTAAACATCAAAATCTTGAGCAACGACATAAAACATGGAATTACATAAGGCATAGATCATAATGGAACAAAAACCATGATAAAATTGTATAGGAAAAAAACATGTAATTGTGGCATCCATTAAGCACATGTAATTATTTCCATAGTAGCCAAGGCATTGCTGCCAAGACCATCTTAGTGGACAAAGTCCCATTCTGAATCGAGTTCACTCCTCGTTTCAGTCCTGTAACACTGAACCAGATTAACTTACCATTCTATCCATGACTATCTCAGGAGATATAAAATCATTACCCAATGCATTGGAGGGATATATAGGTCCCACCCATCTCATAATGAAATCATTCTTACTTGTGCCACAAATAAACATACATCATTCATAATAACCCAACGAATAAAATGGGTGTCATAAAAATCATCCCATCATCACATAATCCATATAAAAGAAATGAATATCATTTCAAAATAAGAAAATTGAAGCCATGTAAATCATAGAGACATTATACTTGAAACATACACATATGAAATAATGTCATCTTAGATGGAAAAATGGTTTTGATAAAACACTTGAAATGACTTCTTGAGTAAAATATCCTTTCTTCTTCAAAATCAATTTCTTTTCACAAAACGTCATGTAATTTTAAAAAAAGTATTTTGTTGAAAATAGTCATGAAATATTTTGTAGGAAGCTTCATGAAAATAAGGTTTTATAAAACCGTAAAAATCCTTTCATTCCGTATAAGTTAAAAAAACATTCTCCTCGTACTTTTGTCGGAAAAGTCAAAAAGTGCCTCGTACATAAACAAAAGAATGATTCCTTACATAACATGTAGTAAAATTCAAAATGGGTAAAAATGAAACTAAAAATACATAAAAACACTTTTAGAAAACATGGATATGGACGATAAGAATAACCCCAGTAAATACTTACGAATAAGCAATCTCAGATAAAAATGAGATTTTCAAAATTATCCCTTACCCTATGTCTGATATGCTTCGTACGTATCCGATCCTCCTGTATAACGATTTAAATAATGTCATTGACTTATTACAGAATCATATTCATTGTTATTATATCATATATGTTTCACTTATGACTTTATATTACCCGTTCTTTTGTAAATTCCATTTTAAAGAAGTGTTTTGGATAAAATCATTTTATTTATCGCATGTGTTTCGACTTGTCGTTCTTGATATTATTACTTATATCCTGATTTAAATAATTCCATAATGTAAAACATGATTTATATATAATATATATTCATCATATACATATATATTATAGATCGATAAAAGGAATGAAATACACCGTTCATGGAGACGGTAGGCTGTACGTACGCATGAACGCTGTTTTCGTTTTCCTTTTGAATTGAATGGAATTAAGTAAATGACATACATACATATATATATATATACATAAATCCAGTATCATTATTATGTCATATATTTCATTATTATTCATTATATATACTTTATAATCATTCATGAATGGTTAACATGGAGAGTGAATCTCATCGCGTCGTGGAGACGGTAGTCCGTACGTACGCACGAGTGATGATATCATTACCAAAATCATGGAATTGTATTGGAGTGTATGTATACTATTTCATAATCAATGTCACTTTAAAATAATCATATATAGTTATTTATTTGAACCATTATACCCATCCAAGTAAGGTGGTGACAGAAAATAGATTACACCACGGCGTGGAGACGGTATTCTGTATGTACACACGCGTGGTGATTTCATTTTCTGTAGGATGAATAGATGGTGAAATATGGTTGTTTCATACTTATAATGACATATAAGTATATTATTGATACTATTGTTATTACTTCATAATGAAACAACCTAAGAAGAAGAAGTGGAAGAAGAAATAAAGTTGAAAGAATCAGTAATAGACATTACCTCTTCTTTGAAGCGCCTCTTTGAGTCCTCCTCTTAGGGCACTACAATTGGTCTTTGAAGAAGAAAAATACCTATAGAATGTTTATAGGGAAGGGGAGAAGATAATTTTGCAGGGTTTGGCAGATCTTGAAGGCTCAAAGTGGTGTGAGGAAGAGAGAGAGGAGGTGTTTTTTATAAGGGAGGAGAGGGGCACCTTTGAAAAAACTAAAAATATTATTTTCTTATAAAGTCACATTCGGTTTTTAATAGCTCAAAATTAATTTATTTCGAAGATAAGGTGGGTATGGGTCTAAATCCTCTCATCCAATATAATTTGGACAAGTTTAGTTTACTATTTTAACCTTATCATTTAGTTTTAACTATAAGATAGATACTTTTACTTTTACCGTGTCTTTTTGTGTTCTTACACTATAAGGTTAATAAACTTACTATAAAAAGCCAAAAAAACCCCAAGTTGTTTATTATAAATATATATAACTTTATTTAAGTCATTTGGCCGATCCTTAGATTTTTACGAATAAAATAACAATTAGGGATATAATATTTGTTTTAACAACTATTTTATGTCAATTTTGACACTATTTAGTAATTGATTTTTGTGAAAATCATAAAAAAATTATTAGTTCGAAAAAAGTAACTTAAATAAATACTAACATGTCATATTAACCTATAAAATTATTGGAATTCATGAAAAGTCTCAAATTACATTTATTTGCATATTTATAACATCAATTATGTCAATATTTCATTAATAAGATAATTACTACATCATCGTTGTGTCCTAAATAAAATAAATTATTTAATGTCTAAAAATTACCAATAAAATACCATTATGTAGGAAATAATTTTATCTTTCTAATGAATATTTATACTCGAATTTATCTTTTGTATAACCCTATATAAAAAATTATCTACTTATTAAACTTTGATTTTAACTATTATGACCCTTCTTTAAATAAATTAATAATAAATGTCCTAATCTAATCCACGTGGGCCTAAATGGTCATATTTTATTCCTAAGGATGTTTTTGGTCGAATTAAACTTATCCAATAGAATTAGAACATGTGTTAGGGTAATAATAATATCATTTTTAACCTTAATTATCCTATTTACTTTTAACCGTGGTAAATAAAAGTAAAATGTTACTATTCACCAAAAATTATTTTCATCTCATTGAATCACATTTTAGTCCTTGATATTAACTATGTCTCTTGGATTTTCGAAATTCCACTCACAGAAGCGGTAAAATTAAGTTTTATGAAAAAATCAATTTTTTAACTACCACTTAGTGGTTTCACTATTCATCAAAAAATGAAAGTTTTTAGAAAAATACCAAAAATTAGGCCTAAGCTATATTTGTTATTATGAACTCAAAAATGATGTCTATTTTACCAAATTCAAAACATATCATTTTCATTAGTTAATTTAAAAATTAATTCTCGTTGTCAAAACAAATAAAGTGTTCTTAAGAGATAATAACTATCAAAAGATTGACACTTGTTTATGTCTGTTTTAAATGTGAAATTACATCCAATGACCAACATTGTATTAAATTGTGAAAATATATTCTAAATATGCTTTAAAACCACTCAAATTAATAATTTATCACTAATAATTATTTCGATCAAAAAGTTTGTTTTTTATTAAAATTTAGTAATTTTCACTATTCATCAGAAAATGAAAGTTATCCAAAATGTACCAAAATTTCACCCTAAGCTAATTTCGATATTCCGAATCTAAAAATGAATTCCATTTTGAAAAATAAAATTTACAAAATTTCAAAAAGTGGTTATTACTATTCATAACGACTAGTTTTAAAAATATTTTAATATCATATCGTTGTTTAGTGAAACTCGGTATTGCGTACTACACACGCTATCGAGGAAGGTCACGATTGCGTGTAATGCAAGGTAAGTCAAGGATGCGTGTTTTGGAAGCTCCTTTTGGTGTAGCGTACAACACAAGACATTAATGAAATTAAAAAGAATATTTTTCATAAAATCTCAGGGTGTTACAACATATATCCAAGATTATTGGATACCCTACTCTTTGAGTTAAAAAATTTCATACATGTTACTTGTTTGATTCAAGTTTATTTCCACCATATTATGATAAAGGAAGAATGTATAACCTTATTAAGATTACTTGTTCTTTTGTATAACATGATAACTAATATTCTATACAATTTATGGAAGAATATTTTCTTTGTAAACTTTCCTTATGTTTCATTTCTGGAACCACAATTCCAGAACCTATCATGTTTGTAAAACTAAAATTGGCCTTGTGAATTTACCTTATTTTTCCTAGTTAAACCTAGTTTTCCTTAAGGATAAATGACAAAAAAAATTTAAAATACAATTCACCCCCCTCTTGTAATTGAGCTTCTATATTGATATTTTGATCCTAAAATTATGTATGAAAGAAGGTCTATAAAATAAATATATTCACATATATGTTTTCTTGCTCAATTTTTCATTTTTAAAAATATTTTCCTTTCTTTGGATTTTTATCCTGGTTTATAATTATTTTCTATTAATGTTTTTTGTTGAAAGATATTTTCTTTTGGATAGTAGGAATGAATATTGGTTCCGTTGAAAATCTATATCCTACCAGACCACCAATATTTTATGGGAAAGATTTTGAATATTGTAGAGATTTTATGATGAGAATTTTTATTGATACTAGAGTGGAAAATTTTGTTATTCTTACTGGGGATTACAATATTATTGATAAGGACGTCAGAACATTCACCAATCATGAAAATTCATCATATCAACTAAACTACAAGGTATGAAAAACATCTTTTTGTTCCATGACCTGGAATATATATAGTCATATTTATTCATTTTAATATAATAACTGTATCTGGAAGAAATAGAAGGTTACTCATTTCGTTACATCCAATTTTATAGAAACTAACAGATATATTCTTAGAGTAGAATATCATAGATTTCGTTTTCCATATGGAGAGCTAGTATGGAAGGTACAAATATGGTTTATGAAAACTGTTTAATGTCTACAATCGATGGGTGAGAATGGTTTGGATGATGAGGCACTTGTGGGCAAGATTATAGATATCATGCCTAATTAGTTGGAATCTAAGATAATATCTATTGATGAGAATAGGAAAGTATCTAAAATTAATCCTGATGTGAATTTTGGAGCTCCTCTTCAACATGAGACAATAATGGAATGATATGATTATATGAATAAGATGATAAATGGGTATGGAAGTGTAGATTTTACTATTACTAAATCCAAGACTCTTGAAAATGGTACATGATCTATTTCTACGAAAATAACTATTTTCTATGAATCTAGTGAATGCGAACTTAGTGAGATTGAACTAGACAATCTTTCTCAATGGATGAAAAAGATATTTGGAAAGAATGTATACCAATATAGATATAAGAAGAACGAAATAAAAGACAAGAATGTCTCCTAAGTCACTCTCTATGAATGAAAAAGAGCAGGGCATATCAGGTCAAATTGTCCTATGCTTAATAAAATGGATAGAAAGGAAAAACATTCTGAGTGGAATCGAAAGAAGTATTAAAATGTTAAATCTATGAATGTTTCGAAATTTAATTACCCATGGAGTGCCAGTGGTGTTGACTCTTCTAATAAATCCTCAGATTATGAATCTTCTATTCAGAAAAATCTTGCTATACTAGACAGAATACAAAATGAAAAACTATATCTAAATGCCAAGGTACACAATGATGAATCTATCACATCTATATCCTTGAATGAAAATTATACTGATGATAAATACTATAAGACTTTATATGAAGAATCTTCTTCTAATTAAGATAATATATTACCTAGATATGATGATTTATCTAGGACTTCTAAAATTATTAATAATGAAAATTCTAATCTCATGAAAATGCATGTTCCGAAAAACTCTAATTTTTTTATTTCAACTAATGACGTATCAGATCTTTCTAATGATCTTGATATAAAAATTTTTTATTTTAAATTTATTTCCAAAAACTTTTAGAATCTTTATTCTAAAATGGATAAAAATTATATGGATCTTGAAAATGAAATTTATAAGAAAAATATTTTTGAGACTAACTCTAGTTCTAAAACTAATGATTTTGAGGATAAAAACATGGTTACTAAACTAATGTCCAAAATATTTTTCTTAAAAAAGTGTTTGTTAAACATTACCTCTGGTATGGAGAACATTGACAAGATGTATTCTCTAATTTGACCTCTAAGGTATAGTTATGGATTTGGTTATACCCATTCTAAACCAATTTTGGTAATAAATATTTTGTTCCTTAAAGTGCTCCATTCTGCATTAAATGTCAATGTGGGGGACATTAAGAAAAAAATTATTGTTAAAAAAACAAATTCATTAGGTTTTCATAATGAAAATTTTAATATGAAAATATGGATTCCTAAAATATTCCTTTATATAATTTCTGTATCCAATAAATTGTTGAATCCAAAAGTATAACACTCTTATTTTCAATAAAATAATGATAGTACCAACATCAATACATCGTAAATGGATTGTGGATGTTACATGCATATGACTAGTAAGAGAATCATATTTGAAAAGATTTTCAAGATGAAAGGAGTAAATGTAATTTTTAGAGATAATTCTTAATGATAAA
This sequence comes from Viscum album, assembly GCA_963277665.1. Taxonomy (NCBI): domain Eukaryota; kingdom Viridiplantae; phylum Streptophyta; class Magnoliopsida; order Santalales; family Viscaceae; genus Viscum; species Viscum album. Next base: position 1,647,125,321 of record OY728145.1, read on the forward strand.
TTATTGTTATAGGTAACATTTTTTTAAAAAAAATCTTGATTTCAAATGTTTTATTAGATAAGGGTTATAAGAAAAATCTCATTAGCATAATTAAACTATGTGATGAATATTACCTTGTGAATTTCTAGAAAAATATGTTAACTGTACACAATTCGAAGGAAGAGTTTATTTTTTCTGCCCAGAGGCTAGAGAATGTATACAAAGTAAACATAGAAGGAAATAACATCCAAGATCTACCTTGACTTAGTGAAATTAAAAATCAATCTTGGTTTTGTAATAAATGATTAGGAAACTCTAACCTTTGGAACATATGTAAACTCTCTAAGAAAATACTTGTTATGGATACACCCGAGCTACGATATGATTCGTCAAATTTTTGTGATCCTTGTCAATATAAAAAGCATCATAAATCATGTTTTAAGTCAATTGTTGAAGTCTCTACAACTGATGCAATATTGTGGGTGCATATGGACCTTTTCTATCCAACACAAACTGGAAGCATTGGCATATAATATAATTTATTTTCCCTTGTCGATGATTACACTAGATTCACATGGGTCTATATTCTAAAAAAATCTAAATTGTTTTCATATTTCAAAACATTTAGATCCCATGTTGAAAATGAGAAAAAACATTTCAATGATAACTATTCATAGCGATCAAAGAGGAGAATTTAAAAATTATGATTTTGAATCATTTTGTAGTAAAAACGTCATTACTCATAATATGTCAACACTAAGAACTCCTCATCCAAAAGGTATTGTTGAATGAATAAATAGAATTCTTTAAGATAAAACAACAACCATGTTGAGTTAATATTCAATAGCTAAACATTTTTGGACTGAAGCTATAATTACTTCTTTTTATACTATAAATCGAGTTTTGGTTACACATTATTTTAAAAAAAACCCTGACGAATTGTGGAATGGTAGAAAACCAAGAATCGCTAACTTCAAATTATTTGATTGAAATGTATTAATTTTTAATACAAACGATAATTTACCTAGATTTTCTATAAAATATGATGAATTAATTTTCCTTGGATACTCTGAAATTTCTAAGGCTTGTAGTGTTTTTAATAATAATACATGTACTGTTGAAGAAAAAAATACATGTTAAAATTGATGAAACTGATCCTTTGTTTTTAATCAACCTCATCCTACATCATAGTATGTGTTATCAAAAATTGATTATCAACCTTTGTTATAATATCCTTCTGATAAGGAAAATGTTTAGGAAAAATTTTCTAAAGCATTTACCCTAGATGATTTCCTAACAATTGTTAATGAAGAGTTCTTACAAAACCCAAATCTGTTGTTTTTTAAGAATCAACCTAGAGATAGTATCATTGGATATTTAAATCAACCTTTAAGGAGTAGAAGTTACTTATGAAATGAAGAAGAAAATCTCACATTCCTTTCTAAATTAGAACCAAAAATCATTGATGGAGCTTTAGTTGAGGATGATTGGATAAAAACCAACCAGGATGAGCTAAATGAATTTGAAAGGAATAATTTCTGGACCTTAGTTTAAAGACCTAAGTAAACATCTATTATTTGAGTAAAATGGGTCTCCAAAAATATGTGTGATGAAAATGGAATAATAGTAAAAAATAAAGGTAGATTTGTTGCTAAAGACTATAATAAACAAGAAGGAATAGAATATGAAGAAACCTATGATACAATAGTTATACATGAATCTATTCGTATTCTACATTCCTCTGGATCATTCTTTAACATTATATTTTTTCAAATGGGTGTTAAATTATATTTTTTTAATTGATCTTGTGAAGAGGATGTTTTCAGTGAACAACATCAAGGTTTTGAAGACACAAAACATCCAGAATATGTTTTCAGTCATAACAAAGCATTATATGGAATTAAACAAGCCCCCAGAGCCTGGTATGATAGACTTACAAGATTTTTAATAAAAAAAAATATGTTAAGGGAAATGCGGATCCAACCCTCTTTATAAATAATGACAAGAAAAATGTTTTGATTGTTCAAATTTATGTTGATGACATTATATTTTCTGCAACTCAATAATCTTTAACTGATTCATTTGAAAATCTAATGAAATCTTAGTTTGAAATGAGTATAATGTGTGATTTAACATTTTTCCTAGGTTTTCACATTTTAAAAAAACAAGAAGGAACTTATATATCACAATATATGTATATAAAGTATCTTCTTAAAATGTATGGACATGACAACACTAAAAGTACAATTACACCCATTTTTACCTCATAATAAATTAATCATTATGAAAATTTTAAACCAGTAGACCAAACATGATTTAGAGGTATGATAATATTTTTACTATAATTGACAACTAGAAATGAAAAGTTATTGTTTTCTTTATGCTTATATGCACAATATCAATCTATTCCTAAGGAATTCCTTTTAATGGTACTGAAAATAATTTTCGCATTTTAAAGGGAACCATGGATTTAGGACCCTTTTATACTTATGGAAATGATTTCGTTTCAATATTTTTTCGGATTCTGATTTTGGTGGATGTGGAATGGATAGGGAAATAAAATATGGAATTTTTAATTTCTCAGGAGATTTATTATTTTTATTGTCATGAAAAAATAAACATTTAGTAAAATTTTCAACTGCTCAAGCTGAATAGGTAGGAGCTAGAAGATATTGCACCCTTGTGTCATGGATGCAACACACACTAACAGACTATGGTATAAGTTTTACCAAAACAAAAATATTGTGTTATAATACTAATTCCATTTACTTAAGTAAAAACCCTTCACATCACTCTTGTGAAAAACACATAGATAATAGGCTTCAATTTCTTAGGGATTTCACTCAAAAAGTGGATATTATTCTTCAATTTATCAGAACTCAAGATCAAATTGATGATATTTCCACAAAATAATTACCCTTCGATAGATTTGAATATATTAAATAGAAGTTAGAAATTATACGTGTACGGTAATCATACATATTAACTTCTTGTTAAAACCAATCACCTTATAGTAAGAAACTATTTTTTATAGTTGGATTTCATTTGATTATTAATCATTTTTTTCCATAATCAAAAGTTTCAAAATAATTTTTTTTATCATTTATTTTTCTTGTAATCAAAATTTCATAACTAATATTTTGTAAAAAAACAAATTCGATGTTTAGAGTTATTCAAGAAGAATTTTCCTCATTATGAATAATTTTCCTAGCAATCCAGAAAGCATGTTTCCTTTACTAAATCTTCGTAATCATTTTACTACTTATTGGTAGTTTCATTTACTTGAATTTTTTCGGATTGTGGTTTCATTAAATCCATGTTTTTTAACAAAAAAACATCAATATATTAGAAACTCCTAAATCCCTTCTTCAGCTATCATCTCAACTATTTGATCGGATTATGATTATTTTAACCGTTGGATCAATCCTGGAATATAAACTATGACCTCAAACACCTATATAAGGACTCTTCGAAGGTTTTCCTACATCGAGCTTCAAATATTTGATTTGATTATGTAGTACTCATCTTCTTAAGGTTGTTCTGAATCTTCATGTTTTCCTTAATTATAAATGTATGTGCTAGATTCTCCTCAGAAAAGAATTTAATCAGTAAAAGAAATATCCAAATTGAAGATATACCTATATAGGTTAGTCAATATGAAATTCATTTCTACGTATGATTCTATTATTTCAATGAATATCAAGCCGAATGGTTGGGAGTGCCTATCTATATCCAATCTGAAAGCACCTGATTTGGTTTATTTGGAATTTTTGATTGAATTCTATGAATCAATTTGTATCTTCATTAAATGGGGAAGAGATAAGATTTCATTCAAGAGTTATGGAATTACATACTCAATTTCCTATAGTAAGGCTGTAAGATTGAATGTAATTTCGTATGAAGGTGAAGAAAAATTGTGTACCCACAAGTTACCAGATGTAGTAGGATCTTTTGATAAGGAGAAAGCTATAAAATGTCTTGTTCTATCAATGATGAAGACTCCGAAGATTTTACATTTATATAAAAACATAAAGATTCATGAATTATGGGTTCAAGGGTTTATCATTTCGATAAATGTGGATAAGGATACCCTAAAGAAAAGTGACATCTATATTCTGGATTTACTATTGAACCTCAGGAAAATAAATTTTGTGAAGTTTTTCTTGATCATAATTTAGAATATCAGGAATATATCCCTATAATCTCAAATCAACATCTTTCCAGATATTCTCTATATGATTATATTTCTTTGTTTCGAGTCATTCAAAATCCCTTGTAGTGCAATGCCAAATAATTTCGATGTAATGTTGTAGAGTGATGCTACTCTAAAGAGAATGAATGTTGGTTTTTTAAGTGATTCAGAAGAATTCTATGATTCTTATGAAGCTGAAAACGAAGCTCTATCAAAGAAACCAGATATGGATGAATCTTTGATGATGGGTGGAAAGAAGAGGAAGGCGAAGGAACTAGAAGAGAAACTAAAATCACATTCTATTTAGGAAAATCAATCCACACCTCTAAACCAGAGAAGTAAAAGACTTATCCTGATGAAGTGGTTCCTAAGTGGAGAGAAGACAAAATGAATAAGTAGAATGGGTATCCTTGTTTTGGTTTGGACTATGGTGAGGAAAAAGATTTATAATTGATATCTTCTGAGAATATTGAGATGAAAGATAATGAAAAAAAGTATAAATTTTTTTTATCATAGGCTGTAATCATTTAATACCTTTTAATGGATGCTAAGAAAGTATATGATCAAATTCATGTAATGGAATCCTTTTTGAAAGAATCACTTCTTGTGACTCCAAGAAAGAAGATAGTGATTCCATAACATGAAAAACTAGAAGAAACAGTTCAATAAGAAGAAGTGGAAGAAAATAAACAAGGAAGTCATGATACATATGACATTACAATAAATTTAGAGGAATATCATGATAATGAGAGTCCTTTTTTAAAAATATCAATCCTAACATCTGATGAAGAATCTTTATAACATAATACTCTAGAAAAAAAGGAAAAGGGTCATAAAGAAGTGAATACACAATATAAATAAGAGATTACCAACCATGATTTTGTTCAGCCAATGGATCTTGTGTCGGGTGATGTGAAGGAAAATATTGAGAAAGACAAGATTGTTCAATTATCAGACAGTGAGTATTAATCAACCAAAGTAGAAGAGATTATTCCTAGAGCTGATTAGGGAAAAAAATGTTTGTTGATACAACTTGGAAATATTTAGTGAAAAAGAAAGATGTTGGTGGTTTGTCATAGAGGAAAGAGGAATAGATATGAAAAAGAATCCTCACCAAAAAACAGTATGATTCAGAATCAACATCTCTTAGACATGATTTTGTAGTTAAATCTTTGAATAAGATGGTTTATTCAATTCCATTATTTTTTATTATAGACTCATGGTTTTAGTTTCTTCAGCATTTTTTTAATTGGAATTCAGATTCACTTACCATGCTTAAGGATAAGTTTGTCAGGATTGAGGCCAATTTCAAAACCATCTTCAATAGATATTAAGCTCACAAAATACCATGCAAGGAAATCATTGAGTTTTCAAGGAAGAAATTTGAAGAGATACTAATCTTTAATGAATTATATAAAAGTGTGGTGGTTGCTATTGACACCGAAGATGGGATGTTTAATGATCTTACTAAGAGTTTTTGAGTAAAATCAATGTCTCGAAAAAACAACTCAAAATCAGGAAGTCAAAGATCTGAATGGGAATCTTAATGAAGTGGAAATAAATTGGAAGAGGGAAAGGAATATCCAAATAGAGTTTAAAGAAATTATTCCTAAGTAATAAAATCTTTTGAACGATTAGGCAGATATTCTTAAGGCTCTAGAGAAAAATTTCAAAGCCTATGAGAAGAAAAATGATTATTAGGATCAGCTGCTCAAGTGAATGGAAAAAGATGACAAGTTGATATAAATCAAGAAACCATCATAAAGAAGTTAATGTCAATGGAGAAAGAAGAATAATTTTTCCCCAATCTGAACTTTTTTTATTTTCTTATTTCTACAAAATTCATTCAATCATAATAGAATTTTGATTGTTCTTCATATGTATTGTGGTTTAGTAATAATATTGTAGTTACCACATTTTTTCCATTCCCTTTATTATGATTTTTAAATCACAAATGTGGAGAAAGGGATGATAAAAATAATTCTATGTAGATAAGATATTTACCTATATAAGGTAGAGTTCATATAAAGATATTTTCATATCAAAAATAAATTTTATGCATGAAAATATAAAATCTAATTAAAGAAATCAAGAATATGATGCTTTAGGATTTCAAAACCTAACGAGGAGTTATTAATATTCCCCATGTTTCATACTTAAAGGGAGATATTTTTTTTATTTTCATGTACATAATGAAAAACTCTATGTCCTTATAATACTTTTCATAAGGTCGTTTGTGCTTTCCAAAGAGTGGGATACTATTGAGTCAATAATGCTACCTTAGGAATTTTTCATTCCTCTATGTTTTGAAAATCACAAACACTAAATCTTTAGGCAATGTTTTTCTAATAATTATCTAAATAAGGAAAATTCTCATTCCCCTGGGAAATTTATATTTACCTATGCTTCCATTGATCATTTTACAGTTTCTCTAAATCTAACTTAATTTATTTCTAAGTCTAAAATTCGGTTTAATAATCTAAAACCTCAGAAACCTATAAATTCTTAGATATAGAGTATTCTATTTTTAGGTTCATAATTATCTGAAATTCATACTCTAAATTCTCTAAAATTCAGAATCTTAATTATCTAAAATTTAGACTCTAAATTCCCTAAAATCCAGAATCTGAATTCTCTAAAATTCAAACTCATAATTCTCTATAATTCAAACACCAATTTTTTTGAAATTTAGACTCTAAATTTGTCAAAATTCTGACTATGAATTGTATAAAATTAAGACATTGAATTCTCTGAAATATATACTCCAAATTTTCTTAAATTCAGACTCTGAATTCTCTAAAATTCATATGACAAATTATATAAAATTTAGACTCCAATTTATCTAAAATTTGGACTCTGAATTCATTCAAATTCATATATAGAATTCTCAAAAACATATTGATCACTTTAGAGATTTCACGCAGTTTAAGTGATTTCTATAGATAGAGACTCTCATACCTTATGCATACTGAAAAAAATTATCAGCTTGCTTCGGGCGACTTTGATTATTGCTGTGTACAGTAGATGAATTCCGGGGATAGGAATATAGAGGTGCCGAATACCTTAATTTTCAAGGACATTTGTGGATAGAAAGAAAGAGGTTCCAACTACCATAATGTTTGAAGTCTTTTGTGGATAGCATGATAGATTATGATATTCCTATCGAGGGCATACCCTGGTGTGGGAAAGACATAATTTTTTGAATGTATACATCATGGGACTTTTATCCAAGGATGTGGGATACCATACTCTTTGGTATAAAGTATTTCGTACTAATTACTTTTTTGTTTCAAGTTTATTTACACTGTATTTTGATAATAGAAGATAATATAACATTCTTATACTTTATTTTTCTTTTGTATAATATGATAAGTAAAATTTTATATGCATTAAGGTAGAATATTTTCCTTATGAACTTTATTTATGTTCCATTTCTGGAACATCATTTCTAGAACCTAAAATGTTTATAGAATTAAATTAGGTATTATGAAGTTACCTTGTTTAACCATGTTTGACATGGATTTCCTTAAGGTTAAAAACATATGTTTATAAACCTACAATTCACCCCATCCCTCTTATAATTGACCACCTACATTCATATTTAGATATTATAGTACTTAATTATAAATTTCAAGAAACTTATATATATATTTATTCCAACTATTCACTATGGTGTTCTCCAGTAATCAATTTCTATAAACTAAAATTGGGATATAAAAATATAATTTTCAATGTTTTTTTTCATTACCTCTTTGTCTCAACAAATATTTCTTAATTTTTTTTCAAAATTAGGATCACGACACATCCATAAAAATATTAAATTAATTTTTTTATTGAAATCATATATAATGGTGTATATAATATATTTGTATCAACACGTGGCGTTGATCATATTATTTTTTTCTTGGAATGATCTTGGTTTCAATGACTATATTTATTTTTATCTAAACATGAATTTTTATTATCTCCTATTCATAAACAAGAATAAATCACATATTTGAATTATTTAATTATTTTTTTGAGATGATCTAACTAATTTGGAATAATTCCATTAGATATTAAAATTCATCATTTCTTATGTTCTTCAAACATAAAACATAAGTAATATTTAATTTTTCTATGTATTTATGTCATACATTGGTTGAAAAGTCATACAAAGCACAAAGAATGTGTTATGGGATGACACCAAAAATCATATTCCAATTATAATGTTATACGTGGTCAATCAAAAATTTACACAAACCCATAAATTTTGTTAGAATAACATAAGTTGAATACACACAAATATGTATTGTCATAGGCTGCTCAAAATTAATACATAGGAACCCGAAAACTAATATTTATAATGTCAAATTCCAATATTTAATTAATGTATGACATTGAGAACATCAATTTTATATGGTGTAGGGTTAATCTAATTACTTCTAAAAAAATTAGGCATCACATAAGTGGTATTCCATAATGAAAAAGGAATTCATTTCTTAAAAAAACATTGTTTTAAAAAAATAAATTTCTCAAATCATTTAAATCATGGATTTTGCGTAAATCTATTTAGATAGGTATTTTTACAGAAACATATTCTTTCCATTTCCATGTATGTATAGAATGAAACATTTACATTTAGGTGGTTAATCACTATATCACCAATGAAATTACCATTCAATGATAACATTGAAATGAGTCCACACATCAAATCAAAAAATAATAATGAAACTTATACAAATATGAACATCAACTTAACCAATTTTAGTTTTATTATCAATTTCAAATTACCAATTAATTTAGTTAATTTTTCTACCGCTAATTGATAATAAATGTAAATGGATGGATTTTCTTATATACTTTATTGAAAATGTATATAATGAATAATGTTTTTACATATCCCATATATTATATAAATAATTATAATTAAGGGTTTAAAATTAACTCTCAATCTATTATTAAATGTTTTGAAACACGTTTTCTCTAATTTTAATTCCATTTTTCATCCACGTTCTCTAATAATTCCATTAGAGAAGGATGATACATAATTTTCTGTAGTAATGTTTTATAAACATTAGTACATAAATTAAAGGTGGGATCTCTATTTATAGATCAAAATAATATAAAATTAATTAAAATATTTCCATATTCTAACCACAGTGTGATACAATGTTTGAAACACACTTCATTAGGGCTAAAAAATTATATTTTTTTATGTATTGATAATCATGAACACACTTGAACACAAAAATAAAAAAAATTAAGGAGAAATGTAATTATCCCCAATTTGGTATGTAAATTACTATACCTAATATTTATAAACATGGTGAATAAATACATTTATGGAAAATTTAAAGTCAAACACCATGCTTCATATTTTTAGGGGGAAATCTAGATTTTATAATTTAATTGAAAATGTTGAATCACATGGTAATTTAACCCATTTAATAGCTCACCCATAATTTAAAAACACAAATATAATAGTGGTTATTGTTTAAAATGAAATATAAAATTTTTAAATGTTTATTAAAATTAATATATCAATTTTTATTGTTAAAATTCTTGAAATTAATCCATTAAGATATAAATAATTTATAATCCACATATGTTATCTTCAATTATTAATCAACTTTTCACAAATTTTTATCATAGAAATAAATGTATAGAAATAAAGATTCTCTTCATTATAACTTCTATTTGAGATGATGGGTTCACAACTATTAAAACTAGATATTGTATCAAATATTTATTTTTAATATAATAAAATTTTTAATAGCCTCTTTTATGACAAAATAACGAGTTCTAATAAACCAAATTGTACTATTTATATTAATATTTAAAATTGAGATTAATACCATGAATATGAACATAGATTAATTAATAAGAAACATAATTTAAATTATAAATTATAATGGTTTTATGAAAAAACTTATTAATAAAAAATGTACTTTATTTTTGGTAATTACTTTTTAAGTGATGAGTATTTTATTTTCTCCATGAATAATTTTATTCATTTTTATGTGAAAATAGTTAAAGTAATTTTATAAAAAATTATAAATATTAATTATAAAAGTTAAATTATTATTTTTTATTAGGATTTTTATATTTATATTAGGATGGAGTATAGGTTTTTTTTCTGAAAATAGATAAATGTTTCAGAGAATAAAGAGAAATAATGATTTGTTAATAAAACATATGTTTTTTAAAGAGTTGATAGTTATAATTTTATTTTTAAAATTGTATTTAAGTAATATTAAATAAATTATATTATAATTAACTTAATATTATATATTGTATTTAAATTATTATTAAATTTTGATAACAAAATTAATGCTTTGAAAACTGTTCTCTTTGGAAAATCTATTTTCATCTCTTTTGTGGGTATATTTTGAAATTAAAATATTCCAATTATTTTTTTGGAATTGTATAAAATATTATTTAAAATATTGATGACGTATAAATAATATTATCTAATACAAGAGAGTTACTATTTTAAACATATTTAATAGTTAATAGAGTTAATATTAATAATTGCGGATCAGGTTAAAACATGTTTTTAGGGGTTAATCTAAAATGATAAGGGGTAAAATGACTTATAAAATTTTCCAAATCGAATTTTATAGATTTATTTCCACCATATTATTGCTAATGTTATATAATGTTTTATTTGGATCCTTAAGTAATTTGGAATATATGGGTGCATTTTATTCCTTTGATAATTCAATGTGTCTCCTCTCCCACACTTATAAGGGACACCCCTCTCATATCCTCATAACACATCCAAAACCGACCTGTTTATGAAATCCATATCATAATCATTTCATTAAAATCCCTAGAATATACTAGATTCCATTTATTAATCATAATCGAAGCCTATAATGGATTTTGGATAAAACCTAAATAGATTTTTTTTTGAAAAGATGCATCATCCTCAACCGGTCATTTTATTTTAATTCTCTTCTCAAATACCAAAAAAATTATTAAAATAAGTTTTTTTTATAAAATAATTTTCTTTTATATACTTATATTTTTTATTTGAATTTAATTACAAAAAAAACTCTTTTTTTTTCTCAAATGGGAAATGAAATCTTTGATCATGTTTATAATATACTATCGCCACCAAAATAGATATAATTAGTTTTACATTACCACTTTGTAATGAAAAATATATTGTTGTATGTAATTATTGAATATTATCTGTATGCTAAAATTATACTTCATTAATTATTATAGCACATGTTCTCTATTACATTCTGTTTAATAGGGAATACAATATCATCGCTCATGTGTTCAACAGACTACAACCTCATCAGACAAGGTAATTCGCATTTCATATATTATTTACATGGAAGATAGTATAGATTAATTTAATATTTAGTTCTAACATCAAATAAATACAAATTATTATATAAAAAACATATCATATAATTTGTCTCATTACCATCCATTTAATTAATGATATCATCATTCAGGTGTACGACAGACTTCGGCCATGTGAATAAATGTGACTAGATTATCACTTACACATTAAATGGAAAGTAATAAGGATTCATTTTATGCTGAAACATGGTATCCTTCACATATAAAAAACATTAAAAAATAAATATATCATTTAATTCATTACCATATAATCCATTTAATAAATCATAAAACTATTCATGTGTAATGAGACTACAAAATCGTGAATGTATGTGATTAATTTTTAAATAAATAATAAAATGGAAGTCAATAAAGGATAATTTTCATTAATATATTTAGTATTTATGAAATAATAATTACCCTATAAATAATGTATATTTTTAATCTTCTATTATGTCAATCCATGGAGAAAATTGTAATTTTGATCATTTGTATGTATATAATACATTGCCGTGGAATGGTGAAACTTGTTTTCAATGTCTAACATTAATGGATAACTATAAATACATATACAATGAATATATATTATATTTGTATCATTTTTAAAATTAGGGTAACGATTTCACTATGACCAATTTTAGATGGCAAAAAATAAAAAATCAAAACATACTCGAAAAACAAACAGTTATTACCCGAAATGTGATATTATCTTCGTATTTCTAATAAAAATTTTATAAAATTTCATAAGTAAAAAATTTAATGTATGATGTGTGTAATTATTAATTATATATAGATTTAAAATAATTATATATTTATTAAACATGCTGTTTTTATGTGTATGAATGAATTTGATACTTTATGTAAGTAATTTGTATCTCAATTGGTCTTCTTTGGGGAATATATTATTTTATGATCATATATTATTTTATATGGAGTATATAATGAGACTTTTAAAATAAATATCCTGAATTTAATTATTATCTCGATATTTTTGGTTTTAATTAATTTTATTACTTTATGGTTCTTATGATTCAATGTTAATAAGGTGGTCATAGATTTATTATTTGATCTCATCATTTATCAGTTTTGATCATTTTTAAAGGAATATTCATTGTCCAAAAAACAACCAATTAAAAATTATTATTAAAAAAATTATAAGAGTTCAAAATTCAAAATTATATTACAATCATTGTCATGAAAGGAAATACGATTGGCATGGAGGTCTTCAAACATGGTGATGACTTGATTTACTCCCATGTTGGATAGACTATCCACAACCATTTTTTCTTTTTTAAATTTTTTTTCATGATATAAATTAGGTCGATATGAAAACATGCACATACATCCTAAGGGGTATTAATCGACCAAGTAAGATGTGTCATGCCATTTCAAATTTCTTGAACGATAGTCTCAATGTCACATTCAATATAGAGTTTTGTCAAACCAAATTGGTTAGTGAAAAAATTAGCATGTATTAAGATCATTATCTCAGCTTCAAGGTAGGTGGTAATGCGATATCTACCAAGGACCGATCCAAGGATCAGATTAAATAGATTCCTGAAGATAGCACCACACCCCAAAGGGCCCGTATTTATTTTGCAGGTTCCATCAAAATTATTTTTGATACAACCAGGAATAGGATCTCTCTAGGACACCTACAGAGGGTGACATGGTAGATAAAATTTCCATTATTCGTCAGACGTCATAGGAATCCAAATTCATGGACAATGTCATGGAAATATATATTTTTCATAAAATCATCCTCATTAATGGAAATAAGGATTCACATCCCAATTAAATTTTTATAATGTGAGTAATTGGTATGAGTAATATCATTCCGATCATACCCGAACACATAGTGGATCTCAACAACTATATCTAAGACAAGGTTTTTGATTTGTTGAGAGCCTTAAATTTTTTAATTTTCTTTAGTCTAGTTTTGATGGAGCCGATAATAAACCATTTGAAGTTAAAAATGTCAAGAATATAGTTCCAATGAGCAGAATTAGTACAACAAGAATGAAAGTGGTGGTTAGAATCTTCATTGTGTTGATTATAAATTCTTAACAAAGAGTACCGATGGATTCAAACGTATTAACGAAAAATCTCTATAGGAACTCTTTTGTGAGAAATTCCACAGATGAGAATGAGTCTTGATGTATTTATCCAACACTTTTGGACATGTTTTATCTGAAAACAATATATTTTACATTTTCATAGATAATGATTATATATTTTTTTATTTAGGCCTCCCATAGTGAGTAGTTTTCCAAATTAATAAATCATTAGTATAATAAAAAGAGTAGTTTTCAATGGAATTCGTAATAATATCAGGGGATGGTCATGATAAGATTTTAGAATTTCTCTAGGAGAACAGTTAGAACTTTCAGGAATTTTAGAGAGAGCAATCATGGAAATTAAACGAGTGATATTCTTGTTATTCAACCAGAATATCATGGTGGAGTCTCTAGAGACCATCCATATGGAATTATTCATAATATTGAATTAAAATTATTTGATGGATGGACATATGTAAGAGTTAATGAAATTAAACATTCCCATTAGAATTTATCCAAGAGATCTATTTTTGAGGATGGTATCTACATCATAATAATTGTGATAAAGTTTCCACGAAATTCAACCATTAAGGGTTTCATTAATGTACTTTACATTTTCTAATTCCAATACCACATTTATCAATGGGCTTCAAATAAGTTGAAAATGGGATAGTCAGATGATTCCTTTATATAGTACTACATGTCCAAATGAATTTATTTAAAGTATTGTTTATTTTTTTTGATTAGACCGGTATTCAATTTGAAGGTCATCAAGGTTGTTTATGTTTATACATGAGATGACGAAATATTAGAATCCATCACTCAGTACTACAATTATTTTTATTTTCCAATAGCTTTGTATTGAAAATATATGTTCACTGAACATTTTCCAATATTTATGTACTAACGATTATAAAATTTAATACACTTAATATAAGCTCTCTTTAGTTCTATCATCATTCAAAAACCCCATATTTCTTCCATATACATTTTTTCCATAAAATAATTTCAATTTTTTTATTTATTGTTTAAAAGTTTTAAATGTAATTTTACAAAAATAATACTACATATATAATTTTTTTAAAATTGGATCATGATATATTTATTAAAATAAGGATTTATTTTATTTTACCAAAAATATGAAAGGAATAATTATTTTAATGTGTAAGGAATTTCCAACTATCATGACCACCCAATTTTTAAAATATTAAGGTATTTGTTTCTGAGGTAGTTTATAGTCAATTGTTTTTCACAATGTCTTGATCTATTATATTTTTTAAAAAATATAATTTTAAATTTAAATGATGTTTTTTTATCTTGAAATGATTTAGATGATCTATAAAAATTTATTTATATGTTTTGCTTTTTATTTTCAATATAAATTTTTTTGATGAAATTTTATGGTTTAAACTTTGTTCTTTTATAGTGGAATGAATATTTTCATTTATAAATGCTATAAAAAATACTTCAATTTTTATTATATGAGATGCAATTTATTGATGTTACATATTTATTAAGTGGGATATGTTCTAAGGGTATAATTATTTTTCATTCTTTCAATAATTTATGTTTATAAGAAAGGTATTTTTATAAAATTTATTTCTTTTAGTCTGATTAAAATTTTTTAAAATGTTTTATAAACTCTATTATATTTCAAAGTCTCTACAATGATGAAAAATTTATGATGAATATTTTTAATAATTTTGGATATTATAATTTTTTATGATGATAATTACCCTTCATGTGTTCAGTAAAAATGAATGTTTTATGATATTGAAAAAAAAAATTATTTACTATTTGATGATGATTCTTTTATAACTAAGGATGTTGGTAATGATATAACCAACCAGAATATGAACTAATATCTACATCCATTGAATTGGGTAATGATTATTGATCAATTATCATAGAGGATATAGATGAGGTTATCCAATTCCAAAAAAGGAAACATGGGATGTTATCTTAATCATGATGTAGGTACATGATTGGGTAGCCTAGGTCGAACATGTTATGAATCTATTATTGGGTAGACTTGAGATAATGATTATTATTGTTAGGTTTTTATATAACTCTATGTATAATTTCACTTTTATTTCCTCATAAATAATGTTTCTTTCTTCTCTTATTATTAATGTCATATGAACATCCATGAATTATTTCATGAGTCATGTTTATGATCTATGATATATTGGACATGGTTTTAAAAATTCATTTTCATGTTCTCAAACCCATGTACTAATTTTATATTAACAAATAATTTTTTCCTCTAATATGTATTGGAAATCACCCTATCATTTGTTTAAATTCCCTATGATGTGATGAAACATATTTTTTATTGTATTTATCAAAAGTGTGAAACTTATGAATAACATCATGTGAGATGATGTAACTCTCTTATGGACAATTTTATTATATATTAGAGTCTCCAAATCCAATACTCTTAATGGATATAAAATTACTAATGATGATATGTAATGAATATTTATCCATTAAAATGTAATGTTTATTTTTGAGATGTGTGGGTCTATATAGTTAGTATCATAGGTTGGGTTTAGCTTACCATAGGAATGTTTCATGATAAAACATTACCGAGAAAACATTAGATAATCCTATGTATAGGTTAGCAACCTAACAAATTTTTAAGGAATATATTTTGTTTTAAGCCTCGGAATTCATATCTTCCTAGATGATATATTTTCACATGGTTCTATAATAGATGTACCTAGTGGTAATAAAACTAAAATAGGCATGTTAGTATTGACTCGATCATTTCCTAGTACATGATAATGGTCCTTACTAGACACTGAGTTTGACAATTTTAAAGGATATTCATTGTTTAATATATATTCTATTTAATATACATCATGATGGTTATGAATATATGATATATAGTAATAAACTATGTTAATCATTAGGTGTAATGGATTTAAAATAATGTTCCTTGATTTTGAAAACAAATAAATTATTTTTCAAGACTAGGTGTTTACCACAAAGATTATAATTTCTTAATATATGCTTTTTTGTTTTTGTAATTGGATAGAATGCAAAGGAACTATGTTAATGAATATTTCACTGGAAAGTGGAATTATTTTACTCTTGATCAACAGAATAGTATGCATACATTAAGGAAAAATAACATTTTTATTCTCAAAAAAATATCATAATCATTGTAGAATGCTAAAATTCAAAACTATAATAGGAGGAGAAAACATTTTCTCGAGTCATTCATGATGAAATGAACCTAGTATTTTTGTCATTCTGTTGATCTACATGTTTTTGAACAATGTATCAATACCACTATTTTTTTTCATCCCTATATTTATGGTACAATAACGCATTTTGAAAACATGAATATGAAGTTAAAATAATAAATATTCTCTCTTTTGTAGGATGAGTTTATGTTTTTCATATATACATGCCTCTTATTATAAATTTGAAAATTTTGATGAAATTCAATGAAATTAATTAGAAGGATGGTGAATATTTCAGTGTCTACGAGGAAAAAGTTATATGATGTGTGAGATACACAGAAATTATAATTATCCACCATGAATTTATGTTTTATTAACTTTTTAGTGACATAAAACCATGTTATAGAAGGTTCATATACATAAGAGACTTTGACTTATATTTATAAATAATTCAATGTTAATTCCAGGTGGAAATATAGTTTGGAGTGACCCATAAAACACAACATTTTGATAGAAAAAAGAAGATCTAATTAAATGTAAAATGTAAAATCCATGTATAGAAGTATACAAACATTACTCTATATATATTTTATTGAAGAAAACAGAAAGGAAATTTTCATTGAGTGACCAATGAATGTTTTAATTATAGATTAGTATTTTATTGAGATTCTAAATGCCAATGTAATCATATGATGTTAGATAATATTTTAAATAGGGAGATAGATTCACATAATGCACCACCCACAATCCATTGGTTCAAAATTTAAGGAGTTGTTGAATTATAAGGATCTATTCCCAAGTCTAGAATATAATGTGGATTATTAGACACAATAACAGCTTAATGTAAACAAAAAATTGGATGCCTTATGCAATTACAATTGATAACGCAAATCATAATAATTATGGAACACTTACCTCTAACTCCTTATAGGGATATTTAATATTTAATTTTGTATGATGATGTTATATTAATATATTATTGGTCATCCTTTAGGGTATCATGATTTAATTATATTTATTGGTAACTTTACTGTTAATGGATTCTAGAATCATGATATTGCAATTGTAATTCTATCAATTGAAGGATTAACCAAAGATTTAAATAGAAATGTTTTACTATAGGATATGTGCTCATTTATGTAATAAGAGGTGGATTATATTATATAATATGATATGTAT
This sequence comes from Viscum album, assembly GCA_963277665.1. NCBI lineage: Eukaryota > Viridiplantae > Streptophyta > Magnoliopsida > Santalales > Viscaceae > Viscum > Viscum album. The sequence continues at coordinate 1,647,143,260 of OY728145.1, forward strand.
CTATGTAATATTAGCATATAATATATTTGACAACATCATGTAATTATGGGATTTTTTGGGTTTAAGTTAAATGTATTATACACCCCTTTTCATGTTTCTTTTAAAGGGTTTTAATCATGATTAAAGAAATTTTGGGAAACATCTTCAGTAATAAAACCCTTTTAATTTTAATATATTCTATTTAATTCATGAAAAATGATTTTAATATTTATGAAATAATATTAATTATATTTACAAAAATTTGTGGTTACAAAAAAATTTATGTTGGATAAATTATGAGTTTAAAAAATTTGGTGATGTTGTAAGATTTACACTAAACAATCTTGGTAAAAGATAACTAACATGTCGAATAATAAACAATCACATACAGAGAGGTCATGAGACTTGAACTAAAATCAAAATTGAGAAGATGGTGCAAAACCTAAAACACGACTATGTGAAATATTATATCTTGTGGAACAACATGAATATATTAATTTCTGAGTATGTATTTCAATATTCAGTATGCCAGTAAGTTATATCTATTAGATATCTATATAATATAATCCTACATCCACTATCCATACTATAATAGAAATGTCGAAAAACATAAGCATGGATTATGTCACTCGAATCTAATAACATGTATAGGGAATAATTCCATATTATTCATAGATAATATACTAAAAAAGGCATCAATAATTATCTCTATCAAAGAATGATTCTTATTATAGATGATTTATAGGATATAAATTAATGCAGTATTAGGATTTCATGTTGTACATCATTGCATTGTATATGATCAGGATCTCATGTTTTCCTAAAAATACAAGAGAATTATTTAGGAGGTCATAAATATTATTCTTTCTTCCAGAAATATGTATCATCCTTAAAAATATTTTCATATTGAGATAACAAGTAAAAGCTAGAAGAATATTCTTTGATATTTTTTTATGTATACCAAATGGGGATGGGGCCAAAAAATTTATCTAATTGAGTTTCTATACAATAATAAGTTTTACATGTGTATTATGATGGCTTTCTGTGAAGCCCTTTATGGAAATTAGTTTAGAACACTAATTTATTTGGATAAATTTCAATATATAATACTATTAGTATAATAAAACTCCTATTAAATGGAATATAAATTTAAATAAATTACATAAATCATAAGGGAAAAAAATCAATATAAATTTTTTTCTTATAACCTCCCCCATGATATGTAATATTAAGCTAGTGGAAATATCATCATAGAATAATTAATGTAAAGATATTCCCTATGTATATCAGTCCCTTTTAAGTTATTGATCATATTGATATGGTGTCCTATCAATTTATTCTTTCACCAAACTTATCAGATGTCCATAATGTGTCCCATTATTCTCTATTGAGGACATATATTCCAAAAACATCACATGAAATAAAAAAAGAGACTACAACACTAGGAAAACATAATTTAACAATAAAAAAAATGTATGTTCTGTATCATAAAGATAAATTTCTATAAAACAACACTACTCACCTAGTAAATGTTTTTTCGTAAAGCCACCAATTTGAAGAAGCTATATAAGATCTTGGTGAAATAATCTTCCACAAGTACTATCAGTTATTTTCCCAAAATAGTCGACATTTTTATGGATACAATAATTATAAGGGGGTTAAAACCTAACACATTGAGATTTTATTAAATATATTTTTAAATTCATTTAATTTCAACCGTTTTTTACTACATACAATATCGAGTTCTATCCAACCACAATATAATATTAATTTTATTTATTTGACATAACCATTATAACGCACACATCAAATCAAGTAGAACAATTTGGAAAAATAAATTTAAAATATTATGTATTATTTTTTATTATAAATAAAATCTTTTGATTAAAATTTCATTAACTTTTGCTAATTCCTTTATATGTTTTGAATATTATCTCTTCTAAAAAAAGGAATTTTTTTTTCTAGTGAAAAATAATAAAAGTAGTTTTTTATATATATTAAATAGTTAATTTTCCAAAATAAATCTTTTAGGGAATCCAAATGTTAAATATATCTTAGCATTAATTTTTTCTCTTTTTTCTAAAATGATTAATTTTTCCACTTATAATTAAAATAATGGTTATTATTTGAAAAATATATTTTATTTATAGAACTTTTAGGCTAAATTTTAATTAAATAGTTTATATGATTTATATAATTAGAAAATATATATATTTATTCTAATATAGATCAATGAGATCAATTTAATATTCTAATTTTATATAATTTTTTTAATGTTTTATAAATTTTCTCTTTGGAAAAAATCTTTTCTGATTTCATTATGGGTTTAACAATACACTAAATTTATCAAATAATATTATTTAAATTTGGAAAATTAGATTCCAAATTTGGAATAATAATAATAATAATTACCTAATTGGATCATTTAAATTTTTCTCAATAGTTAATAATAAAAATAATAAAACGTAATCAAGGTAGTTGTTGTTAAAATGTATTTAATGGGTGTCAAAATAAAACAATTACAGGTTAAATGATGTATAAATTTGTCAAAAGAACATTTTATGCACATATTTTTACCTTATAACCTTTATGGAGATTGAACTAAACAGTTTGTATCCTTTTGTATTGTTAAATACATGGGGACACTTTATTCTTTTCAAAATCATAATGTGTGTCCTCTCACAAAAATATAAAATGGAACCTCTCTCCTCCACTATTCAAACATCCAAAACCAATTGGTTCAGTAAATAAATAAACAAATATCATTATTATAACCTGAACCACTTTACAAATTCATTTATTCAATATAATCTCTTCTTATAATGGGTTTTAGGGGAAAAACGATGTTTTTTGTTTAAGAGGTAACTTCTTAATCAAAATGTTTTATTTTATTTGTCCTTACAAATCCTTCATATATTATTAAAAAATAATTAAGTAATTAATAAATTTTAATATATATATGTATATATAATTTTTATTTTTTACGGTAATGACCTACAATAATCAACTCCTCCATCAAATTTGAAACTAAACCCTTCACCATGTGTATGGTAGACTACTGACTCACGAAATGAACCGATTAATTTTCTATAAATAGTTATTATATATATAATGATGTATATAATGATTATTTATGATTATTTATGATATAATTATGCTTATTGAATTATAAAATCATATATACCCTTTTTTACATTCTATTCTACATGGAATATGATAACATTGGCATATGTATGGTGTATTACCACATAGCAAAGAGATGTTATTTGTTTTTCACATACAAATTACCTAAATGGTAATAATGATTATGTTTATTTGTTATATGATATGAATTAAGTATTAATAATTTTATAAAATAAATATATGGTATACATTTTTACCTTTGTATCCACTGAATAAATTAAAATGTTGTTATCCTGTATGATGGACTATTGTTACTCATAGCAATGTGATTCGTTTTTTTAATATGATATACATAAGTGGTAATAAAGATATTTTAAATTTGATATATAATAATAATGAAATATTAAAAAAATTTAAAATTAAAAAATCTCATAATATCTTAAATTACAATCCTTTGAATAAATAATAACATCATTCGTTTTTCGAGCAGACTACTGCCTTATGAAGAGAAGTGATTCGTTTCTAAGTAATGATTTACCTGAAAGTTAATAAAGCATATATTTTATGATTATATATTATATATATGAAATATTAATTATGTTATTAATTATATATATTATTTTAATTCATTATTTTGGCCCATAATGAAAATGGATACAATGTTGATAGACAATTTTCATACAATTTCCATGATTTGTGTAACACATTTTCTATATCTAATATTAATAGATTTATTTAAATACATATATAATTAATATATATTATATTTATTTAATGATTAAAAATCTATTTATTAGGGAATTAAAATTTTTTTTGGATGAAAAAAATAAAACATAAAAATAGACTTCAAAAACAAAATAATTATTTCCTAGAATACGATTTTAACATGGAATTTTTATTTAAATTTTAATAATGGATAATATGTTAATTATATATGATATGATATAATTAATTATTCATCTAATATATATTTATAATAATAATATAATAATTATAATTGATTTTATAATATTTATGATGGAATTTAAGACATTTGGTAAGGGTTTTGTCTCAATTTTTCTTCTTTGGGACATACATTATTTCGTGAACATATTCTCATGTAAATAGTGTATACATAGAACCTTTAGCATGTAATATCATGAATTTATTTTCTCTTTTTATATTATTTTTACTTTATTTTAATCCTTAATTTTGAATTTAAATAAATGTTACTAATTTTGTAGGGGTTTTATGATAGAATCTCATCATTTATTGAGATTGTTTCTATTTATGATTATGATTGTGAAATATTTTTATCTATCTCCTAGGAATATAAAAAACAATTCTCCTTTTTTATTCATATATAGTTTACTTTTAACATTCATTTACCTCTATATATGTACGCATGATCAAAAAATAAATTTTTAATAAATAAAATCGACAATATTTGTCTCTTCAATTAAAACATTTTTTTCTTCCATATCCCAGTGTTTATAAATGTTTTCAAAAATTATTTAATAAATCTCAAGGATGTTATAATTTTAGTTTTTCGATTATTTTACTTTTTTATAGAAAAAAAATTTTAATAGTATTATTCATGTCATTATCAAAATAAGCATTATTAGTCTTTTCTCAAAAATGAGAAGGGAATCATTGTTTTAACATGTAAAAAAATTTCCTTCATCCTGATCCCTGAATTTTAGAAAGATTCCATTATATTATTCTAATTTTATTTTCAAATAAATTTACTTTCACAATATATGAACCCGAATCTCCATTTCAGGTATGTTTTTCTTTTTCTGGTGTTTTTTAGAAAAATAATGTTTCTGGAAATTTTTGAAGTACATTCTGTGTACTATTAGAGTACACAGCTTATACTAGGTCTTTCCTTAATCCGCCAAAATCGGCCTCCACATCACCCCTACACACCGTTTTTGTTGCCCAGACCCAGCCAGCACATGGCTTCGAGCAGGAATAGAGTACATGATGTGTACTCCGAAAGTACACGGCCTGTACTTCAAAAATTTCTAGAAACATTTTTATCTCAAAAACTTCTGAAAAGGAAAACATACATGAAACGAAGATCTAGGTTCTTAAAAACTTCACCCCTTAAATAAATTCGTCCCCGAATTTCCCTAGAGAGGCGTAGATGAACAAACCCTGAACAGCTCCGGCCACTGCGATCGTACATCGGCCTCCCTCTCCCAGGTCTCGTCCTGTACTCGCCCATTCTGTCATAGCCCCCGAAATAGAGGAATATACCACCAAAAGGGAACCTTTATATTGAGATCGACAATCCGGATAGGATGCTCCTCAAACAACGCATCTGCTTCAACCTCAACCACCTCGGGTTGGAAGACATGATACAGGTATGAAAAGTAATGTCAGATCTGAGAGACGTGGAAGATGTCATGCATAGCCCGATACCTCTGAGGTAGCTGCAATCGATAGGCAACTGGCCCAACTCTCTCCAACACATCAAACAGTTGGACGTACCGCGGTGAATGCTTACCCTGTCTCTGAATCCACGTGTGTCCCAACCTCGGTGCGACACGTAGGAAAACCTGATACCCGACCGCGAATTACAAAGGTCGTCTCCTCTGATCAGCATAAGACTTCTGGCGAGACTATGATATAGCCATCCACTTTTGAATCAACTCTATCTGCTCTAAGGTCTCTTGAGCAAGACAAGGTCCCCACAAAACTGCCTCTCCTGCCTCCAGCTAGAATAAGGGTGATCAGAATGGCCTACCGTAAAAAGCCTCATATGGTGCCATCTGAATGGTCGCCTGGAAACTGTTGTTGTAGGCTAACTCCACAAGAGGAATATGATTCTCCTAAGAACTGCCAAATTCTAGAATGAAATCTTGGAGCATATCCTCAAGCACATGGATCATGCGCTCGGACTGTCCATCAGTCTGGGGATGGTATGTTGTACTCAAAAATACCTAGGCACCAAAAACCTTCTGAAGTCCCTTCCAGAACCGTGAGGTAAATCACGCATCCCTGTATAAAACAATGGAGTGTGGAACTCCATGTAGACATACAATCTCTCGGATGTACAGTCGTCCAAGATCATCAACATTGAAGGTCTCCTTGATTAGTAAGAAGTGTGCAACCTTTGTAATCCTGTCGACGACAACCAAAACAACATCACTCCCCCGAGGCGACCTGGGTAACCTAGTCACGATGTCCATCGCAACATCGATCCACTTCCACTCGAGAATGGGTAACTGCTGTAAAAGCCCTAGTAGTCGTTGATGATATACTTTCACCTACTGACACGTAGAAAATCTCCTCACAAAACCAGCAACATCCTTCTTCATACATGTCCACCAGTACTGGAAGTGTAGATCACGATACATCTGGGTGAAGCCAGGATGAACTGCCCAAACTGAGGAATGAAAATCCTACATTTTCTCCTTACGTATGTCTGCTGGCACCCATACACGTCCCTGGAAACCCAAGATCTCATCCTCACCCACTGTTCATATAGGAAGAGGGTCCCTCCTAACACACTCTCCCACAAGACTAACCCTTCTGAGTCTGATAGATTCCTCATCCGTACCTGATAAAGTAGTGTAGAGGCAACCGATACAGAATATAGGACAGTCTTTCCCTGCCTATCATGCACTTCTAAGTGCATCTCAGAGAACAGATCCATAAGCTACCACTCACTACTGGCCTCCTGAACTGTCTGAATCTAAGTTCTTCTGCTCAACGCATCTTCCACTGCATTTCCATTTCCCTATCGTATAGGTGATCTCAATGTAAAAGGACTGATGATACTCAACCCACCTATGCTGTCTCATATTCTGATCACACTGAGTGAATATATACTTGAGACTCTTGTGATTGGTGAAAAACAAAAAGTTCTCTCCCAAAAGGTAGTGTCTCCAATTGTGTAAGGCATGAACAACAGCTGCCAACTCCAGATCATGTGTCAGGTAGTTCCTCTCATGTGGCCTCAACTGCCAAGACCCATACACAGTGAATCCATCTCCCTACATAAGCACATCTCCTAACCCGATACCCAAATCATCACAGTAAACATTGTATCCCTTGCCGATCATGCAGCAAGATGGGCCATCTTCATCATTTTTGTTAGATATTCTCACCTTCAGCCGGGTGTATGGGTTCCTATATGACCCCGTGTTCTGGAGATGCTTCACCGGTTTCCCACTAGTCTGGGAACTAGAGTTCTTCCGGCCGTTCAGGCTGAGGTTGAGGTCTCGGCTGTGGTGGTCAGTCACCAGGTCATCAGTGACAGTAGAGTGGATCATCTCAGAGCAGTCAGCCTGGGGCGTAGAGCTGCGGTGGAGGCCAGTCTTTCACCATGGAGCAGACCTACCAGGAGTAGGATCCCGACCCTTCTACAGTTTGATGTACGATCTTAGTAGCCTCAGTTTCATCTTCATCTCTTTTCGATACTGGTGCTTCCCCTAGCTTTATATCTGTTGTGGTTGTGGAGAGCCTTAGGCTCTGTATTGTTTTGTCTGCCGACTTGTTGACTTTTGACACACCATTGAGAATGAGGACATCTAGCATCTGTCAGGGAAGAGAGTGCCCTCTTGAGGTTGTAGGGTGTCATTTCTTATGGGACCTCTATGTTCTAGATATGTTGGTCTAGGACGTCATTCTCGGTATGGACTAGTTGGTTCCCTTCCAGGCCGTCGTCGATTGCTATTGCCGCACGGTGAGTTTAATATCACCAGAGGGAAGATCTTTCCTTCATAGAGGCATGTGGGATGTCCTGGCCAATAGAGATGGACCAGAGCATCATGGGCTTGGGGAAGTTACATCCAAGATTTCCAGTCTTTATCTCCCGCTCCAAGCCATGTGTGGGATATGTCCGGGCCACACGCATGGTTTTTAGGGGTGAAAAAGTGCCCGATTTTGGTAGAGTATGGAAATACCTAGTACACACTGTGTACTATAAAAGTACACACCATGTACATTTTTTTCACTAAACAGACCGGGGTTGCGCCTAATCGACGAAAATATCGTTTTCTCCATCTTATTCATCCGAGAGTGCTAGGAACCCATAGATCATCGACAATCCACCACTCCTCCATCTGTTCTCTGATTCGAACAAGATAGATTGTGTTAGAATCACAGCGGTGAGTTATTCCTTCTTCTCGAGCCTCATTTTCCAATTCCTCCTCATTATCAATTTATTGTGGTTTGAATGTTTTGGACGTATTCTAAGATATATGACGTTCGGGGGAGAATCAATCATCGTGATTCATGTATATCGATCTCCTAGGATCGAGGTAGGTGGTTTCTGCTTTACCGTTCGATGTCTTTGAGTTTTATGTGCAAATTCCACCAATACCTGTGAATGGGGTGTTGTGTGTTAACCTTTTTTCACTTGTTGTTTGCCTTCCTTGCTTGTATTCTTTTTTAGAGGTTAGTTTATCATGTTAGAGGACATTTTGTTGTGCTTGGATGTTTTTCCCAGGCTTTGATCTATTTATGACCTTTGGGTCTTGTCATCCTTTGGCCATTATGACTGTTTCCATGACTTGTGTCTATAGGATGGAGTGTTTTTTATTACATTCTTGTTGCCTGGTAGACTGTTAGCCAAGAAGATCTATAGGTATACTTTCATTAGCCAAGTAGCTCTGTAGGTGTACTTTGGACCTATATCATTATTATGCACAGACTTGCATGAGGTTGAAGGAACCTGGTGATATATACTATAAGAGATATATCAGGTGTACTTCCTAGAGAGTCTTTGACGTTATAGACTGCAGGATGGTAGACTGAGTGAGCTTCCTCAGTGAGTCTTAGACATTATAGGCCATGGGGGATGGACTGAGTGAGCTTCCCATTGTGTCATATGATATTATAGACTACAGGAGGGTAGACCGAGTGAGCTTCCTCAGAGAGTCTTACCGTGTTTGATTTCTTTTGAGAACCATCCCAGGATAGAGGAGGAATTGACCGAGTGATCTTCTTTAGAGAGTTTGTGTTATTCCTGATGCTATAGGAGTAATTGAGCAAGATAACTTCCTCAGAAAGTCTCTAGACCTTGGGTCTAAGAGGGTTAGCCCTTGTGATCTTCCTCAGAGAGTGCCTGACTACCCTAGACTATGAGGGGAAATGACCGAGTGAGCTTCCAAAGAGAGTCTCATAAATTCGTATGACCAAGCTAGAGGGGTTAGGCTGAGTTCACTTCCAAGAGGGCTGTGGTACATCTTGGATAAGACTAGAGGGAATGGCTGTGAGTACTTCCTAGAGGGTTTTCCTTCTTGTTAGCTGATTGCTTCACTGCTGTTATTGGTTGTGTATTGATTACTGTTGTGTATCATTATGCTTTACTACTTACTGTTTACTGCCTACTGTTTTGATGTTGTTGTTTACTGCTTAGTGTAATTTTACCTGCCATATACTCACTAACAGTTAGGCACAGTTATTCGGGTGGTTTCCTACTGGGATTTTATCTCACACCCAATTTAGTCCATGTTATTGGGCCCAAGAAGACTATGTTCTTGTAGGTATAGACAAGCGCAAGCGCCCATAGACTTCTGGTAATTGATTTCTTGGAGCATGAGAGAAAGGGACCAAGCTCTGGCTTGAGATGCTGAGGATCTGTTAAATTTTCATTTGTACATGTTTTGGTACTGTGGTGTTTTTCAGCATTGTAACTTGTTTGGATTCTTTCCTAGATATGTATCATGAATCATTTCATATATACATATGTGCTCCTGTTTGTTGATTTGGTATTCCGCTATTTATATTGTTAGTTTTTAATGATTCCTCAATGGAATGTTTATTTTTCTTCCACTGTGTACTCTGACAATGAGGGAATAGTTTCCCCACTATCACACCCAAGGCCCTTTCTTCTTGTCAGCAGCCTCTGGTGTTTGGGGAAATGCGCATGAGACCATGTGACCAACTGGGTATGGGGTACCTCTGGGTGGCTTCCACAATCGGGATGTTACGCACAATGATTAGGGATGTTTTTTAAAGGATTATTATAAACTAGAAAATAATATTTTCCTCAATAGTTGTTTTAAATAATCATTAATGATACCTTTATAAAATTTCATGATTATTTTCATATAAAAATATTTTGGAAACATTTTACATTTTCATATCATTTTTCTAATGGGGACTATCTACTTTATCTACTAAATTATCCCATTTATTTTTTAAATAACATTTTCTATCAATGATTCCATCCATTGATAACACTTATTCTTATTTTGGGGATATAATCCATGGATTTCATAAATAATATTTTGGTAGTTGGTTTACAAATATAATGAACATAATTTTATGAAACATTTTTCTTTTTACATAGTTTATGACATGATAAGATGCTTTTTGAGAAACATTTTCTATTATCGGTAAAATATTATTACTTATTTTTTAAGCACATATAATTTCATGGGTTTTGATATGATACAGTTTTTATAAAGACAATATTCATTCATGGGTTATGAAATTAGGAATATTTTATGATCTTCTAGGACACTTATGTATGGGTTTTTTTATTTTTTTATATATTATTTCCAATGATGGTAGTGATATTTAAAAAAGGGGACTAGTATCTCTCAATAATGAAATGGGTATTAATTAATGTTCTATGAACTCGTTGGGTACAAATGTGTTCATCAAAACACTAAAATGATGGTAGACTATATTTTATCCTAATATATATGGAGGAACACATGTGGTTTCCCAAGGAAAAAAAGATGAATATTTTCATGGGTATCCATGACATATGTTTTTATGATGATATCTATTTTACAAAAATATATGTCATTTTAAAAAATTAATCTCTCATTATATATATTATATGATGCATTTATTATTAAATTAATATATAATTCTATGATTTATTCATAGACTCCCATTTATGATTTGTGATATACAGGTCATGGTTTCCTAATTGTATTATCATGTTCGTATAACCAAATTGTAATGTTTTATTGATATATCCCTTTTATCTTATTGAGCATCTAAAATGATCCAATATTATGTTTCCTTTCCATATGATATGATGAAATTTATAATGTATGATATGTATAAGAAGGGTTATAGTTATCTTGAACATGATAAGAGATTATGTAGCTCACATAAAAACAAGTTTATTATTTTTTCACGTTTCCAAAGGCACTATACATAAGTGAATTTAACATAGATAATTATGATATATAATGAATATTCATATAGTATGATATAAAATTTATTTATGAGAATTTTGGGTATCTAAGAGAACTATTCCCCAACATAGATAATAATTTCATTGATTCACTATATTTTAAGGTCATATACAAATTATTATCCATCATGATTTTTGAGGTATGTTCAATTTTATTATATTTGGGGTTCACCATTTTGTTATATTCATTCTCATTAAAAATTGAGTTCATTAATTTAGAAATTATATCACTCACATTTTATACCACATGCTTTAAAAACATGAAATCTTTTAATAGGGTATATCGAATTTCCAAGCACCCTTTTATAGTGTGGTAAACATTCATTTAGAGGTAGTCATTGATTTTGTATCACTATATTATTTAACTCAGTTCAAATGATTTTTTCTATTTATTTACATTTTTTTTGGAAAATAAATTTCATACCAGATAGAAATGTGTCATGGTTGGGTACACCATTCACATACCACTTCATCAGAAAGGTCCACCACCATTCTAGCCTTTCAATCCCTTTCATTGATTTACTCTTTATTTTTGTAGTTCTGTTTACTATATATTACATCAACAGTAATGATCACCAAATAATATTCTATGATGTGGACTATCATACCATCATTGAATTATTATCCCTTTATTTGTATTTTCATTCTATGAATTCTTCCCAAAATTATTCTACATTAAATATTCATAAACCTTCATTACCAATTTACATCCCATGGAAAACATATTGATTACATTTTTTCAGTTTCTCTACCTAATGTTGTGGCCTTTTAAATTAACTAACATTAGATTATTACTAGAATATTATATAATAAAACAATTCATAAACATTACTATATATAATTTAAAATCATATATATTTAAACAATTGTCCTTTTTTTAAAAATACACCTTCCTTTTCAATAAATCTTGTTTATATACTCTAGGTTTTCACTTGAATTATTCAATGATTCAACATTTTATAGGTATTCTATAATTTTTTTATATAATAATATTATTCCTGAAATTAAGAAAACTATAGATAAATATCCAATATCACCAACACTTCATAATTTAACTTCATATATTTCCATTAGCATCTTGATCTCCAATTATTACATATTGTACTCTCATTAATTCTAAATGGAATCATATAATTTATTCACCCAATTATTTTTATAAAATTTCATGTAAATAAAATCATCCATAATTTAATGTTTTTGAGTGTTTTCAATTTTATATCCCTTCTGATATATATATATATATATATTAACTACTTCCATGTATTCTTCATCAAATTAATTTATGCCATCATTAATTTTTTTAGAAAAAGGGATAACATTTTACAATAGATTGTTTTGGGATAATGATGTGGAGATTGAAACATCTGACATTATTTCATTGGTGTCTAAAATGAACTATTTATCCCTTTGAGAAAAATGTGGAAACTATTTTCATACAAAATATTGGGATGATTTACCATGGGTAATTTATTGATATTATAATGTTACATCAAACTCAATAAATCTATTTTAATAATTATATTTTTAATCATCTATCATTTACATTATGTCATAATATTTTTTTAAATTCCTCATAAGATCATCTTGTATCATAAATTTACCTTATTATATATACTAGTTCCTATCATAATATTTTATTATAATGTAAGTATTAGATAAACAAATTTCATAAAAAATTGGCAATTCATTATGGCATTGATAATTTTCCAAAAAAATCTCTTACGACCCTTGTAAAATCTCATTACAATTTTATTAGGTCCACCAATAAACTCTTCCTGATTTTTACCTTAATTGAGATTGGGAGGATACTTATAATGTTGAATTCAGTTATTTTTTAGACTTTCAAATTTAACCAGCACTTTTTGTTGGATGCATGATGATTTCAAGGTGTGTATCTTGGTTACATGATGTGTTATTTATTTTAGTTACAATTTATTAAAGGGGACTCACACTATAAAATATTCCACAACCTAAATTTGGGTTTCACATTGTGAATGTTTGTAATAAATAATTTTTTAATCTGATGAAATTGATTTTTTGACGTACCAATCCATCTTGGAAATTAAGACATTAAGGGTAGATTCAAGCCATGAAATGGAATGCGTCTAGTTTTAAAACTCACACTTGGTAGTTTTTTCACAATAATTTATTTTCAAACTCTTTCAAACTCATCATAGTGTATCACTTAGTAATTTAGTGAATAAACTATTCCTTCTAGATAGATCTATTCGGCACCCTCTCATTATTGTGATTATAGTGAAACTATTTGGGTAATTCTTCATCCCAATTATTCATTTCCTTTGATCATGATACCATTGTTTCATGATGTGATCAGATCTATTTGGTTAATATGATGTTTCATATTTGTTTCTTCTAGATATGTTGTTCAATCGGGCTCCATATGACATTTCCATTGTTGATCATGGTGTGGTGGGTGTTCTTCATTGAGTTATGAAGCTTTAATCTATGCGGACAATCCCTTGTATTCTAAAATGAATCCATATTTATGTATGCTGGATCCTAACGTCTTTATTTTCATTATTGAGTATTCATTATTTGTGGATCTCATAGAGGGTGTGTGTAAACCGATGGTTGATGTAAGTGATTTAGTATCTATAACATTATAATTGATCTTGTTGTTTTTTAGACAAACGGATTAATAATGAATGACTGGAAATATTGATTTATGGGTTTTAAGAAATGATTTAAATCCAAAAGGGGTTTTCCATTGTTATTGAGAAAGGGAATGGAAAATTGGTATTTTATAATAATTTAAATGTAATTTTAAATGGTTTGGAAATGGTTATCAAAACATTGAAAATAATTGTGTAAAATATCATATGGGACTGGTGTTCTCACATTTTTGTTGTTGTATAATTAGACTACGGCCAATACCTATGGTATTACTTAGTGGTATGATACATTTTCTTCTTTTATATTTCTTTTCATTCTTAGTTATCCTTGAAATGCATGATTATGCTTGTGAAAAATGATATGGAAAATGTTATTTGGAATTAATATACCTTCTTTTGTTTAGAACAATATGAAAATATAAATGAGTACCATTTTTTCTATAAAAACTCTTTAATTCTTACCACTCTTTGTTATTATTTAAATGAGACTACATGAATTGTAATACATTAGCTTGTAATAGAACACCTCAATGGGATCCTACTAAGCCTAGTAGCTCACACCCTACGTAGCTTTTAAGTGGTGTGTAGATTGTTGTTTATCTTCTAGTAAAGGGAAATACATTACATTATAGTGATAAAATGAGGTTCATGTTAGCAGGTTGGGTACCTATTCGTGACATGGTGGGAGTTTCCCATTCCATCATTTGGAGTAGCTATTTTTCTAGGGTTCTTCCCCGTTGGATTTTTCCTTCTGAGTTTTTGTTTATTTTTTTATCTATGTTTCCACTATTTTATTACTATTATGAAATATATATATATATATATATCATCAAATTCATACATTGTTTGTTTTTTTTTAAATTACAAGTATTACATGTGTTTGATATGGTTGTGTGAAATCGTTCCCCTTGTTTTTTTTCTCGATTCAATGGTTATTTTCAATATCCCATGGGGATCGGGAATTCCCTTTGGCTAGGTAATAGAATGGTTCATGTGTCATGTTTAAGGGTGAACTGAGTTAATTCATTACAATTTGGTATCAAAGGTGTTTTTTCCTCTAGATTACTTACCTTTAGACGTTTGTTATATTAGAGATAGGATTGTTGGGACTAGAGTGGTATAAGTGCATGTCTTGATTTTGTGATAAGGATAATGAAGATTCCATGAAATGTTGGGATGTTTGTCTATAGTATTGGGTTTTGTTTTAAACTTCAATTCCTACTTATGGGTTTTTTAGTTGGAATTGATATTTCATCTAAGTTTTTATCTGTTTTATGTTACAATGTGTAGAATTATTCCTAAAATATTTCTTCCATAAATTCATTTGAAGGAAACATCTAATTCTTCTCAGTGGAACCCACCTATCAATAACAATATCCTTGAGACTATCATATGGGAAGTTTTTATGGTTGATCATGATATATCATGTGTTTAGAATGTAGTTTTTGAGGTACAACTACGAACTAGGGAGAATGGGATCAACCAAGGGGGTTCATTCCTTATAATCCACCGTCATTTAAATGAATGAAAGAACCTCAAGTGGCAGAAGACTGGCTAGATCAGACTGATCATATATGTGACATTATAGAGACACATGAGAACATTAGTGTGAAGTGGGAAACATTCAGATTCGATGGATCCAATAAAGGATGGTTTTAATCTTTGGTCTAGGAAGTCAGACATGTGGACGTGGATTAGAAGGGTTCAAAAACTATATTATTCTAGTAGAGTTTCTCATAGTTTCTATTGCTGGTAAATTCAATGAAGTTCATGCCCATGTAATATAGAGAGTTTTTGGTGTCTAAATATAGTAATCGTTTTTCTGATCTTGTATGTTTATCCATAGATGTGGTGAAAATTTTCCAGCAGAAGGCTACAAAGTTCCTATAGGGTTTTGACATGATATTAGAGCGTAGATGCTTCTATTAAAACTCTATCTATATGGAGATAGTTGATAGATCAATGAAGGTAGATATGAATATGTCGGACAAGGTTGATTTGACCACCTACTGTCTTCCATCCAGTGACAACTTTAGTGGTGTGAATGGGAAGAAAAGGAAGTGGGATGATCATCACCAATGTGGTGGAGGTGGGTCTTTGTAGTGAGCCTCCTCAGAACCATCCATTATAGTTGGAAATGTGGCTATGAATTTATATCAATTGTAAAAGGGAGGAAACAAAATACATTCATGTCTTATGCACATGAATACATGAAACAATGATGGATGTATAGGTCACTTACATTGTTTCTATAAGGCTGTGAATACTCCTCTTTAATGGTTTGGGTTTATTGGAACAAAAGGATTATGAATTGTATTCATAAGATTCAATAGTTATACGGTTTCATCCATTGGACTTTTTATTGAATAACATTTACATATTAGATGACTTCCCAATGGAATTCATTGCAGGTACAAACATATTGAGAGGTACTGTCCTTATTACTTCATTAGTAGGAATTGCATTATTTGATACAAGTGCTACCCAATTAGTTATGTCCGTATGTTTTTTCAATTAATAAATATCCAATAGAACTTCTGTCATTAGATATAGATATAGATACACCTACTTATAAAAGGGATGTGTTGGGGTTTAGGTGTCTTTTTATTTGTTAACGATAGACGATACAGAGTTGGTTTGGGAATTTCACATTCTTAGTCTAGATATCTTTGATTTCATCATTATTATGGATTCAATTGTCTCTTAAAGGGAACATGATGATAGTTATCGTTGAAATATTTTAATTCATTCCTCTGATGGGTGCTCTCACATGTTTTTGGAAGTGTGGGATTAGATATCAAGTCGTGCATGGAATTACCACATAGAGCTATAGAATTTTTCATCTTACATTGTGTTTGAGACTAATGTCGTCTTTCCTGTAATACATTTTCACATTATTGTTTGACAATTTACTATTATTTTCCTTAATGACTTCCTTAGTCTACCTTCAGAGATAGAGGTATAGTTTATGATTGTCCGGGTTCCAGAAACACATTATATATCAATATGATCTTATCATATGGAATGAGTAGAGATAACAGTGCTCAAGCTTTAGTTGGACAACTTATTGGAAAAATGTTTCATTATACATTTTATTTTTCATTATGTATAACATATTATCTTTTATAAAAAATTATATGGTTCACATTGTCTATGTTAGGACAATCGGAAGTCAAACTAGGTGACAGTTAAGAACATATATCAGTTTCCTCACATGGATGATCTGACCAATCAGTTTAAATTGGTGAAGTGGTTTTCTAATATCGATCATAGTTTAATTTATCATCTTTTGAGAGTTATATAGTTTGATATAACAAAGAATGAATTTAGGAGAATTTATGGATGCTATAAATATAGTTTGATGCATTTTCATTTGACTAATTCTACTGTATATTTTATGGCACTAATGAATAAGATATTAAATCAGTATCATGAAACTTTTTTGTAGTATTCATGGATGGTATTCATCATTATTTGAAATCTAAGCATGATTACGATAACCATTTATATTTTTTACTCAAAATTCAATGAAGTCCCCATTTTTATGAAAAGACTTTGAAATTTTGTTTATGGATGAGAGAATGATGGTATTGGGGAACCTAATTTCTTAGCCTGTCTAATTAGTTGATTTAGATATGGTGAATGCTTTTTTGTCATCGATTTAACCACACAATGTTTTTGAGATATGAATCTTTGATGGTATTTCTATATACTACTCATAGGTTGTCAATGATTCTCTATGTCAGCATCACATTTGATTCCTCATACCAGGATAACGCTGAAATTAACAAGGGGTGTGAAGTGTCAATCATCATTAGAGGAACTGATAAAAAATCTGACATCAGCTCTTATTCTAATCTTACATGAGCTTGGTAAGTGGTACATTGTATTTTTCAATGCATTATGTGATTTTTTGGTATTTTTTTATGCATAATGATCATGTTTTAGCTTACGAATCCCATTATCCTCGACCACATGAAAATAATTATCCCACTTGTGATCTAGAGCTTTCCACATTAATGCATGCACTTAAATATCGGTAGAACTATATTTTTGGGAGAATGGTTAAAGATATTTTGTGAAAATAAATGAATGAGCTATATATTTTTTCCAGAAGACAAAAATCATAGACAAAAACAATAGGTATAATACATTCAAATGATTGAATTCGATATCACCCACACCCTTTATGAATGGAAACATCATTGGATATTCTCTTAGAAGGAATATACCAACATAAGATATTCTGGAATCTAATGATGTGCAGAAACTTATGAGGGTTTTTTCTTAGTTTCACTTAGACACTAGGGATGATGGTTCAGGAATTGTTCTAAACATTGTTAATTTATTATCATCTATCCAGAAGTCTATTTTGAAGAGTGAATTTTAGGATGATGAGTTTCAAAAAAACTCAAGAATGAATTTTTAATGGGGAGACTATTCCTGGTTGTTCTTTCTCTTCTGATGGTATGATTCAATTTCGGAAAAGGATTTTCATCCAATCATATTCAAGAATTATCGTCATTTTTAATTGTTGTGTAAAATTTAGTTCCATTCTTCAAGGCTCTAAAAATATTCACCATGGCATGAGTTGGTGATTATTATGGCCGAGTATTAAGTGTTACATCATAGAGTATGTGTCTAATTGTTACTACTGCCAACAGATAATGATATAGAACATGAAACCTTCTAGTTTACTTTATTAACTTTTGGTACCCATATGAAAATGGGATAAATTATCCCTAGATTTTTGTGTTTGATTACCATGGAATCCATGAGGGAGGAATGAAATTTTGGTGGTTTTTGATGAGAATACAATGTATTCTCATTTCATTATGATCAAAGACCACACAATAGTTAATGATTTTGGTAATATTTTTTTCAAGAAATTGTGGTGATGCATGGGAGTCCTTTTATCATTGTTTCATAGGGGGTCTTGGGTTTTTTTCAACATTTTAGAAAGAGTATTCAGGAGGTAGTGGAATATCAGGTCATGTTAAGAACAATTTGAAATCCTCTTAATGATAGTCAGATAAAGTGTGTGATTTAGAATCTGGAGGATATTTTCAGTGCATGTGGCTTAGATTTTACAGGATTATATAATAGACATATAAGAGTAGTTGATTTTGTTAATAACAACAGTTATTAGTCAATATTCATAATGGATCACATTGAAGTGTTGTATGAATACCCGTGTAGACAAACTCTTTGTTTGGTGGATGTGGGAGAAGTATCTTTAGTTCGACCATGTTTTGTTCAAGTAATGTCTGTGTTGATTTTTTATGTGAGTCAATGTTTGATAAAATCCTAAAGTCAATAAAAATTTAATATGGATTGGTATCATCAACCATTTTAGTTTTCTATAGGGGGATGGGTTTTCCTGTATAATTATACTCAGATAGGACACAATTGGCAGAAGGAGAGCCTCTCAGCAGTGGGGTTTTCCCTAGAGCGGCGGGCTAGGGTTTCTTTTTCTCTGGTCTCACCCCTCCCCTCCTCTAGAGTATAGCAGTAGGGGTTGGAGTCATTTTCCTCATCCTCAGATTGGTCTCGACATTCTTTGTTGGTTGTGTATCATGTTGTCTTCTCTAGCCCTAGGCTCTATGAAGGTTCATTTCATCTTGAACTTTGACATCCTTCGTTGGCCCAATGATTGTGTGGATCTGGCTTCATCTGACTGTGAGTCTAGATATTTCGCTTAGTGAGGAGTGGATCTGGACCTATAAGCCCTGTGAAGCCTTTTCACAATGCTCGATTGGGTGTTGGCAGTATCCTCGGCTGATGTGCTTGAGTAGGTGTGGCTCAGCGCTGGCCCCAGTTTGGTGCTGATGGGGTAGGGTCATCCTACGACATCCTTCCAGGTCTGGTTTTGGTGTTTTCTGACACTAGGGTTGAATGATTTGAATTGGTATCGATATCAGTTGAATTTTTTGATTTGGTTGAATGAGCTTTCAGCTTTGTCAGGCTGTGTTATGGGTTTCTTCTTGCTATGATGGTTTGAATTGGTTTCTTTGACTGCTTTTGAATAGCGTATAATGATGTTTGTGAAAAAGGATTATCGTTGATGGTGGTTTCATGGAATGTGTTTGTTACCTAATGTGGAACCTAGTCAGTATAAAAGGAGTTTCATTAGTTGAGGATTGAGTTAAAGGCCTCCATTGTGCGTGGATTTTTGGATATGGATGATTGAGAGGGTGTGGTGTAGCCATCAGTTTTAGGCCAATGCATTTTTTCATGGGACTTATGTGCTGATCCACCATGCTCTGGTGGAGTTATGACTTATCGATGATGATTCTTGGAAGGGGTACTTTTATTTAGTCTTATGCTGGGTTCAAACCCTCTTGATTTTCAAATTTATTATGTCTCCATTTCCATGAAGTTTGGATTCCCCCTATTTTCCCTTATAATAGGATTTATCCAAAATCAATAAAAAAATTTCCCTTTAGGCCATTTTGTTAGTCAGTAGGTCATTGTCATCTTAAAAAATATGAAATGATGTGTCTATGATATTTTGGACCATTTATGGTCACTATGTAACTCATATTAGTTTCTTACCATTTACCATTCCTAATTTAGTTGACAGTTATTCATGATGTCTTCCATATATCTCATTTCATGAAGTATCACCCTAATCCTACTCACGTATTGAGTTGGGAAGAAATTTTGATAGAATCGAATACATCAATTATATTGAAACCGATTGAAATCGATGAATCTCATGAGAATACATTTTATGGGTATTCTATTATGTTATTCAAAGTGATATGTTAAAAAAAGATAATATTCTCATGATAGATGGGAATTTGATTCATTTTTGATGAAGTTGTGGGCTCATCTTTTATCAGGGAGTAAATTTTCCACATGACTTCATAGGGATGGAATGTCTTTAAGGAAAGAATTTTGTAACATCCCATTAATATTTTATCAGGTACTCCCTTAAACTCATTTTCCCACTATATTGTGATAGGGATGAAACCTATAATGTTGAATTCATGGATTTTATAGACTTTAAAATTTAACAAACATTTTCTACATAATGCCAGTAGATTTCATTCCTTTTAACAGTGTTACACACTATTTAATTCTTGTTGTAAACAAGTCGTGAATGGGTATTCAGGCTATAAAGGATTACACATCTTGAATGTTGGTTTCATATGATGATATTTTTAAATAACAATTTTTTTAATCTATTGAGATGGTTTTTTCAGTGTATATATCTATCACAGGATTCAGAACATGAATTGAAGGTTCAGGTCATTAAACGGCCCATTTGTACATCTAAAAAAATGTTATTAGAAGTGTTTCACAATAAATTCATTCTACACTCTTTTACCCTAAAACTATGGTTTCTCCAAGGAGTATTTTGAAGAAACCATTTCTTCCAAATAGATCTATTCTATTTTATATCTCTATTGTGATTGTAGGGAATCCCTCATGGTATGTCGTCATTTATCTTCATCATTGCCATTGATCAAGATATTACTATCGGGCGGTGTGTTTGGATCAGTTGGGTTAATATATTTTTTATTCTTTGATTCTTCTAGATCTGTTTTGAAATATCTCTCTAGAGGCCCTTTCCATTGTTAGTAGTGGATAAATGGGAATTCTCTATTTTGGTACATAGGTTTTTCCACTTCCAATGACACTTTTCATCTATATTGAATCAGTTTTGATGTGGATTGGATTCTACAGACTTCTTTATCAACATTGGGTTTCTGTTGTTGGTGGATCCCATTATGGGTGTGTGAAAATCTAGCATTAAGGTAGCTGGTTCCATATCAAGCATATGATAATGTATCTTGTTGATTTGATTCAATAAATGATTCATAATGATACATTGGAGTATTTGTTTTGTGTTTATTGACAATAATTATCAATATAAAATGGTTTCCCCTTGGTTATTGATAAATGGAATGAAAAAAGGGTACATTAAATGCATTTAAATGAAATTTGGAATGAAATAGAAATGTTTTTCAAAGCATGGAAATGAATTGTAAAATATAGAACATTTGTTACCTTGGGTACATATGTGGATGGTTTACCTTGAGGAAATCATTCATTTTTTTATTTATCAAGAATGTTTTTTCATTGAAATTTCAACATTTACTAGTACCATTGTTCTATGGAAATAATATTGACATTGTCTAGTATTTTATTTAGGTTGTATTCCTCTTCTTTCTAGTCTCATTGTTCTATAAACTGGATTGTGCACTTTATTATTATGGTACGAGTAGTTTGTGGTGCGGAAAAATTTTATTCTTTGGTGTTGTGATTCCAATTATTATTTTTATAACATGGATTTTATAGTTATCCTTGATATTCATATTTATTCTTGTGAAAAATGATTTGGTAAATTTACAACGAAATTGATATACCATCATTTTTCTAGAACTGTGGAAAAAAGGAAATAATTACCATTTTTATATAAAACATATTTACTTCTTATGATGTTAGTGATTTAATTATAATAAGCATAGATTAATTTTTATATAGAGGCATTTTATGGATCCCTAGGTGGGATCCTACAAAGCCCATTATCTCAAACCGTACACACCTCTTTCTTGGTGTGTCGACTATTGTTTGTCTTATTGTGCAGGGAAAGGAACATTTTTATAGTTAGGTGGTGTTGTTCATATCAACTGGTTTGGTATATGGTGGTGATATGGTAGAACATAACTATTCCATATTACAAAGTATCTATTTGGATAGGTTCCTTTTTATTTATATGTGTCTTTTGGATTTTGGATTTACATTTTTTTATTTTATGCTTCCGTTGTTTTTTTAAAACTATGGAATATATATATTTCCATTGTATTTAACTTTTATTTTTTAGTATATATATTTGTTGTGTTTGATCAGGTTTGGAAAAATCATTCGCTCTGTTTTGGTGTTCGATGCATGGGTGTTTGTCGCCAGCCAGTGGGGATTGGTAATGCCCCAAAGGAATGTAATGGAACTAGTTAGGTGGTGGGTTTGAGGGAGGCTCGAGTCAGTTTATTACATCCCTTTTCATAATAAAATCTTTGAAATTATTTTTATCGAGAAAAAATCATTAATTGAGAACTATGATTAATTATTCCATTTATTCCCATAATATTGTGATGTTGTCTCAACTTCTTATAATCACAAATAACTTATTTTTAATTAATTCATCTTCTTTTTTGTTTATTAATTTTCATCAATTAATATATTCTTGATTTATAATTTATAAAATATTTCCTCAATATTCACATTCTTTAAATTATCCTTAACCTCAAAATATTTATTTTAGAAGATTCAATGAATTCATTCTCAAATTTGTGTCGAAAACCACTATATATAACATCATTATGATATTTATCTATTGAACAATTAATATACCAGAAAACATAAAAAAATGGATGATCTTATTGTGTATTTAACCTTATTCACAACTTCGTTCCCTGATTAAACATCACGTTTTACAATGTATTGGAAGAATCATCCAAGACTATCTTAATTGGGATTGAATTTAGATTCTACCTTAGTGTGTCTTCTTCATATACATGAAATATATAAATCTTGAAATATTTTTAAATAAACTGGTTAAAAATTTTCAAATCCGTTTAGGGATGATCAGTGTCCTATACATTCAATTTCTATGACATGTGTAATATATTTAGTCTAAACCAAGTATTTGGTATGAACAATTAGTCCTATTAAATATTAAAAATCATCCATATGTAAGGGGTATATTTGGTCTTCTCTGATTTTTAAACATTTCGAATTTCATTTTTCAACCTTACCATAGTATTTGAATTTTAACCTCTTGTAATGGTTTTGATTATTAGATATATATTCCATAAACTAAACATATATGAAATGTATTACAAAATTAAAAGTTTAGTACACCTGTTTTTAGAGGGTACATCCACTTCAATGATCTATACTTCATGAGTTATATATGAAAAACAACTCATAGATTCTCTGCTATAATAATTTTTTCAATAAATATTATTATATCCAGGTATTATCTTGAAAAAAAGTCCCACCATATTACACCAGTGTGAGTTTACTATATTAAGTAGGAAATCAAATGTTTTCTTCCAAAATAGCCCATTAAGATATCATCCCATTAGCTAGCCATTTAAGAATTCAAACTCATTAATAAAGTATATCATTATATCTATATAAGGTTGTAACTTTATAAAGAATGTTATTTTATCTCAATTGTAGACTATAATTGAATGCCTATTTATATTTTTAAATATCGCATAAAACGCAAATTTCTAATCTTTTTTATATTCCCAGATTACTCAAAATCTAATTGCTAAATTTTTTTCAATTATGACATCAACAAAATATACATCCTAATGATAATTTGTATGCTTCGTCACATGTATCCCACAATAACTATTCCAAAATAAAATTTACATGAGAATATTACCTTATAAATATAAGATATATTACACTTTTATGACATAGTCTACTCATTATCACAACTTATATATTTATTTTTGTTTTTTGATTCTATTATTCTCCATAAGAATATTTATTGATCAGTTTACAGCTACACAATAAAAATTTTCTTATTTGATTCAAGGATGATTCTCATTTTAGTTAATTAATGAATTTTTATTTCTTCCTCACGATAACATGATGTTGATTCTCCAACACAATTTTCTTTTATTTTATTTTTCCCCTCTCTCGGTTACTTAGTTAAACCACCTAGGTACAATTACTCTTCTAAATATTTTTCTCATTCACTTTTCACATATATCATTACATTATCATGTGGATTCATATTGAAACATTTAATAGTTATTTCACTTCAATAATCAATAAATAGATTACATGTTTACCAAAATAGATTCCCTAGATGGAAATTATTATATTATAATTACTCTTAGGTTCCCATGATCTGATATCACTCTCTTAAAAATATTTTAATGGGAGTGGTACCAAAATAACATTATTCAAATCAAACTGTATGATGACAATTATGTATTTTATATTCTCTTTTTTATTTATTTATCTCACTAAATTGGTATTCATTTTTTTACAATGGGAATTATTATTCTCCTTTAAGTGATTCCAAAACAATAAATATTTATGTATTCTTCAATAGTACATGAAATTTTGTTATAGTATTTTGTGGATTAGAGAATCAGTTTTTTCTTTGGATGAAGTTGTATTTCAAGAGAATTGTTTATTTGTTTTGTATGCCTAATGCATTAATATTTTATCTAAATAAAAAACATTAATGATGGATATAAAAATCTCAATGATGTTTATGACATTGTTTTGAAACAATAGAATAATCCCACAAGTTTTTCTTATCATCAAATAAAATTCTATAATGATTTTATTTTAAATCTAGTATAGATATGAATATTGTCTTGTTTTGGAAGTTATTAGCATATTGAGAAGTCATAAGTAGAATATGAAAATTGTTATGAGAATACAAATGAAGATTGATATTTTACATAAATTCATATATTTGAAATCATAGTTAATAATGAACTAAGAAAAACCATTTAAAAATTATTACGTTTATACATAAAGAAGTGTATATTGGGAGTCTATATAAAAGTCATACGTAGATAATCACATAGTAATACTGACAATATCATTGTCAGACGACATTTAAATGTTTGATATGGATAACATGAATTTCATACATGTACAAGGTCAATGAAATGCCTCTTAAAAAATTATGAATAATAAAAACTCATCCACTCATCTATTCATCCATCTAATGAATATTTTGATATATCTAAAAATCGATAATCGAATTCATAAAAATCTATCCTGAAAGATATTTTAAAAATTTTATGTACCAAAAATCATAAATTGTAAATATTCATATTTTGATTTCAATTCATTAATTAATTTTTAGAGACATTAAAAGTCCCTAACGTAGGTAAAATTTATAATTCAATTAAAATTACATATATCATCTTGTATGTTCAATGTAATTTCAGGTAAACATTGATCATTTTAAAGAATATAAATCCCACGCGATTATGCATTAAATAAATATATAAATTATTAGAATAATTATAAAATAAAACAGGTTTCTATGGTCATTTTATAGAACATATAAATACATTAGGTATAGTATTTTCTATACAAAAAAATATTATTAAATATTTCTACACAAATCATAGACTTCAAAAAAAATTTATAAAGTATATAATCACCAATTATATTGAATATATTTATAATAATCACATGTATGCTTTCTCCAAGAATAATAGAAGATATTTACAAAAAAAAATGAAATATTTTAATTAATTTAAATATTTTTAATAATTTTTTTCCCATATTAAATATCCTTCTAATTTCACTTATTAATCCCCTATAATTAAAATTTTGTAAATAATGAGTCGCCTACTTAATAAAATATAATATTCATGAAAACAATCTATACAACCATTTTATATTCACTTGATACCTAATTCATCGTAGATAAATATTTAATAATAGTATTTTCATTACTCTACCAAAAATTATTTGAAACCCATTTTAGATCATTATTGATACTCACCACATCACCCATAACTTTAACTATTCAAAAATACATATTGAAGACTATTTATAAATAAAATAATTAACAATAAATACAGATTATTCCTCTTGTAATTTTATGATCCTTCTATATTGATATATTCCCTATGTATATTTCATCATCAATATTTGTCATATTTTTTTTTAATTTGTAACACAATCATTTTCATAATATAAAATATTGGACTCACCTATTTTGATAATCTCAAATCATGTTAACTATTGATCATAATATATTATGTCAGTCATTAATCGTTTTAATATACACATACAATTATCTTATTCTCAACAATGTATATTCTTAAGACTCATGACTTTGCTGCATCAACTTACAGTTCATATTTATCTAAATATAAGTTCAATGCTAAAGGCTACTGGTAAGAGCCATCTGCTCAAAGTCACTAATATAGCTTTCTATTACTCTAAGTCACTGATTCTAGAAGATCACTATTGAAGATTTATAGTCACTCCTTAAAGCTACTGACACAAAGTTACTGTCACAAGTCTACCGATGATCTTCCTATCAAAGATCACAGAAAAAGAGTTACTGTCACAAGGATATTTCTGTGACAAGGTTTCTGTTCGAAGTCAACTGTCAGACTCTTTCTCATGTCTTCTATTGAGAACATCACTGTTCAAGTCTACAGTTGGAAAGGATACAGTTGAAGTAGTCAGATGTTACAGAACTATCGATTAGAAGCTTACTGTTAAAGGTCTACTGTTGAACCTACTGATGGAGTTTACTGATAAGAAGCCACTGTTACAAAGAGTAAACAACTACTGTTACAAAAAATACACTAAGCAAAATGTTCACCATTACAATTCTACAGTCAATGAGCATACTGGTGAAGTTCACAATTGAATAATCTACGGATGAAGTCCATAGTTGAAAAGACCATAGTTGAAGTCTACCGTGTGACAATGCATCTGCTACCAGTCAAATGATATTATATTCTTTTATATGCCAATTTTTTATTAATAGTATTATAACATTCATGTCTATAAAAATTAATACATCTGACATTATTTAATGTCATTTGAAGGGATATCAGGAAACAGTACGATGTACGAGGAAGACCACACGTGGGTAAAGCATCTTTCTTGCCTGCCCCTGCTGAACCAAATCAAACAAATGCTGAACTGGAAGAGATCACACACACACACACATATATATATATATATATATATATATGAGAAAGACATTTTTCTAGAGCCATGTGACCAATATATGCATATAAAAACAAGAGAAGTGGCGTGGAGATATTGAATATATATAGAACACTAATAAGATAGAATCTTACACAATTAGAAGAAGAATCCTAAAGCTCTCATTCATAATAACAACGAGCTTTAAGAGGATCAATTGAAATAACCTTTTTCAAGCTATCTTGGTGTGCTGAAAAGAGCTTAACATCCATGAAGCTGATCATCTCTACATCTGGAATTCATAACCTAAAAGTTGTGACACTCTGTTTTGGAGTCAACTTGTAGAGAAGGACCAAAACTTCATCGCATTCATACCAACGAGTCCAGAGCTGATCTGTCAACACATCGGATCATTCTAAACTCATTCCCACTATTTTTAGATCTATTGTGTTTAAATACATGACATTTGTGAGCAGTGTGTATGTTACACACACTGACTCTTGTAGTTGAAATGAGGGATACTAAAAATCCCAATTCTAAACTTTCTTTATTTTTGTTTCCCACGTACAACTGTGGAAGATGCCTAGTGTGTCTTGGAAGTTTATTTTCCCACATAGAACTGTGGTAGAGGTTGAAAAAACCTGGATAGTTTGTGAAAGTTGTTGTAAAGCATGATACAGGATGTGTATCACTTTTTATATAATTTCTTGATGGTAGGTGATCACCAAGTGGAGAGGACTAGGTCTTGTCTTAAGACTAAACCTCTTGTTTAAATTGTTGTGTTGCCTTTTCATTACTCTGTTTTATTTCTATCTGATGTGCTTACATTAGCAAAAACATAAATCCGTTTTTACATTCACTCTAATAGTTAGTTCTGGTTAGTGTGTATATCTGAACTATTTAGTAAACATGTCTCAAAAGTGGAATTAGTTCTCATAATGACTCTACTGAGGAGTAATCAACCTTTGAGAAACCGATTGAACAAAAGATCACTTATATCTATAATGCATTAATTAACTGGGACATTTTAATTTGGGGGATTTTAAATTGACAATATTTTAACATAACATTTGAATTGGAACTCAATTCACCCCCCTCTTGAGTATCCACTCCGACCAACATTTGGTATCAGAGGTAGCATTTTTATTTATAAAATGTTTTTAGCCCCACTATTTTCCAAACTGTGATTTATGTTTAATCATAAAGATCATAAAATTCTTGTTACTCCTAAATTTTATCTCTTTAATATCTTTTCGAAAATCCAGTTATGGACAATCGACTCGAAGGTGCTACTACTAACAGGCCACATTTATTTAAAGGTGTGAATTATGATCAATGGAAAATTAAAATGAAAATTCATTTGGAAAGTATTGGTTTTGATATTTGGTCTGCTATAGAATCAGAATATGAAATTCCCAAAACTGCTAGATCTACCTGGGATGATGCGACTAAGTCTGACTATAAAAATAACTGTGAAGCTATGAATTCCCTTTACTTCTCTTTAGGAGATGATGAATTTAACTGAATTTCTGCATGTAAAACAACTCATGAAATCTGGGACACGTTGGCTGTTTCTCATGAAGGAACAACCAATGTGAAGGAAATGATATTAAATACTTATACTATTAAATATGATAATTTTATGATGAGACCTGATGAACCCATTTCTGATATGTATCATTGGTTTGATGAGATTTTCAACACCATGAGTTCAATGGGAAAATTTTTTCTAGAAAACGATCAGATCATGAAAATATTGAGATGTTTGCCTAGCAGATGGAGTGGCACTTCTGTGTCTATCCGAGACTCATGTGACATCATCAAGATACTGGTTAAGGAGTTGATCGGTAAACTAATGATGTATGAGGAGGAATTGAAGGTGAACAAAGAAGAAGAAGATGACCCCAAAAGAAAATTTGTAGCATTCAAGTCCACTGCTTTAAAGAGGAAAGACAATGAGAAAATACATGTATCTACTGAAAGTTCAACTAGTGAAAATTCAGATTCAGACAGTGATGAAAAAATGTTTCAAATATCTAGGAGATTTAAGATGTTCTATAGGAAGAAGAAGTTTTTCAGAAATCCAAACTACAACGGTAAATATGACCAACAAGGTATGTGGAAGATGGATTGGAAGAAATCTGACAAGAAAGATGATATAGTCTTCTATGAATGAAAAAGGAAAGGACACATCAAGGTTGAGAGTCCAAAGTTAAAATTCAATAAGAAATATGATTATAAGGACAAGAAGTATTAGAAATAAATTAAAGAAACTTGTAGCTCTTTGGAAGATAGCACAAGTGAATCAGAAGCCACTGACTTGGAAAAGAATCATGCAAACATGTGCTTCATGACTAACATATCCGAGAAACCTATTTCTCCTATTCTAAATGATTATTATTATGGAAATAACAGTGATTCAGATAATGATGAAAATATGTCTAAGGATGAACTATTTGAATATTTCAATATACTGGAAGATACCTGCAATGAACTAAAAGATAAATATAAATCATTGAAGAAACAACATGCCTTGACTAGTAACATTAAAACAG
The DNA here is from genome assembly GCA_963277665.1 of Viscum album. Taxonomy (NCBI): domain Eukaryota; kingdom Viridiplantae; phylum Streptophyta; class Magnoliopsida; order Santalales; family Viscaceae; genus Viscum; species Viscum album. Next base: position 1,647,173,376 of record OY728145.1, read on the forward strand.
TTCTAAGTGTAGAAAAATAAAAGAATGCTCAATTGTTGAAAGAGAACACTCATCTAAAATTATCTAATGAACAATTAAGAAAAGATATTGAGAAGTTCACTTCTAGTAGGAATACATTGACACATTTTCTAGGAAAAAATATTTCTCCAAAATATACAACTGGTCTAGGATATCATCCTGGACAGAGACACATTAGCAAAACCAAATTTGTTCCAAAATCTGGACAGTTGACTTCTAATTATAGACAATATTTTGAGAAATAATTTTCTAAAGGACTGAACAAAGTATTTATGTCTCAAAATATGTTTGTTGATTTTATAAAACCTATAAAGAAAATATGGGATCCCAAGGTTTTTTTGGATAAACATTCTGGACCCAAGAAGATCTGGGTACCAAGATTATCCTTTGTTTAATATGTTTTGTAGAGAAAGTTTCTTAAGGAGATCCTGTAACACCCTATGGTATTTGGACAGTGGATTTTCAAGACATATGACAAGAGACTATTCTTACATTAAGAGTCAAATTAATGTTGATGGTGGGCATGTCAACTTTGGTGACAATACAAAAGGAAAAATCACCGGCTTAGGCCAGATTGGTAACCCGGATAAAATATTAATTTCTAATGTACTTTTTTGTTGATGGATTAAAGTATAATTTACTTAGCATATCTCAGTTATGTGATGATGGACTTAATGTTAAATTTGTGAATGATTCATGCAATGTTTTTAATTCAAAAAATGATTTAGTTTTCACTGCATATAGAAATGAGAATGTGTATGTTGTTGATTTAAACTCTTTAGCCAACCAAAATGTTTCTTGCTTAAATGGTTTTCATAAAGAATATTGCGTTTGGAATAGATTATTAGGACACTATAATGTGGACTCACTTAAGAAGCTATCTACGAAATGATTAGTTAGAGACCTACCTAAATTGGAGTTCCCAATTGATAAAGTGTGTAATTTTTGTCAAAAGGGAAAAAAACACAATGTTTCTTTCAAACCAAAGAAAGAAACTTCAACTTCTAAACCACTTGAGTTGGTTCACATGGATTTGTTTGGAGCATAAAGAGTTTCAAGTTTAAATGGGAAGCACTATGTTAATGTTCTTGTAGATGGCTTTTCTATGTATACTTGTGTATATGTTCTAGCTCACAAAAGTGAATCTTGTTCCTACTTTTTCAAATATTCTAAGTCTGTAGAAAACCATAGTGGACAAAAGATTAAAACCCTAAGAAGTGATCATGGTCGTGAGTTTGAGAATCATGTGGTTGAATCCTACTGCTCGCACAATGGCTATATTCACAACTTTTCTGCCCCTAGTACACCCCAACAAAATGGAGTTATAGAAAGAAGAAATAGGACCCTTTAAGAAATTGAAAGAACTATACTTATTGAGTATGACTTACCTATTTATTTTTGGGCTGAAGCTGTAAATACAGCTTGTTACATTATCAATATTGTTTTAATTAGGCCTATTCTAAAAAGGAACCCTTATGAACTCTGGAATAATAGGAATCCTAAGGTTAATTAATTTAGTGTTTTTGGTTAAAAATTCTTTATTCTTAATATTAAAGATAATATTGAAAAAATGATTCCCAAAAGTGATGAAGGAATTCTTCTTGGTTATTCTGTTTCATGTAAAGTCTATAGAGTATTCAACAATAAAACCAAATGTGTGTAAGAATCAGTTCATATCAAATTCGATGAGATTGATCCACATGAGCCTAAATCTTCTCTTGAAAATCGTGAGGAAGATTTATCAAAATTAAACATTAATGATAAAAATAGTGAATCCCCTGTAAAAGTATCCAGTTTTGGAAAGTTTCCAGAATCTGAACCTACTGAATTTGAACCAACAGACAACTATTATGAATCTAGTTCAACCCTTCCTAGAGGTACTAGTATCTTAGAAATCATCTTATAGATGCTTTTCTAGGCGATTTAAATAGAGGAACACAAAATAGATCTTATCTAAGAAACCAGGTTGAACAACAATATTTTCATTCACAGCTTGAAACCAAAAATATAAATGATGCAATAAATGATGAATATTGGGTAATGGCTATGCAAGATGAACTAAATCAGTTCAAAAGGAACAATGTTTGGGAACTAGTGGAAAGTCCCAAGGATACCTTAACCATAGGCACTAAATGTGTGTTTAGAAACAAATTAGATGAGTCTGGGAATATAGATAGAAATAAATCTAGGCTATTTGCACAAGGATATAGTCAAGAAGAAGGAATAGACTATGAGGAGACTTTTGCAACTGTAGCTAGAATAGAAGCCATTAGGATACTACTAGCCTATGCAGCTCATCTGAATTTAATACTTTATCAAATGGATGTTAAATGTGCTTTTCTAAATGGGTACATAGTTGAGGATGTGTTTTTTTAACAACCCCATGGTTTTACGAATCCCCATTTTTTCCAATCATGTTTTCAAACTATCTAAAGATTTGTATGGCTTAAAACAAGCACTAAGAGAATGGTATGATAGGCTCATCTCTTTTATTATTTCAAAAGGTTTTACCAAAGGGATATTTGATCTTAATGTTTTCATTAAATGGATTTCTAAAGATGTTTTGATAGTACAAATTTATGTGGATGATATTATTTTTGGATCTTCTAAAAATTCATTATGTGTTGATTTTTCAAAAATAATTCAAAATGAGTTTGAAATGAGTTTAATGGGAGAACTCAAACTTTTCCTTGGATTTCAGATCTTTCAAAATAAAAATGGAATATTTTGAATCAAAGAAAATCTATTAAGGATCTTTTAAAACGTTTTTATATGGATGGTAGTAAAGGTAGTGACACACCTATGAGTACCACCTATAAGTTGGATACAGATGAAGCTGAAGAACCAGTGGATCAAACCAACTACAGAGGTATGATAGGAAGTCTACTCTATCTTACACCTAGTATACCTGACATCATGTTCAGTGTAAGCATCTGTGATTGCTTACAAGACAATCCAAAAGAGTCTCATTTAACTACTATTAAAAGAAATTTTAAATATCTCAAACATACTCCCAACTTAGGATTATTTTATCCAAAAGGAAAATCATTTGATTTATTGAGTAATTCTGATTCTGATTTTGCATGTTGCAAGTTAGATAGAAAAAGCACCTATGGGACATGTCACATTTTAGGAAAGTCACTAGTATCTTGGTGTAGCACGAAGCATAATTCTGTTGCATTATCTACTACCGAAGCTGAGTACATAGCTGCTGGTAGTTGTTGTGCTCAAATTTTGTGGATGAAACACACTTTACTGGACTATGGATATCAATTCAAACATGTCTCTATAAAGTATGACAATACAAGTTCTATTAACCTTTCCAAAAATCTAGTATCTCATTCTAGGACAAAGCATATTAATGTGAGACATCACTTTTTGACGGATCATTATCAAAAGGGTGATATCAATACTGAATTAATTGGCATTGAACATCAATTGGATGATATATTCACAAAGCCTTCGAATTCTGAGAGGTTAAATTACATCAAACATGAGTTAGGTATGATTAATTTCCTCACAGTCGAACCTCACAGTTAGACCTCACAGTCGAACCTCATAGTAAGACCTCACAGTCGAACCTCACAGTCAGACCTCACATTCGAACCTCACAGTTAGACCTCACAATCTAACCTCATAGTTAGACCTCACAGTGGGACCTTAATGTTATACCTCACTGTTGCACCTCACCGGTGTACCTCACTGATACATATAACTGTTGAATACCTTGCTGTTTGTTTTTATTTGTGGGGATTCGAACCGTTTTAATTTCTTTTTATTATTTCTATTTTATTTTGTTTTTAATCCCTAAATGATAAAATCAATGGAAACGAACATATCTCAAATCACCTTCCTCTCTCAATCTCGAACCTTGATCTCGAAATTCCTAAACCCTAAACCTTCACCTGAGCCCTCGAACCTCTCTCAATCTCTATGGCTAGAATAAAGCGACCCCCGACTGTCAATGAGGATGTGCCAAGCCCTATGAGAACTCAGGCCGAATCCAATGGCACTAGAAACACCCCATCTGGACCTGTAAACCCGCATCTAAACAAGAGACAAATCTTTGCTGAGAAGAAGCTAAATGAAGAATGGATGCTGTCGAGCAAGTCATTAGTACTGAAAGTACTAGATTCCCAAGGATGTACCGAATGCTTTTCCAACAACAATGGACCTTAATAACCGAAGCTTGTGAAAGAATTATATGAATATCTGATGTTCTAAGAGGAAGATGATGTGCATAAGCTGATGTCTATAGTAAATGGAAATGAAGTTATCTTCTCGTCTTCTGATTGGGATGCCTGTTTGAGAGTTCCTCATGAAGGAATATATCACTACTACACCGGAGTGGATCCCCCCGAAAATGTTGTTTTTGAGTATGAAAAATCTCTGGAAGAACTGACAGGAGGTAGGAAATCAAGAAGGATCAATCCCGCTGAGATGAATGGAGAAGACATGCTCTTATTCAAATTCATTCAGCATGTACTTTGTCCAAGGAGAGGAGACTTTGCTGCACTGAATTACCAGGACATATTCTTGATGTACCTACTGAAGCATGGAATGAAGATTAACCTATGAAGGTTACTGATGGAACAAATAGAGGATATTACCAAGAAAAGTTCAATGTCCAATTCCTTATTCCATTCCAAGCTTATTTCAGTTATGATAAAGTTAAAGGGTGTGGCTGGAAATCAAGAAGAAATGATAGTAGCCAAGAATAGTGTCTGTCTCTCCAAGGTAATTTTCAAGTTCATGAAAATTAGCTGCAATCCCTAGAAGAAGCCATGAGTGAATAATAAAGGAAAGTTGTATGAAATTTATGACTATAATACTCATCCAACTAGGCCAAAAGACAAAATAGAACTAGGCCGGAATCCTGATGAGCCAGAACAAGTTTATTCCGATGAGGAGGAGGCTGATGGAGCTTTGGACACTCAAAGAGAGAACACCCCCATTGATGATGGGAGTGATCCGGATTTTCCTCACAGTCCTGTAAGGACAGTAGCCTTTGGAGCATCTAGCCATCCAAAAGAACTTCCAAGGAGAGAGATTGTTCTAAAGGACAGTGATACTGAGACCACTAAAGAAGAAGAAGAACAAGCATACTAGAATGTTGTCAAGGACACCTCTGAAGATGATGAGGCTACAGAGTCAGATCAATTTGCTCATGAAGAAAAGGAGGTTGTTGCTTAAGCAGATGATGAGGACAATAAAGAAGAAGATCTCAGTGTGAGCCGTCTGATAGATAGTACAGTCAAGATAGTGCCTGATCAGGAAGCAGGAGTGGCATCTACTGCCATTCATGAGGGAGTCATTGATGACTCAGAAAATGATAGGACTCACCCTACTATTGAACTATCAGAGAAAATGGTTGTTGCATCTGCTGAATTTGTACAGGAGGTTGTGGAGTTACCTCGAGAAAAACAATTATAGGAGATTCCTCAGGAGAATGCTCTATGTGAGGGGGAGCATCTTGGATCAGTGTCTGTGTTGTATGACATCGAATGTTGGTCATCAGACCTAGGATTTACAGTTATTGGAATCAATTATGGATATTCTGATAAGGAATACGAGCCCCAAAGAGATTATGTTTTCTTACCTGCTGTGGTTGATAATTTGGAATCCAAGGAGGACCGTGAGTCCTTAAAGGATGAAATGAAAGAAGCACGGAGAGAATCAGTGGATGATTTGATGAAAATCCTAGTTAAAGAGATGAAGAGTATGGGGAAATCCCTAGAGCTATCTCTGTGATGTGATGTGTCTAGTGCAGTGGAGGAAATGATAGATGATGTTAAAGTATGCCATACTCAAATTGTGAGCTGGACAAGAGATGTGGTTGCTCTCAGACAATCGATTGCTTCTTTGAATTCCATGAACAGTTCTCAAACCCAAGTGTATGCTAATATTATATATATCAAAGAAGTAGTCAAGAAGTTTGTAGAAGTATTTGAGGCCTTTAAGACATCATTCAAAGAACATTTGAATAGTCAAGATGCCCTTGTTCAGAAGGTGGTTAGCAATTTGACTCAATCTTTCAAAGAGACAGTAGCTTTCTCGGTCAAACCCCTTCCCTCATCCAGCTCCACTGTGAACATTGACCAGATCAGAACTGTCATCCAGGAAGAGTTTCCTAAGGCCAATACCAGTGGAACCTCTGATTCTCAGATACTTGCTACCACTAGGGAAGTCAGCAGTTTTGTTCGTGACCACCTACGATCAGCTACTTCTTCTAAAGAGGCCATTAAGAATAAGGTGGATGCTTACTTTGAGAAGGTCTATACCATGCATCAAATGACCAACCACTTCATGATCATGATAGAGAATATGAAGCTGCCTCAAGTGACTCATGCATTCAGGGATCAGGTCAGCAAGATGAGAGAATTGTCCCCTGCTTGGGATAAGTTTTTGGAGAATAAAGATATTTTCTTTTCTGCTATTGAAAGAGGAGGAGGAATCATTATGGATTTCAAAAACCTTATTCTACCATTTCTCCATGTGGACTGCACCCCTGTCATAATCCCTCCTACCTTACCTGCATCTCAACCTAGTGGGTCTTCTTCCATCATGTCTCCTGCTGAAGCTATTAGAAGCCTTACTCCACTGATCCCTCCACTAGCTACCCACTACAGACCCACATGAGCTTTTGTTGCTGCCCTCCAGTCATTCCTGCAGCCATTCCTTAACCTGCTGATCCACCAGCTCCTTCTCCATCTTCTTCTTCCAAAGGGAAAGAACCCTTACCTACAGATGTTGTGGATTGAGTCTATTTATGTCTTTTTATATAGACTTTTTATTTTTTTGGTCATGTAATGTATTGTGTTATTAATATAACCCTTCTCAATTATTCTCTCATTTGTATTTTTTTTTCTAATCATAAAGGGGGAGAAATATTTTGCTAATTTGAAAAATATTGTGCTAATTTAAGAAAAACTGTGCTAATTCTAGACTAATCATATGATTAGGGAGACATATGCTACTATGATACTATGCTACTATGTTGAAACTTATCTGCATTTCTCTCTAATATCATATACTAGTATTTTATGGTTTTACACTCTTATTAATCTCTGATACTTATCTTAAATACATACTCACATAATTTGTGATTATCAAAAAGGGGGAGATTGTTGGACTCACCTATTTTGATAATCTTAAATCATGTTAGGTATTGATCATAATACATTTATTTAGTCCTTAATCTTTTTAATCTACATATACAATTATCTTATTCTCAACAATGTATATTCTTAAGACTCATGACTTTGCTGCATGAACTTACAGTTCATATTTATCTAAATATAAGTTCACTGTGAAAGTATACTGGTAAGAGGGTTCTGCTCAAAGTCACCATTATAGCTTTGTATTACTCTAAGTCACTAATGCTAAAAGATCACTGTTGAATATTTATAGTCACTGCTGGAAGCTACTGGCACAAAGTTACTGTCACAAGTCTACCGATGATCTGCCTATCAAAGCTCACACATAAAGCATTACTGTCACAATGTTATTTCGGTGGCAAGGCTTCTGTTAGAAGTCCATTGTCGGACTCTTTCTCAAGTCTTCTGTTGAGAACTTTACTGTTCAAGTCTGCAGTTGGAAAGGTTACAGTTGAAGTAGTCAGATGTTATAGAACTATCGATTAGAAGCTTACTATTAAAGGTATGTTGTTGAGCCTACCAAGGGAGTTTACTGATAAGGAGCCACTGTTACAAAGAGTAAACAACTACCGTTAAAAGACATCCACAAAGCACAAAGTTCATCGTTACAAGTCTACAGTCAATGAGCCTACCGATGAAGTTCAGAGTTGAATAATCTATCGATGAAGACCATCGTTGAAAAGACCATAGTTGAAGTCTACTGTGTGGCATGATTCTGCTACCAGTCAAATGATATTATTCTCTTTTCTTTACCAATATTTTATTAACACTATTATAATGGTCATTTCCAGAAAAATTAATACATCTAACATCATTTAATGTTACTTGCAGGGATATCAGAAAACAGTACGATGTACGAGGAAGACCCCACGTGGGTGAAGCAACTTTCCTGTCGGCCCCGGATGAACCAAATCAAAAAAAGGATGAACTGTAAGAGAGAACACACACACACACACACACACACACATATATATATATATATATACGAGAAAGACATTATTTTAGAGCCAAGTGACCAACATATGCATACAAAAACAAGAGAAGTGGCGTGGAGATAATGAATATACTGAGAACACTCATAAGATAGAATCTTACACAATCTGAAGAAGAATCTTCAAGAACTCATTCATAATAACATTGAGATTCAAGAGGATCAATTGAAAAAATCTTTTTCAAGGTATCTTGGAGTGCTGTAAAGAGATTAATATCCAAGAAGCAGATCATCTCTACATCTGGAAGTTATAACCTGAAAGTTGCGACACTCTGTTTTGGATTCAACATGCAGAGAAGGACCAAAACTTCATCTCATTCATTCCCATGAGCCATAGCTAATCTGTCAACACATCAGAGCATTCTAAACTCATTCACACTATTTTTAGATCTACAATTTTTAAATACTTTACATTTGTGAGAATTGTGTATGTTACACACACTGAATCTTGTACTTGAACTAAGGGATACTGAAAATCCCCATTCTAAACATACTTTATTTTTGTTTCCCACGTACAATTGTGGAAGAATCCTGTTGTGTCCTGGATGTTTATTTTCCCACATAGAACTATGGTAGAGGTTGAAAAAACCTTGACAGTTTGTGAAAGCTCTTGTAAAGCCCAATATAGGTTGTGTATCACTTTTAATAGAATTTCTTGGGGGCAGGTGATCAACAAGTGGAGAGGACTAGGTCTTGTCTTAAGACTGAACCTATTTTATAAATTGTTGTGTTCCCTTTTCTTTACTCTGTTTTATTTCTATCCACTGTTCTTACATTAGAAAAAACATAAATCTGTTTTTACATTCACTCTGATAGTTAGTTCTGGTTAGTGTGTATATCTAACATGTTTAGTAAACTTGTTTCAAAAGTGGAATTAGTTCTCATAATGACTCTATTGAGGAGTAATCAACCTTTGAGAAATCTGTTGAACAATAGATCACTTATATCTCTACTGTCTTAATTATCTAGGCCGTTTTAATTTGGGGTATTTTAAATAGACAATATTTTAACAAAAATTTTAAATTGGAACTCAATTCACCCCCTATTGAGTATCCACTATGATAAAGAAAAAAACTTGTAGGTTCATGTAATAACCACATGTTACAATCAGAAAACACTAATTTAAAAAAATTTAAAAAACATAAACATCATCAATCATAAATTTCAGGTCTTGAAAACATCCATTTTATATAAGCTAACACAAATTTCCGAAACATTTGAAAAGAACCACACCAATCATGTTATAACAAGAATCATTACTGTGTGATCTTTAATAAATAATTCTACCTTTAATAATAATATATTCTCAATTGGTCATTTTTATAGTAATATATATATCATCATTATTTTTTGAATATTTATTATAGAGTGATCCTTGGAATTTTTGAAAAATAATAAACTGAACATGAAAAATATGTCACCAAAATTTTATTGCGTATTAAATGCATGATAATTTCATATTACCTAGGTCATTTTCTCAGTTGAATTTAGTTTAATAGCATATTGTGGGGATATGGAATATGGCATATTATTAAATAAACCACACTATTCTTATTTAAGATAAAATATTTTGTATTCCCCAATAATTTTTGAACGGAATGATTCCAATTATTTCAATTTTATCATATGTTACAACCTTAATGGAATTCGAATGTTAATTAAGTCATGATATTATCATTATTTACAATATAACTATAGATCTTCACAATATATTCAAAACATTCATGAAATTACTACATAATTCATTTTCCATTAAACTGGTGATCATTCATAGCCAACATGTTTAATTTTCAACAATATTTTCATTTTTAAGACATATTTTAAAATTATCAATTCTTAATAACATATCTTCCAATATTATATCAATTTTTATTTATTGTAAATCTTATGTATCTGAGTGAAATTAAGAATATAAAATATAAAATTATCATTGTATAACTATTACACCACTCTAGTTCTATATAAGTGATGCTCAGTGTACAAAATAAGAGATCATGCGTAAAGTTTTATCTTTTCTCTAATGGTCAACTATAAAATGTTCTTTTTGCAAAAAACAGATCATACATAAAACTATATATATCACTAGTAATTTCAATACGAAATAAAATAATTTTAATATATCTTATAAACCCCTATCAAATATAGTCCCATTACCTATTAGTTTAACTCATTGTGTGTAGAAATTTGTGTTATGTCATAACCATCATATTTGATATCTCTATATATTTTTAAAAGTTATTTCTCCCCCATTAACAATGGACCTATATTGTAATTTTAAATACCTCATTAAAAATAAATGTCATATACTAAACACATGTGTGGTGAGAATATTTACTGAACATGCATAGTTTTTGGGAGGTGATTGGTTACTGATGATGAACTAATGTTTATCAAATAATTATATGTCTAATGGGTTTTTGATAATATACCCCACATAATGATTTAGAAAAATATATTCCCTCTTAATGATTTCTTAATAAATATATCCCATGATAAAATGGTACCTGATTTCAATAAGATTCATGTCTGTGTATTGTATGAGATTAAGTCTCAGTTGCACTATTATATATTTATCATAGATTATCACTCTCAGATCCTTTACAACATCACCATCATCCCCCAATTGTTTTTCCATCTTAAATTTTTTATTAAATAACCATAAATATAATATATATTCTACCACCATCGTACAAATATATGTACACTATTATTTCATACTAGTATAATATATCCACATTCATATGATAAATAAATCTCATCCAGAAGTGTATTTTATATATTGGAAATCTCAATCTTAACCTACATAAAAATACTAAATCAACACATGTCATTTAAATGAAAAAAAATAAACCATAAATTATTATTCCTTCAATATATCACATTATCCTCTTAATAATAGTGACGATTTGACTTTATGGCTTTAATAAGGTCTGATCCATTAAACAATTTGAGAATAGAATTCCAATCCTTTTTCATACCATGTAAAACAACAATATAGACATTCAATAATATATAGGGTAATCTATTTATTTTACATATTTACACATCCAAATCGTTGAACCAATGTCATTTTTTGTTTAAATATGTATTCAATCATGCATTTAATACAACAATATCAATTTTGATTCTTATTTTTAATATGTAATTAATGAATATTTTTCATCTTATTTATTAGTAGCTTGATGGATTATGTTACCTCCTTAATATTTGATATTTCAATATAGAAAATCATAAATTGAGTAAACCATTATATAATATTATACATCAATAATTAGAAAATAAATCACTGATAAAAAGATATACCATTAAAATATACAACTAGTCCAATTTGATATCAAATTTATCACCAAAACCACTTCTCCAAAATTATAAATTATGTGTGAATGTATCTAACTAATCATAGAAATATTGGTGCAAATCCATTAAGGCATAGAATTATTTCTTCAACTAACAAATCAATTATTCATATTAAATGAATAGATTTAATAAATTGTTTTATATATATAACGTTTCCTAGACTACTCCTTTAAAAAATAATATATATTTAAGGAATATTGAAACACATATAAATTAAAGAAATATGATTTATAGTTACTCAATCCTAAGAACTACATTGAATGTTTAATCAGAATCACTGAATTACTGTTTTTATATATATTATAATATAACCTTAATTTTTATATCCCATTTCACATATATTATAATTATTCTTATACATTGATATAATATTAATAATTTTATTCTCAAATATCCCTATTGAATGATCATGTTTTTGCTTTCTCTAAATATTGGCTCACACTCTATTAAATTACATAACCAACGATTCTTAAAACAGTAATTCATAAAATGATTTTTTCTCAACATGAGATGAAATTTTTGTGTTCTCTTTACCCCTAATCCTATATGTTTATAACAGATTTATCATTATTGATGATTGATTCATAAATCTCAACAATGAATTTACACATTTTAATTAATGATTTTATTACTCAATTACTTTTATTCATTCTATGATGAAATTATTAAACCATATTATGTGTTTGGACATGGAATCTTATAGAATTTATTTAATTAACTTTCATCAATATCAGTGGTGAACTAAAATACATAGATTTTGTTTAATCTTTCTCATTATTTAAATTTGTATCATGATTATTCATATTTTAATTTAGTTTTATGTTTAATCAATTATAGAATTTTATATTTGTATGTTACCTCATTAAAATTCATTCATTACTTTTGTATGACTATTTTCTATTATTTATTTCTTAATTATCAATATAGTAATTTATTTTATTCAACCAAAAGTGAATATGTGATGATTTAATCAAATAACACATAATTTAAAGATTCATCTTCTCTCTATGACATAATATTATGTTGATAAGTCTATACATTTATTGGATCCTTCAAATTTTGTTTTATGATACCAATAATTATGAGTATTTTATTTTCCTCACAATTAATAATTTTTTTGCTTCATATAACTAATTTAAATTTTTATTAGATTAAAATAGATGAAACGTCATTGTTAATAAATTGAATAACTAATTAATATTTACACATCAATGGATGTTTAATCAATAATATAATATATTTATTTGATTTTGATAAATAATATGATATCATGATCAAGTCATCCTCATAATTGATTGATGCACTACAAAACATCAATCATAGTTTTCTTAAACATTCTACAACCAATTGTATATAAATAAATTTTAAATGAGATTATGTAAAAATAGTCTTCTGTTCTGTGATTCAATTTTTTACTACAAAGAATAATACTATTTTGGTCTTTTGGTTTTTTTACATTACATATTTAGATTGAAATAACTTCTACCTTTCATCCCTCTCACGATAGAATCAAATGTTTTTCCACTATCCTAAATGAAATTTGAAATTTCAACCATATAAATTCACTAGGTCAATTATATCTTATTTTTAATATATTTATCCAAGACTCAAATTATAGATATTCATCTCTTATTTAACATTAATGATATATTTTATCATTTCAATAAAGGCGATTCATGATTTTTTTCCTTCAAACCATTTATTACGATTTTTTTATCAATGTTATTTATCATTTATTATAGTAATTTCATATTGTATAAATCACATTAAAACACGTATTGACCATAAAAAAAAAATTTAAGTGAATAATTAATAAAATAAGTAGTATTTCACGATGTTAATGAACTTATACTCATGAAATAGTAAACTAACCTTACGAATATCAATATGAACCTTATAAATAGTAATGTAGACAAATGAATAGTAACCACACACATGAAAGAATAAATAAAATTTACTAATATTATATATGAATTTATGGTACAGTTATATAATAATACAATTAAATAATTTTTTTAAAAAACTATTGATTATGTGTTTTAATTTTTCCAATTCTTAAATATTTCATTACAATTTGATTATTAATTTTATATAACAAAAAAATTAATTATCATAAAATGTACTCATAAATTAATATTTATAAATTTTATGATTTAGAAAAAAATTTATCATACTGTATGTGATTTTTCAAACTATTATAAAATCAGTTATCATTTATATATTTGTATTATCCATGAAAATGATGATATTATTTAAATAGTAAATTAATCATAATTTGAAATATATTTTTATATAATGGACTAAAAGTTTAAATTATATTTATTAATAAATGTTTAGGGTGATTTTTTCAGATTTTTATGAAATACATGAATTTTCAATAAATCGTAAAATATGATAATTTATAATAGAAGATAAAGACATTAATTATGGAGTCATAGATAATTTTAGGATTATGTAATCACAAAATCATGAATATTCATTCAATATTTTAATATATTTTGTGTTATTTCTAAAACTATTCACAATCTTGATCTATAATAATAAACTAATGAAAATAATAATATGAAAACAACCCTCTCCTCCACTATAAGTACCATCCATCTACCCCACATATCATAACACCTCTCAAGATTTCGTTTTTGACAAAATTATACCCAATGATCTTCCCCATTACCTTCAAAAATTCAAATATCTCTTGGTCTCATCAAAAGGTAAAAACCATTTCCCTATGGAGGTTCTCAGGGAGGAAATATTCAAGATTTCAAATCTTCTTTCTTGTCTTTTAATTTTATTTTGTGTAATTTTCTTTTTATTATCATCTCACATCCCCCATCAAAATGAAATGATAAATATTTTACCATAAATTTACTATAATTCTATCATGTTAATTTCATATTCACCATTAAACTCTTTATTCAATATCTTTTATTCAAAAAATTAAATCACTGCATGTGATGTGTCAATTTACTAACATTATCAGTGATGGACATTTATTTTCCTTTAATGAATTCAAGTATTTTATAAAACCATGATATCATATGAATCATAATTTAAAATTTATTTCACAACCATATTTATGTTTTTTAACTAATATATATATATATATAATAATAAATAATACAACAAAATGAGTCTATAGTAATTGAAAAACTCCCAAAACTAACCAAAAACATCATAATTAACTTGTATCTGAAGATTCATCCTCACAAAATTATACAAATTATTTATTAGGAAATTTAAAATTTATAAAATCATTAAATATATATATAATATTTGTGTATATTATTCCAAATTTTACATGAACTTCCATTCCTGAATACAAGTGAGTCGGTCATGACATCTATGAAAATGAATAATCCAAAACAACAAAATTATACTATATAAATCATCGAGAAGCCCATAAATGAACATAAAAGTTGGATAATAAAATAGATTCCTGTATAAAGGGTTCTATATTTCATAATTATATAATCTAATGATATTATACATGAAATTAATTTGAATAAATAATTTATTCAAAAGGTAAGTGTAATTCTCAATCCCAACTTGCATTATTTTATTTTTCCCTCTTTTAAGCCATTTTCGGTAAGAATATTAACTTAATATTAATTAAATATCATTTCTTTATAATTATATTTTTTTTGATATAAATATTTCCAATATTGTTTTATGAAAAATTGAAATCAATTTTATAATGAAATGTTCTTTCTAAAAACACATCAGTTACGTCTCATCAGATTATTTCTTCTTCAATCCAAATTAATAATTCTTATAACAAGAATGTTATTCCATTTTTTATAAAATCCCCAATTTTTATTCATTAATTTATTATTTATTAAATAAAATGGATTCCTTTATAAGGGTTATCTTATCTTTAATATTGATATACATTCTATATGTCCTATGTGATAATGTAAATGTTATGATGTGACGGGTGCACCAGGAATATATAGCACAATATATATGTTATTATGTGATGGATGTTCCTAAAATATTATACTAGTCCAATGAATTGTATAATATGATGTATCTCATGAGAAAGCTATTTATGCATGAACATTATGATTTCTTTTTCCACATCCATGTATTGTTGTTAACCAATATGACATGATGATTCATTTTCAATAATTTACACATCCCATTACTTTATCTAATTGTTCCAATCTTCATTATGATGATGATGATAAGATAATGAATATTCTCACCACATGGTATATTTCTTCGTGTTCTTATCTTTTTCTTTTAGAAGTATTTTAGCTCACCCATTTATTTGATGTAAATCCTCTACTAACTACTTGTACTTAGTAGAATTAAATGCCCAATTATAAGATAGAGAAGATGTAATTAAATAAAAATATATGATTTATTTTTCAAATTTTTTTATTGTCCTATTTTTTTCAACACACAAACCATTTTGATAGTAATTGTTTAAAACAATTATGTGGTTTATCATTAAAATTATGTCATACTAATTTAAGAAAAACATTGTCACAATAGTAGGTATTAGAAAATTATTTAGTTAATTTGTGGATTATTAATAGAGAACCTTAGTGAAGACCCATAATATGAATATATATATATACGTAATCCCAGATGACGCTTTTAAAAAATAGGGATCCTATGTGATATTTATTTATATTATTTATAACAAAAGGATATATTATTGATGACATTTTGAAATATCTTTGTTCTATCCTTTTAAAATGCTGAAAATGGAGGGGACTAGGAGAAACCAGGCTAACAACATGTTCATGGGACAATGCAATGATTGCCTAAATGATACCCCCAATGCATTGGGAGGGGCGTTTAAAATTCAATTGATATGATAACTCACATGCCTTTAGTTATAAAAAATAACATGAATAATTTGAAATTTAATCCTTTACCTAAGAGGATAAAAATATATATCAATTCCCTTATAAGGAAACGACCAATAATGTTTAGTTGAAGTCATGATAAACTAATCATAGAACAATCAGTCAACTCAATGGAGAAGATCTCTTTATTTCTTAAATTTTATGAGAATGAGAAGATGGATCTGTACATTTACAATTGAGAATGATAAACTGATCAATGGGTGGATTTGATCAATAACACCGCACTAAATGATGAAATTGAAGAGATAGAGTAGTATGAATTAAAGTCAATGTTTCTTTAATAACAATTTCCATTTATATCATTAAAAATGATTGAGATAGACTTTATTGAGAAAAATAATGAAATAGAATTTGTGTTTTCCTATAAAGAATATTCCCCAGGTATTTCAAGGAATGCTTTGGGTATTGTTATAAAAAATGATACAAAAATTTATAGGTAATTTAGAGGATTAGAACCACACCATTGAAAAGATCTAAAAATTAGAGACATTGGGATTTTTGATGAAGTTTTCCAATGTTATTCCAATATGGTGATGGAGTTTGTGGAATGGTCCCATAAATATGGTTATAAGAAATGAAATATAGAGTGTGAAGATATATCCCCTAATGTAATTTGGGCTAAAAAATCAATCACCGACAAGTAAATAATATAGGAAGAATTATCCAACGAACACCCTCATGGTGATAGGGAAATATATTAAATAAGGAAGAAAATGCCACTGAGATCATTAACATTCAATAGACACAATGCAAAATAATACTGTAGTAGAGGAATGGGGATCACCACCCAGGGTTCAGTGCTATAACTATAGATTGAAAGGGAAATATGAAAGCCAATTCACTAAACCTATTGTCCTTAATGGTAATTAGAATCAATATCCAAAAAATAGAAATGATGAAGGAAATGATTATTCCATCACTACTGCTGAAGAGGAGTAAAAATATGATTTCATACAAGGTACACTTCCTATTAACTCCGAATTGGAAAAAGTTATATTTGATTCTGGTTCTACAAATTCCGTTATATCTTGCAGGTTATCTAGAAACAATTAATCAAAACCACATAAACATAACATAAAAATATGTTTAAAAACACAATGTGGGAAAATCATTAAATCCAAATTGTGGGACAATTATCCTATTGAAATATGTTAGAATATTCATCAAACTAATCTTGTGAAACTACCCTTGGTAGAATTTGATGCCATAATGTTAATGGATAGTCACTTGTTATATAAAGAACATATAAAAAATTGGGAAAAGGAAATATATTTTCATATTCCATCAATCACATTCTCTTATTAAAATAAAATGAATATCATCAATATCCTTTGGAAATTCCTTAAATTTTGTGGGTGATGATTCCCTATGAAGAATCATACCACACTCAAATTTTTGATTCATGTAATGTACCAACCTTGGAAAAATGCCAATTTCTAGGGAATATAGTGATCAATTTCTATTAAATTTACTAATACATCACTCTGATCGTGATGTATATTTCTCAATAGAGCTCATATACAGAGCAACTCCTATAACACAATATTCCTATACAATAGTCCCTATCGAACTTCATGAGTTAAAGAAGAAGTTGTAAGAGCATTTGGATGAAGGGTTCATACATATAAGTGAATCACCTTATGGTGCACCAGTGATCATTGTTAATAAGAAGGATGGATCAATGCAGTTGTGTATCAATAATCGGGATCACAATAAGATAACCATAATGAACATGTATCATCTTCAAAGAATTTATGACTTGTTCAATTAGTTTTGAGGAGTTCAAAAACTCTCAATGTTGGATCTCAATTCTGCATATCATCTGCTAAAGATTAACAAGGAAGATATTTATAAGATAGCCTTCAATACAAGGTATATTAACTCTAATTTTATGGTGATTCCCTTCATATTTACTATTTCCCAGTTAATCTCCATGTATTTTATGAATATATTTTTTGACTTTATATTGATATTTTTTTGAAGTAGTTTTAGATGAAACTATCATCCAATAAAAGAGAAAAGAAGTAAACAGATAACATATATGGTTTGTGATGGTTATATTAAGGAGGATTATTTGTATTCCAAGTTTAAAAAGTGTGACATTTTGTTTTAAAAATTTACATTATCTGGATATGTGATCCCAATTGTGGAAATTCATGTGGACCCTAAAAAACCAATGCTATTAAGGAATACATTAGACCCCATTTTCTCATCAAATTCCACAATTTTCTTGGATTATCTGGGTAATAAAAATGTTTTCTGAGAAATTTAACATGATTTTCAAGCATTCTAACTATGTTAATAAGGAATGTGGTAAATTATGTTTGTATATGAGAATGTGAGGAAAGAGTCAAGTAACTAGATAAGATTTTGACCACTACACCTTTACTCAGATTACCAAAATGAGTATATTTTTTCCATATATAATTTTTCATTAAAGAAAGAATCAGTTTGTATAATCAGGAGAAATGATAATGTGATTGCCTATTTCTCATGGCAGTTATTGGCCTAGGAGTAGAACTACCTGGCGCATGATCTATAGTTTAATTCTATGCTTTTTTCATTCAAAATTTGGAGGCACTACCTTTATGATGAGAAGTGAGATATGTATACCAATCATAGTAAATTAAAGCATATATTCACTCAAAAGGAGATATAAATTCATTGAAGGATATTGTTAGAGAAAATCATTGACTAATATTTCTCTATTCTCAATCATAATGAAAAGGAAAAAAAGATAGCTTCTTCTCTTAGAAGAAAATACCTTATTATTCTATCAATGTTTTTTATTGGGAAAGAATATATACTTACAGATATGTAAATGATGTATTTGGAAATCATAATTTTAGGTAATATATCCTATCATTCCCAAATTATTTCCCAATGATCAATCCAATACAAGATTAATGAGGAAGAAAAGGATAATCATGAGTTACAAAAGACAGTGAATGTTTTAATGGAAGAAAAGATAGAAGATTTATATATTGATAATGATTATCTAATTTGATTTGTAATAAGTATTTATGTTCCTTAATCATCTTGGAAAAATAACTAAATATTGGATAATTTATACAGATCAACTTTCTCTATCTATCTCATGGGTATAAATATGTATTGTGGAATCTAAAGAAATTTGTTGGGACACCATGATGGAAGAGATTACTAATTATATCTCATCGTTCTTGATATTCCACAATTTTAATGCTAGGTGATAGATGTACAATGAGACAATTCAGAAAATGACTATATCGATATGGAAATTATAGGATTCAACTATGGACATTATCATGGGTCTTTAGAATAAATCCAAACAAAATAATGTGATATGTGTTGTGGAGGACTGAATCACCATGAATACAAAAATTAATTCAATTCCAGATGATCTATCACATGAAAAAGTTTAAAAATATATATGTGAATGAAGTGTTGATACTGCTTGGTGTTCCTCTCTCGATTGTTTTTAATTGTGATCTCATGTTCACATATAAATTCTAGGGGATTATTCATAAATAAATGAGTACATATCTAAATTACAACATGAACAATCACCCCAAAAATCATAGCCACATTTTACGAACAATTTTGAAAAATTTATGATATGATAATTTATAGCTCAATTGAATTCATTGGTGGATGGGATTATAATCTACAATTGGATGACTTCTCATAAAACTACAACTTCCAATTGAGTATTCTGATTGATCCATATGATGATCTATATGGAATGTGACGTATAACTCCAACCTATTAGGATAAATTTTTTAAAATAATGAAACATATTTTAGATCTTGTATAAAAGATGACAATGATGGTTCAAGCCATCCAGTAGCAATGCAATTTTACTCATGGTTAAAGAATGAGTTGTGCTGATAATTGTTAAAGGTAAATGGTGTTCAACATTGGGGATAATGTCTTATTTTAAATATTACCATGGAGGAGATTCATGTGGTTTTAAAAGAAATAAATGTTAATCCCAAGGTACGATAGACCCTTTGAGGTCCTTGACCTCATAAAATCCAAGGCCAATCACTATTTACATTCACAGAATATGGAGAAAGTTAATGAAGTCTTCCATGTATCACTCTTGACGGCATACATATAGGATTTCTCACATATACTGAACTAAATAGTGGTAGAGATGAAAGATGGTATATCATATAAGGAGGATCCAATAATTATTTTGGACCAAAGAGATAAGGATACATGTATTAAGAAAACCAACTTTGTAAATGTATTGGGGAGGAACCATAAGTATTAATAAGAAACATTGGAACTAGAGGAGATGATAACAGAGAAGCACCCTCACCAGTTTATGAACGAAAAAATTTTAATGGTGATATTTCAAAATGGGGAAGAATGTAACTTCCAAAACCTTATCAATAGAATTTATCGCGTATTATGGTAATTGAATATAGTATAAATCGCATAAAAACACCTATAGACCACAAAAAACATTATAAATGAATCAGTAATGAAATAAGATGTATATCAATAAAATAAGGAACATATATATAGATGAAATAGTAAAATGACCATATAAATAGTAATATGAACCTTATGAATAGTAAAAAAGTCTAAATGAATGGTAACATCACCCATGAATGTATGAATTCAATTTAGGAATATTTTCAGTAAATGTACTGTATAATTTTATCATAGCCTATGTAAATAATTGTTTTAGATATTAATAATTATGTCTTTTAATTTTTCAAAGACATAAATATTTATTATAATTTTATGATAAATTTAACAATTTAAAAGAATATATATTTTCATAAAATATATTAATTTTTTTATCGATTATAGGTTAATTATATGACACCTTAAATAATTTTTCAATTTTTTCAAAAATTAGTTATTCTTTTAAAATCAATATTTTTCAAGTAAATAATGATATTAACTAAAATTTCAATTAATCATATTTAGAAAATTAATCTCAAAAAAATTGATTTCATTATTTAATTCTATATGTTTAAATATGGTTATGGTTAATTTGATTGATTTTAATAATATATTTCATTTTTTATGAATAGTAAAATATGCAAATTTAATATAAATCCAAAATACATGAATGATGGAGTTATTGATGATATTAGGATTATTTATGAACCAAATATATGACTCTATTTAATTATATTGATATATTTATATATAATTATAAATAAATTTGTATTATTTAACCCAAATAATAT
Source organism: Viscum album (assembly GCA_963277665.1). Classification (NCBI taxonomy): domain Eukaryota; kingdom Viridiplantae; phylum Streptophyta; class Magnoliopsida; order Santalales; family Viscaceae; genus Viscum; species Viscum album. The sequence continues at coordinate 1,647,194,968 of OY728145.1, forward strand.
ACGAATGTATATAATAATGCCAAAACACCCCTACCATCCACAATAAATAACACCCATCACCCCTATTATCCGAACACCTCTAAACAATTGATCCTTGTAATAAATTTCCCATTACTCTTCCCTAGACCATTACCCACGTCTAGGATATCAACGTATCATCAATATACAAAAACCATTTCCCTAATGATGTTCAAATGGAGGATAAATTCATGATATAAATTCCTCAATATTTTCTTTTAATTTCTTTTGATGTTATTTTCTTTTTATTCTCTCCCAACCCCCCTCACCCCTTCATAAAAATTGAATTATGAAACCAATAAATTATATATACCTTAACTCAATAATATTAATGGATGATCCGTTTTTAAACACCCCATTCTCTCTCTTTTATCCAAAAAATGAAATATAGACATGTGATGTGTCAAATAACCGACATCAGGGGTGATGAACATTCGTTTGACTTTAAAAAAAATTAAAGATGTTAATAAAACCATTATAAAGGTTGATATATAATTTATAATTTATGTAATATCCTTTTAAATATCTGGAAGTAACTTATATATATAATGCTAAATGATAATACAAAACACGATTGTTGTAATTGAAAAAAATAAAATATTAATCTAAAACGATCATAATTAACATTCATCTAATGATTCATCCTCAAACCGTATAACCAAATTCTTGATAATTTCATTTAAAATTAATTAATATCATTAATAACTAATGATAAACATTGTGCATATTTTTATGCATTTTACATGAACTTCTATTCATGTATACATGTGAAATGATCCTGAAAACTATGAAAATGAACACTGCCGAATAATGATATTAAACTTTATCACTCTTCTAATATACAAAAAATATACTTCGTAAGTCTATAATGAAGGAAATTTATTTATAAATTGTTATGGATTTTTTTGTTAATGAATTTGATTTTATTATATAGTACAATAATGTGTATCATGAATTTCAACATAAGGTACGGGGAATTCTTAAACCCACCTTCCTTTCAATGGGTTTACACTCTCTCATCCCATTTTTGGTATCTATTTTAGTTTAATGTTCCTCAAATATCATATATCCATAATTATCTTGTAATTAATTTTATATACCTGTTAAAAGTCTACTTTAATTACACATTCAATGATTTTACAAATAAAACCTTTTTTTTAAAAAACATTTCATATATTTATTATGAGATTGTTTCTTCATAACCCTGAATTGATGATTATTATACCAAGTATGTTATTACATAATTCTTTTGGGAACACAAATTTTTATTCATGAATATATTATTTATGAAATGAAACTGATTCTTTTTCATGTGTTATTTTGTTTTCAATATTTCTATTTGTTCTATGTGGCATGCATGATAATGTAAATGTTATGATGTGATGGGTGAACCCAAAATTATATAACACAATATAAATGTTATGATATGACATGTGCACCCATAATTATATAGTGCTTCAATAAACGGGGTAATTATATTTATCTCATGATAATGTGAATTTTTCTTTAACAAGATTCTAGTTTTGTTCGAAACAATGTGTGGTAATTAACAACTAAGATATAATGTTTCATTTTTTAAGATTTCTATAATCTATTCCATTATAAAATTCTTCCCCCAATGACTATGATAATGATGTTGTGATGATGATTATTTTCACCCAATGTTATACATTTCCAGTTTCTTATATATCCTCTTATTGGGATTTTAGATCACCTGTTTATTTGATGTATTTCTATAGGTGAAAACTTGTCATAAAAAGAATATAGGGGACAATAAGAATTGGTAGAAGAAGGAATTAAGAAAATTTATGTATTATTTTTACAATTTTATGAATGATCACAATTTGAACAAAAATTTGAACACTAATATCCTCTATTTATAAAAATATTATGTTGTTTATCATTAAAATGATGTAATATTAATGTCAAAAAGGCTTCTCCCTATACATTCATCAATAAATTTGATACATTTCATGTGATATGGAATCCATTTTAGTTGAATATGAATTGTTGTATGGAGTCAAAAAATTTGACATATATATATATTTTAAAAAAATACACAAAAATTACATATACATTATTCATCTATTCTTCAACAAGTCTAATGATAACATTTATTTTTATCTTTAATGTCGGAAAATGTCCTTACAATATAATATCAGCAATACAATATTAACATTAATAAAAAATTGATAACCATTCTCATATGTGATTAACATTGACTATGGTAATTTGACAGCATTTTTTAATTTAAATACATTCTCATTGAAAATATAATTCATATTCGTATTTTATTTATTCAATGAAATACTCTGTTGAAATGATACATGTTTGGGTATATCCTCTTTCACTTTAACAAAAATATAGTATTCATATTATTCATAATCTGATACATTAAAATAAGATTCCCAATAAAATAAATTTCATAGTTCTTTTTTGTATTCATCATATAAGTATATATATAATAAATTTAGTCCATAAAATAATTAAATAAATATATTTATAAACAATTATATATTAATACAAATCTATCAATAAAATGAGATTAAACATTGTTGTGTAGGACAATCCCTCATCATATTTTTCCAACACTTCTGTACATCCCCTCTCATGTACATTTTAGACTCTTCATAATATTTCATTACAGGGTATAGGTAACAATCAAAAGGAATCATTATTATATTCAATGATTTATTAGTACATATATGGACACATATCAAAAACTAATAATTAGATCCCAAATCATTAATATTTCATATATTTTTGACATTTAATACAGAAAGACGTTATTATTTTATTCATTATGAAATCACTACCAGATTATGATGATTTATGTATAATACCATAACCATTTCTACAAATTTACACCAACCATTGATTATTGAACACCATCAAAACTATCACAATGCCTAGTTTTGGGATAAATGATTTCAAAATTATAAAAATGAAGAATTGTACACATTTTCATCAATAATCAATAATTTCTTTTTTCGCAATATTCATTTTCATTTAATTAGAATCAGAAAAATATATACAATGTCTAAAACTAATAAAATATCACCCATGGTAGATCATAAAAGTGATCCCGTCGAAATGATTAAAATATTACAAATAAAACAATAATACAATGGATCTCAATTTTCTAAAATTGTTTTTTTATCAGAAATCAATAAACACAAAATGAATTCTTTTGATAATATATACTACTCAGATTCCATATACTATTTGAAATAAAAACTCAAATAAAATCATAGATGAAGGTTATTTAGTGTATGAAATCGTTTCTACTTTATTAAAATATTATATTTTATTCTTATATTTAATATAAGAATAGAAAATATCAATATTATTCACAAAACAAAGGATATCAAATTCTAAAAATTAAATATAGAATCACAAGATTTTGTCATAGTTCACTACTAATGGTTTTGTCCTATAATAATCAATAAATCATGTATCAATGTAACAAAATACATACACACAGTCCATAATTATATTGTTTTCTAAGAACTGACTACCAACCCAAAAAATAGTCTCCAAATTTATATAACCAAACTCAACATTATGAAATGGTACATGATAATATTAACACAATAGTCTCTTCAAATTATTCTTTTTTACAAGAATTACAAAAATTATATGATGAATTATCCTTGAAAATAAATTTTCTCAAGAAACTGTTTTCTTCAGTATATATATATATATATAAATATATAATTTCAACTCTTATCTATTAGGGTTCAGATATGTAAATTCAAATCACTCTTGATTCTGGTATTTATATTATAAGTGTATCTTATAAAAAGTTAATTTTTAATATTTAATATTTATTTGAATTAAATTATATATTATTTTTCCACTTCTGATATATTAATTAGGATATAGAAACACAAAATAGGTTACAATAATAATTTTCATGTGTAATTATAGATATTATAATATCAAAATAACAACTAATAATCAATATAATATATGAACTATATTGGAATGATAAGATACCATCCATTGTCATGTGACTATATATAATCACCAAACCCTTTGAACAATATCAAAAATGTAACTCTAGGACATGAATCATTATATTGGGATCCTTGCTAATAATTATAGTAAAAATCAAACTAAATTATAATAGTTATTAGATACATCATGTTGTCTAAATTGTTATCTCAATTAAATTATATCATTATGTGTGAAAATATAAATTCCCACATGACATTCAACCATGATCAAAAAATCGTTTCCAAATATTCCAAAAATCACCATAACTTCTTGATCCATAATAATTTATTTCCATTTCTATTTTGATTTAAAAGTTACATATATTTTTTGGATTGATTGGTTATAATGTTTACATTATTTTTATGAACTAATATTTATACATTTATCCCCTTATGATTCATGAAATTAACTAATAGACCTCATCCTTAGTGGTTTAATTTTCTAGTTTTACTTGTGTCCTATACTAGTTTGGGGGATGGGGGACATTAATAAAAAATATATGGTTTTTGGATCAATATCTATCCTTATTTGTTTTCCAGATGCGTGTGATGATTTGGAATGATGAAACAATAGATGTATGATTCCATGGGTGGACAATAGAAAGTGTCAAGTTGCTAGTATAGTTATTCAATGGTATTATACAAGGTATAATATCTATGTGGAAGCCTCAAATACCACAAATAAATATGATAATGATATCATCAGACTCATAGTTGTCTCTCTCACCCGTTGGGATTCAAAAGAGGGACTAACCACCCTCTTACATACATGTGTTTACCTATATCATGCCTTGATTCCCATATTGAGGAAATTTGGATATTTTGGTGAAACATATGTGTCCATTGTGATATCTACTATATCATGAGGCATTTTTCTAATATTTAATATATCTAATAAATAAAAAATGGTGGGATGGGTTTCCTAAAGTTGACAATATAATGATATTTATTAATAGTGCTTGGATTCACTAGTTTGAGAAAAATAATATCCCTATCATTATTTTCTTACGGGATTATAATATTCCACATGGTTTTGGAAAAATGTACTGGACTGGTGAATCAACATATCAAACCATGATTTTGTGATACTATTTGAAATGGGCATCAAACCCATATTTTTTTTATTTTTGGGCGTCCCGCATACCTTTATAATACCTAACTATGTGAGATAGAACCCATTATTATATTTATTACACCCCAAAGACACCCCCAATACCAAATTTTGGATTCGTATGATGATACATGGTCAAAACCTTAATTATAAGCGTGGTAAGAATCTATCATGAATGTTTAAGGAAGTGATATAAAACCATGGATAAAACATTAATATCATACATTAATATTATATTGTAATAATTTTTGAATGAATCCCCTAGTTTAATAATTATATTACTTAATATATTAAATTCATCACATGTTGAACCCTCGAAATTGTTATCATTTTTTTTGTGAATTCATTTTTTATTCAATAAAACCATCACCTTCAATCATCCCCATCTAGTAATCAATTCCCATTATTACTCAATCAATAAATATATCTTAAAAATAAAACTACACTTCTTTAATTAATTATTAGATTTATTGGTGTATAAATTTTATAAAATAAAAAGTAACAATTATCATTCATGGCCCTATTAATGCACTCATCACTAAGATATTATATATTATTTTTAATTTAAACATGGTTTATATTCTATTCAAATATGGATAGTCATTTTATTAATGTATAATAGTTCTCAATTAGTGTCATTATTTGGTGTTTCTTCGTTCCTAATGTGCTCCCTTATCATAAAATATTTTTTCCCTTATTTTTGGGGAATTATAATATAAATTTCATAGACATTACCAATCATCTAAGTTACATAATTACCCCTAAAAACTCATCGACAATATTGGAACATATTTGGGAAATTAAATCATAAAAAGAGTATATTAAACATTTTAAGGGAATTAATTTTTACTATAAAATTATTTATTATCCCAAAACCATTCTTATTACTCATATAAAATCAATAACTAAATTTGTAATAATTTTTATTTTATTTAATAGGTCTTTTTTTACTCATTTTAAAAAATATTTTCGAAGAAATAATTAAAAATCTCATCCCATGGGTTAAAAATATTTCAATATTATTATTATAAAATATAATTTTTCATTAATTCATAAAATGAATACAATTATAGACATTATAAATACATCACCAGTGAGAGTATATAAATGATAATTTGTTGAAATATATTTAGAAAATTTAAATAATGGATGAATCATATTTATTATAATTTTTTTAAATGGTGGAAATAGGAATAATCAGATTGTTTTTCTTCATGGTTTCCAACATAATTTGACATTATAACCTATGTTTTATTTCAATATAAATATTTAAATTAGAATTATCACATATTTATACTCTCAATAATTGTTTTCCTCAATTTAGGTTTACATGATTTTCTAGAGATATAATATCTTCGTTATTGTATATAATCATATATACACTCTCAACTACCTGATAAAAAGTTTAGATTCATGAATAATGGTTTCCAAACTATTAGAAAACGATTTTCAATATTTAATTAATTTATTTTGAAAATAATACTCAATAAAAAAACAAAAAATAATTCAAAAAAACTATAAATAAAAAAATTGAAAAAATATCTATTTGTCATGTTTTAATTTTTTATTATTTTCCACAAACAAATATAAATTATAATTCGTGTACTCATTTATAATATTCATGATATTATTAATATCCATTACATTATACATGGTAGTACAGTGAAGGAGGCCAAATTTACATCTAATAATTACAGTTTTTTATATTATAATTATTAATAGGATCACATAATCTGATGAACAAATGATGTAATAATAAATGATGTGTTCCAAGAAAAATTTTACTTATGAAAAAGAAAAGGTTATTTTTTTAATATTTGTTTTAATAATAGAAAATAAAAATGCTAAATGAGTAAAAAATTATTGTGAATAATTTTGAAATATGAGAAATGGTAGAAAAATCAATAATTACTATTAAAATATTTTTTATTCAAAATTATTTTTTCATAATTATAATAAACAAACATAATTGTAATTTTAATTATATATGAATTTAAAAACACCAAGTAAATAAATTATTCTTTTCATAATTTTACTAATATAGTCACTATGGCTATGATAATATGTGTTATTAATTTAGTAAATAATATATTAGATAGTCATAGGTCTTCTTAATATTTATCATCTTAATATATCAATATACCATTTATGACTAAGACATAATCTAAAATGGTAAAATAAATTGAACTTATCATTTTTTATGCTAATTAGATCACTTAACCATTATTATTTCATTAATGGTGAAGGGACAAAACTACATAAATTAAAAATTTACATTAAATGGAATAAAGAAACAAAATCCACAATAATAAATTCCACGTTAGCTTTTCTAGTGTTATATCATTATTGTATACATATATTTTCTTGAATAGGTAATTTCATATTTGAAATACAAGAAAACATTATATTTATAAAATGTATCTTTTTATTTTAATAACATAACTTTAAACCTTCAAACAAAATATGAAAAAATAATTTTTATTTTAACACTCTAAAAATTCCTTATATAATGTGTTATCATACCTAATTCCTTTCTTAGAATATTTTCTTATTGATATATAAGTAATTTATTTGAATACTCTAAATATTTCTGTTAATATTTAGTAGATTATTCGAATGTAGTGATTTAATTATTTTGTGTCATCAAATATTTATAAATATTTAATTATTTAAATATATATTTTATATGATCCTGTATCAATTGGTGAGATTCAATATCAATTTCATATAATTAACAATCTGAATATAAAATCATGCCTTGTTATAATTTATTATTTTCAGGTTTTTAACATGTTATATTTTAATAAATTTATAACATTAAATAGTACGACCAATCAAATTTCATAATATTTAATGAAATTATTGGCTTAATGATACCTATAATTATAGTACCTCATTAGCAATTAATTATATTTTTATCTACCAACTATGGTATAGTTACTTGTTTTACAAGGGAAAAGATCATTGATAAATGAGAGAGTGTTAAATACCATGGTGTATTTGAAATTATATTATCAATGAATAATATCTTCTGATGTGTGGATTTTATTTTTGCTCTTTCTCCATTATTTATCCATGTATTTATTATTAAATTTCATCAAACTAATCATTGTAAATGAATTTTCAGTCATTATTATTTTGATATTTAGATTTATTAAAACATGTTTAGGAGAAAAAAAATTGGAAAATAATATTTTACTGTATGGAAATCAATTATAATTATGTTCTCCACCACTACATGTTAATGATAAACACTATAGTATAAAACTAGGCCTTATGACGCTGTGGGTTTCCAAAAATAAAAATAAAACAATAGATTCTATATATCCCTTATACCACTTTTAATCTCTATATATATCTCAACTAAAACACAAATAATGGATCTCTACTCGCCTTCATAATTGTCTATTTTTCAATGGATTTTCTTTTGATTTGAGATGAAAGGGTAGTTGAATGAATTTTAATGGTGAAAATAATAGTGGAGGGGGATAATATGGAAAATATTGTGAGGAATGTACCAATGCAGGTTAACATTCTCTGTTCAGAATTGTGTAGTAGTTGACTATTGTTTCATAGAAGTGTATATGAATTTATTTTTGTCTAGGGATTTAAAATCTATTGATAATAAAAAATTTCACTACACAACATCCTGTGTGTACAATAGAAAAAATTGATGAGATAAACTCCACAAATATGATTGTAATAGCATTGAAATTGTTGGGGTTGAGTACCTCATGTTGGTCCAAAATATAATACCATCACATCACAATGGTGTAATGCATTATAATATTATCTACCCTCTTGCTACAAAGTGATGGGGAAAACTAGTCTGATTTATAAGTTGAACAACACTCTATGTGGTCTAGAATGTGAATCAAGATAATAAAATACACTGTGAGTTTGGTTCTCACATACCAAATCCATTTTTTTGTGTGGAAAATATTTTCCTTACTCTCATTTACTACTTCAAACATGTTTATATTCCTTGTACATGTCTCTATTCAATCCCCTACATGACAGTGAAACCTAGAATTCACCATAGGGAAAACCATATAGAATGGTACCCTCCCCCCCCAACTTTTTTTCAAATATTTATTCATGAATTTCATAAATACATATGTACTTAATCAATTATATGTGACTTATTGTAAAATATAATAGTGTAAACTACATTAACATAATCAGTTTCTAATGGGGTGTTTTAGTAAAATTATTTTCATTAGTTTTATAGTGATGATGTGGGGTTATAAAAATAGGCAAAAAAAAGATTAAAAATATTCTTCTTTATATATAATAATTATTTTGAATGGATCTCTATTATACTTTATACTATTTGGTACCACCTCACTGACATAGAGAATATTTCATCAATAATCGTCGTGGGGCCATATACACCATTTATCTGTAGTTGATGCAAAAATAAAGGTTCCTATATTTATTAAGTCAGAAAAAAATTATTGAATTAGTATTTTTCAATAATGAATATTCCCCCCATAATTGGTGAAAATATATCATCCATCAACAATGCATTTATAAGTATTTTATCATCCACTAACAATTTATTAATATTGTGGGGTTTTGACAACCTATGTCTCTTTGAAAATATTTTACTAAAAATTGTTCGTTACTAAATTTGAATTTTAAATAAATTTTATACATTGATGATATTAATATATATTTTCTTTCATATATTTCTATGATCTCTATACATATGGAAAATCATGATTTTTTATCATTTTTTATATTTTCTATTAAATTTTATATTAATGTTCATTAATCTATTCATTATGATTTTAGGTCATCATAATATTTATTTTTTTACTAAAACAATCTTGTATTATTTATAAAGATGTATTATGTACGATGAAAATGAAAATAAATTCAAGTTAATGACTAAAGATTTTAGAGTTTTCTAAGTTGATGTATAGTGGTTCATAATAGTAACAACCATTGAATGTATTTTTTTAAGATCAAATTTTACATGGAGATCTAATTTATAGTTGATATATGTAAATATTTACCAAGGAAATTTTGATCTATGATTTCCATTATTTCTTATATTTTTTATTCATAATGTTATTGATCATTAGTTTTTTTTAGATTTATATTATTCTACAGATGGATTTTAATACTATTATGGTACCTTTTCTTATAATATTATGGACTCTTGTGTAATTATGTACGATTATTAGGAAAGATACCTTATATAGTGTTTAATTGTATATTGCTTACACACAGAAATATATATCTAATTTAAGGTATGAAATACTTGGAATAGTTATAAAAAAAGACGGCCCCAAAAGGGAAATTGGTGAGGAAAGTTGTGTTATTGAGGTATAATATAGATTATTTCATTCCTATGAGTCGAGATTAGAATTAGGTCTCTCATAAAATATGGAATGTGAAATTTAAGGAAATTAATTTTAGTGGGTCTTTATCCCTCTTCTCATATATGGTATATCAATGTAGGTATCAGAGGATGATTTTTAAATTTTCTAGGGCTATAATAATCTAAAAATCAAAATATGACACAAATTAATAATTTTCATATTATTAATACTATGGTGAAGGAATGTTATTTTCCTCAAATTTGATTTTCCATTTCATTTATAATGTTTGATATCCCAAATAATATATGTTGACATCGATATCATATTTTAAATTTTTAGGGTATACTTAAGGAGATGTATATTAGTTTCAATAAATATTTTAGTTTCCATGAAAATAATTTCTAGTTGTTTACAATAGATTGGTGGAATTGATATCTCATCATCATAGTGATACACATCTTGAATCTGAATCTATGGGATATAATTCAAAAAATAAATTTACATTGTTGAATCAATGATGTGATAAAGATTCCTACAAAAATGTAAGTGATTTCCATTTTTTATCTGAAATCATAAACAAATTAGTTTATATTACCACAAAATATAAATTTATTATTATTAATCCATTTATAGGAGAAGTGGGGTACCATAGTTTACAAAACATTGATACCACTACGTGCTGAAAAAACTCAAAAATTTATTAAACACAAGATTAAGATTATTATAATCAGACACTCTATATAATTCCTAAAGAAAAGTATAAACCTGGATGTCTGGAACCCTGTTGTTAAGCTCTTTACGGTGGGTATCTATTATATCTATTGTATGAATGAATTCCGCTGAGTTGATTTTACCGTGGTTGAAACCACGACCTAAGATTCAATCATGTTTATCTAACTACGCCTCTTATTCTTTATTGGTGTCAACTCGCAACCTTCTTTCATATATTATGTTGATATCCTATTTTGATGTATATAACCGAAAATATTTTTCAAGCATTTCTTCCTTCGAATTGACAATGAGTTTCAAGCACTCCCTTTCTTCTTCTTCTTCAACTATTCTTACTTTCCCAATTTGTTCTCCACCTTCCCATTCTATAAGGGATTTCTTTCTTTTTTTCACATTTCATAGCCGACCTAGTTTCCATCATCTTAGGGAAGTGGGAATAGTCATTGCATCCCATTGATTTTTTACCATTAACCAAAATACACTTTCCTGAGTCTGGATTTCATTTATTCCCTTTTTGCCTTCTAGAACTATGAAGACCTTTACCTTGAATTCATTACAAACAATTCATTGATAATTGGTTGTAATTGTCGTCACCTGAATCATACTCTTGTAAATCCATTTTCGGTTCTTGGACATCGAGACCATCAAAATAGTTACCCATCATCACAACTAGGCCTTCACTGGGGGGTATCTTCTTGTACAATGTCTTCACCAATCCTACCTTAACCTCAAAGTCATTCTTCATCCCTAAAATAATACCCTTCAGCTAGACTGGAGGTTGTGGAGTGAGGGTGTTTGGGTCTAAAGGACCCAAGACAATCACCTCATTCAACCATCTTTATCAAATCAATGACACTAAAGATAACACCTACTACAAATATTTTCTAGATATCTTATCCATCACACTGATTTCAATGCCAATGGAAGCCCAGCTATAGGTCCCCCTGATGATTATGGACTTTCCTTTTTCTCCTAGAGTTGCACTTTTAGAGGCAAGACAGACACAAACAGGCTATCTAGGTGGTTGTTCCTCCTTAGCACCAGGTTCTTGTAATTGATTTAGGATACTTAGGTCATGAATAAAATTACTAAAAACCTCATCCACTTGTTTATTTTGTCTTGATCCACTATCCATACATGGTTTAGAAGGTTATGGCATGATTTTACCCTGGTTCTCACCGATTATAGATGAAATTTGATATGCTCACCATCGTAGAACAACCAAATCCTATCCCATATCCAATTGATTAACAACTATAAAATTTCAAACAAGGACCATGCTAACCTCCAAAAGAGGAGGAGGCTTAGTCTGGGAACAATCATGGAAGCTATGACGACATTTAGAGTCCTCATGGCCAAAATTATGACAACCAGAACAGAAGGGGATCCATGAATCCTAACATACCATTTGGTTCATGTGCACCTCTCCCGCGATCTCAATGTTGATGGATTTTAGAGGGCCTTTAGATATATCAGCTCCAACACTGATCCTTGGTGCAACGGGATGGAAAATGAAACTGGTTTGAGAGTCTGATCATAGATAGCATCCTAGAAAAGTACCTATCAACTGGAGGATCGCTGGGTTCTTGGATAGAAATGGAAGTCCAGGTAGGTAGATCTAGAATGCTATGGTCGGAGTGTTGTGTCTTGGGTGATAATTGAGGGTCCACCGAAATAGGTAGAACCTATCTCCTCCCATAGAGTGCAGAGCAAAGGCCCGAGTAGCAAGATGGTCCAATTCATTTAAGAAGTTCCCATGAATGTGTGTCACTTATAACAGGATGAAGATCGCTAGATCGTAAAAATTCCAGGACAGAAAGATGAATCACTCGAATGCATCAAGAGAGCGCGATTCCTTCCAAATCAGGCTACTAAGGTGAGATCCAACAAAGATGAAGCTTCTGTGAACTCCAGGAGGAAATCAGAACCGATAGAACTCAATTAGCGAGGGATCAAAACATAGGGATTTTTTTGATTAGAGGGACCAAAGGGAGGGATGAGGGTTCTGTGAAATGGGGGAAAGGGGGAAAATATGAATAAAGCGAGCAAAAAGGAGAATCTAACCTCCAAGGCCGAAGCTGGTCGAGGAGGGGAGGTAGTGCCACGTTTATGCCCTACGCCATCGCGAAGAGGAAAACTAGAATGGAGAGTGCTCCAAAAGGTGGTTTCTCAATAAGATGATATTAGATACCAAGGTTTTATAACATATAGGACACCATCAAAGCGGAAAAATAATGTCCATGTCACCCCATATGGGGAAGAGAAACCTTTAGATAGTCTGTTTATTGTCTGAGGTTGAGAAATAGTATTAGGAAATAGATGTGAATAACCCTCTATACAACAAAATTTAACATAATTTCTATGATAACTACTCCCAAATCATATCATTGGAAGAAATTTATATAGACTAAGACCTGATTATGGGGTTTATAACCTAGAGAAATTAGACAAGATTTGATCTTCAGTCAATATCTTCTATACATTTCAAACCACACTTCTTAATATAAACATGATTTATTTATTAACATTTAAATATAAAATATAAGGGTAATAAAACATAGAAAAAACTAAAGAAAAACTTATATTAATAGAAAATACATATTGTAGGGGACCATATTCTCGCACATAAATAACAATGGTGTGAGCTTGTACTTAGTGAATACCTATGAAATGATAATTTGTATAGACATTGTATTATGACTTAAAAAATCTATATTACAAAGTAACTTGTGATATATTATATAATAATACACAAAATAAAAATTAATAGATCTTAATGTCTAGATATTTTGGATATGTTTCATATAGCACAACATCCTTATCCCAATATAAAACAACATAATTGAAAGCGGGGAGCTATAATGATTTGTAAGAGAACGGAATATGTATAACATTAATAGAGTTTTAATTTTTCAACACATATTAATTTAAATGAGAAATTAAATGATGGTTGAGCATCATAAACAAGAACAATAAGTCATTATATAGCCTGATAACATGAAGGAAACATGGGAATTTGGAAAAAAACATTAAACATGATATAATAAAATTAGTCGACTATGACAACCAAGGAAAAATAAAATTGTTTACATAGTCCCATTATGGATTATTATATCTTCCAAATCCCTTTATGTGTTTCATTATGCTAATACATTAACCAATGCATTGGAGGAATTCATAATTCTTGGAACAAACATCACAATCATTACATGTACATTCATATGTTTTCTACATAGATCGTTAATCATAGGAACATATTCCATCACATTTAGTTCCTTGAATATTTTCTTGTATAATAAAATAATTTATTTACCCAATGAAATGTGTATATTAATTTCTAGGTTAATAATAATGAATTTAAATTATGATGGTATTCACATTAAAATGAGTTGGAATAGAATATTCATAGTGAAATTTCAAGAGAATATTTAATGTATAGAAATAATCATAATATTATTTAATTATGTAGAAATTTTCCAATAATATTTTTTTTATAAATTTTAATTTAAGAGTGATTTTTAATAGTAGATCCAAATATTATATATTTTAAATAAAGTCCTCAAATGATGAAGATTCTTGAATTAATATGAGAATTATGGGATCCCTTACCTAGAGACGGTGATTCTAAGATCATGGGAGGTTATTCTTGAGAGTTTGTAGGAATCATGGGAGGGTGCTAGATAGTGTAGGTTTTAGTAATGAAATTCTATATGGTTTTTAAGAAATTATTTTGGTATTCTATGGTGTTTTTATATAGGAAAAGAGAGGGGAGGTATTCATTTTTTTCTCACTCTTAGTAATTTGACTATACATGATTAAGTTATTTAAAACAAAAATAAACCCATGATTTTCCCCCCATCGTTTCATCCGAATATTATTTTTCTCAATTATTTTATAATTAATAAGTCCTAAATAATTAAAATATTAAACATTGTGATGTGGGAATTATTCGTTTTAATAATGAAATTATTTTAAAACCTAAAAATAATATAATTATTTGGGTACTCTTATAGTATTTTTTAATTAAATATAAAAATATAAAAATCACATTAATTTTAATGACAAAAAAATTGGAATTGGAAACCCTTAATAGCATTTATTACATAACTTTTGGGTTATTATGATTCCATAATACACATCATATATTTATATCATATTTAATTTTTACCTGAATGTTTGACTAGCATAGAAAATTGCGAAAGAATCAACATTGGATAATTTCAAAATCGAGTTTCCATAAAATAATATTTACTTTATCAAAATAATTTTCTAAATATGTGAATTATCATTTTAAAGCCACCTTTGATATTTATTGAGAAATTATGGGTTGTTTTATAGTATTTTTTTGAACCCATATAAAAATTAAATTTTAAATCATAAGAATTATATTATAATTTGTAAATAATATAAATTAAATTTTAATAATACACAATTAAAATATAATTTTTTCCATAATAAATTACATAAATTCATCAAAAGTAATTAATTATTGGAAACTTTATCAGAACCAAAAATACAATTTTTTCTTTATCATATCAAAATCTAAAGAATTTATAATTTAAAAACAATAACAAGTAAATATAAACATTATTTTAATTAAAATATATTATAAATACTGATATTATTAGTGTCTAGATACATATCAATTTATTAGTCCAGCAAATTCTCAAAGGGTAAGTTTCAAGAAGTTAATATTTTCTTGGGATGGTTTGGTGTTTGTGGTTTGGGCCGTGATGTTGATAAGCCTAAAATTATCTGATAAATGTTTCTCTTATGATATAATTGTTTGATCCCATCATAGATATGGATAATTGAAAATTATAGTGAATCCACCTCCCTTTAAATCTATATTAAAATCGATTCATAGGATATAATCACACTTGTCAAGGTCATCACTTCCTTTGTCTATTTCAATTATATTTATTAAAACCCAATACATTTAATAATAATATTACAACTATTAAATGGATATAAAATCAATGGTAGTGATGATTAAAGAAATTACTAATCAAATAGTATATACTAAATATTTCAAAATTAATTTTTTTCTATTACCATAATACATTACTGTGTGGTTAATTCGATAATACAAGGAAAATTAATTATAAAAGATCATATTGTTACAATATTCCACCCTATATAAATTTCTACATATAAAGTGTCATTTCCTACAATAAAATAGATGCTCATAATTTTTGTTCGTTACCTCTAGTTCTCTAACCTCTTCATCAATTTTATGGTTTCTCTATTTGACACTGACTAGTTTCATTGACTTATTTATAAATAAAATGTCTTCAAGTCCTAGGATATTTTATGACTAGTCCTCATTTGAATGATATTTTTCAAATAGTACCGAATATAGATTTATCACATATATGGGCTATGGTATGAACTACTTCAATTGGGATGCATGGATGACATAATGTACATGATATAGGTTTGGTAGGCGGTCTATTTTACAATTAACAATTCTTATGTGATAATAGATCTCATAGGGACATATGTGTCTTGGATTAATCATTCCGTTATTCCCAAATCTCACAGATCTATTCCATGTACATATATCGGTGGATCGCTATCTTCAACCTCAATATTCAGGTCTCATCAATGTTTTTCAATATAGCTATTCTATTGACTCAAATCAATTTAGATGTGTGGAATAATTATATTGACCTCTTACATCATTTCATCGGCCATTTAGGAACCCAACTATTTGCATTCAACAACCTCATCCCAGCATGAAAGTGTTCCATTTAGATACCTAATCAATAATCCCTAGATATTGGCCATCAGTTCTTTATTGATAAGTCGTGATGCTGTTAAACACCATGTTGATGAAATTTTTGGGACTCTTTCTAAACATAGAGGTATATCATGGATCCCGATCATATACAATGATTATTGGTGTTCCATAGAGCCACACAACTTCCCTACTACATATCCTTTAATTTTGATCTATTTTTTTGTCCTCTGATATTGCAATGAACTGATAAAAATTGGAAACAAGATCGAACACAACTCATATAAAATTATTTATAAACGATGTATTTGGAAGATGAGTTAAAAAGTCAATGATTAGGTTTTGAAATTCCTATGTATGTATTCATAATGGTTGCATAATCCCATTGTATATTCTCTTTTTAGTCTTTGTATTCTATCATACAAGACACCATGATGCATATTAATTGATTTCCTTCAACGTATTTTCCCTTCAATAGTTCTCTAAGAGATCTTAATACATCATGGTTCTCCATAGATGGATGTGGATGGTCACCCTATGTGCATCAAACAACATCCACTTTTTACATAGTATGTTATAATACACATAATTGTGACCCAAATCTTACTACTCCTTGTTTAATTTTTATCTATGAGTATATACACATTAATATAGCTTATGAAATTCATTTATTTCCATAATCATCCATTTTATTGTATTTTTTCTTAACCATAGGTGACAAATAATTTGTGAAAAGAGAGATGATGTTCCCTTCTTTATGATTCCCATTTCAATCGTTTCAATGTATAAGAAGATCTAACCCTTATTAATTCACATTTGTGAAAAAATAGAAGATCTATTCTACTTATATCAACTGACACATTGTTTTCTATCCCATTATTGTCACACCCGAAATTTTAAGATAATATTATTTTATGATTTCATCAGATTTTGAAATTTTCTATCGTGCTGTGGGCCAAGCCTGTTTGAAAATTTTCAATTTTTATGATGAATGAATGCTTCACCCTTGATATCGTCCGGTGCATGGTGTGGCGTATTCAAAACTGCACGACTTTGCCTAGGTCATGGTGCGGCCTGCCTCATGTTCATGGAAAATAAATAAAACAGGTTTTAATAATGTATTTTAATAATTATAATAATGGTAACTATTATTATTATTATTATGTTCATCACGTTTATTAATATAGGGTTGTTATAATGAAGTTATTATTATTAACTTTCTATTAATTTTGTTATGTATATTAAGTTTTTTAATATCATATAAATTTATTATAATTTTTATTATGAATAATAATAATAATAATACTATTGTATATTTTATAATGATTATTATTAAGTTATTATTATTATTATTATTATTGGAGATTATTAAAATCCATATTAAGTTTTTTTATTACTATTATTTATTAAATTTTTATTTGTTTTATTGTTTTTTTCTTTTATTTTATTTTCTATCTTATTTATTCTCTTTTTTTTCTTTCCCTTTCTTTTCTTGTTTTTTTCTCTTCTCCTTACGGTTCTTCCTCCCTGTGCGTCGCGCACATCCCCCCCCACCTGTTTCTTTTCCTCCCCATCAACCCGCTATTTTTCTCCCCCTCCAGCTGATGCCGCGGTGGACGCCCCCTCACCTGAAACCCTCCGGTGCAGAGGACCTTCATGCAACCTCCATCCTTCCTCTGGTGCGGCAAACCTTCATGCGACCTCCCATCCTTGTTCGCGCACAAACCCGACCAGCGGACTTTCCCTCGGCCACTCTCCCTCCCGGTGCTTGCCTCCGGCGACACGCACCACCAGATCTATGCCCTCTTTTGGCTCGCCTCGCACCGCGTCCCTCTTCCGACTCGCCTCGCACCGCCCCTGCTACCCTCCTCACGCCGAACCCCCGCGCGCTACCCCCACTGGTCGAGGGGCCAACGGCACGCCTCCCTCCTCCGGCGAGCATCGCTCCATCTGGCAGGCGACCTTCTTCCGGCCGAACCCTCTCTTCCACTAGGTTTTGGTTCTTTATTTTATTTTATTTTATTTTATTTGGAGTTTTTGGTCTTGGGCGGGGTGGATGTTATACATAGAGTTAATTGTTGATAATTGTTTTGATTCTGTTGTTTATTTTTGGTCCCTTGTAGTGCGATTGACGTGCGATGGTGTTTGTGCACTACGTTTGCGATGTTTGGACACTGATGTATGTGTTTTCTTCTGCTATTGTTTTTTTTCATGGTCCGTGATAATTAATTTGTGACTTTCAATGTTTAGTATATTTGTATTTATGTCTATTTTAATGAAGTTGAGTTTTTAATGAGAAAATTTGGTATTTTGTGTGTGCAAAATTTATTGTGTTTATTGGGTGGATTATTTTACATGCATAAATAAACTTGGTGTTCTGTGGTTGATCCGTTTGGTGTGAAACTAGTTTTAAATAATTTTTGTATGCCTTTAATATTTTACAGGATGTTTGTATATAATGGGGTTTGTTTTTGAGGAAAACTCATGTTTTGTTATTTGATGTTAATTTATAAATCATGAAGTTGGTTATTTAAAATTTTGAAAGTGACGTGAATGATGTTTCGAAAGGTTTTAGTGTGCATTTGATTTTTTTTAAAAGGAAAAGGGATTTGGGTGTTTTTGAGGTATGTCCTTTGTTGCGTTATTCATGGTTGTTTTATGACTTATTGAATTAATTTATTTAAGGACATTAAAGCTGTGAATATAGTTATGCCCAAGGTTCATGTGTGTTTTCTTTTGCTAGTATTGTTTTTAGATGTCGTGCATGAAACTTTTCTGTGGAAAAAACCATGCTGAATTATTTATCAGTGTTTCTTTTTTTAACAATGCAGTTCGTCTATTAAATGTCTGTAGGATGCAGTTGGTGTTTTGTTGTTGCATCATGGCGTGTTTGGTTTTAAAAATGATGTTTTGAATATTTTTCTTTTTGTGCGAACCCTTGATGCATTATTATGAAATGTTTTGTAGATTGTTCAAGTGTTTAAGTTGTTTTGTTAAATTATATGTGTAGTGTGTTGGGACTTGCTTCGTTGATTTTGGGCCGCGGGTGTCGAGACATCCTACATGTACATGCATAGGGTAAGACATATATATATATATATTCCCTCACTGCACATATTCCCTCATGGCGCGGGGAATATGTGCAATGCAACATGAGGTGTGTATATATATATGTATAAATGCATGTCCGTGTGCGCGCCAAGTGTCGGTTCGAGTGGTCATCGAGAATAATGACATGTTTGAGGTAGGTTTCCTATTCTTATGCCTTTAGTTTGAATTTCATAATTGCTTTCTTTCTTTGAAAATATGTTATATATATATAGGTTATATTTACATGTTATGAAATCTGGGTGCATTTTCTAATAATTTTTATGCATTCGTTTTGGAAAAAATGTAATGTATTACAAATGCCATTTGGACTTTCATAAATTAATTGCATCATTTTCAGAAATATTTCAAGCTTGGTTTTTATATGTAACATGTATATTGTTAAATTTGGATTTTGAAAAGGTTTTGAAAAGAGTTTAGATGATTATATGTTCAAAAATGAAAACTATTATTTGTGAAACCATAAAGCCTATTTGGACCTTTTGAAATGGTCTGTAAAATTGGAAAAACCCCTCCTAAGGAAAACCCATTTGGTTTTAGAAAATGACTTGTATGTTGAGTGTACGAATATGTCCATAATGTTGGGGCTTATGCTTTATGTAATGTGAAAGAGGGGAATACGCTTAAGAATGGAGTACAGTGGTGAGAAGTTTAGCGAGTTTTTAGGATAAAGAAAGTGTGATGTTCATTTCTTTTCTTTTGATAAAAGCTCACCACATTTTTGGAATAGAGAACAATAGTAATCCCGAGTATCTAGGTGGGTGTCCAGGACTAGTATGCTAGATGAAACGGCATGGGTTCATCCTTGTTTTTCTAGCAGGATTTACACAACAACACTAACTAAACATATGAATTTTCTGAGGGTCGTGGTATTCTAAGCCACATTTTTTTCTAAGGGTCACGGTCTTCTAAGCCACGTTTCACCGAGGTACGAGGTCTCTATGTTCCCAATTGTTCTGTCAACCTATAGGGATTACCCATGGTGCTCATTTGCGACGTGATACTTGTGATGTAACTTTCATTTCAGTTGTGTCATACTCGATGTCTTTTTGTGAAAACAATATTTTAATCCAAAATGATTTCTTTTCATTTGAAATGTTAATGTATCCTTGGAACCTATTTTGAAAATGTTGTGGGAGTGAACTGCTTTAATTGATAAGGCAAACTCGTTACATGAATTTGAAAAGAAGGAAAACACTATTTTATTATATATTATTTTTCAAACTGGCATGATTGGATTTCTTACTAAAGGAAGGGGCATAGGACGTGGTTATATTTTGGCATTCATACTGAGTATCTCGGTGCTCATTCCTACCTTAACATTCAGTTGTAGGTTTCAGTCTTGGATCGCTTTTGGGAGCGAGTGTGGTTTACGTTCCGTGTTGACCCACGGGGTCACCTGAGGTATGTCACGTCGCTTCTTTAATTATTTTTTTTCGCTGCCAAGTTGTTTGGGTTCTTATCCTTTATCTGTCTTCTTGTTTAGTTTATGTTTTTTTACCTTTATTATGGGCAAAACCGTTCCCACATGGTTTATTCGGTGGCCCGGCACTAGTTTCCAGCCCATGGGGATTGGGAATGCCCTTCGGTCCATGTCATGGACTAGGTCGGGCGTCGGGTCGAATGACGACCCGGCCTAGTTCGTGACAAAATGGTATCAAAGAAGGTTCTTGTTATTTGGGCTATCAAGTAGCCTGGTGATTAGGTGGGTTGAGACTCGATAGGTAGGTGCGGGAAGGACGTCATGAACCCTTTCCCATCCCGAGACTCGAGTTTCCTGGGGTAGTATGAGATTTGAGTTTTTCTTTTGCTAGTTTTGTGTGGATGATGGATGGCAAGGGAAGTGATCCTGTGTTACGCGACGAGCATGCATGGAGTAGAAACCCATGTACAGCCTGAGTGCACAGTTCAAGATACTTCTTGTGGTGCATTCCCGTTCGGAGCATTGTCTCCTAAACCATGATTCCGGGTTGGCATAGCCACTAGTCCCCTATTTTTGGAAAATTTGATGAGAGTTATGTTTGAACTTCATTTTGGTTGGTGTGAGTAGATCTCAAAAATGAAAATGGATTTTTGGTGAAGGTGATTTCAAAATGGAATATGGTTGTTGGAGTGGAAAATGGTTTTTTAAAAGGAAGACGTTTTGTAATTTAGAAATATGTTTCTTTAATGATAAGTGACTTTCTCCATTGGTTGGGAATTTGTGCTTTGTGCTTAAGGGTCTACTTTAGAAATGAGAAGTGTCTTGAATTGACCCTTGGTATTCCAATGAGTGATCACATACATTGAGGTGTGTATGTGGAAAGTGGGGAAATTGAGGATGTGAGTGGATGGGTTCTTGAGCTAGCACAGGGATATGTATGTGTGAGACTTCATGGGATATCAATAGTGGATATTTAAGTTGTTTTGTTTGCTGAAAACGGTTTTCAAAAAGGCAATTTAAATGTTTTGAAAGGTGAGTGAGAATTTTTTGAGCGTTCTCTTCTCGTGTTGGGTATTGTTTTCATGGTTTCTGGGTTTTGACATACTGAATTGTGGTTGGAATGGGGATTGAAGTGTGGAATTTTGATTTATGATTAGTTTTGACTCGGATTTGTGTCTCTTGTTTTTGAGTGTGCTACCCAGAAAAGTCCCAGAAATTTCTAGTGAGCCTCTTTTAGATGTTGGTTCTACCCAGGCTCTTAGCAGGGTGGTGGAATTGAATTCTTTTCGGTTGTTGTTCATATTCCATGCTGATCATGATCTATCAAAGGTAGCGGAATGTCTTGGTGAAATTGTTGGTGTTTTCAGGTTATTGGAAACTCCCAAAGCTAAAAGAGTCCGTGTTGGTTCAGGTCCATTTGAAGGTGCAACTTGGAATTGGTGGAGGAGATAATCCTAGCGTCGTTGCATGATGGTATGTCTTGGAAGGTGTTTAGGACCACTCTCATTTGATGGTTTATATTTGTGTAAGTGAACGTAAGGAAAGCAACAAGGCTCGTGAGTGTCCAGCAAGGCCAAAGAATAGTGAAGGCCTACATTGGGCATCTCAAGATGTTGGTTTCCTTTTCTCTAAAGATAACACTACGGAATCGGTTAAAATTTCTCTTGTGTGGGGTCTTCGTCTATTGATCAAGGACCGGTTCCCTTTTGGGTTTGGGATGGTTCGCCATTCTGTGAGAGCGAGCTGGAGGAACCCATCTCAGACATGTTTTATCGTCAATTCCATCTTCTATTAGTCCGACCACTCTCTTCTTCACTTCTTTTATGGCTAGTTTGGGTACTTTATGTCGCCTCACTATCATCCATTGAAGACTTGCTGTCGGTGTGGCTGTTTGGGAAACTTAGAGAGGTTCTGGTAGCGGCAACGTCAGAAAGAGTCTCGACTAACAGATGTTAGCTCTTGACTATGGGGCAGTAGATGCTTCAAGACATCAGAGCTCCATCCACAGGTCTCGGAATGAAGCTTTTCAAGTAGTTAGGAATCGTTGGGTGTAGGGCACCTTGGTCTAATTTTTGTCTCCAATGCGGAAATGGGGACGATCTAAATTTCCCTGTTGCAGCTCTCCCATCGTTGAAGGTTCTATTTTGACGTAATAGGCGTAAAGGTCTCATTTCCTCGTTGTACTCTTTATTATTTGATCACCCTACTACGGTTGTAAGAAGGAGTGGTGATCTCGTCTTTTTTTAATTCCAGTAGTTGGGCCTCCTCAAATGTGACCTGTTTTGTTTTAGTACATACTCGTTTTGGAGATGCTCATCTCTTGTGGAAATGATGAGTCATGGTTATGTCCGTTATTTGGTAGAATTCTTCTGTGGGTATTCTCATGTCTAATGGTTTATGGACGGTTCTTAAATGGTGGGGAGACCCCCCATGAATCTTGCCATGCCTTCTTCGAGGTTTGGTCTATGTGGCGGTTTCTTCTTGGATCAAGTTAGCAGTTCCAGAGTTAGCCCATGCTAATAGTCTCAATGTCGGTTTTGCTAGTCGGGTTCTTGTGGTGGGGAGAACCCTCCTCGTATCCTGATGGGTCTTCTCTTTTTAGTTTCCCTCAGAGTTGGTTAGGTGTGACTAATGGAGTGAAAATTCATGTCGAGTTCGTGATCTAGTTGGCCTTGTTCAATTTCAAACTCGAGTTGATTCCTCATTTGGATGGGTGACTTTCTGGGGGCAGAATGTTTTTGTGGTGGTGAGAATTGTCACACCCAAACATTTAAGATAATATTATTTTATTATTTCATCATATTTTGATATTTTCTATCATGTTGCGGGCGAAGCCTGTTTGAAAATTTTGCATTTTGTTGATGAATGAATGCTTCGCCATTGATATCGTCCGGTGCATGGCGTGGCGTATTCAAAACTACACGACTTTGCCAGGGTCTCCGTGCGGCCTGCCTCATGTTCAAGGAAAATCTATAAAACCGGTTTTAATAATGTATTTTAATAATTATAATAATGGTAACTATTATTATTAGTATTATTTTCCCCATGTTTATTAATATAGGGTTGTTATAATTAAGTTATTAATATTAACTTTCTATTAATTTTGTAAAGTATATTAAGTTTGTTAATATCATATTAAGTTTATTATAATTTTTATTATGATTAATAATAATAATAATACTATTGTTTAGTTTATAATGATTATTATTAAGTTATTATTATTGGAGTTTATTAAAATACATATTAAGTTTTATTATTTTTATTATTTATTAAATTTTTTTTTGTTTTTTTGTTTTTTTCTTTTATTTTATTTTCTATCTTATTTCTTATCATTTTTTTCTTTCCCTTTCTTTTATTGTTTTTTTTCTTCTCCTTGAGGTTCGTCCTCCCTGTGCGTCATGCATAGTGCCCCCCCACCTGTTTCTTTTCCTCCCCCTCGACCCGCTGTTTTCTCCCCCTCAAGCCGAAGCTGCGGCAGACGCCCCCCTCATCTGAATCCCTCCGGCGCGGCGGACCTTCACGCGACCTCCCTCCTTCCTTCGGTGCGGCAGACCTTCACGTGACCTCCCCTCCTTGTTCTCGCACAAACCTGACCAGCGGCCTTCCTCTCGGCCGCTCTCCCTCCCGCGGCTTGCCTCCGGCGACACGCACCATCATATCCATACCCTCTTCCGGCTCGCCTCACACTGCGCCCCTCTTCCGACTCGCCTCGCACCGGCCCCTGCTACCCGCCTCGCACTGAACCCCAATGCGCTACCCCCACTGGTCGAGGGGCCTATGGCGTGCCTCCCTCCTCTGGTGAGCATCGCTCCATCCGACGGGTGACCTTCTTCCGGTGAACCCTCTCTTCCCCTAGGGTTTGGTTCTTTATTTTATTTTATTTTATTTTTTTGGAGTTTTTGGTCTTGAGCGTGGTGGATGTTATACATAGGGTTAATTGTTGATAATTGTTTTGATTCTGTTGATTATTTTGGGTCTCATGCAGTGCGATTGACGTGCGATGGAGTTTGCGCACTGCGTTTGTGATGTTTGGACACCGATGTAAGTCTTTTATTCCGCTGTTGTTTTTCGCATGGTCCGTGATAATTAATTTGTGACTTGCAATGATTAGTATAATTTTATTTATGTGGAATTTCATGAAGTTGAGTTTTTAATGAGAAAATTTGGTATTTTGTGTGTGAAAATTTTATTGTGTTTATTGGGTGGATTATTTTACTTGCATAAATAAACTCGGTGTTTTGTGGTCGATCCGTTTGGTGTGAAACTAGTTTTAAAGAAGTGTTGTATGCCTTTAATATTTTACAACATGTTTGTATATAATATGGTGTGTTTTTTAGGAAAACTCATGTTTTGTTATTTTTTGTTAATTTATAAATCATGAAGTTGGTTATTTAAAATTTTGTAAGTGATTCAAATGATGTTTCAAAAGGTTTTAGTGTGCATTTTATTTTTTTTAATAAGGAAAAGGGATTTGGGTGTTTTTGAGGTATGTCCTTTGTTGCATTATTCATGGTTCTTTTATGACTTCTGGAATTGATTTAATTTAGGACATTAAACCTGCAAATCTAGTTCTGCTTGAGGGTCGGGTGTGTTTTCTTTTTCTAGTACTATTTTTAGCCGTCGTGCATGAAACATTTCTTTGAAAAAAAACATGCGGAATTGTTTATCAGTGTTTCTTTATTTTAACTATGATGTTCGTCTATTAAATGCATGTAGGCTGCAGTTGGTGTTTTGTTGTTGCATCTTGGCGTGTTTGGTTTTAAAATGATGTTTTGAATGTTTTTCTTTTGGTGCGAAACCTTGATGTGTTATTTTGAAATGTTTTGTAGATTTTTCAAGTGTTTAAGTTGTTTTATTAAATTATATGTGTAGTGCGTTGGGCCTTGCATCATTGATTTTGGGCCGCGGTGTTGAGACATCCTACATGTACACGCATAGGGTAAGACATATATATATGCCCTCTTTGTACATATTCCCTCATGGCGCGGGGAAGATGTGCAATGAAACTTGAGGTGTGTATATATATATGTGTATCAATGCATGTGCGTGAGCGCGCCAAGTGTCAGTTCGAGTGGTCGTCATGAATAAAGACATGTTTGAGGTAGGTTTCCTATGCATATGCCTTTAGTTTGAATTTCATAATTTCTTTCTTTCTTTGAAAATATTTTATATGTATATATATGTTATATTTACATGTTATAAAATCTGGGTGTATTCGCTAATAATGGTTATGCATTTGTTTTGGAAAAAATATAATGTATTACAAATGCCATTTGGACTTTCATAAATTAATTTCATAATTTTAAGAAAGAGTTCAATCTTGTTTTTTTATATGTAACATGTAGATTGTTAAATTGTGATTTTTAAAAGGTTTTGCAAAGAGTTTAGATGATTATATGTTCAAAAATGAAAACTATTACTTTTGAAACCATAAAGCCTATTTGGCCCTTTTGAAATGGTTTGTAAATTTAGAAAAAGCCCTCCTAAGGCGAACCCCTTGGTTTTAGAAAAATACTTGTATGTTGAGTTTACGAATATGTGCCTAATGTTGGGGCTTATGCATTACGTAATGTAAAAGACGGGAATGCGCTTAAAGAGGGAGAACAGTGGTGAGCGGTTTAGTGAGTTTTTAGGATAAAGAATGTGTGATGTTCATTTATTTTATTTTGATAAAAGCTCACCACCTTTTTTAAATATAGTACAATGGTAATCCCGGGTATCTGGGTGGGTGACCAGGACTAGTACGCTAGATGACACGACATGGGTTCGTCCCAGTTTGTCAAGCAGGATTGACGCAACAACACTAACTAAACATATGAATTTTCTAAGGGTTGTGGTCTTCTAAGCCATGTTTTTTTCTGAGGGTCGTGGTCTTCTAATCCATGTTTCACCGAGGTAATAGGTCTCTAGGTTCCCACATGTTCTTGCTACCTATAGGGATTACCCATGGTGCTCATTTGCGACGTGCTTCTTGTGATGTAACTTTCATTTCAGTTGTGTCATACTTGAGGCCTTTTGTGAAAACCATATTTTAATCCAAACATAATTCTTTTCATTTTAAATGTTAATGTATGCTTGGAACCTATTTTGAAAATGATGTGGGAGTGAAATGCTTTACTTGATAAGGAAAACTCATTACTTGAATTTTAAAAGAAGGAAAACACTATTTTATTATAAATTATTTTTCAAACTGGCATGATTGGATTTCTTAATAAAGGAAGGGGCATAGGACATGGTTATATTTTGGCATTCCTACTGAGAATATCGGTGCTCATGCCTACCTCACCTTTCAGTTGCAGGTTTCAGTCTTGGATCGCTTTTGGGAGTGAGGGTGGTTTACGTTCCGTGTTGACCCACGGGGTCACCTAAGGTATGTCACGTCGCTCCTTTAATTCTTTTTTATCGCTTCCAAGTTGTTTGGGTTATTATCCTTTATTTTTCATCTTGTTTAGTTTATGTTTGTTTACCTTTGTTATGGGCCAAACCTTCCCCGCTGGTTTATTCTGTGGCCCGGCACTAGTTGCCAGCCCGTGGGGAACGGGAACGCCCTTCGGGCCATGTCGCGGACCGGGTCGGGCGTCGGGTCGAATGACGACCTGGCCTGGTTCATGACAATGATGGTAGTGAATGAGAATTAATTTCCCATAATACTATATTACCACCCATACTGGTGCATAATATACACTTTTTTGTGGGAATATATACTTGAGGATATTATGATATATTTATATTTCACACATAAACACAAAGAGATAATGTTTACAAATATTTATTTTGAGTATTATAGGGGAAGAATCCATATCATGCATTCAGTAGTTCTGTTCATGAACATTCAATTCTAGTAGGAATAGGCTATCAATGCTTCATTATTAATTAGTACGCACCTGAATCCATTCTTTAAATCATCATTTTATACATTGAAAAGTTCCCAATTGTGGGTATAATTTGTGCTCGTGATGTAATATGCCTATTTTTAAACTCCATGAAGATTTTATCACATTTATTATTATCAAAAAACATGAATCCATTCTAATTTAGTTTCGTTAGAGTTTTTGACAATAATGATAATATATTCCAAAATTTAATGATAATACTCAGACAATCTAAAGAAAACATTGATATCTCTCACCGATATTGGTCCAAATCATATATTAATTAATTCTATGATTAAAGGGTATATAGATATCACAAAACTTTTCATTATATGATCAATGAATGAGAGTAAATACAACCTAAACACAAATTTTCTTTAGATTTCATAAATACTCTCCTTGTTGAGGTCATTATCATTGTTCTCAAATGATCCATAATCCCCCCCTTACATTTAGAGTATAATATAATATCTTATAAAAATACTACAACATTTTAGTCAAGGTAATCAAAAAATACTCTATTAATAATTTCCATAATTATTTCTAGTTATTCATTGATTTTTATTGGAATTACTTTTAACTCACACTTCCCATACATTTTAAGGATGAAGGTCTTGGGGATAAAATCCTCATTTTCACTCACAACATAATATCGTGCCTGAAGATCCTCTTCAGAGATTTATTGGGGTCTACATAGTTG
Organism: Viscum album; assembly: GCA_963277665.1. Taxonomy (NCBI): domain Eukaryota; kingdom Viridiplantae; phylum Streptophyta; class Magnoliopsida; order Santalales; family Viscaceae; genus Viscum; species Viscum album. The sequence continues at coordinate 1,647,223,997 of OY728145.1, forward strand.
ATAGAACAATTCATCAATTAGTGGGATGGGATACTTGTTCTTTTTCATGATCTTTTTTATATAAAAATAATAAATTCAATGTAGCATTGACACATCCTTCTTCATCAACATTAGGAGAAGGGAATGCCATGGTGAGGCATATGGGTGTATGAACTCTTTATCCGGGGTGTCCTCTAGCTCATTATTTATCTCCTCATATTCCACAACATCCTCTATATAATGTGCCTTTGATATTTTCAATTTTATAAGTATAAGATAATTTTAAAATATATCATCTTAGTGATGGGGAATAATAATAAATTTTTAAGGAATCACGTCAATATATTCCATCACAATTGGTATCCCTCAAAGAAGATTCTTTCCTTAGACTCAATAATATTAGATGAATATAATTTCTCATAGGTAAATAACAAACATTATTGAGATTTTTTCATTAAATAATATTCATCATCATCCCTTCTCTCATTCAAAATGAGAGTATGATTAATTATATATTGAATGATTTCATTATCGCAAACATTTATGCTGGATTTATGTTAAAAAATCTAATAATTTATGTTTATTTTATTAAATAGGACTATTAAGAGTATCAAAATGATCGTTGGGATGTTCAGCATATAAATTTTCACTGGGGATGGGTTATTAACTTCAAAATAAATATTTTACACAATTTTAATTTCAATCTATAGAACTAATCAATGGACTTTAGTCATGTTTGAATAGTTTTAATAATCATATTTTATTCGAGGGAATTCATATAACCAAAACAAAATAATATGTTCACTTTTATTCAATGAATGACTAGTGTACTCATCACCCCATCGATGTCTACATCCACCTATGTGTCTTTAATAGTATAATCATTCCCTTTCTTCCATGGATGTTTTCAACACTCTTTTTCTCTTACCTTCCTTTTCATTGATCATTTGTTTGACAAGTATCCAACTTTTTTATAATGTAATCATTCGTAAATATTCAAATGGTTGAATGGTGTATTCCACCCATCCATTACCTCACGAGGTTTCTCATTTTTATAAATACTATATTGTCACCCTACCATCCCATACATAAATTATTCCCTCTACCCCATTATCCAATTTAAAATGTTCTTCTTTCCACAAACTAGAAAAGTCCATTGTTTAAATTTCCTCAATCCAAATATAACACCATAACTACACCAGATTTAATATCAACATTCCAATACATATCCCTATGACACCCTTGATACTTTTTGATACTTTTGTCAACTATATGTAACATACATAAATTAACATATATTTATCAACTTATCAGATAACCATGTATTTTTGATAACTTAGTTTTATTCAACTAAATAAGTGTTAAACATTACATTCAAGGGTAATAAAAAATATAGATGTGTATTATGAACGTATTTTTAAGTTTTATTTTTATTAGAAAATGTATTAATAATCTTTTTCTTGTGTAAATAAAATCCCATTACATTTTATGTTTCAGTTTTTGTGGAAATAATTTTTCAGAAAAAATATTTCAGGAATTCCTTCAAAATTATTACATTTATCCCTTCCTCAGGATTAATATACATAATAAATGTATACCACTGATCAATATATCCTTCAATTTTAAAAACATTCAATATGAAATTTTACTAGTCATAAAATATAAATAAGACGAAGAAAAATTTAATGAAGTTGATCAATTGGTCTATGATACAATGATCAAATGTGATATTAAAATTTAGAGGCCGTATTCTATATAATGGTCTCAAGGAAATTTTATTCGTTCTTATAATAATTTCATCACTCATAATAATTTATATTTTTATTAATATTATGATTAATGTGATGGTGTATCATCAAAATGTTGTCAATTTAAGTTACTATTAGGTAGGGATTATCATTTGGTAAGTTAAAACATTTCTCTTCACATTGGTTGTTTACTCAATTCTCCCCATTTCCAACCATTGGGTAGAAAAAAGGAAAAATTATGGATGATACTTTTTATAATATTAAAAACATCTATATGATTCAAATAACATTACTTTTATTTCATATTAATGACATGTATTTTATTAACTTATTGATTTATAGACATCAACATAGGTTATCAATGACATATTTCTTAACACAAAACCTTATTGGATTTTTGTTCCCTCAATAATGATTTTTAGTAATATTTTGAATTAAAAAAATCATATCCATGGGGAGTGTCAAACCAGGCATACCACAAGACCCATTTCATGCACAAGTTCCCAATCAAGTATCGCTCAATGTAGTGTTTTTAGTTGTTATCCATTGGTACATTTGTCCCATAGTAACAACCCCTTATTGTATTCAGTTTGGGATATATTTTCATTAAAACCACATAATTGATACTTTATGAAATAGGTTTTAAAACTTTTTTTTAGTATTATCCATATGGATATCATTATTTTTTCCTAATTCTAATCTGAAAAATATGTAATCATTCCTCTAATAAAGATGATGAAGTCCCTTTTATTTATTATACATTAATTCATTATTTATTACTTAGTAATACAAATAATACAATCAAGATGATAATTATGTTTAGTTTATTTGATAAATAGGTACATAACATAACATCCTGAATAGCATATACAAAAAAATTATTGAAATCATCATTAATATAGTTATATAAATCATTGATCCTTTTAAAATACATTGGATAACAAGGGGAATTACATTATAAATGTGTGATCAAAAAGTCACATTATGGAAATAAAAAAATAATAACAAGAAGATTATATTACCTGTTTGACAAAAGGAATATCAATGTGACACAAATTAATGGTGGGGAGAATAAACATCAGATAAAAGGCATGATATTGCATGATAACATTATGTTAATATGGGAAAGTGGAAACATCATTAAGCATTACATCATAATCATATGTCATGGATAACCTAGAATAAATCATTACCTGGTTGAAAAAGTATAATGTTAGATTATTTTCACTCTATAATCCAATTAATTATATCCTATGAGACAAAAAATTACCCATTACATTGATCGCTATATAATTTTTATGTAAACAAGTCACTTATATATCATATACAACAATAGGTTTTTTACATAGATTAGTCCACATAAGATCATATTTCATTAAATTTAATTTCATAATCAAGTAGTGTGAAACACATATATATAATTACCACAATAAGGAGTATATGTATGTCTAGGTGAATACCGTTGAGTGGAAATCTTAATGGTATTTAAAGTACCATATTTATTTTGGAAAAAATCACTACAAAATTTCATCATCATAATAAAAGTATTAAATGATTCAAAAAATTGTTTAATAAGATACAAAAGGGTCTACAATCATAATTACATCAAAGGGTAATACATGGATTGTGGAAAACATATCCAAACATTAGTAATCTGAAATAGATGGCATAAAATGAAGTGGATGATTTAATAATGTGTTGAAAGACTGAATCCATTACCTTTTTAGGGTGATTAAAAATGTTTAGGAGGTGTTAAAAATTAGACTGGGAACCATGGGAAGAATATGTCTTGAGTAAGGAAAAATTTGGATATTCTCCAAGGCTTTTTGGTTAATAGTTTGGGGAGATTGGGTGGGTGTTAATTGAAATGTATTGTAGATCTATTTATTATTTATCAATCATACAATTCCAAATCTATATAATAATGTAATAAAAAACTCCAAAACATACAATGGTTTTTTTCCAGAGGTTTCTACCAAAGGGTATTTATTTCCATTACTTGATAATAAATAGATCATAACTCATTAAAAAATTATACATGGTGATGTAAAAGTGATTCATGTTTATAAAGTAATAATTTATAAGTTTTAAAATAGGATTTAGGTTCTAGAGGATTAATAAATCATATAAAATACCTTAAAATTTTCATTTTTTAATGTGTAAAAATATTTTTTGACTTATACACCTTTAATAGAATTTATTAAATAACTTTAGTGTCATTATGATGTCATAATACATAGTGAATATTTATACACTTTTTATTTTTTACCCAAAAATCACCAATCATGGAAAATTAGGAAAAAATAAATTTGGGATAAATTTTTTAAAAAAAATATAATTCTAGAAATTATATTTATTTTATCAAAATAATTTTATAAACGTCTGATTTTCTACATTTAAAAAATGATTTTAATTTTTTTTGTGAAATGATGGATTTTTTTACAATAATATCTTTTAAAATATTAAAAAATTTAATTTAATTTTATAAAAAATATTTAATCACATATATGTGATTATATTTTTAATGTAATTATTTAATTAAAATATGATTTATTTAAAAAATAAATTATTTCATAAAAATGTATTCCTTATGTAATATTACATATTACCTAAAAATAACATTTGTGTTTCATAATACAGAAATCAAAATCAATTATAATGTATCAATAATAATAAATAATTATAACTTTTATTATATTTATTCAACAATATACATAATCATATAATTAGGTAAATTATTATATGCCATTTTTCCACAAGAAAAATCACATGAGTAAGGGGCACAAGGGTGATACTTTCATGGGGTGTCTTTAGGTACGTGGTTTGGGCCATGATCTTTATGAGCATGAAAAATTCATGTAAACAAGTTTTATCATGATTTTTTTCAATGTCAGCTAGGAATTGTAATAATGAACATTAAATTGATGATATATCCCTAGGAAGATCTGAAAATTGGGATTCATATAGTACAATCCAACTAGTAGAGTGCGACGCATTCATTTTTCTTGTCAATTGGATTTATCAACACCTATTTTTAATCTAATAATATGACCAATGATCAAAAATGGTATTATAAATGGTAATGATTATTAATAGTTAATAAAATTGGATAGGATATAATAAAACAAAATAAATACATGTTTGTTATATAATGAAAATACATAATATGATATTTAATTCAATCACGATGGGATATTTAATTATAGATGTTTGGGTAATTTGAAGTATCATAAGTCCATAGACATATGTTTTTTATTTCCCCAATGATTTGAATATTAAATATTTTAAGTGTCAATATTCAATGTAATTGGGGATTAATAAAATTTATTGGGATGTTGGTGAAATACCCACATATTGTTATAGTTTATTAAAAAAATATCCTTCATAGTTTTGGTATTGCAGTTTCTTTAAAGGGTATGTTTCTTATAATTGTGGCTAAGTACGGGAAAATTTCTCCATATGAAAAATGAGTTTGTATCCATTTTATATTATATTTATTTATACAATAATATTTATCCTATTAAAAAATATAAAACAATTTTATCTATTATGATAAACTTAAATGAGCACAAGTAACAGATTATAATCCCTACGAATATTTAGTTAATTTTTTATTATTCACCGAGATTAAAACTATGTAATTAAATTGCATTAATAGTCTAAATTATATGTCGAATTTTCTCATGACACGAATCATGGTCTAGAAAAACTACCCTAGGTTCCATCGACAACATAATATAAAAAAATTCATTTTAATTATAAAAAAACTACAATCATCGTAATTATAAAATTGTATGAATATTCTCATTAAAGAATATATTGGTCATCTAATACTTGGCATATAATTGGGGAGCTATAATAGGATCCAAAATTCACATAATAATTATATTTTAATCCATCAAATGAAAATAATAGACAATAAAACACAATATATTATATTCATTAAAGAACATTTTGTCTAATAAATTCCTTATAATAAGATTTTATCTATATTAAATTAATTCTTATATTTATTTTTATGTTAATAATTTTATCCAAATTATCAAATATATAACTATTTGGATGAGAAAAAATTAGTCATATGATTGTTTTTTATGTATTTTAAAATGAAAATGATTTATAAAAAATCTAAAATTTCTGTATAGTTAAGAATAATCTATGATAAAATTAGTTGTTGATAAATCCTCTCATAAATGTGTCATATTTATAGTATGACCGAAACATATGCATTCTTATAATTCCTCATCATCATTTTTTATTTCTAAATAAAATAACTTATATTATTTTTGTATAAACCCCTAAAAGATTAAAAAAATAAAAAACCCACAATAACCTTATAAAAAAATTCAATAATAAATCACCACCAACCGATAAAAAATTCATATCAAAATTCAAGTATTCAAGCACATGAATCCTCAACATTTATAAAACAACAATTCAACAGTCACTAAAATTCCACTCTACAAACACAAGTAAACATCACCACTATTTTAGATATTTTTTCACATTAAAATGAAACCTCCATTAAGATAAAAATAATCATTTTCATATTCCCTAAAAATCCTAGGAAACATCTAGTTAAATGAGATTTGAATGGGGAAAACCCACAAATAGAAAATTCAAAAACCATATAATTATGTAAAAAATCATACTCGAAACCAAAAGGTGACATCTGGAAAGAGGAAAAACCATGATTATCTAAACAAAACATAAAAATAGTGGGGGAACCACCTAGGAAGATGAATATGACACTAAATGATATTTATAGAAATTTTTCAATCGAGGGGCTCCCCTTGAATCTTTTGTCAAATTTTTTTTTCACTATCTTTGTTTTCAGAACCATGTATATCTTACAATCAATTATATAGTTGAGTATCATGGTTTGGGTAGAAAAGAAACAGATAGATTATGTGGTGACTATGATAACTAAAATCACAAATAATAATTCATGGACATGTTTTATAACTATACCCATGTGATGAAAACACAAAACAATAGATGTAATTGAAAAACACAATGCATCAAAAGAGTTATATAAATAAAAAAATGAATGAAAAAAATTTAATGAAACTATCTATGTAACCACATTAACAATGTAATTTGAAGACCAAAATAAGTGATAAGGTTCCATAATAATTATTGTATCCAATACAGAAGAGAGGTTATTTTGGATGGTACGATAACAATTACTAAGGTCAAAGTATATAATAATATTGAGATTATGTATTGTTGAAATATTTTCCATATTCTAATTAATATAAATACATTAAAATATTTTTAAAATAAAACACCATTGTAATTATTCTTATGAACAAATAATACCATATGAATTTGGATAATGGATTTGGAGACAATATTTCATTATAAGATATTATGAAAACACAATAATGATATAAAACATGAAATATAAATTTATTTACTAAAATAAAAATTATTACTAAACAAGATGAATATATCTTAAAGAGATGAAAAGAAATCCATGATAAATTGAGAAAATAATTAAATAAGAATCTATACAATTTTGAAATAATCAAAATTTAAGTGTGTAAATATTTAAAATAGAATTTTCTTGAAATTTAATGTATATAGAATACCATTAATATGTTTTAACTAATAAATATAATTAATTTCATTATAAATGACCCTAATTAGTTTGATAGGGATTTGTATAAACTTCTAGAGAAATAAACACTAATATATTTTTTATTGTTTTTAATTTATTGAATATTGTAATAATGAAATTATAAAAAAAGTGGTAATAGATTGTAAATTAAAATGATGATTTATATATAAATAAATTATGATAAATATACCATAAATATCTTGTATATCAAAGATAATGCTTAAATTATGAGTGTGAATACGTGGTTGATAGGGAATATAACCTAGAGTAAGGAATGATTGGGAATTCCCACTTATGAACATTGTAATATATAAACAATAAATCAAAAGGGAATTTAGAGTATATGTAATACACCAAGAATGAGGAAAACATGTATGTCTTCAATACTACATATATAATACATATAACAAATGAAAAATAATAACATTTTAATTAAAAAACTTATTTTTATTTGGAAGAATATCTCAATCCTGGAATCTTGAGGAGATTCTAATGTCCACTACTTTTAGGAATAATAAAATGCTCATTATTGTTAATATTCATCAATTACATTTAACTGTTAATTTTATTATTATTATTATTATATTTAATTAATTTTTTTCATGTATTATCTATTTATGAGATTTATATCTCATTATTTTTTTAATTTAACAAATATCTGTTCATAATTGAAAAATATTATTTATATTAATAGTAAAGATTGATGGTCCCTATGAAATAGTATCATTTATTTATAGTGGTTAAGATTAGTATGTTCATATCAATTTAGTAGCGTGGGAGTCAAACAGTTCTATATAGTGAGAAAATTTATATATTTCTCATTGGTAATAAGGATTTAAAAACATTAATTTACTATAATGAGTCAACTTCATTATTATTAATATAAATAGTATATAATTTTTTTGTATCATATGAACAAAATTTTATTATTAATATTATATATATTAAAAAAACAAAATCAGTCATTTATATAATGTGGGAAAATAATACATTTTCTTTCACATGGATAGTATAAAACATTCACTGGAGAACAAAATTTCTATGAGTGTTTACTCGAAGGGGAGAATTAATATATAATTCATATTCCTAAAAAATATTGTAGTATAATATTAATTTAGTTATGAAATTATTAGGGTAAGATTATTTAAAGAAGGTGTAAGAGGAAAATATGGAGAAAATGACATTCCATTTCTAATTCCATGACATAGATAATGTATAGTGTTTTGAGAAAGGGTCTAAAAAGATTTTTATTTTTGTTAGAACATATACTTTACAGTTTGTCGATGATTCATAAGAAATGATTAGAGTAGTTATTTTTCATATGAATTCCTTTTGGGAGTGAAGGTGAATTGGTGGGAAAAGGGTGTATGTATATGCATGGAAGAGTTTTATCATTGAAAAAAATATCGATTACATTTTTATTTAGTATCATTAATATGAATTGTGTGGATTTAATTAACGATTAATATTTTTTTATAATATATTTTTTTCATCTCATTCAAACACATTAAAAATAAAATTGATAATTTGAAATATTTTATTATATATAATGAATGAAATTTGTTGAGTGAAATAATTAAAATATAGAATTATAAAATTTATTTAATTCGTTAAGAATTTTTTTATTATTTTTAAAATATATAATTTATGAAAACATATTATATTAAATACTTAAGAATATTTTTTTGATATATTAAAATTTTTGAAACCCATTTCTATCATTAAACAAATTCGACATAAAGAATTATTTTATTATTCATATCAAATTGACATTTTTAGAATAATAAAAAATTAATGCTATTTTAATTTTGGTATCACAGATCTTAAATGTTGTCTGTTTTATAATGTATCACATATAAATATATGTTTCATATAATATCATACCACTGATTGGAAAAATTATTATCATGAATAAAAACGTTAATTCATTCAAATAATGATAAATTTTTTATTTTTTATTCTAATTTTATTAAATGGTTGATAATTAATTATTTATATATATCAAACTGTATATTTAATATTTATAATATATATTTTACTTTTTATACATTAATTACTTATGATAAATAATGTAATTAAAAAATATTTTTTAATTGTTATATAAAGATTATCACTTTGGTTGATTACATCATTTATAATAACATAACCGATAATTGCTGAAATATTCCAAAATGAATATATATTTATAATTATATATCCATTAAAATAATATTTTACTTGATATGGGCCTTGTATATTTTATGATTACTTGTATACACCATGTTCAATAATGGTAGATTATTTTAAAAATAACTCTCAAAGAAATAAAATCTATTTGTAGAATCATTTAACTAAAATATACCACATTAATAATATTATATTCATTTTATTTAATGATTTCATAATTTGTTATTATATTTTTATTATAATATTTTTATCATTGTTTCCAAAATAAAATTTAAAATTCATTATGAATCACATATATGAAACAAAATTATTTGTTTTCATGTATTCAAAAAATGTAATAACTAAAATATGATCGTAAAATTTTAATTTCTATTAGAAATTAAAGAAAACAACTATTTATTTTTTATGTCAGGGAAAAATGTTTTTTTTCAAAATTAATCAATGTTCTATCATCACTACTAATTTAATTTCATGCCAGTTATTTTTTGTTTTATCTATCCAATGAATAAATGTGATGATATTAAAATATATCGAACTCTCAACATTATTTCTCATTATAAATAACCCTTATTATAAGATAAAATTATAGAAAAATTCATTTATGTCAATTTGGATTCATGGTGATCATTTTAGTAGAGAAAACCGTTTTTTTTTCGTTTACACTGTATTTGCAATAATAATTTGTTTTTATAAATATACCTTTAAATTATTAATTTAATGATACTTATAATATGGAATTTTGAATTTTACGTAAACTACGTCAGTTATAAAAGCTCAAAAATTGTCACCATTCCTTCTTTTTGGTATATCACCTATAGTATTATAGAGTCATTTATGATTGTGTCTAACAGCTTGTAATTGAAAATATTAATATTTGTGTCACCCCCTAGATTAATCAAACATGAACATGATATAAATTATCTCTATGACTAAAATACACTAAAATTTACTTCATTATACCATCCGGGATCCCCTTCCTGCATATATTTTTTTTGGTAATTCTATCACTGATTTCATTTCCTTATATAATATCCATTCTATATTATTTTAGTCATAATATTATATTCATGTGTTCGATTCATTAATAAAAAAATATATTTATCATTCATAGTCGGCATGGAACATGTCACCGTATCCTTATATGTTGAAAATAAAAGGACACTAATTATATCTGAAGTCTTGGGGGTTTTACCTTAATGAAATGTTAATTTTTATTTTTTAAATTTCATTTATAAACAAGAGTGCCCCTAAAAAATATTGAAATATTATCTTCATATAGTGCATCTATATCATCTTCAGTTTTTTTAAAAAAAATTCAAAAAAATTAAATCCACATCATCTTGTTACACATAATTGAAAAAAATTCAGAATTAGTAATTCATTAAAATAAATTTATTACATTGTCTTTTATCTTTTAAAAATAGAATTGTTAATAAAATAAAATATTTTATTAGTATCAAATTTCATATGATATATAGTTATGGTCACTTTACTCCATCTATAATATCCGAATGTGATGGACAACATCTATAAGTTAATAATTAATATTTATAAATATAATTAATTTTTTTTAAATTTTAAATGATTGAGTTTTCATTCCCATTGAATTGGACGTTGTTTTTTATAGCATGTGTTAGGGAAGTATTTTTATCCATCAAGGTAATAATATATTTATTAATCGTTGTTAACTATACAAATATAATAGAACATAATAAGATTAAAATTTTTATTTCATGGGTTCTTTTAATTTTAAAATCTTTATACAAAACATGTGTGATCAGAAAAATTATTCTATCTAATATAACATGTCTCTAAAAAATAAAAAAAAAATAAGATTTCATATATATTGAATATTATTTTTGTTTTGGGTTATATATTTTTTCTTCATCTACATCAAATTTATATCCAATATTCCTAGTGAAACTTGTAGACATTCATGAGGTTTTATCATATCGTTTAATTATCATATTATTGTTATCTAAGGATATTTCTGAGAATTAAATTTAAAATTCATTTAGAAATTCTTTAATAAATCGATTCAGGTATCATATCCTTGTGGTAATTTATTTTATTAGAAAAAAATCATTTATCCCAACACATATGATTTAAATTTTTAGTTATCTCAGGTTACTACATATAAAAATAAACATTATAATGTATTTTAATATATTAAATACATAATAGTATGATATATAACATCATTATTCCTAAAAAATTATACTTATTCCACATGTAGAATTCATAAATATTTCATCATTAAATAGGGAAATAATTAATTGAAACTGTTAATACACTTAAGAAAATGTATCATATAGTGGAAGATAAAATGACCAAAATAATCTAGATGGTAAACTAGTGAAAATATAAAATATAAAAAATAACATGAACATAAAATAGACATAGGAGAGAAATATAATAAACAATACTATTGGATAGAGTATAATAATAAATTATATCGTAAAAATGGAATATATAATATCATACATCATTATCATGATATTGTGTCTGTCTAACAAGATATCATAAATAAAAGTGTATGTATACACAGAATTCCCATGATTGTTTTATCATGAGTTCTAAAGGACAAATGAGAACACATTCAGGATTAACATATCACTAAATCTCATCTCATTTATTATAATATACATTTGACATTCTAAAAATAAAAATAATAATTAGTTATTTATATGTATAATACCTAAGATAATCATCCCATAAAACCTAATTGTACATTGGGGAGAGATTTCAATCATGAACAATCAAATACTATGTTCAATTTCATTGACAAAATAAATGTATGGATAATCATTAAAACACTTTTTAATTTTCATGGATTCACTAAAATAAAATTTCATAAAAATAATAAATTATCCTTATTAAAATAATTTGAATATAGATAACTATATTGATATGTATCAATACAGAATCATAGGTATTGAAATCTATGTGTACCCTATTAAATTATTAAATGGATATATATGATATAAATTTTGAAAAATAATTTGACAAAATTATTCCTATCATATTAGATGATAAGTATTGAAAAATGAAGTGGCGATTCAATTAGATCGTTAATTTAACACTTCTAAAATATAATAGATATATATAAATTGGATTAGTGAATCAGGAGACGGTTTTGGAATTTTAATACCTTATGAAAAGGTTATAATAGAATATAATTAAAATTACATATCATTTAATTAGAGTATTGCTGTGGTATAACATATATTAAGGAACATGTAGTCACTGGAGAAATAATATATAAAAGACAATGAATTTGAATAATAAAAATAAACATTAAAAAACGGATGGCCCACACCAATATAAAACATATGAATTCATAGTAATTAATCAAACATTATGGAAGCAACAACCATACATCATTATACAAGATACAATACTAAACAATAATGAATATAAAAGAAATTCTCGTAGGATGAACTCCACGAGCAGCCAAAGCTCTAACTTGGTCTTGTTCACCCAACTCCCAGGTGCAAGATAAACAACTCAAGCAATCACTATGGTTTTGTAAATTCATGGTCTACACTAGTACCCAAGTCTAATGGTGGCATGTTCAGGGGGGATATAATAATCCCAATTGGTTCCCACCAATAGTATTTATGATAGAATCTATTCATATAAATATAATGTAAATCAGTGTGCAAGAATATGTATAAAGGTAAAAAAAATGATAAATCAATAACCCCAACCTACACAGGTTCCTGAGGGATACCTGGTGGAAATACCTAGTTTGTCTCATTGTAAAAATATGTTGTTTTAGCAGTAAAATATATATATATGTATATATATCAATAATTATATAATTATATATATTAGATATATATAATCCACATATACGAACTTCGTGTGTTCGCAATCTAATTGACCATATACCTATAATACTAGTTGATGGATGGTTCATGGTGTAACTTAGAGATCCTTAACTAGCCTAAACAAGACTATAACCTCATGAAATAGGGTACATTTTCTACATCCCTAGAGATTGAGTGATATCATGCACCAACACATGTGATAGAGAGTGATCCCTTATTTTTACACTCTAGTCATGAAATGTTGATAGTAAAGACCATCACCCATATAGAATCCCCATAGTGAGACGTCATGCTCCACAAATGATGTAAAAGATTTTGATTTATCTCCCAAATCAACACCTCATATAATTATTCACATCCTACATAAATTCTTAATCATATATATAATTAATAACTTTGAGGAAAAACCACTCATGAATTACTTTTATTAAGCATATATATAGGTATAAATATATTTACAACACAAGCATTGAGGCATTACAACTCATGATTTTCATTTTTTATCAAACCATTATATATCAAAAAAATTCATTTATATTTATAAAATAAAAAATTAGGAAATAAATGTCATGTTTCTATTTAATTAAATTTTAACATATTTTGGGAAAATAAATTACTTATAAATATTTATTAAATCTTATTCATTAATGTGGTTGTTCCACCATTTTGGAACCATTTCATTCATCTAATTGAATTCAATTTATAGTGAATCCAACCAATACGCATAATTCACTCCATCCTATGAAGACTATTTAAACCATACAATTAAATTTCATTTCATTCACTAAACTAATAAAATTAAATTTATAAGACTCGTTTAGTCCATTATAGGGTATCATAGTCAAATGATAAAAAAACTAATTGAGAATTCCATTTAATTAGGCATCACATTCTCTTGGGAGGAACATGTATCATTGGTAAAATATATAAGAGTATTAAAAAATGATAATTAAAATGATGGGCCATGCACTTATATGGTTATTAGGTTATTTAAATAATTATAACAAGGAGGGAAAATCTATTTTAAAATGAGAGAAGGCTTGTACTGGAAAATTCAATTTTTTTCTAACAAAGAAAATAAAGAGTATAGAAGAAACCAATGAAATAATTCCAATCATGTTTTGAAAACTAATCTCCACATTGTATTTTCAAGGAAAAACTCACCAACCGAGGGGTTTTATTATAAAATCATGACATAGTATATAAAAAAAATCATTGAGCCAAAATAAAAATATTATTCTTATATCATAACTCAATTCATCATGGTTGAATTTAAAATGACCACCAATAAGGAAAACGGAAATAGAGCACAACACGAAACATTAGAAATTCATATTTCCTATGGGTAAATTTCATATTCATGGAAATTCAATATATATCCAAATTCATAATCATAGATATCATTTGGGGTTTTTACACCAAATAATTCTAAGAGTATATTCACACAAGAAAACCCCAGGAGTCACCAAAGTCTAGGGAATCATCCTTTAATATACTAATCATGGATCGTAATGAGTACATCTTGGTGTGATGATCATTTTGATATGAAATAACTGATTATAAAAAAATTCGTGGAAAATTTAAGTGTGTGGTTCAAACTTTCTATCTATAAAACAATTGAAAATTAAGGAACATTATATAAATCACCTACATAATAATTTTTCCTACCAACTAATCCAATACGGAAGTAAGATTTTATCTTCTTTAGAAGAATACTATGAAATAGAACATCACCATGAAAAAGGTAAAAATATACCACAACTAAATAGTATAGATTATATGAGATTAAATAAAGAAAATTAAAAATTAGCCTACAAATTACTATTAATGATGACAAATACTCAAACATCATGAATCAAATGATGAACATGATATATATGATAGTGCCTAGATTATGCATGGAACAAGAAGTCCCATGTCTCGATGAGAGCCTCATGTGGATTATGGATGAAAATGATAGAATAAAATGATATTTTAATCCAATCAATGATAAAAATAGCCATTTAACCCTAAAAACTGGGTCACAAAGTTTGGCTATATGCTTTAGAACAATTATAAAACCACTATGTTACACCCTTTCTTAAGAAACTATCTCTCATGGTTTGACAAGCATTATTATCCTACTCATGTAGCAACCATGGGATTAATTGTTCTTATATACATCCCATTTTTCCACAAACCGTGTGGTCTAGGAGCATGGTTTTGTTAAAAAGTGCACAACTCATATTCTTTAAATTTTACCACATTCTATATGTCACACATTTTTCCCTTGAGGGTCACATGGTATCAGAGAAACTGTGAACCCCTTTCAACCCACTCAAACCATTTAATTCATGCCATGGTTCTCCCAAAAACCAATGAGCCATCGGTGAAACCTTTTGGGGCTCCACCTGAGTCAAATATTTAAAATTTTAAGTGTTATAACTCTCTAAATAATGTTTTCACAATCAGTTTTAATGTCAATATGTCATATAAATTCCAAAATTAAAATTCCAATGTATTTTCATCCATTAAAAAACATAGGTCATTAATACCACCATCAAGGGTCATGAATTTTCTTACAAATGGTACTGTTTTGTTTCCAAATTCCCAATGCGCTACAAATAATTCATACAAGAACATGGCCCTTAAGCCAACACAAATCAATACAACACTCCTTTCCCAACCGAAAAAATGAAACATAGCATACTCAGGACCATTTACCTAGATACACGATCATGTCATCTTATTGTAAACCTTTATTTCAATATATTCCCCACTGTATAATTTAAAATCAAAATGGTCCAATTACATACCACATCACCTCCCCCATTATAATTTCTTATAAAGCATACCCTTGAGCATTATATTGACAATATATCATTAATTATATTATTCATCCAACAATATAATATTTGATGTAAAAAATAGACACTCATTGTGAAAAAATGGTTGAAAACTGATCAGTCTAAAAAAACTGGTCTCGCATACCGTTCACGATAGACATAGATGAGCCCTGGAACTCGCACCCTCAAACACCTTGTGGTGTGTTTTGTTATGATTCAACTCTATCATATACCCTTAAGAAAATAATTCATGAGTAAATCCATATTGGTCAAAATATCTCAATGATTCACATCATTGATTGCCGACGCATTATATAGAGAAACGTAATACCTCCCTACAAGGAATCTTGCGTTTAGAATGAAAATATTGATCAATTATCATAACCAATTTCAAATGTTTTTTCCTGGGATCAACCATCACCCGAAAAGTTAATTTTTCTTAAAACAGCATGAACAATAGAATAATCCAATTCCACCCCACTAGATTCATTATCTATTTTAATCAATTACTGCATGCATGAAAACCAATCTGGGAAAACAATTGTATGAATGAACATGATTTCATGCAATCAGCCCAGGTAGTATACATCTCATTTCATACCATTCATACATTAATACAATGAAAAAATGACAACTTCAGATCATCAAATGATCCTAGAGAAGCATTTTCCTGGGGGTCATGTCAGATGAAATTGATGTCGTATAGGTTTTTTTCCTTTCAATTCCAACATGGGGGAACACGGATCAAAAAAGATTGACTGAGGCTCGATAAGAACTACACCTCCAGCGAGAAACATTGAGAAAACCACCAAAAAAAAGACCAACAATCTTTAATGATTTAGGGCGGTTTATGACTGATGCTCTCATACTGCATATTAGATGATGTCAAGATTATGGACTTTATAATATAAAATATAGTTTAGACCAAGAGAATATCAAAGTTTATTATAGATGAATAGTCAAATCTCTACCCAATGACATAGAGAAACTCATCTTCACCTACTGACGAACCACCAATATTTCATAGGCCATAGACACCATGAAATCATAGGATAATTCAAGATTAATTTTTAAAGTTCATCCACGAACAATGGTGTTTCCAAAGGGTTTCACAAATAGGAATCAACATAAATGACATGCTTCCACTCATTAAATAACATGATTATAAATCAAAATCCACAATGTAATTCAATAAAAACAATCCATTTCACTAATGGAGATCTTCAATTATCCTCCATCTATTTATAATGACACATTTTTACGTGATTTAACGAAATTCTCCCCACTTTAGCAGTGTCCAAGTCATCAATATAGAAGAGATAGAGTATCCACTCACAACTGTGGTGAATAAAAACATCCTTTTTCATATATGTTAATCTCCACAAATTCATGATGACATAAATAATACAACATGGATTGATAACCTTCCTGACCGTCATGTCATAACACACGAGATATAAGGATTTCATCCCAAGCATTGATACAAACTCGTTTTCTTTAACTTATTTCTCACAATACATGGAGACGACCCATGATCCCAATCCAAAGCACTAGGATTAATGAGTTAACCAAACCCAACTGCTTTATTCCATAATTTAGCACATGAAGACACCACACATTGCATCTCATGCTTACCCAAGGTTTCCAAATCAAGAAGAAACATGGAAATTCTATCTATAGGCTATCTTCTCTATGCATTAATAATTTAATGGTATGAACAAGATATTTTACATAATGTGTTGATTTCTCATATTACCATAAACCTAAATGATTCCACAATAATACATACATTGCTATCTATGAATAAAGGGTTCACACAACCAGGTAAGTAGTCGATCGTGTTCAAGAAATAACTTAATTCTATAATTGAGAATTTCATACTATTCGCACCTATAACAAGGCCACGGAATACATGACCTCATATCCAAAAAGGGTTACATTGAAAAATTAAAGTCCTATTAGGAACAAACACCCTGAAAAAAGGCAAATAAATAAAAACATAATATATTTAGCAGGGAATTAAATATCTAATGGTGATATATATATATATCAGGATATCCTATTTACTAAGGAAAAACATACAAACTATCCCAAGGTGACAGTAATAGAAGTCACCAGCTCCAAGTCCCATCTTTAAATTCATTTATAAAATCAAAAGTTGGCCTAAAAAACTATCATTTTTTTATTCCAATGGATCTCAAAGTGATACTTAACCTTCCCTTACATGATGGTCTAATCAAAGGACACATACTGGGGTTCAATTTTCCATTCATTAAATTGATTCATATTTATTCCTTAAATATATAAAATATTTAAAACAAATCATCAGTCATAATAGGGAATCCATATGAATGTTAACTTTATAATATTTAACATTAATTGAAATCCTTATATACAAAGTAAATCTATCATCTAATTCATTTTTAGTAGACAAGGAAACTTACAAGGGTCACATTAATCTAACATGGGTTCATCAAAATGTAAGCTAATAGAATTTTATTAATTATAGATTATAAAAATCACCAAACGGTTCATCTTATAAGAAACATGCATCAAATAACCTATTTGTGTTTAGTGGTTAATTTTAAAAATTTACAAATTGATTTTGGATTAAAATTATACTACTTTTACATCACTATGAATATCAAAATATATGATGGTGATAAAAAAGGTATGATTACAAGGGTTTTTACCACCACAATATAACAAGAAATCATTCACATTACATACCAAAGTATATATCTCATTTAATTTAATACAGTCAAATTTTATATTTTAACATTATCATATTTAATGCTTATATCTTATGGGTGGTTTTATACAATTCCATAAACCACCAATACACTTTTCAATTTGTAATTTTGATCACATTAATGAAATAAATTTTAATATTTTTACTTTTTTAAACATTATATCCTGATAGTTGTTTCTAAAAATATATAATCTGAAAAAAAAATTGTACATGGTTTACATTTTCCAAAATATAAGGAGCCCATATGCCTTATAATTGACAATTTATTCATATTAAATTAAAAACAAACAGAAATATTCCATGAAACCATTTACATTTTAAAATAACACCAAAAATGTTATTAAAAGAATTAAAGAATGAGAATCATGTTAATATACACAAAAACATAATATATAAGAAATAATACATGGAATATACAAGAATTCCATTTAAAAAATAGAATGGCATATAATTGTATAATTATATAAATACACAAACATGAATACTAATGAATAAGAGGCATAAAATACACTCAAGGACCATATTTAGAATCAGAAGTCAAGATTAATATGAAAATACATGGCATTGCATATAAATGACATTTCAATTTCCTAAATGAAAAAATGAAGTGTCCAATGCTTCATCATTAAAATATAATGCCATAAAAAATAAAATAAATTTTATAAATCAATATACAACAGAATGTACACCATTTACTAAAAATGAATTCACATCAACTATTTTAATAAACAACATTATCATCAAATAATAGATTTTTAAAATCCAAAATTTGGGAATAAAGATCTTGGCTCTCAGCTCCTATGCTTTGACCATGAACTAGGAGGTTAAAGAAATCACTCCCCCCCCCAATCGTTGGGGATAGGACACTGTAACAAATCATGGAAGCCTTCATATTTTATCTAGTTCCGTAATCCCAATTACATTCCACCATTACTGGAAATTTATATCTTCCCTAATGTCACAGACCTATGTGATGGCTTCCATCATCTCGCACTATCAATCATGGATTTCACGATTACTTCTGTTCTCCTAAATCATTCCTTCATTGCTCAATTCATTTCATGACATCCATCAATTGACACCTTAAAAAGTTTTATTTTGGATATTTTGGGCTTTAGGAATAGGGGACTATTAGACTATTCATCAAGTAGTGTATCAAGATTCCCTTCTCATGTTTAGATGATCTGGTAAAAAAATTTTTTGAAGCTCCTCAATTTTTTAATGGGTTCCACTTACATCTTTTTATATGGATGTACAATCAAAATATTATGTAATACTCCTCAAAAAAAGAAATGTGGGTCTGATTTCTCAAGATCTACCTTCTTTTTGATAGACCATCTGTAATCTGAATCCTAGGAATGATTGTTAGGTACAATCAATGATCAGACTCGAAAACCTATTATATATATAATCATATTTCCCCGCATTTATTTTCGAAGTTTACATTTCTAAACTATAGGTTGAATGGGTGTGGATCTCAATAATAGTTATTTTTTTGTGGAAAAAAACCAAAAAGTGTTTGAGTTCTAAAATCATTTCGCCTTATCATTATTACTCTGAAGGAAAATGTCCCATTAATGATTGTGAGTAAGAAGGTAACTATGAGGCGGTTTTGATGTTACCTGATTGAGAGAGACTGGAATTGCTTCCCCCAATTGAAAAATTATAAAAAAGGGAGGTCTTCCATTCTTATACTTCACAAAAAAAGCCGAGGCGAAGTGGTTACTGAGCCTATTATTTTTGTTATATTTTATAGATTGAAACATGAATGGGGTGTCTATAATCTAAAATCTCAAGCTCTATGAGTTGATGGAGTGTCTCTTCCACTTATATACAGTGATTGTAACACCCCGAGATTTTATGAAAAATATTCTTTTTAATTTCATTAATGTCTTGTGTTGTACGCTACACCAAAAGAAGATTGCACAACACGCATCCTTTACTTGCCTTTCATTACACGCAATCACGACCTTCCTCGATAGCGTGTGTAGTACGCAATACCAAGTTTCACTAAACAACGATATGCTATTAAAATATTATGAAAACTAGCCATTATGAATAGTAATAACCACATTTTAAAATTTTAGAAATTTTATCTCTCAAAATGGAATTCATTTTTGGATTCAGAGTATCGAATTTAGCCTAAGGTGAAATTTTGGTACTCTTCGGATTACTTTCATATTCTGATGAATAGTGAAAATTACTAAATTTTAATTAAAAACAAATTTTTTAATCGAAATAATTAATAGCGACAAATTATTAATTTGAGTGGTTTTAAAGTATATTAAGAATATATTTTTACAATTTAATACAATTTTAGTCATTGGATGTAATTCTACATTTAAACAAGACATAAACAAGTGTCAATCTTTTGATTGTTATTATCTCTTAAGAACACGATATTTGTTTTGACGACGGGAATTAATTTTTAAATTAATTAATGAAACTAATATGTTTTGAATTTGATAAAATATAAATCATTTTTGAGTTCATAATATCAAATATAGCTTAGGCCTAATTTTTGGTATTTTTCTGGAAACTTTCATTTTTTGATGAATACTGAAACCACTAAGTGGTAGTTAAAAAAATGAATTTTTCATAAAACTTAATTTTACCGCTTCTGTGAGTGGAATTTCGAAAATCCGAGAGACACAGTTGATGTTAGTAAGTAAAATGTGGTACAATGAGATGATCATAATTTTTGGTGAATAGTAACTTTTTACTTTTTTTACCACGGTTAAAAGTAAATAGGGTAATTAAGAGTAAAAATGTTGTTATTATTACCCTAACACATGTCCTAATTCTATTGGATAAGTGTAATTTGACCAAAAACAACCTCAGGAATAAAGTATGATCATTTAGGCCCATTTGGATTCGATTAGGACATTTATTATTAATTTATTTAAAGAAGGGTTAAAATAGTTAAAATCAAATTTTAATAAGTAAATCATTTTTAATATAGGGTTATACATAAGATAAATTCGACTATAAATAGTCATTATAAATCTAAAGAGATTTATTACATAATGGTATTTCATTTGTAATTTTTAGACATTAAATAATTTAATTTATTTATGACACAAAGATGATGCAGTAATTATCTTATTAAGGAAATATTGACATAATTGATGTTATAAATACCCAAATAACTGCAATTTGAGACTTTTTATGAATTACACTAATTTTCTAGGTTAATATGACATGTTAGTATTGATTTAATTAACATTGTTAGAACTAATCATTCTGTTATGATTTTCACAAAAATCAATTACTAAATAGTGTCAAAATTGAAATAAAATAGTTTTTAAAACAAATATTATATTATTAATTGTTAATTTATTCCTAAAAATATGAGGTTCGGCCTAATGACATAGATAAGGTTATATATATTAATAATAAACAACTTGGGTTTCGTTTGGCTTGTTATAGTATGTTTATTAACCATATAGTGTAAGAACACAAGAAGACACGGTAAAAGTAAAATTATTTAACTTAATGTTAAATCTAAATGATAAGGTTAAAATAGGAACCTAAACGTGTCTAAATTCTATTCGATGAGCGAATTTCGACCCATACCCACCTTAGATTCGAAATAAATAAATTTTGAGCTATTTAAAACCGAATTTGAATTTATAATAAAATAATAGTTTTAGTTATTCCAAAGGTACCCCTCTCCTCCCTTATAAAAGGGCACCTCCTCCCCCTCTTCCTAACACCACATTGAGCCTTCATGCTTGGCCAACCCCTAACAAATTCTATTCTCCACTTCCATATCAACATCCTAGAGGTTCTGGTCTTCCTCAAAGACCAATTTTAGTGCCCTAAAAGGAGATCTCAAAGAGGTGCTTCAAAGAAGAGGTAATGTCTGTTACCGATTCTTTCATCATTATTTCTTCTTACACTTCTTCGTCTTAGTTTGTTTCATTATGAAGTAATAACATCAGCATCACTCATAAAATGATATGTTATTATATTTATGAAACAACCCTATTTCACCATCTATCCATCCTACGGAAAACGAAATCACCGCGCGTGCGTACGTACGGAATACCGTCTCCATGCCGTGGTGTAATCTATTTTCCACCACCACCTTACTTGGATGGGTATAATGGTGTAAATAATAACTATATATGATTATTGTAAAGTGATATTGATTCTGAAATATTATACATACACTTCAATACAATTCCACGATCATGAGAACGATATCATCGCTCGTGCGTACGTACGGACTACCGTCTCCACGACACGATGAGATTCATTCTCCACGTTAACCATTCATGAATGATTATAAAGTATATATAATAAGTAATAATGAAATATATGACATAATAATGATACTGTATTTATGTGTATATATATGTATTTCATCTACTTAATTCCATTCAACTCAATAAGGAAATGAAAACAGCGTTCAAGTGTACGTACGGCCTACCGTCTCCATGAACGGTGTATTTCTTTCCATTTACTAATTTATTATATATATGTATATTCTGAATATATATTATATATAAATCATGTTTTATATTCTGGAATTATGTAATTATGATCTAAGTAATCATATGAATAATTACATGTCAAAACAAGGATGACAAATGAAACAATTTTACCCAAAACGCTCTTTAACATGCAATTTACAAAAGAACGAGTAATATAAAGTCATAAGTGAACCATATATGATATCATAACAATGATTATGATTCTAGAATAATTCAATGACATTATTTAAATTATTATACAGGAGGTTCATACACTTACGAAGAAAATCAGATCTAATGTAAGGAAAAATATCACAATCTCATTTTTATCCGAGATTGTTTATACTTTGGTATTTATTGGGGTGTATTTTATCATCCACATTTATGTTTCCTCAATATGTAATATTATTTCCATCCACCTACATTTTTTTAAATCCATTTTTACCCTTTTGTGAGTTTTAGTAAAAGATATGAAAGGAATCTTTTGTCGTTTTTCATACGAGGTACTTTTTGACTTTTCCGACAAAAGTACGAGAAGAATGTTTTTTTAACTTATAGGGAATGAATGGATTTTTAAACCATTATTTCCAAGAAGCTTCCTTTACAAGTTTTCACGTTTATTTTTAATCAACTTCTTTTAGTTTAAAATTGTATGACATGGTAAGAAAGGAAAATGTTTTTGAAGTAGAAAGGATATTTTCCACAAGAACGGAGATCAAGTGTTTTATAAAAATTATTTTCCATCTAAGATAATATAGGGTTCTTTTTCTATCCCTAATATTACATTTATTTGATTATGTTGTGATGGAATTATTTTTACGAATTCCTTTATCTTATATGAATTGTTTTATGATGTCATGATGTTTAAGAATCCCATTTTTATTACACGGGTTATGCAATGATGTATGATGTATGATTTTGTGGCACATATAAGAATGGTATCATTATGAGATGGGTGAGACCTATATCTCCCTCCAATGCATTGGGTAAAGATTTTATATCTCATGAGATAGACATGGCTGGACTGTAGGTTATACCGGTTCAGTGAAACAGGACTGAAACGAGGAGTGAACTCGGTTCAGAAATGGACTTTCTCCACTAAGATAGTCTTGGAAATGAGTCTTGACTAATAATAAATGATTCTCTATGATTATGTGTGTATTCCATAATGTTTCATGTTTTAAGTTATGATTATTGGGATTTCATTTCACTACTATGATTTATCCCATGTTATGATATTATTATCTCTTTTGCAGGTTAAGATTTCCAAAATGTTATGTTCTTATGAATATGATGTGATTGATTTTTCTTTTGTTTACCCTTACTGAGCATTTGAGCTCACCCTTTTATGACTTCTTTTCCCCAGGATATAAAGAATGGTTTTAGGTAAGAAAAAAAAGGGAAGAACTTTATTGGAGATGTTTAAGATCTTTCACCATGATTAGATGATTATGTTCTGAGTTTCCAAAGACACTAAACTATTACGGTCCTTGTGTGTGTGTTTTTTTTATGTAATAAGTATTCCGCAAAAGTAATGTAATGTCCTTGTACGTTAAGCTTCGGGTCTCTACAGTTTGTATCAGAGGAAAGGTTTAGTCAAGATTTGGAAACTAGGATACGAAATGGTTAGTGAGATCCCTAGAGATATTTCGAAGGTATGTCTAGGGATGCCCCTAAGGATAAGTATACGTATAAGATATAGTCCTAGAACTATGGTAACGATCTTAGAATTTAACCTAAGATGTTAGATATTGAAGGTACTCCCCCTTTATTATATTGTTTTCCCTAGCGTGTTTTTTACCTCTCACACTATTCTTTTTGGGTTTTAGACGATGGCTGGAACCCGAAGGAACCGTGTTGATCAATGTAATGGACAATGCAATGATTGTCCTATGGAACAAACAAATGTTATGGGAGATGGAGTGCAAAATCTTATTGATATACTTACACAAGATATTAATCATTCTGGACTTCTAAATGAGCATAGAAGGGAACAATATTCTATTGAGTCCTTCATGAGGCAACGTCCACCTTCTTTCAGTGGGTCTTCTGATCCACTTGTTGCTGAAAAATGGATCAGTACTACTGAAAAGATATTTTTAGTTCTTCAATGTTCTGAACATGATAAAGTCATCTTAGCAGTATATCGTTTGGAAGGTGAAGCTGATAAATTGTGTAATCTTATCAAGAATAAAAGGCCAAGAGATGAAATTGAGTCCATGGAATGGGACGAGTTCAAGAACTTATTTTTCAATAAGTACTTCCCTCGTATTCTTCGAACAAAGATGGAGAATGAGTTTTTTGAACTCAAGCAAAAGGATGATGAATCTGTTGGTATATACGAAGCGAATTTTACAAGGCTTGCCAGGTATGCATCTGGATTTATCATCCAAACTGAATGTAAAGTTGATTGATTCTTCAGTGGCTTAAAACCAAATCTTCGAAGGGCATTATCTATAAGAGACTTCAGTAGCTATGACGAAATTGTGCGTTGTGCTATCAAGGTAGAAATGGAAGTTGGTGTTACTTATCCATCTCGTATTTTTGACAAGAAACAGTAGATGGAGTTCAAGGAGAAATCTCAGAATAATGGTGAAAAGAAGATGAATGTTTCCTTATGCTCAATGTGTGGAAAGAAGCATGGTGGATATTGTCTTAAAGGGACTAGAAAATGTTTTAAGTGTGGAAAAGAAGGTCATCGAGCAGCTGAGTGTCGAAGTAATGGAAAAAGGGTTTCTAATGATGGGAATAAATAAAAGACTGCATAGAACACACCACCAACACTTCAATGCTTCAAGTGTAAGGAAATTGGGCATTATGTTAATAAATGCCCTAATCCAAGGGTTAGTGATGATCGACATGAGCAACCACATAAGGAAAAGGACAAAGGGAAGTCACATGCGATCACTATTGGCGATGTTGAATATGAGAACAATGTGGTGGAATGATTAAGTTTTTATGTAATGGGATTCCAAAATAATGTTGTATATAGTATCATGGAATATTGGAATATTTATGTATTGGTATATTGTGGTTTTCAATGGTACCAGTAACCATGGAATGTGATTGAGATATTTTTTGGAAAAAAAGATGATATGCGCATAATGAAAGGAAAACGAGAAAATGAAATTTTTGACCGTATTCATGAGCTCGTGACTGATATAAGGAGAATGTTATATCATGGATTGAGTATATAGAATTTTTGGATTTTGGTATGTGAAAAGAGTTAACTTTTGACGGCATTCATGTTTTCACTATGGTTCAATGGGTATTCATTTTTCATGAGAATACATGATTAAGGTATTCACATGATTGGAATGTGTCCAACAAGATATATGGGGGATAAATGATGGTATTCACATGCTTGGTTGATGAAATTTCAAATAATCATTTTCTTTATATTATGATCATGGACTGAAGTATTTTAGATAATCCTAAAGATTGGAACGGATTATGTTGTACATAAGTCAGTATTATTTAAGGATAGAACTTTTGATATTATATAGTTTTAGAAAAAGGACAACCTACAGGACGGGCGACAACCCATCGCGTCGGACAAGGCTGTGGGAATCGAACCCAAAACCGAAGTGTGACTGGCCTTTATCACCTACCACTTGCCTACAGGAAGTCCCTGTTTAGTAGAAACTAGTTTTATTATATTAAACAGTATGATATATAAAGTATAAGTCCATTTTAGGAACCATATATCATTAATCTCACTATAGATGGACTTATGTATTTTTTGATAACTTTTCTAACCTTTTGTTTGAGACATATGGAATGACCCATCATTCTATCACATGATCTGCTAACACATCACGAATGAAAAATTCAACTTCATTTCATTAAGAGATGATGTGGAAATTGTCCAAAGAATGACCAACGGTGAGACTATACCGAAATCATGAAAGTATTTCTTCTAATTCCAATTTCATCAACTTTAGGGAAACGATCTTGAAAACCAAAAATGATGTCCTTGTGCTCTTATATCTGATGAATCAGATGGTACCTTAGATCATCAAAAATTTATGGCTTTTTGATTTCTGGCTTTTCCAGAGCCATGTTCTCTACCACTCTCCATCAGAACATGATTGTTATATTTCTCTTCCATGTCCATATTTTCAACTATGTGGAAACCGAGTGATTAGTTTATTTGGGTAACCATTACATTTCATACTTTTGTTTTTAAAGATTGGTTTTTGTATTCCTTTTTATGATGTGGGTTTCTATTAAAGAAACTTTTGAGTAGTAAACCATTTACAACCCCGACGAATTTCGAGGGCGAAATTAAATTTAAGGGGGGTAGAATGTAACACCCCGAGATTTTATGAAAAATATTATTTTTAATTTCATTAATGTCTTGTATTGTACGCTACCCCAAAATAATCTTGCACAACACGCATCCTTGACTTGCCTTGCATTACACGCAATCACGACCTTCCTCTATAGCGTGTGTAGTACGCAATACCGAGTTTCACTAAACAACGATATGCTATTAAAATCTTTTTAAAACTAGCCGTTATGAATAGTAATAACCACCTTTTAAAATTTTAGAAATTTTATCTCTTAAAATGGACTTCATTTTTGTATTCGGAGTATCGAATTTAGCCTAAGATGAAATTTTGGTACTTTTCAAATAACTTTCATATTCTGATGAATAGTGAAAATTACTAAATTTTAATTAAAAACAACTTTTTTAATCGAAATAATTAATAGTGATAAATTATTAATTTGAGTGGGTTTAAAGTATATTTAGAATATATTTTACCAATTTAATACAATGTTGGTCATTGGATATAATTCTACATTTAATCCAGACATAAACAAGTGTCAATATTTTGATAGTTATTATCTCTTAAGAACACGCTATTTGTTTTGACGACGGGAATTAATTTTTAAATTAATTAATGCAACTGATATGTATTGAATTTGGTAAAATGGACATCATTTTTGAGTTCATAATATCAAATATATCTTAGGCCTAATTTTTGGTATTTTTCTGGAAACTTTCATTTTTTGATGAATAGTGAAACCACTAAGTGGTAGTTAAAAAAATGAATTTTTCATAAAACTTAATTGTACCGCTTCTGTGAGTGGAATTTAAAAAATCCAAGAGACACGGTTGATGTTAGTATGTAAAATGTTGTTCAATGAGATGAAAATAATTTTTGGTGAATAGTAACTTTTTACTTTTTTTTACCACGATTAAAAGTAAATAGGGTAATTAAGGGTAAAAATGTTATTATTATTACCCTAACACATGTCATAATTCTATTGGATAAGTTTAATTCGACCAAAAACAACCTTAAGAATAAAATATGATCATTTAGGCCCACTTGGATTAGATTAGGACATTTATTATTAATTTATTTAAAGAAGGGTTAAAATAGTTAAAATCAAAGTTTAAAAAGTAAATCATATTTAATATAGAGTTATACATAAGATAAATTCGACTATAAATACTCATTAAAAGCTAAAATGATTTCCTAGATAATGGATTTTATTTGTAATTTTTAGACATTATATAATTTAATTTATTTAGGACACAAAGATGATGCAGCAATTATCTTATTAATGAAATATTGATATAATTGATGTTATAAATACCAAAATAAATGAAATTTGAGACTTTTTATGAATTACACTAATTTTATTGGTTAGTATGACATGTTAGTATTGATTTAAGTAACATTTTTAGAACTAATAATTCTGTTATGATTTTCACAAAAATCAATTATGAAATAGTGTCAAAATTGACATATAATAGTTTTTAAAACAAATATTATATTATTAATTGTTATTTTATTCCTAAAAATCTATGGTTCGCCCAAATGACTTAGATAAGGTTATATATATTAATAATAAACAACTTGGGATTCGTTTGTCTTGTTATAGTAAGTTTATTAACCTTATAGTGTAAGAACACAAGAAGACACGGTAAAAGTAAAATTATTTAACATAATGTTAAATCTAAATGATAAGGTTAAAATAGGAACATAAACTCGTCTAAATTATATTGGATGAGAGGATTTTGACCCATCCCTACCTTAGCTTCTAAATAAATCAATTTGAAGCTATTTAAAACCGAATATTACTTTATAATAAAATAATAGTTTTAGTTATTCCAAAGGTACCCCTCTCCTCCCTTATAAAAGGGAACCTCCTCCCCCTCTTCCTCACACCACTTTGAGCCTTCAATCTCGGCCAAACCCTACCAAATTCTCTTCTCCACTTCCATAGAAACATCCTAGAGGTTCTGGTATTCTTCAAAGACCATGTTTAGTGCCCTAAAAGGAGTTCTCAAAGAGGTGCTTCAAAGAAGAGGTAATGTCCCTTACCGATTCTTTCTACTTTATTTTTTTCTTCCACTTCTTCTTCTTAGGTTGTTTCATTATGAAGTAATAACATCAGTATCACTCATATACTGATATGTCATTATAATTATGAAACAACCCTATTTCACCATCTATCCATCCTACGGAAAACGAAATCACCGCGCGTGCGTACGTACGGAATACCGTCTCCACGTCGTGGTGTAATCTATTTTCCACCACCACCTTAATTGAATGGGTATAATGGTGTACATAATAACTATATATGATTATTGTAAAGTGATTTTGATTCTGAAATAGTATACATACACTTAAATACAATTCCACGACCATGAGAACGATATCATCGCTCGTACGTACGTACGGAGTACCATCTCCACGACGCGATGAGATTCATTCTCCACGTTAACCCTTCATGAATGATTATAAAGTATATATAATAAGTAATAATGAAATATATGAATAATAATGATACTGGATTTATATGTATATATATTTATGTCATCTACTTAATTCCATTCAACTGAATAAGGAAACGAAAACAGCGTTCATGCGTACGTACGACCTACCATTTCCATGAACGGTGTATTTCTTACCATTTAATGATTTATTATATATATGTATATTATGAATATATATTATATATAAATCTTGTTTTATATTCTGGAATTATGTAATTATGATCTAAGTAATAATATGAATAATTACACGTCAAAACACGGACGACAAATGAAACAATTTTACCCAAAACGCTCTTTAACATGGAATTTACAAAATAACGGGTAATATAAAGTCATAAATGAACCATATAGGATATCAAAACAATGTTTATGATTTTGGAATAATTAAATGACATTGTTTAAATCATTATACAGGAGGTTCAGACACTTACAAAGCAAATTGGACCTAAGGTAAGGGAAAATATCACAATCTTATTTTTATCCGATATTGTTTATACTTTGGTATTTATTGGGGTTTATTTTATCATCCACATATATGGTTCCTAAATATGTAATATTATTTCCATCCACCTACATTTTATTTAAAATCCACTTTTACGGTTTGGTGAGTTTTAGTAAAAGATATGAAAGTAATCTTTTGTCGTTTTTCGTACGAGGTACTTTTTGACTTTTCCGACAAAAGTACGAGAAGAATGTTTTTTTTATCTGATACGGCATGAATGGATTTTTAAAAAATTATTTCCAAGAAGATTCCTTTAAATGTTTTCAAGTTTATTTTTAATCAACTTCATTTAGTTTAAAATTGTATGACATGTTAAGAAAGGAAAAAAAATTTGAAGTAGAAAGGATATTTTCCTCAAGAATGGAGTTCAAGTGTTTTATAAAAATTATCTTCCATCTAAGATAATATAGGGTTCTGTTTCTATCCCTATTATTACATTGATTTGATTATGTTGTGATGGAATTATTTTTATGAATTTCTTTATCTTATATGAATTTTTTTATGATGTCATGATGTTTAAGAATCCCATTTTTATTACATGGGTTATGCAATGATGTCTGATTTATGATTTTGTGGCACACATAAGAATGGTATCATTATGAGATGGGTGGGACCTATACCTCCCTCCAATGCATTGGGTAAACATTTTATATCTCATGAGATATACATGGCTGGAATAGTAGTTTATACCAGTTCAGTGAAACTGGACTGAAACGAGGAGTGAACTCGGTTCAGAAATGGACTTTGTCCACTAAGATAGTCTTGGCAATGAGTATTGACTAATAAGAAATGATTCTCTATGATTACATGTGTATGCCACAAAGTTTCATGTTTTATGTTATTATTATTGGGATTTCATTTCACTACTATGATTTATCCCATGTTCTGATAATACGATCTCTTTTGCAGGTTAAGAATTCCAAAATGTTATGTTCTGATGAATATGATGTGATTGATTTTTCTTTTGTTTACCCTTACTGAGCATTTGAGCTCACCCTTTTATGTTTTCTTTTCCCCTGGATATAAAGAAAGATTTTAGGTAAGAAAAAAATGGAAGATCTTTATGGGAGATGTTGAAATTATTTCACAATGATTAGAAGATTACGTTCCTAGTTTTCAAAGACACTAAACTATTACGATCCTTATGTCTATGTTTTTGTTATGTAATAAGTATTCTGCAAAAGTAATGTAATGTCCTTGTACGTTAAGCTTCGGGTCACTACAGTGATGATGAATTTATATTTGAGATAATTAATAATTTTAATGATCTCACATTGCTCGATATAAATTCATCCCATCTAAGGTAAATATCACCTGGTAAGTAGGACCTTCTTAGAATATTATTGATCAATAATCAATTCTCAACTCTAGGTGGGGGTGATAAATAAATTCTTGATCATGAAGGTTGGAACAATAGCACTTTAGATTAGACCAAGAAACAACACAGTTTAGATTATTGGCTGTCAGAATCCCAACAGATTTATGATTCTCCTCGTGAGCTCAGTAAACTGTGCATGCACGATCCAATACCCAATGTTAATATTGTAGATGGTGAGGTATCTTCAGACACTTGTATGGGAATGAAGTTTTATTTTTCAACTAACTATATTGAATCCAATGTGAATGATGGGAACCTTGATAATAACACTTATTATAAGGATGCATAGTGTGTTGTTTTGTTGGACACTAACACAACCGCAAATTATTGAGAGACCTTCTATTTAGTTGGGATAGTCTGATTTGACTTGGAAGGCTCGATAGGATGGGAGAACAATATTTTGGAAAGAAAATATATCTACAAAGTTAATATTCTTACGATCTTTTACTCTTAAAATATTACTAATACTTGAGTGAAAGTCTCTAATAATGAATGTGTGACTAAGAACGCACACTTAAGGATTTGGAGTGAGGTAAATCCACATTCAAGGATATTATATTTACTTGAAAGATGAATCCAAATAATAATGAGGGACCCACCACTTCTCATATGAAGTGGAACCCAAGAAAGGAATAATCATATCTTTTAAATATGGTTTCTACCAGAACATCATATATGGTGTGTAGGAGGATCTATACAGAGATCCTTACGATCTTCAATTAACATAATTCTCTATCTAAATAAAAAACTACTGATGAATTTAATTATTAATATGATTTGTCTTATTATAATTTTTATAATTGAAATTATTGGATGAGTAAATGATTTATTACTGACCACGTGAACATTCTATATCTACCTATTCATTTTGTTTTAAAAATAGTTACACTTTTTCTTTTGTATATACCTATATAGTGACATGATCCTCAATCACATATAGTGACACGTGGACATTTCCCCATAGTGGTGATTAGTCTGCGACATTCCTGTTTACTAAGGGATGACACATTCTTAGTCTCCTTAATAATATCCCAAAAATAGTTCGACAAGGGAATATAATAATTCCCTGATTCCAATTTGTAATATCCTATCTTGACTAACCTCTATTACAGTAGCCAACACGGTGGGGAAATAACATCGAGCACACCTCCACATATGCCATAGGCTACCGAATAGCAGAAAGGGTGTAAAGAGTTGATTGGGTGTAGACTATAACCTAATGGTTAGAGTATCACAATGGTATAACACATATTTAACCACAAGCAATATTGGAATAATTAGTAAATAAATGAAAATGTATCAGAAATAGAATATTAAAAAATATAAAAATAATGGCCAACACCAATATAAAATTGATTCATACAAGTCTTGTTGATGATACATAGTAAAACAACCAACCATATATCTTCATAAAATATAGAACAAAAATTAAAATAAAATAAAATCCCATTGGGTGATCTATATGTGATTCAATATCTCTATCTTAGTCATGTCTTCTTAAATATTCTGTACAAACTCATCATAGTATGCATCATTCCATGGTTCTGTATATATAAGGTATACTTTAGTACCCCTATGAAATGGTGGCCCAATATAGGTGTGATATTATAATCCTAGTTAGTTCCCTCCAACTGTGATTATGACTTAATATATTACGAGAAATATTATATATGTTAGTGCGGACATATAAGATGAATGATAATCAAGATGGGCTAAACTAGTACCCACAACACGCCCAGGATCCTAAGGTACACCATGTAGATATTCCTACTTCATCCCATAGCTTGAATAAGATTTATGAACAATAAATATATATATAATTAAATATATATACTTTAGTAATATATTTCATCCACCTATATTAATGAAGCGTGTACAAAATATTAATGGCCATATTCTGAGAATACATGTTTCGGGATGGACTGGGGCATAAATCAAACAATTATTAGAAGTCTAAATGATCATATAAGCACATGAAATAGAAATAATTATCTACATACTTATATAGTGAGAGAAACATGGCACCCACACTCAGGATGGTGATTGATCCACGTTGGAAACACATTAATACATTATCATTGAATGAAAATCCCATCACCTGAAAAATATAACTGGTGTGAGACAACATGTTCAACACCCAATATAAGGGAGTTTTATTTGAAACATCCTAGGTAATTAAATAATATAACTATTTGATATTTATTAATATTTTTTAAATATTAAATATACTTCAAAGGGGATTCTATGTTTGATGGCGTACTCGATAAAAAAAACATGTTTCTTTGAAATCTTATGTTGCACACAATGTTGTGTCATACTGAAAAATAATAATATAATATTATTATAATTTCTAGTTAACGCCTTTCCATTGATTTTGTGGGAATTGACATAACTAGATAAAATATAAATATACATGTTTGTTAAATGTTTTTACATTTATCCAATAATTTTTAGAATCCTAAAATAAAAAGAATCTTATTTTAGGCATAAATAGTATAATATTTTTTTAAAAGCCGATTTACAGCCTTTTGATTGTAAACCCTCTTTATATCTCGTTTTGGTCACATTTATATGTTTTATTTGAATAAATAAAATTCATCTTTTGAATCAAGACATCAAAATTTTCTTTGGGTAAAATTTTTGTACATTTCTGATAAAATTCAATTTTTGATGAATAGTGTAAAATATTGTATTTTAATTCAAAACTACAATTAAATATAATTTATTTGTATGGTTAGACTATCTTTTTTACTTGTTTTAAAGTGTAATTAGATTATATTTTTACCATTTAATACAATTTTGGTTATTTTAATTTTTTTCACTTTGAAATTGGGCATATGCATGTTTCAATCATTTGATAGTTATTATTTCCTAAAAACACGCCTTCTGTTTTGACAGAGGGAATTAATTTTAAATTATTTTATGCCACTTATATATATTTAATTGAGAAAATGGGTTCTTTATTTGTAGTCTGGTGGTCCAAATTTTGTAAATATGAATCTTTTATTTTTATACCTTATGAAGTTTTACTTTAGTAAATATTTTATTTTCCAAGGTTAAAGGGTAAATTGGGTAATAAGGGTAAAAAAATGTTACTATAATAATAAAAAATTGTCCTAACATCTGTCATAATCCTATTGGATGATACACATCTGACCATGAGAATCCTTGGTCTATTTTGGGTCCCCCTGGGGCCACTTGGGAATGATAATGACACTTTATTTTAAATAACTTAAAATAAGACAAAAATGACATAAACAAATATCTATTAGTAAATTAATTTTTACATAAGGTTTTATAAGTTATCATTTATCATATAAATATTCTATGGAAAGATAAAATGATTTCCTTCATCATAGAATTTGTTTTCTAATTTTTAGAAATTAAATAAATTATATTATTTACGACACAATAATGACGTAGTGTTTACCTCGTTAATAAATGATTTATATAAATAATCTAATAATGAATCAAATAATATATAAAACCTATCAATTTCTTATTGGATGATTCAATTTCTACCATGAGTAATCTTTTCTACCACATTCATAAGTTTTGTACCTTTAGAAACTGAAAATCATTTTATAATAAAATAACATTTTCACATTTTCTTAAAGAGCCCTTCCTCCCCATTATAAAACATCCTCACCTCTATCCCATTCCTCACATTCTCAAGCCCCTTGTCTCGTCCAAAATATTACCAATTAAGCTCCATACATCCCACCCTTACTCATATAAGCCTTAACATAGGCATAATGAACTCAACAATCCATTTTTGTTCAAATCAAATGGAGTTACCAGATTTAAATGTAACGTCTTCTCTTATTTTCATTTGTTTCATTTTACTTCTCCAACCCCATAATCTCTTTTTGTTCCAATATATTATAAAACACTATAATAATCAATATAATAAGATGTTTTTATGATGATCATTCTAACTAAACTTACAGACACCTACATCTAATTGGTAAAGAACTTACAGTTTATGTGGATGGAAAACTAATGCCTACTGAAACTATGATTGTTCAATTATCTCCTACTACTTCTTATGGTGGCCATTATAATGGTACTATATTTATATAATATATATATATATTACTTTTTTTTATTTATGAATCTTTATTTTTAAATTTATATTATACCATTATGGTTTCCATTATTAGTAAACACGATAATTTCATTTGAGATAGTGCGGACTACCGCCCCCTCAAAGTGATATGACTCGTTCATACCACACGTGGGAAGTATAAAAGATGGAGTTATTGAAATTATATATTATCTTATAATGTAATTATTATATAAATATATATTATTATTATTTTATTCAATTTAAATAATAAATAGAAATAGAAGTAGTGTTCTTGTGTACGTACGGCTTACCGTCTCCATGAACGGTGCATTTCATTTATTACCACTAAATTTAATGTAATATTATAAATACATATATATACATGATATAAATTTTTTATAAGATATATAAATCATGAATATCATTCTTTGAGATAAGGGACTCTTGACCACATGGACAACATGTAATTATAAGGTTTTCATTTTTGATTGAAGTACCAAATATCGACAAAAAGACCATTATTAACTTAAATGAATAAAAAATGTTTATAACATGGTAATAAGTGATATAAAAATAATAATAAACTCGAAAAATGATCTTAATCAACTATAAATTATCTTATTATCATTATTCAAGAAGAACAAGGAATAAACAACACATGTCGGACATGAGGCAAGGGAATTTCTTTTCCCACTTTTAATTTAATGAGATTTCCATTGTTCACCACTTATTTATTTCAAGTTGTGTATTATGTACCTATATTTGATATATATTATCATGATTATCTTTATATTCATGTTATTGTTTGATTCATTTGGTGGTTACGAAATTTTGGCCATATGAATTGATTGATTACAACGTGGTAAATGGTTTTATATCACTTTTTATTCGAGTGAGATTCATGCTATATTTGTCAGTCGGGATGGCCCAAAGGCCTTTGTATTTTTTTATTTTGATAATTGACCATTTAAAGGGTGAGGTGGAACCCTTTGATGTGTTGAAGGCATAGATACAATTACAGGACCCATATGTCTTAGAGGGAATCACCCCGACAAGACAACTTGAAACTGCTCCTCCCCAACATATGTCATGATATCAGCACTCCAACTTCGCAGGGTAGGTTGGATAGCTATCCAATGAAAAGCTGCATAGGCCTGGTACCGATGTAAAATCCATACCCTCTCATTCTTCCTATTCTTGTTATCTCTTCTCTAGTGAATGCACCTACCCTGAATCCTCCTCTAAATCCTTCTACATTGTAATCTGATAAGTACATCTACATTTCATATTGTCTAAAAGCCTTGTGTGGTGTATGTTCTCCACATGATTTTACTCTTTCAGTAATATAAATTGATTTATTGGTATTAACATCTTAATTTAATTATCCTTCTCTCATGGGGAGTGTGTTTCGTATGTTACCAAATCTGTATGGGAACCATTCACCATCCTTTTTTTAAATACTTTTTTTGTTATGTATTTTAATAAACATATTATTATGTTGGGATATGTTCTTATATATCCTAATTTCTATACATTTTATGTCCATGTGATGATATACATTTTTTATCTCATCAATATATTTTCTGAATTTAAAGTGACGTTGTTATGCTATCAAATT
Source organism: Viscum album (assembly GCA_963277665.1). Classification (NCBI taxonomy): domain Eukaryota; kingdom Viridiplantae; phylum Streptophyta; class Magnoliopsida; order Santalales; family Viscaceae; genus Viscum; species Viscum album. The sequence goes on from OY728145.1 coordinate 1,647,261,761, forward strand.
TCTATAGGGGAACTTCTTCACCCAATTTGAATTATTTAGATTAAACATATACTTCATGGATATCTCATACTATGAATATCTATGAATAACCTCTAATTTATTCACACTTATTATCCATATATATTGAGATTATTATTATTTCTTCACTCATTATTATGTAATTGACTTATCCTAAATAAAATGATATATTTTTTATAAGTGATTTTGTCTCAATTTCTATTCCGTTGAGACTTCATTGTTGTTATGAACAAATTAAATCTTGTGTGGTGTATATATTTTCCTTTGGAATATTATATTATTAATCCCTTTATTCGCAAGATATTATAAAATTCAAATTAAATGTTATTCCACAATTATTTTTATTCAAATGACTCTCATTTTGATAAGAAGAATTTAACTGAAATATCTTTTTAAATATTTTAAAGATTTATTCTTCTAAATATGTCTCATTAATATCCATTTTTTTAAAATGGATTTAAGGATTTATTTATATGTACATCAATGTTTTTAAATGATAATTCATATAAAATATTCAAAGGGGTATGATACAGATTGATTCAAAAATCACATTATTAAATGTATTAAATGGTTTTGAAAATGATTTGATAAAGAATTGTTTATTTCAATATCTTTATTTGATATATTGTGATTGGAATATGGAAATGGTATCATTATTTTATGATAGTTTAATGTGTTATTACTATTTTAGGTTTATTGGTAATTGATATGGGTGGTTCCGTCATAAACCTAGGGCGTTTGAGCCCAATATAGTGCTCCAAAGTATTGGGTAACATGATAGAGTTAAAAGTTTATGTTTCTACTAAGAGATTTAGGGAATATACTATGATGGGTATTCCATATGGAATATCTATTTATTTGTGACATCTATAATGTAAGTATGTTATAAAGTACATAAGATAGATTTATGTTTTATGAATTTTGTATGTTATTCATAAATCATATGATATCGCAAGTTATGTTATGACTGAAAAGTATGGTTTCATTTATTTGTATTTATTTATGGAATAATGTTTTCCTTATTAATTTTATAACCCTTAATGAGCTTCTTATGCTCACACCATGTTATGAAATGTGTTTCACTTGTCTTAAAGATGAATAGTTTCAAGGATGGGATCATGGAAAATTCTTGTTGTATAAAACATGGAACTAGAAATGACTCTTTTTTAAGAGATTTTATTTTATGAAAAAATGGAAACTATGTATAACTTTCTACCTTGTAATTTTTCAGATGAAATGTAGTAGTTATTTCCAAATTATCTAAAAATATGAACCTAATAAGATCCCCAATGTGAATTATTGATTCAATTAAATATTGCGTAATTTTTAAGGTTGGGTCATTATAGTTGGCATGAGAGGTCGGTTTAGACAACTTTTGTGGTTGGGGTGTTCTTAACGCATAAGTGATATTACCATAATGTTTAAGATTTTATACAGTGTCATATTTATTTTAGATAAAGTGAATGATTTCAAGATAACATGAATTTGTATATCTTAGTATTTACCCTCCTCATAAGATATTATATGATGATTTTACCAATATTCTCACACTAACCATTTTGGTTTTAGTAAATGGATGGATCTAGAAGGCACCAAAGTAATAGTATATGTGAAGAAAACTGTGATTGTTTTCTGAATGAGAAACTGAATATAATAGGATCTTCAATGATTACTCTTGTTGTTGTACACAACCAACTACCAAGAGTCATAATTGACCACCTAAACCGTGGATATGTTTATAATGTATCAAATATTTAGGAATAAAATCCCTACATATGTTCAGGTAATAATAATAATGGTACGTATATTCAAAAACCTATGTGTTGGGGATGCAGAATTAAACACATAGTAATATTCTTTAGAGGACCAGGAAGATGATTCAGATGTGTTTATAAAGGTTATAAAGCATGAAATTTCCATAGAAAAAGGATGTGTCAAGATGACTCTAGGAAAAGGAAAGAAGTTCTTTATGAGGGGTCAAATGAATGTTTTAAATGTATAGTGCACGTTCATTATGCAAATAGATGTCTTGAAAAGAAGATTCATGAAACAGATCAACATGATCATATAATTAAACATTTACCAATTCCTAATGCCATTTTTATTGAGGATAGAGAAAAGAATAATGACCAATGAAAGGTATGGATTATTTCTTAACATATGTTTTGATGTTATTGAATCTTAGGATATGAATAATGATTTTGTATGTAGGAAAGAAGTATTTCAGAATAAGTTGGTAAATAAAGGATAATGGATCATAAGGAACATTAAATGAGTAAGAAGTATCCTATAAGATATTCAAGAGTATGGTAGATTTTATGATGAATAAATTCTTAATTTTAGTAAGGATATTTTGAGAATGGTATTTATTTGGAATAATTTTTATTATATGTGTAGCCCTAATGTTTTATAAATGAAAATGTTATTCAAGGAATAATTTTCGTTATGAGTAATAGTTGATTTTTTTTGGAAGAATCAATGTTTATATTTTGGATATATGGGGATTTGGGTTATTTATGGAAATCATTAAACCATCATATAGAATAAGTGATTTGGTTAATTACACTTCAGTATGAGATTTTAAGAGTAGTGAGTTTATTTGGTGATAAATGTTAAGATTTATCTTGGAAGACTATGTTAAAAAAATCATCTGAGATTTGTGTTTCAATTATAGTTTGGATTACTTTGATGGATTTTATGGATAGTTGTTTATTTAATGTTCTTTATTGAACATTTTTTATTGTTTGGTAAATTTTATAGATTAATATTATTATTTATTTTTGTAAAAGATTATCTTTTTTTGGGATTATTTGATCTTGTACTAACCATTTTGCTTTTAGTTAATTTCTAAAAAAATGGGAAAATTGTAGTTCAAATTTTGTAGATTATGAAATTCTTTTGAAGTTGATTATCATGATTTCAATGTGAAAAGTCATCTTGAATACTAATTGTTTGGAGAAAACATGTGTTTGTGGTATAAATCTATCAAGGGATGAATGTTTACATAAAAATTAAGTAATTTTACTTATGTTTTTATTCAATATCTTAAATAAATTCCACAAATTTATGAAATGTAACTCAAAACAAAAACATTTTCCATTAAAATTTCTTACTGGGGAGTACAAGACTATTTAACCTATCTCATGTTTATGTTTTTATTGTTGTTAAATTTCTCCTAAACATGTTTTCTACCACTCTTTATAAAACCTTAACGATGTGTTTCTCTTCCATATCCATGTTTCCTACATGTAATCCTTGTATGCAATATCTCAGGTAACCTTTTTATTTCTCTTTCATTATTTTAAAGTGATATTTTTATGGATTATTTTTCCAATGTGGAACATTCAATGATGTTCCCTAGTCCAATTTTAAAATTTGAGGTCGCAATTCTCAAAAGGGGGGAAGGATGTAACATCCCAACTAAATAAAGAATATAGATTTTTAATACTTATTAATATATTTAAAATATAAATTTTACTTGAAAGGGGATTCAATGTTCGATGGAATACCCAATATTCAACAACAGGATTCTTTGAAATCATATGTCGCACACAACATTATGTCATACAAAAATAATATTAATAAATTATTATTTTAAATGGTAGTTAACGCCTAGACGTTTTATTGGTGGGAATGGACCTAACTAACTAAAATATGAATAAACATGTTTGTTAATATTTTTTACATTTATCCAATAAATTTTAGAGGCTTCAAACAAAAATGAATCTGAATTTATGCATAAATACTCTAATATTCTTAAAAAGGTCGATTTATTGTCTTTTGAAGGAAAAAAACTCATTAAATATAGTTTTTTTCGTTTATATGCTCTTTTTGACTAAATAAAATTCTTTTTTATAATAGGGAAATAAAAATTCACTTTGGGTATCATTTTGGTATTTTTATGATAATATTCAATTTTTGACGAATATTGAGAAATCCAGTATTTTTATTCAAAACTGCCTTTTAATATAATATATTTATATGGTCAGATTATATTTTTAATATTTTATAAAAAGTAATTATTTTATGTATTTACCATTTAATCCAATGTTTGTTATAAAAACTAATTTCACTTCGAGATTTTATATAAACAAGTGTAAATCTATTGATAGTTATTATTTCTTAAAAACATTTCTTTTTGTACTGACAATGGGAATTAATTTTAAATTAATTTATACGAGTTCTATTTTTTGAATAAGGAAAAAAAGATTCCATATTTGGAATCAGGAGGTCCAAATAGTGTAAATTGAAAACTTTTATTTTATTACATTATAAATATTTACTTCAGAAAATATTTAATTTACCATGGTTAAGGTTAAATCTGTAAAATAAGGTTAATCAAATTTTACTATAATAATATAAAATTACCCTAACATTTTTCCTAATCCTATTGGTTGATACACTTCCGACCATGATCATCCTTGGGTCGATTTTGGGACCCCATGTGGTCACATGGGAGTGAAAATGACACTTTATTTTAATTAACAAAAAGTAAAGGAAGAAATTACATATACAAACATCTCTTAGTAAATTACTTTTTACATAGGGTTATATTGGTTATCATTTCAACTATAAATTTTAATTGGAAAAAAATTTATAATTCATGTTATTTTTTATATAAATTTTAGACATTAAAGAAATTAAATTATTTATGACACAATAATTATGTAGTGTTTACCTCATTAATAATTGATTTATATAAATATGATTACAAAGATTAAACTAATATACAAAACATATCCAATTTTTAATGGATGGTTTTATTTCCAACATGAGGAGTCTTATCTTAGACTTTAATTATTTTTGTACCTTTAGAAACCGAAAATAAATATATAATAAAATATTATTTTCACACTTTCCTAAAAAGCCCCTCCTGACCCTTATAAAAAAGCCCTCTCCTCTAACACATTCATCACACTTCTCAATCCCCTTGTCTCATCAAATCTATTCCCAATTATGATTCCTACATCCCTATCATACACCTAAGAAGCCTTAACATAGACATATGGTACTTCAAGAAACACTTTTGGTTCAAACCAAAGGGAGTTCCATGATTTAAAGGTAACGTCTTCTCATAAGTTCTTTTGATTTAGTTTACTTATATAACACGCTAAAATAATTTCATTAATTTCTTTTATAACAAAACCATTATCCTCAATATACTAGGAGTATTATTTCAGGAAAATTAGAATTAGAGTTACACACACCTTCATCTAATTGGTAAAGAACATACTGTTTCTGTGGATGGAAAACTAACACCTCACGAAATAATGATTGTTCAATTGTCTCCTACTTCCTATAATGGTGGCCATTATGATGGAACAATACTTATATATCAGTTATATTATGTTTATATTTTCTTTATTCTTCTATATATTTTTAATTTATATCATACCTTTATAGTTTCCATTATGAGTAAACACGATAATTTCATTTGAGAAAGTGCAGACAAATGCCCCCTCAAAGTGATATGACTCGTTCATATCATATTTGGGAAGTATAAAGGTTGGAGTTATTGAGATTATATATTATATTAGACTGGATTTATAATATGCCTTTTTATCATAATTATTTCATTCAATTAAAATATTAAATCGAAATGAGAGTAGCGTTCATGCGTACGTACGACATACCATCTCCATGAACTATGCATTTCATTTATTACCTCTAAATGTCATGTAATATTATAAATATATATATATGTTATTAATATTATATAAAAAGAATGAATATAATTATAAATATAATGGACTCTTGACCACATCGACTACCTGTAATTATAAGGTGTTAATTTTCGACTCAAGTACAAAAATAACGAGAAAACAACCATTATTAACATAAATGATTACATAATGTTTATAAAAAGGAAATAAGTGATAAAAAGAAATAATAAGCTTGAAAAAGGATATTAATCAAGTATAAATTAACTATTGTTTATTATTCAGGAAGAACAAGGAACAAATAAGCGACGCTTGACACGAGTAGAATGGATTTCTTATCTTGCTTTTAATTCAGTGAGAGTTCCATTGTTCGCCACATATTTATTTCATGTGGTGTATTTTTTATAGACATTTAATCTGTATTATCATAATTAACATTATTTTCATTGTATTATTTGATTCATTTGGTGGTTATTAACTGTTGGTCATAAGACTCTATTGATTACAACATGGTAAAGGGTTTTGTCTCACTTTTTATTCTTGTGAGATTCTTTCTATATTGGACACTTTTTCATTTGGTTCTTGTTTTTAAATCCTATTATTGTAATCTTTGTGTAATATAAATTAATTTATGGTTATTTACATCTTCATTGATGCATCTTTCTTGCATTGGGTGTATGTTTTGTATGATACAAATTCGGTAAGGGTAACTTTCACCCTCCATTTTTTAAAATTCTTCTTTTTGTTATGTCTTTTAATATACATATTATTATGGTGGGATATGTTATTTTATATCGACGTTTCGGTAAATTTCATGTCTAAGTGATAGGATAAGATTTTTCCTCTCATAAAGTCATTTTCTGAATTTTATCGTGACGTCGTTAGGCTGTCCAATTTCTATAAGGGAACTTATTTATCCAATTTTAATTCATTGGGTTAAAAATCTACATATTGAATATGTTGTTCTATGAATATGTGTGAATAAACATTGATTGTTTCACATTATATCGACGTATATTGAGTGTATTATTATTTTTTACACATTATTATGTAATTGATTTATCCTTAACTTAAGGATACAGTTTTTATAATTGATTTCATCTCAATTTACATTCCATTGAGACTTCGTTGTTTTTATGCACCAATTCAATCTTTTGTGGTGTATATACTATCCTTTGGAGTCATATATCATGAATTCCATTATTCCCTTGATATTATAAAATTCTTAATTTATGTTTTTCCTCAATTATTTGTATTCAAGTGCCTCTCATTTTGTTAAAACCTCTTTAACTAAAATATCATTTTAAATGTTATAAATATTTATTCTACTAAATATTTCTCATTAATGTCCCTTTTTCAAAATGTTTTAAGGATTTATTTATATAGACAATATTTTTTTAAATTAAAATTCATTTAAAAGTTTCAAATTTGTATGGAAGACTTTGATTTAAAATTATCTTTTTAAAATGTTTTAAATGGTTTTGAAAATGATTTTACATATCATTGTTTATCTAAATATTGTGATTTGATATATTCTGATTGGAATGTGGAGATATTATCTTTCATTTATACTTGTGTTATGTATTATGAATACGTTATGGATATTGGGCATTGATTACATATATGTGTGGTTCCGCGATAAACCTAGGGCGGGTGAGCCCGAGATAGCTCTCCAATGCAACGGGTAACGTGTAGTAGGTTAACATTAATGTTTCTCCTAATAGATTTAGGGTTTATATTTTGATGGGTATTCCTAATGTGACTCCCTATTTATCTATGATAGCTACAATCTATGTATTTTGGAAATTCCAAAATTTAACTTTATGATTAATGATTTGTGTGTGTTATTCATAAATCTTCTAATTTCACAAGCTATGTTATGATTGAAAAGTATGGTTTCATTGATTTGTATGTATTTATGGGATAATTTTTTCCATCCTTTTTTATAACCCTTTTGGAGATTTTTATGATCAACCCATGTTTTGAAATGTGTTTCACATGTCATTTAGATGAATAGTGTCAAGGATGGGATCAAGCAAAATTCATACGGTCTAAAACATAGAACTAGACATGACTTTTTTTATTAGTTTTGATTTTATTAAAAAAATAGAAACTATGTAGAAGTGTCTACCTTGTAATTTTTGAGATGTAATTTAATATTTATTGCCTAATTCTCTAAAACTCTAATCCAGAAAATATCCTCAATGTGAATTATTCATTTAATTCAGGATTATGTAATGTTTATGGATAGGTTCTAATATTATTTACCTCCTAGAAAAAAACCCCTAACCATTGTGCACACCCTGCTTATAAATGTAATCATATAAATATATTACAACCATGAATAAATTTCTCAAAGTCTTTACTTTTTTCAATCATACATAAAGGCATCATTTAATTCATTATATAAGACATTAGTCATTACCTCTCTAGATAATCATTATTACTAAGTCATTATATATTATTATTTTTCATTCACATTTATAATGTAACACATGAAGAAATGATACTATTGTGTCTCTAGAAATATGTATTTATAATTATATTAATATAAAGTGGGCATACATGAAAGAAAAAAACAAAGACAAATAAGAAAGAAGACACAAAGGGGATCTGAAGTAGTTCATCTCAAGGGTATCTTGTCTGACCAAGTTCATCTCCTTTAAAATTAATGAGCCCATATCTAAAATGAAATTAACAAAAAAAAACATTGTGAATACCTCTAAATAAGAAAATATCTAATTTTATTACCTTTACACTAGATATGATTCATGCCCACAATATTGTTTATAAGACACATAAATTTACGTATAAAATATAACATGTTCCAGAGAGTGCTACTTGTACCTTAATTGGCATTAGAGTGAGTTTCAGAAATAGTTTCCACCACTACCAGGACAATATTCCTGCTAATACATACCACCAGAAAAAACATAATCACCTTATATTCAACCTCTATAAAATCTTATTGGCTAATGGAATCATTCAAAAAACAACCACAGACCCCTAGCATAATGAACCACAACACCTATCATCATCTTACCTATATGGGCATTCCCCTTCAATAGGAAATTCATTGACTTGGGAGGATCATAGATCAGTTTTAAAATATAAAATACTAGTCCAATACTCTTAATTAATATGATGGTTAAATCACATAGATGGTTCCATGGTTCATTAAAAATTTATTGCAAGGAGGGGAATACTATTTACGAGTGAAAGAATGCCATTTTAAAAATATGTATTTTACCTAATAAGAAGATCTGAGTATAGTGTGTAAATGAATGAAAAATGTCCAATCACGATTCAAAATACTAATAACCACATTGTATTTTCAAATAAGATTCACCTCAACCTATCAATTTTATAACAAAAATAATGACATTTGTATAAAAAATCACTAAGATGAAACAAACGTCCAATTATGATATCACAACTCAACTCATCAAATATGAAATTAAAAAATAATAATAAATAGTAAAACTTCTAAAATTACTATCACGAGACATATGAGTTTCCTTGGACCAATGTGTATATTTCCTATAAATGGAAATTTCATCATTAGTCATATTTAAAGACTTATAAGACGTTCATGGACTTTAAAACATGTTATTATAAGGTTTTTTATACATCAGCACAACAAAGTGTTTTTTTTAATAAATTTAATAATTATTTAATTTACTAAACAAGGATTATAAGGGGTGCATCTAGGTTTGATGGTCATTTTGATATGAAGAAACCAATAATAATGAAATTCACCGAAATGTTCAGCATATGGTATAATGATACAATCTAAGAAATGATAGAAAATTAAGGAAAATAAATAGAAAATTTTTTACACTAAGGTCTAAATACATGAAAAATATCTAGGGATTATTTTTTTAGGTTTTTCAGAAAACAATTAAATGAACCTCCCCCCATAAAATAATGAAAATTAGCTTTCACCTAAATTGTTCTACTTAGAGGAGATGAAATGAAAAATGAATAAAAAGGTGTCAAGAGATTACCACTATAAATATATAGTGATTGATGGATCTTGAATCAATTGAATTATGGGTTATATATCATCATTTATAGGTTTTTTATAGTGTAGAAATACCTGAATCTCAAGGAGAGCCTCACATGTCTGCAAGAAGTGAAGAAATAAAAGAAATGAGATTTTAATTTCATAAGAAAAAATGGAAATTTCTTCCATAAAATTTGGTAGTATAGTTTGTCTAAAACAAACACCAACCATGTGAGTCTATATATTATAGAAAAATTCCCTCAGGGTTTAAATCACAATGTTACTATAACTATGTGAGGACCTTTTGGTGAATAGTGATATGGTACTACTCGTCATGGAATAAATCGTGTGGGCTAGAAGTACTGTCTAGGTAAACCATGAGAATCCTATGAGTTTCACATTTCACTAACTATTATAGGTTGTTTTATTTTCTTCATAGGGTCATATTTTTTCTGACCAACAATGATCCCAATTAAGGCCATCCAAATCAATGATTTTCACCCTCGACACTCTCATAACAAAACATGACACCCAATAAATTTAATTCCAAAACATTAACAAATAAAATGTCAATTATTTTGATTAAATGTCTTATGGATATTGAATACATAAGAAATTTATTTGTCTTATTTGTATTAATTGAATGTTATGCATAATTACCATTGATTATGTGGCCTTTAAATGGAGATCAAAATTTTTTATAAATTTATAGTTTAAACAAATCCTTTTGACATAGACAAAGGACTTAATGGCTTCAACTAGTAGGATCCTTCCCTTTGAAGCCTATTTATCAAATAGTTTGAATGATATATAAATTATGGGATATTAACTATACCAATCTCAAGCCAAGATCCAACAACTTAAGCATTAGTGAAATCGTTTACGAGAGTAGTTCAAGCTCATTTATATCACGACCAAAACCATGTTCACTGAACTGCCCGAAGAAAGGCCCACAATAAAACACCTTTCTGTTAGTGAGTATGATAGTGTAATAAAGGGATATTTATCATGCCCCAATCCTTTTTATTATGTGCATAATTTTTTTATAGAATAATGATTATAAATTTAGTTAACTATTGTAAAATTTTAAATCTTTTTTAAAGCACAAATTGTACGTTTGGTTAATATTCAAATTTAATTAATAATTCTTGTTAGATAAGTTAATGAATTTTTGAATTATATAATATTTTAATAATGTACTAGTTTCAAATTACATTTATTAATTTTAAATAATAATATAATTTTTATGATGTCAATTTTAATTTATCATAAGGTTTTAAAATTATTTTTGTAAAAACCCGTGAATTTTCAACAAATGTCAGTTTTCATTTTATTCGAAAAAATACACTTATTTAGAAATTTAATTCTATAAAATTAATTTTTTTTTGTAATTAGGATTTCGAAATTATCCATCAATTATTTTTTGTTAATTTTCTATGACAATCATATTATTGGGTAAAAATTAAATACCATATAAATATATAATGTGTTTTATGACATCATAATGACCGCATTGTATTGTAATAAAATACAAGAAAAAATTTATTTGTCCAATATATGTTTTAAATTTAATATAATGTGAATTCGTATTTGTTTCATCTATTCTATAATGCCTTAGTTAATCCTCCAAGAAAAATAAAATATTTTAAAATTTTATACTTCTATCTTTAAAAGAGTGACTCCCCTCCACCTAATCATGGGAAATATTTTAATATATTTGAAAATTATAGTTTTAAAATAATTTATATCACTTCAAATTTCTAAAAACATTTGAAAAAACTATGGGATTGTTTGTGTTTATGAACAATTAAGTGTGTAGGGTCCAAATATAAAAATAATATATAATTACACCACCATTCCTATATAAATCCAACCAAACTCCCATTCCACTTCACTAAAAACACTTTGATATCGACCTACCTCTTCCAAATACTCTCTAGATTTTTATTAGGGTACCCTAATCTCCCATGAAGCCTCTCCTTAGACAATGGGAAAACACATCCAAGTAAGGGATCCTCACCATCATATCTTTTTTTCAATTCAGGAACCTTATTTAAAATTACCCATTTTAAATTTCAATTGATTATATTTTAATTATATTTATATCACATAACTATTATAGGTTCTATGTTATTTGGATGAGGGATTATTATTCCTTACTCATTTGGACCATTGCCTAAGCTGTTATTATGCCAAAATTCTATATGGGATTTCTCTCCTCTCCTTTCCATTCAAGCACCACTTTTATATTATGCTTCTTAAGATCCATATTTATATATTGTTTCATCAAGATAAAAGACCCAAATACTCTCCATTTCGTGAATATATGATGATATATTTCTTTTACTCTCACTAATACCCCTTATTATCTATTATGCACACCTCGTACCATGATAAAATTTCGTAAGGGATTCCCACCTTCCTCCAAATTGAAGAAACTTATTTGAAATTATAAACTTTTATTTAAATTGGATGTATTTTATTTATTATTTAATCATATACATAAATTCTATTTGATGTTAGGTGAATTAGGTATCATTTATTATCTATCATTTGGACTATTACCTAAGTCATTACCAATCAGAAATTCTGTAAGGGGTTTCTCTCTACTCAATTCCATTGAAGAACCTCTTTTATATTATGCTTCCTAAATTCCATTTTCATATTATGGGTTCTGATGTTACATGATAACCCTAGTATAAATTCCATTTATTAATTATTATATCTTCCTTTCACTATCAATAATCGTACCGGTGACCCTTTAAGCACATTCGTTACTATGAAAATATTCTGTAAGGGTTTCATTCCATTATAGATTTTGTAGATGTTTTCTTATACTATTACACCCTTTTATTGTTAAATTAAAAATAATGGGGTATTTATTATAACCTCCCTCATATATACCTTATTTTTTTAGGTAACATATACACCTTTCACTCTCATTAATCCCTCCTATGTACACCTGTTTCCATGCCAAAATTCTTCAATGGATTTCTCTTTCCACATTTCTATTCTTGATTTTATTTTTTTTATTAATATAAATTCCATTTAATATTTTGGTATATGTTCTTAAATATAACATAAACTTTTATTTTAATTCCTAGATGATGATATATCTCATTATCTTTCATCATCGATTTGTATGAATTTCCACATGATGTTGTTATGTTCTAGAATTACACCTTGATTTTCAATGTCAAAATCATCATGTAGTGAATACCATACCCATTTATCTTTCATTTTTATTCACCTTTATGAACATATAATTATTGATTAGGGACTAACTTGTATGTATCCCAAATTTATTTTCACGGTGTGAATTATGATTTTCAGTTATTCTATGTTATATAATCTATGTTCCACACATATGCATGAAATGAAATGTTTTTGAAGGTTGTACACTAATAGAGATCCTAAACGTTGGGTAATGTTTTGTATTATGATGATCTATGTGAAATGTGGGTTTACTCATGATAATTCATTTCAAATAAGGGTTTACTCATTCTAATTAACTTTTAATGATCCTTTTCTCAAGCTAATATCTTGTTGTATGTTGTTTCCACATTTCCATGTTATGATAATCACACAATATCATGAATATATGGTCATGTTTCACACATGATCCAATGATATGGATACTACCTAAAATTATTTGTATTTTTCATGTTAGGAATTGTTTTATCCCTTTCTAGGATTTACCATTTTTATATGTATGTTCATAGTTTATCACATGAAATGCTAGGTACGAAATAATTTTGTGGTCATGTAAAATAATTTTTCAATAAAGATGTTGTATTTCACATTATCAAGTATTATGTGATGTTTCTAATTTCCCAGGACACTATACCTCTTGATCATTAGAGTTATATTAATTGAAATTTTATGTAATATGGAATATTTAAATATGAAATAATGAGTAGGGTTTTTATACAAAACCTCTCGGGCCTTAACCCAAGTCCAAAAATACATTGACATTTTTCAACTATCATAATTACATTTTGAAGCACAATTTTAAAAACATCATATCCAACAAATGAAAAAAAAAATTATTTTATTTTATTTTCATCCATCACATAACATGGGTCATTATAAAATAATTAAATAAAATAATTTATTTATTTTTAAGGTATATATTAATGAACATTAAATTTTTTCAATCTAAAAATATGTTTTCGTTTCTTATACATCATTATATCGAGTTAATATTTTATTGGGTATAGAATTGTAAACATGGGGATCCTTTGGAAAATATAAGCGGTGTATTAGTTGTTTTCTAACAAACATCCTATCATGATAACTATAAAATATCCACAGATTTTTCTATGTGAAAAATAAACTAAGGGAAATAAATTATATAAACCATGTCCATGTCATGATGATCAATAAATTACTCAGTTAATCTTTTTGTAATATTGTTTATCAAATCTCACCTTGTCATAGTACTAGTCTGTATGATTTTAAAACTTATTTGAGTTATCCAACACAATGTATGTAATATTGTTTTTTTCTTTGTGTGTGTTCAATACCAACCACTACCATTGTATATTCATAGTGAAATCCAATTCAACTATATAAAATTATTTAAATTGTGTTCATGCCCTCCCTTAATCTCAATTACTAACCACACTAAAATAGGAAAGTGTGGTGTAAAATTTATGGTATTAAATGGGGTTTTAGTAATTTATTAACACCAATTAATAAATTCCAGTCACCATACATATTTATTCTTTTATTCCAATGATATTTTGAGACATTTTTGGCATGGTATAATGAAAAAATCATAGTGAATATATGAACATAGTCTATTTATCTCCATTGTATCTCCATTGATTGTTATGATCAATTTATCCTCGAAATTGCTTAACCTAATGACCTTATAACTGCACTTCATTAGTTAATCTATAGTTTGTTTCTTTGTTGATGGTCTTCAGGGAGTCCTCTTTTTTGGATGACTTTAATCTCTTCAGTATAGCTCAGGCATGATGTGATGGTTCTATGGTTTAGATCACGGCGGATTATGTCATCATGTGAGTTCATTCAAGTGTTTCTGTATCAATTTCATTATTAAATATCTTGATGTTCTATGAAACATTTGTTGTGTTCACATTATGAATAATTCTATTATCACTCTCCAATATTGAAAATTTCATCTTCCATTACATATGATTGGATTCTATCATTTTCAAAAATTAAAATTGTTAATTATTTATTCTTTCCTTGAAATATTTCAATTATTGTTTTTATATAGAACCCATGTTATTTTATGTCAATATGGTTTTATTAATACATGGTGTGAGAGTGTGTTTTGTTTGGATTGAAAACATTGTTTTAGAGATGTCAACCATGAAAATCTATGAAACATCGGATGAAATATTTTAGGAAGGAAGATCAACACCTCATTGAGGATATATATATTATCATCATCCTGATATGAGTTTTTGTGTCATTATGTTTTAGATCATGCTGATTTTAAAAAAATATATACATATTATGGATACTATGTCTCACTCATTTTATGTGATGTGTTCTACTATATAGTATATACCATTTGAAAATTTGGTAAACATGGTAGTTTTTATATTGTTTTTTTATTCTTGATACCATGGTTGAAGCTATACCAGTCATGGTTTAGTGACATAGGGGAATGAATATTTTGAAATTTTATATAACATAATTAATGGAGCATGATATATTATTTTGAATGATGGTCTTGTGTGTCCTAGCCATGGTGAATGATAGTTTGTGTGGTCTTGCTAATATAGATATTCTGGTTAATGAGGATCCATTTATAATTACATGGGATCATGATGGTATATGTGGTTTTATATGAGTGAGAAAAACGCAGAATGATGGCCTATTGTGTTATGATCTATATTCCTACGGCGTGTATGGATTTTTCTCATTCATCAATATGGCTCCAATGTTCATTTTTTTAAAAAAACATATAATTTTTGACTTTTATCATATACAAGTGTAGGGTATTATTTTGGCTTAGATAGCACATAGATTATTTGTATGATTGTTTTCATGTGTGGGAAATTTTTTGTTAATATAATATATAATATTATTCATCACCACTCATTTAAGGGCTGAACTGGTGTAGTCCTATGCATTTTTTACTACTCATAACAAATACATGAATATTGACACACTGGGGTAGTTCATATATCGGGACACATGAATGGGAAATTGAAGCATGAATGATGGTTCACAGTAGTCTGATGGAGATAGGAATGGTTCTTGATAATAATTATGATTACTACAAAAATTTACATTTTTAATTAATTGCATAATTTATAATATGGAATGTTATTCAATTCATGTATCACATTTATATAAGAGTTGGTTTCCATGAACCCACATGTTTTAAATTGATTACATAGATATTTAATGTATTAAAAAATATTGTTCATTATTCTTCATTATTAGGATGTAATAATGTCTTAGAGTATTTGTTTATTTGATTAGGTCATGGAAGTTCACGACTATGATGGGAACCATGAAATGGAATAAAAATATTCTTAAATATAGTGATGCGGATGGATGAAATGCTATGATGGGACACATAGCATGAAGACCGTATGGTGCGTGTACTCGTAAGAAGATAATACATCCTCCCATGAAGTTCGCACATGGAAATCTTTATGATATGATATAATGAGAACAGACCCGCTTGTTGGAATTTAGAATGTTTTTGTGTCATCAGATATTTCTATACACTAGTGTGTGTAATGATCCTTAGACATTAATATTATCATTAATACATGTCATGACTTACACACTTGGATCTACTGAAAAAACTATCATGCAGAGAGTTGACGGGAAGTAGAGTACAATGGGATCCTCATGAGTGGCATGTCATTAATGGATAAGTTGGGGGTAGGATTTTTCCCTTCCATTTATCGATATTGATATCTTGTCCCTTTGATTGAAATAGAACCGTCATGTAAAATTATATGGCCATGGTGTAACGACGAGTTTATTTCATGTAGTCAAAGAAGAAACGTATCAAGCATTAATGTTGATGACACATTCATGAAACCTAGATGATGAGATATTGCAACAAAATGAATATATTACACAGTGAGCATTCATATGTGGATTTCATTATTTCGACTTTACTTTCTTTTTCTTTTGTGCCTTGACCCATTGCGAGACAATACTCTTGGACTTTAGGCATACCCGCCAAATCGTAACAAGAAGGAATCATAGAGGGTCACACACTAACTATTTTTTGTGGTCTTGTTTAAATTCTATTTGAATTTAATTAATAAAATAAATATTATTATCAAGACAATGGAATAATTTATTCAATTTAAAATGATCAAATTAATTAAATTAAATATATTTATTCATTTTACTGAACATTTAATAAAAATTTATTTACTAATTTGTAAATAAAATATTTATTTAAGATAATAAATTATTTATTTATTTATTCTGGTTTTCAATAAATATAAGTGGAGTTTGATGGACCAACTTCAGTCCGGTAGTAAAATAATTATTTGCTAAACAGTAAATAATTGTTTAACTAGTTAGTAAACATTAAAATCACACTCTTATTATTTTGTGATGCATAATTTTATATATATTTCTCTTTTGTGAAAGTTGGCGCACCATAAATAATGAAGTTGTATTATTAATAAATTCAAGTGATTTCACTACGTTCATTATGGATTTAATTGTTTCTATTAAAATTATTTACTGTAACAGAAATTACATGTATATAAATAGGCAAGTACGCCTTTTGTGCCATACACCACACAAGACTGGTGAATTGATAATTGTTGAGCCAAACAATTTCTCTCTCAAATCCTCTTCTCTCCCCACTCATGAACAATAGACTTTATTCAAGGCCAAAGAACAGGTGATCAAGAACGACCGACACTAGAAACTAGATTCACCATGCTAGCACCCAGAGAATGAACAATGTCGATCTGAGGCCATCGGGGCACACACAGATCACTCCTAGAGGGATTCTAGTTTTGATCTTTACAAGCGCAACAGGATAATCTAGAAGGGTCATTTGGGACGATCAACATCATCCAAGACGAAAAATTCCAAAGATCCATGTATTATTTTTCTTTATAAAATTATTTTAATTAATTATAAACATGATGTGAAAGATCCCCTCTAAAGGTTTCAGGCATCTTTATTCGTTATCATAATCATTGATTATACTCTATGGAGAATGGAATTCATCGTCGTATTGATCCATGAATAGTCATTATCATGGTAAAAATAAAAAAATAGGGTCGTCCAAAACACGCTTCTACTGTGCCTGGATCCTTCAAGTGGAATTAGAGTGGTTGCATCATAGTTTATAGTTATTTAAATATTTTTTTGATCAATAACACATTTAATAATTTAGTTGTTTCAATTGAAGTTAACTATTCTGCAAATCTGAATCTCGAGATCTATTCATCCTCTTTAATTTTTTGTTTTCCATAAAGAGGAGATCTTTTCATTTAATTATTATTAAAATAAAATAGAGGATCTCGTCAGGATGTGCCAATGCTTCTTGGACTTACAACACTAGAACACATAGTGTGAATTTTACATTACACACTATATAGTCATGATTCAATTCATCGCACTACTAAAAATTTAGGCTATATCCACGGTTCTAAACTGTGGCTATAGGCCCAAAAACCATGGCTATAGGATATAGCCACAGCTTCATGAACCGTGGATGGTATTGGCATGGCTATAGGTCAGATCCTATAGCCATAGTTGCAACTGTGGCTATAGGGTCAGCCCTATAGAATCCAATAAAGGCCACCTGAACCGTGGCTATAGGGCTTTGCCTTGCATAAAAAAAACCAGCACGGTTCACCGTGCTGGCTGTTGGGAGGACTGCACCAGCACCCCCCGCCCCCTGATCCTGCACACCTCCCCTGCCCCACCCCCACCCCCTGCACCTTGCACCCCACCCCCTTCCCCCTCCTCACTGCACACCCCCCTCCCCCTAGACCTCCCCCACCCTGCACCAGCACCCCCCATACAAGGTAATCCAAAACCCATGGAACCACCACCATCTTCGGAAATAGTTGAACCAACACAACTGCGTCAGATTCTACATCATCAATATCCTCAATGAAAATATTACACAACATAAGTCATTTATTCATCGCACTCACCTCTACCCCAATGGAGGTACCCATTTAGTAAAAGGAATTGAAACACAGAATCACCAGTCCCCTATTGTTCAGAACCAACCCGCCTCCCCTCGTCTCCCCCACAATACATGATCCATCAACTTTAAATTTTAATGCTAATCCCCTATTGTTCTAAACCAACCTACCTCCCCTTATCTCCCCTTCAATACATGATCCATCCACATTCAATTATAATCCCATAGGAGGAGGCTTCCATTGAAGCCTCCTTTCCTTGACTACATTGGAAAGAATCACTATTCATACAAATCCATAGATGAAATCTTATTAGGGTAGTAGAAAATAGTCCTTCCTTGATAATCACCCCCAACTCTTCCTTAATAATTTTCACTTGAACCTTAAAATAGATTGAATAATTCCTCTTTCCTTATCTTACATTATTCCTACCATCCCAAATAGTGCCACACACATCCAAGAAAAAACATAAATGAATCATAACCTCCACCCCTGGCTCTCCCCGTGGAACAAGGCCTCAATAATCTCTTACATGGAGTTCCCGATGCTGTTGATATTCATAAATGTTCCCATAAACCCCCAGACCCCCCTCACCCAGTCACTCTAAAAAAATAAGTTCCAAGAAGATTCATAGTGTGGAATTTGTACAACAGTCACATCCAATGGACAAAGCCACCCCCTAATTCTAAATATTCTCCTCTGTTGGAAGAGATTGATATCTCATTCAGCAAACAAGAAAAATCATCCGGTTTGGGATATCCTTGTACCAGTGTTTCAGAGGCCATTCGTTCATCCTGTATCTTACATGAACCAAATTTCTGAAATCCCTTCTACTGCACACCTCCCCTACCCCACCCCATGTACCTTTCACCCCACCCCTACCCCTACTCACTGCACACACCCCCTCCCCTAGACCCCCCCCCCCCACCCAGCACCAGCACCCCCCAATGGAGGTGAATATAATGTAAAAAACACAAGACTTATAAAATAAATAAAATAGTAACAATATGTATATATGTGTGGGAAATGAGCATAAAATTATGTTTTTCACTAATATTAATTACTTTAATATATCCCATAATATGTTGGTTTAGTGAATATAATGTAAAATAAATAAAATAGTAATAATATATATATAGATAATTAGGGTGGTCCACCAAGTGCTAACAATGTCACAACGATACACAAATAAGCTCCAATAAATTGTTTGTTTGAAACATTCCTGATTCCATTAGTAAAAGCAAGAAAAGATTAAATACCTTGTACTAAGGATGCTCAGAATCCATACAAACTAAAGAAGTGAAATCTGATTAATTACATTGTAACAAAAAATATGTATACTAGAATGATGTCAATTCAAGTAAGTGTAGTTTAAACATACCATCAACTTACAAATCATCATGGGGAATTCCAGCAAGGGTTTCAATTAGACCATTAAATTGATTGATATGTAAATACCTGAATAAATCCATAAATACATTAAAAATAATAATTATCTTAACTAAAGTCTGTGTTGCATACAGTGTACCAAGGATTGAAAGCGACCCGAAACTGTGAGGTAAGTAGCCCGTCATTGATTTGTATGAGAGATCCCTATATGTAAAACAAATAATTATAAAATAATATTCAATTGAACAAGAACCTTATAACATAACAGATTATGAAAATACAAAAGAGGACTCAATAAATGAAAATAAAAATATGAATGACCACTAAAAGGATTATTTACAGAAGCCCCCCTAGACAGAACCCCCCCTGCTGGACCCCCCTGGAAAGAAGCCCCCACCCCCCTGTTGGACCCCCCTAGAAAGCCCCCCTGGACAGAAGCCCCCTACTGGACCCCCATGATAGCCCCTACTGCTAGACAGCAGCCCCCCCTGTAGGACCCCCTGGACAGAAGCCCCTCCGCCCCCTGCTGGACCCCCTAGACAATAGCCCCCCTGGACAAAAGCCCCCCTGGATAGACCCCCCCTTCTGGCACTCCCTGGATGGCCCCCCCAGCTGGACAGTAGTCCCCCCTGCTAGACACCCCTGGACAGCTCCCCCTGCTGGACAGCAGACCCCCCGGACAGCAGCCCCCCTGCATATTAGGATGATCTCCTTGATGTATTTTTGGAACATATAGAATGTTGTGTTGGTTGGGACTAGATAGTTTGTTGGGTATTCTATACATAAATTGAAGTAATTGGAAAGGTACCATGCAATTTTAGGCATGAAGGTAAGAATTTAAAGTGTGTCATGACCATTTGAATATGTTACCGGGTCATGACACATGAACTAGGCTTTAAATATAATGACATAGTGGATTCCAAAATAAAATGGAATGATTGAAAATAGAATATGGGGAGGCTGAGGTTATCCTAGGTTTTCACTAAAGGTCCCTATACATAAGGATAGTAAACTTATTTCTTGTAATCATCATCAAAATTTGACGATACAATGTTTATTATTTACTTTACATGGGCTTCATTCAAAATATAATTCTTTTATCCCAAACTACACATGTTATACATTTGTAGTATATTTATAGTGTGGGGTCGAACCCATGGAGGATTTTTTGTAGAATAGAAAATTGGACTGTAATAATTTTTTTAGGAGTCCTCAAAATTTTTATTGGTTTTGGGATATGATTGATGCTATTGAGTTTTGATTAACAATTAGTAATAAATAGTGGTCATAGTATATTTCGAGATTGAGGTAAAAATGATAACATTGGTCCTAACATGGAATAATCCAAGGGATTAGGCTTTGAAGTGGATTTTAAAACATTATTTTTATCATGGAAAACCCAAAATAAATCGTTATAAGAGTTAAATATTCCTTAGTTTTGATATAGCTAAAAATGTTGATTCTTTAATCCTAGTTGTAATGGCAGAAATTGGAAAATGTTAATAGTCATAGCCAACTCAACTCTAATCAGGCCAAGGTAAATCATATAAATATAATATGGTAAAGGGTTCATAAAATAATTTAATAAATATAATTTATTTTACATTATTACAATCGTTTGGGTTAGATGGTTCTGATTTAGAAATTCAATTAGATTGTAACACTCATATACTCAACCTTTCCCCTTAGTGGTTTTTCCACTACGGATTGTGATAATTAAGATCGAAGAAAAAAAATTGTTTAGATTTGATTTGGGAGAACAAAATAAGGGAGAAAATGAGAATTTCTCCCTACCCCCTGCCCCCACCTACACACACCCAACCCCCTCTCCATGCCCCCTACCCCCACCTGCACAACCCCCCGCCCCGTCCACTACCCCCTACCTACACATCCCCCCATGCCCCCACCTTCCCCCCCCCCACCTACACACACCCCTCCCCTTGCCCTATTAGACCCCCTGCCCCCCCACCAGCAGACCCCCATGCCCCCTCTCCCTGCCCCCTGCCCCCCACCTGCACACCCCCCTGCCCCCTCCCCTACCCCCCATCTGCACACCCCCTGCCCCCTGCCCCCTCTCCCTGCCCCCTGCCCCCCTACCTGCACACCCCCTGCCCCCTCCCCTTCCCCCCGCCTGCACACCCCCCTCCCCCCCCCCACCTACCCCCCCTACATGCACACACCCCTTCCCCTGCCCCAGTACAACCCCCTTCCCCCCACCTGCACACCCCCCTTCCCCCTCTCCCTGCCCCCTGCCCCCCACATACACACCCCCCCTACCCCCTCCCCTGCCCCCCACCGGCGCACCCGCTCCCCCTATACACACCCCTCCCCCTTCCCCAGCACACCCCCTAAATGAGATCCTTACAAATACAATAGGGTTTCATTGATTTCCTATATGGGCCTATGAAACCCATTATGACTATTAATGAAACCGGCCAGACCATTGATGAATACCATGAATTTCTCCCAGGTTTACTTTTTATGCCACCTTGCTACCTATTACTTTACATTTTTGATAAGGCACTTATATAAGTTTCTTAAGATTCTACCACTGAGGAAGTTTGGCTTAAAAATGAAAAATTATACATGATTTCCTCATTTGTAGGAAAATTTTACAAGAAAAATTGTATATTGATATTCAAAATTAATCCTTGTTCATCTATAAAAAACCATTTAGATGAGGTTAATAAATTCATGTTATATTTAGAAAATATTAATGTTTATATAGATGATGAGGATCCAGAAATGATCATATTAATCACTCTTGAAAATAGATATAGACCACTGGTTACAACCATGATGTATTGTTGAGTCTATGTAACATTAGAAGATACCAAATAAGCCCATCTGTCAAAGGAATTTCATGCTAGAACAAAAATATAAGGTGAGGATAATATTTTTTCACAAGGGGGATACCTTAAACTAAAGGTAAGAAAAAACAATTCAGTAGGGACAAAAATAAGATTAATAAATAACCCAAATCTAGGAAAAGCTCTATGGATAGAAAAGTAATATGTTTTCACTATGGTAAACCTGTGTGCATTAATCCCCGGCGTAGGAAACACATGCGTGAGTTAGAATCCAAACATCCCACTAACCTATATTTTCTTGTTTATTCAGGCTATGAAATTTATTTAAATCTTGAGTGTGTCTATTTGTACACGTAATAAAGAGTGGGTCCTAGACTCTGGTTGTTCTTTTCATATTTTCCAACAGAGAGAGTCATTTTTAGAGCTGGTCAAAAAGAGTGAAGTAGATGTATTCTTACGAAAAAATAATAGGTTCAAGGTTGAGGGAATATGATCCATTATTATAGGGTTAGATAATAAATCCATCATCACCTTACTTAATGTACGATGGGTCCCCATCCTTTAATGAAACATAATCTCCTTAGCGGTTCTAGATCAAAATGTTTTTACCTCTAGACCAAATCTCAAGATCTCTAGAGGGTCAATAATTATTATAAAAGGATATCTAAAAAATGGGATATATGTTTTGAATGGGAAGAACCATTTATGGAAATTGGGTAGTGTTTATAATAAAAGAACTAACAATAATATACTATAGCATATAAGATATGGAATTTCACCTCCAAAGTATTAGAGGAACACAACAACCAAGGGCTATTGAGTTACATCACAACTATAGATCATTCATTTTCCAGAGATTGTGTGATTGGAAAATCCAAGAGGGTGAGTTTCAATTTGTCTTATTTCAATGCTACCAGACCACTTGAATACATACACTCAGATTTTTGGGGGATATCCAGGACAAGTTCATGTGTTGGAGGATCCAATTTCATCATCTTCATATAGAGCAGTTAGTTGTTAAAACTGATTTCCATCTTACTGATTTGAATTAAAATATTTATATGATACATCTTGATTATTATCCTACTGAGTTCAAAACAAAGAAAGTATTACATTTAAATAAATCTTGGTCTGGCCTGAAACAATCCTCATGGAAGTGGTGCTTCAATTTTGATTCATTTTTTCTAGGTAACAAGTTCATTAGCATTCATTATAATGCCTTCTATTAATTAAACTCAACTAAAACCTACATCATTTAACTACTATTCTATATTGATGACATGATCATAATTTTAAAAGACATAAATATGATCTCTATTTTTAAATCCAAATTGAAAATTATGTTTTAAATGAATGAATTAGGTGTAGATCAGAAAATCCTAGGTGATTAAATCATTAGTGATAGAATGCATAAACCACTTTATCTATCTTAGCATGCTTATATTTTAAAATATATAAATAGGTAAATGTTGGAATCTCTCAGTCCTGTTAATTTTCTTCTTGAACAACATTTTAAATTTTCTTTGAATCAATCACCTACTGCTGAAGTTCATGTGGAATTTATGTCTATAAATCCTTATTCTAACATTGTTGGTTGCAAACCGTATTCTATGATTTTCTCTAGAATTGATTTTTCAGTTTCTATCTTCACTCTATGATGGTTCATGGGCACTCCAGGGAAGCTATAATGGTATTACCTTAAGTGGATCTTGACATATCTTTCTTTAACATCTAATATTTCATTATTTTGTGGTACAAATGTGGATACTACTAAATTATTTGTGGTTTGGTTGATGGTAACTATACTATTAATGTTGAAAATTATTAATACTTAACTATTAATTTGTTTACTGAATTTGGAGGTTTCATTTCCTAGAATTGAAATATGTAATCTATTTTTGCACATCCAGCTACTGAATTTGAATACATAGCATTAACTGAGGTAGTTAAAGAAACTTATCGATTGAGAAGTCATGGCGGTTGGTCTATATCTAATACTAGACATAGTTAGCATAAGCTAGATCTACAGGTTAGTAGTCATTCTCATTCCCAATAAGATTTGGTGAATATTAATGATATTGACCAAAAAAAGCATTGTAATCAGATACATGGAACTCCTCGTACATTAAAAATCAAAAAATACAATTTACATCAAACGTGATTCTCAATATAAGTATCATCAGAATCATGATAACCCTCATTCACACCTCCTACAGAAACACTATCACCAGCTCTCACACCACCAACATCATCATTGGCATCTGCATCGGAACCGTCACAAGCACCGGGTCCAGCACTAGGTCCGGCTCCGGCTCTGATAGAAGAATCTACATTAATAGAATGCATCGACATCAAAAATGCATCAACCATTGCAGCTAATTCTGGTGGAATTGTAGAAGAAAGGGAAGACATAAATTTCATCCTATTTGCCGTTATCGCCTATTCTGATTTTTGACTTGCTTCATCGATTGCGGAATTCATTTGTACCATTGTGAAAAAACCAGAACCGCTACTCGAAGAAATGTTAGTAGACCTATATCGAGATTGTACAATATTATTCCTAGGTCAAAAACGCACTCTACCCTGATGCTCATCTCCTAATACCTGATGTAGATGATCGTTTGGGACCAAACTATCAGGTTATTTTTCTTCTAATGCCTCTAAATCATTCTGTTTATTGATATATAACATAAACTACAATTATAAAATAATATAAGGAATTAAATTCAGTAAAAATCATGGAAACTGAAATATACTTACAATCGCCATCTCGGGGTCGGTATTTGGCACAATACCGTCTTTCTTTTTCCGACATGTACAAAACAACGTTGAGCAAGGAATGCGACCCATGATATTCGATGATTTCTTCTGAAAAAAACAAAGAAATAAATAAACATAAGATGTTAAAAAAATTACACTAAACAAAGATAAATATTTTAAAAGCTAAATTACCTGTGTCTGCTCATGATCTGGTAATGAAGTGTGTCCGCGAGTATAAATGTGTTTCACTGCACTCTTGTTTGTTTTATTTTTGTATGATTTCTTCTATAAAAAAATTATTATATAAATTCATTAACATAAATAAAACAAGTAATTTAAAATCATTTTCAAAAAAATAAATGAATATATATATATAAATTTAACAAACAACTTAAATGATGGACTCTTCTCATAGCTGATCATCTCTTTATATTGTGATATTGGGAAATCTTGAATCATCAGTACTTCTTTAAGCTCTATATCAACTCTCTTTTTCCAACCAAGATATAAATCATACTTCTAGGGTCGCCACATTTCACCCATATCCATTATCCTTGCAGACTTTGCATTTTGTCCATCAGGAAAATTTTATCAAAGCTGCAATGGACATAATATTTGTTAAGAAAATATTATAAATTTATATATATATATAAAAGGTGATTAACATTACTTACCCATATCTCTTCACATGCTTTGTCCTTTATTTGTTGTCCAACTGCTTTCCAAATTATCGGTTGAACCGGAATGATATTTCTGTGTCTAGCAACTGTTCCCATTAAACCTTTACATTCTGTGCCATTTTTATTAATTATATCATTTTCCTCATTGTAATCAACTATGATTCTCCTTTGTAGATTCCAAACCTCATTCATTTTTGTGTGGCCTCGTCGTCTGGTAGTGGCTGGATCAAATCATGAATCCAAAAATTAAAGGAAATAATATATATGAATTTATCATTAATCAGTAATAGTAATTTTTAAACAAATACTAGTAGATGGGGAATCTGCTGACCCATAAAGTGTTGCGTCTGGAGGGGGGGCATCCTCCATGGTAGGTGATATATCTATAGGAGTACTATGTATAGTAGATGTAAAGTGTAATGAGGGAGGCAGAAAACCAGATGGATAACCCTGTACAGATGAGGGTTGATATGGATATGGATATGGCGGTGGGATATATGGGGGCACAGTACCCTATACATTGGATGGTGGGAATGGAAAATGAGGGATGGGAGTCTAAGAACTACCATCTGAGGTGGGTGCAGGAACAAAGGGATACAGAAAAGGTGGGTATGGATAATATGGAGGTGTCATAAAAGGAGGATGGCCTCCTGGTGTCTCTAGCGGCGTAGTAGTAGGTTAAGCTATAGAATCAGTACCCTCCTCCACAATATCATCCTCAGTGGCATAATCCAAGCGTCTCCTCGACGATGCAGCCTAAAATAACATAGATGATAAAATAAAACAAATGATAACAAGATAAATAATATGAAAGACCATAATATTCTAACATAATTTGTACTTACATTGTTTCCAGGAGGAGACCTACGTTGTGCATTTCTCGGTATTCTTCTACTCCTTCTAGTATCATCATAATCAATCATTTTGACCCGGAAATTTAAAATTATATTCTCAAATAAATAGAAATAATGAAAAATGTTAAATAATACAACTGTATCATAAAACAATGAGATACATTTTCATGTGTGATATGTATACTGATAAAATATCAAGACTTTTCTATGTTCAAGAATTACTAAAGAAGTGGTTAAAAATAAATTACTGAGGCTATTAATAGTTTTATATTCAATAATGGTATAAAATTTACTTTTTATTTAGATATCATGTATAGAAGTTAAAAGAACACATACAATATTGATATAATATCAGGTAAATATTTAAAAAAGTTTCAACACTATGTGGGGTCTGTGACAATTTCTGGTTCACAATCTGTTCTAACAATTGCATCATCTGTATCATCAAATGAAACATTCGAATAAATACCAACAGGTTCATCCACAACATCATTTTCATCCATGCCTTTTTCAAAAATATATGTCTATGAAAAACAGCAACAATAACACCAAATTGTCGTTGTAACAGGTTGCTTAAATAAAACACATGATTAACATGTGACACAAGAATATAAGGTTCATCAGTACGAAGCTAGAAGTTCATATCAATCACTGTAAATCCACAGTTATCAATATACATTACATTTCGTTTAATTGAATCTAACCACTTTCATTTCATCATTGCGACACGAACATGTGTATAGTAATCTAATAAAATGATTCTTTCAACAACACCGTAATATGATATATTTTCTGATCGAGGCTTCCTGTCCGATGCAAAAGCATAATAATCTGTTATGGCGCTTATCGTGACACCATCATGCTGTGTTGCCATTTTTTTGAACAACTATTTATAATAAATTTAAATCCATTGACAACCATTGACTTACAATCACGTACCACATCGTTTGGACCAAAGGATAATTATTTTTTTTCTTCTGATACTTCAATCATTGGTAGAGTTAAAACCTAAAATATACTAACATAATATCTTAAACAGAGACATATGATTATGTTATAAGAAAAAGAAAAATAAATCTATTAACTTTGAGTTTAACAAGGAAGCAAATTCTTTGATGTGGAAAAGTTCCTTCCTCTTAATAGATTGATAACGATGACTCTTTTTTATAATTTCTAAATGTTCTCTACAGATATGAAATCATTAAAATGTCAGCAGATATAAAGAAATCAAACAATGAAAAAAATACATACTTATTATTTTATGTACTTTATATAATAATCAGGCACACCACATTTAAATAATACTATGTGATGTTCCATTTCCCACTCTTCCCTTCTTAAAGTACATAACAATTACGATCCAGATATCCCCCCTGTTTGGGGGAGTGAAGGAAATGCAGGCTCAATGGGATCATATTGCTCATCTTCAGTTCTCATTAGTCGATTAAACCTTGTAGTGAGGTTAGCCAAGTACGATGAACAGAAATCCATGCATTCATGTGCTAAATAGCATTTCACAATTGAGCCTTCAGGAAGATATTTATTTCTCACATAATGTTTCAAATATAAACATCATTCTTTCAGTAGGATACATCCACTGACTCGAAATAGGACCACCAAAGAGAACTTCCGTGGGAAGATGCACAGTCAAATGTAACATACATGTGAAAAAAGACGGTGGGAAAATTTTCTCCAAGTCGCAAAGAATAATCGGTGCATCTCTCTGCAATTTCTGAAAAACACTTCTAATCAATCTTTTGGCACAATGATCCAGATTAAATTGATATAACTTAATCACCGCAACTCTAACGTTATGTGAAATTAAATGGAGAATGGAAATGGGAATCATGTCATGTAACAAGACATGGTAATCATGGGTTTTAAGAGATTTTAATTTCATATCTTGTGTATTCACCCTTTTCGAAATATTACTTGAATAACCATCCGAAACCTTCAATCTTTCCAAGACCTGAAGAAATTGATTTTTCTCCACATTTGTCATCGAATAACATGAAACATAGACTTTCCACTAATTTTGACCAACTAACTCAGGATGAAGTCTTGCTCTTATACCCCAATCCATAAAATCAGGACGACACCACAAATCATATTTTCTTTTTTCCTTTCACATTTAAAATAGTATCAATTAACATATCACAAATGTTTTTCTCGATATTCATTACATTCAGACAATGACGTATCAAATTCAATGACTAATATGGCAACTCAAAAAATATGATTTTATTTCTCCAATTGCTATTGTAATTCGAATTATTATGATTTCGCTTTCTGATATTTGATTGACTTTTAACAAGAACATAATTCAAATCATCATGTTCTTTAACAATATCAGTCCCTAACATCCATTGAGGGGTCTCATCTGTCTCGATGGAATTATCGAACCGTCTTCGATTTTTCCTGTATGGATGATCCATTGGTAGAAAACATCGATGCCCTATGAATCTGAAAGTTTGTCGAAACATTAATCTTTGGAAACATGTATTTTTCATAAAAATAGGACAGGATAATATCCATTTAGTACTCCAACCATACATCATTCCGTAGGATGGGAAATCATTTATCGTCCATAATAAAGCTACACGAAACATAGAGTACTCCTTTCTGAATGCATCATACACTTGTGCACAAACAATCCAAAGCTCATTTAACTCCTCTATTAATGGCTGCAAGTATATATCAATATAATTTCAAGGATAAATGGGTCCATATATCAATATACTCAGGATAGTGAATGGCTTCTTTATACACTTCCATGATGGAAAGTTATGAATTTGACTGAAAATAGGTCACGTACTGTGTGTAGTATGCATTGGGAGAAATGGGTTGAACCATCATAGGATAATCCCAATCTAACATTTCATTGGTCGGCTGCAAAATCAGGATGTAACCTATCAAATTTCTTCCAAGCGAACTCATCTATAGGATGCATTATTTCATCGTTATCCTTATTTCTTTCATCTTCATGCCATCTCATATTCTTTTCCATTTGATCTGACATAAATTTTTTTGAAGCCTAGGAATTAAAGGGAAGTGCCACATCACTTTCTGTGGTATTCAATATTGAGATCCGTCTTTATTAGTCTTCCACCTTGATGTGCCACACTATTTTCACTGACTCAAGTCTGCATTCTCCTTTCAGAACAAACAACTGTCTTTGAGACAAGAATCAATCCTACTAGATGAAAATCTAAATTCGTCAACCAACATTGATGCCATGTAATCATTTTCATGAATACAAGCATCATCAGGCAGTAAATCCTTAATAAATTTAAGGAGATAGTCGACCGTAGTATTACTAAATCCATACATTGTTTTCACATGATATAATCACATTAAAAACTCATGTTTTCTCATTTTTCCACATGATTGATATATTGGTGTATTTTCATCTTCCATCAGCTTTCTAACACTCTCAACATAATCATCTTGATTAATAGATGAGAACGGTGTTCCAGTATTCACTTCCGCTGGAACTGGTCTACATGAGGATCTAGCTTTAGAATCAAAAGTAAACAGATCAGAAATCAGATTTTTCATACCAATATTTTCCGCTGAATCGATGCCATTCAACATTTGAGACATTTCTCCATTATGATACCACATATGATAATTTTTCTGGAAACCACTTTTAGTGATATGGTAACTCACTTCTTCACAATTTAACCACGGTCTTCCAACACAATCAAAACACAGTCATCAAATCAATCCACCATATGAATCATTAGTGAATGAAAAGTCCAAAAAATATTATAACTGCTTCTGAAATTCATCAGTGATCCGATCAATTTTGTACATCCCGTATCTATCCATTCAGAGGAAGATAAACAATCATTAAATAAATAATCTTGAAAATTACTTAACATGGTATGTATTGTTTTATAAGATATTAAGTAATCATAAATAACACGTTAATAAAAAAATCATAACAAATATATTAAAATTATGGTTTAAAGAATTTATAAATGTTTTAAAATATAAAAATTCACTAATAGTTATACATAAGTTCCAAAAATGAGGATTCATTATAATAAAAAGAGTTTATATGAAATCTAAGAGATAATAAAAATTAATTCCCAAAAGTATTTGGGTTAATTCAAAACGGGTTGTGATGTTTTGTATTAAATCTACAAATATTTATTGAAATTTAGAGACATTTTGAAAATATAAACCATATCATATACGAAGCATTAATATTAAATAATTTGCTGATAATTACAATGGTAAGAAGTTGAGAATAATAACTAGTGTCTGAATCTATACTTTAACGATGGTGGTCATCTTAGAAAAGGGATATCCCATCAACTTGGTTTTTCCCACCCTTTCTCGTATCTATGAATTATTAGGTCAAATACAGAAATGAAGATCCCAACATCACCTCAGTGGTCCATTTCAATTATTGTATGGATGGGTGGTGAAGTGCTATCAATGTTATGAGTACCGATATACTACAATAGTCCCCCACTCTAACGTTTATCCTACCATACTCTACATTGTTGTAATTCTACTAAAATACTTGGGAATTTCTAGTGTGGTTGAGTTGTTTAGTGATTTTTCTTAGTTTTCTTTTATGCCTTACCCTGCACCCATTGAGTAGTGGTAGATGAGAAAAAATATAAACCATATCATATACCATAGTGTAAGGACACGACATTATTCCATTGTTGACTTTTAATCATGGAGTATAACACCACATCATGGAGAAGTCAATTGAAAACTCTTTATAATCTTCTTTTATCAAACCCAACAACCAAAACAAATCAACTTACCTTTTTCACACTTGAAGGCACAACCCAAACAGCTACATTTTTTTAGGGATAAAGTAGAGCCTATGAACTAATTTTTTCCTAGGTTAGCATAACCAATACACTAACTTTTGATGGAGGCACAACCATGTGTGAGTTCAGTGATTACAACTCGATAAAACATTACACCACAAAGAAAATTCATTATAATGAATACAGAATAATTAAACAAATCAATGTTGTTGAGAATTATTACTAGTATAGAATAACTGGATTTGAACCTTCACACGGTAGATATAGAACAATTTAGCTTGGTCATTCTTGAAAGAGCAATGACTATATAAGAAGCATTAAAACCCATTGGTAAAATGAATTTAACATTGATTATCTAAATAACTATAATTAATTTTTTTATATCGATTATAAAATAACTATCATCTAAATGGCAATATGAAATCCCATTTTTGTATTTGTGTTTGTACTTAAAATAATACTCCTCCAAATATCCAATCTCTATGAGGTTATAGCTTCCAATCATCCCAAGACTAGTCAATTCCCAAAACATCCATTGTTAAAAAGGCACTTGAAGTATAAGTCATAAAGTTTTATGTCCAGTAAGTTGTTAATGTTGGGTATAAGAATTTATATACTCAATATGGAACCATTGACATACCAAAAATCACAAGTGAACGACCAAGTGTATGTGTGAACATGTATACTAATTAGAATGTTTAAATAAAAAACATTTTTAAGATAATAACCATAATAATATTAATATAATTTTAAATAGGTAGTTGAAATTCAAATACAAGTTATATCAAGTAACTCTCTATACTAGGAAAATGAATATTAGAACTTACCTAAGTTTATATTCTTTAGTGGGGATCGTTATCGATGTCAATCTAGAGATATAGAAATATTATAAGACATCTTGTATAGGTTAGGTGTAGGAAATTCTTATAGGCCATCCCACCCAGGTGCACTTCTGGAGTAAGTTCCTAATCCCATCCCATGGAATGGGGAGGGATTATACAAAGTGGAGGCCTAATCCCATCCCATGGAATAATTAAAGGGGTATAATCATTTATAACGCAAAATTATATCCCATGTAATTTACATGTACATAAAATGGACAGAAAACATGCTTAACAATATATAATAAAAAGGAAAAATATAAGTATACCCTTTATAGAATGATCATAATAATATACAAGGGTATTCTATGATTATGGTTGATATAAAAAGTTAAAAATTGGATAAGTACGGTTCTTTACATAGTAAGAATCCTAACTTTTCGAATTTATGACTAAAATATCCAACTTCTAAATTCTATAAATTTTAGAAATACAAATTATATTACACAGAACACTTAGAAACAAATTAATAATTGCATAATAGTCAATAGAAACATAATAATTATAGAATAGTAAATAGATGACAGAATTGTAAACAGATTAAACAATGAATACCTGAATAGTAGATTAATTATGAGAATTAGAATGAAATATAAACCCTGAAATACAAGTGATTAATAGTCGAAAAAATACCACTCAACACACAAGAGACACAAAACAATAAATAAACACAAACCCCTCCTTAAACTCCTACTGAAAATTAAAAACTTCCAAAATATAAGAAATACTGCAATGTATAATCAAAGAACCCACAAAACAGGAGCCACAAAATAGAAAACTCACCAAAAGGGTGTGGAGGAGGGGAGGAACCCTTCGGCCTATGCTACACCAAATGGATGAGGAACACCAAAATAAGGGTATGTAGGAGGGGAGTACTACGCGAGGGATTGAGAAACCCTAAAAGGAGAAGTCGAGCAGCGATTGGAGAATCCGCTCTTAGGATTAAGGAATCACGATGAGGGATAGAGGAACCGAAGCTGGCAAGGACAACGGGAGAGGACAACAACGAGTGTAAGAGATGACAGTCGTGAGGGAGGAGAGTAGGGTGTGGTGAGAGAGGTCGTCGGGAGGAGGAGTGGTTGTCGGGAGGAGGAGCAGTCATCAGAAGGAGGAGGGTGTCATGATGAGGGTTTCAAATCGGGGAAGGAGGATCCCAATAAGAATCGAAAAAAAGAAACGCAATTATGTAGCCATGGATGGAAATTAAACTATGGGTATAATAAAGCTATAGCCATAGACTTATAAAACTGTGGCTATAGGTCAGTGGCTATAGCTTAAAATTATAGTAGTTTCAGACTGGACCCCCAAACCATGTCATATGTTGGATTCTTTGTATGTAATAAATGTCTTCATGTTTTGACTAGGAACTAGTGGCACACATTTTTTGGATTACACACCATGTGGACCAATAGACACAACGTGTAGTCCCTAGGATATAGGTTTAGACCATGTACCCTATACATGGCCTGATTGGCTAGAGACCATGTAAAAAAACTATATGGAAGGTGGCCCACTGGAAACTTCGTGTACTCCGAAGATATCCAATATATTCTCACACACAGTTTCCATGGGCGTGTAATTTGGACACACTGTGAAAAATTTTACACGCCATGTAGTTGGAACAACACACCATGTACTCATCCAAATTATGTTGATTTATTAAAATTTATGATTATATTATATAAACCCTTCAGGAGTGTTCCATCATGTCGTTGGAAAGTTGTGGCACAACATAGGATAGGTGTTATAAATATATATGTGTGTGTTTAATTTATAATCAGCATAATGTTCATTTTTACTCATTCGGTATTTTTGAATAAGAATTCACTGGGTTGCCTCAAAGGTTCAAGTTTTATACAAAGATAATTTTAAATGAATTTATTTGTTTAAAATTATGATGGATGAGAATCTCATAGAAATTCAGAAAATGGTTTAAGATAAAATGGTTGATTAATTAAAGATGATAATTAATTGATTAGAGCATGATTTATATTAAACAATATTGATTAAAGAATTTATTTATAGTTTTATTAATGTGTAAAAAAAATTCATGTATTGATGTTCATGATATAGTCCAAGACCTTTGTATGTGGGTGGTTTTCTTAATTTATTAATTTTAATTAAATCTGTTGGCATGCAAGCCTTCTCCTCATTAATATCTAGGGCCTTTGTTCCCAATGTATATTTTATATAAAAACCCTTTTAACCCCTCACATACATATGAGATTAAAAGGGAATATTTAATGGATGGAACTCCCATGATAGTGGAGGTGGTTCAAGATTGTGAAAAGACGAAGCAAATCCCAAGCGATGCAGAGGGGGAGAAGTGGATAATGTAAACACGAACAAATAAAAATAAAGGTGTTTCTCCCATAGTTTAAGTTTTTTTATCAAAACCTACATAAACATAAAATTATAAAATCTTGTGATCATTCCATTTACATTATTTTATGTCTGTTATATTCATGGTTTATAATTATGGATGTGTGGTCACGATCCCTTAATTAATGAATTAAACAGCCATACAAGATACAACTAAAATAAACTAGATATATGTATAAATATTATCAAGACCTATTTAATCACTTATGTAAGTTCCACTTAATATTAACAAGAATATTATAATTTTAATAAACAATTCACGCATATGATATAAAAATTCCTCAAATAAAATATTATGTCAGAACAAGCCTTCAGTTACTTGATTAAGGGAAACCTCAATAAAACTATTTTTTTGACCAACCCTTGTTGGGACACTTACTTTTATACATGATTCCCTTATGAAAGGTTTTGGGTTGAATTAACCATATTACATAAAGAGGAGTGGACCATCCTATACTAGGTGTAATATTGGAGGCAAGTGTAGAGGAAATCCTCATTTAGGATTTCAGTATTGGGGAGTCCACTCAACATATAAAGGAGATGCATGAAAACAGTTCACAAAGACCTTCCTACATAAATACCTTCTAATAGCTTGACCAAACCATGTTGGGGTTACATAAAGGGAGATATGGATACTTGCTTCTAGAATGTCATGGAAAATGAACATTAAGAGTTCGATGGTTAAGGTTATTTGGACATGATAAAATATTGGGATACCAAATAGAATTTATTATTTCTTATAAAATGTAATCAAGAATGAAATAATGATCTACTCTTTTAATTGTGGAATAAAAATAACAAACTCATCAACTACACTATCCCTAGGATCAATTATAGATTAAGAAAACATCCTCATTGACAGTATCCTCCAGGAATGGTTTAGATGCCTTCGGGTTATCCTATCCCATGAATAGAAGTCTTTCATTATGGAGTTCGGATTACCTGATCCACGTGTCAAATAAGGATGTGATGATGATTTACTAGTCTATGAGAAACATTTGAATGACGTGGTTGACATTTAATGATTGATATAATCATAAATATCTTGTGAGCCCATGATGTCTCATGAAAGCGTGGACTCTTATATCATGCTAGAGAAACATTGTGGTCTTTACCAGAAGAGAGAAACAAAGGAATGGTTTGAGATATCTAAGGAACTCTTTCAGAGTAAACATGGAGAAGGTTCCCCAGTTGTTCCTCATGTAGTCAAGCTCATTGGATGCATTAAGCACCTGGAGGTTCTAGGGAATTCACTCACCAAGGAACTAGGCACTAATCACATTCTCATATCACTCCCTCAGATCTTCTTTCTCTTTGTTGTCAATTTCAATATGAACAACAATTAGAAGTCACCATATGGTCTTCTTTTCCACATTTGCAAAGTAGAAAATGATATGAATTATGAAATGCCTTTCATCCTTATGGTAAATAGGTTGAAAGGGAAGGCAAAGAGATTTAATCCCAAAGCTTTTTCACGGCCTTCCAAGAAAAGGTTGATCAAAGGGGAGGAAAGGGAATAATAGGCTATTTGTTTCACATGGGGAAATAAGGTCCACGAGATGAAGAACTGTACCCTGCCTAAGAAGTAAGGAGAAGCTTTAGGTGCAATAGTTATCAAATTCAATCTATCTATTTCTACAAATTGGGTATTAGATACAGCTTATGGTGCTCACATATGTTTCCAAATATAAGAGAGAAGTAGATTCAGGATGATTGATCAAGGAGAGGTAGATCTATTAGCAGCCAATGAAGACATACTTGCTACTATAGCTTTTGGGGGCTACCACCTCACAGTGCCAACTGGGATAATCTGGGAGATAAAGGTTTTTTTATGTGCCTTCTGTAACCAAAAAAATAATTTATGTATCGATAGGAGATATATATGGATTTATTTTCATGTTCATAAATGAAAGTTTCTTTTTTATAAAGATATCATTTGTTTTTCTAGGGCACATTTCTACAACGATCTTTATGTTTTGGATTACACAAACTAGGTAAGGACAATCGGTACTAAAGATACTTCACATTACACATACCATACCAAACTTTGGAATCAATGACTATGTCATGTAAATAGGAAAAACATAATAAAGTTACATCAAGATGGATATTTATATTCATTTGAACTAAATCAACTTTGCGTATATCATGAATGATTACAAGGAAAAATGACCAAATCCCCATTTGTTGGGAAATGTGAAAGGTCTAATGAACTTATTTAATTGGTTCATACCAAAGATTGTGGACCATTTCCAATTGAAGAAATCAGAGGGTACTCATACTTCATAGCATTTATAGATTATTTTTGTAGATATAGATATATTTCTATTTAATGAGATAGAATTCAGATTCTTTTTATAAGTTCAAAAAATACAAGATTGATGTTGAGAACTATCTTGGTAAAAAGATTAAGAATCTATACTTAGGTCGAGTTGTGGAATATCTTAATCAAGACTTCAATGATTACATACGTGAGCTTGGGATCCTATCCCAACTCACTCCTCTAAAAACGCCCCAGTGGAATGGTGTTAGTGAATGGAGGAACCACACCATGTTGGACATGGTCAAATCGATGATGAGTCATTCCGGTCTTCCATTATCCTTTTGGGGATATGCGTTACAAATAGTGGCACACATACTAAACCATGTACCAAATAAATCGATAAATTGAATTCCATATGAGTTTTGGAGTGGGATAAAATCCATGTTATTTAATTTACATGTGTGGGGTGTCAAAGAATTTGTTAAGGCTTCTTCAGGTAACAAACTCGCACCCCAAGAAAACATAGCGACATTTCATATACAACCCCTTTGAAAAAAAGGTTATTGTGAAAAGTCATGCCATATTATATGAGATGGAGCACATATCCAAAAAAGATAGCTGGGGGATATATAGAAATTGATGAAGTCGAGGCTCATGGTACACAAGTGTTGGTACATGAATAAATTCCACAATGCCCTGTGGAAGTAAAATCAGTTCCAGAGAAACAAGTTCGACATATGAGTACAAGAGGGGATAGAGAACATTATTGGTATGGTTTCATATTTACTGGGGATGCTGACACGTTATTAGTTGATAATAATGATCCTCTAACCCAGAAGGATGGTTTAAATGGCATATATGATTCCATGTGGCATGAAGCCACGAATTCTGAAATAGATTCCTTGTACCAAAACCAAGTATGGGTTTTGGTAGATTCTCTAGTTGATGTAAATCCTGTTTGTTGTAAAAGTGTATTAAAAAAGAAACTGGACATTGAAGGATATATCAGTACCTATAAGGCATGACTCGTTGCAAAATGTTTTAAACAGTGTCATGGAATTGACTATGATAAAGCCTTCTCACTAGTTGCAGTGCTATAATACATCTAAATTATACATTCCATTATGGTTTATCATGACAATGTGATTTGGAAAATGGATGTCCAAACAACATTCCTTAACAGGAACCTTTAGTAAGACTCCTACATGACAAAACCTGAAAGTTTCATGACTCCAAAGGATTCCAATAAGATATGAAGGTCGCAGAAATCCATTTATGGATTAAAGAAATAATCCTGGTCATGGAACATGCATTTTAATAAATCTATAAAAGAATTAAGTTTTATTAAGAATGATTATGACCCTTGTGTCTACAAACGTTTTAGTAAGAGTGATGTTGTTTTTCTAATAGTATATTTGATGACATATTACATATTGGAAATGAGATATCAGTCTTAATTTCGGTTAAGGCATGTTTGAATCAATGCTTCTACATGGAATCCTTGGGCGAGGCATCATATATTCTTGGGATCAAGATACATCGTGATATATCCAAGAGATTGCTGGTCCAAAGTCAAAGTACATAAATTGATATGATACTGAAGATATTTGGTATAGAACAATCAAAGAGGGGATTGTTTCCAGCATCAAATGGCATTAATATTTCCAATAAAATGTGTCATTAGACACATGAGGAAAGAATGATAATTGAAATGACTCTATATGAATCAGCAATTGGGTCAGTCAGGTATGTCATGTTATGTACTAGGCAAGATGTCGCCTGCGCATTGAGTACGTTAGGCAGATATCAAGCAGACCTAGGTGACCACCATCAAAAGGAAGTCAAGACTATCATATATTATCTAAGGCATACTAAAGATATATTCCTTGTTTATGAAGGATAGGAGGAACTATTCATCAGAGGATATGTAGATGCTAGTTTCCAGACTAGAAAAGATGACATGATGTCGAAAACAGGATACATATTCACTATGAATGGATGTGTGGTGAGATGGAAGAGCTCAAATCAGAGTGTGGTCACATATTCTATAGAAGAGTCAGAGTATATCACAACTTTTATGGAAGCTAAAGAAGTAGTTTATATGAGAAGAATCATCTAGGAGCTAAATGGTATACCTTACTGTAGAGATCCCATCACACTGTATTGTGATAATACTAATGCGGTGTCTCTCATAAAATATCCAAGTTCACTTTAGTGACGAAGAACATAATTTGGAAGTATCATCTCGTAATGGATTTTTCTCAAAGAGTTTGAATTACAGAGAGCATTATTTCAATGGAAGACAATGTCGGGGACCCCTTGACTAAATCCTTGAATCACCTAAAACAAGACCATCATGTGATGTATAGAGGACTGAATGTCGTAGGCAGTTGGCTCTAGACCATGTTAGAGTTTGTAAGAGTTGGTTTAGTAGAACCAACCGTTCATACTTTGATTACATAGATATTTAATGTATTATTACATATTGTTCATTATTATGCCTGATTATAATGTATTAATATCCTAGAGTATCTGTTTCATTAATATAGTCTTTGAAGTTCCCCACTATAATGAGAAACATGAAATTATATAACAATATTCTTAAATATAGTTCTATAGTTGGATACCATTCTTTGATGGGACACATAGCATGTAGACCGTCATGTGTGAGTACTCATAAGTAGATGATATTTCTTCTCATGAAGTTCACACATGGTAATCTCCATGATAGAATATTATGAGAACAAACAACCTTAAAAAAATTCCACATGTTTTGTTCCCATCAGATATTTTTATTTGTGAGTGTGTGTGTAATTATCCATAGATGTTGTGATTATAATTAATATGTGTCATGACTTATTCCCTTTGATTTACTAACAAAAAACGGTCATGAAGATAGTTGGTGGGAAGTAGGGTACATTGGGTGCCTCACGTGTGGCTAGTTATTAATGGATATGTCGAGGAAGGATTTGTCACTTCCATTTAAGGAATTTGATATACTGGCCCCTTGATTGAAATATAACAATTGTGAAAAATTCCATGGTTGTGGTGTAATGATGACTTTATTTTAGGTAGTCAAAGAACGACGCATCAAGAAAAATATTTGATGATGCAGTCATGAAATTTTCTTGATGAGATATTATTATAAAGGGATTGTATTGCACAGTGGGTGTTCATATGTGGATATCGTTGTTACGACTTTACATTATTTCTATTTGGTGCCTTGACCAGTTCCAGGACAGTACTCTTGGACATTAGGCAAGCCCACCTAATGCCAACGTGAAAGACTCCAATAGGATCTCACAGTATGTGTTTTTTGTGGTCTCAGTTAAATTCTATTTGAATTTAATTAATGAATGAAATATTATTCTCATGACCGTGGAAAAATTTTATTCAAGTTAAAATGAACACATTAATGAAATAAAATATACTAATTTATTTTATTGAACATTTAATATATATTTATTTAGTGGTTTGTAAATAAATTATTAATTTAAGAGAATAAATTATTTATTTATTTATTCAGGTGTTTAATAATTAAAAGTAGAGTTCGAGGGACCAATTTCGGTCCAGTAGTAAAATAATTATTTGTCAGATGGTAAATAATTATTTAACTAGTTGGAATAAATTAAAATAATGATGCTATTATATTGTGACACATAATTTTATTTATAATTTTTTTCCAAGTGGGAACACCATAAATAATAATGTTGTAATATTATTAAATTAAGGTTTTTTCTTGAAGGTCATTAATGTATATAATTGTTTATATGTAATTAAATATTGTAACTGAAATTACATGTAAATAATTATGGAAGTATGCTTATTTTGCCATACAACTCACCACATGCATAATGAATTGATAATTGTTGCGCCAAACAATTTCACTCTTGATTCTCCTTCTCTCCCCTCTCAAGAACCCGAGACATTCTTCTTGGCCTAAGAACAGGCGATCAAGAATCACTGACACAGGACAATCGATTTTCCATTCTAGCACCCGGATAATGAAAAATGTCGATCGGAGGTCATCAAAGCACATGTGGATCACTACTATAGGGATTATAGTTTGGATTCATATAAGGACAATGAGCTAATCTGAAAGGGTCATTCCGGACAATCAACATCATTAATAAATTAACAATGATCCTGGTATTATTTTCATTATGAAATTAATTAAATTAATTATAAACATGATGTGAGAGATCCTCACTATAGGTTTTGAGAATCATTCTTATTTATCAAAATCGTTGATTATATTCAATGGAGACTTGCTTTCATAATCGTATTGGTCACGAAATAATCATTGATCATGGTAAAAATCAAAATTGGGTGTCGTCCAAACCATTCTTCCACTATGCATGGATGCATCAATTTAATCATTTGTATGTCTCATACACCACTACTTATCTCTTTAGGAGTGTACTTATCCAAATTTTACTTAGATTATTATTATATTCAACCTATTTATTTGGTATATAAATGAAATGGTACTGATGGTAATGAATCCTCATTGATGAAATGTAGATCCTCATTTGTAGTTGGTTACGTCAATCATATGGGGAGGAACGAATGTGGTCT
This sequence comes from Viscum album, assembly GCA_963277665.1. Lineage (NCBI taxonomy): Eukaryota > Viridiplantae > Streptophyta > Magnoliopsida > Santalales > Viscaceae > Viscum > Viscum album. The sequence continues at coordinate 1,647,303,969 of OY728145.1, forward strand.
AGAATCTCTACCACTCAAACCCATTAGTTCATGTAGAGTAATTTAAAAAATGTTATTTAAGAACCAATATATTCATTCAGTTTGACTAACTCGAGACATGTTAGAAGGGATATAGTTCATGTGTTTCTTGGTTAGTGGAGTTTTGATCTATTTATCACACTATTGTGTAACAGTTTATAATATTTGGGATATTCATGCATCTAATATTGGCACATCGGATCACATTCCATACACATAAAATATGTGTCTGACATACTATTACACTGATTTAATGTATTTTTTTATTTTTATCTATTTAATGTATTCTTTTATTCTAATTCTAAAATATATCTACTTATTTTAGGTTGTGATTTATGTAAACTCGCATTGACTTGCTTATACAAATTATAATGTTATATTATATATATATATACAAATATTACTAACATGAATGGATGAAGAACCTTGGTTATAATTATTACTGATAAGAATTTGTGTAATGATAGAATCATAGGAAACCATTACACTGATACCATTGACAATTTATGAAAACTCATACATTATCTAAATGATTGCTTCATTTTACAAAAAAATGCCTCCTTTGAGTCTCTGGACAAATTATCTTTTTGTAAATTCTATAATAATTTTATGATGGTGGTACATCATTTTTGAAAAAAAAAATTTAAGGGGAAGGTCACTACACCCATCTATGTGTTTCAAATAGAATTACCAATTCTGCATATAATATTAAGCTTATTTCCCATCTATAGTGGTGGAATTTCCAATTTTATATTTGACTATAATTGATAATTTAAGCTCCATAATCCTCTATATTTCCTATAACTATAGGCCCCTAGGATATAGATGACATGGAACACACATTATAGAAAATATGACATTTAGTATAGACCCCATAGAGATCAATTGTTATGATTGTGGCCATTATTCTTAGGGGTGGTGTGGGATACTAATATGAAGTTATGTTTTATTATGTAAGACATGCATATCTAGAATAGGAATCATTTAATGACCTATATCTTGGAGTCTAGTTTTGGTATGATGAACCTTGATCGAGTGCATGAAATAATTGGGCATCGTTATGAGAAAATAAAATTGTTTGAAAACTCAGTCTATTCAATGGAGTTTATATGATTTAATCCACTCCTCGATAGGGATATGGCGTAGAACTATATAAAATTATTTTTTTCCCTCAACAAAAGCTACGATGCTATGTTTGGAACTTCAATATATCTTTTTATGCATTGTTGCTTCACGCAGTGCAAGAAATCAAAAAGAGTACGGAGGATGATCTAGTTCAGGTCTTCCTTTAGATTTCAATGGACTTCATTATGATACTTTTATTTGATGGAAGAGGATGGTAGATGATTAATTTTATATCGTTGGAAGTGATACAAATATGAGTATAGACTATTCATAAACTTTTCTAAGGGGAATATATATTTATCACTTCAACTATAGATAGTTGTTGAATTATAATAAATTATTATCAATACTATAGTCCATGTTCTATCAATATATTTGGACACGGAATATATAATGTTTCTTCTCAAAGATATTTTATATTATTTCTTAATATTTTTTTAGTTAGACATATATCTCAAGACATGTGATAATATAGGATTCTGAGTAGCAGGATTATAACCTGATAAATACTTAAGAGAGTCAAGAATATCAAGAATTGGGATAATAATTTGAGGTATGGCATGTTTATTTTATCGATAATACTCTAGTGGATGGTAGTTTTTCCATATAATATATAATTTATAATTATTATAATTAATTACACATTTCATACATAAATATCACACAATTTTAGGTTAATAATCAATATATAAGATTAAGATCCATGAAAGTGTCATAAAAGTTTTTTTATACTAGATAAAAAATATTTATATATCAAGAATCGTCTTCATAATACCTTACAATGATATTCCACATCATTAATCTTCTTATACATACCATGATTAATACAATTATTAATTACCTAGAGGAAGGAAACATAAAAATTTGTTAGATTCGATGCACAGTAATTGTAAATAAGGGAGATTTCATTAATAATTAAAATTTAACATTAAAATATCATTATTGGAATGTGAGATTAATATTTGATAAAACACAAAGACAATATCATGGGAAATAATCATTGATCATGGAAAAAATCATGTTAGTTAATAAGACATGAATTATATGGAAATCAATTAAAATGATACCTGACAGAATAACTTTTTTAGAATACCTATTTTTTGGTCTACATGTAGTCATATAAATTCATTTTGTTAGTTAAGGGTCACATCCAAGACTATAATAGTGGAATTGGTTTACTCACCATTACATAACACACATAATCAATTTAAACTCCCATGTCCAACATAATGTATGTAGTCCACTACTAAAATGTTCAACTCTGCATTCGAGTCCATATAATCTAACAAGATTTACATATATTAAAAATCTATTAGAGTGATATATAATTCTCCTCCCACTAATTAGATTTTCAAAATCCATTCATGTTTCTTACCCAGTATCGTAAATTACTCTCCATATATCATAACCCACTGAATGAAAATGAGGTTCATATATATTTCAACAATTTATTATAAAATAAATCATGGAGAACAAATAGGTCTCATAAAAATATCATCATTCCAGTCTTAAACAACATATAATATTATAAATGATTGTATCATTGGATCATATCAATAGTAAATCATAAGAAACACCAATGTATTTAGTCGTATAATAAACTCACAGTAACAAATCCATTAGAATATGGAATCTAGAAAACAAAATTATTGTTTTTAAATCGTTAATTTAAAATATACAGTATTACCATATTATTATAGAAAAATTTATTTAGAACGGACCAAGGTTACATTTAACCTATTCTTGAAATTATTTACCAATCATTATAGTGGGAAATTCTATTAATGCCTTATACTCTGGAAAAAGGTTTCCTTTTATACATTCTTTAAATGTCAAATGTACCCCTTTCAAAAAATGACATGAAAATTATTTTTAAAAACTATTTAAAATGAAAATTCATGATTAAGAAATAATTTTAGAAATAATAATAATATATTAAAACAATGTAGAAAATATTTTTAGAAATCATAGAAATTTTATAATATTGAATTTTGATTGAAGAGAGAAATACTGTTTGATTTCCTAAAAAATATTTTTTTCCCTTTAGAATAAATAGAGAAAAAATATTTATTAAAAAATATAATATCTAGAAAGAAAAAAAGGATAACAACTCGTGTATTATTTAATAGAATACGGTAATAAAATTTCATCATCCTAAACATAATAAAAAATAAATCACGGTGAACAATGAGATTTTAACATAATATACGTACCACATGTCTCATCATTCATCATATTCATTTGAGCCTCCTATATATTAAATATAGATTTAATATATATGGATTATAGAACCATAATAATATATAAAAAACCATTATTAAGTTTCATATCACATATTATAATCTATTTATCAAAAATTTATTATGAAAATCAAAGTTTCGATTTATAACCTCTTAATTTTATGATTGTTTTGGTTCAGTGGTACCAATCCTCAAATATTTACCATTGGTCCACCATATCAAAAATATTAATCAGGTAATTATTATAATACATGATCATTATATTTTATTTCATAACAATTCAAATAAATAATTATGAATAATAGATTAGAACATTTCGCGGAGGTAGTAATTTGCACGCACATGCGAGTGATAGTCCCCGTTTTTGATATATGAAATTGAAGAAAGGTATAAAATAACTAATCATTACATTGAAAAAGATATATCATAAATAAAATATATATATTTACTAAACAAATCAACATAAAAATATAATTAATGTGAAGATACAAAAGGAATTAAACCGTTATATGGAGACTGTATGATTAATGGATGTAAGAGTGATGTTCTCATATTACGTAGTATGGAATAAACATTTATAATGGTTATTAAATAAAAATAATAAACATTAATATTATTTAATACTATGAAAAATATATCTTATTATTTATTCCATGTATTTATAGTAGGTATAAGAAAAAATAAAATTGAAAATAATTTGTTGTAAGTTATATTTATTCATTAAGAAACTACTTTTGTATAACAACATATTCCTTAACAGTACGGTCTTTTAGAAATAACAGAATGTATAAATTGTGATTAATGAATCTAGTACGATATTAGTGGTGGTATTACAAGATATATAATGGTAAAATATTGTGAATAATTAATTTGATAATGGTCCTTTTATATGTGATAGGAGTGACACTCATGGAATTAGATAAAGTAATAAATTAATATTAATAAATTTTTAGGGAAATTTTTATATAAATTGGTATAATTAAAATATAATATATATATATATGGCTCAAAATAATAACAAAAAATATATTTGGAATATATTTTTTTATGCTTTTCATCATTATTGGTATGTTTAAAATAATAATTACCCTTTTACCAAAAAAAATATATGAAAGCATGTTACACTTTAGAGTTTTACAAATATACCAAAAATTTAAAAGTTTCCCACCAGTGAACCGAGGTATTTATTAAACTGTATATAAATTTAAATTTTACTAATATTTATTTATTTGTAATTCTAAATTATATTATAATATATCGAATATTGTAAAATATTATTTTTGTCATTTTGAAGAAATATTTGAACTATTATAATAAAATTTGTTTCTATCTCATTTCAAATGGGTCCAAAATGTAAATGATTCATATATAATGATGATATAGAATTATTATAATAAAAATAATATTTATATTAAGTTATATATTATTTTAATCCTTCATGAGGTGTTTCAGTAAAATAATTTGCATTGGTTTTATAATGATGATGATGGGTTCTATAAATGAGAAAAATAAATAAATGATTTAAAATATACTCCTTGATATATACTAAATATTTGTAGTGAAACCCAATAAAACGTTTTACTATTTGGTACCCCTCACTTACTTAGGGAATATTTCATTAATATTAATATTGGGGCCATTTACTCACATTATAAGTAGTAGAATCATAAATAAAGGGTCCCTTATTTATAAAGTCCATAAAGAATTAATAAATTAATATTTTTCAATAATGAACAATCCGCCCATAATTAGTGAAAATCACTCATCCTTCAACCTTACATTGATATAGAGTTTGTCCCCCACTAGTGATTTATTAATATTGTGAGGTTTTTATTACCTATGTCTCTTTTAAAATATGTTCGTAAAAATTTTTGGGTTACTAGATTTAAATTTGAAAAAAATATTTTTTTGGATGATATTAACATATATTTCCATTTATATATTTCTATGTTATCCATACATAAATAAAATCAATATCTTATTAAATTTTTCAAATTTTCTGTTAACTTTAATATAAATTTTTATTCATACATTCATTATGTTTTTATGTCATCATGATAATTATAATTGTACTAAAACATTCTTGAATTATTTTTAAACATGTATAATGTAGCATGAAATAAAAATAAATTCACAAGAATGACTAGAGAATTTGGATTTTTCTGAGTACATGTATAGTGGTTCATAATAGTCACAACCCTTGTGTTTATTTTTGTTATGATCTAATATTACATGGATTTACCATTTATAGTTTTTATATGTAAATTTTAACCATGGAAATTATGATCTCGGATTTCAATTATTTCTTAAGATTTTTTATTCATAATGTTATTGATGATTTGTTCTTCTTAGATTTATATTAGTATGCAAATGGATTTTAAAACTATTATGGTACATTTTTATAATATTATGGTAGCTTGTGTATTTATGTGACATTATTAGACACTATAAATAATATAATTTATAATTGTATATAAAATATACTCACAAATCTATGTCAAATTTAAGCAATGAAGTATTTGGCATAGTTATCATAATTGATGGTCCCAAAAGTGACTTTGGTGAGACATGTTGTGTTCTTGAGGTATAATATAGATTATTTCTTTCCTATGAGTTGAGTTTATAATTAGGTGTCTAATAAAATATGGTAAGTTGAATTTATGATATGGATTATTAGTGGTTCTTTAGCCCACTTTTCAAACATGGTATATCAATATAGGTATCAATGGTTTATTTTTAAATCTTCTAGGCCTATAATAATCTATAAATCAAAATGGGACACAAAATAATCTTTTAATTATTTTTAATACTGTGGTTAAAGAATCTAAGTTTCTTCTAATTTGAATATCCATTTAATTGATAAAGCTAGATTTCCCAAAAAAAATATTTTGACATTGATATCATATAGTAAATTTGTAATCAAATCCCATAAACTGTTATACCCAATTCTAAATAATAGATATTCAAATAAAATTATAGACATTGATGATTATTCCCATGATAAATTAATTCATAAGGAATTCATACAATGTAAAAAGTAAGAGGTTTCTATAATGGATGAGAAAGTTTTATACCCTCCACTAGTTGCACCAACTAATGATCCCCATCAGTTCTGTGAGGGTGATACTCACTTTTTTATATAGGGGATAGATTCATTATTTTTCTGAATCATCAGATAATAAATTATTAATTTATCTTTCACAGTTGTGTATGATGTCATAATATGGAATTAGTATAACCATGTGAATTTATTGATTTTAAATTTTTTTAAGTTCATCAAAAAATAATAATATTAAATAATCATTAGAGAGAAAGAATCAATGGTCAAAAAATATATGAGTAACTCTCTTAGTATGGTATGTGGTGTGTATTTTTGAGTGTATATATTTTATTTTAGACCTAATATTGAAATTAATTTGATGATTTTTCCTCAATGAATTCACACTTATATTAGTGTTCTTGTATGAGATATAATTATTGAGGGTATGCTTCAGGAGATGTATCTCAGTTTCGATAAATGTTTTAGTTTCTATGAAAAATAATTTATAGTTGATACAATATATTTATGGCATTGGTATCTAATCATCATAGTGATACACATCTCCAATCTGAATCTATGGCCTCAAAATAAAAAAATAAGTTTATAAAGAAGAATAAATAATTTGATAAATATTCCTACACACGTTGAGGTCATTGCCATTTTTCATCTGATATCCTTAATAAATAAGATGATATTAGCTACCATGGTTGTATAACATATGGAACACTATCAAGGATGAAAAATAAAGACCATGTTCTCTATGGGGTAAGGGAAACCTCTAGATGGTTTATTCAATTATTGGGGTTGAGAATTAGTATTAGGAAATAGAAGTGAAACACCCACTATACAACTACATTTATCCTAATTTATTGGTTCACAACTCCCAAAACATAACATTATAATGAATTTATATAGAATAAGAAATGATAATGGGGTTTATAACCTGGAGTAATAAGAGAATATTTGATCCTTGATCAATATCTTCTCAACATTACAACTAACACATCTTAATATCATCATGAATTATTTATTAACATTTAAATTTCTAATATAAGAGTTATAAAACCTAGAAAATAAAAAAGATAAAACTATAGAAATTAACATTCATATTGTAGGTGATCATATTCTCACATGTATATATCAATGGTATGAGATTGTGCTTAGTGAATACCTAAGAAACCATCATTTGTATAGACATTGTATTATGACTGAAAGTATCTCTATTTGAATGTAACGTGTGATTTATTATATAATAATAAACATAATACAAATTATAAGATAATAAGGTCTAGATAATATGGATTTTATGTATATACCATAAAATAATTATCACAGAATACAACAACATAATTGAATACATTCTTATCATTCTGTTATAAATCGACGATCATGTAATACTATATGGGATATTCAGGGGATGTAACTGAGAATGCAGTGAGCTATAATAATCAGTAAGGGACTGAAATATTCATAACATGAAGAGAGTATTAAATTTTCAACAAATAATAATTTAAATGAGAAAATAAATTAAGGTTGAGTATCATAAACGGTAACAATTATTCATTATATATCCTGTTACCATAAAGGAAACATGGGAAATTGACAACAACTGTGAACATGATATCATAATATTTGTCAGCTATAACCACTAAGAAATAATAAAATGGTTTACATAGTCCCATTGTAGATTTTTATATCATCCCAATCCCTTGAATGTGTCTCATAAAGCTAAAACATTACGCAATGTATTGGTGGAATATTTAATTCTTGGAAAAACCATCACAATCCTAACATATACATTCATATGTCTTCATCATAGATAACTAAAAATAGAAATAGATTCCATCAAATTTAGGTCCATGGAAAATTGGTTTGGTATTAAATCATTGATTTACCCAATGAAACGAGTATAGTTATTTTGAGGTTAATAAACATGAGTTTAAATTTTGAAAATATTCACAGTACAAGTATTTGGAATAGAAAATTCACAGTTAAATTTGAAGATTATAAGAAAAGTATAGAAATATTCATAATACTCTTTAATTATAGAGAAATATTCCTATAATATTTTTTTTATAAATATTAATGTATGAGTGATGTGTAAAAATAGATCCCAATATTAGTAATTTTAAGTAAAAGTCATTAAATGATGAATATTCATGAATAAATATGAGAAAAAGGGGATCACTTACCTTGATACGGTGATTTCGAGATCATGGGAGGTTATTCATGAGAGTTTGGGGCAACCATGGGAGGGTGTAGATAGTGTAGGTATGAGTAATGAAATTCTCTGTGGTTTTTGAGAAATTATTTTGGGAGTCTTGGGTGGGTTTATATATGAAAAGAGAGGGGAGGTATCCATTTTTTCACACTCTCAGTTATTTGATTATACGTGACAATGTAATATAAACCAAAAAATAAACCCATGGTTTTCCCCAATGATTTCTTCAAAATATATATTTTTTCATTTATTTGTAAATTAAAAAGTCTGAAATAATTAAAATATTACCCTTGGTAATATGGAAATGATTCATTTTTTTAATTAAATGATTTTAAAATCTTAAATTTATATAATTATTTGGTGATTATTAAAGGATTTATAAAATAAATCATAAAATATAATAATCACATTAATTTAAATGGGAATAAAATTTAAACTTGGATAAAATTAATAGAATTTTTTACATCACTTTTGGGTTATTATGTTTCCATAATACACATCATATGTTTATAACATATTTAATTTTTACCTCAATGTTTGAAAAGTATAGAAAATTTCAAAACAATCCTCGTTGGAGAATTTCCAAAGAGCGATTACAAAAAATAATATTTACTTTATCAACAAAAATTATAGAAATGTGAATAATCATTTTAAAACCACATTTGATGTTAATTGATAAATTATGGGTTGTTTGACAATAGTAGTTCTTGAACCCATAAAAAATTACATTTTACTTCATAAAAAGTATTTTAGAATTTTTAATTAATATAAATTAAAAGATCATAATACTTAATTGAAATATAAATTTTAAAAAAAAACATTCATTTGTCAAATGTAATGTCTTATTTGAAACTATAGTAGATGCAAAAATAAAATTTGTGCTTTATAATTTCAAAATAATAATAATTTATAATGTAAAAACAATAAAAAGTAAATATAAACACTATTTTAATGAAAATATATTATAAATACTCATATAATCAGGTTCTAGTTACATATCTGTTTATTAGTCCAGCAAATTCTCAAAGTGTAGGATTGAAGATGGTAATATTTTCATGGGGTGGTTCGTGGTACATGGTTTCGGTCGTGATGTTGATATACATAAAATTATCTAATAAATGGTTTCTCTTATGATGTAATTGTTTGATCCTAGCATAAATGTTATTAAGAGAAATTTATAGTGTCTCCACCTCCCTTTGAATCTCTATTAAAATCGAATAATAGAAATTTATCACACTGGTAAAGGTTATCACTTCCTTTTTTAATGTCAATTAGATTTATTAAAACCTAATATATATACTAATAATAGTATAACTATTCATTGGAAATATAATCAATGTTAGTGATGATTAGATAAATTCATAATCAAATAATACATATTAAAAATATCAAAATAATTTTTTTTCTATATCCATAATAAATTATATTGTGTTTAATTTAATAATATATGGAAATTTAATTATAAAATATCAAGAATGTACAATATTCCACCTAATATAATTTTCTAACTATAAATTTTTATTTCACCCAATAAAATAGTTGAGCATAATTTTTTTTCATCAACTATAGTTCTCTAATCTCTTCATCAATATTATGGATTCACAATTTCACTTTGAATAGTTTCATTGACTTATTTATAAAAAATTGTCTTCAAGTCCTACGATCTTCTACGACCGGTCCTCATGTGGAAGATAATAATCCAACAGTACCAACTATAGATTTAACACATGTATGGGCTATGGTATGAAAATCCTCCAGAGGGATGCAAGGATGACATAATGTACATGATATTGATTTGGTAGGAGTTCTATTTTATTGATAACTATTCCTATGTGATCATAGATATCAAAGGGATAGATGTGTGTTGGATTAATCATTCCCTTCATCCCAAATCTCATGTAACTATTCCACATAAATATTTAGGTGGATCTATATCTTCATCCACAATCTCCAGGACTCATCAAAGATTATCAATATCTCTCTTCTATCGACTCTAATCATCTTTGGTGTGTGGCCGAAATATCATAACCAATTTTTTCATTTCATAGACCATTTAGGAACCCCAATGTTTTCATTATCCGACATCATCCTAGCGTGAAAGTGTACAATTTTGTTACCCTATCAATATTCCATTGATACTGGAATTATTTTGTTGTTGATAAGTCATGATGATGTTAAACACTATGTATAGGAAATTTTTGGGACACTTCCTGAACATAGAGGTAAATCTTGGAAACCGATCATATATAATCATTAATGGTTTTTCATATATCCACACAACATCCCTACTATATATCCTTATATTTAGATCTAGTGTGAATTCCTCCCTTATTGCCAGGAAGTGATAATTATTAGAATCAAGATCCAACATAACTCATATAACATTATTTAAACATGATGTATTTTCAAGATGAGTGAAAATTCCAATTGTTAGGTTTTGAAATTCCAATGCATGTATTCATAATGGGTGCAACATCCCATTTGATATTTTCCTTTTAGTCTTCATATTATATCATACAAGACACCATGATGTAAATTATTCTATCACCTTCAGAATATTTTCCATTAAACAATGCTCTAAGATATCTCAATACATCATGTTTCTCCATAGAGGTATGGAGATGGTAAATATATGTGCATCATCCCATAACTACTTTTAAATATATTATTTTATACTAAACATCGTTTTGACCCAAATCTTGAAACTCCTTATTTAATTTTATTCTATGAGATTATACATTTCAAAATAGCTTTCACAATTCTTTCTTTTTCATAATCTTATATTTGATTGTCATTTATCATAACCAGAGGTGAACAATAATTTGTGAAAAGTGTGATGATGTTCCCCTCATTATGATTCCCATTTCAATAATTTTAATGTATAAAAATATCTAACCCTTATTAATTCACATCAATGAAAAAAATGGTAGATCAATTTTACTTATATCAAATGAAACATTGTTTTCTATCCCATGATGGTAGTGGATGAGAATTCATTTCCCATGATAATCTATAACCACACATTCTAGTGTATAATCTAATCTTTTTTCATGGAATATATACTTGATGGAAATATGATCTATATATATTTCACACTTAAACACAAAGAGATAATGTTTACAAATTTTCAGTTCAAGGATAATAGTGAAAAACTCCATATCACACATTTCATAGTTTTGTTCATGAACAATCAATTTTATGGGTAATATGATATCCATTTTACATTATTAATTATTACACTTCTCAATCCTGTATTCGAATCATCATTTTATACATTCAAAAAGTTCACACTTGTGGGTAGAATTTGTGTTTGTGAAGTTATATGCCTCTTATTCAACTCCATGTAGTTTTCATCACATTTATTTTTATAACAAAACATGAATCCATTATTAAATAGATTTGTTCGAGGTTTTGGAAATCATGATAATATTTTCCAAATTTAATGATAATACCCAGACAGTCTAATGAAAATATTGATATCTCCCACAGTTATTGGACCCATGAATCCATTAATTACTTTTATCATTAATGGGCATATAGATTTCACATTACTTTTCATAATTTTCTCCTTGAATGGGAGTAAATACAACCAAGACTCACATTTTCATTACCATTCATAAATACTCTCATGGGTAAGTTCACTATCATAGTGCTCAAATGATCCATAAGACCCTCTTGATTTTAGAGTATATTATAATATCTTCTATATATATACTACCACATGTTTGTAAAGGTAATAACTAAATACTCTATTCATCATTTCCATAAATATTTCAACTGATTCAGTGAGTTTTATAAGAATTCTTATTAACTCATACTTCCCATACATTTAATGGATGATGGACTTGCAGATAAAATCCCCATTTTCCCTCACAAAATAATATAGTTCTTGAAGATCCTCCTCGGATAATTATTGGGGTCAACATAGTTGATAGATTAATTCATCAATCAATGGGATGGGATACTTGTTCTTTATCATTATCGTGTGTATATAAAAATAATAAATTCAAAGTTGCATTAACACAATCTTCTTATTGAACATTAGGATTGGGGAATCCCATGGTGAGGCACATGGATGTATGAACACTAAATCCAAATTCTCCTATAGTTCATTATTTATCTCTTCATGTTCCACGACATCCGTTCTATATATATTCATGGATATTTAAAATTTCACAGGTATACGATCATTTTAAAATATATCCACTTGGTGATGGGGAAGAAATTGAAATTTTTTAGGAATCACATAAATGTATTGCCTCACAATTTCCATGTCCTCAAGGAAGATGCTTTCCTTATACTCAATCATATAAGATGAATACAATTTCTCATATGTAAATAACATTCATTATTGATATTTCTTCAGTAAATAATACTCATCCTCATCCTTTCGCTCATTCAAAATGGGATTACAATTTTTAATATAATGAATGATTTCTATATCGCAATCATTTATGCTAGATTTATGTTAGGAAATATAATAAATACTATTTATTTAATCAAATTTGACTAAAGGGAGTATCACAATGATAACTGGGATGTTATGCCCATAAATGTTGATGGGGGGTGGGTTATATACTTGGGAATAAATAATTTACATAATTTTAATTTCAATTGATAGATATAATCGATGGACTTTGGTGGTGTTTGAATAGTTGTAATAATCATATGTGATTTGAGGGAATTTATATAACTATTACATAGTAGTATGTTTACTATTATTCAATGAATAATAAGTGTACACATCACCCCATTGATTCTAGGATCCACCTCAGTTTTTTTAATAGTATAATCATTCCCTTGCATCCTTGGATGTTTTCAGCACTATTTTTCTCTTACCATCCTTATCTTAATGAATTGGTTTGAAAATTTCTCTTCTTCCTTGTAGTGGAATCATTGGAAAATATTATAAGGGTTGACTAGTGTATTCCTCTAATCCATTACAATACTAGGTTTCTCATTTTGATAATCACTATCCATGCTCCCTAGATTCCCACACCTAAATTATTCCCTCTTCCCCATTATCCAATTTACAATGTTCATCTTTCAATAGTATAGAAAAGAGAATTGTATAATTTTACTTCAATCCATATATTACACAACCACTACACCAGATTTAATATCAACATTCAAATAAATATCCCCAATATACCCTTGATATTTTTTTATATCCTCCTCAACTTTATGTTACATCCGAAAATTCTTATATAGTTATCAATTTGTCAGATCTCAATGGAATTTTCTTAACTCAGTTTTATCCCACCAAAAAAGGGATAAACATTACATACATGGGTAAAAAAAAAATAGAATTTTATCATGAATTTTTTTATGTTATAAATGTATCCAAAAATGGATTATTAATATTTTTTCTTTTGGTAATAAAATCCAATTATATTTTATGTTTTATAGTATGTGGAATGTATTTCGTAGAAAAAATATTTCAGGAATTACTTCAGCATTATCACATAAATCTCTTACAATGGAATAATATATCTAAGCTATGTACACCACTGATCAATGTATCCCCCAATTTTATAAATATTCAACACAACCTTATACTACTCAAAAAATTGAAATATGAAGAAGAACAATTTAATGATGTTAATCAATTGGTCAAAGATTAACTGATCAAATGAGCCATTAAAATTCAGAGACCATTTCCTTATAATGGTCTCCATGACATCATATTCCTTATTATGATAATATAATCACTCATAATAATTATTATTTTAATAAATAATATCATTAATGTGAGGGTGTATCATCAAAAGGTTGTTGATTTCAATTCCCATATGGTAAGAATTATCATTTGGGATGTTATAACATTTCCCTTCACATTGGTTGTTTACTCAATTCTCCCCATTTCCAACCATTGTATAGAAAAAATTAAAAATTAGGAATGATACTTTTAATAATATTAAACACATTAGTATGATTCCAATAACACTACATCTGTTTTATATAAATAACATGTATTTTATTAACTTATGGATTTATAGACATCAACCTAGGATATCCACAATATATTTCCTAACACAAAACCTTATGGGATTTTTGTTCCCTCAATAATGTATTATAATGATATTTTGAACTTAAAAAATTATATCCTTAAGGAGTGTCAAAATAGGCATAGAACAAGACCCATTTCATGCACCAGTTCCAAATCGAGTCTAGCTCAATGTAGTGTTTTCAGTTGTTACCCCTAGGAACATTTGTTTCACAGCCACATCAACATATAGTATTCATTTTGGCATATATTTTCATTAAAAACACATACTAAATAATTATCTAAATAGGTATTCAAACATATATTTTTTATTATAAATATGTATATCACTATTTTTTTCTAATTTTAATCCGAAAAATATCTAATCATTCCTCTAATATAGACATTGAATACCCTTTTACTTATTATACCTTAATTTATTATTTATTACTTAATAATAAAAATAATATTATCAGGACAATCATTATCTCTCGTTATTTTGATAAATAGGTACATATCATAACATCTTGAATAAAATAGAGTACAAAAGCATTGAAAACATCCTTAATACAATCTTATAAATCATCGATATTTTTAAACTGCATTGCATAACTTGGGGACTTACATTAAAAATGTGTGATCAAAGAATCACATTAAGGGAATAAAAATAATAACATAAAGATAGTATTACATGTTTGTCAAAAGGCATATCAATGTTACACAAATTAATGGTGGGGGTCGTAAACAAGAACTAAGAGGCAGGATATTACATGATAACGTTAAGGAAATATGGGAAAGTGGAAAATTCATTAAACATTACATAGTCAACATAGGTTATGGATATCTTAAAATACAACATTACATGGTGGATAAAGTATTGTGTTAGATTATTTTCACTCCCTAATCCCATTAATTATATCTTATGAGACAAAAACATTTCCCATTGACTTGATTTCTATATAATTTTCAGGTACACCAGTCGCTTTTGTATCATATACATGAATAGGTGTCCAACATAGATTAGTCAACATAGGTTCATTTTTATTCACATTTAATTACATGACCATGTAGTGTAAAACACCTATATATAATTACCCCAATAAGGATTATTGGTATGTCTAGGTGAATACCATTGAAAGGAAATATCAATGTTGTTTAAAGTATGCCGGTTAGTGACAAAAAAATGACTATAAAATATTATCATCAAAATAAAAGTATTGAATGATTCAAAAAATGGTTTAATGAGATTAAAATGGTTCTATAATCATTATTACATCAAATGGGTAATATGTGCTATGTGGAAAACATATCCAAACATTACTAATTATTAATAAAACGCATAAAATGAAGATTATTATTGAAGAAAGTGGTGATAGAGTGGGTACAATACCTTTTTAAGGTGATTAGAAATGTTTAGGGGTGTTAATAATCAGATTGGGGATCCATAGGAGAAATATGTATAGAGTAGGAAAAATATTATTGTTCTCCAATGATTTTTGGTTAATAGTTAGGGGAGATTGGGTGGGCATATATTGAAATATATAGTAGAGCTATTTATTATTTCACAATAATAGGATTTCGACTCTATATAATAATGTAATAAAAACAATAAAACATTCAATGGTTTTTCCTATATTTCCTAACAAAGGATATTTATTTCCATTAATTTATAATTTAAATTTTGTAACTCATTAAAAAATTAAACATAGTGATGTAAAAGTGATTCATGTTTATAAAGTAATAATTTATGCGTTATAAAATAGATTATAAGATTTGGAGGATTCATAAATAATTTTTAAGAATAATAAAATTCCATAAATTTATCATTATTTAAAGTGTAAAAATATTTCTCGCCTTATTCACCATTAATATAATTTATTAAATCACTTTTGGGTCATTATGATTTCATAATACATAGTGTATATTTATACCCTTTATATTTTTTATCCATAAATTCTTCAATCTTGGTAAATTAGGAAAATATCAATATGGGATAATTTCAATAAAAAATTTTAAAAATTATATTGATTTTATAAAAATAATTTTCTATATAAGTGGATTTTTACATTGTAAACATGATTTGAATTTTTTGTGGAATGATGTGTTTTTTTACAATATTATTTTTTAATCCATTATAAAATTTTATTTTATTTTATAAATCATATATTATATTCTATATTTAATAAATTTTATAATGAAAGAATTTTTCCATATATATAATTTATTTAAAAAATATTAATTAATTCATAAAAAGGTATTTCTTACTTGATATTACATATCACCTAAAAATTATATTTGGGTTTTATCATATAGAAATCAAAATCATTTATAATGTATCAATAATAATAAATTATTATTATTATTATTATATTTTTTAAAAATATAAATATTCATATTTTTAGGTTAATTATTATATACCATTTTTTCATAAGAAAATTCCCATGACTATAGTGCATGATAGTGATTATTTTATGGGGTGGTTTGATGTACATGGTTTGTTCCGTGATCTTTATGAGCATGAAAAATTCATATAAAAAGTTTTTTCATGCTTTGTTTTTCACTATCAGCTAGGTATGGTAATAAGAAACATTGAATTGATGATATCTCCATTGGATAATCTTAAAATTGGGATTTATATAGTAAAATCTTATGAGTCGAGTTCGTCACAAAAATTTTTTGTGTCAATTAGATTTATCAACCCCTATTTTTATACAAATAATAAGATCAATGTTCAAAAACTATATTATCATTGGTAATGAATCATAATAGTAATTTAGATATATCATGATAAAATAAAACTAAATAATTCTATTTTTATTATATAATGAAAATAAATAATATGATATTTAATTCAATCATAATGGGAAATTTAATTAGAAATTTTTGGGTAATTTGATGTATCATAAGTCCATGAACATATTTTTTATTTCTCCAATGATTGGAATAATAAATATTTTATGTGTTAAGATTCTATGACATGGGAGATTGATATCACTGATTATGATGATGATGAAATACCCACATGTTGTTATTGTTTAATAAAAATATATATCCTTTATAGTTTTTGCATTACAGTTTCTTCAATGAATCAGTTTCTTATAATTGTGGATAAGTTCCCAAAAATTTCTCTATATGACAAATGTTCTTGTATCCTTTTTCAAGATATTGATTTATATAACAATATTCATCTAATTAATAAATATATAACAATTTTATTTATTATTTTAATTTTAAATGAGCACATGTAACCGAATATAATCCCTAAAATTATTTAGTTTATTTTTATTATTGTTCACAGTGTTCCAATAATGTAATTAAATTACATAAATAGTCCGAATTATCACGCCAATTTTTTGATGATCCCAATCATGGTCTAGAAAAACTACCCTACGTTCCTCCCACAACGTAATATCAATAATTTTTTTTATTTATAATAGATTACACCAATCATCATAATTATAAAATTATATGAATATTCTCATTAATGAAGATATTGGTCATATGAGACCTAGAATATAATTAGGGAACTATATTAGGATCCACAATTCACATAATAAGTCCATTTAATTCATCATATGATAATAATAAAAACCACAATATATTATGTTCTTTAAAGAACATTTTTATTAATAAATTCAAAAATATAAGTAATTATCTATGTTAAATTAATTTTTTTTTATTTTTAATATAATAATTTTATCCAATTCGTTAAATATATGACTATCTAAATCAGAAACCATTATCCATATAATTATTTTTGAGGTAATTTTCGTTGAAAATGATTATCAAAAAATTTAAAATTTGTGTATAGTTAATAATAATATACAATAGAATAATTTTTTACAAAATCCTTTCATAAATGTTTCATATTCAATATGTGACCAAAATATATGAATTTTTATAATTCCTCATAATCATTTTTTCAATTTTCGAATAAATTCCCTTATATTGTTTTAGTATAAATACCTAAATGATTAAAAAATAATAAACCCACAATAACCTTTTAAAAACATTCAATAATAAATCACTACTAACTAATAATAATAATAAAACAATAAATCATATCATAAATCTAGAAGTCGAGAACTTGAATACCCAACATACATAAAACAACAATTCAAGACTGACTAAAATTTCACACACTATAGACAATAGTAAACTTCACTTCCAATTCAAGTGATATTACCTAATTAATAATGATACATCCATTAAGAAAAAACAAACATTTGCATAGTCCCTCAACATCCAAGGAAACAAATAGTGGAATGATATTAGAATGGGGAAAACCCCACAAAGTGAAAAATATGAAAACCACATATTTAGATAACTAATCATAGTAGAAACCAAAAGGAGACATCTAGACAAAGGCCAAACAATTATTATCTAAACAAACTATAAAAATAGTGGGGGAGTCACCTAAGTAGATGAATATAATTATAAATGATATGGATGGAAATTTTTCAATCATGGGGCACCCACTGAATATTTCTTCTAAAACATATTTTTTCACTATCTCAGTTTTCACATCAAAAAATATCTTACAATCAAGGATAGAGTCAATAATTATGGTTTTGGTAGAAAAGATATAGATATATTATGGTGTGACTATGATACCTAACATCACCTATAACAAATCATGTATAGGTTGTATAACCAAAGCCATATTATGAAAACAGAAAACAATAGATGCAACTAAAAAACACAATGTATCAATATAGTTATATAATTATAAATAATGAATGACAAAAATTGAATGAGAATATAAACATTACCATATTACTGATGTAATTTTATGAAAAAATAATTGATATAGTAAAAAAATAAAGACTATATCCAATACTGATGTGAGGGGAATTTTAATGGTATGATATCAATTATTAAGGTCATTGTAGATAATAATATTTAGATTAGTTATTAAAGATCCAATTTCCATCTTCGAAATTATATAATAACATTAAATGATTTTTAAAATGAAACATCATTGTAATTAATCTTATAAAAATATTAATACTAATTAAATTTTTATAATGGATTTGGAGAAAATATTTCATTATAAGAGCTTATGAAAATAAATTAATGATATAAAAATTGAAATAAAAATTTATTTATAGGAATACACAGTATTAGTAAACAATATGAATATATAATAACGGGATGAAAATAAATCCTAGATTATTTGAGAAAATAATTATAAAAGAATGTATACAATGTTGAAATAATCACTATTAAAGAGTTTAATTATTTAAAAAATATTTTCATGAAATCGACTGTATATTGAATAAAATTAATATGTGTTAACTATTAAATATAATTAATTTCTTAAAAAAGAACCCTAATTAGTATGATAGGGATTTATATAAATGTTTAGATGAATGAACACTAACATAATTTTTTTTTACAATTTAATTAAATTAATTATAAATAAATTATAAATAAAAGTGGAAATATATTTTAAATGAATATGAAGAATTTTATATAACAAATTATGATGAATATAACATAAATATCAAGTAAATAGAAGATAATGATTACAATGTGAGTGTGAATGAGTGGTTGGTATGGGATATAACCAAGAGAAGGGAATTATTTGCAATTTCCCCTTATGAACATGTTAATATATAAACAAGAAATAAAAAGGAAATGTAGAGTATAGGTAATAACCCAATAATAAGGAAAACATGTTTGTGTTCAAAATTATAGATACAAAACATATAACACATGATAAACAATAACACATTCATTAAAAAAACTTATTTTTTATTTAGATGAATACATCTATCTCAGAATAACGATGGGGTTTTTCTGTCCTCTAACATTAAGAATAATAAAATTATAATTATTTTTAAAATTAATTAAAAAAATTTACTTGTTAATTTTATTATTATTATTATTACATTTAATTAAAAAATCATGTTTTTTCCATTTTTGAGATTTATTTCTCATTATTTTGTTATTTTAAAATATATCAGTTCGTAATTAGAAGACATTATTTATAGTAATTGTAATGATTGATGGTCAATATGAAATGGTATTGTTTATTTCAATAGGTTAATATTAATATGTTCACATAAATTTAGTTGTGTGGCAGTTAAATAGTTCTATATATTTAGGTAATGTATATATTTTTCATTGCTAAGAAGGATTTAGATGCATAAATTGACCATAATGAGTAATCATTCATGTTATTAATAGAAATCCAATTAAATATTTATTATATCATAAGAAAATAATTTTATTTTTAATTTTATATATATTTGAAAAATAAAATCATCATTTTTATAATTATATAAAATAATATATTTTCTTCCACATGGATAGTATAAACATTTCATGGGAGGAAAAAAATAATATAAGAGTTTACTAGAAAGGGAAAAACTAAAATATAATTCATATTTTAAAAAATATATTGTAGTATAATATTAATTTATATATGAAATTATAAGTGTAAAATAATTTATAAACTGTGGAAGAAGAAAATTAGGATAAAATTACTTTAGATTTCTAATACCCAAACATTGAAAATGTAAAGTGTTTTGATAGGGGGTTCGAAAGGATGGTATTTTTTCTGAATAGATACTTTGTAGTTTGTCGATGAATCTTATTAAATAATTAGAATAGTTATTTTTCATATGAAATTTTTTGGGAGTGAAGGGGAATTGGCGGAGAATGTGTGTACGTATATTCATTTAATAGTTGTATCATTGAAAAAAATATCGATTACACTATTTTTTTAATATCATTATTATAAATTGTGTGGATTTAATTAACCATGAATATTTTTTTATAATCAATTTCTTTTATCACATTAAAACACACTGAAAAAAATTAGTTTTTTTAAATATTTTATTCTATATAATCAATGGAATTTTTTAGTAGAAAAAGTTAAAATGAAGTATTATAAAATTTATTTATTTCATTAAGAATGTTTTTTTATTTTTTTTAAATAGATAATTTATGAAAAAAACTTATATCAAATAATTTATAATATTTTGTTGGTTATAAAGTAATATTTGAAACCCGTTTTGATTATAAAACATATTCTATCTAAAATAATATTTTTTATTTTTCATATAAAATTGACATATTTCGAATAATAAAAAAATTAATTCTATTTTAATTTTGGTATTACCGATCTAAAAAAGATGTTTATTTTATAATATTTCACATATATATGTATGTTTCATATAATATCAAACCACAGATTGGAAAAATAATTATCTTGTATAAAAACTGCTTCTCATTCAAATACTAACTTCGTTTTAATTTTGTATTATATAGTTATTAAATGATTCATAATTAACTATTTATTTATACGTCGAATTGTATATTTAAAATATATAATATATATTTAACATTATATATATTTTTTACTTTTAATAAAAAATGTTATTAAAAAATATTTTATAATTATTGTATCAAGTTGATCGCTTTTGTTAATTACTTCATTTGTAATAACATAACTAATAAAAAAATTAATATTCAAAAATGAATATATATATATATATCCATTAGTATAAAAAATTTTTGGGCCTTGGCCTTTTATATTTTATTATTACATGTATACGCCATGTTCAATAATTGTAGTTCATTTTAAAAATAAATCTCAACGAAATAAAATTTATTTGTAAAATCATATAACTAAAATATACAACAATTATAATATTATATTCATTTATTTAATTATATCATAATTTGTTATTATATGTTTATTATAATATTTTTATCATTATTTCAAAAATAATATTTAAAATTCCTTATAAATCACCTATACGAAACACAGTTATATGTTTTAATGAATTAAAAAAATATAAAGTATTAAATATGGTTGTATAAATTTCATTTCTATAGGAAATAAAAGAAAACAACTATTTATTTATTATATTGGGGATAATTTTTTTTCCAAAATTAATAGATGTTGTATCTTTGATACTAATTAAATTTCATGCCAATTTTTTT
This sequence comes from Viscum album, assembly GCA_963277665.1. Lineage (NCBI taxonomy): Eukaryota > Viridiplantae > Streptophyta > Magnoliopsida > Santalales > Viscaceae > Viscum > Viscum album. The sequence goes on from OY728145.1 coordinate 1,647,326,555, forward strand.
AAATTCACTCTATCCCATGAAAAATTATGATTGTATTAAAATATATCAGAATATAAACATTAATTATCATTATAAACAACCTTCATTCTATGATAAAATCATAGAAAAATTCATTTCTATCAAATTAGTATCATGTTGATCATTTCAGTAGACTAAACAATTTTTTCTTGTGCATGCTATTTTTAATAATCACATCTTTTTATAAATGTAACTTTAAATTGTTAATTTCATGATCCTTATAATATGTATTTTTAAATTTTCCATAAACTATGATAGTTATATAAGATATAACATTTTCACCAAACCTTTTTTTGGTAAATCCTCTATAGGATTGTGGAGTCATTTAGAATTGATTATAACTCCTTAAAATTTGAAATATTAATATTTGTGTCATCACCCTAGATTATTTACACATAAGGATGATATAAATTATGTATATGACTAAAATACACAAAAATTGACATCATCTTACCCTCAGGGTTCCTCTTCCATCATATATTGTATTTTTGGTAATTATATCACTCATTTCTTTAACTAATATAATTTTCATTATAATTTTATTTGTCTATAATATTAAAATCATGTTTTCAATTCATTAATAAACAAAATAAATTTATCCATAATAGTGATAATGGAAGTTGTCACTATATTCTTATATTTTGAAAACAAATTGACATTAATTACTAGTGAAGACGTGGGGGTTTTACCATAATGAAGTGGAAATTTTATTATTCTAAATTTCATTTATAAAAAAGTGTGTATAAAAAATCTTGTAATATTATCTTCATATACTATATCTATATCATCTTTTGTTTTTTAAAATTCAGAAATTTTATATCCACATCATCTCGATAATCATAAGGGATAAAATTTCAGAATGAGTAATTCATTAAAATAAATTTATTACATAACATTAGAATTTTCAAACATAGTATTTTTAAAAAACTACAATATTTTATTAGTATATAATATTATTTGATATACAATAATGGTCACCTTACTCCATCAACAAACTTCAAATGTGAGAGAAAGCATCTATAGGGTAATAATTATTATTTAGAACTATAATTTTTTTTTTAATTTTAATTGATAGTGGTTTAATACTCATAGAATTAATCAATTTTTTATAGCATGTGTTAGGGAAATATTTTTATATATCCAAGGACTAATATATTTCATAACCATAGTTAACTATCCAAATATAATAAATAATAATTTATTTGAGATATTTTTTTCATTGGTTCTTTTAATTGAAAAATCCTCATTTAAAACACATGTGATCAAAACAATATTCAATCAAATATAACATGTCTCAAAAAACAACTATGTTCATATATATTAAATATTATTTGTGTTTTAGGTTATATATTATTTATTCATCTATATCAAATACATATCCAATATTAATAGTGAAACATGTAGACATTCCTGAGGTTTTATCATAACATTTCATTATCATATTATTGTTATCTAACGATATTTTTGGGAATTCAATTAAACATTCATTTAAAATTACTCTAATAGAATCAAGTCGTGTATATTGGGAGACTGGTAATTTATTCCATTGGGAAAAAATCATTTACCATAGATATATGATTCATATTTTCAGTAATCTTATGTAACTATAAATATAAATAAACAATATTATATATTTTTAAAAATTAAATACATAATAGTATGATATAAAACATGTAAATTCCTCTAACATTATTCTTATTACACATGTGGAATTCATAAATATTTCATCATGGAATAGGGAAATAATTAATTGATACTATTAATATACTTAGAAAAATGAATCATATAGTGGAATGTAAAACGACCAAAATAATATAGATGGAAAACTAGTGAAAATAGAAAATATAGAAAATAACATGAACACAAAATAGATCAATCAATGAGTAACTTAGTGATCCGTAACTAGTCCAAATGAGACTATAACCTCATGAAATATGTTACATGTTCTACATCCATAGAGATTGAGAGACTTCATGCACAAACACTCGTGAGGGAGAGTGCTCATCCATTGTTACACTCTAGTCATGAAATGTTTACTCTAACGACCATCACCCATATTGAATCTCTAGAGTGAGACATCATTCTCCAAACTAGATATAAGGATGTGTGATTTTGTAACGCCCCGACCCCAGCTACCCAGAGCCGGTGCATTACTTCGTAACATTGGCATGATCACAAAAGATCAAGTCTCGAAAGACCGATTAGTTTAGTAGCCTTGGAAACACTAGATACATTCATAAGTCTTTCATTACATCAAAATTAAACAAACTACAAAAAAACATGGTCTTCATAGTCCACACTCATATCTTCACTGATTATTCTTGCAAGTCAGTCATAAAATACTTCTTCACAACCTGGAAAATTTTTAAACATTGAAAGGGGTGAGCTCAAATGCTCAGTAAGGATAACAATAATGCGGAAGCTTTCATAAATAAACATTAACATTTAAGGCAATGTATAACTAAAACAAAAGCCTCTTAAACATGAACTTCAACATAATATGGCAAAAGTAAAATGAGATAATGCCATTTACTTCTTCACATGGATATTCTACTGGTCGAATAATCACATGTAATATCAATAACCACTTTCATAATGAGGGAATGTATAATGCCGGACATTCTGAAACATTTTGTCAAGGCCTCGGCCAAGACATCTAAAATGATTAAGGCCTCGGCCAAAACCATAAATCAAATTGGGAAAGGGCCTCGGCCAATTCCACGTCTAGTTGTCTCATGAGACCTGCCGATGCATCGAGGAGCTATAGCGGGCTCCACCCGTCACTTATTAAGTCCAATACATTCCTCATATGAATAGGTTTAAACATATCATAAACCATAACATAATCGTATCACATAAAACATGCATAAAGGAAACATAACATTTCCACATTTCAATCACAAGATATCAATACAACACATTGATAAAAACTCTTTCAAAACCATTTTCAATACCAAAATAAAAGAAAGTTAAAACTTTGTATTTATTTTTCATTAAAAAAAAGATGGCTTTTAGAGGAAGCCGAAACTCAAATAGTGGTCACGGCGGTGGAGAAGTCGTTGTCGCCGCATAAGTACGGAAAGAAAAACATTCCCTTTTGTCGTTTAGCAAAACACTTCGTATAAAAAAAATTCCTTTTGAATAAACGTAAAAGTCAAAGGGGTTTATACACCGTATAAAAGAAAGTTGTGTATAAAACCAAATATGTCTCAGTGGATGGTGATTGAGACGAAGTCCTTAAAAAGATCATTTTTAGAATAAAATAGATCTATTATGTGTATTCACTATAGGTACACATAAAGAAAGTAAAAATACAAAATAATACATAATAATATCATGACATAATCGGAAAGTAGGAGATTAACCCAAAGAATGGAAGTTGGGTTAAGAAGTTCCCTTACCTCGTGTCTGACTTGACTCAACCGTTCTTTAACCTCCTGAATAATAAACTAGAGTTAATATATACCTTATTAAGAACCATTTTCAACTTCATTATCCTTATTATATCACTTATTACAATGATATGAACATTATGTAATTATTTAAGTTAATAATGTTCATTTTGTCGGTATTTGGTTCTTAAGTCAAAAATAGGCTTCTTACACTTACATGTTGTTAATTTGGTCAAAGGTTCATTATATCCAGAATGGTATTCATGATGTAGATATCATATATGTCATATATATCCAGTACATACATTCATTTATAATATTACATCACATTTAGAGGTAAGAAATGAAATGCACCGTTCATGGAGACGGTAAGCCGTACGTACGCATGAACGCTACTTCCATTTCTATTTCATATTTTCTGGAATGGAATCATAATGATATGAGAGTATATTATAATTCCAGTATAATAACATATATAATATCATTAACTTTATCCTTCACACATCCCACATATGGTATTAACGAATCAAATCACTTTCAGGGGGCGGTAGTCCGCGCTTCCTAAAATGAAGATATCGTGTTTTACCCATAATGGAAACCATAAAGGTATGCCCAAAATGAAAAAAACAGAAGCTTAAGGAAAACATAAACATATTATATATCATATATAAAAATAGTGACATCATAATGGCCACCTTTGAAGGTGTTAAATGAGTGTTGAACAATCATCGTTTCGGGAGGCAGAATTTCGCCATCCACGGAAACCTTATGTTCTTTAACCATTTGATGTAGTTGTGTGGAAGTGTAGCTCAAATAAATCTTATAACAACATCCTAGTATATTTAAGATACTGGTGTTGTTACAAAAGAAGTAAATAAAAAGAGTTTAGGGGGTTGGAGAAGCAAAATAAAACAAAAGAACATGAGAGAATGAATTACCTTAAAAAGTGTAACTCCTTTTGAGTTGAGCCTAAAGGCTTCCTTTGAAAGGATTCTGCCCAAAGGGAATCCTCTAGGATGAGGAGAGGGATGTGGAGAGAGCAAATGGGCAGGGTTTGGCCGAGCCAATGGCTTGAAGAGTGTGTGAAATGAGGTAGAGGTGGGGGCCTTTTATAAGAGGAGAGGAGGGGCACTTTTGGAAAGTAAAGGAACATTACATTATTTGAAAATGTGTTTCGGTTTTAAAAGGTCCCACATTGATATAATTCGTGGATAAGGTGATAAGGCATCGAAATCCACTCATCCAATTGGTTTTGGCCATGTGTAGTTCATAGATTTTATATTATCTTTCCATTTTATTTAAATCGTCAAATAATGATGTCATCGCTGCATCATTATTATGTCATAAATAATTAAATTTATTTAATGTCTAAAAATTATAAAAAAAATACTATGATATAGGAAATCTTTTTATCTTTCCAATGACTATTTATAATCAAAATTTGGACTTGTGTAACCCTACTTAAAAATTGTTTTAGTAAAACACTTTATGTTAGTGTCATTTTCACTTTAACATTAAATAAAAAGTAATTTATGTTATTTCCCAACAAAAGTGGATCCATGGGGTCCCCAAGTTAGGCCATGGCTTGTCTTGGTCGGCCATGACACAACCAATGAGGTTGGGACATGTGTCTAGGTCATTTAATATTATTAAAGTATTATTTATACCTTAAACTACCCTAATTACCACTAATCGCGATTAAGAACTTAATAAGTTACTATTCACCAAAAAATTATTTTTATCCCATTGAACCACATTTTACTTCTTAATGACAACCATGTATGTCGGATTTTTGAAAATCAAATCACAGAAGTGGTAATATTTCATTTAAACGAAAAATCAGTTATTTAACAACCACTTAGTGGTTTCACTATTCATCAAAAATTGAAGTTTTTCAGAATAAGGCCAAAATTTCACCCTAAGCTATAATTGATATTCCGAATTCAAAAATGATGTCTATTTTACAAAATTACAAACATATTAGTTGCATTAATTAATTTTATAATTAATTCCCGCTGTCACAACAAATAGCTTGTTTTTTAGAAACAATTTATATCAAAAGATTGGCAATTGTTTATGTCCAATTTCAATGTTAAATTAATTCTAATGACCACCATTGGATAAAATGGTAAAAATATATTCTAATTATACTTTAAAACCACCAAATATTATAATTTATCACTATAAATTATTTTTATTAAAAAAGTTGTTTTAAGTATTTTTCACTATTCATAAAAATTTTGAAGTTCTCAAAAAATTACAAAAAATTCAACATAGGCTAATTTCAATATTAGGAATACAAAAATGAAGTCCATTTTGAAATATAAAATCTCTATAATTTTAAAAAGTGGTTATTACTATTCATAACGGCTACTTTGATTTGTCGCGATGTTTTAGAACTCGAAGTTGCGTACAATGCAAGCTATTGCATTATTGAATGAGAAGCGTATCGTGGAAGCTCGGGGTGTTACATTCTCCCCTCCTTCAATAAATTGCGTCCTCGCAATTTGAAATTTTTCTTGGAAAATAAAAGGTTGAAAATAGAAAATACCTTTGTGGAAAACCCACATCGGAAATAAGGTTAATAGAATTTAGTCTTAATAAGAGGGAAATGGAAATAAGAAAGTCACCACCAAATCATGATCTCGATAAGGAGAACATTGGTGGCAATTAGAGACATATAATTTGAGGAAAAACGTAAATATTTGTAGGGATTGATTGAGGTCATCAATCACAATCAACTGTCAAATTGAGGGCCTCAAAGCCTTCAATCTATGTTGATTTAAAATATCATCAGTTCAACAAAACATAAGTTATTAGGATAACACATTTTTTTTTGTTTTAATATCCCTTTACTAAAGTTTAAGAATTAATTTATTCATTGAATAAGAGATAGGTATATATATATATATGTGTTTGACATTAGAGTTTCAACCTTCAACTCATCTTTCACTCAAAAGATAATAGAACTCAAAAATATTATACTTATCCTAATTGTATAAGGTTCCAAATGTTAACACATACCATTTAGATTAGTAAAATTATTTTGTAATAACCGGGGACTTCCTGTAGGATAGTGGTAGGAAATAAAGGCCTGTCGCACTATGATTGTGGGTTCGATTCCTGCAGCTTTGTCCGACGCGACGGGTTATGCCCCACCCTGCAGGTTGTCCTTTTCCTAAAACTATAGTATCATAATATTCCAAAAATAATCTTCATAAATTTTTTAACCTTAAACAATACTATCCATGGTTCAACTTAATCCATTCCAACCTTAATAGTTATCCAAAATACATCTGTCCAACTCACAGTCCAAATTTTATAAGGAAGGTAAACATAATGAAGATCCTTTATCCCACGTAACAACATGTGAGCACCTTCATCATGTATTCTTTTTAAACATACTGAATTACCATGATCCCTTATTCCTTATAGAATACTAGATATACTCCTTCTATCCAAAAATGTATACAAAACATCAATCAGTTTCAAGGAAGTTAAGTATATCCAATATAATTTATCCAAATCAATCACGTCTTATTCCAAAATCACAATCTCAGCATCAAAACCATATTATGGTTTATCTTTCTCTCAACCATATATTTTCCAAAAATTTAACCTACTGTGGAGTCACTTTTCTTGGTTCCACACAATCTCAAGTCCTTGATGAAATAGTACTGCAGTACAATCCTTATATACTCCATAATTATTATAACCAGTACATCATTGATACAACACTCAAATTAAAAAAAATCTTTAATAACAACATAAGAACTCTAATCATTACTCCTCATCTGTGGTAGTATCATAACTTGATTATTATCCAATAACATCATTTGGGGCATGCTCTGATGATTTGGACATTGGTTTGCGTAGTGTCCCCAATCCTTGCAGAAGAAGCATTGTACATTTGAAACCATTTTCTTACCCTTGCAGTCACGCACTTTGTGTCCTTTTTCTCTACACTTATAACAAACTCCCATTCCCTTTAGGCAAGTTCCATGATGTTTCTTCCCACAATTACCACATATTGGAAAATTCTTCTTTCCCCTCATCCCTTTATCCATCATTCTCTCTTCCATCCCTTTCATCTCTTGCTTCGCTTCAAAGCCATAGGACTCAGAGAATTCTTTACTTATCCTATTAACACATGATACTATTTCTTCATATGTTGAGAACACATGGGAGACTATTTCCCTTCGAAATGTTGGCTTAATACCGTGAAAGATACTATCCTTCTTACTCTTTGGATCATACGTACCGCTGGAGTTCACATTCCTTCTACTGGGCGCCATTTCTATACAACGGCATAAACTAGGTTAGTTTATGAATCAAAATACATAATTCCATACTTGTAAAACACTTTACATAAATTGAACTATTTATGGATATAATCCATAATCATAAAAAGAAATGTTTTCTTTGAGGAAGTATGTACTCATAACCCTTCATAGTGGTTTGTAAGTAAAATGAGAATTATCCTAAGCGTATCCCCCGGGAGTGTCGTAACCAAGAGTGCAGCAAGGCCCGTTGTCGTGCACCAGTTCCCGTTCGAGTCTAGCTCAAAGCGGTGTTTTCGGGTTTTACCCCTAGGTACATCTGTGCCAGAGCCGCCTCTACCTGCTCGTATCCAGACAGGGATGTATTTCTCGGAAAACTCATATCATCTCTATAATACCAAAATTCTAGGAAGTTCTTCTATACTAATCCTCGAAGCCTATCTTTGGGCTATGCGTTCTAATCAGAGTTTATCTACATCTAGCTTCCAAGGTTAGTACTAAACTGCCTCTGATACCAACTGTAACGCCCCGACCCCAGCTACCCAGAGCCGGTGCATTACTTCGTAACATTGGCATGATCACAAAAGATCAAGTCTCGAAAGACCGATTAGTTTAGTAGCCTTGGAAACACTAGATACATTCATAAGTCTTTCATTACATCAAAATTAAACAAACTACAAAAAAACATGGTCTTCATAGTCCACACTCATATCTTCACTGATTATTCTTGCAAGTCAGTCATAAAATACTTCTTCACAACCTGGAAAATTTTTAAACATTGAAAGGGGTGAGCTCAAATGCTCAGTAAGGATAACAATAATGCGGAAGCTTTCATAAATAAACATTAACATTTAATGCAATGTATAACTAAAACAAAAGCCTCTTAAACATGAACTTCAACATAATATGGCAAAAGTAAAATGAGATAATGCCATTTACTTCTTCACATGGATATTCTACTGGTCGAATAATCACATGTAATATCAATAACCACTTTCATAATGAGGGAATGTATAATGCCGGACATTCTGAAACATTTTGTCAAGGCCTCGGCCAAGACATCTAAAATGATTAAGGCCTCGGCCAAAACCATAAATCAAATTGGGAAAGGGCCTCGGCCAATTCCACGTCTAGTTGTCTCATGAGACCTGCCGATGCATCGAGGAGCTATAGCGGGCTCCACCCGTCACTTATTAAGTCCAATACATTCCTCATATGAATAGGTTTAAACATATCATAAACCATAACATAATCGTATCACATAAAACATGCATAAAGGAAACATAACATTTCCACATTTCAATCACAAGATATCAATACAACACATTGATAAAAACTCTTTCAAAACCATTTTCAATACCAAAATAAAAGAAAGTTAAAACTTTGTATTTATTTTTCATTAAAAAAAAGATGGCTTTTAGAGGAAGCCGAAACTCAAATAGTGGTCACGGCGGTGGAGAAGTCGTTGTCGCCGCATAAGTACGGAAAGAAAAACATTCCCTTTTGTCGTTTAGCAAAACACTTCGTATAAAAAAAATTCCTTTTGAATAAACGTAAAAGTCAAAGGGGTTTATACACCGTATAAAAGAAAGTTGTGTATAAAACCAAATATGTCTCAGTGGATGGTGATTGAGACGAAGTCCTTAAAAAGATCATTTTTAGAATAAAATAGATCTATTATGTGTATTCACTACAGGTACACATAAAGAAAGTAAAAATACAAAATAATACATAATAATATCATGACATAATCGGAAAGTAGGAGATTAACCCAAAGAATGGAAGTTGGGTTAAGAAGTTCCCTTACCTCGTGTCTGACTTGACTCAACCGTTCTTTAACCTCCTGAATAATAAACTAGAGTTAATATATACCTTATTAAGAACCATTTTCAACTTCATTATCCTTATTATATCACTTATTACAATGATATGAACATTATGTAATTATTTAAGTTAATAATGTTCATTTTGTCGGTATTTGGTTCTTAAGTCAAAAATAGGCTTCTTACACTTACATGTTGTTAATTTGGTCAAAGGTTCATTATATCCAGAATGGTATTCATGATGTAGATATCATATATGTCATATATATCCAGTACATACATTCATTTATAATATTACATCACATTTAGAGGTAAGAAATGAAATGCACCGTTCATGGAGACGGTAAGCCGTACGTACGCATGAACGCTACTTCCATTTCTATTTCATATTTTCTGGAATGGAATCATAATGATATGAGAGTATATTATAATTCCAGTATAATAACATATATAATATCATTAACTTTATCCTTCACACATCCCACATATGGTATTAACGAATCAAATCACTTTCAGGGGGCGGTAGTCCGCGCTTCCTAAAATGAAGATATCGTGTTTTACCCATAATGGAAACCATAAAGGTATGCCCAAAATGAAAAAAACAGAAGCTTAAGGAAAACATAAACATATTATATATCATATATAAAAATAGTGACATCATAATGGCCACCTTTGAAGGTGTTAAATGAGTGTTGAACAATCATCGTTTCGGGAGGCAGAATTTCGCCATCCACGGAAACCTTATGTTCTTTAACCATTTGATGTAGTTGTGTGGAAGTGTAGCTCAAATAAATCTTATAACAACATCCTAGTATATTTAAGATACTGGTGTTGTTACAAAAGAAGTAAATAAAAAGAGTTTAGGGGGTTGGAGAAGCAAAATAAAACAAAAGAACATGAGAGAATGAATTACCTTAAAAAGTGTAACTCCTTTTGAGTTGAGCCTAAAGGCTTCCTTTGAAAGGATTCTGCCCAAAGGGAATCCTCTAGGATGAGGAGAGGGATGTGGAGAGAGCAAATGGGCAGGGGTTGGCCGAGCCAATGGCTTGAAGAGTGTGTGAAATGAGGTAGAGGTGGGGGCCTTTTATAAGAGGAGAGGAGGGGCACTTTTGGAAAGTAAAGGAACATTACATTATTTGAAAATGTGTTTCGGTTTTAAAAGGTCCCACATTGATATAATTCGTGGATAAGGTGATAAGGCATCGAAATCCACTCATCCAATTGGTTTTGGCCATGTGTAGTTCATAGATTTTATATTATCTTTCCATTTTATTTAAATCGTCAAATAATGATGTCATCGCTGCATCATTATTATGTCATAAATAATTAAATTTATTTAATGTCTAAAAATTATAAAACAAATACTATGATATAGGAAATCTTTTTATCTTTCCAATGACTATTTATAATCAAAATTTGGACTTGTGTAACCCTACTTAAAAATTGTTTTAGTAAAACACTTTATGTTAGTGTCATTTTCACTTTAACATTAAATAAAAAGTAATTTATGTTATTTCCCAACAAAAGTGGATCCATGGGGTCCCCAAGTTAGGCCATGGCTTGTCTTGGTCGGCCATGACACAACCAATGAGGTTGGGACATGTGTCTAGGTCATTTAATATTATTAAAGTATTATTTATACCTTAAACTACCCTAATTACCACTAATCGCGATTAAGAACTTAATAAGTTACTATTCACCAAAAAATTATTTTTATCCCATTGAACCACATTTTACTTCTTAATGACAACCATGTATGTCGGATTTTTGAAAATCAAATCACAGAAGTGGTAATATTTCATTTAAACGAAAAATCAGTTATTTAACAACCACTTAGTGGTTTCACTATTCATCAAAAATTGAAGTTTTTCAGAATAAGGCCAAAATTTCACCCTAAGCTATAATTGATATTCCGAATTCAAAAATGATGTCTATTTTACAAAATTCCAAACATATTAGTTGCATTAATTAATTTTATAATTAATTCCCGCTGTCACAACAAATAGCTTGTTTTTTAGAAACAATTTATATCAAAAGATTGGCAATTGTTTATGTCCAATTTCAATGTTAAATTAATTCTAATGACCACCATTGGATAAAATGGTAAAAATATATTCTAATTATACTTTAAAACCACCAAATATTATAATTTATCACTATAAATTATTTTTATTAAAAAAGTTGTTTTAAGTATTTTTCACTATTCATAAAAATTTTGAAGTTCTCAAAAAATTACAAAAAATTCAACATAGGCTAATTTCAATATTAGGAATACAAAAATGAAGTCCATTTTGAAATATAAAATCTCTATAATTTTAAAAAGTGGTTATTACTATTCATAACGGCTACTTTGATTTGTCGCGATGTTTTAGAACTCGAAGTTGCGTACAATGCAAGCTATTGCATTATTGAATGAGAAGCGTATCGTGGAAGCTCGGGGTGTTACAGATTTCCCTCTCAAATCCACACCCAATACAATTGTACAAAACCTACATAAATTCATAATCATAAATATAATTAATTTCTTTGAGGAAAAACCGATCATGAATTACTTATATCAATCCCATATAAAAGAATCAATATATTTATAATACAGGAATTGAGGCAATACAACTTATGATTTTCATTTTTTCCAAACCATTATATAAAAAAATTCTCTTTCATATTTATAACATAAAACATGAGGTAATATCTCTCTTGCTTTTAATTAATTTAATTATAAAATATTAAATTAAAATCAATTAATTATAAGTATTTATTAAATTATATTCAATAATGTGGCCATACAACAATTTAGGGACCATTTCATTCAAATAATTAAATTCAATGTATAATGAATTCAACCATCAGTCATAATCCATTCCATCATATTAATACTATTTAAATCAAATAGTTAAATATGATTTCATTCAATAAACTAATTTGGATCAAATTATAAGTCTCATTGATTCCCTTAGATGGTGTCATAGTCAAATGGTAAAAAAGTAAATCTAAATTCCATTTTATTTGGCATCACATTCCCTATAGAGGAACATGTATCCTTGGTCAAATAGATACGAGTATGATAAAAAAATAATTAAAACGATGGGCCAGGGACCTATAAGGTTCCATGTTTCTTTAAATAATTATAATTTGGATGGATAATCTATTTAAGAATTCGAGAAGGCTATGTACCAGAAAATTCAATTTTTTTATATCAAGGACAATAAAGAATATAGAAGAAACCAATGAAATAATTCCCATCATGTTTCAAAAAATAATCTCCACCTTGTATTTTCAATGATAACCCATATAAACTAAGGGGTTTTATTATAAAATCATAGCACAGTTTATAAAAAATTTAATTGAACCTACGTAAAAATATTATTCTCATATCATAACTCAATTCATCACGGTTTCATTAAAAATGACTACCAAAAAAGAAAAATAGAAATAAAACACAACATGACACATAGGACATTCCTATGTCAACTTGGTATATTTAATATTAATGGTAATTACATCTATATCCCAAACCAAATTCATTGAAATCATTTCAGGGTTTTAAACCATATAATTATATGGGTATATTTACACTGGCAATAACTATAGGTCACAATAGTATGGGTTATCATCCACATATTTACTAATCAAGGATCGTAATGAGTACATCTTGGTTTGAGTTTCATTTTGATATGAATGAACTGGTAATAAAAAAATTCATGGGAGAATTTAGTGTGTGGATCAAATGTTCTATCTATAAGTCAATAGAAAATTAATAAAAAAATATATCAATAAACTAAATAATTTTACCTACCAACTCATCCAATATCGATGTATGAGTTTATATAATTTAGAAGAAAACTACTAAATAGTCCATCACCAGGAAAAAAGGAAAAAATAGACCACACCGAAATAGTATAGATTATATGAGATTAAATAAATAAAACTAAAAATAGTCTACAACTTACTATTGATGATCCACAGTTACTAAAACATCATGAATCAAAAAATGGACATGATATAAATAATAGTGCATATCCTATGCATGGAGGAGGAAGAACCATGTCTCTATGAGAGCCTCGCCTGACTGATGGATGAGGAAGATAGAAGGAAATGATATTTTAGTCTCATAAATGAAACAATATACATTTTATACAAAAAACTGTGTCACATAGTTTTGTTATGTGGTTTGGAACAATTGTACAACCACTTATTATTAAACTATCTGCCATGGTTTCACCAACATGGTTAACCTACTCATGTAACAACCATTAGATTAATATTTCTTAAGTACGTCCCATTATTTCACAAACCATGTGGTCTAGGTGCATGGTTTTGGTAAATTGTGCCCAACTCATATGCTTTAAATTTTACCACATGCTACAGGTCACACAATTTTCTATAGAGGGGCACATGGTTCTAGACAAACTGTGAACCCTATTCAAAGGAATATAACATTATAAATCATGCCTTAGGGATCCAAAAACTGTGTGAAACATCTGAGGAGAATTTTGGGACTCCAACAATGTCTAAAATTAACAATTTTATGTGTTCTAACTCTATATTTTATGTTTTGACAATCAGTTTTAAAATAAATATCTCTTGTAAATTCCAAAATTCAAATTACAATGTATTTTCCTACATTCCTAAACATAGGTCATTAAAACCACCTCAACATAGAACTACTCATCTCTAAGAAGACATAGAAAAGAATATAAACATCACCTGACCTCGAAGTTTCATGATGTTTCCTTCAAATGGTAGTGTTTTGTTTCCAAATTCCCAATGAACCACAATTAATTCATATAAGGACATGACCCTTAATCCATCACAAATAAATACAACACTCCTTTCCCAATTGAAAAAATAAATAATATCATACTCATGACAATTTACCTAGATACACAATCATTTAAACATCTTGAAAAACATTAATCTAAAGATACTCCCCATCACATGCTTTAACACTCGAAGGGTCCAATTACGTACCACATCACCTCCTCCATCAGAATTTCTTTAAAAATTATCCCATTAAGCATTATACTGACACTATATCATTAATTATATGATTTGTTTAACCGAACATCAACTAAGGTCAAAACAAGACACTCGTTGTGAAAAAATGGTCGAAAACCAATCTAACTAAAAAAACTGGTCTCATAATCCCTTCACGAGAGACATAGAAGACCCCTTCTACCCACACCCTCATACACCTCAAGGTGTGTTTTAATATGATTCAACTATATCATATACCATTTAGAATAAGGTTCTCGAGTCAATCCACATTGGTCAAAATATCTCAATGCTTTACATCATAGATGGCTGACACATTACTCAAAGAAACTTAATATCTCCCTCCAAGGCATATTATATTTATATTGAACATATTGATCAATGATCATAACCAACATCCAATGATGTTACTTGGTCGAACCATCACCTAAAAATTAATTTTTCATGACTTAGCACAAACAAAGGAATAATCCAATTCCACCCCCACAAGATTCATTACCCTTTTTAAGCAATATATCCATGCATGAAAACAAATCTAGGAAAACAACAGTATGAATGAACTTGATTTCAAGGAATTAGCCCTGGTAGTCTACCAATAATTGCATACAAGTCATACATTAGTACAATGAATTAAATGTCCACTTCAGATGATCAAATGATCCTAGAGTAGCATTATCTTGGTGGTCATGTCAGATGAAATGGATGTCGTATTGGTTTTTTTCCTTTCCATTATTACATGGGAAAACAAGGTCTACTAAAGACTAAACAAGGCTCAATAGGAACCACACCTACAATGTGCAACATTTCGGAACCACCCAATAAAGACAAAAGAACTTTAATGATTTAGCATGGTGTAATACTGATTCTCTCATAGTGGATATATGATGATTTCAAGATTATGGACATGATATTATATAACCTAGAGTACACCAAGAGAATATCAAAGGTTGTTGTGGAAGAATAGTCGAACTGCTACTTAATGACTTAGAGAAACTCATATTCACCTACCGACACACCACCAACAGTTCACAAGCTTTCAACACCCAAGAAATTATAGGATACTTCTAGATTAATATTTAAAGTCCATCATTGATCAATGGTGTTTTGAAAGAGTTCACACATAGGAATCAACAAGGACGACATGCTACCACTCATTAAATAACATGATTCTAACTCACAATCCCCATGTTAATTCAATAAAAACAAACCATTTCACCAATTGTCACTTTTAATTATCCTCCATCTATTAAACATGACACATATTCACGAGATCCAATCTAATACTCCCCACCATTGGGGTCTCCAAGTCATTAATACAGAAGAGACAGAGTCTCCACTCATAACTATGGTAAATAAAAACATCCTATAACATATGTGTAAATCTCCCCAAATTCATGATGACATAAATAAAACAACATTGATTGATAACATACTCAATCGTCATGTCAAAACACATGAGTAACAAGGATTTCCTCCCAAGAATTGAGACAAACTCGTTTTCTTTAACTAATTTTTCGCAGTACATAGAGATGTCCCATGATCCCAATAAAAAGAACTGGGATTAATGAATTAACTGAACCCAACTAGTTTATTACATAATTTATCACTTGATGACACCACACATGGGAGTCATGATTCCAAAAGGTTTCCAAATCAAGAAGAAACATGAAAAATACTATCAATAGTCTATCTTACAAATGCATTAAGTGTCATATGGTATGAATAAGATTTTTTACATAATGTTTTGATTTTTCATATGACCATTTACCTGAATGATCCCACACTAATTCATACATTAGTATCTATGAATAAAGGGATCACAAAACACGGTAATTAGTTGACCATGTTTGAGGAATGACTTAATGAATGTAAATGAGAATTTATTACTATTAACACCCATAACAAGCCCACGAAATACATGAACTGAAATCCAAATAGGGTTAGAATGAAAAATAAATGTTCTACTAGGAACAATCACCCTATAAAAACACAAATAAATAGAAACCTCATATATTTAGCAGGGAATTAAATAACTAATGGTGATATATATATATCATGATATCCTATTTTGAGATAAAAAACATACACATTATCCCCATGTCACAGTAATAGAATTCACCCACTCCAGGGTCAATCTTTAAAGAAATTTCTAAAATAAAAAGTATTCCTACAAAAATCAATAATGATTCTATTACAAGGAATCTCAAAGTGATACTTAATATTCCCTTATATGATGGTCTAAACCGAGGACACCAACTAGGGTTCAATTTTCAGTTCATTAAATCAATTCATATTTAATCATTAAATATATAAAATATTTAATATAAATGAACAGTCATAATAGGGAATCCTTATGAATGTTCCTTTAAAAATATTTTACATTTATTGAAATCATAATATAATAAATAAATATATCATCGAATTCAATTTGAATTGGAAAGGAAACCTACTAAGGCCACATTAAGCTATCATGGGTTCATAAAAATATATACTATCAGCATTTTATTAATTATAGATTTGAAAAATCACCAAATTGGTATTATCAAAACAAACATGCATTAAATAACCTATTTGGGTTCAGTGGTTCATTTTAATAGTTAACAAATTGATTTTGGATTAAAATTAGACTACTTTTACATCAATATGAATTTCAAAATATATGAAGGTGATATAAAAAAGGATCAATTGAACAATATTACAAGAACTCACACACATTACAAAAAAATGTATATATCTTATTAAATTTAATACAATCTCATTTCATATTTTAACATTGTCATATATATTTCTCAAGTCTTATGGGTGGTTTTCTACAATTCCATAAAGCACCAATACACTTTTCAATTAATAATTTGGATCACATTAATCAAATAAATTTACATTAATATTGTAACTTAAGTAGACTTTATATCATAATAGAGGTTTAAAAATATATATATGCTAAAAAAATTTGAGTACATGGGTTACCTTTTCCCAAATGTAAGAAACTAATATGCCTTATATTTGAAAACATATTCCTATTAAATTAAAAACAAAAGAAATATTCCATGAAACAATTTACATTTTAATACAACACAAAATATGTTATTAAAAGAACTAAATAATTAAAATCATGTTAATAGACACAAATCCCTGATCTATATGAAAGAAAACATGGAATATACCATAATTCCATTTAAAAAATTTAATGGTATATAATTGTATGATGATAAAAATACATAAAAATTAATACTAATGAATACGAGCCATGGAATACACTCAATGAGAATATTCAGAATCAAAAATCAAGATACCAATGAAATTACATGGCATTGTATATTCCCAAAATTTGAATTACTCACATGCCAAAATAAAGTGTCAAATTTTTCATCCTTACCATAACATGCATTAATGAAAATAAAATAAATTTTATAAACCAATATATATTTGAATGTACACCATTCACTAAAAGTGAATTCACTTCATCTATTGTAATAAAATACATAGACATCAATTAATAGATTTTTGAAATCCAAGAAATGGGAATATAACTCTTGGATCTCGGTTCCTATGCTTCGACCATGAACTAGGAGGTGAAGGTCATCGCCTCCGCCCTACCCCCATTGTTTGGGAGGGGAGATCCAATCAAATCATGGAAGCTTCCATATTTTATCTAGTTCACTGATCCAAATTACATTCCACCATTCCCTGAAATTCATTTTTTCAATAAAGTCATAGATGTATGTTATGGCTTCCCATAGCTCACACTATCACTCATGGATTTCAATATTTCTTCAGATCTCCTAAATCATACGTTCATTGCTCGATTCAATTCAAGACATCCATCAATTTTCACCTTCAAAAAATATTTCTTCAGATGTTGGGGGATTCAGGAATGAGGGACTAATGGACTATTCATCGATTAGTGTATCATGATTCGCTTCTCATGTTCAAAAGATCTGATAACTACATGGTCCGGATCTCCCCAATTTTGTAATGGCATCCACGCCCATATTCAAATATGGTATTAAAATATCTATATTACGTAATACTCCTAAAAAAGGGTATGTGGGTCTGATTTTTTATGCGCTATCTTCTTTTTGAGAACCCATTGGTAATCTGAATACAAAGAAAGATAGCCAGTAACTATATATGATCTGACTCGAGAAACACTTATATATGTAAAAAAAATTCCCCGCATATTTTTTTCGATGTTTACATTTCTAAAATACTGATTGATTGGTTGTGGATAAAAATTATACTGCAGTTTTGTGGGGGGGGGGGAACTGCAAGTGTTTGAGTTATATAATCATTTCATCTTAACATTCTTACACCGAGAGAAAAGGACATATTCATATCGGTGAGTAAGCAGGTAACTACGTTGGGGTTTTGATGGTACCTGACTTAAAGCTCCTGGTATTGCTTCCCCCGATTTAATAGATAAAAAAGGGAGGTCTTCTATTATGATCCTTCACAAAAAAAATTCTCAAGCGATGGGGTTATTGATAATATGGGTTTTTTATCTTATATAGTTTGAACATGACTTGGGTGTCTCTAATCTGAAATCTCCAGATCTTGAAAATGATTGAATGTCATTTCCACTGATATACAGTGATGGTGTAGTTATATTTGAGGTTAATAACAATAATAATGACCTCTCATTGCTCGGTATGAATTCAACCCATACGAGGTGAATATCACCTGGTCAGTAGGACCTTCATGGATCATTATCAATCAATAATTGATTCTCGTCTCAGGGTGGGGAGAGAGAAATAAATTCCCGATCATGAAGGGTGGAACACTAAAACTTTAGATTGTACTAAAAAACAACACAGTTTAGATTCTATGCAGTTAGAATCCCCACAGATTTATGATTCCCCTATGGAGCTCAGTATACAGTGCATATAAAATCCAACACCCAATGTTCGGATTATAGAAGGTGAGGTATCATTGGAATCTATAATAGGAATGAAGTTAGATTTTTCAACTGACTATATTGAAGGCAATGTGAATTATAGGAACCATGGGAATAACACTTCCTATGAGGATACTGATTCTGTGGTTTTTTTGTAAACTAACACATAACCTCAAATTATTGGGAGACCATCAATTCAACTGTAATAGTCTTATTTTGACTGGGTAGGCTCTATAGAATGGGAGATCAATATTGATGAAAAAAATTCTACCTAGGATGTTAATATTCATAAGTTCTTTTACACTTAGAATATCTCTAATACAAGAAGAAATGTCTTTAATGATGAATGTATTACTAACAACACACACTTAAAGAATTGGGTAGTGGTAAATTCACATTCTAGGATATTATAATTAATTGAATGATTAATCCAAATAATAATGAGGGACCTGCTAATTCTCGTATGAAGTGAAACTCGAGAAAGGATTACTGTAATATTCTAAATATGGTTTCTACCAGACCATCATATATGATGAAAAGAATGATCTATACCATGATCCATACGATCTTCAAACAATGTAATTCTCGGTCTGAATAAGGAACTGTTGATAAATTAAATTATTAAAATGACTTTTCATCTTATAATGTTTTGAATTGAGATTATTGGATGGGGAAATTCATTATGTTTTACCCCTTCAACATTCTTTATCAACCTTTTCTTTTTCTTTTAAAAATATTTAGAAGATTTTTCTTGTTTCTATATATGTCTAGTATCATGAACCTCAATCCCATCTATGGGCACTTGGACATTTCCCCATGGGGGGGATCAGTCTGCGAAATAACTATTTACCATGGGTGGACACATTCCTAGCATCATGTATACTATCCCAAAATAGTAAAACAAAGTGAATATAATAATTCTATGATTCCAATTTGTAACATACCTTCTAGACTGACCACTATTACGATATCCAACATAGTGGGAAAATAGCATCGAGCACACCTCCACATATGTCATAGGTTGTTGAATAGCAGCGAGAGTGTAAGGAGGTGATAATGTGTAGAATATAACCACTTGGTTAGAGTATCAAAATGGTATTTCATATATTAAACAACATGAAATATTGGAAGATGTAATAAATAAAAGACAATGTATTCGAAGAATAATAAAAAAATACACAAATAATGGCCAACCCCAATATAAAATTGATGCATAAATGTCTTGTTGATGATACATAGAAAAAAAGCAAATCATAAATCATGATACAATATTGAAAAAGATTTAAAATAAAATAAAATAAAAATGGGTGATACCTATGAGCTTCACGAGCTCTATCTTAGTCTTGTCTTACTAACTCCCAGGAACAAACACAACAACCTGAGCAATAATCCATAGTTCGTCAGATATAAGGTCTACCCTATTAAGCCTATGAAATGGAGTCCCAATCTAAGTGTTATATAATAATCCTAGTTGGATCCCTCCAACTGTGTTTATTGCTAAATCTATAATGAGAAATATTATATAAGTTACTGTACACATAAAAGAATTATGGTAATCAAGAAGTACTAAATCAGAAACCAGAACACTCCCAGGTTCCTATGGTACACCATGTAGATATTCCAACTTCAACCCATTTATTAAAAAAGAGTTATGATATATATATATATATATAATTAAATAAATATAGTTCAGTAATATATTGCATCCACCAATATTAATGAAGTATGTACGAAAGACTAATGACCATGTTCCTATAATAATGTTTCAGGCTGGACCAGGGAAGAACTCAAACATTTATTAGTAGTCTAAATGATCTTATAAGCACGTGAAATAGAAAAAATTATCTACATCCCTATACAATGAGAGACTCCTGGCACCCACACTCGGGATGGTGATTGATCCACCTTTGTAACACGTTAATACATGAACATGGAATGCAAATGCCATCACCCACACAATATAACTTGTTTGCGACAACATGATCAACAACCAATTTAAGTGAATGTTATTTACCACCTAGATCAACATCCTTAACCATTGTACGCTGCCTAAAAAAGTATAATCATGTATATAATTTACAACCTTGAAGAGATTCTACCATGTCTTTCAAATTATCAATCCTACATAAAGGAATCATTAAATTCATAATATAATCCATGAGTCATTACCTCTCTAGATATTTATTTTTACGAGGAAATTAAATATTAATAATGTTCATTCAAATTTATAACATAACACATGATGAAATGATACTATTGTGTCTCAAGAAATACGCATTTATAATTATATTAATAGAAATTAGGAATACATGAAAGAGAAAAAAAAAGACCAGTAAAGAGAGATCACTCAATGGGGATCTGAAATAGTTCATCCCAAGGGTACCCCATCTGACCAAGTCCATATCCTTTACAATTAATGAGACCATATCTAAAATGAAATTAACCAAAAAACAATGTGGATATCTATAAATAAAAAAGTCTAAAAGATTATTACCTTCACACTAGATATAATGAATTCCCATGGATTTTTTTAAGCCACATTAATTTATTAATAAAATATGACATGTTCC
Organism: Viscum album; assembly: GCA_963277665.1. Classification (NCBI taxonomy): domain Eukaryota; kingdom Viridiplantae; phylum Streptophyta; class Magnoliopsida; order Santalales; family Viscaceae; genus Viscum; species Viscum album. The sequence continues at coordinate 1,647,348,527 of OY728145.1, forward strand.
ATGGAGTGTTACCTATCCATTACTTGTAATTATGGAGAGTTTTTGAACCAGTTTCCACCACTAATAGGAAACTTTTCATACTAATACATTCCATTAGACACAACATAATCACACTATCTTCAACCTCTAGATAATAATCATAGATAAAGGAAGAATTAAAAATAACAACCATAGACCCCCTAAAATCATGAACCACACCACCTGTCGTTAAGGTACCTATACAGGAATTCCAATTCAATAAGAAATCCAAAAACATGGGAGGATCTTGGTTTAGTAGTAAAATATATAATACTAGTCCAAGACTCTTAATTAGTATAACAGTTCAATCAATTAGATGGTTCCATGGTTCATTAAAAAAAATTTAATGAGGGAAACTCTTTTTATGAATGAAAGAATGATATTTAAAAAAATATGTTTTTTATATAATAAAAAGATTTGAGTATAGAGTTGAACCCAATGAAACAAGTCCAATCATGATTCAAAACACTAATAACCACTTTGAATTTTTGAAGTCAATTAACCTCAACTGATCAGTTTTATGACAACAATAATGACTTTTTAAAAAAAAATTATTGAGAAAAAAAACATCCAATTCTAATATCACAACCAAACTCATAAAATATGAAAATAAAATAAATAAAATAAGTAAAACTTCTATAAATCTCAACATGAGGCATAGTTGGTTCCTTGTACAACTAGGTATATTTCATATACATGGAAATTTCATAATTAGTCCAATTTAAACACTTATAATACGGGCAGATAATTAAAAACATGTAATTATAAGGTTTTCTACACATAATCATAACTAAAGTATTTTTATTAATCAAGGTAATAATTATCTAATTTACTAAAAAAGAATTTTAAGGTATTCATGTAGGTTTGATGGTAATTTTTATATTAAGGAACCAATAATAATGAAATGCATAGAAATGTTCAGCATGTTTTAATAATGATTCAATCCATGAAATGATAGAAAAATAATGAAAAATACATAGAAAAAATTCCTTAACCTTAGAATAAAATACATTTCAAATATCTAGGGTTGATTTTGTTAGGTTTGTAAGAAAACTTTGAAATGAACCTCCCCCATAAAAATTTGAAAAATATTTTTCGGCTAAATAGTGCAGTTGAGTGGAGATGAAATGATGAAAGAATAAAATGATGTCTAGATCTTACCTGTATGGATCTATAAAGACTGATGGATCCTGAAGAAAGATGATTTATCTGTGATATATCATTATTCATAAGTTAGGTATAGTGGAGAAAAAACTGAATCTCTAGGAGAGCCCCACATGTTTATTAGAATATAAGCAAAGAAGGAAATGAGATTTTAATTTCATAATGGAATAAATGGAAATTTCATGCCAAAAATTGGGTCTTATAGTTTGGCTAAATCATGCACCAATCATGTGTGTCTCCCTATTTGAGAAACTTTACATCATGGTTTTACTCACAATGTCACTATAACTATGTGAGAATCTTTTGATGCATAGTTCAATGGTACAACTCATCCTGGAATAAATCATGCGGGTAATGAGTACAGTCCGGGTAAACCGTGGACATCCTGTGAGTTTCACATTTTACCACCTACTATAGGAAATATTATTTTCTTCATAGGGTCACTTTTTTTCTGAGAAACAATGAGCCCAATTAAGAGTATACAAATCAATTATTTCCATCCTTGACACTCTCATAACTAAACATGGCACCCCAAAAATTTGAAGAATGAACATTTAAGAATAAAATATAATTTTTTTTAATTAAATTCCATATGGATATAGAATAAACAAGAACACCTTTTGTCTTATTTTATTTAAATGGCCGTTAAATATAATTACCATTGATTATATAGCCTTTGAATAGTGATCACAAAACTAGTATAAATATTGTGTTTAAACAAATCCTTTTGACACAGACAAAGGACGTAATCGCTTTATCAAGACGGATTATTCCCTTTGAATCCTATTTATCAAATCATTTGAGGAATATGAAAATTATGGGATTTTACCTAGACTAATCCCCATCAAAGATCCAAAAAATTATGCATCAGTGAAACCGTTTACAGGAGAAGTTTACGCTCATTGAGAACACGACCCAATACTTGTTTACTAAACTACCCCAAGAAAGTATCATCATCCCTAACCATTCTCTTAGTGATTATGCTACTCTAATAAAAGGATATGTATCAAGTCTCAATTCATTTTATTATGTGAAATATTTAATATTGAATAATGAGTATAAATTCAGTTTATTATTGTTATATTGTAAATGATTTTTAAGACATAAAAAATATTTTTGGATAATATTAAAATTAAATTAATAAATCCTGTCAGATTACATAATGGATTTTTCAATTATATAATATTTTATTAATATATTATTTTCAAATTACATTTATTAAATTTAAATGATCATATAATTTTTATGAAGTAATTTTTAATTTTTATTAATGTTTTAAAACTATTTTTGTCAAAAACCGTGAATTTTCATCAAATGTCAGTTTTCATTTTAAAAGAAAAAATTCAATTATTCAGAAAGTTATTTGTATAAACTAAATATTATATTGGTAATTATGATGTTGAAATTATCCAACACATATTTTTTTCATAAATTTCTGAGACAATTAAATGTTTGGTTAAAAATTAAATATTTTTTAAATATATATTGTGTTTTATGACATCATAATAACACCATAGAATAATAATAAAATATTATTAAATATTTATTTGTCCAATATATGTTTTACCTATAATATAATGTGATTTTATATTATATTTATTTATTTTATAAAGCCATACTGAATCATTCAAGGCATATATAATATTTAAAAATATTATACTTCTTTCATTGAAAGGGTGACTCCCCTCCACAAAAGCAAGGGAAATATTTTAATATCCTTGGCCATTATTATTTTAAAATAATTTATATCACTTCAAATTTCCATAAAACATGGGGAAAACCATCAAATGTTTGTGGTTGTGAACATTTTATAGTGTAGGGTCAAAATATAAAAATAATATAGAATCTCCCCACCATTCCTATATAAACCCACCCAAACTCCCATTCCACTTCACTAAAAACATTTACAGATCGACCTACCTCTTCAAAATTCTCTCAAAATTCATATAAAGGTGCCCCAGGATCCCAAGAATCCTCTCCCATGCCTTTGGTATAACACATCCATTTAAGGGATCCTCACCTTTATATCTTTCATTCAATTCAAGAACCTTATTATGAATTTGAAATTTATAATTTCAATTGAATTTATATTAATAATTTTTTAATTACTTAACTATTATACATTTTATGTTATGTCGATGAAGGTTCATTTATCCTCCCTCATTTGGATGATTTCTTAAGCTGTTACTATGCCAAATTTATTTATGGGATTTCTCTCTTCCCATTTCCATTTAAGAACTACTTTTATATTATTCTTTTGAAGATCCATATTAATATGTCGGGTCAACATGTTACAATACCCCCATACTATCCATTTCATGAATATATGATGATATATTTCTTTCACTCTCTACAATACCACCTATGATCTTTTACGCACACCTCTTACCATGATGAAATTTCACAAGGGATCCTCACCTTCCACCAAATTCAAGAATATTATTTGAAATTATCCATTTTTATTTAAAATGGATGTATTGTATTTACTCTTTAATCACATACCTACAACATATTTGATGTAAGGTGAAATAATTATCATTTATTATCAATCATTTGGACAAATACCTAAGCCGTTACTATAATGAAATTACTTAATGGATTTATCTATTCTCATTTCCATTCAAGAACATATTTTATATTATGTTTATTGAATTCCATTTTCATATCTTGGGTTTTTTGGGACCAATTTGGACAGATAAGGAAGCAACAAGAGTTTTCCGTTACAGAGTGTAGTTTTCTATTATCAAAGAATATAAATCAATTCACTTTGTAAAGGACATGAAAACTAGACAATGTTTTGATGATATTTTTTCAGAAATTTCATAAGATTGGATAACTTGTGATGAAATACTTTTTGTGGAAAGGGGTAGAAATGATCATGTATGTTCTATGCAGTTTTTATGGGAAGGAATGATGCTACTAGAAGATAGGGAAGTTTCAGTACTTCCATTTGTAACTCTGACAATGCTAAATTTAGTCTATCAAAGGATATATATCACGATAGTGGATTTCGAGATGAAAGTTGAATAATTTTAATGGGACATGGTGAAGAGTGAAATGACAAATGAATTGAAATATTAGCGGGGTGCGCGAAAAATAAATCGGTGTGCGAAATATTAGTTTGGTGTGTGAAAAAAAAATCCTAGAGCGAAATATTAGTGGGATGTGCAAGAAATAACGCGATGCGTGAAATATTAGTGGGATGTATGAAATATAAAATAATGCATGAAATATTGTAGTGGTGCGTGAAATAAAGGAATGATTTTTTTCATGAAATAGGTTTTTTGATTTGGGAATCTCTAAAATTGGCATAGGCAAGAGGTGCATGAAAAATTGGAGCATTGCGCGAAATATAATGTTGTGCGAAAGAGTTTTTATGCACATGAAGAGGTTTTTTATGCACAGATTAGTTTTTTTTGCACAGGGTTAAAAAGGCTAATAAATATGAGGTGACCCCCTATTATTTTGTGTTGCTCGACACTTAGAGAAATATTGTACTCTGAAGTGCACAAAATTATATGCTAAGTGAGTTGCACAAAAAGAAAGAGGATTGTGTGAAAAGTGAAAATGTGCCTGAAAAAGAAGGAAGTTGCGCACAAAGTTGAATGTTGCGCCGAAAAAGAATGTTTACGCGAAAAAGGTGAAAGGTACACGAAAAAGTTGGAAGTTTCACCAAAAGTGGAAATTTTCGTGGAAAATGGAAGTTACACGAAAATGGTTTTTCGAGAAAAAAAGGAATTTTTACGCACAAGTCTTTTGAATTGAGTGAAAGGTACCCTAAAGGTTGTGTGAAAAGGTATGGTCCTCACACGTATTCATTAGTCACGTAAGATAGTTCAAACCGGCTTCTGGGTGAGAAAGTGGAGATTTGTACTTCAGAGAATACATCTGTTCAATTGTAATGAAGCACTAAAATATTGTAATTCCCTATTTGTGCTAAAAGGGTGCACAAAAACATTCTGATTGTTTTCCATGTCATACAAGAGTGTAGGGTATATCTCACTCGATGTATTCCATATCAGAGGCTTGTCTTCTACTGGATTGTGTGGTACTAGATTATTTTTGTACCATACCAAAGACATAGCTACTATTGTTGGGAAGTGAACCTTGTAAATCATGTGTTCATGTGGTTGTGTGTGTTCAGCAGAGAAGAATCTCTTTAGTAGGAGATGAAGGTTGTTTCAAAAAGGAGGAAACATAAAAAGATAAAGACATCACTGATTCACCCCTCCCCCTCTCAGTGATACAATGATCCTGATTGGGAAGATCAAGGTTATGATATTCCTTGATCACACAACTATCTATTTTATATATAAATTAGTAAATCTTCTTTGGACTATCATTAATCTTTCCAATGATCCTTTTGGCACACCTGTTACTATGTCAATATTCCATACGAGTTTCTTTCCTCTATCATTTTTTTGTTGTTTCCTTATACTATTAAACCCTTTTATTATTCTATTAAAAATAATGGGGCAGGTTTTCTAACCTCCCCCATACATCCCATATTATTTTTTAATGATGAGATACACATTTCTCTCTCATTAATCCCTCCAATGTACACATGTTACCATGCTGAATTTTTTTAATGGATTTATCTTTCCTCATTTCCATTCATAATTATCTTTTATATTATTCATCTAAATTCCATTTCATATGTTGTGATATGTTTTTTAACATAAAATATACTTCTTATTTCATTCCTAGAAGATGATATACCTCATTATCATTCATCGTCTCTTTTTATGAATTTACACATGATACTGTTAAGCTCCAGAATTAGTCCTTGATTTTCCATGCCAAAATCATCAAGAAACAAATAACATACCAATTTTTCTATAATGGTTAATCATCTTTATTAAAATATACTTATTTATTAGGGACTTACATGTATGTATTTAAAATTCAGTTATCATTGTGTAAATTATGATTTTGAATGATTCCATTTTATTTGATATATTTTGCACACTTATGCATGAAATGAATTTTTTTAAGGTTGTGTACTAATAGTGATATGATGCACTGGGTAATGTTTTGTATCATGATAATCCAAGTTAAATGGTGGTTTAATCATGAATATTTAATTTAAAAATAGGTTTTACTCATTATAATTAATTTTCAATGATCCTTATCTCATGTTAATATCATGTTGTATGTTTTTTTCCACATTCCTATGTTAGGATAATCACGCAATATCATGAATTATTTTCACGTTTCCTTTATGATCCAATGATATGCCTACTACCTGACATGTTTTTTATTATTCATGTGTGGAATGTTTTACTCCTTTACTGGGATTTACCCATTTTTATGTATGTTCATTTTTTATCCAATTCAATGGTGAGTATGATAGAATATTTTGGTCACGGAAATGATGTTTTCAATAAACATGTTGTATTTCACATTTTAAATTATTATATAATGTTTCTAATTCCCCACAAAAATTACCTCTTTATCCATACAGTTATATTATGTGCACATTTATGTAATAAGGAATTAATAAATATGAAATAAAGGGTAGGGTTGTTATACAAAACCTCTCAGGCCTAAAACCAAGTCCAAAAAAACATTAATGTTTTTCAACTATCAGAATTACATTTTGAAGCTCAATTTTAAAAACACCCCATACCTTAAATAAAAAAAATTTAAATTCAATTTTATTTTCATCCATCACATAAAATGGGTCGTTATAAAATGATTAAATAAAATAATTTATTGATTTTTATGGTATGTAGTAATGAACATGAAATGTTTTCAATATAAAAATATATTTCCCTTTCTCTTAAATCATTATTTTGAGTTAATAATTTATTGGGTATATGATTGTGATCATGGGGATCCATTAGACTATTTAAGGGGTGTTTTAGTTTATATATAACTAACATACTACCACCATAACTATAAAACAACCAAAAATCTTGCTGAGTGTAAAATCACCTAAGGGAAATAAATTGGATAAATCAAGTTCATGTCACAGTGTTCAGTAAAAGACTAGGTTTATCTCATTGGAATATTGTTTATCCATTCTCATATTATCATAATAGTAGTAAGGTTGATTTAAAAATTTATTTGAGTTATCTAAAATACCATATGGAATATAGTTTTATCATAGTGTGTGTTCGATAACTGCAATAACCATTTTATAGTCATGGTGAAATCCAATTCAATTATAGGAAAAATTTTAAATTGTGTACATACCCACCTTTCATCTTAATTATTGACCAAACTAAAATAGGAATGTTTGGGACAATATTTTGTGGAATTAAATGGGGTTTTAGTCATTTTATAACCATAATTAATAAATTCAAGCCACCTTAAATATTTGTTCGTAGATTCTAATGATATTTTGATCCATTTTGGCATGGTTTCATGAAAAACACTTTGAAAAAATTTAAAAATAGTTTACATATCCACATTTTATCTCCATTTATTATTATGATCAATTTATCCTTGATTTTTATTAAAGTAATGAACCTGTAATTGTACTTCATCAGTTCATCTACATTTTGTTTCTTTGATGATGGTTTTTAGGGAGTCCTCTTTTTTGGGTTACATTACTCTCTTCATTATAGCTTGGGGATGGATTATTGGTTCTATGGTTTAGATCATGATGTATAATTTAATCATGTGATTTTGTTCATGTGTTTATGTATCGAAATCATCATTAAATATCTAGATGTTCTATGAAAAATTTGTGTTTTTAGATTTCTAAATAATTCTATTATCACTCTATAATATTGAAAATTTTATATTCCTTCACCTATGACAGGATTCTATCATTTTCAGTAATTAATTTTTTTTATTATTTATTCTATCCTAGAAATATTTCTTTTTTTGTATTTCTATAAAAACCTTGTTATATTATTTGAATATGATTCTATGAATAATTGGTGTGAGAGTGTGTTTTGTTTGGATTGAAAACATTATTTTGGAGATGTTAACCATGAAAATCCATGAAACATAGGATGGAATATTTTAGGATGGATGATGAACACCTCATAGATTCTATATATATTATTATCATCATCCTGATATGTTTTTTGTGTTATTATGTTTTAGATCATGTTGATTTTGAACAAATCTATTCATATTTTGGATATTGTTTCTCACTCATTTTATGTGATGTGTTCTGCTAAATATTATACACAATTTGAAAATTTTGTAAACATTGTAGTTTTTATATTTTTTGTCTATTCATGGTACCATGGTTGTATCTATACCAATCATGGTTTGGTGCCTCAGGGTAGATATTGTTTTGATGTTGTATATAACATAATTACTGGAGCATGATATATTATTGATAATGATGGCTTTGTGTAGCATAAACATGATAAATGACAATTTGTGTGATCTGGCCAATATAGTTATAGTGGTTAATAATGATTAATGTGGAATTACATGAGGTCATGATGGTCTTTGTGACTTTACATAATTTTGAAAACTTGGAATGATGCCCTATTGTGTTATGAACTATAGTCCTAAGGCATGTATGTATATTTTCATTCATTAATATGGCTCTAATGTTTGATATAATTTGAAAAAAGACAGATATTATTTGACTTTTATCTCATTTAGGAGTAAGGTATTATAGTGGATTAGATAGCACGTAGATGCTTTGTATGATTATTTTCATATGTGGGAAATTATTTATTAATAGTACATAAACTATTATTCATCATCACCCATTTTAGGGGTGCATAGGTGTAGTCCTACTCATTTTTATTACTCACAACAAATAAATGAATATCAACACACTTGTAATGTTAATATATGGGACTCATGAAGGGGAAAGCGACCAAATAATGATGGTTCATAGTAGTATCATGGAGATGGGAGTGGTTCTGGATAATAATTAAGACTATTCAAATATTTTACATTTTTTATTAGTTGTATAATTTATTATATGGTATGTGATTCAATTCAGGGATCCCATTTATGTAAGAGTTGGTTTCCTAGAACCAACATTTTTTGCATTGATTACATGGATATTTAATGTATTATTAGATATTTTTCATTGTTCTTCATGACTGTGATGTAATAATTTCCTAGAGTATTTGTTTCATTGATAAGGTCATGGAAGTTCCCCGCTATGATGAGAACCTTGAAATGCTATAAAAATATTATTAAATATTGTTATGTGGTTGGATGACATTCTATGATGGGACACATAGCATGAAAACCATCAGGTGCGACTATTAATAAGCTTATGATACATCCTCTCAAGAAGATCGCACTTGGTAATCTCTCTGATTGGAGATTATGAGAATAGACCCGCTAGTAGGAATTCCTCATGATTTGGTGTCATTAGATATTTCTATCTGTGATCATGTGTAATGGTTCATAGACATTAAGATTATCATTATTACATGTCATGACTTACACACTTTGATTTATTGACCAAAACCGTCATGTAGTCAGTTGGTGGGAAGTGTGGTATGTTGGGGGCATCAAGAGTTGCATGCTATTAATGGATAAGTTGAGGAAGGATTTGTCCATTCCATTTATGGAAGTTGATAACTTGGAAATTTTATTGAAATAGAACAGTCACACAAAAATCCACGGCCATGGTGTAACAACGATATTATTTCGGGAAGTCAATGAACGACGTATCAAGCATAATAGTTGACAACACAATCAAGAAACATACTTGATGAGATAATGCGACATAGGGATTATATTATACAGTGAGCATTCGTATGTGGAAGTCATTGTTTTGACTTTATGTTCTTTCTCTTGGATTTCATGACCCATTTCTAGACTGCACTCTTGAACTCTATTCAAGCCCACCTAATGCCAATGGGAAAGAATCCTAAAGGGTCACACACTAAGTGATTTTTGTGGTCTCGGTAAATTCTATTTGAATTTAATTAATGAAATAAAAATTATTCTCAAATCTATGGAATAATTTATTTCATATTAAAATGTTCTCACAAATTAAATAAAATGTTTTTATTTATTTTTTCTAACATTTAATAAATATTTATTTACTAGTTTGTAAATAATTTTTTTATTTAAGAGAATTAATCATTTATTTCTTTATTAGGGTGTTCAATACATGTAATTGGTGTTTGAACGGACCAAGGATTTTCCACTAGTAAAATAATTATTTTCTCGATGGTAAATAATTATTTTACTAGATGGAACAAATTAATATAAGACTGATATAATTTTTTAATACGACATTTTACTTATAATTTAGTTTTGCGCCTATTGGCGCACCATAAATAATGACACGGTATTATTATTAAATGCATGGGTTTTCTTTATATTCATGAATGTATTTAATTGTTTCAATGAAATTAAATATTGTAACTCAAATTCCATGTATATAAATAGGTAGGTACGCCTATTGTGCCATACACCACACCACACGCTTAGTGAATTGAGAATTGTTGAGACAAATAATTTCCCTCCCTAATCCTCTACTCTCCCCTCTCAGGAACGAGAGACATTCTTTAAGGCCAAATAGGAGGAAATCAAGAACGATTGACATAAGACACTCGATTCGTCGCACTAGCACCCGAAGAATGAACGATGTTGATCGGAGGCCATCAAAGCATGTGGGGATCATCATTAGAGATATTCTATTTTAGATACTAACAAGCGCATCGATATAATCTCTAAGGGTCATTCCGGATGATCAACATCATCAATGAAGAAAAATACCAAATTTCCATGTATTATTTTTCATTATGAAATTATTTTAAATAATTACAAACATGATGTGCAAGATGCACTCTAAAGGTTTCGGGCCAATTTATTCTTAACAAATTATTTTATTATATTCCATAGAGACTGGCATTCATCTTCGTATTAATCCAGGAAAAACCATTTATCATGGTAAAAGAAAAATTGGGTGCCATCCCAACCATGCTTTTGCTACACTTGGAACCTTCAAGTACTATCAGAGTGGTTATATCATTGTTTATAATTATTTAGATATTTCATTGATGACTTAAAAATTTAAAAATTTAGTTGTTTCAATTCATTTTATTCTTTTTACAAATCTGAATCTCAAGATCTATTCCTCCTCTTTCATTTCACGTTCATATTATAAAAACGATCTTTTCTATTAAATATGATTAATATAAAATAAAGGATCTTATCTGGAGGTTCCAAAGCTTCTTGGTCATACAACACCAGAACACACAACATTTATTTGATAGTACAAGTCGTGTAGTCAATATTAAATACATTGGACCGGTCTGCCAAACCAATTTGTGTGTTGGAGTCATTATATGTTATAAATTACTCAGTGTGTTGACTAGTAATAGGTGGCAAGTAGTTTTTGGATTACAGTCTGTGTGGCCCAATGGACACAGTGTGTTGTCCCTTTGGGTTAGAGTTTCACTGTGTACCCCGTACATGGCTTGAACGGCTGCAAACTGTTTAATGATGAACTACACAGTGTGTGGACCACTGGACATGTCGTCTACTCTGAATATTTCTAATGTATCCTCACACATCGTTTCCCTTGTCATGTTATTTGGATAGATGGTAAAAAATAGTACACACCATGTAGTAGGAACTACACATCGTGTACTCATCCAAATTACATATATTTATTAAAATTTAAAATTATATTAAAAAACAATTGAGATGTATACCATTGTGAAGGTGTAAAGATGAGTCACAACACATGATAATTGGATTATATATATGTGTTTAATTTAACATCTGGGTAATGGTCAATTGTACTCATTGTGTAGTTATGAATAAGAATTCTTCTCCATTTCTCCATGGTACATGTTGCGTACAAATATAATATTAAAAAAAATTTATTTGATTAAAATTATGATGGATAAAAATCTCAAGGAAATTCAGAAAAGGGTTTAAGATAAAATAATTTATTAATTAAAGATGATAATTAATTTATTCGAGAATAATTTATCCTAAACAATAATAATTAAAGAATTGATTTGTAGTTTTATTTATGCGTAAAAATCATTGCTTTTATGGATGTTCATGAGCTAGACCAAGACCATTTTATGTGGATGGGTTTTTAATCTATTTATTTGAATTAAATTTTTTGTCACATGAGCCTTCTCCTCATTAATATAAATGGCCTACATGCCCAATGTTTCTTTTATTTAAAACCCCCTTTACCCCTCACATATATATGAGTTAAAAATGGAATATATAATGGATGGAACTCGCAATCTAGTTGAGGTGGTTCAAGCTGGGGCCAATGTGAATCCAATCCTATGAGACATAGAGTTGGCCAGGTGGAATCTGTAAACATGAAGACAAAAGGTTCAACGTGTTTATCCCCTGGTTTAGGGTTAGTTTATCAATCTCTAGATAAACTAACAATTATAAAATCTCCTGATCATTCCATTTACATTATTTTATTTCTTTCTATTTCATGGTTTATCCTTTTAGATGTGTTGTCATGATCCATTAATTAATGAATTAAACAAACATACAAGATGTAACTAAAATAAACCATGCATATGGATAAATATTATCAAGGCTTGGTTAATCCCTTAAATAAGATCAACATAATATAAACAAGTGTTTGATAATCATAATAATCAATTAACACTTAAGAGATAAATATCATTCAAATAATATATTAAGTTAGAACAAGACTTTCATTACTTGACTAAGGGAAAACACAATAAAACTATTTGTTTGACCAACCCTTTTTGGGACACTTAATTTTATATAGGAATCCCTTTTGAAAGGTTTTGATTTGACATAACCACATTACATCAATAGGAATATCCCTTTCTAGACATGGTTTAATGTTGGAGGCAAGAGTTGAGGAAATCCAAATTCCTGATTTTTGTTTTAGGGAGTCCACTCAACATATCAGAGAGCTATATGCCTACAGTTTGCAATATCCTGCCTACCTAACTACATTCTAATCGCTTGGCCAACCCTTGTTGGGGTTATGAAAAGGAGAATATGGATCCTTTCCAGTATAATGTCAGGGAAACTGGACATTATGATTTCAATGGTGAGGGCTATTGGAACATGATAAAATAGTGGGAGACCTAAAAAAGTCATTATTTCATATAAAATGTTATCATGAATGTACTAATGATTTTATCTTTTAATTGTACAATAAAAATGAAAAACTCTTCAACCACACTATCCCTATGATCAATTCAAGATAAAGGCAACATCATCCCCAGCACTAACTTCCAGTAATTGTTTAGATGCCTTCAGGTTATCCTACGCCATGAACAGAAGTCTTACATGTTGGATTCAGCTTTACCTGGTCCTCCTACCAAATTGGAAAGTGATGAGGATTTTATGGTCTATGAGAAACATATGAACAATGGGGTCGATATTCAATGTTTGACGATATCATCAATGTATAGTGAGCTCATTAAATCTCATGAAAACATGGATTCATATAGAATTCTTGGGAACATCCATGATATTTACCAGGATAGAGAAAGAACAGAAAGGGTTGATATCTCTACGGAAATATTTCAAAGTAAGCTTGGAGAAGGTTCCCCAGCAGGGCCTCATGTAGTCATGATCATTGGATACATTGAGCACCTGGAGATTCTATGTTTTAAACTCCATGAAGAACCGGTCATTGAGCTCATTCTCGCATCACTCCTTCAGACCTTCTCTTACATTGTTTTCAATTTCAATATGGACAACATTTAAAAGTCTCTATTTGATCTTCTTATACTAATTCACCTAGTGGAAAAATGATATGAAACATGAAAAATCCTAATATCTTTATTGAGAATAAATGGATATGGAAGGTTAAGATATTTAAGCCCAAAGATTTTTCAAAACCTTCCTAGAAAAGGGAGATCAGTGGGAGGAAAGGGAACATAAGGCTTTTTGTTTCACAGGTGGCAATAACGACCACTTGAAGAAGAACTACACCCAGCCTAAGAAGCAAGGGGAAGTTTCAGGTGCATTAGTTATGGAATGAAATCTATCTATTTATACAAATTGGGTATCTGATAAATCTTATGGTGCTCACATATGTATCCAAATACATGAACCATGTGGATTCACGATGATTGATCAAGGAGAGGTTGGTCTACGAGCATTCAATGAAGCCAGACTTGTTGTTGTTGCAATTGTGGATTACCACATCACGTTGCCAACTGGGATGATCTTGGAGTTAATGGGTTTTTTTAAGTGACTTCATTAACCAAAAATATAATTTCTATATCTAGATGAGATATATAATGATTTATTTTCATGTTTGGAAATGAATGATGCTTCTATTATAGTGAGAGATTTTTTTGGTAGGGAACATTTATACAATGGTCTTTATGTGTTTGATTACAAAAACTAGGTAATGGAAATCGATGAAAAAGATACTTCTTATAAGTCATACCACACCCAACTTTGGCATTACTTGATCGGTCATGTAAATGAGAAATTCATGAAAATGTTACATCAAGATAGATATTTATATTCTTTTGATCTAAAACCACTTGGAGTGTGTCATGCTTGTTTACAAGGCAGTATGACGAAAGACCCATTTAGTGGGAAAGGTTAAAGATCTAAAGATCTTGTTGAATTGGATTATTCCAATGTGTTTGGACTATTTCCACTTGATGAAAGTGGAGGGTAGTCATACTTAAGAACTTTAACTAATGATTTTAGTAGATATTGATATATCTATTTAAAGTGGTATAAGTCAGATTCTTTTGATTAGCTCAAACAATACAACAATGAAGTTGAGAACATGATTTGTAAGTAGAGTAAGAAACTACACTCAGAATGAGGTGGAGAATATCATAATCAATACTTCATTGATTAGTTAATGGATTTTGGGATCATATTCCAACCCACTCCTCCAAAAAAACCATAGTGGAATGGTGTGAGAGAAAGGATAAACCACACCGTGTTAGACATGGTTAGATCATTGATGAGTTATGCGAGTCTTACATTATCCTTTTGGTGATATGTGTTACAAAAATAGGCACACATACTAAACCAAGTAACAACTAAATCAATAAATGGTATTCCATACATGTTCTGGAGTTGAAGAAAATCCATGACATCAAATTTACATGTGTGGGGTAGTGAGGCGTTTGTTCAGAACTCTTGAGGTAAAAAAATCGCATCACGAGACACAAATAGTACCCTTATAGGATACCCCTATGAAACAAGGGGATATGACCTATACATTCCTTTGGAAAAAACGTAATTGTGGCATGACATGCCATATTACATGAAAGGGAGAAAATCTCTAAAATAGATAGTTAGAGCGAGATAGACTTCGATGAAGTTGTGGATAATGGTACACAATAATAGGTATAGGAACAGATTCCACAAAGCACCATGGAAGAATAATTTTTTCCAGAGACAAAAGTACTCTGTAGGAGTACAAGAGATGTTAGAGGACCAGAATGGTACAATTTTCTAGTCACTGAGGATGGTGACTCATTTTTAGTTGATAATAATGATCCTCTAACCTACAAGGAAGCATTAAGTGGAAAAAAAATTACCATGTGTAAAGAATACATGAATTCTAAAATGGATTCCACGTATCGAAACCAATTCTAGTTTTTGGTAGATCCTCCTGTTTATGTTAATTCTATTGGTTGAAAATGGGTATTCAAGAAGAAACTAGACATGGATGGACCATTCTGTACCTATAAGGCATGAATGGTTGAATTTTTTTTAAACTTCATCATGGAATTGAATTTGATGAAACATTCTCATTAGTTGCAATGCTGAAATCTTTCTAAATTATACATGCCATTTCCTCTTACCATGACCATGAGATTTGGAAAATGAATTTTAAAATGGAATTCCATAATGAGATCCTTCAGGAAGATGTCTACATGACACAACCTAAAGGGTTTGTGACTCCAAAGGATGCCAATAAATAATTAAAGATCAATAAATCCATTAATGGGTAAATTAAATCATCCTATTCATGGAACATTCATTTTGAAGAATCTATAAAAAAATTTGGTTTTATCAATAATGAATGTGAGCCTTTTTTCTAAAAATGGTTTAGTGGGAGTGCAGTTGTTTTCATAAGTGTATATGTTGATGACATATTAGTTATTAGAAATGAGATATCAGTCTCAAATTCTATTAAGGAATGTTTGAATCAATGCTTCTGCATGAAATACTAGAGCACGACAGCGTATATTCATGGGATAAAGATACATCGTGAGCGATCCAAGAGATTGTTGGGCCTAAGTGAATGTACATACATTGATAATATATTGAAGATATTAAGTATGGATAAATCCAAGAGGGGGTTGTTTGCAACATCACTTGGCATACATATTTCCAAGAAATTGTGTCCTTAGAAACATGTGGAATAAAAGATAATGGAAATGACTTCATACTCATCAGTGATTGGGTCAGTCATATTTTCCATGCTATGTACTAGACTAGATTTTACCTACGTATTGAGTGCAATAGGAAGATATCAAGAAGACCCAGGTGACCACCATTGGATGGGATTCAAGACTATCCTAATGTATCTATGGCATACTAAGGATATGATCTTGGTTTAGGGATTAGATTAGGAACTAGTCATGATAAGATACGAAGATTCTAGTTTACAAACTGATCAAGATGACCTGAAGTCATAAACGGGATACATTGTAACATCCCAAGTACGTAATGAATAATAGATAATTTTATCTATGTATATTAATGATTAAGATAGTGTTTTAGAGGCTTAAAATGAAAATAAATACAATCTTATGCATGAAATACACTAATATTCTTAAAAGATTGTTTTACTGCCTTTTGATGAAAAACCCTTTTTAAATCTATCTTTTGACAATTTTATAAGATATGTTTGTCAAAATAAAGTTATTATTTATGATTGGGACATCAAAATTTATGTTCTGTGAATTTTTGGTATTTTTCCGATAAAGTTCATTTTTTAATGAATAGTGAAAAATGTTGTATTTTAATTCAAGAAATATTTTTAATCTAATTTATTTATAAGATTATATTATCTTTTGAATTGGTTTTGAAGTTAAATTAGAATATATTTTTACCATTTTACCCAATTGTGGTCATTGGAATCAATTTCACTTTGAAATTGGACTTAAACTAGTTTCAATCTTTTGATACTTATTGTTTCATAAAAACATGCTATTTGTCATGACAACAAGAATTAGTTATTAAATTAATTAATGCAACATACATGTTTTGAATTTTGTAAAATAGAAATCAATTTTGAATTTGTAATATCTATTATATCTTAGGGTGAAGTTTTGGTATCTTTCTGAAAAACATCAATTTTTGATGAATAGTGAAACCACTAAGTGGTAGTTAAAGAAACTAATTTTTTTGTTTAAATGAAACTTTTCCACTTCTGTGATTTTATTTTCAAAAATACGACATACATGGTTGTCATTAAGAAGTAAAATGTGGTTCAATGAGATTAAAATAATTTTTTGGTGAATAGTATCTTTTAAGTTCTTAATCGCGATTAGTGGTAATTAGTGTAGTTTAAGGTAAAAATAATGTTTTAATAATATGAGATGAGCTTGACACATGTCCTACCCTTATTGGATGTGTCATGGCCGACCCAGAAAAGCCATGGGTCAACTTGGGGACCCCATAGAGCCACTTTGGTTGGGAAATGACATAAATAACTTTTTATTTAATGTTAAAGTAAAAATGACACAAACAAGACATGTTTTACTAAAACAATTTTTACATGGGGTTATACAAGTCAGATATTTGATTATAAATAGTAATTGGAAAGATAAAAAGAAAATACTACATCATAGTAGTTTTTTTATAATTTTTAGACTTTAAATAAATTAAATTACTTATGACATCATGATGATGCAGCGATTACCTCATTAATAAAGGATTCAAATAAAATGAAATGATAATGTAATATCTATGAACTACACATGTCCAAAACCTATTTTATGGGTGTATTTAGAACCCTTATCACCTTACCCTAGAATTATATCAATGTGGGACGTTTTTAATCCGAAAACCATTTTAAAATAAAGTAACATTTCTTTACTTTCCACGAGTTCCCCTCCTCTCCTCTTATAAAAGGCCCCCACCTCTACCTCCTTACCCACACTCACAAAGCCTTTGTCTCCGCCAACCCCTGCCCATTTTGTCTCTCCACATCCCTCTCTTACTCCATGAAGCCTCACTTTGGGAATAAGTCTTCCCAAGGAAGCCTTTGAGCTCAAATCAAAGGGAGTTACCCGATTTTAAGGTAATGTCCTCACTTGAGTCCTTTTGTTTTATTTTGCTTCTCCAACCCCCTAAACTCTTTTTATTCATTTATTTTGTAACAACTCCAGTATCTTCAATATACTATGATGATTTTATAGAATGTATTCAAGATACACTTACACACACCTACATCTAATGGTTAAAGGGTATACTATTTCCATAGATGGTGAGTTTATGCCTCCCGAAACGATGATTGTTCAACATTCTTTTAACACCTTCAAAGGTGGCCATTAATATGACACTATATTTATATATGACATATAATATGTTTATGTTTTCCTTAAGCTTCTATATTTTTCATTTTGGGCATACCTTTATGGTTTCCATTATGGGTAAACGTGATATCTTCATTTAAGGAAGTGCGGACTACCGCCCCCTCAATGTGATTTGATTCGTTAAATACCATATGTGGAACGAATAAAGTATGGAACTATGATATTATATATGATATTATACAAGAATTATAATATACCTTTATATCATTATGATTCCATTCTATAAAATACGAAATAGAAATAAAAGTAGTGTTCATGCGTACGTACGGCTTATCGTCTCCATGAACAGTGCATTTCATTTCTTACCTCTAAATGATAATGTAATATTATAAAGGCATGCATGTACTGGATATATATGACATATATGATATATAAATCATGAATACCATTCGGGATATAATGGATACATGAATAACTTGTAATTATAAAGGGCTTATTTTTTACTCAAGTACCAATGATCGTTAAAACGACTGTTATTAACTTAAATAATTACATAGTGTTCATGACATAGAAATAAGTGATATAAAAGGAATAATGAACTTGAAAAATGTTCTTAATCAAGTATAAATTAACTCAAGTTTATTATTCAGGAGATTAAAGAACGACCGAGTCAAGTCAGACCCGAGGTATGGGACTTTGTCTCAATCTGCTTTCATTGAGGCATATTTTGTTTTATACACAACCTTATTTTATACGGTGTATAAACCCCTTTGAGTTTTACTTTTATCCAAAAGGAATCTTTTTTATACGAATCGTTTTACTAAACGACAAAGGGAATGTTTTTGTCGTACGTATGCGGCGACAATGACTTCTCCGCCGTTGTGACCGTTATTTGAGTTTCGGCTTACTCTACAAGCCATTCATTTTTTTAAAGAATCATAAATACCATGTTTTTCTTTACTTTTGTTTTGGTATTGAAAATGGTTTTCATTATGTTTTTATATCAATGTGTTGTACTGATATCTTGTGATTGAAAGATGGAAATGTTATGTTTCCTTTATGAATGTTTTATGTGATACAATTATGTTGAGGTTCTTGGGAATTATTATGAAGACGGGTTGTTCCGTGATAAACTAAGGGCGGGTGAGCCCGATATAGCTCTTCAGTGCATTGGGTAATGTGAAGGAGTGAAACGTTAAGGTTTCTCTGAAGAGATTTACAGAATATACTGTGATGGGTATTCCAAACATAACCAAGAGGGTTACTCCCTACGTAAGAATGTTTTGAATGCCTCAAGTTACCTTTATGTATTATGATTTCTATGATTTATTCATGATTTGATGAGGTATGTTAAAGTACTTATGTTTTATGGGTAAAGTATGATTTCATTATTATGTATATATGTACCCATGATTCCTTTCCATATTTTTATATCCCGTACTGAGCTTTTTATGCTCATCCCATGTTTTTTTGAAATGTTTTTCACAGGTCAAGGGAAAGGTATATGATATGATGATAGTGTCAAGGAAGTGTCAAGAAAGAATCCATGTTTTATTTTAAATATGTTTTCATTGATGGGAAAGAAGAATACTATCTTTATGTAACCACTTTGTTTATATGTGGAATGTAATGCAATTTTTATGATCTAAATCTCTAAAACTATAAACCCGAAAAGATCCTCAATGTGTAATCCTGTAATAACTCAAGATTAAGTAAGGTTTAAGGCTAGGGACTTATATACATCATCATAGTGAGTGGAGGTGCAGTGAGCTCGAAGTTCTCAAAGCAGAGTATGGATAAAGATTCTATAGTAGATTCCCAGTATATCACATCTTCTAATGCTTCTAAAGAATAGTTTTTGATGTGAAGCTTCATTTAGGAGCTAAATGTGATACCTAGAAGTAATGATCACATCAAACTATAAAATGATAATACTACAGCGATAGATCTCACAAAATATCCAAGGTCTCATCTGCGGAATAAGAACATTCTTCAGAAGAATCTTCTCTTGAGGTATTTTTCACATAGAGGTGAAGTTACAGTGTGCAATATTTCTACAAAAGGCAATGTGGAGTAATCCGTGACTAAAGCCTTGACTCAGCAGAAAAATGACCATCATATGAGGTTTAGTGGACAGAATGTCATTATCAGTTGGCTCTAGTCGAAGTTGGAGTTTGTTAAAGTTGGTGTCCTAGAAGCAACTTGTTTTAATTTGATGACATGGACATTTCATGTATTTTTTTATTTTTTTATTTTTCTACATGATTATGATGTAATATTATCCTAGAGTATTTGTTTCAATGATAAGGTCATGGATGTTCCCCGCTAAGATGAAAACATTAAAATTCTATAATAGTATTCTTAAAAATAGTTCAACAATTGGATGATATTCTATGATGGGACACATAGCTATAGACCATCATGTGCGAGTTCTTGAAAGAAGACGAGGCTTCCTCTTCCGAAGTTCGCACTTGGAAATATGCATGATAGGAGATTAAGAGAAAAAACCCACTGGTAGGAATTCCACATGATTTCGTGTCATCAGATATTTATATCTGCGAGTGTGTGTAATAATAATTAGACTCTATAGATTTCATTAATATGTGTCATGACTTATGCACATTGATTTACTGAAAAAATTGTCATGAAGATAGTTGGAAGGAAGTAGGGTACATTGGGTTGGTTAAGAGTGGATTTTTATTATTGGATATTTCAAGGAAATATTTGTCCCTTCCATTTATGGAAGTTGATATCATGGCCTATTGATTGAAATAGAACCATCACATGAAATTCCATGGTCAAGGAGTAACATCGAGTTTATTTCAAGAAGTCAAAGAACGACGTATGAGGCATAGAAGGTGATGACACAGTCATGAATTATATTGATTAGTTATTGCGACAATGGGATTATATTACATAGTGAGAGTTCGTATGTTAATGTTATTGTTTACACTTTATGTTCTTTCTATTAGGTGCCTTGAGCAAATTCTAGACACTACTCATGGACTTCATGCAAGCCTGCCTAATGTCAATGAGAAAAGACTCCTAAAGGTTCACTCACTAATAGTTTTTTGTGGTCTCGGTTAAATTTTCATTGAATTTAATTAATAAAATAAATATTATTCTGAGGACAATTGAATAATTTTATTTAATTTAAAATGATCGTAAAAATTAAATAAAATTTATTTACTTATTTTATTGAACATTTAATATATATTTATTTAGTATATTGTAAATAAAATATTTATTTAAGAGAATAAATTATTTATTTATTTATTCAGGTGTCCAATAAATGGAAGTGGAGTTCGAGCAGACCAATGTTGGTCCAGTAGTAAAATAATTATTTACCAGATGGTAAATAATTTTTTAACTTTCTGGGCCAAATTAAAATAACGCTAATATTTTTTTGTGATGTGGAATTTTATTTATAATTCTATTTTTCATAAGTTCAAGAGACATAAATAATAATGCGTTATTATTATTAAAAGCATTTTCTTTCTCAATATTCATTAATGTTTTAAATTGTTTCTATAAATTTAAAATTGTAACTGAAATTACCTATAGATAATCAGGAAAGTAAGACTATTTTTCCAGACACCACAACACATGCCAGGTGATTTGAGAATTGATGAGCCAAAAAATTTATCTCTCGAATCCTCTTCGATCCCCTCTTAAGAAAGAGATACATTCTTCAAGGCCGTAGAAGAGGGGATCAAGAATGACCGACACAAGACACTCGATTCCCTGTGCTAGCACACAGAGAACGAACAATGTAGATCAGAGGCCATCAGAGCCCATGTTGATCACAGCTAAAGGGATTCTTGTTTGGATCCTTACATGCTCAACAAGATATTCTGGAAGAGACATTCCTGATGATCAACATAATTGATGTAGAAAAATACCAATGATCTGGGTATTATTTTTCTTTATAAAATTAATTAAATTAATTATAAACATGATGTGAAATATATTCTCTATATGTTTCAGGCCTCTTTCTTCATTATCAAAATCATTGATTTTATTACATGGAGACTGGCGTTCTTCATCATATTGATCCCAGAATAATCATTGTTCATGGTAAAAATTAAAATTGGGTGTCGTCCCCACCATGATCCCATTATTCCCAGAACCTTCATTTTAATCATTTGTATGTCTCATACTCCACTAATTATCTCTTTATTAGTGTCTTTACAAATTTCTTACTCTTATTATTATTTTATTCCATATATTTATTTTGTATAAAAATTAAATGGTAGTGATGGTAGTGTCACTCTATTGATAAAATAAAGATCTTAATTGGTAGTTGGATACCTCTAGCATATGGGGAGGCACGAAATTGTTCTAGTTTCTCTCCCTCTCAATCTCATTGGATCATGTAGGGTAATTTACAAAATTTTATATAAGAACCAATATATTCATTCATTTTGAATAACTCAAGACATGGTAGAAGGGATATAGTTCATGTGGTTATTTGGTATTGTAGTTTCTATCTATCTCTCCTACTCTTGTGTAATAGTTATGATATTTGGGGTGTTCATGCAACTAACCTTGGCACATCGGATCACATTACATATGCATACTTGATGTGTGTGTCATACTAGTTAACTAATTTAATGATATTTTTCTATCTATTTAATGTAGTATTTTATTATTATTCTCATATATACCTAGTTGTTTTAGTTTAGGATATATGTAAGCTCACATTAATTTTCTGATACCAATCCTAATGATATTATATATATATATATAACTATTAAAAACATGAATAGATAGAGAAACATGGTTATTTCTACTAGTGATATGAATTTGTTTAATGGTAGAATCTTAAGAAAACATTACACTGATCCCATTGACTATTTAGGAACACACTTACATTATCTAAATGATTCCTTCATTTGACAAAAAATGCTTCCGTGGAGACTCTTGAAAATTTATCTTTTTGGAAATTCCATAATACCATAATGATGGAGGTACGTGATGTTTGGCAACTAAATTTTTAGGGGAACGTGACTACACCAGTATAAGTGTTTCATATAGAATTACCCATTCAGCATACAATTTAAAGCTTAGATCCCATCTATGCTGGTGTAATTTCTAATTTTCTATTAGACTATTATTTAGAATTTTATCTCTATAATCCTCTATTTTTCCTTGAACTATAGGCCCTCAGGATATAAATATCAAGGAATGCATATTTGAGAAAACCTGACACATAATATAGAACCACGAGAATGGAATGGTTATCATTGTGTCCTTTATTTCAATGGGTGATTTTGGAAACTAATATGAAGTTATGTTTTATTTTGTAAGACATGCATATCTAGAATAAAAAAAATTTAATGACCTATATTTAGGAGTATTGTTTTTTTTATGAACCTTAATCGAGTGCATTACATAATGGGGCAACATTAGGGGACAATAATGGTGTATGCATAATCGGTCTATTCAATGGAGTTTATATGATTTACACTAATTCTGGTTTGGTATATTTCATAGAAATATCGAAATTTAATTTTTTTTCTTCAAACAATGATATGATGCAAGATTTGTAACTTCAATCTATCTTCTTATACACAGGTTCCTCCTACAGCGCAAGAAATCATAAAGTGTATGTAGAAGGGTCTAATTACAAGTCTTCCTATAGATATTAATGGACACCACTATGATACTTTTATTATAAGAAAGAGGATAGAAGATGATTCGTTTTAGATCAGTGGAAGATATCGAAATATGAGCATAGTCTATTGACAAACATCAGTGGGGGGAATGAATCATTATCACATCAACTATAGATAGTTGTCAAATTATAATAAATTATTTTCAATAATATTGTATAGGTTCCATAAATGTAGTTGGACATGCAATCTATTATGTTTCTTCTCAAAGATATTTTAGATTAGGTCTTACAAGTTTTTTAAGTTATTCATATCCATTAGGACATGTGATAAGACAAGGTTCTGAGTAGAATGATTATATGATGATAAATAATCAAGAGAGTCATGCATATCAAGAACAGGGATAATGTTTTTAGGTATGACACATTTATTTTGTGGATAAAACTCTAATATATTGTGGTTTTATTCCAAATATTATATAAGGTAAAATTATTACATTGAATCACAATTTTCATATATAAATATCACATAATTTTAGATGAATATTCAATATAATGATTAATATCAAAGAAAGGTTCATAAAAGTTTAGTGAATTTTTAGACTAGATAAAAAATATTCGTATGTCATGAATATTATTCAAAATATCATACAAAGATCATCCCAAAAATTAATCTTCTTATACATACCATAATTAATACCATTATTCATAACATTGAGAAAGGAAAAATAATAATTTGTTATATTTGATGTTCTGTAAGTGTAAATAATAGATATTTCAACTAATAACTTTAATGTAACATTAAAATATCAGTATGAGAATTTGATAATAGTATTTGATAAAATACAATGACCATATCTTGTGAAATCATCTTGGATCATGGCTTAAATCTTGTATGTTAATAATACATGAATCATATAGAAATAAATGAAAATGATACCAGATAGTATAACTTTATCATAAGACATATTTCTTGGTATACATGTAGTCCTATAAAATAATTTTGTTAGTTAAGGGTAACTTATAATACTATAATAGTAGAATTGGTTCACTCACCATTACATAATTTCTTTAATCAATTAAAACTCCCAAGTCCAACACAGTGTATGTAGTCCCTTACTAAAATGTTGTACTCCAAATTTGAGTCCATATAATCTTATGAGATTTCCATATTTTCCAAATAAATTTGAGTGACATATAATTCTCATCACACTAAATACATTTTCAAAATCAATTAATATTTTTCCACAATATCATAAATTATTTTGCATATATCACAATCCATGGACATGAAATGAGATTCATAAATATTTCAACAATTTATCATAGAATAAATCATGTATAACAAATAGGTATCATAGAAATCTCATCATACCAATTATAAACAATACATAAAAATACTGATTATTATATCATTGGTTCATATCAATTGTAAATCATAAGAAACAAAAAAGGATTTAATCATAGAATAATCTGGCACAACCAAATCAATTAGAATATGGAATCTAGAAAACACATTTTTCATTTTGAAAGCACTAATTTAAAATATAAAGTATTACCATATTATTATGGAAAGAATTTATTTAAAAATTACCAAGGTAACATTTAACGGATTCATGAAATTATTTACCAATCATTATAGTGGTAATGTCTATTAATTTCTTGTACTCAAGAAAATTTTTTCCTTTTATACATTCTTTAAAATCAAATGTATGCCTTTCAAAAAATGAGAACAATATTATTTTTAATTAAATTTTAAAATGGTATTTCGTGATTAGGAAATATTTTTAGAAATAACACTAAAATATTAAAACATTCTAGAAAATATTATTTGAAAACATGGAAATTACTGAAATTTTATTTTGGATTGAAGATAGAAATAATATCTTATTTCCTAAAAAATATCTTATTTTTCCTGTTATAATAAATAGAGAAAAATATTTATTTAACATTATAATATTTATAAATAATAAAAAGGATAAAAACTATTTGGGGATTTTAGTGAATAAGATAATAAAATTATATCATCATAAACATAATAAAAAATAATTCATGGTGAACAATGAGATTTTAACATAAAATCTATTCCAAAAGTCTCATCATTCATCATATTCATTTGAGCCACTAATATATTAAATTTATATTTCATATATATGTATTATAGATCCATAATTATATATATAAAAACATAATTAATTTTCTTATAATATATAATAAACCACTAATCAACAAATTATTATGAAAATAAATGTTTTGATTTATAACGCTTAATTTTTAGGACTCTTTTGGTTTGGTGGAACCAAACCTCAAATATTTACCATTGGTACACCATATCCATAATCATAATCAAGTAATTATTATCATAAATGATCATTATATTTTATTTCATAACAATTCATATAAATAAGAGTGAAAAATAAATTAGATCATTTCGTGGAGGTAGTAATATGCACACATATGTGAGTGATAATTCTAGTTTTTGAGATATGTAAGAGAAGAAAAGTATATAATAAGTAATCATTACATTGACATAGTTATATCATAAATGAAATATATATTTACTAACCAAATCGATATAACAATATACATATAGTGAATATGAAAAATGAATTACACTCACATTTGGATACACTACAATTAATGGATGCAAAAGTGATGTGTTCACATTACATATGATTAAATGAACATTTATAATTTTCATTAAATCAAAATAATAATACTTAATTAGATTTAATATTATGAAGAACATATTTTATTATGTATTCCACATATTTAGAGTATGTATAAGAAAAAAATAAAATTTATACATTGTTATAAGTTATAATTATTTATTGAGAAACCAATTTTTGTATTTCAACATATTCCTTTATGTTATGGTCTTTTAGAAATAAAAGAATATATAAAATGTGATTAATGAATACAGTATGATATCAGTAGAGGGATTATAAGATATATAATGAGAATACATTGTGAATAATTAATGAGAATATGATCTTTTTATATGTGACAGGTGGGACACTCAAGGAATTACATAAAGTAATAAACTAATATTAATAAATTGTCATTGAAAAATGTATATAAATTTATATAATAAAAATATAATATTTTTATGTCCCAAAATAATACCCAAATATATATTCATAATATTGTTTTTATTTTTTCCATCATGATTAGTATGTTTTAAACAATATTTAAGATTTTACCAAAAACAAAATATTTATGTTTTTTACAATTTATAGTGTTACAAATTTACAAAAAAAATGAAATGTTCCTTTTGAGTTTTCTGAGGTATTTATTTTAATGTTTGTAAAATTAAATTTTATAAATATATAATTACTTTTAATTTTAAATTATTTTATAAAATATCGAATATTAAAAAGTATTATTTTATTCATTTTTAAAAAATGAAAGATATATTATAATAAAATTTGTTTCTAACTCATTTCAAATGGTTCCAAAATGAAAATGATTCAAATTTAATGATGATATAGAATTATTAAAAAAAAATATTTCTATTAATTTATATATTATTTTAAACTTTATCTTTTGTATCAACCCATTAATTATCACGTTTTATCTATATGAATGGAATTTGATTTTTCAATTTTATTAAAATACAATTTTACTTATAATGTAAATTATTTCATAAAAATTACGACGGCATTCTATTTTTAAACATTAAACATCCTAATATCTATCTTGAAACATTTTTTTAAATAATAACTAATTTATGGAAAGTTTATTTAACAAAAAAATTATCATTAATGTCATTATTGACCAAAATAATTTAATTTGACAATAAAATCATCAATATAGTAACAAAATTATAAATTAAACTTATAAAAAATATATAGTATGCTATTTAGATATATAAAAGTTATGGTACATAATAAATCCAAAAAATATATTTATTTTATTTCATTTAACATCATTTACTTGATTTTTCTACTCCTTTTACAAACACTATGTTGGTGTTGCATAAGAATTTAATAAAATTATTTCATCAACAAAAAATATAAATAAATTACCAGAATATATTATTATTAATATTTAAAATAAATAATTATATATGAAAATAGCATGTTTTTATCCGTATTAAAAAATATTATAGATATTAAAAAAACAGTAAGAATTTATTAACATTGTTATTGACTCAAATATTATAAAAGAAAAAATCGATGATAAATGAAAGAAAAAGGTTGTATTTTTTATTTTTTCTATTTATTGATTATTTATGTTAATCTAATTAAATAAATTAATTCTATACATTGTCATATTTGGTTTAATCCTAATTAAACTTTTTAAATTTTATCATTGTGAAAAAAATTATTATTATTACTATTAACACTGAACCAAAATAAATGGAATCTATTTCTAAAAGTATGAACTCCAATATCCAAATATGGAATCATATTTTCACAATTTAATTTTTATTAGAGGAATGAATTAATTTTCGATAAATATAGATAATTCAAAATCAATCATTGTTTTTATTTAATAAATAAAGCTGTAGCATTCATAACTATTTACTATATTATATCCTCTCAATTAAAACATGTAGTTTCATTTTTTTAAATAATTTCAAAATTCTATTATTAATAACCCATGTCATAAAAATCATTAATAAAAAGTTATAGGGAAATATTATGTTAAAATGAAATATCACATAGTTCGGTTTCCAAATTGGGGAATAATAGTGGGACATAATAATATAAACATATAAGAAAATGTAAATTATTAAATAATACTTTTTTATTCTTGAAGAAAATTTATAATAAAAATTTGATTATTCATGAGGAATATAATGAAATAAAAACCATTAATTAAAAATATAAGAAAAACAACATTGATTCATTAAAAATTATGGTAATAGCATAATGTTTTCTCTTTTTAAGATATATTTCCTATACTTTATAAGTTACACTACAAAATAATCATATAATACATGGAAATATACATTCCTAAAATACATAATTTCATCCTTTAAAAAATTTCCACAACAATATCAAATTCTCAAATAAAGTATGACTATTCAAGATGAATTAATTATATGTCTAAATAAATAACATAACTAACAAATCTATCACGTAATCTAAAAAAAACAAATAAATATCCATGTAAATTAAATCACTTGAACAAAACTCAATGATTTTCACAAGGTAAGATAATATCCAATATATATAAACCATTATGGAAAGAAATACTATAGTTTAATATAACATTTAAGTAATTAACTAAAGGTTCGACATATATCATTAAATAAATAAATAATGATAATAAATATTTTTTATCAACAAACATAATATGAATTATGATTTTAAAATTAATTTTAATCTCTTTGATTACATCTCAGGTCCCCAAAAATGTGTTTTTATTTAACAAAAATAATATTTTATGATCAATAACATGTTAAACATAAGAATTACAAATAACAAAACCCAATGAAACATTACCCCTAATATCATTAATCATAATGATAAATAGTTATATTATAAAATATCATAGTTAATATCCAAAAAATAAATTTAATAATATTAGTATTATAACCTAAAATTTAATACTTATCTAGACCACATGTATAACTAGAAAAGTTTGTATCACCCTAGATTTTTTGATATGTTATTTTGAAATAAATTATTCATTTTGTATATTATGTTCCAAGTGAAATGATGAAATTATATTTCATTACATGAATCAATATGTATAGTTTCCATTTCACTAAAAACTATCTGTAGCATAGGCTAAAAACAATACAATGTTTAAACAAAACTTGGCATACTATTAAAATATCATAATATTAGAAAACAGTTTGAAAACATCGGTCAGAAATAAGGGTTTGAATTGAGTTAAATAAATTTTTAAAGAAATTTTTTTACAAATGTACATATTATTAATTTTTTATTTACAATTTATTTATAACTTAAATAAAATATCATTTTAAAACAAAAAAAATACTATTTTATAAAAAACAAATCAAGTGGACAAACACATTTTAACACAATATATTAAAAAATCACTTATGATGATTTTTAATGAAATTTATATTTTTTATATTTAATTTAATTTTTAATTTTCATATTAATTTTTTTCTACATAAGAGATAATAAATCAAACTTTACGATTAAAACAATATTTTTCTGAAAAATATTTTTATCGAATTTTTTACAATTATTTTAAAAATATATTTGGATATTTATAGTGTTGTTATTTGATAAAATTATATTAAATTTTTATGTATTATTTTTGAACAATTATTGGACTTATGTGATTCCTAATTTTATGAAATGATAAATCTTTTAGTGAATAGTGAATAATAATAGATTATATTAAAAAAGTATATTTCATTCCAAGAATTTACAAGATGATTTTTTCTATAATATGGTTATGAAAGTTTAATTTGTTCGATAATATATACATTAATACAATATAATCCATAATAATAATTTTCATTTTATTTTTTGATATAATATACTTTTAAAACGTTTAAAGCTCTTGTTTTTTGAAAAACTACTTTTTCATCACATTGACATGGTTAGTTTTAAATTAAAAAAATCCACATATATTAATCAAATTTGAACAAAATGGATTAAATATTTTCAATTATTATAATTTTTTATAGTATGCTAAACATATTTTTTATCCATTCTAAATATTTATGACAGTAAAAACAAATTATCATTATTAAAGATAAAACTGGTTTGTAGTGTGTTAAACTATAATGATAAATGGTAACATTATCTAGAAACATGTCCAACAAACATTTTATTTCCATATAGATACATTATCACCTATATGGATTGATATTTATTAATTTTTAATAAATATTTCAATGAAAAAATGTTTCTGTAATTTATTCTTTTCAAAAATTCCATGAGTGTCATATCACCCACTTTTAAAAGGCCTCACTTACTATTATCCTATTCACAAATTAAAACCCCATTTTATAGAAGAATAATTTAAAAAATTACCTAATTATTTTCCCCATCCCGTCCTAGAATACATGTTTTTTTCATAAATATATTGTATGAATCCATTTTGGGAATCCGAAAAATGTTATCGAAAGAAGAGTAACATCCCAAACGAACCATGTTATTTTACCTCCCCCCACCCAAATAAAATATTATTATAAAATTATCATATAATAAAAAATGTTAAATATATAGAGATATATTATTGATGTTTTTTGAACCTATAACCTTCTCGACAATCATCAATGGGATAAGAAATCATTATCCATGTGTATATCAGACTTCCACCTTAAGAACTGATGTTTTTCTTCTATCACAACCACTCACATCTAGATAAAATTATTGATTTGTTTTTTATAAAATATATTTGTCATATAATCATATAATTGAAATTATAATACACTATATATACCATTTTACCTATCAACCCATTAGAAAACAACAATGTTGCTCGTGTGTGTGGTGGA
Organism: Viscum album; assembly: GCA_963277665.1. Classification (NCBI taxonomy): domain Eukaryota; kingdom Viridiplantae; phylum Streptophyta; class Magnoliopsida; order Santalales; family Viscaceae; genus Viscum; species Viscum album. The sequence continues at coordinate 1,647,380,148 of OY728145.1, forward strand.
ATTCCGACAAATGAATCAATGTGATGTGGTTTTCATTTCTATTTTCTATCTATTATAGTGTAGATATATTAATTTACTATAAATGATATTTTTAACATAATTATAATTTTTAATTATGATACCATAAATACATTCTTACATTTCATTCCATCAGGGATATGATAGTGTTGTTTCTGTATAGAACAGAGTAATGCCATATGTGATTCTTTTCTCACAAAGACAACGTATAAAAGTAATTATGGTATATTTAATAAATATATGTGATATATATTACATAAATAATTGTATTATAATTTTAATATATTTTTATATATTTTTATAATTCATTTCGTTGTTAAAATTGAGATAGTGTTCATGTGTACATACAACATACCATATCCATGAATGGTTAATTTAATATTTCAAATATATCTTTAATAGGATAATATAATTACTTATATAATTAATAAATATTATATTTATACCATTTTCAACATTCTGAAAAAGATATTTTCGTGATCAATTTGAAAGGACAAAAAATAAAAAACCATAATATTTATAAAAAACAAAGCATTTATCACCCAAAACTTGATTTTAACATTTATTATTAATAAACATGTTAAAATAGGTCATATATATATAATATATGGAATTATATATATATATAGTTATTTAATATATTTTTATTAACCATAAATTTATTATAAATGGTGTATAATAATTTATGCAAGAAGTGGAGACATTTGGTAATCGATTTATTATCTCTCCTTTATTTCTTGAAGACTTATTCCATATTCACCCATCATTTGTTTAATGTGTTGTATATACATCCCATTTTAAATGATAAATCAAGAACCTATTTATTTTAATTTTATTTAATGTTTCATATTTTTATTATTTTACTATTCATATTATTCAACAGATTACCACTGTTGTAACAGATTCGTTTCTCAATTTTCATTCATTAATACTTATGATATTTTATAAATCAATCTTACCTTATTAGGTGTTTGAATAGACCCCTTAACATATACTATCATTAATTAATTTATTATAATGATAATAAATCATTTGTTAAATTGTATTCATTCATGGATATTACGATTCAATGTTCTTAAAGTTGTAAGCGTTTTACTTTACAATTTCATCTTTTATCAGGATTACTCATGATTATTTTACCAATGATCAAATATTATGATATAAATCCCTAGAATATATTTAATTTTCTCCTACTATAGTATTTATTGTATAATATATGTTGTCATTTCTTTTTTCACACTTTTTGTACTCAAGAGTTCAAAATGGTGATTTAAAGAAAAATAACCTTTATTTATATATTTGAATGAATAATTGTTAAATAAAAAAAAAATTTAAAGACCATGAAGATCCATATAATTGTTTTATAAATTATCTGGGATTTTTATAAGTTTTTGAAAACTCACAGCGCTTCATTCCAAGGCCCCATGTGTCTAGAATAGAATTTTGAACTTTTTTAAAGTTCATTCAGTAAATGTAGAATCAGAGTTTTCTATAATTTGAATAGGTTCATAGATTAAAAATCTAAGGGAACTTTTGAATCGGCATCACCAAGATTCTATTATGGGAGTATTATCGTTGATCTCAATCTTTCAGGTTAAAAATATAGTTTTTGTGACTTTTATATAAATAATAAAATAACATAAAAAAATTTATTTTATTATCCTAACTCCAGTTGAGTGGCGGTGGTGGGACTGATGGGTTATCAAGCCTTTTAATTGATTGACTCTTCAGTTACATAACCACACCATTGAGAATTATGATGTTCATTAATTAAAAACTTTTTAATGAATATCATTAATACATTCAATGTGTTACTTACCCTCCCCCTCTATTTAAATGGACCTCGGGTTGGGGATTTTGCGAAGGCATCATCAAGCGAGAAACCTTTGGAAAAGTACCATGTCATCTTCCAATAGCGAAGAATTAAATTTTGGATAGAAATAAATCGGGATCGACGAACGCTGATGACTTCATCAGAGAGGGCTCTTCTACCACCAGACTGTGATGTCTCTTCCATTTACAAGGTATGGGGTTTTGTCTTGATTAATTCTATGTATTTTGTCTTGATTAATTCTATGTGTTTGAAGACTAATTAATCTCAGCCTTGTAATGATGCTAGTGTGGAGGGCGTGGGCCAAAAGAACAAGGCACAGACCCTCCACCGTTGATTTTATCGTTGAGTTATTTGGGGGAGGATTTATCAACTCGATCGAACATTGAAACTGGGGGCATGCAATGACCATGGTAGCTGGGAGGCATGTGGGCACAGATGGGAGTGCAAACAGAGCATTGAAGCATCGTCAGATCCCCACCGAAGAAGAGCCCGGTAGAAATAGGTGCGACGGTGCCGATGAATGACGCCGGTGGATGAGGGAGGTGGGTAGAAACCACCAGCTGTGATAGATGAGCGGTGCCTGTAGGTGTCATGGCGGGAGAAGTGGGTGCCCGACATCGGAAGACCGCACCACTAGCACAGGAAGCGAACCGTCACTCATCGTGGAAGGTTATCTGATACAACATGTCATGAAAAATAAGGGGGACCCACACCCAGGGGTCCCGATGGCAGTGGTATCGCCACGTCCTGATTCCATTTTGCTAACCCGAATGGCATGTGCCATTCTGGTGGGGCCCTGACCTCGTGCCACCCCGGCGACTGGCCCAGATGGCGGGCCGCGTCCATCCCAGGCGGTCATGGTCAGTTCAGTGGCCCAGAGGGCCGCATCCTAGCCCTCACCAGCTTTCCCAACCTATTCGGGATGGGCCGGGTCGGACCCATACCTCGTTGGGTCGAGAAGTACCAGACCCAGACCCACTTTGACACCATTTTGCAAAAATGGCAGTAACTAATAAACCAGACGTATGTTTGATGAACAATCTGCAAAAATGGAATCCTTCAAACGAGACAAACATTTTATGATACTGCACCTGAGTTTTGGATATGTTTGGAATATACATGGGTTGGATCATACTTTAATCCAACAGGGCCCTCAGCACTAGATTCATATAACATCCTAATCAGGCATCCGATTGACGCACTGTCCATTGCATTGGAACCCTTCTGACCTGTCAGATCATTGGGTTGATTCATCATGGGACAATGTTCCCGTTTATGTATGATCTATAGCATGAGGAACAGATCCTACTAGAAACAACTGTACTATGTCGGGTAATCAAGTGGCTGGCTAGGACGTGAAGAATGAATATCGATCCAATGTGGACCAACACATAGCGATCTCATGTGGATCAACACCCAAGGATCCTGGGGGAATAAGAACCTGGTGATCCTATGTGTATCCGCACCTATCAATACTTTGGGGATCAGAACCTAGCCATCCTATTTGTATCTGAACCCATCAATCCTGTATGGATTAGCACTGAGCGATCCACTATGGTTCAATGACATTACCCTTGACAGAATAAGATGAAATATCTCTACAAATAATCATTTATAATTTGGTACTTATGTTATACAAGGTTTTAGTTTTTCCTTTGCATTGTGCTTTGCGATAGACATATAGCATAGTGGTTTTCCATAGTGGAATTCTGAGAGACCATCGCGGGTCTCAGGGTCCCCACATTGTATTGTTATCCTCGCCCATTCACAGGCTTCACCCGCACTTAGATGTATCTTGTACAGACAACAGGTAGCCTTGATTATGACTCAGGGAGCTACAAATTGATAGTGGATGTTGGTGATGGTTGACGTAGAGAGTCGTGGAGATGATCTCTAACTACCCTTCAAGAAGGATCGATGGTGGACAATCTTAGGAGTGGTTTTATATTTTCAGTTGTATTGTATCTTTCAGTTGGGCTTGTATTCGAGCCCCATTACATTCAGTTCCTTCTTTTACATCAGTCATTTTAATATATTGTTTAATTTTTTTACCTAGTTTGTGTGTGTACATGATTAAAGGAAATTCCTTCACATTTTAAAAATACGTCTTTCAGGTGATAGTCTCCAACCCCTATTCTATTGATAGTGTTCGTTGGGTAGTTTTGGACGGGGCCCTAGGTGATCGGTCGTGAAAAATTGGTATCAATGGACTGAGGTGTATGAAAGAATGAGGACTAAGATATTTCCAATAAGGAAATATTGTTATGTTTTCTTGAGTGTGGTTTTTAATTCGGGGAGTCTGATTTTAGTGTGGTGGCTGACGTATCCATACTCCAAGACCCTGAATTATGATTTTCGACTCGGTGCATGAAAACACAGATTGCGCATGTTTTGAAAATTTTTTACTTTGTATTTCTATAGAGTCATCTCACCAAATATATTTTATTTACAATGGTGCACCAACTTTATTTCAGGATGTTGTCGCACAGACAACCACCGAGGATTTTAGAAAGAGCACACAATAATGGCCCACCAAGTGACATGGCATCGGTGTAGGGGCCACTTACTGTGGTCGAACCTTCAGGTGGTGTACCAGCAACATCACCACTCAGAGGGGAGTAGTTGCCACCATCTCCATTGGAAGACCATGCACACTAACTGAGTGTGTTGCAAAAGTTCCAGAGACATAGTCTTATGAGGTTTTGAGGTGAGATAGATCTTTAGGAGAGGTGAAACTCTCCTGGATGGAATTTGGGGCCCTCTTTAGAGTGGAGTTTGAACCAACAACATTATGTTCATTGCATATCTAGGAGTTGATGCACATATAGTAGGGAAACCTATCAGTATCCTAGTACTCAATGAGATGTTCTGTAATCTCACACTACTCCACAAGCATGGTACCAGACCCATTTTTCCAGACCCAGACCATTAAGCAGGGTCTCCGGTGGGAGATCAGAGCATTGATAATATCACTTAACATCTCGACGCAGGTTTGAGTGATCGAGTGAGAATTATTCGTGGATATATTCTTATATATGAATGCACCTATGGTGAGATCCACCACTAGACTATTTGTAGCCGAGTCATATATTGTTGGAAGTATGAAGATGACACATAGGTCCAAGTGGGAAAGACCTTCTATGGATGACCCCGGGATGCAGGGTGGGATGTGCATAGCTCGCGAGGCATATGTGATCTTCTGAGGAATAATGAATGTTACTCTTGTAGCAGACATGTACCCCTATCTCATGATTATCCAACTCCCCACATAAAAAACTAGAAAATGACTGAGGGACCACCGACGCAGTAGTTGAGGTTCGAATGATGGGTTCTGTAGGGGGTAAAACTTGGAAGATGAGTAGGTCGTGTCGTAGGTGGAGCAAGATAGTTTGAGGTTCTACCACCACCACCCCACGGTGGTCCACCCCGGCCACAAGGAGCAGGTAGACAGGGGCATCCTTAGCATCATGCAGTAGATCCCTAAAACTCTGGTACTCTAGGGATGATTATAGGTAAGGTCTGTGTTTATTCAACCCTAGTTGTAGTTATTATATACACATGTGCCAGTCACGCTTTAATTTCCACGACCCTCATTCGAAGTTCAGGGATTTATATCCATTATTTGGCTTAATCTGTATGATTATAGACTCCTAAGAGAGAAGATTCGATGATTATACATTGGTGTAGATAGTATGGTCTCACTCTAGAAGCTGATAGCATTAGCTAGGATCTTCGAGTATCATCATCGAGGTCGTACGATGTCATATAAGGTACGGACTGGCTATCCACAGACTATGCTCAAATGGACTGTTTTAGGAAAAAAATTGTGGTTTGTTCATGAGGATGAGACGAGTTTTTCTTTCACTCATGATAAGAGAACCATATAACCAAAGGATGGACTCTCTCATAGGAGGGTACAACTGATCAATCATTAATTGGCTAGTCATACCCTCAGATCTGTTTATTTGAGGAGTCCATGTTATCTTATAGTGGTGGACCAGCATGTTGATGTATTTCCTGATGATGTTCTGAGACCACCTCCTCAGAGAGAGGTTGACTTTTTTATTAACCTATACCTCAGGATGACACTGATTTCTACGCCAGCAAATCAGATGGCCCTCATGGAGATTTGTGTGTTGTGGGAAAAGTTGGAGCACTTGTAGGGGAAGGAGTTCATAAGGACCAATTTTTCTCCATGGGAATCACTAATTTTGTTCACCAAGAAGGGATATAGGAGTATAAGGATTTCTGTAGACAATCGGATCCTAAACTAGTTGATAGTGAGAACAAGTATCCACTCTTGAGGATATATGATCTCTTCGACTAGAAAAAGGGAGCTCTATGGTTTTATAATATAGACCTGAGATCATGATATCACCAGCTTAGGTTATGGGATGTGGATACACCAAAGATGACCATTAATTGTCAGTTTGGCCATTATGAGTTGTTGGTGATGCCCTTCAGCATGACCAACACTCTGGTAGTTTTCATGGGGCTCATGAACATGATCATCCATCCTTATCTCAATCAGTTGTTTGTGATCTTCATTGATGAAATATTTATATACTCGATGTCGAAGGATGGGGAGCACGACATGCACCTAAAAATAGTTCTGGATACACTCCTAGGGCACCATAAATATGGAATTATCTCAATGTACCAATTCTGGATATGGTAAGACCAGATCCTAGGGCATGTTATCTGGGAGACTGGAGTTGCAGTGGATCTGAAAAAGATAGGGGTAGTGCTTCCTCGAGAGCCTCCCAGGAGAGTGATAGAGGTGCAGAGATTATTGGTATTGGTTGGGTACAACCGAAGATTCGTACCAGAATTTTCCGATTTGTGGCACCTTTTTCAGCTTTGATGAATAAGAGATAACCATTTTTGTGGATGAAGAGATTCCAGTAGTGTGTTTAGGAGCTGATGTAGAGACTGACGACTTCCCCTATCATGAGGCTACAAGAAGAGGGAGTAGGGTTTGTTGTCTACTGCAACGCATCAGGGACTGGTCTAGGTTGTGTCATGATGCAGGAGAGAGTGGTGATCACCTACGACTCATGGAAGTTGAGACAGCATCAGCAGAACTATGCTTCCCTTGACCATGAATTAGCAGCAATGGTTGTTGTACTGAAGATGTGGTTGCACTACTTGTTGGGAGAACTTTTTACAGTCTACTCTAATATCAAGTGTCTCAGGTATATCTACTCTTTGAATGAACTGAACCATAGACATTGATGATTTCTAGAGTTCCTCCAAGACTATGAATTTTATAGATTATACAAACATGGGAAGGGGAATGTAGTTCCAGACACACTCAGTATAAATTCAGTTCTGTAGTTGCTGTGTTAGGAGGCAGAGCATCCAGCCTTGTTGCAGTTATCCTTAGTAGATAGTTATATATCAGCTTACCTCTAGTCTATGAAAATTACTCACCCACTTCTTCAGTGTGTCAAGGAAGCATATCTTGGAGACATTGACTGTGAAGCGCGATGTGATTAGATATCCTTAGGATAGGCTCCTGATGGATTTTCTAATGTTGGGGAGCATGTCATCCTCTGTAGAGTATGCACCATGGTACCAATAATTCTTGAGGAAGAGGTGTTAAAGGAGATCCAAACATCCCCTAGGGAGCTACATTATAGCGTGGAAATGATGTACCAGGATCTATGGCATCATTACTGGTGTCTAGGGATGAGGAAAGCAGTAGAATAGTTCATATCATGATGTCTCACCTATCAAGAAGTGAAGGTCGAGAATCAGGTACCAGCACAAGTTCCTCAACCACTTGAGGTACCATAGTGGAAGTGGGATGGATTATCCATGGAAATCATGATATGTCTATGAAATATGTATAGGGACCATGATTTCATTTGGGTGATTGTTGACCGACTCAACATGACATCCCAGTTTCTACCCATCGGAGTGATGGGGTCTGTTGATAACAATGGATTCTTCTACAAACAATTGATTGTACGACATCATGGAGTTCCATCAATGATCATATCATATCACGATGCTCATTTTAGATCATTCTCGTGGAAGGGATTTCATGATGCATTCGGTACTCAACTATTCTTGAGCACCTCCTTTCATCCTCATACAGATGGTCAGATAGAGCATACCATATAGACATTTGTGGACATGCTTTGTGCTTGTGTACACAATTTTGGCTACAATTGGGAGGACCAACTACCACTGGTTGGGTTTCCATAAAACAATAGTTATCATTACACCATCGACATGGCTCCGTTTGAGGCCATATACGTGTTTCCTTATAGGTCACCACTATGTTGGACAGACCAAGGGGAGTTAGTACATATTGGTCTAGAGATAGTAGAGGCTACCATAGAGAAGGTGCGTATCATCATGGAGCAAGATTAAGATTGCACAGAGCCTATAGATCTCTTATGGCAACAAGATACAGAGACCCTTCGAGTTTGAGGAGGGAGACCATGTCTTCCTATGGGACTCACCTGATGAGGATTACGGTGGTTTTTCTGGGGTGGCAATTTATCTCTGAGGTTCATCGCACCTTTATAGATCCTCAACAAATTAGGCGAGGTGGCATACCATCTACTTTGTCCCCCATGGATGTACTAGGTGCATAATGTTTTCCTTGTGACATAGTTGAGGAGGTACGTGAATGATCTAAATCACATTATCGATTAGGGCTAGTTAGAATTCAATGATGGTGAAATGTTTTGGGAGTTTCCGACGGAGATAGAATTTTTACATTAGTGGGTCCTTCATGCACGGTCGATTCCACTATTTCTAGTTCATTGGTTTTGCAAGAAACACTAGGAGAGTACCTTAGTTCAGGAGGCTCAGATATGTTCTCACTACCACGAATTATTTTCCATTATTTTTTGAAATTTTCTAGGACAAAATATCTAAGGTGGAAAGAATTTAAAGACCCAAAAATTACATATATTTTCTTATATTATTATTGATTTTTAAGGGTTTGGGAAAATTGACATTGCTTGATTCTGTGGCCCGATGTGCATAAAAAAATTGAACTTTTTTTAAGGTACATTCACTAAATGCATGGATATCGTTTTATATATTTTGAATTGATACTCAGATTAAAAATCTAAGGGAATCATTGAATCTATAGTGTTGAGATTCACATAAGGGTTGTTTAACCTCGACTACAGTAGGTCGGGTGAAAAAGATTTTTTTGTGACATTTAATGAAATAATAAAATTACAAAAAAAATTGTTATTTTATAATCCTACTTCTTGTTAATTGAAGGTGGTTAGACTAAGGGGTTTCCAAGCCATTTAATGGCATGACGCATTAGTTGCATAACCACACCGTTGAGAATTAAGTAGTTCATTAATGAAAAAATCAATAATGAACCTCATTAATTATTTCGATGTGTTATTCAACGCCCCACTCGAATTAATTGGAGCTCGTGTTGGGGTTTTTGACACATGTTCATCAGGAAAGGAATCTCTAGAAAAGTTCTACTTCATCTTACACCAATGAAGAATGAAACCTTGAACGACAATGATCTGGTATTGATGAACGATGACAGGTTCATCAAGAGAGGACTATTCTCCCTCCATGACAATAATGTCACCTAAATTTATGTGGTAGGGGGTTTTGAATTTATTAATTCTATAGATTTTGTCTTGATTAATTCTATTTGATTGAAGAAAAAATAATCTCACCCATATTATGATTCTAGTGTGGAGGGAACGAGCCAGATAAACAAGCCACGGTCCATCTGCCGCTTGTTTAATCATTGTGTTCTCCTGGGGGAAAATTTCCCATCTTGACGGAACATTGAAAACTGGAGGCACAAAGAGAAATAGGCATCCCATGAGGCCCATAGGCACAAAAGGGAGTGAAAAAAAATCTTGGGATCGTCGTCTGATCCATGTGGAAGAAGCGTCGGTTCGACAATGTCACTTCACCAGCGCAGCGGCACTGGCGACCGATGTCGGGGGATGAGGGTAGCGGCCGACACCCACTAGCCGCAGTGGAAGAGAAGTGCCTACTAGCACTGTGGCTGGATAAGGGGGTTGCTGGTGTCGAATGGAAGTGGCATCATGATGCGGCAGAGGAGGGGACCCACAACTGCGTGTTCCTTTGGCAAGGGTTGTGCCACGTGGTGCTGCCATTTTGCTAACATGAACGGATTGTGCAGTCCAGGAGGGTGACTGACACATTCCACCTAGGGCAGAAGCCTGTCATGTGGTCCACATCCATCCAGAGGGTCCACCCGATTTAGTGGCCCGAAGGGCTGTACCCAGCCCAAGCGGGCCACGCCGGTTCTACGACCCAGTAGGCTGAGCCCGCAGTGGCTGAGCCCACCTGGTCTGCTGAGCCGATACGGGCAGTGTCGGGTCAGAATCGGGTGAGACTCAAACACAGTTGTGTTTTATAAGGTAGGGTAAGGTTATTCTGACCGAGTCAGACTGATCCAAAACCCACTTCGACACCGTTTCACAAAAAAGGGTCGTAACTAGCAAACAAGACATATGTTTGACGAACTATAGGTGGTGATGGAATCATTGGAACAAGACAATCCACTCTAGATAATCCACATAAGTTATGGAAAATGTTGGAGTAAGTCCGGGTTGGATTTTACATGAATCTAACATGGACCTCGTTACTAAAATGCATATAACTCTTAGATCGGGCATCTGATTGGCACACAGTTTATTATGTTAGAACCCTTGTTACATGTCCGATCAGTGGGTTACATATTCCTAGGAATTTATTCTATTGAAAAAATTATTGATAGCTTGAGGGCCAAATATTACCATAATAAAGCGTACTATGTATGAGAATCTAGTGGCTGGCTGAGATGTGAAAAATGAATACTGATCCTCTGTAGATCGACACCTAGATATCATGTGTGGATCAGCACCTAGTGATCCTATGTGGATCAGCCGATATGAATCCTGTGTGGATCGTCACATGGACATTTAGTGTGGATCATCACCTAGTGATATATAGTTGATCAGCACTTTGAGATCCAATGGGGATTAGCACTGAGTGATCCTTTGTGGATCAGTAGTAGAACCCTTGACATGAATAATGTGGTCTAGCTTTAAGAATAATCATTTGTTCTTCAATGATACCTAGTTTGATTTGAGTCATTTCATTTTTCCTTTATAATACAGATCATGATTTTTTTTATTGTGGAATTCTAAGAGTCCTTTGGGTGTCTCGGGGTGCCTACTGGGTATTTCTATACACTCTCCTAGACATGATTTTCCCACACCTTGTTTTGTCTTTTGCATAAGATGGAAAGCCTTGAATGATACATGGGGAGCTACGACCTAATGGTGGATGGTAGTGATAGTAGATATAGAAATATGGGGAGACTATCTGTTCCTACCCTTCAGGTAGGATCCTTTGTGGATGATCTCATGAGTTCATTTATATTTTTCTATTGTATTGTATCTTTCAGTTGGGCTATTATTACTGCCCCATTAACTTTTTTGTTCACTTTTACATAACCTATTTAACTATTTTGTTTACATTTTTTGTATACCTAGTCTATTTGTGTACATGATTAAAGGCAATTCCATCAAGTTTTAGGAATATTCCTTTCTGGTGCTAGTGGCCAACCCCTAGACAATGGAAGGTAGTCTTGGGGTAGTCACGACACGAGCCCCTGGGGATGGGTCGTGACCATTTTCTAAAAAAATTCAAGAATTATTTTTAAAATTGTAAAAAATATTTATTAAATAAATGTTAAAATATATTTTAATTCTTTTAAAAAATAAATTTAATTTTCATTTTGTTTTCTAAATAATGATAAATTTTATTTTCCATTAAATGTGAATGGAATAATTGTTTTAATATGTATAGGATGAATGGAAATTTTTTAACCTGATTACCATTATTCTATTTGATCCTTCAAATATTAATTTTTGATAATACATTTTTAAAAATAATAAAAAAATAATTTACAAATTTGTAATTTTAAAAAGTTGTATTTTCAATGAAATTATATTTTTCACAAGATAACATCCTTGTATTTTTAATTGAAAATAATTCTCCATTAAAAATAATATCCTTTGATGTAATATATTATTAATTGAGATATAATTCAAGGACTCCATTTTTATTATGTTCATATATTTTTTATGTTTATTATGAGAATGTGTTTATGAAAAATGTTTCTATTCTATGGGTTATACCCTTATAGAATGATTATAAAACATTCTTATTTTTATAACTATTATACTATAATAAAATTATGATATTATTATCAAACATATATCTCTTAAATTGGTTATTCTAAGATGAATTGTTTATTAAACCCATTTCATAGCATTTATTCAGATATGATTAATGATTTAGGAAACCCAATTCTTTTCATTGGTTCTGATACGATTAATGATTTATAATTTTTTGGGACTTATTTATATGATTATCCTTAGGTGATTGTTAGGAACAATATCTCAACCCAATGTATTGGTTAAACATTGATATCTACAGAGAATAACATTACAAGAAATGGGAGTGATCCGTATTTAGTATAGGACTTTACTCACTATCGACGTCCTGGTAGTGTCCCTTTGAAACTATGATAGATTGCAGACTGGACCTATTACACTATCATAGTCATATAAATGAGACTTTATATATAATATAAATTATATTATAGGATTATGGGTATTTAAAAAAATATCTTATGGCAATGTTATGTTCACCTAGTTTATTTTATTTTATTTCATTATGATTCTAGTCTTCTAAAACGATAATATAAATTTTATGACTCAAAATTATGATCTTTGATATGTATTGTGTGATTTTATAATTTTAAGCACATTTTTACATACCCTTATAATCATTTAAAACTTATTTATCTTGTTACTTTACCCTTACTATCCCAATTTACAACCATTTTCAAATGTTTTCTTTCCATATTTTTTGAAGAATAGTTTTATGTAGTGTATGTCTAAGATGATTACAATGTGGGATGTTATTCACGGGATATGTTAATGATCATTCCAGAAATAATAATATTTTTCCTATTATCTAAATAAATCAAACCATTATAATTCTCAAGTGTGTGCTTTTGTATTGCAATTTATAATCATCTAAAAATATATATTATTTTTTATTAAGAATTTTGGATATCTATGGTCGGTATATGATGATAGGTTTAGTAAACCTTTGGAAACTATGATATAAAATCATTTTGGAGATTACAAAATAAATTTCAAATAATACTTCTAAGAATAACTCATAGAATGTGTCTAATTATTAGAAACATTCCATGATTTTTAGTAAAGGATAGATAATTTTTATCCAAGAAATTATAACCATACATGGATACAATAAGGGGATGTGGAACTTGTACATATGTAACATGGGGTAATATCATCGAAAATGGAATATTGAGTTTTCCATCACATGGTTCATGATAAAGGGTCTTGATGAACACCTGATTTGACACTCTCAGTGATATGGACTTAATATTTACAAAATCATCAAAAACTATCATGATTTATTTATATAATTAACATAAATGACCTGGATTATTCATATAGTGTCTTATATTGGAAATAATGTGTAATAATTTAGATATAATATAATATATGTTTCATGATTATGTTCTTTCCATCTATAAATATTATTACTCACATAGTGATTTTCATTTTAGTAAATGATTGGAATAATAATGAACGTTATTAGTGTTAAATTTTATAGAAAATGTGCTGATGAAAACCCAAATCAGATTATGACTATAGTGAAGGATATTTTTATCATTCATAGTCAATTGTTAGAATATATGAATAAAACATTCACTTAACCAACTCTATGAATAACCAATGAAGATAAGGATATAGTTAATTGATATTTTATGTAGTAGTGAAAGTTTTGGAATGATAATTGAGTTATCTAAATGTCATGAATTTGGAAAGAAGACCCATGGGGATTGATTCATTGGAACATGAATATTATTTGAGTGTGGAATATTAGAAAAAACTATTAATTAATTTTCATGGTAAAATAGAAACATTGGATGATGAAATGGTTGATATTAATGGTGTACCTGAGGTATTATCATTAATTGAATGTATTAAGTGATGTATGATTGGGTATTTTCTAAACCAATATCATAGGTGGATAATTTGTGAAGAGAATCGAAATAGGTGTAAGAGTAATGTTTATTGTACGGATAATGAAGAGAACGTGAATCAAATATGAATGTAAATATGTCTTAAGGAATAATATAATGAATCCTTATTGATGGTTCAATAATAATGTTTAATTATTGAATCTTATAGGAATCGGAATTCCAAAATTATGATATAGTAATCGTGAAATATGTAATGATTGTTTTTAAAAGTATTAATTGGGGATTTTCAATTATATGTTGATATCTAATAATAAACTAAAAATTTATTTATTAGAATGGTGATATTTTATGTAAAAAAACAATATAAAGGGATCATAACAATTAATATGTTCTACATGTTTAGATAATGATGTAGGAATATAGAGATTATTGATATGAACAATGTAAATTTGATTGTATTAATGGTCTTTGAACTGAATAATGATTTATGGATGAATTGTTTTTTTATTTCAATGATTGGGTATACAAAATTATTGGATTTAGGGAGTTTTCTAAATAATCTGGGATTTCATTCAAGGAATGTGGAAAATTTTATATTTTCATTATATTTTATGGTAATTCTTTTTATTACTATAATTCAATATAAATTTTTGGATTTCAATATTTTTCTGAACTATATGATCCATAATCATAGATATTATTTATATATATTATGTTGAACATTGGATGTTAGTTTATAACATGTGCTATAAATTTTTCTTTTGATAATTACTATATAAAAATGAATGTATTGTAATTATATTATAGTTCATCGGATCCTCTGGTGAATCAAGAATAATATTTATTTTCATTTGAGAATGAATGTTATGATTTGAAAACTGATTGAAGAAAATCCAAAGGATGGGATTTCTCTTCTAAATATAAAAAAACCAAGTAAATATATCTTCTCATCAAATATTCCTACATTTTGAAAATGGATTTTGAAATTAAACTTCATTATATTACTATCATTTTAGATGGTATAAGTGGCCATTTTCATTCCTCGTTGATTAATGGTTCTGTGGTTTATGATTTTCACATTTTCATTTACATTAATTTGATCAATAATATTTATCACTCTCTATTATTATTTGAAATTTATTTTTTTCTTCTGTGCTCAAATCTTTACATCACACCTATTTTCTTCTATTTGGATACAGAATATTTATTGACCCTGATTACCATCGAGCGTAAATTATTCTCATTCATTTCCATTTTTTCTTAACCCTTTTTATTTGGGGTTCTTAAAATAGGATTTCTAAATATTAAACCTCTTTTAACATAGACAAATTGAAAATTTAATGGACAAAAATTATTTACGGCGTACATAATATAACACCATATGAATTATTGAAGTATATTTTTCCGTGAAATATAATATATTCAATATTTTGTTTTATATTAATCACCAATATAATTTTTAATTACATGTAACATTTTTTATAGATTTCATTCCATGAAAAATCATTATTAGAAATATTGATATACTATTAAATTATTATCATCCAAAAGGATTGTTTCCATCTTGATGATGGAATGGAGGATATGAATTAGAATATTATAATTATGAAATCATATATATTTGACATATATATCTGTAATTTAATAGGATTATCTATGATTAATGATATTTTTTTATAAATCCCTGGTGTTGAGTAAATTTAGTTTCCAATGAGATCAAAGGTGTTTTCGGGGTGTCATGGGGATTGTTCGATGCATGGATCCAACTAATGAAAAAATAATCTTGGCTGTATTTTATGTAGATAACCTAAAATACTATATGAATTCCTTTATGAAAATTTTAATGGTGATCAAGGGCATCTATATAGGGTTTCATGACATGATGGAAAATGTGTAAAAGGGGGTTTCATGACCACATAGGGATAGAGATGTAGTAATAGGAGATCATATGGTTTCAAGAAATCAAAAATCCAGGTGGAAAATCCTCACAGAGGAAGCTATAATTTTATGTAGATACAAAATTCATAGTTCAGGAATGGTCTGTCAAACCATACACATTGACCCTGCGCAATTCTTTATTACGCAGACAAGGTTACTTGATTGGAACAATATTTTTCCAATAATTCAGCCAAGCTGTGTGTCCTAGTTAAAATGTTTTAAATTATTTTTTTCCATTATATTATATATATATAATATATACTTATATATAATCCATAGGAGGTATTTCCGATCCTTTTAGCTCATTTGAATATCAAATCATCAGTTTTTCTCTCAATTCTTCAAATAGGCTCAATTTCAAACATCAGTGGTGTCATTGGATCTCTATTAGTATGTTCTTCAATAACCTCCTTCCATAATAGTTTTCTTCATAATGGTGAAATTTTTTTTGTTCATGAAAATATTCCCTAATTTCTTGATTTACAAATATTATTATTTTTTCTATTTTTCTGGGTGGAATTATCGGTTGATAAAGGCTGAATGCTCTATGAAAAGTATATAGTATGTGGTATATACATTTTCCCAAATGGTTTGATTGTAAATATCTAATTTTATTTTGGTATCATGCTAAAGTTTCCCATGTTTCCCCTATAATTGATTGAATTCTTTTATTTAATGAATTGGAATCTTTTAGGTTATTCTACTAGTGCATTTGGGTGGTTAGAGGTTGTTAACCTCAATCGAGGCAACCCATGGTTTGTTACATTATATATTTCATATGTTTTACCAAACCTTTGGGTGTGTGTGATGTTTCCAAAAAAAATTCAGAGTATTAATGGTAATTGAATAGATTTTTTATTTTTTAGAGATCATTGATTTACCTATTCATTTGTAAAAGAATGTAATGAATTGAATAAAATTGATATGAGAAGTTTGTTTCCTCGATTTCATTATATTTAAATTGATTAACATAGTATAATTATTTAATTATAAAATGGGGAAATGGATTGTATGAACTCATTAGATTTAAATGTCTTTGAAATGATGAATGAAATGATATGGTCAATTTAAATGCCTCGTATGTTCTCCTTGGATCTGGATTCCTTTAGATTCCATGGAAATTTCCACTCGAGTGATCTTTGTTATAATAGTGGATTTTTTTCCTGATTACTCCTCATGCCCAAATTTTATAGGATTCCCTGAGCATTATTACCCTAGGATCTTACATTCTTGGGAACACATTGGAATTTATTTAATGACATGCTCATTGGAATCCACCCAATTCATTACCAAGTTTCCATGAATATTCTCATTGGACATGATAAGAATACAATTTTTTCTCTACTATAGATTCTACCTTTAGTGGGTTGATAGAGGATTACAATACTAGGTTATTGTGGGTGTTATATGATTTATTACATGAAATAGACATTGTGTTTATTTCTTAAATTATTAAATATATACCTTTTAATGGTTGAAATTATAAATTGTAATACTATACAATATAACAAATTCATTATATTTTTTGAAGATTCCCTAATTTATGGTTTCTTGAATATTATTCATAAATATCGATGTATAGCTATATAATATCATAAGTGAATGAATAATTACATTTACTACTATTATAAATGTGATATACTAAAAAAATATTCAATTTATATCACGTAGACTGGATTGTTATAGACACCATCGGTGGTGGCCTAATGAGTAATATCATACACCATATTTGGGACATAGTTTAGTAACTATAGAGACACCATGGATACATATAGGGACTATGGAAATTGACCTTTATATGATATATGAATTTTTCTAGAAGTAGGGGAGAACATTAAAAATATATGCTTATCATAACTTCTTTAGGTATTTTTTTAGTATTTATTATTTTTATAGACGCATTGTACAGGGATTCATGTTGACAGGTATTAGCTATAATTTTTTATAGGTACATGGAAAGATCATCTTATTTTACATTATATAAAATTAAAATTATTTATTATAGTAGTTATTTTCATATTTTCATTTGTTTTTAGTTAGTTGATATTGTATCTCTAAATGATTTTTATGACTATTAATATTGTGATACACTCTGATATGAGGGAATTTAGTCTCCATAGACCCATTATTGGCCATCTCTAATAATCAGAAAGTTCTTGTGTACAAGGAGGCATGTTTGAGTCAAAATAACACATCGTATCTAGGTAACATTTATTTAATATTGGTTTAAGATGTTACAAATTGGTATCAAATATGTGCATGGGGTAGCTAACCCCCATATAAAAACACAAATTTCTGCAAACAGAAAATAATTTTATGGATTTCTCCTATTACATTTGATTTCATTCCAACATTGGTTGATTCACATAAGGTTTGACGTTTTTTATGGTTTCTAATTTTTATACCTTTCAGGATGTGTGGAGGGTATTCCATATCATACATAATTTTAGGAACCTATTATTATTATCCTTCCATGTATTATTCCATGTCATTTTTGATAAATTTCCTGATTTCACGAAATTTATTATGTGTACCTTTGGAGATATAGTTGTTGTTTGATAAATGGTATATGTAGAGGATTGAGAAATATTATGAGCAATTAGAGCACCTCCAATTACATAGAAATTGTTTTAAACATATTCTATAGTAAAAAAACCCATGAAACTAATTATAGAATGTTCAGTCATGGACCATTGGTTTCATGTACTGGAATGTGTTATGGTATCATATAAATGGATACCAAATTTTGGTTAATGAGGTATATGATTATAAAAAGATCATAAATTAATATATATCTCATTAATCCATAGAAATAAACTTTTAAAATGTGCAATAATTTAAATTAAATAGGAACAGTGAAATCGAGAACTTTTCCTTGATCCGATTTTAGAGTAGGCAGTAAGTTGTATCTATGTTAGTTTTTATGACGATTCCTTTTACCCATCTTAAACATTGGATCAATAAGAGGTTTGTGACCTTTTTATATGAGGTCATCGACATGTAATATGAAATAATTTTTTATATTCATCATATAAATATTTTCTGAATGGTGATTTAGGTATTGTAGAGATACACCATCATGGTAAACTCCAGTTGTGAGTTGTGAGGGTAGTGAATACCATTCTATAGTGGTTGTGTTTCCTGATACTCGCATAGATATTCATGTACCACCACATGAGGAATTAATGGTTTTATCGATGATGGGTGTTGAGGCATAATTTTGTGCACTTTTTATGTTCTTTATGAAGACCATTCATGGAACACCATAACTGACCTCGTTGATGGATGATATCATGCATTTCTTCAAGTAGAATCATCCTCCTAGTTTTATAAGGATTAAGGAACACATTCTAATGAGATATGTCCTAAGGATACATTGGTGATATTAAAGAATATGGAGACACCTCATAATAATAAATAGAAGCACAAGACATATATTATTCAGGTAGAATCTAAGCGATGTAGGGGTTTTTGAACCATGGTGATATTCTTAAAGAAATAGCTTGGAAGGATTAAAAATCATTGTTTTATAAAAATACTTGGTCTAATACCCTAACATCTTATCAAGACAGTTTGATTATGTTTTAGGAGTAGGGATCGATGACCATTATGGAGTATTTGGCATGTTTTACAGAACTTCTTCAGGTTTTGTCGATTTTCCATATTGATTATCAATTGTGGGAGATAAATTTAGAGCACAATATCAAGAATTTTTTTAATCATTGTAATCATGATTTTTCTGAATATTATTATTGTGATAGTGAAATAGGTTCTTATTAAATAATGAAACTAGTGGTAATCTAGCGAATGTGGCGAAGGGATGTTCCGACTCCTGTCCTTGTGGGTTGTGTGTCATGTGGACAAGAATTCCATTATGGGTATTCTCATAAGGGGAGAACCAGCTGTGTTGTTAGTG
Organism: Viscum album; assembly: GCA_963277665.1. NCBI lineage: Eukaryota > Viridiplantae > Streptophyta > Magnoliopsida > Santalales > Viscaceae > Viscum > Viscum album. The sequence goes on from OY728145.1 coordinate 1,647,399,906, forward strand.
CTGGCAGTGATGTATTTTATCCTCAAAATGGTAGATGGGGAGATATGAAGGGCCAGTGTTCTCAAGACCTAGTTGAGTGTTAAAAAAGAGGATGGATGGTCTATGCATATTTTATTTGTAAGAAAATATCTCATGTAGTCATTGGAAGAGGATAGAATTCAAATATATGTTTTAAAGAAGGATTCAAATGTCTGGGTCATCCTTGGATATAGATTAGTGTGATTCATTTTGGCTGGGGTGGTTTTTTTGTTAAGGTTGCTAGGAACTAGTTTTACATATGATGCAATGTGTGACAACTCTGATTAGTTCGGTTATTTCCTAGAGTCTATGTTTAGTATAGATATATTTTGTACATATTATACCATATAAGTGGGGTGTTGGGATGTGTATAGTGATAGTTAAAATCATTGTGTCCTCTAATCAATTGTCATCTCTTTTTGATAGAGGTTCTTCTCATAGTTTCGTATTTTTATATTTAGAGTCTTGGGATTTTTATTCAATTTTATTAATGTATTAATGACACAAGATAATGTGTTTGGGATAATAATTTAGGGTTTAAAATATTGTAGGGATTTCCCACATTAGATTTGTTAGTGTAAAATCATATGTGATTTATTTTTTCCCTGAGATGACATGGTTTGATATTGTATGAAGTGTAGAGTTTATTGTCCTTTATCAAGCTCATGTCACTTCCAATTTCTAGAGGGTGACCATCACATCACAAGTGGGATGATTTTTTCCAAAATTGTGAATTGTATATCCATAAAGGAAATATATGGACATGATCATATTATTGTGGGATGGATGATAAATATGTTATATAGTTTATATCATGTCGAACGGGGAATATGACAGCCATATTTCCCATATTGGTATATTTTATCATAGACATTTTCTAAGATGAGTTGTTTGGACTATCTTTTGAGAGAGTGGTGGAGTCCACTATTTAGACATTTCTCATCGCTACATAATTATAAAAATTCCTTATATGATGGGTACTATGGATGCTTAGGATCCTAAGTGAAATCTAGAGGAATTGGAGGGAAATGGGAATATATGAATGAATACATCTCAAAGGGTTTATCCAATATTATTAGGGTTTAATTTAGACATAACCATTAGGAATGGTATATATTAATTGAAATATAATTAGTTGAAAATTATGAACAGGTCTCCCTTTCAATTGATATAATATCTATTTGAACATCTCCACAGAGCATGGGATTTCATAAAGATTAAATTGTTGTTGGTTTTTCACTAGTTACATGTTTGAAAAGTAGACATACCTCATAGATATTTTCATTGTAAGTATGGTAAATATTACTATGTACTTATTTCATTTGATCTCATGAATTTACTTGTATTTTTTATAGTGCTGTTCAGCATTGTTTTATATCCTTTTCTTAAATCATTTATGGTTGCATACATGGATGATATATTAGAGTATTGTCATAAATTAAAATACCATGCCAAAAATCCTGACATACTTTTCAATACATAGATAATGAATAAGTTATCATTTATGATCATATATCTTCACTAGAGGATTCATAATGTTCACTTCATATGTTATACAATATTATAGAAAATTGTATCAAATAACCTTGGGAATGTGAGGGGTATAGTCTCCTAGGATCACAGAAAATCATTGACATACCGTGATTCAAGAGGATATTTTAAATTATAGTAATTTCGTACAGGACTTATCATGATTATAATTATCCTTTATATATTTTAATGAATTTTGTGTTTTTTTATTGTCAAAATGTATGAGACGACATTTCAAGAGAAGAAAGGGGGGAAGATTTTAGCATTGATCCTTATTTTTTCAATGTTGGGATGAATCTATACTGAGTATTATGAGGATTAATGTATCAATATTTGAGTTGTTATTATACTGTATGAGTGATTCATGGAATATGGGTCTAATCAATTAAATTCACTTGAGAAAAACTACCCAACAACTGATCTCTAGTTAGACATTATGTTACATGAGTAGTGTTGTTTGGGGTATTATTTTTTTGGGGTACTATTTTATTGTGTACAAATACAACAAAATATTTTTGTTTATATTTACACATTGTTACATGAATTTTATTCCATAATGGAGTTTTGGATTTTTATTGTCTTTTGACATCAATCTTTCTTATATTTTTGCTAAAGTAAATGAATTTGTCGATGGGCTAAGCAAGATGACTCACAAATATGTTATTTAGGAGGCCATTAATAAGTTGAAATAAAAGTTCTTAATATTATATATTCACATCAAGGGGTAAGTTATTATTGGACATAAATTATATATTCTTTGATGTGAAATAAACTTTTCTAGATAAAGTTATTATATTCTAAGGGCCTAGTCTTATAAGAGACTTTTATATGTAGGGAACCATATAATTGTTGGATTATGGGAGATGATGAAATTATACTAATTCCATTTCACATTTGTGTTCCATTATACAAATGAAAGGAGTTATTGTGGTATTTTAATGAGTTAACATTGGAATTAAATAACTTTTCCACTAAATGTATAATGACTGGTACTACTTATACTATAGACCAGGTATGAAACAAGAGGTAGCTGGTTTGGTCGCAGGTGCTCCACCTTTTAGAAAGTAAAGGAATAACACCAATTAATGTATAGGCTTTTACAAATTTAATATATTCATATGTCTAAATAGGAATATGTTGTGATGTATTTCTTGACAGGGATGTTGTGTTCACCCCGAAGTAGTGATATTTAATGAGTTATAGTGGATAGGGACATAAAGGTTGATTATTTCCTACTAATAAGAGAGAATTTCTTATTATATTATATTGGGAGATTTTATATCCAAGAGATTGTTTGTTTTCCAGGGAATCCTCAAACAATAGTATCATATAGTGATATCTCAATTACATCTTAATTCATCATGTTTATTTAGATGAAACTGGTTACATGTGTTATTTAGTGAACAAAATAAGGCCTTAAGACTGGTGGCTTGTTTGATAGAACTATATTGGTTTTATAGGAAATTCATAGGGCATGGTTCTGTTATTTCAATGGGCCTTGGAAGAAAAATATACCCCTAGTTTAGTTTAATAAAAAATATATATCATGATATGAAAAAAATCAACCATATAAGGATTTATATGGTAGGCTGTTATGATCACCATAGTTCTTATTAGCTGCAGGAGAGGGGAAATTCCATAGACCACATCATGTGATGGAGAATTCATAATATGATAAAGTAACATATATGAGTATAGATACATATAAATCTAGATAGAAATATAATTCTGATATCCATCAATTTCATCTAGATTTAGAGGATAGGTATCAGATAATTTTAGGTATCTCACCAAGGATGGGACATAGAAGGACTAGGATACATGGTATGCATTCACCATGAGATTTTTGTCCACTAGATATTTTAAAGAGTGACGGTCCAATAATTAATCTATTGGATATACCTTCTAGGTATTGAGCTATGAGGGATGTATTCCATGTATCAATGAATTAGCATTATCATATTGACATGTCTCATACTATACAATAGGTTGATGATAAGCTATAGGTAGATGTACCACCAAAGAGAATCCTATTTGTATTATTGATTTGAGTATGAAGCAATTTAATAGCTGGTTATTTCTTCTAGTATTATTTATATGGAAGAATGGTAGTTTATACGAATGGTATTGAGATAAAGAGGTCAAAGTACAAGCTATGAGGACAGATCTTTTATCAAAATATTTTTAACAACCCTTGATAGGGAAACTAATTTTGGAGTTTATTTAAAGGGGAATATTGTATGAAATCATGTGAGGTGTTCTAGGCCTCTAGACAAGGACATTCTGTTTAGAGGAAACTATGAATAAGTGAAAACATGACCATGTCATTCTAGATAGAAAGAAAAAAAGGCCACATGATTTGATGAAACAGTTTTTCTTAGGGCGCACACCAAAGTTAGTCACCTACAATTTTAAGTAGAGAAAAAATGTATTGTTGGTGCATGTTTTTTCTAACTATATTCCATGATTGTGTGATATAAAATTGATGAAAATAAGGGTACATTATTTATACATGGTTTGGCTAACTATGTGACCAAATCCTATGGCATAGTTAAATTTTTCAGAATAAACATCATACACATAAAATTAATTTAATCCTATAACATATTTCTCATTTATTCTATAGAGTGTATTTAAAATTTTGGAGATCTATATAAGATAAAATAAAATTCTTTTCTCCGAATTAATCATCCATAGTCTGATTCAATCATAATTTTTTTCATATGATCCAATACAGAAAGTTCTTCAATTTCTTTATTATTCACATAATTTTGGTCATATCAATAGTGTAATTTGGGTGCAATCTAATAACCCATATATCTAGTATTTCTATATGGCCCTCACTTCTCACTCAATATTAAAAAACCTAGAGTTTGATATTGGATTAATTCTCGACCACATGTATATGTTATAGAGTCTATTCCATTTCCATTTTGGTTGGGCAATTTGATAGATCATTGTAATCATGTAACATTCCATAATTTTACATTTCCCCTAAAATTAATCGAATATACTAATAAAATGAATTGAAACATGTTATGTCTTCTCAGTAGTTCAATTTAATGGTTATCGGTCATTCTTTTTAACCTACACCACCCATGGGGTGTTCCCTTATATATACCCTATGTTGAATCACCCTGTTAGGTACATGAAATATATTCAATTTTAGTAGGATCCTTAATGATAATTTATTAATTTTTTATGAATGTGATAACCTTTTTTACCTGTTAAATTTTAAATGGAAGGAATTCCTAGAATGCAATTGATATGAAGAAGTTGTAGCCTCATTTTCATGATATTATAAATAATTAAAATGATTTAATTATTGAAATGGAAAATGAAGAAATGGATTGGAAGAAGTAATTAATCGTGAATCATTAAGAAGTGATTAATGTGTCATAATGATTAATTGAAATGGGAATAGATTACATGGAAGAGTGTCTTGGTTCCTAATTCCATTACATGTTGTAGAAATTTTCACTGAATGGTTATTTGTTATGGTTGTGGATTATATGGACATTCTTACATCCCATATCTAAATTCCATATGATCCATCAATCATATATAATACTTTTATTTGTATATCTTGGACTCGTATTGGACATGCTTAGTTGGAATGATCCTTGGACCCCACTCATGTATTGGATAATTTTCCATTGACATTATTTTTGGACATGACAAGGATTCCTTAGTATACTCTACCTTTGATATGACCCTTCACATTTTAATAAATTAATACATAGCAGGACCATTATATTTTTTATACATTTTATTACATTGAGATGATTATTTTGTTATATATGTTATTCTTAAAGATAACGCATTTATGGGAATTATTTTATTGTTTTTTGAGTACACATTAATAAATATTATTTTTATGTCTATAGCTACCCTTTTTTATGGGGTCTTCACATTAATTCATCGGGAGGCAACTTTATATAGACATGATCATAAATTATTGAAATTATTATTTTATTATTGTTCTACTTATGATAGACATCACAATACTTCTATTAGTATTATTCATATTGTACTTGTTATAGACATTGTTAGTGGTGGACTACTGAGTGTTATCCCACACCATGATTGAGCTATCATTGGGTATCTGAGCATACTTCATGGATGTAGATAAGGACCAGGGGAAGAACATAATGAATCATGTTTTACTTGACTATTATTTTGGCACATGATATAATATGACAAATCTAGTATCGTGATGCTATCCAGGGATAATTATATTTGGATATTCTATATTTTGATTCATTTATTTAAAAATGATGTATGTTTGAATGTATTTCTAACTATTTTTTATAGAGGAATGATAGGATCATCATATTTTACATTATACTCCATTTGGATTATTTATTATAGTAGAATTCTATTTGTTATATTCATTTTTTTGTTCTATTATTTGAAATTATTCCACTGCATGATTATTACTATTAACATAGTTCTATACTCAAACATTATGTTATAGTGTCCCTAAAGACACACCATAGGCCCTCACTGGAGTTTTATAGCCATTAGTGTAGTAGGGGGAACTAATGAGGATATGTGACTCAATGTCTTGGGGAACTATTTCATGCCACCTTGGTCGGGGATGTTAATAATATTTATATTCAATAATTTGGGGACCAATAAATTGTAATGCAAAATTAAAATGACTTGAAAGCCAAGGGAATCATTTAAAAAAATATACAGACAAAAACATGTTTTACAACAATAAATTAAAAAAACCATTTCATTATATTAATGAAATCTATATATCATATATATAATAAAATTTAAAAATAAAAATTTTATAGAAATAAATAATAATGAATCCAATTTGTCAAAAAAATGTACATTTTTTTAAAAACCGTTTTGGTGAATTATGTGCACTTATTTGAAAATTAATATTTGAAACATTGAATTAAATCATTTAAAAAAATCAAATTTTAAATAATAATCATTAAAATATATTAATGTAATTTATTGTGTATTTTTTGAATATATTATTTATTTAGTGAAAAATGAAATATATAGAATTTTATTAAAATAGTAACATTTAATGAAAATCAATTATAATATAAATTGTACTTCATGATGCATTTAAAATTAATATTATTAATACTATATATTTATTTATTAATCCAACATAGTTCATGGTAATTAATTTCGTATTTAATTTTTATATGAAAACACTTTATTAATTTGAATATTTTCTTATTGGTAAATCTATTTATCATCCCATTTTTGTGATCAATATTTAATTTAATTTCCCACTTATGTGGTTGATGTTTTGGAAAATTTATTCCATATTTGGAAAAAAAAATATTTATGTTATCAAATATTAACAAATTATATTTTAACAAAATAATTATTACAAACTATAAATATTAATTATTGTTCTTATGGTTGTAATGGTCTTAGAATGGCTTAAACTATATAAGTTAGGGGTAAAATAAAATTGAAACTTTTCCAAAACCCTTTAGATGGACATATATATTCCATACCAAACATTAGGTTATATAATTCCATGTCTTAATTATTTTTCTATTATTAAAAGTATGGGTAATCATTATTATTTTCGAATATACTCTAGATTTTCTCTCCCTCAATTATAATAAAACACCCTAACTACTCTCAGAAAAATATTTTTTCAGACATTCATTTCAAAAATGTGTTCATTAATTCCTTAATTATGTATGTATGCCTTAGTATTGTCGTAAGGAAAACCTAATAATCCTTTTGGTAAAAATGTAATAATGTTTTCCTATGAAGAGGTATGATCCCTAACGGAGGGCTTTGTTTTATATCTTCATACACCTCCTTCAATTATTGCTTTTACATTATTATATAATAATAACATTATATTCCATATAATTTTACATTATTATTTTTATGGAAGAACCATAATACTTATCTTATTTTATTAAATAGGACATGAATTAATCATTCAATTGTATGAGGGACTACCTCCTCACGATATGATATAATTATTTTTCATCGTAAACACTCTTGATTGGATATTATGATAGATTAAATGTTTAAATATATTATTTATGATATTCTTATACATCAAGAATTAAAATTCATCCTCTAACATACTACATCTAAACCCATTTAGAAATAATAATTTCTCTTATATTTACAATGGACTACCATATCTCGAACTGATGTATTATCCTTTTCAAATATATTACACATGGATGGTAGGAAGGGTTGGATAAATTATTATATAAGACATTTTTAACTTTATTGTACATAAAATAATTATGATATTAGATATACCTTCTAGCATTCCATTATACCTAGGATATGATGACATATCGCATGTGTATGGTGGACTACAACCTCACAAACCAATGTGATTCATTATTCACAATCACACTTCAATTAGGGTAATTAAGGTATTGTAACATCCCAAGTAAGTAATGAATAATAGATATTTTAAAGACCCGTAAATTTCAAGGAAATTTTTTTCTTAAATTTCTTTGGAATTTTTCAAGAGCGCAGCTTCTGACGGCACCTGATTCCGAGGCCCGGTGTGCCTGGAATCATGTTTCGAAGTTTGGCTCGGGTACGTTCAGTGAACGGACGAGCGGGTTTTTCTAACTATTGAACCGGTGCCCGGAATCGAATTCTGAGGGCACCGATGAAATCGTAGCGCCGGGTTTTGCCTAGAAATGCCTCTCCCGGAGTTGTGTTTGCTCAGGTGTGGTTTTTAAATTTTGGGACTTAAGGTTAAGAAATAAAATAAAGTTGTTACGACAACTTTATTTTTATTTCACTTGAAGCCACTTGAAAGCCACATTAAGCTGGTTAAGCTTAGTTGAAGCGGATAGGGTGCAACTGAAATATCCTATCCTCTTGATAGGATATTTGTGGGTGGGGCCCGCACGAGCCCCGCCGTTTCTTCCGCTAAGTAATGCACCCGCGAAAACCCGTCAAAGAAACTGAAAGTCAACTGACGCGGTTTCTTAGTTTCTTAACAGACCATTAAATTGGGCTGTTTCTTTCGTCCAATTAAATGGGCGGTTTCTTTGGTAAATTAATTCTTGGAATTAATTGTTCGTTTCCTTTTTTTTAATCGTTGCTTGTGCGTTAATAAAATAAGATTAATCTTATTTTATTTTGGGTGGAAGCTTGTGGCGTGGGGAGAATTTGGAGGAGAGCGTTCTTCTTCGGCGAAGAACGCGAAGAACGCCGGCCTCCGGCGAAGAACGCCGAAACTGCGGAAATCAACGACGCTTCTTCCGTGACGTTTCTTCTGCGACAATCGTTCCTTTCCAAGTGACGTTCTCCCTTCGGACGCACCTCGACGACAACGGAATCAACGGCGTTTCTCCAACGACGTTTCTTCCGCGACGATCGTCCTCTTCCGCGACGAACTCGCGAGCGACAACGCTTGAGGTAGGGGTTTTAAACCTTTTTAAAGTTGTTGATCTTTCCTTCGATCTTGAAGGTTCTTTTTTTTTGTCGGCCCTTGTTTCCGAATCTTTTTATTTATTTTTAAAAAGATTGTGATGTATTATCGTTCTAGAAAGGCCGATTGTTATCAATCTAATGCGAGGGGGGTCGGGCCGCACAAACACGGCCGAACCCCCCCCCCCCCCCCCTCCTTTATTCTTGTTGTTTCTTGCGGATGGAGCGAGATGGCGTGGTGCCGTCGCACCACGCGGGAATTGTACGGCAACTATTGAGCGGCGCCGTCGCGCCGTGCTGTGGAACGAAATCAAACAAGATCGACACGCCTTCGCGCCACGCCGAGAAGTCGATCAAGCACGCGACGTCGTCGCGCCGCGCCAAAGAGGCCGCAGATTAAATTAATTTTATTTTGTTCTTGAGCGCAGATTGACGGGCGACGACAAACGAGGCCGCAAGTTAATTTTGAGGCCTCCGCAGTGAAGGTCGGGTCCCGGGATGACCGTAGGCGCAGACGGGAAGCAAATCGGACCACCGGAGCGTCTCCGGTGGCCCGCGGAAGCCGGCGGCGGCGCGAGTCGCCGGCGCGGCGGCGCCGGCGGCCGGAGGCGGCGGCACCCCGCGGGTGTCCAGGGTGGCACCCCGCGGGTGTCCAGGGTGGCACCCCGCGGGTGCCGCGGGGTTGTCTGGCGACACCCCGCGGGTGTCCAGGGGGGCACCCCGCGGGTGCCGTGGGGTTGTCTGGCGACACCCCGCGGGTGTCCAGCGCGACACCCCGCGGGTGCCGCGGGGTTGTCAGGCGGCACCCCGCGGGTGTCCAGCGCGACACCCCGCGGGTGCCGCGGGGTTGTCAGGCGGCACCCCGCGGGTGTCCAGCGCGACACCCCGCGGGTGCCGCGGGGCTGTCAGGCGGCACCCCACGGGTGTCCAGTGCGACACCCCGCGGGTGCCGCGGGGTTGTCAGGCCGCTCGGTCGAGCCGAGCCGGACCGGCCCTGGCCGGGCGGGGCCGGGCCAACCGGGTCGGACCCGGTTCGGGCCGACCCAGGGGGGGTCGGGCCGGGTCGGCCCGGACCCGGACCCCCCCGTTTTCGGACCATTTCGGTCAAATTCACATATCTTGAGCTCCGGACGTCCGAATGATGTACCGTCAGCTTTGTTGAATTCCTCTCAGTGAGACGGAACTTTTGGCTTACTCTGCTCGAGGTATGGATTCCGACGGAGTACGGTCGGGTCGGTTCGTACACGAAACCAACCGGGCCCCTGGAACGAAAAAGCCAATAACTCACAGACCGGGCGTCCGATTGACGCGCCGTCTGTTTCGTTGACTTCCTCTTGATGAGACGGAACTTTTGACATACTCCGCCCGAGTTTTGGATGTAGTCGGAGTATGGCCGGATTGGATTGTACCTGAAATCCAACCGGGCCCCTGGAACGGAAAAGCTGATATCTTTCAGCCAGGACGTCCGTTCGACGAACCGTCAGCGGCGTTGGTGATCACGTTGAGAAACGGTCCCTATGTGCTTACCCTATGAGAGTTCGGGGTATAGTTGAGATATGGCCGGGTTTGGTTTGCTCACGAAACCAACCAGGCCCCGGGATGAAAAGGCTAATAACTCACAGACCGGGCGTTCGATTGACGCGACGTCTGTTGCGTTGAGACCCCTGTGACGAGGCGGACTTTTGTGACACTTCTTTGCGGGAACATGTGATACTTGGAGTATCGACCAGTAGCTCGTGGAGCGGACCCTCCCGGAGACGAGCGTGCAGAGTACGGAGACCGTGTAGCCGGCTGAGACCAGACGACTGCTTGACCGACTCGACTTGGAGTGAGTCGACTAGCCCAGTGGACGAAGCGCCCGGTATTTGGCGATAGACCCACGGCGGACGGAGCGCCCGGTAGTTGGCCGCAAACCCGCGGTACTCGACAGGAGGAGTACCTCTGTAGGCTATTGGGGGGAGCGCCTGGTATTTGGCGACAGACCCACAGCGGACGGAGCGCCCGGTAGTTGGCCGCAGACCCGCGGTACTCGACAGGAGGAGTACCTCAGCAGTCTTAGGTTAGTGAGCAGTACCTCGGAGTCGTGACAGGACCACTGTACACTCCAGAGACGGAGCTCTTCAGCAGTTACGGTTTCGATAATGAAAATCCTGGTTTGAGCTGAGTCAATGAATCTTTGCGTTTCCTCATGATTGAGATGGGTCGCTTGATAACTTAGGTATATGTATGGGCATATACCTGGGTGATGGTTATCCGTTGATTTCATGATTTTTTTTGTGTATCCTTGTGATTGGATGGGTTACTTGATGACTTAGGTATATGTATGGGCATATACCTAAGTAGAGTCTGATGTTACTTCGTGATTGCTGTCTTTACTTTGTGGATATCCAAGTTGGATTTAGTGAGACCTTAAGGGTCTCGGGGTCCCTACTGAGTAGCTTATACTCACCCCTGCACGGGCTATGCCCGCACTTCGTTGTGTTGGTTGCAGACGACGGACAGCGCAGATCGCAGTTGAGGCTTGCGGAGCAGGTCGGTACCCGGAGGAGGACCACTGGGCGGACGTACCCGGAGTAGACGACGGGACCTGAGGAGTAGAGGAGCTATCTGTACCTACCCTTCAGGTAGGATCCGTGTTGGACGATCCAGGAGCTGAGCCATCTGTACCTACCCTTCAGGTAGGAATCGAGGAGGACGACCCAGGAGCCGCTTCGTTCTTCCAGCTGCTGTTTTTCCCTTTCGAGTTGTACTTTACAGTTGGGCTTGTATTTCCGGCCCTTTTACTTTTCTTCGCTTGTGTTTACTTTTCCGCTTGCTTACTCTATGGTGTTTGTTTGCTTTTGTAATGGCAATGCCTTCCCAGTTATCGGGATTTACGCCATTGGTGCTAGTCGCCAGCCCCTGGCCTATGGAAGGCGGGCTTGGGGTAGTCACGGCACGGGCCCCGAGGTCGGGTCGTGACAGATTGGTATCAGAGGTGGTCGGTTCTACCGTAGACTCTGATGTTTCCTTTTCTGTGAAGCAATAGTGTTAAGAGTACCGAGTATGGTTTTCAGTTCAGGGAGTCCAGTGTTGGTGAGGGCGGCCGACGTATCCATACACCAGGACCCTGACAACTGAATTCCGACTTTGTGCACGAAAACACTGATTGCGTGTGTGTTTCCAAAGTTTAAAAATGTCAGCTCAAACCAGGTCAGCTCACCAGGTTTAATCGTTGACCGTGTTACGATGTTTCTTTCAGGATGCCTTTTCTCGGACGAACAGCTTTAGCCCAGAGGGATGTGCGTACTGACAGCCTGCCGACCGACGAGGCTTCGGTTCAGGGCCCTCTTGCAGTCGAGGCACCAGCAGAGGCACCAGCGGTACTACCATACGTTGGGCCACCGATGCCACCAGCCCCAACGGTAGGCGATGCACGCTACTTGAGAGCGCTGCACGAGTTCCAGCGCCAGAGGCCACCCAGGTTCCAGGGAGAGACGGACCCGCAGGCGGCTGAGGTTTGGCTGGAGGCTGTGGTGGGAGTCTTCAGGCTAGTGGGGACGCCAGCAGACTTTATGGCGATCTTTGCGGCTAGCCTTCTTCAGGCAGCAGCAGGCAGGTGGTGGAGCCACTTGTTCCAGTTTTGCCGTGGGATGGCCTTCTCTTGGGAATACTTCGAGACCTCCTTCAGGTTGGAGTATGTGCCAGTAGCTCTACACCCCGAGCGTGTTAGGGAGCTGCTGCCTTTGTCGCGTGCTTCTCGATCAGAAGCCGAGTCATCTGTGGGCAGTAGACAGATAATGCAGAGGCCCAGAAAGACCAGACCAGCAGTTAGACGGTCTCGGGTTTTACGACCGGTGGTGCGGGGCAGCCGGGGTGGGGCCAGAGCTAGGCGTGCCAGAAGCAGACTGTGTTACTCTTGCGGCGGAAAGGGTCACCTGGCACGTGACTGTCCGACGCCTCGTACAGATGATGCGCAGGTTTTGGAGGAGCCACTGAGGCAGAGGCAGTGTTGAGCGCTTGAGCAACAGCCGAGCAGTGGACGGGAGCGGAACTAGTGGATGCGTCCCTTGTACTTCTAGTTCCTTTATGCTGTTGTATTCGTGTCTTTGTATTATGAGCTGCAATAATAAAGAAGACACTTATCTCTTTGATGTTCACTTCCCTGTCCTTTGTTTGGTTAATACTGAGTGGTCCCTGTTAAAAAAAACTGTTGACTTGACCCTCACTTTCGAGATTTCTACTGGAGGAGACCCAGTGACCTCACACTGATGCCGACAGTGTGACTCGACCCTTGGAGGCGAGAGTGACAGTTGGATCTCTCAGTAGTTACGTCGAGGCCTTACGACGTCATCCACGGCATGAATGCGAAATTTATGTTAGGATTGATTGTATTAGGCAATGGGCGTGGTTCATCCAGGGGATGAGACCGAGTTTCTCTTTTTGGCAAAGGAGAAATTTTAGCAGCTCTTTCAGATCGCAGGCAAAGAAGGTGCAGATCATCCAGGAGCGGATGAAGACTGCACAATGCAAGAAGCAGGGAACCGACTCCAGTCTTAGAGACTCGAGCGTGTTAAATGTTTAAAGATGGGGAAGCTTAAAGGACAGATGAATCTGCGGAGTAGCAGACGTGGAAGTGGGGCCTTGAGAGCAGCAGGTGGTGGTGTACATCTCAACATGTTACAACCACCCGCCTTTGAAATCCCCGCCAGGCTCAGGGAGCAGGAGGGATGGGAAGGAGAGTAGCTGCATGCGGTCAAGTAGTGTGACCCAGGGGCTCTAAGAATGATTCGGGGTACGGGCTATGTCTACTATGAGCTGCCATATCTTTAGACATAGGTACCAATCATTCTTTCCTTCCACGAATCTTTTCCCAGACCTAGAGGTTCCGGGTAAGCCGTTGACTTGACCCTCACGTCTGGAGATACCTTTGGGAGGAGACTCGATAATCACACTTACGCCGACAGTGTGATCTGACCACGAGGCGAGAGTTTCGGTTGGAATCTCTTGGTGGCAGCGTCGAGGCCTTGCGACGTTGGTCTGGTTATGGATCGAATTCACAGATCATACCCAGGATGACTGTTTTAGGAAAAAAGGTTTTGGTTTATCTACAACGTTGGGATAGGTTTTCCTTGGTCGGCGAAAAGGAAACCCTGGGCATCTCAAGATAAACTCATGCACAGGAGGGTGTAGCCGATCATTCTTGGGTCGACCCACCATACCTTCGTGGCAGTAGGTGTTTTGAGTTTCAGTTCTAATCAGGAAGTAAAGGCCTCTGGAGTTTGAGGGTGGCAGACCAAGTTCTTATACGGGTCTCACCTCGACGAGGTTTATGGAGTTGTAGCTGAGGTGACAAGTTACATCCGATGTTCGACGGAACTTCTGGTCTTTAACAGGGTAGGCGAGGAGGTTTACCGCTTGACCCTACCACCTCAGTTGCACCGGGTGCATAATGTCATCCATGTGTCTCAGATGAGGAGATACGTGCTTGTTCCATCCCACGTCATCGACCACAGGGGGGTTGGACGTCAATGACAGGGCGACCTTTTCGGAGGTTCAGTAGAGATCGAGGATCGAGAAGAGCAGGTTCTGCGTAGACGGACGATTCCTCTGGTGTGCTTCTCCGGTAGCACGAGAACCTCCAGGTGAGCACATGGGAGCGTAAGGCTCAGATGCGTGCTCAGTACCGCTTTGTTTTCCTTAGTGTGGGTTGAAGCTTTACGGGGACGTAAAGCCCTGTGGTGGGAGTAATGTAAAGACCCGTAAATTTCAAGGAATTTTTTTTCTTAAATTTCTTTGGAATTTTTCAAGAGCGCAGCTTCTGACGGCACCTGATTTTGAGGCCCGTTGTGCCTGGAATCATGTTTCTAAGTTTGGCTCGGGTACGTTCAGTGAACGGACGAGCGGGTTTTTCTAACTTTTGAACCGGTGCCCGGAATCGAATTCTGAGGGCACCGATGAAATCGCAGCGCCGGGTTTTGCCTAGAAACGCCTCTCCCGGAGTTACGTTTGCTCAGGTGTGGTATTTAAATTTTGGGACTTAAGGTTAAGAAATAAAATAAAGTTGTTACGACAACTTTATTTTTATTTCACTTGAAGCCACTTGAAAGCCACATTAAGCTGGTTAAGCTTAGTTGAAGCGGATAGGGTGCAACTGAAATATCCTATCCTCTTGATAGGATATTTGTGGGTGGGGCCCGCACGAGCCCCGCCGTTTCTTCCGCTAAGTAACGCACCCGCGAAAACCCGTCAAAGAAACTGAAAGTCAACTGACGCGGTTTCTTAGTTTCTTAACAGACCATTAAATTGGGCTGTTTCTTTCGTCAACTTAATTGGGCGGTTTCTTTGGTAAATTAATTCTTGGAATTAATTGTTCGTTTCCTTTTTTTTAATCGTTGCTTGTGCGTTAATAAAATAAGATTACTCTTATTTTATTTTGGGTGGAAGCTTGTGGCGTGGGGAGAATTTGGAGGAGAGCGTTCTTCTTCGGCGAAGAACGCGAAGAACGCCGGCCTCCGGCGAAGAACGCCGAAACCGCGGAAATCAACGACGCTTCTTCCGCGACGTTTCTTCCGCGACAATCGTTCCTTTCCAAGCGACGTTCTCCCTTGGGACGCACCTCGACGACAACGGAATCAACGACGTTTCTCCGGCGACGTTTCTTCCGCGACGATCTTCCTCTTCCGCGACGAACTCGCGAGCGACAACGCTTGAGGTAGGGGTTTTAAACCTTTTTAAAGTTGTTGATCTTTCCTTCGATCTTGAAGGTTCTTTTTTTTTGTCGGCCCTTGTTTCTGAATCTTTTTATTTATTTTTAAAAAGATTGTGATGGATTATCATTCTAGAAAGGCCGATTGTTATTAATCTAATGCGAGGGGGGTCGGGCCGCACAAACACGGCCGAACCCCCCCCCCCCCTCTCCTTTATTCTTGTTGTTTCTTGCGGATGGAGCGAGATGGCGTGGTGCCGTCGCACCACGCGGGAATCGTACGGCAACTATTGAGCGGCGCCGTCGCGCCGCGCTGTGGAACGAAATCAAACAAGATCGAGACGCCTTCGCGCCACGCCGAGAAGTCGATCAAGCACGCGACGTCATCGCGCCGCGCCAAAGAGGCCGCAGATTAAATTAATTTTATTTTGTTCTTGAGCGCAGATTGACGGGCGACGACAAACGAGGCCGCAAGTTAATTTTGAGGCCTCCGCAGTGAAGGTCGGGTCCCGGGATGACCGTAGGCGCAGACGGGAAGCAAATCGGACCACCGGAGCGTCTCCGGTGGCCCGCGGAAGCCGGCGGCGGCGCGGCGGCGCCGGCGGCCGGAGGCGGCGGCACCCCGCGGGTGTCCAGGTTGGCACCCCGCGGGTGCCGCGGGGTTGTCTGGCGACACCCCGCGGGTGTCCAGGGGGGCACCCCGCGGGTGCCGCGGGGTTGTCTGGCGACACCCCGCGGGTGTCCAGCGCGACACCCCGCGGGTGTCCAGCGCGACACCCCGCAGGTGTCCAGCGCGACACACCACGGGTGCCGCGTGGTTGTCAGGCGGCACCCCGCGGGTGTCCAGCGCGACACCCCGCGGGTGCCGCGGGGTTGTCAGGCGGCACCCCGCGGGTGTCCAGCGCGACACCCCGCGGGTGCCGCGGGGTTGTCAGGCGGCACCCCGCGGGTGTCCAGTGCGACACCCCGCGGGTGCCCCGGGGTTGTCAGGCGCCACCCCGCGGGTGTCCAGCGCGACACCCCGTCGGTGCCGCGGGGCTGTCAGGCGGCACCCCGCGGGTGTCCAGCGCGACACCCCGCGGGTGCCGCGGGGTTGTCAGGCCGCTCGGCCGAGCCGAGCCGGACCGGCCCTGGCCGGGCGGGGCCGGGCCAACCGGGTCGGACCCGGTTCGGGCCGACCCAGGGGGGTCGGGCCGGGTGGGCCCGGACCCGGACCCCCCCCGTTTTCGGACCATTTCGGTCAAATTCACATATCTTGAGCTCCGGACGTCGGAATGACGTACCGTCAGCTTTGTTGAATTCCTCTCAGTGAGACGGAACTTTTGGCTTACTCTGCTCGAGGTTTGGATGCCGACGGAGTACGGTCGGGTCGGTTCGTACACGAAACCAACCGGGCCCCTAGAACGAAAAGGCCAATAACTCACAGACCGGGCGTCCGATTGACGCGCCGTCTGTTTCGTTGACTTCCTCTTGATGAGACGGAACTTTTGACATACTCCGCCCGAGTTTTGGATGTAGTCGGAGTATGGCCGGATTGAATTGTACCCGAAATCCAACCGGGCCCCTGGAACGGAAAAGCTGATATCTTTCAGCCAGGACGTCCGTTCGACGAACCGTCAGCGGCGTTGGTGATCACGTTGAGAAACGGTCCCTATGTGCTTACCCTATGAGAGTTCGGGGTACAGTTGAGATATGGCCAGGTTTGGTTTGCTCACGAAACCAACCAGGCCCCGGGACGAAAAGGCTAATAACTCACAGACCGGGCGTCCGATTGACGCGCCGTCTATTGCGTTGAGACCCCTGTGACGAGGCGGACTTTTGTGACACTTATTTGTGGGACCTTGTGATACTTGGAGTATCGACCAGTAGCTCGTGGAGCGGACCCTCCCGGAGACGAGCATGCAGAGTACGGAGACCGTGTAGCCGGCTGAGACCTGACGACTGCTTGACCGACTCGACTTGGAGTGAGTCGACTAGCCCAGTGGACGAAGCGCCCGGTATTTGGCGATAGACCCACGGCGGACGGAGCGCCCGGTAGTTGGCCGCAAACCTGCGGTACTCGACAGGAGGAGTACCTCTGTAGGCTATTGGGGGGAGCGCCCAGTATTTGGCGATAGACCCACAGCGGACGGAGCGCCCGGTAGTTGGCCGCAGACTCGCGGTACTCGACAGGAGGAGTACCTCAGCAGTCTTAGGTTAGTGAGCAGTACCTCAGAGTCGTGACAGGACCACTATACACTCCAGAGACGGAGCTCTTCAGCAGTTACGGTTTCGATAATGAAAATCCTGGTTTGAGCTGAGTCAATGAATCTTTGCGTTTCCTCATGATTGAGATGGGTCGCTTGATAACTTAGGTATATGTATGGGCATATACCTGTGTGATGGTTATCCGTTGATTTCATGATTTTTTTTGTGTATCCTTGTGATTGGATGGGTTACTTGATGACTTAGGTATATGTATAGGCATATACCTAAGTAGAGTCTGATGTTACTTCGTGATTGCTGTATTTACTTTGTGGATATCCATGTTGGATTTAGTGAGACCTTAAGGGTCTCGGGGTCCCTACTGAGTAGCTTATACTCACCCCTGCACGGGCTATGCCCGCACTTCGTTGTGTTGGTTGCAGACGACGGACAGCGCAGATCGCAGTTGAGGCTTGCGGAGCAGGTCGGTACCCGGAGGAGGACCACTGGGCGGACGTACCCGGAGTAGACGACGGGACCCGAGGAGTAGAGGAGCTATCTGTACCTATCCTTCAGGTAGGATCCGTGGGGGACGATCCAGGAGCTGAGCCATCTGTACCTACCCTTCAGGTAGGAATCGAGGAGGACGACCCAGGAGCCGCTTCGTTCTTCCAGCTGCTGTTTTTCCCTTTCGAGTTGTACTTTACAGTTGGGCTTGTATTTCTGGCCCTTTTACTTTTCTTCGCTTGTGTTTACTTTTCCGCTTGATTACTCTGTGGTGTTTGTTTGCTTTTGTAATGGCAATTCCTTCCCAGTTATCGGGATTTACGCCATTGGTGCTAGTCGCCAGCCCCTGGCCTATGGAAGGCGGGCTTGGGGTAGTCACGGCACGGGCCCCGAGGTCGGGTCGTGACAGATATAGTTATCTATGTCTATTTATGAATTAGATAGTGTTTTAGAGGCTTAAAATGAGAATAAATCCAACCTAAAGCATGAAATACTCTATTATTTTTAAAAGATTATTTTACCACCTTTTGATGGCGAACCATTTTTAAATCGATATTTTGATAATTTTATAAGCTATAATTGTCAAAATAGAGTTATTATTTATGATTGGGACATTGAAATTTACATTGTATAAATTTCTGGTATTTTTCTTATAATGTTCATTTTTTAATGAATAGTGAAAAATGTTGTATTTTAATTCAAAACCTCTTTTTAATATAATTTATTTGTATTATTAGATTATCATTTGAATTGGTTTTAATGTTAAATTATAATATATTTTTACCATTTAATACAATAGTGGTCGTTTGAATTAATTTCACTTTGAAATTGGACTTAAACTAGTGTCAATCTTTTGATATATATTGTTTCATAAAAACATGTTATTTGTTCGGACAGTTGGAATTAATTTTTAAATTAATTATTGTAACTTATATGTTTTGAATTTTTTAAAATAGACATCATTTTTGAATTCAGAATATCAAATATAGCTTAGGGTGAAGTTTTGGTATTTTTCTGAAAAAACTTGAATTTTTGATGAATAGTTAAACCACTAAGTGATACTTAAAAAACTGATTTTTCGTTTAAATGAAATTTTACCACCTCTGTGTTTTGAATTTCAAAAATATGAAATAAATTGTTGTCATTATGAATTAAAATGTGGTTCAATTGGATTAAAATAATTTTTTGGTGAATAGTATCTTTTATGTTTTAATTGCGATTAGAGGTAATTAGTATAGTTTAAGGTAAAAATAATGTTTTAATAATATGAAATGACCTTGACAGATGTCATACCCTTATTGG
Source organism: Viscum album (assembly GCA_963277665.1). Classification (NCBI taxonomy): domain Eukaryota; kingdom Viridiplantae; phylum Streptophyta; class Magnoliopsida; order Santalales; family Viscaceae; genus Viscum; species Viscum album. The sequence goes on from OY728145.1 coordinate 1,647,419,542, forward strand.
ACGTTTCATGGCAGAAAAATACAACCCATGGGTCGATTTATGGGACCCCATGGAGCCACATGGGTATGATAATGACATTAATTTCTTTTATTTAACGTAAAAGTAAAAATGACACAAACTTGTATTGTTTTACTAGAACAATTTTTACATGGGGTTATACAAGTCATATGTTTATCTATAAATAGTAATTTTAAAGCTAAAACGATTTCCTACATCATAGTATTTTGTTTCTAATTTTTGGACATTAAATAAATTAAATTATTTATGACATCATGATGATGCAGTGATTACCTCATTATTTAACAATTTAAATAAGATGAAAAGATAATGTGACACCTAAGGCCTAAACATTTAAAAAACCTATTGTATGAGTATATTCAGAACACTTATCACCTTAGCCTCATAATACAACAATTTATTACCTTTAAAATCTGATACTCATTTGAAAATAAAGTAACATTTTATACCTTTCCAAGAGTGCCCCTCCTCTCCTCTTATAAAAGGCCCCCACCTCTACCTCCTTACCCACACCTCTCAAGCCTTTTTCTCGGCCAATATCTGTTCATTTTGTCTCTCCACATCCCTATACTCATCCTAGAAGCCTTACCTTAGGCAGGAAGCTCTTCAAGAAACCCTTTTGGTTCAAACCAAAAGGAGTTACCGGATTTTAAGGTAATGTCCTCTCTTGTTTTATTTTGTTTTATTTGGTTTCTCCAACCCCATAAAATCTTTTTATTAATTTCTTTTGTAACCACTCCAGTATCTTCAATATAATTGGATTTTTTTATAAGAATGATTCCAGCTACACTTACTTGCACCTACATCAAATCGTTAAAGAACATGCTGTTTCTGTGGATGGTGAATTTCTGCCTCATGAAATGATGATTGTTCAATATTATTTTAACACCTTAAAATGTGGACATAAAGATGTAGCTATATTTATAAATTATATATAATATGTTTATTTTTTCCTTAAGCTTCTGTAATATTCATTTATGGCATACCTTTATGGTTTTCATTACGGGTAAACACGATATCTTCATTTTAGGAAGTGCGGACTACCGCCCCCTCAAAGTGATTTGATTCGTTAATACCATATGTGGTACGTATAAAGGATAGATTTAATGATATTATATATAATACCATACTAGAAGTATTATAAAAGTATGTATCATTATGTTTTAATACCATTATATATGAAATAGAAATGGATGTAGAGTTCATGTGTACGTACGGCTTACCGTCTCCATGAACGGTGGATTTCATTTCTTACCTCTAAATGTTACGTAATAATATAAATTCATGTATATAATGGATATATATGATATATAAATAATGAATATAATTTTGGATATAATGGATATTTTACAACATGAAAAACTTGTAATTACAAGAAGTTTATTTTTGACTCAAGTGCCCAGGATCGACAAAACGACCATTATTATCCTAAATGATTACATAGTGTTCATGGCATGGTAATAAGTGATATAAAAGGAATAATAAACTTGGAAAAGGTTCTTAAGAAATTATAAATTAACTCAAGTTTATTATTTAGGAGGTTAAATAACGATCGAGTCCAGTCGGACATGAGGTAAGGGAATCTGTCTCAATCTCCTTTCATTGAGGCATATTTTGTTTTATACACAACTTTATTATATACGGTGTATAAACCCCTTTAACTTTTAAGATTATTCAAAATAAGTCTTTTTATATGAATCATTTACTAAATGACAAAAGGCAATGTTTTTATTGTCGTACATATGCGGCGACAACGACTTCTCCGCCGTCATGAACATTATTTGAGTTTCAGATTCCTCTACAAGCCATAACGTTTTTTGAATGAAAAATAAATACCATTTTTTACTTTTCTTTTATTTTGGTATTGATAATGGTTTTCATAATGTTTTTATATCGATGTGTTGTATTGATATCTTGTGATTGAAAAGAGGAAATGTTATTTTTCCTTTATGCATGTTTTATGTGATACGATTATGTTATGGTTCGTGGGCATTGTTATGAAGATAGTGGTTCCGTGATAAACTAAGGGTGGGTGAGCCCGATATAGCTCTCCAACGCATTGGGTAACATGAAGGAGTTAAACGTTAAAGTCTCTCTGAAGATATTTAGAGAATATACTGTGATGGGTATTCCAAATGTAACCAAGAGGATTACTCCCTACGTAAGAATGTTATGAATGCCTCAAGTTACATTTATGTCTTATTATTTCTATGATTTATTCATGATTTGATGAGGTATGTGAAAGTGGTTATGTTTTATGGGAAAAGTATGATTTCATTCTTATCTATATATGTACTCATGTTTCCTTTCCATATTTTTTTATAACCCTTACTGATCTTTTAATGCTCATAACATGTTTTCGAAAAAAATTTCACAGGTCAAGGGAATGGAACCTGATATGATGATAGTTTCAAGGAAGTGTCAAGAAAGAATCCATGTTTTATTATAAATATGTTTCCATTGATGGGAAAAATGAATACTATCTTTTATTTTAACCACTTTTTTTAAATGTGGTATGTAATGCATGTTGTATGATATAATTCTCTAAAGCTCTAACCCTGAAAAGATCCTCAAGGTGTATTCTTGAAATATCTCAAAATTAAGTAATGTTTAAGGTTGGGGCCTTATAGTTTGTATCAGAGGTCGGTTTATATAACTTTAGAAGTTAGAATTCTATTAAATGATTATCCAAAAATATTTTTTTATGGTAAAATTAAAATTGTATAGCATTTGAAAACTACCACGTTGCTTCATATAAGACATATTTGTTCAGAATGGTTTTCCTTAGAGGAAAAAGAAAAGATTTTCTGGGAAGGCATACATAGGGAAATGACCTTTCAAATCAGTATCCCTTGATGGTCAGAATCAGAACTAAATAGTTTGTTGCAGTGATGGCTCAGTTGACTCAGGTGAAAAATGTTAGTGGTTTGTATTAATGATATTTTGGTGTTTTATAAAATTAAAGAGGAGAATGAAAGACATTTAAGGGTTATTTTTCAAACCCTAAAAGAAAAGAAATTTTATGGGAAATTTAGAAAGTGTGAGTTTTGTTTGCAAAAAATGTTTTTTTCTTGGTCACATTGTTTCTAAAGATGGGATAACTATTAATCATACACAAACAAAGGTTGTTGATGAATGGCCAAGACCCACAAATGTAACTTAGATTCATAGCTTCCTTGGTTTGGCAGGCTATTACCGAAGGTTTGTTAGAAATGTTTCACGGTTATCTCGTCCAATGACTAAGAATACTCAGAAGGGTGTTAAGTTTATCTGGACAAAAGAATGTGATGATTGTTTTCAAGAATTGAAAAGAAGATTGGTGAATTCTCCAGTTTTGGCACTACCTTCCTTGAATGGGGAGTTTGTTATCTACAGTGATGCTTCATTGAAAGGACATGGTTGTGTCCTAATGCAGAATGATAAGGTAATTGCTTATACTTCACGACAGTTGAATACTCATGAGGTAAATTACCCTACACATGATTTGGAATTAGCTACTGTTGTTTTCACTTTAAAAATTTGGAGGCATAATTTTTATGGAGTAAAGTGTGAAATATATACTGATCACAAATGTTTAAAGTATATATTCACTCAAAAAGAACTGAACATGAGACAGAGGAGATGGCTAGAATTAATCAAGGATTATGATTGTACAATTCATTACCATCCAGGAAAATAAAATAAAGTGGTTGATGCTTTGAGTCGAAAAAGTAATGCTTCATTAACAATGTTGCGTTTGGAACATGATCCTTTGGTTAAGGATTTGATGAGATTTGGAATAAAAGTTGTTGGTGCAGGATGTCCTTCTGTTTTGTTTCATGTATCAGTGAAATCTTCTCTATCAGACAGAATCAAGCAAGAACAGAAGAAAGACAGTGAGTTGCAGAAAAAGGTAGAGTTGGTTAAGAAGGGTAAGTTTCCTGAATTTAATATTGATAAAGATTGTGTTATGAGATTTGGGAGAGATTGTGTGTGCCTTGTGATTCACAGTTGAAGAGAGAGTTGTTATGTGAAACTCATAGTTCTTTGTTTTCAGTTCATCCATGAAGTACTAATATGTATAGAGATCTTCGAAAGTATTACTTGTGGGATGGAATGAAAAGGGATATTGTTGATTTTATTGTGAAGTGTTTGGCTTGTCAACAGGTAAAATCAGAGCGGTAGTTACCCAAAGGGATGCTTCAGTATTTATCAGTACCAGAGTGGAAATGGGAGAATATATCCAAGGACTTCATTGTGGGATTGTCGAAGAAACGTCAAGGAAATAATAAAATACGGGTTATTATTGATCTCTTGAGTAAATATACTCATTTCCATGCTATACAATATAATTTTTCCCTAGATCAACTTTCTCGTTTGTATCTTAAAGAGATAGTCAGGTTACATGGAGTTCCCTTCTCCATTATATCTGATCGTGATCCCAGATTTACTTCTAACTTTTGGAAAGTCCATGAAGAGTCATTGGGTACAGAATTAAATTTTAGTACAGCTTTTCATCCTCAATCAGATGGGCAGTCAGAACGAAAAATTCAGACTTTGAAAGATATGCTACGTGCTTGTTCGATGGATATTCAAGGAAGTTGGGACCAATATCTTTATTTTGTTGAATTTTCATATAATAACAGTTTTCATTCCAGTATACAGATGGCACCGTTTGAGGTGTTATATGGGAAGCGGTGTCGAACTCCAGCTTTTTGGGATGAAGTGGGTGAAAGGAAGCTGATAGGACCATAATTGGTAGAAGAGATGGCAGAAAAAGTTTATTTAACTCAGAAACACATGAGAACAGCTCAGAGCAGGTAGAAGAGTTATGCAGATAAATAGAGGAAGGATCTATCTTTCGTGGTAGGTGATCTTGTTTTTCTCAAAAGTTTCACCGTGGATAAGTGTGATGCGATTTGGTAAGAAAGGAAAGATGATTCCAAGGTTCATTGGACCATATGAAATTCTGGAGAGAGTTGGATCAGTTTCTTACCGAGTGGCTTTACCTCTGAGTTTATCTCTCGTACACAAAGTTTTTCATGTTTCGATGTTGAGAAAGTATATGCCAGATCCATCTCATATTTTGAGCCCAGAGGTAGTTCAGTTGGTAGAGAACCTCTCTTATGAAGAACAACCAATCCATATTCTTGACCGAAGGGAGAAAGTGTTTAAAAATAAGGTAATTCACCAGGTAAAGGTTTTGTGGAAAAACCATATTGTTGAAGCGGCAATGTGGGAATCTAAAAATGCTAAGAGGGATAAATACCCCCACTTATTCGGTAAGTAAATAAATTGCGGGGATGAAATTTTCTAAAGGGGGAAGGATGTAACATCCCAAGTAAGTAATTAATAATATATATTGTTATCTATGTATATTTATGAATTAGATTGTGTTTTAGAGGCTTAATATGGGAATAAATCCATCCTAAAGCATGAAATACTCTAATATTTTTGAAAGAATGTTTTACCTCCTTTTGATGGAGAACCATTTTTAAATCTATATTTTGACAATTTTATAAGATATATTTGTGAAAATAAAATTATTATTTATGATTGGGACATTGAAATTTAATTTGGATAAATTTCTGGTATTTTTCTGAAAATGTTCATTTTTTTAATGTATAGTGAAAAATGTTGTATTTTAATTTAAAACCTTGTTTTAATATAATTTATTTGTATGATTAGATTATATTTTTAATTGGTTTTAAAGTGAAATTAGAATATATTTTTAACACTTAATCCAATAGTGGTCGTTGGAATTAATTTCACTTTAAAATTGGACTTAATCTAGTGTCAATCTTTTGATATATATTGTTTCATAAAAACATGTTATTTGTTCTGATAGCGGGAATTAATTATTAAATTGATTATTGTAACTTATATGTTTTGAATTTTTTAAAATGGACATCATTTTTTAATTCAGAATATCAAATATAGCTCAGGGTGAAGTTTTGGGTATTTTTCTGAAAAACACCAATTTTTGATGAATAGTGAAACCACTATGTGTTACTTAAAAAACTGATTTTTCGTTTAAATGAAATTTTACCACATATGTGTTTTGAACATAAAAATCCAACATAAATGGTTTTCATTAATAATTAATATGTGGTTCAATGGGATTAACATAATTTTTTAGTGAATAATAACATATAAGTTTTAATCGCTATTAGAGGTAATTAGTGTAGTTTAAGGTAAAAATAATGTTTTAATAATATGAAATGACCTTGATAATGTTCAACCCATATTGGATGTGTCATGGAAGATCAAGACAAACCATGGGTCTATTTTGGGGACCCCATGGAGCCACTTGGGTAAGATAATGACATTAATTCCTTTAATTTAAAGTAAAAGTAAAAAATGACACAAACATGTATTGTTTTACTAACACAATTTTTGCATGGGGTTATACAAGTCAGATTTTTGACTATAAGTAGTAATCGGAAAGATAAAAAAATTTCATACATCATAGTAGTTTTTCTATAATTTATAGAGATTAAATAAATTAATTTTTTTATGACATCATGATGATGTACCGATTACCTCATTATTTTACAATTTAAATAAAATGAAACGATAATGTAAAATCTAAGGCCTACACATGTTAAAAACCTATTGGATGAGTATATTTCGAACCCTTATCTAATTATCCTAAAAATACATCAATTTGGGACCTTTAAAATCCGAAACTCAATTGAAAATAAAGTAACATTCTATACCATTCCAAGAGTGCCCCTCCTCTCCTCTTATAAAAGGACCCCACCTATACCTCCTTACCCACACCTCTCAAGCCTTTGGATCGGTAAAGATCTGATCATTTTTTCTCTACACATCCCTATACTCATCCTATAAGCCTTACCTTAGGCAGTAAGATCTTCAGGAAACCCTTTTGGTTCAAACCAAAGGGAGTTACCCAATTTTAAGGTAATGTCTTCTCTTGTGTTCTTTTGTTTTATTTTGCTTCTACAACCCCCTAAACTCTTTTTATTAATTTATTTTGTAAAAAATACAGTATCATCAATATACTAGTATGTTTTTATAATAAGTATTCTAGCTACACTTACACACACCTACATCTAATGGTTAAAGAAGATATTATTTCTGTGGATGGTGAATTTCTGCCTTACGAAACGATGATTGTTCAACAATCTTTTAACACTTTCAAATGTGGCCATTAAGATGTCACTATATTTATATATGATATATAATATGTTTATGTTTTCCTTAAGCTTCTGTATTTTTCATTTATGGAATACCTTTATGGTTTCCATTGTGGGTAAATGCGATATCTTCATTTTAGGAAGTGCAGACTACCGCCCCCTCAAAGTGATTTGATTCGTTAATACCATATGTGGTATGTATAATGGATAGATTTAATGATATTTTATACAATACCATACTATAATTATAATACTATTATGTATCATTATATATTAATTCCATTAGATATAAAATAGAAATGGAAGTAGCGTTCATGCGTACTTATGGCATACCGTCTCCATGAACGGTGCATTTCATTTCTTACCTCTAAATGTTATATAATATTATAAATGCATGTATATAATGTATATATATTAATTATATGATATCTACATAAGGAATATAGTTTTGGATATAATGGATATTTTACCACATGAACAACTTGTAATTACAAGAAGTTTATTTTTGACTCAAGTGCCCAGGGTCGACAAAATGACCATTATTATCCAAAATAATTACATAGTGTTCATGACATGGTAATAAGTGATATAAAAGGAATAATAAACTTGGAAAAGGTTCTTAAGAAAGTACAAATTAAATCGTGTCTATTATTCAGGAGGTTAAAGAACGACCGAGTCAAGTCGGACACGAGGTAAGGGAATTCGTCTAAATCTCCTTTCATTGAGGCATATTTTGTTTTATACACAACTTTCATTTATACGGTGTATAAACCCCATTGAATTTTACGATTATTCAAAAGGAATATTCTTATACGAAGTGTTTACTAAATGATAAAAGGGAATGTTTTTTTGTTGTACGTATGCGGAGACAATGACTTCTCCGCCTCCATGACCATTATTTGAGTTTCGGCTTCCTCTACAAGCCATAACTTTTTTTGAATGAAAAATAAATACCATGTTTTACTTTTCTATTATTTTGGTATTGAAAATGGTTTTCATAATGTTTTTATATCAATGTGTTGTATTGATATCCTGTGATTGAAAAGTGGAAATGTTATGTTTCCTTTATTCAAGTTTTATGTGATACGATTATGTTATGGTTCATGGGAATTGTTATGAAGACGTGTGGTTCCGTGATAAACTAAGGGTGGATGAGCCCGATATAGCTCTCCAAAGGATTGGGTAACGCGAAGGAGTTAAATGTTAGGGTTTCTCTGAAGAGATTTAGGGAATATATTGTGATGGGTATTCCAAACGTAACCAAGAGGGTTACTCCCTATGTAAGAAAGTTATGAATGCCTCAAGTTACCTTTATCTCTTATGATTTCTATGATTTATTCATGATTTGACGAGGTATTCTAAAGTGCTTATGTTTTATGGGAAAATTATGATTTCATTCTTATGTATATATGTACTCATGTTTCCTTTCCATATTTTTTTATAACCCTTAAGGAGATTTTTATGCCCATCCCAAGTTTTTGAAATGTTTTTCATAGGTCAAGGGAATGGTACATGATATGATGATAGTGTCAAGGAAGTGTCAAGTAAGAATCCATGTTTTATTTTAAATGTGTTTCCGTTGATTGGAAAAATGAATAATATCTTTTATTGTAACCACTTTGTTTAAATGTGGGATGTAATGCATGTTTGATGATCTAATTCTCTAAAATTCTAAACGTGAAAAGATCCTCAAGGTGTATTCTTGAAATATCTCGAGATTAAGTAATTTTTAAAGTTGGGGCCTTATAGTTCGTATCAGAGGCCGGTTTAGATAACTTTAAGAGTTAGAATTCTATTAAATGATTATCCAAAAATATTTTTTATGGTCAAATTAAAATGTTATTGAATTTGAAGATTACGATGTTTCTTCATCTAAGACATGTTTGTTCATAATGGTTTTCCATAGAAGAAATAGAACATATTTTTTGGGAAGGAATACATAGGGAAATGAGCTTTCAAATCAGTATCCTGAGATGGACAGAATCAGAACTAAACAGTTTGTTGCAGTGATGACTCAGTTGACTCAGGTGAAAAATGTTGGTTGTTTTTATTGATGATATTTTTATGTTTTCTAAAAGTAAAGAGGAGCATGAAAGACATTTAAGGGTTATTTTTCATGTCTTGAAAGAAAATAAATTGTATGGGAAATTCAGAAAGTGTGAGTTTTGGTTGCAAAAAATTTCATTCCTTGGTTACATTGTTACTAAAGATGGGATAATTGTTGATCCTACAAAAACAAAGGTTGTTGAAGAATGGCCAAGACCCAAAAATTTAACTGAGATTCGTAACTTCCTTGGTTTGGCAGGCTATTTCCGAAAGTTTGTTATAAATTTTTTATGGTTATCTAGTCCAATGACTAAGAAAACTCGGAAGGGTGTTAAGTTTATCTGGACAAAAGAATGTGATGATTGTTTTCAGGAATTGAAAAGAAGATTGGTGAATGCTCCTGTTTTGGCACTACCTTCCAAGAATGGGGAGTTTGTTATTTACAGTGATGCTTCATTGAAAGGAATTGGTTGTGTCCTAATGCAGAATGATCAGGTAATTGCTTATGCTTCATGATAGTTGAAAACTCATGAGGTTAATTACCCTACACTTGATTTGGAATTAGCTGTTGTTGTTTTCACTTTAAAAATTTGGAGGCATCATTTTTATGATGTAAAGTGTGAAATATATACCGATCACAAAAGTTTAAAGTATATATTCATTCAGAAATAATTGAACAAGAGACATTGAATATGGCTAGAATTAATCAAGGACTATTATTGTACAATTCATTACCATCCAGGAAAAGAAAATAAAGTGGCTGATTCTTTGAGTCGAAAAAGTAATACGTTATTAACAATGTTGTGTTTGGAAAGTGATCCTTTGGTTAAGGATTTGATGACCATTGGAATAAAAGTTATTTGTACAGGATGACCTTCTGTTTTGTTTTATGTATCAGTGAAATCTTCTCTATCAGATAGAATCAAGAAAGCACAGAAGGAAGACAGTGAGTTGCAGAAAAAGGTAGATCTGGTTTAGAATGGTAAGTTTCCTGAATTTAATATTGATAAAGATTATCTTTTGAGATTTTGTAAGAGATTGTGTGTGCATTGTGATTGAAAGTTGAAAGGAGAGTTGTTATGTGAATCTCATAGTTCTCTATTTTCAGTTTATCCAGGAAGTACTAAGATGTATAGAGATCTTCGGGAGTATTACTGGTGGGACGGAATGAAAAGGGATATTGCTGATTTTACTCTAAAGTGTTTGACTTGTCAACAGGTAAAAGCAGAATGTTAGTTACCAAAAGCGATGCTTCAGCCTTTACCAGTACCAGAGTGAAAATGGGAGAATATATCCATGGACTTCATTTTGGGATTATCGAAGACACCTCGATGAAATAATGAAATCTGGGTTATTATTGATTGCTTGACTAAATCTGCTCATTTCCTTGCTATACGAGATACTTTTTCCCTAGATCAACTTTTTATTTTGTATATTAAAGAGATATTCAGGTTACATGGAGTTCCACTCTCCATTTTATCTGATCATGATCCCAGGTTTACTTCTAACTTTTGGAAAGGCCTTCAGATGTCGTTGGGTATTGAATTAAATTTTAGTACAGATTTTCATCCTCAATCAGATGGGAAGTTAGAATGAACAATTCAGACTTTGGAAGATAAGCTACATGCTTGTTCGATAGATTATCATGGAAGTTGGGACAACCATCTTTCGTTGGTTGAATTTTCATATAATAACAGTTTTCATTTTAGTATACAGATGGCACCGTTTGAGGCGTTATATGGGAAGCGGTGTCAAACTCCAGCTTTTTGAGATGAAGTGGATGAAAGGAAGCTGATGGGACCCGAATTGGTAGAAATGATGGCAGAAAAAGTTCATTTGATTCAGAAACACATGAGAACTTCTCAGAGCACACAGAAGAGTTATGCGGATAACCGGAGGAAGGATCTATCTTTCGAGGTTGGTGATCATTTTTTTCTCAAAGTTTCACCATGGAAATGTGTTATGCGATTTGGTAAGAATGGAAAGATGAGTCACAAGGTTCATTGGACAATATGAAATTATAGAGAGAGTTGGATCAGTTGCTTACCGAGTGGCTTTATCTCCGAGTTTATCTCAGGTACACAATGTTTTTCATGCTTTGATGTTGAGAAAGTATATGCCAGATCCATCTCATGTTTTGAGCCCAGAGGTAGTTCAATTGGAAGAGAATCTCTCTTATAAAGAACAACCAGTCTAGATTCTTGACCGAAGAGAGAAAGTGATTCAAAATAAGGTAATTCACCAGGTAATGGTTTTGTAGACAAACCATATGGTTGATGAGGCAACGTGGGAATCTGAAAATGCTATGAGGGTTAAATACCACCACTTATTCGGTAAGTAAATAAATTACAGGGACGCAATTTTCTAAAGGAGGGAAGGATGTAACATCCCAAGTATGTAATGAATAATAGATATAGTTATCTATGTCTATTTATGAATTACATAGTGTTTTAGAGGCTTAAAATTAGAATAAATCCAACCTCAAGCATGAAATACTCTAATATTTTTAAAAGATTGTTTTACCGCCTTTTGATGGTGAACCATTTTTAAATATATATTTTGACAATTTTATAAGCTATATTTGTCAAAATAATCTAATTATTTATGATTGGGACATTGAAATTTACTTTGGATAGATTTCTGGTATTTTTTCTGAAAATGTTCATTTTTTTAATGAATAGTGAAAAATATTGTATTTTAATACAAAACCAATTTTTAATCTACTTTATTTGTATGATTAGATTATTTTTTTAATTGGTTTCAAAGTGAAATTAGAATATATTTTTACCATTTAATCCAATAGTGGTCGTTGGAATTAATTTCACTTTGAAATTGGACTTAAACTAGTGTCAATCTTTTGATATATATTATTTCATAAAAACACGCTATTTGTTTAGATATCGGGAATTAAATTTTAAATTAATTATTTTATCTTATTTGTTTTGAATTTTTTAAATTAGAAATAATTTTTGAATATGGAATATCAAATATATCTTAGGGTGAAGTTTTGGTATTTTCCTGAAAAACTTCAATTTTTGTTGAATAGTGAAACCACTAAGTGGTACTTAAAAAAACTGATTTTTTGTTTAAAAGAAATTTTACCACCTCTGTGTTTTAAATTTCAAAAATCCAACAGACATAGTTGTCATTAAGATGTAAAATGTGGTTCAATGGTATTAAAATAATTTTTTGGTGAATAGTAACTTTTATGTTTTAATCGCGATTAGAGGTACTTAGTGTAGTTTTAGGTAAAAATAAGGTTTTAATAATATGAAATGACCTTGACACATGTGATACCCTTACTTGATATGTCATGGCCGACCAAGACAACCAATGGGTCGATTTTTGGGACCCCATGTAGCCACCTGGGTAAGATAATGACATCAATGCCTTTTATTTAAAGTAAAAGTAAAAATGGCACAAACATGTATTGTTTTACTAAAAGAAATTTTACATGTGGTTATAAAAGTCAGAGTTCTAAATATAAATAGTCATTGGAAAGCTAAAACTACTTCCTACACTATAGTATTTTTTTATAATTTTTAGACATTAAATGAATTAAATTATTTATGACATCATGATGATGTAGCGATTACCTCATTATTTAACAATTTAAATAAAATGAAAATATAATGAAAAATATAAGGACTAAACATGTAAAAAACTTATTTTATGAGTATATTTCGAACCCTTATCAACTTATCCTAAAAATACATCAATTTGGGACCATTAAAATCCGAAACACATTTGAAAATAAAGTAACATTTTATACCTTTCCAAGAGTGCCCCTCCTCTCCTCTTATAAAAGGCCCCCACCTCTACCTCCTTACCCACACCTCTAAAACCTTTGTCTCAGCCAAGCTCTGATCATTTGGTCTCTCCACATCCCTATATGCATCCTAGAAGCCTTACCTTAGGCAGGAAGCACTTCAAGAAACCCTTTTGGTTCAAATCAAAGGGAGTTACCCGGTTATAAGGTAATGTCTTCTCGTGTGTTCTTTTGTTTTATTTTGCTTCTCCAAGCCCCTAAACTTTTTCTATTCATTTCTTTTGTAACAAATCCAGTATCTTCAGTATACTATAATGTTTTTATAAGAAGTACTCTAGCTACACTTACCCATACCTACATCTAATGGTTAATGAACATACCGTTTCTGTGGATGGTGAATTTCTGTCTCATGAAACGATGATTGTTCAATATTCTTTCAACACCTTAAAAAGTGGCCATTTATATGTCACTATATTTATATATGATATATAATATGTTTATGTTTTTTGTAAGATTATGTATTTTTCATTTATGGCATACCTTTCGGGTTTCCATTATGGGTAAATGCGATATCTTCATTTTAGGAAGTGCGGACTACTGCCCCCTCAAAGTGATTTGATTCGTTAATACCATCTGTGGTACATATAAAGGATAGATTTAAAGATATTATATATAATACCATAATAAAATTAAAATAATATTATTTATCATTATGTTTTAATTCCATTAGATATGAAATAGAAATGGAAGTAGTGTTCATGCGTACGTACGGTTTACCGTCTCCAAGAAGGGTGCATTTCATTTCTTAACTCTAAATGTTATGTTATATTATAAATGCATGTATATTATGGATATATATGATATATATGATATCTAAATAATGAATATAATTTTGGATATAATGGATATTTTACCACATGAACAACTTGTAATTACAAGAAGTTTATTTTTGACTCAAGTGCACATGGTCGACAAAACGACCATTATTATCCTAAATAATTACATAGTGTTCCTGAGATGGTAATAAGTGATATAAATGGAATAATAAACTTGGAAAAGGTTCTTAAGCAAGTATAAATTAACTCAAGTTTATTATTCAGGAGGTTAAAGAACGATCGAGTCCAGTCGGACATGAGGTAAGGGAATCCGTCTCAATCTCCTTTCATTGAGGCATATTTTGTTTTATACACAACTTTCATTTATATGGTGTATAAACCCCTTTGACTTTAATGATTATTCAAAAGGAATATTTTTATACGAATCTTTTACTAAATGAAAAAAGGAAAAAAATTGTACACATGCGGCGACAACGACTTCTCCGCCGTCGTGACCATTATTTGAGTTTCGGCTTCCTCTACAAGTCGTAACTTTTTTTGAATGAAAAATAAATACAATGTTTTTCTTTTACTTTATTTTGGTATTGAAAATCGTTTTCATAATGTTTTTATATCAATGTGTTGTATTGAAATCTTGTGATTGAAAAGTGGAAATTTTTTGTTTCCTTTATGCATGTTTTATGTGATACGATTATGTTATGTTCTTGGGAATTGTTATGAAGATGGGTGGTTCCGTGATAAACTAAGGGTTGGTGAGACTGATATAGCACTCCAATGCATTGGCTAACGTGAAGGAGTTAAACGTTAAGGTTTCTCTGAAGAGATTTAGGGAATATACTGTGATGGGTATTCCAAACGTAACCAAGAGGGTTACTCCCTACGTAAGAATGTTATGAATGCCTCATGTAACCTTTATGTCTTATGATTTCTATCATTTATTCATGATTTTATGAGGTATGTTAAAGTGATTATGTTTTATGGGAAAATTATGATTTCACTTTTATTAATATATGTACTCATGTTTCCTTTCCATATTTTTTTATAACCCTTACTGGTCTTTTTATGCTCATCCCATGTTTTTGAATTTTTTTTCACTAGTCAAGGGAATGGTACATGATATGATGATAGTGTCAAGGAAGTTTCAAGAAAAAATCCATGTTTTATTTTAAATATATTTCCGTTGATGGGAAAAATTAATACTATCTTTTATTGTAACCACTTTGTTTAAATGTGGGATGTAATGCATGTTTTATGATCTAATTCTCAAAAACTCTAAACTTGAAAAGATCCTCAAGGTGTATTCTTGAAATATCTCAAGATTCAGTAATGTTTAAGGCTGGGGCCTCATAGGTATATTTAAGGATTATATATGATATTTATGTCATGAAAGTTATTTTTTTGGTAGTTTATTATTTGAATATCATTCATTCTTTTAGTCTAAATAATTGAAGCAACATTCTTGCGTACTAAAGCTCAACCTTCTCCATGAAATGTATATTTCATTTTATATATTTGATATTAATGTATTACTTTAAACACTGTTATGATTAATTTATATGATTTTTATATCATGGATAACATTATTTAAATTACTGAACCATGTTCAATCTAAATGGTGAAAAATAACAACCCAAATAATACATGAAATAAAAATAAGGTATTACTAGAAAAATCATTTAAAAATGGAATTGTTAATAAATAAGTAATAAAATTTCTTAGGTAAATCATATATTTTATTATATATAAAATTATATTTTGTGTAATATATATATTTTAAACTTATATTTAATCATAATGGGTTATTAATTTGAATAAATTAATTCATGACTTATGGTAATAGATTCATCTTCAATTTTTTCTTTCTAGGAGACTTTTCCAATATTAACTATATGTTTTTTATATGGGGAATTAAATTCCCTTTTGAAATTTTATATCATGAATGTAATTATATTAATTATATTTTAAATTTTTATATATTTTATTTATCATTGGGTCATAGGATAAAATTATATTTCCAATGTTGTTTGATATTGTTGTCTCAATTTGCCTATTTTGAGACGTATCTTATTTTATGCACCTATCTTCTTTCATGAGGTGTATATACATCCCCATGTCCTTGTAATATCATGAATTTATTTTTTATCATGATATTCTATGTTTGATTTAATGTATTCCTTTTTGTTTCATGTTATTTAAACTAAAAAAATTGGTACCAATTTTATGTTACAATTTCATGACTAATAACCATGACTAATATAGATAAATGATTACCAAATCAAGTGGCATAGTTTATTTGTTAAAAATAAACATCATACCCTTCAAATTAATTTAAACCAATAACATATTTCCCATTTATTAAATACAGTGTATTTAGAATTTTTAAACTCTATAAAAGTGAAAATAAAATTTTTTTCTCTGAATTAATCATCCATACTCTGATTCAATCATAATTTGTCTCATATGATCCAATACAGAATGTTCTTCAATTGCATTATTATTTACTTAATTTTATTCATATCAATAGTGTAATTTGGGTGTAATCTAATATCTCGTATATCAAGTCTTTTTATATGTTCCTCACATCTCTCTCAATATTAAAAAAATCATATATCTATATTGGATTATTTCTTAACAACATGTATATGGTATGTGCACTGTACCATATCGATTTAGGTTTAGTAATTTGATAGATCATTATAATATTTTCACATTCCATAATATTACATTTTCCCCTAAAAATAATCATATATACTAATATAATGAATTTAAACATGTTATGGTTTTTCCCTAGTTAAATTTTATGGTTATTGGCCATACTTCTTACCTTATGCCACCCATGGGGTGTTCCCTTATATATACCCTATGGTGAATCACCCTGTTAGGTGGATGCAATTTATTCAATTTTAGTAGGATCCTTAATGATAATTTGTGAACTCATTTATGAATGTGATATCCTTTTTTAGGTATTAATTTTTATATGGATGGAATTCCTATAAATCAATTGATATGAGAAGGTTGTGGCCTCATTTTCATGCTATAATGAATAATTAAATTGATCTAATTATTGAAAATAAAATTCAGAAATGGATTGGATGAACTAATGAATTGTGAATCATTAATAAGTGATGAATGTGTTATAATGGTTAATTGAAATAGTAATGGAGTACATGGATGTGTGCCTTGGATCCTAATAACATTATATGTTGTGGAAATTTTCACTAAATGGTTATTTGTTATGGTAGTGGATTTTATGGACATTATTACTTCCCAGATCAAAATTCCATATGATCCATCAGTCATATATAATCAATTTATTTGTATATCTTGGACTCACATTGGACATGCTCTATTGTAATCATCCTTGGACCCCACTCATGTATTGGCTAATTTTCCATCGACATTTTTTGGGATATGACAATGATTCCTTTGTAAATTGTAACTTGGATCTTACCCTTCAAATTTTCATAAATGAATACACAACATGACTATTAGTGTTTTTGTATATTTGATTACATCGAGTTGATTATTTATTTATATATGTTATTCTTAATGATAACGCATTTATGGGAATTATTTTACTGTTTTTTAGTAGTGATTATTAAACATTATTTTTATGTATACAGCTACCCTTCTTTATGGGGCCTTCACTTTCATTCATAGGGAGGCATGTTTATCTAGACACGATCATACCTGATTGAAAATATTCATTTATTATTCTTCTACATATTATATACAACACACCACTTCTTTTAGTATTATGCATATTTTACTAGTTATAAACATTGTTGGTGGTGGACTATTGAGTGTTATCCATCACCTTGTTCGAGTTATCATTGGGTATCATAGAATACTTCATGGATGCAGATAAGGAACATTGGAAGAACATAATGAATTATTATTTACCTGACTATTGTTTTGGCACATGATAAAATATGACAAATCTAGGATCTTGATGCTATCCGGAGATAATTATATTTCGCCATTCTATATTTTGATACAATTATTTAAAAATTATGTATGTTTGAATGTATTTCAAACTATTTTTTATAGTGGAATGCTTGGATCATCATATTCTACATTATTCTCCATCTCCAATATTTATTATTGTATAATTCAATATGTTATCTTCAATATGTTGTTCTATAATTTTAAATGCTTCCAATACATGATTATTATTATTACCAAGGTGATGCACTCATACAGGATGTCATAGTCTCCCTAAAGACACACCATAGGCCCTCACTACAATTTCATTGCCTCTAGTGTAGTAAGGGAAAAATGAGGCTATGTGACTCAACGGCTTGGGGAACTATTTAGTACCGTCGGGGTCGGGGTGATAAAAATATTTATATTCAATAATTTGGGGACCAATAAATTGTAATGGAAAATAAAAATGATTTGAAATCCAAGGGAATCATTTTCTAAAAAATAAAATTACACACAAAAACATGTTTTACAACAATAAATTATAATAATTATATCTTTATATTAATAAAATTTATATATTATATATTTAATAAAATTTAAAAATATATTTTTTTAGAAATCAATATGAATAAATACTATTTCTCAAAAAAATGTATATTTTTCTAAAAACAGTTTTGGTGAATTATGTGCTCTTATTTAAAAATTAATATTTGAAACTTTAAAAAAATTTGTTTTAAAAAATTAAAATAAATTTTTAGATAATAATTATTAAATTATATTTAATATATTTTTTTCTCAATTTTATGAAAATTTAATTAATTTTTTTAATACTAAAATATATAGAATTTTATAAAAATAGTAACATATATTTAAAATCATTTATAAGAAATTTTTTACTTCACTCTGAATTTAAAATTAGTACATTTTAAACTATATATTTATGTATTAATCCAACTTAGTTCATTGTAATTAATTTATTATTAATGTTTTATATAAAAACACTTTAATAATTTGAATATTTTCTCTCTGGGAAATCTATTTATCGTCCCATCTTTGTAATCAATATTAAATTTAATTTTCCACTTATGAGGTTGAAGTTTTGAAAAATTTATTCCATATTTGGAGAAATAAATATTTATGTTATCTAATATTTTCAAATTACATTTTAAACAAAATAAATATTGTAAACTATAAATCTTAATTATTGTGGTTAAGGTTATAATGGTCTTAGTATGGCGTAAACTATATAGGTTAGGGGTAAAATAAAATAGAAACTTTTACAAACCTATTTAGATAGATATATATCTTCCTTATCACTTCTTAGGTTATTTGATGTCATGTTTTAAATCTTTATAGATTATTAAAACTATTGGTAATCATTATTCTTTTCGAATATACTCTAGATTTCCTCTCTGTAAATTATAATAGACCACCCCAACTACTCTTAGAAAACTATTGTTTTAGACATTCATTTCAAAAATATGTTCATTAATTCCTTAATTACACTATATAAGCCTTTGTATTCTCATAAAAAACCTACTAATCCATTTCGTAAAAACCTAATAACTTTTTTCGAAGAAGAGGTAAGATCCCTAACCAATTGTTTTGTTTTATTTCTTCACACACCTCCTTCAATTATTTCATAGCCATTATTTTATAATAATCTCATTATATTCCATATAATTTTACATTACTATTTTTGTGGAACAACCAGAATACTTATATTATATTATGAAATAGGACATGAATTAATCATTCATTTGTATAAGGGACTACCGCCTCACGATCTGATGTAATTATTTTTCATCGTAAACTCTCATGAATCGATATTATGATAGATTTCATGTTTCAATATATTATTTATTATATTCTTATACCTCAAGAATTAAAATTTGTCATTTAACTTACTACAACCCAACCCATTTAAAAATGATAATGTCTCTTATATTTACAGTGAACTACCACCTCTCGAACTAATATATTGTCCTTTTCATATATATTGTACATGGATGGTAGGAAGGGTTGGATAAATGATTATATAAGAAATTTTTAACAATAGTGTACTTAAAATAATTATGATATGAGATATACCTTCTAACATTCTATTGTACTGAGGATATGATGACATATCTCATGTGTATGGTGGACTACTACCTCGCAAACCGATGTGATTCATTATTCACTATCACATTTAAATTAAGGTAATTAAGTTATATTTAAGGATTATATATGATATTTATGTCATGAAAATTATTTTTTTGGTAGTTTATTATTTTCCCATCATTCATTATTTTAGTCTAAATAATGGAAGCAACGTTCTTGCATACATAATCTCTACCTTCTCCATGAAATGTACATTTCATTTTATATATTTGATATTAATTGATTAGTATAAACACTTTTATGATTAATTTATATGATACTTATATCATGGATAACATTATTTAAATTATTGATCCATGCTGAATCTAAATGGAGAAAAATAACAACCCAATACATACATGAAATACAAAGGAAGTATTACTAGAAAAATCATTTAAAAATGGAATTGTTAATAAATAAGTAATAAAAGGTCCTAGGTAAGTCATATATTTTATTATATATACAATTATTTTTTGTGTAATATATATATTTTTAACATATATTTATTCTAAAAGAGTTATTAATGTGTATAAATGAATTCATGATTTATGTTAATAGATTTATCATCAATTTTTTCTTTCTAGGAGACTTTTTTAAAATTCACTACATGTTTTTTATGTGGGTAATTAAATTCCCCTTTGAAATTTTATATCATAATCTAATAATATTAATTATATTTTAATTTTTTAGATATTTTATTCATCAATGGGTCTTAGGATAAAAATATATTTCCAAATCTATTTGATATTGTTGTATCAATTTTCCATTTTTTGAGACATATGTTATTTTATGCACCTATTTTCTTTCATGATGTGTATATACAACCCCATCTACATTTAATATCATGAATTTATTTATTATCACAATATTTTATGTTTCATATAATCATATTTTTTTCATTTAATTTAAACATACAAATTTGGTAAGGGTTTTATGTTACAGTTTCATCATTTATCTGAATTAGTCATGATTATTAGTCATGAACCCCGTGTTTTTTTGTTTCATTTTACTATTTGAACCTCTCAATATAAGTTTTTATAATAAATTTTTAATAATAATTACAAAAAATAATTATTAAATTTTAAATTTTAAAAAAGATGATTTTCAATGAAATTATATTTTTCTCAAGAAAACGTCATAGTATTTTTAATTTAAAATAATTATCCATTAAAAATAATATCATTTGATGTAATATATGATTAATTAAGATATATTTCAAGGTTTCAATTTTTTTTAATTTTTTTATATTTTTTATGTATATTGTGAAAAGGTGTCTATGAAAAATATTTCTCTTCTATGGGTTACACATTGATAAAATGATTATAAAACCTTCTTCATTTTATATCTATTAAACTATGATGAAATTAAAAAAATATTATCAAACATATTTCTATAAAATTGGTTATTCTATGATGAAATTTTTATTAAACTCATTTCACTGCATTTTTTAGATATGATTAATGTTTTTTGAAATCTGTTTCTTTTCATGGGTTCTGATACGATTAATGAATTATAATTTTATAGAACTTATTTATATGATTTTCCTTAGGTGATTGTTAGGAACAATATCTCGACCCAATATATTGGTTAAAAATTTATATCTAATGAGAACAACATTACTAGAAAGGAGAGTGATCCATATTTAATATAGGTCTTTAGACACTATCAACGTACTGGGATAGAACCCTGGCTACTATGATTTTTTTCCTAGTGAACATATTAAATTATCATAGTCTTAAAAATGAGAATTCATATATAATATAAATTATATTCTATAATTATGGGTATTTAGAAAATATATATCTTATTTCAATGTCAGGTTCACCTAGTTAATGTTAATTAATTTCATTATGAATCTAGTCTTCTGAAAAAATAATATAAATTCTATGACTCAAAATTATAATCTTTGATTTTTAGTGTGTGATTTTAGAATTTTAAGCTCATTTTCTCATAAACATATTATCATTTAATACTTATTTATCAGGTTGTTTTACCCTTAATATCCTAATCTACTAACATTTTCCAATGTTATCTTTCCATATTTTATGAAGAATCGTATTATGTAGTGCGTTTCTTATAAGATTACTATGTGGGATGTTATTGACGGGAGATGTTAAATTATCCTTCCCTAAATACTAATATTTTTTTTCTCTAGTATCCAAATACACTATACCATTATAATTATCAAGTGCTTTCTTTTGTATTGTAATAAATAATCATCTAAAAATATATATTATTTGTTCTTGATAATTTTGGATATCCATTGTTGGTATTTAATGATAGGTTTAGTTATCATTTAGAAAGTAGGATTTGAAATCATTGTTGATATTACAAAGGATATTTTATATGATATTCCAAGAATAACTAATATAATGTGTCTAATTATTATAAACATTCTGTGATTTTTAGTAAAGGATAGATAATTTTTTGCAAATAAATTATAACCGTACATCGATACAATATGGGGATGTGGAACTAGTGCATATGTAACTTGGGGTAATAACATAGAAAATGGAATATTGAGTTCTTCATCACATGGTTCATGATAAAGGTTCTTGGTGAACACCTGATTTGACACTCTCAAAGATATGGATTTAATATTAACAAAATAATCAAAAACTATCAGGATGGATTTATATAATCAACATAAATGACCTAGATTATTCATATGATGTCTTATATTAGAAATAAGTTATAATTATTTAGATATACTATAATTATTTTTTTCATGATTATGTGTTTTCCATCTATATATATTATTACTCACAATGTGATTTTCATTTTAATATATGATTGGAATAAGAATGAACATTATTAGTGTTAAATTTTATAGAAAATGTGTTGATGAAAAACCAAATTTGATTATGACTATAGTGAAAGATATTTTTATTATTCATAGTCAATTTTTAGAATATATAAATAAAACATTCACTGAACCAACTCTCTAACCAACCAATGAAGATAAGGATATAGTTAATTGAGAGTTTTTGTAGTGGAGATATTTTTTGAATGATAATTTAGTTTTCAATATGTCATGAATGTGGAATAAAGAACCAAGGGGATTCATTGGTTGGAACAAGAATATTATTTGAGTGTGGAATATAAGAAAAATATTCAATTATTTTTCATGGTAAAATGAAAATTTTGGTTAATGAAATGGATGATAATAATGGTATCCTTTATGTATCCTCATTAGTTAAATGTTTTAAATTATTTTTGATTGGGTATTTTCTAAACCAATATCAGAGGTGGATAATGTGTGATGAGAATCTAAATAGTTGTATGAGTAATGGTTATCGTATAGATAATGAAGAGAATGTGAATCAAATATGAATGTAAATATGTATTAATGAATAATATAATGAATCCTTATTTATGGTTCAATAATAATGTTTAATTATTTAATCTTATATAAATTATAATTCCAAATTTATGATATATTAATCATAAAATATGCAATGATTGTTTGTAGAAGTATTAATTGAGGATTTTAAAGAATATGTTGATATGTACTAATAAACTAAAAATTGATTTATTATAATGGTGATATTTTATGTAAAAAACAATATAAAGGGAAGATAACAATTAATATGTTCTAGATGTTTAGATAATGATGTTGGTATAAATAGATTATTTATATAAACAATGTAAATTTTATTGTATTAATTGTATTTGAACAGATTAATGATTTATGGATGAATTGTTTTTTTATTTCAATGATGAAGTTCACATCATTTTTGGATTTAGGGAGTATTTTCAATAACCTGTGAATTTATTCATGGATTGAAGAATAATTTTTATTTTCATTATGTTTTTATTGTAATTCAGGTTATCACTATGATTCAATATAAATTTTTGGATTTAAATATTTTGTAGAACTAGATGATCCTTATGGTTAGATATTATTTAAATATATTATGTTAAACATTGGATGTTAGTTTATAACATTTTCTATAAATTCATATTTTTATAATTACTATATAAAAATGAAGGGATTTTAATTATTTTATATTTCATCAGATCCTCTAGTCCTTTAGGAATAATAATAATCTTCATTTAAAAAAAGAATGTTATGATTTGAAAACTGATTGAAGGAAATCTATTTGATGGGATTTTTCTTCTAAATTTAATAAAACCAATAAAATATATCTTCTCATTAAACATACCTACATTTTGGAAATGGATTTTGATATTAAACATCATCATATTACTATCCTTTCGGATGATATTAGTGGAATTTTTTATTCCTCGTTGATTTATGGTTTTGTGGTTTACGATTTTCACATGGTCATTTACATTAATTTGATCAATAATATATGTCACTCTCTATTATTATTTGAACATTATGAATTTTTCCTGTGCTCAAATCTTTACATCAAGCGTATTTTCTCCCATTTGGATACATAATATTTGATGACCCTGATTACCATCGACTATACATTAATCTATTTTAATACCATTTTTTATAAACCCTGTTTGATTTTGGGTTCTAAAAATAGTATTTCAAAATATTAAACCTCTTTTTGTGAAGAAAAATTGAAAATTTAATGGAAAAAAATTATTTAAGGGGTACATAATATAAAACCCTATGAATTTTTGAAGTATATTTTTTAGTAAAATATAATATTTTCACTATTTTGTTTTATATTAATCACCAATTTAATGTATAATTACATGTAACATTTTTTTATAGATTTCATTACATGAAACATAAAGTATAAAATTATTGATATACTATTAAAATATTATTATTAAAAATGATTCATACCATCTAGCGGTTAGAATGGAGCATAAGAATTGGAATAAAAAATTTATTAAATCCTATGGTTTATAAAAATAAACTGTAATTTAATAGGATTCTCTATGAATACTGATCTTTTTTTTGTTATAATTCCCTATTATTGAACTATATTTAGTTTCTAATGAGATCAAAGGTGTTTTTTGGGTTTCAAAACGATTGTTCGATGTGTGGATCTGACTAATGAAAAATGAATCATGGATGTATTTTATCTAGATAACATAGAATAATATAAGAATTATTTTATGAAAGCATGAACGGTGATGAAAGGCATCTATATAGGGTTTCATGACTTGAAGGAAACAATGTATCAGGGGGGTGCATGACTGCACAGTGATAGACATGTAGTAATAGGAGGTCATATGGTTTTTAGAAATCAACAATCTAGGCGGAAACTCCTCTCTGAGGGACCTATAATTTTATGTAGATCCAAAATTCATAGTTTATGAATGGTATTTCAAATCATGCACCCTAATCCCGTGGAATCCCACATTACACTGTCACGGTTGTGGGACTGGAACACTATTTTTCCAAAAATTATCCCTATCTTTGTGTTCTGGTTTAATAGTTTTAAATTTGTTTTTTTACATTATATTTTATATAGACCTAAAATATACTTCTCTATCTTCAATAGGAGGTACATCATATCATTTTTTGCTCATTTGAATTTCAAATCATCTCTTTTTCTCTTGATTCATCAAATAGACTCAGTTTCAAACATCGTTGGTGTCATGAGATCTCCATCAGTATGTTCTTCAATAACCTTGTGACGTAATTGTTTTCTTACTAAAGGTGGATTATTTAGGTCCATGAAAATATTCATTAATTCCATGATTTACAAATATTAGTATTTTTTCTATTTTCCTGTGTGGAATTATAGGTCAATGATGGATGAGTTCTCTACAAAAAGTATATGGTATGTGGTATATATATTTTATCAAATGGTTTGATTTCTTGAATATGATTTTCTTTGGCTGTCATGCTATAATTTTACATGTTTCCCCAATTATTGATTGAATTATTTAATTTAATGCATTGGAATCTTTTAGGTTATTCTACAAGTGAATTTGGGTGGTTAGAGGTTGTTCACCTCAATCAAGGCCACCCATTGTTTGTTAGCATATATATTTCATATGTTTTACCAAACCTTTTGGTGTTTGAAATGATTCCAAATTTATTTTGGAGCGTTAATGGGAATTGAATAGATTTATTATTATTTTTTAGAGAGCATTTCATTACCTATTCATTTTTAACAGAATGTAATGAAATGAATAAAATTGATATGAGATGTTTTTTTCTCCATTAAATTATATTGAAAATGATTAAAATGGTTTAATTATTTAATTATAAAATGTGGAAATGGATTAGATTATCTCATGAAATTTCAATTTCTTTAGAATTATAAATGAAATGATATAGTGAATTTAAATGGTAGCATATCCCTCTTAAGTGCTACTTGGATCTAGATTCCATTAGATTCCATGGAAATTTCCACTCGAGTGATCTTTGTTATGATAGTGGATTATTTGGACTTGATTAATCCTCATGTCATAATTTTATAAGATTCTTGGAGCATTGTTACCCTAGGATCTTTCATTCTTAGGAACAGATTGGAATTTCATTAATGACATGCAAATTGGAATCCACCCAATTCATTACCATGTTTACATGAATATTCTCATTGAACATGAAAATAATTCCCTTGTATTATCTACTATAGATTCAACCTTTTGTTTTTTGATAGAGGATTACAAAACTAGGCTATCATGGATGTAATATGATTGATTTAATGACATAGTCATTGTGTTTATTTCCTCAACGATTACATATATACCTTGTAATGGTTGCAATTATCAATTGTAATACTATAAAATATAACACATTCTTTATATTTTTTTAAGATTCCCTAATTTATGGTTGCTAGAAAATTGATCATAAAGATCCATGTCAATCGATGTAACATCATAAGCGAATGAATCATACTTTTACAATTGTTATACAAGTGATATGCTCAAAACATCTTGAATTTATATCACGTAGACTGGATTTTTATAGATACCATTGGTGGTGGGATTATGATTATTATCATACACCATATTTGGGGCATAGTTTAGTACCTATAAAGGGACCATGGATACATGTAGGGACTATGTAAATCGACCCTTATATGATTTATGACTTTTTCTAGAAGTAGGGGAGAATATTAAAAATCTACACTCATCATAACATCTTTAGATATTTTTTTAGTATTTATTATTTTTATATACACATTGTACTGGGATTTATGTTGACATGTATTAGATACAATTTTTTATAGGGACATGACGTGATCATCATATTTTACATTATAAAAATTGTTAATTATTTATTATAGTATTTATTTTTATATTATCCTTTAATTATTTTTGTTTAGTTGATATTTAATAGCTACATGATTTTAATGACTATTACCATTGTGATACACTCGGATATGAGGGCATTCATTCTCTATAGACAAACTGTTAGCCCTCCCTAATAATCAGAAGTTTATTTTGTATAAGGATGCATGTTTGAGGAAAAGAAACACATCATATCTTGGTAACATTTATTTAATATTGGTTCAAGATGTCACAATGTGGTATAAAATATGTGCATGGGTAGATAACCCCAAAATAAAAACCTAAATTTCTGCAAATGGAGAATGATTTTATGGATATCTCCTATTATAGTTGATTTCATTCAACAATGGGTTGATTCACTTAAGGTTTGATTTTTTTATGGTTTCTAATTTTTAAACCTTTCAGGATGTGTGGAGGGTATTCCATCTCATAAATCATTTTAGGAACCATTAATTATTTTCCTTCCATGTATTATTCCATGAAATTTTTGATAAATTTCCAGATTTCAAGAAATTTATTATGTGTACCTTTTGAGATATAGTTGTTCTGTTATTAATGGTATATGTAGTGTATTTAGAAACATGATGAGTAATTATAGAACCTCCCATTACATATTAAATTTATTCAAACATATTCTATTGTAAGAAACAGAAGATACTAAATATAGAATGTTCAGTCATGAACCATTGGTTTCATGTACTATAATGTGTTACGATATCATATAAATGCATACCAAACATTTCTTAATGAGGTATATTATAACATATAGATCATAAATGAATATGAATTTCATTAATCCATATAAATACAATTATTAAATGTACAATAATTTAAATTTAATAGGAACCGTGAAATAGAGAACTTTCCCTTGATCTGATTTTAGAGTTGGCAGTAGGATGTGTCTATGGCACTTTTTATGATAGTTCATTTTAACCAGCCCAAACATTAGGATCACAAAGAGGGGTGTGACATTTTTATATGAGGTCATCGACATGTAATATGATATCATTTGTTATCTTCTTGATATAAATATTTTCTGAATGATTATTTTGGTATTGTAGAGATACATCCTCATGGAAAACTCCAGTTGTGTGTTGTGATGGTAGTGAAGGCCATTCTATAGAGGTTGTGTTCCCAGACACCCCCATAGATATTCTAGTACCACAACCAGAGGAATTAATGGTTTTATCATTGATGGGTGTTGAGGCATAATGAGGTGAACTTTTTATGTTCTTTATGCAGTCCATTCATGGAACACCATAACTGACCTCATTGATGGATGAATTTATGCATTTCTTCCAATAGAATCATCCTCCTAGTTTTTTGAGGATGAAGGGCAACATTATAATGAGATATATCCTAAGAATACACTGGTTATATTAAAGAATATGGAGACACCTATTAAGAAGAAATAGAAGCACAAGACGTGTATGCTTCAAATAGAATCTAAGCGATGTAGGGGATTTTAAACCAGGATGATGTGCTTAAAGAAATAGCTTGGATGGATTTAAAATCATAGTTTTATAACAATATTTTTTCTAATACCCTATGTTCTTATCAAGACAATTTTATTATTTGCGAGGATTCGGAACTGATAACCATTATTGAGTATTTGGCATGTTTTACTGAACATCATCGGTTTTTGTCGATTTTCCATATTTATTGTCAATCGTGGTATACACACATAGTGAATAGTCTGAAGAATTTTTTTAATAATTGGTAATCATGTTTTTTCTAAAAATTTTTACTGAGATAGTGAATTAGGTTCTTATTATATAATAAAACTATGGGGAACATAGCAAAAGTGGTGAAGGGATGTTGAGACTCTCATCCATGTGGGTTAGTATCATGTGGAAGGAAATTCAATTATAAAGATTCTCATAAGGGGGGGACCAGCTAGGTTGTTAGTGCTGTTAGTGGTTTATTTTATCATCAAAATGGTATATTGGGATATATGAGGGGTCGGTGTTCTCAAGACCCAGTTTAATGTTAAAAAATAGGAGGGATGGTCTATGTATATTGTATTTATAGGAACACCCATCATGTAGTCAGTGGAAGAGGATATAATTCGACTATATGTTCCAAAGAGGGATTAAATGATATGGGTTAGCCTTAGAGATGGATTACTATGATTCACTTTGGATGAGGTGGTTTTTGTGGTTAAGGTATTTAAGAACTAGTTTTACAAAGAATGCAGAGTGGGACAACTCCGAGTAGTTAGGTTATTTCTTAGAGTCTATGTTTAGTCTAGATATATTTTGTACATCCTTTACCTTAGGCGTATGGTGTTGGGATATGTATGGTGATAGATACAATCATAGACCCCTCTACCCTATTATCACCTCTTTTCAATGGAGGTGCTTTTCATAGTTTCATGTTTTTACTTTTTGGAGACTTGGGATTATTATTCAATTTTTTTCATGTATTTATAACACTGGATATTGTGTTTGGTATATTAACTAAGGGTATAAAATAGTTTAGGTATTTCCCCATTAGATTTGTTTGTGTTAAATCATATTTGATTTATTTTTTCCTTGATATGAAATGTTTTGATATCGTATGAAGTGCAGGATTTTGTGTCCCTTATCAAGCCCATGGCAATTCCAATTTCTAGAGGGTGACCGTTAAATCACAAGTGGGATGATTTGTTTTTAAAAAGGTGAATGGTATATCCATGAAGGAATATATGGACATGATCATATTGATGTGGGATGGATGATAAATATAGTCTATAGTTTATATCATGTCGAATAGGGAATAGGAAAGTCATATTTCCAATATGGTCAATATGATTATCTACTTATTTCATTTGGTCTTATGAATATACCGGTAGTTTTTATAGGTCTAGTTAATATAGTTTTATATCCTTGCCTTAAATAATTTTTGGTTACATACATGGATGATATCTTAGAGTATTGTCATAAATGTTACAACCATGCCAAAAATCCCTAGATATTTTTTGGATACACTAATAATGAATACGTTATCATTTATGATCACATAGATTCAATAAAGGATTTATAATATTCACTTTGTATGTCATACAATATTATAGAAAAGAGTACCAATTAACCCTGGGAATGTGAGGGGTGTAGATTCCTAGGATCACAGAAAATCATTGACATACGGTGTTCCATGGGGATATTTTAAATTATAGTAATTTCATACAAGATTTATAATGATTAGAATTACCTTTTATAAGTTTTTTATGAATTTTGTGTTATTTTCATGGTCTTTCGACATCAATCTATCTTATATTCTTGGTAGAGAAAATGAATTTATTGATACATTAAGCAGCAGGTCTCACAAACAGGTTTTTCAGGAGGCCATTAGAAAGCTGAAATAAAAGTTATTATTCTTATATATTCACTTAAAGGTATAGGGTAGTATTGGAAATAAATTATTATATTCATAGACGTGAATTAAAATATTTTAGATATAGTTATTACATTCTAAGGGCCTCATCCTATATGAGATTGTTATATGTGGGGAACCATCTAATGGTTGTATTATGGGAGATGATGAAAATCTATGAAGTCCATGTCACATTTGTGTTCCATTATACATATTAAAGGAGTTAATGTGGTAGTTTCATGAATCAACATGTGAATTACACCCCATTTTTAGTAAATTTATAATGACTGGAACTGCTTATAATATGGACCATGTATGAAACAAGACGTAGTCGGTTTTGTCATAGGTGTTCCTCCTTTCAGAAAATGAATGCATAACATCAATGAATATATATGATTTTACAAAATTTATATATTATTATATGTAAAAAGGATTATTTTTTGACAGATTTCATGACAGGGATGTTGTGTTCACCCTAAGGTAGTGATATTGTATGGTTAATAGTGGATACAGACCTAAAGGTTGATTATTTCAAACAAATTAGGGAGAACTTCTTATTATATGATAGTAGGGGATTATATATCCATGTGATTGTTTGGATTCAATGGGATCCTCAAACAATAGTATCATATAGGGATAGCTCAATTACATCTTGATTCCTCATGTTTTTTTAGATGAAACTGGTTACACGTGTTATTTAGTGAACAATAGACAACCCTATGACTGATGGATTGTTAGATAGAACTATATAGGTTTTGGAGGACATTTATATGGAATGGTTCTGTTATTTATGTGGCTCTTGGAAGAAAAATATACACGTAGTAGAGTTTAAATAAAATATATATCATGATATGAACAAATTAAACTATATGAGGATTTATATTGCAAGATGTTATGATCACCCATGTTCTTGTTAGCTGTAGAAGAAGGGGAATTCCATAGACCACATCTTTTGATGTAGAAATCATTATATGTTAAACAAACGTGGATGAGGATAGAAACATATTAATCTAGATAGAAATATAAGTATGATATCCATCAATTTAATCTGGATTTTGAGAATATGTATGAGGTAATTTTAGGTATCTCAACAAGGATGGGACATAGAAGGAATTGGATACATGGTGTGCATTCACCAGTCAATTTTGCCCACAAGATATTTTAAAGAGTGACATTCCAATAATCAATATATTTGATATAACTTCTCGGTACTCAGATATTATAGAAGTATTCCATGTATAATAGAATCTGCATTATCAAATTGACATGTCTGATAATATACAATAGGTTGATGATAAGCTATAGGTAGATGTATCCCCAAAGAACATCATATTTGTATTATTGATAGGAGTATGAAGAAATTTCAAAGCTGGTGAGTTCCTTTAGTTTTATTTACATGGATGAATGATAGTGTATATGAATGGGATTGGGATAAAGTTGTCAAAGTACAAGCTAAGTGGAATGGGATTTTCTCAAAAAAAAATTAACAACCCTTGATAGGGAAACTCATTGTAGGGTTTATTTAACGGGGAATATTGTATGAAATCATGTGGGGTGTTCTAGGCCTCTAAACAATGAAAAAATATTTAGAGGAAACTATGAAGAATTGGGAAAATGACTTTGTCATTCTAGATATAGAGAAAAAAGCGGCCACATGATTTGCCGAAATAGTTTTTCTCGGGGCGCACACCCATTTTAGGCACCTACAAGTTTTAGAACAGCCAAAATGTATGATTGGTGCATGTTTTTTCTATCCATTTTCCATGATTGTGTGTGATTCCATTATGGAAAATAATGATACATGATTGATGCATGGTTTGGCCAACTGTGTGACCAAGTAAGGTGTTATAGTTAAATTTTTAAAAATATACATCATACCATTAAAATTAATTTAATCCTATAACATATTTCTCATTTATTCAATAGAGTGTATTTAGAATTATTGAGCTCTATAGAAGATAAAATAAAAGGTTATTCTCCAAATTAATCAATCATACTCTAATTCAATCATAATTTGTCTCATATGATCCAATACGGTAGGTTCTTCAATTGCCTTATTATTCACATAATTGTTTTCATATCAACAGTGTAATTTGGGTGAAGTCTAATATCCCCTATATTAAGAATTTTTATATGTTCTACAATTCTCTCTAAATATTAACAAAATAATATTTCGATATTAGATTATTTCTCGACCACAAGAATATGGTATGTGGTCTATACTATTTCCATTTTGGTTTGGTAAATTGATCTATCATTTTAATCATTTCACATTCCAGAATTTTACATATTTCACATAAAATTAATCGAATATACTAATAGAATGAATTGAAACATTTTTAGGCTTCTCACTAGTTCTATTTTTTTATTGATAATTCTTCATAACCTATGCCACCCATGGGGTGTTCCCTTATATATAACCCTTATTGAATATGTTGGAACCATGGTTGTTCTATTCATGAATTGGAGTATGGTTTGTGTGTGAAAAACAGTGTGGTGTGTGAAATAGTGGAGCAAGGTTTTTCACGCAAATATTTTTTCAAAATCAGAACATCGAAAAATGGCAAAGGCATGGGCTACGTGAAAAATATAGATATGTGCACAAAAAGTGATACATGTGTGAAATATTATGCACTAAATGAGAGGTTTTTTGCGCCAAAGGGGGTCTTGAGGACGGGGGCCAGAGACACCGATAAATAAGAGGTTACCCCCTCATTCCGTAGGGTTGATGTCTCTGGGAATATCGAAGGTCTGATGCGCGTAAAAGGTTCGCGTAAAGTGGATTGCATGAAAAATTCCGAGATGTGAAAATATAATCCATTCCAATTTTTCATCATAATCATAAATAATTTATCATATATTAAACCCCATTACAATTCCCCTAGATTCATAAATTTTTCAACAATTCATCATAGTATAACTCAATAAAAAAATAGCTTTCATAAACATATCAAAATCATAATAATGAACCATCTAGAGAAATAATATGAATTCAATAATTAGATCACGTCACCTGTAAATCAAATGTATCATCAATAGTTATCTTCTTAGATGAATATACATTTTAAATATCAATTTATATGTTTATTAAGGTATATACACATTTCATTTCAAAATCACATCATCACAATATAAAAAATTCCATAACATTATATAGAATCATTTTTATACTATGGTCCAATGATGTATCTAATAAAATCATTAAAACAATTAATGGTCAAAATATTTGTAAATTATATTAATTTCTTGTATTTTAATACAACTATTCCTTTAATATTTTTGGGAAACATCATGAAGTACATCATTTGAATGAAAAAATTATTATTCCATTTTAATTTCTATTAGAATAAAAAATTTCGTATAAATTACTTTGAAAAAACCAGGTATAATATTAAAGCATTCATGGAATCAATTTTTTATGAAACATGACATTAAATAAAATGATTGATGAAAGTAGAGGGAAATAATATATGACTTCTACAAAAAAAATCATTTATTAACATAATATTATGAAAAGAAAAAAATGAATAGAAAATTTTTAAATTAAAAAAACATAACATAATAAATTTCAAGTAATTACTGAACCATATATGATGAAATTTCATCATTTAAATCTCAAAAATAAATATCCCCTGTCAACAATGAGATTATAATATAAA
Organism: Viscum album; assembly: GCA_963277665.1. Classification (NCBI taxonomy): domain Eukaryota; kingdom Viridiplantae; phylum Streptophyta; class Magnoliopsida; order Santalales; family Viscaceae; genus Viscum; species Viscum album. Next base: position 1,647,453,608 of record OY728145.1, read on the forward strand.
TATCATACCTAAATTCATGAATTTCATTGTATGGATTAAAGATTCTTATATAAGAAAAATAGATTTATTATGAAGGTAATATTGAAACATAGTAATTTATATCATAATATATATAATTTATATAAAACATCTAATCACTATTTCAATAACACTTTGTTATGTAAATTATAGTTCCAAGTGATAACTTCTTGTATTTTCACGATTGTTTTGTATTGGGATTCATTTTCTATATAAATTGATCTTGGTTCAATTATCATCACATTAGTAATATTTTTATGAATATAATATTGAATAATTATATATCCTTTTGTAACTATTCACATAATGGGATGATAAAAATATAATGATGTCCCTTCAATGATATAATAATCCATATGTTTGCTTGAATGATATTTCCAATTTTATGTTTAAGTAATAAAAGAATTATGAATAATAATAAAAACCATTTAGAAACAAAAATAATATAATATGCAATATATATATTTATAAAATTCATCCTTATAACTATCAATATTATAAGGACCGAGCCTTAAACATTACATAATCTTGAATTAAATGAATAATCCACATTAAGTATCTTTTTAAGATTATAGTTTTAGAGAATTAGGAAATAACTATTACATTACATCTTAAAAATTAAAAGTTAGACAATTCTACCCATTTTCCATTTTTCCATAAAATAAAAACTCTTAAAAGAAGAGGCAGGTCTATTTCGAAGTTCTAGACATCATGAAATTTCATTAATCCCATCCTTGACACTATTAATCATTAAGACTTATAAAACACATTTCAAAGCCTAGGGGGACCATAGAAAGCGCAGTAAGTGTTATAAAATAAGGAAGGAAAATATTATCCCATCAATGAATACAAATCCATGAAACCAAACTTTTCAATCATAACGTACCTTTTCAAATTATAATATTTATGAATAACACAAAAAAAATATTAAATCATAAAAAAAAACTTATGGAATTTATTCCATTAATACATTGTAGATTTCACAGCTACATAAGGACTCACATTTGGATTAGCCATCACAGTGTATTCCCTAAACCTCTTAGGAGAAACATTGACGTTTACCTCCATCACATTACCCAATGTATTAGAGAGCTATCTTGGGCTCAACCACTTTGGGTTTATCACGGAACCAACCGTATATGTAATTAATGCACAATAACCATAACATATTCAGAACACACAACACAAGAATAAAAGAAAATAACATTTCCACATTCGAATCACAATATATCAAATCAAGATATTGAAATTAACAATGTTTTATTAATCCATTTTCAAAACCATTGAAAACATTTTATAAAGATATTTTTGAATCAAAGTGTCACATTCCTCATTAAATATTTTAGATGAATTATCACTTGAAAAAATTAATTTCCTTATAAATAAATCCTAAAAACCATTTCTAAAACATGAAAATTAATGAGAAATATTTATAAGAATAAATATTTAAAACATTTAAAATGATATTTTGGTTAAAGGGTTTTTAACAAAATGAGAGATGCTTGAATAAAATAATTGTGTAATAACATTTCATCAGAATTTTATTATATCATGAGAATAAATAGATTCATTATATAATATTAAAAAGGACTGTATATACACCACATAAGTGTGAATTGGTTTTTAAGAACAATTAATTCTCAATAGAATATAAATCGACACGAAATCCTTGATAAAAACTATATCCTTAGATCAAGGTTTAATCGATTACATAATAATGTGTGGAAAGTATAAATACACTCAATATTAGTGGATATTATATGTGAAATAATAATAGGTAGTTATCACATATTCATGTCACAACATATTTAAGATGTAGAAGTTTAAACAAATGAATTGAAATTGGGTGAAGATGTTCCCTTATAGAAATTTGACAGCCAAACTATGTCACATTAAAATTTAGAAAAAGAATTTATGAGAGAAAAAGGGTTATCTCATCACATTGAAATAAAATTTACTGAAATTAGGATATTGAAGAACATATCCTCACATAATAATATGTAAATTTAAAGACATAACAAAAAGAAGACTTTTAAAAATGGAGGGTGAAAGGTACCCTTACTAATTCTGAAACATACGAAACATACACCCCATGAAAGATGGATACATAAATGAAGATGTAAATACCCAAAAATTAAATAATATTACATTAATAGTATAATCATGGATAGTACATACAACACAAGAAGGAAACAGTGACAAATATAGCATGAATCTCACAAAAATAAAATGTGAGATAAAACCATGTACCACATTGTAATCAATCGAGTTATACAGACAAAAGTTAATAACCACCTAATTATATAAATAATAACATGAATTTAAATATAATCATGATAATATATATCAAATGGCTGTATAAAATGCACAACATGCAATAAATAAGTGGAGAAAAATAAAAATCTCAAGGAATTAAATGTGAGATAAGAAATCCCCTTACCTCGTGTCCTAATTGACTTGTTTGTTCCTTATTCATTATATACAGAATTATATTCATGATTTAGATATCATATATATCATATATATCCATTATATACATTCATTCATAATATTACGTAACATTTAGAGGTATTAAATGAAATGCACCGTTCATGGAGACGGTAAGTCGTACGTACGCATGAACGTTACATTCATTTCTATTTTGTATTTAATGGAATGAAATCATAATTATATAAAGGTGTATTATAATTCTAGTATAATATCTTATATAATATCATTTACTCCATCCTTTATACATCCCACATATGGCATTAACGATTCAAATCACTTTAAGGGGGCGGTAGTCCGCACTTCCTAAAGTGAAATTATCATGTTTACCCATAATGGAAATCACAAAGGTGTGCGATAAATTAAAAATAAATAAGAATAAGGAAAAAATAAAAATAATATATATCGTATATAAAAAATAGTGTCATTATAATGGTCACAATGCGTGGTGTTAAAATAAGATTGAACAATCATCGTTTCGTGAGGTAGTAATTCGCCACCCACAGAAACAGTATGTTCTTTAACCATTAGACAAAGGTATGTGTAAGTGTAAATAAAATACCTCTTATGAAAACATCCTAGTATAATTTATATACTGGTTTTGTTACAAAATAATGTAATATAAAAAGTTTAAGGGGTTGGAGAAGCAAAATAAAACAAAAGAACATAACAGAAGACATTACCTTAAAATCCGGTAACTCTTTTTGATTTGAGACAAAGGATTCTTTGGGAAGACTTCTGCCCAAAGTGAGGCTTCTAGGAGTAAGATATTGAAGTTGAGAGAGTATTTTGGTAGAGTTTGGCTGAGCCAAATGGCTTTATGGTGTGAATAAGGTGGTAGAGTTGGGGACCTTTTATAAGAGGAGAGGAGGGACACTCTTGAAACATCATGAAATGTTACATTATTATGAAATTATTTTCGGATTTCAAAGGTCCCCAAATTATATATTTCAAATATAAGGTGATCAGGGTTCAAAATATACTCATCCAATTGGTTTTTGACAAGTGTAAGTCTTATATTTTACATTATCTTTTCATTTTATTTAAATCGTTAATTAATGAGGTAATTGTTGCATCATCATGGTGTGATAAATAAATTTATTTATTTATTGTCTAAAAATTATAAAACAATTACCACGATGTAGTAAATAGTTTTATATTTCAAATGAATATTTATAGTCTAAATTTTAACTTATATAACCCCATGTAATAATTGTTTTAGTAAAACCACACATGTTTGTGACAATTTTATTTTTACATTAAAGAAAAAGTTATTAATGTCATTTTCGTACCCAAGTGGCTCCATGGGGTCCCCCAGTTGACCCATGAATTTTCTTGGTTGTCCATGACTCATCAAATAAGGGTAGTAAAAGTTTCAAGATATTTTCATATTTTTATAATATCATTTTTACCTTAAATTTCACTAATTACCTTTAATCGCGATTAATAAAACATAAAAGTTACTACTCACCAAAAAATTATTTTAATCCCATTGAACCAGATTTTACATCATAATGCAACCATGTATGTCATATTTTTGAAAATAAAATCATAGAAATGGTAATGTTTCATTTACACGAAAAATTTGTTTTTAAACTACCACTTAGTGGTTTCAATATTCATCAAAAATTTATGTTTTTCAGAAAAATACCGAAAATTCACCCTAAGATATAATTGATATTCTGAATTCAAAAATGGTGTCTATTTTACAAAATTAAAAACATATAAGTTTAATTAATTATTTTATTAATTAATTCCCGTTGTCAAAACAAATAGCGTGTTTTTAAGAAACAATATCAATCAAAAGATTAACAATTATTTGTGTCCATTTTCAAAGTGAAATTAATTGTAATGACCACCATTGGATAAAATGGTAAAATTATATTCTAATTATACTTTAAAACCACTCAATAATATAATTTATCAATATTAATTATTTTGATTAAAAAGATTTTTTTAATTAAAATTTAGTAATTTTCAGTATTCATCAAATTAAAAAAGTTATCCGAAAGGTTTCAAAATTTCACCCTAGGCTAAATACGGTATTCTGAATCCAAAAATGATGTCCATTTTAAAGAAAAAATTTATAAAATTTCAAAAAGTAGGTATTACTATTCAGAATGGCTACTTTTAATTTGTCGTGGTGGGTTAGAACTCGAGGTTTCGTACAACACACGCTGCATTATTATTCTAAAAGAAGCATACCATGGAAGCTTGGGGTGTTACACATTATTGGGTGGATAACTTGATAGGCTCCCCGCTTATCTCCATGATTCCTCCTAATACTTCCCCTAATAGTATTAACTGCACTATAAAGGACCTGATGCATTCCAAAACCTTAGAGCTACATTCCTCTATTATGCTGGTGGTTGATGGCTACCCCTACTCTTGCGATAATGACCTTCTGGTTTGGGATCCGGCTCATAATGGTATTATTGACTCTAACAATTTTTTCAATAATTATCTCTCTGACTCAATTCTAATTATTCCTGTTTAATTTTTTTAAAATCTTGGATTAAACCTTCCAGAACTAATCGTATTTGGTACTTGGCTCACAAGCGTATCCCTATTGAGACCTGTCTCAAATCTTTGGTCATTTATCTCTGCTCTAAATGCCATCTCTGCCACCACCATCGAGAAGATATCGACCATCTCTTTTTATCTTTTTCTAAGGCATTTGCTATGTGGAATTTTATTGCTAACATTTTTTATTGCAGATGGTCCCCTTTTGAAAATATCCTCTTTCAGCTAAAGCACTATCTGGATTTTAAATTCTCTCCACAAATCAAACACCTCTTCTTATCTGTTGCGGTGGAGCTTCTACACATTATCTGGTAAGATAGAAATGCCACTATTCTCAATAATCACTCGTCTAATCTCATTGAAGGTAGCACGAGAATCCTGATTTCTATTAAAGATGATACATTGATCTAGAAAGACAATTGTGACAACATGATCAGTGAATTTGTGATCCTGCGACGTCTCCAGATTAATGGCATTTTTCCTCAGCCAAAAACTTCTCTTGAAGTCTTCTGGAAAGCCACATTCCTGGATGGATCAAGATCGAAGTGTATGGTTCTTCCAAAGGAAATCCAGGCCCTACGGGTTGTGGGGAATCTTTCAGATACTCCATAGATCACTTCCATGGTTGTTTCTATGGTAGCTGTGGGGTCACTTCCTCCCTTGAAGTTGAGATGCTAGCTCTCATCCGTGTCATCCACTTTGTGAAAAATGAAGGATGGAACAATATCTTAATCGAAAGCGACTCTACCACTATTGTTCAAGTTATTTGGAATGAGGAGGTCCACCTCTCTTGGCGTCTCACTGTGAGTTGGAATCTCTTTCTAAACTCGCTTTTAGAGATCAGATATATTGACACCCATACATACCGGGAAGCTAATATGGTGGCAGATGCTCTTTCCAACAAGGGGATCATCCAGGCCATTACGTGGTCTGATGAGTTGCCGAATGATCTCCTCCCTCTCTGATAGGGCGCTGTCGTGGGTGCCCTCAAATGATTAATGTGATTTTGGGGTTCTTAGGTGCAGCAGAGTGGTTGACCAAGGTCGTCTCTCAAAGGAGGAAGTGAATTTAACAACTTATTAATGGTATACTAAAATAAATAAAATAGAATATAATAAAAACACTACTTGAAAGGATGGGGTTTGGTTATAGTTTATGAATCTAGAAGAAGTTTTCTGGAAGAAGATTGTATTTTGTTTTGTTTTTAGTTTTGAAATGAAGTTCGATTAAAATGACACAACAAAAAGATGTTTTTTAGACAATATTTAAAAGGAGTAATCGATCTAACTCTACCTATCCAATCATTTATTAATCATTATCATTTAAATTAATATTCACATAATTATGATCCCTTAATTTTTTTAAATCCCGAACCCTACGAGAATTAACTTTACCATGAATATTGAAGTGAATTTAACCTTAGGCTAACTTCGGAACATTCAATCGCAACACCCTGCTTTGATTGATGTTCTAAAATTAGCTTATGGTAAGTGGTAAATTAAGGCACATAACCACTCTTGAAATGAGTATTAATTGATTTTAAGGATTATATTTGGACTCTACAAATTCATCCCGTGTGGTTTTGAATTACCGGTTATGGTTGCGCTCTCACAGTTCACACAATTCCCGACCTCGCGTGTTTTGTGTTAACTATTCAATTTCTTTCTTAGTTTCTTTTAAATTAAAAACACAATTAATATATTATAATATGTGAATTAGAGTAGCTCATTGATTAAAAATAAATGAATGAAGAAGGATAGAGGTCGATCGATTACTAAAAAGAACTACTCTTCCATGGGTGACGTAATCATCATAGAAGCGTTTTGCATGTGTAATGGTTTATAATGGGTATACCCCAATAACGCTTCTACTCAATAATTCCAACCCAAAGAGGCAGATTAAGAGAAGAAATTTAAACAAAATAGAATAAATGGGAAGAAATAAAAGAAGAACAACGAAGTTTATTACATAAACAAATTCATTACAACATGAAGGAGAAGAAGAAGACTTTGTCGAAGGGATCCTTGCTTCAAGAGCTACCCTTATTGAAATGGTTGGAGAATTGGAGTGGATCTACTTCTCCTCTGCCCTCAAATTCTCCATTCACGTCCCAACCCCACGAAATGAGAAAACCACCAATTTATAGAGTGGTGGGGAGGCTAGGTTCAAAGTGGTTTCAAATGTGAATGGGGAATCTCGGCCAAATATTTTATGCCAACTTTCAACGCCAATTTGACCACCACAAAGCGTGAATTGGATGGCATTCCAGAGCGATAAAATGTGTGTATATGGTTCCTCTATCTTCTATCCAAATGTGGGCTCAATACAGGCCTATATGAAGGAAGTATGACTGAAATACAAAAGCTTCTCCATTCTGGAGATTCCATCCCATCTTTGACTTCATGGCTCATTTTCAACAACCAAATTCACTCTTTAGCTCTAGTGTCATGAATAAAAGATGTAGATAATTAAGTTCTAAACACTGTTACAAAAATTAATATTCAAATAATAAATATCAAAAAATTTATCTTCGAAATACTACAGTGCACTATAAAGGGTAAAACAAGAATTTTCACCAAATTTTCAAATGAATGATCAAATCCCAAATATTTTATAAATACACATATTTAACACAATATGAGGAAATTATATCATTTATTATCAATAATATATTCAATAAAATAGTGTTTTATCAACTCCCCCACACTTGTAGTTTTGCATTCTTGTGAAAAACCTCATATCAAGTAAACATCAATATCAAATCAAAACCAATTTTAAAACACATATCCTTGAGATCAATAAATTTCACACCAAGAATCAAAAGATATCATGACTCATAAAAAAACTTATTTCATGATCTCCATTTATATCATTCAATATATTTCCACATCATTTATCCTCCCATGCATAAAACACTTACCTCGCATGAATTCATCGCTCAAATATCAATTTTTTTTCAATGTCTTTCTCATCCAAACTCATACAATTGTCACGATAGGCTTGATAGATTCCTACATCGCCACCCGATGTGAGTCAAGGACATATGTTTACCATGAGGACTTTTTGGGGTTGTTTTGTGGCTTTCAGTTGGTAGGATTTAGACGTGAAAAATTCTGAGGATGAATGAGGAGGGCTTGACTCTTTTTGAAGTAAAATTGCATTAATCTAATTTTCACTTAAATATGATCTTCTCCTCAATCCCCATAGTATCAATTCAGCTCCATCATCATGAAAAATCATGAAAAGTTTACACCATTCATCATTTCAGCATCAAAAATTTCAATCTTCTCAAACATGATTTTCTTGAATGCTCCGGATAGGCACAACTTTCCACCTCAATTAGAAGCTCTAGAAAAGGCATAGCTTCACTTGTCCTGAATGCTCCAGAAAAGGCACAACTTTCAATATAATGAATTTCTTCAGCAGTAAACACATCACTTCAGAATTTAATTTACCACCCAAAGTATCACAAAATGTGGTATCACAACACAAGACAGCTTCCCCCACACTAAATCTTAACAAGATTATGCAATTTAACTTCAAGAGTTGGTTGGATAGGGAAAATTGGATGGTAATGTGGCTAACCTAACAGGATCTGCATTTCTTCTAAGGGCTAAAATTATGTAATATTAAAGGTAGGACATTATATAAAAAGGATTCTTTGAAATAGGGGCTTTAATACCAAACAAATGCCTCAATCATTTAAACATAAGTACCTCACACCCTCATGTTTTGAAAGGGATGGATCAAATTCTGGTTAAATCAATCATGGTTTGGTTCTCTCAATAAGTGATGTGAATGTAAATAATATGAAAATAATGGTTTAGAAGCCTCACATGAAAGTGATTTCAAATATAAAGACAGTGAGATGTGGCATGGGATTCAAAATTCAGTGTACTTTTCTTGAAATTATTAAATATTTGAACTTGAAACAAAGTCATTTCAGCATTCATTTAAGCTTAGTTTCAAGGGATAAATTGTTTCACTCATTGACATTCATTTAAAATTTTTTATGAGAATCAATTCAGCTCAAAAATTTCAAAAACACAAGGAAAATTGAAAAATAAACACACAAATTTTGAAAAACACACAAATTTTTTTTTCTTTTTTAATAAATAGGAAAACAATTTAAGTTACTAAAATAAAAGGTTCCCTCCCCCACATTTAAAATATTGCATTGTCCTCAATGTGAACCCATGAGATTATATATGCCTTGAAATGTAGAATTTTTAAATAGGACAAATAATATAAAGGTGAAAGGGTTAGGAACAGCCTGATGTGCTCAAGTGATGATGGGGTCATGCAGTGTGATAAAATCAACTCCATTAGTAGGAAGTCCCTCAATGTATCTCTTCAAACGTTGCCCATTTACTGTAAAGCTTCTTCCAGTGTCCTCTTGTGTGATCTCCAATGCACCATAATGAAAAAACATTAGATACAATATAAGGACCTAACCATCTGGAACGTAACTTACCATGCATTAGCTGCAGTCATGAACTGTAGAGAAGGACTTTCTCTCCAACCTAAAACTCCTTTTGTTGGATCATTCTATCATGAGCTGATTTTGATTTTTTCATATAGATCCTTTAGTTCTCATATAAAGACAATGTAATCTCATCAAGATCTTAAATTTGCATCTTCCTTTGGATTCCAGCTTGGGCCAAATCCATGTTTCATTTCATTATAGCCCAATAAGCCTGATGCTCAACTTCCACGGGGAGATGACACGCTTTCCCAAAAACAAATCAAAATGGGGACATACCAATGGGTGTCTTGTATACTGTCCTATAAGCCCACAATGCATCATCCAAGCGCTTGCTCCAATCCTTACTATTTGGCGGCACGATTTTCTTCAATATTTGTTTCAACTCACGATTTGAAACCTTAGCCTAGCCATTTGTTTGGGGGTGGTATGGTGTTGATGTTTTGTGTGTCACCCAATACTTTTGAAGGAGGGAAGCAAAACTCCTATTGAAAAAGTGTGTCCCTTTTTCACTGATGATGGCCTTCGGTACTCCAAACCAGCAAAAAATCTATGCTTTGACAAAGTCCACAACAACATGAGAATCAACAGTCCTAGTGGCCTTAGCCTCCACCCATTTACTCACATAATCAACAGCAACAAAAATTTACAAAAATCCAAATGAACTAGGAAAAGGACCCATAAAATCAATTCCCCATACATCAAAAATCTCACAGAATAGTATGGGTTGTTGGGGCATCTCATGTCTCCTAGAAATATTCCCACTGTGTTGGCAACGAGAGCATGACTTACAAAAGACATGGGCATCATGGAACAAGCTAGGCCAATATAATCCAGAGTCCAAAACCTTCCTAGCTATCTGTTGGGGTCCCAAGTGTCTACCACAAGAAAGTGTATGACAGAAATGCAAAACAGACTCAAACTCATGATCGGGAACACACCTCCTAATGACTTGGTCACTACACATGCGCTAGAGTTAAGGATCATCCCACACATAATACCTAGACTCACTTTTAAATTTTTGGACTTGATGCTTCTTCAAATTTGTGGGATTTTAGAGGAAACAATGTAATTAACTAAATCCTCATACCAAGGATGCATACCTGAGATGGTATAGAGATGCTCATCGGGGAAAGTGTCCTGAACTGGTACCTGGTCCAAGGTGTTATCCTCTAGTGTGTGAGTAAGCCTACTCATGTGGTCTGCCACCAAAATCTCTGAACCCTTATTGTCCTTTATCTCAATATCAAATTCCTGAAGAAGGAGCATCCATTGAATCAACATGGGCTTTGCATCTAGCTTTTCTAGGAGATAACTCAAAGCTGCATGGTCAGAAATAACAACTACTTTAGATCCCAATAAATATGAATGGAATTTAGCTAAGGAAAATATTACTGCAAGAAACTCCTTTTCCGTGGTAGTGTATTTTTATTGGGCTGAATCCAGTGTCCTCGATGCATAGGCGATCACATGTGAACGTCCCTCCACCCTTGGAGATAAGACACTCCAACCATGAAGTTGGAGGCGTCACATATAAGCTCAATAGAAAGGTCCCACCACGGGGGCTGTATGATCAGTGGAGTGGTCAAAAACTTCTTTATCTCATCAAATGATACCCTACATGAATCATTAAAATTGAATTCAACATCTTTTTGAAGCAATCAAGATAATGGTAGATAGATCTTACTAAAATCTCTGATGAAGCATCGATAAAATCCCGCATGTCCAAGGAATGATCGAACCTCACACACACATGTAGGATATGGGAGGGATGAAATAATGACTATCTTAGATCTATCAACTTCAATGCCACATTGTGAGACTATATTACCTACGACAATTCCCTTTTCAACCGTGAAATGACATTTTTCGAAATTTAAGACCAGATTCTTCTCAATACAACGATGCAACACATCACCCAAACTATAGAGACATTCATCAAATGAAGATCCATAAACTGTAAAATCATTCATAAATACCTCCATGTAGGTCTCAATGAAATCTGAGAAAATACTCACCATGCATCTCTAGAAGGTACCTGGGGCATTACACATTCCAAATGGCATCCTTCTGTAAGCAAAGGTACTGAATAGGCAGGTAAATCTCGTCTTCTCTTTGTCCTCTACTGCAATGGGAACCTACAAATAGCCATAGAAACCATCCAAGATGCAATAATGCATCCTACCTGCAAGTCTCTCAAGCATCTGGTCAATGAATGGAAGTGGGAAATGGTATTTACGAGTGCATTGATTTAGTGTCCTATAATAAATACACACTCTCCAACTGTTTTGAACTCTCACAGGAACTAACTCATCATTTACATTTTTTATATAGTGAAACCAGTTTTCTTAGGCACAACCTGAATTGGACTTACCCAATGAGAATCTGAAATAGGATAGATTATACCTGCCTCAAGCAATTTTGTGACTTCTTTTTTAACAACCTCCAGAAGGGTTGGATTGAGTCTCCTTTGTGGCTGTCTCATTGGTTTATCCCCATCCTCCAAGAGAATCCTATGCATGCAAATGGAGGGGCTAATACCTGATATGTCAGCCAAGGTCCACCCGATTTCCCTGATGTTCTCCCTCAAATGATTCAAAAGTTTTTCTTCATGTTCAAAAGGGAGATTGTTAGCAATGATATATGGTAATATCTCACCACTCAACAAGTATGAGTATTTCAGATTTGGTGGCAATGGCTTGAGTTCTAATGAAGGAGGGTGTAGTATGGTTGGAGACATTGAAGGAACTGAAATATGTGCACAAAGAGAATCAGTATCATGAATTAACATCATCAAAATCAGATAATAAAGAATCAAATCCATCAGCATACTCAACAGCCATGTCATAATCAGTGTGAACATGATCAAAATCAGAATATGAATCCAAATCAAATCCAAGAGAAGATTGTGTATCAGAAACATGTGTGGAAGTGCTCATAGACATCAAACTCGAACCAATATTCATAATCTCCCTAAGAATAGGACAATAAAATTCCATGGAGTTTTTATTTAGTGCTTCAAAATGGGAGATAACAAATGCAGAGTGATCCTATGAGGGGTACTTCATGGAATCCATAACCATAAATATCACAACTTCATCTCCAAACACCATGGAAAGTGTACCCTCATTGACATTTATGATATTTTTTGCAGTTTTGAGGAAGGGCCTACCTAAGATTATGGGATCATGATAACTTACTTGATCATCCTCCATGTTAAGAACATAGAAATCTGTTGGAAAGATCATGTCTCTTACCCGGACAAGTACATCCTCAAGGACTCCCGCTGGATATGTCGTAGCTCTATTCGCCAATTGCACCACTACTCTTGTTGGATTCAAATCACCAACCTGCAAGGAAGAGAATACAGAGTGAGGCATCACATTTATGGAACCACCTAAATCACAAAGTGCATCCGAGAAGTGCAACTCCCCTATGGTACATGGGATGGTGAATGTCCCTAGATCCTTGCACTTTGTGGGCATTGCTAGAGTTTATGTAATAAGTGCTGACACATTCTTTCCAAGATTGATCCTATCATTTCCCTTGATCCCTCTTTTATTGGTGTAGAGTTATTTTAAGAATTTGGAATACCTTGTAATTTTCTTAATGAATTCAGGTAGAGGAATGTTGATCTCCACATGCTTGAATGTGACCAAAGTCACTTTTAGCTTTGCTTCTTTAGCCATCTTCTTGGGTTGAACAACCCTGTTTGGAAAAGGAAGGGGTTTAGGAGGAACATAATAAATCTTTTTCTTACCTTTATCTTTCTCCTTAGATTGATCATCAGTTGGTATGGAATGTGGCTTCTCTAGAGTTGAGGTGAATCCCGGTGGAATTGTAGGTACAGATGTATCGTTCATTTTATTTCCACTTCTCAATGTGATGGCACTAACATTCTCCTTTGGATTTGGAGTGTGTTGGGAGGGTAGATTTCCAGAATTCTTACTTACAAGTTCATGTAGGGCAATGGAAATCTGGCTCATTTGAGTCTTCAACTCCCTCACCTCCGAACCTAGACTCTTTAGCTTATTCTGTTTATTAAGAATAATTTTCTTCAAAAGGTTATCAGTGTTAGAATCTACCTTGGGTGGGGGATTCCCTTGTTGCTGGCTTGCTGATGCTTGGGCTTCAAATCTCTCTTGGGGATGTTGGAAACCCTGCTGGTAAGGCAGAGGCTGCTGGAAGTTTTGTTGAAAAGGGGGCCTTTGTTGTTGTCCAGATCCTTACCTCATGTCCGACTGATCTTTCCACCCTTGGTTGTATGCTGGATCAAAATTCTTTTGGGGATATGGTTGTTGTTGTTGTTGCTGATATGGTCTCCCAGGGAACAGTGCTGCACAATCTTCTGTTTCTTTGAGTTGTGAGAAACAGTCAGTTGGGTGGCTTGTCTCAGTGCAAATACCACAAGGCCTTGAAGGAGGGGGTAGAGATGACTTTTGTGCCAAATCAATTTTCCTCGCCATAGTTGTCAATTCTTCTAACTTAATATCAATCAAATAACTGTCATGATAATAAGGACTTACTTGATGTACTCCCCTGACATGTTGTGTACCTCTATCACCAAATTGTTGGGAGTTTTGGGCAATCTTGTCAATCAACGCACATGCAGCTACTGGTGCCCTGTCCACCAATGATCCTCCAGCCACAGCATCTACCATGCTTCTTTCCATAGGTGTGAGACCTTCATAGAATTAGTGGATGAGTAATTTCTCACTAAATTGGTGATGTGGGAAGGTTGCACACAACTTCTTGAATCGCTCCCAGTACTCATACATTGACTCCCCTTGGGCTTTCTTGATCCTCGATATCTCTTTTCGAATGGATGTGGTCCTTGATGCTGGAAAAAATCTTTGCAAGAAAAGATGTTTCAAATCATTCCAACATGTTACATATTCTGGTTGTATATAATACATCCAATATTTTGCAGCACCATCAAGTGAGAATGGGAATTCTCTTAATTTAATTTAATCATCAGAAACATTTCTTCGTTTCAAGGTTGAGAAAACCACATTAAATTCTTTCAAATGTTTATTGGGATCCTCACCAGAGAGGCCATGAAACATTGGAAGTAAGTGAATTAATCCAGAATACAGTTCAAAGTCTGATTTGAGATTTGGGTATGCAATACAATTTGGTTGATAGTTAATATCAGGTGCAACCAATTATTGAATGGTTCTATTTAGCTCATTGTTATTATTTCCAACCATTGGTTCTTATTTTATGTCTGAATTTGAATAGCATCTAATTTCAATGTTTCCAGAAGAGAGTAAATCACCAACTGGTTGAATATTGAAACTTCTCCTAGACTGAGAATGTAGTATTCGAGCCCTAAGGCTACGTTCAATCTCAGGGTCAAGATCTAAGAGGTCTTCGGGATTATTTTGTGTCATAAATCAATGAAAGATGAAATGAAGCAAAGTGGACCATAGAAAAAAATTAGAAGTTTGAGTTGATGGTCCAAAAAGAAGTAGAAAAAAATAAAAGAAGAAGAAGAAAAATCAGATTGGGTAAAGAAAGAAGAATGAAGAGAGGAAGAGAATAAAATGTAAAATAAAATAAATAACCCTAATTGATTGAAATAATTAAATGCCTTCCCGGCAATGACGCCAATTTGATAGGCGTTGTTGTGGGCTCCCTCAAATGATTAATGTGATTTTGGGGTTCTTAGATGCTGTAGAGTGGCTGACCAAGGTCGTCTATCAAAGGAGGAAGTGAATTTAACAACTTATTAAAGGTATTATATAAAAATAAAATAGAATATAATAAAAACACTACTTGAAAGGATGGGTTTTGGTATTAGTTTTTGAATCTAGAAGAATTTTTCTAGAAGGAGATTGTATTTTGTTTTGTTTTTTGTTTTGAAATTAAGTTCGATTAAAATGACACAACAATAAGATGTTTTTTAGACAATATTTTAAGGGCGTAATCGATATAACTCTACCTCTTCAATAATTTATTAATCATTATCATTTAAATTTATATTCACTTAATTAAGATCCCTTAATTTGTTAAATCCTGAACCCTACGAGAATTAACTTTACCACGAAGATTGAAGTGAATTTAACCTTAGGCTAACTTCGGAACATGCAATCACAACACCCTGCTTTGATTGATGTTCTAAAATAAGCTTATGGTAAGTGGTAAATTAAGTCACATAACCACTCTGGAAATGAGGATTAGTTGAGTTTAGGGATTATATTTGAACTCTAAAAATTGATCCCGTGTGGTTTTGAATTACCAGTTAAGGTTGCGCTCTCATAGTTCACACAATTCCCGACCTCACGTGTTTTGTGTTAACTATTCAATCGCTTACTTAGTTTCATTTAAATTAAAAAATCAATTAATAGATCATAATATGTGAATTAAAGTAGCTCATTGATTCAAAATAATTGAATGAATAAGCATAGAGGTCGATGGATTACTAAAAATAACTACTCTTCCGTGGGTGGCGTAATCATCGTAGAAGCATTTTGCATGTGCAAAGGTTTATGATGAGTATAACCCAATAACGCTTCTACTCAAAAATTCCAGCCCAAAGAGGAAGATTAAGAGAATATATTTAAACAAAACATAAGAAAATAGAAGAAATAAAAGAATAACAATGAAGTTTATTACATAAACAAAATCATTACAACATGAAGGAGAAGAAGAAGACTTCGTCGAAGGGATCCTTGCTTTAAGAGATACCCTTATTGAAATGGTTGGATAATTGGAGTGGATCCACCTCTCCTCTTCCCTCAAATTCTCAATGCACGTCCCAACCCCACCAAATGAGAAAAAAACCAATTTATAGAGTGGTGGGGAGGCTAGGTTCAAAGTGGTTTCAAGTGTGAACGGGGAATCTCGGCCAAATATTTTATGCCAATTGGTAACGCAAATTTGAACACCTAAAAGCATGAATTGGCCGGCCTTCCATAAGGATCAAATGTGCGGATATGGGTACTATAGCTCCTATCCAAATTTGGTCTCAAAAAAGGTTCAGATGAAGGAGTAATTGCTGAAATATAGAAGTTTCTCCATTCTGGAGTGTCCAGTCCAACGTTGATTTCATGGCCCATTTTCAACAACCAAATGCACTCTTTAGCTCTAGTGTCCTGAATAAAAGTTGTAGATAATTAAGTTAGGAACATTGTTACAGACCTTCAATTTCAGATATTAAAGATAAAAATATTTGTCTTCGAAATACTACAGTGCACTATAAAGGGTAAAACTGGAATTTTCACCAAATTTTCAAATGAATGATCAAATCCCAAATATTTTATAAATAAACCTATTTAACACAATGTGAGGAAAATATATCATTTTTTATCAATAAAATATTCAATAAAATATTGTTTTATCACTCTCTTTACTAATGATTTTAATAAAATTCCCTCATGCAGACTTCTGTAATCTATTGCTTGTTAATAATAATCTTCGTCTTCGTCGTTGACCATGACATTGCCTTTAAAAAAATTAAATTTGTGGTAGAAACTTTGTAAAGTATAAATGTAATCATGACATGTAAGATTCCTTATGGTATTATTCAATCACATAAATAAATCTCCCAACATTATGAAAAAGAAACGTAAAACAAAAACATTGTCTGTTTACTTTTCCTACTGGGAAACCAATGATCATTTAACCCATCACAAATTTGTGGTTTTCGTGTTTTTAACTTTCTCCTAGTAATGTTTTTTATCACTCTCCATAAGAACTTGATTGTTTTTTCATTCTTCCATATCCATGTTTTTCTACATAGAATCCGAATACAGGTTATCTTGTGTGACCTTTGTACTTCTCTTTCATTCGTTTAAAGTGATAGTTTTACCGACTCTTTTCTGATGTGGGACTTTTATTGATGTTTCCAAGCCGAGTTTTAAAATTGCGAGGATGCAATTCCCAAAAGTGGGGAAGGATGTAACATCCAGATAAATAAAGAACATGAAAATTTTTAAATTTATTAATATTTTTGAATTTAATATTATTTTTACTTTAAAGGGGGTGCTATGTTCGATGGCGTACCTGGTATGCAACAACGGGTTTCTTTGGAATAATACTTTCCACACTAATAATATAATATTATTATTTTAAATTGTAGTTAACGCCTAGCCATTGTATTTTTCAGAATGAATAGAACTAACTCAAATATGATTATACATGTTTGTTTAATATTTTTACATATATCCTATAAAAGCTAGAGTCTTAAAATAAGTAAATAATTCGAACTTAAGCATAAATACTCAAATATTCACTAAAAGGTCAATTTACCTCCTTTTAATGGAGAAACCTCATTAAATCTAGTTTTTGTCACTTTTATATATTCTATTTGAAAAAATAAAATTCTTCATTAGAATCGGTACACAAAAAATTACTTTGGATAAATTTTGATATTTTTCTTATAATGTTCATTTTTTAATGAATAGTGAAAAATAATTTATTTTAATTCAAAAGTTCTTATTAATCGAATTTATTTATATGGTTATATTATCATTTTCATTGGTTTTAATGTTTAATTAAAATATATTTTTACTATTTTATATAATTTTGGTCATTGGATGTAATTTCATTTTTAAATTGGACATAAACAAGTGTCAATCTTCTGATAGTTATTATTTCATAAAAAACTCTATATGTTTTAGTAGCCGGAATTAATTTTAAATTAATTTCTTCAATTTTTATGTTTTGAATTTGGAAAAATGGATTCCATGATTTTAATAATTATGTCCAAATTCTTTAAATAGGTAACTATTAATTTTAGACATTTTAAATATTTACTTGAGTAAATATTTTATTTACCATGAGTAAAGGGTAAATATAGTAAGTCAGGGTAAAATATAAAATTATAATAATATCAAATTACTCTAACACATGTCCTAATCCTATTTTCTGATAAATATATTACCATGGGCATCCTTATGCCGAATTTGGGACCCCATGTAGCCACATGGGAGTAATAATGACATTTTATATTAATTAATTTAAAGTAAAGACAAAAATGACATAAACAAATATATTTTTATAAATAAATTTTTAAATAAGGTTATATAAGTTATATTTTCAACAATAAATATTATTTGGGAAGATAAAAAAATTTCCTACATCACGGTACTTTTTTATTATTTTTAGACATTAAATATATTAATTTATTTATGACAGAATAATGATTCAATATTTACCTCATTAATAAACAATTTAAATAAATATGATTATAAATATTAAATCAATATCCAAAACCTGTCAAATTTTTATTTCATTATTTTACTTCGTCCATGATTCATCTTAACTTTGATAGTAATGAATATTTGAGCTTTTGAAACCGAATGTGAGGTTATAATAAAATAATTGTTTCAAGCATTCCTAAGGAGACCCTCCTCTCCCATATAAAAATCCCTAACATCTAACCCATTTATTAAACTTCTCAAGACTTTGGATAGTAAAATCTCAGCTTCAATAAGATACCAAGATCCCTATACTCATCCTAGAAGCCTTACCTTAGGCATAAAACACTTCAAAAAACCCATTTGGTTCAAACCAATGGGAGTTACTAAATTTAAATGTAATTACTCCTCTTAAGTTATTTTGTTTTATTTTACTTCCCCAACCCCATAAACTATTTTTAATACTTTTTTTTATAACAACATTAGTATCCAAAATATAATTAGATGTTTTTATTTTAAGAATTTTAACTACACTTACACACTCCTCCATCTATAGGGTAAGGAACATAATGTTTTTGTGGATGGAAAACTAATGTCTCACGAAACTGGGATTGTTCAATTAACTCCTACCTCCACACATGGTGTCCATTTTGATGAAAATTTATTTATATATGATATATATAATGTATATGTTTTATTTATCCTTCTTTATTTTTCATTTATATCATACAGTTATGTTTTCCATAATGGGTAAATGTGATAATTTCATTTTAGGAAGTGCGGACTACCACCCCTTCAAAGTGATATGACATATTAATGCCTTATGTGGGATGAATAAAGGATGGAGTTAATTATATTATATATGATATTATAATTTAATTATAATATACCTATGTATTATTATCTTTTCATTTGATTAAATATTAAATAGAAATGAAAGTAGTGTTCATGTGTACGTACGACTTACCGTCTCCATGAACGGTGCATTTCATTTCTTATCACCAAATATTATGTACTAATATAAATAAAATTATATAATGGATATATATTATATATATGAAATCTAAATAATTAATATCATTCTGAATAAAATAGAGTATTTACCCCATGGATAAATTGTAATTATACCAAGTTCATGTTTAACTCAAATTCTAAACATTGTCAAAATGTCCAATATGAACTCAAATAATTAACTAACTGTTATTACAAGGTTATAAGTGATATAAAATTAATAATAGTAATTAAAGAATTTATTAATCATGTATAAATTAACATAAGTTTATTATTAATGAATAACAAGGAACATACATGTTAATTCAGGCACAAGGTAAGGGATTTCTTATCTAACTTTTAATTCTATGATATTTCCATTATTCACCACTTATATATTTCATGTGGTGTACTGTGTACATACATATGATATATATTAACATGATTATTTTTATATTCATGTTATTATATGATTCATTTGGTTTTTATTAACTTATATCTTTCGATTCGATTGAGTACAACATGGTAATGGTGTTTCATCTCACTTTTCATTCATGTGAGATTCATGTTATATTAGCAACCCTTTCCTTTTGTGTAGTGGGTTTACTGCCCATGATTTTATTATTTGTGTAATATAAAATAATTTATGTGTATTTACATATTCATTGTGTGATATTTATTTCATGGGTTGTATGTTTGTCAAGTAACCAAATCAGTAGGGGAACATTTCACCCACCTCTTTTTAAAAGACTTCTTTTTGTTATGTCCTTTAATTTACATCATATTATGTTGGGACATGTTCTTCTATATCTTTATTGATGTAAATTTTATTTCCAAGGGATGATATATACTTTTCTCTCTCATCAACGTATTTTATGAATTTTAACGTGATGCCATTATGTTGTCAAATTCATGTAAGAAAACTTCTTAACCCAATTTTAATTATTGGGTTAAACATCTACATCTTGATTATGTCGTGCTCTGAATATGTGTGAATAACCACTGATTGTTTTACACATAATATCCCCTTAAATTTTGTGTATTTATATTTGGCACAAATAATTATGTAATTTATTTTTCCTTAATCTAAGGATACAATCATTATAAGGGATTTCGTCTCAATTTACATTTATATTGAGACTTCATTGTTGATATGCACTAATTCACTCTTATAAGGTGTGTATACTATCCTTTGGAATATTATATCATTAATACATTTATTCCCATGATATTATTATGTTATTATTAAATTTTATTCAACAATTATTTGTATTCTATGATCTCTCTTTTTGTTAAAATATTTTTAAATAGAATATCGTTTTAAATGTTTTAATGGTTTATTTTAATAAATATTTCAAATTAATGTCCATGTTTTAAAAATGGTTTTAAGGATTTATATATATATACAAGAATGTTTTGAAATTGATATTTCATTCAAAATCATCATAGTGGAATGGGAAACTTTTATTCAAAAATATCTTTCTTAAATGTTTAAATGGTTTTGAAAATGGAATGATAAAAGCATTGATTATGTCAATATATTGAAATGATATATTGTTATTGCAATGTTGAAATGTTATATTTTTTAATGATTGTTTTATGTGTTATGAATATGTAATTGTTATTGGGCATTGTTTATGTATACAGTTGGTTATATATTATACCTAGGGCGGGTGAGCCTGAGATAGCAATTCAATGCATTGGGTAATGTGGCCGAGGTAAACGTTAATGTTTCTACTAATATATTTAGGGAATATACAATGATGGATATTACAAATGTGACTACCTCTCTAGCGGTGATAACTACAATTTAAATATTTTATTTAGGACTTATTTTACCTTTATGATATATTATTTTTATGTGTTGTTCATAAATAAAATGATTTCATGATGTATGTTATGATTGAAAAGTATGGTTTCATTTTTTTGTATTTATTGATGAGTTAATGTTTTCATTCCGTATTTTATATCCCTTATTGATAATTTTATGCTCATCCAAAGTTTTTGAAATTTTTTCCATAGTAATTAATGAAGAATAAGGGTAAAGGATGGGATCGAGGAAAATTCATGCTGTCTAAAACATAGAACTAGACATAACTCCTTTTTTCAAGAGTTTTTATTTTATGAAAAAATTGATACTAAGTAGAATTATCAACATGAAATATTCATGTTGTTATGTAGATGATATGACCAAATTTTCTAAATCTCTAAACCTGAAAAGATCCTCAATGTGAATTACCAATTTAATTCCATATTATGTAATGTTTAAGGCCAGATCATTATATGTATAGTTTTTTATCCATGTAGATCTTCCCATAAAACATTTCACAGATTATAATTAACACAAAAATCTAATTTAAAATACTAAAACCATAAATTTAGGTTCTGTACAGACCTATCATGACACATATGATTTCTATTTCCTCAAGGTCATCTAAGAGGAATTTTTGGACCCTCTACACCCTGCCAAAAATATATCTATGATTGACTAACATCTATCCATACATTCCTAGTTAGTTTCTATATCCCATCCACTTTGTCTCGATATATCTCTTCTCGTCCCTAGGGTTATGTGGATACTAATGGTTCGTTGGTGATACAACACAATCTGTTTTGTGATCTTAAACTAATGTATGATTTTATATTTCTGTTATTTTCACTCTTTATTAGAAATCTTGATTAGGGTTTTCTATATCGATATATATTAATCATTAGTTAGGTGTTTCTATAGTGATGCAAATTTTTTAGTTAACACTACATTTATTTTTTCTTAATTTCAATTGATTGAATTAAATGAAATTTAATTATTTTAGTATAAATGATTTAAATTTGTTTTTTTAAAATAACATTATTCCATTGAATTGGTGTTTTAAAAATGGGATTATAGAATGAAAATTTGAAAAACCCCCAATTCATTTGAATTATGGGGTGTTTATGAAAATTGATGAAATGTAAATTTTTTAATTTAAATTGTGGAATTATTTTGATAGAAAAATTGTGGAAAACCCCCGAATTAAATTCAATTGTGAGTTTGTTGGGAAATTTCAGGTATTTTTTATATATTTAATTGTTGAATTTAATTGTGAAATTGTATCATTATTTGATTTCAAATTCATTTTTGTGAAAAATGGCATAAAATGTTTGATAGAATCCTTCTGGATTTATCTTGGAAAATGAATGGTTTTTATTAACAAATAATTTAAGTTCATAAATAGAAATTTGTATTTTGAAAATGATTGAATGAGAGTTAATTTTATTTTATAGATTCTTAAATTAAATTTCCTATCATTGAATTGTACTAGATGATATGAAATGCAATGTTACTAGTGAGTTATTTGTGACAAAATCATAAAGATGGGATTTCCCTTGTAATGGAATAACGTTCTAAAACACTAAATACTCATTGGTTAAAATGTATTATTTTCCTAGTTAGACCTAGATATCCCTTGTCATGGTATTACCAATGGATGTGTTTACACAATACAGTTTATCAAATTAGTTTGTGAGTATCCCATAACCTTGAACTGTCATACCTATTCAAATATAACCATGTTTCTCAATTTTTTATATATGAGAGTCAAATATATTCTATTGGTGTAACCTATATAAAATTCCATCCGATTTATATAAAGTATTTTATATAATTATTTACATTTAATCCATTTATTTAAAGCATGTCTATAATTGGAAATGCATTCCATCATTTCAAATAAAAGACATGAATTTTTTAAATATACATTTAAAATGAAAAACTTGTTTATTTTTAAATTCAAAGGCCTTTATTTACTTAATTAAATGTTGGAATATTATTATTTAATACATGCTGAGACACTACTGGGATTTTTTTCTCACACACTACATGTTCTTTCAGGTGTTTATAGATTATCTCCTTAGTGGTTCGATCCGAGGTATTGCACCACTTGTAGGTGGTTCAAACTATTGATATGTGGACATAGAGAGGTGTGTTTGTTGGGACACATGCTACATATCATTCGGTTTTTTACTATAGTGATGTAGAAATATTTCTAGTTTATAACTATTTAATTATAGTACACTTTTCATAGTTGGGATTATTTTTTATGCATACTGATTTGTTAGTATACTTATGCAATGTTATGGATAATCTTTCCCATAGTCATTTTGTATGATGTTAGGCTCATGTAATCAACTAGTGGGGTTATGTAACTCCCTGTGGTCCATCACTGTACCAGATAATTCATCGGTATACATGGGTACCATGGATGGTTCATCACACAATCATCATTCTCGTGAACGGAGGACTACCACGTCACGAACTAATGTCATTAATTCTTCATCAGACACCGTTAAAAGAAAAAAAATAATGATTTAATTACAGTTAATAAATTATATATGTGATATTTATATTGTTTTTAGACTTTTTATTTTTTAACATAAATCATACCATAGGGAATTCAATTTTTGGGAAAATGATAACATAATTTTTGGATGTGTGGGAAATCGTCCCTTTGATGTCACATTATTTATTCATGTTTAAAATGTAATATATTATAAATTTTTTAATTAAAATAAATGATTAATATGGAATTAATATTATTCTAGAATAATTAAATACATATATATCTTTTATATTAAAAAATTTTAATATTAACAAAAAATGGAACCATCATTCCTACGTATGTGCAACCTACCATATCAAGGAATGGTGTATTTCATTTATTATGTCCAAACATTGTGGAATACAATAAATAAATTTATAATAAATATATATAATATGTAACTCGGTGTTTCAATTATGTATATAGATAAATAATTATCTATGTAATAGGATCAAATATTTACATGTAAAAATATACCCAAAAAACAAATCATTTAACAAAATAAATAATGAATGACTATTAATAAAATGGTTATGAGATATTGAATAAGAAAATTATATAGTATTATAGATAATTGTATGATTCTTTTTTATATTAATAACACACAAAAAACCATTATATTGTATATTTAGAATCATTCAACCAACAATGATCGTAAGGTAAGGGGTTTTGTCTTAATTTTAATTCTCTTGAGACTAATTTGATATTATGCATAAATTCACATTAATTTGGTGTATATATTGACCCTTTTTCATTAAATATCATTACCAACTCATACATCATGGTGTTATAATTTTCAATATTAATTCTATCATCCAAGGGATTTTGACTTGAATATTATCATGTTGTAAATGTTATCTTTTCAACACAACATTCTATTGTGATTGATAAATATTTATTTAAACAAGCACTTAATTGTAATGATTTCATTTCCCATTTAATTTATCTTAAACATACTTATTATTTTACGGTATATATGATTATTTACTAAACCATATTCCATTTTTATATATTATGGTTACTTTCAGTGTTATTTGATTAAATGCAGACATAATTGATAAATTAGGTTCATTCACTCAGTACAAATATTTGAGGATAAGGATAATTGTTTGTTAATTATATCGATTACTAGATATATAAAAAATGATTTTTATTAGAATTAAATGTGGTGGGTAGGATTTTTTAAATATCCCATCGATGTATTGATAGTCTTATGAGATGAAATTAGTTAGATAATAAGCCATTTATATTGTTTTGAGGAAGAATTAGATTTTTTTAAACTGACATGAAATTATGTCATTATACTATAGTGGTTCTAATTCGATATATATGGTTTACAATATTAAATAATTACCTTAATTAATAGTTAGTTTCAATTTTACAATAATTTTATAAAACAACATTATCTACTGATGTGGATTATTCTCTATTTATTGATTAAATGGACTCAGTTTCAGTTTCTAACCTTTCCATATTGCTTTTTCCTTATCCATTTGTAGTACTGGACTATGTTCATAGTTATTTACCAATCTATGTTGATTATTCTAATTGATTCATTATTTTTCTGATATAATTAAACCCTACTAATCATTTAAGCTCACCCCTATTTATTCCATTAATATTGATATAATGATAAATTCGAGGAACATGTTTCAGGGATGTAATTTAGTAGTTATTTTTGTTTATTATTTAACTTTATATTTTTCAATGTATAATGGGTTTCATGTATGCAATATTTTTTTCAAATTTTTCATTCCTTCAAACCTGTGGTATTTTGATTCCTTATTCTCTTTCAAATGTAATAATTTATGGTTCCTTCTCTAAGAATCTATGTTGGGGGTGCTTCATTTTAGTTTTGAAAATTTGGATTTATAAGGAATGGTAATTTCAATATTCAAAAGGGTTTATTAAAATATTTATAAATGAATTTCAAGGGTTTTATTCATGATATAATCTCTTGAAATTATTTATGAAGGGTTGATCCCCATTATAAGTCAAGAGTGAGCCTGATATATCTTATATGATGGGTGCACCTTGATAGTGCTCCAATACATTGGGTAACGATTATGATATTTGGAAAATTCTATTAGAAATTGTTGGTATGGTTATTCAAATTGTAAGGGGTTTTAATGTTTTAATAATGATGATATCCCATGGTACCAAAGTGTTTTATTTATGCTTTTTTGTGTTTTAACTATTTCATTTGAACATGTTTTACCCCGCATTTCTCATGATATTTGATTCTTATGAATATTATCGTAAAATAAATATTACTACAGTGTTTCTTGATTGGTGATCCATGGTAAAAAATGTACAAGTTATCTTCTTATTATCCTCACAAACATTTATCATTTCTCTAATCCTTAGATTATCGTTATTATTTTGATTAAATTTTTAAGGCATATGTTTACCATGAATTGAAATTTTTGCTAACAATATTATTTTTCATCATTACTATGTTATTAATATTGATTTTAAACGAGTTCACTGTTGAATGGTTTCATATGTAATCAGAATTCAGGGATTTATTTGATACTTTATATAGAATATGAATTCTTGGGAAAAGTAGGAAATAATGTTAATCTAAATAAACATGTTTTTTATAAAAATATTTTGTTAATATATTATCATAATTCTACAAAAATCTCAAACTAATAGGTTATTTGAGACCTATTATATCCATTATTATCTTTTTTTATGTTATTATTGTAAACAAGAAATTTTTCCACACTTATCAGTATCACATTTAGAAATGTATATCTAATATTTTACCATGGGATCTCGGTGTATGGGTTCAAGAAAATTATAGTCTATATCAATTAAGAGTTCAATTAAATTTGGGTGTTATGATGAATTATTCATATGATACTATCATGGGTAGTTATTCATCAGTTTAATCATAATTTCCATGATTTATACAACCCTATAATGGTTTTTTCTGTTGTAATTTTAAGGTTCCTAATAATTTTTTTCAGAAATCTTATATTGTTGTGTTATAGAAAAATCTATTTGTTTAACATGAATTATTATTTTTGTACTAAAGGGTGAATGTTAATTTGAATTACATATGATCTTAGAAAATATTTATGGTGATTTCTGGATATTATAAGATTAAAGAATATACTTTTCTGGGTATATTCCATTATGAGTGAAAAATGTTATTTAGATATAATTGATAAACTTATGTTGGATGAATTTTTTAAAAAAATTATTTATCTTTTGGGATTCATTCATTGTTAGAAATATTTTAATCAATATCATGTATAGTTATTTATAAAATGATCTATCTTGAACACTTTGTATTACTTTTGAATTTATATGATTAATGTATTATTTATTTGTGGCGTGATTTCTCATTTTGCGGAATTATCATACCCTTTGTAGACCATTGTGGGTTTAGTTTGTTTATAAATATAAGGAATATGCCTTTTATGTTGGATCAGGTAATACCAAATACATACAAGTGAGGGGTTGAATTGTGTCTTTTATAATTTCTTCAAAAATCACGATGACTGGTGAGTCAGTCCTTTTTCTTTATCAAAAATATTATTGAGGGTAAATAATCATTTATTAGCATGTATTTATTTATAGTGGTTCAGGGAATAGAAGACCCTAAGTCCACTCCTCCAATGCTCTACTCCGAGAGCATGGTGATTTTCACTATCTCGTCTTCTAATCAACTAGATGTCAACCATAGGGTGCATGCAGTTGTCACCATTAGAAGTTAAAGCTAAAACAGAGCCTTCTACTTCATATATAGAACCGAATAGACATATTAGTATGAGAATATGGTTACTCAAAATGAAAAGAGTATTTATTTAAAAATATTTTCTTGTTGTTCTTCATAGTTGCAGCAATACGTAACTGATAGTATATGGATCGTGGCCTTCCAGAAAGTTGGTTTTTAGGTATGGGCAGTTCTGAATTGATCTGGTAGTAATAGATATAGAACTAAATTCATAAACTCCAACAACTATGGATTCTAAATAGGTGTTCAATATAGAATAATTGAATCTTCAACGTGTTTCTTTTATTCTTCAGAAAATAGAGTTTTATTGTACTTTGAAACAACAGATCTGTATATATTGAATATCTCTATAAATTGAAGTCGAGAAACATGTGGTCTTATTCTAATAATATTTTTCAGGATGATCTGTATCAATCATTCTGTAATTCAAAATAACATAGATATATAAAGAATAAAGATGAGTGATTTCCATTCAAATTTAGATCCAGAAAATTCACCTTTATAATCCCCAAATTCAAATAAAGAAATAAGAGATTAGTCATAAATTACATTAATAATCTCAAATAAATCATCCTCTTAAACTTATCATTTTAATCATAATTAAATTTCGTTGAATTAGTCCATGATGATCTTTGAAATCGAGCATTGAATCTGGCTTTAAATCAGACTATGAATCTGCATAATGACCATTGCTCGATAAAGACAAAATTTAAATCTCTGAAGCCAAATATAGGGTTGAACTACATAGCATTATTTCTTAGAATATATGGTTGATGATCCATTCATCAAATGTATGGATTTTAATTCATTTTTTTCTATGCTTCATAATTTAATGTATATGATACATTCCTTTTGATAAAACGTATGGTTTTTTTCAAATGTAATGTTGATGAACCATAATTTTGAGAAACAAACGTCAGATTCCAAACTTATGTAAGGTTTTTCTTCATTACTTTTCTGATAACATAAATGTACGGTTCCTTCAAAACAATGGGTTCCACTTCCAGACGTTAACGATAAAGTATGGTTTCATAACCATAATTTTATGACCGCCCATTAAGAAGAGGACAGACTCTATACTTATAATTACTCTCTTCAATGTATAGTTTGAACAGTGTTTCTAGAACATGATCAAATGATTTCTGAGTACATTTTAAAATATTCCACATGGTTTAAATTCATTAATATTACTCCAAATAAAAGAATATAAATAATATTAATTTCCTGAAATATTCACAATGTAAAATCATTAGAATAACAAACCAGGGTATTTGTGAGCATTGAAATGATTATAAAAATATAGAGTATTGTTCTCAAAAATATCTCCCTTATAATAATAAAATCGAGTATTGTTGAAAAAACACTTCTTCAATAATCTCTCCCCTTATGATGATCAAAAAAACAAATGAAATTAACCTAAAAAATAATTTCATATAATTTATAATTTTACAAGGATAAAAATAATATTTAATTTTAAAAAAATTATTTCAACATGAAATAAAATGTTTTTTTATCCCAATTTGTCA
Organism: Viscum album; assembly: GCA_963277665.1. Classification (NCBI taxonomy): domain Eukaryota; kingdom Viridiplantae; phylum Streptophyta; class Magnoliopsida; order Santalales; family Viscaceae; genus Viscum; species Viscum album. The sequence goes on from OY728145.1 coordinate 1,647,482,884, forward strand.
TATATAAAAAAATAATCATTCGATTCATAAAATTTTTCCTACTTGGTGTTTATCTGTCTTTCTTCCCTTTAAGAAAAAAATCGAAATTTATCCACTTTAAATTATACGAAAAATTCTTTTCTATCCTTGAGTAAAATATTTTTAAATAAATAATAAATAAACATAAAATAATTTTTCTTGTTTTTCCATATTTATCCCCATTTTGTGACATCAAAAATAATGAGAGAGTAAGGATTATAACACATATTAATGTTGTACTAAACATAACTAAATGCTATGATAAAATATTTATCAATATTTTAATCTGGAATACTAAAATTCTAATACAGAAAGTATAGTAAAAAAATCCAAAGATATGAAAATGAGATGAATGATATTTTATTAAAAATATATATACAAGTATAGAAATAAAAACATGAATCCAGGTTGGGTTAAAAGTTTTGTGAGACAAGTTTCAGTTCCTATGGTGGGATTCATTTAGTTCTATCTTCTCCATTCTCATCCTTTTCATCAATCCATCTTCTAACTGGACTATGAGATCCATTCCTTCTTGATTCAGATGACGGTCTTCAATCAAATTGACTCTAAAAATATCATGTAACCTCTCTTCCTATTCTATAAACTGATTAAGATTCTATGTCAATATATTCAAGAAAAAACTAAACCCTGGTTCATTAGATGTAAATTTCCCAACAAGATGTTTTTGATTTTCTAAAAAAATAGATAATAGAATACTGTTAAATAGAAGATCCTACTATCTATCATTCGTATTTCACATTACAGTTGTAATGTTGTGAAATCTCTTTACCAGATCTGGAAAAGTACCTCATGTACTTGCTTGATTGTTCCTGATAGTTGAAAAATTTATCTCCATAAAAATATTAAAATTATCCAAATATGACATCATCACCATTTTATATTTTTAATTTAGTACTTTAGCCAACATATAATTCATAAAAATACCAACCTCTTTCATTAAAGCTGAACTGAACTTCAATATTTGATATATCAGATTCTCCATTTCCAATGCCCTTCTTAAAGAATCATTTTCCGATTTATCTCTAGTTATCTTTTGGTATATCTCCTCTACAACATCATTTACAGAATCAAAGGAATGTTTTTCATGAATCCAAGTATGAGAATCAACATTATTTAACATAACTAATGTTAGTGATAATGCATATGATTACTCCTCTTAAACCCTTTCTACTAGTTTACCACCTGATGTTTCCTCCGAGTCCATCCTTAACTCATCCAAAGATAAAATTTCTTTAAGAAAATCAGTATGAATTTCATAATGACTATCTTCTATATTCACATCAGTAGGATGTTTCTCCTCATGATCTTATTCTATAGAAATTTCTTATAAAATAGGATCACCTTGAACAAATACATTTTTTTGTGCAAACTATTCTTGAACAAATTCAATTTGAGCCACTTTATTCTCTTCAAGATCTGCCTTTGCCTGAGTCCCAATCCCCTTTTCAACCTTAAGTGTCACCTCAATATGAGAATCTATTTTTTGTTGAAAAATCAATACAACATATTCCCTAACAAATCTATAGCCCATAAGGTCTCTAGTGGTAAGATCTTTAGTAAGAATAGATTCTCCACCAGCTATAATCTCTCTATTCATTGAAATCTGAGGCATTCCTTGATCTTTCAGTGCTTCAACTGTTTCAAAACTCAGTCTTATTGTTGTTTTTAAAACATCAATTACACATGATTCAGCCATGCCTTATTTAGAAAATCTATGTTGCTCCCCCTGAGCCGATTTCTAGTCTTCTTCATCTCCAACAGGTAGAAGCATGCCTATCACATTACTCCAGAAGAATCTAATCTTCCTTAGAGTTCCAATAATTAAAAAAATTTCATCGGTGGCATCGTTCAATGGTATCCACTAATCTCACCATATCAGACATGAATAAAAACTTAGAAAGGAACATTCCAAATGGGTAGATGTTCATTCTTGCTTCTGGATGGAAAAAATAATTCAGATATATTGACATATATCTAAGAAAATTCTGCATGATGCACTCAGAAGTAAAAACATAAAATGCATATGTGTAAATAAAATATTTTCCATTTTTGACATTCTTGGTGAAATCCCTGTTTGTAAAAACTTCAGTATTATTTTCGGATCTGGTTCTAAATCCTGGATAAACAACTATCAATCATTCGTAGAACCTAAAAAAATACATAATGTCCCGGGACTTTTGTACAGTATCACCAATATTCTTTATATCAAAATGATAGAATCCCTCATGAGGGTAGTTTAATATCATTATGATTTTTAGAGTAGTGATAGAAAAATAATGATCATAAATTTTATCAATTTTTGTATCTTCTTCTTCTCCTATACTAAATTGAATAGTTTTGAAGAAATGATGTAGTATTATCTCATATATTTTTATATATTTTCTCCACTGAATGTCTGGTATAGGTTCTGAAAGGTGAGAGCTTGCATTAGCATCGATTGGGTTTGGTATATCCCTTCCATGTCAATCACTTAACCTTATAGGATTTTCCTTTTTTCCATGCATTTATGTTTCACATTACTGGATTCTCCTTCCTCGATTTCTCTTTGTCTTTTCTATTTCTATTGCAGATTTCAGATTGACAGAAGATCTAGAGTTTCAAATGTTTAGGTTTTGGTAGACAAGAGTGGTAATGATTCTTTAGTTTTGAAAGGTTTTTAGATATATTAAAGGGATTATAATTTGAAACGAATCTAACAGCTTTGAAACCCGTGTCATTTAAATACATAATAATTATTACATTATTTAAAATAAAAGAAAACATTCGAAGAAAAAAAATATAGCAATACCTACAAAATTTTAAATTATTCTACAAACAAATAATTAATTAATTTAAAATAGTTAAGATAAAAATAAAATAAAATAAGGATTAATATAATTATGTAAATGAAAATAAAAATAAAATTTCATTTAAAATTAAATAAAACTAACTCCCCTTAATAAACTCAAACCTTGTAGTGGGAAATGGTTTTGTAAAAATATCATCTAATTAAATTTCAGTACATACATATTATATGAATATATCCTTTTAATAACATTGTCTCATAGAAGGTGATGTCTAATATCAATGTGCTTAGAAATAGAATGTTTATTTAGATTTTTTTAATATTTATATCGGTTGTATTATAACATAAAATAGGTGTATTATTAAAATTTAGTTCAAAGTTCATAAGAGTGTTTTCCATCAAAAAAAATTGGGCACAACAACTAATTGTAGATAAATATTCTTCCTTGGATGTTGATAAAGAAATTGAGTGTTTTTTCTAATTAGACCATGAAACTAAAGATTTTCCAAAAAAAAGTGATACGATCCTGAAGTGATTATTCTATCTAATCTACATCTTCCAAAAAATCAGCATATGAATATGAAAATTAATTAAATTAAAAATAAATTGATAGAGATGATATTTAAAAAAAGTTACTTTTAAAAATCTAAATATTATTTTAACAGCACTTAGATGAGATTCATTGGGATTTGATTGAAATATTGCACAAATAAATACTAAATAAATTATATATGTATTGATAGAAATCAGATATAATAACAATCCAATCATACCTCTATATAACATAATATCAAATGATATTTCATTTTCATCAAAATAAAATTTAATATTAGTACACATAGGCATTGTAAAGGTCTTGTTGTTTTCGAGTACAATTTTTTTCAATAAAATAGCAATATATTTGTTTTGATTCCAAACATTTCCAAAATCAATTTGATAAATTTAAAGTCATAAAAAGAAATTTAATTCTACCATCATACCCATTTCAATTTCATTGCATTACATATGATAACTCATGGCAATTGGTTTTGTTTACTTATCCAAAAATTACATCATCCATCTAAATTTGAACAAATAAAATATTAGAGCTCATAGTTTTCGTAATCAATTTTGTATCTTCTATTCCTACAGAAAAATAAAGTTTCAAAATAAAAGAACATAATCTTTCATACCCAGCTCTTAGTTATTGATTAAGTCCTTAAAGTGCTTTAGTATGTTTCAAAATAGATTCATGTTTTTGAGAATTTTCAAAACTAAGAGGTCTCCCAACATAAACTTCATCCATTAAATAACAATTAAAAAAGGAAGACTTACCATATTTCTGAAATAATTTACAGTTCAATTGAGTTTCATTTTCTAAAAGGATATTAATGTCTTCTAATATTGCTACAGGTTCAAAGGTATCATCATAATATATTCCTTCTTCCTAATTATATCCTTTATCTACTAGTCTTTCTTTATTTCTAGTTATTATTCCATGGTCATATTTTTTTTTCAAAAGACCCACTTAGTTCCTATAGTTGTGTAGTTCTGTGGTCTTTCAACTAAATTAAAAACATCATTTCTCTTGAACTGGTTTAGTCATTATTGCATTTATATCAACCAACATTCACAAACTATGGCTTCTTCTATTGACTTAGGTTTTAATTGGGATAGAAATCCAAAAAAACTAAACAAAATTTTCTATATTCCTTATTGTTTTTATTCTTATTTCAAAGTCTCCAATTATAGTTTATAAAGGGTGATTGATTAGTGTTCTAGACTGTTTATGTAAAACATTGTTAGGTTCATAAGTTTCATGTTCCTCTGACGTGGACTGAATTTTATTTATATCATTTTCAATACCATATTTCATGTTCTCAAGTCCATTGTTATCATTAGAGTCGGATTCATCTATCTAGTCATTCCTTTACTCAAAGGGATCTGATTCATAATATTTCAAATGAATTGATTTTTTAACAATCTGTGAAATTTTTTAAAAACTCTATATGCTTTGGAAGTATAAGAATATCCTAAGAGAATTTATTCATCAGATTTTGGATCAAAATTTGGGTTTATGGTGTAAACATTGCATCAAAAAACATTAAAGTAATTTACTTTAGGTTTTTTATTATTCAATATTTCTTATGGTGACTTTTTGAAAATTGGTCTTATTAAAACTCTATTCATTTTATCACAATTTACGCTTACATTTTCTACCAAGAAATCGGTAGGAAGATTATATTCATTTAGATTATTCCTAGCCATTTACTGAATAGTTCTATTTTTTCTTTTCCAAAATTTCATTTTATTGAAGTTTTCGTGGTGAAGAAAAGTTGTGTTTAATACTAATATTTGAGAAAAAGGAATTAAATTCCAAATTCTAAAATTATCCACCATGATCACTTCTTAATGAAATTATTTTAAAACATTTTTTATTTTGAGCAGCTTTGGAAAAAAATTCAAATATTGTAAAAGCTTCATTTTTATATTTTAGAATGAAAATCCATGTAAATCTAAAATAGACATCAACAAATATGTATACATATAATTTTCCATCCAAATGTTATATTCATTATGTCCAAACAAACCATATAGATAAGTTCTAGATGTTTAGATGTAGTAATTTTGTTAACATACTTGAATAATGATTTGTGCTTCTTGCCACATTGGCATGCCTCAAAGAATCAATCATTATCAAATTTGAGACTAATAAAATTAGAAACTAGTGGTTACATAGATAAATTATGTACATCATATATATTTTAATTTTCAAGTCTTCTATACCAAATCCATGATTCATTTATTTTAGCAGTTAAGAACTTTACTTATTGTTTACACATGAAATTTATGTCTAGTTTATAAACATTATCAATTTTGGATGATCTAAATTTAAGCAATTTATCATTAAAAATAGAACCGCAGTTGTTATAATAATCATAAAACCCATCAAAGTAGAGTTGATAGATACTTATTAGGTTGTGTTTCAATCCTAGTTCCTAGAGTTCTTTATTGATTGAGATATCTTCTTGATCTCCAATAGTTCTAATTCCAGTAATTTTACCACTAGAATTGTCACCAAATGCCACTAATCCTCCATCCTTTTTAGTTAGAGTTCTAATGTATGAGCTGCTTCCACTCATATGCCTGGAGCAGCCACTGTGCATATACCATATTTCACTTCAGCTTCTGTGACCTCCATCCTACACAGGCATTCAAAAAAAAGTATGTTTTGGTACCCATGTTGTATTGGGTCCAGTAGTGTTATCTAGCAAAGATATGGGAATCCACATTTGCTTTTTTTTCTATAATCAATATATTTATATAATCTGTTATCAAAGAATGCTTTCTGAATTCCACTTATTTTAGGTTTCATTAAATAACATTTTTTAGATATGTGACCTTTTGTTTCACAGTAGTTTAAAATTTTACCTTTTGTACTTTGAATAAAATAGTCATTATATTGTTTTGGTTTCTAACATTTACTGCTTATTCCATATCTTTCTATTCTAATCACATTATTTTTATGAATTTCATTTAGTGAATTTTCCCTTTTGGTAAAAACAAGAGCTTCATTTTTGTAAGTCTCTTCTTCTATTTGTGATTTTTTAAATTTAGTATCATTATCTGTAATGTTTTTATTTGATGAGTTATATTTGGAAATTAACTCCTAGTATTGTTTTTTTGCAGATTTTATCTTTCTACAACATCAATAGTGTGACTATTTGTTATAGATATATTTTTTTGAAATAAGGAATCATATTTCTCTTTTATCATATTTTTTTTTGCAGTAAATTTATTATTTGATCAACTAGAACTAGATTCTGAATCAAATGTGTTAAATTATTTTACATCATCATCATCTGCCAAAAATTACAAATTTTCATTTAGATTCAATTATACTTATTCTAAGTTACACTTTGATGAGCTGTTGGAGTCTTTAGAAACACTTTCTGTTGCATTAATTGCTCTTTTCTATTTCTCCTAATATTCATTGTTTTTGAACATTTTTTTCTCTTTTTAATTGAGGACTGTCTGGTCTTATGTGACCCGTCTTTTTCATTCATAGAATTTCAATACCTTTGGTTGTTTTTCATCTTTGTTAAAGGATTTTCTGAATCACTTATACTTTCCCTAAAACTTGATAAACATTTTGGTTAGCTGAGTTAGTTCCATATCTGAATTAGATGAATCTGAACACTCTAATTTCACTTGGATTTCTTTCTTTTTCTTTCTACACTTATTTTGGGATGTTACATTCAAAGAAGTATTTTCTCTTTTTATCAAGACATTATTCTCATTTTCAACATCTTACGTCTAATATTCACACATCATCAGGCTCCCAATTAATTATCTAATAATAAGATATTTGAATGGTGATGATTTTCTAATGTCGGCTGATATCCCATTCCATTGGGATGGAAGTACTCACAGTACATTCAGGGCATGATCTCGTTGTTTTATAGGATCACCCAATGAATTAATATTATTTAAAATTTATGTAATCCTTCCATTCATCTAGGTGATACTGTCTCCTTCAAAAAATCTGATTGTGTCGTATTTAAATTTTCATGTCGCACACCTCATTTATCTGACATTTTTAGTTCCTTCATAAGAAACTACAATTGTATACCATATTTTTTATATAGTAGGGTACTAATATACTTCATTTAATTCATATGGTCATAGACCATAGATGATATCATTCTTAGATTTTGAATTACTGTTATACTCTTCTTTAGTAGAAGAATTACATGATTCAGGTTTCTCAAGAATTTCATAAGGAGTAATAATTTTTTAGTATATTTTGTATCCATGATTTTTTAGATAGATAATCATCCTCAACTTCAACATCCGTAGTTTTCACCATTTATGTATGGAGCTTGAACCATTGACATTCCCTCTTATTTATTTTCCATTGAGATATCTTAGTATAATCATTTTATATTTTATGTTTTTATTGCATTATAAAAATAATGTCCTACCTCTGATACCAATTATTGTATCGGGTTATACCAAAAACACAGATGATTGAAGTGAATTATATATTTTATAATTTCACCACGAATCATGATGATAGCCGAGTATGTCCTTTATCTTTATTAGAATGTTTATGTAGCGAAAATAAATAGATATGATGATGAAAATATTTATAGTTGTTCGGGAAACAGATTGCTCATAGTCCACTCCACCAACACTATACTCCACCAGCTTGGTGATTTTTACTATCTAGTCCTTTTATCAATAAACCGTCCACATGTAAGTGTAGAAAGGTGAGACATTTACATGTTAAGCATAAAACAGAGCTTTCGATTTCATACACAAAACCGCAAAAATAGCTTAGTTTGAGAATCCGATTACTCAAAATGAAAAGAGTATTTGTTTAAAAATACTTTCTAGTTTTTCTTTATAATTGCAGCAATACACAACTGCCAGTTGAGGGATAGTGATCTTCAGAAAATATGTTCTTCATGTAAGGGTAGTTTTTAGTCGACCTGGTTGAAATATATAAAGTTATATAGTCAAAAACACCAACAACTATTGTTTCATGATAGATCTTTGATTTAGATTAGGTAAATCATCAACAAGTTTTTTCTTCTTCAGAAAATAGATTTTTTTCATACATTGTAACAATAGATCTCTATATCCATGTTATCTCTAAAAACTAAAGTAAAAAAAATGATATGTTTTTCTTCTAATCTTTTTCACAATTATCCATATCACGCTTTTTTTTAATTCCAAATAACATAGATATATAGAGAATAAAGACAAGCATTTACATTTCAAATTTATATCCACAAATTTCGCCTTTAGAATTGTGATATTGAAATGTTCAAATAATAAAGAAGTTTTATCTTCCTTTAATAATTGGCATGAAATAATCCTCGTAAATTTATAATTTTAATCATAAATAAATGAATTTGAATATGTCAATGATGTGCTTTTAAAATCAGGCTTTGAATCTAGCTTGAAATCAGGCTGATAATCCCTATAACGATCATTGCTCAATAAAGTTGAAATTTAAATCTCCAATTCCAAAAGAAGGGTTAAACTGAATACCATTCTTTCATATAATATAATGTGGATGATTCATTCTTGAAATGTAATGTTGTTAATTCGTAATTTTCTATGCTTTAGAACGTAAGGTACATGATTCATACTTTTTTTATAAAACATATTGCTATTTACAAAAATACGGTTGGTGGTCCATACTTTTTAGAAAAAAATGTAATGTTACATACTTGTGTAGGGTTATTCTTCCATAAATTTTTGATAACATTTTGTTTCGTAACCATAATTCTATGAACTTTTGTAAAGAAAATGACAGATTCTATCTTTACACATATTCTATTTAACATAGGGTATGAAAATTGTTTCTAGAACACTATCAAATGATTTTAAAATACTTTGTCAAATATTACATATTTTTTAAATTCTTTAATATTAATCCCAAAATAATAATATATAGAATATTTATTTCCATAAATATATTGAATGTAAAATCATTAGAATAACAAACAAGGGTGTTTATGAGCTTCAAAATCATCAAAAAATATAGAGTGTTGTTCTCAACAATATCCCCCTTACAAAAATAAAATAGATTGTTGTTGAAAACAGTAAATTCTCGAAATTTTATTCATATTTATGTTATACGATTTTATTTTAGTTCTTCAAAAATACAAATTTCACCCATAATTCCCATGATTGAGGGGAAAATATAACATTGTGGTGGAATTTGATTATAACATGAAATTATACATCTCATGAAAGTATACTTTCTCATGTTCTCACTATATGTGATAACTAAATTTAAAAAATATAATAAAAATATAATAAAATAAAATCATAATCCGTTTAATTTTTTTACCATGAAATCATTGGTCTAGAGCACATTATATATTATGGTCTCTTATTCTCAACATTCTTCTCATTGTGTACTCAATCAATCAGTATCATTCCATGGAAATTATTTTTCCCTTCCATGTCAAGATAATCACTTCCCATCCATTATTTCAACTTTTAATCCTTGTATATGTTATTTTTCCCTGCCATGTCTAGTCTATGTAGGGGTGTGCATAACAATACTCAGTAGAGGATCTCGAAAAACACAAAGCAATACACAAAGGAAATGAATAGTCAGCTCTACACAGTATATGTCAATTGAACATATAATATAAGAACACAAATCAGATTTAATCAAAACCCATAGAAGGCAAAAAAGAGGAGGATGTGTCGAGCAATCGTTCTGGCGCTCTCAACTCAGAATGACGATTAGGTTTCCACTGCTTGACGAATCTACCCAAAATGGCGGATTGTTTCTTGAATCCAGAGAGATTCAACTCCCGTAAACACGCGGTTAGAGAATCAGCTGGAGTAGATTCAAGGAAATCTAGAAACCTCAGGGGAAGAAGCTTGAGGTTATTGATGAAAATCGTTCTTTTTCCCTTTTCAAGGGTTCATATGTAGGCATTCGCAAGAGAGGTTCGGTGGCTCATGTCAAGGAGGATTTTTCAGCAGTTGCTGACAGATTGGAGTTAGGAGCACACTCTATTATCGCGCGGCTTATTCTACCAAAGGGAACCAAGCTCTGGAAGATGGATTATCTCAACCAGAGGATATCAGACATCTGGGGCTTTGACTCTTGGAAATGTTTATCGCTCGGGAAGGGCTTCTATCACTTGCTCTTCCCATCTGAAGAGATCAAGCTGCGGGCATAGGGTTTCAGTTCAATTTCATTCAAACCTGGAGCACCGCACATACTAGATTGGGATCGTAGTTTCAACCCAACTGAAATGGGTAACACCTCAGCCCATGTTTGGATTAAAATATTTGGCTTAAATTGGATTTTGTGGCATCCTAGGATCCTCTATGACATTGGTTTAGCTATTGTAGTTCCAATTAGGATGGATAGAGAAACTGAATTGGCTAGATATGGACATTATGCTAGATGCCTAGTAGAAGTTGATCATTGTTCTACCATGGTTGATAGAGATTACTTATCTACTGATGATGAGGAATTGGAGTTGAAAATTGAGTAGGATAGTTTCCCAAAATTCTGTCTGGATTTCAATGATATTGGTCATGATTCTGCTAACAGTAAGAGGAAAATAGGTATGATTTTCTCCCTTTTGGGGCATGATTCTAAATCATGCTCCAAATCTGAAATTGATAAACCTGATCTAACTAAGATGAACCAATAGAATAAGATCCAGTTGCTCCTTCAATCTGAGAATATGAATACTTTTAAGGAACAAATTGTTTCCACAACGTCAATGGAGGACAATGCACAGACCAATTTGACTCCTGACAAAAAAAAAGATCTTGGGTTGACATTGTGGAAGAGGACATTTAGAGCCCTCAGCATTGCTTTGTTTTAATCTAGATCAATCTGGAGCAGGACCTGTTATGACTGCTAATGCTAACAAAACTCAAGCTATTGAATTTGAGTCTGTTCCTAATAAACACCATGTCACACATGTCCAGTAAGATGAAGATATTTTAGTTACATCTTCTGCTGGCTCTGAAAAGCACACGGTCTAGAGCCCTCCAAACTCGGTGTCAGCAGAAACAGAGCCTCAAGATGAGGCTGGAATTGTTCTGAAGCAGGATACTGCTCTGGACACTCCAACTTCAATGCTGGACACACATGCCCAGGAATATGAAGCTGCTCCTGCTTCACCTGGATCTTTTGGGAATGTTGTCTCCTCTGTTTTAGTTGATACAGTCAGGGAGGCTAAATCTGTTATTGCTTCACCGGTGATTTCACAACCATATCCACTATCCGTGGCTGGAAAATCAGGGAAATATGTTATTTCCTCGACCACTACAGCTAAGGAGGATAAAAATAGCCCAGGGAATGACGATCATCAGAAGGATAAGGAGGATGACAAATGGAAATAAGTAAGAACTAGAAACCAAAAGAGAGAGATGAAGAAGAAGGAGGCGGTGCAGGCTGACAGCTCAGATGAAGATGTGGACACGCTATTACAGTAAGATAAGGATATTCAGGACTGTTATTGTAGAGGAAGAGTCTGGGGGCGTATCAATGTCAATATATGGAACGAATGGAGAGACAAAGAACGAATAATTGCATAAAAACTGAGGAAAAAGATTGGTCCCCCGGGAAGGGGAGCTTGATGCATCTGTTTTGTTATGTTGTTTTTTTGTCATCCTCCTTTGACTCTCTTTTTTATATAATTTTTGGGGCTTTCACCCCATATTGCTAAAATAATCAAAACCCAGACCCGCAGTCTTGAGACAAGTCACACAACTGCATACCCCCGTCTAGGGATTCCGTTCGGAGATTTCTACGAAACACTTGTTCTGGGAGAACACACTCCATGAGTCTAGTAGCTCTGATGATCTATGTCTGATAAGTAATATTCATCGGGAAACATCTCGAGTGGTAGTTACACACAATATGCGAGACACACTCCTGGGTGGGAAGATCATGAGATATAGATTCACTCATTATTTGAGACAGACTCCTTAGTTGGAAAGATCACGATACACAGATGAGGATTCCTACCAGGGCCATGGTAGATACCGCAACTCATCCGGATTCACCATCTAGGTGGATTCAATAGTTAGGTAGAGGATAAATACCTGGTAGAGTTTTTCACATTGATACCTGACTCTACCTAGGGCCAGGAATGGATATAGGATCTCACTCCGGGCCTCTCGGATGGATGCCGACTTTTTTTTACAAAAAGTCCTACTGAATGGATCATACTCATGTAGAAGGAAATGATGTATAACCTTAAGGGGAACAGGAAGAAAGGGCACTAACCAAAATGAAACATGTCCAATATACTGTGGAGAAGAGGACCATAACATTTTCCAGAAAGTACACATCATGTAGAAAAGTTACACACCATGGCGTCTAACCCTGGGTACTGTCAGTGTACAACAGCTCATGTCGTAAGGTTGTTCGAGTAGAAAAGTTAGTACACGGCATGTAGTAAGGTGTACAAACCATTTCCGAGTGACTGGGTTCGGCTCCAAGTACACTGGCCATGTGCTCATACATGGTCCTCAACTCATGTACTCCAAACCGTGTAATCGGTACACGTGGGGACCTGTGTTAATGTCCTCACCTTGCCATGTGATGGAGTACACGGTCGTGTACTCCATCTTGTGTTTGTGTATCCCCTAGATACATGTTGATTCCCACGTAGTCACCTCTACCATGCTGCGTAGAGAGTACCCGTCATGTTCTGAAGTCGTGTATTCCTTCCCGGGTCCGTCTAATTTCCAAAATACACACTGAGCTTAGGGTAAATTCATACATGCCATGTGACCAGGGTCATACACTGTGTGATTCTTATCTGACCCCTGATTCCCTAGCCACCACTTCCAGTGCCACAAGAACTTTTCTTTGGAAGTACATTCCATGTATTCTAGATATTTCTAGAATTGAGGACTTCGGCCGCCACAACTCTGTGCGGCCCTGTTTTTCGATCTTGCCATCTGATTTCCCAAAAACATCAGAATCCTGGTCTCCCGGACATCCCAAGGTCATCTCCATTATTTTCAGGCCTCCAGTCGTCTACAAAAACAAGGTTCAATCCTACTACGCGAAGAACTCTCGAAGAATGGTCTTTTGCGATCCGATCTAATTCGTTGCCTGCTATGACCATTGCACCTCCGTAAGTTAATTTCAATGTCGGGTATCTAGTTTGGGATGGTTTCATTGCAAGACAGTTGTGCAACGATCCATTGTTCGTCACCCCACAAAGAATATGAAGAGAACATTAGGGAACGAAAGGGGGAAGAAATCCTATCATAAAATCGAGGGATGACCCTCCACCATCGTTCGTCATGGTGTTGATCATCTCCTATTAGTAGGCTTAAATGGAGCAGAATCAAACAAAAATTTATCATGGAATAATTACCTGAAGTCATCCCAATAAAAACCCTCCCACAAGAATGTATTAATCCTTGGATCAACATGTTCGTGGTTGATCCATGTTCATCGTTCAAAATAAAAAAAATAGGGAAAGGAGAATTTAAATAACAACCCCTGCCTCGTGAAGGGTTTGATTTCTAACAATGGGGTTGTCGTGCCTCTATCCTCATCAAGATCCTTCAACTTCATTGGTGCACCCATTCACAACTTTGGTTTATCGTCATTTGTCTCAGAGAGTTGTCTCCAAAGTGGCAAGGATTCTCTAGAGTTTCTCTCCAGCTTCTGCCAATAGGCAACGTTCGATTAACCCATTAAAAGAGGGAATGTGTTTCAGAATTTTGTTATGCTGAGTTGCTACCATTACGCTAATACATGAATGAGTTAGAGTTACTGTTGTAGGGTCATTATGATGTGGCATTTTTTATTGAAATAGTTTCCATGTCATTTCGCTGCAGAGAATGTTTCCAAAATAAAATAAACATTCCATTTATTTTCAATTTTATTTTTTACTGAAAAAGTCTGAAAATTATATTTTTCCCATGACACACACCGGTTGAGGTCAGACCCGTTCTTAGGTAATGTCATATTCATGGATGTAAAGGTTCCCTCATAGATTTAATCTGGACATCCATTTGGAAACCGCCACAACCGTGCACACGTGACGACTCACTTAACTTAAAAAAAGTTCAAATCACCATTCCAAGATAGTCGGGCCTTGAAATGATGTGTCATCACTCCGCCTGGTCTCATGATAATTCCATATTATATTTAAAAATATTACACGAAAAATCAGATACATTATACAATATATGCAGTCCACTAAATATCATAGGGCAATTGACGATATTTCTTTATTCATATTATTCCCCATGTAGTGGAATTAGCTTATCAATACCTAAAATTATTATGGTGCATTTAGATGCTACACCAAAAAATGGTTTCTAACCAAATTAATCGAGATCGAAGCTTATTTTCACATGGTAAGAGTCTCTAGATGATGTAGATATAGGTCTAGTAACTATGAGACTTACCATCACTATATCTTCATATTTAGTTACAAAATTATTTAACACTAGAGATTCTTATTAATTTATATCGTCCAATATTTTGAATCTAATAAATCAACCAATGGAATTTTTTTCATATTTTATGGATATTAATATTCCCATCAGAATGAGATGTATAATGGTTTTATTGTTCTTCATGTGGTTTTTATTTATCAGAGATTGATCTTACCTATAATTTTTTGGTTTTGAATATTAATACTCTAGATACAATTTTTGAGATGGGTGGCTTATTTGTAATAATTAATGAATTGACTATTATCATATATAGGTATCATTTACCATGTCTAGTGAGGTGTCCCATATCATTTATGAAGAATGAGACCTGATGGAACATTTAGATATACCATCATATCTAGAGTTGTGGAAGGTAATATTTGTGTGAACATTTGATGTGGAATGTGAATATTTGATTGAGGATCTTCCTCCAGTTGTCTTTGATATTCATTATGATTTTTATTTTGATATATCATATTTCCCACAAGTAAGGTAGTTATAGTTTCCTATTTTTTTTTGGGACTGGAACTCACCTAGTATCAATAAATTCGTAACAATAAAACCATCTAAAATGATAGATTTCACATCTCACAAGTATCATCTATTATAAAAATAATCAATAGCTTGATTATTTCACCTTGTACAGCATACGTTTTTTTACTAAAAAACATAATTTAACACTCCACATCTGTGTTTATTTCTTGAAAATCAGCTATGCTATTGTAAAGAAAAAGTATCTTTTAATATATATTTATGATCATTTTTAACTATTGAAATTGGAGAATTGGATCTCGAAGACTTATATTTAATATGGTTATCCCCAATTGAGAATAAAATAATTTTACATTTAAAAAACTACATTCTGGATTAGGTATTTCAATTATAATTATCTTATCATGAAATTTGGTCTATCAAAAACCCCTATAGTATATAAGGATTTGATGAAAATTATCTTCCATGAGTATCTTGATTAGTTCACAGTTGTATTTTTGGATGAGGTACCACTTTAATAAATATTTTAGGAGGATCACAGGAGCTATCTAAGAGTTGTTATTGAATTTTTATAAAATCACTATAAATTCAAGTTATCAAAATAGAATTTTCAGATTCATGAGTTGATGACCATGGTACATGTGGTGTCAAAACATGGTATCTATATTGATATTAAGCAGGTAAAATCTATTCGGACCATAGATAAACCATGCAACATTTTTGATATTTGGATTTTATTGGGTTTTGAGGTGTTCTCACAATTATGTAAAGTAATTATTAATGTTACCTTCTTTGATTACCTCCATCACATTGAAGGGATTGTATTTCTATTTTCATTGTAAATGTCATATATCTTTTTTTAGGATTAAATTTATTTTGAATTCAGTGTCAGTGATGACTCTTCCAACATTTGGAGATTTCTATGTGGACTTATATGAGGAATACGGTTCCAGATTCAGATATATTAATACATAAGGAGATCATGTCATTTCCTAAGGATCCCGGTAAATTATTAGATATGAAATGAGTTACCAAAACCCTTAACATTTTTACCATTTGAGATGTATTTTATTATGAATTGTTGGAATTATATTTTCAATGTATGATTTAATGTATAATCAGAACACATCATCATGAGTTATGAATTCTCTCAAATAGATATTAATCTCAGTCATACTTGTTGGGTGGAGTACCTATAGTAATTTTATTATGATATTTCATGTACCACATTAAAAAAATGTAATTGATAATGATTTGGGTATAATAAATCTGATATAATGAATAATATAAAAATCACTTGAGTAGAATTTGTAAGATCTTTTTTTATTGTTTCATATAAGAGTTCAGGAAATAGATTCTATGATTTTTTTAAGAGTTCATTTGACCTCCACATTTCATAAAAAAATTTATCAGGAGTAGTTTCATGATGAATAATTTAGTAGCTATAGGAACTCCTTTTATGGTAGGGATACCATTATTGAGTTTCCATTCAACACAAAGATTATTAAAGGTTTTCAAAATCAGTTTTTGTGTCATTAAATGTGAGAAATAGTTATAATAGTGGATTTACATAATTCCATTTTAATAATTAACCGTAGAACAAAAAATAGGATTAAAAATATGAAATTTCAATTTTGGAGTCCAACTATGATGTAGGAAATTTAATTTTTTCTGTCTCATTGTCATAAATATCAATAGGTTTATGTTTAGAATCAGATAAATTTAGATATGGTTCAACCAGTCCCATGACTGACATGGAAGTGGGATGAGATAACTATAGAATCTATGGTTGGTAATCCTATAACTAATGATTGAACAAAGAGATATGGGTTGTGATCGATTAACAAAGAAAATCAGATATTTTATATCCTTTCATGATATAAAAAGATTATGAGTTAATAAGTCTCTATGTGAAAGAATTATTCCTTTTCCACAATGATCTATCAGATATAATCCCTAATAGAGATCCCCATTTTATGTGCCACATTTGGATATGCCTCTAGGGGGTCTATAATATCATGTTTATTTAAAAAAATTAAACTATGCATAGATATATGGACATAGATAGAGAGATATTTGTATCATTTAGTACATGATTCATTCCAATATCCCAGATTTTTTAGGATCTTGGGATAATGATATTCAGATGGTTGAGTTTTCTTATAATAATAGTTACCAGTATGTGATTATAATGGCTCATTATAGGGCCTTATATGGATGGACTTATTAATATCAGTTGTGTTGGTCATAGATTGGTGAAATATCCATGGCTGGACTATGTTTGGTTTTAATATTCATCAACGGTGAATTAGTTCATTAATCGGAGAATTTTGATAGAATAGAGACAATATAGATATCATTCTGATCTTCTTTATAAAACATATGATTTTTCATTTATTGAACAACTATTATTGAATGATTCACCTCATTTTGTTCATCAGCTACATGGATGGTAATGGATTCATGCTTTAATTTTTTTGGGAACATTTTATATTATATTTTTGGTGGGGATCAAGAATTAACATTTAGAGATTATAAAATTATAAATTCAAAACATGTTGTGTTCCATGTATCTCATCTATGGAAGTATGATTTTAACCCATATAATATCTTGAGCTAGGAGGATTTTGATGTCAAGCATGATTTATCAATGATTAATCATCCATCTTGTAATTTTGATTCATAGAAAAAAGTGATTTGTGGGAGGATAATACCTCTAGTCTATTTGATTTCGAACTATGGTTCCAATTCTCATGATAATTTTCATAGGGGGGCCTGATGAGAGATTATTGGTATCATCACATTGATATAGAAAATTCTTAATATTCTTTATGGGCTAATGAATTATATAGTGTGGAGGTTTTAACATTATATTACATGTTTACAATAATTTTAGAACCTTATTTTGATCATTATATTGTTATGGATGGTCTTAGGTTGAATCATTAGAAATATGGAAATTTTTGGAGGTTTTGAGGGTTCACAATAATTATTTCACTATTTTTCCAAACTGTGTGCCCCTCTAGTGAAAATCGTTAAACCCTTGAAAATGAGGGCTTTCCCGGTTTGTGCATGGTTTGAAATACCATCCACCCACATAGTAGAACATTTTCCCCTATCATAGTGAGTCTAAAGGGGGAACATATTTATGGAACACATTTTCTCTTCCCATGTTTTCCTCTCTTAGAAACCATGCACAAAAAATATTTTTTTTAAGAAAATATTATCAATTTCATGAAGCTATGTTTATGATACCAAAATTATCCCTCAAACCTATCAAAAATTCCATGGTTGGTAGGTGTCACAAGGAGTATTTTTGGGTCCTCAAACCCCTTCGCTTAATATATTGATTGATGGGTGTTCCATCTCAGTTTCCTTTGGATATATGTATCTACACTCTTTGAATGGATTGATTAAAACTCCATATATTGTTTTTGTAACAAAATTGGCATATTGAAATTGAAAATTGAGCAGCATATTTATAAATTCAGTTAGATTTAAAATGAAATATTTTGTATTCTATATTGATTAATGTGGAATATCTATGCATTTGCAGTTACTAGGTTATTCAGGCCATGGATGATAGGATTATGATTCTCTAGCACTAGATTAAGGATGAATACTCTAATTAAACCCTACTTATGAATATCTTTTCTTGAGTGGGATATTGAATAGTCATATTCATCTGGATCATGGGGGATGTGTCTACATAGTTTTTCCATAATGAATGATATGAGTCATGTGACGATCCTATAAATGGTAACTAATATAGTGTTGGTGAGATGACTGTATTTCTTGTTTATTTTTTTTGATATATATTCCATTGATTATGAAACTCTTTTACTCATACCTAGTGATTAATTTAAATTCTTTTATATAGAAGTGAATATTTAATTTATATTTGGATTGTTTTCCATTATTTTTAAATGAAATCATGTCTACATTTAAATATTAATGTGTAACTCTATGATATGTTTTATTTATATTAATAGAATAAATTTTTATTATTATTAATGAGTATTTTTATTGAACAATTGGTTAGACCATACTGGGGTTTTTACCTGGCATAATACCTTAATCTTTATGTTTTGTTGATTTCTATCTATCACATCCGAGAAAATGGTGTCTCCCATTCAGATGTATTATATTTTCTTCATTTTTTGGAAATGGATTGATGTTTACCTGATGTTATTTTTTTATTCCTTTGAGTACATTGATTAAGTATTTTTTTTTGATACGTTGCACCTTTTGTCTTTCAAGTACATTCTCCATTTTATAGTGTTTAGAATATTGACTTGTTTCATTATTCTTATAATTTTTATGTTAAAAAATTATCTTTTTTGATTTTTATTCTAGGTGATTTTTCACCACCCATTTGGGATTAGGAATTCCCTTTTTTCTATGTCAGTGTCAGCTCATGTATTAGGGTAAAATAGTATTCTGGATTTTTCATGAATAATGGTTTCAAAAATAATCAATAGAATGAAAATATAATTTGATAAGAAATTATAAATAATAAAATATAGTACCTTTAATAATATTTTATATTTGATATCATGGAGTTGAATGATGAACTACGTCACTATTATGAAACTAGTATAAAAATATCTAGATTAATCTTACCCGATATTTGTAATTGATAAATATTAAATGTTACAAATGTATAAAATAATAATAAATTATTTTAATGAATAGATATTTATATATATATTTATATATGACAATATGGTTTCTAAATTGGTGAATTAAATTTTTTCTTTTCATAAGATTTATGTTCTTTATTATACATCTAAAATTATGGTAAGGGATTCATAGTATCAATTCTGACGCATAGATACATAATATATTTTTCACCATTTTCTATTAGAATTGGTTTTATTTACATCCCATGATTGTTTTTAAAAAAAATTCATTCAATTCATGTTATATAAAAATACATATATAGTTCTCATCTTCATTCATATTTTTATTCAATTGTTACCTGAGACATTTGGTTCATCGGTCTCTACATTCGATTTGATAAGACATATTCTTTTGTTATGAATAATAACTTTATTCATAAGATATGTTGTCAACCCTATTGACTTAAATTTTAATAAATATAGTTCAATTAATTTTTTTAATATCCTTCTCATCTAGGCCTATTTTTTTATTTGGATTCTAGTGTTTTCATTATTATAAGAGTTTAATCTTTAGTTTTAATTATAATTTGGAATTGTTTTTGAATGATAATCAATAATGGGATTTTTTATTCCCATTATTCATAAAACCCCTATATTTTATTCTAATATGAATATATATCAGGATTTATATGTCTTATCACTCATTTTTTCAACATTTGATCTTTATTTTCCTATTAAAACACAACCTACCATAACATTTATTTTGGGTTGGTAATACTACTCTTACTTGATATCATTCGTTGATGTTTTTAACAGAGATAAATATATAATAATAAATAATTTAATTAGAACATTTTTTAACAGTTTCAATATGTTTATATTATTTAATGAAATCATTAATGTTTTTATTAAGGGTTATTTTCATCATATTTTGTAGTGAGTCTCTTTTAAATATTTTCCCTACAAGAATATCATTTATTCATATTTGTATTTTTCTATGAGATATAATTTCTATATTTTAATATTTTATTTGATACATAAATATTCTCCATGTTTTACAAAATAATTCTATTTATATAATTTTTTTCAAAATTGTCATGATTCTTTCTTATTTATAATGATATTTTAATAATTATTTTATAAATATATTTTATTTTAGTCAAAATTCATTGACATATTTTATACATGATCTATGTTATTCTACAAATTGTACCATACACATGGTTTCTCTTGTTAAATACAGTAATTGTATTTTATTTTTTAAAAATTGAGCATAAATTCCTTTATATTTCCTAATTATATAATGCTTGTAAATATTATTTTTCTTCTAATAATTTTTCCTGAAGAACACTCTTTATTTACATCCTTTATAAGAAGGATACTCAACAATATTACATTAATCAATTTATTTTTGAAATTATTTACATAATAATATACCATTTGCCTATCAATATTAGATACCATATTTTCTATTAGTTTTAATGAATTTTATTTATGAATAATGTTACCAGACATCATTGGAGAAACATTTATTTTCTGTTGGTTTATCAAGTTATGATTATTTATGGATTTTTGAATGAAATATATATATGAATCCTATTTGAAATGATATGAATTCCATTTAATTTATATATGTTATTTATGGTGTGGTCAATGAAACCAATTTACAGTAAACATATTCTTTAAATTATGATGTTTGAATGAATTCACGTGGAACATGTAAGTATTGATGGATGATGGGTTGGGATATTTATCAAACACCAATTTATTGGTTAAATGATAGAATATTTAATATATTTATATTTATGTATAGTTGTCTTGTCTCATAATCATAAATGAATTGTCTGAATACCAATTTTGATGTAATTTTTGGTATAATTATGTTTTATTGGCAGAATCATTGAAAGTTTATGACTCATGAACTTAGTGTTTCCTAATAACTTTTTTAGTGCCATAATTAAATAGGTATTCTAGTTTTATCAAATATATTAAATATTTGTTAAATATTATTATGTTATTTAATGCCTTATGAAAATATTTGTGTTCTATTATTTATGGGCATAAATTTCATATGTATCTCGATTAAACATCATGGATAACCATATGCTAACTATAATCAATAATAGTTCTCTCTTATGTTTAAACTTTTAAAAAATATGGGCTCAAAAATTTTATACATTAAAATTTCCCCAAGATGTAAATAAATGTCAAATATTTAATTTACATGAGAGTATCATTTATATATAATTAGTGGATGAAGTTAAATACATGTTATGGATTTAGTTTCTATATATATATTAGGAACTAATTTTATTTTTTTCAATAGACTTCAGTTTTTTATTTACTATATTGTATCACTTATCTTAAACTCTAAATATAAACAGTAATGGGGATGTTTGTAGTGAAACAATTTTTAGGACATTAAATTGGGAATATCACTTATGTGAAGAATTATTGATTTTATTATAAATCGTTTTATATAAGAATAGATATTTATGTTATCAATTGAGGATGTAAATGGTATATATTGGTGATTTGTTAATGTCAGTCATAATTTCAATGGAATAAATATATCTTTAGGTAAATTGATGTAAAATTTAATATTTTATATATTTGTATAATATAATTTCTATGAAAACCATAGGATAATTATGTTGAATATGTCTATGTATATGATAAACTAATGAATTTATTTAGTGGTAGATATTTTATGGTTCCTCAATCAATTAAATCTATATAAGAATAATTTCATGTGGATGCAGTTTAAGAAACAAAATTCACCTAGTGGTAATCACCTCCAAAAATATTAGTTGACTATCATCTGAATCTTTACTCAGGTGCATGATGTATGTGATTAATACTAATCACCTATGTAAACACCCACAAGTTATCTACATTGGTTTACTGTATTATTATTACAATACATTATATTAGACATAAAATGTTTTGGAATGAGGTTACAAAATTTGACGGATCTAATCCTAATTAATCCTTCATTAAAATATGAGTGATTTAAATTGATCTAAAATTTATTATAATTCTTTTTTGGAATAAAACATTTTGTTATTTATTTATTCATTATATAACAATAATTATATAGTTGTATCCACCACTCTCATTAACAACTATTGGATTCTTTAATAGAAGAATCTGGAATGAAGCATGATCAAAATTGATTCAATGAATAATGTAAAGAATGTGTTGAAAACCAACATAATAGAAAAATAGATTGACTTAGAAACCAAGTGATTATTCTAAACATGTTACCAATTAACATTATTAAACACATAGAATTACATATTTTAAAAAAACCAAAATTGAAAGGATTCGGTCTCATCGATGTTCTGGTGAAAAATATGAGTAATTAATGATTCATAGATTTATTACGTGTAAACAATATGGGAATAATAACCCTTAAAATGTTCTAAATAGATTAAGGAATTATTTATTTCTAGAAAACGAGGTTTTAGAATAAAACTTTGTCAACAAAAATGATGACTTTAGGGGTTACAGTGAAAGTAAAAAAGTGTTCATATAGATATACAATTAATAGTTCATAGTATTAAATATTGGAAACATTGGGATATGATATTTTAGTGGACTAATATAAGGGTAATAGTGATTATTGGAACTAGAACATTCCAAAAAATAGTTAATCCTATGAAACCACCACAATAAAAATGGTTCTAATAATGATATAGAATGACGTATATTGATCATCCAGTCCTAAATAACTAGGGTTTCATCTTGTTACTCCTACATTTAAACAAAAAAATGTATAATAGATTCATAAAATCACCACACTGAAGCCTATATGTAAAATTGTCAATAAAATCCCTTAGTGGTTTGGTTATTTTTTTCAATGTATATATCTATTTTCTTTTATATAATTATTATAATGTGCTTCTTATAAAATCAGATTATATTTTCCTCAGTCAAATTTGATTTGATATTTTTCAAGAATTTGTTCACTTGACATAGAGTTCAGGATAATTAACAATTTTTGGAAATCATATTTAAAAATTAACCCATGTATACCTATTTATACAAGGTTTTCTATAAACTACTTATTAAAAAATACTCTAACTAAATTTTAATATTTTTCATCAATGGTTGATAAATTACTCTATATTATTTATATTCATATTGTGAGGTAAGAGATTAATGAAATGGTCATACTAATGATTATGAAGATGATACCATATTATAAATTAAATCAATATTTATTTCAATCAAATGGACACACTAATATATTTCATTAGTTATGAGTAATTTAAATCCAGAGGATTTAATTTATTTATGGGTTATGTTCAATTGACATAAAATTAATATATTTATATTTTCCATATTAAATATAATGTTAATATATTATTATATATTAAAAACAAAATAAATCGTATGTTAATATATAATATTACTATAATAATATAGCTATTAATTTATCCAATATGAAAATAAATAACCTTGTTACAAAATCTAATAACAATAATTAATGAAATAAAATTATGGAATTAATGTTTCCACTATATAGATCATTAATATTATCATGGTAATAATGTATCTTTACTATTATTTTTTATAATTACATGTCCTTAAAACATTACTTATTCATGAGTAATTTCAATAATTTTACTTTAATTCACGTTGATGATCTTTTCAGTTTTACAATACTACATAGTTATGACATAAGTAATACATAAAAAATTAAAATACGAATCTAACAATTTTTATCAATATCATTTATTTATAACATATAAAAGATTAATAAATAAATAATTATCCCTTTTTGGAAAAATATTCATGACTATCAATATCAATTCCCCAAATTTATAAAAAATCCATAAGTCATATGAAAAAACATTAGAAACATGGTTTGAGTATAAAAATATTAGTGTGGGATTTTAAAAGAAGGAAAATTACTCTATAAAAAAACACTATACCTGTTAAATATATTATCATAATATAAAACATTTAATCTTTAATATGTTTTAAAAACCCATCCATTGATAATAATCTCAAATAATACCTTTTATTATAACCAACAAAACAATGGAAATTAGATAAACCATTTTGGTATCATGTGAAATCATTATAATTTTCACTCTTATAAATGAAGTAACAATATAGTTCACTTCTATACATGTCACTCTTAAAAATTTAACACCCACATGGATGACATCCATACTCAATGC
The DNA here is from genome assembly GCA_963277665.1 of Viscum album. Classification (NCBI taxonomy): domain Eukaryota; kingdom Viridiplantae; phylum Streptophyta; class Magnoliopsida; order Santalales; family Viscaceae; genus Viscum; species Viscum album. The sequence continues at coordinate 1,647,507,963 of OY728145.1, forward strand.
ATTTTAGGGTTACCCCGAGCCCACTAGTCATCAGATTATCATAGAACCACTTGTTATTAGTTTATCTCATAACCACTCATCAAATTTCTATGTTGAATTATATAATGGAAACACATAACATTATGTAATTTACAACATTTCACTCACGATATTTCATTTTCATTCTAATTAAACCATTTTTTTAATGGAAATAATCAATCTATATTCAGAACCAATTTTCAATAACAAAATACACAAACAAAAACAAATAATTTGGAGTTTAATTTTATTTTGAAAATATTATCACATATACAGTAATAAAAATTACAAAAAATAAATAATATTTTATTTATAATAATTTCATATTCATATAAATAAATTTATAAAATAATTTCATTAATATTTAAATGTAGTAAATAATTAAACCTTTATGTATTAAAAGCATCCAATACAACATTGATCATTTAAAACATAATACCTAAGAAATAATAAAATTTAAAAAGAAAATAAATAACATCATAATTTAAGAAATTATTGGTATATAATTTCAAAGGGTATTTACGTACTACTTATAAAATAATAAGTGTATATATCATCAAGAAATTCATTAATGACGGAGGAGTAAGACAAAATTTGTTATCTTGATTCAGAGTTGTCTAATGTGAATTTATCTTATAGAATATTGAACTACTATAAATTTATTGATTTATTCATAACCATTTTTATGTTTATTATAAATTTAATTACACTTTTTAAATTTTTGCATCTACAAAACAAACAATTTAGTTTACATCGGGTGTTTTTAGAATATTCAGATTATGTGTCAAAAACCACTTGGTTCCTCAAGTGTAGAGAAATTATTATTATATAAATATATGCAGAAATATATTAATGGAATAATTGTCATATATATACATCAATTAAAATTTTAAAATAAATATTGGATGATAGTTAGAAATAATGAACCAACATTACCATCATGAATACAGTATATCCTACGTACACTTTAGTAATGTTCCCATTTCTTCAGAATCATTTTGGAATAATGGTTTGTGACACTTATATTTCCATAATTATATTTAGATAATAAAAGACCATGTTATTAGATGTTTAATACTCATATAAGTTATTCATGTTATGTAAAATGAACTACATCGCATAGAGAAGGTGGTAGTCCACATATCCACAAACGACGTTATCACACTTTCGGTGTGTAAAAGGGTAATAAATAAAATGATATATTATATTTCAAGAAATTTAATTAACTAATTAATATAATATGGATTTTATTTATGTCACATATTTATATTTATACTCTTAATTAAAACATTACATTAACTGTGTTAATGTATTACATTGCTTTCAAGAGGCTCTAGTCCACACGCCCACAAAAAATGTTATAGTAATTACATAAAATGGAAATCATGGAGGTTTGTGAATATAGTAGTTAAATAACTATTTAAAATAATAAAAAATATATATATATTATAAAGAAACATTTTATCCCAAATTATTCCCCATAATGAGAGATGGTAAAAGAAAAACAAATGCCCCCGTTATGTGATGCGGTAGTTCATGGTATACTATAGTAATTTAGTAACCCATTATATGAATGTTTTTTATGATTAGTTTAAAAACATATAATTAAATCATTATATTTTATTGGGGGAAATTAATTTATCTTATAATAAATTAATTATAACAATTTTTGGGGTGGATAATAGAAATGAAAGAGGAGTGATTATGGAAGGATGTTACCCATTTTCAGGTAATTATTTTTTGTTTACACTAATGTTATTACATTGATTGACTTAAAAACATGTTTATGTTTCTTGGTTTAGTTTCATATTATTAGGATATTATTTGATCAAAATTTTGGCGATTTAAAGGGCTTGATTGATGTGAATAAAACGGAAATGTGAGTGCCTTTTATATTGGAGGAGGATTGGCATTCCTGTAATCTTACTGAAAAGGGAATAACAACCATAATTTTAATAAGTAAATTGAATAATATAATGATAAGATTTATATATAAGGGATTATATCCTATAAATATGAACATATCTTTCTTTAAAATAAGTCTATAAGTCATGATGTCTCATATGTTTGTTATTTAGTTCCTTACTATGCTAATTTGCCTCTTAATCAATGTCATTAATTTTTATTACATTAAAAAATCTGAGTAGCCCATATTATAAATTATAAATTATGATTATTTAAAATATGGAATCCATTTTCCAAATACCAATAATATATTTGAATAACTCTATTTATATTTAATCCCTCATATGGGATGGTAAAGCTGGTTTTAAATGTAAATATGTTAAAATTTTGCTAATTTATTATATATATTGTCAATGTGAAATTGATTCCAATGCACTAAAATAGTTTAAATGATAAATAATTTATCTAAATATAATTTAAAAATAAAATAAATCTTTATTTATCAATATAAATAATTTATAAAACTCGTATTTTGACCTCAAAGTCAGTATTTCTAACAAATCATCAAAAAATAAATGTTTTCAGAAGAACAACATAATATCACCCAAATTAATTTTTTATATTTATCATTCAAAAAATAAGTTTATTTTTTCATATAAAAATTATAAAACTATCCAAAATAATATTTGAAATTTTTTCTCCATTAAAAGAAGGTAAAACTACCTTTTTAAAAATATAGAGATTCTTATGCTTAAAATTGAATTTATTCTTATTTTAATCCTATATAATTTATTTTGATGAATGTAAAAAACAATATTAATCATGTGTAACAATAATATAGTTATCCATATTCATTTATTTTTAGAAAATGTCTAGGAAAGAACTAACACTTAAAAAATAATTTATTATTATATTATTTCTCGGTTTGACCCAGTCTTGTGTGAATCATAACATTCTAGAGAAATACATTTTTTGTGTACTATATACTATTCAACATAGAATCAATTTTTAAGTAGAATTAATTTTTAATTCACTAATATTAATATATATGAGAGAAACTTATTCTATCGTTACCTGGTATCTTATATCGATAAACCCATTTTTGGAAATTATGTCGTTCTAATTTTATTCACTTATTATATAAGTGTGGATATTTTTCCATCGTGGAATAATATAATTACCATGTCTCCTCTTCAACGTTATAGTTTTTGAATAAATCCTTAACAAGATGAATTACATTATTCTGCAATACATTATTTATATAGTAAAAACATGATCTAGTTAATCCACCTAAGAAAGAATATATTCCGAATAAACTAATTCAGCACCCAAAACATGAGTTATGTATTGTAAATAATTCCCATTAACATTGATACATTCAAAACATTGTTTAAATATGATATAATAGGGGTAAATAAAAATGGTTGTCAACTGACCAAAAATTATCTTAAATTTCAAATGATCCAATAAACAATTGACTTAGATTCAATTTCATAGAAAAACACATCTAAATTTTTCTTAGAGAATAATATAAAAAGTCATGGTAATCGACCTAGAAAGAATTTTATTTTCTCTTTTTGATTGCGTAACTTTTCTACCTTATTTAAATTTTCCTCATGTGTCACTAAATCAAATAAAACATTATATTACTATTCCCTCTTCCAATTTGGGCCCCATTAACATATTTTATTTTAAATCATCCCAAAAAGGTGAATTATGATGCTGGGTTCTATATAATTCATAAAAAGGATCTTTTTATAATCTAGAATGAAAAATTTTAATATTAAAAATATCAACCAATAAAATATTTTGATCAAAAACTCCATGGTAAACCATTGAGTAGAAAAGGATAATTTATTCCAATACCTGAATCATCCACAGTGACTATCCATTAGATCTAGTATGAAAAGATTAAATGATATTTAATTCTATAGCCAATGAATTCTAAAGTCTATTCAAAAACCATCATGTGAACCTGGGATCAAGGAATAATACAATGTTGAGAGGCCCTTTTTATTACCTAATAGTAGTTTTTATATACATTATAGAATTTTTATTTAGATAAATTGTATCTCATATGGTAATGAAATGGTTAATTGATCAACAATAAATGAAATTGAATTATTATGTTGAGAAGGCATTGGTAGAACTACAATGATTTCCCTAGAAATAGTTTCCCACATAAAATGTGGAACTAGAAAAGGTTAAAGAGTCCACTTCCATAACATTTAATCACCATTATCCTTTGGAAAAGTCCTTAACTTCATAATAAAGTCATAAATGATTCCATTTATTTCATCAAACAATTAATTCCCTTTATTATCACTATATATCATAGTGTTAATCGACTAAAAAAACAAGAAACAATGATCTTGAGTCAATAAATATATCCTCATATATGAAACAAAAGGTGCATAGAATATTTTTTCTACTGATAATACTCCTTATTCATCAATATTAAACTCATGAAAGATTCATTTCTTAATAGATTTTGTATATTCATTTAATGATTAATCCAGCTTCTTAGCAATCTTAATTCTATATGATAAATTCAAATGCACTTAAACGTGAAGAAAATCAAGGATGTTCGTACATACAAAAATTATAGAAAAAATTCATCAAATTAATAACCAAAGCTTCCAGTTAAAAATTTAACAAGGTTAATAAAACATTACCTTCTCTACTCAAACCATCTACCACTTTTTTTATTTTCTAGGAATATAATGAATCGAGAAATAATACCTCTTGATTAGTTCCAATCATCATCCCTATATCATGTTCAATTCATTACGAGTGAATACAAACATCAATTATTTATTATTATTTTATATTTTAGTATTCCCTCCATTAATAATGATGCCTCCAAATTTTTAAATAAAAATAGTAGAAGAAAACTTTAAATCATGTTTTGGGTAATTTAATACTTGAGTTTTCAGTTGGAGTGAAGCGTTATAAATTTTCCTGTAATTTTTTCAGTACACAACCATGTTATTTCATTGAAGAATCATGTTAGATAGTGAATTATGTGTTTCTAGATAGAAGGTCCAAAATAATGTGTTCACAATTTTTTTTGATTCTAAAAATATAAATTACATACTTCTATACAGATAAACCTAATTCCATTTCACATTATGATGTTTAGAGTGATAGATAAACAAGAAATGATTTCAAAACCCCATTTGTATTAACCCACTATGATATGAAAAATATGAATCTCTAGGACAATGGTTTGTCTTTGACACTCTTAAAAAACCATGGTTTTAGTAGGATCAACATTAATTCTATCATTAGATAAAATATATCCATGTAATGAATTTATTTTGTTTTCAGTTAATGTTTTCAATACAATCCTTAATTTATTTTCATGTTCCTCATAGATTTTAAAACAATCAAAATATTATCCATACACACAACCATAAAAACGATGCAAAAAATAATAGAATATTTTATTCATAAGAATCATAAATACATCATGTTAATTAGATAACCAAAATGGAATAACTAAAAACTCACAATTCCTATATCTCATCTAAAATGTTGTCATTGGATATTCATCCTCCTCCACCATCATTATTTTGTGCTCATACCTTATGTAAGTCATTGAAAAACACAAATCTACCTAGATCTGATAAAAAATCATTTATTATAGGAAAAAAATTGTTTCTCGTAGTATTATTTTTATTAAAAGATATATAATCAATTAAAAATTTCATTGAACAATATTTCTGTTTTAAAAATATATCATTATCATGCCACAATGAACTTCCTGACAAATAAAATTTATTAATTATTTCTTGTAACTCATTTTTACATTCAACAAGTTCATCATGATGCTATCGATAAGGGGGTTTAGAAATATTCATAGCATTAGGAACAAAATATAAAATAAATTCAACTTCACAGTCATGCAAACCACTAGGTAATTCATTAGTAAAAACATCAATAAATTCATTCGACACTTGTTTGTCAGTAATCCAAACTATGTAATTATTTTCAATAACATGATCTAGAAAAAAAACAAAAAAATATTTTATATAATTCACATATTATAGTTATGTTATCAATGGTGCAAAGTCATTTGCACCATTGGTAATCAACATTGGATACAAAATGGAAACTTTCTTTAGTCAATACAACTATGAAATCTTAATAATGAAAAAAATTTCATTCATGGTCATCTTCTATGTAGTAATAATCTACATAAACAAACAAAACAAGTCAAAATCACTTCTTATACATTATATGACATTCTTCAGGATGCCTTTTTCCATACTTCCCACAAGATGTGAATTGGGTTTTCTTAACTCGGAATTTTTTTTATTAGTGATTCCTTGTTATCTTCCAAAATTGCATCTTATTATTATTATTTTCATGAGAGACATTATCATTAGAAAACTCTATTTATACTTTAACAGGTAATTGAACGTTTTTTCTATAGCTTTTGAACTCATAAGAATACAGTACCCTTAGATAATTTGTCATTAATATTGATCATTACTGATTTATCTTAATATTAAAATCAAATATAAAATTTGGGACATATTTCAATAATCAAGTGATTTTTTCTTTATATGTATCAATTAAATCATCAACCTCATATCTCTATTATATTATTTTTCCATAAAAAGACAAATAGCTTTAAGAAAATATTTTTCAATTAAAATATACATCAATTAATCCCATTTGAATGTATAAATATCAATACATTCCCTAATATTCTTATCCATTGAACACCACAACATGGATTCACCTAAAAATAAATAAATTGAAGGAGTTACATTTTGGTGATCCAATCAACCCAAGACACTAAATAACTTTTATGGGGATTAAATCAATCATTAAAAAACCATTAATTAAAAGGATCCTATGAATGATAGCGGTGTTATCTCTTAAAATGTTTCACTATCATTTTGTTACCCTTTCTTAGATCTGGTTTCTCTCATTATTGGACACCACCTTGGTTTATAGCCAGTTTCAACTAAGACATCACTACAAGAACCTACTCAGTTTCATTTCCAATAATCATGGGATTATTATTCAGAAAGATATTTTCCCCTCTGTGACTTCCCACTACAACTTTCTTGTTTCCTTTGTAGAAAATCATTTAGAAACAACATACATTATATGAAGAGGCGTGGTAATATACCAATTCTATAACATTTTCACTTGACCATAAGAAAAACAAATTCAGGGAAATCTTATTAATGATACAATAACCTCTAAAGTTATCTAAATTTTCCACTAATACCAACTATAATCACATATCCTTAATACATTGCATAATCAAGATTTAAGTCTAAAATTTTACATTCTTTCACATTCAGGAACAATTTAGGATTATAGAATTAGATAATTTGGACATTATGCCTACATAAAAAATGAAATACAATGTCAGCACTTTTGAGGAGTATAAATGTTTCCCACCATATAAAACATTTAGTAATAAATAATGATCTCCTTTATTAAAAATCTTCATGACTATCAACATGAATTCTCCATATCCCATAATAATCCTTAAGTAATCTTAACAAACAATAAACTATGTGATTATCATAAAAATATGTGTAGGGGATACGAAAAACAAGGAAAGCATTAGTAAATTGAAAACATTATAACCCATGAAAACATTTTCATAATTTAATACATTTCACCCATAATCATAAGTTGATACTTCCCAAAATAGAATATCATGCAGTTGACATACATACATTTCAATCATACAAAGGGAATTACCAAACGGCTGACTTCCATACCCGATGCATTGGAGGGCTGTCACGGAACCATCCATCGTTGGTTTAACATTGAACCACCCATTGTTGGTTTATCATGTAACCACCCATCTTATATGAAAATACACATATATTATAATAGATAAAAAATAACGATTTTTTCAACATGTCACTTGTAATACTTCATTTTATGTCCAAATAAATCATTTCAAGATACTAAAATAATTGTTCTCTTTTCAAAAACCATTTGCAATAACGAAATAGAATAAAAAATAAATAGGTATTTCATTTTATTTTAAATACATGAAGGCTTTTGAATAAATATGAATACCATGGTACATATAAATTTTCCTTTTTAATCAATTTATATCAATATAAACAAATAAGAAAAATAATACAAAAAATATTGATATGTAGGAGAGGATTAAATATCTAATATTCTAATGCATTTCATACCACATTTAAAATTTTGATCATAAGCCCTATTAAAGAATAAAATTTAAAAAGAAAATAAATAAAATGGGAATAAATGAAATATTGAAATGTAATTTCAATGGGGATATTTATAAAAATTATAAATTAATAATGGTTTATATCATCAGTAGATGCCACAATGTGTGAAGATTGAATAAATTCACTTAACATGTGTCTAACATGTCACATGTTCCTTTGTATTCCTAAATAATAAAATAATTTTAATTTTTTCCATGATTTTTTATGTTATATCATTAATTTTATTCCACTAATAACAATTTTGTAACTAACTATGTAAATATTTATTTTTACATTGTGTGCTTTTCCCGTATTTGGTTTATGTGTCTGAAAAGACAAAGTGTGTAATCTATGGTAAAAGGGTTCATTATATAGAAAGATATATAATAATAATAATGAAATTATTATCAAATTTACACATCAATTTATCTTTTAAAACCAGTAATTACTTATGGTTATGAAAAAAGTATCCAACGTTACAATCATTGAGATGATAGGTTGTGCATACACATATGTAACATTCCCACTTTCAATAATCATTATGGATAGAAGTTAATTGTCATTTATCTATCAATAATTATAAATATATAGAAAATACAATGTTATTTATTCATATATTCAATATAAAATATTTATTATTATTTAAAATTAATCACATCATAATGAGGAGGTGGTATTACACATGTCCACTTATAATATAATCACTTTATAATGTCTGAAACGGTAATAATGAAAATGTTATATATTATATTTATGGAAATTTAGTTATTTAAATAATATAATAAAAATTTTATGCATGTAAATTATGTTTATTTAAAATCATCCTTTATACATTCCATTAAATTTTGAAACGAACCACATCACTTTGAGGGGCGAAAATTGACACATCCCCAAACGATATTATTGTATTTACACAAAAAGTAATGAATGGACGTATGTGGATATAGAAATTTTAAAATTATTAATAAATCCAAAATATCATATATATATATATATATAACATAAAAAAATTTATCTATCAAAATTCCAAACCATGATTGGTGGTAAAGGATAAAATGAATGCCATTATAACATGAGGTAGTCTTTTACCAATATTAACGATAAAATAATTACTCATTAGATAAATGTGTGTAAGGGTTGGAAAAACCTGTAGAATAATAAAATGTTAGTATATATAAGATACATCAGTTATAATATACTCAAGGAATAAGAAGTATTTGGTTAGTGGAGAATGGAAAATAATCATAAGAGCTAGTGTACGGATGTTACATCATTTTTGAGTAACTCATGTTTGATAGCACCAAAGGGTTTTGGAGGTTGGATTTAGGACAATGGTAGTCTTCTATTTTTAGGTTAGGGATATTGGGTTCTTATTTAAGCATATTTGGGGACATCCAAAGGGATCCATTAATTTTAAGAAATGGGAAGGTGGAGTTCCTTTTTATCGTAGAGGAGGTGTGGCCATAATGTTAATTTACAAAATGGGAATTCAACCCACATTTTTACCATGTCATGTGGGTAATATATATTATAATAATTAAAAAAGGTTTATGGGGTTGATATTTTATCATTTAATGGAATTTGGTCATGTTCATAGGTCATTTTTTCTTTATAGTGTATGTTTTTGTCCCTTTTTAATCGAATTTTCTTGTTATCGCTATAATTAATTTTAATATCAATCAAAAATATTTTTGTTCACAAAATAAGTTCATTTTACTGATATTATAAGTAATTATTATTCAATATAAGGAATATATTTATTCAAAATTAAAATAAAAAAGCATAGAAATTTTATTAAAATTTAATCCCATATACGGGATGACAGGGTAGGTTTTAAAAGTAAAAAAATTCAAAAGATTGATTTTTTTAGATTTAAAATCTCTGTGAAATTATTTCCATGTACCTAAATAGATTAAATTGAAATAATAATTTTATAATAGTTATTTTTAAAATAAATTAAAAATAATTAACTATATAAATATATTTTAATAATTAGATTATTTGAACTAAAATTCCGTATTATTCACTATTAATCATAATATGTATGTTCTTCGTGAAATATAAAAAAATCACCTAAATTATTTTTTGGAATTATTAAATAAAAAATAATTTTTATATTTTCATATAAATTTGAATAATATTTTAAAATAATATTCAATATGGTTTCACTATTAGAAGGCTGTAAAATTACCATTTAAAAAATAGAGGTTTTAATGCTTAAAATTGAATTACTTCTTATATGATGCCCATAAAATTTATTTTTTGAATGTAGAATCAAATAATAAATATGTTTAAAAATTACATTGTTGTTCCTATTAATCCCATAATTACCAATGATATGGGATCACTACAGCTTAAAATAATAATGTTTACATTTTATAATATTCATTGGTACAACTCAGTCCTCGATGCAACACAATATTTCAAAAAACTCATTGTTCTATGCCAGGAATGCTATGTGAAAATGATTCCCTTTTAAATAAAGATTAATATAAAAATAAAAAACATTGATAAATTTGAAAAATACTTATTCCATCATTATCATGGTTGTTACATTTTCCATAGTCCAATCAGAATACTAACTGTTACAATAATGATATGAAAAAAACATATTGGAGATAAATTCAAGCACATGAAAATTTCCATTCAATATGTGATTGTACAATCACCTCCATGAACTTACACCCTAACATATTATTATATACTATATATATATCTTAATTGGATCAATAACTAAAAATTTGGATTACATATAAAATTAATTGTTAATGTAATAACTTTTTCCCATAATAAATTTATGTAATTTTCATTTGTACTTTTAATGTAAAAGAATGTTTATTTTTATATAAAAAATTATTTTATTCATTTTAACTTTATAATGATAATTTTATAAATTTTACTATTTAAATTGTTGAAATGGAATTATTTTCAACCTTAATAATCGCAATATCATTGTAATGAATTTTTTTTTGGTATTTTCTTAAATAATTATTTTTTAGTTGAATAGTGAAAATACCAATATGACTAAAACAATAAATTTTTGTTTATTAGGCTTATAAAGGAATGATTTTTTTTAAAAAAACATTCAAATTAATCAATTATGTATATAATAACTCATAAATTATCATTTATGATAAAATAAAATAAATTTTTATATCCTATTTTTAATGTTATAAGTGCTTCAGTAATATTTTCAAGTTAATAATAAATTTTCATGTTTTATGTTAGTTAAATATTATTCTTCATAAAATATAGTATTTAAATAAATTTAAATCCACATAACATTTATTTTATATAGTTTTAAAATTTATAGAATCAAAATCTATGATAATTTTAATTTTAGCACGAAAAGATTTGTGCTAAAAATATACTTTTTTATAAATAAAATATTACACATTACATGAAATATTGAAAAATTTAATTATATTTCCCCAACAAATCTTACTAAATAAAAATATATCATATTTTAAATTATTAGGTAAAAATTATGCATTATATTGAATTTTATTTTTAGACTCAATATGCAATTTACTCTTTTAAAATTATTCACAACTATAAAACAAAAAACATAAATATTATAAATGTAATGGAGTAAATAATGTGTTTAAAATTTTTCTAAAAAAACTATATAATGAATTATTGACCTTTTATAATACCTAATCTACTAATATCCTTTATGGAGTGTTATTGACATGTATAATGTTTTATCTATTTATATTATGTCGAACTACTTTATAAATTTCCATTATCACCAATTATATAAGGGATCTCTCCCAAACCATTAAAAACCATTCAAAAAATTGTAATTCCACAAGAAACATTATTTTTTTCAGGACTTGGGATTTCTCTTAGTTATAACTATGGAAATTGAAGGCTTGTGGAAAAATATTTGAACCATAGGGTAAAATAATTATACATATTATTTTTATGAAAATGGAATAACTCTTCACCACCTATCCCCTTTTCTATTTTGAAATTATAAATAACCTTTTGTGTGTTATGTGGACACCCACATTAATGAATAAACGACATCAGTTTTCCCCCAAAACCTATATTCAATAATTATAAGGATAACATATAAGAAAAAATTTGACATATAAAAAATGATTTATACTATATAGATAATAGTTATAATTCTCCTTTCCCTCGCATTCATCAATAAATGAAATCATTAACTATGTGTGGTGTGTACTGCTAACTCTCTAGTAATATATCTAGATTTTAATCTATCTTATTTCTTATATATTAATATCGCTTATATTTAAAAAAATATAAATATATATAAATTATACGCTAATTATTATATAATAATGAAATTATTACTTAATAAAAAACATTCATCATCATAATCACCAATTAATTATGGTATGTTCATGTTAGGTTGATATGAACTTATTATATACCAAAGGAAAATAATATCATGAAATGATATTAGAATATAAATAATAATAATATATTATATAAATAAGTAAATATTATTCTCATTTTTATGTGATGTCAACATTAATATTAAACTCATTAATTAAGAATCAAGTATTTCATTAATATAAATTCAAGAAATAAGAATTTCATTAAATTCAACTGCATAAACCATAAAAAACCATCATAAAATGAAATTATAATAGAATAAATAATTTTAATAATGAATTCAAGTACATTTTATTATTTTAAATGATTTCCTTTTGGATAAGAAATATGAACAAAACCTCTATTATGAACCTTTTAAAAAAAATTAGGAATACTCATACATGATATTATAAATAGAAAACAGATTTCTATAATACATGGAGTCTATAATGATAAACCAATATTTTAAATAATATTGATTGGATTATAGTTGTTAAGTATCTAATGAAGATACTTATTTTTTTCCAAATATTCAACCACACTAGTTGATTTATGGAAATAATATTAGGGATTCTATGTCTCAATTATTACTCTTCAGGACATGTAATATTTATTCACACTTTTCCATTGAATTTTAATTTTTATATTATTTAAATCCCAATAATGTATTGTAAATGTTTTTACTATAATTCCTACGATATAAAAATCCAAATCTTGTTCCTTTTGTAATTTTTCTTTTGATTCTAGTGTCACAAAATTCAAAAGGGTAATATGTATCTTTTTTAAATTCAATTAGACATGGTTTATATTTGGTACAATAATTTTATTTATATATTATATTCAATTCCGAATTGACTTCTAACATTACTAATATCTTTCTTTTAATAAAAAGTTTTCACATGTTTCATGGAATACCTATAATGTTCATTTGATTCTTGTTATTCCATTAGAGAAAGTGTTCTGATATCAATCTCAATTTAAAATCTTGAATTTTTATTATTTATATTAAATATGGTGAATTTGAATTTTATTTATTGGAAACAAACTTTAATTTCCTTCTCCATTGTCAATGATTATTGTTTGATATGTCTTTTCACTCATTAATTTTCCCCCGGGTCTCATTATTTACTTATAGTAAGGAAAGGGTCCCATAAACATTTCATTTCATTATGGTAATACTATTCTATGATTAAATTTATTTAATTATTTTGTATATATACATTCTTATGCATCAATAACTTTTAAGACAATTCTAAACAACTTAGATATTCATTAAATGTTTAAATCAATTCATTGTGATGTTCTTCAATGGTTTTTTCATTAATGGATGGTAAGAATATTTTTTTTATTTTTTCATTACGAACACATATTTACACCACCATTTTATTTTCCTACAAAATAACCTATATTAATATTTATGATTTCAAAATGCAAAATGTGTTCTTATTGTTTATAAAATATAATTATTTGTTTAAATGTTCTAAAAATGATCATGATTATTTATCATTTCTAGTTATATTATCTTAATTATCCATGTAAAGGTTTAAAAGGTTATAAAATCTTGAATTGTCATTATAGGGAGATATAATGTGATTCCGAGTTTTGATGGTTTTTGAAAATAATAATACACCATTTAAAATTCGTTTGATAATTTATAAATATTAATTTGTATTTTTTAAAATTTATTTTAGAGTTTAAAAATTTATTTATTTTACAGATATTTTTTAATTAAAATTAATAATAATATATATTTAAATACATTTTTCTAAATTTTAATTTATTTTGAAATTTGGTTACTAATATAGTATATTATACACATGTTTAAATATATATATATATACATGTTTTATGTTGCAATAAACATTTTAAAATGTTTTTGTTACAATTTATATATATACCTACAAACACAACACTTCTATATAAATACATAATTCTATGTGCTTCTCAATTATATAATATAAAACTATCTGTTAATATTTTTAATTTTTAATATTTTATACATATGCAAGTGTTTATATTTTTAAATATTCACACACCCATATATATATGTGTTTATATATATAATTTTTTTATAAATATATTTATGTCACAATATATATATTGGTTTATGTATAATATATATATATATATATCATGTTTTGGATTAAAATAGTGAATTGAAGAGTAAAAATGATTTAAGAAAACAATTGAATGAAAAAGATACTATTTACAAAACCAAAATGGGGAGACTGTTTTAAGATTCAAAAATGTATGTGGGGTTTGGTTTGATAAAGTTAGTGTTTTAATTTTATATATTTAACAAAACTATGTCAAATAAATAAATAGTTTCATTATTATGGGTAAACCAATTAAATTAATTTAAATAATAATAATATTCAAAATTTGGGGTGAATTAATGAATAAAAAGAGAGGAGACATTAAAATAGAAGGATAGAAGATTGTGAGGGATTGAAATTAAAAGATAAAAGAGCGTGTATAGAGATATGGTGAAGATAAATATTTATATAAGAATAAAATAAAATAAAAAGTTATAATTAGGGATAGGGAGGAACTTCAAATGGTTGAGTCGCACCATAGGTGCCACACCAAAGAAAAAAGACAATACGAATTGGTTTAAAATTTAATTAAGATAACAAAAAAAATTAAAGCAAAAAAAATTAATTATAAATATTTTAATATTTTTTGTAAATTATGTAATTAAACAAGGGAATTAAATCTTGTAATTTAATTAAATAAAATGTTTTGGGAAAGAATAACAGGGTAATTAAATACCCTATACTATTCAACTTAATTCTTCCATAACCTTCAATATTAATCAGAATTATGATTCGTCAGTTCTAACAGATTTGTATTAACGAGTAGAGGAAAAAATGATACAATTTTTTCATCAAAATCAAGTTAAAATTTTTATATGTAATTTAATCCAATATTTTTCATTTAATTGTAGAAAATTGAGAGTCTAGAGATTATGGATTCACACCAGGAACTGAGATAATTTTTCTCATCCCCATTTAGACTAAAATTAAAGAAGGGAATATAAAATTTTGTCAAATAATTTATTATATGGGAGGATCTATACATTTGTTTATTCATTGATTAGATTGTTTGAAACGGCTTAATAAAGTTAACTAACCTATTAATTGGAAATGATGAGGAACTAAAAAGTTTTTGTTATAGTTTATATTATTTTTTCATGTTGTGGATAAATTTTCCATATAATATAATATCACATGAAATGATTATTATTATCCTTATAATCAAAAAATTTTTATTTTAAAAAATTGGGAGATTATCTTGTGGAGGGAATGTGATACTCGTGTGAATTTAGTTAATATTTTTTCCAAAAACATCATCTCTCTGATTTTTTTACTTGTGTAGTAAAAATTTTTAACCGATGAGAGAGGCTTGATTCCTCATGTCAAATCTGGGATTTCTGGAGCCCTGGTTTTTTAAATTTATATTTGATTTATAACATCATTTGGAATGACTATTTGGAATAAATTTAAATAGAATTTATAAATCACAATCATTCGACTAATAAAATAGTTTCCCTAAGAGATTATTTACTTGGGTGAGGGTGCCCTAAAATAATGAAGAGGTGTGTGATGAAATCTCAATTTTTTTCTAAATCAGTAAATGTTAGGTTTGTGTGATGTTTTGGTGTTACATGATGAGGATGACATGAGAATTGGTTGTATTATGATATATTCTATAACACCCCGAGCTTCCACGATACGCTTCTCATTCAATAATGAAATAGCTTGCATTGAACGCAACTTCGAGTTCTAAAACACCGCGACAAATCAAAGTAGTCGTTATGAATAGTAATAAACACTTTTTAAAATTATAGAAATTTTATATTTCAAAATGGAATTCATTTTTGTATTCCTAATATCGAAATTAGCCTATGTTGAATTTTTGGTATTTTTCTGAGAACTTCTAATTTTTATGAATAGTGAAAAATACTTTAAAACAACTTTTTTAATCAAAATAATTTATTGTGATAAATTATACTATTTAGTGGTTTTAAGGTATAATTAGAATATATTTTTACCATTTTATCCAATGGTGGTCATTAGAAATAATTTAACATTGAAATTGGACATAAACAATTGCCAATCTTTTGATATAAATTGTTTCTTGAAAACACGCTATTTGTCGTAACAGCGGGAATTAATCATAAAATTAATTAATACAACTTATATGTTTGTAATTTTGTAAAATAGACATCATTTTTGAATTCGGAATATCAATTATAGCTTAGGGTGAAATTTTGGCATTGTTCTGAAAAACTTCAATTTTTGATGAATAGTGAAACCACTAAGTGGTAGTTAAATAACTGATTTTTCGTTTAAATGAAATATTACCACTTCTGTGATTTGATTTTCAAAAATCCGACATACATGGTTGTCATTAAGAAGTAAAATGTGGTTCAATGGGATAAAAATAATTTTTTGGTGAATAGTAACTTATTAAGTTTTAATCGCGATTAGTGGTAATTAGGGTAGTTTAAGGTATAAATAATACTTTAATAATATTAAATGACCTAGACACATGTCCCAACCTCATTGGTTGTGTCATGGCCGACCAAGACAAGCCATGGCCTAACTTGGGGACCCCATGGATCCACTTTTGTAGGGAAATAACATAAATTACTTTTTATTTAATGTTAAAGTGAAAATGACACTAACATAAATTGTTATACTAAAACAATTTTTAAGTAGGGTTACACAAGTCCAAATTTTGACTATAAATATTCATTAGAAAGCTAAAAAGATTTCCTACATCATAGTATTTTTTTTATAATTTTTAGACATTAAATAAATTAAATTATTTATGACATCATTATGATGTGGCGATGACCTCATTATTTAACGATTTAAATAAAATGAGAAGATAATGCAAAATCCAAGGATTACACTTGTCCAAAACCAATTGGATGAGTGGATTTCGATGCCTTATCACCTTATACACGAATTCTATCAATGTGGGACCTTTTAAAACCGAAACACATTTTCAAATAATGTAATGTTCCTTTACTTTCCAAAAGTGCCCCTCCTCTCCTCTTATAAAAGGCCCCCACCTCTACCTCATTTCACACACTCTTCAAGCCATTGGCTCGGCCAACCCCTGCCCATTTGCTCTCTCCACATCCCTCTCCTCATCCTAGAGGATTCCCTTTGGGCAGAATCCTTTCAAAGGAAGCCTTTAGGCTCAACTCAAAAGGAGTTACACTTTTTAAGGTAATTCATTCTCTCATGTTCTTTTGTTTTATTTTGCTTCTCCAACCCCCTAAACTCTTTATATTTACTTCTTTTGTAACAACACCAGTATCTTAAATATACTAGGATGTTGTTATAAGATTTATTTGAGCTACACTTCCACACAACTACATCAAATGGTTAAAGAACATAAGGTATCCGTGGATGGCGAAATTCTGCCTCCCGAAACGATGATTGTTCAACACTCATTTAACACCTTCAAAGGTGGCCATTATGATGTCACTATTTTTATATATGATATATAATATGTTTATGTTTTCCTTAAGCTTCTGTTTTTTTCATTTTGGGCATACCTTTATGGTTTCCATTATGGGTAAAACACGATATCTTCATTTTAGGAAGCGCGGACTACCGCCCCCTGAAAGTGATTTGATTCGTTAATACCATATGTGGGATGTGTGAAGGATAAAGTTAATGATATTATATATGTTATTATACTGGAATTATAATATACTCTCATATCATTATGATTCCATTCCAGAAAATATGAAATAGAAATGGAAGTAGCGTTCATGCGTACGTACGGCTTACCGTCTCCATGAACGGTGCATTTCATTTCTTACCTCTAAATGTGATGTAATATTATAAATGAATGTATGTACTGGATATATATGACATATATGATATCTACATCATGAATACCATTCTGGATATAATGAACCTTTGACCAAATTAACAACATGTAAGTGTAAGAAGCCTATTTTTGACTTAAGAACCAAATACCGACAAAATGAACATTATTAACTTAAATAATTACATAATGTTCATATCATTGTAATAAGTGATATAATAAGGATAATGAAGTTGAAAATGGTTCTTAATAAGGTATATATTAACTCTAGTTTATTATTCAGGAGGTTAAAGAACGGTTGAGTCAAGTCAGACACGAGGTAAGGGAACTTCTTAACCCAACTTCCATTCTTTGGGTTAATCTCCTACTTTCCGATTATGTCATGATATTATTATGTATTATTTTGTATTTTTACTTTCTTTATGTGTACCTATAGTGAATACACATAATAGATCTATTTTATTCTAAAAATGATCTTTTTAAGGACTTCGTCTCAATCACCATCCACTGAGACATATTTGGTTTTATACACAACTTTCTTTTATACGGTGTATAAACCCCTTTGACTTTTACGTTTATTCAAAAGGAATTTTTTTTATACGAAGTGTTTTGCTAAACGACAAAAGGGAATGTTTTTCTTTCCGTACTTATGCGGCGACAACGACTTCTCCACCGCCGTGACCACTATTTGAGTTTCGGCTTCCTCTAAAAGCCATCTTTTTTTTAATGAAAAATAAATACAAAGTTTTAACTTTCTTTTATTTTGGTATTGAAAATGGTTTTGAAAGAGTTTTTATCAATGTGTTGTATTGATATCTTGTGATTGAAATGTGGAAATGTTATGTTTCCTTTATGCATGTTTTATGTGATACGATTATGTTATGGTTTATGATATGTTTAAACCTATTCATATGAGGAATGTATTGGACTTAATAAGTGACGGGTGGAGCCCGCTATAGCTCCTCGATGCATCGGCAGGTCTCATGAGACAACTAGACGTGGAATTGGCCGAGGCCCTTTCCCAATTTGATTTATGGTTTTGGCCGAGGCCTTAATCATTTTAGACGTCTTGGCCGAGGCCTTGACAAAGTGTTTCAGAATGTCTGGCATTATACATTCCCTCTTTATGAAAGTGGTTATTGATATTACATGTGATTATTCGACCAGTAGAATATCCATGTGAAGAAGTAAATGGAATTATCTCATTTTACTTTTGCCATATTATGTTGAAGTTCATGTTTAAGAGGCTTTTGTTTTAGTTATACATTGCCTTAAATGTTAATGTTTATTTATGAAAGCTTCCGCATTATTGTTATCCTTACTGAGCATTTGAGCTCACCCCTTTCAATGTTTAAAAATTTTCCAGGTTGTGAAGAAGTATTTTATGACTGACTTGCAAGAATAATCAGTGAAGATATGAGTGTGGACTATGAAGACCATGTTTTTTTGTAGTTTGTTTAATTTTGATGTAATGAAAGACTTATGAATGTATCTAGTGTTTCCAAGGCTACTAAACTAATCGGTCTTTCGAGACTTGATCTTTTGTGATCATGCCAATGTTACGAAGTAATGCACCGGCTCTGGGTAGCTGGGGTCGGGGCGTTACAGTTGGTATCAGAGGCAGTTTAGTACTAACCTTGGAAGCTAGATGTAGATAAACTCTGATTAGAACGCATAGCCCAAAGATAGGCTTCGAGGATTAGTATAGAAGAACTTCCTAGAATTTTGGTATTATAGAGATGATATGAGTTTTCCGAGCAATACATCCCTGTCTGGATACGAGCAGGTAGAGGCGGCTCTGGCACAGATGTACCTAGGGGTAAAACCCGAAAACACCGCTTTGAGCTAGACTCGAACGGGAACTGGTGCACGACAACGGGCCTTGCTGCACTCTTGGTTACGACACTCCCGGGGGATATGCTTAAGATAATTCTCATTTTCTTTACAAACCACTATGAACGGTTATGAGTATATACTTTCTCAAATAAAACCTTTTTATGATTATGGATTATATCCATAAATAGTTCAATTTATGTTAAGTATTATACAAGTATGGAATTATGTATTTTGATTCATAAACTAATCTGGTTTATGCCATTGTTTAGAAATGGCGCCTAGTAGAAGGAATGGAAACTGTATCAATGCACGAACTCCGTGTAGGGATTGCCCTCCTGCTCAAGATAATTATTGTGGACCTGGAGAGACAACTGGTGCTGATCAACTTATTACCATACTGGGACAACTCACGCAGGTTATGAATAACAACCTTACTCGTATGGAGCACCCTGATCCGCAACGTGGAGGATCAATGCTAGATCGTTTCATGAGGCAACAACCACCAACCTTTAATGGGAGTACAAATCCTATAGTAGCTGAGCAATGGATAAATTCCTTAGAGAAAATATTCCATGCCTTGGGGAGTAGTGAAAGGGAGAAGGTTGTCATGGCAGTTTACCGCCTCACTGGAGATGCCGATCAATGGTGGTCACTAATTCAAAACACAAAGGAAGATGATGAATTAACAAACATGGAATGGCAGGAGTTCAAAGAACTGTTCTTAGAAAAATACTTACCTCGAGACCATCGAGCGGATATGGAAAGGCAATTTTTGAGTCTGAGACAAAAGGAGGATGAGAATGTCGCAAAGTATGAGGCTAACTTTACAAGGTTAGCGAGGCATGCTGCAGATTATATACGTAACCCAAGAAGTAAGATTGATCGTTTCTTTGATGGGTTAAAACCATTTCTCCGTCGAGCTCTAGTGTCACAATCTTTCTCAACATACGAAGATATAGTCTCATGTGCTATCAAGACAGAAAAGGAATTCTCTAAGTCTTATGACAACAAAGTAAAGCAAGAGAAGAAGAGAACGGTGGAACAAGAGACAGATAAAGGGAAAAAGGGAAAGAAGGATTTTCCATTATGTGATAATTGTGGGAAGAATCACCCTGGTACTTGCCTAAAAGGAATGGGAGTCTGTTATAAATGTGGAGAAAAAGGTCACCAGGCACGTGATTGCAAGGGAAAGAAAGAGGCTGTCAAAGTTGAATGCTACAATTGTAGAGAAATGGGTCATTATGCAAATGAATGTCCTAAGCGTCAAGGAAACTTACCTCAGAAAAGGACAAGGGATCAAGGACAATCTTATGCTATTACTACAGTTGAAGCAGAATAACTAATGTATTGGTGCTTTTGGACTCAAGGATTATATTCTGGTTATAAGAATAATGTAATATATATGTATGGATTGTACTGCATTACTTTTTGATTTCAGTAAGGTTTTAATATGATTAAGGTAATCATATTTTTGGTATGTGACAATAAGAGAAACATTTCTTTGTTTGGGGAATCTGATAAATTGATTTTGGAATTAAGAGACCTTTTAGAGAAAGTCTGGACAGAGGTATTTTGGATAACTATAAAGGTTGGAGTGGATTAAGTTGATCTTTGGATAGTATGGTTTAAGGTTAAAAAATTTATGAAGATTATTTTTGGAATATTATAACACTATAGTTTTAGGAAAAGGACAACCTGTAGGGTGGGGCATAAACCGTCGCGTCGGACAAAGCTGTAGGAATCGAACCCACAATCAAAGTGCGACAGGCCTTTATTTCCTACCACTAGCCTACAGGAAGTCCCTGGTTATTACAAAACAGTTTTACTAATCTAAATGGTATGTGTTAACATTTTGAACCTTATACAATTAGGATAAATAGAATATTTTTGAGTTCTGTTACCATTTGGAGTAAAAGATGGGTTTGTGGGAAAAATTCATTAACGAATGAAAGTATACATAACAAGTATGTGTATTCCCTTACGTTCTTAGTAAATCTCCTAAATAGAATCCTCAACATTATAAAAGGTAACTTAAAACAAAATGTTGTCGGTTAACTTTTCCAACTAGGGATTCAATGACCGTTTAACCAATCACAAGTTTGTGATTTTCTTATGGTTAAACTTTCTCCTAATCCTGTTTTCTATAACTCTCCATCCGACCTTGATGGTTTGTTTTTCTTCCATATCCATATTTTCATAGAATCCTAGAATGGGCTATATCGGGTGACCTTTGTACTTATCCTGTTTTCTTTTAATGTTATATATTTATTAACCTTATTTCCGATGTGGGTTTTCCACAAAGGTATTTTCTATTTTGAACCTTTTATTATCAAAGAAAAATTTCAAATTGCGAGGACGCAATTTATTGAAGGAGGGGAGAATGTAACACCCCGAGCTTCCACGATACGCTTCTCATTCAATAATGAAATAGCTTGCATTGAACGCAACTTCGAGTTCTAAAACACCGCGACAAATCAAAGTAGTCGTTATGAATAGTAATAACCACTTTTTAAAATTATAGAAATTTTATATTTCAAAATGGAATTCATTTTTGTATTCCTAATATCGAAATTAGCCTATATTGAATTTTTGGTATTTTTCTGAGAACTTCTAATTTTTATGAATAGTGAAAAATACTTTAAAACAACTTTTTTAATCAAAATAATTTATTGTGATAAATTATACTATTTAGTGGTTTTAAGGTATAATTAGAATATATTTTTACCATTTTATCCAATGGTGGTCATTAGAAATAATTTAACATTGAAATTGGACATAAACAATTGCCAATCTTTTGATATAAATTGTTTCTTGAAAACACGCTATTTGTCGTAACAGCGGGAATTAATCATAAAATTAATTAATACAACTTATATGTTTGGAATTTTGTAAAATAGACATCATTTTTGAATTCGGAATATCAATTATAGCTTAGGGTGAAATTTTGGCATTGTTCTGAAAAACTTCAATTTTTGATGAATAGTGAAACCACTAAGTGGTAGTTAAATAACTGATTTTTCGTTTAAATGAAATATTACCACTTCTGTGATTTGATTTTCAAAAATCCGACATACATGGTTGTCATTAAGAAGTAAAATGTGGTTCAATGGGATAAAAATAATTTTTTGGTGAATAGTAACTTATTAAGTTTTAATCGCGATTAGTGGTAATTAGGGTAGTTTAAGGTATAAATAATACTTTAATAATATTAAATGACCTAGACACATGTCCCAACCTCATTG
This sequence comes from Viscum album, assembly GCA_963277665.1. Lineage (NCBI taxonomy): Eukaryota > Viridiplantae > Streptophyta > Magnoliopsida > Santalales > Viscaceae > Viscum > Viscum album. Next base: position 1,647,531,385 of record OY728145.1, read on the forward strand.
GTTGTGTCATGGCCGACCAAGACAAGCCATGGCCTAACTTGGGGACCCCATGGATCCACTTTTGTAGGGAAATAACATAAATTACTTTTTATTTAATGTTAAAGTGAAAATGACACTAACATAAATTGTTATACTAAAACAATTTTTAAGTAGGGTTACACAAGTCCAAATTTTGACTATAAATATTCATTAGAAAGCTAAAAAGATTTCCTACATCATAGTATTTTTTTTATAATTTTTAGACATTAAATAAATTAAATTATTTATGAAATCATTATGATGTGGCGATGACCTCATTATTTAACGATTTAAATAAAATGAGAAGATAATGCAAAATCCAAGGATTACACTTGTCCAAAACCAATTGGATGAGTGGATTTCGATGCCTTATCACCTTATACACGAATTCTATCAATGTGGGACCTTTTAAAACCGAAACACATTTTCAAATAATGTAATGTTCCTTTACTTTCCAAAAGTGCCCCTCCTCTCCTCTTATAAAAGGCCCCCACCTCTACCTCATTTCACACACTCTTCAAGCCATTGGCTCGGCCAACCCCTGCCCATTTGCTCTCTCCACATCCCTCTCCTCATCCTAGAGGATTCCCTTTGGGCAGAATCCTTTCAAAGGAAGCCTTTAGGCTCAACTCAAAAGGAGTTACACTTTTTAAGGTAATTCATTCTCTCATGTTCTTTTGTTTTATTTTGCTTCTCCAACCCCCTAAACTCTTTTTATTTACTTCTTTTGTAACAACACCAGTATCTTAAATATACTAGGATGTTGTTATAAGATTTATTTGAGCTACACTTCCACACAACTACATCAAATGGTTAAAGAACATAAGGTTTCCGTGGATGGCGAAATTCTGCCTCCCGAAACGATGATTGTTCAACACTCATTTAACACCTTCAAAGGTGGCCATTATGATGTCACTATTTTTATATATGATATATAATATGTTTATGTTTTCCTTAAGCTTCTGTTTTTTTCATTTTGGGCATACCTTTATGGTTTCCATTATGGGTAAAACACGATATCTTCATTTTAGGAAGCGCGGACTACCGCCCCCTGAAAGTGATTTGATTCGTTAATACCATATGTGGGATGTGTGAAGGATAAAGTTAATGATATTATATATGTTATTATACTGGAATTATAATATACTCTCATATCATTATGATTCCATTCCAGAAAATATGAAATAGAAATGGAAGTAGCGTTCATGCGTACGTACGGCTTACCGTCTCCATGAACGGTGCATTTCATTTCTTACCTCTAAATGTGATGTAATATTATAAATGAATGTATGTACTGGATATATATGACATATATGATATCTACATCATGAATACCATTCTGGATATAATGAACCTTTGACCAAATTAACAACATGTAAGTGTAAGAAGCCTATTTTTGACTTAAGAACCAAATACCGACAAAATGAACATTATTAACTTAAATAATTACATAATGTTCATATCATTGTAATAAGTGATATAATAAGGATAATGAAGTTGAAAATGGTTCTTAATAAGGTATATATTAACTCTAGTTTATTATTCAGGAGGTTAAAGAACGGTTGAGTCAAGTCAGACACGAGGTAAGGGAACTTCTTAACCCAACTTCCATTCTTTGGGTTAATCTCCTACTTTCTGATTATGTCATGATATTATTATGTATTATTTTGTATTTTTACTTTCTTTATGTGTACCTATAGTGAATACACATAATAGATCTATTTTATTCTAAAAATGATCTTTTTAAGGACTTCGTCTCAATCACCATCCACTGAGACATATTTGGTTTTATACACAACTTTCTTTTATACGGTGTATAAACCCCTTTGACTTTTACGTTTATTCAAAAGGAATTTTTTTTATACGGAGTGTTTTGCTAAACGACAAAAGGGAATGTTTTTCTTTCCGTACTTATGCGGCGACAACGACTTCTCCACCGCCGTGACCACTATTTGAGTTTCGGCTTCCTCTAAAAGCCATCTTTTTTTTAATGAAAAATAAATACAAAGTTTTAACTTTCTTTTATTTTGGTATTGAAAATGGTTTTGAAAGAGTTTTTATCAATGTGTTGTATTGATATCTTGTGATTGAAATGTGGAAATGTTATGTTTCCTTTATGCATGTTTTATGTGATACGATTATGTCATGGTTTATGATATGTTTAAACCTATTCATATGAGGAATGTATTGGACTTAATAAGTGACGGGTGGAGCCCGCTATAGCTCCTCGATGCATCGGCAGGTCTCATGAGACAACTAGACGTGGAATTGGCCGAGGCCCTTTCCCAATTTGATTTATGGTTTTGGCCGAGGCCTTAATCATTTTAGACGTCTTGGCCGAGGCCTTGAAAAAGTGTTTCAGAATGTCTGGCATTATACATTCCCTCTTTATGAAAGTGGTTATTGATATTACATGTGATTATTCGACCAGTAGAATATCCATGTGAAGAAGTAAATGGCATTATCTCATTTTACTTTTGCCATATTATGTTGAAGTTCATGTTTAAGAGGCTTTTGTTTTAGTTATACATTGCCTTAAATGTTAATGTTTATTTATGAAAGCTTCCGCATTATTGTTATCCTTACTGATCATTTGAGCTCACCCCTTTCAATGTTTAAAAATTTTCCAGGTTGTGAAGAAGTATTTTATGACTGACTTGCAAGAATAATCAGTGAAGATATGAGTGTGGACTATGAAGACCATGTTTTTTTGTAGTTTGTTTAATTTTGATGTAATGAAAGACTTATGAATGTATCTAGTGTTTCCAAGGCTACTAAACTAATCGGTCTTTCGAGACTTGATCTTTTGTGATCATGCCAATGTTACGAAGTAATGCACCGGCTCTGGGTAGCTGGGGTCGGGGCGTTACATATTCTTTAGGAATTATGAGATTAAATGATAGAGAAATATTTTAATGGAATTGGATGGATTTGATAATGAATTTTTGAAATGATAAAGGAATGTGTGGTTAATGTGGTTGTCGATTCATACAGAATGAAATGGTGCTAGAATAATTAATTTAATGGGTTTATTTTATTAATGAGATGGAAATAACTAACGAATTTAAATTAATTGGATGTATGGGTTAGTATGTTAATTTCTTAATGAGAAATTAAATGGACCATATATATTGGAATAAATTGTGTGTTTCATTGAAATTAAATTATAATAAGAAATATTGAAATGTGTTAACATTAATGGATTTTGGATGGTGGAATGTGGCTTATATCTTGTTGTGTGGTTTTATGGATTTATGTGTGGGAACGGAATTTTAGGATGATGTGAGGTGATGTGATGACGTTTTCATATTGTCTATAACACTATTGTTAACCCATATGATTGAGATTCTATGTTTGATATTATATATATATAAATATACCATTGTTTATTCCTTGTGATTTATATAAATTCACCACAAAAATCAATAAAAATTTCTCAGAAATCAAACATATATATATATATATATATATATTTGGGGGTGTTTTCCTAACATACTGGTGGGAGGATGGATGGCTTGTACACAATCTTCTCCAATCCCACTTCCATGCAATGTTGATATCATGGCCAGAAGTCAAAAGTGACACATGCATGATGTATTGTGTTGAGATGTGATGGACCATGTGTATTCAAAAGATATGTGAAGAGATGGATTATATTGCGGGTTGTTCAAGGTAGGAGTTGAGAATGAGGTTGATATCATTCATGTTCATGATACCCTACAACATTAGTGTTCTATTGTGATGGACCATGTATATGTTTATAGTATGTGATGTGATGAGATGTGATGTGACCTGATATGGAAGAGGTGGGGGTTCCCAAACATTGGTTATTTTGGTGTGAGAGCATCAAATCAATAGGAATTTTGTGTGAGGTACCCAAGCATCGATATGCTTTATATTATATTATTATACATATATATTTTATATTGTGATAGATCATCGGTGGAATAGGTGTTTAAAGATGCAATATTGATTTTCATTGACACTATGTCACTTTTTTGGAATACTTAATACATTACTACAATAGATTACTAAATACTATATTAATTTACGACATTTGGAATCATGGAACTCATTCTTCTGATTTGTGAATAATCTTTAAAATCTCTCATAAAGATCATTTTTCTTTAGTTTTTATACCAAAAACATATCTTTATATCCTGGGAAAATAAAAAATGAAAAGGGTAAGCTCAGAATGATAAGTAAGGGTAAACATGGAAAATATCAAACAAAACATGAACATAATAATTTTAAAACATGAACATCGCTTTCAAAAATCATACCATCTATAACATATATCAAAATTGTGAATCATGAAACAAATCTTGGTTGTTCAGAAGACACAAACTGTAAAGGAACATAATACATGAGAAAATAATATTGACATAAAACATGGAATTTTTTATGACACATAAGCATATAAAAATAAATTTCAAAATTATCAAAGTCTCAGTTCTAACATCGTCACAGTGGAAAAATTCAATTACAGACCCGAGTTTACTCTTCAATCTAGCCCAATATTACTGTACCAAATTAACATACCATTAATTCCCTATATTACTAAACCAAATTTACTTTCTATTCCATTCTTATCTATCTCCTAATATTTAAATATTTACCCCAAGCATTATAGAGAGATAAAGGTCCCACACATCTCATAATAAAATGATTCTTAAATGTTCCACAATACATGTATCTTTCGTCATAGCCTAACCCAAGGAATAAAAATGGCTTACTTAAACATTATTTTATAATTACATAACCAATATAAAACAAATGGTATTTATAAATAACATTCCAATTTTAAAACAATAAAATCATAGTGATTATATGGTTATAAACATAACTATATTTAAATAATGTCCTCTTATATTGAATTTTTTTTATAAAACACTTGAAATTAATTCTTAAAGAAAATATCATATCTTCTTCAAAAAAGTTTCTTTCATCAAAATTCTAAATATTTTAAATGAAAATAATTTATTTGAAAAAAAAATTATTTTAAATTAAGAATCTTGGAAATAATTCGTTACGAAGGCTTAAAAACCTGTTCATGTCGTATGAGTAAATGTAATACATTCTTCTTGTACTTTTTCTGGATATGTAAAAATGTTCCTCCTTTTGAAAGAAAACGAAAATTATTTAAAAAAAAGTTTATTAAAAATTAAAATAATTGGGTAAAAATTAATTTAAAAATCTATAGGAGAATATTATAACATTTAAATAAAAAAATTTAGAAAACAAGGACATGAATAGTAAATATATCCTAGTATATACTTATTTATAAACAATATTGAATATTAATGAGATTGAAAATTACCCCATACCAATTTAAAATAAATAAAATTTTTCACCACATAAAATAATTAAAATTATATGCATATGATAGTTTCATAACATAAATAATAATAATAATAGAAAACTTTAGTGGAAACATAAACACGTTTAAATAGAAATATGTGGTGTATAAGGAAAATGTCCCAACAAAATTATTTTGACACAAAAAAATCCTAAACCATTGGACTTATATCTTTGTATATATCAGATCTTCTTATATAATGATTTAAATAATTTCAAAAAATTAGTCTAAAATCATATAAATTTATATGATGTTCTACAAGATCATATTATCATCTGATTAATAATAACATTATTATTCATCCATTAAGTATTAACTAATTTATTTTCATACTCATGTTTTTTAGATATGTTTTTGTTCCACTTAATAGATTATAGTTATAACATTTAAATAATTATATTAAATTATTTTATTTCCATAAAAAGATATTTCAATACATTTATATAATAACAATTTAATGGATATCATATAGAATGAGTCGTATCACATTGTGGAGACGCTAGGTCGTGTGTATACATGAGTCATGATGTCATTCCAATGATTGAGTTATGGTATGGAAGATGATGGTATATATTTTGTTCTATAATCAATTTCATTTTATAATAATTTTATATAGTTATTATATCTATCATTATACACATCTATGTAAAGTTGTAGAGAAAAATGTATTAAACCATGATGTGGAGATGGTTAGTCATGCGTACACATGTGTGGTGATTTCGTTTTTTTATGATGGATAGAATGTGTAATATAGTGGTTCCATAAATATAAGAACATCTAAATATATAATTTAAATTTTATTTATTACATTATAATTTTAAACAACTCATGTAGAAAATGTATAAGAAGAAAGATGATGAAAGAATGTGTATAGGAGATTAGCTCTTCTCCAATGTGCACCATCTATAACTCCACTTAAAAGAAATAGATTTTGTCTTCTGAGAAGAAAATAACATATATGATGTATCTAAGAATATTTGGAAGGTAAATTTTTAGGGGATTGCTGATCCACAGGCTCAATGTGAAGTGAATAGGTGATGGGGGTGTGACCTTTTATAACTAAGGTGATGAACACATTTTAAATATAGAAAATTATTAATTTATAATTAACATAAACCACATACAAAAACCACAAAAATGTACTTATTTATAACATTAGAATATATAAGTTTGTAATCTCATTATAAAATAATTTTTATACTTGTTTATATTTCATTTTAAAACATATCATTTTATTTCTAAAATTATTAGCTTTTAATTTTAACTATGTTAACAAATTTTTCAATTTTAAAATAGTTTAATTTTTTTTAATGTTTTATATAAATTAGACAATAAATCAAATATATTGAGAAATTTATAGTAACCCATAAATATTTTATTTATAAATTAATCTATGGTTTTTAATTAATATTATAACCAATTATTTTGACAATATATCAATTGATTCAATTTTTAAACATTTTATTTAATGGAATTTTAAAAATATCAATATATATTTTTTCCCTAACAAATATATTTTATTATATCTCTAATGGGTCAGGATAATTTAATTTTTTTAATATTTTCATTATCCCAAATTCTAATTTTTATTTTCTTTTTAACATTAAGTTTATATTTTAATTAATAAAATAATATATAAATCAGTATTTTAAATTAATTTATTAGAAATGTTTTATCATAAAAAATTAAAAATTAAATACTATGATGAATATAAATGTGCTATATTTTATAAAAATACTTTTAGTCTAATAAATTTTCATCAAATTCCATCATTAAATTTTTTTTATTAATACATGAATGTGATAATTTTAACATCACATTAAATAAAATCATATAAGTGTCATTATCACTTCTATAAGGCTCATAGTTTCTCATAACATGCCTCATGGATTATTATGGTCAATATATACTCTACTAATATTATTTATTTATGTTCATTTTCTTTTAATGGTTATTATAATTCTAGTAATAATTAGTTTATTTATTTTTCATCAGTTAGATATTTATTACATCATCAATATATAAACCATTAAGGTAATTATTTATTTCTAGTAAAATATATATAAATTACCATGATAAAAAATATTTTAATTTTCAAATGAGAAATTATAATTTAATTTTCCTTCTATATAACCTTTTTTTAAAATTGATAATGTTATTAAAATTTCATTAAGACAAATTTAACTATTATTTAAATAAACTATATTAATAGTTCTAATCTCATCGAAGTGGCTTCCAAAGGGTATCATTTCACAAATTTATGGTTTAGGTCAAAACTAACTCATCCAATAATTTTAGGTCATGTGGGAAGAAACTTTTATAATATTATATTTATCCTTAATTACCCGATTTATCTCATTACTATATTAATAAAAATTACTGAATATATTATTCATAATTCCCCATAATAAAATATTTATTTTACAAAGAAAATTCCTACTAATTTAAAATATGGAAACATTTTTTAAAAATTGAAAAAATATTATTCATAGTATATAATTTAAATTTAATCTCGTTGGTAGAATTAAAAATGGGTTTTTAATAGTTAAATAATTGCAAGAGATTGAAATGTTTTTACATCAGATTTCATGGTAAAATTAAAGCCAATGATCAAAATTATATTAATAGATAAAAATATATTGTATTTGTACTTAAAAACGATTAAATAGTATAATTTATCCACAAAACTTTTTTGATGAAAAAAATTTTTTTCAAGTAAAATTTAATTGTATTGTTACTATTTATGAAATCCTAAAACCTATCAGATAAATATAAAAAAAGATCCAAATAAAATTTTTATATCATGATTCAAATTAATATGTTTATTTTTTCAAATAGAATATATAAAATCATAAAAATATATTTAAAATGGGTGTGAATCAAAAGGCGCCAAAAAAACCATTTCTTTAAAAGTTTTTCATTTATCTGAAAAACTGTATTAGTTATTATATATTGATTAGAAAACAAATATGATGAAATTTAGACATTATATTCAATTTTATACATATATATTACATAAATAAAATAAATGAAAAGTGATTTTATGGATTTGTAAAATCACTTATTATTATTTAAATAGATTTTTCGAAGAAAGGTAATATTGTTCCTACCTGTAATTATAATGAAAAGGTTATAAGGTAAAATAAAAATATTTATTCTTTCTCAAAAACATTGTTTTAAATAAAATTAATTCAATCAATAGAGATTAAAGTTTTTGGAACACAGTACAAGAATAGAGTTGCATACACTGCATGCTATGTTAGTGTTGCATATTGTGTAGGCTTATCTATGTATAGTGTATAATACAAGCCATCAATGAAATTAAATAAAATATATCTCATAAAAATATATTTCTGTTAAATTATACACACCATTAAAATTAATTTTTTTCCTCTAAATTCATCTAGGTTGTTAAACAATTCAATAGGTGAATGTTTATTTCAGAGAAACCCATTTGTTAAAAACAATGACTAAAACATCATCGTAAAAAGGAATAGTTGGAAAATAATAATTACCCAAAGTAAATAAGACCAATGTCTATATGTAATAGAACTAATGTAATGATTGGTAATGGAGGAGAATCATAAATAATCATAGATAATGATAATGACCACTAATCCAATGAAATATGGTGATCTATTGAAGGATACCAATCACAAAACCAAAAACTAGTGAAGCGTGCATGTGATCATTTATATAATGAAAATTGATTATAATAAGAAACCCATTGACATCATGATCATTTTTTTAATGCAGATGAATTATCAATATATGATATACTTACGTTTTTTTGGTACAATCCCACCATTGGTCTCTCTTTGAACATTTTTACTTTCAATTCATATTCAATGAAATGAACTTGAATTTTTTATTCATGAAGCTTTAATTGATCATATGATCTATAAATATAATTATGGGCAATTATATCTATATTTATCAAAACAAAAAGGTTAGAACAATTTAACAAATATGTATAAGACCAACTGTTGTGAGATTATACAAACATCAACTATTATAAAATGGATAATTCCCCAATCCATCCAAAAAAATTAAAATAAAAAACATTAAAAAGATTTACAGTAACTCAACATAGCATTTATTCTCTTTATATCATACGTTATGTCTTTTTTTCACATTCAAAACATGTGAATACATTAATTATGTATTCTCTTTAATCATGGTAACGACCTCAATTACTATTTATCATTATTTAAAACATGCATGTTTTCTTATTATAAATCATATTTGATATATTCATTATGTCCTAGATAGTTTTATACTTCATCCATGATATCATAACCCTATTGAAAAAAATTCTATAATTAGTTCCCAATATACTATTATCATCAAATTTATGAATTAAAGTCTAACAAATCATTATCCAAACATCATTATCTTAACATACGAGACATATTAAGTTTTATCATTCCCAGAATTGTATTTTCTCTATGTATATCAGTATACTATTAAATAAAATTTGTGGGTCATTTAAACAATTCAAGATATCAATTTCAAACCGTAATGAAAAACTTATACTAAAAACACTTATATATTTCATGATTTATATAAAATAATAATTGAATTTTGAAAAATATACACCTCAATTATCTATAATTGTAATTATTACATTACTCGGGATACATAATCTTAGTCTTTAATTAAATATTGATCATGTATATAGTTTCCCCAACCATAATTGAAACAAGATTCTTAGGTTTAAAGTATAATACAATACTAGAATATCCCATACCATTTGCATGTCATCTAAAATCTATTTGTCCTAATCACGATTACCAATACTCATACTACTTTCATGATTAAATTTATGAGATTTCCATTTAGGAAATAGGTTTTCCATAATTCTCAGACATTCAACTTGTTATGTATTCATGTTAATATGTGTAATATCTAGTTCTAGATATTTTCATAATACTAGAATGAAACGTGTGAAAAATTCACATCAGAGATTAAAAAATCATATGTAAGGTTAATTACATATAATATTTCAATCTCTGGTATCTTAGGGTTAATACTTGGTTATTCATGACTATCACAAAAAAGGCAAGATGTTAACACATACATAGGCTTATCCTTAAGATATCCCAATACATATACATGGAAATATATCTAGGGACCTCACTAATGTTTTCACATCCTAGTTTCCAAAGGTCGACTAAACTTTCCCCTGACAAAACCTTTAAATACCCCAAAAATAAGTACATATACATTACAAAACGTTTTTGGAATACATAACAAATTACACAATTCATTCCCAAAGACTGTATTATTTTAGTTTCGTTGGAATTCTAAAACAAATTCTTCTTATTCTTGAAAGATCTTCAACATATTCCATAAAGACCATAACCATGATTTTTCCTAATAAAACATCTCTTTATATCATAGGGACAAAAAAATATTAAAAATGTGATCTCAATTTCTCTTTAAGGGTAAACATAGAAAATATCATACAAAACATGAACTTAAGAATGTAACAACATGAACATAGTTTTTGACTATCATACCATTTATAACATTTATTAAAAAATATCAATTCAAAAGACCTAAATTATAAAAAACATAATCCATGAGAAAATAAAATTGACATAATACATGGAATTGGGGAATACACAAAATAATAGAAAATCATTTTCATATTGGCCACAGCTCATTTCCAAGACCATCATAGTTGAGAAAGTCTTATACTAAAAGGCGTTCACTCTTAATTCCAGCCATGTATTACAAAATAAATTTAACATACCATTCAAGTAATATATTACTAAACAATATTTACTTGTTGTTATAATCCTCTCTATCTCATGAGATATAAATATTTAACCCATTAATTGGTTGTAGATATCATCCCCATCCATCTCATAATGCAATCACTTTTACATGTTCTAGAAAACATAAATTATTTATTATAGAACAACCCAATGAATAAAAATGGGTATCTTAGATATCATTCCATCAGAACATAATCTATATAAAACAAATGATTTTTATAAATAACATTCCATAATAAACACAATGAAATCATAGTGTTAATATAGATCAAAACATAACCCTATTATAATAATCTCATTTTAAATGGAAAATAATTATAATAAAACACTTTTAATTAATTCTTTAGGAAGATATCCTTTCTTATTCAATATAATTTTATTTTCTCAAAATTCACTATATTTTAAACGAAAATAAATTATTTTAAAATAAATTAAAAATATTCTAAAAGATGATTCATGGAGATAAAGTTTTACAAAAGAGTAAAATCCCATTAATGATGTATAAGATACAATAAAACATTATTCTCATTATTTTACTAGATAACTCAAAAAGGATATTTTTTGGAAAAAAACTGATTTTTTAAGCCATGTAGTAAAAATTCCGAAAATGGTAAAAATTAATATAAACTGCTATAGAAGAATAGTGAAACATTTCATGAAAACGTTTTTAGAAAAAAATTGTCATTTATGTTAAATATACCCCAGTAAAACGTGTATATAAAGAATATCATACAATATAAAGATTTCAAAATTAGTCATCACTAATTTATATTCATTTAAATAGTATGACTCATATAATATATAAATATATATTCTCATGTAAATATCACAAAAATAATAATATGAATAATAAAAACATTCATGGGAAATGTAATCACAACTCAAATGAAATATGTGGGGCACAAGAAATATATCCCAAAAAAATAAAAGTGAGGGAAAATAATACCACACCTCTGGTAAGATAGGCATTTATGAATCTAAACCTCATGTATAATGATTTAAATAATTTATTTGATTTATTAAAAAATAATAGTAAACATAATGATATCATATATAATATAGTTATATGATTTCCATAATGATATTAATATAATATATATCATGTTATTTCTTCCAATACATTTATATAATCATGATTTAATGTATATCATGTAGAATGAAGTGTATCACATCATGGAGATGGTAGGTCATACATTTTCCCAAGTGAAAATTTCATTCCAATAAATTTGAAATAGTATTGAAGTGGACGGTATATATTTTTTCATGAGTCCAAATAATGTTATAGTAATTATATATAGCTGTTATTTCCATCCTTATACCCATCCATGTAAAGTAATATGGTAAAATACAATTCACCGCAGCGTGGAGACTGTATGGCGTACGTACGCATGGGCAGTGATTTTATTTTTCCTAGGATGGATATAAGATGGAATATGGTTATTACATATTTATTATATCATCTTAGTATATAATTTATAATGTATTTATTTCTTTATAATGAATAAATCTCACGAATTGGATTTATATAATGTACGAAGTTTGAAATATTTAGTAGATGAGATTACCAATTCATCGACGTGGTCCCCCTAGAACACATTTTTATGTCACTTGATTTGGTATTTTGAGAAGTCCAGAACCTCTAAAATGTTTCAAGGGAATATGTGAATCGAAATTGGAAGGTTATTTTAGTTTGTGAAGGCACAATGTTATGTTTATAGTTGAGTTAGTGTGTTCCCTTTTTAAATTTTAGTTAGGGTCATATTCGAAATCTCTAAAAATATAATTTTAGAATAAAATCATCCCACATACCAATAGATCCAAATTTTATTTATTTATAACATGAGATGATATAATTATTTAATCTCATAAAAAAAAATTTTATAAAGGTTTTTGTTTCCATTTTTAATGTTATCATATCATTTTACCCATATTTTTTCTTTTTTATTTATATTTAATGTAAAAAATTGTTCATCATTAAAATAGTGTAATTTATAATTATTTGATGTAAATTATATCAAAAAAAATTTATAATATTTAATAGTAAAAAATAAATTTTTTTGGAATAATTTAAGAAATCATTATTTTGGTATAATATCAATAGGGTCAATTTTTACACTATTAATTTAATTGATTTGTTAAAATATTAATACATGATGCTAAACTAAAATAAAATATTTTATTATATCTATAAGCGGTTAGTGTCATATATAATTTTGGGCGATTTATTAAGTGTACCAACTAATATTTATTTTAGTATTTTTAATAAATTTAAGTTTCTATTTCCATAAATAAAATAAGAACACCATTATTATATGGTCATTATTTATTATACATATTTTGTTTTGGAAAATTTCAAAATAGAATAATATTATGTATAATCATCTACTATAGTTCTTATGAATACTTCTAATATTATATATCTTCAGTAATATCCATCATTAAAAATTTAATAATTATTAAAACGTGAATGCGACAAGTTTGACATCACATTAAATAAAATAATATAATGGTAATAATCTTCTATATAATTCTGCAAATTTTCAACAAAATTACTCATGGATGATTACTGTTGAGTTATTCTGAAACAATAAGATTCGGTGAAGTGTTTTTGTATTTTAAAGGTCATTATAATTTTAATAAAATAATTATATTTATTTTTCACAAATTAAATAATTTCTACCCCATCAATATATAAATATTTAAGGTAATTATTTATTTCCTAAAAAATCATGATAAATAAAATCAATTTAACTTCAAAAATAATATTTCTAATTTAATTTATCTTTCGTATAACAATATTTTAAAGATGACAAATTTTTTCAAAATTTGATTAAGACATATCTAACTTTTTTAAATGGAAATTAATAAAATGTCTTAATCTCATCAAAGTTTCTTTAAAAGGGTTTAATATAGTCCCAAGGATGGTTTAGGTAGAAGATAACTCATCAAATCATATTAGTACAAGTGTTATGGTAATTGTTGAAAATTATATTTAGCATTAATTACCCGATTTATCTTTTTTACTTTATTACTTTTTTTACTAATGTTACTATTCATAATTACAAAAAATAAAAGAATGTTATTTACATAATATTAACCTAATAATTAAAAATATGGAATCCATTTATAAAAATTCAAATAAAAAAATCAACAATAATTAATTTATAATTATTCCCATTGTTGGAATGAAAAGTGGGGTTTAAAAATTATAAATGTTACAAAATATCGAAATGTTTTTACATGAAAAATCATTGTAAAATTAATTAAAATTTCCAAAATTATATTAAATGGTAAAAATATAATCTATTTTTAAATTAAATTTATTAAAAAAAATTCCATATAAATCATTTGGGTGAAAAAAATATGTTTTCAATTAAATATTGGTATATTTTTACTATTCATAAAAACAAAAAACTTATCAAAAAGATATCAAAAATAATCCAATGAAAATTATTACATCCCACATCCACGAAGAAATTTATTATTTATATTTTAAAATATAAAAGTTCCCAGAACTATATGGAAAATGGGTGCCCCAAAAAAAAGAATCAACACTGCATTTTTTGACGAACACTGCTTTTATCTGAAAATTGTAATTCATTCTTATATATTGTCTACAGTTAATATATGATTAATATTAAACATTATATTGAATATATCACTTATAAATTAATTAATTAAAATACATCAATAATGGATTTGTTATTTTATACGACCACTTATTAGTATATAAAATGGTTTTTAGAAGAATGTTATTTTTGTTCATACCCGCCATGATTTTGATTCGGTTATATGGTAACATAATAACATTTAGTTTTAAAATTAAAGTCAACCTTGAGTGAAATTAATTATATTATATAACATGAAATTTGGAGAAATAAAATCCATGGATAGTGTTGTGTATAACACAAGGTATGACCCTATGTCGTATAGTATAAGAATATCTTGGTGTATAGTACAACATAGACCATAAATTAAATTAACTAAATATATATCAAACAAATTCTGGTTTTTAAATGGGTTTTTGATTATTTACCTTTTAAGGTGTTTTTAGTTCTATTAATTCCATATAGATGGCTTAGTGTGCACATTTAACATATTTAGGAAAGGCTATCATCTTCATACTGAGTATAGATTTATGCTCATACAATGTATACCAAATTGTTTTCTGGTTTTAAGGATTTGTGGATATCTTCCTGAAATGTGATGTATGTTGATAACTTGTACCTTTAGAAATATTATTATTTCACTACATTACCTTTTATTTGTTATGTCATTTAGAAACATTTAAATGTATATTCATTTATTAAACATGTGTTGTAGTATAGATTTTGGGTTTCATGTTTATTTAAACCATTGAATTACTTGTAGTTTATTCATCCCACATCTAGTCATAATTCTTAGTAATGGTAATTACATCTATTTATTGTGTTTTTATAGCATCAATTCTAGTCACCAACACAATTCCCACTTGATACGGGACTTCCGGGGGTTCATTATCTTGATGCCATAATTATGGTATCTTTGGAGGGTGGGGTCGTGATAGAGTGGAAATAGATTTTATGGTTAATAGATATGATGATTTTTTAGGTTATGTGGTATGATTATTTCTTATGATTGTATAGAAATAATATCATTTTAACATTTGGTGTGACATAGTACCAGGAAGACCAGCTAAGAAAATGGATTTTTGGGACCCACATGATCTAAATCATGCACTCTGAGCATACAAAACAACCATGTTAGGTGAATCATATTGGAGGGTAGTTACCAAGGGGAGGAACATGTAATATAAGTTATTTCACTTTTTATTGAATGATGTTGCTTCTGAATTTTTGAGAAATTATTTAACTAAATTATGTAATTTTATGTTTATTTCTATGACTATTCCCACACTAAAATTACAAATGAAAAATTATTATTCTATGAAATAATATAATAATATTGAATGAAATAGTAAAATGATGGATAACTGGAATGAGATTTTTTTGAGGAACCTTATGCACGATTCGATGTCTTGATTTATTACCTATTATAACAGAGTTCATTAAGAATGGAATTTTGTATCCTTTTTAAAATGAAACAAAATTCTCATATTGTACTATGGTTTAAAATTATTTGGGAATAATTCATAGATTATTTTGTTTTGAATAGTTTTTGTATTTTGATAATAGTTATGTAGAGTGTCACCTCATGTTGATTTCATAATGTAACGATTAAATGATTTTTTAAACCATTTTTATAAGTATCCTTATACCAATCTTAGTTAATATACAATTAGTTTCATTAGGTTCATTTTTTATCATCATAATGTTTTATGAACATGTTAGGTAGTGTGATTTTGGACTTATTAATTAGGAAATTTAAAATAAATGGCCACATTGATTATTTATAAATCCTATGACATTCAAAAAGAATGAAAAGAATAACATTACACATATAATTTACATGATTTTATTTTTTCAATATTAAAATAACCATATGTCATATTATTTTGTTAGAAAAGAAATTATTGTGACATTTGTTGATAAATGTGGAAAACGAGGGGAATGATTTCTATTAACATATTGATACTTAAAACTGATTAAATGATTAAATATGTTATTTTCAATACAGGTGATAACTACTATTGTTATAATGCCTTGTCCAAGGATTTTATGTCATGGTTAGTTTTTTATGGGAATAACATATTAGATGAAAATAGATTTATGGTAACTATTGAATTTGTAGTGTATTTTACTCATGCATGTAGAATGTTCAAAATGTTTTATTTATATATTGATGTAGAATCACATTATCCTTGTTGAATTTTATAGTCTTGTTTTGCTATGAAATAAAATTATTAAATAATTTTTAGTTCGAGCAATATAAAATAGGAAACATAAGAATACGGCATATGGAATTTTAGTTTTTTGATTAGAGAGTATTTTTTTTGGATGATTTGTAATGTATGTTTTGTATGTACTGTGTTTTTTAATTTAACTCAACAACTAATAATCTAAAAAGATTTAAAAGAAGTTGTTAGAGAATTTTCATAGTAAGAAGATGAATCGATAATGTCTTTTAATAATTTTAAAAATTATGTGTGAGATCATATGTATCTAGATTCATCATTAAAAATGAGGCATTTTATATCTAGTTAAATGAATGATCTATTGTTTCACATGAAATAACCCTAAAATGTTAAGTTATTTTTGTTGTTACATTGTTCTTATAACATTTATGTGTTTATATTACTTTATAAAAATAATAGTTATTGTAAACCATTCATGCACACTAATCGTTGTTGGTTATGAGACCCTTGATGTCGCTAATTTATTAATCTACCCATTAATTAAATTCCAGTCAAATATATATATCTATTGAACTGGTTTTCCATTAAAAACATTTAATGACATGAGAGAATACAAATTCTAACTAATGAGGTGAGATAATGGTAATCCACTAACTAATCATCTATATAATAATGTGATGTTTCTATGTGTGGTTATTCATCTAATGTTACTTTGTATGATGTATAATTAAAAACATCTTTTTTGTGAACATGTGGATACCTAATACCTAATTGAGAATCATTATACATTTAAACAATTAAAACAACATAGTAATTTTATTTCCTCCTAAAAATATAATATATATACATGATAAATGATACTCTTTTATTTTTTTACATGATACAATGTTTTTTGTTGAGATTTGAGATCATTGGTTTGGGAAGTGTGGAGGATGGGATGGATCGTGTGGTTATATGAATATCGGGGTTTCGTGTGGATGGTAAAGGTGAAAGGTGATGTGGTTATATGAAATTTAAATTGGATGTTTTTGTTTTTCTATAAAATTGGATTGAGGTTATGCTATGAAGTTGTGGATGTCTGGGTGATGTTATTTGTGGTTTTATTAGAGAGATGTATTTTGATGTTTTTTAGTAATATTATATTGATTGAATCACCCAGATCAAAAAAAGTTATTTTGCCTAATGTTTGTAATATGATAATTTTTTTTCAATTTTGAAATTAATGATAATGGTTTCTCCACCCTCACCTGAATATTTTTATTATGTGATGGAATTGTTTTAATGTTGTCCTATTTTCTGGTCTTCTTCTGATTTATTTTATATTCGTGTGATGTGTTATAGGATTAAACATATGAATAGAGGGAAACTATTTTTAGAATCAATATGTGTCATATAATAACATTTTCTAATGCCATGTAATTGAATCAGTGATGCACAAATTTTTCAATATCATGGTGTGGTGTATGATTCCATGGATTTTTTTATTCTATAAGTTCTATCATTGTTAATATGGGTCATTACATTGGTTGAGAAATGTTATGTACATTTTTTCATGCTTACATTATCAGTAAATAATGATTTTCTATAATATAGGGTAAATTTTACACCATGATAAAATCAATTATTCTAACCATATTTTTGATTTATGTTAAATCATAAAAATCCAATTTCAGTTTCGTAAAAATTTTATGATATAAAAGAATTGGGTTTAAAAAAGTTATTTGGGTTTTAAAAAAATTTCTAAAATTGTGAAATATTACCTTCTACTAAAGAGTTTTAAAATATTGGATAATGAAAATGATTCAAAATTAAACTAGATTTAATAACATGTTATTGAATGTAGATTAAAAAAATTAATTAAAAGGTTATTTTAAATGTAATGTACTTTTTAAAATTTTTAATAATGAATTGTGTGGAAAATTATGTAATAACTGTAATTTAATAATATATTTAGAAGTTTGATATTGTATTAGAAATTTTTGTGGCCATTGAGGTGATTGTGTAACCAAAAAAGGGGATGAGAATCATAAACATTTGCTCAAAATTGGATGTTGTATAAAGCGAATTTTGTTGCGACAAATCATTTAATCACATGATGATTCATAATATCAATTTCCTCTCATGATGCCATGATTTATTAATGCCCATAATCGTATATGAGAGTTATCTCCCCTAGTAGTTTTTAATTATTTTATAGCATTAAAATTTGTTTCCATAGTTATTATTCTCTTCCAAATATACATAGAAAATTGAGATGTATCTCATAGATTGGATGGTCGGACCTCTATTATGTTTTTCTTCTGGTTTTGATTTGATACTTGTGGATGAAAATTAATTGAGTTGTATCTAATATAATGGAACAAAATATTCATGATCCTTCCATTGTTAATCTATTTATATTCTATGTTTCCAAGGTTCTAGATTTTTTTAACAAAAATTGAATGTGGTTTCAAATGGATTCGATAATTTAGTAATAATTATTTTTTTTATTTGAAATATATTTTGGAATTTTTTATTATTATTTAATTTTGGGAGATTTAATTAATTGTAATCGATTTATTATTATCCAATTTAAAAATGATATTCAAAATATAAAATAGGATTGAAAAATTAATTCTTATATAATATAATATACCCATGTTTTCCAATGATTATATACAAGTTTCATGTTTCAAAAAAACATTTCAAAATGTTTGGGTTGTGAATGACATATACATACATATAACATTTGCAATAACCCAAGTAGTAATAAAATAATTCAATTTAATTCTGGAATAAAAAATTTATAATCATTATAAATTTATAAGGAAATAATTGAGATTTATATAAATTTAGGAATGTATACTAATGGAATAGTAACATGACCATACAAATAGTAATATGACTATTATGAATAGTGATATTACCAATATAATATTACCCTCAACTAATAATGTAAAAAATAAAATTTATCCATCCTATAAGTGAAATTATGATCTATTTATATCATTGTACATGTAAATAATTTTTCTGAAAATTATAAAGTATGTGTTGAAATTTTTTTGATTAATAGATATTTAATTACAATTTTATGATTAATTTAATAATTTAAAGGAAATTTATTCTAAAAAGGTAATCATAAATTATTATTTTGTTTTATTATTTTTACAAGATAATTTTATGATAAAATGATTAATTTATCATGGTGTTTGAAAATCAATTATAGTTCTAAAATTGTAATTTTTCGACTAAATAATGATTTTATTTAATAATTAAATTTCTTATTTTTAGAAAAGTATTTAGATAATGGAGTTTATTTTTGAATTTTACGCAACATAAAATGGATGGGGTTAATTTTGGGATTTTTGTAAAGTACTCGAATTTTTGTGAATAATGAAATACACCATTTTTTTAATAAACTAAATACATGAGTTATTAAGTCCTGGATGTTGTTCTACTAAGGTAATCACCCTTGGTTATAAAGAACATTAACTAATTTCTATATTTATTCTCAATAACCAAAAATATTTCTTAAATTGAAAAAAATTATAAAATAATAATTAACATAATGGAAAAAACCCCTCTTCTACACTATAAAATACCACCTCTCACCCCCTCTTATCATCACACCACTAAATATTTGAGAAGATTGAAAATTCTACCCAATCATATTCCAAAGCCTGTTCCCCATGTCAAAGACATTTTGGTCATGCCAAAAGTCCAATACCATAGGCTTTAATGAAAGTTCCCAGAGAGGATAATTCAAGTGGTAAAAATCCACTTTCTTTTTCTTTTATTTATTTTTAAGTTATTTTTCATTTAATATTATTTATTCATTTATCCTTATAAAAGATGAATAAAAAATAATGTATCATATATATGATTTATGTTTATCATGTTTATGTAAAAAATCATATCCATATACCTTCTCTACTCCCTCTAATTCTAAAAATAAAAATGAAACCTGTGATTTGTTGATATATCAACATCATGGATGATGTATTTTCAATTTCTAGTATCTCCTTCAGTAATGGACTCAAAAACGATTTCAATTTATGAAAAATATTTTAATTTTGTATCATATAACCCTTTTTAGGTTTTGGAATTAAAATATATTCATAATATTAAATTATATAATTAAAATATTCTTTTATTATCGAGGAACCATCAAAATGATATAAATGAATATCCATAATGGTTTATCTACTAATTCATCACCATATCTGAAAAAATTATTAATGGTAAATTTTATTATGCTGGAAACATATTAATACCATTTTATTCTACTTATAGTGTTTATATTCCATTCGATAAGAAAATTCTTTAAGAACCGACCCTGGAAACCATGTGATGTATGCACCCAAAACAATGGAAATAAAAAAATATTGTTAATAAATTGGTTGAATGATGTAATAAATTAATAATATAATATTTTATAAAATTTTAACTATTTCATTAAAATATTAATTATAATATTTTAACCATTAAATAGTATTTTTAAACCCAATTTAATTAAAATGCACTCGAGGTAAGAGAATTATTCACCTAATTTCTATTCAAGTGGTTAACCTTCTAGTTTTTTTATTATGTGGATATCATATTATTTGTGTGATTAATATTATTATATTACAAGGATATATAGTTCATAAACATATTTCTTTAATTATATTAATTTTGGCATAAATTATATTATAGTGTAATGGACTTTTATATAAAATTCCTATATTATAATTATTTTGAAAAAATTCCATAGAAATGTTTTCATGAAATTATTCATATTTTGTGATTATGCCTTGGATCGTGGGAATTGATTATGATGAAGGGTGGGACCTATATCTCCCTATAATGATTTTGTTTTTTTGTAATTTTAAGGTCGTTCATATGGTTTCTCAATGTGTATCTGTGATGGTAACACCATTAGGTAACCATATGAGATACATAGTAAGGTAGTGGTGAGGGTATGAAATCATAAAGTAGTCATGAGGGTTACAATTATATGTAAGTAATGAACCAATAAACATTTATGGTTTTATTTTTGTTCTGAATTTTTTATGGAATTATGACTTTTCACAAAGAAATAACATGATACATTATTGGTGAAATGTTTTTCTTTATGAAATAGATTCAATATGTTATTAAGTATTAATAGATTAATGGTCTCTATCATTCTTGTTATATCACTTAACAATATTTTGGTGCTCATAAAAAGTTTTTAAATTTTTTTCATTTCATTTATGCATTGTTAAGTTAGAAAGAGAAAATATTATGAATCTTCTGAAGTATTTTTATTAAAATAATTCATGTTTTTAATATAAACATTTGTATTACGTGAAAATTGAATATTATTTTAGTTGTATCCACTTTTTATAATTTTTTTATATGTATAAATTATTACCTAAATTTTTAAAATTATAAACTGAAAATATCGTTGGGAATTTAAATCGTAAAATATAAATAATTTACTAGATTAAGTAAATTTTAATTTAGGGTCCTTATTATTGACATTGGAAAATTGTTTATATAACTTTAGGGATTATGATGATGTAAATAGAACACTATAAATTGTTTTTAATTTAGGTTTATGTTTCTATAAATTATAATTTGAATGTAACCGAGTTACTTCATCTAAGATATGTCTCTACAGAATGGTTTTCCATAGAAGAAACATTTAATCCAACGTTAGAAGGAAATAAAAAGATGATATCATTATA
Organism: Viscum album; assembly: GCA_963277665.1. Classification (NCBI taxonomy): domain Eukaryota; kingdom Viridiplantae; phylum Streptophyta; class Magnoliopsida; order Santalales; family Viscaceae; genus Viscum; species Viscum album. The sequence goes on from OY728145.1 coordinate 1,647,554,029, forward strand.
AATATAAAACCTTGAATTTTTGGGATTGGAAATGAGAAGTTTGCGATAATAATGGATTAGTTGATGAACAAAATAAATGGTGGTGGAATCCATGAATCAAAATTACCAGAACTAACTCAAAGGAACATGAAAATTGTTGAAATTTTTCTGAGGAATGACCCTCCAACTTTTAGTGGTTCTTCTGACCCAGTGGAAGATGAATAATGGAATAAATCCCTTGAAAACATATTTGATGTCATGTGGTGTTAAGATAATAAAATGGTTAGTCATTCCATTTATCATTTTGAAGGTGAATATTACCAGTGGTGGTCAAAGGTCCAAAATATCATGGCTAACGTTGATATTTATTCCAAGGAATATTATTAATTTAAAAATATTTTCCTTGAAACAAATTTACCTAGGGTTGTTTGATGTGTGATGGAAATAAACTCCAATGAATTGAAGAAAATAATATGAAGATCTTGTGGACCTGTATAAAGAAAACTTCACCCAATTGGTAGAGTTTTCTCCAAATATTTTTTGGGATGATGATGAAAAATTATCATTTTTACTCCAAATTGATTCTAAGATATCAAAGGGCATTCACATCCCATGATTTTGAATGTTTTGAGAAATTATTCAGGTGTGTTGAGATGGTAGAAATGGAGTTTGTCGACGATCATGTGTACTTATACAAAAAGCTAATATAGAGGTCTAGATGGAATGAAATGGGTATGAATCAACCAAATAAATTTGAAGGTAATAAAATACACATTTTATTTTCTGAAAAGTGTTAAAAAACCACCCTAGGGAATCCCTTTCCAAAACTGTGTAGTGTTTTCCATGTGGTATGTTTGGAAAAATAACTGTATATTTTAATGAAAATGGCGTTAAGATTAATCCTGATAAGTAAACTATAATATGTTTTAAATAAATTGATTTGGGATATTTTGGAAACCCTTTCTTAATGAATGTTCTGAATGTTGGAAACCAACTATATTATAAGTAGGATAGTGTACTGGGATCTTTGATACTATGTTAGTAGATTTTGTTCCATTCAATTAAGTGGTATTTAGGTACCTTGTTTGTTTAATCTTATTTATCTAATTTCTTGTTTGAGATAGGGTCAACAAATTCCATTATTTCTGAGAAACTTTCTGGTAATTTGAATATTTCACCTAAATAAATAATACTAAAACATATGGTTAAAACCCTAGGGGGAATATTATAGTAAAAAAAATTATTGGAATCTTTATTTTGTTTTCTATGGAAATGAATTACCTGAAAACCTTTTTTTACTTACCCTAAGTAGTGTTTGATGCCATTATGGGTATGAATTTTAATTTTTTTTGACTGTCTAATATTGGTTATATAGACAAAGAGGTTTTTTTTCAGAAATATTTTCTAATATTATATATTTTTTAACCCATATAATTGATAACATTTCGTAATGTTGTGAATCTGTTAATGGATGGAAATGAATGTTATCATTGACATATTATTGAAAAGAAGGTAACTATTTAGATTAATGATGTTTTAGGGGTAAATGAATACTTGGTTGTTTTTCCTGATTTTTTTCCCAGTGTTATATCTAATCAGGAAGATTAATTTACAATTGACTTTGTTTTTGATTCTATGAAAATTTTAAAAACAACTTATCGAATGGTTTATGTAAAGTATATAGAATTGAAAAATTAGTTTCAATAGTTTCATGATAAAAGAATCATTTGTTCTATCACTTCACTATGGTTTGGTAATGTTTTGTTTTTTAAAAATAAATATGGTTCCATAAGTCTCTGCATTGATTATATAGCATTGAATATCCTTACATTTATGAATAATTATCATTTTCTTTATATCTATGACTTTTTTTATCAGCTCGAAAGAGCTTGTTATTTTTCTATGATTGACTTGAGATCTAGGTACCATCATCTAGAAGAAAAATAAGGTTGAAATCATGAAAAATAATTTTTTAACTAGATATGGAAATTATGATCATCATGCTATTTCTTTTGGTTTGAAAAATAACCTTGTTATAGTCATGGATATTATGAAAAGAATATTATATACGTATTTGGATAATTTTTCTGCTATTTTTATTGATTTTTTTTTATTTTCAAAAATATATGAGGACCATGAATATCACTTTAGTCCTGTCTTGTAAACATCCAATGATATAAAGTTACACAGGAAATTTAGAAAATGTAATTTTTCACTACAATAGATTTTTTTCGGCACAATTTAAATAAAGAAGGAATGACCATCAATATTGCCAATAATAAATGCGGTTGATGAATAGAAAATACCTAAAAATGATTCAATTATACATTGTTATATTGGATTAGAAGGTTATTACTAATTATTTGTAAAAAATATTCCATGGTTATCTAGACCACTAATTATATTAACAAAAAAGGGTTTGAATTTATTTGGATATAAGAATGTGATTTTTGTTTTCTGGAACACAAGAGGATACTTTTTAATGATCCAGTTTGTCCTTACCTTCCAAAAATGGTGAGTTATTTATCTATAATGATAATTAACTGATGTTAATTTGTTGTGATCTAATATAGATTGATTGGGTGGTTGATTATTCCTCAAGACCACTAAAACCTCATGAGTTAAATTATCCCACAACGAATTTGGAATTACTTATTGTGGATTTCATTTTGAAAAATTAGAGGAATCATTTATATGGAAGAAAATATGAAATATATTCTTACCATAAAATTCTATAATATGTATTCACTCATATGTAATTGAACCTATGTTTGATAAGATTTCTTAAACTGATAAATGAATATGATTTCATGATCAATTATAATCATATAAATGAAAATAATGTGGCTAATGTTGTATGTCTAAAACATCATGCATCACTAATTATGTTATGTTTGGAACATGAACACTATATTTATTATTGTATTGATATTTTAATCAATGATTTTGTTATACTATATTTTTATATTTAGTTTTTAGTGTCAATGAAGTTGTCTCTATAATACAGAATTAAGAAAATTTAGAAGTATGACCGTGGGTTAGCAAAAAAAATATAATTGTTTAAAAGGGAAAGTTGTTAGAATAAAATTATAACAGATGTGTTTTAAGATTTGGGAGGAGATAATATGTGTCTTGTGATTCATAATTATAGATTGTCTTATTGCATTATGCTCATTCTTCTCCACTCTCCATTTATTCTGGTAGTATTTAGATGTATCAAGGCATTTGGGAGTATTGATGAGTGATGAAATGAAAAAAGATATTTCGTATTTTACAGTGAAATGTTGGACATGTGCAATGGTTAAAGAATACATACTACTACCAAAGGGGATGCAACACAATCATCCAGTGCTCCCGTGGAAATGTGAAAATATAAACTTTGAATTCATGGTGGGAATAGATTATTTTTCTCGAGGTAACAATGCCATTTTTTTATTGTTGGTCAGTTGACTAAATCAACTCATTTTCTTCCTATTTTAGATGATATGTATTTCAATCAACTTTCATGAATATAACTCAAAAATATAGTCTTGTTACATTTAATCCCTCAATGCACTGTATTTGACTATGATCCCAGGTTCCCATCCAACATATAGAAATACCTTTAGAAGTTGTTGGGTGTAGAATTAATTTTTTTTTCAAAGAATTTCATCATCGATATGATGGAAGATCAAAAAACATATCATATATTGGAGGATATGCATTGAGATTTTCCGATGAACGACCAAGGAAGTAAGGATCAAAAAAATTCCTTTGTTGTGTTTTCATATTATAAAATTTTTCATTCCAATATTAAGATGGAACCTTTTGAGGCATAATATGGGATTCTATGTTGAAATACATCTTATGGGGTTCATGTAGGGGAAATAATGTTTATTGTATAATAATTAGTATAATAAGTAAATGAGAATATGATGACGATCCTGTAACTGTTGATACAGCTCATTTTAGGGAGAGAATTTATACTGATAACAAGAGAAAAGACATTATTTCATGGTAGGTAATTAGGTTTTTCATAAAATATCAACATAGAAAAGGGTTATTCATTTTAGTATGAATGAAAAGTTAAGTACATGGTTCATTGTTCATTAGGAAATCCTGGAGAATGTTAGAGTAGTCTGTTATTTCATTGCTTCGCCTTGGAGTTTATCTTAGGTACACAATGTTTTCCATGATTCAATGTTGTGAATGTATGTTGCAGATTCATCACATGTTTTTCGACTAGATGTAGTTTAGTTAGAAGAGATCCTTTATTTTCAAGAGAAACCTATTAATATTCTTGATCACAGCGAGCATGTATTCTGGAATATGTAAATCCACCAGGTTATGGTTTGGTGTAGAATCCACATGGATGAGTAAGAAATATGGTAATTTGAAAATTCTATGAGGGAAATGTACCCTCACTTGTTCTATAATTAAAAAATAATTGCAAAGATTCAATTTCTAGATGTTGTGTGGATTGAAACAAATAAAGAATGTATAAAATAATTAGCATTCATTATAGAATTAAATATACAAAATCATTATAAATCTATAATCAAATAATTGATATTTATTGAAAATAAATGAATTTTAATTGGTGGAATATTAACATGACCATATGAATAGTAATAATCCTATTGGGAATAGTAATCTAACCAATAGAATAGTAACATCACCTAATAATGTAGCTATAAAATTTAGACATCCTATAAGTGAAAATATAATATATATACATATATATATATATATCATTGAACAAGTAAATAATTTTTCTAAAAATTTTAATTTATCTCTATGTATTTTTTGGAGGTGTACAAATTTAAATAAAATTTATTATTATTTTCATAATAAAAAATAATTTTATTTCTTAAAATGAAATTATCAATTATTATTTTGGTGTCATATTTTTATAAGAAATATATTTGTCACATTGATTAATTTTTCATTTTAAAGACACGGAAATTCCATTAATTTTGTTTTTAATTATATGGTAATTTTTTGAGATTGTGAAATCTGACGGCATGCGATTCCGAGGCATGGAGTTCCCGGAATGATCCATCAAAATTTTGTTAAGATTTAATCGGCCCGTATAAGATTTTTTCTAGAAAAAAGTGGAATAACTCTTAAATATTTACATGGATAATAAATATGAGGGAATCTTTGCGCTCAGGATGGCAGGTTTACCCTGGCGCGACTCATGTTTAGTCTGTGCGGGCCTCCTTTAAAAAAACCCAAAAATCACATAACCATAAATAAAATATTTAAATAGAATGTTTTATTTTTCAAATGCTTATAACCCACAAACAGCTTCTTGGATTGAAAATCAGTGACCACCGCTGAACTAGTGAGGGCGTTATTTATTTAAGCAGATATAAACTTTGACTGGTGTGTGTAACCAGTGAATGTTAATTTTTATCCATAAATAAAATAATTAAGTGAAAATTATTATATTGTAAAATCCATAAATATTAAATGGTAACTCGGATTTGAGATTTGAGACAACCTTTGGGTTCATTTGGGCGTGTTTCACTTGGGCTAAGAATAACCTCAACCAGTATGTGATGAGGGAGATTGCTAATAATTTTTCCGAACCTTTTTCAGGTGAGTTCAGTAAACGGGAAAGCGGAATTTGGTAACTTTTGAACAGGTTCTTGGAATAGAAATATGAGGAAACCATTGAACTCACATCACCTGCTTTCTCTAAAGGAGACATTCACCTCAACCGCAGTTGGTTTAGAGTGAATGTTAAATTTCGTGTTTTTTGTGGAAATAAAAATAAAATAAAGAACATCTTTTTATTTTATTTTTAACCTCCCAATTGAATGCTTGGAGGTGGGGACCTCCCGAGATATAAAACTTCCATTTGTGAATTCATGGTGTTGGGGACCACCCGAACGCCTCTTTAACATGGAGAAATCCCTTGGGAAACCTCCCATTTTATTGTGCCAACGTAAATTAAATGGTTTGACTAGAAAATACATAGTAACAACATCGTTGTAATTTAAGAAGGTTCCTATTAAATGAAATTTCATAAATTCCACAATCGTTACTTACCCTCCTCCACTCGTATTTATATGGAGCTTAGGGGAGGATTTGGAACAGATTCACAAAGCGATGAAGCTCTGGTAAAGTGTCCTGATGCCCGACTCATAGAAGATGAAGCTGACCTAGTAGGAGGTGATAGACGACATCAAACCACCAATGGGCAACATGCGAGTGGTGTCATTGGGAGCCGATCAAAGGAACTATGAAAACGTTCTCCTAGAAAGTGCAGAGGATTCTCCGTCGTTCAAGGTAGGGGTTATTTCATTTGACTATTTTTTATTTCATCTTCTCTATTCTTGAATTTATATGAAGAACGCAGGTCAACCGACTAACGGGTTATCCCGTGATTCTTCCATCATTGCGGGAGTGTGTTGGAAGGTAACTTGAAGGGTTTTTTGTTGATTTATACCCACTTACCCATTCTTGACATTCTTCTTGATTATAAAATTGTTTGAGCCGCTTGATATTGCCCAAACTCAGAGGTTCGGGCAAAACAAACAAAGACCGACCTCTAAGAAATTCATTTTTATTATTGATGTAATTTTCGTGATGGAGGAGGATAGAGACCAACACTGGCGGGTAACATGAATGGTGGTCGGCACCAAGGCAGACTGAGAAGCTGGTGGTGTCATGACCGCGCCACTGGAGAAGGGTCGCGGCCTGTCGGTCGCGCTGGAGAAAGGGTGGTGGCCGGCAGAGGTCAGCCGCATGAAGGGGATGGTGGCGCGTGTCCGCGTCGCACGGTGAATGAGAGCGGCGGCAGAGAAGGGAGGATGGTCGACTGAGCTTGCCGCCAGTAAAGGCATAACACACAATGCACAACATGGAGAAGGCGGTTGGTCGTTCGACCTACTGTGGCAGGCTGGCACACCGCACCGCAGGCCACCCCACACCATGGGACATCGTGCCGTGATCAGAGACACACAACAGGACACCCCGCCACGGGCCAGGCCATACTGAAAGGTTAGGCTTGACCCATTGCACCAGACCGGACCCAACGGGCCAGGTCGACCTGAATCGGGTCAGGTCGGGCCTGGCCTAGTCGGGCCGGGTCAGATCAGACCCGAACCAACTTCGACCCATTTTCTCTCTTCCAGTTATATCTTGTTCTACGAAAGTCCGTTTTAAGAATCGTCAGTGCCTTTGGAAACCTTGAAGCGATAAGGACCATTTGGTATACCACACGTGAGTTTTGGATAATGTGGTTGTATGGTGTGGTTGGATCGAACACGAATCCAATCAGTCCTTTGTGACTAAAAGGTCGATAACATACATATCAGACGTCTGATTGACACACCATCTATTGTGTTGAAACCTCTATTATGTGTCGGTACATGGGATACTTCATCGTGGGGATTCATGGTAGATAGAGTATTGTCCTATGGATTGAGGAGCGGATCCTCCCAGAATTAATTGAGCTTAGTGCGGGAACCCAGTAGCAGGCTGTAACATGAGAATGGAATCCTCTATTGGTCGGTGATTGGGATCCTTAGTGGGTATGTGTTTGAGAGTCTCACATGGATCCGCTCTAGGAATCCATGTGGGACTAATCAAGGATCCTATGTGGGTATTTTGTACTAGGATCCAATATGGGTCTAATGATGTACTAGAATCCTGTGTGGGTCTGCTATACTAGGATCCTGTGTGGGTCTAATGATGTACTGGGATCCTGTGTGGGTCTGATGTACTAGGATCCTATGTGGGATTTATTATGTACTAGGATCCTATGTGGGTTTGTTGTACTAGGATCTTATGTGGGACTGATGATGTATTATAATCCTGTGTAGGTCTGCTGAACTAGGATCATTTTTGTGTTTGATGGTGTACTAGGATCTTGTGTGGGTTTCTAGATTTAGGATCCTACGTGGGTCTCCCTCTTAACAGATTAAAATGATTCAGTAGTTACGTTTAATCATCTCTACTACTGTAGCAATTTTTTTCCTAGTGTGAGATGAGTCCTTACCTTCTTGGTGATACCTTTGTGGTATTATACTATGTGGTGTAACTGTGTGGTACATTCCTTCGTGGTGATAACATGGTGGTATTTTTATGTGTGTTATTTCTCTATAGTACTAAACCACGTGGGGATAACATTGTGGTATTATTATGGGTGGCATACCTGTGTGGTACTTTCCATCATGGTGAATCCATAGTATTATTGTTTTTTGTGGTGTTACCTCTATGGTATTTACCTTTGTGGTGTTACCTTCATGGCATTCCTTCCTTTATGGAACAGTTGATCCATGGGATATGGATTTGGTCCGTGTGTTTCCTCATGATTGAGATGGTTATACTTTATAACATAGGTATACATGTTTTCATATACCTAAGTAGGGATGCCAGTTATTTTAATAATTTTTGGTTTATCCTTTGTGGATTTTGAGAGACCTATGGGTGGTCTCGGTGTCCCTACTGGGTATCGTTATACTCACCCATGCACGGGCTACCCCGGGCTTGTTTTGTTTGGTGGATACAATGAACATCGCTGACTAAGGACGAGGATTCCAGTACTAGCGGTAGCTTGGAGTTGAAACATAAACGAGGAGTACCATAGAGATGATCGTACTAGAGTTGTACCTACCCATCAGGTAGGATCCTGGGTGGATGTTCACAAGAGTTTTTCAGTTTACATGTACATTCAAAATTTCTTGTACTTTCTAATTGGGCTTGTCTTCTGGACCATTTTACTTACTGTACACACTCTTTTTACAATTAGGTTTACTTGTGATTGTATCATGTTGTGTGATTGGTTGTGTTAGTTATAGGTTATAAAGGCAATGCCTCCCTATTTTTAGGAAATACACCTTCGATGCTAGTCACCAGCCCCTGGCCTATGGAAGGTGGGCATGGGGTAGTCATGGCACGGGCCCCAGGGGATGTGTCATGAAAAATCAGTATCAGTGGTGTCAGTTATACTATAGAAAATTAGACTCTTATCTTTTTAACGGCAATAGTGTTAAGTGTATTAAGTGTGGTTATTTGTTTAGGAAATCCAATGTTGGTGTAGCGACCAACCTATACACACACCAAGACCTAGACTTCTGATTTCTGACTCAGTACATTAAAACACATATTTCATTTCTGTTTTGAAAATTTTTCTTGTGTTTTCATGAGTCATATCACCAGATATAACTAAATGAATGTGGTGCACCTGTTCTTTATCAGGATGTCGTTGCATGGACATCCAACTAGGATTCCCGAAAGAGTATACAAAGACGGACCACCAAGCGACGAGGCTCTGGTACAGGGCCATGTGACTATGTTTGCACCTTCAGGTGGAGTACCAGCCACACCCCTCCCATTGGGTAGAAGATACCACCATCCAGAATGGCGGATGGTGCATGCCGACTTAGCCCGTTGCACGAGTTCCAGTAGTAGAGGCCTCCGAGGATTCAAGGCAATACAGATTACCATGCAGCTGAGGGATTGCTGGAGGCGGTTTCTAGAGTTTTCATCCTAGTTGAGACACTTATAGAGCAGATGGTGATCTTTTATACTAAATGTTTTCAGTGAGTGAACATGAGGATGGTCCCCATAGTGATGAGGATTTGGTACGTGGATTGTTACCCGAGATAGTACCTTAAGGTAGTTGGTCACCTATATCACTGCCCATTGGTTAGAAGTTATAACCGGTGATACTGGTAGCAGAAAAATATAGGATTAGTGCCTTACGTGTGATTCATCATTAGATACCCCTCAGGTTCCGTGGTGAGACCAACCCACATACAGAAGAAGACTGGCTTGAAGACATGGTTGAGAGTTCTCTAGAGCTTCTACAGCTCATCATGACTACATGTCGGTAGCTTAGTATTCATCTATGTGTACCGATCATTCTTGGTACTCAATGAATATGATATGATCAGTGCTTTGGGCTCAAAAAAATGAGCACTGTGTGTTTAAGGAAGTCCAAGATAGCATTATTCCTCTTTGCATTCCTACTTATGTTGGGGTTCTAGAGAGTACCTTTGCGGTTGAATGTTTTTTGGCTGAGCGGGTATAGGCAGTGAGAGATATTAATTGGAAAACAGGAAAATGGGGCCAGTCTCAGAGACTTGGGCATATAAAAAATGTTTTGGGAAGAAGAAGTGATAGGGATAGATTAATCTGTAGGGCTGTAGGCGGGGAAGCAGAGTTAGGAGAGCAGCATGAGGTGCTGGAAATTCTAACATATTACAACCACCCCCCGTTGTGGTTCCCACCAGGCTCAGGGAGCTAGAAGTCAGGGGAAGGGAGTTGCTTTATGCAGTCAACGAGTGTGGCCCATGGAATCACGGAATTATTTAAGGTGAGGTATGTTTCTACTACTAGTTGTCGTATCAATAGATATAGGTACCAATCATTTCTTCCTTCAACGAATCTTTTCCAAGACCTAGAGTTTCCAATTAAATTTTTGACTTGACCCTCATGAGTGGAGATACCTTTGGTAGGATACTCGATAATAACACTTACGCTGATGGTGTGATCTGACCCTTGAGGAAAGAGTTTCGGTTGGAACCGCTTTGTGGCAAAGTCGAGGCCTTACGATGTTAGTTTTGGTATGGAATGGTCATCCACAGTTCATACTCAGATTGAATGTATTATGAAAAATTTTTGTGGTTTCTCTAAAATAATATAATTATATTTCCCTTTCTAGGAGAAAAGGAAACCCATGTAGAACAGGATGGACTCATTCATAAGAGGGTGAAGCCGATTACTCAGGAGTTAGCCATACATAACCTTGTGGCTACATGAGTTTTGAGTTTTCAGTTCCAAACAGGAGTGGTAGAGCATGGGGAAATCTTTTCAAAATATATTTCCATGATTACCTCCTCAAATAGAGAGGGGAATCTACTTTGGCTAGGAACTATCAGAGATTTCTAACCGACTTCCCCTGGGTAGAAGCACCCTTGTCCAGTTTCACGAAAAAGGGGGATCCCTTCCTGCTGATAGAGATGTGTTTGTAGAGCTTTTAGTATTTGTGATAGAGACTGAGAAGTTGAACTATGCTACCCATGATCTTGAGTAATCAGTAGTGGTCCTTGTGCTGAAGGTGTGGTTGAATTACTTGATTGTCAAACATTTTACAGTCTACTCGGACCACAAGAGTCACAAGAATATCTTCTCTCAGTTGGACCTGATCCTGAGACAACGATGTTAGATCAAGTTCCTCTAGGAGAATGACTTAGAGATAGTCTATACTCTTGTGATGGGGAACATTTTAGAAGATGCACCTAGTAGGAGATATGGTATACAGCTTCGAGGTGAGGTGATGGAGCAGCTGGCTGATTTATGGTTATCCTTTGTGGACCGAGATGGAGCAGTTTTTTTCAGTCTCTCACAACCACTCCCCCACATCATTAGTGAGTTAGGGAGGAGTATCGTTGGACATATACTGCGAGGCTATATGTGTTCAGATATCCTCTGGACATTCACGTGATGGATTTTTTGAAGGTGGGGAGGATGTCAACCTCTTCAGAGGATATCCTATGGTACTGGGACCGTCAATGTTAGTACTAGTGTCCAAGGATGAGAAAGTAGTGGAAGATTTTGTATCATGATTTCTCAATTGTTAGAAAGTCAAAACTACTTAGATATTGGAAAATTCTTATAGTGATAGGAGACGGAGACCTCTAGAGTTCGAGGATGGTGACCACATCTTTCTTCAAGTCTCACCTCGATGAGGTTTGTGGAGATTTGGTCAGGGCGTAAAGTTATCTCAGAGTTACATTGTACCATTACTGGTCCTCATCAGATATGACGATGTGGCTTTCCGCCTAGCACATACCCCTCAGTTAAACCGGGTGAATGATGTTTTCCATGTTTTCCTGCCGAGGAGATATCTGCACGACCCAGCTCACGTTATCGACCACGGTGAGTTGGAAATAGAGGATGGGGAGATGTTTTCAGAGGTTTGAGTGGAGATTGGGGATTGATAGGAGAGTGTATTTTGAGGGTGATAGATACCTTTGGTGCATGTGCATTGGTAGCATGAGAAAATCCAGGAGTGCACATGGGACTGGGAGGCCCATATTCGTGCTCTGTACCCCCACTTGTTTTCCTAGATTTTCTATTGTGTCTTTCGAGGACGCAAATTCTTGAGGTGGGGATAATGTAAATACACATAAATTCCATTAATTGTTTTTAATTATATGGGAATTTTTTGAGACTGTGAAATCTGACGGTGTGCGATTCCGAGGCTCGGAGTGACCAGAATGATCCATCAATGTTTTTTCATGTATTAATTAGCTCGTGTAAGTAGATTTCAGGAAAAAGTAGAGTAACTATTAAATGGTTACTCATATCAGAAATCCGAGGGAACCGTTGTGCTAAAAATTGAGGGCTTTCCCTAGGTGCAACCTAAGTTTAGTCAGCGCGGGCCTCCTGTGAAAAAACCCAAAAAATGACATAACAGTAATTAAAATAAATAATCAAATTATTTTATTTTACAAATGATTGTAACTCACAAATGGTAGCTTGGATTGAAAATCTGAGACCACCACTGAACATGTGAGGGAACTATATATTTAAGCAGATTTTAACACTGCCTGGCATTGGCCACCGGGGAAAGATAGTTTTTAGTCCTAAATAAAATAATTAACTGACGATTATTTTATTTCAAAATTCAAAACTATTAAATGGAAACCTGGATTGGAAATCCGAGAGTACCGTTGGGTTCGTTGGGGCATGTTTCACTTGGGAAAAGCCCAACCTCAACTGGTGCAGGTCGAGGGTGACTATTAATAATTTTTACGAACTTTTTTTGGGTATGTTCAGTAAACGCACATGAGGCATTTCGTAACTTTTGAACCATTTCTCGGAATTATAATTCAAGGAAATTGTTGAACTCGCAACACCAGTTTTTCCTTAAGGAGACTTTCACCTCAACTTCAGTTGTTGGAGGGTTAATGTTTGTTTTCGTGTTTTTGTTGAAATAAAAATAAAATAATGAAAAAAAATTTATTTTATTTTTAACCTCCCAAGTTAATGCGTGGAGGTGGGGACAGCCAGATCTAAAAACTCACATTTGTGAATTCATGGTGGTGGGGACCACCCAAACACCTCTTTAATAAGGGGATGTCCATTGGGAAACCTCCCATTTAATTGATCCAAAGTAAATTAAATAGCTTGACATTAAAATTCTAAGTAATAGAGTCCTTGAAATTTATGAAGGTTACTATTAAATTAACCTTCATAAAATCCATGATCATTATTTAACCTCCCCTCTCATATTTAAATGGATCTTGGTAATATTTGGCCTGGATTCACCAATCGGCAAAGCTCTAGTGAAGTGATGCAATACCCAACACATAGAAAACTAAGCCGACCCAGTGGGAGATGACAGACGACATCGAAAAACCAATGGGAAACATGTGAGTGGCGTCTTTGGGAGCCGGTCGAGGGAACTAAAGACACGGTCCACTGGAAAGTGCAGATGATTCTCTGACGTTCAAGGTAGGGAGTTATTTAATTTGATTATTTTTTATTTCTGTTTCCCCGTTCTTGAATTTATACCTAGAACACGGGTCAACCGACTAACATGTTTTCCTATGATTCTTCAATCATTGTAGGATGTTATTTTGGGGTATAATGTAGGATTTGTTATTTATTTACACCCCTTACCTATTATTGTAATTCTTTGTGATTCTATAATTATTTGAGCCACTTGCTACCGCACTAACTCAGAGGGTGCGGGCCAAACGAACATGGACAGACCTCTCTGCAATTCATTGTGATTCTTGATGTGCTCTTCACGATGGAGGAGGATGGAGACCAAAACTGGAGGGGCTCGGAAATGGTATCTGGCACCATGGCCGGTCGTGAATAAGACGATGGTGCAACCGTGCCGCCAGAGAAGGGCCACAACCCATTCGCTGCGGCAGAGCAAGGGCGGTTGTTGGCCGCACGAAGTGGAGGGCAGCGTGCGTTCACGCTGCCCAATGAGCGAGAGTCATGTTCTTGTGCCTCATCATTAATGTCTAGGTGGCAGGTTGAGTAAGCAGTCAGCGAATGTGTGGCACACGACGCGCCGTGTAGAGAAGGAGGCTGACTGCCACAATGCGGGTCACCCCGCACAGCAGGTCGCCACACCGCGAGCCCAGTGGTCCAACGTTCCATGGGACGGGCCGCACCGATGGGTCGGGCATGACCCAATAGGATGGGGATGGACACAGCGGACCGGGTCTCCTAGAACCCGGTCGGGTCGACCTAGGCTGTTTTGGTCCAATCGGGTTAGACAGGACCTGAACTAACTATGACCCACTTTCGCTCTTTCGTCCATATCGTGATCTACGTGAATCCGTTTGATGAACTGTCAGTGGTACTGGAAACCTTGGAGTGAGGTATACCATTTAGTATACCCCACATGAGATTTTCATAATTTTGGGGTATGGTCGGGTTGGATCGAACACGAATCTAATCGGGCCCTCAAGACTAAATGTCCAATAACTTACAGACCGTATGTCTGATTGACACACCGTCTGTTGTGTTGAGACCCCTTTTACATGGCGTTCCATTGGGATACATTTTCATGGGACTTAGTGGAAATTGTAGTATCAACATGTGTCTTGAGTAGTGGATCCTCCCAGAATCATGTGAGCATAGTGCAGGAACCATATAGCTTGTTGTGACATGAAAAAGGGATCCTTTGTGGGTCTGTGCATGGGATCCTTTGTGGGTATGTGTTTGAGAGTCTCACTTGGATCCGCTCTAGGAATCCATGTGGTAGTACTCTAGGAACCTATGGGGGTCTGTTGTACTAGGATCATGTGCGGGTCTGATGATGTACTAGGATCCTCTGTGCATCTGCGGTACTAGGATCCTGTGTCTGTCTGATGATGTACTAGGATCCTGTGTGGGTCTGTTTTACTAGGATCCTGTGTGGGTCAGATGATGTACAATGATCCTGCGTGGGTTTTTTGTACTTGGATCCTATTTGGGTCTGATGATGTACTAGGATCCTATGTGGGTCTATTGTACTAGGATATTTTTTGGTATGATGATGTACTTGGATCCTATGTGGGTCTAATGATTTAGGATCCTATGTGGTTCTGCCTCTTAACTGAGTAAGATGATTCAATAATTACATATAATCATCTCTATAACTCTATTTAAGTTTTACCTGGTGTAAGTAGAGTCTTTATCTTCATGGTGATTCCTTTTTGGAATTATACTATGTGGTGTACATGTGTGGTACTTTCCTTCATGGTGATAACATGGTGGTATTCTTCTGTGTGGTGTACCTGTACAGTACTTACCTTCATGGTGATAAATTTTCTGTATTCATCTGTGTGGAATACCTGTGTGGTACATTCCTTCATGGGTAATCCTTTTTGGTGTTATTATGTGTGGTGTTACTTATGTGGTACTTACATTTGTGATGTTTCAT
Source organism: Viscum album (assembly GCA_963277665.1). NCBI lineage: Eukaryota > Viridiplantae > Streptophyta > Magnoliopsida > Santalales > Viscaceae > Viscum > Viscum album. The sequence continues at coordinate 1,647,569,399 of OY728145.1, forward strand.
AGATGGTATTCATTCTGTTGTGGAATAGTTGAGCCTTGGGGTATGGATTTGGGCCTTGTGTTTCCATGTGAATGAGATGGGTATACTTGATATCTTTGGTATATGAATGGGAATATACCTATGTAGTTATGACAGTTGTTTTGATGCTTTTTGTTTCATCCTTTAATGATTTTGAGAGACCTTTGGGCGGTCTCGTGGTCTCTACTGAGTATCAGTATACTCACCCCTACACGGGCTACGTCTGTAACGTGTTGTGTTTGGTCCAGGCGACAGACATCACAAACTAAGGAGGAGGGTACCAAGACCGGAGGTAGCACAAAGGTGGCCATAGATGAGGCATACCATAGAGATGACTGTTTGAGAGCTATACATACCCTTCAGTTAGGATCCTTGGTGGGTGTTCACAGGAGCTGTTCAGTTTACTTCTACTTTCTTTTTTTCTTTTACTTTCCAGTTTGTCTTGTATTCTTCACCCTTTTACTTACAGTACAAATTCTTTTTACTATTCAGTTTACTTGTGTTCATATCGTGTTGTGTGATGGGTTGCTTGACTTACAAGTTATAAAGGAAATGACTCCCTAGTATTAGGGAATATTCTTTCAGTGCCAGTCACTGTCCTAAGGCCTATGGAAGGTGGTATTTAGGTATTTATGGCATGGGCCCCGGGGGACGCGTCATGACATTCATGTTGATATAAAAGAATTTATAGTTTTATAATTTCATTTTTTCATATAAATTATGATTTTATTTAATAATTAAATTAATCATATTTATAAAATTATTCTGATAAAATTTCATTCATTTTTGAATTTCACACATCAAAAAATTCTTGGGGTTAATTTTGGGATCTTTCTGAAATACCCTAATTTGGGGTGAATAGTGAAATACGCTAATTTATGAATAAACTAAATAAATTAATTATTGATTCATGGATGATTTTATTCTAAGGTAACCTTCCTTTTTTTTAACTCACGTGCTCTAATAACTATTTTTAGTCTCAAGAACCAACACTATTTCATTTAATGAAAAAATAATTAAATAATGGTTAAAATAGTAGAAAACCACTCCTCTCCTCCACTATAAATACCAACCTACTTCCCATATTATCCTCACCGCTCTAAAACATTGAGAATTTTAGAAATAATACACAATCCACTTACAAATATTCTTTTCCACATCTGAGACCTTTTGGTATTACCAAAAAACCAAAGCCAAAGGCCTTAAAGAGGTTCTGAAGGAGGACTATTCAAGAGGTAAAAATCACATTTCATTTAATTTTATTTCCATTTAAAAAATATTCAATTATTATAATATCTTAAACGCCCCTTATCCAAGAGGACTCAAAACTCATGTGTCTTATATATACTATAATTCAATCATACTTATAAAAAAATTCATCATTATATTATCCGACTTATTCTAAAAATAAAAAGAGCATTTGTGATGTGTAGATTTACTGGCATCATGTATAATGTGTTTTCAATTTCCATTACATCCTTCAAAGATGGTCAAAAATCCATTTTAATGGTTGAAAATTATTTAAATTTCTATAATATATCCTATTTTATGATCTGTAATTAATATATATTTCTAATATTTTTAATATAACGAAACTAGTTTTTGATTATCAAAGAAATGGTTGAATGATCTATAAAAATATCAATAATGTTTTATCATATGATTCATCATCATATCTAAAAAACAATTATTGAATCATTTAATATTATAGATATAAATTAATACCATTTAATTATACTTCTAGTGTTCCTATTCATTTCTACAGGATAATCCATTATGAACCAGCCATGGATTCCTTGTAAAGTATATGCCTGAGACAATTGAAATAAGAAAATATTATTAATAAATCTGTGGATGGATGTTTATAATAATCATATAAGGATTTATAAACATTTATATCTTTCTGGAAAATATTATTTACATTATTTTAACCATTATATAAGAGGCTAAAACAGATTGTAATTAAGACTAACCATATTTAAGGGAATTCTTAACCCAATTTTCATTATTTAGGTAAACCTTATACATCATTGGTTATTTGGTAATGAGATTATTTTTCTAATGAATCATGTTTAATTATGTGGATTTATAGTTGATACACATATTTCATTCATTATATTAATTCACACATCAATTATATGATATTTGTTTGGGACATTTCTATAAAAAATCATTTTTGAAATCAATTTTTCAAAACTTCAAAAGTAATGTTTTGATAAAATTATTAGTGTTTTATTATTATGTTCTGGATCATGGAAATTATTTATAATGAGGGGTGAGTATTTTCTCTACCTCCAATTAATTGGGTATGTGTATGTTGGAAGTCACCCATTAGTTAATTGTAAGTGTAACTGTTATTTTTACGCAATAAGGTAGGCGTGATGGTTATGTTATTATTTAGTTTTTGAGGGTTATAAAATTAAGTAAGTAATTCCCCAAGATAAAATTAATTTATTATTTTTGTTTTCTATTTTTTATTACATTCTCATGTTAAATAATGTATATGATACATTATGGGTGTGAATTATGTGTTTGTGTAAAATATTTCATAAGTTTATAAGTATACATTGACTAATGGATTCTCTCCTTCTTTTTATATCCATTACTTTTATTTTTGTGATAAACCCATGTTTTAAAATTTTCTTCAAAGTGTTTAAGGATGTGTATGAGAAAGGGATAATCAAAAATGAAGGTTTTGAATACTTTATATGAAAATGAATCATATATTTATTATAATCATCTTTATTATGAAAAAATGGATATTCTTTTAGTTATACCCATGGTGTTTGTCTGTGGTTTGATATATATAAATCATTTAATATGGTTCAAAAACTATAAACCAAAAATATATTTTATAATGTAAAATATGGATCTTCATGAATTTAGAAGAATCTGTAATGTTTTTGGATGTTTCCTTATAACATTGTTATGTAAATACATCATTTTTTGTTGCGAAATAATATAGTACTCATATATGTATAAATATTTTGTTATATATTAGTTGTTTTATTATTATACAACAGTGTATTTTGTTATATACACACAGATATATATATATACACTTGTATATATATAAATAATATATATATATATATATATATATATCTTGCCATAATATTTATATATATTTGTCATTATTTTGATTATAAAATGTTTAACTAAAGTGTTACAATGATTACAATAAATTTTTCACAAAAAATATATCTAAAAAAAATGACTATTTTTTTATGAGTCAAAAACAGGCTTGTTGTTTGATTAGATTTTTAGTGGGTTTTAAATTTATAGATATAATAATTTATTGTACAATAAATTATTGACAATTTTAATGTTATAAAAGTGTTTCAATTATTATAAATTATAATAATACTAATAATGTGGGTGGCATTAGTTAATAAAGAGAGTAGAGATGTTGAGATGGGATGATAAAATTGGGTGTAGAGTTTAAAAAATAAGGGAGAGGATACGAGGATAGGGTGAATATTTTTAATTAAATTAAAATCTAATAAAAATAGAGAAATAATAATATAGATTCCATCCAAATAGGGGATGCAAACCTTAGGATCCACACCAAAAAATCTATATAATAGTTTTTTTTTTAAAAATATAAATAATTATAATAATAGTGAACTTTGATGCTTAAAAATTAGATAATAAATTTTTTTATATAATTATAATAAAATGAGTAAATTAAATAATCAAATTAAATACTTAATTTAATGTGAAATTTGTTTTTGGAATTTAAAAATTGAGTAAATAACTACCCTATAGTATTAAACTTATTTATTCACCATATATATCAATACTAAATAGTATGATATAAAATTAGTTTCATAAGATCAATCATGATGACTATAAAGTAAGAGTGTAATTTTGTATCACAGACATTGAGTTCTAATTATCATATTTATATAAATGTTATTTTTACATTCAAATTGTCGAATATGGAGAATTGGGATATTATAGCTCTTAACCATCCATTGTGATAATTGATTCACATCCTTGTTGGATAAATAAATTTAGGTATAGAATCCTTCATTTATCAAATAGCATATCCTATATAAGGGTCTATACTTTTATTTATTCTTTAGAAATTGGGAATACATATGATTAATAAGTATAATTTAATTATTTTTTGGAATTTATGTGGAATGAGGGAATTACATCTATATTTTATTTCAATTATTCATGTTATAGAAAATTGTTTCAATATAATGTATTATTTCATACATATAATATTATTATCTTTATTATCATATGTTTTCTCATATAATATAATTTTAAGATTATCCAGGAGAGAGTAAGTGAAAATAACATGAATTTAATTATTAATTTTTTTCATACAGGAAGAACTCAAAGGTTTTTACCTAAGTTTCAATATTTTATAACATATTATATTGTATTCCTTCATTGTAGAAAATCATTTCTATTGAGAGACCTTATGTTGATGATTTGATATTTTTTTGGAACTCCATGTGGAGTGATTTATTTGAAACACATTATGAATAATTATCCAATAATTTATATCCATTTAAAAATTGGATTCCCTGAGAGGTTAATGTATTTTTTTTATAATTTCATTAAATATTAAAGATCAATTTTATGAAATTCCCATTTTTGTAAATCATTAAATGTTTTGGTTAAATGATGTGTCGTGATGATATGAAGTAGATGAAATTAGAATGGGTAGTGTTGTGATTGGTTCCCAATTAATAATGAAATAAAATGATATTGTAAAATTTTATTGTCATGGTGTGGATTGGATAATTAATAAATGAAATAATGAGGTAAAATTCGTTTTCCCAGGTTTTAGATAAATGAAAAATTAAAGGGGGTACAATAATGAAATTAATGGGCTAGTTTTATTAATTAGATGTAAATTCCAAATTTATTAAAAATAATGGATGTATGCATAAACATGGTGGATGCTTAATTTTAAATTAAATAGATAATAAATATTTCAATTAATTGGGTCTTTGAATGAAATTGGATTATATTATGAAATATAGAAAATGAAGAATTTTGAAATGGGTTTTGGATTGGGCGATGTGGTTATTGATTTTATTTAATTTGTTTTATTTTGAAGTGGATATAGAAGTTTTAGAGGTTGCGAGGTGATGTGGTGACATTGTGATATGGTTAGTTCCCCAATTGTTGACCCATAGGATCGAGCGTGTGTGTATTATATTATATATAAACCTTTTTATGATTCTTGTGATTTACATATGTACCCCCACAATATTGATAACCAAATGATGATTCTCTAACACAAAAACACAAACACAAACACACACACACACACAAATATATTTATACATTTATATGTGGAGTTTTCTTCAAATAACTTAGTGGTAGGATGGATGTATAGATACCCGCTCTTCCACAGTCTGACTTCTATAAATTGGTGACATGCTTAGTTTTTTATGTCAACATGTCAAACATTTCACTATATGGTGGTGATGTTATGACTCAGGTGCCTCTAAGAATGATGTGAAGAGATTCCTTATCCCTAGGGTCATTCATTGGTAGGGTTAGGGCCTGAGGTTTTTTCCCATCATGTTCCTGAAACCCTACTACACTAGTTATATTAGGTGACACTACTTGAAGTATCACCTGTACCCACGGTTTATAACCGTTGGTATAGCCCATGAAACCGTGGGTATAGGCTATACCCATGGGTTCATGAACCGTGGGCTAGAGTGGTGTCGCAATAGCTCTATACCCACGGTTCCTATAAAACCGTGGGCATAGCCCAAGAAAAACTCAGATTACCCACGGTTTACCAAACCATGGGTATATATCTATACCCACGGTTTAGTAACCGTGGCTATATAGTTTTCTAGAACCCAAACTATACCCACACAATAGAATTACCCACGGTTTACCAAACCGTGGGTATATATCTATACTCACGGTTTGGTAACCGTGGGTATACACTTTTCCAGCACCCACATAGCATAATTACCCACAGTTTAATAAACCGTGGGTATAAACATTTTACCCCAGAAACTGCAGCTTCTAGCTTACCATCCTGCACCTTTGCAACTTCTAGCTTCCTACCATCCTGCACCTATTCCTACCATCCTGCACTTAAAAACAATAGAAACCAAAATACAAAATAGATGGATTTCAATCATTGTGGTGGGAAAATTAAAAATTCCAACTTGGATGGAGAAAAAGTGATAAAATTCCAGCAGTCCAAAATGATGCATATCTTAAAATGATGAAAAAAAGAAGACATTCTCTATTTTACTAAGGTTATTACTAATCCAAATTCAATATTCCCATCAGTGTTAGAATCAAAAGAAAATGGAGGAAAAATAATGTCACACAGGAGTTCCCAGAACAAAACCGACTTACATTATCAATAATGATTACTACAAGAATAAGTTAAATCTAAGATATATAAACCAACACAATACTAACCATTTATATTGCCTCATGTCCAAGATTGTGTAACCATCTCTATTGCCTCATACTAACTGCAAGAACATAAAAACAACTAATTATGAACCTTTATTGCAAATGTTAACAAGAATGAAGTACGATAAAATCCAATACTGAACATGCATGAATAATAAAAGATCATTTTTTGGTCAAGGATCATGGAAATCAGTGAGGATATATCCCAAATGAAAAGAAAAAATATAATGGAATTTCTGCTTTGTCAAAAAATAAAAATCAAAATAATAAGACCATGTTTTTAGCAAACTCAAGTGACCATCCAGATTAAGGAAATTTGGAGTGCACGAACTTCAATATAGAAACTGCTAAAAAAAAGTGAAGAAAAATATAGCTAATAATTTGTTGAATATAAATATGGATGATTCAGACGTTCACCAAAATTCTGGTTTTTATATAGGATCTAAAACTAATTGTGGGAAGAATTTTGATTTGTTTCTGGATGCAGTGGGTATACAGTTAATGCTGCCAAAATATATGATGAAATGGTCATGACCAGGTTTACTCAATGTATCAAGACATATAATGCCCTTCTAATTGAACTGGCTCAATTGGGAAATTGGAAAGAAGCAGAATCCATCTTTCTAGACATGAAAATAAATAACACGCTACTCTCACACACTCAAACTACTCACTAACTCCATGTTTCTTGTTGTCCGACTCTTTACTATCAAAGAATTAATTTACACCAATATAGGTGTATCAATTCTTCTCCACATTCATCTAATGATGAACTCAATGAATCTCCAATAGGAATACCTCCTACATCTCCTTTATCTAACTTTCCATCCCACATATGGAAATCTTTAGTTCTCTCTTTCTCCATGCTTATTGTTGTCCTACTCTTCACTAACAATGAATGAATTTACACCAACATAGGTGTATCAATTCTTCTCTACATTCATCTAATGATGAACTCAATGAAACTCTAATAAGAATACCTCATAGATCTCCTTTCTCTGACTTTCCATCCCACATATAGAAATCCTTAGTTCTCTCTTTGTATCTTTGAGATCTATTTCTATTGGTATATTCCAAGATATTTCTTCCTTCTTTTGAAAGAGAAATATATTTATTTCTTATATCTATAGAATCACCATGTCACCCTCCAAATATCGCGTCATGATCACCAATTTAATGCACTGATATTCTTTCTGAAAGATAGAAATTTTTAACCTACAGGCATGTTTTGTCTATTCAAAAATATAGTGTTCATTACCACCATGGTGTGGAACCTTCATCTTCCAGTAATACCTACAAAAAATTTCATGTTCATTACTTCGAAATAAACCACTAACATGAATTCCACAAACATCAACTCTATGACTATATTAGTGAACCTCGTTGTATCAAACATGAAAATGATGAAAAAAATCCTTTGATGATGCATTTGTTGGTCGACTCATAAACCGTATTCAAGACTATTTGGACTTCTGAATTTATGAAGACTTTTCATGGGAAATATGATTTCATGTAATTGGGAGAATTTGGAAATATATGTACAGTAGACGATGTGTTTATATGTTTCCTTTTTGTAACACCTCACTCTTTTCTTGCATTGTAATTTAAAGTGCAAGGTAATAATTATCGACATCAAATGAAAATAATTTCTCAACACACTCATATTAAACCCACCTAGATGATGAGTAATCAATTATAGTACTCAACCCATCATAGAGGTTGAATAATTATAGAATTTATTGTCCTAAAGTTACAAGATGAGTTATTGATGCTAATCTAAAGTGAATCTAAAAGATGATAGATGAAGAAAGGTGCACATCTGGAAGATATGTTGAAGTGAAGAAAGAATGAAGATAAATTTTCAAAAGATGACTCGTAGACAAAAGCCCTCCACCTTCCCAGCCCTCCCCATCCCTCCCCACTGCCAAAACCCTCCCCATACCTCCCCACTGCCTAGCCCTCACCCTCCCCCCCTGCCCAGCCCTCCTCCTCCCCCCTGCCCAACCCTCCACCTGCCCAGCCCTCCCCCTCCCCCCTGCCCAGCCCCTCCCCCTCCCTCCCCATTGCCCATCCCTCCCCCCTACATAGCCCTCCCCCTGCCCAGCCCCCTCCCCATCCCCATCCCCCCCTTCCCAGCCCTTTCCCTGCCTATCCCCCCTCCCACTCCCCCTGCCTAGCCCCTCCCCATCCCTCCCCACTGCCCAGCCCCTCCACATCCCTCCGCATCCCTCCCCACTACCCAGCCCCTCCCCATCCCTCCCCACTGCCCAGCCCTCACCCTCCCCCTGCCCAGCCCTCACCATGCCCAGCCCCCCCCCCCCCCCCTCCCCCCTTCACAGCCCTCCCCCTCCCCCTGCCTAGACCTCCACCTGCCAAGCCCTCCCCCTCCCCCCTGCCCAGCCCCTCCCCCTCCCTCCACACTTCCCATCACTCCCCCCTGCATAGCCCTCCCCCTGCCCAGCCACCCTCCCCCTCCCCCTCCCCCTCCCACCTTCCCAGCCCTTTCCCTGCCCAGCCCCCCTCCCCCTCCCCCCAACCCAGCCCCTCCCCCTCCCTACCCACTGCCAAGCCCTCCCCCTGATTCTCCCTGCATGAAATATGTAGATGCATGACATGTTTTATTTGGATGCAGACCCAACCAGGTAAGGTACTGTTACTGTTAGAAAACATCCTAAAATTGTGATAGGGTACTATAACACACTGTATTACAGAACAGATTATAACAGAAAACAAATCTAAAATCGGATGTCCAACTAAATATGTTCCCTTAAGGTATATTTATTTAAGGTAATACATCTCACTGTAATACAAAACATATTATAACACAAGAAATACCAATCAAACTCATGAAGAATGTGATTATCACGGTATCATTTACTGCTTGAGTTGTAAACAATATAAACTTCCATACATCCTATCCTGTTGAAGAGTTAGTTGGGAAAAAAATACATTCATCAATCCTCGCTGAGACAAAAATGATACACATCTCTTAAGTTTCTTCTCCATGCTTGTAAATCGATGGCATTCATTCTATCAGCCCATGCACATTCACCAATATTTCGGTTCATCGCTATGATGTGATGAGAACAATAAAAGTATGTCTAGAAACTCTTAGACATGACCCTCAAAAATCAATATACAGTGGAGTCAATAGTTAAAACATATCTCCTGCATTCATATGTTGGATGAAAGGGAGGTTAACTCCATGATTTTACGACCAATAACCTGAATTCATATAGTGTGTAAATGCAAATGAAAAATGATTCATCGTAGGGAGGTTAATTCCACAACTTTAGGAAAACATACCTGTTGTAGATATCTGGCACTTATTAGTGTAGGATTCCCTTGATATCTTCATGTGCAGAGTGAGTCACCTGCAATATATAAATAAGAATAATCAATATTCATATTAAAAGATGAAGTGCATAATAATGTATGAAAAAGTATTATGCGAAAGGAAATACTGCAAATTTTCTAGGAGATTATTTCAACGATATTACGAGAACATACCTATTGCAGGGTGATCAAGAAATCGGTCAAGATTCGATTTAAGTGGCTGCTCTGGGCGGTTTTGTTAACATCCACCTCACACGTGCACTTGCTTTGTGTTTTCAGCGTACCCTTAAAGAACACTTTTAGGTTCCAGAATGTTGATTTACTCTACATCCCACATACCAATTATGGACGGAAACAGAGAGGAAATAGAGCATTTGTGCTGCAATGAATAGTCATAAATGTCAGGTTTAATGATAGCAACCAGAAGTGTTTACCTTCAACTGGAAGACAGTTCCCCATTGATGATTGTTCAGAAGGGACTGAGGAAAGGTGATGTCCTGGGAGTGGTCGATCCTCTAATGCGCCATTGGTATCAACTAGATCAACTGCAAATTCATTTCTGGGAGCACTTGAAGTCCTACTACATCATATTATGAAAATATGAGTCTGGGGTTAAATTGGATATTTGAGGATGCAGTTGAGTAAAAAGAGAACTTGTCATGATGTAAAAAATGGTGTGGTAAAACCATACCTTTAGCGATGGTGGATAAGTTGACACCGTGTTGAGCTCCTCCCCCAGCCCCTCCCCCTCTTCCACTGCCCAGCCCCTCCCCCTCCCTCCACACTGCCCAGCCCCCCCTACCCAGCCCCTCCCCCTCCCTCCCCACTGCCCGGCCCCCCTGCCCAGCCCCTCCCCACTGCCCAGCCCCCCTGCCCAACCCCTCCCCCTCCCTCCCCACTTCCTAGCCCCCCTGCCCAACCCCTCCCCACTACCCAGCCCCTCCCCCTCCCCACCTGCCCAGCCCCTCTCCCTCCCTCCCCAGTACCCAGCCCCCCCTACCCAGCCCCTCCCCACTGCCAAGCTCCCCCTTCCCAACCCCTCCCCCTCCCTCCCCACTGCCCATCCCCCCCTTCCCAGCCCCTCCCCACTGCCCTACCCCTCCCCCTACCTCCCCACTGCCTAGCCCCTCCCCCTCCCCACCTTCCTAGCCCGTCCCCCTGCCCAGCCACCCCTGCCCAACCCCTCCCCCTCCCTCCCCACTGCCCAGCCCCCCCTGCCCAGCCCTCCACTGCACCCCCACCCCCTCCCAACCTTCCCCTACCAGCCCCCCCCCCCCACAACCCTCCACTGCAGCCCCCCATCCCAAGCCTCCCCTCCACTGCTAAGGCCAAGATTAGATGGCGAGATAATAATTAACACACCAAACCCTAAAAACAAAAATTTCATGTGAATATTACCTAAATAATTTTCAAATAAGACCCCCGATGAGAACATAATCCAAAATGAATTTCATTGCATAAAGAAATTCACATACAAGCAGTCCACCATTACAAAAAAAAATTAAAAACTCAAACACAAGTCTCTCTACTAAGTATAAAATGGAGGGAATTAATATACCCCCCATCACCATCATCGTCATCCCCATGTCCAACATCATCATCATCAGCAGCGACATCGTCAGCATCATCATCACCAGCAGCAACATCATTATCATCATCATCATCATCAGCAATCTCATCACCAACAACAGCATCAACAACATCCTCGCCAGCTCTATCGCCACCACCATCATCGCCACTAGGACCCTCATGGGAATCACCCGAGGCATTATGTAAAGAGCACATTGATGCTATACATGATTCAAAAGTGGCAGCAACCTCTAGTGGTAGTGACTGACTCAACATTGACATAGCTTTCATGAAATGTTCAATCATTAGCTTACTTTTTTCACGGTCCTCTAAAACTATTTTCTTTGTCGCAGCTAATTCAAAACACGTACTTTCCAACTCAGAGGCCTTAGAGGCATTAGAGGAGTCCGATGATGACCAATACCTAGAGGGGACAATGTTTTCGCCTAGTCTACAACGGACTCTTCCTGGATGGTCCACACCTAACACCTGACTCAAATGATCATTTGGCACTATGTTGTTAGCTTCCTCATCCATGGCCTCCAAGGAAGACTATTGAAATTATACACATATTAAATTATGAATTTCGTATAAATGTTTGAAATATATATAAAAAAAATTACAATTTTTTCTTTTGTTTGTAAATTAACTGCAGTTCCATCTTTTCTTTTCCTACTGAAGCAGAATAATTTGGCACGAGGTATAGGACCTTCAATGCCCCATTTAGCTTGCTGCATATGAGAAATGCACAAATTTGGATTACTACCATATATGATAAATGCAAAAAATTGGATTGAACGTACCAGCCACTTCTCATGATCAGGCATTGTAGTGCGCCCCAATGTGTGTAAATATATCATTTCATCTTTGTTTTTTTTGTTTTTCGCCGACACTTCCTAAGAAACAAAAAAAAATAAAAGTAATAAGAATTAAATTTTATATAAAAACCATTAAATATGGGTAGTACCATATTCTGTTCAGTCTTCCAATGTGCGATCATTTTTTTATATTTACTTTTTGGACAGTCAGGGTTTGTGGGTACACCCTCTAACTCGGTACCCACTCTGCTCCTCCAACCAATATGTAACTCATACTTGTATGACCTCCAATACTCTCCTAGATCACTCAACCTAGAATCTTTGTAAGCTTCACCGTTTGGAAAGTTAAATCGACTCTGCAATGAAAATGTTATGTCATATAAATACATTACTAATATAAATATAAATTTATAAAATTTATGTACCCATATCTGCGCCCATGCCCTATCCTTGATGTCGGCACTGATATGTCTCCATGAGACCGGTTACACCGGAATGATAACATGATATTTGGATAAATTAACCATGAAACTTCTACACTCCTTAGCATTTTTACCTACCATTTGATTTTGAGGATTGTAATCCACCATAATCTGATTTTCGCGATTCCAGGCATCCCGTATTCGAGTGCTCCCACGTCGCCTACTAGAAGCTCCCACTAAATATCAGAAGAGGTGAAAAGAGAAGTGTTAAGTGACAATACAATAAGACAAAAGTGAAATGCGTTAATTTGAAACATTTATAATAAAAAAACCTGATGCAGGCTCCTGAATAGGCTGTGAGGCATCCGTGGACTGTGCTGGATCAGTATCCTCCGAAGGAAGTATCTGTTCCACAGCATGCTCCAGCTGATCTTCATGAACAGGAGTAGAAACTGAAGGAACAGACTCAATATGTGTATGATTGATGGTAGGAAAAGGAGGTGGCGTAGACATGTCAGAATATGTGTTGTAGGTCTGGGGATACATGAATGGATATGGAAATTGTGGGGGTGAGAACATCGGTCGAGTCGGCATGGACATGGAATGGGAAAAAGAGGGTAAATGGGATGATGACGACAGTATGTATCGGAACATCCCAGGGGTCTCAAGCGTAGGGAGGACATGTGTGGTAGATGGGATGTCCACTGATGGGTCAGTGTGGGGAGTGGTAAGATGGGAGCTCCGCCTAGGTCTAGGAGGATCCTTGCTCGGTCCCATACTAGGAAGAGGAATCTCTGAAGTTATATATCCCTAAAATAAATTTGATCAAAAATATGAACTTCATATTATATGTAATGCGGAAGATAAATATTAGAATTATTATACTCACTGAAGACAACTCACTCTCACGTCTAACAGGATCAACATCAAATAATCTTTTCTTGCGAGCTTCTGTAGTTTTCTTCATTATCTGTATAAGAATGAAATAAATATTTTTTAGCAAAAATTTTTACAAATCATACATACAACATAGAATCCAAAGAAGACAAAAAATGTCATAACATATTTCAGTAATGATAATTTACAACGAAGTATACAATTTTTAAAACCACATTTTAAACCCAGTTTTCTGAATTGAAATAAATATAATTAAATGAAACGAAACCAAACAATACTAAAAAAGACATATCATTCCAAACTAAAACTAAATTATAGTAATTACATTATTACCAACCTGAGAAACTCACGTCAATGTAAACTTAATGAACTCTGAATATATATGGTTGCTTTTATATATTACCCTCTACTACCTCAGGTTCAACATCATCTCTCACAATGGGACAATTTGTGTCATCAAATACTATATTTTAGCTAACATCAATGGGGGCGTCAATGGTGACAATTTCATCCCCAGCATCATGAAAAATATGTCTTGGGATTACTTCATTAATGACACCATAATCAGGTTTCAGATGATCTTTCACATAAAACACTTGTTTTTCCATTGATGCCAAAATGTATGGTTCATCAGTATGCAGGAATCGACTCATGTCAATAACTCTAAATCCTCAATCATGAATAAATGTACCATGTCGCGTCATTGAATCAAACCATTTACATTTCATCATTGTGACTTGACCTTGAGAGTGGTGATCCAATAACAATATTTTCTCAACCAGCCCATAATAATACACATCTTCATATTGATGTCGACTATCTGATGCACCGGCATAACAATCTATTCTAGCAGGTAACATAATGCCATCATGTCATGTTCTCATTTTCACGGCTTTATCAGTTGTAACAAATTTATATCCATTGATTATTAAATATTTGCAGTCACGAACCAATGAATTGGGACCAAAATCCAACGCTCTTAATTCATGTGAAATGATGTCAGTAGGTAAACTCAATACCTGAAATACATATGAGTACTATAATAAAATATATATCTATATTGTATGGTATATAATGTAATGGTCATACCTTTTATTTCAATCAAGCTAGGAACTCTTGGCTATGCATAGCCTCTCTCCTTCTCAACGGCAAAGACCGGTGAACTCTACATATAATTTGTTTATGTTCTCAACATAAAATGACAATAAAAGTATAAGTTATATGTGATATGATATCATATGAGATAACATATATATTCAAATTACTTACTTGATATAGGCATCGAACATACCATAATTTAACAAGACTGTTCGATGTGGCATATTCTGCTCTTCAAAGCTCAATGTAACCAATGCATATGACCCGACAATTCCACCTATTTGGGGAAGAGATGGAAACGAGGGCTGAATTTCCTCATACTGCTCATCTTCATTTCTCATTGGTCGATTATGTCTTGTGATCACATCAGACAAATACATTGAACAAAAATCCATACACTCTTGGTCCAGATAACTCCTCACAATGGATCCTTCAGGATAATTCTTATTTCGGACATATGATTTCAAAGTGCACATATTTATTTCAGTGGGATACATCCACCGAAAAGCGGATGGTCCCCCAAGAAGTGTCTCAGTTGGAAGATGAACTGTTAAATGCAACATGCAAGTGAAAAAATGATGGAGGAAATTTTTTTTCCAACTCACAGAGAATTAACGGAGCCTCTTTCTACATTTTTTTCAACAATGATTTGGTTAACCTTTTAGCAAAAAGGTATCTAAAAAAATGACACAACCGAATCACTGACACTCTTACATTATTTGATAGCAAATGGAGAATTGCTATTGGAATCAATTCATGAATCAGGATGTGATAATCATGTGTTTTTAGGGATTTCAATTTCAAATGTCTTCTGTTGACTCGTTTAGATATGTAAATGGAATAGGCATCTGGAACCTTTATATTCTCTAATATTGCCAGAAATTGATCTTTCTCTGCCGGTGTCATCACATAAGAAGCACAGGGAACTTTCCATTTTTTTCACCGATACAAACAAGATGTAGTTCTGGTCGAATACCCCAATCCAATAAATCCCGACGAGATCGGAGGTCATCATTGGTCTTCCCCTTAATATTCAAAATAATTGCAAGAAAAATTTCACATATTCTTTTCTCAATATTCATTATGTCTAAAAAATGACGTAACAAATTAGTAGACCAATGTGGAATCACAAAAAAAATTACTTCTCTTTTTCCAATTGTAAGTTACTTCAGTATCATCATTCTTCCTCTTTCGAGATTTCAACTGACCTTTCCCTAATGAAAAGCTAAAATCTTTCAATTCATAAAGCACATCACTTCCTGACATACGTTTAGGTGGTTCTTCAGTGTCAACATTATTATCAAACCTCTGACGATTCTTCTTGTATTGATGATCCATTGGCAAGAATCGGCGATGCCCCCATGAAACTAAAACTAAGACGATATTTAAGCCTTCTCGATCGTGTATTATTCATAAAAATGGGACATGATAGTTCCTTTTGTGCTCCACCCAGACATCATTGCATAGGCAGGGAAATCATTAATGGTCCATAGAAGGGCAGCACGCATCTGAAACATATTCTTTGAAGAAGCATCAAATGTCTGCACACCTAAATCCCAAAGTTGATTCAACTCTTTTATTAAAGGCTACAAGTAGACATCTATATCATTACCAGGATCCAAAGGTCTAGATATCAGTATACTCAAGAAAGTTAAAGGTTTTTTCATACACATCCATGGAGGAAGATTATAAACATGAATAAAAATCGGCCACGTGCTATGAGCAGTAAGCATATGACCAAACGGATTAAAACCATCACATGATAGGCCCAATCTGACATTACGCACGTCAGCTGCAAAATCAGGATGTTGTGCATCAAATGTCTGCCATGCTAATCCATCTGCAGGATGGACCAACTCCTCATTACCTTTAATTCTCTCAACATCATGCCATCACATATTAACTGAGATTTCTGGAGACATGAATAGATTTTTGAAGTCTGGGTATCAATGGAAAGTGCCACATGACTTTCTGTGGAACACGAGATGATGTTCCATCTGCATTTGTCTTCCATCGAGATGTACCACATTCTTTACAGTCATTACGGTCATCTGTTTCCTCTAAATATAAACTACAATCTTTCAGACAAGCATAAACTTTATTAGTAGCAAATCCAAGCTGCTTAATTAACATCCATGCCATGTAATGATTGGAGGGAATATCTGAACAATCAGGAAGCAAGTCTTTCAAAAATGTAAGAATATAATCAATGGCGGTATTAGAAATATCATACATAGTTTTTCCATGATATAACCATATTAAAAATTCTAACTTGGTCATTTTAGTACATTCTTGATATACTGGAGTTCTGGCATCATCCAAAAAAAATTTCACACTCTCAACATCATCATCTTCAACATTTTCCTCATGTGTACTGATATCATTGTCTTCTTTCACCGGCATGTTATCTCTCTCAGAATGATGCACATATGGAAACCGATCAAATATCAAATTCTTCATGTCACTTCATTCATTTTGTTTATGAACAGTCGAATATTGACTCGTCTCTCCATGGTGAAACCAAACATTATAGTTAGCTTGAAATCCAAATTTCGTTAAATGGTAAAAAACTTCTTCTCATCTTAACCATGGTCTTCCAACACAATTATAGCAGGGACAATGTATACATCCTCCATCTAACGCATTGTTAAATGACAAATCTAAAAAATTCTCCAAATTACTTTGAAACTTGGCTGAAATATGATCGGTATGATACATACAGCTTCTATCCATTCTATAACAAGGAAAAAAAATTATCATTCAATCAACAATGTAAATCATATTAAAAAATTCATTACAACCAATTTTAGTATTAAATTAATCAATGCATATTAGTAGCTAGAAAAATATATTTAATGACAAGAGGAGTCCATGATTGAATAAGTATCAATAGTAATAATGATCAGGATAAACCATCTTTCCATATTTATTTTCCATGTAAATCTAGAAAGGATCACATTGGATATAATTGTAAATCCTAAACCTGGATAAGAAATCCGAGATCTATTTCCTTTACAAGGATAAAAAATAATATCTAGCAATAATAAGAATAACAACAAACAAATGATAGATTATATTTAAATCTCAAGGACAGATTAAATTCTATGTAAATGGTTTGGTTGATTGGCTTAAAAAATCATGCTCTAAACCATTACATGTTTTTCAATTCACCATTAAATATAACATTGAAATGTTACGTTAATACATAGTAAAAAACTTTAAATTTTAAAAAAAATATTTAACTAATTGTTTTTCATAATTTATGGAACATACATTATCAAGATGTGAAGATGATTTCCATGTGATACTGGTCATAAAATTTAGTATGTTAATTATGAATCATTCCATGATTGGTTTAAGAATTATGTATGTACTCATATAATTATGTTAAAAATAAATTATAAATGGTATTTTCATATAAAGCACTATATATGATCATAATGTGTCTTATATAGTCTAGCATGCTTAAACAATTAATTGAGCATGATTTTCCAAATGCATTCAACTAAAATGTTATTGTACCACTCAATAAAATAATGAATTATTTATTTTGAAATACAAATGACTGTTAATTTCTCATTATTTAGGTTGTTCAAAATAGGTCAATACAATACAATAAAATTTTGGAGTTTGTTTTAGCTTGGTGTTTAGTGAAAAGTAAGATATCAAAGTGAAAAAAATTTATACATAGAAAAAAATATTGGTGTGTTAAAATGAATATTATATTATTCCTCCCTATGTGTAATGATCATTATTGGTTTGAAAATCTATTCTCTTAGGATGGTATGAGCTTGGTCTTCCTGGTTTCGCATCGGATGGTTTGCAACAGGTGATGACCACATGGAACAGCCCCAAGAGATGATTTAGATCATTCAGTTCATCTATGCAGAGTTTTTTGGATTTGGTCATTTGAGAGGGTATGGCATTAGCCATCAGATCAAGACTGTGCTTTGACACATGACGCTTGCTTGTTGAATCACTTTGCAATGGTGGATAGCTTCATCACATTCAAATGTTGGGGATGGGCGGTTTTTATGTTGTCAATCTGGTTTTATTTTCCTTGACCCTTAGGGAATTATTTGTCCCAATTCATGATGTCTTTGGGTTTTCCCATTCATCCCTTAAAATGCAGTCTTATCTTAATAAAAATTTGAAGGCCTTCAGGCCATTGGAGGAGGTATGAGCTCGGTCAAGTGTCTTTTGAGTCATCTATTTATCGAACATTTTTTCCACACATTGTTAGTTTTTCGTAATAGTCACCCTCTTCTTCTGGAATGTGTAAAGTTTAAATCTGCCACCTATGTTGGGGCCTTCTCTAATATCATCTATCTATAATCAATTGTGCTCTTTAGAATGTCATTGAAGACAAATCAGCCTTAAACAGTGTGGATCAATCTCTTATAAAAAGAATAATATACATGATGGTCTGTGAGGTTGACCTCAAGAGGTTTCTCAGGTTTTTGTATCTTGATTATGTTATTTTCCATGTATCTAAGGAAATAATTGTAAAACTTCTCCTTTAATAAGTGATACACTTTGTCCATCCGTTCCTCAAGTCATGGGTGACCTAGATCACTTTTTTCTTCCATTCAAGGGAGAATTTGTTGTTAATGCCACTCAATGGGAGGTGTCATGTTATTTAGGGCCTTCCTAGGTGCTTGAATTGGAACTACTACTGTTTTTAGGGTAAGAGAAGCATTATCTACCTTACTAGTCCTTTTTCCCTATGTCATGGGTGTCGGCCAAGATTTGGCCTAGGTTTTTTAAATGGAATCTTCTAAGCGTTGTGTTTTCTCTAAAAACTCATAGAATCATCCTAGAAAATTCATCAAGATAAAAGGTGTTCATAGCTCATCCTAAATATTCCCATCACAAATTTCTATCCATTTCTTTTTTATAAAGGTATTCTTGATTGAATATGTTAAACTTTTCCATCTAGCGATGAAGTAAGAAACTCTATCACATTCACATTGTTTTCAATATGTGGGGTCAAAAATCATTATTTTTATTAACATGGTGTTTAAATGATCTAGGAATTGATAAAGAATAAATTTACATTCCATAATGGATCCTACCGAAAGGTTGTTTTACTAAAAATAAGTTTGGTCCTACCAAATTACATACAAAAACATCTTAGTTTTGTTTACTCCTATAGATCTTAGGGGCTCATCATAAAGTCTCTTTTGGACATGAAGTGTGTGAGATGTAATTTTGGATCTCCCAAAAAATCAAGGCTTTAAAATATAGTATTGTAAAAATTGGATAGGTTAAAGGTTTTATCCACACATTTGGGATATAACTTATTTTTGGGTTGTATGGGGGTGTTCCTCCCATCAATGGATTCCATTTTGGAATCCAATGATTCAGTGGTGTTGAGGAGTTCTTGAGGTATTATTGTCTATTCCACCTTCTAACTATAGGTATTGGGAAAGTGTTAATGAGGTGGCCCCACCTTCATATCTCATTGATTCTCAATCTATGCTAAGACTGAATGATCGCTCTAATGGGGAAGATATTGTCACCATAGTAGAGGATAGTCGTAATAATTCAAAACTTCTTCATTTATGTAAATCAATTTCTTGGATCTATACCCAACCTAAAATTAAAATTACACTGTTTAATGCATATTATCCCTATCCTGATGTATGTGATGAGAGTGTTTTGTCTTTTTTTGAAGACGATAGCCAGCAGAAATATTGTCCCTGATAGTTCCTCATCGATATATCTGAGATTCTATATCACATTCTCTTATTATGCTAGTAGTTCCTCTATAGAGGTAATTTCAGTTCCCCTAGGTAGTGATTAGTATGTATCCACACATTTCCCTTTATCCTAGGCAGATTTCCATCGAGGAGAGGTAAATTCCTCATTCGTAGGTGCCATTTTCAACATATTTCTCTGATTACGTGTATGTGTAGCCTTAGTTTGTTCATCCACATCACCTACCCCTAAAAGAATAGTTTCCAAATCATTCCTCTATATTTTTAAATCTTGGTTGACATCAATTTTTATATTAATTATGATTATGTTCACTAAGGTGTATCAAGTAGTGGGATTTACCCCATCACTCTCCACGCAAAAGGTAAATTATCCACTGTTTACTCCTACTTTGAGGGTTGCATTTCGGTCATTTATCTGACCCCTAGTCATATTAGTCCATTTTGTCTTATGAAACTTATGTTTTTTAACTTCCATTATCATAAATTCCCTCTACCTTGGTCTATGAATAGTGACCATAAGGGAATTTCCAATCATACTTGTCGAGCAGACCCAAAATGAAAGAGGTGTATCTCATAGTGGGAGGAATGATTGGGATGTTGAACATTGATAACTATCTTCAAAACTAGAGAAGATTAATTCCTTTAGGGATGATAATAATGATAAAAATTACCTTGGACCTATAGAATGGGAATGATTTGGAGCTGTTGTTGGCACTTTTTGATCCCATTTTTGAGGATATACGGAATCCAATCAAGGATTTTATGGATCCTAAGATGGAAATTGAGATATAAATTCCCCCATACCTAGATGTTGGTGTTGATATAGAGCCACCACTGATTTCTCTAGGACATAAGGAATCCAATCAAGGATTTTATAACATAAGATGAGTGAATTGTTGTCTCATTTCACACATATTACTACATCATGTATGGATCAAAAAATTTCTGATCTATCATTATCTATAACCCCATTTTTAGGTCTTCCATCGCCCCTGAAATTCAATCTTATAAGAGAATATTTTCTTATTCCACACCTTCCTATTGATTGAGAACCATTTACAACTTAACATTCCACATAGAGAGTACCACACCAGTATCTCCATCCTATAACTAACATACATTTTCATATATTTTAATTTTTATCATTAATTATAATATATTTATTTGTCTTGTTATTAATTTATGAAGATATGTATTCAGACATGAGGACTGTTAGCATGCATTATATATACAAGTTGATATTTATGATAACCCCAACTCTATCATAAATAATTCCAAATTTTAATAATCTATAGATATCTATGTGACACTTAAATCAACCAGTATCTACAACTTCAAATCCTAGAGGTTAATCATTACACATGCTATCCTCTATAATCAACCCGGAATCATCGATATCCTCCCATAACATTAATGGAGCATCACATGTAAAATTACCTTGTTTAAGAGATGTCGAGGCAGAGGCGAAGGCCAGGGGGTCCAGGTCAGGATATGGGATGCGGAGCCGGGAGGCGGAGCAGGGACACAGACCCGGGACTCGGAGCCGGGACATGGAGCCGGGACGCGGAGCCGGGAGGCGGAGGACGGGGAGGGGAGTCGGAGAGGGGAGTAGAGGGTCGAGAGGCGGTGGTCGGGGAGGGGAGGACAGGGCCGGGAGTAAGGGTCGGGGAGGTAGGGTTGAATGGGGGGAGCACCGAGTGAGGAGGAGCCCGAGGAGGAGCCCGATACTTCGGGTACTATGCTGTTTTAATACCCATGTTTTTAATAAAACCATGGGTAAAGATATGTAAAAACAACCTATTCCCACGGTTTATAAAACCGTGGGTATATATGTGTGGGGATAGACCCCATTCCCAGTAGTGTGATAGTCCAAGTGTCAATGGGAAGGATGTAACGTGATGTGCTAGCCCATGTTTCTATGGGTGGGATGTGATGTGATGTGATGTGATGTTTAAATTAAGAGGCATTAGTGCTAGCAAATTATTTTTTTGGGTGTGAGAGTGTAAGAGCAGTGGGAAATATGTGTGGGGTAGCATATCATCGATATACATCATATAATATTATAATACTTTGATGTGTTATATGGTGAGCGACCTATGGTGAGAATGAGGGTTAGTTTGATGACATATTTAGGTTTTTTTTATTCTAATGTTCCATATAGATTATATTGTTTTCTCATTTAACATATTCATAAGAAAGTTCAGTTTTCCTATAAAGTATATTTGTATTATCACCATGTGTATATAAATCTATTTTCAGGTTTTTAGGAAACCTTAGTGGAACATTCTATACATTACTAGCATAGTACTTTGGAGTTGTTGTTGTAATATTGGTTTATCAATTGTTTGGGTTCCATTTGTATAATTTTATCAGTATCTCCATTATTTATACAATCGTTTAGGGTTAAATATTGGGTTTAAATTTTGTATATGCAATTGAGTTTCTATTATTTAATTTATCATGTCCCTTGACCCTATTTATTAATGAATGTAACACCTCCCATTTCAAGATACTTTTATACCCTCATTGGTTGTCTCCATCCTAGGACCGACATGTGGTGGGATTTGATGGTCATTATTTCTATCTCCTTATTGAGGTATCTTTTGAGGTACAGGGTAATAACACTTATAAACAAATATTTTATATCTAACTCAATATCCTTGTATATAATTTATTCTTTATTAATGATATTATACCAATGATACCATCCACGTTATTTCTCAATATTTCTTTTAAAATGTTCGACATTTTTAAGGAATAATCCATAACTACCTCTATCTTGAATAATAATAAATTGTGTATAAATATGATTTATATTTAGTTAATTTTCCTCTATGTGTAGTATATATTTACTTACTATAATTTATGGAGGCTCAACTATATTCCAGAAATTGATTGATTGGGTTAATTATTGATTGACTTGTATATCCTTAATCAATACGATGTAAAAATCATTAACTCTATTATCTTGGTTGATGGTAATTTTGAAATAATATAACTAAAATAATTATGAAATAACATTATATTCCTAGGGGTTATCATGTTATTATTATTTATAGAATTATTAATATTTTTCTATAACCAAATACATTTGAATGATATGAATACCATTTAATGATAGTGGGCATTGTATGGTTTGATGAATAATTACCATTTTAGATTTTTGGGTTTTTTATTTATTGATGAATGATTTATCTCATGGGGTACAATTAAGTATGGATTAATGATATGTGTAATCACACATCACCCTCAAAATTATTGATTAAAATTTAAAATTTCTTGATATATGTATAAAATATTATAGTTATGTTTTCACAAAATCATGCGTGAAATTGTGTTGCATAAGAAGGTTATTAATATTTGACCCCAATTATGTTGTATCATAATCATGGGTGAAAGTGTGTGAATTTCAATGTTAATGGTTCCTTACACAGATGGTTCTACAAAAATTCTATATGAATTCCTTGTTTATATGATATGAAGCATTATTATGATGTTTTATTAGGTCATTTTATGACTTATTCAATGTTTTATTTTCTACTATTCTTTGGGTATAAATTTCATATACATCTTGATTATACCCATAAGTTCATTTTATGATCACTTGTGATTATTGATTGTTATCACTTCTGTTCCCCCTTACTGGGCATATGAGATCATCCTTTATTATGTTAATTTTTCCTTGGGTTATGATGATAAGAAATGTCTGAACTATATAAAAGATTATATTATTTGGAGAATTATTGGGAGATGATAACGAGATGTTCTAGATAAAGAAGCTAATGATTTAGTCAAAAAATTACTCTTAATTGGAAAATACATGGATTTTATAAGTTAATACCATTTCTTAATTCTCAAATACACTAAACCTTAATAGTTTTGGGAATTTATATTCCTTAATATTGTCCTTACATTATTTAATTGAATTTTCCACCAATATGAATCACTGTAATTCAACTCTAATTAATATATAATGCTTGATAATTTCTCTAAAATATTTTATAAGACCAGTAAGTAGGAATATTTAGGCTTATATAAATTCACAAAGAATATTTCAACGTATACCAAACAAAGAATACCATAAGATGCAAATAATGTCTAGTGGAAAAATCAAGGATAGTATTCCATGTTTAATTAGAATTTTATTATAAAAATATAACATGGTTTTCTAAGAAGTATATGTCATAAAAAATAAAGATATAATTTTTTTAAATAAATATGAAATAACAAGATTTTTTAAACAATTTATGTGAGAAGATATTAATGTCTACAAGAAAAATAAAAATTTAAAAATAAACAACAAACAAAAATATGACTACTGTAGGGAATAGTTTACTAGATAATGCATGTGGAAAATCCTAGAATGATGACCCTGAGACTAAAATGTTTATAAATATTTGGCAACCTCTATTGAAAATGGTACAAAATATAGATAAATAAAATATAAATTAATAACTTAATGAAATTATGTAATTCAACTAACTGAAATAAAATATAATTAGAGGATTTCAAGTGGTGATGACCCAATAAATCATGAAAATATCATTGGAATGTTCTAGAATATTGGCTATATCTAACATGATTTGATGGCCACACAACCATCTCAATAGAATATTCTAGTGATTATTTAAAAGGTATGTGAAGATTCATATTAACTAATAGCTAACATAATAATTATAAATACATAAAATTAATTCATTAAAAGGTCAATGTAAACATTTGACCTACCATGAATAATACATGATACATTGAAAAAAAAATTCATGATTTTTTTATCTATATTATTAGTAGGAATGAAAAAAATTTCTTCCATAATATGTACCTCTCATCTTCTATTCCATAATTTAAGATTTAAAAACTCAACCTTATTTCTATATTACTTGTATGTTTTTATGTAGGAAAATAATGTTAATGGATTATTGTGGAGGAAAATAGAAAATGTGATATTGTTGGGAAACCTATTCAAGACATTGGGTAGTAACCCTCATGTATGTGATCATAAAATATAGTATTTACTAGAACTACTAGTAATTTTTTTTAACTTTTTTAAGTAATGGAATATAACCCTTGGTGGTATTTTTTTAATCTTCCAAAATATTCAATATTTGGAATTTTAGATTTATGCTATGGACTAGAATTTGAAATTTAGTTCTTATAATAACATTTTCTCCCATAATTAAACTAAAAAAATGAATCATTTATTTAAGGGGACATGGTGAGTTAATAATTTAATGAAAATTATGATTTTTTGGAAATTTTAAAATTTATATCTAATAGAAAACTAGAATATAGTTTTTTTTATCTTCTTATGAGTGTGTTTTAATATGTATGTGCTTTCATGATAAAAATTTTCATTAAAATATTTGAAACAGTTGATATCATCCTGAAAACATCTAAATTGTCCCTAAAATAGAATTATTGATTTTGTATCTTATTATTCATATTATATATTACCTTCTTGAATATATTTTACCCTTTTATTTTCTATATATATATTTAATCATGTAGATGTATAATAGAGAATTTTAGATAATATTACCCATGGTAATTGATTACATCATCTCAAATGTGCATTTTATTTATTTTCAATAAGGGGGAGAGACATCAAATGAATGGACATAATGAAATTAATTTTTATGAATTGGTGTATAAATTGACTCTAATGGTGAATATTATTAACCATGTTATATGTTTGTTCTCTTATTTATAATTTCACGAGTGGATATAGGAAGGATAACATCAATATGAGTATTGAGGTGTAATTTCATGAAAGTATGGAGTAAAATATATGAATATGGATGAGAATAATTAATATCAAGATCATTTTGTTATCCCAAGTTTTTCCATGAAAACGAATGATACCTTGAGAAATTACTCAGATATTATATACCATAATAATATTTTTTATGTGGTAATGGAATGGAATATTTTTTTCTTCAAACATATGTAAAATTATATGATAAATACATTGGTGACACATGGATATTCATTCATTAGTAAAATATTTTATATTGATGAATTTTAAATCAAACATTATTATTCAAATAAAATAGCGCTTGAAAAATATCATAAATGATAGTGGATGTTTTTCCTTAGTATTATATGTATAAATCCTCTTAATGATGATTTCATTAAAAGGGGAGTTTTGTGGGGTTTTATAATGTTTTTTATTTTTTAGATTTATGATGTAATTGGGAATAGTAGAGAAAACACTATTGATTCCTTAAAATTATCACATTATGTTTGCCAATATTATATAAATGTTAACTTATTATTTTCCAATAGTTAATTTTATGTTTTGGTCACAAATGCTATATCTAATTAATATATGGACTATTTATATACCACATATCCTTGAAACTATATTATAGTAATTATTATATATGGTTAACATTTATTCCGACTATTTTTAGATAAATTAAATAATTTTTTATTCCATATTGATGAAATATATAAATTCAATACTAAATCTAAAAAATTTAAATATCTGCGATTTTCAATACAATATATGTTTTCATAAGGCATTTGATTATTTGAGTCTTTTTTTTCTCAAAGTATATTCCATAAAAAATAAAAACAATACAGCAATTCTCTTGTGAATTCTATAAGACTTCTAGATCATCTTTACACTCTTTGGAATTTCAAAGGACTTTGTTAAAAAATTCAATAAACATTGATATTTTAAAATAATTAAGTCATAAAAAATAATAATTATTTTCTTTCCCACATGACTATTCAGTTAGTTAAATATAGAATAACCCTTCACAAGAATTCCATTTCATAAAAATATTTATCATTATTCCAAGAATATTGAAAATTCATTAGAATAATAAAAAATAATATTTGTTAAATGGAATCATAATATATCAATGGTATACATTTGTTACAATTTTTGGAGCTCAATAATAAATAAAAGTAAAAAATAATCAAAAAATGAGATATAAAAAATGTATACATTTACATTTAATAATAATTTTAAAAGAAAAGATCTCCCATTATGGTACATAAAAATATATAATTCCCATATAAAGACAAAATTTTTGAATATATCAGAACTTTAAGAGATTGAATTAGATGATTCTATTCTAATATTAATTTCATAATTAGCATGATTATTTATATAATTTTAAATCTCATGATCATTACTATGAAGATTTTATTATAAGAATAAGAATATATATAGTTGTGGTTTATGGGACAATTGGATGAAAATGTACTTTTACATTTGGATAATGATTCACTATGATTATTGGTGCAACATTAAAACTATTTTATTTATAATTGTTGTGAAGTTTCCTTAATTACAAGAATTCAGAGGTCAAACATGGGGAATAATTCATGACAACGTAAATTAAATCATAAAAAATAAATTTTCATTAGATTTGTGGAATATTTGGAAAATAATAAATATTGAGTAACATGGAATTTTCAATTAATATGCGTGAAAAATATTAAATGATAATTAATTAAGGAATATATTGTTTAAACTATAGAAAATTTCAATAGGAAAATATGGTCTGAATATTATGGATATTGTTTCTATGCATAATATATATATATCTGTATGAGTTGAAGTGAAAATTTTAATGAGGTAATTGTACCATAGCTAATATATTTCATATTCTGTGAGACTAATATATAATTATTTCTGACACTTTCGTCGGGGCATGCGTGTCTTCCAGTTCAAGGATGGTGATGACATTTGTTGCACTGCATTCTCGTGTTCCAATGGTGGGAGCCATCTATTCCTTGTTCATGGTCATTTTCTCCTTGAACGAACGAGATGATGTGATGTCGGTTCTTTATTCCACGGATTCCTACTCAAAACTTGTCTCGAAGTCTGGGTCTCCCTATAGACTTAAGATGTTGTTCGTGAAACTCTCCCCAGTGCCATATCCTCAGGGAAACTAGTTCATTGCACTGATTCTATTAAGAAATACCAGGGGGGTTGGTCAGATCTGTAACCTTTGGTCAAGGGAGTAGTCACGTTTGACATCACTGGAATGACTTGACACTGGAACACTAGCACGTCAGTGTTCTTCCCCATATTATAGGTCTTCTTGAGGTCACGTAATCACGAGGCATCCCACGTAGAATGCATGGAATTACATGCCATAGGCATGTATCTAAGGTTTTCCTCAAATTACTATGATTCACATTGGGTATTCCATAGGATTATCATACTGTCGAGGCCAATTAGAAGGATCAGAACACTGACTAGAGTGGATCAGATGGGCTTGACCCTTGGATGAAATATTAATGCTAGGAGGTTAATTGGCATGATATCACCATGAAGTGGTGGCCCTTAAAATAATTTGGATTGATGATTGTTGGTTTAATGATGTTGATGGAGAATGAGATAGAGTTGACTTGAGGGCAAAGTTAATGATGAGCTTGAGCCTCGAAGAAACCTCCTACATATCCCGGTGGTAGGGAATCAATGTATGTGTAGTTCGTGATGCGATGGGAGATCTAAGGAGGTGACCTGTATCGATGGGACCTGAATGTAGAGGAACCTCAAGGATGGGGCATGAAATTTGGGTGCGTGTGAAGGATAGGGACCCGATGACATGCTCAGTCTTACTCATGATTAGCAACCTAAGAGTTGTTCGGACGCCACGGGGACAATCTAATGATATGGGTCTCAACAGAATGGACAATAACATCATATCGCTGGGAATATATTGATAATGACTTACCGTTTATATGGAATCTCAAAGGCTTACCGCTATATGGGTCACAACGGATTACCACTGTATGAGGTCACAACGACTAACAAATGGATGGTGGATGCAATTTAAAATCATGAAGAATGAAAATGGGGCATGTTGTTTAACGTCATGTGGGATGTATGTGGTCCGAAAAGAAGTGGGGTCGGAACCAATGGTAGTTGGTCTTGAACCTCGGGGAGGCTTCCTACATACCTACCCCTGGAAAGGATCAAAGTCCACGTTTGTTCGGGATGAGTGGGAACTATCATGAAGATGGTCAAGACCAGTGGGTGTTGGGAATGATCCTTTAGAGGGCTTGCTACTTACCTTGGTTTGGAAAGGATCGATGTCCACGTAGTTCGTGAGGAGTGATTGGTGAATCGACGTGAAGATGGTCGGGATTGATAGGTGTTGGGCTTGAACCTCGGGGAGGCTTCCTACATACCTTACCTTGGCAATGATCAGAGTCCACATAGTTTAGGATGGATGTGGGGCTTACACTCTAGGATGCCCACAGAGGATGTCATGGTTTGTTCTTGATCTAAGCCCACGTCAGTCACGCTTGGTGTGAAAATCAACAGGCAACAAATACGTGACGATCACGTCATGGAAGGTGCGCCCATGGGAAGTGGAATGGGGGATTACACATAGTTAATGGACCAAAAAGAAAACAGTGGATTATTTGTGGTTCATAGCCCAAAAAGAAAATAGGGGCTTACACATGGTTAGTAGCTCAAAGAGGATATAAGGGCTTACGCATGGTTAACAGCCCAAGGTGATGTAGATTGGGACATACTCTAGGATGGAGGCCCATGTGATGACAGAGTCTAATGAGAGAGAGACAGGTTAATGAAGGTCATGATGCCCATTATTCCTATGATCTATGGAACAGATGAAGATAGGAGGAGCAAGGGTGTTGCCTTCTAAATGAATAACTACGATCTTACACCCAGGTGGTTTTCCTACCCGCATGGAAAAACAGAACTCTAATAAAAAAATATCATTCCATTTGAGGAATGATTTCACTCCCGTAGTGACTAGTGGGCATGATGAATGGTAAAGGTGTGGCCCACGTGTATGATTCAAGGTGTGGGTTCACTGTTTAACATCATATGCTGAGGATGATAGTGCTTGGCAGTTTAACGTCATGCAACCTGGACAATGTGGGTTCACTCCACACCCCTAGGACATACATAACTGATATCTCCCGCACCTTGGGAAAGGGATGACATCAGCAATGCCATGGTGATGGAGTGTTATGGAGTGATCCATTTAGGGGTCCATATTAGAATGGCTATGCGAATCATCAATAGCCGTTAATGTGCCTATGCGAAGAAGCATGAGGCGAAGCAAAGAAATGTGAAGTACTACCCAAGGTACATTCAAATCACTTTGTGAAAACCTGAAGGGTCGCATAGGAAAATGAGTTTTCGAGAAATGTGGTTCATAGGTTGAATCTTGGTGAAGCTCTGGTGCTCTATGAATTGGAGGGGCTTCATGAAGGGATGTTCTTTCCGAAGTCAAGTGGCCTAGCCTAGGCATAGGGCATAGTTTCATATGGATGGTGATTCGTGATGTGGGAAGGAATTTGTGGAGAAATTCCTCTCGATGAAACGGTACCATGTGAAGTGTAATATAGAAAAGAAATGTGCCAAGTGAAGTATAGTGACCCTAACATAAAATGTCGGTCACTTGTGCTTGAAGGGAACTTTCCAGAGCACAACTACTCCATTAAGACCCGAGTCCCTTTGGGGATCTCCTTTCTTCACAGAGGCCCATGGGCTCTGTAATAGGGAATCCCTCTTGGAATAGGGGTGGAATTCATGCAATGGGGAAGGAAATTTTCAATTAAAAAGTACCTTGAAATGATTATGGTTCGCAGAGCCAAAAATGCTTCATGATTTTGGGAGCTCATAAGGAGAAAGATCAGAGGATCCATCCTTTGGGATCGAGGGGAGCCTTGTATTTATAGGAAAGAGGACCCAAGAAGTAGAACTCACATGGAATGAAGACGAAGCATGCTCTGCGGTGGGTTTGCAACTGTCCAAGGGGTTCACGGAGCATCCCGTCTCATTGTTCTGCGGCAGGTTTGCAAACATCAAATGAATTCATAGTGCATACTGCCTCCTTACACCATGGAGGGTTCACGAACATCAAAGGGGTATGTGGATCATCCCACCTTCTTTCTTCATGGTGGGTTCTCTAACGTCATATTGGTTCACAGACTAACCTGCCTCATTACACTATGGTAGGTTCGTGAATGTCCAATTAGTTCGCGGATTATCTCGCCTCTTCGCTCCAAGGTATGTCCACGAAGGGGGAGATCTGTGTTGGCCGTGAGGCCATGGTGGATCCGTGAGTGGTCTTCCTGAGGCATCCCATAATGCTTTCCCATTGTTCTTTCTTTCCATAATTTTGGCTTCAACAAATTCCCCCCACCCTCGGACTTTGAGCCGAGGAGAAAAAAAGGGTCAATGTCGAAGGGTCAACCACTGAAATTCCTTGGTCAATCAAGAAGGTGACTCCCAAAGGGGGCTTTGTGAGGTAGAGTGGCACGCGTGGGAGGCACACCGCGAAGCTCACCATGAATCAGACTCTCCACGAAGCACCTGGGATCCTCACCTATAAATAGGGCCGCAGACCTCTCTTTTGTGCATTCTATTCTCCACATTTATTATTGTAGCACTCTATATTCGTGAATCTCATTGTACCCAAAGATTTCTCTCCTCAAATAGTTCCTTCTGCTTCACGACACATGGAAAGTATTTGAATTTTTGGTGGAGTGATTTGCGACTAGCATTTGATGGTCGGGTCAGGGTTCCGCAAATAGCCATTGCAAAAGGTCAACAAGAACGTAGTCTAAGAATGATCTTCGTAAACTAAACCCAAAAAATTCCAAAACATAATAACTGAATGGCTCACTAGGAAGCAGCATTGGGGGTCCCAGCAGATGCTACTAGAATGGAGGAGATGGTGAATATCTTGTGTTTAGTGGAGTTGATATGGAGCCACTCTGACCAAAATTCACTAGTGGAGATGCTGTTGGAAATCCATATGATCTATCCAAAATTTAATGGGCATCCACTGAATGGATTTGGGCTGAGGGATGATTTATTTATCCCTGGAGCAAGTAGAGATGAGCCATATTATTTGTTCCGGAGCACGTCATGTCAGCGCCAATAGTTTAGGGCGACGACGGACATGCCCAAGAAGATTTGACACATGTTATTGCTGATTTAATGTACAACCATCTGAAAAATATTGACGGGAAGGAATTAAAGCTGGAGATATCCTCCCATCTATACCAAAGGATAATGAAGGCAGCCCTGTGGAACCCGAGGAATGTATGGCCTGATGATTTGGATATACAATAGGGTGAAAACTATCCGAGGACAGGGCATGGGCCTAATGGGTAGGTTCCTCGTCTGAAGAGTTCAAGGAATAGATGAGGAGAGTGGACATGTATGTGGCAGCTTGGGCCTCCCAATTTCATATCTACCAACCAAAGTAGTATATTTTGTAGTTTTTGGGGAGGTGGTCATCGAGGACAAATTCCATCCACTGGAACTACGGGGAGGTTGGCATCAGTTAATAGAACATGCATTAGATATCAGGTTTCCCGATACTAGGGGTGGTGTATAATGAATTCTTCCTCGTTATAGGTGCATGGGAGGATCCCTATCAAATTCCACCACTGGTGATTGCATTTATGGAGTAGGTGCTGGGAGAGTATAATAAAGTAGTGAGAGACGTCCACTTCAAATGGTGTTTCCAAAAATTTTTGAACTTCCTGGAAGATAAACAGTTTTTGGTGAGGCCTCAGACTTTCCCAAAGAGGAATTAACGGGTCAAGGATCACTCATACAAGTGGATCTTGGAGCACAACTAGTGGAGAACCAAGGGATTCAGTGTTAGCAACGAGCAGCAACTGGTAGTGAGACGAGAAGCATCCATTGCGGCTGTCATCTAATGTTGGATCCTACCGGTGATGGATACAAACATTGGTGTATGAACAGGAAAATTTATCATGTCATCCATGTTGGTGATAAGATGGCAGGTGAACCTCCAAATCCTGATACTCCCCAAGCTATACAAGATGTCATGGAACATCAGTAAGGGTAAAAGGCACTGATGATATACGGACCACTACACCTCCAGTATGGGTGGATTTCAGCACATGTCTGGGGGTCTATGTATATATGAACCCCATATCCCCTCTGGGATTGAACTTTCGCCCATCCATTATTAATGTCGCAGGGATATTTCCAGCCAAGATGATTGTGCAAGCGGTACTGAACCATGTCTGGAAGGTAAAGGAATTCAACTTTATTCTATTCCTATTACCAATGGGTGCTTTCACTGATGATGGATAATGAACAATAGAGAACTTGTCCTTTCTCCTGACCTTTCTAGGTAGAGTCATGGTGGAAAGAGTAGACTATGAGACTCTATGTGCGCTGTAATCCTCAAACCAATTTTCCAGAAAATTTCTGTGTTTGCAGCAACAGACCCCACATGTCTATTTTGGGGTGCGCTACGAGGAACATCCCAGCGTGATCAGCCAGATGTGGCACATGTTCACACGGGAAGATGGAAAGATGTGGAATGAGTTGCCTCAGCCCACATCCTTCTTCATGTTGTTGAAGGAGTATTCCATGAGTTTGGAAGAAACCGACCTTGGGGAGATGCTAAAGCACCCATCCATTCGGGCCAGTGATGGTGTGCCTCCCCAACCCCAATGGTGGGGGCTAGAAGGAGCCAAGGACATCCTGCGGAGGTGGAGCTTCCCTGATGGCACAACCTGGGCTGACTGAGGGGGAGGCAGTGTCAGTGGATCTAGCAGCAGCAGCGGACCCGATGGTCCCATAAGAATAGAGTTTTCTATAGTATAATCCACCTAGAGGATTCTGTAGAATATCCACTCAGTCGTCGGGGAAGCATATGTGCCACATAAACATGTCGGAGAATGATTTTTTCCCGTAGGACTGTGACATATAGGATGTAAATAGGTAATTTCAATTCCCATCTAAGATGTGGAAAGACTTGAACCGTCTCAAGATGGACTTTCCATGAATTGGCCCTATCAGGGCTGGCTTTGCAGTATCCCAGGTGGAGGTGGAGCGATACCAGACCGAGTTGTAGGATTTTTTCCACTCTCAGGGTGCCATGCGTTCAATGAATGACTAGGTGAAGTTGTTTGTTAGATAGAGTGACCCCTCTATAGTTATAATCTATGGAACTAAGAGAGCGCTTTCCTCTATCGGATGAATCAGACGAGTCCTACTGGGAGGAAGTGTCCGGTAGAGGGAGACCATTGGATGACAGCGAAATCAGGGATCAAGGCTCATATCTTGAGTAATTTTTAGAGGTACATGAGGTAACATCCCGATCCCCTTCCACAGGGTCTATTTATACATCATTTTTAGAGGCCCATGAGGACACAGACCAGGAATGAGACTGAGAGTTCATCCTATGTAAGTCTCCTTTACACAATTCATGTTTTCCACTAATTGACCAGGCTAACGACATATGTGCTTCCCTTGGTATAAACAGTTCTTCAAATGGAATTTTCCTCCTTGGCGAGGTTGGTTAGGACTTCTGGAATCTCTTATACCAGTGGAATTCTAGTTATCGTGGAGGCGGAGATCCAAACTGACCAAGCGGCGGTGCTCTCGATCACTGGTGGAACCATAAGCATGGATAAGCCTGATATCATTGAGGAGGGATCAGACGATGAGGATCGATCATACAGTCCAGGCCCCTCCATTCATGATCTAACACTAGATGGGAACCCTGTTGATGAGTTCCTGGGAGCATTCCCCACATATGAGCCTGCCAACTAAGCCGACTGGGATGAGATGACCTCTGATTAATAGGATAGCAAAATAGTTATCTTCAATCATGGAAGAAGATCAAGTTCTTCATTGATGACACCCCCAAGTGCAATGGCTAGATGATATGGATAAACTTCATTCACGTCTATGTGAAATGTGTGATAGGGATGTGGATGCCCAGCATGCCCACATGCTTTTCTGAGATCTTATGGCGGAGAATATATGGTAGTATGACCATGTCCATGGTGTGGGATGGCAGCGGAGGAAAGTAGTGAACATCAAGTGGCTTCGGGAGACTGAAAACGAGGTCCAACAGCTGCAGGTCAGGGCAGATGAGCACTCAGCCTCCCTCAATGTGCAATCTGAGCTAATATTTCAATTGTTGGCCCAACTAGAAGAGGCTAAAGAGCTCATGATACAAGCCTCTGCTGAAATGAATGACATCCATACAAACATAGAGCAGTCCCAGATTATTCCTGATGAACTGTTTCCCCTCGCAGCCACTGAGGAGTATGATCTTAATAGGAGAGAACAAATTATATATTCCACAAGCTAAAGGGTCGAAAAGTTGTAGTGCTTTTTTTATGTGGTATACCTATCCATGGGTGGGATAGACTCTCGAGTTCTATAATGATTATAAACCCTCTAACATTCTTTAATGCTTTGATTATTTTATGTCACGACCCGTCCTCGGGGCATGTGTCGTGACTACCCCAAGCCCGCCTTCCATAGGCCAGGGGCTGGTGACTTGCACCAATGGCGTAAATCCTAATAACTGGGAAGGCATTGCCTTTATAAAAGTAACAAAACACCACAGAGTACAAGAGGAAGTAAAACAATAAGTACAAAAAGAAGTGCTGAAAAGTAAATGGGCCAGAATACAAACCCAAAAGAAAGTACAACTACAACTGAACAAAGTACAACAGAAAAAGACAACAGCTGGAGGGACAGAAGCGGCTCCTGGGTCGTCCTCCTCGGATCTACCTGAAGGGTAGGTACAGATGGCGCGGCTCCTGGATCGTCCACCACGAATCCTACCTGAAGGGTGGGTACAGATAGCCTCCACAGTGCTCTCGTCCGTCAACCTCCTCCGAGTGTCGTCTCGCCGTGAAGTCCACCTCCGGACACTGACTTGTCGTGTAGTCCACCTCCGGGTACCGTCCTATAGCATCCCGTCTTTTTATAACATAACTTTTCATTCCATTACACAGAACTGAGGATCTTTAAGGTTTAGTGTCTTGGAAACAAGGAACATAAAACATGAAACAAAAAAAACATTCTTCTTAAACACTTGAAAGGATTCTCCTCATGTTCACCCTAGGCTCATTACTGAATCTCATAACCTGGGGACATACATCAAAAGGAAGGGTGAGCAGAAGGCCCAGCAAGGGAAACAAGTGAAACATTTTACATATGAACTTGAGATACATCAATAAAGTCATGAAAAGAACTTTAATGCATGAAAATGAAATCATGAGGCATATCATAATAAAAATAAAACTTTTTCATAACTTGAAGATGTGGCTACATCATTTAACATAGAAAATCATGAACATATCACCAAGGTCCATCCCCAAGGTGTCATTTTAAAATTACCAAGGTTATTCACCAAGGTATCGTGAAAATTGTAATCTCTAGTGGTTACATCATTACCCAATGCATTGGAGCGCTATCAGGGCGCACCCTTAAATTTTCCTTTATTATCATGTGAGCCACATATATCATCATCAAATATTTCATAAATAACCCACATAGCATAAAATAAATGGGTTTCATTTCATAATCATAACGTTTTAAAAACTACTTTAAAGACATGATCTTTACGTCACTTTAAACCCACGGAAAGGGAAAGCGGGTCTCATGTATGTAAATCCCAGAATTTAAAATGGAAAATTTTGATATATATGTGAATACCCTTGTAGAAATAAGAGCATTGAGTATTCACTTTATAACATAAAATAATTTTTGAGAAAAGGGAGAGGCATTTTGAGGGGAAAATTCTGCAGCATAATGGCTAAGTTTCGGGGTTTTAGAAAACATTGAAATGAGAGGGGACATGGGTCACCCTCTCATAAATTATCCATAAAACAGTTGGGTAAAAGAATAAGAAGGACATATGGACATGGTAATGAAATTTTATGGACATACCATTTGAAATGAAAAACATGGAAGGAAAAAAAATTAGATTTCTCTTATGAAAATTCGGCATCCTTACGGCGTCACTTAACTTCAAAAGAAAATGATTTGACAAGATCAAATAGGGTCCCTCATCATATGATAATAAGAGATCAGTATGATAGATATAGAGATAATTTCCCAACATAACAAAAAGGAACTTGAAATAATTGACATGAAAGTAGAACTTCAAAACGAGAAGGGTGAAGAACCACTTAAAAATTCGGCAGCCTAACAGCGCCACTTAAAATATCAAAATGCTGAATTGAAGAGAACAAATGGGGTGTCTCATCATATGAACATAAGAGTCCAGTATGATATATATAGAGATCATAACCCAATATAACAAAAAGGAACTTGAATTAATAGACATGAAAGTAGAACTTCAAAACGAGAAGGGTGAAGAACCACTTAAAAATTCGGCAGCCTAACGGCGCCACTTAAAACTTCAAAATACTGAATTGAAGCGATCAAATGGGGTCTCTCATCATATGATCATAAAAGATCAGTATGATAATTTAGAGATCATACCCCAACATAATAAAAAGGAACATGAAAGACTTGAATGAGAATAGAACTTGAAAACGAGGAAGGTGAAAGAATCACTTAAAAATTCGGCAGCCTAACGGCGCCACTTAAACATTCTTAAAACGAATTGATTAGAGAAAGGGGGGGTCTCTCATCATATGAACATGAAATAGGAAGTAGGATGAATATAAAAGAACATCCTCCAATATAAGAACATGGAGTATAAAAGAAATGACATAAAAGAGATTACTTGAAAAGAAAGAGAGGGGTCAGATCCCTTACCTTAAAATGTAACTCTTAAACCTCAATGGTTGGGACCTTGAGGGCTTGGGGGCACCTTGGGAGGACTCCTTGGGAGGTAATGAAACCCGAAATTCGTTGGGAATGAGTGGGGAGTCGAATGGATGAGAGGAGGGCTTGGTATTTATAGGGAAAGTGAGGGGACAAGGCATTAATGGCCAAGGGACACCTCACATGTGCTTTTCTCAAACCCATGTGCTCTCCCTTGTCATTTATCATTGAGTTAGGCCACATGGGGCCCTCAAAACAATAATTCATCACCCTTGGCCGGCCAAACCTCAAAAGATCTCATGACATCATCATGACACCGTTATGATGTCATTAAACATACCGAAACCCTAAAACGGTATTTTTACTATTCACTGAAAATTCAACTTTCTCAGAAAAATCCCAAAATTTCACATTAACCAAATATCAATGCTCTGATTTCAAAAATGAAATCCATTTTAGAAAAATAATTTTCTAAATATTTTTAATTTAATTTTTAAATAAAAACACTATTCATCGAAAATTCATTTTTTTCAGAAAAAACCCCAAAAATTACCATAACATAATATCGATGCACTGAGTTCAAAAATAAAGTCATTTTTATAAAAATAATTTTCTAATTATTTTTAATTAAATTTTTAATTAAAAAACACTATTCACCCGAAAAAACTAATACTTGAATAATAATTAATGAAACCGTTATTTAACTATTTTATTGAATCACATTACTTAATCAAGGTGCCTAGATTATTTTAAAACTTTCTTTAAGTGAGATTACTAATCTAGTTGGTCATATTACTAATCCTAATCATAAAATCACTATTCATAATTTACTATTCATCAAAAATGAAGTTGATCTCATTAGACTCTAAATTTAGTACTGAACATAATTGCAGAAGACCATTTTTTGAAAATCATTACACATTTTTAATTATTTAGGGTTTACATAAACATATTTAAAATATCCTTTTTCTAAAATTCATCAAAAATATGCATACTATATTTATCCGGTCATTTCAAAATTCATAAACTTCATCATAAGACGAAATCCCAATTTTTATTTAAAACAAGGATTACACAAGGTAGTTACGTTCTCGTTACATAACCCCTTATAATACTAGCATAAGACCTAAGAGTAAGGTGTTCTAGGGTGATAGAAGCTTGGGGCGGCTCAGTCAACATTGCCCGAGTAGTAATTTCTATCAGTTTGAACTTCTCACGAAGGCGATTCCGTTCCAGCTTCACATGATGATGTTCGGCTTGGATTTGATCCAGAGCAAAGCCCAGTGGTGCTACCTCCTTCCCAAGATCTGTTAGATGGGCTTCGATCGGTCCAAGACTACTAGGTGAGGCCATCGAATCTTCTTTCTATAATAATTAACCAAGATTACTTATATTTAGAGACAATAATCAAAACATTTTGTTCACAGCGGTCATATTGACCGATGGTTTTATAATAGTCAAAACCCACTGATCTCATTTTAATTATAATCATGTTTATCAAATAAAACATTTTTGTTGAGTATAACAATAACACATAAAATTAGGAAACAAAATTTATTTAAAAAATTTCGGGTCGTTACAATCTTCCCCCCTTAAGAAATTGCGTCCTCGCAATTTTAAAATTGGGTTTTGAAATTTCATTGAAAGTCCCACATCGGAAAATGAGTCAGTAAAACTATTACTTTAAAATAAAGAAAGGGAAGTACAAAGGTCACCCGAGTTAACCCACACAAGGGTTCCATGTAGGAAAACATGGACATGGAGGAGAAAACAAAGGGTCAAGTTCTGAGGGAGAGTGATAGAGAACATGATTAGGAGAAAGTTAACCATGAGAAAATCCCAAACATATGATGCGTGTAAACGGTCTTTGATTACCTAGTAGGAAACGTAAACCAACAACATTTTTGTTTTACGTTTCTTTTCATAATTTTGAGGATTTCATTTACTACATAGAACAAAAACATAAGAAAATATACCTACCTTCAAGTAGAGTTTCATCCTTTAACAAGTCCCTACCAACACTAATCTTTTTCTCCAAATGATGAGAATTCAAAAACACTTGGTCTCATAAAAGCACAAGAATCATCTTCTATAGAATCACATAATATACAAAAGATTAACTATCTATTTCTTCTATCTTTAAACATTATCCCAAAAACAGAAAGGTTAAGGTAAAACAACTCTTCAAAAAGAAAGAATCCCATAGGAATGGAAACTACTTTTAAATCATCAAAGTTCCATGGTACTACCCAAAGTTCATCATAGACCGTTCCATAAATAACGGTCCTTAAAATTCCTCAAAACAAACCAAACTATGATTGAAACCCAAATACAATAAGGATTTGATAACATAGTCTTCCAAAACAACTTCATTGTTCATCTCCAGACAACATCAACCACTCCTAACATCTTATAAAAAAAGTAGCTAACCTAAAAATATTTTACCCAAGATAGGTTAGTCATTCCCATAAGTAACCTAAATTACTATAAGTTCACCTTAAATTCCTCGATTCTTCAAAATATAAGTCAACCTTACTCCTCAATGAAAATACCATAGTAATCTATTTACCTCGATCAAATATGGTTCCCAAAATAATGAATGTCTTCCAAAATAATAATCATATTTTAATCCCCTAATCATCCCTGTCATATTAATACGAAAATCGTCGCATTTCCTATCACATTGGTTGTCGGAACATGTTCTTCCATTTCCCACCATTAACTAAGAAGAGAAAGCATAATTAGGGGCTTAAGTACTTAGCTAATAATCATGAAAAGGAACTGAAAGCATATAAGGATAACTTGTATATGAAAGGTATACCCTAACTTGTGATCTCCTAGGTTACCATCTAGGTTATGAATGATCATATATTCTTATGTGAACATTTATTTTATTTTATCTTTGTTCCTTTAACAATGGTTCATACCAAGCTTATGAATTTACCAAAGAATATCCCCCGGGAGTGTCGTAACCAAGAGTGCAGCAAGGCCCGTTGTCGTGTACCAGTTCCCGTTCGAGTCTAGCTCAAAGCGGTGTTTTCGGGTTTTACCCCTATGTACATCTATGCTAGAGCCACCTCTACCTGCTCGTATCCAGACAGGGATGTATTTTCTTGGCAACCCCTTACTCAATAATCACCAAAATACCAGGAAGATTTCCTATATTAAACTTTTCTATAGGGTTCCTCCTAGAGTTTTCATATCCTAATTTCCACAAATAACTAAACCATCCTCTGATACCAACTATAGCATCCCGTCTTTTTATAACATAACTTTTCATTCCATTACACAGAACTGAGGATCTTTAAGGTTTAGTGTCTTGGAAACAAGGAACATAAAACATGAAACAAAAAAAACATTCTTCTTAATCACTTTAAAGGATTCTCCTCATGTTCACCCTAGGCTCATTACTGCATCTCATAACCTGGGGACATACATCAAAAGGAAGGGTGAGCAGAAGGCCCAGCAAGGGAAACAAGTGAAACATTTTACATATGAACTTGAGATACATCAATAAAGTCATGAAAAGAACTTTAATGCATGAAAATGAAATCATGAGGCATATCATAATAAAAATAAAACTTTTTCATAACTTGAAGATGTGGCTACATCATTTAACATATAAAATCATGAACATATCACCAAGTTCCATCCCCAAGGTGTCATTTTAAAATTACCAAGGTTATTCACCAAGGTATCGTGAAAATTGTAATCTCTAGTGGTTACATCATTACCCAATGCATTGGAGCGCTATCAGGGCGCACCCTTAAATTTGCCTTTATTATCATGTGAGCCACATATATCATCATCAAACATTTCATAAATAACCCACATAGCATAAAATAAATGGGTTTCATTTCATAATCATAACGTTTTAAAAACTACTTTAAAGACATGATCTTTACGTCACTTTAAACCCACGGAAAGGGAAAGCGGGTCTCATGTATGTAAATCCCAGAATATAAAATGGAACATTTTGATATATATGTGAATACCCTTGTATAAATAAGAGCTTTGAGTATTCACTTTATAACATAAAATAATTTTTGAGAAAAGGGAGAGGCATTTTGAAGGGAAAATTCTGCAGCATAATGGCTAAGTTTCTAGGTTTTAGAAAACATTGAAATGAGAGGGGACATGGGTCACCCTCTCATAAATGATCCATAAAAAAGTAGGGTGAAATAATAAGAAGGACATATGGACATGTTAATTAAATTTTATGGACATACCATTTGAAATGAAAAACATGGAAGGAAAAAAAATTAGATTTCTCTTATGAAAATTCGGCAGCCTTACGGCGTCACTTAACTTCAAAAGAAAATGATTTGACAAGATCAAATAGGGTCCCTCATCATATGATCATAAGAGATCAGTATGATAGATATAGAGATAATTCCCCAACATAACAAAAAGGAACTTGAAATAATTGACATGAAAGTAGAACTTCAAAACGAGAAGGGTGAAGAACCACTTAAAAATTCGGTAGCCTAACAGCGCCACTTAAAATATCAAAATGCTGAATTGAAGAGATCAAATGGTGTATCACATCATATGAACATAAGATTCCAGTATGATATATATAGATATAATAACCCAATATAACAAAAAGGAACTTGAATTAATTGACATGAAAGTAGAACTTCAAAACGAGAAGGGTGAAGAACCACTTAAAAATTCGGCAGCCTAACGGCGCCACTTAAAACTTCAAAATACTGAATTGAAGCGATCAAATGGGGTCTCTCATCATATGATCATAAAATATCAGTATGATAATTTAGAGATCATACCCCAACATAATAAAAAGGAACATGAAAGACTTGAATGAGAATAGAACTTGAAAACGAGGAAGGTGAAAGAATCCCTTAAAAATTCGGCAGCCTAACG
The DNA here is from genome assembly GCA_963277665.1 of Viscum album. Classification (NCBI taxonomy): domain Eukaryota; kingdom Viridiplantae; phylum Streptophyta; class Magnoliopsida; order Santalales; family Viscaceae; genus Viscum; species Viscum album. Next base: position 1,647,612,120 of record OY728145.1, read on the forward strand.
GCGCCACTTAAACATTCTTAAAACGAATTGATGAGAGAAAGGGGGGGTCTCTCATCATATGAACATGAAATAGGAATTAGGATGAATATAAAAGAACATCCTCCAATATAATAACATGGAGTATAAAAGAAATGACATAAAAGAGATTACTTGAAAAGAAAGAGAGGGGTCAGATCCCTTACCTTAAAATGTAACTCTTAAACCTCAAAGGTTGGGACCTTGAGGGATTGGGGGAACCTTGGGAGGACTCCTTGGGAGGTAATGAGACCAGAAATTCGTTGGGAATGAGTGGGGAGTCGAATGGATGAGAGGAGGGCTTGGTATTTATAGAGAAAGTGAGGGGACAAGGCATTAATGGCCAAGGGACACCTCACATGTGCTTTTCTCAAACCCATGTGCTCTCCCTTTTCATTTATCATGGAGTTAGGCCACATGGTGCCCCCAAAACAATAATTCATCACCCTTGGCCGGCCAACCCTCAAAAGATCTCATGACATCATCATGACACCGTTATGATGTCATTAAACATACCGAAACCCTAAAACGGTATTTTTACTATTCACTGAAAATTCAACTTTCTCAGAAAAATCCCAAAATTTCACATTAACCAAATATCAATGCTCTTATTTCAAAAATGAAATCCATTTTAGAAAAATAATTTTCTAAATATTTTTAATTTAATATTTAAATAAAAACACTATTCATCGAAAATTCATTTTTTTCAGAAAAACCCCCAAAAATTACCATAACATAATATCGATGCACTGAGTTCAAAAATAAAGTCATTTTTATAAAAATAATTTTCTAATTATTTTTAATTAAATTTTTAATTAAAAAACACTATTCACCCGAAAAAACTAATACTTGAATAATAATTAATGAAACCGTTATTTAACTATTTTATTGAATCACATTACTTAATCAAGGTGCCTAGATTATTTTAAAACTTTATTTAAGTGAGATTACTAATCCATTTGGTCATATTACTAATCCTAATCAGAAAATCACTATTCATAATTTACTATTCATCAAAAATCAAGTTGATCTCATTAGACTCTAAATTTAGTACTGAACATAATTGCAGAAGAACATTTTTTAAAAATCATTACACATTTTTAATTATTTAGGGTTTACATAAACATATTTAAAATATCCTTTTTCTAAAATTCATCAAAAATATGCATACTATATTTTTCCGGTCATTTCAAAATTCATAAACTTCATCATAAGAAGAAATCCCAATTTTTATTTAAAACAAGGATTACACAAGGTAGTTACGGTCTTGTTACATAACCCCTTATAATACCAGCATAGGACCTAAGAGTAAGGTGTGCTAGGGTGATAGAAGCTTGGGGCGGCTCAGTCAACATTGCCCGAGTAGTAATTTCTATCAGTTTGAACTTCTCACGAAGGCGATTCCGTTCCAGCTTCACATGATGAAGTTCGGCTTGGATTTGATCCAGAGCAAAGCCCAGTGGTTCTACCTCCTTCCCAAGCTCTATTAGATGGGCTTCGATCGGTCAAAGACTACTAGGTGAGGCCATCGAATCTTCTTTCTATAATAATTAACCAAGATTACTTATATTTAGAGACAATAATCAAAACATTTTGTTCACAGCGGTCATATTGACCGATGGTTATATAATAGTCAAAACCCACTGATCTCATTTTAATTATAATCATGTTTATCAAATAAAACATTTTTGTTGAGTATAAAAATAACACATAAAATTAGGAAACAAAATTTATTTAAAAAATTTCGGGTCGTTACACGTCCAGTCCTCGAACACTCGGCATCCGTCAGCACTGCCTGTCGTCTGCAACCAACACAACGAGGTGCGGGCATAGCCCGTGCAGGGGTGAGTATAACGATACTCAGTAGGGACCCCGAGACCCTCAAGGTCTCACTAAATCCAACAAGGATAACCACAAAGAAGATCTCAACAGATAACCTCTACTTAGATATATGCCCATACATATACCTAAGTTATAAAGTAACCCAACTCAATCATGAGGAAACACAAGGATCATGAGATCAACGGATAACCACTACCCAGGTATATGCGCATACATATACCTAAGTTATCAAGTAACCCATCTCAATCATGAGGAAACACAAAGGTCAAAAGTCTCCGCTCAAACCAGGATTTTCATTATCGAAACCGTAACTACTGAAGAGCTCCGTCTCTAGAGTGTACAGTGGTCCTGTCACGACTCCGAGGTACTGCTCACTAACCTAAGACTACTGAGGTACTTCTCTTGTCGAGTACCGCGGGCCAGCCACCCAAACACAGTAGTGCTTCCCGCCGAGGTATGTCACTCAAACACAGTAGTGAACACCCCCTAGTAGCCTGCAGAGGTACTCTCCGGACGAGTACCGCGGGTCTGCACTATCACACATGTAGTGCTCCGTCCGCCATGGGTCTGCACCCAATCAAAGTAGTTCTTCGTCCACTGGGCTAGTCGACTCACTCCAAGTCGAGTCGGTCAAGCAGTCGTCAGGTCTCAGTCGGCTACACGGTCTCCGTACTCCGCACGCTCGTCTCTGGGAGGGTCCGCTCCACGAGCTGCAAGTCGATACTCCAAGTATCTCAAGGTCCCACGAAGAAGTATCTCAAAGGACCACCTCGTCACAGGGGTCTCAACGCAACAGACGGTGCTTCAATCGGACGCCCGGTCTGTGAGTTATTAGCCTTTTCGTCCCAGGGGCCCGGTTGGTTTCGTGAGCGAACCAAACCCAGTCGTATCTCAACTGTACCCCGAGATCTCATAGGGTATACTCATAGGGACCGTTTCTCAACGTGATCATCAACGCCGCTGACGGTTCGTCAAACGGACGTCCTGTCTGAGAGTTATCAGCTTTTCCGTTCTAGGGGCCCGGTTTGATTTCGGGTGCGATCCAACCCGGCCACTACCAACTGTATCCAAAACTCGGGCGAAGGATGCCAAAAGTTCCGTATCGTCAACAGAAACTCAACGCAACAGACGGCGCGTCAATCGGACGCCCGGTCTGAGAGTTATTGGCTTTTTCGTCCCAGGGGCCCGATTGGTTTTTTAAGGCAAAACCAACCCGACCGTACTCCACCTGCGCCCAAACACCGGGCGGAGTGAGAAAAAAGATCCGTCTCACTAAGAGGAAACTAACAAAGCTGACAGTACGTCAATCGGACGTCCGTAGCTCAAGATATGAGCGTTTCCGCTCCGAGGGCCCGGTTGGTTTCGCCTACGAACCAACCCGGCCGAACCCAAAGTATTCCGAAACCTTGAGTGCGATAAACCGAGATGACCGTCTTTCTCCAAGGATTGTGTTGCCACTGACGGAGAGTCGTTTGGAGGCCAGTAGCTCAAGTTACGGGCGTTTGAACGAAAGTTGTCCGAAGACGGGGGGTCCGGGCCCGGGCCGACCCGGCCCGACCCCCCCTGGTTGGCCCGAACCGGGTCGGGTCCGACCCGGTTGGACCGGCCCGGCCCGGCCAGGGCCGGTCCGGCTCGGCTCGGCCGAGCGGCCGAGCGGCCGACGCGGGGGAAAGCCGCCGCCCCGCGTGACACCACCGTGGCACCCGCGGGGTGTCGGCCAGACAGCCGGACGTGCCGCGTGACAACCCCGCGGCACCCGCGGGGTGCCGCCCTAGACACCCGCGGCACCCGTGGGGTGCCGCGCTGGACACCCGCGACACCCGCGGGGTGCCGTGCTGGACACCCGCCTCCGGCTGCCGGAGTCGCTCCGGTGGCCCGTTTTCCTTCCCGTCTGCGCCGTTGTTCCTCCCGGGTTCCGTTCTTTACTACGGGATCATCAAACATCTGTTGCGGCACGTTCCGTCGTCACCAGCCAAATCCGCAAAGACACGAAGAACGACGGAGGGTTGCTGGGCCGTGTTCGTTTGACCCGCACCCTCCGCGTTATATAAAAACAACGGGAGAAAGTAAAATGTTCAACACATGAACCGACAATTTTAATAAAATAAAATTGTTTCTTCTATTCTGGTTGTTTAATTTTTTAAAGAATGTTCACGGGAATGTAAGGAGGGGTATTTCCAAAATTATAAAATCCCTACATCGGAGTCGTCGCGTGTGAGCGTTCTTCGCGGAATTGCTTGTCGCGGAAGAGGGGGGATCGCCGCGTCGTCGCGGGAAGGCGTCACGTTGTCGCGGAACACGGCGTTGAGTCGGCGAACTCAACGCACCATGAAACAGCAAATTTAATTTTAATTAATTAAATCTGTGTTTTGGTTAAGAACCACGAAGGAGATAAAAAGGAAGGTCTGAGAGTCTTACCTCAAGCAGCCGATCGAAGACCCGTCACGGAGGAAGAGACGTCGCAGAAGAATGTTGTCGGCGTCGCAGATCATGGGGTCGCGTCATCGATTTCCGGGTTCGGCGTTCTTCGCGTTCTTCGCGTTCTTCACGTTCTTCGCGAAGGAGGAAGAAGATACAAGGATTTTGTCTCAACGAGAAATCCTCCCAATAAAAAGATAGGTTGGTCTTATTTTATTATTATGCCAACACACGAAAGGGGGGTAAGTAATGACCCATCAATTCGTTGAATTAATTCAACGAAAGAAACACCTCATTTAATTTACGAAAATAAACTGCCCAATTAAATGGTCTGTTAAGAAATTAAGAAAACGCGTCAGTTGACTTTCATAATGACGGGTTTTCGCGGGTGCGTTACTTAGCGGAAAGAAACGGCGAGGCTCGTGCGGGCCCCACCTCACAAATATCCTACCAAGAGGGTAGGATATTTCTGGATAGTATCCTATCCGGTTTAACTCAGTTTAAGCCTCTTTTAAGTGGCTTCAAGCGGCTTCAAGTGAAATGAAAAATAAAATTGTCGCACAATTTTATTTTATTTCATAACTTAAAACCCAAAAAATTAAAAACCACACCAGGGAAAACGCAACTCCGGAAGAGGAATTTCTAAGAAAATACCGGCGCTGCGATCCCATCGGTGCCCTCGGAATTCGATTCCGGGCAGCGGTTCAAAAGTTAGAAAAACCCGCACGTTCGTTCACTAAACGTACCTGAGCCAAACTTCAGAAAATGATTGGGGGCACACCGGGCCTCGGAATCAGGTGCCGTCAGAAGCTGCGCTCTTGTAAAATTCCAAAGAAAATTAAGAAAAAAATTTCCTTGAAATTTACGGGTCTTTAAATTACTCCCACCACAGGGCTTTACGTCCCCGTAAAGCTCCAACACAAACTTAGGGAAACAAAGGCGGTACTGAGCACGCATCTGAGCCTTCCACTCCCAAGTGCTCTCCTGGAGGTCCCCGAGCTGCCAAAGAAAGTGCACAAGAGGAATCGACCGTCCTCCTAGGATCCGCTCTTGTCGATCCTCGATCCCCACAGGAAACTCCGTAAAAGTCACCTCATCACCAAAGACCATCTCCCCATGGTCAAAGATTTGTGAAAGTGAGGAATGATTCATATCAACGTCTGTTACTACAGCAGCTAGTAGTGGACACAGACTGTCCCTTGAATCATTTCTAGAGCCAATGGGTCACACTTCTGGACCGCATGCAGCCGCATTCTTCCACCGCCCTCCATCTCCCTGAGCCTGGCGGGAATAACTAAGGCGGGTGGTTGTACCATGGTAGGATGTACCCCACCTCATGCTGCTCTCCTAGCTGTGCCTCCACGTCTGCTGCTTTGTAGACTCATCTCTCCTTTAAGCTTTCTCTTCTTGAAACATTTAACACGCCCGAGTCTCTAAGACTGGCACTGGTTTCCTGTTTCTTACTGCACTATGTAGTCTTCATCCGCTCCTGGATGAACCGCACCTCCTTTGCATACGATCTGGAAGAGCTGCTAAAATTTCTCCTTTTCCAAAAAGAGAAACCCGGTCTCATCCCCTCTCTAGATGAACCACGCCCATTGCCTAATACAGTCAATCCTGGCATGAAGGATGCATTCATTCCATGGATGACGTCGTAAGGCCTCGACGTAACTACTAAGAGATCCAACTGTCACTCTCGCCTCCAAAGGTCGAGTCACACTGTCGGCATTAGTGTGAGGTCACTGGGTCTCCTCCAGTAGGAATTTCGAAAGTGAGGGTCAAGTCAACAGTCTTAACCAGGACCACTTAGTAACATCACAAAAGAGGACAGGAAAGAAAACATCACAAGATAAGTGTCTTTATTTTATTACAGCTCATGGTACAAAGACACAAAAACAACATCAACATGGAACTAGAAGTACAAGAGACGTATCCACTAGTTCCGCTCCTGTCCACCTGCTCCAGGAGCTCTACTTCCTTGTCCACTACTCTACTGTTGCTCAAGCATTCGTCGCTGCCTCTGCCTTGGTGGCTCCTCAAAAGACTATGGATCAACTGTACGAGGAGTCGGACAGTCACGTGCCAGGTGCCCCTTTCCACCGCACGAGTAACACAGTCTGCTTCTGGCACGCCTGGCTCTGACCCCACCCCGGGTGCCCCGCACCACTGGTCCTAAAACCCGAGATCGCCCAACTACTGGTCTGGTCCTCCTGGACCTCTGCATCATCTGTCTACTTCCCACAGATGACTCGGCTTCTGATCGAAAAACACGCGGCAAAGGCAGCAGCTCCTGAACAAGCTCGGGGTGTAGAGCTACTGGCACAAACTCCACCCTGAAGAAGGTCTCGAAGTCTTCCCATGCAAAACTGGAACAAGTGGCTCCACCATGTGCCTGCTGCTGCCTGAAGAAGGCTGGCAGCAAGGGTCACCATGAAGTCTGATGGCGTCCCCACTAGCCTGAAGACTCCCACCACAGCCTCCAGCCAATCCTCAGCCGCCTGCGGGTCCGTCTCTCCCCTGATCCTGGGTGGCCTCTGGCGCTGGAACTCATGCAGTGCGCTCAAGTAGCGGGCATCGCCTACTGCTGGGGCTGGTGGCATCGGTGGCCCAACGTATGGTAGTACCGCTGGCACCTCCGCTGGTGCCTCAACTTCAAGAGGGCCCTGTACCGAAGCCTCATCACTCGACAGGCTGTCAGCACGCACATCCCTCTGGGCTCTAGCTGGTCGTCCGAGAAAAGGCATCCTGAAAGAAACAACGTAACACGGTCAAACGATTATAACTGGTGAGCTGACCTGGTTTGAGCTGTTTTAAGGGGAAACCTTTGAAAACACACACGCAAACAGTGTTTTCGTGCACAAAGTCGAAAATCAGTTTCCAGGGTCCTGGTGTATGGATACGTCGGCCGCCCGCACCAACACTGGACTCCCTGAACTGAAAACCACACTCGGTACCCATAACACTATTGCTTCACAGAAAGAAAGATCAGAGTCTGCGGTAGAACCGACCACCTCTGATACCAATTTTTCACGACCCGTCCTCGGGGCCCGTGCCGTGACTACCCCAAGCCCGCCTTCCATAGGCCAGGGGCTGGCGACTAGCACCAAAGGCGTAAATCCCGATAACTGGGAAGGCATTTCCTTTATAAAAGTAACAAAACACCACAGAGTACAAGCGGAAGTAAAACACTAAGTACAAAAAGAAGTGCTGAAAAGTAAATGGGCCAGAATAAAAACCCAAAAGAAAGTACAACAACAACTGAACAAAGTACAACAGAAAAAGACAACAGCTAGAGGGATGGAAGCGGCTCCTGGGTCATCCTCCTCGGATCTACCTAAAGGGTAGGTACAGATGGCGCAGCTCCTGGATCGCCCACCACGAATCCTACCTGAAGGGTGGGTACAGATAGCCTCCACAGTGCTCTCGTCCGTCAACCTCCTCCGAGTGTCGTCTCGCCGTGAAGTCCACCTCCGGACACTGACTTGTCGTGTAGTCCACCTCCGGGTACCGTCCAGTCCTCGAACACTCGACCTCCGTCAGCACTGCCTGTCGTCTGCAACCAACACAACGAGGTGTGGGCATAGCCCGTGCAGGGGTGAGTATAACGATACTCAGTAGGGACCCCGATACCCTCAAGGTCTCACTAAATCCAACAAGGATAACCAAAAAGAAGATCTCAATAGATAACCTCTACTTAGGTATATGCCCATACATATACCTAAGTTATAAAGTAACCCAACTCAATCATGAGGAAACACAAGGATCATGAGATCAATGGATAACCACTACCCAGGTATATGCCCATACATATACCTATGTTATCAAGTAACCCATCTCAATCATGATGAAACACAAAGGTCAAAAGTCTCAGCTCAAACCAGGATTTTCATTATCGAAACCGTAACTACTGAAGAGCTCCGTCTCTAGAGTGTACAATGGTCCTGTCACGACTCCGAGGTACTGCTCACTAACCTAAGACTGCTGAGGTACTCCTCCTGTCGAGTACCGCAGGCCAGCCACCCAAACATAGTATTGCTTCCCGCCGAGGTATGTCACTCAAACACAGTAGTGCACACCCCCTAGTAGCCTGCAGAGGTACTCTCCGGACGAGTACCGTGGGTCTGCACTATCACACAGTTAGTGCTCCGTCCGCCATGGGTCTACACCCAAACAAAGTAGTGCTCCGTCCACTGGGCTAGTCGACTCACTCCAAGTCGAGTCGGTCAAGCAGTCGTCAGGTCTCAGTCGGCTACGTGGTCTCCGTACTCCGCACGCTCGTCTCTGGGAGGGTCCGCTCCACGAGCTGCAAGTAGATACTCCAAGTATCTCAAGGTCCCACGAAGAAGTATCTCAAAGGACCACCTCGTCACAGGGGTCTCAACGCAACAGACGACGCGTCGATCGGACGCCCGGTCTGTGAGTTATTAGCCTTTTCTTCCCAGGGGCCCGGTTGGTTTCATGAGCAAACCAAACCCAGCCGTATCTCAACTGTACCCCGAGCTCTCATATGGTATACTCATAGGGACCGTTTCTCAACGTGATCGTCAACGCCACTGACGGTTCGTCAAACGGACGTCCTGTCTGAGAGTTATCAGCTTTTTCGTTCCAGGGGCCCGGTTTGATTTCGGGTGCGATCCAACCCGGACACTACCAACTGTATCCAAAACTCGGGCGAAGGATGCCAAAAGTTCCGCATCGTCAACAGGAACTCAACGCAACAGACGACGCGTCAATCAGACGCCCGGTCTGAGCATTATTGGCTTTTTCGTCCTAGGGGCCCGGTTGGTTTTTTAAGGAAAAACCAACCCGACCGTACTCCACCTGCGCCCAAACCCCGGGCGGAGTGAGCCAAAAGATCCGTCTCACTAAGAGGAAACTAACAAAGCTGACGGTACGTCAATCGGACATCCGTAGCTCAAGATATGAGGGTTTCCGCTCCGAGGGCCCGGTTGGTTTCGTGTACGAACCAACCCAGCTGAACCCAAAGTATTCTCAAACCTTGGTGCGATAAACCGAGATGACCGTCTTGCTCCAAGGATTGCGTTGCCACTGACGGCGAGTCGTTTGGAGGACCGTAGCTCAAGTTACGGGCGTTTGAACGAAATTCGTCCGAAGACGGGGGGTCCGGGCCCGGGCCGACCCGGCCCGACCCCCCCTGGTTGGCCCGAACCGGGTCGGGTCCGACCCGGTTGGCCCGGCCCGGCCCGGCTAGGGCCGGTCCGGCTCGGCTCGGCCGACGCGGGGGAAAGCCGCCGCCCCGCGTGACACCCCCGCGGGGTGTCGGCCGGACAGCCGGACGCGCCGTGGGACAACCCGCGGCACCCGCGGGGTGTCGCGCTGGACACCCGCGGCACCCGCGGGGTGCCGCGCTGGACACCCACGGGGTGCCGCGTGACAACCCCGCGGCACCCGCGGGGTGCCGCGCTGGACACCCGCGGGGTGCCTCCGCCTCCGGCCACCGGCGCCGCCGCGCCGGCGACCCGCGCCGCCACCGACTTCCGCGGGCCGCCGGAGTCGCTCTGGTGGCCCGTTTTCCTTCTCGTCTGTGCCGTTGTTCCTCCCGGGTTCCGTTCTTTACTGCGGGATCATCAAACATCCATTGCGGCACGTTCCGTCGCCGCCCGCCAAATCCGCAAAACACGAAGAACGACGGAGGGTTGTCGGGCCATGTTCGTTTGACCCGCACCCTCCGCGTTAGATAAAAACAATGGGAGAAAGTATAATGGTCAACACATGAACCAAAAATTTTAATAAAATAAAATTGTTTCTTTGATTCTGGTTCTTTAATTTTTTAAATAATGTTCACGGGAAAGTAAGGAGGGGTATTTCCAAAATTATAAAATCCCTACATCGGAGTCGTCGCGCGTGAGAGTTCTTCGTGGAACTGCTTGTCGCGGAAGAGGGGGGATCGTCGCGTCGTCGCGGGAAGGCGTCGCGTCGTCGCGGAACACGGCGTTGAGTCGGCGAACTCAACGCACCATGAAACAGCAGATTTTATTTTAATTAATTAAATCCATGTTTTGGTTAAGAACCACGAAGGAGATAAAAAGGAAGGTCTGAGACTCTTACCTCAAGCAGCCGATCGAAGACCCGTCACGGAGGAAGAGACGTCGCAGAAGAACGTTGTCGGCGTCGCGGATCACGGCGTCGCGTCGTCGATTTCCGGGTTCGGCGTTCTTCGCGTTCTTCGCGTTCTTCGCGTTCTTCGCGAAGGAGGAAGAAGATACAAGGATTTTGTCTCAACGAGAAATCCTCCCAAAAAAAAGATAGGTTGGTCTTATTTTATTATTATGCCAACACACGAAAGGGGGGTAAGTAACGACCCATCAATTCGTTGAATTAATTCAACGAAAGAAACAGCTCATTTAATTTACGAAAATAAACCGCCCAATTAAATGGTCTGTTAAGAAATTAAGAAAACGCGTCAGTTGACTTTCATAATGACGGGTTTTCGCGGGCGCGTTACTTAGCGGAAAGAAACGGCGGGGCTCGTGCGGGCCCCACCTCACAAATATCCTACCAAGAGGGTAGGATATTTCTGGATAGTATCCTATCCGATTTAACTCGGTTTAAGCCGCTTTTAAGTGGCTTCAAGCGGCTTCAAGTGAAATGAAAAATAAAATTGTCGCACAATTTTATTTTATTTCATAACTTAAAACCCAAAAAATTAAAAACCACACCAGGGAAAACCCAACTCCGAAAGAGGCATTTCTAAGCAAATACCAGCGCTGCGATCCCATCGGTGCCCTCAGAATTCGATTCCGGGCACCGGTTCAAAAGTTAGAAAAACCCGCACGTTAGTTCACTGAACGTACCCGAGCCAAACTTCAGAAAATGATTCCGGGCACACCGGGCCTCGGAATCAGGTGCCGTCAGAAGCTGCGCTCTTGTAAAATTCCAATGAAAATTAAGAAAAAAATTTCCTTGAAATTTACGGGTCTTTACATTTTATGTCAGATTCATGAATGTGTTACATTATTTGTATTAGTTTATTGCTTACCCATCATATTTGTGGGCGTCCATCGATCAATCCCTAATATCAAGTGGGTTGGGCCCATTGTGAGAAACAAGGGATGACCACCTTATTATTCCACCAAAATGTAAGAGTGAAATCCATGCTTCGAGAATCCATGTGTTTTGAACAAAAAATCCAGATCTCAATGAATAAAGAGAGTGTCCTGGATGGAGGATGAGGACCTCAAAAAAATTGAATTATCGCTTCCCCTCTGTGCACTAGTGCATGAGTGGGGTAACACCATGGGAATTTGAATTAATCCAAACTTAGGGGAATGGAATGTGGGAATCATGATACCCAAAATTTGGTACACTTTATGATGGCATGAAAATGAGGAATAACTATTTACCATGTCTGAAACATAGTATCGCTACTATGGTGGCCTAAAATGGGGATAACAAATGAGGTCCGACCACTGACCATGTTCAAAACAAGGTGCCTGACTAAAAATTTCATCCATTTGTCTTCCAGAACGTTGGCCCAAGATAGTAGGTGAGCCATTGGATGAGTATCCATACTATTATGGGGTTCCCACAGGCATGAAAGATGATATGGGTCCGAATGAAGGGCACACAATGTGTAGATATGGAGTGATGGGTTGTTAGAATAGAGTCCAAAAATCTTGAAAAAATTTCACATTGATGAAGGAACATTAGTTGGGAATATCCGTCAGATCATTGATCAAAGATACATCTGAGAAGGAGCTCTATGGAAAGGGGTCTGGTTCATCGCATGATTAACATGGGGCATCCTGAACTAATTCAGGGTCGAATCGTAATTTACGGTCATGCATTGGGGACATATAGACTCGTGCATCTTAACATCATACGACAGGACAATGCACATATTTTAAAGGTCATACTTCCGGGACCAATATCGGGGCTGAGGGGCCATAAGGGTAAATGACTCTGGGGCTGGGCCCAAGGAAAAATTCATTGTTGTCTCTTTGTATCCCATAAGGATAGAATCATACTGAACGTAGTTCTTGAAGCACGGTGTGGTTAGTTACCGATGTAGGTAGAGAGAATCCTCTTTGGAGAGGAAGCAGACGCATTCCATGATTGACATAGGGCATCCTGAACATGTTCATGGTAAAACCATAGTCTAGTGTCATGCATTGAGGACATATGTATTTTTCAGTTTAACGTCATATGATAGGACAAAGAGGAAAATGGAAGATCCCAGGAATGGAGTACGTGGTGTGGTAGCTATAAACCTGACATGAATGAGGACATAAGGAGTGGAAACCGCAACACCTATCCCTAGAAAATGTTATTTAGGTCAAGGGACCAAAAGTGAATGTTACGTTGGGACCGAGGCAAATTATTTGGGTGTTTTTATGTACCCCATAATGATGGGAATCAACCCATATGTAGTTCCAATAATGCAATTTAATGTTATGAAGGACGATGAAAGGACCATGTGGAATGACTACACCATACACGTCCAACCAGAACTATTAATCCCTCGTGAGTCATGCTCAATGTGGGAAACAAGAAGTAGTGATGGTGGTTTCCCAACACCATATGGAACATGCTAGGGGTGATGTGACACTAGGTGAATGACGTCTCAATGATGTTTCCCTGCATATATAACGCACCAAAATTCTCAAAGGATTAATACTACGTATGTTGGAATTCCACATGAACATAAGAAATTGGAAATATGGGAATCAAGATGCTCGAGATCTATACCACAATGATGGTGGTGTGAAGATAGGTGATAACCATCAACCATGTTCGAAACACAGTGTCCATTTCATGTTATCCTAGAATAGTAATAGACGAATGAGTGTTGACTGCTGACCATGTTCGAAACACGGGACATGTCGCAAATTTTGTTCTGAGGTCCTCAAGGATGTTGGCCCAAGATAATAGGTAAGACAATGTGGCATGAGACCAGGCTGTAAAGGGGGTCCCTTCAGACATGGAATTGGATGAGGATCCAAATAATGGGCTCATTATGCTTGGAAATGTATTGAGGAAATGTCCCAGTGAAAATTCCACACATCGGGCTCTTTGTCACAACCCATCTGAGTATGACAATAATACATATCAGATAGAGGGAGTTGGGTCCCTTTCCAACAACAAGGGTTATGTGGTCACATGCTTCCAACATAAGGTCCTAGGGTGGACCATTAAGGGGGAACTTGATTTGATGGACTGTGTGTAGGGCGGCGAAGTGGCCAAACATTACGCGTTGTTCCCATAGAGAAAACATAGTTTAGGGTTATAAAATATGGATTATGTTGGAATGAGACATGGGAGTCACATGGTGTGGAATTTTAATAAAACCAAGGGTGCAAATGAGGACCCATGAGGTACTCACTACCCCACATGTTCCCAAGACATTTTAGGATGAGGGGTCAATAGAGAAGACATGATAATAGATTCCTAGGGTTGTACTTGGAGAAAATGTGTCTGGGTGTTCCTACATATCCCATGAGGATGGGAATCAAGCCATATGTAGTTATGGAGGATGTCATGCAGTTTAAATTCTTGCGGAAAGGACACAGAGTGGTCATAGTTTATGGTCATAGAGCACAGACCATACATGATAGGGAATGTTGGAGACACATAGTGAGGTAATTATGTAACCCTACGTGAATGAGGACTTGGAGTTTATATCACCATGTGTTCCTTAGGGAGGTTCTTGGTCGAGGGACTGAAAATGAAATTTTGGCTCGGCTCAAGGAAAAGTGCATTGGAATTCCAACTTATCCCATGAGTATGGGAATCAAGCCATCATATTTCTTGGGGTGGAACTATAAATTACCAGTGCTTCGGATGATAAGGTTGTGCGGGTCGGGCCCTCACACCTAAGTAATCAGTATTTGATAGATGTTGTTTGTCATTTAGGATGAATATTTGTGGTTTTTTGTGAAGCGATGGATCTAGGATTCCAAGTCCAGGAAACACAAAAAGAATCGAGCATTATGGTTGCATTGCAAAATGGTGTTGTGTGTGACTGATACCAAACATTATTTCCCCTCAAGTGAGGATATAACTGTGCAGTGCCATTTTTCATCGTGCAACTAGGATGATAATGTCATAGTTTAGGGTCATGTAATGGGACCGACCATGCATTTTAACGTCGTGCGGTATAGACGTAACAGTTAGAAGTCATGTGGGACAAGGCAGCATAGTCTAGAGTCATATAGCTCAGACATATACAAGAAATATGTGGTTTAAAAGGGAATGTGAACTTCATTATAATGTATACACAACGTCAATGAGTACGAGGTCCACATCACGTCGTTTACGATTCCGAGGAAGAATCCTCAGGCCAAGGGGGGAAGAAAAGGATATAAAATATTAGGTAGGAGGGACTAGCTCTCAGTTAATTTGGAAATAGAGATGAAATGTCTGGGCATTCCTACATATCCTTTGGTAATGGGACTCAAGCCACACATAGTTCTAAAAAAGATATTAGTTTAAAGTCATAGAGATCGGACCATAGTGAAGTGGAATTGTTCCATCTAAACAAGATCCTCAATCTGATCCCTAAACCCAGATGAGCCAAACTCATTGTGGGGAACAATAGATGAAATTTTTTCTTCAATACATTGAATAGACAATAATGTGAGGTTTGTGCGAAGCACCGAATGACACTTTACCATAGCTATGTTATCCTAACGTGCAAATGTACACTACAGGAAGTGTCGGGAGGGTTGAGATTCTACATGGACACAATGGGGTGGAAAATTCTGAGAATTGTGTAACCAAAATTTAACGCTTTAAGTGGATGGTGTGATGATAGAGGATAACCATTGAGCGTGTTAGAAATAAATTATCCTTATCATGTGACCTGAAATAGGAACAACAAATGAGCATCGACTGCTGACCATATTCGCATCAAAAGACATGTATTGATTTATTGTTGATAATCCTCAAGGAAATTGTACCGTAATAGTTGGGGATCCTATAGGGATAGAATCCCTGTCATTTGGGGGACCCGTTGGATGTGAAAGATAATGGAATCCCAAATGATGATGAACATGAAGCTTGAAATATGGGTGAAAGGATGTCCAAATAAAATCTAACACTCCGGTTCTAAGCCAGAGTAACCTCAAGCACATTGGGAGATCACCAAATAGGGTTTAGTTACCCGAAATAATGGCAACCGACACAAAGAGATGAGAGTATGGAATGGGAGAGAAGGTTGCTCATTAGATAGAGAGAGAGAGGTATGAAATGTTGTTGTTATAAACCCGATGTGAATGGGGACATAATCCCATTTCACACCATATAACCCTCTCCTTGAAGAATATAGGCCATGGGGGAAAATTATTGGGAGGTTTCTAAGGGATAGGGCTGGACTCGAAGACCAGACATTAGAGTTGTATTATGTATCTCATGAGGACAAGAATAAAAAAATACGTAAATTTGGGGGTGCAGTACAGTTTAACGTAATGACTGTAAGGATGAAGATAGTTGAAATGTATCTCATTCAGGGATTTTTTCGACATCATGAGTATCCTAACAAGAATGAGGACATAATACCACAACACACTATACCACCCTAAGTGAGAACATGGGCTTGGTGCTCGAAAAGGCTATGGGGCCTTAGGTTGGGCCACAGACAGAATGTTACGGCCAGCTTGCAGTGTAACATCTTGCAGTGAGGATGACGGTGAACATTGTTTAGGGTCATAGTGCTTGGATAGTATATTCCTAGTTTGCTATCATATGTGTGGGACAGAGGGTGAACCATCGTGCATATGAATGACCACAAAGAAACAACGATGATAGAGGACAACTGTTGACTAGATTCGCAACACAATATCCACCCTTGCATGACAAGAATTTGGGGAAATTAATTGAGCATCGACTATTGGCCATACTCACAACATGAGACTTGTATCAATTTTTTTCTAGCAATACTTGAGGACGTTAGCCCATAATTGTAGGGGGGGACCTTGGGACGAGCATCCATACCATTCGCAGGACCTTTTGGAAATAGCAGATGATGGAAACCCAAATGATGGGGCACGCAAAGCATGACAGGGCCTATGCTCGTGGGATGGAAGATAAATGAAGGGAGGGATGTCTCAAGGGGATATGTGTGGCATAGTGAAATAGCCAGAATTGAATGATGAAGTGAGTCCATTCTGCACCACACAATCTTAAATGAGATCTCGGACCAGGGGGCCAAAGTGGTCGATGGAGTCGAAGGCTGGGCGTCCTGACCAACTGTAGCCATATGACATCTCATGTGGACAATTCCTTTATAGCTCATTAGACCAAGTGAGAAATGATCAGAGTGGGGAACAGGTAGTAGGACTAGGCTATCCCCATCACAGAAGGGTTCGATAGCTAGAATTACACTCCCGCTCGATGCAGACCGAGATTTGGAGAGACGACAGGAAAGAATGAACCACTACAATACATGTGTTGGGACATATGGGGGAGGTGACAATGACAAAGGATAGCTATTGACCAAATTCAAAACACAACATCTATATCGTCTGAATTGAAATGGGTACAAAAAATGAGCATCGACCACTGACCATATTCACAACGCTGGACTCGTATCGATTTTTTTTCTAAAACCCTTGAGGGAGTTCTCTCTAAATTATAGGAGGTCCCTTAGGCTAAGTGCCATTATCATTTGGGGGACCCTTATAATGTGAAAGATAATGGTAACCCAAATTATGGGGTGTGTGGAGCATAAATTCTCCCCTACAATTTCAAATAATGTTTGACAGCAGAAGAGATATTGATCTCCAGGGGAGAGGGATTCATGGTATGGTCATGATGTACTTGATGTGAATGAGGGAAAAATACATGACCACACCGTGTGTTTATTCCCAATGGGAGGTCACAAATTTGCTGCTGGGCCTACGTATGAAACGTTTGGGTGGTTCTACATATCCCATGCAGATACGAATGCAGCCACACGTAATTCTGGAAGGGCCACAAAGATTAACAGCATGCGGTAAGGAAGTGGGAGGATTACATGAACGAAGGAGGGCACATGGTGAAATCATTGTAACCCTGAAATGGGTGGGGCCAAAGAAGACTATATGACGCCATGTTGGATCCTCCAAAAGAACTATTCCTTGTCAGTGATAGTCAAAGAAGAAACCGGGGGGCTTGACTCAAGATGAGGTGTCTGAGAATTCCTATGCGTCACATGAGGATGAGAATCAAGCCATACATAGTTCTGGAGATGTAGTTTAACGTCTTGCTGGATGACACACAGTTTAATGTCTTGCAAGGCACTTCACATATTATGGTCATGTAGGAACTAAAAATTTAAGCTCATGCAGGACTGTAATGCAGTTTCGGGTCAACCGTGATAATCACGCAGTTTGGGGTCATACAAGACCTTACATTTCATGAAGAACTGTAGGGACACAGGAAAATTATTTCTTGAGGAACTTGGCATTGGTGGGATGAGTTATATGCTCACTATCCATTGTAACCAGCTAGTATGCTTCATTAGAGTAAACATTGGGAATGATGTAAGGTCCTTCCCATTTGGGTTCCAACTTTGGTAGTTTCCTTCTAGTTATCATTTGGGCCCTTTGGTCCAATATCAAATCACCATGCAAGAAAGAGAAGTGGAGAACGTTATTATTGAAAGCTCTATCTATCTTGTTCTAATGCCTTTCCATATTTTGTAGGGAAGGAAGCACTTTCTCATCGAGTGCTTCCAACTCAGCCAGAATAATTTAGGCTACTTTATCTAGCACTTTCTGATCAAAGATGGTTGTGCACAATGAGGGAAATTGAATATTGATGGTTTGGACGACATACATCCAATACAACAAGGAATATGGGGTCACCTGGGTGTAATTATGAGTCGTCATCTTGTATGCTGATAAGGATTTGGAGAACTTATCCGGCCAACTATTATTATTCTGAACAACCATTTTCTACGGAATGCTAGTGTGGGTTTTTTTGAACGCCTTGATCTGTACATTTTCTTGTGCATGATAGTGGGAGGTATTATTAGAATGGATGTCGTACTAATTATATAGTTTCTTCACTTTAGATTCCTAGAAGATCATACCTTTATCAGTGATGACGTTGTCAGGGACTCTGAATCAGTAAATGATGTAGGAGATCACAAATTCAATGATGGAACGAGCCTTAACCTTTTTTATAATAACTACCTTTTCACACTTAGAGAAGAAATCTATAGAAATTAGGATTAACTGGCACTGGTGAGCTGTCGTCGGTGGATATGGTCCCATGACATCATGTCCCCATACAAAAAATGGCCAATAGTACATGGTGGAGTGGAGAGGCTCGGGTGGCTAATGCAAGATGTTATCAAGAATCTGGATTGCATGGAACCTTTTTCTAACTCGATGCAATCATGGATCATAGAGGGACAAAAGTACCCCAGTCTTTGTGTAACACCCGAGACTTTTATGTTATATAAATCATCAAAGGAATCTTTTTCTACACAACACTTGCTTGGCTTTCTTTACACGCAATCGCGACCTTCCTCGATAGCTTGCGTCGTACGCAATACCGAGTTTCACTAAACAACAATATGCTATTAAAACTAGCCGTTATGAATAGTAATAACCACTTTTTGAAATTTTATAAATTTTATTTTTCAAAATGGACTTCATTTTTGGACTCAGAATATCGAAGTTAGCCTAGGGTGAAATTTTGGTATTTTTCTGAAAACTTTCAATTTTTGATGAATAGTGAAACCACTAAGTGGTAGGTTAAAAACTGAATTTTGCATAAAACTTAATTTTACCGCTTCTGTGAATGGAATTTCGAAAATCCGAGAGACACGGTTAATATCAAGGACTAAAATGTGGTTCAATGAGATGAAAATAATTTTTTGGTGAATAGTAACTTTTTACTTTTTTTACCGCGGTTAATAGTAAATAGGGTAAGTAAGGGTAAATATGATATTACTATTACCCTAACACATGTCCTAATTCTATTGGACAAGTGTAATTCGACCAAAAACAAAATTAGGAATAAAATATGACCATTTAGGCCCACTTGGATTAGATTAGGACATTTATTATTAATTTATTTAAAGAAGGGTTAAAATAGTTAAAATCAAAGTTTAATAAGTAAATCATTTTTAATATGGGGTTATACAAAAGATAAATTCTATTGTAAATATTTATTAGAAATCTAAAAAGATTTCCTACATGATGGTATTTTATTTGTAATTTTTAGACATCAAATAATTTAATTTATTTATGACACAAAGATGATGCAGTAATTATCTTATTAATGAAATATTGACAAAATTGATAATATAAATACCAAAATAAATATAATTTAAGACTTTTTATGAATTACACTAATTTTCTAGGTTACTATGATATATTATTGTTGATTTAATCAACTTGGTTCGAACATATAATTCTGTTATGACTTTCACAAAAATCATATATCAAATAGTGTCAAAATTGACACAAAATAGTTTTTAAATCAAATATTATATTATTAATTGTTATTTTATTCCTAAAAATCTAAGGTTCGGCCAAATGACTTAGATAAGGATATATGTATTAATAATAAACAATTTGGGGTTCGTTTGGCATGTTATAGTAAGTGTATTAACCATATAGTGAAAGAAAACAAAAAGACACGGTAAAAGTTAAATTAATTAACTTAGAGTTAAATCTAATTGATAAGGTTAAAATAATACCCTAAACTTGTTTAAATCATATTGGTTGATAGGATTTCGACCCATCCCCACTTTAGCTTCGAAATAAGACCCTTTGGAACCATTATAAACCGATTTTGACTTTAATATAAAATAATATTTTGAGATATTCCTAAGGTGCCCCTCTCCACCCTTATAAAAGGGCACCTCCTCCCCCTCCTCCTCACACCAAATTGAGCACTCAATCTCGGCCAACCCCTGCCATTTTCTCCTCTCCACTTCCCTAGAATAGTCCTAGAGGTCCTGGGCTTCTCCAAAGACCACTCTTAGTTCCTTAAGTGGAGGATTCAAAGAGGCGTTCCAAAGAAGAGGTAATATCCATTACCGATCTTTTCAATTTCTTTCTTCTTCAACTTCTTCTTCTTTAGTTGTTTCATGATAAAGTAATAACATCAGTATTACTTACATACTGATATGTTATTATAAATATGAAACAACCCTAATTCATCTTCTATCCATCCTACGGAAAAATGAAATCACCGCGCGTGCGTACGTACGGAATACCGTCTCCACGCCGTGGTGTAATCTATTTTCCACCATCACCTTACAAGGATGGGTATAATGGTGTAATGAGTAACTATATATGATTATTATGAAGTAATATTGATACTGAAATAATATATATATATACTCCAATACAATTCCACGATCATAGGAACGATATCATCACTCGTGCGTACGTACGGAATACCGTCTCCACGATGTGATGCGACTTGTTCTACATGATCTTCATTTAATAATGATTATATAAATGAATTGAATGAATGAATATGGTATATACTACACTAATACCATTCTGGAAATGAATTATCTATAACCTAAAGATAAGAATAAGAATTTACTCGACAAAACATGCATAAGAACAAAAAGTTATAAAGACCCGAGTAACAAGTAACAATGAAATATTATTAACAAGAAGCTAATAATATGACCATATATGATATCATATAAAAATGTATGATTCTGGAATAAGTCAATAACATTATTTAAACCATTATACAGGAGCTTCGGACACGTACAAAGCTAATCGGACCTAAGGTAAGGGAAATATCACAATCTCATTTTTATCCGAGATTGTTTATTCGTAAGTATTTACTGGGGTGTATTTTATCATCCACATCCATGTTCCCTCAATATGTAATATTGTTTCCATCCACTTGAAATAGTTTAAATCCAATTTTACCCTTAGGTGAGTTTTTAGTAAAGAATATGAAAGGAATCTTTTGTCGTTTTTCCGTACGAGGTACTTTTTGACTTTTCCGACAAAAGTACAAAGAATGTTTTTTTAACGTATACGGCATGAATGGATTTTTAAAACATTACTTCAAAGAAGATTCCTTTACAAGTTTTCAAGTTTATTTTTAATCAACTTCTTTTATTTTAAAGTTGTATGACATGTTATGAATGGAAAAATGTTTTTGAAGAAGAAAGGATATTTTCCTCAAGAATTCAATTCAAGTGTTTTATCAAAATTATTTTCCATCTAAGATAATAAAGGGTTCTGTTTCTATCCATATTTTTACATTGGTTTGACTATGTTGTGATGGAATTATTTTTATGAATTCCTTTATCTTATATGAATTGATTTATGATGTCATGATGTTTCAAGAATCCCATTTTTGTTATATGTGTTATGCGATGATGTATGTTTTATGATTATGTGGCACACATAAGAAAGGATTCATTATAAGATGGGTGGGACCTATATCTCCCTCCAATGCATTGGGTAATGATTTTATATCTCATGAGATAGACATGGCTGGAACGGAAGGTTATTTCGGTTCAGTGATACAGGACTGAAACGAGGAGTGAACTCGGTTCAGAAAGGGACTTTGTCCACTAAGATAGTCTTGGCAATGAGTCATGACTAACAAGAAATGATTTCCATGATTATGTGTGCATGCCACAAAGTTTCAAGTTTTATGTTATGGGGATCTCATTTTCACTTCTATGATTTATTCCATGTTAAGATATTATGATCTCTTTTGCAGGTTTTGATTTTCAAAAAGATATGATATGATTTTTATTTCCTTTATTTGCCCTTGCTGAGCATTTGAGCTCACCCTTTTATGTTTTCTTTTCCCCAGGTCAGGAAGATGGATATTAAGTAGAATATGCTAAAAGGGACCCTAGATATGATGAAATAAATGGGAGACACTGTAGAAGATTTATGAACCAGTTGTTTATGTTTCCCAGTTTCTAAAGACACTATACCTATACGGTCCTTTGTGGTTTTGTCATATGTTGTAATAAGTGTGCTTCAATTTTGAAGTATTAACAATGTATGTAAAGTGTGGGTCATTATAGTTGGTATCAGAGGAAAGGTATAGTCAACCTTTGGAAACTAGGATGTGAAAGCCTTAGTAAGAACCCTAAGAATAAGTCTAAGCATAGAACACAATCTTAGAAATGGCCATGAATAACCTAGGATAAGACCATAAGCATGAAAATTTTATTCTTGAATTATGTGGTTTCCTATTATAATTAGTGTTGCTCACACTATTCTTCTTGGTTTTAGTCAATGGCTGGAACCCGAAGAAACCGTGTTAATGCGGAATGCGATGGGCAATGCAATGATTGTCCCCCTGAGCAACCAAACGATATGGGAGCTGGAATGCAAAATCTTGTAGCCATGCTCACACAACTTTCTCAAGCTATGAATCATGCAGGATTTCCAAACGAGCAAAGGAGGGAGCAACATTCTGTTGAATCCTTCATGAGGCAGCGTCCACCTTCTTTCAGCGGGTCTACTGATCCATTAGTTGTTGAACAATGGATTAGTACTACTGAAAAGATATTTTCAGTTCTTCAATGTTCTGAACATGATAAAGTCATCCTAGCAGTGTACCGTTTGGAAGGATATGCTGATCAATGGTGGAATCTTGTTAAGAATACAAGGCAAAGGGATGAAATTGAGTCTATGGAATGGGACGAGTTCAAGAAATTATTTTTCAATAAGTACTTCCCTCGTATTCTCCGAACAAAGATGGAGAAAGAGTTTCTTGAACTCAAGCAAAGGGATGATGAATCTGTTAGTACCTATGAAGCAAATTTTACAAGACTTGCAAGGTACGCTTCTGGTATTATTATCCAACCTGAGAGTAAGATCGATCGATTCTTTAGTGGCTTAAAGCCAAGTCTTCGAAGGGCGTTAGCCATAAGGGACTTCAATAGCTACGAGGAAATCGTTCGATGTGCTCTCAAAGTCGAGATGGAGATTGGAGTAACCCATCAGTCACATGGGTTTGATAAGAAGAGGAAGATGGAATTCAAAGAAAAATCTAAAGAGCACACGGAAAAGAAGATGAACTTTCCCTTATGCTCAAAGTGTGGAAAGAAACATGGAGGGAGTTGTCTTAAAGGGACAAGTAAATGTTTTAAATGTGGAAAGGAAGGTCATCGGGCATTTGAATGCCGTGATAATGGGAAGAAGATGTCTAATGATGCAAACAAAGGAAGGGATACACAGAATGAACCTGCTACACTTCAATGTTTCAAGTGCAAGGAGATGGGGCATTATGCCAATCAATGCCCAAATCCAAGGGTTGATGATGATGGTCGACGTCAACAAACTCTTAAGGCTAAAGACAAAGGAAAGTCACATGCAATTTCTATCAGCGAGGTGGAGTATGATAACGATGTGGTGAAAGGTACACTTACCATCCACTCTAAAGTAGCAAATGTTTTATTTGATTCTGGATCCACCCACTCTTTTATTTCTGAAAAATTTTCTAAGGGTATCACCGTATTACCTCAACAATTAGATGTTGAGTTAGCCGTGACAACACCTAATGGCACATCAATCGCATCAAAAGTTTATAATTCTTCTCCGATCGAAGTTTGTGGGAAAGTGCTTCCTGCAAATCTTGTGATCCTTCCTTTAGTGGAATTTGATGTGATTCTTTGCATGGATTGGCTTTCTCTACATGGAGCTCATATCAATTGCCAAAGAAGGGAAGTCACATTTCATATTCCAGATCAATCTACGATCGTCTATCAATGCAAGGATGAACATAACCTTCCAGTGGAAAATTTCTTCCATCTTATGGGTATTGATTCCACTAAATGAAGGTTATTTATCTCAAATGGTTGGTGAGAAACTCACGATTAAGAATATGCCCATTGTACGGGAGTTTGATGATGTCTTTCCAGAGGAATTGCCGGGTCTTCCACCAAATCGTGAAGTTGAGTTTTCAATAGAACTCGTACCGGGTGCTTTGCCTATTTCAAAGACACCTTATAGAATGGCCCCAATTGAGTTGCAGGAATTGAAGAAGCAACTCCAAGAGAATCTTGATAAGGGATTCATACGCCCTAGTGCGTCACCTTGGGGAGCACCTGTTCTATTTGTTAAGAAGAAAGATGGATCAATGAGACTTTGCATTGATTATCGAGAACTTAACAAGATCACTATCAAGAACAAATATCCTCTCCCACGCATTGATGACTTATTTGACCAACTACGCGGAGCTCAATACTTTTCCAAGATTGATCTTCATTCAGGGTATCATCAATTAAGGGTCAAAAGGGAGGATATACCAAAGACGGCTTTCCGTACAAGGTATGGACACTATGAATTTATAGTGATGCCATTTGGTCTTACTAATGCCCCTGCTATCTTCATGGATCTAATGAATAGAGTCTTTAGAGACTATCTTGATCAATTTGTGGTAGTCTTTATAGACGATATTCTTGTCTATTCAAAGAGCAAGGAAGAGCATGAAGATCACTTGATAATTATATTGAAGACCCTGAGAAAGGAGAAGCTTTATGCCAAATTTACCAAGTGTGAATTTTGGATTCAAAAAGTTGCATTTTTGGGTCATATAATCTCAAAAGAGGGGATATCTGTGGATCCAGCAAAAACAGAGGTTATCGAAAGATGGTCAAGACCAACAACAGTAACTGAGATCCGAAGTTTTCTTGGTTTGGCTGGATATTATCGACGTTTTGTAAAAGATTTTTCACGATTATCTAATCCACTCACCAAGTTGACTCGGAAAGGAGTTAAGTTTGTCTGGACAGAGGAATGTGAAGAGAATTTCAAGGAGTTTAAAAGAAGGTTATCCAGTGCACCTGTGCTCACACTGCCTTGTAGTGGAGAAAGGTTTGTGATCTACAGTGATGCATCCAAGAAGGGATTGGGGTGTGTTCTTATGCAAAATGATATGGTGATAGCTTATGCCTCACGATAGTTGAAAATCCATGAGTAAAATTACCCAACACATGATTTGGAGTTGGCTGCGGTAATCTTTGCATTAAAGATTTGGAGGCATTACCTTTATGGTGAAAGGTGTGATATTTATACTGATCATAAAAGTTTAAAGTATATTTTCACACAAAAGCAGTTGAATATGCGTCAAAGAAGATGGTTGGAGCTGATTAAGGATTATGACTGCTCAATCCATTACCACCCTGGGAAAGCAAACAAGGTGGCAGATGCATTAAGTCGACAAGACCATGCTAGTTTATCCATGATGAGGATCACAAAAGATCCAATATTTATGCATTTACAAAGGATGGATCTTGGAATTATAATGGAAGGGGAAAAATCTTATCTTTCTCAAATGAATGTTCAACCATCTATACATGTGAAGATTAAAGAGGCACAGAAAGAAGATGTCGAGTTACAAAAGAAGGTGAGAAATGTTCCTGAATTCAACCTTGATTGTGATGGGATAATAAAGTTCAGGAATCGGGTTTGTGTTCCTCACATCCCCGAATTAAAGAAAGAGCTGCTGGATGAGGCTCATAGTTCTTCATTCTCTATTCATCCTGGAAGCACGAAGATGTATAGGGACCTGAAAGAGTACTTCTGGTGGGATGGCATGAAAAGAGATGTTGCTGAATATGTCTCTCGATGCTTGGTTTGTCAACAAGTTAAAGCTGAGAGACAGAAGTCTAAGGGGATGTTACAACCATTACCCATACCCGAATGGAAATGGGAAAACATCACTATGGACTTTGTCACAGGACTTCCTAAAACATCCAAAGGCAATAATGCTATCTGGGTCATAGTTGATCGTCTTACAAAGTCTGCACACTTCATTCCTATTAGAGAGGATTTCTCTCTAGATCAGCTTGCCAGGATATATGTAAAGGAAGTGGTAAGATTGCATGGAGTACCACTTTCTATTATATCTGATCAAGATCCGAGATTTACCTCGAAGTTCTGGCGAAGTCTTCAGCATACTCTGGATACAGAGTTGAGTTTCAGCACTGCTTATCATCCCCAGACAGACGGTCAGTCTGAGAGAACAATTCAAACCCTAGAAGATATGTTGAGAGCTTGCTCTATGGATTTCAAGGAGGTTGGGATCAACATCTACCTTTGGTGGAATTTTCTTATAATAATAGCTTTCACTCCAGTATTCAGATGGCTCCTTATGAAGCTCTCTATGGAAAGAAATGCAGGACTCCAACTTGCTGGGATGAAGTTGGGGAAAGAAAGCTATTAGGACCTGATCTCGTTGATGAAATGGCAGAAAAGGTCAGATCTATTCAACAACACATAAGAGCAGCTCAGAGCCGACAGAAAAGTTATGCCATCAACGGAAGAAAAGACCTAGAGTTTGAAGTGGACGATAAAGTGTTCTTACGAATATCTCCCTGGAAGAGGGTTATGAGATTTGGAAAGAAGGGGAAGTTGAGCCCTAGATATATCAGTCCTTTTGAAATACTGGATCGTGTTGGGAAGGTAGCTTACCGATTGGCGCTTCCACCGAATCTCTCTCAAGTTCACGATGTGTTCCACGTATCTCTCCTGAGAAAGTACATACCAGATCCTTCACATGTACTCAGCTCAGAAGTTGTACCGCTGGAGCAAGATCTTTCTTATGAAGAACAGCCGATAGAGATTCTGGATCGTAGCGAAAAAGTCCTACGAAACAAGACCACTCGCTTGGTGAAAGTTTTATGGAGGAACCACCAACTTGAAGAAGCTACATGGGAGCTTGAGGATATGATGAGGGAGAAGTATCCTCATTTGTTTGTTACAAAGTGACGAATTTCGAGGGCGAAATTCTTTTTAAGGGGGGTAGAATGTAACACCCGAGACTTTTATGTTATATAAATCATCAAAGGAATCTTTTTCTACACAACACTTGCTTGGCTTGCTTTACACGCAATCGCGACCTTCCTCGATAGCCTGCGTCGTACGCAATACCGAGTTTCACTAAACAACAATATGCTATTAAAACTAGCCGTTATGAATAGTAATAACCACTTTTTGAAATTTTATAAATTTTATTTTTCAAAATGGACTTCATTTTTGGACTCAGAATATCGAAATTAGCCTAGGGTGAAATTTTGGTATTTTTCTGAAAACTTTCAATTTTTGATGAATAGTGAAACCACTAAGTGGTAGGTTAAAAACTGAATTTTGCATAAAACATAATTTTACCGCTTCTGTGAATGGAATTTCGAAAATCCGAGAGACACGGTTAATATCAAGGACTAAAATGTTGTTCAATGAGATGAAAATAATATTTTGGTGAATAGTAACTTTTTACTTTTTTACCGCGGTTAATAGTAAATAGGGTAACTAAGGGTAAATATGATATTACTATTACCCTAACACATGTCCTAATTCTATTGGACAAGTGTAATTCGACCAAAAACAAACTTAGGAATAAAATATGACCATTTAGGCCCACTTGGATTAGATTAGGACATTTATTATTAATTTATTTAAAGAAGGGTTAAAATAGTTAAAATCAAAGTTTAATAAGTAAATCATTTTTAATATGGGGTTATACATAAGATAAATTCGATTGTAAATATTTATTAGAAAGCTAAAAAGATTTCCTACATGATGGTAGTTTATTTGTAATTTTTAGACATCAAATAATTTAATTTATTTATGACACAAAGATGATGCAGTAATTATATTATTAATGAAATATTGACAAAATTGATAATATAAATACCAAAATAAATGTAATTTAAGACTTTTTATGAATTACACTAATTTTATAGGTTACTATGATATATTATTGTTGATTTAATCAACTTGGTTCGAACATATAATTCTGTTATGACTTTCACAAAAATCATATATCAAATAGTGTCAAAATTGACACAAAATAGTTTTTAAATCAAATATTATATTATTAATTGTTATTTTATTCCTAAAAATCTAAGGTTCGGCCAAATGACTTAGATAAGGATATATATATTAATAATAAACAATTTGGGGTTCGTTTGGCATGTTATAGTAAGTGTATTAACCATATAGTGAAAGAAAACAAAAAGACACGGTAAAAGTTAAATTAATTAACTTAGAGTTAAATCTAATTGATAAGGTTAAAATAATACCCTAAGCTTGTCTAAATCCTATTGGTTGATAGGATTTAGACCCATCCCCACTTTAGCTTCGAAATAAGACCCTTTGGAACCATTATAAACCGATTTTGACTTTAATATAAAATAATATTTTGAGATATTCCTAAGGTGCCCCTCTCCTCCCTTATAAAAGGGCACCTCCTCCCCCTCCTCCTCACACCAAATTGAGCACTCAATCTCGGCCAAACCCTGCCATTTTCTCCTCTCCACTTCCCTAGAATAGTCCTAGAGGTCCTGGTCTTCTCCAAATACCACTCTTAGTTCCTTAAGTGGAGGATTCAAAGAGGCGTTCCAAAGAAGAGGTAATATCCATTACCGATCTTTTCAATTTCTTTCTTCTTCAACTTCTTCTTCTTTAGTTGTTTCATGATAAAGTAATAACATCAGTATTACTTACATACTGATATGTTATTATAAATATGAAACAACCCTAATTCATCTTCTATCCATCCTACGGAAAAATGAAATCACCGCGCGTGCGTACGTACGGAATACCGTCTCCACGCCGTGGTGTAATCTATTTTCCACCATCACCTTACAAGGATGGGTATAATGGTGTAATGAGTAACTATATATGATTATTATGAAGTAATATTGATACTGAAATAATATATATATATACTCCAATTCAATTCCACGATCATAGGAACGATATCATCACTCGTGCGTACGTACGGAATACCGTCTCCACGATGTGATGCGACTTGTTCTACATGATCTTCATTTAATAATGATTATATAAATGAATTGAATGAATGAATATGGTATATACTACACTAATACCATTCTGGAAATGAATTATCTATAACCTAAAGATAAGAATAATAATTTACTCGACAAAACATGCATAAGAACAAAAAGTTATAAAGACCCGAGTAACAAGTAACAATGAAATATTATTAACAAGAAGCTAATAATATGACCATATATGATATCATATAAATATGTATGATTCTGGAATAAGTCAATAACATTATTTAAACCATTATACAGGAGCTTCGGACACGTACAAAGCTAATCGGACCTAAGGTAAGGGAAATATCACAATCTCATTTTTATCCGAGATTGTTTATTCGTAAGTATTTACTGGGGTGTATTTTATCATCCACATCCATGTTCCCTCAATATGTAATATTGTTTCCATCCACTTGAAATAGTTTAAATCCAATTTTACCCTTAGGTGAGTTTTTAGTAAAGAATATGAAAGGAATCTTTTGTCGTTTTTCCATACGAGGTACTTTTTGAATTTTCCGACAAAAGTACAAAGAATGTTTTTTTTTAACTTATACGGCATGAATGGATTTTTAAAACATTACTTCAAAGAAGCTTCCTTTACAAGTTTTCAAGTTTATTTTTAATCAACTTCTTTTATTTTAAAGTTGTATGACATGTTATGAAAGGAAAAATGTTTTTGAAGAAGAAAGGATATTTTCCTCCAGAATTCAATTCAAGTGTTTTATCAAAATTATTTTCCATCTAAGATAATAAAGGGTTCTGTTTCTATCCATATTTTTACATTGGTTTGACTATGTTGTGATGGAATTATGTTTATGAATTCCTTTATCTTATATGAATTGATTTATGATGTCATGATGTTTCAAGAATCCCATTTTTGTTATATGTGTTATGCGATGATGTATGTTTTATGATTATGTGGCACACATAAGAACGGATTAATTATAAGATGGGTGGGACCTATATATCCCTCCAATGCATTGGGTAATGATTTTATATCTCATGAGATAGACATGTCTGGAACGGAAGGTTATTTCGGTTCAGTGATACAGGACTGAAACGAGGAGTGAACTCGGTTCAGAAAGGGACTTTGTCCACTAAGATAGTCTTGGCAATGAGTCATGACTAACAAGAAATGATTTCCATGATTATGTGTGCATGCCACAAAGTTTCAAGTTTTATGTTATGGGGATCTCATTTTCACTTCTATGATTTATTCCATGTTAAGATATTATGATCTCTTTTGCAGGTTTTGATTTTCAAAAAGATATGATATGATTTTTATTTCCTTTATTTGCCCTTGCTGAGCATTTGAGCTCACCCTTTTATGTTTTCTTTTCCCCAGGTCAGGAAGATGGATATTAAGTAGAATATGCTAAAAGGGACCCTAGATATGATGAAATAAATGGGAGACACTGTAGAAGATTTATGAACCAGTTGTTTATGTTTCCCAGTTTCTAAAGACACTATACCTATACGGTCCTTTGTGGTTTTGTCATATGTTGTAATAAGTGTGCTTCAATTTTGAAGTATTAACAATGTATGTAAAGTGTGGGTCGTTATAGTTGGTATCAGAGGAAAGGTATAGTCAACCTTTGGAAACTAGGATGTGAA
Organism: Viscum album; assembly: GCA_963277665.1. Taxonomy (NCBI): domain Eukaryota; kingdom Viridiplantae; phylum Streptophyta; class Magnoliopsida; order Santalales; family Viscaceae; genus Viscum; species Viscum album. Next base: position 1,647,642,757 of record OY728145.1, read on the forward strand.
AGCCTTAGTAAGAACCCTAAGAATAAGTCTAAGCATAGAACACAATCTTAGAAATGGCCATGAATAACCTAGGATAATACCATAAGCATGAAAATTTTATTCTTGAATTATGTGGTTTCCTATTATAATTAGTGTTGCTCACACTATTCTTCTTGGTTTTAGTCAATGGCTGGAACCCGAAGGAACCGTGTTAATGCGGAATGTGATGGGCAATGCAATGATTGTCCCCCTGAGCAACCAAACGATATGGGAGCTGGAATGCAAAATCTTGTAGCCATGCTCACACAACTTTCTCAAGCTATGAATCATGCAGGATTTCCAAACGAGCAAAGGAGGGAGCAACATTCTGTTGAATCCTTCATGAGGCAGCGTCCACCTTCTTTCAGCGGGTCTACTGATCCATTAGTTACTGAAAAATGGATTAGTACTACTGAAAAGATATTTTCAGTTCTTCAATGTTCTGAACATGATAAAGTCATCCTAGCAGTGTACCGTTTGGAAGGAGATGCTGATCAATGGTGGAATCTTGTTAAGAATACGAGGCAAAGGGATGAAATTGAGTCTATGGAATGGGACGAGTTCAAGAACTTATTTTTCAATAAGTACTTCCCTCGTATTCTCCGAACAAAGATGGAGAAAGAGTTTCTTGAACTCAAGCAAAGGGATGATGAATCTGTTAGTACCTATGAAGCAAATTTTACAAGACTTGCAAGGTACGCTTCTGGTATTATTATCCAACCTGAGAGTAAGATCGATCGATTATTTAGTGGCTTAAAGCCAAGTCTTCGAAGGGCGTTAGCCATAAGGGACTTCAATAGCTACGAGGAAATCGTTCGATGTGCTCTCAAAGTCGAGATGGAGATTGGAGCAACCCATCAGTCACATGGGTTTGATAAGAAGAGGAAGATGGAATTCAAAGAAAAATCTAAAGAGAACACGGAAAAGAAGATGAACTTTCCCTTATGCTCAAAGTGTGGAAAGAAACATGGAGGGAGTTGTCTTAAAGGGACAAGTAAATGTTTTAAATGTGGAAAGGAAGGTCATCGGGCATTTGAATGCCGTGATAATGGGAAGAAGATGTCTAATGATGCAAACAAAGGAAGGGATACACAGAATGAACCTGCTACACTTCAATGTTTCAAGTGCAAGGAGATGGGGCATTATGCCAATCAATGCCCAAATCCAAGGGTTGATGATGATGGTCGACGTCAACAAACTCTTAAGGCTAAAGACAAAGGAAAGTCACATGCAATTTCTATCAGCGAGGTGGAGTACGATAACGATGTGGTGAAAGGTACACTTACCATCCACTCTAAAGTAGCAAATGTTTTATTTGATTCTGGATCCACCCACTCTTTTATTTCTGAAAAATTTTCTAAGGGTATCACCGTATTACCTCAACAATTAGATGTTGAGTTAGCCGTGACAACACCTAATGGCACATCAATCGCATCAAAAGTTTATAATTCTTCTCCGATCGAAGTTTGTGGGAAAGTGCTTCCTGCAAATCTTGTGATCCTTCCTTTAGTGGAATTTGATGTGATTCTTGGCATGGATTGGCTTTCTCTACATGGAGCTCATATCAATTGCCAAAGAAGGGAAGTCACATTTCATATTCCAGATCAATCTACGATCGTCTATCAATGCAAGGATGAACATAACCTTCCAGTGGAAATTTCTTCCATCTTATGGGTATTGATTCCACTAAATGAAGGTTATTTATCTCAAATGGTTGGTGAGAAACTCACGATTAAGAATATGCCCATTGTACGGGAGTTTGATGATGTCTTTCCAGAGGAATTGCCGGGTCTTCCACCAAATCGTGAAGTTGAGTTTTCAATAGAACTCGTACCGGGTGCTTTGCCTATTTCAAAGACACCTTATAGAATGGCCCCAATTGAGTTGCAGGAATTGAAGAAGCAACTCCAAGAGAATCTTGATAAGGGATTCATACGCCCTAGTGCGTCACCTTGGGGAGCACCTGTTCTATTTGTTAAGAAGAAAGATGGATCAATGAGACTTTGCATTGATTATCGAGAACTTAACAAGATCACTATCAAGAACAAATATCCTCTCCCACGCATTGATGACTTATTTGACCAACTACGCGGAGCTCAATACTTTTCCAAGATTGATCTTCATTCAGGGTATCATCAATTAAGGGTCAAAAGGGAGGATATACCAAAGACGACTTTCCGTACAAGGTATGGACACTATGAATTTATTGTGATGCCATTTGGTCTTACTAATGCCCCTGCTATCTTCATGGATCTAATGAATAGAGTCTTTAGAGACTATCTTGATCAATTTGTGGTAGTCTTTATAGACGATATTCTTGTCTATTCAAAGAGCAAGGAAGAGCATGAAGATCACTTGAGAATTATATTGAAGACCCTGAGAAAGGAGAAGCTTTATGCCAAATTTACCAAGTATGAATTTTGGCTTCAAAAAGTTGCATTTTTTGGGTCATATAATCTCAAAAGAGGGGATATCTATGGATCCAGAAAAAACAGAGGTTATCGAAAGATGGTCAAGACCAACAACAGTAACTGAGATCCGAAGTTTTCTTGGTTTGGCTGGATATTATCGACGTTTTGTAAAAGATTTTTCACGATTATCCAATCCACTCACCAAGTTGACTCGGAAAGGAGTTAAGTTTGTCTGGACAGAGGAATGTGAAGAGAATTTCAAGGAGTTGAAAAGAAGGTTATCCAGTGCACCTGTGCTCACACTTCCTTGTAGTGGAGAAAGGTTTGTGATATACAGTGATGCATCCAAGAAGGGATTGGGGTGTGTTCTTATGCAAAATGATATGGTGATAGCTTATGCCTCACGACAGTTGAAAATCCATGAGCAAAATTACCCAACACATGATTTGGAGTTGGCTGCGGTAATCTTTGCATTAAAGATTTGGAGGCATTACCTTTATGGTGAAAGGTGTGATATTTATACTGATCATAAAAGTTTAAAGTATATTTTCACGCAAAAGGAGTTGAATATGCGTCAAAGAAGATGGTTGGAGCTGATTAAGGATTATGACTGCTCAATCCATTACCACCCTGGGAAAGCAAACAAGGTGGCAGATGCATTAAGTCGACAAGACCATGCTAGTTTATCCATGATGAAGATCACAAAAGATCCAATATTTATGGATTTACAAAGGATGGATCTTGGAATTATAATGGAAGGGGAAAAATCTTATCTTTCTCAAATGAATGTTCAACCATCTATACATGTGAAGATTAAAGAGGCACAGAAAGAAGATGTCGAGTTACAAAAGAAGGTGAGAAATGTTCCTGAATTCAACCTTGATTGTGATGGGATAATAAAGTTCAGGAATCGGGTTTGTGTTCCTCCCATCCCCGAATTAAAGAAAGAGCTGCTGGATGAGGCTCATAGTTCTTCATTCTCTATTCATCCTGGAAGCACGAAGATGTATAGGGGCCTGAAAGAGTACTTCTGGTGGGATGGCATGAAAAGAGATGTTGCTGAATATGTCTCTCGATGCTTGGTTTGTCAACAAGTTGAAGCTGAGAGACAGAAGTCTAAGGGGATGTTACAACCATTACCCATACCCGAATGGAAATGGGAAAACATCACTATGGACTTTGTCACAGGACTTCCTAAAACATCCAAAGGCAATAATGCTATCTGGGTCATAGTTGATCGTCTTACAAAGTCTGCACACTTCATTCCTATTAGAGAGGATTTCTCTCTAGATCAGCTTGCCAGGATATATGTAAAGGAAGTGGTAAGATTGCATGGAGTACCACTTTCTATTATATCTGATCGAGATCCGAGATTTACCTCGAAATTCTGGTGAAGTCTTCAGCATACTCTGGATACAGAGTTGAGTTTCAGCACTGCTTATCATCCCCAGACAGACGGTCAGTCTGAGAGAACAATTCAAACCCTAGAAGATATGTTGAGAGCTTGCTCTATGGATTTCAAAGGAGGTTGGGATCAACATCTACCTTTGGTGGAATTTTCTTATAATAATAGCTTTCACTCCAGTATTCAGATGGCTCCTTATGAAGCTCTCTATGGAAAGAAATGCAGGACTCCAACTTGCTGGGATGAAGTTGGGGAAAGAAAGCTATTAGGACCTGATCTCGTTGATGAAATGGCAGAAAAGGTCAGATCTATTCAACAACACATAAGAGAAGCTCAGAGTCGACAGAAAAGTTATGCCAACAACCGAAGAAAAGACCTAGAGTTTGAAGTGGGCGATAAAGTGTTCTTACGAATATCTCCCTGGAAGAGGGTTATGAGATTTGGAAAGAAGGGGAAGTTGAGCCCTAGATATATCAGTCCTTTTGAAATACTGGATCGTGTTGGGAAGGTAGCTTACCCATTGGCGCTTCCACCGAATCTCTCTCAAGTTCACGATGTGTTCCACGTATCTCTCCTGAGAAAGTACATACCAGATCCTTCACATGTACTCAGCTCAGAAGTTGTACCGCTGGAGCAAGATCTTTCTTATGAAGAACAACCGATAGAGATTCTGGATCGTAGCGAAAAAGTCCTACGAAACAAGACCACTCGCTTGGTGAATGTTTTATGGAGGAACCACCAACTTGAAGAAGCTACATGGGAGCTTGAGGATATGATGAGGGAGAAGTATCCTCATTTGTTTGTTACAAAGTGACGAATTTCGAGGGCGAAATTCTTTTTAAGGGGGGTAGAATGTAACACCCGAGACTTTTATGTTATATAAATCATCAAAGGAATCTTTTTCTACACAACACTTGCTTGGCTTGCTTTACACGCAATCGCGACCTTCCTCGATAGCTTGCGTCGTACGCAATACCGAGTTTCACTAAACAACAATATGCTATTAAAACTAGCCGTTATGAATAGTAATAACCACTTTTTGAAATTTTATAAATTTTATTTTTCAAAATGGACTTCATTTTTGGACTCAGAATATCGAAATTAGCCTAGGGTGAAATTTTGGTATTTTTCTGAAAACTTTCAATTTTTGATGAATAGTGAAACCACTAAGTGGTAGGTTAAAAACTGAATTTTGCATAAAACTTAATTTTACCGCTTCTGTGAATGGAATTTCGAAAATCCGAGAGACACGGTTAATATCAAGGACTAAAATGTGGTTCAATGAGATGAAAATAATTTTTTGGTGAATAGTAACTTTTTACTTTTTTTACCGCGGTTAATAGTAAATAGGGTAACTAAGGGTAAATATGATATTACTATTACCCTAACACATGTCCTAATTCTATTGGACAAGTGTAATTCGACCAAAAACAAACTTAGGAATAAAATATGACCATTTAGGCCCACTTGGATTAGATTAGGACATTTATTATTAATTTATTTAAAGAAGGGTTAAAATAGTTAAAATCAAAGTTTAATAAGTAAATCATTTTTAATATGGGGTTATACATAAGATAAATTCGATTGTAAATATTTATTATAAATCTAAAAAGATTTCTTACATGATGGTATTTTATTTGTAATTTTTAGACATCAAATATTTTAATTTATTTATGACACAAAGATGATGCAGTAATTATCTTATTAATGAAATATTGACAAAATTGATAATATAAATACCAAAATAAATTTAATTTAAGACTTTTTATGAATTACACTAATTTTCAAGGTTACTATGATATATTATTGTTGATTTAATCAACTTGGTTCGAACATATAATTCTTTTATGACTTTCCCAAAAATCATATATCAAATAGTGTCAAAATTGACACAAAATAGTTTTTAAATCAAATATTATATTATTAATTGTTATTTTATTCCTAAAAATCTAAGGTTCGGCCAAATGACTTAGATAAGGATATATATATTAATAATAAACAATTTGGGGTTCGTTTGGCATGTTATAGTAAGTGTATTAACCATATAGTGAAAGAAAACAAAAAGACACGGTAAAAGTTAAATTAATTAACTTAGAGTTAAATCTAATTGATAAGGTTAAAATAATACCCTAAACTTGTCTAAATCCTATTGGTTGATAGGATTTCGACCCATCCCCACTTTATCTTCGAAATAAGACCCTTTGGAACCATTTTAAACCGATTTTGACTTTAATATAAAATAATATTTTGAGATATTCCTAAGGTGCCCCTCTCCTCCCTTATAAAAGGGCACCTCCTCCCCCTCCTCCTCACACCAAATTGAGCACTCAATCTCGGCCAACCCCTGCCATTGTCTCCTCTCCACTTCCCTAGAATAGTCCTAGAGGTCCTGGTCTTCTCCAAAGACCACTCTTAGTTCCTTAAGTGGAGGATTCAACGAGGCGTTCCAAAGAAGAGGTAATATCCATTACCGATCTTTTCAATTTCTTTCTTCTTCAACTTCTTCTTCTTTAGTTGTTTCATGATAAAGTAATAACATCAGTATTACTTACATACTGATATGTTATTATAAATATGAAACAACCCTAATTCATCTTCTATCCATCCTACGGAAAAATGAAATCACCGCACGTGCGTACGTACGGAATACCGTCTCCACGCCGTGGTGTAATCTATTTTCCACCATCACCTTACAAGGATGGGTATAATGGTGTAATGAGTAACTATATATGATTATTATGAAGTAATATTGATACTGAAATAATATATATATATACTCCAATACAATTCCACGATCATAGGAACGATATCATCACTCGTGCGTACGTACGGAATACCGTCTCCACGATGTGATGCGACTTGTTCTACATGATCTTCATTTAATAATGATTATATAAATGAATTGAATGAATGAATATGGTATATACTACACTAATACCATTCTGGAAATGAATTATCTATAACCTAAAGATAAGAATAAGAATTTACTCGACAAAACATGCATAAGAACAAAAAGTTATAAAGACCCGAGTAACAAGTAACAATGAAATATTATTAACAAGAAGCTAATAATATGACCATATATGATATCATATAAATATGTATGATTCTGGAATAAGTCAATAACATTATTTAAACCATTATACAGGAGCTTCGGACACGTACAAAGCTAATCGGACCTAAGGTAAGGGAAATATCACAATCTCATTTTTATCCGAGATTGTTTATTCTTAAGTATTTACTGGGGTGTATTTTATCATCCACATCCATGTTCCCTCAATATGTAATATTGTTTCCATCCACTTGAAATAGTTTAAATCCAATTTTACCCTTAGGTGAGTTTTTAGTAAAGAATATGAAAGGAATCTTTTGTCGTTTTTCCGTACGAGGTACTTTTTGACTTTTCCGACAAAAGTACAAAGAATGTTTTTTTTAACTTATACGGCATGAATGGATTTTTAAAACATTACTTCAAAGAAGCTTCCTTTACAAGTTTTCAAGTTTATTTTTAATCAACTTCTTTTATTTTAAAGTTGTATGACATGTTATGAAAGGAAAAATGTTTTTGAAGAAGAAAGGATATTTTCCTCAAGAATTCAATTCAAGTGTTTTATCAAAATTATTTTCCATCTAAGATAATAAAGGGTTCTGTTTATATCCATATTTTTACATTGGTTTGACTATGATGTGATGGAATTATGTTTATGAATTCCTTTATCTTATATGAATTGATTTATGATGTCATGATGTTTCAAGAATCCCATTTTTGTTATATGTGTTATGCGATGATGTATGTTTTATGATTATGTGGCACACATAAGAAAGGATTCATTATAAGATGGGTGGGACCTATATCTCCCTCCAATGCATTGGGTAATGATTTTATATCTCATGAGATAGACATGGCTGGAACGGAAGGTTATTTCGGTTCAGTGATACAGGACTGAAACGAGGAGTGAACTCGGTTCAGAAAGGGACTTTGTCCACTAAGATAGTCTTGGCAATGAGTCATGACTAACAAGAAATGATTTCCATGATTATGTGTGCATGCCACAAAGTTTAAAGTTTTATGTTATGGGGATCTCATTTTCACTTCTATGATTTATTCCATGTTAAGATATTATGATCTCTTTTGGAGGTTTTGATTTTCAAAAAGATATGATATGATTTTTATTTCCTTTATTTGCCCTTGCTGAGCATTTGAGCTCACCCTTTTATGTTTTCTTTTCCCCATGTCAGGAAGATGGATATTAAGTAGAATATGCTAAAAGGGACCCTAGATATGATGAAATAAATGGGAGACACTGTAGAAGATTTATGAACCAGTTGTTTATGTTTCCCAGTTTCTAAAGACACTATACCTATACGGTCCTTTGTGGTTTTGTCATATGTTGTAATAAGTGTGCTTCAATTTTGAAGTATTAACAATGTATGTAAAGTGTGGGTCGTTATACTCTGGATCTTGTGAGGTAGTTTTGGGCCAGTCTAATGAGCCCTGCAGGAACCGACATGAACATCCTACATGACATGGGGAATATCGACTCATTGAATGCAACGAAGGAGGACCCAATCAAACCTACACTTATTAAGCATTTTCTCACGTAGAGGTCTGACCTAGAGGGTAAATATAATGTGTGGCATAGAATTAGCTCACACTCCTCTCGATATGAAGGGATATTACCATTCTAGAGATACTCAACGAATGGGGATCTCAAGTTGGGAGATAATTCAAACACTACATCTAGGGGACCTAGGGGTCCTGACATGGAGGCTCTGACTGTAAGGTGGCTTACCTATAGGCAGTCATCGTCATCTAGGGTGACATGATTAGTGACTCTCCGATGTGACATATTGATAATCAGATCATCATGCTCGAGCACCGCAAGTGATGTAGCAAGGCCAACTAGGGTGTCAGCTCGACCATTTTGAGATCGAGGAACATGAGTATCTTTTGGCCGAGATGGGAACTAGTCCAATAGTTGGATAGTGCACTCCATCAATGGTACAAACTCTAAATTTATAATGACATAGTCACCATTGATCAACTAGATGACTAGTTCGGAGTCCCCTTTCACATGCAAATGGGGCACATCAATCTCGAGGGCTATCTCGAGGACATTGATGAGAGCCTGATACTCTGCCTCATTGTTGGTGAAACCTTCAGACAGCTGGAATGAATAAGGAAAAATGGCTTCTGTTAGGGTAATTAAGAAGATACCCATGCCTACTTTGTTGAGTCTGTGGTCATTGAGACTTCTGGTGGTGGGGCTCCGGGAAGCACCATCGAAGGGAATCTGCTAGCATGGCATGTCTTGGTCTACCGAGAGGATCACATCATTGGGGAAATCGAGATCCAATGATTGGTCATCATTTTCCAGATATGCATCAAGGAAGTCTGCTAGCGCTTTCCCCTTAGTATCCTTCCGAGGGCCAAACCTGATATCGAACTGCTGGAGGATTATCGCCCACCAAGCTAGTCAGCTTATCAGCATGGGTTGGTCCAGGATGAACTTCTAGGGATCTACCCAGGACACCAGCTCCACCTCATGATGCATGAGGTAATGTCACAATTTCTGTATGGATAATACGAGAACATGGTAGCTCTTCTCTATAGGGGAGTATCTCATCTCCATATTGAGGAGCATGCGACTGAGGTAGTAGAGGTTATTCTTCATCCCCCTATTATTCTTCGGGGTGAGAAGGGTGCCAAGAGAATGCTCTCAGGTGGTCACATAATGGACCTGTGGGTTCCCAAAGACGGGTTGCATTAATACCGGAGGCTGGAACAGACACTGCTTGATTTCCTCGAACAGAGTCCAACATTCTTCATCCCACTCATAGAGTGTGCCTATCTTTTTGAGCTGAGAAAAAGGCATACACATGCTAGAAAAATTTGTGATGAATCGTTCTATGTAGGCTAAGTGGCCTTGGATGCCTCGAAGTTCTCAAATATTTCTCGGAGGAGACATCTCGCTAATGGCCTTCATCTTCTCTAGGTAAATCTTAATGCCCCATTATATGAAAACTAAGCTGAAAATATTTCCAGAGGTGATAATGAAGGAACACTTCAATGGGTTAATCTTCAGGTGATGGGAATGTAATAATACAAACACTTTCTCAAGGTCTTCAAGACGGTCTCGGCGCAAGCGAGATTTTTCCACCAGGTTGTCCACGTAAAATTCCACCACCATTCAGAGGATCTACATAATTTTTTTATGCATAGCAAGATGGTAGGTGGAACCTGCATTCATTAAACTGAAGGGAATGACTTGGTAACAGAATGTACCTTGTGGTGCCCGTAAGACTCTGAACTCCTCATACTCAAGGGCCATTCAGGTCTGGTTATACCTATAGTACCCATCCATGAAGGATAGGGCATGGAACCCAGCTATAGCGTCGATTAACAATTCTTTCAGAGGAAGTGGGAAATAATCCTTCGGACAGTGACAGTTGAGATCCTGGAAGTTGATGATGACTCTGATATATCTGTTCTTCTTTACTAGCACAATGTCGGTCAGCCATTTGGGGTAATAGTCCTCCTTAATGAAATTGTCTCTAATGGGATTATCATCTTCTACCTCAACCAGGGCACCCTGAGAAGGGTGCATATTTCTAGTAGGCTGCTTTATCCCGTGTTGATTTTCCAAGAGACCAAGGCAATGGACGGATACATGAGGATCTAGTCCAAGAATTTCAACATAACTCTAGGAGAATACATCACAGTGTTGTTTGAGAAAGTTTATATACTGTTTTTGGTCTTATAGGGGCATGTCGACACTGATCAATGTGGGTATTGGGTGTGCCTCGTTATTGAGGTTCACCCGTACCAAATTGTCAACCGTAGCAGAGACGACCTCCTCAAGGGCGGGGGTGAATCCTATAAATCATCTTCTTCACTTATGGAGGTGGATTCTTTGGTGGGAGGAGTCGCTTATGAGTCGACAGCTCTGGATTGGAGGCTAGTACCAGCCAGAGCGGTAGTGGACATTGCATCAGGGAATTCCTATATTGCTGCGACCATAGGGATGAAGGTTGTTGATCCAATCTCATCTGGTCTTCAGTCCATGGGGCCACAGTTGATGATATTGAAGAAATAGTGGTGTGTCATCTTGAGACGGTTAATTCCAATCAAGCGAAACAGGAATGTCTGACGTATTATCCATTTCCATGGGGTAGACATCCAGATATCTTATGGGAGTATGAGGATCTAGGATCAACTGAGCATGATTTGTATAGTAGTATGAGGTGTACTTCTGGCATCACATAGGACTGGGAATGTGTTCCCCCTTATTCCTGAAACAACAAAGCACTGTCCCATGTTTGGGGTCATAACCTCTAATCGGTGGATTGGAATGATGTTAGCATCATCTAGATCAGTCCACAGGTCGGTCGCAGCCGTGGCATGCTCAACCTCGTTAGCATGAATATACATTTATTTGCTGTTATAGTAGTCGACATTTAGATAGTGGTCATCACAATATGAAATGGGAGAAATGTCACCATGAATCTTTCCCACCCATCCATTAAGAAAATACTTAAGGAACATGTGATATGAGGAGGGAATTTCCATAAGAATGTGGATCCATGGCCTTCCCATCAATGCATTGTAGGGAGTATCCTGGGAGACAACCATAAATTCAGTGCTAGGAAGTAGGCAACTGAACTGGGACTTCAAGCGGATATTGTTGGACGGTGTCTATTACGTCCTGTCATAACCTTGGAATCTTAGGTTAGAGGGACTCAGATCATCTTCGGACAATCCTAGTTTTCGCAGTTTCCATGTCGGGATTAGGATGATTCTAGAGCCCATGTCAATTAGATAGTGGCGAACCTCCATTTCATTGAACTATCCAGTGGTATATAGTGGAAAAATGTTACCCTGGATGGGAGATCCTTCATATTAAACAGAGAATGAGATGATGGCTTGGCATTATGAATTCTCTTCCACTTCATCATGAATGGCTTCTGCAGCTGCTACCTCTGTCTCAAACTAGTGGGGGATTCGTAAAGCCTCAGCGAGGGCCTCACACATATCTGAATATATGTGAAGGGATTCATAGATAGGGATTCTTGCTGGAATTCTAAAAAGATTCTTAATAACATCTAACTTCTGGGTGAGCCATGAGCTTCTACTTACATGAGGTCACTCTATGAAAGGAGGTATAGTGGGCCCTGCTGACTAAACCGGTGGCTTACTCGTACTAGGAATATCCCACTAATCACTCGTCGAAGCCTGAGGAGTGTCTACCAGACGACGGCCAACTGACTAATACCAACCTGTAGCAGGGTGTGGCTAGTCACGGTTGAGTCCAGGTTGCTCTTCCTCGTCCAATAACCTGAACGGTGGCGACGGCGGGCCTGCTATCACGAGATGAGAAGACTGCGTATACTGAGCACTAAACGGGGACTGTTGTCTGGTTTCAGTCGCGTGCACAACCTGAATGGAAGTGCTGAAGGAGGCACATTGATATCCCATATATCCATAGCTCCATATATACTAATTTTGGATGGAAAGGTTTGTAGGATTCTCATTAAACATGTCATCGTTAGGAATCGTGTAGGGATTTACCAGCTATACTGTGTTAACCAAGGCGTAACCTCGACTGTCACTTGAAGATTTATCCACTACTGGATAGATTCATGGAGGGATCTCCATATCTGGAGGGAATGAAGTCTCTGAGATTATAGTATGACGATGGAAATGGTAGGGGATGTTGCATTCACATACGCCACTGGTGTTTGCTCTTATAGGAATAGGACTACTGTGAAGACGATGTAGAAGTAGCAGCTGTGAATTCTGAAGGCTCTTCCTGATTCAAGCATGCATGGATGATCACATGGTAATGGAAACTATTTTACAATCCATCGATTCATCATTCTTCAATGACCCATGAGGGGAAACCTGATGCCACTCGCCCTCCCTGTCACTACTACTGTATGGCCTCACAAAGACGCATAGCACTTGTGCCGAAGCTAGGCCTAAACATACTATGTTTTTTTCTACACGTTCTTGAAGCTATTATTTATAACATACAAAACAACTTGATAGTGTTCCCTATGATCTATTTATAGGTTCATAAATTTGGGCGATCAGCGTGGTTTCCCACTTCTGTCCTTAAACACTCAGGAAAACGTAGAACCCCCTCCTCCAATGCACTGCAGAAGTAATCAGGGACCTGTGACTCATTGAACAAGTAGGTCTAGTTTCTCGTGTCCAAAAAGGAGGTTCTTGGAGCTTGACCCAAATGTGGAGCTAGAGCATCCTAAAAGAAGGTTGATATTGTTTCTCTCACCTTAGTAGTGGCAACACATTCCATAGGGAAACTTCCAATTATAAGGGGCACTATTTGGTCGGTGGCTATGCTTGAGGTGTGAGTCCTCTATGAGGCTATATAGGAGGCTCCACTGGTAACAACTCTAGTTTCCTTGGGGCCTTTATTCGATCAACTGTGGTAGGATTGATCCTAGTTGCCCTTCTCACGGGGATTGCAGGAGGCAACAGACGTGACTGATGAGCATGTTGTAAGGCTTCATCTAGGCGATGGGCCTTATCAGAGAAGTATTAGAACCACTTGAGATAGTTCTGGATGATTAGAGAGGGGACCAGTTCCATCTTGACATTCCCTATGCACATCGTCAGGAATTTATTCTGAGTTAGGTACATGTCAAGGGAGTATGTGAGTCCTTTACACTGGGAAAAAAAAGTCGGAAATGCACACATCAGGCCTATACATGCACTTGAAGTGGTCTAAGATAATCATCTTCCACGTGGGGGAACTGAACTAGTAGATAAATTTCATAGTGAGGTCTTTATAGTCGGCTACTGATCTTATAGGGAGTGGGCTGTACCAGAGAAACACATGCCCTTCTAATGTCTGTACAAATCATCCGAGCATTGTGGACTCCTGGTGTGTGGAGTTCCCAACATGGGGCCACACCTTTAGATAAAGTGGGCCAGGTGTTGTGGATCGTCCCATTTTCCATTGAAGGGAGAAAAAGTGGGATTTCAAAAACTCGGGGGTTTTGGCATATCATCCACCCACAGTGGGAAAGTCTTTCCACCAGGTGGGAGAAACACCTATCGCTTTTCTAATTCCTTGATACGGGCAATGAGTGCTGCTATTGGATCATCTGTGTATGTGATCATGTATTTACGAGGATACCTGACTACCAGTGCGTTGGTAGGTTCTTCAACATGATATTGTGGCCTATCGTCTTGTGGGCGGCTATTGGAATGAACTGTAGGGTAGAAAGTGGAATTTTAGTTGGGTCTCGAGGATTATCATGCCGTTCAAGATGATTGGTTGAGACATACAGCGCCCACTTTCCGTAAGTTCCGGACTCCACCCTGACTACGTGACCAAGATGGTCAGGGTCACCCAGAGGAAATTTGCCGACGGGATGTTATGCCTACCCCTGTTTCCCCAGCCTAGGATCACTGTTGTCTAGCCATCGCTTTTCAGCCTGTTCAACAAGGAGGTCGTCGACTACCATTTTTTTGTTCAGTGAGTTGCTGATGCAACACTGCTTTTTCAAGGTCATCTTCCGCCTTCTTCACTAAGCCAGATGGGTCATAGGGTTTGGTGGTACATAGGTGTTCCGTGCCCTTGTTGGAATTCCCACACAGGAATAGTCCCTCAATGGGCCTGGGAAGACCCAATAGATTCCTATGTTGATGAATAATATTTCCCGATGGATCCAAAAAGTGTGAAACTCCCTTGGGGGGTGGGGGGTAGGTCATCTCCCAGAAGCACTAGCTAGTTTTCACCCTCAAGAAGGTCCACCATGTTAACTGTTACTCTACCTAAAGACATATCCTCTATATCTCCTGAAAAATTGGGTTGCCGCTAGATAGGGCTGAAGAAGAGTGCATCATACTACCCCCAACCACAGATTTGTACATGGGGAGAAGCCTCTTTGGTAATCCTATAGAGTACCTTGAAACTCGGAATGCACCATTGTTGGAGGGAACTACGGTGACCTAGTGACTCAGCGAGCTAGGCCATTGGGAGTGTAGCCAAATAAACCAGATGGAATTGTTCACCAATGTCCCCAAAATTCACATGGCTATTTGTGTAATCCACTCTTGGATGAAGAAGACTAAATTGAGTTGCCCAGAGGGTTTGACGGAAACCCTCAACTTCCTCATGGGTGGGTGATTTTTCCACACAAAAATTCACCGCTGCTACTGGCCAAAACATCCGATGGAATTGGTCTACTGTGACGATATCCAATAAGCTATTGGGCTTAGATTCAGTTTGTAGCCCTTCATTGCTCCGGTTTTCAACTGGAGGCAGTTGGGGAATGAGTAGAGGTACCGAAGAAGACCATTGGGATGATAGGCTAGCTGGTGGATAAAATGGGGAGAGAGCAAACAAACCACCATTTCATGGATTATCCTCTGAAGTGTATAGTGAAATAGCCACCACATTTCAGTAAGAAAGGCTGAAGATTGCAGAATCTGGTGTAGTGGCTATGGATACTAGTGGAGTACCACACTTCTGCTCGTCCTCCACTGGTCCACAGAATAGCTCTCTATGATCCATATTCGAGGTAGAGAGCGTTTCTGGGGATGATGGTGGTGATTTCAAGGTCATAACCTGTGGAGTTTCCAAATTTTTGTCCCCTTTAATATACCTGCGGAGAGAGGCATGAATCTGATAGACCTCGCATTCTGAAAGTACGATGCTCATGCACCTTGTTCCTGCCCCACCCCTCGATAAGGAGGATCTTAGCGAGGGCTCCAACACTGAGTCGTGTTCCACCTTGTATTACGAGAAGCAAAATGATATGATATCAGTTTGAATCTTATCATCATTCTTTTTATGGTGGAAACAACCCGACCTCAAGCCCCATGATGGTTCTTTATGACATGGTATATTTATAGCACGAGGAGGGCCTTCAGCCATACTAGGGCTGGGGCAGATAGGATTCCCGCCTGGGTAAGCCATGGTGTGAGGAGAACCATGATATATATCATAGGATACATGGGGAGGACCTCTGTGGGAAGTGTTAGACTGGGTAGGACCTTTTCTCAACTTGATAGGGGCATGGGTAGGACCAACGTTCTTGTTTCCCCTAGGGACATCAGTGTAAGGAAGTTCATCATACTGGTCGAGCCGAACATGGGTAGGACTTATGTACTAAGAGGAATGACTCCATAACCGATGTAATGTGCACAAGAGAGGATTATATGCTGAGTTCCTCCATCGGGGGGAGGTCCCCCATTTGGGCTGAGGGTTTCATGGGGAGTACCTCCATGCTGAGCATGGAACCGGGGAAGACCAGTGTTCTCCATAGTGGTTGTATGGGGAGTTAATCGTTACTTGAATTGGCCATTACCTACACCGGTGACCAAGAGAGTTGACCCAGCCTGTCAGTGGGATGGTTGGGTCCTCGATCTGGGCTAGGAATACAATTCCCCCTTCTTAGTATACATAATGGTTTGATGATATATGTCGGAAGTGGCCCAATACATAGTAGTTGATGTCTTTGACGCCCCATGGTGGGCATCCTCCTCGGCCTATTCCCGACGCTGGCATTGGGTCAACCAGATTGGGGTCAATGGTGTAGGTGAATGGCTTACCTTCTCCTTGACTCATGGGATTGGATGGAGTTGTTTCCACATCCATGTGGGATCCCTCTTTGGGGTCCCCTAAAACGGGATCCCTATAGGGTTGGCCCAAAAATCCCCTACCTCGTTGGCGTAGGGGATAGATTCATTCAGGAATTCTGGATAGAGCCTACTGAAATGATTGTACATTGGGGTGGGGAGTAGTGGCTCCCTACATAGCCCTTGGGGACAACAGTGGTGATGAGGTGAAAACACCTTTAGATCCTAGCGGGCCATTTCCCTAGCCGGGATAATCCCCTCCACCTCGTTCTGGCGTACAATGTTGTTGATCTCCCTAGGGTGAATTAATTCTAATGGGGAGATGGGGAATGGGTTCCTAATGATTGTAGATGTAGAGATTGCCTCAAAAGCATTGGAGGATCACGAGACTGTCGTGTTGGCATTGCCCCTACCACTACATCGATGAACGGGCGGTGATCAAATTCTTACAGCAACTTGGTTCCTAAAAAGAAGAGAGATTAAGACATTTGTGATGAAAGGAAGGGAATATATGACCAGTGCACCAACACCATTTTATCTTCCAATGATGGTAACATGGATCCAAACTGAAAACATCTCATATGGGGATTCTAATTGTTTTGAGTGCCCCAACCTTTGGTGAGTTTGATGGCAGGACGACTATTTGATTGGTGAGACCCAGTGCCGAATAGCTGGATTTAGTGACATGCTAATCCACGACTATATCAAATGCTAATAATCTCCATATTTACGTAAAGACAATCATGTCAGGGTCACCATTTCTGTTTTCGACGCTTTCATCAAGGTGCACGTGTCCATCTGTTTGATGACTATGATGTTGTTTGTTACCCCAAATTCCCACATTCCATAGGCGGACAACATTCGTTCCTTGTTTAGGGACTCATTCTCCTTGATTGAAATGGGATGAGGGGATGTCAGTTTTTCCTTCAGTAGATTCCACTTCCGAAGTTGTCACATAGTCCGGGTCTCTCTTATACGCATAAGATGTTGTTCGTGAAACTCTTCTCAGTGACATATCTTCATGAACTCCATTTAATTACACTGCTTCTATCGCGAAATTCTAGGGGGGGCGGTCATGGAAGTAACCCTTAGTTGGGGGAGTAGTCACGTTGGATATCATTGGTGTGTTGGGATGCCGTAACAACAGCACATCTGGGTATCTTCCCCTTATTATAGGGCTTCTCGAGGGCACCGAAGCACATGTAATCCCACATCGAATATGGGGAATTACATTCCATAGGAATGTATCATAGTTTTTCCTCATGTTCATATATTTAACATATGGTATGCGCATTTTTAACATCTAGTAGAGACAAATCAGACTAATCGGAACACTGACTAGAGTGGATCAGATGGGTGTGACCCCTGGAGGATTCAATGATGCTTGGAGGTGAATTAGCATGATCTCAATGCTATTCAGTGGCCCTTTTAAGAATTAGGATTGGGGATGGATGGTTTATTGATGTTGATGGAGAATGAGATGGAGCCGAATTGAGGGCAACAATGATGTTGGGATTGATCCTCGAAGAGACCTCCTACGTATCCCCGTGGCAGGGAATCAAAGTCCACATAGTTAGTGAAGTGAAGGGACGCCTAATGAGGTGACCCATACGGATGGGAACTAAATGAATTAGAACCTTCTGGTTGGGGAATGAAATTGGGGTGTGTGTGAAGGACAACGGCAGATGACAAATTAGGGAGTATGTGTGATTAAAGGCCTGAGAGTCGGTCTAACGCCACTGGGACAGACCAGCGATATAGGTACCAAAAGAAGGGAAAACAATAGCTTACCATTAGGCTCGAATTGACAACATGTTACCATTGACAAGGATTCACAATGGCTTACCGCTAGATGGTGTCATAATGGCTTACCGCTGGATGAGGTCAGAATGGCTTACCACTAAATGATGGATGCAGTTTAACGTTGTGCATGATGAAAAGTGGGCATGTAGTTTAATATCATGTGGGACGTTGGTGGTCCGAAGTGAAGCGGGGTCAGAATAATTGGTTTTTTGGATTGAACCTCAGGGAGGCATCTTATGTACCATGCCTTGGAAAGGATCAAATTCCACGTAGTTCGGGATGAGTGGGAACCGACGTGAAAATGGTTGGGACCAATGGGTGTTGGGATTGATCATCGGGGTGGCTTCCTACATACCTTGACTTGTAAAGGATCAATGTCCATGTAGTTTGGGAGGAGTGTTCGGTGAACTGATGTGAAGATGCTCAGGACCGATAGGTGTTGGGGTTGAACCTCAGAGAGGCTTCATACATACCATTACAAGGCAAGGATCAAAGTCCATGTAGTTCAAGATGGATGTGGGGCATACACTCAATGCTTCCCATAGTGGATTTCATGGTTAGTTCTTGCTCTAATCCCTCGTGATTCACGCTTGGTGTGAGAAACAAGATGCAGCACAGACCTAACGATCACATCGCGGAAGGTGCTTCCATGGGAAGTGGAATGGGGGTTTACACGAGGTTTGTGTCCCAAAAAAGGAAACGGGGGCTTATGCATGATTCATAGTCCAAATAGAAAATATGGGATTACACGTGGTTAGTAGACCAAAGAGAAAACATGGGATTACATGTGGTTGGTTTCCCAAAGATATGGAGACTGGGAATTACTCCATGATGGATACTCAGGTGGTTACAAATCCCAAAAGGGGAGGGACGAATAAATGAAGGTCCTGATTCCCATCTCTTCTCTGGTCATTGGCAAGGAAAAATATAGGAGGAGTAGGGGTGCTACATCCTGAAAGAAAAACTAGGGGCTTACACCATGGTGGTTTCCCTATCACCAGGAAAAAACGTCGCTCCAATAAAGAGGATCTCATTCCTTGTGAGGAATTATTTCACTCCCGTAGAGACTAGTGGGCATACAAAATCTCAATGGTGGGGTACCCCATGTTTGGTGAATGGGGTGGAGTCACAGTTTGACATCATGTGCTAAGGATGATGGTCATTGGTAGTTTAACATCCATTATCTCGAAAAACATGGGTTCACTCCACACCAAAAGGACATATATAACTGATAACTCTCACCCCTTAGGGAAGGGAATGCAGCAACAATGTCGTGGTTGGGGGTGGTATAGAGTGATCCATTGAGGGGTACACTTAGCATGGTCATAAGAAGAAGCAATAGTTGTTAGCATGCCTATGGAAAGAATCAGGAGGTGAAGTAACACAATGTGAAGTACCTCCCAAGGAACATTTAAATAGACTCTGGAAAACCTGAAGGGTCACAAGGGAAAATGAGTTTCAGTGCAAAGGGATTTTTAGGTTGAAGTCTTGTGAAGCTCTGGTGCTCCATTATTGGAAGGGATTAATGAAGGGATGTGCTTTGTGAATTGATGTGGACAAGCCTATGTATAGGGAATAGGTCCATATAGAAGGTGTTTCGTGATGTGTGAAGGCATTCACGGAGAAATTCTTCTCAAAGCAAGGGTTCTATACAAAGCATAATATTGCAAAGAAATGTGCCTTGCATAGCATAGTGACCCTGCCTTATCATGCTGGTCACATGTTCATGATGGGTACATCGCAAAGCACATGTTCCCTATGAAAACCTGAGTACCTTTGGGGATCTCCTTCCCTCACGGAGGCCTGTGGGATCCCCAAAGGGCATCCCTCTTTGACAAGGGGATGAATTCATGCAAAGGGGAAGGCACCTCGTAATGAAAAATTACATTGAAAAGCTCATGGGTCATAGAGTAGAAATTGATTTTCGATGTAGGAGCTCAGAAGACGAAAGGTCAGAGGATCCTTCTTTGGGATTGAGGGGAGCCTGGTATTTATAGGCAAGAGGCACTACGAAGCAGAGATCGCTCGGTACCAAGATGATGCTTCCTCTTCGGTGGGTTTACAAATGTCAATGGCATTCATGGAGAATCCCACCTCCTTGCTCCGTGGCGGGTTCACGAATGTCAAATCACTTCGCATAGCATCTATCCTCCTTGCTCTATTCTAGGTTCATTAACATAAAAGGGGTTCGTAGAGAATAACAAATCCATGATGCGCGGCGGGTTAACTAACATCAAATCTGTTCGCGGAGCATCCTTCCTCTTTGCTTACTAGTGTGTTCGTGAATACACAATCGGTTCACAGAGCATCCAGGCTCTTTGATCCTTATCATTTCCTTGAAGGGTAGTTCAATGCTATTCGATGGGCCAAGGGGGATCTACAACCGGTCTTTACAAGGAAACCCCTAATGCTTTCACTATTCTCTTGCATTCCCCTAATTTTGGAAACCACAATAATAGAGTTGATAAATGTTACTGAATCCCCAAGTAAAACTTAAGTATAAAAATTAATACTACCATCCTTGGGTTCAAATTGTTCATTTTATGATCCGAATAATATAAGAGAATAAAAAAATTAGAATTATTTATCAATCACAATAATGAATTATAATGAGAATAAATATCATCATGTAATCAATTGATCAATACACCATTCATGAAAGACGTTTGGGGATCATATACTAAAATATCTCTATATTACAACGAATGAAGAATAATGGAGGTAGTATCCAATATTTCTAGTTCTATGAGACATCCCAATGGTTAATATAGTATATTTTTAATCTTAATATTACTGTAATTTTAGTTTGAATATTAGATCTATATTTTCGTGGAGGGACATGAGTTCTACTACTAATCTACAACACAGTTACAAAAGATAATTAATTTTTTGGTTCTTAAAATTTACCTATTTTGTTTTAGAAATTAGTGTCCATGGATAAACACATGAACTAAATATTCATGGTAATTAATGAGATGTTTTTTGTGTGTTTGATTAAAATTTCCATTCAATATGGGAAAAGGATTCCATATTAGATGTGAATCTAATTAACAAAACAAAATTTACATAGTATTTTTAAATAACATATAACAAGATTCATGTGTCTCAATTATGTCAGAAAAGTGATTAGGAGACCCATTATCACAAGTGGGTTAAGGAGGTGATGTATTGAAAATTATTAAGTTAGATAATGTTTTAAATATAAATAATTCATTAAATAATAATTCAAATCCCAACCCTTTCCATCAATGTTTTAATATCTTATATAGTCATTAAAATTTAGTATTTTTGTATGTCATTTCATGTAATTATATAAAATAATTTCAAAATATTTTTAAGAAAATAATATAATTTATAATTTTGGAATAAAACATTCAAATTCACCCAATTTCATTTACATTACATTCTTATTCTAGAGGAAATTATATTTTCTAAAACAATATATTGGTTATAAAAATTAGATGATTTTATAAATCCCCATAAAATGAGTATATATATGGATGGAAATTATTTTAATATATGTTTCATTAATAAGATAAGAAAATTTTTGTAGTATTTTTATATAAAAAATGTGCAAACAAAATAAATATAATTAAAATATGAATCATTATAAAAAAACCTGAAACAATGTAATAGAAAAACATAATTCATTTTGTGAATATATGTTAAAAATAATCAATATTGATATAAATTATAATAAAAAACTTATTAATATGAGGGAATCATGTAGGATAAAATCATTCATCAATACATACAAAAATAGTTCCTAAATGATGACTATTATGATTAATAATATATAATAATATTCAATATTTGAAATAATGAATATTTTTTAATATTATTCATAGATCTAACTTGATGACAACTATATGGATATGTTATCATTCATGAAAACAAATCTATTTTTTGATGTAATGGAATAAACAAATTTCCTCCAAAAATTGTGTTGGTGAAATATTTATAATTAATAAATGAAATATTTTTTATAAATTGTTAGATAAAAATATAGTCAATTGGTTTTTTAAAATTATTTTTACACGGAACTTTTTTCAAATTGTTATGGTTATGAAATATATTGTGGGATTATTTTAAAGGAAGTAATAATTTGTTAAAATTTCTATCTACATTGATTTGATAAATGATGATTTTT
Organism: Viscum album; assembly: GCA_963277665.1. Taxonomy (NCBI): domain Eukaryota; kingdom Viridiplantae; phylum Streptophyta; class Magnoliopsida; order Santalales; family Viscaceae; genus Viscum; species Viscum album. The sequence continues at coordinate 1,647,665,157 of OY728145.1, forward strand.
TATGAGATCTCAAAAGAATATGAGATACAAATATTTAAATAATGTATCATAATAAAAAATTATACATTCATCAATAATACAATAGAAACATAAATATATACATAGTATTAAAATGAATTAATATTAGTTTTGGTATTAGAGTGAATAGATTTGAGGATTCGTCCACATGTACATTTGAAGTGATGATTTTTTCCTTTTTTTAATTATTTTAATGAATGATTAATATGTAATTTAAATTAAAAATCATTTATGAATTCTTGTGTAATATAAATTAATATTTTAAATTAACTATATTCCAAAAGATGATCAATGATTATACAAAGTAAGATGAAAAAATAAATCATTTAATATTTTGGAAAACAAATGAATTTATATATTTTCATATATAAATTAATTGTTATAGTGAATTGTAAAATATAAAAAAGAACCTGAAATGATATTTTCATTTAGTTAAAATAAATTTATAAATATAATTGACGATATTTTGAATTTATCTTATAAAAAACAAGGTTAATAATTATTTCCTTTTTAATGATGAGTTTTCTTCATTTATAGATTTAATTTTTAATAATCTTTCTATTTAAATTAATATATTTTATTATTGTATAAAATATTTATTGATGAGTATTTTTATTAATAGTTATTCATTTATAGTTTTCATTTTTGTTAAATGTGGGATTCAATTTAATGTGTGGAATTCCATTGAAATATTGAATATCATAGATCATTCTCTCTAACTATTGTAACTATGTTTATGATATAAGTGGAGTGTGGATTTTTTTGATGGTAATAATAATAAAATTTATATTTTCAACGTCAGTTATAAAAGATCATATAATTACTTCACCATACATATGATTTTTCCCTGACCTCTCCCATGGTACCCAAAATATGCATGCATTGAAGAGAAGGAGTGACCAGATAGAGACCACATTCAATAGACCTCATTTTAGTTACTACCACCAATGGTCTTGAAAATATGAATGGAGGCATCATACTTATAAATAAATCAAGTATAATTGAAATGAAAAAAATCCAAATATACTAATTTTCCATTGATATAAAATAACAATTACCCCACAATGCATGTCATGTGATAAAAACATTGTTTCTATAATGTTTTGTTCTTAGGGAAATCAAAATGCAGTAACATGATCGTGACTCAAACCTACATGCATGTAATGACAATAATAGTCTCCAAAAGAATTCAAAAACACTAAAAATAGTTAATATATGTGTTTGGTGGTTATAAAAGATATACTAAATAGTATTATAGTCATGGTCTATTTCAAAAAAATCATTGGTGAATACAATTGCATTAGAAAATAAACAACATAACTAACATGAAAATTGGGTAGATAATATAAAATAACTATCTCACCATTGATCACAATCCATATAATTATATATTAATATAAAATAATGTCAACATAACATAGATAAAAGAACCCCACATCCACTTCTCAGATGAGAATATGATATCTCGCCTAACTACCTAATCATCTTGTTCTCTCAACCCTTTAGTATAACAAACCAGTCTTCACAGATCGACCAATGTCAGATGACTCCTTGGTCACAACCATAAAAACAATGGCCTCTAAAAGACACATCATATTATTCTATAATAAATCAATATCGACTTATCAATTACTAATATAAGATCCTCATTTTTACTATGACATATCCAACATTCACCCCAAAAAAATTTATTCAAGGTTTCATGAAAAATATATGACATTAACCTCATGAGATCCTCTTACGCTGTGTGAACCCATATCATATATGACATCTTCTCATTTGAAGGAGTCTCCAAAATCAATATCTTCATCAATATGTAATTACTATTTATTTAGTAAAACCACTATATACTATATCAAATGGGAAATTACTAATGATACAGTACTGAACCATCCATTTCCCCAAAATATTGGATATTAGGGAACCCCCCCCCCAATGAAGAAATTTGGGTTTTATTTCATAGTAAACACTATGGGTGGGTTTATATAGATGTAAAAAGAAAATACAATCATATATTGACAACACACAATACCCATCCAAGGGGTTAACCTATAATATAAAAATAATATCCCACATCATAGCCTTTGAATCCCATTAAAATACTCTACCAACTACTACCATCACTAAATATAACCATTCCATAGAAATCACCCAAGAACACATCCAAATAACTCACATTCTTCTTATAAATATAAAAATTATTTATATTTTACCAGTTATAACCATTCCCCTTTTAATAATCCATTCAAATACATATTTAATGGATTGAGACTCATTATAATTGTTTTTATATCATAACATTGTGTATTAAATTGCATCACATTTTGTAAAAAAATTAGGTATTTACTCTATAGTTAATTTTAATTCATTCTCATTTAGTTGTTTATCAAAGCTATATAGTTTCATCATATCAATCACAATCCCATAATTATTGGGAAACAAAAACACGTGCAATAATATTAAATACCATTAGGCTAATAACATCCACCATCAAACCCCATCTGAAACCTTTTTCCAACCCATATATCACAAAATATTCATCAATAAAACAAAGCTGTAAATCCAATAACTTATCTCATACCAAAAAACTAACAACCTTATTTCCTTTTAGATTCCTCAAAGAAACTATTGATTGACATCCCTATTTAAATAAAAATTGATCAAAATAAGTAAAAAAATATCAAAAAACAGACTATGAGAGAATACAATAATATTTATTTCTTTCATAGAACAAAATAAAATTATTTAATTAATAAATAGTGTTTAAATAATATCTAATCTTTTGGGAATGGGTATCTTCACAAAATATCTTGATTTCCCCCACTAAATTATAATTACCATATATATGTTCCAAAAATGTTATAAATGGTTGTTTTATGATAATAATCATAATATGAGTTCAAAACTCGATGGAAGTACCATATAAAAAATAAAATAGTTACATTTTTCAATTGGTATCTGTAACACCCGAGACTTTTATGTTATAAGGAATCTTTTTCTACACAACACTTGCTTGTCTTGCTTTACACGCAATCGCGACCTTCCTCGATAGCTTGCGTCGTACGCAATACCGAGTTTCACTAAACAACAATATGCTATTAAAACTAGCCGTTATGAATAGTAATAACCACTTTTTAAAATTTTATAAATTTTATTTTTCAAAATGGACTTCATTTTTGGACTCAGAATATCGAAATTAGCCTAGGGTGAAATTTTGGTATTTTTCTGAAAACTTTCAATTTTTGATGAATAGTGAAACCACTAAGTGGTAGGTTAAAAACTGAATTTTGCATAAAACTTAATTTTACCGCTTCTGTGAATGGAATTTCGAAAATCCGACAGACACGGTTGATATCAGTAAGTAAAATGTGGTTCAATGAGATAAAAATAATTTTTTGTTGAATAGTAACTTTTTACTTTTTTTACCACGGTTAATAGTAAATAGGGTAACTAAGGGTAAATATGATATTAATATTACCCTAACACATGTCCTAATTCTATTGGACAAGTGTAATTCGACCAAAAACAAACTTAGGAATGAAATATGACCACTTAGGCCCACTTGGATTAGATTAGGACATTTATTATTAATTTATTTAAAGAAGGGTTAAAATAGTTAAAATCAAAGTTTAATAAGTAAATCATTTTTAATATGGGGTTATACATAAGATAAATTCAATTTTAAATATTCATTAGAAAGCTAAAAAGATTTCCTACATGATGATATTTTATTTGTAATTTTTAGACATCAAATAATTTAATTTATATACGACACAAAGATGATGCAGTAATTATCTTATTAATGAAATATTGATAAATACCAAAATAAATGTAATTTAAGACTTTTTATGAATTCCACTAATTTTCTAGGTTACTATGATATATTAGTGTTGATTTAATCAACTTGGTTCGAACATATAATTCTGTTATGACTTTCAAAAAAATCATATATGAAATAGTATCAAAATTGACACAAAATAGTTTTTAAATCAAATATTATATTATTAATTGTTATTTTATTCCTAAAAATCTAAGGTTCGGACAAATGACTTAGATAAGGATATATATATATTAATAATAAACAATTTGGGGTTCGTTTGGCATGTTATAGTAAGTGTATTAACCATATAGTGAAAGAAAACAAAAAGACACGGTAAAAGTTAAATTAATTAACTTAGAGTTAAATCTAATTGATAAGGTTAAAATAATACCCTAAACTTGTCTAAATCCTATTGGTTGATAGGATTTCGACCCATCCCCACTTTAGCTTAGAAATAAGACCCTTTGGAACCATTATAAACCTATTTTGACTTTAATATAAAATAATATTTTGAGATATTCCTAAGGTGCCCCTCTCCTCCCTTATAAATGGGCACCTCCTCCCCCTCCTCCTCACACCAATTTGAGCACTCAAGCTCGGCCAACCCCTGCCATTTTCTCCTCTCCACTTCCCTAGAATTATCCTAGAGGTCCTGGTCTTCTCCAAATACCAATATTAGTACCTTAAGTGGAGGATTCAAAGAGGCGTTCCAAAGAAGAGGTAATATCCATTACCGATCTTTTCAATTTCTTTCTTCTTCAACTTCTTCTTCTTTAGTTGTTTCATGATAAAGTAATAACATCAGTATTACTTACATACTGATATGTTATTATAAATATGAAACAACCCTAATTCACCTTCTATCCATCCTACGGAAAAATGAAATCACCGCGCGTGCGTACGTACGGAATACCGTCTCCACGCCGTGGTGTAATCTATTTTCCACCATCACCTTACAAGGATGGGTATAATGGTGTAATGAGTAACTATATATGATTATTATGAAGTAATATTGATACTGAAATAATATATATATACTCCAATACAATTCCACGATCATAGGAACGATATCATCACTCGTGCGTACGTACGGAATACCGTCTCCACGATGTGATGCGACTCGTTCTACATGATCTTCATTTAATAATGATTATATAAATGAATTGAATGAATTAATATGGTATATACTACACTAATACCATTCTGGAAATGAATTATCTATAACCTAAAGATAAGAATAAGAATTTATTCAACAAAACACGCATAAGAACAAAAAGTTATAAAGACCCGAGTAACAAGTAACAATGAAATATTACTAACAAGAAGCTAATAATATGACCATATATGATATCATATCAATATGTATGATTCTGGAATAAGTCAATAACATTATTTAAACCATTATACAGGAGCTTCGGACACGAACAAAGCAAATCGGACCTAAGGTAAGGGAAATATCACAATCTCATTTTTATCCGATATTGTTTATTCGTAAGTATTTACTGGGGTGTATTTTATCATCCACATCCATGTTTCAAAAATATGTAATATTATTTCCATCCACCTACAATTGTTTAAATCCATTTTTACCCTTCGGTGAGTTTTTAGTAAATGAAATGAAAGGAATCTTTTGTCGTTTTTCGTACGAGGTACTTTTTGACTTTTCCGACAAAAGTACGAAGAATGTTTTTTTTAACTTATACGGCATGAATGGATTTTTAAAACATTATTTCCAAGAAGCTTCCTTTACAAGTTTTAAAGTTTATTTTTAATCAACTTCTTTTATTTTAAAGTTATATGACATGTTATGAAAGGAAAAATGTTTTTGAAGAAGAAAGGATATTTTCCTCAAGAATGGAGTTCAAGTGTTTTATCAAAATTATTTTCCATCTAAGATAATAAAGGGTTCTGTTTTTATCCCTATTATTACATTGATTTGATCATGTTGTGATGGAATTATTTTTTATGAATTCCTTTATCTTATATGAATTGATTTATGATGTCATGATGTTTCAAGAATCCCATTTTTGTTACATGTGTTATGCGATGATGTATGTTTTATGATTATGTGGCACACATAAGAAAGGATTCATTATAAGATGGGTGGGACCTATATCTCCCTCCAATGCATTGGGTAAAGATTTTATATCTCATGAGATAGACATGGCTGGAACGGAAGGTTATTTCGGTTCAGTGATACAGGACTGAAACGAGGAGTGAACTCGGTTCAGAAAGGGACTTTGTCCACTAAGATAGTCTTGGCAATGAGTCATGACTAACAAGAAATGATTTCCATGATTATGTGTGCATGCCACAAAGTTTCAAGTTTTATGTTATGATTATGGGGATCTCATTTTCACTTCTATGATTTATCCCATGTTATGATATTATGAGCTCTTTTGCAGGTTAAGATTTCCAAAAGCTATGTTCTTATGTATATGATGTGATTGATATTTCTTTTGTTTACCCTTACTGAGCATTTGAGCTCACCCTTTTATGTTTTCTTTTCCCCAGGATATAAAGAAAGGTTTTTAGGTAAAAAAAAAGGGAAGATCTATATGGGAGATATTGAAGATCTTTCACCACGATTAGAAGATTACGTTCCGAGTTTCCAAAGACACTAAACTATTACAATCCTTGTGTGTGTGATTTTGTTATGTACTAAGTATTCCGCAAAAGTAATGTAATGTCCATGTACGTCAAGATACGGGTCTCTACAGTTGGTATCAGAGGAAAGGTTTAGTCAACCTTTGGAAACTAGGATGCGAAAACGTTAGTGAGATCCCTAGAGATATTTCTAAGGTATGTCTAGGGATGTCCCTAGGGATAAGTATACGTATAGGTTATAGTAATAGAATTACGCTAACGATCATAGAATTAAACCTAAGATGTTGGATATTGAAGGTACTCCCCCTTTATTATGTTGTTTTCCCTAGCATGATTTTTGCCTCTCACACTATTCTTTTTGGGTTTTAGACGATGGCTGGAACCCGAAGGAACCGTGTTGATCAATGCAATGGACAATGCAATGATTGCCCTCCTGAACAAACAAATGTTATGGGAAATGGAGTGAAAAATCTTATTGCTATACTTACACAAGATATGAATCATTCTGGACTTCCAAATGAGCAGAGAAGGGAACAATATTCTATTGAGTCCTTCATGAGGCAACGTCCACCTTCTTTCAGTGGGTCTTCTGATCCACTTGTGGCTGAACAATGGATCAGTACTACTGAAAAGATATTTTCAGTTCTTCAATGTTCTGAACATGATAAAGTCATCTTAGCAGTATATCGTTTGGAAGGTGAAGCTGATCAATGGTGGAATCTTATCAAGAATACGAGGCCAAGAGATGAAATTGAGTCCATGGAATGGGACGAGTTCAAGAACTTGTTTTTCAGTAAGTACTTCCCTCGTATTCTTCGAACAAAGATAGAGAAAGAGTTTCTTGAACTGAAGCAAAGGGACGATGAATCTGTTGGTACCTATGAAGCAAATTTTACAAGACTTGCAAGGTATGCTTCTGGAATTATCATCCAACCTGAATGTAAAGTTGATCGATTTTTCAGTGGCTTAAATCCAAGTCTTCGAAGGGCATTAGCTATAAGAGACTTCAGTAGCTATGAAGAAATTGTGCGTTGTGCTATCAAGGTAGAAATGGAAGTTGGTGTTACATATCCATCTCATGGTTTTGACAAGAAACGAAAGATGGAGTTCAAGGAGAAATCTCAGAATAATGGTGAAAAGAAGATGAATGTTTCCTTATGCACAAAGTGTGGAAAGAATCATGGTGGAGATTGTCTTAAAGGGACTAGAAAATGTTTTAAGTGTGGAAAAGAAGGTCATCGAGCAGCTGAGTGTCAAAGTAATGGAAAAAGGGTTTCTAATGATGTGAATAAAGCAAACACTGCAGAGAACGCACCGCCAACACTTCAATGTTTCAAGGGAAAGGAGATGGGGCATTATGCCAATCAATGCCCAAATCCAAGGGTTGATGATGATGGTCGACGTCAACAAACTCTTAAGGCAAAAGACAAAGGAAAGTCACATGCAATTTCTATCAGCGATGTGGAGTACGATAACGATGTGGTGAAAGGTACACTTACCATCCACTCTAAAGTAGAAAATGTTTTATTTGATTCTGGATCCACCCACTCTTTTATTTCTGAAGACTTTTCTAAGGTTATCACCGTATTACCTCAACAATTAGATGTTGAGTTAGCTGTGACAACACCTAACACTACTGGAAAAACGACTTATACCCACGGTTCAAAACCGTGGGTATAGCCCCCAAAACCGTGGGTATAGCCTATACCCACGGTTTTGGGAACCGTGGGCTGGAACGGCGTCGGGATAGGGGTCTTGACCTATACCCACGGTTCTACCAAACCGTGGGTATAGTTGTCTCACACACCAATATCCTGATGTACAGCGTGGCAAGGAATTTTACCCACAGTTTTCAAACCGTGGGAGATTTAAATTTTTAAAAAATATAGGGCCGCAGGTTTCGAACCCGCGCCACCAGCAGCGACTCAATGCTGCAACCTAATAGCGGACCAACCGACCTGCCGAAATTTTATGTCTATACATATAATTTTATTGTAATATATTAATAATAATGTTGTTATCTAAAAAAACAGTGGCCAGCGGGTTTCGAACACGCGACTAGGAGGAAATGAGTAGAACGGTGAACCAACTAAGCTACGAGGATTTTACTCCTGAACTCATACAGTTTTATACTTATATTAATACTGTCGGAATATTTAAAAATTGCAATGACCGAGATTCGAACACTACACTACGCAGAAGTGAACGGAAATCTAAACCAACTAAGCTACTGAATTTATATTTATAAAAATATGCATTCTTATATTTATATTATTTAAGGAATTGTTCCCGCGTAAAATTTATTTTATCCCGCACAATTTTTTTCCCATTTTTCCCCCCGCCATAATGCGGGAAACCTATACCCACGGTTTGGAAAACCGTGGGTATAGGTCTTTGAAAAAATACCACCTATACCCACGGTTTTTAAAAACCGTGGGAATAGGTCTTCACAAAAAAACCTATACCCACGGTTTCGGCAAAACCGTGGGTATAGGTCTTCCAAAAACACCTATGCCCACGGTTTTGTTGAAAACCGTGGGTATAAGGGACCTATACCCACGGTTTTGGAAAACCGTGGGTATAGGTTCCCATACTATCTTATACCCACGGTTCAAGAAAACCGTGGGTATAGGAGGGACCTATACCCACGGTTTTGTGGAAAACCGTGGGTATAGACCCAATTTCCAGTAGTGTAATGGCACATCAATCGCATCAAAAGTTTATAATTCTTCTCCGATCGAAGTTTGTGGGAAAGTGCTTCCTGCAAATCTTGTGATCCTTCCTTTAGTGGAATTTGATGTGATTCTTGGCATGGATTGGCTTTCTCTACATGGAGCTCATATCAATTGCCAAAGAAGGGAAGTCACATTTCATATTCCAGATCAATCTACGATCGTCTATCAATGCAAGGATGAACATAACCTTCCAGTGGAAATTTCTTCCATCTTATGGGTATTGATTCCACTAAATGAAGGTTATTTATCTCAAATGGTTGGTGAGAAACTCACGATTAAGAATATGCCCATTGTACGGGAGTTTGGTGATGTCTTTCCGGAGGAATTGCCGGGTCTTCCACCAAATCGTGAAGTTGAGTTTTCAATAGAACTCGTACCGGGTTCTTTGCCTATTTCAAAGACACCTTATAGAATGGCCCCAATTGAGTTGCAGGAATTGAAGAAGCAACTCCAAGAGAATCTTGATAAGGGATTCATACGCCCTAGTGCGTCACCTTGGGGAGCACCTGTTCTATTTGTTAAGAAGAAAGATGGATCAATGAGACTTTGCATTGATTATCGAGAACTTAACAAGATCACTATCAAGAAAAAATATCCTCTCCCACGCATTGATGACTTATTTGACCAACTACGTGGAGCTCAATACTTTTCCAAGATTGATCTTCGTTCAGGGTATCATCAATTAAGGGTCAAAAGGGAGGATATACCAAAGACGGATTTCCATACAAGGTATGGACACTATGAATTTATAGTGATGCCATTTGGTCTTACTAATGCCCCTGCTATCTTCATGGATCTAATGAATAGAGTCTTTAGAGACTATCTTGATCAATTTGTGGTAGTCTTTATAGACGATATTCTTTTCTATTCAAAGAGAAAGGAAGAGCATGAAGATCACTTGAGAATTATATTGAAGACCCTGAGAAAGGAGAAGCTTTATGCCAAATTTACCAAGTGTGAATTTTGGCTTCAAAAAGTTGCATTTTTTGGGTCATATAATCTCAAAAGAGGGGATATCTGTCGATCCAGCAAAAACAGAGGTTATCGAAAGATGGTCAAGACCAACAACAGTAACTGAGATCCGAAGTTTTCTTGGTTTGGCTGGATATTATCGACGTTTTGTAAAAGATTTTTCACGATTATCTAATCCACTCACCAAGTTGACCCGGAAAGGAGTTAAGTTTGTCTGGACAGAGGAATGTGAAGAGAATTTCAAGGAGTTGAAAAGAAGGTTATCCAGTGCACCTGTGCTCACACTGCCTTGTAGTGGAGAAAGGTTTGTGATCTATAGTGATGCATCCAAGAAGGGATTGGGGTGTGTTCTTATGCAAAATGATATGGTGATAGCTTATTCCTCACGACAGTTGAAAATCCATGAGCAAAATTACCCAACACATGATTTGGAGTTGGCTGCGGTAATCTTTGCATTAAAGATTTGGAGGCATTACCTTTATGGTGAAAGATGTGATATTTTTACTGATCATAAAAGTTTAAAGTATATTTTCACACAAAAGGAGTTGAATATGCGTCAAAGAAGATGGTTGGAGCTGATTAAGGATTATGACTGCTCAATCCATTACCACCCTGGGAAAGCAAACAAGGTGGCAGATGCATTAAGACGACAAGACCATGCTAGTTTATCCATGATGAGGATCACAAAAGATCCAATATTTATGGATTTACAAAGGATGGATCTTGGAATTATAATGGAAGGGGAAAAATCTTATCTTTCTCAAATGAATGTTCAACCATCTATACATGTGAAGATTAAAGAGGCATAGAAAGAAGATGTAGAGTTACAAAAGAAGGTGAGAAATGTTCCTGAATTCAACCTTGATTGTGATGGGATAATAAAGTTCAGGAATCGGGTTTGTGTTCCTCCCATCCCCGAATTAAAGAAAGAGCTGCTGGATGAGGCTCATAGTTCTTCATTCTCTATTCATCCTGGAAGCACGAAGATGTATAGGGACCTGAAAGAGTACTTCTGGTGGGATGGCATGAAAAGAGATGTTGCTAAATATGTCTCTCGATGCTTGGTTTGTCAACAAGTTAAAGCAGAGAGACAGAAGTCTAAGAGGATGTTACAACCATTACCCATACCCGAATGGAAATGGGAAAACATCACTATGGACTTTGTCACAGGACTTCCTAAAACATCCAAAGGCAATAATGCTATCTGGGTCATTGTTGATCGTCTTACAAAGTCTGCACACTTCATTCCTATTAGAGAGGATTTCTCTCTAGATCAGCTTGCCAGGATATATGTAAAGGAAGTGGTAAGATTACATGGGGTACCACTTTCTATTATATCTGATCGGGATCCGAGATTTACCTCGAAGTTCTGGCGAAGTCTTCAGCATACTCTGGATACAGAGTTGAGTTTCAGCACTGCTTATCATCCCTAGACAGACGGTCAGTCTGAGAGAACAATTCAAACCCTAGAAGATATGTTGAGAGCTTGCTCTATGGATTTCAAAGGAGGTTGGGATCAACACCTACCTTTGGTAGAATTTTCTTATAATAATAGCTTTCACTCCAGTATTCAGATGGCTTCTTATGAAGCTCTCTATGGAAAGAAATGCAGGACTCCAACTTGCTGGGATGAAGTTGGGGAAAGAAAGCTATTAGGACCTGATCTCGTTGATGAAATGGCAGAAAAGGTTAGATCTATTCAACAACACATAAGAGCAGCTCAGAGTCGACAGAAAAGTTATGCCGACAACCGAAGAAAAGACCTAGAGTTTGAAGTGGGCGATAAAGTGTTCTTACGAATATCTCCCTGGAAGAGGGTTATGAGATTTGGAAAGAAGGGGAAGTTGAGCCCTAGATATATCGGTCCTTTTGAAATACTGGATCGTGTTGGGAAGGTAGCTTACCGATTGGCGCTTCCACCGAATCTCTCTCAAGTTCACGATGTGTTCCACGTATCTCTCCTGAGAAAGTACATACCTGATCCTTCACATGTACTCAGCTCAGAAGTTGTACCGCTGGAGCAAGATCTTTCTTATGAAGAACAGCCGATAGAGATTCTGGATCGTAGCGAAAAAGTCCTACGAAACAAGACCACTCGCTTGGTGAATGTTTTATGGAGGAACCACCAACTTGAAGAATCTACATGGGAGCTTGAGGATATGATGAGGGAGAATTATCCTCATCTGTTTGTTACAAAGTGACGAATTTCGAGGGCGAAATTCTTTTTAAGGGGGTAGAATGTAACACCCGAGACTTTTATGTTATAAGGAATCTTTTTCTACACAACACTTGCTTGGCTTGCTTTACACGCAATTGCGACCTTCCTCGATAGCTTGCGTCGTACGCAATACCGAGTTTCACTAAACAACAATATGCTATTAAAACTAGCCGTTATGAATAGTAATAACCACTTTTTAAAATTTTATAAATTTTATTTTTCAAAATGGACTTCATTTTTGGACTCAGAATATCGAAATTAGACTAGGGTGAAATTTTGGTATTTTTTTGAAAACTTTCAATTTTTGATGAATAGTGAAACCACTAAGTGGTAGGTTAAAAACTGAATTTTGCATAAAACTTAATTTTACCGCTTCTGTGAATGGAATTTCGAAAATCCGACAGACACGGTTGATATCAGTAAGTAAAATGTGGTTCAATGAGATAAAAATAATTTTTTGGTGAATAGTAACTTTTTACTTTTTTTACCGCGGTTAATAGTAAATTGGGTAACTAAGGGTAAATATGATATTAATATTACCCTAACACATGTCCTAATTCTATTGGACAAGTGTAATTCGACCAAAAACAAACTTAGGAATGAAATATTACCACTTAGGCCCACTTGGATTAGATTAGGACATTTATTATTAATTTATTTAAAGAAGGGTTAAAATAGTTAAAATCAAAGTTTAATAAGTAAATCATTTTTAATATGGAGTTATACATAAGATAAATTCAATTTTAAATATTCATTAGAAAGCTAAAAAGATTTATTACATGATGATATTTTATTTGTAATTTTTAGACATAAAATAATTTAATTTATATATGACACAAAGATGATGCAGTAATTATCTTATTAATGAAATATTGATAAATACCAAAATAAATGTAATTTAAGACTTTTTATGAATTCCACTAATTTTCTAGGTTACTATGATATATTAGTGTTGATTTAATCAACTTGGTTCGAACATATAATTCTGTTATGACTTTCAAAAAAATCATATATCAAATAGTATCAAAATTGACACAAAATAGTTTTTAAATCAAATATTATATTATTAATTGTTATTTTATTCCTAAAAATCTAAGGTTCGGCCACATGACTTAGATAAGGATATATATATTAATAATAAACAATTTGGGGTTCGTTTGGCATGTTATAGTAAGTGTATTAACCATATAGTGAAAGAAAACAAAAAGACACGGTAAAAGTTAAATTAATTAACTTAGAGTTAAATCTAATTGATAAGGTTAAAATAATACCCTAAACTTGTCTAAATCCTATTGGTTGATAGGATTTCGACCCATCCCCACTTTAGCTTCTAAATAAGACCCTTTGGAACCATTATAAACCTATTTTGACTTTAATATAAAATAATATTTTGAGATATTCCTAAGGTGCCCCTCTCCTCCCTTATAAAAGGGCACCTCCTCCCCCTCCTCCTCACACCAATTTGAGCACTCAAGCTCGGCCAACCCCTGACATTTTCTCCTCTCCACTTCCCTAGAATAATCCTAGAGGTCCTGGTCTTCTCCAAAGACCAATCTTAGTTCCTTAAGTGGAGGATTCAAAGAGGCGTTCCAAAGAAGAGGTAATATCCATTACCGATCTTTTCAATTTCTTTCTTCTTCAACTTCTTCTTATTTAGTTGTTTCATGATAAAGTAATAACATCAGTATTACTTACATACTGATATGTTATTATAAATATGAAACAACCCTAATTCACCTTCTATCCATCCTACGGAAAAATGAAATCACCGCGTGTGCGTACGTACGGAATACCGTCTCCACGCCGTGGTGTAATCTATTTTCCACCATCACCTTACAAGGATGGGTATAATGGTGTAATGAGTAACTATATATGATTATTATGAAGTAATATTGATACTGAAATAATATATATATACTCCAATACAATTCCACGATCATAGGAACGATATCATCACTCGTGCGTACGTACGGAATACCGTCTCCACGATGTGATGCGACTCGTTCTACATGATCTTCATTTCATAATGATTATATAAATGAATTGAATGAATGAATATGGTATATACTACACTAATACCATTCTGGAAATGAATTATCTATAACCTAAAGATAAGAATAAGAATTTATTCAACAAAACACGCATAAGAACAAAAAGTTATAAAGACCCGAGTAACAAGTAACAATGAAATATTACTAACAAGAAGCTAATAATATGACCATATATGATATCATATCAATATGTATGATTCTGGAATAAGTCAATAACATTATTTAAACCATTATACAAGAGCTTCGGACACGAACAAAGCAAATCGGACCTAAGGTAAGGGAAATATCACAATCTCATTTTTATCCGAGATTGTTTATTCGTAAGTATTTACTGGGGTGTATTTTATCATCCACATCCATGTTTCATAAATATGTAATATTATTTCCATCCACCTACAATTGTTTAAATCCATTTTTACCCTTCGTTGAGTTTTTAGTAAAAGAAATGAAATGAATCTTTTGTCGTTTTTCGTACGAGGTACTTTTTGACTTTTCCGACAAAAGTACGAAGAATGTTTTTTTAACTTATACGGCATGAATGGATTTTTAAAACATTATTTCCAAGAAGCTTCCTTTACAAGTTTTCAAGTTTATTTTTAATCAACTTCTTTTATTTTAAAGTTATATGACATGTTATGAAAGGAAAAATGTTTTTGAAGAAGAAAGGATATTTTCCTCAAGAATGGAGTTCAAGTGTTTTATCAAAATTATTTTCCATCTAAGATAATAAAGGGTTCTGTTTTTATCCCTATTATTACATTGATTTGATCATGTTGTGATGGAATTATTTTTTATGAATTCCTTTATCTTATATGAATTGATTTATGATGTCATGATGTTTCAAGAATCCCATTTTTGTTACATGTGTTATGCGATGATGTATGTTTTATGATTATGTGGCACACATAAGAAAGGATTCATTATAAGATGGGTGGGACCTATATCTCCCTCCAATGCATTGGGTAAAGATTTTATATCTCATGAGATAGACATGGCTGGAACGGAAGGTTATTTCGGTTCAGTGATACAGGACTGAAACGAGGAGTGAACTCGGTTCAGAAAGGGACTTTGTCCACTAAGATAGTCTTGGAAATGAGTCATGACTAACAAGAAATGATTTCCATGATTATGTGTGCATGCCACAAAGTTTCAATTTTTATGTTATGATTATGGGGATCTCATTTTCACTTCTATGATTTATCCCATGTTATGATATTATGAGCTCTTTTGCAGGTTAAGATTTCCAAAAGCTATGTTCTTATGTATATGATGTGATTGATATTTCTTTTGTTTACCCTTACTGAGCATTTGAGCTCACCCTTTTATGTTTTCTTTTCCCCAGGATATAAAGAAAGGTTTTTAGGTAAAAAAAAAGGGAAGATCTTTATGGGAGATATTGAAGATCTTTCACCACGATTAGAAGATTACGTTCCGAGTTTCCAAAGACACTAAACTATTACGATCCTTGTGTGTGTGTTTTTGTTATGTACTAAGTATTCCGCAAAAGTAATGTAATGTACATGTACGTCAAGATACGGGTCTCTACAGTATCCATTGGAAATAATAATAAAATAAATAAAATCATGTGAACTAATCCATTCCCCATTAATTTCATGGAATCCAATTCCTTACAATAATTTGTACATCCTCACAATCAAACCAGTAGAGGATAGATTTATTCTAAACTCATTATTTCATCAAAGAAAATACATATCAAGGGTCAAATATTTCAAATAAATTGTTTTGTTTGATTATGTATGTCACATGCTAGAAGAAAATGATTGTTGGGCTAGAGTAACTCAAGTGGTCACCGTGATATTATGAAATAAACTATGATGCAATGTAACCCATTAATATTATCCAACAAAATATTCTATAATATCCATATCAATCATCAATATAATTCTATCAATTCATTAATGGGAAAAATCATAATGGTTGGGGAGGTTAATCACAATGGATTGTTAAAAACCATTCATCCATGAACATTGTTCAATTGGATGAATATAGTCTTGAAACCTATAAAAAATAACCTAAGAATTATAATATTTGAGAGATATTTTATGTATGGGATGTGGTTTTAAGGGGTTTTGGAATTTAGACCTAGTCCATAAATTTCATGACTAAGGAATAACACCCTTATTCACATTTTTATCAAATGGTTTTCAAATAAGATTATGAAAAAACCTAGAGTGAATTTAAAAACAAATGGCCATACTAAATGGTCTCTACATTCAAAATTTTTTGTCACACCAATATCATAAATTTTTGTGTAAGGATATTCCATAAATCACTAACCATGAATAAGTAACCACTAAATTGAAAGAGATATAAAAACCCATTAAGACAAGATTCCACACCATAATGTTTTATTCAATTCTACACGGAAATGAACTTTGAACCAATTAAAACACAACACTAGGCCATTTGGAAACTCATTGTAGATTCATAGGGTCTAAAAAACCAACCCCTCCAGGACACAACACCAAAAATAATTACTACATCACAAACACCACTCAGGATGTAGACACTATAATACCAAATATCCCAATGAACCTACATTGTAGGATCTCAATGATGAAACAAAACCATTTACTATGACATAGAATATATATTCATGAAAAATCATTATCTTCTAGAAAAAAACTCATCCCAAATCTATTGTTTTTTCCTTAAGACATTTCTAAATTACTCCAAAACCCATAGTTCACAATGTATTGAATTTATAAGGAAATGGAAATGACATTATATATGTCCTAAATTAAACACTTCTCCAATAATCGAAAACATCCACAAAATAAATTGAAAATGGAAAAAACGTGATCATCCATCCCTTGAGATACCATATATTAATTTCATCATTTTCAAAACACTCCCATAAAAAATAGATTATCCACAGTAAACAATGAAAACATATACTAGAAATGAATCTTATGTCACATAGTATGAAAATAAACATGGTATAATTTGAAACAAAGTAGGTGCATATCCAATATTTGATCATTATTCTACCATGTACTCTCAAAAAAATAACCCTACATTAGTATCCCACACACTAAGGGATGTATTATCAACTGTAGAAACTTATCTTGAGAATTGTAGATATTAATTGTACATTCCAAAAATTTCTTGTCATTCTCAAAATCCACCTACCCCCAGTTGATGAAGTTGGGGTAATAATTAAGGTTCGAAAATATTTATAGAAATGAAAGTTGTGGTGGATTCTGAATAGTTTTGGTGAATGACTCAAATTATACAATAGTTGAATAATGTGTTCTAACACAACAAAAGTCCCTGAAAACATTAGATATATCTTAATACCATAACCAAACCTATATGGACACTAGTGATGGTAATTCTTAATGAAAACATGTTTTCAAACCTATCCCTCCATGGGTCACCAACTATGATCTATATATGTATTTTTTTGGTACTATACTACCTTCATCTAATCATGATTTATCTGGATCATTTTAGTCGTAATATTCACCACATAAGGTCCATGTAATTATAAATACTGATACATTATTATGAATAATTTAGATATCCATTCATATCTATAAAACCAAATGAATATATTCACATAATTTGATGAGTGTTATGTATTATTTTATAAAAATTCAACAAATTTTAAGTGATTCTCCCATTATTATCGAAAATCCATGAGGTTAAACCACAACAATTCCATTATAATCTGGATGGTCCACTCTATATACTCATCTATCAGTTGATAAAAAGTATTTCAAAGGTGTATCTATGTATTAAAATATTATTTTATTCCATTCTAGATTCATTTGGTTAATCAAGGGTTTTTATCAGATGTAATTTTTCTTGGTAACCTTTGAAATCTCATAACATCATCTATATACCATCTCACCAAAATATATATGTCACTCAACTAATAAATTTATAATTGATATAAAAACATAACTATTCAATTTCTAGTATAATATAAGGAATAATATCCTCATTCTTTATAAGGAAACCATGTGATGAAATCCAATGTGATTTCCCCTTATATCTATTTTGGTAAATATAAAGACATAAACAACCCTCTGTGGACACGATCATAAATGTTATCGCACTAGAAGTACATGAATTTTTCGACAAACTATTATACTGGAATCAAAATCCCATCCCACTAATTTTTTCTCATCATGTAATGGAACATATTTGAAACACATAGTTGCACGAATAAGACTGATCTATAAAACAGACAAACAACTCCCTTGTTTATGGTAAATAAAACATTTTACATCCCTCAAAATATCATCTTATTTCATCCATCCCTTGACCACTCTACTAGAGTATCATGATGGTCGATAGAGACTCTCATATCCTCTCCATTTGAGAATACCCATATAAATTCTTCTTCTATACATAAAAAATATAATTCTAATTTTATATTGTATAATCACCCTCAACAATCACCCTACTCCCTTATAATATTTAGAATCACGAACTATTCATTTATCCTCTAGGACTCCATAGAATCTTAAACAATATATCCTTATTGATACCTTCTCAACATTACATCAATAATATATCCCTTTCCATAGGGTGTAAGAGATCTCAAAATTAAAATAAAGAAGAAAATACATTCACCTATACAGATGAAATTTTCGATCCTATTGAGTGAAATCAATCATTAGATTCTTATGGTCTATGATTACCAAAAAGACTTTGTAATGTGGTAATGTTTCCTAATGTTTATATAAGAAACTATTTTCATCATCTTCTTATTAGGGGTGTAATTGATATGATAATTTGATGTAAATAACTAGAACTATAAGATATAACCACCATTGTTTATCAATATATATATCATCCAACAGTAGGAATAATCACTATGGAACTCAGACATCACCCATCTCTTCGATATGTAAAACGTTGGTGAGATTATAAACCTCACCTTTAGGTATTCAAATTATGTATGAAAATGGTCTATCCTAATGAGATATTTTAACTAATTTTTCAATGATATCTATTAAACTACCACCCATGATATTTTGGACTCAAACCTCTAATAATATCCCATAAAACCATAAATGTTTTGAACCATAGACATATTCTTGGGTGATTAGAAATAAAAATTTACATCAATCATTAACGGATCTATTACCAAACCCTAATAATAAACAACATGTCCATGAATGTGCACCCTGACATCCTATACATCCATTTTAATAATATCCCATAGATTTGAACATGTTTGTTAACGTTTCATAAATCACAAGGAATCTCAACCTGCTCCTCCTCTAACATTTTTTATATAAGTATTTCATAGATTAACATGGATATAAATTGTTCTAGGACCTCAAGTAACATGGATTTCATGAGACTCATGAATATATCTATAATGTTTAATACATTTAATGAAATAACTATGTACCAAATATACCCCTATTTTCTTTAAAAGGAAGCATTATCTATGTATTATTTCTTTACAAACATTTAATGATATGTAGACAAAAAGTTAATCATGGAAAAAAAATTCCCCCTTAAACCGATCGAATAGATAATTTGTCCTTATATTATGGTAATTATACTTGATCATTACCGAATTATAACTATTTTTCCACACATATCCTCATTTAACAATTTATATTATTAAAAAACAAAAGCATAAAATCCTAAGGATATATAATAGGGTACATGAATATACTATATTCTCATTAGGAAATAGGAATTCCCATGTGTCGCCTTTTAGAACCCTCTACACTTTTAAACACCACTCCCACACAAAAAGGTCACTCCCCTGAGGTCGCACACCAGTCGGGGAAGGTGTCGTTGCCAACAGAGATAATAGAGCATCCGGGAGGGTGATGGCATAATAGCGATGGTCTGTCAAGAGATCCATTAGCAATTGGGTCGTGCTTCATTTTTCATTCCTGGATAAGACTGGATGACCCGACAAGGTGGGTTGATGTTGTGGGATAGTGTTACCATGAAAGCGGACTCCCAGGATTCAAACCCTGAACCTCCTAGAGAACAACATGGATATGTGACTCTCCTTCACCACCGCAACACCACTAAAGTGGAACATGAATCAATTATATAATAATTCATTAATCATTTTAAAAAACTACTAAAACTCTTTGTGAGTTAATTTTTAATGAACTATCAATGTATAAGATGTTCTTGAATGTAACTCAATTATAGTAATGATATGTCATAGAGGGTGTAGTGCCACAACCACATCATGTAATGCATCGATAAAAACCCCATTTATATCTCCATCTACATCTCATATATGCTCCTCTCATACATTAGAAGAATATCATATATGATGTATGGACATGTATTGAGAAAGAACGTTTCCACATTAGTTGGATAGATCCTTTAATGACAAAAAGGGTCTCATATTAAAACTTATCCTCCATAAAATGAACAGAGAAGAAGAACTGGATCCATTTCTGAAAATAATGCACAGGAGAATCCCTAATCCTCGATAAATGTAATTTATATTCATTATTCACATTGATAAAATTAATTTTTAACATCACCTAATTAAATTAAATTTGACAGAAACATGAAGCATGATCTCTATTCATGTCTCTACCTTGGAATAATTATCACTTAACATTACATGTTCATAGAGATTAAGGTATTTAGATTTTATCCTAACATCCCATAAAATCATATATCAAGGAATGTATACCTTACTTACAACATGAAATAAAAAATGTAATAATATTTCCCTATCAACCGATGAATTATTCATATGTTCCTATCCCTAAAATAAATTCAATATCTAAAACTAAATCATTGAGAAAAATATTTCATGACCCCTCCCCTACACTATTACCTCTCCAGGTTCAACATTCTTGAAATGTTATTTCCCTCCAAATCCTACCTCAAATAGGTTACTTTGATACAATTAAGACCATGTATATAAAACATATAATGTGATTTATTAACCAAATAATATAAGCCATATACTTAATATAATATTAAATCCAGTAATAAACCTCATGAAATAAATAAAAAATAACCAATTTCTCAGAATGTATGTCATGTGGTAAAAAAATGTCTCCAAAACAAAAAAAATTCCATGGGAAACCCTAATGTAGTTACCCATAGTGATTCAATACTCCAATACAGTAGTGTGAAACTAAATATTTAAAACAGAACACTAATCATAAAATGATGTTAATATATTACAAGATTAATTGTATCATGTATAATCGGTTTGGTCATACCCATAGTGTTTTTTGAAAATTTGATTGGAGAAAATTAATTTACTAGTTATAAAATAGTATAAATAACATGCGCATAAATTTTCTAACTAACCATAATATGCTACCCAAGTCTAATTCATAAAATAAAACATCCAAATTAGTATAATCATATCAATATAATATTAATAATAGAATCCAACACTAGCATCGTAATTATGTTTCCACTCTCGCTCCCCAACATCGAAGATTATATTATCTCATCCCTTCTATATCTATATGTCATTAATTAATGTTGGTTTGATTGAGTTACTCAAGAGGTTGTTTAATAGAGTTTATGAGAGAAATTTATGATTAATAAATCAAACATAAATCTCAATAAAATATTACGACACGCAATCAATAAAACAATAGAAATATATATGTTTTACTGTTAATTTTTTTAAAAAGAAGCATTAATTATAAGTTAAATAAATTGAAATCAATTTGACGTTTAATAATAAATTACATAATCAAATACCTTATATGGACAAAAATATAATACTAACTATGAATATAACATTTAGTTTTCAATTTTTAGAAAAAAATATTTCTGACATTGTATTAACAATAAATAAAACTATTAAAATAAATGCAAAATTAATCATATGGTTATATATAAATCCAAGTCATAATACCCATACCTTGAAATTCACATGAGTTCATTATGTTTATAATAAATATTAACTTGATCCAAATCCTATATTGGGTTCTTACAATAAACCAAACTCAGGAAATCCGGCCAAAATATTCTTCTATATATCTCTGTGGTGTGAAATACCAATCATACAATATAGGACCCCTTCCACAAGTATTTTTTGTACTACAATAACGGATTGGA
This sequence comes from Viscum album, assembly GCA_963277665.1. Classification (NCBI taxonomy): domain Eukaryota; kingdom Viridiplantae; phylum Streptophyta; class Magnoliopsida; order Santalales; family Viscaceae; genus Viscum; species Viscum album. The sequence goes on from OY728145.1 coordinate 1,647,687,636, forward strand.
CTGAACTTGACATGAAAACTCTAGTTTATGAATATGTGATAATGTGTTCAGATAAATAATGTAGAATAATACAATGCTAAAGTAAAGAATAGAAAATAAAATAGTAACAAAAAGATTACTATAATGTGTGATGAAACTCAAAAGATAATTCTTCATTTTTTGGAGTCCTCATGTTTATCTTTAATTGATAATTGATCAAGTTTCATATAATGTGTAGGAAAATAGAGTTTCATGGGTGTCAAAAAGAATCCATCTATTTTTTTGATTGAAAAAATGTAGATTCATTCCACACATATGTAACTATTTTTTAATATGAATTTATATGTTCGGTATAAATATATCACTTATATAGTCTATATTTTCTTTCACAGTACAATATTTGTTTGTTGAATATCTTATGAATATATATCACTTGAGGTCCATATATCTAATAAAGATTAATAATAAATAAAAATATGATCCTGGTACTGCATACTAAATCTTAAAGGTATGTTGTTGCATTAAATGAATCCAAAAAGTGGTATAGGAATAATTATTATTAAATACACATGTTCCGTGAAAGAATTAAATTCCATAAACAGTTTATGGTGAAATTAAATTTGACTTGTTGATATGAATATCAATTGCAGTACTCTAGATGTATGTACTTTTTTTTTTATAAAAAAATTATAAAAGTACATCAACAATATAGTTACATGAACTTTGGGGGAAGATTAACTTGAGTGGTAGATCTAATGTATAAGTAAATCTACTTGGTGAACATTGGATCTAGTGGTATATCATCTATAACTATAGATCTTACAAGTCTTATCATGGCCAGGTGGTAGATTCACCTTGATATTTGCTCCATCGGGGGTAGATTCTCTAGTGTTAGATGTAGCTTACCATTATATTTTGTTCTATTAATTTTTTATGTTATCAATGGTATTTTTGTCAATGGAGGGGTCTGACGGTAGACATAGTCCAATGGTAGATCTCTTTTGAACAATCTATAGATCTCTTTTCACTAAAGGTATATCAAAACAATTCCAAATGTGATCATAGAATTACTTATAAAATTAGTGAATATCATAAAATTTGAACTTATAAGAAAGATAATAATCTTAAATTTTGAGTATTAAAATATTGGTTTTCAAATAACCTCCCACTTTTTGATGATTACAAGTCAAGGAATTGTAAAACCATGTATATGAAAACAACAACATAAGTATCAAAGAATATAAATCGTTTTTTTCATGACATATATAATAAGTAATGTTATATATCTATTTATCCATATATAAAGTATATTTAAAATTTTAAATTACATTCAAGAAATCTCCTCCTTTTGTGATTATCAAAATTTTTAGGAAATAAAAAGAAAAGGAAATAAGAAGTAATGATAATTCACAGAGATTGTCGTTAGATATGAAATTCAATGATTAAAGTCTAAAAATAGTCAATGGGTATATAGAATCCCAATCGAAAAAAAATCCAAATCATATCCAATATCATAAATGTTATGTGGATGGTCCGCAGGGTATTTTACTTTCTCAAAATTGGAGGTACCGAGATGGATGAAGAGGGTGAAGAGGTTTCCTGAGGAATATTGTGTATGAAATCTGGACAAATATTCTGATTGGATTTAATTCGATTCATGAAAAAAGATAAAATGCTTTATGAAGACGTATATAAGATGGGGAAGAAGTGAGATTAGGAATAAAAATGGATTATGTTCCACTACTATAGTCACAAAGGCATAAAAATGGATTTATTAGGATACGAATTTCTATAATTATGTTTCCACCATGATCTATAACCTTGAAAGATGAACTCTTCTCATCGTAAAAAAGATTCATTATAGGGGGTAATGATTAGTTCTAATTTATTAATTCATTAAAGACCCATGTCACCTTTGGAATCTTTATATTTTCATTAGAAAAATAACAATATAATTGAGCTCAATATTTCTACAAATATGAGAATTGTAATACATAAAGGATTTAGTTTTAGTATTTATATAACTCCTATATTTCATCAAACATACCAAACCAATTTATTGATATCCTCCCAATGTTCATTTATATCCCAAGATCTTTATGAAGAGAGATAGTAAGATCACCCATTATAGAATTCAAATATTCTCTTACAATGGATCATATCATCTCAACATCAACTGAAAATTAAGGAGGTGGTGTTGTCTAATTAGAATCAATATTTATAGATAAGGTTTCCAAACTTTACATGAATGATGTATAAACCACAGACGAAATTCCTCTCATATCATCTTGGATTTACATAACCTATTATATATTAGGGTCCATTAATTTTTTCCTAATATCTAATTATTCCATCATAAAGGCATTTTTTCAATTTTTGAGATAAGTAACATAAAAATCCAACATCTATAATATTAACTGATATTTTACATGACCATTAAACACCTTAATAAAGGAGTGGTAAATCCGCGTTTCATCCTATTATTCAAAATTGATATATATTTTTCACACATTTTTATGAACCTATTAAACCTATATGATGATAATGTGTTGTAATATAAACATTTATATGTTCAGAGAAAACCAAATAGTTTTTAATTGGTTCACTATTAGGGGATAGTACAATAGGAATATATTGATGGTGTTTCGATTGTACTTAATAACACTAATCATCACATGATATAGAGTAAATAAATTCAAATAGAATCACTCTATGTGGGGATTACTATATTTACAATATTTTAGGGATTGAACACTTCTTCCCCCAGAACACTTCCATTGACTCCCCCTAGTTTATTAAATTTAGATAAGTCTCAATCAGTTTACTTACAAGAATATCACATTAGTAAATTGGCATTTATGTCTTTGTTCCTTACTATAAATAGAAATTTCATTGAACAAAGTAACGATTTGATATACTTGATATCATTGTTCACTGAAATCTGATGTTCAATACTTTTGTGAATTTCCATCGAAAATCCCACTACCTTCATGAAAAAATAAGCCCTTATGGAACATAATTCCATCACGAATCTCATTGTCTCATCGCAAAATATGATATCATCCTAAAACACATTGTTTAGAAATATCTATGATTTTTTCAAGACAAGAGAATTCATTTTGTGATGCTCAAGATCACATTGAATACTTGATATGTGAAGTTCTTGGACTTCATGTCTTTTGAGAAATTTAGCCTCTACTCCAAAACATTTCCTGTGGAATGAAGAGGGGGTATCATCCTATTTTAAGGCTCAGCCTTTCGTGATTATCACATGCATGCATCAAATTTTTTGGGAATCCTTCACATACATCTTTGAGAAGCACCCCATATGTGAAGTTCAAGTAATAATTTTTTGATATTCATGGTTATTATCATCAACTCACCATGCATTCATAATGATTCATTTATTAGGGTCTCTGATAACACCATCAACTCATCATGAACTGACAAATATCAATACCTTAATGAACTCATCCTTTTATGAACATGATCTTTATGAAACCCAAGACATTTCCATATTTATGAATAATTAATTCCAGAAAAAACTTTTACAATTCTAGTCTCCTCGTCAATATTTTGAGCCTAAAAATTGGTAAAAACCACAAATAGATGCCACATTCAATTATAATGTCATCTTGTACTATAATATCACATTCCTTACAAACTCCTTAATCATAAATGTGTATATTAACAACAAACACACACCAATATCTATTACTAGTAACGAAAATCCTCGTTTCCAAATTCATTACCTTATAATAAAGTTTAGATCTTAGAATAACATATATATATATATATATATATTTATATTCACGCTAAATGATTCATAATATTCCTTATAGATCTATTATGAAGATATAAGAGAATAAGGTAGAGGAGAAGGAATCCTCTTAGGTAATAAAGTCTCTAAATTTTAATATCCAAAAGTGGGAACATTTGAAGAAAAAGATTCTGAATATAAAACATCATCGAAATGTTTTACCAGAAATATTGTAATATACCCCTACTAATTATATTTCTAATGTAGTGGAATATTACTTGACCTTGAGAGAAACCCCAAAGAGAGAGTGACTGGAAATAAATGTTAATGTATTCATTAATAATGGGGGATGGTATTCCCTTTCAATGTAAAACAACTATCCAAACAAGCCATAATCAGATAAAACACTATACGATGAATGATATAAATGATGGAAAACTCAGTGCATAACATTTATATCAAAAATATCTATAAAGTGTACCATAGTGGAAAAATACAAAACAACCAAGTACAGAACACAAGACTATAGAACCAAAAAAACTCAATGTCATCCCCAACTTAAATATCAAATCCACTCTATGATCCACTACACAAAATAAAATTATCAAAAAGAACCACTACAGAAGTGAGATACTATAAATTTTCTTGGGTATTAATAAAAAACATCTACAAAAAACCAATGTACCAATGTAAAGGTGAGTAATGATCCTTCGTACGTTTTCCTAAAATGACCGCCCTACTCATGCCTCCTGGTTGGAACATGTCATAAAATGTTTATAAAACGATTATATAATGAAATTTCTAAAAACAAATTTTATCATAATATAAACAAGTTCTGTAGTCAAGTATTTTTCTCAAATAAACCAGGATTCAATGAAAGAAACCAAACAATGCTATAATGACATTATATAAAGCCCATTATGGGATAACTAATTCCATTCTAAATATCATTACAACCAACCATGAATGAAACCCATTCCTCCTTATACTTGTGATTTATGAGCCATCCTTTCACTAATCAATCACATATTAAAACATTTTTATATTGGAAATACCAATAAATTTTTTGTCCCACTAATGAAGGGGGGGTAGTTTTTACCCTTATCCACCACAAAGGCACATGACAACAGACAACCATTATGAAAATTAAACCATTTCAACCATTTCAATAAATTCGTAATTTTATTCAAAAACATTCAAACTATCCATTTCAATAATAGAAAAATTTTAGGGAAGACAAATTTGCATACAAAAAAACAGAAAACTCAATTTAAAATATCAATTTCATAATAATGTTACCAATTCATCATTTCAAAATAATTCCAAATTTCAAAAATTCTATAAACTAACACTAATGTGGGTTTTTAAAAAGATATTCACAACCAATGAAAAAAACAATTTCAATCATAACTATCAATATGAAACTAAGGTGTCATATAATAATTATATATGTTTATTGTGAAGCACCCGAACTCCAGATTTATGAAAAAATTAAGAAATTCATGAAAACCCTCCATGAAATGGGTGGAAACTCCACAAACCACCTTAGATCTCTTCCACTAACATTAAAAAAGAAAAATATTATCAAATTTGGAATCATAAACCCTATATCTATCCACATATAATGTATATATATGTAACCGAGTGAGAAGGATAACTATATATAATGAAATCCTTGAAAAAGAAAACACCAAGGATGACTTACCATAATAGTCAGTCTTCAACATAGCAAGAAACATTTTTAGATATATTCCAAATTTATAAAAAATGATTCACAAGCCCTAAATAGAGAGAAATATAATGTTAGGTACTTTTGGGGAAAAATATGTCTTAATGGATAATCCATATGTAGGTCACTTTTTTGGATCCTATTTTTAAATCATGACTAGTTAGTGGCATTGCTTGGGAAATTGGGGGAAAATAATGAGTCAGCTTCTATCTTAAGGGGTGACCTTGTACAGTAGGCTCAAACAGTTAGAAAACAGTGATCCATTGATGAAACATATCATTGTCCCATGTTTCATGGTTTCTCCTAGGTGTCCTCCCATTTTGGAAAAATTGTGCCCCTGCCCATGGGAACTTCCCTTAGCCTCTGTCAAATTTTTCACTGTTTAATGTAGGATTTTCATAGTTTCCACTAGTCTTACTCTATCCATACACCATTATAATATTCCCTAAAACATTACATAACAATTCAAAACTCTTCTAAACAAAACCACATCACATTATATACAAAAAAAATAAAAAAAATATACATATATAACACAATGGGTACTACATTTTGTGAACCATTGACCTTTCATAACAGAAATGTATAAAACTAATGTTCCTATAAAATAGTTTTAGCCACTACTCTTTAATATCCTTCTCTGATTCCATTGTATCTTATAGAATATGATGATGTTTCCATAAAACCTTCACAACATTGATTCTTTTTTATTCAACACATAATCATACCAAATCACTATTGATGCATACATATACTCCAACAATGAATCAGAATCTAGGTCAGTGTGACCCTATCTGATCTCACATTCAGTATTTAGATGATACTTTTAAAATTTATATAAATTAAACACATTATTCAAATCACTAAATTTTGGTGGCAATGCCAAATTATATGCCACATCACCAAAAAAAATTAGTATCTAAAAATGGAATATGTATCAGAGAGATAACATTCAAGGCATAGAAAAATGAAGGTTTCATATCCATGGGGATATCTCCAAGATCACATAATCATGTAGTTCGAACAAAAACATACTATAATGATGATATCAATAAAAGTTCATATTACTCTATGCCATCTCAATCAATTTTTTGATAAACTAAATCTTCTCTTTTGTCTCTTTGACATGTTTTAGCCCATCCTATAAAGTATCACCAATTTACGCCCAACATATTTTTGAAAAAAAAGGATTCCCATAAAATTCCTTAAAATGAACCATATATTTCAATTCTTGATAGTTGATGACATATGAGAACTCCAAAAATGGTACGTTCCCTTCCCATGAAGCAATAAAATCTACTACAAATAGCCAACAACATGTCTTAAAATATATATACTATCATTTAGGATTTACCACCCATTTAAGGATGATACACCATGCTAATTTTCCATACACTCTAATGGGATTTCAATAGGTATTTCACTAAACAAAATTTAAACATCAGATATCGGTTTAACATTATTATAATTAGTTCTCTGTGACTCTTTACCACTTCTCAGATATTGATTTTTGAAAAGTAATCTGGAAGATGAGATAAAAAAATATGGAATAAAGGATCCAAATTCATATGAATATAAAATTTTAACCAAATAGAATCATGTTTCGATACCATTCCAGGTATACCGGTTACAAAAACCATAGTTTTATTCTCCCATTTACAAACTATAATAGGTAAAAATTGCTACATACCAGATGGTTGTTGATTCTATTTTTAACTTGATAAAAATTTAAGCATTTCAAAACAAAATCTACCACCTTCAATGTTATTATGACCGAGAAAAATTGTTCAATCAACACCATATACATCATTTTTATTAAAAGACTGACATCCCATCTTGAATGGTGGTATGGATGAAGAAGTTGTTCATAACAGTCAATATATATGACCATCGGATTTTTAAACCACAACATAGAACTCTCATCCATATTTAATCACTAAATGGTCTCCCCCCATTGAGTTTGGAACCCATATAAAAAAGAAATAAGAATCATGTGTCTATTTATCAATATTAACAAAATTCGGAAAAATAAATCTGGAAAGAAGGTCACAACTTCACATCAGTCTTCAAATTCAATGGGCATATTTGGCAAGGACCGACATAAATTTTCACTCATCTAAATATATATTTTTTCAATTAAACATATGAATTGTTACATCCTGAATATGCCACCAAATTTCCCATTGCTGGTTTATACATAAATTAAATTTCATGACTTTTTAGATACTCTATTCATCTTCTTTGTCTCGGATTAATATATCATTGTGGGGAGATATGATTAAAGATCTTATGATCTAGAAACCTATAACATTTATCACCAAAAATATAATGATTCCATGTCTTCAAATCATGGAATATGGTAGATAACTCCAAATCAGGTTTATTGTAGTTCATCATATGAAAAAAAAATTTCATTGATCTATAAAAACCAACATGATCTCCCTTCATGATAAAACAACCCATCTCAGATCCCAAATCATCTTAATACATTACATACCCTTGTCATAATTCTGAAAAATAAATATATATGCGGATGTAAGGTGAACATTCAACTATGGAAAATACATGTTACATTCATCATCCCACATGATTGGAAAATTAATATTTGTTAAATATTTCATAGATGAATCTAGTTATGATAAATCATTAATAAAGTGTCAGTAATAACCATCTACATCAAGAAAATTATTATGTTAAAGAAATTATTTGTAAGTATCAAATAGAAAAAAATTATGTATTGTATATATACAAAGAAAAACCTTTCTCGGATATTACATGGCCAAAAAAACATGCACATTGTTTTGAAAAGTTTCCCTTGATAGTTTGGAATACAACTGATTATCCATCAATATTCCCCACAGTATCCCAAAGTGTTGTTATTGATCAACACTTATCCTTGAATATGACAATATTTATTCAAAAAACACTACTATAAAATAATCTATATACCGTTAATTTTATAATTCATAAAATCAAAAAGGACCATCAATGTATTCTTAAGGCCAAAAAAATTTAAAACCTAATCATAATGGCTATATCTATTCTTGAAATCTTCTTTTGGAATAACCTCCTTATCAACCTATAATTCATGATATCTAGATTGAATGTTAATTTTGGAGAACCATTGTTCTCCCCACAATTTATCAATCATATCAATAACGTGTGAATGTTCATACATGTTCTATTTCATAACATGGTTATTCCTATTATTACAGACACATAGATGAAGTGTTCCATCTTCCATTTTAGCAAACACAAGTTGTGATGCCAAGGGGGATGTACTTGGATGACTAGAAAGTTTTATTTATATTTATTAAAACTACATATTCAATTCCCATAATTATATTATTTCCATCCTATTATTTTTAGTTAAAATATCAAGCCCTTAAAAAAATATCAATTGTAAACTCCACTTCACTTTTAGGTGGTAACCATAAGATTTTTTTTGGAAACTGATATGGAAATTGATCCACTGCTGCTTGAAAATTGATATTCTTAGGCTCTTTCATTGATTACAATGTCAAAGTCTCTAACTCGTATGATATCATTCTAACTTATTGTGCCAATAAGTCTAGTGAACTTGTGTTTATATTTCTATATCCTAAAATGATATGCTTGAATCCATCCTTAATCATAAAACACACTCTTCTGGTATAATAGTTTTCATTGGATTTGAAACATTTCAGCCAATACATACCCATGATTAAATCATATACATCCATATAAATCATAGATATGTATCATATTAGCTCAGATCTATTCAAAATTATGGAACATGATATAAAAATAAAGGCTTGACATTCTCTTTAACAAAGAATAGTTTTATGTTTTACCCTAGAAAGAATCATCTCATCTTTTAAACCCAACAAATCAACACCAGGATACGAAATAAATGAATGGCATAAGCAATTATAAAACAATTTGTGTATAAGGATATAATTCAAAACAATTGTACCTCTAATTGTCAATGGTCTAGTAGAATCATCCCCAATCACCTTCTAAGATCTATATACTTTCTTGATCAAAAGAAATTGTTCCTTGTTGACTTGTTGATATTACTCTGCACCTAGACTCATAGAATTCGTAGAATCACCATGGCTTGATTTACTATATAGATGAGTGGTGTTCTACTGAACTCATCCTGCCAAAGCATAAAATGCATACAATCCTTGATAAGTGTACTGAAAACATAATATCAGAGAACTCTTACAATAGTGTTGGAGATGCACCATTTAGTTTCAATTGTGTAATCCTTTAGGTAGTGTCATATATTTTCGTATCATCTGTTCAAACAATCCAATTTTATTACATCCATAATGAATCTTTCTTTTGGGGAAGATTCACATATCTATCCATTTTAATTCTACATCACCCCACATCCTTGGAAATTGTTACCCTCTTACAATATCTCCCATCATTATGGTCCACACCATTTCCCATAGGTATCAGCAAACATCCTCCAGTCGTAGCTCATGGGATTTTTTTTTTCAAACAGTGCTTCTCTATTCACCATCACTAAATAATCTATAATATAGAGAATATATTTTTTTGTGAATATCATTCCTCATCCCGATACAAAGATGTGTGCCTTTAAGGAAGCACTAATAGAAACATTAGGTGAACACCGCACTAAATTCATGAATTTAGCCACATACATCATTAAAAATAATTTTCATACATCATGATAAAAAATTAGGTCTTTTTTTCTGAGCATGCCATGATTGTGTTTTTTGGATGATCAATTCTTCAATATCCACCCATTATAGGCCTTGTTCCAATTTAAACTAAATCGCTAAATTATACCATTGGCCTGCAATATCATTTAGCATGTACATCGCCAGCATGAAATTCAGCTCTACTAGTGGGGTAATGAAATAGAAGTTACAATACATGAAATAAGACACACATATTTTTTATCTAGTTTCGAATCACCATAAAGTATGGGTGGATTTTTTGAATGAAAAAAATTTCCAAAGTAGGGGTGAGTAGGAACACCCAGTAGTCTTTCCCCAAATGAATTCCCTTCTCATTCCCTAATGATAAAACATGTCATCACATTTATATAATATATTTTATATAAAAATATTAAAACTAGTTTATATCAAAATATAAAAAATCTAATAGGAAAAAAATTACCCAATAATCCAATTTCCAATGAATGAAACCAACCATTTATCTAAAACAATTTCATAAAATTCATTTTTTCATAATTAATTCCATTCCACATATCCACAAATCACACAATGAAAGAAACAAGGACCTATATATATTCATGAGTGGTGAGTCTTCCTATCACTATGATGTCACATAGTGAACAATTCTTATGATTGAAACCCTTACCCTAATACATCACACTAATGGTGGGGGAGAATTTTTACCCTTATTCATCCTGAATGCACATGAATGAACACCACCAATTTGCAAAAACAAAATCCAAAGCTACCATTTTAACCATTTAAATAAAAAAAATACTTTAATAGAAAAACATTTAGAAAACCCATTTCAAAAAAAAAAACATAATTTTTTTGAAAACCCTTTTCCATGAACAAAAACCACACAATCAATTTAAAAATGTCTTTTTAAAATGAAGTTTCCAATTTTAATCTCCACAAAAATGATCAATTTTCACAACCCTATTTATTATCACCAATGTGGGGTATTTATAAGTAATTGAAAAACAATTTCAATCAAAAAAATAAGCATGAAACTAACCCGTCACTTTCTAAATAGGACAATCGAGAGTTATGCCACCTTTCATAGGATTTAGGTCATAAATGACGAATAGAAAGAATAATGTCCACAAAACTAGTTTGAAACTCCAAAAACCCACTATAAATGTCTTCCACTATTATCAATATATCCAAATATCATCATATTTTTCGTCAACTATCTTAGAAATATCTATAGTGAATATAGATCTAAAAATAGATAGATAGGGAAAAGTATATCTAACTAATACCAAGATTAACCACCTTAAACGATAACTTACCACGGTAGTTGGGCTTGAACACCCCTAAAAGTGCCTCCATATTTATTCCAAATCAATGGATAATGTTTCCCTAGAAATAGATATGAATAAATATAGAGTTATTTTTGTTTTTGGGAAACAATGATGGGTAAAAGTTAAATACCTAACTAGATCAACTATATGTAGAAGTTTTTAAACCATGGACAGTTAGTCGCAGGGTTAGAAAAACTAAGTACTAACCATGTGTATAGTTTTTCCTCCAAGGGGGAGATCACACAGTTGGCTTGTAAGGTTAGAAAATCATGTTTCATTCATAAAAAACCCCCACTATCTTATTTTTCACTGTTTCTCCTTGGTGGAAATATTATTTGGACAAACTGTTTACCCTTTCCTTAGCATCTATCTCATTTGGAAGCAGTTCCTTTAGGAGTTTAATAGTTTTCACTAACCATGAACCAATCATGAAGATTTATAAATTACCCCGTAATAGGATAAAAGGTTTATAGTCTCTCCGAAAAATCACCACAACACTTTATATACTTAAAATACATAAATGAATGTTTACATACATGAAATCTGGGAGGCATCAAATCCCTTAGAATCTTTTTCGTCAGAAGGGATAGAAATCACAGCATGATAATGTGGAATTTCATTTCAGTCATTATCAACAATAATCTCCCTCACCATCAGAATCAATGTATGAGATGCACATAATCTTGGAACATATATATTGACCCCCATTCATGGCGCTTCATCAACATCAGTGGATGAAAAAACAAGTTCATCCCTATAAACCAATTTAGGACAAAAAAATCATTGGTATTCCTCTACCTAAATAGGTTATCTAGGCTCATATATATTAGAGATGTCATCAACATGATGTACCTCATAACCTATAACTACATCATGATTGCTTACTAATTTAGGTGAACTATATGAGTGTTGATATTACACCTCCACTCCAATAAAACAAAAATTAAAAGTACATTTAGAGGCCATAGGTCTATCACTATTTTTATTTTTTATAAAAATATGATGCATTTTAATCATAAAAAATTTCATTAATGCTATTATAAGAACTCATAACATGTTCTCTACCCCTAGACTTTAGTTTTTATTCCTCTCCTTCACAACATTGGATTTATCTACCAGGAATATAAATAGTTGACCTGGAAGCTCTACATAAAATATAGGGGTTGTTGATCACAATAGGGTCACATCCTAAACTAGATAAAATAGTGAAACTTATTCAATAATTTTAACTTCATCTTCGTTAACCTCCACATCATTGGAATATTGTAAAATGTCATTTGGATATGAGTAAGGATAAACAACATACTTCGGAATACAAGGATTCTGAATAGGATTAAACTACTCATAAATATTATCATTGTCTTCCACCCAGTTCATCATCCATGGGTTCCAATTTACCTTTATATTTTCTTATGTAAAGTGACATAAAAATAACCACCATAATTGACAACTGAATATTCATCCTTATCCACAAAAACCATAGCTTCCAACCTATATAAAACGATATTAGGATAAATCAAGGATTTAGACATCGATAAGGAATTCCACAAATACATCTTGTGAAACATCATATATCTAAATAGATTTACCTTATTCCTTCTTTTCATAAGGAATAAAAAAAATATAATGATATCTCATGGTGATAAATTCCAATTTACAATGAAAAATAACGTATTAGATGAAAATATATATATTTCTACACACTCCATCAAGATCTAAAACAACATTCCCTCACACTGCACCATTTCCAGTCAACTCTATTATGAAATTATAAAAAATGAAGAACTATCATTCAATGGGAATGAACCTTTAAAATCATAAACTATAAATCTCTGAGGTACATTGATACATATTCAACATTTATTTGAAGAAAATATTACTTCTTTTACATTGATCATACTTTGAATCATATCATTCTTCCAACTGATGTTAGACTCTTCATAATGAAACAAATTTTGAACCAACCTACAAAATAATGGTTAACAATTCCTTGAAACCCATTCCATCAATCCTTGTTCCAAAAACACTTTAAACACTAAATCTTTTCTTGAAATGATCCATTCAACATGTATATCTTTTTCGGTATTGAAAACATGAGTTTAAAGGTGGTGGGTTCTTGAGTTCAATAATAGAATCACGATAAGATTCTACTGAAAATCACTTCCAATGAAATTATCCTTTAGAACAAGAAACCAAGTGTCATGTAACAGTCACTATATCACCTATTAAAAGGAAAATGAATGAGTGCATGGAAGTTTGTAGATACGTTGAGGGAGGAAGATGAATGGTTTAAATAGAAGTGTGAGTCATTGGGTTTGTAAAATAAGAATATTGTCATCATTATCATTTAGGTATTTAAAATTTTAAAGTATAATAAATAAAAAATATATACATATAATAAAAATTAATTATAGAAAATAGAACTTATTGTAGATAAAAGAAAGATACTCAAATAATAGAACACCAATGACCGATCTTCCAATGGTGGATCATCCAATGGTGCTCTTTAAAATGATGGATCATCCAATGGTGTATCATTATTTGGTGGATCTGCAATGGTCAACCGCCCAATAGAAGATATCCAATGGTCAATCACCTTGCAGTTCATATCCAATTGTAGATCACCCAATGATAGATATACAATGGCACATTACTAATGTTGGATTATCCAATGATTAATGTTTCATAAAAGTATATCTAAAGATAATGAACGAAATGATGTTAATCATACCTAATTCATATCTGATATATATTGATCTCTCAGAATTCAAATCCATTGTAAATACATAAAATATATGATGTTCAGTTCAAATGAATTCAATAGTTATATAAACATTTCTGAAATGATTTTTCTAAAAGAGATTTATTAGGTCAATATGGTTTGACTGTGAATGTGATACATTTTTCACATGTATATTTATCGTACTTTTATTTCAAAAAATTTATGATAATATCTAAATTAATATCCTCGGTCATGTAATGGGTTGTCTATCTACAGATTATGTTCCCAACATCTTTTTTCTAAATATATATATTCATCCTTAGAAATAGATAGTGAAACATAATTTTTCTTTTTCCTACACCGTGAAACTAATAACTTACCTAAAACATGACTTGTAAAAAGGAATCTATCTTATATAAAATAGGCATATAAATAACTATAAAAATCAAATTCATGTCCTATAGGATAAAACTATACAAAATTGGATGTGTGCATAAGTTAAATATAATTTTGTTAGACAATAACTAAATTTGACTAGTATATATTTTCATGAAAACATACACACATAGATATAATAAATATAATATATGATTAGTTTGAAGTAATATAGGGAAGTATTCAAATAATACTGCAGTAAATTTTCGATTCCATTGATTTCCCAATTTCGTTATGGTCCTGGTTATGGGATGAAATCAAGTGACTATCATTAATTTTCGATCTATCCATGATAAACAGTTTTAAATATATTTATTATTCTTAAATTGATTATGAAATAATACATATATATTTTTATGAATATTTAAAACCGAGAAATAATTTTAACTCATTCATTAAAATAATTTCAAATTATCATGCATTTATTTTTGAATAATCAATAAAAAAGAAATTTTTTAAGATCTAATAATAATATCATCAATATGTATTTTAACTATAAAAAAATATTTGGAAAATGTTTTGTAAAATAAATTAAGGTGATCAATTCCTTTAGTAAAACCATTAAAAATAAAAAATGAGATGACCATGACATAACAAGCTATATGAGCATATTTTAAAAATTATTAAGAGTTTTTTAACTTAATAAAATAATTTTAAAAATTAGGATTTGGAAATAAATAGGGTTTTTTGATAAAAATAACCCCAACTATATAAATATTTATAAATTTACTCATAAATCCATCTAATAGAGTTTTAAACAAAAAAATGTGTTGAATGGGTAGGAACCATTTTTATAGATTCATGTTAGCCTACTAGTACAATGGTTTCCCAATAGTTATCACCTACATCTTGAATATTTATAATAGGGTTTTTTTATAATATTTTATAGGTTTCGATTCATTTCATTCTTTAGAACTAGAATATTTTTATACTTCATTCATATATTTTTAGAAGGATTTTCATTTGTAAAAAATTTTAATTGATCATTTTCAATGATGTTTAAAGGTGTTATAGGACCATGTGGATTTATTTCATAAAATTTTACTTTTACATATTTATCCAAAAAATTTCACCTTTTGTTGAACAATATATATGAATTAAATGGCTATTAATTTTCATGGTAAATTCCACCATCACACATTGATTACAATTTTTCAAGATTACCCACAGTTTTGTGAACAAAGACATTGAATAAATAAAATATAATGGAAACAAATTCACTTATATTCCATTTTTCAAAATGGGTTTTATTCAAAAGATATTTTAATAAAAACTCTATTTATTTTATATCAAGTTGTATTCAAAGTCTCAACCCAAAAAAATTGGTAAATGATATTCATTGATCAGGTTCCTTGAAATTTATTGAAGTTTCATAATTCTCATTTCTACAATACAATTTTATTATGGGGTCCTATGGGACAAAAACTTAGGATCATAGAATTATTTTGAGGAAAAATATTAAAAATAATGATTCTCAAACGAATGGCCAAGATCACTTACTATGTTTTAAATTATGAGTCCATTGGGATTTCTTATAGATGCTTATTTCATAGTAATAATGGGACAAAATTCACTTTTATGATATACTTAAAATTCTCATGTTTATCTACAAAATACATCTACTTGATAGTATACATTGTTCTTCACCTTTTAGCTTCAAACTCAAGAGTGTCCAAACCAGTCAATTTGGAACAACTCAAGGGGGAGGGAAGTTAAAAATTATTTCATTTATATTAAATAGATTTTTCCCTTTTTTACATGGGTTACATGCTTTATCATTTGGGAAATATTTTTTAGAATGATCCTTGATCAACACTTTCCACGTTAGCTTCCAATGATAGTGTATGATTAAATGACATAGAATCCTTCTCAAAATCCAATACTCTATAAGAAACCCAATGACAATAATTTTTTTTAATAAAAAATCATATATATTATAAATTATTATACTAGAAAATTGAAATAATGTTTAGATTAAAAACATTTCAGACATTATCTTTAAATATATCATGAAAACAATCATCACCTAGATATCATTTTCAATGAAAAATATCAGTCGAGCAATACAGAAACCTAAAATTAGAAGTTAAAATAGATTATATTTCCTTTATAATTATCGGTAAAAGTGACATGTCCACTATAACCCTTTATTTTGATCTTAAAACCTATTTTGTATTCATTCATGAATGGGTATTATCAACTATCAATAGACCACAAGTTATTAATGGATAGTTTCAATCCTTGAATTGAAAAAATATTTTTGAAACCAAAATTTATTTTGGAATCAATATTTCCTTTGGTCCAGATATGTTACTAATAATGAATTTTGGAATGCATAACTGTATGAAAGGTATATTATTGGATGATTTGATACTTTTAGAAATCAAGGCATTATTTTTTCTAAATGAATAAAAATTAGTAATATGGTTAACATAAATGGAAAAAGTAATAAACAGGTTTATAATAATCACATTTTTTAGTATGATACTGTATTCCATTAGTATATTTACCTGATGCTACCTTTATAAGAATATAAATCAGTGTATTTTGTATATTTGTGAATATTTTACAATACTTTTATTACTTTTCATTTTATAAATTCAACTCATTTTATTCTTTTAGTAATTGACTATTTTTTGTCCTTTTCTATAATAATATAGAATTTAATTTGAGATTATAGGGATTGCCACTTCTTTATAAATTTATATTTAGCTTTATTTTCATTGAAGGTTTCATAAGACATACTTAAATATACTACCATTTATTTATTAGACATGTTTTCTTCACTATTTTAATATCCATAAGTATTACAATTATGAATATGTGTTGCATGAAAAATACAAGATAACCCATATGTGTTAGTCATAAAAATCATTTCACCACCCTCATGTTTGTCTTCTTTAAATGAGTATCATTCACATAGCACTATATTTTGAAACACTCTGTAATACGCTCATATAATTTTCATACCTATTTTTATCATCCTCTTTTAGGTTCCACATATTGAATCCCCCATCTGGTTTTCTACGTGACCACATGCACCCCTCCCAGTATGCTAGAGGCTACTGACAAGTCGTGAGGTTCTAATAATGTTATCATGGGGGAGACTATGCCATTTTTATTATATTATAAAAATATAAAAAATAACTATTCATTTTGAAATGGAATTTAATAAATTTTTTAAATCCAATTTTATTATTAATCTACTTGGATTCCAATACAAAGCCTATATCATGGTCCTAGAAAATTATAACTAGCACCATATGGGTATTTAAGACATCATCCCCTATACAAAACATCATAGGAATTTGGATCATCATCCTTGTACAATGTAACAATATTCAAATTCATTCATTAGAATGTACGACATCACGTATAAGAACCATTGAGAATTAGGGATTGGTTCCCTATCCCACACCCCATTTATTACTAAATGAAAAAATATATCTCATATATTAAATTAAAAAATGTTAATAATTGTTAACCCTTTGGTCAATTATTCACATAATGGTGAAAAATTATATTTTACAATGACAAACATTGTCCTCCACATTAATGACATGGTATAATATAAAAATTCATCATTAAACCATTTATTAACATTTGACCATTTAAAATGTTATCCCTTTAAGTTAAGTCCAACAATCCCTTAATAATCGTTATCCCTAAATTATTGTTATCAATAAAATTATTATTATGTTAGTCAAATAATTTAACAATTCCATTAATCAACCAAATTTCCCATCCCATTATAATACCCATTTAATATTTTTATTATCTATTGAATTTAATTATTCAATTTATTGATTAATTAATTGAATTCCAAAATTTCAATATCCTGATGTGTCATTTGAAATTTACCAATTATAAAAATACAATTACAATAAAAACTATGAGAACTTGAAATTATACCACTAACTTGAATGTTGTTGATTGATGTTACCCAAACCAAAAATAAAAAAATTGATGATAATTAAATAAGAACACACTGGAACAGGTGATCTTGGACCAAAACCTATAAACATGGTCTGGTTTGTTAACATAAATAAATACCTAGATCTAAACCATATTCAATGGTGTATAAATCATTTCTCATTATCAGGAAGGGCAGATATGATATATTGGAACTAAAATGAGGAATAAGTACATTACCATATGGAATAAAATCCTTTTATTAGATCTTCATTTTTTAAAGAATGAGGTTTGGGGATGCCTGGAACCCTCTTGGTAGCTTATAAATTTGTATAAAATG
Organism: Viscum album; assembly: GCA_963277665.1. NCBI lineage: Eukaryota > Viridiplantae > Streptophyta > Magnoliopsida > Santalales > Viscaceae > Viscum > Viscum album. The sequence goes on from OY728145.1 coordinate 1,647,706,514, forward strand.
GATTAGGGTTGATATAGGATGTTTTTGGCTTAATCTTGGGAGGTTTTGGAATTTAATTTAAATTTTATATGGAATAAATCCCACATCTAGAATTTTTTGGGCTTTAGTACATTGTTATCAAAATTATTCACCCTAATTATTCTCCACTCCAGATGGGGTGCAAGAAAACTTTTAATATGGTGCGAGGTTTGAAAAATCATGCATAAGATATGAAAAAACCAATACCTCAAGGGTGCATGGTTTTCATTACTAAGCACACATTTTGGGAAAATCATGCACCAATCGTGCACTACCCAAACACCATCCAAAACATAGAAAATTAACCTCCATCAACCAAAGACAATAATAAACTAATGTTTCAAAAAAAAATTACATAAAATAGAGAAAAATACATCCCTATAAAATTTTAGGATATTACAATATTCACACATTATAAAACCTCATACTTGGGTTGTACTCCAAAACATATAAAACATTTAAAGATAAAATAATAGGACCACTAAGCCTATATATCATCTTCTATCTCCCATGCTTCCTCCTAAACACTTCCATGATTCCACAATAATATAATAGTTTGCTCTGTCATTCCCTAAATTACATTCTCACCATGATCTATAACACATATCATTTTCTCCCCAAGGGATGCATTGGTCTCAAGATCAACATCATTAACAAAGATCTCATGAGAAGGTTCTTGGTGATTACACTGAATCTGTGATAAATGAAAAAAAATCAAACTTAACATTATAGCATTTTGGAATAGAAAATCAGTAAGCTAGTGGGCCGATTTATCCAACAATATCAAATGATCTGAAAATCCTTAGAGCCATCTAGCCTTTCCTCTTAATACTATGATGACCCAATCTTTCGCACTCCCAAAGTAACACATGATAACCAAGATTAATCACACGGGTTCATCTATGTCTATCATCATAAATCATCTCCCTACACTAATCAATAACCATATATTGCTGAGTCAGCTGATGATGATCTGATGTCTCCTACACGAGACATGGTACAAGTATATCCGACTCTATTGTATCAATCTATCATAGTGATGATCTTCATGGCCTACCATAAAGACACTTTTATTTTTTGATCTAAATGTTCCTCTGATATCTTTTTTTAAGAAAAATCAATGAGAACTATGTTCTTCTCCCAATACCCACCATTTTTGATAATTCATTCTCATAGTATGTAATGACCCAACCATAGTTACCCAGATTCGGTTCATTATTACATAACATTGGCATGATCACAAGTGATCAAGTCCCGAATGACCGATCATTTTATTAGCCTTAGAAGTACTTGTTACAAACATAAGTTTTACATTACATCATGAGATAAAGACAACAAAAAAAATTTGTACCCCTTTAACACACTTATATACCTTATCCTATCCCATTAGGTTAACCATAAAATAATTCTTCATACCATGGGAAAAATAAAACCTTGAAAGGGGTGAGCTGAGCTGCTCAGAAAGAATAACAATATAGCAGGAACATTCATAAGTAAGCATAAACATTTAAGACAATATATAAGACTAAAAAATTAGCCTTTGAAACATAATCTTTAGAATAATATGGCATAGATAAATCAAATATTGACATTTACATATTCACATGTATATTCTACTAGTCGAATAATCACATGTAATATCAATAGCCAATTTTATAATAATGGAATGCATAATGCCAGACTTCATAACCACATAGTCAAGGCCTCGTGCCAAGACTACAAATAAGAATTTTTCAAGGCCTTGTTCCATGAAACTAGTTTGTCTCCTGAGACCTACCGATGAATCACGGAGATATAGCAGGCTCCACCCATCACATACTAAGTCCAATGCATTCCTCATATGAAAATATTGAAACATAACATATTCCTTCATATTAAAACTATAAAACGAAATGTTCATACATTAACCATAAACCATGAATGATATTAAAATAAAACAACCATAGTAAAACATATCAAAAAATCATCAATACAATTTGAAACAATTTATCATAATAAATCAACTTCAAAAAAGTGTAAAATCCATCAATGGATGTAGACGTAAATGAAACTAGAACTATTTGATAGAAATATGTCTTTCTATTTTAAAATCATTTAAAATTAAAATAAATATATAAGAAAAATTTCATTTTGAAAATATTCTTATAATCTTGGGAGGGAAGCTTTGGAGGGGTTATAATGTGGGAAAATAGACACACCTGCCATATAAGTTAAAAAAACATTATTTCCTTATTTTTGTCAAAAATCTCATAAAGTACCATGTTTTAAAAATGACTGAAATATTCCTATATATAAAAATTTTATAAATATTCAAAAAAGGGTATATATTAATTTAACCTATAGTCTTGGAAATAATAATTTCTTTTGAAATACATTTTTAAGAAACACCGATGTGGATGATAAAGAGGTCCCAGTAGATACTCGCGTATAAACAACCTTTGTTAATGAAGAGATTATAGAATTAACCCTTACCTTATATTTTTCCAATGTTGAGGGTAGGTTAACATCCTGTATAATAGTTAAATAATTGTTATTAAATTAAAAAATAACCAAATACAGAAATGTTATATCATATATAATCCTCTAATATTTTGGTGTTAATAATATTTTTGTAGGATCATAGTTTTAGATGTTACTAATTCATTTCCCTTTCTATATTTTTTCATCTAAGACATGTTTGTTTTTAATAATATGTATTTAATTAATATCCAAAATGATATTACATTCTTAAATATTAATTTTTTTATCATAAAATGAAATTTATTCTTGAATTATTATGATGGGGAATGAATATCATCACGTTCGTGGAGATAGTAATATGTACGTACGCACGAGCAACAATATCATTCTATTGATGGTGAAATCATATGTAATTGGATAGAATATAATTTATAGAGACTCATTAACATGTTATATTTATTATTTACATCCTTTATAATCATTATTATACCTATCCAAATATTGAAGTGTTTGAATAAAAAACTACACCATGACGTGGAGATGGTAAGTTGTACGTATGATCATATAGTGACTATGTCATTCATATGATGGATAGAATAATGAATATGGAAGTATTATATTTTTAATTACATCACATTACGTAAAATTTATCTGAATTATGATTTTTGGTTTGGGAATAACTTATAAAGAAGAAGTTGAAGAAGAAAATAACTTTAAAGAGGTGGTGAAATAATTACCTTTTCTTCAGGTGCTACATTTTGATTTGATTAAAAGGACTCTTTGGGTTGGATTTCTGATCAAAGGAAAGCCTATAAGATTAATTGAGGGTAGTTGGGAGGATATTTCAGCAGTGTTTGAGAAGCCAAATGGCTTTGGAGGGTTGATTTTTAGAGAAAGGGATGTGCCCTTTTATAAGAGAGGTGAGGCTCACTTTTGGAATATCTAGAAATATTATTTTATAATAAAATAATTTTTTTTCCAAATGGCACAAAAATAATTTATTTACAGATTAATTTGGGTATGGATCTAAAATCTCTCAACCAATAGGTTAATACAGGTTTAGGTCACCATATTAACCTTATCTTTTATATTTAACTCCTAGTTAAATAGATTGACATTTACCATGTCTCAGGGTAATTTTATATTATATGGTTAATAACCATACTATAGACTTTCAATAATACCCAAATTGGTTCCTTATGAATATATATAACCTTATATATGTCCTTTGGCTGAACCATATATTTTTAGAATATTATTACATTTAATAATATTGTATTTGTTTCGAAAATGTATTTATGTCATTTTTGACTTTATTTGGTATTTTGTTTTTGTGAAATTCATAAAAACTTGATTAATTCTAAAAAAATTAATTTAATCGACCCTAAAAAGTCATATCAAACTATATAATTAATTTAACACATCAAAATGCTCAATTTACTTTTATATGGATATTTATAATATCAATTATTTTAATCATTCATTAATAATGTAATTACTAAATCAGCATTGTGTCATGAATAAATTTAATTATATAAGGTTTAAAAATTATAAATAAAATTCCATTATCTAGGAAATAATCTTATCTCCCTAATTTATAATTAGAGTATAATTTATCTTATATATAACCCTATATTAAAAATGTTTTAGTTAAGAGAATTTGAAATTTAACACTTTTATCACACCTTTAAATAAAATAATAATTGTCCTAATCTAATCCATGTAGACCCCAAGGATCATATTTTATTCATAAGGTTGTTTTTGGTTGAAATATACTTATCCAATATAAATAGAACATGTGTTAGGATAATTATAATATCAATTCTTACCTTTAATTACCCTATTTACTTTTACTCGTGGTTAATAAAAATCAAAAGATACTATCCACCAACAATTATTTTCAACATATCGAACAACATTTTATTTAGTGATGTCAACTATGTCTCTTAGATTTTTGAAATTCAATTCATCGAAGCGGAAAAGTTATGTTTCATGCCAATTTCCAAATACGCCTAGAAGGTGGGTAAAAGACGGTAAAAAGTTCAAGAAAATTATATATATATATATATAATGTCATTATAACATTGCTCAAATGAATTACATTGAACATATATATATATATATATATTATGCATATACTTTTACCTAAAATAAATTTAAATAGAAATAATAAATTATTTAAATTAAAATTCGGTTTTAACCAATAATGCAGTGTTTTTTACTATTTATAAAAACTTGAAGGTTTTCAGAAAAATACCAAAATTCATCCTAAGATAATTTTTATATTTTTAGTCCAAAAATGAAGTCTATTTGGAAAAAAATTATAAAATTTCCAAAAGTGTGTATTACTATTTATAATGACTACATTGGTTGGTCATGATTTGTTAGTTTTCGATGTTGCATACCACACAAGAAATTGTATTATTCTAAGAGAAGTGTACCATATAACATTGGGGTGTTATATTCATCTCTCCTTTAAATAATTTTGTCCTTGAAATTTCTATAATACTACTGTACAAAATGATTTGGGTGGTTCTTCATCATAGGTTCCTCAGGTTCCCATGTTGCCTCTTCAATCACATGGTTTCCCCATAGAACATTCACCAGACGAGTCGTTTGGATTTTCAACACTTATTCTCCGGTATTAAGAATTCTGATAGGCTCTTCACAATAAGACCGGTCTGGTTCGTGTTCTATTTCTTCATAGTTGAGTACATGTGTTTGGCCAGGTGTGTATTTTCCCAATAGTGATACATGGAACACATCATTATCTTTTGGGATACTTGGCCCCATTACCAAACAATATGATATAGCTTTGATTCGTTCTAGAATTTCGAAAGGTCTGATGTACCTAGGAAAAAATTTACATTTCTTACCGAAATATATAACACCCTTCCATGGAGATACCTTCAAGAAAACATGATCCCCTACTTTGAAAATCCCAATCCATCCTTTGATTATTAGCATAGATATTTTGCATACTCTGAGCTTCTTTGATGTGGGTTTGGATAACATTCACATTTTCCATTGTTTCCTCAACATGTTATGAGCCTACAAGTTTCCTTTCACTAACATCATCCAAACAAGTTGATGTGCGACATCTCCTTCCATATAACACTTCTTATGGTGCCATATGAATACTTGAATGGAATCTACTGTTATAGGAAAATTCTACTCAAGGTAAATATTGATCCCACATACCTTGAAAGTCAAGTGAGCATGATCTCAACATGTCTTCTAAGGTTTGAATAGTTCATTATGATTGTCCATCACTTTGAGGGTGATAGGCAGTGCTCAAAAGAATTTCAGTATCCACAATATTCTAAAGGATTTTCCAGAATATTATTTTAAAATGTGGATCATGATCATAAAAAATCGATAGGGGTACACCATGATATATTACAAGTTAATTAGTGTATAGTCTAGCTAAAATTTCCTGTGGTAAATCTTCTCTTATAACTAGAAGATGTGCTGATGTGGTTAGATGATCATCAATGACCCAAATTGCATCATTCCATCTAGGAGTCTTTGGCAGTCCCATGAAAAAGTACATTGTAATACCATCCCATTTCTACTCATGTATGGAAATAGGTTGCATTACTCTTCTAGGATGTTGTCTTCCATCCTTCACAAGTTGACAAACTACACATCTGGACACATAATCAGAAATCTCCCTCTTCATGTTTTCCCACAAAAATGTTCCTTCAAATCCGTATACATCTTAGTGTTATGAGGGTGCATAGATATGTTGGAACTATTAGCATTATCCAAAAATTCACTTTTTTATCATGTATATCAGGAACACAATCTCTCCTCCCAAATTTCAATATTTCCTTTTCATATACGATGTCACTCAGTCTCCCATCATTCACAGCTTTAATCTTCTTTTGAAACTCCTTATCATCTTTATGAGAACTCTTTATCCTTTCTATTAATAATGGTTTGGAAACCATTTGAAAAAAGTATTGATGTTTTACCTTCCATGGATTTCCCCTATCAATCATTACTAGATCCATGAAAATTAGATCCCTTTTAACTATCATCTTGTTCAAAACTCCATGATCCTTTCTACTTAAATAATCTTTCACCTAATTTTCCTTCCCTGAGTGGTAGTGTATAGTGGAATCATAATCTTTGACTAGTTAAAGCCATCTCATTTTCCTCTTGTTAAGTTTATTTGTGAGAAAATATATTTCAAACTCTTATTATCAGTATAAATCTCACATTTTTCATTATAGAGATATTCTATCAATTTTTTCCAAGAAAATATTACAGCTTCAAACTCAAGATCATGAGTGGGATTGTTTTGCTAATGAATTTTTAGATATCGTGATGCATAGGTAATAACTCTATCATTCTCCAAAAGGACACAACCATTTCCTTTATTTTAAGCATCACTATTAATAACAAACCCATCATTCCTCAATGGTAGAGTAAATATTGGTGCATTGACAAATATTCACATCAGTTCTTAAAAAAACTATTCACACTCTTTTTTTCAAACAAATTTATCCCATTTACATGTGAGCTTGGTTTATTTGTTATCCAATCAAGAAAAATTCTAGATGAAACACCGATAATGACCTTATAAACCAAGAAAACTATACACCTCAGTTATAATCATTTGTTCTTTCCATTCTTGGATTGCCTTGTTCTTTGAAGGATAAACAGGGATTTCATACTTAGAGAAAATAAGGAAATGAAATGAATTCTCTTAAAACCAGAATTCAGACATATGAACATCCCATATAATTCATTCCATATATGAGTAATTAGAATAGTGAGCAATTAGTTTTCATGATCTTCATAGCTTTTGGAGTGTACCAATATTTCATCAATAAATACCACTAAAAATTCATCATGATATTCCTTGAAAACTTTGTTCATAAGATCCTTGAAGATAGAGGGTGCATTACTCAGTCCAAAAGATATTACTGTAAACTCATATTTCCCATACCTAGTATCAAATATTGTATTTAGAATATCTTTCTTCTTCACAAACAACAGATGATATCTAGATATATGGTCAATATTTAAAAATATTGAGATCCATGATGTTTATCGAATAAATCCTCAATGCGAAGTTGGGGATACATGATCTTTATTGTTATAAAATTGATCTCCCTATAGTAAATGCACATCCTTATAGATCCATCTATCTTCTTAACAAAAGGAACAGGGGATCCAAGGGAAAAACACTAGGGATAATAAATCCATCATTACTGAATTCATCTAGTTTTTTCTTAAATTCCACTAATTCCACAGTGGCCATTCTATAAGCGGTCTTCTTTATTGTCCTTGATGTAGGAATTAAATCAATGGAAAACACAATTTTTAATTCTTGAGGATGTCCAGGTAATTATTCTTGAATCACATTAACATATTCATTAACAATAGGTACATTCCTTTCCTCGCCCATAGTTATTTTACTCCCTTCCTTCCAAAATAATTGTATATAGTAGAGCAATAGGGGGGTTGATCTAGAAATAATCTGATGGTGATTTTTCTACTCTAAAGATAAGGTACTTCTTATCATCATTGAAAATTGCAACATCCTTCTTCTTAGAACATTTTTTCATATCATGGTCCGAAAGTATATACATTCTGAGGATTATGTAAAATTCAATCATGTGTATTATGATGAGATCAGCAGATAAAAAAAATTTATATGCCATAATGGGAACTGGTTGAAAAAACATTGTTGCAATGATACTTCCCTTAGGAGTATTGACTAACAACTCCTTTGTTAAATCAAATTTGATATATCTATTTTTTTTATAAAATTGGGAAGATATGAAAAAATGAGATGATATAGAATCAAATAATGTATTGAGTAAATTTGAGGAAACTAAAAAATTACCTACCACCACATTATTAGGATCTTCAACCTTAGTAGTAGTGATCATATAAGCTTAGCCATTCTCCCTTCACTTTTCTGATGTATGTTTCCTTGGTGATTTGGACAATTAATTTCATAATGCCACATTTCTCTATAATTTTCACATTCAAAATTGACATCCTATTTCTTTCCCTTACAATCACGAGCTTGGGGAACTTTATCACCACACTTGTAACAGACTCTCATTCCCTTCACACAAGTACTGGGGTGTTTCTTCCCACATTTACCGCATGATGGATATTCAAATTTTCCAATCTTCCCTTTATTTTCATTTTCGGAGTGTTCAGAAAATCTATTCATCTCTTGATATGCTTTAAAGTTGTAAGACTTTGAGAGTTCCTTTTTTTATTGATAGGAAATGTGACAATATCTTTATACAGTGAGAAGGATTATGAGACAAAATTCAGATGGTGAAATGGTTTTAAACCCTAAAATAATATATCAATCTTATTCCTTGGGTTACTTATATAATCTGTTGCTTGCCTTGCTAACCTTGTAACGATAGCTGCATACTTTGTGACATTATCCACCTCCTTTTTCCACAAACATAGAAAGTGTATTTCCATATATGCTCGATGGTCACAAGGAAACTATTTTTCTAAAAAAAATATCATTAAACTCCACCCATTACATATTTTATTTTTTTTTCATCTTCTTTTTTTTTGGAATTAATGACCACCATTGATCTGCATCTCCAATGAGGTGATAAATTGCCATGATAACTTTTTCCCTTTTCCTACTCCCAAAAGCATGAAATATTTTATGTAAGGATATTAATCATTGATCAGATACAAATTTATTTTTAGTCACATTTAATGATTTTTTTCCTAATGATGTAACATCCCGGTTCCCGAAGCCACCCAGTGGCGCCCCGTACCTGGTTGGCCACATGGCCTCAGGTGCATTTCCCCAAACGCTAGAGGCTACCTACTAGCAGTGAGGGCCTTGGGTGGGGTAGTGGGGAAACCATGCCATAATTGGAAGAGTATACAGATGAAGTAAACAATAAGAAACATCTGAAATAGAACAATTCTTACAAAAGTAAATAGCGGAAGCCTAAAGCAATGAACAACTAGAGAAAACACACACATATATATGAAAAGATGAATGATACATATGTCTAATAAAGCTTCCAAACAAGTAAAAACGCTGGAAAATACAATATAGCAAATCCAAAGTTCAAAAGAAAGGTAAACAGATAAACTCCTCAGCATCGCAAGCCATATCTTGGTCTCATTCTCTCCTGCTCCAAAGAAATAAAGTACCAGAAGTCTAAGGGCGTTTTCCCTTGTCTATACCTGGAATAACATAGTCTGAATGGGCCCAAAAGCATGGCCCGAATAGGGTGTGAGACTATATCCCAGTAGGAATCCACCCAATGATGTGTGCCTAATAGTTAGTGAGTATATGGAAGGTAATATAACCGTAAGTAGTAAACAGTAGCAGCAACAGCAGGTAGTAATCAGTAAGCAGTAAACAAGATGATTCACAACAGTAATCAATCCACAGAACAAGGACAAGCAGCAGTAAGCAAACAACTATCCACAACAGGAAACCATCTGGGAAGTACCTGCATCCATCCCCTCTGGTCCTAAAAAAGATGTACCACAACCCTCCAGGTAGTGCACTCAGCCTAACCCCTCTGGCTTGGTCATATGAAATTATAAGACCCTCTGGGGAAGCTAACTCGGTCAATTCCATTTATAGGCTAGGGTAGTCAGGAACACTCTGAGGAAGATCACGCGGTCTAATCCTCTTAGCCCCAAGGTCTAGAGACTCTCTGAGGAATCTATCTCTGTCTGTTCCTCCTATAGCCTCTATTATTCCATAGACTCGCTAAGGAAGCTCACTCGGTCAATTCATCCTATAGCCTGGGAAGGTTTTAAAGAGAAAACAAACAAGTTAAGACACTCTGAGGAAGCTCACTCAGTTTACCCTCCTGTAGTCTATAGAAAAATCCAAGTCTCTCTGGGAGCTCACTCGGTCCATCCCCTGTAGTCTAATGTCCAAGACTCTCTAAGGAAGCTCTCTCGGTCTTCCCTCCTATAGTCTATAATGTCTATAACTCATTAGTAATCTCACTTGGTCTATCCCTTATAGTCTATAGCACCGGGTTCGCTCAGTATCTTTTCGGTCAGTGCATAATAATTCTTTAAGGCCAAAGTACACCTATAGATCTACTTGGCTAACCAATGTACACCTATGGAGCTACATGGATAAAAATTCTACAAGGAAACAAGCATGTAATGGAAAACACTGCATCCTATAGACACAAGGCATGGTAACAGTCATAACGGCCAAAGTCTAACAAGACCCAAAGTTCGTTAGAGGAAAAATGCATTGGAAAAACATCCAGTCACAACAAATTATCCTCTAAGATGATTAATTTACCTCTACACAAGCATACACGCAAGGAAGGATAACAAAAAGGGAAATAAGGTTAACACGCAATACCCCTTTCATGGGTATTGGTGGATTTTGCGCATAAAACTCAAAGACACTGAACGGTAAGGCACAAAACACACCCCTTGATCCTAGAATATCGATATACTTGAACCACGATGACTGATTCTAACTTGAACGTCGTAGATCTGAGTAAACGTCCAATCCGGTCAAACCATGATAACATGAGAAGAAGGGAGAATCAGGAAATGAAACTCAAGAAGAAAGAAGAACTCAAAATTGAGGTTCCAATGCAATCGACGACGGTCAAATCGGGCAGCAGATGGAGGCTTGATATCTAGAGAAGGTTCGCAGTCGTACGACGTCTCTCGGTCGAACCAAGACTAGAAGAATACATTTTTGGCGATCAGGCACGACCCCTGTCCATTTAATGAAAAAAGAAAGTACACGGCATGTACTTTTAGAGAACTCGGTGTGTACTAGGTCTTTGTGTACTCTACCAAAATCGGCCACCACATCACCCCTACACACAATGTGTGTAGCCCATACATGTCCAGCAGAAGGCGTCGAGTGGGAAAAGAATACACAATGTGTACTCAGAAAGTACACAGCGTGTACTTCATAAATCTTCAGAAACTTCATTTTTCTCAAAAACTTTAGAAAAAGGAAAAATATACCTAAAACGAAGATCTGAGTTCTTAAAAACTTCCCCCTTTAAATAAATGCATCCACAAATTTTCCTTGAGAGGCGTAGATGAAGAAACCCCGAACAACTACGACCACTACGATTGAACCTCAGCCTCCCTCTCCCAAGTCCTATCTTGTACTCGCCTGTGCTACAAAATCACTCATACTAAAGCAATAGACCGACCTCATAGAACCTTCATACTACGATTGACAATCCAGATAGGATGCTCCTCAAATGACACATCTTCTTTGAGCTCAACCTCCTTGGGTTGAAAGACATGAGACGAGTCTGAAAAGTAACACCGGAGCTGAGAGATGTGTGAAAAGTCATGCATATCCCGATACCTCTGAGGAAGCTACAGCCGATAGGCAACCGGCCCAACTCTCTCCAACACCTCAAACGACCTGATGTAACGCTGTGCAATATTGCCCTGTCTCTGAATCCTCTTGTGTCCCAACCTCGGTGAGACATGCATGAAAACCTAATCCCTGACCTCGAACTCCAGAGGATGTCTCCGTTGATCAGCATAAGACTTCTGTCAAGACTGTGTTGTAGCCATCCGCTTCCTAATCAACTCTATCTTATCTGAGGTCTCATAAAAAAGATGAGGTCCCAGCAAAGCTGCCTCTCCTGCCTCCAGCCAGTATAAGGGTGATCGGAATGGCCTACCGTATAGAGCCTTGTATGGTGCCATCTGAATAGTCACCTGAAAACTGTTGTTGTAGGAAAACTCCACAAGAGGTATATGCTTCTCCCAAGAACTGTAAAAGTATAAAATGTAAGTTTAGAGCATATCCTCAGGCACCTGGATCGTTCGCTCGTACTGGCCATCTGTCTGGGGATGGTATGATGTACTCAAACGTACTTGTGTACCCAAAGCCTTTTGAAGTCCCTACCAGAACTGAGAAGTAAAGAGCACATCCCTGTCTAAAACAATCGAGTGTGGAACTCTATGTAGATGTACAATCTCTCAGATGTACAACTGTCCCAGATCATCAACACTGAAGGTATCCTTGATCGGAAAGATGTGTGAGACCTTCTTGAGACTGTCGATGACAACCCAAACAACATCGTTTCTCTGAGGTGACCTCGGCAACCCGGTCACGAAAAACATCGTGACATAGTTCCACTTCCACTCGGGAATGGGAAAATGCTGCAAAATCCCCGCTGGTCGCTGACGCTCTGCTTTCACCTGCTGAAAAGTGGAACATCTCATGAAAAAACCAGCAACATCTTTCTTCATACCTGGCCACCAGTACTAGCGGTGTAGATCAAGATACTTCTTGGTGACGCCATGATGAACTGCCCAAATTGTGGAATGAAAATCCCTAATCAGCTCCTCGTGTATTACTACTGGCACCCATACGCGTACTTAAAAACGCAAGATATCATCCTCGCCCACTGTCCATCGAGGAAGAGGGTCCCCTACTGACACACGCTCCTGCAGAACTAAGGCCTCCGAATCTGATAGGTGCCTCATCTGCACCCGATCATGAAGTGTTGAGGTAACAGATATAGAAGAAATAAAGGTTTTTCCATGTCTGTCGTGCACCTCCAAGTGCATCTCAGAGAATAGAGCCATAAGCTACCACTCACTGTTGGCCTCCTGAACATCCTTAATATGAGTTCTCCTGCTCAAAGAATCATCCACTGTATTGACCTTTCCTGGCGTATAGGTGAGATCAAAGTCGAAAGACTGAAGATACTCGACCCACCTACACTGTCTCAGATTCAGATCACACTGATTAAAGATAAACTTGAGACTTTTTTGGTCAGTAAAAACCACAAAGTGCTGTACCAGAAGGTAGTGTCTCCAACAGCGTAAGGCATGAACAAATACTGCCAACTACAGATCATGCATAGGGAAATTCCTCTCATGTGGCCTCAACTACCAAGACCCATATTCAATGACTCCATCTCCCTGAATAAGCATAGCTCCCAGCAAGATACCAGAAGCATCACAGTAAACAGTGTAGCCCTTGCCCAGCTCTGGAAAGACTAGTATTGGTGCTGATGTCAACCTCCCCTTCACCTCCTGAAAGGCTGACTCACAAGAATCTGACCATTAAAACTTCAACCCTTTCTAGGTCAGACCTGTCAACAATGCCTCTAGGCTCGAGAAGTCCTGAATGAAGCGTGTGTAGTATCCCGACAGCCCTAGGAAACTCCGTACCTCAAAGAAGTTCTTCGGATGCTCCCCAGAAACTACAACTCTCACTTTATCTGGGTCCATAGATACTCCAGCCTCTGAGATGTCGTGACCCGAGAAGTGAATATGATCCATCCAAAAGTGGAACTTTGAGAGTTTAGCATATTTTTTATGCTCTCTCAGTGAACTCAGAACGATCTCAAGATGTGTGGCATGGTCGTGTCGAGTGTGAGAGCACACCAAGATATCTTCCATGAAGACCACGACGAATGAGTCCAAGTATGGATGGGACACTCGGTTCATCAGTTCCATGAAAACCGCTGGCACATTCATGAGACCGAACGGAATGACTGTATACTCGTATAGACCATACCTTCAGCTGAAGTTTGTAAGAGGTATTTCTAATGGTATAACACACAACTGATGATAATCGGACCTCAAGCCGATCTTCGAGAACAGCCAAGCTCCTCGAAGTTGATCAAAGAGGTCATCAATACTAGGAAAGGGATATTGGTTCTTGTCCGTCACCTGGTTCAGCTTCCGATAAAACACAAAAAGCCAAAGGGTTCGTTCGACCTTCTTCACAAATAGGACATGTGATCCCCAAGGAGAAGTATTGGGTCAGATGAAACCCTTTTCCTACAACTCCTCCAACTGCTTCTTGAGCACCTAAAATTCAGGTGTACCTATCCTATAAAGAGGAATGGATATCAGTGCCGCTCCTGGCATGAACTCAATCGAGAAGTCTACCTGACGCTCCAGAGGAAAACCTGATAAGTCCTCCAGAAAGACATCCCTGAAACGATCCACCAGTGGGGGAAAGTCTAACTGTGAAGTCCCCTGGTCAACCAGATAAAGACTGGAAATATGGGATGTAACTCCTCCTAGGCCATGAATCTTAGGTCCAGCTCTACCCGCTTGGACATCCAACTCGCTTCTATGAAGAAACGATCCTCCCTCAGGTGATACGAAACTCACCCTCGGGCGATAGCAATTGATGACTGCCTGGAAGGGAACCAACCAGTCCATATCGAGAATGAATTCACAGCCTTTCATCTATAGGACAGAAAGGTTCCCTAAGAAATGAAACCCTGCTACCCCAAGAGGGAACTCTCTGCACTGATGTACTCTTGATTTTCTCGTTCCCAACTGCATTTCACGAGTCAAAAAGTCGACAGACGAAAAGATACAGAGCCCAATACTCTCCACAACTGCAATACATATACATCTATGGGAACTACCAGTATTGGAAAGAGATGAATATAAAACTGAGGCCACTAAGATCATACCTCGAACTGTAGATGGTTCGGGACCCTGCTCCTGAAAGGTCTACTCCACGGTGAACGACTGGCCTGAACCACGACCCTACGCCCCTGGTTGACTGCTTTGAGCTGATCCACTCTGCTGTCGCTAATGACCTGGTGACTGACCACCACGGCCGTGACCTCCACCTCGACCCGAATGGCTAGAAGAACTCCAGTTACCATACTGGTGAAAAAATGGAGAAGGATCTCCAGAATGCAGGGTCATAGAGGAACCCCTACCACCAGCTGAAGGTGAGAAGATTTGACAAAAGCACTGAATATGGCCCATCTTGCCGCAAGATCGGCACTCCATCGGATCCCTCAGGCATTAAGGCCTAGTATGACCACTCCTACCGAACCGGTAACATACAAACTAGTTGCCAGAAGACGCATCCCGGGAACCCTGATCTCCTCCGGAAGACTATCTATGATTCTTCCTATTGTCCGTAGGAGGAACATCCACTCTGGATGTCAAACCGCCCTGGCTCACTACTCCAGAATCCCTCAGATTGCGCTCAGTAATCTGTGCCTGGTTGACGATGGAGGATATATTAGTAAACTGGATGATATTAACCTAGGAAAAGATCTCCTACATGAGACCGTCCTCAAACATCCAAACAAAGAACAACTCATCACCTGTTGGGATTGGTGTGAAACACTGCAGCTTAGTAAAACAGGACAAGTACTTCATGACAGAATGAGTACCCTACTGCAGGCTCATAAACACCCGGCCTCGATCGGCCCTCAGGGTCTCCGGATAGAAGTAATAATATAATGTATGTCGAAACTCATCCCAGGACATACCCTGTTGGCGCCCTGATTTTTAGATCACCTCCCACAACCTCTTGGCGGTGTCCCAGAGCATATAAGTATCCATCTTTACCCTTATCTCATGAGGTATCTCTAGGTGATCGAAGATAGTCAGGGTTTCCTTGAACCAGGACTCTGCATCCTGGGGTCCTCCATCTCCTAAAAAGGTAGGAGGATGTTGCTGATGATAAAACCTCGTCAACTCTTCCATCGACGGGGCAGGAGGCAGCGCTCCCTGAAAAGTCGGCAGCATCCACTACTGGAAATGCAGGATTTCCCAACATTTTAGAACTATTGGGAAAGGCTGCAGAACCGTTGGTATATGTTATACCAATGGTTCTGCAAACCGTAGGGAAGTAAGCCATTGGGAAAATATTTTCCCAACAGTTTACAGTGAACCGTTCGGATAGGGTGGAGAAAAATTCCCCTATCCCAACAGTTTACAACCGTTGGGATAGAGTGCTGAAAATTACCATGTTTTTTCCAATGATTTGGCCAAACCATTGGGAAAAACCCAAAATATCCTCTTTCCCAATGGTTCATTGAACCGTTGATAAACCAAAACGCAGACATGCTATGCCAACGGTTTCAAACCGTTGGTATAGCATCTGCTGGGAAAATTGCACAACAGCTCTTCAATTTGCCCAGAAGCTCCCCAATTTGCCCTCCAGCTCTCCAATTTTTCCACTAGGTCTCATTTTGTGGGTTCCCTCTCATTTTCAATCAATTATTGTACCTGAAATAAACTAACACATACATATACAATTATTTTACCTGCAATAACCAACTAGCAATTACATATAGAGAACAAATTCATACACATTTAACATATAATGGTGGAACTATACACATACATAATTAAATTAGAATTCATAAAGTAATTATAAACATACATAATTCATTTATAATTCAATTTAAAATTTATATTACAATTATATGTGGAATCAGAAAGTCAATTCAAAATTTGATCGATTTTTTGTATACCATATATTTTTACCTGAAATAATGTCCATTTTAAACAGAATACATACACCTAGAGTGCTACCGGCCACACCGCGCCTCGGATTGAGGAGAGAATGACTCTTACACATCACATATGACCCATGGATCGTTGTTCTAATGTATCGACACAATCAGAATGCGTTTGGTCAGTTTTCCATATTCCAGTTGATGTTTTTCAATTAAAATGACATTTTTTTGAAACAAATGGAAGCCACTTTGAGTGGTACCAGCCACACTGCATCTCAGATTGAGGCGGGGTTGATTCGTACACGTCACATACGACCCATGGATCGTTCTCCTAATGTTTCAATGGAAACTGAATGCGTTTGGTCGGTTTTCCATATGTACTTAAAATGTTGTCCATTTTAAACAAAAGAGAGCCACTTAGAGTGATTCTGGTCACACTGTGCCTCCGATTAAGGCGGGGTTGACTCGTACACATTACATATGACCCATGGATTGTTTTGCTAATGTATCAACACAATGTGAATGTGTTTGGTCAGTTTTCTGTATGCTATTTGATTTTTTTCACTTTAAATGATGTCCTTTTGAAACAAAAGACAAACACTTTGAGTTGTGGCGGCCACACCGTGCCTCAGATTGAGGTGAGGTTGACTCGTACACGTCCCATATGACCCATGGATCGTTGTGATAGTTTATCGACACAATCCGAATGCGTTTGGTCGGTTTTCCGTATGCCAGCTGATGTTTTCCAATTAAAATGACGTCCTTTTGAAACAAAAGGTAGATAATTTGAGTGGTGGCGGACACACCGCACCTCGGATAGAGGCGGGGTTGACTTGTACACGTCACATATGACCCATGGATCATTGTTCTAATGTATTGACACAATCTGAATGCGTTTGGTCAGTTTTCTGTATGCCAGTTGATTTTTTCAATTAAAATGACGTCCTGTTGAAACAAAAGGCAGACACTTTGAGTGGTTCCGGCCACACCACACCTCGGATTGAGGCGGAGTTGACTCATACACGTCACATACGACACATGGATCGTTCTCCTAATGTTTCAATGGAAACCGAATGCATTTGGTCGGTTTTCCATATGTACTTAAAATGTTGTCCATTTTAAACAAAAGAGAGCCACTCAGAGTGATTCCGGCCACACCGTGCCTTAGATTAAGACGGGGTTGACTCGTACACGTCACATATGACCCATGGATTATTGTGAAAATGTATCGACACAATCCGAATGCGTTTGGTCACTCTTCCGTATGCCAGTTGATATTTTTCACTTAAAATGACGTCATTTTGAAACAAAAGATAGACACTTTGAGTGGTTCCAGCCACACCGCGCCTCGGATTGAGGCAGGGTTGACTCGTACACGTCAAATATGACCCATGGATCATTGTTCTAAAGTATCAACACAATCTGAATGCGTTTGTCGGTTTTCTATATGCCAGATGATGTTTTTCAATTAAAATGACGTCCTTTTGAAACAAAAGGCAGACACATTGAGTGGTGGAAGCCACAATGCACCGCTAATTGAGTCAAAGTTGAATCATACACGTCACATATGACCCATGGATCGTTGTGATAATGTATCGACACAATCCGAATGCGTTTGGTTGGTTTTCCGTATTCCAGTTGATGTTTTTCAATTAAAATGACGTCCTTTTGAAACAAAAGGCACACTTTGAGTGGTTACGGCCACACTGAGCCTCAGATTGAGGCGTAGTTGACTCATAAACGTCATATCTGAACCATGGATCGTTCAACTAAAGTTTCAATGTAATCCGAATGAATTTGGTCGGTTTTCCGTATGTACTTTAATTGTTGTCCATTTTAAGCAAAAGAGAGACACTTATAGTGATTCCGGCCACACCATGCCTCAGATTAAGGCGGGGTTGACTCGTACACATCACATATAACCCATGGATCATTGTGCCAAAGTATTGACACAATCCAAATGTGTTTTTTGGTATTTCTTATGCCAGTTGATGTTTTCCACTTCAAATGACGTCCTTTTGAAACAAAAGACAGACACTTTGAGTGGTGGCGGCCACACTGCGCCTCAGATTGAGGCCGGGTTGACTTATACACTTCAAATATGACCCATGGATTGTTGTTCTAATGTATTGACACAATATGAAAGCGTTTGGTTGGTTTTCCTTATGCTAGTTGATGTTTTTCAATTAAAATGGCATCCTTTTGAAACAAAAGGCAGACACTTTGAGTGTTGTCGGGCACACCGTGCCTCGAATTGATGCGGGGTTGACTCGTACACTTCACATTTGACCCATGGATCGTTGTGCTAATGTATCGACACAATCTTAATGCGTTTGGTTGGTTTTCTGAATGCCAGTAGATTTTTTCAATTAAAATGACGTCCTTTTAAAACAAAAGGCAGAAACTTTGAGTGGTGCCAGCCACACCGCACCTCGGACTGAGTTGGAGTTGACTCGTACATGTCACATATGACCCATGGATCATTCTCTTAATGTTTCAATAGAAACCAAATGCGTTTGGTCAGATTTCCATCTGTACTTAAAATATTGTCCATTTTAAACAAAAAGAGAGCCACTTAGAGTGATTTCGGCCACACCGTGCCTCAGATTAAGGTGGGGTTGACTCGTACACATCGCATATGACCCATGGGTCGTTGTGAGAACGTATCGACACAATCAGAATGCGTTTGGTCGCTTTTCTGTATGCCAGTTGATATTTTTCACATAAAATGACGTCCTTTTGAAACAAAAGACATACACTTTGAGTGGTGCCAGCCAAACCGGGCCTCGGATTGAGGCGATGTTGACTCGTACATGTCACATATGACCCATTGATCATTGTGCTAAAGTATCAACACAATCCAAATGCGTTTGTCCGTTTTTCGTATGCCAGTTGATGTTTTTCAATTAAAATGACGTCCTTTTGAAACAAAAGGCAGACACTTTGAGTAGTGGTGGCCACACCGCGCCTCTAATTGAGGCAAAGTTGACTTGTACACGTAACATATGACCCTTGGATCATTGTGCTAATTTATCGAAACAATCTGAATGCGTTTGGTCTGTTTTCCATATGCCAATTGATGTTTTTCAATTAAAATGACCTCCTTTTGAAACAAAAGGCACACTTTGAGTGGTGCCGGCCACACCGCACCTCGGATTGAGTCGTAGTTGACTCGTACACGTCACAAATGACCCATGGATCGTTCTCCTAATGTTTCAATGGAAACCGAATGCGTTTGGTTAGTTTTCCATATGTACATAAATTGTTGTCCATTTTAAGCAAAAGAGAGCCACTTAGAGTGATTCCGGCCACACCATGCCTCAAATTAAGGCGGGGCTAACTCGTACACGTCACATATGACCCATTGATCATTGTGCTAAAGTATTGACACAATCCAAATGTGTTTGTCTGTTTTTCATATGCCAGTTGGTGTTTTTCAATTAAAATGACGTCCTTTAGAAACAAAAGACAGACACTTTGAGTGGTGGTGGCCACACCGCGCCTCGAATTGAGGCGGGGTTGACTCGTACACGTCACATATGACCCATGGATCGTTTTTATAATGAATCGACACTATCCGAATGCATTTGGTCGGTTTTCCGTATGTCAGTCTATGTTTTTCAATTAAAATGACGTCCTTTTGAAACCAAAGGCGCACTTTGAGTGGTACCATCAACACCAAACCTCAGATTGAGGCGGAGTTGAATCGTACACATCACAAATGACCCATGGATCGTTCTCTTAAATTTTCAATGGAAACTGAATCTGTTTGGTCGGTTGTCAGTATGTACTTCAATTGTTGTCCATTTTAAGAAAAAGAGAGCCACTTAGAGTGATTCCGGCCACACTGTGCCTCAGATTAAGGTGGGGGTGACTCGTACACTTCAAATATGACCCATGGATTGTTGTACTAATGTATCGACACAATCCGAATGTGTTTGGTTTGTTTTTCATATGCCATTTGATGTTTTTCACTTCAAATGACGTCCTTTTGAAACAAAAGACAGACACTTTGAGTGGTGTCGGCCACACCGTGCCTCAGATTGAGGCGGGGTTGACTCATACACGTCACATATGACCCATGGATCGTTGTGATAATGTATCGACACAATACTAATGCGTTTGGTCGGTTTTCCGTATGCCAATTGATGTTTTCCAATTAAAATGACGTCCTTTTGAAACAAAAGGCAGACACTTTGAGTGGTGGTGGCCACACCGCGCCTCGGATTGAGGTGGGGTTGACTCGTACACGACACATTTGACCCATGGATCTTTGTGCTAATGTATCGACACAATCCGAATGCTTTTGGTAGGTTTTCCGTATGCTGGTTGAATTTTTCAATTAAAATAACGTCCTTTTGAAAAAAAGGCAGACACATTGAGTGGTACTAGCCACACTGTGCCTCAGATTGAGGCGGAATTTACTCGTACACGTCACATATGACCCATGGATTGTTCTCCTAAAGTTTCAATGGAAACCAAATGTTTTTGGTCGGTTTTCTGCTTGTATTTAAAATGTTTTCCATTTTAAATAGAAGAGAGCCACATAGATTTATTCTGGCCACACCATGCCTCAAATTAAGACGGGGTTGACTCATACACGTTACATATGACCCATGGATCATTGTGCTAATGTATCAACACAATCCGAATGCGTTTGGTTTCATTTCCGTATTCCAGTTGATATTTTTCACATAAAATGTCACCCTTTTGAAACAAAAGACAGACATTTTGAGTTGTGCCATCCACACCGTGCCTCGGACTGAGGCAAGGTTGACTCATACACGTCAAATATGACCTATGGATCGTTGTGCTAAAGTATCGATACAATCAGAATGTGTTTGTCAGTTTTCTGTATGCAAGTTGATGTTTTTCAATAAAAATGACGTCCTTTTGAAACAAAAGGCAGAAACTTTGAGTGGTGGCGGCCACACTGCAGCTCTAATTGTGGCGGGGTTGACCTGTAGACGCCACATATGACCCATGGATCGTTGTGCTAATGTATCAACACAATCTGAATGCGTTTGGTCAGTTTTCTATATGCCAGTTGATGTTTTTCAATTAAAATGACATCCTTTTGAAAGAAAAGGCACAATTTGAGTGTGTCCAGCCACACCGCGCCTCGGATTAAGGAGGAGTTGACTCGTAAATGTCACATATGACCCATGGATCGTTCTCCTAACGTTTCAATGGAAACCGAATGCGTTTGGTCGGTTTTCCATATGTACTTAAATTGTTGTCCATTTTAAGAAAAAGAGAGCCACTTCGAGTGATTCTGGACACAAAGTGCCTCAGATTAAGGTGGGGTTGACTTGTACATGTCACATATGACCCATGGATCGTTGTGCTAATGTATTGACACAATCTGAATGTGTTTGGTCAGTTTTCCGTATTCCAGTTGATGTGTTTCACTTCAAATGACGTCCTTTTGATACAAAAGACAGACACTTTGAGTGGTGGCGGCCACACCACGCCTCAGATTGAGGTGGGGTTGACTCATACATGTTACATATGACCCATGGATCGTTGTGCTAATGTATCGACACAATACGAATGCGTTTGGTCAGTTTTCCGTATGCCAGTTGATGTTTTCAATTAAAATGATGTCATTTTGAAAAAAAAAGATAGACCCATTGACTGGTGGTGGCCACACCGCGCCTCATAATGAGGCGGGTTTGACTCTTACACATCACATATGACCCATGGATTGTTGTGATAATGTATCGACACAATCCGAATGCGTTTGGTCGGTATTTCGTATGCCAGTTGATTTTTTCAATTAAAATGACGTCATTTTGTAACAAAAGGGAGACACTTTGAGTGGTGTCATCCACACCGCACCTCGGATTGAGGTGGAGTTGACTCATACACGTCACACATGACCTATGGATCATTCTCCTAAAGTTTAAATGGAAAAAAAATGTGTTTGGTCAGTTTTCCGTATGTACATAAAATGTTGTCCATTTTAAACAAAAGAGAGGCACTTAGAGTGATTCTGGCCACACCGTGCCTCATATTAAGGCGGGGTTGACTCATACACGTCACATATGACCCGTGGATCATTTTTCTAATGTATCAACATGATCCGAATGTGTTTGGTCGGTTTTCTGTATGCCAGTTGATGTTTTTCAATCAAAATGACGTCCTTTTGAAACAAAAGGCAGACACTTTGAGTGGTGGTGGCCATACCGCGCCTAGGATTGAGAATGGGTTGACTCGTACACATCACATATGACCCATGGATCATTGTTCTAATGTATCGAGACAATATGAATGCGTTTGGTTGGTTTTCCGTATGCGAGTTGATTTTTTCAATTAAAATGACGTCCCTTTGAAACAAAAGGCAGACACTTTGAGTGGTGATGGCCACACCGCACCTCGGATTGAGGCGGAGTTGACTCGTACACATCACATATAACCCATGGATCATTCTACTAATGTTTCAATGGAAAACGAATCTGTTTGTTCGGTTTTCAATATGTACTTAAAATTGTGTCCATTTTCAACAAAAGAGAGACACTTTGAATGATTCCGACCACACCGTGCCCCAGATTAAGGCCGGGTTGACTCGTACATGTCACATATGACCCATGGATCGTTTTGCTAAAGTATTGACACAATACGAATGCGTTTGGTCAGTTTTCCGTATGTCCGTTGATTTTTCTCACTTAAAATGAAGTCCTTTTGTAACAAAAGACAGACACTTTGAGTGGTGGCAGCCACACCGCGCCTCGGATTGAGATGAGGTTGACTCGTACACGTCACATATGACCCATGGATCATTGTGCTAAATTATCGACACAATCCGAATGTTTTATGTTAGTTTTCTGTATGCTATTTGATATATTTCAATTAAAATGACGTCCTTTTGAAACAAAATGCAGACACTTTGAGTGGTGGCAGTCACACCGCGCCTTGGATTGAGGCGGGGTTGATTCGTACACGTCACATATAACCCATGGATTGTTCTCCTAAAGTTTCAATGGAAACCAAATGCGTTTGGTCAATTTTCCATATGTACATAAAATGTTGTCCATTTTATGAGAATCCTCTTGAGTCTATTAGTCGAATGGTATTTACTTAAAATCTTGTGGATATTTATATAAAATATTTTTTGTATCATTCTTAGTATGGATTAGATTTTAGTTTATAATGCTATGAAACATTTTGGAGCTAAAAATTTCATTCCCAATGAATACATGTCTTTTATAACATACCAAGAATCTATGATATTGATTAGATGTGTAAATGAGATTTACATTGAGGGTGGGGGGCTGTTCGTGGGGCTTTCTGGGGGGCTGTCTGGGGGGCTGTCCGGGGTCCAGGGAGGAGGGTGGGGGGCTGTCTCGAGGGTGTTCGGGGGTTTGTCCGGGGTCCATGGAGGAGGGTGGGGGGGCTGTCCGTGGGGCTGTCCAGGGGGCTGTCTGGGGTCCAGGGAGGAGGGTGGGGGGGGGGGGGGGGGGGGGCTGTTCCGGGGGTTGTCCGGGGGCTGTCCGGGGCTGTTCAGGGGGTTGTCTAGGGTCCAAGGAAGAGGGTGGGGGGGGGGGCTGTCCGGGGGGCTGTCTGGGGGTTGTCTGGGGGGTTGTCCGGGGTCCAGGGAGGAGGGTGGAGGGGCTGTCCGGGGGGCTATTCGGGGGGCTGTTCGGGGGCTATCCGGGGGTGTTTGGGGGGTTGTCTGGGGTCCAAGGAAGAGGGTGGGGGCTGTCTGGGGGGATGTCTGGGGGGCTGTCTGGGTTCCAGGGAGGAGGGTGGGGGGGGGCTGTCTGGGGGCTATTCGGGGGGCTGTCTGGGGGCTGTCCGGGGGTGTTCGAGGGGTTTTCTGGGGTCCAAGGAAGAGGGTGGGGGGGGGGGTGTCCGGGGGGCTATCTGGGGGCTGTCCGGGGTCTAGGGAGGAGGGTGGGGGGTTTTCCAGGTCCAGGAAGGAGGGGGGTTCCCAAACACACAACCACTAAAAGACAAAAACATCCATAAAAATAGATAATATATAAAAATAACTCAACTCCAATACTATACTACAAGTATAGATAAAACCAACAACTAGAATAGATTAAATATCAAATCTCAATAATATTAGTCAAAAATGAAATGGATCAACTTGTCCCACATCACCATCACCATCACCATCATCACCCTCGTCCTCATCCCCATCATCGTCCTCGCCCTCCTCGCCCTCACCCTCCTCCTCGTCCTCTCCCTCCTCCTCTCCCTCCTCTTTTGCATCAGACTCCTTGCCATCGTCATCGTCAAGCTGGACATCATCCTAACCACTACTATAACTGCCACCTGGTGCACCGTATATAGAACGTATCAATGACATATACTCATCAAAAGCTGGGCTGTCCTCTACTGGATGTGTAGGATGTAGAACTTCAATAAATTTCATAAACGCACTATTTTCCCTAGCAGACTGTTCTGCCATCTCTGTGGCCCATTTCTCAGCCTGTTCTGCCTATTCCCTAACTTTCTGCAGCTCAGTGGCACTACAGCTCATACCTGAGGAGGGCCAATACCTTTTTGGGGCTATCCTAGGTCGGCAACGTACTCTGCTAGAATGCTCCTCTCCCAACACCTGATGTAAGTGATCTATTGGCCCAAAATTGTCTAGTTATTGGGCATCGAGGGCCACTAAAGCATCCTGTTAAAAATATAAATATATCATTAAGTTAAAAATAGATATTAAGAAATAAATTCAATAGAATAAAACTTACAATCTGATGCTGATTCGCTTCGTTGACGACACTTCTATCCTTTTTCCATCTACTCGAACAAAACAGTTTTGCTTGAGGCACACGTCCTTCAATATTTTGTATTTCCCTATACAATGAAATTGAAAAAAAAAATATGAAAACTTTAGAAAACTATTAAAATTTTTTGGAAACAAATGAAAGTGTAAGTTGTAAAGAAAACTTATAAACAATTTTCATACTTACATCCTCTCATGATCATGCATCGTAGTGTGTCCCAGTGTGTGGAGGTATTTTTTGCATCAATGTTCTTTTAATTTTTTCCAGATGATTCCTAAATAATATTTGAAAATGCAATAGATAGTATTAATGAAAAACATGAATGTTATTATTTAAATACCTCATATATTATTAACACCTTAAACTGGGTAATTGTTCAATGAGTAATCATCTGACGATACTACTCTATAGGACAATAATCCACCACTGGTACTGCCTCTAACTCAGTGCCAACTCTAGAAACCTAGACAATATATAAATCATGCTTGTAGGCTCTCCAATGCATGCCTAAATCCTTTAGACGTTCCGGTTGTGCACCCTCACCATCAGAAAAATTAAATCGAAGCTGAAATCAAAATATTAATTCATATAAATAAAAAAATAATTCATGGCATTAAATAGAACATATTTTTTACCCATATCTCTGCCCAAGCTCTATCCTTGACCTCATGTGGAAAATTTCTCCATGATAGTGGGTTGATGGGAATGATGTCATAGTATTTGGCAAGCGTCGCCAAAAAACTCTGACATTGCTGCCCTGTTTTCTCAAACATTTGGTTGTCTTCATTATAATCCCCCATAACCTGTGTGCGGTGGTTCCACACTGAACGCATACGTGTACGCCCCTTCCCACACCTGCTGTCAGTAGATGTATCTGTCATGAAAAAAACAACTATTTTATCAAAACATGTTATAATGAAAATAAATATTGCTAAAAAAATTTGTTAGGTTTCTATAAATATACCTCTGTCGGTCTGATCGCTGAGCACTGCTGGATCCACCGAAACAGATGGAACACCCTTTGGTGGAACAGGAGTCGAAGGCGATGGAATATAGAAGCTCAGACAGACAGAAGTAGAAGGAAAAAAAGACGGCACAACTGTCTGACCAGATGCTGACTGGGGAGTGGGAATCATCATGGGATGTGAAAATGATGGGCCAGAAGATGCAGAAGGTAGAAAAAACATGGGAGGCCAAAATATCCTGTGTGTCTCTAATGAAACACCCGGATCAGAATGTGGGAAGGATGACATATCAGTGGGAGGGGCAGGGTCTAGTTGGGTATGCACAGCTGCTCATCCACCTCTGGTACGAACCCTCCTCGTACGACCAACCTGAGTACTAGGACCAGTAGTAGGCTCCTTGTCGAATAATTGTCGACGTATAGGTGGATCCTACAAAAAATTTTACAAAAAATTAATCACATGACATTATATATTCCTTAAATATATCAATTTGAAATAAATTACTCACTAAAGGCACTAATGATGGAATTCCCAACTCCATCATTCAAATATTTTTCTCCATCATTTTTTTCCTTCGTCACTCTTCAATTGGATTCATTTCCTACTTTTGAAAACAAATATGTAATTAATTAGAAAAATAAAACTAATGTGTAACCCAAAAAACTAAATATATGAGAGAATATGGGGATTCATTGGTAATTTAGCTATCAATTGTTTTAGAAGATCTTGAATGGATTTAATAAATCATACAAGTTGTAATGTTCACCAATTTAGAAATATTCTTTGACTATGTTTGAATATAGTTCAATTCTAAATTAGAAACTGCAATTCAAATAATACTGCTACCAATAAAAATTGAAAATTCACATAATGGTCAAGTCAGCTATCAATTTTTTTAGAAGATCTTGAATGGATTTAATAAATCATACAAGTTGTAATGTTCACCTAGTTAGAAATATTGTTTGACTATGTTTGAATATAGTTTAATTCCAAATTAGAAAATGCAATTCAAATAAAACTGAAACCAATAAACATTGAAAATTCGCATAATGGTCAAGTCAGCAATCAATTGTTTTAGAAGAACTTGAATGTATTTAATAAATCATACAAGTTGTAATGTTCACCAAGTTAGAAATATTGTTTGACCATGTTTGAATACAGTTCAATTACAAAATAGAAAATGCAATTCAAATAAAACTGCAACCAATAAACATTGAAAATTCACATAACTGTCAAGTCAGCTATCAATTGGTTTAGAAGAGATTGAATGAATTTAATAAATCATAAAAGTTGTAATGTTCACCAAGTTAGAAATATTGTTTGACTATGTTTGAATACAGTTCAATTCTAAATTAGAAAATGCAATTCCAATAAAACTGCTACAAATAAACATTGAAAATTCACACAATGGTAAAGTCATCTATCAATTGTTTTAGAATATCTTGAATGGATTTAATAAATCATACAAGTTGTAATGTTCACCAAGTTATAAATATTGTTTGACTATGTTTGAATACAGTTCAATTCCAAATTAGAAAATGCAATTCAAATAAAACTACAACCAATAAACATTGAAAATTCACATAATGGTCAAGCCAGCTATCAATTGTTTTATAAGAGAATGAATGGATTTAATAAATCATACATGTTTTAATGTTAACCAAGTTAGAAATATTTTTTGACTATGTTTGAATACAGTTCAATTCCAAATTATAAAATACAATTCAAATAAAACTGTAACCAACAATCATTGAAAATTCACGTAATGGTCAAGTCGGCTATCAATTGTTTTAGAAGAGCTTGAATGGATTTAATAAATCATACAAGTTGTAATGTTCACAAAGATAGAAATATTGTTTGACTATGTTTGAATATAGTTCAATTCCAAATTAGAAAATGCAATTCAAATAAAACTGCAACCAATAAACATTGAAAATTCACATAATGGTCAAGTCATGTATCAATTGTTTTAGAAGAGCATGAATGTATTTAATAAATTATACAAGTTTTAATGTTCAACAAGTTAGAAATTTTTTTTGACTATGTTTGAATACAGTTCAATTCCAAATTAGAAAATGCAATTCAAATAAAACTACAACCAATAAACATTGAAAATTCACATAACGGTCAAGACAGCTATCAATTGTTTTCGAAGAGCTTTAATGAATTTAATAAATCATACATGTTTTAATGTTAACCAAGTTATAAATATTGTTTGACTATGTTTCAATACAGTTCAATTCCAAATTAGAAAATGCAATTCAAATAAAACTACTACCTATATACATTGAAAATTCACATAACATCAATTTAGCTATCAATTGTTTTAGAAGAGAATGAATGGATTTAATAAATCATAAAAGTTATAATGACTACCAAGTTAGAAATATTTTTTGACTATGTTTGAATACAGTTCAATTCCAAATTAGAAAATGCAATTCAAATAAAACTACAACCAATAAACATTGAAAATTCACATAATGGTCATGTCAGCTATCAATTGTTTTAGAAGAGCTTGAATTGATTTAATAAATCATACAAGTTGTAATGTTCACCAAGTTAGAAATATTGTTTGACTATATTTTAATACAGTTCAATTCCAAATAAAAAATTGCAATTCAAATAAAACTACAACCAATAAACAATGAAAATTTACATAATGGTCATGTCAGCTATCAATTGTTTTAGAAGAGCTTGAATGGATTTACTAAATCATACAAGTTGTAATGTTCACCAAGTTAGAAATATTGTTTGACTATGTTTGAATACAGTTCAATTCCAAATTAGAAAATGCAATTCAAATAAAACTGCAACCAATAAATATTGAAAATTCACATAACGGTCAAGTCAGCTATCAATTGTTTTAGAAGAGCTTGAATGAATTTAATAAATCATACAAGTTGTAATGTTTACCAAGTTAGAAATATTGTTTGACTATGTTTGAATACAGTTCAATTCCAAATTAGAAAATGAAATTCAAATAAAACTGCTACCAATAAACATTGAAAATTTACATAATAGTCAAGTCATCTATCAATTGTTTTAGAAGAGCATGAATGGATTTAATAAATCATACAAGTTGTAATGTTCACCAATATAGAAATATTGTATGACTATGTTTGAATACAATTCAATTCCAAATTAGAAAATGAAATTCAAATAAAACTACAACCAATAAACATTGAAAATTCACATAACGATCAAGTCAGCCAAAAGATATTTGTGATCAATACTAAATCAATTTGAATATTACCAGCCTTTACAACGCAACTCGAGGTAAACCAAAATAATTGAGAACATGGATGAATGATTCTATATATTTCTACCACAACTTCAGGTTCACAATCAACTCTGACCTTTGAGCTATTTGAGTCATCAAAAGAAATAAATTTATTGGTTCCAATGGCACTATGGACAGTGTCAGTTCCATCATCACCATAATCAAAAATATGACTTGGAATTACTTCAACTATGACACCAAATTCAGTTCAAAGTTGGTATTTTACATAAAAAACATTTTTAGCCATTGATTCCAACACATATGGTTCTTTGTTAGCAAGAGTGTGAGTCAAATTAATTACTCGAAATCCAAAATCATCGATAAATGTTCTATGTCTCGTCATCGAATCAAACCAAAATAATTTCATCATTGTGACTCATCCATGAGAGTAATAATCAAATATTTTTATTTTCTCAACAACTCCATAATAACCCACATTTTCAAATCACGGTCTACTATCTGATGTACTGGCATAACAATCCGTTGTGGTAGTAACCATAACACCATCATGTTGTGTTCTCATGTTCTTTTCTCATTCAGTGACAATAAATTTGTACCCATTGATTACAATTTATTTACAGTCACGAACCAAATTATTTGGACCAAAAGCCAAAGCTCTTATTTCCTCAGAGACGGAGTCAGCAGACAAACTCAATACCTATAATATAAATGACTATTAAACATAATTAAATATTGATATAAATATTGTAAACATTAATTTATTTATACCTTCAATTTTAACTAAGCAGGATACCCTTTGCTATGCAAATTTTATCTCCTTCTCAAAGATAAAGAACGATGATTCCTATTTATCATTGTTTTATGTTCCCTGTAGATAAAAAAATGAATAGTTTAACAGATATATATGTATGATATATATAATAAATTTAGTTACCTAATATAGTCATCGAACAAATCACATTTGAACAAAACTGTGCGATGTTCCATCTCCCGCTCTTCATGGCTTAATGTCTTCAATGTATAAGATCTAGGAATTAAACCTATTTGAGGAAGTGATGGGAAATTGGGTTCAATTTTCTCATATTGTTCTTCTTCATTTCTCATGGGTCTGTTCAATCTTGTAGTATGATCAGGAAAATTCATCGAGTAGAAATCCATACATTCTTGAGCCAAGTATCCGTTCACGATAGAACCTTCGGGATGATTTCTGTTTCAGACATATGACTTTAATGTGAACATATTTATTTGAGTTGGATACATCCAACAAAAAGAAACAGGTCCTCTGATAAGTATTTCAGTGGGAATATGGACAGTTATATACAACATGCATGTAAAAAGTGATGGAGGAAATATTTTCTCTAACTCACACAAAATTAATGGGGCATCTGTCAACATTTTTTTTCCAGAAAGACTTGGACAACTTCTTATCACCAAGATATCTAAAAAACTGGTACAACCAAATAACAGCCACCCTTACATTATTGGAAAAAAGATGAAGGATTGCTATTTGAAGTAACTCATGCAGTAGAACGTGATAATCATGAGTCTTCAAAGATTTTAGCTTCAACTCTCTTC
Source organism: Viscum album (assembly GCA_963277665.1). Classification (NCBI taxonomy): domain Eukaryota; kingdom Viridiplantae; phylum Streptophyta; class Magnoliopsida; order Santalales; family Viscaceae; genus Viscum; species Viscum album. Next base: position 1,647,737,739 of record OY728145.1, read on the forward strand.
TATTGACCCATTTAGATAAGTTGCATGAATAGCCATAAGGAACTCTAATAGTCTCTAATACTTCAAGAAATCATTTTTTTGTAGGTGTCATCACATAAGAAGAACATGGATGTTTCAATTTATTTTCACTAATACACACATTAAGAAATTCTGGTCTGATGCCCCAATCCACCAAGTCACGCTGAGATCATAAATCATCTTTTGTCTTCCCCTTGACATTTAGATGAACTGAAAGCAACATTTCGAATATATTATTTTCAACATGAATTATGTCTAAGAAATGACGTAACAAATTGGTTGAACAATAAGTAAAATCAAAAAAGATTTCATATGACCCTTCCCAAATGAAAAACAGAAATCATTCAATTAATTAAGCATGTCAGTTCCAGACATACACTGAGGTGGATCATCGGTCTCTATAGTATTATCAAATCTTCGACGATTCATTCTATATGGATGATCCTTTGGAAAGAATTGTCGATGTTCCATAAAACTGAAACTACAGTGATGTTTCAGTATTCTAGTTCATGTATTCTTCATACAAACTGGACATGACAGTTTTCCCTTCGTGCTCCATCCAGACATCATTGCATAAGTTAGATAATCATTGATCGTCCACATAAGTGCAACACAAATCTGAAATATGTTTTTCAAACATGCATCGTATGTGCGGACACCCACATCCCAAAGAAGTTTCAACTCTTTTATTAAAGGTAGCATGTATACATCAATATCAATGTCGGGATCAGAAGGACCAGATATGAGTATACTCATGAAAGTGAAAGGTTTTTTCATACAAAACCATGGGGGAATATTATAAATGTGTATAAAAACTATCCATGTGCTATGCGAAGTAAGCATCTGCCCAAACAGATTAAAACCATCTCATGAAATACCCAGCCTCACATTACTCATGTCAGATGCAAAATCAGGATGTCGAACATCAAATCTCTGCCATGAAAATCCATCTGCAGGATGAACCAACTCATCATTAGTCTTCTTTATCTTGGTATCATGCCATCTCATTTTTATTGATATGTCATCATACATAATAAGATTCCGGAGTCTGGAGATCAATGGAAAGTTCCACATTACTTTTTGTGGAACGTGGGATGGTGTTCCATCATATTTTGACATCCAGCGGGATGTTCCATATTTTATACAATCATTTCATTCAGCGGTTTCCTCCCAGAATAAACTGAAATCTTTCAGGCAGGCAGGAATTTTGTTTCTTGAAAATCCAAGTCCCTCAACTAACTTTTATGCCATATACTGGTTTTAGGGAATATTTACATCATCTGGAATTAAATCCTTCAAGAGGGTAAGAATATAATATATTGTTGTATTAGAAATCCCATACATAGTTTTCACCTGAAAAAATAGGATTAAAAATTCCACCTTTTTCATTTTATCACATTGTCGATATACTAGAGTCGTGGGAGCATCATTAAATTTTTACACCCTATCAATATCATCATTTTCACTACATGCATCTGCTGTCCTCATATCGAATTCTTCTTGTGTCTAAATCTTTTCTTTTTCATGATGACGAATAAATGGAAACCGATCATCTAACAAATTCTCCATTATAGTCCTTTCATTTTGATCATCACCAATTTGAGATTTAATTTTCTCCCCATTATGATTCCACACAATGTAGTTTTCTTGAAAACCATTTTTGGTTATGTGGTAGCTGACTTCTTCACGACTCAACCAAGGTCTACAAACACAATTGGAACATGGGCAACGTATGCGACCACTATCTAAAGCATTGTGAAATGCGAAATCTATAAAGTTCTCCAAATTGTTTTGAAAATTGCTTGAGATCTGATTGGTTTCATACATCCAACTTCTGTCTATTCTGTAAAAATAATTTATATAAGTCATTTTGTCATAAACAATTCAATAGGATTGAACTTTAGTAGAAAATATATTTATGTAAACGATAAAGGAATGAGTTTCTAGTTGATGCAGTGAACTATTAAAACAATGTAAAGATATTATAATTAATTCAGTTATGTGTGCCTAGATTTGAGGTGAGATGTGTTTTGTAATTTTTTCATTTATCACATACCAAGAAGACACCATAGACCTGATAAAACTTTGTTCAAGATATTACAAAGTGAAGGCGTTTCATGAAAGATGCAGAATGTGTAAAGAGAGTTTTTTAAATAAGTTATTGATTCTAAAAAATGGAAATATTGTGGAAAGTTAGTACATTTCATAACACCCAAACTAATGTCCACAGAAAGTACCATATCACCCCACTAAAAAAAAGAAAAACCACCTACCCCACTACCCCAACCATGTCAATTACCTCAATGAGGGAATCTATTGCTGTATTTGGGAAGAGTTTGAAGGAGTCTAACCTGGATGGGGGAGTTGCAGCCAATCAGATGGAAGACCTCAGGTTAGGGTTCACCTATGCGGGGCTTCTGGAAATCAGGGGAAATACAGAGTTATTTGCTTCTGTGTAATCGGGGGCGGGGTGTCCATGGGGTTGGCGGGGTTGTTCAGGGGGTACAGGGTGTCCACGGGGTGGGCGGGGTATCCACGAGGGTGGCAGGGCTATCTAGGGGGAGGGGGTATCCAGGGGGTAGGCGGGCTATCCACGGGGGGGGGGGGGGGCTTTCCAGGGGGTACAAGGTGTCCAGGGGGTGGGGGTGTCAGAGGGGGGTGGGGGGGAGTGTCCAGGGGGTGGGCGTGCTGTCCACAGGGTTGGGGGCTGTCCAGGGAGTCGGGGGTGTCTAGGGGGTGGGCAGGCTTTCCATAGGGGTGGAGGGGTTTTCCAGGGGGTACAAGGTGTCCATGGGGTGGGCGGACTGTCCACGAGGGTGGAAGGGATGTCAAGGGGGTAGGGGGTGTCCAGGGAGGTGGGCAAGCTGTCCATAGGGGTGTGACTGAGAGCTATGATATTTAATTGGGTTATCATTCATGTTATGAAAAAAAAAAGATGGGTGTTAAGGATTAGAATATTATTTTTTAGTGATAATCCAATTTGGTTGGATTAGTGACTTGATAACATGATGGTATCAAGTTTGAAATTGGGAAAATGTTGGGGCATTGGATTATAAATGTCTCCCACAACCTTCTAAGGATATATATTATTTCTAGAAAAATGTGTTGTGGGAGAAGGAATTCGTCCTATATAGTTGATGTCACTTTAGATCATGTGATGCCTTTTCTCATCAAGATGACTAGACAAGAACCAAAACCAAAGAGGCCTCAAAACTATCCAAATCTCTAGAAGTGATGAATTCCCCGTTCTTATTGGTGAACTATGGAAGTGATGACTTCCCACCTGCATAGCCCCCCCTCCCCACTTCACCCCCAACAGACTCCCCCTGCACAACCCCCACCCATCCACCGACTGCACAACCCCCCCACCCCCACCTGCACCCCCACTTACACAACCCCCCTCCCCCACCCCCACCTGCACAACCCCCCTCTCATCCACCCACTGCACACCCCCCACCTCACCCCCAATATACTCCCACCTGCCCAGGCCCACCCCAACCTACACACTCCCCTCCCCCCACCCACTTGCACATCCACCCCCACATACACCCCCCACTTGCACAACCCCCCTCCCCCACCCCACCTGCACATCCCCCCTCCCCCCACCACCACATGTACACCCCACCTCCAACCTCAACCCCAACAGACTTTCACCTACCCAGCCCACCCCCCCAACCTGTACACTCCCCTCCCCCACCTACTTGCACAACACCCCCTCCACTTTCACCCCCACTTGAACAGCCCCCCTCCCCACCACTAATTGCACAACCCACCCCCACCCCCCACCTGTATAACCCCCACCTCAACCCCCAAGACTCTGACCTGCCCAGCCCACCCCCTAACTTGCACACTCCCCTCCCCCTCACACACTTGAACAACAACCCCCTCCACTTGAACCCCCATCGGCACAACCCACCCCTCCCCCACCCCCACCTGTACAACCCACCCCACCCCCACCTGTACGACCCCCACCTCAACCCCCCACCAGCACACCCCCTCCCCCAACCTAAACATCTCACCAGAACACCCCTCCCCCCACCTACTGCACCCCCATCACCTCCCATTCGAACAAAACCAGAAAACAAAAACAAAACAAAAATTGACTCACACATGACACCAGAACAAAAACAGATAACAAATAACTAATCGAATTGAAATTGTTGGGTATAACATACTGAAGGAACCTTAGGTTTAAGCCAAATCAAAACAGAAAATAAAAAAATTAGATTCAAAACATTAAACATAACATACTACTTACAGATTTGAAGTGTAGAACAAAACAACCTTGTGATTGAGTATGCATCTGGTGGAATGATTTTACAACGAGAGAGATCTTAGGTCTCAATTTTAGCAGTTCAATCATGTGGATGGGATCTCGGGTTTGCTGGGATTTTAGGGGAAAACTTTCCCAACGGTTTGTTAAAACCGTTAGAAAAGGTGAGCTTTACCAACAGTTTAAACAAACCATTGGGAGAGCTTACTAAGTCAGGTTCTTTACCAACAGTTTTACATAACCGTTGGTAAAGGGAGAAAAAATTTTAGATTTCCCAACGGTTTCTTCAAACCATAGGAAATACTTGTTTTATACCCCTATACCAATGGTTCAACAGAACCATTGGCAAACAAGTGTTGGGAAATCCTTCATTTCCTGTAGTGATCCTTAAGAAATACTCCCTGAACTGTGCATCGGCACCTGGGACCGGTATAACTGCTGGTTCCAAGGCTGGCATAGAAGGAGGATCTGCAGGAGGATCAACAGGAGGTCCCTGGTTGGCTATATCTGAGGTCTGATCACCATCTGGAAACTGACGTACAACTGGAGGACGTCTTGAAGGCATAGCTCTGAAATATCAAAAGCACACCTTATATTATAATTACAAGGACTGAAAATACAAGAGTAAAAAATGGGAACATGGGGAAGAAACATTCATGTTTTACGATACATGACTAGACATCGTGCATAAAACTACACGGTGTGTCCGTTAAAGCCATTAACATGGTCTTGTACTCCTGCCACTACTGGTGTTGTAACACCCCAATCTACACGGCGTGTTTTCCCCACACACGACATGTACTTGAACTCTAAACCCCGGCCCGAGTCTCCTTACAAGGCTAACCCACACAGTCCAACTAACCCCAGACTACATGGCTTGTTCCCAAGGGAGATGTCATGTACTAGACATGGTCTCAGTGGACCATGTTGTTAGTTACATGGCCATCTACATGCTGACTCTTACACGGCATGGTTCAAAAAAACACATCGTGTATAAAAGAAGATAACACTGACCCGTGTTGTTCGTGACACAGCCGGTTACCTGGGAAAAAACTTCATGGAGTGCTCCTCACCAACACTGTGTATTCTACTCAGGCTTCCCCATCCCGTGTTGTTAGTGACACGACCAGGTACACGGATCTAAACTACACGGTGTGTACCTACCGTACATAGCGTGTTCCTGAAGTCATTTTTCATGACACCGTGTTTCTACTCACACGGTCAGCGACACATCCAGAAAACTACACAACATATACCCAGAAAGTACACGCCGTGTATTCTGGGTTTTTCTAGGCAGTAGCTAAGAAACTGTACATAAGCCTAGGAAACACAGAAAACAAGGCAATGGGTGCCAAATTCTGGCCTACGAGGGCCCATACTCCCCATGAATCAATGCATAACATCTCCTACAGTCATATATAAGGTAAAACAGGCCAATGATCAACAATTTCTGATTCAAGAGGTCCCATAACACCTCAAGAAGCAAAACCTGGCATTCATTTTTAAACAATGTATAAAACAAATAGTTTCTCTATCAGAATGTAGAAATTATATCAAACATCTATCACAATAGCATGCATAATCAACACAATGTCTATCACAACAACATGAAATCGCTAATTCACCCTAGATGGCATGGCAATAATGCATGGCATGCGATTTCTAAAAAGTGCCAATATGATGCATGATATGGAATACCCTCATCTCATCAGGTTGCGACAGAAATTGAACTGTAATATCAAAACAATAATAGCACAAAGCATGTGAATCACTCTATGTGAAATCATATCAACTGTAATATCTCAAAACAAGAGAAATACAATAATGAGGTAGTATGGACTTTCCCTGTACATGGGTTAGTTACTACTAGGCACAGATTATTACCAAGTACTGAATCTGTCCTATCCCTGGATAAAGTCTCCAAATAGTAAAGCAAGATAAAAGCAACTCCTCTGATACCACTTTGTAACATCCTATTTTTGGAAGCCACCCAGAGTCGCCCAATACCTAGTTGGTCACACGGCCTCAAGCACATTTCCCCAAATGCCAGAGGCTGTCGACTAGTAGTGCGGGCCTTGGGTGTGATAGTGGGGAACCTATACCCCCATTGGAAGAGTACATAGCAGACGTAAACAATAAGAAACAGCGGAAACAGAACAATACATACACAAGTAAACAACGGAAGACTAAAGTAATGAACAACTGGAGCACACAAACACACACACGCACACACACACACACACACACACACACATATATATATATATATATATGAAAATATGCATGATACATATGTCTAAGAAAGCTTCCAAACAAGTAATAATGCTGGAAATTACAATAGATCCAAACCAAAGTACAAAAGAAAGTTAAACAGATAAACTCCTCAGCATCACAAGTCATACCTTGGTCTCATGCTCTCCTGCTCCAAAGAAATCAAGTACCAGAAGTCAAAGGGAAATTTACCATGTCTATACCTGCAACAACATAGTCTTCTTGGGCCCAAAAGCATGGCCCAAATTGGGTGTGAGACCAAATCCCAGTAGGCAACCACCCAAAGATATGTTCCTAACTATCAGTGAGGATATGACAGTTAATAGTACAGTAAGAAGTAAACATAAGCAGAAACAACAGGTAGTAATCAGTAAGCAGTAAATAGGATGATTCACAATAGTAATCAATCCATAGAACAAACGACAATCAGCAGTAAGAAAATAGCTATCCACAACAGGAAACCCTCTGGGAAGTACTCGCAGCCATCCCCTTTGGTCCTAACCATGAAGTACCATAACCCTCTGGGTAGTTCACTCATCCTCACACCTCTGGCTTGGTAATATGAAATTATAAGACTCTCTGGGGAAGCTCACTCAGTCAATTCCACTTATAGTCTAGGGTAGTGAGGAACCCTTTGAGGAAGATCACGCGGTCTATTCCTCTTATTCCCAAGGTCTATAGACTCTCTGAAGAAGCTATCTCGGTCAATTCCTCCTATAGCCTATGGTATACCACAGACTCTCGGAGGAAGCTCACTCGGTCAATTCCTGTTATAGACTGGGATGGTTCTTAAAGAGAAAACAAACAAGGTAAGACTCTCTGAGGAATCTCACTCAGTCTACCCTCCTGTAGTCTATAAAATAATCCAAGACTCTCTAGGAGCTCACTCGGTCCATCCCCTATAGTCTAATATCCAAGACTCTCTTAGGAAGCTCTCTCAGTAAACCCTCATGTAGTCAATAATGTCTATGACTCATTGGGAAGCTCACTCTATCTATCCATTATAGTCTATATCACCCGGTTCTCTCAGTCCCATGTCGGTCAGTGCATAATAATGCTATAAGGCCAAAGTACACCTATAGAGCTACATGGCTAACCAAAGTACACTTATGGAGATACTTGGATAAAAATTTAATAAGCAACAAGCATGTAATGAAATGCACTCCATCCTATAGACATAAGGCATGGAAACAGTCCAAACGACCAAAGTCTAACAATACCCAAAGGTCGTAAGCAGAGAAATGCATGGGAAAAACATCCAGGAACAACAAATTGTCCTCTAACATGATTTATTTACCTCTACACAAGAATACAAGCAAGGAAGGAAAACAACAAGGGCCAAAAGGTAAACATGCAATACCTTGTTCACGGGTATTGGTGGAATTTGTGAATAAAACTCAAAGACATTGAATGGTAATGCACAAACTACCTACCTCAATACTAGGAAATCGATATACTTGAACCATGACGATTGACTCTCCCTTGAACGTCGTAGATTTGAGAAAATTTAAAAAATGCTCAAATCCTGAAAACTTAAGAAGGAGGGAGAATCTAGGAATGAAACTAAAGATGAAAGAAGAACTCACTGCTGCAGTTCCAATGAAATCGACGGCGGTCGAATCAGCCAATAGGTGGGGGCTTGGGGATCTAGAGAAGTTTCGTGGCCGTACGGAATCTCTCAGTCGAACCAGACCTAGAAGAAGACGTTTTTGGGAATCAGGCGTGACCTCGGTCCATTTACTGAAAAAAAGTACACGACGTGTACTAGGCCTTTCTGTAATCCACCAAAATAGGCCTCCATGTCAACCCTACACACCGTGTGTGTGGCCTGAACATGTCCATCACACGACTTTGAGCAGGAAAAGAGTACAGGGTGTGTACTCAAAAAGTACACGGCATGTACTTCAAAAATTTCCATAAACATCTTTTTTCTCAAAAACTCCATAAAAATGAAAAACATACCTGAAACGAAGATCCTGGTTCATAAAAATGAATTGGTCTAACATTGATCCTCCACGTTATAGATATGGGTGTTCCATACGGGTAAGTTTATTATTCATAACTTGAGTGAGTTTTCTCAGTATGGTGATAAGTTGTTATGAACCAGTTCCATCACTAGCTCCACAATAATTATTTGAGTATGGTGGAAATACCAACATGTATTATGTTCATTGATATAGTATCCATTTCTTCCACTAGGAACCATTTTTAAACAATGGTATACACTAGATTATTTTATGAATCGCAATAAAAAATTCTAAATTTGTAAAACACTTAACATAAGTTGAACCGTTTATGAATATAATTCATAATGATTAAAATATTTTCATTGAGTATGTATATATTCATAAATCCTTTATAATGGATTGTAAAGAAAATATGAATTATCCTAAGTATATCCCCTGGGAATGTCGTAACCAAGTGTGCAGCAAAGCCCATTGTCGTGTACGAGGATTCCTTGGGTCAACCCAGAATCTCATTGTCAGAGTTTTTACTCCTAGGTACATCTGTATGAGAGCCGCCTCTATATTCTCATATCTAGAAGGATATGTATTTCATGGAAAAATCACAAAATATCTATATTAACAAAATTTTAGGAATTTCTTAAATACTAACCCACAATGTCTATCATAGTGTATTATTCTCTAATAAGAGTTTTTCTAAATCAAGCTTCCAAAGTTTTTACTAAACTTCATCTGATACTAACTGTAATTCCCCGACCCAAGTTACCCAGAGTAGGTGCATTATTACATAACATTAGAATTATCACATGTGATTATATCCCAAAACAATGATCAGTTTAGTATCCATGGATGTACTAGATACGAACATATGTTTTACGTTACATCCTGAGATAAAAATACAACAAAATTTTTCCCCATTGAACACACCTATATCGAATAGTCTCTCTGTGTATGTCAACCATAAAATACTTATACACATCTAGGGAACAATAAAACATTAAATGGGGTGATCTCATATGCTTAGTAAGGATAAAAATATAGTGGAAACATTCACAAATAAGAATAACATTTATGGAAATGTATAAGACTAAAACATAAGCCTTTTAAACATTAACATCAGCATAATATGGAAAAGATAAATCAAAAAATTTCATTTACATATTCACATGGATATAGTACTAGTAGAAATATCACATATAATATCAATAACAAATTTCATAATGATGGAATTCATAATTCCATACTTCATAACCATATGGTCAAGGCATTGTGCCAAGACTACAAATAATATTTTGTCAAGGCCTTCTACGAAGACACTAGTTTGACTCATGAGACCTTGTGATGCATCGAAGATATATAGTGGGCTCCACCAGTCACATACTATGTCCAATGCATTCCTCATATGAAAATATTGAAGCATAACAGTAACATTAAAATTAAAAGTAGCATACAAAATGTTAATACTTTTACCATAAATAATGAATGGTATAAAAATAACACATCCACAGTCAAAGAAATCACAAAACCCTTAATACAATATAATAAAATAAATGTATATATTTTCAAAATAAATGTTTTTATATGGATGATTATATCATAATAAATCAACCTTAAAAAATTGTAAAATCTATCAAAGGATGTTGACATTCATGAAATCAAAACTATTTGAGAGAAATATCTCTTTCTATTTTGAAATCATTTAAAAGTCACATAATTATAAAAGAAAACATTTATTTTAAAAATATTCTCATAATACATTATGGGAATCAATTAAGGTGTTATAACAGGGGAAAATATCCACACACACCATATAAGTTAACAAAAATTATATCGTTAATTTTGTCGAAAAGGTCGTGAAGTACCCTGTTTGGAAAATGCAGAATGTTTTTTAAATTTTTTTTATAAATAGTAAAACAAAGGTATAAATAAATTAAACCCATAGTCTATGAAATAGTAATTTCTTTGATATACATTTTTAAGAAACATGGATGTGGATGATAAAGTGGTCCCATTAGATACTCAGGTACGAACAACCATAGATAATGAAGAGATAGTGAAATTAACCCTTACCTTCTACTTTTTGATGGTTGAGGGTACGTTAAACTCTTGTATAATAGTTAAATAATTTCTATTAAATTATACAGGAACCACATTAATAAATATGATATCATATATGATCTTCTAATATTGGTTAATAACATTTCAGTACTATCATTGTTTCGGGTGTTAACCGATTCTTTTTTCCTTTATATGTTTTGTTATGTAAATCAGGTTTTTTATGTATAAGATGTATTTTATTTATATATAGAATGAGATTTTGTTCTTAAACATTATTTTTTAAATAATAAAATGAAATTTATTCTTGAATGATTACGTTGGAGAATGAATCTCCTCGTGTTTGTGGAGACAGTAATCCGTACGTACGCATAGGTGAAAATATCATTTTATTGATGGTAAAATAAAATGTAATTGGATAGAAAATCATATATAAAAAATCAGTATCTTGTTATATTTATTATTTACATTGGTTATACTCATTATTATAACCATCCAAATAATGAAGGTTTTGAATAACTAACTACACCACGTCATGTAGACGGTAAGCCGTACGTACGCACGTTTGGTGACATTGTCATTCATAGGATGGATAATATAATGAATATGGTTGTATAATATTTATAATAACATCACATTATGAATAATGTACTGGATTTATTATCTTGATATGGGAATAAAAGAAATAGGGAGTGGAAGAAGAAAAGAACTTAATAGAGGTGGTGAAATAATTACCTCTTCTGCGGGTTCTTCATTTTGATTTCATAAAAAGGGATCCTTAGGTATACATTATGATCAAATAACGGCCTCTGGGATTATGTGAGGGTATCTTGGAGGATATTTGGTTAGGGGTTGGCCGTATCAAATGACTTTAGAGGTGTTATTTTAAGAGGATTGGAAGTCCCCTTTTGTAAAAGTGGTGGGGTCACTTTAAGAAAAGCTTGAAATATTATTTTATAATAAAATCATTTTCAGTTTCTAATTGCTTGAAAAGGTTTTAATTAGTGTCTAATGTGGCTATGGGTTGAAAATATCTCAACCAATAGGTTATAGACATGTTTAGGTCACCATATTGACGTTATCTTTTAGATTTAACTCTTATTTAAATAGTCTGACATTTACCATGACTCTTTGTATTTTTATATTATATGGTTAATGAATATACAATAAACAACAAAGAGAACCCCAAGTGGTTAATTATTGATATTTATATCCTTATCAATTTATTTTATCTAGACTGTAGATTTTTAGGAAAATTATATCAATTAATAATATAGTTGTTGATTTAGAAACTCATTTATGTCAATTTTGACACTTTGGTATTTTGTTTCTCTGATACTCATAACAACTTGATTTAATCGAAACAATTCATATAATTGATCCAAAAATGTTATATTAACCTATAAAATTCTCGGAATTCATCAAATGTCTTAATTTACATTTATTTGTACATTTATAAAAACAATTAATATAATGTTTCATTAAAAATGTAATTACTGCATCATCATTATGTCGTAAATAAATTTAACTCTATATTGTATAAAAATTATAAATAAAATACCTTTATTTAGGAAATTTATTTAAATTTCTAATCAGTATATATAGTAGAATTTATTTTATGTATAACCCTATATTAAAAAAAATAGTTTCGAATATTTGAAATTTAACAGTTTTAACTATTCTTTAAATAAAATAATAATAAATGTCCTAATCTATTACAAGTGGACCCAAAGGATCATATTTTATTTCTAAGGTTGTTATTGGCCGAAATAAACTTATCTAATAGAATTAGGACATGTGATAGGGTAATTATAATATCATCTTTTACCATTAATTTCCCTATTTACTTTTAACCGTGGTTAATAAAAGTAAAAATTTACTTTTCACAAAAAATTATTATTATCATATTGAACCCCATTTTACATATTGATTTCAACCATGTCTATTGGATTTTTTAAATTCAATTCAATGATGTGGTGAAATTACATTTTATACAAATTTTCAAATGTGCCAAGAAGTTGGGTAAAAGACTATTAATAGTTCAATAAAATGTTATATATCTAATATCATTATAAAATGAATCCAATGAATTCCATTGAAAATATATAGATATTATGTATCTATTTTTACCTGCAATAAATTTAAATAAAATAATTAATTATTTAAATAAAAAGTCCGTTTTGAGCAATAGGGCAGTGGTTTTCACTATTCAGTAAAAATAGAATGTTCTCTGAAAAATACCAAATATTAACCCTAAGTTAATTTTGATATTATGAATCTAAAAATGAACTATCTTTTGGTACATAAAACTTATAATAGTTCAATAAGTGGGTATTACTATTCATAACAGCTAGTTTGGTTGGTCATGGTGTGTTCGAACATGAAGTTGTGTACCACGCAAGCTATTATATTATTCAAAGGGAAGTGTGCCATGGAAAATTGTGGTTTTACATAGTTAATTCTCCAAAAATAGTGTATTATATTATTATTGACCATTTTTTTATGTGCATAAGGCTATACTCATAAACACATGTGTACCATTTTCCTAATAAAAAAATATAAAAAGTGTAAATAAAAACATTATTCTTGGTCAGAAACCATAATCCATGACACCATGTAAATATGCAATACCAAAAGAAAATAAAATTATCCCAAATGATCAAGTTTGAATGTCTACAAATTAGTTATGAAATGTTCTACTTTTGTCAATTGGTTTACAATCTTCCAAATATAATCATTAATTCCAAGAGTTCATGGTAGAACCACCACCCATACCATGGTAATTTAATCAAATTTCATTCCTTAATGGGAAATGTATGTATTAATAAAAAATTTAATTAATTATAATTCATCACATATATATATATGTAGCATTATTCCATGATCCCTACAATCTCTTTTATTATTCTTGACCACCAATAATACCGACATATATCATGATACATTTAAATTAAACTTGGATGCACCAACCCCATTGAGGAATAAAATTCATTTATCATATCCAACTACATACTCATTGGAAAACAAAAATTGTCATACATAGCAGGTCACATCTTATATATCGTCTAATATGAAGATAACTCCTTACATGTAAAGATTTCCCTTAACTCCAAGCATTATAGATCCTGATACTTCATCTTCCTGATCCTACTCAAAATTGTTGACTCAAATGAAACTAATATGAGTTTCGTATCCAATTGGATCTATAAAACCTCAATATTCATTTATAGCTATATGATCATAATCTTACATTTAGAACTAGTCTCCAGAGCTGTATGAGTCTGAGTTTTCATAATCAATGTTACATCCCAACCCCGAAAACCCATAGCCTGTGCATTATTACATTATACTATCATTATTAAAAGGAAGAAAATGCTAATGTAAAGTTATGTTTAGCAGTCCATAAAATATATATAATATATATAATACCCATAATACATTTGAAAAACTAATATAAAACATGATATAAATTAAAATGAAGTAAAATTTGACGTTGTAATCTTATTCGAAGTTCTCTTCTTTATAACATAAAAAACATAATATAGGTGAGATTAAATCCTAAGTAATGATATGTAAAATAGGATAAATAATTAATCAATATATATGGAATGTTAAATAACTAGTAACACTTTCCATAAATAAAACCAAACATAGAAGAACCTAAATGGAATTGTAAGAAACTAAGAATACATGCTATTAATCAATAAAGTGAAAATATATATCCATAGATATGTCGATGCAAACTCTAATGGATAAATATTACTTATTCTAAATGAGTTAAATGATTATGTATTGGATACCTTGTCTCCTAGGAACATGGAACTTGTATCTTTAGGATCATTCATAATACGATTTAGCTATAGTGTAAAAACCAATCTAATTTTTCCATCTATTTCGTCTCATTAGACTACGGATGCATCGAGAGGATTTCATTAAGTGGTCCCCAACAAGTGTCATGCATGTAAAAATAATTATTCATGTAACAAAAATATATTTTTCCATATAAAAATTTAATATTTATTAAATAATATGTTTTTATCAATAAAAACTCATATGATGATAATTAACAACAACTGTTCTTGACATTAAAACATTCTCGAGTTAATATAATAGTTAAACACTACAATTTCTCCCATACCACATTGAAACATTTAAATATTAATTACTAGTGAATTAAATTAAGCTTATAATGTTTTTATAACATTTATATTCATCATATAACCTATAAATGGAGGTACACACTCCAAATAAAAGTGAATTGGTGTATAATAATGATATGTCGTAAAGGAGAGTAAATTGTGATGAAATATGATACATTGCCCTTAGTTTTTGTTCTGTGGTATTTAAAATTATTTATAGTCCTTTAAAGTATTTCACTAACTAATACCATAACCAAATATATGTTTAAAATAATATATAATTACTTTTTACAATATATCATCAACTGTTTGTTAAGAATCATTCATTCTTTTGACTACTTCGTGTGTTAATTTCCTTATTTCTCAAGTACATTTTGATTTATTATTTATTTATTTTATTAAATTATTATGGTTTAATAATACCAAAAACTAAAAAATGAATATATTATATTATATGTATATTAAATATGTGTTTATAATAGTCCATATTTCTTTTAGATTGGAAATGAAGTGTGACGTTCATGGAGACGACAAGCTGTACATACGCATGAATGCTACATTCATCCGTTTGTTGTATTAAAATAATTTAGAACTAAATAATACATTTTTATATTATTATTTCATGTATCATATATATATATTATATATTCTAAATAGTTTTTTTATAACCATCCATTTTATGTTCCATGTATGGAACGAACAATTCATATTGCTTTGAGTGGGCAGTAGCCCACACTTCCCCAAGTGAAATTATCATATTTACACAAACTTCAAAACATAAATGTATGTTATAAATAAAAATTGATGAATCATAAAGGAATTATAAATGTAATATATATTGTATATATAAATATATTTTTCCCTTATAATGGAATCCATGAGAGGTGGCTGTGGAAAATAGAATAATCATCCTGTCGTGGGGCAACAGTTTATTGTACATAGAAACAATATGTATGTTACGCATTAGATGGATTTGTGTTTAATTTTAGGAATAAAACTTAGAAATAACATCCTAGTATATTGAAAATAATAGTTTTTTATTCAATCATAGACCAATAAGAGTACAGGGAGAGGATAAATGACATGAAATTATAAATCATGAGAGAATGTGTTATCTCATTATCAGGTGACATCTATTAGTTTTATCCAAAACACATACTTGGAATGATTTCATCCCAAATGGAGGATTATAGGTCAATAGGATGGATTTTGGGAGATTATTTGGGAATGTATTTACTTAAATTAGGTGTTTTGAGAGGTGTGATGAATGGGGAGAGGTGGTGTCCATTTATAGGGATGGAAAATGACTCACATAGAATTTTTAGAAACAAGCTATATGTGAACATGTTCTTACCTAAAATGTCATAAAAAACCAACAGAACTCAATAATTGAACGTTCAGGCCGATTTATGTCTAGAAAATTGGTTTCGTAAATGTGTTAATGCCATTTAGCCCATTAAGATAGTACTTTAGTTCTTTATTATGATTAATGTCACCTTAATAATTGTAATTATTTTTAATTATGTTTAATAATTTTTTTTATAAAAACCAAGGTGGGTATTATTAGAAATTAAATATTATTATTCCAATTATGGAATCCATTTTTTTAATTATATTCATTGAATTTGAGTTAATTAATTTTATTTTATCCCATAGTCGGGACGATAATGCGGGGTTTTAAGGTAAAAATGTCTAAATGTTTTCTATGTTTTAATAGCTAATTTCAATGTCAAATTGATTCAAATAAAATAAATTTTATTAATTGGCTAAAATATTATCTAATAAAAATTTATAACTTATTAAAATTATAATTTATCCTTATAAATATATTATATGAAAGGGAAATGTTGAACTAAAATTTAGTATTATTCACTATTTATGAAAAATGAATCTTCACCAAAAATTACCAAAAATTCATCATAACCAAATATTATGTTTCTATGTAAAATATTAGTTTCATTTTGATATATTAAATTTATAAAATGTTCAAATTTGGATTTTATGAGGGCCCTCCATTAAAAGTCATCAAAACTATATATATAATAAAATATAGTATTTTATGTCCAATATATGGATAATTCTTATCCTATGATAATTAGAAGAGAGTAAAATATATTTTTGGATTTATAAAATATAAGTAACTCCCTATATGTGATATAATTCAATTTACTATGAAACAAATGACTAAATAATGATACTTTTAAAAAGGGTGTTGTGTGTATTTCAAAGATATCTAAAGTAAAATATAATAAAGCATTGGGGTGTTACATTCTTCCATATTACCAAAAACATTTCCTATAAATTTTATTGCTATTACCTCAAAATATATTTTTGTATTTTCTTTTTTATAATCATCTATTTATATTGTTTTTCTTCTATTTTATGTCATCTCTAGAGATCATTTACCAAACGATTTATCTAATTCTACAATACTTTATCCCTAGTGTCAAGAAACTGCATAGGTTCTTCGCAATAAAAAAGTGTCATTTCCATCTATATTTCATCAGATGTGAGCACATCTGTTAGACTAGGAATGTACATCCTTAATAGGAATATTTGGAACACATTGTGAACCTTTGATAGATTTTGTGGCAATGTTAATCGATAAGCAAAATGTTCAACTCATTCCAGAATCTTGAAGGGTCTGATGTATATGGGAAATAGTTTTTCTTTCATGCTAATCATGATTATATCATTACATGGAGATATTTTTAGGAAAGCTTTATCCCAAAATTGGAATTCCAAGTCCTTTATCCAATTATAGGAATAAATATTTTTTCTACTTTTATCCTTTCTAATATGTGCCTGAATAGCCTTCACCTTTGTTGTGGACTCTCTAACAAATTATAATCGTTTGAGTTTCAAATATCCAACATCATCTCAATAAGATAGAGTACAGAACCAATTTCAATATAAATATTTATACAGTTCCATTTGAATATTTTAATGTAATCTATTGTTATAGGAAAACACCACCAAAGGTATATATTGATCCAACATACCTTGAAAATCGATTTAACATCTTCTCAACATATATTACATTGTCTGAATTATTCATTCATATTTTATCTCAGTTCGTGGATGATTGGGAATCCTTAAATGATGCTTAGTGTCCAGAGCCATTAGAATACTATTCTAGATCATTGATGTAACAAGGGGTCTCAATTGGAGGCAAATAATATATAATATCCATGAAGTCTTACAACATCAGTAAAGTGGAGCCATGTGAGGAAGAAAAGTGGAATATATTACATTATTGTAGTGAAATGTGATTTTTTTTGTTAGGAGATGAAGAATAACACATATTTCATCATTCTATGTAGAAGTATTTGGAATTCCTATAATGATGCCCATAGTATATTCATTCCATTACCACACATGGATAGGAAGAGGTTGCAAAACCCCTTTAGGATGTTTCTTTATAGCTATCACTTGTTAAAAAACAAGACATCAGGAAACATAATCCTTAATTTCACACTTCTTGTTTTCCTACCAAATTTATTCCCTCAAGTCCCTATACATATTTTTATTCCTGTGGTGTATAGTGTAATTTGAGCTATGAGCATCATCCCATAATTCCCTTCCTAGTTTAGGTATATGCGGAACACATAACCTCTTTTCAAATTTTATAACACCATATTCACAATAAATATATTCTAATTTTCCATCAATCAAAACATTGATTTTCATCTAAAATTCAAGACCATCAAATTAAGATTTCATTATCCTCTCTAATAATGATGGGTTTTAAGTCATTTAAGAAATGACTGATTTCTCCCCATCCATAGATATTCTCATATCCATTATCACCATCACTATAGAAATGAATATATGATAATTCTCAATCCTTGTTTTGGTTATAACTACATGTTATATCCTACTCAACTCATCTTCCACATTATTCGATTTCCCTTAGAGTTAGTGTATTAGGATATCTTGATATCTTACTAGTTAGAGTCATATTTATTGTATCATTATTTTCTATTTCTATGAATATATGTATTTATACTCTTATTATCTAGTTATATCCCACATCATTCTCCCTAGAGATAATGTATCAATATTTTCAATGTGAAAATTGCATCTGTTAATTCCATATCATGGGTTGGGTTCTTTTTCTCACGAGTCATCATTTTACTTGATTCATATGCAATAAATTTTTTATTTCTCATTAAGAAACAACCAATTCCTTTCAATGATGCATCACTATATATGAAAAACCCATCACTTCGATAAGATAGTGACAAAATTGAAGCATTAACTAATATTCTATTTTTAACATCAAATAATTCTTCACATTTCATTATCTAGATAATCTTAACACCATTACATGTAATCTTGGTTAAGGGTTTAGAAAAATGGAAACATTCTGAAAAAATAGCTGAAAATAACAAGCCAAACTATGGATACTAAATAAATTGGTTATGTTTGCTGTTGTATGCCATTCTATGAATGAATTTGACTTTACAAGATCAACTAATAGTCCATCTTTAGAGAAAATATGACCATAAAAAGAGACATCTTGAATCTATAAATCACATTTACTAAATTTAAAATATATCTCCTCCCATTTAAGCATTTTAAGGATAATACACAAGTGGTTCTCATGGTCCTCATAGGTTTTAGCGTGTACTAGAGTGTCATCAATGAATACTACAAAAAAGTCATCAAGATATTCCTTCAATACACTATTCGTGATGTCCATAAAAATAGATGGTGCATTAGTAAGCCCAAATGGAATTACAGTAAACTCTTAATTTCGATAGATTCTCTTAGAAGTTGTCTTTGGAATATCATCCTTTGTCAATATCATTATTTGATATCCAAAACGATGATCAATATTTGAAAAATATTGTGCTCTTTGATGTTGATCAAACAAATAATTTGTGCGAGGTAGTAGATACATATTATTTTTAGTAATCTAATTGATTACACTATAATCAATGCAAAACCTCAAGGATCAATATTTATTTTTATGTATGAGGACAAGGGCTATCCAAGGTATAACATTAGGTAGAATAAATCCATTATAACTAAATCCTCTAGTATTTTCTTCAAATATATTAATTCCACTATGTCCATTCTATAAAAAAAATTTATATTGGCCTAACATCCTGGATTAATTCAATAGAGAATTGTATCTCACGTTTTAGGGGGTGTTAAGGTATGTCTTTACAAAATACATCATTGTATTCCTACAAAATAGGTACATATTCAATTTGAAGATTACCTCCTTCATCACTGTGACCTTTTTTCTCCTTTTCTCTATGAATTTCATTCAATAGAGATACTGAGGCTAGATTTAAATATGAAGCATGTGATGAAACATCTTCTCCAAAGATGACGTATTCAATATTTTCCTCACAGATCGTAACTTCCATTATTTTAAAATAAATCATTACATATTATTTTTAGATCCATTACATACGTATAATGATTTCAAAGTCAACCATAGGTTTGATTATAAGGTTGCCACATAAGGAATGATTTTGTGTCCTAATTGGGACTGACTGACACATCCTTGATGCAATGATATATCCCTTACAAGTTTTGATTAATAACTCTTTTATTAAATTAAATTGTACATCACAGATTTTCTTAGAAAACTGGGTAGATATAAAATAGTGTGAATATATATATTCAAATAACACATTGGTTAAATTTAAAGATTGGATTAATGTACCAAGCACTATGTCATTTGTCACTTCTACATTAGGTTTAGTGATCACATATGCTTTCATATATCTATTGGCACACTAACATGGTAGATTCAACTAATTAATGGTGAAATAACTTGTGTAGTTCCCCATATATTTACAATTATAGCATAAGAAATAATTTATAAGATTATTCCCCTTGCATTCTTTTTCATGGAGACCCATATCTCTACAATTCTAGAAAACTTCCATTCCCTTCAAAAATTTTCCATAGGTGAATCATTCCAAAATTATCACAGGATGAAAATTTCTCAAAATTTTTCATCATTGATGCATTTACTTTCTCATGATACTCATATATCCTATTATTTTCTTGGTTTCCTGGGAATATATTTATTCTTTAAAATTCATTCTGCCTCTTGATGTCACATAAAACTACCTCTTCATATGATGAAAAAATATAAGCAATTAGGTCAATTTAGAGTTGTATATTAAGGCCATAAAAGAAGTGGTCAATCATGGACTCTATGTTATGTATTTATTCTTCAAAATACATGAAAAACCTTGTAAAGGTAGTTTCATAATCTGCTACACTCTCATTTTTATTTTTCTTTATGTTAATGGACTTCCAATTTATATCAATTAGTTGATCATGGGGGATGTATTTATCAAATAATGTCTCCATAAATTTCATCAATTCCCTGATTTCAATTTCTTCTTCATCCATTGATTTATGGGTCAAACCCAACCACTGATTAACATAACTTTAGAGACAATATTACATATGTGCATTCATTTCATTTTCACTACATTCCAACATCATAAATATATTCTTGAGACACTTAATCCACTACTTAGCAATAATTGGATTAGTTTTCACACTAAATTATGGGGGATAATATAGAATAATTTGTTCAAATATTAGATATTATCTCTATGGAATAGGTTTTTCAATTAGTGAATGGTTATTTGTCAAAACCTGATTATGTTCCCGTAATATCTCCACGATTTTCTTTATTGCAATACCAGCTTTATTTATTTTCTCAAGAGTAAAATATATTCATTTTCCATGAGTTTTGACATAATTCCTCCATCTAGGAGCCATTTCTAGACAATGAAATATACTATATTAGATCAAAAAATTACAAACATTATATAACTACATATATGGTATAGAACATAACAAAAATTTATCCATCATAAATCACTTAATAATAAACTTGGTTAAATTGGTAAAATAATTTCTTTTAAATCCTTCCTAATTGTATGTAAAAAAAGTTTGAATTATCTTTAAAATATCCTCCAAGAGCGTCAAACAAGGTGCGCAGTAAGGCTCGTTGTCATGTACCATTATAACTCGGGTATGGACTGAAACACCATGTCAGAGTTGTTACTCCAAGGTACATATATGGTAGAATGACAACCACATGTAGACTCCAGATAGGCATGTATTTCTAGTAATAGCAACTTAATATATACCTTAACAAAATTATTTCATTTTCATCTATATATATACTCAATTTATATATTATGATTTTGTTTCTTAATCATTGTTTTCTAAATCTTGTTTCTAAGATTGTTACTAAACTTCTTCTAATTCAAAATCAAATGCCCCAACCCTAGATTCCCATTTTTGGTTCCTTATTTCATTATATTAGCATTATTACATGGAATAAAATCCCAATGGACCATTAAGTTTAGAAATATAGGAAATCCATATTACATAAATAATACACATAATACATTGGGAAAACAAAAATAAAACATGAAACCCCATATACTGTAATAAAATCCTTCATTGAAAGCTTATTCAGATTTCTCTACATCATATCCTAAAGAAAGATACATAATAATGGTGATTGCAAATGATTTGAGAAGGAAAGTACAACATGATAAGTAATGAATTAATCTATAAGAAATGGTATATAAATAGATACATATTCCATAAATAAAAATAGACCCGGAATAGTCTATATATAAATGTATGAAACTGAAAACATATTACATTAATCAATAAAATAAAAATAAAATAAATCCATATATATATATCAATGATAAATATCATGGATAAATAAATCCGATTATAAATCAGAGAAATGAATAATTATTAGATTCCATATTTCCTTGGTACGTGGAACTAATACCATTAAGGCATTTCATAAGACAATTTATCTATTGGGTAAAAAACATCTATTTTGTCTATCTATATCATTTCATGTGACTATCATGCATCAAGGAGATTTCATTAACCAGTCCCAAACTCCTGTCATACTTATAAAAATAATATTGAATGTATCAACTATATATTGTGGCTTATTAATTATACATATTGATTAAATAATATATATTTATAAATAGTAACTTAGAGGAAGATAATTATCAAAAGGGTTATTAACATTAAAAAAGTATGGATGAAATATAATATTTAAACACTAAAATTTTTACCATACCACATCGAATCCTTTAAATCATAATTCCAAGTGATTTAAATGAAACATATAATGTCATGAGAACAAAAATATTCCTAATATACCCTTTCAAAAGTGGTTTACATATCAAATAAATGTGAATTAGTGCAAATAATAACAAGTTTCAATAGAATGTATATTGTGATGAAATACCATTTCTTATCCTTCATTTTTTATTGTGTTTATCCTCCATTATCAATGTTTAAAATTTGGTACTAACAAATAACAAAACTAAACATATGTTAATAATACAATATATTAATTTTTTTTAATATTTTTTAAATATTTCATTACACTGATTCATTATTTTGACTATTTTTTTCTTAATTTACTAGTTTTCTCAAGTACGTTTTGACTTTTTATTTTTGATTATTATTAAATATATCATGGTTTCATCATCTCTAAACTATAATACAAGGATAATTTATCTTATATATTTTGTACATATGTAATTATCTCAATCCATACTATTTTGAGATTGGAAATTAATTCACCGCTCATGGAGATGGTAGGTCGTACGTATGCATGAATTCTGCTTTTATTTCATTATTCTATTAAAATAATTTACAAATAAATTATACATTTGTTTATTATGGATTATAGTATCATATATTTGTGAAAATATTTAATTGTTTTATCATAACCATCCATTATTTGTTCAATGTATGACTTGAACAAGCCATATCACTTTGAGGGTGTGGTTGTCCACACTTCCTCAAAAAAAAATTTCGAATATACAAAACTTGGAAATAATAAATGTTTGGTATAAATAAAACATACATAATAATAATGAAATTATAAATGACATATATTTTTTATACAAATATAGTTTCCATCATAATGGACAACATTAGAGGTGGTAGGGGAAATTTTAATAATCATAGATTCGTGAGGCTGTATGTCACCGGAAATAGAAATAGTATGTTTATTGCATTGTTGTTCAATATTTTTACAAGTGTAGGTATAATACATAAAATAACCATATAATAATCTTGTTGTTATTTAATTATATAATAAAAATATTGTAGAGAGTGGATAATGGAAATGGAAGTATAAATCATGAGAGAAGGCGTTACCTCTTAATCATGTAACTTTTTTTAGTTTGAACCAAAATACATCAATAAAAATAATTCATTCTAAAGGTAGGGTTCTTGGTCAATTGGGTTGAATTTGAGAGGCTATTTTTTTTGGGTTTTACCACACTCAGGTGTTTTTATAGGTGTGATGAATGGGGAGTGGTGGTGGCCTTTTATATAGAAGGAAAATGACTCAAATGGAATTTTTGGAAACAAGTTAGGTGCTGACACATTCTTACATTGAAAAATTCATAAAAACCCTAAATATCTCAATAATGGAATGTGAAATGCTAGTGTATTTCTAGAAAATTGGTGTTCGACAATTGGGTAGGTCATTTGGGTCATTACATTAAAATTTTATTCATTTTTAAGCTTTATATCACCTTATTTATTATAATTAATTATATTTAATTTCACTAATATTTTTGTTGAAAAAATGTTGGTCTTATAAGACATTATAAATAATTTGATCCCAACTATGTAATAAAAATTTTCAAATTCTAATCACTTATGTGATAGTAATTAATTTATATTTCATACCGTAGTCGGGGTGATAATATGGGATTTTAAGGTAAAAATGTCAAAAAGACTTCTCTGTTTTAGTAGCTAATTTAAAATTGAAATTGATTATAGTTAAATACATATTATTAATGGATAAATATATTATTTAATTAAACTTGAAAACCAATTAAATGTTTTATTTAACTCTATAAATAAATTATATGAAAAAAAAATTTGAACTAAAATTTAGTAATATTAACAATTCAGTAAAAATAAATCATCATCAAAAAATAAAAAAAATTCATCCAAACTTAATTTTTATGTTTTTCATTCATATAATAGGTTTATTTTTATATTATATATATATAATGGTCAAAGTTTTGTTTTTAATAGGGTTCTCCATGAAAAGGGAGAAAAACTATATATATATATAATATTGTATTTTATTTGTAATATTGTGTTTTTTATTATCCTATGCCTATTATACACGTGTAAGATTATTTTTTGGATATATAATATATAAATAAACTCTCTATAATTGAAATAATTTAATTGACTATGAAAATGTGACTAAAAAATGATTCATTTGAATTAAGTGTTGTGTTTGTTTACAATGATATCTGATGGTAAATATGGTAAAGTTTGGGGGGTGGTACAATAAATGAATTTAAAAAACTATTTATTATTCCATGTGTATACTCTAGATCAAAATCAAATGACCACATATACTCAACCCATCTCCACTACTGCTGATTCAAATCATGCTATGAAAATATATACATTGAGATATGTTGATACTTATACATTGTATAACGTTATCCCAAAAGTCATAGTCATATACAACTATGGATATCCAAAAATAACTATGAAGTCCCCATGAAACCATTACTTTCATCTTCCCCGGTTCCATTGCTACATCTTTCTATTAGGTTATTTGAGATAATAAAAGAACCCGATCAATCTAGAATTGACACATAAATAACATGGATTATATCCAATTCTCTCTCAATGTACACAAGATGATGTCCTGGTATTGGGAATTATTTTCATGTGTCCTGAAGTACACCACTTTTTCATCAACACAAAAAAACAAGTAAAAGTATATCTAGAAAATTTGGTTCATTATGTATATCAACACTCTTAGAGAATTCTTTAGCATTGAGAAAATCATGAAAAAATCATAAAGGTCATCACTATATCTAAAAGTAGAATGTGGTATTTCAGAAACTCAAACTCTCATATGATTATATCCTGATCTCAATTAAATCTTGAAGAACAAACATGATCCTATAAAAAAATCAATGAGATAATTTATAGGCAAAATAGGATATCGTTTCATCACTATCATCTGTTTCAACTTGCAATATACAATATATTAGAACATGGTATCATCATCCTTCTTTTTCAAACAAAATAGGAGTTCCACAGGGTGACGTACCCAAAAAATAAATATATTGTCCAAGAATTACTATAATTGTTTCTTATTCTCTTGAAACACCATAGGATATATTCTATATGGTGTTATAAGAACAACATCAAATCTATGAATGATATAAATCATAAACTCCACACCCCAATTTAGTGGATGCCCTGATAATTCCTCAAGAAACAAATCCTAGAACATGAATACTATGGTTGGAAAGGAATCATTCTTCACACACCCATCATCAGAAAAAAGATAGGAAATATAGGAAGTGAGATCCTCTAGGTGATAATGAACTCGCCATATATAGTGTGGCCCGATATCACACTCTCCATGATGAACATAACTGTCACCCACAGTATAAGTAAAGGTAAATCTCTTGTGGTAAAAATTTATGTGTGCCTTGTAAGATTCCAAAAGTTCAATTACAAAAATCAGGTAAATGCCTAAAATATCAGGGATTTAGAGATCCAAAATAAAATTATTCTACCTAACCTCGATAGAACGCCCATTGCATAAGTTGATGTATCTCGATCATACACCCAATAGTGTATAAATATTCATAACCCTGCACAAAACACCACCATAAGACACAAATCATTCACAATTCATGAGTATATAAACAAATGAGAGGCTCATGTAACATTTAAGTCAACAGAAATCATATAGGCTACATGAATAGAACCCATAACAGTCAATTTTCTATCATCTCTATAGACAAGTTTATGTCGAACTACATGAAACTATTCTTCGATTCTTATATATGATCATTTTTGAGTACCCTGAGTTAAACCACACTGATGATACAAGATGTCTTTCTATTAAGTATCGTGTCCTCTACCTCAACAACAATGGCCATTAGAACTCAAACATAAATTAAGATATGGGGTGGTAGACATGCTTCCAGTAATCTTATTTTTCCTAGATCCTCTATCATTTCACAGCTATGAAGACTTCATATAGAATCAATGTGGATTTAAAATCATTCTATAATCCCAATACATTAACAGTGGTCAAGGATTCAATTTACAATGTTAACCCAGCATACCACACTATTGTCTGGTCACTCGAGTAATTTCATATGTAGTTGATCACTCTCCTTGGCCAATGTGCTTTTCACTACTCTGGTTAAAATTCCCACAGTGACATTTCATACTCTTAGAAGATATACAACAATGTTTTCCTTGATAACCCACTCGTCCTCTTATCAATTCCTCCTTTATGTTCCTCTCATATGTAAGACCCTAATTCACCACTTGAGAAAACACAATCATTCTAAAATGATAAACTGGGACTTAATATCACATGTAAGGAAATCAAAAATATTATTTATTATAGTAGCCTCATCTACATAAAATTATTGAATAATGTTATACAAATCAGTGAAGCGAAAATCAATTTCAATCAAAAACCTAATGTGTAAGTTAAAACACATACTTAAATATTCTGACTCTTGCCTCAGTGTCTCTGGAAAAAATTGATCCCTGAACATCTATTTAATGTTATTCCACACCATTTTCAATAGTTGTCCATCTTGAGTATTCATTTCTCTCAAATGATTTTCTTGAACACGTAATACATAAGTATTCAGTTTGAATCACTTCATAGAAGAAGTCTATAAATGTTCATGGATCATATTGATAGACTCAATCCCTATCATAGCTACCATATTTCCTCCAACTCCTATAATAGTTAGAGGGTGTTGCAAGTAGAATGCCAATGTCATTCAAGACGCACTCTTCAAAAAACACCTTGGGTATCTTTCCATAGACTATATAAAGAGATATTTTTTTTCATGGAACATATCTCCCACTCCTTCACCCAACAAGATTGATGCCTCTAGATCATCTAATAGAGTCACCTCCCAAGTTATATACTCCTATCATCCAATCAACATGTGTCATAATGGAAGAGTTTCTCTTTAGTTCAGAAACATGTATTAGGACACATGAAATATCACTAGAACATCTACATAAGAGGGATCCGAGTTATTAAAAAATAATTCATCCCCCAAAACCACCCACACATTCAAAATCAGGTCACTATCACTAACCTCAACCATCTTTCATATAGGTTAGAAATAACCTCGGGTAAAACATTTTCACAATTCAATATTACAAAGAACTTTATACTTTTTAATTTACCATATTTATCCTCATATGAATATTTCTATTCATTTTAGGAAAAATTTACATTTTAGTTTCACAAATAAGAAAATCATTTTCATTTAAAAACACACCCACAAAACTGATTTGCCTTCCGTTCCTAAGATGATGCTTGTCACAACAATTACTATGTTCCTAAAATGATGTATGATTACAAAAATATCATTCCATTCAGGTCCATGAAGAAAAAATTCTAGAAAAATAATTACATCACACAACAAGTGCATCACTCAAGGTGAAATAAAATATAACTATAACATCAAACAAAAATAAAACAAATCATGCCCAGCGTACCGGGGTGTTCCACCGTACATGGAATGCCTAATCGCATCCATGAGCTCGTGGAAAAATACAAAATCAACCTTGTTTCCTATATTACTATCAAAAATAATGGGGAAAAATAAAACAAAATAAAACTCCCTCTAATTCCAGTTTATAACATCCTAACCCGGCTCCCACATGTTGGTTCCCCATGTCGGTTTTCTACGTAACCGCAGGAGCACCACCATATACTCCATTGGATAGCCACTATTAGTGATGGTCTAATATAGATATCATGGGGATACAATACCATCTCTATTAAATCTCCACAATAGCATAAATCACAATTCAGTATACAATGGTATTTCATTATTAATTTATAACAAATTGTATAACACATCTACTTTGATGATTGTCCAATGCCAATGTTGCGGGTCTAGAAGATCAGGTGTAGTTACTCTTACATATATAGAGCCTCATCCCCTATCCCACACCGCACAGGTATTTTGAGATTTAGTCCCTATCCCAAACATTATTATTCACTTGATTTTATTTTGGCCTTGAATGTTTTGTCTACCCCCCGTAGGTTATTTTATCATCCTTCCATGTCCCAACACCCATTTATCAATCAAGCGTACATATTCACATATATCACATTTATCAATAATAATCATTATTAACCTTGTCATAAATTATTCACTTAATGGTGGATCATTTTAATTTAGAATCACAAACGTGGTTCTTTACTTTAATCACAAGTGATAATATGAAAAATTAACCATTACACCATTTATCAACATTTAACCATATAACTCATTAACCCTTCAGGCTAAGTCCAACCATCCAAATATTTCAATTAACTATCATTTCCTAATCAAAATAGTCAACCAATTTCTAAAATCAATTAATCAACCAAATTCACAAGCCCATTAGTTGAAAATATTAATATTTCATTCAATTGAATTTTTTTTAATTCCATTATTATAATGATTAATTGAATATCAAAAAAGCTATTCCCTAATGTAGAAATTGAAACTTCACAATTACCAATATCGAATTAAAATCCATATTATAGGAATTTTCTATTACACCACATACCTCAAAGTATTTAATGAACGTTCACCAAACAAAAAATCCACCAATTGAGGAATATTGATCATTAACATAATAGAACATATGTTTTATTATCAAAACCAAATAACAAGATCCAATTGACTTACACCCATAAAACCAAGATCTAAAATGGGTAGAAGGCCCTTAACAACAAGAAGAAGATCCTTCCATTGGATATTTAACTCATAATGAATTGGGTTTGAGGATCATTGGAACCCTCTCAAGAGATTAAAAATTTAGAGGAATGGGTTTGGGGTCATTATAGTGGTATATGGATTAAAATTCAAGGGTTCTTTATTTTTATTAAAATTTTGAAGTAATTAAACCTATACAAGTGGTTTCGTAGGCTGGGGCACATAGTTTTCAAACCCATCCACCATAACCATGTTCTATAACATTGTGCCTCTCTTGAGTGGGTGTATTGTAACTTCTAAAATGGAACACAATTTGAAAAATCATGTCCCATCCTTGAAAACACCCACATCAGAAGGGATCATGATATTTTGGGATGGGTACATTTTTTGGAAAACCCATGCGCCCAATGTGAACTACCCAATAACCCTAAAAAATCCATATTTAACTTTCACACACCCAAGATCTGCCACAACCATATTATAACCAAAATATATATAAATATAACCTAAAACATTTCTTAATACATCTATAGAAATAGTCCATATCTTCCACGTTTTTCATTTTTTCAAAATTTCATCTTAGATTTTATCATATTAAAATCTCTATTAACATGACATAGCCTATTTCATTTATATAATATGATCTAATTTGTAGTATCATACTTTTTTTATTCTCTTCTCCAGTTACCTTTGTTTTCCTACATTACATTATAACTAGTATTCCTAAAAAACTATTTCCTTTAGTAAATAATTTTGAGAGACAATGCAAGATGTTCATTACATTTATCATTGTAATTTTTTTATTCATTTTCACTAGATCTATCCACTTTAAATATCTCTATTAATTTTGAATGAATAGTTTTTATTGCTATGAATTTCGTAATTAGTTTATCATATTCTTATTTTATTACATGGAGTGCCTCTTTTTACATCATGACATTTCCTTTCAAATATTTATAAAAAATATTTCTTAGTCAAATAACTCATGAATTGAAATTGATTTTCCTCTATATATAACTTGTAAACAACTTAATTGGTGCATCACTTTCTTTATTTGAAATTTCTTTCCCTAATGAATACATCATGTTCAAAATTTCATTAAGCCTAAGATACAAATCAGATATTGTTACGCGATTTTTCATATTAAATGTATCATATTTAATATTATAAGTATTCAAATTCATTTCTATAAGAGTTAACATTAATTAACTAGAGACATCTAAACTCCCCCTAATTTAAAATGTGGTTTTACATTATGAAATTATATTAAATTAAATATCACATAAAGTATACTACAATTATATCACAGATTTACAACTTTTTATATTCTTATTTAGTAGGATCACACCAATTAGGTCTTGAAATTTTTTTATATTCACATTTATCATCAATTACTATCCATATCTCAAAAACCATGCTTTCAAGAAAAAATTAATTTTAATATTCAATGGATAATAATTAGTTACATTAAAATAATCATCCTGATTAGAGGAAGAACACTCTGGTTTATTACAATAAATAAATATTTAAATTTAGAATTTATTAAAATTTATGATCTTTACGATATAAGTAATTTATAATTCATAATATCATTAAAATGCGACCAATGACAGATGTTAATCGAAGTGAGTAAAACAATATGGGATGAATATATTTCAAAATAATAACTACAATTTAAAAAAAATTATAAATTAATTGCATAAAATTTATAAAATATCATGTTGACTAAAAATAGTAGAAATATATAAGGGTTATCTATCAAATATTTTCTCAATACAGGATTATTTATCATGTAATATAATCATACAAATATTCTAAAATACTATATCAAAATTACATAATCAAATTCCTTATATGACCATAATATAATTCCAGATTTCAATGTAAATTTATATTTCATATTTTAAATAAAAAGATTTCTATCATTAACATGTCAAAATAAAAATGTTAAAGCACATGGTGGAATAAAGAAATGGTTTGTTCTCAAGACAGGACTTAATACCCTCACCATGGAAACAACCTAATCCCATGATGTTTAGTATATAAATAAATATAATGAATAACCATGATAATGTATTTATATTCAATAACAAAGAGGGTCATCTTGGAAAATTTTCCCTTACATAGTTCTACATAGGATTAAAAACAATTTAGTTCCCATAGAATCTATTCCACATTTATTCATGGGATTAAATTGAGATATTTTTATATAATGTTTCATGACCTCTTTATTTTAATCACAAGAGATAATTTGTAACGATAAAATAGTACAACCTCACACTTCTCAGATGTAAATCATAATGTAGGAATAGAATTATATAGTGGGTGTCACCTCATATTGATCATATGAACCACCACAATCAACAATATCTTATGGAATCATCCAATGGAAATCTTATTAAGGATTCCAACCGAGTAGACCCTACTATAGTCACCTAGACCCATGCATATATTATATCCTACCATCAATAAAAAAAGAATTATCCTATTCAAACTTGGATATATCTATAGGTAAAAGTATGTTTTCTGTTGGTAAAAAACTTTATCAACCAAAATTTTCATGTCACTAAACTATAGATAAAATCCATGTCACTAAATATTATTACAATAGAAAAAATGATTCTATTTTATTTAAAATAATACCAATAAGTAATATATATGTCGGTAAAAATGATTATCAATAGAATAATATGACTAATCTATATGTTGGTAATATTAGTAATATTTATAAAAACAAAAATATTTAATATTTGATTGTAAATTATATCCTAAATGTTTATAATCCAACATTAATTGTTAAAATTTTATATTATATTTATTAATTTAATTATATATAATATATTGATATTTTTTATAAAATAATAACTAAATTATCTTAGATAAAAAATCAAAAATACCCGAAATATTTGAAAAATCACATTCATGTATAATTTAAACAAATGTCAAAACACTAATAAAAGACAATAACATCCCTGAAACAAATTTCAATTTTTTTAATATGTTCAAAAACTAAGAAACGTTATATTGAACTCAAAGAAACTTTATCTCAATCTATTTTTCACAAACATCAGAAATCACTATCATGGAATCCTCATAACTTCACAAGATCTATTATCATTGTCATATATTTGAATACAATGGACAACCCTTTTATGCATAATGAAAAACATTTCCCAGCTCCCTCTACTTTAGACAAGCACCTCCCCACTCCATCCATACTATACAAGGACCACCACGATCAACGTTCTGAAAAAAAAACAATTGGAAAAGAAATTTCAGTTAAATGAAATATATAAAAATAATAACACATGATATAAAAATATCAACTAGTTATCACAATATGTGGATAATCAGCCTAGTATAAATAACAAGTATAATATAATCTTACTAGATACCAAAAAAACAATAAAATTATTCATCCTAGCCAAAAATGAATATATAAAAAACACCAAAACAATTTCCATAACATGTGATATAAAAATAACTAGTGAGCACAACAATATCAAAAATTAATAGAATGAGAATACCACTTATAAAATGATGGGAATTTCCCATGAATCCATCCATTAGAGATTTTCCACTAGATGATAGAAAAAGCCTTAGAGGATGACATGAAATCACGATTTTAGGGGGAAACCAGCAAAATCCAAGATATCAAGTGACAAATTTTTTTGAAGAATCCGGGTCTGTGGAGGCAATGTGAAGTGGTATGCACTGAGGCTCGACATAAGAAATTATTCCTGGGGGAGAGAGTTTGTTACCAAGGAAACTAGAATTCTAGATGTCATGTATAATCCATACAAAAATATGCTGATGAGAACTCAATCTTGGTTGAAGGCCATATAGTATTTTTGGATGATGCACCATTGGAGATGTGGTATATCATGCAATATGGACTTCACATTGGCCACAAATATAAAAGTGCTACTACAATGAAGAAGGAGGAAGGTGATTCTGCTACATAGGATATTAAGTAGATTATCCATGTCCTAATAATTCTTAAAGAACATCAACATGATCACATGATTGAATAGAATATTGAGGACTAATTTGTAGGCGACTACTAGTTAGCTTCCATCATCACAACCAAGTTAATGTAGACATTCTATTGCGCATATACTTTAGGTTAAAAAGATATATTTCTACATAAATAATATAAAAAGGATGATGGGGAAGGTGGCTGCTTAAAACTTGTTAACTATAGAATCATTTTGTATTCAGATGTGAATTATTTATCTTCATGGCATTATATCATAATTATTTATCTTCTAAATTGAATATCATGATTCCTTGAGAACTTTTTTAACTAGAATACATCTGAATTTCGTAGGTTACATTGCTTAATTTTGATTGTATGATGAAGTTGAACTATACGAACTTATGGCTGCATAAAAATTACATCTGACCATATTAAAATAAGATATACAGTTACCATAAAAAATGAAAAAAATATTCATGATATAACAATTAGAAGTCGATTATCTAACATGTTACCACTAACCATTTAGAACAGAGGGATATAAAAAAGAGAATAGTTTTACAATAGGCCCAAAGGATGGTAATATTGAACATAATAGGTCTTAAGAAAATTTCATAATGTAGTAAAGAGTAACTAGAATTTACCTTGACTTGTAGCTTTACTACACATGGAATTAATACCATTTGACTATTATCTTCCACTACTGTAACATTTGCCTCATCCTTTCAACAAATTATCCACCTTCACATGCATCCAATTAACTCCATATTAGAAACCTATTAGTCATGTAGCTTTTCCATAATTTTTATCATTAAATTTCATCTATAATTTGGTAATGTAGACCAAGGAAGATTCACCTCTTAAACAACATCCCAATTCAACATCATGAAAATTTGGCATTAACAATAGGAGAAGCCCAGTAAAACATAATCAGCTTCAGGAATCTAGATTCAAGGTCTAGTACATCAATATTTTTAAGCAGACCCTTACAACCCATTATTTTAAGTACATAATAACAAGTGATGTTGTGGAAAATTGACAACCCATTAGAACATCTTTCGATTCATGATGTAAGACAAAAAAATGATTCCATGGCTCTAATGACAATAATGAAATCCAAAACCTCACCCTATCCCCAGGTGCTCAGCCAACCCAACAATGACCCTACCACCTTCTCTGACATTCTTCTGCTCCAGCATGGTGACTCTCGTCCACCATGGAAAGACAATCTTCCTTCAAAGTTCATATATTTAATTGCTATATTGTGTTTCTTCAACACAGTTGTCCCCTTCCCTTCACCTCTGTCACCTCCTTCCCCCTGAACATCACCGATACTCCACTCTAGAGTCATTCTACTCTATCACCTTCCCAATATGCTGATCCAGTAATATGGTGACATCCATAGGCTACACATATCTATAACAGTGACATGTAATTTTTCTATTCATATCTGGACTTAATATTGTCATGTATCTAACATACTTGTACCCACCAATGTGTGAGCATACACAGATGCAAACATGAAATTTTAATCCTCTAACATACATTTCATTTTTAAGTTTTCAATAAAAGATGGTCCACAAAGACCACAACTCTGATCTCGATTACCATGGGCTCACAAAAACAAATGTGAACCGGTCAACACATCCGAACCAAGGGATCATCATATGAGCCTCTAAAAACTGTTCCTTAAGATAATACGCTATTGATTGAAATACATTTACATGAAATACTAGCTCTTCCTTGTCACAAATTCAATGAACTCATGAACAATAATGATATCTATATTTCCATACTTTATCTCAGTAGTGATGAATATTGATGGTGGTTTCCTACAACATAAAACAATAATGTAAACCACACTGAAGATCAAATCACCATTCTCAACAGCCGGATCCAATAAAACACCATAAAAATGACAACCTGAACCTCCTTATTTGAAACCCCAAATTTAAAATATCTCATAGCCTCCTAGCTTAGTAGTTAGTGAGATCCCCAGAACCAGTTTGAACATCCCAAGCTATAGCAGCTCCACGCCTGAGCCCTCTTAAAACTATACCATCTTCTCTCTTATCCCAATCATTATCTTTGAAAAATCAGATGTGAAACATCACATTCTCCACACAAAATTATCCCTGAATTAATAAGGAAAACAAGACCAAACTATTACTCTAGATGAAGAATTGAAAATTAAATCAAAACAACAATCAATGCATTTAATCTTCATCTTCAAAGTAATGAAATAAAAATCATCTAATGAACCCATATCACCCATCTTCAAAAATGGATGGGACAGACAACAAATCAAATATGATGTTCTCCTAAACCAAGCATATTAATCCTCTGAACATCAAAGAAAAGAAAAAAAAACAAAAAGTCATTGATGGATTCTAAATAAATATAAATTGAAATATTTTACCATAGATCTATAACTGTTAAACAAATAGAGAACAAACCCCTTTGACCATGTCTTATACATTCTCGATGCTAAGGATCTGGGAATCTCCATAGCAGAAAGTAGCTTCATGCCCCGCCACTGTTTGAAATCATGGAGGAAATGCTGGTCCTTTGTGCTTCATATTTTCCCTTCAGGAACACCTTCATCATGGTTTTCATAATGGGAACACAACTAGGTGGTGGTAGTGAAGGCTAACACCAAGGCTTGACTTCCACCATCTATGCGCCCCAATTGATTGTTTTGAGGTTAGAGGGGTATCAAATTGGGGAGGATTTTGTGGTAATTTGATGAGGCGCTAGATTTTTCATTGAGTTTAAATTAATAAATATAATAAATAACTATATATGGTATAAATTTTTTAATTTTTTAAAACGATTATATAATTCATATGAAAACTTTTTTTATTTAAAAATTTTGAGTTTGTATTTTTTTAATCAATTATCAATAAATAAATATTCTGTATAAATATTTCATGAAAAATTATTAAATTTCAAATATTATAATTCAATGTATAAAAATGTGTTTTTTGATGAAAATATATGTGTTAGCTGAAATTATATAATAAATAAATACAAAATAAATACTAAATGATTTATTATTATTGGATAATTTATTGCAACACATTTTTGTAATGTAAATTTTGTTTGCAAAAAAAAATTCATAATAATATATTTATAGGCTGGTAAAATAATTGTGGGTAATAATATGATAATGCAACGAATAGTAAGGTTAGTAAGAAATGTATTGTTATTGAGTTGTTAATACAAGCATATATAGTTTATGGTAAAAAATATTTTCAATACCTAAAAACCCACCCGATTTGATATATGTTGGAAATACTAATTTTAACCAACACATATGTTATCCGTTATAGAATTTATGTTCCCATAAGTAATTTTTTTGTATTAAATGGTAATGAAAAATTAATCAATGAGAGAAGGATAAAATTCCATATTCCACTTAATATTCCTTCTATGATATTTTTTTATCGGTGAGTAGAAAATAACCTTGTTCATACACAACATGACTGCTAGTGTATCCAAGAAACACCAACGGAAGAACATCAACATATACTGACAATGTACAAAGAGTTATCCAACATTACAACACACAATTATCTATAATAGTACTATAATATTTATGTATCACAATATAAGAACTAGAAGATTCCAAATAGAAGATGGGGGATAAGTATTTTTCCTTCATAAAAAGATAAAGATAATCATTTTATCATTATGTGAAGTATAGGAAAAATGGTCTTATATCACCAATCATATCAATTAGTGGACCCATATTCTAAGAACCTAATATTTAATAGTCCATAATTCATGTTTTATTACATAAAAAATCACAGAAAAATTTTGAGAGAAAAAATTTATTATGGTAATTAGATATATAGAAAAATAAAATGTAACATGGGTATATCCGCATTATTCAGACACTCTAAAACATGAGGTTATATTACGTTGAACTTTTAATACTACATGGGATAAATTTATGTTGTTTATAAGAAAAAGATGATGAATAATTTCATTTATGGAAATAACCATTACCTAGCTTGAATAATGTTATAATGTTAGTCAAGATATATATTATGGTGACCAAAAAGAGGTGAAAATCATAATCATTAACAATAGAGCCTGATATAATATGATAACATCAAATTTACATAGGAATATGGAAACAATATAAAAAATTAAATATTAAGCATAAGTCAATGACAAAATGTTGGAAATTATAAATTATTATTCTTAGGATAATGTCACATGCACCATATATGGAATCATATAAGATAAAAACCACACCCATTTTAATAGAGATATAAAAAATTATATTCCAAATAGTAACATTCATATCATATACATTCATTATTGTGAAACCTAGAGAATCAAACATAATATTTTTATTCACTTTTAATCTCATGTTTAAGTATTATGATATTACATAAATAAATTTCCCCATTGAATAATTGATATATATTTATATATATCTTGGTGACAACCCTAGTGTGTACTGAGTGATGGTTATTCACTATACAAATTTTTTGAATAGAAAAACTTATAAGATGATTTCGACATAATAATTGGTTTACATAACGATTCAAGGAAAGGGTTACTGAGAAAGAATGGTGGTCTCTCATTAGATGGAGATAATAAATAATATAATGGTATGTCTAAAATCATATTACAATAGGAAAATTTCTAAATAAAAATTCTTAGCACTATGAAATCTCATGATATAAAAAATTAAGATGATGGGATACCAAACTTCAAAATAGTGATGGTTGGAAGTGGTCATAATGAGAGAGGATAAATGATATATAATTCAAATAAGTTAAATTGGATATTATGTGGATATATATAAAGTCATTAAAAATAAATTTATATTCAAAAGGATAACCCCAAAAAAGGTGCTTTAATGGAAAATAAGAGAGAGAATGATCCCTTACCATGAGAGGGTGCTTCTAAAATCATGGGAGGGGATTTTTAAGGTCTTGGGAGCACCTTGGGGGAATATTGATAAGGATTGTAAAAAGGATTAAGTTCTATATAGGTTTTTAATGAAGATTTTAGGGAGGATATATGGGTATTTATAGAAATAAAATTGGAATTCTTTATTAATTTATAAACATGATTTTTGGAAACAATTTGGTAAAGCAATAAAACCCACAATACTATCCATGGTTTTTTCTAATTGTCTTATTAGAAAAAATATTTTTTTTCAAAATTTTATAATTTCAAAAACCTAATGATATCGAAAAATAACATAAATGATGTGGAATTGATTCAGTTTTATATTTAATTGATTTTAAAAAATTAAAATTTAATATATGTTTTGGAAGCTATATTAAAGTTTTATAATATTAATAATATTACATAATCTCACATTATATTAGTGGGAAAACTTTTTCAAGGATTACTTATATAGAACACACTATATAACTTTTGAAACATAATGATGTCATAATACATATTATATAATTATACCATATAAAATTTTTACCCAACAAGTTTGACAATCGCAAGAAACTATGTAAAATTCCCCATTTGAAATTTTCAACATGCTAATTTATAAAATAAAATTTATTTTATAATAACTAATTCCTTAAATATGAGAATTTTCAATTTTAATTAAAAATATATATTGACTAAAAATAAATAATTAATAAGAAAAATAAAACATTCCGACCATTGAAAAAATCGAATTAGACTTATTTAAATTTATATTAATATTAATATTAAAATGAATATAATATAATAATAATATTTTATTAAAATATCAATTTTTTTCTCTAAATATTAAATCTATAATAAGTCTTTTATAATTGAAACTATAAACATCAAAAAATTACAATTTTTATTCCTTTGTTTGGAAATTTAATTTTTATCAGAACTATTATAGAATCATTTATAAAGTAATACTTAAATAAAAAACAATAATAATTCCTTTAAAAAGAAAAAATTCTTATTTTATATTTCTACAAGCTAAAAATCCCTTTTATACACTAGTGTATGCCTAATGGGCTGGGTGAGTGATGGAGGTACATTCTTTGGGTGGTTTGGTGAACATTGTTTGTGGTGTGGTCTCATTCACCATGAACTTCTCCCATAAATATTTTCACCTGTGATTTAGTAGTTGAATTTGACCATGGGATTGGTTAAGGAAAAATCCATTTGATTTCATCTCCTTTAAAAGAACTAATATATGGTTTCATAGGGTATGAACCATCAATTCAATGTTATACCCTCATAAGACTATGACAGTTAGAATTTATCATAACCCGAGATATATATTAATCAAAATAGTCATTTAAAAAAGTCTACATAATGAACAGTTATGATTATTAATGATCTTCTAAATCAAATAGGCTATTTCGATCTTAAATAAACAATGTATTGTATATATTCCCAATATTAATAAGTAATTTAATATATCAAATAGAACATATTTTTATTAATATGAGGGTAATTACACATATCCACATACCCAATATAGAATCCCATTAATACACATCATATAAAATTGTAGGCTTGGATTATTTTCTTGGTCACATTATTCCTAACTACTATAAATACTTATCATTGTTATAGATTATAGTAGTAAGATTATATCAGTGCCCATCAGGTGTAAGGAACTTATTTTCACCATAACCACTAAAGATGCTAAAGAAAATACATTAAGAGATACTGATGGGTAGGCACATATTCCTACACCATTCAAGATGGAATTTGACCCATCTTAGTGAGGAATGAATAATAGAATCTTTTACATAACCCTATCCATCTAAAAAATGTATTCCCATTTTATGATCCACTTCATAGAAGACCTATATTCATATCTATAATGAAAAATATCATCTACTTATTCTAATGAAAACTGTAGAGTTTCCAGGGAGGGTCATATATTCGATGATCATTTTTTTAGAAAGAACACTTCATACAGTTTAATACAGAGCACTTATGAATAGTCCTCACATGAGGAATACCAATGTATAAGAAAACATTGAAACACCAACCTTCTAAATGTCTAAATTTTATATTTTATAAATAACATTTCCATAACATCTCAATAATCACTATACTACTCATAGGAATGTGGAAATAGTAATAATATTACAGGTAAATCACATTCTATTAATGATTTTTTCTCAATAGTACACCAATAGTGCTTACCAAAAGTCCATCCATAAAGAAATATTAGGCTCACTCCTGGGATCCCTTCCCATGGTGATAGATTTGAATATCCTACTAGTGTCTAGAATATCAATAAAAATGTTGGTCCATACATTTTCATGTCAATCATGGTCGAACCTAATTATTCTACCAAGGGTATATATTGTAGGAATCATCCCCATCAATTAATATTAATATATGATGGTAGTCATCATCATAGTGGAGTGTTCTAAAACTGACCTCAAATTTTAGACATATCATTTCAGTATGAATGTACTCCCCTTTCCAAATATAAAAAAGGAAATCTGTCATATTAAGAGGAACATTACATATTGATGTATGTTAAAAATATTTATTTATCTTTGAAGAATAATTACCTTATTATTTGGATGATAGTATAATGATTATTTCAATATCTATAGAAAAACCATATATATTATCCATCAATATAGTAGAAATAATTTGTAATAATATCACCCTCCCCATTAGGTATGTAGAAAATATAGAATGAAATTGTAATATAACATAATAATGAATCATGAAATAGATATAAGAAAAGAAAATATTTTCAATAAGTCTACCTAATTTTTTTTGTACAATTAATTATGAAAA
This sequence comes from Viscum album, assembly GCA_963277665.1. Taxonomy (NCBI): domain Eukaryota; kingdom Viridiplantae; phylum Streptophyta; class Magnoliopsida; order Santalales; family Viscaceae; genus Viscum; species Viscum album. The sequence continues at coordinate 1,647,778,979 of OY728145.1, forward strand.
AATAATTACACATCAAGTTCACACAAAAAACTTGTGAACAATGTTTCTTGAATCATGTTCAAAACCCAATTAATCATCTCATGTCATAACAAATTAAAATTAATATAGTGTGTTTTGTTATAGGTCACAGTCCATCAATCATCCATATATATTTTTATATTTTCAATAGAAAAATAATCATTTCTTTTATCATAAAGAATCTTAGTAATGAAAAATAGATTTCAAAACATTTCACGATGGTATCACTAAAATTTACCTCAGGAATGTAAATTATTGATATTAAAAATTTACTCACAATAATATAATTTTTTATAAATCCATTTAAAATGTTATTTTGAGAAAATATTTCTAATGGAAATAAATACATCAGAAAAATAGAGGATAATGGAAGATAAATCATAAAATATTTTTTTGAATATATTTTATTTTTTTCAAAAATTTAAATACTATTGTCCCATTAAAACATCATTTTTAAATATTTGGAGATAACAAATTTAAATGAATTTATATTTCAAAATAGAATCTAATGTTAATCCATTAAATTATGGTAATGATTTTGAAAATCTCATGTGAATGAATCTTAAAAAATAGTTTTTAAAAAATAATATTCAATATTAATTTATAGAAAAAGGTCAATACGTTTAATTTTTTTGAAAATAAAACTTTTTAAAACATTTAGTTTTATAAAATTTATAAAATAATAGAAATTTAAAATGGAGGAATGGAATTATATATAGAATATTTAGTGGAATAAAAAATTTCATATACATAATTGACATAAAAAATTTTCATATTTTGAAATACCATTATTGAAAAGCAACATAAAAAAGTGGTTGTAATGATTCACTTTGAAAATTTATAATGGGGAATATGATGTTAAAATAACTAAGTATATAATAAGATTTTATAATATTAAATGAAATTAGTTTTAGAATAATGAACAAGGAAATAGATGATACTCTTTTTTATTGGTAGGTGTGATTTAAAAAAACATTTCACGTTTATGAGATATAAATTCATCTAGAAATAATAGATGATTAAAATTTTCAATTTTCTCATATTAAAAAAATATTCTTATAAAAAATGAGATTCAATAATTTATACTGTATTTAAGAAGGATGATTAGGGAATAATATTTTAAATAATATAAAAGAAACATTATTTAACCTAATCTATTATCGATATCATAATTTTTTATTCAAGAAACATTTCGAATGATAATTTTTTGAACAAATGTAAATCCCCAGTAAGAAAAAATAAAAAAATAAATGATAAAATAAATTAGAAATATGAGCCCAACATATATGAAATGACTTCAAGAAGAATAGTTATAACTCAATGAATGAGAATTATTATTTGAAAAAAAAAATACGGTAATCGTAATCTATAAATAAAAGGATTAACATGAAATAAATATATAAACATCATGAAATTTAATTTGTTCATTTTAATTGAAATATATTTTACATTGATTATACCATAGGAAAACATTATTTTTCACAATATCAAATATGTTTCATGGATATGAAAATGGGATTAAAACACCATAACTTTCATTCCAGCTAATGTAAACACACCCAAGCCTACTGTAAAAATAATTTACTATATTAATCAACTATTTAATAAATAATTTAATTTATAAAACGGTATATAATATTAAATTACATCCAGTATATATATATAAATATATTTAATTCTTTGTTATATATTCTTTTAATTATTAAATGTTAGCAGTTCTAATTGTTTCATATTTGATTCATAATGTCACTATGGACACTAATTCCTTGATATTGGGTTCATAATTCCATGTACATTTATGTAACTATAATATATAACTGATATTTATTTATAATTTTATTTATTTATTTCATTTCTTTTAAATAATGTTTTGTGAGAATGGAATCATATGGGCTTATATTAATAATTTTAGAAATCATGGATGCTATTTTAATAATATGGTAAATAACTAATATAAACCTTGTAAAACCATCAAAAATAATTATTTTATTATTATTATTTATCAATTTAATTATATAATTTCCCATAGTAGTCCATAATATATTTTTGTAGTGTTATTCATATAGTTTATATAACTGAACCAAAAAAGAGTACGCTATAACATGATGGGTGTGCACAGTTAAGAAATTGAAAAATATCACAATGAAAACAATTATGATAATATTTAAAATTTTCATGTAATTGGATCATATTTTATTACTTTTATTAAAAAATTAATTTCAATATGAGAAACAAAAAAATTTACTTCATGGTGAGGGTTGACATCATGTTCGCATTGTTAACATTAGGTAATACTATTGACAGGACCTTGAAATTTCTCTTGAAATTAACCTTAGAAATGAAGGTCTTAGGATAAATAATTATGACTAATGTATTATATAAAATACATAGTTCTCAATAAAGTGACATTTTTTATATTTTTAAATCTAAATATAATTAGTAAAGGTGGCATAAGGGGGTGGACGTGATCTAATTAAAAAGTTGAATAAATTGAAACATTTGGGAATTCCCATTATTATTGAATAATAAACGATACATTTAAGTTGTAAATAGATTGAAAAGTGAGAAAAATGGATTTTTCGATTTTATACGATTAATAAATCCCCTTCTTATAATTTTTTACCAAAATATAAAAACATTTCATTCCATTTAACACTTCATTTATACATTGACCATATTGGGTTTTCCATTACTAAAAAGTTTTTAAGAAGTAATTTATATATTTTTAATAACATATAGACATACATATTATAAATTTTTATTTGATGAACATTATTTTATCTCCCTTATAATCTAACTAAATTTATGTATGATAGAAACTCTAAATTATAAATAAAAAAGTAATATTTAAAAATTTATTATTTTGAAAAAAAATCATTTCCCCAATAAGTGTTTATAATCATACTTTGTACTGATTAATAATTTAGGGACTGAATATATGTATATATATTAAAATAATATTATATTAATTTTTTAAAATGGGGTAGTATATAAGATTAGAAAAAAATTACCTGATAGTTAATAAAACTAGTACATCGCCCGTGCATACGCATGGCGTCATAAATAAAAAATTAACTACAAAATGCATTAAAAAGATGAGAAGTGATCCATAGAAATTAAAAAATAATGATTGAAATTATAAATCAATTCATAGAAACAAAGTGTGTAATTATAATTTCTAGAAAGTAATGAAAAATAGTACTGTTGAATAAATTATAATTAGAATGTAATGGTGTATGATAATAAAATAATAGTCCATAGAATATGAAGAAACCATTCAAATTGTTGACAATGAATAATGATAAAGTAAACTTATATGAACTTTTATATTTTGAAGAAGATTTGAATTCACTTTCAATTTTGATCATAATAACTATAATGTGGGCACTGAACTAAAAAGTGAAACTTAAATCAAAGATAATTCAATGGTTGTAATAATAAAAATATGAAATGGGAAATTAAATCAAATAATAATATATTGAATGAGTGGGTTTTTCGGGAAAAAAGAAAATAGAGTGAAAGTATTCATTATGCATATGGAACAATATGGAATGAAGAACGTAGAGATCATCAACATAGATGAAACGAAATGTGAAATTTAATAAAATAAATAGATGAAGACATAAAATTAACACCCACTTTATAATAGCTGACTATATGAAATTGAACCCAAAAAATAGATGCACATGGCAATAATCCCTAAATAATATTATCTATTCAGGGATGGAATGTCTTTAGCTGAACGACATAGAATCTCCAAATTAATTTCACCTATCAAAAAATGGAAGAGGAATCTGATAATGGGATGAGATATGATGGAAACAACTAAAGAGAAAATAAAATGGATCCTGGACTATGATATAAAACAAAAATTTGATGTTATATAGTAAGTCAATTATAATGTGTTTTGCCATTAACTCATGATCATGAATGATATGAATAAAAAATAATGTTCCATTGATAAGAATAAATAATAACTGTCATTTAAGTTAGTTTCATCCATTCCCAACTTAACTCCAAGAAATTAATGTTCTGAATACTAGAGTAAACAAACTCACACAATTTAATAGACCTAAACCGGTAAATTCGAAAGGATTTTTTCACTTTTTCCCAAATGTAAATTAAGAGAGACATAATAGAAAAAAATAAATATCTCAATATGGAAGATAGTGTAAACATCTCCACGTGAAAGAGATTTCATATGTTATGGATTATTCTTCAAAATGAAAAGAAATTAAAAGAAATAAGATAATGTTGAAATGGATGTACAATTTCAAGAATGAAAATCATTGAGGAGACACCTATCAAAATTCCAAAAAAAAACCCATGTGTAATCTATAACCATATCCATTTATTTTCCAAAAAATGAAACCAAAAATAAATAAAACAATAAATATAGAACCAGTTTTTTCAATATCTAATCATGTCATCACTAAAATACACACATGAAATATTTTTAATTTAAGAAATATAAAACTATAGGAAATGGAGAGAAAACCGGAATGGTATAATAAGATGTATACCTAGTTCACCAGAATACTAAAATACTAGTGTGATGTTCATTATAGAAGAACACACCTCTGGATGAGGCAGCCAAAATTATACTGAGTTTCTGTAACACCAAAAATAGTATAGACATGTATGGAATAATCATGAGTCAGGAACATACATTGGCATTACAGGAACCCTGGGAAATCAATTTTCCTTCATACAATCATCCAGAAAATTACCATTTATGTTACGTGAAATCAAAAAGAATGTAGCATGAAGAAAAAGTGATCAATTTTATATAAATAACTATAGGCAACTACTCTTACACTATATCTTTTATCATGTCTTCACAAACAAAGAAAGAAAATAAAAAATACATATATATTTCACTATCAATACACCATAAAGAAAAGTAAACCACATAAAGGAGCGGATACCTACAGCCCTTATTCTATAAGGATATCATTTCAATATTGGAACATCACTATATACATTGTGCAACTATATCTAGAAGAGATAAAGTCAAAAAGTCTATAGTGAATAATATATCTCTGTATATAATTTTAAATCACATCTCATGACCTGCATATATTTACATGCTTGTATATACATTTCAATTCCATTGTTGTTTTAAGATGAACCCGTATAAGATAAGATAGATACTACACCCCTGAATTGAAAACATCATACAACCAAACACAAAACCACATCATGTTATTAAATGTGAGAAACGGGAAGGAGAAACTACTACTAAAAATGAGAGTTCCATGTATGAAATGAAAAATGAATCACCAGTCACTCAGATAGTGAGTTCTATAAATGATTAACCACTATCAGGGAAAAATTAATGTATCTGACCAATTTTACAATAATAATGTTTAAGATGGATAAAATTACTATGAATATAAATGGAAAGTTAAAAAATGACTGAATTGCACAATTTTTATATAGTTTTTTCCAGCCAACCCTTTTGTAAGGCACATTGAAAAATCATTGTCAATATTATTACCATTTATCCATGATTTGAAATAAATAATAAAATTAATTAAATAATAAAAATACAAAGTGGTTTATCAAGACCAGGTACCGCCCACACTAAAAATTTCACATTCAATGAATGAAATTAAAAATAAAAATTAATAGTCTTGGACATATAAATAACAAATCAAAAACCCATGAATTAAACACTTTAACTCTTCTTCTCAAATGTTCAATTCCATGAGGAAAATGGGTATGTGTTTCTTTAAAACACATCAAATTTCATATTTCATTATTTCTGGTTTTAAATTACAGAAATTCCAAATTCGATTATTAAAAAGGACCAGATTCATAATGGAGTAATCAGGTCAAAGATCATGCATGAACATCAAATAACAGATTAAATTTCAAAAATAATCAGAGGATCTCCCGGCTGAAATCTATGCAGTATAAAATGAAATAATAATAAATTCTCGTGGGATTAGGACAGTGTTGTGAAAACAATACCGCTTTGCTGAATTCCATCTATTGCAGCTCATGTGACTATTAATAATTGAAGTTTCTACAGTGGGATGGGAAGTATCCAGATTTGTGACTGCCAGCATGGATTTCTAAATTTATTTAGAAGCCATTAAGAAGGTAGTGAATGAATCGTAATTTTAAAAACCAAATTATATAATGACTAATACATATATGAAAACCTTTTTGAATTTGTTTCCTTAGTAGTCTCTACTCCTATCAATTTATGGTGAAATTTTCATAAAAAAGTCTTGGAAAAATATATATAAAGAGAGATTGAATTAAAAAATATACATGAAGAGAGATTGAATTTTTGTCTAGAATGACAATCAATATCAACAGTCTGTTCAACTACATTTCTATATAAATAATAATAGAATGTAGAATATGAAAATTCAAATAAGTGCATACATATTTGAAAATCCTAAAAAAATTTTACTTGTTGTTGCAATTGTATCTACTTTTGTTTAATGGGTGATCTTCACTATTGATCACATGCATTAGTAGAACCCAATGAAAAGTCTAGTAAATCATGGTCCTAAAATGACTGGAAAAAATGTCCTAATTATTGAATGGTAAACATTGAATTCAAAATAAAACATCTTCCATTGATCATATTAGTTGTACTTATTAAATGATCTATTGACAATAAGAAAACAGTTCTAGAAATCAATGTTGTTTTTATAACTAATTTTTTAGTTGTGATAAGGATTAATAGTTGCTGAAGAATAGTTAATAATCCAGTAGCTGATCACCTGTAAGTTCATCCAATATGTTTACCTGAACATACACCAATGTTTTCTATACGTTCATGGTTGAATCAAAATGAACTCAGGCAATAATATTGCCTCAAACATGAAATAACTACTACCAGACTCATTGATGATCTAAAATCACAATACCAAAAAAATCACAAAATATCCTCTCTATATCCCATAACCTCCAATTATGTACACCTGAAATGAAACAGACTTGTTAGCCATCAAACATGCTCAAACTCTAAAATAATTCGAGAGCCACGTGCCCAAAAATCAGTAATGTCCACTCCAATGATGTAATGAAAATAAGATACATTGATGATTAATATATTAATACCTCAATGCAGGAAAATTTTTTAGTTGTTGTAAAAAATCCTATGTCATTGTTCTACTTGAGTCCTAAACATCCAGTGCTTTCATATTCCTACAACACAGTTGTAAATTGAAAAATCACTGACCCAATATTGATCAACATACACTGTAATAATTGAAACAGTGGTGCATTAAGAAATATTAATCAGAAAGGAGAAAACATCACCTCCCCTAATGACGACAGACTTCATCAATTCACCATGGTAGTACTTTTGGCAAAACTTCAAAATTTTCTCCCACAAATTATACATATGTTCATATGCCAGTAATATTGTTTTTGATAGAATCTTTTTAGTGATTTGAATGTCATACCTTATTACAGTACCAAGAAATCTTATCTCCTACATGTCATTGTTATTCCCCCAAATATCGAGTCTTTTCCCATCATCATTAAAACAAATCCAGCATAATTATTACACTATAGAAAAATGGAATATTTGCAATGGGAGATTTGTGAAGGGATCCCGTCATAAAATACATTTTGTGATGGGGCTCCGTCGCAAATCGCTCGTTGACGAAAACGACGTCGTAAATAGGTGTTTTTGTGGCCGTCCCGTTGCAAAAATAGTATTTGTGATGATATTTTTCCCCCGTAGAAAATTGGTTTTTGTTTATATATAAAAAAGGTATTTGCGACGGGTTTTTGACCCATCACAAATGAGAAATTTAAAAAATATTTGCGACGTAGGTATTTGAGATGGACCGTCGCAGAAATTGTTTTTACGATGGGTATTCTTCCCATCACAAATGTGACAGTAAAAAAATTTTACGACGGGACACCCTATCGCAAATACTCCCTTCGCAAATACTAAAAAAAATAAAATAATTAAAATAAATAATACAAATCATATAATATTATATAAAAATAATAATATTATTAAAAAAATAAAAAATATCTATTATTATAATATAAATAAAAATATATATAAACTATAATTATGAAATATTAATATAAAATAATAATAATATGAATATAAATAATATAATATTATATAATAATACAAATATTAATAATCTAAGAAATTAATATAATATTATTATTATTAAATTTTGTATATAATAATAAGATTATTATTAATAATATAAAGAAATTATATTATTATAATATTAAGAATAAAAAATATATATTATATAATTATGAAATATTAATATCAAAAAATAATAATAATATAAATATAAATAATATTATATTATATAATAATAATACTAATATTATTAATATAAAAATTAATATAATATTATTAATATTAAAATAAACATACATATTTATGAAAAAATAATATTAATAATATTAATATTAATAAAATAATAAAATTATAAAGTTCTCAATATTAACAATAAATATAAAATATTAAAAGTAATATTACTAAAATAAACAGACGTTAAAAATAATACTAATAAGTAATGAAATATAAAAAAAATAAAAAAAAAATTAAATCAGGCAATATTCGTACCAATATGAAAGAGGAATTTTAAATTGTTAATATGACAATAAACTACGAACTCAAATGTTTATTACATGTAAAAAAATCACTGGGGGTGGATAATCTAGAGGACCTGGAGGAGGTGGTGGAGGAAACTTTATCACTAAACTATGAGTCAGACAATGGATATACTCCATCTGCTCCTGATGTTGCTCCTCATATCGATGCCTCTCCTCATCCTACTGTTGATGCACCTGATCCTGCCATAGAAGCATCTCCTCATCGTGCTGCTGATGCATCTGCTCCTACCCCTGACACAAATCCTTTATAAGTTGACTATGAGCACGCAGCTACTCTTGATACTGTGAGGCAGAAGATGATGTCTCTACACGAGCTTCTCTCGAGCCTGACACTGACATCGCAGTAGTACCATAATAAGCCGCCAGAGTCATATAAGAGTTGATACCAACTACTCATCCCTTTTCGAATCCATATCGGGTCGCCTGCATCCATGTCGTCTCATCAAAATGATGGGCACTAGTCTGATCACTCGTCTTATCTTGACTCTCAGCCTGTGTTTGAGAGGTCGTGGCCTCATATGACTCCTTAAGATTCAATTATAATTTAAAATAATGAAAATACTATATGCATTTAATTTTCAAACTGAAAAGAAAATAATACTGACCACAATCTGACGTTGGTTGTCACCTCTAATCTCTCCATTAGCCCGATCATTGTACATCCTCCGATAAATGTCATACGTCGTAATACCGGGCTGCTCAGCTTCCTATATGAATATAAAATAAACTGTTTATATTTAAAGTTGTATAAAATATTAAAAAAAAGTACTTACCAGACGATCTCTATGCACATTGAATGTACGACTACCGGCTCGATGCGTCACCTCTTGTCTCCCCCGATTCTTTTGGCCCAATGCAGATCTCCTCTGAACCCAACCACCCTACCAGTGTGTATATATTCCATACCAAACATGAGATGAAATGTACTCTGGTCGGTGGGCTCTATAAGACTCATCAAGTTCTGTCACTCCAGATTTCCTCACAGCCGCATTTCTCAAATTATGCAAAAACTGACAGAAACGGTCACGCATAGACACCACCCATGCCGCGTGGATAGTGACACACATGCTCTCGTCGATGGGATACCATAAACCTGAATATAACATTATTAATATATTAAATTTCAAAATAGATAATATTTAATTACGTATCATCCAATGATCTAACACGGCAGCCTGCACACCAGCAGGAATCTGATCCCTTGTAAGACATGGATGAGAAAAATAATTGCGCAAGATAGCACTCCCATGTCCAATAGCTATATGCGAAAAACTATGGAAAAAGAACAAATATTCAAACAATTATAATATAAATAAATATATTTTTTATGATTCTAACCATCATTTTACTGTGTCAATGTTCAAATTCATCATCATCTTCATAGTTTTCAATTTCAATGACTTCATCTTCCTTATCAACATCATCAATTTCCATATTAGTTTCACTTTCATCATCTCTTGTCATTTCAAATTCAGTTGTAACGTCATTGAAAACATCATCACCATTACCCCTTAACTATTGGGTGTCATCATCGATATTCATGTCTTTTTGTGAAAAAGATGTGTTTTGAGGAGTGTCCTGAAAAATTTCATTTCATTGCACTTTAGTGGAACCACATTCAGTTTGAGTAAACCGATTTTCTTGAGATTTAACTTTTATTATACTCCACCAATCATCCAACTCTTTTGCAGCAGCACAGTATTTTTCATAATAAATTTGATGTGCCTAATGGGCCAATAAAAATGGTTCATTTACTATATGAAGACTTTTATGTTTAATATCAACAATTCCATGAGTCGGATGAATATGCAAGCCTCTCTTAGTATCCAGCCATCGAAATTTAAACATTGTTACATAATTCTGTCCCAAATAACATAGTTCAATAATTTCTTCAAGCATGCCGTAAAAGACAACTTCTATATCTCTATGATGTCATCCCTTCAAACAAACACCACTATTCATTGTTTTCTTTGATTCCCCATATGCACGTGTATGAAAGCGATAACCATTCACCACATATGGATTATAAGATTTAACCATTTTGGATTGTGAGCTACTCAATATACGCAATCGACTATCAATCATATCAGCATGTACAAATACATGAAAATTTGTAAAACATTTATCACTATTACAAGTAATAAATTGATTTTATATGTATAACCAAAAAATAATGTACATTACTAGTTTTTGAAACAAGTAGGAATTTTTTTTTGCCGACTTTCTTCTAGGCCAGCTACTGTAATTTGTGGAAATTGTTTCTTGATATGGTCATTATATAACCTACAAATACAATATGATTAATTTACTATAACAGAATCTATAGAATAAGGGATAGGAGAACTCACTGTACAATTGGTGAAATTTCTTCACATTTGAGTAGAACATATGTATGAGCTCTATGGTGTTCATCATCTGAAAGCCATCTATCATGAACTCCACCAAAGCCAAGTTCGGTCTGATTGACAACTGATAATTGATTGTTCATATCACGATCAACATTCCCCTCGTTCTGGCCCATGCGGTTAAATTTTTCGGGAAATTCAGTTTCAAAATAATGAGTGCAGAATAAAGCAATTTCCTATTGCAAATAAGCTTCAGCAATTGAGCCTTCAACTGATGCTTTGTTACGAAATTTTTTCTTCAATTTCTACATGAATCTCTCAAATGGGTACATTCATCGAAACTGAACTGGACCTCAACATTTTTCCTCATGTGGAAACTGTAATATCAAATGTTCCATTGAGTCAAAAAAAGTCGGCGGAAAGATTTTTTCCAGATTGCATATAATTACAACAACATCTTCTTCTAGTTTTCTTAGTGTATCGTAGTCTGTTGTCGCCACACACATGTCTCAGAAAAAATATGATATATCTGTTATTGAATCTAAAATCATAGAATTCATCAAACCTCTTAATCCAATAGGCATAAGTCCTTCCATTATAATATGACAGTCATGACATTTTAATCCGGTAATATGAGTATTTTTAACACATCTTCCCATATTGGAAGCATAGCCATCTGGAAGTCTCAAATTTGAAATCCAATGACAAAATAATAAGTGACTCTCTTTGGTCAGTGTATAAGCTACATTTGACATCATTAAGCTCTGTGATCAGACATTTTCAAACAATTCAAGTTCTAGTCGCCTGCAAATTTTGGAAAGATCTAATCGTTCCTTTACATTACCTTTGGTTTTACCTGGTGTATCCAAAACTATATGAAATAAATTGTCAAAATAGTTCTTCTCAATATGCATGACATCCAACATGTATCGGACCAACAAATCAGACCAATATGGTAGATTCCAAAAAAATGCTCTGTTTTTTCCAATTGTTTTTTTCTTAAAGCCATTATTTTTTTGTTGGTTTATCGTCGGTCCAAAAGTGATTGAAGGTAATGAAAATACAACTAATTGTAACTATAAACCTGACATCATTTTTGGAGGTTCATCTCTTTCAATTCGTCCTTTTCTGAAATGAAATTTATTCATTTGAAAAGGATGATCGATTGGAAGAAATCTGCGATGATAGTAAAAACTAACAAGGTTTTTTTTCCATTCATGAGCATAAATGCTTTGTTGTCTCCCATACAGTAAGGAAGTGATTTTGGACAATTTGTACTCTAGCCATATAACAGGATATTTTCCAGGAAGTCAATAATTTTCCCCATCAAAGTATCTTTATTTACAAAATTCTTTTTCACAACAACATCATATGTACCAAGACCATGACTCCACAATAAATTTAATTAATCAATCAATGGTTTCAAATAAACATCAATATTCATTTTCAGATGTCCTGGGATTAATAATGTCAAAAAGATATAAGTCTCTTTCATCAACATCCATGAAGGAAAATTGTAAGGAGTTATAATGACATGCCAACATGAATACTGACTATCATAAGATCCAAATGGACAAAAATCGTCAGTTGAAAGACCCAATCGCACGTTCCAGGATTCTAAAGAAAAAGACGGATGCACTTGATCAAAATGATTCCGTGAATCACCATCAGATGAATGAATCAAACTTTTACCATTTGAAATATTGGTTTTGTTCCATGAAATAATTGTTGCTGTGTTATGATACATTAATAAATGCTGCAACTTGGGTGTAAGCGGGAAATATCTCAACTGTTTTACAGAAATCAATCCAGACTTCCCTGATTGGGCTTATTTATACCTCGATTGTCCACATGTGGGAAAGCTATCCAATGATTCATTTTCACCAGAATATAAGATGCAATCGTTTGAACATGCATGGATGTTCTGATAACTAAGGCCTAGATTACGAACCAGTCTCTTACTCTCATAATAATTAGTAGGCAACACATTTCCTTCAGGTAACAGTGCATTAACCAATGAAAATATCTGATGAAAAAAATTATTTTACATTCCATTATCTGATTTAATAGCCATAAATTCTGCAATGGATTCTAATTTTCTTATCTTGCAACCAGGATATAATGCATCATCAGTAGACCTGAACAACTCAGCAAATTCAGATGGTGCCAACTCGGGAGGTAAATCAACATCGTCCTCGATTTCAGTTTGTTGAACGGATGACCTGCAACATCATGTACTAAATTCTGAAACTGTAATGGATCTGGAATCAAATTATTAGTATTATCTCTGGAACTGTGTTCACCATGTTGATACCATAAAATATAATCTGATTGAAAACCATAACGCAAGAGATGTTGCCCAATGATGTCAAATGTCTCAAACGTTCTCAGAGCACATTTTTTACAAGGATACTTAATTTTCACTTCTGAAACAAATTCCGGGATTGATGATGCAAATGATAAGAAAGCTTCAACACCATCAACATACACAGGATATAAACTAGAACCGTTTGGATTTCTGCAATTTTTTTTCCAAGCATAATCATCTAAAAATTATTGATGTCGATTTCCTTGTTCCATATTCATATATATGTTTCTACAAAATTTGAAATCATTAATTTTGTTAAATAATTTTATATAAGAAAAACAATATCCTAAAAATAGAAGATACATAATTACAGTAATTTCTTAGTAATTACCAAAAATTTTAGGCGACAGAGTTAGTTTTTAATCATCCCCACTAATTATTATTAATTTAGCAATACATTCCAATACTTGGAAAAATTAAATATGCTTGAATAATGAAATAAAATTTTGTAATCATCGTTGTGGAGATTATATTACTAATTATTCTTATTTGTTTCCAGCGGATTGGTGGTAGCTCTTTTGTCTGACATGTCATCTCTTTTTTACTTTCTCCTAACTGAAATCAGTATGAAAAACGTGCTCTAACATACGAAAGATCCCAATTTTCCTACTGATTTCGGTGGGTGAAAGTAGCAACGATATGAAACATTGAACTAAAGGTAGCCGCCAATCCGCTGGAAATTGTGCCAATTTATAACCATGTACTCGAATTTATTTTATTTTTGATTAATTATTACTAATTATTACTAATTATTACAATTCTCAATATTTCCAACAGATTTTTCTCAATTCTTAACATGTTCAAATCTTAAAGGGTCGTCAATTTTCAGGATATGCCCAATAAAAATTTGCGTCAGCCATGTCCAATGTAAACTCTATAATTGTCCTTACATGATTGATCACCTTGCAAGTAGTGTTGCAATAGTACGACACGAGTAATGTTTTTTCTTGTCTTTAATAATCATTTCGCATGACCCTTTAAATAGAACATTATTCCTTGAAAAATTAAGTAAACTTCTGTATCTTTCCTTTAATTTTTCAAGAAAGAATGGTCTTTGTAAAAAGTCATGTTATATGATTCTTATAGATGAGAAATACATGACTTGGGTTGTCCTAATAAAATGCTACTTGCGAGGTGATCAACTATGCAAGAACAATTATAGAGTTTACATTAGACACGGTTGACGCAACCTTTTTATTAAGCTTGACCTGAAAATTGGTGACCCTTTAAGATTTGAACAAGTTAAGAATAGATCAAAACTTGTATAATTGTAATATTTTATAAATATTTTATATTTTTAATATATTTTTATATAAATATTAAAAAAATAATTATAAAATAATTATATAATTAGTATTATTTAATTATTAATATCAGAGTAATATAATATTTTATATTATGTTACTATTTATGTTACTAATTATATAACTAAGTATGTTACTGATTTGTAATATGAAGATATGCATATAGGACGGGTGGTTAATCATTCATTGAATAGAAAAAAAAACGTGATTGACCTCTCATCTACCTCAATTTTCTTTTCATTTGTGTGTTGAGGTTGACAGGAATCTTCTACCTCCACATGTAATATTTTATGTTATTGTCAAAATTATAAACCTCCTCACCCTTATGTTGGCCAGGAGGTTAATAATTTTGATAGTAAAAGAAAATATTACATGTGGATTCAGAAGATTCCTATCAAGCCTCAACACACAAATGAAAAGAAAATTGAGGTAGATGAGCGGTCAATCACAATTACTAATTTTCCAAATTATTTTTAACTGTTTCTTAATTATTTTACTTTTAACTGTTTCCTAATTATTTTATTTTTAATTTTTTCCAAATTATTTCATTTTTAACTGTTTCCTAATTTTTTTAATTTTAATATTTTTTTAATTATTTTATTTTTAACTGTTTCATAATTATTTTATTTTTAACTATTTACTAATTTTTTTATTTTTAACTGTTTCCTAATTTTTTATTTGTAGTTGTTTCCTAATTATTTAATTTTTAACAGTTTCCTAATTTTTTTTATTTTTAACTGTTTCCTAATTATTTTATTTTTAACTATTTCTTAATTATTTTAATTTTAACTATTTCTTAATTATTTTAGTTTTAACTTTTTTTAATTATTTTATTTTTAACTGTTTCTTAATTATTTTTAAATATTTCCTAATTATTTTTAACTATTTCTTAATTATTTTTAACTGTTTCTTAATTATTTTTCATTGTTTCTTAATTATTTTTAATTGTTTCCTGATTATTTTTAATTATTTCCTAATTATTTTTAATTATTTTGTAATTATTTTTAATTGTTTCCTAATTATTTTTAATTGTTTGTTTCCTAATTATTTTTAATTGTTTCGTAATTATGTTTATTTGTTTCTTAATTATTTTTATTTATTTCTTAATTATTTTTAATTGTTTCTTAATTATTTTTAATTTTTTCCTAATTATTTTTAATTGTATCCTAATTATTTTTAATTGTTTCCTAATTAATTTTAATTGTTTCTTAATTATTTTTAATTATTTCCTAATTATTTTTAATTATTTATTTTTAAATGTTTATTAATTTTTTTAATTGTTTCCTAATTTTTTTAATTGTTTCTTAATTATTTTAATTGTTTCCTAATTATTTTAATTATTCTATTTATTTCTTAATTATTTGATAATTATATAATAATTCCTAATTAAATATAACTATTTCTAATAATTTCTAGTTAAATATATTTATTTCTAATTATTACCAAAACATCCTCTTGGAGTGTTTAACCAAGAGTGCAGCAAGGCCCATTATCATGTACCAGGTTAACCCAAGTCAAGCTCGAAACACCTTGTCAGAGTTTTCACCTCTAGGTACATCTGTGCCAGAGCTGCCTCTACTTGTTCGTATCCAGACAAGTATTATTTGGTACAACCACTTAATCGAATTATACTATATAGCTACAAAGAAGTCTATTAAAAAAATTTAAAATTAACAATTAATAAAAAAATTAACAATTAAAAATAATTTAACAATTAAAAAAATATAAATTCCATCGATATTTTGCAGCAGTTTGTGCCTCCTAACTCCTTCTCTCCTCTTCTCGTAAAGTAAAATTAAAATGAAATAAATTTTCTACTTAGAAAAGGGAGTTAAAGAGAGAGAGGAAGAGAGATCTAAATGATTTGAAAAAAAATGGATGGAGGTATATATACGATAAAATATTTGCGACGGTATCCCGTCGTAAATACCTTCGCCCGCATTAATTACGGGCAGCGGTTAAAAGTGTTTTTGTGATAGGCCTATCGCAAATAGCTGCCTGCCGATATACTATTAGCGATGGGCGGATATCCCCATCGCAAATTCCTATTTACCACAGCTGGTATTTGCGACGGGGCCCGTCGCAAATACCTTTGCCCGCATTTATTACAATCTGCGGTTAAAAGGGTTTTTTCGACAACCCCATCGCAAATAGTTGCCTGCTGACATACTATTTGCGACAGGCGGATATCCCCGTCACAAATTCTTATTTTCTGTCGCCGGTACTGGCGACGGGCCCCGTCGCAAATAACAGCTGCTTATTTTTTGGCAATGGGACAATTACCCTTCGCAAATCGTATTTACCACCGCAGGTTAGTTGTGACGGGTAGAAGGCGACCGTAGCAAATAGGCTTCCCACGTTTTGGTGCTCAAACTGCGCCATGTCTATTTTGATGGGTCCTATATCACCATCGCAAATAACTGACCATTAGCGACGGGAATATATTCCCATTGCGAATCTTCTTTTTGTCGGAGTTTTTGCGACAGGAATAAAGCCCGTCGCAAATATTCCGTCACAATAATCCGTTTTTCCCGTAGTGATATAACATATAGATATGTTTGTGAATATATTAATTTTTCCATAAGAGAGCATAGAATATATTCAAAGGGAGATATCTCTACCTTGCTGTATTCATTACAACCACCAACTATGGAAATTCCTTCATCCAGGTAAAATCAAAATAGAATCTAGTCAACAAAAAATATAAAAACCTATTATAGAGAGAATATAAAAAGAGAATAGTTGTAGTGTAGTACAGTTTGGTGGTAATGGAATTTGTAGGAAAATAAGGTTGGAAACTAGAAATTGAAACATCACATACGATTGACTAAAATAGGTAAGGTTAATTTAAACTAGATTTGAATGAAATTGAACCTAAAACACCTAAAATGGAGGAGATGTACTAATCCAATAAGTTCATTAAAATGTTTTAACTATTTAATGTTGCTACATGTTAAATCTGTTAACAAATGTATGAATCATTATATGAAAACATTAATCTATTTTCCCACAGCAGTGAAACAAATTAAAATAACTGCTTAACCTAAGACGTGACTTCCACTCCACATTAGTGTTTCAAATCAAAACAATTGGGATGATCCCTATGAACAGATTGATAAATGTGAATTTTTTATTCAAGGATTACAGGAGACACTAACAAATAAAATATAGAGGAAATGTAAAAAACACATTTCACAGATGGTTCTCAATTCGTTGCATTCATGCTTTCACCTTATATCATTCATATACAAATTTTTGGAGCTCTAAGAAACCCATTGATTAAAACACACTATTTTACATACCGAAAAACAATTCCAACATTAGTTCGAGCTCTTAAACACTGAAAGTAATTGAGGGGAAGCAATATGACCTATTACTATTCATCAGCAACTGGCATTGGTCCATGATTTCTCTTATAGAACAACTTCATTTGTATAATATAGGAAAGAAAGGTTGATCGATGTGGTTTTGTATTGAAGGGCTCCCGCAGCACAACACCAGAAGAATAACCCCATGACATCTCTCAAAATGGTGGTATTTGATGAATAATATACAAAAAAATTCATGGAAAATATAGAGGGATTTCAATTCACAAATATCAAAAGAATGGAAAAATTAAACATGATTCGAAACTCAAATGAATCTACATTTTCACATAATTAATGTTGCCAAACTGCCAAAATAAAGTGAATTTCATACAGAATATTGAAAAAATATGATTACTGTTTTCATCAAATAAAATATTAAAAGAGAATCAGAGAGAAACCAAAAGCAAGAACATCACGGTGGTGTAGTTCTGTGGGAACCTGCAGTGGGGTCACTATATCAGCATGGTTCTACGAGAACCCTTGTTTGAGAGGACGAGCAGGAGGAGAAATCCAGGGAACATGCGTAGGGGATGAATAGTATGAAATTGAATGCGTGCCTTCAAAAGAATATGCGGACATGTAGATGTAGGTAGAACCTGACCGACGATGATGAAGCTTACAAATGATTCAAGTTTAGAAGATAAAGGTATAAAATGAACATTGAAGTGATATGTGAGAAATAATAGTGGAAGATACATGAATGAAAGGGAAGTCCATTGGAAACCGTAATGAACCGTGGTTGATACCTTTGGATTTTTCGAGTTATTCAAGCTGCATGGTGGTAAATATAATCTCTTCGAGGGTCGGAAGGGAGCGTGGGGATGATCCCGGAGGAAATTCTCTTGAGCAGCGCTACATTGACGGAACCCTAAAGTGGAGGTTGTGGGATTATGAAATTGAAGGTGCTCAGAGGGAAGAATTGGAGGATTGGATATAAATCCGGACTGGTATAATGACGTCGGTGCTAGTATTCAGAAACCCTACCTCAAGTAGATCTAATTCACGAGCGGGGAAGCTGAACCCTAACATGGAGTGAAAACACAACGACCTGCGTAGGGGAACATGATTTTAGCTGCGGGAGGGATGTAATGGATATGCGTGTTTCTAATTTGGAGGCGATGTGGACCATTTTTATGGAGACACGTTGGCATGGAGAAGCCATGTTTAGTATATATAATAGATATTATTTGAAAATTACACATCAACCATTAATGTATTCGTTAATGTTTATATTTTTAATCATAAATTTATAATTACAAATACACTCAAACATATTAAATACCATAAATTTTTTTTCTAATATTTAAAATACATCTTTTATATTTAATTTTTATTTGTTATGATGACTAATATTTAACATCAGTGAATAAAAACTAGTTTTCAAGATAAAATATTACATAATTTTTTAAAAAATTTAACTAATGTATTCTAAATTATACAATTTATTTGAAAGAATTTTATTATATATATATATATTCAATGAAAAAGTATTCAAAAACTTCTAACACTACATATATCATTAATGAAATATAAAAATCACATTCACTGATTTTTAATTTACAAAGGGTATAAAATAAATTTCATTCCATTCTAAAGACATTAATATTTAGGTTATAGTGAAGATAATGAATATTTATCTACTCTGATAAACTAATGTGTTTTAATGAGTATGATAAACAATATAGAACAGATAATAACCAGATACTCATTTGTAGACTATTCTATTGATTATCATAAAGTACTATATCAATAAATTAATTTAAATTCTATATTATAAATTCTATTATTTCATTCACATGTAGTGGTTCCTTCATCATAACACCTTGGTATCAAGTACTATCTTCATGGACATGCTAGATTTCTATATAGTTATTTCACTCCTTTTGGATCCCATTAATCTCAGTACATAATTATATGATTTTATCTAATAGTTGGAAAACAACAAGTGATAGTTGATGTAATCTAAACCGGTACCATTAATGTTTTAGAAATGGCATGTTTCAACAAATTCCATGAACTCATTGAAGATTACATATTTTTCATCTATCGAATTGCAAAAATTATATTAGATTTGATGAATCAAATAGATACATAAATCCCATCCTATAGAGGGATAAATTTGATAAAGTTTCTATAATATGATGGTTAGTTAAAGGTTCATCAATAACATGCACCATCTGCAGAGAAAAACACTATCATATCATATATAATATTCAATAATATTCCTCAGAATATGTCTAAGATGGATTTCATGATAAGTCATTATCCCCAATCTCCAATTTAATAACTCATCGACCATGTGTATATAAACCCAATGAGATGAAGGAACCCCTTTTGTTTGGTTAAATTTCCCATTTTCATCATGATTACAGTCCCATTGGCTGAAACAACTAGTTCATAAGAAGTCAGTGGTATTGATAACTCTTGTGATTAACTATATGAGAATGATCATGATTTCTGTCTTTGATCAATGGTGATCCTCAAATTTCAACATTTATTATAATATACTCCCACAACATAGACTGAGATTGAAAATTTCCCTATCTTTTCTCCAAAATGTCAGGATATTTGATCCTCTTCTACACCTGATACAATTGAGGAAGGAGAGAATATGAAAAATTCCCTTGATTATGATACCCATGTATTTATACCGTCATGTTCATATTATTGCATGTCATCATCTAAAAAATAATATAATTTTATCCCATAATATTTTAAACCTAAAAAAATACCATTATCTCCCACTTCCACAAAAATAAATTCCAAAAAAAAATTTAATGAACACTTCAAAGCACATATACGTTACCATAAAATATTTCAGGAATCTATATCTACCGCCATTGATGAACTTATATGAGTGAATATATGTACAATAGGATATTCTTCACCACTTTTTAAACTTACACTTTGGATCTAAAAGAACAATATACATATATATGAATAATAAAATAACATTATACTCTAATTACATAGAATTATATAAAAAATCCATGACATAATCATAATGTGGAAAACAGTCATTTATGGAAATATAATGATCACCATAGTAATAATTAGTAATCCAAGACTATTAAATTTACTAATTCTTATAAAATTGGAATCTAATCCCATAAGATCATCAAACCCAACTCCATTTATGAGGTTCAATACCAGAAATTTCATTCTAATATTTTATCTATTAAAGAGAATATGAAGAATATTAGACTTAATATCAACAATATGGATTTTCACCACAATTATCTATTGGGTGAATACCCACTTCCTAACATTGAAATGTCAATCGATGAAATTTATATCTTCTTGTACCTCTCCATCATGGGTATATATTTTGTATATAACCATATTCACATGGCTCAAATATATTATTAGGAATCAAATTTTAGGTATCATAAATTGGTATATTAATGGTGAGTAATTCTCATTATATTGATGAATTTTTGTTCAATATATAAATGTTCCACATAACGTATCTTTAATCACATTCCAGGGAAGAAAATGGATCTCTATGTTGAATATATGGGGTTAAATACAAGTAGTGTTGTAATCATATTTCACAAATTCAAATATTTTTCTAACAAACAGAAACAATAAAACCTAACGATGAACCCTTAAAATTAAAATTTCTAGTAAAATTATAAATGTTTCATGAATTTAAGGTATACATTCATGATCTTTAGAATGACCATGAAAAAACTAACAAAAGAATTATCATTCTACCAATTGAAGACCTACAAGAGTTGAGAGAGATTTAGATTTTTCTCACATACATCAGATTCTCTATAGAGAACCTTTAAGAAATTTTTATACCCCTTTACCATGCATAGAAAAAATTGAGTGACTATTAGTGTGATATAGAATATTAAGAATATTTTGAAAATGTAAAAATATGTTAATTTATCCCCCAATTGTGGATACTAAAATTCATTGATGATCTAATAAATCTATATCATGAATCACTAGATAGGTCCCATGGTGTCTTCCTCATATAGAAACATTATATTTTATTAGGAGAATAGTTTCTATTATCCTCATATAATATATCTAGAAACTAAAGCTATTTATTATTTTATCTATTTTATTTGTGTTACATTGATTTCTAATATATATAAAATGAGATATTTAATCAATATCTAAGAGTCCGCTTAGTATTTTTTTTATTTTCTAACATGAATATATCATTAATTATTCTATGTTGATAGGAAAACTATCAAGACATGAGGTCATTATCTAAATGTTTGATAATTAATTAATAACATACAAATTAGATAAATGAGAAAATTGGTAGTTTTTTTTTTCAAGGAAGATCTTACCACTAGAATCATTCCCATGGATACTGATTCTCTATATGAAGTTGTATTTTTCAAATATCATGGTGGCTGGAAACATTGTATATATTTAAATGGTGTTTCTAAAAGAACAATATGATGAAATATGAAAATCATAGTACAAAATAGATTGTTTTTGGGAATTAATCATGTTTTATCATTAATGTATACTTTTCTTTGTTACATTATATAATCATTTCCTTTCACCAAAAAAGAAGAATAATATTAGGTTTTAATTATATAATTGGAATGATCTATAATGAAATAAATTCCCTTACTAATTGTAATGGGTGACTACAATTTTATAATCAATAAATATAATGTTAAATATGGAATAATTATTGAGGAACTAATTACCAA
The DNA here is from genome assembly GCA_963277665.1 of Viscum album. Classification (NCBI taxonomy): domain Eukaryota; kingdom Viridiplantae; phylum Streptophyta; class Magnoliopsida; order Santalales; family Viscaceae; genus Viscum; species Viscum album. The sequence continues at coordinate 1,647,801,689 of OY728145.1, forward strand.
GCTCAATTATTTATAATGGATGAAATAATAACTTCAATACATTCTAAAAAAGAGTTCATCTCCCAAATTCATGAAAAAACCCATATAAATGTATTATAAAATGAAACCATATCCCAATAAGATCCAAAATATAATGATATTGTCATTTAAATTTTACACCATAGGGTTTTTCCCATTCATTTGTAGTGATATAGAAAATATCAATGACACAAACACAACCCCATTATAAACTGAACTAATATCAATCACAAGTTATAATTCCATGGGATGAATGTCTCCCATACTAGACTGCCTCTATAAAAAAATTTATATATAAATTCATGAAATAAGATATTATTTAGTGGATAGTAAACATGGTTGATTACAATAACATGGTCTCTTATATAAAAAATGGTGTGTTTGTAATATAGAATAATTTAAAACAAATAATCCCCAGAAATGTATTTAAAAAATGGAAGATATATATAATAAACAAGATTCTATCTAATATACTATACTATATTGTCGATAGATATACGATGTCAATGAAGGAAGAAATCAATATGAATTTTGGGCATGCCACACCATGGAATGTACTACCGTGAAAGAGACCTCGTATTATCTTGTTTTTGGTATATTGTTTGTTCTACCCATTGATGTATTATTCTTTAAAACTATGTTATCATTTGAAATATGATATATTATTTGATTTGTCTCCAAAGTATCATTACAAGATGGACAAACATAATCAGAAGAAATTTTACACATTATACATCCTGTAAATCCATCTAAACCGACATTTATAAATTTCATTATGGAAAATTATATTTGTTAATTTCTCTATATTGATTTGGTGTATGATGTAATAAATCTAATAAAACAAGGGAGGAATCCATTAATGATCACACCAAAGTGGGGGGCCTTATGAAATACAGATGTCTTTCTCGACAAGATTTTACTCCTCCCCCCATTAATGTGTAGTGAATAACACCTCCCAAAAATGATAAAATATTCTAGAAATATATTTCATAATTCTTCATCGGTTAAGTCATGTCACAACATCATGACATTAAATTATGTGGTCAGAGTCACTGTACCAAGAAATTATATTGTTAGAAATACATCCTCACTGTAGGAATTTAATATTCTTAGCCATCAACCCATCTATATGATAATAAAATTAAAGAATTGTGTTTTGGCTTTAAGAATTTCCACTATATATTGAATCATCAATGTCACATTATGTTAAACTATATGAAATATTCCACACAAAAATAACCCAAGTACTTTGTCATGTTTTTTAAATTCCTATATCGTGTTCATTACTACAGTATGAGTCACCCCCAGTTTCCACTCACTACCCTCCTCGAGGAAGACACAAGTGAGCATATAGATTATTGTTTATCACACAAAATTACATGACTAAAAATTATTACAATTAAGGATATTGAATGATTAAGACAATCCTATAAGAGCTTATACATCTAAGAGTGTCTTACACTATATAAAATAATTCTAATACAATATTTTCTTACAGATGTTGTAGTTATCATCACAAAATAAACTTATGACTATGGATATAAATTCCTAACACATTATAAATGATATTGATCAATATAGTATATCAATAAAAACAACATGTGACATTATTCATTTAATTCCAAGATATATTTTTACATAGAGATTTTTTATTTGGTGTTCATCTAAAAACAATAAATTAAATTATGTGTCCCCTATCCCTATATATGATCATAATATATATAGGGAATTTATTTTCAAAAAAAATTGGTAGGATTTCTATTACTTTAGGATATGTATTAGTTCTATGATAACCAATCATATCCCAATAAGATAACTTCAAAAAATAAAATTCCTTATACCAACAAAATTTCATGAATCTATTCAATAAATTTGAATGATCACAAGAACTATATATAACAATATAAAAAATTAATTATCCTATTTACACATAGATTTACATTGGGATCATATTATAGATTCATCTTTTAAAAAATTAAATTAAAATGTCTTATAAACTTTTAATTATCAACATCAGTATAGGAAAAAATATCATGTATATCATTATTTGTGACACTACATCTAAAAAATGATTCCCACTATAAAAAGCTTTATCTACATATAGAAAAACATTTTTAACTACATGTGTATTGATTCTCATTTTTTCATAGAATTCAGTGATGTTTGAAAATCTTATAAGTGGGCCATCTTAAAATACTCATAAAATTGGAACATTTTATTTATATTATTTCTATAAATACTAAAAATGTACAGCGCGAAATTTCCATGTAATTTTTTTATAAATATATGCGAATATTACGTGTCAGATAAAATTGGCAGCACGTGATTCTGAGGTGTGGTGTTTCCGGAATATATTTCTGCACATTTTATTCGTACATTCAGTAAACGAGCGGGTGGGTTTTCTTAACCTTCAAACCGGTGCTCAGAATTGAAATATAAGGAAACATTTGAACTCACAGCACCAGTATTCACTTAAGGAGACCTTCCCCTCGATCGCAGTGGGTTGAGAGTGAATGTTCAATTTTGTGGTTATTCATGAAATAATGAAATAAAATAACATATTGTAACATTTTATTTTCTTTTGAACCTCCCATTTGAGGTTAGAGAGGTGGGAACCACCGAACCTAAAACCCACAATTGGAATTTTATGGTTGGGACCACCCAAACCCTCCTAATATGAGAAACCTCTTGAACTCCCTATTTAATAAGGGAGGAGACCTTTGGTATCCTTTAATTTAATTATTCCAACACAGCACATTTAATGATTCCCTTTAAATGATGCTAACTTAATGATGCCAACAATTAAAATGTTAAATCATATTTTATGTTGTCACCTCATCCTTAGAGAGAGGATTTATGGGTTGGAAAAGGAGAGGGTAGAACTTGTGGAAGAGCTTATCCAAAGAAGAACTCTTCTCCTTCGATGAATCATCCACCAAACTCCATTGAAGGATCTCTAATGACGAATGATACAATGATCAAGGAAACGTTGTCGTCACCGACTTCATATTTTTAGTCTCCTCACCGACGTCATTGGAGACGATTTGCTTCAGGATCAACAAACGCCAATTTTTCTCAACTGTGTGCAATCTTCCACTGAACCATCGATTTAGGGGCTTAGTTGTGTATGATTATATATTCCCATGTCATTTCCATCTAAATTAAAGAGCACATACCAACTCTCGATCTAGTTGATATGTGGATGATTTCTTTGGTGGGTTTGGGAATAATCATTTTGGGAACATGTAGGGTTTGACATTCTTTATTCAATATTTTGTTGAGCCACTTGCCACCTCTCTAATGTGGAGGGTGGGGGACAAAACAAAATGGAACGACCCCTCCTCTGTTCTTCTTGAATGGTGTGTTCTTCATGATGAAAAAATGTGCTCTATTCCACGGCGATGAACAGATGTGGTGGCCGACACACCACCTACAGTGAGGAAGGTGACGACCCCTCAGCTCCTCACCGCCCTACGGCCCCCACGCCACCCCACGACATATGCCATCCTACAGATACTTCCACCCTATGGCCTCAGCCGTCCGTGTCCACCGCTGCCCCATGGAATCGTGCTTCCAATAGACTCGTCACCACTATCACAGAAAAATTAATGTATCTGACCAATTTTACAATAATAATGTTTAAGATGGATAAAATTACTATGAATATAAATGAAAAGTTAAAAAATGACTGAATTGCACAATTTTTATACCGTTTTTTCCAGCCAAACCTTTTGTAAGGCACATTGAAAAATCATTGTCAATATTATTACCATTTATCCCTAATTTGAAATAAATAATAAAATTAATTAAATAATAACAATACAAAGTGGTTTATCAAGACCAGGTATCGCCCGCACTATAAATTTCACATTCAATGAATGAAATTAAAAATAATAATTAATCGGCTTGGACATATAAATAACAAATCAAAAACCCATTAATTAAACACTTTAACTCTTCTTCTCAAATGTTCAATTCCATGAGGAAAATGGGTATGTGTTTCTTTAAAACACATCAAATTTCATATTTCATTATTTCTAGGTGTAAATTACAGAAATTCCAAATTCAATTCTTAAAAAGAACCAGATTCATAATGGAGTAATCAGGTCAAAGATCATGCTTGAACATCAATTAACAGATTAAATTTCAAAAATAATCAGAGGATCTCCCGACTGAAATCTATGCAGTATAAAATGAAATAATAATAAATTCTCATGGGATTAAGACAATGTTATGAAAACAATACCTCTTTGCTGAATTCCATCTATTGGAGATCATGTGACTATTAATAATTGAAGTTTCTATAGTGGGATGGGAAGTATCTAGATTTGTGACTGCCAGCATGGATTTCTAAATTTATTTAGAAGCCATTAAGAAGGTAGTGAATTAATCATAATTTTAAAAACCAAATTATACAATAACTAATACATATATGAAAACCTTTTTGTAGTTGTTTCCTTAGTAGTCTCTACTCCTATCAATTTATGGTGAAATTTTCATAAAAAAAGTCTTGGAAAAATATATATAAAGAGAGATTGAATTAAAAAATATACATGAAGAGAGAATGAATTTTTTTCTAGCATGACAATCAATATCAACATTCTGTTCAACTACATTTCTATATAAATAATAACAGAATGTTGAATATGAATATTCAAATAAGTGCATACATATTTGAAAATCCTAAACTTTCTTTACTTGTTGTTGCAATTGTCTCTACTTTTGTTTAATGGGTGATCTTCACTATTGATCACATGCATTAGTAGAACCCAATTAAAAGTCTAGTCAATCATGGTCCTAAAATGACTGGAAAAAATGTCCTGATTATTGAATGGTAAACATTGAAGGCAAAAGAAAACATCTTCCATTGACCATATTAGTTGTACTTATTAAATGATCTATTGACAATAAGAAAACAGTTCTAGAAATCAATGTTGTTTTTATACCTAATTTTTTAGTTGTGATAAGGATTAATAGTTGTTGAAGAATAGTTAATAATCTAGTAGATGATCACCTATAAGTTCATCCAATATGTTTACCTGAACATACACCAATGTTTTCTATACGTTCATGGTTGAATTAAAATGAACTCAGGAAATAATATTGCCTAAAACATGAAATAACTACTACCAGACTCATTAATGATCTAAAATCACAATACCAAAAAATCACAAAAGCTCCTCTCTACATCCCATAACCTCCAATTATGTACACCTGAAATGAAACAGACTTGTTAGCTATCAAACATGATCAAACACTAAAATAATTCGAGAGACACGTGCCCAAAAATCAGTAATGTCCACTCCAATGATGTAATGAAAAGAAGATACATTGAAGATTAATATATTAATACCTGAATGCTGGAAAAATTTGTAGTTGTTGTAACAAATCCCCTGTCATTGTTCCACTTGACTCCTAAACATCCAGTGCTTTCATATTCCTACAACACTGTTGTAAATTGAAAAATCACTGACCCAATATTGATCAACATACACTGTAATAATTGAAACAGTGGTGCATTAAAAAATATTAATCACAGAGGAGAAAACATCACCTCCCCCAATGACGATAGACTTCATCGATTCACCATGGTAGTACTTTTGGCACAACTTCAAAATTTTCTCCCACGAATTATTCATATGTTCATAAGCTAGTAATATTGTTTTTGATAGAATATTTTTAGTGATTTGAATGTCATACCTTATTACGGTACCAAGAAATCTTATCTTCTGCATGTCATTATTATTCCCCCAAATATCGAGTCTTTTCCCATCATCATTAAAACAAATCCAGCATAATTATAACACTACAGGAAAATGGAATATTTGCAACGGGCGATTTTTGACGGGATCCTGTTGTAAAATACCTTTTTTGATGGGGCTCCGTCACAAATCGCCTGTTGCCAAAAACGACGTCGTAAATAGGTGTTTTTGTGGCCATCCCATCGCAAAAATAGTATTTGTGATGATATTTTTCCCCCGTCGCAAATTGGTTTTTGTTTATATATAAAAAAGGTATTTGCGACGGGCCGTCACAGATATATTATTTGTGATGGGTTTCTGACCCGTTGAAAATGAGAAATTTAAAAAATATTTGCGACGTAGGTATTTGAGATGGACCGTCGCAGAAATTGTTTTTACGACGGGTATTCTTCCCATCGCAAATGTGACAATAAAAAAAATTTACGACGGGACACCCTATCGCAAATACTCCCTTCGCAAATATAAAAAAAATAAAATAATTAAAATAAATAATACAAATAGTATAATATTATATAAAAATAATAATAATATTAATAAAATAAAAAATTTCTATTATTATAATATAAATAAAATAATATATAAACTATAATTATGAAATATTAATATAAAATAATAATAATATAAATATAAATAATATAATATTATATAATAATACAAATATTAATAATTTAAGAAATTAATATAATATTATTATTATTAAATTATGTATATTATAATATTAATAATAAAAAATATATATAATATAATTATGAAATATTAATATAAATAATAATAATAATATTATTATTATTATATTATATAATAATAATACTAATATTAATAATATAAAAATTAATATAATATTATTACTATTAAAATAAACATACATAATTATGAAAAAATAATATTAATATTATTAATATTAATAAAATTATAAAATTATAAAGTTCTCAATATTAATAATAAATATAAAATATTAAAAGTAATATTACTAAAATAAACAGACATTAAAAATAATACTAATAAGTAGTGAAATATTAAAAAAAATAAAAAAAATTAAATCATGCAATATTCATACCAATATGAAAGAGGAATTGTAAATTGTTAATATGACAATAAACTACGAACTGAAATGTTTATTACATGTAAAAAAATCACTGGGGGTGGATAATCTGGAGGACCTGGAGGAGGTGGTGGAGGAAACTCCATCCCTAAACTATGAGTCAGACAATGGATATACTCCATCTGCTCCTGATGTTGCTCCTCATATCGATGCCTCTCCTCATCATACTGCTGATGCACCTGCTCTTGCCATCGATGCATCTCCTCATCGTGCTGCTGATGCATCTGCTCCTGCCCCTGACGCAAATCCTTTATAAGTTGACTCTGAGCACGCAGCTGCTCTTGATATGTGAGGCAGAAGATGATGTCTCTCCACGAGCTCCTCTTGAGCCTGACACCGACATCGCAGTAGTTCCATAATAAGCTGTCGGAGTCAAATAAGTGCCGATACCAACTACTCAGCCCTTTTCGAATCCATACCGGGTCGCCTGCATCCATGTCATCTCATCAAAATGATGGGCACTAGTCTGATCACTTGTCTTGTCTTGACCCTCATCCTGTGTATGAGTGGTCGTGGCCTCATTTGACTCATTAAGATTCAATTATAAATTAAAATAATGAAAATATTATATGCATTTAATTTTCAAACTGAAAAGAAAATAATACTGACCACAATCTGACATTGGATGTCACCTATAATCTCTCCATTAGCCCGACCAGTGTACATCCTCCGATAAATGTCATACACTGTAATACCGGGCTGCTCAGCTTCCTATATGAATATAAAATAAACTGTTTATATTTAAAGTTGTATAAAATATTAAAAAAAAGTACTTACCAGACGATCTATATGCACACTGAATGTACAACTACCAGCTCGATGCGTCACCTCTTGTCTCCCCCGATTCTGTCGTCCCAATGCAGAACTCCTCTGAAACCAACCACCCCGCCAGTGTGTACATAATCCATACTAAACATGAGATGAAATGTACTCTGGTTGGTGGGCTCTACAGGACTCATCAAATTTTGTCACTCCAGATTTCCTCACAGCTGCATTTCTCAAATTATGCAAAAACTGACGGAAACGGTCACGCATAGACACCACCCATGCCGCATGGATAATGGCATGCATGCTCTCGTCGATGGGATACCATAAACCTGAATATAAATTTATTAATATATTAAATTTCAAAATAGATAATATTTAATTACGTACCAGCCAATGATCTAACACTGCGGCCTGCACAACAGTGGGAATCTGATCCCATGTAAGATAGGGATGAGAAAAATAATTGCGCAAGATAGCACACCCAAGTCCAATAGCTATATGCGAAAAACTGTGGAAAAAGAACAAATATTCAAACAATTATAATATAAATAAATATATTTGTTTTGATTCTAACCATCATTTTACTGTGTCAATGTTCATATTCATCATCATCTTCATAGTTTTCAATGTCAATGTCTTCATCTTCCTCATCAACATCATCAATTTCCATATTAGTTTCACATTCATCATCTCTTGTCATTTCAAATTCAGTTGTAACATCATTGACAACATCATCACCATCGTCCCTTAACTATTGGGTGTCATCATCGATATTCACGTCTCTTTGTGAAAAAGATGTGTTTTGAGGAGTGTCCTGAAAAATTTCATTTCCTTGCACTTTAGTGGAACCACATTCAGTTTGAGTAAACTGATTTTCTCGAGATATAACTTTTATTATACTCCACCAATCATCCAACTCTTTTGTAGCAGCACAATATTTTTCATAATAAATTTGATGTGCCTGATGGGCCAATAAAAATGGTTCATTTACTGTATGAAGACTTTTATGTTTAATATCAACAATTCCATGAGTCGGATGAATATGCAAGCCTCTCTTAGTATCCAGCCATCGACATTTAAACATTGTTACATAATTCTGTCCCAAATAACATAGTTCAATAATTTCTTCAAGCATGCCGTAAAAGACAACTTCTATATCTCTATGATGTCATCCCTTCAAACAAACACCACTATTCATTGTTTTCTTTGATTCCCCATATGCACGTGTATGAAAGCGATAACCATTCACCACATATGCATTACAAGATTTAACCATTTTGGATGGTGGGATACTCAATATACGCAATCGACAATCAATCTTATCAGAATGTACAGATACCTGAAAATTTGTAAAACATTTATCACTATTACAAGTAATAAATTGATTTTATATGTATAACCAAAAAAGAATGTACATTACTAGTTTTTGAAACTAGTAGGAATTTTTTTTTTCCGACTTTCTTCTAGGCTAGCTACTGTAATTTGTGTAAATTGTTTCTTGATATGGTCATCATATAACCTACAAATACAATATGATTAATTTACTATAACGGAATCTATAGAATAAGGGATAGGAGAACTCAGTGTACAATTGGTGAAATTTCTTCACATTTGAGTAGAACATATGTATGAGCTCTATGGTGTTCATCATATGAAATCCGTCTATCATGAACTCCACCAAAGCCAAGTTCGGGCTGATTGACAACTGATAATTGATTGTTCATATCATGATCAACATTCCCCTATTTCTAGCCCATGCGGTTAAATTTTTCGGGAAATTCAGTTTCAAAATAATGAGTGCAGAATAAAGAAATTTCCTCTTACAAATAAGCTTCAGCAATTGAGCCTTCAACTGATGCTTTGTTACGAAATTTTTTCTTCAATTTCTGCATGCATCTCTCAAATGGGTACATCCATCGAAACTGAACTGGACCTCAACATTTTTTCTCATGTGGAAAATGTAATATCAAATGTTCCATTGAGTCAACAAAAGTCGGCGAAAATATTTTTTCCAGATTGCATATAATTACAACAACAGCTTCTTCTAGTTTTCTTATTGTATCGTAGTCTGTTGTCGCCACACACATGTCTCGGAAAAAATATGATATATCTGTTATCGAATCCAAAATCATAGAATTCAACAAACCTCTTAATCCAGTAGGTATAAGTCTTTCCATTATAATATGACAGTCATGACATTTTAATCTGGTAATATGAGTATTTTTAACACATCTTCCCAAGTTGGAAGCATAGCCATCTGGAAGTATCAAATTTGAAATCCACTGACAAAATAATAAGTGACTCTCTTTGGTCAGTGTATAAGCTACTTTTGACATCATTAAGCTCCGTGATCTGATATTTTCAAACAATTCAAGTTCCGGTCGCCTTCAAATTTGGGAATGATCTAATCGTTCCTTTACATTATCTTTGGTTTCACCCGGTTTATCCAAAACAATATGAAATAAATTATCAAAATAGTTCTTCTCAATATGCATGACATCCAACATGTATCAGACTAACAAATCAGACCAATATGGCATATTCTAAAAAATGATCTGTTTTTTCCAATTGTTTTCTTTCCTAAAGCCATGATTTTTTTGTTGGTTTATCGTCAGTCCATAAGTGATGGAAGGTAATGAAAATACAACTAATTGTAACTATGAACCTGAGATCATTTTTGGATGTTCATCTCTTTCAATTCTTCCTTTTCTGTAATGAAATTTATTCCTTTGAAAATGATGATTGATTGGAAGAAATCTGTGATGACAGTAAAAACTAACAAGGTTTTTTTCCATTCATGAGCATAAATTCTTTGTTGTCTCCCATACAGTAAGGAAGTGATTTTGGACCATTTGTACTCCATCCAGATAACATGCCATTTTCCGGGAAGTCAATAATTTTCCACATTAAAGAATCTTTGATTACAAAATTCGTTTTCATAGCAGCATCATATGTTCCAACACCATGACTCCACAATAAATTTAATTCATCAATCAATGGTTTCAAATAAACATCAATATTCATTTTCAGATGTCCTGGGATTAATAATGTCAAAAATATATAAGGCTCTTTTATCAACATCCATGAAGGAAAATTGTACGGAGTTATAAAGACATGCCAACATGAATACTGACTACCATAAGATCCAAATGGACAAAAATCGTCAGTAGAAAGACCCAATCGCACGTTCCGGGATTCTTAAGCAAAAGACGGATGCACTTGATCAAAATGATTCCATGAATCACCATCAGATGAATGAATCAAAATTTTACCATTTGAAATATTGGTTTTGTTCCATGACATCATTGTTGCTGTTATCTTATACATAAATAAATGCTTAAACTTGGGTGTAAGCGGGAAATATCTCAACTGTTTTACAAAAATCAATCTAGACTTCCCTGATTGAGCTTCTTTATACCTCGATTTACCACATGTGGGAAAGCTATCCAATGACTCATTTTCACCAGAATATAAGATGCAATCATTTGAACATGCATGGATCTTCTAATAACTAAGGCCTAGATTACAAACCAGTCTCTTGCTCTCATAATAATTAGTAGGCATCACATTTCCTTCAGGTAACAGTGCATTAACCAAAGAAAATATCTGATCAAAAAAATTATTTTACATTCCATTATCTGATTTAATAGCCATAAATTCTACAACGGCTTTTAATTTTCTTATCTTGCAACCAGGATATAATGCATCATCAGTAGACCTGAACAACTCAGCAAATTCAGATGGTGCCAACTCGGGAGGTAAATCAACATCATCCTCGATTTCAGTTTGTTGAACGGATGACCTTGCAACATCATGTACTAAATTCTGAAACTGTGATGGATCTGGAATCAAATTATTAGTATCTTCTCTGGAACTACGTTCACCATGTTGATACCAAAAAATATAATTTGATTGAAAACCATAACGCAAGAGATGTTGCCCAACGATGTCAATTGTCTCAAACGTTCTCAGAGCACATTTTTTACAAGGATACTTAATTTTTCCTTCTGAAACAAATTCCGAGTTTGATGATGCAAATAATAAGAAAGCTTCAACACCATCAACATAAACAGGATATAAACTAGAACCGTTTCGATTTCTGCACTTATTTATCCAAGCACAATCGTCTAAAAATTATTGATGTCGATTTACTTGTTCCATATTCATATATATGTTTCTACAAAATTTAAAATTATTAATGTTGTTAAATAATTTGATATAAGAAAAACAATATCCTAAAAATAGAAGATACATAATTATATTAATTTCTTAGTAATTACCAATAATTATAGGCGATAGAGATAGTTTTTAATCATCCCCACTAATTATTATTAATTTAGCAATACTTACCAATACTTGGAAAAATGAAATATGCTTGAATAATGAAATAAAATTTTGTAATAATTGTTGTGGAGATTATATTACTAATTATTCTTATTTGTTTCCAGCGGATTGGCATAAGCTCTTTTTCCTGACGACTCATCTCCTTTCAAGGAGATGAGTCATGAGGGAAAAGAGCCTCTTCTGTCTGACAGGTCATCTCTTTTTAACTTTCTCACGACTAAAATCATTATGAAAAACGTGCTCTAACATACATAAGATCAAAATTTTCCTACTGATTTCAGTGGGTGAATGTAGCAAAGATATGAAATGTTGAACAAAAGGTAGCTGCCAATCTGCTGAAAATTGTGCCAATTTATAACCATGTACTCGAATTTATTTTATTTTTGATTAATTATTACTAATTATTACTAATTATTACAATTCTCAATATTTCCAACAGATTTTTCTCCATTCTTAACATGTTCAAATCTTAAAGGGTCATCAATTTTCAGTTTATGCCCAACAAAAAGTTTGCGTCAGCCATATCCAATGTAAACTCTATAATTGTCCTTACATGATTGATCACCTCGCAAGTAGTGTTTCAATAGGACGACACAAGTAATGTTTCTCTTGTCTTTAATAATCATTTCACATGACCCTTTACATAGAACATTCTTCCTTGAAAAATTAAGTAAAATTCTGTATCTTTCCCTTAATTTTTCAAGAATGAATGGTCTTTGTAATAAGTCATGTTATATGATTCTTATAGATGAGAAAGACATGACTTGGGTTGTCCAATTAAAATGCTACTTGCGAGGTGATCAACCAAGAAAGAAAAATTATAGAGTTTACATTGGACATGGTTGACGCAAACTTTTTATTGAGCTTGACCTGAAAATTGGCGACCCTTTAAATTTGAACAAGTTAAGAATAGATCAAAACATGTTTAATTGTAATATTTTATAAATATTTTATATTTTTAATATATTTTTATATAAATATTAAACAAATAATAATAAAATAATTATATAATTAGTATTATTTAATTATTAATATTAGAGTAATATAATATTTTATATTATGTTACTATTTATGTTACTAATTATATAACTAATTATGTTACTGATTTGTAATACAATGATATGCATATAGGACGGGTGGTTAATCATTCATTGAATAGAAAAACAAACGTGATTGACCTCTCATCTACCTCAATTTTCTTTTTATTCTTGTGTTGAGGTTGACAGGAATCTTCTACCTCCACATGTAATATTTTCTTTTATTGTCAAAATTATAAACCTCCTCACCCTTATGCTGGCCAGGAGGTTTATAATTTTTACAGTAAAAGAAAATATTACATGTGGATTCAGAAGTTTCCTATCAAGCCTCAACACAAAAATGAAAAGAAAATTGAGGTAGATGAGTGGTCAATCACAATTACTAATTTTCCTAATTATTTTTAACTGTTTCTTAATTATTTTACTTTTAACTATTTCATAATTATTTTATTTTTAAAATTTTCCAAATTATTTTATTTTTAACTGTTTCCTAATTATTTTAATTTTAATAGTTTCCTAATTATTTTATTTTTAACTATTTATTAATTATTTTATTTTTAACTGTTTCCTAATTATTTTATTTTTAACTGTTTTCTAATTATTTAATTTTTAACTGTTTCCTAATTTATTTATTTTTAACTGTTTCCTAATTATTTTATTTTTAGCTATTTCTTAATTATTTTAATTTTAAATATTTCTTAATTATTATATTTTTAACTTTTTTTTAATTATTTTATTTTTAACTATTTCCTAATTATTTTTAACTATTTCCTAATTATTTTTAACTACTTCTTAATTATTTTTAACTGTTTCCTAATTAGTTTTAATTGTTTTTTAATTATTTTTAATTGTTTCCTGATTATTTTTAACTGTTTCCTAATTATTTTTAATTGTTTTGTAATTATTTTTAATTGTTTCCTAATTATTTTTAATTGTTTGTTTCCTAATTATTTTTAATTGTTTTGTAATTATGTTTATTTGTTTCATAATTATTTTTATTTGTTTCTTAATTATTTTTAATTGTTTCTTAATTATTTTTAATTTTTTCCTAATTATTTATAATTGTTTTCTAATTATTTTTAATTGTTTCCTAATTATTTTTAATTGTTTCCTAATTATTTTATTTTTAATTGATTATTTTTAATTGTTTCCTTATTATTTTTAATTGTTTATTTTTAATTGTTTCCTAATTATTTTTAATTTTTTATTATTAATTGTTTCCTAATTTTTTCAATTGTTTCCTAATTATTTTAATAATTCTAATTATTTCTTAATTATTTGATAATTATATAATTATTCCTAATTAAATATAACTATTTCTAATAATTTCCAGTTAAATATATTTATTTCTAATTATTACCAAAACAACCTCTGGGAGTGTTGAACCAAGAGTGCAGCAGGGCCCGTTATCGTGTACCAGGTTACCCCAAGTCAAGCTCGAAACACCTTGTCAGAGTTTTCACCCCTAGGTACATATGTGCCAGAGCTGCCTCTACTTGTTTGTATCTAGACAAGTATTATTTGGTACAACCACTTAATCGAATCATACTATATAGCTACAAAGAATTCTATTAAAAAAATTTAAAATTAACAATTAAAAATAATTTAACAATTAAAAAAATATATATTCCTTCGATATTTTGAAGCAGTTTGTGCCTCCTAACTCTTTCTCTCCTCTTCTCGTAAGGTAAAATTAAAATGATAGAAATTTTCTACTTAGAAATGGGTGTTAAAGAGAGAGAGGAAGAGAGATCTGAATGATTTGAAAAAAATGGATGGGGGTATATATAGGATAGAATATTTGCGACGGTATCCCGTCGCGAATATCTTCGCCCGCATTAATTACGGGCAGCGGTTAAAAGGGTTTTTGTGATAGGCCCGTCGCAAATAGCTACCTACCGATATACTATTAGTTACGGGAAGATATCCCCGTCGCAAATTCCTATTTACCACCACTGGTATTTGGAACGGGGCCCGTCGCAAATACCTTTGCCCGCATTTATTACGGTCTGCGGTTAAAAGGGTTTTTTCGACAGGCCCTTCGCAAATAGTTGCCTGCTGACATACTATTTGCAACAGGTGGATATCCCCGTCACAAATTCTTATTTTCTGCCGCCGGTATTGGCGACGAGCCCCGTCGCAAATAACACCTGCTTCTTTTTTGGGGATGGGACAATTACCCTTCGCAAATAGTATATACCACCGCAGGGTAGTTGTGACGGGTAGAAGGCGACCGTAGACAATAGGCTTCCCACATTTTGGTGCTCAAACTGTGCCATTTCTATTGTGATGGGTCCTGTATCACCGTCGCAAATAACTGACCATTAGTGATGGGAATATATTCCCGTTGCGAATCTGCTTTTTGTCGTAGTTTTTGCGACAAGAATAAAGCCCGTCGCAAATATCCCGTCGCAATAATATGTTTTTCCCGTAGTGATATAACATATAGATATGTTTGTGAATATATTAATTTTTCCATAAGAGAGAATAGAATACATTCAAATATAGATATATCAACCTTGGTGTATTCATTACAACCACCAACTATGGATATTCCGTCCTCCAGGTAAAATCAAAACAGAATCTGGTCAACAAAAAATATAAAAACCTGTTATAGAGAGAATATAAAAAGAGAATAGTTTCAGTGTAGTACTTTTTGGTGGTAATGGAATTTTTAGGAAAATAAGGTTGGAAACTAGAAATTGAAACATCACATACTATTGACAAAAATAGGTAAGGTTATTTTAAACTAGATTTGAATGAAATTGAACCTAAAATACCTAAAATGGAGGAGATGTACTAATCCAATAAGTTCATTGAAATGTTTTAACTATTTAATGTTGCTACATGTTAAATCTGTTAACAAATGTATGAATCATTATATGAAAACATTAATCTATTTTCCCACAGCAGTTAAACAAATTAAAATAACTTCTTAACCTAAGACGTGACTTCCACTCCACATTAGTGTTTCAAATCAAAACAATTGGGATGATCCCTATGAACAGATTGATAAATGTGAATTTTTTATTCAAGGACTACATGATACACTAACAAATCAAATATAGAGGAAATGTAAAAAACACATTTCACAGATGGTTCTAAATTCTTTGCATTTCGTGCTTTCACCTTATATCATTCATATACAACTTTTTGGAGCTCTAAGCAACCCATTGATTAAAACACACTATTTTACCTACCAAAAAACAATTCCAACATTAGTTTGAGCTCTTAAACACTGAAATTAATTGAGGGGAAGCAATATGACCTCTTACTATTCATCAAAAACTGGCATTGCTCCATGATTTCTCTTATAGAACAACTTCATTGGTATAATATAGGAAATCAAGGTTGATCGATGTGGTTTTGTAATGAAGGGCTCCCGCAGCACAACACCAGAAGAATAACCCCATGATATCGCTCAAAATGGTGGTATTTGAGGAATAATATACCAAAATTTTCATGGAAAATATAGAGGGATTTCAATTCACAAATCTCAAAAGAATGGAAAAAATAAACACGATTCGAAACTCAAATGAATCTACATTTTCACATAATGAATGTTGCCAAACTCCCAAAATAAAGTGAATTTCATACAGAATATTGAAAAAATATGATTACTGTTTTCATCAAATAAAATATTAAAGGAGAATCAGAGAGAAACCAAAAGCAAGAACATCACGGTGGTGTAGTTCTGTGGGAACCTGCAGTGGGGTCACTATATCGGCATGGTTCTACGAAAACCCTCGTTTGAGATGACGAGAAGGAGGAGAAATCCAGGGAACAGGCATAGGGGATGAATAGTATGAAATTGAATGCGTGCCTTCAAAAGAATATGTGAACATGTAGATGTAGGTAGAACCTGACCGACGATGATGAAGCTTACAAATGATTCGAGTTTAGAAGATAAAGGTATAAAATGAACATTGAAGTGATATGTGAGAAATAATAGTGGAAGATACATGAATTAAAGGGAAGTCGATCGGAAACCGTAATGAACCATGGTTGATACCTTTGGATTTTTCGAGTTATTCAAGCTACACGGTGGTAAATTTAATCTCTTCGAGGGTTGGAAGGGAGCGGGGGGCTGATCCTGGAGGAAATTCGCATGAGCAGCGCTGCATAGATGGGACCCTAAAGAGGAGGTTGTGGGATTATGAAATTGAAGGTGCTCAGAGGGAAGAATTGGAGGATTGGATATAAATCGGGACTGGTATAATGACGTCAGTTCTAGTATTTAGAAACCCTACCTCGAGCAGAGCTAGTTCACGAGCGGGGAATCAGAACCCTAACATGGAGTGAAAACACAATGACCCACGCAGGGGAACATGATTTCAGCTGCAGGAGGGACATAATGGATATGCGAGTTTCTAATTTGGAGGCGATGTGGACCATTTTTAGGGAGACACGTTGGTATGGAGAATCCATGTTTAGTATATATAATAGATATTATTTGAAAATTACACATAAACCATTAATTTATTCGTTAATGTTTATATTTTTAATCATAAATTTATAATTACAAATACCCTCAAACTTATTAAATACAATAAAATTTTTATCTAATATTTAAAATCCATCTTTTATATTTAATTTATATTTGTTGTGATGATTAATATTTAACATCAGTGTATAAAAACTAGTTTTCAGGATAAAATATTACATAATTTTTTAAAAAAATTAACTAATGTATTCTAAATTATACAATTTATTTGAAAGAATTTTATTATATATATATATATATATTCAATGAAAAAGTATTCAAAAACTTCTAACCCTACATATATCATTAATGAAATATAAAAATCACATTCACTGATTTTTAATTTACTAAGGGTATAAAATAAATTTCATTCCATTCTAAAGACATTAATATTTAGGTTATAGTGAATATAATGAATATTTATTTACTCTGATAAACTAATGGGTTTTAGATGAGTATGATAAACAATATAGAACAGATAATAACCAGATACTCATTTGTAGACTATTCTATTGATTATCATAAAGTATTCTATCAATAAATTATTTTAAATTCTATATTATAAATTCTATTATTTCATTCACATGTAGTGGTTCCTTCATCATAACACCTTGGTATCAAGTACTATCTTCATGGACATGCTAGATTTCTATATAGTTATTTCACTCCTTTTGGATCCCATTAATCTCAGTACATAATTATATGATTTTATAGAATAGTTGGAAAACAACAAGTGATAGGTGATGTAATCTAAACTGGTACCATTAATGTTTTAGAAATGGCATGTTTTAACAAATTCCATGAACTCATTGAAGATTACATATTTTTCATCTATCGAATTGAAAAAATTATATTAGATTTGAGGAATCAAATAGATACATAAATCCCATCCTATAGAGGGATAAATTTGATAAAGTTTTCATAATATGATGGTTAGTTAAAGGTTCATCAATAACATGCACCATCTGCAGAGAAAAACACTATCATATCATATATAATATTCAATAATATTCCTCAGAATATGTCTTAGATGGATTTCATGATAAGTCATTATCCCCAATCTCGAATTTAATAACTCATCGACCATGTGTATATAAACCCAATGAGATGAAGGAACCCCTTTTGTTTGGTTAAATTTCCCATTTTCATCATGATTACAGTCCCATTGGCTGAAACAACTAGTTCATAAGAAGGTTGTGGTATTGATAAATCTTGTGATTACCTATATGAGAATGATCATGATTTCTGTCTTTGATCAATGGTGATCCTTAAATTTCAACACTTATTATAATATACTCCCACAACATAGACTGAGATTGAAAATTTCCCTATCTTTTCTCCAAAATGTCAGGATATTTGATCCTCCTCTACACCTGATACAATTGGGGAAGGAGAGAATATGAAAAATTCCCTTGATTATGATACCCATGTATTTCTACCCTCATGGTCATGTTATTGCATTTCATCATCTAAAAAATAATATAATTTTATCCCATAATATTTTAAACCTAAAAAAATACCATTATCTCCCACTTCCACGAAAATAAATTCCAAAAAAAAATTAATGAACACTTCAAAGCACATATATGTTACCATAAAATATTTCAGGAATCTATATCTACTGCCATTGATGAACTTATACGAGTGAATATATGTACAATAGGAGATTCTTCACCACATTTTAAACTTACAATTTGGATCTCAAAGAACAATATACATATATATAAATAATAAAATAACATTATACTCCAATTACATCGAATTATATCACAAATCCATGACATGATCATAATGTGGAAAACAGTCATTTATGGAAATATAATGATCACCATAGTAATAATTAGTAATCCAAGACTATTAATTTTAATAATTCTTATAAAATTGGAGTCGAATCCCATAAGATCATCAAATCCAACTCCATTTATGAGGTTCAATACGAGAAATTTCATTCTAATATTTTATCTATTAAAGAAAATATGAAGAATATTAGACTTAATATCAACAATATGGTTTTGGACCACAATTATCTATTGGGTGAATACCCACTTCCTAACATTGAAATGTCAATCAATGAATTTTTTAGCTTCTTGTACCTCTCCATCATGGGTATATGTTTTGTATATAACCATATTCACATGGCTCAAATATATTATTAGGAATCAAATTTTAGGTATCATAAATTGGTATATTAATGGTGAGTAATTCCCATTATCTTGATGAATTATTGTTCAATATATCAATGTTCCACATAACGTATCTTTAATCACATTTCAGGGAAGAAAATGGATCTCTATGTTGAATATATAGGGTTAAATATAAGTAGTGTTGTAATCATATTTCAAAAATTCAAATATTTTTCTAACAAACAGAAACAATAAAACCTAACGATGAACCCTTAAAATTAAAATTTCTAGTAAAATTATAAATGTTTCATGAATTTAAGGTACAAATTCCTGATATTTAGAATGACCATGAAAAAAACCAACAAAATAATTATCATTCTACCAATTGAAGACCTACAAGAGTTGAGAGAGATTTAGAGTTTTCTCACATACATCAGATTCTCTATAGAGAACCTTTAAGAAATTTTTATACCCCTTTACCATGCATAGAAAAAGTTGAGTTACTATTAGTGTGATATAGATTATTAAGAATATTTTGAAAATGTAAAAATATGTTAATTTATCCCCCAATTGTGGATACTAAAATTCATTGATGATCTAATCAATCTATATCATGAATCACTAGATAGGTCCCATGGTGTCTTCCTCATATTGGAAAATTATATTTTATTAGGAGAATAGTTTCTATTATCCTCATATAATATATCTAGAAACTAAAACTCTATATTATTTTATTGAGTTTATTTGTGTTACATTGATTTCTAATGTATATAAAATGAGATATTTAATCAATATCTAAGAGTCCGCTTGGTATGTTATTATTTTCTTACATGAATATATCATTAATAATTCTATGTTGATAGGAAAAATATCAAGACATGAAGTCATTATCTAAATGTTTGATAATTAATTAATAACATACAAATTAGATAAATAAGAAAATTGGTAGTTTTTTTTTCAAGGAAGATCTTACCACTAGAATCATTCCCATGGATACTGATTCTCTATATGAAGCTGTATTTTTCAAATATCATGGTTGCTAGAAACATTGTATGTATTTCGATGGTGTTTCTAAAAGAACAATATGATGAAATATGAAAATCATAGTACAAAATAGTTTGTTTTTGGGAATTAATCATGTTTTTTCATTAATGTATACTTCTCTTTGTTACATTATATAATCATTACCTTTCACCAAAAAGGAAGAAGAATATTAGGTTTTAATTATATAATTGGAATGATCTATAATGAAATAAATTCCCTTACTAATTGTAATGGGTGACTACATTTTTATAATCAATAAATATAATGGTAAATATGGAATAATTATTGAGGAACTAATTACCAAGCTTAATTATTTATAATGGATGAAATAATAACTTCAATACATTCTAAAAAGAGTTCATCTCCCAACTTCATGAAAAACCCCATATAAATGTATTATAAAATCAAACCATAGCCCAATAAGATCCAAAATATAATGATATTGTCATTTAAATTTTACAACATAGGGTTTTTCCCATTCATTGGTAGTGATAAAGAAAATATAAATGACACAAACACAACCCCATTATAAACTGAACTAATATCAATCACAAGTTATAATTCCATGGGATGAATGTCTCCCATACTAGACTACCTCTATTAAAAAATTTATATATAAATTCATGAAATAAAATATTATTTAGTGGATAGTAAACATGGTTGATTACAATAACATGGTCTCTTATATTATTTTATGTAAATTAGAATCTGATGGATTCCTCCTCTAGTGAAATGATTCAGGGGAACCCTCTCTATAATGTATGATTTCCATAATGTTTTTTAAGCTCATCGACCAAAAATAAATATATTCTTCCAAAATCAAATGGATTTGATATGTCAGAACATAAATTACATATAAATATTCCCATATCACCTCAAATATACTTTATTTCTAGAAACATTCAAATTTCATCCACCACCCCAGAGATTCTATGTACATGAAAAATATTAATAGTTGTTTTCTAAATAGTGAATAGAATTCATATGGATATATCCCCAATAATAGACAGCTCGATAGACTACATATATACGTCCAAAGTCTACATTTCTAAGTTGAATTAGCTTGTAACATTATATAAATAAATAATATGTCTATAATGAATATTTTAATGTCTAAATTAATTACCATATTTGGTGTCCCCCATACAATATTGAAAAAATAAGGATGAAAATTATTATCTTCTAAATAAAAAATGGTGTGTTTGTAATATAGAATAATTTAAAACAAATAATCCCACAGAAATGTATTTATAAAATGGAAGATATATATAATAAACAAGATTCTATCTAATATACTATACTATATTGTCGATAGATATACGATGTGAATGAAGGAAAAAATCAATATGAATTTTGGGCATGCCACACCATGGAATGTACTACCGTGAAAGAGACCCCGTATTATCTTGTTTTTGGTATATTGGTTGTTCTACCCATTGATTTATTATTCTTTAAAACTACGTTATCATTTGAAATATGATATATTATTTGATTTGTCTCAAAAGTATCATTACAAGATGGACAAACTTAATCAGAAGAAATTTTACACATTATACATCCTGTAAATCCATCTAAACTGACATTTATAAATTTCATTATGGAAAATTATATTTGTTAATTTCTCTATATTGATTTGGTGTATGATGTAATAAATCTAATAAAACAAGGGAGGAATCCATTAATGATCACACCAATATGAGGGGCCTTATAAAATACAGAAGTCTTTCTCGACAAGATTTTACTCCTCCGCCCATTAATGTGTAGTGAATAACACCTCCCATCAAGGATAAAATATTCTAGAAATATATTTCATAATTCTTCATCGGTAAAGTCATGTCACAACATCATGACATTAAATTATGTGGTCAGAGTCATTGTACCATGAAATTATATTGTTAGAAATACATCCTCACTGTAGGAATTTAATATACTTGGCCATCAACCCATCTATATTATAATAAAATTAAAGAATTGTGTATTATCTATAAGAATTTACACTATATATTGAATCATCAATGTCACATTATGTTAAACTATATGAAATATTCCACACAAAAATAACCCATGTACATTGTCATGATTTTGAAATTCCTATATTGAGTTCATTACTACAGTATGAGTCACCCCCAGTTTCCACTCACTACCCTCCTCGAGGAAGACACAAGTGAGCATATAGATTATTGTTTATCACACAAAATTACATAAATAAAAATTATTACAATTAAGGATATTGAATGATTAAGACAAGCCTATAAGAGTTTATACATCTAAGAGTGTCTTACACTATATAAAATAATTCTAATACAATAGTTTCTTACAGATGTTGTAGTTATCATCACAAAATATACTTATGACTATGGATATAAATTCCTAACACGTTATAAATGATATTGATCCATATAGTATATCAATAAAAACAACATGTGACATGATTAATTTAATTCCAAGATATATTTTTACATAGATATTTTTTATTTGGTGTTCATCTAAAAACAATAAATTAAATTATGTGTCCCCTATCCCTATATATGATCATAATATATATAGGGAATTTATTTTCAAAACAAATTTGTAGGATTTCTATTACTTTAGGATATGTATTAGTTCTATGATAACCAATCATATCCCCATAAGATAACTTCAAAAAATAAAATTACTTATACCAACAAAATTTCATGAATCTATTCAATACATATGAATGATCACAAGAACTGTATATAACTAGATAAAAAATTAATTATCCTATTTACACGTAGATTTACATGGGGATCATATTATATATTCATATTTTAAAAAATTAAATTAAAATGTATTATAAACTTTTAATTATCAACATCAGTATAGGAAACAATATCATGTATATCATTATTTGTGACACTACATCTAAAAAATGATTCTCACTATAGAAAGCTTTATCTACATATTGAAAACCATTTGTAATTACATGTGTCTTGATTCTCAGTTTTTCATAGAATTTAGTGATGTTTGAAAATCTTATAAGTGGGACATCTTAAAATACTCATAAAATTGGAACATTTTATTTATATTATTTCTATAAATTCTAAAAATGTAAAGACCCAAAATTTCCATGTAATTTTTTTATAAATATATGGGAATATTACGTGTCAGATAAAATTGGCAGCGGGTGATTCTAAGGTGTGGTGTTTCCAGAATATATTTCTGCACATTTTACTAGTACATTCAGTAAACGAGCGGGCGGGTTTTTGTAACCTTCGAACTGGTGCTCAGAATTGAAATCTAAGGAAACATTTGTACTCACAACACCAGTATTCACTTAAGGTGACCTTCCCCTCGATCGCAGTGGGTTGAGAGTGAATGTTAAATTTTGTGGTTATTCATGAAAGAATGAAATAAAATAACATATTGTTACATTTTATTTTCTTTTGAACCTCCCATTTGAGGTTAGAGAGGTGGGAACCACCGAACCTAAAACCCACAATTGGAATTTTATGGTTGGGACCACCCAAACCCTCCTAATATGAGAAACCTCTTGAACTCCCTATTTAATAAGGGAGGAGAACTTTGGTATCCTTTAATTTAATTATTCCAATACATCACATTTAATGATTCCCATTAAATGATGCTAACTTAATGATGCCAACAATTAAAATGTTAATTCTTATTTTATGTTGTCACCTCATCCTTAGAGAGAGGATTTATGGGTTGGAAAAGGAGAGGGGAGAACATGTGGAAGAGCTTATCCAATGAAGAACTCTTCTCCTTCGATGAATCATCCACCAAACTCCATTGAAGGATCTCCAATGACGAATGATACAATGATCAAGGAAACATTGTCGTCACCGACTTCATATTTTTACTCTCCTCACCGACGTCATTGGAGACGATTTTCTTCAGGATCAACAAACGCTAATTTTTCTCAACTGCGTGCAATCTTCCACTGAACCATCGATTTAGGGGCTTAATTGTGTATGATTATATATTCCCATGTCATTTCCATCTAAATTAAAGAGCACAGACCAACTCTCGATCTAGTTGATATGTGGATGATTTATTTGGCGGGTTTGGGAATAATAATTTTGGGAACTTGTAGGGTTTGACGTTCTTTATTCAATATTTTGTTGAGCCACTTGCCACCTCTCTAATGTGGAGGGTGGGGGACAAAACAAAATGGAACGACCCCTCCTCTGTTCTTCTTGAATGGTGTGTTCTTCATGATGAAAAAATGTGCTCTATTCCACGGCGATGAACAGATGTGGTGGCCGACACACCACCTACAGCGAGGAAGGTGACGACCCCTCAGCTCCTCACCGCCCTGCGGCCACCACGCCACCCCGCGACATATGCCATCCTACAGATACATCCACCCTGTGGCATCCGCCGCCTGCGGCCTCAGCCCTCCGTGTCCACCGCCACCCCATGGAATCGTGTCGCCAATAGACTCGTCATCCCTCAGTCTTTCTTCCCCGTAGTCCTCCATGGCCCCACGGCCTCACCGCTCGCAGCACTATGCTTCTCTTGCAGCCTCACCTCCCGACATCCCTCCATGGCCCTACGGCCCTCTGCGCCGCCCCGCGGCTTCACCGCCTCATGGCCCTCTACACCGCCCATGTTCTTCGTGGCCCTTGAAGCCCCTACCCCACCCCTCTCCGCCCAGGTCGTTCCACACAACGGAGGTTAGACCACCGAACATGGGCCAGGAAGGACCCAGCGGGCCGGGTCAGACCCAGTGGGTTGGGCCTGGTCAACCCGAATTGGGTCGGCCCGACTAGGTCGGATCGGAACCGGACCCACTTCACCCCTTTTCGCTCTTTTGGCCATATCATTGGCACCATGTGTCTGTTTGACAAACTGTAAATGACACTGTAAACATTTGAGTGAGATGGTCCCTTTGGTATACACCACTAGAGTTTTGGATAAAGTAGTAGTACAGTTGGGTTGGATCGAGCACAATTTGAACTGGGCCCTCATGACTAAAAGGCAAAAAATTCGCAGACTAGGTATCAGATTGATGCAACATCTATTGTGTTGATACCCCCTATGATGTGGCAGTCCTTTGGGATTCTTCTTCGCCGTACTACGTGGCAGTTGGTGTATCGACTAGTGTCTTTAAAAGCGAACCCTCCAGGAGATTAGAAAGCCTATTTTCGGAACCCAGTAGTTGGCTGTGACCTGAAGATTGAATAACGATTCTGTGTGGGTCAGCACCTAGTGATCTTGTGTGGGTCACCACTGACCGATCCTGTGTGGGTCAGCACTGAGCGATCCAGTGTGGGTCAGCACCGTGTGATCCTGTGTGGGTCAACACCTAGCGATCTTATGTTGGTCAACATCTAGTTATCCTATGTAGGTAAACAAGTGTGCCTCATAACAAAGTAATACGATTCAGTAGTTACATATAATCATCACTACTACTTTACCTATGTTATACCTGATGTGAGCTGAGTTTGTACATGATCAGTACTTTACTTTGTGGAAATAATTTGGTGGTATTCTTCTATGTGGCATACCTAAGTTGTACGTAGCATCATGGTACTCCTTCTTTTATGAAAAAATTGAGCTTTAGGATTTTGATTTGGTGTCTTTGTTTCCTCATGATGGATATGTGTATACTTGATATATTAGGTATATGTATGGCCATATACCTAAGTTGAGTTTTTAGTTGATTTCATGACTTTTGGTTTATAATTTGTGGATTTTTTGAGAACATGAGGGTCTCGCTGTCCCTACTGAGTAAGGTTATACTCATCACTGCACGGGCTATGTTTGAACATTGTTCGGTTTGGTGTAGATGATGGATATCGTTGATCAAGGCCGAGGGTACCAGGACTAGACGGAGACAGAAGGTGGAGCATACGGCATGTAAGTACACAGAGGAGACAGGAGGACGCGGAGTGCTAAAGAGGCAATCTGTACCTACCCTTCAGATGGGAACTTCGTAGGATGAACCAGTAGCTTCTTTCTTTTTTCTTTAGTTGTATTTTTTTCATTTGTACTTATACCTTTACATTTGGGCTTGTATTCCGACCCCTTTTTACTTTCAACACTCTTTTCCATATACAGTTGACTTATGTTTGTATATTTTTGTGTGCTTGGATACTTGTGTTATTGGTTATAAAGGAAATTCCTTCCTGGTTATACGGAATACACTCTTCGGTGCTAGTTACCAGCGCCTGGCCTTTGGAAGGTGGGCTTGGGGTAGTCATGGAATGGGCCCTGAGGGACAGGTTGTGATAAATTGGTATTAGAGGAGTTCGTTCTACCATAGAACACAGGACATTGATATTTTTTTTAATAGAAATAGTGTTAAGTGTAGGGATTGTGTTTATCAGTTTATTGAATCTAGTGTTGGTGTAGTTGCTGATGTATACATTCACCAGGACACTGAATTCTGATTTTTGACTCAGTGCATGAAGACACTAATTGCGTGTGTGTTTTGAAAAGTTTTATTTTTGTGATCTCTTTGATTCAGCTCACTAGGTTTAACTTTTTTTCCGTGGCGCATCTATTTATTTTCAAGATTCCTCCACGCAGACATCAAGCTAGGGTTCTTGGTATTGTACGCATTGATAACCCACCGAGTGACATGTCCTCGGTGTAGAGCCCTCTTCCGGTAGAGGCACCAGCGGAGGAACCAGTGGTTCAATTACCCATTGGGCCACTGATTCCACCGGCCCCAGCTGTAGACGGTGTCTGCCGCTTGATCACGTGGCATGAGTTCCAGCAGCCGAGGCCACCCAGGTTCCGGGGAGAGACAGATCCATAGGCAACTGTGGATTGGCTGGAGGCCATGGTGAGAGTCTTCCGACGAGTAGGGACACCATCCGATCTCATGGTGATCCTTTCCACCAGTCTTCTATAGGAAGCATACTAATGTCACAGAGGTCCAAGAGGACTATACCTATAGGTGGACGACTGTGGGATTAAGGTTCAGTTGTGTGGGGCACTCAAGGCAGATCTAGTCATGCCAGGAGTGGGCAGTGTTTCACATGTGGCAGGTAGGTATACATGGATCATGACTGTCTTACCCACCATATAGATGAGCAGCTGATGGTCTAAGGACCACCCAGGTAGATATAGAAGTTTGACCAAGGAGGTCTACAGGGAGCAAGATGATGTGGAAGAGGATCTGGCCTTGAAAATGGCGATGGGCGACGACTAATGATGTTACCGCCACCACCACTAGGAGGTCCACTCCAACCGCAGGGAGCAGGAGGACAGAGGAGAACTCACCTCCAAGCAGCTGAGGCATACGATCATGATGCTCTAGAGATGATATGAGGTATGATCTTTTTCTACTCCACTATAGATGCAGTACTTATAGACACTGGTTCCAATCATTCTCTTAGTGCCACTTCCCTCATTCAGAGCATCAAGATTCTGATGGAGCCGTTGGAACGATCCTTACGACTATAGTCTCCTACAGGAGCGAATTTGAAGCTTAAGCACTAGTTTCGGTAGTGATAGATTACTCTAGGAGGCGAGAGATTCGGCTGGGATCTCCTAGTAGCGGCGTTGATTCATTACAACGCCATCTTGGGTATGGACTGGTTATCTACAGTCTATGGTCAGATTGACTATAATGGGCGCAATGTGCGGTCTGTCCACACGGATGGGACCAATTTTACCTTCACCGGTGATAAGGGAGCCTTTGCAGCATAGGATGGACTTATCCAGAGGAGGGTGCAGTCGATCACTCATCAGATGGCTAACCATACCCTCGGCGTAGTTGATGTAGAGAGTCCGAGTTATCCTATAGTGGTGGACCAGCACGCAGATGTCTTCCCTGATGATTTTTCTGGTCTAACTCTTAAAATAGATGTGGAATTTTACATCTACATGTACCCTAGGATTGAAACCATATCTACAACAGCATATCAGATGGTTCATGTGGTGTTTTGTGAGCTACGGGTACAACTAAAGGACTTGTAGGGGTAGTGATTCATTCAGCCCAGTGTTTCTCCTTGGGAAGCCCTGATTTTGTTCACCAAGAAGGTAGAAGTGAGTTTGAGGATTTGTGTTGACTATTGAGGCCTGAACCAGGTGACCGTGAAGAACAGGTACCCACTTCTGAGGATTGAAAACCTCTTTGATCAGCTAATGGGAGAACGATAGTTCTTGAAAATAGTCCTCATATCAGTTTATCACTAGCTCTGAGTGCGAGATGAGGATGTGTTGAATTTGGATTTCAGATGATGGTATGACCATTACGAGTTCTTTTTTATTCCATTCGGCATGACCAAAACTCCAACAGTGTTCACGGGACATTGAACAGGATCATTCAACCATACCTTGATCGGTTAGTAGTAGTCTTCATCGATGACATTCTGATCAACTTAGATACTGACTAAGATCATGCCTATCATTTGTAGTTAGTACTGGACACACTCTGAGAGCACCACATTTACAGTATCCTGTCGAAGTGCTAGTTTTGGATCTGGGAGGTTTACTTTCTAGTACACATCATCTCAGAGGTTGGTGTTGCATTTGATCCTGGGAAGATTGAGGCGGTACTTATTGTGAGCCACCAAGGAGTGTGACGGAGATACGGAGTTTCCTAGGTTTGGCTGGATACTACAGGAGATTTGTTCTAGATTTCTCCAGAGTTGCAGCACCTTTATAAGAATTGAAGAAGGGGAAACCCTTCGTGTGGTTAGAGAGATTCCATGGGAGTTTTCAGGAGATGTGGTAGAGTCTGGCTAGTGCCCCTATCATGATGCTTCCATAGGATGGCATAGGGTACATAGTCTACTGCAATGCATCAAGGGATGAACATGGATGTGTCCTGATGCAGGAGTGAGTAGTGATCGCATTTGGTTCTTTACAGTTGATACAACATGAATAGAACAACCCAACCCATGAACTGGAGTTAGATATCGTGGTCTTCACCTTGAAGATGTGGCGATATTACTTGATTGGTGAGAATTTTATAGTCTACTCGGATCACAATAGTATCATGTATATCTTTTCTCTGAAAGACCTCAACCTAATAAAATGACGTTGGCTTGAGTTCCTCCAAGACTATGACTTTTAGATAGTGTATAATCCTCAGAAGGGGAATGTTGTAGTCAATGCACTTAGTAGGAGGTCTGGTATATAGCTACTAGGTGAGGAGACATAGCATTTGGCCACATTGCAGATATCCTTTGTGGAACGTGAGGGAGTAGCTTTAATTCAGACTCTTACAGTCACTCCCCCACATCTTCAGTGAGTCAGGGAGGCGTAATGCGAAGACACTGACTACAAGACTTGACGAGCTCAGATATCCACAGGATAGGCACCTGATGGATTTTTGGATGGTGGGAAGCACATCATTCTTTTCAAAGGATGTACCACAGTACCTTTGTAACTTTGGTAGGAAGTGACGATGGAGTTCCACACATCACCTCTAGTGGTACATCTAAGAGTGGTGATGATGTACCACGATCTCTGACGACAGCATTGGTGGTCGGGAATGAAAAAAGTAGTAACATAGTTTATCTCTCGGTACCTCACTTATTGGAAAGTGAAGGCAGAGCATCAGGTACCAACAGACATGGTTCAGTATTTGGAGGTCCCATAGTGGATGTGGGATGGGATATACACAGACTTCATGACCGGACATCCAGATACATCTCGGGTTCATGACTCTATTTGGGTGATCATCGACCGACTCACCAAGTTGGCCCAATTCCTACCGATCAGAGAGCAAGGTTTAACAGAGATCTTGGGACACCACTATGTGCAATAGATTGTGTAGTTACATGGAGTACCATCGATGATTGTCTCTGATTATGATGCAAATTTTACTTCCCACCTATGGAAGGGGTTGCAGGTTGATTTCAGGATGAAGCTTTGTTTGAGCACCATCTTCCAACCTCAGACAGATAGTTAGACTGACCAGACCATTCAGACCCTCGATGAAATGTTGCGGGCTTGTGTCCTCAACTTAGGTCACAACTGAGAGGATCTATTTCATTTGGTGAAGTTTTCATACAACAAAAACTATCACTCTACCATTGGGATGGAACTTTTTGAGGCATTGTATGGGCGGCCTTTCTGATCACCTTTGTGCTAGACTGACCCAGGGGAGTCATCACTAGTGGGACCAGAGATGGAATGGGCTATGACAGAGAAAGTGCAGATCATCTAAGAGTAGATGAAGACTACATAGAGAAGAGGAGAGTCTTATTCTAATAAGAGATTAAGACCTCTGTAGTTCGAGGATGGCTACCACGTCTTTCTACGGGTCTCATCCCGATGAGGTTTATGGAGATTTGGACAAGGCGAAAAGTTATATCTGAGGTTCATCAGACCATTCCTAGTCCTCTTCAGAGTTGGTGCGGTGGATTACCATTAAAATCTTCCACCTTAGTTGCACTGGGTGCATGACGTCTTCAACATATCCCAGTTGAGGAGATACGTACACAAGCCATCCCATGTCATCTATGACGGCGATCTGGACATTGATGATGGGGTAACATTTTCGAAGGTTTCAGTTGAGATTGAGGATCAACTGGAGAGCACATTAAGTGGGTCATTCTTGGGAAGTATATACCCCTAGGTCACGTTCATTGGTAGTATGGGAATCTCTAGTAGATCACATGGGAGACGGAGGGTCAAATAGGTGCTCAGTACCCATAGTTATTTTCCTAGTTTTTTTTAATGCGTCTTTTAGGGATGCAAATCCTTGAGGTGGGGAGAATTTAAAGACACTAAATTTCCTTTTAATTTTTTCAAATATATGATAATTTTACGAGTCCGTAAAAATTGAAAGCATGTGATTTTGTGGCCTGGTGTGCCTGAAATGAATTTCTGACCTTTTGTTCAGGTATGTTTATTAAACATGCGAATGGGTCTTGGTAACTTTTTAACAAGTGCTCAGAATTGAAAGCTGAGGGAACCGTTGAACTCGTAGTGGTGGTATTCTTTTAAGGAGACCTTCACGTCGATCGCAGTGAGTCGAGATTGAAAGTTAATTTTTGTGCTTATTCATGAAAGAATAAAATAAAATAAAATTGTGTAACATTTTATTTTATTTTAAACCTCCCATGTTAGGTTATAGATTTGGGGACCACGAAACCTATAACAACCAATTTGAATTTATGGTTAGGGACCACCCAAAAAAACCTAATGTGAGAAAAATCTTGAACCTCATCTTTAATGAGGGAGGTGACCATTGGTTTCCTTTAATATAATTATGACAACACAACCCATTTAATGATGCCAATTAAATGATTCCAACTTAATGACGACAACAATTAAAATGTTAAATCATATTTTATTTTTTAACCTCATCCTTTGAGAGAGAATTTTTGGGTTAGAAAATGAGAGGGGAGAACTTGTGGAAGAGCTTCTCCAACAATGAACTCCAATGAAGTACTCTTCTCCTTTGACGAATCATTCCCCAAAGTCTTTCTAAAGATCTCCAACAACAAACAAACCTACGATAAAGGATTTTCCGGCTTCACTAACTTCATATTTTTCATATCCTCACCGATGTCATTGGAGGAGACTTGATTCGGGATTGACAAATACTAGTCCATCTCAATAGTGGGAAATCTTCAACCGAACTATCAAGGTAGGGGTTTAGTTGTGTATGATTATATGTTCTCATGCTCATTCCTATTAAAACAAAGAACTCAGGTCAACTCTCTATCTAGTTGATCCACAGATGATTTCTATTGTCAGATTGGGAATAATCATTGCAGGAGGTGGTAGGGTTTGACATTCTTCATTCAATATTTTGTTGACCTGCTTGCTACTGCTCTAATGCAGAGGGAGCATGACAAACAAACATGGACCGAACCCTCCACTATTCTTCCTGAATCGTGTGTTCTTGGAGATGGAAAAAGGATACTTTTTTCTATGACGACAAATGGATGTGGCGGCCTACACACCGCCAGCCACAAAAAATGCGGCGGCCCCTTGGCTCCTCGCTGCCCCATGGCCACCGCGCCGCAAGCGGCTTCTGTCGCCGATTTCCAACGAATCCCTGTGGCCTCCCTCTGCCTTCGGCCTCTCTGTTCTACAGCCTCGCAGCCTCTACGGCCTCTCCGACATGTGGCCCTCTGCAGCCCTACACCCTCACCGCTCACGACCCTCTTCTCTGCTCGCTGCCTCGCAGCCCCGCGACCCTCCACAGCCCGATGACTTCTCTACTCTGCGACCCCACCACCCTGCGGCCACCACAGCCCTCGTAGCTCCCATGGACTTCGTGGCCACAAAGGCCTCCACACTGCCCCGTGCTACCCCAGCTGGGCCGGACCCAGCGGGTCAGTCCGGGTCGGACCAGACCCAAACCCACTAAGACCCATTTACAATATTTTGGCCATAACTTTGTCACTAGGGATCCATTGACAAACCATCAACGATACTGTAAACCTTGGGCCGAGTCGGTCCATTTTTTATACCCCACTGGAGTTTTGGATAAATTTGGAGTATGTTTGGGATGGATCAAGAAACAATCCAACTGGGCCCTCAAGAATAAAAGTCTAAAAACTCACAGACCATGAATCTGATTGACGCATCATCTATTGAGTTGAGACCCCTATGAAATGGATGTCCTTTTGGATACTTCTTTGTGGAACTTACATGGAGTTGGAGTATCGACTAGAGGCTGGAGGAGCAGACCCTCCTAGAGACGAGAAATCCTAGTATGGGAAACTAGTAGCTGTCTTTGACGTGAATAATTAATAACAATCCTATGTGGGTCAGCACCTAGAGATCCTATGTGGGTGAGCACCGAGTGATACTATGAGGGACAGCACCGAGAGATCTTGTGTGGGTCATCACTGAGTGATCCTATGTGGGTCACCACCTAGAGATCCGGTGTGGGTCAGCACCGATCGATCCTTTGTGGGTCAGCAGCAGTGCCTCATAACAGAGTAATATGATTCAGTAGTTACATCTAATCATCACTACTACTGAACATAATTTATACCTTCTGTGAGATGAGTACGTACCTGAGTAGTACTTTCTTTTATGGTAATGCCTTGGTGGTTTTTTTTGGGTGGTGTACCTGAGTGTGACTTACCTTTGTGGAACTCCTTCCTTTGTGGAACAGTTGAGATTTAGGATTTTGAGTTGGACTCTTTGTTTCCTCATTATTAAGATGGGTATAATTGATAACTTAGGTATATGTATGGAAATATACCTAAGTAGGGTTGTAAGTTGATTTCATTCCTTGTGGTTTACCCTTTGTGGATTTTGTGAGACCATGAGGGTCTCGGGGTCCCTGCTGAATATCATTATACTCACCACTACACATGATATTCCAACACATTGTTATGTTTGGGGTAGATGATGGACAGTGCTAGTCGAGGCTAAGGGTACTAGGGATTAGATGGGGCCCGAAGGTGGAGCATATGGCGTGTTGGTACATAGAGGAGACAGGCGGATGCGGAGTGCGGAGGAGGTGATGTGTACCTACCCTTCCGGTTGGAACCTTGGAGGATGACCCAGTAGATGATTTTCTTTTTATTCTGTTCTATTTTTTGTCAGCTGTACTTGTAACTTTACAGCTAGGCTTGTATTCCATCACCTTTTTACATTCAACAATATTTTTTCTATATAGTTGACGTGTGTTTCTATCTTGTTGTGTGATTGGTTGATTGTGTTTACATGTTATAAAAGAAATGAATTCCCAGTTATACGGAATATTTCTTTTGGTGCTAGTCACTAGCCCCTGGCATATGGAAGGTGGGCTTGGGGTAGTCACGGCACGGGCCCCAAGGGACGGGTTGTGAAAAAAATTAGGTCAATGATCCCTAATTTTGTGCAGAAAAGAAATAGTGAAAAAAGAAAACAATATTTCAACCAAGATGTATTCCAATAAATGACACCCCATGTATTTCGTTCCACATGACATTAAACTGTTTGGAGTTGTCCATTTTTTATGATTCTATACTATATGGGAGGGTCTATTTAATATTACTCGGATTAAAAAATTCCCCAATATTATGAAATATATTTATATTCATAGGGTATACATCTTCATATAAGTTTAATTAAATGGTTATAGAAATATTAACATACAATGAAATCAAGGTTTCCTAATCCTTAAGAGGAAATTTCCCAAACACTATGAGAACTGTGTTTTTCAATATTATCTTCTTCACATGAAACATAGTAATGATAGAATTTATTACCCAAGGCCAACACATATATTCCAATCAAATTATACCTTCATCCCAAAGTTTGGAATAGAATATACCCTAAATGGGATAATTATTTTGAGAAATCAAAATTTTTTTGTGCATGATCCTCTCTTGTGAAACACCCCCATAAGATTTTCCTTATCATATGACCTTCACCTACTTTTATCTGAGTCCTAGTGAAGTGAAATTAAATAGAAAGACATTTCTCCTTCCATAGAGACCCTTAAACTACATAAAATATTATTTTATATAGACCAATTTTTGAATATCAGAGACAAATGTGGATTTGTTTTCATAAACAGAGGCTATTCTATAAATAATAATAATGATAAAATGACCCATTTCCTATAATAGTAACTAATGGTTTAATTTTCCTCTAAAATATAAGAACATCACATAGCCTGTTTCATATTATAATTGGAATCATATTGCTGTTCAAATCACATATTATGGGCCCAATCATGGGGAATCATCCATCTCTATTCTTTTTAATGATGTTTTTTTTCATGGGGATCTTATTTATAAATTTCATCTCCCATATTTCTGAACATAAAACTTCTTGAATAAAAAACTTAATGAAATAACTATATTAAATAGCTGAAATCATATCATTAAAATATGTAATGATCATATTCGACTCCAAAGGATACATTATATTGGATTTAAATACATTCCATATAACAAACCAATCATATCATATATATATATATTATCATGTTTAAAGGAACATTAAATATATATCCCAAAACATTCCAATAAAATGTAAAGACTTTTTCCCTAGATCCAAGAATCATAAACATCATATTCAAGTGAAATAGAAATCATTCATTAAAAAACTTATCCTTTTGGACATATAATATATAAAACATTTAATCAATAACTAGGAAGGTAAACCATATAAAGTGGTGAGATAATATTCTCAGTATGGGTAATCAAGGGAGATATAAATCCTAAAAAAACATAAAATAATACTAAAGGTATGATAACATAATATAGTTAATTTTCCATATTTATATGTTTTATACCTAGAAAATCATATATTATAGACTCCAGAAATCATGTTATATCTATAACTGTGATCAATAAGAATCTCAAATATGTATTCATAAGTCAAGAATAAAAACATAGATATATGAAATTATGAAAATATTAAATAAAAATATTTTTAACTTATCTATCCACAATCATGTCCATGAAATATCAATCGAGAATATCTAGAATATATCATACTCATGCATCTAAAATTGAACATAAATATTCACAATCATGTCCATAGAAAATCCATTGATAATATCTTGAGGAAATCATATTCACACATCAAAATGTTGAAAAAAAATATTTGAAATCTTGTCAACTCTTATCATCACCATCACATTTGTTATCAATATGACTTTTACAAATGCATCGGAGGGCTATAATGGACCCAAATTTCATAAAATCATATTTCATTACAATGATTTCCATACTATGAGGAAAATATTTATCTTTTTTCCTAGATTCTCCTACGGATAATGTGATGGTTTTCATCAACATTTCAACATCATAATCAATAATAATACAGATAATTAATAATTTTGGTATCATTGTATGATTTCTCCAATGACGTATAATTAACAACAATGGAATTTTTCATAGATGAAAATATCATAAAAAATATCATTGGATAAATGGATGAACAAAATACACTTTTAATTTTGAAATCACATATTTAAAATATAAAAATTTGTAAAATATTTGGAAAAACATTTAATTAAATTTATCTATTTAATATTGAAAAGGAATATTCAATGAAAAGATTAACTATGAAGGATGAAATTTTTTTCATGTGTTATTTGTAAAAAAAATTATTTTTTATCATTCCATTATTAAAAATACATCCTTCAAAAAAAGATAATAAAATTGCCCTTATTTTTTAATATATAATTAGAAATATTTGTAATAATTAAATTAATAAATAATTTTAGGATAGGAAAAATTATTTGAATAAATTTTAAAGAGAATATTAACATGGATGAAATATATTATTGAACTAAGTGGAACCTGGGTTTAAATTTCTCCCAAAAAATATTTTCACCATCATTTTATTTACCAATGCGAAGAAACATATAGTATTAGATGAAAATTTCATGAATAACCATTGGATATGAAAGTATATTGTTTTTAAAAGATAATCTATATATATAAATTTTTTGAAAGACAATTTATCATAGAAAATTCCTAAAATAAATTTGTTTATGACATAAATCTCTTACCAAAATTTTTATATTTTTTCACAAACATTCAAATATAATGAATAATAAATAATTTTATTATAAATATCTAACATAAAAAAATTTATAAATAAATTATTATGTTTCATTGCATTATAATTATAAATTATCCTTTTATAGTCATTGATACATTGTATATATATAATTAATCATTATATAATAGAAACTTTTATTTATCAAATAAACATTCATAAATACTCATATAAATTATTGATGAAATATGAATTACATCATTTCATGGAGATAGATTCCATATGTACGCTAACGTAATGTTATCATTTTTCGGTGGATGGAATGAAATAAAGGTAAATAATAATTCTAATTTAATATTATTTATTATATCAAAAATATCCTATACATTAATTAAATATATCATAATTTGAAGATATTTTTTTTATAATTGAATAATGACTCACATAACTTCATGGATGTGGTAGTACCCATGTACACATGAGTAACATTATCTCTTTCCAATAGATATAAATATAAGAATATATATATGATAAAATAATTGAATAATAATAATTATTTAATAAATATAATGAATAAAAATTAAACCAATTAGAATATCCTACATTTAATGGTGGTGATAAAAAATATATATTTCACATTCAGAGGTGATACTATGAATGTATGCACGAACAATGCTTTCAATTCCCATTTGATAGAGAAGAAATGAATAATGTTTCAAATAAGGGAAAAAATAGAATATTAATACATGAATGATAATAATTTCATTATGTCATCAGGGTTATCATATAATATAATGTTGTAAAATAATATGTACAATTAAAACTCGTGGTTAAGAGTTATATCTATTCATTGGACAACCACCTTTGGATGAATCCTTGATTATTTGGAAGAATTTTTTTTGATAAGATTACGATATATAGATACCTAAGAGAGATTTTATGAAGTTATTAAGGTATATATTGGTAAATATAGAGGTCTCATGATGTGTGAGGAAGATATGAGAGGTGATATCTATTTTTATATGAGGAAGAGGACACAATTTTAATTTTCATGAGACTAAAAAATATTAATATCTCATTGAATCCAAATTCATCCTAATGAAACATATTAGAATAAGATAAGAAAAATGTATTAAATATGACCACTAAATATGATTTAGAAACATTTTTTCATTTTATTACTTATAATATAAATTATGACTTTTGTAACCAATTTTAACTCTAACTTGGGTGATGACATTTTTTTACAAATGTTACTAATCAAAATGAACAAAAAATCTAACGTACATTTTTCAGGTATTAATTATGTTGATTCCAAAATGTGGATCAATATTACATGTTTTATATTCTATATGACACAAAAAAAAATCATTTTTAAATTTTTTTATTAAACATTATTGCATGTTTTAAAAAACAACAATTTTAAGCATAAAGAAATGTTTAAATTCATTTCATGAAATATAAAATATATTAGATGATGATACTTTATTTTATTTAATATAATATATAAATGTTTAATGATAATCATTCATAAATTAAGATTTATTTATTATTATAAGATAAGAATATATTTTATGCATAAAAATTGTTTTCTGAAAATATCTCTTTTACCTTTAGAAGAAGTTATTTTAATTTCTAACTATATAGTCACTAATGGATGAGTTTTATACATAATTAAGATCTAAATATTAGTAGTCTAGTTATACTAATTCATAGTCACCAATCAGATAAATATGAGTTAACTATCACATTAAACAATTATAATATAATATTATATCATGGTTCATTTAGACAAAGTGTTATTTGTAACAAATGTTGTCAATGTAATTAAAAATTATTTTTAGAAAAATTTAATCTAAACTATTTGGTTGTTACATTATACCAAACATTAACTAATGTAACCCTTGATATTTTATAAAAATGATACATAAAAATTAATATACATAAGCCTCATGAGATCTTTTGGTTCCCAAGCAGCATCTTAGCCACTCTGGTTTGACCATAAACATTTGATGAGGTTGAATGTAATGTTTTGGTTGAATTTGTCTCCACCATCTAGATTCATCAATGGATTTCTTGTTATAATAGATATCATGATCCAGTGGTGTGAACTCGTGGATCATTACATATGATGGATAATATATGCAATTCTTTAAGAGAGATACATGGAACACATTATGAACATGAGAGAGATTTACTGGAGAAATATATTGATAAGCGACCTTCATAATATGACAAATAATTTTGAGAGAAAAATATATCTTGGGAACATAATTACTTTATTTTCAAATCTCATAACTTTATTCCATTTAGATATTCATTTTAATAAAATATCAGCAATTTTAAACAATAGACGTCGCCAATAATTTTCATTAAAAATCATCTATCAGTTATGAGCTACCTTGATTTTATACATAATGTATCTAAACTTCTATACAATATCCATAGATATATCAAGTTCCACTGTGATTAATTGCCAGACCAAATACAAAAAACATTGTTTTTGTGCATGTTCTAACATGGTGGGATGTATAAGGATCCATTTTAATACTATAGTAATTGAAATTGATGATAGAAAATTCTTTTAATCGATGGTGTTAATGCCAACCACCCTAGATATCCAAAAAAATGCATATCAGTATATCATATTAGGTTAAATTAGTCTTCTTAAACTAAAAAATGATAATACAAGGACAACTAGATATAATAATTTCAAGAATCAAACACTCAACCATGACTAATATTTTGCGATATAAATTTAGGAGGCCCGAATTTGACTTCGTCATTGAGTCAGAATCTCTTGTCCCACATATGTTCTTTACCTACAATATATTTTTGTAATAGCTCGAAATATATAGATATAGGTGACATATTAATTGTGTGTTGTAAATATATGATTAGTGGAATCACATGTTTCTTCATCCCCGACAACCTGTAATAATGGTTGTGACATTATATTAATTGATTGTAGTGGCTAGCTTATGTTATTCAACTCCCTTGAATCTTACATAGTGTGGTGGTTTCTTTCAGAAACACTTGCCTTCATGGAAATTCTTTCATTGGAAGATTATCTAATGTGGTCGACAATTTCAATGAATAGTTGATCCCCTATACTAGTATAGGTTATCACGGTCGATGTAAATAAGCATGTCTGATGGAATTTTTATGTTTTGTATTAAAAAAGTTATTTCTCAAAATTTCTATGTAATGTTTTTTTTGAATTGTAGTCAACGAAAATGGTATTTTGTTCAATTTATGTTGTCAAAATTTTAAACTAAATATCGAATGGACAATAAAATTTAATAAATCAAGAAAAAAAATTTATAATTATTCAAATTAAAATTTTATAATTTAGAATAAAACAAAACAAATATTAAAACATAAATTTAAAGATAAAATTTAATATCATTGTAAAATTATGAAATTATAATTATATAATTAAATATATTTTTTATTATAATATTAATGAATTACGTACGAACTAAAAAAATTAAAAAATAGATAAACAATAAATTAATGAAGTAAATTATTAAAGATTCCTAGACATAGACAATTAATTAATTTAATAATTTATTAAAATAATATAATATTATAAAA
The DNA here is from genome assembly GCA_963277665.1 of Viscum album. Taxonomy (NCBI): domain Eukaryota; kingdom Viridiplantae; phylum Streptophyta; class Magnoliopsida; order Santalales; family Viscaceae; genus Viscum; species Viscum album. The sequence continues at coordinate 1,647,842,326 of OY728145.1, forward strand.
AATATATTAAATGTAATAAACAAATTTATTCTATTATAAATAAATTAACAACATTTTTAAAAAGTTTAGAAGTAAAATTAATGATTCACTATAAAAAAATCAAAACATGATAAGTAATATTTTAAAATAAACATCCTAATTTAATAAAAAACAACAGATTAAACACATTAAATATGTTAGTCATAAATATCATTTGTTAAACATAAATTTCAATAATTTAACATTTTACAATGAAAAGAAAAAACAATACAATAATTATCTAAATTTAGTAATATTTAAATTTGAAAAATAGTATTAAAATAACAATGTGATGAGGAAAATATGTGTTTTAAAGGAAAAATCATTATCCTAAGGAAAGTTATCTTTAACATACCTATATATAAACATAATCCTAGGATGTGAAGACAAATTTTAACTATGATATTTATAAAAATAACCATTCATAAAATATGGTATGCATAAAACACACACACTATTCTGGAACTTTAACATTGTACCAATATCATGTTTCAAAATAGTAATATATCTAACAATATTTTGAAGATATTCATATTCATTCTACCCAACATAAATCATCCAATGGATAGATGGTTGAATACCCATTTTAAAAATAAATTATTTCCCAACATCGATCATGATTAATAGATCAATCCATTTTAATTATAGAAATATTAGATATTTTTCTCCTCATCATGTCTAAAGTAGAATTTACCTTCCCTATCATAGTATCAGTCACATTTTTCACCTACCAATTTTGTTATTGTATTGAGTAACCATAATCATTAATTATATAGCAGCATATCATACTGAACATATTTAACTCATTCTTAGTGAATATATGTTTTGAACATTTAGGATTACTATATATGTCACACCTTTTCATAGAAATTTAATTCCACAATATTTTTTATGTGAAAATTATTAAACCTTATTCAAAATTATGATTTGGGAAATTATTAACATGAAAACTCTATTAAAATGAGGCATAAGATATAAATACATCATTCTACGAGGGGAAACATGCCATTACCATCTTTGATGCATCACTAAATATCACAAACACTTTTCTATTTTAGTATATTTTATGCACAACAGTGTTGTATAAAACTCAATTTAGTTCCATGAATCATTCCACACAATCATCTGTCTAAGAAAACATGGCTCCCTTCTGAGTTAACTTATATTATGGACTAGAAAATACTTATAAATTATTAACAAAGGGGAGATAATATCAATACAAACGATGAAAACTATGTACCCTGATCACTATGGTTGTTGTGGTCAAATATATAATGAATTATATCTTTTATGGATCAATTATTATACCCTCTCATGATATTATTTATCAAAAAATGAAACTTGTAGCATCCAAAATTCATATTACATAAATGTTATGGGAACCATCTTCTTTCTTATGGTATTCAATTCAGATCTAATGTTATATTAATGTTTTACTTTCTCTATTAATATATATTAATACACTCAAAAAAGACATCCACTAACTAATTAATGTTATCTATAAAGACTCTTTTAATCATATTAACAATGAAAATAGGAGAAATAACAACATAAAATGGAATCATTTTTAAATTCATATATGTATCTTCCACATACCAAATATTTTCATGGGTATATCTTCTTTATTGACCATCAATATATGGTATCATGAATGTAGGTACATCTATGAAAAATATTGAACTCTACATATTTGATCAAATAAGTCCTCAATAACTGGTAGAGGATAATTGTTCTAGGTTTTGATTTTTTAGTTTTTGTTAATCATTTATTAGTTTCATTTATCCATGATTATTCTTAAAAAAGAACATATTAACCCCATTGTGACTCACTCGGGGTATATAACCTTCATTAAGATTCACCTTGGAAGTCATATTCATTTTCTACTACTAAATTGGTAAAATTATATAAGTATTCATTGAGATAGGCATATCACATGGTTCGAGTTCTATTGAAAACTAAACATCACGGTTTGGAGGAGGATAAATAAAATATTTTGGAAAAACATTAAGAAACTAATATATGAAGGGAATATTATTATTGTTTAGTGTATCTCCAAATATATGAAATAAATAACCTTCATGGATAATAATTATGACCCAAAAGATATAATTAATTTCCATTTGATGTTCATAATTATCCTTGCATAAATAAAATCCCATCGGTTCATCTAGAATATCAAATTCAGCTTCCCTTCGATAGAAATTAAAATGGGTTCTGTATCTAAAGAGACAATCCCTACCCAAAATGACATAATATAAAATTATAGGTAGAGTAAAAATATTTTTTTGAATCACATTCCCAGTAAATTATATTGATGAAAATAAATAAACATTAGATGTGATCACCATACCATTGGGATTTTTCACTACTAACTCAATATCTAACCATTGAGGTGGTGGAATGAAAAACATATCAAATTATTCATATTTATACAACATGGATGATCAAGAATCAAATAAATCATTTCCCATCTAGGAGTGGATGGTAAGTGTATAGTTAACCATGAAATTCTCCTACCCCTATATAGTTTTTTATAGGAAATACCATTCATTTTCCCTTTTCTTTGGCCGTTGTTGATGCCCAATTTAATTATTATCTATTGAATTATGACATTAATTCATAAATATATAATTTTTTTAAATTTTAAGAATTTATATTATTTGGTCAAACACTAATTCTCCTATATTAATTTTATTGACATTTTTACAGCACATCAACAGTCACTGTATTGATGATAAATGCATAAAAAATAATTAATTTCCTAGTTAATTTCAGATAATTTACATATTTATTTCCACTTATTTTTTTAGGTAGTTTGTTATAATTTATTCCATTAAAACTATTTTCTATCAAAGATTCCAGGTAGCTTTATTTTTTCATTCTTCTCACTAAAACATGAGGACATACTAGAGTTCCCAAACACCATTTATACATTCATATCAAATTGAATAATATTATCATTATTACCAAAGTATATATTTTGTAGAAAATTTAAATAATTTATTCTTGTGACCCAAAGTAATCACTCAATTTTTCTTATTGGGTCAATTATAAAGCATGAACAGTAACTTCAAATTTGTTATATTATATTATTTTCATATAAAAATAAATTCACTATACATAAATTTCAAATGTAGAAAATAAATATCTATATTAGTAAAAAGATTTCTATAAATGTATTTACTGTGATATAACCTCTTAAGAGCCTCACTTTACCTAGAGTTTCATTCATCCTCATCCTTCTGTTCAAGATAAGAGTACACCATTGATGATCTTTTACTTTTATGTGATACAAAAACAACAAAACATTATGATGGTTTGAGAACTGAATAATGGATAATATGTTCACAAATCATTGATCCATTGATCATAATTAAGGGGATTAAAATACTCATAGAATGTTGGTGGATGCTCTCACATAAAAGACTCAACATAATCTCACACCCTTATTTGTGTATTCATAAGAGCAACAATATCATTGTTACCATTCATAGATTAAGATAGTATAGTGGGAATAGTCCATGTATATTATAGTACATCTCCTAATAAATTTGGTTTCTTTTGAGGATTATCATTTCAATAAAAATCACATTCATTATTACATGATTTATTATTGTTCTTTCCATTAACAAACACCAAAAACATAGTGTAAGAATAATGTGATAATAATTAGAGTGATATGAAATATAATCCTGAAATATCATTCATATGATTTCTAAATCATGAAACCCTCATTTACAACTATTGAACCTTTGATATAACATTTGTTATCCATGGTAATTACCAAAACCTTAGGAATATATATCATACCTAGACTGACTCTAGGGGGTTCTCACCTTTTTTCTCAGACACTAATCTCTAAGGAATAATTAAACGTATAATCATATACAAATTTAAGTGACCCATGTATAAAATATACAAATATAGAATCATTTTAGATAATATTTCACTACATATCCCAATAATACATGCCCGAGTACCTTAATGGTCTAGTGTATTTTTATACTTGATATTTAATCTTTTAATTTCTTGAAAAATCATCAACATTACCCACAATAATCTTCACAGAGAATATTGTTATTAGAAAAACCATAAATAAAACCTTTCATTAAAACATATGTAAGGGAAAAATAAGAATGATTGAGCGTGGAAGATTAGTAATTTTAAATATGGAAGTTATCAATCATTATATTATAACATAAGAATGAGGGTATGAAAACATGTTGAAATTCATGTTCTCTGCAATGAAAAATTATACACCAAAAAACACATAGAAAAAATGATTATATATCCATTCATATATAGAATCAGAATCAATAAATATGTATAAACTATAATAAATAACCACGATTCCTAATAATGATATGTTGAAGCATCAGAATAAGATATTTTAATCCCATGAACATTGAGAAATTTAATAATTTATATGCATCATAGGGTGAGAATTTTTATGAAGCGATCATTATAATACATAAAAAATGTGAAAAATAATATTTTTAATAATTTCCATACATATTTATATGTTAATTTATATAAATTATTCATACGTACATATTAATTTATGAACAAATCTAGGAAAAATAGAGTACACACATTTCCTTTTAATATAATTAGAAAACGATTATACTCACACATAAAAATAAAAAAAACGTTTAAAAATAATTCCCATCATTATGCTTATCATATCACAAGATATCAAGGTCATAGTACCAACTCATTGGAGGACTATATAGGCCCAATAATACCATAATTAGAATTTACTCAAATATATTTTACAATATAAAAAAACATTATATCCTCATCTAATTACAATGGGAAACTAAACCTATTTAATAAAAATTTCATAATAATATTCATAAAATATATAAAGAAATAAAAAGGATGGTATTTTTCGAACACAAGTTAATTAAAAAAATTAACATCAAATTACATTATCATCGATGAAAATTCATATACAATTATGCATTGAATATTTACTACGAAAATAAAATTTTCACATAAAAATCACTAATTTAAAATATAAAAAATTCCCAAATCTTAAATAATAAATTTTCATAAAAAATAACAATGATAAATTATAATTGATGCAACAAACCACTGAGCGATAATTCTAGAAGGGTGGTACGTTCATTATGTATAAGTTAAAGAAAATTTCCATTTCAAAATTTAACAAAGATATAAAAAGAACATCATTCGAGTAATTAAATATATACTCTTTTGAAAAAATTTACTGTAAATCAATTAATTGGTAAGAATAAATTTAAAAAACTATAGGATAGCATTAAACTATTATTGAAAATTTTTCTATAATGTTTGGATATGGATGAAAATATCGTTTGACCTATAGGGGAAATAATGTCGGTTTCTCTTAAAAGATATCATTCAATCTCCTGTGTACTTAATGTTAGTTTAATGTAAGAAAGCATTTATTTTGTAGAAAATACAATAGCGTCTAAAAATGAAATGTATTTATCATATAATTATTATATAACTTCTTCAATGGAATAAAATCATAAAGATTTTGATGGAATTAGGAATGAAATAGAAGTCACATTTCTCAAGTATTTTCATTCATCATGAATTTTTTAATTGTTGAATAATAATTAAATAATTACAATAAATAAATTAAAAACCATGTTCTTATATATCATAACATATATGGAATTCTTATAACAACTTCTGAATGGTATATTGTCATTTGTTTAAAATAACAATTCTTGGTGATTAGTGGTTCAATTTTCATGATTTCTTCTCGTCAACAGTATCAATATTAACACACAAATCTATGATCTATCATTCCATAAAATTTAATTAGAAATAAATATAATATTTATTCATTATATATATAAATATATATTAATATTTTTAAGGAATACATTAATAATTATACACACTTTTTATGGTGATGGTGGGACGTATGTACACATGAATGCTATTTCCATTTTTCAATATTTGTAAAAATAATAATGGTAAATAAAAATTCAACTTTTTAGTATCATTATTATATCATATAAAATATTTAAATTTGTAAATACTATCCATATTATCGCCCATGTAAATGAGTAATGACAATTAATTTAGAATGGTTCATGGAAGTCGTAGCCCTCAAAACCAAGTGGGCGATGTTATTGTTATCAAATGAAACAGATTGTATTGTATAATAAGTGATATTATAATTTTAGGAAATTATTTATTCCTTAAATATTAGATAAATTTATCCAATCAATAATATAATTCATCCATTAATGATTGTAATGTAAAATGAATTGTATTGCTACTTGGAGATGATAAGTCGAACGTATTCTAGAATACAACACTCGCTTTCCCATTATATGAAAAAGTGGGTGAATATATGAGGATTCATAATCATAGTAATATTTTAGTATATTAATTATACTTAATTTATTAATTTGCGATTAGTATCATTTAATCATATGAATTATAAATGTAATTAATTCGAATGGAATTAGGTAAGTTGATTACCTCTTCCTAGGGATATATCTTTATGATGACTTCTTAAGGACACTTAGAATTGAATTTTAGAATGAAATAAAATGAAAATTTATTTTTATTGAAGATGATATTTTTATATTATAGGATTATGTAGTCTTAGAAGGATTAATGTTGTGTAATTAATTTAAAGGAGGGGTAGCCTTTTATATGATAGGGGAGGGACACTCATGGAATTCATAAACATATTAAAATAAAATAAAGTCATTCAATAGAAAAATAATCCATAATGAATTGATAATTTAATTAATTGTCGGTATAGTAATAAAAATCATTAACCATTGATGTTTTTATTGGATTTGGGATCATTTTAAACCAAATATTTTTTATTTACCGCATGGTGAAAATAATTTATCCTTAACTATGGTAAAACAAATTTCAAATTTAATGGGTTATACATATACTCATATGATAAAAATTGGCTTATAAAATTAAATGGGATTATAGTTAGTATAAATCTGTTGAAAAATTCCCATTTATTATTTTTTATTAATTTTTATTTACTTAACAAAATATTGCATTCATAAAAATTCATTAATGGCAAGTTTTACACTATTTATTTAATTTTACTTAAAAAATTAATTTATATCAAAATAATTAATAGATTATCTATTAAAATTCCATAAATGGTTTTATTTATCACAAAAGTTTATGAAGCACATTAATTATTCAAAATTATATTAGTTTTAATATTTATTTATTTATTTATCATATGATTATTTTAATTGAATAAATAATTTGTTACTCTTGACTAAGAATTTGTCATAATCAATAAATTATTAACAATAATAAATAAATAAATATGAAAAATAAGGAAATTAATATTTATATTAAACTTTTTTTGAAAAAATGTACCCTCTGTTTACCCATATAATAATTTTTTTTAATTATTAATGTTAAGATAGTCACATTTTTTATTTATCCTTTTCAAAATATAATTTATTTGTAAAAATCAAAGATATTTGAATCCAAGTGACCATATATTTTGTAATTTGATAGAAATTCCCCAAATCTATTAATATAATAATATAAATTCAAGAATATTAGATAATTTAAATCATTACCCAAAAATATAGACCCTTTTTTGAACATTACACACTTACAAGGGTGACAAAACATTAATATGGTTTTTATTAATAATGATTAAAAATAAAATAAAATTATTTATAAAATTTGAACATGATGATTCTAAATATGGAAACATTTTTCCATGATTAAATTTATATAAGTGGAATATATTCATTTTAAAATAACATCATATAATATGATAAATATTGTTTTTTAGAAAAGTACATTTTTGTGCTTAAAACTAAATCAATTCTTATCTAATGCCATTAAAAAATGTTAGATAAATTTTAAACCATAATATTGAATAATATATATATATATATATAGTTAAAATAATTCCCCATAATTAGTCTAATATATTTTATTATGACAAAAATCTATTTGAAGCATAATAATAGTATTTTGAACAAACATCTCTTTTACAATAAAAAGATTTCATTTTTATTTTTGAAAAATAATTTTAACAATCATTTTACATTATTAATTTCTAAACCATAAATTTATTATTATTTACCTATTACAATTCATACACATCAATTTAACATCTCGTTTGTATTGGTATACTATATCACCTTTCATTTAGAACTGAGGTTGACTGTATTGAAACATATTAAATAATCAATTAAAAAAATATTTTATAGAGAATTATCCCATAAGATATAAGGGTGTTCCATGTAGGAACTAAGAGGTTATATATCACAAATGTTGGAATGAGTATGAATGGATGAAGTGGTTCGCGGTGTAGGGCAGCTTCTTGGCGGAGGATGAGAGGGGGATTCAATAATGAAAGGTGGAAAATGGAGTAAGTGAATAGGATTATATAATGAGGTAAATCCTATGGAAATTCCCATGTGTAATGATATATTTATTGTATAAAATGTTTCTAAAAAACCAAGACACATAAACCTATGCATAATGGTCAATCACCTAATATATAAGGTTACACAACATGAACCCTCTATTCTTAAAGGTAAATTGGATCTCACTAATAGATAAGCCACCATCACTCTTATAAAATAAGTGTAAATTTATTTTTCAACTATATTGAATGATGAATATACTATAGAAGTGTTTTTAGATGTGTTTTGGACCCATTGTTTCTTTTTAATCTTCTACAACATAGTTATCATATAGAAGAAGAAGTCAACACCACTATTATAACTTGTATCATGGACGGAAAAAATTTAGAAAAAATTTAAATAATTATATGATAAAAACTAACATATGAGACAATGATATAGTTATATTTAAATATCACAACTATTTAGGTTGGACAAAATGATAGAGGAGGTCATTTGATATAACATACAACCGTGATGGATGAGATAATTGCTCTGTTCGGTGGATCTAGTTAACAACAGGGGACCATATCAATGTAAAATAGCCTAATCTATAAAAACAATGAAATGTGAGGAAACCCCATATTATTAAAATACATTCTTTATATATTGTAAAATGGGAGGTATAAAACTGAAGTAATTTTCAACATGCTATTTTCATGAATTTTATTGTTTATAGGGGGTTCAATAGAAACTGGAGGAAGATGAGTTATTATATTGACTCCATAGTGTTTAACATGGATTAAGTGTAATATAATTATCCCATTAATTAAAATATATGTTTCCCATGATCCAAGGAGAGATAATATTGTATCCAAACCATGAAATTTAATCTAGAGAGTACAACCCTCTATAAAACTATATGAATTAGTTATTGTGAATGATATTTGAAATGGCAGTATATTAATGATCTAATTTTAAAAGGGATAAGGAGTATGTGTTCTATATGAGGTGATGAAATGTTGAGTAATTGAAATCAATAATGATACTAAAAATGTTGAATAAGGGTTTTGTTATCCTATAACAAAATGATGTTGTTTTTTAGGTTTTTTGGAATGGAGGGGGTTCTTCATCATCATGTTCTTAAAAGAGGTGATAATGTTACATAGAAGGAATTCAAAAAATAATAAATATATATTTAAAGATGAGTTCAATGTATTTATTGATATATAATTGACATAAATATCCATAAAAATATGTTGGATATCGGTTCCACTAGAGGGTAGTAATTGAAGGAATGATCGAGAATCTGGTCCATGAGATGCGGTGAGAATTCCATAAAAATTATAAAGAAGTGTTCCTTAGAATAAAAGGGACATAACCAATAAGAAAATAAGAATTCATATTTATATGGAATTTTTTTCCACTAATAACTTCAATTATTTCCCCTTTGACTTTTCCCAAGGAAGTTGAAACAAGTAAATAAACATGTCCACAATTATATTATACATGCAAATAAAAATCATTAAAAATATCTAACTAAAGGTAATAATTATTGTACTCTCAATTTTGACATGATAATATCCTTTCTGTGTAGTGAATTTGATAATAAATTATGAATTTTAATTGGGTAATTCATTTTCAAACTGTTATTTACCCCCTCAAATGAAATCTACTGATATTTTCTTCTGTTCAAGTATATGAAGATGTATCAATAGGCGGTTCAAATTATTTATTTTTTATTTCCATGAGTATATAAATTTTTTTTGAATAATTCATCCAAAAATAAGGATAATTTTAATTTTATATATAATTTAAATCAAAGTCGGTAGGATTTCATTAGATTCAAATTATATTCTCTGTGATATTATTTATAAGTTGAATAATATAAAATTATTCTGTTTTGTATAAATAGATTCATCACTAATACATATTTATTATAATTATAAATAATTTGTTCATAGATTCATAAAAGGAGGACCTCAAGGAATTAATTCACAGATATGGAAATCATAAAATTATCTTTAGGGACATGTTGATGTAATTGCAAGAGATTTTTAGTAAATAAGGATGTCCAAGTGATGTTTCCTAATGTCAAAATGAAATAAAAAGATGAAAACATAATAAAACCTCCTAGTTTTATCCCCTCAAACAATAATACTCGAAAAATTTTCTTATTTAAAGTTTTGACACTATAGTGGATAAAAGAGGTGATATTTTGGACACTATCTTGTTGTTGGAAAGGAGATGTGATTTTAATGATGAAATGGAAACAATATCAAGTTTTCAGTCAAATTATTGATCATGTAATGCCAATGTGCATTAGTAGAGTTCCTAATATGGAATATAATAATCAATGAGAAATGATATATCCATCTAAATTTACATATTCACGGGAGATGAAGTGGCCATCATATTTCAAAATATTGAAATTGGTACTAGATATAAATGAAATAATAATTATATATGAATATAATTTATAGGAGATTGAAAATAGTAGACATGGTAATTAAATTATATTCATGTTCTCATTCATTTATAGTATAATATAAGGAATACAAATGGGAATTGTGATATTATATTTCGTATTTGAATAATTTTTTTTTAAAAATTAAATAAAAATATTATAACATAATTATACACGAAGATAATATATACAAATATAATGGTAAAATGAAGATACCTCCCAAATATATCTCAAATATTTCATAAACAAAGTGTAATTTATGTATCAAATCAGGATTTAGAAATGGTGTTCCATGAAAATTATTTAAATGTTATTCCAAAAAAACAGCCAAAAATAATTAATTGTGTAGTATTTGGGAACATCCGGAGTTCATGTTTAAAATATAGCATGTCCAATATAGAAAGATTAATTATTATAGACCCAAAATATCATTCATATTGTGACAAAATCAGTTATGATTCTAATGTTAAAATATTATTTATTCAAACCTCAGTCATATGTATAGGTAGTTCAATTATGGAAATATATAAAATGACATCCATAAATAGACACTCCCATCCTATGACGTTTTGAGATATTTTTTATCATGAAAATTGACATATTATAATAAAAAAATTCACTTTTCTACAGAATGTGAAAGATCTTGAACAAAGGGTGTTATAAGAAAAAAAAATAAAAGCACTCAAAATAACTCACATTAAGAAGAAGAATAAAAATCTAGAATAAGAAAACAATATGATGTTCTATATATGAACATGGTGGAAAATAATGTAATGATTACATGACCAATGAAGTTGTATTCTAATATAGTCCTTTTAAAATTCATGGAATCATTTTTCCAATGAGGTCCTTCAAAAATAAAAAAGATTAGAATAATGATGATGTGTAGAACAAGAAATTCCTAATTGTATACATGTGTTTTAACATAGGAATATACTTTTTTTACTATGATTTACACAAAAAAATTTAAAACACAATTCTAATGAGTGGTTAAAATTTTTACATCCATGAAAAGAAGTTTTAATTTCAAATAATTCGAAGATGATACTTTGGATAGTGGTTTATATTTTGAATGCATTTTATAAAAAAGAATTTAAATAGTTGAACAAATTGTTTTACATTAATATGAAAATTGTAAAAGGAAATATGGATGTTAATGGACTAGTTCAACATTACTAATTTTATTCCCCAACATTATCAAAAAATTGGTAACCATATCACTATATTAATTTTTATCTATAATATATGGTGATGTGGTACATAAATAAGGGGAGATATGATCCATCGAGGGATTGTTCTTTAATGGAACCTGAATTATTGTTCAATATAAGAATGTACAGAGATATTTTAATAAAAATTTTAAAATTCAAAATATTTTTCACCATTTTTTCATCAACAAGTGATATAATAATGGTGTCAAGATAGAAAATCTTAGAGGGTGTTGTACTGAAAAGTAAAGGATATTAACTATAATGAAAAAAACACTTATGAAATAAATTTTATAATTTCATTTATTTAAATTTTGTGTGTATTAAGAATAAACATACACTCCTTTTGTCCAATTTTATTTAAATTATCATTAATAATCAATGATGTTGTTAATATATCCATTAAACAGTGATCACAAGATTAGAATAAATATAGGGTTTTAACAAATCTTTTTTCACTGAAAAAGGAGGAAATGGCTTCAACTAGTAGGCTCATTCTTTTTGAATCATGTTTATCAGATATTTAGAGGGATATAGTATTTTTTGCCTTTTCCCTAGACCAACCCCAAGCCAAGATCTAACAACATTATCATGATCAAAACTGTTTACAAGAGAAGTTCAAGCTCATCAACATCCTGACCAATACCATGTTTACCAAACGACCCCAAGAAAGTCCCACCATCGCACACCATACTCTTAGGGAATATGCTGGTGTAATAAATTGATATTTAACAACTGTCTATCCATTTTATTATATGTATTATCTTTTTATAGAATAATGAATATACTTTTATTTTATTATTGTCACTTTGTAAATGAATTTTAAAGAACAGATAATATTGACATAATATTAAAATTCAATTAAGAAATATATATTTATGATTTAATGTATTATTTAATTAAATAGTATATTAATAAAATATTTTTATTAAATCAATTTAATTAAATACAAATGTTCATATAATTTTGAGGATGTCAATTCTAAATTTTTTTGGTATGAAAACTAATTTTATCAAAACCCATAAATTTTTAATAAATGTTTCTTTTTATTTTAAAAGTGTAAATTCAAAAATTTATTACATTATAGATATAAAGTGAATATTATTTTGGAATTAGGTCGTTGAAATTATACAACAGTGATTTTATCATAATCTTCTGTGACAACTTAATTTTTCTGAAAAAATGAAATACTATAATGTGTATCCTAGGCCCAATATATATTTTTAGTTAAAATAATGTTATTTATGATATCGTTTACATATTTTAAAATTCTATACTGAATCCTACAAAAAGTATAATATATTTCATCATTTGAAATTAACTTCCTTATAGGCGTGACTGGCCTCCAAATAAAAAAGGATAATATTTTAATGTATTAATCGAATGACTATATATAATAATGTTTACCTTTTTATATGGAAAAAACCATTGTCAAGAACCCTAGGACATTTTTTGGGTTTTAATATTTAATTATATATATTCCAAAACCTAGGTTTTTATAGTATTAACGAATTCCCCTCTCATTTATTATATATAGAAACCTATTCACACTTTTTTCATCACTAAAACCATTTGGATATCCAAAAAACACGTCCTAAAAGTCCTTAGCTTCCTCCCAAGGCACTCTGATGCTTCCAAGAAGCATCTCCCATGCCTTTGGGATCACACACATCCATGTAAGGGATCCTCTCCTTCAACTCTTCCTTTCAATTCGAGAACCCGATATAAAATTTGACTTTTTAATTTCAATTATTTATATTTTCATTACTTAAAAAACCATTTCCTACAGTCCATTTGATGTTATTTCGATGTGAGATCATTTATTCTCCCCAATTTAGAACTATTCCAATGTCATTGCTATGCCAAAATTCTGTAACGAATTTTCCTCTTTTAATTTCTATTCAAGATACTATTTTTTATTATGCTTCTTATCATCCATAATTTTATAGTGGGTTAATGTTACATGAAAACCATACTATAAATATGATTTATATATGATTATATATTCCTTTAACTCTCATCAATCCCCCTACGATCCTTTATGCACACCTGTTACTATGTCGAATTTCTATCAGGGATCGTCATGTTCCTCTTTTCCTTTATATTCAACAACATGGTTTGAAAATTGAAATTGAAATTGAAATTGGATGTATTTTAATAATTTTTAAATCACTTACCTCCTTTCCATTTTATTTATTTTGAATTATGGATTATTTATCCTCCCTCATTTGGATTATTAACTAAGTAGTTACTAGGCTGAAATTCCTTAAGGGAATTCTCAATTCTCATTTCTATTCAAGAACATCTTTTATATTATGATTCTCAAGTTATATATTTATTTGGTGGGTTAAGATGTTCTAGGACCACAATACTATAAATTTTATCTATATATTATGTTATTTTTTTCACTCTCATCAATTCCCCATATGATCTTTTAAGTACACCTATTACCATGTTAAAATTTCGTATGAGATCCTCACCTTCCCCTCAATTCAAGAGCCTTTTTAAAAATTAGCCTTTTTTATTTAAATTTTTATTATTATAAATCTATTTATATATCATACATAATTTCGATTTTATGTTCTGTGCATTAGTTATCTTTTTTCATCACTCATTTGTACCATTACCTAAGTCGTTATTATACCGATATTCCTTAAGGGGTTTCTGTCTTCTCATTTTCATCCATGGACATGTTTTTTTTATGATTATTAAATACCATTTTTATATCTATGATTATTATGATCCGAGATCCAACTAATATCAATTTAATGTATAAATAATTATATAATCCTTTCACTCCCTTTAATCCCCCTATCATTCTTTTGCGCAGACCAATTACTATGCCAATATTTCATAATGTTTTCATTCCTCTCTCATTTTTGTTCAAATTTCATAATAATATCACACCATTTTATTATTAAATTAAAAATAATGTTATATTATTTTCACCTCTCATGTACTTCCATTATTCTGGTTCAGTGGGTAGATACCCCTTTCATTCTTACTAATCCCTCCCATGGACATTTTCTACCATGCCGAAATTCCGTAAGGGATCTCACATTCCTCATTTTCATTCTAGAATTTATTTTATATTATCAAACTAAATTACATTTAATATATAAGGATATGTTCTTAAATAACACTTATACTGACCATTTAATACCTAGATTATGTGATACCTCATTCACTCTCATCTTCCCTTTTTTTGAATTTCCACATAACAACGTTATACTGCTAGAATTACAACGCGATTTTCCATTCCAAAATCATCATGTATTAAATATAATACCAATTTATCTATAACGGGGTTTCACCTTTAAGAACCTATAGTTATTTATTAGGGAATTATTTTTATTTATTCCACATTCCTTGATTATGGAGTAAATTATGATGTTGAATGATTTCATATGATATGATCTATCTGGCACACTTATGCATGAAATGAAATGATTATATAGAGTGTGCCCTGATAGCAATATAATGCATTCAGTAATGTTTAGTATCATGATACGCCATGTGAAATGAGGTTTTATTCAGGATTATTCAAGTGAAATTAGGGTTTACTAATGCTAATTCATGTGCAATGAGCCTTGAATAATGCTAGTATAATGTTGTATGTTGTTTCTATATTTCCATGTTATGATAATCATGTTATATCATGACTTTATGTTCATTATCTCTCATGATCCATTGATAGGTCTATTTCATTATCTTTATTGTATTCGTCATGTCATTCATAGGTTACTCCATTAATGGGATTTATCTCTCAGACCTTTCTTCTATACATTCTCAGGTTATCCCAAGTCATGTTTTGTATGAAGGAATGTTGTGGTCCTATAAAAGAAGCCTTCAATAATGATATTTTACTTTATGTTTTATGTTGTTATGTAATATTCCTAATTTACCATGACACTAGACCTCTCGATCATCATATTTTTATTATGTGAATACTTATCTGATAAATCATATTTAAATATGAAATTAAGAGTAGGGTTGTTATAATTGGTATTAGAGGATAGGAAGAGTTATTTTTGGGATTAGGGTTATAAAACTCTAGTGAAATCCGTTGGGATCAGACTGATTATAATAAAATAATCTCTAAATTTTGGTGATTATAGATTGATTATATTTTCAATAAATTATATACCAATCTATATACAAATAAGTAGATGTGGCCCTATCACATATGTATCTAGTGGTAAAACCCAAAAACACTGCTTTAAGCTAGACATTAATAGGAACTGATGCACTATAACAAGCCTTGTGACCCTCTTGGTTAGACACTCTCGGGGGATATGATTTGGTATGTTCATAAGCTTAGTATGAACCATTATAAAGGGGAAAAATTCCCTTTAGAATATTGGTTATGAAATAGATCATGGATAACAATGATTAAAACATAGGGTATCACAAGTTAGGATATACTATTCATATACATGTTCATCCTTCTATGTCCAATGTTTTCATTTTTAAATTAATATTAAAAAATTATTCAAACCCATTAATTGAATTTTATTTTTCTTAGTTATGACGTGGAAGGAGGATGATTACAAACAACTCTTCTCTCTCTTCTTGAATAACAGCATGAAAGTATTATCCTGATGTCATGGGCATATGACTTCGAAACATTTTTAAATAACCTCGTTACATTAAACTAACTTTATAAGGCATCAAATAATTTTATAATTGAATTATTATTCAAGGATGTTGTACAATCTATTAGAGAATCTTGATCTCTTAACTTTTATTCCTTGATAAAAATGGGATGTACCACCAGGGGATTTTAATAATTCGTCACTTTATTTCAAAATAATGATTCTCTAAATGATTTTATAAATATTGCAGAATAGGGAGTTCTTATAGAATCCTTTATGTAAAAAATTGTAGATTTTATTATTTTGGTAAATAAAAAAACTAATTTACAAAACCCTATTTTGAAATATATGAAATTGAATCAGTAAGAAATTATTATAAAAAATATTTTCAAGAAAATGTCAAAAAATTATATATATGAAATTCATTTTTAATGACTTTTCAATGATTCCATTAATGCGAGCTAATATGGTTGAGTTTTTTTAGAAAAATCCAGAAGAATATTTTTATAATGTTTGGAGGTACCATAATGATTCATGAATACTTTATCCATAAGGGAAATTCCAACCGGAATAAATCAAAACATAATAGAAGTGATAAAGGGGAAATACCCTCACATGTTTTTGTAGTTGTATGTAAATGTAAATTTTGAGGGAGAAATTTATAAAGTGTTGAAGCTAGTAACGACCCAAACATTTATGATAAAGATTTAATTTTTTTTAAATTAAATGTATTTAGTGATATGAAAGACATATGCACTCCTTTTTGAAAATTTTATTTAAATTACATTTACGTATCATTACCATTGATAAAATATCGATGGAAAATCAATAACAATACTTGTATTAATATAGGGTTTTAACAAATCCCTTTGACAGAGACAATGGAATTGATGGCTTCAACCACTAGGATCATTCCCTTTAAAGCCCATTTATCATATCATTCAAGGGAGATAGAAATTATGGGACTTTCCCTATAGATATCCCAATTCAAGAAAGAATAACATAGGCATGAGAGAAACCATTTATGGTAGAAAATCAAGATTATTGACATCATTGCCCAATCCATGTTCTCCGAACATCCCCAATAGAGTCCCCACTTGTACCCCTTACTGTTAGGGCGTAATATGGTGTAATAAATGTATATGTAACAAGACCATATCGTTTTTATTATTTTGATTTGTTTTATTGAATAATTACTATTCTGTCATTTTTTTATTGTTTCTTTATAAGTGAATTTTTAAGCACAAATAGTAATTTTTGTTAATATTTAAATTAAATTAAGAAATATATTTTGTTGAGTTAATAGATTTTTGATTTAAATAATAATTTAATAAAATATTATTGTTATATTATTTTTAATTAATATAAATGATCATATAATTTTTATGAATACAATTGTATTATTTTTTATTGGTTGAAACCAGTTTTTGTAAAAACTTGTGAATTTTCAATTTATGTCAATTTAAATATTAAAAGAAAAAATTTACTTATTCAGAAAATTATTTATATAAGATTAATATTATTTTTGGAATTAGTATGTCGAAATTAGCCAATGGGGAATTGTTCATAGTTTTTTGAGATAGTCGAATTTTTCGATAAAAATTTAATATTCTATAAATAAAATATTTGTTTTATGACATCATAATGACCCTGAAATGACGTAATATATACTATAATGGGTATTATAAGCCCAATATATGTTTTTCCATTAAAATAATGGGATTTAGAAAAAATTTTACTTATTTTATAATGCCTTAGTGTATCCCCCAAAATGTATAATATATTTTATGATTTTAAATTTATTTCCTTAGGGGTGTCACCCACCTCCACTTAATAAAGAAAAATATTTTAATGTATTCAACCATTTAATATATAAAATATTGTTTTAAATTCAACTTGGGAAATAAAACATTGGAAAACCCATGGGACAGTTTGTGGTTTTGAATACATAATTATACAGATTCCAAAACCTATGTTTCTGAAATATTAATGAATTTCCCTATCATTTATTATATAATCCCACAAAATCACCCTTTTCTATTCACTCAAACAATTTTTATCCAGAAAAAACTCTATACCATACTCCATAGAGTCCTACCAAGGCACCCCTAATCTCCCACGAAGCCTCTTTCATGCCTTTGGAATCACACAAATCCAAGTAAGGGATCCTCTCTTTCACCAAAACCTTATAATTCAAATACCTTATTTGAAATTTGTTATTTTAATTTTGATTTTTTATATTTTCATCCTTTTATAATCATTTATCTACTGTAAATTTGATGTTACTACAATGAGGAATCATTTATCCTTCCTAATTTGGACCCATACCTATGTTGTTAAAATCCCAAAATTCCGTAAGGGGTTTCTCTCTTTGCATTTCCATTCAAGCTAATCATTTTTATTATGTTTCATATGTTCCATATTTATATAATGGTTTATGATGTTAAAAGATCCCCATAAATTCCATTGGATTTATATATTATGATATATTCTTTTAGTTCTCATGAAACCCCCCATTATCCATTATGCACTTCCGTTTTACGAATTTCTGTAAGGGATCCACACCTTCCTCACTTCCTTTCAATTCAAGAACCTTATTTGAAATTATCCATTTAAAATTCAATTTTTCGGGTTGAATTTATTTTATAAAAACATACATACTGTCCATTATATGTTATTTGAATGACAGATCATTTATCCTCCCTCATTCAGACCATTACCTAAGTTGTTACTATGATAAAATTTTGTAAGGGATTTCTCAATTCTTATTTCTTTTCAAGCACATATTTAATATTATGATTATTATGTTATATATTCATATGTAGTTTTATCATATTATAAGACACCAATAGTATCCATTTTACATATATATGATTATATATTCCTTTCACTCTCATCAATCCCAACTATGATCCTTTAAGCACACATGTTACCGTGTTGAAATTTCCTAAGGGATCCTCACCATATTCTCAATTTAAGAACCTTATTTGAAATTGGCCCTTTAAATTTCAATTGGTTGTATTTTGATTCATTTTTAGTCACATAAATAATTTCCCTATGATGTTGTTTTAATTATTGGTCATTTATCCTTCCTTATTTAGAACATTACCTAAGTCGTTACTATGCCGAAATTCTGTAAGGGATTTCACTATTATAATTTCCATTCAAGAAACTCTTTTATAATATTCTTCATTAATTCCATTACTATATCCTTGTTTATGATGTTATATGATCTTCCTACTATCAATTTATCTTATAAATTATGCTACCATCCTTTAACAGCCATTAACCCCATATGATCTTTTAAGCACACTCGTAACTATGCTGATATTCCCTAAGGGTTTCCTTCCTCTCTCATTTTTTTTTCATGATTCCTTAAACATTTATAGCCTTTTATTTTTCAATTAAAAACTAAGGGGAATATTTTCTCACCATCCCCCGTAATTCAATTATTTTTTTGTAATGGTGTGATACCCCTTTTACATCAATTAATCCCTCCCATGTACACCCATGACCATGTCAAAATTCTGTAAGTATGTCTTTTTCTCAGTTCCATTCAAGAATTTATTTTATATTATGCACATAAATTCCGTTTTTGTTTTTGGGTCATGTTCATAAATATCACTTATACTTCCCATTTCATTTCTAGATGATGGTATTCCTATTTCTCTTTCATCAATGTGTTTTATAAATTTCCACATGACACCGTTATGCTGCCAAGAAATACACAACGATATTCCATGCCAAAAATCATTATGTAGTGAATACCATACACATATCTCTATCAAATGTATTCTCCAATATGGATATATAAATATTTATATGGGACTTTCATGTTTTTATTCCTCATTACTTGATCTTGGAGAAACTTTTAATGTTGAATGATTCCATGTTATATGATATATGTGGCACAGTTATGCGTGAAATGAAATGATTGTGAAGGGTGTGCCCTGATAGCAATCCAATGCATTGGGTATTGATTAGTATCATGATACTCCATATGAAATGAGGGTTTACTCATTATAATTAATTTGAAAGTATGTTTTACTTCTGCTAACTAATTTTTAATGATCCTTGGATCATATTAATATCATGTTGCATGTTGTTACCACATTTTAATGTTATAATAATCAATTTATATCATGCCTTTATGTTCATGTTTATCTTCTTATCCATTGATATTAATATTGCCTAAAATGTATTATATTATTCATGTAATGCCCTTTTCACTCACTTAATCAGCTATATAGCTCAACCCATTGTTGTGTCTGTCCTTAGGTTATCCCATACCACGTTATGTATGAACGAATATTTAGGGAATGTAAAAAAGCATTCAATAATGATGTTGTATTTCATTATTTAAGTTGTTGGGTATTGTTCCAAATTTCCCAAGACACTAGACCTCTCAATACTTGTAGTTTTAGTATGTACAATTTTATGTAAATAATCATCATTAAATATGAAATAAAGTGTAGGGTTATTATATTAATCCATGTCAATTATTTTAAAGCCACTGAATACATTAATGTATAAGAAATAAAATTATATCATTTGATCAAAATGAACCTATATTGAAATGATTTGTGTCAAATGAATATCATGTATCCTCAATTACTTCATCATGTGGTATATTTCTAACATTCATGTACATTAATGTTATATACAAACCGTTTGTTTTCATGTGATCAAAATTTCAAGATTTCATTTGAAAATAGAAATGTTAAAGCGATTTTTTGTGTTTCTTGGTTTTCCCGAATAACAGGGAGAGACATATTATTATTTATAAAAATTGTATTCCATACACTCAGTTATGTCTTAATATGATTAGGGTGATTATATACATATTGAGTAAAAATAAGTATTTCATCAAACTGAATCTCTTCATAAAATAAAAAATGAATGGGGATAGTCTTGTTTGACATGAGGTTTAGAATGTTTTGGCTAATGAGAACATGTTTTATTCCAAATAATTAAGTTGTTTTTAATGATTTGAAGAAGATATTCCAAATTTCCTTTTGATATATCTATTATATCTTAATATGGGTACTATTCCTTTAATTATTATATTTTTGTATTTTACCAAGACATGACATTCAATACTCAGTTAGTATGAATATAGTTTCATTCTTATATGGCCATTGCATCATTATACCACCCAGGTCTAAAGTACTCTTTTCATGGATAGGATGTAGTTCTATATGGTGATGTCACCCCTTTTGATTCCCATTAATTTTGTTAGAAAAGTAAATGATTTAATCGAATAAACATGAAAACCCCATTGATAGGTTATGTAATCTGATCAGTTACAATTATTAATTTTTAGATGGGCTATGAAAATATATTTCATCATTTTAATGTAGATTATATATTTACAATCAATCAAATCTATAAAATTACATTATATTTATGTAATCATTGAGCCATATAAATCTAATATTACAGAAGAATGAATTTTATCAAATTTATATCATATGATGGCAGGTAAAAGTTCCCATACTATAGTCACCAGCTGTAGAGAAAAATAATCTCACACAATATATGTTATTTAATATCATTCATTTTAATATTTTAAAGATGCAACACCTGAAAGATTTTCATCCCTAATAATCCCAAGATATACTCTTAGACCAAGTGGATATCCAGTCTATCAGAAAAAGGATCCTAAATTGTTTCACTACATTTTCCTTTTTTATCATGATTTCGGTCACACTTTTTTAATCAAGTAGTGCATATAAATGGTGTTCTATAAATAAATATAATGATTATCGAGATGATAATTTTCTCACATTCCCTCCAAGCTCCTTTGAGGTTATTACATTGCCTCCTTAATTAATAATTACACCCACAATAATAACAAAGACCTAAATTTATACTTTCTATCCCAAATCATACATGGTAGAACCTCCTCAACCCATAATTATAGATGATAATAATTTGAGAATGTACATAATTACATGGATGATGATACCCACGTATTTCTACCATCTTAGTGAAGACAATCCTCCCCATCATCTATATAAGAAACAAATCACCTCACATCTACTTCTAAACCTGTAAATCACCAATCACAACCAAATTCCAATTAAATAAATGTAGAAAAATATTTAAATGAACATAGATATGTTCATAGGGATTCGTATGCATTATTTTAGGAATCAATGTCTAATATAATAAATAAACTCATATTGGTGGAAATTTTTATTGTTGAAGACTATTCACCACCTTGAATAGTTCATAAATGTTTCTTCAAGAAAAATTCACACATATATATATCATAAGGAAAAACTATTATGTTTTTACATGGAATGGAATAAAAAATATAGGAAATGATCCTAATGTGTGACCAATCGTCTAGGGAAACGTAGGTGACACCATTATTATAATCAATATGCCAAGAAAATTCATCAAAATCATGAAACTAAAATGGGAGTTTAAGTCAAAAAGATCATGAAATACAACTTCATTAAGGGGGTCAATTAAACAAATCTATTAAGAAAATTATCCCCATAAATAATAATTTTTAGAATATCATATTTTACATCAATATCTTGGTTTTCATCCACCATTGTCCAAAGTATGATTTCAAAATTCCAACTATAGACCTGTTAATCAATAGAACAACTATCTTCCATACCATCTTTATCATGGGTGGATATTATAGTTATATCTATATTCATATGACAACCAAATATTTTTATGAAACCAAATATAGGTTTCCTAACATTGTATATTATTGTAAATTAATTCTCATTACATTGAAGAATTCTTGTTCTATATATCAACGTTCCTATAAATTTATCTTAATTACAATTCTAAGAAAGGACATATAACACTATGTAGATGATATAAATGTAAAATATTAGTTTTGTGATCATATTTTCCATTATAAAATACATTCCAAAAAACAAAATAATCCACCCATAAAGATAGTCCCTTTCAAAATCCTATTTCTGGTAACATCTGTCATATTTATCATCCTTTTGAGGCACCTTCCTTGAATATAGGATGACCCTAAAAAATATGATAAATTATTTTTCATTACAACTATTAAACACCTTTAAAAGATTATAGGGAATTTGGGATTTCTTGAATACATCAGATACACCACTGATAACTTTTAAGGAAAGTTCCTTTTATTTACCTAGTCCTGGGAAAATGGATTCACCTAATGGTGGGATAACAATTATTAAGAGTATTTTTCAAATATCATATTTTTTCTAATGAATACAAATTTATTAATAAAACATATATACAAGAATCTAAACATTCTATACCAATAACATTTATAATAATTCCATGTGGTATTTTTTATATTGACGAATGATGGGGAAAAAGAATATTATTTATTATCTCAGAAGAAGCATTCTAGATACTAAGACTCCACATTTTTATATCAAGATGAATTTCCTTTCATTGATCTCTATTTTATATAAATATAGATAATACATAAAATGTCAATATTTCAACTATGTATCATATATTTATTGACACAACTATATATTTAATATTTAGATATTGACTTGATAACTTGAAAGGTAGTTGAACATTGTATAGAAGTTTGATAGTATGTTCATACCATAGAAGGTAATTAAATGGAATGAATTGTTATATTTTATTCATGTTGTATATTATAGAGAGAAGTGTGCTAGTGGATTTTGAGTTTCTTAATAACGAAGTATTCTCCACATTCCATGCTACCCATATATGGGATATGCATTTCTATTATGATTTCAAAAGTACAATATTAATGAATATGTAAATCCGGGTACAATAGAGTATTGTATTGGGAATTTCCCTTGTATTTAACTTAATATAATCTATACTAATAGCATTATATTTTTATAGGGATTCAACAAAAATGACGCTTAATTTTAATAACAAATTTTAGGAGTGGAATGATATCTATACAAAATAGTTTCTTTATAAATATAATGGATGATTTAATATTGAAAATAAGTTAAATTTACAGTGAATATGGAATTAAGAATGAGGAACTAATCACCATGTTATGTTTTTTATATGGTTTGATATAATAATCTCAAAATGAAACAACAATTTTTCATGTCCTGAATATCTGAAAATCCAACGTCAATTAACTATTATCAATTTCCATATCCCTAAAAGATACAGGATAGGATGAGATATTAATTATAATTTTAAACAATGTAGTGTGTTCCCCATACATTGGAATTGATATGAAAATGTATTAATGAGACATACACAACACTTTTATAAAGTAAACTTATTACCTCGACAATTGATACATACGATGGAGGAATATACCGCATGAAATGCTATCTCTAGAGAAACTTTTAATTTCTAGTCTTGTAATGAAATAAAAAATTTAGTAGTGGATATTAGGATTGGTAAATTCAAATATAATAGATTCATAGAATGAATTATATAAATTAGTATTTTATGTATTACTCATCAGGTTGAATTAATGATGTTTTCCCTATTTATACAGGAGTGTCTGAAGATGTTTATGATACCAATCATTATGTTTCCAATCTCTACAACCAAATAAGATGTCTTGGATATTTTTGAGTCTAAATGACCTAATAATATTTGGATATCACAAAAATGTGGAATTATATCTTGAAACATGCTGACTTCATCTATCACCACCAGTGTTTTCTATATAATGTCAAATATTAATTATTGTTTTCCAACCATATAATTGAATTCATTGGGAAATGACCCTAAGAAAATGAATATATGATCAAGTACAAATTTACTTCCACTTACATCTTATCAAATTTGAAAAGGTTATAATATAGAAAAATATAATTAAGAATGCTCTCATGAACATTTTAATGATCAATTTTAGTACAATAATTAGTTTCCACCATAGAGTATTGATAAAAAATTTATCAAAAAGTTTCACTTCTCAGTCAAAGGGGTGTTTCAAAAATATATCATTCAATGAATAAAATAATATTTATACCTTGTATTAATTACATTATGGATTGTGACATTCAATAGGACTATATCTATTATTCTTTATAACATTTTGGACAGAGATAAGAAGGTGAAGCTGGAAAAAAATTCTATACTATTTTTGGTGCATGTCAATAAATACCTAGACCAAGTATTAACATGTATATGATATAGTGGAATTTTAGCCCATCAAAATATTATCCCTTTAGTTTGTATCATCATAATCATTAAACTACCAGAAGATTATTAGAATCAGAATTAGTTTCAAGAGTTGGAACAAATTAATCTATTGAGATTTAAAACATTACACATATTGGAAATCTAAATAATATGAAATTCATGATCTTTCAGTAGGCAACATTATCTTCATTAATTCTTGTATGGATATTTTTTTTTCATTTCTAATAACTCTAACAGTACTAAGTAGGATTCCATTAATTATCAAAACAATATTGTGGGGAACTTACATTATAGAAAATTATTACTAAATTTTATCCTAATATTTAGCCAAAATTGATATGTAATGCATCACGCCCCTGATAAATGATATATTTACCAAGAAATAAATTTCAAGATTAATCATATATTAAATGATTCCCCCATAAAATGATACTAAATTCTATTTCTATAATTCTTTTCATAATAAATTTAATTTTTTTCATACATCCTCAACGTAAGACTTAAGCTACAAGGCTTTCTTTGCTACTATGTCATAATAAACATCAATAAAAATGTCTTATAAATAGTAATTTAAACTAAATAGTAAAATTTCAGTGTCACATGAGGTAAATCTATAATAAAAATTCCACCCCCCCTCGAAACCCCTATATCTGTTTTCATGGGTATAAATTTCACCTATCATTTTCGTTGGGGTAGTATGAGTTATCCAACAATTTCCTCTTCTTCCCCAGACCGAGCATGACTAATGTAATATTATAGTTATTGGTTGATCATACAATATTTCATGAAACAAATTAATCAATATTATGGATGGGTAATTATTAGTTCAATCCTAAAAGAGCATATACCTCTTAGAGTGGCTTGAACTATATCAAATAATTCCCATACATAAGTGTCTTATCCATATATGAGTTTTTTAGACAATATCTTTATTCCTGAGGATATCAATTCCTTATCAACTCTAAAAGAATAGTATCCATATAGGATTTCATTAAAAACTACATGTGGCATGATACATTTAATTTCATGTTACATAGTTACATGTATATCATTTATCTGTGGTTCATCTGTGAATAAAAAATAATACTTAATGTTCAATTTCTTTATATGTGATCAAAATATATGAATGATGTTTATTTTAAAAACTATGTGTATCTTTATTAAATTGAAATTATGAAATAAATTGGTTTTTGGATCTCTAATCATAGGCTAATTAATGATTTTTTTTACTGATAAAATAAATTCCTCCACCATACTGTCTTGAATATTTTCTATACATATAAAGCCTCAATGGAAGTATATATCACAATAAAGAAATGAATTATCCAATGTACAATAATGATTTACCTTGATATCATTGAATATACCCTTGATTTATTTTTAAAAAAAACGTCTCACTGACTATGTATTATATAAATCATTATAAGAATATTTATCATGGAATTCAATATTTATGAACCTACATCTAAAATATTATTCCCCCTACGCAAAAAATTGATCTAAATTGGAAACCCTATTAAGGGAAATCTATGACTTGATACCCATTTTCTTAGGCCATGCATGGATGTTCATATATATTATCCAAGGACCCACTTCAAATACTCATAAATTTGTTAATTTTTCTTCATCATATTGTTTTTTATTCCTCAAAGTATGTCATATATTCTTTAGTATTTGTAGAATATAAATCTGAAAAAAGTACACCAAAAATATTTCAACCCTATCATATTAAAATAAATTATACCTCTGTAGTTTATTTATAATAAATTAGACAATTTTTATTTTTCCACTTACTCTAAATATGATCTCTGTGGAAGGACCAAATCTATATGACTCAAATTAATAAAAAAATATCCATCTATTATATAAGCGATTGATCTAACTATGGGATATTTCTTAATATATTTTGTATTCCATGGTTATAGTAATATTAGATAATATTGAAAATATGGTTTACCAAACCCATGAGATAAGGTATCCCACACTATATGAGAACAACATGTTTCAATATTCTTTTCTTCACGTGATATATTGTGAGGAATGAATTTTCCACCAAAGGACTAACTATATATTTCATTCAACTACTCTATTTATCCCAATGTTTCTAATTGGTTATAAAACGATTGGTCTAACATTATAAAATAAACTTATCACTTTATTCTTAATCAGGATATATAAAATACCATCGCATGATGGACAACATTTAATGAACTTATACTACAAGGAATGTGAGTCCTAGTCACTTTAAAATATACATTATTAAATTTAGAAAACCCTACATAACCATAATCATATAAGATTGGTAGATTAATATGGTCTAATTTTCCAACATGAGATAGAAATTAATATAAATGTTTTAGATATGGGTTTTTTATCTAAAGAATAATCATCAAAAAATGTTCTCTTTCCCTAATAATTCTTAATGCATAGGGTTTTCTCTATAATAAATGAATTATTCATAGCACGATTATTATTATTCCATGAAATTTTGTTACCCCCAAATAATGTATTATGGAACCAAAAATCAGTCATCATTAATCTATATTACTTTCAAGGAAGTTTCATATTCATTTAATGCTCTATTATAAAATTATTTCATCCTAATTTATGAACATAATTTTTATAAGAAATTATTCATGCATAAAGTGTATTGAATCACTGAAAACCACTCATGAAAATAGACAATAAATACATTTTTCTCAAATGGACACATCTTCTTGGCCATGATTACATGAATTATAATAACACAATCATACCATACATAAATATTATAATTTTGTGAGAAATATTCAATATATCTCACAAATAATCATTCCCTTGAATCATTAAGGTTTAGAATACATAGATACTATAAAAATAATATTTTTATTTATATATAATTTTCATCATCTAAAACATCATTCCATAGAAAACTTCTCCTTATAGACATACCTTACATATGACCTCCCATAAAAACCAAGAGAATGAAAACAAAATAAATGGATATATCATATTCCTATTAAGGGTAAACAAGATAAATATCAATAATAATAATGAATCATATAATTAAAAAGGTATAATAAGAGAATAAAGTACAAGTTCCTAACATATATGATTTATACCCAAAAACATAAATGCCATAAACACAAAATTAATGTTATATATATAATAATGATTAATAAGGGTCTCATAGAAGTAATCATTATTCAAGGGTTATAACAAAAGAAAGATGCTTCATAATAATAAGAAATCAAAATCTTGTGACCACATCTATTTTATGTCAGGATTATTAATAATGTATTGATAATATCTAGATGTTTTCACAATAACACATTAAAAAGTGGTCATATCATTCACAATCATGATTACACATAATATTATCGTAATAAATAAAAGAATTTATAATCCCAAATAAAAATGTGAATGAATCTATATGAAATAATGTCCTCGATTATCATCACCATCTATTGACATATCAATATCTATTTTCTCAATGAAATTGAGGTCTATAATAGAACCAACCATGGAATTATTATAATATTTTCATATATTATATAAAATTTCATGGAAAAATTTATGTATTTGTTATATCCAATCTAACAGAAAATATAATCGATTTAATAATGATTTCACCAATATAATAAAAAATCATACATATAAATAGTCATTGTGTAATAGTTGTATCATGTTCCCAATGAAGCATAGAAATCATCAATGGATGTTTTCATAGATGGGAATATCATTAACAGTATAAGTTGGGGAATTCATAATGAAAACTCTCTTTAACATTTGATGGGATTTATTTGAAATCTAAAAAATTAATGAATATTATTAAAAAAATTCCCTTTTTAATATCAATTTAATCTTGATGAGTTATATTCAACGAATATAAATGTTATGATTGCAAGAAAATACATCAATGTGGTATATGTTAAAGCAATGATTTTTACCATACAATTGGTTAAAATATATCTTTTGGAAGGAAACTCAATTTAATATTTTTTATATTAGGTGAAAAAATTGTTATAAGTTAAATTAATCAATAATTTTAAAATATTAAAAAAAATTAAAATCTTTCAAAAATACTGTAGACATGCACGAAAAATAAACTTGTCTAAAGGGGATCCAATTTATGACTTTTTATGAAAAAACAATTTCTCAATACATTTAAGTACCAATGAAATATAAATAATAATATCACTAGAATATTTTAATTAATAAAAATATTATATTAAAATATAATATGTATAAATGATAATATTTATATAATTTCTTGTAATGACATTTTATAATAGACAATACCAAAAAAGGGATATCTTGATATAAATCCCTTACCATATTGATCATATTGCTTCATACAAAATAAAATATCATGTATAATAATTATAAATTTAGTATACATATATTCAATAAAAATATTCACACATAAATTATCATTTTTCAATACTTTATAATTTTTAATTATCCTTCTATTAAGTATTTCATCATTTTAAATGGATATTTGAGTGAAAATGGCACATTTCTTGTGCATGTTTTGGTTTGATGGTTCTATTTACTAAACCTGAGTAAGGGTATCATTGTATATATATTCTTAATGTTTACATAAGAATCAAATATACTCCTCAATTATTCTTTTATAATTATTCCTCTAAATTAGCGAGAAAATATGCATTATATCACTTCATTGAAATAGAATCCATATGTCCACACAAGTTTTGTTTTCACATTTTTTGTAGATTGAATAATGGAAATGAATATAATAATTAACTATTTATAATAATTATTATATCATAAATAGGACATATATTTATTAGAAATTTTCTTCCTTCAATGTTTTGTGTAAATTAATAATGACACTCATAGCTTCTTGGAGGTTGTAGTACACATCTACACATGATTGACATTATAATTTTCTAATATATATAAATATAATAATGTGGATAAGAAAATATAATTGAATAATAATAATTATTTTACAACTATAATAAAAAAAATTGGGTTAGTCAAAATAATCTACCATGAATGATTGTGATGAAAAAATAAATACATTTCATTATGAGGTTGTAGTTTGCACATATCAATGAAAGATGCATCTCTTTCCCAATTAATGGAGAATAAAATTTAGGAGGAATATGAAATATACAATATAAAATATCATCAAATGGTAGATATTTATTCCATTATATCATCATAGTTACCATATAAATTATGGTGGTAATATAATTTATAAAATGAAAACGCGTTGTTAAGAGTTACACCTCTTCTTTGGACAACCACCTTTAGCATAAAAAACATTCCCTGTAAAGAATGTTTTTTGATAAAACTACAAGCTATAGATATTTTTTAGGGATGTTAAAAAGTATTAATGGTGTTGTAGGATGATAATGTAGGCACATAATGTTTGGGTAAGTGATAAGGGGTGGTATCCATTTATAAATGAGGAAGAGGACACTAATAGAATTTATTAAAAGATTAAAATATATTACATTATGATAGATCCAAATTCATATAAATAACTATTGATATAAATGGGAAATAATGTGTTACAAATATGAAAATAAGTTAGGAGTTATACATGTTTTCATCTCATTTTAACCAATATAATATTAATATTATCTCTTTTAACTTGAATTTACTCTTATTGGGGTGACTGACTTTTTTTACCAATGTCACGATTCATAATGACCAAAAATTAATGTGAACATATTTAATGATATAATTAATTTTGATTAAAAATATTTTATATATTTTATAAGTTTCAAAATCAATATTAATTTGAAATTTATTTTAAAATTGATGTAAAAAACACAATAAAACGTTTTTAGAAGAAACAAATTAGGCACAAAACTATGTTAACAATAACTCCATTAATATGTAAAACGTATTAAGTAAATGTTAAAAAATTATTTAATTTAATATTTAGACATGTAATTAAAACAATTCATTAATATATATTAATTTAATTGATTCATATAAAAGTGATGTTTTCCCATAAAAATAGATTTTAGCCAAACTTCCCTTTTTTACCTTAAAATGCATTAATTATAATTTCCATCCAATTAAAAACTAAAAGATTAATTTTATTAATATTTAAACACTAAATTTTTATAATTTATTTATTCTAATTCATGAAATACAACCACCAACTTTAAAAAATAGTCACATTAAATAAAAATACTACAATACAATATCATGGTTCATTTAAACTTAGTGTTGTTTATAAAGAATGATATCTATGAATTTAAATTTATATAAACTAAAATGTAATATAAAATATTAAGATGTTAAATTATACACCCTTATCCTAATTTTACCAAAAAAATTTATCAACATGATGCATACCACTAAGGATACATTTTATTCATGACAATTTTGGGTTCCCATGTTGCATCCTAAATTTGATGGTGTAGCAACATTACATTAACAACGTGAGAGGTATTTTATAATAATATTTACCTATTAAATATAGATTCTATATTTTTTATTCATCATCATTAATGTCCTGATCCAAATATGAATCCTCTAGGTACAATATGCATGAAAGAAAAGGAATGTACTTCCACAAGAGAGATACATGCAGCACATTATGGACATGAGAGAAATTTATTGGAAGAGTCAATTGATAAGAAACCATCCTAATACGGTTTTGAATTTTAATGATACTCATATATATTGGGATTATCTTTTCCCCATTCTAATTTTTCATGACACTTCCAATGAGATATTCATAGTAATATGATATCACATATTTCAAAATCTAGATCTCTCCAAAAAATTATAATAAATATTTTGAATATTATGTTCTTCGTTGATTCCCTAAATAATTACTCTATAAATATATTACATTTCCATAGCTATAAAAAGTTTTTTGAGATTTAATTATCTAAAATGATCATATAAAATATGAGTTTTCATGTTAACCATAGAGTGATACATATGAAAAAATTTCAATTATTGAGTGAAAGCTATTGTTGTAAGAAATATCTAACAATGAAAGGTTTTAATCCCATCCCCAATTAAAATACATATAATATGATATCAGTATATACATAAGGGTTTTAATGGACTTATTAAACTACCCATTCGACTGAGTGTGATACATACTTCCAATTATCAACCCTCTATTCAGTGTATATTAAAAAAAATTCATAATGTTGAGGTAAACCTTGGATCCCATTCAGATACAATTGAATGTGCTAATTTAGGAAACTATACAAAATCATTTATCTATATTATATAAATATAATCAAGAGAGAACTGTTTTATATTTCAATTGAAACACAATATGTTCATAAGGCATTGAACAATATCCAAAATAGCATTTTCAATTTAGATTTTTTGGGGGGTATGATGATGAAATACATAGAAATGTATTCCCATTGTTATTATAGTATATAAAATAGTCATAAAATCCCCATTTAATTATTACTATTATCTGTAACATGTTGAAATACTATTTAATGAGATACATAATCATATATATTTAATTTCTTTTTATCTCATCATAAATACTCTTTAATATTCTTATTTATATTTTTAATTATAGGCTGAGTAGATACTAATGAAATATGAGCTCCAGAAAAAAAATTATTTTTTATTTATATCATGGATAGGTCCCATAAAATGTCCATAATACTTATCATTCCATCAATATCATGGTTGAAGATGGTGTCTTTTCTCACTTACTTCTACAGTTCAACATCATCTATTTTCACTTATTAAACCCTCACATATACCAAAGATTAAAACATTATATGTGAAATATATGACCTTCCCCTATTCCTCCTTATTTCTAGGTCCTTGTTCTAAAAAACACTAATATCATATATTTATCTACTCTCTTCATGTGAAAACAATCATTTTCCTTAAATCTAAAAGTAACAACCACCTAATTCCTCATCCCTAGGTGATCATGTATTGAGAAACCATATTCATTAAACAATTCCCACCATAACCATTAAAATATATTCAAATATTTAAAATTTAATACACACATAATTATTTTATGATCAATATATTTATATATATATTATTTTTCACCATAATGATAATTCATTTATTTTTTGAATGAAAATTTACAACTAAAAATTCTTAATCATAAATAGGGGAATGTTACTCATGAAACAGAAATTGGGGTAAGGAATAAGCTAACAAATTACTATTCAAAATAAGGATACATCATAATCCATTTTTTATGTATCTTTAAAGATTATAGGCTATTCTATACTTCAAGGTAGTATAATAATAACTTCTTTAAAAAACATCTTTTCAACTCCTTTAAATTTTCTTAATGTTTATATGAATAAAAGTTCATGGTTCCCTTCTAATTGATCAGGGTTGATATATTATAATTCCATGATAAATCATTTATAATGTGTTGGAAGTATCTATCCATCCCAATAAAAAAAATGATATCGATTACTAAGACATGTTTATACCATTTCCCAATAACTTATTAATTTTAAGGATCCACCAATATAACCTCAATTGAGATTATATGAACCATGAATGAAACATTATGAAAATAAATTTTACTAATGGTAAATTCGGAATACAAGTTCTCCATCCTGAGGGATTTTGGAAAAAGTTTCAAATTATGTTGATTCTATTATATACTATTAATATATATTAATATCATCAATAAATAATATCATAATGTAAATAATGTAATATCTAAATACCCCACTCATTAAATCTATGAAGATAAATTGGGGTGGACCACACATTGTATATTCCCTTAAGAAAATATAGATTATTATAAAAATTATACAACATGGTAAATTAATATCTATATTCAAATTAGAAATATATTTCAAATGGATCATGAGAAACCTTTTATTTTTATTTCTTTTATATATTTCTATGAAATTGATATAATAAGAAACAAAAAATTGGATGATGTTTATAATGAATAAATCAATAATAAAATTTTTAGTGATACTAAACAATATTTAATAGATAAGGAAAATAAATAACATAATATAATAAGGGATTCTATGATAAAATATATTTAATATTATTAAAAACTGAATGGATATTTTGATTCTAATTATATATGATACAATGATTCCAGAAGTTAAAGATAATGAAAAATATTTTAAATGATTAAAATTCATTTTTATCATATTTTAGGATGTATTCTCATTTTTCCATATCATTTAAAATTTCAAACAATACAAAAATAAATAGGTATATTATTTCATTATATTTTTATTTACATATTATTTATTATTTCATATATAATTAGATAATATAGATCACTAATAAATATACATTAAACTTAATAAATTTTTATATGTTCAATGTGAGGGTTATTTAGGCCCATTAACAAAAAAAATATTGCTTATAAAATTTTTTCAAAAATAATTGCAACAATTTATCATAAAGAGAAGTTGTTATATTTCTGAATTAATGTTATGATATGAATTTTGATCAAATTACGAGAAGAATAATATGTGAATATTAAATTCATAATTCAATATGTTGAATTATTAAAGGTATGAATAACTATTCTAGTGTGTCGTAAAAAATATTTATAAAAACATAATAGATTAATATTCAATAATAATTTTTAGTGATCATTTGTCGATGAAATTTGAATTATTTTTTCCATGAAATCATCGATGAATAATATATCTACTTATTTTAAAATCACTTCATATATTTCTTTGTTGTTCAATATATTTTTAAATGAGTCGATTCATTAATTCTTAGAATGGTGTATTATAACCATTTAAAATCATTTCATATCTTCTCAGTTATATCTTGGTTTATCAATATATTAAAATAATAAAACCATCTCTAATATTTTTCGATCTTCTATATGCTAAAGTATATCTCTTAAAAATTATTGTTAGATCATGTAAATGATTTAAATTTCATCTATAATTATAATATTTATATTGTAATCATGGAGTCTACAATTCATGAATTGATCAATGTATTGTAATAAAGATGAAAATAATTTATTCATTGAATAAATAATCAAACAAGATTGTATACTATCTTGTGG
Organism: Viscum album; assembly: GCA_963277665.1. NCBI lineage: Eukaryota > Viridiplantae > Streptophyta > Magnoliopsida > Santalales > Viscaceae > Viscum > Viscum album. The sequence continues at coordinate 1,647,878,082 of OY728145.1, forward strand.
AATCAACCAAGGAATAATAAACATGGAGTAATTCATACAAATAATGGAACAAATGGCTACTCACATTCAAGAGCTCATCAGCATGGATCTAGACACCCAGGTTATAAATTTGAATTGGGAATTATATAGGTTGTCTAATTATAATAATCATAGTACTGTGTTTAATAAATTTGTAATCTATTTCAGCACGTAGTAGTACCCTTATTATGAGAACCCTTGTTTCCCACTATTTCATTAAAGTTTTATAATAATAAAAATTATATTTTCAATGAGTGAACAATTTTAAACAATTTATGAAATAAAAAATTAAACCAAGTCCCTATATTCAATTTTAAAAATGGGTGGTCTACAATTATTGTATATTCTATTAAGATCTCAACATTCTTAGGTAACGTATAGGATTTTTTTTGGTACTCTTTCGCCTAGTTTTTTTAACATTAGTTTGGTATTTACAATGGTTTTAATTTGGGTGAAAATTGGATATTTCATAAGGAAGTATGAAAGTGCATAGTTGGTGAATAGTTTTCCCTAACCATTTTAACAAAGTATGAAATCCCTTTGTACCTAGGTGGATAGTATTTTCATGTCTTGCACATTGTTTTTTAAAATCATGAACCATTAATGTATAATCCATTCTCCCACCGAGATAAGGAATACAGTTTAGGCACGTAGTTCTGTATACTGCTTTCCCCTCCACAAACAAACTGTGCACAATTCCTAAACCTCCAAACATCAATTCTTAGAAAATAGAAGGGCAGATTAATGATGTCCAACTCCCTAGGTATGTGTTTTATTCGCGTCCTAATCTCTCTCTCTCTCTTTCTTCCTCTTATCCTTCATATAAAATATTTATGTTTGTTAACTATTGTTTATAAGTAAATATTTAGGTTCTTTTGGTATTGATCCATTTAAATATTTGATCTATTATTTGAATGAATATCTCATTATACATCGTCATTAGGGTTATTTTCATCATATTTGGGATTTACAATTAGTAATTGTTTTTCAGAGAATTTAGTTACATGTTTGATTATTCAAATTCCAAAGTTTTTATCTCAATTACACGTGTGTAACTGTTGAATTTATATTAGATTATAATCAATTATGTTTCTATATTGAATTAGTTGATATGGTGATTTGATTAATTGAGGAATTGTTTATTGTGAAATTAGACATTTTTAATTAAAATAAATAACTTTTAATTATATATAGAAATATTGGGAATATGAAATTATTGTAATTAATTGATGAATTAACTGTTGAGATATTGTGATTTTGATTGGGGTTAATTTATTTCTGAATTAATTATTGAGATATTATGATTATGAAATTGGGATAATTATTTGGTGAATTAATTATTGAGATATTATGAATGTGAGAATAAAATAATTTTTTATTTAATTCAATAATGAGGCATTGTGATTATGGATTTTATTAAAGTAGATTAATTAATTGATTAAACATTTGATTAATTTTTATTATTGTACATTATATGAAATGAATTAATTATTTTTTTAATTAACTAATAGGAAGTATTGTGATGATGGACATTATTGAATGGTGTTAATTTATATTTAGTTAATTTATTTATGTGGTTATTGTGAATTGAGTTGAAAAATGTTTAATACTAATTACCATTGATCGATGTGATTTTATAATACTTGTGATTAATTATTATACGTGGTTCGAACAATGCCCAATATTTTAAAATATAATTGTGATAAATTGATATTCGTCTATGGGACAAAGCCTTCTGCATCAAATTACCATAGTGTGAAATTGATTTTCGAGTGTGGGTAAAGGTTTTTGGAATCAAAATTAAATGAGGTTCTAGGCATGGTGACCTGGACCCACACTATTGACATTGGACTAAGGTTCCAATCGGTTGAAATAATATTTAAAATTAAATGTATAAAAGAATCCCATTTTTTATAATGAATGGTGAATGTAATATTTTGTATTGTTTAGAATTTGGGTTGGGAAAATTAGTTATTGAGATTACGAGTATCCATAAAAACTCAAGAGTTATGTGGTTAAATAGTGAGTAATTGAATAAATGTAAATAACTTACATTATTGCTTTTATTTATTCATTATACCCCGATATATACTGTTTTACTAGATATAGTTTTAGACAATATTGGGGGTGTCATACTGAGTTGTAATCAAACCTGAGTCAGGCTGCCTCATTAGTACCCAAACATACTTCATGTATACATGATATGTCAATGGAAAATGACATGGGTTATGTGGATTATTCTGTATAGAATACGAATGGGGGAACCAGTTATGGTTTGGGATGCACTTAATAGTTTTATAGGTCATTATTTATAGTTTTTTCATTTTGACACCTGGAACATAATTTATTATTTCACATATATTATTTATTTTGGATAATATATTACCTGTTTTCTTGTTCTTATAGCATTATTAAATTTATGGCTATATTTTTATGTTATATTATTAGTTATTTTCATATTTATTTTCCAATAGTATATTACCATAATAATGAGGGTATCATCTCCTGACGATTGATATTAATCCCATAATACCAGTTGATTACCTATGGAATACAGGGAGCCATGCCAAAGGACATATAGTTGTCAGGCTCCCGGCACACATGTGTAGCGCCTGGGATGGGACATTACAATGTGTTATCGGAGGGGTTTTCTTTTCATTTAATTTTTCTTTCCAATTTGGAATGGAAGTCATGAGACTTGGAGGAGTCTGTCCTTGGTTATGAGAAAGTTCATGGGAGCATATAACCCATGTATGGGAGAGAACCCAGGTACCCATGATATGATTGTTGTTATTGTTTTTTATGTTACACTTTATTATTATTTCACATTGGGTGATGCAATTGTGTTATGATGTAATTATTGTATCAAATATTTAATGTGATTGGTATCATGGTCCAGTATTGCATGATAGTTCATTTTATATTTATTATTCTAGGTACTCATGATTATTATCTAACATTCATCCTTTTAGGAACACATAGAAAAATGGTTTTTGGGTATGTTATTAAACATGGATTGTTTTTCCTTCCATGTGTTAATTTTAATAAAAAATGTTCCTTGTATGATATGAAAATGTAGAAAAAATTGTTGAAAATGGTTAAAGATTTTGGTATCTAAAGATAATTTTAAATGATATTTTTTCTCCTCTTTTTGACCTTCACCAAGATATAGGATGGTAATTGATAGTTATGCTAACTTAGTTTTATTAATGTGGTTGGTTTTCAAGAAATGAGTAAGTATGGTTTATTGTGAATCCCTATAAATATGTTCATATTATAAAATGTTCCCAAGGGTGTGTGTATGTCACTATTGAGTTTTTCCTCCACTATGATACTCATTGAGAGGAAGATAATAGGACTTTGAAGGAAATGTTTCTATAATAGTGTAACCTAAGGCACTGGTAGTTCCTAATGAGGATGTTTGATAGATTTTTATAGAGAAAATTGACCTGTTCATGAAAATCATAGAATGGAACATTTGGTGGGTTGTGAAAATCATTTATGATTTGATGAGGGAGTTATAGTGTCATTACTCTCTGACTTTCACTATAGAGGGTTGACCTGAGGCCGCTTAGTTATGGATTGTGTCTATCCGGACAAAAATTGACCAATTAAGTACATCTGATGAGAATATTGTAAATTGTAAACATACATGTTAATTGTTCTAAGGAATAAATAGAGGGATATCCCGAATCGATATGGATATGTGGAAACTTTGGAGTAGAATTAGGTTTAGGTGGAGTTCATGGAGTAATTTTATCTAGATATTATCATGCAAGAGAGATAATGTATGTTCATGAGGTTGAATTAAGGGATAATGTCCATTATGGTATATTATAGACACTTTAGTGATTTTCATGCCTTCATTCAAACATTGGATATGGATGGGACTACTTCAAAAAAAATGTTTTATGAATGGGAAAAATTGTGAAATTATTTCCTATGTTCAAATCCTTAGGTTGAAGAGGTTTTCAGAAGTTGTGTATCAGGATCTCATTTCTAAGAGTAACCTGAAGGAAGCCACCAATAGAGGTATTGTATTTTATATTAGACGGATAAGAGGTATGAAATCCAAGACTAGCAAGAATCATTACCATAGTTTTATCTAGACTCATGAATAGAAATGTCTCTAAATATAATATTCAATGAAATATGACCATGATCGAGTGATCTGTCACTGTTTTGGAAGGTCTGGACACTTATGGATATAGTTCCCACGATGACTAATAAAGTGTCAATATTGTGGAAATATGGGAGATCTATTGAGTTTTGGTGGGAACACATGATATATGGGAATCAACAGAGATGCTATAATGAGTCAGACATATAAAGGGGATCTTATACACTATAGCAGTAGGCTAGTTTATTTTCCACTAGCCTTGGATATAGAGGCGGTAAATGTGGATCATATAAAAAAGAGATCCTATAACAGCTACATGGAATAGCTCACAATACTCAGACTACATTATATTGGAAATGGACCTGACAGTTACATTCTGTGATGCCTAAACTGTTAGAATGTTTGGTTGTACATGTAGTTGTTAAAGGTATTATTCTTGTATCTTCAACAATACCGAGTGCCTAATCAAATTATGGTTCCTCTCATTCCATTTTTTCTCTAAACCCAATGAATCATTTGTGCCCGGTGTCCAATTTCATGATTGGGTTATTAATGATAGATACACCTTTGAGAGTATGGTCGAAAGATATATGTTTTTTATGCTTTTTCAATCGAGGTTGTGGAGAATCATTTTCTATTAGATCTTTATATTCATCACCTGTAAAGAATTGACCTAATTTATTGTATTTACTAGATAATAGAATACAATTCCCCCATATATTGTTACTATATGAGTGGGACTATTACGTCTCCTAAGGGTGATAAATACAATTATCGTGGTGAATACAATATCCAGGCGTGTCATGTAGGGAAAATTCATCAGCAACTAAGAGAAGCTTATCACCCATGTTACTAGTATATTTCTGTATGATGGGGGTGTGAAACAGGATGCCTTCCCAACTATATTGGACAGGTTTTAGGTTGTGTTTCATGAATACAACTTAGGGTTTCCACCCGAGAGAGTGCTGAAATTTACTATTTAACTCATTCCTAGATTTGAACCCGTTTTTATTCCACCATATTGAATATATCCAATATAACATCAAGAGTTAACGACTAATCAAAATGTTTTGTTGGATAAGTGGTTTATCCATCCCATTATATCACCATATATTTCAGTAATATTTTATTCAAAAGAGGCTAATGGGTATTTGAGTGTATTTGTTGATTATATGATGTTGAACAAGATGATTGCGAAGAACTGGCATCCCCTTCCTTGTATTGACGATCATTTTTACCAATTGGCATTATGTTGTGTTTTCTCAATGATTTACTTGAGATAACGGTATCATTAGTTGGGAGATTGAATTTGTGATATAAAATGTCTAATATTAGATGAATTAAGGACTTCTATTAGTTTATTGTAATTCCATTTCAGACGATTAACACATCATTAGGGTTTGTAGGCTTGATGAGTCAAATCATACATCCATACCTAGATCAATTTATTTCTCAATTTGGGGATAAAATATTAGTTCACTCTAAGACTTGTGAATATCATTACCAACATCTTGTCATTATCCTATGTACACTATGAGAGTATCGACTATATTCCATGTTATCTGAGTGTATGTTTTTTGTTGATCTGGTACACTTCATGGGTCATATCAAATTAGAGGATAGTATTTCATTTAAACCAGATAAAGCACTAGTGGAGGTTTTTGTCGAGAATTCTAAGAATGTGTTTGATGTATGTTGCTCTGTGGGTTTAGTAGGTTATTATTGTAGATTCATCCACAACTTTTATTTTTTGTTAGTGGCTATTTTTTTATTGAGAAATATGGGGATAATGTTGGAATGGTTATAAAACTGTGAGAATTACTGTTGGGGGTTGAATAAGATATATTCATCAGAACAAATCTTGATCCCTCATAAACCATGTGAGAAGTATATAGCCTATTGTGATACATATGGAATAGTGCTTGGATATGTGTTATTATACGGATTATGAACAGTTGAATATGAGTCTTAGAAGTTGAGGCCAAATGAATGGAACAACCTTACGCCTGACCTCGAACTAACTAAAATGTTTTATGCATTGATGGGATTGTGATATTATAAGTTGTGTGAAAAAAATATTTTGTGTATAGGTCATAAGATATTGAAGTATAACATTTCATAGAAATATTTTAACAATTGGAAGTAGAGATGTGTTGAATATATGATGTCGTTTGATTTTGATATTGCATATACACTAGGGAAATAAAAATATTTTATTACTCATTTAAGTAAGAAAAATGCGACTAAGGTAGTTACAGAGTATAGTGCTAAGTGGAATATGATGACAATGATAGCTGATATGCATGTTTGGATTTATTATAATCAGGGGAAGATGACCCCTTTTTCAGTTTCAGTAGAGTCTAATCATTTGAACCAGATTAGGGACATACAACATGATGAACCAAAATGATTTCCCATGGGGAGGATCCTTGAAGGTTGGTAGTCAACATCTGATTATAGAATAGATGAGGATGAAATCATCCCTTTCAAGAACCATGTTGGTGTTATTATTATTATGTGGGAAGAGATGATGTGGGAATTTAATGCCTCGATGTGGGATGTGCATCCAGTAGTGACCAAAATGTACAATGACATGTGATGATTATAAGGACCTGGCCTTATTACATTACATAATATTTAATTTAGTCCTAAAATAACTTCCTTTCACTTTTATTATCTTTTAATGATTATATATTTTGAGAATTGGGACATAATACATTAATAAATTACATATTTATATAGAGTGTAAACAATAAAAATAATATTCATTTTTTCAAGATATAAAACATTTCAAATAAAACATGATTTCATTGATAAATATTAAAAAAAATAAAATTGTATTTATTGTATGTATTATACATCCTTATAAACAGTGAAAATTATTCAAAAACATTGGATGAGCACACAATGCTTATTAAGGGATTTAAAAATAATGAAGGGTTACATTAGTCTATAAATACTTGTAACATGTGAAATAATTTTCTTCAGATACACTTTTCACCCATATAAACATAATTTATGAAATATGATATTTCCACAAGTTCACCACAACACATAATAACAAAAATAGTATCATAGAGTTATATTGTGGCATTACTTACATAATATTGCAACCCTCTCATCTATATTATTATTTGTAACCCTCACAACTACCTTACAATTTTTGTAACCATCGTAATTACAGTTGGAGTAACCATACATCCATCCTTCAGTATACACATAAAAAATTCATTGGAGGGAGATATAGGTTCCACAATTCATCATACACAATTCCTATGAACCAGAACACAATCATACAACATGCATAATTTCATCCAAAATATTTCTTTTAGATTTTGTAAAACAAAATTTTAAAATGGGATTTTAAAATAAAAGAACTTTACATAAATCATATAATTGAATCGATACTTAATAGAGTGGTTAAAATATGTATATAAACATTAAATACACATAATTAGACATAATATAAACAAAAAACATCACACTAACAATTTTTACACCACATTAACAATGATGTATATATTTAACCAAAAGAATGGAAGTCGAGTTATGAATTCTCTTATCTCGGTTTTGTATCACATAAAACTTTTTTAAACACACTTTATAATGGTTAAAAAGAGTTATTAATATCTTAAAAAATCATATTCATCTTTATAATACCTTATAAGATGATTTCATTACATCATTTCACCCTTTAATTTTTAGTATTTCGTTCCTTACATTGTTTTTTGGTGTGTTCATTAATTGTTTTCCATTATCGGTTCATGATGTATATTCATGTCTATTGGAAGTGAAACTATAGAATTGAAATAGAGTGGTATTTAAATATTTCTAGAACCATAAATTATACCACTTATCATTTCGTGTTTTTTTATGATGATGATACATGAGTTAAAACATTATTAATATTTGTTTAGGTCCTTTGGCTGATTCTTCAATCATAAAGAACTCATTTGCTTTATAAATTAATAACATGAGTATAAAATGATTAAATAACCATATATAACATATTCTACATAAATTATAATATGGGTAAACCAAAAAAATTGTTTTAGGACCATTCTTGAAGTATGTAAAAGAAATTGAAATCACATCGCCCACAATATCAATAAATCCACACAACATGGACGATGTTTTGATTTCTTGAATAAGTGGGATAGGAGGAGAATATAATGGTGAATATTAAATAAATATGATGAAATAAAAAATTATTAAATTGGATCATTCATGCCACTTGGATAAGGGATGTGATAAATGAAGATGAAAATAAAGGAATGTGAAATAAAAGAAAAGTTGATAAATCTCTTACGAAAATTCGGCATCCTAAAGACGCCGCATAAATTTTTATAAAATATTTTCATTAGAGAAAAGGGGTATCTCATCATTATTACATAATATGAGCAGTAATGGGGGTATGAAATTTCATATCCAAACATACGAGACTGGAAATTAAAAATAAAAACATAAAATGAACGAAATGAAAGAAACCAAAAGAGGTTATTTACCTCTTTATCAGTTTTCATTGAGATCCTTCTTAAGGCCTTTGGTTTTTGGATTTTTGTGAGTCCAAAAATACTAGGATGTGAGGAAAATCCTTGGAAGAAGCATTGGCTAGAACATAAGTATGCATCAAGGCTTGATAGGTGTGTGAAGAATAGGGGAAGGGGTAGTATTTATAGTTTAAGGGAGGGCTTGTTTTCATTATTTTAATCATCATTAGTATATTTTAGCTCAATAATATGAATAATCATAATCTATATGAACCCAAATAGTAATAATGGATTTTAGTTTTAACCAAGTGGTCTCACATCATCCTTGAATCTCCTATGATGCAAATAATCAAGTATTTTTCATTTATCGTATTTTACCAAATTATACTATTCATAAAAAATTCTAGAATATTAGAAAAATCTCAAAAATTCTACCTTAAAATTTTTCGACAAGTAGAATTAAAAAAATGAGCTCCATTTTTCTAAAATATTTTTCTAAATATTGTTAATTTAATTGTTTTTTAAAAAATCCTACATTTTTTCCAAAAATTTCAATATTAAAACAATAATTACATTTATATCACATTAAAATATTAAATAAGATGTCATTATCTTAATGAAATAAGAAAAAGAAATAATACAATTTTATATTCATTAGGGTCATATTAGTATTCATATTACTATTCATATGGTTAGGTTACTATTCATCAAAAATTATGTATGTTTCATTAAACTCCAAATAACATCTTGAACACAATTGTATATGACTGTTTTTTCGAAATTAAAAACAAAGAAGTGAAAAAAAATTATGTTTAAAGGATGCTAATAAATTTCTACTTATCACAAAGTATCAAGAATTTCTATTTATTTGATAAAATTGGGGTGTTATATTATTCTCACCTTCTAGAAATTATTTCATCACAATTTTATTTACTAAAAAAACAAGTGAGGGTACCATCCCCTCATATAATTTTTAGACTCCCATGTTTCTTCTTAAACAATGCGGTTTCTCCACGAATCTTTTACCTTGTGGATTACCTTATTTAGTAATACATGTTTCTTTCGATCAACAATGTGAACTTGTTTCTCTTTATAAGAATGTTTATCTGCCAACTGAACTACTTCGGTGCTCAAGACAAGAGTTGAATCTGGCACATACATTCTCAACATCGAAACATGAAAAACAATGTGTACCTTAGACAAACTCAGAGGCAAAGGTACTCAATATGAAAGTAGTCCTACATTTTAAAGGATTTCAAAAGTACAGATAAACCACAAACGTAGATTTCCTTTCTTACCAAAATGCATCCCACATTTTCAAAGGAGAATTTATAAAAAATATGGTAACCTACCTCAAAAGATAATTCTTTCCTTCTCTTTTGTGCATTAATATTATGCCTACTCTGAGATTTCCTCATGTGATGCTAGATCATATTCACATTCTCAGCCACTTCCTCTACTAATTTGGCCCCATAAAATTTCATTCACCGACTTCATCCCAAAACGTTAGAGCTAGACACCACTTCGCATACAATGCCTCAAAATGATCCAAATTCATTCTAGGATGAAAACTGTTATTATAAGAAAACTCAACTAAATAATGATATTGCTCCCAACATCACCGGTATTCAATTGAACAAGCTTGAAGCATATTCTCCAATTTCTGAATTGTTCGTTCTCAATAACCATATGATTGTGGATGAATAGTGGTATTATATTTTAAATATGTGTCTGACAACTTCTAAAGTCCCTTCCATAAGTTATAAGTGAACATGGGATCCCAATCAGATATAATGGAAAGTATAACTCCATGTAATCTAACAATATCATTGAGGAATAGTCGAGAAAGTTGATCTAAAGACATTATATATCGAATTGAAAGAAAATGTGTATATTTTTTTATCCGATCATCAATATCCCAAATTTCATTGTAACCTAGAGAATAATTTGATAGTCTAATCACAAAGTCCTTGGATACATTCTCCCATTTCTACACTGGCATTGTAAAAGGCTGAATCACCCCCTTCGATAATCAGCGCTCTTCTTTAAGCTGTTGACATGTCAAACATTTCATGGTAAAATCATTGATATATCATTTTTTCTTCTCACCAGTAATAATTTCGGTGGTATTTTTACATCTTAGTACTAGTAGGATGAACTAAGAATAGAGAACTATAAGTTTCACACAATAATTATTTTTTCAATTGGGAAACACAAGGCACACACAAACTCTTTCAAAATCTTCACACACAATGTTTATGAAGGGTAAATTATGGAAACTTACCTATATTAACCAATTTTACCTATAAGGACCTGGAGTTAAACATTACATAATCATATATTAAAATAATAATTTACATTGAGGATCTTTTTAATTTTATAGTTTTAGAGAATTAAGAAATAATTATTATATTACATCTCCAAAATTACAAGGTAGACACTTCTACTTAGTTTCCATTTTTTATAAAATAAAAACACTTAAAAAAATATTCATGTCTTGTTCAATGTTTTAGACCACATGACCTTTCCTTGATCCCATCCTTGATAGTATACATATTTATGATCAGTGAAACACATTTCAAAACATGGGGTGAGCATAAAAATCTCAGTAAGGGTTATATAATAAGGATATAAAATATTATCCAATCAATAAATAAAAATCAATGAAAATATACTTTTCAATCATAACATACCTTACAAGATCATAATATTTATGAATAAGACACACAAATCATAAGTCATAAAGGTAAGATATGGAAAAATAAAACATACATACATTATTGTTATCACATATACATAGGGAGTAACATTTGGAATACTCGTCATAGTATATTCTGTAACTCTTAGAAGTAACAATAACCTTTACCTCCATCACATTACCCAATGCATTAGAGAGCTATATCAGGCTCACCCACCCTAGGTCTATCATGGAACCAACCGTATACATAAAAAATTCACAATAAACATAAAATATTCATAACACATAACATAAGCATAATGGAAAGTTAACATTTCCATATTCCAATCCCAATATATCAAATCAAGATATTGAAATAAATAATGATTTATTAAATCATTTTCAAAACCATTTAAAACATTTAATAAAATTATTTTTGAAATAAAGTGTCTCATAAAACTTTGAATCTTTTTAATGAATTATCATTTGAAAACATTAATGTCCATATAAATAAATCCTAAAAACCTTTTTGAAAACATGGACAATAATGAGAAAATTTAGAAGAATAAATGTTTATAACATTTAAAATGATACTTTTGTTAAAGATATTTTAACAAAATGAGAGACCTTTTGATAAAAATAATTGATGAATAACATTTGATCAGAATTTTATAATATCACGAGAATAAAGGTATTCATGATATAATATGCCAATGGACAGTATATACAGAACATAAGAGTGAATTGGTGCATAAAAACAATGAAGTCTTCGTGGAATGTAAATTGAGATGAAATCCCTTATAAAAACTATTTCTTTAGATTAAGTATAATTCCATTACATGCACAATGGGCCTTCAGGCTATGTAATGGGTCTCCATCTACCCAGTTTAAAGATGTCTTTACTTTGTTTTAATAATAAAATAATGTTTCGGCCCCAACCTTTTAAATTACATAATAATGTTTGAAAATTTAGAATACACTCAATAAAAGTGGGTATTAATTGTCAAATAATCAGATGTTATTCACACATATTCATATTATGAAATACTCAAGAAGTATAAGTTTAAACCAAATAATTGATATTGGGTGAAGAAGTTTCCTTACTGAAATATGACAGCCTAACGACATCAATTTAAAAGTCAGAAAATGAATTGATGAGGGGAAAATGGTATCTCATCACATGGACATAAAATTTACTGCAATTAGGTTATATAAGAACATTTCCCAACATTATAAAATTTAAATTAAAAGACCTAACAAAAAAAGTTCTTTAAAAAAGACGGTGAAAGGTTCCTTTACCGATTTGGTAACATATGAAACATACAACCCATGAAACAAGGATACATAAATAAATATTTAAATACCTAAAAATTAATGTATATTACAAAAATAGTACAATCATGGGTATTACATACACCACACAAAATAAATAGTGACAAATATAGCATGAATCTCACAAGAATAAAAAGTGAGATAAAACCCTTTACCACGTTGTAATCTAGCGAGTTTTATGACCAAAAGTTAATAACCACCAAATGAATAAAATAATACCATTAATATTAAGATAATAATGGTAATATATATCATCTGTGTATACACAATAACCTACATGCAATAAATATGTGGAAAAAACTGGAAATCTAATAGAATTAAAAGTGAGATAAGAAATCCCCTTACCTCGTGTCTGACATTACTTTATTGTTCATTGTTCTTCCTAAATAATAAACATAAGTTAATTTATACCTAATTAAGATCTTTTTTCATGTTTTTTATAATTTTTATATCACTTATTACCATGTTATAAACATTATGTAATCATTTAAGTTAATAATGGTCATTTTGTCGATATTTTGTACTTGAGTCAAAAATGAACAACTCATCATTAAATGTTTTCCAAGTGGTCAAGATTCCATTATATCCAAGATTATAATCATGATTTATATATCAAATATATCTAGTATATAAATGTATTTATAATAATACATAACATTTTGAGGTAGGAAATGAAATTCACAGTTAATGGAGACAGTAAGCTGTACATACGCTTCAACACTACTTACATTTCTATTTCATTTTTTAATTGAAATAAAACATAATGATACATAGATATATAATAATTTTATTATTATATCATATATTATTTCAATAAATCCATCATTTATACTTCCCATGTATGGAATGAATGATTCATATCAGTTTTAGGGGGCGGTAGTCTGCATTTCCTCTAATGAAATTATCGCGTTTACTCATAATGGAAATCGTAAAGGTCTACTATAAATTAAAAACACAGAAGAATAACGAAAACATAATAATAATATATAAATATATAAATATAGTTCCATCATAATGGCCACCATAAGAGGCTGTAGGAGATAATTGAATAATAATCGTTTCGTGAGGCATTAGTTTTCCATCCACTAAAATAGTATGTTCGTTACCTACTAGATGGAAGGTGTGTGTAATTTTAGTTGGAATCCTCCTAATAAAAACATACTAGTATATTTAGGATAGTGTTATTTTTATAAAATAAAGGAATAAAAATATTTTATGGGGTTAGAGAAGTAAAATCAAACAAAAGAACGTAAGAGATGATTTTAACTTTAAATCAAGAAACTCCCATTTGATTGAACCAAAAGGATTCCTTGAAGTGACTTCTGCCTAAGGAAAGTATTCTAGGTGTAATAGAGGTATGTAGGGAGCTTAATTGGTCAGATTTTGGTCTATCCAAGGGGCTTTAGAAGTCTGGGTAATGGGTTAGAGGTGAGGTATTTTTATAATGGGGAGGAGGGTATATTTAGGAAACTGGGAAAATATCATTTTATTTTATAATTATTTTCATTTTCTAAATGTAAAAAAAAATAATAGTCAAAATAAGATGACTCATGGTCAAAATAAAATTATCCAATCAGAATTGTATAGGTTTTGGATATGATTTTAATCTTTATAATCTTATTTATTTAATTCATTTATTAATGAGACAAACACTACATCATTATTATGTCATAAATAATTTAATTTATTTATTATCTAAAATTTATAAAACAAAATCCCATGATGTAGGAAATATTTTTATATTTCCATAAAATAATTATAGTTGAAAATATAACTTATATAACCCTATGTAAAAAATTATTTTGTAAAAGTTATTTGTTTATGTCATATTTGTCTTTACTGTAAGTTAATAAAAATAAAGTTTCATTATAACTCCAAAGTGGCCCCATGAGGTCCCAAAATAGGCCCATGGATTCTCATGTTCGGAAGTGTATAAACTAATAGGATTAAGAAACATTTTAGTTTAATTTTATATAATTATAGTAATATTTTGTTTGTCCTATTTTCCAGATTTACCCTTTAACCATGGTAAATAAAATATTTATTGAAGTAAATATTCATAATGTCTAAAAATAAAATTACCTATTTACACAACTTGGACCTCCATATTCTTAATCTGGAATCCATTATTCCATATAAAAAACCCAGTAGTGGTAGAAATTAATTTAAAATTAATTCCCACTATAACACCCTGAGATTTTATGAAAAATATTCTTTTAATTTCATTAATGTCTTCTGTTGTATGCTATACCAAGATTACCTTGTGCTATATGCAACACCGTATTAGCTTGCAGTATACACAACACTATTCTTGGATCGTGTTACACACAATTTTGATAATAGTTATTCTACGCAACAATGAGTATATATATATATTCAATGTATAAATGAAATATGGTTGGATTCTATTATATGAAACAACGAATGATTCTTTCACAACACGCAACCCAGACTTGGCTTGCATTACACGCAATCGCGACCTTTCTCGATAGCGTTTGTTGTACGCAATACCGAGTTTTACTAAACAATGATATATTATTATAATATTATTATGAACTCTCCGTTATGAATAATATTAACTAAATTTTTAATTTTATAACATTATTATTCATCTTACACATTTTCTAGAACAGGTTATAAAAACAAAATAAATTTTTCGGATAAAATAAGTATTTTTAAAAAAATGCAGTTTTGCCGCGTTTTGATGGCGCACCCAATTTAAATATAATTTTCGACATTTTTATAAGTTCAATTTGACAAAATAATATTCTTCTATGGAATCAAGAAATAAGAATTTACTTTGGATAAAATTTTCATATTATTTTGGTAACTTTCATATTTTGATGAATAGTAAAAACACGCTATATTTTAATGAAAAACAGCTTTTTTCATCGTGATAATTTATATGGTTAAATTATAATATCGAATGGTTTTAAAGTATAAATAGAATATATTTTTACCATTTAATATAATTTATGTCATTATCATAGATTTTTCATTGAATTCGTAGGTTAAATCAATTCAATCTTTTGCAATGTTTTAAACAAAAACCCGGTTTCATTCGATAACGGGATTAATTTGAATTTAATTTCTGCAACTTCTGTGTATTGAATTTCGAAAAATGGATTCCATATTTGGAATCAATGGGTCCAAATTATTTTAATAGGCTACTTTTTATTTTTGAGAATTATGAATAGTAACTACGGTAAATTTTATTTACCATAGTTAAAGGTAAATCAGGTAATTAAGGGTAAATATAATATTATAAAATTATCTTAACACATGCCAAAATTCTATTGGATGGCTAAAAGTAAACCCATATCAACTATGGGTTGGATTAGATTCATTTTATGGAGTTTGACCATGTAAATAATTTAATTATTATTAAAACCAAAGAAAGTGACAACATGTCACTCTTTTAAATCTTATAAGTATAATAATTTTAATTTAGTGATAAACATCATAAAACATCGAACATGAATAGTCTCCAGAAATATAATAAAATTATCTACATAATGATATTTTATTTAGAGTTTTTAGGGATTAAATAATTGTCATTAATGGTGATAAATTAATGATACAGAAATTATTTATTAAGTGGAAAATAAGTAATATAGTTTTTATTGAAATAATAATACCCATTAAAAGGCCCAAAAAACCCGACCAAAACATATTGGTAGTGTATAGATACACCTTAATCATCCAATTACCTAATATATAACCGTTTGGATCTTTATAAAAGTGATTATGACACTTATATTATTTTATTTTAAATGATTCCAAATTTGTCACCTTCATAATTTAATAAATATAACAATTTAAATATTGTGGTTTTAAGATGGTAAATTAGATTAAAAGTATTATTGTGAAAGGTAATAGATGTATCTTCATCATAGGATTTTATTTTAATTTTTTATTCAACAAATCAGTATATTAAATAATTATAAAAAAATGTTGTAGTAATTATTTTATTAAGAGATAAACCAACTAAATGGTTTTAAAAATAATAAAATAAATATTATATGAAATATTTAATGTGATAAAATAATTTTATAGATACATATGACCTTTTCTGAATATATTAAATCTTTTAGTTCAAACATATATTCTGTATATATTTTATTTAATTTCAAATAAATTAATAGTGTCAAAATTTACACTATTGTTATTTTATGAAATTAACATATTATAAAATTGTTTAAAAATCACAAAAATATCTAAAAATTATAAGTTTAAATTTAACTGGTCTATCATGTCATAAAGTAAACAATTATGGAATATTCACAACAAGTAAGTAATTATTTGTTATAATTTAAAATTTAGAATTTTATTACCACAAATAAACATAAATTGATTAAATAAGGATAAATCAAAATGATAAGGTTTAAAATAAGATCCAAACATGTGTAAATTTTATTTGTTGATTATATAACAACCCTATCTCATCTAATATTAGAATATGAGTCATTTTTGGAGGTTTTAAAGTGGGGTTAGATTTATTATAAATTAATATTTTTAAGAATTCCAAAGGTGCCCCTCTCCTCCCTTATAAAAGGGCACCTCCTCCCTCTCCTCCTCACACCAATTTGAGCATTCAAGCTCGGCCAAACCCTGAAAAATTATCTTCTCCACTTACCTAGAAACATCCTAGAGGTTCTGGTCTACTTCAAAGACCAATATTAGTGCCCTAAGAGGAGGTTTCAAAGAGGCGTATCGAAGAAGATGTAATTTCTTCTCCCGATTCTTTAAAGCTTCTTTCTTCTTCAACTTCTTCTTCTTTAGTTGTTTCCTTATAAAGTAATAACATAAGTATCTCTAATATACTTATTTGTTATTATAAATATGAAACAACCCCATTTCACCTTCTATCCATCATACGGAAAACAAAATCACCGCGCGTACGTACGTACAGAATACTGTCTCCAGGCCGTGGTGTAATCTGTTTTTCCACCAACACCTTACATGGATGGGTATAATGGTGTAAAGAATAACTATACATAGTTATTATAACATCATACTGATTCTGATATATTGTATCATCCACTCCAATTCAATTCAATAATTATGGAAATGATATCATCGCTCGTGCGTACGTACGGACTACCGTCTCCACGACGCGATGATATTCATTCTCCATGTTAACCATTTAAGAATGATTATAAAGTATATATATAATAAATAATAATGAAATATATGACATTATAAAGCTTCTGTATTTATGTATATATGTATGTCATCTACTTAATTCCATTCAACTCAATAGGGAAACGAAAATAGCGTTCATGCGTACGTACGGCCTACCGTCTCCATGAACGGTGTATTTCTTTCCATTTATCGATCTATTATATATATGTATATTCTAAATATATATTATATATAAATCATGTTTTATATTATAGAAGTATGTAATCATGATCTAAGTAATCATATGAATAATTACAAGTCAAAACACAGACGACAAATGAAACGATTTTACCCAAAACACTCTTTAACATGGAATTTACAAAAGAAAGGGTAATATAAAGTCATAAGTGAAGCATATATGATATCATAACAATGAATATGATTCTTTAATAAGTAAATGACCTTATTTAAATCATTATACAGTATTTTCAGATACATACGAATCATATCAGACATAAGGTAAGGGATAATTTTGCAAATCTCATTTTTATCTGAGATTGCTTATTCGTAAGTATTTACAGGGGATATTTCTATCATGTCCATGTTTTATAAAAGTGTTTTCATGTATGTTTAAAGCCCTTTTTACCCATTTTTGACTTTTACTACATGGTATGTATGGAATCTTTCTTTTATTTATGTTACGATGTACTTTTTGACTTTTCCGACAAAAGTACGAGGAGAATGATATTTTTAACTTATACGGCATGAACTGATTTTTACAGTTTTATAATGCCTTATTTTCATGAAGCTTCCTCTGAATGATTTCATGACTATTTTCAAAAAAAACCATTTCTTCTAAAATTCCAGGACATTTTGTGAAAATAAAATGATTTTGAAGAAAACAGGATATTTTCCTCGAGAATTCATTTCAAGTGTTTTATCAAAGCCATTTTCATCTAAGATGACATTATTTCACATGTCTATGTTTCATGTATCAGGTATCTATGATTTACATGGTTTCACTTTTCTTATAATGAAATGACATCCATTTCTTTTATATGGATTATGTGATGATGGGATGATGTTTATGAAACCCATTTTATTTATTGGGTTATTGTGGATGGTGTATGTTTATTTTGTGGCACAAGTAAGAATGATTTCATTATGAGATGGGTGGGAACTATATCACCCTCCAATTCATTGGGTAATGATTTATATCTCATGATATAGACATGGCTGGAATGGCAGGTTAAACCGGTTCAGTAAAACAGGACTGAAACGAGGAGTGAACTCGATTCAGAAAGGAACTTTGTCCACTAAGATGGTCTTGGCAGTAATTCCTTGGCTAATATGGAAATCATTACATGTACTTAATGGATGCCATAATTTCATGTTTTATTCCCATGCTATTTTATCATGGTTTATGTTCCATTATGATCTATTCCTTATGTACTTCCATGTTTTATGTCGTCGCTCAAGATTTTAATGTTTAAACATTATGTTCATGTTTTTTAGTTCCAATGTATATGGTTTGTTTTATTTTATCCATGCTTACCCTTACTGAGCATTTAAGCTCACCCTTTTTATGTTTTATTTTCCCCTAGGATCAAAAGAAAGGTTTTAGGTCAGGAAACAAAAAGTGGAAGATCTTTATGGGAGATGTTGAAGATCTTTCACCACGATTAGAATATTACGTTCCAAGTTTCCAAAGACACTAAACTATTATGGTCCTTGTGTGTCTTTTTTTGTTATATATTAAGTATTCCACAAAATTAATGTAATGTCCATGTACGTCAAGCTCAGGGTCTCTACAGTTGGTATCAGAGGAAAGGTTTAGTCAACCTTTGGAAACCAGGATGCGAAAACGTTAGTGAGATCCCTAGAGATATTTCTAAGGTATGTCTAGGGATGTACCTAAGAATAAGAATATGTATAGGATATAGTCCTAGAAAAACGGTAACGATCTTAGAATTTAACCTAAGATGTTAGATATTGAGGGTGATCCCCCTTTACTATGTTGTTTTCCCTAGCATGATTTTTTCCTCTCACACTATTCTTTTTGGGTTTTAGAAAATGGCTGGAAAGAGGAAGATTCATGATAATGGAGGATATGACAGACAATGGAATGATTTTCTTCATGAGAAACCAAATGAAACGGGATTTGGAAGTCCAAACATCGTTATTATTCCTAATCAACAATCTCATAATATGATCAATAATCTCAACTTTGGTAAGTTTCCCGACTCAAATAATAAGAGAAAGATGGAGTTTCATGATGATCATAGAGGAAAGAAAGTTCAATTTCCCTCATGTAAATCATGTGGGAAGAGGCATCAGGAAGATTATTTCAAAGGAACTGGAAGATGCTTTGGGTGTGGAAAAGAAGGACACAAAGCCAGTAAGTGCAAAGGAAAAGGTTCAGTTAACATCGTGGATAAGGATAAAGGTATTGCTACGACATCAACAATGATTAGATGTTTTAATTTTGGAATGTACGGGCATTATGCAAACCAATGCCCTAATGGAAAATCTCACGAAGAGAATCAGCATGGTAATATGGGTAGTATTTATGTGGATGATGATGAGCAGACTACAAATGATATATGAGCTGAAAGAAGTGTTGAAGCTCAGTCGGTTGTTTTATAAGGTAGTGGAATGATTGTATGTTTATCGAGATTTATGTTGTATCGTTAATGGTACTATGGAATAAAGAATCATCTAAGGATTGTTACACTATTGTTTTTCCTAAAAGTATTTGAAAGTATATGTTGAATGGTACTAGTAACCATGGAATGTTATTCAGATATTTTTTTAAAGTAGATGATATGTGCATAATGAAGGAATAAGAAGATAATGAGATGTTTGATTGTATTCATGAGCTCATGATTGATATAAGGACTAAGTGATATCATGGTTTGCATATATATAATTTTGAGGATTTTGGTATGTGGAAAGTGTTAACTTTTAACTGCATTCATGTTTTCACTAAGGTTCAATGGGTATTTATTTTTCAAGAGAATACATGATTAAGGCCTTCAAACGTTTGTAATGTGACCAACAAGACATATCTTATGATATATGGGGATCAACGATGGTATTAACATGCTTCTTATATGAAATCACTGGTAATCATTTTCACTATAATATGACAATGGACTGCAATATTATGGATAAGCCTGAAGATTTGAATGGATTATGTTGGACAGAAGTTAGTATTGTTTAAGGATAGAACCTTTTTTCGATATTATTGATGGGGTGATATAGTAATTTAGTTTTAAAAAAAGGACAACCTGTAGGACGGGCAACATCCCATCGCGTCGGACAAGGCTGTGGGAAAAGAACCCACAACCGAAGTGCGACTGGCCTTTATCGCCTACCACTGACCTACATGAAGTCCCTGGTTAGTAGAAACTAGTTTTATTTTATTAAGTGGTATGATATATGAAGTATAAGTTCATTTTTGGAACCATATACGATTAATCTAACCATAAGATGGACTTATAACTTTTGCTAACCTTTTTTTGAAAGAGATGGAATGACCTATCATTCTATCACATGATCTGCTAACACATCACGAATTCTAAATTCAACTTCATTTCATTAAGGGATGATGTGGAAATTGTTCAATTCACAAACAACAGTGAGATTGTACCAAAATCATGCAAGTATTTCTTTTAATTCATCAACTTTAGGGAAATGATATTGAAAAAAAATGTTGTCCTAGTTCCCTTATATCCGATGAATCAGATGGTACCTTATATCATCAAAAATAAATAGCTTTGGGATTGTTGGATTTTTCCTAGCCATGTTCTCTACCACTCTCCATCAGAACTTGATGGTTAGATTTTTCTTCCATATCCATATTTTCCCCTATGTTCTCCTACGTCGAAACCTAGTGATGAGTTAATTTGGGTAACTATTACATTTCATAATTTAGTTTTTAAATCCCTATTTTGGTATTCCTTTTTACGATGTGGGTTTCTATTAAGAAAATTTGAGTAGTAAACCATTTATAACCCCGACGAATTTTGAGGGAGAAATTCATTTTAAGGGGGGTAGAATGTAACACCCTGAGATTTTATGAAAAATATTCTTTTAAATTCATTAATGTCTTGTGTTGTATGATACACCAAGATTACCTTGTGCTATATGAAACACCGTATTAGCTTGCAGTATACGCAACACTATTCTTGGATCGTGTTACACACAATTTTGATAATAGTAATTCTATGCAACATTGAGTATATATATATATATTCAATGTATAAATGAAATATGGTTGGATCCTGTTATATGAAACAATGAAGGATTATTTCATAACACGCAACCTTGACTTAGCTTTCATTACACGCAATCACAACCTTCCTCGATAGCATGTGTTGTACTCAATACCGGGTTTTACTAAACAACGATATATTATTGTAATATTATTATGAACTAGCCGTTATGAATATTATTAAATAAATTTTGAAATTTATAACATTATTATTCATCTTACACATTTTCTAGAATTGGTTATAAGAACAAAATAAATTTTTCGGATAAAATAAGTATTTTTCAAAAAATGTAGTTTTTCCGCCTTTTGATGGTGCACCCACATTAAATATAGTTTTTGACATGTTTATAAGTTCAATTTGGCAAAATAAAATTCTTCTATGGAATCAATAAATAAAAATTTACTTTGGATACATTTTTCGTATTATTCTGGTAACTTTAATATTTTGATGAATAGTAAAAACATGCTATATTTTAATGAAAAACATCTTTTTTCATCGTAATAATTTATATAGTTAAATTATAATATTGAATGGTTTTAAAGTATAAATAGAATATATTTTTACCATTTAATATAATTTATTTCATTAGCATTGATTTTACATTGAATTCCTAGGTTAAATCAATTCAATCTTTTGCAGTGTTTTTAAAAAAACCCGTTTTCATTCTACAACGAGATTAATTTTAATTTAATATCTGAAACTTCTGTGTATTGAATTTTAAAAAATTGATTTCATATTTAAAATCAGTGGGTACAAATTATGTTAATAGGCTACTTTTTATTTTTGGGAATTATGAATAGTAACTACCGTAAATTTTATTTCCCATAGTTAAAGGTAAATCGGGTAATTAAGGGTAAATATAATATTATAAAATTACCCTAACACATTCCAAAATTTTATTGGATGGCTAAACGTAAACCCATATCAGCTAAGGGTATGATTAGATTCAATTTATGGACATTTGACCATGAAAATAATTTAATTATTATTAAAACCAAAGAATGTGACAACATGTCACTCTCTTAAATCTTATAAGTATAATAATTTTAATTTAGTGATAAAAATCATAAAACATCTAACATGAATAGTCTCCAGAAAGATAATCAATGTATCTACATCATGATAATTTATTTAGAATTTTTAGGGATTAAATAATTGTCATTAATGGTGATAAATTAATGATACAGAAATTATTTATTAAGTGGAAAATAAGTAATATAGTTTTTATTGAAATAATAATACCCATTAAAAGGCACAAAAACCTGACCAAAACATATTGGTAGTGTATATATACACCTTAATAATCCAATGGCCTAATATATAACCGTTTGGATCCTTATAAAAGTGATTATGACACTTATATTATTTTATTTTAAATGATTCCAAAGTTGTCACCTTCATAATTTAATAAATATAACAATTTAAATATTGTGATTTTAAGATGATAAATTAGAGTTAAAGTATTATTGTGAAATTTAATAGATTTATCTTCATCATAGGATTTTATTTTAAATTTTTATGAAACAAATCAGTATATTGAATAATTATACAAAAATGTTGTAGTAATTATTTTATTAAGAGATAAACCAAATAAATGGTTTTAAAAATAATAAAATAAATATTATATGAACTATTTAATGTGATACACTAATTTTATAGATACATATGACCTTTTCTGAATATATTAAAGCTTTTAGTTCGAATATATATTCTATATATATTTTATTTAAATTCAAATAAATGAATAGTGTCAAAATTGACACTATTGTTATTTTATAAAAATAACATATTATAAAATTGTTTAAAAATCACAAAAATATTTAAAAATTATAAATTTAAATTTATATGGTCTATAATGTAATAAAGTAAACAATTATACAAAATTCACAACAAATAAGTAATTATTTGTTATAATTTAAAATTTAGAATTTTATTACCACAAATAAACTTAAATAGATTAAATAAGGATAAATCAAAATGATAAGGTTTAAAATAAGATCCAAACATGTCTAAATTTTATTTTTTTGATTATATTACATCTTTATATCATGTAATATTTAAATATTAGTCATTTTTGGAGGTTTTCAAGTAGGGTTAGATTTATTATAAATTAATATTTTTAATAATTCCAAAGGTGCCCCTCTCCTCCCTTATAAAAGGGCATCTCCTCCCTCTCCTCCTCACACCACTTTGAGCCTTCAAGCTCGGCAAACCCATGACAAATTATCTTCTCCACTTCCCTAGAAACGTTCTAGAGGTTCTGGTCTACATTAAAGACTAATATTAGTACCATAAGAGGAGGTTTCAAAGAGGCATATCGAAGAAGAGGTAATTTCTTCTCCCGATTCTTTCAAGCTTCGTTTTTCTTCAACTTCTTCTTCTTTAGTTGTTTCATTATAAAGTAATAACATAAGTATCTATAATATAATTATTTGTTATTATAAATATGAAACAACCCCATTTCACCTTCTATCCATCCTACAAAAAACAAAATCACCGCGCGTGCGTACGTACGGAATACCGTCTCCACGCCGTGGTGTAATCTGTTTTTCCACCAACACCTTACATGGATGGGTATAATGGTGTAAATAATAACTATACATAGTTATTATAACATCATACTGATTCTGATATATTTTATCATCCACTCCAATTCAATTCAATAATTATGGAAATGATATCATCGCTCGTGCGTACGTACGGACTACCGTCTCCACGACGCGATGAGATTCATTCTCCATGTTAACCATTTAAGAATGATTATAAAGTATATATAAGCAATAATAATGAAATATACGCCATTATAAAGCTGCTGTATTTATGTATATATGTATTTCATCTACTTAATTCCATTCAACTCAATAAGGAAACGAAAACAGCGTTCATGCGTACGTACGACCTACCGTCTCCATGAACAGTGTATTTATTTCCATTTATCGATCTATTATATATATGTATATTCTGAATATATATTATATATGAATCATGTTTTATATTCTGGATGTATGTAATCGTGATCTAAGTAATTATATGAATAATTACAAGTCAAAACACGGAAGAAAAATGATACGATTTTACCTAAAACACTCTTTAACATGGAATTTCCAAAAGAACGGGTAATATAAAGTCATAAGTGAACCATATATGATATCATAACAATTACTCTGATTCTGTAATAAGTCAATGACATTATTTAAATCATTATACAGGAGGTTCGGATACATACGAAGCATATCAGACATAAGTTAAGGGATAATTTTTCAAATCTAATTTTTATCCGAGATTGCTTATTCGTAAGTATTTACTGGGGATATTTCTATCATGTCCATGTTTCATAAAAGTGTTTTCATGTATTTTTAAAGTCCTTTTTACCCATTATTGACTTTTACTACATGGTATTTATGGAATATTTCTTTTATTTACGTTATGAGGTACTTTTTGACTTTTCCGACTAAAGTACGAGGAGAATGATATTTTTAACTTATATGGCGTGAACGGATTTTTACGGTTTTATAATGCATTATTTTCATGAAGCTTCCTCAGAAAGATTTCATGACTATTAAAAAACCATTTATTCTAAAATTTCATGACATTTTGTGAAAAGAAAATGATTTTGAAGAAAACATGATATTTTCCTCAATAATTCATTTCAATTGTTTTATCAAAACCATTTTCATCTAAGATGACATTATTTCACATGTGTATGTTTCAAGTATCATGTATCTATGATTTACATGGTTTAATTTTTCTTATTATGAAATGACATCCATTTCTTTTATATAGATTATGTGATGATGGGATGATTTTTATGAAACCCATTTTATTTATAGGGTTATTATGAATGATGTATGTTTATTTTGTGGAACAAGTAAGAATGATATCATTATGAGATGTGTGGGGCCTATATCTCCCTCCGATGCATTGGGTAAAGATTTATATCTCATGAGATAGACATGGATGGAATGGCAGGTTAAACCAGTTCAGTAAAACAGGACTGAAACGAGGAGTGAACTCGATTCAGAAAGGGACTTTGTCCACTAAGATGGTCTTGGCAGCAATTCCTTGGCTAATATGGAAATCATTACATGTGATTAATGGATGCCACAATTACATGTTTTATTCTCATGCTATTTTATCATGTTTTATGTTCCATTATGATCTATGCCTTATTTACTTCCAGGTTTTATGTCATTGCTCAAGATTTTAATGTTTAAACATTATGTTCATGTTTTTTAGTTCCAATGTATATGGTATTTTTTATTTTATCCATGCTTACCCTTAGTGAGCATTTGAGCTCACAATTTTTATAAGTTATTTTTCCCTAGGAACAAAAGAAAGGTTTTAGGCCAGGAAACAAAAATTGGATGATCTTTATGGGAGATGTTGAAGATCATTCACCACGATTAGAAGATTACGTTCCAAGTTTCCAAAGACACTAAACTATTACAGTCCGTGTGTGTCTATTTTTTTATGTATTAAGTATTCCACAAAAGTAATTTAATGTCCATATACGTCAAGATTAGTGTCTCTACACCCACTGTCATCAAAAAGGAGTGTTATTAAGAAATAATAACTATCAAAATATTAACATTTGATTATGTCTAATTTCAAAGTGAAATTAATTTCAATAACCATCATTGGATTAAATGTTAAAAATATAACATCATTACACATTAAAACCAACTAGAAAAATAATATATCTATATAAATAAATTATAATAAAATTTAGTTTTGAATTAAAATACAATATGTTTTTACTATTCATCAAAAATTGAATTTATAATAAAAATACCAAAATTTTACCCAAAGTTATTTTTGATGATCCAATTATAAAGAATAAATTTTTTGGTCAAATCGAACATATAAAAGAGGCCAAAATAGATTTAAATAAGGGTTTTCATCAAAAGGTGGTAAATCATCATTTTAAATAATATCAGAGTATTCATGTTTAAAATCAGATTCTTTCTAATTTTAAGCATCTAAAATTTATGGGATAAATGTAAAACTATTTAAAAAACGTTTATATTCATATTCTAGTAAGTCATTTCCATTCACACAAATAAAATGGCTAGGCATTAACTACCATTTAAAATAATATTATATTATTATTTTTCATAATGACCTAACATTCTGTGTAACGTAAGATTTAAAAGAAACTCAATATCACGTATTAGGTACGCCATTGATCATAGCATCCCCTTTCAAGTAAAATTTATGTTTAAAAAAATTAATAAATATGAAAATTGTGTATTCTTTATTTACCAAGGATGTTACATCCTTCCCACCTTTTGGGAATTGTGTCCTCGCAATTTTAAAATTGGTCTTGGAAACATCATTGAAAATTCCACATTGGAAAATGAGTCAATAGAAATAACACATTAAAAGAAATAAAGAGAAATACAATGGTCACCCGAGATAGCCCATACTATTATTTCATGTAAGAAACATGGAAATGTAAGGGAAACAAACCATCAAGGATTGATGGAGAGTGGTAGAAAACATGATTTGGAGATAGATAAGCAACATAAAATCAAAAACATGTGATGGGTTAAAAGGTCTTTCATTCCCTAGTAAGAAAAGTTAATGGACAATGTTTTTTTTATTTTACTTTTCATAATGTTGAGGAATTTATTTCACAGCATGAATAATAACATAAAGAAACAAACTTACTTTTCATGTTAACATTCACCCTTTAATAGATTTATAACACAAACACATTTTTTCTCCAAACGAAGAGTATTCAAGATGACATGTTCACATTGAAAGCACTATAATAATATTCACGAGAATCACATAATACATAAAAGATGAAAAATAATTTTCCCATTTCAGTATACATTAACCAAAACCAAAATGGTTTGTACAATATCAAATAATCACCAAAAAGGATAATATTTTACAAAAAAGATAAACAACTCTTAATATCCAAAATTTACCAAACAATACCCAAAGTTCAACAAAGACCATTCAAAATACAATTGTCCATAAAATTATTCAAATTAATACAAACTATGATTGAAACACAAATCTCAGAAGAATTTATTCACATAGTTAGCCAATTTAAATCTTAAAATTTATCTCCTAATAAAATTTACTGCTCTTAAAGTCTCATACTGAAGTGTAATTAACCAAATAACATATTCTCCATGATAGGTTAATCATTTCCATATAGTAACCCAGTTCACCATATATAAAAAATATAAATATAGATTCTTCCAAAAAAAATTCCACCATTACTTATAAAATAACGTATTTCATGAATAACATTTTCATATATCAAACAACATATTTACACATGTTATAAAAAGTCTTCCAAAGAAATCCCATCTGAAAAGAGCCTTAAAAAATTAAGCATTTCACCATCATAAAATCTACCATAACTCTTAAATCCATTATATGTTGACATCTTACTCATTAAACATTCTTCATGATCCATTATCCATTATTTACCAACTTATTATGAAATACTACTTTCCTAAATACAAAATCATGAGTCATATCCTACGATTCAATTATAACAAAACATATGTTAAGAAATAATCTATATCATTCATTGGTCATTGTCAGTTTCCTCATCCTCAATTGGAATGGAATTAGGAATTGGTAAATGAATATTTGAATGATCATTCTGATCCCTTTCCGAAAACTTCATTGCATGACTTCTATTTGTGTATTCACCATGAACACCACATTTAAAACATTTAATTGACCCCTTATAAAGAACATATTTCGTTTTCTTAGAGTTAGCTAGATGCATCCTTTTTTTATGTATGGTTTTTGCTTCATGACCTTCATTAATACATCTGAAATATCTCCCCATTTTTTGAAGTGTTTTCCTAAGTGTTTCTTTCCACATCCTCGACACATAGGTTTTTTAATATACATACCGTTATGATTATTACATGAACTTCTGTAGGGATTTTTTTCTCACATATACTATGCCTTATAAAAATCAACAAGGTTCATGTGGTCAATCATGACTCTAGATAGTTGGTTGAGTCAACCACAAGAGTTCTCATTGCAGAACCCATTTCATTTAGTTTCTCATTCAGAAAACCATCTCAATTTTCTTCACATCCACTGTTACATTGGTGCCTAGTAGATCCATCCATTTACTAAAACCAAAATGGTAAGTGTGAGTATATCAGTAAAATCATCATATAATATATTATGATGAGGGTAAATACTAAGATATCCTTATTCAAGTTATATTAAACTCATTCACTTTATCTAAAATAAATAGGACTCTTTATAAAATCCAATCCATTATGGTAATGTCACTTTTTCTTAAAGAACACCCTAACCTCTAAAGATATCTAAATCGACCTATGATACTATCTATAAGGACCCATACTTAAATAATACATAATCCTTAATTAAATTAGTAATTCAAATTAAGGGTATTTTCAGGTTTAGTGTTTTAGAGAATTGGGAAATAACTATTACATTACATCCTAATAATTACAAGGTAGACACATCTACTCAGTTTCAATTTTTTTATAAAATAAAAACTCTTTAAAAAATTGTCATGTCTATTTCCAAGTTTTAGACATCATAACTTTTCCATGATCCCATCCTTTCCACTATTATTCTTTAATACATGTGAAATAAATTTCAAAATATGGGTTGTTCATAAAATTATTATTAAGGGATATAAAATAAGGGAGGAAAAAATTACCCCATCAATTAATATAATTCAATGAAACCATAATTTTCAATTATAACATACCGTGTGAAATCATATGATTTATAAATAACACACTCAAACCATAAATCATATAGGTAGCTTATGAAATTTATAACATACATATATTATAGCTATAACAACTACATAAAGAGTCACATTTTTATACCCGTCATAGTATATTCCCTAAATATATTAAGAGAAACATTAACCTTTACCTCAGTCCCGTTACCCAATGCATTGGAGAGATATCTCGGGCTATCCTACCCTAGGATTATTACAGAACCACTCGTATACATAAACAATTCAAAATAACTGTAACATATTCATAACATATAACACAATAATAATGAATGATAACATTTCCACATTCCAATCCCAATATATCAAATCAAGATATTGAAATAAAAAATTCTTTATAAAATCATTTTCAAAACCATTTAAAAAATTTAATAAAGAGATTTTTGAATCAATGTGTCACATACCACATTGATGGTTTTAAATGAATTATCATTTGAAAACATTAATATCAAAACAAATACATCCTAAAAAATATTCTGGAAACATGGAAATTAATGATAAATATTTATAATAATAAATCTTTAAAAAATTTATAATTGATATTTTAGTTAAAGAGTTTTTATTAAAATGAAAGATGATTGAATACAAATAAAATAGGATTAAAAATTAATCATAATTTTATAATATCATGATAATAATGTTATTTATGATATAATATCCTAAAGGACATTATATACACCACATAAGAGTAAATTGGTGAATAACAACAATGAAGTCTCAATGGGATATAAATTGGGACGAAATCCCTTATAAAAATGTTATCCTTAGATGAAGGATAAATCAATTATATAATAATTTGTGAGAAATAAGAATACAGAAATATAATTTGACATTAAGTGTGAAACAAGAATATGTTATTCACACATTTTTCTAGCATGACATATTCATGAAGTATATGTTTAACCCAAGAATTGAAATTGGGTGAAGAAGTTCCCTTACAGAAATTTGACAGCATAACGACGTCACTTTAAATTTAAAAAAATGAATTGGTGTTATAAAAAAGGTAATATCATCACATGGACATAAAATTTACATCAATTAGGATATATAATAACATAACCTATAATTATAATATTTAAATTAAATGACATTACAAAAAATAAGTCTATTAAAAAAAGGAGGGTGAAAGGTTCCCTTATCGATTTGGTAACATACGAAACATACACCCCATGAAATAATGATGAATCAATGATGATGTAAATAACCATAAATTAAATTATATTACACAAATATTACCATCATCGAAATTACATACACCACAAAAAAAACATTGAAATGTATAGCATGAATCCCATAGAAATAAAAAAGTCAGATAAAACCCTTTACCACTTTGTAATCCATCGAGTCGTTTGACCAAAAATTAATATCCTCAAAATGAATCAAATAATACAATGAATATACATAGAATAATTAAAATATATATATCAAATGGATGTACACAATACACCACATGCAATAAATAAGTGGAGAACAATGGAAATCTCATGGAATTAAAAGTGAGATAAGAAATCCCCTTACCTCGTGTCTGACTTGACTTGTTTATTCCTTGTTCTTCTTGAATAATAAACTTATGTTAATTTAAACTTGATTAATAAACATTTTCAAGTTTATTATTCCATTTATATCACTTATGACCATGTTATAAACACTATGTAATCATTTAAGTTAGTAATGGTCGTTTTGTCGATATTTGGTACCTGAGTCAAAACTGAACACCTTATAAATACATATTGTCCATGTGGTCAAAAGTAAATTATCTCTAGAATGATATAAATGATTGATATATCATATATATGATATATATCTAGGTGATATATGAATTTATAAAATTGCATAACATTTATAGGTAAGAAATAAAATTCTCTGTTCATAAAAACAGTAAGTCGTACGTACACATGAGTACTACATTCATTCCTATTTCATATTTTAATTGAATGAAAACATAATGATAAATAATTATTTTATATTTCAATTGTAATATCATATATAATTTCTATAACTCCATCATTTATACTTCCCATGTGTGGTATGAACGAGTCATACCACTTTGAGGGGCGGTAATCTGCACTTCCTCAAATGAAATTATCTTGTTTACTCATAATGGAAACCATAAAGGTATGATATAAATTAAAAAATACATAAGAATAAAGAATAAATAAACATAATGTATATAATAAATAAATAAATTCCTATCATAATGGCCAGCATATGTGGCGGTTGAAGATAATTGAACAATCATCATTTTGTGAGGCAATAGTTTTCCATCCACAGAAACATTATGTATTTCACCCATTAGAAAGAGGTGTGGGTAGGTTTAGTTATAATCCATCCCATATAAACATATGAGTATATTGAGTATACTGGTATTTTTATAAAATAATTTAATAAAAATAGTATAAGGGGTTGGAGATATAATATAAAATAAAATAAATTTAGAGAAGACATTACCTTTAAATTGGGTAACTCCCTTTGGTTTGAACGAAAAGGGTTTCTTGAAGTGCCTTATCCCTAAGGAAATGCTTATATGTGTAATAGAGATATTCATAGAGAATAATTGGGGAGTGGTTGGTCTATCCAAGGGGCTTGAGAAGTGTGAGGAATTGGTTATAGTTGATGGCTTTTTATAAGGTGGAGGAGGGGCTCTTTTGGAAGTTCTGAAAATATTATTTTATTATAAAATTATTTTCGATTTCTAAAAGTCAAAAACTTATTAAAGTAAAATATAAGAAGACTCATGTGGAAATAATGTCATTAATTAAGAATTGTATACATTTTGTATATTATTTTAATCGTTATAATCTTATTTATTTAAATCATTTATTAAAGAGGTAAGCACTACATCATTATTGGGTCATAAATAATTTTATATATTTAATGTCGAAAAATTAAAAATAAAATACCATGATGTAGGAATTTTTTTAAATATTTTAAAAAATATATATATTTAATATATATATATATATTAATACCCTATGTACAAATAAATTTACTAAAATATTTTAGTTTATGACATTTTTGTCTTCTCTTTAAGTTATTTAAAGTAAAGTTTCATAATCACTCCCAAGTGGCCTCATTGGGTCCCAAGATCAACCAAAGGATGATCATGGTTGGAGGTGTGTCAAACAATATGATTAGGACACATGTGAGGGTATTTTTATGTTATTGTGTTATTATTATTTTTCCCATATTTACCAGATTTACCCTTTAACCATAGAAAATAAAATATTTATGGAAGTAAATATTCATAATGTCTGAATATAAAATTTACCAATTACACAATTTGGTCCTCCTCATTCCAAATATGGAATCCATTTTCCAAATTTAGAAATTAAAAGTGGAAGAAATTAATTTAAAATTAATTCTCGTTGTCAACACAAAAGGTGTTTCTTTAAGGAATAATAACTATCAAAAGATTGACACTTGTTTATGTCAAATTTCAAACTGAAATTAATTATAACAACCCACATTGGATTAAATACTAAAAATATTATCTAATTACATTATAAAACCAATTAAAAAGATAATATATCCATATAAATTAATTTTATTAAAAGTTAGTTTTGAATTACAATACAGTATTTTTCACTATTCATTAAAAATGAATTTCATCAGAAACAAACCAAAATTTTAACCAAAGAAATTTTTGATGTCCTAATACTAAAGGACAATTTAAATTTGGTCAAATAAAACATATAAAAGTGACCAAAAAATTATTTAAAGATGGTTTTCCATCAAAAGGTGGCAAATTTACATTTTAAAGAATATTAATGTATTTATGGTTAAAATCTGATTCTTTCTTATTTTAAATCTCTAAAATTTATTGGATAAAAGTAAAAACATTTAACAATCATGTATATTCATATTTTAGTTGGTAATTTCCATTCCCGCCAATAGAACAGCTAGGCGTTATCTACGATTTAAAATAATATTATATTTTTATTTTTCCGTATGACCCAACATTCTGTGAAATGTACGATTTGAAAGAAACTCATTGTTCGTATCAAGTACGCCATCGAACATAGAATCATCATTAAATTAAAATAAATATTTTAAAAAAATTAATAAATATGAAAATGTTATATTCTTTATTTACGTGGGATGTTACACTACCTCTTTCTGTTTCTCATGGTCATCCTTATATGGTTGCTTAATTCTATCTTATAAAGATTACTACACTATAACTTGAAACAAAACTGAGGTATTTCTTGCAGAAAAAAATTCTATCCCAAATTGATAGATTCATTAATCAAGGGTTCATGTTCTAAATATATTATGGTTAATGATGCATGATATTTTCATCTCATAGAATCTACCACTTTGTTTTCTTTTCCTGGATGGAAATTGATCGTTCCATCATAATCTTTAATATTTTTAGGACATCTTCTCTACCTCATGTTATATTCATTATATGTGAATATATACATTATAATTTTATGGCCAATATATATTTTACATTTGGTTCCATATAAATGATTCCTCAAAATTTTCAAAGGAGAATATTCAATTTCCAATTCATTTTCATTATTAGGATAATTTAACTCATTTGGTTTTAGTTGTCATGAAGCATAAGAAATTACCTAATAATCATGAATCAAAGCACAACCATGTCAATCGAAATAAGAACATTGTAGATGAAAAACTCACCATTTCTGGAATGTAAGTCCACAAACAATGAATTCACCTATGACTTTTTCAGTTCTTGAAAAAAAGCATCACATTATTCTGTCTAAATAAATTGAACTGCTTTTTGTGTAAACTTTATTATCAGTCTAGATAACAGTGCAATGTTTATAACAACCCATCGGTAATAACCTGCTAATCCAAGAAAACTACGAATCTCTGTAACATTTTTCTGTCTTTTCCATTCATCAAACACTTTTGTTTTGGTAGGATCAATTGTCATTCCATCCTTATTTACAATGCTCCCACGAAATGAAATTGGTTGCAAACAAAAATCACAAATACTGAATTTTACATACAGTTTCTTTTCCATTTAGGTTTTTAAAACAACCATTAGATGTTTTTCATGTTATTATTTACTCTTATAATATATCATAATTTAATCAATAAACACCACCTCAAACTTATCCATGAACTCTTGAAATATTATATACATATCATTAATGAATATAATAGCGAAATAAGTTAACCCAAATGTCATAATAATGAATTTATAATGCCAGTGTCTTGTACACAATTCTATTTTCATGATATCATCTGCATTCATCTTCAGATGATGGTATCTATATCTCAATTCAATCATGGAAAAGTAATGAGCATCCTGATCCGGATCAAACAAGTCATCGATGTGAGTAAAAGGATACATTTTTTAATAGTGATGTTATTAAAATATCAAGAATCAATGAAAGGCCTCATAGAACTATATTACTTTTTAATGAACAAAATATGATTACCCCATGATGATGTGCTAGGATGATTGAAGCCTTTATCAAGAAAATACTGCAACTAATTTCTCAATTTGAAAAGTTTCATTTGAGAAATAAGATATGGGAATTTTGAAATTGGATTAGCATCAGGAACTCATTAAATTGTGTATTTCACTTCTCGATCAGTTACGACATTGGGTAACTCATCAATAAAAACATCAAGGTATTGATTTACAACTGGAAAATCATTAATCTGAACAGTTCCTTTGTTTTCAACAATATGAGTAAGATGAAATTCATTTCCTTTTTTCAACAGTTTCTCAGCTTACTGATATAATATCAAATGTATGGGATCATTCGTGTATACAAACTAAATTTCATTCTAAAAAACTACTTCTTTATCTCTACATTATGTCTTATCTTGATAAACACAATTCCAAACAATTCCTAGAATAACATTAACCACGACTAAGATAAAATCAACATGGTTTTCAGGTAATGTTTTCCACAAACAAAAATAGAAATATTATTTTAATTCCCCATTGCTATAATATTTCATCCCAGTGTTTTAAAAATACGTTCTGATCTCATTTATTTATATGATATATCCAATTTACCAAAGAATGTCTCAAAAATAAAAAGAATGTGTATACTCCATATCGAACAAAACATTAGAAAAATCATAGTAAACAAACCAGGAACCTGATATAAATTCATTGGATGGATCAACATCTACTGATGTAGCTACAAAGGATCTCACAACACCTTTCTTCTTAATATCAAGCTTCTTTTAATCATTCATATCTCTCTTTGGGAAGGCATTTTCATAATAACACATCCCACCACATTTAAAACACATTATAGTTTTCTTATTTGGATTTTCCCTTGGATCATTTTCATTACAATCTCAGGCCTTGTGTCCAAACATTCCACATCAAAAACACTTCCCATTTTTAGTAAGACAATCCCCAGGGTTGTTCTTTCCATACTTTTCAAAAACTGGAAACTTGATTTACTTTTCATCATATTTCATTGGAAAATTATTACCCATCAACTTCCATCTTGTCCTCTTACTCTTCTTATTGTCAAAATGAATGTGAAAATATGAAAAATATATCTCTACACTCTCAGCACATTGGACATGTTTCTCATAACATTTTGATTCATGTGAGACCAAATCCTTTCGATACCTTGGATTCAATCCTCAGTAAAAGTTGTGTATTTTCCTATCCTGATCAAGAATAATATTTGGATAATACACTCTAGTCATGTGATGTTATTTTCATAAAAAACCACTGAATCTTCCTCCCTTTTATTTAATTCAAATAATTTCTTCTCTATCCAATGTCGCACCACCGTAGGAAGATATTTTTCAAAGAAAATTCATTTAAATTCATCTAACTCTATGTCATCAATATCCTCTCTATCCATGATATTAATTACCATTGACCACCACTGATCAGATTCACCTTTAAAAAAATAAATGGAAAGTCATTCTTTTTTATTATCCAAAATTCCCATGACATTGAATGTCTTTTGAATGGAATTAAACCACAATACTTTATCAATAGGGTCAAAG
The DNA here is from genome assembly GCA_963277665.1 of Viscum album. Classification (NCBI taxonomy): domain Eukaryota; kingdom Viridiplantae; phylum Streptophyta; class Magnoliopsida; order Santalales; family Viscaceae; genus Viscum; species Viscum album. The sequence goes on from OY728145.1 coordinate 1,647,914,851, forward strand.
GATCCATTGAAAGCAGGATGGGGTTGTCTCATAAAATGATCCACTATTGTCTTGTTCTGTTATGGAACCAAAAGTTTTTATATTTCCTGGATTCCATCGCCATTTATTTCTTGTGTTAGCTATCCAATTACTGTAAAAAAACTACTCAGTTCTAATCCCTACCATTCGAGAAAGAAAATTCAGATGGATTTTGTTTTCTCAGTGCCACTCTTCTTCACCTTCCTAGATTCTTCTTTAGAAAACCATTCTGAACCAACATATCATAGACTAATAAACATGGTAATTATTGAATTATATAACATTTAAAAGTATTCATAGAGTAAAAAACCCTTATGTTATTATATTAAAATTGTTGTCACCCCAATAATGGTCTACACTATCCTCTAATACCAACTATAAGAACCCAACCTTATTAAATTACATAATCTTGAATTTAGTTATGAAATAAATTACTTTCACATAGAGTATCATTTATAGCATATAGATTTAAATAATTCGTATATAAAACATTCATAATATTACAAATTATTATTGATAAGATACCATAAAAACAGTATTCATTTCTTGTAAGATATAAATCATTTCAAATAAAACATGATTTCATTAATAAATCATCAATCATTTGTCATATCATTCATATTTCACATACACATCCTTATAACCTATGAAAATCATTTAAAAACATGTTATGAACAATACAATCTTATCAAGGGATATAAAAACAAAGAAGGATAACATTATTCCATAAATACTTGTAATGTATGATATCATTTTCAACAGATACATATGTCACCCATATATACTTACTTTGTGAAACATGATATTTCCCTAAGATTATCACAATACATATTAACTTAAATATAAAAATATATGTATCGTGGGACATTACTTGCATAATAATGTATCCCACTTGGCTACCTTATAATTTTTATCCCTCACAACTACCTTACGATTTTTGTAACCATCGTAGTTACACTTGGAGTGACCAAATGGCTAACCTCCAATATAATCATACTCAATAAATTTGATTGATATATATGACCACCCTTTATTGTAATTAATTTCCATGAACCAGAACACAATCATACAACATAAATAATTTCATGAAAAAAATTCTTTTGGATTTTGTAAAACAAAAATTTAAAAAATGATTTTAAAAGAAAAGCCCCTTACATAAATAATATTATTGATTGGTGTCATAATAGAGTGGATATAATATGTATATAAACTATCATTATACGTTATGAAACATAATATAATCAAAAAACACCACTCAATAGTTTTAACACAACATAAATAACGATGTAGAATTTTAACCCAACAAATGGAAATTGGGTTAACAATTTCCTTAACTTAGGTTTGACATACATAAAACTCATTTAAAACTCAAGTATAACGTTTAAAAGAGTGTTATTAATATCTTAAATAAGCCTATTAATATTTATAATACTTTATAAGATCATTTTATTACATCATTTCACCATTTAATTGTAAGTATTTTGTTCCTTGCATTGTTTTCGGTGAGTTCTTTACACGTTTTCAATGGTCGGTTCATGATGGATGTTATTGAGGATTTGGAGTGAAACTCTAGAATTGCAATGGAGTGGTATTTAAATATTTATCGAACCATAAATTAAAACATTTATCAATTTCAGTTCTATTATTTGTATGATTCATGAGTTAAAACATTATCAATATTTGTTTTGGTCATTTGGCTGATTCTTCAATGGTAAAGAACTCATTTGTTTTATAAATTAGTATCATGTGCATAAAATGATTCCATAACCTTATATAAGATATAATACATAAATTATAATCATTTTTAACCATAAAAATGGTTTCATAACCAGTCTTAAATGATGTAAAATAAATTGAAAACACATTACCCACGATGTCGGTAAATCGACATATTATAGAAGATATTTTGATTTATTGAATAAGTGGGAGAGGAGAAGAAATATATTGGTGAATCTTCCATAAACATGATAAAATCCAGAATATGTAAGGCACTAGATCATTCATTCCTCTTGGATAAGGGGGTGATGAATTAATAAGAAATGAACGGAACTCAAAATAAAAGGAAAGTTGAGAATTCACTTATGAAATCTTGGAAGCTAAACGACCTCGCATAAAATTTCATAAAATATTTTGATGAGAGAAAAGGGTTCTTCCATCCTTAATACATAATATGAGAATTAAGGGGGATATATAATGACATATGAGAGCATTATCCAAAAAAATTAAAAATAAAAACATAAAATTACTAAATGTAATGAAAATAAAAGAGGATATTTACCTATTTGACTCTCCTCCTTCTAATACTTCTTAACGATTTCAGTTTTGGCCTTTTGGTGAGACCACCAGCTCTTGGAAATGAAGAAGAGTTTTGTAAAGTGTATCGGAAAGATCTTAGGTAAGGCTCAAGGATTGAGAGATGTACAATGAAGAGGGGAATGTCGGTGGTATTTAAAGTTCTATAGAGGTAGTATTTTTCATGATTTTAATCATTATTGTAATATTTCAGCCGAAAACAATGAATAATCCTAATTAATGTGACCCAAAATTTTAATATTGGCAAGTGAGTTCAAACCAAGTTTACTTACATCATCATTGAATCACCTGTGTTGTATATCATCAACTATTTATCATTTATCATATTTTATCATATTTTATAATTCATATAAAATACTATAATTCTAGAAAAATCCGAAAAACTCACCCATAGAATTATTTGACGTGTAAAATTCAAAAATGGTATAAAATTTTTTTAAAAAAATTTCTAAATGTTATTAATTTAGTTTTTTAAATAAAATCATGTTTTAATAAATAATTAACAATTTTAAAACTATAATTTATTTTATATCACATAGAAAAATAAAAAAAAATTCATTATCTAAAAACCTTAAAAAAATAAAATAATAATACAATTTATTATTCATTAGGGTCATATAACAATTCATATTACTATTCATAATGGTATGTTATTATTCCCCAAAAATATAGTTGCTTCCATTAGACTCCAAATAACTTACAGAACACAATTTTAGATAAATATTTTTCAAAAATCAAAACATAGATGTAAAAAAATTATGTTTAAAGGATATAAGTAAATAACTAATTAAAACAAAGTTTCATGCATTTTAATTTATTTTAAAAACATGTAGTGTTACAATTATAATTTTAGTTGATGTGATTGAGAAAGGATATTGCATGGTTTGCGACAAAATACTACACATGTTAATAGGTGAAGGCATAGAGTCAATGACCTAGTGGTTTACTACATCTATTCAAAATTATGGAACATATGTTGGACAATGTGACTATAGAGTTTATGGTGGGTCCCCCAAGATAAACTCAGATGAATGATGATTGTTTTTGTGATTTTAGGCTAACTGATAAAATGTAGCACAATTATTTCAAATATGAAAGACATTCTCAATAGGGAAACATGGATATTTAAATGTTCATGAGATAGAATGTTTTCCTAGGGTTATATGAACTCTAGTTTCAGACTATGACTTGTAGTTTACATTATGAATCAGGAATGGATTACAGAATGTTCTTGGCACACATGTATTAGTGGATATAGAATTACACCCATGGATATATGTAAAGTCAGAACATAATATAAAGGACCTTGAGGATATTATTTTAGTTTGTGTCTAAGTCATTGATGGATCATGGGAGAAGAACTTCTCTTTTGTCAAGTATTAATATAATAACGGTAATCTAGAAACAATATAGATGGAATCATATGAGGGTCTATATGATATGCCATGCAGATGACCTCTATGCATGATGGTGGATAGTGAGTAAGATTTTTTTAGGACTATGTTTTTTATAGAAGGCATCAGAGCAGGTTCAACTAATTTGAAAAACTATGGCAATGTAATAATGTAGAAAAATGATTAATGTTAATAGACAATGAAGATAACTAGAGTTTTTTTTATAGTGATCAATTATTCTTTTGGTCGTTTCCTTTGATGGGTCAACACAAGATATCATGGTATGGTAATTTGGTGCACTGGTTTATTGGATCATTCTATATTGTCGATTGAATCGATCCAGTCGCAAATTGATAGTCTCTTATATAAAGGTGCTATTCTATGTATGATTTTTTTCCTTGTGTCACTACTATAGTGGTATCTACCACACAAATCTCATGTGAATGTTCTGGATGATTTTTAAAATGATTTAAATGTGTCCATTGAGGATAATATGATATGGGGGTTGGATCACGGTGAGAAAGTGTTTTCGGGAAATATCATGCTAATAGTGTTTTGTATTGTACAAGCATGTCCTTGTCTAGAAGAAGAATTTGAGGAGTTAAGAAGATGTGTGGGCTCAATGGCTTGATATTTTTGAATTCGTATCATGGAAGTACATGGGAGTTCCGCATAACGATGATCTATTATAAGGTGGGGAGATTATACGACCCCAAAAAATTCTTTATATTTTTCAGGAATGTTTTCATGTTCACTATTGACATGTTTTTAGTGTATTTTGTCTGGGATTTATTGAGAAGTTTTTTTGGGTGAAAATTGGAAATTTTGGAAATATGTGGGCATGTGCACGGTTGGTGCACACTTATCCAAAACTCTAAACCCCATCACAACAAATAGTGAAAAACCATTCTACTAGGATTCACACAATAAGTACACAGTTTCTCAAACTACATGCTTTTATAGGATAAACTATCCATCCCATCCCCCAGCCCCCCTAGAATAGGTTCACAGTTACGGAAACCATGTTCCTGTAACCAAAAAACCATGCATGAGATTTATGTTAACATTTATAATTGATATAAAATTACCTGAACACCTAAAACTCACCCAAATCGACCCTAACATGGACCGATTCCTTTAATATCATTTTGAATCCTCCCTAATGGATTCCAATCCCTCCCATACTCTATTTATTGGGAATTGAAAGGCTGATTTTTGTTGTGTACCTCTTAAAGGAATCATTCTTTTCATTTTATATGTCCTTCTATCTCCTCTGATCATCTCCCTAGATAAATGTTGTATTTTTATACATTGCTAGTTCTAGATGGAGATATTTGATTGTTAGATCATGATTAGTTTAAATCATTGATCTCGTAATTGAATCAAGATATCATTCATTATTTTGATTAGTATTCTCCTCATCAAAATGGGGACTTTTTGTTGGTGTGCATTGGTAGATGAATTGAGGTTAGTGGTATTTTATTCAATTCCTGATTTTTTTATTCTATTTTTGTGTGTGTAACTGTAGAATATCTACTAGATTATTAGAAATTGAGTTTTTATATTGAATAAATAATATTTAGTGAATTGATTAATTGAGGGATTATGAATTCAGAATATTGAGATTGTGAATTGCAATATTAATTATTGAATTTATTTATCAGATATGATGAATGTGAAGATGTGGTAATTAATTATTTAATTAAATATTTAGATATATATATATATATTCAATAGAGATTATTAAAATTTGAATTAAAAATCTAGGTGTTATGATTATATAAATGGGGTAATTAATTTATTTATAAATTATTGTTATATTGTGATTGTGAAATTGGAATAATTAATTGTTGTATTAATTTTGAGGTATTCTAATTGTGGAATTTCTTAAAATGGATTAAATAATTGATAAATTAATAAATGGATTGTTGTGATTTTCTATTTTACGAATTGTATTAATAAACTGTTTAATTAATTAATTAGAATTTATCTTATGATGTAATTGATTTAATGGAGTTAATACATTGTTGAATTAATTGATTAACACAGTGATTGTGAATTTAGGTGAAAAATTGTTAATTTTTATTATCCTTGTTTAATTTAATTTTTTCATAATTATGATGAACTTATATTCATGTGTGGGACAGATATTGACATGCCAAAGTCCCATATTGATAAATTGATATTCTTACATAAGACAAGGCCAGTCACATCGAAATCCCATAGTGACAAATGGATATTTGTGTGTGGTACATGGTCAGTTGCATCAAACCACATGAGGTTATTAAAATAGCGACCTTGAACCAAACTGATATGAATGGTATATGGTTTCTATTATTAAAAATAATAATTGAAATTAGATGGATAATAAAATAACATTTATTATAATGAATAATAAATTGAATATATGGTATGATTTAATCACTGGAATGGGTCGAAGTAGATATTGGGGGTTACAGTGTCCTCACGAGTTTTGGGGTTTTGTAGTTTGAAAAATTGTAGTGGAAGAACTATAGATTGACTACATTATTTATTTTATTTATTATTTATAAAACATTAAACATTGTTTATATGGATAATATTTTAGACATCGTTGGTGGTGGCCTATTGAGTTGTTCTCACACCATGCATGGGTTTTATAATGGGTACTTTAATAGACATTATATTTTTATAACATGATAATAGAAAAGGAAATGTGGTGGAAGGAACTTTTTTTGATGAAGAATGTATGAGAGAATTCAACTTATTTTGGGACCCTTTTTTGAGTTTTCAGTTGAATTACATTTCGTTTTTTTCATTTTGATACATGATATGTAAATTATCATGGCATATCTAATATTCAGTTTTGATATTATATTACAACTTTTTCTTATGATATTGGCTCTATTATTATTATTTTTATATAATTATATTATGTTATTAGTTATTGGATTATTTATTTTCCATTGTTTTATTTCTATGATAAAGAGGATAAAATCTCCCCGTGATTGATATTAGTCCCTCTATGCTTGTTAGTATCCTTTAGAATTTGTGGAGGTATGCTGGAGGTAATTTAGCGGTTTGACTTGGGGCACCAATGTGTCACACCTGGTCAGGTCTGTTACATTATTTCTGTGATATGGATTCATTTTTATAGAACCACATAATATTATTTGAAATGACATTATAGAGTGTTTTTTTATTATAGTATTTATACATTTTATCTATAGTATTTTAATTGTAACTTTAAATATGAATGTTTTTAATTTTTTCAAAAGATCATATAGTTATTATATTTCATCGCTTTGTATTGTTGTAATGAACTTTTTTATAGGATTTACATGACCGTTTAGATTTATTTATATTTAAAAAATATATTTTTATGACATTGATATTTATAGAAATGAATGAAATTAACATTAATCATATATTTATACAAGAATATTTGTTATATAACATATATAACATGACAAAAAGATGATATATAAAACCATTATAATATTTATGATGCTGGAAACAAATTTATAAATCAATAGATTTAATTATCCATAAGTATGTTCAATGTTGATTTAATTGCTATGGAAAATTTAACTGATTTTTTTTCACTCATTTGATTGTGATTTTAAATCGTGGTTAACGAAATATAGATGAATGAGAATAATGAAATTTCAAAAATAAAATATTTAGAATTATATCAGATAAATATTATGATTAAATATTAGTATAAATTGTATTGTATATGGATATAATATCTCATTATTAACACTAAAACAACTTAATTTCATTTGCAATTATAATATGAATCCTCAATAATAGAAAATTATATTTGATTAAAATGATAATAAATTGATATAACTTAATGGAATAAAAATGAAGGGGTGATAATATCATCTCTTTTTGAATGAATCAATATATTATATAGTGGTTTCAATTATTTATTTATTTCAACAAATCTGAAATATTTAATTAGAGGAAAAGAAATTTTAAATTTAAGATTGATTTCATGATATTTATTTATAGAATTATTTTTCACCTCTCTACCAAGTTCCATAAAAACAATCATGTGGTATAATATAAGTAATATTCACTTAATATATTGAATAACAAAAAATTTAATTATGATAATCATTTTAATAAACAATTTTAAACAACTATGGGAAATAATAATGTGGATTCACAAGTTAATATAATATAAAATATGATAAATGATAAAATGTAATAAAACAATTGAAATTTTTATGTTAATGGGAAGATACAAATGTTGATGTTATGAGGGAAATAATTTATCATAGTGAAAAAAGTAATGATTTATATTTTCATGAAGAGAAAATTTATTCTCTTTGTTGGGAAAATATTAATAAAATATTATCTCAAGTGGATATGGAATAATATATTAATTAATAAGTTTAAAAATTTGTGGAAATATAAATCTTCCTTAGAAAAAATTATCATCAATAATGATTTTTATTGTAATTTAAGAAGAATTAAATAGATATTTTTAACAGAATTGAGGTTAAATTTTTTTTAATTTCTAAACCATGAAAGTGAATTATTTTTAACTGATTAAAATTTGAAAAAAATTAACACGTGGGAAATATTTTTTAAACCATAATAAAAAAATCTAAAATAAATGACTAAATTTTATATTAAATATGTGACAATTAATTAAATATTTTGAAATAAATTATATATATCTGGAGAATTAATTTGTTACATTTGAGAAGTATCATGATCCTGTGAGTTGTAATTAAATCTATTGTTCAATATTACAGTAATATATATTTTTAATTAAAAAAAAATTCACTAGAAAAAATTATTTGTAAATTATGTATCATTATAAAAAATTAATAAAATATAACTTTTTAAAAAAAAATATCCAAACATTTATATCTATAAAAAATAAAATAGATTTACTAAAACTGTGGGAATGCAAATTATCACTAGAAAATTTTTGTTTGATCAAATGTTGCATACCATCGGTTGTAACTAAGAAGATAATTGGGAATTTTTCCTTCATAGATGTTTTAATGTTAGCATAGTGATTTTTATATGAATAGTTATTCAGTTTTCTATAGTTATGTATTTGTGTCTCATTTTACACCCAACAAATAAATGTGATCTAGGTTAGTTTATGAGCTTAAATTTCATAAAGAATATAGTAAATAATGTACTCTATATTTTTAAACTACATAGAAGATTTGGAAAATATTTTAATGATGTTTGTTTGTGGAAGAATAAGTCACTCCACTACACATTGTTTTACAAATATTTACTATTGATTTGTAAATAATACATCACTAAAAAATATTACATTGAAATGATGATAAATTTTATTTTGATATGTTTTTTGTTTTAAATATTATAAATATAGGATTCACTACACCACAATGAATATATATATATATACTTATATAATATTTGATGTAACCAGGAGTTAGTTAAACAAAAATGGATGTGGTTGTGTTGTGATTTTTGTTATTGAATTATTAATTTTATCTCAACGTTTTTTGAATGTGATTTTTTTGAAAATATATTACACTGAATGCTTAGGATATAATGAAATTATTGACTAATTAGTCAATGTATGAATATAATTACTCCAAGATGTAATTGAAAAAATAGAACAAGTTATTTTACTATATCAAAAGAATAAATAAAACGATACATTGAATTTTTTGTTATGTATTGTTAGAAAAGTAATCGGAGATAAATATACAGTTAATTGAATCATTTTATTTAATCATTACAATGATAATAGGATTTTTTGTAGATTTATATAGATTAGTGATACATGATTATATTCAAACCTGACAAAAAGTATCCATTAAAAATATATGTGGTGACTTGAATAAATAAATTAAACTAATATATAGATATTTTTTTGATAAAGATATCAATATTCATTTTTTGAATTTGAATATAAAAATAAAAATTAATGAAATAGTTGAGGTGTAAGTGTGGGAAGAAAATATTTAGGTAATATAGTATAGGAGATACATGGAATATGGAAGAATAAGATTCCTTGAGTAAGATGAAACTAATACTATTTATTTATCAACATAATTCATGAGGGATAACTTTTAAAACCATAATATTTTATGGGATTATTTGATGTAGAATATGTATTTTAATGGTTTTGCTGTGATATATAAGTATTTTACCTATTGGTGTATTATATAATACTTATCTAAAATTCACCCTATATAAATATAAGATGAAAATTTATGATAATGGAGTTAGGAGATAATTTCATTAAAAAATATATCATTTTTATTATGAGAAGAATAGGAGTTGAATCGATGCATAGTTGACATGGAATTTTGATAAAAGCTTTTCTTATAGAAGAAAATATATTTATTCAAATTAGGATTTCTAATTATCAATTCTATATCAAATTTTGTTTAGGAAATATTTATGTTTGAGGAAAATCTCACTCACACTAGTTAATGGATAATGTTTATTCATATAACCGTTTGATTATACTAGTGGATTATATCAAAATGGATAATACCATTTCATATAAAGGGTGTGGCCATTATTTCATAAATAATGACAATTTAATATTTCATATTATCTATGATTATGTAGATAAGATTAAGTGTTTATAGAGTTAAAATAAGTAACTTTATTAAATTTATTATTTAAATAAATGGTTGGTCAACATCATTTTTTATGAATAAATAATACAAAGTATAAAAATTTTATAGAATCGGTGGATTATATTTATTTTTTGGGGAAACCCCACTCCCCACCAAAAATTTGGAATTATTATGGATCGCCACTAAATTTTTTGGCATTGATTATATATCATGTATAAATGTTTTCATATGGATTCCATTAAATATATCAAGGAAATTTGAATATAAATGTATTATTCTCTCTTTTTTTGATGTTTTTGTTTTGTTGTAAATTTTTATGTATATAAATTATTATATAAATTAATTTATTTTCAATGTGTTCATAACATTTTATGGGACCATTTATAATTTTTAATGAAATAATTGTTACATATTTTCTCTACTTCGGTATATATGTGGTACAAATTGTATCTTTTGATTTAACACCTATATCATGGGGTTTTTAGTATCTCAATATGATGTTATGAAAATTTATATTTGTGGAAATAAAAATATTTTTATTATGAACTATTTTTTGATAGGATTAATTCAAATTTTTAATGGGGATAAAAGTGAGAAAATGAATTTTAAATCGCCATTCAAATATTTGTAGAGGTAATATTACTGTGAATGATATAAAATATAATATTTGGGTGGCCAAATTTAATAAAATTTTGATACATAAATAAAAAATTGTGAATGGTTAATTTATTAGTGTCAGTTATTCTATGAGAAAAAAAATTGGATTTTAAGAAACTATAAAGAATTCAATGATTTTATATAATATAATATATAATTTTCTAAACCCATTTTATGTAATGGTATATTAACTAATAAATAAATAATTAAATTTATTTTCAATTGATAAATTTCATACTGTGTTTTTATAGTGACCAAATGCTATAATATTTTGATATTATATCTTTTGGATGAATATAAAATATATATCGTAAACATACATGTCAGATCGTAAATAAATGTTTACTTAAAATTGAGACATTATAAATAAATATCTTATTTAAATATCTTATTCATCACCTCAAACACCTCACTTAACAAAATATGACTTATAGACTCATCATCTATATAACCCTTCTTCATAACATAAGGAAAAATAAAAACATAATAATGGGTTATCTCATATTCTTAGTAATGTTAAATATGGGAGATAATAGTAAATAAATATATATATGATTATCATGAGCACAATGGTTTGATAACATGTGATTATAAATACAAAATCTTACCCAAAAATTCATATATCATAATATTGAGTCTTGGGATAATACATTAGTATATCATATGATTGGGGAACCATTAAAAATAAGTAATGATCAATGTATCAAGATAATAAGCATAACAACAACTATTAAGTGTGTTGAACCAACATACACATAGGCACTATATCATATGTTAATGTTTAATTTCGAGGCCATTATATCATAGTGGATCAGGCATAACCGTCTATTTCCCATATCATGGTTGATAAGGAATCCCAATATATTTTCCATAGTGGTTAGTGAAGGTAATTTATTTTCATGACAACAAATTGGGGAATATGTCTTTATCTAACAAATTTCATGGATATTGAATTTCATAGCAAATTAATACATAATTAACAAAACATAAGTGTTCCACAGAATCATAAAATATTCATTCAAACATCACAATGTAACAAGTGTAAAATAAAAAACTTTTATATAGGCATGTAATTATCATAATATCTATCATTTTAAAAATGAATGGATATAAAATAATTCAACCATATACCATTTAAATAATAATATTCTTTAAAGGACTATGAAATTGATTGAAATTCCATTAAAAGTAAATAAAAATAGTTTTTAAAACAAAATAACATATCCTTCTCCTTTAATTAATTTTTAACTAAAATGAATAATAGAATATTGTGTAAAGAATTTTCATTGAGAAAATGTCAACATGTAAGGGTTGATGCCTTGAAAATAATCCTCATTATGGTGGGATAATATATTCATGCAATATGGGTTAGAAGAGAACATTTTTCACATATATATAAAAATTAAATAACGACTAGTTTGGAAAAAAATTATGAAATATTCCTTTTAAATCCATTTTAAATAATGTAAAAAACTATATATAATGAATATTAACAAAATTCATGTTTAGTTATTATCTTTCATAAGAAATCAAGAATAACAGTGACTTAGAAGAAAATGTTCTTCAACAAAAATAAGACATAAAGACATTATTTTCTTAAAAAATTATCATTCATTTTAAGAACCAAAGATATAAAAATGATAATACTACATGAAAAATATATGAATAATTAGAGGATAATAAAATATTTTCTATGTAAAGGATAATATAAATAATATTTCCATTAATAGTAATTTATAATAGATAATCTAAAAACAAAATGAGGTTGTACCACAAAACCTTACCATATTTGTAATATACAAATCAAAAGCTCCTGAAATAGAGTCCCATAGAGAGATTTATAAATCTATTTAATTCATATTAGAGTCAAAAATATATATTAATGATTATTATATTCACAACATAACTGATAATAATGGTAAATATAGAATATGTCTCATCGAAATGAATGTTAGCTGAGAAACCCTTTCCTCAAGTCTCATCATTCATCATATGTGTTTAAATATAGTATATAAAAAATTTATATTTATATAATTATATTATAGAACCGTATTTAAATGTTAATTTTTATTTATAAATACTTAATAATTTCATTTAATCCTTTTAAAAAAATCTCATGTATTTAAATGTACATTTGGGTATAAAATGTTCTATTTCCCATTAAAGTATTAGTTTAATTGTTCATGGAAATGCACCATGGACATGTATTCATCATACATAAATTTTTTAAAATGACATAACTATTATATTTATTCATAATATAAACCTTTATATATATGTATATATTGTTGAAGAAAAATGAATCTCATTGCTTCATGGATGTGGTAGTCTTCATGTTCATATGGGAGATGTACTAGTTTTCTAGTGAATTGACAATTAAAATGGTAGAGAAGATATTATTATTATTATAGATGAATAATTATTTCATAAATATAATATATACACATTGGATAAATCAATTGGAACAGTCATAAGAAATTTGGATGAAAAATTAAAATCATTGTCTTCATGAGATGATAGTCTAGACATAAACACGAAATTTTTGTCTTGTTACAATATTATCCTTATGTAGATGAAAAGGTGTTCTACCATAAACAAAAAAAATATACTATATAATAGGTACTGAATAAATGATATCATAATGTTTATTATATGTTTTATGTTTTTAAAAGAAAAAATAAATATAAAACACTCATTTAATAATAATACATCTTTTTTGGACAAGATCATTTTTTATATATGTAAAGCCTTATTAGGATGATATTATAATAAAAGTATGAACTATTGGATGTTATAATCGATCTTATAAATTGTTTGGGTATGTGTTATTCAATTTCAAAGTATCTTCAGGTATGTATAACATAAGATATGTGATGTACTTTTACATGTTATGAAGAGGACACACCATAAACACTTCATAAGATTAAAATATATTAATGTACGACTCAAGAAAATTCCATCCAAAATAACTATTAATAGGATGTAATATGATATATGTTTGAAATATGGATATAAAATAATATTGAGAAAATTATTTGTTTTATTAACTAAATTCAATTTTATTTTATCCCTTTTAACCCATCTAACCACTAACTGTGGTAACTAATTTTTTACAAAATATGTTATTCATAATTACTAACAAAGAAGGTAACTATAATATATAATAATAATTGACCACAAAAAATGGGACCCATTTTAAATTATTAAATTTATATTTGTTGTAGAACTTTATTTTAAAATTATCAAGAAATATAAAACAATTATGTAATTCAAAAAATGTATTTTTAAGTAAAAAACTGGCTTCTCATTCAACACATTCAATAAAACGATCAAATGAATATTAATCTATATTAATGAAAAGGTTTTATCTAAATTTTGTTAAATTAAACCAATTATAATGACGAATTAAATTTATTAAAATAAAAATATATTTACTTGATTAAAAATAGATTCTTAGAAATATATATCATTTTACATTCAAATGGATTTATTTTCATTGTTTACAAATTGAAAAAAAGTTCATTAATTTTCTACATGTTTAAAAAATAATTTTCCATAATTTAGTTATACCTATTCATTCCTTCAAATTCAATGGTATGGTGATACCTTTCACATTATATAATAATAATTCAATAATATATAAATGTTTGAATAAAAAATATTTTTTATGAGAATATATCAAAGAAATCAATGATATTTTAAGAGATATATATAAAAAAATCAAATATAGTTATAGTTTTCTATAATTAAATGAATTTATACATTGAAATTTTCTTACTCCGATACAAAAAAAGTAGGATACCCTTTCATCATAACATCCTATTGTTCCAAAATCTATTACTCAAATTTACAGTTTCAGAACAAAACATTTAATGCAACAGTGATAATATTTTGAAGAACATTTTTTCATTGACATAGAATATCGATTGGGTTTTACTCATAAGTGATTTCATGATATATTGGTGTCACCTATGATTATATTACATATGAATGATCTAATATATACATCCTCAGAAAAGATACATGAAAAAATTTCATATTAATGAGAAATTCAGTGGAAGCACCAAGTGAAAAACAATTATTCCAATAAGATCATGAATTTAAAATGGAGAAATAAAACATGTGATCATATGGAGCATATTTATATAACACATAACATCCATCCAATTATATATTTGTAGGAATACATTATCACTATATTGGAACATTAGTACTCTTTGATGATTTTAGAATACCTTTTATATAAACTCTAAACTACCCTATTGTGTCGTAGAATATTGATAACCAACTATACCATTTACCCATAATGATATCTTCCCAATCACAACACACCAATATTTTTTAGAATATATAATTTAAATAATATTATTTAATTGATAGCTTGGTTTGCAGGAAATAGATAATTAAGATAAACTGTGAACTATTTTTAAAATTTTATATGTCAATTATAACCGAGTTATTAAATTATTGGGATTTAATTAGAATAAATAACTTATGAGATAAATATTAAAAAAACATATTATTTTATTTTTATGTTGTTATAAATGGATTCTATGATTTTTAGTAAAGTAATTTTAATCATCTAGAATTTTTTTCCTTCAAGAATGAGTTTTTCTTATTTTTAAGAGTGATTATGAATTTATAGAAGGTCGAGAAAATGTATATTATAAATTTAATTAATTTTTTATTTCAAAAAATTTAATATTATCTTAACAAGATATTTTATAATTTTCTAAAAATATTTAATTTTTATAGAATACTGAAAAATAACGATTTTAACTGAAAACCATATTTTCATTTAGTGTTTTTAAAATGTAACATTTTATTTTGGATATTTTAAATATTTGTTTCATTTTGATATAAAATAATTAAATAATATGTTTTATGTGGATTTTATACTAAAATTTACTATAATAATGTTATATATTTAAAAATGCATTTTTCCTAAAAAACAAATTTTCATTGTATTTATCCTAATTAATTTAAAAATAAATTTTGAAACATCATAGTAATAAATTTTGAAAAATGGATTTCATACTACAATTAAATTATTCTAAATTTACTAAATAGTTCGCTTTTATTTTTTTTCAATATTAAGAGTAACCCTATTGAATTATGTTACATTAGTAATAGCTAAATCGAGTTAATATTGATTAAAAATAAGTGGAAAAGCCTTCTTTATTCATCCTATTTAATTTTTTATGAGTTTAATTAAACCCTTAACATAAAAATATGTATGTTGATTTGATTAATGAACTACTATCTATGAAAATTACTTATATATTATTTAAATCAGTGAAAGTAAAAAAAATATGTCATATTATTTTTGTTTAATATCTCTTATGTGTCCTGATGTGGACTATAGTAGGTTATTTACGAATATAATTGTCATAATTGAACTACATAGACATATTTCAATTATATAAATATATTTATGACTTTTTGGGGCAATGTGGATGCGATTATATCATTTATGATTATTTTATTTAAATATAATCCTAATGTTCTACATTAATCTTTCTAATAACTATAAAATTTTTAGTATGGTATTATCTAGAGGATATGGTTGATTATAAATTATATTTTTTAAATATAATGTATTTATCTTCATCATGGTTTTTTTTAATTTTTATGAATTGTATACTTACCCGAATTTCATACATGTGAGTGGTTTTGGGAAATTTCAGCACATTAGTATGTGTAATTTTCCTTATATTGTTTTTCCACTATTCTTGACATATTATTTTCCCTCAATCTTACTCTCTAGGTATATAATGAATAACATGAATTTTTCAATGGTAAAAGAATTCAGGATTTTATTGGTCATTCTCATGAAATGATTAGTAATCTTGACAAAAGAGTGATTGGATCTAACTTTATGGTTAATATTAACATGAAAAAAACTATGATCCAATGGATTTTTCTTTTCTCATTAAACTACACATAAGATGGGGTTTTCGATTGGGATGGTGATATATTCTTATGTTACATTTTTCCTCCTTGGTTCTCTATTCCTTTAATGGGGAAAAGGTTTGGTTTCTTCAAATCATCATGGGTATTGAGACAAGGTGGTCCCATATATCTGAGATTATTCATTATAACATTGGATGTTCTCTGTAAAAATTGTAACAAGAGTATTGATATTGGAATTATTCATCTTTTTATAGGGTGGTATGACCTTTTTGGCATTTCTCATATATTTTTTGCAGATGATATGTTATTTTTCCGCAATGGATATGTCAATTCTATTTGTAATTTTAAATTGACATGTTCTGAATATTGAAATTAATTTTTACAACAAGTTAATAATAAAAAAAGTGGTGTATTTATCTCTTACAAGTGTTCTTCTAAAAGAACTGTTCTCATTCTGACTTGAATTGGTTTATCCAATAAATGTTTCCCTATGAAATATTTGGGCACCCCTTAATCTAATGGGACTGTCAGAATTTTGTTTTGATTACATTATGTCCAAAGTTATGGGAGGGATCCAAATTTGGAAGAGTTTTCTTTTATCCTATGGGGGAAGGATAACTTTGGTCAATAGTGGGATTTCATTCATTCTTATTATTGTTTTATCTACGTATACACCCCCTACACCAGTTATTAGTAATATAGAAATGCATATAAATTCCTTTTTGGGGGACTCACATCATGAAGGATTTCATCATTGAGCTAGTTTATAGAAACTAAAAGGACCTTCTCAAGAGGGTGTTTTAATATAGATGGTATTGATGAAAATACATGTTGTATGTAGGCTAAACTGGTGTGGGAGGATATTTGTAGGGATTATTTATGGTGTGGTTTTATCAGGAGGAAATATGGGGAATTCCATTTTGATTGGGTTTATAGTGGTTATGGTTCTCACCATTAGAAAGTTTTAAAGTTTATTCTTTATCATATTTTGGGGAAATCACAATGGATTTTTGGGAATGATGTAATTTCTTTCTCGAATCATAATTAGTCCAGTTAGATTCTATTTTTTCCAAGAAGTTGAGCCTTTAATATCATTCTTAGGATGAAAAGTTAAAACCCCATGTTCACTAATGCAGTGTTGAATGTGGTTGATAAGGATGTATTGGGAAATATTTATTTTGTGTAGGATCCATGTCAGAATTATTTTATATTTTCTTCCTCTGCTAATATGTCCTAATTAGATTTATATTTTATTATCCATAATTCACCTAATTTGGATTATAGGGGAAGTGTACTTTCGTTTAAATACATCTATCCTATATTTAGTTTTGTTCTGTGGAGAATATGCATTGGCACTATTTCTACTGGTAATAATATTCAATGGATATCAATTCCTCTTATTTTGAAATGTAAATTATGCTTGATATACCATTCTGAGAATGATTTTTATCTTCTTTGGAAATATTATTATGCTATTTTTCTGTGGGTTCATGTTACTATTTTTCTGGATTTCAGTGGCTATGTGGGGAAAGTGGAATAATTTCTTCAGGAATGTTGGAATTCTTATATGAGGGATTATGTGAAATTATAGTGGTGGTCTTTACTCATCCTCTCAATATTTTTGGACATAATGAGAATTGAGGAATGTTTCTACTCATCAAGGTATTCACCCTAACTTGCGGTATATCAGAGGTAAATTTTTAGACTATATCTCTTAGTTTGTGTGGTAGTATAAATGTGTGAGTATTTATCTAGATCCGAAATCATTTTTTTCATTGGTTCCTTTGATAGATGTGTCAAATTTTGGGAAGAGGTCTTCTGGAGAATGGGTGTGATGGAATCCTCCTGTCAATGAGTTGTAATTAAATACAGATGGATCTTGTTTTCAAGGAGTCATGTACGTTCGATGTGTTGTTTGTAATGATCCTCATTTGGTTATTGTATCTTTTTATGATTACTTTGGGGAGGGTAATTCAGTGGTGGCTGAGGCATTGGTGCTACTTAAAGGTCTCAATATGTGTACAATAAGATATATTCACCAAATCTGAAATCAAATCTAATTCTACTATTGTGATTAATTCCTAGAAAGGTAATGTGTATTTTAATGGAATATTATATATTCCATCTGTGGTTGTAGGAATTTCATTCATTAAAATATATTGGTTCATCTTATATGTCATGAGGGTAATATGCTGGAAGATGTCCTTGATTTAAAGGCAATCATAATGAAAGGCTTCAGATTTTTTCTAGCACAGGTTCCCTTCTTATTAGAATTTTATAAGATTGTTCTAGGGGATTCCCTTGGTCTTCATAATTTCCCTCCCCCATGAACATTCTATCTTTTTCTCATTCACGTTAATGTCTTTTTATGAATAAATGATTATAATTCTCATTCAGTCAAAAAAGTGTTTTCAATTTTTTAAATTTTCTCCAACAATTATTTAAAGTCATTTTTACCTATGTTTTGATTTTTCACAAAATAGTTTGAGAATAATATTTTATTTATTTTCAATACTTGGTACATTTATATTTCTATAAAAAATTATGGAAGGAATATTTTTATCGTATATTTAATGAGATGGTTTTCCCAGTTTCATGATGCCTTTATTTGATAAAACTTCTTTTGCCGGATTACATGGTGTTTTTCAACGAAAATGTTTCCTTTTATAAGTATATATAATTTTCAAAATAAAATTCAAAAAAAAAATAATTTTTACATAATTATTTAATTCAAGTCAACATTAAAATTAATTTTCTATATATGATAAAAATATTTAATGCTAATTGTGTTTATATTGGAAAATGATCCAAGGATAAAAATATTACTCATTCTTTAGTTGGTTTATGTTTATAATTGAAATATTATTATTAATATTTTTTCTTTTCTATAGATATTCTATAATGAAATAATTATGAAACAAATTTCTCTTTAAGCTTTCAGATATTATTAATTATTGAGGTTCCACTTTTACAAATATTTGTTGTTTTAATTATATGATGAGTGAGACATATATCTATATCCCATGTATTGGGTAACAATTTATATCTCATGAGATATATAGTTAAAGAATGTGGAAATAATATAATTCAGTAATATAGAACTAAAATAGCAATTGAACCTCGTTATATATGACATGGATGGAATATAAAAAGAACTCAGTTCAGTTAAATAGGGCTATAATGGGAACTAAACATGGTTCAATGAGCATTTACCGAAATGGTTAGAGAACCCATTTCACAACATCAATCTGTCTACAATAACAGTTTTCGAAATAATCATTGAGTAATATGAAAATGGTATTCAATTCTTATGTGTATGCCACAAATTCTTGGACTTATTCCAATTTAATGCTCTTAAGGACAATATTATTTTATTTTCTTATGATTCATGTCTTATGAACTACTAATATTGCAACAACCCAATGTTTAATAATTAAAAATTGTCTTCATATAATTATGTCATATAACCACATGAAATCACAACCCAATGAACTACTGAATTTCATGTGAACATTAAAATTAATATTGTTACTTCAGTGATTTCAATGATGAAAATATAACAAACATTGTTTTGATCAGTACGATGTTTGGTGTCTGATAAGACAAATATAAATTTTTCTGAATAGAAACTAACCCTTATGAATATTAATGTTACCCTTAAGAATAGTAATATTACCTTTATGAATATTAAATCAGCCACATAAATAGTAACTTCACTATTAAAAGTATAAATAATATGTATCCATTTTATAAGTGATAATAAGATACTGTTTGTATTTTTATATTTCATAAATATTTAATTTAAAATTTAAAATAAATATTAATTAATTATGAAAATGCATTTTATTGAAATTTATTCATAATTTGTTTTATATCATAGGATAATTGGATAATTTTTGAGACCATAGATAATTATTTAATGTATTATAAAATCCATTATAATTTTAAAATTCTTATTTTTCAAGTAATGAATGATTTTATTTAAAATTACATTTCCATTAATAAGAAAATTATTTTCATACAATGGGGTTCATTTTTATATTCTACACATTAAAAAAATTATGCTAATTATTTTGGATTTTTCTGAAATAAATGAATTTTTTATTATTAGTAAAATATGATAATTTATAATAACTATTAAAACATAAAATTTAGCATCATTCTTGGTTTACAGATGATTTATATGGCCCTTAGTTTCAACAAACATGAACATATGAATATTGTTTTGTCACACGATAAATTTCTATTCATAGTCTTTGGTAAAAATTTTAAACCAACGATTAAAATAATGGGAAACCCCTCTTATCCTCCAATATAAATTCCACACATCCTTACCTATTCTCATTACACATCTCAAGTCTTGTGACTTTTCGAAATTCTGATAAAATATCTCCTGAATATCCTCTACCACATCCATCCACCCTTTGTCTCAACATATGACTGAATCCTCTACTATGAATAGGTTCTCATGTTATATTCTATAGGTAAACTCCACATTTCATTTCTTTTATTATATTTCAAGTTCTTTTCATTTTATTTCCTCAACTTCATTGTTCAACATGTGATGATAACTACAGTACCATACAAATATGAGAATGTATTAAGATAATGGAATAATTCAGCATCATCTCTCCATTCCCCTTCATTTATACTAGAAATGAAGAAATCATCCGAGATGTGTTAATTAATAAAATTCCAAGGTGATGGATTTTAAATTTATATCATCATCATTTATTTTGTTCATGAAACAATTTTGATGATAAAACTAGAATATAAATATTTTTTTATTTCTATTGTATGGTTAATGAATCTTTTGTACACATAATATTAAATTATAATGAAACATTTGTTCGATGTGATCAGAAAACACCTTTTAATCAAAAGGGTCATCATTAATGTTTTATACAATGATTTATCATCACTCAACAAAACCAAATGTGTTTTATGTCTATGTAATCGTCTGTATGTTCACTAATAACAACCAAATTCAAATCAGGAAAACAATTATCATCTTACATGTTTATCCATATATGTATATAAGTAAACCAATTCTAAAAACTATGGAAACAAATGCTCCCAAACAATGAAATTAAGCCTCTTAACCCATCAAAAAAGGTCATGAATTAACTTAATCGGTCTATAATAGATAAATTTAATGAATAATTAGTTATTTATATATTAATTAGTTAATTTTATTCAGTTATCTAGGATATTAAGATCAATTTAAGGACATGATTATATTTATGTTAATGGATTCTACCCAAACCTTTAATATTCATTCATGTTGCTCTATCATTATTTTTACCCAAATAAAGTTATATATTCATTTTATATACATATTATTAATTATTTTTATATACTCCCAACACATGTATCAAAATACAATTATCATTCAATTTCAGGGGTTTACATGTTTTTATGATTACCATCTCAATTCTTTATGATAATCAAGCTCGTTTCAAGGGAACTTCTTGAATTCTTACCCAATTTCAAGTAAACTATATCATCTATGTTAATCCACCATTGTTTTTATAAAATCATTATTTTTTTTATGAAAACAATATACGTTCACATTTATTTTATGTAAAAGATTATTCTATTTTTTATTTTAAATTATTAATAGTATATTCCATAAAACTCCACTAAGTTGTTTTAATGGTACAATTTCATAAATATTCATCATAAATTTCATATCATATATTTGAAATCACATACAATGATATATGCCACTTAATTTCAATTTATGATTTAGTATATTTATTTCTTGGAGACATTTATAATACATCCATTCAATTTTCATTATGACATGAATATTATTCCAATTACCATCCATGGGTACCGTTATGTTTATGTATGATTGATTATGTATGATTTTATATGTGTCTAGAATATTCATGAACATTTGTGGATGGATGCACCCAGATATCACTCTAATTCATTGTGTAAAGTTATTTCTAATGTGTTGTTATGTGCAATATTCTTGGCGGTTAGGCTTGACTCATGCTACCGTGTGCCATAGTCTTGGTGGTAGAAATTGACATGGGTTCTTCTATGTTAAATTATACTTGAATAATGCTAAAATAATTTTTTTTTCACCGTCACATTTTTATGACTCCACGTTTATATGATCCCACATTTATATGTTATGATTTTACATGTTTCGTTTCTTTTAGTATAATTATTTAATGACTTTTAAACCATGTACTAAAGCCTTATTATTATGATTATTCCCATACATGGATTTTATCTCATCCATTTGTTCATGTTTTACCTAAGTTATACTGCAATGATGTATTGGCATAAAATAATATTGGAGATATTTATAAAGATTAATTGGGGAAATCTTTTATTTAGTCCCTTGTTTAAATTTTTCTGTACCTAATCTTCCAAGAAACTGTACTTCATGGTCCATGGCTTGTAATATGATGTTTTATAAGACATAATATCATGTAATGATATGTGTAAAAGGATAGGGTCACCATACATATTTATTTCATGTCATATAATTATTTCTATGATATGAATGGTAATGTTTTATAAAATTGTGTTTCTATTATTATTCCATCAGGACCACATTATGATTGATATCTCCCTTATTTTCCATTACTGAGCATCTAAAATCACCATTTCATATGTTTATTTTTCACAAAATATGACGAAATGTATTATGAATGATATGTGAAAATGGTTTTATTAATGAAAAAGTAAGGATGATATGATTTATATGATTTATGAAATTGTGTTTTTATTTCTAACCAACCAAATATACTAAAAATATACTTTTATAATGTGGTTTTCAATACAATGTAATTAATATTCATCTATTTATATTTAATTATTTAAAAAATGATCATGTCATTATATTTTGTTTCATAGAGGGGTTTGGCTAACCATTGGACTATATGACGGGAAACCCCACGTAAGATTCATAAGGATGTGTCTATGTATGGGTTAAAAACATATAATTTTGGAATAATTTATGAATAAAGTAGAATTAAACTTATGGTGTGATATTTTTTAATTATACATGTAATTTTTGTTAATTATGGGGTTTTACCAGTATTATTATTATTACTCACACTATACTTTTTGGGCATTATATAATGGCTAAATAAGGAGGATTCATGTTTATGGTGAGTGTGATGGTAAATGGAATGATATTCCATGTGAGAAATAAAATGAAATAGGTGCAAGAAGTTGAAATATTTTTATTATGTCTACTCATAAATTTCATAATATGATCAACAATATAATATGTGGTGAGTTTATTGACCCATATTGTAAGAGAAATATATATTTTCATAGTGACCAATGTAGAAGGAATATTAAATATTTCTCATGTAATGCTTGTGGGATGAGTCACCCTGGAGAATATTTCAAAGGAACATGGAGATTTATTTAGTGTGGAAAATAAGGAAAAAAACAAAGTAGTTGCAATAGAAAAGATAAAGGTTTAGTTAGCCCAATGTTTGAGAATAATTTAATTCTTATGGCATCATTAAATGTTAAATGTTTTGAATGTGTAATGTTTGGTAATTATGAAAAATGACCCCCAATATGAAAAACACATAAAGAGAAACTTAAAGGTTGCATATGTAATGGTTATATTTCTAATTTTGAAGAGAAATTAAATGAAATATGAAATGAAATAAGAGTTAGGAAATACAATGATGAATCTTGCTAAATGTTTTATGAAGGTAGTGGAATTATTGAGAGATTTTTTAATTGAATTCAATAATAATTTTTTAGATGTAATTTTATTGTATTATAGAATAATGAAACAATTAAGGAATGATCCATAGTATATTTTACTTAATGATTTAAAATAATATATTTATTGGTACTGTAATCATCATACGTGATCTAAGTTGTTAGATGATATTTTTTGTGAAAACATGATTTAGGGAGTGATAACACTTAATATTTTCATGATATTGGGATAATGAGAAAAATATTATCATTATTATGAAAAATTAAATTAGATAGTATTTTTGACAATGATTTTTTTTAAAATTTATGAAAATGTGGTTTATGAGATCATGAATTGAGTTTTTAGCATTTTTTATTTAAGGAATGAGGGAAGAGTAACTTTTTTAAGCATTCATGTTATCCCTAATATTTAATGGTAATTTTAGTTATTACCTTGTTTCAATGTAATTTATTATAAATGTCTTCACCTGTTTGGTGTGTGAAAAAAAATAGATATGCCAATTTTTTTGGTTTTTAATTTTAAGTTAATTTTGGAAATCTAGTTACCATCCTTTGAACATTTTGGTATTTTAATATTTTTGAATATTAATAAGGGTAACCATTATTGAAATTGATTATTTATAATTTTAGATGAGGTTTTAGATACTAATTTATTAATTCACAACATGAATATATATATATATATATATATTGGATAATCATTAATTATAAATAGAGACAAAATAAATGGATTATCAACCAAAAATGAATCATATGATAAACTAGTTAATCAAGAATTACAATTAATTTTCATTAAATGCGTAATATAAATGGATAAATTGATTAAGGAAAAAACAAACAGAGATTTTATTAATTAAATGTAATTAAGAAATTAATTCCATTGAATGTATTTTGAAATTAAATTTTATACTATTATCATTATTTTTATTATATAAATGATCCTTTTCATACATATTTGGTGTATGGTTTTTTGGTCATTATCTTTATGTTGGCCATGTTCTTCATCACTCTATAGTATTTCATGGGGATTAGTTTTCCATTATAAATACATGTCTTAATTTTCAACCATTGTTTTCCCAATGTGGAAACCTAGTTATGTTTTACATCAGGTAACCATTATGTTTCCAACATTCCATTTTTAAGGGAAGTTTTTTTATTAATTTATATAATTTAGATTTATTGTAATGAATTTTAAAATGTTAAACATTCGATTACCTAGATAATTTTTAAGGGAGAAATAAAATTTTAAGAGGTAGAATGTTACACCATAATATTTTTATACAATAGATTTTTTAAATAATATATACTTTTTTTGATAGATTCTATTACACTAAACAACATGTTTAGATAACACAAAAATTAATACTATAATATTTTATATCTATTATAATCAAGCCATTAATATGGATATAATTAATAGTTATAAAAATATTTATGAAAAAACATATAACTAAATATTAATTATTTATTATGTGATTATAATGTAATGAAAAAAGTTTTAGGAAATTAATCTTATTTTTCAATACTTTGTAACTTTAAAAATATGTTTTTATTATTTTAATAGTGGATATTAATTAATAGAAGTTATATAGAAATTATTTTTAAAAATAATTTCAACCTGGAATTTAGAATTTAAAATTTATCTTAAACTGTTTATTTTTATAATCTTTAGAGAACATTTATTTTTCAAGGAATAGTGATAATACTAATTTTTAGTGAAAACCATATATTCATTTCAAATATATACAAGGTAAATTTATGTTTAGTATTTCATGAAATTTATCAATTTTAACATTGTTATAAAAGAATCCCATTAGGGTATTCAATTCGATTTTATACATGAATTAAGAAGAAAAATATTTAATATTTAGTAAGTGAATTTCACCAGAATTATTTTTGATTTAATTTATCTGTATCATTTTGAATTAAATGATTCATCTTCTGTTTTTTGAATTTTTACAAATGGATTCCATATTATTAATAAGTGGTTCCAAATTTCGTAGATAGGACACTTCTATTTTTTCAATATAAAGATTAACCATAGTAAGAAAATAATTCATTATTGGAGGGTAAAACATGTTATAAAGGATTAAAAATAAGTGATAATGCAATAATTTATTTCCCTTCTTGGATAAAGTTTATTCAACCATCAAAACATATGATTTTAATATTAGTTCATTAACATATACATTTCCTTGAAAATGACACATATTATTTAATCCAATGAATGTCACAAAATGGTACGTTCTTTGGCTTCAATATCTCCTCCTAGTCTACAAGGGGAGAAAAGTATGTCATGAATGAATATAAGTGAATATATTGAAATTAGTAAACTTAGTTTATGATATAACTTTACTTATGGATTTTTTCTTCCTCATGGATGAGAATATGACATATAAAATATTATATTTAATGAAATGTTTAAGAGGTTGCATTAATGTTTTTAATAACAATATCATTTTTACTGTGTTGTTTTATAGAAGATATGATATACTATAAAAACAATTATTAATAAAAAAGTAGTTATCATCTTAGAAGTAATTTATTTTTTATTTTTTTGAAGTAAATAAATACCCTAAATTATTAAAAAAACTAGTGTAGTAATTATTTTATTAACCAAAAAATCAGATAAATTACAATATATATATATTTAAACTAATATATTTTTAGACATTTAAGGTGATCATTGATTTTTGCATATCACATTAAAATGCTATTGATATAATTAAATTTTGTTTTCTAATTTCAAATTTTTTCATTATATGTATCAATTTGAATGTATTAAATAGTATCAAAATTGACAATATTGATATTTTATGAGATTAACATTTTATTAAATTATTTTAATATAAAATATAATTTATATAAAAAAAGACTAGTATATGATCGATAACGTCATAAATTTTCATCCTAGCATGTAATTGTAACCATGATATTAAAAATTAAAACATTTTAATATTAAAAAATATTGTACCATATTTAAAATTAAAACGTGTTTAATAAGGTTTAATCAATATGATATGGATTCAAATTACACAAACCATGTCTAAATTATAGAGGTTGATGTGATTAAAAAATTATATTATCCTCTCAAAGAATTAGTGGTCATTTAGTGGTATTTGGATATAAAATTGATTTATTACAATTTAATTTTATGATATATTCTAAAACTTCCCTACACCTCAATTATAAAATAGCACATAATCCCTCACATATTTACAGCACGTTGAGTGTTATAGGTTGGAAATTTCCTTCTAATTTAACTTATATAATTCCCCATAAACATTTTATAAATTATTTTATTCTAGAATTACCTACCCTATATCCCTTTATAGGACATCTAATGGAAGAATTTTGAGGAAGATGAGGTTTGAACGTAAAATATGAAAGGAAAGACATGTTTTAAGTATTTATTTCAGAATACTATTATTTTTTAAGAGAATTTTTTTTAAGATTCCAATAGGGAATATTTATTACCCATTTATATGTTTTCTAAAAAGGTTTCAATTTTTTTACATTTTGTAAAACAAAAATTTATTTCATTTTTACTAATTTTTTACTTTCTACTAAATGGTTTGATTGAAAATGATTTCTTTTGTAATTGTGAATAAAAATTTAAAAAATATTTTCTAAATCGAAATAATATTTTCCCCATTATTTTCTTCATGTAATATTTTGAAATCATTTTCTTTATAAGAAAAAACTATTTGATATTACATATATTTTATAAAGAATGTGTTCCAAATATACCATACATACTCATTCTTTGGTTGAATTATTTTCATGATGGCGTAATGATTAAAAAAAAAATTCCCATGATTCATGCAATAATGATATTTTTTGAATGAAATTTCTATTCATGGGATATAATATGTGCAATGTCCCAGAAATTCTATTTAAATTATTTTATAAGGAATAATTTCGACACCTCGAAATATGACTGCGCGCGATTCTGAGATCCGAAGTGCCCGGAATGATCTGTCAAAGTTTGGTTAAACATAAATTAACGTTCTTAAGCATTTTTTCTGAAAATGTGGAATAACACATAAATGTTTACTCAGATCATAAATACAAGGACACTGTTGTGCTTAGGATGTCGGGTTTAACATAGGCGATACCTATGTTTAGTCGACGCGGGCCTCTTGTGAGAAAAACCAAAATGGCATAACCGTAAATAAAATAATAAAATAAATTATTTTATTATTCAAATTCGTATAAATAAAAACGTTAACAGGGATTAATAATATAATACCACCATTGAACTCTTGATCGTATGCTTTCTTTAGGATGATACTAACATTGGCTGGCACGGGCCAATAGAGAAATTTAGTTCTTCGCCATAAATAAAATAATTAAGTGACAATTATTTTATTGTAAAATCCATAACATCTAAATGGTAACTCAAATTAGAAATTCGAGAGTACTGATGGGTTTATTGGGGTGTGTTTCACTAAGTAAAATCCTATCCTCAACCGGCACGAGTTGAAGGTGACTGTTCTTAATTTTACAAACATATTTCGGGTACGTTCACTAAACGCTCGAGTGGCATTTTGTAACATTTGAACCGGTGATCGGAATTAAAATCCAAGGGCATCGTTGAATCCATAGTTCTAGGATTTGGTTAATTTAGGCTTCACTTTGACTGAAGTAGGTCCGGAGAATATGATAGTTTTTGATACTTTTAAAAGAATAATAAAAATAACATAGTTTTTTTTATTTTCATTCTTTTACTCGAACGGACAAGCGACATTGTGGGACCGATGACGTGTCAAGACAATTAATGTATTGACATTTCTTTATATGTAACTACACCGATAGGTAATTTTGAATGTTCCTAATTAATGTGAATCCATTAATTCCACGAACGTTGTACACCCCCCCCCTCTTATTTGTATGTAGTTTGGGGAGAGGTGTCGGCATTTCTTCACCATGTGACGAAGTGATAACAAAGTGTAGTGATGAAAAACCCCTGGAAGATAGATTTGGTACCAACGGTAGGTGTTGAAGAAGGAACCGACACCCGAGCCTGGAATTGAAGCATCTTACGTGAGCGACAAATTTCGACATTCCCTTTAATGACTCTCTGAATTTCCTCACGCCACCTCTAACCAAAAAATCGAGGTGGGGTAGTTGTTGGGAATTTTTTCCCTTACCCATTATGGAAAATTCCTCGTGATTCAATAAATATTTGATCATCTTTCAATCATTCTATCATGGAGGGTGAAGGCCAAAAAATGGACTGACCAATCGACAAATCTTTTTGTACCTTTTTGTTGCGCTCTTCGTGATGGAGGAGGACGATGACTGGTGTCAGTGATTAGTACCAGTGGGACATAAGAGAAGTGGTCGGCCACACAACAGGGATGGGGGCACGCATCCGGGCTGCCCAGTGATGAAGGGTCGCGACTTGTGCCGGGGCAACGAAGGGAGAATGGCGGGTCGAGCTGGCCACCGACGAAGGCGCGACGCGTGACTGCGCTACGCGTAGAGGACAGTTGGCCATCCGTCCAGCTTTGCCGGACCGCCGTACTGAGGCCTCCCCACCACTATACGGTGCCCCACCACAATGCGGCCCCCCCCCCACCACACCGAGACTGCCCCTCCCAGGCTAGGCCGCCCGGCGTAGGCCATGCTGCCTGGTGTAGGTCGAGCTGCAACACTGCACGTTGAGTTGCACCGCAAGCCAGTTCTGACCCATTATGTTTTCATGGCCATATCTTGATCTTTGGGCATCTGTTTGAAGAAATGTCTGAGATTCCAGAAACCATGTAGGTAGACGGTCCTTTTGGTATGCCACACATCAAGATTAGAAAATGGTGTGGGTATGGACAGGTTGGATCAACCATGAATCCAACTGAGTCCTTAGGACTAAAAGGCTAATAACTTACAGACTAGATATTTGATTGATGCACCGTCTATTTCGTTAAGACCCCTATGATGTGGCGGTCCTTTAGGATACTTCATCGTGGATCATTATGGCATTTGGAGTATCGACCATTGTCTTGAGTTGTGGACCCTATCAGAGACAAGAGAGCTTAGTGCAGGAACCCTGTAACTGGCTGTGAAGATGTACTAGGATCTTGTGTGGGTGTGACGATGTACTAGGATCCAGTGTGGGTCTGATGACATACTATTGATGTACTAGTATCTTGTGTAGCTGTGACGATGTACTAACGATGTACTTGGATCCTGTGGGGGTCTGACGATGTACTAACGATGTAATAGGTTCACGTGTGGTTCTGACGATGTACCGATTATGTAATAGGATCATGTGTGGGTCTGATGATGTACTAACGATATACTAACAATGTACTGCGATTCTTTTTGGGTCTAACAATCTACTGACGATGTACCAGGATCTTGTGTGGGTCTGACCATATACTGACGATGTACTAGGAAATTGTGTATGTCTGACGATGTACTGACAATGTACTGTGATCCTGTGTGGGTCTGACGATGTACTCGGATCCTGTGTGGGTCGGATGATGTACTCACGATGTACTAGGATCCTATGTGGGATAGATGATGTATTGACGATGTACTAGGATCTTGTGTAGGTCGAATAATGTACTGATGATGTACTGGGATCATGTGTGGGTCTAACAATGTACTGACATTGTACTAGGATCTTATGTGGGTCTGACGATGTACTCACATTGAACCGGGATCCTGTGTGGGTCTGATGGTGTACTTTTATCTTGTGTCAGTCTGACAATGTACTAGGATCCTATTTGGGTTTGCAATTTGGGATCCTTTGTGGGTCTGCCTATTAATAGAGTAAGATGATTTAGTAGTTACATATAATCTTCTTTACTATTTTACCTTAGTTATACCTGGTGTGAGCTGAGTCCTTACCTGACGTACTTTCCTTGTAACATCCCAAGTATGTAATGAATAATAGATATTTTCATCTATGTCTTTTAATGAATTAGATAGTGTTTTAGAGGCTTAAAATGAGAATAAATCCAATCTTAAGCATGAAATACACTAATATTTTTAAAAGATTATTTTACTGCCTTTTGATGAAAAACCATTTTTAAATCAAATTTTTGACAAATTTATAAGCTCTATTTGTCAAAATAAACTTATTCTTTATGATTGGGACATTGAAAATTTATTTGGGTAAATTTTTGGTATTTTTCGGATAAAGTTCATTTTTAATGAATAGTGAAAAATGTTGTATTTTAATTCAAAACCTCTATTTAGTATAATTTATTTATATGGTTATATTATATTATGAATTGGTTTTAAAGTGAAATTATAATATATTTTTACCATTTAATCCAATAGTTGTCGTGAAATTAATTTCACTTTGAAATCGGACATAAACTAGTGTTAACGACTCATCCTCCAACAGTGGAATGACTCATCAGTATGAGGTGTGGTGCCCTGGCTCTAGTGTGATGATTTTTCAATGGACGACGTCACAAATCTTCCTCGAGGCTCAGTGTCTGGTCCCTACTCTTCCCCACACAGCAACCCCTCCTCCGGCGATCAAGACTCGTATGGCGCGAATCCATCTATAGTGATAGGACATCGGCTCACTACTATGGCTTCATCACAAGAGATTCCTCTAGCATCGACTCTGGAAAATGATGCGGCACAGCTCCATATCGAGTTCCTTTACTCAGTGGTGGAGCATCTGCAGCAACTCCTAATAAATACTCTTTCTCTTCACAACGCTACAGCTATAATACCCTCTGACCAGTGGGATCAACTCCTTTGGATGACAGCGCTCCTCGGATTTACACAGTGTGATGGCCTCGGCTTGCCCTCTTCCACAAGAAATGGTGTGGACTCCAAATTCTCTTGGTCTAGTTCCAGTTCATAGTGCATCAACCTCATCTTCGGCCTGGTTCGCGGCGCCTTCTTTATCAAATAGTGGATCCATCCTTGCCGGTGGCAACTTCTTCTAGCGCTGCAACACCAACCTCCTCTAAGCAGTGGTTACTTCACCTCATGTGGCGGGTTCAAAAAATCAACTAGTGAAGGATGAGTTTCTTTAATGCCGACCTTACTTTGATGGCTCGATGACTCATGGTGGAAGAACGATGGAGGATGGCATGAAAGCTTCAGAAAAAGTTTCATATTTATAAGTGAGAAGATAGAGTTGTGGTGGCAAAGAGGAAGGGATGAAATAGTTGTGAGGAAAGAAACGGTTTCACGAGGGTTACGATGACACATGGACACAGTGACACTGTGAAGATAAAAACAAAAACGGTAGAAGGGGTT
The DNA here is from genome assembly GCA_963277665.1 of Viscum album. Classification (NCBI taxonomy): domain Eukaryota; kingdom Viridiplantae; phylum Streptophyta; class Magnoliopsida; order Santalales; family Viscaceae; genus Viscum; species Viscum album. Next base: position 1,647,947,666 of record OY728145.1, read on the forward strand.
GAAGTTAAAAGTGAGGCAGTGAAGAGGAATTGACGGTGGCACCGTGAAAAGGGATCATTGTAAAAAAAAATTAAACCAGTGCATGGAGTAAAGGGTGTTACAGTGAGTCTGTGAGAAACCCATGGCATAGACACGGTGAGACCGTCATGAAACTGGTGCCACTGTTTCTCCTGAAAACGGTGATATAGTAACAGACGGTGCATGGAGACACCATGACCAAGAAAATTGAACTTGTGAAATAAACATAGAAAATAAAATAAGTTAAAATGTAAATTAAAAATGATTAAAATAATTAATTGAAACTAAAAGTTAACTAAAGCAATTGAAAACTTAATTGTAAGATGAAATTAAATAAATTTATAAAACCTATTAAACTGATGTTAATTTATTAAAACCTACTAATAAGTAAATTTTAAATTTCTACACAATTAAAACTAAAATTAAATTATAAAACATAGATATTCAAATTACAAAATTAAATTATTTATAAAATTTACTTTAACAATGTTAAATTAGTTTAAAGTAGATAGATAATAATTAAATTATTAAACCATTATGTTAATTAATGAATTATTAAAATACATCTCTTAATTAGGTTATATTAATTTATTTTTTAATACATGAAATGTTAGATTAAGAGTACATTAATTATGTGCAGAAGAAAAATTAATTAATTAATTAATGTTAAATTATTAACTAAGCAGACAAAAACAACAATCTAAAGAAATAGTTATTGGTCTATAAAATTAATGTAAGAAATACATTAATTATTTTAAGGGTTAAAATACACTAATAATTATAAAAATAGATTAATTAATAAATTTAGTGATAAAATTACATAAGTGTCATTATTTATCAAAAAGTGTTAAATAAGTAATTAAATTGATAAAAATTAATTAAAAAATATGGAAAAATATGTGTCTTTAAGGCCTCATCAAATTCCCCCACACATAAACATTATTTGTCCTCAAACAATGCCATGTTTTATATTCTTTGAAAACAAAAGTATGATTTTCATGATACTGCTCAAAATGTAGCATGACGTGCAATTTGAAACAAAGGACAATAACATGTCACTAGGCTTTTAGAAACTAAGTTTCTCATATGAACCCTGCCATAAGAAAATACTCACCGGTAGACTTCAAAACTATGCATCAACAAGCAATGAAGATGTCATGCCTCGTATGTGGTACTACTTAGTGACTAACTTCAATCCAGACTTATGTCCATGGTCCGAAGGTGACAAAAAGGTAAAATTTATGTAGAATTAAGAACATAACTGTGGAACATTGTACTTTGACTCATCTCCTAGGTTTCAAAGAATAAATAATTTTTTTGTGAATCACCATTTTGATACAACCTAAATGATTTCCATATAAATCCATTGGCGCCTTCTTCATTTGGCTTTCATCATTCCCCTCACATTAATGAGCTCATTTTTGAGACTAGACACTTTATTTATTTTTCCCAAGCCATGTGTCCTTGTTCTAAGCACTGTGCAATGCACTTATTCAAAGTGAACAGAGGGATTATAGTAAAAAGAAACACACCCTGCTTCTAGGGTCTCAGAGACTCACCGTGGGATCCATGATGCCCAAATTACTCCAATTTCGAAAGATTTATATAAAATCCATTTTCATTGGCTCATTAAGATAACAACTTTTAATAATTAAATTGAAAAGAGTGAGGCCCCTAGAATCAGAATCAAACGTCCAGTTCCAAAGGTTATGACCATAATCCCATAAAATTGAAACCCATATCACTTCCAAAGGTAGTTCCCAAACCAAATTTTCATCAAATCACTAAGAAATACCACTCAACAATCACCCATTATCATTAATTTCTGACTCTATGCAACTCTTAACTACCAACTAGGAACTTTTCCTAAGGAAAGACCTAATTGAGTACATGAAAAGCCTAAAATTATGCAAAATTTTGAAAAAAAAAATTATCCAATTTATTTACAAAATGTTTGAAGTTTTAGTGGGAACTGATGTGCTTTCAACAATACACAGTTGAGAACAGTCAAGAATTGACCCCTTATCCTATTGTGGATAGTTATAGACACACTGCCAAGAATTATGTCCATAATGAAAAAAAATAACAGTTAAGTCCCGGTTGATTCCAATTATGATGATGTTCCATTTTTTTTAAAAAAATTTATATCAAACACAGACACGAATTCAAACAGGACTTCAACAGACAACACAATCATCAAATGTTCACAGAAGTTTTTTAGTGGTTTTCTTTAATATATGTTTTTTATATGTTTTTATGTTTTTTTATTAAAACCTCAGATTCCCATTCAATCCATTTATAATTACCCAACACTTAAACATTGTTTGTCCTCAAATAATCCCATGTTTTATATTCTTTGAAAACAAAAGTATGATTTTCATGATACTTCTAAAAATGTAACAAGACCAGAAATTTGAAACAAATGACATTAATATCTCCCTAGGCTTTTAGGAACTAAGTTTCTCATATGAACCTTGCCTTAAGAAAATACTCACTGGTAGAATTGAAAACTATGAATCATCAAGTAATGAAGATGTCATGCCTCATATGTGCTACTACTTAGTGACTAACTTCAATCCAGACTTATGTCCAAGTTCTGAGGGTGAAAAAAAGGTAAAATTTATTTGGAATTAAGAACTTAACCATGGAACTTTGTACTTTGACTCATCTCCTAGGTTTCAAAGAATAATTTTTTTTGTGAATCACTGGTTTATACAACCTAAATGATTTCCATATAAATCCATTGGAGCCTTCTTCGTTTGGCGTTCATCATTCCCCTCACCTTAATGAGCTCATTTTTGACCCTAGACTCTTTATTTATTTTTCCTAATCCATGTGTCATTGTGCTATGCACTGTGCAATGCACATATTCAATGTGAACAGAGGGATTATAGTAAACAGAAATGCACCAAGCATCTACGGTCTCAAAGACACACTGTGGGATCCCTGATGCCCAAATTACTTCAGTTTTAAAAGATTTATATAAAATCCATTTTCATTGGCTCATTAAGATAACAACTTTTAATAATTAAATGAAAAATATTGAGGCCCCTAGAATCAAAATAAAATGTCCAGTTCCAATGGTTTTGACCATAACTCCATAAAAATGTAACCCCTATCACTTCTAGAGGTAGTTCCCAAACCGAATTTTCATCAAATCACTAAGCAAGACTAGTCAGAAATCATTCATTATCCTTAATTTCTGACTCAAAGAAACTCTTAACTACCAACAATGAAATTTTCCTAAAGCAAGACCTAATTGAGTATAGTGCAAAGCCTAAAATTATGCAAGAATTTTGAAAAAAAATTGTCCATTGTTTTAAAAAAAAGTTTGATGTTTTAGTGGGAACTGATGGGATCTAAACAATACACAGTTGAGCACAGTCAAGAATTGACCCCCTCCCCCACACTTAAATCCCAACTTTGTCCCCAATGTTGAATTCTATATATGGAAAAGAACAATTAATCAATTATGGTTCAAAACAGATTTTCAATTAAGTAGATATATGACATGTATAAAGGGTCTCCATGAAGTTCAAAAAATATTGTTCGCCACAAAGAATAAATAATTAGCAAGTTCATTAGCAAGTACATGCATTAACCTTTAATGTACAGTAACAAAGATTTTCAATTCAGTTCAAAAGAATCATAAAAACATGGGGGCACAATTAATTGGGTGTAAGCATTTTAACAAAGTATGATTCAAATGGATGTTCAATATAGTAGAAAGATGCATGATAAACACCATAAAGTAAAACCATTTTAATGAAAAACACACATACCAGTAAGCATGTACCCCCCCCCCCCCCCCGTAGTTAATTTAATGTAGTGAATTATCTTAACAATGGTGAAATTCAATTTCTTTCAACAAGAGGTACATATAAAATTTTAAAAATTCAGTAGCAAGACATGAAGCAAAATTTTATACTATAAAAATGTAGCAGAATATTCAGTATACATGTAGAAGAAATTTTTTTCTAAGTAATTAAGGAGTAGAAAAATGAAATACAATAATTATGAATTGAGTACTTCCATGAATATATTTTTCAATTTCCCTCCATTATGATAATTCCACTCCATTTATTGGAACAACAAAAAACATGAAAACCGGGAAAAAAAATCTAGCAGATACAGTGCATAAAAGAGGAAACACAACAGAATTTTATTCAAAGTAAAATAAGAACAAAAAAAAGTAAACAAAATGAAAGAATATGGGATGACTACCAAGAAGCACTGAATTTAAAGTCATCAGTTAGAATTTATTTAATTACAAAATTTTATTTATTAACAAAACAAAAACCATGGTTTTCCTCCCATGCAGTTCTAGGTTTAATGTCCCCAATCAGACATACCTAGAAACTAACCATAGTCACTAGGTGGATGTGGTTTTCTTAATTAGAACCACCACATCTGTTTAGGCCAATTATTTTTAGTATAAAGATGAGGGTTATGGGCAACAAGACTCAACACAACAAAAACTGAAGTCTCATAGCCTAAAATTACCCCTAAGTAGCACCCTTTAAAAGTTGTGGTCATAGTATTTTCCACATCCAAAATAAGTTCATACATTTCAATATTTGAATACACATGAAGGGACAACATATAACTACGTTCTTCAAAGGGTGTATCAATAACCTCATGGCCATCTCTCTCAGCTTCAACATTAACAGTTTCACATTCAAGGGTGAAAATGGGTAAATATTGATTCGTTGGTTCAAAAGGGGATTCAATAATGTGCTGAACAGATTTATGAACATTGGAACTCAAGTGTGATTCCCCCTCTAGACTCCTATTAGTATCATAAGAAGGCTAGGCACCCTTCACAGGTGAGGATAAAAGTGACAAATATGGAAGAGAATCTACGTTAACAGAAATTGATTTAGGACTAACAATGTTGTAAATATCTTCCAAAAGATCATCATTTGTTAACACACATTGAACATCTACTGCTTCTAATAAATCAATTCTACCTAACTCAAGTGTGTGATCAAACTCTACTTTATGTTTATGTTCAAAAGGATCACTTTCCAAAACAATGTCTGTAGTGTGTACCATAAGGTTCAATTCAGGGGAAGAAATGTTCAAATCAGCTTCAATAAAGTCATGTTCAAGATTGATCAAATTCAAACAGTTTTTCCTAGAAATGACAACACTAAATTTCCTTTAAGTACACAAAGTCTCATAAAAATGATCACTATGAGAATAGAGAAATTCAAACTCATCAATTGATTTCTCTTCAAATAACATCCCCTCGTCCTCATCATCTAACAACATTTCAGAAATTATTAGGTTTGGAGTTTCAAAACAAGGAAGAGTGTTTATTAGCTTAGGTCAAAAGATTTGAGTTTATGTGACTTCCAACTTAAGGTTCTCTTCCAAAGTGTACCCACTATCAAGTTCAGGCTCACTATTTAGAATTCCAAAAATCTTGGGTGAAGAATTATTAACAATAAAACTTTCATTCTCAAGTTTCTCTTCTACATGAGTGACTTCATTTTCAAAATTTCTAAAATACTAATTTTTCTCCAATGTAGGAATGATGAAACGAACAGGGAAATCATTTTCAATCTGTTTTAATTCAGTTTCAAAATTTTCCAACTCAACAATATTAATGTTCTTTATTGGATTATCACAATTGTTTTCTTGACATAGTGAGTTGGTTATTTCAAAATAATGTCCAACAGAATCAGATTTTTCAAAGTGAATTCTTTCTTGTCGAGTTTCACAGTCACTCTCTTCTTCAATTTGATTTTCAAATCTTTTATAAACATTTTCATTTTCATTTTCTTCAAATTCATCTTGTTCATTTACCCTTTGTTGTAATTCCAAGAGTATGTTTTCCATCATTTTAAGACTTTGTTATCGCTCTTGTGAATCTCTAAGTTGAATTTAATGGGTTTTAGTTGAAAAATTATTAATTAGTTTCACCCTAGAATACATTTTAGAAACAATTAAGTCAATTTTCTCTAGGGTGTCAAGACTGGATTCAATGTTTTCTTGTTATTCTATGTAAAAATCCTGTTGTGGCTGGTTATGGACACACTGCCAAGAAGTGTGCCCATAACAGCCACAACACACACAATGAGGCCCCTGTTGATTCCAGTTTTCATGAACATCCATATTTAAACTAAAACCATGTGAGATTAAACACACAACAGTTCACAGTGAAGCAGATTTTTCAAAATCAACACAAACAGTAGGTTCCAGTAAACAGATTTTTCAAGCAGATTTTTATATATGATTTTTTATGTTGTTTTATTGTTTTTTATTTATTTTTTAATCCCTATACTCTCGGTGCATTACTTCCCCGAAAAATTCACCAAATTTTGAAGGAGGCCACAGTTTGTTACAGCCCTTAAAATTACATTTATTAACCTACACTAGCACAGTGGTGCAGTGTCGATCCACAGAGAAGGCAGACGAGTGTTTACTATGTTTTTGAAATTTTAATTCCCCACTGTTTCCAGCGGTGGGGAAAACAACTTCTTACTTTTATATATTTTTTATAATTATATTTATGATGAAATGAAAACATAAACATTAATTTTAAAAACTACCTTTTTCCTAAACAGATTATGAAACAGCTGAAAGATAAGCTAAAAAAATAGTGTCAAAAGTGGAAGAGGAGTGCTAAGTGTTGATCAAAAATATTACTCAAGAGATTCGAAACCCACTGGTTTAATAGTATGTTATTCATTTTATTGAATCCTTACCTTTAAATTATATGTTAAAACTCCCTCTCCAGAACATTTAACACACTGCATTGAAGTTTTTGATGTTCTCCACTTCGGAAAACTCCAATTATCAAATTGATTAAAACATTAACATCAGAAAACAATCTCGCCCAAAGTTTCTGAAGTTTCTAAAATAATATTTTTGATGAGTTGTATCCATGATCGATCTCACTGAATGATCAAAGATTGGGAAATTGAAACACGTGACGTTGAAAATTCAATTAAAGTGTTGAGAACCAGATTCAGTCTCGCAGATAGAAACTAATTCTAAGTGAAGGAAAGATAAATGAAGGAAAAAGAGAAGTAAACCAGTAGAATTCAAAATTCTCGAACAAGAAAAGTTAACCTATGATCGTATTCACCTTAATAACATCAATAGAATGTAAAATATTAAAACAAAGGAAGAAAGATTCTCCCTCAAAGATGAAACTCATGAATCGCCGCTGGCTCTTGCAACTCCAAACTGCTCTCCGTGTATCCTGAGAGTATCTCTCCAAGTATTCTATCTCAAAATATGTTCTCGTGGAATTACAATGAGTGTCCCCCCAAAATTTTTATACGACTCTGTTTTAATATCCCCCATCATATGCTGGTCACCGCTCGATTTCCACCAACTTGAATTCATCCTTAACTTTTGCACCGCACACATGTGTGTGTTCGCGACAAGAATGTCGCACTAACATTCCTCACATAACTAACTCCCTTTGAGTTAGTTGGAAGAACGTGGATGTGTTTTCGACTCTTGAATGAACCTGTAACATTAAAACAAAATGAAACAATTAAAACATGAAGATAATTAATTAATATTTTATAATTATTATTCTAAATTTACTTATTAAAAATTAATTAAAGTTGATTCATAAATATCTTAAATGATATTTATTATAAAATATTATGATTATTAATTTATTATAAAATATTTGATAAATCTATTATGTTATTATTAATAATTAGGTAATTAGAAAGTAAAACATAATTAGATTACATAAATTATATTAATATTAATTACTTTATTAATATTATTATTTTGTTAGAAATAAAATTAAAGTGTTAATATATTTATATTAATTAATAATTAACTTACTTTATAAATTATTGTTGTTTATATTTTAATCCTTTAGATACTTATCAGTTTTTCTAATAACCTATTTTATATCTTGTCTACTTATTATTAGAATAATTATTATGTATTATATTATATTAGTTTGATTAAATTAATAATCATTATTATTATTTTATTTATATTTTATTTTATTTTTTTACATTATTTTTTTATTATTTTTTTTATATCTTCATCCCCAATTATCGGCGCAAAGCAGGGGTCTTGTTCCTCGGCTCTAGAAGCAGCTCCACAGCTCCCTGTTCAGTATTCCTCCAACACTGGCCTCGACTCATCCTCTAATAGTGGCGCGACTCATCAGTAGGAGGCGCGGCACCCTGACTCCAGTGTGAAGATTCTTCAATGGACGACGTCACAATTCTTCCTCCAGGCTCGGTCTCTGGTCCCTACTCATCCACACATAGCAACCACTCCTATGGCGATCAAGACTCGGATGGCACGAATCCAGCTTTAGAGATAGCGCATCGGCTCACTACTACAACTTCATCACAATAGACTCCTCTAGCATCGATTCTTGAAAAAAAAAATGCGGCACAGCTCCATGTCGAGATCCTTTACTCAGCGGCGGAGCATCTGCAGCAACTCCCGAGATATTCTTCTTCTATTCACAACGCTACAGCTATAATACCTTCAAACTCGTGGGATCAACTCCTTTGGAGGCAGCGCTCCTCGGATTTACACAACGCGATGGCCTCATCATTCCCTCCTCATCAACCAACGGTGTGGCCACCAAATTCTCTCGGTCTAGCTCCAGTTCATAGTTTATCAACCTCAAATTCGGCCTGTTGTGCGGCGCCTTCTCCATAAAATAGTGGATCCCTCCTTGCCGGTGGAAACTTCTTCTAGCGCTGCAACCCCAACCTCATCTGAGAAGCGGTGACTTCACCTCATGTGGCAGGTTCAAAAAATCAACTCGCGATAGATGAGTTTCTTTAAAGCTGGCCTTATTTGATGGCTCGATGACTCATGGTGGAAGAACAACGGAGGATGGCGCGAAAGGTTCAGAAACGTTTGCAAAGTTATAAGAGAGAAGATAGATTTGTGGTGGTAATGATGAAGGGATGAAACAGTTGTGAGGAAAGAAATGGTTTCACGAGGGTTACGGTGACACATGGACAGAGTGACACCATGAAGATAAAAACAAAAATGGTAGGCGGGGTTGAAGTTAACAGTGAGACAGTGAAGAGGAATTGACGGTGGCACCTTGAAAAGGGATCACGTTGAGACAGTATTAAACCAGTTCATGGAGTAAAGGGTGTAATGGGAAGTCTGTGAGAAACTCATGGCATAGACACGTTGAGACCGTGATGAAACAGTAAGACAGTAAAAAACGGTGCATGGAGACACCGTGACTGTGAAATTTGAACCTGCGAAATAAAAATATTAAATATAATAAGTTAAAACTTAAATTAAAAATGATCAAAATAATTAATTGAAATTTTAAATTAACTATAACAATTGAAAACTTAATTGCAACATGAACTTAAATAAATTTTTAAAACCAATTAAACATAAGTTAAATTATTAAAAACTATAATAAGTAAATTTTAAATTTCTACACAATTAAAACTAAAATTAAATTATAAAAATTAGATATTCAAATTACAAAATTATATTATTTATAAAAGTTACATTAACAATGTTAAAGTAGTTTAAAGTAGACAGATAATAATTAAATCATTAAACCATTTTGTTAATTAATGAAACTTAGATAATAGTCTTAATAATTGAATTGAGTCTATAATCCATTATTTTAATTAATGAATTATTAAAATACATCTCTTAATTAGGTTATATTAATTTATTTTTTAAATCATGAAATGTTAGATTAAGAGTACATTAATTCTGTGCAGAAGAAAACATAATTAATTAATTAATGTTAAATTATTAACTAAACAGACAAAAACAACAATCTAAAGAAATAGTTATTAGTCTATAAAATTAATGTAAGAAATAAATTAATTATTTTAAGCCTTAAAATACACTATTAATTATAAAAATTGATAAATTAATAAATTTAGTTATAAAATTACATAAGTGTCATTATTTATCATAAACTGTTAAAATAAGTAATTAAATTGATAAAAATTATTTAAAAAGATGTGGGAAAACATGTGTTTTTAAGGGAACATCAGACAACATTATAGAATGTGTTGGAATAATTTCAAATTGGTTTAATTAATTAATTGATTTGGTATCATTAATTAATGGGGGAGGCACCATTAATGTGGGGGATTTTAAGAGGCTTCCCCAAATTTAAGATGGAATTCAAGGGAGTTTTAGTATCGGATGAGCCCCACAACCATAACCTCTCTTGGAACGTTTTGTTCTGGTGGTCTCCAACTCCATAACCTCTCACATGGTACCTTTCAACAGAAATAAAATAAAATAAAAGTTTTTTTTTATTTCTATTTCCATAAAAAACCCAAATTCTATCTTTCACCCTCGACCTACTGCAGACTAGGTGAAGGTCCCCTTAAATGAATACTAGCGTTGCGAGTTCAACAGTGCCCTCAGATTTCAATTCAAAATACCTGTTCAAAATTTATAAATACCTGCTCGCACATTTAATGAACGTACCATAAAAAATGTTTAGAAATTCATTCCAGGCACGCTGAGTCGCAAAATCACACACCGTTAATTTTTTCGGACTCGTAAAATGCCCATATATTAAAAAAATTACATGGTATTTCCAGGTCATTACATTCTCTCCACCCTAGGGATTTGTGTCCCCATAAGCCACAACACAGAACTAGGAAATCATGTGGGGCTACTGAGTAAGAATCTGAGCCTCGCACATCCAAGAGCTCTCCTGGAGGTTCCTGTGCTGCTAATGAAAGTGCACCAGAGGTATCGACCACCCTCAAAGGACCCGCTCATGTCGATCCTAAATTTATACAGGAACCTCCATAAAAGTTGCCCAATTGTTGACATCTAGCTCTCTGTGGTCGATGACGTGAGAAGGGTCATGCACGTATCTCCTCACTTGGGATACATGGAAGACATTATGCATCCAGTGCAACTGAGGTGGAAGAGGTAATTGGTAAGCCACATTGCCAACTCTGCTAAGAACCTGGAAGGGTCCAATGAACCTCAGAGATAACTTGCAACCTTGGCCAAATATCTGCAAACCTCATTGAGAAGAGACCCATTGAAAGACGTGTCGCTATCCTTGAACTCCAGAGGTCTCCATCTCCTGTCGGAATATGACTTATGCCTTCTCTGTGCAGTCTTCATCCACTCCTGGATGATCATAACCTTTTCTATGTTAGCCATTACCATCTCTGGTCCCACTATTGCCAACTCCCCTAGGACAGGCCATCACAAAGGTGATCTACAAGGTCACCTGTACAACACCTTAAAATGTGTAATCCAAATGATGATGTGATAGTTGTTGTTGTATAAAAACTCAACCAAATGCAAGGGAACCTCCAAACTGTGACCGGAGTCGAGGACACAAGCACATAGTATTTCCTCGAGGTTATGAATGGTCTCGCTCCATGGTTTCCAGTGCTACTGACGGTTTTTCAAATGAATTTCCGGTGCCATAGTTATGGAAAAAAGAGCATAAATGTGCCAAAATGTGTGTAGGTGCGGTCTGACCCGGCCCGGACCGACCCACCCTGGGCCGACCTAATTTGGGTCAACTCAGCCGGAACCGCTAGGTTCGGCCCAGCCCATACTGGGTGGCCTAGCCCGCACTAGGTGGCCTGGCCTGGGTGGCGCAATGTGGCCATGAGGTCGCGGAGGGTCACAAAGGGCCACAGAGGGGTCAGGACATTTTTGTTTTCCACTAGTCAGCCTCTGCCTCAAATCCTGAAAACTCTGCTGACATATTTCCGACCAAATGTAAGGTTTCCCCTTCTTTGTCAATGCTGATAGTGGTGCTGCAACTCTGGAGAAACCTTGCATAAATCTCTGGTAGTATATAGCCATACCCATGAAACTTTGTATCTCTGTCACAATCCTGGTTGGCTCCCAAGAAAGTACCACCTCAATCTTCGTTGGATCAATTGAAACACCACCCGCCGATATGACATGTCCCAGAAAGTGAACCTCTCGGATCTAGAACTGGCACTTCAAGAGCATTCCATAATGATTGAGCTCTTAGAGTGTGTCCTGTACTACCTGAAAATGATGGGCATGCCCCTCCTCAGTAGTCGAGTAGATTAGAATTTTATCGATGAAGACTACTACAAAGAGATCAAGGTATGGCTGGAAGATCCTGTTCATGAGTCCCATGAACATTTACGGAGCATTGGTTATGCCTAATGTCATAACCAAGAACTCTTAGTGGTCGTACCAACATTTTAAAGCCGTCTTCTACACATACTCATCTAATACTCTGAGTTGGTGATAGCCTAATCCGAGATCTATCTTTGAGGACCATTGTGCTCCCTTTAGATGATCAAATAGTTTGTCAATCCTCTGAGGTGGGTACTTATTATTCAAAACCACCAGGTTCAGGAACCGATATTCAACATGAAGCCTCAAGCTCCCATATTCCTTCTGGGTGAACAAAATCAGGGCTGCACAAGGAGAAAAACATGGCCATATGAATCCCTTCCCCTGTAAGTCCTCCAGCTATACCCGTAGCTTACGAAGCTCCAATGAAGCTATCTGATATGCTGGTGTAGATATTGGTGGCATCCTGGGGTACAAGTAAATGTAAAAGTCCACCTCTGTGCGGGGAGGTTGACCTGGAACATCATTAGGGAAAAGATCCACGTACTGGTCCACCACTACAGGATTTCTCAGACTCTCCACATCAACCGCCATGAGGGTAAGGCTAGCCAACTGATTAGTGATTGGTTGCACTCTCCTCTGGGTAAGTCCATCATGTGCTGCAAAGGCTCCCATCATAGCAGTGAAGGTAAACCTGGTCCCATCTGTGCGGACACACTACACATTCAACCTAATATAGTCAATCTGAGCATGAACTATAGATAACCAATCCATACCCAAGATGACATCGTAAATCCTAGACGCCGCTACTTAGAGATACTAGAGTGTAAGTGGGATGGGATATCTAGGGACTCCCTGACTGGACATCCATTTACATCCATAGTTCATGACTCTATTTGGGTGATCATTGATCGACTCACCATGTCGCCCCACGTCCTACCAATCTGAGAGCAGGGATTAGTAGAGAGCTTGGGACACATCTATGAGTAGAAGATTGAGTGGTTACATGAAGAACCCTCGACAATTGTCTCCGATGGTGATGCACGTTTTACTTCCCAGCTATGGAAGGGGGTGTAGGAGGCTTTCGGGATATAGCTTCATTTGAGAACCACCTTCCATCCTCAGATGAATGGTCAGACTGAGCATACCATTTAGACCCTCAAGGACATGTTGCATGCTTGCGTCCTCTACTTCAGTCACAGATGGGAGGATCAATTTCCTTTGGTGGAGTTTTCATATAACAAAATCTATCAATCCACAATTTGGATGGCACCTTTTGAGGCGTTGTACGGGAGACCTTGTAGATCACCTTTGTGTTGGACAGACCTAGGGGAGTCAAGACTAGTGGTACCAGAGATGCTACAGGCTACCATAGAAAGGGTGCAGATCATCCAGGAGTGGATGATGACTACACAAAGTAGGCAGAAATTGTATGCCAACAACATAAAGGTACCTCTTAAGTTCGAGGATGGTGACCTTGTCTTTCTACAGGTCCCACCTTGGCATGGTTTGAAGTGATTTGGCTGAGGTGGAAAGTTAGATCCGAGGTTCATTGGACCCTTCTAGGTCCTTAGTAGAGTTTGTGAGGTGACTTATCTCTTAGCTCATCAACCTAAGTTACACTGGGTGCACGACATCTTCCTCCTATCCCGGATGAGGAGATATGTTCATGACCCTTCTCACATCATCGACCATGGAGAGCTGAACATCGAAGATGAGGAAAATATTATGGAGCTTCCAGTAGAGATTGAAGATAGACTAGAGAAGGTCCATCGTGTGTGCTCGATAATTCTGGTGCACATTCATTGGCAGCATAGAAACCTCCAGGAGTAGACATTGGAGTAGGAGGCTCAGATTCATGCTTAGTACCCCCACTTGTTTTTCTAGTTTTGTGTTATGGCTAATGGTGATGCAAAGTCCTATGGTGGGGAAAATTTAAAGACCTGAAAATTTCATTAAATGTTTTTTTAATACATAAGAGTTTTACAAATCCACAAAAATTGATGGTGTATGATTTCGAGGCCGGGTGTGCCAGGAATGAATTTCTGAACAATTTTTCCGGTATGTTCAGTAAACGTGAAAGTGGATTTTTGTAACTTTTGAACCGGTGCTCGGAATTAGAATCTAAGGGCTCCATTGAACTCGATGTGCCGATATACACTTAAGGCGACCATCACCTCGACCATTGTAGGTAGAGGGTGAAAGATAGAATTTTGGATTTTTGTGGATATAGAAATAAAATAGAACAAACTTTTATTTTCTTTTCTTTTGGTTGAAACCTCCAATATGAGAGGGAATTTAACATTGATCAAATTAAAACACTCCCCTACCTCATTCTTTTTTTGAAGTCAATGAGGAGGGAAGGATTTCCATAGATTAAATACATCCCACATTAGAGGTTTTCTCAATGAATAAGTTGAAGTTGTGCATCAACATTCTTCATTGGTGGAGTGTTCGTCATTGGAGAAGTGTAATTCTTCGAAAAGTTATATCATTATCCTTTTCTAAAAACCTTCCACCAATCCACCCAAAAATTAATTATCCAACCTTATAGAATATGTTTTCATTATTTCAAATTGGTAGGGACACCTCCAAAAAATTGGTATCAGAGGAGTCGGTTCTACCGTAGAACATAGAATTATAATATTTTTTTAATAGAAATAGTGTTAAGTTTAGTGAGTGTGGTTATCATTTTAGGGAATCCATATTGGTGCGGCGACAAACGTATCCATACACCAGGACCCTGACATCTAATTTTTGACTCAGTGCATGAAAACACTGGTTGCATGTTTGTGTGTTTTAAAGAGTTTTCTTTGTGATCTCTTTGAGTCATCTCACCAGGTATAAAATTTTAACCGTGAAACACCTGTTTCTTTTCTGGAAGCCTCCAAGAATACATCCATATAGGGTTCCAAATATAGTATGCACTGCTAGACCGTCGTGCGACGAGACCTATGTGTGGGGACCTCTTCCAGTAGAGGCACTAGTGGAGGCACCGACGGTACCATTACCTACTAGGCCACCGATGCCACCAGCCCTAGAAGCAGAGGGTGCACGCCACTTGAGCAGGTTGCATGAGTTCCAGCAACATAGGCCACCCAGTTTCAGGGGAGAGATGGACCCACATGTGCCTGAGGATTGGCTGGAGGCTATGGTGAGAGTCTTCCGACTAGTAGGTACACTAATTGATCTAATGAGAATCCTTGCAACCATTCTTCTACAAGCATCAACATGTAGATGTTGGAGCTTGATGATCTAGGATTACGACGAGGTGGCGCTTCTCTAGGCAAAATTCGAGTGCCTATTTTGGGAAGAGTTTGTTCCAGAAAATCTTTGTGTAGTATACATACAGGAGCTACTTCATCTGTAGCAGGGCAGCATGACTATGGCTCAGTTCTCAGTGAGGTTCACTGACCTCTCACGGTAATCCACTGATATGGTGCAGTACCCATTATTTAATGTAAGAACCTTCGATCGGGGAATCAGGAAAGATATCAGGGCTTCGATGATTTATCTTAGAATCCCAACGTAGGCAGGGGAGTTATAGTGAGCCCCCATAGTGGATAGATTACTTTTTGAGTAGTCACCAGCATTAAGACCCACCAACGAACATCACGTAGTGAATTATTCTACAACTGGCAGTAGACAGATGTCGCAGAAGTCCAAGAGGATCAGACCTACAGGTGGAAAACCACATGATTTAAGGTCGATTATGCGGGGCACTCAAGACAGAGTCAGTCATGCGAGAAACATGCAGTGTTACCCATACAGAGGGCAGAGTCATGTGGATCGTAACTATCCGAGCCGCCATACAGATGATCAGCAGATGGTCGAAGGACCGCCCAATAAGAGACAAAGGTTCAATCGAGGAGGTCCGTAGAGAGTAGTTGGACATGGAAGAGGAGATGGACGTGTAACTGGTGGTGGGTGACGATTCGATATGTTATCGAAACCACCACCAGGTAGTCCACCCTGACCACAGGGAGTAGGAGTACATTGGTGAGCTCAGCTCTAGGCAGCTGAGGTCTACGATCACGAATCCAACCGGGCCCTCAGGACTAAAAAGCTAATTACTGACAGACAGAGTGTCTGATTGATGCATTGTCTATTGTGGTAAGCCCCCTATGATGTGGTGGTCCATTGACATACATCTTTGTGAGACTTTGGGGAAGTTACAGTATCAACTGGTGGCTTGAGAAGCGGACCCTCTGGTAGATGAGCAAGCCTAATGCGGGAACCTAGCAGCTGGCTGTGACGTGTAGAATGAAGAGTGATCCTATATGGGTTAACAACTAGTGATCATGTGTGGGTCAGCACCAAGAAATCATGTGTGGGTCATCAACCAGTTATCATGTGTGGGTTAACACCGAGCAATCCTATGTGGTTCAGCACCTAGAGATCCTGTGTGGGTGAGCATCGAGCTATCCTGTGTGGGTCAGAACCTAGCGATCCTGTGAGGGTCAGCACCAAGCGATCCTGTGTGGGTCAGCACCGAGCAACTCTGTGGGGGTCAGCACCTAGTGATCCTATGTTGGTCAGCACCGAGCGATCCTCTGTGGGTCAGCAACGAGCGACCATGTATAGGTCAGCACTGAGCGATTCTATGTGGGTTAGCAGCTGAGTAAGATGATTCAATAGTTACATCTAATAATCTCTACTACTGTACTTAGTAACATTTAATTGGTTGTGATCGTATGCCTCAGCTGCCTGGTGCTGAGCTCGCCACTGTCCTCCTACTCCCTGTGGTCAGGGTGGACCACCAGGTGGTGGTTTCGATAACATATCGAATCGTCACCCGCCTCTAGTTACACGACCAGCTCCTCTTCCAGGTCCAACTTCTCCCTACGGACCTCCTAGATCGAACCTTTGTCTCTTCTTAGGCGGTCCTTCGACCATCTGTTGATCATCCGTATGGCGGGTCATATTATCACGAGCAACATGACCCTGCCCGCCACATGGGTAACACTGCATGTTTTTCGCATGAATGACTCTGTCTCAAGTGCCCTGCACAAACAACCATTAATCATGTGGTCATCCACCAGTAGGTCTGGTCCTCTTGGACCTATGTGACATCTTTCTACTTCCAGTTCTAGAAGACATCTCTACATGATGTCTGGTGGTGGGTCTTACTGCTGGTGACTGCTCAACAAGGAATCTCTCCACTATGAGGGCTCACTCTAATGCCTTTTCCTACGTTGAGATGCTAAGAGAAATTATCAAGGCCCTTATATCTTGCTTGATTCCCTACTTGAAGGTCCAATCATTGAAGAATGGGTCCCGCACTATATGAGTGGAGTAGCGTGAGAGGTCATTGAACCTCATTGAGAACTGAGCCACAATATTGCTGCCCTGCTACAAATGAAGTAGCTCTTGTATGTGTACTGAGTAAAGAGTTGCTGGAAAAAACTCTTCCTGAAACAGGCTCTCGAAGTATACCCAGAAAAGGTACACCTCATCGTAATCCTGGATCATCATGCACTATCATCTACATGCTGATGCTTGTAGAAGACTGGTGGCAAGGATCATCATGAGATCGGCTAGTGTCCCTACTAGTTGGAAGACTCCCACCATAGCCTCCTGCCAATCCTCAGCCACATGTAAGTCCATCTCTCCCCTGAACCTAGGTGGCCTCTATCGCTGGAACTCGTTCTGCCCGCTCAAGTGGCGTGCACCCTCTACTTCTAGGGCTGGTGGCATCAGTGGCCTAGTAGGTAATGGTACCGCGGGTTCCTCCACTAGTGCCTCTACTAGAAGAGGGCCCCACACAGAGGTCTCATCGCTCGGTGGGCTATCAGTGCGTACTATATTTGGAACCCTATATGGATGTCTATGTGGAGGCTTCCAGAAAAGAATCAGGTGTGCCGACTTCAAAATGTTATACCATGTGAGCTGACTCAAATAGATCCCAATGAAAACTCTCCATAACACACACAAATGCAATCAGTGTTTTCGTGCACTGAGTCGGAAATTAGATGTTAGGGTCCTGGTGTATAGATACGTCGGCAGTCGCACCAAAACTGGATTCCCTAAACTGATAACCACACTCACTACACTTAACACTATTACTAATAAAAAAAATATTATGATCTTATGATCTACGGTAGAACAGACTCCTATGATATCAATTTGTGCTAACCCATCCCCAAGGGCCCATAATGTGACTACCCCAAGCCTGCCTTCCAAAGTATAGGAGTTAGCGACTAGCAATGAAGGTGTATTCCCAAAAACAGGGAAGGAATTTCCTTTATAATCTACAAACAAACCCATCCAAGCACACAACAAGATACGAAAACCAGTCAACTATATAGAAAAAATTGTGCTGAAAGTAAAAAGGGACCAGAATACAAGACCAAAAATAACGTACAAGAAAATGAAAGTACAGGTGAACTAGAACAACTCCCATGAATACCGTCCAAGGATCCTACCTGAAGGGTAGGTACATCTCTCGATTGGTCGTCTTGGAAGTACGCCTCATCTAATGTCCACCTCTGAGATACCTCTAGTCCGGGTAATCTCATCCTCAGTCAGAATTGTCCATCTTATGAATTAAACATAATTGGGTATGGGCATAGCCCGTGCAGGGGTGAGTATAATGATACACAGTAGGGACCCTGAGACCCTCAAGGTCTCCCAAAATCCACCAACGATAAACCACAAGGCATGAAATCAACTGAAAACCCTACTTAAGTATATGTCGATACATATATCTAAGTTATCAAGTATACCCATATCAATAATGAGGAAAACACGGAGTCCAACTCCAAATCCCCATGGCTCAACTGTTCTACAAAGGAAAGAATACCACAAAGGTAAGTACCGCACAAGTAACTTACACAAAATAATACTGCCAAGGTATTATTGCGAAGGAAAGTACCACACAGGAACGAACTCAGCTCAAACCATGTATAAAATATGTACAGTAATAGAGATGATTAGATGTTACAGAAGAATCATCTTGCTCTGCTGCTGACCCACACAGGATCGCTCGGTGCTGACCCACACCAGATCGCTCAGTACTGACCCACATAGGATTTCTCAGTACTGATCCACACAGGATCTCTAGGTGATGACCCACATAGGATCTCTTGGTGCTAACCCACACAGGATCGATAGGTTTTGACCCACAGTGGATCCCTTGGGGCTGACCCACACAGGATCGCTAGGTGCAGACCCACACATGATTCCTTGGTGCTGACCCACATAGGATCTCTAGGTGCTAACCCACACAGGATTGCTTGGATGTAACCCACACATGATCACTAGATGTTGACCCACACATGATCACTCGGTCCATGTTTGTTTGGATCATACCATCCACGTTAGGGCGGTAGCATATGGATCAAGGAAGATGATTCAATGTGCGAGGGAATTTAACATTGATCAAATTAAAACACACCCCTACCTCATTTGTTTGTTGACATCAATGAGGAGGGAAGGATAGTCATAGACTGAAGATTTCCCACGTTAGAGGATATCTCGAGGAAGAAGTCGAAGTCATGCATCGACATTCTTCGTTGGAGGAGCGTTCTTCGTTGGAGGAGTGTTCTTCGTTCGAGAAGTTTAATTCTCCCTAAAGAACTCTCCTTCTGATTTTTCAAAACCCATCACCTAATCCACCCAAAGATGAATTAGCCAACATTATAAATATGTTTTCATAATATCAAATTGTTTTATTTAAGTAATTGAGTTGGTATAATTAATTAAAGGGGGTGGAACCGTTAACGTGGGGGAGTTTAACAGGCTTCCTATATTTAATAGAGAGTTCGATGGGATTTTAGTCTCAGGTGGTCCCCATCACCATATTCTCTTATGGGAGGTTTAGTTCTGGTGGTCCCCACCACCATAACCTCACACATAGGAGGTTTCAACAAAATGAAAATGAAATAAAAGTCTTTTTTATTTTATTTCTATTTGCACAAAAAACACAAATTTTACCTTTCACCCTCGACCTACCGCTGTCATGGTGAAGGCTCCCTTAAGAGAATATGGGCACTGTGAGTTCAAAGGTGCCCTCATATTTCAATTTTGATCAACGGTTCAATAGTTACAAAAACATACTTGCTCGTTTACTGAACGTACCCAAAACAAATTTCTGAAATTTATTCTGGGCACACCCGTACTTAGAATCACGCGCCATCAATTTTCATGGACTCATAAAATTACCATTTATTTAAAAAAAATTACATGGAATTTATGGGTCTTTATATTCTCCCCACCACAGGGATTTTCATCCCTGTAAGCCACAATACAAAACAAGGAAAACATGTTTGGGTACTGAGCACGAATCCATGCCTCCCGCTCCCATGTGCTCTCCTAAAGGTTCCCCTACTGCCAACGAATTCACACTGGAGGCATTGACCACCCACGAAGGACCCGCTCATGTCAATCCTCAATCTCTACTGGAACCTCTATAATAGTCACCCCATCATCGATGTCCAACTCTCTGTGGTCGATGATGTGAGAAGGTTCGTGCACATATCTCCTCACCTAGGATACATGGAAGACATCGTGCACCCAGTGCAACTAAGGTGGAAGAGATAAGGGGTAATCCACCTATCCAACTCTTTTAAGGACCTGGAAGGTCCAATAAAACTCAGAGATAACTTTCCACATCTTCCAAATATCTGCAAAACTCGTCCAGGGGAGACCCGTAGAAAGTCTTGGTCACCATCCTCGAACTCCAGAGGTCTCCATACTTCGTCGGCATATGATTTTTCTTTCTCTGTGCAGTCTTAATCCACTCCTGGATGATTTTAACCTTCTCTGTGGTAGCATGTACCACCTCCGGTCCCACTAGTGCTAACTTCCTAGGGTTAGTCCACCAGAAACGTGATCTTCAAGGTCGTCCTTACAACTTCTCAAAAGGTTCCATCCCAATGGTGGAGTGATAGCTGTTGTTGTATGAAAACTACCCAAAGGCAGGTGATCCTCCCAACTGCAACCAATGTTTAGGACACTAGCATGCATCATGTTCCTGAGGGTCTGATTGGTCCTCTCAGTAGGAAAATCCGTCGGAGGATAGAAGGCGGTGCTGAAACGAAGCTACGTCCTGAAAGCCACTTGTAACCCCTTCCATAGCCGGGATGTAAAACGTGCATCATGATCAGAGACAATCGTCGAGGGTACTCCATGTAACCATACAATATCCTGCACAAAGAGGAATCCTAATCTCTATACTGATCCCTACTCTATGATTGGTATGGTGTGGGCTGACTTGGTGAGTCAGTCGACGATCACCCATATTGAGTCATGACCCCTGGATGTATGTGGATGTCCTTTCACAAAGTCCATCGACACCCCATCCCGCTTTCACTCTGGGACCTCCAAAGGATGAACCAATCCTACTGGTACATGATGCTCCACCTTCACTTGCTGAAAAGTGAAACACCAAGAGACAAACCCTACTACTACATTCTTTATTCCTGACCACCAGTGTTGTCATCAGAGATCCCGGTACATCTTTTCCACTCATAGATGTACTGCTAGAGGGGAAGTGTGGAACTCCCTCATCACTTCCTCCCAAAGTGACACGGGTACCATGGTACATCCACTAAAGAGGATTATGTGCTCCCCACCTTCATAAAATACCTTAGGTGCCAGTCCTGTGGATGTCATAGCACATCATGTCTCGCAGTCTGGGTCCCCACACTGCACCTCCCTGACTCGCTGAAGAAGTAGTGGAGTGACTATGCGAGACTGAAGGAAATATACTCCATTATGTTCCAAAAAGTATATCAGCAATGCGGCCAACAGCTCCATCAACTCACCTTGAAAATGTATACCAGATCATCAGCTGAGGGCATCTGCTACATCGTTCCCCTTCCAATGAGTATAGACTATCTTGAAGTCATAGTACATGAAGAACTCAGGACAACGTCGCTGTCTCAGGTTCATGTCCATTGGAGAGAAGATATACATGAGACTCTTGTGATCAGAGTACACTGTAAAATAACCACCCATTATGTAATGTCACAACATCTTCAATGTGAAGTCCACTGCTTCTAACTCTAGGTCATGTGTAGAGTTGTTCTTCTTGTGTTGTCTCACCTGTCGAGAACCATAAGCGATAACTTCTCACCCCAGCTTCAGAACAAATTCAATTCCAGACCCGAATGTGTCACAGTAGACTATGTACCCTACTCCCTCCTATGTAAGCCTCAAGATGGGGGCACTAGTTATCCTCCGCCTCATCTCATGAAAACTATGATGACATATTTTTGACCTCACGAAGGGTTACCCCATCTTTTTCAATGCTAATAGTGGTTCTGCAACTCTAGGTAAATCTGGCACAAATCTCTGGTAGTATCCAGCCAATCCTAGGAAACTTTGTATCTCAGTCACACTCCTGGGTGGCTCTAATAAAGTACCACCTCAATCTTCGTTGGATCAACTGCAAATCCACCCTCTAATATGACATGTCCCAGAAAGTGAAACTCTCGGATCCAGAACTGGAACATCGAGAGCTTACCATAAATCTGGTGCCTTTGGAGTGTTTCTATTACTACCTGAATGATAGGCATGATACTCCTTAGTAGTTGAGTTGATGAGAATGTCATCAATTAAGACTACTACAAAGAGATCATGGTATGGCTGAAAGATCTTGTTCATGAGTCTCGTGAACACTGCTGGAGAGTTGGTTATGCCGAATGGCATAACCAAGAACTCATAGTGGTCATACTGACATCGAAAATCCATCTTCTGCACATCCTCTACTCGTACTCTGAGCTGGTGAAATGCTGATCTGAGGTCTATCTTCGATAACCACAGTGATCTCTTTAGCTGATCCAAGAGGTCGTTAATCCTCAGAAGTGGGTACTTGTTCTTCATGGTCACCTGGATCAGGTGCCGATAGTCTACACAAAGCCTCATGCTCCAATCCGCCATCATGGATAACAAAATTAGGGCTACCCAAGGAGAAACACTGGGTCAGATGAATCCATTCCCCTACAAGTCCTCCAGCTGTACCCATAGCTCATGAAGTGTTGTGGGAGCCATCTGATACGCTAGTGTAGATATCAGTGTCGTCCAGGGGTACAAGTCAATGTAAAAGTCAACCTCTCCCAGATATGGTAGACCTAGATCAACATCAGGGAAAACATCTTTGTACTATTCCACCACTACAGGATAGCTCAACCTCTCCACATCAACTGCTCTAAGGGTACGCCTAGCCAACTGATAAATGATCGGCTGCACTCTATTCCAGGTAAGTCCATCCTCTGCTGTAAAGGCTCCCTTATCTCTGGTGAAGGTAAACTTGGTCCCATCCATACAGACACACTGCACTTTGCACCTAATACAGTCAATCTGGGCATAGAATGTTGGTAATCAGTCCATACCCAAGATGACGTCGTATGACCTTGACACCGCTACTAGGAGATCCCAGCCAAAGCTCTCGCTTCCTAGAGCGAGCTCTCACTGCCCACACTAGTGTGTAATCATCAAATCTGCTTCCATAGGAGTCTCTAGTTGTAAAGATCGAGCTAACGACTCTATTGTAATCTCAGTGCTCCAAACAAGGGCAGTGGAAATAAAATAATTATCGGCACCTGTATCTATAAGTATTGTAGCTAAGGTGGAATAGACAGAGATCTTACCACATATAATATCTGAAGCACCATGATAATAGGCCTTAACTGCCTAGAGCTGAGATCACCCATGTCCTCTTGCTCCCTGTGGTCGGGGTGCACCACCTGGTGGTGGTGGCTGTAACATCTCGAATTGTTTCCCATCACCAATTGCACGACCAGCTCCTCTTCCACATCAACCTACTCCCTGTGGACCTCCTCGGTCAAACCTCTGTCTCTGCCTAGGCGGTTCTTCGACCATCTGCTGATTATCCGTATGGAGGGTCGGACAATCACGAGCCACGTGACCCTGCTCACCGCATGCATAACACTACAAGTTCCTCACAAGATTGTCTCTTTCTTAGGTGCCCTTCAAAATCGACCCTGAATAACGCGGTTGTCCACCTATAGGTCTGGTCTTCTTGGACCTCTGCGACATCTGTCATCTGCTAGTTATAGAAGACTCCGCTACGTGACGTCTGGTAGTGGGTCTCACTGCTGGTGACTGCTCAGCATGGAATCTCACTACTAAGAGGGCTCACTCTAACACCCCTGCCTACGTCGGGATGCTAAGAGAAATCAGTGAAGCCCTAATCTCTCATCTGAGTACCTGATCGAAGGCTTGGGCCATGAAGAATTGGTCCTACACCATATCAGTTGAGTAGCATGAGTGGTCAGTGTACCTCACTGAGTACTTAGCCACAATCATGATTCCCTACTGCAGATGAAGTAACTCCTATATGTGCACTGCGCGAAGAGTCGCTGGAAAAAACTATGCCCGAAATAGGCTCTAGAAGTCTTGCAAGAGAGGTGTCACCTTGTCGTGATTCTAGAGCATCTAGATCCACCATCTTCCTGTTATTTACTGTAGATTACTGGAACCAAGGATCACTACGAGATCGGTTATGTCCCTACAAGTCAGAAGACTCTCACCATAGCCTCCAGCAAATCCTCAGCCGCCTGTGGGTCTATCTCTCCACTTAACCTGGGTGGCCTCTAGTGCTGGAACATATGCAATGCCCTCAAGCGGTGTGCAACCTCTACTGCTGGGGCTGGTGGAATCGGTGGTCCAATGGGTAATGGTACTACTGGTTTCTATTCTAGGGCCTCTATTGGAAGAGGGCCCTGCACCAAGGCCTCATCTCTCTATGGGTTATCGGTGCATACTATATCTAAAACCCTAGCTATCTATCTTCGTGGAGGCATCCTGAAAATGAAATAGGTGTGCCACTATCAAAAAGTTATATCTAGTGAGTTTTCTCGAAGAGATCACAAAGAAAACACTTCAATACACACACACAATCACTATTTTCGTGCACTATGTCGGAAATTAGATGTTAGGGTCTTGGTATATGGATACGTTGGCCACTGCACTAACACTGGATTCCATAAACTGATAACCACACTCACTACACATAACACAATTTCCATTAAAAAAATCTGATTCATTTGTTCTATAGTAGAACCGACTCATCTGATACCAATTTGTCACGACTCGCCCTCCGGGGCCCAGGCTATGGAAACCCCAAGCCCGCCTTCCCTAGGGCAGGGGCTGGTGACTAGCACCGATGGTGTATTTCTTAAAACTGGGAAAGATTTTACTTTATACACTGTAAACACATGCAACCAGGCACACAACAAGATACAAACACAAGTAAACTATATAGAAAAAAGAGTGTTGAAAGTAAAAAGGGGAGGAATACAAGCCCAACAGTAAAGTACAAGAAACTAAAAGTACAAGTAAACTAGAACATATCCCATTAACACTCGCCAAGGATCCTACCTAAAGGGTATGTAATACTCTCAATCAGTCGTCTCTTCGGTACGCCTCTTCTAACGTCCACCTCCGAGCGACCTCTAGTCCAGTTACTCTTGTCCACAGTCAGCGTTGTCCGTCATCTGCACCAAACACAACAGGGTGCCGGCGTATCCCATGCAAGGGTGAGTATAATGATACTCAGTAGAGACCTAGAGACGCTCAAGGTCTCACAAAATCCACCAAGGATAAACAACAAGTCATGAAATCAACAGACAACCCTACTTAGGTATATGACTATACATATACCTAAGTTATCAAGTAAACTCCTCTCAATGATGTGGAAAACACAGAGTCCAAATCCAATGCCCCAGGGATGAACTGTTCCACAAAAGAAAGAATACCAAAAAGGTAAGTACTACACAGATATTTTAAATAGAAGAATACCACCAAGGTATTACCATGAACGAAACTACCACATAGGTGCGAGATCAGCTCACACAAGGTATAACTTAAGTATAATAGTAGAGATGATTAGATTTAACTATTGAATCATCTAACTCTATTGCTTACCCACACATGATCACTCGGTGCTGACCCACATAGGATTGCTCAGTTTTGACCCACACAAGAACACGCAATGCTGGGCCACATAGGATCGCTATGTGCCAACCCACAGAGGATTGCTTGGTGCGGACCAACACAGGATGGCTAGGTGATGACCCACAAAGGATCGCTCGGTGTTGACCCACAAAGGATCGATAGGTGCTGACCCACAGATAATCACTCGGTGATAACCCACACATGATCTCTAGGTGTTGACCCACAAAGGAACACATAGTGCTAACCCACACAGGATCCCTAGGTGCTGACCCACATTGGATCTCTCATCATTCTTCACGACACACCCATCAACTGGGTTCCCGCACTAGGATTGCTCATATCTGGGAGGGTCCACTCCTCAAGCCACTAGTCGATACTCCAACTGCCATGATGTTACATGAAGAAGTATCTCAAAGTTCCACCATGTCATAGAGGTCTCAACATAATATATCGGGCGTCAATCGGATGCCCGATTTGTGAGTTATTATCATTTTAGTCCTGAGGGCCCTGTCAGATTCGTGATTGATCCAACCTGAACGTACTCCAACATGATCCAAATATATAGTGGGGTATACTCAAAGAGTCTGTCACACTCAAAGGTTTCTAGAACTGCTGAAGGTTCATCAAACTGATGTCTGGTGCCAAAGTTATGGCCAAAAGAGCATAAGTGGGTCGAAATAGGTCAGGGTCCGGTCCGACCCATCCAGGGCCGACCCGGTTTGGGTCGACCCAGCCCGACTACCTGGTCATGGCCCACTGGGTCCGGCCCATCCCATGCGGGGCGGCCCGGACTGGGTGGCATGGTGTGGTCGCGAGGCCGCAGAGGGCCGTAGAGGACCTAGGAGGGCCTCAGAGGGCCGCAGAGGACTGCAGAGGGCCGCGAGGCAGCACGACAGCACAACAAGGCCACATGGTAGCAAGACCATGGGGTAGAGAGGCCACAGGGTGGTGCGACGGGGCCACGAGGTGGTAAAGGCAGCATGATGTGGATGTTGTGAGGCAGCGGGGTGTCGTTCTTTCGTCGGGGGCTGGCTTGACCATCCACCCTTTGTTCATTGCCTTCACCATGGTTCTCGGGTTCCACCGGTGCCAACTGCTGGCAATAGTCACCGAAACCATCGCCAAGATCACCCAAAAGATCCACATTGTTTGTAGAGGGTTTGGGGCTTGTTTTTTTAGCCCATACTATTCGCATTTGGGCGATAGTATACAACTTAAGGAAGATGATTTAATGTGAGAGAGAATTTAACATTGATCAAATTAAAACACACACCTACATCATTTTTTTTTGGCGTTGATGAGGAGGGTAGGACGATCATCAATTGATGACGTCCCACGTTGGAGGATGACCCGAGGAAGAAGTTGACATCGTGCACCGGTGTTCTATGTTGGAGGAGCGTTCTTCATTAAAGGATAATTCTTCATTGGAAAAGTGTAATTCACTCAAAAGATCTCTCCTTCTACTTTTCCCAAAACCTTCCCCCAATCCACCCAAAAATGAATTAGCCATCATTATAGAATATGTTGGCATAATTTCAATTGTTTTTTATTAATTAATTTAGTTTTAATAGTTAATTAAATGGGGTGGCACCATTAAAGCGGGGGAGTGTAAGAGGCTTCCCCGCATTTAAGAGAGAGTTAAAGGGAGTGTTAGTCTTGGGTGGTCCCACCACTATAACCTCTCTTGGGAGGTTTATTTCTGGTGGTCCCCACCTCCATAACCTCTCACATGGGAGGTTTCAAAAAAATAATAATAATAATTTATTTTATTTTATTTCTATTTCCACGAAAAACCCAAATTCTATCTTTCAGCCTCATCCAACTACGGTAGAGGTGAAGGTCCCTTTAAGAGAATATGAGTTCTGCATATTCAACAATGGCCTCATATTTCAATTCTGAGCACCATTTCAAAATTTACAAAATCTCGATCACACGTTTACTAAACGTACCTAAAAAAAGGTTCATAAATTCACTCCTGCCACACTCAGCCTCATAATCACGTGCAGGCAATTTTCATGGACTCGTAAAATTATATTATATTAAAAATAATACATGGAATTTCTGGGTCTTTACACGGAATATAAAAAGATGCTTCCTTTTACTGATAGTTTATATGTTCTCTACATATTTTGAGCCAATCCATTCCAATTAGAGTATCGAATTCCATCAAGATAAGTATTACAAAATTCATAGGAAGAATCTTCTCATATACAACAACAAGTGAAGATTCAAACACTTGGGTTTAAATTATTGCACCACTTTGTGTTTTTAAGGATATACCTTCCTCAAGGTTTTGGGGGTTCGATTCTATAGATCTAGAAAATGTGAACGATAAAAAGAAATATGTAGAACTAGAATCAAATAAAACTCTTTCCACTATTTATTGAATAGCAATTTTACCTCGTATGAATTCATTATCTTGCTCTACTTCTGCAGTAGTGATGGAATATTCCTCCCCTTGTTCTGTTGCAATTTATGGTTGTCGATGCTGATTAATCTCAATGACTTGATGTTTATTGAACTAGCTTGTATAGTGTCATTGCTCCCTACAGTGGTATCATTGTACCATGAGTGGTTCTCCCCTTTCTATTACTACATTATCCTTCCTTCTCATTTCATTTCGACACTCTTGAGCATGGTGTGCTTCTTTCCCACACATGAAGCATTTCCCTGTCCCATTGAGGTAGTACCCATTAATCGATTTTCCACATTTTTTGCATGTGGGTCATTGAGTTTTTAACCCACCATTATCATTAGATCCTATGGAATGAAACTAATTCTTTCATTTATTATCACTGTAGCCATGGGACCATTCTTCACACTCCATATCCACTTTGGGTGTACATCGAACTACTTCTTCATAACTCCCAATGTCCCAAAATATGAGAGCATTTCGAAGGAGTGGTTTTAACCCACTAAAAAATCTATCGATTTTTCTATGATTATTGATAAAAAACCATAAGAATACATTGAACGCCTTGTGAAATTCACGTCACAGTTTGTGAAAAATTCTACTTCCTTTTTTTTGAGTCATATGAATTCCCTCGTTATATTCTTATGAATATTTTTTTGGGAATACTTGTCAAAAACATGATATTAATGTATTCCCATTCCATATATTTGATTTCTTCTATTGGCATGGTGTTCTTAATCAAAAACCACCCATGATCCACCTCTACCTCTATAAGATAAATGGTTAATGTCACCTTCTCCATCTCAGAATAGTGAAACACGTAAGAGATCGTATCCATGTAGCCGACCCACTGTTCTGCAACTTGTGCATTAGAATATTCACTAAACTTCGATGGTAATTGCCATATAAAACCCTATATAGACAGTTACTCCCACAATGGTGAATGAGGATGTTCCCCATTATTCTGTTTATTGTTCATTACCTAAAGTTGTTTCCTATGAATCATCATGATGTTTTGACTCCACTACCCAAATCATTGGGTATGTCTTTCTAGAAATTATTGCATTGTCCCTCACACGGTTTGTTGGCCTGGTTTCTCCTATTCTCACCATTTTCTAAAATAAAAAAGGATTGAAGAAAAAATAAGCCATCAATTCATGAATAAATAACTTATTCCTTGGTACTATTTTCACTAAATGTGTATCTTCCGAAATCCCTAAGTAATTCTTCTTCTGTGCATATTTGTACTTAGTCTAATACTAGAGGTTTTATCTAGGGTTCAGTAATCCAAATTACCAAATTAACTAAACCTTTCCATTGATGCCAACTATAGTGACCAAACATTTTCTTACATTACTATTGCATCATTAACAAGATAAAAAACATAATATTATCACACAATTAGGATCCATTAGTTTACTATCTTGAAAAAACTAGGACCAAACATAACATTTACAACATCAAGCATAAAAATTTATTTAATTCCTTTTCTCTAGACTCTTATTGGTTTTTGACCTCTCTTTAGTACATGTAGTCAACTGAGCATATACATCAAAAAGGGGTGAGGTAAAATCCCATTATGGGGATAGATATGGAAAAATTAACAATGGGTGATCCCAATCACATCATATGAAAAGGATCATGATCATAAGATGAAGAATTAGTAAAAGGCTTGAAATGTGGTAATGCATAAAAAATCAAAACATCATGACTTAGTTGTCAACTACAACACATAATTGTGAAACATTCAAGCATCATATTCACACATAATTTCCATTTTACTCATGGGATTCATCACTTTACCAAATACATTAGAGTATTGTATGATTCCTTGTAAACCTGTCACATTGAAACATTCATATTATGCAGTATAATTTTTGGCTCACTTTTCACATCATAATAATAACATTATCATCAATTCCAAATTAAAAAATATGTAAAATAAGATCTCAAAAAAACCCATGGACAGAAATGGGTTTCATATAATAAATAATAAATTCATAAATATTTAGTCCCCAAAATAAATATGGAATATAATTCTTTACATAGAACCATTAACTATGAGTGAAGAGCGAGACAATATTCTAGAAGTAAAAAAGGCTATGTTTATTTTTAAGAAGAGTTCTTTTAAAAAACATTGGGTTGTTCATAAAATAAAATAAAGAACATTTATATTATAGAAAATGTAATATAATGAAGAATAAATGATTTTTATGGAGAACCCTTACCAAACAAGAAGTGAAAGGGGGAGAACCCGAAAAAAGAAAGTTGGGTTTGAGAATATAACTTTTCCTTGTATTCGAATATTTTCTTCACATTAATGTCCTATATAATCATGTTATAATAATTAAATAACAAATATAGAACCTTTTTGGAATTTATGAGATTAATTAAGGTTCTATTAAGTTAATTTATGGGATTTTGGATGAGTTATAGAGTCTAAATTCAATATTCAGGAATGTTCGTTTTTATAGTGTTCTTGAACTGTTCACTTGTATTCATGATTGGAAGTTCATATAAAAGGTGGATAAAAATAAAAAATAGCAATTATATGTTATTAATGATGGTACATTTTTTAAATGGTATTATAAATAATTGTTTTTTATACTATGATAATGAATAATTAGATAAGAATTTAATGATGATCGTTTGGGTTAATTTGGGAAAATTTTCAACCACAATGAATTTTTTGGTTTAATCATTTTGTGATATGTAAATAATTTTGTTCTAGAACATTGAATAGGATATAATAAATATAAAATAATATTTATTAACCATAAACATGTTTTCATGACCACATATAATGGATGTAATGAAAAATAAAACATGTCTTTCTTGAAGGTGATAAATTAACACCTTTTGAATAATGTTTTCTTTTCTTAAATAAAAACTTAGATTGGAAGTAGGCTGGATGATATATTGTCCTATTAGTATCATAAAATTAGATTATATGTGAGATAATTTAGATACCATACCATGTGGATGTGTATATGTGGGGAGGTATTAAGAAATGAACTTGAAATTGAAAGGAAATTAAAGGAAAAGAGAGAGAGAGGGGAACTGCCTCTTGAATCCTCCTCTTGAGATCTTCCTTATGAAACCTAGGATTGAATTTTTAGGGGAAAATAAGATAATTGAAATGGGGTAGGGGATATGAAAGATATTTGGGTTTATTATTGACATGTATTGAATCTTGATAGGTCTGATGAAATGAGGGTGTGAAGGGTGGTATTTATATTGGAGGGAAGAGGGGGTTTTCTTAATATTTTAAACATTTGTTTATTAATTTACTCTAAGAGAAGAAATATGTATGATTATATGACCAAGAAGTGTAAAAAGTGAATGTGAGTTATAGATTTCGGTTCTTAAATAACTTGTGATTTTATTAATAGGGGATATAAATCATAATGTATTTATACTGTAAATTAATGTATTTTACTATTGCCCAATAATTCAAGTATTTTAGAAAAAATACAAAAAATTCAACCTATCCATTTTTTGACATGTAGAATTAAAAAATGAATTCCATTTTTCAAAAATATTTTTCAAAATATAAATAATCTAATTTTTAATTAATATCACAATTTACCTGAAAATATGTATTTTAAAATTAAAATTTATTTTATAATGATTTCCAAAATTAAATATGCTCTTATAAAATTAGATTCAAACCATAAGACATAGAATTTTTAATTTATGAACAAATTTAAGAAAAATATATTTATTTTATATTAATTAATTAATTATTATAAATTACTTTCACTTTCAAAAATTCCAATACTTATACTATGGCAAAATTGTTAGTTCTAAGATGCGTAAATTTTATTTAATAATTCATGGTTGAGGATAATATCATTTTTGATGATTTAATATTCATAAGGGCCATATTAATATTTATATGGTTTTTTTAATATTCATAATGGTAGGTTACAATTCCAAAAATATTAGGCTTCTTCCATTGGACTCCAAAAATCACACTGAACGCATCCATGTATAATAGATTTTTAAAAATTTAAAACATATAATTGGAGAAATTATGTTTAATAGTAATGTAGTATTTAGTATCATTATATTTCATTGTAAATCCAAATTAGATCATACTATAAGGCATAATTATATGAAGGTAATTTCATTAATAAAAAATTAGGTCATTACATTCAATGTGTTGAATAGAAATAGATGTCGTTTGTGGCTAAATTTTCCACAATGAAAACACTACAACAAAATATGGTCCTGAGACTATTCCTTAATACAATGACTATTGTTTACTTGGTAAATATTATAATATTAGAAAATTTTTCAACCAGAAGAAAAAATCATAGTTTCTCTGATAGAAAAACATAGCTACTGCTTTGGATATGTCTCAGATTCCCTTTTGTGATAAGTACATAATTTTCCATATATTCAAATCTACTTATAATGAAGACAATCACATGTTCCATAATATCATATTGAATAAAATACTTGAAAAATATCACCCTATTGGCCTTAATATAATCAAAAGATAGAACAAATCACTGAAGATGATGATTACAATGTCTTGACATCGGTTAGTTACTCTCGTGCAGATAATATTTAGAAAGACAGGACACATCCTAGTCTCATTTAAATATTTCACAAATGGTAATGAAATAGAAAATCATAACTTCATCCTATGATACCACATTTTAATGTCCCAAAATATGACACTCTTTCACATGAAAAAATGGGTCAGTTATAAGACCTAAAGTATTCCTCCATGTACATCAGAGGTTGTCAATTGTTAGTGGGAGTGTTGTCTTTATAGTGAGAAGACTATAAGCCTGGGTATGTGGTTATATATAAGTAAATATAACCAAGATAAATATCATATAAATAATAATATAAAATATGAAACAATATCTCATTTCACTAGGAAAAAGGAGTAACAAATAATCCAATATTAAGGATTCATTTAATGACAAGATAAAAAGTATCTAAATGTCAAACTAATAAAATAATTAATTTTAGTAGATATAAGTAAACCCAAAATCCACTGGTCCAAAACTTCATTGTGGTCCCTTTGGAATCTTGATACCATAAAACAAACAATAAATAAATAAAAATGTCAATTTCCCTTTTTCAATCCGGCATCAATGTAATCATCATAGCTATAAAACAGTCACTTGAATACGATGTGTGGATAACTTAGTAATTTGACACCATCATGTCAAAATATTACATATCTAATAATAATTTTATACAAAAATTCAATAAACATGTGTGTTAGTGAATCAATTAATTCAATATATAAACAAATTTCTTCAGAAACATGCCATAATATCTTTGATCATGTAGTAAAATCATTCCAACCAACAACTATAGATCCATGGAAATGCATAACAATCCTTTTCACCATGATGGAATGTGTTGGATCATTTATCATAACCATACCAACCACAACATTATATCCAAGTTATAAATCCACTAATATGGTTCAAGACCCTCTATATAAGTATTTAAACATAGGACTGGGAAGAGCATACTCAATAAAAGAATTACAACAAGGGATAGAGCTGACCAGCTAAATATAAAATTTCGGAATGGTACTGGGTATACCCAACACAATATTATCAATATACCATGAAAATAAAACAAGTCACAACCACATGGATATCTTAATATCAAATCATACATATCAATAGTAAATTATGAAGATATCAATTTATCATTTAATTTAACTTCATTTATATCCAAAATTATCAACAATAATATCAATAAGAAATAGAGCATTTCGAACTGATTCTATATAAATTAATCACCTAATGTATCATTCCATGATGTGCATGCACAAAGCCATTATCCAATTCAAATTAATTAAGGGTTTACTCACCCAACACATAAAAAATAAACTGCTCACAATAATTGGAACCAAAGGGATTTGAATAAATATTCAAATCATTATTTAATAAGTTTAGGAGCTCATAATCATGGAACAATATCAATATTTTAGATACTTTTCAATCAAATAGACCATAGGTTTATGATTTTTACCCCTTACCATTAACTAACCATCAAACAACACTTATAACATGTATCACTAATAAAAATAAAGACATGTGTGGTTTTCAGAAAGATACTATATTATAACTGATCAAGATCAAACCAAAAATTAACATGTTAATGATATTACACATAAAAACCCGTGTGATAAGGGAAAAACTATGAAAAACCACCCAGTAGGGATCAAATGTGTGATCAGGGTGTCTAGAATGAAATGAGTAGTCCACAATAGCCTAAAAAGAACCCTATGGTCGATAGAGGAATGATGTAAGTGATATGTGTGAGTAACCATTTGAATCCCCCTTGTAAAATGTGTGGTTCAATGACGTACCAGATGTGCCAGTATATTTAAAGATTTTTAATCATTACTTATCTGTTATGCTGAAAATAAAATTAATTATAGTGGTTTTCAACACTTCTAAAACATTACATGACCTGTAATGTCTTCACTGTGTGTATTAATTTATTGTTATAAACCATGCTCATGACTTGTTTTAGGAAATAGTTACACATCCAGTAACTCCATTAGAATGGGTTTCATTTCTCTGGATATATCTTCTAGCATATTTTCCATCGAAGAAACTCTAACTGACTCTGAATCCATCCAATGCATAGAACGCCCTTCTAATTTTATTTACCATGTTTATATTCCATCTATATTAATTAATTGAGAAACATAAACTCTAGGAATTAATTCATTTTCCACAACAAATAATCTTAATCTCTAAACAAGACTTCGCAACCCTGACTCAAACAAAAAAATCAAAGTTGGACGTACTTTAAAAAAGATGAGATCTTAAATTATCTACCAATTAAATATTTATATTCAATATACTTATATTGTAATTAAACTCATAAAATACTTATACATGTATATATATACCTTTTTTATTCTATATTTACTTACAAAATTATGCCAATTCAACTAGAAAAAATGTTTTAAACTCATTATTATACATCACATATATTATTAAATAAATCATTAAGGTTCTATAGTTATATATCATGTTATATTTAAAAACGATACATGAATTATAATTTTAAAATGGTAAATATTTACATAGATTAAAAAAACATATTTAATATAAATCATACTTCCAAAAAGGTATGATTTCATAGTTAGAATATAATTTTACCCAAAATTCGGATAATATTATGAGTATAAAAAATATTAGTTGAGTATCTAAACTATAAATACTTAATAATAATGTGTGATTAATGATTCAACTAATAATTATACAAAAAAAATAAGGGATATTCTAAAAAAGTATTTTCAAATTATAATAAAAAATTTAAAATATTTATTGAATCAGATTGGATAAAAAGTAATTATTGAAAAAAAATCAAATTTTCAGACATGAATATTTTAATTATGAATGATATATTAAATTATTAAATATATATAATTGATTTAATATAATATGTAAGTGTTTGTACTTATTTTATACTCTTTATTGTATTTTATTATCTAAATTAACATGGGTACATAGTGCATTCCCTAGGAGTCTATGCCAATGAATGTAATTTTGATAACCATCAAATATTAATAATTATATTTTATAATATAAATATTTATTAAATATTTAAAATTTATAAATGATAAAAATATACACATTTTAATTAATGAAAAAATATATGAATATTTTAGGATAATAATATCATCAATGAATATATAAAAACATCATAAACATTATGATTTATTTCTTAAAAAATAAATTCAATCCCTTAGATATATTTTGTTACCCCAAACACTGAATTCATGAAAAACTCAATAATATATTTAAATATTATTTAAACATGACCATTATAACCTAGACATTAATTTAGAATTTACGAATAAATCTTTCTAAATTATGAAAAATATATATTTCAAACATGATAATTGGTTTTCTATTGATTGGAAATAAAAATAAAAATCATTTTAAAGTAAAAGATATGTTTTCAAAAGTAAAATATTTTTTTATGAGAATAGTTTCATTACTTAATTCAGAATTATGATAAAATAATTTTTTCACACATAATAAATATTTATATTATGAAATGTAATTAATTTATTAAAAAGTATTAAAAAAATTATCATTGCTTTATATTTTTCTAAAATCATTAATTTTTTGATGAATAGGTAAAAATTATTATTATTACATGAATATAACATTTAATTAAAATGAATTACAAACATAAATTATACCTTAAATTTGATTAAAAATAAATTTAGTCAATTTATATAACAATAAATAAAATATTGTTCATTCGAATCAATTTCAAATTGAATTTTTATATTAAAGGATTCTATACTTTTGTAAAATTTCTCTTTGAAAACCCTATTTTCATCTCCTCAACGGGCATAATTTTGAAATAAAAACATCATGTTATGTGAGTTTAATTTTTAAATTATTTTTACATATTTGGAATAATCATAATTAATATTATCTAATAACATAAATTTAATTTTTTTTACCATAATAAATAGTGGAAAAATAATTAATAATTATAGTAAATATAAAAAAGACATCACCTGGGGTTAAACATTAAGAACATGGGTTACAATTTCCCTACTAATTTTTCAACCCAAATTTATTTTCCAGGAGGAGAACTCTCGCCAACTACTTGTTGATAATGACCCATTAGATGCATTTTCATGATAAAACATAGCTGTAATTGATTCTTCTGGGAAATTCCATGTGTGTTCTCTCCCCCACTTATAAAAGGAAACCCTTATCCACTCCTCATCACAATTATAATTACATTTGTTTGAAAAATAAATTCTCATGTATCTTCCTTAATACCCTCCCAAAATCCAAAATCCCATGAATGTACTATAAATATATTAGAGGAAGGATTGTGGGGGAAAACCGGGTGTTCATCTAACGAAGAGGAAACATTCTTAAATAATCATTTTTATATATTCTTCTACATTCACAATATACTTTTAAAAAATGAATGAATAAAAAAAAATATCCCATAAAATTATTTTTTATTATTTTAATGGAATAACCTATATCCTTATCATATAACATAAAATGGGAATCAAAACCATCAATCATGTTTATGATAGACTAACGCCTCATGATTGATGAAACTCATCTTCTATCAACACCTCTCATATAATGATATAATGTTGGGTTTAATGTATATATATAATATTAAATATATATTTTGAATTATAGAATTGTAATATTACAATAAACTTATAACTTTTTATTCTGATTAAAATATGACAATGTCACTCATGTGTATGGAGGGCTACCGCCTCAGGAATCAATGTGATTCATATTCCACAGACACATTACAGGGATTATAATAATGATAAATTACATCAATATATGTGTTATTTTTTAAATTATAAATTTTTTGTATATTTACTATATCATACATTTCTTTAACCCTTATGGAATTTATTGAATGAAATCGTTTCTTGTAAGTACTTATTACATACCATCTCCATGATGAATTTTAATTCATTTTCCATGAAGAATGTTTATAAATTATTATAAAAATATATAAAACAAGTAAATATATTGTCTATAATTTTCTTTAAGTAATTTATATTATTTAATTATATTCTATGTTCTTTAAAGAAAATTGTCATTAAAAACTCACCTGATAAAACAAAGAAATTAAAACTTGAAAGAATGAAAAAAATGAAATATTACAAACAATGGTTTATAAAATTTTAAAATAAGATCCTCTAATATTTCAGAAATATGAGTAAGATTATTGTTTAAATTTATAACATTAATGAAATAAATATATATATGGTTAAATCATATTCCATCTAAATGAATGTCTGAGGGATGGGATTTTACCTCAATGTCAATTTCATTGAGACATAATTGTTAATATGGACATATTCACTTGTATGTGGTGCATATATAGTGAATATAATGTATTTAAGATGAATAAATTTTTATTCATGCTGATTAATGTTTCATTCCAAGTTTACTATTCAAAGAGTTACAATTTAAAATTTACAAAGAGGTAAAAAATATTTTATAATCTTGCATTTTGTTGTAATTGATTAATTTCTCATAAAGCAATCAGTTTCTTATGATTATTTCTAATTCGATAATAAATTTTTCTTAAATAGACATATTAATATATGATCGATATGATATTATCCTAAAACACAAAATATTTTTATATATGTTTCTTAATTTGATATTTATTTTATTAACTAGGGAATTAATGATTAATTTGCATCCTTTACTCAATATGGTTCAATAATGATAAATAACATTGATTCATGATTTAAATAAATTATTTTATTTATAAGTAATGATATGGACATGTAGTTACAGGTGAGTCATGGTTATTCATATACCCTCGATTGATATACATGTCTCATTATAATATTAATTTAGTAAAATGATTTGGGGTTTTACCCATAGTTTTAAACATTCATGTGAATGGTCTTGAAATCAGAGTTATCATGACATATTAGATAATAGGATAAAAAAATTAGGTATTTTCTTCATTTATAATTATGTATTTATTATTACAATCCTTGATAGTATTTCATTAATATTCTATCTAACTGAATTTTACTCTAAGTCTATAGATTAAGTGGATTTTATTTTCATATATTTGTCATTCCTCATTGATTATGCCTCATCTCTCTCTCAATTATTTATTAAATGTTGTATATTTTATTAGTTTTAAATTTTTTATGGTATATTCTTTGTTTAATTATTAAAACATACTCTCTATGTAATCCACACTGAGATTTTTTTTTTCAACCTTACATTTCATTCCTTTACCTTAATTATGAATATAAATTTAGTGAGTGTGATTCAAGGATATTGAGAATATTTTTCGAATTGTTTTTTTAATTTCTCAATGTAAATTGGGTATCAGGTATGTATACAGTTCTCCAAAATTGGTAAACTAATTGGACCTTTATGATTTGAACCACGTAATTTATTTAAATGTAATATAGAAGGCACTGATTTTGTGTTACTGGAGTTAGGGTCATTAAAATATCAAAAATAAAGATTTAAATTTATAAATAACTCAAAATGATAAATTTTCATAAAAAATGATTAATTACTTGTTTCTAATGTTTCATAGAAAAATTCCATTTCTGATCTTTATGAACTTTTCCATTTTCTGATATGCTAGATTAAAATTATAGTTTTAGAATCCATATATTATTATTTTAAAAAAATTATTTAAATCATTTAGAAAAAAAATCAATGATATAAAGATAAAATATTTTATGTGTTAATTTTTTGTTCGTATATTATTGTATAAATTATTTATAAAAATTTAAAAAGTACATTTTGTTCAATATGTTTTGATACAATCTAATTTTAACAAAACATTTCAGTATATAAAACATACTAACTTAAATGTACAATATTATAGCATGTTTTATTAAATTATATATTTTATGCATATTATACAAATTGAGTCAATATTTTATAATATATATCTTATGTTTTAGAAATATATACCTTGTATGTAATCATTTCATAATGTATTTTTCTTAAATTGCTCACTTATAATATATGATTCATCAACATGTTGAATATAGAGGTATCATTTGGTTTTTTAAATGATACATATGTAACTACGATAATCCTTAAATGATATATTCTCTTTGTTAATCTAGTACTAATATACATCATAGTGTATTATCTAATTTGTTTTGATTTCTTGAAATTAATGTATATCCTCAATTAATATTCCATGTTTTTATGTGACTTATTATAATACATGTTACATGTATATATTTATAAAACTATAATATTCATATTATAGGGGATACTGTATTACAATAATCTTGTTTCATTATGTTTTACATTGATTCTTATAGCTTACACTTGATCATAGATAGATATCCATGCTGAGATTGAACACTAGAATTAATATTACTCTATGCATAATATTAAATCCATATACGACAACTAGTTACAAAACATATTATATAAGTTATAACATCTAAATCATAATAATAAATTTCACATATAAAAATTTTTAGAATTAATTTCCACCAATAAACTTTTCAACTATAACAAGACATTCACATGTGATAGTGAAAAACATTTTTTATTAATTTACATAGAGTTATCTATTTCTATTGAGTTTATTTTGTAGTGAATTTTTATCCTATGTCTCTATAAAAATCATTATGAAGAATATGGTATCATATTTTCACTATAAACTAAAATAGTAGTTAATTATACATATAAAACCCATATTAATTCCTGATTATAAAATATGTATTTTCTGACAGCCTTGCTACTCATACTATTTATATATTGATTTTAACTCATATATAGGACAATGTGATAACAAATCATGTGATAATGATATGCATTAAAAATTATTTTTATGTAATAATGTTCTATTAATTTATTCACATATAGAATTTCATAATACATTATGATATGAGTATATTTATTTACATTTGATTTATAAATTAATTAAAATTATTTAAATGGTATTTAAATATAGAATTGTTAAAATTCATAATGATTTTGAAATTATTATACTGGGATACTAATTTATTTAAGACTATATGTATAGGATGAATATTTTGAAAAAAAGTATATTTTAAAAAGTCAAAATTCTTTAGAGTGTCACTTTATTTCGGTGGAGTTATTATTTTTCAGTCTAATGAAAAGGATAATAAATATTTCCATCATATAAATATCCATTAGCTCTCTCTTAAATATGTTTGAAAAATTATGAATAAAAGTCATCTTAATTGTCATGAACCAACTCAGGTCGACCGTGAATAGGTCTCCCACGCTGATTCACGACAAGGAACAAGAAGCATTCCCAAAACTCATAGGATGGTGACAAGCGCCAAGGGAATCAATAGAGTCAATGGGAATGGTTTATTCAAATAAAATTATCAAATGAAGGAAAATAAATAAAATAAAAAAACTAATTATGGGTTTTCTAACGTTACATCATTCACATTACATTTTAAGATTAAAATAACCAATGAGAAAAATAAACTCTGATGATCAAACTAAAGCAAACACCCAAGAAATCTCCATGTGAAACCAAGGGTTGCCCTCTAATCCAAAACCAACCATCACCCAAGGCGATGTAACCGAAGGTGTAACCTACAACATGAGCTAAAAAACTATAAAATACTCATGGCATTAGTATTAAAGCTCATTAGGTAGGCCCAAATAACTCTATACCCAATGTAAATTT
Organism: Viscum album; assembly: GCA_963277665.1. NCBI lineage: Eukaryota > Viridiplantae > Streptophyta > Magnoliopsida > Santalales > Viscaceae > Viscum > Viscum album. The sequence continues at coordinate 1,647,989,250 of OY728145.1, forward strand.
TTTAAATTAATAAAAATTTATTAATAAGTTTTAAATAGATTTTATAAGTATAGGGTTTTCCATACTTTATTTAATAATAGAAATAAATCACATCACAATCCATGGCCCTCATATTTCAAAATAAGGCTCAAGGGAATATGAGAAAAAGGGACCAAGTATGAAGTGTTCATATCTCTTATTAGTGAAAAATAGTAGAAATACCAGTTCATTAAAAACATTCCTCTTGAAAACCATTTTAATGAATAAAAAATTAACAATTTTTAAACAAACACCAAAACCAAGCATACGAAATACAATTCTTCCAAACAAGAGAAATGGTACTAGAGGTAGTATCATCAGAGGAACACATGAGACCATGTGAACTCAGAGGGTAATTGTAACATACTAATACCTATAACCCCATCCATGATAGCATTACACACACTGTAAAATCAATACTCCCAAAATACTGTCCACCCTAGCTTTGGACAGACCGAGGGGCCCAATCCAATAGTAATAAACCCAAATATCCACCTATTATGGGACACTAGTCAGTGTGTGAACTACTAGTGTAAAAATCATTCTCATAATTTATCTTTTCTCTACTAGGTTCCCATGCTATGTCCACAAAGGGATGTAAAACACCAAATCAAGAAATAAACCATACACACCCATGCCATTAAACTTATCACACATAATGGGATCGCCCTTAAAAAACCATTGGATGTCCTTTTCCAAGAAACAAATTATCACATATGGGAGGTCCCATAAATAGAAAACTCTCATACCATAACAAACCAATCAGTCATGTTACTCACCACTAGGAGGTTTTCCATATTAATCCATTTAATAAAATATGCTAAAAAACCCTTACAATTCATTAACATTGCAATCCTTTCTTGAAGAAATTCACACAAGACACTTTGATGTCATGTAAATTTATAAATCCATTTGACCAACACCAATCTCCATTTCACTATTACAAATACATTTTTCAAAACCAATCCATTCTTTTAAAAATAAAAAATCACTTGAAAAATCCAACCAAGAAATTTAATAAATAAGTTGTGTGGAAAACCCACAAAATACTTATCACCCATAGAAAGTGATAAAAAAACATTTTATTTCACATGGAAAATCATTCTATGAATGAAAAATCACTATATATTAAATAATAGTTGTTTGAAAATATTTAAATTAATTAAATATTAACTTTAAATAAGAGGTGAAATGGGATACAACCTCATATGACAAAGAACATCCAGAATCCAGTGCCAAACATCAATCACGCCTCAACCGCTACCAAGGGATGCTAAATCTTACCCCAAGGAACCATAAGAAGTAAAAACCCCAAAAAATAAATTATCTATAGAAAAACAATTTGAACCACATGGAAACTAGGGGTTTGGGAGAAGATTAAAATCAAAGGAGAAGAAAAAGGAATCCCAAACCCTTCAATCTTGGTGAAGAATCTCCATGAAATCACCTTGATTATAGCTTATAGGGACTTGGTGGTTCCAAAAACCACCATGTGAGGCTTCAAAGATGTATTTTTTAAAAGGGGAAGGCTATGGGAAGAAACCCCATCTAAAAAGATTGAGAAAAGGAAAAACACCCTTTCTCTAGTGGGTTGCACAATTATCTCACATTGTATGAATATCTATACCCAAACCATGTGAACCACCCCAGTACATTGTTGGATGATCTATACATTTAATCTATAAGGTTTTTTAAACTGTGTATAATTGGCGAGACCCCCTACTCACTTACTGTAGGTATAAAAAACCATGCATCTTAATCGTGAGACCTAGAAAAGTCCCTAAGAATCACCCTCTTCAGCCCCAAACGCTTCTACCATAGGGGGATAAACCAGCCATCAATATACCCCATAAAAAGGTGCCACTATAAGGGTTGAAAACTAATTTTTCAAGACACCTTCTCCACATACCATTCATGATACCAATGAACAGGTCTAAACAAAATAACCCAAATCCTAAGAAACATAAAAATTAAGACTAGAGAACCTGAAACATGAGAGAAAATCTATGACCCAAACAATAATTCAGAATAAAGAATGATGAAAAAAATCTAGGGGTGAAAATTACCCCAATAATTATTGCATTCTACCTTAGGAAAGCCACCCAAATTTTCAGTTTATCGATCAATGATAAAGAATTATAAAACCACAAGATTCAACCCCTGGATCTAAAAACATCCCAATACTGTCAAATAGAAATTATTCTTATTTCCTAAAACAGACCAAAAAACTAGATCCACTTCATGAGAATCAATCAAGTAATTACAGCTGCAGTCATTATAACCACACTTTGAACATAAACATTGGGAAAACTCTAGAAAGACGAAATTTTACCCAAGCCAAAAATGAAACACAGAAATTAAAACAACATCAAAAGAAAGCATCTTCAAATAGTGTAACATAAAAAACAAAAATTGATCACTAACATGGGGATTACCTAAGGACTCTCCACCATTAATAACTAATGAGATTAAATATTCCTAAAAATGTCCCCACATAGACCAAAACCCCCAACCAAAAGGGGTTATGAGGGAAGGGTCCAAATGATTAGAACCCTGAAAAAATAATCAATAAAAACCCATGAGTCATCACCTCCAGATGGACACAAACAAAGACACACACAATTGACATTGGATGTAACATCCCAGGTAATTAAAGAATAAATAATTTTCATATTTATTAATATTTGAGAATTAAATATGAATTTTAATTAAAAGGGGTTGCTATGTTCGATAGCGTACCCGATACACAATGATGAGTTTCTTTGAAACTTACGTAGCACACTAGTAATATAATAATATTATTTTAAATGTTAGTTAACAAGTAGTCGTTGTACTGGCGGGAATGAATAGAAATAACTAAAATATGAATAGATATGTTTTTAGATGTTTTTACATTTACCCAATAAAAGATAAAGGCTTAAAATACGGAAAGAGTTCAATTTTAGGCTTTTATACTCTAATTTTCACTAAAGGTTCACTTATCACCTTTTAATGGTGAACCGTCATTAAATATAGTTTTGATCACTCTTATACATTCTTTTGGACCAAATAAAACTTTTATTAAGAATCGGGACATCAAAATTTACTTTGTGTAAATTTGTGGTACCTTTCTGATAAAGTTCATTTTTTTTATGAATAGTGTAAAATGTTGCATTTTAATTCAAAACCTCTTTTTGATCTAATTTATTTATATGATTAGATTATATTTTGAATTGGTTTTAAAGTGAAATTATAAAATATTTTTACCATTAAATCCAATAGTGGTCATTGGAATCAATTTCACTTTGAAATTAGACTTAAGCTGGTGTCAATCTTTTGATACTTATTGTTTTGTAAAAACACGCTATTTACTCTGGCAGCGGGAATTAATTATTAAATTAATTAATGTGACTTATATGATTTGAATTTTGTAAAATGGACTTCATTTTTGAATTCGGAATATCAAATATAGCTTAGGGTGAATTTTTGGTAATTTTCTGAAAAACTTCAATTTTTGATGAATAGTGAAACCACTAAGTGGTAATCAAGCAAACTGATTTTTCAGTTAAATGAAAGTTTACCACTAATGTGTATTGAATTTTGAAAATCCGACATACATGGTTGTCATTAAGAAGTAAAATGTGGTTCAATGAGATTAAAATAATTTTTTGGTGAATAGTAACTTATTAAGTTCTTAATCGCGATTAGTGGTAATTAGTGTAGTTTAAGGAATAAATAATGCTTTAATAATATAAAATGACATAGACACATGTCCCAACCTTATTGGTTGTGTCATGGCCGACCAAGACAAGCCATGGGTCAACTTGGGGACCCCATGGATTCACTTTTGTTGGGAAATGACATAAATTACTTTTTATTAAATGTTAAAGTGAAAATGACACAAACATAATATGTTTTACGAAAACAATTTTTAAGTGGGGTTATACAAGTCCAAATTTTGATTATAAATAGTCATTGGAAAGCTAAAAAGATTTCCTATATCATAGTATTTTTTTTATAATTTTTAGACATTAAATAAATTAAATTATTTACGACATAATAATGATGCAGTGATGACATCATTATTTAACGATTAAAATAAAATGGAAAGATAATGTAAAATCTAAAACCTACACATGGCCAAAACCAATTGGATGAGTGGATTTCGAATCCTTATCACCTTATCCACGAATTCTATCAATGTGGGACCTTTTAAAACCGAAACACATTTTCAAACAAAGTTATATTTCTTTACTTTCCAAAAGTGCCCCTCCTCTCCTCTTATAAAAGGCCCCCACCTCCACCTTATTTCACACACTCTTCAAGCCTTTGGCTCGGCCAACCCCTGCCCATTTGCTCTCTCCACATCCCTCTCCTTATCCTAGAGGATTACCTTTGGGAAGAATCCTTTCAAAGGAAGCCTTTAGGCTCAAACCAAAAGGAGTTACACTTTTTAAGGTAATTCTTTCTCTAATGTTCATTTGTTTTATTTTGATTCTCCAACCCCCTAAACTCTTTTTATTTACTTCTTTTGTAACAACACCAGTATCTTCAATATACTAGGATGTTGTTATAAGATTTATTTGAGCTACACTTCCACACAACTACATCAAATGGTTAAAGAACATAAGGTTTCCGTGGATGGCGAAATTCTGCCTCCCGAAACGATGATTGTTCAACACTCATTTAACACCTTCAAAGGTGGCCATTATGATGTCACTATTTTTATATATGATATATAATATGTATATGTTTTCCTTAAGCTTCTGTTTTTCTTCATTTTGGTCATACTTTATGGTTTCCATTATGGGTAAACACGATATCTTCATTTTAGGAAGTGCGGACTACCGCCCCCTAAAAGTGATTTGATTCGTTAATACCATGTGTGGGATGTGTAAAGGATAAAGTTAATGATATTATATATGATGTTATACTGGAATTATAATATACCTATATATATCATTATCATTTATTTCCATTAAAGTATGAGATAGAAATGAAAGTAGCGTTCATGCGTACGTACGGACTACCGTCTCCATGAACTGTGCATTTCATTTCTTATCCCCAAATGTAATGTACTATTAAAAGTACATGTATATAATGGATATATAAAATTAATGATATATCTAAATGATGAATATAATTCTGGAATTAAAATATACATAAGTCTCATTTAGTTTTAATTCCGTTAATATGACAAAGAAATGAAAGTAGCGTTCATGCGTACGTACGGCTTACCGTCTCCATGAACGGTGCATTTCATTTCTTACCTCTAAATGATTATGTAATATTTTAAATACATGTATGTACTGGATATATATGACATATATGATATCTACATCATGAATAACATTCTGGATATAATGAAACATTGACCAAATTAACAACATGTAAGTGTAAGAAGTCTATTTTTGACTTAAGAACCAAATACCGACAAAATGAACATTATTAACTTAAATGATTACATGATGTTCATAACATGGTATAAAAGGAATAATGAACTTGGAAAAGATTCATAATCAAGTAGAGATTAACTAAAGTTTATTATTCAGGAGTTTAAAGAACGGTCGGGTCAAGTCAGATACGAGGTATGGGAACTTCTTAACCCAATTTCCATTCTTTGGGTTAATCTCCTACTTTCAAATTATGTCATTATATTATTATGTCGTATCTTGTATTTGTACTTTATTTATGTGTACTTATAGTGAATACACATAATGTATCTATTTTATTTTAAAAATTATCTTTGTATGGGACTTCGTCTCAATCTCCTTTCGTTGAGGCATATTTTATTTTATACACAACTTTCTTTTATACGGTGTATAAACCCCTTTGACTTTTACGTTTACTCAAAAGGAATCTTTTTATACGAAGCGTTTACTAAACGACAAAAGGGAATGTTTTTGTCGTACGTATGCGGCGACAACGACTTCTCCGCCGTCGTAACCGTTATTTGAGTTTTGGCTTCCTCTACAAGCCATACCTTTTTTTTAAAAGAAAAATAAATACCATGTTTTACTTTGGTATTGAAAATGGTTTTCATAATGTTTTTATTATATCAATGTGTTGTATTGATATCTCGTGATTGAAATGTGGAAATGTTATGTTTCCTTTATGCATGTTTTATGTGATATGATTATGTTATGGTTCTTGGGCATTATTATGAAGACGGGTGGTTCCGTGATAAACTAAGGGCGGGTGAGCCCGTTATAGCTCTCCAATGCATTGGGTAACGCGAAGGAGTGAAACGTTAAGGTTTCTCCGAAGAGATTTTAGGGAATATACTGTGATGGGTATTCCAAACGTAACCAAGAGGGTTACCCCCTACGTAAGAATGTTATGAATGCCTCAAGTTACCTTTACGTATTATGATTTATATGATTTATTCATGTTTTTATGAGGTTTGTTAAAGTGCCTATGTTTTATGGGTAAAGTATGATTTCGTTCTTATGTATATATGAACTCATGTTTCCTTTCCATGTTTTTATAACCCATACTGAGTTTTTATGCTCATCCCAAGTTTTTGAAATGTTTTTCACAGGTCAAGGGAAAGGTACATGATAAGATGATAGAGTCAAGGATGTGTCAAGAAATAATCCATGTTTTATTTTAAATGTGTTTCCATTGATGGGAATGAAGAATACTATCTTTATGTAACCACTTTGTTTATATGTGGAATCTAATGCAAGTTTTATGATCTAATTCTCTAAAACTCTAAACCCGAAAAGATCCTCAATGTGTAATCTTGTAATAACTCAAGATTAAGTAAGGTTTAAGGCTGGGGCCTTATAGTTGGTATCAAAGGTCGGTTTAGACAACTTTAGGAGTTAGAAAAGTGTTAAATTATAATATGATTGAAATGATATAGCATTTACGGATTACCATGTTGCTTCGCCTAAGATATTTCCATGTTCAGAATGGTTTTCCGTAGGGGAAACAAAGCAGCTATGTTGGGACGACATCAGGAGGAAGACAACCTTCCAAATCAGCAACCTGAGATGGTTGGAATCGGAACTGAACAGTTTGTTGCAGTGATGGCACAGTTGACTCAGGCTATAAATGGTGGTGGTATCCATGCACGAGATCAGCCAGATCAACCGCATAGGAACATGTCAATGGTGGAACATTTCATGAGGCAACATCCCCCATCATTCAGAGGATCATCTGACCCTGTGCAAGCTGAAGGGTGGATTAAAGCACTGGAGAAGATTTTTGATGTCATGGGGTGTTCAGACAATCAAAAGGTTAGTCTTGCTATTTACCGTTTGGAGGGTGAAGCAGATCAGTGGTGGTCTATGGTTAAAAATATCAGGGATGCCGATGAGATTGATGCTCTTGACTGGGATGAATTCAAAGGTATGTTTCTTGAGAAGTATTTTCCTAAGGCTGTTCGACTTAGGATGGAAAAGCAATTCTTGGAATTGAGGCAAGAGGAGGACTCAGTGGCTGCCTATGAAGAAAGGTTCACTCGATTGGCAAGGTATGCTCCAAATTTTATCCGAGACCTTGATAGTAAAATCAATCGTTTTTACTCAGGATTAAAGCCAAAGTATCGAAGGGCATTAGCTTCTCGAGAGTTTAAAAGTTATGAAAAGCTTGTTCGATGTGCTGAGAAGGTGGAAATGGAGTTTGCCGATGACCAAGTGTTCTATAACAACCAGCAGAAGAAGAGACCGAGGTGGCAGGAGAAAGGTAAGAATTCTTCAAAGAAGTCTGATGGTAAGAGAACTAAGTTTCCAGTTTGTGATAAATGTGGCAAAAGGCATGCTGGGGAATGTCTTCTGAATTCTGGGAAGTGCTACCGATGTGGTAAGATGGGACATAAGGCTCGTGATTGCACTGAAAAGGATCAAGGTGAAGGTAAAAACAAATTTGATTTACAGTTAGTGAAGTGTTATAAGTGCAATGAGATGGGTCACTATGCAAACGAGTGTCCGACAAGGAGCTTGAGTGATGGGAAGCAGTTAGACTACAAGCAGAAAGGGGTGGTGAAATCCTTTGCAACAACTTCAGTAGATGTTGGGCCATCGAATGAAGTGGTGTCAGCTCCAGGGAGCTCAGTATTTTTCAAAGATTGACTAGAGGTCAGGGTACCATCAGTTGAATGTAAAAGAAGCAGACGTTCCGAAGACTGCGTTCCGTACTAGATATGGCCATTATGAATTTGTAGTTATGCCTTTTGGGTTAACCAATGCACCTGCTGTATTCATGGACCTTATGAATAAAATTTTCCATGAGTTCTTGGATAAGTTTGTGTTTGTGTTTTGAGGTTTGTGAAGAGGTTATGTGTGCCTTGTGATTCACAGTTGAAGAATGAGTTGTTTTTTCATCCGGGCAGTACTAAGATGTATAGAGATCTGCGGGAGTATTACTGGTGGGATGGAATGAAAAGTGATATTGCTGATTTTACTATGAAGTGTTTGACTTTTTAGCAGGTTAAAGCAGAGCGGCAGTTACCGAAAGGGATGCTTCAGCCTTTACCAGTTCCAGAGTGGAAATGGGAGAATATATCCATGGACTTTGTTGTTGGATTACCAAAGACATCTTGAGGTAATAATGCAATCTGGGTTATTGTTGATCGCTTGACCAAATCTGCTCATTTCCTTGCTATACGAGATACTTTCTCTCTTGGTCAACTTTCCCGTTTGTATCTTAAAGAGATAGTCAGGTTACATGGAGTTCCTCTCTCCATTGTATCGGATCGTGATCCCAGGTTTACTTCTAACTTTTGGAAAGGCCTTCAGAAGTCGTTGGGTACTGAATTAAATTTTAGTACAGCTTTTCATCCTCAATCAGATGGACAGTCAGAGCGAACAATTCAGACATTGGAGGATATGCTACGAGCTTGTTCTATGGTTTATCAGGGGAGTTGGGACCAACATCTTTCTTTGGTTGAGTTTTCATATAATAACAGTTTTCATTCTAGTATACAGATGGCACCATTTCAGGCATTATATGGGAAGCGGTGTCGAACTCCAGCTTTCTGGGATGAAGTGGGTGAAAGGAAGTTGATGGGACCAGAATTGGTAAAAGAGATGGCAGAAAAAGTTCAGCTGATTCAGAAGCACATGAGAACAGCTCAGAGCAGGCAGAAGAGTTATGCGGATAACCGGAGGAAGGATCTATCTTTCGAGGTAGGTGATCATGTTTTTCTCAAGGTTTCTCCTTGGAAAAGTGTGATGAGATTTGGTAAGAAAGGAAAGTTGAGTCCAAGGTTTGTTGGACCATACGAAGTTCTAGAGAGAGTTGGATCAGTTGCATACCGAGTGGCTTTACCTCCGAGTTTATCTCAGGTACACAATGTTTTTCACGTTTCGATGTTGAGAAAGTATATGCCAGATCCATCTCATGTTTTGAGTCCAGAGGTAGTTCAGCTGGAAGAAAACCTATCTTATGAGGAACAACCGGTCCAGATTCTTGACCACAGGGAGCAAGTGTTACGGAATAAGGTGATTAAGCAGGTAAAGGTTTTGTGGAAAAACCACATGATTGAAGAGGCAACATGGGAATCTGAAAATGCTATGAGGGATAAATACCCCCACTTATTTTGATAAGTGAATAAAATTGCGAGGACGCAATTCCCAAAAGGGGGGAAGGATGTAACATCCCAGGTAATTAAAGAATAAATAATTTTCATATTTATTAATATTTGAGAATTAAATATGAATTTTAATTAAAAGGGGTTGCTATGTTCGATAGCGTACCCGATACACAACGATGAGTTTCTTTGAAACTTACGTAGCACACTAGTAATATAATAATATTATTTTAAATGTTAGTTAACAAGTAGTCGTTGTACTGGCGGGAATGAATAGAAATAACTAAAATATGAATAGATATGTTTTTAGATGTTTTTACATTTACCCAATAAAAGATAAAGGCTTAAAATACGGAAAGAGTTCAATTTTAGGCTTTTATACTCTAATTTTCACTAAAGGTTCACTTATCACCTTTTAATGGTGAACCGTCATTAAATATAGTTTTGATCACTCTTATACATTCTTTTGGACCAAATAAAACTTTTATTAAGAATCGGGACATCAAAATTTACTTTGTGTAAATTTGTGGTACCTTTCTGATAAAGTTCATTTTTTTTATGAATAGTGTAAAATGTTGCATTTTAATTCAAAACCTCTTTTTGATCTAATTTATTTATATGATTAGATTATATTTTGAATTGGTTTTAAAGTGAAATTATAAAATATTTTTACCATTAAATCCAATAGTGGTCATTGGAATCAATTTCACTTTGAAATTAGACTTAAGCTGGTGTCAATCTTTTGATACTTATTGTTTTGTAAAAACACGCTATTTACTCTGGCAGCGGGAATTAATTATTAAATTAATTAATGTGACTTATATGATTTGAATTTTGTAAAATGGACTTCATTTTTGAATTCGGAATATCAAATATAGCTTAGGGTGAATTTTTGGTAATTTTCTGAAAAACTTCAATTTTTGATGAATAGTGAAACCACTAAGTGGTAATCAAGCAAACTGATTTTTCAGTTAAATGAAAGTTTACCACTAATGTGTATTGAATTTTGAAAATCCGACATACATGGTTGTCATTAAGAAGTAAAATGTGGTTCAATGAGATTAAAATAATTTTTTGGTGAATAGTAACTTATTAAGTTCTTAATCGCGATTAGTGGTAATTAGTGTAGTTTAAGGAATAAATAATGCTTTAATAATATAAAATGACCTAGACACATGTCCCAACCTTATTGGTTGTGTCATGGCCGACCAAGACAAGCCATGGGTCAACTTGGGGACCCCATGGATCCACTTTTGTTGGGAAATGACATAAATTACTTTTTATTAAATGTTAAAGTGAAAATGACACAAACATAATATGTTTTACGAAAACAATTTTTAAGTGGGGTTATACAAGTCCAAATTTTGATTATAAATAGTCATTGGAAAGCTAAAAAGATTTCCTATATCATAGTATTTTTTTTTATAATTTTTAGACATTAAATAAATTAAATTATTTACGACATAATAATGATGCAGTGATGACATCATTATTTAACGATTAAAATAAAATGGAAAGATAATGTAAAATCTAAAACCTACACATGGCCAAAACCAATTGGATGAGTGGATTTCGAATCCTTATCACCTTATCCACGAATTCTATCAATGTGGGACCTTTTAAAACCGAAACACATTTTCAAACAAAGTTATATTTCTTTACTTTCCAAAAGTGCCCCTCCTCTCCTCTTATAAAAGGCCCCCACCTCCACCTTATTTCACACACTCTTCAAGCCTTTGGCTCGGCCAAACCCTGCCCATTTGCTCTCTCCACATCCCTCTCCTTATCCTAGAGGATTACCTTTGGGAAGAATCCTTTCAAAGGAAGCCTTTAGGCTCAAACCAAAAGGAGTTACACTTTTTAAGGTAATTCTTTCTCTAATGTTCATTTGTTTTATTTTGCTTCTCCAACCCCCTAAACTCTTTTTATTTACTTCTTTTGTAACAACACCAGTATCTTCAATATACTAGGATGTTGTTATAAGATTTATTTGAGCTACACTTCCACACAACTACATCAAATGGTTAAAGAACATAAGGTTTCCGTGGATGGCGAAATTCTGCCTCCCGAAACGATGATTGTTCAACACTCATTTAACACCTTCAAAGGTGGCCATTATGATGTCACTATTTTTATATATGATATATAATATGTATATGTTTTCCTTAAGCTTATGTTTTTCTTCATTTTGGTCATACTTTATGGTTTCCATTATGGGTCAACACGATATCTTCATTTTAGGAAGTGCGGACTACCGCCCCCTAAAAGTGATTTGATTCGTTAATACCATGTGTGGGATGTGTAAAGGATAAAGTTAATGATATTATATATGATGTTATACTGGAATTATAATATACCTATATATATCATTATCATTTATTTCCATTAAAGTATGAGATAGAAATGAAAGTAGCGTTCATGCGTACGTACGGACTACCGTCTCCATGAACTGTGCATTTCATTTCTTATCCCCAAATGTAATGTACTATTAAAAGTACATGTATATAATGGATATATAAAATTAATGATATATCTAAATGATGAATATAATTCTGGAATTAAAATATACATAAGTCTCATTTAGTTTTAATTCCGTTAATATGACAAAGAAATGAAAGTAGCGTTCATGCGTACGTACGGCTTACCGTCTCCATGAACGGTGCATTTCATTTCTTACCTCTAAATGATTATGTAATATTTTAAATACATGTATGTACTGGATATATATGACATATATGATATCTACATCATGAATAACATTCTGGATATAATGAAACATTGACCAAATTAACAACATGTAAGTGTAAGAAGTCTATTTTTGACTTAAGAACCAAATACCGACAAAATGAACATTATTAACTTAAATGATTACATGATGTTCATAACATGGTATAAAAGGAATAATGAACTTGGAAAAGATTCATAATCAAGTAGAGATTAACTAAAGTTTATTATTCAGGAGTTTAAAGAACGGTCGGGTCAAGTCAGATACGAGGTATGGGAACTTCTTAACCCAATTTCCATTCTTTGGGTTAATCTCCTACTTTCAAATTATGTCATTATATTATTATGTCGTATCTTGTATTTGTACTTTATTTATGTGTACTTATAGTGAATACACATAATGTATCTATTTTATTTTAAAAATTATCTTTGTATGGGACTTCGTCTCAATCTCCTTTCGTTGAGGCATATTTTATTTTATACACAACTTTCTTTTATACGGTGTATAAACCCCTTTGACTTTTACGTTTACTCAAAAGGAATCTTTTTATACGAAGCGTTTACTAAACGACAAAAGGGAATGTTTTTGTCGTACGTATGCGGCGACAACGACTTCTCCGCCGTCGTAACCGTTATTTGAGTTTTGGCTTCCTCTACAAGCCATACCTTTTTTTTAAAAGAAAAATAAATACCATGTTTTACTTTGGTATTGAAAATGGTTTTCATAATGTTTTTATTATATCAATGTGTTGTATTGATATCTCGTGATTGAAATGTGGAAATGTTATGTTTCCTTTATGCATGTTTTATGTGATATGATTATGTTATGGTTCTTGGGCATTATTATGAAGACGGGTGGTTCCGTGATAAACTAAGGGCGGGTGAGCCCGTTATAGCTCTCCAATGCATTGGGTAACGCGAAGGAGTGAAACGTTAAGGTTTCTCCGAAGAGATTTTAGGGAATATACTGTGATGGGTATTCCAAACGTAACCAAGAGGGTTACCCCCTACGTAAGAATGTTATGAATGCCTCAAGTTACCTTTACGTATTATGATTTATATGATTTATTCATGTTTTTATGAGGTTTGTTAAAGTGCCTATGTTTTATGGGTAAAGTATGATTTCGTTCTTATGTATATATGAACTCATGTTTCCTTTCCATGTTTTTATAACCCATACTGAGTTTTTATGCTCATCCCAAGTTTTTGAAATGTTTTTCACAGGTCAAGGGAAAGGTACATGATAAGATGATAGAGTCAAGGATGTGTCAAGAAATAATCCATGTTTTATTTTAAATGTGTTTCCATTGATGGGAATGAAGAATACTATCTTTATGTAACCACTTTGTTTATATGTGGAATCTAATGCAAGTTTTATGATCTAATTCTCTAAAACTCTAAACCCGAAAAGATCCTCAATGTGTAATCTTGTAATAACTCAAGATTAAGTAAGGTTTAAGGCTGGGGCCTTATATTGGACATCCAAAAAAGGAAATTAATTATAAAAATACCAACAGGAAGGTATAATTATAGGCATTTCATGTGGGAAAATAGAAGCATTTTATTTGCAATAAGAGGTAATTTACAGTGATAGAGATACCACAATAAGAACATAAAAACTATGTCACTGGAGTGATGGAGGCATGAGTTGTGCTGAACTCCATACACCCTTGAAAATTTCATAATTGGGTGACTAGATTCACTTAAAGGACTATGGATGGAGCCCTGAGGTTTCAGGCTTCTGATACACTACATTTAAGAGATAATGATCACAACACCCTAGGAAACTCACTAGTTCAAACAACTCCCCATTACCCAAACATGACTTTGAAGATGAACACACCATCATTTATCACTCTAAAGAAGGAGATGAATTATCCTAGAACCTAATGAAACATAGTAAACACCACCTAGAACCACTTCCAAAACTAAGAGAATCATCACAATAGGGAGGAATTTTAAATAATGACAAAAAACATCTATAATCCAACAAACGGGATGGGTTTCATTCAAAGAGGTGGATCTAACAATTGAGAATAGAGAATTAAATTCTATGGTTGATCAAATGGAAAAATTATTGAAGGGGGAGAACACATAGAAGAACACATGGTATTGAGAAAACAATGAGCTCTATCAAACCCAGCTTATGGACCCAAACTCAATTAAAAATCTATGAAAAAGGGAAACATGCTTTAAGATTCCGAAAAAATTAATTGATAACCACTAAAAACTAATTCAAGACCAAACTACCAAAAAAATATCAATATCTAAATTCTATATGAACATCAACTCCAAATAATGTGGAAACACATCAAATCAATATCACTTACAAAGTATAGAAAAATAATACACATGAAAATTCTCTTAAAAGAGCAGCACAATTTCCATGTTAAAAACTCTTTTAAAAAACCGAATAAACTAGGTGGATTTTCATACTTAGTAAGGGTATTCCATAGGGTCAAACTCATGCACATTTTCGTGCCACCCCAGGAACCCATTATCCCATAACAACATCTATCCACTTTACACACATATTAATGCATGTGAGTACTCATGGAGTACCATAGTTCGAAAAAAATCTTTTCCACTTTCCAAAACAAATCTTCCACCATGGTTTTTACAATCCCAACCCATGTCACATCTTAATTACTAAAAAACATTCCCAAAAAATATTATCTATCTAGTCAAAAACAAATTTAAAATTCCACATTCCAAACCATTCCATCATACTCAATAACAAAATCTGAACAATTTACATCAAAAAATCATTTTCACCTTATTCAAAACATTTTAAAAAACTCATAAATTTCCATTTCTTCAAATATAATTTTATCAAATCCCAGAAATTTTCATTTATAAAATATTCCAAAACAAACATCCACTTTCCAATAATAATTTTCCATAAACCACAGGTTTTCACATTTTTAAGACACATGAGTGATTTGAATGTTAATGCCTCACTATTTAACGAATCATGTGCCACCATGCACCCCTTAATAGAAAAATTAGATACCTACACATTTTGGCTACATGAATTTGAAAACTGTGTTCCAAACATTGAATATAGTTCTTCTCTGAGGTAGTGGATTCATGAAATCCTTATAAATATTTTGACGAACTGTGTGTAGTCTATGCACCTAATTCAGAGGATAACCAATGGCCACATGTTTACCTGCAGCAAGATGAATGGTTTTCACAAAACATGCAATAACTTTTTACAACAGAAAAACACAGATAAACATTACAATTAAATCTGAATCTCACCAAACTCAAAATAATATGTGAGACAAAAATAATGAATCATAATAAAACCAGTCCATCCCACCGAAAACATTTCCACTCCTTACAAAAATCATTTTTCATCAAGAATATATTAACTAAAAACTAATTTATTCTCATCTTTAATGAATAAAAAAACTCTTTTTAAAACAAATTTCTATTTTCCAAACAAATTATTTAAATAAAATCTATATTATAATTATAAAAATACAATCTCATTAAACCGTGATCATTTATCCAAAAAACATATTTCACAATAACCCATTTTTAAAAAATCCTTCTTCAAATTAAATTATGAATATCCACATTACTCATTCCATAATTGAGTTATTAACACTTTAAATTCCAATTTTAGCATATCTAAAACAATATATTTCAAAAAAAAAATTAGAATCAAGGATGACTGAAAACAACTCATAAGTGGAAATTGGTTGCAATGGGTGACTTCTCCATATAGTTGGCATCCAGATTCCAGTCACATTACCATCACGAGGAGCATTATAGGTTAATTCCTTAGATCCCCATGGCTTTCAAGGCCCTAAAAGATCACATAGGACACTTCCTACCTCCCTTTTCATTTACCAAAACAATGAAACCCAAATGATTCAGAGGACACCAATGAACACAGACATCCCACGGAAACCTGAGGATTGGAATGAGAACTGGTTCATGAAATAATTATCATTCAAAAACTTTCCTCTTATCAATCATACTCTTTCAACCATGAAATCCTAAATAATTATAGGCCCTCTAAAAGGCAAGGTCCTCAAAATAGTCGAACTGCTGAAATAATATTTAATCATGAACCAACCTATGTTGACCCTAAACTAGTCACCTTATCCAATATTTGGAAAGGATCAAGAGAAATTCTCGATCCTCTTGGGATGCCAACAAGAACAAAGGGAATTAATAGAGAAAATGGAAATGTTTTGTCCAAACAGAATAATTGAATTAAGAAAAATAAATAAAACACAAAAAATACTAAATATGGGTTTTCATACTGTACATCATTTACATTACACTTTACCATACAACAAACCAAAGAGAAAAAAAATCATGACACCCAAGAAATCTCTATGTGACCTTGTGGGTCACCCTCTTTTCCACATCAAACCATTTCCCTTGGTGATATAACCAAAGCCGAAACCAACAATAGAAGAAAAAAAAGAAAGGACTATAGGAATGAGTATTAAAAATTAGTTGGTATGCACAAAAAACTCTATTCTAATTGTACATTCTTTAAATAAAGAAACATTTATTAACATGTTTGATATAAAATATATAAATATATTTTTCCCCATATTTTACATTTCAATTTAAATAAATTACATCACAATCTATTTCTCTAATATTTCTAAACAACTCTCAATGGAATTTCTAAAAAAGGGACCATGTAAGAAGTGAAAATTTTTCATACTAGTGAAAAAGATGGGATATAATGGGTTATCTAAAAAATTCTTCTTGAAAACCATTTTAAAGAACTACACATTTGCAATTTCAATGTTAAAACCAAAACCAAGCATAAGGAATGCATTTATACCCAATGAGGAAAATGGTAACAAAGGTACTTATAATAGAGAAACACAGGAAAATCTGGGAACCTATAGGAGAACGAGAACATACTAATACCTGTTACACCATCCCTGATAGCATGCCACACACGATGAAATAAAAATTCCCAAATTCCCATCCATTCTAACTCAAGACAAACTGAGGGTCCCAATCCTATAGTAATAATCCCAAATATCCACCAACTATGGGACACTTTTCTGTGAATTAACTACTAATGTAACAATCATTCTCATAAGTCCTCTTTGATATGATATGTTCCCATTTTATGTTCATTAAGTGGTATGCCACATCAAATCAAGAAACAAACCATATACACACAATCTATCATACATATCACAAAAACTGAAACCACCCCATCCACCACATGGGTGGTATCTTTCTATAAAAAACAATTATAATAGAAGGGAGGTCATATATCGAGGATGTAAGATCCTAAATTTTTCCATAAGGAATGTTCTACATACATTTCATCTTAATCTCTTTATTTTGATTAATTATGTGATTTCCCATGTCCTTAAAGAGGCTTAGGTGTTTACAGAAGGTTCCAGACACGACAAAAGAAAAAAGGGATTTTATGGGTAGGTTGCATAATCTATGCACAGTTAGTGCTAACCATGTGGAAAACCTTGGGAAACCATGCAGGAGTTCGGCTTTTGGATAGTGGCATCTGGAAATTTTGCGCATGGTTTGGAATACTGTATGACCCACAAACTTTTAAAAAATTACATGATTTGAACTCCACGGTTTTTATCATCACTATAATTTTCTTATTCCTCTTCCCTTCCAACCATATTAATGAAAAAATGGTCCATGTTCTTCCAATGATCTATATCATTTTATTATTGACTATTTTTAGTGTTGTTGGATTCAAATTGACGATCAGGGTGAGTCTAATCTCCTCATAATCCCTCTTTTCTAGTTTAGGTCTTGAATTTTAGGAGATTTCCTTCTGAATCTCTCAAACCACTCTTTTTTTGTTGAGATCTAGGTTGAGTATTTAAATCAGCATTGGATCAAAATCTGTGGCCTTGGTTGAGAGGACATTCATCAATGGATTCTAGGTAGGTTGTCTACAAGTTATATCTGTTGAGTTTTTTTGTAGATTTGTGCATGTATGGTTTTTATGTTTTTCCTAATTTGATGATTTCTTGGTTCTTTTGACATGAGGTGGTGTAATGGGTGTCTAAGTGGTTAATTGAACCCCTCTTGATCCCTATGGAGTGCAAGGGGGATGACTCAACCAAATTGGGCCCACCCATCGGGTGTGCTGATATTTCCTAATATAGAGTTAAATAAGTAAGTGTATGGTCATTGTGAAAGAATTTAGATCCCATGTTGAATATGTTATTATGAATAAATGATATGAATTTGGGGATTAGTAGTACACTTAGATTTGTTAATGGCCTAATAAGTTTTTATGTTGGCATGAAAAAGTGGTGAAATAGATTAATGTGAAAACTCTAGGTGACTAGATTATACTTGAATATGTATAGTGAGATAGGAATGGGAATGAGAAATGGGGATAATGGATTAAGTAAAAAAAATGATGAATGTGTAAATGAATTATAGAAATAATGTCAATTTCCCCTTTATTGATATTGTTGTGACATTGTAAATAATTTTGGCTACGGTTGATTGTGTTGAATGATAAATAAGCATGTGCACATGGATTGGTTGAGTGGGTTATATACTTGAGGTTCTACACCCATGGGTTGAGTTGGACTCAGGTTCTAGATCTTCACCATAATGCATAAGTTAGGGAAGGGGACATAGTGATATTTCCCTAATGGTTTCATTCCAATTAAATTGAGGCTTTGAGGTGAGGATTATGAGATTTTTATAATGTGTTGCCTAGTGAAATAGATATTGAATGTATTCCCATATGCATGAGATCATTGAACATGCCTAATCATTTGAACACATGACGGGGTAGAATAGATCAGGAAATTCTTACGTAGTGATCCTGTATTCAAAGGTAGAATAAGTAAAATGAACAAAGTCTAGAATGGCCCATTGGATTGTATATCCTTACTTGTTATCATTTATAACATTCTTTCACTATCAACATTGAAGGATATTTTTTATACACCATTGGTGGTGGCCCACTTAGTTATACTCACACCCAGTTCGGGATATCGTTCGGTACCCAAGCAGATTTCATGCTTGTAGGTTATGAAAAGGGAAAGGGAACTATAATAGGGAGTTGAGTCGGACATTGGACTTGTTGAGTGATGATATATACATGGTGTCTAGATGAATATTTTGATTATTCTATTTTCTATTTTTTGGGTTTTGTTCACTTTACATTGTAGAATGAAATGGATTATTCATTGTTTTTTATGATCGTACCAAGTTTTGGGACTTGTTTATTTATGAAAGTTATGGATCGTTATCTTTTTTTCATCTATTTCAATTATTATCTAGTTTGGGTTACTCTGGTATAGAGGGTATAGTCTCCCCACATGACCTATTGGACCGTATATGCTCTTTGGAAACCTCTTGAATATGGGTACATGTGCTTTATGTTATCTAATGACACGACTCAGGGCACCAAATTAGTAGATGCCGAGTCGGGGACATTACAATGTTTTATTACATGAGTTTTTTTTTCTCACATACTATTTGGGGATGGTAGACATGAGGTTAGGAATGTGTCGGGACTTGGTAATGAGCTCGGCTTTGGGAGTAGCTAACCCATGAATGATGGAAACCCCAAGTCACTCTGGGAGGGAATTATTTTTCTTATTGTGAATTGTTATATTTGAAATTATTTCAAAATCAGGTTATGCACTTGTTTCGTGATTTGACAGTTTAGTGATATTTCTCACGTGCATGGAAGTGTATAAGGTTGTGCATTCCTACATCATTATTGGAAAATATTTAGGAACATTTTATGCATCATGGTAGGTACACACATAGGATGGGTGTCTGTGACATAAAGTTTAGGATGCATATGTTTCCTTAAATGTAATTGAATTTTTCCAAATAAGATGGTGTGAATGGGTAAAAAAAGAGGTGAATATGTCAAATAGTAATTAGAAAATTTTTCTTGATAATGAATTAAAAGTGGATTAATCTTTTTTAAGAGTAATTGGGATAAAGAAATGGATTTGAATTCGGTAAAAGGTAAGGCTTGTGACGATGAAAATTAGGTATCCATATTATCTATGGCATTAGGAGTGTTGCCCAAAGGTAGGGATCCAATTGGGAGTCGCCTCATTTTGGTAGTGTGTAAAAACTAGTTTGGTTGTGATTGATGAGCCTACCTATATATTTTTACATTCATAAAAGATTCATTGTTCTGTTCTAAAGTTTATGTTTGGAATTTTGGAGAAATGCCACCTCAAAGATGTGCACCAGTTGGGAGACATGCGATGTAGATCAGAGCGCTCCTACAATTCCGAGAAAGAGAATATGGCAATCATAGGGGATAGGTATGATATGTTCCATGAGAACTATGCTCATTTTATAGAGATGATAGTGAGAGACCCAGGGTGTGTTGCACCGAGTATGTTTGAGTTTACCAAAGTGTTTCAACTACATCACCCTCTGACTTATACCAGAGTTGGTGGGCCCGAAGCAGTAGTGTTCTGGATAGAGTCCAACCAAATTATTCTTAAAAATATAGAGACTCCTTTTCAGAATAAGTTCAATTTAGAAGCCTATATACTGAGGGGTCACTCGAAGCGATGGTGGGTCATCATGGTTCAGACAGATAAAGATGAAGGATTGATGTGAATGTATTTTTAGGAGAAGTTCCTTGAGCACTTCTTCCCAGTATCCTTGAGGCAGCAGAAGGCATCTTATTTTAAAAGGTTAAATCAGGGGACAATGTTAGTGATGGACTATGCTAGTCATTTCACCAATTTTAGGTGCTTCATTCCGACATTGTTGGGATATGAGGATGTTGTAGCGAAACACTTCCAGGATGGACTGAGACGTGAGATCATATCTCTAGTGAATATATTTTTTCTGAAAAGGTTTTCTCAAGTTGGGGATATAGATTTTTTCTCATAGGGGAACCTGAAGGTAGATTCAGGTAGTGAACTTGTGGAGCTAGTTCAAAGAGAATGTGGTGTGGATTTTGATAGTAGGGAGGTCCACTTTGGATCCTTTCAGCAGGGTGGAAGTGAAAAGAGATGTTAGAAGAGTGGCGCACATTCTCATGGTGGCTACCAGGTCTTCTCTTATTAGTGTGGCAGGATGGGGAATAAGGATGAACACTGTCCCCAACCAACGGTTATGTATCAAACATGCAACAGTTTTGGCCATGTGTATAGGTTCTGTAGGAACCCGAGACAGTGAGGTAATGGTGGAGGTTAGAGGCAGATGCCGAGTGTAGGTAGGGGGTCGGTTACCCTATATCAGGATGGTAGTGGGAGCACCACGGGACATACTGGAAGGGACGGTGGACATGGAACTCTAGGGAAATGTTAACCTTACCCAAAGATTAGTGTAGTGTATGGTACTTAGGCTTGAGCCCATGGTAAAGGGGTAGGTAATATCACTTTAGTTTAGGCTACACCTAAATTTGGTGAGGTCGGACTGTCTACTATGCAAGGTATGATTCTTATATCTTATATGTTTTCTAGTTCTTAATTTGATACAAGTACGACACATTCCTTTATTTTATCTCAATTCATAGTAGTGTTGGGTCTGACGATGAAGAATTTTGGTGGGATAATTTCACTTAATACACCATTGGGAGTTTGAGTTAAGAACATCAGGCAATGTAAGGGTTGTCCTCTAGAGATTGGGGGTTATCGTTTCATGTGGGAACTGTTTGTTCTAGACATGTCATGTTTTGACCTATTTATGGGTATAGATTGGTTCATGTCACTTCAATCCCACATCATCTATTATAGATACTATGTATCATTCACATATCTTTATTGTAGCACTTATATCATTCATGGTGAGTGGGATACTCGAGCGAGCCGCATAGGATCATTACGTCAACCGTCGAGATAAAACATAGACCTAGTGGCATGCCTTATATTAGATAATCGGGAGAAAGGACAATCAGTCTCCTCATTTTTTAGGACCAATTTCATGATGTATTTTTTGAGGACTTCTCAAGGTTATGCCCAGAGGGAGATGTAGATTTCTTAGTAGAATCTTTTCCGGAGTGGATCCAGTTTCTATTCCACCTTATCTAATGGTGTAAGTAGAGATCTAGGAATTGAAGATTCGGTTAGTTGAATTCTAGAATCAGGGTTTTATATATCCTATTATATCACCTTGTAGATATCTTGTGCTGTTTACTAATAATTATAATGGATAACTAAGTCTATATGTCAATTATAAAAAGATGAACCATATGAAAGTTATGAACTGATACCCTCTTCAAAGAATTGATGACTTGTTTGATCAACTCAGTGGTGCCATGGTCTTTTCTAACAATGATTTGAGATCAAGAAACCATTAGTTAATGGTAATACCTTCTGACATACAACAAGTATCTTTCAAAAGAAGTTATGTGTTGTATTAATGTTTTTTATTATCGTTTGGTTTGACCAATTGACCATTGTGTTTATGGACATGATGGAACAGATATTCCACTCGTAGATGGATGAGTTTGTAGTTTTCTTCATTATTGACATCTTTGTTTACTCCATAACTCATGTAGATCATGCCAAACTTCTTGAAATAATTTCTAATACACTAAAAGTGCATAGTATTTACACCAATATATCAAAATTTCAGTTTTATATTTGTGGGGGCACTTTTTCGGACACATCTTTCAAGAATCATGTGTTTCGGTGGATGTAGAGAATGTATAGGCTATGCTGTCTTGGGAGTAACCTAAGAACGTCAATAATATTCATATTTTTTATGGTCTATAAAATTATTACTGGAGGGTTATTAAAAACTTATCTTAGTTGGAAACATTTCTTAGAGGTCTAACAAAGAAGGTGGTTAAGTTTTATTGGTCAGAGGCATGCGAGAATGAATTTCAAGAGCTGTAGAAGTGGTTGACTATCGCTCCAATTTTGATCCTACCCAATCCTGATAAAAGGTACACATTGTTCTACGTTGTATCTGGTGTGGGACATGTGGTAGTGTTGATGTAGGGTGACCAGGTTGATGCTTATGGTTCGAGATATTTTAGGCCACATGAGATAAATTACACAACACCTAACCTTGAACAAGCTGCGGTGATTCATGCCTTAAAGTGTTGTGGGAATTACTTGTTGGGAGAACATTTATGATATTTTCTGACCATAAATTTCTTAAATACATATTCTCTTAGTCAGAAAAACATCTTTGACAATAAATATTGGTTGAATACTTTCAATACTTTTATTTTGAGATGGTTTACCCACCAGAAAAATGGAATAGTGATGCTAATTCTCTGAGCTAGGAGACTCAGTATCAGGCGGTCCAATATTCATCATCAATGTAAGTATTGATAATTTTGTGGGATGAGATGCTCCTAGAATTACGATATGTGCTAGGGAAGATAAATCTTGCATCCAGAGTAGTTGAATATATGCTTTTGATCCAAATTAAGGAGAGCCAGTTGGAAAATACAGAGTGTTTATCTATGGAGTAAAGTCTTAAAGTTGAGGATTATACTTTTAGCTGGGTTTTGGGCGATGATGGTGTTTCTCCTGTTTATGACTGTGTTACGGTACTGGTAGGATTTTGTGAAGAGTTTATGCAAGAGTTCCACACATCTAATTGTACAGTAGGTCTGGGATTGACTAATATGTACCATGACCTCTGCAGGCAGTTTTGGTGGCCTAGAATAATGAAAGAAGTTACACGATTTGTGGAAAAGTTCCTTACCCATCAACATGTGAAGGTTGAGAACCAACATCTAAGTGGATTGTTGCATTCAACCCTGATTCCCAAGAGTAAATAGAATAATGTGATGATGTACTTCTTGGTTTCTCTACTTGGATACCTCAAAATATTGATGCAATTTGGGTGGTCGTGGATTGATTGAAAAATGAGGCTCATTTCTTAGAGATCAAGGAGACCTTTGAAGTTGATCAGCTAGGTGAGTCATATGTTTGAGAGTTAGTGTGGTTTCATGGTGTGCTAAGAACAATAGTTTTGGATCATGATCCATGTAACACCTCATGCTTTTGGCAGGGGTTACAAAAAGAACTTGGAACCCAGGTGTTGTTCAGAACTTCTTATCACCCACAGACAAACGTAAATCGGAACGAACGATTTAGGTGTTAGAGGACATGTTCAGAGCTTATGTTTTAGATTTTGGTGTCTCATAAGAGAAACACTTTCCTCTAGTTTAGTTTTCCTAAAAAATAATTTTTATTCTATAATTTAGATGTCCCCATTTGAGTCACTTTATGGGAGACTAGGTAGATATCTGCTGTGTTGGTTTAAGAAACAAGAGTCTTAGTGGTTGGGATTGAGTGTTCTGAGGGAAACATTTTATAATGTCAGTTTGATTAAAAACGTTTGGAAATAATGAATAATAGGAATAAGTCTTAGGTATATCAGTTTCATAGACCTCTAGAGTTCAAGGATGGTTATAGTTTGTTTCTTCGAGTGTTTCGATGATTAGTTCATCACCGAATTTGGAATCAGGGATTGTTGATCCTAGGTATGTTGGTCTAATTGATATATTGGAGATGATTGGGTTAGTGGATTACTGATTGGCTCTTGCACATCAGTGTAGTAGGATGCATGATCTGTTTACTATTTCATATAATTAGAAATATCACCTCGACAAATATCATGTTCTATATGATGATGATGTGGAGATGGATTATGATGTGTTCTTTAAGGAGCTTACAATTTGTGTTGTGGACCTTAGTGAGAATGTTTTGTGAATCAAGGTTGTGAATTTTTTCTATGTTTTGTGGCTATATGAAAAAGTGCAGGAGAAAAAATGGGAGGGAGAATCAAATATATGGGCCTCATGGCTTGAACTCTTTTTATAGAAACTCAGGGATACTAAGAACAGTGGCTCGAGGATGAGCTGTTTTAAGGTGGGGAGGTTCTAAGATCTTAGATTTATCTATAAACTTTTTTGTACATTCATTTCAGTTAAAGACCAATATTTTTGATAATTATGGGCTAATCCAAGCCCTAAAAGAGGCTCAGGGGTGTTCTGATGGTTTAGGAAAAGAAAAAGGAGAAAATGGGGTTTTCTTGGTAGGCCATACGATCTTCACATGATTTTTGCAAACCGTGAGGACAGCCTAGATAAACTATGTAGGAGGTGGGATTTTGGATAGTGTAATACACATGGTTTGCACATGGTTTGGAAAATCATGCAGGAAACCTTGTGTCCCTAGATATTTTAGATAATTAGAAAATTTTCTCTCTATGGATTTTATGGTCACTCAGGATTTTCCTCCTCCATCACCCTAGCATCCCTAGGAACGAACCAAAGGGACCACGATCTTCCATGGATCCATATCCTTCTTTTCATGATCCTTTGGAGTGTCTTTTGTTGTGAACAGAATATCTGGGTGGGTCTAATCTTCTCTTCCTCTCTCTTTTCCATTTTAGGCCTTTTATTTTCGGTGATTTCTATCTGAAGCTCTCAAACGTCTCTTTTTCAGTGAGATCTAGGTTTAGTCATTAAAGGGGTGTTGGATATAGATCTAAGTCCTTGGTTTATTGGGTGTTCATCAACAGATTCATGGTAGGTGATCTACATGTAATATCCCTTTAGTTTTATTAGATTAGTCCATGTAGGGGTTTTATTTATGGCCTCTTTTGATGATTTAATGGTGATTTTGACATGAGGTGGTGTAATGGGTGTCTAAGTGGTTAATTTAACCCCCCTTGATCCCCATGGGATGCAAAGAAGATGAATCAACAAAATTGGGGGGACCCATAGGGTGTGACGATATTTCAAAGAAATAGAGTTAGCTAAGTAATTGTAGGGTCATTGTGTGAGAACGTAGAGCCCATGATGAATATGATAATATGCGTAATGTATAGAAAATTGGGGTTTACTAGTACATTTAGGTTTGGTAATGGCCTAAGAATTTTTTGTTTTCCATTGAAAAGGGGATAAATGGATTAATGGGAAAATCCTAGGTGACTAGCTTATACTTGAATATTCTTTATAAGGACCCGACCTTAAACATTACATAATCTATAATTAAATTAATAATTCACATTGAGATTCATTTCTGGTTTATAGTTTTATAGAATTAGGAAATAACTATTACAATACATCTCAAAAATAACAAGTTAGACACTTCTAATCAGTTTCTATTTTTTCATAAAATAAAAACCCTTAAAAAAAGAGTCAAATCTAGTTCCATGTTTTAGACAACATTACATTTCCCTGATCCCATCTTTGACACTATTCATCATAAAGACCTGTGAAACACGTTTCAAAACACATGGTGAGCATTGAATTCTAGGTAAGGGTTATAAAATAAGGATAGAAAACATTATCCCCTCAATAAAAAAATCAATGAAACCATACTTTTCAATCAGAACATGCCTTGCAGATTCATAATATTAATGAATAACACACACAAATCATAAATCATAAAGGTAACTTATGGTATTTATAACATACTTACATTTTAGCAGTCAGATCTGTATATGGAGTCACATTTTGAATACCGATCATAGTATATTCCCTATATCTCTTAGGAGAAACATTAACGATTACATCTGTCACGTTACCCAATGCATTCGAGAGATATCTCGGGCTCACCCTCCCTAGGTTTATCACAGAGCCAGCCATATACGTAAACAATGAACAATAACCATAACATATTCATAACATATAATAGAATAACAATGTAAATATAACATTTCAACATTCCAATCACTATATATCAAATCAAGATATTGAAATAAACAATTTTTTTGCAAATCATTTTCAAAACCATTTAAACCAATTAATAAAGTGATTTTTGAATCAAAGAGCCCCATACCACATTAGTGGTTTTAAATGAATTATCATTTGAAATAAGTAATTTCCATATAAATAAATCCTAAAAACCATTTTGAAAACATGGACATTAATGAGAAATATTTATAAGAATAAATAATTAAAACATTTAAAATGATATTTTAGTTAAAGAGTTTTTAACAGAATGAGAGACCCTTGAATACAAATAATTGAGGAATAACATTTAATCAAAATTTTATAATATCATGAGAATAAATGGATTCATGATATAAGATGCCAATGTATAGTTTATTCACCACACAATAGTGAATTGATGCATAACAACAATGAAGTCTTAATGGAATCTAAATTGAGATGAAATCCCTTATCAAAACTGTATCTTTGATTAATGATAAATTAATTACATAATAATGTATGAAAAATAAGAATAAACTCAATATATGTGGATATTAAGTGTGGTAAAATAAAAGTTTATTCACACATATTCATAGAAATATATATTCAATAAGTAGATGTTTAACCCAGTGAATTGAAATTGGGTGAAGAAGTTCCCTTACAGATATTTGACAACCTAACGACGTCACATTAAAATTAAAAAAATGAATTGATGAGATAAAAAGGGTATCTAGTCACTTGGAAATAAAATTTACATATATTTGGATATATTACAACATATCCCAACATAATAATATGTAAATTAAAGGACATAACAAAAAGAAGTCTGTTAAACAAAGGACGGTGAAGGGTCCCCTTACCGATTTGGTAAGATACGAAACATACTAACCATGAAATAATGATAATTAAATGAAGATGTAAATCACCATAAATTAAATTATATTAAAAAAATTGTTCTATCATGGGTAGGAAGTACACCATAAAAAAGAAATTGTGACAAATATATCATGAATCTCACGGGAATAAAAAGTGAGATAAAACCCTTTACCTTGTTGTAATCAATCGAGTCGTATGAAAAAATGTTAATAACCACAAAATTAATAAAATAATACCATAAATATAAATATAATACTGATAATATATATATATATATATCAATTTTTTTGTACACAATACATCACATGAAATAAATAAGTACCGAACAATGGAAATCTCACGGAATTAAAAGTGAGATAATAAATCCCCTTAACTCGTGTCCGACTTGATTTTTTTGTTTCTTGTTCTTTCTGAATAATAAACATAATATAATTTATACTTGATTAAGAACCTTTTTCATGTTTAATATTTCTTTTATATCACTCATTACCATGCTATAAACATTATGTAATCGTTTAAGTTAATAATGGTTGTTTTTTCGATATTTGGTACTTGAGTAAAAAATGAACACCTTATAATTACAAGTTGTACATAGGGTCAAAATTCCATTATCTCCAGGATGATATGAATTATTTAAATATCATATATATAAGATATATCCAGTATATATATGTATTTATAATATTATTTAACATTTATAGGTTTGAAATGAAATGAACCATTCATGGAGACAATAAGTTGTACGTATGCATGAATGCTACTTTCATTTCAATTTATTATTTTAATTGAATGAAAAAATAATGATTAATAGTTATATTATAATTAATTTATAATATCATATATAATTTCAATAACATCATCCTTTATACTTCCCACCTATGGTATTAACGAGTCATATCATTTTGTGAGGCGTTAGTTTTCCATCCACAGAAACAATATGTTCTTTACCCATTAGATGGAGGTGTGTGTAACAGTAGTTCAAATAATCCTAATAACAACATACTAGTATGTTGAGGATAATTTTTTTCCATTAAATAAAGGAGTAAAAAGAGTTCAGGGGCTTGTAGAAGTTAAATGAAACAAAAGAATGTAAGAAAAGACATTACCTTTAAATCGGGTAACTCACTTTGGTTTGAACCAGAAGAATTTATCGAAGTGCCTTATAATTAATGTAAGGCTTATAGGTGTAAAATATGGATATAAGGAGATTAATTGGGTATTTTTTGATTGATACAAGGGGCTTGATAAGTGTAAGGAATGGGTTAGAGGTGAGAACTTTTTATAAGGGGGGCGGAGGGCTCTTTATGAAGGTGTGAAAATATAATTTTATTATATAATGATATTCGGTTTCTAAAGGACCAAAACTAATTAAAGTAGATGATAAGATGAATAACCATCTAAATAAAATAATCCAATAATAAATGGACTGGGTTTTGATATTATTTTAATTTTTAAAATATTATTTATTTAAATTATTTATTAATAAGGTAAACACTACATCATTATTAGGTTACCAATAATTTAATATATTTACTATTTAAAAATTATAAGAAAATACCATGATGTAGAAAATAATTTTAGTTTTCCAAATAATATTTATATACTAAATTATAAGTTATATAACATTATTGAAAAATTAATTTACTAAAAGATATTGGTTTATGTCATTATTGTCTTTACTTTAAGTTAATTAAAATAAGGTGTCATTATCACTCCCAAGCGGACCATGGGGTCCCAAAATCAACCCAAGGACGCTCATGGTTGTATTTGTATCAAAAAATATAACACATGTTAGGGAAAGTTTATATTAATATAGTAATATTTGTTTACTGATATTTACCAGATTTACCTTTTAACCATGGCAAATAAAATATTTACTAAAGTAAATATTCATAATGTCTAAAAATAAAAGTTACCTACAAACACAATTTGGACCTCATGATTCCAAATATGGATTCCATTTTTTCAAATTCAAAACAAAAAAGTTGAATAAATTATTTTAAAATTAATTACTACTATTAAAACAAAAGGGGTGTTTTTAAGAAAAAATAACTATCAAAAGATTGACAGTTTTTTATGACCAATTTCAAAGTGAAATTAATTCCAATAACCAAAATTGTATTAAGTGGAAATAATAATATCTAATTACACTTTCAAACTAATTAAAAAGATAATCAATCCATATAAATAAATCTGATTAAAAGGCAGTTTTGAGTTAAAAATAGTATTTTTAAATATTCATCAATAATTTAATTTTACCAGAAAAATACAAAAATATTACCCAAAGTAAAATTTGATGTCCCGATTCTAAAGAAAAATTTTATTTGGTCAAATAGAACATATAAAAGTTAAAAAATCTATATTTAAAGAGGGTTTTCCATCAAAAGGTGTTAAATCATCCTTTTAAAGAATATTATAGTAGTTATGATTTACATTAGATTTTATCATATTTTAATCCTCTAAAATTTGTTGGATAAATGTAAAAACATTTGGAAACATGTATATTCAAATTGTCATTAGTTATGTCTATACCCTCCATTACAATGGCTAGGCATTAACTACCATTTAAAATATTATTATATTATTATTTTTCAGTATGAACCAACATTTTGTGCACAATAAGATTTCAATGAAAATAATTGTTGCGTATCGGGTATGCCATCAAACATAGCATCCCCTTTCATGTAAAATTAATATTTTAAAAATATTAATAATTATGAAAAAGTTATATTTTTTATTTACCTGGGCTGTTACATGCTTAGTGAGGTAGGAATGGGAGTGAGAAATGGGGAAAATGGTTAGTAAAATAAATGAAGAATGTATTATTGGATTAAGGAAATAATTTTAATTTCCAATTTATTTATTTTGTTTTGATGTTGTAAATGATGTTGCAAATTGTTGATTATGGTGAATGGTAAATAATAATGTGAACAAGGCTTGCTTGATGGGGGAATCGACATGAGGTTCTATGCCCAATGGTTGAGTGGGACTGAGGTTCAAGCCCCACCCCTTAATGCATGTGTCAGGGAAGGGTATAGAGTTTAATTCCCCTAGTGGTTTATTCCCCCAAGAATAAAAATTTGAGGTGAGGATTATGAGATTTTTATAAAGTGATGCCAAAGGGAAATAAAGATTGATTGTATTTCCTATGCTTGAGAACATTGAACATGCATAATCCATTAAACACATGAGCAAGGTAGATTAGATCAAGAAATTCCTAGGACGTGAACCCAGATTCAATGGTAGTGTATGTTAAATGAACATAGTCTAAAATGGACCAATAAACTGTTTATACATACTTTTAATAATTTATCACATGCACGCACTATATTCCATGCTTGATATTTTGTGGACATTGTTGGTGGTGGCCTACTGAGTCATTCTCACACCCTAATCAGGCCGTTGTTGAGAACCCGAGCTGATTTCATGCTTGCAGTTTAGGATAAGGGAAAGGGTCCTATTTTAGGGTGTTGAGTTGGACATGGGACATGTTGGGTGAGGTTATAAATTTAGAGTACAAATTTTTTTGGGGATTATAATATTTTTTTTAATTTTGGTTTTTTTTTCACATGATGTTGTATCATGGCATGGCACATTTATTAATTTTTAAGAATGTCCCCAATTTTGGGACTTTGTAATTTTTTCATTTTATGGACTGTTCACTTTGTTTCGACTATTTCAATTTTTATCTAGTCTTTCTTAATATTTTATTGAGGGTATAGTCTCCCCATGCGACCTATTAGACCCTCACTAGTAGTTGAAAACCTTTATCTTATAGGGAGATGCACTTGAGGTCATGTAGAAACAGGGCTCAAGGAACCATATTAGTGGCTCCCAGGTTATGTACATTTCAGGGGGACACTTCCATTATAATTTCTACTAATATGGAAAGTGACCCACCCCTAAGAGGGTTTTCCAAATAATACTATTTTATAAATGACACCTGTCACGAACCAAATCTGGTCACCGCCAAAACCGGCACCAAAACCAGCCTGTGACATGACCCGAGGAGCGTTCCTGATCCCCACGGGCTGGCACAAGTGCCCGGGTGTCATATCATGATGATTGGGAACGATTTACCTGATTTTATAAACATTAAACAACAAACAAACTCAATAGAACAAATCTGGATTTTTTTACTAAAACCCTCTTTTACAAAATTTCAGAACTGAAATACATAAGTTAAAACTATGTTTAAAGAACATAACAATGGTACATAACAAAATAAAGACATCCCAAGAACCTCCACAAGGAAAGAGGCACCACCCTCAAGCTATCTCCACGACACTGTATCCCAATGGACAACTAAAAACCTGAATCAATGGCATAAATCCTGTACCCAAACCTGTGACATAAAAGAAGAAAATCTACTTACACCCAAAGGTGTAAGTAGGGTGTGAGAGAAAGCCCAGTAGGATACCACCACTAATAGATTCCATGTGATAAACATTTAATGGTGAAAAGCATGCAAGTTTTCAAAGTCATGAGATGCTAGTTAAAATTTCTAAAAGATGCAACATTAAATAAAAACAGTTTTCAAGTGGGATAATTTAAAGAATAAAAACATTTCAAATAAATACCATATCTACTGAATTTTCCAGCCTCTCATACCGTATAGCGACGGTAAGAACAAAGTATCCAGTGAGCACAATAAATGGGAAATAACCCCTAGGCACTAGCTAGCTGTGGGTCCCAGGTACCTCGTATCTCGGTGAGAGTAACCATCACAAATATCCATTCTCGTGCACGAGCCACTAGTAGGGAACATACCCATAACCTAGTGGTCCCCAATCATCATCATCATATTTTAGTTAGAGTTGTAAGCGTCAATCTTGCTAAGTGAAACTGAGGCCAAACCCCACGGATTCACTGGCATACTAGTACACGTCCACCCACCTAGATACCCGGGTTTTCCCTTTGTGCTCAAACAAGTTCAGCAATCCAAGAAGTATAGTTTTCACATGAAAATATCACTTCCACATCACAAATTAACCAAACAGCCCCATGTACATCATGCAAGTCAAAAATTCCACTTTTCATTCAAATGCATTTTGAAATCAAACTCACTCCAAATTGCCTACAACACTTTTCAAATTTCTTTAACACTTCCACAAATCCATTAAAAAATGTTATAAAACCATTACAAGATATTCAACTCACATAACAGCCCACACACATGTCACACAATACCCTTCTCACCTTCACAATTCATTTTATAAATAAACTCACATGAAATATCCCACACCCGTGTTTCGCACACAAAACACAATTTAGTAAAACATTTCGACAATTTATAAAAAAAATTATAAAAATGTTTAACATCTCAAATCACCACTTTAACATTCAAAAACCCACATTAGGTGAACACACTCACCCAAACAGTACATATACACCCTTTCCCAACTTTGTTTAACCAAATAAAACATTGGCAATTTTTATAAAACAAACCCAAGAGGTATAACCATTGTTTGCACACTAAACCCATTTCAAAACCCTCATTTAAAAGTAAAATCATACCAATACCAATACAAAACAGAATTTTTCATCCCTAAAAAAATTATTAAACCACCCCCAAATGTTATAAAAATACATCAAATAATACCACAAAGATACACATGAAAAACACACGTTTTCATAAATCACCTTCAAGAAGTACGACATGTTTTTACTCCTTAAACTCATTAAAAAAAACATACTTTCAAGGCCAAAATGAAAATAATGAATTAAAAAACCATAATTGGCATCCCCTTTCAAGACTAATAAATCATTTCATATGTTATAAACTAAACCCAAACATTACCCCAAGAGTCACACATGAAAAGTGCCCAATTTCAAGCTATAATGCAACTAAACATTAAATGTTCAACAAAATCCATAAAAACTGTTTTCACAGCACATAAAACAGATTATAAACATGCTAAATTAATAATCCATGCAAGCTAACTCATCATAAAATGGCTACACATGGAATCACCTACCTTTTGAGTCGAAATCCTCAAAACTTGGTGCGAAACCTTAAGCGCACCACCGCCGCACCAAAAGAAATATAAATCCATACCTAGACCACCAAAAATTGACCCAAAAGATACCAAATCAGACCTTAGGATCTAACCCTAACTTCTGGACATTTTAGAACATAATGAAAGAGGAAGGAAACCCTAAGGAGAATGAAAAATTGAAGAGAGAAACACTTACTCAAAACAATCATGAATAAAACGACCCACAATCCACCAGATTCAGAATCTAAAAACATCCAACCATTCAAGGGATGTTCGAACAAGGATTATTAGACCATTTAGGAATTTGAATGGGAAAAAAAGAGTGATAATTGAAGGATTTATGAAGGAAACAAATTACCTTTTTTAATCTGCCCGAAATGTGAGTGCTTCAGAAGTTTCGACCTAAACGGAGATGCAAATGAGCTTCAAAGAGGGTGGGAGGATATGGGACGCGCGGCTGGGTTCAAGGGGAGTGTTTTGGGCTTGGAATCACCGAAACATCCTTAATATTGGATAAGTTATTAAGTAAACAAAATTTATTTTGAAAACTGAAATTGGGCTTTCGGGCAGGCCCAATCCCTTAAATAAAAACCCATACACATCATGTTTATGGTTTTATAAAGGCTCCAAACTACAATGGTGGTGTTTCTATATCAGGGTAGACCATTTAGGAACTTGAATGGGTGAAAAATATTAAAAATTGAAAAAGTTATAAAAGAAACAAAATTTATTTTTAAATCTGGAATTTGGCTCACGGTTTGGCCCAATTCATGAAAACTCACCCAATCCACCATAAAAGCTTGACAAACCCCAAAAACAAATCATAAATGAAAATTAAATGAAATACAACTTTAAAATAAGTCATGTATGTGACAACACTAAATAGGTCATACAATTCTTTCACATAGAAAATCTATCCTGAAAATGTAAACTTGAGACACTTTCATGCCAAAACAACTTATAAATCCATTTGAGAATAAAAAATATCCATTTCTCTATCACAAATTCATTTATCACAACCAAACCCTTTTTTTAAAATTCAAAAACCACTTGAAAATGCCAATTGGGAAATTTAACAAACTCGTGTTTTGAAAAACCCATCAAATATATATCACACATAGCAAACGACCCTGAAAAACAATTTTGTTACATGGAATAATAATTCTAAGCATGAAACATAACTATATAATGATTAACAGAGGTGAAAAAAAAACAAATTAATGAAATCATAACTTTAAAGAAGAGTTGAAGAGGGATATTACCTTGTATGATGAAGACCTTCTGGAAACCAGTGCCAAAATCAATCACACCTCAAACCCACCCAAGGGATCCTAGATCCGAACCCAAGGATCCCTAAAAATAAAAATTCCCAAAAAAATGAGCAACCCTAGATAATATATTCATACAACATGGCCACTAGGGTAATGTTAGATTATGAAAATAAAATGAGTAGAATATTTAAGCACTAACCTTATGATTCAGGTGATGAATGAAAAGGAAATAACCATGAATCCAATACGGAAGGGATTGGAAGTGCCAAAAAACCACCATGGGTGGCATCCATGTCTTATGGTTTGAATGTGTGTTTAAGGGAATAAAAAATATCTAAATAGGATTAGAAAATCCCAAAATTCTTTTTCTTGAGTGGGTTGAATGGTTCACTCACATGGTTTCAAAAAATATGGGAAAACCCTAAAATATTCCCATGTCTAGTACTTGATAGGGTTGAAACATAGGTTGCATTTGTTGTTAAACTATGAGACCCCCTAAAAACTTATTTCTGGGATAAAAAAACGTTTCTTCTTAACTATGAGACGTGGAAAAATTCCCCATAAATCACCATTTTCACCCCAAAACTCATCTAACTCAATGTGATAACCCAAACAAAAACATATCCTATAAAAAGTCCTAATAGGAGTGTAACAAAGTCATTTTTATAGCCACATCCTCCTCACACCTTTCATAATAACCATGAATAGGTCTAAACAGAAGCCCCCTAAACCTCCAAAACATATAATTTATGTCTGGAACAACTGAAACTTGGGTGAAAACCTAGGATCCAATCAATAGTCCATAACAAAACACAATGTTAAAAATTTGGGTCTAACACTGAGGGTCTTATATATGATGTGGGGAAATTATATATTTCTTATGAAAATGTTAGCAAGCCTTATCTCCCAAAAAAAATATACAACTCATATTTTCTCAAATAATTAATATCAATGACTCCAATAATTGAGTTATTAATAATGAGAGCATAAATTCAATATTTAGATAATTATCATTAAAAACATCTGAATATATGCTGATAAAAGACAATAATAAATCAATAAAAAACATAAAATATTTTTAAGAAAACTTCCATGACTGGTTTTCAAATAATAATAATAAAATTATTGAAAATTTCATTCAATTGAGTCTGTTCGAATAATTAATTATCAATAAAGATCTCAATATTAACAAAATAATGACTGATAATTTCATATAATCAATGTTTGTGTGATTATCTAATGTTTATTATAAGTATAATTCATAAGGACATGGTATTATAATACCATAGTTTAATGAATAATGTTAATTGAGTGTTTTCCAGAATGTTGAATTTTAATACAATACATTTATCATGGTTTCATACCCCATATATTGTCATATTTGCTGATATTAGTATTGAGTAAAATCCCTAGGAATATTTCAAATTCTCCATGGTTACATAATTTTGTGACGTATACCATCATTATTCATATCAAACTAGTATTTACTATCAAAAAGTGAAAATTTTAATATAATTTTTTATCATTTAATTAATATAAACCCCTGATGTTTAAATTAAATACTACATAAAATTTGCTGACTAAATGAATTTGTGGTATGTTTTATCACATTTAACATATCTTATCCTGAATTATAATTCATGAAATATATGATAAAATAGTATATTACTTATATTGAAATTTTTATGTCTCATTGTGACATATATTACACACTTGTTTATTTCTCTAAGTCATATACTAATTGCATACCATGTAACAAAATGATGATGACATACTTCAAATAATTATCACCCTTTCACTAAATACATGCATGAATCATTCATAATATTCATTATATGGAATTATATAGAACATCGTTAAAAACCATATCCAAAAATATTATTGATATACTAAAACAAATCAGATAATATATCAAATAAAATTTTTATATTCATAAAAAAACGTTTTTAACCCAATATCTTGATTCACACAAATTGTTTTGTCATCATTTATTCCTTATATCATTAATAATGATTATGAATTCTGAATTGACAAAAAAAACATCTAATATATTTTAGTAAATAAATATTCCTACTAAATAATTAATGGCATATGTTGTGAGCTCTATCTAACACTATTTTCCTAGTACCAACATATTATTGATTCCTCTAATACATCAATCATAATATTATAATAACTTTTATGAAGTAATATAGTGAAACCACTAAATATTGGAAATTCAAATATCACATTGGAAAAATAATTTTTCCATAATTATCAAAAAAAATTGATCAGGATATACAGATACCTAACATTTCCTTAATCAATATTTATATATCATTCCTTTTTTGATTAAATTGATAAGTATTTCACATATCACTCAACAAGTTAATGATATTTAATTCATAAATAATTATCATTATGGACTTAGATTTAATATTTTACACACATAAAAATATATATTCCTTACCAATAAAATCAAACCCTTTAATCCAAAGCACACAAAAAGACTATTATTTTTTCTTTTCTATACATATGAACCATCAATGGTATCAATGTAAGATAGATCACCTATAAGTTAATTTTTTATCCTCTCTTATTGTGGAATGATATTAAAAAAATAAAAATAAATAATAATGAAACAATGTATTTAATTTTATATTGTAATCTCATGAAATTACATCTAGAATATAAGTATTAATTGTATTTCATGAGTGAACTACATATATATATATAAGAAAATATTTTTTGATCATTAATAGTCACCCAAAGATATTTAATTGAATTATAATAATATAAAATTAATGTAATTGGTGTAAAAAATTTATTGGGTAAATTTTCATTCAAAAATGTAATTTAATATTATTTAGATTAATGAGTTCAAATAGAAATTTAATTATTTGACATGAAGTTTTTTTGTTCACAATGGTGTTTTTGAATATATTAATTTTTTAATATATAAGTTTTATTCATATAATATCTATTTACATAGTAATATAAAACGACATTAGGTTTTCATGTGTTTTTTATTAGTAAACATTTTAATTAATAATGAAACACTTTCTATATCAAAATGAACCTACTCGATATTGTGTCGGAAGTAAATGATTGGAAAAAACCAATCAAAAAAATGAAAGATACATTCCAAACCATAAATATGGTAAAATAGAATTTGATTTTCCAAACCACTTTGGAAATATAGAATATAGTCTAGAACAAATAATACTATGAACCCAAATAAAAAAAATAAAATGAAATATTTAGAAGAAATTCCCATACTAGAAAATAGGTGTCAAAAAATAAGAGAACACAAAATTGAAAAACCCAACACATAGAATTACGTGATTTATATACAATCTTTATCTATTTGGGATCAAAGTGAAATATATTAATTAAGTAAAGAACCAAAAAATTAATTGACAGGTCATCCATGAACTTATCCATAACATCTGTGGTAAATGGTACATATTGTAGAATACAACGTAAAAATGGATGTTTACCTAAACAAAACATCCCTGAATAATTTTGGTAACCAATTTATTTAGGATGTATGCCATTGGGAACATATTTCATTTAGTTCTCTTTTGAATGTTAACCTCACCCACTTCTAATAGATTTTATATAAAAATAGGCAAGAAGTACTATAGGTCACACTATTTTATGATCTCCATGGTTTTATCTCACTCAATCTATGTCACTACTGGGTTCCAAGTTATTAAAATTTTTAAACATTTGATATTTGGTAAGATTTGATAACTCCGAATTAATCCTTTTATATTTATTACCTCAGTGAAACCTCCCAAAACAAGTCTTATATCTTTCATAATTTCTCAATAATTAAGATTCATCATCCACATCATATTACTCATATATATGATTTTTTAGTCATTCATATACTTCATCAATAAGAATATGTTCTCATGATTAATTCCCCAAGCCATATAAAAATTGATGTCATCTCTAGAACATAACATCTTATTTCACTTCAACTATAATTAGATGTCAATGCATCCATGATATGGAAATTCTAATGGGATTTATCTTCATTTATAAGGGTTATTTATTGTGATTATAAATGTTGAATTTTCTATATTGAAAAATATAACAAGAAATAACAAGTATCAAATAGAAAACATATACATCCCCCACATGGGAATTTTTTTTAACATGATTACCCAATGAATTTTCCAAATAAATAAATTCTTCAAGGACTCTATAATGGATAATTGGAAATATATTATAGATATTATATAATATATATTTCACAATACCATCACTATGGTCATACACCATGACAATGATCATATAATCTACAATATGGGAAAAATTAATAACACTATAATTTTATGTAATGTGATAACTCCTTATGTTGTCCATGAAACAGAATAATTTATCAACTAAAAATTCAATAAACACAATCACACATATAATTCAATGGATTTTATAAATTTATTCATTATATAAAAAATTTACAATACATATAAACTTTTTATATCATATTTTTTTCATATCCTTAATTATCCTATGAAATCACTGATATTTGCATAAAAAATTTGTCCATCATTTGGAATAGAAAAATATACATCCATAATATAGTACATAACATATGGAATCATCATAATAGTCATACTTCCACTGAAATAATCAATATAATATTTGGTCACTATTTAATGATGAATCCAAGGATTTTGTTATACAATTTCTACAAAGTTCTTATCATTTATATTTAAATCATTATATGGATTTATATCACTATAGAATACAATTTTGAACTCTTGTAAACATGTTTATGTTTTTCAAAGAATTTGAATCAATATATCCACCAATACATCTCAATAATTATTCCCTCAATAAAATTATCGATGTATCACTCCAAAAATTATTGATATGGTGATATATTAAAAATTAGAAACATCTAAGAGGGAGAGGATCACAATCTAATAAAACAAGAACTACATCAAAAACATCCTTCAAAAATGGAATTGAGTTATTCCTTTTGTAAATATGATAAGAAACATTTTTATATAATTACCAAAAAAATATTAAACTGATTTA
Organism: Viscum album; assembly: GCA_963277665.1. Classification (NCBI taxonomy): domain Eukaryota; kingdom Viridiplantae; phylum Streptophyta; class Magnoliopsida; order Santalales; family Viscaceae; genus Viscum; species Viscum album. Next base: position 1,648,029,297 of record OY728145.1, read on the forward strand.
TCTATGTCATTACACATGGAACAAATATTAGGAGTAATTTCAAAATTTTACATTTTTATGGGGACACCACAATACTAAATAATTCTCACTAAAGATATGAAAATTTATCTATGAAAATATTTTTTTATTCTTTCTCAACCATATCAAACTATATTACCCTCAACAATATTATTTATAGTCAATTATTCATCAAAAATCTCAAAAAAACACAGACAATAATATTTCAATAATAGTCTTCAATCCACTATATTTTTTCATATGATTAACATTATTAAAATACCTTAGACCTTTTTATTCTTAATTAAAGCACCCACAGAACAAGTGTTGTGTTATTAATGATGGTGTAAATTATTATGAAATTATATGTGAATGGACTGGATATGGTCCAAAATAATTCATATATTATATCACATGCATCTAATTATCGTGTGTCTTATATTTAGAATTAAACTACACCTTTCAAAGGTATTGAATTAAACTACCAAGATTATGGTACTCTATATGAAAAAAAAATTATAATCCTTGTAATTAGAATCATCCGCCTCTACTCAACCTAGTGACTATAATTCTTATAACATAAATCCCTCAAACATGATAGTTTTATTACACATGTTTCTCTAATGAAAAACACATTAAGACACAATATTACATCATTTTATATGACACAATAGTTGATCAACTCGGTGAATTTATAAATTCCTAAAGTACATCTATAAATAATTCTGATGAACCAACTAGAAAATAGAAAAACCAATTCCATAACTATGAATATATATTTCTATATTGAATCCATAGAGTAAAAAAATAAAAAAATGAATTTTGAAACACAGTATAAAAATATTCACTCCCCATTATCCCCAAGATTCATTAGTCCTCTAGAAAAAAATTCAACTACCTTATAACATTCGATCATTGATGTTTTTCTTCCACCATTGCTATAAAATTATAACATTATAAAATTTCATTTATCATCTCACATTGAACCATTCTATTAATTATCATTAATATTATTGACAATGACCATAAAATATTTAATATCAATTCCCTTTAGATACATAATATAAAACAGTATTATAGCTAACTGATTGAGCCAATCCATTCTCTAAGAAACCTCTAAATTGTCTCAATTTCAATAATACTGATTATAACCTATTACAATTATATCTAGTAAAAACAATGTACTCCAAATAAATACTAAACGAGTAATGGGTTAATGATGGTTTGTTCAAGGACCTTAGAATCTCTAATTAAGATTAATAACATATAACCATAGTTCTTCAAAAACATAGAAAATCACTCATTCATTGAGACACTTTTCTAATACAACATGAATTGTTTTAAAAATTTATTTTAGATGTATCTTTGAAGATTAGAAATGAATATGAGTTCAAGATGATAATTTTTTATGATTTATCATGAATTGAAACAATGTTTTTATTTCCCTATTTCGTCTCTGTCAGGTATGTTCAAATATTATCTTTAAGATTATTATTTAATTTGGTTAGTTTTTATGACCATGAAATTGGGAGGAACCCTATAATTTTGAATTATAGAATTTTATGAAATTTTAAACATAAAAAACAATACTTTCTTCTACTTTGTTTGAAATGTCATGTTGTGTAAGTGAATTACACACCATGTAATGGGTGTTGGGAAGAATATTTTAACTCGATACACTTATTTAATGGTTTCCATGTCATGTAAATGGTAAATGTAGTGTATATATAAAATTATGATTTCTAATTAAAAGGCAATGGGGTTTTCAACGTATATGGACCACAAAGGTTAAATGATGTGTAAATAGGTTGAAACCTAGGAAAATGTCCTAGTGGTTTTTTTAAATGCACAATACATGTGATATGTTTCAATTATTATCATTTAATCCTTTCATTATTGATCAATAGAGACCACTATCCATTTATGGGAGAATCATTTCCCTGGTCAATTTGTTTAGTGATTGATAACTATTGTGTTTAGATTGTTTCTCATTGGATAACTATTCCTTCAGGATCTTCATTGGGTTTGGTTGTGAATTCTATTTTTCAATAGTATTATAATTGGATATTTTTTCTATTGATCTTTTTTCATCTCTTGTGGTGGATTTTCTTCCGAAGTAATATCTTCTGGTTTCCAATCCATGTTATAAATGGTAGTTTGTTTCTTTACATCCATGAGGTAGGTTGATATATGATCATTTTAATTTCATGAATTTTGTATTGTTCTTATTGATTCAATGAAATTTGAAATGAAATTCCATGTGTTTATTTTGAAAAAGTAATGAGGTCATGTCTTAAATGGGGTTTTTATTTGAAAATGGAATTTTTGTGATTTGGAAGAAAAATGGATATTCAAAAACTAAAGGAGATTTTCCTTGCTATGAAACAGTTCTATAAAAATGAGAGAATGGTTTAAAAAATAAAAATAGAAAAAAATTGAATTGAAGGAAACTTTAGAGGATCAATACTGAGGCACTGGTATCCTTAGTGTGTGAGACACCACTTTGTGGTAAAATATTGTTTATCAATGTACACCGGTATGAATCAATATTACATCAATACAACATTTTTCATTTTTATCCTCCAGCATCTCCACTATATATCTTCCCATAGGATAGATCCCAACTATAAGGTGTATTGTTTTTTCATATTTTTTATCTAATTATAGAATATTTCATGGATGTATGATCAAATTTATATTTATATTACATAATGTTTACCTTAATTTTTTAATGCCTCAAATGTATCTATAAATAGAAAACATGATATTTAATTTGTGGAAAGCAAAATGTCTATTTGAGAAATATTTTCAAATTATTTTATTTATAAAAAAACTTGTTAAAATAGTTTTTTTTAATGATAGTTCATCGGCCCTCAGGATATTATATCATTTATTGATTCATTAGTGGTTTTATAATGAGATCTATTTCTCACACCCTACATCAACAATTGGGCATCTATTATATCACAACCCCTTTCCCACATGGTTTATGCCTCCTGGGATGGAAATTCCTGAAGGGAGATAGTGACCCCCAAGTCCTTCCACTAGAAGGCCCCAGGTTTTAAAATAGCACCAAAGGTATAATAAACACAGAAATGGGAGGCATTACCCTCTAAGAGAACACCTTCGAAAGAGAGAGATATAAAAAATACACCAAACAACTCAAACTGAAACTTTAATATAAAATAAATCCTATGTAAAAATATTTAATGTCATGAAAAAAATTCTACAACTAAAAGAGAAAACTGCATATACCAAAAGAATGTAAACATAATAGAAACCCCAATGCCCGAAGAGCTACAGAAACACAAAGCTATTATTGACCAGAGTGATCTCCAACCTTCTCCAAGTGGCCTAAAAAATTATATATACATTGGATGATTATAACAGTATACTCAATATGATCCTCCCTGGAGCCTCTAATGAAAAAGTAAAGAAAGAAAGTCCAGCACAGTGAACAACATGTGAAACTAACTCATCACCAAAATAGGTATACTAGGTTCCCAGCCTCACCATGGAAACACTCACCATGTATCACATACAAGAGTATATAATATAATAAATAATATCAAGGTTACCCAGCTACTACTTCCATACTGGTTTGCTTCTTTTCCCCAATGTCGAGTATCCTAAGTGTCTCTCTCCAAAAAAGGATTTCCTATAGACACCTGTTCAAAGCCCCACTAGATGCACCTGATGAAATACAACCACCACGTCCACGCAACAAAAGTAACTTGGTATATTATAGGATCCCCCACATCTTAGATAACATGAATCGTAGATCATGTATTCAACCTCAATCAATTATAAATCATACACCAAGCAGGGATCTTCAATTCATTACAACCTATACATGATACACATATTGTAGTCCATATGAAAACTATATACTGAATATATGTGTGTGAATAACCACAATCCATTACATCCCTCTGAACACATATATGGGGAAAACTAACAATTTTGCCTACCAACCAAAGTAACTACCAAGATAAGAGAACAGAGCCAATGGGGGTAGTCAACTATCAATCCTCCCACTAAAATGTTCAGAAAAACACCCCCAGGGCTCAGAATCTCTATGGTGTCAGTTTCCCTAACTGACGGGGTGGGGTATTGTATATAAAAAATTAATGTGCATAATATAATACAGCTCACAACCACACTATGGGAATAACATATCCTTAGAGTCAACTGCAGTTGGCATCTCTCAGACTCCCAGATTCCACTTCTAATACAAGGAATCCTTTAATCACACAACCATTTTCAAGGATAAATTACATTTCATAATTCAATTTTTATCAGTTTTTATTTAATTTAATTAATACATTGAATATTATATAACCATTAAAAATTCTGCATTATATTTCATTAGCATCACCCCCAAAGAAAACTGTTCCTTTAAAATGTGACCTCAACATTGCACCCCGAGAAACACAAACCCCATGGGTTATTTACCATTAATTCAATCATTTATTAACATCCTTATTAAATTATCATATTCCTAGGCATTCTAGAAAAAAACATTCTAAGCTACTAACCACATGGGGCTGAACACGAAGAGTATATGGACTACTTGTTGAATCTTTTCCACCTATAGAAAGAGCATAGAACCATATTCCCTAGAGAAGATAAACACAAAAATCATGTAGAATTCCCCACACTTCTACACCCCTTTCAGAAGGAGGGTGAGCTCGAACATCTTCCTTGAGTAGTGGGGAATGTAAATAATATAAACAACCGACATGGTTAATCAAGCATACAAACATTCACATCCAACCTGTTTCATCATCTCTGATGTCCTCCATGACACCCATATACATATACCGATGCATCTCACCACTATAGGCATCAAATGCTGCCACAATCAATGGGCCTCCTTTTCCCCACATATCACAATAGTTTTCCAGGCTCACATCACAGAATAAGAAACAGTAAAGACAACATCATGTAGACTGGGCTCTTGGAACTTAAAAAACTAATAGGGTAACTCAGAACCCTATGAGGAATTATAATTGATCAAACAACTAGTTCATTATTCCATCTTGAATTCGGAAATTTATTATTCATAGGTTCTAATTACATGAATCCTAAATCGTAATATAACAAAAATAATTAAACTTTCTTACAACATCAATTCAATTAACATAAAATTAAAATAATAAAGAACCAAATTCATTTACATGCATATTTATATTTGACAATTAATTTAGATTTAATCCAGGTCTATTTTCTTTACCAATTTCCATCCAGAATGAAATGTTAAACAATGAAAGAATAGATATCTAACTATCTAGAAAAACAAGAGGCAATAAAATATGATCAATATCAATTTATTTATCCCATTCAAATATTTATTATGTAAATTAAATTGCGATCTTAGGGGCTAAAACATCATAATTATATAGTTTCACATAAATGAATAGAGAAGCAACGAATCCCTTCCCTCAAATGGTTCTTGACATTTTTTTTGAGAATGATCCCCAATATTTATTACTATATCCTCCCCCATGAAAATTGCATTCACCAGAGCAGGTCACGACACGACCGCACCACCTGAAACCCAAGAATACTCCATTAAAGCATGGAGACCACATTTCATAACATGGAAAGGAGAAAAAATGAAAATGGTAAAAAAACACAAGAACAGAGGTAGATCGTCCCTTCTATCAATGAGAGATTGACACTTTCTCCTTTCACAAAAACAGGGGGTGTGCTTGCAGCTTGAAGAAACCTCAAGGGGAAATAATCCAGGGATTAATGTTCGGTCATGCCAATCCTATGGGAAGAAGGAATGGTTCGAGTGTCTCCCACTAGTGAACAAGAAGTTGGAACAAGGATTGATATCTCGTCTCTTTAGAATATTTAATGGAGGAGTGGTTTAAGATACGATGGATTTTCATTTACAAGAGAATCGCATTAAACCAGACAGTATAAACAAGTAATAAAATCATGAGACTTAAGAAAATTTATATCAGATTTATATATTTGAAGCGTCCATAAATCCCTTAAAACTATCATTTGAATGCATTTTTAGTCAAAGAAAACGTCAAAGGGGTGAAAATATAGGAAGATGGAAACATTGTAAACATACCAATGCCACAAACACTATTCACCTACTAATATTGGAAACACTGTTCACAAATGACTAACCGAAACTAATGACATTGTTCACAGAATGACTGACCGGAAACAATGGAACTATTCTCAGAATGACTCACTTACACCGATGGAACTATTAATATACTGACTCATCGACACTGATGCCACTGTTCACAAAATGACACAATAATACTGATAAAACTGTTTACATAATGAATCACCAACACCGATGACATTGTTCATAGAATGACTCACAGACGCCGATGACACTGTTCCCAAAATGACTCAATGAAACCAATGGAACTTTTCCTATAATGACACACTGAAACAGATTTTACTTTTTCCAAAATGACTCATTGGCACTAATGAAACTATTTACAAATGACTCACCGAAACCAATGGAATTGTTCGCAGAATGAAACACCGACACTGATGGAACTGTTCAAATAATGACTCCCCAAAACTGAGGACACTATTAACAAATTACTCACCAACACCGATGGCATTGTTCATAGAATGAAACATTGAAACTTATGGATCTATTCAAAAAATGACTCACTGACATCGATGGTACTGTTCATATAATTAGAAATTTAGAAAGTCATTGGGGATACGTCAATTGGAACTCCCAGAACCAATCTAGCCCCAGCTTTCAGCAATGGAATGGACTAGAGAGGTCTGAGACATTAAATCATATACCTCACAAAACATTCTCATCATTGAGAATTCAAAAATGACCTAAAATAAAATAGAAAACGGTTCCAAAAAACCACCTTTGTAGATTCTTCTCAAAAGTGAGATAGACACAATAAGTAGAAAAAATAAATCCATCTGATAAACGCAAAAGGACTATAACCACAATTTAAACATTGTTACATGAAATGGCTTAAACGTCAATCAAATCTAGGCACTAAGCACGTATCTGTGACTCATGTTCCCAATAAATCTCTTCTATGCTACCATGTCACCACAACACATAATCCAAGGCAATGTAATTCCCACAGAAGGCCTTCTCCCTATAGTCTTGGATCTCCATATGCCGCTCCTCAAACGTCCCATCATCATTAACATCGATCTCCCCCAATAAATGATGTGAGAGTCATCATAAAGATAAGGATATAGCTGTGAAAAATGAAATACATTGGGTATCAGACTCATCTTAGGGGAATTACTACTCGATATACCATGTCTCTAGCTTGAGCCAATGCCTTGAAAGGCCCATTCAACCGGGGATACATCTTACTACCCGGACAAAACTGTTACTGCCTGTGATGGGGAGTAAACATCAAAAACATGTGATCCCCAACATGAAACTCCAAAGGTCTCCACCTTTGATAGGCATATGATTTCTAGAAATCTGGTGTTGTCTTCATCCCCTCATGAATCACCTGAACCATCTCGGTAGTAATCTGCAGTAGCTTCGATATGAGAATTTCTGGCTCTTCGACCCCAGTCCAACACAATAGAGAATGTCATTTCAGACTATACAAGGCTTCAAACAACACTATACCGATGGTCGAGTGAAAAATATTGTTTTATGAAAACTCCCTCATGGGTAAGTTCCTCATCCACAAACATCCAAAATCTATGACATAAGAGTGCAACATGTCATCATGAGTGTGGATTTTCCTCTCAATGTGACCATCCATCTATGGATGAAAAGCATTTCTAGGATAAAGATGACAAAGAAAATAATGATGGAGACCTCTCAACAACTAATAGGTAAAATTATGATCTCGATCCGAACTTACCATCATAGGGTCTCCACATAGTCTCACCACCTCCTCTATATACTACCTCGACAAAAGATTTTCTTAGATCGACCCCTTGATCACTATAAATTGTGATAATTTTGTTATATGATCCACTACCACCCAAATAGCATCATTTCCTCCCTGAGTTCGAGGTAAACCAGTATAAAAGACCGTTGAGTTGTCATCCCACTTCCACTGAGGAATATCTAGTGGCTGGAGAAAATCAATAGGGAAACAGTGCTCGGCCTTCACCTTCTGATAAACTGAACATTGAGATAGAATCTCTACAACTGCACACTTCTTCCCATGCCACCAAAACTGACTCCTCAAATCACAGTACATCTTTGTCATTCCATGATTTACCTCTAATGGAGAACTATTGAACTCTTTGAGAACTATCACACACATATGAAAAGGAAAAAAATACATCCTTGGTACCACAATCAGTGTTGTTCATCCTCTGCCTAACCATCAGGGGCCCCACCACAAAAAACCCAGTCTCTCTAGACCTCTACCTCTAAACCACCAACATGGGATCTTCCACCTTCTATAGAAGATATGATTGCCCTATCTTCTAAAAAAGACTACCTCTATCACCAAATTCTATCATATAGAGATGTAATAATGAAAGTTGTTTCATAACTCTCCCAGAATCATAAAATTCATGCACTTCATCACTACAAGACTTCCTGCACACTAAATCAGCCACAACATTCCCCTTTCAAGATATATATGATATTTTGATTTCATATTTCTGTAAGAAATCCATCTACCAATGTTACAGCGAGTTCAATTCATGCTGGGTGAGAACATAACTCATGATATTATTATAAGTAAAAACCACAAAGTGCTCACCAATTATGAAATGTATGAAAAACATCAAAGAAACACGACAGATGATAACTCAAGATAATGGGTTGAATATTTTTGTTCATTGGGATGCAACTTCCAAGAACGATAAGAGACAACTGATCCCTACTGCATTAGAACAGAACCTAACCCCATATATGAAGCGTCATAGAAAACATAAAAAATAAGTCTCTCATCTCGAATACAAAGAAAAGGGGAATTTACCAACTTCTCCTTCACAAACTCGAATGATTTTTGACACTGATCAATCCACATGAACACCCGATCCTTATGGATCGGTGCTGTCAGAGTTATCGCAACCTAAGATATATCTTCTACGATCCTCCTATAGTAACCTCTAAGAACAGGGAAACTTCTCACATGTCCCACTATCTTGGGGGCTTCCCAAGACACAACTACATCTATTTTCGATGGATCCAAAACTTCTCCCAGTTGGGACCCCACATGCCCCATGAAATGAACTTTCAAGCCGAAAACTCACACTTTGAAAACTTCCCAAATAATTGTTGTTGTTGAAGAAATCCAAAAATGGCATGCAGATGCTTTGAATACTCCTCCATATGTGTAATTTACACAAGGATGTCATTTATGGAAACCACAATGAAAATATCTAGGAACAATTAGAAAAAAAAATTCATTAATATCATGAACATAGCTGGAGGATTAGTCATGAAGATTGACATTACAATGAACTTGTAATTCTCATGATGACAACAAAAAGTTGTCTTAAGGATATCCTTATACATCACAAGCATATGATGATATCATGCCCGCAAGTCTATCATTGATAACCAACTTTCACTCTTTAGTTGATAGAATAAATTATCCATCCACGGAAGAAGATAGTGATTCTTCACTATCTCTTTGTTTAAGTGATGATAATCAATACACGGCCAAAAATTTCCATCAGCCTTCTCCATGAACAAAACTGGTGCACCCCACGGTAACAAAATCGGCTGAAAAAAAATACTTTGTACCATACCATCAAGCATTATATGAAGTTCTTGTAACTCTAATGGAGATATCCTATATGGAGACATATAGATATGGGATGCTCCTTGCTTTAGCTCGATCCAAAACATGATCTCTCATCGAGGGGTTAATGATACATCCTATTCTATAAAGGAATAATGGTACTCTTCTATGACCCTGGGAAATGCCAACTGTTCAACATCCTATGTTCTCAGCATCTTCTCATCTATCAATGAAGATAAGGATAGAGCATGACTTTGACCCATCTTAGGGTCTCCATTGAAAACAAACACTAATGGCCCTCTATCTGCATTGATGAAAACATCCTTCCTCCTAATGCAATCCATGATTTCCTGCACTAAATACAACCAATACATGCTGAGGATGACTTCATATTGTTGTATCTGTAAATATAAGAAATCTCTCCAATATAGGTGACTCCCTAACACTATCACATAGTCTCTAAATACTTCAAAAAAGTTAGCTCGACCTTAAACTAGAGTAGTCATCGCCAAGGGCACTAGAAGCCTCTCTACCTCAATTCACAAATCATGGAAAAGTTCATGTGATATAAATGAATGTGTATCGCTTAAATCAAACAAGGCATACACCCATGTAGAAAACAATAAAAGGGTACCTCAAACGATGTATGTCTTTCCTGGATCTGGAAACGCTAAAGCATGAAGGTGACCATGACCTCATCCACGACCTCTATGACCCTAATGGAACAACCCCCAATGCCGCGCTCTACTCTCTGAGGACTGGTAGAATCACATGGTTCTCCTATTCCTACCCCATCTTCTCTCTACTAATCCAAAGCTGGTACAACCAGCTACTAGGACCCCATATCGAACTACATAAAAAGGAGGAACTAGAACAGGAACACATGGTTCACGATGAATACTCTGAATGTTCTGGAACTATCGTTGCATATGACCTTGTCATCCATAAAAAAAAGCACCTAATATCATGCAATAGGTATGAGATCCACCACCCTCGGATAAAAAAGATGTAGAGGATTTGACCTACCCCCAGACGAACAAATGCTCTACTTCCCATAAAACTGGAAACCTCAGACCACAGACCGGCTTCGTGAGGAATCATGAATAATACCTTCTTGTGATGATCTAGTTCTTGCCAATATACTCATAACAACCTCTCCCCTCACCAGAACTTCATGATATGTCATCAGCAAAAATGGGGTGACCTAACATTATATCTCCGGATGTAAAGCCTCCGTCAAATGCCTCTCCCTAGCCTCCTCATCTAGAAGCTTGTCTGAATCATATCATAAACTTTTCATGAAATATTTTCTATACTATCACACACTGGATCTCCCCTATAGAATGGTAAAAATCACCTGACGATTGGACGCCTTCATGGTCTAAGAAAGAAAATCGACTCCGAACATGTCTCAAAACTCTTCCCATGAGATTTCCAACTCCTTGTGATCCAAAAGGAACACAAACAACTATTGCCTCACTGATCTATTCATCATCATCACAACAAAAGACACCCAGTCCCCCTTCAATGCATGGATTAAACTAAAGAATATCACATCCTCCTCCAACCAGTCTTTCAAGAATGCATCTGAAATGAATCCCTAATAGTTATATATACATTAGAGTGGAAACTCTCTGAGTTTCCTCCTCCATGTGTTGTTATTTTCAACCTCTACCCTATGGATATCTGATGGTTCATCCTGCTGAACATATTTTGTGCAATCCCGATGAGGATGTCAACCCAGAGCCATACCTTCAAATTAACAAATAGTTAGACCTCCTAAACATAGAATATGGATGAATAAACATTAATTAAATAATTTTTTTCCTTTTATTAATTTTAGGTTACCCTATCCCATGGTCAACCCATTTTAGCAGAATAACAATGAAAAAAAATCATGATCCTTTCATAAGTCTCTACCCTGCAACTAGTATCACTTTGTTTAGTAGCCACTATAAACTTTATGGTCCATGAAACAGATCACAGGGGGGCCTAAATGACTATTTTTTCAGCCTATATTTAGTGTTTACATCATGTTTAAACATATATGACATTATTTCCCTACCAAGCTATGAAACCTCACTTGTGACTAAGACCAAACTATATCATATCACTCAACTAGGCCTTTGATAACAATCTATCATGACACCCTCATCACAAGGTGATCCCCTCCTCATCCATAAATATGATAAGGGAGATAGTGACCCCCCGAGTCCCACCTCTAGTAGGACTTGGGTTGGCTACTAGAATTGAGGGTATACTAAACACACAAATGGGAGGCATTACCCTCTAAGGGAATACATGTGAAAGCAAGAGAGATAAGATAAAAACCAACCAACTCCAACTCAATGTGTAATATAAATAAAATACAAAGTACATATATGTAATTTCATGAAAAAACTAATACAACAGAAAGGTAAAACAATAAGTACCTAATGAATGTAAAAAACGAGAGAAACCACGAATCCTGAATAGTTACTGCAACACCATGATAGTAGTAACCATCATGATATTCAACCTAATCTAAGTGACCTAAAATAGTTTTTATATAAATCGGGTGAGTATAACAGTATAATTAGATGGATCCACCATGAATCCACTCGTTCAAAAGTAAAGAATGCATGCTATGACCAGTGAACAACAAGTGAAACTAACTCGTCACCTAAATAGGTATACTATGTGCATAGCCTCACCATTTATACTATCACCATGAATCAAATACAAGAGTATATAATATAATACTGAATATCAATAGTACCCTACTAATACATCCCCACATGTTTTCCACATTCCCCCACATCGTATATCCTGAGCATCTCTCTCCAAAAAGGGTTTCCCACAGACACCTAGGAGAAGCACCACGACATGGACCTCGTTCATTACATTCATAATGTCCATGAAAATAATGTAACCAGGTAGTTTCTGGGATCCACCACAACTCTCATACCATGTATCATACATCAGGTATTAAACCTCAAGCCATTATATCCCATACACCGAGTAGGGATCCTCAATCCATTATGGCCTATACACATTACACCTACAGTAGTCCATATAAAACTACATCCATAATATATGTTTATGAATAACCAAAATCCATTATAGCTCTCTACAAAAAATATGGGTAAAACTAAACATTGTGCCTACCAGCACATGTAACTTCCAAGAGAAGAACGTGGGTCCAAAGGTGGTAGTCAGCCATTCATCCTCCCACCAAAATATTGGGAAAAACACCCCCAAGGGCTCATAATCCCCTGAGTTTCAGTTTCTATAACTGAAAGGGTTGTGTATCGTATAGAAATAATTAATGTACAAAACATACTATATCTCACAACCACACTATGGGCATATCCTACTCATAGACTCAACTATAGCTAACATCTCTTAGACTCCTTGATGTCACTTCTAAGACTAGGTATCATATAAGCACAAAACCATTTAAATAGTTTTATTACATGACATCATTCTCTTTTTGTCAGTTTCACGTTACGTTAACTAATTCATTAAACATTAATTACCTATTAAAAATACACATTTTAATTCATTATCATCACACTAAAAGTCTACTATTCCTTTAATATATAACCTCTACATTGGTCCCCAAAAATATCAATCCCGATGGGTTAATAATAATTCATTCAGTCATTTATTAAAATTATTATTAATTTCTCATATTTCCAGGAATTCGGGAAAACAATTCCAAGCTACTAAACTCACAGGGCTCAACACGGTGAGTAGGTGAACTACCTGTCGAGTCATTTCCAACAATTGAAAGTGTGTAGATGCATAATCCCTTGGGAATCTAAACACGGAAAGCACGTGGAAAACCAGATACATCTTCACCCCTTTTGGAAGGAGGGTAAGCAAGACAAGTAGCCGTTAGAAGTGGGGAAACTAAAGCAGATAAATAACCATCAAGATTCATCAAGCAACCAAACATTCAAATCCTACCAGTTTCATCATCTCTGGTGTCCTCCCCAGCACCCATATGCATGCACCGATGCATATTTCCACTCTGGTCATCAACTTCTGCCACAACCTATTGGAATCCCTACCCCCACATATCACCAGAGTCATATAGGCGCACATCACAAAACAGACAGTAGTAAAACAATCATCATGTCAACTAGGCTCTTAGTGCTTAAAAAATCAAGAGGGAAACTCAGAACCCCATGTGGAATTATCATTTATCTAACAACCAGTTGTTTAATACATCATGATTTAACTGATTTATTATAATTAGGTTCCAATAAAATGAAATATAAATAGTAATATATCACAAATAATTAAACATTCTAACTACATCAATTTGATTAATAGAAAATTCCAACTAATAACCACATTCATTTACATTCCTCATTATCTTTGAAAATTAATTAAAAATTAATCCCAGCTTACATTAATTATCATTATCCATCCAGAACATAAAACTCTAAAAAGAAATTAGAGACATCTCACTATCTAGAAGAACAAGAGGCAATTACATACAATCGATATCAATGTATTTATCTGATTCAAATATTTATTATGTTAATTCCATTGTGATTTAGTGGGATAAAACATTACAACTCAATAGTTTCGCATTAATTAATAAAGAAGAAATGAATCCCCTACCTCAAATGGTTCTTGACATTCTTCATATGAGAACGATCCAGACAACATAATATGATCTCTTCCCCCGTGACAAAAACGTCCTCCTGAGGATGCTGCAACATGAACGCACCAACTAAAACCCAATTAAACTCTATTATAGCATGGAGATCCCATGTCATAACATAGAAAGGAGAAAACAAAGTAAAATAGTCAAATAGAACACATGAATAGAGGCATATCATAACTTCTTTCGATGATATCTCAACACTTGCTACTCGCTCCAAAATAGGGGGTTCCAAATAAGAAAGAATAAAATTCTAGTGGAAATGATCCAAGGATTATGGTTTGATTATGCTGATCCAATGGGAAGAAAGAACTATTAGAGTGTCATTCAATAATGAATAAGAAGGTAGGACAAGGGAAGATATCTTGTCTCTTTAGAGGATTTAACGGAGTAGTTTTTTTATCCGCTAGATTTTTCACCAAAAGTAGATCGTATTAAACCAAACGGTTTCAACATGTAAAGGAATTCCAAGACTTATGAAAATTATTATAGGATTTATCAATTTGAATCAGCCTTACATATGTTAAAACAAAGACTTGATTTCCTTTTATGTCAAAGAATACGTCAATGGGGAGAAACTATTGGATGCTAGAAACCTTGTACACCCATGGATACTGGAAACCTTATTCACCCATCGATACTAGGAACACTGTTCACAAATGACTCACTGACACTGATGAAATTGTTCACAAAATGGATCACAGAGACTTGGGACCCTTGACATAAATTACACACTAACACCGATGATACTATTCACAAAAATAACTCACCAAAATTGACAGAATTGTTCACAAAATAACTCAACGAAACTAATGACAGTGTTCACAAATGAGTCAGCGATACCAATGTAAATATTCATAGAAAGACTCACCATCACGGATGGCACTATTTATTATAAGACTCCCTGACATTGTAGGCACTGTTAATAAATTGAATCACTAAAAATGATGAAACTATTCAAAGAATGATTCCCCAACAATGACAAACCCATTCAAAGAATGACACACTATCATCGATGACACAACTAAAATAATGACTCATAGAAGGTTATGACAATGTTCGCAAAATGACTCACTGATATCGATGGAAGTGTTCACAGAATGACTCACTGCCACCAATGGCACTATTCAAAAAATGACTCACTGAAACGAATGCCAGTATTCACAAATGACTCCCGACACTGGTAGCACTGTTCATAGAATGAATCACCGACATTGATGGAATTCTTAACAAAATGCCTCAATATCACCTATGGCGCTGTTCACAGAATTACTCACTGACACCAATTATACTGTTCACAAATGACCCACCGGTACTGAAGGAAATGTTCATAGAATGAATCACTGAAACTGATGCCACAGTTTATATAATGAATCACTAAAACCAATGACACAATTCCCAGAATTAGAAGTTTATAAAAGTGTGGTGGATAAGTCACGTAGACCTCCAAGACCAACTCATACACCAGATTTAAGCCAACGAATAGAGAAAAGAGGTTTGGGCCATTACATATAGACTTTGTTTTGTATGAAATAGTTAATGTTAAGGGATTTATATTTCATGATGGATTCATTTGTGTCACTATTTTAGTTTTGGATGTTTTTTCGTGGTGACAGTTGGTCATATGGAGACTTCTCTGTATAGACATTTCATCCTTACTAGTTTATTCTATTTGGATTTATTGTATCTAAATTTTTTGTTACTTTTACTCAAATAGTTTGTCTTGTTATTTTTATATTTAAGACATTTTTTGTTATATTTTTTATACCCCAGACTATTATATGTGAGTTTGGGTGATAGATCATGTTTTTTAGAATCATTCTATACATTTACGTAATGTCTAGAAGAAAAAAAAATTCCTTAATCCCCTAATTCAGAACAATATATATATATATATATATATTATTTTAATTATACTATATTAATTAATATACATTTCAATGAGATATAATGTTTGATTCTTCTTTTTATTGAATATTATTTTCATTATTCCAAGGTCAGTTCACATATAGATAATAATTGATGTTTTGGGAAACATCACTATTACATGAGAAGTGATATGAGATGGTAGTTGTGTCTTTAATGAAATTTAATTGGTATCAAATAAACATAAATATTTATAAATAAGTAATACTCATTTATGTTAAACAAAAATGTTACATTGATAGTCCATTTAGATCATTTTACTGACAATTGAAAATTAAATTTGATTTATTTAAATAAAAGAATATTAAAAATATAAAGAAAATGAATTATGATATAATATAATTTTTATAATCATATTTAACCATAATACAACTTATATAACCAACCTTATATGTATTGTAAAAAAATAGGACATGTTGTTCATGGAGGAATTGAAAAAAAAATATTTTAAAAAACATTTTCTTTTAAGAATAAATGATGCGGAGGAAGAAGATGAGAGGTAAATATTCCATTAACATAATAAAACTGTACTATATATATTATAATCAAATTATTATGCCATGTTTTATGTAATTTTTTAAGAAGGATGTGTATGAAAAAAATAAAATATTATGTTGAGATAATTACATTATCTTTTTAATGAATCCTTTAGGGTTTCCACATAATGTAACATAAAATAGTCTCTTTGATAGAATAGTAAAACTAGGATGTGTCCAATATGATTGGAATGGTAATTGAGTAAAAATTTGACTATATCCATGGATTATAAGTTGCAAGTAGTATGAGATCTAAGGGGTGGTATTTAAGAGGGGAGGCTATAGGAGTATTCAAATATTATATTTATTGGTTAATTATTTTTCATCATGATGAAAAAATGTATTGATTCTTATAACTATATATAGTAAATGGTTTATGTGAGTTTTTAACTAATGGGTGATTACATCTTCAATGACTCAAAAATTCATTTATTTATCTATTGATGTCAAATGTCATATTTTTTCATATTTTACTACTCACCAAAGATTCAACAATATAAAAAATAGAGAAAACTCACACCAATATGTTTTCGTTGTATGGATTCCTTAAATTAAATCCAGATTATAAGAATAATTTTCTCAATTATAGAAAATTTATTTTTTTAAATGTTCTCATTTATTAAAAATAAATAATTATTTCAATATTTATATTAATTTCTTTTAAAAATTAATAAATTCATCATATCTAATTAAAATATATTATAATTATAATAAGACATAATATTAATTTATAAACCCTTTCTTTTAAAAAAAACAATAAAAATGAATAATTTTTTTTAGAAAAATTAATATAAAACTTGATTGTTTATAAAAAAAGTATGATATCTAATTTTATCATTTATAAAACATTCATTTATTTTGTTTCAGGTTATAAATATGAAATATTTTTATTTCATAAGATAATTATATATTATTTTAATGTTTTTATATCTTATGATACTATTTTAAGTATTATTTACTCATCCCAAAATATAGATTATTATTCCCAAGGTCAATTTACTATTTCAATAGTTACATTACATCTCTAACTGTATGATTTTTAATAGTAATATGGAATCCCAAAATTTAACAAATAATTCATATTCCATTCATTACTCATTCACTTCTACTTTTTATCAAGGATTTGTATTTTCATATTTAAAATGGATATTTTATTTGGGATATTATTATGTATTTCTACAACGTTTTTTGTGACTACGGTTACTATTTGCGATAAATGATATCCAAAACGCAATACTATTGTAATCATATATTATATTTTCCCCATTTTAGTATCCTTAATTCTTATGGCCCTCTGTATTCACAATGTGTAATTTTTATAATAATAAAATAATTTTTTTTGGTTTTATCATCCAGTGTATGTGATTGAAAAAATATGAAAAATTCATGTAATAAAAAGAGAAATTCCAATGATAAAATTTTCAGTCATTAAATTAATCCAACATTTTGAAATGTTTAACCAAAAATTTTGTTTTAAATTATAACGTGAAAATTTGTTAGGGAGTAGATACATCATGGATTCCTTAGGTTTCCATGTTTATTCCTCATAAGTATAGTTTCACCATGGCTATTTTACTAGATTATTTGTCTTGTTGTGTAGAACATTATATCTATGGACTAAGACACTTATTGGATTCCCTATTTAAGCGAGATAATTTTCTAGTCAACTACCTTTAAATTCTATAAATTTGAGGGATCAAGTATTTACTTCCTCATGAAAATACTTGGAATATGTCATGAACATCACATAGGGTTTGGGGAGTTCCTTTATTTAATCAATGACTCTGAAGAGATCAAAAATATTTATCGGTGCTATATTACTTGTAAATAAAATTCCATTATTACCAAATCAAAAGAATCACATCCATAGGTATATATGGAGGAATAATTTTTCCCAAATGTCAAAGTATAGGTCTCATTTATGATTTTTAGTATATCTCTTCTATCTACATTACGTATCCCATATGTTCAAATGAATGTTGACTCTTTTTATTTCATTTTCCAAGCCATTTTATGACCTAACAACTTGTGTTATCCAACTTAATTCCATCACATACTTTTTCTATATTTCAACTAATGAAATTATTCATGTGGATCCATTTGTTTGGTTAGTTTAAATATAATATTGAATAATAAAATTAAAAGAGGAATATGATGATCCAATTCTATGTTAATGTTGATTGAGTATTATCTCATTATTTTCTCACATTCCATCATGGTTCACTCAAATTGGAAATCAGTTTGGGGAGATATGTTGCAATAATTTTCAACTCAATTTTAAGGTCACTTGGGAGACACTTCTAGAATTATTTTCTAAATCTAGGGTATTGACCAGATTCAATTGACATTATATATAAGGCCCCAGCCTTAAACCTTACTTAATATTGAGTTATTACAAGATTACACATTGAGGATCTTTTCAGTTTTAGAGTTTTAGAGAATTAGATCATGAAACTTTCATTACATTCCACATTTAAACAAAGTGGTTACATAAAAGACAGTATTCATTCTTCCCATCAACGGAAACATATTTAAAATGAAACATGGATAATTTCTTGACACATCCTCGACACTATCATCACATCATGTACCTTTCCCTTGACCTGTGAAAAACATTTCAAAAACTTGGGATGAGCATAAAAAGCTCAGTAAGGGTTATAAAAATATGGAAAGGAAACATGAGTTCGTATATACATAAGAATGAAATCATACTTTACCCAGAAAATATAGGCATATCATATCATGAATAAATCATAGAAAAACATAAGAAATAAAGGTAACTTGAGGCATTCATAACATTCTTACGTAGGGAGTAACCCTCTTGGTTACGTTTGGAATACCCATCACAGTATATTCCCTAAATCTCTTCGGAGAAACCTTAACGTTTCACTCCTTCGCATTACCCAATGCATTGGAGAGATATATCGGGCTCACCCGCCCTTAGTTTATCACGGAACCACCCGTTCTTCATAACAATGCCCAAGAACCATAACATAATCGTATCACATAAACATGAATAAAGGAAACATAACATTTCCACATTTCAATCATAATATAACATTTTAGGATATTGAAATAATGAATCCATTCAAAAAGAAACCATTTCCAAAACCATTTAAAACATTTAATAAAGATATTTTGGAATCAAAGTGTCCCATACCACCTTGAAGCTTTTAACAATTTAAACCATTAATATCCATATAAATAAATCCTTAAAACCATTTTGAAAACATGGATATTAATAAGAACAAATAATTAAAACATTTAAAACGATATTTTGGTTAAAGGGGTTTTACCAAAATTAGAGACACTTGAATACAATAATCGAGGAATAACATTTAGTCAGAACTTTATAATATCATGAGAATAAAAGGATTCATGATATAATACTCCAAAGGACAGTATATACACCATATAAGAGTGAATTGGTGCATAACAACAATGAACCTTCAATAGAAATGTCAAATGTGATGAAATCCCTTATAAAGAAGGTATCCTTAAATTAAGGACAAATAAATCTCAAAAATATGTGTGACAAATATATATACACCCAATATAATTGGATATTAAGTGTAAAACAATAAAAGGTCATTCACACATATTCAATGGATGACATATTCAATAACTACAAGTTGAACCCAAAGAAATCGAAATTGGATTAAAAAGTTCCCTTGACAGCCTAACGACATCACATCAAAATGAGTTGATGAGAGATAAAAAGTGTATCTCATCACTTGGAAATAAAATTTACTTCAATAAGGATGTATGAGAACATATCCCAACATAAAAATATGTAAATTAAAAGACCCAATAAAAGAAGTCTTTTAAAAAAGAGGAGGGTGAAAGGTTCCCTTACCGACTTGGGTATCTTTCAAAACATACACCCCATGAAGAAAGACAATAGTTCATTGATGTAAATACTCATAAACGAAAGTATATTACACAAAGAGTAGAATAATGGGCAGTACATACACCACTCAATGGAGTTTGTGGCAAATGTAGCATAAATCTCACGGGAATAAAAGTGAGATGAAAAATCCCTTACGAAAACTCAGCAGCCTAACGGCGCCACATAAAACTTCCGAATATGGATTGATGAGATCAAATAGAGTATCCCATCATATTACAATATAATTTATAGCAAGTGGAATATAAAAGAAAATCCCCCAACATTGCAAGGAGGAGTTTAAAAGAAGTGACATAAAGGAGAGTACTTAAAAAGAAAGAGAGAGGTTAGATCTCTTACGAAAGTTCGGCAGCCTAACGGCGCCACTCAAAACTTCCAAATTGGATTGATGAGAGAGAATAGGGTCTCTAATCACATGAACATAAAAATTACAGTAGGAGTAATATAAAAGAACATCCCAATCATAAGAAAGATGAGCTTAAAAGAAATGACATAAAAGAGTGTACTTAAAAAGAAAGAGAGTTGTAGGATCCCTTACCTTGGGTCCGACTTGACTCGATCGTTCTTTAAAATCTTGAATAATAAACTTGAGTTAATTTCTACTTCCTTAAGAACCTTTTTCAAGTTCATTATTAATTTTAAATCACTTATTACCATGTCATAGACCTTATGTAATCATTTAAGTTAATAATATTTGTTTTGCCGATATTTGGTTCTTAAGTCGAAAGTGGACTTCTTACAATTTCATGCTGTTCATGTGGCCAAATGTTTATTATATAAAGAATTGTATTCATGATGTAGATATAATATATGTCATATATATCCTGTACATTCATGCATTTATAACATTACATAATCATTTAGAGGTAAGAAATGAAATGCACCGTTCATGGAGACGGTAAGCCGTACGTACGCATGAACGCTACTTTCATTTCTATTTCTTATTTTATAGAATGGAATAATAATTATATATAGTTATATTATAATTCCAGTATAATATCATATATAATATCATAGTTCCATCCTTTATACGTCCCACATATGGTTTTTAAAGAATCAAATCACTTTGAGGGGGCGGTAGTCCGCACTTCCTTAAATGAAGATATCGTGTTTACCCATAATGGAAACCATGAAGGTATGCCAAAAATGAAAAATACAGAAGCTTAAAGAAACCATAAGCATATTATATATCATATATAAAAATAGTGTCATCATAATGGCCACCTTTGAAGGTGTTAAATGAGTATTGAACAATCATCGTTTCGAGAGGCAGACTTTCGCCATCCACGGAAACCGTATGTTCTTTAACCATTTGATGTAGTTGTGTGAGAGTGTAGCTCAAATAAATCTTATAACAACATCCTAGTATATTGAAGATACTTGTTTTGTTACAAAATAAGTAAATAAAAATATTTTAGAGGGTTGGAGAAGCAAAATAAAACAAATGAACAAGAGAGAATGAATTACCTTTAAAAGTGTAACTCCTTTTGATTTGATCCTAAAGGCTTCCTTTTAAAGGATTATGCCCAAAGAGAATCCTCTATGATGATGAGAGGGATGTGGAGAGAGTAAATGGGTAGGGTTTGGCCGAGCCAAAGGCTTGAGGAGTGTGTGAAATGAGGTAGAGGTGGGGGCCTTTTATAAGAGGAGAGGAGGGGTACTTTTGAAAAGTAAAGAAATATTACTTTATTTGAAAATGTGTTTCGGTTTCAAAAGGTCCCAAATTGATATAATTCGTGGATAAGGTAATAAGTCTTCGAAATCCACTCATCCAATTGGTTTTTGACATGTGTAGTTCATAGATTTTACATTATCTTTCCATTTTATTTAAATCGTCAAATAATGATGTCATCGCTGCATCATTATTATGTCATAAATCATTTAATTTATTTAATGTCTAAAAATTATAATAAAAATACTATGATGTATGAAATCTTTTTATCTTTCCAATGAATATTTATAATAAAAATTTGGACCTGTGTATCCTTACTTAAAAATTGTTTTAGTAAAACAACTCTTGTTTGTGTCAATTTAATTTTAACATTAAATAAAAAGTTATTTATGTCATTTCCCAACCAAAGTGTCTCCATGGGGTCCCCAAGTTGGCACATGGCTTGTCTTGGTCGGCCATGACTCACCCAATAGGTGTAGGACAAGTGTAATGGTGTTTTCACATTCTTATAATATCATTTTTACCTTAAATTACACTAATTACCTCTAATCGCGATTAAGAACTTAATAAGTTACTATTCACCAAAAAATTATTATAATCTCATTGAACCACATTTTACTTCTTAATGACAACCATGTATGTCTGATTTTTGAAAATCAAAACACAATGATGGAAAAATTTCATTTAAATGGAAAATCAGTTTTTATAAGTACCACTTAGTGGTTTCACTATTCATCAAAAATTGAAGTTTTTCAGAAAAATCCCAAAAATTCACCCTAAGATATATTTGATATTCTGAATTCAAAAATGAAGTCCGTTTTACAAAATTCAGAACATATTAGTCACATTAATTAATTTAATAATTAATTCCCGCTGTCAGAGCAAATAGCGTGTTTTTATAAAATAATAAGTTTCAAAAGATTGACACTAGTTTAAGTCTGATTTCAAAGTGAAATTAATTCCAACGACCACTATTGGATTTAATGGTAAAAATATTTTCTAATTTCACTTTAAAACCAATTCAAAATATAATCTAATCATATAAATACATTAGATTGAAAAGAGGTTTTGAATTAAAATACAACATTTTACACTATTCATTAAAAAAATGAACTTTATCGGAAAAATACCAAAAAATTACACAAAGTAAAATTTGATGTCCCGATTCTTAATAAGAGTTTTATTTGGTCCAAAAGAATGTTTAAGAGTGAAAAAAAAACTATATTTAATGACAGTTCTCCATTAAAAGGCGATAAGTGATCCTTTAGTGAAAACTAGGGCATATACGCCTAAAATTGAATTCATTCCGTATTTTAAGCCTTTAGCTTTTATTGGATAAATGTAAAAACATTTAAAAAACATATATAATCATATTTAGTTATTTCTATCCATTCCCGCCAATACAACGGCTACATGTTAACTACCATTTGAATTAATATTATTTTATTATTAGAGTGCAACGTAAGATTCCCAAGAAACTCGTTGTTGCGTGTTGGGTACGCCATCGAGCATAGCGTCCCCTTTAAAGTCATATTAATATTTTATTCACAAATATGGATAAATATGAAAATTCCATATTAATTATTTACCTGGGGTGTTACATCCTTCCCCCCTTTTGGGAATTGCGTCCTCGCAATTTTAAAATTGCGCTTGGAAACATCCTTGAAAGTCCCACATCGGAACAAAAGTCGGTAAAAAAAAATAAAGAAAGATAAGTACAAAGGTCACCCGAGTTAACCCATACTAGGATTCCAAGTATGAAAATATGGACATGGAGGAGAAAACATAGGTTCATGTTCTCATGGAGAGTGATAGGAAACATGTTTAGGAGAAAGTTAACCATGAGAAAATCACAAACTTGTGATGGGTTAAACGGTATTCGATTCCCCAGTAGGAAAAGTTAATAGACAAAATTTTTGTTTTGAGTTACTTTTTATTGAGGAATTTATTCATAAGGAAGCATAATCACTTATCATGTTGACTTTCAACTTTTACTAGATTCCTTAGTCAAACTCATATTTTTTCCAAAAGACGAGTATTTAGGGAGACTTGTTCGCATCAAGAGTACTATAATCAACTTCTAGAGAATCACCTAATCCCCAAAAGAGAACTATATACATCCCATGTATTTAGGCTTTAACCAAAACCAAAACCAAAAAGGTTAGTACAAGATCAGATAATCCAAAAAAAGATAACCCCTTATAAAAAAGAAAATCTATTCTCAATCTCCAAAATTTGTCCAAGAAAACCCAAAGTTCAACGAGGACCATCCGATAAACAATTTGTCCATAAAATTCTTCAAAGTAAACCAATATAAGATTGAAACCCAAATATTTGAAGGATTTAGTCACATAGTCTTCCAAGTTAAATCGTAACATTTATCTCCAAACAATATTAGTCGCTCCTAAAGCCTCACATTGAAAAGTAATTATCCTAATCACATATCCTCCAAAATCAACTTACTCTTAATTCATAAAATCATATAACTAAAAAGAATCAGTCAAACTAACCAGGGACTTCACGTAGTCCAGTGGTAGGCAATAAATACCAGTCGCACATTGGTTGTGGGTTCGATTCCCGCAGCTTTGTCCGACGCGACGGGTAGTCACACGGTCTGCGTGTTGTCCTTTTTCGAAAACTATATAATTCTCAAAACATACCCCAAAATGAGATAAAATCTTCAACAATAATCATAACATATTTTAACTTCAAGTTTATCTCATTCCTTTCATTTTCCATCATATCATAGAGTAACCCATAATTACCTAAAAATTAAGTATCATATAAACCCTAATGGTTACCTTAATAATTATTACCTGAGTTTCCACATCGAGTTAGCCATCTCGTACATGATGCATTAGAGAACTCACCAAGGTTGAAGTGGTTTATCATGACTCCTTGATATTTGGTTTAGAACATCCACAAGTTTCCTCATTGAATCCCCCATTTTATCTAGTATCTTAATCATAGAACCACCACAGTTTCCTTCAAACCTGTTGTCACTTTGGTGCATGCTAGATCCATCCATTCACAAGACACAGAAATGTCAGTGTGAGTATATCCACAAAACCATCATGTACTAATGAGGAAGGTAAAAACTAAGATATACTTACTCGTTCAATTTATCTAAAACTAGGACTCTTTCTGAAATCCTAACCATTATGGTAATGTCACTTATGCTTAAAGAATACCCTAACCTCTAAAGTTATCTAAACCGACCTTTGATACCAACTATAAGGCCCCATCCTTAAACCTTACTTAATCTTGAGTTATTACAAGATTACACATTGAGGATCTTTTCAGGTTTAGAGTTTTAGAGAATTAGATCATGAAACTTGTATTACATTCCACATTTAAAAAAAGTGGTTACATAAAAGACAGTATTCATTCTTCCCATCAACGGAAACATATTTAAAATGAAACATGGATAATTTCTTGACACATCCTCGACACTATCATCACATCATGTACCTTTCCCTTGACCTGTGAAAAACATTTAAAAAACTTGGGATGAGCATAAAAATCTCAGTAAGGGTTATAAAAATATGGAAAGGAAACATGAGTTCGTATATACATAAGAATGAAATCATACTTTACCCATAAAATATAGGCATATCAAATCATGAATATATCATAGAAAAACATAAGACATAAAGGTAACTTGAGGCATTCATAACATTCTTACGTAGGGAGTAACCCTCTTGGTTACGAATAACCATCACAGTATATTCCCTAAATCTCTTCGGAGAAACCTTAACGTTTCACTCCTTCGCGTTACCCAATGCATTGGAGAGCTATATCGGGCTCACCCGCCCTTAGTTTATCACGGAACCACCCGTTCTTCATAACAATTCCCAAGAACCATAACATAATCGTATCACATAAACATGAATAAAGGAAACATAACATTTCCACATTTCAATCACAATATAACATTTTAGGATATTGAAATAATGAATCCATTCAAAAAGAAACCATTTCCAAAACCATTTAAAACATTTAATAAAGAGATTTTGGAATCAAAGTGTCCCATACCACCTTGAAGCTTTTAACATTTTAAAACATTAATATCTATATAAATAAATCCTTAAAACCATTTTGAAAACATGGATATTAATAAGAACAAATAATTAAAACATTTAAAACGATATTTTGGTTAAAGGGGTTTTACCAAAATTAGAGACAATTGAATACAATAATCGAGGAATAACATTTAGTCAGAACTTTATAATATCATGAGAATAAAAGGATTCATGATATAATACTCCAAAGGACAGTATATACACCATATAAGAGTGAATTGGTGCATAACAACAATGAACCCTCAATAGAAATGTCAAATGTGATGAAATCCATTATAAAGAAGGTATCCTTAAATTAAGGACAAATAAATCTCAAAAATATGTGTGAAAAATATATATACACCCAATATAATTGGATATTAAGTTTAAAACAATAAAAGGTCATTCACACATATTCAATGGATGACATATTCAATGACTACAAGTTGAACACAAAGAAATCGAAATTGGGTTAAAAAGTTCCCTTGACAGCCTAACAACATCACATCAAAATGAGTTGATGAGAGATAAAAAGTGTATAACATCACTTGGACATAAAATTTACTTCAATAAGGATGTATGAGAACATATCCCAACATAAAAATATGTAAATTAAAAGACCCAAAAAAAGAAGTCTTTTAAAAAAGAGGAGGGTGAAAGGTTCCCTTACCGACTTGGGTATCTTTCAAAACATACACCCCATGAAGAAAGACAATAGGTCATTGATGTAAATACTCATAAACGAAATTATATTACACAAAGAGTATAATAATGGGCAGTACATGCACCACTCAATGGAATTTGTGGCAAATGTAGCATAAATCTCACGGGAATAAAAGTGAGATGAAAAATCCCTTACGAAAACTCAGCAGCCTAACGGCGCCACATAAAACTTCCGAATATGGATTGATGAGATCAAATAGAGTATCCCATCATATTACAATATAATTTACAGCAAGTGGAATATAAAAGAAAATCCCCCAACATTGCAAGGAGGAGTTTAAAAGAAGTGACATAAATGAGAGTACTTAAAAAGAAAGAGAGAGGTTAGATCTCTTACGAAAGTTCGACAGCCTAACGACGCCACTCAAAACTTCCAAAATGGATTGATGAGGGAGAATAGGGTCTCTCATCACATGAACATAAAAATTAAAGAAGGAGTAATATAAAAGAACATCCCAATCATAAGAAAGATGAGCTTAAAAGAAATGACATAAAAGAGTGTACTTAAAAAGAAAGAGAGTTGTAGGATCCCTTACCTCGGGTCCGACTTGACTCGATCGTTCTTTAAACTCCTGAATAATAAACTTGAGTTAATTTCTACTTCCTTAAGAACCTTTTTCAAGTTCATTATTCATTTTATATCACTTATTACCATGTCATAGACCTTATGTAATCATTTAAGTTAATAATATTTGTTTTGCCGATATTTGGTTCTTAAGTCGAAAGTGGACTTCTTACAATTTCATGTTGTTCGTGTGGCCAAATGTTTATTATATCCAGTATTGTATTCATGATGAAGATATCATATATGTCATATATATCCTGTACATGCATGCATTTATAACATTACATAATCATTTAGAGGTAAGAAATGAAATGCACCGTTCATGGAGACGGTAAGCCGTACGTACGCATGAACGCTACTTTCATTTCTATTTCGTATTTTATAGAATGGAATAATAATTATATAAAGGTATATTATAATTCCAGTATAATATCATATATAATATCATAGTTCCATCCTTTATACGTCCCACATATGGTTTTTAACGAATCAAATCACTTTGAGGGGGCGGTAGTCCGCACTTCCTTAAATGAAGATATCGTGTTTACCCATAATGGAAACCATGAAGGTATGCCAAAAATGAGAAATACAGAAGCTTAAAGAAAACAGAAACATATTATATATCATATATAAAAATAGTGACATCATAATGGCCACCTTTGAAGGTGTTAAATGAGTATTGAACAATCATCGTTTCGGGAGGCAGAATTTCGCCATCCACGGAAACCGTATGTTCTTTAACCATTTGATGTAGTTGTGTGAGAGTGTAGCTCAAATAAATCTAATAAAAACATCCTAGTATATTGAAGATACTGGTGTTGTGACAAAAGAAGTAAATAAAAATAGTTTAGAGGGTTGGAGAAGCAAAATAAAACAAATGAACAAGAGAGAATGAATTACCTTTAAAAGTGTAACTCCTTTTGATTTGAGCCTAAAGTCTTCCTTTGAAAGGATTATGCCCAAAGGGAATCCTCTATGATGAGGAGAGGGATGTGGAGAGAGTAAATGGGCAGGGGTTGGCCGAGCCAAAGTCTTGAGGAGTGTGTGAAATGAGGTAGAGGTGGGGGCCTTTTACAAGAGGAGAGGAGGGGCACTTTTGAAAAGTAAAGAAATATTACTTTATTTGAAAATGTGTTTCGGTTTCAAAAGGTCCCACATTGATATAATTCGTGGATAAGGTGATAAGTCTTCGAAATACACTCATCCAATTGGTTTTGGACATGTTTAGTTCATAGATTTTATAATATCTTTCCATTTTATTTAAATCGTCAAATAATGATGTCATCGCTGCATCATTATTATGTCATAAATAATTTAATTTATTTAATGTCTAAAAATTATAAAAAAAATACTATGATGTAGGAAATATTTTTATATTTCCAATGACTATTTATAATCAAAATTTGGACCTGTTTAAACCTACTTAAAAATTGGTTTAGTAAAACAACTCATGTTTGTGTCAATTTAATTTTAACATTAAATAAAAAGTTATTTATGTCATTTCCCAACCAAAGTGTCTCCATGGGGTCCCCAAGTTGGCCCATAGCTTGTCTTGGTCGGACATGACTCACCCAATAGGTTTAGGACAAGTGTCATGGTGTTTTCATATTCTTATAATATCATTTTTACCTTAAATTACACTAATTACCTCTAATCGCGATTAAGAACTTAATAAGTTACTATTCACCAAAAAATTATTATAATCTCATTGAACCACATTTTACTTCTTAATGACAACCATGTATGTCGGATTTTTGAAAATCAAAACACAATGATGGCAAAATTTCATTTAAACAGAAAATCAGTTTTTATAAGTACCACTTAGTGGTTTCACTATTCATCAAAAATTGAAGTTTTTCAGAAAAATCCCAAAAATTCACCCTAAGCTATATTTGATATTCTGAATTCAAAAATGAAGTCCGTTTTACAAAATTCAGAACATATTAGTCACATTAATTAATTTAATAATTAATTCCCGCTGTCAGAGCAAATAGCGTGTTTTTATAAAACAATAAGTATCAAAAGATTGACACTAGTTTAAGTCTGATTTCAAAGTGAAATTAATTCCAACGACCACTATTGGATTTAATGGTAAAAATATTTTCTAATTTCACTTTAAAACCAATTCAAAATACAATCTAATCATATAAATAAATTAGATTGAAAAGAGGTTTTGAATTAAAATACAACATTTTACACTATTCATTAAAAAAATGAACTTTATCGGAAAAATACCAAAAAATTACACAAAGTAAAATTTGATGTCCCGATTCTTAATAAGAGTTTTATTTGGTCCAAAAGAATGTTTAAGAGTGAAAAAAAACTATATTTAATGACAGTTCTCCATTAAAAGGCGATAAGTGAACCTTTAGTGAAAACTAGGGCATATACGCCAAAAATTGAATTCATTCCGTATTTTAAGCCTTTAGCTTTTATTGGATAAATGTAAAAACATTTAAAAAACATATATAATCATATTTAGTTATTTCTATCCATTCCCGCCAATACAACGACTACATGTTAACTACCATTTGAATTAATATTATTTTATTATTAGAGTGCAATGTAAGATTCCCAAGAAACTCGTTGTTGCGTGTTGGGTACGCCATCGAGCATAGCGTCCCCTTTAAAGTCATATTAATATTTTATTCACAAATATGGATAAATATGAAAATTCCATATTCATTATTTACCTGGGGTGTTACATTATAGATCCATGCATCCTACCTAATTATATGATGTATATATTTGACTTTTGGTTTGGTGAGAAGTCCTCTTGAATTGAAATGATGTGATCAGTATTTGTAAGATGATCCACCACATCAAATATATTAATATTTCTTCTTGATTTATATAGAATACCAAATAAAAAGACCTTGGTTATTTTTTTTATATTTCTATATTGGTATGGGGAATTGGTGAATCTTCCCCTTGGAAGTTTTTCTTCTAGAATTTACCTACATATATAAAATTCATTTGGAGGTATATTATCTGATATAATTCTTCATATATTCACAAAAAATAGTTCCATTAATGACAATGACACATATTCAACATCCTTAAATTGATTGATGAGGACAATTCATGTTTATCATTCATCAACTTCTACATGATTATAGGATTTGATGTTATATAAATTTTTGACCCAAATATTTCAACTCCTCTTCATTAATTATGAGCTCCAATGATTTAAATATTCATATATCTTCCTCGTTCTTCTATAATTCCAAATTAACTTTATAAGAATCATTTATATTTTTGTGAAGGAATCAGTGAGGAAATATTTAAAAATGGAGTGACTGTGTTTCTTCCATTATTATTCTCATAGTAATACTTTTATTTATAAGATTATTAGATCATTATAAATTCTCATTTTTGATAAGGTTGTGTGATCCTTTATATTTAATTTATATTCATATTCATTTCATTTTCCATGATCAAAGAATATTGAGTAGTTGTTGTCCATTTTCATCCATAACAATCTTCATTGGTTCATATTATGCACCTTTTATTTGAAAATATATTTGAGTCTCCTACGATCCATATATATTTTACACTTCTACCCAAAATGATAATTATTCCATATATTCAATGTTATATCTTTTTATCCATATCCAGATAATATTTTGGGTAGTTATACTCATGAAATTTCAATGTCATTGAGGCGCATACTATCCCATTTTGATTTTGCATTATTACATAGCCTTAGAATTTCTTTGAAGAATCATTATATAAAATGAAATTTTCCCCACATGAGGGATATGTGAGGAATGGTGTATTGATTATATTCATTTTCAATTCCAAGAAGAGTTATCAACATTGAGGAGTCTAGAAAACCCATACTCCCATCTATGATAGATTGGTTATCGGTTTTTCTATCCCTAGATGTTTCTTAGAATTATTTTTAATCACTAGATAGACCATGGAAAATATGGATCTCTTTTATATATGTTGGTATATGAGACTCATGCATCATCATTTTCTTAAATGATTTGAGACATACCCCTTTACTGGTGGTAAAATTCTTGCAGAATAAACCATCATCCCTTCATAACCCACATTTAATATAGTTTTCAAAAAATATATCCTTTTCAGAGTATTTAGCAGATTATTCAATTGATACTCATCATCCCTCATGATTATATTGTATATCACAATATCTTTTATAAAGACAACAACTTATTTGAGGATGTAAAATCTAATTCACATTTTCATTATGTGCTTAAATATTACAATAGAATTAGTGAGTCTAATGGTAATCTCCACGAACTCATAGTGTCCATTCCATATTCTATTTATAGTCTTGGGAGTATCTCCCTTATACACCTTTCACTGGTGTTATCCTATATAAATTCACACCATAGTGAAATACTTGGGTCCATGTAGAAACATAAATATACTTCTATTTGTGATCATGAAGGCTTTATATTTATCATCATTTTGAAGAGATTGAGATAATAAATGCAAAGGAACATTGACACATCAATCCTCTATATGAGAATAGCCAATTCACCCCATGGTGAATAAATCAAATGCATAAAACACATTTCAATATTCTATTTTAATATATTCATTGTGTAATTCAACTAAATTGTGGAAATTATAGAGGGGGACATGGATATCGTTAGATATCCAAGTATAATTTTTATTGGGAAGTTAACCTATTTGATTGGAGAAATACCACCCAACTCTTGAGGATATACATCTGCATAGTATTTCATTGTGGGTTTGTTGTCATGATTGATTATATCATTTTTCATAATAATTTAGGATATATATGATGGATCATAAAGAGATTATATCCACACTTGATAATAAAATTCCAAATGAGATAGAACATTATCTTTATAATTATGGATAATTGAGGGATGATTAGGGATGTGAATAGTAAACCCCTCTCCAGAATGATGTGTTCGTATTTATACCAGGATAGCCATTTCAGGACCTATATTACCTCAAAATCCACAAATTAAAGTGAGATAATATTTTTTATATGGTTTAACCCACGATTATTTCTTGTGAAGGAGTTATATACATGGGATGAAATAATTATTCTATTTACTATTCTTATAGATATGTCAATACTCTCGTTTCCATATGGAATTTTATTTTTATACTAAACATGCATGAAATTAAAGAATATATATATCAAAAATATAAATATAAATTTTCAATACATTAATTAGTTACATGCATATATATAAACATATCATTCATGGGATCCACCACATCATTATTGGTAGAATATTCCCTTCCATTATCTCAAAACCATAGAGGTTTTTCTCATTGGATGACTTCGTCAACCCTTGGATTTGGAAATATTCTCACATAATGTCTATATTCTTTGTATTTGAATAACTATAAATATGGATGATTATTAATTTGTACTATATTGTCATCCATCTCATAAGGTGGTATCTTTATATCCCTTTAGCAATGATTATCATTATGCCTATATTTTTAACTTATGAAGTGCCTCTTTTTTCCCTTGGGATAGTTTTCGAGATAGTACTTCCTACATTTTTAATAGGTGGGAATTTTGGATTTATTTATTCCATGAAAATTATCTTATTCATTCTCTTAATGAAATTTAATTAACCAACTCAAGTCAACTAGAAAATTCATACATGAATGTCTGACATAAGATTATAATCATCAAAACAACCAAACAATTATCTTCTGTAACAAAAATAAGTTAAACAAAAAAAAGTATAACGAATATGAATTTTATATAACAAATAGACCACAAATTTCCATAAAAAACATCTGAAATGGAATGTTAATAATACCATCCATAAAATGAGAATCCATGGGACTATCTATCCTTACGAAATCATTCAGCTAAATGAAGGCGTTGACACTCAAATAAATCCAGTAACCCACAAGATTCACTTCCCTTTACCATCATCATACAAAATAAAATCATCAAATACCTAATGTAAAATGTTGAATATGAGCACAAATCACTATATCACTTAACCTTCTAATCTTTAAAAAAGTATAGTATTAACAAATCATTAGTTCTATATTCATAACGAAACTGTTTTCTTAAGAAGAGTCTTAATTCAAATCTATAATATGAAAAATAAAATCAATAACATCTTATTACTTGTTTTTTTTGTTTTTACTCATATATAATATTGATAATAATTTGTTGGGGGGATTTCATATGTGGTTTCAGGTGAAATTTGGAAACAAATTGAGTTTTTTTGGAATGTGTATAGTGGGTGAATATTTTTTCCAAACCATACCCCTAGTGAAAATCATAAAAAATAGACATTGAGGTCTTTCATAATTGGATCCTAGTTTTACAAACCATGATACCACATAGGTGAAAACATCCACACCATAATAAGGGCAGACCGTTAGGGCGTAGAGTTTGTCTAATAGTGTGAACACTGTATATATAATGACCCATTATTTTCTTAATTGGATATTAAATATTTTCTTTTTAATAATAATTATACTATCAAAAAACATTCCCAAGGATGTTAATAGATTATTGAATTTGGAGACAAGGTACACATTCTTCTAATTTGGTGAAATATCTTCAACATCTCTTAATAATATTTTACCATTTTTTATTTGAACATAATACCTATTTTATAACATGTGGAAAGGAGACAAAAGAAAGGGAGAGGTCATATTCTCAGTAATTTTAAACATGGATGTTTCATAAGAATATCATGATAATAAGGGTATGAAAATATGTGAATATAATTTGAATATCATGTCCTTTATTTCAATGTTAATACACATGAGTGATGGAATAAGTATCATCAGATCATAATTCATGAATAATAATAAAATCAAATCACAGGAGACACAAGATTATAATAATGGAATAAGAGATTGAAATTTTGGCATATACATAATCAAATAATATCATATATCAATGATAACTACTATGAAATTTATATTATGTTACTCTCGGGTTAATCACTCATGTAAGATATTTAGGATTTGGAGGGCCTCCCATGTACCATATATTTTTTATCTTAGGATGACCTCTTGTGTACCCACTTGTTGTAGGATAAAGATAACCTCAATTGTACCCTTTTTTTCTGGATTAAGATGAACTCCCGTGTAACCTAATGTTTTGATCATAATATGACCTCCCATGTACCTTGTTGTTGTAAAATTATGATGAGATATTGTGTACTTGTAATGACCCATAAATTTTAAGTAAAATATTTACTTAAATACTTTGGAATTTTACGAGTCTGTGGCTTCTGACAGAACTTGATTTAGAGGCCCAGTGTGCCCAAAATCAATTTTGGAAGTTTAGCTCGAGTACGTTTAGTGAACGAATGAGCAGGTTTTTTTATATTTTGAACCAGTGCTCGGAATTGAAATCTGAGGGCACCGATGAACTTGCAGCGCCTGTAATTGCTTAAGGGGACCTTTACCGCAGTTGCGTTTTATGCGAGTTTGATGTTATAAATTGTTGTTTAACTAAAAATATAAATAAAATTGTTAGAAAAATTTTATATATATTAGGATGTTAATTCCACCCATGGGAAGTTAATGGTGGGACCCACATCCACCCAACTTCCCATGTATGGATATTTGAGAGGTGGGGCCGACACAAGCCCCAACCTTTCATCTTCCCTAAAATCCCTTAAACCTCCCCTCTCATTAATTTGTAACTCCTCTAAATTTGTGTAAACTCTCCACCTTCCCCTCCCTCCAATAATTCTTTCCAAACCATCTCTTAATTAATTAGAAAACTCTTCATTTAATTAATTAAGTGTTTTGAATTTTGAATTGGATGTGTTAATAAAATATTATTCAAGCCTAATATTTTATTTTGGGAGAGCTTTGTTGTGTTGGAAAAACCATGGGAGAGAGCTCTTGAGAAATGAGAGGGAAGTATTCATCTCCCCAACGAAGAAAGATTTTCTTCTCCGATGAAGAACACCCATCCTTCCTTGAGGAACGACGCCTCTTCGACGAAGAACACTCCCCGGTTCTACAATTCTCTTCTACCTTCACATCAAGGGAGGAGACACCACCGCGGGGAACTCGCCAATGATGACACGCCTTCTATTCTTTTCTCCGTGACAAGAGGGAGACACCACTTCTTCGGGTACACACTGACGACGACGGAATCGATGCTGTCTTCCGTGACACCCGACGTGCGACATCAATTATTAATGTATGAGGTTGTTTTGTATATTTACGTATTTGTGACTTGTACCCTCAAGAAAGGGCGTTCATTTATGATGAATTATGATTTGAGCCTCTAACGTGGAGGGAACGGGCTAACGAACAAGCCGAGACACTCCACTAGTTGTTCGTTTGTGCTCGGGATGACGACCGATGATGAAACGGGGATGCAACAGCAATTTGGAGCCTTCAAAATAAATTCGGGACCCAGGAGAGCCGTATGCGCAGACAGAAGCTAAAACAGACCACCAGAATGAATTTGGTGGGCTGTGGATGATTCTGGCAGCGCAGCGACGCTAGAGACCGAAGGCAGCGGCCGGTGCCGGCTAGCCGCCTGAACGCGGTGGCACCCCAGCCTGCCACCGGAGGATGTCCGCCGCGGTAAGAGCCGTGGCGGTGGTGCGGCAGATCCCACGGTCGCACGGGATCCGGGATGGCGGGGCGGTGAAAGCTCGTGCCTCCAGTTTCAATCAACGGGGGGAGACCCCCCACCCCTCAGTGCAACCTGCTTGGCCAGGCTGGCCATGGGCTGGGCCATGCCAGCTGGGCCGGACCCGGACCCAGGTCGGGTCGAACCGGTTTGGGCTGACCCAGGATGGGTTGGGCTGGGTCGGAACGGGCCCAGACCCCCCTTTTCCATACCGTTTTTGGTTAAACAACCATAACATGATCTACAAACCTCTGATCGACGCACCTCCAGCTGTGTAAGATTCCTTGGATCGAGACGGTCATTTATGTTTATTACACAAAATGTTTCGGTAAAGTTTGTGTATGTCCGGGTTGGTTCGAACCCGAATCCAACCGAGCCCTCAGTGGAGAAACACTTATAACATAAGGACCAGTCATCTGATTGACGTACCATCGACTATGTTGGATTATTCATGATGAGATGGTTCTTTTGGCATACTCTAAATATTATTCAGATGTGGTTTGAGCATGGCTGGGTTGGATTGTACCAGAAATCCAATCATGTCCCTGGTACAGAAATGCTAATAACTCATAGACCGGGCGTCCGATTGACACACTGTCTGTTGCGTTGAGACCCCTATGACAAGGAGGTCCCTTGAGATACTTCCACGTGAGGTTAAGTGACACTTGGAAGTATCGACTAGTAGCTCATGGAGCAGACACTCCCGGAGATGAGCATACGGAGTGTAGAGACCTAGTAGTTGGATGAGACTTGACGAATACTGATCGATCGACTCAGAGTGATTCATATGGAACAGTGGGGTGAGATTGGTTGTAAAAGCAGACCGACAGTAGAGGAGCGCTTGGTTGTAGAGGCAGACCCACGGTACTCAACAGAAGGAGTACCTCTGTAGGCTATGAGGGGGGTGCGCTTGGTTGTAGCGGAAGACCCATGGTGGGAAGCGCTTGGTTGTAGCAGCAGGCCCATAGTACTTGATAGGTGGAGTACTTCAATAGTCCAAGGTTAGTGGGAAGCACTTGGTAGTAGCGGCAGGCCCACTGTACTCGACAGAGGAGGGGTTCTTTACTAGTCCTGGTTTTGACATCGTGAATAAAAATCCTGGTTTGAGTTGAGTCAATGTCCTTTGTGTTTTCTTCATGATTGATATGGGTTACTTGATAACATAGGTATATTTATGATCATATAGCTAAGTAAAGGTTATCTGTTGAGATCTTTCTTTGTGGTTTATCATTTTTTTATTTTAGTGAGACCTTGAGGGTCTCGGGGTCCCTACGGGAGTATCGTTATACTCACCCCTGCAGGGGCTATGCCCACACCTCGTTGTGTTGGATCCAGATGAAGGATAGCGCTGAATGAGGTAGAGTGTACAAGGAATGGGCAGTACACGGAGGTGGACACTCGGTTTGACGTCACACGGAGCAGACCGATAGATGCGGAGTGCTGATGAGGACATCTGTACCTACCCTTCAGGTAGGAACCCGAAGGACGATCCAGGAGCTTCTTTACCTTTCAGAAATTGTATTTTCAGTTGTACTTTTCTTTCATTTGTAGCATTTCCCTTCTGTTTGGCTTGTATTTCTAACTCCTTTGTACTTTCATCTCTTTTGTTATAATTCTTTCTTAGTGTTTTCTTCCTCTTGTTCACTGTTTGTGTGTGTTTACGTTGTATAAAGGCAATGCCTTCCCAGTTTATTGGGAGTTATTCCTTTAGTGCTAGCCGCCAACCCCTGGCCTATGGAAGGCAGGCATGGGGTAGTCACGGTACGGGCCCCGAGGATGGGTCGTGACAAATTGGTATTAGAGGACGTTGGATCAACTGCAAAACAGGGGACACTGATATTTTCTTTCTGTGATGTAATAGTGTTAAGGGTACAAAGTGTGGTCTTCAGTTAAGAGAGTCCAGTGTTGGTGCGGGCGGCCGATGTATCCATACACTAGGACCATGACTTCTGATTTCTAACTCCATGCACAAAAACACTGATTGCGTGTGTGTTTTCAAAAGGTTTCTTCTAAGTCAGCTCAAACCAGGATTTTTATTCACGATGTCGAAACCATGGCTGCTGGAGAACTCCTCCTCTATCGAGTACAGTGAGCCTACCACTTCAACCAACTGCTTCCCTCTAACCTTGGACTACTGAAGTACTCCACCTGTCGGGTAATATGGGCCTGCTGCTCCAACCAAGCGCTTCCCACCATTGGTATGTTGCTATAACCAAGTGCACCCCCTCATAGCCTACAGAGGTACTCCTTCGATCGAGTACCGTGGGTCTGCCGCTACAACCAAGCGCTCCTCTACCGTGGGTCTCTTCCTACAACCATGTCCACCCCACTAGGCCATACAAATCACTCCGATCCAATCGATCAGCAGTCGGCAAGTCTCAGCCAGCTACTAGGTCTCTACACTCCATACGCTCGTCTCAGGGAGGGTCCACTCCACGAGCTACTAGTCGATACATCCAAGAGTTAGGTAACCGCACGTGGAAGTATCTCATGGTAACGCCTCATCATAGGGGTCTCAACGCAACAGACGACACATCAATCAGACGCCCGGTCTGTGAGTTATTAGCATTTCCGTTCGAGGGGCCCGATTGGAGTTCTGGTATAATCCAACCCGGCCATGCTCAAACCACATCCGAATCCTATATAGAGTATGAAAAAATAACCATATCATCAATATGAATCTAACATAGTTGACGGTACGTCAATCGGACGTCCGGTCCATAGGTTATAAGTGTTTCCACTCCGAGGGCCCGGTTGGTTTCGGGTTCGAACCAACCCAACCATAAACAAAATTTGCTGAAACCTTGAGTGTAATATACTGAAACGACCGTCTCGATACATCGAATCCTATGCAACTAATGGTCGATTGATCGATGGTATGCAGTTCATGTTATGGCTGCTTAACCGAAAATGGTCCAAAAAAGGGGGGTCTAGGGCCTGTCCGAACCGGGCCCACTCACCCTGGGTCGGCCCGAACTAGGTCGACTCAACCCGGGTCCGGGTCCGGCCCGGCTAGGTGCAGCCCGGCCGGCCTTGCCGAGCAGGTTGCGCGGAGTGAGGGGGGGGGGGGGGGGGGGGCGACCCCCCATTGATTGAAACTGGCGGTGCCGGCTGGAACCACCCTGCTGTCCCGAATCCCGCGCAGCCGCTGGATCCGCAGCACCGCCGCGGTGGTAGACTTCCTCCAGCGGCACGCTAGGGCGCCGTTGCCTCCAGGTGGCCTGCCGATGTCTCCGGTCGCTGGCTCTGCCGTGCCGCTAACCCGCACCGCCAAAATCATCTGCGGGCCACCGAAGTCATTCCAGTGGACCATTTTAGCTTTCGTCTGCGCCTACAGCTTTACCGGGTCCCAAAATTTACTGGGAAGGCTAAAAATTGCCGTTGCAGCCCTGTTTCATCATCTCTCATCATCCTGTGCACAAAAGAACAACTAGCGGAGGGTCCGGGCTTGTTCGTTAGCCCGTTCTGTCTGCGTTAGAGGCTCAAATCATAATTCAACAAAAAGGAATTCCCTTGATTGTTGGTACAAGTCACACATACATAAATATACAAAACAACCCCCTACCCCAATAATTGACGTCGCACGTCGGGCGTCGCAGAAGACGACGTCGATTCTATCGTCATCAGAGTGTACCCGAAGAAGTGGCGTATCCCCTCTGGTCGCAGAGAAAATAATAGAAGGTGCATCATTGTTGGCGAGTTCCCCGCGGCCGTGTCTCCTCCCTTGATGTGAAGGAAGAAGAGAATTGGAGAACTGGGGAGCATTCTTCGTCGAAGAGGTGTCGTTCCTCGTGGAAGGATGGGTGTTCTTCGTCAGAGAAGAAAATCGTTCTTCGTCGGGGAGATCTATACTTACCTCTCTTTTCTCAAGAGCTCCCTCCCAAGGTATTTCCTACACAAAAAATCTCTCCCAAAATAAAATATTAGGCTTGGATAATATTTTATTAACACATCCAAATCAAAATTCAAAACACTTAATTAATTAAATGTGGAGTTGTCTAATTAATTAAGAGATGGGTTGGCAAGAATTAATGGAGGGAGGGGAAGGTGTAGAGTTTTCACAAATTTAGAGGAGTTACAAATTAATGAAAAGGGGGGTTTAAGGGAGTTTAGGGAAGAAAAAAGGTTGGGGATCATGTGGGCCCCACCTCTCAAATAACCACACATGGGAAGTTTGGTGGATGTGGGTCCCGCCATTAACTTCCCATGGGAGGAATTAGCATCTTAAGATACATTAAATTGTTCTAACAATTTTATTTATATTTTTAATTTAACAACAATTTGTAACTTCAAACTCACATAAAACGCAACTACGGTAAAGGTCCCCTTAAGAAATTATCGGTGCTTCAAGTTCATCGGTGCCCTCAGATTTCAATTCCGAGCACCGGTTTAAAAGATAGAAAAAACATGCTCATTCGTTCACTGAACGTACCCGAGCTATACTTCAGAAATTGATTTTGGGCACACTCGGCCTCAGAATCAAGTGCCATCAGAATCCACAGACTCGTAAAATTCCAAAGTATTTAAGAAAGAATTTACCTTTAAATTTCCAGGTCTTTACATTACTCCCACCTCAGGGCTTTACGCCCACTTATATCTACATGATAAACTAGGGAAACAAATGAGGGTACTGAGCACGCATCTGAGCCTTCCTCTGCCATGTGCTCTCATGGAGGTTCCCGTGCTACTAACGAATGAACACCAGAGGAATCGAACGTCCAAGTAGGACCCACACCTATCGATCCTCGATCTCCACCGGGACCTCCGCGGATGTCGCCCCATCATCGATGTCTAGCTCCCCGTGATCGATGATGAGGGACGAATTGTGCCTACATCTTCTCAGCTGAGATACGTGGAAGACGTCTTGCACCTAGTGAAATTGAGGTGGAAGGACCAGGCAGTAAGACACCTCGCCTACTCTAATGAGGATCTGTAATGTTCTAAAGAATCATGGAGATAACTTACCGCCCCTGCCAAATCTCCATAGACCTCGTGGAGGTGAGACCCGTAGGAGGATGTGGCCGCCACCCTCGAACTCCAGTGGTCTCCGTCTCCTATCAGCATAAGACTTATGTCTACTCTGTGCAGTCTTCATCCGCTCCTGGATGATCTGCACCTTCTCCATCGTAGCCTGAACCATCACCAGTTTTACACGAGTTTCTATGATTTCCCCTTTTCTGAAAAGAGAAATATGGTCTCATCCTATGGATGAACCATGATCATTGCCAAATACAGTCAATCCTGACATGAATGATACTAATTCATGCCATGGACGACGTCGTAAGGCATCGACACTACTACCAAGAGATCCAACCGTTACTCTCACGTCCAAGGGTTGAGTCACACTGTCGGCATCAGTGTGTGGTTACGGTGTCTCCTCTAATAGAAATCTCAAAAGTGAGGGTCAAGTCAACAGTTTTAACAATTACGTCTTAGTATCAACCAAAAAAAGGTCAGGAATGTAAACATCACAAGGACATGTGTCTTTTATTACTACATCTCAAATTACAAAGACACATAGAAACCATGAACAACAACAACAAGGAAGCTAGAAGCACCAATAACAAGGCCTCCATGTCTGGAACTAGTCCCACTCTTATCCTCCCACTTCTGGAGCTCCATAGTCATATGATTCAGCTACCTGAAGCTGTGCTCTCCCATGTCCATATGTTCCCTATGGTCAGGGTGAACCTCCTGGTGGTGATGGTAGCAGCACCTCAAAGCATTGTCCACCTCCAGCTGCACGGCCAGCTCCTCTTCCTCGACCTAACATCTGTCTCAACATGGGAGGTTCTTCGTCTATCTATAGATCATCTAAATGGTGGGTCGGACATTCAGATGCCATATGACCAAGTCTGCCATATGAGTAACACTTTTTGCTCCTAGTAAGTCGTTCTCTGCCCCGTGTGCCTCACACATGTGATCCGGAGTCATACGGTTGACCACCCGTGGGTCTGGTCCTATTAGACCCCTGCGTCATCTGTCTACTTCCAGCTGTAGAAGACTACAATGCATGTTGACTAGTGGTGGGTTCTGCTACTGGTGATTGCTCAACATGGAAACTCTCCACTAAGAGGGCTCACTCCAGCACCCCTGTCTGCGTCGGGATGCTGTGAGAAACAACAGAAGCTCTAATCTCTCTCCTGAGCCCATGATCGAAGTTCTGAGCCCTGAAGAATGGGTCTCGTACCATATCTGTAGAGTAGCACAAGAGGTCTGTGAACCTCGTTGAGTACTACGCCACCGTCTTACTACCCTACTGTAGATGCAGTTGCTCGAGAATACACATCGCTCAAAGGGTGACTGGTACAAACTCCACCCGGAACAAGCCCTCGAAGTCTTCCCAAAGAAGTGTCAACTCATCGTGCATCTGGAGCATTAGGACCCACCATATACCTGCTGCTCCATGTAGGAGGTTGGGATAAAGGATCACCATGATGTTGGCTGGTGTCCCTACCAGTCTAAAGACTCTCACAACAGCCACCATCCCCAGCAGCAGAGAGTGCACACCATTTGAGTGTGGTGCATGAGTTATAGCGCTAGGGTAAGACCCAACAACCTTGTTAAGGCTGGGTATATGTGCTGTGGGTGGGGCCTAGTTGTCACATTACTCGTTTTTTTGACGTCTTAGAATGAACTCTTATGTACCCTCATGTTGGGGTATTAGGATGATCTCCAATGTACCATCTTCTTGCTGGATTAAGATGACCTCCCATGTACCCTTTTCTAATCATAGATTATTTATAATCACCCAATGAATTGGAAGGATATATAGGTCCCACCGATCAAAAAATGAAATCCCTAGATATTTGGGGTCCGAAAACATAATTTATTCATCATATCAGAACCCATGGAAATAAATGAACCTCATAAATATCCTTCAATCATAATATTACCTGTGAAAATAAATGGGTTTCATAATTATCATTCCATCATAAACATAATCCACTCATAGAGAGAAAAATAATGGTTTTATTTGACAATGTATCCAGTAAAACAAATGAAATATCAAATAATTTTATATTATAATGATAAAATGCTGGAGAGATGATTTCAAAAAAAATCATGGAGAATATATCCTTTCTTCTTGGAAATCAATTTATTTTCAAAAAATAAAAAGCATAAATGAAAATTTTTTGGATAAAAAACCTTGAATAATTTAAATTTTTATTCAATGAACTATGGAATAATTAAAGAGGAAAATTATATTCATAATGTATATGATAAAATAATTCCTCTAATAATTTTTTTTCAAAAAATTTAAAAATTACATCATTTGGAGAATGGAAAAGAGATTTCATTAAATCTATGTAGTAAAAAGTTTAATATTGGTAAAAATTAAAATACACATCCATAAATGAATAATTGTTTTTGAAATTGTCATTAGAAAAAATTGAAAAGGATGGAAAATATTCCCCAATTTAGATTTAAAATGTAATAATCTCAAATATTGATAATATTGTAAAATTAAGAGCCATATATTTATATAATGAAGAATCTTATGCACATTAAAATAAATGAAATTATATTGATATAACAATACAATAATATTCTTGTAATACACATAAAATAAATCCATGGGTATTATATACACGACGATTAATGATATAG
The DNA here is from genome assembly GCA_963277665.1 of Viscum album. Classification (NCBI taxonomy): domain Eukaryota; kingdom Viridiplantae; phylum Streptophyta; class Magnoliopsida; order Santalales; family Viscaceae; genus Viscum; species Viscum album. The sequence goes on from OY728145.1 coordinate 1,648,073,249, forward strand.
TAGTTTAAAAAGAATGTGACTCACTAAAACAGATGTGAGAAAATAATCCCTTACCATGAGTATTGACTTCATCTATATACATTAAAAACTCATGTATAATAAATATAATTTTTTATAAATATTACAAATAACCATATTCATATATATAGTACCATATATTATTTACTTATAACATTATATTACTGACTTATTAACAATTCCATGTTAATGTAATGTTTCCATTAATATCCTCTTTGTTCTTCGTTCTTGTTTTGCCTTGTTATAATTGGCCCTCTCACATATATCCTAATTTCAAAATATCTTAAATGATAACCATGAAATAAATATCATACATATATTCAGTATATTTTTATTCATGGTGATTCATAAATTATTGAGATAGAAAATAAAATGCACCTTTTATGGAGACAGTAGGCCATACGTACGCATGATCATTATTTGCATTTATCTCTATATTAAATGAAGAAAAATTATTTGATATATTATAGATAAAAAATATTTTTCATGTTATATATATATCATATATATTCATAATATTCATCATTTTTACGACTATTGTGTAATATAGAAGAAAAAAGCATCACATCACATCGTGGAGATGGTAAGCGATACGTATGCATGAGCGATATTATAATTTCCTAAAAAGATAGGTAGTAAAATGATAGATAAGTTATTATGATTACATAAGTATATTTATTTCATAAGTAATATATATATATATATATATTAATCTCATCTTAATTCCCATATATAATATATGGTTATGGAAGATGAATTGTATCACTAGATAGAGCGTGTAAGTCGCACATACGCATGAGTGATACAAGAACTTCTTATTCTATGGGAAAGAAGATGTATAATGGTGTGTTAATAATAATAACATCTAATAATATTTAGTATTATTATTTTATTAAATTTAGTTATTAATCATATATTTAGAGCCTATATTGAAGAGTAGAAAAAGAGAGTGACTAGTTAGAGTGATTACCTCTTCTTCGAAACTACTGATTTAAATTTCCTCGAATTGAATCTAGAGTTGGTCCCTTGGGAATAAATGGATCTATATAATGTTGATAAATAAGAGGAAAAGAGACATTGGTAGAGTTTAGTTGATAAATAAATCTCAATGTGATGAATTTATATGACGGCGGAGGTTCCTCTTCAAAACTGTGGTGAGGGGAACTTTTTTGGAAACTCTCCAAATATTAAATTAATAGATATTAATTTATAACTCCAAATGTATAAAAATTTGGTTATTTCAAATATATGATGATTATGAGTAAAAATAATCTCAGAAAATATTTTTCAGAAATTTTTTATGTAAACTTAAACCTTAATTTTTTATTAACCCTTGGTTAACCAATTTTTTATTTTAACTATGACAACCACATTTTCATTATTAAAAGATATATATTTTGACATAAAAGGTTTCAATTAAATCATATATTTAGTAATTAGAATATTTTTACAATAATTTATCTTATTTTTAATTTGATTTTTTATAATTTATAACTAATTTAATAAAATAATTTTGTTTCATAAAAAATCATTTGTGTGAATTTTGACATTATTCATTATTTTACATATAATAAATATCATAATAAAAGTATATATTTGAAAAACTATATTACCTCATGAATATTTTGTTAAAAACATCCTTCAAATTCTTGCATGACAAAAATTATATTAAATAATCTTTATTTTAATATTTCTAATATCATTTATTATATATTTCTATTAATCAAATAATTACTGCATCAACATTGTATAAGCTTTTAAGGCAATTATTTATTTTCCTAAAATTTATAATAATAAAACTTGAGAAAAACTATATTTAAAACGTCATTTAATATATTAATTTATCTTCTATACGGAATTATATTAAAAATTGTATATTTATTAAAATATGAGAATGACATTTTACATTTCAATAAATAAAATATAATAACTATCATAATCAATCCCAAATAGAATAAATATTTTATAATATCATACCAAGGAATCTTTTTCTCAAAATAAACTCATCCAATAAAATCTTGACCAGTTTTAGTGTAATTTTCTAATATTTGAAAAATTATATTATGCTCGATTACTCTATATACCTTTAACCATGTGAATAAAAAATAAGTAAAGTAATTTTTCATAATATAAAAAAATTAAACAAATATATTAAAATGGTTCTGGAACACCTATTAAAAATAATTAATCCTATTTATATAATGCAAAACACATAATTTTTCATAATTAATTTGAAATTAATCTCATTGATGGAAGAAGAAAATGATTTTTAATTGATAAAATAAGTAATAGTTTGAAATATTATTATATCTCAATTTAAAAAATATTACGAACACCTATATTGAATTTAATTAAAAAAATAAACTAATTATACTTTAAAACAATTCGAATACATAATTGATGTCTAAATTTTTTTATATGAAAAATACAGTTTTCAACTAAAATGCAGAATGTTTAACAGTTCATTTAAACTGAAAATGTAACAAAAAAATACCAAAAATTAAGCCAATATAAATTTGTATACACCTATATGAATGAATAACTTTATTTTTTCAAATATTACTTATAAAAGTTTAATAATTATATTTACTATGGGTTATCCTTTAAAGGGGGTAAATTTAACCATTTGAATAATATAGGCTTTTATTCATAAAATTCAATTTTTTTATATCTTATAAAATAAACTCTATTAGATGAATATAAAAAATTCGAATCAACGTATAAAAAATATATATCATTAATATAATTCACTAATATTAATTTATTTAATTTATTAAAAAAATTTCTTTCAAAGCATAAAAATAATTTTTTTTTACATTTAAATTATATATATTTTCATTTCAAATTAATTGGTAACTATTGAATTAATCTTATAGAACATATATTTTCCAATGTTATTTAATACTATTAAAAAACTCTAATTTAACATCTAGGTAACATCTCATTATATTAAAATATAATATTTTAGTAGTATATTGTTGTTTCGTAAAACATTATATTGCATGTAACTTGATTAATCCAAAGAACTCAACATTGTGTATAACACAACCCAAGAATCGTTTTTCCTATTCTAAAAGATAATCCGTGTTTTCTATATAGAACAACCTCTAATTCATTATATATAAATAGATAATTACATTTTTCTTTCATATAACACAAGCTATATTCAGTTTTCTATAAAGTAAATAATATTGAAAATATTAAAATAACTTGTAAAAAACATATCACAATGTATCAGGGGGTTACATTCTACCCCCTTAAAATTATATTCTCTATAAAAAATCATCAGGGTGATCAAAGGATTGACACTTTTCTGTTTCATTCCATGAAATCCACATCGTAAAGATGAATACTAGAACCTAATTTTAAGAAGAAAATTTGGAAACAAAATTGTTACCAATAGTATAACATAACTAGGATTCATCATAGGATAAAATAAGTAGCATGTGAAAACATTCAATGTGAGGGTGTTTGTTAAAATCCCCCGATGGGGGCCCATGGAACAACATGGGTTCATGAATGGACATTCGATCCTGGAGGTCGTTACTTAGACCCAAGAGATGATTAATGTAATAAACATCTATTATTTATGATCCAATTTGGCCATCATTCATGATATGTATAAAGCATATGATTGGGTGGAGTGGGGGTTATCAACACAGTGATGAAAATTATGGGGTTCTCCTCAAAGAAAATTGACAACATATTTAGGTGCAACAACTCTTCCTGGTTGGCACTCACTTTTAGGAGAAATCTTATAGATTTTTCAAGGCTAGTCACAGACTAGGGCTAGGTGAACTTTTAACCTAGATCTTCTTCATTCACTCATAGGATGTCCTCAGTCGACTATGACACAATGGTATCTCCAGCGGCGAGGTAATGGATTGTCGTAAGAAGATTGATAGCCCTAGTTGTTTCTCACCTGGTGTTTTCCAATGAAACATTCATATTTAAAAATTCTTGCTTGCAGTCCATAAAAGGCCTCAACATGTTATTATAGGAGTATTGTTTCTAGAGCAGGCATGTTATCAATATGTCCAAAATCAATTTATATATCTCTAACAGTAGTAGTGCCATCCAGATCCCTTCTATTTAGTGTAGCCTGGACATGCACAAGGGAAAATTCCTTATGGTGTACCTGGGTGCCCCCATGTAATTGGGGAGCCTCCCTGTATGTAACTTATATGCCCATATCAATAAGGTTTCAGATCAACTTCTCAGAAGGAAAACGTCTATGTCTCGTTTGGGGGTCAGATAATGCTGGTTAACAATGTTCTCCTCTCCACCCTTATCCATTCACTCTCATCTATTAAATATTCGACAAGTATAATTAACATGATTGATAAGATCCTTGGATGCTTAATTTGGGACCTGAGTTTGGAAATAAGGGACCACTAGGCTTCCTTGCATAAGGTGAAAAAACTAGCTAGGGAGGTCAATATCAATATACGCCATCTTGAAGATAGAATTATTAGTATGAATGAAAAGATTTCCTAGGGTGTTCTGGAATAATGTATACTATGGAGGGTCCCCATGAAAAACTCCCATTATGGGTATGAGCCTCTAGATGTTATCTAGGATGCTCTGTTATGGTCTGTTAACTCCCCTCTTATTAGTGCCCTGAAACCCCACTCTAGATGGCTCGTAGGGAGGGGGTCACCTCATTATGGAATCACAACTGGGTTAGTACTGTCTTTGGATTCCTTGGGTTCCCGACCACTTTGATCACTTCCAAGGATTCCAGTTCCTATCTGACGTTTATTGATGTGAAATTGGATAGGGACCAGCAGTCCATCTTCAACCTCAACAATCTCAAAACCAAATAATATGGATGTGCCTTATCTCCTTCTTTCGTAGGGTCCATCTCATTAAGAGGCATCTGGCGCAGTCTAGAAAACAATGAAAAGAGAAATTCATGGAATGAGATCCTATTGTCCAAAGGAATCCCCCCACCTAAAATCAACATTCTTACCTAGAGGTTGTGTCATACGACTATTTTCACTAATGAGAAATTCAAGCAATGTGGAATCTCAATAGCTTCATGGTGCCAGAGGTTCATGGAACACAAGCAAGTGACTAGAAATAATATTTTTTATTACGGAGACTGTGAATGAGTGATGTGGTAGTATTTTGGTGATTTTATAGGTATTGATGATAAATGCATGGATGATATGTCATTTCATGATCAATGGTTCCATGGTGAAAGTAAGAGGGGTTCATGGCATATGGAACACATTATGGTCCTTCACGATGGTTTTTGGTCGATCTGGAAGGTGATGGAAAAGGTCAGACATGAAGGTACAATTGCCTCCTACTAGGGCATCATAGATCGAACTAAGATCCTCCTTCTTGATATGGTCATGTTCTTTGAGAACTATAAGGAGGCACCTATCCTTCAATGGAATCATGGTCACAATAAAATCAATTCCTCGAGAAACATGAATATTAGAGGTAGCTGGGTATGTTGTTCACTGCCAATCAGAGTGCTCAAACTCAATACTGATCGTTCAAGAAACATGGGGCTTATTTATGGAGGAGGAGTGGTTTATAACCCCTCAGGGTCAGTCATCATGAAATTATCTTGTCAGTTGGGTCATGGTTCTTCCATCCAGACGGAGACCAAGATGATGCTTTATGGCCTCCATATATGACTTCTAAATGAGATCATCTTATCGATAGATTAAACTAAATCCCAAATCCTCCAAAACACTATGCAAGGCACTGTATCAATTCCATGGTCTATTCATTTCATCATTAAACAGTGTATGGGCATGATCAGCAGCAACATTAGCATGGTCCATACCTGGCATGAGGGGAACAAAGTCGTAGACCATCTCACCTATTTTGATGTCCCCGGTCCTGATCCCATTTTTTCATACTGTAATCACTATGAATCTTGAGGGATTCAATCTAGTTAAAGGGGATTCCCTTGGCCTCCACTACTTTCTTCCACCTTAGGCCTCTCATCCTGGGTGATTTGGGAATGTCTTTTATTGTTGTTCTCTTTTCCTTAAAAAATAATTTACATTATGATGATGATGATGATAAAAAATCACTATGGGATAACACAAAGTTGCTGAAAAATGTCATTGACATCATGAAAAATGATTATAAGAGGCCAAAATATTATTTCAACACAATATTGAATTATTTATATGAGAAGATATACTTACAAGATTTTATTCCAATATAATCCATTTGAATCCTTGATAAATTTCTACATCATCTCTTTATCAATGAGATAAAGGTAAATTATTCATTTCTAAATTGTTTACATAACATGAGAACCATAAATTGAATGATTTATCATCACAAAAAAATATGTCACAAGTTATCAAAGATGTTTCAATCCCCCTATTTCAAGATAATAATTTAATCCATAAAACCTCATTTGATGTTTAACATAAACCATTCAATAAATAGTCAAACATATAAACCTTCAAGAATATTAAATTCCAAAATATATATAATTAAGTTCACTAAACCAGGTTAACATTTATATCCCATATATCATAAGGAAAATCTTGGTTGTCACAATCCAAACTAGGGAATACCTTTCTCATGATTTCTTTTCAAACATGGTAGTAAAATGAATTAAAATAAAATCATAGTGAAAACATGCATGCTATCAAGATTTAACTCTGTCCTCGTACCATAAACATAGAAATTCTATAAAATTAAACCATAGTACGAAAAACATTAATTTGGTATTATCTGTCCTAAGGTCCTGAATACAATCCCCTTTGTAATCAAACATCTCATTTTTCATTATCCGAACCAAATACACATATTAAGAATTTTTCATCCCTTAATTATGTGTTCTATAAAAATATTGAATTTCCATTAAATAATTATTCTAGTTAATTGAAACCATTCAATGTATTCTTTAAATACATAATGAAAAAACATAATGTGAACAATCCTTATATATTTCACTATTCATACAACATAATTCATAAATACAAATACATAAAAACATCTATTATTTAACTTCATCCTGGATCAAATATTATTTCAACGTCATCCAATAACTTATTACCTATTTGCATTCACATTTCACAAATAGACTCATCATCATCACCTAAAAAACCATTACTCATACCACCTTACTGATTATCTTCTTGATTAGTCTAATTTGGATGTTAATTTTCATAATTTCAATTCATTACACATTTAAAGTGTAAATATATTTATAGTAACATAATGTAGACAATATTTTCATTCCTTATGCTAACTAATCTATTAATTTTCCCTTTACATTTACATGATTTCTGTCCTTTCATTCCATAGTCAATACATCTTCTTATTCCTCTATGAAATCCATTTTTGTGTCTATTCCCACATTCACAACATAAATGAAACTGAGTTCACTTTCCTCCATGATATTCATTACCATTATTATTTTCACAAACATTCCTTCTCTTTCTATGTCAGTCTGAGAGTTAGTTAGGTACACATTGTTAATTATGATCCTTGAAAATTTAATAGGAATGATTACAATATCCTTCACTCTAGTGATGATCCCATTTAACAACATAATAGTAAACTTTTCATCACATTAAATGAAATCACAGTACTTCGAAGTTCCATCAATCGACTACAGCTATAAATCATAGCATGAGAAACACTATTACTAGTGGTAAATCCATATAAACAATGGAAATTACTTTTAATATTTCATTCTATTCCACTATAGGATAAATCCTAGGTTATTTATGATTATTGAGAAAACAATAGGATTGTTGCCTATATTTTGAATTATTCTCAGAGACATCCAATGAAACATCAATAAAAATATATCTAGGGATCTCAATAAGGGTTTCTCATTCTAGTATACTATGGGTTTATAAACCTTTAATATAATACCAACTATAATGAATATGAATTTTATAACATTGATATTACATCTTTTTAGTAGAATATTCCTTAAATTACAAAAACACATGCCAGATGACCACAATATTTTAGTGCCTTTGAAAATATAGAACACATTCATCTAATTTGGTGAAAGATATTCATCATCTCCCAAAATGGTTTTACCCTTTTAACCCTACATAAATCCTTTCTATATAACATGATGAAAGGAAACATAAGAATGTGTGAGCTCATATGTTTAGTAAGGCTAAATATCAAAGTTACATTATCAAAACATGATAATACAGGTATAAAAACATGAGTATAACATTTAAAGAACATAAAATACATATCAAACATAATATACTTCAGTGATGGAATAAATATTAAAAATAATAAGACACAATTCATATGAAAATCAATTCACATGACCCATGAGTGAATAAAATTCCAATAAGGCATGGAAATTATGGTGTACACAGAAGCCTATAATAAATATTGTCAACGATTAGTACCAAAAAATTCATAGTTTGTTTGTATTAGGTTAATCACATGTGTACCATATTTAGGATTGGGGTGTAATCCTGTGTAACTTATAGATTTGGGATTATTAGGACCTCCCATGTACCCTCTTTTGTTGGCTAAAATGGCCTCCTTTTTACCCATTTGTTGAGGGTTGTAGATGACCTCATGTGTACCCTCCTATTGAGGTATTAATAAGACCTATCTTGAACCCAATTTTAGCAAGATTAGTATAAACTCCTTTATAACATTTTTTTCAATATTAGGATGACTTCACATATACCCACATATTGTGGTCTTTTGATGACCTCTCGTGTACCCTTTTGTTTTGGGTTTAGGATGACCACCTTTGTACGATTTTGAGCTCATAAAAAATTAATCATTACCCATTGAAATATCTTTAGATATAATTCCCACATATAAAATAATGAAATACATAAATATTTCTTCCACAAGAACATAAATCATTCATCATATAAAAAACAATGATATAAATGGATGTCATAAATATCATTCAATTGAAACATAACCCATGAATACATATGTGTTTTATAACCATAATTCCATCGTAAATATAAAACACTAGAAGAGAGAATAATAATTGTATAATTTAATCATATATCATATGAATCATTACTGACATCAAAAAATGTTATCTTGTATGGAATATTATTTTGACAGATCACTTGACAATAATTCTGGAGGAAAATATCGTTTATTTTTTTAAATGTTTTTTAATAAAAAGATGCAAAATTTGTAATGAAAATAATTTCATCAAAAATAAACCTAGATTCTTTTTAAGTAAACTTCAATGAATATTTTCCTCATTATGATGGAAAATTTTGTTCATTCCATATATGATAAAAAACATTCTTTCCATACTTTTTACCATAATGTTAAAAAGTGCCTCATTTGGATAATAACAAAATGATTCCCTTAGTACCGTTTAGTAAAAATTCAAAAAGGTGTAAAATGACTTTAAAATTTATTGGGATAATAGTAAAAATATTTTGAAAATATATTTTTATATCATGAATTTGGAAGAGAAATATTCACCAACAGATTATTAAAACTAGACAACCCCAAATATTGATTAGATTGTGAGATAAAAACTCATCAATTTGTAATATATAGAAACATATGATTAATGAATGAAATAAAATTATATGGATATAAAAATAGAATTATCATCTAGATATGAATCATAAAAACACTAATTTTCAGTACATACACCATATATAGGGAACATGTAGTGTATAATGAATTTGTCCCATAGAAATTGAAGTGGCACAAAAATTGCTTACCATGTGTTCTTTAAATCCAGTGCACACATTAAATCCTCTTGTATAATAAATATTATATTATTTTACATATAACACATACCAATATAAATATATATTTAACCATATTATATTTACTTTTATCTTTATATTAGTCTCTTATTATCAAAGCCTTGTTAATTTTATTTTTTGGGTAATAACCGCTTTGTTTTTTCGTTCATGTTTTGCTTGTTTTCCTTGTTCCTCTTTCAAAGAACATGATTTAATCACCTATAAAATGAAAAAAATGATATAAATATAATATATAAATTTATTATATATGTTTTCATTATTATTAATTAATGTTTGAGATAGAAAATACAATATACAGTTTATAGAAATAACAGGCGTTATGTATGCATGAATATCGTTTCCATTTTCTTATCATGTTATAAGAATGAAAATCATATGATATATAATAATTCAAGAAGAATTAATATGTCATATATATTTTATATATGAAATTTTAATTCATCATTATTACAAGGCATGATAAATATATATGAAAAATAAATCATATTGCATCATTGAGATTGAATTCCATATGTAAGCATGAGCGACATTATAATTTCACAAAATATTAGGTGGTATAAATAAAGATATAATATTATCATTATAGAACAATTATAATGTCATAAATATCATATATAAACATTAATCCAATCATAATTCCTACTCATAAAATATGGTGACAGAAGTCGTATTGTATCGCAACGTCGAGACGGAAAGTCGTACGTACACATGAGTAATACATTCATTTCTTATTAGATGGGAAATGGTATGTATAATGGTGATTCCATAAAAATAAAATATCATCATGATTAGGATTATGAATTTATTATATTATTATATTAATAATATATTTATAGGAGGTATAGAAGAGTATAAAAATAGTGTGATCAGTTAGATAGGTTACAACTTCTTCGAAAGTATTCCCATAGATTTAATCAAAAGGACTATAGAGTTGGACCTTTGGGAAGAACAAAACATCTAGAATGTGGATACTGAATTGGATAACAGATTTTGGAAGAGTTTGGTCGATATACACAGCTCAATGAAATGAAATGAGATGAATAAGGTGGTTCCCTTTTATAATTGTTGTGAGGGGAACTTTTCAAAATGCTCAAAATATAAAATTAATATAAATAATTATCAATTAAAAATGGATCAAAATGGATTTATATAGATTATATAATTAGTATTATTAAAAAATCATCTAAAGTAATATTTTGTAGATGTGTTATTTAGTAAAACTAAATCATATCATTTTTTAGTAACCCTTAGTTAACCTATAATTAGTTTTAACTACCACTACAACATTTTCTGTAAATAAAAGCTGAATTTTTTTTAATATAAAGTGTATATTAATAAATAAATATTACATTGTATATTTTAGACCATTATTAATAATTTGTTTTTGATATTTTTTTTTGATTTCATCTAATTTATTAAAATATTATTTTCTTAAAAAATTATTTGTGTCAATTTGGACACTATTCAACATTTGTATTTTTTAAAACATAATAAAAACCCTAAATCATAAAAAAAATATTAACTCTTCCCTCATATGTAAAATCCATCCATTAAATTTTCAGATAACAATAATTAGACAAAATTACAATTACATTAAAATTTTGAAGGTCATTTATTTGATATTTCAATTAAGTAAAAATTATTGCATCATCATTTTGTTCTCCATTATGCTAATTATTTATTTCCTGAATATTAGAATTAAATTACCATGATATAAAAAACAATTTTTAATTCAAATTAATATTTATAGTTTAATTTTTATTCTGTATAAATCAATATTAAAAATTGTATAGTTATTAAAATATGAGTATGGAATCATTAGTTTTTCATTAAATATAAAATAATAAATTTCATACAGTTACAAAATTGGAAAAAACGTTATAATCTCGGTAAATGTATTATTTTGAAAGAAACTAACTCCTCTAATGAAATTTGGAAAAGTTTTAGTGGGATTTTCTAATAATTATAATATTATTTTTACCCTTAATTGCTAGATTTCTTTTTAACCATGTGGATGATAAATTACTAAACATATTATTCATATAGACCAAAAATTAAAAAAAATCGTTTTACATAATATAGAAACATTGTTTCCCAATATGGAATAATATTTTTGAAATTCAAACACATAATTATCAAGAAATTTATTAACAATTAATCTTGTGGATAGAATGAGAAATAATGTATTAAAAGTTAAAACATTCAAAAAATTATAATGTTTTATATCTAAATGAAATTTAAAATTGATACTAATGGAATATATAGGAATAAATGATAAATAATAATATAAAAATTTATTAAAACCATTCAATAATATAACTGAACAATAGAACTAAATTTTATGAAAAACCCATTTTCAACTAAAATGATGTCTTCTTATATATTCATCAATAATGAAAATATTCCAAAAAATACCAAATCATCAACCAAAGTAATGTTTTTTATACAAATTTCAAAGAAGATGTTTATTTTTCCAAATATTATTTATAAAATTGAGGAAATTATATTTCAAATTGGTTGGCTATTAAAAGGTGGTAAATTACACTTTTAAAAATTACTTGTTTTTAAGAATACTATTGGGATCATTCTTATATTATGAAAATAAAATATATTGAATTAATATAAAAAAATATTTGATTGAATATATGAAATATATATAACTTTAATAAAATTCAATAATTGTAATTTATTTAAATTATTTAGATGAAATTACTTTTAGAGCATAAACATAATACCTTTATATTATACATGTATATATATTTTATTTCTGTATTAGATGGTAACCAATGAATTAATCTTGTAAAACATATATTTTTCATAAGATAGTGACCAAAATTCACAAATTATAATTTAATCTCTATGTTATATATTATTATGTTAAATAATACTATTTAATAATATATTATTGTTTCCTAAAAATCGAGATTGCATGTGACACAAGGTAGTGAAAGAACTTGACATTAGGTGTAACTCAATCCAAGCACATTTTTTCATTTAATTACATCTTATATTAGTTTTTACTATAATAGAAAAATTATTCGGCTATATATAAATCAAGAATTACTTTTCTTTTTCATTTAGCATTAGCTATATTCAATATAAGGTGTATTGAAAATCATCAGAAAGATTAAACTAACTCAAAAATGAAAATAATTCCAAAAACCATGGGTTTATAAACAATTATACCATGTATTTTTCTTAATTATAATTCATATATTTATCGTATTATAATGAACCCCCTTGTAACCATAGGCTGGATCCAACTTAGCTATAAACAATTTCTCTGGCATTAGTGGCTCATAAGATGTAGTTTTGGAACCTCATACCCATTATCTTGGTAGATCAATGTGTGGTTGATCACATATAATATTCTACAGAAATTGGAGATCCTATTAATGGTTTTTGTGATCTATCATTTTTTTCCTAATGATTTATTGGCTATTCATGTATTGAATGGATATAATCTCTATTTAATTATATATTTTTACTAGTTTGTTCTTCTAGATCCATGTCACCAAGGTTATTAATTATTAAATTTCATTACAGGTGGTGATTCGTGATCACTGATTTAATGTAGTTGGATCTATAATTATTTTCTCTAAAATTTAAAATATGAATTACCTAAAAAAATTGAATTCAATATTAAATTTATTTAAAAAGATGGATTTTTTTATTTGATTTTTGATTTGAAAGAGATATGGAAATTGATAATAAACCCAAATTCAATGGAACATAAAATGTGGTATATATTTATAAAAAATGAGAGAATGATTATGATTTTTTTAAATTAAAAGATTTTATGATGATTTTGTGAGAAATGAAAAAAAAATTATGTTTTTTGAAATGGAATGAAATGATGAAAACATGCACATTGGTTAAAATAAGTGAATTGAGTATTGAAAATTGACATTGGGAAATTTAGTTTCAAATAATTATAAATTTATTAATTTAAATTATGATTTATTGTTGAATATAATGTTATACTTATTAGTTTGTGGAAACTCGATCAATCACAATAAGACCTTGCCACTAATGCAATGGATTAACATTAGAAACTATTATTAACTTATTTTTCAAGACAACCCATAATGGTTTCCCCAATCGAGGTGTGGATGACCCATGTTGGGTTCTCCATTTTGGGGTGTATTTTTGTGTGCACATTATACTATATCTATGATCTCAACAAGATGATTGTGGATCATATTATGTAAAATTCAAACACACCAAGAGGGTTTTAAACATGTAATAGGATTTGATATGCGGTGTTTGACATTATAATTCAATTAATTGTATTATTGATATATTTTATTTAATACATATTATTTATATAAACTATTTCTGGTAAAATGTTCACTTATTACTGTTGATAATGGCTTGATTTATATTACGTTTAGATAAAAGGAAAACTTTTTTCTGTTTGAAATATAAAAATGAAATTCACTGCACAACATTAATTGAATTTATAACATTAATAGTAAATTAATAATTTATTGATTATAAGAAACTTTATGAGATGATATTGTGATTTATTGATCACACCCTACCTTTCCATTGATACTTTATAGATTCCCTTATGTTAGTTATGATGTATGATTAAGCACTACATGGAGTTGGTGATGTTCATGATAATTTTGATTATCTGTTGTTGTCATTACCTTGATTTTTTGATATATATTATTAGTACATTTATGAGGTACTACTTTGAGTTTTTATTCCTATTTTATTTTTGGAACAATATAATTTTTCCTTGGTTATCATATTAAATTATATATTATATATTTTATTGTTTTGTAGAAAATTAAATCCCACTTGGATCTTGTAAGATTCCAGGTGCTAGTCACCAACACTTGGTGATCTACAACTCCCTTTATGCTTTTTCATTAATTTCATGGCTATCATTATACATAGGAATCAAGGCTATTTATTGAGAATGTTTTATTAGGATAGGATTATCATTTTACCCTAAAGTTAGCATGTAGTTTGGGATATCATTTTAGGACATATGAGGTAGATACAAGTGAGTGTTTGTCTGTTTATCATCCTAACAAGACTTAGGTAACAATTAGTGGATTAGGAATGGAATCTAGGGGAATAAATTGATATATTTTGACTATATTCCCTAAAATTTATTTAGATTTGTTTACAAACAAAAATTTATAACAAATCTGACGGGGTTAATTTTCATCATGCCATTATTTGAGTGGTTAATATATGTTCTTTTAAAAGAATTAACAAGTTTGATGCATCTTGTGGCGGTTACTGACATTAATCATCATTTAGTCCTCATGATTTTAATAAAATATGTCATTTTAATTAGGTACATTGTCAATATATTGGGGATTAATTGTGTGATTGTACTGAGGAGCCAATGATCTGTAGTTTTTTGTGGCATATTAGGACACCTGGATATATTTTTCCATTTATTGTCTTCTCAATGTTGTGTAATGATCCCATAAACATTGAAAATTAATATGGTGATATAATATATATAATGATCTAAGGTGATCCATCCATATACATCTTAAATAATATTATTCACATAGTGCATGAGTTTCTAGAGGAAACTGTGATATATCTTATGACAGTGATACGTACCATCACTACAACTTTATATTTATGAATTTTTTTACTTTATAATGGTGTATATCACATGTTATATAGAATCATATTATGATCCCTTAATATATTTATTTATAAATATTGTCTTATAGGAAGCATATTACTATTCCCTTCAGAATGAAGTGATAGTAAGGATATGCTGTCTTAATTTTGTTTTATGTCTATAAATGATTGACATTATATGGTATTTTCTATTTCTCCTAATGAAACCTATTGTATCCATTTATTTTATGGATTGTTTTAATTATAATAATTAATAAATTGATTATTATCTTTGCTGGATTTCATTAATGAACCTGATGGGGCCTGCATATATTTTTGGGACAATGAGACTCAAAGATGAGTAGACTCATGCCTTCTTATATTGAGTTAGGAAATATAATATCAGTATTTTCTATATAGAGAGTAAATAATTGTGAAATGATCTCCATCTAGTTTTCTTAATGTTATTAATGAGTTTCCTTATTTATTTATATGGAATTAAATCAATAAGATATGTGGATTAGTCCAATTATTTATTATATGGTACTTGAAAATTATCTATTATTTCATATCATATTATACTAGATGAAGTGAATGTTCTGAACACTTATTTAGATGATCAGTTAGAGAGAGGATTTATATAGTCTAGTGTTTTACCTTAGGTGGTGAATTTTCTATTTTCTGAGACGGAACTCTTCACCTATATATTGATTACTAGAATTTCAACTGAGTTATTGTGAAAAATATTTATATATTTCCATAGAATGATTATCTGTCTGATCAACTAAAATGGATTATTTGGTTCTCAAAGATTAACCTTCAAACTTTTTATCACCAATTGTGGGTAAATGTATCTTGTATTCCCAATACATTCTTCTAGAGTTGATATGGCTATCATTTTCATCTTTTCATTCCATTTGGTGTATCCAATGTTCTATAAAAAATTATGTCATTGATGAATAATATATTCCATGAGAATATTTAAAATTTCATTGTTTTAATTGTGAATGAAAACCTAGTTTAATCTCAGTATAAGGAGGATCATGTGCATTATCTGGGAGAAGTTTTATAATTTATTAGAAATAAATAACATTATTCCAAGCCATCAAAATATGATTTTTTGATTCATAATGTTATTTTTTGGGACATGGGGTCATAGAACATAGTATCTTAGTTAATATTTATATGGTGAATGGTGTTGTGACATGGGGGGTAGTAGCGTAATATTTTTGAGGTTCTGAGCATCTTAAGACTTGTGGTGTATTTGTTTTTGCATTGTAATGGAATTATTAAGGTTTGATTATTTGATGATGAAACTCACTAAAAATGGGATGATGATCATAATGGATGATAAATATCAATGATATTTTTTTGTGTTAATGAAATGTTTTACTTCTGCACCAATGCTGACTCTATGAGGGATTAGGATGGGATATGTGGTATTTTATGGTGCATGAGGTTCAACATTAGGTTGTGTTTTTATGCATGTTGATCCCATGGTATCTTATGGATCTAGGTTTCTTAAAGCACAGAAGGAAAATTATGTGACATATAAATTTAAACTCCCAACCATGATTCACGCTATCAAGAGTCAGTGGCATTAATTTATCTAGAAAATATTTAATGTGTATTCCGACAACAAGAGCCCGATATTTATGTTCTCTGAAAAATAATAGAGTCTATTCAAGAGGATTTAAGTGAACCACCTTGAATATTTTTTTTCACATTTCCCATACCTCTGTGAGGGGAGATCCCATTGTTGTTGCTGTGAGAAGGAAACATCTATCCCTATCCAAGAATGAATCATTAGAAGAGTGGAACTTGATAGATATATTTTCATAGTTTCATTTAGAATTATGTTAAGTAGAGGCCGATGATCTCATGGAAGGATTTAAATTAATCAATGATCTTATCAAGATGATTATTCACGTGCATTATCATGATGTTGATATCCATAGCGTCAATGACTCTCTTTTTGAAGGTTAGACCTCATCTGAGTAGTCATTCTCCATAGGGGGTACTTTTTTTTGAACTGGTAATATGTACATTTCTAGTGAGGAAATATGTGCATGGGATTTACATTGTTCCTAATGTGTTGGGTACCTAAGAACCAAAAAATGTGTTCTATGACATGAGGTTATGATTCTAGTGGCCATGTATGAGACACGACAACACTAAATTTATGTCACATAGATATACATTCTAATAAGTCAAGGCCAAGAACCATGGAACTTCATGATTGTATTATCCCCTTTTAGTGCTAACTTAGATGTCGAAATAGAATTTAATGGACTTTTTTGTTGGGTTTCCAATTACCCCTATTAAGAATAATATTATTTGTGTTTTGATACACAAGTTATCCAAACATGAAAATTTATTCCAATACATGGTACAACCAATGTTTATGTCTTTGAAATCAATATGTGAAATGAAATTTTCATTTTCAAAGAGTTCAATATGAAATATTCTATAAAATATATTTATTTTTAAATATTAGTTTTGGTATGTCCTTGAGGATAATATGGAATCTCAAGTTCATTTGAGTATGACATACCTTCCACAAATTGATTTCCAGATAGAGAGGGATTTAATGATTCTTCCAAAAAATATTTATTCATGAATCAGTGATATTGTGGGAGCATGGGATGAATATTTTGGAATTTTGGAGTTCACATACAATATTAGTTAATATACCAAAATCTGAATCATTCATTTTGATGAATTGTATGGAAGGTTGTGTAAATATTCTTTATATTGGTTGGTGATTTGTGGAACATCCTCGGTAGGACTGAAATTGGTCCATGAAATGATATAAATTATTCCTTTTATCCTATATAGAATTTTTATGACACTGAGATGATTAAAATACTATTCTAATCATCATCATAAACAGTTGGATTTTCATATTTGTGACTAGTTTTTCTTGAATGTTTCAAATTGGATTGGTCCCCAACTCTAGAGAGACAGTGGAATATTTCCCCTCATTTTCAGGAAATTATTAGTTTGTTGAGAAGTTGAGAAATGTGCCTTATCATATATTACTTCCACCAAAGGTAAGAGAAATACATAATGTGTTTAATGTATCTCATCTATGGATGTATCTTTTTAAGATGTCTCATGTTTTGAAAGGTGGTGATTCTGACGTTGAGCATGATCAATTTGTGACTAAGAAACCAGTATGAGTAGTCTATTTTGAGAAAAAGTTACCCCATCGGAGGATGATACCATTGACCTGGGTGCTATGGAAGAATGATTCTATATCATGAGGCTTTATATGATGAAATAATGAGAGATTAGTGGCATCATCACTATGATATGAAAAGTTATTTATAGGATTTCTGGGGATGAATGTTCTTATGGATAAGTGATAGTAACATATAATTACCAATTATTGAGTACTCCATGAACATTATATAGTCCATATAATTCTTGGGAATTTCCTTGGGATGTTTTAGGTGAAATTTGTAAAATCGTGGACTTTTTTTGGGCAATGAATAATTGGAACATGGTTTTCCCATGCTGTGAGCCCATAGCTAAATCATGATATATATCATAGTGAGGGTTTACCTGTTTGTGACATGTATTTATGAACAATATTCCCACATAAGAAAAATATTGGACCCCAATATAGGGGAACATGGTTGGAATGCATAGTTTGTAAAACCATTAGGCCCCCTATAGGAAACCATAAACTCAGATTAATTTTATTCGGAATTATTATTTAAAAAAACCAACCCCTCCCCCCCAAAGAAAATTTAAGGTTAGGTAGTAATACAATCAACCATAATAGATTTCATTAGAATATTGTCTATCAAGATGAAGTTTTCGATCCTTAATCCACTTCTCATAGCGAACTAAGCATGGATGGTCTTGTTTACTCTCTTCTAATAAGTTGATCTCATCTCAAATGGATTATCCCAATATAACTTTTATTCCTACTAATTTTTTGAAGATAACACTATATTGGATGGATATAAACTCTGCTTAATATGATCTTGTTTCAAAAATGTGTTTCTTGATATCTTTAACCATCATTCTTTAATGATGAATCCCATTTTGTGGAGTTGATTTTTGATCATTGATTAAGGATAGGTTGTTACATAATTCATTCCCATAAAAATTAAACATTGAATGACATGATGAAATTGAATTTAGTTTATAATTGATTTTAAAACATGGAATTTAGATTATTTTATTCTTTATACGGAATGAATAATAAAATTATAAAAACAAAAATTTCAATGGAAATGAAATTTTGTGAAAAATTTATTCAAAACAACTTCACGATTTGGAAATTGTTTTCACAAAATTATTTAATGTTCATTTTGAGAGAAATGATCATATAGAAAAGTGATTTGAAATGAAATTATGTGATGAAACGCATAATTTTGTTTTCGTATAGAGAAATGCGTGTTGATAATAGATAATGTGTAATTGTAATTTAAACATTCATAAAATGAATAGTCACTATTTTGATTGAGTTTGGATAAACAAGTTAGCCTGGGTAGTTAGGGGTTACTTGGAAAATAATTCTACGACATTGCCTCCCTTGAGATGGATTGATGATGAATTAAATATCTAAAATCCATTGGCATGTCCATGCTTAATGGGTTCCCTTATTAGGGTGCATACTACCTGAGATGGGTTCCCCTTTTGGGGTGTAATTTCTTTTTCACACCAAACTAGATTTGTGATAACTATGAAATGTGTGAGGATCCTATTACTTGATTAATTAACAAACCACATGGATTTTTTTTCATGTTTCATGATTTTATATGAGTTATTTGACTTGAATAACCAAGTTTATGGATTATGGATCTATTTTTTTCATTCCATTTGATTTACATAAATTCTTTTTAAAAATAATGAATCATGCCAATTTATAGTTATTTGTTATATTCTCCATATATTTGAAATGAAGGCATGATTTTTTTAAAATCAAAAGATGAAATGATATTCCCTGAATTACTTGAATTAATATATTAGTGGTATATAGTTATGGTATTGATTATGGATCACATGGTGAGACCGTACTGGGCTTCATAACTACCACCCTACCTTTTCCTTATGGGAGTTTATAGATATTATTTTTCAAGTTATGATTAAAGGGAATGTGCCACTTGGATGGGTTCGATGTTCATGATTCATTGGACTATCAGATGTTGTAGTAATCTTGGAATGTTAATATTTATACTTAGTATAATTATGATGTACTTATATAGGTTTTCTTATACTTATTTGGTTTCTAGTAATTTTTTCATTTGGAGTGCTGATCCTAATGAACTATATATTTTTACTTCCATTATTATGAGAAATATTCATTTCATAAATTATCTTGTATGATTCCATGTGCTAGTTTCAATCCCAAGGGTCTTGATTAATCCCTTGAGACTATGTAACTGTTAGTTCGGGTATCAGGATACTATGGTACCCAAGCTGGTTTGTAAAAAACAAAAATTAATATTTCATAAAATCATTTCAAATTCACACACTATATAATATATATATATATATATAAACTAATGATATTGTTAAATACTATACATGGAGACATCATAATCATTATAAGTGATAAAGAAACAATTAAATATACAATCATGTGTTAACACTAGTATAAATGACAAAGAAATATTATGGTTTAACATATGGTAATACATACCAGACATAAAAGGTTTCCTCAACAAGGAATTATGTGAATCATACAAATTTTGAATCCCATAAAATTCTATTAATATAAACAAACTCACGTGTCACTACACAGACTAAAGAGATATATCTATTTATCGATACACCCATGGTCCCCAATGTTGATTTTTTTTAAAAACCATTTAAACCCCTTTAAACAAATTTATAAATCATTTTCAGTCATAATTAATCTCCATATAAAATATTGAAATTCCATTTTTAATTAAAGCCCCAAATTATGGTATATCATCTACACATAATGTTTCCAAGATAATTATTAAATAAAATCAATTAAAACATATATTTAATGAAGAAAAAACAACTTGATATCAAATGAAATATTTACATATGAATTTCAATGAAATTATGTGATAAAATCATGATATTAAAAACTATTTCTTTACTATATATAGACATATATCTGAAGAATAGAGAGACCTTTTCAATATAAATTCTTCCAAATCATTGGATTGAATCTAATCAAGAAGGGATCAAAAGGCCTTTAATGTTCACTATTGGGAGGATAAAAAATTAGAGATAGATAATTAAAGAATCCCAGGATTGAACTGTATGTAATTATTTATATATTTTGTTTATGAAAACAACCATTCATTTTAATTTACATTATAAACCATAAATAACCTTAAAAAGATATCTTATCCTTCCTAGAGTGAACCCCAGTAGAAATAACTATGGAACACATTGTGTAGGGTGAACCAAAATCAACATTACCATGGATGTGGTAAAAATACAGTCATCATTCAATGTTTTTTCCCTCATTTATTAAGGTGGGATCTATTGCCAAACCAACCATCACATAATATATTTCTTGAAATAGGAATAATTGACCAAAACAAAATCCCTCGAGCCCCTATGTTGTATCAGATCCCTTCATGCCATAACACAAAATCATTAGAGTTTGGATATACCAAAACTACCTTATATGGAATAACTACCCACAATATTTTTAAAGCAACTAACATATTACCTTTAAGAAACTATGGTGTCACCATCACACCCATTGATTTATAATCAAATCACCATGCCATAGTCAGTATTCCCCACAATGTTTCCATTTTACAAACCAAACTATCAATCCTAGATTCCCCAAAATTCCTAATAATTATCATGATGAATATCCCAAAATCATGATGAAAATAAGTTATTACAAAATTCTTGAATGCTACTAATGACATTTTATTATCAATCCACTATAAATAGTTACTAACCCCCATAAATATCATGTCTGAAAATACATCAAATAATGTTTGAGACATTGAATTTTGATCCCCTCCATTTAAATTATATGAAATGTAGTGGAATAATTGGAAACATCATACCAAAAATATGAGATTTTCTCTATGAAATCACTACATCAAAATATCCAATGGGAATTCAGAAAAACTAACTGAAAAAATCGGACCATGCATAGTTTGTTAAAAATCTAATTTAGATAACTACTAATAGGATTATAAGAAATGATACCAAAACCAGATCACAAAAATGTGGCTTCCACATTAGGATATCATAAAGAATAGCATGAATCGGTAATAAAGGACTTTTTTATAACCTATGAATCATAACTAGCTTGTGAGGGTGTTTAGATCAAACTCAAAAGGGAATTAGAGCATGGTAAATCTAATGGGAAAACCCACTATAAAACATATGAATCCAATAAAAAACATCATCCCCAGTGCCAACTAATACACACTAGTTACTGCCTATTTTAAAAGAACCATCACATGTCTTCCCATCGTCTACACTACATATAGGGAAAACAACAATAAGAAGTGAGGCACAATGAAAATTTAAAAAATTACCCACTACATGTAATGGAAACTGAAGGAAGATCATAGAATAAAAATGGTATTAATTACTCAAACCTAAGAATTCCCAACCCAATACGTACTAAAACGGAAATGGATTATATCTATCAAAATAGAACAAACTCAAAAAATTACAATGGTACCATTCTCAATTTTAGCACAAGAAAATGTATCAATGAAAAATAGATCCCTACTAATTCCACCATCAGTACAATGATTAGTTATCTAAACTAATAGACCCAAACATCTTCAAAGGACCCACTAATGAATAATATATCTTAGTAATTTAGTGAATAACAAACATATAATAAAGAAATACATATGAATCACCAAAAAATATATTTTTTTTGAAAATTCTCATTTTGAGAACCATGGGACCATTAAAATTGGTCGTTTTTTACTTTAAACTAAATAGAAAGCAATAAAAAATTCAAACCCTAAAACATTTCTCAACTTCGCTAATTTTTTACTGTTTTTAACTGATTTCAAAACAAACACCACTTTTTTCAAAACTGTAACATCTTTCTAAGTTATAATGTGAATAAAACACTTTATTTTTTTAATAGTTTCTTAATTTCATAACATTATAAAATAAACAGACTAAGGTTACATCAACAAACATTCAACAAAATCAATTTTTAAATAATAAATTTTCCATATAATAGGAGGGAAAAATAGTATACCACCATCTTCAAATGAATATAGAAAATAATGGCATGTAATTTTTCCCCAAATCCTAAAACTAAGTCAATTGTTTTCTAAGAATTTCATGAAGCCATCCTCATTTTAAAAACAATCCATAATGACTTTCATTAAAATAAAATTAAAATCCTCATTAAGTGAATTTTATCACCCACCTAAAATAACGTTACATCATGTGAAAAAAGGATATGGAATGGAGTAAATTGAGAAAACTGTAATCTAGCACCCATATTTTGACATCAAAACATACTCAAACTCAATTTCAGAGGCTTCACATTGACATAGGAAAACCCTATCCAGGATTGGCATAAAACAAAACTAGTGCTAAATATAACTCCACACCCAACCATTAATATGATTCCAGGGTTCCAGAATTTTCTATCATGTTGCTCAAAAAAAACATGTACCCCATAAAGGACTCCTTGTGATTTATATTCACTCGAAAATTATGTGAAAATTTGATAGTACACACATAAAATGGAGAATCAACAATTAAACTATGGTTCTATAATTCACAAAATGGAACCCCACATTATATCTATCCCTATACATGAGAAAAACCATTTTCTCCCTGGTTGAAATCAAAAAATTTAAATCGCAGTCAAGAATAAGAAAAAGTTTCATCCCAAAGAAACATATAAAATTTAATCTTCTCAAACTAGTCCAGAAATATTCAAAAAGGCACAATCCTAACCACCTGATTAACTAAATATCAAATAACCAAGAGATGGTTCATATAAAGATATTACTCAATAATAAATGACAAGACTCTAGTAATGGGTCTTGGAGATTCAAATATCATAACATAAGTCTAGAAATCAAAACATAATAGTTTCTAGTATCTAAAATATATAAAAATATAAAAAATTTATCTTTTGGACAAACATTAATCAATCAAAATATAATTAACCATGAATATACCCAGGGGTCACCATGTTGAGAGAATTAAACCTAATACACTATATTAGTATCCTCCATAAGGTTATCCAGTAGAACAAAGTTTACGATGTGAAATGAAAAATGATATATAAGATACTATAAATGACCAGGTCCCTTAAAAAAGAATCTTGAGAAGGATATTAAGAACACATCAAAATAATGATATCCTAGCACATCAACCCTTATAGACCATTTGAGCATAAAAATATAGTGAATCTTTGTAAATAAAGGATATAACTCAGAATCCACATATACCAAGGGACATAATGAAATAGGTAAACTGGCCCTTAAGGACCCATTTACTATACCATACCTGAATGATTTTCATATTATGTCATAGAAGAACATTTTCATGATTCATATCAAAATAATCCCTCACTAAATATCCATGATAGAATGGATAACACTCTACACTAAATTCAGAGTCTAAGAATGACATATTATAGAATGATAATTTAATTTATTATATGGAGCATGAATAAATTTTATTTATATAATTTTTTTATTAAATGATAACAGACTATTCAAAAATTAACCAAAATGATAATGAAACCTATCTAATATTATAGGGTTTTCACCATAAAGAAGTTAATAGGTTTCACTATCCTTTTAGTTAATTTTTTGAAAGTTTGATATCATTTAATTTAAATAGAAATTAAATCAAAAACAATTACTCATGCACCATAAAATATATTAAACTATTCTATGTAAAAATGTGTAATTTTCATTTTAATTTACCTATTATTTTCAAAATACCATTCACCATTCTAGGTTATAAGAGGTAAACAATAACTGTGTTTGGAATGAACTATCCTGATTCAACAACTCAAGTCACCCATGAATAATTTCGAAAGTTTTAAATAACCATGAAAACCAGAAATGTCTCCTGCGTAACAAAAACAAGGTAAATAATAGGAGTGAAATACAGAAGAAATTTATAAATCTATGAAACTATGAATATAATGGAAAAAATAGTTCAATTTTTTTTTCAATATGACGGTCCTAAAAACAAGTTTACATGTGACCATCCTTCAAAACTAAATCATCGTTCAAAATAAATTTTTTGACACTCAAGTTATTTTGATGAAATATATTATGCACTTCCCTTTATGTTTTTCCTAAAAACCACTTCTATATCCATCAAAATGCAAAATTATTGTGTGAGATCAAATCCATGTAGGTTTCCACCATAGAATTAATACAAAGTCTAGTATCAAGATATAATTTTTCAATTTGTGAAATTATATCATTAAAAATGCATTAATTAGTTTAAAAAATAGTAAAATTTTAATATATTCATGAGTAATTAATCATTATAAAAAAATTATCAATAATATCAATATCTCATTATAGACTAGTAAAAAAGATTCATTTTTCAAATAGAAACCCAATTTAATGAAATTCATTTCCTAGAAATTAATTGGATATTCATTAATTAAACAATATAAGAATTCAATAATTGATAATTAAACATATTATTTATATAATAAAATCTAGAAAAAAAACTCTATTAAAATCAATTCATATAATGTCACTCAGGGATCCAACAAATCACAGTCATGAAAAAATAAATATTTTCAGGAGTTATGAATGACCTAGAAATGTGGTTGATAAACTTGTTATATGTAGTTCATAACCCATATAATGATTTGGAAACCGAGGGCCTAGTCATTGAGTGGGTTTTCATCCCATCGATATAATCTTCTCCACTGGATTTTATTTATTGTTTACTACTCAATTCTAGGATGACCTATCATAAATTATAACTTGATAATGGGGATCAATATTTATCACACCAAACCATAACAAATGAAAAATACTAAATAGGAAATAAATCCAAACTTCTTATGGTAACGTAATAAAAATTATGAAATGTGGTTGTCATGAATCCACTATCTAGGTACACATTGTGCCTCAAACAATCATAACATTAGTTAACTAGATACCTTAATCCAAATCCAAGCTGTTTTGTAACAAGTAATGTTGGAAATTGGTTTTGATACCATTTTTAAATAAACCAACCTGGGTCAACTATTTAATTTACCGATGATTTGCATCCACAATTTTGGTGTCATAAACACAAACAATCAAGTCTTCCATATAATAGAAACAAGGTAAACAACCAGAGTAAAACATGGATGAAACGTATACATCAAAGAGAGCATAAAATGCATTCCCAAATGTGTATCATATAATTTTATAAATACCATCCCAATAAAAATCATCCATGTGACTATCCATCACCCCCAAATCATCCTTCAAAATTAAAACAATGATACTCATGTGATGTCAATTAACTATAACATTCCCTCCCCTTTTTCTATGTCAGGAAAACCCACATCTATAAACACCAAAAGGAAAAATTAGTTTACAGGATCAAAGACCATTAGTATTTCAAAACATATTCTATAAAAAATCTAATGTAAAGTAAACAATAGTACTATATTATAAAAAAACCACGTTTATATATAATTTTCCCATGATAAAACTATTTTTTAAATCATAAAAATATTTGGTTTTTGATAAAAGTATTTAATATTATTCAAATAAATAACATTTAAATACATAAATAGAAATTTATTGATAATTATACATACAATTCCTAGATACGACATATGATTAACCTGTGATCAAGAACCAATGAAATGCACAATCATGTGTAAAACCTGGTATAATTGAAAAATAAAACTGTTATGATATAATATATTGATGTATGTTTTATCACTAAAATGAATTTTAAACTATGAAAAACCATGGATCCAACAAATATTGAATCCCATAGTATTTTATCGTTATCACAAGATTATTGTAAAATTACACCTTCAAAATTCATTTCATGATTCTCCGAAGGTCCCCAATGTATAAATGTTTCAAAAACAATTTGAAAATAATAATACAAATTTATAAATAGTTTTTTTACATTGAGTTATCTACACATAAAAATGAGAAAAACATTTTTATCTAAAATCACCTTTAATTAATTTTATCACAATTTATTATATTTGTTTTTCTTAATAGATATATAGTTAAAAATAGAAATCTGAATAAAATTATTTAAAGTTATTAAATAATAAAATTGAATATCAATAACTATGTAATTTAATGAGTACATCAAGTTAATATATAATTATAACCTTTTATGGAGACACATTCTTCAATAGTAGTGGGTAAAGACCAAGAATCAGTCTCCAAAATCATGAAATTGAATCCAATAAATAAGGGATTTAATGGATGATAAAGATGTCTCTTGGATGTCATTTTTTTGAGAGAAAATTGATAAATGTTATGATTTAGGGTATATGGTAATTTATAGTCTTTATAAGACCATTGAAAAGCTTGTTGGACCGTATCATAGACTCTTCGAAACTTTCTGCAAAGATCTTGTCCATTCCATAGTGAACCTTGATAAGCATCCCTCCATAATCAATAAAATAGGTTGCACCCATATCCAGTTTATCTAGAATGAGGCAACACGAAATCATTTAATCCATGTTATATACCAAACATTTTTGAAAAGGGATTACATAGAAACACCCTCAGAATCTATGACTATGTATAAATATTTTGAACAAACTAAACACCACCACTTTTCTCATATTCAATGGAAAATACCACCACGCAACATGGCCAAAATTATTGAAGATATCTATGAAACATGAAGCAATCCATATCAAAGTTACTCCCTAAAATAGTTTAGGCACCATCATCTCACCTCGAGGACTCAACAACACAACTTCCATCCCCATGTTTTGTCCAAACATTCACTTTTCTCCTAGATAAAATCCCCCAAATCATATCCCATCACAAAAATTTGATCTATAATAAAATTCATTAAAATTTCAATAAATGTATTAGAATAACTCAATTTTTTTTTATTAAAACAGGTAGATAGAAAAAACATAAAACCTATAATTGGGTTGTTAAATGAGAAATCTATTTAATGTTGTTGTGTTCATACTGGTGATACCACTATGTGTAAATGATAACCATCTAAACCATAAGGGAGTAAAATAATATATGTTCATATTTTTCAATGTTTAAAATAAAAAAAATAATTCATAGACTTATAATGAACATACTAATGAGTTGGTACACAATACATTCATTAATGAAGACAAAGATAGAGGATTACAATGTATGCCTTGTCATGTTTTCCTCATACACATTTGATAGTATCATCTCCCATTTATTTTATTTTGAGGTACCACCTCTCTATTTTTTAGTGGATTTTCGGGGGATAATATTTTTTATAAAATATTTTTATTGAATCCTTTTCACTCCATGGAATCAATATCCTCTTTTGATATTATATTCTTAGTCACTTTCAACAATTTATCATCTTCCTCTTTAGGAAAATAGATAGACATCTAGACATTATCTTATTTTTATAATTAGAGGATAAAAAATATATTCACAATTTAGATAATTTATTATGCAATGATTAGGGGTTTAAGGGACAAACTAATGAATGGAGTAATTTTTTCATAATTTATGTGATAGAAACATACACTTTCATGGGATGGAGTTCCAAAATATTCATGTTATTATTAAAAAATGAGTCATATGAGTTAGTATATCCATGATATAGATAAATAATTCTCCCACAAGATTATCCATCTCATTAGAGAAATTATTATATTTCATATCAGGATGGTTGTTAAAGAACTTCTTTTTTATTTTCTATGATTAAGTAAAATAATGTAAAAACCGGATGAGAATACAGTATCTAACAATATTTTTAATGATAAACTATGAACATAAAAAAAATAACCTATAAATGACATGTTAATTAAGACAAATTATAACACAGGTTTCAATATATTTTATAAAATGAAATTTCCATATTATCTTTTTCACCTAAAAATCTGTTCATGTCCTTCATAATGGTTTGTAAAATTATTTATGAATTCAAAAATATGATGACCCACAGAAGTGAAAATGTGTTATATAGTAAGGACACTATGTTGTGCACCTGATGATAATTGATTCAATAAAATATTTAAATTTTTATGGGTTATTAAACCAAGGTATAACTATTCTAGTTCCACTTACACTTACAATATCATGAAATGGATTTATTTTATTAAAATATACTTCCAATACAGTCCACTACAGTTTTTCTATATTCTCGTATTCTTAGACATATCTATAGGGATCACAGTAAAAATATTCTAGTACAAATTATATAAAATTAACTATACATTTCTATAATACCAACTATAGTTACCAAATCCATTAAGCCATATTTTTAAATGGTTATAAATGTAAATATCATATAAAAACTCAATGATCCTAAGGGAGAGTGTATTCAAAATTATGGGGTCATAATGCATAAAAAGGGAAATAAAAAAGAAAATACCTTATTTAATTTTCCATATTGATATCTTTATCATTTTTAAGACATGAAAACTATATATGATAAATTTGGTAATACGTAAATGATAGGGGTGATAAATGAAACCCCATAAGGGAATAAACATAACAACTAGGAATAACATGTGAGTCAAAAAACATTTTATTCTATCATAATAAAAATATTCATGAGTATCCACATATGTGGAAAACATAGGGATCAAATTATCATATGATCATGGAATTCTAGGAAAGTATAAAAAAATATAATGTGGAATATGAATATTTAAAGGGTAACTTTAATGACAACATCACATGAGAGAAAGAGTCACATCAATTATTAGGGTTACATTATAATATCATACATAATGTCTCCTAAAAAACATTACCCAATTAATTGGATCCGCATATAGGTCCACACATTATAACATATTCATCATTTGGTGTGCTAAATTATCCAAATAGACCAAACGCATAAACCTATGAGTCGAAAAGGGTTGCATAATATTTTCTCATATCACAATTAATGGATATTTCATAAAATTTTCAAATATAAAATTTTATTAAATATTATGGATGTTCCTATCAGATAGGATAAGATTAGATATCACAAAATGGTGTTCATTTTTGAATAATTACATTAAATTAGTGTAATATATAAGCTATATGGAGAAGAAAAAATCCACTTAATGATGTTTTATTTTGAAGAAGGCATTTGTAAAAATGTACTTAAGGAAAGTGAGACCCAATTAATGTAATTAAGAATATGATATGTATATAGGTAAAAGAAATATATATATATATATATATATATATATTTGAATCACCCCAAAAGATAAATGATATATATATGGTATGTTAGAGGTTGAAAGGTCATAACACACACAAAAGCGTATTTCAGATATATCAATTACCTTACGTTTCAAAATCATTAGGCACTTTACAATAATTTTCTTAATAATCAACGAATATTAATTAATTATATAGTCATGAAATATTCAATCATTATATTTTAATTTTTTTATTATTTTCATTGAAAACCATTTTAAATAGTTGTGATGTCTAATTTCATTTTTCTGAGACTTGTTGTTAAATTGTTGGAAAGTATGATAAATTATTGATAATTATTGAATTTCTTGTAAAATTGAAATATGACTACAGAAGTCAAATTAAATGGAATTAACTTTAACCATAATTTTAAATGATTCCATGTAACTATAGGAGTTCTAAAATAGGGTTTATTCTTCATTTAAAAATGAGTATTTAATATTGATAATTCATTTAGTCCTTTTCACATCCCATCAAAAAATATATTTTTTGAATTTCAAAATAATTATTAAACTATATATGAACATGAAATAATTTATAATATAGTTATTATTATATTATTTTACCATAATATTTTTTATAACAATACCTGAAACTATTATAAAAAAACTTAATATGTTTTAATGGAGGTCATAGACTAACAATATTGTAGATAACATATTGATTTGATAATAAATTGAGGGAAAGTGATGAGGATGAATTTTAGATATTAAATTAACATAATAAAATTATAGTAAATATATTATACATTGGTTATTATTCAATATTGGATGGAATTTTTTTGGCAGATGAGGAAGAAGAAAATTTTAAATTGGTTGACGGAATTACATCCTTGTTTGGATGTACCCTATTTTTTTCAATTTTGGTACCTTGGAGTGTTATTTTTGAGACACCAGTAAAATTAATACATGGTATAGATGATTTTAAATATAATTAGGAATTTTTTTTAATCTCAAAGTATTATATGGTTTATGGAGATTGGGTTCTTATGGGTGGTATTTATAAGGGGGGAGAGGGATATTTTGGAATATTATATTCATGAGTCTATTATTCTTGATATATACTAACTATATTATAAATTATTTATAAAAAATAAATAAATATTTCAGGTGATTATGTAATAATGGATTCATATGTGATCATTGACAAAAAAAATCATTTAATTATCACATAATGCTAAATATCATTTTTTTTGTATTTAAGTTTTAAAAAAATTCATCAATTTTTGAAAATTTAAAAATATATTACCTAAGTATTTTTCAACATATAGATTCAAAAAAAATTATATTTTTAATATAATCGTCTAAATGGATCAATTAATTTCTTTAATAAAATACAAATATATTTAAAAATACATATTTAAATATTATGATCAATTTTTAAACCAGCTTGAGAATTAATTAATGTCTCATAGAATTATATTATTATCATAATAAAATATAATATTAACTTATAATAATAATAAATGCAAAAAATTATTTTAAATTGATATATTTGAAATCATAATGAAAATAAACATTTGTGTATTACAGAAATAAAATCACTTATTTTTCATTTTTATCGAATTCATTTACTAATATAATGATATAAATATATTATATTTCAATTTTTTATGAAACTTACATTTTAATTTATTTTTAAAATGATAGTATATTATTTTAGTGGTAATGATACTATACCTAATTTTCAGATTACTACTTGAACTATCAGGTTACTATTTATGTGGCCAAATTACTTTTCAAATAGAAATATTTGTAAGAGTTATATAGAATCTTTATATTTGTTAAGTACAACATATATCATTCATGAATTATTTATTTTTTTATATCAAACTTATATGTTTTCATTTAAAAACATATATTTCATTACTAATATCATACTTCATTTCTATAGTGTTGTTCATGCGTGCTATTTTTATTTGGGATTGAACAAATCCAAATTTTCTGATTGTTTATATATTATTTTATATATTTATGTTATAATACATTAGATTCAGATTCCCATTTATATTCTATAAAGATAACATTCAATTTATTATAAAAAAATTTTGTTTCAAATTTTGTGGATTTTAATTTGAAAAATTTGACACCTTTATATAATCTCAAGGGAAACCACATTGATATAATTAGTGGTTGTTACATTGAATAACTATTTAAATGTGAAATAGTGTTTTAAATTGATAAGAATGGGTTTAATCAGAGATAATTTGAAGGCTGAATATGGTTCCAGAAGTGGTGATTCTTCTGGTATGAGAATTCAAAGACTATAGTGACATTTCTACACATAGAGTATAACATTGTGTGACTATTTTGAGAAGTATTAGGATTCCTATATCTGGTGGGATAATTTTATTCTATTTTAATGTTTTTTTGAATATATATTCTAATTTTAGTTTTATATGTGATGTTCTATAGTTTATATTAGGTCATATTATATAATTAAGGTAATTAAATGTAATTTGATATCAGTTAGGATGGTGTGACATGGATTATTAATTTATGTGTGTGAATTCCAAGAGATAGTGATAGTATAAATTCTATACAACTATCTAAATAAATTTTTTATACCTGAAAATCATATTTTTTGGAATGTTGTCATTCCATTTATCTTAAATAGGTATTATAAATAAATATTTATTTAATTTAAAACTATGGTCATATTTAAAAATAGATCAGTTAAATATAATTATATAAATTAAATTAGAATTAGTTTATAGGATTATTATAAAATCATTGAAAATTTTATTATACTGATGGTTTTTTGAAATATAATTTCACACATATATTTTAGTCATATTAATGAATTAACAGGTAGTACTAATATAGTGTTTTTGGATGATATTGATTAATGTTTTTAATTTCATTCCCTTTTATATTGACAAAATTTCTGTGAATAAATTTTTGATATAGAGGTGAATTATGGGACATATATGTTATATATATTATCCTATAGATTTGTGTCAGGATTATCGTGGAATTCATGTTTTGATCATCTGGAGTGAGAGATAGATATATTTCATTGAGTCTGTTAGTCACTCGAATTTATAATGTGGTAAATTTGGTTATGTATATCTTTTTTATTTTATGTAGTAGTTTATTCATACAGTATCATCTTTGTTTGGAAACATTATCTCTTAGAGTATTATTGTTATGATGTGATTCTACTTAGAATGAGTTGATTTATAAATTATTTATTTTTTTCAATTATGATTTATTTTGTCATCCATTATGTTTTATCCATGTTTTAGTTGTGTTGGGTTCGTCCTTTCAAAGGTATCTATGCAGTTTGTTCTTTTTTTGACAATTTTTTATTCTTTAATGGTATGGTTTTTGTTATTGTGGAAGAGAATTATTTCCGATCTATTTAATATAGATTCATTAATCATTCCATCCCACAAATATATTTTTTTTAGGTTTCATAATAATATTATATGAATGTGAGTGGTGTCGGAGAAGACATATTAGATGGGTGTATAGTTTTACAGTGTCTCCTGAGGAATTTCTTTATGATGTAATAGTTTTAATATAATATATTTTCTAGTCTGATGGTGAAATCCATTAAGGTTTTAGTCATTGTATAGATTTTGATGTCACCAAATGAAAAATAATCTTGTCTTATGTAAATAATCAATGTGTCTTATTGTGTCTACATTAATCAAGTGAAATTATTTTCAAAACATACAAAGTCTTATTACAGTATGAATCCCGTAAATAAATTTTTTTATCATGATAATCCCATTGAATAAAAATGAAACCATATCATATGAAATTTTATTCCCTTTATTTTTTCCATATTCTTACCAAGGTGTGAGGGTTTTAGTCATGGAATGTCATGTCATTAGAGAGTTCATTTTAGTATCTCATGGGTAGTCATCCCAGTGTAGTCATAAATTCCACTACAAGTATCCTTGTATTTCTATTTTCATGGTTCTTTCAATTCACGTGTCTTCACACCATGGTTAACATGTAGTATAATAACTTGTGCTAATACGATCATATACAAAACATGACTGCATTTTTCTTATTATAACATTTCCATGGTTATATGTAACATATTTAGTGTAAAATGTTATAAATTAATGGAAATAGTTACTTAACAGTGTGTATTTTAGAGATTCATTCATTTTTTAACTATAATATCATGAACTTTACCATTTTCACTATTAATATAGATATTTTATGATCTATTTGAAATTAAGTATATCATCGATTAAATATCATTTCTCTAATATTAATAATATTCCAATAGATTATTAGTCCATATTTATATATTTAGAAACACTATTTAAAATATTTTGATTCACTCATTTGTGGTACTATAAATTGTCCATATATGGTGATTTATAATTCACAAATATTGTGTTCTCTATCTATCAAAATTCTAGGATAGGTTATGTTATTATTTCATATTTTTTTTTAACATTTTCATGTATACCTAGTAGATGTTTTGTTATCTGGGATATTGAGGATTTCCATGCGTGATCATGGATTAATCGTCATTATATTCACTATTTTCCTTCAATTTTTGGATGATTTTATTGGTTTAGATGAATCATGACATTTCTATCAATATTTTTGTGATTTTCCAAAGAATCATTCATTTTATTACATTGATTTGATATGATTGATTAACCTACAAATGATAATGAATCATACTAAGTTGAGTTGAATTGATGGTTTGAATTGTATATACATTATGTGACTATATGATATTGTATGTGTTTCATGATTGTTTGAGGTTTTTTGAAATTGTTTCTTATTAAATGATACGTGAAAGTAATTGTATATAATACTTCTTATACTACCATTAATAAAATTACAATTATTTTATTATGGTGATGAACTTTTTTTTAAAATTTAATGGTTTGGAAATGATATTTTTATTTTCAACGATCAATCCTTATGAAAAGAATGATTAAATGGGTACTTAATTTTTTTTATTTTAAATATAAATGTTATTTTTTTTTGTTTTCTGTAAGGAACCGACCCTAGTTACACAGAGCTGGTGCCTTATTGGTTACATTGGCATTCAAACAAGGAATATTCATCCCAAAGGACCGAGTAGTTTAGTATTATTTGAAACAAGATACATATATAATTTCATCATTACAACTTGAAATGAAAAACGACATAAAAACTCCTTTAAAACTTCTCTAACTTATAGGTTATTTCCTCATGTCATTCATAATAGAATTAGTTGTGTCATTTATAAAATAAACATAATAAATGAGTGAGCTCAAATGCTCAGTAAGGGTAAACAAAATAGCGGAAGACAACATAAACATTGGACATGATGGATAATTGAAAACACATGCCTTTATAAATAAACTGGATCATAATATGGTAGATATATGAGCTGAGTAAACATTTCCATAACCTAAAATAATCATGGGTATTATACTAGAAGAATAACCAAATGAACCCTCAATACTATATTCATAATTAAATAATGCATAATACAAGACAATATAAACATACCATCAAGGCCTCGTGCAAAGAACATAAATAATAGTTTTGTCAAGGCCATGTTCCTAGACCGTAGTTTGTCTCATGAGACCTACTGATGTAATAAGGGTCTATAAAGGGCCCCAACTGACACTTAATACGTCCAATTCATTCATAATATGAATAGGTATACACATAAACAACATACACATTAATATATTAAATGTTAATAGCTTTCCCTGAACATTAAGCCAAAACAATAACCATTCGATGTAAACTGATGAACGGTTTAAAGATAATACTTAAATAGAGAAAATAATAATAAAACACTAAATTTAATATGGTATATGATAATATGGAATACTTACCCCAATAATACATATGAATCATCAAGTGTGTTGAAATAGAGGAAAATGCTCTTATAAAATCTCAGATTAATTCTTGAAATAAATACACTTTTACGTTGAGAAGAAGATTTTTTTGGAAAAAACATTATATAAAACCAGAAGTGAAGGAAGATATGATTTAAAAAAAATGAGTGATTTTATAGACATAATGGATTCCAAAAATATTTTAGATATTTCCCATCAAAATAGGTAAGAAATTGAGATATTCCCAAGAATCAGCCTTGTATTTCAGAAACAATTTGACTGATCATTTTAAAAAATCTAACTGACCCTAAAATAAAGAAGGATTACGGTTTGTGTGCATATATATAAAACTCCCACAGAATTTATGATGTGTATATAATAATACATAACAATTTCATTGATGTAATTTAGACAATGAAAATAACCTGAATGGAAATGGATGTTCAGGTGGAAAACCCCTTACCTTAAATTTGAATGTCTTACCCACATTAACGTAAGGTCCTGGAATGTAAAACTATACATTTCAAAAAATTATTTCAGAACCTAATATATATGTATTTATTTTATCATAATTATTTCTAGTTCATTTATGTTATTATTTATAAGTTATTATATTGAATTCCGTCGTTCCAAAGTGTTTTTTTCTTGATTTTTATAATCGGTTCAATTTTTTAAGTAATGAAGTTCATGTGGAATTGTCGTAAATATCCAGAATTGAAGTTAAATATTATTTTTGAACATACAGAATTGGTAATGGTAATTACCATCATTTTGATATATGGAATGAGGATGAATCATTATATGACTACCACTTCGATTATTTGGCAGTATTTGGATTATTATGAAATAGTTTTGTCATGTGATTTAATAAAATGTACATATACAGGTTTCTGAATATTAATTAGGTTATGATACATGTATTATAGTATGTTTAAACCATTAAAATTGTTTCATGACCAGTAATTAAGTAGTAATTGATAAACAAAACTTTGTCTTCCACGAAGGTTATAAATTGGAACTTCATGGACGTTGATTTCGTTTATTAAAATAAAAGGGAGGGAGTAAGAATTTTGATGATTTTTATTCCATTCACATGATATTATTCCCTTATATAGTTGATACTGGAGTTTATAATGGTAATTTAGACAAAAA
The DNA here is from genome assembly GCA_963277665.1 of Viscum album. Classification (NCBI taxonomy): domain Eukaryota; kingdom Viridiplantae; phylum Streptophyta; class Magnoliopsida; order Santalales; family Viscaceae; genus Viscum; species Viscum album. Next base: position 1,648,110,895 of record OY728145.1, read on the forward strand.
ATGTGAGGACATAAAAATAAAAGAGATGATCTTGAAAATAAGAGAAAATGTGAGAGATCCCTTATAAAAATTCGGTAGCCTAACAACATCGCTTAATATTTCATAAAATGAAATGATGAGAGAAAAATGGTACCTAATAATATTGAAATCAAATGGAAAGTATTAAGAATATATTAAATCAAACCACAACATATTATAATGTAAATTCAAAGACATAATATAAAATAAGTGTCGACTAAAAGAGGAGGGTGAAGGATTCCCTTTCCTTGTCGAGTAACTCGTAGATCATGAAGGCTAAGACCATGGGCCCTTATAGAAACCATAGGAGGATTCTTAGAGAGGTAAAAACACCACATATTCTAGGATTTGGGATTTTTAATGAAGGAAAACGAATGGATGAGTTGGTATTTATAGAAAAAGAGAGGTTGTTTGGTAATAATTTCAAACGGACACCTCATTAGTGGTTTTTACCAAACTATTGGCTTTCCCATAGTATTTTCACATTGTTTTAGCCACATGGGACACCTAATGTCATATGATACTATAAAAAATTCATCCAACCTTTTATTTTAATTATTATGTCATTATGATGTCATTAAACTTCTGAAAACTCAAAACTGTATTTTTTACTATTCACGAAAAATTCAAGTATTTTAGAAATATCCCAAAAATTTACCCCGACAATTTTTCTATGTGTATAATTGGTAGATGGAATCCATTTTTCAATAATAATTTTCCTAATATTATTATTTTATATTTTAAATGAAATCATAGTTAAATCGTAAAATAACAATTTTAAGGTATAATTAGTTTTATATCACATTAGAAAATCAATTAAGATATCATTATCTTATTATCATAAGAAAATAAAAAAATATCATTATTTACTATATATAAGGGTCATATTTATTTTCATATTTCTATTCATAGGGGTATGTTACTATTCTCTAATGTAACATGTTTGTTCTAATAGACTCCAAATGACTTATTGGTCACAACACTATATGACCGTTATTCAAAATTCAAAACACAATAGAAGAAAAGTTTTGTTTAATGGATATATTATAAAATTCAATCAATATTTATTTTCAAAATCATGGGGTTTTACATTCTCCCCTCCATACAAAAAATTTGTCCTTAAAATTTCATAATACAATCTAGGAAAAAAAAGGTGGGGGTACTTTTCCTTCATTGCTTCCTCCAGTCCCCATGTTGCCTCTTCGTACTTATGGTTTCGCCATAGTACCTTGACCAGATGAGTACTCATGGTATGTAGAACATTTTCTCTATGATCAAATATTCACAATGGCTGCTCCTCATAGGAAAGGTCATCCTCCAACTGTACCACCTCTTAAGAGATTACATGTGAAGGGTCTCTTATGTACTTCGTAAAGAGGGAAACATGAAAAAATCATATACTTTCAACCTGGTATGTGGAAGTGTCAGTTGATAGGACATATCTAATTTTTATGTCAAATAAAGAAGATGTAAATGAATGTGACCATCCAAAATCAAAAAATGTATTGGATAAGTTGGATGAAACAATAAATGTACCTGCTAACACTTCGTTAGGGAATTCAAACTCCGCAGTTGTAATAAAAAATGATTGGCCTTGCTCTCTTGTCCTTCTTTGGGGAACATTTCCCTAACACTTAGGACATTCATGTGGATAATGTGCCATCTCCCTGAAATTGAAGCGCCAAAAATTTATAGTTTCCTTCCTCCCCTTACAATCCCAATATAAGTGGCCTTTTTCTCTACACTTGTAACAGACTCCCACTCCCTTCAAGAAACTTCTAGGGTGTTTCTTCCCACAATTACTGCATAATGGAATTTCAACTCTTCCCTTATTCCCCTTTTTTTATTTCCTTTCCTATAGTTTTCAGATGGCCTCTTCTTCTCTTGGTCTTCTTTAAAGTCCCTAGACTTTGAGAATTCATTTTCTATCTTGATAGAACTTGAGTATATATCTTCATATGATTCAAATATTTTCGAGATAATAGACCTTTAGAGGAATGGTTTTAAACCATCAAATAATCAATAAATTTTTCAACTTGGATTACGTATGTAGTCTGAATCATGCCTTTCCATCGTTGAAAAGTTGGATTCATACATGGAAATATTTACATCCTACTTTGGCCTCAGATTCTAGAATTTCCTCTCTATATCTGCTCTCTATTCACAAGGGAAATATTTTTCTAAGAAGATTTCCTTAAAATCCATCAATTTCATCTCTTATATTTCTTCCTACTCCTTTGTGTTTTAGACTAAAGACCACCACTGATTTGAATCACCCATTAGACGATTAAAATCCCTGACAACATTCTCTCTTTCGTTATATCCCAAAGCAATAAATATCTTCTCAATGGAACATATCCACTGATCTGCTACAAATGGGTTTATAGTCCCATTGAATGATGGAGGTTGTTGTTGTATAAAGAGATCTAACATAGATCCTACACATGGTGGATATGAATTCTCCATACAAGTAAGTTTATTATTCATAACCTGGGTAAGTTGACCCAGTATAGTTATGAGTTGCTCAGCATGAGATCCAACATCATTATCATGCATCGGAGGGAAATCCCAACAAGGACATGTGCATTCATACAGTTTTCATTCCATCCACATGGATCCATATCTAGATAATTTCACACACTAGATTAGGTTATGAATCATAATGTATAATATTAACATAACAAAATACATAGTAAAAATTGAGATCTTATTCATGGCTAATCCCATATTAAAAAAAATGGTATCTTTAAGGAATATTTTACATTTCAATCCTTCAAAATGGCATGTAAAAAATTTGAATTATCCAAAGAATAACCCCTGGGAGTGTCATCACCTAGAGTGCAGTAAGGCCCATTGTCATGCATCAGTCCCCGTTCGAGTCTAGCTCAAAGAGCTGTTTTCCGGTTATACCCCTACATACATATGTGTCATAGCCGCCACTACCAAATCGTAACCTGACAAGGATGTATTTCATAAAATATCTACATAATATATTCCTTAACAAAATACAAGGACATTATTGTATGTATATCCTCAATGACTAAATTATGGACTCTTCCCTAATTCTACAATTTCTAAATCTAGTTTCCATGTATTCAACTAAAATTCCTCTGATACCAACTATAAGAACCTTACCCTATTTACTCGTAGCCAGTTTCTTATTGGTTACATTGGAATAAAAACAAGGAATAAGCATGCCAAAGGACTGAGTAGTTTAGTATTATTGGAAACAAGATAGATACATAAGTTCACCATTAAACATGAAATGAAAAACAACATAGAAACTCTTTAGACAACTTCTATAACACACAGGTTATTTCAGCATGTCAATCATAATAGAATACTTCTTACCCTATGGAAATGAAACATAATAAAGGGGTGAGATAGAATGCTTTGTAAGGGTAAACAAGATAGTGGAAGTTAACATAAACATTAGACAGGGTGGATAATTGAAAACACATGCCTTTAGAAATAAACTTGATCATAATACGGTAGAAATATGAGATGAGTAAATATTGACATAACATAACATAATCATGGGTATTATAATAGTATAATAACCACATGAACCATAAACACTATATTCATAATGATTTAATGTATAATGCGGGATAATATAACCATTCCGTCAAGGCCTCGTGCCATGACCATAAATAATCGTTTTGTCAAGGCCGTGTGCCAAGATCGTAGTTTGTCTCATGAGACATACCGATGCACCGAAGGTCTATATAATTCCCCAACTGATACTTACTATATCCAATGGATTCCTCATATTAATGGATATAAACATAAACAACATACACATTGATATATTTAATGTAAATATCTTTCCCCGAACATTAAGCCAAAACACTAACCATACGAAGTAAACTGAGAAATGGTTTAAATATATCACATCAATAGTAAAAATAATCATCAAACATTAAATTGAATATGGTAGATGATAATATATAATACTAATCCCAATAATAGATAATAATCAACAAGTGTGTTGAAATAGAGGAAGATACTCATATAAATTCTTCGAGTAATTCTGGAAAAAAATACTCCTTTACATCGAAAAGAATAGTTCTTTTGGGAAAAATGATTGTATAAAACCAGAAGATAAGTATGATATTATTTTCATAAAAAATTTATTTATTTTATAGATATAATTGTTTCCAATATTAGATTAGATATTTCCCCTGAAAATTGGTAATAAATTGAAATATTCTCTTGAACTGAGCATGTATTTCAAAAACAATTTGAAAAATACTTTTAAAGAATGTCACAAACCATAAAATAAAGAAGTATTCTTCATTGTGTACATATATATATCACTCACATAGAATTTATTATGAGTATATAATAATACATAAGAATTTAATTGAGGTAATTTACCCAATGAAAATAACCTGAATGGAAATGGAAGTTCAGGAAGAAAAACCCTTACCTTAAATCCGAATGTGTTCCCCTCTTGAACTTATGGTCCTGAAATATGAAGTTATACATATCGATAACATATTTAAGAACCTAATAAACAAGTATTCAGTTTATAATAATTCTTTTTAGTTCATTTATGTTATTATTTATATGTTTTTTATGATGAATTCTGTTGTTCTGGAGTGTTTATTTTTTTGATTTTCATAATCGGTTCACTAGTTTTAATGTAATGAAGTTCATTTGGAATGGTTTTAAATATCCAGAATTAATGTTAAATATTATTTATGAACATAAATAATTGGTAATGATCATTTACATCATTTTTTACATGGTATTATGATGAATAATTAGATGACAACCACTTCAATTATTTGCCGGTATTTGGATTATCATGATCTAGTTTTGTCATGTGATTTAATAATATGTAAATATACTGGTTCATGAATATGAATAAGGTTGTGATAATTTTATAATAGTCTGGTTCAACCGTTAAAATGGTTTCATGACCAGTAATTAAGGAGAAATTTAATAATGAAGCATCTTCATCCATGAAGGTAATAAATGGGAACCTCTTGGACGTTGATTTCGTTTATAAAAATAATCAGGATGGAGTAAGGATATTAATGATGGTTCTTACATTAACATGATATTATTCAACTATATAGTTTATACTAGAGTTTTTCATGGTCATTTGTATAGAGGTTGTTAGGGGAGAAAAAGAAAGGAGATGATCTGAAAATAAGAGAAAAGCTGAGAGATCCCATATGAAAATCCGGCAGCATAACGACGTCACTTATTATTTCATAAAATGGAATTATTAGAGAAAAAGGGTACCTAATCATATTTAAATCAAAATTAAAGTATATATAATACATAAAATAAAACCCCAACATATTATAATGGAAATTCAATAGATAACAAAAAATAAGTGTCGACTAAAAGATGAGGGTGAAGGTTTCCCTTACATTGTAGATTATCGCCTAGAACATGAATGTTGGGACCTTGGGGGATTAAGGACGCCTTGGGATGGATCTCATAGAGATAAAACCACAAGAGATTCTAGGATTATGGATTTTTACTGAAATAAAACGAATGTATGAGTGGGTATTTATAGAAAAAGCGACGACGTTTTTTAATAATTTAAAAGGGACACCTCATGAGTGTTTTTCACCACACCATGGGCTTTCCCATGGTATATGCCCATGGATTTATGAACTTGGGACACCTCATATCATATATTACTATACACTAGTCTACCAGACTTTTATTTTAATTATTATGTCCTAATGATGTCATTAAACTACTTAAAACTCAAAACTGTATTTTTTACTATTCACGAAAAACTCAAGTATTTTATAAAAATCCATAAAATTCACCCATACCAATTTTCAATGTGTATAATTGAAAAATGAAGTCAATTTTTCAATAATAATTTTCTAAATATTAATAATTTAATTTTTATATAAAATAATAGCTAATTCGAAAGATTGCAATTTTAAGGTATAATTAGTTTTATATGACATTGAAAAATCAATTAAGATCTAATAGTCTTATTATCTTAAGAAAATAAAATAATAACATTATTTACTATTCATAAGGGTCATATTACTATTCATAAGGGTATGTTACTATTCACCAAAAATCAATTTTGTTCTTACAGACTCCGAATAACATACTGGTCACAATTTTGGATGACCGTTATTTGAAATTCCAAACACAGTAGAGGAAAAGTTATGTTTAATGGATTGAATATAAAATTCATTCAATAATTATTTTATAAATCCTAGGGTGTTACATTATCCATTATGTTTATTTTTATGTTCTTTGAGTGCTCTTGGTTATGGATTATTGTTGTTGGTTTTTATTTTACTCATCATTTTTATAAAAGATGATTCCACTGATTTTCCCTAGATAAATGGGGATATATGGTTTTTGATTTAGATCTAGTTGATGGGTTATAATATGTTGTGAAAATTGGGCTTTAAATGGTTATATAAGATGGAAGTCATTTTTTAGACATTGTGGGGTCCATTGTAAAGTGTTTTGAGATAGTAATGTGGTGGTTGTTTATGTGATTTTAAGACCATGTTAAAGCATCCCAATGACATGTAACATTGATGGTAATAATGAATATTGTAATTTTAATGGGATATAAATTATTCACTATATATTATATCAATATTTTCTTTGGCTGAAAATAATTTTAAATGTCAATGATTAATGTGAATGATGGATAATTATTGGTCTATAATAGAATATGGGAAGAAAATAATGAATTTAATATAGATGAAATAGTTGTAAACCTAAAAATTAAAAATAGATATGAATAAATAGGAAAAACATATAATGTTGTTAAGGATATTTAGTATTGATAATTTTTCAGTTAATGTTGAAGAGGTGGAATTTGTTGTGAGGGAGCAATAGTGCTAGTGTGGAGATGGTTATGGTTGTTAGTATTATTATTTTCATATGAACCATTGGGTTTGTATTGTGGGTTATGGAATAATATTTTACCTAATTTTTTACTTTATATTACTCCACATAATTTAGTTAAACATAACAACACCTAAATTTTTACAAATCATGATTTTTTATATATTATATTGGTTAGAGAGGGAACATATGCGGGAATACTGCCTCTCCTTTACTCTACCTACCATGTTTTTATTGACTATGATGAAATAATGTTATTAATCATTTTTTTCATATATAAAATAATGTGAAATGATGTTATGTGATGTGATGGAATGTACAATGATGATATCATGATATAGATGTAAATATTTGGTCCAAAATATTCATTTTCGCGATAGCCTAGTATTACATGTATATGTCTTTTTTAAATGAAGATACATAGTAGGGGATGTTAATGGTAAGTGTAAGGAATGAGGTTTATTTACATCTTGTTAATAATCCCTATTGTGATGAGAATATAGTATTCATTTTGGATAATGCTATGAATTTATGGATATAGTATGATATGTGTTTAAATAGATATATAAATATAAATGGAATAAATACAAATGGTGTTTTAATTTGTGGTATAATAATAACGAATGTGGAGATCTATTGTGGAATTACGTATTGATATATATTATATTGAAATTATGTAGATATAATTTTTTTTATTTTTTTTGAGTGTTCCTCGTGGAGATTTGGTGATAAATGACTTATTGTTGGTGTGGGTGAATTGTTTTTTATTCACTAAGTAATTAATAGGATTCATCTAAATGCTCCTAATATATATTTAAATGGATCATATTGAGTATACATGTATACTACTCATTTTACAAAATTATATTTTATCCATTTTTAATAGTTTTTTAAGGATTGGAATATACATTAATAAATTTTTTCGTGAAGCTATGGTGAGACTCACAATTTTAGGGTTCACCTTTTTTATTCATTTTTATACATTTTAGTTTTGTATTGATTTTTTGTGAAATATTAGATATAAAAGTTTTGTTATATTATTGTATATGGATAGTTTCATTATAATTTTCTAGTATTGTGTGTAAAATTTCTCCATTTTGTTTTTTTGTACCCTTAGTAATGGTCACTATGACATGTCCTATTAAAAATTGCTTTTTGGGGTCTCCATAATCTTCACCATAGCCATCGAATCGAATCATTTTGGATGAGGTTAATGAAAATATAAATTTTGATATGTTAAATGCAAATGGATAGTCATGATTGATAATTAACATATGGAATTAATTAATTAACAACTTAAAAACCTCTATAATCTAGAATCATTTGGAAATCATTGTCTAATTGTTTCTTTTATATTGCTAAACATCGGATAAAATATTTATTTACAAAATTCCTTTGAAAATGATACTCATTTAAAAGTCATTGGGAAATAATATTTCTTCTTATACTGTGTTGTCTACATAGAAAACTATGTATCCCACTACTATCAATGGTGATGTTATTACACATAAAAGATATTCTCAATCACTACATGATAATAAAATTTTAGAGAAATAAAATTAAATAAAAATAAAATCACATTTTTTGAATAAGGATACATTTCCTATATCATAAAATAATTATATATTATATTAAATAAAATGGAACATGAATTTTCAGAAATTATTATATAAATATTCTTTTAGTTAAGCTCTACATAGTGTTGGGCTGTAATTACTTTGGGTAACTCAATGGAAAAAATACACTTTCATCTATTAAATACTACTATAATCCATATAAATACTGATCAAAGAGAATTTATCAATTAAACTATTTTATATTTTTATATACATTGAAAAATAATCTATATTAACTTTAGTAATTGATAATCATACCACATGTAATTATTTTCATTGAATATCTATATGTATACTAGTAAAATTCCTCCCATGGGTAACAAGATTTTCAATATTGATCCCCATGATCTGTTTAGTCCTCCTCTTTACATGATAAATGTTAATGTGGAATTCTCATTAGAACTATACATAATCTAGTTTGTTAGTGTTGTAAAATTATTTTTGGCATCCCCTATATAGTATGGTAAACCATTAGAATTGGATATGATTGGTATGAATATTATCTTACTTCTGGTCCCTTACTCTAATATTTGGAATAAACATTCATATAAAGATTATCTATAATAAATTAGTGTCCATGAGTGATGGGAATGTATTAATGGGTTGTAATTGTAATGAAAAATGAACTACCAATCTAATGTAGTCTTAATTGTGGACACATTTTTTGTTGGAATTTCCTTTCCATCTGTATTGAAATAATAGAAAAAAAATTTATTTTTGATAGTTTTGTAATTTCAAGGGGATAAAATATTATCATGATTCCTACATTAGATATGTGGGTTCTATTTCTATTCCATGGACACTGTCACATTAGTTGTTAATATTCCTCAAAAATATGTTATCATGATGCTACTTATATTACCCATGTTTTGTAGAGTGTTTCAAATGTTCAAACAACATTGGAATCTTATCCCCATCTTATCTTCGGAGATAAATGAAATTTATTGTTAATGGTTTGTTAAATATATACATGGTGTAACAATAGATGTCTGAAATCCACTTTGGTTTTAGACCAACTGTCATTGGGATCCATAGTTGTATGAAGTGGTAAAGTGGATATTGTTTATTAAATTTCACATTCTCATCCAATTGTGTAAATGTTATTTCTTTCATTGAAATATTCTATCTTCTGATGCTATAATGTTTTTTTCATTTAGAAAATATTGTAATAAAATTGATAATTATTTTATGATATTAATTATAAAATTTATTAGTGAAATTATTTTATACATAAAAATAAAACGAATTAATTACAATAATATACTTATTATAAAATAAGCATTTACCAATAATTATAATATTCATGTGTGAATGTTCATGTTTGAAAATTATATTTCCAATACGTTCCAAAAATAAATAAAATTATAAATTAAAGTCTATATTTTTAAAAAAATCATTGTATAATCTATAAATGATGTAACCCAATATAATAAAATATTTTTTTTGGAACAAAATACCTGTAAATTGTGAAACTAATTACATGGAATATTTTTAATTTTTTCCCTAACCACATATCCCTATACATAAATCAATCATTTTACCATGATTTAACCAAAAAATTATCATATTGGATATCAAATAATTACTTGGATAGAAATCATAATTAGATGAAACATTGATTAATAAACATTTGAAATTTTTTTCTAAAAACCATAATATTATTATTCTAACACCCATTCCATAATCATAGTCAAATAAGTTATTTCAATATAGTATAATTAAAAAACATATAATTAAAACATTGAATGGAATAAAAATTTCTAATTAATTTTTTTTAAATTATACGCAGTCTTCTTTTCTTCTCATATATAAATTTTCATAGACACAATTATTATTATTTTTGTATTTTTTAATAATTTTATAAATTCTTTAGCAAAGATTATGCTATGTTATCCTATTCAAATTAATTTAATTTACAAAGTCAATATTCAATAAATCCACAAGTTTATGTGCAATAATTACGGAATGAATGATGTTTTGGAAAATTTTCTCTCAAAACATTTTTTTTTCAAATTCATGTATTCCAATTGATTTCAATATTCCACACACTTTTATTAACAAAGTGGTCAAACCATAACTAGAAATAATAAATTATGTAAGTAAAATTTTCAAGTTACTCAATTGGATTTCCATATTTATTTATCTTATAAAAGGATGTTCCAAAATTATTAACAATAAAAAAACATATCAAATCACCAATGTTAAGTCTTTTTAATCGAATGCATTAAATAAAATCAAAAAAGTTTAAATAAAAACTATTCAATTAATTTCATTTCAATATTACTTAAAATTTAATATATATTGTGAATCATTAGTTTTATGCTCTATCTCAATAAATAATGAGAATTACCTATGGGATCTCATGATTATAATCATGCAACCCCAAATTAGGTCAAAAATATATTTGAAATGAATTTCATTCAGTGAGGTTAAAAAAATAATATAGATCATCAAAAAAAAATTCATTGTCGGAGCATAGATTAAGGAAAATACATATACTACCAAAAATTTAATATATCATTTTCCACTAGTAGTTAGATAAGTATTCTTCTCTAATATATTATGGATAATATAGAGTCCTGCAAAAGTATCATGAGGGATTCAAAATAATGGATATTTATTAAAATAAATACAAATAAAAACATATTAAAGAAAACTATTGGAATGGAATAATGTGAATGAAATATTCATATATATATTGGGTTACTTAATATTAAATACTTGGTTTATATAATTTAAAAACTATTCATTATATAACATTCACCAATATGAAGGACCATGAGTCTTATTAAAAAGGAACTACTATGGGATGACCATCCATATGAACCTCTAAATGAAAACATCAACATTGTAAACTATATAATTTATAAAATTAAACTCAAAAAAATAATTTTTTATTGACCATTAGACCACCCTATATCCAATGTAAGGTAATTGATATTTTTATTATACATGGATATATAAAAATAAATTCATATCGAATTTGGTGTTGATTGATAGTGTGGGGTGACTCCATATATTGTTATTGATTACTACAATATTTAGACACCTCTCTATGGATTTAACTTCATCATATTAGTCTTATTTTTAGACATCATCATCTATAGGTTGCTGATGTGTTATGGTATTATTTTTCTCTCCCATGTTCTATTATATATTTTATTCTTCAAGATAAATATTTTGATGAGGGTCATGTGTAAATTTTAATTATTCTTCTAAAAAAATCAACATTTTGGTTTTATCATGTCCTACTAAATATTATGATAGTAGTTAGTATTTTCTATTTTCATTATTCTAAATAATTCCATTAATTATATCTATATTGTTTTGTTACATTTTTTTACCAAACTCTATTATGGTAATAAATTTTAGGTTCAACCCACCTCTATCAATTATAATTAAATTAATTACATTGTTTTCAAGAATATAATATCAATTTGTCAATTCCTCCTTATATATCTTTCTACAAAAGCAATATCAATTACAATAATAAAAAATTACATTGTGAATATAAAACTTATAGTCTACAGAATATGGTTTTTCTCCACCATGAATGAATTGCGTTCCCTATTCCTAACGTTGGCCTCTATATATGCCACTAGATATTGACCTATACTAAGGGTCCTTATGTATCCATAGGGATATTATAACCTTTTATATAGAAAACCATGAAACATTAATGAAACGATAAAAAATATATGTTATCATAGTAAGAATATATAGGTAGACATGACTACTAAATTCCATTAGTAGTCAATAAAATATCATATACTAAAATAAAATGTGTAAGAATATTGTAATATGTACATATGTAGTGAAGGGTAACCAATATATCATCAATTAATATAAATGTGAAAACAAATAAAAATCTATAAGAGTATATTATAAAAGACTGTACTAAATCACTACATTATATTATCTCTTTACTTATTTAAGTCCCAGCTGCCTAACCATGAAAAGGATACTTCCCTTACCTATAACCACACCCCAAATGTCTTATTGGGTGTTACAGTTCTAGATATAGTATTCAATGAAACATAATTGGTAAGGACCCCGAAATTACTAAACATATATAGAAATCTTGGTACATATTTCATGTGATATTCTCCGAAATAAAATTTAAAAAATAATTTCAATAAAATCAAGAATGTCACATCCAAGGGTGGTATATAGACACATGGTATCATAAATACCATCATTTAATGATTCAAGGGTGTTTATGAATATCTCAAAAAATAATCAGTTCAAAAACCTATCACACATAATATCAAATGGTAATATCATCTTATTATGGTAAATATACCAAAAACAGTCTAGTATATCAATGAACATAACATGAAAAATGAAAATCAATCCCGTGAGATATTATAAAAGTCAATAAATGGGAAACAAATCTTGATAAAAATATCATAAAGATATAATATCTTTCTTATAATTCATATAAAAGGGAGAAACATTTCTTATTTACGTCATCATGAGAGGGAATAAGAACTATCCATGAGCAGAAACCCATGATTTAAATTTTACCTAGTCTTTTTTCTCATCATAAGATTGGGAATGATATCCAATAGTAACCAATGGCACTTAGGTTATACATCCCCATCCAAGGAAACATAAAATCATGGGATGAAAAAATCAATCCCAAGGGGAATAACAAATTATATAATATTTCATCGGAGTTAAAACATGATTAATATTGAATAAAATCCCATATGCATCCACAATCACTTAATAATCGTGAAACCATTGAGTGATGTATTGAACAATAGTAATAGCTTCCCCATAATATGGTAAATAAAATATATTTTTCCTTTTCTACCTGGGGGTATCATCCTATTCATTTAATGTATAATAACATGGTAATTATATCCGACACCCAATGGTGGTCAGAAATTGAAATAAAAATATGTTGTGCCACATGTGTCATTAGATTAAATTAGACTTTAATCTTATTTCAATAATTATTAAGTACACATGGAAATTATAATCCATTGAATAATGATAATACCATTCCACTATAACTGATATATCATCCTATATCAAGAGTTGATAAAAAATGGGAATGTCTTCCTTGACCACAACCGCTAATACGTATGTTTGAAATAAAATGTTATAGGTTGCAACATGATTTGAAGGGAATATTATTTGACAATAATACAAATATATGTGAATCAAGTCCCCTTTAAATGGAATAATCTCAACAGGTGTAGTCAATCCCACATTAAAGGGTAATTATATTAATTATAAAAAAAAATTCAAACATGAGTATCGTTAGATAAATGGGATGTTTACACTATACCTTGCAGAGCATCTATACCATGGGTAGGTCAACCCACACAATATGATTAATTGAATCATGTGATCTGTTCATATTATTTTATTAGTATATCATATATTGGGAATTTCATCCCTCATTAGAGAAGACATCACTAATGGACATTTCACCACAGTCAAATTAAATGATTTCACAAGGCTATATCATCCGAAAAATATAATTAATATATGGTAGAAAATATATTATTAAAATTAAATATCTAATTTATTTTACATTTAGGATATTTTCTAGTTAGTGTTAGGAAATAACAAGGCATGTTCTCACAAACACAACCTGAACACAAGTCTCGACCAAATGAATAATATTTTTGGGGTGATTAAGTGGAAGGGATAGTAATATCATACTAAAAATCCCAAAAACTATCATATAAGGGTTAAGGAAATATTTCAGGTTCCACATGAGTCAACCTTCAAGTCTAACATAAATAATTGAAACCTCTCCTACTCATGGGTATCCATGAGAACCTATTTATAGTCCACAATGGCTTAGTCAAGCGAGGGTACATCACTTTTAATTCTAAATACATGATCACTAATTTACAAATTTCCATCCATCACCCTCAGTGGTAATAGATTAATTCCATATCAATGGAAGAATAATATAATTTATAATATCATATTCCCTCTTTTGATATTTTAATGGAAAAAACTGTATAATGACTCATCTCATAACCCTCACCTATACACATCTCAAATATATACATAAGAAAAAGGAACAAAATAAAGGTCCATGAAATGAAATCATATCTCTCACGGATTCACATTTGTTTTTAAATTTCATTAATAATACATTTTAATTATATAATTTCACCCTTCGTTGACAAGGCATTAGAGAATTGAATTATTAGAGCTTATCATGGTCTTATAAATCATTAACCAACTTTCATGGATCATTGAAAAACATTATAATTTTTTTTAAATTCACATAACTTGTGACAACATATATAATAATTCATATAAAATAACCTACCATCAATTATTTATATTTATATACCACGTGAATTAATACATTTCAATTACAAAAATTAAAAATCAATAAATAAATAATCATTAATCAGTATAAATAACAAAATAATTAAAATTTATTATATATGGGAATAACATATAAAATAAATTAAAATTTCATTACATGTGTATAATACAAGAAATTGAGGTTATATCCTTACCTATGGAAACCCCTTATGATATAAACAACTCTATTATAAGGGGATATGATGAAGATCTCAAGGTGGAAGGGGATGAATGATTGAGAATGGCAGTATGGGCCCAAAATTTAGTGAAAATATGGGAAACCATATTAAAAATTATTATATTATTAAAAAAATTAATTTAATAATTAAAAATATGTGAAAACATCAATTATTATTGGTCTATAGTGGTCCATATTCAATGCATTATCAATGGTAACTATTATAGTATTGTCTAACTTACCATGACCCAACACCATGCACCTAGTAAAACCAATGACCCAAACATTACTAGTTTTTCCACTAGGTAGAATGATCATCCACATAACAATATAAAATTAATTATTTATCTATTTTTCATTGTAAAATGATCTTCCTCATTGAAAATATCTTCCATGTTTTCATAGACTAGTGGAACAATATTCCCTTTCACTACTAGGATCATACTTTATGGATAACCTTCATTGTGAGACCCCTTCATTATAATGAGAAAAATCCAACCTCAAGTTACCATTTATATATAAACATATATTTTTATAGTATTAAGATAATCTAATATACTATATATTTAATCATATATGAAAAAAAAACCATCGATGCCTAGATTTTATACTATGTAAAATTATACTTGCCACAATGACATATATTACAATGTTTATTCTCTAAAATATAGAAACAATTACACTTATATATGATTCCTAAATTTATAGACACTTATGGAAACTCAAAAACTAATCACATTATCCATATTTTAATATTTAATAAATTTTTCCACTTATTTTGTGTCTTATGTCATTATATCTAACCATCTGATCTTTAAAAACGCGTTTTAGGTGTTATCTCATTATGAAAAAACAACCAATGACATAACATTGCCTTCCTACACTACTAAAATCGATAATCCAATGAAGACTCACATCACGGATCACCCCTTATGAATATATTTCTAAATTATTTTTAAAATTTAATATAACCAATTTTAACTAATATTTAAATATATTAAATATAGTAAAATCAAGAGAATAACAATTTTAACATTATCCTGAACAAAAATGCTATAAAAATTATTTGAAAAAAAGTTATAGTATCTGTTTTTTTATTTGTATGAATTTAACATATTCATAAAATAAATTAAATTAATTTTTTAATATATTTCTAATGCCTTGTCACATTATTTTAAACATTAGTTACAAAACATACGCCTAATAGGCGTGATAAATTATTCAATGATTATCATAAATAATGACTAAAAATATAAGGAACCTGTTACCATATTTAAAAATTATAATTTAATATATATAATACATTTTATCAAATTAAATACAAATTGTTAGGATAAATTAATATAATATTAAAATAAAAAACCCAAAGATTTTTTTTACAAAAAATGACTTTTTATTGTCTGGAAATGAACTTATACCAAAATCAATTATAATGGAGATTAAAATATAATTAATTAATTATTTATATATAAATGATTCTTGGGATAATTTATGATTTCATTCAATGAAATATTTGTCTTTTTATATAAAATAAACGGGGTTTTGATAAAAAAACATAAATTTTACTATTCATTAAGAAAATAAACTTTTTTAGAAAAAACAAAAATATCAACCCAAAATAACATTTTAACGTGAGATCAATTATAATATAATTGTCTCAAAATAATATTTTTAATATGTTGTCATGGTTATTTTAAAACCAATTTCTTGTGTAAGTAATGTTATCAATGAAATTTATTTAAAGATAAACATATAATAAATTATAAGGTTTTTGAAATATATAAATAAGTTAAATATTATATAATAATGATCTCGCCATTATAGGAGTAGAAAAATCCTTTAATATGTCCATAGAACAACACACTCAATTTTTATTTCATTGGTGAGGATTATTTAGCATTCAATGTGAATGAATTTTCTTAGCAATTTTGTTGGAACATTAAAGGAGTTTTGTAGGAATTTTTCACAATTTATGAGATTTTTTAAATTATTATTATATAATAAGAATTTAATAAAACATAATTAACTCTAAATTACGACATATATTGAGCTTATTTTATATGTTGAAAAATAGAGTTTTGTGTTATAGTTGTTGGATTTGTTGAGAATTCTTGGGAGTATGGATAATGATTATCTATACAAGTGATGACTAATGATGTGTCTACCACTCTTAATTTATTCATATATCATGATTATTTTAATTAAATATATAATGTATGTATATTATCTATATCATGGATTAGTGTCCCTGTATGTATGATGAAATTTTTTCCTTGTGTTTACCTAATTTTTCAAGAAAATAATATGGAGTTTTGAATGAAATCTATGATATTGAGATGTTTTTTCATCCTGATAAGGTCATGTCATAAAAAATTAAAAAATGTGTTTCATTGACCTCTACCATTTTTATATTATAAAGTATTATGTGGTTGTCTATGATGTGGCCAGACACTATGCGACTTCTTATCAAATTAAAGTGAATATTCCACACAAACATGTAAATATGTTATGTTGCGACATCCCATATTTTACCATAATGAATAATACGGTCTATTAATTTATGATTTACCCTATAGAATATATTTATTTTTTTACAATTGATATTGTAAAAATGAAAAAAAAACTAGTTACCTGATGGGGACTTCTGAGTAGCTAACTACCATGGTAAATACCGACCAAGATTAATGATATCCTTAGCATAGGGGGGGTGTTGTAGGTGATCATGAGTTAATATAAACACTAGTGAATCTATAGGGATTGTTATGGTGATAGTTGGAACTATAGAAGAATATATCACATGTGGTGTGGAATGTCAATCAATATATTAAGTTACATAATAGGTTTTATTTTTGGGGATTAGGTTATCTTTTTCTATATTTATTCTTCATTTTCTAGGAATGTCTGATGTGGGGTTTATTCATTATGGACAACACAATATACCATATACTAATCAATATTTTATTGAATAAGGAGTTAATGTGGAACTAATTATACTATAATGAATCTTTTCATTGGTGTGATCAAGATTCTGTTCTTGTCAGTGGATTTTCAATGTTTCTTATGTCATGGAGAACATGATATGAATGAGTTGTATTTTAATGTGCATTTTTATGCAACAAAAATTACTTGAAAAGTTTTTGGTGTGAAATTTTCTTCAAAAAATATTTTTTGTTTCTCTATGTTTACATGAAATTTTACTATAGAAGTATCGGTGGATCAACAATAGGTTTATTACATTAATAGAGGGAGATGATATCATTTTTTGATCATCTGAGAGATTAAAAAATGTTAAAAGGTATGATATTTTTTAATCTAGTAATCTACATGAGGCTATATCACAGTAATGTATTTCAAAATTCAGTGATTAAATTAGCTTCAATTATATGTAACAGTGGAAGGTTCTAAAATATTCTAAATGAATGGAAGAATATGATAGTGTAGTAGAAGTAAGGATTCTTTAATCACTAAAAAGGTAATGGAATCTAAAAATTTAAATCGGTAATTAAAATTAAGAATATATACATAAATAATTTTGGTCTTAACCCAAATTTAATGGAATGAAAAGGAATCATTAATATCTAAAGGATATATGTATAGATCCTACTATATTAGTGAAAAGGATATATTTCCACAATCCTTGGATCTATGTGGTGGATTCATGGTTAATCAATAATACTACACAATAGTTGTCATAATGATCCAATTTGAAATCGATGCACATTGAGAGATCCAAATTTCAAATGAGATAAGATAATGTGAAATGAATTTGAGCGCGAAAATCAATTATGAACTATCTAGGGGTGTAGAAGAAGAATTTGTGGATGTGAAGAAATGTATATTGAATTTTAGTTTTATTCCCTATAAATATTTGAAGATATCCATGTAATTTTTTTTTTCTAATTGAGAATATATTTTCATGAAAACTCATAAAATGTGATAACAATATCTATAATGGAAATCACAACTTATATAAATGATTGTATCATGAAATTTAAAGGAACCTATATCTAGATGGTGTATTTATATAATATAGGTGACAATTTTCATTAACATAGGTTCAAAAAAAAATTATATTTGAAAAGGTTTTTTAAAGAAATTATTATGAGGGGAGTGATCTAAGAGATATAATATATCTATAAATTATTTTTGTAAAGGATGTAATCCTATGAAGGATTGACCAAGCAGAAAACTCCTATATGAAAAAAATTAGTAATTTTTTTTGAAATAATACAATATCAGCTACATGACTCTTGGACTAGTATATTGTAGTCAACTAGGTAAAAATTAATGTCTTATATATGATTTCATTGATTTACATTCTATTTAAAATCAACATAAAATTTGTGAAATGATAATGGTATGGATAATTAACAATAATAGTAGGCCAAGAATATGATTCATTATAAATTCAAGAGAAAAATGAGTGTTGGGATCCAAATCCAACAGTGTAGTGAAAGTTTAAAATAAGAGTATAATGTAAAAAAGAATACATACTATGAGTCACACATGTATTAGTGTATCTATCGCATAAGATCCTTTAGGATATACATAGTGGAAAACCAATTCGAAACTAGTCATAGTTAAAAATAACGCTCAATTATTATTCTCATATTAAAATTCAATCACTGAATTTCAAAAAAGAATTATGTTACTAGGGCGTATGTTAATCTATAATATCTCATTTTACCTCAATAGATTTATTTGATGATTCTTGCATAATTTTCCCATGTAGATTACAATATATTACATAATAAATTTTGTTTTTCTATGTCTTATGTACTCAAAATAATTTCCTTCATTTTGAATCTATTGATATAATCATGTTAATGTTTTTGTTAATCTAATGAAATATATATCAAACATAATCATAGATTAAAAATATACATAAACATTCTAAATTTTTTTAAAGTATATATATATATAATCATACATATAAAAAATATGACATATTAATCCAAACAACATGTATATGATTTTAATTATAATGGTTCTTATTGTAATAATAAGAATAATACAACATATAAATAATGAGGAAATAAATTTTCCAGGAATAAATTATATAGTTATGATATAATTTAATTGAACTTTTAACTTATTATACATGTTTCACATATTTAACCCTGCAAATAATAATTTGAAATATATATTTAATCATAAATTATGTATCCAAATTATGATATTTTTATTGTAAATGCAATAATTATGATATAATGAATTGTGGGCATACATCTAAAATTGAAATTATTTTATTTTCACATTAAAATTTCACTACAAGATAAAATATTTGTAAATCGTTATTAAAATAGCATGATAACTTAATTATTTTTGAAAAATATATAAAAAAATATAGAAATAATATTACATTGTTAAATATATTTAAAAGAGAATATATTATTCATGATGTTTATTTTATACCTAAAAAAATAAGAATATTCATATTATATATGTTTTATTTTATAAATAAAAAAATATATATTCAATTTAATAATATATATTTTTATAAGATAAAATTTTTGACATGTGAAAAGTGGAATTAGTGATAAAATAAAACAAATTAAGAGTATAAAACACATAATCAATGAAAAAATTAATTATAAAATATTATATTTATCATGTAAATTAGTGTTATAATGATTATATAGTATTATTGTACATAATATTTGATCATTTGAGAATATATTTCATGGTATAGTTTGTTTTAGTACAAATTTTTGTTACTATTGTTTATAAAAATTATTTTTCATTCAGTATAATATTTGAATAAATATTTAGTATGAGGTTTTATTGTATATTCCCTAACATAAATATAAACCCATAAGTTTAAAAAGGATTAATGGGTTAAAAAACTTATTTCTCAATTCTATAAGAAAACATTTAATTTCCTCTCAATGAATAATAGGTTATGTCCAGAAACTAATTATATTACATGAAACTCATTAATATATGATTTAAAAAAACCATTCATATATTTATATAGTGATTCATCCTAAATACACTATTTCGGAAACATGTACATTTTAGTTTTACCCATGTGATTGAAACCCAACTAGCATAATAAGAGGAATTGTATCATGAATGATTTACATGAGAAATATCATTCATGAATAAATTTAGTGTGACCAATAAATTTGGTTGATAACAACCCTAAAGTATAATTATAGAATCATATATCATACATAATTCCATTGTTATAGGGATTATGAATTTCAATAATGTCCCCCAATCCAAAACTCACCCATGTGGCCATAAAGGGCTGGTTATTAGAGCTCATGTGCACATCCAAATATGATGGAGTTTGCTGACTAACAGGGACCATTTGACCAGATTAATGGTTAGATTATATGCCTTGGTCAGGAGTTATATAGCACCAGAAATAGACAATATAAACAACATAATCAGAGTAATAAACAAATGAAAAAAATATATCATATTAATAAGAAATAAAAATGTAACAAATTAAAAATATAAATGAATCATGTAATGAATCAAGTAATGAATCAGGTAATGAATCAGGTAATGTTATATAGATATTTGTAAAAATTTAAAATTGGAAATGATATAATAAATGAATCCAGTAACAGAAATTAATCTATAAAAATCTAGTCCAAAACCCTATCTGTGTCCAAAATCCAAAACATCCACCAAGAAGGCCTTCAACATCAAGGACCCTATCCCTTTTACAAACCTACAACCATATAATATTATTGGGTACTAAATAAGGGCTCTAATAGTGTAAGAGTATAACTCGGCATATTGACACAAAAATATCTATATATAACAAGTATGATTTAAGAGTATAAAATAACTCAAAAAACATATTTATTAATTAATAAATTAATACAATATAAAGAACAAATTACTTAAAAACACTTATAGAATATCTTTTATCATATAAAACTATAACAAATACCAACAACAATATAATAATTGTAAAATATAACCTTCTTGGATTCCATTTTGTAGTTTTTGGGAGCATGTCTCCAAACCATTACAACCACAAACATATATACATGGTATAAATCAAAAAATATTATAGAATATGAGATATATAATAATTTTATAATTGGACAGGTCATATCCCTCTATACATAATAATTAAAACCTTGGATTGTTCTATGACTGCTCAATATATGCATTACAGAATGGGACTGGGCCGATCCCACTCAATATATTCATTACAACATCGAATTGGTACTATCCTACTCAATATAAGAATTACATATTTAGAATGGGTATGGACCAATCAATATAAGGCCTAAAGTATGACAATAAAACAATTTATAAGGGACTGTACATCTCAATATCACATCAAATAACTAAATGGTTATTTTTGAGAAATTTTATTTATCTTTCACATTAACCTCATTTATATCCAAATGATAAATAGTTATATAAATAAACATAAACCAATACCAATGATTTCTATTTTATGAAATCACCTATGGTATTATATCATTATAAAAAAATTTAATCCATTATCTGATTTATATTAATCATGTGTATTCTCATCAAAAAAATAGCAAAAATAAAGGTCACAACAAATTACATCCAAATGGATTATAAATAATAATCCATTTCATCATTTAATAAATTTAGATGGACCTCATTTTGGATCGATGGAAATATTTCTCATTTATTCCAATCACATAGACTATACTATTAATATTATACCCCTACCTTTAAATAACGATCAAACAATGATTCCATCTAGAATTGACAATGGGAATAAAAGTGAAAATGATCACAATATGTACAATAGGTCATAAATGATGATGATCAAAACAATGATTTACCTAGATCAAGTTATTACAGTGTAATGACAATATAAAAAATTGAGTGAAGGTAAAACATTAGAAAAACTGCGAACAATGAATCATATGCATGATCAAGACATAAAAAATGATGGGTTTCTCCATAATTTCATAGAAACAACCCTCGTGTCACGAAAGGGTAGTTGATGGTTATATGAATTTGTGAACATCATCATACACCCACATTAAACTATGATATTCATGACTTACATGGCTTGTAAATATAATACATGGATATTAATCCTTACTCATGAGACACAATGAGAATCACATCGCCTCAAATTATTTTTACACTTCTCAAACATTACCTCGCATGTAATGGGTTCAAGTCATATATTCATTTCACATCATGAACCAGGATACAGACATGTTACTAGAAATATTTACATGACATGTAACTATATTACATGGAATGTAATTTCACTTAATATATCCTTCTTCAACATTCCATTAGAAAGAACCCAATCCAACTACGAAGCCATTGGTAGGATTCAATACATTCTTAAACACATTTATCATATTTATATATGGGATCTATTAATTATAAAATTCACAAGTGATTGAAATTTATGTCATTTTCACCCTAAATGTTTCTCCATATCCACACAAGACATGGACACCACATCACACATACAAAACTCAAAGGAAAATGTACCTAGAAAATGATAAGTTCTTACAACCACCCCACCAGATAATATTTCATCCTCAATCTCCTCCAAGGGTCACTGTGGGGTCTTAACTAACAATTCGAGCCAGTTTGATTTCTTATCAAACTCCCTTACCCTTGTATCATTCACAAAATTCCATTCAAACCATGATTCTCAAACCATAGGTATAGAACCAACTTGGAGATACTACTCACTATTGTCCATAATCTGTATCAGATTATCCATAGGGGAAAAATCGTCACTATCCTCGATGTCCATAACATCCACCATATAAAAAGGGATAGCATTATAACTCTGAATCTATGACACATGAAACACATCGTCCATCATACTGTATCTACATGGTAGGGATAATATAAATGCCACTGGAATGGAACTATCCACAATCTCAAACGGCCAGAAAAACATCTGTATTAGCTCATCATTTCCTTGATATGGTGTATCCCAATATTGGGAGAGAGTAGAAGGAAAACATAATAACCATCCTTGAACAACATATTTCACCTCTAATTTTTATCATATGATTTATACTTGTTTTGTGTGATTACTAACAGCCTCCCAATTAGTTGAACAAGATAAAATGTGCCATGCACGAGACTAGGCCCAAACAGCGCTGACGCACCTGGCCCCAACCAATAAAGATGGAAAATTCATGGCCAGCCATACCATTCCTCGAATTGTTCCATGAAGTTTGAATCATGGAAGCTATTATTTTTTGAAAACATCATGATAACCATATGATGATCCCATGAACCACCAAAATCCAACACATGAGATTGTAACCTACCTACCAGAACCTGAATATTCTGTTTACAATAACCATCATTCTGAGGATGATAAAAAATACTGAAAGGAACCTGTTATCCCAAAGCCTTGTGATAATGCTTCCAGAACCCCAATGTGAAACAAGGATCCTATCAGAAATTATATTCCATTGAATGATGTGTACCCAAAGTATCTCACATAGGTAATTACTGGCCTATCATTATTGATGAAGCTCACATTGAAAGGAAAGATGAGATATAAATTCATTAATCAATATGTGATCACCTATAGTACATCATTATAATGGGTATTCATTGTAAATCTTGTCAAAAAATCCGTACTGATAACATCCCATTTATTATATGGATTGGGACAAAGATGGAAAAATATCATTTACCTCTTGATGCTTAGATTTCACCTACTGATAAGTGAAGCATCATACCATAAATCCAACTACCTACAATATCATTTCTGGAAACCACTTAAAGCTACAATTTTAAATTTTTATAAATTTTAATTCATATTTAATAATACCACCTTAGTGTTAGTTAATGGGAAATTGTCACAATTTTAGGTTTTTGTTTTAAATTTAGCTTAAACAATAAAATGACATATTTTGGGAATTTTAACTATTTTAATCACGTCTATATTTTGAGAATATCTATGTCATTATTTATCCATATTTTGTGATTATTTTTTAGGATAACCATGAACTTTGGATATATATTTTTAAACTTGTTCAAGACATTATTCAGATATTTGGGCGCCCAAATAAATAATTTTTATAAAATTTTCTTCAATCCGACAAAGTGGACACCACATTCATAATTGAGTCATAAATACGTAATAACATTTTCACCTTAATTAATTATAGATAGAGATGATGTAAGATTAGATGAGGTGTTCCATGGTGATTTTAATGTTGAAATACTCTCATTAAGGAATCCTTATAATGTTTAGAACAAGTAGAATATGAAAGGTCTCATGAGAAAGAAACCATTACATGCAATATTGTATTCACAACATCTGAAGCACCTATCCCAAATGACTCAATGTTTTTTGGATGGATGCACATGGAATTATAGAACAAATATTTTTAAGGATGCAACAAGAGAATCAGAAGGATAAATGGATATAATTGAATGACAATGTGAACATGTGGAATATGATGAGGCACATGGACAAAATTATTATCTTGGAGTAAAACGTCCATAAGTCCTTATTCTTGTGGTAAATGATTCTTAAATATTGATGCTGAATGTAAGATACATAAGGGAAGAATAATTGTGAATACATATCTTTAAAAAATTTACATTTAATAGTCTATTCATGCAGAAATATTGTTGGCGTACATTGGAGTGAATTATTTCATTCCCTCAACCCATAAATATGTATCACTACTTCATTTCAATGGGTTGTAACATGAGATTATAATTTTTTTTGGGAATTTCAGTATCATTTTATTATTTTTCTATTTTTAATATTTGTTTATTTTCAATATATTATTCTTATTCTTTATTTATCACTTCTTCAATTTATTTTATTTTTTGTGCTTCTCTCACCATGCTTATTTTTAACTCCATGTTTATGGATAACTAATCTTCAATGTTGTTCAAGGGGAGAAGTGGAGGAATATTAGTTTATTATGATTTAATTAATTATCAATATTTATTCTAGGGATTCATTAGTGGTAAAAATTATTGTGGTGAGAGTTCTCCTCTCTTTCTTTACTAATGTATTGTTCCTCTTCGTTCACTCATTTTCATTCTCATTGATATATAATTCATTCCAATGGTGGATTTTGGATTGGGTATTAATGTGGAAGAAATTACTCCTGCAAGTATAGTTATTAGGGAATGGAAATAAAACTCAAATGAGAAGGTGTGAAGTTACTGGTCTGGATATTCATATTGAATAAAACATTGATATATACTTTTAATAACACTGATAATACCACCATAAACCATGGGAAATTTAATTTTCTTCCACTGACTACATTTTGAATTATTTTTTTTCATTTTGTTTTAAATTTTAATTTTCATATATATATTATATTACATGAATTTCAAATCAACCCACATATAATATATATGTTATTTTAATATTTTATATATAATAATAGAGATAATAGAAAGATTTGGTGTTCTAAGATACCTCTTTGTGTTCAACCCTATGATGTACTACTATGATGAAATATTAGAATAATAAGAATTTAACTAAAAAGGGTAAAACAAATAAAACCCACCCATGATAAAAAATTGTATTGTATATGGTGATCATAATCCCTCTTCTTTAAACCAGGATGTTCCACCCATCTAGAAACCTGAAATTATCTCATTAGCTCTTGCAGAAAGCCCATAGGATCCAATACTCATCCACATAAAATATGAGACATTTCACTTCCAATAAAACATGCGGATGGTGTATCCCCACCATATAATATGTACTGATAGCTAAGAATTCGGGATTAGATAACTATTTTATCTTAATCTAGTCCAAAATCATGGGTATAATTGATGTGAAATCATAGATTATCATCCTTGAGAGTCCTAGTCATATGGATAAATATTTTTAAATCATTCTATCATTATCCAATAATCATAATACTCCTTAACATCCTAAGTCTTCATCTATTGGATCAATACATTGAAAATGATGTTTTCCACGACCAATGTCTAATCCAATTTGACGTCAAAAGACTTCATATACTCTTCCCACATCCTCTACAAAACATTTAGGCCCAACTAATAAAGGATGTAATTGAGTCTCTTTAGGTTCATGATTAACACAACCCACCCCCCATGAAATAATTTCTCCAACAACGTAGAGAATGTAGAAATGCTTCTAAAACCAGATCATGAGTAGATTAATTCCTCTCATGCAAGCTCAACTTTTCAGAGCAATAGGCAACCATTTGATCCAAACGCATTAAAATTACTCTGATTCCAACTCCAGTTGTGTCGTAGTACACATTAAATTATTTATCCAGAACATCTAATGTGATGATATGTGATGATTTCAACCTACATTTTAGCTCCTAAAAACTTATTCACAAATGTCCAACCATAAAAACACCACTCCATTATTATCCAGTACCGCCTTTGGTTCTTCTAAAGAATAGAATTCTTAGATATTGTGATGATAATAACTTGGAAAACCCAGAAATATACAAATATAAAATAAATTACTATGTTGCCTCCAATATAACTTGGATTAAACCATCAATGGGTCTGTTAATAGCCATTCCCCAAAGAACATATCCTAAGAGGTACACATTATAAATCAAAAAAACAAAATTTGGTTGTCTTGGTGTAGAGTTGATTCCCTCTCATTATACATAACATAATGTAAAGTTGTTTGAAATCATTTTATTATGAATGGGATTATACTACATTGTTGTGGAAAAAGACCACCAGAAAATAGACAATAAATGATTAATAATCTAATTAATTAAGACCATGAATAATTTTAGTACATTAGTCATACCAAACTACATCATTGCAAACTCATACGAGCCACATCTTCACTTAAATGTAGTTGGTGGTATGTTTAATGCTATAATATTAAGGTAGTGGTGTGCACATCAAAAATATACTATATAGAATATTTTAGCACCCATCAATTGATTGAAGAGATCACTGATACATAGAATATGATACCAATTTTTAGCACTCATCATGTTAAATTTTTGAAAATCAACAGATAAGAGAAATTAACCATCATCCTTAATGGAAAAAAGTAAAAGAGGACCATATTGAGCAAATATAGGATTTAGGAAACCTTTAGCTTCAAGATCATCAAAATAACATTTCTACTCCTACAACACTACTATTTTCATCATATATAGAAGGATAGAAACTGGGTGCGCTTCCTACATAATATTTATTGAATCTTCGACCTCTCATTCATAAGGTCGGTCGTTGAACTCATTAGGAACACCATCCTAATACTTGTCTACATGTATACTAAAATAATCCTACTATATTCATCCATAATATAGATCACGATCGATAATATTTTCCATAATACAATCTAGTCTTCACTAAATTTGTCCAGCATGAATAGTCTGAATATTCCCCTCACCGTGGTGTGAATATATACCTCCTCCTGAAGATAAAAATGTGACATTCCTTAGTAAAAAAAATGGTAATATCCTATTATAGAACTAGACAATCCATATGATGAATCTTATAAAATCCGATCATTTCTAGTACAAAACATTTCCAAAACAAAATTTAACCACGAGTCTCTATATAACACACATTTCATCATTTGATATTCCCTGATTGCACTCCTTGTTTCGTGTCTATGGATAAATCACCATGATAAAATTCCAAATCCAATATCAATTTTTTTTAAAAATAGTAGCTAAAAAATGAATGTGATCCCCATGTATCAAAAAAATAATAATGGGTAGATAATTCAAGAATCACACCTCTTATAGTATATGGTCCAACATCAACAATTGACAGAGTAGTCTACATAATGGGCATCTGGTTATCCCCTCTTCCATGGGCTCCAGTCTAACTCCCCTGATCTATTCTCATTACTTGGTATTTTAATTCCCGTACTGTGGTACCATGACATCTAACTCATTTGAAATGCCTAATAGAACTCCATATACAGTCCTAGTGAGGAATAGTTGAGTTATTACAAGACATAGATATCTATCCTTACACCTTACAATTCATTTTATGATTGACAGTGAAACCACTTTAGGTTGGTCATCCCGCTACAAGATCGACACTCCAATATATGGTACAAACACTAAGGTCGTTTGTGTCCTAATTTTCCTCAATAGAAACAATATAATGGATTAGAGTCTTTATTTGGCTTCCCAATACCCTTATCATTATTGCCTTGATGAAAACTATCATTCATGCACTTCTTTCCTCCTATTGAAGATATCCATGCTTTCTCTATCGAAATAGCTTGGCTACTACTCATAGAGTATCTTAGATTACCTTTCATGATAAATAATTAATTTCTAACAACTATAAAATGACTCATATGTAAAATATTCACTTATGGCCTAATCTATGGTGAATGACACCCTAATAACCTCTCACCCTAGAGAACTCAATAGGAGAAAAATATTCCAAAAGGTGTTGTAGTACAGTAAAATGTTTGTCCTTATCAAGCACTAAATTTCCCCATATGTCAGGAGCATGAGCTCATGATCATTCTAATCACTCAAAATCTTAGGGTTGAAATTGATGAATAACATTTTCTCAATTTCCTTCCAAGATAAATCCTATTTCATCTATTATTTCTCCAGAATATCCCACCAAATCTTGGGTACTCCTAAACGAATAAATATAGAAATGATCAAATTCCTATGAATGGGTGTCCCAATATCCTTAATGATAATATATTATGACTTGATCTAGAACTAAGTTGTATTGGGGATCCCTCACCACTAAATGTAAGATAATTTTGTTGGTTTTATTCAATCACTAGCTAAAACATTAATGGAATACTAAGAAGAGTATCCACTTCCATGGATCACATGATCATATGGAATCTGTCTCTATGATGATCATACATTTTTTCCTAAGGAGATACAAGATTATTTGGATCAGTTGGGTTATGGTAATGTTCAATTACACTCTCATGATGCTCAACATGATGATAAATAATATTAATTTCCTCTAAAAGTGAAACACACTACATTGAACATAGACTACAACAACATGGTCGACCTCAACATGTCACAGTAATAGAGAACCACCACTGGAGGTATCTCTAAGAATGTCTTATAAGTTTTTTAGAATTAAATATATGTGTATTTATTTTATTCATAAGATATAATAGGTATCTCATACCAAAGGACATAGAGGCAGGTATATATAACTTTTAATAAATATGTCCTTTTCAAGAACAATATTTGTAATAATATATCCATATGTGTGTATCATTGTTCATTCATACTCATCTCACACCATAGTGGTGCATGAGTGAAAATATAATGATATTATAAAATCCTAATAAAATATCACCACACATCAATTGAATGACTATAGGTTAAATAATATCAATTTTAAAAAGTTAATAGTACGAAAAACAATTTTATCCCTGGGAAATTGAATTTTCAACCATACATGGGGTTTCTACTCCCTTGAACAAGCTCATTACCAAGTACATATACATCCAAATATACTTTCTACAATTACTAAATAGAAATTAAATATAAAAAAAATCACCTCCTTTGATACCACAATGTAATGTCCCCTGATCTTAAACTAAATCACATAGATAGAAAGGGTCAGTTATGAGACCTCAAGTATTACTCCATGTACGCTAGAGGTTACCGACTAGAAGATTATGGTATAGAGATACAAATAATAAAAAATAAAAAAAATAAAATAATCAAAGTAATACATAAGAGGAAACCGTATCTCATATCACTAAAAATTAAAAGGAGTAACAAATAACACAATACTATAGAATCTCGCAATTACATGCTGAGATGAATCTAAATTTCAAACTAAAAATAATACAATAAAATTATTCATTAGACATAAGTAAATCTAAAGGAGCATGGTATAAAACCCCATTTTAGTCCCAATTGTGAACTCTGGCCCATCCAGGAAGTAAAAAATAAAACACAATGGCCCATTCCCCTCATCAAGTCATTTATCATTGTAATCTTGTCGGGTACAAAATGGTGACCCAAATAGGGTGTGAGAATAACATAGTATGTTGACAGATCTATCTCCAAAATATAACCAGTATGATAAGAATGGTATGAAATAAATACTGAAGGAACTTATTTTTCACCTTTACAGAATATCTTTGATCATGTAACAAAATAAAACCAGCCAAAAACCACATTACCATAGAAAAATTACATTATTTAACAACATGAGGTAATGTCTTGGAAAATGTTTCCTAACCATGCCAACCACAACCATTTTTCAATGGTATAAATACATAAATCTAGGTTATGACTCGCTATATATTCATTTAATCATATGACTAGGAAGAGATCAATCACTACAAGAATTATATCATGGGACTAGGTTGAGCCCATTCAATATAAGAATTAAAACATGGGACTATTTCAATCCCAATCAAATTAAGCATTGCATCATGGAAATTGATTTATTATGTTCAATATAAGAATTATAATATGGAACCAAGAATAATCTACTCAATATAAGCATTACATCAGGGAAATACACTAAGTCGCAATAGTATATATATCACTATATAACATCTAACATCTAAATGTTTAATTATGAAAATTATTATCTATCATTAAATTTAACTTCATTTATATCCAAAATTATTAAAAATCATACCATTAATAAATAATCCATTACCCAAGGATTTTATTTCAACTAATCAAATAAGGTATTATTTCATTCTAAAAAATGATTAATAAATAAGGCAATTTATATTAATCAAGGGTTTTCTAACTTAAAAGGTATAAAAAAGACACCTTACAATAATTGGATCCAAAGGGATTACAAATAAAAATCAAATTCATCCTTTAAATAAATTTGTCACAGATAATGTTAGTACAATATCATATTTTCACATACATTTTAATTAAATTGACAATATTGTTATGATTTGGACCCCAATCCATTAACTGATTATCAAACAAAACATCCAACATGGTTCAATAATGATAAATAAGGCATAGATTATCACCAAAAGGATTATAGATTATAAAAGATCATGATAAACACCAATAATGACCATGGTCATGATATTACATACCAACAACTAGAGAATAGTTGAAGGGAAGAGAAAACCTAAGCAACACCACTCATCATGGATCAAATTCATGATCAGGATGTCTGAAATAAATAGAAGTGATGCAAAATATTTTAGAAACCACCCTAGGGTTGAGGAAAGAGTAATTCATGTGAGATTAATGAATTATCATCCTCATCATCCAATTAAAATTGTTTTGTATATGATTTGGTTGATTTGAAAGTACATTAAAATGTGTTTAATCATTCCTTATGAGATAAGCCAAAAATTATAGCATAAATGCTGTTTTTTCAAACTTCTTGAACATTAAACAACATGTAATGTCTTCACAATGTGTATTAATTTCATTTCATGAATTAATCTTGTGGCTTGTTCCCGGGAATAGTTACATGTTGTGGGACTCCATTAAATGTTGTATAATTGATCTGTAGAGAGACTTTAGTTTTTTCTTGTGGAAAGAAGTAAAACCAACTCTAGAGACATAAAAATCAAGGAATCCCCTTTTAAACCCATTTAACACATTTATATAGGGTCTTTATTAATTAAAATATACATACATCACCAGGAATTATGTAATTTTACCCAAAAAGTATATTTGTCTCTATATAAGACTAGTAAACCATTACTTAAACAAAACACTCAATGTAATACTTACCTGAAAAAAGATGAGATCTTACATTATCTCACTTTATAATATTTATATTCAGCTTTTTCATAATGTAATTCTACTAAGGAAATCAATATATATATATCTCTGTGTGTGTGTGTGTCCTTATTATGATTTAATTTTTGAATGTCAAGAACATTCTACTAGAGAATTTTTTTAATCAATTATCATACATCACATATGTTATTAAAAGTTCTCAATGGTCTATAGTTCTATATTTAGTTATATTAACATTAGTATACTAGAATAAATGTAAACTCTGACTATTTCCACATATATTTTTAAAACCATGGATAAATTATATTATACTTCCAAAATTTGGCTTCATAGTTATAATGTGCTTCCTTCTACAAAATAATGATAATTTTATGCAGATCAAAAATTTAAAGATGAGTATATACACTAAAAATAATCAATAAAAATGTTAGAATAATGTTTCAAGAAAAATTTATACTTAAAAATAATAAATAATATTAAAAAATTAAATTAAATTAATGATAATTCCATTTTTATAGAACATGATTGGGAAAATGTTATGAAGGGAATAGAAAATTTGAAATTCTCATCATGGATACTTGAATTTAGAATGTTCTATTAAATTATGTTATATATATAGTTTATTTTGTATAGTGTATATATCATAGTACAATATTTAATCTCGATTTTTTGGTATTGTCTAAATTCAAATGGATATATATTTAATTCTCTAAGAGTCTGTTCAAATCAATGTAATTGTGATAGTCAAAAAATAATAATGAATAAAATATTTTAAAAAACTAAGTAATAAATTATTAAAATTTATTACTTATGAAAATTTCATAATTATAATGATTGGACATATAATATAATATATCATGGAAGTAATTTCATACGTAAGACATTTTAATTTATTTCATTTAAAATTAATTTAATCTCTCTAATAGCTTGTGATTCATGTGGCACGAGGTTTAAGAAAAACAAGATACACTATTAAAATATTATCTAAATAAGAACATTATAACATAGATGTTAAATTTAATGGTATGAATAAAAAACATATTAATATATATATATATATATATATTCTAAACAAATTAATTGGTTATATGTTTATTAGCAATAATAATAATAATTAATTGAATGTAATGGAAATGTTTTCCAAAAAATAGTATTTTTTTAAGAAAACAAAATTTTCACTTCTTCCACACATATGATAAAATTATTATTTATATTTATTTAAAAATTAATTTATATTATTTAATTATTTTTTTCATTCCAAATATTATGATTATCATTAGGTGAATTTTTGTATTGTTCCCATAAGTTTCAATTTTCAGTGAATAGTAAAAAATACTAATTATTATTAAAAAGTGCTCATTAATTAAAATTTTAACAATGATTCATTATATTTCATAATGGTTTAAAATTATTGTTTCTGAAATCATGATATAATAAATAAAAATTAGGTCATTTGAATTAGTTTCAAATTGAATTTTCATACTAGAACATTCAATAGTTTCAAGAATTTTCTTTTTTGGAATCCCACTTTTTCATTATGTCTATGGGAATAATTTTAAAATATATTCTTACACTTACATGAGTTAGTTTTGAAAAATTAATTCCACTTTTTGAATCATAAATATTAATAATAACAAATAACATCAACCTAATTATTGGCCACAATGAATTGTAAATACTAAAAAAAATTATTTTTCAATGGAAATGTTTAATGGGTTTACCTTGGGTAAAACAATGAAGAAAAATTATAGAAATGACCAAAAAACATGTCCAACACATATTTAAAGGCCATATACAAACATTAAAAATTCTATTTGTATGTGATGGCCCATTTTGGAGGCTTTTTTATAAAAAATCATTGTAATTAAATCTTTTGAAAAATTCATTATGTGTTATGTCCCCCACTTATAACCGGAAACACCTCAGCACACCTATTATCAATTCAAAATACATTAGGATTGGCCATTACATACCCAAAAAATGTCTTTTATCCACTCCCAACAACCTAACTACCGTGGATTGATTTTAAATCTATAGGAAGGACTATGGTGGAAAACCTGGAGGTCATCTAAAGAAGAGAAATATTGAGAAACAATCATTTTTATTTTTTTTATTTTTGATCATCAATTAAATAATATTAAATAATGATATAAAATTTACCAAATTATATCCCATATAATTTTTTTAATTTTCTTTAATAAATATTATCTATCTCCCCCTTCCATAAAATGGGAATCTAAACCATCGTTCATGCTTACAGTTGACTGCCGCCTCACGAATTGATGAAACCCATTTTCTATAAACACCTCCAATAGTCAAATGTAATGTTCTGTTAAATTAATATCTATAATAATTGTTAAATATTTATTATTATCAAATTAAAATATTAAACATAACTTCTTACTTTTCATTAAGTTTAAAATATGATAATTTGTTTCTTTTGTATGGAGGACTACTGCCTAATTAAGAGATGTGATTCGTTTTTCACTTGTCCTTTGTATGGATGGTAAAAATAAAAAATCTAATGAATATAGGTGAAATATATGACATGATTTAAATTATGGATAATTAATATATCATATATTTACATAACCTCTAACACATTAATTTAATTATATCGTTTCTCTTACGTACATATGACATACCATATCCATGAAGCATTATGATTCATTTTCCATGTCAAAAAATTAACAATGATTATACTATATATATATAAATAATAAGTTAAAATGTTATTTATAACATTTTAATAATAATATGTAATATTTATTTATATCCTATATGCACAAATCAAAACAATCATGATGAAACATAGATGGTAAAATGAGGAAATTTATACATGAAACAATGAATGTAATGAAATATTATTGAAAAAATATAGTAAAATGTCATAATATAATAATATATGATTTTATAAATTTGATTATGTTCCTGTTAAAAGTTAATGACATTTATGAGAACATTTTATAAGAGTTTAAATAATTTCTAACATAATTAATACTTGATGTAAGGCATTTCATCTCAATTTCCATTTTAAGGAGACTTATTTTTTAATATGTTGATGTTCATGTTTATGTGTTGTATATAGTATCCATTAAATGTATTTACATGAATTAATTTTTATTAATTATGAATAATGATTTGGTTAATTTTATTTTTTCAATTTGTGACATTTTAAAATTTATTAGAGAGGAAAAAATTATTATACAATCTTAGTTTCTTATATGGTTGATTACATTCTCTTAAAACAAATAATTTTCTGTAATTATTATTATTAAAAATTATTTTTCTATTATATAATCATATTATTTTATATGGAATATTATCATTTCCTATAAATATATATTATTTACATATGGTGTTTACTTTGATAGTTATTGGATTAATTTGGTAATTATGATAAATTTGTATCCTTTACTCAATATAAATCATTAATTATAAATAATACTAATTAAAAAATTAAATCATGTATTTTATTTATAGGTAACGACATGGACATGGAGTTATAGGAAAAAAAATATTACAGAGAGAACCTCTATTCATTAATAGGTCTCATTAAACCAATTAGTTGGCCGAATAAAATGGGATTTCATTGTATTTATAAACAAATCTGTTGGCCAAATAAAATGGGGGTTTTCCTTGATATTATCACTAGGTGAATTTCCCTTGTTTTTTTAGTAATTTTCCATTACTTATTGATTATTCCTCATTTCATTATCAACTATATTTTATATATTATTTTTATCAATTATTTTCCATTCCATATTAATTATTTTTTATTTACTCATGATATCTAATGATGTATGTAACCCTTACTCATAATGTTATATCATATTTGTTTTCTTTTTCTTTTAAAAAATCATGGAGATAAATTCATTGAATGAGATTCAATGATGTGGATCATTTTATTTTTTAGGTCTATTTTATTTTACCAATGTAACATATATATCTTTTATATATATGGTTTTACAAAACAACTAAATAGATTGGTCCTTTATTATTTTTCCCTTTTCATCCTTGTCAATTTAATAATTAAGGCACTGACTAAGGGTTACTAGAGTTAGTGTCGTTATGATAACAATTATTTATTTGAATTGAAAAATAATTTATAGTGTTATTTTTTTTCATCATAAATGAATTATATCTTTTTTGTAATGTGTAATATCATAAATCCTTATGATTTTTATGATAAATATACCTTATTTATCTATTTCGAAATACATATAGTTGTAGAAATCATATATAATGATTCCAATACAATTATTTCCTTCATTTTAAAACATATTCAATGATATAAGGATTACCTATTTTAAGGTATGATTTGTTAATCATATTATATTTTTTAAATTATTTTTGAAAATTGGAAATGAACTTTTTAGTTCGGTAAAGTATTCTTCGTTTTGATATAAAAAATAATTTATCATATTAAATAAAAAAATGTATATTATGATACCATGTTTCCTTAAATTATAATAATTATTTATCTTATAAAATTTCATAAAATCTAGTATACTATATATATATATCAATTTTTAAAAATATATACCCAATATCTAATCATGTGGAAATATATTTTTGATAAATTAATCTTTTATAATTTTCAATTCATCTACAAAAGGAACCTTGAGGGGTCATTTTGATTTGTGAAATGATGCATATGTAATAATTAAAATATTTATCAAATGTGGTATTTTTTAATCATATTTTAATATACATCACATGATATTCGTTTTTATGTAAATTTCAAAAATTCATGTATATCCCTAATTAATATTCCCTTTTTCATATAACTTATTATAGTACATGTTATAAGTATATGTCATGAAACCCATGATTTCTACATTTTGTGGGTTACTATATGACAATAATTTAATTTCATTGTACAATACCTTAATTTGTGTACCATACTATTGTTCTTTTAGTTATAACCATCAGGAAAATGTATTTAGACACTAATATTAGTTTATATCTAACTTTATTCAATATGAATTAAGTAACACAAAACATATAATTTAGTGTACGCTATATAAATCTGGAGAATATATTTCACATATAAAAATGTTTTTAAATTATTAATTTCCTCCAATAAAATATTCAACCTTTATATGATATTTTGATGAGATTAAAAAACTCTATATTTTTTAATTTTGCATAGAGTAATATATTTGTAATGATTTTAATTTCAAATGAACTATTATCCCACAAATGTAGCATAAAATTACTATGAATAATATAGTATCATATAGTCATTTTCCAGTAACTTTTTATTAAATTATACCAAATAAAACCATTTTATTACTTGAATATAAACCATTTATTTATAGACATAGACGATAGTAAAAATATTTGTATATTAATTTCAACTCCCAAAAGGGACCATGTAGTCATAAAAATATTTATAATTATATTAATTATTTAATATTTTTATTTAATAATGTTATATTAATTTATTCACATACAAAATTAAGTAATTCATTATGATATGATTTTATTTAATTACATTTGATATATATTTAATTAAATGATATTAAAGTAAATATATTATTATAATTATTAAAATATTGGTAAATTATTATATAATGATGAAAATTTAATGTATGACTATATAACCTAGATGAATATTTAAAATAATTTGGTTCTACAATGTAAAAAATGATTTAGAGTGTTGTGTTAATTTGGGGGAGATGTTATTTGTCTATCTAATCAAAACAATATACTGTACTTCAATAATATTATCAATGATTAGCTTATTCATAAATATCTTAGATCATTTTTTAATATAATTCATTCTGTTTTTCCTATATATGATGTGACTAAATTTTATTTTTCCTATGAAATTTTTAGTAATCCAACCCCCCATAAAAAT
Source organism: Viscum album (assembly GCA_963277665.1). Classification (NCBI taxonomy): domain Eukaryota; kingdom Viridiplantae; phylum Streptophyta; class Magnoliopsida; order Santalales; family Viscaceae; genus Viscum; species Viscum album. The sequence goes on from OY728145.1 coordinate 1,648,149,406, forward strand.
ATATATGAAACTTATATATTCTCTTATCATTTATATCAACATCTAAAGACATCTAATTCTAAATAAAAAGAGATATTGTAGTAAATAATATATTAAATTATCATTATGAACATCTGAATATATTGTTATGAACACTAAAAATCAGAATAAAAATGAAAAAAATAATTTCTCCCAAAATATCAACTATGACTAGCATTAAATGAATAATACTAAAATCAATGTAAATTTCATTCAAATTAGAATTTTCTAATAATTAATTATCAATCAATATATCCAAAATAAAATCCAATCAAATGAAATGTCTATATATATTAAAACTTTTAGTGATTATCCCGATTGTATTTGAACCATAACTCATAAGAACCTGATATTATAAAAATAATCTGTAATTAATAGTCTTTGGTGAGTTTTTATAAATAGATGGATTGTATTAAAATACATTTATCTTTTTTCTAATCCCATATATATAGTAATATTTAATTATACTCTTATTGAGTAAAATACCTAGGGAAATTTAAAATTAGTTGCTTCTGTATACTTTAGAGAGGTATTTTTCATTAATCAAATCAAAATAAGAATTAATATCTATCATTAAAAAATTTATTATAATTTTTATCCTTAAATTAATATATACCAATCATGTTTCTATTAAATTATTGATAATATACATTAAACGAATGAATTAATTTTTTGTGATATCACATTTCACCAATCATTTCATATATTATAATTGATGAAATTTATCATTCAAATGTATATCACCCCCATTGAGATTTTTCTATATCAAAGTGTTGTATATGCCACACATGTTTATTTATCTCTAATTCATATTCTAATATCACAACATGTAATATATTATTTAGGAATAACATCAAATAAACATATAACTTTCACTAAATACACATAGAAATCATTCATATTTTGGACTACATAGAATTATATATAACATCATTCAAAAAAATGTTGATTTTTTTCATATAATCCAAAAAACATCTTGATAATATATCAAATAAAAATATTATATTTAGAAAAAATAATTTTCAAACAAATATCAACATTCTCACAAATGTTTGACACATTTTAGGCCTTGTTTCATTGATAATGATTATTAATTCAATATTAATAATCATACACTAGTAGTATGATATAGTAGGGAATTCCTACTACTAAATTTCATTTGGAATCATTTGTAATCACTACGATACACTATTTAATAATATCCATCATCATATAGATTAAAATGATACTTGATTCATAATAGTAGAATAAATTTTATAATGAAATTTAGAAGACCCACAAAACATTGGACATTAAAATGTCATAAAAGAAAAATCATGCTTTCATAATTATCTAAAACTTTGTAATCAAGATATCATGATACTTAACATTTCCTCTATCAAGATGACTATATATTTCTTTTTTTATCTAAATTTATAACCATATCACATATAACACAACTATGTATTACAAATTAATTCCTCAAAATTTATCATTATGGACTTAGATTTTATATTTTCCAAGTGTATAAACAAATCTCTATAGTAATAAAATTGAACTATTTTATCAAAAGCATACCCAAATCCCTCTTTTTTTCTTTTTATTTTGGATTCTCTAGGAATGGGATCAACGTATGATGGATAATCTATATATCACTTTTATGTCTATGGTACTTTGGATTAATATGAAACAAAAACACCAATAATACTAATGAACCAATATATATAATTTTATATGGTACACTCATGAAATTAAGTCCATATAAGAAGCATTACATGTCTTTCATGAGTGAACTATTTAAATTTATATAAGAACATATTCATGATGATAATTACAATTCATCGAAATAAATGTCATTAAATAATGATAATCAAAAATTAATGTCATTTATATTTATCCTTATGGTTTAAATTATCATTCAACAATATATTTTTATATTATATTAATTAATGTATTAAAAAGGAAATTTAATTATAAGAAAGTATTTTTTTCTAAAATTATTTTTAATAAATATAATTATTACATATATAAATTAAATTCTTATAATATATAAATACATGATAAAATTAAAAGTAATTATGTTATAACAGTATTGGTAGTTTATTAATATAAATTTCACTTAACAATGGAGACATTCTATATCATAATGAAAATACTCTATTTGGTGTTGGAAGTCAATGATTTGGAAAAACAATATCCAACAAAAAATATTACAAACCATGGATATGGAAACCGTGATTATGATGGTCCAAAGAATCATGAAAACCTATAATATTATCTGGATTCAAGAATACTTATAACCCCAACAACATCATAGATTTGAAATATTTATAATACATGAAACCAATTAGTGAATTTGAAACCACAAATAACTCAAATCAAAATAGAAACAAACATCTCATAGAATTAACATGATTTAGATATAATAGTTATCCATGTCAGAATAATTTGAAAAATTTAATAAAGGATAGAACCATTACAATAATATACCACCCAATAAAAACCATATCCAATACATCTAAGTTACAAGGGACATATTCTATCACAATACATAAATATGGAAGAAGACTTGATCAACATATCCATGGCTCATTTTTTTGAAAAATAATTTTGTGGGGATGTACCAGAATGGGAAATTATTAAACATAGTTATATTTTCAATGTTAACTCCACCAACTATTAATAAATTTTACCTTAGAATAAAAAACTATTCCTATAGGTCATGATTTATCATGATCTGAATTGTTATATACTACATGACCAATGTTACTACCATCTACCAATCTAGTATACCATCTAAAATTTTTATATCTAATAAAATATTTTAACTCAAAATTCATCCTTATGTATTTATTACCATGGGGATACCTTACAAAACATAGCATCTATATTTCAATCTATTACTATAAATTAGATTAATTATCAACATCATATTACTCTTATATATAATTTCTTAAATCTTTGATAACCATAATTGCAAAAATTTCCACAGGGAACTGAAAAAATCATGTTGTATCTGAAGCATAACCTCTTCTACCACTTCCACTAAAACTGGATGATAATGAAATAATGATATATACGTTTGTCACGACCCGTCCCTACCCGGGCTCAAGCTGCAACTACCCCAAGCCCACCTCCATAGGCCAGGGGCTGGAGACTAGCGCCGAAGGCACAACAACTCGGGGAGGCCTTTGCCTAAGTACCTGTACACACACACACATCACACTCAATGCAAAAGCGCAGAGCAAAAGAAAATACAAGTAAAGAAAAGGGAAACTGTTATAAATATATATAAACCACAGATGTGCAATGACCTATAAACAGTACAAAGAACAAGATCAAGGTAAACTGAAAAGAAAAGGGGCAAAACACGCGCCCAAACAAAAAGTGCCACAACTCGTCAACAGGTAAAACAACAGTAAACAAATGGGACGGTCCCACACCTAGAACCCGACAATGACCACCTCACGCAGTCCAAGATCCCGGATCCTAAGCTCCTCTGACGTCACGACCATCCTTTCCATCATCTGCAAGGGCACACCAATTGCGGGAAAATCCCAAGCAGGGGTGAGTATAAAAATACTCAATAGGATAACCCGAAAGATTGAGAGAGCAAAAAAAAGAGGTACTAAAGGGTGAAAGATAGATCGAATGGGAATAGTAAAGGAGTAAAACCGAGAGTGCAGTAAAGAGTACAGTAAAGAGTCCAGCTCAACCCAACAAGAGGAAAGAAGGTAGACTCGTCCAGACAGAAGGAGCTAGAAATGGTGAGAATTTGAACTTCCCATCGAGTCTTCGCTACCTATAGAAAGAGAGTAGACTCATCCAACCAAGAGAAGCTAGACACAGAAAGCACATGGCATACCTCACGTGTCTTCACCTCTCCTGGAAGGAGAGTATCCAAACCCAATAAGTGGGTATAAGTACAAGGTATATACAGATACATATCATCAATCATGAAGCCCGAACATGATCTTAAGGGGATATACATCTCATAGCTTAGCACAAGAAAGTGAGTAGCCAATAGTCTCAGAAGTAAACACCATCGATGAACAGTATCCCGCATGTCTGCCCGAACTTCAAGTCAAGGGCTCAAATCAACGCACCTCGAAACTATCCTCTTTGGGCAGCACTGAATCGCCCGAACGGTTTTAGGTCGCATCACTAGGATGTGTCTCACTAGGGAAAGCACCCCTCATACTTGAGAGTTCTGGGGGAACGTCAAACCACAGCTCTTCACTGCCCCGCAGTCGAGAAGACTGCTCAAATTTGATAGGCGACCCCCTGTCCAGCCTCGCTAGAGGGTCCCTGGAAGTCAATGGGTTCCCATTATAGGGAGACCCGACAAGATTCGATGGGTGACACACTGCCCAGTCACATAATAGAGTAATCCACTAGAGGGAGACCCAGCTAAAGTCGGAGACGAGACCACTGCCCAGGCCAGTTGTAGGTAATCTGGCATCAGGGACCACTGCCTAGCCCAGCTGGAGGTAAGCCCGACATCGGGGACCAATGCCCAGCCCAAATGAAGGTAATCCTGACATTGGGGACCACTACCCAGCCCAGCTGGAGGTAAACCTGGAACTGCTATGGCCATCCCGTCTGGATGGTACTGCTAGGTGAACACTGATGTACTGGCCATCCTAGCTCGATGGTAACCCACAGGCGAGCCCTACTCGAAACAACCTCAGCCCTGTTGGAAACAACCTCAACCCTGCTGGAAACAACCTCATCCCTACTGATAACAACCTCCTGGGTAGAGGATTGGTGCCCACGTAATGTGTTGGTCACACCGAATCCATAAGAGCTCTACCAGGGAACACAAAGAAATGGGAGAAATTCCCCAGGCCTCTCAGGGCGATCACGCTCTAATCTGATGAGTCACTGTCGAAGTGGACTGAGACAACTCATCCCAGAAAGTGGGAGAACACCCACACTGTATGAACACCCGTAGTCGCAAACGGTGCTACAGTCCAATGAAATGGCACGATACTGAAACCCCTAACAGCTGAAGAAATAGAGGAATAAACCATCTCTGTCGGCCAAACCATCAAGAACAAACCCATGGGGAGACCACTCAACCCGACTGGTCAAACAAACGAGCACAGTGCTTGGAGAAACTCCACCCTTCTGTTCAAATAAACGAGCATAGAGGGACCCTCTACATCACGAGAGGTCAAATGTGCGAAAAGTAGAACACGACACGCACATGGGGCCCACACGACGTGTGGCCCAAGTCAACCCCAACCAAGCGCACAAACGTTCTTTGGTATAACCATCCACATGTACCTCCCAACATTCTCGCATACTCACAGAGTATTCCATGTCTCCAGCCCAAAGGCTAATGTGCACATGACACCCATTGTCAACGTGAAGGCGTGAACGTAACAAATCCAATTGGTCACCTCATCAGCCCAGGCACAGCCAACTACATCTCTTTAAACACCAACATTAGCCTCCAAGGAGTGAACGTGTTCACATGCAAATGGTCCACTACAAACACGGTAGAAGAACCGCCACCGGGTCACCTTCATATTTCCACATTTAATAAGATCACGCAAGAGGCTCCACACAACCAAACAGATCACACCATTGTAATCCTCACAAAAAATAAGTGAGATTGAATACTTACTCGCCTCAAACGGATATCCGACAAAAATGTCACCAACACTGCCTCATGCCCGAACGATATCTCGTGATCCCAAGCCTCAGCCCTGAAAACAGTCAGGCGCATCACACCATTGCAATCCCCTCAGGAAAACACATCAAAAAGACTGCTCACTTGAGCACAATGGATATCCAGAGAAAAAGATGCATTCTGGGGCACCGTACATGAGCGGTGCATCGTGGGACCGACAACCTGGTCCCAAAAGACAACGAACGGATCACACAGTTGCGATCCTCTCGAAAAAGCACACATGTTTGACTAATCACTTGTCCAAAACGGACACTCGGTGATAATGCTGAAAACCACCGTCAACTCCCGAAACGGCCCTTGCAGGGCCCGTACCAGCGTTCCAAATTAGAGAGGGTAGATTGCGCCATTGCAATGCCCCTGGAAAAACACCCAGAAACGACTGTTCGCACGCCTAGAACGGACGTCCGATGAAAATGTCATGAAACGCTGCACGCAGCTCGAAATATGGGCTATGGGGCACACACCTCAACTTCGGCCTCAGCGCCTGAAACCAACATGGAAATCTCCGCCTTAGTGCAAGGGTTCGAATACAACTGACAGTGCTCAAAACGGACGTCAGACGCATCCGCGCCGTCCGAAACAATATCCCCCGGAAAAACGTCAATCAGCTTAAAAACATGTCATGCCTGTGTGGCCCGTTGTTTCGGAAATTAAAAATTCTAGAAACCATATCAAAACGTTCCCCTCAACGCGAGGTCCATGCTGCCACTGACGACACACAAAATGGATGCACGTAGCTGATGATACAGGCGTCCGATGTTGGATGGGAAAACCCCTTGGGCAGGACCGGCCCGGTCCGGCCGGTCCGCCCAGCCGCGGGTCCGGTCCACTCTGCCATGGCCCATTGGCCGCGGCCCTATTCCACAGACCGGCCAACAAGGCTGGTCCTTTCCACATAGATACCCACATGTCGCAGGTCTCTGTCCAGCCGTGGGGTCGCACAGCGCTACCCCGGTCCCCGCTCTGCCGCGAAGCGCCTCCGCCTGTCGCCTCTGCCTGGAGCCGCTCGTCATCCGTGAGCCTCGAACGACACCAAAGCCCCCCGGACGCCACCTCCACTGAAGGCCGCCACGCCCCCAGCCAACCGCTGCCACCTGCACCTCAGACCACCGAGCCGCCGCCGCACCGAAGCTCACCGGACCATCGCGTGAGCCGCCGGAAAACTCCAAAACCTACAAGCTTCGGCGGGCGTTTGTGATCATCTCCAAACTCAGATTTCCATTATGAAAGAATCGATGGAAAGAACAGAAAACGTACTACGAATTCATGGTCTTTGATATCAAATTTGATGGAAAATCGACAAAACAAATTTAATACGAACATGGTGCGGGAAATTAAAATGAAAACGACAAATCCTACCTCTTGGGCGATGCCCGGAGTGTCACGAAGAGTCTACCGTCACGCCGCGCCTCGACGGAGAAACCTTGCCGGAGTGGAGGAGGAGAGGGAGGGCTTCCGCCTGCTACTATCCAGGCGAGGAAGAAGATGATGGAGGGGGGTGGGTTAAGTGTTTAAATAGAAAACTCTTAACCACCCGCCTGTTGGCCCGAACCCGAACTCCCAACGGGGTCGGGATTAAGCCTCTCCTAGCCTAAAACCCATGGTTTGAACGCAATGGCGGTCTCGGAATTTTAATCTGAGACCCTGTTCAAATGTTATAAAACCGAACTCACAAAGCTGCCAAATTACGAAAACGCCCCCGGGGCCATTTTTCACAAACGAGCCGTGCCCTCGAAAACTATACCCCTAATAGGGTAAAATGCATGCTCCGAACTCAACCATACCCTCAGTTTTCCAGTCCGAGAAATTGTTTAAAAGATATTGAGTTAAAATGTTAAATGAATAAATTAATTATTTAATTTATACATTCCTAGATCTGAAAGCGAGCGAGGGGTTCAAACGTCCCGCGCCGAAAAGTTTTATGTCTTTCCTAGTGTAAACACCTCATTCCGGACCCATCAGTACACTCGAATCTCTGATCTGGATCACCATTTAGGATTTATCCCATTTATTTGGCATTACCAGTGTGAACACACTGAAACTTTAATTCCGGCCATGTCGGGGCTCAGAATCGCACTCCTTCTGAAGGCGCTGCTCTGGAATAACATCAAGAATATTCCAAAGTCTTTCACAGCAAAAACAGGGTTCTTACATCATTCCCTCCGTCAAGCTTTTTTTCCCCAAAACAAAAACCAGGGAACAACTCAGGGTACTAATCTCACACATGGCTCTCCCGTAACAAGAAGAACTCCTTCACAGCTCTACGCCACCAGACACAGACCAAAGGATTGATCCATTCAAGCGAGGTCTACCCTCACTGATGTCGTGCATAGAAGCACTCACACCTCTTCTTGGGTGAGTCACGTGGGAGACGACATGCACCAAAACCAGCCTTTGGGGTTCGGGGAAGGCGGTAGGGAACCTTGCCATCCATATGCACGGTCTCAAATGTCTCGAAGGTTCTCAGGGGTAACTCACCTCCCCGAACGAACCTCTACATCACATGACACAACTGTAATCACCGCCCGCACCTGGAACAATGCCCGATGATTCCCTCCCCAGAATATCCATATGGTGAAACACCCAAGGATATCTGGTCACGCAAAATTTCCCAGTCGATGTCCCTCGACCAAGACTCTCTTACATGATCGAGAAGTGAAGTAGTCACCACCATCGACTAAAGAAAGGTCCCACTCCATCTAATTTACCGACACAGGGTTACACCCAACGCCCTACGTCACCCTGCATCGAGGTTCTGTCAGCCGACGCCTGCTAGTTGCGACAGACGTCTCAGCTCTATCGTGTCTGCTACCACCACCAACTCTAGAATGTGAAAGGAAGCTTTCTATCACCAGCGCCTTCTCTAGCACCCCTTCATATGTGGAAATTCCAAAGGGTACTATGACAGCATGAATCTCTCGGCCGAGACCCTGCTCAAACTTCCATGCTCAGATGTTGTCGTCATGGACAATGTCCGGGTAAAAGAATGCACGGTCTGCAAAACTAGCCTCATACTCAGCCACCATCATCCCTCCCTGCTGAAACTGAAGGAGATCCTGAATCCGAACGGAGCACAAGCAGTTGGTGAAAAACTCCTCACGAAACAACAACTGAAAGTCACCACATGAAAGTGATGACTCGTCAATAAACTTAGTCACCATACTCCACCAATGCCAAGATCCTCCACAAAAAAGGTTGGCTGCCAAAGCCACTGTCTGATCTGTCAGTGTATGCAAAAGCCTGAAAAGGTAAACCACTGTCTCGAGCCTAACCTCTACTGCTTGAGGGTCTAGCTCACCACCGAACCTCAGCGGTCTCAGCCATTGGAACTCACGAAGCGCGCTCAACCTGTGCCCAAGCCCCGTCAGCTCTGCTAAGGATGTCTGCTACTCAACAGGTGGGGGTGTTGCTACCGGCCCACCCGGAGAAAGGGGCTCGCATGATGGGTCCTGGACTGTGGCCTCATAGCTCACAGGGTCATCTTCACAAACCAAAGCTGGTATCCTGGCTGGCTATCTTCGCGGAAACATATTGAATATTATCAAAGAGTGCCGAGGTCAGATGATCATATATGTATATAACAGTAAAAACAATGGGGAGATGACTAAAGAAGGACAGTGAAAGACTCAATCCTATATGATGCACAAACAAATTTTCCCTGCAACAAGTGTCTCAGGATGCCGAGTCGACAAACGGGTTATCAATGCCCTGGTGAATGGATACGTCGGCCGCCACACCATCACTGGACTCCCTGGCCTGAGAGCTGCTCTCGAGACACATTAACACTATTGCCCTAAATCCCAATCGCTTCCTCTTTTAGGGACGTCTTCACAACGTCCCGAGGAATGAACCACCTCTGAAACCACTTTGTCACGACCCAACCTTACCCGGGCTCGAGCCGCAACTACCCCATGGCCGCCTCGATAGGCCAAGGGGTGGCGACCATCGCCGAAGGCACAACAACTCGGGGAGGACTTTTCCTAAGTACCAATACACACACACGCAAAACACTCAATGCAAAAGTGCAGAGAAAAATAAATGACAAGTAAAGAAAAGGGAAACGACTATAAATATATATAAACCACATATGTGCATCGAGCTCTAAACAGTACGAAGTACAAGCTGAGGGTAAACTGAAAACAAAAGGGGCAAAACACGTGCCCAACCAAAAAGTGACACAACTCAGCAATAGGTAAAACAACAGTAAACAACTGGGAGGGTCCCACACCTGGAACCCGACAACGACCACCGCACGCAGTCCAAGCTCCCGATTCCTATGCTCCTCTAACGTCATGACCAACCTATCCGTCGTCTGCAAGGGCACACCATGTGCGGGCAAATACCAAGCAGGGTTGAGTATAAAAATACTCAGTAGGATACCCCGAAGGCTCGAGGGAGCAATAAAGGAGGTACCGAAGGGTGGGCGGTAGATCGAACGGGAAAAGTAAAGGAGTACAACCGAGAGTGCAAGAAAGAGTACATTAAAGAGTTCAGCTCAACCCAACAAGAGGAAAGAAGGTAGACTCGTCCAGACACAAGGATCTGGAAAGGGTGAGAAGATGAACTTCCCGCCGAGTCTTCACTACCTATAGCAGGAGAGTAGACTCGTCCAACCATGAGAAGCTAGACACAGAAAGCACGTGGCATACCTCGTGCGTCTTCACATCTCCTGGAAGGAGAGTATCCAAACCCAAGAAGTGGGTACTAGAACAAGGTATATACAGATACATATGCTCAATAAAGAAGCTCGAACAAGATCGTAAGGGGATCTACATCTTGAAGCTCATCCCAAGAAAGTGAGTATCCAACAGTCCCAAAAGTAAACACCATCGATTCTCAGCATCCCGCATGTCTGCCCCGAACTACAAGTCAAGGGCTCAAATCATCACACCTCAAAACTATCCGCTTTGGACGACACTAACTCGTCCGCATAGTTTTAGGTCGCGTCACAAGGACGCGTCTCAGTGGGGAAAATTCCCCTCATACTTGAGAGTTCTGGGGGAACATCAAACCACACCTCGTCACTTCCCCGTAGTCGAGAAGACTATTCAAAGTCAATAGGTGACCCCATGCACAACCCCACTAAAGGGTCCCTGGAAGTCGATGGGTTCCCACTATAGGGAGACCTGACAGGAGTCGACGGTTGCCACACCACCCAGTCCCGTAACAGAGTAATACACTGGATGGAAACTAGGCTAAAGTCGGCGATGGGACCACTGCCTAGCACAGCTGGAGGTAACCCGACATCAGGGACTGCTGCCCAGCCCACATGGAGCTATGCCCAGCATCGGGGACCACTGCCCAACCCAGTTGGAGGTAAGCCCGACATCAGGGACCACTACCCAGCCAAACTAGAGGTAAACCCGGAACTGCTATAGCCATCCCTGTTGGATGGTACTGCTAGGTGAACACTGTTGTACTGGCCATCCCTGCTAGATGAAAACCCACTGGCGAGCCCTGCTCGAAACAACCTCAGACTTGCTGGAAACAACCTCAGCCCAGCTAGAAACAACCTCATCCCTATTGATAACACCCTTCGGGGGAGAGGATCAGTGCCTGTGTAAAGTGTTGGTCACACCGAATCCAAAAGAACTATACTAGGGAAAACAATGAAACGAGAGAATCTCCCCAAGTCTCCCAGGGCGATCACGCTCCAATCCGTTGTGTCACTATCGATGTGGACTGAGACAACTCATCCCAAAAAGTAGGAGAACACCCACGTTGTACGAACACCCATAGTCGCAAACGGTGCCACAATCCGGTGAAAGGGCACGGTACTGAGACCCCTCACAGCTAAAGAAACAGAGGAACAAACCAAATCTGCTGGATAAACAATCGAGAACGAAACTAGGGGGAGACCACACAACCCTGCTGGTCAAACAAACGAGCACATGGCCAGGGGAAAGTCCACCATGATGGTAAAACAAACGAGCATAGAGGGACCCTCTACATCATGAGAGGTCAAAATTATGCCAAGAAGAACATGAAACACACATGGGGCCCACATGACATGTGGCCCCAAGTCAACCCCAAGAAAGCGCACAACCATTCTTAGGTACAACCATCCACATGTACCTCCCATCATTCTCGCATACTCCTAGAGTATTCCATGTCTCTAGCCCAAAGTCTAATGTGAACACGACACCCATTGCCAACCTGAAGGCGTGAACATAAAAACTCCAAATGGTCACCTCTTCGCCCCAGGCATAACCAACTACATCTCTTTAAACACCAACATCACCCTCCCAGGACTGAACACGTTCACACGCCCAGGGTCCGCAACAAACATGGTAGAAGAAACGCTATCAGTTCACCTTCATATTTCCACATTTAATAAGATCGTGCAAGAGGCTCTGCACAACCAAATAGATCACACCATTATAATCCGCATAGAAAAACACACGAGATTGGAAAATTAATCACCTCAAATGGATATCGGATGAAAAATTCTCCAACACCGCCTCAAGCCCGAACAGTGTCCCGTGATCCCGAGCCTTAGACCCTAAAACAGTTGAGTGCATCGCACCATTGTGATCCCCTCGGAAAAAAATGTCAAACAGACTTGTCACTTGAGTGCAATGGATACCTAGAGAAAAAGATGCATTTTGGCACACCGTACATGAGCAGCGCATCGTGGGACCCGCAACCCGGTCCCGAAACACAATGAACAGAGCGCACCAAAATGATCCTCTCGAAAAACTACAGAAGTTTGACTAATCAATTGTCCAAAACGGACACCCTATGATAATGCTAAAAACCACCGTTAACTCCCGAAATGGACCTCGCGCGGCCCACACCAGCATGCCGAATTAGAGTGGACAGATTGCGCCATTGCAATACATTCAGAAATATAGCCAAAAACAAATGCTCGCATGCCCTGAACGGACATCCGATTAAAAAGTCGGGAAATGCTGCACGTAGCTCGAAAGATGGGCCATGGGGCCGGCACCTCAACTTCTCCTTAGTGCCTTAAACAACCATGGAATGCTCCGCATCGGTACCAGGGTTCCAATGCCACTGACGGCGCTCAAAATGGAGGTCAGACACGTCCGCGCCGTCCAAAACAAGATCTCCCCCGAAAAAACATCAATTCGCTTAAAGACGCGTCGCGCCTCTGCAGCCCCTCCTTTCAAGAATAAAAAATTCTTAAAACCAACTCAAAACGTTCCCCTCGATTTGAGGTCTTCACTTCCACTAACGACACGCAAAACGGACGCTCGTACCTGAAGATACGGGTGTCCGAAGATGGAGGGGAAAACCCCTTGGGCTGGACCGGCCCGGTCCGGCCGGTCCGCCCAGCCGCGGGTCTGGTCCACTCCATTGTGGCCCGCTACCACCGACCGACGGACAAGGCCATTCCTTTCCATGTGGAGACCCGCATGTGGCAGGTCTCTGTCTAGCCGCGAGGTCTCACAGCGCGACCCCGGTCTCCTCTCCACCGCGGAGCGCCTCTGCCTGGCGCCGCTCGCCGTCCGCGTGCCTCGGCCGACACTGAAGCCCCCCGACCACCTCCTCCGCTGAAGGGAGCCACGCCCCCAGCCAGCCGCTGCCGCCTGCACCCCGGAACACCCAGCCTCCGCCACGCCAAATCTCACTAAACCACCATGCGAGCCGCCGAAAAACTCCAAAACCTGCAAACTTCGGCGGGGGTTTGCGATCACCTCCGAACTCAGATTTCCATTCTGAAAGAAGCGATGGAAATAATAGAAAACATACTACGCATTTATGGGCTTTGATTTCAAATTCGATCGAAAATTGACATAACAAACTTAGGACGATCATGGTGCGGGAAATTAAAATGAAAACGACAAATCCTACCTCTTGGGCGATGCCCAGAGATTCACGGAGAGTCCACCGCCGCGCCACACCTCGCCGGAGCTGCCCCACCCGAGTGGAGGAGGAGAGGTAGGGCTGACGCCTGCTTCTATCCATTAGAGGAAGAAGATGAGTGAGGGGCGGGTTACATGTTTAAATAGAAAACACTTAACCTCCCGCCCGTCGTCCTGAACCCGAACTCCCTACGGGGTCAATATTAAGCCTCCCCTAGGCTAAAAACCACGCTTTGAATGCAACTATGGTCCCAAAATTTTAGTCCGAGACCCTGCTCAAATGTTATAAAACTAAAATCCCAACCTGCCAAATTACGAAAACACCCCCAGGGCCATTTTTCACAAATGAGCCGCGCCCATGAAATCTATATCTTTCCTAGGATAAACGGCATGCTCCGGACTCAACCGTTCCCTTGGTTTTCCAATCCGAGCCACTGTTTAAGAGATACTCGAGTTAAGCCATTAAATGAATAAATTAATTATTTAATTTATGTTCTCTTTGCTCCTAAAGCGAGTGAGGGGTCTAAACATCCCGTGCTGACATGTTTTATGTCGTTCCTAGGTTAAAACCCTCATTCCAGACCCATTCGTACCCTCAGATCTCGGATCCAGATCACTATTTAAGAGTTATCCCATTTATTTGGCGTTCCCAGTGTGAACACACTAAAAATTTAGTTCAAGCCACATCGGGGCTCGGAATCACACGCCGTCTGAAGGTGCTGCTCTGGAATAACGTCAAGAATATTCCAAATAATTTCTCAGCAAAAACCGGGTTCTTACAACGTTCCATTGATATTTAGCTTCCTTTATCATGGGCATTATTAGTTCCTATGAATGTCACAATTTCTTTGTTGAAACCCGCGATAGGAATAATAATTCAAAAATAGAGGACATATCAACAGACCAAATGAGAAATGTTTTATCAAGAGAATCTAGTCAATTTATCACATATAAAAATTCCTCAAGGTTTCAACCATTAATATTTGGAAACAAAAAATAGATATAAAATTTTCTATCATCAACTATACTGTCACTATAACCTTAAACCATGCCAGTGATCATATAAAAGACACTATGGGGGAAAAAAGATCCCAAAATTTAATGAAATTTGATTACCCATTATAATTTACACAAAGGTCAAACATTTATCTATTAAAATTTCTCCAACACAATCACATTGATCATCCTCTAAATTTGGTAAAATTCCATCAATACATGATAGAAGGTACTATAAATAGTGAATTTTTCTACATCATGATTTTTTGTTTTCAATCTCAAAAATTGGCATATGAAATTCTTATATTCTCAGAAAATGTTGGCACAACAATAGGAACATAATGAATAATAATTCTAGAATATTTAACATAATTTCAAGAATAATCAAAAGAGATATACATACACTAAATTAACCCACATGATATTTTCCACTATTTCATTATGAGTCCAATGAATGTGTTATATATTTTCTAAAAAATAGATCAAATTCATTTTTCAATCCTTCCATGGATTTATCTCAGTATAGAAAACATTATGAAACTCTCATAACCATATTTATGATTTTTACTAGAAGTGCAATAAATTTATGCACCATCAAATCTAAATAAATAAACTCTAATGATAATTGTTTATGTATCACTGTAAATTTTTTCATTGTGGTGGTATATTGATAATTTGAAACTTCTAGTTGGTGGAAAATCACTGTCAAAAAAACTAGAAATACTCTAGAAAATATCTTACACAAATGGAAATGAAGAAATCCATTCATCAATAATATAATATACATTCTTAAATAATTCCCCAAACATATTGTAATGATGTATCTATGTGATTACAAGTGATTCAAAATATTAACAATAATTTCAACGTGTAACATATTTATAGAGACACTGCATTCTTAAAACTATCTCATTCATGGTCTGACCATTTTATCCACACACCAATATCTAGTATTATTAGCCTATCCTTATAAAACTATATAACTATCTATCTTTTTAATTATAATACAGTATTCTAAAAAACGACACAACAAAAAATAAAACCATCATTTCAATAATAGTCTTCATTCCCCTATAATTCATATTTTTAAGAACATTATGAATATAATTCAATGTTTTTTCTCAGAATAACATCAACCACACCCTTAGTTTTGTATTACTGATAGTTGTATATATTATAGTGAAATTATATAGGACTAAACAACAGCGGGGCCATATTTATTAATATATTATGTAATATGAATCTAATTCCCATGTGTCTTATATTCACAATTAACATAAAACATTCATTAATTGAGTGTTAAACTAACATGTGTATAATACTCCATATGGAAAATATATATTAATCTTGGTAAATACAATAGTCCTCCACTTCTCACCATACTGACCTTGATTCTTGATGAATAGCTCCCTCAAACAGGAAGGGTGTGTTACAAACACAAATCCTTTTAAAACTATTGTAATAAAAAAGTTACATAATTTAAAATTCCACATCCATGAATCCATTCTATGAATATATGTATCCAATAAGAAAATGTATGTGAAAAACAAATGAACCAACTAAAAAAATATAATTCTATAAATAAGGCTATATATCAATATTTGTAAACATCAGATAATCCAAACTCAAAATGGAATATTGAAACTCACTATATACATATCCACTATCTAGAATCTTTAGGATTAAATATCCCTATAGACAAAAAATCACCTAGAATAGAAAAATCAAAACTATCAATCTTTATAACTCTATTCCTATAGAATTAAAAGTCATTAAAAATAAATTTACCAAATGACATTGAAATAAACTATTTTTATTCCATAAATAACATTCTTTTTTTCAACTAATATTTAATAACAAAAACCATTAGAGGAATTATTTGAAGAGTCCATATAGCTAATTGATTTGACCATTCCAATCATTAATTATTCTCTTTATTATATCAATCTCAATAATAATAATCCTAACATATTTAAATTTTATCCCCAAAAAATGGACACCCAATGAATACAAAAATTTTGTGGGATAAGGATGGTTTCTTGAATGGACTTATAAACTCCAATAAAACTGAATTACACATAGCCTTATTTCTTCCAAAATAAAGAAAATTAGTCATTAATTAATATTATTGTCTCATATAACATGTTTTGTTTTAAAAAAAATCAACGGGTTTAAGGATGGATTTGGAAAATTATGTGGTCAAGATAATAATTTTGAGGTTTTATCCTTAATTGGAACAATTTTGTTAATTTCCCATTACCTTTTTCCTGGTATGTTCAAATCATTTAATTTGGTTTCCTATTTCATTGGGAGTGTTTTTATGACCATGAAATTGGGAGGATACTTATAATAGTTACATTCAAGGATGTTTTCTAAATTTTCATCAAAAAACCAATAGTTTGTTCTACTCATTAGAAAATTACATGATGTGTTTATAAATTACAAAAAATGAAATGGCTGGTGGGATGAACACAGAATCTGGATAAAAGGATTGAATACTTAACATGTATTGTTATATGTAAAATCTATTTATATATAATTTTTTTAATTCAAATTGAATTTTTTTAGAATAATGTACCTCAAGGAGAAAATGATGGGATAATGGGTTATAAACTACATAAATATCACAGTGTTTGTTTTTGAGTCCATTGTATGACTGATATGATTCATTGATTCATTTTGGAACCATTCTCACTCATCCAAGATAGATTCCTATGTGATTTTGGTTGACTACATCTCATATATATTGATTCATTTTTTGTTTGGTCACTATTTTGGTTGTATTACTCTTCTCTGGATAAGCATTTCCTCTTGTTCGTCATTGGTTGTGGTTATGATTGTGGGTTATCTGTGATTTTATAATTATATTGTTTTTATTTTTATTATGTCTAGTTATTGTCATGACTTGTCATTTGAAGTTAGATCTTGTGGTTTTAAATCCACTTTGTCAATGGTAGTTATATTTTATTCATCCATGAGGTATGAGGATATCTATGAATTCTAATTTCTTTAATTTTCTGATGATCCCATTAATTCCTATATATTTGAAATGAAATTTCAAGTGTTGAAAATTAAAAATTCATGGAATCATTTTTGAGAACTATTTTCCTTCTAAAATTTAGTTTCCTTGATTTTAGAAAAAATATGATTTCCCAACCCTAAGGAATGTTGGAATAATTTTAAAATTGTTAAATAAAATGTGTGCCCATTGTTTTAAAAATAGAATATGAAAAACATTACATAATTGAGACCTTTGGTGCATTGAGAAGGAGACATGTGTAGTTATAGTCTGTGTGATACAGTTGGACATAACCTCTTATATATATAAAGATTGTGTCTATACTTGATTTTACTTCAATCTGGCATAATGAATTTTTTTCCATGTGAGTGTCTATTATATGATTTCACATAGGCTAGATCCATAATATAGCTTCATTTTAATTTCTTATAGTTTATTACCAGATAGATTATTTCATGGATGTTGGATAAGATGTATAAATATATTTTAGTATGTTCACATTCTTTTATTTATAAATAAAATGTTTTTTGTATTAGAAAAAATGATAGTAAATTTGTGGAAAACCCAAGGAAGGTTTGAGAAAAGTTGTTATATTGTTTTGTTTATTTGAATGATTATAATACTAATTTGTTTTAAATAAGGAACATGTGAATTATTGATATTAAAACTTATATAGATTCCATGGTGGTTTCTTATTGGTATGTATTTCTCTCACCCAACTTCTACCTTTGGGAAGTTATAATCTTTTTGAAAGACATAGGTAAATGGAAGGAAATTTGTAGCATGATGGACTCTCTTTTAGCACTATATCAATTTGGATTCCTTTTTATGGTGTTGGTTGGTCAGTTGAAGACTTCCCAGATTAGAAAATTCATTCATCATGGTTTAACATATTTAGATGACTGATATATCACTATGTTTCCAATTTTTAATTTAGTTGAATGTACTTTTTAGGCTAATCATTATTTTTTCATATATGATATACCTCACCCATAATGGGATAACTTGGGTGATTGGTCTAGTTGGTGATAGATTCCCTTTAATATTTATTTATTACAGGACTTACTCACCCTAAAGTGTTTTAGTACATCCAAAGTTGGTTCTGTGTCTTGGTTATACAGGAGTAGGATTGTCAGAATTCTTATAGTAGGTGTAGAAATGGGGCCTAGAAAACTCACTCTCGTATCAGAATATGAAATTCCATGGGTTTTTATAAAATATTTACATTAGAAAACACTATTTATATTGGATTATTTTAATAAATTGTATGGGAAATATATTTAAATTTACTTTTTTGAAATTCCTTTTCACTTGGTTTGTGTAAGGTTCTCAAAAAATTATATTTTGGGAGTTTATTTAGATGGACATGTTCCTTTCAAAAGGTGATTCCATTTTTTGGAAGAATTTAATGATTTATTAAACTCATAACATTTTAATGAATTGATTTGGATTCTATAAGGTGGTTCAATGGTTTTGTAGTTCTCTCGTGACTAGTTAGATATTTTCTTGTTTTCCATAGACAATGCCTCCAATAAGTGATATTCCAAATATGTGAGGGGAAGCTACAAGGTTGGATTTGTAGGAAGATCTTATTTTGGACCTTTCATTGATTAAGTATCTATTTTTATCATTCCGACTATGGGTTCAATGGGAACTGTGATCCCAAAATGAGATGTGGATCACCCCTCATAAAATACCAAGCAACATCCATAGGTCTTATATTATCATAAAGGAAAATAATAATCATAGAAATGGCATGAAAAAATTATGAGTATATTCATATTCTTGGTGGATCCTAATAATTATAGGTGAATTTCCATGTATAATCTCAAGGGACCAGAAAAATAATGGTGGGACTATATAGTGAAAGAACAGATTCATGAGCGTATTTCATTGTTTTATTTTAAGAGATAATGTAATTAGTCGTTTTTCCTGAGAAATTACATGTGGAAAATACAAAAGAGTTTCCAAAATTTTTGTACGGTGTGTATACCATTATGGTGTACTCCACCAATTATTTTGAGTTGGTGAATCTGGCACCAAAGTAGGCCACTAATGATTAACTCGAGAATCAGAGATTTGAGATGGGGATGAGGTCCAATATTTGGTCAACTCTAGTCCTTTCTTCCATCATGTCATTGTATAGGTAGTGGATAAATATTATTTTTATGATATAAACATATCAGGAAAGACATGTTTGGGAATAGATTTAGTCGGTACATAATTTAGACATATTTTTTATTCTTCTCAAAAAATGAAGTACATGGGTGGTTAATTTTCTACATGACTCATTTCAGAAGCTTCTATAGTGATGAAATAGATTATTTTTAACCATTATGGTAAGAATGGCCATACCAAACCACATTATGCATAGGCTCCCAAGAATCTACATCATTGTGGGAAATATAGACATCTCAAACATTAATGCGAGAGGATATCCCAAGGCAGTAAGGTGGTATCCACTATCACCAATGGATCCGAGCTTCAGGTTGATATTCCCATGGGTGGTAGTTCCAATTAATATTCCAAATAGGGATGTCCAAGATGTTATCTAAGGATTAATTTATATTCCACTGTGTACTTTGGAGTTATCTAAATTAGGGCCTGCTATTATCATGTGTATGCAGTTTATTTCAACTTCTATGGTGATAACATTTTTTTATATAGGCTCCACTCAGTGTTTTTTATCATCATAGTTGGTTTATGTGATGGGTTTGTTTTTGGGTGTTATTATCTTCACGTTGGATATTTCCAAATCTTTTCAAATAATAATTCAGGATGTATTCATGTACCATGATTTTTAGGTGGTGATAGAAGACATTGATGTTGTATGTGTATTTTTAGTGTTTGATGTTGACATATTCGACATGATTTTCAACCTGTATTGGATTATAAACATGAAGGACTAGATACAATATTGTAACCATTTTTTACATTTCATATTTTTTGATAGGGTCACTAATTATTTTATGGATGGGTGGGACTCTAGATCTTGAAGGTGGGGTTTTTTCTCTTTATGTCATTATAATACAATTCGAGTTTTCAAAAATGATTCTTGATGTAGATAACCCTTTCTTGTGTAGTCATATACCTTCTATTTTGTGTGTGTGCCCTGTAGTATTTATATAGTATTTTTCAAAGATTTTGATAGATATAGAGAATGATTTTACTATTGACAGGTAACCTTAAGTGAATTACATTTCTAATAAATAATATTATATTGATCATGATGAGTTCGTGTAACTTAATGACCGACTTGAAGACCTAGAAGTTAAAGAATTAGTTTGTTATAGTATATCACCATTTCCTTTTCCTATACTCTTTTATAATAAGGTGGAAAGATGTATTAGGTTCTGTATTGAACATATAAACTAAAATAGGGTGACCATTATGAAAAAATACCCTTTACCTAGAATTAATGGTACCTTTATTCAGTTTAGAGGGGATCATTGGATATATAATATTGACATACTATTAGGGTGATGAAATTTTATAGTCTGAGAGGAGGACATACACAAGAAAATGTTTTATATTTGATATCGATATTTTCAGTTTATGTATAATACATCCTGTCTCACTAACACTCATACAATGTTTATGTATTAGATGAACTATATAATCATTTGATCATGGATATATTTTTTCATAGATAATATCATGGTGTACATAATTTCCAAGGAGTAACATGTGATCCATAGTTATTTTATTCATATATTCCTGAATAAACATTATCTATGTGGTTAACATTCCAAGATAGTTTTTTTTTATCAGAGATGAGGTTTCTAGGGAATGTAATATCTGATATGGTAATATTAGATGATCCTAAAAAGTTATGAGATGATAAGTCATATGAAAATATAATACAAATTCCTTAGGTCCTAATATTATTGGGCTTACGTAGTTATTATATATTCTTTTATTACTTCTCCACGCAAGCATACTTGATTATAGATTTCACTCATAAGGGTGTAAAATTCTAGTGGGAAAAAATGACAAATATATTTTTACATTATTAAATTGAGGTTGACTTTAGAACCACTGTTGATTCTCCTATAAATGGGGTTTTGTTATAATGTTTTAAACATTTCCATAAGTATTGTTTTGGGTTCTATATTGATGAATGAGACATTGTGGGTGTATTATGTATCATGATAGTTAATCCCTTAATAAAAGAACTATCATACACATGATATTATGTTTTTCTATTTATGAAATAACTCAAGACATGATGTCACTATAATTATGGGGATCTATTTATATTATATACTAATCCAAAAATCATGATGTATTTTTTCACACATGGGAATCTAAACATGCATAAGAGATAATATGTTGAGGATCTTAACAAATTTCATTTTCAAATCATATTTTCCCCATAAGAAAGGAAATGTGGTTTCTGATGTGATGATCAGTATAGTTATGATCTATGAAGTAAATAAATCAATATAAGAGTGGTCGCTGAATTTTTTCAACCAATATGATATCGGGATTAATGGAGGTTGGTGGATAGTTGTTTCAGTATTTGGTTATTGTTGAGTGTTTTTTTGATGAGTTATTTTGACTTCATCATATGGAAAACATTTAATCTCAAGATTTTATGGAGTCATAAATAGTTGGGAGACCTTGAACGGGTGATATTGTACTCCCATTTGATCTTTTTTCCTTTTAAAGTATGGTTTTTTCTTTTTTCCCGAAGACAAAAATTATTAGATAGTGGACACCAGTCATGTTGGTCAATAACCCACAGGGCTAAAAATGTGTACCATTTTTTGAGGAAAAAATTTTGGTTTTTGAGGATGATGATCTATATTGGATATTTTTTATCATGGTGTGTCACATGTAAAAGAGTTAAGGAATGATGCTCGAGACCTATAAGTTTGTTATTTCCTTTACCCATTCTGGTATAGATGTGCAATGAATGTACCATAGATTTAAAAATTTATTTACCATGGAATTATAGTGGGAACGATGTAATTGGGGTGTTTATCTAGAGACACACTAAATTAGATCATCTTGTACAAAATTTGGAAATGAAGAAAGTTAAATAGATTGAGGACTTATATATACAAAAGATTGTGATACTTAATGGGGGTTATATATATGGTCATTTCTAACAGGGGATCAATGTTAATATATAAATTCTTGGATGGTTTATAGGATGAAATGGGTTTCTAGATTAAATTGATAATGTATTATCATCTATAAATGGTTGGACAGAGAGAGTGGTTTATTTCAGTTTTCAATGATTTTCTCTAGGATTGTGTGGATTATTTAGTGGAATCACGAGACATAAATTTTACTTTGGACCATATTTCATATAAAAATAGTAATCATTCATCGATTAGTATATATCACTTTGGGTATTTCTATAGGTGTCCAGGTAGATCTCCCTTTTACTGGAAAGAGTTTAGACAGCGGTCCATGGTTGGACATAGTCTGGTTCAAGAGATGATATAAATAGTGCAGATGATCAAGAGGCATTTGATCATGCATGATAGTCATCATAAATCATATATGCACCATCTTTACTGGTTGTTGTATTTTTTTGTTTCGGATCCGTGGTTTGTCAATGTTTCACCTCACATGGGACCTAATTAGTTTGGTATGTACAAAATCATGGAATTTAGGTTTGTTGGGCCCTTTTAGATTTAGGAGTGACTTGGGAAGGAGACCTATCGATTAGTGTTATCAACTTCTTTGAATTATATTCATGATGTGTTTCATATTCCCAATTTAGGAGGTATATACTACATCTCTCTGATGTGATTAGAAGGGAGGATGTTAATTTAAGCATGATTCTACCATGGTTGAAAAACCAATTTAGATTTTGTTTTTCCAAGATATTGTACTGTCTTGTAAAATGATCCCAATGGTCTAGGTACTATGGTAGTGCAAATAGAATTTCTACAAGAAGTGGTAGAAGGAGTAATCGATGAGTTAGTTGTGAACGTCACTTTTTTCATATCAAGGATCATGAGCACATTTTGGGGAAAAAACTTTTTATGGTGGGTAAATTGTAATACAATATTACCTTTCTATCAGTTTTGTTCTAATCATTACATTTGGTTTAATTTTTCATTTGGTAGGTTTTACCAACCACAAAATTAAGAGGATACATGTATCATTGAAGTTAGGTATTTGTCTGAAACTTTCAACATAAAATAATATAGTTTCTACTACTCACTAAGAACTAACATGATTATTAAATTAAATTCACACTATGAAATGGAAACTAGGAAAAAGTCATGATTATCGTACAAGGAATAATATTTTACACACTATTTAATACATACAGACCCTGATTGAATAGAAATATTGTTTTTTAAATAAATGAGATTGGATTTTTGTGTATATATTGACTCGGAGTGTTATATGATGTGTAAATGTGTTAGAAACCTTGTTAATGTCCTGATGATCATTTTTTAGGTCGTCCTATGATTGATATGATTCATTCATTCTATGGGCATCCATCCCTGATTGACTCAGAGATCTCCCTAAAATATTTAAAGTGACTTATTCTAGCCTGGAATGATACATTTAGTGATTAATCACCAATGAAATTGGATTTACCACCTCATAATATGAATTCCTTCTATTTATTCCTTTGTTTTTGGTTTTGAATGTGCTTTCTTAATGAGTTAGTAATCAGATTTTGATTTTTTCTTGATTATTTTCAATCTATTTTCACTCTTTTTCATATGAAGAAATCTTTTTTGGTTTTAAACCCCCATTTTCAAAGGCATCTTGGTTTTTTATACCTTAAGGGAGAAGGATCTATCCAATCATAATAATTTCTTGAATTTAACATTTTTATATTGATTCCTTGAGAATATAAATGAAATTGAGTGTATTGAATGTGAAAAAGGCATGTGTTTAGGTTTTGAAGAGAGTTTCTCTTTAAAAATATAATTTCATTAATTTAGAAGGAAAATGGATTTTAAAACACCGATGAAAATAATAATAAAATTGAAATAATTTTAAATAAATTACAAGATGGGTTTTAAAATAAAAATTGAAAACAACCACTCAATGTGAACCATGGATCCATCAAGGAAGATATATGGGTAGATTTGTTTTGTGACACCACTAGAAGGTAACCTCTTCCATATCAATGGACTGTGTAAGGGCCCGAAATTATTTGGATCCAGACTTCTTCCTTTTTAGTATTTTTAGTGTCTAGTACGTATTCTCCCACACTCTTGAGCCTGAATAGAATCTTATTTTTTTCATGATATATTATTTCACAGATGGTGGATCACATGTATATTCATATTTCAGAAAATTTAAAAAATTATTTTATGACTGGAATGTTTCCCTATTTTATAAACTTGATATTCAATTTTTTACAACCCAAGTGAACTTCAAAAAATGATTTCAATTTTATTTATTTATAAACACTATTATAAAAAAATTACATATAAAACATTTGTATTATTGATATAAAAACTTTTATATATTCATTGGTTGTTTCTTACTAGGATATATTTTTCATTCTCGACTATGAAATTTGTGTGGATATAATACAAATTTGTTTCAAAGAAAGAACATGTTAATTATTAATATTATAAATTATATAGATTCCATGGTGGTCTCTTTTTGGTATCTATTTGACACACCCTACTTCAACCTTTGAGAAGCTATAATTTTTTTGTAAGACATAGGTAAATGGAAGGGAATTTGTAGCATTATGGATTCTCTTTTGGAACTATTTCAATATGGATTATTTTTTACGGTGTTGGTTGGTCTGATGGAGACTTGTCTGATTATACAATGCATTCATAATGGTTTAACCTATTTAAATGAATTATATATCTCTTGGGTTCCTATTTTTAATCTTGTTGTATGTATTTTTTCACCTAATCATGCTTTTTTCATATATGATATACCTCACCTCATAATGGGATAACTTGGGTGGTTGGTCTGGTTAGTGTTAGATGCCCATTAATATCTTTTTTATTACAGGACATACTCATCCTAAAGTGTTGCAGTACATCCAAACTTGGTTCTGTGTCTTGGTTATACAAGAGTAGGATTGTTAGAATTCATATAGTAGGTGCAGAAATGGGGCTTAGAAAACTCTCTCTCGTATCTAAGTATGAAATTCCAAGGGTTTTCATAAAATCTTTACATTGGAAAACACCATTTATATTGGTTTATTTTAATAAATTTTATAGGAATTATAGTTAAATTTACTTTTCTGCAATTCCTTTTCTCGTGGTTTGTGTAAGGATTTCTAAACATAATATTTTGGGAGTTTATTTAGATGTACATGTTCCTTTAAAAAGGTGATTCCATTTTTTAGAAGAATTCAATGATTTATCAAGCTCATAACATTTTAATGAAATGATTTGGATTCTATAAGGTGGTTCAATGTTTTTTTAGTTCTCTCATGACTACTTAGATATTTTCTTGTGATTCATAGACAATGCATTATATTAGTGATATTCCAAATATGTGAGGGTAAACCACAAGTTTGGTTTTGTAGGTAGATCCTCCTATGGACCCTTTGTTGATTAAGTATCTATTTTTACCATACTGACTATGGGTTCAGTGGGAACTGTGATCCCAAAATGATAAGTGGATCACCGTTCAAAAAATACCATGAAGCTTCCATCAGCCTTCTATGATTTTAAAGGAACACAATAATCATAGAAATGGAATGAATGAATTATTAGTATCTTCATCTTCTTGATGGATCCTAACAATTTTTAGGTGTATTTTCCATGTATAATCTCAAGGGACCAGAAAAATAATTATGGGACTATATAGTGAAAGCACTGATTCATGAGCGTATTTCACGGATTTATTTTAAGAGAAAATGTAATCAGTAGTTTTTTCCTGATAAATTACATGTGGAAAATACAAAATAGTTTCCAAAAAATTTTCAAGGGGTTTATAACATTCTAGAATACCCCACCTATTATTTTTATTTGGTGAATCTGGCACCAAATTTGGCCACTAATGATTTACTCAAGAATGAGAGATTCGAGATGGGGTTGAGGACCAATATTTGGTCGATTATAGTCCTTTCATCCATCCAAACATTGTATAGGTAGTGCATAATGATTCTTTTGATGATGTGAATATATCCGGAAGGTCATGTTTGGGTAGATATTCAGTTGGTACAAAATTTAGACATATTTTTTCTTCTTCTAAAAAAATGAAGTCCATGGGTGGTCAGTTTTCTACATGACTCATTTCAAAAGCTTCTAAAGTGTTGCAATAGATTATTTTCAACCACTGTGGTAGGAATGGTCATACCAAACCACATTATACAGAGGCTCCTAATAATATACATAATTGTGGTAAATATAGACATCTCAAACATTTATGTGAGAGGATATCATAAGGCAGTAAGGTTGTATCCACTATCACCAATGGAAAAAATGTTCAGGTTGATATTCCCATGGCTGGTAGTTCCAATTTATATACCAAAGGGGGATGTCCAAGATGTTATCTCTGGATTAATTTATATGGTAGTGTGTACTCTGGAGGAATCTAAAGTAGGGCTAGCTATTATCAGCGGTATGAGGTTTATTTCAACTTCTATTGTGATACCATTTCTTTATATAGGTTCCACTCATTATTTTTTATCATCATAGTTGGTTTATGTGATGTGTTTTCATTATTGTGTTATTAAATTCTTGTTGGATATTTCCACATCTTTTTGAATGATAATTGAAAATGTATTCATGTACCATGATTTTTAGGACGTGATAGAAGACATTGATGTTGTATGGGTATTTTTAGTGTTTGATGTTAACATCATTGACATGATTTTCAACCTGGATTAGATTATCAACATGAAGAACCAAATAAAATTTTGTAAGCATTGGGTACATTTCTTATTTGTTGATGGGGTCACTAATTATTTCAAGGGTGGGTGGGATACTAGATCTAGAAGGTGGGGTTTTGTTGCTCCTTATTACATTATAATCCAATTCAAGTTGTCAAAAATGATTCTTGATGTAGATAACCCTTTCTTGGGTAGTCATATACCTGATATTTTGTGTGTGTGCCCTGATGTATTTCTAGATTATGTTTCTACGAATTTGACATAGAGAGGCAATGAGTTTACCGTTGACATGTAACCATAAATGACTTCCATTTCTCAGAAATAATATTATATGGATCATGACGAGTTGTTGTAACTTAATGACCAAATTGATGACGTTGGAGTTAAAGAATTTGTTAGTTATAATATATCACATTTTCATTTTTCTATACTACTTTATAAGAAGGTAGAAAGAAGTATCAGGCTATGTATAAAATATATAAAGTAAAATCGGGAGACCATTAAGAAAAAAATACCCTTTACCTATAATTAATGATATCATTATTAAGTTTAGAGGGGATCATTGGATATCTAATATTGACCTACTATCAGGGTGAGGAAAGTTTATAGTCTGAGAGGAGGACATACACATGACAGTGTTTTAGAGTTGATATCGGTATTTTCAGTTTTTGTATAATTCATCCAGTCTCACTAACACTCATACAATGTTTATGTATTAGATGAACTATATATTCATTAGATAGTGGATAAATTTTTTCATTGATAATATCTTGGTGTACAAAATTTCCAAGGAGTAACATGTGGTGCATTAGTATTTAAATCAAATATTCCAGAATAAACATCATTTATGTGGTAAACATTCCATGTGCGAGTTTTGTTTATGAGAGATGAGGTTTACAGGGAAAGTAATATCTGATATGGTAATATAAAAGGATCCTATTTAGTTATGAGAGGCTAAGTGATATGAAAATCTAATACAAATTCCTGAGGTCTAAGTTTTATTGGGATTAGATAGTAATTATATATTTTGTAGTACTTATCCATGCTTGCATACCAGATGATAGATTTTACTCATAAGGGTGTAAACTTTCATTTGGACAAAAAATAAAAAATATATACTTACATTTTTAAATTGAGGATGACTTCAGAACCACTGCTGATTCTCCTAAACATGGGATTTTGTTATAATGTTTTGAACATTTATATAAGTATGGGTTTGGGTTCGGTATTGATTAACATGAAATTGGTGGTGTATTATTTATCATGATAGTTAATCCCCCAATATAAGAACTACCGTACACATGATATTACATTTTTTGTAGTTATGAAATAACTCAAGACATAGTGTCACTATCATTTTGGGGATCTATTTATATTATATAATGATCCCAAAAGCTTGATCTATTTTTTCATACATATGAATCTAAACATGCATCAGAGATAAAATGTTGAGGATCTTAATACATTTCATTTTCAAATCATATATACCCCCAAGAATGGAAAATGTTGTTGCTAATGTGTTCATTAGTATAGTTATGATCTAAGTAGTAAATAAATCAATTAAAGAGTGGTCACTGATTATTTTCTTCTAATATGATATCGGGACTAAAGGAGGTTGGTGGATAGTTGTTTCAGTCTTTGGTTATGGATTAATCTTATTTTTATTAGCTATTCTAACTTCATCACATGAATAAAATTGAATTTCATGCTTTTAGGTAATCATAAATAGTTGGGAGACCTTGGACGAGTGATATTGTACTCCAATTTGATCACTTTTCCTTTTAAAGTATGGTTTTTCCGTCTTCCTAGAGAAATAAATTGTTAGATAGTGGACACCAATCATGTTGGTCAATACACCATAGGGCTTCAAATATGTAAATTTTTTTGAGGAAAACATTTCTGTTTTCGAGGATGGTAATATATTTTGGATACTTTTTATTATGGTGTGTCTCATGTAAAAGAGTTATGGAATGATGGTCGACACCTATAGGTTTGTTACAGCCTTTACCCATTTTGGTATAGATGTGCAAGGGAATTACCAAAGATTTAATCATTTCTTAACTATGGACTCCTAGTGGGAAGGATTTAATTGAGGTGTTTATCTAGAGACACACTAAATTAGATTATCTTGTGCAGAAATTGGAAATGAAGAAAGTGGAATAGATTAGGGACTTATATATACAATTGATTTTGAAACATAAGGGGGTTCTATATATCGTCTTTTCTAACATGGGATCAAGGTTCATATATAGATTCTAGAATGTTTTATAGGATGAAATGGGTTTCTAGTTGAAATTGATAATGGTATATCATCTATAGATGGCTGGACATAGGGAGTGGTTTATATAGGTTTTAGATGATTTTCTCTAGGATTGTGTGGATTATTTTGTGGAATCACAAGACATGAATTATCATATTTCTCAGATTTCCTATATAAATAGTAATCAGTCATCGAGTATAATGGAGAACTTTGAGTATTTATATGGGTGGCTTAGTAGATCTCCATGTTGCTGGATAAATTTTATACAGTGTTCCCTAGTTGGACATAGTCGGGTTCAAGAGATGATATAGATAGTGTAGATGATCAACAGGCAATTGATCATGCAATATAGTCATTATAAATCATATATGGACCAACATTATTGGTTGTTTAATTTTTTGGATTATGATCGGGGGTTTGTCAAAGTTTCACCTCACATGGGACCTAATTAGTTTGGTATATAGGGAATCTTGGCATTTGGGTTTGTGGGGCCCTTTTAGATTTAGGAGTGACATGGGAAAGCGACCAATCAATTTGTGTTATCAACTCCATTGAATTATATTCATGATATGTTTCATGTTCCCAATTTTAGAGGTATATACTACATCTCTATAATGTGATTATTAGGGAGGATGTTGATATTTAGCCTAATTCAAACATGGTTGAACAACCAAGTTAGATTATGTATTTCCATGATATGTTATTGTCTCATAAAATGATCCTAATGGTCTAGGTACTATGGATGTGCAGATAGAATTTCCTTAAGATGTGGTAGTAGAAGTAATTGATGAGTTAGAAATAAAATTCAATTTTTTTGTAACAAAGATCATGTGCGCATTTTGGGGATTGAAACCAATTATGGTGTGTAAATTGTAATGCAATATTAACTTTCTATTAGTTATTTTTTAATCATTACATTTGGTTTAATTTTTCATTTGGAAGGTTTTCCCAACCACAGAATTAAAATGATAAATGTATCATTAAATTTTCGTATTTGTTGGAAATTTTCATCATAAAATCATGTAGTTTCTACTACTCACTAGGAACTAACATGATTATTAAATTAAATGCACACTATAATATGGAAACTAGGAAAAATAAATGAATATGGTATATATAATAATATTTTACACACCTTTTAATATATAGAGACACTGATTGTATAGAAATATTGTTTTTTTATTAAATGAGATTGTATTTGTTTTTCATATATGGAATCAGAGTGTTATATAATGTGTAAATGGGTTAAAACCCTTATGAATGTCATGATGATAATTTTTTTGTTGTCGTATGAGTGATATGATTTATTCATTCTATGTGCAACATCCCCGATTGACTTAGAGATCTACCTAAAAAAATTTACATGACTTATTCTAGCCGGGAATGATACATTTAGTGATTAATGACTAATGATATTGGATTAATCACCTCATAATATAAATTCATTCTATTTATTCTTTGGTTTTGGTTGTGAATGTGGATTCTCTATGGGTTCGTAATCGGGTTCTGATTTTTTCTTGATTGTTTTCAATCTATTTTCATGACTTTTCTTCTGAAGAAAAATCTTGTTCTTTCGAACCCCCATTTTCAAAGGCATTTTGGTTTTTTTATACCTTAAGGTAAAAGGATCTATCCAATAAATATAATTTCTTGAATTTAACATTTTTATATTGATTCCTCGAAAATAGAAATTAAATTGATTGTTTTCAATGTGAATAAGGCATGGGTTCATGTTTTTAAGGGGTTTTTTCTTTAAAAATGAAATTTATTAATTTAGAAGGAAAATGGATTACAAAAAACCATTGGAAATAGGAATGGAATTGAAATGTTTTTAAATAAATGCCAGGATGGGTATTAAAATAGAAATTGAAAAGAACCGCACAATGTGAGCCATGGTTGCATCACGGAAGATATATTGGTAGCTTTTGTTTGTTACACCACTAAGAAGGTAACCTCCTACATATCAATGGACTATGTAAGGGCCCAAAATTATTTGGATCCATACTTCTTCATTTTTAGGATTTTCAGTGTCTAGTATGTATTCTCCCAAAATCTAGAGCCTGAATAGAATGATATTTTTTCATGATCTATTATTTCACAGTTGTTGGATCACATGTATATTTATATTTCAGTAAATTTATAAACTTATTTTATGACTGCAATGTTTCTCTATTTTAAAAACATGATATTCTATTTTTGTAAAACCCAAGGGCTCTTCCAAAAATGATTTCAAATTTATTTATTTATAAACATGGTTCAAAAACAATTTTTTATAGATACAACTTTTGTATTATTGATATAATAACATGTATAGATTCACTTGTGGTTTCTTACTAGGCTATATTTCTCATTATCTACTACACAATTTGTGTGGATATAGACTTTTTTTGTAAGAAATAGTTGACTAAAAATGAGTTTTTTAACTTTATTACTTCACTTTATATCATAGTTTTTGTTTTG
Source organism: Viscum album (assembly GCA_963277665.1). Lineage (NCBI taxonomy): Eukaryota > Viridiplantae > Streptophyta > Magnoliopsida > Santalales > Viscaceae > Viscum > Viscum album. The sequence goes on from OY728145.1 coordinate 1,648,181,461, forward strand.
GATTCCTTTTTATAGTGATGGTTAGTCATATCGAGTCTTATTTTTTAATATTTCTCATGCATACAAGTTTATCCCATTTGCAATAGTTTTATCTCCCTTTTATACTATTTATACTCAATCTATATGTCTTTATTGTTTACATTAATGTATTAATTTTTATATTTTTTACACCTTACACTATAATGGGATTCATTGGGTTACTAGTCTGGTTGATATATTTTAGTCTATTTCCATGTTTTGTAGTAAAATGATTTATTTTTAGGCTAAATAGATACTATGTTTAAGTGTACACTTCTAATGTATTTTTTAATATGTAATTATTTTTAATAATTCTATAAAACCATAAATCAAAAACATCATTGGTAGTTTCATAATTTTTATTCTAGTTGAAATATTGTAGAATATTTCATACATATTTTTTCCCTTACCGTTGGTATTAGAGGTGGGTTTAGATAACATTAGAGATTAAGATATTATCTTGAGAGTGTATCTTAAGTGTGATACACAAAATCATGGGTTTCTTATATTATGGTTGATCATCAGATCAATTTCTTAAACGACCATTTGGGGAATTTATGTTATGAAATTTTATAGTGATTAATGATATTTGTGAAGGTATTTATTTGTTAGGTAAAAATTAGTTGTTACAATTTGGGATGCAACATTAAAGGAATCAGATAACCATTGATGTAAAATAATTTCATTAATATTTAATATATTTTTGATATGTTTACATTTGATTCCCAGAATTCTAGAAATTTTATATGAATTATAGTTATTAAAAAGGGAAATCCTTTAGGCTGGGTTACTACCTGTGACATCCTATAAGGGTACGAGGTTTTATCCCCCAATTGAAGAGTGAATATGGTATGTTTCCATCCACTGGCATACATGATATCCAATTTAATATGAATTTTTTGTTAAACAATTTGTTGTTGGTAGAAGATATAAGAAATAAAATAGATTTCGTGTTCATGTTATTAATTTTATCTTTGAATAATTTATCTTATATTTTTGGGTGAATTACATGAATAGGGTAAATATAATAGTAAGGGATATTTTTTGAGAAGTCTAGTTTGAATTAAAAATTGGAATCATATATTATCATAATTTTTTATTATTTTGTTTTTATATTTATGTAAATGGAAATATTTTTATTGTGATTATATCATTTGAAAATTTTCATTTTCATATAAGACTTTATGATTCATTTATCTGAATTAAAGATAAATAGAAAATTTATCTTGTAAGATGTTGGGATCCAATCCTTCTTATTATTCGGATTCAATATTCGTCTAAAATATTTTTAGGAATTTTATGGAAAATTATATTTTGAATGGTATATGTTTAACATTGGGTATTACTGTTGAAATTTGGAGATTAATATACTTATTTTCCAAATAAATGTTTATCCTTTCTATATAGTTATATTATCATGTAATAAAAATACATGTTTTATATAACTACTAATGATTGTAGGAATATTTTTATATTATTTTGTAATTTTATGATCTATATTAGTCGATTATAAAGATAAATGAATTAAAAATTCAATATGAAAAATCATCATTTGAAGAAAAATGTCAAATATTTGGGGAATGTGATTAAGGGATGATATTTTATATGTTAAGTAAGTATATTTTAGTATTTTTATAATGTTAGTAGTAAAATAATTCTTATATTTTGGATAAATAACATGAATAAAATTTTATACACTTATTATGGGTACTAATCAATCAATTTACATTTAAACTATCACAAATTTTTAGTTCTGTGATGGTTAACATTCTCATTACCATGTTCTATGTAAATCTCTATGAGTCCTATGGTGTTATTTTTCTCTTCCATATCTATATTTTCAATTCCAACTTTTGTTCTACTATATGGAATCCTAATATGTGTTTCTTCATTTAAAATTTGTACATCCCTTTCTCACATTTGATATGGATGTTTTGTTGATATAATGTGAATAATATCATTACTAGTACTTACTATCATTGCATATCGTAAATCATTGTAAATTAGGTAAAAAATAAATTGATATGAACTATCAAGGGATTTATAAACATACCTAAATATTTTTGGATGATTATACCATGACCATATTCATCAAACGGTGTAATGTATTACCTTATGGGAGAATATAGATGGGTTTTCATCAATAATTTTGATTCAGTATCAATCAATGTATTATGTTATCTCAGTTAAGAGAATTATTATCTTAGGGTACATCATAATATTATATACATATATATTGAATAACTTATATATATATTCATCTATTATTATATATATTAAAAAATAATAATAAAAATATCTATTGGAAATTGAAATATAAAAAATGTTTTATGGAAATGTAGTAAGAGAACTTTGAAACCCATATTAGGAATTTGTTGTGAACCCAAACTAAATGGATATTTTCCACCATAAACTATATTCCCTATGTATCCTTAAATGTTACATGTAACCACAATTGTTTTTTCAAGATCCTAATGATGATTTGGGCAAAATAAGTGACTCTTTAATAATTTTTAAATACTAGTGGTTACTAATGATTTATATCTATGTGATTCTATTATATTTATTCCAATCAAGATTTTAAGAGAATTTTAAACATTATTTAAATGACTTCATAAAAATTATTTATTCATTAATATGTTTTTTTATTTTACCAATCAATTAATTAGTTTAAATTCAGGAGAAGTAAATTTTATGTTCAAATAATGTAAAATTAAATTAATGGTTTCCTATTTTGAAAGATTTTTTTCCAAATGATGTTTTTTTGTACATTTTGGAATGTAAATATTTGGTTTTTAAAAACCATTACATTAATCAAACAATGTATTAAAACGTTTTCCAAGGGATATTTTTCTATATTAAAGATACACATAATACATTTATCGACTATGATAATTAGATGAAGCAATGCAATTATTTTCCTAGAAGAGTTTCGTTTCTGTTGAAAATGGAATTTTTAGTGATGTGGTTTGTAATATTTTTTATAATTCTATAAAACTATTGATCTAGATGATCATCAATCTATAAATTTTCTAGTTTATGTAAAATAATTCATTAATAGAATAATATATATAGTGTTTTAGAACTGGGATAAAGAATAAAAATATTGGACCTCTTATTTGGATTCAAAGGAACTGTTTATAAAAATTTGGAGATTATGTTTTCATTGAAAAATTAATAGTAAGACATTTATTATGAAATTTTTTGTGATTATATTATTTCGGTGAACCTTAAAATAAGGGACACTGTAATCTATAGAAAAATTTTATTGTCATTATAATATCTCAAAATTATGTCTCTAGGATTCAGTAGAGAACTCAATTACAAGAAATAAATTAAAATATTTTTTATAGCATTATGTTGTTAGAATATAAGTAGTCTTATGGAAAAATATATATATTTTTCTCCAAATAATATGGAAGTAATTTTTTTTAGAAAATGAAAATTATGATTAATCCTTTTGTCTTGTGGTGGAGGGGGAGGGTGTAACTACCCAGGTGTTCAAATATATTTGTATTTCATTTTTACCAATTTGAGAAATAATATAATTATACCAATTATTATGTTTTACAAGGATTTATTAATAATTAGTAATTTATTTACACTAATAATATAAGTATTAATATATATAGGTGTTTGTTTTAAATATAATTTTTGAAATAATATATTTTTATTGAAGTAAAAATATTTGAAATATTATAGGGAATATAAAATGGTAATTTCATATTAATATATTAGGAAATATAAAATTATGATTATAAAATTTAGATTAGATAATTCAGTTTAGTAAAGTTATATCCATATAGTTCTATATGAATCATATAAATTTAAGATAAGATATATCAAATTTAAAAAATGAATTTAAATATATATATATATATATATATATATATATGAATTATGGTACATGTTAATATATATAGGGGTATATATATATATATAATATAGAAAATATTTCAATGTATATAGATATAAATATAGTAAACAAAAGAACCATATACATATGTAGACATATATATATATATGTGTGTGTGTGTGTGTGTGTCTATATTCATATATATATAATTAATAATAAAATTTATGATTATGGTTATAAAAATGGGATATAAAATTGTATTTAACTAATATATATTTGTATATATGTGTAGTATATATATATATGTATATTTATTTATAATCTGTATATATAATATTTCTTGAATAAATAAGTTATGAAAATTAAAAAGTAAAAACACCATTAAAGATTGTTTTTATTTGTCAGTGTGTGTGTTTTTTTGTATACATTCAAATATATATATATATACATGTATGTTTGTGTGTCTGTATGTCTGTGTGTCTGTGTCATTGAATACTAATATAAAAATACGATTACATTAAAAATAAAAAAATTACAGTTGTTTGATTGATAGGAGAATAATATATATATACATATATATTTGTGTGTGTGTGTGTTATATATACACACATAGATAAACTGATCTATATCAATATATGTGTTATATATTTATAATTGTCAACATATATATATATTATGTCATATACACATAAAAATATTTTCCCAATATATATATTGTATTATATATTTATGTTATATATATATATATATATTCTAATGTACCATGGACATAAAAAAGTGAAAATTTGTAAGGAAAAAATCATATTTTCATCGAGGGAATTTTCCATAGGAAACAATGACATCACTATTTTTAGGTCTAATCAGGTTATTTAATAAATAATAATATAACTAACATTGTTAATAATAATAATAATTATTATTACTATAATAAAACCAATTTCAATAGTTTCATTTCTCCTTGATGTTGATTTTTAAAGGAGATACTATTTTTAAATTATTTTTAAAACAATTATCCAATAAAATTTCTCTGAAAATATAAATGTTTTTAACTTTTAGAGATATATACTGAGTGAAATAGATCAAGTGATAGGGGTTCTCTAACAAAAAGGGAACTAAAATATGGTTTTGATTTAGTTTAGGTAAGGAGATTTTTTTTGAATTTTATTTTTTAATGATGCTCTAAACCCTCTTATATGTGGAAACATATTTTTTTACTATAATAAATATTTCATCAAACCCCTATGTTTTTAAAAAAATAATATTTAATTCAAATTTTAATTCAAAATATATTTTAGTATGGGGAAATGTTTTCAAATTTATCATTTTTCAATGAAAAATGATTATAATTAAAACACCATCTTAAGGGGTCTATTTTATGGAATTATATTTCTCAAAAATGGGTTTTAAGGATCATATAACGTTTAAGGGGAGTATTGTTTCAGAAAAAAATTATTTTTTGAACATATTTTTTATGGGGTTAATTCATGAAAAATATTAGTTCATGTCATTATTACTAGTTTTATTGGATAATGTTTTCGAGAATCATTTTATCTAGTACAATATTATAATTTCTTGTGATAACCATTTAATTTTCATGTCTTGGATGTTTTCGATGTCTAAATTATTGTATGGTCGTTCATTAATTAGTCCGATTCAAAGTCCATGTTGGTATTAAATTATTGTATTATATATTTTTATTATCATTGGATACTTATTAAAGATATATATATATATATATATGAAATTATATATATAGATGATTCCATGGTTATAGTTTTCATAATATGATTAACTACTATGGTGGAAAATGGTAATCTATAAATGTTTTTTTATTTTTGGTGGCTGTACTATTTACATATGATGAGGAATGGAGAGTGTACCAAAACCTCAAGGTCCATTTTCAACAAAAATAGTAGACACAATACATTGTTAAATGTTCCATGTTTCCTCAATTATTTTTATTTGTAATATTATAAATTAAATTTTTTGAAAAATAAGTGCATTATTTTTTTGATATTAATTTACATATTACTATTTTTATGATTTTCTTAATTTTAAGTGATTATATTATTTTTCGTTCAAGTCTTGGTTTTATAAAATGTACTATTACTCATTAAATATGTTTTCAACCTATATATGTTTGTAAATTTTAATTTAATTTTTGAAAACTCTTTATTGGTTTTAAAAAGGTGAATATAAATTTTATTTTTAAATAATGTTTTATTTTAAATAACATTTTCATGTTTTGGTAAAAAACATTCAATGTTTTGTTAGTATTGTTTTAAAAAATTGGATAACTTCTATTTTTAAATCCTCTACCGATCCCTTTTGTAATATAATATTTTAAAAAAATCATGATATTTAGTTGAGTAGGAGTTATAATGTAAAGTGGTGTCAAATATCCAAATTAGAAAGAGTATATACTAATTTTTCTAAGAATATTTTTTTATTTCAAAAAATTTAATACATAGTGATGTAGTTATGTTTACATTTTTACTACTCTTCCAAATATCGACACCTAAATGATCACTGAGATGTATATTTTCTGAGAAATGGTAAATATTTTATCAAGTGAAAACATATATAAAATGTTTTTATCACCAGACCCAGGAGCACGGTTCTATGAAATCATGGATTGTATCAATGTAATGGTTTTGAAAAAAATAGACATTAAAATCTCGATGGTAAATTAAGAATTTAAATTTATATATTATATAGGTGGGTATTATATTTTTAGGTGATCCTTAATATTAGAGTCGTGGTGATCTATTAGAAAATATTATCAACTTCATATGGTATTATTAATTTCGATCATGGTTTCGATAGAGTGCTCTTTCAAACGGGAATAATATCATGAATTAAATTCATATACTTTTTATATGAAATTATATTATTAAACTCTATATAGTTCTAATTATATATATATATATACATTTTTTCATCCTCTATTTATAAAGAAAACATATCTTAAATAATTTAAATTTGGAGGATGTAGTTTTTCTATGAGGGGAGTAGGTCATGAACTAAGGTTTAAAATACATATATTTTCATTTTAACAATTTAATAAAAAGTATAATTAAACATAAATCTATATTTTATAATTTTATGTAAATGTTTAATATTTTATTTATCATGATAATATATGTTTGAATATATTATATGGTTCAGTTTTATACATAGTTAGATAAATAAAACTATTTTATTGAAGTAAAAATAAAATACATTTATCAAGAAATATAAAATTCCAATTTAATATTAATAAATTTTGATATATATATTTTTGTTTTCTAAAATTTTATTTTGACAATTTTTAATACTAATGTGATATAGGTACTATGTTTTTTTAAAATGGATAAATTATGATATGATATATAAAATGTAAAAAAACTGAGATATATATTAATTTTTTGGGTCATGTAAATATATATAGATTTGTGTGTGTGTGTGTACATATATGAGATATACATAATATTTTAATAAATATCTTAAAATATGTTATAAATTTATATAATAATGATATATGTATATATATATCTATGTCTTTATATTAATATACATATATATAATTTATAATAATATTTATGAATGCTATTTTAAAAATTATGGGATACGTAATTGTATTTAATTAACATATATTTATATATATTATTATATATACCAAATTTGTATATTTATATATTACATGTTTTATATATAAAATTATATATATATATATTTCAGAAATGTCTTCTAAAAGAAATAATGATACATAAAAAGGAAAACCCATTGAAATAATATATATATATATATATATATATATATATATATTCGTATAAGTGTATCAGTAGGATTGAAACATAATTTTTGAAAGGAAGACATATTTGTGCGACATGTAAGGGAGGAAAAGCTATATATATTTATATATATATATATATTCTTTATATTTATATATATTGTTTATATATACACACATATATATGTTGATATATATATATGTATATGTATATATGTATTTGTGTGTGTTCATATATATATATATGTGTGTGTGTGTGTGTGTTACTATATAGATATATAATTTTTTAAAATTATATATGTTATATGATATATGTGTTGAAATATTTTAAAATATGTATGTTATATATAATATATTTATGATACATATATAAATTTTTTTATGATATATATATATGATATATATATATATAAATGTTATAAATGTTATAAATGTTATAAATGTTATAAATGTTATAAATGTTATATATATATATATATTAGTGGCTTAATGGGGTTGGAAAATAAAAAAACAAGAAAATTTACTAAGAAAAAATTGTCAATTATTTAGTCAGAAATATTCTTAAAAAAATCCATAACAATATTATGGTACCCTTATATAATTGGTAAACAATAATAATGATAATACTAAGAATATTTAATAATGATAATAATAAGTATAATAATTACAGTTCACGTAGATGATGGGTATTAAAAGTGTCCACCTTTCTTGACTAGTTCACCTAGTGATGTTCTTCCAGTGTCCATATGATAATTTACCTATTTTATAGTTTTAGATTGGTAGCATGTGTGAAACATATCAAGTCCTTGGGATTCACAAAATAGATGTAGAACAACAATATTGTTCTTTTTATATTAATGCGAGTGGAATCTGTTTTTAATTTTTTTTGTTTATATGGTTTCAAAAGCTTTTCTATATGAGAATGCAGTATAATTTTTGTTTTACAATTATCTTACAAACCTCTACTATTTTATCAATAAATATTAATAATTATTTTATTTTAAAACCTCATTTGAAAGGGGAATTTACTTTTAATTTTATCAATTCATGTGGAAATGGTTTATCCATGAAAGCATCCTTCTTAAGAGGTTATTGTTTCAATGTATTGTAGTTTTAGTGTTGGTTTTCATGGATATTTTTATTTATAGGGGGAATTTTTTCCAAATAGAAGTTTGATAGATATTTCAAAAATATATTTTTTTTACAACCATGAATTAATCAATTTGAATAGACATTAATGTATGTTGTATAATATTTCAATTTATAGTTACATTTTATTTGGTAACATATAAATAAGTTATATATAGTTATATATAGGAACATATATGTATTTATAATTATATATATGATACTATCCATAAACATTATGTGGTAAAAACACCAATAGAAAATGGAAATCTATATAATGATTTAGAAATATTTAGAACATTGATTTTTTAAAAATGATGATAGATAAGGAATGAACACAAACATCAGAGGACTTTTCCACGAAGAGTAGAAGGACTTATGCATCCCTCAATGATCCAATTTTTAATAACTGTTTTCATAAAATAAAGGAAATTATTTTTATGAAAATTTGTGGGATTATTTTTTAGAAATTATTTTTTTATTCCTCTGGTTGTTAATATTTTATTTGTAAATGAGTATATTTTTTTTATCAAGGAATGATTTTATGAAAAGTGATTTAGTTATTTGAAATTTTTATAATGAAAAATATATTCTATAAAACTTATTTTCATTTTTTAAGACTATTTATGGAATTTAAAAATTATAAATGTTACTTTTGTTGATAAGTAATTTTTAATGTAGTGTAATATATTATGGTTTTAATGGAATTATTTTCAATGTAAGTATTGTAGTATTTTTCCAATGATGGAAATATGTGTTTTTAAAACCCTAAATAAACCATTTTTTCACCAAATGTTAAAAAATATTTTTTACATAGTATTTAGATGATTATGAGTTATATAAAAAAAATTGTGGACAATGAAAATTAGGCGGAGTAGATGTATAGTTATGGTATAATAGATTTAGTGTAAAAAGGGAATATAATACAGAGTGTGATACTTGTTTATATATTTGTCCTATTCCAAAAAAAATGATGCATAAATTATAATTAGACCTTATATATTATAGTATATGTTATATATTTTCATAATAAAACTAAATTTGTAGTGTTTTTTTCATCGGAATCGGGAGATCAGGTCAACGGAATATCACCGTTGGTTATAAATTCCCTGAAAGTCATTAGGTTCAAGATTCATTTCCTCATAGAAAATGTTTACAAATTTATACTAAGACAAAATATTTTCCATTTATGAAACATACAATGGGAACATGGACTAAACCCTAGTGAATAACCATACCTTTTACATTTGAAGGAATTTATAACAACCCAAAACATAATAACATAGATTTGGTTCCAATTTATTACAATGGAATAGATATAAGAGATCAAAACACCAATGATCAATAATTTTAATAGTCTTGTTCAAATTTTTACATACATTTTCCAATTATAAAATTGATAATTAGAAATGGGGTATAAAAAAGGAAAAAAATGCATCCTAGACACTTATTCAATGATTTCATCATCATAACATGGGGAAGGAAACAAAAAACATGGTGATCAAAGATTCTCATTAAGGCTAATAATATAACGAAACCTATAATAAATAAATGTTTTCAATAATGAAGGTAGAATAAAAAAAACACATTACATTAAAACATGATCTTTCTCATAATATTGAAGGAATAACCGATGATCAAAATAATTCAGGATAAAAAATATAATGAGAATGAAACATAACCATAGATATTGTAATAGTCAAAAAATAACATAGATTATCAATTAAAAAATATAACATATGATAAAATTCATGATGAAAGTCATCATAAACATTCCACTAAGTCCATAAACATAGATAATATATAAATAGGTAAAGCTTTGGCTATAACCTTTAAAATTTTTTATATGAGACGTAGTGATGCACCGAGTGGCTATAGAAGGCCCCACCCAATATAGGCTTACTGTAATTCATTTTACATATGGTAGGGGTGAAACACAATCAACATATAAATTAATATTTAATCTATCATATGAATTGTAAATAATTTCCCCAATATATAAACATAACTGTAATCAAATGAAAGTAATATAGAGAATTGGTATCAAGATAGTACATCCCCATTAAAAATAATAATAACACATTTAAGAAAATATGGTATGTTGTATCATCTTGATAGGCCTGTTGACCTTTATTATTTATTTATTTTTTATAATCCCTTTTATAATAATATAAGGGGAACTCATATATGGATTATATGATTAGTGACACATTACATGACCTGAAGTCATTAAGGGAAATCATCCTCAACAGACTAAATGGAACATATCCTCCCCATCATATATCTTGATGTTATCTGTCCACCTTCTCATGGCTGGTTAGATAGCTGTCATGTACATAGATTCACAAGCGTAGGACAGATGTCAGTTCCATACCTTCACATTTTTTCATAATTGGTTTTGTCTACAATATATAATGTTCCTTATTTGAATACTAATCTACATCCATGTTCCTTTGAGTTATGTTTAGTTTCATATGCATTTCATGGGGCGTAAAGGCATTGAGGTGGCCGAAAATCCTTAAGGTGACATGAAGACCATATGGTGGCCTAAAATACATAGTAAAATGAAGTCTATTGGTGACATGAAGGCCTTGAATGACTCCAGGACCAAACTAGTTAAACTGATGAATTTTTTCTTCTTCTATAGTACTAGACAGTACCTACTACAACACCTACTATAGTTCCTTCTACAATTATTCAAAAATATAACTCTTCCCGGAATTGTTCTTAGGACTCATGGATGAACATGAATAGTAATCACCAATCGAGATGTGGATCTTCTTCTTGTTTCATAAAATATAAACGTAAATTGACTATGATATCCAAAAAATTGTGTTGATATAGATGAAAATACTATATTAAAATCATTAAAAAGGTCCGGATAGAAATAAAAAGTTTACTTGGAAGTTATTTACTTAAAAAGATGAATAATTACAAAAGAAAAAATTAATTTAAAAATGGCATTGTAAACTTATAATGGAATCCTCAAGGGATTAATTCAGCATAAAATAATAAAAATATTCTGATTCCATATAAGATAAAAATTGTTTCCTTTCAAATTTTAAAAACGAATCATTTAAAAGAGTATTTCTAAAAGAAAGTGTAATTATTAACCAAATGAATCGATTAGGTGAATTAGTTGTAAATATAGATACATGCCATGGAAATACATGATAAGATAATAAAAATTTGTTTCATACATAATCATATAATTAATTTATATTTCGTGTAGAATATTAACACATATAATAGAAAATTGTGTTAAGAATTACCTTACCATTTGTATTCAGTTGGACTATATAACCCGCAAAAGTAATAATTATATAATGAGACATTGAATTGCATGAAGTTAAGGGATACATGATATTATATATCAATTGTATGTATACATACCTCAAAAAAAATAAGCTGTGATCCTGGTATATTTCAATGAAATATATGTGAGATGAGAAATCCCTTAACATATGTCAGAAAGCCTTCAATACATGTATTTAATGACCAGTATAATAGAATAATATTTATTAATTACATAATTTAGAACCTATTAAACATATATTTTATTAACTTGGATTTCATTATGTTCATATATGATTATATTTATTGATTATAATGTTTAATATTGTTGTTAAATGTGTGTTTATTTTTGTAGTTTTCTTTATTGGTTCGCTTGTATACAATTATGGAAGTCCTTGTAAAATGATAATAATCACCCATAATTGAAATTATATGTTATTAATAAATTAAAATATTTTTAAATGGTCTAATATATCATTTGGTTATATTTTATGAGGATAATTTATTAGATAAGATGTTAAATAATATGATTTAATTAATTTTTTATGTTTTTACAACCATCATGAATTATAATAATTTTATTTAAATTTATGATTATATACAAGATCCACAATAATAAATAAGTTTTTATATATATTTCATAATATTTTTTATGATTAATAATTTTTAGTGAGCATACATGATGGGGGTAATAAAAATGAAAGCTCTTCACCCATCAAAGTGGACAATAAACATCTTAAGGATGACGTTTTCATTTTTAGAATAAAAATAGAAGAGAAAAGAATTGATGATAGATATTTCATTAACATAATAAAAACATAGAATATATATGATTCTAAATTTATCATTTTATTTTTTAATGTTGTAGTGAGGATAGGATAATAATAGAAATGTAATTATAAGAAAATGAATGAGTGTTTTACCACTTCAGTGTCGTCTCATTAAGAACCTCCTTAAGGAAAGTAGAAATGGTCTTTCAGGGAAACCAGTATAACAGAAATGTGGGATTATTCATTGAAGATTAATGGGGTATAATATAAGAAATACACAAGGATTATATGGTGTGAGAAGATGTGGTAGTGAGGGGTGGTATTTTATTGGAAGGGTGGGGTGTTTTTTTTGATTATTTTATTCATTTTATTATTTTTTTTTCAAAACTATAAACAGTGTTGATTATTATGACTAAGTACAATATCTAGTGCACCTTATTTTTATCTAATGGGTTATTACATCATCTATGACTCAAAAAGTCATATATTTAGCATAAAATTTTAAATACCAAAAATTACTACATTCAATTATTCCCCAAAAAAATCATCTGTTTTTAAAAAATCCCAAAAAATTACCCTATTTTTTTTTATTTTTATATTTAATAAATGAAATAAATTTTATGAAAATAATTTTCCATATATAAGGAGTTTTATTTTTAATTAAATTCATCATTTATTCTAGAAACATAAATTTAAAATTTATAACAGATTTTAGGACACTTTGGAAAATTAATAAAATGTATCATAAAATTATCTTATAATCACAATACTACAAAATATTAATTTCTGTATATATTTTATATTGATAAATTGTATTTTAAATCATTACATAAATTATAAAGCTCTAAATAACATTTTTTGTTTCAGTGAAATAAATATTCATAATTTATCATATTAAAAATATTTATTTACTTATCCCATGATATAAATATATTATATTTTCATTTATAGGATACATGAATTTTATTTATACTTTCATAGGTAAGGTTACAACTCTATTATCCAGATTAAAAATCCTATTAGTCACATTATTATTCTTAATATAAACATTAATATTTTAACTTTCATGTTAATATTTAATAGTACATCACTAGTTGTTTATTCTTGGTGTTTTGTGAAACCTAAGATGTCAAATGATTCGAATTTATTTAAGAATATACATATACTAAAATATTGGGGTTTTATATTCATTCATCCTTCAAAAATATTCATCAGGAAAATTTTAAAATTACAATACAAAATTTATGGTTTATACATGAAATTACCCATTCTTGGAAACCCACATCAGAAATTGGGTCAACGAAATGCATTGAAATAAAGCGTAAATATAAAATGTGGAGGTCACAAAAAAACATGGATTTTTAATCGGATAACATTAGTTTAATGTAAAATTATGGGCATGGATGAAATATATAACTATCATTTTCTGATAGAGAGTGAAAAAGAATATGATAATTATAAACATAACATTAAATAATCATAAATATCTGATTGGTTAAATGAATATTGATTTCCTAGAAACAAAAGAAATTAAAGAAGATATTTTTTTTATAAAATTCATTAACATGATTTTTGGGTCTCTTTTTCTATACCGAGAAAAACATAAGAATATAAACATAATTTATTACTTTCCATGTCCTAATATCATCCTTTGGTAGTTCATTGATTCATCAATACTTCATTTATTAAATATAGAGATGTATATTCATGAAATTTGTTATTATTAGGGAAATTTTATGAATCCTTTGATCCACAAGTAATTCTGTCAGCCATTTAATGTTTGAAAAAAACTAAAATTTATATCATAGGTTATCCAATATGATAAATCTTGCATTAATATTAATCATTAAGAACCTTATTTCATTTAGTCATTAGTTAAACTTAATACTCATCTAAAATATGCCTATTGAAATTTGAAGACCAAAAATATGGAGTTAAGGTTACTAAATTTACAAATTCTACATATCATGATATTTCACCAAATGAGGTTGCTCTTATTGTCCCATATAAAAATTTGAATACCTTATTACCCATTAAAACTATACGAAAGTTAACTTCTTCCCAGAATAAAATCTCATGTTTTTTGAATATATTCACTAAATAAAAAAAATCCAATAATACCATTATAACATAAACCACCTTCATGGTCACCAATAATATCCCATAGAAATATATTTAGTATTATATAATCATGAATAACATTTTTAGGGGTATATATCCCAATTCATCTATTTTAATATGATTGACCAGAAACATAATTAATTCTAATTATTGCATGTTCTATTAATCAAATGCTTCAAATTACTTAAATAATGTCTATTATAGTATGGTCCTTATAAATCTCATGATTCTCCTAACCAAGTCATTATTCTAAAATAATATAATCCTTCAATTGGATCACATGAATATTAAACATTCCACCTAATTAATGGTAATAGCATATGTTTTACAATGATTCATTATCCTATATTGGGGTATATTACTTTGATTCTTGAGTCATTGATTTTCATTGTGTCCAATCAAATTTCAGTTAAAATATTGTATATTGGAAACCATTTTCCAAACCATTAAATCACATGTACATTATCCTTTCTTTCCGCACCTATATAAAACTCCCATTACTTTTAAGCAACTACTATGAGGTTTTTTCCATAATTATTATAAGTAGTAATATACTTCTATCTCTTCATTCCATTCTCCATCAATTTCCTAGTTGCACTTGTGTTATCGTGCTTCCTTCCAAAACCATAATTGATAGAGAATTATCTCTTTGTCGTGTCAATACCTGATACTATATCCTAATATGATTGGGATGTTTTATATTGTTATCCCCATGAAATGTTATCTTAACACCATAAAACATTTGACCATTCTTAATCATGAGATCATTTTCATTGGTAAGGTTATCATTCCTTCTATGTGGTGCCATTTCTAAAGTATGACAAGAACTAGATTAGATCATATAGTTATTAAAACTATTCTATAATCCAAAAACTAATGAAATACATAACATAAATTGAAAACATTATGTGTTTCTAATATCATTAACATAGTTTTCTTCATATTTTCTTTATATATATATCCTCAAATCCTATCATAGGGTTATGTTCCCTAATCATGGATTTACTAAATATAGTTCAAAACAATTATACTAAACCTACTCTCATTACAATTATAACTCCCCAGACCCATGTTTCCATAATTCAAGGGTTATTTTGCTATAATTTTATAGATACAAGAGATATCATCCCCATAGATTGATCAATTTAGTAGCCTTGAAGAACAAGACATATACATGTCCCCCTCATTAAATTTCTAATTAAACATAATACATAACAAAGGAAAATAAACTACTTACATAACACATATTAATATATTTAATCTTCATAACCTATGGAAAAGACAAATAAATGGGTGAGAATAGATGTTTAGTAAGTATAAGAATAAATTTGAAGAAATCATAAATAGACATTAACAATAAGGTATGATGAATTACTAAAAACACATTCCATTAGAACATAATATTGATCATAATATTGATGGAATGAAATATATTCAAGAAAATTCAAATAAATAATCACATGAGAATGAAACACAACCATGGATATTATAGTAGTAAAATAATAATATAGGTTATCAACAAAAAAATCATAATGTGTGAATTTATAATGATAGACAAATATAAATACCAGCAAGGCAATAACCAAGAAGTCTACATAAATTGGTAAGGCATACAGTAAAACTAGATCGAGTTTTCATCATGATACGTACTAATGCATCGAAGGGGTATAGCGAATCATGCCCAAAATATTTTATGTACAATTCATTCCCCATATGAAAGTGGAGAAACATAATATCCTTGTAAATTAATAATCACACTGGTATATGAAATGTAAATTATTTCCCTAATCACTAAATATAATCACAATATATCAATAGTAATAGGATGAAATGAAATAAAAATAGTACATTACCATGTAAAAATGATAAACAATCATTCAATAAAACATGGTATATGGTATAATACACTATCTAACTCAATTAATCATAATTTCCATCTATGAGTGTTGACATGGATAAATATTATCTAATAAAATAATAACAAAATTCTAATAGAAATACCACTTTTACATTAATATCAATTATTTTAAAAGATGAGAATTTATTATTTAAATAGCTTATTCTGAAAAGGAAATTGTAAAATTCTAATGGATTACTAGAGGAATAATGGCATAATTAATGAGTGAAAATAAGATCATTTAATATATATTTAAAGAACAAATTTCTCTTAAATATCAAAATAATGAATCTTTGTAAATAGTATTTTTAAAATAAATATTGATAATTATACAAATTAAATAATTTTGTGTATTATGTTTAAATTAATATAAACGATGTCAAAATAAAACATAATATTTAGAAGAGTCATTTTATGTATAATCATTTTCTAACATAACCAATGGAGTATAAGTTTAACCCAAAGAATATAAAATTTGGTTTAGAATTATCTTACCACTTTGTAATCAGTTGAACTGTATACCCCATAAAATTAATATTTATAAAATAAAAATTGAATAACATCAATATATTGGGACCAATAATATGATATATCAAAGTAAAGTATAAATAAAACACACACAAGAAATAATTGGTGGGTTATTTATATCTCACAGAAATAAAACTAAGATGAGAAAGACTTGACCATATGAATGAATGTGTTTTGAAAATGTACTTAATGGTTTGGATAATTGAATTAGATTAATTAATTACTTAAATAATAACCTATGAAACATATATCTAAATTAGTAGAATTTTATTAGGTTTAATTATTTCCTTTTTGATAGATTTTAATTATTCATTTTGTTGTTCAGAGTGCATTTGTTTTCTTGGTTTTCATGATTGGTTGGCTTGTATAAATAATTGATGTTTTTGTTAAAAGATAAGAAAACTAAATAATTGAAAATATATGGTTTATATGAACATCCAAAATTTATATTTTTATTATATATCTGTTTATATATAGTATGAGGATTATTTTTTTGATAACATGTTAATGGAAAAGATTTAAATTATTTTTATGGTTTTTAAGACCATCAAGAATTAGTATTGTTTTATTTTCGATTATAATTCTATATTTGTTATAAATAATTTTATAGTTTTCAAAACACATTAAATAATATTTATTTACCATTAAAATGGTTTTAGGATCAGGCTTGAAGTGGGGTAATGAAAAATGAAAACTCATCGTCCAAAAAAGGCGACAAGATGACACATCACATGCAATGTTGGAATTTTTAAAATTAAAAGACAAGAGAATCGAATTTACAAAAGATATTATTGTAATATAATATAATTAATATATATATATATATATATATCTAATACTGGATTTTTCATGATATTTTTAAAATGTATGAGATGAGAAGATAAAAAAATTAAAAGGAATAGAAGGAGAGTTTTACCTCTTCTGTGTTTTCTCAATGAGAACCTCCTTAAGGAATGTGAAAGTTGTCTTTTGGTGATAATAGTAAGTACATAAGGTGTGTAATAGGATTAGTAGAGTAATTGGGAAAATATAATATTTCTTCAAGTCATAGAATTAGTGAGTCAATGTGTTGGTGGGGTGGTATTTACAGTGGAGGAGAGGGGTGTTTTTGGATTTATATATTAATTTTTATATAATTTTGGCTCCATACTATCAATAGTTTTGATTAATGTCACTATATAATGTAAATGGTGAATATGGTTAGAAATATTGGTTTGTAACGTTATCCATTAATCAAAATTTCATATTTTCCCTTTAAATATTAAATACCACAAATTACTATATTTCACTGTTTAGGAAAACATGTACATTGTTAGAAAAATACCTTAAAATCACCCTTACCATTTTTCAATGTGTAAATTTTATAAATGAAATACATATAATGAAATTATTATTCTTAATTTTTTAAATTTGATCTTCAATTAAAATCAATATCTATTTGAAAAATAACCATATTTATGATATAACTCATATAATAAAACATTGAAAATATATTTAAGCTATCATAAAATTGTTAAATATTCATAAGAAAACTAAATATTAATTCATAAATATATTTTAGGACAAATAAATACCCATTTTAAATCATCACATAAATTATAAAATTTTAATTAAACATTTAAAATTTACAAAAAGTACCAATACAAAATTTATCATTTTTAAAACATATACATTGTTATTCTATTATAAAAATATATTATAAAATAATTTTTAATATACCTAGATTTTATTTATACATTCATAAGTTGGATTACCAATTTATTGGACAAATTACTATTCCTACCCGTTTCATTACTATTATAATAGGTCACAATACTATTTCAATTTTCATGTCAATATTTAATAGTATTTCATTGTTTCTATTATTTTAGCCTTATGTGAAACATAATATAATGAATTTATTGAATTTATTTAAGAAGATACATACCATAAAATACTTTGGGGTTATGAATTTATATGTGTAACTATATTTCCATTTTACAAATGGGTATTACATTCATATCCACTTTCAAATGAATATATTTCACAATGATTATCACATGAAACTAAAAAATAAGAATCATTGACTGTATTTATGTAGTCAAGGATTTTTTAATAGAAATATTTTTTACACCTGATAACATATTTTTAGAGTTATTAGAAACAATTTCACTACTTAAAGATTAAGGTCTAGTTACATAAAATGGTGAGACAACAATATTAAAATATTCCTTATATATCAACATGTGCTGATGATTTTGAGGTTTTTTGATTTGGCTAAGTACCTGTACTTACCCATAAAACTATCCTTTATGAGGGAACTAATGGGATTATCTTTTCCATAAGAATCCTTTTATGAGGGACTGAACCCTTTACACATCCAATTTTCTCTAATTTTTGGGAGTATTTTTTTATTACCCATGTGAACTAAACATTTTGTAAATCATTGTTCTTTTACTTCTTCACATGTTATCTTATCAACCCCCACAAGAAAAGTGGAAAAATATCTACTCACCCAATCTATACACAACAACCCTTGTTGTCAACAAAGTTTTCATGGAATGATCTAATAGCCAAATGTGAAATCCTAGGACAATGTCATCTTCTTTCATGTGCCATCACTCCAAGATCTACACCATATCTCAACAGTATGTGTTCTTGTATTGGCCCAGACATCCCTGGTCCAATAATTTTTCAAAATCCAGTTTTTGAGGTTTTCATATAGGGAATGGTAGCTCATTAAAAAAGTTTACCAAAATTAAAATTTTAATGTGTGAGTCACATAGACAGCGCAACATTGGTAGGTTGTTATTAGTAGATACGTGACTTTGAATCAGGGCATCAGTGACATAGAGAATCCATGAACCAAGTCATTGGTAAGTTGATGTGTCTATAGGACTGGTATCGTTGAGTCACTTTGGTGAGTCGTGTCAGTGTTTCAGGAGTTGGTAACTTGTGTTAGTGTCTCATATCGGGGATTCATGTCAGTGACTTTCATCGGTGAGTCGGGATTTGGTGACTCACTATCGGTGACTCATGTTTGTGACTCTCCCATCAGATAGTCATTTATTGTTATCTACATTTTTTTTAGTTTTTACCTTGGATTTTTGCATTGAAATTAAATGAGTTAAGTGACATTGTTAATGTATTATTGGGACATTTGAAATGGTATTTATTTTTTAAAAACCTGCAGATTCCATTGACTCCTAAAGTACATGATCTGGGACATGATCCAAATTTAATGCCCATTTAATAAATTTCCCCATATATTTTGGATCAATCCTGTCTAAATATGAATTTTCAATTCCTTCGAACCATTATTCTTTATCATAGTGTTCTGAGAACCTTTCTACCCCGTGGAGTCATGTGCATGTTTTGTAGCAGTTTTTTTGGTTTTCCACCAGAAACATTCCTACTGCTTGAGCAACCCCATGTTTTGGCACAAGGAGGAATTAATGATCATATATTATTCAATATAGGGATTTATTCATCTATATTTCTTTTGGGAATCATGCATGGTGGGTGTACTTATCTTCCCATGTGAGTACAGTTGAAACCAATTTAATGAAGATAATAATGAGTAATAAACGAGAGGTTTGGAGTAAGATGACGATGATCACATTGTTTTATATGTTATCCTTAATCCATGTTGTGAATTGTATGGGATGTATTCTTTTGAAAATCATAGTCGTTGGCGGTCACTGTTGGTGCACCTATATGATTTTCAAATCAATGATGTATGAAGTGGAATATGTTTAATTATGTATACTCATTTTAAAAAAATAATTCCTCAACATGGAACTTTTTTTAAGATAACCCCTATTTTATCAAGTGGAATTAAAGAATGAGTGATACTGATCCTGTAGATACCTTGCCTTGTTGGTGTGGTTCTGTTTTGCCTCGGGTCTATGTTGTGCATGTGACGCTACAGATGTTGGTGTGGTTGTGAATATGGGGTGGTACATTTTTTGTAACAGTATCTTAGATTGAATTATTTATTTATTTTGGAATGGATGAAATTGTTATGAAGTGGGACATCATCTAGGAAACGTTTCTGTTGGGACAGTGGGGTTGCAGGATTGGGTTACGTCATGTTCTTATTTATGGGTGTGTTTTTTTTGGTGTTGTTATACAATGGGGATGATGATTGGGGTTCTGATTAGATGTTTTTTGGGGTTTACTTTCTATGAAGAAGGACATGGAGGAATGACATTGATGAATGATGATGGTAGTGGTTGAAATAGTGTTCCAAATATAGAAGGGTACATTGGGACTGAATGTTGGGATAATTTTGTTTTGATAAGTGTGGTTCTTCTCATGAAGTGTGGCTACCAAGGATGGTTCTGGTGGGATGATTTTGAATAAGGATGTTGTCAACATGCAAGTTCTGTAGGACTGGAGTTTTCGGAACTTCGAGAAGTGGTATGTGGTGCAGGGTACCCAAATATTGATGTTCTTCCTACATTACATTACATGACTTGTGTTATTGGGTGAGTATTCCTTGGTGAGGATGTGGTGGATAATATATTGTGTTATGTGTTTTTGAGTTTTTGTTGTCTTCTTAACACGAGAATTAATTTTCTTCACCCACTTGTGTATGAGGGACGTTGGTTTTCATACTAAGAATACATATATGCTAAACTTATGTATATAAAAATTATTTTAGGTTTCCTAGGAAATTACACATACCATGATGGACCATACTATTCTGGATGTTAGGGATGGTTGTTGTTTCCCTACATAGTTTTATGTTTGGAACTTTCATCGGAACATTCTTTTTATTTCCATCCATTTACATTAAGCATGCATGTTGGATAGATTTTGGTTTCTTTATATATATTCCTCATAGAGTTTACTATAAAAAGGTTAATTCATCCCATTCTTTTGATATTTATATACCCTTGGTGCTGGTCACCACCCCAATTCCAATTGGAGGTAGGATTCAAGGGTTATTATTTCTTCTTCATCTTGAGGAAGGAAGGTCTCAACATCTTATTATCCATTCACTTTTCTTGAAGAAGTTGGGTCCAAATATAATGGTATCAGATGTGATGGTTGAGATATTGGATGGATTTTGGAGTTAGGAATAATAAGGATTTCAAGGGATGGTAGGGAAACAATGTTAGGTGATCTTGTTGCCTGCCATTGGTCAGGGAAGCCCAGCATAGACATGGGATTTTTGGGGCTACCCATGGTCTGATGTAAAGACTCTGAGCTTACCGAATGACCAAGTGAGGATACATCATTGGTAGAGAAGAGGCCATAATAAAGGTACATGCATCATGATGACTTGTTTTCCTGATTATTTTTGGTGTTTTCGAGAAATTAAAATAAACAATGGGTTAAAATGAATCCAAAATAAATTCCATACAACTCATGTTTAGGAATTAATTGTTTACCTTTTTGTAAGGGAAATATGTCCTCATGAACGAGTGTCTTATATAGTGTAAACCTAATAGGCCAATCCCACTAATCGACACTGGGTTGATCCAAAGGAGGTGAAAATCCAATGGTAGAAGACCCATCATGATTTCTAGTGACATATTCTGGGAATGTACAAAGTTAGTGTCATGGATGTAGATATGGAGGGATGGGTTGATGAGCTTGTGATCACTTTCATCTATATTCAGGATGTGTTGGAGTACATGTATAAGGACCTATACTTAAACATTAGTTATTATTGAATTAAATGAATCATTCACATTGAGGATCGTTTCATGTTTAGAGTATTAGAGAATTAGGACATAACTATTACATCTTAAATATTACAAAGTAGATGCATCTACTCAGCTTCCATTTTTTTCACACAAAAAAACTCTTGAACAAAAGAGACATGTCTAGTTCCTTGTTTTAGACAGCCTGACATTTCCTTGATCCCATCCTTGACCCTATTCAACATTATGTCCTGTGAAAACATTTTAAAAACTTGGGATGGGAATAAAAATCTCAGTAAGGGTTATAATAGTACGAAAAGAAAACATCAGTCCATGTATACATAAGAATCAATAAAATCATACTTTACTCATAAAACATATGAAATTTAACATACCTCAAGAAATCATATGATTTATGAATAACTCATAGAAATCATAAGACATAAAGGTAACTTGAGGCATTCATAACATTGTTACGTAGGGAGTAACCCTCATGGTTACGTTTGGAATACCCATCATAGTATATTCCCTAAATCTCTTCAGAGAAACCTTAACGTTTAACCCCTTCGCGTTACGCAATTCATTGGAGAGCTATCACGAGCTCACCCACCCATAGTTTATCACGGATCCACCAATCTTCATAAACAATGCCCAAGAACCATGACATAACCATAACACATAACATAAGCATGAAGGAAAGATAAAATTCCCATATTGCAATAATAATATAATATTTTAGGATATTGAAATAATGAATCCATTCTATAAACAATTTTTAAAACCATTTAAAACATTTAAAGAGATTTTTGAATCAAAGTGTCCCATACCACTTTGAAGATTTTAACTTTTTAAACCATTAATATCCATATAAATAAATCCTTAAAACCCATTTTTAAAACATGGATATTAAATAGAAATATTTATAAGAATAAATCATTAAAACATTTAAAACGATATTTTAGTCAAAGGGTTTTTATCAAAATGAGAGACACTTGAATACAATAATTGAGGAAAAAAATTTAATCAAAACATTATAATATCATGATAATAAAGGTATTAATGATATAATATTCCAAAAAACAATATATACACTATATAAGAGTGAACTTTTTCCTAACAACAATGAAGATTCAATAGAATTGTAAAATGAGATGAAATCCATTATAAAGAAGGTATCCTTAAATTAAGGATAAATAAATCTCATAATTATGTTTGACAAATATAAATACACCCAATATAAGTTGATATTAAGTGTAAAATAATCAAAGGTAATTCACACAAATTCAATGGATAACATATTCAATAACTACAAGTTGAACCCAAAGAAATCGAAATTGGGTTAAGAAGTTCCCTTGGTAAAATTCGACAGCCAAACAACATCAATTTAAAATTCATAACATTAGTTGATGAGAGAGAAATTGGTATCTCATAACTTGGACATAATATTTAAATCAATAAGGATATATAAGAACATATCTTAACATAAAAAGATGTAAATTAAAAGACATAACAAAATAAGTCTTTTTAAAAGAGGAGTGTGAAAGGTTCCCTTACCGATTTGGGCAACATTCAAAATGTACACCCCTTGAAAGAAGGGTCATACAATGAAAATTTAACTACCCATAAATGAGATTATATTATACAAATATTAGAGTAATGGGCATTACATACACCACACAAAAGGAAATAGTGGACAATGTAGCATGAATCTCACAGGAATAAAAAGTTAGATGGAAATCCCCTTATGAAAATTTGGCAGGCTAACGACGCCACCTAAAACATCCAAAAATGGATTTTTGAGATCAAATAGGGTCTCTAATAATATTAACATAAAAATTACAGAATGATGAAAATTAAAGAACATCCCCAAACATATGAAATATGAGATTAAAAGAAATGACACAAAAGAGAGTACTTAAAAAGAAAGAGAGAGGTGGGATCCCTTACATCAAGTCTGAATTGTCTTGTTCGTTGATTTATATTATTGAATAATAATCTTTGGTCAATTTATAATTTCTTAAGTTCCTCCTTTAAAGAATATTATTCAGTTCATATCACATATTATAATGTTATAATAATTGGTTAATAATGTGAGTTCATATCAGATGTTTTTGTCGATGTTTGGTACATGAGTCAAAAATGAACTTGTTTGAAAATGATTGTCCATGTAGTTATAATTAAATCATCTAAAGAATAGTATTAATGATTTAAAAATCATATATATCCAGTAAATATTAATTTTATATTATTCCATAACATTTGGAGAAAAAAAAAGAAATGAAATTCACAGTTCATGGAGACGGTAGGCCGTATGTACGCATGAATGCTACTTTTATTTATTTGACATATTAATGGAATTAAAAATAATTTAGATATATATATATATTGTAATTCCAGTATAATATATATGTTTTATAGGTCACATAAGTTCATTAATTTCATTCTTTATACATTCCGCGTATTTCATGAATGAGTCACATCACTTGAGGGGGCGGTAGTCCACACGTCCTCTTATTAAATTATCACATTTTCACAAAATGCAAAGCATAAAGGTATGTTTTAAATATAAAATACAAAAGCATATGGAAAATAGAAATAGCTTATATATCATATATAAAATACAGTGACATCATAATGGCCACCATGAAAGGTGTTAAGATAAGATTGAACAATCATCGTTTCGTGAGGTAGTAATTCACCATCCACAGAAACCGTATTTTCTTTAACCATTAGATGGAGGTGTGTGTAAGTGTAGCTCAAATCCATCACATAACAACATACTAGTATATTGAAGATACTAGTTTTGTTACAAAATAAAGGAATAAAAATATTTTAGGGTTTTGGAGAAAAATAATAAAATAAAAGAACACAAGTGAAGACATTACCTTTAAATCGGGTAACTCATCTTGTTTTGAACCAAAACTGTTTCTTGAAGAGAATTCTACCAAAGGTAAGGCTTCAATGATTAAGATAGGGATGTGGATAAATTAAATGGGCAGGGTATGGCTGAGACAAAGGATTGAGAGGTGTGGGAAGGTGGTAGAGGTGGGGGCCTTTAATAAGAGAAGAGGAGGGGCACACTTGGAAAGATATAAAATATTATTTTATTATAAAATGATTTCCGGATTTTAAAGGTCCCAAGAGGAATTATTTCAAGGATAAGGTGATAAGGTTTATAAATCCACCCATCCAATAGGTTTTTGACAAGTGTAAGACTTATATTTCACCCAATCTTCTCATTTTATTTAAATCATTCATTTATGATGTAATCACTGCATCATCACAGTGTCATAAATAAAATAATTTATTTAATCTCTATAAATTATAAAACAACTATCATGATGTAGTAAATCCTTTTATCTTTCCAATTACTATTTATAGTCTAAGATATCGTTTATGTAGAGAAATGTAAAATTATTTTACTTAGGTGTTACATACTTTGGTTACATTTTCCTTTCTTTAAAAAAATATGATAAAAGGTCACTATAACAATAATGTGATTCCATGGGGTCCCTTGGTTGGCACAAGGAATCCCATGGTCGGCCATGACACCACCAATAGCATTAGGACACATTTTGGGGTCATTTTATATTTTTATGATATTATTTTCTATCCCTTAATTACCCGATTACTAATTAAACACGATAATTAAAGATAATTACCGTCGTTACTATTCATAATTTCCAAATATGAAAGATTGTTAATTAAATAATTTGTAACTTATGATTCCAAATATGGAATCAATTTCATCAAATTAAAAACACGTAAATTTTAGAAATTAATTTAAATAGAAATCTCGTTGTGAAAACAAAAGACGGGTATTTAAGATGTAAAATTTATCAACAGATTGACTTTTTTTTACATCCAATTGAAAAGTGAAATTACTTCCAACGAACAAAATTGTATTAAGTGATAAAAAAATAATTAAATTATATCTTAGAAACAATTAAAATGACAATATAAATATATAAATAAATTGGATGAAAAGGTAGTTTTGAATTAAAAGCACTATTTTTCATTATTCATTAAAAAAAGCATTATCAGAAAAATACAAAAAATTAACCCTAAGCTATATTTTATATTTCAAATTCAGAAATGATGTCCATTTTACCAAATTCAAAACATAGAAGTTTCATTAATAAATCATATAGTTAATCCCCACTGTCAAAACAAATAGCGGGTTTTTTGGAAGCAATATCTATGAAAAGTTTTGCACTTGTTTATGTCCAATTTCAAAGTGAAATTAATTATAATTAACACCATTGAATTAAATTGATAAATTATATTATAATGAAACTTTAAAACCAATTTAAAAGATAATCTAACCATATATTTAAATTACATGAAAAAACAGTTTTGATGTAAAATGCAATATTTTTCAGTATTCATTAAAAAGAATGAACATTGTCAGAAACATACAAAAATTTAACCAAAGTAAATTTCAATATCCCAATAATAATGAATAAGTTTAATTTGACAAATAGAGATTATAAAATTTTCAAAAGTAATATTTTAAAAAGGTTCTCCATCAAAAGGCGGTAAAACAGTCTTTTAAAAATATTAGAGTATTTATTCTTAAAATTGGATTAATTTGGAATTTAAGCCTCTAACATTTATTAGATAAATGTAAAAATATTTGACAAACATATGGAATCATTTTGTAGTTATTTATGTTAATTACCTCCATTACAATGTCTATGCGTTAAATATTATAATATTATTATATTATTAGTGTGAAACGTAAGATTTCAAAGAAACTCATTGTTGCGTATTGGGTACACCATCGAGCATAAAATACCCTTTAATGTAGTATTAAAATTTTATTCACAAATAGTGATAAACATTAGAATGTAATATTATTTATTTACTTGGGATGTTATATCCTTCCCCCCTTTTTGGAATTGCGTCCTCGTAATTTTAAAATTGGGCTTGGAATCTTTATTGAAAGTCCCACATTAGAATAAGAGTCAGTAAAACTATCACTTTAAATGAAAGGGAGAGAAGTAAAAAGGTCACTCGAGTTAACCCATACTAGGATTCCATGTATGAAAATATGAATATGGACGATAAAACAAAGGGTCATGTTCTGATTGAGAGTGATAGTAAAAATGTCTAGGAGAAAGTTAACCACAATAAAATCACAAACTTGTGATGGGTTAAACGATATTTGATTCCCCAGTAGGAAAAGTTAACAGACAACATTTTTTTTAAGTTACTCTTCATTGAGGAATTAATTTTTGAGATTAACTAAATCATAATGAAACATACTTACTTTTCACGTAGACTTTCATCTTTTACTAGATTCCTTAATCAAACTCATATTTTCTCCAAAAGATGAGTATTTAGGAAGACTTGTTCGCATTAAGAGTACTATAATAAACTTCTTGAGAATCACCTAATCCACAAAAGAGAAATATATATTTCCCATGTCATTAGATCTCAACCAAAACCAAACCAAAAAGTTTAGTTCGAGATCAGATAATACCCAAAAAGGATATTTTTTTTACAAAAAGAAAAACTACCCTTAATCTCCAAAATTTGTCAAACAAAACCCAAAGTTCAGCAAAGACCATTCAATAAACATCTATCCATAAAATTCTTTAAAAAAAACCTAACTAAGATTGAAACCCAAATATTTGAATGATTTAATCACATAATCTCTGAAGGTACAAATTAACATTTATCTCCAAATAACATCAGTTTCTCTTAAAGTCTCATACTGAAAAGTAATTAACCTAATCACATATCCTCCATGATAGGTTAATAATTTCCATAGATAACCCAAAATCAACTTACTCTTGATTCATAAAATCATCTAACTAAAAAAATTATTCAAACTAACCAGGGAATTAACATAGTCCAATGGCAGGCAATAAATACCAGTCGCACTTTGGTTGTGGGTTCGATTCCCGCAGCTTTGTCTGACGTGACGGGTTGTCACACGGTCTGCATGTTGTCCTTTTTCTAAAACTATATAATTCTTAAAACATTTCCCAAAACGAGATAAAATCTTCAAAAATAACCATTACATAATTTAACATCATGTTTATCTCATGTCGTTCATATTCCATCATAACGTATATTAATCCATAATTAACTCAAAAGTAAGGATCATATAAACCCAAATGGTTACCTTTATAATTATTACCTGAACTTCCATGTCGAGTTGGTTCTCTCGTACATGATGCATTAGAGAACTCACCAAGGTTTAAGTGATTTATCATGAAACCTGATAGTTGGTTTAGAATATCCACAATATTTCTCATTAAATCCACCATTTCATCCAGTCTCATAATCAGAGAACCACAACAGTTTCCTTCAAACCCATTGTCACATTAGTGCCTTCTAGATCCATCTATTTACTAAAACAAAAAATTTCAGTATGATTATATCAAAAAAATCATTATGTACTAAAGAGGAAGATAAACACTAAGATATAATTATCCAAGTTATCTCAAACTCATTCCGACCTTCAAATATAACATTGACTCTATCTAGTATAATAACCATTGTGGTTATACACAACTTGTCACTTAACACTCTAACCTCTAAAGTTATCTAAACCATCCTCTGATACCAACAATAAGGACATGGCCTTAAACATTACTTATTATTGAATTAAATGAATAATTCACATTGAGGATCTTTTCATGTTTAGAGTTTTAGAGAAATAGGACATAACTATTACATCTCAATGATTAAAAAGTAGATGCCTCTACTCAGCTTCCATTTTTTTCACAAAAAAAACTCTTGAACAAAAGAGTCATGTCTAGTTCCTTATTTTAGACAGCCTGGCATTTACTTGATCCCATCCTTGACCCTATTCAACTTTATGTCCTGTGAAAACATTTCAAAAACTTGGGATGAGCATAAAAAGCTCAGTAAGGGTTATAATAGTACGAAAAGAAAACATCAGTCCATGTATATATAAGAATCAATGAAATCATACTTTACACATAAAACATAAGCAATTTAACAAACCTCATGAAATCATAAGATTTATGAATAACTCATAAATATAATATGACATAAAGGTAACTGGAGGCATTCATAACATTCTTACATAGGGAGTAACCCTCATGGTTACTTTTGGAATACGCATCACATTATATTCCCTAAATCTCTTCGGAGAAACCTTAACGTTTAACCCCTTCATGTTACCCAATGCATTGGAGAGCTATCACGGGCTCACCCGGCCTTAGTTTATCACAGAACCACCAGTCTTCATAAAAAATTCCCAAGAAGAATAACATAATAATAGTACATAACTTAAGAATGATGGAAAGATAACATTCCCATATTGGAATAACAATATAACATTTTAAGATATTGAAATAATGAATCCATTCTAAAAAACATTTTTGAAACAATTTACAACATTTAAAGAGATTTTTGAATCAAAGTGTCCCATACCACTTTGAAGATTTTATCATTTTAAACCATTAATATCCATTTAAATAAATACATAAAAACCATTTTGAAAAAATGAATATTAAATAGAAATATTTATAAGAATAAATCATTAAAACATTTAAAATGAAATTTTAGTTAAAGGGTTTTTATCAAAATGAGAGACACTTGAATACAATAATTGAGGAATAACATTTAATCAGAAGTTTATAATATCATGAGAATAAAGGGATTCATGATTTAATATTCCAAAGATAAGTATATTCATCATATAAGAGTGAACTGTTACATAACAACAATGAAGTTTCAATAGAATTGTAAAATGAGATGAAATCCATTATCAAGAAGGTATCCTTAAATTAAGGATAAATGAATCTCATAATCATGTTTGACAAATATAAATACACCCAATATAAGTGGATATTAAGTGTAAAATAATCAAAGGCAATTAAAACATATTCATAGGATAACATATTCAATTACTACATGTTGAACCCAAAGAAATCGAAATTGGGTTAAGAAGTTCCCTTGGTAGAATTCGACAGCCTAACGACATCACATTAAAATTCATAACATTAGTTGATGAGAGAGAAAATGGTATCTCATCACTTGAAAATAGTATTTACATCAATAAGGATATATAATAACATATCCCAACATAAAAAGATGTAAATTAAAAGACATAACAAAATAAGTCTTTTTAAAAAAGGTGTGTGAAAGGTTCCCTTACTGATTTGGGAAACATTCGAAATGTACACCCCATGAAAGAAGGGTCATAAAATGGAGATGTAAATACAAATAAATGAGATTATATTATAAAAATATTAAAATAATGGTCATTACATACACCACACAAAAGGAAATAGTGTCCAATGTAGCATGAATCTCACAGGAATAAAAAGTGAGATGGAAATCCCCTTTTTAAAATTCGGCAGCCAAATGGCGCCAATTAACACATCCAAAAATAGGTTTATGAGATCAAATAGGGTCTCTCATAATATGAACGTAAAAATTACAGAATTATTAATATAAAATAACATCACCAAACATAATAAAGTTGATCTTAAATGAAATGACACAAAAGAGAGTACTTAAAAAGAAAGAGAGAGGTTGGATCCCTTACCTCAAGTCTGACTTGTCTTGTTCATTGCATTATATTCCTGAATAATAAAAATTGGTAAATTTATAATTTCATAATGTCATAGTATAAAGATTATTATTCAGTTAATATAACATATTATAATGTTATAATAATTGGTTAATAATGTGAGTTCATATCAGACGTTTTTGTTGATGTTTGGCACATGAGTCAAAAAATGAACTTGTTTGAAAATGATTGTCCATGTAGTTATCAGTAAATCATCTATAGAATATTATTAATGATTCAAATGTCATATATATACAGTACATATTCTTTTTATACTATTGCATAACATTTGGAGATAAAAAGAAATGAAATGCACCGTTCATGGAGACGGTAGGCCGTACGTACACATGAACGCTACTTTCATTTCTTTGACATATTAATGGAATTAAAAATAATTTAGAGATATATATATTATAATTAAAGTATAATATATATGTTTTATAGGTCACAAAAGTTCATTAATTTCATTCTTTATACATCCCATGTATTTCATGAATGAGTCACATCACTTGAAGGGGCGGTAGTCCAGACTTCCTCTTATTAAATTATCGCATTTTCACAACATGCAAAGAATAAAGGTATGTTTTAAATATAAAATACACAAGAATATGGAAAGAAAAAATACCATATATATATCATATATAAAATACAGTGACATCATAATGGAAACCATGAAAGGTGTTAAGAGAAGATTGAATAATCATCGTTTCGTGAGGTAGTAATTCACCATCCACAGAAACAGTATGTTATTTAACCATTAGACGAAGGTGTCTATAAGTGTAGCTTTAATAAATCACATAAAAATATTCTTGTATATTTAATATACTGGTGTTCTTACAAAATAAAGGAATAAAAAGAGTTTAGGGGTTTGGAGAAGCAAAATAATACAAAATAACACAAGTGAAGACATTACCTTTAAATCGGGTAACTCATCTTGGTTTGAACCAAAAGGGTTTATTGAAGACCATTATGCCAAATTGGAGGCTTCAATGATGAATATAGGGATGTGGATAGATGAAGTGGGCAGGGTTTGGCGGAGCCAAAGGCTTTAGAGGTGTGGGAAGGTGGTAGAGGTGGGGGCCTTTTATAAGAGAAGAGGAGAGGCACTCTTGGAAAGTTATAAAATATTAAATCATTATAAAATGATTTTCAGATTTTAAAGGTCCCAAAAGAATATATTTCTAGGATAAGGTGATAAGGTTTCTAAATACACCATTACAATAGGTTTTTTACAATTTTAAGACTTAGATTTCACTAAATCTTCTCATTTTATTTGAATCGTTAATTTATGATGTAATCACTACATCATCACGGTGTCATAAATAAAATAATTTATTTAATGTCTATAAATTATAAAACAAATATCATGATGTAGGAAATATTTGTAGACTTAAAATGAATATTTATAGTCTAAGAGATAGTTTATGTAGACAAAATTAAAATTGTTTTACTTAGGTGTTAGATACTTTGGTTACATTTTTGTTTCTTAAAAAAAAGATAAAAGTCACTATCACAATAAAGTGATTCAATTGGGTCCCATGGTTGGAAAAGGGAATCCCATGGTCTTCCATGACACCAAAAATAGCATTAGGACACATTTTGGGGTCATTTTATATTTTTATGATATTATTTTCTTACCCTTAATTACACGATTACTAATTAAACACGATAAATAAAGATAATTTCTGTCGTTAGTATTCATAATGTCCTTATAAAAAAGAGTCTTAATTAAATAATTTGGACCTTATGATTCCAAATATGGAATCCATTTAATCAAATTCAAATCACATAAATTTTAGTAATTTAATTAAAAGTAAATCCCGTTGTCAAAACAAAAGATAGGTTTTTAAGAAGTAAAATGTATCAAAACATTGACTTGTTTATACATCCAATTGAAAAGTGAAATTACTTCAAATGAACAAAATTGTATTAAGTGATAAATACATAATTCAATTATACTTTCAAATCAATTAAAATTACAATCTAAATATATAAATAAATTGGATGAAAAGGAATTTTTGAATTAAAAACGGTATTTTTCAGTATTCATTAAAAAAAGCATTATCAGAAATATACTGAAAATTAACTCTAAGATATATTTGATATTTCAAATTCAGAAATGATTTCCATTTTAAAAAATTCAAAACAAATAATTTTCATTAAAAAATAATATAGTTAATTCCCGCTGTCAAAACAAATACCGGGTTTTTTGGAAGCAATATCTATGAAAAGGTTGGCACTTGTTTATGTCCATTTTCAAATTGAAATTAATTCAAATGAACACCATTGAATTAAATTGTAAAAAAATATTCTAATGAAACTTTAAAACCAATTGAAAATATAATATAACCATATATTTAAATTAGATGAAAACGCAGTTTTGATGTAAAATGCAATATTTTTCATTATTCATTAAAAAGAATGAACATTGTCAGAAACATATCAAAAATTTATCCAAAGTAAATTTAAATATCCCAATAATAAAGAATAAGTTTATTTTGAAAAATAGAACTTATAAAATTTTAAAAATTTTGATTTAAAAAAGGTTCTCCATCAAAAGGCGGTAAAACAATCTTTTAAAAATATTAGAGTATTTATTCTTAAAATTGGATTCATTTGGAATTTAAGCCTCTAACATTTATTGGATAAATGTAAAAATATTTGAAAAACATATGTATTAATTTTGTAGTTATTTCTGTTCATTCCCTCCATTACAATGGCTAGGCTTAACTATTATAATATTATTATATCATTAATGTACAACGTAAGATTTCAACGAAACTCGTTGTTGCGTATTGGGTACGCCATCGAGCATAACATTCCCTTTAATGTAGTATTAACATTTTATTCACAAATATTGATAAAAATTATAATGTAATATTATTTATTTACTTGGGATGTTACATCCTTCCCCCTTTTTGGAAATTGTGTCCTCATAATTTCAAAATTGGGCTTGGAAACTTAATTGAAAGTCCCACATTGGAACAAGAGTCATTAAAACTATCACTTTAAAAGAAAGGGAGAGAAGTACAAAGGTTACCCGAGTTAACCCATACTAGGATTCCACGTATGAAAATATGGATATGGAGTATAAAACAAAGGGTCATGTTCTGATTGATAGTGATAGTAAACATTTCTATGAGAAAGTTAACCATAAGAAAATCACAAACCTGTGATGGGTTAAACGGTATTTGATTCCCCAGTAGGAAAAGTTAACAGAAAACATTTTTGTTTTAAGTTACTCTTCATTGAGGAATTTATTTTTGAGCTTAACTAAATCATAATGAAACATACTTACTTTTCACGTACACCGTCAACTTTTACTAGATTCCTTAATAAAACTCATATTTCCTCCAAAATACGAGTATTTTGGAAGACTTGTTCACATTAAGAGTACTATAATCAACTTCTTGAGAATCACCTAATCCACAAAAGAGAAATATATATTTCCCATGTTTTTAGATCTCAACCAAAACCAAAACAAAAAGTTTAGTACGAGATCAGATAATACCCAAAAAGGATATTTTGTTTACAAAAAGAAAAACTACTCCTAATCTCCAAATTTTTTCAAACAAAACCCAAAGTTCAAAAAAGACCATTCAATAAACATCTATGCATAAAATTCATCAAATTAAACCCAAATAAGATTGAAACCCAAATATTTGAAGGATTTAATCACATAGTCTCCAAATGTACAAATTAACATTTATCCCCAAATAACATCAGTTGCTCTTAAAGTCTCATACTGAAAAGTAATTAACCTAATCACATATCCTCCATGATAGTTTAATAATTTCCATAGATAACACAAAATCAACTTACTATTAATTCATAAAATCATCTAACTAAATAAAATTGTTCAAACTAACCAGGGACTTAATGTAGTACAGTGGTAGGCGATAAATACCAGTCGCACTTTGGTTGTGGGTTCGATTCCCAGAGCATTGTCTGACACGACGCGTTGTCACACGGTCTGCATGTTGTCCTTTTTCCAAAACTATATAATTCTGAAAACATTCCCCAAAATGAGATAAAATCGTAAAAAATAACCATAACATAATTTAACCTCAACTTTATCTCATGTCGTTTATATTCCAACATAACATATAGTAACCCATAATTACCTCAAAAGTAAGCATCATATAAACCCAAATGGTTACCTTTATAATTATTACCTTAACTTCCATGTCGAGTTGGTTCTCTCGTATATGATGCATTAGAGAACTCACCAAGGTTCAAGTGGTTGATCATGACACGCTATAGTTGGTTTAGAATAACCACCGGATTTTTCATTGAATCCCCCATTTCATCCAGTCTCTTTATCAGAGAACCATCACAGTTTACTTCAAACCCATTGTCACTTTGGTGCCTACTAGATCCATCTATTTACTAAAACCAGAAATGTCAGTATGAGTATATCAAAAAAATCATTATGTATTAATGAGGAATATAAACACTATGATATACTTATCCAAGTTATGTCAAACTCATTATGACCATCAAATATAACAATGAATCTATCTGATATAATAACCATTGTGGTTATACACAACTTGTCACTTAACACACTAACCTCTAAAGTTATCTAAACCATCCTCTGATACCAACTATAAGGACCTGACCTTAAACATTACTTATTATTGAATTAAATGAATAATTCACATTGAGGATATTTTCATGTTTAGAGTTTAGTAGAATTAGGCCATAACTATTACATCTCAATGATTACAAAGTAGACGCTTATACTCAGCTTGCATTTTTTTCAAAAAAATAAAAACTCTTGAACAAAAGAGTCATGTCTACTTCCTTGTTTTAGACAGCCTGACATTTCCTTGATCCCATCCTTGACCCTATTCAACTTTATGCCGTTGGAAAACATTTCAAAAACTTGGGATGAGCATAAAAAGATCATCAAGCATTATAAAAGTATGAAAAGAAAACATCAGTCCATGTATACGTAAGAATCAATGAAATCATACTTTACTCATAAAACATAAGCAACTTAACATACCTCATGAAATCATAGGATTTATGAATAACTCATAGAAATCATAAGACATAAAGGTAACATGAGGCATTCATAACATTCTTACATAGGGAGTAACCCTCATGGTTATGTTTGGAATACCCATCACAGTATATTCCCTAATTTTATTCGGTGAAACCTTAATGTTTAACCCCTTCGCGTTACCCAATGCATTGGAGAGCTATCACGGGCTCACCCGCCCTTTGTTTATCACGGAACCACCCATATTTATAAACAATTCCCAAGAACCATAACATAATCATATTACATAAATTAAGTATGACGGAAAGATAACATTCCCATATTTCAATAACAATATAACATTTTAAGATTTTAAAATAATGAATCCATTCTAAAAACCATTTTCAAAACCATTTAAAACATTTAAAGAGATTTTTGAATCAAAGTGTCCCTTACCAATTTGAAGCTTTTAACATTTTAAACCATTAATATCCATATAAATAAACCCTTAAAAACAATTTTAAAAACATGGATATTAAAGAGAAATATTTATAAGAATAAATCATTAAAACATTTTAAACGGTATTTTAGTTAAAGGGTTTTTATCAAAATGAGAGACACTTGAATATAATAATTGTGGAATAACATTTAATCAGAACATTATAATATCATGAAAATAAAGTGATTCATGATATAATATTCCAAAGGACATTTTATACACCATATAAGAGTGAACTGGTGCATAACAACAATGATGTTTCAAAAGAATTATAAAATGAGATGAAATCCATTATAAAGTAGGTATCCTTAAATTAAGGATAAATCAATCTCATAATTATGTGTGACAAATATAAATACACCCAATGTAAGTGGATATTAAGTGTAAAATAATCAAAGGTAATTTACACATATTCAAAGGATAACATATTCAATAACTACAAGTTGAACCCAAAGAAATCGAAATTGGGTTAAGATGTTCCCTTAGTAAAATTCGACAGCCTAACGACGTCACTTTGAAATTCATAACATTAGTTGATGAGATAGAAAATGTTATCTCATCCCTTGGATATAATATTTACATCAATAAGGATATATAATAACATATCCCAACATAAAAAGATGTAAATTAAAAGACATAACAAAATAAGTCTTTTTAATAGAGTGTGAAAGGTTCCCTTACCGATTTGGGTAACATTCAAAACGTACACCCCATGAAAGAAGAGTCATAGAATGAAGATGTAACTACCCATAAATGATATTATATTATACAAATATTAAAATAATGGGCATTACATACACCACACAAAAGGAAATAGTGTCCAATGTAGCATGAATCTCACAGGAATAAAAAGTGAGATGGAAATCCCCTTATGAAAATTCGGCAGCCTAACTGCGCCAATTAAAACTTCCAAAAATGGATTTATGAGATCAAATAAGGTCTTTAATAATATGAACATAAAAATTACAGAATTAGTAATATAAAAGGACACCCCCCAAACATAATAAATATGAGTTTAAAAGAAATGACACAAAACAGAGTACTTAAAAAGAAAGAGAGAGGTAGGATCCCTTACCTCAAGTCTGACTTGTCTTGTTCGTTGCATTGTATTCATTAATAATAAACATTGGTCAATTTATAATTTCATAAGGTCCTCTTTTAAAGATTATTATTCAGTTCATATCACATATTATAATGTTATAATAATTAGTTAATTATGTTAGTTCATATCAGAAGTTTTTGTTGATGTTTGGTACATGAGTCAAAAATGAACTTGTTTGAAAATGATTGTCCATGTAGTTAAAAGTAAATCATGTCCAAAATAGTATTAATGATTTAAATATTACATATATCTAGTACATATTCAATTTATACTATTCCATAACATTTGGAGATAAAAATAAATGAAATGCACCGTTCATGGAGACGGTAGGACGTACATACGCATGAACGCTACTTTCATTTCTTTGACATCTTAATGGAATTAAAAATAAGTTAAAGATATATATTTTATAATTCCAGAATAATGTATTTGTTTTATGGGTCACAAAAGTTCATTAATTTCATTCTTTATACATTCCATATATTGCATGAATGAGTCAAATCACATGAGGGGGCGGTAATCCACACTTCCTCTTATTAAATTATCGCATTTTCACAACATGACAAGAATAAAGGAATGTTTTAAGTGTAAAATACACAGGAATATGGAAAACATAAATACCACATATATCATACATAAAATACAGTGACATCATAATGGCCACCATGAAAGGTGTTAAAAGAAGATTGAACAATCATCGTTTCGTGATGTAGAAATTCGCCACCCATAGAAACAGTATGTTCTTTAACCATTAGACGAAGGTGTGTGTATGTGTAGCTCGAATACTTCACATAAAAACATCCTAGTAAATTTAAGATACTGATTTTGTTACAAAAGAATGGAATATAAAGAGTTTAGGGATTTGGAGAAACAAAATAAAACAAAAGAATACAAGTGAAGACATTACCTTTAAATCGGGTAACTCCTCTTGGTTTGAAGAAAAAAGGGTTTCTTGAAGAGAATTCTGCCAAAGTTTAGGCTTCAATGATGAAGACCGGGATGTGGAGAGATGAAATGGGCAGGGGTTGGCTGAGCCAATGGCTTGAGAGGTATGGGAAGGTGGTAGAGGTGGTGGCCTTATAAGAGAAGAGGAGGGACACTCTTGGAAAGTTTATTATAAAATGATTTTTGGATTTTAAAGGTCCAAATATAATATATTTCGAGGATAAGGTGATAAGGTTTCTAAATACACCCATAAAATTGGTTTTTTACAAGTTTAAGACTTTGATTTCACCAAATCGTCTCATTTTATTTAAATCGTTCATTTATGATGTAATCACTCCATCATCACGGTGTCATGAAGAAAATAAATAATTTAATGTCTATAAATTATAAAAAAATATCATGATGTAGGAAATATTTTAATATTTATAATGACTATTTATAGTCTAAGATATCGTTTATTTAGACAAAATTATAATTATTTTACTTAGGTGTTACATACTTTGGTTACATTTTCCTTTCTTTAAAAAAAATATTATAAAAGGTCACTATCACAATAAAGTGATTCCATGGGGTCCCATGGTCGGCACAAGACATCCCATGGTAGGCCATGACACCACTAATATCATTAGGACACATTTTGGGGTCATTTTATATTTTTATGATATTATTTTCTTACCCTTAATTACCCGATTACTAATTAAACACGATAATTAAAGATAATTACTGTCATTACTATTCATAACATCCAAATACAAAAGAGTCTTAATTAAATAATTTGGACCTTATGATTAAAAATATGTAATCCATTTCATCAAATTCAAAACACATAAATTGTAGTAATTAATTTAAAAGTAAATCCTATTGTCAAAACAAAATAAGGGTTTTTAAGAAGTAAAATTTATCAAAAGATTGACTTGTTTATACATCGAATTGAAAAGTGAAATTACTTCCAATGAACAACATTGTATTAAGTGATAAAAAAATTCAATTATACTTTAAAAACAATTAAAATTAAAAACTAAATGTATAAATAATTTGGATGAAAAGGCAGTTTTGAATTAAAAACTGTATTTCTCACTATTCATAAAAAAAGCATTATCAGAAAAATACCAAAAATTAACCCTAAGATATATTTGATATTTCAAATTCAGAAATTATGTCCATTTTACCAAATTCAAAACATATAAGTTTCATTAATAAATCATATAGTTAATTTCCGCTGTCAAAACTAATAGCTGGTTTTTTGGAAGCAATATCTATAAAAATTTTGGCACTTGTTTATGTCTATTTTCAAAGTGAAATTAATTATAATTAACACCATTGAATTAAATTGTAATAATATATTTTAATTAAACTTTAAAACCAATTTAAAAGATAATCTATCCGTATATTTAAATAAGATGAAAAAGCAGTTTTGATGTAAATTGCAATATTTTTCAGTATTCATTAAAAAGAATGTACATTGTTAGAAACATACCAAAAATTTAACAAAGTAAATTTCAATATCCCAATCATAGAGAATAAGTTTATTTTGAAAAATTGATCTTATAATATTTTCAAAAGATATATTTAAAAAAGGCTCTCCATCAAAAGGGGGTAATACAATCTTTTAAAAATATTAGAGTATTTATTCTTAAAATTGGATTCATTTGGAATTTAAGCCTCTAACATTTATTGGATAAATGTAAAAATATTTGACAAACATATGTAATAATTTTGTATTTATTTCTGTTCATTCCCTCCATTACAACGGCTTGGCGTTAACTATTATAATATTATTATATTATTAGTGTGCAACGTAAGATTTCAAAAAAACTCATTGTTGTGTATTGTGTACACCATCGATCATAAGATTCCCTTTAAAGTAGTATTCAAATTTTATTCAAAAATATTGATAAACATTATAATTTAATATTATTTAATTTCTTGGGATGTTACAACATAGATCCCCTACAACTGAGCCAGATGATGGGAGTAGCACATCAGTGGTGGACGCTTTAACTCAGGGTGAGGAATGAGACCAATGATTCATGGGATATCATTTAGAATGTATTTCAGGATGAATTCCACTATTCAATGATGAAGGTTAAAAAGAAACATAACTTATCTCTCTCCTGCAAGTGAGTATGTCAGTATTTTAGTTGGGGATCATGTTCAAGGATATACATGGATTTTATCCAGACCTATTTCCAAATGATGATTATTGAGTGAGGCACTTAGAGGAGGCACTATGTCCTTCTCTCAATTACAGAGTATATCTATTCACCCTACTGATATAGACAAAAGTTTATAAGATGTATGTAGTAGGGGATGGATGCAATATTGAGGAGGATTACCGCGAGAGGATCAATCCGAGTTATTAAATGGGGAAGGCCATTAAGAGCAGGTTTCTAGCGTCAGGACCTTCCTGGATTCAGGTGATGGGGAGCCAACCCCAATAGTTTTTGTTCCAGCCTTTGGGTCTTCACCATTTTCCCGTAGGCTTTGGATAGAGTTATTTCCCTTGAGGAGGTCGAAGGAACCACCCGAGTTAGTGCCAAGTTTCAGCTGAGTACGGTGTAGGTTGGTAGGTCTAGTTACCACCTTAGTAGCATCTACCGGAAATGCCGTTTTAGTAA
This sequence comes from Viscum album, assembly GCA_963277665.1. Taxonomy (NCBI): domain Eukaryota; kingdom Viridiplantae; phylum Streptophyta; class Magnoliopsida; order Santalales; family Viscaceae; genus Viscum; species Viscum album. Next base: position 1,648,223,186 of record OY728145.1, read on the forward strand.
TAGGGACAACAAGAAACTAATACATCAAGGGGATATAGATCAGGCATACACCGACCTCAGGGTGTTCCATAGGGTCCTTTAACCAAGAATGGTCATGGATTAGGTAGACAGTAGAGGTGAACAGGAGCTAGGCATTGTCAGTTGTAGGCCGCTGAGAGAGCAGTTCTAGCAGGTCCAGAGATCATTCATGGAATGAATATTTTGTTCAATACTATTGTTTGCTCCATGTTTGATTTATATTTTCACACTCCTTTGTTGCATCCAGTGTAAACCTTTATCATGGATTAGACATATAGTGACTTTATGTTCCCCTGGTGTTTAGTATACCATTTGGAGGTCAGACCAAGTTGTTTGGTATTTTCTGGGTATGTAGACTGATGTTCATTAAACATCAATCTAGTGGGGATATTTTTCCACTACCTATGTATCTATATGGTGTTATCCTTAGAATCTATTAGTTTTACATGGTGCATGTTTTTATCAACTTCTTTCGGAGATGGTTCGTATTTCCAAATGTGAATGGCCAACATGTAACATTTGTTTTCATGCGGAGTTTTCAGGTATGTAGTCGGTGTGTGGAGCCTCTAATTTTATTTTGGGCCTTATTGTATGTATAATTAGTTGATTATAGGATATTGGGGGTTTCCAGAGTGAGTATAGATATCACGAATGTTTTTCTTTGGGAGGTTGTGAATCTACCCCCTTGACATGACATTGGGTTTGGGATAGACTTGTATCCTAGTGATTCGTTGATTTAGATGGATCCATATTATATGGAACATTGTGTGATTCATAATAGAAGGATTCGGATTGATTATCTGATGAACAAAGGATTTATCTGGCCTAGGGTGCCACCATGGGGTGCTCCAGTCTTGTTGTGAAGACGATTGATGGTGGTTTGAGGTTTTGAATAGACTACCAAATATTGAATCAGGTAATGGTTAAGAACTATTACCCACTCCCAAGGATAGATGATATTTTTTACCACCTCAATAGAGATAGTTGGTTTGATGAGATTGATCTATAATCTGGTTATCACCAGTTTAGGGTGAAGGGTGTGATAACCCAAAGACTACGTTCATGTGTATGTATAGGCACATTGAGTTCATGGTTATGTCGTTCGGTATTATGAACACACCAACCATGTTCATGGGGATTATGAAATCCATATTTCGTGAGATCCTAGATTTTTATATCATCGTATTCATCGAGGACATCTTGATGTACTTGATGTCAGAGGATAATCATAATGAGTATCTCAAGATTGTCATGTAAGTCCTTTGATGCCACCAGTACTATGAAAGGTTTTCCATGTGCATGTTTTGGACATTGTTAATCAACATACATAGATATGTGGTTTCTTATAAAGGTGTATTAGTATATTTTTCAATGGTTGAGGAAGTTGTTTCTGGGGATTGACCCAGGAATGTGGTAGAGGTTTATAATTTTTTTGGTTTTGAATGGTATTACCAGAGATTCATAGCTGATTTCTCCCGAGTAGTAGCACCATTTATAGATCTCACCTGAAATGGAGAAAATTTTATGTATAGGGATCAGTTCCATGAAGCGTTCTACTATCTAAAAGGTATGTTGGTTATTTCTCTAGTTAAAAAGTTTCCAGAGGAATAAGTCATGTACGAGGTGTTTTGTGATACTTCTTATCTAGGAATGGGGTGTGTGTAGATGCAGAAATGTTGTTTGATCTCTTATGGGTCATGACTGTTATGTCCCAATGAACGTAACTATGACACCCATGATCTGGAGCTATAAATGGTCTTATTTTCCCTAACATTTTTGAAGCATCTCCTCATTAGAGCATGCTTTGTGGACTTCATCGATCATAATATCTTTAGGTACATCTTTTCTCAATGAGATCTGAACATACAACAACAAAGGTGGACGAAGTTTATCCATAATTTGGATATTGATATCTCCTACACCTTAGAAAAGGGGAATGTTGTGGATTATTAATTAAGAATAAATTCATAGAGAGTGGTTTTTTAGTAATCTATGGATACATTGAAGGCGATGGTGGAGTATTTTGCATTTCACATAGATGAAGGAATGGATGGTGGCAGATGATGTCTATTTCAAAAGATAGTTTAGTCACATCTATGGTAGTAGGTGGAAGAGTCTCAATGGGGATACTCAAAGGAAGAAGTGATGCGTGATCAGGTTGATATGGTTAATGATTCGATGGGATGGTTGGAGGATGGTTAGAATCAGATGTTGTTCTATGAGAATCTATTTTCCCTAGTGGCTATGCTTGAAGGAGTTCTTTGTGAGTTTCATATATCACCTTATGTGGTACACCTAATAGTTTCCATGTAGTATCGTGGATTGAGGTAATATTTTTAGTCACCCAAGATGAATCAAGAATTGGTGGAATTTGTTAGAAAGTGCTTGGAATCATATCAAGTAAAACATGAGCACCGTGTTACTGACTATTTGTTGCATCCCATAGATGTACATGAGTGAAAGTGGGTTGAAATTTCATTGGATTTCATCATTGGATTATCCATGTATAAGGGGTTATTAAAAGAAATATGATTAGTATAGGATCATATAATTAAATGATCTCACTTATTAACAATAAAGGAATCGAGCATAGTGGATAACTCAATGCAGAGATATGTGGATGAGGTGGTGCAGATGCATGGAGTTCTGAGATCTATCATCTCAGATCAAGATAGTCATTTTTTCTTGCGATTTTTTAGTGTATTTCCACATGTATTAGCACTTATTTATTCCTCAACACAACATTCCATCCTTAAATCGATGGGAAGATAGAGTGGACCATCCATAAATTGGAGGATATATTGCACGCATGTGCTCTAGAATTTAGTGGGTCCTAGGGGAGACACTTCCCTTTGGTAGTTATTTATTACAATAATAGATATCACTCTTACATTGACATGGATCTATTCTAATAACTCTATAATAGAGCATTCTGTTCTCCTTTGAGCTGGATAGAAGTTGGGGTGGTATCTTTTATTTTTTCGATAATGGTGCATTGTATCAGTGGGAAGGTACAGCTTATATGTGAGATGATGAAGGCATCACTAGACTAGAAGAAGTCGTATGGTGGTCTATGAATGAGGTCTTTGGAGTTCTATGATTTTTACAATGAGTTATTTAAGGTTTCCCCTCGACATGGGCATTAGATGTTAGAAATAGGGATAAAAAAATCTCATAGGGTCATCGAACATATAGAGATGCTGGGAGAGTAGGATATGTGGAATACCGATTGGAATTGTCACCAATTTTGGAGAATTTACAAGACATCTTTCATGTCTCCCAACTTCTTCATTATCTTCAGGATGACCCCCATGTCATTGACTAGGGAGTGTTGGATATCGAGGATGACACAACATATGTGGAGCCACCAATGGATATTCAGGATAATTGTGAGATAGGAGATGCATAGATGGACCATTCCCTTGTTTTATTTGTTGTTGAGGAATGGTGTTCTGGAAGAGAGTACTTTGGAATGAGAGACACAGATGCATTCACACTATCTGAGGTTATATTGAGTATTTATCATATATCTTTGTTTGTGATTTAATGCTTAATCTTTGATTATGTGAGATGAGTGGTTTCCTTGTTATGTGATTTTTCATAAAGTCCTAACCATGAGTAGATGATGAACTAAACCCTAATAGAGAAGCATTAATCTAAATTGAATTAAACCAGTGAAGGTGATTCAGTCAAACCAAAAACGTTTGTATCATTTCGTGGAAGAAGGAATTCCCTAATTCATGTGTTTGGGAAATGAATCTTTTTGTGATTTTTTTGGGGTTGTGCTTCTTTTGGGGGTGGTAGATATTGGTGGAGGTACTCTTGGATGTTGAGGTTTCACTCTAGACTATGGAACAATTCAAGGTGATGTATCATTGGGAGATAACTTATTAGGTGGATGTTAAGACACCTATTTCTTCTAGGTTTTGTTGTGAATTCATGAGGGAGAGAATAGATTGAAATATATATGATGTAATGGGTCAAATATCTTTTGTCTATTAAAATTTAAAAATCCAGTGTTTGGAGTTTTCATGGAGGCAGCGGTAGCTCATTAATTGAATTTCAAAATTATAGTTTTTTCCATAGGTAAGTCATATTAGTAGATCAGTGTCAGTAGGTTGGTATTGGTATCTAATCATTGCTGACATAGGTCAATGGTGACTTAGGGCTTTAGTGAATCATGGAGTTGATCAGTTTGGGCATCGATAGGTCAAGGAATGGGAAAGACGGGTGTCGGTGAGTCGTGTTGGAGACTCATGTTGATGGGTCAGGTGTCAGTGACTCATTTTTGTGAGTCATGTCGATGACTCGCATCGATTAGTTAGGAATCAGTGACTCACTATCAGTGAATTGCATCCGGGACTCACCCTTCAGTAATTAATTTCATGTTTTCTACATTTTTTCTATTGTCACCCCTTTTACATTTCCTTTTATATTAAATGAGTTGAGTTCCATATTTAATAGGTTCTATGTCATTTCAAATTGAATATCTATTCTAAATACTACAATCATCCATTGAGTATGAAACTGCGTGTTCTTTGTCATGATCCATCTATAATTTCCTTTGAAACCATTTCAAATAGATTTAGGATATGTCCTTTCTAAAGATGAATCTTCTCTTCCATCAAACTCTTATGTTTTCTCTAGGTGCACCGAGAAACTTTATTCCCAGAGGATTCATGTTCTTATAAAATAGTAGTATGTTCATTTTTCCACTAGAGTCCTTCCTACTTCTCGCGCCACCCCTATGTTAGATCATGTAGGAATTCTTGATCATATGTTGTTTTCTGAAAGTATTCATTCATCTCCCTTTTATTTTTACATCTTAGAGGGTGGGTGTACTTATGTTCTCTTGTGAATATGGATGAATCCAATTCATCAAAAATGAAAAATAAGTAATAAATGATGGGTTCAGAGTATGATGATTAAGAATGAATTTATTTATTTGTTATTTATGACCTATATTCTGAATTATATAGTCTTTTTTATTCCAAATATCATGGATGTTTATGGTCTCGGTTTTCACACCTGTATTATTTTTGAATCACTATATTAAGAATTGGAATTTTTTTAATCACACATTATTAGTTAAAAGTATGGATTCCCCAGGATATAACTTGTTATGTGATAAAACCTATTTTAACAAGTGGAATTAATGAATGAGTGCTTCTAAACCGAAATCATTCTTACTTTTTTGTTGTGGTTGTTTGTTGTGTGTGGTTTTGTTTGGATTTGTTTATATGTTTTTTGGGAGGTGTTGTGTCCATGATTGTGTTTATGAGTATGTGGTGGTACAAGCGGTGTAATGGTGTCTTAGGTTGAGGGATTGATTGATAATGGAATGGATGTAAATTTTATATAGTGGGTCTACATCAGGGTAGTGGTTATGGTTGGGAAGTGAGCTACATGATAGGGTTGTGTCTTTTTCATGTTTATCAGTGTGTTGGGTGTGGTGTTGTTATGCAGTGAGGATTATGAGTGGGGTTGTTATGGGTTGTGTATGGGGGTTTACTTATTGAAAGGAAGAACATGGTAGCATGAATTTGAAAAATGATGGTGGTAATGTTTGAAAATGAATTCAAGATATGGGAGTGTATAGTGTGGCTACATGTTGTGTGAATTTTGTTTTGCTGAGTGTGGTGCTTCTTGTGTACCATGGCTGTTGAGGCTTGTTTGGAAGGGATTATTTTGAATATGGATTTTGTTACATTGTGAGGGCTATTGACCCTAAATTTCCAAACTTTCAGAATGTGGGATGTAGTGTGGGGTACCAAAATATTTTTGTGCTTACAATATTTTTCTACTGGACTTGCGTTATTTTGTGAGCATGCCTTAGTGTTGTTGGGGTAGATAATATACCTTGTTTGTTTCTTTCGATTATTTGTTGTTTTCCCACTATGGAATTAGTTTTCTTCTCCCACTAATGCACAAGTAACATTGGTTTTACTACTGAGTATACATTTATGCTCACCGTAAATATATAATTCTATTTTTCGTTTTCATGGTGTTTACATAGACCATGCTAGACCTTAGTAGTTCAGGCATTGGGGATAGTTTTTGTATTATTCCTTAGTTTTATTTTTCGTACTAACATTAGATTTTTCATTTAATTTACATTAATTTTAATTCAAACAAGCATGGGTGATTGATTTTGGTTTCTTTGTATATATGTGTCTTGGAATTTTTTGAGGTTGATATAACATATCTCCTGATCATAGATACTAAAAAATGGCAATGCCTCCCATTTTTTAGATTTTTATAGACTTTGTGCTAGTTTCCACTCTAGAGCCTATTGGAGGTGGAACTCAGGGGGTCGTATATCTCCTTCATCATGAGGATGGAAGGTCTCTACATCTTTTTATACCATTCATCATCTTAAAGAAGGATGGTTGTGATATTTCCAACTCCTCATCGACATCTATCAATTATTATTTTTCATTAAAATAAATCTTCTAAATAATCTCAGTCTTATGTTATTTAATTATAAACCCTTTACCATGGTCATTTCCTCTATATAATTTTCTAATAACCAATAATATATAATATTGTTTAACAGAATAATTTCTATAAATAAATATATTTCATAAGTATGAAAAATTAATATAAAAAATTTATAAACCACTAAAAAATGGTTATACCATTTTTATATTCTCCATTACATTTAAATTGATAAACACATAAAAAATATAATAAAATTTTTAATATGAGAATAATTTTTCAAAATAATTAAATTTTATATCATGCATTAATGTATTATAATATTGGAACAAAATAATAAAACATTTATTTATTATTATTTGATAAATGTTTTTTAAATAACTAAAATCAATTTATAAATTTACACTTAAGTTATGATCCATTTATAAATTTAAAAAATATAATAAATACCTTCAAATAATATGATTAAAACTATTTTAAATTATAAATCATTTTATAAATAAATACATAATAATGAAAACTGTTTAATTCTTGGTAATGATATGCCTTATATTATACATGTAATATCTCAATTCAATGTTACATAGAGTAAATCCCAATGATATCATGTAGTGTATTCCTGGTAACATTTGATAATTTCTGGAATTTGTTTTTTTGAAACAAGGAACACACACTATATCACATAAAGTAATGATCTAAAGGATTTGATATTGTAATAAAATTCTAGAAATTATTTAAATAAATTAAATAAATTATATTATAGATTAAATATCACTTATGTCGCATTGGTTTTACATTGAATAATATTTGGGGATTAAACCCCAACAGATAAAATCATAGGGATATCTCATCTCATATTCTATAGAAAACATTTGTAGCGATTTCTTAAAAAATTTATCCACAATCAAGTTGATAAAATCAGTTAATATATGTCTTCTCAATATTGACTACTACAAAAATGGGCAAGGGAAGCACCACCCTTTAACAGCACTAAAAAATAAACTGATAAATGGGGGCCTTTATCAATGCTTAAAAAGTGCTGATAAAAAGACAATTTTAACAACGCTAAAAAAAGTGATGTTAAAAGTGATACTTTATAAGCCCCTTTCTTCACTGATTTAGCCCCCCATTATCAACACTTTTTTAGCACTGTTAAAGGGGACCCCTTTATCAGTGCTTTTTTTAGTAGCGCTGATAAAGGGGGTCTTTATTAGTGCATTTTGCTAGCATTGATAAATTTTATGTTTCAAAAGAATCATGAAAAATAATTTATTGTTATATATGTATATTTATATTTATGTATATATAATATATATTTTTTAAATATGTTTTAGATAAGTATAAATAGATTAATAAATTTAATATATATATATAATATTGTGAAAATGGCTTCAAAATATTTTTTAAAAAAATTATTAATTAATAATTTTATAATTATAATCTATTAATAATAATTCAATAACAATTTGAAGACACACAAAATAAAATAAATTAATAAAATATCTAAAATAAGTTGAAAATGTATCTCAAACTTGAAATAACTGTAACTTTTGATCCGAGTGTCTGTTTGAGCTCTACAACATATCAATTTGAATATTGCGATGAGATCTGCACGCTATTAGTTAAAGGGAACCTTATATCACCTTTTTTTAGGCAAAAAGGCCCAGAAGGCTTCCAAAACCGAGTTTTTAGTCAGGATACTCTGATTTATTAACATTCAAACAAGTATAACTTCTCATCTAAATGTCTTTTAGGCCTGTACCAAATATCATATCAAAGATTGTTTCATATTCTTCGATTTGACTAGTTGTGGAGTTGAATCATGCTTCTTCATTAATGGTTAAGGTCGTTTTAACATTCTATGGCTTTCCAAATAAAAATATATATGTATTTATTCGTAAATATATATGTGTTTGTGTGTGTGTGTGTGTGTGTGTGTGTTTGTGTTGCATAAATGTATGTATGTATGTATTTAGTTATTTATTTATTTATAAACACGCATAGAAAACATATTTTATAAATGAATTTAAAACTAATCTTGTAAATATATATTAACATATAAATAATTATACAGATAAAAAATTATAAATAAAAATCAATATATAAATATATATAAATATATATAAATATACGAATGAATATACATATAATAATATATGATTAAATATATATGTATTAATATAAAAAAATATATTTCTATTAATATGAATTTATATTAATATACGAATAAATATAACTATATATATAAATATTAATATAGATTAATATACGAATATATATATATATATATCAATATATGAATAAATATATATGTATTATTATATCTAAATATATTGATATTAATATGAATCTATATTAGAATACGAATAAATATAACTATATATATATAAATAAATAGATATATCATTAAATATAGAAAAAAATGAAATGGCTTAGAGGTAAATTTGCAGGCGTGCAAGGGGGAGGTTGTGGGTTCGAGTGTGGGTGCATGAAAGGAGGTTTTCACGTCTGGGGGATGCGCATGAAGGGCACCGCACAAGAGAGTGTGAGGGGGGGGGGGGGGGTCCACCTAGCGTTGAATGGGGGGTCTAGCTTTGTTAAAATATCACCCCCGCATAATTCTTTTTTATTATTTTTATTTTTTTTTTACTTTTATCTGCGCTTTTTAAAAGCTCTAAAAAATGACCCCTTTTATCAGCGATACAAAAAGTGTTTATAAATGGGTTTTTTATCAGCTCTTTTTTTAGCACTGATAAAAGTTTCCTTTATCAGCGATTTTCTGAGTGCTAATAAAAGGGACCCCCTTTATCTTCACCTCGATTAACAGTGCTTCTTTTAGCACTATTAATGCACTTTTCTAGCACTTGTAAATGACATATTTGTAGTAGTGATTCCTCTATAGTTAAACATTCAATATAGAATATTTTAAACAAAAGTGATGATATCTTGAAAATTTTATTCTTGAAATTTGGATTCTAAATAACTATTTAAATAATTATTGTGACCTCATTGGAAATCAATACAACCAAAATAAATAAAATGATATATATTGTTCAAAAATATTAATAAATGGCTAAATAATTTCCATTACATGGTATCATACAAGGTATAATACATTCATATATCATCTATTATTGTCATTCAATGATTAAAATGAGTAAATTTTACCCATGAACTCTTGTAAATGAAAATATAACATTTAATGTTAAATATTATACTAGGTAAATACATAATATTTCATCACATGATATATAAAATATAGTCCTCAATCAAAATAATTTATCTTTTTAAAGTCTATAGTGGTCTACTGGATCATTCCATTTATTAAAAAAATTGGCAAATATTATTTAGTGAAAAATGAATTATATTAAACTAGAAGATATATTCATTAAAATTATATTATGATATATTATAATATAGATGAGTTTTGTGTCATTAATTGACTTGAAGTGATTTAGTAGAATATTATACATCAAAAGTAGTCAATTTTTTTATTTAATATAGGCCTCCAATATATATTTTCTAAGGATTCATCCTTAAAAGAATAGATATATAAATAATTAGACCTATTTTGGATGTCTTAATAAAATTATTCATCCACTTCACCACTTTATTCACTCAATATCACATACCATACTCCAAAATACAATGAAATAACGTCTTTTCTTTTTATTTTAAAATTAAATTTTAAAACATAATTTTGATCATAACTTTCATCATCTCTGATATAATTTCTATAAAATAAATAAATTAAATAATCCATATATTTAACCTATTAGGCCTTTCTATCATATAATTTTGAATTTTTTATTAAAGGGTTCTATGATAAGGTTTCGTTTTGAGAGTGGATTTGGAAATATGATTTCATATAGGAGGATTGTGTTCTGGTATTTCATTGGGAGTTTAGGTGTAATGAAATTGTTTATAGAAAGGGTAATTGTTAAATTATATGTTTTGTATTATGAAGGGTTGAGTCCTCATGTTGGATTTCTTATTTTTGTGTAATGATGTGTAATGGCTGCAAATCATTTTTTCACCATTTCAAAATCCAGTTTATGGGTATCTGGTACCCCAACTGACAACCAAAACACAAGAAAGAAAAGCTTACTCATCAAAATACCCAGACTCCTCACCATACCCCATATAGGATCCATCTTTTTCAGTGGCTGATTTCCACTCTGGAGATCTCAAAAAGCTTGCACATTGAACTCGACTCCTAAGAAGATCAAGGATGGGTTGATCTGTAGAAGAATTCTTAAACAAACTGCCCTTCTTAAAAGCCACCAGCACCTCACTATTCTGTTTATAAGCTGATCTAGTCTGCATCGGTGGTGGAAGAAAAGAGTAATCCTTCCTTGGTCTTCTTCTAGGAGAAGTAGACAAGGTTCCATCAGCTAAGGTCATCATCTCCTTCGCACCTTGAACAATAGCACTGAATGACCGGCCGAATGAGCCTCTCTAATTTTCCTTCACTCTCCTTGGACTCTCTCTTCCACTATCAGCTCACATCCCCAAAACAGCAGCAGAAGGCTCATAGATGATCCACCGCCTTTGATCAGGAGTGTTACTCTCCATCAATGGGAGCCGCCTCTCATCGGTAGTAGCTTCCTCCAAACCCATGGACCCTATCTTCTTTCCCATACCCTAAGGACCCTCCGGTGATTCCACACAACCATTCATCCCTGCGACATCATCCTCAACCATACCATCCTCCAACATGCATGTCGAGAGATCATTAAACAAATTTCTAAGATTAATAATGGGAAATTCAAAGGGATCCATACCCTTAGTACCCTTAGCACAGGAAGGAAGGGACACCTCCCGTGAGAAGGAGCATCTCTCATCAATCTATTCTGACTCTTTTCTAACATTGGAGCTAGTTGTTTCCAAATCATGTCTCAGTCTTTTGAAGACATTAGAGGCTAGCCGATTCAACTGCAACCTCGGGCCTCCAGCCACCACTAAAACTTGGGCCTCTTCAAAGGTCTCCTGTTGGGGGATTGGTTGTTGGGCCTCTACAATAGAATTCGGCAGAGAGTCCTGCCCAACTTCCATCAACCCCAAGTCATCCTGACTATGGTCCAACACCATTTCCCGCTCATATTTCTTGCTTCTTGAATCACCCACTATCCCCACAGCAAAAGAAGACTCACCACACCAAGTCTCACCATTCACAGGATGCACATGGGACACCGTACCCTTAAACACCCTGACCCTTTGAACTGGACTCTTCATCACATCACACTTCGCCTTCCTATCTTTAGACTTAAAAAATTTTGAGGGAGCTCTCCTTCGGCAGTCCAACGCGGAGTGACCCAGCCACTTATAACAAGAATAGAAATCCATCCAGTTTTCATAAACCACCATCTTCTTGCACCTTTACTCCTCACCGATGGTAACCCAAAAAAAATCGAAAGGCAGCCGAGACAAATCAACTTCAACACAGATCCGGGGATTAACCGGATGACACACTACTACAGTACGACAATTAGAGCAAAGAAACCTTCCAATCATATTACCAATCATCTGAAGAATATCGGGATTCTGGAAAGGAATTGTAAGTTTAGGTAAACTTACCCAAATCGCCATTGACGGAGAATCCCGCTTCATGTGAAGATTGAAATTCCAACGATGGAGGACGAAACTCATACCTTTGGAACTTCGCGGAGCCTTGGACCAATCCTGAATAAGGTCCGCCTCTGATTCAAAGCGTATCATAAACTGGAGGCTATCGAGTAACCCGACCCTTTCCCGTTCTTGCAGATCCCACGAACCAAACATGAAGCTGTCGAAAGCGTCAACTGAAGGTCTCCTTTGCTTGAAATGGGAAACTAGAGTGTGGTTCAGAATCACTGAAGACTCCGAGAACTTCGAGTTCGAGATCTTAAGGTTAGGGTAACCATCGAGGAGCTTCGGAGCTTTAGGGAAAATCGAAACATTAGGGAAAGGGGGAAGGAAGTCTGGATTAGAGAAGGGGCTAAAGAACCCGGGACCCTTAGGAAACAAAGATCCCCCCCGTAAAGGGGGGAGGGGATGGCGCCAAAGCCACCATCATTACCGAGGGAAGAAGCGAGTCGCCAGTCGGAGGAGCTCCCCGCAAGACCATGTGTAATTGATTTTATGAATAAGTAAAGAGAGTGAGGTACAATGTATTCTAAAATAGAATGGGTAATTTATTGTTATTCATTCTCAATTATGATTCATTTCAATATATTTTTAGGTAATGTGAAATCATTAATGTTGAAATATCTATTAAATATTTATTCTTATTCAAATTTATTATCTTTTTTTTTGAAATGGTGATATGGGTAGTTCATGGAGTGATATGGTATTGGGATGTCTTTTAATACCCCATGATTATTCATCATAGTGTGTTCAAATATGACATGGTGTAAATCCCTTGATTGTTAGTTTGACATTATATGTTTTGGGGTAACATCATTACATTATACAATAATGTCAATATATCTTGGTTTTAGGATATCACATACAAGGTGTGAATTTTTTTTTGGGTGTGACTATTCCTAAATTAAATTATATTAAGATAGTTAATCAAGTTTTAAATTAAAATATCTCGGTATATCTTCAAAGGAATTTTAGATATTTGCTTGTTTTAACCAAATCATTTCATGACAATGACCAAATAAATCGTGATAATATAAATTTCATAGCCCACTTCAAATCCTTTTCATGGATATGATGTATAATATATTTTTAAATATTCTTCAAAACCTATGTAATCAAATACATTCATTTGGGATCTCTGAACCCACTTTTCTGTATTTTTATTCAATGCACAATGGGATCTAGAATATTTCATATGATGTGAGATTAATTTCACTTCATGTGGTTTCTCTCACTATCCTTCATTTATAGTGGTTTTGTAAGTGTTTTAGTATTTGTTAAATGGTATTTGAGTCGATAATTATATATTTCATTTTTTAAACAGTAATTTTAGGGATTTTTATTGATGATCATTCTAAAGTGGTCATTTCCCTTCTCTATTTTGTGGAAGCCATTATCTAACTACTAGTTGAGGTAGGGTATTCAATAATAATCCATGTTTAATTTTTGATAACGTTATAAGAATCCATACTTTTATTTCATTATGAGGATATAAAGTATTTACCTAATTAAAATATTAATGAAATTGACATTAAATAGTATTGATGGTGGTAATTAAATGTTTTTTATATGATTCTATATTACTTCATATTTATGGTTATTCAATGTCGCTAAATAATATTAATTATTTTTTTATATTTATAATAGTTATTATGATTGAATCTATCGAATAACCCCTCATTAATAATTTATTAGTCAATGGATGTAGTTAAATTGTTTATCATAAATCTGAAATCGTGATAAATATCTTTGTTGTAGCTTTGATTATTCCATACAAAATGAGTAATTAATATGTAAATATTCATCATGACTTTAGATAAATTTTTCTATTGTTTGAGTAAATTATTTATCATCTATTAATTTTCATTAAATTTATTGGTAGCTTATTTTTTGTTTGTTTTGGGTATTGGAATGAGTGGTGTATTGGTAATTATTACTAATTTTCCTTAGTTTTCCTAGGGATGTGTTGTTTTTAATGTTGTAGTAGTGGATGATCTATAATATGGTTTTAAAATTGTTTTATGTATATTTATGTGGGATGAAAGAGGTTTGGTTAACATATTGGGGGACAATGGCATGTTTTTTGAGTCAATTTAATGTTGGTTCATTATGTATTGTGTGGATTATTTTAGAGTTTCATTTTTATATGGGATGATGTTAAAAATAATAAAAATGTTAATGGGTCCATGATGGAATTTAAAAAGATAGTTTGTAAATTAATTCTATTCTCTAAAAATGAATTGTAAAAGATTTGGATTTTTGTGGATGATTGGAAATGAATGGTCCAATGTTAAATTATTATACAAATTTTACAATAATGATAACGTGGAATTATAATTTGAAAATTTTTATATAGTTAAATAATATGTATAAAGGAAAATTGTGAATGTTGCAATGAATATATTTTGTGACGTTTGGCTTGGATTTTCGTTTATATGTGGAAGATGTTGGTAGTGAGAGGAAGTTATTATATAATGATGGTTATGGGTATTAGAAATGATTCCTTGATATGAACAATTAACTTAGTATTTTTTATAGTTTTATTATGTGTTATATTTTCTTCTCAGATCATATGAACACAACATAGGTTTCGTAACCGTAATCCAACCCATATATTTGGGGTTCATGGTTTTCATAAAAAAATATTTTTTGGAGGTGCCACTAACAACTCCCTCTTTATATCTACCACATCCAGGCTTTGTATCTACTATGACATCATAATTATTTTCTTGGGTTATCTTGGAATGAATATAGATTTTTAATAATGTGACATGAGGTTATGAAAAGTAATTTGATAATGATATTTTATAGATGTGTTGCATGGTGGGGTCCTACAGAGTTGGAGGAGATAATTTGGATGGTTTCCTTCATGTTCTTTATACCCAACTATAATTTAGACTTCTGGTTTTCATATATTTATATATCATTTTAACAAACTGTGATTTTAAAATATATCTATTTTTAATCAATTATACTTTATTGATATATTATGAATCTTGAAAACAAGAATATATTTTATTAATGGGTATTAATTATAAAATTATCACATTATATATAGTTCACATGTGATATATATATTCAAAATAATTATTTATTCACTTACAAAAATCTATTAATCCGACCGAGGGGTTTTGAAATAAATATCTATTTGAGTTGTTTTTTGATATATAATTTTCCTAAATATTAATTAATTTTACTAAACATAATAAATGTTATTGTTCAAATATGTAAAAATAATTATATATTTATCAATAGGTTACAAATGGAAAATTTATTTGATGGTATAAAAAGATGCTTTTCTAAAAAATTATTTTATGTTGTGAAATTTGATTTTATATTAATGAATTAAATTATTAATTATAGATAATTTATTTCATATATTGTTTTAGATATTATACATAATAAAATATATTTACATTCATTAAATATTTTTTATTAAACATTTAATTAGATGAAATTATATTAAATTCTCAAACATTCATAATACTAAACATGGTTTTTTTATTTTTTTGATATATTTAAAATCATTTCTTCCACTTCATGAAATTGAATTATCTAAAATTGTATGAATGTTCAAGATTAATATATTTATCATTATTTTATAATTACTACATAGTTTTTTAAATAATGAATAGTAACCATGGTAAAATTCTTATTACCACAATAACAAATGAAAGGGTTAAAAATGGGTTAGACTAAAAAGTTAATGGTTAAGATGGCTTAAAAAACATTTCAAATATTATTGGCTGAATGGATTTGAAACTTTTCTCATACATGTTATAAATTATTCCTATTTTAAGCACATTCCTATGATAATGGAATCATAATATTTTATATTCTTAATAATTACATGTGTGCTACCTCCCTCCCTTATAAATGGGAACTTCTCTTATCTCTTCTCTAGACCATAAGAAAAAAATATATAAACCAAGACATAACCAAATAGTATGACAACATCACCATTCATTAGATTAATGTATATTTATTCACAAAATACAATTCCAAGAATCCATAATGTGTTTTTTGAAGGAGGATACCCAAAAAGATATATATATTCATATAAATATTTTTCTTGTATGTTTTTTCATAAAACTCCTAATAATTATAATTCTCATATTAAAATGAATAATTATATATATTTACTATAATAATATGTTTTTATCTTATTTTTAAAGTTTTTTTATCATCATTATATAAAATATAATTTGATAACATTGCTTGTGCTTACGGATGGACTAACTCATACACAAAGTGACATGATTTGTTGTTCATTTCATATTTCAATTAATGGTAAAAGAGATATATTTAAAGAATAAATTTTAAATTTATAGTATAATTTTTATTGTAGAAATTTTAATTATTATGATCCACTATTTAATTCCATCAATTGAAATGTGATTCTCATGCAAATGTGTGGACTTCCATCTCCAAAAATTGAATTAATTAATTATTGATCACATAATTATATGATTGGTTATAAATGTTTATATAATTATTAAATAGTGTAATTATTACATTATTAATAGTCTAAATATTATGAAACTATGAATAATATATATATATTGGAACCACCCAACCATAACATGCTTAGAAAATGGAACTATTTTTTGAAGAAGGTGGTGCCTCAATCTAAGACCAAGGTAGAATTAATTGAATATATAAAACTAGAGTTACATGATTCTGAAGGATGGGAGTTTATTACAATCTTTATCATACAAATGGTTCAATTAAGGAATCAAGGTATCATACCAAGTAAAGTCTTGATTGAGAACTTTGTTGGAAAGGGCATCAACAACTATATTCTCCTCCCGATATGCATGTGTGACGATGTTTATGATATCCCGAAGAAAATCAAGACATCTCATCCAACGGGTGGTAAGAGGCCATGTGAGATAGATCACACCTTTACAGATAGCCTGGAAAATTGTGGTCGATTCACTCTCAATCCAAATCTCCCACTATCCTTTTTGATGAGAAAAATTGATAGCATGTAATGAAACCATTATTTCGGATTCCAATGAGGAGGTCGTAACATAGGTACCATAGAACCACCCATGGCACGGGCCAAGGTAGTCTCTAAAGATAGATCCACAAACTTGAAGCCATGGATTTCCTTTCGAGGCCCCTTCAATGTTGAATTTTATGCATCTAGGGAGCGGGGCTTTCCAGAAAACTTCAAGGGTGTGTATGGGTTTCCTATAGATTCCATTAATCCAAAGATTGCATAGAATCTCAAAGTCACTAACAGAATTGTTGCAGTGCGCTTTCTAGATAGAGGCTGCATCTTTCACTACAATGAGGATATTGGCATTACCTTCATTGATATTTAATGATTATTTTTTGTGAATATAATTATTTCAATCATAACAGATAACGTGTATCAACTCGGAAACAGGATAGAGTAATATGTTCTTAATTTTCTTAGAGGCATCATGTTTGAAACATAATTTTATCTGAGAGGTGATAGAATCAGAAAAAGACCATCTGCAATTAAAAATATTGGAAATATAGTTCTAAAAATCAATAGATGTAGCACATGAAATAAAAATATGGTTAATTTCCTTGCTATGTATATTTCATAGATGGCACTTAGAACAAAGTTGTACACCAAATGATTGAAGTCACATTTTAGTGGGAATTCTTCTCTGAGAGATTCACCATATAAGAGTGATTCTCGAAGGTTTGATCCAAGGTTTATTAAAGGAATTAAACCACCCAAAATAATAATTAGAGTTCAAGAAGTTGCGATTATAAAAAAAATTGAGTCGAGAATGCCATTGTGAGCAGGTTCCCAAATAGGGATGTCTTCCAAAATTGAATAAGGGTAATTTTAAATTACGTGATTAATGTAATCATGAATATCATGTATGCCCGAGTGAATTACATCCTTAATGGTATTATTAATATTTTTAGAAGAAGAGTTAGAGGGTAATAAAATAATTAAGGGGGTACTCGTCCAATTATCAGTCCAAAAATTCAATGACGAATCGGTATTGACCATCAATATTGCATTAATCATAATCTTTTTGATAAATATTCATAATAGATGGCCAGATAGAGGACTGGATATAATTTAATCTTCATTTTTTAAGCTTACTAAGAAATAATTTTTTAAGAAACTAAATGGAATCAGAGTTGTTATGAATCAACATCCAGACAATCCTGGCATGCAAATCATCATTAAACATTTAATGGTTTTTAATTCCAATACCACCATTCTCCAAAGGTCTATAATATTCCCTCTAGGGGACTGTCACATGATACCTTTCAATAATATTTCCAGTACAGAAGAAATTATTAATACACATATTAAGTTTTTTAATGGTACTAGCAGGCCATTTGTATATCATTATTGAGTAATCCATTTTAGAAATGATAGTAGATTTAAAAAGGTAGATTCTCCCAGCCATAGACAAGGATTTAACTTTCTAATTAGAAAGAAGAAGAGTGATTTGATCAACAATGTTGGAAAAGTAACTAGCTTTGGATATTCCCTAGATGATTGGTTCCCCAAGATAAATACATGGGAAAGTACCCTCCTTAATACCAAGGTTGTTAATAACAATATTTTCCTTCGCAATGGGAATCTTTTCCCAAAAATAACAAAGTATTTATTCCAACATATATCATTTCCCAAAACTTCCTCATAATGAGAATGTGTGGTTTTTAGAACTTGTATATTCCTTTCATCACCATGTAGAAATAGAATTATATCATCCGCATATAGAAGATGAGTGGGCACGATTATGTTCCTAGAGTCTTGAATATGTCAAATTTTACTCTGATCCAGAAGATGCAGAAGCAATTTGCTGAGGTAATCCTCAGCAATAGCAAATAGAAGGGCTGAAGGGGGTCCCCCTCTCTAAAACCATTGGTTCATTTAAAGAAACCTTTGGGAGAACTAGTAATAATAATGGAAATGTGTACGGAATGAAATAATGTTTTTATTTTCTCGATGAATTCCTTATTAAAAGAAACTTTTAAGAACTTTAATGATGAAGCTCAAGTCAATAGTATCAAAATATTTCCTAATGTCTAGCTTAATAGAAACATTCCCACCTCTTTTGGGTTTGTTTAAAATATTAGTACATTTTTAGGTAAGATATATGCAATCTTGAATAGATCTACCTTTGATAAACCCAAATTGAATCCAGGTAATATTCTTATTGCATATATGAGTAAGTCAATTAGCTATAATTTTTGTAATGATTTTGTATAGGTTATTAAAAATGGATATGGGCTAGAACAAATGTATCTCATATGCATTATCAACTTTAGGTATTAAATAAATAAATTGATCATTAATTCCATTTAAGAGATGCCTAGTAGAGAAAAAATCATTAATATACTTGCAGACATCAGTTTCAATGATGTCCCAGTGATACTAAAATAGACCATTACTAAAGCCATCAGGACTTGGTGCTCTATCAGGATTAAGACTAAAAAAAATATCTTTAAATTCATGGTCAAGAGGTATATAAGGTAGGTATGAATTATCTACTTCCTCAACTATTTGAGGAATGACATCAGGCCTAAGGTCTTTATTCCTAAAGGTACCTTTAAATATGATGAAATATTTTATGATTTCATTAAACAATAAAATTAAATTCTTTTGTGAGATTATGATTATATGATCATGAAATGTTTATAAACTCCATTTTAATGCATATTTGATGTTATTATGAAATGGTGAATTAATTTATGATCTTATAGAATAATTGTGCATTATTTTAATTGAGTAACATGTGTTTATTTGTTTATATACCATCTAGTGTATTGTATAAATATTAACATATCATGATAAAATAAGTACTAAAATGGGTTGGTGAACCCATTATATTTATGTAATCGTTCCACTATAATATTTTTGGGAGTTATCCATCACATGTAAAATAATATAATAGGGAGTTGACCTAATTGATTATGGGACTTTGGAAAAAATGACAATTTTTTAACTGAACAATGAGTAATGAAATTATTTTCATTTTTATGAATATTATAAAACTTTATTTCCTCTAACTATGATATTTTCTCATGGATCATGATTGATTATTGATGATTTTTTACTTTTTTGACTTATATATTTGGTTATAAAAAATCCTTATTCAATGATTCACGATCATTCACCACTTTTTTATAAAAATCATAAATTATAATCTTGATCTTATAACTATATTCTTGTAATATCCTCCTTTTTGACCATTGATTCATATATATGTTGTTTACCATAACTATGAATATAGGAGCACCCATTCTTATGTTTTTATCCCCAAGTGATAAATAATATTTTTAATTAAGGAATATGTTCGAATAGGTATATGCGATTATATCATTTTAGATTATATTTTATATATTTCATGAATAAAGTTTATTATTTATCTAATCACAATTTAATTTAATCAATTATGGTTCGAGGAATTTTATTATTATGATATATACTTGAAATTCTCTATAACTATGTATAATGTATTCATGTAATACTTAGTTCCCCTCATCTTCTATTAGATACATGATTAAATATTTTTGATGATTATTATTAGAAAAAATATTGAACATGATGGTGAAATGATTAAGTATAAGATAAAATAATGATGTTAAATTACATATTGTGGCGGTTCCTAGAAGATAAATACTTGAATAGGTTCAAATAGTTTTATTTATTCAATATCAGAGATACAAGTAGTGGTGATAACCTTGAAAAGTACAGTTGGTTATTAATTCTATCTTCACCAAGTGGATAATACATATGCCTAAATGAACACCTTGTTTGGATCACCTGGGGGATATGATTCAGCTAATTTATTTTATCTTTATATAAAATAATTATTAATGAGATGATATAATCTTGGGTAACAAATGATATCCCATTGTTAAATATAATAATAAAATCATTCTAAAGGTTGAAATAAGGTGTACTAAATTGGGAAATCATAAAAATGATTTCAATAATCATCTAATTTCATAATCTATATATTGTTCATTAATAATCTCAATATTAGTTTTTTTCTCTAAAAATTTGATGGTACTAGGATGAATTAGGATAAAAAATTGTGATAGAAAATGAGATGACCTTCCTCATGTAAAATTAACTGAAATGGGATATTCGATGAAAAATATTATCGTTATGCTCCCCAATCCTTAAAAAATATGAATGGTTCTTGAATCTTGTAATAATCCCAAATGGCCAGGTTAGAGAACTACTGAACATTGATCTTTCATGAAACAACTTCCAAAATTATTATGTGTTTCATAATATAAAATATTTTTTGAGAAATTAGTCTATGTTATAGAAAATGTATTCTTCATCTTTTGGGGAGAAATAAATAGGTAGGTTATATTGGATTTATATCATTTTGAATGTTGAATTGATCAAATTTGTAATGTCACCATGAATTAGAGGAAATATAATAAAACTTAGTAATTAAAAATAGATGATTTTAGTATAGAATTTATATTGAGTTATTTTCCTCAAATTATTTTTTAAAATGTTAACATATAATTTCATGAACTGGAGTAGAAAAATTATGAATTGATTAGTACATATGAGAAAAATTTCACTAAACCCATAATTTCAGCTTCAGGTTTTATCATTGACCCTAAAATAAAAAATGAATGATTCATTTATGTTTTAATACCAATTCTCCCAAAGTAATTAGTTATAAAACAATTTCATATCTATAAATAAATAATTTTTTTGTTATCTTATTATAGAAAAATAGCTTGGAGACTCATATTTCATATGTTTTTTGGAATAAGAACGGAATAATAAAATTTCATGTAATTTTAAAAAAGACCCATATATGAAAGAAACATAATAATTCCTCATTCTATAAGTGAATAATGAAGGAAAGTTGAAATTTATTTATGTTTATGGTAATGGTAATAACATTTTAAATAAATGATATTTGTGAAAATTAATGTCAAATTAATTCCAATTTTCCATTCAATACAGTTAATATTAAGAAATCTCAACTAAATTATAAATTCACAGTATAATGATATTATTTCTAGTATCATTCAAATTAAAATAATAAGTTCGTAGGTCAATGTGTTAATGAAAATAAACAACATCATTGACCTAATAATCCTTTATTAACAGGGAAATATTGTGTCATCATAACTGTTGATGAATGTTTTTTGAATATAATCTAAAACGGTTCACTTACAATCAATACTGTATGTTAAAGTGCTTTATTTTATTTTGGTTCAAAACACTCTTTGTATCTTCACTATTTTATAATGTTATCAGCTTTCCACCATATGTATTATATGTTGAGTTAGCATCAAAACCTCTAAATTGTATAATAAACTCATCTCAATTATATATCTTATCATTGATAGAATTTTTAGGGGATCTTTTTAAGTAAAATCATATTATTCTCTCTCTAATTAATTAGATGATATTTTAATCATGTATTAAAAAACATTATATATAACTCATATAATTTTCTAATTGAATTTCCATTTTCTATTATGAATCAATATATAATCATATATCAATATGATGATGATTAAAAAACTTAAATAAAAATTACTGCCATTGTATTGGACTTACTAGATATTCAGGACTAGTATTTATCTCAAATTCATAGTAATATACTAATAATTGTTTTGCATTCCTATTGTTTATAAATCATTTTATATATTTCCTGAATACATTCAATGTATTCGATCAAATATTGAATATTAATTTTAAATATAACTCATAAATAGTGCAATATATAATTAATGGAATGAATATATAATGATTTAAATTAAGAAACAAAAATTATTGAAGAAACTCCCTCAGAATCATGGAAAGGATTCAATTCATAAATGGTTTACATCATGTGGTTCACCTCGTCTTTTTATAAGAAGAATGATGAGTCAATGTGTCTTTTATATAATTATCTAGATATCATTAAATTTATATTATTTATAAGTATCTTTTACCACATACAAACTATTTGATTGATCAATTAAAATTAGCACAATATTTATAAAATATTTACATTCATTATATAAATCATCAATTTATGGTAATAAAGGAGGATACAACCATGAAATCATTCTCTATGAGCAACATTCAGTGTGAATTTAAAATTATGTCATTTTTACTCTCTAATTCCCCTACTATCAAATATGGTTTAATGAATTGGAACATTAGAGATTACCTATATTAGTTTGTGAGTGTATTTATCGATTATATTATTATATGACCTACGATAATGTTATAGAATAATGATCAGTTATGGATATTGTTTGCAAACATGGGGAAGGATAAGTTATATGAAATATTTAATAAGTATAAATTCTGTATACATAAATATTCATTCATAGTTAAAATATGTTGGGATATATACATTGATTTTAGAATGTCTAAATGTGTTTGGGTGAAAATATATTTCCAAAATTATAATAGTTTTTAATAATTTTAACAAAATTTCCTAGTTTAATATTATTAAATAATTCTTTCCAAAATGAATTAGAATAGTTGATGTTTTAAGTGTGTATAATAAAAATTAATGATATAAATACATGTAATTATTATAATAGTTTGGATATAAATAATCAAAATATACTCTTCATAGCCCAAAAAATTAAATATGGAACCCACTATGAAATAGAGAGAGAGAGAGATGATTACTAAGAATATATCTAAACCTTGTATTTTACATGAGACTAATCATGACCGAAGAATTTCTAAGGAAAATTCCCCAACCTATCAACACACATCCTTTCTTGGTATAAGATAAAAAAACTAATTTTATAATCGGAGGATCCACAACCACATTGTTATTATTTTTTTCTAATCTAATAATAAAAAGGGAATACAATTTACTTATCGTATAACCAATATGAGAAATGATTTATGTGTCGAAATATACCTAGATATGAAAAATAAAAAAATATGACATCTATATTGAATAAGAATTATTTTTGATGATGAAATAGTTGGCGTATTCCATATCAGATTATATATACAATTTACATTTTCTGTTATAATAATGGAATAGATCAACTTCTTATGGTGTTATGTAGTCAAATAAGATTTGGTCCACCCTTGAGAGGTCACACAATATATGTAAACAATTCAACACTAGACTGTTTGATTCATACAAGAGTTTAAACATATGTGATCATCTCTCACCTACCCACCACACTACAATAATGAAAAAAGTCATATTACAAAAACATTAAATAGTCAATATAGGTTAAAGATGTAAAAATAAAAAAACGATAAAACAGAATTAATATAAAGAGAGAACAATAGAGAAATTATCATTGTTTAATAATCACCCAAATAATCTCCAATATTAATCAATATATAAAACCCAAAATTAAATTATCCATTAAATAATGTAAACAGTCTTTATAATTAAATGTTGAAGATGTCCCTTCCAAAATGAATATATCTATTTGAAATTTGAAATTCCAAAACACTATGTTTAAAAAATGATGATAATATATTTCTAATTCAAAAAAAGAATACTATCATTTTATTAAATCCATTAGTAAATGGTTGAATTGTTCAAACATATTCTAATAATAATTTCAAATTAAATTTCTTTAAATAAAATACATAAATTAAAAAAAGGAGTTACAGGTTGTAAGATTCAATCATAAAATAGAACACCCATTAATCATCAAAAAACATTTTTAGGACAATGGAAAACAATTTTCATGGGTTTTACATAATTTATGTGAAATTATGAAGACATATATGAATATTTCAAATAAACATGTAGAAAAATAAAAACAATAAACATTATATAAAGTGGTCATATTTCTATAAATTTTATAGAAAAATATAAATTCAATAAACTATGTTTGAAAATACATGTAAGGGGTTTTCAGATATTAATTTTTCTTTATTTATACAAATTGATCACATATGTGAATAGATGATGAAGAATTTCCATAGGTTAATCACATAGCTGATTCATGTTAAAAAATCTATGTAGTCGAATAACATAACATATTAAACCTAAGGATTTCATATATCCATATTTATAAGAACTATAAATAGTGTGAAAATATAATTTTAAACATATAATCAACATAAAAAATATATAAAATCCACATAGGCTCTAGTGGAATTATATATTGAAAATTTTAGTATCTTTATAAAAAATCAAGAATCACATCAATCAGAGTCTATATATCATGATATAATTAACAATATATGAATAATAGTTCTATAAATCAATGGTAATAATACTAAATACATAGAGTGAACTAATTTCACAAAATTAGTTAAGATCAATATCTATTAAGAAGTTCATTTCTTATAATTATATGTAGATAATTTTACTAGATTTCTAGTAAAAAATCTACTCAATTTTCAATTACATAGAGCATGAAATGGTTGAAATAGAAAGGGTGATTGATTCATGGAAATTGAATACATGAATTTTAAAATGGATGCATCTATTAAAAATACCATACATGTACTACAATTAGATACACGGTGAACAACGCATTTTCATATATGGGAAAAATAAAAAAAATCATAAATGAAATTTTTAGGTCTCAAAAGACTTAATTATCATAGTAAAACATACTGAAACATATAAAATATGTTATAAAAAATATAGAAAATAAAATTATTTCTATTTTAAGAAATGAAATATTTTCATATGATTTAGATTAAGATTATATTGATCAATACAAAATTAAATGTATAAATAAATTAAAAATATATAAAAAATAAATATTATAATTAACAAAACATATAATTTGGTTCAATGATCCACTCAACACAATTCCCCATTTTACTAACTAAAAATCCAAGTATAATTTTTAGTAAAATCCCCACTTATTAGATTATTAAAAAGATAAAGGCTAGAAACTGATTGTATTTTATAATGAAATGAAATAAAACAAAAATAGATTTTGTATAATGTCTTTTTAAAGATATATCAAGGGGAGACAATAAAGTCGTCCACTAATAAAACTTAATACTAAATTTAGTCAGTATATTTTTACTAAAATATGATTGAGAAACAAAATAATTAGAAATATTTTAAAAACCATGAATTTAAACAAACTAATGTTTTAAATAATATGTTATCATAATCTAACATATATGAGAAGTATTTATGTACTTTTATAATAATTTTTTTTATAAAAAT
The DNA here is from genome assembly GCA_963277665.1 of Viscum album. Taxonomy (NCBI): domain Eukaryota; kingdom Viridiplantae; phylum Streptophyta; class Magnoliopsida; order Santalales; family Viscaceae; genus Viscum; species Viscum album. The sequence goes on from OY728145.1 coordinate 1,648,249,381, forward strand.
TAAAAAAACATTTAAAAATTTTATTCATAATTTTATATATTTCTTGTAAATTTATAAATTACAGTATTTAAATACATTCTAAACCACAAAATATGAATGAATAATTCCATTATGATTTTAAAATTCCGAGACCAAATTTAATATTTTAAAACATCATAAATTATAATCACTAAAAATAATATTTATCAGTGGATTTTTTTGTGTGATAAAATATAATAATAGAACTAAGAATACCATCCCTTTATTTTATGTAATCATAAAAAAGGATATCCACCTCTATAATATAGGTACAATATATTAAATGAAATTAAAAAAATTTATAATGTAATGAAAATTCATGATTCCATGAATTGAAACATTTTTCAAATATTAGAAACCATTTGATTAATTATTAATTTATAGCTGGTTGGGTCCTATATCTATAAAAAAACAAAACATTTTTTACCAATGCTATTTTGAATACAATTGAGTCAGCAAGCTGATTTTTCAGCACCCAAACATATTTAAGAAATTTATTAAATGGAACATGTTAATATAACTTTATAGAGATAAATAATATAGTAATAATTAGTGATTTATGGATCCTGATATCACAATCATCAATATAGTTTCTTTATACCTAACATTTGAAGATTGTTACTATAAAACCCGAATTATATTATATAAAAAGTGGTTTTGTACATCACAATAATTAGATGATAATAACTAAAAAAATTTATCTCTATTTTGTTTCATTAGAGCTATAATTTAATTATATATTCCTTTTACAAGGAAGAATATTGATAAAATTTAATTCAATAGTAAAATTTACTTCTGTATATTAAGATTTTATATTTTATATTTTAAAAAAGCATCATAAAATTTATATTTTTTATATTAATAAAAATTTCTTAAATAGTGATTATCCTTTTCAGGGTTATTAATTATATTTTTAATAATATTCATTCCATATTTTTTCTTTATTATACTCAAGAGTGTAGTTTTCCAACTTTTTAAATTCTAAAATAATGTTTTTCCATACATTTGAAATAGTCTTCTGATCTTTAATAAAAATTTCACACTTTTTATAATGTATTATAAATTCCATAGGAGATTATTTATATGAATTACCTAATTATTTATCATTATAATTATAACATTTTTAAATATATTACTATTTACCAACATAAACATAATTATAAGATTATGTATCGTAATATTATTCATAAAAAAACTAAAATAAGGATTCTTTTATATACAATCAGAAATATCTATTACCTATTGTTAATTTTCTATCAGAGGAAGGTTACTCATCATGTTTTCACTAACAAGTTCTCCAATCTTGTCTTATTCATATGTGAAACTCCAACTAGAATGATAAAAATATTTCACTTCCTTATTTTACTTATTATATTTTTCATCATATTTTATCTTTGGTCATACATATAATGTTAGGCCTTGATTACTCTATTCATAACAACTAATAGTACATTTTACATTTTTCTCATTTTCATTTAATATATTTATTATATTTATTTCTTTTAAATTTATCATTTATGGTAGTATTATTTTTTCACATAGAGTCATTTAATGTATTTAGAAACATGAAATAGATCATTATCCTTATATGAGATAATATAATCTATGGATTCACTAAAAAATTTATTCGAAACATATTTAAATTCTAAAGAAACTACGTTCTCTATTTGATGAATATGGAAAATGTTTCATTAATTCATGTTCGTATTGTAATAATAATCCATTCATCTCATTTTTTGTATTCTTAAAAAGAATTTTTTATTCAATGGATACACAATTAGAAATTATCAACTTTTTTTCTTACTCAATTTATCATTTAAATCAGTATATAATTATTTATAGATTAAAAAATTGTGACCATGATTTTGATTATTATTATGAATCTATTAAACATCTCATTCTAACAGTCATGGTCAGATATTCTAAATACTTGAAATTTATCCCTATGTATACTATGCTTAGTAATTTGAATTTTTTTACTTTCCAGATTAGGTATTTTTAAAATATTCAAATGTTAGAACAATTTTTACAAGAATTAATATGAATATAAAAACTCTTATTGAGATATTAGTAAATCTATTTATGATTTTTTAATTTAAAAAATATTTTTAGCATGATTTCACATTGATGCATCCAGTATGGATTTAGTTATTTTATATGGTCTATCCATGATATTCTAATATAGGAATCCTTATGTTTTATAAAAAATACCACAATTCTTTATTTCAAATATCTATAACCAATTCTATTGAAATGAGGTTGTCTTAATAGATTCAAGGATACATACTCATTTTTTACATCACTAATATATATCATTGCGTAGTATTTTTAAGGATTATGAATCATGTTACCTCAAATAATGAAGTTAAAAAAAATCAATACCCTTTAATTGAAAAACTATTACACAAATTTATTTTATTAATAAAAAGACAAATAATAGAACATGATTGTCTTAAAATAGTAGGCCTCGGAAAAAAAGTGATGGTATTTTAAAAAATTATTATAGATCTATGTAATTACTAATAAGATTCTATTTTGATTCCAAGGGTTGAGCCAGATATATTAATGGTAGATTGTCAAGTGGTGGGGATATTATTTTATTAAATTAATTATTTTATTCATTCTATTTTATGAATTTATTTGATTAAAAATATTAAAAAATTATTTATTTAATTAATAAGAATACTAAATGTTGGAATATTTTATAAGAAAAATTAAAGAGATGAAAGAAATAATTTTTATAGTTGTTTAGATCTAAAAAACCCAATATACACTTTAAAACAGATCTAGTGGGATATGGATCTGACTATAAAATAGAGAATGAATTTTAAAGAGTATAAATCTAACTTCTACATTTATTTGTATGAATCCCAACCTTGTTCTTTATGAGGAGAAGACCACAAACTAACAACCCATAGCCTTTTTTGGGAGTATAAATAAACCTAGTATATTATATAAGGATTATTTTTAACCTAATGTTTCTAATTTTTTTGGGTAATCATAATTAGGTAATACCTTTATAATATAGTATAACCCATGTGAAAAAGGAATAAACTGAAGTCCTCTGCCAAGATAAAAAATATAGCATAAATATTGTAATTGGATAGATGAACATAAATTGGTAGTTGTGAAATAGTATTATATAGGACCTTTTAAATAAGGATAGATATGCACTCCATTAATTCCAATACTGTTATAGATCAACTGTTAGAGGTGTTATGGAATCAAAATTATTTTTCCCTATACTGAGAGATCATCACAATTAATGAAAATTTGTGTGCACTAGATTACTTGGTTGGATAAACATTACGAATATATGTGATCATATATTACATTACCACCACCAAGCAACAATTTTTATAGTCCTTAGGTGAAAATAATTTCACCATGGGTAATTGACAATGGTAAATTAAAATTTATAAAGTGATAAACTAGTATTAATAAAAAGAGAGAGGAAAGTGATAAATTGGAATTCTATAATAATCATAAAACACACATATAATATATAAAATAATAAAGAATAATTATAAACCAATTTTAAACTATCCATTAAAATTTTTAAACAGTAATCATAAAAATTGTTTAATGATATCTCATAAAAAACATAAGTATATTTTTAAAATTTAATGTAAAAAAAACATTCTATTAAAAAAAATATTTTAAAATACCAAGAATTTAAAAAATAATTATCACTTCATAAAAATATTCAATAACGTTTTAATTAGTTTAATATCAAATAATATTAATTCATAATTAATATAATTGATCAGTAAGACTAATATTATAAATAAGTTATTTGAGTTTCAAGTTGCATGTTTCATGTGGAAAAAAGAACACCCTCTTGATGTTAAACAAAACATATTGGATAAAATGGGAAATTCAATCACATTGGTTCAAAATAATTTATATTAAGTTATATTTCCAATATAATAATTCAAATATGTGAAATTATCTTTCCAAAAAATAAAAAATATGAAACATTATGTTAAAATAATAATATTTCCATATTTCAAAACAACATCATGAAATTCACGAAAATATGAAGTGAAATTCACATAGGGGTTTTAATATTCATAATATAATAGACCACATAAGTAAATATTGAGATTCTGATTCATATAAGAGGACGAAATTATAGGATCACATAAGAAATTTGACATAGATGAATCACATAATCAAATATAAATAATGGATTCCTTTATCTAAATTGATGAAAAACATTAAAAAAATGACTTATCTAATTTCTATAAAAAATTGAACTAATAAATATTTAATGAACATAAGGACTTATTGAATTGAAATTAAAAAATTTATTTATACTTCTTAATAGTCAATATTCATAATAATTAAACATCTATATCTTATGTTGTGATTAAATTACATAACATAATTTGTTCTGGAAATTCTAAAAGAGAACTGAATATATACATCGAGTACTATAACAATTTTAGATATGATAAATATAAATTAAAGACACTGTTTATTAAAATTAAATATAAATATATTTTGTATATTTTCAAAAATAATAATCATTCAATTTTGTTTTTAGTTGCTGAATATATTTTTTAAATATAAAGGGAAATAGAATAATTGAAATATGTTATGTGGATTTCAAAACAGAAATAAGATTTATAAATTGAAAATAGGGATTATTAACTTGATACGAGGGGAATATATATTTGATATTTGTGAATAGTGAAAATACTTTATAAAGGATTGTTATGTTCCCAAAATACTTATATATCTTTGTAACATTACATGAAACTTGTAGAACATGTTATGGCACGTCAAATAATGAAATAAAAGTATACTTTAAAAAAGAAAATATTATGATCTAATCTATATTATTCATACAATAATAAAAAAAATAAATTTATATTTAAATTTAAAAGAAATAAATAATTATTTATTTTCAATTTATAATATAAGATGTGTTTCTAAGAAACACAAAATTAGAAAACCACAAGTGAGGGTATATCAATCGATCCATCAAAGATGGTGGTTATTTTGTAATGTCCCAGAACACCCACTACAACCAAGATCCTAGTTTTCATAGGTTTTTTGGATAATATAAACACAATTTGAGAAATTCATCATGTATATAAAATCTATTAACCTTGTTGAAATGGATTTGATTTATGTTTCATTAGATGAATAAATGTGAGGAAACATTCATGTAATTGAAAATAAGGTTGGTTAATAGACCTGTGATCACACTATCCTATAATGGAGAAGCGTTTGTGAACCATAGTGAATCATTAAAGATTTGAAAGGGAATTTTCCTCATGAAAAATCATATATTTATTCACTATACCTCACTGTAATTTCAATTAAAATGGAAAATTACCAGATTCATGATATGAAGTTTGCAACAACAAAAATTTCTATTAAGATGTCGAAGATTTATAATTATTGTGAAATATTTGATATATATAATGATCCAAAATTAATATATATAATCACTTAGAAAGGGATTATTATGTGAAAATGGTCATGGATAGAGTTGAGTAATCATTGTTGTTCTTAATATAGTACCACTCTATAAAGGTGAACTTGGTGGATGATTATTTTAGTCAAGCAAACCATCCTATAATTTCCATTATAATAATTAAAATATATCAAATAATTTATGTTTATATTGAATATTGATCTTGAAATCATGAAGAAAGTTTATATATAAGATCCTTATAACTTTAATTTTCAATTATATATACATGGGAGGTTTAAATATGAACATAAATATAATGTGGAACCCAAGAATAATGATTTGAAAGTTCATATGTTCTGCCACAATTATGAGGAAATGAAAAGGTTCATAATCATAGTATGTGTCTCCTGAAAACCATATTTAAATAATAATATCTATGATTAATGTCATAGTTATTTATTCTATATCTATCCTACAAGTATGAATATATATATTTCAAAAATATTTTATATAGTGGGATAACTAATAAAATGATATTGTAGTGAATTTTTCTCAATATTATCTATATCAACAATTTATGGGTAAGTAAATGAAGTCTAAGGAGATTCTATAACCATTACCCATTAAAAAATGGAAATGATAAAACAATTCCATATATTTCTCCTAGTAGAGGAAGATCAAGATGTTGGGGTTGGGGTCCTGGACGGGCAAAATGGCATGCAATTCAAGAAGAAGAGAGAAAACTAACTGCCAGATTAATAAAAAAGATAGGTAGATAGTTTTTTCCCATGGGCCTTTCCATGTTTCCTATTATCATTCTGGAAACTCTCTTTTGGTTTATTTTTAATTTTAGAGGCACTACCTCCACCTTTAAAAAAAACATATAATGTCTACAATGTTATTTGGGTTGTAGATGACCACCTTACGAAGCGAACAAATTTCATTACAATCACTGAAACTTCAACCAATCAGAACATTCCCAAATATATATTATTGAATTGGAATGGTTAAATAAAGTTACAAATTATATTGTAACAAATCAATATGTGAGGTTTACTATGAAATTATTGAGTAATATTAGGAAATATTTTAATATGGAGTATACATATATCCATACATATCATCCATATAATGATAGTATGTATATTATCTTCCCCAAAACCAATGAGATATTTTAAGAGTGTGTTTTATGGATTAAATTAGTGATTATAATCAGCACATTTCACTATTAAATAATTCATTTAATAATGGATATCACCCAATAATTCTGATGACCGATTATAAATATATCAATGTAAGAAATGTTAGAAGTTGAATATGTTGGCATGATGTTTGATAAAAAAATATAAACTGACTAAATATAGTTAAGGAACTAATAGATCCATTTAGTGTTACACAAGCTAAGATTATTGATTATGGAAACATTATGCTATGAATATTCAATTTGATATAGAGTTTTAATTTATTTAAAAGTTATTCAAAATAATATCTCCTTGTAAAAAGGATATGATATTTGTGTGAAAGGGAAAGTTGATCCATGTATATACTCATCTCATTGAGATTCTCGATCCTATCAGGATAGAAACTTTTCACATGGCTCTTTCATTGAACCTATGTCAATTTATTGATTTTTTATATTTATATCTACTCAGAAATGAAATTTATATTCGTTTAAATGTAATTATTGATAGGTTATACCATTGGACTGTGATCCCTTTTATATGTAAAAAATAGTTCTGATTCTGGAATGATGAGAGAATTTTTTTTTCTAATAATCCTACTATGCTTTTCCATGTATTGTGGAGAAGCCAAAAATTTATGAAGCTATATTAAAAATTGTAGATTTTATGAGGATAAATTATCAATATTGACATAATTTTCAGGGTGAAATTACTATAAGTTGGGTTGAATGCAAAATGTTGTGAGTTTAATATATATTTTTTCATAAAAATATGATCTATTATTTTTCGTGAGAATGATAAAACCAAAATATTATGTAAATGATATTATTAATTATTTAATAAATCAGAATATATCTTATTAAAATGATATATAATAGTAAAAAACATTTTCTAATTAACCTAGTAAATAATATTTAACAAGAATAAAAAAAATGAATTGGGTAACATTCTATTTTATGCTTAAAATATATTTATCTAAAAATAGATTTTGTGAATTATATACACAAATATTACAATTAATATAAAATACATATATGAGTTAAATAATGTAAAATATATTACATATTTAAGACAATCATTATTTCAAATTGTCCATAATGTAAATTTCATATTTTGTCATAATGAATAGTTATAGTGGTACAAATCTTTTTACCATTGTATAGGTAAAAATGGTTAACAAGTTGCTAATCAAATGAGTTAATGGTTAAAATAATCAAATTTTTTAAATTATAATATTTGAATTTATTTATACCATATGAAATTATTTATTTTATTGTGACCCAATTTCAAGCCTCATTCCCCAATGATTGACATTAATACATTCTAATATTCTATATAACTAATATTTTGTCACTCACCTCAATTATAAAAGCTAATATCATATACTATATTCTCTATGTAAATTTTTCCATAAAACCAGACCATTATATTACTAAATACTCATCAAATAATATTATCCATAGTAGTGATTTTTTTCTTCCAAGGATACACATCCATGAATCCATGTGGCGATTTCTAGTGGAGGATACTCGAAGAAGACATCTATTTTATTAATGATATTTTTTATGTTTCTATCTTCTTACACCGTCTCATAATAACCTATAACAAGATTAATATTAAATAATAGGTATCATTAGTTTAGTTATATATTTTTTATTTTAATATAATATCTATTTTCTATCTCTTATACATATGTTAGAAAATTTTAGCATCCCTCATGTGTATGTGTGGACAACCATCAACAGGAAGCAGTGTGATTCCTTTTTCATTTACCTTTCACATGGATTAAATTCACGATAGACTTGTTGAATATATATTATATATTTATTATTATATAAAGGCGAATAAATATATACCTCTCTTTTCTTCCATAGATAAATTTAATCATTACATGTATTTAAGTACTAACTCACATCTCCAAGATGTTTTGAAATCTATTTTTCCATTCCACAGAACATGAATGGTTTAAAAATTTTATAAAATGTATAAATATAATAATTGATAAATTATTTGGATTATAGGGATTACTAAACCATCAAAACCATTCATTTATAATAATTATCAAGCATAAACAATAAATGAAAATGGATAATTTTTCACCTGAATAATAATTTTCTTGAATAGTTTTTAACAAAAGGGTGATTGGAAATAATAATAGAATGATATATATATATATATATATATTAATATTTACATGAATATTTTTATATTTTTATTTATAATTAATCAACATTTTTTATATAGTATGTGTTAACATGAATGATGTAGGATGAAACATGCGTTAAGGGTTTATGAGATAATATCATTTATTTAGGAAAATATCTATCAAAATATTATATTGAGAGAAATAATATGATCCTTATACTCTGAACCCTAACTATGTGCTTCTACTCTATTTTTTCGGGGTATATTCAATAATTACTACAAATTGCCTCATTTTAGTTCATACAACGATTGAGAAAATGGTTTTAATAACAGGTGAAATTATTATTTCTTTGGTCAATGGACATTTTTATCCAGGTCATTCATCATAAAAATATTTAATAAAAGATTATATATATATACAAAAATATTTTTTAAATAATAATTTTATTATATTTTCATTAACAAAAAAATTAATAAATTGATTCTTTTTAAATGTTTTTGTAAAACTTGATTTTGACGTTTTTAAAAAGTATGGAAAGAAATCCTTTTTCTCAGCTACTAAAAAAATAACCATTCCCGCAACCATTAATATTTTCACATTTGGGAATCATTTACATGTTTTTATGATTTTTTTGAAAAAAAGATAATGTACTCACTATTTTCATAATTATTAATTTTTAAGGACACCAAAGTAAAATTATATTTCATTTATTTAAAAATATGTTAACATGAACATTTGAAGTTCTTTTTAATTTATATAAAGTTCTTTTAAAATATTTTTAAAATTAACTTTGGATATTATCTTATGTAATAATACAAATAATTTTTCTTGGTTAAAATTATGATTATGTTTTAAGGGTGATTTTATGAAACACGTTTTATTCAAATTGATTAATTATTCTATTTCAAAATAATGAATATTTTAATCACAACATACCCTTGCTTTCTTTTGGTCGAATATGATTATGTGATGATGAAAAGATTATGAAACACATTTCATTTCTATGGATTCTGAAAATAATAAATGATTAATGTTTTATGATCTTGTGAATCAAATATTTATTATTCTCATTAAGTGACTGGGGTCTATAGTTTTATTTACCTCGATTTCATTTTGTATATATTTTTCTAGAATGAGATAATATAGACACTAATGTGGATATAATATAGCTTGTTTGGGACCCAATCAACTATGATTTATGGGGGGTGATCAATGAATATGTACATGATGGAATGTAGAGTTATCCCATTACATTATTTGAATTGTTTTACACTATGATAGTAAATGAATTGATTAATAAACAAATAAATTATTACATATTATTATAAGTACACCAAAAATTTATTTATTATTATTATGATATGTTCTAAGGGTTCATGATTTATTATTTATGATTCTATACACTTATGAGTTAACTCTTTGGTTATGACATATCCTTTTTCCATTTTCTATGGATAATCGTATTTGAGTGAACATGTATAAATTTAGTCTGTTATGATTATTTTCTCATAAAAATATTGATAAAATATGATATCTTAATTTTATTTATTGATAAATCTTATGTTTAACATTACCGAGAATCTATGTTCAGCCAATATTATGTTCCAATTTCCATAAAATAAGACAAATAATTTTTAGTAGGGTATTATGAAAAAACGAGTATTTGAGATTAATATTGTGGACTATTGTGAGGATATTTCTTGAAATAAATTTATTATATATCTAGTCAATAATTCCAATAAACCTTTATTTCAATTGGGTGTGAATTATTATGATACATATTGTGTATTTGAATAAAAAGATATAATATTTGTGTTTGTATCATTTGGTTGGCCTCAATGGTGGGGTAATTCATGGTCTAATAAGGGAATAAGGTTTATATCCATTTTATTCATGATATCCTACTATGATGAAAATTTTATATGCAAATATCATCATGGTTGGTATTTTATAAATGATAACATGGATATGTTCGTATAGAAGTAATTGAAGCACATAACATTTTTTATGTTCATGTGGGAGAAGAAAACAATCAGTTAGTTTTTGTGGATTTCATTAGTAACAAGTATTAATTTTTTAATATTTTATTATACATGGATTTAATATATTATAAGTCCACATGGGTGATATAATTGTTAATATTTATACATTTTTGTTATCAAACTTTTTTAAGGGATAAATAATACGGATCATTCATATTTTCATGGGAGGGGTTGTGGATATTTAGACTTGGCATACATGTGTACACACCTTTATAAAATAATAAAACCTTTTAAATGATTTTAAATGTAATTCAGTGATAGAAATAGACAACATTATCTCAATTATAGGAGACATTATCAAGGATTTAGTCAAAGGGGTTACATTTTTTGTGTTTTTTTGAGAAATGGGCTATATTTGAAATTATTATGTATTATGAGAAATGTAATGGTATTTTATATAGTTTAATTTATGGGAGATTTTTTAATATGTCAATTTTATAATGATAGTATGTGTATTATGTGTGTATTCTATATGATCAGTGCTAGTATTGAACCAATGGAATACTTGTGATATGCATCAAGGTTCAATCTTATTTCACTATAGTGCAAGATATGGTTCCCATTGGGTGAAGGTCTTGAAAATGTTGTATCAATTCGATGTATATGGGTTACTATATACTCTAAGATTAAGAACATTTAGTATTTCATTGGATTCATAAGGAAAAATAATTTTTCCAACATTGACTATGATGTATCAAGGGATACTAGGTAGAAAATAGTTCATTAGGGCCTCAATGATTGAATGTAGTGACTATAATCATACCAAACACTCTTTAACCAAAATGTATATCCAATGTAGATTCTTAAGTGAATAACATGCATCATTTGATTTTGTACAATATTTTAAATTCCAGTGTTTTTTTAAAATAAATATGAATCAGATTAATGGTTCTTTGATGATATTTAATGTTCTTAGTATATGGAATCCCTTTTCATTTCTGAATTATTTAATTTTTTTAGGGTTTCAAGGGTATTTTATTGATGTTCTCATTAAAATTATTTCTTCCATATTTAGATGATTATAAAATATTTTTTATCTATTTTGTGGGTAAACTCTTATCAATATAAGTTTACAAAAATGAATCTATATGTAGTAAAATGATTAGAATGTTTCGTAATTAATTTTTTGGTGGGATTTTAGAGTACTGTTAATTTGAAACTCTATAAAGGAAATACATACACATATGGTAAATAGTTATGGAACCCTAAAAATGTTGAAACCATCTTAAGGATTTTTAAATTGTATATTATTTTATGTTAATTGGGTGTTTAATATAGTTATTTTTGTAATAAAAATTGACTTTAAACTTAACTAAATGCCTTATATCAATGAAATTTTATAAAATTTTGTTCTAAAAACATTCATTCTGTTATTATTGATTTTTATGCTTTGGAAGATGATTAAATAGGATAGATATATAGCATTTTAGGACATCATGAGTTTAAAAATAGTTATGGTAGATTCATGTAATCTTTTATAGTTTTTGAAGAATGAGGGTTATTAATGGAAGAAAATCTAATATGGTATGTTATGTATCATGTTTATAATATATTTAATTTAATAGCATTATTAAACAGCCTAATGAAAATATTATTAATATTTCAATAAATTCATGGGTGAACTATTATTATAAAATACTTTAGGAAATGTTAAATTGAATAATTTATTTACTATTTGAATATATTTTCTTTTTAATAATGTATTTTATCTAACAATTGATTTCAGCACACTTAATTTCAGAAAATCTTATATGTTTTTTAATATTGCACACTTTAATGTTTATCAACATCTATAATAATTATATAAATGATTATTTTCATTTTTGGTGTTATATATTAAAAAATAAATGAAAATTTTTATTTAATTTAATGTTCTTATAATTTTAATAGTGGTCTTGAAAATTATTAGGGGTTTTCTTTAAAATTATTTTTATTGAAACCTTGTTTTAAAGAGAGATTAAAATTTATTCATTTACTTCTTCTTCTAGAAAGGTACATTTTAGAGTTATTCATGTGGTTATTTTGAATGATTTAAAATTTTTAGGTCTCAACATGATATTTTCATGTTCTAAATCAATGTCTTATATTATATGGAATTCATGAATTATTTATGTGATTAAATTTCTCTATTGCAAATTAATATTCTTTTGAATAGTCTTGTTGGTCAATTTTCTTTTAGTTTAGCTTTTATTTTCCTTGTATGGTATATATAATTGTTCGGGTGAAGGAATATGTTTTATTTGTCTATGGTATAATGGATATTTTTGTGGGAGTGATAAATTAGTGGTTCCATCAGATGAATGGATGGGGTTGACTCATACGTTTTATAATATTATTTCATGAATAATAGGGATGGATAATGATTTAATTATATGAGTTTAGGGATCAAAGCATGTCACTATAGAGGTGGTGAAAGTGCACTAATAAACATATATAGATATATGTATAGGAAATCTATTCCAAGGTAATAGATCCTCTCCTGAGGTGCTTGTCCATAAGGAAGAAAATGGTTCATTTCCATGTGGAAACGACTATAAATTCATTATATATTCTCAGGGGGATTAAGAAATACCATAAATTATATTCCCATGAATTAAACTAAGAAACTGATTTTTTGGACTGGTTGAGTAAGGGGTAGTCCCGATGCAATTCCCCAAAACAAATAAAAATTTCATCTGGGATGAACATTGTTCAATAGAAGACTATGATATAGTGGAAGATAATACACTCTTAGTTGATAGTGTTATAGGATATTATGATAGAGGTCTTTACAATCCTAAAAATATAAATGTAAATGAAATCAAGATGAGGGGGTTGTACTGTGGTTAATGAGAAACGTTCTAAATGGATGAAATGCAACTCTTGACTAACGAATGCAATGGAAACTAGTTTTTCCAGAAGATTCAAGGTTAAAAATGGAGTAAAATTAATCCAAGATTTGGAAAGTAATTAAATATCCTCTATTCAAAAAGAGAAATGGGGTGATTAGAGGATCATTTATGGTAGTATGGTGGGAAAGGTAGAAGGGACCAAAGAAGAATGAGAGAGAAAATAAAAGGAATAAATTTTTTAATTATTTAAATTCCATTGTATAAATGAAAGTAGAGACAGTCTAGGTCAAGGCCTCAGGGTATGAGAAGAGTATAATCCGGTAAAGATATATATGTGTGAAATTTTTTTAGGAAATGAGGGAATAGATTATAAAACAAGATAAAATAATTATGTGAGGTTTTAATGTGGAAAAGATAAATTTATAAAAATACTACCAAAATTGGGATAAGCTGTATAATGATTTTCAAGATCTTATCTAAGATAATTAAACATGAAGGTATATCAAGAAAACATAGTCAAAGGCTAAGCCCTTAACAATTTATTAAAGAGAAAAGAAAAGGTACAACAACAACAAAAACAAGGTAGAAAAGCAACTATATCTCATAAAATTCATACCTATCACCACATCCAGGATAGAAAGATTCATCCATAGTAGCTGACTCCCACTCAGAACTGTTATTATGCCTCATGATCTTGGCATATATCCTTCTGTGATTCAACTTCTCTACGGAAATGAACTCCTTAGTGGACTGTATATTATTTTTCACGCCAGAGTCTGTCCCACATTCCTTCCCAATAGTAGACCTAGTAGACATCGGCTTGTGCAGATATGAATAATCATTCCTTGACCGTCTTCATCCAGGGACAGACTTGGATCCCTCACTCCCAGATACCTTCTTCTTCCCACCTTCTACAATGTCACTATAGGAGGGTCAGATCATGCTTCCAACATTCTCCTTTCCACTATCAGAGAAGTCTCCCCATTTTACAGTAAGGCACACCTCTTGATATCTCTCATTCACTCCCCTCCCCTGATGAGAAAGGTTGTTAGCATCAATCATAGCCACGAAAGGTGGCTGTTTTTCAAGTTCCAAAGTTCCATGAGTCTCCTTCTCTGTTTCCATTTCACCATAAAAATCCTTTTTATTGCCATTTTAAATTATAGAGCTACTTACCTTAGCATTATGAGCCTCCCTATGCGCCAATCCTTGAAAGAAGATACCTATTGGAGCATTGAGAGCCACAACTCCCACACCATCTTCTTTCCCTTTCAACTCCTCAACATAGGCATCTACGACTCCCCGAGCTGCACTATCTTCATAAGCATTAGGGTCCAAGTCTGGCTACATAATAGGTTCTGTCCATGAAGAACAGCCAAATACCTCAGTTGAGATGGTCTCCTGAATGCCAGGATCATGTCGTAGATTATTGAAAACCTGCGTCACCAGTGGATTTTTCTGCCTCTATTTCTCCTCCTTCTGAATTGCACCACCATTGCTCACTGTAAGACTAGGTTGCTCCATTGCCTCCTCTACCTTCACCACCGGTTGAATCCTAGCCACAATCTGCTCCATGTAGTTCCCTTCCACACAAGACCCCAGCTTCCAAGAACCATCAATAGAATCATGCCTTGAAGGCATGTTTTCCATTGGAGTCTCCAACACCGGCACGCCCAAGGTAGGCGCATCAATGCCACTCTTACCCTTCCGCATCACCCTTTGCGAAACCCCAGCCAAACTATTACTGAGACATACCATGTCCACATGCCCAAACCAACCACAAATAGAACAATAAGGCATCCAGGAATCAAATCTTACCTCTTTCCCACATCGCCATCATCGAGGGATCGCGCCACATGTGAAAATCAAAACACCATTGAAACAGGAAGAATGAATCCCCATTGCAAGGTCTTGGGGATCTGGACGAGGCCTTAATCAAATCATCCTCTGTCTCAAACCAAATCATCAGATCTCATCTGTTAATTAAACTAACTACTGCATGCTCCTGAAGATCCCAGGAGTTGAAAACATACCGGTTGAACTCATCTACCGAAGGTTGCTGATGTCTAAATCGAGCCACCTGCGTGAAATTGCAATGATCCGAGGATCAATTGAGCTCTGCTGGAGATAGAAGGAGTTTTGGCGCTCCTTGAAAGAATTCATAAACTTTTGGGAAAAGTAGTATCTTTGTAAACGAAGGAAGATACTCAGGATTGGAGAACATCAAGAATTCATTCCGTCCATTAAGCTGAGAATGCAGATCTCCCCCCTCTGCTCGAGAGGGGGGAACAACATACATATATTTTATTTTGGTATTGTAACATAATATATATAATTGTTAGGATTTCTCACTTTTTCCCAAATGTGTTTTTAAAAATAAATATATTTTATTTTGGTATTGTAAAATTTTCTATAATCATTTACATGGTGTTATATTGGATAATAAAAATGTCGATTCATGTGTTAAATAAATTTACACATTTTGTAGTAGAGATTATTGATGTTCATTGGTTGAGTTTTTAGGCCTTGAATATAAAGAATCTATATAATAGGTTTATTTTTCATTTTATTAGAAAATAACTCAAAAATATTTTTAGGTTTTACTACGATTTAATTTATATAAAATATGTTTTGATTGTAGTGGAATGTGAATCATGTTAAGTGAGAAGTGGTTTCCAATAACAAAATATTTTCATCATTTAACGAAGTGTTTATTCAAAATTTATTAGGAGATGAATGTGTAAAGGATATCATGGAGTTCTATCAAGGTTATTCAATTTTAATCCATCTCAAAATTTTCTTCAATTCATTAATGGTATACATTTTGAATCACATAGTTGATGCAGAAATGAAATCATGGAATTTTTAATCCTTTTTGATGTTGTATAATCAACAAATGGTGGAAAATTTGTGGATGAATATTGGTACCAAATCCTATTAACCTAGCTATTTAATGATTTCATAAATAAAACTCTAATAAAATATCCAATTATTTTGAGTCTTAGTGTATTTGTGGACTAGGATAATAACACATAAAAATCTAAAAACATATAAATTGTTTTATTATCATTAATAATCTACTCATTCTAATTGATCTCCAAAATTTTCATAGGATAATATTTTAAATACCTAAAAGAATGGGGTCATCTATAAAGAAAAGTAATTGAATAAACATGACCTTGTGTAATAACATGGGATTGAAATGGAATAACATGATATCATAAAATAGAATACTTATAGTAACTCACTATTTTCAAACATAAATATTACATAACTATTTTGGAATACATAAACAATATACAAACAAATTCCGAAGACCATATTTGCTCCAGTGCCTTTGAAAAAATGGAAACATAAAAATTGGATCATAAATGAGATACATCATCTCCTACTATATTAATCATGATTATTAATCTTTTCAGAAACATCAAACATAATACTTATAATCATGACACAGTGGGAAGAAAACATAAAAAGGGGTGAGATCAGAATCTCAATAAGGGTAAACCATGGGGACATATAAGTATAAACATAAGCATAAGGGTATAATAATGTGATCATGAAAATAGAAGATCATAACATGCATATCAAATATCTTAACATAAATCATGGAAAAAATATTCGTAGTTCCTAATACATGAATCCCAAAGAAATAAATAGCATAAGCCATAAATGCATAATATCAGAATAAAACATGGAATTGTGGAAAACTAATAAGCATATAGTATGGTTTCCATAGTTCCCCAGATATCACTACCATGACCATATTAGTAGTATGAGTTCACTCCCTATACCATATTGGTATTCATGGTTCACTACCATGGATATAATAGTATAATAAGATTTCTCATCATACAATCTTGGTAATCATAGTTCACTCTCATGGAAATATTATTAGTCAATGTTCATTCCCTTGATCATCTTAATCAATATTGTTAGATATAAATTGTTACATAATGCATTAGAGGTAGATATAGGTGCCACACATATCATAGTGAAATCATTCATACATGGTTTAAAAGATCATAAATAGACATATCATTACCCATGAAATGAAATGAGTATTATAACAATGTAATCATTTCACACCCTTTGGAAAGAGATATGATTTTTAATCATATCACCAAGAACATAAACCTTGAAAAGAATTTGTGTTAAAAAGTATACAACCTGTGAAATAGAAATATGTTTCATAAATATCATGCCATCAAACTATAATCTATAAAAATAATGAATATGAAATGATGAATTCAATAATTTCTCCATAAAGGGACTAGTAACACAAATGGATTCCATATGAGAAGGGAAATAATTTTTAATGGTCTTCTAAAAACATTTATTGGGGAAAATATACTTTAATATTTTCAAAAAAATTATTTTTTTAGCATACACTAATTCAAAAAAATTCATAGAAAAATTCATATAAAATTATAAATGAATCTTTGACAACATTACAACAATTAAAATAATTTTTCCACAATAATAGTATTCATTTTATTTTGAATTTTTTTTAAACAATCTCAAAATCATTGTTTTTTCAAAAAAATATAATTCAGATAGAAGAGATATAGATCATAATATTTTAATTAATAACATTAGATTGTATACCAAAGAGTGGAAGAATTTATACTAACACATGAAGAGATTTTTTAATATAAATAGTAGAATGAATTTTATTCATATTCTTGAGATATGGATCAAAATATTTTATACAATTATGCATAAACATAAACAATATCAAAAAGCGATGAGATTGTCTCAATATACTCTTATAACTTGTTAACATAGGATTATTCTATCCACATAAGAAATTGAAATTAAATAAAGATTGAAATATAATTAAATGTATGTGTTTCATGATATAATAGGTAAAATGAAAGTATATATAACTCAACAAATAATTTAGGTTCATAAAAAACATGAGTCTCATAGAAGGAAAATTGAGACAAAACATTTTTATTGATTTGATAAAAATCAAAACATAAAACCAATGAATTAAAGATCATATAATAGATATTTCAATACCAATTAATTTAGGTATAAGAAAAACCTAAAAAACTCATGCTATGTATATAAACCATACAAAAGGAATGATTGATGAACATTGCATGTATCTCACTGGAAAAGAATGTGAGATGAAATACTTAAACATTATGCCTTGAATCTCTTCGTAATCGTACAATATTTTGGTTTAATAAATATAAGTTTCTTATAAATGATTTATAGAAGAATATTATTATACAGTATTCCATATTTTTTTTATTATGGACTTATATTAACTGATTCTTAGCTATTCTTATGTTAATGTTTCACTTAAGGTAATATTCGTTTTGTTCTTCACACGAGTATTAATTTGTAATATCGTCTGTCATTATACTTATATCATTTTTCCAGAATCAAATTAATTATATAAATTTAATTTATATCTAGTATATTTATATAATTATATTCTATTTCATAAATAAGTATGAAATGGAATACACTGTTCATGGAGATGATATGTCGTATGTATCCTTGAATGATGGTTTCATTTTAATTATCATATTTCAATAAATGAATGAAAATGAAATAAAAGTGTATATGTATACAATATCCTTACATAATCACTATAATTTTATATATGTCATATAATTTCACTAAACCCCTCATTAAAGAATCCTATATAGAGTGTGAACGAATCACATCACTTTTACAGGCGGTAGTCCACCATCCTCAAACGAAATTATCATAATTACAAAAAATTGAATTTAAAATGATGTGTGTTGTAAAAGTAATAAGGAAGCATAAATAAATAAATATATTATTATTATATATATATAAACATATTTTTTGTAATAATATCAACCATGAGAGGTGGTAGAGGATAATTGAACAATCATAATTTAGTGAGGTAGTAGTTCTCCTTTCATCTAAATAATAAGTTTGATATCTATTATATGTAGGTGTGTGTAAGTGTAGAATGAAAAAATAGAATAAAAACATACTAGTATATTTATGATTCTATTTTGTTCATTAAATGGTGTAATAATGTTTATATATGGGGAAGATAATGAATATAATTGAATGAAACTTGGTAGAAGTCTTTGCCTTTTAATTGGGTGACTCCTTTTGGTTTGTGCCAAAAGGCTTCCATGATTTTCCTTCATCCCAATGAAAGGACTATAGATGGAAGGGATGGTGGTTGGAAGTTTATTGGAATAGTTTTTTGGAGATCCATGTGTCTTTAGAGGGCTGAGAATATGGGTAGTGGTGGTTTCCTTTTATTGAGAATAGATATGACACAATTGTAATGTTTTAAAAAAAATTAGGTAAACCCAATTTGTCATGGAAAAAAGTATTAACAAACTTAAAAGAAGACAATATTTCTATGATAAGGGAAGAAAATTTTTTAAAAATTCATTCTTGTACAGGTTTCAAAGACATTTTATGTCTTCATTTCAATGTTTAGTACATTCATCATAGAATTTGTCACTTAACCAATGTAATTAATTTTAATCCCTTTCTCCAATATTTTGGGTCAAAATGATGTTGAAAATTTTACAGATTAGAAAAAGTTATTTTTGTAATAATAGAGTCAATAATTTAAAGTTATATTTAGATATTTGGTATAAATGAATTTGAAATCAACCTTATAGTTGGCTTGATGATGTGGGGTTTAAAAGTAAAAATGATCATATGATTGCTATGTTTTTATCTCTAATTTCATTGTGAAATTATATCAAATGACCACAATTTGATTAATATTAAAAAAAATTCTATTTATACATTGAATCTAGTTTAATATTTAATTTAAAATAAAAATATATGAAATTAAAAATATATTTTGAATTAAAATTTGGTATTTTTATTATTTATCAACAAATGATGTTTGTCATAAGGATCCCAAAAATTAACCGTATGCAAATTTAAACATTAAAAATTATAACATTAAGATTATTTTACTATCATAAATTTATAAATGTGTTTAAAAATAATTTTAATTTTCTCCATAGAAGGACATTAAAAGCAGTTCATTCGAGAAAACAATATTTTTAAACGTTGGAGTACATTACCAAAAATTAAAATATTTTACCTTTGATATGTTTTAATTATATAAGAAATTATAAAATATAATTTAAAAATTATTTCTAGTATTAATATATCAAGGTTTAATGGATAAATTATAATTATCTTATTTATATAATTATATACAAATAAATACGTTTCCTAGAAAATCAATGTTGCATGTATCGTACGCAAACTTAGTGTTGCATGTATTGTACTCTATGTTGATATTGTTAAGTCAATAAGGTTTCTTTATGAATTTTCCATTCCATAATTATTGGGAAGATTTTTGAGTCAAAAAGGTTTCCTTATGACTTTAACATTCCTTCTTGTTTTGAAAATCACAAACACCTTATCTTAAGGAATATTTTATTTTACCATATGCTTTGTTTTCATAAGGAAAATTTTCTTGCCCCAAGAAATTTATCCTTACCTTGTTTTTCATTGATCATATTGTCTAAGTATAATATTTGGTTTCATATCCAAAAACCTCGGAATCATATATATACTTTGAAATAATGAAGTCTATTTTCAGGATCTGAATTCAGACTCCGAACTCTTATGATTTCTAACTCCGAGTTCATTGAATTCAGACTCCAAACACTTCTGTGTTTTGACTCCGAGTTCCATAAATTTAAACTCTAATCTCTGATGAGTTCTGACTCTGAGATATCTGAATTTAAACTCCTATCATTTTATGTTCAAACTCCAAACTCTTATGAATTCATACTCTATAATTTTATATGTTTATACTCCGAACTCATATGAAATCAGACTCCGAACTTTTGTATGTTGAGACTCCAAACTCTTATGAATTAATACACTGAAATTTTTTATGTTCAAACTCAAAACTCTTATGAATTCATTCTCTGAATTCTACTGAATTCAAGACTATGAATTTCCTTGATATTTAGACACCAGAATTCTATAGAATTCCAGCACTGAATTCTTTTAATAAATAGAATCTGAATATTCATATATTATAGACTCTGAATAGTGTTTGGTTAGTCTCGGAACATTTATTTTTTCTTAAACACTGAAAAATGAATTTTCTTAAGTAACCATATTTTTGTTTACTCATATATTGGGTATAAAACAACGCCGTTCATTCAGTTATTAACTAACAATTGTTTGAGTGACAAGTTTACAGGTCCCTCCGAAATTCAATGAAAAATATGACCATTTGATGATGGAGTCGACCGTTGAAGTCATTCCTATAAATAGGAGATCATTTGAAAGATATTACAACAAAAACAACAACTATAAGTTAATCAATATAGAGCTTACATGTTGTTGAAGTGATTTATAGAGAGAGAGAGGCTCTTATAAACTCTCAATCTTCATGTAGAAATTTTGAATGGATTGTTCAAAATTTTCTTCGTGTAGGATTGTATTGTGGATAAGTTTGATTTACTTATAATTGGAGACTTTGTGTTGTGAAGTCAGAGGAGGAAATTTACGTACAAATCGAGGGTTTATGAGGATTTCAAGATAGATACTAATCTTCAGATTGAGGTGTTACCTAGGTTTGGGTAAGGAATACTTACTTGAATGTATAAATCAAGTGACCTTTATCCAAGTTTGTTGGATATCTTTCTCTTTGGGTTAAAAAATTTACTACTTTTTACTTTTAGTCTTTCAATTTTGTTTTCCGCTGTAATTTTGGATGTTGAGGAAAGTATAACTATCTTATACTTCCTTTGACTTGTATTCTAGTTAAATAGGATTCTATTCACTTTAAGGTAGAATATTAGCTATTGTAAATTTTTGTTAAGTTTCATTTCTGGAATCAGTATTCCGGTATCAAGAAAATTAGTATAACTTAGAGGTATTGTAAATTTTGTATATAAAAAATTTCCTAAGGAATTTTTAAATTATACAATTCACCCTCCCTCCACTTTTATATAGAATATCTACACCAGATTTTGATACTATAATTTGTATCATATCTATATTACAATCAATACAACAATTGGTATCAAAGGAGGTGACCTTGTACGCTGAAACAATTCAACAATTGGCTTCAAGGGTTGGTCAAATCTGAATTAATCTCACGATTAGATTCAGAATAGAAATCTTCTTCATCACATTTTCAGAATTAGACATTCGGACTCATAAGGTTTGGATTTATATTTTTCTAGAGATACTATAGTTTTATTTTTCCTTCTGAGGATATATTATTTTCTTTACAATATTTTATTACTAACAAGTTTGTGTGGAAATATTTTCCTTAAGACGACAGGTTTAACTGTTGGTTCAATCGACAATCTATATCCTACCAAACCTCTTATTTTTTATGGAAATGATAATGATTACTATAGATACAGTATGAAGACTTTCTTTATTAACACCGGAGTTGATAACTACCTAATACTGACAAGAGACTATATGATTCCTGATAAGTAATTGGGAACTTTTACTAGTAAGGAGAATTCCGAATATCAAGCAAATTTCAGAGTCATAAATACATTGTGATGTTCTATGACTAGGAACATATATAGTCAAATATCTTCATGTGAAGCTGCAAACAGTCTCTGGAAGAAGCATGGAGCTACACATTTTGGTACTTCTAAAGTTATAGAGATAAGATGAGCTATGTTGAGAGCTGACATCCATAGCTTTAACTTTCCTTATAGAGATCCTCTGAGAAAATTTCAGCAAAGGTTCATGACTATTGTGAATACCTTACAATCTATGGGAGAAAAATGTTTTTATGATGTGTTCCTTGTAGATAGGATCATAGAAATCATACCAAATTAGTGGGAGTCCAAGAGGACAACAATTAATGAGAATAGGAATGTCACCCATATTTCCTTAGATGAGTTGTTTGGAACTCTTCTTCAGCATGAGAATAGAGTGAAGAGGGATTATAATAATGTTAAAAATAAGAATAGGAATGGGGTAGTTTATTTTACAATTACATCAAAAAATATGAAATCCAGGACTCCAGAAAGAGTAACTAGATCAAAGTCAAAGAAAGTCACCATTCAGTCAGAATCTAGTGATATAGAAAATCCTGAGAATGAATTATCTAATCTTTCCCCGAGAATGAACAAGATAGTACCTCATAAAAACTATGAAAATAAATTAAAGAAGAGAGACTACAAAGATAAGTAATATGGGGAAGTTACTTTTTATGAATGTAGAAGAATAAGTCATATGAGACGTGATTTCCCTCTATTGAAAAAAATGAAAAAAAGGAAAAAAATTCAAAGAGAAACAAGAAGAAGTTATATCATTATAAGCTTAAGAAAATTCTTGAAGAAAACGACATATTGAGTGATAGATATGGAGACTCTTCGGGAAGTGAATATTCTGAATATGAATCATTACCACAAAAAAATACAGGATTCATTGCTACTATTTTTTTCCCAAATACATGTATTATGGACAAGGTATGCTCTGTCGAGGGTTTAACAAATTTATCTCTTGATAAGAATTACTATTATGAAGATATTACTTATAATGAAGATACTTCATCCTCAGATAATAAATAAATACATTCAGATGATGAAGTATCTAGATTTTCAAAGTTGTTAGAAGTAAGAAATTGTAACATTTCTAAGAAACTAGACAATGAAAAATACTATGGAAGATCTTCTTACAAAACAAATTTCATACCTCTCTTGAGATCATAAAGATAAGGATGCGCTTCTAGAAAAACATTCTAAAGACATTAAGGAAGTAAATTCTGAAAAATAAAAACTTTATAAATATCTTCAAGAATACTATTTTAAAAATAAATGTTTTTGGGGAAAAATAGAACTCTAAGTAAATAATTCCTAAGGATAGGAATTTAGTCATTGGACTAAAATATGAAATATGTTCTCTTAAGAAAGTTCTTGAAAACTTTACTTCTGGTAAATAAAATTTTGACAAGATGTATTCTCAAATCAAACCTCCATGAAATACTACTGGAGTAGGTTATACTCACAGAAAACCTATTTTCAAAAACAAATATTTTATTCCATCAAGAGCCCCGTTTGTACTAAATGGAAAAGTGGTGGGAATTGTACTAAAAACTGTTCTTTGAATAATGTTCTATATCTTGGGTATCATAAATCTTATTTTTTAAAACAAATGTGGAAACCCAAAATTTTATTTTCTATCAATTCTAGATCCAATAAAATTTGGATTGTAAGAGTCTAACATTCTTATTTTCAGAAAAATAAAGGAAGTATCAACAATAATACTTGGTACATGGATTGTAGATGTTCCCAGCATATGTCTGGTAACAAAGAATTCTTGGAAAATATTATCAAGATAAGAGGTGGAAAAGTAACTTTAGGAGATAATGCTAAGGGAGAAATTATTGGAATAGGTTACATCGTTCTTCTTGGAAAAATGTTGATTTAAAATGTTTTATTTGATAAGGGTCTTAAGAACAACCTCATTAGCATAAGTCAATTATGTGATGAAGGTTAACTATATAAATTTTAGGAATGAGAAGTTCTTAGTACACAATTCCATGGAAGAGTTTATTCTTTGTACTAATAGGCAAGAGAATGTTTACACACTGAACATAGAAGATCATCAAAGCCAAGACATACCTTGCCTTTGTGAAATGGAAGATCATTCATGGTTATAGTGTAGAAGGTTAGGACACTCTAACCATAGGAACCTATGAAAAATTTCTAAGAAAGTCTAGTTAAGGACTTACTAGAGTTTAGATTTGATTTTTCAAAAGTTTGTGATCCGGGTAAATATGGAAAGAAACATAAATCAAGTTTTAAATTAGTCGGTGAGGTCTCAACCACTGATGCATTACAGTTAGTTCATATGGACATTTTTATACCAACACAAACTGGAAGCATTAGAGGCAAATATTATGTATTTCTCATTGTTTATGATTACAAAATATTTACATGTGTCTATTTTCTAAGAAAGAAATCTGATGCTTTTTCATATTTCAAAAGTTTTAGAGCCCAAGATAAAAATGAGAAAAACCTTCCTTCGTAACTATTAATAGTGATCAAGGAGGTGAATTTCAAAATTATGAATTGGAAAATATTTGTAGTAGAAAAGGCATTACTCATAACTTCTCAACACATAGAACACCTCAACAAAATGGTGTTGTAGAAAGAAGAAACAGAATTCTTCAGGAGATAATGAGAACCATGTTGAGTGAATATCTATATCCAAACATTTTTGGGCTGATGATATAAGTACCTCTTTCTATACTATAAATCATGTTTTGATTAAACCTTTTATTAATAAAACTTCCTACGAGTTATGGAATGGTAGAAAACCTAGACTTTTATACTTCATGGTTTTGGTTTACAATGTATTAATTTTGAATACTGAAGATAATCTACACAAATTTTCACCAAAATATGATGAAGGAATTTTCCCAGGATACTCAACATCTTCTAAGGATTATAGAGTTTTCAATAAAAAAACTTGTACAATTGAAGAGACAGTACATGTCATATTTGATGAAATAGATCCTTTTGTTTTTAAACGACCCCAACATACATTTTTAAATGTGTTTTCAAAAACTGATTATCATCCTTTTTTAGAAGATCCTTCTGATAAGGAAAATGTCCAAGAAGAAGTTTCTGAAACATTTACCAAAGCATTTTTCCTATCCTATGTTGATGAAAAGGTTTTATGAAACCCTAATCAGTTATTTCTTAAGAATCATCCCATTGATAGTATCATTGGTGATGTAAATCAACCCGTAAGGACTAGAAGTTCTATAAGGAATTAAGTAGAACATCTAGAATTCCTTTCCCAATTAGAACCAAAAATAACTGATGAAGATTTAGGTGATAATTATTGGATAAAATATTGGTAAGATGAGCTAAATTAATTCGAAATGAATAATGTATAGATCTTCGTTGAAATACCTAATGAAACATCTGTTATCGGAGTAAAATGGGTCTTCAGAAATAAGTGTGATGAGAATCGAATCATAGTAAGAAAGAAATATAGATTGGTTACTAAAGGATATAATCGAAAAGAAGGAATATACTATGAATAAACCTATGCTCCATTATCTAGACTTGAATCAATTGATATTCGACTTGCCTTTGCAGCATTCTTCAATTTTAAACTATTTCAAATGGATGTGAAAGGTGCTTTCCTTAATGGTTTTGTTCCATATGAAGTTTTTTTTGAACAAACTCCTGGTTTTGAAAATGCAGTACATTCTATACATGTTTATAAACATACCAAAGCATTTTATAGACATAAGAAAGCCCCTATAGCTTGGTATGATAGACATATAATATTTTTGCTTCAAAATAATTATTTAAATGGAAATGCAGATCCAACCATTTTTATTAAGAAATATAAGAAAAACGTTTTGGTTATTCAAATTTATTATGATGATATTATTTTTGGTTCAACTCAGCAATATTTAAGTGATTCCTTTGTGGATCTAATGAAACATGAGTTTTCAATGAGTATGATTGGTGAGTTAACCGTTATCCTTGATTTTCAAATTTCTAAAATACCATAAGGAATCCAAATATCCCAAAATAAGTATATTAAATATCATCTTAAAAAGTATGGATATGACAACACTAAGAGTATTATTACTCCCATTGGTACCTCAAACACACTTTATCTTGATGATGATGGGAAACTAGTAGATCAATCATGTTTTATAGGTATCATAGGATGTTTACTTTACTTGACAGCTAGTTGTCCAGAATTAATTTTTTCAGTATGTTTTTGTGAAAGATATCAATCTAATCATAAGGAATCTCAATTAAAGAAGTGAAAATAATTTTTCTCTACTTAAAGGGAACCATGAATTTAGGACTCTTTTATACTTCTGTAAATGATTTAATTTTAAAGAGTTTTTCAGATGCTGACTTTGGTGGATGTAGAATGGATAGAAAAAGTACATCCAAAATTTGTTATTTCTTAGGAGAGTCATTAGTTTCTTGGTCATGAAATAAGCAACACTCAGTAGCACTTTCCACTACTGAAGCTGAATATGTAGCAGTTTGAAGTTGTTGTTCTCAAGTATTGTGGATGCAACACACACTCACAGACTAGGGAATGTGTTTTACCAAAACAAAAAATTTGTGTGATAATACTAGTTCCATTTCCCTTAATAAAAACCATGAACATCACTCTCATGAAAAAAACATAGATATTAGGCATCACTTTCCTAGGTATCACACACAAAAAGGTGATATCATTCATCAATATATCAGAACACAATATCAACTTTCTGATATTTTCACAAACTCTTTACACTCCGATAGATTTGAATACATTAAATAGAAGATAGGAATGATAACCATAAAGTAATCATCATTGTTAACATTCTGTTGAAACTAATCTCCATTCATTCCAAAACTCATTTTCCTAGGGGTAGTACATTTTCTTGTTAAATAGATAAAAATGTTTTGAAAGGAATATTTTCTAAAACAATTGTATAGTCAGATATTTTCAAAATCTTTCGTAATGGAGTTTTTCTACTCAAAATTTCCGTAAAGAATATTTTCGTACAAATATTTTTTGTAATGTAAATTTTCATACTCAAAATCATCGTAATGATGATTTTCGTACATAAAATTTTTGAAATGAAGATTTTCGAACTCAAAATTTTTGTAATGAAGATTTTCGTACTTAAAATTTTCATAATGAAGATTTTCATTTTCATATTTTTTTTCTTAATCAAATTTTTGGAATCTAAATTTCTTCAAGAAAATATTTTTTCTCCCCTTAATACGAATAATCTTCCTAGAAATCTGAAATTTATGTTTCCTTTCCTGGGATTTCGTAATCATCCTTTAATTGCTGGTAGTTTCTTTTGTTTTTAAATTTTTCGGATTCTCTTTTCCATAAATCCAAATATTTTATTTTAAAAACATCAAAAGATTGGATACAAGATTTCCTTGCGGCTATCATATCAACTGTCAGATCTGATCAGAAGGATTTTCATCCATTGGATTGAGTTTGGAAGATGAAATGTTGCATCAAACTCTTATATAAAGTACTCCCTGATGTTTGTCCCACATCGACCTCAAAGCTATCGTGTGCTGAAGCTATTCCTCTCTACTTAATCCCATTCTAAACTTCAAAGAGTGCTCCCAAATCCATATGTCTGTAAATGAATCCTCTCAGAAAGATATGTCTAATTTCAAGCCAATTCACATGTGGTAGATATATAGAGAGTGGTTGGTGTATCCAAACATTTTCAACAAATGTGATTCAATTACCTCGAAAAAATCAACCTCAATGGTTGGGAGAGAATTTCAGTAACGAACCCAGAAGCTCAAGATTTAGTGTATCTAGATTTACTTGTTGAGTTTTATAAATCATTCAGTTTCTTCAAGGAAGAAGGCAGAGAAATTTTTTACTTCAAAAGCTATAGAAAGACTTATTCACTTTCATTTACTAAGGCAGCAAGTTTGATTTGTATTCCATACAAAGGTGAAGTTGAATTCTGTTGCCATAAGTTGTCGGATGTCAAAGGAAGCTTTGTTAACAAGAAGGCTATGGCATGTATTGGACATTCTGAGGTAAAGACTCTAAAGATTTCCCTTCTGTGTATAAATTATCAGATTCTCAAATTATGGGTTCACGGTTTTATAATTCCTAGAAAAGGTGATAAGGACACCTTGGAGAATAGTGATATTTATATTCTGGATTTTTTGGTAAATTTTAGGAAGATAAATCTGGTTATGAAAATTCTCATTATTATAATGAATGTTAAGAATGGAAACTTGAAGGATTAGATAATCATGTATCCAGCCATTCTTTCAATGTTAAATGTTCAGTGCTTAAAATCCTTTAAAATTCCTTGTAATTTGAATCCAAGGAATTGAAAATTCCTGCTAGTCAGTGATGATACATTGAAGAGGACGAACATTGGTTTTTCTATAGACTCTAGAGAATTTTATGACTTACCAGAGGAAGAAGCTGAAGCTATTCCAAAGAAACAAGAAGTGGTTGAACCATCGAAAAAGGTTGGAAAGAAGAGGATGTTTAAGGAAGTAGAAGATGAAGGAAAAAATCCAAAAGATAAGGAAGCATAATCCGAACCTCAAAAACCTAAGATACAAAAAAGCATATCCGGATGAGGTAGTATCTAAGTGGATGGAAGACAAGGAAAAAAGAAAACCTGGGGAGCCTAGTTTTGGTTTGATACTACTGAAGAAAATGCCTTAAGAGAGAATACTGTCGATGAGTTTGAGAACCAGGAAAAAGAAAAGAATCAAAAGAAGAAGTTCTATGAAGCGGAGATAGTGCAATCCCTTTAGAGGGATAATGATAAAGAATTAGAGATCATTCCAGCAATGGAATATTTATTGGTAGAAGAGTTACCCGAGACTCTAGGTCATAAATTCTTCACTCCAGAAAAATTCCATGAAAATATTGTTGAAGAAAAAGAAGTTGTCGAAGGAGTTGAAGAAGAACCTGAAAGCAGCGGTGATACAGAAGATTTTATTATGCAAGTAGAGGAAATTCATTAGAAGGAAATCCCTTATAATAAATTGCCAATCCAATCCTCTCAAGCCTAATCTTTAATGATTACTACTCCTTGGTTAGATGACAAGGATGAAAATGAAGTTAATAAGATCTCTGAGGAAGAAATGTTTAATCATCATTTCATTCACCTTGAGGATGCAGAGGCCAGAGCTGAGAAAGAAGAGATTGATGAAGATTAGATTGTTCAGCTGTCTGGCAGTGAACCTAAATTTCCTTATGAGGAAGACATTCTGAAAAATGATAAGGGTAAATAGGTGGTTGTTGATACACATACTAAAGCTATTATAAAGAAGTAAGCTGGTGGATCTTCAATAAGGAAACTTTCTGACCTAGAGAAAGAGCCCTCACCAAGAAAAGTTTTAGATTCAGAATCATCATCTCGTGGACATGATTTCATTGTTAATTGTTTAAGAAGCTTGTTGGGACCATTCCGATTTTTCCAAGCATAGACTCCAGATTCCAAATGCTTCAACAGACACTAAATTTGAAATCAGATTCAGTATCTATGGTGGTGGATATGTGAGTAAAGCTTGAGCCTGATATAAATAATTACTTAATTAACTAAGAGGCTAAAAAAAGTCATCTACGAATATAGTTGGTTGGTCAAAGAAGATAGTTGATGATTTGATAGAACTTTATGAATTCCAAGATGGTGTGAAGGAGGCCTATTGAAATTGAAGATGGTAAGATCAAGGATTCCACAATGAGTTTCCAAGAAAAGCTGACTCTGGAACAAAATTCCCGGATTCAAGAAGTGAAGGATTTTAATGAAAAGATATATTCAGTTTCTCAATGTTGGAAGAGAAAAATAGATCTTCAGATTGAAATTGAAGAAAAGACTGTCAAGTAGGAAGTTGTCCTGATGTCTCAGGAAGAGGCTCTCAAGGTTCATGAAGATATAGTGAAAGCCTTAGAGAAGAAAGCTGAGGATCAGGAACAGATTCATAAGAGAGTAGAGGATGATCATAAGGAGCTCAAGAAGCTGAAGGCAATAGTGAAGAAGCTACAACCCAAGGAAAAGTAAGGTTGATATTGCTTAAATCCGATCCTTTTTTGTATTCCTTTCCTTGAAATTTTTTTCCTATCATAGTGAATTTTTTTTGTTTCTCTTCAGGATGTTTTGTAAAAATATTTCAGGTACCATAATTTCTTTTCCATTCCCTCAAATTTCATTTTGAAAATCACAAACGGAGAAAAAGGAAAAATAATTCTAAGGAAATAAGAAGATTCCCTATGTAAGGGGGAGTGTTCATCTAAGGGGGAGTTTTCATTATAGTGATTTATGTATACAAAATAATGAAAAATATCATTTCAGAAATCTAGAATACGATCCTTAGTGTTCCAAATACTAAAGGGGAGTTAGTAGTATTCATCATTGTCTATGTGAAAAGGTATATAAGTTGTATTTCTAAGTCTATAAAAATATTTTGAAATCCCTTATATTTTTTTCCATAAGGATGTTTATGTTTTACAAAAAGGGGGAGATTGTTGAGTCAATAAGTTTTCCTTATGACTTTTCCATTCCTTTATGATTGGGAAGATCATTGAGTCAATAATTTTTTCTTATGAATTTACCATTCCTTCTTGTTTGGAAAATCACAAGCACATTATCTTATGGAAAATTTCATTTTACCCTATGCTTTGTTTTTATAAAGAAAATTTCCTTCCTCAGAGAAAATTATCCTTACCAAGTTTTTCATTGATCATATTATCTATGTATAATATTTTTTTCGTATCCAAAACCATAGAATCATATATATACATAGAAATAAAGAATTCTTTTTTTTTTGTATCTGAATTCAGACTCTTGAATCTTATGAGTTTTGACACTGAGTTCTCTGAATTCAGACTCTGAAATCTTATGAGTTCTGACTATGAGTTCACTGAATTCAGACTCCAAACTCTTCTGAGTGAGGACTCTGAGTTCTCTGAATTCATACTCTGAACTCCTATGAGTTCTTACTCGAAGATATCTGAATTCAGACTCTGAACTTTTTAAGTTCAGACTCCGAAGTCTTGTGAATTCAGAGCTTGAATTTTTGTATGTTAAGACTCTGAACTCATATGTATTCAGACTCCAAACTTTTGTAAGTTGAGATTCTAAAATCTTATGAATTTAGACTCCGAACATTTGTAATTTCATACTCCGAACTCTTATAAGTCCAGACACTGAATTATACGGAATTCAAGACTATGAATTTGCATGAAATTAATACACTGTAATTCTATAGAATTCTAGCTTCGAATTATTCTGATAAATTGTATCTGAATATTTATGTATTGTAGATATCAAATAGTTTTTTGTTAGACTCCGAACATTATTTTTTTCTTACAATCCAAAAAATGAATTTTCTTAAGTAACCATGTTTTTGTTTACTAATTTTTTGGTTATAAAATGATTTCCTGCATTTAGTTATTAACTAAATGTTGTTTGAGTGACACGTGTACAGGTCCCTCTGAAATTGAAGGAAAAAAATGACCATTGGAGATGGGAGATGACCGTTGAAGTTGTGCCTATAAATAAGAGCTCATTTGAAAGAGATCATAACAAAAATGATGATGAAAAGTTTATCAATCTCGAGCTTAAATGTTGTTGAAGTGATTTCTAGAGAAAGGCTCTTATATACTCTCAGGCTTCATGTAGAATGTTTGAACGGATTGTTCAAACTCTTCTTCATGCAGAATTTCCTTATGCAGAGGTGTGATTTTTTTAAAACCAGAGACTTCAAGTTGTGAAGTCCGGGGTGCATATTTCTATACAAA
The DNA here is from genome assembly GCA_963277665.1 of Viscum album. Classification (NCBI taxonomy): domain Eukaryota; kingdom Viridiplantae; phylum Streptophyta; class Magnoliopsida; order Santalales; family Viscaceae; genus Viscum; species Viscum album. Next base: position 1,648,282,287 of record OY728145.1, read on the forward strand.
TTGAGGTCTTTTGAGGATTTCAAGACAGATACCGATCTTCATATTAAAGGCTTACCAAGGTTTGGGTAAGACAAAAGTTTTTGAAAGTATAAATCAAGAGACCTTTATCCAACGTTGTTGGAAACCCTTCTCTTTGGGTTTGTAAACCCTTCTCTTTGGGTTAAAATATATACTACATGTAACTTGTAGTGTTTCAATTGTGTTTTCTACTCTAATTTTGGTTTTTTATGAAGGTATAACTATCTTATACTTCCTTAGACATGTACTCTGATTAAATAGGATTCTATTTTTTTAAGTTAGAATCTTAGCTATTATAAATTTTTATGAAGTTTCATTTTCGGAATCAATTTTCCATAATCAAGAAAATTAGTAGAACTTAGAGGTGTTGTGAATTTTGTTTATACAAAATTTCCCTAAGGAATTTTAAAGTATAAATTTCACACCCCCTCTTGTATATTGAGTATCTACACGATAGTTTGATATTACAATCAGTATCATATCTATCTTATAATCGATCCAACATATATTTCATTTAATGTAAAGGATTTCAATTATATGAAAAAAAAATTTAGTTACTGTAATTTATGATAAAAATAAATGTTTAATTTATTCTAAAAAGTGAAATAAAAACTGAAGTTGTTATAAGTTTCATGAAAAATAACATGGGATAACATTATAATGAAAATAGAATCATAAAATAATGAAACAAATTGGAATTTCATGGAAACATATAATATCACATAACCATAATCCAATAATTACTTCCAAGACAATATCACATAGTGGATATTTTCCTATAATAGATTATGTTTACACTATAATACCATATAAAAAGTATCATAAGACTAAAAAATTACACATTTCATCATATACTAATCTAGGGGAACCATTTATTACATGTGAATGCTTATGTTTATAATAAATGAAAATAAATCACCATACATAAACCTAAGAATTACCTGTGTAAATAAATTGGTTGCATATTCTTTCCTCAGACAATAATCATAGGTGATTTCATAAATACTCCAAAAAGAAGAATAAATTAAAAATTAAGAAAATTCATTTTGATGTACATATGTATATGTTTAATAATAGGGTATTAAAATTATAATATTGAAATTAAATTAGAATTACAAAAATTGATTAGAGGATATAAAGGTTCCCCATTATCAGGATTGATTTTAAAGTAGGTATTTGTAAATTGAAATTGATTAATATATTACCCCATCAAATAAATAGAGAATAAGAAAGTTATATATGAAAGAGACATATAAAATGAATTTAAATTCATTATGTAAGATCAAAGAGAGATATAATATGAGTTATAGGGAGAAATTTAATGGAATAATTTTTTTTTGAAGATACCCCTTACCTTGTGTTTTAGAATAATTCTAAAAATGTAAAATATATCTAGAATAATGAAATAAAATTAATTAATCTCATAATTAAAGAAAATTTCAATAAATTTTTAATTATTGTAATTTTATTACAATAAATTATATCAATTCCACTGAGATATAATGTTTCATTTTTCTTTTTTGAGAAAATTTGTTTCACTATTCCGAGGTCATATCACTAATCGATAATTATAGAATTTTATGCCAAATTGGACTACTAATCATAATGTGAAATGAAACATTATTCATGTACTTCTACAAATTGATCTATACCCAAATAATATAAATTTTTTAAACATAGGGATGTTTATTTTACTAAAAATAGAATGATTTTATTGTTAGCTCATTTCGGCCAATTTGTAGGCTATCAAGAAATTCATTTTTTTATTTAATTAAATGATTATTAAAAAATTAAATAAAGTGAATTATTTTATAGTATAATTAATTTAATAAAAATTTACCAAAATATATATTCCATAACCACCCTTAATTGATTGGGGGATGCATGTTGTTCATGGAGACGATGAACCAAAAATATTGTAAACAACATTTTCATTCTAAAATAAATTGGTGAAAGAGTAAGATGTCAAACAGAAGATATTACAATATCATAATAAAATTGTAGTATATGAATAATAATTGATTTATTATTCCATATTGTATGTATTTTTGATGAGGAATGAGTAGGTTGAAAAATTAAAAAGTTTTACTAAGATAATTATTATGTCCTTTGGATATCTCCTATTGGGATTCCTTATAATGCAAATTTGAATTATATTTTGTTTTGAAAATTAAATATAGTTTTTGTTTTATATAATATTTATTTGAATTGGGTATAAATCATACAATATCCAGGTCTTATAATGTGTGAGGAGTAGTGGATCTATGGTGTGGTGTTTATAAGGATAATATAGAGGTGTTTTCAAATATTATATTCATTGGTTCATTATTTTGGGTCAAGAATATCAAAAACGTTAATTCTAGTGACTATATATAATAAATTTTATATATTTTATTTTATTAATGGGTGATTACATATTCCATGACTCAAACATTCATGCGTATAACTATTAATGTTTTAAATCATATATTGTCATATTTTTCAATTCATAAACTACTGAATAGAATTAAAAAAAATTCCAATAATTCACCGAAACATTAATTCAATGCCTATATTCCATAAATGAAATACTAATTATGAAAATAACTTCTCAAATTCGAGAAATTTAATATTTTTATAAATCCACATATTTACAAAAATGTCATTGTAATATTTTTTCTATTTCTAGAAAATTTATAAAATTATATATTTTGTAATAATACTATATCATATTTATAAGAAACCATAATATTAATTTTTAATCCCCATTTATTATTATAATATTTCTGTTAAATAATTATATTTTTTCAAATAAACAAGTCAATTTTTTATCAAAAAATGAAACTGTTATTTTATCATTTTAAACAATTTATTTACTTGTAACATGTTATAAATATGAAATAACATCATTTCATAATATATAAAAATATTATTTTAATATTTTTATGAGTGAGGATACTATATTAATCATTATTTTATTCTTTCTAAAATTCATATTACTAATCCCATGGAAAATTTAATAATCCAACTGTTAAATGAAAATTCCAACTGTCAGATTATTGATGATCATGTAGAATCCCTACATTCTATAAATAACTCATATATTATTCATTACCAATTCACTATTATTCTCTATCAAGGATTTATTTTTTAATTTTAAAATATAATATTTCATTATTGATATTCTACATTATTTCTATAATGTTATTTATGAATTTTATTGTGATAGGGGGTGTACGAGATTCCAATTGTCTTATTATTGTTTTTATATATTAAATTTTTCCCTATTGTAATAATAATAATTCTTATTGCCTTATTTATTTTAAAATGTTAATTTTAAAAATTATTAAATGTTTTGGGTTTTATCATGTGTTGTGACTGCTTTACTAAATAAGAAAATTTTATATAATTAAAAGTAATAATACACCGATAAAATTCTAGGACATTATATTCCTCCCACATTATGAAATTCTTTCCTTAAAATGTTGTCTACATAAAAAGATAAAAAATTGTGGGGGTGTATATACTTCATGGATTCTTTTAGTTCCCATGTTTCCCCATCATAACTATGGTTTCACAATAGTAATTTTACAATATGAGTTGTCTTATTGTGTAGGAATTTATATATATAGTCGATTATACTTATTCACTGTTCCTAATAACAAATATCATTTTCTAGTTTACCACCACCAAAACATATACATTTGATCTATTTGGTATTTACCTCATCAATAATAATACAAGGAATACATAAAGTAATTTAGATGGTGTTAGGGGATTCCTCGTCGATAATCCATTAATCTGAATCAATCAAAAATCTAAATGGGATGATAAAATTGGGATATAGTCATCCCTTCATACTAAATCTCATGAAAATAATCCAAATGTATATGTAGAGGAATATTTTTTCTCTATCTTAAAACTATAGTTCTCATCTATCTAATAGTATATTGGATCATCATGTAATGGATGTATATAAACTCTATTTAATTGGATCTTATTTCAAAGTTGTATTTATAGATCTCAGTTTCCATACTTCATTATTTGAGAATCTCCATTCCAATGTTGATTTGTGATATTTGATTAATGTTAGGTGGTTACAGAATCCATTTCCATTAAATTAAATCCTTGTATTTATTTAATAAATTGAATTGTTTTTTAAATTGACAAAAAAACATAGTGTAGCATATATTTGATTCTTTATTTTAAAGTGATATAGAAATCATTAAAAACCACAATTTAAACGTAATTTAAATCATATTAATAATATACGAAAATGATGGATTTTTTTAATATGTTTTTATGTTGATTTATAGAAAAATATTTTAATTATAATGTGATTTGAAATGGTATGAAATGATAAAATCCAATATTTTGGTATTAAAAACAGAAAGGTATTTTTAAAATTGAAATTGAGAAATTTTATTTTAAAATACTATAAATTTATTTATTTCAATTGTATTTTATTGTTGAATCACATGTTAACTTGGGTAGTTAGTGGAAACTAAGACAAGAAATCTAGGACCATTCCTCTAAAGAAATGGATTGTCGAAGAAAAATATTAATAAATTTTTTTAATCACTACTCGTAATTGTTTTCCATATTGGTTTATAGACTACCATTGATGGGTTATCATTTTCAGAATGTATTTTTGTGTTCCCAGCTGCCCTAATCTGTGATCAATACACGATATGTGAGGATCCAATTATATGATAATATATCATTTCACCAGGAATTTATACATGATTCATCATTTTCTAAGTGCTATTTGACTTGATTATTCCTATTGTTGGATTGTTGAACTATTTTAGTCATTCCATAAAACATATATAAAATATTTTTTTATAAATATCTCATTTAATACCATTTATTGATTTTTGATATATCTGTTATATATTTGAAAGGAACACATATTTTGGTTTAAAATAATTGAATGAAATGAAATGCCCTAAATTATTAAGTTGATTGTATTAATGGTATATTGTTATGGTATTGATTATGGAACACATTCTAATACCCTAGAGGGATTTATATCACAAACTACCTTCACTTTGTTACTTTGTATATTTTATTAGGCTATGTCCAAGGAAAGGGTAAGCACTACTAAGAGGTGGTTTATGTTCATGATCATTTGTACTTTGGGTTTTGGTTGTCTTCTTAACATGTTTTTATTTACCCTTAGTACATTTATGATGTAATAAATTGGGTTTCGCCATATCTATTTGGTTTATAGTACTTTATTTTCTGGGATTGTTTCTCATGATGACTTTTATCTTTTATTATCTGCGGTTTGCTCAAAAATTCATTACCTCTTTTATCTTGAATAATTTCAGGTAGTTTCTTCTAACCCATGTGGATCAGTAACACCATTCATTCTATTCCTATGATGTATTAGTAATATGGTACCCATTTAATTAGATAGTTCATTGTAAATTGTAATCATAAGGAGGTTGAGATTATTCCATTGATGTCAGTGTGCAGTTTGGGATTTCTTGTAGGGACATTAAAGGTAGATACGAGTGAGTTTCTGAACCGTTGTCATCATAATGATCCATAACAATCCATGGGTTGATTGGTAAAGGCATCTTGGAGAATAAATTTATCATTTTTTATTATTTTCAATACAATTTATTTGGATCAGCTGATAATGAAAACTTGCTAATTAATATGATGGAATATACATTCCCATTATTCTTATTTGATATGTTAATTTATGTTCCATTAAAGGAAAGAGTATTTGTGATGATTCTTGTAGTTGTTATTGTAGTAATGAACTCTCTAGTCCTCATTTAGTGCATATAATATTCCCTTCGAATTTCTTCTAGTGTGGGATGTTTGTGCCTTTTAGGTGTGATGGAAATGAGGATCCAATGATCTGCAGATTTTGGGGTTAATAAATTACACCATTTAATTTTTGTCCAATGTAGTGGCATGGAACCATGAACACTAAATTGGAAGAGAGTCTAATAGTATATTCCAAGATCATATGGGTTCTTGAAAAAAAAATTAAAATGATGATTTTCATATATTTTAATATTCTCTATGAGAAGCTAATATCGGTCATATACCTGTGAGTGGTACCATCACTAGTAATTCATATTTAGTGAGAATTTTATTTGATAATGGGACATCTCACTTGTTTATATCGACTCTTATTGTGAACCTCCTAAATTGTCCTATGCAAATTTTCTTTTTTATGGATATTAAAACACCCCTTAGATTGAATATGGAGCATGATTTATGTTTTCTTAACTATGGTTTCACTATATTTGAGATTGAACTTGTATTAGATATTCTATTTATTGAAATAAAACATATTGACATTATTTTTTGGGATTAATTTTCTTATTTCTAATAAGGATTGTATTTAATTTAGTCTATTGTGGGGGCCATTTACTGTACATGATGGGGTGTTTTATATAACTTAAAGAGAATGGGACTCACATATTAATAATGTTGGGAATTTTTATCAAGAGATAGGTTATATAATATCAATGCATTATTTTAATCTTAAAGGGTAATCATTAAAAGATGATCTCTATATAGTTTTGTTCAACACACCAGATGTGTTTACTTCTAATTTCTCTAGTTTTCAATCAGTAATATATGTAGTGTTCTATATTTATTTACAATAAAGTACTCAATATATATTTTTTCTTTCATACCAAATTACACCATCTTAAATGAATGTGTTAAACACCTAGTTGGATGATTTGTTAGAGAAAGGATATATTTTCCCAATTTTTCCAACCTGGGTGGTTCCTGTTCTCTTTGATCAGAAAGATGTTTGAAAACTTCTCCTATGTGTTTATTACTATAATTTTTATAGAGTTATGGTGATGAATAATTACCCACTTCCATGGATTGATGATTTTTTTGGATAGATAAAATGGGTGCAGATGTTCTCAAAGACTGATCATCAATATATTTATCACTATTTGAGAATTAACAAATCTGAAATTCATAAAACCACATTCTAGGTCATTCATGGACATTATAAGTATAATTTCATTCAATTTGGTCTAACAAATCCTCCATCAATCTGTATGTATTTGATGAAAAATATATTCCATGACTATCCTGATTTATTTTTAGTTGTCTTTGTGGATGAAATTATTATTTATTATTTGTATAAGAGAAATCTTGAGATTTATTTGGTAATGGTTCTAGAATTTTTATGAAATCGTTGAATTAATTACAGGAAATAGAAATTTGATTTCTTGACCTGGGAAGTGATGTTTCAGGGACCTGTGGAAAAGGAAAATAGTATTTAAATTGATCATGAGAATGTGAAAGCTATTATGACATGGGTGAAACCACGTAATGATTTCAGGTCATAGATATTATGAGGCCTAGTGTGGTATTATTTCTTATTTGTAATGAAAATATCAATGTCATCTTTTCTGATCACCAATCTCACTCAAATTTGGTTAATATCACTTTGGATAATAAATTTCAGAGTTACTTTCTTAATATAAAGCTACATGTATATTTATACACTATTGTTGAATCTATGAGATGTAGGGATGGTCTATGCGGACATTTGTGATGCATCAGGTATGATATTGGGTGGTGTTATTATATAGGATAGTCACAAGCTAGAGTATATATCTCAATATATAGCCACATTAGAAGAATTATCTTACCCTTATCCTTAAACTCATATTCAATATGAATATCTTTAAGATATGGTAGTACTAAATTGTTATTTAATTTGTTACTATGTATTCATTTCACAAGAGCCTGTGATGTATCTTCTCTCAAAAATATTTTAATCTATTCCAGAGGCATTGGGTTGAGTACCTATAGTATTTAGGCTTTTACATTTCCTATACCACGGGGAAGGGAAATTTCATTGATGATGTTTTGAGAAGGAAACATCAAACCCCTTCCATGAGTGATTCATCATATGAGTTGAGCATGATGGTTATTTTTGAACAAATTCATTTAGATGTCTAAAAATATGAGGTTGTTGTTGTCTTAGAATGTTTTCAGTTTGAAAATTTTATTCATGATATGATTTATCAGGATATTTTACATGATAATTACTTTCATAGAACTATAGAATTTATTTTGGGTTGGGAGACAAATTCTTTGTGGTCTTTCTCTAAAGAGGTTACCCAATTTTTCAAGAGCTGGTACATTATACAGTTACCGATTAAGAAATTTGTGCAGGGGGATTTCTACAGTTCTCAAGGTTCTATGCACCCAATAACCACAAATATGTTCTAAGACATATGAAAATGATTCTAGTGGCTAGAAATGAAATGAGACAATGATGACTTTGGTTCACATTGTTATACATTTCCAAAGGACCCCAATAAGAACCGAAGTCCTTCAGGTTTTCTCCATCCCCTTCCCATACTATCATGTATGTGGGATGAGATATCGACGGACAATATTATAGGGTTTCCAAGTACCCATGAAATAAAGAATGATAAATTGGATTTGTTAAATAGAATAACAGAACTAAAACACTATAAATCAAATAACAGTACAACCAAAGCATATGAGTTAGGAAATTACTATATTAAAAATTTTATTCATTTCCATGATATTGCATCTACTATACTCTCTGATATATATCCATGATTTACATCTTGTTTTTTTAAAGGCCTTCATGAGGTGATGGAAAATTTGGTTCATTTGAGTATGGAATAGCATCCACAGATAGAGGAAAAAACATGAAGAGTGGTACAAATACATTAATTTAGGCATCATCGTAATGTCCCCAATTTTTTTGGATCATGGAATCAAAAATTTGGACTGATTGAGTTCCTATATAACAATAGTTACAAAACTAAAATCTGATTCAGTTATTTTTTTTAGGATTTTTATGGAAGTTTATGTAAATATTTGATATCTTTGATTGAGATTGGTTAAACAGTATTGGTTGGGTTGGGCATGGACCATGAGATACCAAACATGTTTCTATTGATTATTTAGAGATTTTTGACAAAACATATATGATGAAAATCTTTTGTTGATCATTAGCACATCCAGTCATGGTTTTCTATTAGTGATTGGGTTCTATCTAATGTTCCACCTCAAATGGGTCAGTAATTCCATGGGATGAAATAGAATCTTTCTTTTCAGGTTTTTGGATCTTTCGGATTTTTTTAAAAATTGTGGAAAGTGGCATACTGTTTAGAACATCAACTAAAACTAACAGCGATCCATAATAGGGATCATGTATCTCATATGAGGATGTATCTCTCTGACCCATCTCATGTTTTTAGAGGGAGTTATCATGGATTTGATCATAATAAATTTTTGACTGAGCACCCAGTCAGTTTATTTGATTCTAATTAAATGGTAATTAATTGGATGATGATACCATTGTCCTGAAAGATTCATAAAAAAGTTTTTGATTCTCAAGATACTTCAGAGTGTGATTAAATTATGAGAGAGTGGTGTCATAATCAATTTTATAGGGAAAATTATTGATATTATTTGAGGGATATAATGTCTATTGGTGGGGTTGATGTATCATCCCATGACCAGTTATAAGGTACTCCTCAACCCATGTTTTTATCATGCTTTGGTTAGATTTTTCCATTAGCTGTTTGGGTGAAATTTGAAAATAGTTGGTTGCTTTTTGGGAAATGCATAGTTGGGGCACGTTTTTCCCAAACTGTACACCCCCTAATTGAATGTGTGAAACCCTTGATATTGAGGGTTTACAAGGTCAGGGAATAGTTTAAAAAACTATGCTCCCACATATGATAGACTATGAACCCATAATAAGGGGTGCATTGTTATAGTGCATGGGTTTTAAAAGATGAATCTTCCTCTGGGAAACCATGCACCAATTTTCTTTTTATTCTAACATTATATCTTATAATCCCAAAGTCCCCATTTTTACGTTATGATGAACCCCAATCTTACATAATAGATTTCTCTACAATAGGGGGCTATTAAGAAATATCTTTTCACTCCTCAAACCCCATCCACTGAAGATCAAAGTGTCAGTGATCATGTTTAACCCCCTCCAATAAGATGATATACACTATAATGATTTCTTTGGATCAATCCTCCCTTCCTCATTAGTGTTTTTTTGGATTAAAACATATTGGTTAGATATAAACTCTATATAGTTGGATATTTTTTCTTATTTGGGTGTTTACATTTTTTTCGCCATCATTCATCATTAGTGAATACTATTATAGATATTGATTCAAAATCATTTATTAAATATGGGTGGTTCAATAATTCATTCCTTTCAATTGAAACATAATATTACATAAAAATTGAAATTAAGTATTAATTGATTTAATGACATGGATTATTTTGATTTGATTAATGATTTAAATGGTATTTTCAAATCTCTAAAAACAATAATTTTAATCGAATTGAAATTATGGGAAGGAATTGTGAAAATTGATTGATTGATTTAGAAATAATTTTCATTAAATGATTTTATTTAAATTTTGAGAAAAATGATTAAATATAAAAGCTATTTTAATGGAATGATGTGATGAAAATCGATATTTTATTTGAAATGTGAAGTCATGTTGAAAATTGAAATTGGTTAAAATTATTTAAAACTATATTAAAATGATTAATCTCCAATTTGATTGATTTTTGACAAACATGTTAGAATGGGTAGTCAGTTATTATTGGGAAAAGAACAGTATTGCCTTGCCACCCTAGAAATGGGTAGATTATGAACAGGTTTACCAAACCAACATGAGTTTGACCACCTATGATGGGTTTTCCATTCTCGGTATTATTTGTTCTTTCACACCTGAATAGATCATTGATAACTATGTGATTTGTGAGGATACTATTAGCTAATACAAAATGTAACCCAAGTATTTTTTTTCATGATTGTAACTTTTCTATGAGCTATTTCACATTATTATACATTTCGTTATATAGTTGATATTTTTATTCATGAAATTTTATTTATATAATTTGTTTTATAAAAATATTCCATTAATCCTATTAAATTTTGTGTGATATATTTTCTATCTTTTTGAAATGAAAGCATGATTTGGTGATAAATATTCCAATAGAATCTCATGCACTAATTTATTTAAATTGATATGATTAATGGTGACTTATTAAGGTATTGATTATGGAACACTTGTTGAGCCCCTATTATAATTTATAATTGACATCATACCATTTTTATTTTGGAATTTGTAGATTTTATTATTATAAGTCTAAAAATGTGGTATATTACATATAGATGTGGTGGATGTTATTGACCATTTGGTTTATGGGATATTGTAGTTATCTTGAGATATTTAACATTCTATTTAATGCTTTAATGATGTACTTATTTGGGTTTATTATACCTATTTGGCTTCCAGTACATTCTTCTTTTTTAGTGTTGATTATAATAACTTGTATATTTTTTCTTCCAATATTTTGAGGAAAATTAATTCACATGTTTTTCTTTTATGATTTGAGGTGATAGTTTCCAACCCATGGGGAACGAGAATGTCATTCATTATATATTTTTGTTATCTTGGGTATAAGTGTACTAGGGTATCTGGGATGGTTTCTAATTAAATCCATTAGTTTTTTTAGAAAATCCATTCATATTTATAAAATATGTAATATCAAAATTATATATATAATAACACATTGATAATGTTGAATACTATACATGGATACACCATATGTTTATCAAGTGTTCATGAAAGCATGAAATATAAAATCATGTGTAAGACCATGAATCAATGAAAAAGAATAATATTACAATCTAGAATATATGAATACATTAAATACATTATAGGAAGGCTCAACAAGGAATAATGTGAATATTACTGACACTAATTTTGATAATTTTTTGTTAATATTGAAAAACCACATGTTTAAATATGGACACTAAAGTGACCTCTCCAGTTATTGGCACTCCCATGGTCCAAAATTTTCTATATAATCAAAAAATTATTTTAGAACCTTTCTTGGAATTCATAAATCATTTTACATATTGAAGAATCTCCAAATATATTTTTGAGATCCAATTTTTTATAAAAATCCAATTTGTGGAATTTCATACATATAAATTGATTCCAAAAACATTTTCGAAGAATATAGTATAAACATTATTTTAAGAATACAATATGCATTGATATCAAATAAAATATTTTCATAACAAAATATAATGAATATTACAGTAATATAATGATATTCAAATTTAATAACTATTTAAAGGGACACATACCTCAAGAATAGAGTGCAAACATATGTAAATAATATCCCAATGTTTGGGATTGAAGCCAATCAAAAGGGATCCAAATGCCATTAAATATAACTATTGTGTGTGTAATGTTTGAGAGAGATATAATTGAAGAACACAATAGCTCAATGGTATTTAATTATTCCTAGAAGCTAAATTACATAAGAAATACTACTTAGCCACATTATAAAAAATAAAGACCATGAATTAAGGATATTATCCATGCCATAGTTAACCCCAGTTGATATCCCTTTTTGAATTTGCATCCTTGGATACGACCTAATAAACATTACCCAGGATGAGGTGACACAACATCCTTCATTACATGCTAATTATCCCCCCTTTCAAGGTATGATAATTTAAACATCCCGCCATTAAACTATGGGTGTGTTGAGATAGATATAATCATCCAAAACTGACCAATAGAGAACCTATTATGCATTATCTCCCTCTATGCCACATTACCATTCTGTCAAAAGTTGGGTAAACAAAAGCGACCCATATGTGGCATAACTACCCCCATAAAAGTGAAAAGGCACTAAGATATCACCTTCATGAATCCACATTATTGTTGTCTCACCCATGATTTTACATGCCTGTCAACACTATGAAGTAACCATTATCCACAATGCATCCCTTGAACAAAACCTAAATTCAGTCTAAATTTATCAAGAATTTACAATAATGATGTAGAACAAAACCCAACATGTTTTTCCAAAACAAGGTGTTACAAAATAACTCAGATCTAGAAATATGATTTTTCAATCAATCCAACCTAAAAAGTGTCTTACCCCATAAAATTTCATATCTTATATGGGTTAAATAGTATTTAAGACAACGAATTTGTCTCTACACATTTTAGAAATTTAAAATATTATTTGAATTAGTGAGAATTGTTTTACAAAAATAATAAAATGTGTCTATGAAAACACATTATGAATGTCTACAAATGGAATTCACAGAAACTTAACTGGCCAAATCCTTCATTGCACAATAATTTCAACACCACATTTAGAAAAGTATTCTGAGAAAATTCATAAAGGATACAAATAATTGATCACCAAAATATGGAATCCACAATATGAAATCACAATGAATAACATGAAATGATACAAAATGAAATGGATTTTAAATAAGTACGACAACTAGCATATAAGGGTGTTTAGATTGAACTCACCGTAGTATTTTCCCAATATAATTTTGACGGTGAACACCTCCACACCACATCCATAGACCATAAAAAATCATTACACCTAGTAACCATGAATACACCCTAGTTCATACCTATTTCCAAGAAAACCAACCCAATTCATACCATTTCATGCACTACATAAGTGATCGACAATAATAAGAATTGATATGAAAATAAAATTCATTAAAAGTACCACTACCTAAAATATAAAACTAAATAAGGACCCTAGTTTTTCTAGTCCATGACTTCATCAAAACTAAACATTCCCAAACAAATAATTTTAAAACCCAAGGGTTATTTCATCCAAAAAAATTAAACATATTCAATAAAATTAAGAAAGCAGTTTAAACATGTGCTCATTAAATTATGCAAGAAAAATGGGTCCCCAATAACCCAACCATCAAGCCAATGCTCCATGTTCTAAAACACTAAATAGAAAAAACAATAAAGGAGCCACAAAATTGAAACTAGGATAGAATAATCCAATAAATAAAAATCTTATTAATAATTAATAAACATATTTCACTAAAAATAGAATAATTTTCCCAATTTCTATTTTTATCAAATAGTCAACTTTAAAATTGGGACTTTTTCATTCAATACTAATTAGAAACCATTAGAAAGTGAATCACCAACTCGTTCTTCCTCCTAAACAATTTAATTTTTTACCTAATTTGAAAATAAAAAATTTAATTTGAAAAAAAACACCACTATAACACTCAAAATTAATCAAACACGTTCATTTCTGAAAATGATTCAAAAACACTTATCATTTTAAAATTCACTCTCCGACGATACAACCTCAAACATGAAAAAAAAATAATTTTGAAATAATGAATCTACCCTAAAATTGGAAGCCAAAATTCTATATTCATATCTACAACTGATTAGAAAAAAATTGCATGTCAAATATTTTCCAAATCCTAAAAAATTATTATTTTTGCTAAACAATTCATGAATCCAACAACATGGGGCTGGATTGGTGTCGCTTCAATAGATTCCTTATTCAACATGTGGAAGCATACTCCATGAATCTACTCACATTTATTCTTGGTATATCTATCATTCAATGGGATGGAACTTTTTTTACTCTGAAATTGTAGAATGATTCATTATGATAACACTAGACTTATTCACACATGGAGAGAAAGAAAAAAGCCGTGAAGTTCACAAAAATAATGGATTCTCCTTATATTCCTCACATTATTTTTAGTAGCATTGGATCTCTTCACCTTGAGTGAATTATACTGGATCGCACTTATGCCTTAGGTCAACATTATTTAAGACCTCTTAGTCTCATTTCATGTTATGCCCCACTATTAACCATTAATTAAAATTCACAATGTTGGATGGATGAATTTTTAACCACAAAAAATAATTTTACATATTGTTAAAAATGATAATGAAATGGAATAATGGTAGAAAACTAGAATAATTTACCCATACTTTGAAATAAATTCATACTTCAACTCCATGTAGAATTCTTCAAATTGACATTGAAAACCCCCAACCTAGATTATGATGAACCAGTAATGGAGATGAATCTAAATCAACAAAAAATGTTTCAGAGTATTGTTTAGTTACATAAATTTCTATAATGATTCTATAATTAGAAAATATACTTTAAAAATGACTCCCGGCGATTTAGATTTGGTGTAAAATCGTGTAACAAAAAGAAAGCACATTGATAAAAGGGAGAATCAACAATAAAATAGAGGTTCGAAAAAGGCGAACCAAATTGATCATCAAACATATTCAATGGAAATAAATATGTTCACACTGGGTGAAACCAACCATGGGAATACATGGTCATGAGTTCAAAAAGGAACTATCCCCAGGAAACAACAAAATTTTAATCGTGTCAAAGCACTCCAGTAATATTTAAAATTGCACAATCCAGACCTCAAAATTCACTAAATCTCACATAACCTAGACACCATTACAATGAATATATTCCTCAACAATATTTGATAATAATCTAGTATGGGGTAATGAATTTATATCAATCACAACCCATGTCTATAAATCTCAACCCAGTAGTGTCCACTATATAAATAATTAAAACATATCGCCAATAAATCTATCGTCCAACCAATCATTAAACTAAATCCATATGCCCATAAATGTACTGACGGTTCGCCCAGTAGTAAGATCTAAGAATATGTCTACTTCAATGATTTCCCAAATTTTTATATAGTAGTATACATTTTATAGAGTGTAATGAATAAATGATACAGAAGAAACACTATATGACCACTTCCCTTAACAAAACAACCATAGAAGGATATAGAGATCAAATCCAAAAATAGTTGACCTTCAGTCGCAACCTCTTGAGACAATTTAGCTATAAATTATACGGGACTAGTTTAAAAAAACTAATCATATAACAAAGATTCCATTTTCCCAATTAACACAGTAAAATAGGTAAATTATCCCTTAATAATCATTTACTTAACAAAAACTATATGATTGCCTTATCATGTCCTAGAAGAAAATCATCTTAATTACTCTCCAATATAACCCCCACTAAAACAATAATATAGAAATGTTAACACTATAAAATAAATTATGATTTTGATAATAAATAAACAGACTATGTTAAATGACTACACTCAAAGAATACATTGCACAACAGCTTAATACATCCCTAGAATACTTCCTCAAACCACAAAAATTCTATCTCTATCATGACATGTTATTTATCTAATAGTGAATAAACCTTATGAAAAATAATGTTTCTTATGAATAATACATTTTAAAAAATAATTTAAAAAGATTTATATTTGTTTTAAAGAATACCCACTCAGTGATATAATTCCATTTCAAAGATAATTCATTTTCAAATCTTCCAAATATCACAGTAATTTTTTTTACAAACAATTAGTTTCCTAAATATCAATTATTTATTATTTTAGAGTGGAACAAAAAATATGATCATTTCACTACATCTAAATAATATTTTCAAACATCTTTCCTTTCACACAAAGTAATTAAATAGGATTCACTATCTTTTGGGAAATTTTTTCACTATCTAATATACCCTAATTGCAACAGGTATTAAAACATCCAAAACTATTCATGCACCATATAATTTAAGAAACTATTTTCCCTGAAAATATGGAATATAATATTTTAATTTATCATTGCTCCTTCAAAAAAATCATTCACCATTTTAGATTAAAATTTTTAAACAATCATTTTTTTTAAATTAACCACCCGATTCAACTAGTCATATCTCCCAATAAGGTATTTCACATGTTGAGAAGAATCAAAATAACAAAAAAAGTATAGTTTATAATAATAACAATGTAAAAACTCGTATTAATATGTGGATGAAATGTATAAATAGATGAGACCTTTAATTTCATGATAAATAGGTAAAATAGAATTTTAATTGGTCCATCCTAAAAACAAGTGTCCATGTGACCCTCCTGCACTAAATCATCATGTTAAAATAATGCAATAACACTACAGAAATGTATATGAAATATAATTTCAAAAATATATTTTATAGTAATGTAAGAATTATATTTCTATTTAATACAATTAATTACTATTGAATAATGAATATGTGGGATTTTAGTATATGTTTTTTAGGTTATAATCAACAAATTTTCTATGAAAACTATTTTAATGTGCATAATGATTGTCAATTTTAATTTATTAAAAAAATTCTTACTGATGAATTTTTATAATTAAATTTATAGATTGAAAATAAATAAATTTGAATTAAAATACATACAATTATTATTATTTGATATATAAATATTATAAAATTATGATATGTATGAAAAACACTCTTCTTGAAAACAGATTTTTCATAAAATGTGTGGGTTTTGCCTTTAATTTAAATTTTGAAAACATTACAATTTTTTTTTAAAATATTAATCCTAATTTTTTAAAATACACATTTCATAACTATATTATTATGAATTGTTTGCGAATATTTTTAAAATAATAGTTTTTGTGAATAGTGAAAAATAATGAAATTTATTTGAAAACATTTTTTTCCTGTAAATTATTTATAAAAATGAATTTGATTATAATATTTTTTACTATAATTTTAATAAAAAACTAATATCTTTTTATCAAAATTAGATCATTATAATAAATTTTATATTAAATTTATAAATAAAAACAATGTATACTTTTGAATATTTTCACTTAAAAATTCACTTTCTTGCAGCATCAATAAGATTAATGTAACATTGGAATTTTCAACTTCTGTGCACTCTATTTTAGAAAAATAATTCCATTTTAGATTAATGATAATTTATATTTTATAATAATGCATACATAATATTAAATAAAATTCAACATTAAAAATGTAAGACAATAATTATCATGGTATTTATAAAAATGGGTTTGTATGGGGGGTAAACTAAAATGACAAGGGGTAAAATGATAATACCACTTCTATAAAAGCTATTATATAGATAAATTTATATCATTACACCATTAATGTGTGATATTGTCCAATTTTTTACCCTTTGACATTTAGAAAACCATAGTGAACTCAATTGTTTTAAAAAATTCTGTGTGTGTCCTCTCTTACACATAAATATATTTCCCACTTATCCTCTACTCTTAAAGCCTTAAACCAATTTTTCTTCAATAAATAACTCAAAAAAAAACCTTTCAAATCCCATCATATAACCCTATAATCCATTTTTTGACATTAATATAACATAATAAATCATTTGGTGCAAATATAATGAGGATACTTTAAGAGGATGTAGCATTCATAAATGAGTGTTTTATTTTATTTCATCATGAACAACCATAAATTATAATTAAAAAAAATTATATAATTAAAATAATATAGTATATATAATTATATATTTTTATTTCATTTTAATTACATAAAACCTACTCCACTTCCATTAATTGGGTTACAAAATGATCTTTCGTGTGTATGGAAGATGACCTCCGTGTGAACTGATGTCATTCATTTTTCCATTACCACCTCTAAAAGTTGGTTTTGATGATTATAATAAGAATTATATATATTATTTATAACATTAATATATAGATATATATAGTATTTATATTGTATTTACAATTATGTTTACTTTCTATGCCATATGATGTGTGATAATGTCACTGGTTTGTACGGCAGACTACTGCCTCATGAAGTGATGTGATCTATTCTTAGAAACATTTTACATTGAATAAAATTATTATTATTATATTTCATACAGATGAAATAACTAGGTAATTAATAAAATATTTATAATTATTAAAATATATTATATCATTTTCTTCCTTACATTGACACTCACTAAAATACTATAATGTCATTAATGTATGTGTGGAATGCCACCCCAACTAGGAAATGTGACTCTCTTTTCATCATCACTCTACATGGATGATGTGTATAGTATATTCAAATAAATAATATTTGAATAAAGATATTACGATAAATTTTATATTAAAATATTTTAATTACATTGTTTCTATAATGACCATTTAAAAATTGAAATGTCACTCATGTGTGCGTATTAACTTTCATCTTTATGATCATAACATATATAATTTATCAAAATCATATAGAGTGATTTATATTGAAATTATAAATGATTTATAAATTTTATAATCATTTTACTAATAATATTTTGGAGATTATGAAACGAGGATCAATGTGTGAGAACCAAAAAAAACATATATGTAAACAAAGTAATTATTACCCAAAACATGAGTTATCATATAATTGTTTATAAATTATTAATAATATCACCAAATTAAATCATATATGTTATGATATATATGTTTGGTTCAATTATATATTCATAATAATGATATATATATTATATAGGAAATTGGAGTTAGTATAAATCAATTCAATAATTATGGCATATGATTTCTTGTCTCACTTTAATTTCTAAGGGAATTATTCAATAATCACATCTTATTTCAATTATGTTGTGTATATAATTCTTTTTTATAGGATGTATCATGAATATAATCAATTTCAGGACAAATAATGTTTTTATTTATGTTATAATTTCCAGGGATTATGTTCCTAATGTTACTCAAAGAGTAAAGGATCTTTTTCATCAGTTTTATTGAGACATATCTTATTTTGGGCAGCTATATTCTTTTATAAGGTATATATAAATCCCATATAACATGTAATATCATGAATTTATTTATTCTGATTATATTTTAGTGTTTAATATTATTTTGTTATTTCATGGGGCATATGATTCCGGGTAACCAATGTGGTAAGGGATTTATGATACAAAATTGGTGTTTGTTAGGATTATTTATTTTTTAGTATCCAATATTAAAATTTAATAATATAAATATATAAAATTCTAATTAATTATATTCTCCTCATGTTATTCATGATAATCTCATTTGATATTAAAAAAATTCATTTCTTTTTTACTTAAAATAATTAATAATTTTTTCAAGAAAAAATGATTATATTTATCTCTTTACTGAGAAATCTGTTTTCATTCAATATCCTATTTTTAAATAAAATTAGTAAATGATAATTTATTCTCTAATTAATTTTAATATAAAAACTAACAATTTTAATACTTTTACAAATATTATTAAAGGAATGTTGATGTTGTTTTTAGAAAAATGCATATCTGACTTTCATTAAAAATGTATAACAAATATTCAATTTAATATGTACAACATGAATGTAATTTGAAACATCATTTCCAATAATTTAATAAAATATTAAAATATTTTTTTTCCAAGTTTACTTTATAATAATAATATTTTCAAAATTCATTATATTTTAAAAAGTCTTTTTCAAAGTTGAATTGATATCATCATCAAGAATTGTTTTTACTGATAAGTGAAAATAATTTTCCATCTAAGATGAAATCTTTTTATGTTTCCTATGCCTTATTGGAGATATAATTCAATGATACCAATCATATGCATTCCCTAAATGGTTTGTGTGTTTTATGGAGTGATTTTTTTGAAACTTGTTTCTCTTCACTAGGTTATAATTTATCAAAATTCATACATAACCTAATTATATTCAAATTTTAATCCATGGTGAAATGATTATAAAACGTTTCCATATTCCAGTGTTTATGATATTATGATATTTTAATGATAACCATTTAATTCTCTAAGTTATTATATATTGTTTTTTAAAATATTTTATCACACATAAATAATTTTTTGATTTTTTTATGAGTGGTACATATATCCTCATATAATGAAAAGAAAAAATATTTAAATCTCTTGAGATAGAAAAGAATATAATGGGCAGTGAACACAGTTTAGTAAGGTACATTTCCTTCTATTAATATCTTGGTAATGAATCATGACTACTATGATATTTTTCTAAGTTAAAAAATTACTCTATGATAGAATTTCCATTTATCCTTGGCTAATATAGAAATTATTTTCAATGCTTATATATATGCCAAAAATTTCATCTCTTATGACAATATTATGCTCTCATGGAACATGTTCTTCAATTTCCTTATGACTCATATCTTATGAACTACAAATATCTATTACAATTCTCATTTTTTATGATATATAAGTAATGATTTTAAAATATTATTCTCAAGTTCCATTACCATCACGTTCATGTTATTTTTAGGTATCTCAATCTTTTACACTTAAAGAGCATACAATATCATCCTTTCTTAAGTTTATATTCCCTATGTAATGTAGAATTGTATTATTAATGATAACTATAAGAAGGGTTCTAGTAATTAATAACCTAATGGGAGATAATTTACCTCAAATATGGACTCTAATTTATGTTTCAATGTAACGAAATTCCAAAATTATCAAGGTCCCTATAAATATGTGCATGTAATTTAATGATTATACATTAAAAATGATGTAATATCTATGTATTATAACCACGAGTATCTATATTTTTAATTATAGAAAAGGATTATATATAATTTGGAAACTAGGGTGGGATAAAATTAGGATGATACCAATGAATATTTCTAATTATAGTCAATATATTTCTTTATGGATAAATATATGGATGAGTAAAAGTATAATAATGTGTCCTAGAAATTTGGAAAAGAATAGATTATGTGGTTTCCCAGAAATTATAACCGTGTATATAAACAAAAAGTGATTTTGTATCTGGCATAGAATTACCTAGAGGTCATAACATCTAAATGATAGCTTTGAGCTGGACACGATCATCACCTACTTAATGAAAATGGGCCTTGTTTCACACCTGGTTTGACAGACATTTAAGATATTCTTTTGAAATCCAACATATCCTAATGAACCATCATGATGGATTTAAATAGATTATGACTATGAATTACCTATGATAAACCTTATGTGTTATATATTAAAAATAAGGTTTCATGATTTAGACAAAAAAATATGTTAAATTTCATGATTATGTGATTTTCTTATATGATTATAAATTCTCACAATATTCACTATGGTTTTAATCAATGGTGGGAACTAAAAAGAACAAGGTTAACGTATAATGTCGCTGAAAATTTATTGATGATCATCCAAATTGGATTACAATTAAATAAAATTATAGTATGATTATCTGTAATCAGTTATATTGGAACATGATTATCAACGTGAACCTTATAAAACTCTTAAACTCGCCAAAAAAGGGATGGATATTGTTCCATTAGAGTTTGGGTAATGGATTCCCTATAGGAAAAGAGAATAAATTTCGTATATGTACACAATGTGAGAAGAATAAATCAAGGTAATTTATAAGAGGGATGTGAATATGTTTTGAATGTGGAAAAGAAGTTCATGATGAATGTTTTCTAAAAGAAAAAAAATAATAATTTTGGTCAATTTAATGGATGAAAATAAAGGTATTTTAAAGGTATATAAAAATTGGAATGTTTTAATGGTTAAAATAATAGGAAACTTTGAAATCAATTTCCTTAGGGGAAATTTCATGAAGTAAATTAGAAAGGTTGTATTATTATTGTTATTGAAATTCATTATGTAGAGATTATGGATGACTTATGAAAGGAATGAGGTATTATAGAATTAGATGTTGAAGCTGAATTACAATTTCGATAAGGATTTTGGGTAATTGATATATTTATGCCTCAAAATTTAGGATTTATAAAATATATAAGGGTGGTTGATTATTTGTTTTTCATTATGTATTTTTTAAAATTTGAGGAACTAAGTGGATAACCTAGATTTTTTATTTAATGTGATGTCTATAATATATGGGAAAAAATATTAAAATATGATTACCCTTAATTTGATCTTGATGTTAAGAAAATAGTGTTTATATTAGATAAATAGATGATTGATAGGAATAAAATAAATTTAATAATATTGATGACCATGGAAAATAATATGTTTTTATGGGAAAATTGATTATGTTTTCGATGATGTAGATTATAAAATTATTGGGTTTATGTAATATAAAAAATAATCAATGTTTTATCTATGAAATTAAGAAGAATATATGTTTTCACGAGGGATTTAGGGTAATTTACATTAGTACCATGTTTCATGAGAATACATGTTAAGGGTATTCAAATGTTTTTTATGTGATGATCTCGGGATACATATTGTTTTTTGGGGTGTTAATGATATGTTCATTTAGGAATTTTTTTGACCTTATTCATAAAGTATTCCATTTTAATCATCTAGATGGATCACAAGGTTAACAATTTTTGAAATGTATTATGTTGAAATTCAGATAAGGATTTGTATATTAATATATTACATTGTTATATGATGATTTATTCATATTGGATAACATAGACTAACAATATTTTGATAAATATTAAAATATTGAATTAATTATCATTCTATTTATGTATCTTATGATCTATTAGTTCTTCTGGAACAAATAAAACCAATTTTATTTCTTAGATTAGGTTAATTTTTTAAATTGATCATGGAAAAACAAATGTATTAAATTTTTCATCATAGAAGGAATTAAAAATATTAGATATATCGTCATTGGAAAATTATTCAACGTTTGGAAAAAATATCTTGAAAAAAAATACCGTTTATCATCATTTATTATGATATTAATGACTTTTTTCATGCCTCTTTGGTGTATAATCTTTTTGGACTTTAACCTTCACTAGATTCCTACATTCATATTATCAATGATATCTTTAAATATATATAAGTATTTAAACTTTCCTCCATGTATAAATATTTACTTCACACAAATTACCTCATATATAGAATCCAAGTTGTGTTTTTTTGGTAACTTTTATGGTTTCAACATTCATTTTTTTTGTAATTATTATTATTCATTTATAAAATGTTTGTCTCAATGAAAAAAATTATAAAAATTAATATTTTGATGAACACAAATTTATTTTAGGTAAAAATTAATATTATGGTGATAGAATGTAACACCCAAAAAAATATTTATTTTTTATATTTTACATAAATTATTAGATAGATTTTTTTAAAAAAGAAACTAACACTATATTGTGTCACTTAGAACAATGAATTTCTTTAGTAGCATGTATGACAGGTAAAACTAAGCTTCGACAAAGCATGAAATGATATTATATTAAATGAGACCTTGATTCCTTAGTTATTAAATAGGTATGTATGAATTGTATTAACTACTATATGAAATATTAATATAAATTTCCTACTTAATAAAAATTTATTTATAGACTTTTAGTGAAAATAAAACAATTTTGATTAATGTAATTTTATTCATCATAAATATTTTTACATTAGAATATAATTTTTTTAAATTTCATGAGAAAAATAATATGATTAATTGTTAATGTTTTTAGAAAATTTATTTGAAAAAATTAACATCATTTATTTGGAATCACCATGTTGAATTTAACTTATATTCAATTTTTGTGATTTTTTGGAAAATATTTATTTTTTAGTGAATATTGAAAAATTTATTTTTTATAGAAATATAATATTTTTCTATAAATTAATAAATTTAAATTAATTTTTTTTAAAAAAATTAAATTATCTATTCTTTAATTTTATTAAATCAACTTAATTAATTTTTAATCAACAATATATTGGATTATAGAATAAGTTTATTTTCGTGTAAAAATAAGTTTTTCTTTAAAACCTTTTTAATATCGATAATGTTTCTACATTTTAATTAATTAAAATAATCCATAATAAGTAATATTTTATGTCAAAAATAAATAATATATATAAATGTATTCTAATTGTGATTCATACAATGATTATTAGTATATATAGGGTTAATATAAGATCATCTTGTGTTTTAAAATAATCTTTTTGAAAAATCATATTATCAACACATATCTGGGTATTTTAAAATTTTATATTTTTCAATTATAGATATTGGAATTCCAAAAATAATCATCATTTTTATAATCAGAATTTATAAATTATATTAATGTGACTTTTTCATAATTTTCATAAAGTTATATTTTATTATCGATTACTAGAAAGTACTGAATTTTAATTGAAATGTATATTTAGGTTTAAATCATTTATAAAGACAAATTAATTTTCAAATTGGTTTTGAGAAATTGTTCAATTATATTTTTTTAATACAATATTTTTTAATATAATCAATTTTATAATGAAATTTCACACCAAATATTTTTAATCTTTTGATAATTTTCTCTCAAAAATAACATCCTTCTCCTTATATCTAATGTATTTATTCTAAATAATAATTTCGCACATAAATGAATGGATTTTTTATATATATGATTCATATTTATAATCTGAATAATTTATAATTTCTAATAAGATAATATAAATTTTTGATTAAAATTAATAGTGAATAAAATACCAAAAAATACAATAGTAAAGATAAAAATGGGATTACAATAGGGTTAAAACGTGATTGGGGTGTGAGTGGACTAAAATATTCTATAAAAACAATTTAAAAGAAATATTTCTAACATTCCACCTATTAGTATTGATAATTATTGATTTTTTACTCTTGTGGATTGTGAAAAACGCGGGACTACTCAATTATTATTAAAAATGTCATGTGTGTCCTCTCTCTCACTTATAAATGGCCATTCATTATCCTATTATATTTCCACAT
Organism: Viscum album; assembly: GCA_963277665.1. Taxonomy (NCBI): domain Eukaryota; kingdom Viridiplantae; phylum Streptophyta; class Magnoliopsida; order Santalales; family Viscaceae; genus Viscum; species Viscum album. The sequence continues at coordinate 1,648,307,652 of OY728145.1, forward strand.
TCAAAACCCTTTGGTTTTACCAATACCTACCCAAATAAAATTCCAATTTATATACACCAATATTATAATCCTTTCTTTATTTAAATCCAACAATGGAATAATTTTCAAGAAAACCTGTTGAGGATAACCAAAATTGAGGTAACATTCACCAATGAGAATTTTTATTTCATTTATTTTTAAACCCATTAAATAGGTATTATACCTTATCGATATAATAACATTTGTGTATTATATATACTTATGTGTTTTTATTTAATTTTCATGACCAACAATCATCTTTACTTCCATCGAATGGGTTCTGAAATCATTATTCGTGTTTATGTCAGATTACCACCTCACGAACTAATTCCATTATTTATTTGATTACCACATAACACAATTGGTTACTATGATAGATATAAAGTATATATATGTTATTTATAAAATACTTAATCCTTGTGATTATTAATAACATATATACCTTTTTCATTTTATAGACTAAGAGATATGATAACATTGATTTATGTACGAAAGACTACTACGTTTCCAAGCAATGTGATATATTATCATTGATGTTTTATGTGGAATATAATATGGATTATTATATGTGGTATAAAAGAAATAATTGTTATATTAATGAAATATTTACCATTATTGAAGATATTATATCAATTTGTTCAATACATTTTCCCTCACTAAAGGATGATAACATAATTTGTGTACTTGCGGAATATCACCTTCATGATGTGAAGTGAGTATCGTATCATAATTACATTAAATATATGATTTGTGTAAGGGCATGTGAAGAAATAATATGTTCTTTATGATATTATTATCATTAAGAAATGATAATATATTACATACCACATTTACATAATGATCATTTAAAATTGGAAACATTACTCATGTATACTTATGACCTATGATGTCCATGATTGTAACATACTTGATTACATAAAACCATAATTCATAATTTATTTAAAAATAATATTTGATGTATTAATATTATAGTTATAACGTGATTATTATACAATTGAATATGGAACAATTTTCAACGTAAGATAACTCAAAAAATTAAAACATACATGAGAAATGTTGTCATTACCCGAAACATGAATTTAACATGGAATTATTAATATATGGTCAATAAAAGAACCAAATATATAATATATGTTATGATATATATAATAATGGTTCAGAAATATATTATTAACAAACTTTTATTTATGATATTCTAGGTTATAACGAGTTCAAATAAATTAATGAATTAATTAAGTCATTAATAGTCTCACATTTATTTTTGAGAGACTTAAACTATATTAAATAGTCATTTCTTTTATGTATTGAATATAATTCCCTATGAAATTACTTATCACGTATATACCTCATTAAATTATAATTGATGTTTATATTTATTTTATTCTTTCACAGGGCTTATGTTTCTAATGATACTCAAGCAGTAAGATATTTTTCTCTCAATTTTCTTTCTTTAGGATATATGTTTTGTTATGAAAATATATTCTTTTACATGGTGTTTATACATAAACATTGAAATGTAATATCATTAATTAGTTTATCCTTATTTTATTTTTTCCTCTCAGGTGAATAATGACGCAAAGTGGAAATGATTTTAATTTATAATCTGATCGTTTATCAGTATTATATATGATATTATTTCCAATGTAGCAATAAAATTATCTAACTCTCATTCATTGTAATGAATTTTATTATACACTAGATATTGGTCATATTTTCATTTAATAAAACCATTTTCTACTCAATGGTATTTAATATAATAGAGAAAATGTATTTAATAAAATTTTACTCAATTTCTATCTTGTGTTGGTAATCAATTTTCTTGTAAGAGCATGATTTATAAAAATGTTTTCAGTTTTTTTATTATATTATTATTTATAAAAGTGGTTTTAACCCACGTAATAATTTTTTAAAAATGTTTTGAAAGGAATATTCATGTCATTTTTCAGAAAAATAATTGCTTTAACAAAAATGTGAAAGGAATCAATATTTGAACATGTACGACATGAATAAAATTTTCTAACAACGGGATGAATCAATTAATGGAAGATTTATTTATACCTTTTGAATTTTATTTACAATGAAAAATATTTTTAATATGATTTAATCTTTAAAATGATATTTTAAAAGTGAGAATGTTTATATTCAAAAAGAAATGTCTAAAATGATATTGCAAAATCATTTTCCATCTGACATGAATTGTGTTGATGTTACATATGCATTACCTGTAACAACCCATGTAAAAAACTGATATGATATTTTAGTATTTATTATTATTTATGAATTAAATATAAATTTTAATTTAAGTGGGATTCTATGTTTTATGGCTTAACTGACATGCAATAATCGGTTTCTCCGAAAGCTCATGTTTCACACAAGGTTGTGTCATTCGGAAAAATAATAGTATAATATTATTTTAAATATTATTTACACCTTTTCGTTGTATTGGAGGGATTTAAAAGAATTAACTAAAATGTTTTTATACATGTTTGTTAAATTTTTTTACATTTGTCCAATAAAATTTATATGCCAAAAATGAGAATGAATCATATTTGAAGTATAAAAACTCTAATATTTTTAAAAGTTCATTTTACCGCATTTTAATGGAGAACCCATTTTAAATATATTATTTTTCACATTTATATATACCATTTTACAAAAAAAAACATCTTATTTAAGAGACAGACATAATTATTTATTGGTTAATTTTTTCGTATTATTCATATAATGATCATTGTTTAATGATTAGTGAAAAATATTGCATTATAAGTAAAAAAATCATCTGATTTATATATATAGATATATTTTTGTTTTAATTGGTTTTAATCTGTAATTGGATTATAGTTTAACAAATTTATAAAATGTTGGTCAATGCTAGTTATTTCACTGTTTAATTAGACATACACACATGTCAAACTTTTCATAGTTATTATTTCTTAAAATCATGCTTTTGGTTTTGAAAATGTGAATTAATTTTAAATTATCTTTTAAAACATTTATGTTATGAATTTGGAAAAATGGATTCCATATTTGGAATCAGGATATCCATATTTTTTAAATAAAAACATTAATTTTTAGACATTATCAATAGTAACATCTGTAAATATTTTATTTACATCCGTTAAAGGGTAAATCTGGTAAATAAGGATAAAAAAATATTTTAATAATATTAAATTACCCTAACATGAGTCATAACCCTATTGGAAGATACATGTCTGACCATGGAAATACATGGGTCGATTATGGGACCCAATTGATCCACTTGTACGTAAAAATAATATTTTATACAAATTAATTTACAATTAAAGAAAATAAAACATAAACGTATATCTTTCGGTAAAACAATTTTTTCACGGGGTTATATATGTGATATTTTTTACTATAAATAGTCACTAGTAATCTAAAAATGTTTTCTACATTATATCATTTTATTTATATTTTTTATACATTAAATAATTTAATTTAATTATGTATGGATGATGATTCAACAACTACATCAACAATAAAGGATTCAAATAAATGATATTATAAATATTAAAATAAATGTAATTTGGTTATTTAAATATTATCCATGAATTTTATGGAAGACATTTACACTTTATCTTTTTTTTAAAGAAGTTTTTTTAAACAATCATGTTGTTTTGGATTTTTAAAATTTTCATGATATGAATAGTTTCAAAATTGAGATAATTCATATTTTAAAATATAAAATATTATATAAAATATTATAAAATTAAAAAAATTTACATTCAGTCAAATAGTTATCATAAGTCGATAATTATATTATTTACCCTTCAATTGGATACTTTTCATGTTTGGTAACTATTTTTATTCTCAAAGTGTAAAATGATTGATAAAACGGTAAGAGTAAAATAGGGTTAAATACAAAAGATAAGCATTAAAAATATCCAAAACCTATCCAGTAATTATTGGATGATTTTATTTAGACTTATATTACTATTATCATATTATTTAATTATATTTTGACATTTTGAAACAAAAAATAATTTTATAATAAATTAATAATTTCAAACATTCATAAAGACCCTCTCCCCCTATTATAAAAGGCTACCACCTCTAACCCATTACTCAAACCTCTCAATATCCTTGGCTCATACAACCTCTTATCAAATAAGCTAAACAATATCTATCTTCCACCTAGTAGTCTTAATTTGGGTAGAAGGTACTTCAATAAAGCCTTTCGGTTCAGACCAAATTGAGTTACCCGGTGTAATGTTAATGTCTTCTCTCAAGTTCTTTTCATTTATTTTCCTTTTCCAACCACCTAAAATATCTTTATTCCAATATTTTATAAAAAAAATGTATCTTAAAAATAATAGGATGTTTTTATGAGAGGTTTTTGAACTACATTTCCACTCACCTCCATCTAATGGATACGAACATATTGGTTCTGTGGACGGAGAACTACTAGCTCACGAAACGATGATTGTTCAATTATCTCCTACCACCTCTCATGTTAGAAATTATGATGGAACTGTATTTATATGTGATATATATTAAATTTATATTATATTTATACTTATGTAGTTTTCATTTATATCATACCTTTATGGTTTCCATAATGGGTAAATACGATAATTTCATTTGAGGAAGTATGGACTACCGCCTCTCAAAGTTATATGACTCGTTCATGCCATTCGTGGAACATATAGAAGATGTAGTTAATGAAATTTTATATGATATTATACTATAATTATAATATAATTAATTATTATTATTATTTAATTCTATTAAATATTAAATATAAATGAAAGTAGTGTTAATGTGTACGTACAGCTTACCGTCTCTATGAATGGTGTATTTTATTTCTAATGTACCCGATCAGTGTATACTTTTCCATATATTTTAAAAATAATAAAAAAAAAATTCAACAAATTTATATCATATTGTTGTTAAAATTATTTTTATTGGTGATCATGATGATTTTTAGGTAATTCAATGCCAAATACAAAAATATGGGGAAGTTAATAGAATATTTCAAATTGCATGGCATGTACTTTAGGAAACACACCATGTATCAGCACCCTAAAATGGATTGGTCAGGGAAAGTACATGCCCAAGTTTCTAAAAACTATTACATGCCTTGTGAATCATTCTACACGTTTTATAACCACTTCTAGATGCGGTTGGTGGATGAGAGCAAGAACACATGCCCATGTTGTCATCTGAAGACTACATGGCGTGTATGGCCCTTACACATGTCGTGTGGACCTTCTAGAAATATTTGGTGGCCGATGATCCATATAACATGATGTGTATGGAGGAAATACATGTCATGTACATCCAATTAACATGTGGCACCATGTTTAATGTCAAAGACGACGTGTTAGCTCTCCTACCGGTGGAGAAAAGATGGATGAAATGTGTTTACAATTAGTAAATGCAGTGTATATTATGTTACACACCATGAACTAAATATACCTATAAATAATGGAAAGCCCTCCAAGATCAGGATTCATTCAGATTCGACCATTCCAGCTTCTTCCAAGGGGGAGAACTCAGGACGCGTCCATTAAAAAGATAGAAGAAAGGAGAGAAGGTTCTTCTGTGCTACCTTCCTGGCGAAACATTGCTCCAAGGATTTCAAGATGATGTATTCTGGTACTACAAGTACATTAATTTCTATCTACTCTATGTGTATCTAAATCCATGTGTGTTGGGGATGTGGACCATTGCGAGTTTTAATTTTTCAATTTTGATGTTGTAATGGTTTTTTTTCATACTTCGTTCTCATAATTCTTTATTAATTCTTTCTATATATAAATATAAATCTCATATCAGACCAAGAACGGGATTTCTGGGGATCCCTTAAGGAATTAATATTTAAATAATCCTTCACCATTTTGTGTTTTTAATCATCTCAAAATGGATTTCAATTAATAAAATTAAGAGAAATTAATTTCCAAACCAAATGAATTGGTATATATTAATTTAAACAAAACTCACCAGACCAAGTGGTTATGTTATAATCTTAACCTAAAGATGTGAATTTTCATGAACAACACAACCTCATAAGAAAATTGATTTATTAAGAACCTTTAAAATCCATAGCACAGATGCATTTCACTTCAAATATTCATCCAAATCAAATTCTTGTAATTATATTTATCCTTCAAGTAATTTATTATGAAATTTAAATCCAGTCACTTTTCTGTCAAAACACATAACAATAAGAATTCTAAATTTCATAAAACTTCACTAAATAAATTATAAAATTGATATAAATAACAAGATAATTCCATTTCCATATGTATTGATTCCATACCGGTACTATACTTGATAGGGTAATACAATTTGTATTTTCCAAAAACAACACTTTGAATGGAATGATAACTAAGTTTTGGTCTCATTCTCCAGGACTCTAATTTATAATTATTTATGTTTAATTCATGTTTGAATCAATTTTAGTGAAAATTAAAATCCAAAATTTCAAAAAATCTATTCTTACTCTAATTTCACTTTTTATTATTTTTTTTCTTCCACATTTACGCTTGGTGTTTTAAGTATTGTGCAGATTCATAGTAGTATGAGTGGAAACATCACTCTTTCCAAGAGCACTAAGTCATTAGAATTTTTTTTTCCAATTTATACAGAGATTGAACGTACAGTTTTGAGGTGACAATGAGCACACATGGACAAGCGCAACCAAAACAATCCCACAGCGCATAACATAGAGATAGATCTAGCTAATGTCTAAGGAGATGGAAATCCATTTGGTCCGAATGACAACCATAATGAGAAAGCTCCACTTATTCTTGGGTATGGACCTCAACATCTTCAACGGTTCCAACAAGAGAAGATTCGATACCTGCAGCTAGGTCAGGGGCCATACTTTTCTCCTACACACCAATTATTTCCCCAACATTATAAAGAGTAACTGCCCCTTACATCGGACCCTTATAGAATACAGTATTCCCTCCATCCAAGGAGTAGAAAAAAGAATAATTTGACCACCGATGCAGTCCATACATTTTGAAATCAAACCATCAAATATGTTATTTTCTAGAACATTGTACAATTATGTGGTCTACCCAGTGAAGACCTAAATTCTCATCTCTCCAACTTCATCGGGATATGCGACACCTTCCATTTCCACATTGTATCAGATTATTCCATCTATATCGACCTCTTACCCTTCTCATTGAGGGATAAGGTGAAATATTGGATCAAGGGACTACCTCAATTGTCTATCCTCACCTATGAGGCATTATCCTAGATCTTCATGCCAAAATACATACCACCACTAAATACGTTGACTCATCGGAAAGGGATCCACAACTTCTAGCAGCATGACTCAGAATCTATATACGAGTCCTAGGAGCACTTCAAGGAGATGAAATGAAAATGTCCACATCATAGACTTCGGCTCTATATGCTACTAAAAACCATCTACGATGGCCTAACCATGAACACCAAATTTTTGGTGGATGCCACTAATGGAGAATTGGTCATGAGGAAATGTCCTGAAGAGATCTCTAAACTCCTAGATGACATGTCAGCCACTAATTGTTTTTGGAACTCTGAGGGATGTATGAAAACATTGACACCACCACGATGCTCGCTATACAATTGGATGCAGCGTCCAAGAAGATAGATGCATTGATCCATAAGAACGCATCCCATGTTCAAGTACCAGGCCATCATACATGTAACAAATGTGGTGAAACCCATATCATTGGTGAATGCCCAGGGTCATTAACAGCCCTTCAAAAAATGATGTAAGATATGTTTCTCATAACTGGGGGATGGATATGAATCCTCAGTATTGGAACCCAGTATGGAAAGGACAAACAAACATGGGGTACCAACAACGACAACAAAATCCTCCACCCCCGAGACCACCTGGCTATGATCAACAACAGTACCAGAACCTATATCCAAGTTAACAATAGTAGGGGACATACTACTATAATGTTTAGAAAACCCTCACCCATAACCACTAAGACAGCCACCACCTCCACTAGCTACACAAAAAACTCAGCAAGAACCGCCATTAAATCTTAAATAAATGTTGAAAAAATTCATAACAACTGCTGAAACATGATTTCAAAACCAAGATTCTTCCATTTGAGGACTTGAAAATAAAATTAGGCACCATGCCAACCATCTCTCCTCAATGAAATATCTTAAAATAAAAGGTAACACTATGAAGAACACACGATATGAGGCCCATTAAATCACATTATGAAGTGGTAAGGAACTACCTCATACTCCAACACGAAAGCAAGATGAGGCTATAATAATAGCTCAAACTTCACACACTACAGCTGAAGAAAGCACAATGAAGGACCCCTCCTCATTGATAGAACCTTAAAAAGAGAATGAATCCTCACATTGAAATGGAAAAGAGGATTTCAAGCATGTTGAGCTTGAATTTCCATTTCTAGAGAGGATGATTTAAAGGAAGTTGGATCACTAGTTTAGTAAATTCATGGAGGTTTTTTGAAATCTACACATAAACATCCCTTTTTTATGTATATTTATCTCATATTCCAATGTAGAAAATGTTCACGAAGGATATTCTCTCCAACAAAATAAAGATGGAGGATCTGGGAACCAATTCATTGAATAAGGAATGTTCGACATTAGTGAAATGTTGGATTCCTCTAAAACTCCAAGGTCCATGTAGCTTCACTATCCCATGTACCATTGGATCCTTTGAGTTCGGAAAATCACTCTTTGACATTGGAGCCAAAGTAAACTTTATTCCCTTTGGAATACTCAATAATTTGCGGCTCAATGATCTCAAGCCCACCCAATTGGACCTCTATGTAGCAGATCGCTCAATCAAATATCGCAAGGGGCTGATCGAGGATGTGCTGGTGAAGGTGGGAAGGATAATTCTCCCTGACGACTTCATAATTCTTGGCATAGAGGAAGACTAGGAGGAACCTTTGATTATGTGAAGGACTTTATTGGACACTAGTAAGGCATTGATTGATGTCCACCATGGAGAACTGATCGTCCGAGTAGTTGATGAAAGAGTCTACTACAATGTCATTAAGGATTTGAAGCAGACATCACTACTCGAACATGGGGACTGTTATACGGTAATAGATATGGAAGATAACTTCCTCTATACAGAAGATGGAATGCTATGTTCTTTTATCATTAATGGTCCACTCTTCACAAATACCCAAGATGCACACGAGGAGATGCAATTTCTTGAAGGCCATTGTGGTCATTACTAGAAACACACTTTTGTTCACGACATTTTGGAATGATTAGAGGTGTAACCAATTTTTCCCTAGATCCTGAAGGCACCACAACATAATCTAAAACTAATCATTTCATCTCTAAAAAATGGACACATGTGTGACAATAACACACTTCCAATAGTCCTCAATGCTTCACTAAAAAGATATCAAGAAGAGGCACTCGAACAAGTTCTTTAAAGAAGAAAACAAGCCATTGGGTGGACAATTACATATCTAACAGGCATCAGCCCCACTATTTTCCCCCATAATGTGCTCATAGAAGAAGAATAAAAATTCTCTTGGAAACCAAAGTGACCTCTGAACACTCCATTCAATGAATTCATAATGAATGAGGTAATCAAATTTTTGGATACATGAATCATAAACCCCATTTCAGATAGCCCATGGGTGAGTCCACTGTAAGTGGTACCCAAAATGGGGGTATCACTGTGGTCTCAAATGATAAAAATGAACACATACCTACATAGAAAGTCATGGGTTGGAGAGTCCTTGTAGACTACCAGAAGCTGAACGATGCAATGAGGAAAGATCAATTCCTGCTACCATTTATGGATCAGATGCTGGAACGACTAGTGGGGCATGAGTTTTACTACATCCGCGATGGTTATTCTGGATATAACCAAATATCCATTTCCCATTATGATCAATAAAATATCACCTTTACATGACCCTAATATCTGTTTTTTCATCGAAGAATGTCTTTTAGGATGTTCAACGCTCCTTCCACCTTCCAACGATGTATATTGGAAACATTCCATGGCATGGCCGAACAAATATTAGAGGTCTTAATCGATGATTATTACGTCTATGAAAAAACTTTCAACACTTGTCTGAGGAATCTGGATATGGTTTTGGAAAGGTACATCATCTAAAACCTAGTTATAAAGAAAAAAAATCCATTTAATGGTGTAGAGTGGTATTGTCTTAGTCCACTGAATCACTATGAAAGGGATAGAAGTTGATCCTGCAAAGATATAAGTCATTCAAAATCTACCCATCCCTACTTATCTCAAAGTTTTTAGATGTTTTCTTGGGCATGACCAACTCAATATATTCTTTTTTGAAGTATTTTTAACGATTTCCCAGCCACTCACCAATATCCTTTCCAAGGATTCTATCCTCGAGTTTGACTAGAAGTTTCTGCTGCATTTCAGCATCTTAATAAATGACTGGTGGAAGCTCCGGCGATGATTTCTCCAAATTGGGAGGGGCAAATTGAATTCATGTTTGATGCTAGTGACAATGTGGTGGGCACAGTACTATGGGAAAGGCTGAATCAAATCTTCCACCCCATTTACATTTCTATAATAACATTGAATGAATCACAGGTGAATTACATTCCCATGGAGAAATAAATCATTGCAGTGATGTTTACATTTGATAGGTTTCATTCATACTAAGTGTTTCCCAAAGTTATTGTCTATACTAACAATTGATCACTCATGTATTTTTTAAATAAAATGGATGTGAAGCTACGACTCATTCATTGGATGCTTCTCCTATAGAGTTCAACTTGGAGATCCGTGAAAAGAAGTGTATTGGGAATGTTATTGTTTACAACCTCCCCTGTATGGAACTACCTCGTTTGGAGAAGGAAGATGTAAGAGACATTAGGGATGACTTCCCCGTTGAGAAAAATTTCTCAATTGAAGGACTTCCTCAACCATGGTATGCATATATTTCAAATTATTTGGTTACATGAGTTGTTCACCACGATATCACATACCAGCAGAAGAAGCCATTTCTATTTGATGTTAATAGGTACTTCTGGGAAGACCATATACACTTTAAATAATGTGACAATGGGGTGATTCCCTGATGAATCACATAGAATGATGTTCAAGGAGTTATAGAGTGGTATCACTCCTCACCAGTTGGACGAAATCGTTGCCCAGACCATATAACAGAGATGATCCTATAGTCTGGATTTTTCTAGCCTACCATGCACCGAAATTCTCATTACATTGTTACCAAGTGTGATCGATTTAAAATAATATGAAATATGAGATGACGAGACGAGATTCTTCAACACCACATCCTTGAGGAAGAAATATTTTACATTTGGGGAATTAACTTCATGGGGCCATTTTCCTGATCATATGGGAACTCATACATACTCGTTTGTGTGGATTATGTTTATATGTGGGTGGATGTTGCTGCTACAACACATGAAACAAAAAAGGTTGTTGTGGATTTTTTTAAGAAAAAACATATTCATCCTATTTGACGTTCCTATAGTGTTGATCATTAACATGGGAACACATTTTGATAACACCTTAATGATGAATGTGTTACTCATGTATGTGGTGAAGCATCACATGGAAACACCATATCATCACCAATCTAGTGGAGAGATGGAATTATCAAATCGTGAACTAAAACAGATCATTGGTAAAATAGATATAGATTCAAAGAAGGATTGGTATAATAAACATGATGATGCCTTAGTGAATATTAGACCCCCATCAAGACAACACTAGGTATGTCTCCATTCCTCCTTGTCTATGAGAATTCATGCCACCTATCAGTTGAGATGGGTCATATATAATACTAGGTGGTCAAGGACCTAAATTTATCATTGAAGGTTGCCGAAGGGAAGTGCAAGTTACATCTCACAATGCTTGATGAGATCTTACAAGATGAGTATGAGAGCAATAGACTTTACAAATAAAGGACACGAGTGATCCATGACCGGATGATTTCCCAGAAAACCTTCCAACCAGGTGTTCAGGTATTTTTTTTAACTCACTTCTACAATTGTTTCTAGGTATGTTTGAGTCCCTATGGTCGAGACCATTTCACGTACTCAATGTTTTCCACCATGGTGCGGCAGAAATTATTAGTCAATTCAATCAACCTTTCAAGGGTGAATGAACAACACCTGAAGATTTATATTCACATAGAAGACATGGAGGGTAAAATATCCACCATTAATTTTAGTTAACAAGTGGTAGGTTGGTCAATGAAATGACCTAATACAAAGGATCTTCCTAGGGGGCAACCTAGAGGTTACACACCATGTACCAACTTTATACATGGCATGTACTGGTCTTTTAAGTATATCTTCCTCTGATTATAAATATATATATTAACTAACATAATAAACAAGGATGATGCTAGTGTTGATGGTTAAGTCAATGGTGTTTATCTGAGCTATCACCAGTTTGAATCCCTCCATCTCTACCTTCGACATGGGGTTAATCCTTTATATACTCATGTTTTCATACATGACATGTGTGGTATTTTCAAAATAATATTTTAATGTTGTTAAATAATATAAAACCCATGACGGGGATGGACCAGCTAGCCAGATACGTAAAACGGTTTCCAAAAGATATGGGTTTCCATCCTGAAAACCACCAATTTCCATCATTTTTCATATTAATTAAACCACACGGTGTGAATTTTGATATACATCATGTGTTCCATGTTTTCAATAATTTAAATAGTTTATAAAATACTAAAATACATGTGGTTGAAGTTGGTATATTAGCAGAGTCTCGGCCCTAGATTCAAAATACCCGGTTCCAAACTCAACTAATATCATTGTTTTATCCTTTTAATTCAAATAAAAAAAACACATATTTCCTTTTATTAATCCCATGTTGTATTGTCCATGTACATTAACTATATATAATTCATAAACATGAGCAGTATTACTACCTTTTATCTCATTGTTGAGGGCTTGCATTTGGATTGGTTGATCGCCGATTCAAACCTCTTCCCAAGCACTAGACCAAAGGTTTTATTTCTCTTTTATCAATTTAAGAAGACACGATATGTATTTCTAGATACATTACATATATAGATTTATTTTTAGTAAATAATATATATATATATATTTATTTTAATTTTTAATGTTAATTATTATATAGTTTACTATAATAATTACATTATATATATTTATTATCAATTATATATATATATTTATATATTATGTGATACACGGCGTGTAGGTCCTGTTACACAATGTGTGTCGCAGTAATAATGGTTGTTCCCCACCAGGAATGAGCCCGTGTCACGCAACCCCCTCCCCCCCGCTCTTCCTTGTTTCCTTCTCCCGCATTCCCTCTAGACACTCAATTTTGAATCCAAAATTTTTGTGAGCTTAAGGTATATATTTAATCAAAATTATGATCATCGGTCCAGGTACACAAATTTTCACCCTCTATTTCCCTATTTTTGTAGTATTTAGGGTGATTTGTGGATCGACCGACATTTTGGTTTCCCGTGCAGCACACGACTTGAGCGAAGAAAACACACTGTACAATTTCTGTACATGGCCACACACAACAAATTGTTCATCATTTATCCACTACAGGGCATGTAGGTTCAGTACACACCATGTATTGTTCCTCAATAGGCCTTTTAGCTCTAGAAATGTCTGTTCGGGATTCAGACCCCTTCCCATGTACCTATACACAGTGTGTTGGTTCGGGTTAGGTTGTGTCTTCCAACCCATAGAAATACCCTGTGTGGATGATTTACATGCCTCTCACACCATTTACACTTACACAAAATATCTCTCTTCCACATGGAGTGTATATCTCTTTTTCCCATGTCCACGTCAATCTGTGTCTGGCTCTTTAAATGGGCCTCATACCATGTTGGTGTACATAGCGTGAACACCTAGTTACATGTCATGTAATGTGTTTTCTTGGGCCACATTCCCTCACTACATGACTATATAGGGTACACAGGTTCTTACACCACTCCTATTATACACCGTGTATCAAGGATCTACACGTCGTGTTCTACTACTTTTTCAATTTTCTAACATTTTCTTGGTTTCCTTTTTTCCTCATGTTTTCTTTTGTCTTCTTTTATTTTTTGTTTCAGGTATGGCTGATAGATATTCTGCGAGTGGGAAACGGCCCACTTCTGCTATTAAGGATGAGCGACCTTTGTGTCAATGGATTATTTTTCAACAGGCCGAGCTACCAACTTTGGATTTCCCATTTTGTCGTCCCCCACCATTGGCTTCCCTACCTCCACTCCGGATGGCACCTCCATCTGTAACACCTACAGATCTGACCATTCTTACAACCCCTTTTACTACTGATCCTCTGAAGATAGCTTCAGTTCCATCAACTATGGCTGATATCTCATCTACCACTGCTCTATATTCTAGCACCACTCCCTCTGAGCTACCATCCATGTCAGTGGTGGAACTAACCAAGCCCACACCTCCACCTTTTGGTCAACTATCAGCACACACTCAATTATACACTACTCTATATTTTACCTCAGCGGAGGGACCATCTACTCCTGCAACATCGATTCTACCACATCCTGCACCAACTGCTACCTAGCTACCTCTGCATCCCTACTTGGTTTTTGCTGATGACCATCCTACGACGGATCGATTGCGGCACTTTTCTCTTCGCACTATTCAGGTGAGCAGTCACTTCCTCTACATTTTAGTGATGCAACACCATGGAATTTGGGAGGAGCATGAAGGTCTTATAGGCCATACACACCTGCTAGATACTTTCCATGTTAGTACTCCTACATGCTGCGATTTATTTTTGGAGTTCATGAACACCATTGAGTTTGATGGCCCAATGTACCAGCATATTCCCACGGATACAGCTCACCCAGTTTTTTTGGCTAGAGTGATGGAAATTCTCACTTACTTTGTCTGATTTTGGCCGATTGTGCGACTTATATCCCCATATTCCACCCCACCTCTTGTCTTCACTTTTCCCCTCCCTGAGTGCTATAATCTTGTTGTGATGTGGTGGATTCTTGATGGACCTATCTACGGGTACACCCCCACATCACAGATGAAATTTCTCATTATTTACCCCCTCTTCACATTCTTCCCTAGTGCTTTAGCGCCATATTATTTCCCCTCTATGAGGATATGTGTGTTGTGTCCACTCAGGACACGTAGCTCTTGACCAATATCATCTGACATAACTTCCCAGACCTCCCTTTTATAGCCACATCTTATTTCCACTCCATGATCTATGGCTGTTTGGGCTACCAGAACAACGGGTTCTATGCCACCCTATTGGCACGCCTTTTGGGATATTTTGAGCTATCTCTCCCTCAAATTCTCATAGGTTCTCCTCAGTGTATGGAATTCCTCCTGATTACCCACACGAGGTTGGTTGATCATCGAGGAGATTGCATTGTGCTTGTGAAGGATGCACCAACTCTTGCAGGGGTTAGGGACGACCCATCTACTCCTACTGGAGTTTCTACTCAGGATACACCCCATCCACCTGTGGATGTCCCTTCCACACCACTCCAAATTATTTTGGCCATATTTCTTCTTCTTATCTTCTTTTATCCACTAGTACAATCGTGACCTTTAGCGGCCACCAAAAGTCATCGTTAAAGGACTATAGAGGTCGCCTAGCATCCGCTAATCAGTGACCTCTTTTGGCCTGTCGTTGTTGCTATCAGCGACCGCCATTTGGCGGATGCTGTAGCCAAGCTGGAATGGAAAAAAGGAGCCTCCATTCGGGGGCTTCTGTAGCCCAGAGCTAGAGAGGCCACTACAAAGAGTGATGGAAACACCTATAGCGGCCGTCGTATGGCGGCCGCTAAATAATGTCCCTATAGCGGCCTCCATTTGGCGGCCGCTATAGGTTTTTAAATTTTCTTTAAAAAAATATCAATTACACAATAAAATATACCCACATATATCTCATGATTCTTCTTCAAAGCTCCACATCCATCATCAAATATAACTATATAACAAAATTAGTAACGAATTAAAGCTTGAAACAAATAATTGAAACACATTAACATATTTCAATTAAAACTTACTATAACAGATCAAAAGTATTTGATTTTCAAAATATATTCATAATTTTGAATAAAATTTTAATATTTTAAAATCATTAATTCTATTGTTCTAATTAGATTTTTGCCCTTTGATTTTAGGTCAATACGATGTCGTCTGCTATGAATTTGACCGTTAAACGCTCCTTTTTTTCCGTTTATGACACTAGAACTGTGTTCTCAGTCACCGCGCACACACGAAACCTCCTATTCACATGTAGTCTTCTGAAACACTTCAAAATTAACTCACCATTTTTTGTTGTCTGATTATAGGCCATTCTGACTTCATTCGGCCCGTTTGGACCCCCACGCGCGTTTATGAAGCACGCCCAACACATAAAAAACACATACTGAGCCGTACCACACAAACCGCACATCCTATTGATGTTCATTCTGCATGTACATGTCATTAATAATAATTATATTGTTTCACTGTGATGTTAGGTCAATCCAATTTCTTCCTCTATGAATTCGACCGTCAAACGCCCTTTTTGGCCGTTTATGACACCAGAACTGCGTTCTCGGTCACCGCGGGCACACAGCATCTTCGATTGATGTGTCGTCTGTCCGAACACTTCAAAATTCAGTCACCTGTTGTTTTTGTCTGATTTCTGGCCATTCTGACTTCGTTCAGCCCATTTGGACCCCCCCCCCCCCCCCCCGCACAAGTTTATGAAGGGCACCCAACACTTAAAAACGCATATTCAGTCATACTGCGCAAACTGCAAGTACGATTGATGTTTCTTCTCTGCGTACACATCACGAATAATAATTATATTGTTTCCCTGTGATATCAGATCAATCTGATGTCGTCCTCTATGAATTTGACCGTTAAATACACGGTTTGGCCGTTTATGACACCAGAACTGCGTTTTTAGTCACCGTGGGACACAACACCTCTAATTGATGTGTCGTTTCCTCTACCACTTCTTAATTCATTCACCATTGTTTTCATCTAATTTCAGGCCATTCCAACCTTTTTTGGCCCATTTGGACCCCCCCACGTGCGTTTATGAAGCGCACCCAACACTTCAAAAACACATATTGAGCTATACCACGCAAACAGCACGTCCGATTAATGTTCCATGTGCGCGTACACGTCGTGAATAATAACAAAATGGTTTCCCTATGATTTCAGGTCAATACAATGTTGTCCTCGATGAATATGACTGTTAAACACCCATTTTGGCTGTTTATGAAACTAGTGCTGCGTTCTCGGTCACCGCGGGCACACGACACCTCCTATTGATGTTCTGTCTACTAGAACACTTCTAAATTTACTCACCCATTATTCTCATATGATTTCTGGCCATTCCGACTTCATTCGGCCTATTTGGACTCCCCCATGCACGCTTATGAAACGTCCCCAACACATAAAAAATGCATATTGAGTCGTACCGCGCAAACTGCATGTCCGATAACGTTATGTCTGCGCGTATATGTCAAGAATAATAATTAGATTGTTGTCATGTGATGTCAGGTCAATCTGATGTCGTCTGCTATGCATTCAACCATTAAACGCCCGTTTGGCTGTTTATGACACCAGAACTGTGTTCTTAGTCACCGCGCACACACGACACCTCCGATTGATGTTCTGTCTACTCGACCACTTCAAAATTCACTTACCCATTGTTGTTGTCTGATTTCAGGACATTTAGGCTTCGTTCAGCCCATTTGGACCCCCCACGCATTTATAAAGTGCGCCCAATACTTAAAAAACGCATATTGAGTCGTACCGTTCAAGCCACACGTCTGATTGATGTGCCGTCTACGCGTACACATCATGAATAATAATGATATGTTTTTCCCTGTGATATCATGTCAATCTGATGCTATCCGTTATGAATTCGAACGTTAAACGCACGTTTTGGCCGTTGATGACACCAGAACTGTGTTCTCGGTCACCGTAAGAACATGAAACATCTGATTAATTGGCCGTCTGCTCGACCACTTCACAATTCACTCACCCGTTGTTGTTGTCAGATTTCAAACCCTTACGACTTCATTCGGCCCAATTTGGACCCCCACGCTCTTTTATGAAGCGCGCCAAACACTTAAAAATGCATATTGAGCCGTACCATGCAAACCACATGTCCAATTGACATTCCGTCTATGTATAAACATCAAGAATAATAATTAGATTGTTTCCCTGTGATTTTAGATCAATCTAATGTTGTCCTCTATGAATTCGACCATTAAACGCCTCTATTGAATCTTTATGACACCATAACTGCATTCTCGATCACTGGGATAAAACGACACCTCTGATTGATGCGCTGTGTGCTCGAACACTTCTCAATTCACTCAACCATTGTTTTCGTGTTATTTTAGGCTATTCCAACTTCATTCATCCCATTTGGACCCCCCACACGCGTTTATGAAGCACGTCCAACACTTAAAAAAAATATTGAGTTCTACCGGCCAAACCGAACATCCAATTGGGGTGCCGTCTGCGTGTACACATCACGAATGAAAATTATATTGTTTCCCTGTGATGTCAGGTCAATCCGATGTCGTCCCCTATGAATTAGACCATTAAACGCCCATTTTGGCTGTTTATAACACCAGAACTGCATTCTCAGTCACCGCACACACACGGAACCTTAGATTGACATGTCTTCTACTCATCCACTTCACAATTCACTCAACGATTGTTGTCGTCTTATTTCAGGCCATTCTGACTTTGTTCGGCCTGTTTGGAAACCCCACACGTGTTTATGAAGCATGCTCAACACTTAAAAAATGCATATTGAGTCGTACCGCGCAAACTGCACGACCGATTGACATGTCGTCTATGCGTACACATCACAAATCATATTTTGATTGTTTCTCTATGATATCAGGTCAATCCGATGTCGTACGCTACGAATTTGACCATTAAACGCACGTTTTGGTCATTTATGACACCAGAAATGCATTCTCTGTCACTGCGGGCACATGCCACCTCTAATTGATGTTCTATCTACTCGAACACTTTAAAATTAACTCACTAGTTGTTTTCATTGGATTTTAGGCCATTCCGATTTCGTTAGGCCTGTTTGGACCCCCCACGCGCATTTGTGAAGCGCACCCAACCCTTAAAAAACACATATTGAGTCATACCATTCAATCCGCATGTACGATTGACATGCCGATTGCACATACATGTCATCAATGATAAATATATTATTTCCCTATGATTTCAGGTCAATAAGATGTCGTCCTCTATGAATTCGACCGTTAACCACCCGTTTTGGCCGTTTTTGACACGAGAACTGCGTTCTCGGTCACCGTGAGAACACAGAACTTTCTATTGACGTTACTTCTGCTACACCACTTCTCAATTCACTCACTAATTGTTGGCGTCTTATTTCAGGACATTTGGACTTCATTCAGCCCATCCCCCCCCCACGCTTGTTTTTGAACAGCACACAAAACTTAAAAACACATATTGAGATGTACCACACAAACTGCACGTCCGATTGACGTTCCGTCTATGCGTAGACATCAAGAATTATAATAATATTGTTTCCATGTGATATCAGGTCAATACGATGTTGTTCACTATGAATTGGACCGTTAAACGCACGTTTTGGCCGTTTTTGACACCAAAACTGCGTTCTCGGTCACCGCGGGCACACACCACCTCTGATTGACGTACTGTCTACTTGAACACTTCAAGATTCACTCAACTATTGTTGTCTTTTGATTTCAGGCCATTCCGACTTTGTTCGGCCTATTTGGACCCACCACGAGCATTTCTAAAGCGCATTCAACACTTAAAAAACGCATATTGAGCTGTACCGTGTAAACCACACATCCGATTGATGTTCCGTCTATGCGTACATGTCACGAATAATAATTAGATTGTGGACCTATGATTTCAGGTCAATATTATCTCATTATCTATGAATTCTACCCTTAAACATCCGTTTTGGCCTTTTATGACACTAGAACAGCGTTGTCGGTAACCATGGGCACACGACACCCCTGATTGATGTGTCGTCTGATCTACCACTTATCAATTCACTCACCCTTTGTTGTAGTCTGATTTGAGGCCATTATGACTTCATTCGGCCCGTTTGGACCCCCACGTGCATTTATCAAGCGCACCCAACACATAAAAAATGCATATTGAGTCGTACCGCACAAACCACATGTCCGATTGACGTTCCATCCAAGAATACACATCACGAATAAAAATTAGATTGCTGCCCTGTGATTTTAGGTCAATCTGATTTCGTCCTCTATGAATTTTACCATTAAACGCCCGTTTTGGATGTTTATGACACCAGAACTACATTCTCGGTCACCACGAGCCCACAACACCTCCAATTGGTGTGTCGTCTGCTCAACCACTTCTCAATTCAATCTCATGTTGTTTTCAATTGATTTCAGGCCATTCTGATATCATTCACCCCATTTGGACCCCCACACACATTTATGAAGCACCCCAACACATAAAAACGCATATTGAGCCATACCGTGCAAAACACATGTCTGATTGATGTACCGTTTGTGCATACACGTCACGAATAATAATTAGACTCTTTCCATGTGATGTCAATTCAATCTAATGTCATCCGCTATGAATTTGACTGTTAAATGCACGTTTTGGCCATTTATGACACTAGAACTGCCTTCTCGATCACCGCGGGCACACAGAACCTCCGATTGACGTACCGTCTTCTCAACCACTTCAAATTTAACTCACCCATTGTTTTCATCATATTTCAGGCCATTCTGACATCATTCGGCCCGTTTGGACCCCCCACGCACGTTTATGAAGCGCACCCAACACATAGAAAATGCATATTGAGCCTTACCAACCATACCGCTCATCCGATTGACATTCCGTCTATGCATACACATCACGAATAATAATTAGATTTTACCTATGATTTCAGATCAATCTGATGTCTTCCTCTATGAATTCGACTGTTAAACTCCTGTTTTGGATGTTTATGACACCAGAACTGCGTTCTCGGTCATCGCGAGCACACGACACCTCTGATTAACATGTCTTGTACTAAACCACTTATCTATTCACTCATACGTTGTTTTCATCTGATTTCAGGCCATTACAACTTCGTTTGGCCCATTTGGATCCCCCATGCCTGTTTATGAAGCGTGCCCAACACTTAAAAAATGTATATTGAGCCATAATGTGCAAACGAAAAGTCCTATTGATGTCATGTCTGCGCGTACATGTCAAGAATAATGATTAGATTGTTTCTCTAAGATTTCAGGTCAATCTAATGTCGTCTGCTATGAATTTGACTGTTTAACGGCCCTTTTGGCCATTTTTGACACTAGAACTGCGTTCTTGGTCACCGCGAGCACATGGCACCTCCGATTGATGTGACATCTACTCGACCACTTTTCAGTTCACTCACCCATTGTTTTCATCGGATTTCAGTCCATTTCGACTTTGTTCGCCCCATTTGGACCCCCCATGCGCATTTATGAAGTGCGCCCAACACTTAAAAAACACATATTGATCTGTACCGCACAAACTGCATGTCCAATTTACGTGATGTTTATGCGTACACGTCATGAATAAAAATTAGATTTTTTTCCAATGATTTCAGGTCAATCCGATGTTGTCCCTTAGGAATTCGACTGTTAAATGTATGTTTTGCCCATTTATGACACCAGAACTGCGTTCTCGGTCACCGTGGGCACACGACACCTCCGATTGATGTGTTATCTGCTCAACAACTTCACAATTACCTAACCCATTGTTTTCGTCTGATTTCAGTCCATTTTGACTTTATTCGGTCCATTTGGACCCCCAGCATGTTTATGAAGCACACCCATCACATAAAAAACACATATTGAGCAATACCGCACGTCTGATTGATGTGCCTTCTACGTGTACACGTCGCAAATAATAATTAAATTTTTCCTTGTGATTTCAGGTCAATAAGATTTCATCTGATATGAATTCAACTGTTAAACATCTGTTTTGGCCGATTATGAGACCAGAACTGCGTTCTTGGTCACCGCGAGCACACGACACCTCCGATTGACGTGTCGTCTACTAAACCACTTCTTAATTCACTCACTCATTGTTGTATTCTTATTTCAGGAAATTCCTACATCGTTCGGACCATTTGGACCCCTACCCCCACACATGTTTATGAAGTGTGCTCAACACTTAAAAAATGAATATTGAGTCATATCGCGCAAACCACACGTCTAATTGACGTGCCTTCTGCACGACCACTTGAAAATTCACTCATTGTTGTATTCTTATTGGGTATGATCCTCATCAGTCTTTGAGTGCACGAATATGTCATCCATAAATACTAAAACAAACTCATCTTGGTAAAAAAATGAAGGTTATATTCATCAAGGATATAAAAAATTCTAGAGAATTCATCAACACAAATGAAATTACCTCATGCATCGGGTTTATTCTCATCTGAATCACCAATATCACTGCGATGTCCACAAGCTGTATTTGAAGCCTACAATATATATCAATATTATGTATCTTAAAAATATCAATAAATTTCAATGTGAGTATGGTTTGTTTTATTGTTTACTTGTGGCGCCACTTGTTGCATAGTCATTTCATCGATACATGATGACATCTGTGACAACCCCTCCTCATACTCTACACGTAACTGCTAAAACTGTGCATCAAAATTGCACTACATATCCAACATGGAAGCATCGATCTTAGTCTGTTTGCTCATCCATGACTCTCTGTATGCACCCATCACATCTGATCTAACAAATGTATGTTGTGGGACAACACCACCATAAGTCAAAGAATAACCATGACCATCACGCCCCACGACACGGTGAAATATTTTATCTCTACACATAGTACTATGATGTTGATCCTCTGGAAACTATATTAACTGAGAGTAAAATTGATCCTGTATCATATAATGAATCAATGAAAAAATATGAAAAATTTATATAAAATAAAAATACATTTATTAGTAAATAATTTTCTTACTATAACACCGACAACATCTGGATCACCCGCCCTACGAGTCCTCACCCATATGGACATCTGATCGATTGGCTAAACACATTGGTGTAACTATAATAAAGGGGTTCACCATGTTATAGTACAATATTTTTGAAATATGAATGAAATAGTGAATTATAAACTTACATCATGTCTGAGTTGTGACACATGTCGAGTGCCAGGTCTGGAAGGCGTGCCCTACATCACCCAATTATGAGAATGAAGAGCTGAATTGGTCTAAATTCAACAAATGTACTTAGTAGACATTTGAAAAATTATTCATTTATAGATTAAAAGTAATAAATCTTACCATCGCTGCCTCACTCGACCTAAACACAACCAAATCCCGCCACTGCGTAGGATGAATTCCTGGAGGGACTCGATGTAGAATGTCTGGCACACCCGAAAATGCTGTCCAGTGATCTCTCTTCACCCCTGACTTGTAATCCTTCCATAATTTTAGTCATTTCGACATTCATACAGCCCGGAACTCATTTGGAAAGGATGAAAAATTATCCTGTTAAAAAAATTGTCAGGAGATGGGACAATAATAATAACAGTATCATGAAAAATTAAACATAGAATTTACCTGAACCACCCTCCATAATCTATCCATTGTATCCTGGGGAAAAAACTCTATTCACAAGATACCAGAGGGAATATGTATGAGTCTCGTATCATATTCCCAAAATGACGACTCAATACAGTAGCACCATCTCCAAATGGATGAAATGTGTTTCCAAATAACACATCCAATCGGGCTCCAGAGTTCTAGGATCGAACCCCTCTACCCGGAACCTTCATCTGCTGGAATACATACAAGATCCTGATAAACATAAATTCATAATTCAAGTAAAATATAAATTTATGATTAGAAATAGTTAGGGAAATATACACAAAAAATTACAATCAATTAATTTAGAAAAATGAAAACAGACATACCGAGAACATCAGGTGAACCACTGTGACCACCAAGTGACATACCTACATTAAAAGAAATTATAATTAAATCAAGAAATTTTTATACATATATAACTCATAAATATTTTTACAAATAATAACAGGGGATATAATTACATTTTTCACAAATCATTAAAGTATATCATACCTCGTTCAACTGTCTCTATGGACCGTTGTATATCTTCATCTCGGATATCTACTATTGTTTGGAGAAGTGATTGATCAAGAAATGTGACAACTTTAGGTTCCTCTTGGTCAATTATATAAACCCCTCTTCTAGAAGATCTTTTTTGTGCACATGTCGTTTCAATGTATTTATGTATTTCTCTATTGGACACATCTACCTAAATTTAACAGGACTGCCAGTAATTACTTCAGCAATTAAATGCACGGTCAAGTGAACCATGAAATCAAAAAAAGACAGCAGAAATAGTTTTTCTAGGTGACATAGTGAAAGTACAATCTTATATTGCAGCTTTATTAAATCACTCATTCGATGATTCGTAGAATAGAGCTGTCTGAAAAAATTAGAAACTCTAATGAACAGCTCAATAACCTGGGAAGGTAAGCAATCATGAATTGTTATAGGAATTAACTATTGAAGCAGAATATGATTATTGTGACTTTTCAAACCCTGCAATGTCATGCTCGTCATATTCACATGCTTCGAAATATTATAGAAATAACCATCTGGCACCTTAACGTTCTTTAATATTGATAGAAATGTTTGTTTTTCTTTTTTACTCCTTATGTACTTTGAAACAGGCATGTATGACTGATTACCTTCACCTAGTTGTAAATGTAAAGGTTTCTCAATCCCATTTCTTTCAAATCACATCGAGCATTAGCATTGTCCTTTTATTTCCCCTTGACACCTAAAATGGTGCACAGAATATTATCACATACATTTTTTTTCAATGTGCATCACATCCAAATTATGTCTTAAAATATTATATTTCCAATAAGTCCATTCAAAAAAATACTATGTTACTTCCAATTATGACTTCGCACTCTATTTGTAGTAGGAATATAAGGCAATGCAAGAACCAATAAATCTTGAAAATCATACATTGTACGGATGTTTTCTTGATCATTTTGTGCACAAATTTCAACCCAAGACAATATTTTCGGTGATGGGTCATAATCTCTATTCCCATCAAACAATACACGGTATTTTCTGAACCTGTGCAATGGAAGAAGAAAATGTCTGTGACCAAGATATTCCCACTTTCTACAGTGCTTAATCCATATAGATTTCTTACTCTTATTACAAAAAGGGATATAAAATTATCATTTTGTACTCCATCCCGATAAGTTATCATACTCTGGGAAATCATTAATTGTTCATAAAAAAGTGGACCGAAATCTAAACATTTCATTAGCTTCTATGTTAAAAGTCATTACACCATCAACCAAAAATTATTGCAGCTCATTAATCAATGGTTGCATATAAACATCAATTTTATCACCAGGTCCTCTGGGTCCATCAATAATAATTAAAAGTAACAAAAATGGTTGCTTCATATATACCCATGGGGGAATGTTGTATGGAACCAAAACCACTGGACATGTACTGTGTCACACCAAACATTAACCAAAATGGGTTAAAACCATCTGCTTCCAAACCCATTCGAATATTACGATCTTCTCAGGAAAACTCTGGGTGTCTTTGATCAAACTCTTTCCATGCCAAAGAATCTACCAGGTGAGTTAATTTATCAACCTCTTTCTTTCACTATGAATGAAAAGTCATAGAGAAGAACGAGGATTACTCAATCCAACGTCGTTATTTATGACTTTACTGTCTTCAGGTTAAAACCGACGCATAATATCATTGAGAATTATGTTCATTGGATCAACTGTTCTCGAATCAACATTCATATGAATACTATCTCTATGATGACATGAAACAGAATCTTCTCCATGAAGTGTCTATGTCTTATAGTTTTTCAAAAACCCATTCAAAAACAAATGTTCTCTAACACTGTCTCATTTTAAGAGATATCTAATTGCACATTTTCTACATGGAAAACTAATCATATTACTTAGAAATCTGTTGGTGAAATCCATAAATCGCTTAATCCCCTAATAATATTCATCTAAAAATATATCTTGCATATCAATCCATCTCCTATCCATATCTGTATTTAATAGAAATTAAATGTGAAATATCTTATTTAAATTCTAAAAAAACACATATCATTAAAATTTAAAAACCAAATATGAAGGATAAAAAAATTACATGCAGAGGACTCGACCACGGGTAATGGGGTGTGACTCGATTGCGGATACATGATGGAGCAACGACATGACGACAGGGGTTCGACGACCGGACTCGAAAGGGGCGGAACCATTGGGAGAAGAATGGGAGGAATCTACACGGCGGGGCTCAATAGACCGAGAGGGTCCAACGGAGGCAGGACGGAGGCAGGACAGAGGCAAGCCGGTGGGGGTCGCCGGGGTTGCGTGTGGCACAGGACGGAGGAAAGGGGGTGGGGTTCCCTGGGGGTCGGGGTCGCTGGGGGTTGTTGGGGTCACTGGAAATCTCCTGGCTAGGTTGGTGGTCACTGGGGGTTAGGGTCACAAGAGGTCGGGGGTGGGGGAGGGGTCACCGGGGGTCGAGTCAGGTCATCAGGGGCCGAGGTCGACAGTGGTCCGGGGTGCCGGGTCGTGGGGTCTGTGTCACCGAGGGTCGAGGTCACAGGGTCGGGGGGGGGGGGGGGGGCTCGTGGGGTCAGGGAAATGGGGTCTTGGGGGTTGGGGAGGGTAAAATTAGGCTTTTTTATTAAAGTGTAGCGGACGCAATTTGGAAGCCGCTATAGGTCCCCCGCCTCGAAAGCCATAAATTCTAGTGGTGCTATTTTTTCCCTTTTACTTCCCCACATCCTTATGCATACTCATTCGGTCATCCCTTTACCCTCCACCCATCCTTAGTGGAGCAGCACTAGGTTCATCTGGATCATCATCTTGATTAGCTTGAGATGATTTTTGGGCTTCTTCTTTATAATAATCGAATTCCACTACCCCCATCACCTGTTCCTACCTTTACTCTAGGCCCTTATTTCACAGCTCCCACACAATTTATAGCACTGGCCAAAGATTCTATTCTACTCTCCACCACTGGCCCCACTACTACCACTTCTGCTGCTGACATGGGAGTCACTGTAGAGCCATCCACTTCGAGCTCTTCTCCTGAGGTTCTGGCTGCTACGACTCCACGTCCAATCATGGCTCCCAAGGCTATGACCTCCAATGTTATTGTACTACCCTCACTGCCTGATTCTCCTAATACAGATGATGCCTATTCTGAGGTGACCCCATGAATTGTTTATCACACATTTATTTTCATTATATATATCTGGACTGTTCCATGTTTGTGTTGTGTGATTGTTTCCTACCATTTTTTATTTTTCAATTCCATCTCCAGTTATTGGTACCCAAGAGTGATATGGGAATCTCTATTTATGATGGGAGTATTTTATTTCAGTATTTCTTTTTCTTGTCTATTTTGGGGTTTTCTTCATCCACTACTTCCCCTCATCTTCCACCCCTTGTTTTCCCATTTTCTATCCTCTTACTTGGTATTGAACTTGGGGGACCATGTGCTATAATATTTGTGGTGGAGGGCCTTTGATTACAATAGTCCCTACCTTGAACTAATTTAGGATACATCATGAAGAGTTAACATATTTTAAATTAAGGACAAAATTTGATTACATATAATTTTAAATAATAAGGGCATAAAAGGTAATTTTAAAAAAGAAATATACTTATTTCAATTTACAAAGAATTAAAAAATTATTACTCATGTTGATTGATTTTGTATTTTAAGCATTAGAATTTTACATTTATTAAACCGATCATTTTGTATTCTGGTCATTAATTGATTAACACCTATATTTTTCCCATTCTCGAGAGGTATTCTAAACCTTTTTTACATATTACTTATTCTACCATCTTTCTTGATAGATTCTTGGGATATAGACAACTATTATAATTTGATAGCGTTTATCTTCAAAACATAACAACTTCTGTATCACATTAAAATGAATGATGCATTTGATTTTTTTTCATCCCCATTGACCCTGAGAACTACCCTGCGTATAATCTTTATAAACACTTAGAAACATTAAACTGCCTTGATATAAATCCAAATTCTAAACCAATTTTCCCTTCCTACCCTAATTATTTCATATTTTTTCATGATTCTTCACTTGAGCTAAAATAGGGACTTTGTTTTCCATGGTAGATTTTAGTGAGGGACCAAGAACATAAGTATGGGGGTGTTTGTAACATATTTATTTGGGAAAAAGCGTATCAGAGCCTACAATCCATTTAATATTGGGCGGTTCCCCAATTTGTTGTAAAAAACAAAAAAAAAAACAAAAAAATGTAAAAGAATGACCAGGATCTTTATTACATATTATTGGTTTATGGGATCATATTGGAAAAGGAATAATATGGTAATGATACCATTGAGATATCTTGAATGGAGGATCATTTTCATTAAACCGTAATTGAATATCATGAAATATTGTTTTATAATTCATCCTCCTTGTTAAGCCTTTCAGATTAATTTCAATCATTACCTTCCAACCCTTATCCTCAGAAACATTTGAACCTTATTGAATGCCCTCATGATTTTTGGGATTTGACCCCTGCTGTAGAGAATGAGAACACTTGATATCCTATGGATATAGTGCATATACTTAACATTGATCATAACCCTAATTAAATATGTCATTAGTGATGAGTGTGGTTTCTTGGGGTGGGTTACATCATCAATTGGAATGTTTATTTATCAAACGTTAAACAATTTGAAGGAAAATGATGTTAATTTTCAATTAGATTATATATAAGGCACGATTGGAATGTCTTTGGAAATGAAATTAGTTTTGTGACTTTTAAAATTTTTCTTCTATGATATTAGTATTTTCATTTATAATTAGTTAATGATTCCCTTTTGGAGTATGAATTCTATTAAAAAGATGTTGAGATCTTGCTTGAGGGAAAGAAAAAAACTAACTATATGGGAGTTTGATGTAACTTATGGGTGTATACTTTTTCATTTATTTTGAAGAGAATAAAAAAAATCATGAAATCTCAGTCATTTTTTGGTTCAAATTTTTTATTTTGGTGATCATTATGATTTCCAGGTACTTCCATGGCAAAGAAACAAATTGGCGATTGATTATCAAATATTCCAAAATACCCAGCATGAACAATAAGAAACACACCATGTATCAACACCACAATCATGATTTTCAAGGCCAAGTACATTACCAAGTTTCCAGAAACCATTACAGGTCATGTGCATCATGATACAAGCTAAGTACCCCCTTCTTGAAGCAGTTGGTGGCTGAGAGAAAGACTAGACGCCCATGTTTCCAGTAGAAGACTACATGCTCTGTATGGCCCATATGCATGATGTGTGGATATTCTAGAAGTTGTTGGAGGCCAACAAACCATATTACATGATGTGTGGGGTAGTGATACACACTGTGTAATTCCACCTACTAGGCAGTGCCATGTCCAAAGTCAAAGACTGTGTGATACCTCACCTACCGGGGGAAATGATTACCCAAAAATGTTTACATGTAGTACTCACTGTGTACTTTTCGGTACACAATATGTACTACAAAAACCTATATATAGGTGGTAGGCCATACAAGTTCATGAGTCATTTAGATTCATCCATTCCATGTTATTCCAAAGGGGAGCACTCCATACATGTATAAAAAGAGGGGAGAAGAGAAGAGAGAAGGTGCTTATGTGCTACCTTCCCGACAACCTTTGATCCAAGGCTTTGAAGATGATGTATTCAGGTACAATAAATTCATTAATTACTACTTATTCTATGAGTGGATAAATCTCAATGTATTGGTGATGTGGACTATTGTGAGTTTTAAGTTGTCAATTATGATGTTGTAACCATGTTGTTTATACTACATTCTCATAATTCATTATAAATTATTTCTAAATATCACTAGAAATCTGGTATTGAACCAAGAACATGGTTTCTAGAGATCCATTTAGGAATTATAATTTAAATCATAATTGACCATTGGGTGTTTTTAATCCTCTCAAAATGGGACTGCAATTAATACAATTATGAGAAATAAATTTCCATACAAATGAAATTGGATTATATTAATTTAGACAAAACTCACCAGACTAAGGGGGGTCTATTAAAATCATAACCAATACATTTTAATTACAATTAACAACACAACCTCATTTGAAAATTTATTTAATAGAAACAATTAAAATCCATATCCCTGACACATTTTTCTCAAATTTTTCAGCCAAATCAAATTCATTTATTTTTCTTTATCTTTCTAGTAATTCATTACGAAATTTAAATCCCATAAATTTTTATCAAAACACAAAACAAAATAGATTATAAATTTTAGTAAACTTCAATAAATCAATTAAAATTATTATAGAAAAAACAAAGACAACTCCCTTTCCCAGTGGATCGATCCCATACCAATAATATAATTGTTAGGGTGACACAATATGGATTGTCAAAAAAAACACTTCGACGGGAAGGATAACCATTTTCTGATATCAACATGTTATGTAATATTATACATACATATATATATATAGTGAATATATATTTTATATATTATATATATGATATCTAAATAACGAATATCATTCTGGAGATAATGTACAATTCCTCACATGGATAACTTGTAATTATAAAAAGTTCATTTTTTGACTCAAGTACCAAATTTAGAAAAAATGCTCTTTATTGACATAAATGATTATGTAATGTTTATAACATGATAATAAGTGATATGAAAGTAATAATAAACTTGAAAAATATTGGAAGCATGTAGAAATTATCTTTAGTTTATTATTCAGGATATTAAAGAACGAACAAGTCGTGTCATGCACGATGTAAGGGATTTCATCTCAATCTCCTTTCACTGAGGAATACTTCAATTTATAGATGGATTTCTTTTATACGTTTTATAATAAAACATTTGGACTTTTAATTTTATTAAAAAGTAATCTTTAAATAACGAATCATTTTACTCAATAAAAAATAATTTTTCTTTTAACAAATGCGTTGACAATGAACTTTTCATTGTTGTGAGCATTATTTTATATTTGGATTCATTGACAAGCCTTAATGTTTTAAAAAATAAAATAAATAAAATATAATCTTTTTATATATATTTTTTTTATAGAAATTGGTTTTGATAATGGATTGATTATTTCAATATATTGAAATGATATATTGTGAATGGAATGTGGAAATATTATCTTTCCATTATGCTTGTGTTTTATGTTATGATTATATAATCGTTCATCGGAATTTGTTATGTATATGGGTGGTTTAGTGATAAACATAGGACTGGTGAGACCGATATAGTTCTCTAATGCATTGGGTAACATGATAGATGTAAATGTTAATTTTTCTCGTAAGAGATTTAGGGAATATAGTATGATGGTTGTTCCAAACTTAACTCCCTACGTAGATATGAAAGCTAAAACATAAGAATGTTATGGATGGCACATGTTACCATTATGATTTATGATTTCTCTGTGTTATTCGTAAATCTTATGATTTCATTAGGTATGATAAATAGATTATGTTTTTATTATTATTGATGGACTAATGTTTTCTTTCTTTATTTTATAACCCTTACTGAGCTTTTTATGCTCATCCCATGGTTTTAAATTTTTTTCATAGGGTATAAGGTAGTGTATGATAAAGGAAGAATTCAAGAAGATTTATATCAGGAAACAAATTCATGTTTTCAATTAAGAGTTTTTATCTTATGAAAAAAATGGATACTTAGTAGAAGTTTCTAATTTATAATATTTGAGATGTAATGTAATATTTATGGCCTAATTCTCTAAAACTCTAAACCTGAAAAGATCCTCAATGTGAATTCTTGACTTTACTCATGATTATGTATTGTTTAATGTTGGGGCCTTATTGATGGCATCATATGTCATTTTAGAAAACTTTTGAAGTTAGTATATTGTTAAATTAATTTCCATAAATTAATTTATGTTAATATTGAAATGGTATAGAATTAACAAATTACCAGGTTACTTCAACTGAGATATTTCTTTGTTTAGAATGGTTTTCTGCAAAGGAAACATGAAACCTATGATGTGATGACATCAAGAGGAAAACAACCTTCTAAATCATCCACCTAAGATCGTCAGAATCATAACTGATCAGTTTGTTATAGTGATAGTACAATTGACTAAATCTATAAATATCAGTGTTATCCATGAATGAGATAATCCAGATCAACCACAAAGGATCTTGTTAGCAGCAGAGCATTTCATGAGGCATCATCCCCCATCATTCAGAAGATCATATGACCATTTCCTAATTGAAAGGTGTATTAAATCAATTTAGAATGTTTTTGATGTCATGATCTGTTTAGAACATAAAAATTCTAGTTATATTATTTACTATTTTGGAGCTGATTCTTGATCAATGGTGGTCGATGGTGAAAATATCAAGGACATTTAGGTGATTGATACTCTTGATTGGGATTAATTTAAATGTATGTTTCTTGATAAATATTTTCCTATGGCAGTTCATCTTCAGATAAAAAAAACATTCATGTATTTGATACATGAGGATGAATCGATGTCAACTTATGAACAAAAACTCACTCGACAGGAAAGGTGTGATCCAAATTTCATACAAGATCAAGATAGTAAAATCAATCATTTTTACTCTAGATTAACACCAAAGTATAAAATGGATTTAGCTTCTCCTTTGATCAAAAGATATGATAAAATTGTTTGATGTGTAGAGAAGTTGGAAATGGAGTTTGACGATGATCAGGTGTTATTTGTGAAACAACAGAATAAGAGGCTGAGGTGGTAGACAAAAGGGGTGAAAATTTGAAAAAAAAGTTAGATGTTAAAAAACAAAATGTTACAATTTGTTATAATTTTAGTAAAAACACATAGGGGAATGCCTTTTGAATTCATGTAAGTGCTAATGATGTGGTAAAATGGGGCATAAGGCTCATAATTTCACTAATAAAGATCAGGGTAATGGTAAGCCAAAATCTGATTTACAGTGAGTAAAATGTTTTAAGTGTAATGAAATGGACCATTATGAAAATGAGTGTCCAATGATGAACTCAACTAAGGGAAGGAATCCAGACTACAAGAAGAAAGGTGTGGTGAAATCATTTACATCTATTTATGCAGATGATGGGCCATAGAATTAAGTATTATCAGGTACACTGGTCGTTCATTCATGAAATTCCAATGTGTTGTTTGATTCATGGTCTACACATTAATTTATTTCTATGAAATTTTCTATTAAATTGGGAATTCCATCTCAATATATGAATCCTAAATATATGGTAAAAACACTAGGAGGAAATTTTGGGATAAAAATAAATTATAAGAACCATCATGTCCATGTGTGCAAAAAAAAATCTACCTACAAACATTATTGTTTTGCCTCTAGTTTATATTAATGCTAATTTGGGTATGGATTGGATTTCCATTAATCATGCTAATATTGACAGAATACATAAAGTGGTTCCTTTTCAGAATGAATTTCGGTTGGTGTACAAGAATTAACCCTTAATTTTGGTAACATATTAGAAAGCTAAGAAACAAGTAAAATATTGAAATGAATGTTACCTTGAACATATTGTTGAAAATAGTAAAACTATTCTTATTAATGATTTGTTAGTGGTAAATGAGTATCTTGATGTGTTTATTTAATGAAAGGTATGGAGCTAGGTGATCAATAACACATAATTTGTGGAGGGGAAGTTCTAGTGGTTTCGAACAATGGGTCATGTAATTGAAATGTTATGCTTCTGGGCCTTTGGGTCATGTATTGTGGGTCATTCGGGCCTTGTGACTTGGCCCTACAGGTGATGTATGGGTTTCCCTTCAACCCTTAAAAGGGATATTATCTGTATTAAAATAAAAAAAGGCTTTCGGGCCATTCATGTGTTCATTTTTTATTTGTTAAAAGAAATATGGTTCAATGAGAGATTATATTGTTTATATATTATTAAATAACCCCACTATTAAGAACATGTATCCTTTCCCTCATATTAATGATTTTTTTGATCACCTATAGGGATCATAGAATTTTTCGAATATTGACTTGAGGTAGGGGTACAATAAGGTGAAAGTAATGGAAGTAGACATTCTTTAGACCGCATTTCGTACTAGATATGACCATTTTGAATTTATAGTAATTCATTTTGGGTTAACCAATTCACATTTTTTATCTATGGATATTTTTAATAGAAGTTTCCATTTGTTCATGGATATGTTTGTGATTGTGTTTATTGATGATATTTTGGTTTATTCATCAAGTAAATAAGAACATGAAATTCATTAAAGGGTTGTCTTGTAAATGATAAGGGAAAATAAATTGTATGGGATGTTTAGAATGTGTGAGTTTTGGTTACAAAAATTTCATTCCTTGGTCACATTGTTTCAAAAAATTCCATAACTATTGATAATACTAAAACAATTTTTTTTATAAAATGGCCAAGACCCCCCAATTATAATCAGGATCTGTAGTTTTCTTGGTTTAGCAGGTTATTACTGGAGGTTTTTGAAACATTTTCAATAGTTATCTATCCCACTAACTATGTTAGGTTTAAAAGGTGTAATATTCATTTGGACAAAAGAATGTGATGAATTTTTTCAGGAATTGAAATGATGGTTTTTGAATGCTCCAGTTTTGGAATTACCTTCCAGAGATGGTGAATTTGTTATCTATAGAGTTCCTTCGTTGAAAGGACCTCGTTGTGTCCATGTACAGAATGATCAGGTAATTTATTATTCTTCATGTCACATGAAACATCATGAGTTAAATTACACTACACATGATTTCAAATTAGATGATATTGTGTTTTCATTATAAATTTTGAGGCAACATCTGTATGGAGTAATTGTGAATTATATACTGACCACCAAATTTTGATGTATATATTCACTCAGAAATAAGTGACCATGAGATAGAAGATATTTCTTGAATTAATAATAGTTTATGATTACATGACTCATTAGAAACCAGGAAATGAAAATAATGGGGTTAATAATTTGAGTCGGAAATGTAATACTAAATTAAAAATATTATGTTTGGACCAAGACACTTTGATTAATGACTTGATAAACTTTGGAATAGAGGTTATTGGCGTTGTAAATACCATTCTTTTGTTTCATGTTTCAGTGAAATCATCTCTATCCAAAAGAATTAAGAAATCATATAAAAAGACACAAAGTTGGAGAAAAATGTAGAGTTTGTTATGAATGGTAAGATTCCTGATTTTATCATTCATAATGATTTTATTTTGAGATTTGGGAAGATATTATTTGTGACTTGTGATCCACAGTTAATGAAATAGTTGTTATCTGAAGCTCATAGTTCTCTATTTTCAGTTCATCCTGGCAGTACTAAGATATACATATATATATTCTGTTGTATTAATGGTGGTATAGAATGAAGAGGGATATTGTTGACTTTATTGTGAAGTGTTTGACATGTCAACATGTTAAAGTAGAGCAGAAATTACTGAGAGGTTTGGTTCCACCTATATCAGTGCCAGAGTGTAAATGGGAAAATATATCCATGGACTTTGTTGGGGGATTACCAAAGACATCTCAATATAATAATGAAATCTCAGTTATTGTTGATCGATTGACTAAATACTCTCATTTCCTTCTGATTTTAGATACTTTGTATCTAGATCAACATTCTCAATTGTACGTTAAAGAGATAGTTAAGTTGTATGGAGTTCTCCTCTGCACTATATCTAATCACGATCACGAGATTACTTATAACTATTGGAAAGGCCTTCATAAGTTGTTGGGTATTGAATTAAATTTTAGTGAAAATTTTCATCCTCAATTACATGGGTAGTAAGAATTTACAATTCAAATATTGGAAGATATGATACATGCTTTATCAATGGATTACTAGGGTTTTTGGGACCAACATCTTTATTTGGCTAAATTTTTCTATAATAACAGTTTTCATTCCTGTATACATATGGATCCATTTGATGCATTATAAGGAAAGTGGTGTCGAACTCCAAATTTTTGGTATAAAGTAGGTGAAAGGATGTCGATGGGACCAGAATTGGTAGAAGAGATGGCTGAAAAAGTTCAGTTGATTCATAAGCACATGAGAACAGACCAGAGTTGGAAGAAATGTTATGTGTATAACCTAAGGAAGGATCTTTATTTGGATATAGGTGATCATGTCTTTCTCAATGTTTCTCCTTAAAAAGTATGATGTGTTTTCATAAGAAGGGAATGTTGAGATTGAGACACATTGGACCCTATTAAATCCTCAATAATGTTGGATCAGTTTACTACAAAGTGGATTTTCATCCAAATTTATCCCATATACACAATGTTTTTCATGTTTCAATGTTGAGAATGTATATGCTGAACCCATCTCATTTTTAGAATCTAGATGTTGTTCAGTTGGAAGAAAATAAATCATTTGAGGAACAACCAGTCAAGATTAATGACTATAGAAATAGCTGTGAATTAAGGTAATTAATCAGGTAAATGAATTTTAGAAAAACCATATGGTTGAAGAGGCAACATGGGAATCTGAGAATGCTATGAGGGATAAATACCCCCACTTATTTGATATGTGAATAAAAATTGTAAGGACACAATTTTCAAAAGTTGGAAAGGATGTATCATCATAGGTAAGTAAAGGAAATGATATTTTCATATATATGAATATTTTTTAATTAGATATTAATATTACTTTAAATAGGATACAATGTTCGATGGTGTACACGACACACAGCAATGAGTTTCTCCGAAATCACATGTTGAACAAAAGGCTGACTCATACTGAAAAATAATAATATAATATTATTTTAAATGGTTTTTAATACCTAGAAGATTTATTAGAGTGAATGAATAGAACTAACTACCATATGATTATACATGTTTGTTAAATGTTTTTACATTTATCCAATAAAATTTAGAGGCTTAAATGAGAAAGAATCTGATTTTTAGCATGGAAACTATAATATATTTAAAAGGTCAGTTTACCACCTTTTGATGGAGAAAACATTTTAAATATAGTTTTTGTAACTTTTATATGTTCCATTTCACAAAATAAAATACTTTTTTAGAATAGGGACCTAAAAATTTAGTTTGGGTGATTTTTTATTTTTCTGATAAAGTTATTTTTTTTAATTAATAGTGAAAAATACTTCATTTTATGTCAAAATCGTCATTTTATCTGATTTACTTATATAGTTATATTTTCCTTTAAATTGGTTTTAAAGAGAAATTGGATTATGTTTTTACCATTTAATCCAACGATTGTCATTGAATGTAATTTCACATTTTAATTATACATAAACACATGTCAATCATTTGTTATATATTATTTCTCAAAAATATGCATTTTGGTTTTGGAAATAATAATTAATATTATATTAATATCTGTAACTTCTGGGTTTTGAATTTGGAAAATTAGATTTCATATTTTGAATTAGGAGGTCCAAATTGTGTAAATAGGAAACTTTTTTTACACATTATGATTAGTAACTTCAGAAAATATTTTATTTACCATGGTTGAAGTGAAAATCTAGTAAATAAGGGTAAAAAATAATATTACAATAACAATAAATTTCCCTAACACAAGTCATTACCCTATTGGATGATATATGTCCGACTATGGGAATATTTGGGACGATTTTGGGACCCCATGGAGGCACTTTTACGGGAAAATGAAATTTTATACAAATTAAATTAAAGATAAAGAAAATGTGACATAAACATATTTATTTTAGTAAAAAATTCAAATGGGGTTATATAAGTGATATTTCCGACTGATAATAGTCATTATAAAGCTTCAAATATTTATTACATCATTGTACTTGATTTTCAATTATTAGACATTAAATAAATAAATTTAATTATGACATAATCTTGATGTAGTGGTTGCTTCAGTAATAAAGTATTCAAATAAATGATATTATAAATGTTATAATAATTGTAATTTGGTTATTTTGATATCACCTACAAATTTTATGGATGATATAATCATTTTATATTTTTATTAATGACGGTTTTTCGAATCAGTCATGTTGTTTTCAATTTTAAAAAAATTCATGATAAAAATATTTTCAAAATTGACATAATTCATATTTTAAAATATAAAATATTTTATTAAATATTATAAAATTTTAAAAAATATATAAAATTCAGTCAAGTAGTTATCATAAACCTACAAGTTTCTTATTGACACTTTAATTAGATATTTTTTATGATTGGGTTACTATTGATATCTCAAATTGTTAAATTCTTGATAAAATGGTAAGAGTAAAAAACAGTTAAATACAAAACTTAAGGATTAAAAAATATCCAGAACCTCTCCAATTCTTAATGGATGATTTTAATTCAATTGAAATTCAAATTATATTCTTATTTAATGAGATTTGGATCTTTTGAAACTGAAGATAATTTTATTGTAAGTCAATAAATTCAAATATTCATATAGAGCCCCTCCCCCAATCTATAAAAGGCCACCACCTCTAACGCATTACAAACACCTCTCAAGCCCCGTGTCCCAACAAAACTATGTTGAGTCAATAAGGTTTTCCTTATGACTTTTCCATTCCTTCTTGTTTTGAAAATCACAAACACCTTATCTTTAAGAAAATTTCTTTCTTAAGGAAAATTGCTTTTATAAGGAAAATTGCTTTCTTAAGGAAAATCGCTTTTATAAGAAAAATTATCCTTATCATAATTTCTTCCATATTTTTCTTAAGTATAAGTTTCAGATTCATTTTCTCAGAATCATTGAAACTTTGATATAAAGCATTCCATTTTAGGATTCGGATTCTGGACAAGAACTATAAGGAAGTTTCATTCTGAATTCTGGATATGAACTCTAACTATGTTCTATTCCAGATTCAGGATATGAATTCTGAATAAGAATTTTCATTACGAATTCTGATGAAGAAATCTCATTCCGAATTCTCATTACGAATTCTGAAGAAAAATTCCCATTACGAATTCTAATGAAGAAATCTAATTCCGAATTCTCATTACGAATTCTGATAAAGGATTCTCATTACGAATTCTGATGACGAATTCTCATTACGAATTCTGATGACGAATTCTCATTACGAATTCTGATGATGAATTCTCATTAAGATTTCTGATTACGAATTCCTATTCCGAATTCTCACTCCGAATTCACCTATTAAATAGAATCTGATTATATTTGTTTTACACACTCTGAATTTATTCACTCCGAACCTTCACTCCGAAGTTTTCATTCTGATCTTTTATGTTAGAGTTTAAAACGATGTCGTACATTCTGTTACACTTGTTCTGTTATAAAACAATGTCGTCCATTTTGTTATAAACTAACCGTTGTCTAAGTGACACGTGTACAGGTCCCTCCGATCTTTAAGGAAAATATGACCGTTGGAGAAGGAGCCGACCTTACCTATAAATAGGAGCTCATTTGAAAGAGCTCGGTGCTGATTGCAAAAAAAATGCATACATGCTGTTGAAGTGTTTTCTAGAGAGAGAGGCTCTTATTAACTCTCAATGCTTCGTGCGACTCCGAATGTTGGTGATTACATTCGAGGGCTTCCGGGGATAGGAAGACAGAGGTGCTGACTACCTTAAAGATCGAGGGCTTCCTTGCTGAGGAAAACAGAGGTTGCCAACTACCTTGAAGTTGAGGGCTTGCGGGGATAGCAAGACAGAGACTCCGATCTTCATATCAAGGGCTTACCCTGGTGTGGGTAAGGCAGACTTGCTTGAAAGTATAAATTAAGGGACCTTTATCCAAGGTTGTTGGATACCCTTCTCTTTGGGTTAAAAGACTATTATCTTGTTACTTGTAGTTTAACTACTTGTTTATATTCCGCTGCAATTTGTATCTTAAGGAAAGTATAACTTTCTTATACTTCCTTACTTACTCTGATTCATTTAGATTCTTTACACTTTAAGGTAGAATCTCATATTGTAACTTTTGTTAAGTTTCAAATTCCGGAACCATATTTCCGAAACCTACTTTTGGAATCTCTTTCCAAGTTTAGTTCGGTGTTAGAGGTGTTGTGAATTCTCCTAGTTTAACTTTGTTAAACTTATCCTTTTTCCTTTACTTAAGGAAAACATAGTTATTCTTAACTAACTTTAAAGGTTCCAAAGGAATTTTTAAAGTATACAATTCACCCCCCCCCCTCTTGTATATTGAGCATCTCATATTATATTTCGTTCCTACAATTGGTATCAGAGGTTGGAAACCTCTTACTCTATACCATTCTTACATTTGGTATCAGAGCAGGTTTTGAAATATTTATACTCACGAATAAGTTTTTCTTGCTCACTTTATCCTTCCGAACTTTGTCATTCCGATTTATCCATTCCGAACTTTTCTCATTCCGAACTCTGTTATTACGAATTTGAGCTACTAACAAGTTTGTGTGCAAAGTTATTTTTAGTATGGCAGGAATTAATGTTGGATCAATTGATAATCTGAATCCTACAAGACCACCTATATTTGATGGTAATGACTATGAATACTGGAGAGATCATATGAAGACATTTTTTATCAATACTGGAGTAGATAACTTTGTTATGCTTACTGGTGATTATAAAATTCCTGACAAGGAAGTCAGAACCTTTACTAACCAGGAAAAGCAAGAATATCAACTCAACTATAAGGTACGCAATAATTTACTATGTTCAATGAACAGAAATTTATATAGCCAAATTTCTTCTTGTGAAGCAGCTAATTGTATATGGAAGAAGTTAGAGGTTACACACTTTGGGACTTCTAAGGTGATTGAGACTAGAAGAGCTATGCTTAGAGCTGAATATCATGGCTTTAATTTTCCTTATGGAGAACCTATCTGTAAAGTTCAACAAAGGTTTATGACTATCGTCAACAGTCTACAGTCTATGGGAGAGAAAGGTTTAGATGATGAAGCTCTTGTGGACAAGATAATCGACATTATGCCCAATGAGTGGGAATCCAAGAGAACAACCATAGATGAAAACAGGAAGGTCACTCAAATTACTCTTGATGAATTATTTGGAACTCTTCTACAACATGAAACCAGAATGAAGAGAGATGCTGACAACATCAAGAAAAAGAATGGAAATGGTACTGTTGCTTTTACTACAACTTCAAATCAGTTGAAAGTTAAGACTCCTGAGAGAGTAACCAGATCCAAGTCTAAGAAAGTCATTTTTCAATCCGAATCTAGTGAGAGTGAAGTCTCAGAAAATGAATTAGCCAATCTTGCTCGAAGGATGAACAAGATAGCTGGACAGAGAAACTTTCAATCCAAGTATAAGAAGAAGGAAACGAAAGATAAGAAATATGGAGAAGTTACTTGTTATGAATGTAAGAGAGCTGGACATATTAGACCAGATTGCCCTATGATCAAAAAGAAAGAAAGGAAGGAAAGACATTCAGACAGGAACATAAAGAAGTATTATAAAGCTAAAGCTAAGAAAGTTTTGAAAGCTAATGACACCTGGAGTGCCAGTGGTGGTGACTCTTCAGATGAATCTTCTGATTATGAATCTTCAGGACAGAAGAATCTTGGTCTTATAGCCAAATTGCCAATTGATAATCATTGTTTTATGGCTAAGGTACGAAATGCTGAATCATTGAACAATGTTTCTTTAAATTCTAATGATAGTAAATATTATAACTCTTCTGATGAAGAATCATCTTCTGATGAGGAAAATACTTTACCTACTTATGAAGAAGTCTCTAGGTTTGCTGAACTTCTTGAGATTGAGAATTCCAAACTCAATAAGAAACTTGATAAGGCAAACTCTAGGAATTCTATTCTTACTAAAGAGATATTAGATCTTTCTAAAAATCTTGATAGAAAAAATGATGATTTTGAAAATATTTCGAAAAATCTTGAGGAAGTAAGTTCTGAGAAGAACAAACTCTCTAAAGAGTTAGAAAAAGTAATTTCTAATAAAAATGTTTTCGAGCTTAACTCTAGTTATAAAACTAATGATTTTGAGGATAAAAACTTGGTTGTAAAACTCAAGTCTGAAATTTTTTCCTTAAATAAATGTTTATCAAACTTTACCCATGGTAAAGAAAATTTTGATAAGATGTATTCCCAAATACGACCTTTAAGAAATAAATCCGGATTTGGTTATACCCATGTAAAACCAGTTTTCAGTAACAATTATTTTGTTCCTCAAAGTGCCCCATTTTGTACCAAGTGTCAATGTGGTGGTCACTGGGAAAAGAATTGTTCCTTAAACAAAACCCAATCTCTAGGATTTCACAAAGCTTACTTTTCCAAGAAGGTGTGGGTACCTAAAATTTTATTGTCTGGAAATCTCGGATCCAAGCAAGTTTGGATTCCGAAAATCTAACTTTTTTCTTAATTTTATGAAAATAAAGAAAGTTCCAGCAACAATATATGGTGCATGGATAGTGGATGTTCCCGGCACATGACTGGTAACAAAAACTTTTTTGAAAAGATTATCAAAAACGAAAGGAGGAAAGGTAACTTTAGAAGACAATGCTAAGGGAGAGATTGTTGGTATTGGTAATATTGTTCTTTTAGGTAAAACCTTGATTTCAAATGTTCTTTTTGTTAAAGGTCTTAAGCACAACCTCATTAGCATAAGTCAGTTATGTGATGAAGGTTACCTTGTGAATTTTAGAAATGATAAGTTTTTAGTACACAATTCCAAGGAAGAATTTATTCTCTTATCCAACAGGCAAGAGAATGTTTACAACATAAACTTAGAAGACCTAAGAAGCAAAGATTTACCTTGCCTAAGTGCAAT
Source organism: Viscum album (assembly GCA_963277665.1). NCBI lineage: Eukaryota > Viridiplantae > Streptophyta > Magnoliopsida > Santalales > Viscaceae > Viscum > Viscum album. The sequence continues at coordinate 1,648,350,435 of OY728145.1, forward strand.
GGAAGATCACTCTTGGTTATGGCATAGAAGACTAGGACACTATAATATAAGAAACCTATGTAAACTCTCTAAGAAGAAACTTGTTAAGGATTTACCGGAGCTTAGATTTGATTCTTCTAAAGTTTGTGATCCTTGTCAATATGGCAAGCAACATAAATCTAGTTTTAAGTCAATCGGTGAAGTCTCAACAACCGATGCATTACAGTTAGTGCACATGGATCTTTTTGGTCCAACACAAACTGGAAGTATTGGAGGCAAATACTATGTGTTTGTTCTAGTTGATGATTACACTAGATTTACATGGGTCTATTTTCTAGAAAAGAAATCTGAATCTTTTTCTTATTTAAAAAGTTTTAGAGATCATGTTAAAAATGAGAAAAACCTTCTATTGAAAACTATTCATAGTGATCATGGAGGAGAATTTCAAAATTCTGATTTTGAAACTTTTTGTAGTAAGAAAGGTATTACTCACAATTTTTCAGCACCTAGAACTCCTCAACAGAATGATGTAGTTGAAAGAAGAAATAGAATTCTTCAAGAGATAACTAGAACCATGTTGAGTGAATATTCTATTGCTAGACATTTCTGGGCTGAAGCTGTAAGTACTGCTTGTTATACTATAAATCGAGTTTTGATTAGACCTTTTCTTAATAAAACTCCTTATGAGTTATGGAATGGTAGAAAACCAAGACATTCCTACTTCAAGGTTTTTGGTTGCAAAGTATTCATTTTTAATACTAAAGATAACTTAAATAAATTCGCACCAAAATCAGATGAAGGGATTTTCTTAGGTTATTCCACAACCTCTAAGGCTTATAGAGTTTTTAATAAAAATACTTGTACTGTTGAGGAAACGGTACATGTAAAATTTGATGAGTCTGATCCTTTTATTTTTAAATCATCTCAACTTACATCTTCGGATGTGTTTTCAAAAACTGATTGTCAACTTTTGATAGAAGAACCTTCTGATAAGGAAATTGTTCTAGAAGATACTTCTGAAACATTTACCCCAGAAGACTTTCTACCCTATGTTGATGAACAGGTTTTACAAAACCCAAATCAGGTGTTTCTTAAGAATCATCCCAGTGATAGTATCATTGGTGATGTAAATCAACCAGTAAGGACTAGAAGTACCTTAAGAAATGAAGTATAACATCTAGCATTTCTTTCCCAATTAGAACCTAAAAGCACTGATGAAGCTTTAGGTGATGATGATTGGATCAAAGCAATGCAAGATGAACTAAATGAATTCGAAAGGAATAAAGTCTGGACCTTGGTTGAAAGACCTAAGGAAACTTCTGTTATTGGAGTAAAATGGGTTTTTAGAAATAAATGTGATGAAAATGGAGTCATTGTTTGAAATAAAGCTAGACTTGTTGCTAAAGGCTGTAATCAACAAGAAGGAATAGACTATGAAGAAACCTATGCTCCAGTAGCTAGACTTGAATCTATCCGTATTCTACTTGCCTTTGCAGCATTCTTTAATTTCAAACTTTATCAAATGGATGTGAAATGTGCTTTTCTTAACGGTTATGTTCAAGAGGAAGTTTTTGTTGAACAACCTCCTGGCTTTGAAGATACAAAACATCCGGATCATGTTTTTAGACTTACCAAAGCTTTGTATGGTCTTAAACAAGCCCCACGAGCATGGTATGATAGGCTTACTGGATTTTTGCTTCAAAATAACTATGTTAAGGGAAATGCAGATCCAACCCTTTTTATAAAGAAAGATAAGAAAAATGTTTTAATTGTAAAAATTTATGTTGATGACATTATATTTGGTTTAACTCAGCAATCTTTGACTGACTCTTTTGCAAGTCTAATGAAATCTGAGTTTGAAATGAGTATGATGGGTGAGTTAACATTTTTCCTTGGTTTTCAAATCTCTCAAAAACCAGAAGGAATCTACATATCTCAACATAAGTATATTAAATATCTTCTTAAAAAGTATGGTTATGACAACACTAAGAGTATAAGTACTCCTATTGGTACCTCAAACTCTTTAGATCTTGACGAAGCTGGGAAACCAGTAGATCAAACATCTTTTAGAGGTATGATAGGAAGTCTACTTTACTTAACAGCTAGTCGACCAGACTTAATGTTTTCAGTATGCTTATGTGCAAGATATCAATCCAATACTAAGGAATCTCACTTAAAGGCAGTAAGAAGAATTTTTCGCTACCTTAAGGGAACCATGGATCTAGGATTATTTTATACTTCTGGAAATGATTTTGTTCTAAAAATCTTTTCTGATGCTGAATTTGGTGGATGTAGAATGGATAGAAAAAGTACATCCGGAACGTGTCATTTCTTAGGAGATTCATTAGTTTCTTGGTCCTGCAAGAAGCAACATTCAGTTGCACTCTCCACTGCTGAAGCTGAATATGTGGCAGCTGGAAGTTGTTGTGCACAAGTGTTGTGGATGCAACACACACTCACAGACTATGGCCTGAGTTTTACTAAAACTCAAATTTTGTGTGATAACACAAGTGCCATTGCCCTAAGTAAAAACCCTGCACATCACTCCCGTGCAAAACACATAGATATTAGGCATCACTTTCTTAGGGATCACACACTTAAAGGAGATGTTATTCTTCAGTTTATTGGAACGCAAGATCAACTTGCTGATATTTTCACAAAATCTTTGCCTTCTGATAGATATGAATATATTAAACAGAAGTTAGGAATGATAACCGTAAGGTAATATTCCTTAATTAACTTTCTATTGAAAAAGTCTCCTTACAGTAATAAACTCTTTTTTATAGGGGGAGTACATTTGATTGTTTGGTTAACAAAGTTTTTCAAAATTTGTTTTCAAACTTTTCGGAACGAAGATTTCCGGAATGGAACTTCCGGAACTACAAATTTCCAGAATGGATATTTTCGCACAGAGTACCTCTGGAATGGAAGTATTCATATTGAAAATTTCCGGAATGGAAAATTTCGTACTGGTACTTTCATAACCAGATTTTCGTACAAAGTTTTTTTTAGTATTTACTTTTTCGTATTGAGTTTTTCATATTTAGTTTTTCGTATTGAGTTTTTCGTAGTCATCTTTATATTACCCATTACGAATAACTTTCCTAAGCTAATCTGAAAGGTATGATTTCCTTACTCAAGTTTTCGTAATCATATTTTACTTGCTGGCATTTTCTTGTATTATGTCTTCGGATTATAGTTTTCTTAATTTTTAGTTTTAATAAAACATCAAAAAGATCGGATTCAAGATCTCAACCGTCAGATCTGATCGCAGCTCATTCCAACCGTTAGATCAACTATGGAATGTGAACCGTCATCCCATTTCCTATATAAAGGGGACCTAATTTCTTGTCCCACATCGATCTCAAAGCTCTCGCGTGCTGAAGCTCTGTTTCTCTGATTTAAGGCCGTCCCGAACTTCAGTCTTCTCCGTTCCGAACATCCCAGAGAACTTCTAATCCGAATGTCTGCAGAGTTAGCATCTCAAGAAATGTCTTCAACCAAGCCTATTTCTCAGTGGTTAGTTTACATAGAAAGGTTAGTCCATCCGACTTTCTTCAGCAACTACGATTCTATCATCTCAAAGAACATCAAGTTGAATGGTTGGGAGGATGTTGCGGTATCTAAAACCGGGAATCAAGATGAAGTATATTCTGATTTGCTTATCGAATTTTATGAATCATTTTCTTTCTTTAAGGAAGATGATAGAGATTAGTTTTCTTTCAAATCGTATGGCAAGACATATAAGCTTTCTTACACCAAGGCTGCAAGCTTGGTAGGGTTAACTTATGAAGGTGAAGCTGAGTTTATTTCTCACGTATTGCCAGACTCTATGGGTAGTTTCAACAAGGAAAAGGCTTTAGAAACTCTCGGAATGGCTGATGACAAGGCTCCAAAGAGTTCAACTCTATCAACAAACTTCCGGATTCTGGAATTATGGGTGCAAGGACTCATCGTACCGAGAAAAGGTGATAAGGACAGCTTGAAGAAAAGTGAGATCTATATCTTAGATTTTCTGATAAATCTAAGAAAGTTCAACTTGATGAAGCATATTCTTCTTAATATTGAAAATTTGAAGAAGGGCAATCTGAGAGCTCAGATTATTATGTATCCAGCAATCCTCTCAAAGTTGATTGTTCGGTGTTTTGAGTCTTTCAAGGAGGCTTGCAAATCTAAGCCGAGAGTTTGCAAGATCATGTTGCTCAGTGATGGCACACTTAAAAGAATGAATATAGCTTTTGACAAGAAGTCTAGAAAGTTTATTGATCTACCTCCTCAAGAAGAAGTAGCTCTGAAAGTTGCTGATCCAGAATCATCTAAGCCTGTAAGGAAGAGAAAGCTGAAAGAAGTGGTAGTCGAAGCCGAGGAACCCAAGTCTAAGGAAGTCCATTCTGCACCTCCAAAGCATAAGAAGAAGAAAGCCTATCCTGACGAGGTTGTTACAAAGTGGAGAGCTGACAAAGAGAAGAGGAAAGAAGGGGATCCGCAGTTCGGACTGGACCCTGCAGAGGCTAAAGCTTTGAAAGAGAAAACTGCTGATGAGCTTGAGAAACAAGCTAAGGAAAAGAAGCTTAAGAAGAAAATGTCAGAATCCGAGGCTGTTCAAGCGTTGTTGAAGTTCAACGAAATGGTTTCAGCAACAATCCCAGTTCCGAGATCTTTCTCCCTGAATCTCTACCTGAGACTCCAGGAAGAAATCTTACTGCTCCGGAAGAGGCTGTTGCTACTAATACTGAGGAATTAGAGCAAGTGGAACAAGTTGAAGAGGCTACTGAATGAATTAGTGAGACAAGAGATGTGCTAAAACAAGTAGATGAGTACAAGGGAACTCCTTCGGAACACTCATCACTCCGGACTTCAGAAGCTGAATCTTCGAAGATAGTTACTCCTGCAATGGAAGAAGAGAAAGGAGAAGAAGAAGTTGCCTATCATGGAGAAGAAGAACAACTTTTAAATGATATTGCTCAGATGAAAAACGTAGAGGTTGGTGTTCAGGAAGTTTCTGATGAGGAAGATATTGTCGTTCAAGTTTCTGACAGTGAGAAGAGAACTACGGAACATGATTCTATTACGAAAAAAGATAAGGGGAAACAAATTCTTGCTGATACTCTGAGTTCAGAAAAGAGGATGAGAAAGGAAGCTGGTAGTTCTTCTAAGAGGAAGTTGGAGCTTATTGAGGAAGAAAACTCTCCGAGCAAGATTTCAGATTCGGAGTCTTCTTCGTTGGGGCATGCCATTGTTGTCCAGTCTTTGAAAAAGTTGGTAGGAACCATTCAGACCATCTCAAGTATTGATTCACGATGCCAGATGCTCCAACATGCGTTGAATGTGAAAACAGACTCTGTATCCATGGTTATGGATAAGTGCGTTGAAATTGAATCTCAGTTCAAAAACTTCTTTATTGGTTACGAAGCTCATAAAAGATCTTGCAAGAGGATGACAAGCTGGTTTAAGAAGACTTTGGAAGAGATGAGGCTTTTCGATGAGTTTCAAGATAATGTTAAGGATGCCTTTGAAACTGAGGACAAGAAGATTAATGAGCTGACTGCATCCATTGAAGAGAAGTTGACTGAGGAAAAGAACTTTCGGATTTAGGAAGTGAGAGATCTGAATGGAAAGCTCAATTTCGTTTCTCAAAATTGGAAATTTGAAAGAGATCATCGGATCGATTTTGAAGAAAAGATGAAGGCTCAGGAAGAGAAGGTGAAAGCTCAGGAAGAAAAGTTGAAGGCTCAAGAAGAAATAATTGAATCTCAATCCGCAAGAATAGTGGTCTTAGAGAAGCAAGCCGAAGAAGATCATAAAGACCTCAAGAAGATCAAAACTATTCTAAAGGGTCTCATGTCTAAGGAAAAAGATCCGAAATAACCCAATCCGATCTTTTTGTTGTAATTTTTTTTGTTGCTGTGATTACAAATTTTAATGAAAATTGTGTCTCTTGTTTCTTTTTGTTGTCATTACTAATATCTCAGGTACTTTGTTAAGTTTTTCCATTCCTTACAATTATTTTTGAAAATCACAAAGGGGGAGAAGGAAAAGATCCTTAAGAAAAAGAAGAACTCTAATAAGAGTTTATCAAAGGGGGAGAAAGAAAAAATATCCAAGGAAAAAGAACTCTAATAAGAGTTTGTTTAAGGGGGAGTTTTTCTTAAAGAAGACCTTCTTATGAAATGTCACTCCGAAAATATGAATACGATCCTTAGAGTTTCAAAGACTAATGGGGAGTTAGTCGTATTCATCTATATCCTTAAAGCAAGGGAGATAAGCATTAATATGTTTCTTTCTTCTTAGAATTTTTGTTTTTCGTAAGGATGTTTGTGCTTTCCAAAAAGGGGGAGATAGTTGAGTCAATAAGGTTTTCCTTATGACTTTTCCATTCCTTCTTGTTTTGAAAATCACAAACACCTTATCTTTAAGAAAATTGCTTTCTTAAGGAAAATTGCTTTTATAAGGAAAATTGCTTTCATAAGGAAAATCGCTTTTATAAGAAAAATTATCCTTATCATAATTTCTTCCATATTTTTCTTAAGTATAAGTTTCAGATTCATTTTCTCGGAATCATTGAAACTTTGATATAAAGCATTCCGTTTTTGGATTCGGATTCTGGACAAGAACTATAAGGAAGTTTCATTCCGAATTCTGGATATGAACTCTGACTAAGTTCTATTCCAGATTCAGGATACGAATTCTGAAGAAGAATTTTCATTACGAATTCTGATGAAGAAATCTCATTCCGAAATCTCATTACGAATTCTGAAGAAGAATTCCCATTACGAATTCTAATGAAGAAATCTCATTCCGAATTCTCATTATGAATTCTGATAAAGGATTCTCATTACGAATTCTGATGACGAATTCTCATTACGAATTCTGATGACGAATTCTCATTACGAATTCTGATGATGAATTCTCATTACAATTTCTGATGACGAATTCCTATTCCGAATTCTCACTTCGAATTCACCTATTAAATAGAATCTGATTATCTTTGTTTTATACACTCTGAATTTATTCACTCCGAACCTTCACTCCGAAGTTTTCATTCCGATCTTTTATGTTAGAGTTTAAAACGATGTCGTACATTCTGTTACACTTGTTTTGTTATAAAACGATGTCGTCCAATTTGTTATAAACTAACCGTTGTCTAAGTGACACGTGTACAGGTCCCTCCGATTTTTAAGGAAAATATGACCGTTGGAGAAGGAGCTGACCTTACCTATAAATAGGAGCTCATTTGAAAGAGCTCGGTGATGATTGCAAAAAAAAGTGCATACATGCTGTTGAAGTGTTTTCTAGAGAGAGGGTCTCTTATTAACTCTCAAAGCTTCGTGCGACTCCTAATGTTGGTGATTACATTTGAGGGCTTCCGGGGATAGGAAGAAAGAGGTGCCGACTACCTTAAAGATCGAGGGCTTCCTTGCTGAGGAAGACAGAGGTTGCCAACTACCTTGAAGTTGAGGGCTTGCGGGGATAGCAAGACAGAGACTCCGATCTTCGTATCGAGGGATTACCCTGGTGTGGGTAAGACAGACTTGCTTGAAAGTATAAATCAAGGGACCTTTATCCAAGGTTGTTGGATACCCTTCTCTTTGGGTTAAAAGACTATTATCTTGTTACTTGTAGTTTAACTACTTGTTTATATTCCGCTGCAATTTTTATCATAAGGAAAGTATAACTTTCTTATACTTCCTTACTTATTCTGATTCATTTAGATTCTATACGCTTTAAGGTAGAATCTCATATTGTAACTTTTGTTAAGTTTCAAATTCCGGAACCATATTTCCTGAACCTACTTTTGGAATCTCTTTCCAAGTTTAGTTCGGTGTTAGAGGTGTTGTGAATTTTCCTAGTTTAACTTTGTTAAACATAGCCTTTTTCCTTTACTTAAGGAAAACATAGTTATTCTTAACTAACTTTAAAGGTTCCAAAGGAATTTTTAAAGTATACAATTCACCCCCCCTCTTGTATATTGAGCATCTCATATTATATTTCGATCCTACAAACTATAATCTAATAAGCTCCAAAAAATCCCTATATTCCACATATAATTATTAATTTGGGAAAAATAAAATTCAAGAACGCCTTTTGGTTCAAGCCAATGTGAGTTACCCAATTTAAAGGTAACATCTTCTCTCAAGATATTTTCTTTTATTTTCTGAATGCAAAATCGTAAACACGCTTTATTCAATTATTTTATTACAAAAATAGTATCATAAATATTCTCAGATGTTGTTATGAGGATTATTAAAAAAAACACTTCCACTCACCTCCATCAAATGGATATGAACATACTATTTTTTGGATGAAGAACTAGTGCCTCACGAAACGATGACTGTTCAATTATCTCCTACCACCAATCATAGTGGTCATTATGATGGAAATGTATTTATATGTGATATAATATATATATATATATATTGTATATATGATTCTGTATATTTCCTTTATATCATAACTTTATGATTTCCATAATGGGTAAATATCATAATTTCATTTGAGAAAGTGTGAACTACACCCCCCTAAAAGTAGTATGACTAGTTCATGCCATATGTGGAATGTATAAAGGCTAGAGTTAATGAAATAATATATGATAGTATATGGGAATTATAATATAATTATGTATCATTATGTTTTAATTCCATTAAATATGAAATATAAAATCAAGTAGCATTCATGAGTACGTACGACTCACCGTCTCTATGAATGGTGAATTTTACTTCTTATCAACAAATGTTTTGTACATTTATAATAAATATATATGATATATGAGACATCTAAATCATGAATATCATTATGAATATAATGGAAATTTTAAAAAATGGACAACATGTAATTATAAGATGTTCATTTTTGACTGAAGTACCAATATCGACAAAATGATTGTTAATAACACAAATGATAATGTAATGTTTATAACATGATAATAAGAGATATGAAAGGAATAATAAACATGGAAAAGGTTCTGAAAAAAGTTTAAATTATCTTTATATTTTTATTTAGGATATTAAAGAACGAAGGATCAAGTCGGACATGAGTTAAAATACTTCATCTCAATCTCCTTTAATTGATGCATACTTATATTTATACACAACATTCATTTATACGTTGTATAAAATACCCCTTTTATGTTTACTTTTTTAAAAAATAAATCTATTTTTATGAATAATATTACTAAATAAAAAAAATAATGTTACATTTAATGTACTGGGTGACAATGACCTTCCCACTACCGTGAGTATTATTTAATATTTGGTTTCCTTTAACAAGCCATAATGTTTTTAAAAGAAAACTAAATACCATATACTCTTTTTATGATTTTTTTTAATAAAAATGGTTTTTAGGATGTATTAATTATGTGAATATACTGAAATGAATTATTTTGACTGCAATGTGGAAATTATATTCTTCCATTATTCTTGTGTTATGTGTAATGATTATGTTATGGTTCATGGGTAATGATTACATATATAGATAGATTCATGATAAACCTAGGGGTGAGCCTGAGATATCTCTCTAATACATTGGTTAATGTGATATGGTTAAATGTTAATGTTCCTCATAATTTATTTTGGGAATATATTGTGATTGGTATTTCAAACACAACTCCCTATGTAACTGTGAAAACTAAAATGTAAGTATGTTATTGATGCAACAAGTTACCTTTATTATTTATGATTTCTATGTGTTATTCATAAATCATATGACTTAATGAGGTATTTTAAAGAGATTATGTTTTTTATGTATTTATGGAATAATTTTTTCTTTCATTAATTTTTAACCCTAACTGAGTTCTTTATTCTCATCTCATGTTTTTGAAATGTTTTTCATAGGGAATAAGGCAGGGTAAGTGAAAGGAATAATTCCTGAAGAGATATATTAAGAAAATAATTTTTTTTCTCTTTTACGAGTTTTTATTTTATGAAAAAATGGACACCGAGTAGAATTTTGTACTATATAATATTTTAGATGTAATTTAATTGTTATGGCCTAATTATCTAAAACTCTAAAATTGAAAAGATCCTCCATGGGAATTATTTACTTAACTCATGATGATGTAATGTTTATGGATGAGTCCATATATTACTGGGGATGTAATCCAATGATACGACTAAAATTATTTCACATAATGATTAATGTGTAAGATGAACAGATTTTTAAGATACTCATTTCTCTTACATTAGTAATTCCCTGAGCAAATGCTTATGAAACCTGATTCTTTTTACGAGTTATTCCATGATTAAATGATTATGAAACATGTCCCTTTTTTACAGAGTATGATTGTATGAAATGATTGTCATACCCATTTCAATTCATGGGTCCTAACATGATAAATTTTTATGATCATGTGGAACACATAAATATGGTATTAATTTTGCGATGCATGGGACATAATGTCACTCTAATTTATTAGGTAATTATATAAATTTTCTGAAATAGATATGACTTGAATGATGAGTGATCTCGATTTAGTGAGGGATGTTTTATACTATGATGGTCATTGGGGTGAAAATTTACTACTATGATGATTTTTTGAGTGAACCCATTCCACTATGATAGCCATAGAATTGAGCCTTGGCTAGTATATAATTTTTTTTAGTGATTGTGTTTATGCCACTAAAATCAATGTGTTATGACAATGTTATGATCTCATGGCTTATTTCTTGTCATTTTCTTGTGGTTTAATTATCTTAAACTTCCTATATTTCTTCTAAGACCTGTGATTATGATATTTGGTATATAAGGTCTGATTTTCTAATATTATGCCCATGTTAATATATCCTTATGTTCATGTTATTCTTATTTATCACCCATATTTACCCTTACTGAGAATCTTTCCCCTCCATTTATTATGTTTTCTTTACCAATTTTATAAAGATGTGTATTATATATGATTGAAAAAAGAAGCATTTTAGATGTTAAAAAAACATAGTGGGAGACGATATATATTACTTATAGACCATTTTTTTAATATCCATGATTCCAAAGGCAATAAACAAATATGTTCCTCAAGAATTTGTTTCTGTAACATAATGATTTTTAATAAAAATTGATGTAATATCTATATGTGATAAGCCTAGGTTTCAATATAAAATGTCAATTAATGGAAAAAAACTTACATTTCAGCAATGAATGTAAACAATCAAGGTGAGAAAACATTTATCTCATAAATGAGGAATGATAATGAAATATTATTTTACTTCATAATATGTATATGATTTTTTAATTAAAAACCATTAAGTTTGCTAAAAAATTGTTTAATATGTGTGGAATAAAAGAATCTGGACGTAAAAATTTATAGAAATTTTTTTATAATGTAAACTCCAATATGTACTTGTATTTTGCAGAAATATGACTGTATATATTATTTTAATGCTATCCTATATAAAACAAAAAATTGATATGAAACGTATACTGATATATTTGAATGTCACTTCTAAATAATATTTTTAGTATTTTCAAAATTAGAAACATATTCTCATAAAAAATAGTGATTTTAATTGTTATAATGGTATTTAAGATAGAAAATAAATTGGTGGATATCAATTTTTATTGGATAAATATGTGAAAAATATCTAAATAAAAGTGGGAAACCATATTTTTTAAAATATATTTAATGTTAGATACATTTGACACAATTAGAAATCATGAAAATTAATATTGATGAATAAAATATTTTAATATAATGGTATTATTCTAAAAATAATGGTATTATTCTAAAAATAAATCCATGTCATCACACAAAGAAATAAATATGGAAAATGGTTCAACATTATTATATTGAATGAATTCTAGTTGTTTTGTAATGTTAGTCCTATTGGATATTATGATCATAAGGATAGTGTCTTTATGAGACCTACTTGGGAATACAATAAATCGAAAAACAAAACAAGTCAACCATTGGTGTCCATCCATATAATTAAACATGATTTAATTTTGATGTTACCTCTATGTAACACCCTGATATTTTAAAATAAGAACATCATGTTAAAGAGTTTATATGACACGCAACAACGATATTAAATGACAACAGAAATTTATTATATAAATATGAATATTAAAACCTATGAATAAAAATGGTAGGTATGGACATGCCTAAAAAATTATTAAAATTATATGTTTTAAACTTTTATAAAATAAATTCATTTATTATGAATTAATTTTAAAAAATCATTTAAAAGTATATGAAATGTTCTTCTAAAAACCGATTTTTATGCACCCAATGTTTTTTATATTAAAAAAATTATTGACTTTTAGTGAATGATTTAAATATAATATTTTTAATTTTATATTTAATAAAAAAATTTATCCTTAGTTTATTTTGCACTTCGAATGAGATACTAATAAATTGACTTTTAGGATTAAAAATAGTGTATTTCTTGAAAGATGGTATTTTCTGCTTTACAAACATATTTTTAAATAAAATTTTAATTAACATAAAAAATACAATATAAAATTATTAACATAATTTTTTAAATAAATAATAAAAAATTATTTTATACTAATGTTTTGGGAATGTTATGAAAATATTGGTTTTAGATGAATAGTGAAAGATACATGTTTTTATTTTAAAATAATTTTTCATTAAATAATATACAAAGTTTAATTAAAATTTATTTTTTAAAATTTAAAATTATATAAAATGAATTATTATTAATCAAATTTAAGTCATTTGAATCCATTTAATACTTATTTATAATTTAAAAATAAATATACTTAAAAAAATTATTTACTTTAGAAATTTTTTTTGACATGCTTGTGATTTTAATTTAATATTAAATTATTATAATTATATGTATTTATTTTGGAAAAAATTATTCCTTTTTTTGAATTATATATATTAATTTTCAATAAAAATTTAATCTTAATTTATATGTTTATTAACAAAAAAATAGTAAATAATTATTATTTTAGTTATGGATTAACTGGTCTATCATGTGATAAACTAAAAATATAAGGGATTAAATGAACATGAAACATTAATAATTTTAATTTTATGGAAATATGTAGAACATATTGAATCTAAGGTTTGATAACCAACCATTTTTTATCCTCATTTCATTTTAAAACATCAGTATATCTTATTATTTTCAAAAAAAATCCAAGTATGTCCTCTCCCTCACTTATAATAGGTTACCCAATATCATCATCTTTACACAAATAAATATACCATTAGCTTAGAAAATACTCATAAAAATAAAATAATTAAAAACATCCTCAGTAACTATAGTCGTTTTTTATCATTAAACAATTTTCGGAATTATTTTGGTTTATATAAAAAAGTGGTTATCTGATTAATAGGTATATATCTTAACCATTATGGTATGTTCTATTTTTTCTTCTATCAACATGAAATTTTCATCACCCTTTCTATATTAATAACACCAACATATTCTATATAATTTTATTTTATTATGTTAATTTATTAACGAATATTAATATCCACTCCCATGTAGTGGAAAATAAAACTGTCGATTGTGTGTACGAATAACTACTTCCCCACAAACTGATTAAATTCGTTTTACACCACCAACTCACATGGATGGATAGATTGAAGGGCATAATGTATATATATATTTTTGATATTTATAATATAATAATATTTAAAAAACAATAATAACTATTCTTACTTCATACTGTCTAATCCATTGGAAAAGGATAATTTTGCCCATGCGTACAGGTAGACAACGTCTTTTATGAACTGATGTGTCTTGTTATTAATTTAATATTTAAATTGACGGTTACAAGGATTTTTTTTAAAAAATATATGATTTAGATGACTTATCAATGATTTTGAGAAATATAATTTTTATTTACATTTATTTCATTCCATCCTTCCGGAAATAAAAATATAGTTCATTACTATGTATGACTTACCATCTCCAATAATGATGTAACTCATTTTAAATCTCTTATTCTTATCAATGATTAAAAATATATATATAATGAATATATATGATATTAAAGTCACATTTATTATACTATATCTGAGGAACCATGATCATAGAATAAGGATTGAAAATACCATTAATAGCATAAGAATAAATAATACATTTTCGATTAAATAAATTTGATTTCATTGATATCTTTTATACATGAAACGTTATGATTAGTCAAAGTGTGATATAATATTAATATATCACTATTTAAATAGAACACATAAAACCAGGATGTTAAATTGGTAGGTATAGATATTATTTATCAAATTAGAAATTATATTCAAAAGTCTTAATTAGAATAAATTTACTTAAAAATACATAATAAATAATAACTCAAAATTAATTTTGATGTTTAACGTTTTCAAAAAAATATTTTTCCTTAAACAAAATTATTTCAATTATTAAAAAATATTATAAATACAATTTTGAAATTTTATAAATTTTATCATATATAAATAAAATAATTCTTTTAATCATTATATTTTTATTATCACGAGGTTAATTGTTTTTTGGTTTTCATAAAATTATTATTTTCCTGTGAAAAGTGAAAAATGAAAAAAAATATTATAATTAGAATTTCATTAAAAAAAATTATATAATTTAAACATTAAATATTTATTAATCTAAATTAAATGTATCATATTTATTATTTATTTATATTCCATACAATTAAATATATTTAAATCATCTTGATGATGAATTTTATTAAAAGTTTATATTTAAGCTGCAAAAGATTCTTTTTCTGAAAAATGTTTTAATGTGCATAATTTTCATCCATGTTAAATAATTAAAATGAAACCTAATGAATAATTATTTAAATAATATATATATATATATTATATATCTATAAATATTAATTTTATTTCCATTAATTATTATAACATTTCATATAGTAGTTTTACAATCAACATATCCCAAAAAATTTCATTTCTTAGAAACCCATTTTTTCGATACGTCTGTGGGTTTATTTTTAAATTAAATTATGAAACTTATTTTAATTTTATTTGATAAAATTTATTCCAAATTTTATATAAGAATAAATTATATTATATAAGAAGATTAATTTTATTTTTGTCTCTAATGAATATTATAAATAGTAAAAATAATTAACGTGGTAATGTATTAAAAGGGAAAAAGTGAGGAAACATTGTTTTATTGAGGAGTAATATACTAAAACATGTTTATTCATAGGGTAATAGGTGTGTCATTGAATTATATATCCATATTTACTTTATTTTACAATTATTTAGGATCTTTTATTGGGAGTGACTTCCCATTATTTAACAGTTATGTGTACTTACAAGAATGTCACTCATTCTCCCTTATAAGAGGGAACCCCATATATTCTATTTTATAGAGTTCCTAACACCATTATATGGACCAATAGCTAAAAAAATAACATTAATATCTCTAAACCCGCATATATTAATACTTTTTTTGATAATAAATATTTTCTATGAAGGCTTTAGGTAGAATCCCAAATAGGTGGTCCAAATAAGATGTAACATTCTCAGCCACACATATTTTTGTATTTTTTTGTTATACCTACTAAAATTAACAATAAATAATTATTATATTACTATATAATTATAAAACATATAATATTATGTTATTATGTTAATTAAATAAATTATCTCCACCTCCACTTCTATCAATCAGTAAAAGAAATGAATGTTCCTCTGTACGACGGACTATGGCCCCATGAAATTAGGCAATTTTAAAAACATAATCTTTTATTATATATGTTTCTAATAATGTATTTTATATTTTTATAAAATATTCACTAAATATTCATAATTAAATAAAATTTATATATTATACACTATTTTACCTCACCTTCTATGAAAAAATCATAACATTGATAGTTTGTACGGTGGACTACTGACTCACGAAGTAATGTGGTTATTTTTTCATTTCAACATCATCTGGATGGTACATGTAATAATATATAACTAAATATTATTATACATATGATATTAATATCATTATATAAATATAACATACAATTTACCTTATTTCCATAATGATATTAGAAAAATGGAAATGTTATTAATGCGTACATCTGTCATACTGTCTCCATGCTTGTAACATACTTCATATTTTTATAACAATGCTTCATGTATGGGTTTAAATGTATAATTGATATAAAATATTATAATAATTTCATGATAATTTTTTTTCTTTGGGATCAATGAAACATGTTAACAAGGTAAGCACATCGATTCCTTTTCTAAATTACGAACTGAATATCCTCAAAACACACATATTGTACACAACTAATTATGTAATTAATTTTTTTATTTAAATGAATCACAGAAATGGTTTATGAATTATGTATTATACCAATGAATGATTACCATGTAAAAAAATAATTGATATAATATTATTATACATGAGATTAAGTACATGCATGACAAGTCCTGGACACGAGTTATGAGTGTCGATTACAAAACTACTTTGTTTGAGAAACAAGTTCTTTTATTCACCTAATTTATTTTATGTTGTGTATATACAAACCCTTTAAATATTAATTCATAAATACTTTATAAATAAAATTATTATATGTAAAAATTAACTTACTTAATTCATGGGGTTTTCATTCAATGTTTTCAAAGGAAGGTAGGTTTTATTATTCAATCACTTGGTTATCGGGATTTCTTATACATGAATTTTAGTTGAAGGAAATTATATCATTATTTTCAAATAAAAATCTTCCAATATTATATCCTTTTATTATTTATTAATTATTTAATTACTAGTACAATTTTTCTCACTCAGGTACTTCAAATGATTTAGACCATGTTTTATATAATATTTTACCTAATTTCTCTCTTTGCTCAATAATATTTTTCCTTTGAATAATTATTTTTATATTTTCTAATGAATATATTAATTATTATTTAATAAATTATTAAATATTTTTTGTCCCATGATTTACCTTAAAAATATTTTCTTAAAATAAATATTCTCTCTATTTCTTTAATATGAAACTGTTGAGTTTTCATACAAAATGTGAATTAAATATTTTCTTAACTCATACAGAATATATGGAATTACATGTATTAAAACTAATATTTTATATGGATATTACATTATAAGATTCCAAATATACTTTTAAATAAATGGATTTCCCTATTATTTTTGAATTTAAGGTTTCTTTAAAAGTTACTTTCAATGTGGAATGGTTATTTTCAACATGAATTGTTTTTAATATTTTTAAATGGATTACTATTAATCCATGAAAACAACCATTATTTATTCGTAATGATTATACTATTAATATTTTTTAATCTTTTATATATACCATTCCCACTAATTCTTCCTCTAATATGGTAGTATATTCATTATGTTTATTTCTCAATATAATTATTTAAGAAACATCACTTTATTATTTTATGAAGAAATATTATGAACCCCATTTCTTTCATTGGGTAATTATTATATATTTTTCTTATGATTTATATCCTTAATTGGAACACAATCAAATTTTCATGATTTTAATGTGATGGGTGAGCCCAGAAATATATATACATTTGGTGAATCGGTTAATGTTTTTGTTTAATTATACATCATCTGTTGGATAGTGGAGTGAATCTAATCTATTACTAAACTCTTTCCACAATTTGATGACATTAATAAAGTTATCCTTGACTTCTATTTATGTCATTTTTTATAAGGATTATTTATTTATGATTATTCAATGATATTTTTATACCATATTCATTATATTATTTTCCAATGTGATTACCCTTTTTGTCAGTATTATTATTAAATGGTATAATTTTGACTAAAATGTTATGTTTAATTATCTGGATTATTTCCATACTAGGGTTTTAGCTCACCCCTTTTTTATATGTATTCCCCAATTTATCCCTTCCATTTTTATAAGCCTGAAAATATTTAGAATCTCATTATTTATAATCTAATGACGGTGTTTTTTTTTCTCAATTTGATTTATTATGACCCTTTTCTTCTAAATACACAATGACACATGGTATTTTGGTTCTATTTTAATGATTTTTATATTCAAAATCATGTAATAACATTTCTAAAAGTAATGTATCATGAAAAATGGAATCATAAAAATGGTATAATTAGCTATTAAAAACAAGGATGAGAAAAAAATAGTAAGAACTATAAGGTTATGTCTAAGGATAAATATTATGATAACTATACAGATAAGTCTATGTACAGGTAGGTATCAACGAATATTGGTGAAAATTAGAGAATGTGGATTCTATAAAAATGCATTCATGTTTTTATAGTATATGTGTATGTCGCTCTGGAATAGTTTTCCAATTGTGTAATAACTCAAAAAAGAGTGAATTTATCTTTGAGTCCATCATCATCTAATGTACAATAGGGGGTGTTACTCCAAATGTGGTTTGACACTCCTTTGCAATTTCATCCATTATTTTGCAAACTCTTTTTGAAATATCATGGAGGGCTTGAATAATGAAATATTCATGGATGATCTAGGATAAAAATACTGTGTCTTTGGTTAAAATTTTATGTACGATAATATGTTTAATGGAATAATTACACCTTTTGAGGATTTAATGTACAGAAATATATATTAGTTTAGTGTAATTTATGTGACATATAAGGTTATACAACCCTTGGGTTTACCAAGGGATTGAGAAAAGAATAATATTTGAGGATGAATAGATTCTATTTCATGAAATAATTTTAATGTTATTCTAACCTATTAGTCTTATCTAATAATTGATGTAAAGGTAATAATATAATTTTAATATTATTTAATTCTTTTGGACCATATGTTTTATAGGAAAAATTAGGCCGCACAAACTGATTTTTTGTATTATGTAATTATGAGGATATTTGCATCATTTTTACAATGGTTGTAAGAATTATAATATGAGAAAATATTACTACCCGTATTTTTGGGGAAAATCATCTTGTTCCAAAAGGTCAAAGTTCTTAAACCTGCAACAAAAGGTGATAATGGAGTATTACCTACCACTATTTTATGAGATATAATGGTTAGTAGGAGATTATTTTTTCATAAATCATTTGTCATTAAATATTAAGTTGATTTTCTGAATCATTTTATAGGATTTTTTTGGATTTGGTAGTGGTTAATGATATTTTGGGAAATGGTTCATTGGGTTGAGATATACATAACCTTTTAGTTTTACATAATGAATTATTTTGTAATAATGTTTTTAATATTTTTGGAGATATAAGTTGAATGGTATGAGATAACATTTATGGTTAAAAATGACTTTCATATTGATTTTATTAATGTTTTTTGGGGTGTGGGATTACTTTTTTATGAAATGATATATGCTAAACCATTGGTTTTATTATTTAGTATTGTCTATTAATATATTAATATTCATTAAAAGAACTATCTTATAATGTTCTATCCATTTTGGATTTAATAATTATATTAGAAATATCTGGTTATTATTTTGTACATCTTATGATCTGTTTAAAATTTATTTTATAGATTTAAGGAAAACAATTATATATTCATTCCATAGAGTATGTGTAAAATTGGAAAATTATATAAGTATAATGAAATGATTAAATTGTGTTCAGGAAATTAAAATATATCAATTAAGTATATTTCATTGAGTTCTCAATATTAATAGAAAATCAAGTCCCTAATCCCTAGTAAAAGTATATTGACACAAAAATGGTATCATATAACATTCATATTTTATGAATCAATGGTCTTTTAAATCATCATTGTTTTATGGTTTTTTTCTTGTTATATTTTTATAGATCATACAATTTTTTGATCATTTATTTATACCATTCTCAATAATTATTTATTATTTTCTACCATGTCTATATGTTTACATTGCCCAATTGTCCACCTATTTGGAAACCATTTTTTTGGAGATTCATATTTTTTGTTTCCCTATTTTAAGATGAAGATTTACTAAACCCTTTTATGATGTTGTTTTCCGCAACAGAATTTTCAGATGTTCAATCCATGATTATTGATAAAATATGTGAATTATAAAGAAACAATGTATTTAAAAGTGTTATTAGTTAACACGAAAAGAATTTATAATATATTAATATTTAAATAAATTTTATTTCTTTGATATCTTGTGTTATATAAAACAATAGGTTTATTAGGTTTATTTAATAACTTATATCCTTTTACACTTCAATAAATTGTTAAATGAAACCATCATTCATGTGTTTTTGGTACTACCACCTGATGAACTGATGTAATTCATCATTCATCATCCCCTATCACATATGTTCAAAATGGAAGATTTAATTTTTATATGTGGTTTTAATAAAATATTATTCATTATTTAAAATTATTATATTATAAACCTGCATAACATGACTTAGATTGAAAATTGATAATGTTGTTTGAGTGTGTGACTGATTACTAACCCACAAACAGATGTGAATTGTATTCTATTTTAGGAACACATTTACCTTATATGTATGTTCATTTAAATATATAAAATGATATTCATTACATAAAGAACATTCTTCAAAATTAAATAAACACATACCTTTTTTCCTTCATGATCATTGAAAATGGAAACATTACACATGCCTACGCATGTCCTACCTTTTACATTATTGTATCATACTTTATTTTTTATATCCATGATACATGGTTTGTATTAAATTTATAAATAATAACACAAATTATTCAACATATTAATTATAATTTTTAATTGATTATTTATTGAGACAATATGTTATTCCAAGTATTGGTGATAATGGAATTTATATTTTAAATATAATATATATTCATCATCACACATGTGAATCATTCCTAAAAATGTGTAATAAAACTTAAACAGATGCTCTTATAAAAAACATGTGGTCTTCATTGAGTTTGGAGTATGGTTTTTCCTTATGTGGAACTAATCCATGGAGGGTATAATATGCATAGGTTCAGTGCATTCATTTGAGAATGTTTAAATAAAATAATTGATTAAAATAATTAATTTATTATATTTTCCAGGACATGACTTTTGTTTATAAAAAGGATACTATGGAAAAATCATAGGGTTATCCACTTAACCATGGAATTTTTTAGATGGTATTTGATGATTTTTTGTAGGGATATTCATCAGTGATTAATCCATCATTAGGTAGGATGTTTTAATATTACGGATTTATCGATTTGATGTTATTTTTATGATTAAATCTAATCAATCGACCAACAAATTGATTTGTGGATCGATCATATTGTATATATGGGTTTATTTGATTATAATTTTTGATAATGTGATTTCTTGTTTTGGATATTCATTCATAAATATAAATCCAATGGATCATGGACAACTTTAACATGGATGGGAGTCAATATACTTTTCTGTTTATTTATTTTCCCCAATTTTCTTCATGAGTTCCTCATCTGTGTTTTGTTTGTTATGTAGTCTAATGAATACACAAGAAATTTATCATTGTTAACATATTTCAAGGAGCAATGGATTGATATCATTGATCAAGATTTGGTTTGATGTTTGGATTGGGAAATAATGATGGATAATTGATCAAGTTTGGTTTTAGGGAGACATGTTCTTTTTAATCATAATTGTGCAAAAATTATGCAACTTAATGGAGTTTTTAGCAGATCAGCTGATGATATCCATCAAGTACGTGACGATGAGACTCTGAATGACCAAACACATGATTCCAGGTCATGGAATGTGGTATAAACAAAGGTGATGACATAATTTTCACTCATTAAAGAATTATTTGGGAATCTAGAAAATTCCAGGATGCAGTGCATGTAATCTGGAATTACCGAACATGTGGGACCCCTATTAGCATGTTGGGGATTCCATGAAATGAAAACTATCACATGGCATGTAGAAACAAAAAAAATCCCGATAGACTTAACTAGAATCATGTTTGAGAATTATGAAGGCACACTAATAAAACTAGGAATAAATGGACATAGATCTAACATGTACATAGGTCCAGACACAAACAACCAAATAATGTAAATGTTTTTAGTACATAGACTCAAACATACCGTGTAATCAATGATAGATATGTGAATGTACTTTTATATACAGTTTAAAACCGACTCCAAAGGGGAACAACGTGTACTACTAGTACACATCATTTACTGCTTGAATGATATCCAGGAGCCCTTTTCCACTTCCTCTTAGAAAATTTTGGTTAGAGTTCATTTCCTTGCTCTATTCCCAAAATGTTTACTCTATTGTCATGTACTATATATAGAATGGTAATCCCCTATGAGGAACATAAATATTGGATATAGTTGTGGTAATATCACTATGTTCCATAGATTGAGATAATTTATCTTCATCGTTACACATGGTGTTGTTCTTGGTATTTTCCTGATCAACAATATCTGGGTGTTGATCCCCTACATAGAGGTTTAATGTAGATTGGGTTTTCTGGAATTCCATATGGAAGGGGTTTGATCACCATCTATTTATCAATAACTTTATACATCCATCATGTACATATTATTGTGAGACCCAATGATCATTACATCTGGGATGGATTTTATTAGTTTTGTTTAACTAATTTAGTTTGTTCCCATAGATGGATGATTTATGGACCCTTCATGTAGTAATACTATGTTATTTATATAGTTCTGATCAAACTAGATAATTTGTTTCTCACTATGTATATATACATATATTATCATGCTATATATCATTGACATGAACCTGTTATGAGATAGATATTATTCTTGATTCTATACGACTATTGACTATAGGGTGTCCAACATGGAATTCATATACTGACAAGTTCATTGTATTATCCTGAACCGTTCATGTCATATGGTTACATTTGACCTTTTGATAATTTCATTGATGGACTCAAACGAGGTTTAGCCTAGTTATTCAGATATACTGAGGATTGTTTAGGAGGTTACATTGAAAACAATACTCGCCGACTTTTCAGGTTAGCCTTGTTTTTTGTTTCATTGTGATAGGTTTTTATTTGTCCCTTTTTATTTTAAATACATATTTTCATAATCAAATTATGGGGTTTTAGATATATGGATGCATGGATATCAGTTGTTTCAGATTTTATCATTGAATGGGATTAGATATGTGTCGTTTTTATATGAACATTAGGTTAATGCCTCTCATGTGTGTGATATTCCAACTCGTCAATGGTCACCATCTCCAACATTGTTGGAAAAGGGAATGGGGTAGTTGAGGCATGATACCCCTTTTAAAGTGTTGTGACACTGTGGTATTAGAGAAATCAATAAATCTTTGGAATGAATACTATGATATTGGTGTGTGGAATAAATTTTATGTGTTTCGAGGTCAGATCTCATGTTAGGGTCTCCAGTATTGGTGTAGAAAACGATGTACCAGTACATTAGGACTCTAAAAACCTTTTTGATGAATCAATACATGTGGACATAGGTTATAGTGAAAACAATGGTATATGCATCATATAGTAATTGATTGTGGAATCCCTATAATTCATGAGTTAGCTCTCATGATATACTCATTGACCTTGTTTTATGATATCTATTTCAGGATTCTTCCATGTTATTTTCTATATTGGATTAAAAATCATGATCATGTCGATGATACCCAATGTGATGAGACTTCAACGTTGGTGAATGATTTTGAGTTGTTACCTCAAGGATGTCTAGCAGAATTTTCACTACCTACTGAGTATAAACAGGTTCCAGATGTATCAGATGATTAGAATCGCATACCAATAGTGATTCATGAGTTTCCGAAGCAATTTACCATCAGGTTTTTATGAGATAACGGCCCATAAGGGCATAAGGATTTTTCAGAGGTGGTGACATGATTCATTAGTAATTTAATGACACCTTATGATGATATTTTTCTCCAATACAGTTATGGTTCTTTATGGCTCTACACTACATTGATGGGGATTGGTAACTTATTCGTAAATTAAGGTGACTCTAGCATGGTTAGAGTTAGATGTACATTTTATAGAGGATTTATCACAAGATATGTCAAGGGATATGTTAATCTTGGAGTATATAAATCATTATAAGGGAAGTAAAAATGTGGATAATTATTCATCAAGGTTCACTAACATCTTTTGAAACTCGATGGATATGAAAGCACATTTTTATTACACATTAATTTAATTATTTAATACATAATACTACACAAAATTAAATCAGGAAGATAGATAATTTGAGTGTCTTTATGAAATATGTATATTAATTAAAAATTAAAATAATAGGTACATAACCATTATTGAAAATTTCACTCACATGCTTATAATATTCCCCTTTATATGAATCATCATGGGATAACCTGGGGAAATTCATACGAATGGGGGGAGATATAAATCCTAGTAAAGGAATAAAAATGGAATAACATGAAAAAATTATTACATGTTTGATAATAGGAATTTCAATGGAACAAAAAATATGTGAGAAACATGTACATGAACATTGAGGAAACATAATAGCATTATAAGATAAATGAAACATATATATTAGGCAACAACTTTAAACATATCATTATAAACATATGTTAAGGGTATCCACCAATATATCATGTTGGAAAAAGTACCGTAATGGATTTGGATCAATCCCTAGTCCATTGCAATAAATATGTTGATACTTAAACATTAACTAATTCATTGAAGGGATATATAATTCCATTTTAACCCATAAATTTTATTACATTCACATTCATGAGTGTGACTCATATATCATACAAAATTTTATTATTATTCATCATGTTTTATTTAAACATAATGTATTCTTAAATACATATATGTATGTATCATATTAAATAAGTGTAAGGGTGTAAATTTGAATACCCTTAACACTAAATTGTTATAGGTATTCATTAAAAAATTGTTTGGAAGGGATAATTATAATGATTTTTTAACATCCTAACAATAGTACTCAATGAATCAAAAAATGGCTTTCTGGGAGAAAAAAGACTGTCTCTTCAATTGAAAATCAAATGGAATATAAGGGAGATATGAAATATCGTATCCCAACATTAGTATTTGAAAATAAATTTTATAAAAAGATTTATATTCTTAAATTGAAATCAATTTGGAAAGGTTCCCTACTAGATTTAAGCATAGTAATTAGTGTATACTAAAGGTCAGTGGGAGGGATTAATAAAACTGAAATGGGTATCTTATCACATGGAAAACATGAGAGTGATTGGGACGTAAAAAAACATACTAAAACTAATGAAATAGGAATTTAGAGGCTTATCAACAACAATGTTATTGAATGAAATGTAGAGTGGGAGGTCTCATACATTGATAGAGTGATCACCAAAAGTTTTTCGAGAGGTCCATGAGAGATTTGGAGGACCTCGGGAGGACTCTAAAATTTGTAGTTCAAGGAAATGGAGTGATCTAAGAATTTTTAGTGAAATAAAATGGGAGGATGGTTGGATTTATATAGGAAAAGAGAGAAGAGTTATTTATTATTTCCCAATATTATGTTTTATATTCTATATAATGAAATAACCAAAACCAAAAATGCAACCCATGGTTTTCCCCCAGCCTCTTCCAATGATGGCTGGTTTTAATATTTATATATTTAAAATGTCCAGACATATAAAAATTTTCCCATGGTGATGTGGAAGTCAGTCATGTTCTTTATGAAATGATTTAAAAACCATAAGATATATGATAGGTGTGGTAGGATTAATAGAGGATTTGTAAAATTAATCAAATAAACTCAAAATAAAATTATTTTTAAGGTAAACATATATATTGGCCTTAGATACCATTTATATTATTATTTGATTATTTTTTATCATTATCATGGGCTAAAACACATAGTATATTTTTACCATATTTAATTTTCAAACAAAAATTTGACTTTCTGATAAAATTAGTATTAAGACACCATTGGGTAATGTTGAAATTATGATTACAAAAAATAATTTTTATTTGATCTAAATAATTTTTTAAAATGTTATTTTTTATTTTAGAACTAATTATTAAAATTTATTTAGGAATGTTAGGTTTTTTAAAATAACAGTTTTAGAATTCTTTTAAAAATTATTGTTTACTTCATAAAATTATATTATAATATATACATCATTAAATTTTTTATATAATATAAATTTTTTAAAATATTATTTATAACTCCCCAGTCTTAAACATTACATAATATTGATTTACGTTAATAATTCACATTGAGGATCTTTTTTAGGATTAGAGTTTTAGAGAATTAGTCCATAACTATTACATTACATTTCAAAAATTACAAAGTAAACACTTCTTCTCTATCCAATTTTTTTCAAAAGTAATAAAACTCATTAATTAAAACAATAGTTCTTTTCTTGATATAAATCTTCATTAATTCTTCCTTTCTTTTACATATCCTTGTACACGATAAAAACATTTCAAAAACATGGGATGAGCATAAAAAACTTAGTGAGGGTTACAAAACAAGTAAAGAAAACATTACACCATCAATACATACAAATAAATGAAATCACACATTTCAATCTATAACATACAACAAAATATCAAATGTTTTATGAATAAAAAATGGAAATAATAAATCATAGTGGTAACTTTTGACATCCATAACATACTTACATTGTACCTTTCACAGCTACATAGGGAGTTACGTTGGAATAACCATCATAGTATATTCCCTAAATCTCTTAGGAGAAACATTAAAGTTTACCTATGGCATGTTACCCAATGGATTAGAGATATATATTAGGCTCACCCATTCAAGGTTTATCATAGTACCACTCGTATGCGTAAACAATACACAAGAACCATAACATATTCATAAAACATAAAAAAAATATAAAGTAAAGATAAAATTTATACATTTAAATCACAATATATTATTTCAATATATTGAAATAACCAATGATTTCTCAAAACCATTTTCAACACCAAAATACATAAAATGGTATATGGTATTTATTTTCCTTTTAAAAACATTTTGGCTAGTTAGGGATGCCAAGTGAGAAATAATTCTTGCAGCAAAGGAAAGGTCATTGTCACCACGTACGTTAAAAAGAAACATTCCCTTTATCATTTACTAAAATGTTACAATAAAAGGATTCCATTTTAATGAAATTAAATTTCAAATAGTTTTATACACCATTTAAAATATGGTCCTATATAAATCAAAATATGGCTCAATGAAAGGTGATTGAGACGGAGTCACCTACAAAGATAAATTTTTAAATAAAATAGATCGATTAAGTGTATTCAATATATGAACAAATAAATAAATTAAAAATACATTACATTATATAAAAAATCATTTCTACCATAATAAAATAATGACATAAACAATAATGAGAAGATCTACCCAAAGAATGGAAATTTGGTTAAGAAGTTCTCTTACCTCATGTCCGACTTGACCCATTTGTTCTTTAATCTCCCTAATAACAACTTAAAGTTAATTTATACTTGATTTATAAACTTTTTAATGATTATTAATACTTTTATATTTCTTATTACCATGTTACAATCATTACATAATCATTTAATTTAACAATGGTCGTTTTATCGATATTTGGTACTCGAGTCCAAAATGAACTTCATAAAATTACAATTGGTAAATGTAGTAAAAATTAAATTATCATCAGAATGATATATATTATTTAGATATCATATATATCATATAAATACAATATATATATATATATATATATGTATTTTTAATAGTGAATATCATTTGGAGAAGATAAATGAAATGCACTGTTTATAGAGACGGTAAGCTGTACATACGCATGAACACTACTTTCATTTATATTTCCTATTTAATTAAATGAAAAATTAATGATAAATATTCATATATTATTTCATGTATAATATCATATATAATTTTATTAACTCCATCCTTTATATGTTCCACATATGGCATGAACGAGTCATATCCCTTTGAGTGGGTGAAAGTATGCACATCCTCACATAAAATTATCATATTTACCCATTATGGAAACCATAAAGGAATAATATAAATGAAAAAAATTTAGAAAAATATATAAAATATAAATATAATATATATCACATATAAATACTGTTCCACTTTAATTTCCAGAATAAGAGGTGGTAGGAGATAATTGTACAATCATCGTTTCGTGAGGCAGTAGTTCGCTATCAACAAAAAATGTATGTTCGTATCCAGTATATAGTGGTGTGAGGAAGTTTAGTAAGAATACATCTCATAAAAACATCCTAGTATATTTAGGATACATTTTGTTTATAAAATAATGGAATAAATAACGTTTATGGTGTTATAGAAGGAATAGAAATTGAGAGTATATGTTGCCTTTAAATTAGGTAACTCTCTTTGGATTGAACCAGATGAATTTTTTGATGATCCTTATGCATATGTTATGGTTTCTAGGAATAATAGAGTGATGTGAGATTATTTGGGAAGATTTTGGATGATCCAATTACCCTTTAATGAAGTCATTATGGGTTATAGGTGATTTTTTTTTATGGGGGGGGAGGGCTCTTTAGGAATGTTTGAAAATATTATTTTATTATAAACTAAATATTGATTTAGAAAGACCCAATACTCATTTAATTCCAATATAATGTAAGTATTTTTTGAAATACCCTCAAAAAATCGGTTTTAGAAATTTTTAGGGCATAATATTAACATTATCTTTTAGCATTAACCTTTAGTAACTAATTTTACTTTTACCATGTCTTTTTGTATATTCACCCTATATGGTTAGTAGATTTACTATAAACTTCCAAGAGACACAAATATGGATCATTAATGTCATTAGTAAAGTCATATACGTCATTTGGGTAAATTATAGATTTTTAGGAGTATTTTATCATTTAATAAAATATTGATTGACATAAATACTCATTTATGTCAATTTATAAACTATTCATATCAAAAAAATCATCAAAAACTTAATTATTTCGAACAAACTAAATTAATTAAAATATAACAAGTTATAAGAATCCATAAAATTTGTGGATGGAATAAAAAATTTCAAAATAAATTTATTTCAATAATTATAATCTCATTTATTTAAAACATTTTTAAATGAGGTTATCATAACATCAACATTATGTCATAAATAAAATTATTAATATGATGTATAAAACTTATAAATAAAATAATTTGATGTAGGAAATGTTTTTATATTTCTAATAGTTTTATAGTAAAAAATATCACTTATATAACCAATTTAAAAATTGATTTACTAAGAGATATATGTTTATGTTACATTTTCCTTAACATTAAATTAATTTACATAATGATTCATTTTCATTTACAAGAGGTTCAATGGGGTCCCAAAATATATCCAAGGATACCCATGGTTAAAAATATATTATCTTATTTGATTAGGACATGCGTTAAGGTAATTTAAGTTTATTATAATATTATTTTTTTACCCTTATTTTCCATATTTACCTTTTAACCATGGTAAATAAAATATTTACTGAAGATACTATACGTAATGTCTAAAATTAAAAGATAACTATTTACAGAATTTGGAATCCTCATCCAAAATATGGAATCCATTTTTCTAAATTCAAAACATATAAGTTTCATAAAATAATTTAAAATTAATTATCATTGTCAAAACCAAAAGGCATGTTTTTAAGAATTAGTAACTATCATAAGATTGACACTTGTTTATGTTCTATTAGATAATGGAATTATTTCCAATTATTAAAATTGAATAAAATGTTAAAAATATAATCTAATTAAACTTTAAATCCATTTAAAAGGATAATATAACAATATGAATAAATTAGATTAAAAGGCAGTTTTGAATTAAAATGTAGTATTTTTAACTATTCATTAAAAAGGAACATTATCAGAAAAATGCCAAAATTTCATCCAATGTAAATTTTAATGTCCCAATTCTAAAGATGAATATTATTTTTTCCAAATGGAACCTATAAAAGTTAAAAAACAATATTTAAAAAGATTTTCCATTATATGGTGTCAAATCGACCTTTTAAAGAATATTAGAGTTTTTATGTTTAAAAGCAGTTCATTCGCATTTTAAGTCTCTAAATATTATTGGATAAATGTAAAAACATTTAACAAATATTTATAATCAAATTTTAGTAATTTAAGTTAATTCCTCCCAATATAAGGGCTAGAACTTAACAACCATTTAAAATAATATTATATTATTATATATTTTTTCAGTGTGACTGAGCATTGTGTGTGACATGAGATTTCAGAGAAACCCACTGTTACATGTCTCTTAATCCGTTAAAAATAGATTCCCCTTTAAATAAAAATTATTATTTCATTCACAAATATAAATAAATATGAAAATAAAATATTCTTTATTTATCTGGGATGTCAGATCCTTCCCCCATTTAGGAATTATGTCCTCACAATTTTAAAATTGGCCTCAGAACCTTCATTGAACGTCATATCGAAATATGAGTTAATAAAACTATAACTTCAAAAGGAAGAAAGATAATTACAAAGGTCACCTAAGATAACCCATATTATAATTCCATAAAACATAGATATAGATGAGAAACTATGTATCACGTTCTAATTGAGAGTGATAGAAAACATGATCATGAGAAAGATATCCACCAAAAAAACCAAAAACTTGTGATAGGTAAAATGGTCTTTGGTTTTCCATTAGAAAATGTAAATGGAAAATGTTTTTGTTTTAACATTTATTTGATTGTGTTTTAGAATTTAATTATGAGATTTACTAAGGAAATAAGGATAAATACTTACTTTTCAAGTGGAGTTTCATCCTTTAATATGTTTCTACCAAAAACTCATATTTTCTCCAAACGATGAGTATTCAATATTACTTGGTCACACCTAAAACGCTAGAATCGACATCTAAAGAATTATATAATCCAAAAAAGATGAACTATATATTTTCTTATTAATTATACATTAACCAAAACCAAAATAGTTAGTACAAGATCAGTCAATCCCAAAAAAAGGATAATACATTACATAAATAAATATTATTCATAATCCCAAAAATTTGACAAACAATAACCAATGTTCAAAAAAGACCATTAAATAAACAATTGTCCTAAAAGATATTCATAGTAACCCAAACTAAAATTGAAACTCAAACTCAGAAGGATTTAATCACACATTATTCCACAGTAAATCATAACATTTATCACAAAATAACATCGACTACTCTTAATGTCTCATACTAAAGAGTTATTAAACTACTAAAATATTCTCAATGAAAGGTTAATAATTTCCATAAATAATCCAATTTTCTATATTTCCACATTAAAAACATATGTTCTTAAAAAATAAATTTTAAACCATTACTCCGCAAATGAGATCCCATATTATTCTATTTTCATGAAGCATAAAGTGTTCGCAAAATATAGAACATCTTCCAAAATAACCATTGTCACTAAATCAACAAATAAGTTTCATATAATAAGGATATCTGTTTGATAAAATATAATTTCCCAAAAATCAACTTATTCTTTATCCATAAAATCATCTAACTAAAACGAGTTAGTCATGTTATCTATGTATTTCACATCGTCCAATGGTAGGCGATAAATCCCAATAACACTTTGGATATTTGTTTGATTCCTTCATATTTTTCCATTGCAACATGTTTTCACATGGTATACATGTTGTCCTTTTTAAAAAACTATATAATTTCCTAAAATTCTAAAAAATGAGATAAATTCTACATAATAAAAATAACATATTTTAACAACATATGTCATCTCATACCTCTCATTTTCATCCTAGAAAGTAATAACCTATAATTACCTCAAATTCAAGGCTTATATAAACACAAATTGTTACTTTATCTACCTCCACAAAAGAAAATATAATTATTACATGAATAACATTTTCACATATCAAACATCATGTTTACACATACTAGATAAAATTCATCCAATGTAATCCTATATTCAACATAGCCTTAATACTTTTAAGAATTTCACCATCAAAAAACCTATCATAACTCTTGAATCCCTTTTATATAAACTTCTTATTCATTTATTGTTTTTATGATACATTAACCATTATTTCCCTAATTGTTCCATAATAACTCTTTCCTACAAAAAAATTTTGAATCATATCCAAAGAATAAATAATGTCAAAACAACAGTTAAGAAATAATCTATACCTTTCATTGGTCATTTTCAGTTTCCTCATCCTCGATTGGAATTGGAATAGGTATCGGTAAAAATATATTTGTGTGATCCAACTGATCTCAATCCCAAACCTTTTCCATAGGACATCTATTGGAATAATCACCATTCACACCACATATAAAATATTAAATTAGTCCCTCTGAAAGAACTTCATTCCCTTTCTTATAGTCAACTGAATTCTTACTTTTTTCATGTCAGGTTATTACTTTATTATCATCATTACTACCTCTATATGAACATTATGCCCCATTGATTTAGTTTCTTAGGTGTTTAATTCCACATCCTTGACACATATTTTTTTTGAATAAACTTAACATAATGATTAATACATGAACTTCGATTGGGATTTGTTTCTCATATATATGATGCCTCTTAAAAATCACCCTTATTAAGGTGGTAAATAATGACTCCATATATTTTCTTTAGAATAATAAAAAGAGTTCTCATTGAAGCTCTCATTTCATTTGGTTTCTTATTCATAGTATCGTCAAAATTTTCATCACATCCATAGTTACATTTGTGCATGCTAGATCTATCCATTTACTAAAACAAAAAATGTCAGTGTGAGTATATCAGTAAAATCATCATATAATATCTTATGAGGAGGGTAAACACTAAGATATAATTATTCTTATTATCTTGGCCCCATTAAATTTATCTAAAATAACTATGACTCTATAATATGATGACCATTACGGTTATGTCACTTATGCTTAAATAACAACCCAACCTCTAAACATATATAAACCGACCTATGATACCACCTATATGTCCCCAACCTTAGAAATTACATAATCTTTAATTAAGTTAATAATTCACATTTATGAACTTTTTAGGTTTAATGTTTTAGATAATTACGTCGTAACTATTATATTACATTTCATAAATTAAAATGTAGACACTTCTACACAATCCAATTTTGTTCACTAATTATAAAAACCCTTTAATAAAACAATATTTCTTTTCTTGACATACATATTCTTGAATTATTCCTCTCTTTAATCCTTCCTTATACACTTTAAAAATTTTCAAAAACATGGGATGAAAAAAAAATATCTATAAGTGTTATAAAAAAGGGAAGGAAAACATTAGTCCATCAATACAAATAAATCAATGAAATCATACTTTCCCATATTTAACATACCATGAAAAATCATAAGTTCTATGAATAACATATAGGAATAATAATTCATAAAGGTCACCTGTGGCATCAATAATATACTTACATTGTAGTTTTCACAAATACATAGGGAGTTACGTTCGAATAACCATCAATGTATATTACCTAAATCTCTAAGGATAAATATTAAAATTTACCTCCATCATGTTACACAACACATTAGGGAGCTATCTCAGGATCACCCGCACTAGGTTTATCACAGAACCACCCATATTCATAAACAACTCCCTATAACTACAACATATTCATAACACATAAGAAAAAAAGTAAATATAAAATATCCACATTTCAATCACAATATATCATTTCAAGATAATTAAATAGCCTATTTTTTCCTAAAAGCATTTTCATCACTAAAATATGAAAAAGGGTATATGGTATTTATTGTCCTTTTAATTTTTTTTGTCTTTTTAAGGAAGCCAAATATTTAATAATGCTCATGGTGGATGAAAGGTCATTTTCAACATATACTTTACAATGAAACAATCCCTTTTTCATTTTGAAAAATGCTACAGATAAAGATTCAATTTGACTGAAATAAAAAATCAAATGGGTTTATACACCGTATAAATGAATGTCATGTATCAATAAAAATATTCCTTAATGAATGTTTATTGAGACAATGTTTTTTACAAAGGTCATTTTCTAAATAAAATAGATCGATTATGTGTATTAGTTATAATCACAAATAAATTTTAGTATATATACATGACAATATATAAAAATTCATTTCTCACATAATCAATGAATTACATAAACAAAAAGAGAATATCAACCCAAATAGTAGAAAATGGGTTAAGAAGTTCCCTTAACTCATGTCCAACATGACTCATTTGTACATTAATCTACAGAATAATAAACTAATGATAATTTCTACTTTCTTAAGAACCTTTTTAAGGTTTATTATTCATTTTATATTACTTATTACTATGTAATAAACATTATGTAGTCATTAAAGTTAATAACTGTCATTTTATCGATATTTGATACTCAATTAAAAAATGAACTTCATATAATTACAAGTTGTCCATGTGGTAAAAATTACATTATCTCCAGAATGATATTAATGATTTAAATATCATATATATCATATATATCATGTCTATATATGTATTTATAATAGTACATAACATTTGTAGATGAGAAATGAAATGCATCGTTCATGGAGACGGTATGCCCTATGTACACATGAACGCTACCTTTATTTCTATTTCTTATTTAATGGAACAAAAACATAATGATACATAGCTATATTATAATTACACTATAATATCACATATAATTTCAGTAACTACATCCTTTATACGTTCCACGTTTGGCATGAACGAGTCATATCACTTTGTAGGGGCTATAAAATAGAGAAGAATATAGATAATATAAAAACAATTTATATCACATATAAATACATTTTCATCTTAATGACACCATATGAGGAGGTAGGAGGTAATTGAACAATCATGGTTTCGTGAGGTAGTAGTTCGCCATCCAGAGAAACATAATGTTCATATCCATTAGATAGAGGTGTGTGGATGTGTATTTAGAATAAAAATCATAACAACATCCTAGTATATTGAAGATACTGTTTTTGTTATAATAAAATGTAATAAAGAGAGTTTAGGGCCTTATAGAAAGAAAATAAAATAAAAGAACTTGAGATAAGGCATTACCTTTAAATTGGGTAACTCAATTTTTTTTGAACCAAAAGGCTTTCTGGAAGTTTCTTCTTCCTATTTTAAGTCTTCTAGGTGTAATATAGTGATGTTGGGAGCTTATTTGGGAATCTTTTGGATAATCCAAGGTGGGCATGAGAGGTGTGCTTAAGCGTTAGAGGTGATGGCTTTTTATACGAGGGAGGAGGGGCTCTTTAGGAATGTTTGAAAATATAACATTATTATAAACTATATTTCGATTTCAAAAGGACCCCAACTCATTAAATACGAATATAAGGTGACTAGGGCTCTACATACTCTCATACAATGGGTTTTATAAAATTTTATGGCATAAAATTAAACTTATGTTTTATCTTTAACCTTTAGTTAACTAATTCAACTTTTACCATGTCCTCTTGTTTATTCATAATATATGGTTAATATATTTACTATAAAATGAAAATATACCAAAAAATGAATCATTAATGACATTAGTAACATCATATGTTTCATTTGGACGAATCATTGATTTTTAGGACTATTGTTTGATTTAATAATATATTGATTGATTTAAAACTCATTTATGTCAATTTATAAACTATTCATATCAAGAATTTAAAGAAATATATAAAAACCTTATTCGTTCAAAAAATCTACATTAATTCAAATATAACAATTTATTCTCATCAACAAAATATTTATATGGCATAAAAGGTTTCAAAATAAGTTTATATTAATATTGATAATCTCATTTATATGAAACATTCCTTAATGGGATAATCACAACATCATCATTGTGTTATAAATAAATTTATTTATATGATTTCTAAAAATTATATATAAAATATCTTGATGAATTAAATATTTTAACATTTATAATTACTATTTATAGATGAAAATATCACATATATAACCCATTTAAAAAAATTAACTAAGAGATATATGTTTATGTTAATTTTTCCATAACATTAAATTAATTTTTATAAAGTGTCTTTTTCACCTACAAGTGGCTCATTGGTGTCCAATAATCAACCCAAGGATTTCCATGGTTGTACATGTATCAAGCAATACTATTGGGACACATTTTAGGGTAATTTAATATTATTATTATATTATTATTTTATCCTTATTTGCGAAATTTACCCTTTAACCATAGAAAATAAAATATTTACTGAAGTTACTATTCATAATTTCTAAAAATAAAAGTTACAAATATACACAATTTGGACCACCTGATTAAAAATATGGAATAAATTTTTTCAAATTCAAATCAAAGAATTTGTATAAACTAATTTGAAATTAATTTCCACTGTCAAAACTAAAAAGCGTGTTTTTATGAAATAATAACTATCAAAATATTGACACTTGTTTATGTTCAATTTCAAATTGAAATTACAGAAAACATAAAAAATCGTATTAAATTGTAACAATATAATCTAATTAAACATTAAAATAAACTAAAAGGATAATATAATCATATAAATACATTAGATTAAAATGCAGTTTTGAATTAAAATGTAGAGTTTTTCACTGTTTATTAAAAATGAACATTATCAGAAAAATAAAAAAAATTATCTGAAGTAAATTTTTATATATTAGTTCTAAAAAAGAATATTATTTTTTCCAAATAGAAAATATAAATGTGATATATTTTTTAAAAAAATGGTTCTCCGTCAAAAAGAGATAAATAAACCTTTTAAAGAATATTAGAGTATTTATTCTTAAAATTAGATTCATTCACATTTTATGACTCTAACCTTAATTGGATAAATGTAAAAACATTTAAAAAACATGTATAGTCATGTTGTAGTTAGTTTTGTTCATTCCCTCCAATACAATGACTAGGCATAAACTACTATTTAAAAAATATTATATTATTATTTTTTCAATATGCCTCTGCATTGTGTGAAACATGAGATATCAGAGAATCCCATTGTTGTGTGTCGTGTATGATATCAATCATAGCATCCCATTTATAGTAAAATTAATATTTAATTCAAAAAAATTATGAAATATGAAAATATAATATTCTTTATTTACTTAGGATGTTACATTATTTATATTAAAAATCATTAAGTTATCAAAAATATTATCTTGATTTATGTTTCATATTACCAAAAATTATAATATATGTTTATCGAATCTAAATTAGAAACTATAATGTAGTGAAAAATTAATAAAAATTAATTATAACAATCATTATATTGAAAATAAAGTAAAATATTCAGATTTCTAGTGTCTTGATACATATCCCATTATTACACAAGAAAAATACCTAAGAATAATTTGCGAGATGTAGATACATTCATGTTGTGGTTCAACGTACATGGTTTGGGTCATGATCTCGATGATCTTGAATTCCTCCTACAACCAGTTTCCCTCTAGATTACATTTTTGGATCTGAGTTTTGTAGTGGTCAAGGGAAAATACTAGTGATTTTAGACAAAATTGAATCACATATATGTGCGCCTCATAGGTTTTGATCTTACATGTTATGTCCATCACATCCTTTGGGGTTTCAATTGGATTTCTCAATATCCAATATTTTTTTAATAATATGATCATTGTTCAAAGATAATGTAATCATTAATTATGATTCCTAATGTAAATGGGAATATGATAAGATATAATTAATATAAATAAATGAATTTGTTTTTGATAAAAATATCAGTTAGTAATAAATTTAATTCAACCACAGAGAGAATTTTATTTATAAATGTCTGGGGAATTAAAATCATCCCCACATTGAATTTTTTTAACTCTAACTATTAATTTCAATCACTAAAAAATGGGGTTAACTCTCTTTCATCACCTCCCTAATTTCCCACATCTCTCCACAAAACATGTGGTCTCTCCATAATATATTGACTTGCGAATTTTCATATTTCAAATGACATTTTGTCTGTGATTATGATCTTTATAGACATCTCCCCATTTGAAAGATCATTGTCCAATATTACACACTCTGTATTCATTATATTCTAGGGGTCTGGTATGTGCTTCTTCAAGAGTAATATGTGGAACACATCATGTAATTTAGATATGTTAGGTTTTATTTCTAGTCAATAGGTCACATATATATTATATCAGGTATCTCAATGGGAATTATTTATCGTTGATCCAACATTCCCCTATTCCCAAATCTAATGATGTTATTTTATGGTGATTTTTATGTGAATTCCATTTCTATAACCTAAAACTCTAGGTCTCATTGATGAGTTTCAACATATTTATTTTATTGGATCTATTCATGCTGGATGTGAATCTAAATGGTCTTGAACATTTCAACAATTTTCTTAAAAAATTCAGGACCAAGAAATTGGGGTTTACCAACATCATCCTTATAACATCTGAACCTAACTAACCACTAAGACGATGGCCAAACCAGTCACTACATGACCTCAAGAGTGCCTCCCTGTACGCCAGAGGCTACCGACTAGCAACAAAGGTGTATGGATAGTTAGTAGGGATACTATACCCTCTTATCAAAGTTGTACAACCGTATAATAGAGTAAATAACAATCAACAATGGAAGCAATAAATAGAAAAAATAAAGATGCAGAAAGAATATTTCATTTTACTAAACAAATGTGTCCAATTTTGTTTTATACAATAGATAAATACATGACATGGCATTGATACATTACCGAAATATGTAAAAAATTACAACATGGTTCTCAATAAAATAAAATATAATACTCTGGTATTTAGTGATCTAATATCCCAAAGGCGATATCCACGAGCATCCTGAGCTACAACTCAGTCCTTTACTCCTAACTCTCGGGTAGAAGAAAACAACACCAAGCAAGTTATGAGGCCCTATGAACAATAAAGGTCTGCTCGAGTTCCCCGGTTTAAGGGAATATAGAGTAGGGTGAGAGATATAAATCTATGTAGTCCAATACCACTGGTGTCTAACCCAATTCTGAAAGTGTAAAATTAATTAGTCAGGGTGTATTCAGGCATAAAACAAAGTAAGTAGTACAATATAACTAGATACCCAATTACCTAATTCGTACCTTAGTTGGTGTCTATAAATGTAATCAGTTCATTAATTGAGTACTATCGATTTATTCATAAGTAACTTGTGAATAAGTCACCTACAGAGTCTGTGGAGTTTCCTCCAAGGAAAATGGGGCTATGTAATGACTGGGCCTGATAAGCTTAATCCACGGAACTAACATGTCAAAGCTTGACCCATAGAGTGAATCCAAGGCATCCAATGATGGTATTTAGTAATAGGGTCTCAAGATAACAACCAAGGAAACAACCTCGTGATTGTAAAGGAGTTATGGATCCATGATGTAATAAAGAAACCAAACAAAGATATCCAGTGAGGGAGTACTAGGGTAAAAATCAAGGTAATGTAGACTCACGGAAAGCTAACGTAGTAGTATCTGAGTTTAGCTAATGGGTAAATTTTAATCCAAGGAGTGTAATCCAAGTCATTCTACAATAAAGAACCTAGTGAGTCCAAGGAGTGAATCTAAGGAAAAAATGGGCCATGCAAGGACTTAATCCAAGGCACCTACTTTTCAAATCCATATCCAAGGAGTGTATCCAAGGCATCTTGTAGTACTACATGGGGGACCCAAGGGAAATATACCTGACATCCAATGAGAATTCAAGGTACAAGATTTAGGTTGATCTGAACCATAACAACCCGTCCTTGAATTCAGAATGGGGTGCATAAGTGCTCATGGTATTCTCCAATCAGAAACCAAGACAAGATCGAGTCTAACCATTCCTATTTAGTAAATAGGTCATATGATGATTCATCTAGTTCAAGTCTTATCTTCCGTTAGTGTGGACAGATCATGTAGAGTAGAAACAATTATTTATTTGGTCATACCTTTACTTCCATTAATGTGGAAAGGTCATGTATCCTTGAAAAAATTTATTTATTGGTTCAAGCATTTTCTTTCATTAGTCTTGAAAGGCCATGTAGCATTGAAAAAATTCAGTAAAAACCATTAATTCATTTTCCATGGTCAGGTTCTACACCGTTTCCTTCCCCTACCAAGGTTAGGGGTTCCATGGATATGGAACAAATCGTTGTCTTGTGAACCCTAGTCTACCCATGGAATTCCTAATTGGGAATCCTGGTATCACCCAAGGTATGAGAACTAAAATCCTATGAGTCCATCATGGAATTTCTACTCGGGAACCCATGTGTCACCAAAGGTGTTATTAGTTTTCAAAACATGTGAAAACACCTTGGTAACTCATTTTAGAGTAAATCATTAAGCATTAACCACTCATTTTACATAACACATTCCATTTATCAAAAACATGTTAATTTCATTTATAGGGATGCATGTATCCATAAAAATGTAAATTACCTACCTGGGTAATTACAATCTAAAACTGGACCAAATAGTTAGATGGTGCTACAACCCATTAATCATTTTAAAAATGGAATCTTAGTGTCCCTAATATCTTTTGGGACATGTCATAATCATTTTTTATCTCAACATAACTTCAATTAATAATAATTATAAACACTTCAAGTCAAGAAATCAAGGTGAAACCATTAATTTTTATCTTGATGGAATCGCACTCCCATTGGCGGGGTTTTGTTATAAAAACATGATACTATCTATCAACAAATCATTTATCATCTTAGAATTAAAAAAAGAATGATAAATTCACATTTAAGAGGGATTGATCATAATACTTCATTTTATGATATTATTTATAAAAAAAGTTCAGTAATAAAATTCATTATATCATTTATAATGTTTAAGGACATGGAAAGGGATACTACCATCAGGTAGAACCATGTAGTATACTCAACACATGAAGAATTATAAATTAAAGTAGCTGATGAACTCCTACTGAGAATACACACATCCACACACATGTAGGGACAAATAAATTTCATAATTCAAGAGGAGAAAAACAAAGGTGAAGGCATAAACTATACCCAGAAACGGTTTTGGATGACTGAAACTACCAGAACCGCCTCACCTTCTGCGGCAGTTGCCAAAACTCGAATCTGAAGGCCCTTAGAGACCATCCACATAACCTAATAACTGAAGAAAACCAGAAAAACATTAACCCCAAAACCCATGGTTCGGCTTCACCTCACCAGGTTCCTATTAGGATGAAGAGATTCTATGAAAGGGAGAAAAAGTGATAGGATACTCGTACCTAGGTGATTCGGACAAAGAATCAGATGAAATTTTGGGCATAGGTCGATCTGAGAAGAGTCCGTAGGGAGGAGGGATTGCGTGCATGGCTCAAAGGGTATCCCCTTGTTGCCTTTCTATTCGAGGGAGTGAGGGTGAGGGTTGAGTGAATTATGTTTTAATTTAATTTAATTAAATTAAATTTAATTAAAATAACTAATAATTTAAAAAATTGGCATCGCAGACGGTTTATCCTGTAAGGTTTTCCAAACTATGCGCAACTTTTGTAATGTATTCTACCTCCAAGACATGACTTGCATAGTCTAGGTGCACAGTTTTGGAAACCATGCATAGCCCGTGCGCTAAGTCATTACCCCATTCCAAATAGGGCCTCACAGTTAATATTGTGGGGCACACTATTTAGAAGACTATGTGCAAACTGTGTGCCCTCTACATTCATTTAAAATTTGATTTTTTTTGCGTGCACCACTCCCAAAACATCTCTATCCACTCATAAAAATTCATGGGCCTTATCCTATTCCAAAAGACATCACATAGTAGCGATCCAACTCATGGAATTATTTTCGGAATATTGTTTTTAAAAACAACTAGTTTAGTAAATGAAAAAGTTCCAAAACATTTGTATTCTAGTCTGGTTCGAAACACGAAATTCTACAATCTACCCCCTTAAAACCTCTCTTCCTCGAAAATATTTTAGGAACAACATAAACACCACCAGATTGATAGTGTTCATTAAGTTTTTTTCAAAATGTTTTCATTATGTTACCAACTACCTATGAAACCTAATCATTTCATAAACACTCTGCCCTTCAACATTCCTGACCCGAGCCAATACTCAATGTTCAACATAGAAACAGAAACGAAGCTTACATGATACCATTTAGATAGAGAAACAAACTTGTCAATGTCTCGATAACAATAGTCCAATGGTGATTCCCACCATATGTATTTTCTAAAGGAAGAGGGAAATTCCAAGCCACGGTACCTCCATGGTAAGAATTTTTTTGCAAGGCACAACTCTCTGTGTTATTATGACACTCTTGTAATTATATCATAAAAATGAAACCGTCGAATTTTGATCAACCAAACAGAACTATTTGAGTATGTTATCTCAGAATTCACTGCCAACGTCGATACCACATATTCCCTCACCTAGAAATGTGATTTAAAATGACCCCTTACAACCATAATCATCAAACTGAATAAAAGCGAATGAGTCGGGCCAAATGGCTAATGTATCTCATAGAATCTAGCATAGGTAGGTGGAGAAATTCAAATCAAACTGAATAAGTCCATGAGTCCGAACAAGGAATTCCTATTTGGGAACCCATTAATCACTCCAGGCATACCTATCCTAGAATATAACCATGCGTAGTGTGAAAAACTGACAAAAATCATTCAGCAAGTTCAATGACTTTTAATGATTTAGCGCGGAGTAAGGCCAACACTCTATTAGTGCATCGAGTATGATGTCAAGATATGGGACATTCTCATCTATTATGAAGATTACACTAAGAGGAATTAAGACTGGGTTTCTAGTTACACACCCTGAAACTGGATGGTAAATCAGTCGAATCAGATCAAAGTCATGAAACCAAAAAATCAACGACACTAATTAAGACATGAAAGATTCAACAATATTCAGGAATCTCAACCATTTCCCAATGGTCCCCTTATGTTTTTTCCTTCTACATGTAAGTGCATATTTAATAGGTTCATGACAACCCTGCCCACCTTAAGAGTGTCATAGCCATAGAAGTAAGGGGAACTAACCACTCATAAGCATACTTGAGTATAACAATGAGTCTAGCGTGTCAAAACACCCGAGTCTTTCGAAAAACATACCATGTATTGGAATGAAACTGATTATTTAAAGCTTAGACCACTCTACTTGGATATTACCAACGATTGTACTCAATAGTAAAAGAATATTTCTTTTGGATTCATATTTCCTTATACCACCAACATCCTGGATGATTCCAGACCACTTCATCCATTACTATGAAGAATAATGGGTGAAATGACCTTCAATGTGGTCGAACATGACCAAGGCACATCTAAAGAGCTGCAAAATAGAATTACTCAATGTAAATTCAATAAAAAGGAAAAGAAACACAAGACCACCCATCTTCACAAGGGTGTCACTGCAAAAATGGAAGTCCTACCAGGGACAATGACACCCGAAGGAATGAAATATGTGAGAAAGGATACAACACTATCAAGGAATTTATGTTATAAGGGAGCTACCTACAAAAGGTTGTCCCTTTAAGAAGATAATGATTCAAACCTGACACCGGGTCACACCAAAAATAGTCACTAGTCTTACAACTAATCATAAAGATATTTCTATTGAAAAAAATGCATATGGAAATTACTCATTCTTCTGTTCCAAGGAAACTCAAGAGAAGTCCAATCTACCCTTACTCGTAGGTTTTAAATAGTGGACACAACTATAGGTTCTACTTCCAATACTCTTATGTATTATCACTATTAATCTTTAATCATCACAATATTTAATCATAACATCAATGTATTATTTTCAAAATAGCACAAGGCACTTGATTTTAACAAACTCTCCAAGGGATAAATATGTATGTTTTATAAAACTTTCTTTTTTAAACATTTCACATTAATTGACATCCCGTTATTTTTAGGAAACATATCTAAATAAATTAATTCTATAAGGATAAGACGACTTACAAGGGTCCCATTTTAACCATCCTATGTTCTCTAAAAATCAACCTAATAGAAAACACACAAATTATAAAAAAATTAAACACCTAAAATGGTCATCTCATAAAAACATTCCCCAACTGACCTTCTTGGGTAAAATTGAATTTTGAAATATTGTAATTTGATTTCAGATCAAATTCAAACCACTTTTAGATTTATAAGAATTTCATGAGGCACCCATACACATTATAGTTCTTCATTTGGATCCCTTTATTCAAAACAACCTTACATTTGAAATTGAATTTAGCAGTCTTTTTACAATGGTTTAATTACACTGGTTACCTTTTCCTAGCTATAAGGAACCCATACACCATACAAGTGAAACCAGGCTCCCATTATTACTTTAACTATTAAACATCTCCCATGAAACCATTTACATATATCAAGTAACCTATCATGTCCTTCCACTATAAAGAGATAACACA
The DNA here is from genome assembly GCA_963277665.1 of Viscum album. Classification (NCBI taxonomy): domain Eukaryota; kingdom Viridiplantae; phylum Streptophyta; class Magnoliopsida; order Santalales; family Viscaceae; genus Viscum; species Viscum album. The sequence goes on from OY728145.1 coordinate 1,648,394,556, forward strand.
GAGTAACAAGATAAAATCACAGAAGCAAGGAAACAAAATCACAGGAGCATGCTATAATGAGAAATATGCATAGAAGACATACTAATGTGTTACCTAAACAGGTATAAATATAAGCATGTCATATTTATAAGGAATCAAATAATACTTAGAAGGAAACATTCTAATGAAACTACTTGACATAGCATATATAGAAGGAATGTGAATTACTAAGTACCTAATATGATGCATGTAAGTTCCATCCTTTCTATAACAGACCAATTGTAATTTTCATTATTCCACAAATCATAAGCTGTAGATAATACACCAATCACCATATGTTAAATCATATGATTTTGAATAGTGAACAACATAAAATTAATCCCCGCATTAACCAATTAGTTATTTCCCATACATTGGGTGATCACTCCCAGGCATAACTATTACCCAAGCATAGGCACTTTCCTAGTATCCTGTATACTAACCCAAAATAGAATGAAAACAGTAATAACCTCCTCTAATACTACTTTGTAAAATCATGACCCAACTCACCACTAAGACAGTGACTGGACCTGTCGCCCCATGACCTCAGGCACGACTCTCCATATGACAGAGGCTTCTGAATAGCAGCAAGGGTGTAAGGATAGTCTGTGGGGAGACTACACCCTCTTATCATAGATGCATAGATGTATAACAGATTAAATAACAATCAAAATCAAATGAAGTAAAAGGAAAAAATAATGCAGTTGAAAGCATAATTCATATCACTGATCAAAATTGGCCAATTCTAGTTTATACAACAGATTAATTTATTACATGACACTAATAAATTATGGAAAATAGTAAATAGTAAAACATGTTTTTCAATAGAATAAAATAAAATACTTCTGTAAAGAAATATCTAAAATCTGAAAGGTGATATCCACGAGCATCGTTAGTTCTAGCTCAGTCCTTTGCTTCTAACTCTTGGCTACAGGAAAAAAACGACAAGCATGTTCTAAGGCCCTATAAATAATAATAGTTTACTTGGGTACCCCAGTGCAATGTCATCCCAAGTATGTTTTTTTATTAGGTCGGCACCACCGATGTCTAACCCAATCCCGATAGTGTAATATTAATTAGTAAGGGTGTAAGCATGCATATACAAAGCAAGATATTCAATATAACTATATACCCAAGTACCTGTATCATCCCTATGCTGGTGTCTGGACATGTAATCTATTCATTAATTGAGTAGTACCAAATTTATTTATACATCACATGTGTATAAGTCACCTACCGAGTCCATGTAGTTTCCTCCATTTTAAAATGGGGAAAAGAAATGACCGGGCCCGATGGGATTAAATCCTGGCACACAATTGTCAATGTTGGACCCTAGGAGTGTATCCAAGGTATCATGTGATGGTATTCAGTAATAAGGTATCAATGTAACAACCAAGGAAAAAACATGATGATAGTATAATAGTGAAGTTTCCGAAAGGCAAAAGGCAACCTGACAAATATATCGGGTGAGGGAGATCCAGGGTAAAAACCAAGGTAACATAGACTCAAAGAAATTTATCTTAGTAGTATCAGAGTCTATATAACGTGTAAGAGTGTAGTCCATAGAGTGTAATCAATGAAATTAGAAAATAAGGCATATACTGAGTCTGAGGAGTGCATCTAGGGCAAAATAGTGCTATTCAGGTACTGGGTCCAAGGAATGTATCCAAGGATCCAACTTGTCAATGTTGGATCAATGGACTGTGTGCAAGGAATCCTATAGTACTACATGGGGAACCCAACATAAGTATATCAGGCATCCAAAGATAAGTCAATGAATAAGATCTAGGCATTTCTGAACCTTAGCAAACCATCCTTGAATCCAGAATGTTGTACCTGAGTGTTAATTGTATTCTCTGTTCATAAGCCACAAAAAGCGCTAGTCTAACCATTCCTATTTAGTAAATAGGTCATGTGATGATTCATCTTGTTCATGTCTTATCTTCTATTAATGTGGATAGGTCAACAGTACTGCAGAAAATGTTATTTACATCACCATTTTTACATCCGTTATATATAACCGACGTGAGAATCTTTGAAACGTGGTTTTTTACGTCGGTTATTTAATAACAGACGTAACAAATGCATTGAGTAGCTTTTTAACGTCAGTTATTTTAGTAACCGACGTTACACATTGCACTTGTTCGTTTTTTACATCGGTTATTTTATAACTGATCTAAAAAACCAAAGTGTGGGGGTTTTTTAAGTCGTTTATTTGATAACCGACATAAAAAATGAGATATCTAGGCGTTTTTTACGTCGGTTATTTTATAACCGAAGTAAAAAATGAGTTATCTACGAGTTTTTTTACATCCGTTATAAAATAACCGATCTAAAATACCCAAGAGCGGGGGTGTGTTTTACGTCGGTTTTTAAATAACCGATGTTATAAATTTAAAAAATAGTTTATAACGTCGGTTATATAATAACCGTTGTTATAAAAAATTTAAAAAACTAAATCCCCATGGACTGTCATTTACGTTTTTTTGATCGACAGTCCGTCGGATCGTCTCTCTCACGTGGTAAACTCTAATCGGCTCATCGATCGACCTACGTTAAACTCATTTTGGCGTCATCGTTTATCATCTTTAGTCTCCTTGGATCTATCATCTCAACTCACAACACTCAAGTAAGTATTCCATGAATTTATTTTGTTCGTTTTTTTTTTGGATAGTCTATATTTCTGTTTTGTGATTTTTTTTGTTTAAAGTAGGTTAGATTCTTCAATTTTGAACCCTATTACATATTTTTGAACATCGTTGGCACCAGACATCCGTTTTTATCTTGAGTGTCTTTTTTTTGTATTTCTTTATAAAACAAATTATGATATATTACCTTGCATTTAATGACTCAAAATCCTCCTATGATGGAATCATATTTGGGGTTATTTATTGAAGTACAATGGTGCGATTAAGGAAAGATTTGGAATATTTCTTGATTTGACCGGTTTGAATTTCATTATCAAAAAGAAATTTGAGGTATGATTGATTCATCCATTCCTTTTATCCTATATTTCATTTAACGCTCAGGTTCATCTAACAATTTTGTAGTTGGATAACCAATAATGTTTATGTGATTAGAGAATTAAAATAAATTATCATCATATATAGTAAATCATCCTTGTTGAGTGTCTTATCATAGAATAGGAATCAATCATCCATATTGAAGATGCCATTTTTTTAGAAAACAAAAACCATTAATGTAAACCATTTATCATTCATTAATTGAACTAAAATAAATATTTAAACATGAGTTATAATGGAACATAATAAAATAAATATTTATCATTCACCCTCATAGAGTCTAATAAATTTTTGATAAACCATTTGTTTTCTTTAATGGAAACAAATTCACTTTTACCCACTTTGTATTTTTAGAAGACACTAAACTCCCTTATAATTTCACCCTTTTGGGAAGTATTAAACATCATTATATCCCTTTAAAAAATCTAAATGTCATAGAAACATCATGCATCCATTTTGTCTTATAGGACTCTACTATAGATAAGTATAACATTTTTTATATTATTAGTTATGATAAACTCTATCATAACATCATTAATATATGTTTATAAAAATGGGAATATCACAATTCTCATGATTTTAGTTGATAATAATGATAATGTTTTTTATTAATGATAATATAGACATGGGTAATTTTACAAAAAGAATGTGAACATGAATAATGACTGTTACTTATATGTATTTCACAAGATTTTTTGATTTTATGTCACAAAACTAATTGATGATCGAATACAACAAATAATTGCACCACCAACCAAAGTGAAACCAGTGTATTGTTCTATTTAAGAAATTCAGGATTCAATCAATGAGATTGTGATTTATTTATTTTTTAGAGTTTCTGAATCAAGATACTAGATTCTATTTCAAATGGGTATTTGTTTGTTTTTTGATGTTTCACGATTTTATTTTATGTAGGTTTTTCTTTTTCACGGATTACTTCATAAAGTGGTCTCGGTTCATTGGATTTTGTGTTTCCTTTGACACCATCCCCCCTGAATGACTATGATCTCTCATTGCCAGTTTTTCTTTAATTGTTTTCTCACACACCTTTTGGATTTTATGGTTGATTACAAACATATTTATTCAAATATTTAAGCTGGATTATATGCATTTTTTAAGATTATAATGTTGTTTTATGCCACTTTATTTATTATTCTATCCAATACTAAGACCCTTTCTCGTAAGAAAAATTTCATAAGAAATATGATTGGACTCTTCATCATATTTCATGAAATGTTTTTAATAATGTCACGTTTTTAAAAAAAAAATATGTTATACCAAAGACGTGGAAACGGGTTGTGTCCAGGGGGGATTCCAAGGGGGTGGGTGGGTGTGAGTGGCTGTCCACGGGGGTGGGGGATTTTCCGGAGGGGTGGGGGGCTATCCAGAGGGTTGGGGTGGGGGTGATGTCTAGGAGGGGTGGGGGTGCTGTCTAGAGGGGTGGGGGCTGTCCGGAGGGTTGGGGGGTGTCCAGGAGGGTTGGTTATTTAATAACCGACGTGATGAAAGGCCTGGAAAATGGTTTATCATGTCGGTTATTTAATAACTGACGTGATACACAACCTCCCCCCGTTTATCACGTCGGTTATTTAATAACCGACGTGATAAACCCTCCTCACCCCGGTTTATCATGGTGGTTATATAATAACTGACGTGATAAACCCTCCGCCCCCCCGGTTTATCACGTCGGTTGTTTAATAACCGATGTGATAAACCCTCCGCCCCCAGTTTATCACGTCAATTGTTTAATAACTGACGTGATAACCCCCTAGTTTATCACAGCGGTTCTATGATAACCGACATGATAAACCCCCCGCCCCCCGGTTTATCACGTCGGTTCTTTAATAACCGATGTGATAGACCATTTCCCCATCCTTTTATCACGTCGGTTTTTTAAGAACCGACTTGATAAACCATTTTCCAGGCCATTTATCACGTCAATTGTTAAATAATTGACGTGATAATCCCTTCCCATTTTATTTATCACGTCGGTTCTAAAATAACCGATGTCATAAACATCGTGATTTTAGTTTTTGACGTCGGTTTTTAAATAACCGACGTCAAAAACGTTATTTATAACGTCGCACGTATTAACATCGGCTAGAAACCGATGTAATAAATGAAAAATAACTGACGTAAAAAACGTTTTCTGCACTAGTGCAAGTTGAGTTGAAACCATTATTTATTGGTCCAACCCTTGCCTTCCATTAGTGTAGAAAGGTCAAGTAGCCTTGAAACCATTTAGTTATTGGTTCATTCCATTCCTTCCATTAGTGTGAAAAGGTCTAGTTTCATTTCAACCATTCAGTAAAAACCATTAAGGAATTTTCATTGGTCAAGGTCCACACTGTTACATTCCCTTGACATGATAAGGGTTTCCATGTTCTTGGAACCAATCATTATCTCATGAACCCAGGTCCTCCAATGGAATATTAGAGTACTTATTCTTAAAATTCGATTCATTCACATATTATGACTCTAACTTTAATTGGATAAATGTAAAAACATTTAAAAAACATGTATAATCATGTTGTAGTTAGTTTTTTTCATTCCCTCCAATACAATGACTGGGCATAAACTACTATTTAAAAAATATTATATTATTATTTTTTCAATATTCCTCTGCACTGTGTAAAACATGAGATATCAGAGAAACCCATTGTTGTGTGTCGTGTATGATATCAATCATAGCATCCCATTTATAGTAAAATTAATATTTAATTCAAAAAAATTATGAAATATGAAAATATAATATTCTTTATTTACTTAGGATGTTACATTATTTATATTAAAAATCATTAAATTATCAAAAATATTATCTTAATTGATGTTTCATATTACCAAAAATTATAATATATGTTTATCGAATCCAAATTAAAAACTATAATGTAGTGAAAAATTAATAAAAATTAATTATAACAATCATTATATTGAAAATAAAGTAAAATATTCAGATTTCTAGTGTCTTGATACATATCCCATTATTACACAAGAAAAATCCCTAAGAATACAGTGCGAGATGTAGATACATTCATGTTGTGGTTCGACGTACATGGTTTGGGTCATGATCTCGATGATCTTGAATTCCTCCTACAATCAGTTTCCCTCTAGATTACATTTTTGGATCTCAGTTTTGTAGTGGTCAAGGGAAAATACTAGTGATTTTAGACAAAATGGAATCACATATATGTGCGCCTCATAGGTTATGATCTTACATGTTATTTCCATCACATCCTTTTGGGTTTCAATTGGATTTCTCAATATCCAATATTTTTTTAATAATATGATCATTGTTCAAAGATAATGTAATCATTAATTAAGATTCCTAATGTAAATGGGAATATGATAAGATATAATTAATATAAATAAATGAATTTGTTTTTGATAACCATACCACTTAGTAATAAATTTAATTCAACCATAGAGAGAATTTTATTTAAAAATGTCAGGGGAATTAAAATCATCCCCACATTGAATTTTTTTAACTCTATCTATTAATTTCAATCACTAAAAATGGGGTTAACTCTCTTTCATCACCTCCCTAATTTCCCACGTCTCTCCACAAAACATGTGGTCTCTCCATAATATATTGAATTCCGAATTGTCATATTTCAAATGACATTTTGCCTGTGATTATGATCATTATAGACATCTCCTCATTTGAAAGATCATTGTCCAATAGTACACACTCTGTATTCATTATATTCTAGGGGTCTGGTATGTACTTCTTCAAGAGTAATATTTGGAACACATCATGTAATTTAGATATGTTAGGTTTTATTTATAGTCAATAGGTCACATATATATTATATCAGGTATCTCAATGGGAATGATTTATCGTTGATCCAACATTCCCCTATTCCAAAATCTAATGATGTTATTTTATGGTAATTTTTATGTGAATTCCATTTCTATAACCTAAAACTCTAGGTCTCGTTGATGAGTTTCAACATATTTATTTTATTGGATCTATTTATCCTGGATGTGAATCTAAATGGTCTTGAACATTTCCAAAATTTTCTTAAAAAATCCAGGACCAAGAAATTGGGGTTTACCAACATCATCGTTATAACATCTGAACCTAACTAACCACTAAGACGATGGCCAAACTAGTCACTACATGACCTCAAGAGTGCCTCCCTGTACGCCAGAGGCTGCCGACTAGCAACAAAAGTGTATGGATAGTCAGTAGGGATACTATACCCTCTTATCAAAGTTGTACAATAGTATAATAGAGTAAATAACAATCAACAATGGAAGCAATAAATAGAAAAAATAAAGATGCGGAAAGAATATTTCATTTAACTGAACAAATGTGTCCAATTTTGTTTTATACAATAGATAAATGAATGACATGGAATTGATACATTACCGAAAGATGTAAAAAATTACAACATGGTTCTCAATAAAATACAATATAAGACTGAGGTATTTAGTGATCTAATATCCCAAAGGCGATATCCACGAGCATCCTGAGCTACAACTCATTCCTTTACTCCTAACTCTTGGGTAGAAGAAAACAACACCAAGCAAGTTATGAGGCCCTATGAACAATAAAGGTCTGCTCGAGTTTCCCAGTTCAAGGGAATATAGAGTAGGGTGTGAGATATAAATCTATGTAGTCCAATACCACTGGTGTCTAACCCAATTCCGAAAGTGTAAAATTAATTAGTCAGGGTGTATTCAGGCATAAAAAAAGTAAGTAGTACAATATAACTAGATACCCAATTACCTACATCGTACCTCAGTTGGTGTCTATAAATGTAATCAGTTCATTAATTGAGTACTATCGATTTATTCATAAGTACCATGTGAATAAGTCACCTACAGAGTCTGTGGAGTTTCCTCCAAGGAAAATGGGGCTATGTAATGATTGAGCCTAATAAGCTTAAACCATGGAACTAACATGTCAAAGATTGACCCATGGAGTGAATCCAAGGCATCCAATGATGGTATTTAGTAATAGGGTCTCAAGATAACAACCAAGGAAACAACCTCGTGATTGTAAGGTAGTTATGGTTCCATGATGTAATAAAGAAACCAAACAAAGATATCCAGTGAGGGAGTACCAGGGTAAAAATCAAGGTAATGTAGACTCATGGAAAGCTAACGTAGTAGTATCTGAGTTTAGCTAATGAGTAAATTTTAATCCAAGGAGTGTAATCCAAGTCATTCTACAATAAGGAACCTAGTGAGTCCAAGGAGTGAATCTAAGGAAAAAATGGGCCATGCAAGGACTCCATCCAAGGCACCTACTTTTCAAAGCCGGATCCAAGGAGTGTATCCAAGGCATCTTGTAGTACTACATGGGGGAACCAAGGGAAATATACCTGACATCCAATGATAAATCAAGGTACAAGATTTAGGTTGATCTGAACCATAGCAACCCGTCCTTGAATTCAGAATGGGGTGCGTAAGTGCTCATGGTATTCTCCAATCAGAAACCAAGACAAGCTCGAGTCTAACCATTCCTATTTAGTAAATAGGTCATATGATGATTCATCTAGTTCAAGTATTATCTTCTGTTAGTGTGGATTGATCATGTAGAGTAGAAAAAATTATTTATTTGGTCATACCTTTACTTCCATTAATGTGGAAAGGTCTTGTATCCTTGAAAAAATTTATTTATTGGTTCATGCATTTCCATTCATTAGTTTTGAAAGGCCATGTATCATTGAAAAAATTCTGTAAAAACCATTAATTCATTTTCCATGGTCAAGTTCTACACCGTTTCCTTCCCCTACCAAGGTTAGGGGTGCCATGGATATAGAACAAATCCTTGTCTCGTGAACCCTAGTCTACCCATGGAATTCCTAAATGGGAATCCTGGTATCACCCAACGTATGAGAACTAAAATCCTATGAGTCCATCATGGAATTTCTACTCGGGAACCCATGTGTCACCAAAGGTGTTATTAGTTTTCAAAACATGTGAAAACACCTTGGTAACTCATTTTTAGAGTAAATCATTAAGCATTAACCACTCATTTTACATAACACATTCCATTTATCAAAAACATGTTAATTTCATTTATAGGGATCCATGTATCCATAAAAATGTAAATTACCTACATGGGTAATTACAATCTAAAACTGGAACAAATAGTTAGATGGTGCTACAACCCATTAATCATTTTAAAAATTGAATCCTAGTGTCCCTAATATCTTTTGGGACATGTCATAATCATTTTGTATCTCAACATAACTTCAATTAATAATAATTATAAACACGTCAAGTCAAGAAATCAAGGTCAAACCATTAATTTTTATCTTGATGGAATCGCACTCCCATTGGTGGGGTTTTGTTATAAAAACATGATACTATTTATCAACAAATCATTTATCATCTTAGAATTAAAAAAAAGAATGATAAATTCACATTTAAGAGGGATTGATCATTATACTTCATTTTATGATATTATTTATAAAAAAAAGTTCAGTAATAAAATTCATTATATCATTTATAATGTTTAAGGACATGGAAAGGGATACTACCTTCAGGTAGAACCATGTAGTCTACTCAACACATGAAGAATTATAAATTAAAGTAGATGATCAACTCCTACTGAGAATACACACATCCACATACATGTAGGGACAAATAAATATCATAATTCAAGAGGAGAAAAACAAAGGTGAAGGTATAAAATATACCCATAGATGGTTTTGGATGACTGAAACTACCAGAACCGCCTCACCTTCTGCGGCGGTTGCCAAAACTCGAATATGAAGGCTCTAAGTGACCATACACATAACCTAATAACTGAAGAAAACCAGAAAAAAATTAACCCCAAAACCCATGGTTCGGCTGCACCTCACCAGGTTCCTATTAGGATGAAGAGATTCTAGGAAAGGGAGAAAAAGTGATAGGATACTCGAACCTAGGTGATTCGGATAGAGAATCAGAAGAAATTTTGGGCATAGGTCGATCTGAGAAGAGTCCGTAGGGAGGAGGGATTGCATGCATGGCTCAAAGGGTATCCCCTTGGTGCCTTTCTATTCGAGGGAGAGAGGGTGAGGGTTGAGTGAATTATGTTTTAATTTAATTTAATTAAATTTAATTTAATTAAAATAACTAATAATTTAAAAACTTGGCATCGCAGACGGTTTATCCTGTAAGGTTTTCCAAACTGTGCGCAAATTTTGTAATGTATTCTACCTCCAAGACACGCCTTGCATGGGCTAGGTGCACAGTTTTGGAAACCATGCATAGCCCGTGCACTAAGGCATTACCCCATTCTAAATAGGGCCTCACGGTTAATATTGTGGGCCACACTATTTAGAAGACTATGTGCAAACTGTGTGCCCTCTAAATTCATTTAAAATTTGATTTTTTTGCGTCCATCACTCCCAAAACATCTCTATCCACTCATAAAAATTCATGGGCCTTCTCCTATTCCAAAAGACATCACATAGTAGCGATCCAACTCATGGAATTATTTTTGGAATATTGTTTTTAAAAACAACTAGTTTAGTAAATGAAAAAGTTCAAAAACATTTGTATTCTAGTCTGGTTCGAAACACGAAATTCTACAATCTACCCCCTTAAAACCTCTCTTCCTCGAAAATATTTTAGGAACAATATAAACACCACCAGACTGATAGTGTTCATTAAGTTTTTTTCAAAATGGTTTCATTATGTTACCAACTACCTATGAACCCTAATCATTTCTTAAACACTCTGCCCTTCAACATTCATGACCCAAGCCAATACTCAATGTTCAACATAGAAACAGAAACGAAGCTTACATGATACCATTTAGATAGAGAAACAAACATGTCAATGTCTCGATAACAATAGACCAATGGTGATTCCCACCATATGTATTATCTAAAGGAAGAGGGAAATTCCAAGCCACGGTACCTACATGGTAAGAATTGTTTTGCAAGGCACAACTCTCTGTGTTATTATGACACTCTTGTAATTATATCATAAAAATGAAACCGTCGAATTTTTATCAACCAAACAGAACAGTTTGAGTATATTATCTCAGAATTCACTACCGACCTCGATACCACACATTCCCTCACCTAGAAACGTGATTTAAAATGACCCCATACAGCCATAATCATCAAACTGAATGAAAGAGAATGAGTCGGGCCAAATGGCTAATGTATCTCATAGAATCTAGCATAGGTAGCTGGAGAAATTCAAATCAAAATGAATAAGTCCATGAGTCCGAACAAGGAATTCCTATTTGGGAACCCATTAATAACTCCAGGCATACCAATCATAGAAGATAACCATGTGTGTTGGGAAAAACTGACAAAAATCATTCAACAAGTTCAATGACTTTTAATGATTTAGCGCGGAGTAAGGCCAACACTCTATTAGTTCATAGAGTATGATGTCAAGATAGGGGACATGCTCATCTCTTATGAAGATTACACTAAGAGGAATTAAGACTGGGTTTCCAGTTACACACCCAGAAACTGGATGGTAAATCAGTCGAATTAGATCAAAGTCAAGGAACCAAAAATTAAACGACACTAATTAAGACATGAATGATTCAACAATATTCATGAATCTCAACCATTTCCCAATGGTCCCCTTAAGTTTTTTTCCTTCTACATGTAAGTGCATATTTAATAGGTTCATGACAACACAGCCCACCTTAAGAGTGTCCTAGCCATAGAAGTAAGGGGAACTAACCGCTCATAAGCATACTTGAGTATAACAATGAGTCTAGCGTGTCAAAGCACCCGAGTCTTTCGAAAAACATACCATGTATAGGAATGAAACTGATTATATAACGCTTAGACCACTCTACTTGGATATGACGAACAATAGTACTCAATAGTAATAGAAGATTTCTTTTGGATTCATATTTCCTTATATGACCAATATCCTGGATGATTCTAGACCACTTCATCCATTACTATGACGAATAATGGGTGAAATGACCTTAAAAGTGGTCGAACATGACCAAGGCACATCTAAAGAGCTACAAAATAGCATTACTCCATGTAAATTAAATAAAAAGGAAAAGAAACACATGACCACCCATCTTCACAAGGGTGTCACTGAAAAAATGGAAGTCCTACCAGGGACAATGACACCCTAAGGCACGAAATATGTGAGAAAGGATACAGCACTATCAAGGCATTTATGTTATAAGGGAGCTACCTACAAAAGGCTGTCCCTTTAAGAAGATAATGATTCAAACCTGACACCGGGTCACACCAAAAATAGTCAGTAGTCTTAAAACTGATCATAAAGATATTTCTATTGAAAAAAATGCATATGGAAATTAATTCAACTTCCGTTCCAAGGAAACTCAAGAGAAGTCCAATCTACCCTTACTCGTAGGTTTTAAATAGTGGACACAACTATAGGTTCTACATCCAATACTCTTATATATTATCACTGTTAATCTTTAATCATCACAATATTTAATCATAACATCAAGGTATTATTTTCATAATAACACAAGGCACTTGATTTTAACAAACTCTCCAAGGGAGAAATATATATGTTTTATAAAACTTTCTTTTTAAAACATTTTACATTAATTGACATCCCGTTATTTTTAGGAAACATATCTAAATATATTAATTCTATAAGGATAAGACGACTTACAAGGGTCCCATTTTAACCATCCTATGTTCTCTAAAAATCAACCTAATAGAAAACACACAAATTATAAAAAAATTAACCACCTAAAATGGTCATCTAATAAAAACATTCCCCAACTGACCTTCGTGGGTAAAATTGAATTTTGAAATATTGAAATTTGATTTCAGATCAAATTCAAACCACTTTTATATTTATATGAATTTCACGAGGCACCCATACACATTATAGTTCTTCATTTGGATCCCTTTATTCAAAACAACCTTACATTTGAAATTGAATTAAGCAGTCTTTTTACAATGGTTTAATTACACTGGTTACCTTTTTCTAGCTATAAGGAACCCATACACAATACAAGTGAAACTGGGCTCCCATTATAACTTTAACCATTAAACATCTCCCATGAAACCATTTACATATATGAAGTAACCTATCATGTCCTTCCACTATAAAGAGATAACACAGAGCAACAAGATAAAATCACAAAAGCATGGAAACAAAATCACAGGAGCATGCTATAATGAGCAATATGCATAGAATACATACTATTGTGTTACCTAAACAGGTATAAATATAAGCATGTCATATTTATAAGGAATAAAATAATACATAGAAGGAAACATTCTAATGAAACTACTTGACATGGCATATATAGATGGAATGTGAATTACTAAGTTCCTAATATGAGGCATGTATGTTCCATCCTTTCTATAACAGACCAATTGTAATTTTCATTATTCCATAAAGCATAAGCTCCAGATAATACACCAATCACCATATGTTAAATCATATGATTTTGAATAGTGAACAACATAAAATTAATCCCCGCATTAACCAATTAGTTATTTCCCATACATTGGGTGATCACACCCAGACATAGCTATTACCCAAGCATAGGCACTTTCCTAGTATCCTGTATACTAACCCAACATAGAATGAAAACAGTAATAACCTCCTCTAATACTACTTTGTAAAATCAAGACCCAACTCACCACTAAGACAGTGACTGGACCTGTGGCCCCATGACCTCAGGCACACCTCTCCATATGACAGAGGCTTCTGACTAGCAGCAAGGGTGTAAGGATAGTCTGTGGGGAGACTACACCCTCTTATCATAGTTGCATATATGTATAACAGATTAAATAACAATCAACATCCGATGAAGTAAAAGGAAAAAATAATGAAGTTAAAAGCATAATTCATATCACTGATCAAAATTGGCCAATTCAAGTTTATACAACAGATTAATTTATTTCATGACAGTAATACATTATGGAAAATAGTAAATAGTACAACATGTTTTTCAATAGAATAAAATAAAATACTCCTGTAATGAAATATCTAAAATCTGAAAGGAGATATCCATGAGCATCTTTAGTTCTAGCTCAGTCCTTTGCTTCTAACTCTTGGCTACAGGAAAACAACGACAAGAATGGTCCAAGGCCCTATAAATAATAATAGTTTACTTGGGTACCCCAGTGCAATGGAATCCCAAATATGTTTTTTTAGTAGGTCGGCACCACTGATGTCTAACCCAATCCCGATGGTGTAATATTAACTAGTAAGGGTGTAAGCATGCATATACAAAGCAATAAATTCAATATAACTATATACCCAAGTACCTGTATCATCCCTATGATGGTGTCTGGACATGTAATCTATTCATTAATCGAGTAGTACCAAATTTATTTATACATTACATGTGTATAAGTCACCTACCGAGTCCATGTAGTTTCCTCCATGTTAAAATGGGGCAAAGAAATGACCGTGCCCGATGGGCTTAAATCCTGGCACACAATTGTCAATGTTGGACCCTAGGAGTGTATCCAAGGAATCATGTGATGGTATTCAGTAATAAGGTATCAATGTAACAACCAAGGAAACAACATGATGAGATTATAACAGTGATGTTTCCGAAAGGCAAAAGGCAACCTGACAAATATATCGGGTGAGGGAGTTCCAGGGTAAAAACCAAGGTAACATAGACTCAAAGAAATTTATCTTAGTAGTATCAGAGTCTATATAATGCGTAAGAGTGTAGTACATAGAGTGTAATAAATGAAATTAGACAATAAGGCATCTACCGAGTCTGAGGAGTGCATCTAGGGTAAAATAGTGCTATTCAGGTACTGGGTCCAAGTTATGTATCCAAGGATCCAACTTGTCAATGTTGGATCAATGGACTGTGTGCAAGGAATCTTATAGTACTACATGGGGAACCCAAAAGAAGTATATTGGGCATCGAAAGATAAGTCAATGAATAAGATCTAGGCATTTCTGAACCGTAGCAAACCATCCTTGAATCCAGAAAGTTGTACCTGAGTGTTAATAGTATTCTCTGTTCATAAGCCACAAAAAGCGCTAGTCTAACCATTCCTATTTAGTAAATAGGTTAAGTGATGATTCATCTTGTTCATCTCTTATATTCTATTAATGTGGATAGGTCAACAGTAGTGTAGAAAATGTTATTTACATCACCATTTTTACATCGGTTATATATAACCGACGTGAGAATCTGTGAAACATGGTTTTTTACGTCGGTTATTTAATAACAGACATAAAAAATGCGTTGAGTAGCTTTTTAACGTCGGTTATTTTAATAACCGACGTTACACATTGCACTTGTTCGGTTTTTACGTCGGTTATTTTATAACCGATGTAAAAAACCAAAGTGTGGGGGTTTTTTAAGTCATTTATTTGATAACCGACGTAAAAAAAGAGATGTCTAGGCTTTTTTTACGTCGGTTATTTTATAACTGACATAAAAAATGAGTTATCTACGGGTTTTTTACGTCCGTTATAAAATAACCGACGTAAAATACCCAAGAGCGGGGGCGTTTTTTACGTCGGTTTTCAAATAACCGACGTTATAAATTTAAAAAATAGTTTATAACGTCGGTTATATAATAACCGTTGTTATAAAACATTTAAAAAACTAAATCCCCATAGACTGTCATTTACGTTTTTTCGATTGACAGTCCGTCGGCTCATCTCTCTCGCGTGGTAAACCCTAATCGGCTCATCGATCGACCTACGTTAAACTCATTTTGGCGTCATCGTTTATCATATTTAGTCTCCTTGGATCTATCATCTCAACTCACAACACTCACGTAAGTATTCCATGAATTTATTTTGTTCGTTTTTTTCGGATAGTCTGTATTTCTGTTTTGTGATTTTTTTTAAACTTGGTTAAATTCTTCCATTTTGAACCCTATTACATATTTTTGAATATCATTGGCACCAGACATTCATTTTTATCTTGAGTGTCTTTTTTTGTATTTCTTTATAAAACAAATTTTGATATATTACATTGCATTTAATGACTCAAAATACTCCTATGATGGAATCATATTTGGGGTTATTTATTGAAGGACTATGGTGCGATTAAGTAAAGATTTGGAATATTTCCTGATTTGACCGGTTTGAATTTCATTATCAAAAAGAAATTTGAGGTATGGTTGATTCATCCATTCCTTTTATCCTATATTTCATTTAACGCTCAGGTTATTCTAAAAATTTTGTAGTTAGATAACCAATAATGTTTATGTGATTAGAGAATTAAAAGAAATTATCATCATATATCGTGAATCATCCTTGTTGAGTGTCTTATCATAGAATAGGAATCAATCATCCATATTGAAGATGTCATTTTTTTAGAAAACAAAAACCATTAATGTAAACCATTTATCATTCATTAATTGAACTAAAATAAATATTTACACATGAGTTATAATCACTACTAGAAAAACAGGTATTTGCGACGGGATCCCGTCGCAAATAGCCATTTGCGACGGGGTCCCGTCGCAAATAGCCCGTTGCTGAAAACGCCGTCGCAACTACACTTATTTGCGACGGGCCCGTCGCTAAAGCCTTTTTTTGCGACAGACATTCTCCCCGTCGCAAATAGTATTCCGTATTTTTGTAAAAAACTTGTAAAATAGTTTTTGCGACGGGACCCGTCGCAAATACCTTTTGCGACGGGACCCATCGCAATTCGCTTTTGCGACGGTTCCGTCGCAAAAACTATATTTTTTTAAAAAAAATTAATAATACTAGTATTTGCGACGTGAATAGTATCCCGTCGCAAATACTATTTTTTTAAAAAAAATAAAAAACTATTAATAATACTAGTATTTGCGACGGGCATAGTATCCCGTCGCAAATACTATAAAAAAATTATTAATAAATTATTTTAATTAATATAATAATAGAATTATAATTTACAAATGAAAATAATAAATTATTTTAATTACTATAATAATAGTAGAATTATAATTCAAAAATAAAAAATAATAGAATATTAATAAATGATTTAATTAATATAATAATATTACAATTATAATTCATAAATAAAAAAAATATTAATAAGTTATTTTAATTAATATAAAAATAATAGAATTATTTTACATTCAAATATTAAAATAAGTCAAGTATTACAAAAAAAATAATTAAATTATAATATTATAAAATTTTAATATATATATAAAATTTTAATATATATATATAATTTAATATTATAAAATATAAATAATATTATTATTCATATTAATATTGTTATTTAAAAATATAATATTATTAATATTTTATAATGAGACAGAAACTACGAATAGAAAAAAAAAATATTTTGATTTCACAAATTTTATAACAGAAATACAAACTCTAATCTGAAGGAGGGGGGGGGAGGGGGGAGGTGGGGGATCTGCAGATGGTGGTGGAGGAAAATCCATGAGTGAGTCGGCGCATGTACTCCATCTGCTCCGGATGCTGCTGCTGCCACCGACTCGCCTGCTCCTCGTACAGCTGCTGCTGGCGTCGACGCTCCTCCTCATGCTGCTGACGCATCTGCTCCTGCTCCTGTCGGAGACTCTCTATCTGTGCAGTCTGAGATCGCAACTGATCCTCATACTGTGTAGAAGAATATGCACGAGCTCCTCTCGAGCTAGACGCCGACATCGCAACACTGCCATAATAATCTCCGGGAGTCAGTCGAGAGCCGATACCAACTACCCGGCCCTTCTCGAAGGCATACGGGGTGGCCTGCATCCATGCCGCCTCATCAAACTGACGGGCAGTGGTCTGATCTGATGACTCGGTCTGACTCTCAGGCCGGGCCTGTGCCGCTGCGGCCTCACATGACTCCTATAGTTGCAATTTAAAATTAAAATTGTGAATATATTATATGCAGTTAATTTTTAAACTTGAAAACAAATAATACTGACCACGATGTGATGCTGACGATCACCTCTGAGCTCCCCAGTAGCAGGATCACTATACATCCTCCGATATACATCGTACTCTGTAATATCGGGGTGCTCGACAGACTATAAGAATAAAAAATAAACTGTTAATATTTATAGTTATATAAAATATTTATAAATAATGTACGTACCAGATGCTGTCTATGAGTACTGAAAGAACGACTCCCAACTCGATGAGTCACCTCTTGTCTCCCCCGATTCTGCCTCCCCACCGATGATCTCCTCTGAAAGGCACCACTCAACCAGTGCGCACATAATCCATCCCATACATGGGATGAAATATACTCTGGTCGGTGTGCTCTACATGACTCCTCAAAATCTGACACTCCTGCTTTCTTCATCGCAGCTTTTCTTAAATTGTGCAAAAACTGACGAAGGCGATCACGCATGGCCACCTCCCATGCATCGTGGATGGCGTCACGCATGGTATCCTCGATCAGATACCATAAACCCTACAAATAAATCAAAATATCAAGTTAGAAATGAAATAATTTTCAAAAAAAAAATTATTTATTTACGTACGTACCAACCAATTGCCGAACATGGACTGCTGCACATCAATGGGAATCTGCTCCCATGTGGTCCACGACTGAGAGAAATAGTTGCGCAAAATAGCGCTGCCCTGTCCGACTGCTATATGCGGAAAACTGAAAAAATAATAAACATTTATTATGTGAATAAATTAATGAAATCTTAGTCAAATCCACAGGTTATCACACAGGTTATCACACCTCCGTGTGCGTGGATCAAACCCAAGACATGGACGTCGCTCGGGGACGAGGTCAGGAATCATCAATCGTGCAAGACCGCGCCCCCTCCGCGTACTCCCTGGAGCGCCTGAAGGCTGAGAGTCATCTGTCAGCAACTCACCCGCATCAAAAGTCAGGTCAGCATCCGCCAACGCACGAAATGTGGCGTCGTCCATCTGAAACAGAAAATGTTAATGTTAGCAAATAATTGATAATTACTATTATATAAACATATATACATATTATGATTGTATATAAATACCATTAAATGCTATCAGTGTTCATCTTCATCATCATCTTCATATATGTCAATGTCATCTTTATATTCCTCCTCAACATCATCGATAGCCATTCGAGTTACAGTTGCTTCATCTCTTACCGTTTAAAATTCATATGTGACATCATTAACATCATCGTCATCACCGACTCTTAAATGTGGGGTGTCGTCATCGATACTCATGTCTCTTTGTAAAAAAGATTGATTTTGAGTACTCTCTTGAAAAACTTCAATTCTTTGCACATCAGTGAAAGCACATTCACTTTGACTAAACTGATTGTCTCGAATTTTGATTTTTATTACACTCCACCAATCAGTCAAGTCTCTTGATGTTGCACAGTACTTTGCATAATAAACTTGATATGCCTTTTGAGCCAATAAGAATGGTTCATTTACTGTGAGAACACTTTTACATTTAATAACGATGATTCCATGAGTCGGATGAACACGCACGCCTCCCTCTGTATGCAACCACAGACATTTGAACATGGTTATGTAATGTTGTCCAAGATAACAGAGTTTAATGATTTCACCAAGTATGCCATAAAATTCAACTTCATTTTCTCGATGATGAGAGCCTCTCAAGATAACTCCACTGTTCATTGTTTTTTTCGATTCCCCATATGCATGTGTGTGGAATCGAAATCCATTCACCACATATGCATTATAAGTTTTAACAAGTTTGGAAGGTGGGTTACTAAATACACACAGCCGTTTGTCAATTTTATCAGCATGTCGAGACACCTGAAAATTTGTGAAATAATTATCAATATAGTAAACTATACATTGAATGAGTTGCTAAAAGATAAAGAATTTATGTTACCAGTTTTTGAAACCACTGAGAGAAATTTTTCAGTCGACGTTCTTCGAGAGCAGCTGCTGTAATTTGTGGAATTTGTTTCTTGATATGATTATCATACAACCTATAAAAACCAAAGTTATTTATTGTAACATAAATGATAGAATAAGTGATATAAACACTTACAGTACAACTGATGTCATCTCTTCACAGTTGAGCAGAACATACGTATGAGCTCTCTGATGTTCATCATCTGAAATCCAGCGTTCATAAACTCCACCAAAACCAAGCTCTGACTGGTTGAAAATAGATAATTGATTGTCGATTTCATCAATATTCCTCTCGTTCCGTCCCATTCGGTTGTGTTTTGAAGGATACTCAGATTCAAAATAATGGGAGCAGAAAAAAGATATTTCCTCTTACAAATAAGCTTCTGCAATAGATCCTTCAACAGATGCTTTGTTACATACTTTTCTTTTCAATTTTTTCATGCATCTTTCAAATGGGTACATCCATCGAAACTGTACCGGACCTCCACATTTGGCTTCATATGGAAAATTTAACATCTAATGTTCCATTGAGTCGAAGAAAGACGGTAGAAATAGTTTTTCCAGTTTACATATAATTACAACAACAACTTTTTCAAGTTTTCCTAGAGCTTCATAATCTGCCGTAGCAGCACAAATTTCCCGAAAAAAATGAGACATGTCTGTTATGGAATCCCAAATCACAGAATTCAACAGACCTCTTAATCCAATGGGTAGAAGTCTCTCCATTATAACATGACAATCATGACTTTTTAATCCAGTAATATGACCATTCTTTACACATCTACCCAAATTGGAAGCACAACCATCTGGAAGTCTCAAATCTGCAATCCACTAACAAAATAATAAACGGTTTTCTTTAGACAGTGTATAAGCTGCTTTTGGTTTCAGTAACCTTTCTGTTTTGACATTCTCAAATAGTTCCAATTCTGGATGCCTGCAAATTTGGGCAAGATCTAAATGTACATTTACATTGTCTTTGCTCTTTCCTGGCGTATCCAAAACTATATGAAACAAATTATCAAAACAATTCTTCTCAATATGCATGACATCTAACATGTGGCGGACCAACAAATCAGACCAATATGGCAAATCCCAAAATACGCTACGTTTAATCCAATTGTGTTCTTTCCCAAAACCAGAAATTTTCTGTTGGTTTATTGTAGGACCAAAAGTGATGGGAGGTAATGAAAATACAACTGATTTTAACTCCGAACCTGATAGAATTTTTGGAGGTCCATCCATTTCAACTGTTCCTTTTCTGAAATGAGATCTGTTTATGCGAAAAGGATGATCAGCTGGAAGAAATCTGCGATGACAGTCAAAATAACAAGGTTTCTTTCCATGAATGAGCATAAATGCTTTGTTCTCTCCCATACAGTAAGGACATGATTTCTGACCATGTGTACTCCAGCCAGATAACATCCCATAAGTCGGGAAGTCACTTATTGTCCACATCAATGCTGCTCTCAGTATGAAATTCTGTTTTGTTGTAACATCATATGCACTGACACCAGTACTCCATAATAAATTTAATTCATCAATCAATGGCTTCAAATAAACATCAATATTTTTCTTCGGATGTCCTGAAATTAGTAAAGTCAAAAAGATATATGGCTCTTTCATCAACATCCATGGAGGTAAATTGTACAGAGTTAAAAAAATAGGCCAACATGAATATTGACTACCATAAGATCCAAACGGACAGAAACCATCAGTGGAAAGGACCAGTCGAACATTTCTAGCTTTTAAAGAAAAGGATGGATGCACTCTATCAAAATGTTTCCATGAATCACCATCGGCTGGATGATTCAAGATTTTATCGGTTGAAATATTCTCTTTATGCCATGACATCATTGTCGTTGTATTCTTAGACATGAATAAACGCTGAAGTCTGGATGTAAGCGGTAAATATCTCAACTGTTTTACAGGAATCAAACCAGACTTCCCGTGTTGTCCTTCTTTATATCTCAGTTTCCCACATGTGGGACAACTATCCAACGACTCATTTCCCCAGAATATAAAATGCAGTCATTTGAACATGCATGAATCTTCTGACAAGTAAGTCCCAAATTTTGAACCAACCTCTTACATTCATAGTAATTTGCAGGTAAAACATTTCCTTCGGGTAACAGTGTTTTCAGCAAAGAAAATATCTGGTCAAAACAGGTGTTTGACATTCCGTTATCTGATTTGATAGCCATAAATTTTGCAACTGCTTCTAATTTGCTCATCTTGCAGCCAGGATATAATGCATCCTCAGCAGACTTCAACAACTCATAAAATTCAGACGGTCCCAACTCAGGATTTGAAGCTATATCATCCGGAGTTTCTGTATGTTGAACAGATGAACCTGCAACATCATGTACTAAATCTTGAAATTGGGATGGATCCCGAATCAAGTTGGTATCACCTGCTCTGGAACTGCGTTCACCATGTTGATACCAAAAAACATAATCTTCTTGAAAACCAAAACACAAGAGATGTTCCCCCACTTTGTCAAACGTGTCAAACGTTCTCAATGCACATTTTCTACAAGGGCATTTTATTTTTCCTTCTGAAACAAATTCTGGATTTGATGCCGCAAATGATAAAAAAATCTCCACACCCTCTATATATACTGGATTTAAACCAGAACCATTTGGATTTCTACGTTGATTTATCCATATGCGGTCATCTAATAATGACTGTTGACGACCTCGTTGTTCCATATTTTTCTATAAAATATAAAAGCATTACTGGTTTTGAATAATTTGTTAGAAAAAACACTCAAGCAAGGATTGAATATATTGAGAATAAAGCAAAACCTATTACAAATGTTGATAATTTTAATATTATATTGATTTTTTATTTTTTTTAATAATACTAATATAATTTTTTTCATAAATATTAATTATATAATAATAACATCATTACATTATTAGTATATTTTATTATTAATGTTAAAATAATATAATTTTTTATATTATATACAATTCTCCTTTCATCTGTGTGTTTAACATTCTGTCTCCACATGTAATATTGGCATTCACTTTCACCTCTCCATTGGCGAGTAAGTTGATAATTTTGAAAAAGAATGCCAATATTACATGTGGAGACAGAAAACACACAGAAAAGAAAAGAATTGTATATAATATAGAAAATTATATTATTTTAATATTAATAATAAAATATACAAATAATGTAATGATGTTATTACTAATTATTGCTAATTATTGGTAATTATTGCTAATTATTGGTAATTATTGGTAATTATTGGTAATTATTGCTAATTATTGGTAATTATTCTTAATTATTCCTAATTATTCCTAATTATTCCTAATTATTCCTAATTATTCCTAATTATTCCTAATTATTCCTAATTATTACTAATTATTACTAATTATTACTAATTATAAATAATTATAAATAATTATTCCTAATTATTCCTAATTATTACTAATTATTCCTAATTATTCCTAATTATTACTAATTATTCCTAATTATTACTAATTATTCCTAATTATTCCTAATTATTCCTAATTATTACTAATTATAAATAATTATAAATAATTATTCCTAATTATTCCTAATTATTCCTAATTATTACTAATTATTACTAATTATTCCTAATTATTACTAATTATTCCTAATTATTACTAATTATTCCTAATTATTCCTAATTATTCCTAATTATTCCTAATTATTCTTAATTATTGCTAATTATTACTAATTATTGCTAATTATTACAAATTATTGCTAATTATTAGTAATTATTGCTAATTATTAGTAATTATTGATACTTATTAGTAATTATTCCTAATTATTGGTAATTATTACTAATTAATGGTAATTATTACTAATTATTGGTAATTACTACTAATTATTGGTAATTATTACGAATTATTGGTAATTATTACTAATTATTCGTAATTATTACTAATTATTCGTAATTATTACTAATTATTCGTAATTATTACTAATTATTCGTAATTATTAATAATTATTGGTAATTATTGGCAATTATTGGTAATTATTGGCAATTATTGGTAATTATTGGTAAGTATTGTTAATTATTACTAAATATTGGTAATTATTGGTAATTATTACTAATTATTGTTAATTATTACTAATTTTTGTTAATTATTGGTAATTATTACTAATTATTGGTAATTATTCCTAATTATTACTAATTATAGGTAATTATTACTAATTATTGGTAATTAATACTAATTATTGGTAATTAATACTAATTATTGGTAATTATTACTAATTATTGATAATTTTTCCTAATTATTGGTAATTTTTCCTAATTTTTCCTAATTTTTCCTAATTTTTCCTAATTTTTCCTAATTTTTTCTAATTTTTCTTAATTTTAGGTATTTATTACTAATTATTGCAAATTATTACTAATTATTGCAAATTATTGCTAAATATTGCTAATTACTGGTAATTATTGCTAATTATTGCTAATTATTTCTAATTATTTCTAATTATTGCTAATTATTGGTAATTATTGCTAATTATTGATAATTATTGCTAATTATTGGTAATTATTGCTAATTATTGGTAATTATTCCTAATTATTCCTAATTATTCCTAATTATTCCTAATTATTTCTAATTATTCTTAATTATTCCTAATTATTACTAATTATTACTAATTATAAATAATTATAAATAATTATAAATAATTATAAATAATTATTCCTAATTATTTTTAATTATTACTAATTATTCCTAATTATTCCTAACTATTCCTAATTATTCCTAACTATTCCTAATTATTCTTAATTATTCCTAACTATTCCTAATTATTCCTAATTATTCCTAATTATTCCTAATTATTCCTAATTATTCCTAATTATTCCTAATTATTCCTAATTATTCCTAATTATTGGTAATTATTGGTAATTAGTGGTAATTATTGATAATTATTGGTAATTATTGGTAATTATTACTAATTATTACTAATTATTGGTAATTATTGGTAATTATTACAAATTATTACAAATTATTGTTAATTATTGGTAATTATTCCAAATTATTGGTAAGTATTACTTATTCCTAATTATTACTAATTATTCCTAATTATTCCTAATTATTACTAATTATTTCTAATTATTCCTAATTATTCCTAATTATTCCTAATTATTCCTAATTATTACTAACTATTACTAACTATTACTAACTATTACTAACTACTACTAATTATTACTAATTATTACTAATTACTACTAATTATTACTAATTATTACTAATTATTACTAATTATTTCTAATTATTCTTAATTATTCCTAATTATTCCTAATTATTTCTAATTATTTCAAATTATTCCTAATTATTGGTAATTATTGGCAATTATTGGTAATTATTGGTAATTATTGGTAATTATTACTAATTATTGGTAATTATTGGTAATTATTACTAATTATTACTAATTATTACTAATTATTGTTAATTATTGGTAATTATTCCAAATTATTGGTAATTATTACTACTTATTGGTAATTATTACTACTTATTGATAATTATTACTAATTATTACTAATTATTGATAATTATTACTAATTATTACTAATTATTACTAATTATTACTAATTATTGGTAATTATTACTAATTATTACTAATTATTCTTAATTATTAATAATTATTGATAATTGTTCCTAATTATTAGTAATTAAATGAATAATTACCAATAATTAGGAATAATTACCAATAATTACAAATAATAACATTATTAATATATTTTATTATTAATACTAAAATAATATAATTTTTGATTTATATACAATTCTCCTTTCGTCTGTGCGTTTTCTATCTTCACATACAAATAATACATGTGAACACAGTAAACACACAGATGAAAAGAGAATTGTATATATATAAAAAATTATATTATTTTAATATTAATAATAAAATATACTAATAATGTAATACTGTTATTATTCCTAATTATTGGTATTTATTACTAATTATTAATATTTATTCTTAATTATTAAAAATTATTACTAATTATTCCTAATTACCATTAACTATGAACAATACTAATAATTTAAATTTATTAAGTAAAAAAACAATGTAAACATAATTAAATTACAACTAATTAAGAATAATTGAAACTAATAAAAAATTAAAAATAAATATTAAATTAAAATGAACATAAATACCTTGAAAATTGATCTGCTCTGATCGTTCTTCAAAACTGTAATATCAGCTCCGGAGAAAAAAATTAAACTGAAGAAAAACTCAACTTTAGAAACAAAAGTTTGAGAGCAGGAGAAGATAGAGAATGAGAATGATTTGAAAAAAACGGATGGGGGTATTTATAGGTTAGATTATTTGCGACGGGATTCCCGTCGTAAATAGTGTTATTTGCGACGGTACCCGTCGCAAATACCTTAGCCAACATTTATTACGGTCAACAGTTAAATAGTTATTTGCGACGGGTCCCGTCGCAAATAACCACCTGCCGACATACTATTTGCGACGGGGGAATATTCTCGTCGCAAATACCTTTTATCGCCGCCGGTTATTTGCGACGGGAATATTTTCCCGTCGCAAATAGTTTTCCCGCGATTTGACGCGCATCGCGGGAAAACTATTTGCGACGGGGAAAGCAATCCCGTCGCAAAAGCCTAATTATTTGCGACGGGTAGATACGCCCATCGCAAATAACCCGTCGCAAATACCCATTTTTCCCGTAGTGAATGTAACATAATAAAATAAATATTTATCATTCACCCTCATAGAGTCTAATAAATTTATGATAAACCATTTGTTTTCTTTAATGGAAACAAATTCACTTTCACCCACTTTGTATTTTTAGAAGGCACTAAACTCCCTTATAATTTCACCCTTTTGGGAAGTATTAAACATCATTATATCCCTTTAAAAAATCTAAATGTCATAGAAATATCATGCATCCATTTTGTCTTATAGGACTCTACTATAGATAAGTATAACATTTTTTATATTATTAGTTATGATAAACTCTATCATAACATCATTAATATATGTTTATAAAAAATGGGAATATCACATTTCTCATGATTTTAGTTGAGAATAATGATAATGTTTTTTATTAATGATAATATAGACATGGGTAATTTTACAAAAAGAATGTGAACATGATTAATGAATGTTACTTATATGTATTTCACAAGATTTTTTGATTTCATGTCACAAAACTAATTGATGATCGAATACAACAAATAATTGCACCACCAACCAAAGTGACACCAGTGTATTGTTCTATTTTAGAAATTTAGGATTCAATCAATGAGATTGTGATTTATTTATTTTTTAGAGTTTCTAAATCAAGATACTAGATTCTATTTCAAATGGGTATTTGTTTGTTTTTTTATGTTTCACGATTTTATTTGATGTAGGTTTTTCTTTTTCATGGATTACTTCATAAAGTGGTCTTGGTTCATTTGATTTTGTGTTTTCTTTGACACCACCCCCCCTGGATGACTATGATCTCTCATTGCCAGTTTTTCTCTAATTGTTTTCTCATACACCTTTTGGATTTGATGGTTGATTACAAACATATTTATTCAAATATTTAAGCTGGATTATATGCATTTTTTTAATATTATAATGTTGTTTTATGCCACTTTATTTATTATTCTATCCAATACTAAGACCCTTTCTCGTAAGAAAAATTTCATAAGAAATACGATTGGACTCTTCATCATATTTCATGAAACGTTTTTAATAATGTCACGTTTGTTAAAAAAAATATGTTATACCAAAGACGTGGAAACAGGTTGTGTCCAGGGGGGTGTCCAATGGGGTGGGTGGGTGTGAGTGCCTGTCCACGGGGGTGGGGGCTTGTCCGGAGGGGTGGGGGGCTGTCCGGAGGGTTGGGGTGGGGGTGGTGTCTAGGAGGGGTGGGGGTGCTGTCTAGAGGGGTGGGGGGCTGTCCGGAGGGTTGGGGGTGTCCAGGAGGGTTGGTTATTTAATAACCGACGTGATAAACCCCCCTCACCCCAGTTTATCATGGCGGTTATATAATAACTGACGTGATAAACCCCCTCCCCGCGGTTTATCACGTCAGTTATTAAAAAAATGATGTGATAAACCCTCCGCCCCCCGGTTTATCACGTTTCTTGTTTAATAACCGACGTGATAAACCCTCCGCCCCCGGTTTATCACGTCAGTTGTTTAATAACTGACGTGATAACCCCCCTAGTTTATCACAGCGGTTCTATGATAACTGACGTGATAAACCCCCCGCCCCCCCCGGTTTATCACGTCGGTTCTTTAATAACCGATGTGATAGACCATTTCCCCGTCCTTTTATCACGTCGGTTTTTTAAGAACCGACTTGATAAACCATTTTCCAGGCCATTTATCACGTCATTTGTTAAATAACTGACATGATAATCTCTTCCCATTTTATTTATCACGTCGGTTCTAAAATAACCGATGTCATAAAAATCATGATTTTAGTTTTTGATGTCGGTTTTTAAATAACCAACGTCAAAAACGTTATTTATAATGTCGCCCGTATTGACATCGGCTAGAAACCGATGTAATAAATGAAAAATAACTGACGTAAAAAACATTTTCTACACTAGTGCAAGTTGAGTTGAAACCATTATTTATTGGTTCAACCCTTGACTTCCATTAGTGTGGAAAGGTCAAGTATCCTTGAAACCATTTAGTTATTGGTTCATTCCATTCCTTCCATTAGTGTGAAAAGGTCTAGTTTCATTTCAACCCTTTAGTAAAAACCATTAAGGAATTTTCATAGGTCAAGGTCCACACTGTTACATTCCCTTGACATGATAAGGGTTTCCATGTTCTTGGAACCAATCATTGTGTCATGAACCCAGGTCCACCAATGGAATTCATACATGGTAATCTAGGTATCATCCAATTTATGAGCAAGAAACCTCATTGAGTATATCATGGATTTCCTACTTGGGATCCCACTTGTTAGTCAAGGTGTTATTTGTATTCAAAACATTTGAAAACAATTTGGCAACGTGTTTTGAGAGAAAATCATTAAGAATTAACCAATAATTTTACTCAACTCATTCCTTTTATAAAAAGAATGTCAATTGCATTTATAGGGCCCCATGTATCCATAAAAATTGAAATTACCTACATGAGTAATTGCAATCTTGAACTGGACAAAACACTTAGATGGAGCTTTGGTCCTTTATTAATTTTAATAAAGGAATCTTAGTGTCTCTAATATATTTTGGGCCTTGTCTTAAGCATATCTGATCTCAATATAATATCAAAGCATAATAATTATAAATATGACTGCTCAACCAAGTATGGTATAACCAGTAATTTTTAGCTTGAAAGTACCGCACATTCATTGGAAGAAATTATTATAAAAACATTATATTTTTTATCGACAAATCTTTTTTCATCTTAGTAATTTAAACATAAAGCAAGATAAATTCAGATTTAAGGGTCATTGAACGAAATACTTCATTTCATGAATTAATTTACAGTAAAATTCTAGAAAAAAAATTATTATAGAATTTCTAATGTTTAAGGACTTGGAAAGGAGACCAACCTCAAGGTGGAACGAATCCATCCACTCAGATCTTTGACCATTCTAACTAAAATCAGTTGCTCCTCTCCCACTGGGCATACACATATCCACATGCATCAAGGGACACATAATGATCTTAATTCAAAAGGTGAGAAATAAAGGAAATTGTATAATCCATACCCTGAGAAATTATAAGTGTACCAAAACAACCTGAACCGCATCGGCTTTGTCAGAGGTTGCCAGAACTCAAAACCCAAGGCCCCAAGAGACCATCCACACAACCTAAGAACCGATTAAAACTGATATAACATTAAAACAAAAATTTTGGGTTAGTCCACACCTCACCGGTTACCGATTAAGTCAAACCGAAGATGGGAAAAAGATGAGAAGATATAGGAGACTCATACCTAGGAGATTTAGACTGATAATCGGAATAAACAGTGGGTGGAAGTTGATTTGAGAGGAGTCTATATGGGGGAGGGGTTGTGCGCACGACACAAAGGGGGTCTCCTTGGCGCATCGCGATTAGGGGGAGAGAGGGTGAGGTTTGAGTGATTTATGTTTTAATTTTATTTTATTTAATTTAATTAAAATAACACAACTTTTAAAAACTGGGCATCTCACACGGTTTAACCCGCATAGTTTTCCATACCATGTGTAAACTGTGTTGAGGCTTCTACCTCTAATACATGTCCCACATGGGCTTGGATCACGATTTGGGAAACCGTGCATAGCCTGTGTGCTAATCCACTGCCCCATTCTAAACAGGTTCACACAGTTACTACTACGGGCCACACAGTTTACCATACTATCCGCAAACCATGATTATTCTATTTTCATTTAAAACATGAATCTTTTTAGGTACAGCACTCCCAAAATTACTCAAACCACTCGAAAAACTTCTCGGCCCTTCGCCTATGCTCAAAAACATCACTTTGAAGTATTCAAACTCTTGGAATTATGTTGAGAATCTTATTTTAAAAATAACTGTTTTAGTAAATTATAAAGTTCCAAAACTTATGTATTTGTTTCCAATTTAAAACACAAGATTCTATAATTCCAACATGAAGGTGTTTTCACAATTTCCCATAAAGGTAATCATTGGGGTACATTTGGATGATTGAGTGGAAACTATTATTTTATGGGAACTCAACCATAGGAATAAGGTGATCTAATTCATCTGTGAAGTCAATTTCTTATTCCCTGATCATGTAATCATGTGTCTAGATAGTTGACTCATATTGGCCATCAGTTGGAGGGTGATAAGTATTCTTGATTTTTAACTCATTATTTAATGGATTTCTGAAACAATTCCAGAACATGGAT
Organism: Viscum album; assembly: GCA_963277665.1. Lineage (NCBI taxonomy): Eukaryota > Viridiplantae > Streptophyta > Magnoliopsida > Santalales > Viscaceae > Viscum > Viscum album. The sequence continues at coordinate 1,648,425,125 of OY728145.1, forward strand.
GTAAATATTGAACCTTGATCAGAAACAATATATTTTTGAGTTATATATAACCCCACATAATCTCCAATGTATATCCATATAATTTGATCATGTTATAATTCTTCTTGAATTACAATGATGTGATAATTCTCTGTATAATGATCTACCACATCCCATATAGAAATATTTCATCTTGATGAATTTGGATGAACATGAAAATGGTATTTGGCCATTTCAATGTAGTTATGGGTAATTTTTTGCATCATCCCCTTGTATCTTTCCCTATCATCATTTACTTTCTAACATATAATAGACCTTGATGTTTATTTCATGATATATTTCTCAATATTATCCCACTAGAAGTGCCCACAATGATCATGATACATATTTTTCTACTATGATGGGTGGAGAAGGTCGAGCTTTGTGAATCATTCAATATATCCTTTTGTAACTAAGTATATTATGGTACACATTGTCTTGACCAAAATTTTGTTACTCTATTAACTAATTTTGAACTCTATAGATTTCCCTTTCCTAGTAGCTTCAACCTTCATCATAATTCCACCTTTATCCCTTTGAGAATTATTAATGTTCAATAGAATGGATGGTTGATAAATATATTTTGAAAGGTTTGATGATGTTATTTCCCTTACAATTTCCATGTCCATCCTTTTGAAGTCTAAAATGACCAAATCCTTCTCAATTTTCCCCAATAATAATATTTTTTGATCCTTTCTTTATAGAGAATGTACAACATTATTTTCATCAACAATATGGAAGTGTATTGAGTAGTCATAATCTTTAATCAGATTTAATCATATTCAATATCACATGTTCATCTCTTTTTTGTAAATATATACATGAGGCTCTTCTGATCAATATATATTTCACACATCTCCACCAAGAGATAATGCCACCTGATATTCATCATGAATAAAAGTAATGAAATTTATAGATCATGTGTTGTATAGTTTTATTCTTGAAAATTCCATTTCCTTGAATCATATGCAATAACATTGTCATTCTTCATTAACACATAGCCCAATCCCTTCTTTAAGGCATCATTATACACCATGAATGTTATTCCAATTTTGCGTAGCATAAGTAGATGTGTAGTGATAGTCATATTTTTGAACTCCTTTATGATATATTCACATTAATCATTCTAAAAAAACAAAACACTCTTCCGTGTTAGTTTGGTTATAGGTTTTGAAAATCATGATAAATATCACAAAAATAAAAAAAGTACCTAGATAATATAAGGTAACAGTGTATTTCTATCATAGACGATGGGCTCATCTATCCTTAAATTTCTTTTTCGTTTTACGGGTCCAAAGATGTCTCATTTCTTGGGGTAATATTCCCCAGGAATGTGACATAATTCAACCATAACTCACCTTTAACATTCATTTCATATATATTCTCTTTTCATATGGTCTTTAGAATAGTGATCAGATGCTCCTCATGCCCATCCATGATTTTGGAGTATATTAGAAAATCATATATAAATATTACCAAATATTTATTAGCATAATCATTAAACTCAATATTAATAATATCTAGGAGGTTTGTTTCATCATTAATGAGTCCTAATGTTATTAATATGATCTCATAGTGCTTATACAATGATTGGATTATAGTATTGGGAATATCCTCTTTTTTCACCCTCACATTTTAATACCCACACAAATGATCTACCTTACAGATGTATTGAGATCCATGTTGGTGGTTGAACACGTTATAAATCGGTGGCATTGGATACTGTTATATATTGTGATCTTGTTGAGATTATGATAATTAATGAAGCAAAAAATTTGACCCTTCTTTTTTCATGTTGAAGAGGACTGGTGTACCCCACAACGAAGCACTTGGGCTTATGACCCCTTTATCGTGATTTTTAGGGTTGTTTCTTAATTTTCTAATATTTCATAAAATATATTCTATACAGATTATTGGATATTGGTAATTCCCCTAGTATATGGTTGATTGAAAATTAATCCTCTCTGCTAAGAGGAAGGTTAGGAAATTCATTATTAAACACATCATTGTACTCCCTCACAACGGGCATGTTTAATGGGATTATATTAACCCTAGACTTAATCATTGGATCTAGATACTATTTCTTGTATAAAAATCATATAAATACCTAATATGATAATTCCAAATAAGATTCATCCCCATCCTTACAAATTTATAGAATCGATAGTTGATTCATGGTACAGAGGGTGGATTCCTTTTCCCAATAATTTATATTTGATAGATTAAATGAAAACAATTCCATGACGTGGATTTCATAAAATGACACAAGATTTAAACTCAAAATATTTTCTTTAATGAAATTCCCACAAACTCTAACATGTGGTATAACTAATCATAGATGTTTTTCTTAATGATGTCAAATCAGTTAGGGTTGTGATTTGATGTTCATAGAATATAGACTATGATATCATGAATTGAAAAAAAAAATGACATCCAAAATTATTCAGTATAGTTTACAAGTAAATTTTTCATTATGATATATATTATCATGTAAAATTCTTTATTCCCATGTTCTTTTATATTTTTTGTGATCATCATTCATCTTATACCTTTGAATAGGTAATTTCCTTGGATAAATTATAATATCACCACATATATGAAATAGAAATCTATATTGTACCATATATTGAACATTGATTCCATCCATCTCATTATTCAATTTCCTATGACAATAGGATAATATATCCCTCATATATCAATACATAAAACATATCATATTTCCTTGGTGACATTTTTCAAGGTGCCTATTTCCATTATATTTCACAAATGAAATTTGGAATTCCGTCTCACATCACAATTTTAAAATGAACATCCTAGAAGTGTTTCCCTGCACTTATTTTAAATACTTAGACATTAAACTATGTTACAGTTCATAATAGTGTTTGTTTTGAAGCTGGTTTCACAATATCACAATATTTCCTACATTAGTTCCCATTCTATTTGGAATCTTGTTTTGGAACACGTCACATTTCCCATCAAATTGGCAGTTTACATGATTCACTATTTATCGCCATTGGATATAATAAATGTAATGTTATGGATTAGTATTTTAAAAATATTTTAACCAAAAATGGGAATACAAATATATTAGAGGTATAAGTTATAAATGTACATCATTCAATGAAATATTAATTTAGAGGATTTAATCTATGTTATCAGGGATCAATAAACTATTATGGAACTTTTATTTCCCATAATAATGGTTCATAATGAGTATGAGAATATAAAAATGATTACCCCAAAATGTATCATACTAGGTTGAAATGAGTCCCATATTCATGTGTTGGTTCATGATCATGTCTATATCTATGAGGTTTTTTTAGGGTTTATTCATATTTATATTTGTACTAGATCCAGACCAACATGTAGTTTCCAAACAGTGATGTATTTTCTTGGAAACCATTTAATCTATAAATTAAATAAAATTATGTATGTATTATAACTTTTATTCTTATCCTTATGGATATTTCTAATGTTTTATAATCATAAATGAAAATATAACCAAAACTCCCTCTGATAGAAACGACACCCCTTTTTTTATTACACATTAATTCATTATTTCATAATTAATATTAAAAAAAACTGAAAAAACATAATTTTGATATGTATAGAGACTTTATAAATTACGTGAATTATATAACAGAGAATAATAGGTGTTACATCTCCACTATTAAAAAAATCCTGCACAAATTCATAACATTCTATCACACTTAAAACTGCATCGGATAACCTACGAACGTACATATGAATGTGGTGAGCTATAAATCAAATTAAGATAAAGAACATGGAATAACATTATGAAAATATAAAATTCTAGAGAATACATATTTAAATGGAATCCTAAAATGAGTGAGAAATATGAACAAGAACAATGAGGAAAGATAAAGCATGATAACATGAATGCAACATGGAAATGTGGGAATAACATTAATCATGGAAACATTGAACCTAGGTCAATTCTAAACCCCAAGAAATCATGGGAGAAAAATACCCAATATGGTTTAGGTTCACTCCCTTATCCCTTATATGATGTATTAGGAGACTAAAACAGATCCCATTGCATTCTAGCTATATATAATTTTGTGTTCACCCATCTCTTTCATATCGCTCACATGTATTAGTGTGTTACCTATATAATAAAAAATTGAATCATTTTTCATCACATTTTATTACATGATCAACAAGTGTGGAATAATTAAACATAATTCCCCAAAAAATAAGTCTAATTGTATAAAGGTGGACAACCTTTCTATGAAATTTGTACTTGTATTCACTACAAAATTTTATGGAGTAGAAAATCACTATAAAATTTTGGAAACATAAATAACAAAATTATGATTCAGAAAAAATGTTTAATTGGAGAAAAGGGGTATATTGATATTTTTAAATCCAATAGATAGCAATAGGTGTGTCAAATCATATCCTAACAAGAGGATTTGTAAATAAAATTCCGTAAATGAAGAATATTGAAATTGAAATAAAAGGCAGTAGTCACTTAATAAATTTTAGCTCAGAAACAAGTGTACATAAAGTTTCATGGGAGGGATTAATATGAGTGGAAAGGGTATATTATCCAATATAAATAAAAATATTAATAATATGGATATAGGAAATCATTCCCAAATAATAACAAATTGAAATTTTCAGTCATAAAATAAAAGAGGTGCCTGAAAAAAATTAGAGTGGGAGTTCCATTACATTAACTTAGTAACTCTCAAAAGAATTATAGGAGCTTCTTATGATATTTGGGGAGCCTTGGTATGACTCTAGAGATGGTAGTATATATTAAGAAAATATTATATGAATTTTTAGTGATGATAAAATGTATCTTGGGAGGGTTTATATATGAAAAGAGTGGGGAGTTCATTATTATTTCCCAATCAGAGGTTTTGGAATCGATATAATAAAATAAGAAAATACACAAGCCTTACAGTGGTTTGATACTATGCTATCTACGAAAGGGGGTGGTTTTAATTATTTTAAGGGTCTATTGTCTAAACATATTAAAATATTACACTTTTTTTGTATATGAGTGATGTTCTTAATGATATGATTTTAAAGGCATAAAATATAATATTTTATATTTAATATTCATAATGCCTTTATAAAATTAATCATATATCCTCATCCCAGATTAATTTAAAAATTAAACATTTATTTGTTTCTAGATATCATTTATAGTATTTCAAAAAGAATTTTTTTTGTTATTATGATGTCATAATACACACTGTATAGTTATACTTTATTTTATTTTTTCTTAAATTTAGATAGTCTCATGAAATTATAAAAAGGTTAGTGATAAATTATTTAGATATTATGATTAAAATTTTTTTTTATAAATTACTATCTAAATATGTTACATATCACTTTTAAAATAAAAGTTTACATTTATTTGGAAATTATTGGTTTTAGACAATAAAAATTTTCAAACCCTCAATAAAAAAATCACATTGTAAAAATATATTATAAAGTATTCTTCCAAAATATTATTTAATAGTAATATTTTTTAAAAATATGATTTTTTTAAAATTATCATAACTTTATCAAAACTAATGACATTATTGAAATTATATATTACCAGAAATGTTTTTTATCAAATGAAAATCACTATCATGAATAATGTAACAAAAACATAGAGTAAATATAACCAATATTCAATAAAAAATAATATATAAATATTCATATTTTTAATGTCATGATATATATCTCTTTTTTATAAAATAAAACTACAAAAGGGTAATGATTGTGACGGAGAGACTTTTATGTGGTGGTTTGTTGTTCATGGATTGGTCTAATACCTCTACGAGCATAAAAAATTCTTATAAATGGGCTTTATCATACTTAACTTGTTATACATTGGCATGGCTATAGATAAGGTAAAATTTATCTATAGATATATCCCTCATGAACTCAAATATATGGGCTTCATAAGGTATGATCCAACTAGACGAGGCCTTTGTGTCCTTTGTATGTGTTAAATGGATTTATAAAAACTAAATATTTATAATAATAATAAAATAAATATTCAATGACTATATTATAAATGCTCATGATTTATAAGGGTCTTTTAAATATGATAATATATAATAAAACGAATTAATTGAATTTGTTTTCTATAACCATAATACATAATATGACATTTCACTCAACCACATAGATAATTTTTTATAAATTCACTTGCCTTTAAACTGGATATGTTGTGTGATCCATTCTGTAGGGATCAGAACATTATGTGATGACTATACAGGGATATCTGAGTTAGTATGATAACTCTATAAATTCCTACCTATTTTAGTGTTGAAAGAATTTTTTAGTCATCTAGTGTTTATTGGATGAATAGACGCAAACAATTGGTGATGATAGATACCCCACATGAGGTGATACTTTGGCGAGAGGGAGCTGAAGTCGAACACAATTACATGGATGTGTGGGACATTTTAGAAGTTAGACCATGGTTAGAGTTTATATTGTTTAGGGTGTACATATTGGATCTAGTTTCCCTAAATATAGCCGGTGATTATATTTTTATCATCATGTACAACATGAATGATAGTCTATTACTCGCAATGTGGGTGATGGAAAGACGGTGGATGGATAACCTAGACAAATGTAGTAATAGGAGCAAGCCAGAATTCATGGTGGATGAAGTGGTAGGGGTGCTAGTAGAACATCTGGAGGTAGAAGATGATATGACATGATTCCACCAACACCTCCATGTGGTTCGCGATAGGCTTACCGAGATGAGTGATAAAGGAGGGTATAACTACTGGCAATCAAGGCATGTGACTCATGAGCTCTAGGGATCACACAAGGTATGATTTGTCTCTCTTATACCCTAGATGAATCACTAATAGACACATGTATGATTCATTACATTCTTTCCATGTCACTGGTTCGATAATTAGAGATTTTAGATGAGTAGCTAAATGAAGAATGATTCATGGAGTCTTTTATTGGAGGGGACTAAACGATCACATATCTCTATCGATAGAGTGAGGTGACTCTAAGAGGTGATATTTTCTTTTGGGGTCTCTATGTATAAGTTATGGTTCATTATGACATCATCCCAAGTATGGACTTGTTTTCTATAGTTTAATGATAGATAATCTATTTTAGAAAGATGATGTGGGGTATCCACATCAAAGGGATAAGGTATTCCCTTATGGGTGAAAAGGAAATACATGAAGAGTATGTCATACTCATTAATATGAGGGTGCAACTAGTTAATGATTAGTTTCCTAGAATGTCCCTTGTTATTATATATTCCATATGTTTTTAGTTCCATAATATTGTGGTAGATTAGGTGGATATATTTTCAATGGACATCATAGGATTACTTCACGCATGTGTGTCATTGGGAGAAATTGACAATATATAATTTATAACCTACATACAACTTATAACAATGAAAATGAAGGGTTGAAACACAGATAGGCCTAAGGTCGTGCTTAGTGATAAACAGAAATAAAAAAAAACAGACACAGAAACCAACAAAAGTAGATGACGATGATGAAGTGAAGTGGGAGAAAATAATTCTATGATGAAGTGAAAGTGGAAATGTGAGTTCCATCAACCAGTACATACTACATGGATACTTTTTGTTACATCCTAGGTAAATAAATAATATTAAATTCTTCTGTTTATCAATATTTGTGAATAAAATGTTAATATTACTTTAAATGGAATTCTATGCTTGATGGCGCACCCAATACGCAACGAGTTTCGTTAAAATCTTACATTGCACACTAATAATATAACAATATTATAATAGTTAACACCTAGCCGTTGTAATGAAGGGAATGAACAGAAATAAATACAAAATTATTACATTTGTTTGTTAAATATTTTTACATTTATCCAATAAATGATAGAGGCCTAAAATCCAAATGTATCCAATTTGAAGAATAAATACTCTAATATTTTTAAAAGATTGTTTTACCACCTTTTGATGGAGATATTTTTTTAATCTAAATTTTGACAGTTTTATAAGATCTATTTTTCAAAATAAACTTATTCTTTATGATTGGGATATTGAAATTTACTTTGGTTAAATTTTTGGTATGTTTCTGACGATGTTAATATTTTTTAATGAATAATGAAAAATATTACATTTTACATCAAAACTGCTTTTACATTTAATTCAAATATATGGTTAGATTATCATTTTAATTGTTTTTAAAGTTTAATAGGAATATATTTTTACAATTTAATTCAATGGTGGTCATTATAATTAATTTCACTTTGAAAATGGACATAAACAAGTGCCAAATGCTTCATAGATATTGCTTCCAAAAAACCCGCTATTTGTTTTGAAAGTGGAAATTAACTATATAATTTATTAATGAAACATCTATATTTTGAATTTGGTAAAATGGAAATCATTTATGAATTTGAAATATCAAATATAGATTAGGGTTAATTTTCCGTATTTTTCTGATAATGCTTTTTTAATGAATAGTAAAAAATACAGTTTTTAATACAAAACTGCATTTTCATCCAATTTATTAATATATTAGATTGTAATTTTAATTGTTTTTAAAGTATAATTGAATAATTTTTTTATCACTTAATACAATGTTTTTCATTGGAAGTAATTTCACTTTTCAATTGGATGTAAAAACAAGTCAATCTTTTGATAAATTTTACTTCTTAAAAACCCGTCTTTTGTTTTGTCAACGATTTTTGCATTTAAATTAATTACTACAATTTATGTATTTTGAATTTGATAAAATGGATTCTATATTTGGAATCATAAGGTCTAAATTATTTAATTAATACTCTTTTTTTGTACATTATGAATAGTAACGACGGTAATTATCTTAAATTATCGCGTTTAATTAGTAGTCGGGTAATTAAGGGTAAGAAAATAATATCATAAAAATATAAAATGGCCCGAAAATCTGTACTAAAGCTATTGATGGTGTCATGGACGACCATGGTATTCCTTTTACCAACCTTGGGACCCCATGGAATCACTTTAGTGTGATAGTGTCCTTTTATCATATTTTTTTAAAAAAAGAAAATGTAACCAAAGTATGTAACACCTAAGTGAAATAATTTTAATTTTGTCTAAATAAACAATATCTTAGACTATAAATAGTAATTTTAAATCTAAAAATATTTCCTACATCATTGTATTTTTTTTTATAATTTTTAGACATTAAATAAATTAAATTATTTTTGACATCATGATGATGTCGTGATTACCTCATTAATGAACGATTTAAATAAAATGAAAAGATAATGTAAAATCTAAGACATAAACGTGGAAAAAGCCTATTTTATGAGTATATTTCGAACCCTTATCACCTTATCCTCGAAATATTTCAATGTGGGACCTTTAAAATAAAAAAATCATTTTATAATAAAGTATCTTTTCTTGACTTTCCATGAGTGCCCCTCCTCTCCTCTTATAAAAGGCCCCCACCTCTACCACCTTACCCACACGCCTCAAGACTTTGGCTCAGCCATCCTATACCCATTTCACCTCTCCACATCCCTCTATTCATCATTGAAGCCTCACCTTTGGAAGAATTCTCTTCAGTAAACCCTTTTGGTTCAAACCAAGAGGAGTTACCCGATTAAAAGATAATGTCTTCACTTGTGTTCTCTTGTTTTATTTTGCCTCTCCAAACCCATAAAATCTTTTTATTCCTTTATTTTGTATCATCAAAAGAATCATAAATATACTAGGATGTTGTTATGTGTATTAATTGAGCTACACTTACACGCACCATCATCTAATGGTTACAGAACATACTGTTTCTTTGGTTGGCGAATTACTGCCTCACGAAACGATGATGGTTCAATCTTCTCTTAACACCTTTCATGGTGGCCATTTTGATGTCACTGTATTTTATGTATTATATATATGGTATTTATGTTTCCTATATTCTTCTGTATATTATATTTAAAGCATGCCTTTATGCTTTGCATGTTGTGCAAATGTGATAATTTCATACCAGGAAGTGTGGACTACCGCCCCCTCAAGTGATGTGACTCGTTAATGCAATACACAGAATATATAAAGAACGAAATTAATGAACTTATGTGACCTAGATAACATATATATTATACTTTAATTATAATATATATATCTCAAAATTATTTTTAATTCCATTAATATGACAAAGATATGAAAGTAGCGTTCATGCATACGTACGGCCTACCGTCTCCATGAATGGTGAATTTCATTTCTTTTTATCTCCAAATGTTACAGAATAGTATAAAATGAATATTTACTGGATATATATTATATTTGAATCATTAATACTATTCTAAAGATTATTTTCTTATAACTACATGGACAATTCTTTTCAAGCAAGTTCATTTTTGACTCTTGTACCAAACATCGACAAAAACATTTGATATGAACTCACATAATGAACTAATTATTATAACATTATAATATGTGATATAAATTGAAAAATAAACATTAAAGGAGGTTATTAAGAAATTATAAATTGAAAAAAGTTTATTATTCAGGAATATAAAGAAACAAACAAGACAAGTCGGACTTGAGGTAAGGGATCCAACCTCTCTCGTTCTTTTTAAGTACTCTCTTTTATGTCATTTCTTTTAAGCTCATATTTCTTATGTTTGGGGATGTTATTTTTTATTACTAATTCTGTAATTTTTATGTTCATATTATGAGTGACCCTATTTTATCTCATAAATCCATTTTTGGATTTTTTAATTGGCGTCGTTCGGCAGCCGAAATTAAATAAGGGACTTTTCATCTCACTTTGTGTTTCCGTGAGATTCATGCTACATTTTCCACTAGTTTCTTTTGAGTGGTGTATGTAATACCCATTATTCTACTCATTGTGTAATATACTTTCGTTTATGATTATTTACATCAATGTTGTATAGTCTTTCTTTCATGGGTTGTACGTTTTGAAAGATACCCAAATCGTTAAGGGAACCTTTCACCATCCTTTTTTTTAAATACTTCTTTTGTTATGTCTTTTAATTTTCATCTTATTATGTGGGGATATGTTCTTATATATCATTATTGTTGAAAATTTTATGTCCAAGTGATGAGATAACCTTTATCTCTCTCATCAACTCTTTTTATAAAATTTGATGTGACGTCGTTAGGCTATCAAATTTTAGAAAGGGAACTTCTGAACCCAATTCCAATTCTTTTGGTTAAATCTCTACTTCTTGATTATGTCGTGCTATGAATAGGTGAGGATGAGATCTTCTTGTTTTACACTGAGTATCCATTGATATTGAGCGTATTTATTTTTGTCACACATAATTATGTCATATATTTGTCCTTTCTCTAATGGCATGATCCATGATTGGGAATACATCTCAATTTCTTCTCATCGAGACATTTCTTAATGATATTAACTTTTATTATTTTATAAAGTGTATATACAACCCCTTTTATAACGACCCAAAATTTTGAGTAAATCTTGTTTCCTAATTTTTTGTGTTATTTTATTTTATTTTTGTACTCAACAAAAATGTTTTATTTGATAACATGAGTTTAATTAAAAAGAGACCGTTGGGTTTTGACCGTTATATGACCATTGGTCAATATGACCGTTGGAAACTAAACGGTTTGATTATTGTCTCTAAATACAATTAATCCTGGTTAATTAATACAGAAAGAAGATTCGATGGCCTCACCCAGCAGTCTTGGACCAACCGAAGCCCATCTAACAGAACTTGGGAAGGAGGTACCACCACTGGGCTTTGCTCTGGACCAAACCCAAACCGAACATAATCGTGTGATGCTAGAACGGAATCACCTTCATGAGAAGTTCAAACTGATAGAAATTACTACTCGTGCGATGTTGGCCAAGCCTCCCTCAGATTCTCTCACCTTAGCACACCTTACACTTAGGTCTTATGTTGGTGTGATAAGTGGCTATGTAAGGAGACCGTAACAGCCTTGTGTAATCCTTTGTTTTAAATAAAAATTTGGATTTCTTCTTATGATGAAGTTTATGAATTTTCAAATGACCGGATAAATATATTATGCATATTTTTTATGAATTTTAGAAAAATGATATTTTAAAAATGTTTATGTAAACCTTAAATATTTAAAAATGTGTAATGATTTTCAAAAAATTGTCTTCTACAATTTTGTTCAGTATGAAATTTATAGTCTAATAAGATCAACTTTATTTTTGATGAATAGTAAATTATGAATAGTGATTTTTGGCTAAGGATTAGTAATGTGACCAAATGGATTAGTTATCTCATTTAATGAAAGTATTAATATAATCTTGGCACCTTGATTAAGTAATGTGATTCAATAAAACAGTTAAATAATGGTTTCATAAATAATTATTCAAGTATTAGTTTTTTCGGGTGAATACTGTTTTTTAATTAATAATTAAATTAAAAATATTTAGAAAATTATTTTTATAAAATGGATTTCATTTTTGAACTCAGAGTATCAATATTATGTTAAGGTAATTTTGTGGGACTTTTCTGAAAAAAATTGCATTTTCTGTGAATACTGTATTTATTTAAAAAATAAATTACAAATATTTAGAAAATTATTTTTATAAAATGGAGTTCATTTTTGAAAGCAGAGAATTGATATTAGGTTAAGGTGAAATTTTGGGATCCTTCTGAGAAAGTTGAATTTTTAGTGAATAGTAAAAATATAGTTTTAGGGTTTCGGTACGTTTAATGACATCATAACTGTGTCATGGTGATGTCCTGAGATATTTTAAGGGTTGGCGGACCAAAGGCGATGAATTATTGTATTTGGGGCCCCATGTGGACTAACTTCATGGGAAATATCTTGGGAGAGCACATGGTTTTGAGAAACCCACTTATGAGGTGTCCCTTGGCCATTAATGCCTTGTCCCCTCACTTTCCCAATAAATACCAAGCCATCCTCTCATCCATTTCGACTCCCCACTCTCCCCCAACGATTTTATGGTCTCAATCCCTCCCAAGGAGTCCTCCCAAGGTGCCCCCAATCCCCCAAGGTCCCAACCATTGAGTTTTAAGAGTTACGTTTTAAGGTAAGGGATCTGACCCCACTCTTTCTTTTCAAGTGATATATTTTATGTCATTTATTATATGCTCCATGTTATTATGTTGGAGGAAGTTATTTTATATTCCACTTACTACCCTTTTCATGTTCATATAATGATATATCCCCTCTTACTCTCATTGTTTCGTTTTATGAATGTTTAAGTGGCGTCGTTAGGCTGCCAAAATTTTTGTAATGGTTTCTTTCTCCCTTCTCATTTTTCAAGATCTATTTTCATGTAAAGTCTTTCAAGTTCCTTTTTATTGTGTTAGGGTATGATATCTATATTTATCATACTTATATTTTATGATCATATTATGAGAGAACCCATTTTATCTCTTCAATTCAGTATTTTGATGTTTTAAGTGGCGCTGTTAGGCTGCCGTGTTTTTAAGTGGTTCTTTCACCCTCCTCATTTTTCAAAGTTCTAATTCCATGTCAAGTTTTGAAAGTTCCTTTTTATTATTTTGGGGTATGATATCTATATCTATCATACTGAACTTTTATTTTCATATGATGAGAGACCCTATTTGATCTCATCAATTCATTTTTTTTGAAGTTTTAGTGACGCTGTTAGGCTGCTGAATTTTCAAGGGATTCTTCCACCCTTCTCAATTTTCAAAGTTCTATTTTCTTTTCAAGTCTTTAAAGTTACATTTAATTATATTGGGGTATGATCTCTATATCTCCCATACTTAACTTTTATGTTCATATGATGAGAGACCCTATTTTATGTCATCAATTCATTTTTGTTGACGTTTAAGTGACGTCGTTAGGCTGCTGGATTTTTAAGGGATTCGTTCACCCTTCTCTTTTTTTTCAAGTTATATTTTCTAGTCAAGTCTTTCATGTTACTTTTTATTATGTTGGGGTATGATATATATATCTATCATACTTATCATTAATTTTCTTATTATGAGAGAACCTTTTTGATATCGTCAATCCATTTTTGGAAGTTATAAGTGACGCCGTTAGGCTGCCGAATTCTCATAAGAGAAATCATATTTTTTGTCTTCCATTCAAGTTCTTCCTTTCATATGGTATATCATTAAAATTTCATTAAAATTTTCTTAAATCCTTTATATTCTGTTCCCCTACTGTTTTATGGATCATTTATGAGTGGGTGACCCATTTCCTCTCTCTTTCCAATGTTTTCTAAAACCCGGTAACGTAGCTGTTATGATGCAGAATTTTTGTCTCAAAATGCCTCTCTCTTTTTCTGAAAATTATTTTATGTTATTAAGTGAATACTCAAAGCTCTTATTTCTACAGGGGTATTCACATATAAATCAAAATGGTCTATTTTAAATTCCGTGATTTACATACATGAAACCCACTTTCCCTTTCTGTGGGTTTACAGTGACATAAAGATCATGTCTTTAAAGTAGTTTTTAAAAGGCTATGATTATGAAATGAAACTCATTTATTTTATGCTATATCGGTTGTTTATGAAATTATTGATGATGATATATGTGTCTCACATGATAATAAAGATATGTCAAGGGTGCGCCCAGATAGCACTCCAATGCATTGGGTAAAGACTTAATCTCTAGAGAAGACTTTTTAGACTGATACCTTAGTGAATAACCTTGGTAATTTTTAATGACACCTTGGGGATGGACCTTGGTGAATCTAAAATATTGTCAATATTAAATTTTTTATCCACATATTCAAGTTAATAAAAATTTTATTTTTATTTTGATATGCCACATGATTTCTTTCTCATGCCTTAAGTTCTTTTTCATGACATAGTTGATGTATCTCAAGTTCACATGTTAAATGATTCCCTTGTTTCCCTTACTGGGCCTTCTGCTCACCCTTTCTTTTGATGTATGTCCCCAAGTTATGAGATGCTGTAATGAACCTAGGATGAACTTAAGGAGATGCCTTTAAATGGTTTAATAAAAATGTTTTATTTTGTTTTCATGTGTTATGTTCCTGGTTTCCACGACACAAAACCTTAAAGATCCTCAGTTTTGTGTAATGTAATGAAAGTTTATGTGATAAAAAGGCAGGAT
The DNA here is from genome assembly GCA_963277665.1 of Viscum album. Taxonomy (NCBI): domain Eukaryota; kingdom Viridiplantae; phylum Streptophyta; class Magnoliopsida; order Santalales; family Viscaceae; genus Viscum; species Viscum album. Next base: position 1,648,440,167 of record OY728145.1, read on the forward strand.
GCTATAGTTGGTATCAGAGTATGGTTTAGTTATTTGTTGAAATTAGGATATGAAATCTTTAGGAAGAAACCTATAGAAAAGTTTATATATAGGAAATCTTCCTGGTATTTTGGTGAGTATTGAGTAATGGGTTTCCAAGCAAATACATACCTATCTGGATACGAGCAGGTAGAGGTGGATCTGGCACAGATGTACATAGGGGTAAAACCCAAAAAACACCGCTTTGAACAAGACTCAAACGGGAACCGGTACACGACAACAGGCCTTGCTTCACTCTTGGTTACGACACTCCCAGGGGATATGCTTTGGTAAATTCATAAGCTTAGTATGAACCATTATTAAAGGAACACAGATAAAATAAAATAAAGATTCACATAAGAATATATGATCATGGATAACCTAGATTAGAACCTAGGGGATCACAAGGTAGGATATACTTTTATTCTACAAGTTTATCCTTTTATGCTTAAAGTTTCCTTTTCATGATTATTGGCTAAGTATTTAAGCCCCTAATTATAGTTTCTTTTCGTAGTTAATGGCGGGAAGTGGAAGAACATGTCCCAACAACCAATGTTATAGTAAATGCGACGATTGCCGTATTAATATGACTGAGATGATTAGGGGATTAAAAGATGATTATTATTTTTGAAGACGTTCACTATTTTGGGGACTCTATATGATCGACGTAAATAGATTACTACGGTATTTTCATTGAGGAGTAAGGTTGACTTATATTTTGAAGAATCAATGAATTTAAGGTGCACTTATAGTAATTTAGGTTACTTATGGGAATGATTAACCTATCTTGGGTAAAACATGTTTAGGTTAGCTACTTTTTGTATAAGATGTTAGGTGTGGTTGATGTTGTTTGGAGATGAACAATGAAGTTTATTTTGGAAGAATATGTTATCAAATCATTCTTGTATTTGGGTTTCAATCTTAGTTTGGTTTATTTTGAGAAATTTTAAGGACTGTTATTTATGGAATGGTCTATGATGAACTTTTGGGTAATACCACAGATCTTTGAATATTTAAAATTAGTTTCCATTCCTATGTGATTCTTTCTTTTTGAAGAGTTGTTTTACCTTACCCTTTCTGTTTTTTTGATAATGTTTAAAGATAGAAGAAATAGATAGTTAATTTTTTTGTGGATTATGTGACTCTAGTGAAGATGATTCTTGTGCTTTTGATGAGACCAATTGTTTTTGAATTTTCATCATTTGGAGAAAAGATTAGTTTTGGTAGAGAATTATTAAAGGATGAAACTAAACATGAAGGTAGGTATATTTCCTTATGATTCTGTTCTATGTTGTAAATGAATTCCTCAAAATTATGAAAAGGAATGTAAAACAAAAATGTTTTTGGTTTACGTTTCCTACTAGGTAATCAAATACCGTTTACACAAATCATAAGTTTGGTATTTTCTTATGGTTAACTTTCTCCTAATCATGTTTTCTTTCACTCTCCCTCAGAACTTGACCCTTTGTTTTCTCCTCCATGTTCATGTTTTCCTATATGAAATCCTAGTGTGGGTTAACTCGGGTGACCATTGTACTTCCCTTTATTTCTTTTAAAGTAATAATATTACTAACTCCTTTTCCGATGTGGGACTTTCAATGAAATTTCAAAACCTAATTTTTAAAAATTATGAGCACGCAAATTCTTAATAGGGGAATATTGTAACGACCCGAAATTTTGAATAAATCTTGTTTCCTAATTTTGTGTGTTATTTTATTTTATTTTTGTACTCAACAAATATGTTTCATTTTATAACAGGAGTATAATTAAAATGAGACCGTTGGGTTTTGACTGTTATATGACCGTTGGTCAATATGACTGCTGGAAACTAAACGTTTTGATTATTGTCTCTAAATAAAAGTAATCTTGGTTAATTAATATAGAAAGAATATTTGATGGCTTCACCCAGTAGTCTTGGACCAATCGAAGCCCATTTAACAAAACTTGGGAAGGAAGTAGCACCACTGGGCTTTGCTCTGGACCAAACCCAAGACGAACTTCATCGTGTGATGCTAGAAAGGAATCGGCTTTGCGAGAAGTTCAAACTTTTAGAAATTACTACCCATGCGATGTTGGCCGAGCCTCCCTCGGATTCTCTCACCTTAGCACACCTTACACTTTGGTCTTATGTTGGTGTGATAAGGGGATATGTAAGGAGACTGTAACTGCCTTGTTTAATCCTTTGTTTTAAATAAAAATTGGGATTTCTTCTTATGATGAAGTTTATGAATTTTCAAATTACCGGATAAATATAGTATGCATATTTTTGATGAATTTTAGAAAAAGGATATTTTAAAAATGTTCATGTAAACCATAAATATTTAAAATTGTGAAATGATTTTCAAAAAATTGTCTTCTCCAATTATATTCAGTATTAAATTTAGAGTCTAATAAGATCAACTTGATTTTTGATGAATAGTAAATTATGAATAGTGATTTTATGCTTAGGATTAGTAATTTGACCAAATGGATTAGTAATCTCACTTAATTAAAGTATTAATATAATCTAGGCACCTTGATTAAGTAATGTGATTCAATAAAATGGTTAAATAAAGTTTCATAAATTATTATTCAAGTATTAGTTTTTTCGGGTGAATAGTATTTTTTAATTAAAAATTAAATAAAAAGTATTTACAAAAATATTTTTATAAAATGGATTTCATTTTTGAACTTGGAGTATCGATATTATCTTAAGGTAATTTTTGGGGATTTTTCTGAAAAAAATGAATTTTCGGTGAATAGTGTATTTATTTAAAAAATAAATTAAAAATATTTAGAAAATTATTTTTATAAAATGGAGTTCATTTTTGAAATCAGAGCATTGATATTTGGTTAAGGTGAAATTTTGGGATCGTTCTGAGAAAGTTGAATTATCAGTGAATAGTAAAAATACAGTTTTAGGGTTTCGATATGTTTAATGACATCATAACTGTGTCATGGTGATGTCATGATATATTTTAAGGGTTGTAAGACCAAAGGTGATGAATTATTGTATTGGGGGCCCCATTTGGCCTAACTTCATGGGAAATATCTTGGGAGAGCACAACGTTTTGGGAAAGCCACTTATGAGGTGTCCCTTGGCTATTAATGCCATGTCCCCTCACTTTCCCTATAAATATCAAGCCATCCTCTCATCCATTTCGACTCCCCACTCTCCCACAACGAAGTTTTGGTCTCATTACCTCCCAAGGAGTCCTCTCAAGGTTCCCCCAAGCCCTCAAGGTCCCAAACATTGAGTTTTAAGAGTTACGTTTTAAGGTAAGGGATCTGACCCCTCTATTTCTTTTCAAGTTATCCCTTTTATGTCATTCCATATATGATCCATCTTATTATGTTGGAGGAGGTTATTTTATATTCCCCTTACTGACCTTTTAATGTTTATATAATGAGATATCCCCTCTTACTCTCATTATTTCATTTTATGAACGTTTAAGTGGTGCTGTTCGGCAACCGAAATTTTTGGAACAGATTCTTTCTCCCTTCTCATTTTTCAAGATCTATTTTCATGTAAAGTATTTCAAGTTACTTTTTATTATGTTGGGGTATGATCTCTTTATTTATCATACTTATCTTTTATGATCATATTTTTAGAGACCCCATTTCATCTCTTCAATTCTGTATTTTGATATTTTATGTGGCGTCGTTAGGCTGCCGAGTTTTTAAGTGGTTCCTTCACCCTTCTCATTTTTCAAAGTTCTAATTCGATGTCAAGTCTTTCAAGTTTTTTTTATTATGTTGGGGTATGATCTCTATATCTATAATACTGAACTTTTATGTTCATATGACGAGAGACCCTATTTGATCACATCAATTCATTTTTGTTGAAGTTTAAGTGACGCCGTTAGGTTGCTGAATTTTCAAGGGATTCTTTCACCCTTCTCATTTTTCCATGTTCTATTCTCTTGTAAAGTCTTTCAAGTTCATTTTAATTATTTTGGGGTATGATCTATATATCTATCATACTGAACTTTTATGTTCATGTGATGAGAGTACCTATTTTATCTCATTAATTCATTTTTGTTGAAGTTTAAGTGACGCTGTTAGGCTATTGGATTTTTAAGGGATTCGTTCACCCTTCTCTTTTTTTCAAGTTATATTTTATGGTCAATTCATTCAATTCCCCTTTTAATTATGTTGGGGTATGATATCTATATCTATTTTACTGATCATTAATTTTCATATTATGAGAGACCCTATTTGATCTCGTCAATCCATTTTTGGATGTTTTAAGTGACGTCGTTAGGCTGCCGAATTCTCATAAGAGAAATCTTATTTTTTGTCTTCCTTTCATGTTATTAATTTCATATGGTATATCATTCAAATTTCTTTTCCATATTCTAAAATACTTTATATTCTATTCCCCTACTATTTTATGGATCATTTTTGAGTGGGTGACCCATGCCCCCTCTCTTTCCAATGTTTTCTAAAACCCTGTAATGTAGCCGTTATGCTGCAGAATTTTAGTCTCAAAATGCCTTTCTCTTTTTCTCAAAATTATTTTATGTTATTAAGTGAATACTCAAAGATCATATTTCTACAGGGGTATTCACATATATATCAAAATGTTCTATTTTAAATTCTGGGATTTACATACATGAAACCCTCTTTCCCTTTCTGTGGGTTTAAAATGACATAAAGACCATGTCTTTAAAGCAGTTTTTAAAACGTAATGATTATGAAATGAAACCCATTTATTTTATGCTATATGGGTTGTTTATGAAATTATTGATGATGATATATGTGGCTCACATGATAATAAATACATGTCTAGGGTGCACCCAGATAGCGCTACAATACATTGCGTAAAGACTTAATCTCTAGAGATGACTTTTTAGACTGATACCTTGGTGAATAACCTTGGTAATTTTTATTGACACCTTGGGGATGGACCTTAGTGAAACGAAATGATTTTCAATATTAAATGTTGTAGCCAAATCTTCAAGTTAATAAAAATGTTATTTTTATTATGATATTCCACATGATTTCTTTCCCATGCCTTAAGTTCTTTTTCTTAAACATTTTTCAGGTGTTATGTTTCTGGTTTCGAAGACACTAAACCTTAAAGATCCTCAGTTTTGTGTAATGTAATGAAAGTTTATGTGATAAAAAGGCAAGATGATATAACTTTGACATTCCATAACCATATTATGTCTATACTAAAGTCATTTAAATGTTTTCAAAAAATGGTCTATGTTCATGTGGGTTATAATTTAAATGTTCAAAATGGAAAAGGACTCTTTTATTAAAACATTTTTTTAAATGATTTTAAAGATTTATTCATTTAAACATTTATCATCAATGTCCATGTTTTGAAAATGGTTTCAAGAATTTATTTATATGGACATTAATGTTTTAAAACCCTTACAAAAGTTTCGAAGTGGTATGGGACACATTGATTCTAAAATCTCTTTTAAATGTCTTCTTTTAATATTTTCAAAGTCTAAATGGATTTTTCTCTCATATAGTTGTATGGATTTTATTAGATGTTTTTTATGATAATATAATGTAGTGATATCTTGTGATTGAAATGTGTAAATTTTATGTTTCTTTTATGCATGTTTTATGTGTTATGATTATGTTATGGTTCTTGGGAAATGATTATGAAATCGGGTGGTTCGGTGATAAACTAAGGGCGGGTGAGCCCGAGATAGATTTCCAATGCATTGGGTAATGCGAAGGAGTTAAACGTTAAGGTTCCTACGAAGAGATTTAGGGAATATACTGTGATGGGTATTCCAAACTTTACCATGAGGGTTACTCCCTACGTAAGAATGATATGAATGCCTAAATTTAGCTTTCTGTGTTATGATTTCTATGAGTTATTCATAAATCTTATGATTTCATGAGGTATGCTAACGTGATTTTTTTTCATGAGTACATTATGATTTCATTGTTTCTTATTTATCCGTGGAATAATGTTTTCTTTCCATATTGTTATAACCCTTACTGTGCTTTTTATGCTCATCCCATGTTTTTTTGAAATGTTTGTCACAGGACATAAAGTTGAATAGGGTCAAAGATGGGATCAAGGGAATGTCAGGCTGTCTAAAACAAAGAACTAGAATTGAATCTTTTGTTCAAGAGTTTTTATTTTTGTGAAAAAAATGGAAGCTGAGTAAATGTGTCTACTTTGTAACATTTGAGATGTAATAGTTATGTCCTAATTCTTTAAAACTCTAAACCTGAAAAGATCCTCAATGTGAATTATTCATTTAATTCAATAATAAGTAATGTTTAAGGCCGGGTCCTTATACTTGTGGTGGAAGAAAACCAAAATTTGAGTAAGGGGAAGTCCACAGGACAATTTTGATATGTCTTAGCCTCGTTCAAGAATTGATGTTTTAGAATGTTGATCTGACTTTATGTAACTGGCCAGATTTTTCATCCGGTCATCTAGCGACAAAATATCCCTTAAAATGCTTCAATTGTAAAAATTATTCCATTGAATGGTGATAAAAGTTAGGTGTCACTGGGATAAAATTACCAATTGAGCGCAGTGTGTCTTTCTCATTTGAGAATGATTCTTTTTCCAATGAATATCTCATATTTAAATGGTTTTCATTTAGATTCTAACATGATCTGTTTTCACTCAATCATGTTTTTTAGAAAATAAAAAAGTTTCACAACAAGTGAGAGAACAAAGATCTAGTAAAGGATATAGTTCATAAAAAAGACTAAGCAGATCTAACTAGCATGTTTATCACCCCCCATGAAGGAGTTTATCTGGACATAGTGGTTTCCTTCAATGAAACAAAAAAATTAATTTCAATTAAGTTCATATTGAAATGAGTTATAGAAAAACATGGCACACTAAGAATAAAAATGTTCATATTCATTATTGATTTTCTGAAAACTCCGACTCATGTTGCTTGATGGTGGATGAGATGCTAATGTTTTCACGATGTCCCACCCTAGGAATGAAGACATCAAATGCTTTCATACCACTCTGAAGCCTGTAATCTTCTCATCGACGTGAACTCTCGAACTATAGATGTATATCTATCTATGGATAATGGAATTGGAAGTAGTGATGTTAATTTGAGTCCCCCAATGCTTCACTCCCCATGTGTAAGTGTTCCCCTATACCGCCCGAATAGAACTCTATGGAATCATGCCCTAGATATTACCCATCCTCCACGTAGAGATTTCATGATTCCATCCCCACCCCAATCAACAATGGAGCATGCCCACAAATATGACTAAAAAATTGTGCGCCAAAATCATACCCCTAAAAATAAAAAACAACTATGTAATAAAAAATGACTAAAATTTATGTGTTATGAAAATATAGTGTATTATATAAATAATTAGAATAAAAAAAGAGAAAATAAATTATGTATTTAATTTATAATAAATAAATAAATAATTAATTAATTGTGATATTATTTACCAATGTTTAATTTTCTACTTAATAAATGAAATAATAAACCAAAAACAATAATTATAATTATAGAATTAAAAAATTACAATATTAAACAATTAAAAACTAAACTATTAATATAGTTTTATTATAATTATTTAGTAAAAATATAAATATGTATACTAATTAATTAATTGATTAAAAAATAAAATAAACAAATAAATTTAATATGTAAATAATCATACTATATTAGTTAAATTAATTATAATAAATATAATTTATTATGATTACAATATATTTGATTTTAGTTATGCTATTTATATGATAATATTGTTTATAAAAAACAAAAAGCAAAAAATGAAATTAATGATGAAATTTGGGGGGGTCTGAAATGGTGATGAGAGAAGATTCCTAGGTGCTCAGGCGGATTCACTGGGGTATGGTTCCACAGACGAGGTAGGGCAAGGTGGATCGGGTGTTTGGGTGTAGTGGTTGGGTTCAGGAAAACTGCAATGGTCAAGGTGGTGGTGTAGCAGTGCAGGGAGGTTGATTCACAACGGTGCTTTGAGAGGCATGTTCGAGAGGGATTAGAAGTGGGGTGGGGGTGGATGAATAAGGTCACAGTGAGCGTAAGAGTTCGTGATGGGTATCAGACAGCTGTGGTTCACAGTTGTTGGGTTGGACTCAGTCTAGAACAGTTCATATACAAGAGACCAAACATCCAATTCTTTTTTATATGGACTGAAATTGGGTTGGTATTATTCTTCGGTTTCCATTTCTTGCTCTAAGGTTTGGATCTAGTTCAATATTCACTAGTGGTTGATTTGTTGCTTAATTTTTCTACTATTGTGAATTTTCATGTTTGAATTTTGTTGTACTATGGATTTTTTGTTGTTGTTACTATCGACTTGTGGGTTGTTGGAGAAGTAACAGTTCAAAGGAGTTAAGTTAATTAGGTGTGAAGGGTAGTGGGATGGAGGTGGTAACATTGGTGAGTTGCGGTGGCTATAAGCAGGCCCGGTCATAGGGCAAGACCAAATAGCCCATGGACTAGGGCAACACAAAAGAAAAAATATACAAAGAAAGGGGAATCAATTTTATTAGTTTACTGTACCTCTCAATGTATTTAGGGAAAAATTTTTAATGGGGGTCTAGGGAAATGGAATTTTCTAGGCCGTCATTGGTTATAAGAAACAGTGTCATGGCTTTTGTTGCGGTGATATAGAGGATGGATAATGGTGGAGAGGGAGAGGTGCCACCATTTGGTGGAAATGGTTGTTGGATGGATGGTGGCACATGCGTTGTGTGAATCATTCTCATGGTGGCATTGGGACCGTCAATGTAGCACCAGTTTTGAAACAGTTTCACCATGACTAGTAGGAAATGGTGGCACAACAAAGTAGCTAACAATAGAACCATTTTGGAAGGAAACTATGACATAGTCTCACAGGTAAAATAGACACATTTAAAAAAGAACAAAAACAATTAAATAAGTTAATAATTTCATAAAATTTAAAAAAAAATCGTTTAATAAATTATTTAATTAAATTAAAATAATTAATAATAATTATATTCACTTTCGTAAATTAATTAACCAATTAATTAGCCCCTCAATTTATTAAATAATTAATTAAATAATTAATGAATAAAAATATTAATTGAATAAAATTAAAATTTTAACAATAAAATGGAGTGATCTTTTTATTTACACTTAAAAAAAATAATTAATTGTATTGTAGAATTGATAATATAGTTTTTTAAAATAAAATGAAATAAAAATGGGAGTGAAAAAGAATGAAAAATTTTATTTTTAAGAAAAGAAAATTAACAAGAACGGTTTAAATTAATAACTAGTCAAAATAAAAAAATGAACATTAAAGAACATTTTTTACATTAAAATATATTACTTAACAAATTATGAACAAAGGCACAGAAATTATTAATTATTTAACCAAAAGTAACATTTTGTCATTAAAAATATAGTAAAAACACAAAAAAAGGATGTGGAAAATAATGTGAAAACACTGCAACATAAAACTCCTCCACACATAAAACTTTTTCTATCCTCAAACAAATACATGCTTTGACATTATACCAGAAATATGATTTGTGAGTTTCAGTTAAAAAAGTGCATGATTAAACATTAATACCCAAAGCAGCAATACCCAATAGTGGGTCAGGTTTTTGATAGGTTTTCAAAATTGATGTCTTGCCTACCTTCAAAAACACATTGGATGTCAAAAGCCTCACAAATTCATACATTGTCAAGTATTTCATGCCTCTTTTATGTACTCAATAACTATCCTATTTCAGTTTCCAAGTCATGATCTGATTCAAGGGGTGATGACAGGTTAGATCAAGTGGACCTAAAAACATAACCAAATGCACCGTTCATTCTCACCATATCATATATTTTAGAAATTAAAGTCCATTAATTAAATCACATTATTGACTCTACTTAAAATAATTTTAACCACGTCAATTGCCCCCTTCTTCATATTGGTTCAAAATTTCCCTGACCATAATGAGATTATTTTTGACAAAATGACTTTATTTTGATTTTTCTATACCACATTCCATGTGTAGAGAAATATTCATAGCACTTATTCATATTGAAATGGTTATTATATATTTTTATAAATTCACTTAGTGCACATTGTCTCAAATACTCACTTTGGGATCCCATTTTCTCATTTTACTCCAGTTGCAATGGACTTAACTAATATTCTATCAAGTTGAATTCCTGAAGGGATTAAATATTTTATTTAAAAAAATCTGAGTCCCCTAGGTTCCAATGATAACTTCTAGTTACCCTATGTCATGAACCTCATTCCTCAAAACCTATCATGTAATACTCCCATCCTCGATTCCTGAACAGAGAGATCCATAGAGGAAGTGAACAATTTCACACAAGAATCACTCAAAGTTAACAATTTCTGACTAAGTTCCACTCTCATCAACCATTGAAAAATTATCTAGTAAACATGATAGAGTTGGAATAACATTAAACGTTTTATAAAAATAATGTGATGAATGAATTTGAAAAAAATGAATGTGTTTTTAGAATTTTGAAAAAAATGACCAATCTTTTAAACAACTTTATGTTCAAGAAGGGGGATTTGAAATGACAGTAGAATGACCCCTCTACCCCACACATAAAACCCAAAATTTTCCCCAATATAGAATTATAAGGTGGTAGATAGTATATCTCATGATTTATTGGCAATTAATCATTTAACATAAATGTGTGTGGAAGAGAGTTGTTTCAAAAAAAACTTTTCCACATAAAAAAGATAAGAAATAAGAAAAAACAAATATTCAAAGAGTGACACAAAGAAATTTTGTTGTGTTTTTTAGTTAGTTTTTTTGGTCCATAGTAGAAACATCAGTAGTGATGTAATCAGTAGTAGAATTTGACTTATGAATACAATGAACAACAAAAGTGGAATACTAGTGACTTACAAGGTGAAATTTTTCTCCACAATTCAGTCAAAATAAAAATTTCTACTCGCCAGAATAAAGAAGATAACACCCAATGAAGTATTTCAATTTATGACATTTCAAATGAAAACAAGGGTTCTCTCAAACTTAAAATCATGCACCATAATAGTGAAGTATAATAAAAAATTAATACTAAGAAAAATTGATTAACACAGCCCTGGATTATTTGTGATTTAACAATTATTTCCATAGACGGATCCTCTTCAGTAGCACTGAGTGAAAACTCCACTTCATAATCCTACAAGTTAAAAAATGTAAAATAAGAATGAAATATTTTATGTTCAATAAATTTTAATAATAAAAGTGATTAGAATGAAATGTTATCCATATGATGAATTGGGAAGCTCCATTATTTTTTCATTACCAAGATTCTTGCTGTAACAACTCTCTTTATCTCAAGCAGCAACAGATCATGAGGCACCATTAGATATTCATAAAATCAAGATTAAGATGTAAGCTATAAGAGTTATTTATGTTTTGGAAAACATGAGTAAAAAATAGATACTATGCAACCATGATTTAGTTCCCATGAAACATGGAGTTTATAGTCCTTGGTTAGACTGAAAATAGTTCATTCCTCCAGTAAAGTTATGGAAGCAAAGCCCTTTGTATGCCTTTCAATGAATTTCACTATTAATTGACCATTGACCAAGAATAGTCAGTTCTCTTCTCAAACTATATCAACATCCTCATTACAAAAAACATTAACAATGATAAAGTGTCCTGAACACTTGGTCATCAAAATTCCTAGAAACATCCTTAATCTAGAATTGAAAAGAATGACCGTATCACCAAAAATTAAATTCATATTTTGAATGATTGAGTCATGAAAATTATTTCTTCATTGTTTTTATGTTTCATAATTATCATAATAATATTTTATAATCTCCTCGATCTCACATAGATCTAATAGTCTTCTCTCAATAGCAGACTTGAAATCAATGTTACGAGAATTCACTTCCCAATCAGATATATAATGTAACTCAAAAAGTAGATAACATGTCTTCCCAAAGATATGCCTATATTGTGACATCCTTATATGAATCTTATAATCCATTATATAGGTCTAAATATCCATATCCAACTTCCTCGACCAGCTCTTCCAAGAGTTTGACACTGTTTTTTATCAAATTTGTCTAAGCTCTCTGTTTGACAGATCTGCCTTCCCCCTAGAATGTGAGTTGTAAGTGGTACATGTATTATTTTTGAACCCATACATCTCTATCAAAAATTTTATTATATAATTATTTATGTGAGTACCATTATCAGTGACGAATACATGAGACACAATAAACCTAGAAATGAGGTTTTTCTTCAAGAATTTCACAATACTAGAAGCTGAATTGTTAGGCAGAGCCACTGCCACAACCCACTTGGACACATAGTCCAAAAAAACAAAAAAATATATTGATTCCCATAGGATTATGGGAATGGTCCCATGAATTCCAAGACCGATACATCAAGAAAATCAACATCAAAATTTCCTTTTTGATGCAGTTTCTGCCTCCTTCCAACATTTCCCATCATTTGACATTTCTCACAGTGAATAACTAAACACTTATAATCATTAATCAATGTCGGCCAGTAAAGCCCACCCTATATGACCTTCTGAGATGTTCTCTCTCCTCCATGGTGGCCACCCCATGTTGATTAATGGAAGCTATAATGTATGGTAAATATCTCATCCTCAACCACACATCATCTTAAATCCTCATAAGCACACCTCTAAAAAAGAAGTGGATCATCCCAAATATAATATTTCAGCTTAGTTACAAACCTCTTCCTTTCAATTTTTGAGAGGTCTATATAGAATTCTAGAACTAAATTTTTTTTGGCATAGTCTGCGAACCTTGAATACTACTACACATAAGTAACAAATAATTTTTCATTTGGGAATGAAGTGTTGATCTCTCTTGGTTCCTCACTTGGGGTGTTGGGTGGCCTAGAAAAATGATATGAAACTACATTATCATCCCCTTTATGATCCTTTAAAAATATATCAAACTCATGTAACTGCACAATCCATCTAATTAGTCTCGATTTTTAATCCTTTTTATCTATAAATTACTTGAGGGTAGCTTGATCTGTGAAAATAATGACCTTTGATAGTATCATATATTGCCTAAACGTTTTCAAAGAAAGCATGAAAGGAACCATCTCCTTTTGAGTGGTAGAATATTTTTCTGGGCATTGTCCGATAGCTTGCTGGAATAGTAAATTTCATGAAACTTCATACCCTTCCTCTTCCCCAAAATAGCTCCTATTTCATAATCACTAGAATAACACATCCCATCAAAGGGATGTTTCCTATCATGAGTAGTGATTGAAGGTTAATTAGTGAACCTCTTCTTGAGAAAATTAAGTGCCTCTATACATTTCTCATCAAAGAAAAACGGTGTGTCTTTAACCAACATGGATCACAAGGGTCTAGTAATTTTTGAAAATTCATTAATAAACCTCATATATAACCTAGTAAGACCCAAAAAACTTCTAATTACATTAGAATTTTTTGGTGGGGGAAACTTTCGAATAACGTAAAATTTGGAATTATCATCCTCTATCCCCCACTTAAAGACCTTATTACCCCTGAAAATTCCTTCATTGGCCATGAATTGGATGTTTACCTAGTTTAATACCATGTTGGTCTCTTAGATACTCCCTAATAATAGTTCCATTTTTTTCAGACAATTCTCAATGTTATTTCCCACAATAGAAAAATCATTCATGAGCAGTTCAATTATCCTTTCAATCATTTCTGAAAATATTTCCGTCACACACCTATGAAAAGTGGTAGGAGCACCGCACAAGACAAATAAAATTTGCTGCTAGGAAAATTCACCAAATGGATAGGTGAATGTGATTTTATAATGATCCTTGGGAGATATGGAAATCTGGTTGTAACCATAGTAACCATCAAGAAAAAAAATTCATTTACATCCAACCGTTAAAACATTATATACAAAAATGGCATGGGAAGTGGTCCTTTATTATGGAAGCATTTATCATCAAACACTTCATTTGTACACATCCCTTGTTTGTATATTCTCATTTTTAACATTTGTGACCATAGTCACTCCACTCTTTTTAGGTACAACCGAGACAAGACTTACCCAGGGGCTATCCACATTGGGAAAAATAATACCATGATTAAGCGGCCTAATATATTATTCCCTAACTAATTATTTCATATAAGGATTGAGTATTCTTTGGGAATCGTCTCTAGGATTAAACTCATGTTATGTTGGAGTTTTATAAATGTATAAGGCTGGAGTTATCCCTTTAGTATCTGTAGTAGAATAACCTTTTAATTACTTGTACTTATTCAAAAAACGTAGTAAATTTTCCTCTTGATTCACCTATATATTGGATGAAATGATCACCAGTATGGTGGAATTGTCTCCTAAAAAAGAATATTTGAGATGGAATGTAAGATCATTCAGATCAAGTATGTGTGGTAACTCACATGAGGAACGAAACTTGGGCATGGGGAGCCAAAGGTCCTCATGCAGCCTCTTAAAGAAGGTAGTAAAGAAGGCTTCATCCTCATCAATGGAGATTCTAGAAAAATTCGTCTCAAACATAGAATCCTCTTTATGTGTAAGAATGTGGTAAAAAAACTCATCTTGGTTCTCCCAAAACTCTCCACCATACTAATCAACATATTCTCTCTCCTCACTTGAGGAGATCCCGTTGCATGTGGTAGTAGGAATTTGAGGTTCACTATTGATTTAATCTATCATCCTCAGAAAAGCCTCTTCCTATTTATCAATACTACTCTCATCAACTAACATATCATCTTTGGGGATTATTCGGTATGTGGGTTCTTTTATTTTCTTAAAAACATTGAATTCATTATTCTATTCACCCAAATTGAAAATCATATTCCTCTTAGACACATCAATAATAGCTCCCCCTATGGGTAGGAAGGGCATAACGAGAATGATAGGGACCTCTTGGTCACACTATATATCTTGGATGAGAATGTCAGCAAGAAAAAAGTACTTTCGTACTCCCACTAAAAGATCATATACTTTATCCACTGGTTGAGTAATGGACCTATCAACAAGCTATAACACAACAATGGCAGGTTGGGGATCTCTTAATCAAATGTGATGAAAAAGTGACAGGGAATCAGATAACTACTAGCACCCAAATCACACAAACAGTTGAACATACCACCTCTAACCCCAAAGGTGCAAGGGATGAAAAATCTTCCTTGGTCCTAAAGTATACATGGTATCTTATTCTCCAAGACAACACTAAAAAACTCTTTCATGTTATAGGTGGAAAATTATTACAGTGTCTTTTTGATTGAACATATTTTACTGAGTGATTTTAGGTATTATGGACTTTTAATTAAGGATTCTAAGAATGGGATATAAAAATTTCATCTTTTTAATCACTTTCAAAAATTTCAACAGTTCAGAATCATGAGTTTGTTTCATTATTCTCTCAGGAAATTTAATGAATGGGGAAAAATATCTCACAATTGGGGGAATCCAAAAAAATTATTCTTTATGAATTTTCTCCCCTATATTTTATTTTTTTAAGATATTTTTATTAGTTTTTGAGATGGAACAGCAGGAACTGGAGATATTCTGTTGGTGCTATCTAGTTTTCCAAATTCATGGTTTTTCAAAATTGAATTTTAAGCTTCATTATGTAATTTATTTTCAGTATTATGGGGATCATTATTAGGCTCTAGGTGAGTTTGGAGAGAACATATGGTGGTAAAAAAACGTGGAATTCTCCAATGGATTGGCTTCATTGGTGATAGACGGCCTACCTTTGCGTCTAGAACAAACATCCCTAGCCAAATGCCCCATTTTAATTTTAAGAGTTTTCATTCATGAATCCATTTGAATATCATCACAATCATTTTTTGTATTTTGTTAATGAAACCTCTCTATCAACAAATGTAACAAGTCTCTCACCTCATATTTTGAGTTTGATGTTTTTGCCTTTTGTTGGGGTTGGTGTGTGAATTGCAGCCTTGGTGGATAATAGAATCCGGGTGGGGAAACATGCAGAAGGACTCCTTATTCCCTCTATGACAGTTTTGAATGTTTCCAATACCCCTGATTGTAGGTGTTGGAAGAAGGGTTTTCCCTAGGCTGCATCCAAAGACAATAGAAAAAAAAATAGTACTCTCTTGAGGCTGGACAAGCATATCAATGATTGGACAGTACGTTTGACAGTGGCCATATATTCCACATTGGTGACACTTATCTCTATGTGTGTTAGGGGTATTTGAAATGAAAAATCTAGTATCTTGGTATTTAGCTAAAGGGGTAGGATTGGGTTATTTTCTAACAGTGGTTCTTCAACTAGATAATTTCTGCTGGGAGTTTTTAGATAAGTAATTGAATATTTGTTTTAGATCCTTCGAGTCGGGACAATAAAGAATCCTTGAGAAGACAGATCCATCAGGTTTTGGTGGTAAGGAGTGATATTGTTGTATAAAGTGTCTATATGGAATTGGGGTGTGCATTGATGGTATGGACACTCCCTAATAAATCCTCTAAACATGTCACAAGATTCCTAAAAATGTTCTACTTCATCTTAAAGGAATTCAGTGATTTTGAGACTATTTTCAGATGTCAACCTACTAGGATATAATTTCACTGTGAATGCATTATAAACATATCTCATATGAGAACGATTTCATCCTCTAGCTTTGGAAATCAGGACCTAGTAGTTCCCTTGAGGAAAAAGGGGAACACTCTCAATTTATGCTCTTCCACCATGAGACCCCTGAGTGGTATTTACTATACACTACAATAGAGGGATGTAATGATGTCAATAGAATCTTAAGTAAGAATTAAATTTAAGGTAGGTAGTTGACTAAACATGGATTTCAGGATTACATAATTCCTTGACCTAGAAAAGAACCTAATGAAGGAAGGGTTACAAGACACTGAAGGTACCAAGAACACTCCCAAACTATGCCTCTCAGATATCTCATTTCTAGGTGGGTTCACATTTCTAGTTTGGTTTAAATTTATAGGGAGTGTATTGTTCATGTCTTTATATTTTTTATCTTCCCTTTTCACGTCATATTTTTTCTAATAATGGTTTTTAGGTGATTTCAATTTTAAGGTTCACATGATATAAACATTACGATTTAGACATAGTGAACATACATCAAGTTGCTGACAATTTTTTTTTAAATTTCATTCAAGAAATGTTTATATTTTTTTAGTTGTAAATTTTTATGTTTTTTGTTAATTTTTTTATTTTTTTTTAAATCGCATGAGGTCTCCCCTACAACTGCAACAAAATTTTCACCCCACGTGTCATTGGGATCAAGCGACAAATTGTAATTTATAACCTTCCTACAATGTAGAATAGTCGCAATACAGTGTTAAACTACATGGAGGCCTATGTCTGTTCTTAGTAATATAATAAAAACAAAACAAAAAACACACACACAAAAACCAATAAATATAAATTATGGTGCTGATGTGAAGAGAGGTTAAATAAGTTTGTGAGGATATGTAAGTGGTCGGTTATTTTACCAAAGGTTTGTTATAAGTGTCCCAAATTGATATTACCCACTCTTAAACTTATTATAGTGTAAGCGCGGGGTCGATCGACATGGAACTTGGTAAGCTAGTGAATTTAATTGAGTTTAGAATAAATACAGTGAGTTATGCTGAATTTAGAGTGGATTTTCTTGTTTGGGATAATTGAAGCTGTTTTGTTTACTTGAAATAATATTTAACACTTTAAGAGAAAACAACAAGTGAATTTTTTATGTAAAGAAAGGAAGAAGACTGTGTTGGGGATATCGTGATTGTGGAGATTTAATACAGATTTCTAATATGGTTGTGTTTTTTTTATGATAATTCAATATTCTAAATCTTATTAATGACATGATTCCATTGGTCTAGTTAAATTTGTCTTGGAATTGAAAAATATTGACCCCTTGGTCTGGTAGTCAGTGTTTCACAATGCTTACTTTTAGTTTAGTCCATTTATGAATCAATGAATCCTTTCAATGATCATGAAAGAATTCACCATCATTCTTCTTTTAATTCCCTGAGGATTCTGCCCTTCATCTGGATCAGAATTCCCATTGGTATTCAACAATGGTTAAATAAGAATGAGAAGAACTGAAAAGGACAAGCAAATCCATATAAATCAATCCAACATAAAAAAACTCTTAATCATCCACAACCCCAACAAAAGGGGTTTTTAGTTACCCATATAGGACATAATGAAAATGACACCTTTCATACCTGATGTGATCATCGAATAAGCTACGTGGAGAGGTGTCGGAAGGTGGAATGGTGGAATAGCAGTACAACAGTGGCTTGAGAATATGGAATCAAAAGTTCCCCTTTCTTCATGTGTTCTAGATCTACCTGGTCCGAAGGCCAAGGCCTCTATTTATAGAAAACATAAGTACATGGCGTGTGTAAAAGTACACTCAGTGTGGTATTGTCAACTTTATTTTGCAAAGATTTTTCTTCGGTAGGTGGCCATCCACGCTGTCTTTGACTCACATGGAGTTGGAGGCTAGTTGGTGGCACGTACATGACATGTATCACCGCCACACATGGTGTGTAGTCCCTAGAAAATGCCACCAATCGCATCTAGAAGTAGGTACACTACGTGTATTAGTAATCCACAAGGCATGTATTCTCTGGCTGGTGACTTGGGCTTGTACTCCCCCTTTTGATCAGTTTCCCCATATGAATGTACACGGCATGTATAAAAGTGCATGCCGTGTGGTTGGAAAATTTTCACAATCTTCTATCGATTTGTGTGTTTTGGCCCGAAATCTCCTGAAAATAAACAGAATCACCAAAATCAAAGAATATAATCATGAAGCAACACATATTTTGTGAAAACATGGTTTTATTTTCAATAATATGTATGAAAATGTATACACATATCGGGTGCATCAAACTCCCCCACACTTAGTCGTTTGCTTTCCCCCAAGAAAAATCTAAACATCTAATCTAAAGAGTCTATACTATAAAAAGGAAGGCATTCAATTAATAAAAAGTATAAATGATACAGTTACTGAGGGAAATTATAAAAGGCACAAACAAAATCAATTCATAAGATATTTTAATCATGCATCATATATAATTCAATTAACTACTTACATCCTCTTTTAACACATGTTTCAACCTTACAAATATAAGCAAGCCACTTGATGATTTACCTCACCAAAAATATGCTCAACACTCAAGATGTTTTTAAACAAGGTTATTCTCAATCAATGATATATACCCTCTATCCATAGGTTTGCAGGAATTCTAGTTCTCCACTTTAGAAAATTTGTTTTACAAAAATCATGAGGACTTCTCAAATAGGATCATATTTTTATGTGGTTAATGGTTGGTAAGTAAATATGTGAAAAATAACTCAGAGGCTAGAAAAAGGAGGCTAAATTTTTAAATAAAAATGAATGATATTCAAAATTAAACTGAATGTAAAAACGTCATCAAACAGCTTAATCAAATGATCTTATCACCACCATTTCCATTAGATGAGTAGGAGTCACAAACCAACAAGTGTGTGTAAGGCCCCTTTGTTTCTACCATTTTTTAGCACAAAGGGAACCTTCTTGAATTTCCCAAATGGAGGGTTGGAACTCTTTTTCACCCCAAATAATCAAGAGGCACTCCCCCATAATTCATTTCTTGATAATTCATGAATTTATACAATATTATGCGAATCCCTTCATTTGAGCTCAAATAAATTATCATGCAAAATCATAAAAGAATTAGGGTAGGAAGGGAAATAGGTTTGTAATATTACAGCCAATTAAGGCTATTCATGGTCTCTATGGTATTCGTGAAGATAATATGTAGGGTAGGCTCAAGATAAATTGGTCAACAATCTTATGCCTCAATCATTTTAATGTAATTAAAAAATTACTAATGTTTTGAAAAGAAAACATGCAAATTATGGTATTTATGTATATTCTATGAATATCTCATGAAAGAGGGTATTAGAAAGAATATGACAATGGGGTATAGAATACCTCTCAGGAGTGGGAAAAATAAATAAGGAGATAGTCAGGTCATGTCTTTCAATATAAATGATTTGTCTAATCGATGTAATTATCCAAGGATTACAAGTTTGTAATTTAAATTATATCAGTAATCATTTTAAAACACTTCAGAACCAAAATAAACATGCAACCCTCAATAAGATCATATTGATAACTTATCATTTATAAATATGATTAACCAAAATTACTTCACATTTGAAAATATATAATCTATTAATGATGTCTTCTAGATTAGTTCAAGGGCAAAGACTAAGGTGAAATAGAGAGAGCCTCCCCCACACATAATATCACACATAGTCCACCATGTGGAATACCAAGGGAAAAGGTGGGAAAGTGGGGAAAATCAAAAAAATGGGAAAAAGATGAAGGAAATTAGTGGAAGAAGTATACTCAAAGAGACATAAAAAAAGGGAAAATAGTCCCCTCGTGAAAAATGATGCCCATGTCACTCCCTGACACCTGTGACTATCGAATAAAAGAAAACTACAAGCATTCACAATATCACAACACAAAAAAGGACAAAAGAGATATATAAAACAAATAGAAAGGTCAGAATCATGATGTTGCCTCAGGGGATGACATGTCCGATACAGGTGGGTCGATATTAACGACTGTAGTAGTTGAAGAGCTAGGGGACACTACCTATGGGAGGCTCACTACTGCAAGATTATCTGGAACTCTGAGCTCGACAAGAGGCGATTGACCAACCCCTATAGTGTAAATGAGAATGGAGTCTGTGAACAAGGCATCATCAGCAGGCGGGATGAGAGAAGATATAGGCACGGAGGAGAAAGCAGCTGGCATAGGAACAGAAAGCTGAAGATGCTATAAAATCATCTCCATCACCTGCTCAAGACAAACCCAGTGCTAAAGGATAACTGTCTTATATTGCTCCATGAAAGTCAGGTGAAGGGTAATCTCGACTAGGCGGAGGGTGAGGGGTGGGTCATCCGAGGGTGCGGAGGGGGAAAGAGCATGGGAAGGGCTTGGAGGGGGAATGGTAGAGGAAGAAGAAACATGGGATGTGGTAGGAAGGGGCATGGAAGGAGGTGCAGAGGCATCTGTGGGGGCAAGAGGGTCAACCATAGGTGGGGGCTGGGCATGGGAAATGACGAAGGTGCCCCCCTTATTTCGGACTAATCCCATGTGAATAAGCATGAGAAAGTCCATCCGTTGAGGGGTAACCATGCGATCATGTGGAAGAGAGGGCTCAAAGGCGACATGCTGGGTAGCAAGGTGAGTGGCATAAAAGATGTCGTTCAGTTTTCCCTGGCAGCATGTGTACATGTCATTGAAATATGAGGCTGCAAGGTAAGGAAGGTTCGGGTAGGCCTGTGTGATAACACAAGTAAGGAGATCCATGTCATGGGTAGTCATGACCCCCATATCCTCATGACAGGGGAAAATGATGGATCTAAAGCACCGGTGAGTGAAGCGGATGAGAGGGTCGAGGATGAGCATGCTCTTCTGGGAGGTGAGGGCGTAGGGGTGGTCAGGCCCGGCAATATCGTGCCATTCAGCCATGAGGGTCGGGCACTGAGGGTGGAGCAAGGTGGAGACTCAGGGTGCGGTGAAAGATGGGGGTAGAACCCACACCCTCGGCCAAAGTCAGATAGGGAAAGGGAAAAATGGTGGCGGCCTAGACGAAATCTTACTGTTGGGATGGTATCTCTCGGTGTCTCCCGGTACCCAGGTCCATCGAGCTCGAAAGATGCAGAAAACTCCAAAAATAAATCACTATAGATAAGAGTGATGACCTGAAAGATATCCATCAGTGATGTGTGGCCAAGGAGGTCGCATCAACTCCTCCCAATGCCCAGTTTTTGAGGCACAACAACGTCTAGATAGCGACTTCTCAAGGGGATTCGGCGGTGAGAGAAATGCTGGACTCTGTCGTGCTTTAAGTCGGTAGCTGGGAACACCATACATGGATAGGGGATGCCCAGAAGAGCCAGACCAGGTGGTGCTATAGCATGGGCTGGCTCTAGGGGAGGATTGGCTATAGTAGTTGAAGGCTAGCTGGAGGATGCAGTCGATGTGGGGCCAGATGAAGATGAAGATGGCATTGGGAGAGTGGCAACAGATGTAGCAGAAATGGTGGTTCTTGAAAGCTCTGTGTTGGAAGGCGGAGGTACAGGTGGGCTAGGCATGGCCTCTACTGGGGCTGTGGGTGGTGGATGAATGGAAAATGAAGGGATCTTGTAGACCGGATCATCTGGGTCCGGATGCGTCGGAGGTCGGAGTCGAATCCGCCAAAAAATGGGCCTCTCACCTTCAGTGGCGGAGGCCGGCCGCTTGCCCCGGGAAGGATCGCCATCTGTCAAAACATGACAAAGAAACAAAAATAAAACAAAACAGAAGGAAAAGAAAATAAAAAGAATAAAAATAGAAATATTTGAGGGAAATAAGAAAAATAAAAGTACACGGCGTGTAATTCCAGAGTACATGGCGTGTAGTGGTAGTGGGAAGAAACCCGTGTATTCTGGAAAGACACGCTGAGTGGGTGAGTCACTGGCCAATGAAGGGTACACGGCGTGTATGTAGCTTACACTCCATGAATAATCACATGAGGTCCTAGACATGTGAGAAAAAAATGATTTGGACCATATAACAAACTACACGGCGTGTACCGAACATAAACGTCGTGTTGGAGAACATGGGATGTGTGGCCGTATAAAAGGGAAGACACAGGCATGACTTCGGATTATACACAGTGTGTGCCAAACATACACACTGTGTAGTTTCAAATTTCTAATTTTTTAATGTGTGGTCATGTACAATTGCACACGACATGTGTTTTTCATGCGTGCCCGTGTACTGGTGGAAGCCGAACGGTCGAGAAATCTCAAAACACCCTAAACCCTACAAAAACTAGGAAATTTAGAGGGAAGAACGGTGTACCTGATGCAACGAGTGAAATGAGTAAGAAATCATGCCTTAAAACTTGGTAAAATTATGGATTTGGAAGAGGGGGAAATTTGACTTCCGGAGGAAGAAAACAGCGAGGGGGGGCTGCGTGACAAGGACAGTGGCCGCGTAGGGCGTCCGACTTTTATAGCCGGAATACACGGCATGTACTTTATCAGACACGACGTGTATGGTTTTTTTTTGAAAATCAACTATATATATATATAATCATTATAGTAAACTTTATAAAAATTATTATTATTAACTAGAAAAAATAAAAATAGATAAAAATAGATATATAAATATTTTATTACAAAAAAAAAACAATGCACAACGTGTATCGGAAAATACACGGTATGTGTTTTAAAATTTGAAGAATAGAAGTACAACCTTTGGTTCGGTGCTTGGGACAAGGTTAGAACCGGTGATCGGCCCTTCCGAACGGAAGCCCTTATCCACTAGAGTGAAGGTTGTACTGCTGTTCATATATATTATTTATATACAATTTAATCTATACAACATATACACATGGAAAGAAGAAAATGCACAGTGTGTGGTTTTTAATTATTAAATAAGGGGATGAATCTGGGAGACTAGCCGAATTCGAACCCGGGTCTTTTGGGTCAAGGGACGATACTTTTCCAATATTCCAACATCATCCCCATGAATTTACATTATAAGAAAACGTTTTTAAATTATTAATGAAAATTATGGAACACACAATGTATATCGAAAGACAAGCCGTGTGGTTTTATTAAGTGGGTAATTTATTGAAATGGGGCAGTTTCCAGGATTCGAACCTGGGTCTTTTGGAACTGGCTTACTATCATCGACAACTGATCCATCCCCACAATGGGTTTTCTTATAATATATATATATATATATATATGTATATAAATTACAACACACGCCTTGTATGAAGAGGAGGAACCCCGTGCCGATCGTAGGTCGGGAGGATTCGAACCGGGGAGGGCTTGAACACACTCTAGTGACTTTACCATCGGCACTGGCATCATCCTTGGTTATTTATTAGTTATTATATATATTAATACTATTAAGATTATAAATTAAAAAGATAAGTTCATGCTGTGTAGATAAGTGGGACACGACGTGTAACCTCTGGGTTGCCTCTCAGGAAGCGCCTTTGTTTTAGGTCGTTGGCTCGACCAACTCATCTTTTCTTACTTGAAAGGGGTGGTGGAGATTGTTCCCACTGTATCATCCATGTGATGGTAAATCATAAATCATTGGCCATTCACCTTGAAGGGTATACCATCCTACTTATCAATTTTCACCGCACCATGGGGGAATACTTGTATGACATGGAACGGTCTCGACCACCTTGACTAGAGTTTTCCTAGGAATAGGCGAATAGTATAGTTGAAGAAGAGTACCTGATCACTGGGTTGAAATATTTTTCAATAAATCATCAGGTCGTGGATGGATTTTTTCCTCTCCTTATACAATTTAGCATTCTCATACGTTTCTCATCTAATTTCATCATGTTCCGATAGTTGGAACTTTCGCCTCTCTGCAGCTACCTTCAGATCAAAATATATGGCCTTGACAGCCCAATATGATGTGTATTTCAATTCCACTGGTATATGGCATGGTTTTCCATAGATGAGGCGGAATTGTGACATCCCTAGTGGTGTCTTGAATGTAGAGACCCTAATCTTGACGTACATGGACATTAAATTACTTTTTCGGAATACTTAGTACATTACAAAAACACACACACAAGGACCGTAAAAGTTTAGTGTCTTTGGAAACTCGGAATATAATCTTCTAATCGTGGTGAAATATCTTCAACGTCTCCCATAATGATCTTCCTTTTTTTCTTACCTAAAACCTTTATTTATATCCTGGGGAAAAGAAAACATAAAATGGTTAGCTCAAATTCTCATTAAGGGTAAACAAAAGAAATATCAATCACATCAGATTTATAAGAACATAACTTTTTGAAATCTTAACCTGCAAAAGAGATCAAAATTTCATAACATGGGATAAATCATAGTAGTGAAATGAAATCACAATAATCATAACTTAAAACATGAAACTCTGTGGCATACACACATAATCATAGAGAATCATTTCTTATTAGTCAAGACTCATTGCCAAGACTATCTTAGTGGACAAAGTCCATTTCTGAACCGAGTTCGTTCCTCATTTTAGTCATGTTTCACTAAACTGGTTTAACCTGCCATTCCATCCATGCATATCTCATGAGATATAAAATATTTACCCAATGGATTGTAGGGAGATATAGGTCCCACTCATCTCATAATTAAATCATTATTACTTGTGCCACAGAATAAACATACATAACCCAATAAATAAAATGGGTTTCATAAACATCATCCCATCATCACATAATCCATATAAAAGAAATGGATATCATTTCATAATAAGAAAAGTGAAACCATATAAATCATAGAGACATTATACTTGAAATATACACATATGAACTAACTTCATTTTAGATGGAATTTTTTTTTTGATACAACACTTGAAATGAATTCTTGAGGAAAATATCCTTTTTTCTTCAAAATCAATTTATTTTCACAAAACGTCATCTAATTTTAAAAGAAAGAGATTTTGTTGAAAATAGTCATGAAATATATTGTGGGAAGCTTCATGAAAATAAGGCTTTATAAAACTGTAAAAATCTATTCGTGCCGTATAAGTTAGAAAAAAACATTCTTCTCGTACTTTTGCCGGAGAAGTCAAAAAGTACCTCGTAAAAGAAAGATTACATACATATCATGTAGTAAAAGTAAAAAATGGGTAAAAATGACATGAAACCATTTTTAGGAAACATGGAAATGGATGAGAACAATAACCCCAGGAAATACTTCCGAATAAAAAAACTTGGATAAGAATGAGATTGGAATAATTATCTCTTACCTTAGGTCTGATTTTCTTCGTAAGTGTCCGAACCTACTGTATAATTATTTGAATAATGTCATTGAATTATTACAGAATCATACTCATTGTTATGATATTATATATGGTTCACTTATGACTTTATATTACCCGTCTATAAATTCCATGTTAAAGAGCATTTTGGGTAAAATCGTTTCATTTGTCATCCGTGTTTTGACTTGTAATTATTCATATGATTACTTAGATCATGATTACTTAATTCTAGAAAATAAAACATGATTTATATATAATATATATTCATAATATACATATATATAATAGATCAGTAAATGGAATAAAATACACCGTTTGTGGAGACGGTAGGCCGTACGTATGCATGAACGCTGTTTTAGTTTCCTTATTGAGTTGAATGGAATTAAGTAGATGACATACATATATATACACATAAATACAGTATCATTATTATGTCATATATTTCATTATTACTTATTATATATACTTTATTATCAATCATGAATGGTTAACGTGGAGAATGAATCTCATCGCGTCGTGGAGACGGTAGTCCGTTCGTACGCACGAGCGATGATATCATTATCATGATCATGGAATTTTATTGGAGTGTATTTATACTATTTAAGAATCAATAAGACTTTAATATAATCATATATAGTTATTACGTACACCATTATACCCATCCATGTAAGGTGGTGGTGGAAAATAGATTACACCACGGCGTGGAGACGGTATTCCGTACGTAAGCACGCGCGGTGATTTCATTTTCCGTAGGATGGATAGATGGTGAAATATGGTTGTTTCATACTTATAAATAATATCAGTATATGAGTGATACTGATGTTATTACTTCATAATGAAACAACCTATGAAGAATAAGTGGTCGAAAAAATTAAGTTGAAAGAATCGGTAACAGACATTACCTCTTCTTTGAAGCACCTCTTTGAGACCTCTTTTAGGGCACTAAACGTGGTCTTTGAAGAAGACCAGGACCTCTAGGATGTTTATAGGGTAGTGGAGAATAGAATTGGGAAGGGGTTGTCTGAGCTTGAAGGCTCAAAGTGGTGTGAATAAGAGAGGGAGGAGGTGCCCTTTTATAAGGGAGGAGAGGGGCACCTTTGGAAAAACTAAAAATATTAATTTATTATAAAGCCAAATTCGGTTTTAAATAGCTCCAAATTGATTTATTTAGAAGATAAGGTGGGGATCGGTCGTAATAGTCTCATCCAATAGAATTTATACAAGTTTAGGTTCCTATTTTAACTTTATCATTTAGATTTAACATTAAGTTAAATAATTTTACTTTTACCGTGTCTTCTTGTGTTCTTACACAATAATGTTAATAAACTTACTATAACAAGCCAAACGAACCCCAAGTTGTTTATTATTAATATATATAACCTTATCTAAGTAATTTGGCCGAACCATATATTTTTAGGAATAAAATAACAATTAATAATATAATATTTGTTTTAAAAACTATTTTATGTCAATTTTGACACTATTTAGTAATTGATTTTTGTGAAAATCATAACAGAATGATTAGTTCAAACCAAGTTAATTAAATCAATACTAAAATGTCATATTAACCTGGAAAATTAGTGTAATTCATTAAAAGTCTCAAATTACATTTATTTGAGTATTTATAACATTAATTATGTCAATATTTTATTAATAAGATAATTACTGCATCATCGTTGTGTCATAAATAAATTAAATTATTTAATGTCTACAAAATTACAAATAAAATACCATTATGTAGGAAATTTCTTTATCTTTCGAATTAATATTTATAGTCGAATTTATCTTATTTATAACCCCATATTAAAAATGATTTACTTATTACAACTTTGATTTTAACTATTTTAACCTTTCTTTAAATAAATTAATAATAAATGTCCAAATCTAATCCAAGTGGGCCTAAATGGTCATATTTTATTCCTACGGTTTTTTTGGTCGAATTAAACTTATCCAATAGAATTAGGACATGTTTTAGGGTAATAATAATATCATTTTTACCCTTAATTACCCTATTTACTTTTAACCGTGGTAAAAAAAGTAAAAAGTTACTATTCAACAAAAATTATTTTCATCTCATTGAACCACATTTTCGTCCTTGATATTAATAGTGTCTCTCAGATTTTCGAAATTCCACTCACAGATGTGGTAAAATTATGTTTTATGAAAAGTTCAGTTTTTTTAACTACCACTTAGTGGTTTCACTATTCATCAAAAAATGAATGTTTCCAGAAAAATACCAAAAATTAGGCCTAAGCTATATTTGATATTATGAATTCAAAAATGATTTCTATTTTACCAAATTAGAAACATATCATTTTCATTAATTAATTTAAAAATTAATTCTCGTCGTCAAAACAAATAGCTTATTTTTAAGAGGTAATAACTATTAAAAGATTGACACTTGTTTATGTCTGGTTTAAATTTGAAATTACATCCATTGACCAAAATTGTATTAAATGTTAAAAATATATATTCTAAATATACTTTATAACCACTAAAATTAATAACTTATCACAATTAATTATTTGGATTAAAAAAATTTGTTTTTAATTAAAATTTAGTAATTTTCAAGATTCATCAGAATATGAAAGTTATCCGAAAAGTACCAAAAGTTTACCCTAAAATAATTTCGATATTCCGAATCCAAAAATGAAGTCCAATTTGACATACAAAATTTACAAAATTTCAAAAAGTGGTTATTACTATTCATAACGGTTAGTTTTAATAATATTTTAATAGCATATCATTGTTTAGTGAAACTCGGTATTGCGTACTACACATGCAATCGAGGAAGGTCGTGATTGCGTGTAATGAAAGGAAAGTCAAGGATGCGTGTTGTGAAATCTCCTTTTGGTGTAGCATAAAACACAAGACATTAATGAAATTAAAAAGAATAGTTTACATAAAATCTCGGGGTGTTACATTGAAGGTGGTGCGATAGGCCCATAAACGTCATCTAGTTTTTTGGACCAATCTTTCCGTGACGTATTCACTATTTTCTCTAAAATTTGTTTGAACTCATGGTTGGAGAGCTCCACCTGTCCACTTGATTGTGGATGGTATGGTGTACCCATTTTATGATTCACCCCATATTTTGACAACACTCCTTTCATTAACGCGTTGTCAACGTGAGTCCCTCTGTCACAGATCAACATACGAGGAATGTCGAACCTGCTGAAAATGTGTTTCTTTAGAAAGGTCACGACTACCTTGGTTGTGTCATGGGCCGTCGCAGTGGATTTCACCCATTTAGAGATGTAATCAATGTAACGAGGATGTAGGTATTTCCAAAATATGAGGTAAATGGTCCAATGAAGTCGATGCCGTGGACATAAAAGATCTCGACCTCCAGGATGGGGTGCTGGGGAATCTCGGCTCTACGTCCCATATTACCTGTATGATGGCATGGATCACAATAGGCAACGAAGGTTTGGGAATCTTTATGCACGGTGGGCCAAAAAAACCCAGATTGCAGAATCTTTACTATGGTACAGTCCCACCCATGATGTCCTCCAACGGGTGAGGCATGAGAAAATTCCGAGACACCTTGGACCTCCATCTCTGGGATGCACCGTTGGATCACCCCATCTCCACTGGATCAGAATAGGAGTGTTTTTTCCCTGAAGTACCGCTTAACATCAGAGCAGAAACTTTTCTTTTGATGGATGGAGAGGTCAGTATGGATGACACCTATAACTAAATAGTTAGAAATATCAGCAAACCAGGGCCTGGGTGACTCAATAATTGAAAAGAGATGCTCATTAAGAAAAACATCTCTTATCTGTTGATCCTCTTCTTTCTCCATGTGCGGCAGCTCCAGACGGGATAGATGATCTGCAACCATATTCTCACTCCCCTTATTATAACAGATATCTAAATCATATTCTTGTAAGAGGAGGACCCATCAGATCAATAGGGGCTTTGAATCTTTCTTTTTTAACATGTAATTTAGTGTTTCATGGTTAGTATAAACAATAAATTTAGATAGAACAAGGAATGAACGAAACCAGTCGAAGGAGAATACTATTTCAAGCATCGCCTTATTTGTAGTAGGGTAATTTAGTTGGGCCTCATTGAGTGTCTTGCTGGCATAATAGATGGGTCGGAATATTCAGTCCATCCGCTGACCTAGGACAGCTCCCACCGCATAGTCGCTGGCATCACACATGAATTCAAACTGTGTCTCCCAGTTGGGAGAAACCATGACTGGAGCATCCCCCTTGTATTGCTTTAGATGCTCAAAAGCTGAGGTGCATGCCTCAGTGAATTCAAAAATAGCATCCTTTGTTCGCAGATCGGTGAGGGGTTGGTCTATCTTCGAGAAATCACGGACAAACCGCCTGTAAAAACCCGGATGGCCCAGGAAGCTGTGAATGGATCGAACAGAAGTTAGAATGGGATGTCATGAAATGACTTCTATTTTCAACGGATCCACCCCTAACCCATTTTCTGAAATTCTGTGGCCAAGTACTATGACATTTTTCACCATAAAATGACACTTTTCTCAGTTTAAAACTAGGGTAGTGTTTTCGCATCGCTTCAGTACTAGCTCCAAGTGCCACAAAAATGTGGTAAATGACTTCCCGTAAATGGAAAAATCATCCATTATGACCTCCAGGATATGTTTCTCCATGTCGTGAAAAATAGCCAGCATGCATCGTTGGAATGTGGAGGGAGCATTGAGCATACCGAAAGACATCCTGCGGTAGGAAATTGTTCTGTATGGGAAAGTGAACATGATCATCTCCTAATCATCTGGGGAAATAGAGATCTGATTATATCCTGAGTAGCCATTGATGAAGTAGTCATATTCATTCCCTTCTAGACTTTCTAGCATCTGATCCATGAAGGGCAGGGGAAACTGATCTTTCTTTGTGGCGTCGTTCAGCTTCTTGTAATCTACACAGACTCTCCAGCTCGTGACTATACAAGTAGGGATGAGCTCATTATTGTCATTTGATACCACAGTGATGCCTCCCTACATAGGGACAACATGTAGGGGACTAACCCATAAGCTATCTGATATAGGGTACATGATGCCTACATCTAAAACCTTGATTAGCTCCTTCTTTTCGACATCCTTTATGGGAGGGTTGAGACGCCACTGGGGTTGTCTATATGTCTTTTCTCTTTCTTTGACTAGCACCTTGTGGGTGCAAATGATAGGGATAATACCCTTCAAATCTGTAATAGTTCATCCAATTGCCTTCATTCTCCGATTCAAAACTTGAAGATGTGCATCCTTCTATTCCTGTGATAGTGTTGCACTATGTATAATAGGAAAAGAATGATGATCCCCCAAATACTCGTACATTAAGGAAGGTGAGAGAGGATTTAGTTCTAGTTCAGGTGACTTGAGAACTAAAGGTACTAGTGGTTTTACTTCTTCATTCTCTAGGATGTCAGGAATGACAGATCGTTTCCAGTAGTGGCCACCCTTGCCTTCAATGAATTTCAGGTCCTCTAGCGCTTTATAAGTGGGCATGTCTGGAAAAATCATATCATCTGAAATGGAGGAACATACCGGATCATCTTCTTGTCTACTCAGTTTGTTCATCTATGGTAGTCACTGTGTACCAGCCCTCATGTTTGGGTAACGATGCTTGGTTGACGACCTTTAGAACATTGTAGGAGACTCTTTGGTCCCCTACCTTGAAAATAAACTCTCCCTCATGCACATCGATCAAGACATTCCCTGTGGTCAGGAAAGGTCTCCCCAATATTATAGGTGCCTCCTAATACTCCTCCATGTCTATGATAATAAAATCTACAGGGAGTATCAATTTTCCCACCTTCATGAGCATATACTCCAGTAGCCCTTTTGGATATTTAATGGATATGTCAGAAAGTTGAAGGGAGACTCAGGTAGGCTTCACATCTTGGAATCATAGCTTTTGGAAAACTCTGAATGGCATGAGGTTGACACTGGCTCCTATTTTTCATAAGGCATTTCCAAATTCATAGGGTCCAATCGTACAAGGGATAGTAAAGCTACCTAGATCCTGATGTTTCAGAGGAATGGAATGTTTTACGACTGCGGAGCACTCCATTGTCAGTGCTATGGTGCCCAAATCCTCCATCTTCCTTTTATTCAAGAGTATTTCCTTCATGAATTTGGCATATGTGGGCATTTGAGTTAGAGCCTCTACAAATGGGATGTTGATGTGTAGCTTTCTGAATACCTCCATGAATTTTTCAAATTGTTGATACAACTTATTTTTCTTTATTATCTCTGAAAAAGGTATTGCATGCTCTAATGGTTTTACTAACTCCATAGCTTTGCCTAGTTGAGCCTCTGGTGATGGATTTTCAGATGAAGAGGGGTCTAAAACCATACCTTTGTTGTCAACAGGGAGTATTGGTGCAGTTGACCGTGCTGGTTCCTTCTGGTGAAGATTCATTCCACTTCATAAAATGATGGTATGGGCCTCCTACCATGGGTTCTTCTCAGTGTTTCCTAGTAGTGTACCATGCTTCCTTCTTGAGAAATGGTTTGCTAATTGGAAGATTTGGTAGTCGAGGCCTCGAATAGAATCCTATTGGTTCTGAAATCTAGTCTTAGCAGTTGATATGAATTTCATTATAAGATCCTCTATCCTTGAGGTATTCTCTTGCTGAGGTGGCTACACAGCTGGTAGAGGTGGTTGCTACCTTGGCTGCTTTGGGAGAGGGTTTTGATACCCTTGATGATGGTAGGAGCCCTGCTGGTTTTATTGTTTCCTTAGGTATGGGTTCTGATATTGTGGCTGACTGTAGCCGGGCGGTCCCTGGGGCGGGGGATTCTGTTGCTATTGGCCCCAGCCTGTGTTCTGATTTTCTCACCATACCGGGTTCTAGTATTGTTGATACTGGTTCAACACTCTATTTTGAGAAACATAGCTCACCTCTCTTGTCGATGGGTCGACTGAAGGTCCCATGCATTCTCCCAGGATGTGGTTGTTACCACTGTCACCGCATGATGGATGGTTCGCCACATGGACATGAGATGCGCCCTTGAGATTCAGTGCGTCTATCTTTTTGGATACTGTATCTAACTGGGAAGCAATCATAGTATAAGAATCAATACTATGCATACCTCGTTTTTGGGTCCCCCACTCGGAATGCCACAAGAAGTTGTTGGCAGACATTTCTTCCAGTAGTTTGAAAAGTTCGTCAGGGGATTTTCGCATTACCGTACCTCCAGAAACTGCATCAACCATGGACTTTTTATTCGTTTTTACTCCTCCATAGAAGGTTTGGACATGAATCTAGAGTAGAAGTCCATGGTGTGGGCATTTATGTAACATCTCCTTGAAACATTCCCAGGATTCGTACAATGACTCTGAGTCGTGCTGCTAAAAGTTGTGGATCTCATTCCGTAGGGTTACCGTATTCGAAGGTAGAAAATATTTGGACAGAAATGAATGGGCTAGCTCCTCCCAGGTGAGGATGGATCTTTGTGGCAACCCTCTGATCCAGTATTTCACCTTGTCCTGTAGAGAGAAAGGGAATAAGCAAAGACGGATGGCGTCCTCAGACACGCCATGGTAATGAAATGTATAACATGTCTTCAAAAAATTAGAGAGATGGGAGTTCGGTTCCTCACTGGGCAGGCCGCCGAATTGAACAATGTTCTAGATCAGCTGCATGATAGTAGGATTGATCTCAATGTTCTGGGCCTGTACCAGAGGATGAATGATGCATGTATCAGCTCCATGGATCGATGTAATGTCGTACTCTATAAGAGTACGTCGTTGAGGTGGCTGCTCAGGAAGGGGAAGCGGCATAAAATGTTGGTCCTACGGAGCATAGAACATCCCATGACCATGGTTGAAGTATGTCATCTTCTCTGGTTGGAATTTTTGGAGTTTTTGCGGATGGTATTGTTGAGCCTGTGGAGCTTGTTGGTTCTGGTTGTCATCTGGACATAACTGATGTCCATCTCCTTGGGCCACAGCCGGATGACCTTCCTCGTTCCGTGCTAGTGGAGTGGTTTGGTTGTGTTTATCCATTAGTTATCATTGGCGCCTCAAAAACATCCATTCCATATCTGAGTCAGTTGGGAAAAACCCTAATGACTCAGTGCTCTTTGAACGTGTGAGGTGTGCACTCATACACTTACGGACCTGCACAAAACAAAACAAACTACCAACCGTAAACGAGGAAAATAAAATATAAATAGAAATGGGATTGGGAAATAAATTTTTTGGAATTTTTAATTTTTATTTTCACTTAATTAATTACAAACGCACCTAAATTTTGGCACTTAAACTGTCTGTTTTCCGGCAACGGTGCCAAAATTTGGTCGGTCGTTTTACCGAAGGTATGTTAGTGGTGTCCCAAATTGATATAACCCACTCCTAAACTTATTATAGTGCAAATACGGGGTCGATTCTAGGGAACTTGGTAAGTGAGTGAATTCCATTGAGTTTCGAATTAATTCAGTGAGTTATGATGAATTTAGAGTGGATATTCTTTTTTGGGATTTTTGAAGCTGTTTTGTTTACATGATATAATATTTAACAATTTAGGAGAAAACAACAAGTTAATTTTTGATGTATTTAGCAAGAAGAAGAGTGTGTTGAGGCTGTGGTGATTATTAAGATTTAATACAAATTTCTTATATGGTTTTTTTGTTCATGATAATTCAATACTGTGGATCTTATTAATGACAAGATTCCCTTGGTCTAGTTGATTTTGTCTTGGAATTGAAGAAATTTGACCCCTTGGTCTTGTAGTTAGTGTTTAACAATTCTTACTTTTAGTTTATTCTATTTATGAATCAATTAATCCATTCAATGATCTTGAAAGAATTCACCATCATTCTTCTTTTAAGTCCTTGAGTATTCTACCCTTGATCTGGATCATAATTCTCAGTGATATTCAACAATGGTTAAAGAAGAATGAGATGAATTGAAAAGATCAAACACAACCATATAAATAAATCCAACATACAGAATCACTTCATCATCCATATCCCCAACAAAAGGGGTGTTTAGTTACATATATATGAAATAATGAAAATGAAAACATCGATACCTGATGTGATCATTGAATAAGCTACAAGGAGAGGTGTTAGAAGGTGGAATGGTGGAATAGTTGTACAAATATGGATTGGGAATATGGCTGTAGAAGTTCAAGTCTCTTCAAGTGTTCTGGATCTACTTGGTCCGAAGGCCAAGGCTGCTATTCATAGGAAAATTATGTACACGACGTGTATAAAAGTACACACTGTGTAGTCTTGTCAACTTGCTTTTGCCGTAGTTTTTCTTCGGTAGGCGGCCAGACACGCCGTCTTTGACTCACACGGTGTTGGAAGACGTTTAGTGGCACGTACACGGTGTGTAGCTCCGCCACACATGGGGTGTAGTCCTTATCTAGCACCACCAACCGCTACTATAAGCTAGTACCCGATGTGTAATAGTAATCCACACGGCATTTAGTCTCTGGCTGGGGACTTGGGAATGTACTCCCCCTTTTGATCTATCTCCCTATATGAATGTACACGACATGTATAAAAGTACACACTGTGTAGTTGGAAAATTTTCACAAGCTTCTTTCTATTTTTGTATTTTGACCAGAAATCTCTTGAAAATAAACAGAATCACCAAAATCAAAGAATATGTTCATGAAACAATAGATATTTGGTGAAAAAATATTTTTATTTTGAATAATATATATGAAAATGTATACAAAAATTGGCTGCATCAGTAAATGAAAAAGTAAGTGAAAGAAATCATTACATACCACATGAAGGCTTGTGGTAGAAACAACCAAAAGATGAGAAGGGGAAATCCATTGGCTAGTTCCAATATGGATTAGCCTCGTTCATGACCAAAAGTTTAAGAATGTGTATATGACTTTATGTAATTGGTAAGATTTATTTTCTGGTCAGCATGCGATGAAATAACCCTTGTTTTCCTTAAACTATAAAAATCATTCCATTGAATGGTGATACATGTCAGGATTCACTTGAATAAAATAACCAATTGAGGGAAATGTGTCTCTCTCATTTAGGCATGATTCATTTTCTAATGAATTCCTCATATTTAAATAGTTTTCATTTAGATTCAATCAATATCGATTTTCACACAATATTGTTGTTTCAAATATAAAATTATCCCACAAAACATGAGAGAATGGTTATCTAGTAATGGATGCAGTGAATAAACAAGACTAATCTGCTATAACCAGGTAGTTTATCCACCCCATAATGAGTTTATCTAGACATAAGGGTTTAATTTAATGAAACAATAGAATTAAATTCCATTAAGATCATGTTGAAATGAGTTGTAGAAAAAAAGTGCCCAAGGAAAATGAAAATGTTCATCTCCCTGCTTGATCACAAGAATAATCTAATTCTTGCTGCTGGATGGTGGATAAGATGCTGAGATGCACTCGATGTCCCACACTGTGAATCGAGATTTGGAATGGTGATCTGCAACTCTGATTCTCGGAATATGATCCCCAACGTTAACACTCTAACTCTAGATGGATGGCTCTCTATGGATGATGGATGTGTAAGTGGTGAGGTCGATGTCCAGTCCCCCCAATGCTCAATCCCAGGTGTGTAAGTGTTTCCCCTATACTAGCTGAATGGAACTACTTAGAATCACACATTGGATCTTACCTAGCTTCCACGTAGGGATTTTATGATGCCATCCATGCCTCAAATGTTACTGGAGCATCCCCTTATAACTGCCTAAAATCTCAATTCATCCTTGGGTGGGGGCATGCGAATGGAGAATAGAAAGGGAAGGGAGGTCCGAATGGGTGACCTGATAGTGATGAGAGATCACTCCAGAGTGCTCAGGCAGCTTAAATGGGGTATGGTTCTGGGGATGAGGTTGGGCGTGGTAGATAAGGAGTTTGGATGCAGCGACTGGATTTAGGCATGCAACAACGGTCAAGGAAGTTGTGAAGCATTGTAGGTGGGTCGATTAATGAGGATGCATTAGGAAGAAGGCTAGTGATTTATTACATGTGGGGAGGAAATGAATGTACAAAGTCACATTAAGATAAGGGGTTCATGGGGGTCTCGGACAACTATGGTTCGTGGATGTGAAGTAAGACTCAACCTAGAACGG
Organism: Viscum album; assembly: GCA_963277665.1. NCBI lineage: Eukaryota > Viridiplantae > Streptophyta > Magnoliopsida > Santalales > Viscaceae > Viscum > Viscum album. Next base: position 1,648,476,969 of record OY728145.1, read on the forward strand.
TTCATTAGTAGGAAGTTGAAGGTTTGATTTTTTTAGATCTGGACTAAGATTAGGTTGGGATTATTATTTGGTAGTTATTTCTTCCACTAGAGTTTGGATTTGGTTATATTTAACTTGTGGTTTATTTATTTTTTCTGAATTTTTGTACTACTATGAATTTTCATGTTTGTATTTTTTTCATTTTTAGAGTTCTATTTTCTATTACTATATGCTTGTGTGTTTGCTGATATTTTGTTATTAATAATCCAATAAAAATAGAAAAAAATGATTTAGAAAAAAATGATAAAACACCACCACATCAATTACATCCCAATCAAGAGACAAAATTGATCAAAACCATAGATGGACCCAATATCTACACCAGCATATCATATCAGTTTTATTTACCTTCACAAGATGAGAGTGTAAATAGGGGACTTACAGAGGAAGGGTTTTTTAGGTCCATTGTTTCATCCTAATAATCCATAATTATGTTCCCCATGAGTGAAGTCTAGAGCATGAGGATTTTTGTGAATTATATTTCTAAATTAAAGTGACCATTAATAACAACTACCCACTACTAGGGATTGATGACCTATTTGATCAGTTGAGGGGGTCATGATGGTTCTCAAAGATAGGCTTCAGATCATTCTGTAACCAATTGAATGTATGAGATGATAATATTGTGAAGATGGATTATTGATGTCTTTATGGTCAATATTAGTTCAGGGTGATTCTCTTTTCATTAATTATGCCTTAAAATAGTTCATGTTACTCATGGACCATATATTTTATTCTTTCATAAACCTTTTTGTGGTGGCCTTACTTTGTGATATCCTAGTATACTCAAAATTTGAGAAATTGAATGTGAGTCACTTGAGGATAAATCTAGGAATACTCTTGGTGAAATATCTCTATTTGAATCCCTTACAGTTCTAGTTATGGATCTAGGATATCAAATTTCTTGGACATGTAATCTTAAAAGATAGTGTGGTAGTGGATTAGGAAAAGGGTGAGGTAGTGTTATATTAGGATCCACCTAAGATCATGAAATAAGTTGAGTGTTTCCTCTGGATGAAGTAAGCTATAAAATACTAATACTAGATTTCATAAATTTATCAGCTCACTCGAATGAATTGACCCAAATTGGGAAGCCTTTTGTTTGGATATAGAAGTTGTTGTAGGATTTTCAAGAGGCAAGGTATAGATTGATGATCACTCCCATCCTAATATTTACAGAGGTGGGAGTCATGTACAAAGTATAATGTGATTATTAATAGCCCAATCTTGGTTATGTCCGGATTTTGAGGTTGGTGATTATTATTTATGGTTCACATCTATTGAGACCTAATGAGGAGAACTATGACACCCACAATTTTGAGTTAGTGGGGTCTATCTTTGCACTAGCGATGCAGTGACAATAATTAATTTTTGAGTGATTTATCTTCTATCCCAGAAGCAAAAGTCTCAATTTTAATCTTATCCTATAATTATACCAGCTAGTGAGTGAGGATATGGATATAGTTCCTCTAGGATAATGATTTTGAGATTTTCTATTCTCATGGTATGTGGAACTTGGTATAATATAATCCTCATAAGATATATTATTCCGAGTTATTGAGCTGTGTTTTTTAGTAGTGTCATCATTACATTTATCCTATATGGAAGGGGATAGAGCATATTACCACCAGTTTATTTGTGTTCACCATCACTTTTATAGTGTGTTAGGGAGGCATGGATTTGGGATACTAGTAGTGAGATCATATGTACTCAGATGTGTAGTGGACATGCTCTTAATATGTTTTCTAAATATAGGGATAAAATCATTGTTTTTAGAGTATGCATGATGATACAAGGGATATTGAGATATGAGGTTTTGGATGATTTCCACATATATCCATTGGTCCTTTATCAAGGTATTGTGAAGATTTACCAAGATCACTTATAAATGATTTTGGGGATATGGATAACGAACTGTGTTACATTGATAGACATTATATTCCATAATTTTTATCAAGTGATTATTGAGAACTAGGTTCTAGTGAGTTTAGCTTCACCCTGAAAGGTGAAAGAGTTGAAGTGGTATGGTATATCAATGGAAAACATGATGGGGTTACCAAATTTGTTTTTGGTACATGATGCCATTTGGGTGATAAAATATTTACTCACCATGTTGGACCTCTTCCTACCTATTCAAGATTATATTTTTGAATAAATAATTGATCTCTTCTATGGGTAAGAGAATTTCCGACTCCCTAGAGTTTCCTTAAAAATAATTTCTACCTATGATATCCACTTATCATGTCAGTTATCTAAGAGGTCACATGAGGTCTTTAAGATGTTGTTTCATTTGATCATGAATATTCTCCCCCATATAGATGGCTATACTAAGTAGACCATTCATTTAATAGAGTAAATTTTGCGGGATTCCATGTTATACATTAGTCATAGTTGGGGGAATGCATTCAATTTTATTTGGTTTCAAATTATAAAATCTACAATTCCTCTATCCAAATGGTTATATTAATCAAATTTTATGATTGACCTAGTAGGTCACCACAACTCTAGACTGACCATCGAGATTCAACACTTATGGCCCCAAAGTTGATGTGAGCCACTATAAATAAAGAACATATCATCCAATAATGCAAGAGGAATGCATAGAGATATCAAAAGTCTTATACAAATTATGGAGGGAGGAATTTAGAGTACAATTAGGTAGATCACAAGTTCTTGAGGGTCACACATCATTGTTGGTTATTGATATTTTGACAAAGAGGAAGGATATCTACTATATTCAATGGCACTTTCTGTATATTGTATTTATTTGGTGAGGTGTAGTACCTCTTAGCTATCCAGTCGCTCCTAGGCTTGTTAAAGAACCTCATCCATGTGTCACAACTAATGAGGTTCGTATGCCACCAATCACCTTTAATAAAATGGGTTCACGAGGATATAGATCATGGATAAAGACATGTTGAGTTTATAGTTGTGATTGAGGATTAGATTGAGAGAATCCTCCGCGTGAGAGAGATTCCATTAGTGCATGTCGAGTGATAGTAGGAGTATCATCTAGATAACACATAGGAGTAGGAGAACCAGAGGAATTATCAGTACCCACTTCTCTTTGTGTGGATCATAATTTTAGATTTATGTGCCATAAATCCAAATGGTGGGGATAATTCAACAAGACTAATTTTTTCATATATTACATTATAATATTGTATAGATCATTTTTGGGGATAGGTTCTGATACAGTGAGAGATTCAGAGCCCCGATGAGCTTGATTTTATTTTTTCAAAAATAGTTCATATATTTATTAACATACATGAAAACTTTTCCTACATAAGATCAATTAATATTAAAAAATGTCTGAGATATTAAATCTGAGGCCCTCACATGGTTTATAGAATGTGTTTTACCCTAGGTCCATCCACCATTAGAGAACTACAGATGCTTGGGTTGGGCATAGTCGTGGGTGAATGTTTAATTTTTTTTATTAAAATAATATATTTAATTGAATTGTTCATTACAATGTTATTGTAAAAAAATAGTACATTATGTAATAATACCAGTGTTAAATAAAATAGCCTTGGACATTTGTGATAGAGTATTGGAGAAAAATTATCATACAAATAGCCATTGTATCATAGGTCATCAACTGGTGTGTATTAGAATTCAAGGATCTCTATATTGAAAAGGACACATATTAATTCTTAATTAATGATTTATCCCACTCAAAAGAGGAAATTTCCTTTATGTTTATTTATCTACATTTTTATTATTCCTATGATTAATGAGAATTAATTTACCAACAAAATGATTCATTGAATGATCGTATTAATGTTATGGGTTTATTTTTATGGAATTTTAAAAAAATTATTTATTTGTTTTGGATCTTCATTCCTAACTCTAACAAAAATAGATCAAGGACTAATGAAAAATAGATGATTTTTGTTCAAATTTTGTGTTTCTTAGTTTTCTCATAGTTTTATACATGATTTCTATATTAGTTGTTTTACCAATGGTTCACCGAATTCTCAGAAAATCAATAGTTACACAAATGTTTCTGGAAACAATGGATTTTTACGATAGATCTATGATTAGAGTGATGATGGTATTCAGATATGATGATATATAATTGATCATTGATGAATTTAGCGATACCAAATATTTTTAATTTTCAATGTTAGATGATGGTGTGGATCAGTTGGAGTTTTTAAGGATGTTTAAAAAATGATATTCTGTTATTAGGAGATGTGGTGGCTCTGTTAGACAACACATGAATTATCTGAGTGAGGATGGCTGAAGATTCAAAGGTAATGTTTGTATGGGAATACATGAAGTAATAACCCATGATTAATAAAATTATCAAGTTACACATCATCTAATCCAGGATTACAATTCCATGTGTGAAAAATGTGTAGAGTTAGTGTTTACGCAAAGTATAAAAGTATCAAACAACATGAGATAGCTACCACAAGGGATGTGGCCTTAACTAGATACTCAACATGTTCCTATGGTTGTACACATACAAGGGTAATATTACATAATATAGATCACACCACGTAATCGAGCACATACTCTACCAAACAAACTTGTAAATGGTTAAGAGTACAAGGGCTCAAAAACACCGTGTACTCAGATAAAGGCATTGGTACAGTCCACAACACTTGGGTATAACCATGTTTCTAATGGAAATATTATATACTATTGTTATATTCCATGAACTCTATAAAATTTTATTGAGACCCACATTCCTCTTTATATTGGACATGTTTTGTTAGGGCATGTTCCCAAGATCCATTCCCTGAGGGTTTAGTATAGAGTGGTATCATATGCATTAGATGGTGATCCTCTCTATGAAACATCAATCACGAATAGTAATCTAGGAATCCATCCTTGAGGCCAATATTAGGATTATTTATCATCATCATTTCCCTTGGTGGGGTTATTTTTATCACCATGACCAACACTCTCTAGGAATCAATCCCTTGAATAGATGGTTAACCTGTATTGGGCTATAATCCTATGGCCTTGGGAGTGATTTCCATATGTAGTTTGATCACTTCAACCCTCTAGTGTGTATTATTATGAAATAACTGATGATAATGAAAATGAGGTTTGTTGTTATCAGTGTTATTTGAATCATGATGTGTGTTCTCCCCGATGAGTCCGATATAAAACCTCTAAAAGGGGTCCTAGGATGTCAATAATGTTGGTAACTTACATGAGATTGTGTGTACACTATATGTATATAATGATAATTTTGTAATGTGGCATTGACTTATAACTATGATGAGATGGATATTAATATGGATTCAATATGCGTGGGGATTTCATGTTGTCATACTGGGTCTTGTTATACTCACCCATATGCGGGCATTTCGTACACATGTTGTGTCTGAAGAAAACGATTGTCATTTTGATAAAGTCATAGTGGGAAAAGGATGTGGTAGAGCTTAGTGAGATGGACTGACCAAGGTGTGTTCTGGTGTCCAAATTGATAGTAGTATTCACTCTCTTGTCATGTTTGAATTATTTTCATTTTCCTTATGGTGGGATTTCATTCAGCCACTTTTTATTCTTCTACTAGTTTTCATACAAAGATGGTGGTATTTATTATATATACAGACATGGATATAAGTTTTTTTATTTTAAAATTTTAAGAAAATACATCTCTATTTGGGTGTATATGTACCTTACTATATGGCCACCCATTTGTGGGATATACCAACTCATCATGGGTTGCCCGCCCCTAGCCAACATGAGGATGCATGAGGTAGTCATGACCCAAGACCCATCAAAATTGTCAGTGTTAGTATAATTGATGTACAAATATGATAAATTTTATATGATTAGTATTTTATATATGCTTAAAAACCCGCCCCTTTGAAAATATTCCACACATCAATTCCATTTGAAATTAAGAACCATGTATCCTTAAGAAACCAAATTTTGAAATAAAAATTAAGTAATTTAATATTTCATTACAATATTTTTATGGAAATAGTTTATGAACAAGGGATTAATCAAAGAAATTTTTTAAAAGAAAAATATTTATTTATATTGGATTATTATAAAGGTGATAAATGAAATACATGACTGATTCATGGCTCAATGTAAGGGTTTTTGTCACAAAACATCCATCTCTATGAAACAAGTTCTTTTAAAAAACAATTTTTTAAAGGTATATATAATACCACATTACATTATATTTCATGGATCCTATATAGATCATGGGATTTAACATTACAATTTACTTACTTCGTTCATGGGGATTATGATTCAAAGTTTACCAATGAAGTAATGGTTTATGGTTTATTATTATTTTAAACAGGTTTATTTTTGTTTGAATTTACAATGAGGGATTTTTTTATCATTTTCTAATGAACCCCATTAATTTCCTTCTACAAATATCATTTCTGAAATTTTAATGTAATTGTACAATTTTATTCTCTTAAGTACACATAATTTTTGAGGAAATGATTTTAATAAAATCATACATTATTTCCCTCTTAGATGAAAAATATTTTTCAATCCAAATCAATTTTTTCTAAGATTTTATCGAAGGATGTGTATAATATTTTAAAATTAATTATTAATGTAATTTGGACCCATGTTTTACATTAAAAAAATGGATTAAATTTAATCATTCCATCATTTTATGCATTACTCCCTTTAATAATTTTCATACAAAATGATTAAGTAATGTTTTTATAGGAAATGTAAAGAATTACCCATTATCATAACCAATGATTTATTTTAATAATAATTTATAAATTTCATAGGATAATGTAATATTAAATGATATATATAATATTTTTTGAATTTAATTTTCTTTTAAAATTTGTTTTCAAAGTGGAAAGGGCAGTTTCCTCTAAATTTTTTTAATTGTATTTATATTACTCAACTTGAAAAATTATAATGTTACTAACTGGGTATAAAATAATTATATATTTCTCACTAATATATTCATTCTAATCATAACTTAATTTTATGTGGTAATTCATTCCTTATATTCATTTCTTAATTAGATTCATTAAGAACCGACTTTGTATTTTTCTATAAGACATGATTATGGAACCGTTTCATTTCCCTTTGTATTTATTTTGTTATAACATATAATTTATTTCCTTATATTTTAAAAATATTAATTAATATGAAATTTATGTGATGGGTGGGACCATAACTATATATCGCTCAAAAGAATTAGGTAATTTTTTTTGTCTCATGATATGTACTATATGGTATTAGGGAGTGAATGTAATCCAATATGGCGATCATTATACCATGTGATGTTCTCATAATAGTTATGCCTTACATATGTTTGTGACCTATTTTATTCCCAAATATTTCATATGATTTCATGATCGTATAATACCATGCTCTTTATATTATGTTTCTAATTGATTACTCTTGTATTTTAACTTTTATTATATATGTTATAACTTTGAATCGCATGTTATGTTTCTTATCATAATTATTTAATCATTGAGATTTTAATATCACACCGCTTTCAATGTTTTTTTTAGTTTTTGAAATGCTTTTTTTGGGATCCAATGGATTTTAGAGCTCGTTATGGGGAATAAAATAATGAATTTATTTATGTTCTATTTGATGTACTATAAACCCACTATTTCAAAGAGACCATACCTTGTGATAAATTTAATGTAATTATTACATTTGTATGATAAAATTAATGTAATAATATATGTAAAATGCTTTTGTCTCTAAACTACCAAACCAAAACATTTATGAAAAATAAAGTAGTGATTACACAAAACCGTTATTTTAAATATTAATTTGTTAATAAATTTATATTAAAATATTATAATCAAATCATATAATATGTGAAATGATTTATTATGTTTCTATAATATATTACATTTAAATCGATATTTATCACATTGTTGGTTCTAACACATAAAATGGAAGCAGGACCAGTAGTATTGGTTTATTGTATCAATTTTATTTCTAGGAGACAAATACCATATTCACTAACATTTTTATTTTTTATTATGTATATAAATTCAGTTTGATATGTAATATCTTGAATCTATTAATATCAATGGTATTTATTGTTTCAGTTGATGTTATTTCTTTCTATATGTATTGATTCTAATGATACCAAAGATGTAATGGTTTATTTCAAAAACTCATTATTATTTAATATTGATTATGTTTACATCTCATTCAAGGGAATTATTTGATCATTCATTATAAAAACCAATAATATTTATAATACACTACTTAATAATTAAAATTTTACGTGATATTACAATCATTTACAGTATGGTACATTAAATGATTCAGAAAATGATTTTATAAAATATAACATTATTTCCCTCTTTGGTCAAAAATCATATTTCATCCATATGCATGTTTTCTAAATTTTTTTCATGAATGTTTTCAAAGCCCACCAAATGATTTATTAAAATTCATTTTTACCCATGATAGAAATTATGCAAATAGTTTTAGAATAAATCTTCATAACATATTCTCAATGTGCCTAAAAATTAGTAAAAATGTTGAAGGAATATTAATTTTTAAATTATAAGTATAAAAGGAATTTTCCACCATCATCACTAATCATGGATATGAATTTTCCATTCCATGTTTTGATTGTTCTTTTTAAATAATTTTTTCCCTAATATACTAAAAAATTACATTTTCTAAAAGTGATTTTCAATGTAAAATATGACTTTTCCTGAAGAATACATTTAATGTTTTTTGTGGAATATTTATTCATCAAACACAAAAAAAATTATTTTAAAAGTATTATAGTAGAGATATATTATAATTATACCATTTTTATTATTTATTGACTGTTTATTGTCAGTTTGACTCAGTGAGTGTTATTTTTATAGAATTATCCATATTACATTAGATGGGTTTTGATTTGGTTTATTGATTCAGGTGAATATTAATAATAATATGAATGTTTTCAATATTAATATTAACAACACATATGTTTATTTATTAGGAAAATTATTAATATTTCAGATTCTAGTATTTCAATATAATTTTTATGTGAATATGTTTAACCCATTTTCACGTGAGTGAAGAATTAGACTTTATATATGATGGGACGATCACTTTATACCCCCTAAATGAATTGGTGGTATAATGAAAGAAAAGAGATTGGGAATTTTGATGATCTCTAATATACTAATGTATGATATCATGGAACATGGCCTTGATTGTATGTTTATGATGTATGGAATCATGTATTCCCTTGCTGTAACATATTTTATTAATTTCTACATGATAATTTGATTAGTTATGATATCCATGGATTCATTTCAGGCATGTATGATTAGTTATATAGAAATATTTGATAATACTTTATTCACAAAATATTATTGTTGATGTTCAAGTGATTGATTATATTTAAAGTGTTTTTAGTAATTTATATTTAAATATTTTTATCTTTTTTTATTCATTATAGAATCTACGGTACACATACCATAAAAAACATACTCAGGTCACCCATTTCTTTTGTTTCATTTCCACACTGTGCTAAAAAATTCATTATGGTTGATGTGTAGGGTCACGCTTAAGTGAATAGTGTTTTTTCCAATAAAATATTATGGTAGATATTATTATTTTTAAGTTAACGTGATACTCAATTATGTATCTAGTTTTCAATGAATACAAACCAATTTAATCTTTATGATGTTATCAAATGTATCTACAACCAACGCTGTAATGTGACCATAGACTCAATTAAAATAATGTTAGTGTATTTATAGTCAGTATTAATGTATGTTTCGAAGAAACCTTGGGAATATTATTTGAGAAAAAATAGGGAATATAGCCCAATGACTGAATTTTAGGATTAGTCTATGAATATGATATTATGGTAATCTTTTAGTATGGTATATATTATGTTGGTTTAGTAGAAATATTTTCATTTTTAGATAATAAATGTGGGTGTGTATCTAGAAAAATTATACCTATGGTTAATATATACGAATATGGACCACTGTGATATGAATTTAGCATCACAGGGTGCATGGAAATGGGCGATGTTGTACACTTGGTTTGACACTCCCAGGGGATATGAATTTTCTCATTCACATTTTCATTATTAATAGTCACGAAAACTATGAATAGATGATGATAATGAAATAAATATGTTAAACATTAAGTGTTTTATATTTAAAATAATATTTCATGATTTATACAACCAAAAAATTATTATATTATTTTCCCATATGATTATTATTTCTGACATTATATTTTTTGGTTTTAGTTAATGGATGGAACCCAAAGGAAATGTCTTAATATAGAATATAATGGAAACCGTTTTAACTATGAGGATGTATATGAGATGATGATTAGATTAAATGATATCCAGATTATTCTTTATTAGTTATCATTTAATATTATTAAAAACAGATACCTTAAAAAACTATCAGACTCAACAAATAGTAGAATAATGTAGTTCAAACAGAAATTGTGTGGTGGAGATAGTGGAGGGAAGAAGGATAAATTACCATCTTTTAAGAAATTATCAATAAGACATCCATTATAAGGACTCAATGGAATTAAATTTTTTTAATATATTGGAATAATGAAATGAATTTATATAGAAAATGACGTGTATGATGGGAGAAAATAAATTTCATCATAGGGATTATTTTGTAGACCATAATTTTAAATATTAGGAACCCTTGGATTATTCAATTCCCTCTATCAATGTGAAATCAATATACCAGGGATGAACCAGTTTTATATAAATAACTAAATTAAATGTTTCTAATTAATATTTTTATTGGTATTTATGAATTTTGTTATTGAATTATTTTAATCAATTGTATTTTTGTTATAAGAATCACAAAATAATTAATGATTGTGTTTATTTTTGGAATAATATATATATTTATCTAATATTATCTTATGTGTCATGTATACCATCATCATATTATGATTTTAATGATGAACATAAGTTAAAACACTTCAACACCCCTTTTTTGTTTTTATGTGATAGAGGTACCTTAGAGATATTTATTTAGTTTTAATCGTTGTTTGAGTTATATTGAACCCTTATGTATAATATGTGTTTTAATGAGAAGCGTACATTGGGAATAATATAGTTATATTTTGATAAAGTATGCTAAAATTTATTGAAAACTATTATGGTTAATAATATCAATGATGTAATGGGAGAAATAAAATATATTTTTCTATGAAACATAAGTCAAATAGAAAATAGTTGTTGTAAAAAAATAAATTTGATCACTAATTTAAATTATAAGGGTGTCCATCATATTTTCAGAATATTATAAAAATTATATTAATATTTTTTTGAAACAAAAATACCACATATTGGGTGAAAACATGTCACATTATGTAAGGTCATGGGGGTTGAACCCCTAACTACAGATTATCAAGGGTGTAGTGCCATTAATGGGAAATAGTGATGAACTGAATAATTTTAATTTTTTTACTCAAATTGTTTGATGAATAAATCATACATTGATTTTAAAAAAAAATATTATATGATCAAATATTAATGATTTTATGGAGATTAATGTTATTTTGGTAGATGTTTTTATTGGGATTAAGAATATATATCGATTGGGTTGAACATAAATGATTGTTCAAGAAAATGATATTAAATATTTGGAGGAGTAAGATAAAGGGTATGAGATAATATTTGTGGTTAAAATTTTCTTATAATTTTGATGATATTGACGATAATTGGAATTTTGGGTAATTTATGTATGAAATTATCTATGAAAATTATTTTTTTATTATCAAATTATAGAGATCAACGTATTATTCATTAATATGATTGGTTTTTTATTTTGCGATATTTTCATAAATGGTAATAACCATTAGGGTTTTATTAAATATATGTCAAACAACTGGTTATTATTTTTTTGGATTATATAATAAGATAAAAGATAATTTTTCTACTTTAAGCATAAAAAATTCATTTTTCATATACATATTTATACTAAGAAATGATATTCATGTTGATCAAGGAATATTCAAAAGGATAAAAATGTTCTTATGAAAAAAATATCAACTAAGTATATTTTTTGGTGTTCTTTATGTTGATAGAAAACGAATCCCTCAAATTTAAGAAAAGTATTTTGAAATTAAAATGGTATATATTTACCTTTATCTATGATAAATAAATTACCTTTTCACTAAGAATATATTTTTTTCATTATGGTTGTTTAAATTCTCTTGAACACTGACATTATATTGATAAAATATATCTATCACAATCCATAATTTTGTTTTATTTTATTCAATGTATATTTTATCACTTCAGACTATTTTTCCTATATAGAACCATGGTTATGTGTTATTCTAGATTTCCTTCACATTTCCCTTTTTCTCATATCAAGAGGTTGTTTTATTAATCCTTTTTATAATGGGGTTTTTAATAAAGGTATTTTAAAATGGAAAAACATTGGGTTCGAAGGGAATATTCTTGTTGCTGGAATGTAATTTATTGAATGCGGGGAGGGTGTGACACTCTAGGATTTTAAAATAAAACTATTATGTTTGAGATAATATACATCATAGAACACCGAGCTAAAATGACCGAAGTTATATATTATTTAAAATTTAATATTACAAATAATGCATTAGGATTATGTGTTTTAATGGGATAAAATAAATAATGAATCTTTTATAGTTTAAACATGTATAAAATAAATTCACTCGTTAGAAACTTATTAGAAATAATGATTAAAATTACTTAAAAGTTATAAAATATTTTTTCTTAAAGACCAATACTTACATGCATATTTTTTTGTCTTAATAAATAATCTTATTAACAATTGGTGAAGTATTTCAAGGAAATTTTATGTTATATTTTCAAAAAAACTGTTTTCTTACTCATCTTGTATTTTTTCTAAACATAGCATAATAATAAACCTAATTTAATGATTAAAAGCATTATTTTTCCAAAAATTGGTTCCTCCACAGTTTACACACTTATTTTAATACTAAATTCAGCCAGATATAGAATAATTTTTTTGAAACAATTAACATAATTTTTTAAATCAACATGGGAAAATTATTTTACATTATGTTTTTGATGATTTTATGAATATTTTTTTGGATTAGTGAGAATAATGTTTTTAATAAAAAATTCTATTTTAGAAAGGTATCTATTTTTATAAATTGTTTTAATATTATTTTAAAATTAAAATTTTTTCAATTATATTATAAATAATCCATTTTAGTTCCTTATAATAAATTTTAATTTGAATTTTTATATAAAATTCTTTTTATGCTTAAGAAAACAATTCATTTTAAAAACTTTTATTTCAACACAGTTGATGGTAAAACATGAAATTAAATTCCACAAATCCCGTGTTATGAATTAGGAAATAGGATTTATATATTTCTAATCAAAATAATTAATATAGTTTAATGTGGTAATATTATATTTCTATCATAATGTACTATTAAAATTGGAAAAATTAACCACCTCTCTAAGGTTAAAACGATTTTATTGGAAGTTAGACTACAATGATAAGTGATTTAATGACCTAGAATATTTTATAATTTATAGTTTATGAAGATATTTAGTCTTTATACAATAATTTATTCAAAAATGATACAATTTCATGTCTTTTTTAATATGTAAATCATGGGTATATTTTAATCATTTCCGATCAGCTAAATGTGTCCTCTCTCACAATTATAAAAGGATACTCACTCTCCTCTCCCTTACACACATCATGTGAACTTTTAATTGACCTATCCATTCCCAAATCATCTTATTATATCTCTTCCTATAATTTTTTTACATAGATTAATTTAGTTATGAACCTAAAGCGGGTTTTTGAAAAAGAGGTATCGTTCTTAAAAATAGATCTTCATTTGATTTCTTCTTCTAATGAAGTAAAAATATTGATTAAATCTAATAATATAATAACATTAGTGTATAAATATTACTTATATTTTCTTATTTAAATTTAATATCTTATATCCATCCATTATTCCATCAAATAAGAAAAAATGTTTTATCAAGTTTACGGAGGATTACAACCACAAGAACCAATGTAATTTGTTTTCCAACACAATATATCACATATGGATATAATGATACATTTAATTTATATATATATTTAATATATGAAATAATTACACTTATTAAATATTAAAATCAAATCAACATTTATAAAATCCAATCAATTGGATAACGTTAACACTGCATGGACATATGTGGGGACTACCACATACAAAAGTAATGTTATTTTTTCATTTTATTTTTCTAATGATTGTAATAATGATATATTTTATGATCATATATAATTTAAAATATATAATAATGAGTCTTAAAATATGAATTTAAAATTTTCATCATTTTTTCTATGACCAAAAAATGAAACAACATTCATGTGTACGTACAAGATACCATCTCTAGGAATAATGTAACTCATTTTTCAATGTATAAAATTTAAGGAGGACTCTAAATATTTATATATCGTATATATATTTTATTAATATCATGTTTATTATTATTGATAATATTTAAATATTATTATTTAATACATATTGAATCTACTAAACCAAAATATACATGAAAAATAATGCAATAATTGTCTGGAAGAGTGATTTTTATCATAAAAAATTATGAAATGTGTGATAGTTTATTTTGATAAATTAATATAACATTTAATAAATTTTATTATTATATTTAACACAATTACAATAAATTAATATTTATTATAAATGTGGTTGGAACATGTACAAATGAATTAAAACCTATAGTAAGGGATTCCCATTTCACCTTTACATCTGTGGGACATTTCCCATATTCTCCACTTATTTATTTTTTGTAGTATATATACTACAACGTTTATATATCATATAATGAATCTATTTATCTTTATAGAATTTTGTGTTTCATTTTGTATTAACTCATTAATATGGGTTATTATTCAAAAGCTTCTATAATGGTAAGGGATTATTAAATAATATCATCATTATTCGAGGTTGTTTATGTTTATGTCACAACCCAAGTAATTATTTAATAATTATCACATAAAAGTAGTATATTTTCTTCAACTATGGTTATTCATGATATTTTATAGTAATATTACCTTTTTCAACTATTGTTTACTTCAAATTATTGGGAAAATGATTTTAGAAAAGGACTTTTTTCTCCCTTATCCATCAAAAATTGTTTTTCTTCCCTATCAATATATTGTAAAACTATTTTATTTAATGCTTTGAACATAAAAATAAGATACATTAAAATATTATTTTACCATTATTAAAAATTTAAAATAATTTTTTGAAATTAATTTTCCTTCAATTTTCTTAACATGGTACATTCATATAGATATAATAAATTTGAAATTAATATTTTTAATATACGTAGTAGGGACATAATATCCCATCATCATAACATCTCACTTCATTGAATCATACATTATATGTTTACATATTTATTTTCAATGAAAATTTATATCCTAATATTATGGAAATTTTTAGTTTTTAAATGTAATTTTTAATGATAAAAGGCTAATTTCCTCAATAAAATTTTAATGAGTTTTTAGGGTATTTCAATTAATCAATGAAAACAATAGTTATTTTAATTATACTTTACAAGGCAAATATTGTAATGATATGTAAAAAACATTGATTTTAAAAGAGTAAAATAATGTTTTATAGTTTGTATGACATATAAAACCAACAATATTATATTATATTTTACAATGACATATTGTTATATATTTCATTCAAAATAAATTCAATCTATTTTAATGCTTGCTTTGCACGCACCATCATGTTTAATGAAATACAATAATATATTAAATTAATATTCAATCATGAACATTATAACCTAGAAAATATATTATTAGGTTTGAATACAAATAAATAAATAATCAAAAACATATTATTTACACATTTTATTTGGTTAAATATTTATTTGAAATAAAAATATAAATAATTTGAAATTAAGGTAATTGTTTTCTGAAACTATGTTTTTCATAGAAAGTTGTTTCTTCATTTGATGCATAATTATGGTAATTTTTTTTGAAATTATATAAAATATATTTGATTAAATTAACTTAATTCTTAAAATCACCTTTTAATAAGTAGTTTTGGGTTGATTTTTATAATTTTTTAGAAATTTTTCATTTTTCAAGGAATAGTGAAAATTATAGAATTTTATTGAATACTACCTCTATGATTACATTATATAAAACATTAAAGTATATTTTATAATTGATTTAATGTCAAATTAGATCAATTATATAATTATAAATTTATTTTATTTTATAATAATAAATTTCAATTTGAATCTTTATATCCATTCCTTTTATACTTATAAGAATTTTTTCCTTGGAAAATCTTAATTTCATCAGGTTTGTGAACTCAATTTTAATGTAATGTAGTCCAATTATATGAGTATAATTTGGTAAACTAGATTCCATATCAGTTATAGAAATAATTAAATTTTTCTAAAAATATAATTTTTTTACCATAATGAATAGTGATAAAAAATTAATTACCTTGGTTATGTTAATATTGGATTACTAGGGGTTAAACTAATAAGATGAGATTTAAAATGACCTAAATCTTATAAAAACCCCATTATATTAACATATTTTTATCTTTTAACCAATAATTATTTGTTATTACCCATTTTAGATATTTTTTTCATGTGAAGACCATGTTTACATACTATTATTTTAAAAAATAACACGTTTTCCACCCCCTAAATATAAAATGCCACCCCTCTCCTCTCTACTCCAAATTTATTTTTATAATTAGTTTGAACACTATTTGATAAAATAGCCTACATAATCAAACATTAAAAAACTAATATTCATTTGTTAAATTATAAATCTAATCTCAGATGGAGATATTAATAAACCTAAAAGAGTTCTCAAAATAACTTGTCTAGTTATTAACATGAAAATTTCTATTATTTCTTCTTCCACCTCAAATAAATGTTATTCAATCATGATAATATAATTGAAACCATATATAAAATATAATATAATTTTATTATGTTAATTTTATAACCTATACACATATCAACCTCTGTCAAATGTAAAATTAAAACATCAATGGTTTTTATAGTAGGTAGCTCCTCACAAACAGATATTCATATTTTCCCATATCCAACATTAACAGATTGATAAAATGATAGATTTTTTTATTTGTATGATATTTTTGAAATTAATATATATTTAGAAAAATTATATCTCTTATACTATTGTGCTTTCCAATCATTGATAAATATGATAACATCTCACGGGCGTACGACGAACAACCGCCTCGCGAAGCGATGTGGTCTATTTTTTATTTGTGACCCACATGGAAGGTAATAAGGATAATGTTAATTAAATATATATGGTATTTATAACTAAACCATACATTTTTAATTATTATATCTTATATAACTTCTTACCTTCTAGTTTTTTTTGAAAATAATAACATCATTTATGCATACATATGGACTACAACCTATACATAGTGATGTGAAATTTTTTATTTTGTTTTTACATTGATGATAATAATGATTTATTATATTAATTAATATTTTATTATATATAAATCATTATTCTAGATAGTTCATGGAAATTTATCTTATATTTATTCCATCCATCAGAAAAATGGAAATATCTTTAATGCATATATACAGCCAATTATCACCTTGAATAGTGTAATATAGTTTGTATCTATAAATTTTAGGGTTTTGTAAATATATATATTTTTATGGAATACATATGATATTAAATTCATGTTTAATATTAGGATTATTATCAAACCATGATTATTGTAAAAGGACTGAAACTACCAATCCAAAACAAAATACTAAAAATAAAAAACATATCACAAAAAAAGAGTGATTTTAACAAATAATGGTTAATAAAAAGAAGATAAAATAACATAATTAAATGAAATATATTATGATATATGTGAGTATATTTATCTATAAGTTTTCTAATATAACTATATTTATTATACTAGAAGATCTAACTCATATGAATGATGTCTAACCTGAGGTAATGGTTTCACGTATCACTTTTACTTGTATGAGACATATGATATATACAACAATTTTTTCTTTTGTGAGATATATATACTTACATTTGATATGTAATATGATGAATTGACTAATATTTATGTAAATTAATTTTAAATATGATGTTAATTTTTTTTATTGTAATTTCATTTCAAAATTTACAAATGTGGTGACTTTATTTCATAATCTCATCACAATTCGAGATAGTTTATGTTTAAGTCTCCCTTAGAAAAATTATTTGGTAAAAATATTTCTATCCAAATACATTTTAACATCCTTTGTGATTTCATGAAATTTTCATCTAACATTAATAAAATTCTCTCTATGGTATATAAATGTACATATAAGAATTTATTTATAAAAATAAATCACCATTTGTCTCATTGATCAAAAATAAATTTTCTTTAAAATATATTTTTTCTACAAAAAATAAAAAATTCATATGAACATTTTTTATATGATTTATTATTGAAATTATTACCAATTTCTCATTTTTTTTTATATTTTTTAACATTAATCCTTTTCCCTCTATGAAAACAAGGTTCATTGGGGTTCTATATAAAAAAATGAAAGCAATGTCTATTTTACAATTTTCTGCACGATTTTTTTTCCATCATAGATAATAAATGTTTTAAGGATTATTTCATAATTTTAATAGGATATTTTATATGAAATTTTTCTTCATTATACATTTTTAAAATTATATTTAAAAATATTTTCAAGGTAAAATTGTTATTTTCTTTATGAATGTGATAATAACATTTTATTGTATTTCATTTCATCAATAACACAAACCTGTATTATACTTATGCTACATGAGGTATATGTTGTATTTATATCATCATTATTCATTCCATTGTAGGTTTATGATCATCTTGAATGATGATGTACAATTTTATGACCATTCACCATATTACTCTGGATATTTTATGATTATGTTTATTTGATTTGGGTATGTACTGATAATTCATATGTACTTTTTTCAATATAAATGCTTATGTTGATTATGATTCCGAAAATTTATTTTATAATTACAATGTAATTATTATTTTACAGATGGGGATCAATTATAGATGTCCCTAGATTGTATCCACGGGTCTCTTGTGAAAAAATAGTTTGAAAAATTTGAAAGGATTTTAGACATAGTTTTAAAATGTGTTGTAAATGTTCTTGATATTATGTTTCAGGTGTTTTTTATTAATAATTCCCAAATTTTGAAAATTATTATTATATATGACGTCATTGTTATATTTGTTTTAATATTCATGGATAATTTTTAAGATCTTATAACTATTTTTATTTATTTGCTTGATCAGTAGTTAATCCTAACAAATTCTTCTCAATTTATTATTTTCAAGGAAAGATTATCAGTCATTTACCTCCCTATATTGACTATTATTATTTATTCATAATATATTCCATTGTACGCATAACCTTACCAACCATATGAGATAAAAAATTTAATATGTTTTATTTTCCCAAGACACACAGATGTTATTTTATTTATATTAAGAGATATGAAAAGGTGAGTAATGAAATTATCAATGAGAATGCTTCATTATATTTTATGTTGTCAAATATACATGAAATTTATGTATGTTTGTAGTTTACCAAATCGACAACAAAACACTATACATAAATATGTGATAAATTTTATCTAGTTCCAATGTAAAAAAATAACAACTCACAACATGATACTAGAGGCTGGGGTCATTAAATTTGATATCAACAGAATTTCAGAAGAAACATTTGGAACTCTATTTATTAAAAATTATATTCTGTAATATTACCCAAGGAATTAATTTTTGGATAATATTAATTAATGGATAATATCCTATTGTTTTTTATAGGAGATATTATGTCATTCTCATAGCTTTATATCCCAATTTATATAATTTAAGTGGACATGGTTCTAGAAAAGATGTACCTAGATATAGTATCTTTCAAAAAGGAGTGTCTGACTTAACTTTAGCATTACTTGGTACACAAAAACATGTACTACTATACTCTTGATAAGAAAATACCTTGAGATATTCATGGTTTAATTATTATTTTCCTTAAAATAATTAATATTTATCTAAAAATAATATCATGATTTTGAATCCTTTCTAAGGAAACCATTATTATGGTTATCATATTTACCCTACATTAAAATTTATAATTTATCATACGTGTGTCGCTAGTTATAAGATTATAAACTAAGATATATAATTGCATGATCCAATATAGTGTATGTAATTATTTATAAATGGAGACTAGTGTAAGGAATATGATCCTTATCAAAGCACATAATCTAAAAAACGAATGATATTTTTCATAATGTGAATTTTAATACATATACAAGGAAACTAGTATCCAAAAAAATCCCTTAATAAGAAGACATATTATCATGTTCTATCTAGATAGGGAAATAATTATCTACTTTTTATTGATTTTATGTTCTGAAAGAAAACAATAGGATAGTAGATAAAAATAAAGATAACAGTTATAATGGAAATAAATGTTTTCCCACATGTGATAATTATTGAATGAAACACCATGATACATACTCTAACGGAATGAAAGTTTTCCTCATGTCTCTAAAAAAAGTATTTTAGGTGCATGAATTCAAAAATACGAAAGAATTTTTTTTAATATGTCAATTGTAAGGATATGGAGAACTATGAAAATGAATACTCCAAGGGTTAGGGGAATATACCTTATATAAAGCTATGAGACAAAGGTCAATTTTGATTTATTATTAAAAACAAAGTGGAATGATTAATGTTATTGTTTATGGATTTAATAATTACTTTATAATAGTAATTTATCAATAAGAATTGTGGTATAAGAATCAAGAAATGTAGAACACTATTACTGTAGTACCATTTCTATATGTATTCAAAACAATATGATTAATAGCAATGATAAAAAATGAATGTGATTTTAGGGAAAGATGATCATTTTTGAAAACAAGTGATAGATGGAATATAACCCTAAACATGTGGCTGATTATTATATAATGAAGATAAATGTATATTAATTTTATAGAATTATAATCATTTAAGTAGATTACTGATTGATAAATTCTTAACTAGAGCTTACAACATTTATTAATTTATAGAATATATTAAACTACCCCATACATTATTTTTGGAATCATGAATTGTTTTCATTATGTTATTTTGGTGGTAAAGATATTCATATTTTTAGAATGTGACATTATGATCCACCTTATATTTTATTGGAAATATAGTTTTGATTTAGTTTCCAAACATATAATTTTTTTCATTGAATTTTGTCAAACATATTTTCGAATAATATTTTGTTTAACTATTTTTAAATTGGATTATGAAGAACTTTTAGTGGTATTGGATAACGTGTGTTAAATATTTCTGTCTTGGAAAATATCTATAGATTAGTGGAATGAATGTATTTCTATACATAGATAATGATATATTAAATGGTAATTATAGTTCCACATGCATGTATATTTATATTGGATTTTCATTCATTGGTGTATGAAATTAAATATTAAATAAGCAAATGATATCCAAAGGTTGAAATTTTTCAAATATAATATAAATATACCTGACCAAAATATTATTTTTTACTCACCATATATTATAAATGAATTAATCAACACTATAAGAATGTACTAAAAATGAAAATGTTATCATAATACCTTTATTTTTTATGAAACCAACAACCTTTTAACTCATTATAGATTCATTTCATTTTTTTTTTCATTAAATGGTTTAGATATATAACTTTTTCATTATTAATGTTCTATATCACTCCCATTAATCCTTGGGTGTTAGTATTTTCTTCCAATTACATTTATTCTCATTCAAAAAATCTTATCCTATTTTGAAACCAATTTTGTTTCATTCTTGATTGTATTTATATACCCCTTCATATCTTTTCAATGGGTTGTTTTAGAAACCAATTTTATAATTTGGGGTTTTAGTATGTTTATTTTGAAATGTCAAGTCATTGAATAGCATAATGTTGACTAAATTTTGAGGACACAATTTATTTTAAGGGTGTATAATGAAACACTCATATATTCTAAAATAGTAAAATCATGTTTGTTAGAATGTTTGTCATGGAATAGTACTATTTTAATATAGTATTACTCAATTATATTTTTTTATATAGATATTTTCAAATAAAAT
This sequence comes from Viscum album, assembly GCA_963277665.1. NCBI lineage: Eukaryota > Viridiplantae > Streptophyta > Magnoliopsida > Santalales > Viscaceae > Viscum > Viscum album. The sequence continues at coordinate 1,648,499,130 of OY728145.1, forward strand.
TAATATCATTGATATCTTCTGATACATGCAACACATGGATTAAATATGTGATAATCTATAAAAATATTGTTTTTACAAGAAAATTATAACCTCACAATTAAATTTGATTTTATTAATAAGACTAATTATATTTTAAAAATTATATGGGATACACAAGTTAATTGGTAATTTATTGGTTAAAAATGAATATATTGATGTAAAAATTGTTTTTTAAAAGATATATTTTTCCCAAGAAAATGGGTTTTATCTCTTCTAGAGAACATCAATAAATAAATAAATTTTTTATAATTTAGGAAAATAATTGGATTAAATTAACCCCATTTATGAACTTATAGTCTCAAAATTATCTTAGGTTTACTGTTTTTATTTTTTCAAAAGATTCTTTTTTTGATTAATAGTGAAAATTAAAGAGTTATTTTGAATGTTTCATGTTTGTTTAAATTATTTATAGTGAAAAATTATATTTAATATTTTTTAATGAAAATTTAGTATAAATATATTTAATTCAATAAAATTTAGTTTATTTTAATCAATTTTATATTTTATTTTTATATTCAAACTCTTTCACATATAATATTTATATCTCATGAAACCTACACGTATAATTCTAAACGAAATTATTCCACTTATATAAATTTAAATATTTAAAATTAGATATATTTTTAGAATCATAGTAATTATAATTATACAATATGGAAAACATAATTTTCTACTATAATTAATGATAAAATAGTAAAAAATAATTTCTATAATGAAGTTTAAAATGCATTTACTGGGTGATGAACTTTGAAGATAATTGTTAAAAATGAATAAAAATCGTTAAAACACATTTTATGGACATATAAATATCCTATCACCACTATGTATCAACATTGATCTATTTTGGATTCTTATATAATGTGAGAAATGTTAGTACACTATATTCTTTTCCAAATTTCCATATATGACCTCTCCCCCACTTATATTGGATGACCCCTATCCTATCCTCATAAAATGTCCCACAACACTTGGTTTATTAAATCATGACAAAATAATTTTTATATTCACATTTCAGTATCCTTAAGGAATTTTTTTATCATAAATTCAATTTAGGAAGGCTTTTAAACAAAAAGAGTTCCTGAAAAAGAAAACAATTTCATCACATGTGAATCTGTTTTATTTCATCATACACCTCCTTCCAATATTATTAAAAAATGGTAATAAGATAAAACCTATATATAAAATTTAATTTTTTTTTATTATTTAAATTTCATAACATATAACCATCTCAACATCAATTAAATGGAAAACGAAATTGTCGATTATTTGGATTACAAACTACCGCCTCAAAATTCAATATAATTCATTTTCCATCAACACCTATCAAGGATTGTATAATGATGTATTTAATATTTATATATATATTGAAATTATTATACTTCTATAATAATTATATAATGCAGACTTTATGACTTTCAACTCATTTGGTGATCTTTTAATGCCTCTTGTGTCTATAAAGGATGACCATCATAGAATGTGATGTGATTGATTTTTCACTTATGATTTACAGTTAATATAGTAAAAATAATTTTAATTAATTACATATGATATAAATCATTTTAATATACTTCTCTAAAATAATATCACATCAAAATTCTTTCCTTCTTATCATTTTATTCAAAATAATGTCACTTGTGTGTACATCTGGACCACCACCACCATATAACGTTGTTAATTTTTTTTTCATTTTTCATTTTACATGGAAGATAATAAATATATACATTATTAATATATATATATATATATAATTATTATGATATTTGATATTTGAATTATTATTTAAATTCTATTCAATCCATCCATCATGAAAATTTAATGTGCATCCATACGTATGTACAAGCTAACATCTCCATGAACAATGTAATGTATTTTCTATAATTAAGTTTTTTACATAACTCTAAATACATATATAAAAAATATATATGGTATTAATATCATGGTTAAATATTTGTTGATTATGGAACAATGAGAAATGTAAAATGACCAAAACTACTGAAGAAAAACTTACATGAAATAAGAAGAAATTATCACAAAAAATAGTGATTTTAACATAACAATGTAAATAAAAAAGTGATAAAAAACATACATAAATAATATATGACATGAAATATATTAAAATGGTTATTTAATAGATTTATAATTAAATTATATTTATTATATAAGAGGTTCATTCATATATGCTGTAGTTAAAACTTGAGGTATGGGTTTCTCATCTAACATTTACTTTCGTAAGACATATGCCATAATGACCACTTATTTATTTTATTTGGGATATATAATACACCATTGATATGATATATTATGTGTGTATTTATCTTCATGGAATTAGAAATTTCATTTGACTTTATTTATTTTATTTGGTTTATGATTGAAAATTTACCAAAATAGTGAGGGATTATTTCACTATCTCATCAAAGTTAAAGATTTATTATATTTATGTCTCCCTTGATAAAATTAATTTCTATTACTATCAGAAAACCTATAAATTTTCATATCCTTTGGATAATAATGATCATTTAATGTAATAGTAAACTTTTTCCTCCATTTGGTAAAAAAATGATTGAGAAAATTGTTTTTACGAACAAACTACATTATTCATCTCTTATGTGAAAATTTATTTATCATAAAAATATATGTATTCTAATTTTTTTAAAAAAAATTATTTTTACGTTTTTAAAATTATTTATTAATGAAAATTTTAACAAATTTTGAAATTTTGCAGCATTTTCAAAACAACAACCTTTTTTAATTAATGAAAACGTATAGGGAATAATTTTTTTAACATTTATTGATTGAATGGAATTTTATTCCATCCTAAACAAAATTTTATACAAAGATTTCATTATATTATTCAAGGATTAGTTTCCATGCAAATTATTATCAAAATATTTTGTGACCATCTAGTTACAAATAACTTATCAATTGAAAAAAATATTCCTCAATAATCATTTAATGACTTTTTAGGGTATTTTAATTCATAAATGGAATCAACTATTTATTGTATTTATGAAACACTGGGGATATGGTGTATTGATATAATCCTTCATATTATTTTGAAAATAAATGATTTTTTTCATAGATGATTTAGAATTTTATTACACCTCACCATATTACTCTGGATGATATATGATTATTTTTGTTTATTTTGGATCTTAATTACAATTATATAATATTTATGATATATATTATTACATTGAATTATGATTACTAAAGATATTAATAAAATTTTATCTAAAATATTTCCAATAAGAATGTTCAGGTAAAGACTATGATTTTTCCATATATTATTTCAGAATATTTTATAGATTATTTACGGAGCTAGTTTAGTATACAACATTTGATTATGAAGGCCAGTATTCCAAAAATAAATTGGGGAAATATATAAAATATATTAAATATCACACATATAAAAATTCCCCAAAAAGATGAAATAAATTTTAAATGGATTTTAGGATCAGAAATATGAGCCCTCTATTGGGTTCAAAGAGTGGGGTTAACCCTAGGAGTGACATAACCTTGGGCCACATCAGACGTTCATGTTGTAAGCGGTCATGGGTTCACATTTTAATAAATTAATTACATAAATCCATTTATATAATAAAAATTATATAACCTAATTTTTTAAATATTTGTGTGGTAAATATTGAATAATAGATTAATCAACATAACCCTATAGCTATTGGAGAAAGTGTTGGAGGCTCTTCTATGGGAGAAAAATTATCGAATCATGGATCATCGATTGGTATACGCACAGAACTTGTGGATCACCATAATTTCAACATCTAGTGATCATTATTCACTATGGATTCATAAAAATGTAGGAATTTTGTTTTTTTATTTGTATTTATCCCCATTGGATTTAACCTATGATGAATGTGAATCAATCAACTAACAGATTGATCCACAAGTTAATTTAATTGTCTATTCATGATTGTTTGTGAAGAAATATACAATAATTGATTATATTTAGTATTCGTTTTCACTATAGGATTGACCAATAATAGGTAAAATAACCCTTTTACTCATATTTAATGGTGTAATTAATAGTTAACATAGACCCCCGTTAATATTGATGATCATATCGAGCTTCAGTGATAGATAATTGATTAGAGATAAATTCAGGGATTCGTGTTCTATGTATCTATGGTGTGTGATGATGTTGAAGCTCAATGGACGATTTATGAGTGGATTGGGGGATTATCACTCTCAAGTAGGTTATGATGATTCTCTTTCAGAATAGATCATTGATTTATCTGTGAAATTGGACATAGAAACAAAGGATATGGTTTAATGGGAAAACATGGAAGAATCATTAAAAATTATAGAAAATTTCGGGTCATGTGGCATGTCATCTAGGATCACACACCGTGTGGTACCCCCGTGCAGTGATAGGGTTTTCATGGGGAAGAAATGTATCACACATTTTGTGACATGTGTCACATGTTGTGTGACAATTGACCGGTGGCTTTTCCTATACCTCAGTGGGTACATATACATATTATAGAGTACACTAGATTAGACATATAGTGTACTCAGACATTATAGTGGACATTAGCATAGTTCACGATACATCAGTAGGATCAGATGCCCCAGGGACAAGCCATGTACAACTAGTAATCATTTTGTACTCCTTCAAAGATGTATTGGATCCCTTATCCTATTAATATTGTAAAATTTTCATTAGGGGGTGTCCCCTTTTTCCTTTACCTAAGGTTGATTAGGGTATCATTTCTAGTGCATAGGGTGGTCATCCCCTCTATTGTACATTATTCATGGATATAATAGTGGAAATATGACCAAGAGTTGTAGAGTGTGATCCCCTATCATCATCGTTTACCTAGGTGAGAAAATTTGTTTAATCATCACAAAAAAATATATGGGAATTGATCCCCCAAATAGCGGTTTAATCAGGATTGGGATGTTTTTATAAACCCTGGACCTAGTTATGATCCCCATAAGGGTATCGTTCTATTCAGACATCCAGTGCACAATTTTTAGGGTAAGACAAGATGTGGATGAAATCTCTGAAAGATTTCATCATTTATGTCTGACTCATGCAGTGTGTTTTCCATGATTACTGCTATGTGGATCCATTAAACTTGAATCCTAGGTTGGAATTACTATTGAGACGTTACGATGAGACTAGTAGTATAAGTTGGGCATATCTATATTTTCATGTCATATCTTGTCATAATATAACTATAATGAGATGATAATTATTCGTGATGTTATATGTTTAGTGATTCTGGGGTGCCATACTGGGTATTTTAATACTCATCCCCTCATGGTATCATCCTAAACAAGTCATGTTAGATAAATATGATCTTACATTTGATAGAGTCCTAGAGGGACCAAGAACAGGTTGAGCATAGTGAGCAAGACAGACTATGGTGTGTTCCTAAAATTTCATTTATAGCAGTCCTCACCCTTTTTATAGGTTGTATTTGTTTTCTATCTTATTATTGTGGGAATTTATTCTTCCCTATTTCTTTCTAGTATTTATCTTCATATTTTAAATGTGGGATTTTAGATATATGAATTTAAGGTTATCAGTTATTTTCCATTTCATCATTGTATTTCCTTGGATATGTGCGTGTGTGTAGTGGTGTGTTTGGCTATGGCCTCCCATGTGTGTGATATGCCTACTCGGTACTGGTCGTTATCCTTGTGGCTATTATAGGAGGCCATAAGGAAGTTGTAACATGGGTCTCATTGGGATATCTTGTGATATATTTTTATTAGATGTCCATTTCTACTATAGGATCATAATTTATTTGTTTTGTTCAGTGAAATAGTTTTAACTATTTTGGAGTAATAACATTAGGCCAAGGAAAATAGTGGCAATGTGGCGGCTAATATTTCCATACACAAGGACTCGTATCACCTTTTTTTACATAGTACATTTTTGTATTGGTTGTAAGGAAAATAATTTATCATGAAACTATAATAATGTGTTTTTGTTCCAATGCCCATATTTATTCATATCTTCACATGCACTCATTAGTCTTACTATATATTATCTATTTTAGGATTCCTCCATGATACTTTATAAGTAAGAATTAGTATCTAAATAATGAGTATGATTCCCTGAGTGTTGAGGCATAGATACATGGGATTATTCAAGAGGTTTTACCTATGAGTTGTGCCCTAGTAATACCCCCACCAATTAGGAAGTATATTGTAATGAAAGTAACAATATATGAGTAGTATAAGCTGATCATGAATAATGAGATTTAGTGATACCTACCTCTTTGGTTCTGAGGAGATCCCATTCCATTAGTGTTCTTGGACTAGATTTGTGTAGTGTAAGGGTATTTCATCTTTTTTGGACATGTGTAGACCATGTGGTGGTCTTCAAATCGAGCTTCCACTATTGTTATGTTTGAAGATAGTGGGGCTAGTTGTTGTGGTTTTATGATGTGGAGGCACTAGTATGGTTATATTTCATGTTCAATTACAGAAACTATATCACTCCATCTATGTTGAGGGTTTTTCACATTCAACATCTTTGAAAGATTTATTAGTGAAATTTGTATATGGTTGAATATTAATTGATGTCCACCAAGCCCAATTAATAATTTATTTTTATTGTTATATATTAGTTAATTTTGTATCAGACCATCATGTGACTAACAACCCAAATCATTTTATACATCATGATACCTCTATTCATTTATACCAATAATGGTGTTCAAGATGTTTCTTTGGTGGTCTATAGTTTCTGGCCAAGATGACGTTGAAATTTAATGTTGGAAGTGGGTACATGATACATTAGTTTTCTACTGCAAGTAACTCACTATAAAATCAGGGACCTGGAATTGGGACAAATTTTTGGAGGTGAATCTTGGATAGAGATTCTTTAATTAAGGGCACAAATGATGGATCTATTCATCCTAGAGAGAGGTGGTCTTACTCTTATATTGGAAGGGGACATCTAGACTGGGAATTTCTGACCCACTATATAGTTAATATAGAGACTATTTATAATATACCTAAGTAGAAAAAATGAAAGGGGTAGGTTGGGAAAAAGTGTGGTGGATGAGTCAAAGGAGTGGGGAGAGAATCTGGTGGTGGATGATATTAGGACTTCTTTCAAACACACCCCGAGGTAGTCCATGCTAGGCTGAAGGAACTGTTGAGCATGTGTGATGGTATTTAGAGGCTTTATTGGTTTTAAACTAGAGGCTCCATTAATGATACAATGTACTATCTATGTACCTTCTACCTTAGGTTTAGTAAAAATATAAAATTGTTTGATTCATTCCATTATTCCCCCTACATAGATAATGACAGAGAAATTAGATAATCTAATAGATCTACCCTTGATCTTAGATACACCTTTAGGGGATGACTCGGTGATCAAAATCTTATACCAAATGTTTTACATGGCTCTTGGGGGTAATAGTTATTTTCGGTTATTGTTTACAAATGTGATGAGGGAATATGGAATCATATTAGGTATAGAATGGTAATTTATATTTCATGCCCATATAGGTGGTAAAAGGTGGAGGATTCAATGTGTCTGTAGTTATGGGACTATTTTTTCCTTTGTGGGAGAAAAGTAAACCTATGAAGAGTATGATGGACTCATCCATAATAGGGCTAAGCCTATTACTCATCAGTAGGCTATTATGACCCTTTTTTTTAGTGAAGCTATGAGTTTTATCTTCCCCCTAATGGTGGATGAATATGAAAACATTTTAATGAGTTTTTATTGATTTAACATCATACTAAGAGATATAAATGTACATTAAACTTCACCTCATGATGAATCAGTTTTCTATTCTTGAATTTAGGATGTCTCCCATAGTGTTTCATGAAATGGGGGTGAAATTGCAGGACTTTCAAAGGATTGGATATTCCATCCCCATTGTCACTACCTTTGTAAGATTCAGTATTTTTCACCAAGAAGGAGTATGTTATCTTGTGCTCATGTGAGGGTTAATGTTGCCTTAATTAATTGACCATAAAGAACAAGAATCAACTACCAATGATCGATGAGTAATTTGACAGGATGAGAGGGTCATGATGTATCTCGAAGACTATCCTCGGATTAGGATATCAACAGATGAGATTAAGAGAAATGGATATACACAATAATTCATCTGGTTGTCATTACAATAAATATTAGGACCTGGGGATTCCCTATAGGGTGATGAACAACCCATTTGTGTTCATATGAAACATGAACTGAATATTTCATAATTTCATAGACCAATTTGAGGTATTCTTCATCAGTGATATCGTGGTGTACATTGATCATGAGTAGGAACATGTGATGTATTTGAGAATGGTTCTTGATGAAATCTGAGAGAATGTGATATTTTGGAAATTTATCGATGTCCCTATTCTAGATTCCATTGGTCCACTTTATGTGGTATTTTATCTTTGTATAGACTATAGTAGTGGTCCTGGATATTATTGATTTAGTGTCTGCTTGATAGCCACCAAAGAGAATTATGGAGGTGTATATATGGAATTGGATAGAAGGATATGTTCACATATTCTTACATGATTTTTCAAGGATATCATCTCTATTAACTACATTGACCTAAATGGTTATGCCTCTTGTGTAGACATGGAGGTTCCGATTGGATTTCTTGTATTTTACAAATAATTTGTTGTGAACTCCCTTATCTATATTTCTAGAAGAGGGATTGAGTATGTAGTGTTCTATGATGCATGACGGACTATGCATGGATGTGTTCTGATGTAGATGTTGGTGTCAATTTCCTATTATTCGTTTCAGCTGATCCAACATGAGGATAACTATGAAACACATGATCTTGAGTTAGGAGTAGTAGTTTTCATACTATAGATGTTGAGACACTATCATATGGGTGAGATATTTATTTTCTATTTAACCAAATGTGTCTCAGGTATATATTCTCTCTGAAGGATATTAACATATGATAGAGGTAATGGCTTAACTTTCCCCTTGATTTTTACATCGAAATTGTATATACTCTAGGGATGGAGACTGAGGTAGTAGATTCCCTCAGAAAGAGATATTGTAAGAAGTTTCTTTGTTTTAGATATCTAGGCAATTGGTTAAATTAATGTTTTCATTTTTGGATAAGGATTTAGCATCTTACCTCCAGTCAATGGTTTTAACCACTCTTCTTTCATAGTGAGTTAGGGAGGCACACCTTGGGGATGCATTATATGAGATCCTATATAATCAAATGTACTATAGATATACTCAGGAAGGATATTATGAAGGTGGGTATTATGATGTTATTTTTAAAGTATTCGCTACAATACGAGTGATGATTCATGAAAAGGCTTTGAAGACATTTTTTACATCTCCCATGAGGGTAAATCCAGGTCTGTAAATATTGTACTTGGGCACCCCTCCCTTCTGATGTATGTTTTGGATTCATGGGACAAAGAAGGGATTTACATAGTTTTTATCATTGTGCCTTAATTATTAATATGTGAAGGATGATTAATAGGTTTTGGCAGGATTAGCTCAATCCCATAAGGTGCTAGAGTGGAAGTGGTATGGGATATCCATGGATATAATACAAGGTTACCACAAATTTCTATGTGTCTGAATGTCATCAGGTTTATTATAGACTGAATAAACATGTCATCCCTCTTCGTTGTTATTTTATAGCAATGATCAATAGAATTCACGAGACTCCGGTCTATTTTATAGGTAATTTGAATCCCTAGAGTTCCCTCAATGAATATTTCTATCTAGGATTCTTTCTTCACATTTTGGTTTCAGAAGGGAACAAATGATTCATTGGGACTTGCTTATATTTGATCACAGAATATCAACACTAGAATAATAGTGAGACTAAGAGGGACATTCAGTTCTTGGATGAAATGATTCAGGATTTCATTTTAGAATATATTTCTAGTTATGAGGAGAAACTAGCATTGGTATAGTTTTCATTAATTAGTATCTATCATTACACCAATGGTAAAGATCCACTCGATGAAATATATGGGCAAACCAATAAGTCTAATCAATATTGGAGTGACCTAGGAGAGTCATCACTTATGGGCCCAGAGTGGGTGAGATCCACTATAGAGAAGGAGGAGATCATTTGGGAGTGAATGGAGACTTCATATAACCATCATTATTCTTATGAAGATTGACGATAAAAGCCTTTAATGTTCAAGGAGTGATTCTAGGTATTCACAAGGGCCTCACATTAGTTTAGGATCCATAAATTTTATAGGGTGACGAAATATCGACATGATTCATTTTCCATTTATAGATACTATATAGTGTTTGTGAGGAAGAGTACCTCTTAGATTTAATACCACAGTTACACTTGTTACATGATACCATCCACGTGTCATAACTAAGGGGGTACAAGAGTGATCAATCACATATTATTGACTATAGAGAAATGTAAATCATGGATAGAACTAACATCACTGTATACCTGGTAGTGATTGTAGATTTTAAGGATATGATCCTTCTTGGATGCTTGATACCCTAAATCATGTATGGTGGTGGCACAAGAATCTTTCGTAGAGAACATGGGAGAGTGAGACTCAGATTCATGATCAATAACCACATATCGCTGTGCAGCCTTTTGTTTTGTATTTGTGGGACCTAATTACCCTAAGTGTGGAGAATGTAATGAAACAAATTTTACAATGTATTTATATATAATATTAAAAAGATAATTCATATATATAGGTGCTATGACGACATGTGATTATGTGTCCTAATGTGACCATAATTAATTTTTGACAAATATTAAATATCACATGTGAGAAATTTTCTGAGAAAACTATAATAACTAATAAAATGTTTCTCGGTTAACAAATATAATTACATCATTGATTTTAGAGCATGGTTTTTTCCATATGCATGACCAATCCTTGGATCATGGTAGATGTTTAGGTTGGCCACAGTCGTGTGATAAAATTTAAATAAATTAATCGATCAAATTTATTTATTTAATTAAAGAAAAATGACATGTTTTTTATTATTAGTATATTATTATGATGTAATCCCAAACTTTTATACATATCCCAAGAATTATTAGGGAGATCATTGGTGGAGAATATATGGGAGCATGATGACAAGATCATAGATCATCGATTTGTGTTCCAGTGTAACATGTGTATCTCACAATAAAAGTGGGGTGTGATCGGTCCTTGAAATTAATTTATGAAAATCATTGAAGGATTTTGTATTATTAGGATTTATCCATATTTGATTTATCCTTTGATGAACACAAATCAATAAACTAATAGATTGGTTCATTTTTTGATGATATTATGGGTGGATGATTATTTATGGGGAAATTTCTATGAAATTATTATATTTGATTTGTATATTCATTTTTTAATTCTAAAAAAATGATTAGATGAATATTAAAAGAGTAAGATGTTTAATCACTATTCATGTTTCATGGAATTTTCAATTGTTCCTCATGTGATCATTGTGGAATTTTTTTGCAGGTGGTTGAAAAAATGTGGGATGAAATAGTAATTATGAACTTGTTTCTTGGAGAAATGGATTTTTATTATAGATATAGGCTTTGATCGAAGAGAGGGTCATGATACGATGATGGATGTTAAATAAATGATTGATTTATGGGTACCCATTCTTCATAAACTGTGTGTGGAATGTAGATTCTTCTCCTGGAATGGTTTTTGAGTGGATCATGGAGTGATATCTAATGAGCTAGTGAAGATGAGGCTCATTCAAAATAGATATATGATATATTAGACCTATCTGTGTTGGAATTGAGGAAATTATTTCCCATACTAATGCATGGATGAATTTTTAATTATGTAAAATTATGAGTTACATAATATGTAATCTGGGATTATACACCACGTGGGACCACTTATATGGTGCTAGTGTTTCCTCCAATGGCCCGAAGAACTTCATTTTTTTATATGGTGCTAGTGTTTCCACACAGAAGAAAAGAAAGACACTCCATTTGAGACATGTCACACATTATGTGATAATAACATGATGGATGGTTGTGTGCCTCTAAGGTACATGACCAGGAGTTTATTTCCTCAAACACAACTTTTACTCAGACATTAACCTTGACAAGCCCATGGGTTGTGATAAAATGGTTGGCCTGATGCCGAAGTGATAAGACATTTACTACATGAACATATACATTTTATTGCTTCATGTTTTTCTTGGATCCATTTCCCTTTCATTTGGGACACGTTTCGTTAGGGTGTGTTCCCACGGTCAATTTCAAGAGGGTAGTTATAGAATTCTCTCTTGTACATAGGATGTTAAACCCTTCTAAGGAATACAATTCTTGGATAGAGTTGTGGGATTAACTCCAGGAGGCCCAGTGTGTGGTCCTCTATCATTATCTTTTCCCATAGAGGGATTCACTGTATATTTTTGACCCACTCTCCATAGGTTTTGATCCCCAATATAGAGGGTTAATCCATATTATGTTGTTTGTATACCCCATGGCCCTTTTTTGACCACTATATGTGTCTCATTCTCTTCATACATCTTGTTTGTACTACTTATGGTGGGACCCAATGAGCATGAAATATCAGAATGACGTCATCAGTGATATCTGAGTCATTGAGTGTGTTCTACAGGATGAGTCCTTTGTGGATATTTCAAGAAAGAATCCTATGCTAGAATTACATTTGTGAAATTACTTTGAGATAGTGTATCTATGTTCTTTATATCATGATTATCATATTAAAAGTTGTGGAAAAATAAATTTGGTGATTTGATTAATATACTACATTATATTTTATTATTTATTAAGAGGTGTTATACTAGGGATTTTTATACTCACTACATCATCATCTTTTCCTTTCCTTGTTTTCTCTTTTTCATTTGACTAAAAATTTGACGGATTTCTAGAGGGAGTTGGATGAGGTGGAGCACAGTGTGTCGAAAAAAATGGGGTGTGTTCCAATAGTTTCATCGAAATATGTCCTCAACAATTTCTATAGGTTGTACTTTGTTTAGTTTCTTTTTCATGGGCTTTCAATTGGATTATTTTTTTCTAGTACTTCTTATCATGCAATTATGGTGGCATTTCAGAAGTATGAATTCACTATTATTTGTTATTTGTCATTTATTCATCGTATGGGCTTGAATATTTGTAGGTTTTTGTAATTAAATTAGGCTATAGCCTCCCATGTGTGTGATATGTCTACTCGAAACTAGTCTCCAACCCCTATCCTATTAGAGGCAGGCTCTAGCTAGTTATGACATGGGCCCCATTAGGATGAGTTGTGAAATTTCACATGATTATGTTTCTCCCATTTCATATGAGGAATTTAATTCACATAGTATGTGGTCAATGATGACCATTATAGACCCTCCTAAAATCAGTAGATATCAGGATACAAACTCTATTGGGTATTTTTCCAAGGTCATACCCATTTATATAACATGTATTCCAGGATGCGTTCTTCATATATTTATGATTCCCAACATTATTCATTCTATAATTTTGAGAATACTAAATGACTACTTGGTGAATATTTGTATAGTTATGACATCTCTGGTAATCATTAAACTTATGTGATTATATATCTATGTGGAATTATTTGATTTTGGTTATTTCGACAATATTATTCTCCATACTCATGTTGATAATTAAATGAAATGTGTCATAAATTATATATTTTTTCTTAAATATTATGATTTTTTAATCACGGTAGCTTCCATTTTATATAAACCCTTACATACCACTTTATATCACCCCTTTTTCTTGTATCCTTTCTATATGATGCAATGAAAATATTTTATGATTGAAGTGTAATAATATAATAAAGGGAATATTGGGGTTCTGAAAGAAAATAAAATGTTTTTAGGATTTAAAATGTAAAGAGAAATTCATTTTTGTATCTAGTCTTCCAATACTAATAAACCATTTTATTATTTGGGATATGATGTATTGTTTCATGAACAACTATAATAATGTAACTACTAAATCTAGGATATTATGGTCAGGATTTTTATAATATATACCTAATTTTATTTTATTTTATAACATTAGGATGATTTGGATTGTAGGCCAATGGGGATATTTAAACCTTGAGAGTTCTAATAATGATAAACATGAAATATCATTTGAAATTTAATAATTGGTGTATGAGTTTAGTGGATTTAAATTTTATATAAATTAATTAGAGAGAGATTTAATGGTGTCCAATTAATTTTACCGTTCCTCTCATATTTCTTATTGATGTGTATTATATTAGTGAATAAGATAAAAATGTATTTCCCATAGAAAATTAAATAATACCAAAAAAATATTTTATCTTCCGTTTTTATTTTTTTCATTAGTGGAGAATGCATCAATGGGACCTTGAATATTAAGGGGAGTAGTATGAAATTGATTTCGGAGAAATTATTGAAACTCTTTTAGGGGGTAAATATTCATGTTATTTTAGAATTTACTGAAGATAGTACTGTTTTATGTTTCTTAAATTATATATTTATTTATATTAAATAACATTATATTTAAATTTCTTTACGATGATGAACATAGTGATAACATGTTTTATAAATCACAGATAATATGATACATTTTCATGTGGTTAAATTTTTTGAATTATTTATTAATGAGTAGTACAAAAAAATCTAATGTGTAAAATCATTGGAACCATTGAATCAATGGATAAATAATTACTTCAATTTATTATTAAAATTTATATTTTTTATCAAAATATTTTTCAATGGACTAGATTTTTTATTAAGAGGTTTTGAATTTCCTTTAAATATTTATAGAATTATTTAAATTTTTTATGTAGTAATGTATGAAATAATTGAGGGTTTAAATATATATATTTTTGGGAAATATAAATAAAATTGGTAAAAATATTTAATATGTAGGATCATAGTCAACATAATTGAATAATCATAAATCATATGGTCACGTAATATTGAATTTTGGTTGCAAATATGTTACATGAAATTTCATTTAGTAACTTATTTTTGAATTGAAGTCCAAAAATAAAAAGTAATATTGTTTTGAGGTTTAAATAGAAACGTATTTTATGAATACAATTATATTTACTTCTATAAGTATTACATTGTAATGTGTCTGATTAAAATAACTTTTTTATACTTAAATTAAAGTGATGTCTAACTATCTCGCTCTGTATTTGAGGGAAAAATAAAATGAAGAGGTTTTTATTGATGAAATTTAACATATATTTAGCATTATATTTAATTTACATTAATTAATACATATTTAATATGATATTATAACATCATTTATTTATAATTTAGTGTTAATTTTTTTTATAAAATTAAAATTTTAATATATGAGATTTAAGGATAAATCAAAATAGAGAATTAATTACACATTTAAAAAAAACCATTTTTCTTAAAATATACTAAACTATATATATATTAGATTATAAAAATATAGAATTTATAAATAAAATAACATTTAAATTATTGATTTTAATAATTAAAATATATATTAAAACATTGTTATTTTCCATTATTTGTGAACATTAGCAATTAGAGTGCATTATGGTCATTTAACATAGAAATATTTTCTTATTATGATTAATTAAATTTTATCATTATAAAAATAATTAATTCATAGGGATATTCACAAATTTCTTTATAGAAATTATGTAGAATATTATTTATCTTCTTAAGAAAATAGGTGATGAGAGCAATATATGATGAATCCCTATATATCAATTAATTCAAAAATTTGTAGAGGTCATGAGTATTAGCCTATGGTTAATGTTAATGAATCATAAAATAAAATCAATTTTACTGGTATGTTGATAAACAAAAAATTTATAGGTATATTCCAGATTGATATAGCACATATTAGTGAACCACGTCAATATTTTATGTTTTTTGTGTTTAAATGTATATTTTTTTATTATTTTATGTGATACTGATATGTGAAAGAAAATGTGTTTCCTTAAAAAAGGAAATGAACTCATTTTTAAATCACAAATATTTAATACCAAGATTCACCCCCAAGTCCCTCACTCAAAGGGTAACCTAATTTTCCCTTATAGATAAAATAACATTTGGTGGTCCACATGATACCTTACTAAACAAATGTGTTATTTTGGCCTATTACCTGCCAGGTGGGAAAATAATCCCCTTATAGCCTCTATAGTTACATTCAACTGAGATAGATAAACCCTACAATAAATTAAGGATGAAATTCATCGTCATATAGAATATTTACTTGACGATACATGGAATTTACCTACTATAGACTTCATATTCTATAGTATTTCTTGGATAATATCTCACTAATAAATATGGAATTGGTTTTTTGGGTTGATAGAATAGTTATGTATATATAAATAATAAAAACCATGTCTATAAAGTTTCTAATATTTTTTAATATTATATTGGGTTATGGTCCTCACAATCAAACTCATATTTTTTATTTTTTGTGGACATCGTCATAATGTATATGTATATAATTTATGTTTCCAAATAATTCTATATCTATATATAACTTATATAAAATGTCATGATCGGGTCTTAGAGTGAGGTTAGTTGTTGTCAAATTAATTGATGTTAAAAATTTGACACATTTTAATATATAAATAATTTAAATTTATAAAATCATTATGATAACAATAACCCATAATGATATCATCTTAGTATAAATTCATTTGGAATCTACTGAGTAAATATAACAGTTTCTGAACCTTTTTAATTTTTTTTATATATCTGATTCTTTACTTATAAAATTTGAATGATCCTATTGTTGTGTGATCCTAAGTGAAATTGATTGAACATATAATGAGTAAAAACTAGTAGGAGGAGTCTCCAAAATTAATAGTATTATATCTTCACCCAGTTTTCAAAATAGTTATTTCTCTTATATAGGTGTTCCAACAATTGAGTTTACGTTCTACAAAAATAGTGGTGTTTGATAGATGTTTTTTTTTGATAAAAATACTCAATCCAGTGGGTTGGTTTAGTGACTATGATATTGGTCTTGTAGTTGAAGTTATTCATGATTTATATGATAATATTGTTTTTTTCCATAAATAGATATTCTTTCATTAGCGGTTCTATGGGATAATCCAATGGTGGTAGATGGGATACAACCATGTGGAAGCATTTCTTGAAATAGGTTTTCACACTATAGATTAATTTTTAAATTCACTACCAATGTTTATTCATGAATCAACCTACTCATTATTTATATTTTATTGGTAAAATCTCTACTGAGATTTATTTGTTGGGAAATTCTATAAATTAAAATTATTATCATTATCACACATGTGGTTTGTTCAATAAAAAATTCTTATAAATTTTTATACTAGCTGAAATTATCCTCAAAATTATCATCCAATTATAAATCTCTTATAGGACCTTAGATGGTAAATTTGAGGGGTAATTATATTATAATATAAAATAATAATCACTTGTTCCAAACATAATGGAATTTTTGAATTATTTGATGAATTTGTTAAAAATATTTTCATGAATATATGGTTGATATTCTTATATTTTCCTTTTGAATTATGGTTCCAGGATACTATAATATTATAATGTTCACCCTAAAAGAACAATTTATTTAGTGGCTTAATTTTCTCTGAATACAAATGAAAGAAAAAATTATTAACTAATTCAATGACCCCAAATATTTCAACCAGAAGTCGATGACTACATTATTACAATGATATATATATATATATAAGGGGTAAAATCATTAAGTACTGATCATATTTGATGTTTTTGAGAACTAAATATATAATTGATTAAAAGTTTACATAGTAAAATAAAACGTTGTACATAATAAAAGAAAATTTTCACCTACCATAAAACCCATCAAAATTAATATTTATTATAAAATACCAAAAGGAAACAAAATAAGGGTTAGATAAAATTAATAAAATGGGTAATATATAGTGGAATGTATTATGAATCAATATTCATAATCAACATGGAAATATAAATAACTAAAAAAATTCCATTATTTGAATATTTCCATCATTATTAGATAAGGTGTAATAAATTTGGAAAGGTACATACTTGAAAACTCATTCCATTTAATAAATAAACTGGGAATAAAGTACATATAGAGAAAATATAAATGTAAAAATATGAGGGATAATAATAATAACCAGATCCTATATGAAAAAAATGATAATTTTTGGTTTTTATGAACTCATGCATCATGATTCAATTATTGTTAACAATTTTTACAAGACTATTTAAAACTAATGGTTAAAAACATTCTAATCTGGACAATAGATTTCTCATGTGAGAATTTTTAATACATCATGGGGCTATATAATTCTGGGAAGATCCAGTAGAGACCCGTATCCTGACGTACATGGACATTACATTACATTTGCGGAATACTTAGTACATAACAAAAACACACACTAAAGGATCGTAATAGTTTAGTGTCTTTGGAAACTCGGAACATAATCTTCTAATCCTGGTGAAAGATCTTCAATATCTCCCGTAATGATCTTCCATTTTTTTTACCTAAAACCATTCTTTATATCCTGGGGAAAAGAAAACATAAAAGGGTGAGCTCAAATGCTCAGTAAGGGTATACAAAAGAAATAAAAATCATATCATATCTTTTTGAAAATCACAACCTGCAAAAGTGATCATAATATCTTAACATGGAACAAATCATAGAAGTGAAAATGAGATCCCCATAATCATAACATGAAACTTGAAACTTTGTGGCATGCACACATAATCATGGAAAATCATTTCTTGTTAGTCATGACTCATTGCCAAGACTATCTTAGTGGACAAAGTCCCTTTCTGAACCGAGTTCACTCCTCGTTTCAGTCCTGTATCACTGAACCGAAATAACCTTCCGTTCCAGCCATGTCTATCTCATGAGATATAAAATCTTTACCCAATGCATTGGAGGGAGATATAGGTCCCACCCATCTCATAATGAATCCTTTCTTATGTGTTCCACAAAATCATAAATCATACATCATTGCATAACCCATGTAATAAAAATGGGATTCTTAAACAACATGACATCATAAAACCATTCATATAAGATAAAGGAATTCATAAACATAATTCCATCACAACATAGTCAAATCAATGTAATAATAGGCATAAAAACAGAACCCTTTATTATCTTAGATGGAAAATAATTTTGATAAAACACTTGAACTCCATTCTTGAGGAAAATATCCTTTCTTCTTCAAAAACATTTTTTTCTTTCATAACATGTCATAAAACTTTAAAATAAAAGAAGTTGATTAAAAATAAACTTGAAAACTTATAGAGGAAGATTCTTGGAAATACTGTTTTAAAAATCCATTCTTGCCGTATAAGTTAAAAAAACATTCTTCTCGTACTTTTGTCGGAAAAGTCAAAAAAAGTACCTCGTATGAAAAACGACAAAAGATTCTTTTCATATCTTTTACTAAAAACTCACCAAAGGGTAAAATAGGTTTTAAAAAATTGTAGGTGGATGGAAATAATATTACATATTAAGGAAACATGGATGTGGATGATAAAATACACCCCAGTAAATACTTACGAATAAACAATCTCGGATAAAAATGAGATTGTGATATTTTCCCTTACCTTAGGTCCGATTAGCTTTGTACATGTCCGAAGCTCCTGTATAATGGTTTAAATAATGTTATTGACTTATTCCAGAATCATACATATTGATATGATATCATATATGGTCATATTATTAGCTTCTTGTTAGTAATATTTCATTGTTACTTGTTACTCGGGTCTTTATAACTTTTTGTTCTTATGCGTGTTTTGTCGAATAAATTATTATTCTTATCTTTAGGTTATAGATAATTCATTTCCAGAATGGTATTAGTGTAGTATATACCATATTCATTCATTCAATTCATTTATATAATCATTATTAAATGAAGATCATGTAGAACGAGTCGCATCACATCGTGGAGACGGTATTCCGTACGTACGCACGAGTGATGATATCGTTCCTATGATCGTGGAATTGTATTGGAGTATATATATATTATTTCAGTATCAATATTACTTCATAATAATCATATGTAGTTACTCATTACACCATTATACCCATCCTTGTAAGGTGATGGTGGAAAATAGATTACACCACGGCGTGGAGACGGTATTCCGTACGTACGCACGCGCGGTGATTTCATTTTTCCGTTGGATGGATAGAAGGTGAATTAGGGTTGTTTCATATTTATAATAACATATCAGTATGTAAGTAATACTGATGTTATTACTTTATCATGAAACAACTAAAGAAGAAGAAGTTGAAGAAGAAAGAAATTGAAAAGATCGGTAATGGATATTACCTCTTCTTTGGAACGCCTCTTTGAATCCTCCACTTAAGGAACTAAGATTGGTCTTTGGAGAAGACCAGAACCTCTAGGATTATTCTAGGAAAGTGGAGAGGAGAAAATGGCAGGGGTCGGCCGAGCTTGAGTGCTCAAAATTGGTTTGAGGAGGAGGGGGAGGAGGTGCCCTTTTATAAGGGAGGAGAGGGGCACCTTAGGAATTCTTAAAAATATTAATTTATAATAAATCTAACCCCACTTAAAAACCTCCAAAAATGACTCATATTCGAAGATTAGATGAGATAGGGTTGTAATCTCATCAACCAATCAAATTTAGACATGTTTGGATATTATTTTAAACCTTATCAATTATATTTAACTCTAAGTTAAATAATTTAACTTTTACCGTGTCTTTTTGTTTTCTTTCACTATATGGTTAATAAACTTACTATAACATGCCAAACGAACCACAAATTGTTTAGTATTAATATATATATCCTTATCGAAGTCATTTGGCCGAACCTTAGATTTTTAGGAATAAAATAACAATTAATAATATAATATTTGATTTAAAAACTATTTTGTGTCAATTTTGACACTATTTGATATATGATTTTTGTGAAAGTCATAACAGAATTATATGTTCAAACCAAGTTGATTAAATCAACATTAATATATCATAGTAACCAATAAAATTAGTGGAATTCATAAAAAATCTCAAATTACATTTATTTTGGTGTTTATAACATCAATTATGTCAATATTTCATTAATAAGATAATTACTGCATCATCGTTGTGTCATAAATAAATTAAATCATTTGATGTCTAAAAATTACAAATAAAATACCATCATTTAGGAAATCTTTTTAGCTTTCTAATGAATATTTACAATCGAATTTATCTTATGTATAACCCCATATTAAAAATGATTTACTTATTAAACTTTGATTTTAACTATTTTAACCCTTCTTTAAATAAATTCATAATAAATGTCCTAATCTAATCCAAGTGGGCCTAAATGGTCATATTTTATTCCTAAGTTTGTTTTTGGTCGAATTACACTTGTCCAATAGAATTAGGACATGTGTTAGGGTAATAGTAATATCATATTTACCCTTAGTTACCCTATTTACTATTAACCGCGGTAAAAAAAAAGTAAAAAGTTACTATTCACCAAAAATTATTTTCATCTCATTGAACCACATTTTAGTCCTTGATATTAACCGTGTCTCTCGGATTTTCGAAATTCCATTCACAGAAGTGGTAAAATTAAGTTTTATGCAAAATTCAGTTTTTAACCTACCACTTAGTGGTTTCACTATTCATCAAAAATTGAAAGTTTTCAGAAAAATGCAAAAATTTCATCCTAAGCTATATTTCATATTCCGAATTCAAAAATGAAGTCTATTTTACCAAATTCATAACATAGAAGTTGAATTAATTAATTTTATAATTAAATCCCGCTATTAAAACAAATAGCGTGTTTTTACGAAACAATATCTATCAAAAGATTGACACTTGTTTATGTCAGGTTTAAATGTGAAATTACGTCCAATGACCAACATTGTATTAAATTGTAAAAATATATTCTAAATATACTTTAAAACCACTCAAATTAATAATTTATCACTATTAATTATTTCGATTAAAAAAGTTGTTTTTAATTATAATTTAGTAATTTTCACTATTCATCAGAATATGAAAGTTATCCGAAATGTACCAAAATTTCACCTTAGGCTAAATTCGATACTCCGAATCCAAAAATGAAATCCATTTTGAAAAATAAAATTTACAAAATTTCAAAAAGTGGTTATTACTATTCATAACGGCTAGTTTTAATAGCATATCGCTGTTTAGTGAAACTCGTTATTGCGTACTACACACACTATCGAGGAAGGTTGCGATTGCGTGTAATGCAAGGCAAGTCAAGGATGCGTGTTGTGCAAGCTCCTTTTGGTGTAGCGTACAACACAAGACATTAATAAAATTAAAAAGAATATTTTTCATAAAATCTTGGGCTGTTACATTCTACCCCCCTTAAAATGAATTTCGCCCTCGAAATTCGTCGGGGTTATAAATGGTTTTCTATTCGAAAGTTTCCCACATCGTAAAAAGGAATACCAAAACTTGGCTTTAAAAACTAAAGTATGAAATGTAACGATTACCCAAATAAACTAATTGTTGGGTTTCCACATAGGTAAAAATATGGATATGGAAGAAAAATCTAACCATCATGTTCTGATGGAGAGTGGTAGAGAACATGGCTATGGAAAAGCCAAAAATCACAAATACATAAATTTGTGATGATATAAGGTACCATCTGATTCCTCAGGTATAAGATCACTAGGACAACATTTTTGGTTTTCAAGATCATTTCCCTAAAGTTGAAAATTTGAATTAGAATAAATACTTACTTTATTTTGGTACAATCTCACTGTTGTTCGTGCCTTGAACAATTTCCACTTCATCTCTTAAATAAATGAAGTTGAATTTGTTATTCGTGAAGTGTTAGCAGATAATGTGATAGAATGACGGGTCATTCCATCTGTCTCAAACAAAAGGTTAGCAAAAATTATATGCATAAATCGATCTATAGTGAGATTAATCATATATGGTTCCTAAAATGGACTTATACTTCATATATCAAACTGCTTAATATAATAAAACTAGTTTCTACTAAATAGGGACTTCCTGTAGGTCAGTGGTAGGCGATAAAGGCCAGTCGCCCTTCGGTTGTGGGTTCGATTCCTACAGCCTTGTCCGAAGCGATGGGCTGTCGCCCGTCCTGCAGGTTGTCCTTTTTCTAAAACTATATTACTATAACATCCCATCAATAATATCGAGAAAACTTCGATCCTTAAAGAATACTCACTTATGTCCAACATAATCCATTTCAATCTTTAGGCTTATCCATAATACTGCAGTCCACTCTCATAATATAGTGACAACGATTACCAGAGATTTAATACTATCGTTGATCCCCACATATCATAAGATATGTTTTGTTGGTCACATTCTAAACATTCAAAGTCCTTAATCATGTATTCTCTTGAATACCTTAGTGAAAACATGAATGCAGTTAAAAGTTAACACTTTCCACATACCAAAATCCTCAAAATTCTATATACTCAATCCATGATATCACTTAGTCCTTATATCAATCATGAGCTCATGAATATTGTTAAACATTTCATTTTCTTATTTTCCCTTCATTATGCGCATATCATCTTATTTCCAAAAATATCTCAATCACTTTGAATACCACATTAAACCAATACATAAATATTCCAATACTCCATGATACAACATTATTTTGGAATCCCATTACATAAACATTTAATCATTCCACCACATCGTTATCATATTCAACATTTCCAATAGTGATCGCATGTGATTTCCCTTTGTCCTTTGCCTTCAGTGGTTGCTCATGTTGATCATCACTAACCCTTGGATTAGGGAAATTATTAGCATAATGCCCCATTTCCTTGCACTTGAAGCATTGAAGTGTTGGCGGTGCGTTCTCTGCAGTGTTTGCTTTATTCACATCATTAGAAACCCTTTTTCCATTACTTCGACACTCAGCTGCTCGATGACCTTCTTTTCCACACTTAAAACATTTTCTAGTTCCTTTAAGACAATCTCCACCATGCTTCTTTCCACACTTTGTGCATAAGGAAACATTCATCTTCTTTTCACCATTATTATGAAATTTCTCCTTGAACTCCATCTTTCGTTTCTTGTCAAAACCATGAGATGGATATGTAACACCAACTTCCATTTCTACCTTGATAGCACAACGCACAATTTCTTCATAGCTACTGAAGTCTCTTATAGCTAATGCCCTTCGAAGACTTGGTTTTAAGCCACTGAAAAATCGATCAACTTTACTTTCAGGTTGGATGATAATGCCAGATGCATACCTTGCAAGTCTTGTAAAATTCGCTTCATATATACCAACAGATTCATCATCCTTCTGCTTCAGCTCAATAAACTCCTTTTCCATCTTTGTTCGAAGAATACGAGGGAAGTACTTACTGAAAAACAAGTTCTTGAACTCGTCCCATTCCATGGAATCAATTTCATCCCTTGGCCCTGTATTCTTGATAAGATTCCACCATTGATCAGCTTCACCTTCCAAACGATATACTGCTAAGATGACTTTATCATGTTCAGAACATTGAAGAACTGAAAATATCTTTTCAGTGGTACTGATCCATTGTTCAGCAACAAGTGGATCAGAAGTCCCACTGAAAGAAGGTGGACGTTGCCTCATGAAGGACTCAATAGAATATTGTTCCCTTCTCTGCTCATTTGGAAGTCCAGAATGATTCATAGCTTGTGTAAGTATAGCAATAAGATTTTGCACTCCATCTCCCATAACATTTGTTTGTTCAGGAGGGAAATCATTGCATTGTCCATTGCATTGATCAACACGGTTCCTTCGGGTTCCAGCCATCGTCTAAAACCCAAAAAGAATAGTGTGAGAGGCAAAAATCATGCTAGGGAAAACAACATAATAAAGGGGGAGTACCTTCAATATCCAACATCTTAGGTTTAATTCTATGATCGTTAGCGTAATTCTATTAATATAACCTATACGTATACTTATCCCTAGGGACATCCCTAGACATACCTTAGAAATATCTCTAGGGATCTCACTAACGTTTTCGCATCCTAGTTTCCAAAGGTTGACTAAACCTTTCCTCTGATACCAACAGTAGAGACCCGTATCCTGACGTACATGGACATTACATTACATTTGCGGAATACTTAGTACATAACAAAAACACACACTAAAGGATCGTAATAGTTTAGTGTCTTTGGAAACTCGGAACATAATCTTCTAATCCTGGTGAAAGATCTTCAATATCTCCCGTAAAGATCTTCCATTTTTTTACCTAAAACCATTCTTTATATCCTGGGGAAAAGAAAACATAAAAGGGTGAGCTCAAATGCTCAGTAAGGGTATACAAAAGAAATAAAAATCATATCATATCTTTTTGAAAATCACAACCTGCAAAAGTGATCATAATATCTTAACATGGAACAAATCATAGAAGTGAAAATGAGATCCCCATAATCATAACATGAAACTTGAAACTTTGTGGCATGCACACATAATCATGGAAAATCATTTCTTGTTAGTCATGACTCATTGCCAAGACTATCTTAGTGGACAAAGTCCCTTTCTGAACCGAGTTCACTCCTCGTTTCAGTCCTGTATCACTGAACCGAAATAACCTTCCGTTCCAGCCATGTCTATCTCATGAGATATAAAATCTTTACCCAATGCATTGGAGGGAGATATAGGTCCCACCCATCTCATAATGAATCCTTTCTTATGTGTTCCACAAAATCATAAATCATACATCATTGCATAACCCATGTAATAAAAATGGGATTCTTAAACAACATGACATCATAAAACCATTCATATAAGATAAAGGAATTCATAAACATAATTCCATCACAACATAGTCAAATCAATGTAATAATAGGCATAAAAACAGAACCCTTTATTATCTTAGATGGAAAATAATTTTGATAAAACACTTGAACTCCATTCTTGAGGAAAATATCCTTTCTTCTTCAAAAACATTTTTTTCTTTCATAACATGTCATAAAACTTTAAAATAAAAGAAGTTGATTAAAAATAAACTTGAAAACTTATAGAGGAAGATTCTTGGAAATACTGTTTTAAAAATCCATTCTTGCCGTATAAGTTAAAAAAACATTCTTCTCGTACTTTTGTCGGAAAAGTCAAAAAAAGTACCTCGTATGAAAAACGACAAAAGATTCTTTTCATATCTTTTACTAAAAACTCACCAAAGGGTAAAATAGGTTTTAAACAATTGTAGGTGGATGGAAATAATATTACATATTAAGGAAACATGGATGTGGATGATAAAATACACCCCAGTAAATACTTACGAATAAACAATCTCGGATAAAAATGAGATTGTGATATTTTCCCTTACCTTAGGTCCGATTAGCTTTGTACGTGTCCGAAGCTCCTGTATAATGGTTTAAATAATGTTATTGACTTATTCCAGAATCATACATATTGATATGATATCATATATGGTCATATTATTAGCTTCTTGTTAGTAATATTTCATTGTTACTTGTTACTCGGGTCTTTATAACATTTTGTTCTTATGCGTGTTTTGTCGAATAAATTCTTATTCTTATCTTTAGGTTATAGATAATTCATTTCCAGAATGGTATTAGTGTAGTATATACCATATTCATTCATTCAATTCATTTATATAATCATTATTAAATGAAGATCATGTAGAACGAGTCGCATCACATCGTGGAGACGGTATTCCGTACGTACGCACGAGTGATGATATCGTTCCTATGATCGTGGAATTGTATTGGAGTATATATATATTATTTCAGTATCAATATTACTTCATAATAATCATATGTAGTTACTCATTACACCATTATACCCATCCTTGTAAGGTGATGGTGGAAAATAGATTACACCACGGCGTGGAGACGGTATTCCGTACGTACGCACGCGCGGTGATTTCATTTTTCCGTAGGATGGATAGAAGGTGAATTAGGGTTGTTTCATATTTATAATAACATATCAGTATGTAAGTAATACTGATGTTATTACTTTATCATGAAACAACTAAAGAAGAAGAAGTTGAAGAAGAAAGAAATTGAAAAGATCGGTAATGGATATTACCTCTTCTTTGGAACGCCTCTTTGAATCCTCCACTTAAGGAACTAAGATTGGTCTTTGGAGAAGACTAGAACCTCTAGGATTATTCTAGGAAAGTGGAGAGGAGAAAATGACAGGGGTTGGCCGAGCTTGAGTGCTCAAAATTGGTGTGAGGAGGAGGGGGAGGAGGTGCCCTTTTATAAGGGAGGAGAGGGGCACCTTAGGAATTCTTAAAAATATTAATTTATAATAAATCTAACCCCACTTAAAAACCTCCAAAAATGACTCATATTCAAAGATTAGATGAGATAGGGTTGTAATCTCATCAACCAATCAAATTTAGACATGTTTGGATATTATTTTAAACCTTATCAATTATATTTAACTCTAAGTTAAATAATTTAACTTTTACCGTGTCTTTTTGTTTTCTTTCACTATATGGTTAATAAACTTACTATAACATGCCAAACGAACCACAAATTGTTTATTATTAATATATATATCCTTATCTAAGTCATTTGGCCGAACCTTAGATTTTTAGGAATAAAATAACAATTAATAATATAATATTTGATTTAAAAACTATTTTGTGTCAATTTTGACACTATTTGATATATGATTTTTGTGAAAGTCATAACAGAATTATATGTTCAAAACAAGTTGATTAAATCAACATTAATATATCATAGTAACCTATAAAATTAGTGTAATTCATAAAAAATCTCAAATTACATTTATTTTGGTGTTTATAACATCAATTATGTCAATATTTCATTAATAAGATAATTACTGCATCATCGTTGTGTCATAAATAAATTAAATCATTTGATGTCTAAAAATTACAAATAAAATACCATCATTTAGGAAATCTTTTTAGCTTTCTAATGAATATTTACAATCGAATTTATCTTATGTATAACCCCATATTAAAAATTATTTACTTATTAAACTTTGATTTTAACTATTTTAACCCTTCTTTAAACAAATTCATAATAAATGTCCTAATCTAATCCAAGTGGGCCTAAATGGTCATATTTTATTCCTAAGTTTGTTTTTGGTCGAATTACACTTTTCCAATAGAATTAGGACATGTGTTAGGGTAATAGTAATATCATATTTACCCTTAGTTACCCTATTTACTATTAACCGCGGTAAAAAAAAGTAAAAAGTTACTATTCACCAAAAATTATTTTCATCTCATTGAACCACATTTTAGTCCTTGATATTAACCGTGTCTCTCGGATTTTCGAAATTCCATTCACAGAAGTGGTAAAATTAAGTTTTATGCAAAATTCAGTTTTTAACCTACCACTTAGTGGTTTCACTATTCATCAAAAATTGAAAGTTTTCAGAAAAATGCAAAAATTTCATCCTAAGCTATATTTCATATTCCGAATTCAAAAATGAAGTCTATTTTACCAAATTCATAACATAGAAGTTGAATTAATTAATTTTATAATTAAATCCCGCTATTAAAACAAATAGCGTGTTTTTACGAAACAATATCTATCAAAAGATTGACACTTGTTTATGTCAGGTTTAAATGTGAAATTACGTCCAATGACCAACATTGTATTAAATTGTAAAAATATATTCTAAATATACTTTAAAACCACTCAAATTAATAATTTATCACTATAAATTATTTCGATTAAAAAAGTTGTTTTTAATTATAATTTAGTAATTTTCACTATTCATCAGAATATGAAAGTTATCCGAAATGTACCAAAATTTCACCTTAGGCTAAATTCGATACTCCGAATCCAAAAATGAAATCCATTTTGAAAAATAAAATTTACAAAATTTCAAAAAGTGGTTATTACTATTCATAACGGCTAGTTTTAATAGCATATCGCTGTTTAGTGAAACTCGTTATTGCGTACTACACACACTATCGAGGAAGGTTGCGATTGCGTGTAATGCAAGGCAAGTCAAGGATGCGTGTTGTGCAAGCTCCTTTTGGTGTAGCGTACAACACAAGACATTAATAAAATTAAAAAGAATATTTTTCATAAAATCTTGGGCTGTTACATTCTACCCCCCTTAAAATGAATTTCGCCCTCGAAATTCGTCGGGGTTATAAATGGTTTTCTATTCGAAAGTTTCCCACATCGTAAAAAGGAATACCAAAACTTGGCTTTAAAAACTAAAGTATGAAATGTAACGATTACCCAAATAAACTAATTGTTGGGTTTCCACATAGGTAAAAATATGGATATGGAAGAAAAATCTAACCATCATGTTCTGATGGAGAGTGGTAGAGAACATGGCTATGGAAAAGCCAAAAATCACAAATACATAAATTTGTGATGATATAAGGTACCATCTGATTCCTCAGGTATAAGATCACTAGGACAACATTTTTGGTTTTCAAGATCATTTCCCTAAAGTTGAAAATTTGAATTAGAATAAATACTTACTTTATTTTGGTACAATCTCACTGTTGTTCGTGCCTTGAACAATTTCCACTTCATCTCTTAAATAAATGAAGTTGAATTTGTTATTCGTGAAGTGTTAGCAGATAATGTGATAGAATGACGGGTCATTCCATCTGTCTCAAAAAAAAGGTTAGCAAAAATTATATGCATAAATCGATCTATAGTGAGATTAATCATATATGGTTCCTAAAATGGACTTATACTTCATATATCATACTGCTTAATATAATAAAACTAGTTTCTACTAAATAGGGACTTCCTGTAGGTCAGTGGTAGGCGATAAAGGCCAGTCGCACTTCGGTTGTGGGTTCGATTCCTACAGCCTTGTCCGAAGCGATGGGCTGTCGCCCGTCCTGCAGGTTGTCCTTTTTCTAAAACTATATTACTATAACATCCCATCAATAATATCGAGAAAACTTCGATCCTTAAAGAATACTCACTTATGTCCAACATAATCCATTTCAATCTTTAGGCTTATCCATAATACTGCAGTCCACTCTCATAATATAGTGACAATGATTACCAGAGATTTAATACTGTCGTTGATCCCCACATATCATAAGATATGTTTTGTTGGTCACATTCTAAACATTCAAAGTCCTTAATCATGTATTCTCTTGAATACCTTAGTGAAAACATGAATGCAGTTAAAAGTTAACACTTTCCACATACCAAAATCCTCAAAATTCTATATACTCAATCCATGATATCACTTAGTCCTTATATCAATCATGAGCTCATGAATATTGTTAAACATTTCATTTTCTTATTTTCCCTTCATTATGCGCATATCATCTTATTTCCAAAAATATCTCAATCACTTTGAATACCACATTAAACCAATACATAAATATTCCAATACTCCATGATACAACATTATTTTGGAATCCCATTACATAAACATTTAATCATTCCACCACATCGTTATCATATTCAACATTGCCAATAGTGATCGCATGTGATTTCCCTTTGTCCTTTGCCTTCAGTGGTTGCTCATGTTGATCATCACTAACCCTTGGATTAGGGCAATTATTAGCATAATGCCCCATTTCCTTGCACTTGAAGCATTGAAGTGTTGGCGGTGCGTTCTCTGCAGTGTTTGCTTTATTCACATCATTAGAAACCCTTTTTCCATTACTTCGACACTCAGCTGCTCGATGACCTTCTTTTCCACACTTAAAACATTTTCTAGTTCCTTTAAGACAATCTCCACCATGCTTCTTTCCACAGTTTGTGCATAAGGAAACATTCATCTTCTTTTCACCATTATTATGAAATTTCTCCTTGAACTCCATCTTTCGTTTCTTGTCAAAACCATGAGATGGATATGTAACACCAACTTCCATTTCTACCTTGATAGCACAACGCACAATTTCTTCATAGCTACTGAAGTCTCTTATAGCTAATGCCCTTCGAAGACTTGGTTTTAAGCCACTGAAAAATCGATCAACTTTACTTTCAGGTTGGATGATAATGCCAGATGCATACCTTGAAAGTCTTGTAAAATTCGCTTCATATATACCAACAGATTCATCATCCTTCTGCTTCAGCTCAATAAACTCCTTTTCCATCTTTGTTCGAAGAATACGAGGGAAGTACTTACTGAAAAACAAGTTCTTGAACTCGTCCCATTCCATGGAATCAATTTCATCCCTTGGCCCTGTATTCTTGATAAGATTCCACCATTGATCAGCTTCACCTTCCAAACGATATAATGCTAAGATGACTTTATCATGTTCAGAACATTGAAGAACTGAAAATATCTTTTCAGTGGTACTGATCCATTGTTCAGCAACAAGTGGATCGGAAGTCCCACTGAAAGAAGGTGGACGTTGCCTCATGAAGGACTCAATAGAATATTGTTCCCTTCTCTGCTCATTTGGAAGTCCAGAATGATTCATAGCTTGTGTAAGTATAGCAATAAGATTTTGCACTCCATCTCCCATAACATTTGTTTGTTCAGGAGGGCAATCATTGCATTGTCCATTGCATTGATCAACACGGTTCCTTCGGGTTCCAGCCATCGTCTAAAACCCAAAAAGAATAGTGTGAGAGGCAAAAATCATGCTAGGGAAAACAACATAATAAAGGGGGAGTACCTTCAATATCCAACATATTAGGTTTAATTCTATGATCGTTAGCGTAATTCTATTACTATAACCTATACGTATACTTATCCCTAGGGACATCCCTAGACATACCTTAGAAATATCTCTAGGGATCTCACTAACGTTTTCGCATCCTAGTTTCCAAAGGTTGACTAAACCTTTCCTATGATACCAACAGTAGAGACCCGTATCCTGACGTAGATGGACATTACATTACATTTGCGGAATACTTAGTACATAACAAAAACACACACTAAAGGATCGTAATAGTTTAGTGTCTTTGGAAACTCGGAACATAATCTTCTAATCCTGGTGAAAGATCTTCAATATCTCCCGTAAATATCTTCCATTTTTTTTACCTAAAACCATTCTTTATATCCTGGGGAAAAGAAAACATAAAAGGGTGAGCTCAAATGCTCAGTAAGGGTATACAAAAGAAATAAAAATCATATCATATCTTTTTGAAAATCACAACCTGTAAAAGTGATCATAATATCTTAACATGGAACAAATCATAGAAGTGAAAATGAGATCCCCATAATCATAACATGAAACTTGAAACTTTGTGGCATGCACACATAATCATGGAAAATCATTTCTTGTTAGTCATGACTCATTGCCAAGACTATCTTAGTGGACAAAGTCCCTTTCTGAACCGAGTTCACTCCTCGTTTCAGTCCTGTATCACTGAACCGAAATAACCTTCCGTTCCAGCCATGTCTATCTCATGAGATATAAAATCTTTACCCAATGCATTGGAGGGAGATATAGGTCCCACCCATCTCATAATGAATCCTTTCTTATGTGTTCCACAAAATCATAAATCATACATCATTGCATAACCCATGTAATAAAAATGGGATTCTTAAACAACATGACAACATAAAACCATTCATATAAGATAAAGGAATTCATAAACATAATTCCATCACAACATAGTCAAATCAATGTAATAATAGGCATAAAAACAGAACCCTTTATTATCTTAGATGGAAAATAATTTTGATAAAACACTTGAACTCCATTCTTGAGGAAAATATCCTTTCTTCTTCAAAAACATTTTTTTCTTTCATAACATGTCATAAAACTTTAAAATAAAAGAAGTTGATTAAAAATAAACTTGAAAACTTATAGAGGAAGATTCTTGGAAATACTGTTTTAAAAATCCATTCTTGCCGTATAAGTTAAAAAAACATTCTTCTCGTACTTTTGTCGGAAAAGTCAAAAAAAGTACCTCGTATGAAAAACGACAAAAGATTCTTTTCATATCTTTTACTAAAAACTCACCAAAGGGTAAAATAGGTTTTAAACAATTGTAGGTGGATGGAAATAATATTACATATTAAGGAAACATGGATGTGGATGATAAAATACACCCCAGTAAATACTTACGAATAAACAATCTCGGATAAAAATGAGATTGTGATATTTTCCCTTACCTTAGGTCCGATTAGCTTTGTACGTGTCCGAAGCTCCTGTATAATGGTTTAAATAATGTTATTGACTTATTCCAGAATCATACATATTGATATGATATCATATATGGTCATATTATTAGCTTCTTGTTAGTAATATTTCATTGTTACTTGTTACTCGGGTCTTTATAACTTTTTGTTCTTATGCGTGTTTTGTCGAATAAATTCTTATTATTATCTTTAGGTTATAGATAATTCATTTCCAGAATGGTATTAGTGTAGTATATACCATATTCATTCTTTCAATTCATTTATATAATCATTATTAAATGAAGATCATGTAGAACGAGTCGCATCACATCGTGGAGACGGTATTCTGTACGTACGCACGAGTGATGATATCGTTCCTATGATCGTGGAATTGTATTGGAGTATATATATATTATTTCAGTATCAATATTACTTCATAATAATCATATGTAGTTACTCATTACACCATTATACCCATCCTTGTAAGGTGATGGTGGAAAATAGATTACACCACGGCGTGGAGACGGTATTCCGTACGTACGCACGCGCGGTGATTTCATTTTTCCGTAGGATGGATAGAAGGTGAATTAGGGTTGTTTCATATTTATAATAACATATCAGTATGTAAGTAATACTGATGTTATTACTTTATCATGAAACAACTAAAGAAGAAGAAGTTGAAGAAGAAAGAAATTGAAAAGATCGGTAATGGATATTACCTCTTCTTTGGAACGCCTCTTTGAATCCTCCACTTAAGGAACTAAGATTGGTCTTTGGAGAAGACCAGAACCTCTTGGATTATTCTAGGAAAGTGGAGAGGAGAAAATGGCAGGGGTTGGCCGAGCTTGAGTGCTCAAAATTGGTGTGAGGAGGAGGGGGAGGAGGTGCCCTTTTATAAGGGAGGAGAGGGGCACCTTAGGAATTCTTAAAAATATTAATTTATAATAAATCTAACCCCACTTAAAAACCTCCAAAAATGACTCATATTCGAAGATTAGATGAGATAGGGTTGTAATCTCATCAACCAATCAAATTTAGACATGTTTGGATATTATTTTAAACCTTATCAATTATATTTAACTCTAAGTTAAATAATTTAACTTTTACCGTGTCATTTTGTTTTCTTTCACTATATGGTTAATAAACTTACTATAACATGCCAAACGAACCACAAATTGTTTATTATTAATATATATATCCTTATCTAAGTCATTTGGCCGAACCTTAGATTTTTAGGAATAAAATAACAATTAATAATATAATATTTGATTTAAAAACTATTTTGTGTCAATTTTGACACTATTTGATATATGATTTTTGTGAAAGTCATAACAGAATTATATGTTCAAACCAAGTTGCTTAAATCAACATTAATATATCATAGTAACCTATAAAATTAGTGGAATTCATAAAAAATCTCAAATTACATTTATTTTGGTGTTTATAACATCAATTATGTCAATATTTCATTAATAAGATAATTACTGCATCATCGTTGTGTCATAAATAAATTAAATCATTTGATGTCTAAAAATTACAAATAAAATACCATCATTTAGGAAATCTTTTTAGCTTTCTAATGAATATTTACAATCGAATTTATCTTATGTATAACCCCATATTAAAAATGATTTACTTATTAAACTTTGATTTTAACTATTTTAACCCTTCTTTAAATAAATTCATAATAAATGTCCTAATCTAATCCAAGTGGGCCTAAATGGTCATATTTTATTCCTAAGTTTGTTTTTGGTCGAATTACACTTGTCCAATAGAATTAGGACATGTGTTAGGGTAATAGTAATATCATATTTACCCTTAGTTACCCTATTTACTATTAACCGCGGTAAAAAAAAGTAAAAAGTTACTATTCACCAAAAATTATTTTCATCTCATTGAACCACATTTTAGTCCTTGATATTAACCGTGTCTCTCGGATTTTCGAAATTCCATTCACAGAAGTGGTAAAATTAAGTTTTATGCAAAATTCAGTTTTTAACCTACCACTTAGTGGTTTCACTATTCATCAAAAATTGAAAGTTTTCAGAAAAATGCAAAAATTTCATCCTAAGCTATATTTCATATTCCGAATTCAAAAATGAAGTCTATTTTACCAAATTCATAACATAGAAGTTGAATTAATTAATTTTATAATTAAATCCCGCTATTAAAACAAATAGCGTGTTTTTACGAAACAATATCTATCAAAAGATTGACACTTGTTTATGTCAGGTTTAAATGTGAAATTACGTCCAATGACCAACATTGTATTAAATTGTAAAAATATATTCTAAATATACTTTAAAACCACTCAAATTAATAATTTATCACTATAAATTATTTCGATTAAAAAAGTTGTTTTTAATTATAATTTAGTAATTTTCACTATTCATCAGAATATGAAAGTTATCCGAAATGTACCAAAATTTCACCTTAGGCTAAATTCGATACTCCGAATCCAAAAATGAAATCCATTTTGAAAAATAAAATTTACAAAATTTCAAAAAGTGGTTATTACTATTCATAACGGCTAGTTTTAATAGCATATCGCTGTTTAGTGAAACTCGTTATTGCGTACTACACACACTATCGAGGAAGGTTGCGATTGCGTGTAATGCAAGGAAAGTCAAGGATGCGTGTTGTGCAAGCTCCTTTTGGTGTAGCGTACAACACAAGACATTAATAAAATTAAAAAGAATATTTTTCATAAAATCTTGGGCTGTTACAGATCCCATACCATAGAGTGTAAATAATTCAATATATATTAAATAATTTTTTAAATTCATTATTAATATGCCTTATAAAAATATATTCACATTTAGTATTGGAAATTTATTTATCAATATTTCCAAGTAAATCAAACTAAATTAAAATTAATAACCATATGTATAAATGGTACATGGTTATGGAAATAATCATATACCATGAAAAAATAATATTTATAGTGAAATTATTGGATATTGGGATGGATAAATAGTTATATTCTTTCAGTAAAATAAAACTAATCCCAAAAAACTGTGAGATGTTAAAATAGAATGTTAACTCATTAGAGAAATTTAAATTATAACCACTAAAAAGAGAAAAATTTATTTAATATAGTATTATTATTTAATAAAATTTATTCTTCAAGAAAATTGAAATTACGTACACCACATAAAAGTGAATAGGCATATATTAAGAAATATGTCTCAATGAAATGGAAAACAGAGAAAAAACCCATAAAATAATTATAAAGTTGGGGTTGGAATTAATCCATTAATCAATTTTTGTATCAAATTTAAATAAAAATAAAACAAGTGGATATGACTCAAAATATAATCAAAATTAATTTCGAAAAATAATTCAATAATACTAGAGGTAGTGATGAAGTAATATAACACAATGAAAAAAAATACGCTACAAAAATTTATTACCACATAACTGTTTTCCACTCAAATCCACAAGGACAAAATAATTCCTATTAAGAAATAAAAAAAATCATTTACTAATTAATCATGGTATTACATGTATAATTGTTTTTACATACACCATATTACACAAATCAATTTCATAACATTACAATATTCTTCAAAGAAAGTAAATTGAGAAAATGTATCCTACCTCATTCTTTCCTCTAGTATGTAATAATTTATCATTCCGAATAATAGATTTAAACCAGTAATTAATAAATAATATAACCTTATTCATATTTATAATTTCGCATATGATATAAAATTTTACCACCTCTTAGTTAATAATTTTTCATTGATCCAATTTTATCGGGTGTTAATTGCCTTGTCTTATCATGCATTTTTTGTATTGAATGTTCTAATTATTTTAAATAGGATATAATAAACAATATATATAGTTATTATTATGTTAAAAATAAACAAATATAATCATTATATAAATTATTTAAAAATATTTATTATTTTATATGTACAATGAATCAAATCGATTCATGGAGACGGTAGGTCATATGTCTGCTGAAGCGATGATATCATTACCTTACTGAGTGAATGGGGTATGGAAGTGGATGGTGTATTAATTTCAAATAATAAATATCATGTCATATATATCATATATATTAATTAAATATAACTTTACCACCATCATTGTAAAAAATTATCTAAAAGTTAATTACATCACTTCATTAGATGGTAGTCCACCATACACCAGACAAGTTATCCTTTTTTATACAAAATATAAATTAAGAAAGTAAATTCTTTAATATATATATATATATCCATATGTGTAAATATATCATAAATATTTTATATATAAATTTATTCCCTCATTACAACCAACCGTGATAATTTTTTTTGTAAACGTGTTACTTCGTTTCGCAAAGATGTAGTTTGTCACATACACGATCAAGATTTTTGTTTCCCATTTCATGGGAGATGAGATTTATATATGTTATCTGGATAAAATAATAACATATACATATATGGGATTTTTTATTGTATCTGTATTGGATGTTTTAACTCATTATTTAAGGTTGTAAAATAATAATGAAACTGAAATACCTTCATTAGGAAGATTTCATTCCCTTTAAGAATCCTTATTGTATCTCCTCTTAAGAACTGTAGGGTTATACTTATGGGATGAAAAAATCCATAGGATGTTTATAATTTTTATTATGAGATATTAGTTATAGTTTTTTAAAGACAAGTTGCTTGATATGTGTGAAAGTGTGAGGGGAGTGAGTGAGCTTTCACAATAGATGAGGAGTGACATATTCTGTAAATACACAAAACTTTTCAATTACGGGAATCACATTGATTCCTAGTGTCTAAAACATATACACATAATTTAATTTATAGATTATATAAAATATAAAAATAAAAAATATAAAATAAATAAATGATTTTTATTTATTATTCCTTATCCAAAATGTTTATTAATTTTATAATTTTAGTTTTCACTACAAAAACAATTATTTTTAACCTTGGTAATTTATCCATCAATCATAAAATAAAATTAACATTAATATATAATTTATAACCAAAAATTCTAAATATTAAATAATATTTTTCAATTAAATTTTTTCTATTTGTGGGAGTATCATTTTAACAAAATTATATTGTCCAAAAAACCTCATTTTTACATAAACCGAAGTAATTAAAATTTTAATTTCATTTCAAATTATTATGAAGAAAAATTTTGTTGTAAAAATTTCCAAATATTAATTATTATTATTCTAAATATTTAATAATTTTTTTTTAAATTTTCCTCAAAGAAGAAATTTTTTTTATTTTAAAATCAAACATAAGACACGATAGAAAGTTGTTTTCCTATGATAAAATATGCATTAGTATTGAAAGTATTAATTTTAAAAATAATAATTAATTTTATTAAAATTACATAATTTTTCTAAATTATAATATATTTGATATAATTTTACTTTTAATCCAATTTA
This sequence comes from Viscum album, assembly GCA_963277665.1. Lineage (NCBI taxonomy): Eukaryota > Viridiplantae > Streptophyta > Magnoliopsida > Santalales > Viscaceae > Viscum > Viscum album. The sequence continues at coordinate 1,648,537,452 of OY728145.1, forward strand.
AATAAAATTTTAACATTTAATGATTTTAAATGAAAATGATTATTTAGAAAAAACTAATATTTTCACTATTAATTAAATAATTGATATTTTGAGGAATTTCTGAAAGAAATAACTCAAAGGTAATTTTTAAATAGTGTATTAAATAAATAAAGACATTTTTATAAAAAAAAATAATACACATGGTAAAATTTAATTTTAATGTATGTAATCAAACTACAATGAAACCACCTTTTAGAAAAATACAGATTTTCAAAAAAAAAATTTCTATCAAATGATTATTATATAATATATAATATAATGTTACCAAATTAATATATTTTTTCAAAATTTTAAACAATATTAGAATTATTTTTTTCCACAAATAAATGGTAGTTGAACTTCTTGATTGTAAATGTATATTATTTTATTATTATCTAAAACTCATGGTAGTATGTACCAAAATCTATTAATGAGAATAAATTTATATAAAAGGAAATATACCATATAGAATAGTTGTATTAAATTCACATATAATATTGTTTTTCCATGTCATATACACTATAAAAAAAGTATTCCACTTTTTAATTCATGTGGGGATACAATAATGGGGGTTATACATTTACTCTAATTTTGAAGAATATTTCAAATCTATATATCAAAAATGATGTTTCGAATGAAGAATCAAATGTGTGGATCGAGTAGAGAAAAACAATAATTTTATCTCTAAATATTTCACAAAATATTTAATTATAGACATTTTATCACCAATATAGGGTTTCATATATTTATTAGTATAATATGGTTTTGTCTAGATTAATTATTATGTGGTAAATCTCCAGTATGGTTATTTTTAGATTCATTAATGTTAAAAAAATCCAATGGTATAACAAATGATATTTATTATCTTGTTACATTTAATAATTTAAATATGGGATTAATTGTGAAAGATTGTTCTTACAATTAGTATAGTTCTAAAAATAGGATATTATCGAGATAAGTATCTATTTTAATAGTAATTGAGATATAGTTTGGATATAAGGGAAAAATATTTAGCCTCATCTTTTAAAGAGGACTATTATAGTCTAACCTCATTTTTTGGCAGTTCTATAAAACCCTCTAGGTGTAAGACTTATTAATCCTATGGTAAAATTGAGTAGATAACATTATATAAGCTACCATGTAGATGCGTTGGGGGAGAGTCCTTATAATGGAATCCATCTCCATCAATGTTTAAATTAGACCCATGGATAATTATATATTTCTAAAATTATATGATATATATATATTTATTTATTTCTATTACTTTTTTAATAACCATAAAATTATTAAATTCCTCTATATCATTTGTGCATTCAATTAGTTGTCCCACAATGATTAGTTATATCCCAAGCTAGGGATCTTCATAATCATTGTGGGGAGGACCTGCATTGAAGATGGAATATGTATAATCATTGAAGGGACCTATATACTATTTTTTTCTTTATATGGGGATTATATATTTATTTTTGATCAATTCATTACTAGGAGGACCAATATGGTGTTCGAAAATGATACAATAGATAAGATCTCCTTGATTTATTATTTCATCCATTTGGGGAGGTCCTTCATTTTTGGTGGATTCATCATCAAGGAAATAGCCACTATCAGCTTTAATAGTTTTAATATAATTTGAAGGACCTATAATGTAGATGAATTATTTTTTTTATATTAAGGATGTGTTTGGTGTCAATTGATCACTTCATCCAAGGAAGGACCTATATCGTGAACCAATAAATCAGTATAGTAATGACCATAATGTAAAATTATTTATTTATCATGTGTAGGGACCCATGGAGGTAATTTCTAGAAAATGACATGAGTCTGCTAATGAGATCACTAAATGATGTCAATAGGATGGTCAATGGCTTCTAATATATGTTAATGTGATGTCCTTATTTAATACCTTTGTAATCTGATGATAGAGCATATGCGTATTATAAATATTTTTATTTTTATCATTCAATTAAATTTTATATGTACCATTCCTTATATGGTCCATTCTACATAGTGATTTAGTCCTCAAGATGGGTCAAGGACCTTATTATATCATTTTAAAATTAGAGGTGTCATTCATTAGGGATGAATGAAAGGATATATGGGACCCCCAAATGATTCCATTTATTTTTTTCTCATCAATATTAGAAATCCTAGATCATTTACTCTATATAAATACGGATTGAATTTTCTATCCAAATGTAAAGACACCATAATATATTAAACATGATAACAAGGGCCTCTTATACCAAACATGTTCATCGACATTGTTCTGTCCTTCTAGGATTCATCTCATAAATGATATTAGCAATTATTATCTATGATGGAATCATGAAAATATAGATATACTACCACAAATGAGAATTGAATATCTAGAAATAGAGGATTTATGTTAGGGAGACAAGACATTGTGGACTTATGGGTGAGGTAGTCATGGTAGAAATATAAATGACATAAATATACAATATTTCCACATGGTGAAACGAAGTGCTATAGGAATGGGATGTTTCTTAACATCTCTATTTATAATTAGAAGCTAAAATGATTAATTTTAATCAATATATGTATCAATATTGAATTATTATGACATATAAATCAACGAACCCATCAGTGTAGTGTCATAAATAAATATATATGAAAAATATATTTATTGTCAACGGTAATGTATTTCATGTTTTATTGTCCATTTTTACATAAAAAACTCAATTCCTGACATTTAATTTCATATCATAGGATACAATCCAAAAGAATTATTCTATATATTTAGAAATATAGAGGATGAGAGGAAAAATAAGCACATATAGATCTTGTTTCATATTCTATGAATCCCTTCAATATTCAATAGATATTCATGAAAAGTGTTTAGGATCCAATGTAATTTACATTAATCATTTTCAATGTTAATAATATAGCCTATATTTGTAGATAAATGGAATTATTGAGTTTAAGTCACAATGAAAAATTATAAAACTATATTTCTATTAAAAGTGTTATGGATATATAGGGTTGTATTTATAAGTGTATAAAGGTATAAATGATGTGTTTAAAAGATTATAGAGGTATTCGTAGCTCATATCACAGTCTAATGACCATGCATTATGTCTAGAATATCGTGACAAATATTTTTGTTGATGTAGTGATGAATTAAAGTTTTTAAGAAAGGTATTTGGGATTATGATTCATGATAATTATAGTTGGTAAATTATTCATAGTTGGTAATTTAGGGTCAACCTTGTAATATAGTCATGTTTTCTATTCTCCTAAATAAGTGGACTAATACTTATATTTATTATTGATATTTTTAGTTTTCTTCATAGTTTCCACCATGGAAGAGAATCTCTCAATTATATGGTTATTTGGAGGATAATTTAAAGGATATTTCCAATTAGATATCATCCCTCATCGATCGAGGAATATTTTATTTCTTGATTAAATGAATTTCATTTCATTTCCTCTCATTTGCATCATTCCAAATATTTGGTTTTGAATCACGTTTTATTAATATATTTTTAAGACAATTTTTTTGATTAGAATTACATAGATATGTTTTAGGGGGATATGATGATTGTGTATCTTTTATTCAGTATAAAATATTTATTTTACCATCATATTATTGTTTGTGGCATTATATATACCAGATTATATGGAAATTCACTTAAGAATGAATAATTTTTCTATTAATAAAATAATTTTTTAGAATTAATATTTATAATTTATTTTTTAAAGTATTTCCTAAAATGAGAATTTTTTATTCATATTATAATGAATATTCAAAAAACTGAATTTTTGGGTGTGTGTGTGTGTTTTTTTTCAGAAATTTGAATGAATTTAAAAGGGTGTATTCATTATATGTTTTTTATTTTCTTGAATTATTGAATTACCTATATTATTTTTATTTTATGTGTTTCTATTGAGTGTCATGGGTATTGAAAATTTTATTTAATTTTTATTGGGGTGAATATGAAAGAATTTATTGTTAATTATGCTTTTAATTTCCTGGTTTTGGAGTTGATGTTTATTTTTATATATTTTTATAGGTTTTTATATTAATTTTTGATCTATATATGGTTACATGTGGTTGAAATTATTATCTATATTCATAAATATTTTCATGAATTTAGATATTTTTATTGATTATGCATCGAGATCTATTCTCTTAACGAGAATATTTATTTATTTCATCACATTATTAGTTTATAAATATTGTGAATGATGTTGCTATGATGGACTGAGATATGTATTATAATTTTATTCTAAATTTTAGATTATTTATTTATTTTCTTGAACCGTTGACGGGGATGATGTAAATTATATTCTATGAGTGTCTGGTTACATACCTTTTAATACATTATTTTTAACATTATTACATAAATAAATTTTACTTTAATTTCTTCACAGTTCCTTTTTTTGGTTTAGTTTCATGATAAAAATTTATATAATGAATATTTTATATAAGTAAAATATTATCATAAAACCATTTTTATCATCTTGAAAGACTCCATTATTTTTACATCTCATGTAACCTCACGACATGGGATTAGTTATTGACATACATCAATGGAAAAGGGAGAGAATAAATCCAAAAAATTTATAAAGAATGGAAATGTTATATTATCGATAACCATGGAAAAATAATGTTTAATATGATAGAATAAGGATACATAAAATATAAATGTTCATAAAAAATGTCATCTTGAGTGATTAAATAATTTAATAAAAGTGCATATTACCATGGTAGTTAACCAAGGTTTCATTAAAAATTTCATATTTAGTGATTAGTTCATTTAATAATTCAATTGAGAGATATCTGGGAACACCATTCATGTTTCATAAGTCATGACTTCCCCTATGTTCTTTATAAGTCATTTCATTAATAACATGTGGATAATAAAGAATGGATTTTGTATAAAATCATAAAGTACATAGGTGTTTAAAGGATCGACTAATTCCACTTTTTTCAATGATATGGGAGTAGGAGTTTCATGAATTGAATTATAAAATTATTGAATTATAATTACATATATATTAATAACTTTTTATAATTTTTTTGGGAATTCTTAACTAAAAAGTGAGGTAACGAAATTTAGAGGTTGATTTTGAGAGAATAATTGGTATGCAATGTGAATTATGGAATGAGATTTGATGAGATAAAATGGAAGTCTCTAATTGATAGATACTCGTTAGGAATATAGAATAATGATCATAAGTGCATGAAAACCTAAAAAAATGGAAATCAGGGGACTCACTATATTTGATATACATGGATAAATAAGAGAGAGGAAAATAATTTCTTACATTGTGAGAAAGCATCTTAATGATTTAAGAGAGTTTCATGGAACCTTGGAAACACATTAGAGATCATATACAAAAGGAAATGTGTCATGACCCGTCCCCTGGGGCCCACATCATGACTACCCCAAGCCCGCATTCCATAGGCCAGGGGCTGGTGATTAGCACCAAAGGCATAATTCCCTAGAACTAGGAAGGCATTGCATTTATAAAATGTACAGACACACAACAGGAGAACAAGAAAAATAAGACACTATGTAAAGCAGTATAACAAGTGTGGTGAAAGTAAAAAGGGTCCGAAAATACAAGCCCAACATAAAGGAATAGCTACAACTAAAAGAAAGTACAACTGAAAAGACAAACAACTAGAAGATGGAAAAAGATCCTAGATCGTCCTCCGGGTTTCTACCTGAAGAGTAGGTAAAAATGTCCACCTCAGCACTCCGTGCCTATCGGTCCGCTCTATGTGTCTTCACACCGAGTGTCCACCTCTGGGTACCGTCCAGTCCTCGTACATTCTGCCTCGGTCAACATTGTCCATCGTCTGCATCCAACACAATGAGGTGCGGGGATAGCCTGTGCATGGGTGAGTTTAACGATAATCAGTAGGGACCTCAATACCCACAAGGTCTCACTAAATCCAATAATGATAAACCATAATGAACGATCTCAATAGAATACCTTTACTTACGTATATTCCCATATATATAGCTATGTTATCATGTAACCCCTCTCAATCATGAGGAAAACACAAAGGTAATTTACTCAGATCAAACCAGGATTTTTATTATCGAACCAACAACTACTAGAGAACTCCTCCTATGTCGAGTAAAGTGGCCATGTCGCAACTCCGAGGCACTACTCACTATCCTTATACTATTGAGGTACTCCTCCTGTCGAGTACCGCGGGTCTTCTGTCAAACCGGTCGCTCCTCCGCTTTGGGTCTTTCGACAAATCGGGTGCTCCCCCTAATAGACATCAAAGGTACTGCTCCTGTCGAGTACCGCGTGTCTGCTACCAGACCAGGTGCTCTGTTCTCCATGGGTTTGCTGCCAAATTGGAACCTCAGTCCACTTGTCTAGTCGAATCACTACGAGTCGAATCGATCATGTAGTCGTATGGTCTACAACTACTAGGTCTCCACACTCTGTTTGCTCGTCTCTGTGAGGATCCACTCCATGAGCTATTGGTTGATACTCCAAGTTTCATGAAGTATCATTTAGAAGTATCACAAAGGACCTCCTCATCATATGGGTCTCAATGTAATAGACATCGCATCATTCGGACGCCCGATCTGTTGCGTTGAGACCTCTATGACGAGTCGGTCCATTGTGATACTTCTACATGAGACTTCGTGACACGTGGAGTATCGACCAGTAACTCGTGGAGTAGATCCTCTTGGAGATGAGAAAATAGAGTGCAGAGACCTAGTAGCTGTAGACCTGACGACTTCTTGACCGATTCGACTCGGAGTGATTCTACTAGCCCAGTGGATGGAGTGCCCAATTTGGGGGTAGACCCACGGCGAATAGAGCGCCTAGTTTGGCAGTAGACCCGTAGTACTCGACAGGAGAAGTACCTCTGACGGCTATTAGGGGGAGAACCTGGTATGGCGGCAGACCCATAGCGAAGGAGTGCCCTTTTTGGCAGCAGACCCCTGGTACTCGACAGGAGGAGTACCTCAACAATCAAAGGATAGTTATTAGTGCCTTAGAGTCACAACAGAGCTGATGTACTCGATAAGGGATGAGTTTTCCAGAAGTTGTGGTTTCAATAATAGAAATCCTCATTTGAGCCAAGTCAATGACCTTTGTGTTTTCCGCATGATTGAGATGGTTTATTTGATAATTTAGGTTTATGTATGGGCATATACCTAATTAAATGTTATCTGTTGAGTTATTTTTTTGTGGTTTATCCTTGTTGGATTTAGTGAGACCTTGAGGGTATCGGGGTCCCTACTGAGTATCGTTATACTCACCCCGGCATGGGCTATGCCCGCACCTCATTGTGTTAGATGCAGACAATGGACATCACTCACCGAGGGAGAATGTACTAGGACTGGACGGTACCTGGAGGTGGAAACTCACCGTGACAAGACATGGAGCAGACCGATAGAAATAGAGTGCTAAGGAGGACATCTGTGTCTACCCTTCTGCTAGGAACCCGGAGGACGATCTAGGAGCTGCTTCCATCTTCCAGCTATTTCTATTTTTAGTTGTACTTTCTTTCAGTTGTAGCTGTACTTTTCTGTTGGGATTGTATTTCTGGACACTTTGTAATTTCATCACTCTTGTTATACTGCTTTACTCAGGGTTTTCTTCCTCTTGTTCTCTGGTTCTTTGTGTTTTCATTTTATAAAGTTAATGCCTTCCCAGTTCTAGGGAATTACCCCTTTGGTGCTAGTCTCCATCCCCTGGCCTATGGAAGGCGGGCTTCAGGTAGTCACGATGTGGGCCCTAGGGGATGGATCATGACAAATTATTATCATAGGACGTTGGTTCTACCACAAAACATAGGACCCTGATATTTTCTTTCTATGAAGAAGTAGTGTTAAGGGTACTAAGTGTGTTTTTCAGTTTACGGAGTCTATTGTTGGTGCGGGTGGCCGACCTATCCATACACCAGGACCCTGACTTCTTATTTTCGTGTCAGTGCACGAAAAAACTGATTACGTGTGTCTTTTCAAATGTTTATTTTAAGTCAACTCAAACTAGGTCATCTCACCAGGTATAGTCTTTGATCGTGTCGCATCTGTTTCTTTCAGGATGCCTCCCTGCAGATGACTATCTAGGGCCCCGAGAGTTGTACGTACTGATAGTCCGCCGAGCGACGAGGCCTTAGTATAGGGACCTCTTCCAGTTGAAGCACCAATAGAGGCACCTATAGTACTACCTCCTGGTGGGCCACTGATCCGACTATCCCCAGCAGTAGAGAGTACATGGTGCTTGAGCGCACTACTTGAGTTCTAGCACCAGAGGCCACCCAGGTTCAGGGGAGAGACGGATCCCCAGGCGGCTGAGGATTGGCTGGAGGCTATGGTGAGAGTCTTCAGGATAGTAGGGATGCCATTATCCATCCAATATTAATTTTTTATTAAACACAAAATAAATTTTAAGGGGGAAAGTGGGAACCCTCAAAATTCAATAGGTTCAGGACCAAAGGACACAACATAATTGTTAAAGAAGAGAATGAGTTGTTTGGAAACATTTTCCCTAAAGAAAACCCAGGGAATAGAATTCACCTGAGTGTCGGAGGGGATCTTTCAAGGTGCCTTCAAAATGAAGTGCCAAGTAGTCCAATGCTTTTTTGTATTCCACCATGCTAATCTTCCCCATGTTGAGGCCTCTATGAAGGATGCGAGCCTGCTTATCAGCCCACTCACCTTGCTCTTTTATAGTGACCACCTAGATTGGTCTCATCTTCATCAGTTCCATAATATCCAAAGAAGATTCAACCATTTATTCATCCAAATGCAAGATTAAATATCTATGTTCTAGTACTGCAGCCATAAGGCACTGAGAATCAGCTTTGGGAGCTTCTTCGTGCAGCTTTCCCTAACCACCCAAATTCACACAACCTGTAGGAGGAGCAGGATAAGAATCAATGCATCCTGCCCCAGCCATGTACTTGGTGATGGAAGAAATCTTTTTTTGGCTAGGTGCTTTGGGCCTATTCTAGGTTGTGGAGCCAAACTTTGTAGAGTCCTTTGGTGACAGCTTTCCCTTGCATGCAGATCTTGTGATGGGATGACTAGTGAGGTTGGAGTAATCCTTCCTTCTGAGTTCCCTTTGATTGTTTGAAATGAAGCCGTCTGAATCCATGGTTTTGTTCTTGAACTTCTGTATAGAGGATCTAAAATAGTCCTCCTCTATGGCTAGTTCCTTGGACTCATCCTGGTATGAAGTCTCAACCATTTACACTTGAAATGATTTTGATCCATCATGAGTGTCTTGTCTATGTACCCCCTCTGTTGGTTCCTCATTAATGCAGTGATCTTCATCCACCACTACAAAATGATTTTGAGAGATCCCAGTAGTCCCCCTTACTTTGAGATTCTTTGAAAAGGAGGATCCCTACTGGACATGCTTAGGATTGACTGGAATTTCTATTTGCTCTAGACCACGAACCATAAATTGGAGGTGTTTAGGGTTGTTTCTCAAGTCCAATCATTGTGAATTCTCACTGGAGCCAAGAACATTGATATAATCCTTTAGAATATCTCCCTCGCCTGCTGATGGAGTGACCTCCGATAATATTTCAGAAGGGTCACGATGGACTTCCCTAACAGCCTGCCCTTGCCTTTTTCTATCTTGATCAGCATCCGTGGGCAAATTCCCCTCATCATTTAGAACCCCGATCGATTGAATGACCTTGCCTGAACTACATGGCAAGGAGCTGCCACCCAAGACATTTCACAACTGTGTAAAAACCTCTGAAACAAGAGGTCCAAATGCCTCTAAAACTCCTTTCACAATAGTAACTGAAGCACCTCCCCAGCCTGGATCAGTATCATGACCAGGACATGATTCATCGATAACTGAAGTCCCTTTTTCCAAAATTGGAGTTCCAACCAAGCACTCCTTCTAATCCCTTTTGCGACACTCATAATGTCTGTGACCCTACCTAGAACAATAGGAACAGAAATTCATCCACGACTCATAAGCAACGGGTTTCACATACCTGTATTCGCCCTCAATCACAATCCATACCACCTCATAAGGGGGTCGAGCAATGTCCATTTCGACAAAAATGTGTGCAAAAATGGGTTGCATCAAGGAATTTGTCCACTGATCAGCACACAGGAAGTAGCCGATGGAATTTCTGACAGACCGTAGGAGATCCGGGTTCTAGAAAGAGAGTGGTAGCCTAGGAAGCTCCAGCCATGTTGTCGAAGTAGAGGGGTCACAATTCCTATGCAAATCAAACGACCGGCAAATGATATGGAAATGAAAACCTCAAAAGGATCGACTAGCTCTGGACTAGGCCCGAGCATGATCATCCTCATCAGTGAAGAAAATGAGGATTTTCTGTGGCCCTAGGAGACCGACGACCACACTTTGACTTAAGCCCCATTCCTCATTCACGTACCTGTGAAACATCTCGACTAGAGGTCGATGCCGAACTAATTTCATGACCAGACCCATAGATAGTAGCGAGGAAGCTTTAGAGAATTCCTGCGGAGAGATTGGGACCACTGGATGGCCATAGAAACTTCTGGTGACCTTCGGAAAGATGTTGATGCTAGGAAACCAAGGGAAACCATCATGCCAAAAAACCTAAGGACGAACACTGAGATCTTGAGATTGAGGCCCCTCCTTAGGGGGAGGAGGGGCCGCTGATGCTTCCATTGAGATTAGGGCAACACCCAACCCCCTAGGAGGAGAAGAGTAGATATGCTAGCAGACATCATGGTAATCTTTGCTCTCAGCCTCCTTCAGGCAGCAGCAGGAAGATGGTGGATCCTGATGCTCAAGATGCATGATGAGGCGACACTTATATGGGTAGACTTCGAGAGCCTATTCCAGGCGGAGTTTGTACCAGCCACCCTTCGAGCGATGAGGATACAGGAGCTACTTCATCTTCAGTATAGAAGCATGAGTGTATCTCAGTACTAAGCGAGGTTCACCGACCTCTCACGCTACTCCACTGATATGGTAAGGGACCCGTTCATCAGGGCCCAGACCTTCGAGCAGGGGCTCAAATGGGAGATTAGAGCTGAAGTTGTTTCTCACAACATCCCAACGTAGATGGGGGTGTTGGAGCGAGCCCTCTTAGTTGAGAGTTTCCTTGCTGAGAAGTCTCCAGTAGCGTAACCCACCACTAGACAACATGCGGTGGAGTCTTCTTCTGCTAGAGCAGACAGATAACGCAGAGGTCCAAGATGACCAGACCCATAGGTGGTCGACCTCACGACTCAGGATCGGTTTTGCGGGGCACCCATAGTAGAGACAGAGCTAGGCATACTAGGAACAACAGTGTTTCTCCTGCAGTGGGCTTTGTCATATGGCACGGGACATTCCAACCCGCCATGCAGACGATCAGCAGATAGATAGGGGACCTCCTAGGTAAAGGCAGAATTTCGATCTAGGAAGACCGCAAGGAGCAGGAGATCGGGGGAGAGGATTTTTTCGTGCAGATGGTGGTGGGTGATGCTTTGAGATGTTTTCACCACCACCACAAGGAGGTCTACCCCGACCATAGGGAATATGTGGACTTGGGAGATCACAACTTCGAATAAATGAAGCATATAACTATAGAGCTCCGAAAGTAGGTGGACATGAGCGGGACTAGTTCCAGGCTTAGAGGACTTTGTTCATGATGCTTCTAGCTTTGTTTTTGTCGTTGTTTATGGTTGCAATGTGTCTTTGTACTTTGATCTGTAGTAATAAAAGACACTTTTTTTTTGATGTTTTCTTTCCTTACTTTTTTTTGTGGTTAATACTAAGAGGTTCCGGTTAAAACATTTGACATGACCCTCACTTTTGATATTTCAACAGGAGGAGACCCAGTAACCACACACTGATGCTGGCAGTGTGACTCAAACATTGGAGGTGAGAGCAATGGTTGGATATCTGGGTAGTAGCGTCGATGCCTTACGACATCATCCATGACGTGGATTGTACTGTTCATGTCAGGATTGACTGTATTAGGAAAAGGACATGGTTCATCTAGGGGATGAGACCAAATTTCTATTTTCGGAAAAGGGGAAATCTTAGCAGCTCTTGTAGGACCAGAGACGGTGCAGGCTACGATAGAGAAGGTATAGATCATCCAGGAGCCGATAAATACTGCACAGTGCAGACATAAGTCCTATGTTGATAAGAGATGGAGACCATTAGAGTTCGAGGATGGTGACCCTGTTTTCTTATGGGTCTCACCTCAAATAGGTCTACGGAGATTTGGTAGGGGCGGAAAGTTATCTCCGCATTTCATCGGACCATTCTAGGTACTCAGTAGAGTAGTTGAGGAGGCTTACCACATGGCCCTTCTACCTTAGTTGCACCGGGTGCATGACGTCTTCCACGTATCTCAGTTGAGGAGATATGTGCATGACCCATCCCACATCCTCGACCATGAGGAGCTGGACATCGATGAAGGGATGACATTCACAGAGGTCCCGGTGGATATCAACGATCGATATGAGTGGGTCATACATGGGTGGTCTATTTCTCTGGTGCACATTTGCTGGTAGTAAGGGAACCTCCAGGAGAGCACCTGGGAGTGGGAGGCTCAGATGCATGTACAAAAACCCCATTTGTTTCCCTAGTGTGTGTTGTAACTTTACAGGGATGTAAATCCATGAGGTGGGAGAAATGTAAAGACCTCTAAATTTCAAGGAAATTTTTTTCGTAAATTCTTGGGAATTTTTCGAGTCTGCGGTTTTTGACGGCACTTGATTCTAAGGCCCAGTGTGCCCAGAATCAATTTCAGAAGTTTTGTTCGGGTACGTTCAGTAAACCTATGTGCATGTTCTTCAATATTTTTAATAGGTGCTCAGAAATGAAATCTGAGGGCACCAATGAACTCACAGCACCGGTAATTTCTTAAGGGGACCTTTACCAAAGTTGTGTTTTTTGCGGGTTGAGATATTTTTTTGGGGAAATTGGAAATAGTTAAATAAAATTGTAGAAAAAAATTTTTATTTATCTATGGTAGTTATATCCTACAATGTAGAATTTATTGGTGGGGCCCACACCCCCATAACCTCCCATTAAAGGATATTTGTGAGGTGGGGCCCACACGTGCCCTAACTATTCATCTCCGCTTTAACTCTCTTAAAATCTCAATTAATCCCCCCTTGTTAAATTCTTTGACAACTCCCCCTAATTTATTGTGACCTCTCCACCTTCCCCTCTCCATTAAATTTAATGACAACACTTTTAATAAATCAATTGAACTAGAATTTATTAAATAAAGTGGTTTGAAAATTGAATTACATATGTTAATAAAATAATAGCCTTAGCTATTATTTTATTTTGGGCACATATTGTGTGGAGAGATTTTTGGGAGAGTTCTTGAGAAAAGTGTTCCTCTCTTCAATGAAGAACGCCTACAACAAATACCGACTTTCTTCTTAGATGAAAAAAGCTCTACAATTTGAAGAACGTGAAGACGCCGATGATGACACTTCTTCCTCAGCTTCTTCCTCGGAACCCCATTCTGACGCGGGGCTTCTCCGATGAATCTTCTACCTTCCTATTCGTTTTCAACAGACCGATGCACGAGCTCAGAAGTGGAAGCGTACGGTGAACGACATCAACATCGTCTTCCCCCGTGACAAACGAATGCCCAACCACTGTTGCGCTCGACTTCCACGGCACGTCGACGTGGGACGTCATTTGCGAGGTAGATGAATTTTTTTATAATTTTGATTTATGTGATTTATACCCTCCAGAATGGGAATTTATTTTTTGGGTGATTATTTGAACGACTAACGCGGTGGGTACAGACTAAAGAATAATTCCGGACCCATCTCCGTATCATTCTTGATACGCGGAATGTTTGGTGGCGACGAAACGAAACCGTAACGGAAATTTGGAGATTTCACAGTGGAGTTAGGGTCCCAAGATGATCATAGGTGCATACGGTGGGAGAAACAGACCAATGGAGTGTGTCTGGTGGTCCTCGAAAGGCAGCAGCGGCACGCCGCTGGAGCAGGCCGCCGCGGCGGCATGTGGAACCGGAACAACACAGCCATTCTGGAAATTAAGAGGTGCGGCTTAATGCCGCGCCAGCACCCCCATCCTGCACCCCCCCAGCCAGGCCGGGGCGGGCCACAGGGGATAGACCGCACCCAACCCGGATAAAACCATATTCGGATCGGGTCGACCCAGTTCTGGCCAACACAGGGTGGGTTGGGCCGGGTCAAACTGGGCCCAGCCCCCCCCATTTCAGACCATTTTTGGATAATTGCTCGTAACATGAGCTACAGACCTCTGATTGATGCACCATTAGTTGCATAGGATTCCCCGGATCGAGATGGTCATTTTTTATATTACACTCAAGGTTTCGGCGAAGTTTGGGTAAGTCTAGATTGGTTTAAACCCGTAACCAACCGGGCCCTCGTAGTGGAAACACTTATAACTTAAGGACCAGTCGTCCGATTGGCGTTCCGTCAACTAAGTTGGATTCATTTTGATGATATGGATCTTTTGGTATACTCAAACTGAGGTTTTTACATAGTTGGAGTATGGTCGAGTTGGTTTTATCTTAAAAACCAACTGAGCCCCTGGAAAGGAAATGTCATTAACTCCCAGACCGGGCATCCGATTGACGCACCGTTTGTTGCGTAGAGACCCCTATGATGAGATAGTCCTTTTTGATACATCTAAGTGAGGATTATTGACACTTGGATTATCGACCAGTAGCTCGTGGAGAGGATCCCCCTAGAGATGAACAGACAGAGTGCAGAGACCTAGTAGTTGTAGACCTAACAACTGCTTGACCGATTCGAATCAGAGTGATTCGACTAGCCCAGTGGATGGAGAGCCCACTTTTGTGGAAGACCCAGAGTGGATGGAGCACCTGGTTTGGAAGCAGACCAGTGGTACTCGATAGGAGGAGTCCCTCCGACGGCTATTAGGGTGAGCGCCCGATTTGGCGGCAAACCCACATCGGAGGAGCACCTAGTTTGGCAAGAGACCCACTTTACTCAACAGGAGGAGTACCTCAGCAGTCTAAGGATAGTGAGTAGCGCCTTGGAGTCACGACAGGGCCACTGTACTCGACAGAGGAGGAGTTCTCCAGCAGTTGTGGTTTCGATAATGAAAATTCTTCTTTGAGCTGATTCTATGACCTTTGTGTTTTCCTTATGATTGAGATGGGTTAAATGATAACTTAGGTATATGTATGGGCATATACCTAAGTAAAGTTTATCTGTTAAGATATTTATTTGTGGTTTATCCTTGTAGGATTTAATTATACCTTGAGGGTATCGGGGTCCCTACTGAGTATCGTTATACTCACCCCTGCACGGGCTATGCCCGCACCTCATTCTGTTAGATGTAGACGACAAACAGCGCTGACTTAAGCAGAATGTACGAGTACTAGACGATAACTGGAGGTGAAAACTCGGTGTGACGACACACAAAGCGGACCGATAGATGTAGAGTGCTGAAAAGTACATCTGTACCTACCCTTCAGGTAGGAAACTGGAGGACGATCTATGAGCTATTTCCATCTTCCAGCTGTTTGTCTTTTCAGTTGAACTTTCTTTTAGTTATAGGTGTACCTTTCTATTGGTCTTTTATTTCCGGCCCCTTTGTACATTCTTTACACTTGTTATACTACATTACTTATTTTTTTCTTCCAATTGTTATCTGGTTGTGTGTGTTTACGTTTTATAAAGGAACTGTCTTCCCAGTTCGAGGAAATTACGCCTTTGGTGCTAGTCGTCAGTCCCTGGCCTATGGAAGACATGCCTGGTGTAGTCGTGATGCGAGCCCCGGGGGAAGGGTCATGACAAAACTTATTACAATTTGTTTCTTTTTATTGGTAATGATTGAAATGGGGTGAATAAATGGTAATTTATAGAAAATGTGGGATAATTATTTATTAATTTCTTATTATCGGCCTTGGAAATCCCATTTCTGGAATGAAACAAAAATATTATATTTCACATGGTTTATGATAATGGTTTATGATTTTATGATTTTTTGTTTTGATATATATAAATTTATATATTTTACATCAATATTATATATTACTTTTTTCATGTGAAAAATAATATTTCCACAAATTAATGCTTTAACAAAGTAAAGAATCTATTCAATACATTCTAATGATATTTACAGTCTAGGAAATTTATTTTCATTTATTAAAATAAAACATCATAATAAAATAACATTCATTTTTATGTGGAATTGTTTTTTCAATTGTTAAATTATCATTACGAGTCTTTGAATTTTTAAAACATACAAAAACAAATCAACGTGTTTCTAATATTCAATGTAAAATAAATTATAATAGAAAATTCAGAAAATTTCATACCAAAAAAAATAAATATGTATTCATCTCAATTATAATATTTATTTCATTCATAATAATATTATTTTTAAAATAATTTTAAAATTTCAAATAGACATATTTATTAAAACATAATTATTTTTAAGACAAAATAAATGTTTTAGACCTTGTAAAAAAATCTAGAATATTAAAATTTATTTCTTTATATTTATTTTTAATGATAATATATTTTTTTCAAAATTTATTAATTTCTCATAAATTTGAATATTAATTATATATTTTCCAAATATACTATTATATTTTATTCTTATGAAAAACTCTATTTAGTATATTCATATTACTATTTTACATCCACTTTCATTTTTATGAGGTGTAGCAAAACAAATTTTTTTAAGAACTATTTTTGAGATAAATATTCATAGAAGATATATTATTTAATGTAAAATATATTACATTTAAATGGTTTAATATGTTATGTTTATGTCAAACTTGAACTAACCAGTATATAGAATAATTTTATCAATATTTTATAAAGGATCCTTATCATTGCCATGGATTTAAAAAATCAAATATAAGAATCACTTGAATTATTAATAATGGTTGAAGATAATATTACATTCCCATTTTAATATTTGTATAGAAGAAAACATAATGTAATGAATAGTTTTCAACTATTCTGAACATTTTTTATTTTCTATTTTAACGGAAACTCAAGAAAATAAATAATCAAATATCCGTTTTATGTACGAGAATATATTTTGAGGTTCATTATCATTGTAAAAGTAATGAATTATTTAAACCTATTAAATTTTTTTTATTAGAAGATAAAACATAATATAATTTGACAATTATTGATCTAAAAATAAATAATCTGACTCAAATATTTTTATTTGAAAATCCGACTATATGTACAATATAAATTGAAAATGCAGTACATAAAATGTTATGAACATTTTATGATGTAAAAATTGTTCCTCCTAGAAAGGAAATAGAGAATGGGTTAGTATATAAAACTATATGGAAATAACAAGAAAATGGATATTATAGGATCACATAATGTTGAATAAAAACCCTAACAACTATTAAAAAATATGAAATACATATAATACATAATAATAATAATGTATATTTGAAATTGGAGTTCATTATAATTGAAAAAAAATGAAAAAGATACATTATAAAACTTTTTCATATATTCATACGATTTTGATATTATTAAAACTATAATAAAATTTATTAAATAAATTGAACAGATTCATACAATTTAAACATGGAATTTACCCTATAAATGATTTAATTATAGAATTCATTACATTTACTAATTAATTAAAAGATTTTTATAACTATTCAATGGATTAAAAATGTATATTTTAAGGAAAAAATAAAAAATCCATTTTGAGTCATCCATAACCGACCTCCATTTTCATAACTTCAGTAACCTATATACTAGAGAATTTTTTATCCATTTATGTCATCTTAGATAATCTCATATCATTTAGTCACATAATAACAAATACAAAAAATCATTTCACTATGAAATAATTAAAATCAGATATGATAACAAGATATTTAATATAGGTAGTACCTCACCAAAGATGGTAAACACATCCTTGTAGTTGATGAATGAAAATTATATAATATGTTCACTGTTTCCAAGATCTTTAGCTCCTAAAATTTTACATAGGAATTCAAAATTTAGGAACCCTAAATGAAATCCAAAAATAAATAAATCCTTTTCATTTTTTATCTACATCAAAAAATAAGATATTTTGAAATAAAAGCTTGGAATTTTTAGATTTCATATAATTTAATTAGATCCCTATAGTTTGAGTCAATAAATTCAATATATATGGAAAATTAATGAAGAGAATTATTATAAAGAACCAAAAAAATGACAGTTCCATGGTTTGAGATAATAAAATGATTATTTATTGTTTTTTAGGATTGTGAAATGTTTTCCAAGTAATTTCATGAATTAGAAATACATAACTATATTTTTAAATTATAATTTTTTAGTAAATCATGAATGATACATCATATTTATTCTTTATATGTATTCTTATGTTGTTCCTTATAAATATATAGATTTAGAACATTTTATATCTTGAATATTCTCATCCACAAGGTAAAGTGGTAAAAGGTAGTATACTTACAATTTTACAGAAATAAATTTGTTCCATGGTAACCTACTATATCCTACAACATTATATTATAACATTAATTGGGGATTTAAAAAATTCCACTTACAGTGATTGTAATTATTATTACCAACATTATAATATTAGGATAATTTTAATACTATATAAGATCATCACAACATTTTTAAAGTAAATGTAAAAAAATTATAACAATTAAAATTATACTAAAATATAAAAAATGTGAGATACATATAGGATTTGATGAATTGTATATATCTATTTATAAAAAAATAAATAAAAAAAATTAAAAATGTATAGATTTTATATTTTTTAATCTGTTGAATGGAAAATGGTATGAACGTGAATATCAAATCTATTCAAATTATAAGATGTGAAAAATATTTGGAAACTAAATTTAGAGATATTATGTATCATTAATATTCTACTAATATTTTAAAACTATTAAATATGTATAGAATTTTATGGGTTGTACTAATTAATATATAAAAATTTGTAAACAAATACAAATGAAAATCTTATGAATCTGTAAATTTATAAATTGTTATGATACAAAATTTGAAAAACAATTATATCCCCTCTATTAAAAATGAATGAATGAGTACATAGAATTATTTTAGATATAGTAAGCTATTCATATTTTGTTATTATATACCTAAAATACTTTTAGATGTACAAATATAATAAATCCATTAATAATGTATAATTAATTAATAAATAGTACAATTCGGCCTGTAAAAATGATTAATTAAATCTATAAAAACAATAAAATAATAGTATTAATGATTATATTTTATATATGAACAGTATATAAAAATATATAAAATTAACACCCTTAAAGATGTATTATATATAAAAATTGATAAATGTATATATATATAAATATATATTTATGGTAAATTTTTACAAAATTTTGATGAATTCTACAAATCTATATATAAATAAAAATTAAAAAATCCATTAAAAGTTAAATGATTTGTAAGAGTCTCTACATATCAGAAATAATTTTCCTACGGAAAGTAGAAATATAATACTAAATATATATAATTCTTTAATCAATACTATCTAACATATAAATAATGTATTCCATGAATAAAAATCTATAACCAATGTAAAATGCAGCACTGTTCCCTTTAATTTCCAAGAATTTTTTTCCAAATTTATAAAAAACAAAACAAAACCTAGAACCTAAAAATTAAAACACTGTTAATATTTTGGTACATTATAGTTGAAAAATAAATAATATATTGATTGACCAATATGGAATATATAATGTGTTATTACTATGAATATTATGTTAATGATACATTAATATTGATGAATTAACTATATAGAAAAGGGTCAATCTATCATTGAAAACTACATTTTCATTGAAAGGGAGGAATATGATATTTAATATTGAACATCATCATTTTTTACAATCTGAAAATCCTAACTTATTCTGTCACTTACACATTCTGGGCCATCTATATTTTCAAAATCATTTAGAAAATGATTATTCACATAAATTTTTTATCAGTTTTTGGGAAAGGCCTTATAATAACTATGCATAAGATAATTTTCAATTTCAAAGTTAAATCCACATACACTCCAATGTTAATAAATTGTTAGAAACATAAATTTTGAAAATAAAATAAAATATTGTATCAAATGTATACTATTTTAGGGAGTAATGTAATAATGTTCATCTTGTTGATTGATGATGCTAGAAAATATAACTGTTTTTATATCCTACATAGTAATATTCAAAAATATATTCATTGAATATTAAATTTTATAGTTATTTTAAATTTTCTCCCAAAACCAGTGTGAAACATTTATTCTATGAAATGCATATTGACATACGATTTTTCAATCCTAAAAAATTTATCATTGTTATACGAAAAATAATAATTCATTAATTATATAAATAAATTTGGATGTCGTATCTCATTTTCATGGGAAATTATATCATTATGTTTATATCATTTACATTACCTAAAAAAAAGTACCTTGAATGTATTTATTTCATGGTCGACGTTGGTTGGGGAAATTTAAATCTGAAATCTCAATAGTGAGGTGTAGGGTTTTATGATTTCATACATTCACCTCAATGAGAAAACCAAACTGAACATTTTCCTAAGATGAATATATATTAATCATTAATAAACATTCAATTAATTAAAATTATATAAAATAAAATAATAATGAATTAAATTATTAATTTTCATTCTGGGCTTAGATATTGATTTTAGTGTTGAATGTATCACTTGTTACTCAAAGAAGAAAATTGATATACATCAAGTACTTCCATTGGCCAACAACTACAGTCAGTATCTACAACAATATGTATTGTAGTTCACATAAAGTAGGATGTATTCCATGTATTTATAATTTTTTAAATATATTTTTATTTCATAAAATACCCTACACTATTCATCAATATGTTTTTACTTGTAACAGTAATATTTAAATGAGTTTCATTCCAAATTCAGCATATAAACGAAAACTTTTATCCAAAAAATAGAATATACAATTTAAAAAAATTATAATAAATTATTATCAAAATTTTGTAATATGATCTATTAGCATGTTATAGTTAATAGTTTTGGTACATCATAGTTTGGATAGCAATATTATTCATTTAAAAAGTTTACCTTCTTTTTTCAAGAAAGAAATTATAATAACCCTGGAATTTATTAAACACTTAAACATAATTTATTACATAAAATTACACTTAATTGAACTCTGAGGGTTGATAGGTCTAGTATCTTGTAAAATTAGGAATATTAATTAATAATGTAGACCATAAAATGAAACATCTTTATTGAAAACACGGTTTACATGTTCACAACATTCCTTCGTACATAGCATTGCATGGGATAACCTGAGAAGATGTATAAGAAAGGGGGGGGGGGCTATAAAGCCCAATAAGGGAGTAGAAAAGGCATAAATTGAAGAATAAAATACATGTTAGAAAATATGAATAACAATACATCATAAGAGATACAAGAACATAAAAAAATAATATAGTATGATTATCATAACATGGAGATCTGGCAACCACATTTAACATGATATTTACTTGTGCCATGGCTCATTGCCCAAGGATAATGCATAAACCATAATTAAACAAGAATTATCATGATTAAACCATAATTTCACAAGAATAATCATGAGTCAAAACTCATTGAACATGGCGTATCATGATACTATTCATTACCAAATTCATTGGAGTGTTATCTGGGTGCACCCTTCTTAAACATTTTATTTCATGCATAAGTATTCCATATAGATCATACAACATGGATTAATTAAAAATCATAATTTATTCAACAAATAATAGATGTGGAATACATAAATATAATTCCTCAATCAACAATTATATGTACAAAAAGGTGAATGCTCATGGTAGATAAATGGGTATGGTATTCACTAACATGATAATTTTGGTAGGGAAAATTTTGGTCTAACATCCGCAATATAATAATGTCAAATAGAAAATATAAAATGGATTTACTAGAGATAAAGGGGTATCTAATCACTTATAAATGAAATGTAAAGTAAGTAGGGGTCATGGAAAATAATATCCCAATATGTGTAATGGAATTTAAAATCATAATATAAAATATTTTCTTTAATGTAAATGAGGAATGATAAATACCTTACCGAATTTTAGCATGGTAAAAAGTGTATAAGGGAAGAATTAATGAGAGAGAAAGGAGTCTATTATAATTAAAAAATAAGTTTTATAGTATAGGGGTGGTGAAAAGTAATACCTCAACATTTTTAATTGAAAATAAAATTTCATAATAGTATATTGAATCTTGAACATAAATTAATAAAGAAGGAATTTGAGGATCCCTTACATCAAAGTGTGATCTGAAATGATTGAAAGAGGATTGAGAGTGGATTATTGGGAACTTTGGTAACCTTGGGATGATTCTAGAGATAGGATGGAAGATTTGGGTAGAGTAATAAATGGTTTGAGTGAAAGGGAAATGAGATATTGAGTGGGTTTATATCGAAAAATAGAGAGAATTCTTTATAATCATGGTTTTGGATGCTGCACATTTAAATGATCAAAACCAAAAACCATCAAAAGGTTTTCCAATGGTTTTTGAAAAATTAGAGTGGAAAATATTATTTAATTAGGACAATTACCAAACATAATTATATATTTGTCTTGCTTATGTGGAGGTGAGTCTCACTATAAAAGATATCATTTCAAAATGTCGAAATATTTTATATGTCTTGGTGGGTCCACTAAGTCATTATATAATTAATCAACAAAAAATGTAAAATCATATTATTTTAAAGGTAAAACATATATTGGGGGAATATAACTTTTATTGTCTTTTATTACATCACTATTGGGTCATTAGGATGTCATAAAACACATTATATATTTAAATGTTATTTAATTTTTACTGAGAAATTTGACTTTCACAGAAAATTATGAAAAAATCACCATTATATAATTTGGATGTCTTTAGTTCAAAAATAATATTAATTTTATATAAATAATTTTTAACATATTTGAATTTCCACTTTTAAAATAAAACCTGACATTTAACGAAAATTCAAGGGTTTAGACAAAAACAACTTTCAAACCATAATAAAAATTATCATTATATTCATAAAAATTATACAATCATTTATATTTAATAAATTTTAATTAAGTAAGAATATTTTATTAAAATGATATTTAATTAAAAATCCATTAATTAAAAAAATAGGTTTCTTATTTGAATTTTAATATTAATTAAAAATAATATTTATAGTTTAAAACCCATATAAAATGTAATAATAATAAATCGAATGTATTTTCCTTATTCTATAAAATAATAATACACATAATCATAGTTCAAGGGTCTTGTTACATGACCCCTTATAACACCCGTATAAGACCTAAGGGTTTGGTGTGTGATGGTGATAGACCCTTAGGGCATCTCTGATAGCATTGCTAGGGTGATAATCTCTATTAACTTCCACTTCTCCCATAGGAAATTCCATTCAATAAAAAGGTGTTGAATGTGGACATAGGCTTGGTCAAGAGCGAAGAACAGTGATGTTACCTCCTTACTAATATCTAACAAATGGGATACGTATGGAGAAATTTGACTGGATGAGGCCACAGCATCCTTTGTCTGAGTAAATATGATTTGTTAATGTAAATACCCATAAATTTCAAGGAATGTTTTTTCTTAAATTCATTGGGATTTCATGAGTACGTAGTTTCTGATAGAACCTGATTCCAAGTCCCGGTGTGCCCAGAATCAATTTACAAAGTTTACCTCGGCTATGTTCAATGAACAAATGAGTGTGTTTCTCTATCTTTTGAACAGTTGCTCAGAATTCAAATATGAGGGCACCGATGAAACTGTATCACTGGTAATTGCTTAAGAGGACATTTACTGTAGATGCATTTGCACGGGAGAAGGAGTTAAAAATGTGGTTTAAATAAGAAGATAATAAAAATATAGAAGAATTTTTATTCATTGACTATGACAGTTTTATCCTACATGGGGGAGATAGGGTGGGACCCAGTAGCATCCTAACTACCTATGTGAGTATAAATGTGAGGTGAGGCTCGCACGAGCCCCAACCCTTCACATTCCTTAAACCCCCCATTAAACCCTTGTATTTAATTAGGCAACTTCTCCCCTCCCCACTCTTCCAATTTAATTCATTCCAACAAACATTAATTTAATTAATTGAACCTCATCAATTAATTGAATTATGTGTTTGAATTTGTAATTTTGAATGCATGGAAAAGTAAAATAAAATAAGGAGAAGCCATGTTTTATTTTTGATTGGCTGGTTGTGTTGTGAATTGAAGGAGAAAGAGCTGTAGTTTCTTTTGAAGAACTCCATCTTCAAAAAAGAATGCCAACTCTCTGATGAAGAACGTTGATTCGACGACCCCGATTTCTTTATCCTCTTATTCCTCCATGACAAGGGAGGAGACATAGACGATGACAGAAATGACGCCATCATCCGCGGCGCTTGACAACCACGAACTTCCTTCGAGGTAGGGGTTAATTATTTTGTTTAAGTTTTATCATCTATCTTCATTGATTAAAATTTGGCCTCTTGTTATCGTTATAATAGGAGGGGATTAGACCGCACAAACACGGCTGATCCTCCTACCCTTTTTCTTGTTGATCACCGTTGACGTTTGTGGCGAAGGCGGCGTTGTACCGTTGCACCACGTGGGTACCAAGAAGACCGTGGTCAGAGCGGGCCGTGGAAGCGGTGCGCAGCGCCGCCGCACAATGCCGGGGAAGTCGAGGGAGGCCGCGGTAGGAGCGGGCGGCGGAGGAGGGGCGCGGTGCAGTAGCGCCGCACCGGTCGAGCAAGAGTCGTGGCCTTAGGCCGCGGCGATCTAGTAGGGGAGGACGATGTCTCTAGGAGATGGGACCCTGAATGGTCCCTCCGCGGCTCAACCGGCCAGCCATTAAGGCTGACCGTTTTCTAGAAAATCAGGGGGTTATAAACCAGTGACTATATTCTAGGGCGGACCCCACAGGGTCCACCGTTTCAGCAAAAAGGGGGCGGTGCCCCCATTGCACCCCCCTCGGCCAGCGCCGAGTCGCGGCTGGGTTCCAAGCCAGGTTGTAGTCCGCATAGGCTGGTCCGGTCGTTCCCAGTTGGGCCAGGCCGCGCCCAATCGGGCGGGACCCGGACCCAGGTCGGGTCGACCCGGGGGGTATTGGGATGCGTCGGACAGGGCCCAGACCACCAATTTTCGGACCTGGTTCGTTCAAATTCCCATATCATGGTATATAGACCTCCGATCGATACATCGTTAGTTTTTTACGGATCCTTGGATCGAGGTGGTCGTTTCTGTATATTACACTCGAGTGTTCGACGATGTTTGGGTACGCCGGGTTGGTTCGAACCCGAAACCAACCGGGCCCTTGGAGAGGAAAAGCTTATAACATAAGGACCAGACGTCCGAATGACGTTCCGTAAAATAAATTGAATTCCACTTGGTGAGGTGGTTATTTTGGCTTAATCCACTTGAGGTTTGGACACAGTTGGAGTACGGTCAGATTGGTTTAGCTTAAAAACAACCGGGCCCCTGGGACGGAAAAGCTAATATCTCTCAGACCGGGCGTCCGATTGACGCGCCGTCTATTGCGTTGCGTTCCTATTGACATGACAGAACTTTGTGATACATCAACTATGGAATTTGAAACAGATGATGTATCGAACCCTTGTATCGTGGAGTGGACCCTCCCGGAATCGAGCGTGACGTGTGTGGGAACCCTAGAGCATGCTTCGATGACGATAACGATAGAACTTGGATCCTACGTGGGTTCAGCACCGAGGATGACTGTACATGGATCCTACGTGGGTTTTGAAGCGAGGATGACAGTACAGTGATCCTACGTGGGTCAGCAATGATGGTTACTGTACTAGGATACCATGTGGGTTTGGCAACGAGGACTTCTGTACTTGGATCCAATGTGGGTTCGTTAGGGGAGAAAATTCAGAGGCTTCATCTATCATCTCCACCCTTTTTCGAGAGTAGTATACCTGTGTGAGATGAGTCTTGACTTTTAATCATTAGCTTTGATATGATTGTCTTACATTCCTGTGTGGATTGTGTTATTCTTTCCTATGTGGACTGGGTTGTTCTTAGGCTCGTGAGTTGGAGCAGAACTGGAATTGATGACTTAGGTATATGTATGGGCATATAACTATGTAGAATTGGTTGATACTTCGTATTTTTATCTTTCCATATTGGTTTATCCTTTGTGGGTTTGTGAGACCTTCAGGGGTCCTGGGGTCCCTACTGAGTATCATATAATCACCCCTGCACGGGCTATGACCGCACTACGTTGTGTTGGACGTAGATGACAGACAGCGTTGATCGTGTTTGAGACATGTGGAGGAGGAAGGTATCTGGAGGTGGACTTTCTGGCGGGACATACACGGATCAGACTGACAGATTCGAGGATCCGAGGAGACCATCTGTACACACCATTCAGGTGGTATTTCCGGGGATGTATCAGTGGTGGCTGTTATACTTTCTAGCTGTTGTACTTTATCGATATTTACACCTTTGGTTCTATTCGCCAGCCCTTGGCCCATGGAAGGCGGGCTTGGGGTAGTCATGACATGAGCCCCGAGGACGGGTCATGACAAATTGGTATAAAAGGAGTCTGTTCTACCACAGGACATAGGACTCTGATAATTTCCTCTATGTGAAGTAATAGTGTTTAGGGTATTCAGTTTGGTTATTACTCCAGGGAGTCCAGTGTTGGTGTGGCGGCTGACGTATCCATACACCAGGACCCTGACTTCTGATTTCCATCTCAGTGCATGAAAACATTGATTGCATGTGTGTTTTAAAAGTTTTCTTTGTGATTTCTTTGTGTCAGCTCCCCAGGTATATTGAATTAACCATAGCGCACCTGTTTCATTCAGGATATCCCCACAACGGCAGCTAGCTAGGGTTCGGAGCATTGTGAGAGATGACAGCCCACCGAGCGACGAGGCCTCGGTGTAGGGCCCCATTATAGCGGAGGAACTAGCGGTACCTCTACACCTCGAGCCATTTATGCCCCTAGCCCCAACAGCTGAGAGTTCACGTCACCTGAGTGAAATACCTGAGTTTCAGCGTCAGAGGCCACCTAGGTTCCTGGAGACACGAACCCTCAGGCAGTAGAGGATTGGCTGGTGGCTGTTCTATGAGTCTTTATATTAGTAGGGACACCATCTTACCTCATGGTGATCCTTACGGTGAGTCTCATGCACACATTAGAAGGTTGATGGTGGAGCCTGATGCTCGAGGTGGACGACGAGGCATCACTACTTTGGACGGACATAGAGAGCCATTTCTGCTCAGAGTTCGTTCTAGCTACCCTCTGTGTGGTTCTTATTCAGGAGTTACTAGAGCTGTGGTAGGGCAAAATGACAATATCCCAGTACTTGACGAGATTTACCAACCACTCACGCTACACCACAGACATGGTACGAGACCCATTTTTCCGGGCTCGGACCATCGAGAAGGGACTGAGGCATTAGATCAAGGCTTCGATGATCTCCCTTAACATTCTGATGCATACCAGAGTATTAGAGCGTGCCCTTCTTATGGAGTGATTTCTAACTAAGCCTACACCAGCAACGAGTCCTACCACAAGGAAACATGTAGCGGAGTCTTCTACAGCTGGTAGTAGACAGGTGTCGTAGAGGCCCAAGCGGACCAGGCCATGAGGAGGGAGACCTCAGGATATTGGTTCGGAGGTGCAGGGTACACACAGCAGAGCCAGTCATACGAGAGGTAGACAGTGCTATGCTTGTGGCAGGCAGGGCCATATGCATCGTGACTGCCTGACCCGCCATGCAGAGGAGTAGTAGATGGTTGAGGGACCACCCAAGCAAAGGCAGAGGTTCGACCGTGGGAGTCCACAGGGAGAAGGCGGACGAGGTAGAGGATCTGACCGAGTAGCCGGTGGTGGACGATGCTTCGTGTCACTACCACCACCACCACCAGGAGGTCCACCCCGACAATAGGGTGCTGGCGGACAGAGGCAAGATCAGCTTCAGACAATAGAGGCTTACGACCATGGCGCGCTTGAGATGATTCGAGGTACTATCTGTCTCTACTTTACCCTTGATGTAGTTCTTATAGATAGATGAGAGAGTCATTCTTTCATTGCCACTGCCCTTGTTCGGAGCTTGGAGATTCCGACAGATCCGTTGTATCAATCCTTACGGCTAGAGACTCCTACGGGAGAAGACTCGACGATTACGCACTGGTGCCGGAAGTGTGACCTTACTCTTGGTGGCGAGAGCTTCAGCTAGGATCTTCTTGTAGCAGCATCGTGGCCTTACGATGTCATATTTGGTATGGATTGGTTATCTATGGTCCATGCTTTAGATCAACTATATTAGGCACAAGGAGCGGTGTGTCCGCACTGATGGGAGCATGTTCACCTTCACCGATGAGAAGGGAGCCTTTGTAGCGCAGGATGGACTCACGCAAAGGGGAGGACAGATGATTACCCATCAGTTGGCTAGTCTCATCCTAGGATCAGTTCATGTGAGGACTCCGAGTTTTCTTGTTGTGGTGGATCAATATGCGGGAATTTTTCCTGACGACGTTCCAAGACTACCTCCTCGCAGAGAGGTAGAACACTATATTGACCAGTGCACCCATCATGAGCCTACCTGAGGAGGGAATAGGGTACGTACGTTACTATGATGCATCAGGGACTGGACTCGGGTGTGTCCTGATACAAGATCGGGTAGTGATCGCCTATAGTACATGACATTTGAGGCATCACGAGCAGAACTACGCTACAGATGACCTGGATTTAACAGCAGTGGTCTTCGCCATGAAGATGTGGCAGCACTATCTGATGGGCGAGCGCTTTATAGTCTACTCTGACCACCAAAGTCTAAGGTACATCTTCTCGCAGAAGGACCTGAACCTGAGACAGCGTCGATGGCTCAAGTTCCTCCAAGACAATGAATTTGAGATAGTCTATACTCCTGGAAAGGGTAACATAGTAGATGATGCTCTTAGCAGGAGGTCGGGCATTCAACTACTTGGAGAGGCGACCGAGCAGTTTTCTTGCTTTGCAGATTTCCTTCATGGATAAAGATGGGGCAGCCTTTCTATAGTCGCTCATAGTCACGCCACCACAACTTCCACGGGTTAGGGAGGCACAATGTGGGGATGTTTACTGTGTGACGCGACGTACACAAATATCCGCAGGATAGGCACCTGATGGATTTTCTGTAGGGGAAGAGCACATCATCATTTTCCGAGGAAGTACTATGGTAACAGTTTCATTACAGGGGTAGGTGATGAGAGAGTTTCAAACTTCCCCATTGGAGGTACATCTAGGAGTAGCGAAGATGCACCAGGATCTCAGACGACATCACTGGTGGTCGTGTATGAAGAAGGTTGTGGTAGAGTTCGTTTCATGATGCCTCACCTGCCAGCAGGTGAAGGCGGAGCACTAGGTACTAGTAGACTTGGTACAACCCTTAGAGGTTCTGGAGTGGAAGTGGGACGGGATATCTATTGATTTCCTGACAGTGATTCCACGTACATCCATAGGACATGACTCCATCTGGTTGATCGTGGACTGACTCACCATGTCAGCCCACTTCTTATTTATCAGAGAGTTGGGCTCAGTGGATAGCATGGGATGAATTTACATTTATGATAACATACGTATTCAAGGTGTGCCATCGTCTATCGTCTCTGATTGAGATTCTCAATTTACTTCCCGGCTATGGAAGGGGTAGCAGGAGGCATTTGGGATGCAGCTACGTCTGATCACCGCCTTCCACCCTCAGACGGATGGCCAGACGGAGAGGACTATTCAGACACTAGAAGACATGCTCCGTGCCTGTGTCCTTGACTTTGGTCGTAGTTGGGAGGATCACCTATACATGGTGGAGTTTGCGTACAACAACAGGTACCACTCCACCATCGGGATGGCACCATATGAGGCATTGTATGGCTGACCTTGCAGATCACCTCTATGCTAGACTGAACCAGGGGAGTCAGCACTCGTAGGACCATAGATGGTTCAGGATACGACAGAGAAGGTGTAGATCATCCAGGAGCGGATGAGGACTGCTAAGAGCCGACAGAAGTCCTATGCTGATAGGAGGTGGAGACCACTAGAGTTCGAGGATGGTGACCACGTTTTCTTATGGGTCTCACCTCGATGTGGATTACCGAGATTTGGCCGGGGCGGTAAGTTATCTCCACGCTTCATCGGACCATTCCAGGTTCTCAGCAGGATAGGTGAGGTGGCTTATCGCCTGGCTCTTCCACCTCAGTTGCACCGGGTGCACGACGTCTTTCAGGTATCTCAGCTGATGAGATACGTTGATGACCCGACACATATCATCGACCACAGAGAGCTGGACCTCAATAATGGGGAAACATTTTCAGAGGTCCTAGTGGAGATCGATGATCGACATGAGCAGGTCCTACGTGGATGGTCGATTCCTCTAGTGCGCATCAGGGGGAAGCACGAGAACCTTCAGGAGAGAACATTGGAGAGAAAGGCTCAAATGCATGCACAATACCCTCATTTGTTCCCCTATGTTATGATATAGCTTTACGAGGACGTAATGCCCTGAGGTGGGAGTAATGCAAAGACCCGTATATTTCATGGAATTTTTTTCTTAAATTCTTTTGGATTTTATGAGTACGCAGTTTCTGACGACACCTAATTCTGAGGCACGGTGTGCCCGAATCAATTTCCGAAGATTAGCTCAGGTACGTTTATTGAATGAATGAGCGGGTTTTTCTATATTTTGAACCAATGCTTGGAATTGAAATATGAGGGCACCGATGAAACAGTAGTGCCGATAATTGCTTAAGTGGACTTTTACTGTAGATGAATTTGAACGGGAGAAGGAGTTAAAATTTGTGGTTTAAATAAGACGAGAATAAAAATGTGGAACAATTTTTATTCTTTGACTATAGCAATTTTATCATAAATGGGGGAGTTAGGGTGGGACCCACTAGTATCCTAACTACCCAGGTGAGGATAAATGTGAGGTGGGGCCTACATGAGCGCCAACCCTTCACATTCCTTAAATCCCCCCATTAAACCCTTGTATTTAATTGGTTAAATCCTCCCCTCCCCACTCTTCCAATTTAATTCAAGCCAACACACATTAATTTAATTAATTGAACCCCATCAATTAATTGAATTAATTATTTGAATTTGTAATTTTGAATGCATGGAAATATAAAATAAAATAAGGAGAAGCGTTATTTTATTTTTGGTTTGCTGGTTGTGTTGTGAATTGGATTAGAATGAGATCTAGTTTCTTTTGAAGAACTTTATCTTCCACAATGAACTCCAACTCTCCGACATAGAATGTTGATTCGTCAGCCCCGGTTTCTTTGTCCTCATTTTCCTCTACGACGAGGGAGGAGACAACGATGGTGATGGAAAAGATGCCATCGTCTGCAGAGCCTGACAACTGCGTACTTTCTTAGAGGTAGGGGTTAATTCTTTGGTTCAAGATTTATCATCGACCTTCGTTGATTAAAATTTGGCAGCTTGTTATCGTTATAACAGGAGGAGATTGGACCGCACAAACATGGAAAATCCTCCTCCCCTTTTTCTTGTTTATCACCATTGAAGTTTGAGGTAAAGGCGTCACGTAGCCGTTGCACAGGGCGGGGACGGAGAGGACAGCGGTCAGAGCGGGCCATGGTGGAGGTGTGGGATGCCGTCGCGCGGCGCCAGAGAAGCCGAGGGAGGTCGCAGATGTAGTGGACCGGAGCGAAGGGGCGCAGAGCCGTCGCACCGTGCCAGTCGAGCAAGAGTCGCGGCCTTAGGCCACGACGGTCCAGCTGGGGTGGCCGGCTGTGCCCGCCGCTGGCGTCTCTAGGAGGCGGGACCCTGAAGGGTCCCGCAGCGGCTCACCCGGCCGGCCATTAAGGTTGGTTGTTTTCCAGAAAACTGGGGGGTCATAACTCCCTGAAAAATTTTTATGGCAGACCCTACATGGTCCTCCATGTTCACAAACAGGGGGCGACACCCCCTTTTCACCCCGCTCGGCCAGCGCTGAGCCGCGGCTGGCTTCCGAGCCGGGCCGCAGGCCACACGGGCTAGGCTGGCCGCACCCAATCGGGCTGAACCCGGACCCACGTCGGGTCGACCCAGGGGATATTAGCCCGGGTCGGACTGGGCCCAGACCTCATATTTTCTGACCAGGTTCTTTCAAACGCCCATATCATGGGATAAAACATATGATCGACACACTGTCAGTTGCGTAGGGATCCTTAGATCGATACGGTCATTTTGGTATATTACACTAGAGGTTTCGGCGACGTTTGGGTACAACTTGGTTGGTTCGAACCCAAAACCAACTAGGCCCTTGAGGCATAAATGTTTATAACTTAACGACCGGACGTCCGAATGACATGTCGTAAAATATGTTAAATTCCTCATGGTCAAACAGTTCTTTTGGATTACTCCACTTGAGGATTGGACACAACAAGAGTACAGTCGGATTTGATTAGTTTAAAAACCAACTGGGCCCCTGGGACGGAAAAGCTAATATCTCTCAGACCGGGCGTCCGATTGACGCACCGTCTATCATGTTGAGTTCCTATTGATGAGGAGCAAATTTGTGATAAACAATCTCTGGACTTCATAAAAGTTGATTTATCAACCCGTTGGCTCGTGGAGCGGATCCTCCTAAAATTGAGCGTGCTGTGTGCGGGAACCCTAGAGCATGCTGCGATGACGATGACGACTGTACTTGGATCCTACGTGGGTTCAGAATCGAGCACAAATGTACATGGATCCTATGTGGGTTTGGCAGTGAGGATGACTGTACATGGGTCCTATGTGGGTCGGCAGCGATGGTTACTGTACTAGGATCCTACGTGGGTTCGGCAGCGATGACTTCTGTACTTGGATCCTACGTGGGTTCGGCAGGGGAGGTGATTCAGAGGCTTCATCTATCATCTCCACCCTTCTTCGTGAGTAATATACCTGTGTGAGCTGAGTCTTTACTTTCAATAATTATCTTCGATGTTATTTTCTTACATTCCTTTGTGGATTGGGTTATGCTTTCCTGTGTGGACTAGGTTGTTCTTGGGCTCATGAGTTGGAGCAGAACTGGAATTGATTACTTATGTACATGTATGGCCATATACCTAAGTAGAATTGGTTGATACTTCATATTTGTATCTTTCCTTTGTGGTTTATCCTTTGTGGATTTGTGAGACCTTCAGGGGTCCCAGGGTCCCAACTGAGTATCGTATACTCACCCCTACACGGGGTATGCCCACACTACGCTGTGTTGCATACAGACGATGGACAACGCTGATCGTGGTTGAGACTTGTGGAGCGGGATGGTATCTGGAGGTGGACTTTCTGGTGGGACTTTCACTGATCGGACGGACGGATTCGAAGAGCCAAGGAGACCATATGTACCCACCCTACAGGTGGGATTTCTGGGGACGTCTCGATGGGTGATGTTTTACATTTTAGCTATTGTAATTTATTTTTCTCAGTTGTATTGTACTTTCAGTTGGGTTTGTATACATTCCCATTTACTTTCCAGCACATACTTTTGAACTCAATTTATTTATTGGGTACTTCAGCTTGCGTAATCTTCTGTGTTTATTTACTTATATAAAGGCAATGCATTCCCTTTTATCAGGATTTACACCTTTGGTGCTATTGGCTAGCCCCTGGCCTATGGAAGGCGGGAATGGGGTAGTGACGGCACGGGCCCTGAGGATGGGTCGTGAATGTTAAAGCCTTATATTTATACTAAACATGTGAGGACCATTTAAAATCTGTATTATAAATGGTAACAATTCATAATAGTATTTTAACATCCAAAAACATAAAACAAAGGATGTTCATATGTTTTGTGTCACCATTTTTACATAATAATATATTTAATTAGATCAATAAGAATTTTCAATAATAAAAGTTTGGGTCGTTACAATCTCCCACAATTAATAAATTTTTCCCTCCATATTTAACCTTCCCACTATAAAATAGAAGAGGGTAACTCTACTTCATCACTTCTTTTGATTCCCACATTTCTTCTTCAAACTTTTGGTTTCACTACAACGCCTTGATGAGGGAAATTGTCTTATTTCGTAGAACATTTTTCCTAAGATATAAGATATTAACCATCTTAAATTCATAGGATACATAATTATTTAACTTTACTACCTTTTTATTGAGTTCATATGATGGGATAGGAATGTACTTCCTCAATAGTGATACATGGAATACATCATGTACTAGAGAAAGGTTCTATGGGGTTCTAGCTGATTGGTCACTACTCCAATGCGATCAGGGATCTCAAAAGAGAGGATATACAATGGAATAGGCTTAACCATACTACCAAATCTCATAAATATATTCCAATTTGATATACAGTGGAATACCATGTCGCCAATATCAAATTTTAGGTCTCAACTATGATTATCCGTATAGCACTTTTGTCGACTTTAAGAAGCTTTAACGTGCAGCTGGATGGTCTTAACATTCTCCACTATTTATTAAACAATTTCACGACATTGGTTTTTTTCTCCAAAACATCATCCCAAAATTATTGTGTTCTTCACCTCAGATAGTAAAGGGCTTCATATAGAGCCCTTTGGATTCTAGAGTGGAGACTGTTATTGTAAGAGAACTCAACCAGAGGAAGATGTCGATCATGTACTATTTTGAAGTCCATTGAGAATTCTATCAACATGTCCTCAAGTGATGGGATAGTCCCACATATT
The DNA here is from genome assembly GCA_963277665.1 of Viscum album. Classification (NCBI taxonomy): domain Eukaryota; kingdom Viridiplantae; phylum Streptophyta; class Magnoliopsida; order Santalales; family Viscaceae; genus Viscum; species Viscum album. The sequence continues at coordinate 1,648,572,118 of OY728145.1, forward strand.
TTCCATCAGTTTGAGGATTATAAGATGTACTGAATTTTAGCTCAATTTTCAGAGCCTGTAGGAGACTCCTCTAGATCATAGAGGTGAATAGTGGATCTCGACTGAATAAAATATATAGTCGTACTCCATTAAACCATACCACTTCACTAATGTATATCTATAGCAGTTGATACAATTTGAAATACTCATGAATTTCAATGAAGTGTGCAGTATTTGTAAAATGATCAAGAACAACACATATAATATTGTTTACTCTATATGTCTTCAAAAGTCCTGTGAAAAAGTCCATGGTGATGTTTTCCCTTTTTTATGATTGTATGGGTAATGTTTTCATCATGCCCTTAGTCTTCTTCCTATTAGAATTAACTTACTGTCATACCGGGAACATTGATTTATACCAAATGATCTCTTTATTTATGTTATCCCACCAATAATGCTCTTGGTGATCTCGATATATCATTGTGTTTCCCAGTTGAATGAAGAAATTCAAACTATCTGAATCATCCAAAAGTTCATTCATTAACTCTAGATATTACGGAACACATAGTATTATCCAAAATATCATAATTCCTTTTTCATTAACATTGAACTCTGAGGATTTACCTTTTCTTATAGTTTCCACTTTCTTCTGAATTCTTAAATCATCCTTTTGAGCATCAATTAACCTTTCCAAAAGAGACGGTTGAGAAACAATATGTGAAAGGATTAATGATGTTCCCTTATTTATGGTTCCCATGTCCATATTCATCAACTCTAAGAAGATTTGATTCCCTTAAAATCTCAATAAAGATAGAATCATTGGGTCTATTCTACTTAGAGTGTCTGACACTTTATTCGATTTTACCTAATTGTAGGGAATTGAGCGGTCATAGTCATTTCTCAGATCTAACTATCTTCATTTGAACAAATTCATCTCTTTATATGTGAAAATATACATGAGGCTTTTGTGACCCATATATATTTCACACATCTCTCTAAAAAGGTACTGTCTGAAAATTGTTAAAGTGAAGATTATTGCAGCCAACTCCTCATCATGTGTTGGATTGTTTTTCTCATAAACATTCAATTTCCTTGAAGTATATGAAATTCATTTTTTACTTTTCCTCAACAAAACTTCCTATCCCTTCTTCATAAAATACCTAAATACCACAAAAAGTTATCCACATGTGGGTAGTGTGAGAACAAGCATAGTGAGAAGCCTCCTTTTCAACTCCTTGAAACACTCTTTGAATTCATCACACCATGAAAACATGAATCCCATTCAAGTTATATTCGTAAGAGGGTTTGAAAATTGTGATAAATTTATCACAAATCATCAAAAATATCCAGCTAACTCAAGGAAGAAACAGATATCCGTCACAAATTTTGTCCATGTCCATCCCTCGATTTCATTTGTCTTTGAGTGATCCACAGATATCCCATTGTATATAATGATATGATCAAATAATGATACTTCTATCATCTAGAACTCAATTGTCCTATATTTTCATAGAGAATCTATTTTCTCAAGGTCTCTAGTACATTACTTAGATGCTCCTCATTCTTCTCCTTTGTTTTAGAGTATATTAGAATAGTGTTTATAAGGACTGCCAAACTTTTTTCGAGGTAAAATATAATGACTCAATTCATGATGTCCATGAAAATTTTTAGAGAATTAATGAGTATAAATGAAATTTCTGTGAATTCAAAGTGCAGGTACCTTGAAAAAAAAAGTAATCTTGGCGATATTCTCATTCTTTACCCTTACATTGTAATATCCAGACTACTGATCCACCATAGAGAAGTATTTTTCTCCATAGATCTGATCAAACAAGTCATCAATTCAAGGTAGAAGATACTTTTCTTTATCTTGATTTTGATGAGAACACGATAATCAATGCAAAGTCACATTGACCCATCCTTCTTCCTGACGAAGGGTACTGGTACACCACATGGTGAAGCAATTGGGATTATAAACCCTTTCTCTATATTATCTTATAGTTGATTCTATAGCTTCTCATGCTCCAAAACATCTATTCTATATAGATTCTTGGATATTGAAAAATCCCCAGGTATAAGATCAATCAATAATTCAACATCTCTTTAAGGAGTAAGACCAGAAAATTCCTCATGAAAAACATCAGAGAATTCCCTCACAATTGGAATATCTTCAATGATGGTTGCATCCATCGAATCAATCGTCTGAGAATGATATATGTGCTCATAGGGCATAAATATCTATGCTTGAGATGATAGTGGAAAATAATATTGATCCACCTACATGCACTTGTCCAGACTCAGAGATTTATTCTTTATATGGAGAGTGATTTCCCTCTCATAGCAGCTTATGTAGGCTCTATAGATGGAAATCCAATCCATTCCACTAATTACATAAAATACAACTATAGTGAGTATAAGGAGGTTTTCTAGGATGTTCAATCTAGAGGTTGTGATAGGGCAGGAGTAATATTCTTGGGATGAAATGATTGTCCCATTTTCCATTCCCACCAACATTAGTACATCCGTGATTAGTGGTGGGGTTGAGATTATCCTACTAGAATTTTGGGAAGTAAAAGAATCCGCTGAACTAGAATAAAAAATTGTGTTCCCTAATCTTGAATTATTAAATATTGTACCTATCACAACTTCATTAAAGGGGATCACTTCGGCAGTAGTGATGGAAAAAGAACACCCCTACTACATTGGAGGTTGTTGGCTGCCTTTGAAAACCCTTGGCTTAGGGAACTAGTTTGCAAGGTGCCCTGGTTCTTTGCAGTTGAATCAATAAACAATGTGTTGATGGTCAAATGGATTTTTCCACTATTCAGTCATAGAATCAGGTTTTTATTATCAGCAATTAATGGCTAGGTTCTCTTCTCTTCCACACTTAATGCATTTCATCATCCTGACTGGGAAATTCTCGGGATGCTTTATTCTGAAACTTTGGCATGTGGGTGTTTGAATTTCTTTGCACCAATCAATATATCCATTAGACTGCTTGAATTAAATTATACTTTCCTCTTCATATCCCCATGGTACCCTTGAGAATTTCTGATATCCATTTCGACTTTAAGGGATCACTGAACGAAATCCATGTCATTTGGGAAAACATAAATATAAAAAACAATAATTAAAAAGAAGTTTCTCTTCATCAATTATTCACGTATTCTCTTTCTCAATGGAATTATTTTTCAATCATCATCCGGAAGTAAATTTTAATTATTGAAATTAATTTATAATAATTTAAATTAATAACATTGAGTGGCTATTAATTAATAAGAAGTAGAAAACATAAATTATAGACTAGTCATTTCTCATTGAACTTATTAACATGGATTGAAATGAATATAAATACTAACATGTCATTGTGATAAGAGACAGAAAACATTATTAATAATGAAGTCCAATAAATAAGAAAGTATATTTAATTTTTCACTATCTAGTATCGTAGTTCAGATTATGATATTTAAATTTTTTACAACCCTAAATAAATTTTACAATTATTTTTATAGTATAGAAATCTATCTTAGATAATAAAAAAATAGTAATAGTTGTGAAAAATTAATAACAGAAAATGGAAACACATACATTTAATAACACATACTAATAGTGAGTACAAAATAAATATTGGTTAAAAGAGAATAGAAACAACGAATATATCATGATAAAATTATATTAATTTCATGAAACTCATGCAGCTATATTATAATCTCACTAATTTTTTAACAAATCATCATGTAAAAATATGTAATAAATTAGAAAAAAGAATGGGAAAACTAGAATATATATATATAAATATAATAATATTTACTTGTATTCTTAACAGAAATAATATATTTTATAAAGAGGGTGAATGTAGCATTTAGAGTATATAAATATAAAGATAATATAAAATATAAATCAATATCATGAGATTTAGCTGTTAAATAGTATTTTTTATGTAGATAAATAATATTTAAATTCTTATTGATTAGAAATAACTTTGAAGAAACAATGTCTATTGAATAATGTGAAGATTTAATTAACCTATTATTTAGAATTTAAACCTTCCACCTAGGAGTATCATAATAATAAATATTGATTGAATGTTTTGATAAAAAATTTGTTAAAATGGAAGAAAGAAACAAAATTTTTTAAGATAACAGAAAATCATTTAGTAATATTTATTTATCTTTTCATACATAATAAAAAACAAATAAATGTTACTAGAAAATGAAGATAGAAAAACTCGTCACATGAAACTTTTAATTTTATATAACCATTAAATCATTTTTTAAAAATAAATACCAGTCAAATTCAACTAAATAAGAACCCAATGCGATTGAATGGTAGTTAAAACGTATAATGTCACATGATGCTAGTATATAATGTTCCTAATAAAACTAACATTTTTATATTTCTCATTGAAAAAACACATTGAAATTTAATTGGTTATAGTAGAACGAATCCATGGCATAATAGTTTATTTGAAATACGAACATCCAATAAATGATATATATGTTTTCACAATTATTTTAGTCCTTATGTTTTAGGTTTGTTTATTATTTTCTGGTTTTAATTTTCACCATGATATCAACTAATTTACACAATGGAGGTTAATATAACTACTATTGAATTTCAAACGAGCAATAAATGAGAAACATATGAAATTTTTTGACTTACCAACTATGTTGGACGAAATTGTGGTATTTATAAATTTTATATCATTTAATAAAATATTATTTATTTTAAAAATATCAATAATGTAAATTATGAAACTATTCAGCATGTGATTTTTAAAAAATATCATAGAAACATGATATCTTCAAACAAACTATTTCATATACTAACTAAAATCACAAATTAATCCATAAAATATGTATATGAAATTAATTAAATCAAATTATATTTATTTTGACATTTTTAATATCACTTATTTTATTCCATCTTTAATAAAACTATTACTCCATCAACATTCTGTAATTATTTAATATATATATATTATCAATAAAAAATATAAAAAAATTACATGATTTAAATAAGAAATTATTATTTCTAAATTCTATTTATATACAAATATATTCATTATATATCCTCATATGTAAAATATTTTACATGTTAAAAATAAAAGCGTGTGATATTAACTTTTTTTTTCAGTACAATATAACAATCGACTTACTCTTATCCAAGAGGTGTCCAAATTTAAAATTTATTCCTATAGACTATATTGGTGAAAAAATACCTCCAATGAATTCATTAAATGTTTTAGTGCAATTTTATAATATTAATAATAATATTTTTCACAATAGTTATTTGATTTACCATTAACTATAGTTAAAAATTAAGAAAGTTACTATTAAAATTTCAAAAAAATTAAATTAGCCGAAGTAATATATTTTTACTATACGATTTAACATTTTGAATACATTTTTCTATATTAAACACTACAATATTCTATAAATTAATTAAAAATTATTCTTTTTAATTGAATGAGTTAGTGGTTTTTAAACAAATTTTTTTCAAAAGCTCAGAAACATTTAATGTTAAATTATAATGTCAAATTGATTCAAAGGAACTAAAATATATTAAATAATAAATAAGTTATCTATCAATAATCTAGAAACAATTAAAAATTTTAATTTAATACTATAAATAAATTTGATGAAAATTTAGCTTTTAAATTACAATGCATTATTTTTTAACTATTAATAAAAAATAAATCTTATATGAAAAATACCAAAAATTCAACAAAAATCATTTATACTCCAGTTTCAAATAAGAGTTTTATATAATAAAATTGAACATATAAAAGTGTCAAAAACTAAATTTGAAAGAATTTCTCAATCAAAAGGAAAAAAACATCCATTTTAGAAAAATACCTACATTATTTGTAAAAAAATATTTGTTGTCAAATAATGTCTTGAAATTATGTTGTATTAATGATAAAAATTAAATATAATATATATATATATCATATATATAATATAAATGGTGTGATTTAATACTTTATTAATATGAAACACACTTGTGTAAATTTATATATTTTTTTCAGAAAAAAAATTCTTTATATTTTAAAACATGTTTTATATTCATTTATATTTAATTGGTCAAAAAATAATTAATTATATATACATATTTAATCCAAATTTTTATAATTAAGTTAATCATGGTTATTCCCGACATTCTAACGACTGTGCGATAAATACCATATTAAATAATAATATTTAGTTTTCCATTTAAGCATGATGGGGGGTATCATCTATGATATAGAACATAATTTTTCTTTTTTAAAGCTCGGGATGTTACATCACCTCTTAATAAATTGCTTCCTCACAAAATCAGGATTAGTGTCAAGGGTTTGACATTTCTAAGTACTTTTATTGAAACCCCACATTGGAATAAGGGTCAATAAAACATCAACAGTTGACGAAATAAACAAAAGTATGAAGGTCACCCGAGATAACATATTATGGGGTTCCATATAAGAAAACATGGAAAATTAAAAAATTCACTATCATTTTGTGATGGAGAGTGATATAGAACATGTTCATGAAAAATTTCTTAATCACAAAACTATAAATCTTAGATGGTTTAAATGGTCAATTTTTTTTATTAAAAAAACATAAACAGAAATGCATTTTGTATCAAAAAAAATTTCATATGGTTGATGAAATATTTAAATACATGGACTAATAACATAAGGAGTTGTACCTAATTGACCATTATTGTATAATCTTTAATAAAATATTTTAATGTCATCGATTATCTTATACCTATCATTTGTATCCCAACCCATAATTACCTAAAATTATTAATACATGAATTCTTATATATCATGAAATTTGATATTACATATACTTTTAATTAAATTAAACTATTCTAAAAATATAGAATTCCAAACCATGATCATGGCATCCACATAGTTTCATCGTAATTTTGACCATCAAGATAAAAGGTCCACTAATTGCAACTACTATATTATAAATCTTCAAAGTCTCATGATTCCATTTATCAAATAAACCCTATAAAACATTAGACATAGGGGTATTTATTGAGAAATAATTTTGGAAAATAATTTTGTATAACATATAATTTCAAAAAATCTGATAAAACATGGTTTTTATAAAACATTCTTAATGATTTTTATTTGAAACGTTCATTCAACGGTCATTTTAAAATAACATAAGTTTTTGCTCGAAGACTATAAGAAAAAATCAAATATAAATAGGATTCACAAGGGTCTCTTTCGTTAGTAATTGTATTAAAATCATAATACACTTCAAAATATTGTGATAAGGTAAAATATCATCAAATTCAATGATAATATTTTAATTTTTTTTGAATATATCAGAATATTGGGAAAAAAATAATGGGACTAAAAATAACCCATCAACCAAAATGGTATCGAGGTATAGAGTTGGTGTTTGATATTTTACAAAAAAAATTCAAGTGATTTGTATGTTTAAAAAAATCATAATCATCAGTACATGACATTGAAGTTCATATTGCAAGAGATTCATTAGGAAGCTATAGAACTTTTATTTGAGATCCTCCTTTATCCCTTTGTTACTGACATACATTGATATCAAAAATTTAGAGAACAATGATTTATAAAAAATTATACATATATAAACATAACATTTGTTTAAAATTTTTTTGTAATCCTTATTGTTGTCTAAAACATTCTTCTGATACCAACTATAATGACACATACTTATACATTATATAATATTATGTTATGTCAATAATTTTACATTATTTTACAATATTGATCTTTTAAAAAGTTTATTTTTAAATAATCTGGCCATTAATCATACACTACATATCCATATCAACACCAAGTGGACACATCCAAAAAGTATCAATTTTTCTTATAATGAAAAATTGAAATAATGAATTATCCCTTTTAATAAAATTCTTCATGAAATTCAATAGGAAATTTCAAAATATATACTTATTTATAATTCATCTAAACTAATTTTTATAGTCAATTGATGAGTATAAAAACCTCAGTATTGGATATAAAACGAATGAATCTTTTATTCATTTGATAAACATTAGAACCCATGAATACATTATTATAATGAAATACTTTTCACCCTCAATAATTAGAAACAATTCACCTTATAATAAATTAATTTCATACCTTTTTTGAAATAATAGGATTAAAATAAAACCCATATAAATCATAGAAATTAAATAAATGTACTATGGGAAAAAAATTATACTTGTCACTCTTATAAATGGAAAATACACTCGATCAACTTCCATATATTTCACTCTTACAAATGGAATAGTCACATAGTCAACTTACATACTTAATTCACTAGAGGTTATAATGTTGTAACACCCCAGGTAAATGAAGAATATGCCATTTTTATATTTATCCATATTTGTGAATAAAATATTAATATGACTTTAAAAGGGACGCTATGCTCGATGGCGTACCCAACATGCAACAACGAGTTTCTTGGGAATCTTACGTTGCACTCTAATAATAAAATAATATTATTTTAAATGGTAGTCAATGCCTAGCCATTGTAATGGAAAGAATGACCATAACTAACTACAAAATGATTATATATGTTTGTCAAATATTTTTCTCTTTACAATAAATGTTAGAGGATTAAAAATGCAAATGAATCCAATTTTAAGCGTAGACAGTCTAATATTCCTTAAAAGGTTGATTAACTGCCTTTTGATGGCGAACTTCTTTTAAATCCAATTTTTTAAAATTTTATGTGTTATATTTGTCAAAATAAAAATCTTATTTAGAATCGGGACATCAAAATTTACTTTGTTTAACTTTTTGGTATTTTTCCGGAAAAGTTCAATTTTTAATAAATAGTGAAAAATGTTGTATTTTAATTAAAAACCTCTTTTTATTATAATTTATTTATATGATTAGATTATATTTTTAATTTGTTTTAAAGTTTAAATAGAATATATTTTTACAATTTAATCCAATGTTGGTCATTGTAAATAATATCACTTTAAGATTGGACATAAACGAGTGTCAATCTTTTGAAAGATATTGTTTCATAAAAACACGCAATTTGTTTTAACAGTGGGATTTTATTATAAAACTGATTAATGAAACTTATATGTTATGAATTTGGTAAAATATACTTCATTTTTGAATTCGGAATATCAAATATATCTTAGGGTGAATTTTTGGTATTTTCTGAAAAACATCAATTTTTGATGAATAGCGAAACCACAAAGTGGTGGTTACAAAATGTGATTTTTCATTTAAATGGGACTTTACCACTTCTGTGATTTTTATTTCAAAAATCCAATTTAAATGATTTTAATTGTTAGGTAAAATTTGGTTCAATAGGAAGAAAATAATTTTTGATGAAAAGTAACTTTTAAGTTTTATTAATCACAATTAAAGGTAATTAGTGTGATTTAAGGTAAAAATGATATTATAATAAAATGAAAATATATTGACACTTGTACTAACCCTATTTTATGAGTTATGGCCGACCAAGGAAACCCATGGGTCGATTTTTGGTACCCCATGGAGCCACTTGGGTTTGATAATGACATTTATGCCTGTAATTTAAAGTTAAAATAAAAATGTCACAAACATGATTTGTTTTACTAAAACAATTTTTACATGTGGTTATACAAGTCAGAATTTTGACTATAAATATTAATTTGAAAGATAAAAATATTTCTTACATCATCATACTTTTTTTATAATTTTTATACATTAAATAAATTAAATTCATTATGACATCATGATGATGCAGTGATGACCTCATTATTTAACAATTTAAATAAAATGGAATGATAATGAAATATCTATGACCTACAAATGTCAAAAACCTATTGGATGGGTGGATTTAGAACCCTTATAACCTTATCCTAGAAACAAATCAATGTGGGACCATTAAAATCCGAAAACCATTTGAAAATAAAGTAACATTTTATACTTTTCCAAGAGTGCCCCTCCTCTCCTCTTATAAAAGGCCCCCACCTCTACCATCATACCCACACCTCTCAAGCCTTTGGATGGGCAAAAATCTGATCATTTTGTCTCTCTAAATCCCTCTCCTCATCCTAGAAGCCTTAACTTAGGCAGGATTCTCTTCAAGAAACCTTTTTCATTCAAACCAAAAGGAGTTACCCTATTTTAAGGAAACGTCTTCACTTGTGCTCTTTTGTTTTATTTTGCTTCTCCAACCCTCTAAAATATTTTTATTCATTACTTTAGTAACAACACCAGTATATTCAATGTAATAGGATGTTGTTATAATATGTATTCGAGATACACTTAAACACACCTTCATCTAATGGTTAAAGAGCATACTGTTTCTGTGGATGGCGAATTTCTCCCTCACAAAACGATGATTGTTCAACACTCATATAACACCTTCAAAGGTGGCCATTAAGATGTCACTATGTTTATATATGATATATGATATTTTTAGTTTTTACTTAAGCTTCTGTATTTTTCATTTGTGGCATACCTTTATGGCTTCCATTATGGATATACGCGATATCTTCATTTTAGGAAGTGCGGACTACCGCCCCCTCAAAGTGATTTGATTCATTAATGCCATATGTGGGATGTATAAGGGATGTATTTAATGTTATTATATATGATGTTATACTATAATTATAATATAACTATATATCATTATTGTTTTATTTCCATTAAAATATGAGATCGAAATGAAAGTAGTGTTCATGCGTACGTACGGCTTACCGTCTCCATGAACAGTGCATTTCATTTCTTATCCTCAAATGTAATATACTATTATAAGTACATATAATGGATATATATGATGTATGAAACATATAAAGGATGAATATAATTATGGAATTAAAAATATACATATCTCTTATTTAGTTTTAATTCCATTAATATGACATAGAAATGAAAGTAGCGTTCATGCGTACGTACTGCTTACCGTCTCCATGAATGGTACATTTCATTTATTACCTCTAACTAATTATGTATTATTATAAATTCATGTATATGCTGGATATATATAATATATATTATATCCAAATATTGAATATCTTTATTGAGATAATGGATATTTGACTACGTGAACAACTTGTAAATATAAGAAGTTCACTTTTGACTGAAGTACCAAATAACGACAAAACAACTATTATTAACTTAAATGATTACATAATGTTTATAACATGTCAATAATTGATATAAAATTAATAAAGAACATGAAAAAGTTTCTTATGAAAGTATAAATTATCTCAAGTTTATTGTTCAGGACGTTAAAGAACGATCGAGTCAAGTCAGACCAGAGGTAAGGGATCCTACTCCTCTCTTTCTTTTTAAGTACACTCTGTTATGTCATTCCTTTTAAAGATCATCTTAGTTGTTATTGGGATGTTATTTTATATTACTCTTACTGAAATTTTTATTTTAATATGATGAGAGACCCTATTATCTCTCATCAATCCATTTTGAATGTTTTGAGTGGCGCCGTTAGGCTGCCGAATTTTTGTGAGAGATCTAACCACTCTCTTTATTTTTAAGTACTCTCCTTTATGTCACTTCTTTTAAGAAACTCTTTGTTATGTTGGGGGATGTTCTTTTATATTCCTCTTCCTATAAACAATATTTTAATATGATGAGAGACCCTATTTGATCTCATCGATCCATTTTGGATGTTTTAAGTGGCGCCGTTAGGCTGCCGAGTTTTCGTAAGGGATTTTTCATCTCACTTTTATACCCGTGAGATTAATGCTACATTTGCCACAATTTCCTTTGAGTGGTATATGTACTGCCCATTATTTTACTAATTGTGTAATATACTTTCATTTATGAGTATTTACATCAATGTTGTGGTGTCCTTCTTTCACGGGGTGTATGTTTCGAAAGATATCCATGTCGGTAAGGGAACCTTTCACCCTCCTCTTTTTAAAATACTTCTTTTGTTATGTCTTTTAATTCACATACTATTATGTTGGGATATGTTCATCTATATCCTTATTTATGTAAATTTTATATCCAAGTGATTATATCCCCTTTATCTCTCTCATCAACCCTTTTGTAACATTTTATGTGTCACCGTTAGGCTGTCGAATTTTACCAAGGGAACTTCTTAACCCAATTTCGATTTCTTTGGGTTCAACATGTAGTTATTGAATTTGTCATCCTTTGAATATCTATGAATAACCTTTGATTGTTTTATACTTAATATCCACTTATATTGGGTGTATTTATATTTATCACACATAATTATGAGATTGATTTATCCATAATTTAAGGATACCTTCTTTATAATGGATTTCATCTCATTTTACATTTCTTTTGAGGCTTCATTGTTGTCATGCACCAATTCACTCTTATATGTTGTGTATACTGTCCTTTGACATATTATATCATGAATCCCTTTATTCTCATGATATTATAAAGTTCGGATTAAATTTTATTCCACTATTATTTGTATTCAAAAATCTATTTTAAATGATTTTTGAAAATGGATTGATTAATTCAACATCTTGCAATTACTTATTTTGATTGAAAATGAAATGTTGTTATTGAAATGTTTATATTTTTAATATTTTATGTGTAATGATGGTACTTAGACATTTTACGGGTGGTTACGTGATAAACCATATGACGGGTGGTGCCGTGAATACCAGGACGGGTGGTTACGTTATAACCTCGAATGCATTGGGTATGGAAGGCAGCCGTATGGCTATTCCATTAAGTATGTATGGAAGTTGTCCGAATGGCTATTCCATTAAGTGATATGTGTGGAACTCGAACCTATGGTTATTCCACTTAATTATGTTTATGTCCCAAGTTACCTTTATATGTTATGTGATCTTTATATGTGTTTTATGGTAATCTTTTGGTTACAGAAGGGTAAGTAATGAACTTTTATTCAGTGAAGAGTTTTTACTACTTCGAAAAGGTGAAATGTATTACTTTGATAAAGTATACATGGTTTACTTGTTGTTTTGATAACTAACAGTTTTCATTCTGTGTGTATCCCTTACTGATATTTTTATGCTCATCCCACGTTTTTGAAATGTTTTTCACAGGACTTAACGTGGAATAGGGTCAAGGATGGGATCAAGGGAAAGTCATGCAACCTAAAACATGGAACTAGACATGTTTCTTTTTAAGACTTTTTATTTTATGGAAACTTATTAAATGTTTCTAATTTGTAATCTTTTGAGATGTAATAGATATGTCCTAATTCTCTAAAACTCTAACCCTGAAAAGATCCTCAATGTAAATTATTCATTTAATTCAATATTAAGTAAGGTTTAAGGGTGGGGCCTTATAGATGGTATCAAAGGTCAGTTTAGATAAGTTTAGATGTTAGGGTATTATTTAAGCATAAGTGACATTACCATAATGGTTAGAATTTCAGAAAGAGTCATAGTTTTAGATAAAGTGAATGAGTATGTATATCTTAGTGTTTATCTTCCTCATTAGTACATGATGGTTTTGTTGATATACTCACATTGACATTTTAGTTTTTAGTGAATGGATGGATCTATCAGGCACCAAAGTGACAATAGGTTTGAAGGAAACTGTGGTGGTTCTCTGATTAAGATACTAGATAAAATGGGGGATTCAATGAGGAAACTCGTGGTTGTTCTAAACCAAATATCAAGGAGTCATGATCAACCACTTGAACCTTGGTATGATCTATAATGCATCATGTATGAGATGACCAATCGATGTGGAAGTTCTGATAATAATTATAAAGGTAACCATTAGAGTTTATATGATCCTTACTTTTGAGGTAATTATGGGTTATTATATGTTATGATGGAAAATTAAAGGCAAGAGATAAACTTGAGGTTAAAATATGTTATGATCATTTTTGAAGATTTTATCTCGTTTCGGGGAATGTTTTAAAAATAATATAGTTTTGGGAAAAGAACAACACACTGACTGTGTGACAACCTGTCGCGTCAGACAAAGCTGTGGAAATCAAACCCACAACCAAAGTGCGACTGGTATTTATCGCCTACCACTGGACTATGTGATGTCCCTGGTTAGTTTAACTAATTCCTTTTAGTTATATTATTTTTGGAATCAAGAGTAAGTTTATTTTGGGTTATATATGGAAATGATTAACCTATCATCGAGGATATGTGATTAGGTTAATTACTTTTCAATATGAGACATTAAGAGAAACTGGTGTTGTTTGGAGATAAATGTTATGATTTAACTTCGAAGACTATGTGACTAAATCCTTCAAATATTTCGGTTCCAATCTTAGTTTGGTTTACTTTGAATAATTTTATGGAAAAATCATTTATCGAATGGTCCTCGTTGAACTTTGGGTTTTGTTGGACAAATTTTGGAGATTAAGAATATATTTTCTTTTTATAAAGGGTTATCCTTTTCTGGATTATCTGATCTTTTACTAACCTTTTTGGTTTTAGTTTGGGTTAAAGTCTAAAGACATGGAAAGTATATAGTTCTCTTTTGTGTATTAGGTGATTCTCATGAATTTGATTATAGTACTCTTAATGCGAACAATTCTTCCTAAAAACTCATTTTTTGGAGAAAATATGAGTTTGATTAAAGAATCTAGTAAAAGTTGAAAGTCTACGTGACAAGTAAGTATGTTTCATTATGATTTAGTTAAGCTCAAAAAATAAAATTCTCAATGAAGAGTAACTTAAAACAAAAATGTTTTCTGTTAACTTTTCCTACTGGGGAATTGAATACCGTTTAACCCATCAAAAGTTTGTGATTTTATTGTGGTTAACTTTCTCCTAGATATGTTTACTATCACTCTCCATCAGAACATGAACCTTTGTTTTCTCCTCCATATCCATGTTTTCATACTTGGAATCCTAGTATGGGTTATCTCGGGTGACATTTGTACTTCTCTCCCATTCTTTTAAAGTGATTGTTTTACCGACTCGTATTCCGATGTGGGACTTTCAAGGATGTTTCCGAGCCAAATTTTAAAATTGCGAGGACGCAATTCCCAAAAGGGGGAAAGGATGTAACAACTCAGGTAAATAAAGAATATGACATTTTTATATTTATCCATATTTGTGAATAAAATATTAATATGACTTTAAAGGGGATGCTATGCTCGATGCCGTACCCAACACGCAACAACGATTTTCTTGGGAATTTTACGTTGCACTCTAATAATAAAATAATATTATTTTAAATGGTAGTTAATGCCTACCCGTTGTAATGGTGTGAATGAACAGAAATAACTACAAAATGATTATATATGTTTGTAAAATATTTTTACTCTTTACAATAAATGTTAGAGGATTAAAAATGTGAATGAATCCAATTTTAAGCGTAGACAGTCTAATATTCTTTAAAAGGTCGATTAACCGCCTTTTGATGGAAAACCTCTTTTAAATCCAGTTTTTGACAATTTTATGTGTTATATTTGATAAGATAAAATTCTTATTTAGAATCAGGACATCAAAATTTACTTTTTAAATTTTTGGTATTTTTCAGAAAAAGTTCAATTTTTAATGAATAGTGAAAAATGTTGTATTTTAATTCAAAACATATTTTTAATCTAATTTATTTATATGATTATATTATCTTTTTAATTGGTTTTAAAGTGTAAATAGAATATATTTTTACCATTTAATCCAATGGTGGTCATTTTAATTAGTATCACTTTAAGATTGGACATAAACGAGTGTCAATCTTTTGAAAGATATTGTTTCATAAAAACACGCTATTTGTTTTAACAACAGGATTTAATTATAAAATTAATTAATGAAACTTCTATGTTATTAATTTGGTAAAATAGAAATCATTTTTGAATTCGGAATATCAAATATATCTTAGGGTGAATTTTTGGTATTTTTCTGAAAAACATAAATTTTTGATGAATAGTGAAACCACAAAGTGGTGGTTACAAAATTTGATTTTTCCTTTAAATGGGACTTTACCACTTATGTGATTTGAATTTAAAAATTCCAATATAAATTATTTTAATTTTTAAGTAAAATGTGGTTCAATAGGATTAAAATAATTTTTGATGAAAAGTAACTTCTAAGTTTTATTATTCGCGATTAAAGGTAATTAGTGTGATTTAAGGTAAAGATGATATTATAATAAAATGAAAATATATTGACACTTGTCCTAAACCGATTGGATGAGTTATGGCCGACCAATACGACGCATGGTTAGATTTTAGGTACCCCATGGAGCCACTAGGGTTTGATAATGACATTTATGCCTTTTATTTAAAGTTAAAATAAAAATGTCACAAACATGATTTGTTTTACTAAAACAATTTTTACATGTGATTATACAAGTCATACTTTTGACTATAAATAGTCATTGGAAATATAAAACTATTTCCTACATCATAGAATTTTTTTTATCATTTTTAGACATTAAATAAATTAAATTCAATATGACATCATGATGATGCAGTGATGACCTCATTATTTAACGATTTAAATAAAATGGAAAGATAATGCAACATATATGACCTACACATGTCAAAAACCTATTGGATGGGTGAATTTCGAACCCTTATCACCTTATACTCGAAACACATCAATGTGGGACCATTAAAATCCAAAACCCATTTGAAAATAAAGTAACAATTTATAATTTTCCAAGAGTGCCCATCCTCTCCTCTTATAAAAGGCCCCCACCTCTACCACCTTACCCACACCACTCAAGCCTTTGGTTCGGAAACTATCTGATCATTTTGTCTCTCCATATCCCTATCCTCATCCTAAAATCCTTAACATAGGCAGGAAGCTCTTCAAGAAACCCTTTTGGATCAAACCAAAGGGAGTTACCCTATTTTGCGGTAACGTCTTCACTTGTGCTCTTTTGTTTTATTTTTCTTCTCCAACCCCCTAAATATTTTTATTCATTTCTTTTGTAACAACTCCAGTATCATCAATGTACTAGGATGTTGTTATAATATGTATTTGAGCTACAATTACACACACCTTCATCTAATGGTAAAAGAACATACTGTTTCTGTGGATGGCGAATTTCTGCCTCACGAAACGATTATTGTTCAACACTCATATAACACCTTCAAAGGTGGCCATTAAGATGTAACTATGTTTATATATGATATATAATATTTTTATTTTTTACTTAAGATTCTGTATTTTTCATTTGTGGTATACCTTTATGGCTTCAATTATGGGTATACGCAATAGCTTCATTTTAGGAAGTGCGGACTACCGCCCCCTCAAAGTGATTTGATTCGTTAATGCCATATGTGGGATGTATAAAGGATGGATTTAAAGTTATTATATATGATGTTATACTGTAATTATAATATAACTTTATATCATTGTTTTTTTCTTTCCATTAAAGTATGAGATAGAAATGAAAGTAGCGTTCATGCGTACGTACGACTTACCGTCTCCAAGAACGGTGCATTCCAATTCTTATCTTCAAATGTAATATACTATTATAAGTACATATAATGGATATATATTATGTATGATACATCTAAAGGATGAATATAATTCTGGAATTAAAAATATACATATCTCTTATTTAGTTTTAATTCCATTAATATGACATAGAAATGAAAGTAGCATTCATGCGTACGTACGGCTTACCATCTCCATGAACGGTGCTTTTCATTTCCTACCTATAAATAATTATGTATTATTATAAATAAATTTATATTCTGGATATATATGATATATATTATATCCAGATATTTAATATCATTATTGAGATAATGGGTATTTGACTACGTGAACA
The DNA here is from genome assembly GCA_963277665.1 of Viscum album. Taxonomy (NCBI): domain Eukaryota; kingdom Viridiplantae; phylum Streptophyta; class Magnoliopsida; order Santalales; family Viscaceae; genus Viscum; species Viscum album. Next base: position 1,648,589,768 of record OY728145.1, read on the forward strand.
ACATTTAAATATAAGAAGTTCACTTTTGACTTAAGTACCAAATAACGACAAAACAACCGTTATTAACTTAAATGATTGCATAATGTTTATAACATGTCAATAATTAATATAATAGGAATACCGAACTTGAAAAAGGTTCTTAAGAAAGTAGAAATTAACTCAAGTTTATTATTCAGGATGTTAAAAAACGATCGAGTCAAGTCGGACCCGAGGTAAGGGATCCTACTCCTCTCTTTCTTTTTAAGTACGCTCTGTTATGTCATTCCTTTTAAAGATCATATTACTTGTTATTGGGATGTTATTTTATATTACTCTTACTGTAATTTTTATGTTCATATGATGAGAGACCATATTCTCTCTCATCAATTCATTTTGGATGTTTTGAGTGGCGCCGTTAGGCTACCGAATTTTCGTAAGAGATCTAACCTCTCTCTTTCTTTTTAAGTGCACTCCTTTATGTCACTTCTTTTAAGAACCTCTTTGTTATGTTGGGGGATGTTATTTTATATTCCTCTTCCTGTAAACAATATTTTAATATGATGATAGACCCTATTTGATCTCATCAATCCATTTTGGAAGTTTTAAGTGGCGCCGTTAGGCTACCGAGTTTTCGTAAGGGTTTTTTCATCTCACTTTTATTCCCATGATATTTATGCTACATTTTCCACAATTTCCTTTGAGTGGTGTATGTACTGCCCATTATTTTACTCATTGTGTAATATAATTTCATTTATGATTATTTACATCATTGTTGTATTGTCCTTTTTTCACGGAGTGTATGTTTCGAAAGATACTCATGTCGGTAAGGGAACCTTTCACCTTCCTATTTTTAAAACACTTCTTTTGTTAGGTCTTTTAATTCACATACTATTATATTGGGATATGTTCTCCTATATCCTTATTTATGTAAATTTTATGTCCAAGTGATGATATCCTCTTTATCTCCCTCATCAACCCTTTTTGTAAAATTTTATGTGACGCTGTTAGGCTGTCAAATTTTACCAAGGGAACTTCTTAACCCAAATTCGATTTCTTTGGGTTCAACATGTAGTTATTGAACATGTCATCCTTTGAATATGTGTGAATAACTTTTGATTTTTTACACTTAACATCCACTTATATTGGGTGGATTTATATTTGTCACACATAATTATGAGATTGATTTATCCTTAATTTAAGGATACCTTCTGTATAATGGATTTCATCTCATTTTACATTTATTTTGAGACTTCATTGTTTTCATGCACCAATTAACTCTTATATGGTGTGTATACTGTCCTTTGACATATTATATCATGAATCCCTTTATTCTAATGATATTATAACGTTCGGATTAAATGTTATTCTGCTATTATTTGTATTCAAAAATCTATTTTAAATGATTTTTGAAAATGGATTGATTAATTCAATATCTTAGAATTACTTATTTTGATTGAAAATGAAATGTTGTTATTGAAATGATTATATTTTCAATATTTTATGTGTAATGATGGTACTTGGGCATTTTACGGGTGGTTACGTGATAAACCATATGACGAGTGGTGCCGTGAATACCAGGACGGGTGGTTACGTTATAACCTCCAATGCATTGGGTATGGAAGTCGGCCGTATGGCTATTCCATTAAGTATATATGGAAGTTGTCCGAATGGATATTCCATTAAGTGATATGTGTGGAAGTTGACCCTATGGTTATTTCACTTAATTATGTTTATGTCCCAAGTTACCTTTATATGTTATGTGATCTTTATATGGGTTTTATGGTAATCTTTTGGTTACAGAAGGGTATGTAATGAACTTTTATTCAGTGAAGAGTTTTTACTACTTCGAAAAGGTGAAAAGTATTACTTTGATAAAGTATACATGGTTTACTTGTTGTTTTGAAAAACTCACAGTTTTCATTTTTCGTGTATCCCTTAGTGAGCTTTTTATGCTCATCCCATGTTTTTGAAATGTTTTTCACAGGACTTAACGTGGAATAGGGTCAAGGATGGGATCAAGGGAAAGTCATGCAACCTAAAACATGGAACTGGACATGTTTCTTTTTAAGACGTTTTATTTTATGGAAACTTATTAAATGTTTCTACTTTGTAATCTTTTGAGATGTAATAGTTATGTCCTAATTCTCTAAAACTCTAACCCTGAAAAGAACCTCAATGTAAATTATTCATTTTATTCAATATAAAGTAAGGTTTAAGGCCGGGGCCTTATAGTTGGTATCAAAGGTCGGTTTAGATAAATTTAGAGGTTAGGGTATTCTTTAAGCATAAGTGACATTACCATAATGGTTAGAATTTCATAAAGAGTATTAGTTTTAGATAAAGTGAATGAGTAAGTATATCTTAGTGTTTATCTTCTTCATTAGTACATGATGTTTTTGTTTATATACTCACACTGACATTTCTCTTTTTAGTGAATGGATGGATCTATCAGGCACCAAAGTGACAACAGGTTTGAAGGAAACTGTGGTGGTTCTCTGATTATGATACAAGATAAAATGGGGGATTCAATGAGGAAACTCGTGGTTATTCTAAACCAATTATCAAGGAGTCATGATTAACCAATTGAACCTTGGTATGATCAATAATGCATCATGTACGAGATGACCAATTGATGTGGAAGTTTAGGTAATAATTATAAAGGTAACCATTAGAGTTTATATGATCCTTACTTTTGAGGTAATTATGGGTTATTATATGTTATGATGGAAAATTAAAAGCATGAGATAAACTTGAGGTTAAAATATGTTATGATCATTTTTGAAGATTTTATCTCGTTTTGAGGAATTTTTTAAAAATTATATAGTTTTAGAAAAAGGACAACATACAGACCGTGTGACAACCCGTCGCATCAGACAAAGCTGTGGGAATCAAACCCACAACCAAAGTGCGACTGATATTTATCGCCTACCACTGGACTATGTGAATTCCCTGGTTAGTTTGACTAATTCGTTTTAGTTAGATGATTTTTGGAATCAATAGTAAGTTTATTTTGGGTTATATATGGAAATGATTAACCTATCATCGAGGATATTTGATTAGGTTAATTACTTTTCAATATGAGACATTAAGAGCAACTGATGTCGTTTGGAAATAAATGTTATGATTTAACTTGGAAGACTATGTGAATAAATCCTTCAAATATTTGGGTTTCAATCTTAGTTTGGTTTACTTTGAAGAATTTTATGGAAATTTTTTTTATCGAATGGTCCTCGTTGAACTTTGGGTTTTGTTGGACAAATTTTGGAGATTAAGAATATATTTTCTTTTTATAAAAGGATATCCTTTTCTGGATTATCTGATCTTGTACTAACCTTTTTGGTTTTGGTTTTGGTTAAAGTCTAAATACATAGAAAGTATATAGTTCTCTTTTCTGGATTAGGTGATTCTCATGAATTTGATTATATAACTCTTAATGTGAACAAGTCTTCCTAAAAACTCGTCTTTTAGAGAAAATATAAGTTTGATTAAGGAATCTAGTAAAAGTTGAAAGTCTACATGACAAGTAAGTATGTTTTATTATGATTTAGTTAAGCTAAAAAAATAAATTCCTCAATGAAGAGTATCTTAAAACAAAAATGGTGTCTATTAACTTTTCCTACTGGGGAATCGAATACCGTTTAACCCATCACAAGTTTGTGATTTTCTTGTGGTTAACTTTCTCCTAGACATGTTTACCATCACTCTCAATCATAACATGACCCTTCGTTATCTCCTCAATATCCATATTTTCATACTTGGAATCCTTGTATGGGTTATCTCGGGTGACATTTTTACTTCTCTCCCATTCTTTTAAAGTGATTGTTTTACTGACCCTTGTTCTGATGTGGTAATTTCAAGGATGTTTCCGAGCAAAATTTTAAAATTGCGAGGACGCAATTCCCAAAAGGGGGGAAGGATGTAACACCCCAGGTAAGTAAAGAATATGACAATTTAAATTTATCCATATTTGTGAATAAAATATTAATATGACTTTAAAGGGTACTCTATGCTCGATGGCGTACCCAACACGCAACAACGAGTTTCTTGGAAATCTTACGTTGCACTCTAATAATAAAGTAATATTATTTTAAATGGTAGTTAATGCCTAGCCGTTGTAATGGTGTGAATGAACAGAACTAACTACAAAATGATTATATATATTTGTCAAATATTTTTACTCTTTACAATAAATGATAGAGGATTAAAAATGCGAATGAATCCAATTATAAGCGTAGAAAGTCTAATATTCTTTAAAAGGTCGATTAACCGCCTTTTGATGGCGAACCTCTTTTAAATAAACATTTTGACAATTTTATGTGTTATTTTTGACAAAATAAAATTCTTATTTAGAATCAGGACATCAAAATTTACTTTTTTTAAATTTTTGGTATTTTTCCGAAAAAGATCAATTTTTAATGAATAGTGAAAACTGTTGTATTTTAATTCAAAACCTCTTTTTAATCTAACTTATTTATATGATTAGATTATCTTTTTAATTGATTTTAAAGTGTAAATGGTATATATTTTTTCCATTTAATCCAATGGTGGTCATTGTAATTAATATCACTTTAAGATTGGTCATAAACGAGTGTCAATCTTTTGAAAGATATTGTTTCATAAAAACACGCTATTTGTTTTAACAGCGGGATTTAATTATAAAATTAATTAATGAAACTTCTATGTTGTAAATTTGGTAAAATAGAAATCATTTTTTAATTCGGAATATCAAATATACCTTAGGGTGAATTTTTGGCATTTTTCTGAAAAACATCAATTTTTGATGAATAGTGAAACCACAAAGTGGGGGTTACAAAATTTGATTTTTCTTTTAAAAGGGATTTTACGACTTCTCTGATTTGAACTTAAAAAATCCAATTTAAATGATTTTAATTTTTAAGTAAAATGTGGTTCAATAGGATGAAAATAATTTTTGATGAAAATTAACTTTTAAGTTTTATTAATCGCGATTAATGGTAATTAGTGTGATTTAAGGTAAAGATGATATTATAATAAAATGAAAATATATTGAAACATGTCCTAAACCTATTTTATGAGTTATGGCTGACCAATACAAACCATGGGTCGATTTTTGGTACCCCATGGAGCCACTAGGGTTTGATAATGACATTTATGCCTTTTATTTAAAGTTAAAATAAAAATGTCACAAACATGATTTGTTTTACTAAATTAATTTTTACATGTGGTTATACAAGTCAGAATTTTGACTATAAATAGTAATTGAAAAGATAAAAACATTTCCTACATCATAGTATTTTTTTAATAGTTTTTAGATTTTAAATAAATTAAAATTCTTTATGACATCATGATGATGCAGCAATGACCTCATTATTTAACGACTTAAATAAAATGGAAAGATAATGCAAAATCTAGGACCTACACATGTAAAAAACCTATTGGATGGGAAGATATAGAACCCTTATCACCTTAAATTCTAAACACCTCAATGTGGGACCTTTAAAATCCGAAAAAATTTGAAAATAAAGTAACATTTTATACTTTTCCAAGAGTGCCCCTCCTCTCCTCTTATAAAAGGCCCCCACCTCTACAACTTTACCCAAACCTCTCAAACCTTTGGTTCGTCCAATATCTGATCATTTTGTCTCTCCACATCCCTCTCCTCATCTTAGAAGCCTTAACTTAGGCAGGAAGCTCTTCAAGAAACCATTTTGGTTCAAACCAATGGGAGTTACCCTATTTTAAGGTAACGTCATCACTTGTGCTCTTTTGTTTTATTTTGCTTCTCCAACCCCCTAAAATCTTTTTATTAATTTATTTTGTAACAACTCCAGTATATTCAATGTACTAGGATGTTGTTATAATATGTATTCGAGATACACTTTCACACACCTTAATCTAATGGTTAAAGAACATACTGTTTCTGTGGATGGCGAATTTCTGCCTCACGAAACGATGATTGTTCAACACTCATATAACACCTTCAATGGTGGACATTAAGATGTCACTATGTTTATATATGATATATAATATTTTTAATTTTTACTTAAGATTCTGTATTTTCCATTTGCTGAATACCTTTATGGCTTCCATTATGGGTATACGCGATATCTTCATTTTAGGAAGTGCAGACTACAGCCCCCTCAAAGTGATTTGATTCGTTAATGCAATATGTGGGATGTATAAAGGATGGATTTAAAGTTATTAAATATGATGTTATAATATAATTATAATATAAGTTTATATCATTATTGTTTTCTTTCCATTAAAGTATGAGATATAAATGAAAGTAGCGTTCATGCGTACGTACGGCTTACCATCTCCATGAACGGTGCATTTCATTTCTTATCCTCAAATGTAATATACTATTATAAGTACATATAATGGATATATATGATGTATGATACATATAATGGATGAATATAATTCTGGAATTAAAAATATATATATCTCTTATTTAGTTTTAATTCTATTAATATGATATAGAAATGAAAGTAGCGTTCATGCGTACGTACGACTTACCGTCTCCATGAACGGTGCATTTCAATTCTTACCTCTAAATAATTATGTGATATTATAAATTCATGTATATGCTAGATATATATTATATATATGATATCCAAATATTGAATATCATTATTGAGATAATGGATATTTGACTACGTGAACAACTTGTAAATATAAGAAGTTCACTTTTGACTTAAGTACCAAATAACGACAAAACAACCGTTATTAATGTAAATGATTACATAATGTTTATAACATGTCAATAATTTATATAAAATGAAGAAAAAACTTGAAAAAGGTTCTTAAGAAAGTATAAATTAACTCAAGTTTATTATTCAGGACATTAAAGAACGATCGAGTCAAGTCGGACCCGAGGTAAGGGATCCTACTCCTCTCTTTCTTTTTAAGTACGCTCTTTTATGCCATTCCTTTTAAAGATCATCTTCCTTGTTATTGGGATGTTATTTTATATTAATTTTACTGTAATTTTTATGTTCACATGATTATAGACCCTATTCTCTCTCATCAATCCATTTTGGATGTTTTGAGTGGCACCGTTAGGCTGCCGAATTTTCGTATGAGATCTAACCTCTCTCTTTCTTTTTAAGTACTCTCCTTTATGTCACTTCTTTTAAGAACATCTTTGTTATGTTGGGGGATGTTCATTTATATTCCTTTTCCTGTAAACAATATGCTAATATGACGAGAGACCCTATTTTATCTCATCAATCCATTTTGGATGTTTTAAGTGGCACCGTTAGGCTGCCGAGGTTTCGTAAGGGATTTTTCATCTCACTTTTATTCCCGTGAGATTTATGCTACATTTTCCACAATTTCCTTTGAGTGGTGTATGAACTTACCATTATTTTACTCATTGTGTAATATACTTTCATTTATTAGTATTTACATCAATGTTTTATTGTCCTTCTTTCATGGGGTGTATGTTTCGAAAGATACCCATGTCGGTAAGGGAACCTTTCACCCTCCTCTTTTTAAAAGACTTATTTTGTTATGTCTTTTAATTCACATACTATTATGTTGGGATATGTTCTTATATATCCTTATTTATGTAAATTTTATATCCAAGTGATGATATCCCCTTTATCTCTCTCATCAACCCTTTTTGTAAAATATTATGTGACGCCCTTAGGCTGTCGAATTTTACCAAGGGAACTTCTTAACCCAGTTTCGATTTATTTGGATTCAACATGTAGTTATTGAATATGTCATCCTTTGAATATGTGTGAATAACCTTTGATTGTTTTACACTTAATATCCACTTATATTTTGTGTATTTATATTTGTCACACATAATTATGAGATTGATTTATCCTTAATTTAAGGATACCATCTTTATAATGGATTTCATCTCATTTTATATTTCTTTTGAGACTTCATTGTTGACATGCACCAATTCACTCTTATAAGGTATGTATACAGTCCTTTGACATATTATATCATGAATCCCTTTATTCTCATGATATTATAAAGTTCGGATTAAATGTTATTCTGCTATTATTTGTATTCAAAAATCTATTTTATATGATTTTTGAAAATGGATTGATTAATTCAATGTCTTGTAATTACTTATTTTTATTGAAAATGAAATTTTGTTATTTAAATGTTTATATTTTCAATATTTTTTGTGTAATGATGGTACTTGGACATTTAATGGGTGGTTACATGATAAACCATATGACGGGTGGTGCCGTGAATACCAGGACGGGTGGTTACGTTATAACCTCCAATGCATTGGGTATGTAAGTCGGCCATGTGGCTATTCCATTAAGTATATATGGAAGTTGGCCGAATGGATATTCCATTAAGTGATATGTGTGTAAGTCGACCTTATGGTTATTCCACTTAAGTATGTTTTTGTCCCAAAGTACCTTTATATGTTATGTGATCTTTGTATGGGTTTTATGGTAATCTTTTGGTTATAGAAGGGTAAGTAATGAACTTTTATTCAGTGAAGAGTTTTTACTACTTCGAAAAGGTGAAAAGTATTACTTTGATAAAGTATACATGGTTTACATGTTGTTTTGAAAAACTGACAGTTTTCATTCTTTTTGTATCCCTTACTGAACTTTTTATGCTCATCCCAAGTTTTTGAAATGTTTTTCATAGGACTTAACATGGAATAGGGTCAAGGATGGGATCAAGGGAAAGTCATGGAACCTAAAACATGGAACTGGACATGTTTCTTTTTAAGAGTTTTTATTTTATGGAAAAATAGTAAAAGTTTCTACTTTGTAATCTTTTGAGATGTTATAGTTATGTCCTAATTCTCTAAATCTCTAAACCTGAAAAGATTCTCAATGTGAATTATTCATTTAATTCAATATTAATTAAGGTTTAAGGCCATGTCCTCATAAATTTAACCACATTTAATTGCTATATCTCAGAGCCACCAATCCTTGGTTTATCATATAACAACACTTATAATTTCCATGTAATATTATAGGATCATAACTCATAAAATATTACAATTTTCATCATTTCACAGATAAAATTACATTTGTAAACATAATAAATCAATGAATGATATAAAATCATCAATTATTTTCAAAAAATGATTAAATAAAACTTAAAAAATGGAATTAGGTATTTATTATTATTTTGGAAACATTATATCTTATAGAGGAATCCAAATACGAAAAACTGTTTTGGTATCCGAGAAACTGATGTCAACATATACGTTAAAAAGATAACTCCTTTTATGATTGGTCAACGCATTGTTTATAAAATTTGTAATAATATGTTTTTGGAATCATTGGAATGAAATTAAAATTTTAAATAAAATTAAAAATAAAATCATTTTATATCCATATAATAAATATGTGAAAATATATAATGAATGTTGACTTTGAGAATATGATTTGAAAAAGAATCATTAATCATTAAAATCATCACATACCCCATTGAAATTTATATTTATTTTCCACACGAACAATTAAAAAACCCTAAATAACATGATTATGAACTAAATATGGATATTAAATGTCAATGGGGATGTATATTCGTATTTAAAAATATTAAAGGTTCATATCATTATGAAACACCCCAGTGAATGAAGATTGAGATGAAATAACTTACCTTGAGTTTGATTCATCCCATACATTCTTCGTCATCCATAATAATAAACATAGGTTAATAATTTATATTGATACCAAATTTTTTAATTATTATTATTTCTTTTATGTTAATTATTATAATTTTATATCAAATTAATAATTAATTAAGCCCATGTTGGATGTTTTAATCATATATGATATAATAGTTTGAAATGAATTTAGATTGATGTCAATAGTCAAAGTGGTCATCAGTATATATTCTCTATAATAATATTCACAAAATAATTGTAAATTATATAAATAAAATGTTCTTTTAAATCAATATATTTATTTATGGTTATGAAAAATTAATTGTGTTATAATCATGAAGACGATTGGTCATACGTACGCACAACAAACATTTTAATTTTTACATGATCATTATGGAAAGATGGAAATTAAAATTTTATATTTATAGAATGACGATATTATAATTAATATCATATTATACCTTTAAATATAATTATATATATATATATATTAACCTTGTGATGTGGTGAATAAAAAGGAATCACATCACTTTGTGGAGGTGATAGTTCACACATACACAATAACAACGTGATCATTTTTATGTACATGGAAAGGAAATGACAGAAAATATATATTATTCTTTCATAATTATAAATTTTTAACTTATATCATACATAAACATTTATTCTATCATTATAACTAGTCTTGAGATATAGTGATGGAAAATGAATTATATTGGTTCGTGAGGCTTTAGTTTGTGGTACAAACTAATGATAATTACTTTCCCACATGATGGGTGAACATATGGTGATTATATAAAAATAATAAAATCTCATTATATTCATGATAATGGATTTATTATTTAATCATGGCTAATGATGATTTGATGGAAGTGTAAGATGAAAAAAATAGAAATACATACTAAAAATGATATCTTTTCCTTGGATGATCACCTTTGATTAACGCCCTAACACCTCTAAGATTTATGTTATATATATAATAATATTTATTGAATGTGGAGAATTATTCTAGGACAGTTTTTGGGTATATATTTTCCAAAAAATATTTTTTAGGTTTGATTAAAATAGAAGAATGGGCGCACCTTTATAAGATATGGGAGATCCACTGTTGAAAATATTCAAAATATTAAATTAATATAAATTAATTTTATAATAAAAATGTATAAATACATATTAATTTATAATATATAATTTTTTTCACAATACATTCATCGAATAAAAATTAGATAAGTTTTGATTATTTTTTTATTCATTTCCTTTTAGCATAATAAGGATTCAAAAAAAATTAATCATATAATGATTCAACTAATTTACAGTTTGAACGATAAAAGTACCAAAGACCAATAAATTATAAAATAGTTAAAATTTATTAGAGTATAGCAATCATTTTCCCATAATTTAGAATGTTTTAAATTTTTTATCTTTTAATAAAATATTATTTATTTTAAAAATATCAATAATGCCAATATTTATAGAATTAATCATTTTATTTTATCAAATATCATTAAAATGATTTATACGATCCAAATATATTAAATCATCACTAAAATGTAAACATAACCACTAAAATTTGTGTATGAGATTACTTATATCATATTATGTTTATCTTAATATTTTTAATACCATTTATTGAATTCTTCTTTTAATTAAACAATTATTGCATCATCATTGTCCTTCCATTTATGGTAATAATTTTATCTATAAAACTTATTAATAAATAAAGAAAATGTAGATATAATGTTTATAATAATTAATACTATTTATGGTTGAATATATCTCTTATATAAACCCATATTAAAAATATATTACATTTTTATAACAAAAGTGTGACAAACATGATTTCTCTTTAGAATATAATATTGTCAACTTCTTACTCTCATCAATGTACCTCCAATATGTCATAATTTTATCTTAAGGATGTATTCATTCTTAAACCACTAATCCAATGATATTATTACATGTTTTATGGTAATTGTATAATATTTATAATATTGTTTTTACATTTAATTAACTGATTTACCCTTAAATGTGGTAAAACAATTTCTTTGTTTACTATTCATATTACCCAAAAATAAAAAGAAAATAATTAATAAATTAATAACTTATGATTATAAATATTGAATCATTTTTTAAAAATTCAATATACATAAATTTTATAAATTAATTAAAAACTAATGTCAATGATGGAATGAGAAAGTGTGGTTTTAAATTAAAAACCTTCTAAATTTCAAAATGTTTTTATATCCAATTTAAGTGATAAATTGACTCCAATGAAATATATAGGAATAAATAAAAATGATTTATTTATAATTTAAAACTATTAAAAAAATCTGATAATAATATTAATAAATTTTATGAAATAATAGTTTTAAATTTAAATGCATTATTTTTTTTCATTATTCATCAAAAAAATAAAGTTACCATAAAAATAACAAAATATCAACCAAAGATAATTTTGACACTCTAATTTAGTGGAATATGTATTTTTTTCGAATAAAACTTATTAATGTGTAAAAAACTAGATTTAAAACAAATGTTCCATCAAAAGGCAAAAAAACATTTAAAAAAACTTCTTTTAGGCGTAAAATTGAATTTGTTCAAATATCATGTCTATAAAACAAAAAATATGAATTTTAAATATTAGATTTTGTATATTAGAAATATATTTCAGAAAAATAATCCAAATTTGTGATTTAATTATTTATTGGTATAAAACACACTTGTACACATTTTTATAATTTTTTAGAAAAAACTTATCAATTTATTTTAAAGATGGGTTATCATTTAAAATTAACTATACACTAATGAATTCATTATATATACCCAATTAAACCATATATTAATAAAATTGGTGATCCTTTTAATTCCCACCATTCTAATGGTTATTTGATAACTACCATATTAAATAATAATATTTTTTAATAGGTTTTAGCTCGATGTGGTGTAAGATGTACGCTATCAAACACAATGCTTCATTTTAAATTCATAGGATAATAATTGTCTATATTAAATAGCTTAAATAAAATTAAATATGAGGTCATACCAAATCAACCTATCAATAATATTTTCAGCAATTCTAGATTGATAAAGGATAGAACAATCATAGTCCAAGAGAAGATATATCTATCTCATTTGTCTCATGTTTAGTTACATTTATATAAATATAAAGTTCATAATCCTAGAATTGGTGTATATATCATAATTCTCCCAATGAATATAGTTTCTCCATATATTTAATGTAATTTTAACTATTTCTAAAAGTATTTCATTGTTAATATAATTTTTTAAGAAGATTTTATAGTCGATATGAATAGGTAGTCACCTAACTATTTATATGAGTGTTAATTAAAACCCTTTAATTGATCCATTAATATAGATGGAAAATATTTCTCCATTAGGTTGTAAATGTATCATCGGATAACTATAAAACCTCCTCATTATAAATTGGAAACATTCTTTATACTCTTTTTTATAGATAAACATAAACCACTTTTTATTTTACGTGTATAGTGGATTTGAATTTCATAAATGTTTCTTCATTATCCTTATATAGTATCATTAAAGACCAATGAAACAATGAATTTTAGTCATTGTTATTTTTCTTAACAATGTCTCAACAACCTTTTTTTTAAATTAGATCAACTGTGATTCCTCCACGAGTCAAAATTTCCCCTAAGAATTCAACTATTGTAACCCTAACTCATATTTCTTAAATTAAAGAAAAATCTTTTATTTATTATGTTTTTTTAGTATGACCTTTATATAATCATTATTATACTCAAAATTATTGAAATATATTATAATTCTTAAATAGATCCAAACAAAAATTTATCATTGTAGTCCCTAAATACATTACTCATGAAAACCATAAATATACAAAGATCACTAGTCATTCCAATAGGAATAATAGAAAACATGTGATGTAAATATCTTGTTAAGAATTTATCTATTGGGATATCAATGTTATATTCCCCCATCTAATGTTATATTGATTCGAGGTCAGTCATGGAGAATAATTAGACCTCGTTTAGATGGAGGAACCAATACTCAATCCCTAAAAGGGTATTTAGTATACACTATTCTAATAATAATTCTCTATAATTAATGAATAATTGAATTAATCCATCGTTCTTCTTCACAAAGAGAATAGGTTACACATATAGAGACACTTATAGTTGAATAAAATTCCCCTCCAATATATTTTTCAGTTTATTCATCAAATCCTCTAACTCCAAATAAGTCATTCTATATGGGATTATTGATATTTTCATGGATAATGGTATAAGTTTAATAGATATATGTGACACTATTTATAGGGGTGGTCTAAATAACTATTTTGTAAATACATAAATTTATTCCAAAAGAATGTCTATATTATTTTTGTTATATGTTCATCTCTTTGAGGAATGATAATTTCCATAAAGAATGAAATACAAGGTTGTTCTTAAAAATAATCATTCTTGAAAATATCACCTTTAAAGATAATTTCATGGTTTTCCTTTATGTAAAATGAAAATTCCATACATATCTAGTTGATCATATATTCAGTAATTTATAGACAATCTATCCTAGTGTTTTTCATAATTCCTCCAATGGAATTAACACCTTGTTTACAAAGAGAATGTACTCACAATAGTTAATTTTGATTCCCAATATATCTTTACATATTCAATTAATATTCTTTGAGTATTAACTAAAAACTATACATTAGTAAATTTTGGTTTTACCTTGATATTCTTTTCAAGAATGAATGAAACTAATGAATTCATATAATCACAATCAAACAATATACTTTTGAGAATTAATTTTATATTGAGTTTACTAAAGAAACATAATTTTGAAACATGACCACATCCATCATGATTTCTAAAAAAACTCTCCCCATTTACCTTCATAGGGTTGATAGAGGTTTTAGACATTATCATATAATTTTGACATTTATTAGAGAAAATTTATATTGACCCACACATAACGTATAATACTGAAAGTCGTACATGAAACATCTTCACATTATCCCTGAATACAAATATAGTGGCATTAAATATCCGTAATAGATTTTTATTTAAGGTCATATCATACAAAAATAACAAATTCCATTTTAATTCATAAGATTCCATGAATTATTCTTCATATACTTATTTTTTCACGAGTAGTTATTGTTTCTTTCATTATCCTTCATGATTGAAATTGATTATGATATTTGGATTTTGAAACCTCTTCTTTTAGTTCATCCTAGAAGACTACTATTCATATTAAAGCATCATTTTCAAAATTAGTGTCACGACCCGTCCTCGGGGCCCATGTCGTGAGTACCCAAAGCCCGCCTTCCATTGGCCAGGGGCTGGTAACAAGCACCAAAGGTGTAAATCCCTAAGCTGGGAAGAAATTGCTTTTATATAAGGAAACAAACATAACAGAGTACACAAAAAGTAGTAATCACTAAGTAAAACTGAATACAAAACAGTGTGCTGGAAGGTAAATGGGCTAGTATACAAACCCAACTGAATAACAAGTACACGTAAAAAGGGAAAACTAACTAAAAGTAAAGAGTTGATCCTGGATCGTCCTCTGGGGATTTCTACATGTAGGGTAGGTACATGTGGCCACCTCAGCACTCACATCCGTCAGTCTGCTCCGTGTGCCAACTCGTCTCAAGGTCCACCTCCGGGTACCGTCTAGTCATAACGCTCTCATCCTCCGTCAGCACTGTCCGTCGTTTGTATCCAACACAACGATGTGTGGTCATATCCCATGAAGGGGTGAGTATAACGATACTCAGTAGGGACCTCGAGACCTACATTGTCTTACAATATCCACTGAGGATAAACAAATAATAAAGATACAATCACGAAATATCAACTAACCCTACTTCGGTATATTCCCATACATATACCTATGTTACCAATCTCAGTCCGACTCTGACTCATGAGCCCAAACAAAACCTAGTCCACCCAGGATGTAAATTCAATCACCATGATGATAATTGTTGAAATCCACGACTCATCTCACACAGGTATACAATTCATGAAGAGAGGTAGAGATGATTGGATGTAGCCTCTGAATCATCTTCTCTATCAAGCCTATGTAGGATCCTAGAACAATATCAGCGCTGTCGAACCCACGTAGGATCCTGGTAAAGAAGTCGTCATTGTCGAACCCATATAGGATTTTAGTACAGTAGCTGTAACACCCCGAGATTTTATGAAAAATATTCTTTTAATTTCATTAATTTCTTGTGTTGTATGCTACACCAAGATTACCTTGCTCTATACGCAATACCGTATTAGTTTGCAGTATACGCAACACTATTCTTGGATCGTGCTACACACAATTTTGATAATAGTTATTATACGCAACATTGAGTATATATATATATATATATTCAATATATAAATGAAATATGGTTGGATTCTGTTATACGAAACAACGAAGGATTCTTTCACGATACACAACCCTGACTTGGATTGCATTACACGCAATCACGACCTTCCTCGATAGCGTGTGTTGTACGCAATATCGGGTTTTACTAAACAATGATATATTATTATAATATTATTATAAACTAGACGTTATGAATAGTATTAACTAAATTTATATTTTTATAACATTATTACTCATCTTAGACATTTTCTAGAACATGGTATAAGAACAAAATAAATTTCTTGGGTAAAATAAGTATTATTAAAAAAATGCAGTTTTACCACCTTTTGATGGCACAACCACATTAAATCTAGTTTTTGACATGTTTATAAGTTCAATTTGACAAAATAAAATTCTTCTTTCGAATCAAGAAATAAAAATTTACTTTGGAATTTTTTTCATATTATTCTGGTAACTTTCATATTTTAATGAATAGTAAAAACACGCTATATTTTAATTAAAAACAACTTTTTTCATCGCAATACTTTATATGGTAAAATTATATTATTTAATGGTTTTAAAGTATAAATAGAATATATTTTTACCATTTAATATAATGTAGGTCCTTAGAATTGATTTGACATTAAATTTGTAGGTTAAATCAATTCAATATTTTGCAATGTTTTAAAGAAAAAACCATTTTCTATCGACAACGAGATTAATTTTAATTTAATTTATGAAAATTTTGTATTGAATTTGTAAAAATGGATTCCATATTTGGAATCAGTGGGTCCAAATTATGTTAATAAGCTATTTTTTATTTTTGGGAATTATGAATAGTAACTACGGTAAATTTTATTTACCATAGTTGAAGGTAAATCGGGTAATTAAGGGTAAATATAATATTATAAAATTACCTTAAACATGCCCAAATTCTATTGTATGGATAAAAGTAGACGCATATAACCTAATGGTAGGATTATATTTATTTTATGGACTTTTGACAATGAAAATAATTTAATAATTTTTAAAACCAAAGAAAGTGACAACATATCACTCTCTTAAATCTTATAAGTATAATAATTTTAATTTAGTGATAAAAATCATAATACTTCGAACATGAATAGTCTCCAGAAATTTAATAAAATTATCTACATTAACATAATTTATTTATAATTTTTAAGAATTAAACAATTGTCATTAATGGTGATTCATTAATGATACAGAAATTATTTATTAAGTGAAAAATAAGTAATATAGTTTTTATTGAAATAATAATACCATTTAAATGCCCAAACACCTGAACAGAACATATTGGTAGTGTATATATACACCTTAATCATCCAATTACCAAATATATAACCGTTTGGAGCCTTATAAAATTTATTGTGACACTTATATTATTTTATTTTAAATGATTCCAATGTTGTCACCTTCAGAATTTAATAAATATAACAATTTAAATATTGTTATTTTAAGATGATAAATTGGAGTAAAAGTATTTTTGTGAATTTTAATAGATTTATCTTTATCATAGGATTTTATTTTTAATTTTTATGCAACAAATCAGTATATTAAATAATTATAGAAAAATGTTGTAGTAATTATTTTATTAAGAGATAAACCAAATAAATGGTTTTAAAAATAATAAAATAAATATTATATGAACTATTTAATGTGATCCAATAATTTTATATACACATATTACATTTTATGAATATATTAAATCTTTTAGTTCGAACATATCTTCTGTATATATTTTATTTAAATTCAAATAAATGAATAGTGTCAAAATTGACACTATTGTTATTTTATAAACATAACATATTATAAAATTGTTTAAAAATCACAAAAATATTTAAAAATTATAAATTTAAATTTATATGGTCTATAATGTTATAAAGTAACAAATTATGGAAAATTCACAACAAATAAGTAATTATTTGTTATAATTTAAAATTTAGAATTTTACTACCACAAATAAACTTAAATAGATTAAATAAGGATAAATCAAAATGATAAGGATTAAAATAAGATCCAAACATGTCTAAATTTGATTGGTTGATGAGATTAAAATAAAATATCATCTAATCTTTGAATATGAGTTATTTTTTTTAGGTTTTTAAGTGGGTTTAGATTTTTTATAAATTAATATTTCTAAGAATTCAAAAGGTGCCCCTCTCCTCCCTTATAAAAGGGAACCTCCTCCCTCTCTTCCACACACCACTTTGAGCCTTAAATCTCGGAAAAACCCTGCCCAATTCTTTTCTAAACTTCCCTAGAAACATCCTAGAGGTTCGGGTCTTCTTAAAGGACCAATTTTAGTGCCTTAAGAGGATGTCTCAAAGAGGCGCTTCAAAGAAGACGTAATGTTCGTTACCGATTATTTCAACTTTATTTCTTCTTCTACTTCTTCTTCTTTAGTTGTTTCATTATGAAGTAATAACATCAGTGTCACTCATATAATTATATGTTATTATAAGTATTAAACAACCCTATTTCACCATCTATCCATCCTACGGAAAACGAAATCACCGTGCATGCGTACGTACGGAATACCATCTCCACGCCGTGGTGTAATCTATTTTCCACCATCACCTTACTTCGATGGGTATAATGGTGTAAATAATGACTATATATGATTATTGTAAAGTGATATTGATTCTGAAATAGTATACATATACTCCAATACAATTCCACGATCACGTGAATGATATCATCACTCGTGCGTACGTACGGACTACCGTCTCGAAGAACGCGATCAGATTCATTTTCCATGATTAACCATTCAAGAATGATTATAAAGTATATATAATGAATAATAATGAAATATATGGAATAATAATGCTACTGGATTTATGTATATATATATGTATGTCATCTTTTTAATTTCATTCAACTCAATAAGGAAACGAAAACCACATTCATGCGTATGTACGACCTACCGTCTCCATGAACGGTGTATTTCTTTCCATTTATTGATCTATTATATATATGTATATTCTGAATATATATATTATATATAAATAATTTTTTAAATTCTTAAATTAATTAATAATGATCTAAGTAACCATATAAATAATTACAAGTCAAAACACGGACGGCAAATTAAACGATTTTAACCAAAACACTCTTTAACATGGAATTTAAAAAAGAACGGGTAATATAAAGTCATAAGTGAACCATATATGATATAATAACAATGAATACGATTATGTAATAAGTCAATAAAATTATTTAAATCATTATATAGGAGGTTCGGACACTTACGAAGCAAATCCGACCTATGGTACGGGATAACTTTTCCAATCTCGTTCTTATCCGAGATTGTTTATTCGTAAGTATTTACTGGGGTTATTGTTCTCATCCATGTCCATCTTTCCTAAAAATGGTTTCATGTATTTTTAATTTCCTTTTTACCCTTTTTTGACTTTTACTACATGGTATGTATGAAATATTTCTTTTATGAGGTACTTTTTGACTTTTCGGGCTAAAGTACGAGAAGAATGTTTTTTTAACTTATACGGCACGAACAGATTTTTATAGTTTTATAAAGAATTATTTTTATGAAGCTTACTCCAAAATATTTCATGACTATTTCCAACAAAATCTCTTTTTTCAAAATTTCATGACGTTATGTGAAAAGAAATTGATTTTGAAGAAGAAAGGATATTTTCCTCAAGAATTCATTTCAAGTGTTTTATCAAAACAATTTTTCATCTAAGATGACATTATTTCATATGTGTATGTTTAAAGTATCATGTCTCTATGATTTACATGGTTTCACTTTTCTTATTATGAAATTATATCCATTTCTTTTATATGGATTATGTGATAATGGGATGATGTTTATGAAACCCTTTTTATTTATTGGGTTATTATGAAAGATGTATGTTTATTTTGGGGCACAATTAAGAATGATTTCATTATGAGATGGGTGGGACCTATATCTCCATCCAATTCATTGGGTAAAGATTTTATATCTCATGAGCTAGACATGGCTAGAACGTTAAGTTAAACTGGTTTAGTAATACAGGACTGGAACGAGGAGTGAGCTCGATTCAGAAAGAGACTTTGTCCACTAAGATGGTCTTGGAAGCAATGCCTTGGCTACTATGGAAATAATATCATGTGCTTAATGGTCTCCACAATTACATGTTTTATTCCCTTGCTATTTTATCATTCATAATGTTTATTTATTATCTATGCCTTACGTACTTCCATGTTTTATGTCATTGCTCAAGATTTTGATGTTTAAACATTATGGTCATGTTTTTAAGTTCAAATGTATATGGTATGTTTTATTTTATCCATGCTTACCCTTAATGAGCATTTGAGCTCACCCTTTTTATGTTTTCTTTTCCACAGGATATAAAGAAAGGTTTTAGGTAAGAAAAAAGTGGAAGATCATTATGGGAGATGTTGAAGATCATTCACCACGATTAGAAGATTACGTTCCATGTTTCCAAAGACACTAAACTATTACGGTCCTTGTGTGTCTGTTTTTGTGATGTATTAAGTATTCCTCTAAAGTAATGTAATGTCCATGTATGTCATGTTTTGGGTCTCTATAGTTGGTATCAGAGGAAAGGTTTAGTCAACCTTTGGAAACTAGGATGCAAAAATGTTAGTGAGATCCCTAGAGAGATTTCTAAGGTATGTCTAGAGATGTCCCTAAGGATAAGTATACGTATTGGATATAGTCCTAGAACTATGGTAACGATCATAGAATTTAACCTAAGATTTTAGATATTGAGTATACTCCCCCTTTACTATGTTTTTTTCCCTAGTATGATTTTTGCCTCTCACACTATTCTTTTTGGGTTTTAGAAAATTGCTGGAAATAGGAAGATTCACGATAATAGAGGATATGATAGACATGGGAATGATTTTCTTCATAAGAAACCAAATGAAATGGGATATGGAAGTCCAAACATCGTTATTATTCCTAATCAACAATCTCATAATATGATCAATAATCTCAACTTTGGTATGTTTCCCGACTCAGATAATAAGAGAAAGATGGAGTTTCATGATGATCATAGAGGAAAGAAAGTTCAATTTCCCTCATTTAAATCAAGTGGGAAGAGGCATCAGAGAGATTGTTTGAAAGGAACTGGAAAATGCATTGGGTGTGGAAAAGAAGGACACAAAGCCAGTAAGTGAAAAGGAAAAGGTTCAGTTAACACCATGGACAAGGATAATGGTATTTCTATGGCATCAACAATGATTAGATGTTTTAAATGTGGAACGTACGGGAATTATGCAAACCAATGCCCTAATGGAAAATCTCATGAAGAGAATCAGCATGGTCATATGGGTAGTATTTATGTGGATAATGATGAGGAGACTACAAATGATATATGAGCTGAAAGAAGTGTCGAAGCTCATTCAGTTGTTTTAGAAGGTAGTGGAATGATTGTATGTTTATCGAGAGTTATGTTGTATAGTTAATGGTACTATGGAATAAATAATCATCTAAGGATTGTTACACTATTGTTTTTCCAAAAAGTATTTGAAAGTATATGTTGAATGGTACCAGTAACCATGGAAGTTTATTTAGATATTTTTGTAAAGTAGGTGATATGCACATAATGAAGGAATAAGAAGATAATGATATTTTTGATTGTATTCATGAGCTCATGATTGATATAAGGACTAAGTGATATCATGGGTTGAGTATATAGAATTTTGAGTATTTTGGTATGTGGAAAGTGTTAACTTTTAACTATATTCATGTTTTCACTAAGGTTCAATGTGTATTCATTTTTCAAGAGAATACATGATTAAGGCCTTTGAATGTTTGGAATGTGACCAACAAGACATATATTATGATATATGGGGATCAACGATGTTATTAAATCTCTGGTAATCATTTTCACTATATTATGAGAGTGGACTGCAATATTATGGATAAGCCTAAAGATTGGAATGGATTATGTTGGACATAAGTTAGTATTGTTTAAGGATAAAAGTTTTTTCTATATTATTGATGGGATGTTATAGTAATATAGTTTTAGAAAATGGACAACCTACAGGACGAGCGACAGACCATCGCGTCAGACAAGGCTATGGGAATTGAACCCACAACCGAAGTGCGACTGGCCTTTATCGCCTACCACTGGCCTACAGGAATCCCCTGGTTAGTAGAAACTAGTTTTATATTATTAAGCGGTATGATATATGTAGTATAAGGTCATTTTTGCAACCATATACGATTAATCTAACCATAAGATGAACTTATAACTTTTTCTAACCTTTTTTTTGAAAGAGATGGAATGACCCATCATTCTATCACATGATCTGCTAACACATCACGAATAACAAATTCAACTTCATTTCTTTAAGGGATGAAGTGGAAATTTTTCAATTCACGAACAACAGTGAGATTGTACCAAAATCATGTAAGTATTTATTTTAATTCATCAACTTTAGGGAAATGATCTTGAAAACCAAATTTTTTTTCCTAGTTCTCTTATATCCGATTAATCAGATGGTACCTTAGATCATCACAAATCTATAGCTTTGTGATTGTTGTCTTTTTCATATCCCTGTTCTCTACCACTCTCTATCAGAACTTGATGGTTAGATTTTTCTTCTATATCCATATTTTCACATATGTTCTCCTACATTGAAACCCAGTGATGAGTTAATTTGGGTAACCGTTACATTTCATACTTTAGTTTTTAAGGCCATGTTTTGGTATTCCTTTTTACTATGTGGGATTCTATTAAACAAACATTCGAGTTGTAAACCATTTATAACCCCGATGAATTTCGGGGGAGAAATTCATTTTAAGGGGGGTAGAATGTAACACCAAGTGATTTTATGAAAAATATTCTTTCAATTTCATTAATATATTGTGTTGTATGCTACACCAAGATTACCTTGCACTATACGCAACACTGTATTAGCTTGCTGTATACACAACACTATTCTGTGATCGTGTTACACACAATTTTGATAATAGTCATTCTACGCAACATTGAGTATAGATATATATATTCAATGTATAAATGAAATATGGTTGGATTCTATTAAACGAAACAATGATGGATTCTTTCACAACACACAACTCTGACTTCGCTTGCATTACACGCAATCACGACCTTCCTCGATAGCGTGTGTTGTACGCAGTACTGGGTTTTACTAAACAACGATATATTATTATAATATTATTATGAACTAGCCGTTATGAATATTATTAACTAAATTTTTAATTTTATAACATTATTATTCATCTTAAAAATTTTCTAGAACATGGTATAAGAACAAAATAAATTGTTCGGGTAAAATAAGTATTTTTCAAAAAATGCAGTTTTACCGCCTTTTGATGGCACACCCACTTTAAATATATTTTTTGACATGTTTATAAGTTCAATATGACAAAATAAAATTCTTCTCTGGAATCAGGAAATAAAAATTTACTTTGGATAAATTTTTCATATTATTCTGGTAACTTTCATATTTTAATGAATAGTAAAAACACGCAATATTTTAATTAAAAACAACTTGTTTCATCGCAATAATTTATATGGTTAAATTATAATATTTAATGGTTTTAAAGTGTAAATAGAATATATTTTTACCATTTAATATAATGTATGTCATTATCATTGATTTGACATTAAATTTGTAGGTTAAATCAATTCAATCTTTTGCAATGTTTTAAAGAAAAACCCATTTTCTTTCGACAATGGGATTAATTTTAATATAATTTCTACAACATTTGTATTGAATTTTGAAAAATGGATTCCATATTTGGAATAAGTGGGTGCATATTATGTTAATAAGATACTTTTTATTTTTTTGAATTATGAATAGTAACTACGGTAAATTTTATTTACCATAGTTAAAGTTAAATCGAGTAATTAAGGGTAAATATAATATTATAAAATTACCCTACCACATGCCAAAATTCAATTGAATGGCTAAAGGTAGACCCATATAACCTAAGGGTCGGATTACATTCATTTTATGGACTTTTGACCATGAAAATAATTTAATTATTATTAAAACCAAAGAAAGTGACAACATGTCACTCTCTTAAATCTTATAAGTATAAAAATTTTAATTTAGTGATAAACATCATAAAACATAAAACATGAAAAATCTATAGAAATCTAATAACATTATCTACATCATGATAATTTATTTATAATTTTTAGGAATTAAATAATTCCCATTAATGGTGATACATTAATGATACAGAAATTATTTATTAAGTAAAAAATAAGTTATATAGTTTTTATTGAAATACTAATACCCATTAAAAGGCCCAAAAACCTATCCAAAACTTATTGGTAGTGTATATCTACAATTTAATCATCCAATGACCTAATATATAACAGTTTGGAGCCTTATAAAAGTTATTATGACACATATATTATTTTATTTTAAATGATTCCAAAGTTGTCACCTTCATAATTAAATAAATATAACAATTTAAATATTGTGATTTTAAGATGATAAATTAGAGTAAAAGTATTATTGTTAAATTTAATAGATTTATCTTCATCATAGGATTTTATTTTTCATTTTTATGCAACAAATCAGTATATTAAATGATTATAAAAAAATGTTGTACTAATTATTTTATTAAGAGATAAACCAAATAAATGGTTTTAAAAATAATAAAATAAATATTATATTAACTATTTAATGTGATCAACTAATTTTATATACACATATTACCTTTTATGAATTTATTAAATCTTTTAGTTCGAACATATCTTCTTTATATATTTTATTTAAATTCAAATAAATGAATAGTGCCAATATTGACACTATTGTTATTTTATAAAAATAACATATTATAAAAATGTTTAAAAATCACAAAAATATTTAAAAATTATAAATTTAAAATTATATGTTCTATAATGTTATAAAGTAACCAATTATGGAAACTTCACAACAAATAAGTAATTATTTGTTATAATTTAAAATTTACAATTTTATTACCACAAATAATCTTAAATAGATTAAATAAGGATAAATCAAAATGATAAGGTTTAAAATAAGATCCAAACTTGTCTAAATTTGATTGTTTGATGAGATTAAAACCCTATCTCATCTAATATTCTAATATGCGTCATTTATGGAGGTTTTTAAGTGGGTTTAGATTTTTTATAAATTAATATTTTTAATAATTCCAAAGGTGCCCCTCTCCTCCCTAATAAAAGGGCACCTCCTCCCTCTCTTCCACAAACCACATTGAGCCTTCAAGCTCAGCCAAACCCTGACCAGTTCTCTTATAAACACCCCTAGAAACATCCTAGAGGTCCTGTTCTTCTTAAAAGTCCAATTGTAGTGCCCTAAGAGGAGGTCTCAAAGAGGCTCTTCAAAGAAGAGGTAATGTTCGTTACCGATTCTTTCAACTTTATTTCGTCTTCATCTTATTATTCATTAGTTGTTTCATTAGGAAGTAATAACATCAGTATCACTCATAAACTTATATGTTATTATATGTATGAAAAAAATCCTATTTCACTATCTATCCATCCTACGGAAAACGAAATCACCGCGCGTGCGTACGTATGGAATACCGTCTCCACGCCGTGGTGTAATCTATTTTCCACCATCACCTTACTTGGATGGGTATAATGGTGTAAATAATTACTATATATGATTATTGTTAAGTTACATTGATTATGAAATAGTATACATACACTCCAATACAATTCCATGATCATGGGAATGATATCATCGCTCGTGCGTACGTACGGACTACCGTCTCCACGAACGCGATGAGATTCATTTTCCATGATTAACCATTCAAGAAAGATGATAAAGTATATATTTTGAATAATAATGACATATATGGAATAATAATTCTACTGGATTTATGTATATATATATATATGTATGTCATCTATTTAATTTCATTCATCTCAATAAGGAAACGAAAACAACATTCATTCGTACGTATGACCTACCGTCTCCATAAATGGTGTATTTCTTTCCATTTATCGATCTATTATATATATGTATATTATGAATATATATTATATATAAATCATTTTATATATTCTTAAATTAAGTAATCGTGATCTAAGTAACCATATCAATAATTACAAGTCAAAACACGGACGATAAATGAAACAATTTTAACCAAAACACTCTTTAACATGGAATTTACAAAAGAACGGGTAATATAAAGTCATAAGTGAACCATATATGATATCATAAGAATTAATATTATTATTTAATAAGTCAATACCATTATTTAAATCATTATACAGGAGGGTCGGGCACATACGAAGCAAATCAGACCTAAGGTAATGGATAACTTTTCCAATCTCGTTCATTTGCGAGATTGTTTATTCATAAGTATTTACTGGGGTTATTGTTCTCATCCATGTCCATGTTTCCTAAAAAGGGATTCATGTATGTTTAATGTCCTTTTTACCCATTTTTGACTTTTACTACATGGTATGTATGGAATATTTCTTTTACAAGGTACTTTTTGACTTTTCCGGCAAAAGTACGAGAAGACTGTTTTTTTAACTTATACGGCACGAACATATTTTTACAGTTTTATAAAAACATATTTTCATGAAGCTTCCTCCAAATGATTTCATGAATATTTCCAAAAAAAATCTATTTCTTTCAAAATTTCATGACGTTTTGTGAAAAGAAATTTATTTTGAAGAAGAAAGGACATTTTCCTCAAGAATTCATTTCAAGTGTTTTATCAAAACTATTTTTCATCAAAGATGTCATTATTTCATATTTGTATGTTTCAATTATAATTTCACTATGATTTACATGGTTTCACTTTTCTTATTATGAAATTACATACATTTCTTATATATGGATTATGTGATAATGGGATGATGTTTATGAAACCCTTTTTATTTATTGGGTTATTATGAAAGATGTATGTTTATTTTGTGGAACAAGTAATAATGATTTCATTATGAGATGGGTGGGACCTATATATCCCTCCAATGCATTGGGTAAATATTTTATATCTCATGAGATAGACATGGCTGGAACTTTGTGTTAAACCAGTTCAGTAGTACAGGACTGGAACGAGGAGTGAACTCAATTCAGAAAGGGACTTTGTCCACTAAGATGGTCATGGCAGCAATGCCTTGGCTACTATGGAAATCATATCATGTTCTTAATGGTTTCCAAAATTACATGTTTCATTCCCATGCTATTTTATCATTCTTAATGTTTCTTTATGATCTATGCCTTGAGTACTTCCATGTTTTATGTCATTGCTCAAGATTTTGATGTTTAAACATTATGTTCATGTTTTTAAGTTCAAATGTATATGGTATGTTTTATTTTATCCATTCTTACCCTTACTGAGCATTTGAGCTCACACTTTTTATGTTTTCTTTTCCCCAGGATATAAAGAAAGTTTTTTTGTATGAAAAAAAGGGGATGATCTTTATGGGAGATGTTGAAGATCTTTCACCACGATTAGAAGATTACGTTCCAAGTTTCCAAAGACACTAAACTATTACGGTCCTTGTGTGTCTGTTTTTGTTATGTATTAATTATTCCACTAAATTAATTTAATGTCCATGTACGTCAAGCTTTGGGTCTCTACAGTAGTTGTCACTGTCGAACCCACGTAGGATCCTAGTACAGAATTCACTATTGTCGAACCAACGGAGGACCCCGGTACAGAAGTCATCACTCTCAAACCCACGTGGGATCCTAGTACAGAAGTAACTACTGTCGATCCCATGAAGGATCCCGGTACAGAAGTCATCATTGTGGATCCCATGTAGGATCCTAGTATAGAAGTCACTGCTGTCGAACCCACAGAGGATCCCGGTACAGAAGTCGTCACTGTCGAAACCACATAGGATCCTGGTATAGAAGTCACTATTGTCGAACCCACGGAGGATCCTGGTACAGAAGTTGTCGTTGTCGAACCCACATAGGATCCTTGTACAGACGTCACTGTTGTCGAACACATGGAGGATCTAGGTACAGAAGTCGACACTATCGAACCCACGTAGGAACCTGGTACAGAAGTCGTCTCAGTCGCAACCATCCCTAGTGTTCCCACACACAACGCACTTGATTTCGGGAAGGTCCGCTCCACCAGCCAAGTGTCAATACATAAACTATAACAAATTCCTGATTTTATATATATATTAGTGCCTTCTCATCATAAGGAACCCAACGTGATAGACGGTGCCTCAATCGGACGCCCGATCAGAGAGTTATAAGTGTTTCCGCTCTGAGGGGCTGGATGGATTTCACGTACAATCCAACCCGTCCATACTCCAACCTCATCCCAATCGTTTCTGGAGTATTTAAAAAGAACCGTCTCATCAAAAGAAATCCAAAGTAGTTGAAAATACGACAATCGGACGTCCGGTCCTTAAGTTAATAGAGTTTTCGCTCCAAGGGCCCGGTTGGTTTCAAGTTAGAACCAACCCGGGCATTCACAAACTTCAGAAAAACCTTGAGTGTAATTTACCGAAATGACCATCTCGATCCAAGTAATCTTACGCAATAGATAGTGCATCGATCTGAGGCCCATAGTTCATGTTATGGGTGAAATCCAAAAGTGGTCTGAAGAGGGGGTTTTGGGTCCAGTCCGACTCGGCCGAACCCGCCCTGGGTCGTCCCGACTCGGGTTCAGGTCTGGCCCGGTAGGGCACGGCCTGGTCCGAAGGCTGTGGACCAACCCGTGCACAGTGGCCGGGCTCGCGTGGCAGGCATCTCGGCTGGCGCGGCAGGCATCTAGGCCTTCGTGGTGGGTGGCCCAGCCCGGTGGCCAGCTGCGGCTCAGCCAGCTGGCCGAGCGCCGAGCGGGGTTGGGGGGGGGGGGCGACCCCCCTTTTTTTAACGGTGGTGCCAACTGGCGCTGCCCGTGCCTCTCAGAACCCATATGCTGTGTTCCGCTCCACTGTCGTGGCTGATGTCACGACGGCCTTTTGTCGGCAATGCGCGAGGGGTGCCGCTACCCCCAGGCGGCTGGCCGCTGCCTTCGGTCGCTGGCACTGTAGTACTTCTCTACGAGCCACTAGAGTCGTTCCTGTGGTCCGTTTTTCCTCCTGCTCGCGCCTATGGAATCCTCAGGTCCTGCTCTTCACTGCAACAACCTCAATACATGGTTTCCCTTCCGTTCATCCATCTCCGAACATACCACGCATCAAGAACGAAATGGTGGAGGGTCCGGACATGTTCGTTAGCCCATGCCCTCCACATTAGAGGATGAAACCATTATCAAACATATAATCTCCCAAGTACAAAGGTATAAATCACATGTTTAAAAACAAATAATCAATTATCCTCCCTACCTTGATTCAAGGTACATTGTCGTAGTCGCGGAAAACGACATCACAGAAGACGGTGTCATTCCGTCAACATCATAGGGAGAGTTATTGTCATTGGTGATGATCTTCACAGGTGGTGTATTCTCCATTGACACATAGGAAGAAGAATTAAAAAAGACATTCGAGGGCATTGTGTTCTTTGTCGAGAGAGTACGTTGTTCTTCGGGGGAAGAATGTTCTCCCTTTTTTCCAATGCTCCACACAAAAAAAGTGCCAAACCCAAAAATAATAGCTTGGAAATTATTTTTATGCTTCACATGAATTTAAAAATAATTCAAATTTGGTGAGCCAATTAATTAATTACTAATTAATTAAGTGAGTGTTGGCATATTTAATGGATGGAGGTGAAAGGTTTAAGAGGTATATGGGGTTCATGGGAGTTTAAAGGGGAGGTGAAGAGTTTGAGTTCATGTGGGCCCCACCACACTTCATCCTATCATGAGAGGTTATGTGGGGGTAGGCCTCACCACCAACATCCCTTTGGAGATAATAACCACCAACTAAATAAATATGTGTACTGACACATTTTTATTTAATTTTTTATTTTAAGTAGTAACCCCAAAAATAATTTACATCATGTACAAAACACAGCTACGACAATGGACCCCTTATGCGAATACCAATGATACGAGTTCATAGGTGTCCTTAGATATCAATTCAGAGCACCGGTTCAAAAGATAGAAAAACTCAAATGTACGTCTACAGAACGTACCCGAACACAACTTCAGAAAATTATTTCGGAAACTCCGTGCCACGAAATCAGGTACCGTCAGAAACTGCGGACTAGTAATATTCCAAAGAATTTAAGAAAATATTTACCATGAAATTTCCAGGTCTTTAATTTACCCCCACTTTAGGGTTTTATGTCCCCGTAAAGCTGCAACACATAGTAGGGAAACAAAAGTTGGTACTGAGCATGCATCTGAGCCTCCCGCTCCTATGTTCTCTGCTGGAGGTTCATGTGATGCCAGTGAATGCACACCAGAGGAATTGACCATCCACGTAGGACCCACTTCTTTCAATCCTCAGTCTCTTCTGGAACCTCTGTGAAAGTCTCCCCTTCATCTATGTTTAGATCCTCGTGGTCGATGATGTGGGACGGGTCATGCACGTATCTTCTCAGCTGAGATACGTGGATGACATCATGCACCAGGTGCAACTGAGGTGGAAGGACGACGTGGTAAGCCACCTCTCCACCTCTGCTTAGGACCTTGATTGGTCCAATGAATCATGGAGACAACAT
The DNA here is from genome assembly GCA_963277665.1 of Viscum album. Taxonomy (NCBI): domain Eukaryota; kingdom Viridiplantae; phylum Streptophyta; class Magnoliopsida; order Santalales; family Viscaceae; genus Viscum; species Viscum album. Next base: position 1,648,620,246 of record OY728145.1, read on the forward strand.
TCCACCTCAGACAAATCTCTGCAGACCACTTCGAGGTGAGACCCATAAGAAGACGTGGTCTCCATCCTCGAACTCCGGTGGTCTCTTTCACCTATCGGAAAAGGGATTATGTCTACTCTGTGCAGTCTTCATCCGATCCCAGATGATCTACACCTTCTCTATCATATCATGAACCATCTCTGGTCCATAGGATGTTTTCCGTCTCGTTAAGTCGGTCGACGATCACCCAAATCAAGTCGGGTTCCCTGGAAGTACATGGAAGACCCATCATGAAGTCCATGGATATCTCATCCCTCCTCCACTTTGGGACCTCCAAATTCTTAACCAAGCCTAATGGTATCTGATACTCCAACATTAATTGCTGACAAGTGAGACATCAAGAGACAAACTCCGCTACTGCCTTCTTCATACATGGCCACCAGTGTTGTCATCGAAGGTCCTAGTACATCTTTAACACTCATGGATATACCGCTAAAAGGAAAGTGTGGAACTCCCACAACACGTCCTCTTGAAGTGAAAATGACACCATGGTACGTCCCCAGAAAGGTATGACATGATCCAAACCTTCAGAAAATCCTTCAGGTGCCTGCCCTGAGGATATTTGAGCAGGTCATGTCTCGCAGTCAGCATCCCCATGTTGCGCCCCCCTGACTCGCAGAAGAAGTGGGGAAGTGACTGTGAGTGACTGTAGAAAGGCGGCTCCATCTATATCCACAAAGGATATCTTCAATGCTGCCAGCTGACCCGTTGCCTCCCCAAAGAGTAGAATGTGTGATCTCCTATTGAGAGCATCTTCTAAAATGTTATCCTTTCTAAGATTATAGAATATCTCGAAGTCATAGTCCTGGAGGAACTAAAGACAACACCACTGTCTCAGGTCCAGGTCCTTCTACGAGAAGACACACATGATAATTTTGAGATTAGAGTAAACCGTAAACCGTTCTCTCAATGATCTATGGGTGTGACCAGCCAATTGTAAAGAACTCGCCTATACCCTTCTTCTCCTACGGCCAACAAGAGCTGCTAAGATTTCTCCTTTGCAAAACAGAGAAATCTGGTCTAATCCCCAAGATTTACCACACCCATTGCCTAATACAGTCTATCCTAACATGAACGATACTAATTCATTCCATGGTTGATCTCATAAGGCCTCGACGCTACTACCAAGAGATCCAACTGTTACTCTCACCTCAAAGGGTTGAGTCACACTATCGGCATCAGTGTGTGGTCACTTGGTCTCCTCCAGTAGGAATGTCAAATGTGAGGGTCATGTCAATGGATTTATCCATACTCTATTAGTGTTATCCACACAAAAGAAGGAAATAAAATGACACAAGGACAACTATCTTTTATTATTGCAGCTCAAAGGACATAGACACAAAGCAACCACAAAAAACGACATCAACGAAGCTAGAATCTTCATGAACAAGGACTCTATGCATGGAAGTAGTCCCACTCCTATACACCTGCTCCTAGAGAACTATGGTCATAGGCCTAAGCTACCTGATGCTGAGATCTCCCATTTCCACCTATTCCCTACGGTCGGGGTGGACCTCCTAGTGGTGTTGGTGGTAGGGCCTCGAAACGTCGTCCACCACCTACCGCTCGGTCAGCTCCTCTGCCACGTCCGCCTGCTCCCAGTGGACCACCGTGGTTGAACCTCTGCCTCCGCCTAGGTGGTCCCTATACTACATGTTGCTCATCTTCAGGGTGGGTCGGGCAGTCTGGAGCCATGTGATACTGCTCGCCGCATGCATAGTACGACCTGCTCCTCGTATGGCTAGCTCTCTCTCATGTGCCCCGCAGAACGGAACCTAAGTCATGCAGTCAACCACCTGTGGGTCTGGTCCTCTTGGACCTCTCCATATTCTGTCTATTGTAGGTTTTAGAAGACTCCGCTATGTGTTTCCCTATGGTGGGTCTCGCCGCTGGGTACTGCTCAGCAAGGAATCTCTCCACTAGGAGGGCTCACTCCAATACCCCTACCTGCATCGGAATGTTGAGGGAGATCATCAAAGTCCTGATCTCATGCATGAGTCCCTGTTCAAAGGTTTGGGCCCTGAAGAATGGGTCCTGTACCATGTCTGTAGAGTAGCGTGAGAGGTTGGTGAACCTCGCTAAGTAGTGTGCTACTGTAATGCTGCCCTGCTGCAGATGATGTAACTCCTTAATTCGCACCGCACGAAGGGTGGCTGGTACAAACTCTTCCCGGAACAGGTTCTCGAAGTCTGTAAAGAGTAGTGATTCCTCATCATTTACATTGAGCATCAGGATCCACCATCTACCTACTGTTGCCTGAAGGAGACTCACGACTAGGATCAACATGAGGTCGGATGATGTCCCTACCAATATGAAAACTCTCACAATTGCCATTATCCCATCCTCAGCTACTTGTGGGACCGTCTCTCCCCAGAACCTATACAGCCTCTGGCTCTAGATCTTTTCCAGTGCACTCAGGCGTCGTGCAGTCTCTGCTACTGGAGCTGGTGGTATCGGAGGCCCTGCGGGTAGTGGTACAACTGGTGCCTCCCCTGTGATGGGGCCATGTACCGAGGCCTCATCGCTCAGTGAGATACCATCTCGTACGAATCTCAGAACACTAGCTGGCTGCCTTCGTGGGTCCATCCTAAAAAGAAACAGGTGCTCCATGGTCAAAACAGTATACCTAGTGATCTGACAAAATGTAATCACAAAAAATACCTTTTAATAGGAAACACACACACAATAAGTGTTTTTGTGTACTGAGTCGGTAATTAGAAGTCAAAGTCATAGTGTATGGATACGTTGGCCATTACACCATCACCAATTTCCCTAAACAGTTAACCACAACCAAAACACTTAACACAATTTCTGTTAAAAGAATCAAAGTCTTTGTTCTGTGGTAGAACCGTCCGCCTTTGATACCAATTTGTCACGACCCATCCTCAGGCCCCGTGTCGTGACTACCCCAATCCCGCCATCTATAGGCCAGAGGCTAGCGACCAGGACCAAAGGCGTAAATCCCTAAGCTAGGAAGGAATTGCCTTTATAAAAGTAAACAAACAAAATAGAGTTCGCACCAACAAATAATAACTAAGTAAAAATGAATAAAAAAGATTGTGCTGGAAGGTAAATGGGCCAGTATACAAACCCAACTGAACAACAAGTACATGTAAAAAGGGAAAACAACTAAATATAAAGAGCAGTTACTGGATCATCCTCAGGGGATTCCTACTTGTGGGGTAGGTACAAATTGCAACGTCAGAACTCACATCCGCCAGTCTCCTGCATGTGCTGACTCGTCGCAAGGTCCACCTCCGGGGACAGTCCAGTCATGGCTCTCTCAGCCTCCATCAGCGCTGTCTGTCATCTGCATCCAACACAACAAGGTGCGGGCATAGCCCATACTGGGGTGAGTATAACGATACTCATTAGGGACCCTGAGACCCACAAGGTCTTACAATATATACTAAGGATTAAAAACGACGAAATATACAATCATGAAGTATCAACCAACCCTACTTAGGTATATTCCCATACATATTCCTATGTTACTAATCTCAGTGCGACTATAACTCCTGAGACCAAGAACAACCTATTCCTCACATGAAGTGAAGTCAATCACCATGATGATAATGGTTGAAAAACATGACTTAGCTCACACAGGTATACAACTCATGAAGAGGGGTAGAGATGATTAGTTGTATCCTCTGAATCATCTTCTCTGTCAAACCCACATAGGATCCTGAAACAATATCAGCACTATCGAACCCACATAGGATCCTGGCACAGAAGTCATCACTGTCGAACCCACGTGGGATTCCGGTACAGTAGTTGTTACTGTCAAACTCATGTAGGATCCTGGTACAAGAGTCACTACTGTAGAACCGATGGAGGATCCCGGTACATAAGTCATCATTGTCGAACCCACATAAGATCCTGGTACAGAAGTCACTGCTTTCGAACCCATGTAGGATCCTAGTACAAAAGTCATCACTATCTAACCCACATAGCATCCTAGTACAGATGTCACTGCAGTCGAACCCACGGGGGATCCCGGTACAGAAGTCGTCACTGTCGAACCCACGTAGGATGCTGGTACAGAAGTCACTACAGTCGAACCCACGGAGGATTCTGGTACAGAAGTCATCATTGTCGAACCCACGTAGGATCCTGGTATTGAAGTCACTAATGTTGAACCAATGGAGGATACCAGTATAGAAGTTATCACTGTCGAACCCATGTAGGATCCTGGTACAGAAGTCATCTCAGTCGCAGCCAGCGCTAGGGTTCCTGTATACAACATGACCTATTTCAAAAGGGTCCGCTTCTCGAGCCAAGTGTCAATATATACACTATCAAGAATTCATGAGTTGATGTATCCAGTAGTTTCGTCTCATCATAAATAACCCAACGCGACAGACGGTGTGTCAATCGAACGCCCGATCTGAGAGTTATAAGCGTTTCCGCTCTGAGGGGCCAGTTGGATTTCAGGTACAATCCAACCTGGTCATACTCCAACCTCATCTTAATCATATGTGAATTATTCCAAAAGAACCGTATCATCAAATGAAATCCAACATAGTTTACAACACGTCAATCAGACGTCCAGTCCTTAAGTTATAAGCTTTTCCGCTCTAAGGGCCCGATTGGTTTCGAGTTTGATTCAACCCGTCCATACACAAACTTCTCCAAAAACATGATTGTAATATACCAAAAAAATATTATTGATCCGAGGAATCCTACACAACTGACGGTGCGTCGATCAGAGGTCCTTAGCTCATGTTATGGGTGAAAAACCAAAAGTGGTCTGAAGAGGGGGGTCTGGGTCCGGTCTGACCCGGCCCAACCCGCCCTTGGCCACCCGAACCGAGTTGACCCGACCCTGGTCTGGGTCTAGCCCAGTAGAGCGCAGCCCGACCCAATGGCTGTGGTCTGGCCTGCATGGCAGTATGGCCGGCCTGTGCTGCAGGCGGCCCGGACCGGTGGATGGCTGCGGCTCGGCCAGCTGGCCCAGCACCGAGCGGGGGGGTGGGGGGGGGGGGGCTGTAGTGGCGGCGCCAGCTGGCGCCGCCCGTGCCTCCTTGAACCCGCGAGGCGGGTTCCGATCCCCCGCTGTGGATGATGTCGTGGCATCCTTCCACTTGCCACATGAGAGGGGTGCCACTGCCCCTAGGAGGTCACCCCGTGACGGACACCACCTCAAGTTGCTGGCACCGCTGCACCGATGACCCGCGCAACCATGCTTCTTTGCGGGCCACTAGAGTCGTTTCGATGGTCCGTTTTGCCTCCCGCTTGTGAATACAGACTCATCAGGTCCTGGTCATTACTGCAAAAACCTCAATACATGTTTTCCCATCTATTCATTCGTATCCCAACAAATCGCGCATCCAGAACAAAATGGCGGAGGGTCCGGACATGTTTGTTAGCTCGTGCCCTCTGAGTTAGAGGCTCAAACAATTGTCCTACATACAATCACCCAAGTACGAGGGTATAAATCACATGTTTAAAAACAAATTATCCATAATCCTCCCTACATCAATTCAAGGTATGTTTTCATAGTCGCAGAGAATGGCGTCGTGGAAGACGGTGTCATTCCATCAACATCAGAGGGAGAGATGTTGTTGTTGGCGTCATTCTTCGTGGGCGGTGTCTTCTCCCTTGACACAGAGGAAGAATAAAAAAAAGATGTTCGAGGGCCTTGTGTTCTTCATCGAGAGAGTACGTCGTTTTTTGTGGGATGAATGCTCTCCCTATTATCCAAAGATCCACCAAAACAAAAAGTCCCAACCCCAAAAATAATAGAATGGCTATTATTTTTATTCTTACCATGAATTTAAAAATAATTCAAATTTGGTGAGGCAATTAATTAATATCTAATTAATTAAGTGAGTGTTGGCATCATTAATGGATGGAGGTGAATAGTTTAAGAGTTATAGGGGGTTCATGGGAGTCTAAAGGGAAGGTTAAGAGTTTGAGTTCATGTGGGCCCCACCACACTTCATCCACTCATGATAGGTTATGTGGGGGTAGGCCCACCCTCCAACCTCCCTTTAGAGATAATAACCACCAACTAAATAAAAATTTGTACTCACACATTTGTATTTAATATTTAATTTTAAATAGTAACCATACAAATAATTTATATCCTCTACAAAACGCAGTTGCGGTAAAATTCCCCTTATGATAATACTGATGCTGTGAGTTCATTCGTGTCCTCATATTTCAATTCCAAGCACCAGATCAAAATATAGAAAAGCCTGCACGTACGTTTACTGAACGTACCTGAAAAAAAATTCTGAAAATGATTCCGGGCACACCTTGCCTTGGAATCAGGTGCCATCAGAAACCGCAGTCATGTAAAATTCGTAAAAATTTAAGAAAAAATCTTCCTTGAAATTTAAAGGTCATTGAATTTAGATCATCACATACTATATCCTGATAAATCCAAATGCCTATATATTTTATTGAATTTAGATGGTATAGCCTTATCCCAATAAAAAATTAATCAATTTTCCATTATAATTGAGTAATCATATTGATGTATATGTTGAAATTCTTGAATATTTTGTATTATAACTATTGAAATATTCATTTTACATCAATTTAAATTCAATTAATTCAATTTATATTCTCTATAAATTAGTTTATTGTGATTATTTTTTACACAATTATTTGTTAAAAGTCCTCAAAATCTGTATATTCCACCTCATACATTGGATTTATGTTCTTTATCAGTGTCCACCACTAATAAGAATCCCCCTCTATGTAGAAAACAGCTAATATCACAATCTCCTATATATAATAATATTCTAAAAGAACTATATTTTCTACATTAATTATACTTTTTTTCTTATTTAGTGGATCATAGTTTCCACAAAAAAACATGTTTTTTATAAATGACATATTAGACTACAAGTAGTTCTTTTATTGGTGATGTTGTATGGTCCACATTATTGAGGTCATTATCCATAACCTAGGATAATTAATTAAACATAATTGTGAATATTTTATCTCTAAATCCCATTATATTAGGTAGTTTTCCTTGTATTGTGTTATTCTTATATTAATTTGATGATTCATTCAATTTCCCACCATTATTGTTGAATATGAAAAATGTGTAAAAAATTACTATTTAAAATCTAATAATATTTATTCTTATATTATTTTAATACTAAACATATCTGAAAATATACATACAGTTTTTTACTTTTATATTTTGAAATATCATTATCAATACTTCATCTATAATGGATAGTTATAATCATGTGATTAACCAAATTTAACCCCATAGGAGTGTATTTCCATGTGTGTAGTCTTTGGTATCATTTAACTACACCAGGTATATTTTGATTTAATGCCAAATAAGACATTTTAGGGATTCTATATAAATATACATCGGTTCTAAAACTATATCCAATTAATATTATTCACACATCATTGTATTTTATCATAAAAACAGAAGCACACTCAATAATATACCAATATTTATTGATGTTTCCTACATTTATAATTATACCTAGGGTTTCTAGAATCAATTTATATTTATAATTACAAAAAATAACTAATCATTTCATTGGTTAACAAGTATAGAGACCCACCTTTTTAATATAATATTTATAGGTTAATTTCCCCAAAAAAATGATTCATTAGTAAAATCAAGGAACCATTTGAGGTTTAGTTGATTGAAAATAATGTACATAATAAATAAAAAACGTTTCAAAAATATTCACATGATCTTAATTTAAAACTCAAAAAATACACATTTATTATTCATTCTTAGGTAAACAAATTTTAATTGATTCCATATAGAAAAAATTGTTATAAAATAGTGTTCATAAAAAATATTATGTCATAAATAAAGGATATAAAACATGTGACTTTAACATGAAAAAATCACAAATAAAAATAAGAGATTCTACGGATACATAAAAATGAAATTTGGTTGTTACATGAAAAGTTTTCATTCATAATAATATAAATAAGGTTCAATAACATGGTTTCATAAAAAATACTACCAATATTATTAACCAAGGCATTGTAAAATATTTTATCTCAAGATAATAATTAATTAACCAATGTGTTATAAAACTATCATGGCACACCCTCTCTATGTATTAATTAATGAGTTACAAATTTATAATGCTAAAGCGTTTCCTCCATAAGATATGGATAAATAAGAATGTGTTTAATATAAAATAATTGAGTGCTTAGGTGTTTAAAGACATGAAAATTTCATCATTTTTATCCAATGTGAAGGAAATATTTGTTTCAAACACGGGATCCACAATAAATTAATAAAAATTAAATATATGTGAATTCCCATGTTTAAAAATATGGTTTCTTACTCATAACATAAAAATGGATCACCTGAAAATTAAAGGATTGTTTCAGTTTCATAACACGTATAGAAAGTGGGTTACAGAATTGGAATTAACGAATGAAAATGGTGATATCTTATTAAGAGAGATAAATTAGATAGTAATATAATTATAATAAATTTATTATAACAACATATCATTTAAATAATAAATAAACTACAAAAGATGTACTTGGATGACATGGGGAGGATGAAAATCACTTACATTGTGAGATATATTCTTAATCATGAGGTTAGTTCCTTAAAACATAAAAAACTACTCAGAAATTCGACAAAAAGGTAATATAAGGGTAAATATACAATTAATAGTTGGGGAATGAATATAGTTTTTCAAATTTGTGTATATTTTTATTATATATATGAGAATTTTTTATTGATTAAAAAATATAGGCATTTAAAATTTAGATTTTTAAACTAAATAATTATTGTCTTACCCATGGTTGTGGATCTTGTTTTATGAAATTGTAAATATTTATTAACATAATTTTTTTATAAAAAATATTTAATATTTAATATTACTCTTTGCAATGGAAAATATTTTTTAACAAAATAATGTAATTAAAACCTTGATTACTGTATTCAAAATTAGAATGTTATTTATATTTTTGGAAATTCATTTAAATTCATTAAAATAAAACATATCAATAAAAAATTTCAGTCTAGTAATTAGTTACATTAATTATTAAATAAAAATTATATATTTATGATGTCATAAAACATAACTGTATTTTTACTATTACTATAAAATAATGAATTCCAAAAATTATAAAATGTTTACCTTACCCAAATATTCATTTTCTCATTTCAAGTATAATATTTTTTCTATAAAAATATTATTCAAAATATAATCCTTTTTATTGGTAAAAAAATAATTATCTATTAAAAGCTAAAAAATTTTATAAGATAATAAGCTTTTAGAATATTATAATATTTACAATGTATATTATTAAATTATATGATCATTTATATTTTGAAAATATTTTCTTATTATAATATTTCATAAAAATAACTTTTATCTAAAATAAATTAATTAATCGAAAAAGTTACTTTAATTGTATATTTCATTAAAATACTATTTTGTTTTTTATATCCAAAAAATATATTAATAATATTCATCATTTAAAAATCTGTGTTACATAAATTTAATAATAATATAAATGTAGATAAAAAGGTACATATATCATTTATATGAATAAAATTAATGTTTCACAGACAATGATATCAATAGATAACCTATTATTAAACCATTAAATTAACAAAGGGCAATGTGTGTGATGATTTTACTTGCATGGGGTGGCTCAGTAAACATTGATCCAATGGTGAAATTCGGAACACACATATTTTATATGAACCATTTCTTGAATAAATTAGATTTCATTAACGTCTTAGATTGCACCGATTCAATCACTCATTTCACACAATAATGAATTGGCTTATTCTACGTACAAAACTAACATAACGTACCTTACACACTACAGAGAGTCACTATGAAACATCATTTATTTTTTTTATTTAAATGTTATTCTTGTAACCTAGATATCAAAAATATTAATATTAATAGTAATAACTATATATCTATTAATTTTTATATTGTTTTTATATAAATAAATCATATGGATCTGAATGTTATAATTTTTGGCAATGTTATTATATGGTTAAAATTAATATTTTATTAAATGACATTCTATTAACGTCCTTCAATGAAAAAATTGCCAAATAATTAAGGAAACATTTAAAAATTTATTTGGATAATTTTAACATATTTTTTTAATTTAGAATGTCGAAATTAGAATATTTTTAATTTTTCGTTTTTATGTGAAACATCAATTTTCTATCAATAATTAAAAATATTGTATTTTAGGTAAAAACCTCTTTTCCATTAAAATAATTATAAATATTAATTTATATTATAATTTTTGTTTCAAATATAAAATAGATTACTTATACATATACTAAATCAATTTATGTCAAGGTAATCATTTTTATGTGGGAACTGTTTAATAAATATCATACTGAAATTTTGAACATTTTTATTTTAAAATCTCACTTTTTCTCCATGCCTGTGAGATTAAAGAGAAATTTAATTTTTCAACTTTTCTCATTTGAATTTTGAGAAACTAATCAATATGGTTATAATCAGTATGATATTTTTAATTTAATAAGAACCACATATATTTTAAAAAATATTAGTGAAAATGATTAAAATTAATCACATCGATTATGGTAAGGCTAATCTTAATTGAGATCTAAATCATAAACCCATGGGCCACAATAACCTATAATGTTTTCCAAAATACATTGTGTTCCAAAATTTCTACCATATATCTAAATGGTTTTAATTTTATGAGTTATTAAGAAAATATTCAACAAAAATTCCATTTGTCATATATTATGTAAGGAAAACAAAATAATGTTACTTTCCTCACCATTAAGATCTATAGAACATTATGATATGGAAGGAAAAACACATTTCAGGTTATAAATATCTGTTTAAAAATTAAATTAGGTATTTGTTTCATTATGAATTATCAAATAATTTTTTGAGATTATATAGATACTAGACATACTTAATAATTGTAAATTTATTGATTATTTAGTTTATAATTATCAAAAATAAATGATACTAAAAATATTATATGTGAAGTAAGTCAGTTGAATTATTTTAAATAATTTTTTTAGAAAAAAATATCAGGTAAAAAATATGTGAATTTTATAGGTTTTTTTAATATATTTTTGATAGTTATTAATTTAAAATTAAATACATGGTGTTAAAATTGATATTATTGTTATTTTACAATAAATGATATTTAATTAAATGATTTGATGTTAATAAGATTCCCATATTTTCCAAGTTGTTTTTATCTATTAATAAATATCATATATATTCTATTCATTTAGCACTTGATCTTTTACTCTTAACATATTGGCCCATTGATGGAAAAAAATATTGTTAGCATAGTCTTGGTTAAAGAAGGGGTTTTGACCATTACCTGTGCTTAATTTAAATTTAATTTCCAACAGACAATGTATTTTTATTTTGTAAACTGTATATAATATTTTTAACATATTTGTTATAATGTTTCTATATAAATCACATTAATTATGTCTAAATGGATAAATTACTTATGTTATAACACTAGATGCTTTAATAAGAACCAAAAATGAATTTTTTTTGAAACATAGATGTCAAGGAACAAATTATAAAAATCGAGTTATTTATATACGGTGTAGATTTTTTTGTAAAATTATTCAATATTAATTTATTATTTTTTAGTTTTTGAGAAACATTAGGTAAGATATACCTCCCACTATTGTGTACCACTTGGTATTTACAAGAGTTACACTCCGCCAATATACAAAAAGCCAGATCTCCTACCACATCTGCACACCTATCTAGAAAATTGTAATCTTACAATATCAGCAAAAATTTATCCTAAAATAAATCCCACAAACCTATAATCCTACACTTGGATGAATGAAATCCAATAATGTTTTTTTGTATAAACCAAAAGAGTTACCCAACAAAGATGTCAAATTATTCCTCAAACACCTTCCTTTTATTTTATTTCCACACCTACTAAATTTATCATATTCCATGAAAAAATACTAGAATCATTTTCCTAAATATACTTATATTTTTTATTCCATGGGTTATAACTATACTTTCACACACAACCATCTAATGGGTAACAAAAATATTGCTTATTTATATGGGGAACAACTGCCTAACAAAATGATTATTGTTAGTTTTTCCTTTACAACCATACAGGGTTGTGGATTATGATGGAAAAACTATTTATATATTATATATATTATATATATTATATATATTATTTATTTATTCTTTTGAAATTATTTTATAAATTAGTCCTTTATATTTACCATTTCTTGTAAATAGAATAATTTGTTTGAGATATTGTGAAAACACTACCCCTAAAATTAATGTGATTAATTCACACCCTATATTCAATATATTAATGATGGAATTAGTTAATTTTTCAGATATATATGAAATATTAACTCTAATGTAGTTATATTGTTTATATATTCACATATATTTCATTTACAAACATTAATTAAATATTGTAATGGAAAATAGAAACAACATTCAGGTGTACGTACGACCTACCGTTTCCGTGAATGGTGTATTCCATGTCATATTAATATATTAAATTGATTATTATAAATTAATATATATATAATTTAAATGATATTTATATCATGGATTACATTCTGTAAATCATAATATATGTTTGAGGACCAATAATATTTCAACTTAAAAAACAAGGGGAAAATATAACAGATATTACTCGAAGAAAATGATTAAAATTTTATTGTTAATAAGAGGGTAATATAAAATCATAATTTAAAAAATATGTGGAATTATATATAATAATATGTTTATATATAACATTTTTAATTAAATTATATTTATTATGTATATGAGTTTCATAAGAGTACGAAGAGAGTCAAGAAATAAGTTAAGGGATTTCATCTCACTTTTTACTTCTATGAGATACATGCCTTATCTACCACTCAGTTATTTTGTGTGGTGTATACACTGATGATGAATGTATTATATGAATATTTAAATTAATGTTATCAGGATATAAATATAAATTTTACTATCCTTCTTTCATGGGGTTTAATTATCAAAATTTTCCAAATCATGACTGTAGTTTTTTTTCTCAATTGATTTTCTTTGGTGAACATACCATATTATGTACCTATATTTATTGATGATGTGTATATAATGCCTTTTATAGGTTATATCATGAATATAATTCATTCTATTCAATTTATTCTTCATTTAATGTTATTATTTCCATTACATTATTATTCAATGTTATAAAAGTGGTAACAATTTACTGATATAATATCTTTGTTTATTTAGATTGTTTTAAATTATAATTCTATTTATGAAATATTATGTTGCATATATTAATAAATATCATGAAGTTTCTTACTTAATAGATATGAATGTTATATCCATGAAATGGTACCATTTTTACACTATTGGTTAAAAAATATAATTAATAAATTTTTTTATAAAATACCAACTTTATTTCTCCTTTGAGATAGAAATCCTTGTTCATTAAAAATCATTGTATATATACATTCATTTATTCCTAATAATTTTTCAAAATTTATTTTCAATAAAATTGTTTTCCAAAATATTTTAAACAATTATTTATAAAAATTCAATATAGTTTCAATAAAATGGATATCAATATTTTTTCATGTTTATCTGTATGAAAATAGTTTTCAAAACATTATCCCGATTTACTAAAATGATTCCAATGTGTTTTCAATGAAATTGATTTGAAAATGTTTTGATGTTTATTTTATAAGTTTTCCTGAAAATAGTTTTCCAGAATCTTTAGGGTTCATTGATAAGTATTCAAAGGAAACTATTTTAAAAATGATTTCAAGCTTTCTTTATATGTTATTAATTCATTATAAAAAAATTGGTTTTAATTGGATTTATAATTTAAAAGGAATTTTTAAAGATTAAAGGATATTTTCATCTGGAAATGATTTAAAAATATATATCCAGGTTATTTTTCATCTAAGATGACATCTTTTTAGGTTACTAAATCCCTTATATGAAATGATCTAAATGTTCTATTAATATTCTTTCATGAATGGTTTACTTATTATTGAATGATACTTATAAAACCCAATTCCTTTTCATGGGTTTTATACTATTTAATCATGTTTCCTTTTATATTTTATTATTTAAGGAAATTATTTTGAATACTATATCTTTTTCATGGGTTATTATGTGATAAAATTTTAATGATACCCATTTCATTTCATGGGTTATGATTTTGGGTTCATTAAACCCATCTCTTTACATGTGTTATTATATGATGAATGTTTTTAAAAACAATTCTTGTATGATTTCATTATTTGAAGATTGGAACCTATATCTCCCTCCAATTCATTGAGTAATGATGGATGACTCATTAGTAAAAATTTTATGCATCAACCCATTTACATGTTCACAATGATATGCATTGACTTTGATACATGTATATAAGTTTATACATGGGCCCAATTACACGATCCCAATGTTATTAGTAAACCATATTCTATGTTCATAATGGAATTCATGAACCTAATGACATTTTTATAGTGTTATTCATGGACCTAGATGCATGTGCATTGATTTATGAATGAACCTGATTACATGTTCAAAATGCTATTCATGAAACAGTTTACATGTTCACAAAATTATGGGTGGACTTGTTTACATGTACATATTTCTATGCGAGAACCTCATTTCATTACCTCAACATAATTTGTGAACTTATTTTTACTTATACATGTTCATTATGTTATATGTTGATGTGTATTCCACAATTACATGTCTTATTCCTATGTTATGATTTCATGGAATATGAAATTTATTTCTTTGTGATTTATTTTTTATATACTACAAATCTATATTTCATGACTCATCTTTGTGGTCTTTGATGTGCATGGTATAATATTATAATGAACTTGATCACATTATTATACCCCTATGTTCATTATTTTTTTTGTGAATTTCCATTATTTACCCTTATTGGGTATCTGAGATGAACACTTTATTATATATCCATTATAGAGGTTATTTATTAAAAATAGGTATAATTACTAAGTTGTAAGATATTTTTGGAAAAAATTTATGATCCTTTGCTGAGATAGAATATTTTTTCCTATGTTTCTTGAGGAACTAAACTTATACGGTCTTCAGGCATATATTTTTGTAATGTTTTAAGTATTATGTAAATGTTATATAATATTTATGTATGTCAGTAATGGGTCATTATATTTTGTATCATATTGAATATTCATTCATCCTCTGGATACTACGATGAGAAAACATAAGTGAGATCCCTAGGTATATTTCTAAGGATATGTCTTTGGATGTATATAAGGATAACTATATGGATGAGTTAATGTTTATAAAAAAAATCTAGAATTTTGTTAAAGGATAGAGTGAGTGTTATCCTAGTAATACATCCCTATCTGAATACTATATGTGATTGTGGCTCAAGAATATATGTACCTAGTGGTGACAACTCTGACATGGTGTATCAAGCCAGACTTGGAATAACCTAGTACTCGAAAATGGTCCTTATCGTACACCTAGTTTAATATTCCATGGGGATATTCATTGAAATTTAAAACCATTTTACAAACCATTATGAAGGATTTAAATAGATGATGATAATGAATATTCTAGTATAAACCTTATTTTTCATTTATTGGAATGTAGGTGTAATTATTTGGACATGCTATGAGAAATTTTTATTAATCCTATTATTTTATTCTATGATATCTCCTTCCCAGCCTATGATTTCTGGTTTTAATGGTAGAAGAAACATTGTTGTCTTTGAATGTATAAGATTTGTAACATATGGTAACAATGCGATTAAACCTCCCATGTAGAATTATCATAAATAAAATAATGAATGTTTTTTGGGTATTGGTTATACATCTGAAGATAATGATACTACAAACAATATTAGAAAGGTATGTGATGTTATTATAGTATTATTTACACGACACTTAAGATGCATGATTATATTTAGGTTGAGGAACCCTAATATTTGAATCATGTATTATATTCTAGGAATGATTTATTATCGATATGTAAGTGAAACTAGAGTTAACATTTAAAAATATGCTTGGATGTATGAAGAATTTATGTCATGAAATTAAAATATTTTTTCATGTGAATAATGAAATATATAAGTATTTATAGTATAATCATTCATTAAGTTTTTAAATGATATATTTAATAGTGATTTCATGGAAATGATGTATTTTTATTAAGGAAAGGTAACCCTAAATTAAATACTGAGGTTGAGATAATGATATTTTGATATAGATATGTTCCATATGAATAAGTAAATTGTGTAGTATGTATTGATAAATCGTGATTGTTGAATGTGCGGTCTATTACATCATGGAATAAGGTTACACCATCTTATATTTAACCAATGTATCCCCAAATCATTAGGATATAGAAATATGCATGTTTTCTAGATGGATTTATAGTAATTCATGTTATTAAAATCTTTTAAGGGAATATACAATTAGGGTGTTCACAAGTTTGTAATGTGACAACCAAGAACATCATTATGATAAATGGGGGATCAATGTAAATATTATTTCCTGTGATTTTTTTTAAATATTTTCATTTTTATATTTCAGAAGTTATATAAGGTTAAAAAGTCAGGGAAAGTTGTAATTAAACATTAGATGAATTAAGTGAGATTAAAGTGTTATCTCACAACATGTGGATTTATTCATTTAGGATTACCATATATAACAACATTTTATTTATGATAAATGATGATAAATGTGATTGAATGTGATGGATCTCATGATATGATAGTATTTTAGAAATGAAAAATTCACCTTCTCTTTTGGAGAAAGAGGTGATGTTGATCAAGGAACAATAAAGGGTACAATTGTCCAAAAATCATGCAAGTATATCATTTCATAAAAAAAATTCATCTTTAGGAAAATGATCTAGAAAATAAAATTTTGTATAATACATCCATTTTTTGAAATAATGGCCTTTTATATAATCATAGATTTATGAATTTAAGGCCTTCATTTGTCATTTACTTTTCTTATTGATAACCTCAATAACTACCTTGGAAAATTAATGTGTTTCCTCTATGTACCTATTTTCACTTCCCATATATATTCTTCTATATAGAAATATAGTTATGAGTTACATTGGGTAAACATTAGTTTTTTAGATTTATTTTTTTAAAGACAATTTTGTTTTTTATTTTATGATATATGATTCTATAAAAGGTACATTCATGTATTAAATCATTAATAATGGAGATGAATTTTAAAGACAAAATTCAAAATAAGGGGGGTAGAATGCAACAAACTGAGTTTTTAAGAACTTTAATTATTGAATAAATTAATTTTCATTCATTCCACACTACATCAAAATTTCCTTTAACACAAAAGCAAATGGTCTAGAGCTACATGTAAAAATGAATGGGAATTTGTCAATCACATTACTGACATTCTACAAACATTATTTTATTATTAGAATTATTCAAACAAGATAGTCATAACTTATAAATTAAACATTGTAATATAAATAGTTATAACTACTTTGAAACAATTTTTTTATATTTCTTATATAAAAAAGACAATTATTAGGAAAAATATAATTCTTGGTTAAGTCTCTATATGTTTAAAATGATATATTTTAAAATAAAATCCTTTTCTATGTCCTTTTGGGAAAAATAATAAAAATATTTTTTGCAATTATAGAAATTTTATTTCTAAAAATAAACATATTTTTTAAATTTATAATGTCAAAATTAGCTTATGTTGAATTATTTTGATTTTTATGAGAAATATTAATTTTTCAAGAAAAGTGAAAAATATTGCATTCTTGTTAAAAAATAGATTTCTGTCTAAAAAATATTAATATTAATTTATATTTTAATTTTTTTTGAAATTAAAAATAGATAAATTTTACATATATTAATCAAATTTAATTAATTTTAATCATTTTATGTGGAAAAGTTTTATAAAAAATTATTAAACATTTGAATGTTTTTACTGTAAAACCTTACTTTCATGCCCTCTCTGTGAGATGAGATATATATTTAATTTTATCTCATCAATGTTATTTATTTTGAAAAAAGTGATATATTTTTTAAATAAGTGTGATATTTTTACTCAAATTAGAAACATATAATTTTTGACAAAAAAATTTTATGTGAAAGTGATTAAAATTAATCACAGCTATTATGGTATGATTAATCTAAATTTGGGACTAAAACTTAAAATTAACAGCCAAATGAAGTATAAACATTTTCCAAATATAATGGATTCCCATATTTCAACTGTATCAATTAATGTTTCAAATTTTATTAGTTATTGGGATATTATTCAATAAATGTTTCCAATTTTATATGTTAATTAAGGAAAAGGACAAAAAGTATCTTTCCTCCCCCTAACATTTATAATTCATCGATATATAAGAAAAAAAACATATTTTCTATTATTCATATCCTTCAAAAATTAAATGAGTTAAATTTAACATAATTACATATGAATGAAATTATATATGATTCATTTACATGGAATTCTTAAGAAACACAAATGGTGTGATTATTTAGTTAATAATTAACTAAAATAAATTGTACTATAAATATTATAACTGGGGTAATATTCTTTATTTAATTTCATTGATTATTTTTTATATTATCATATCACTTTAAAAAAACTTTAACATAATATATTTTTATTCCAATTTTGTTTTGATATTTATTATATTAAAATTATGTAGATAATGTCCAAATTAATTTTAATGTTATTTTAAAATAAATTATATTTTTCAAAATAGATTATAATTAAAAAGAATAATACATTATAACAATATATTTCAAATTCATAATATATATAATATATGGTCCATTCATGGAATAATTAATCTTTTATAATTAACATATTTAACCATAGAAAAAAAAATATTATTAAATTGGTCCAGGTTAAAGGAGTGTTTGTGAGGGATACCTGTGATTTCATTGAAATTAATTCCCAACACATGTTGTATTTTTATTTTTTAAATTAAATATCATAATATTATTTAATTTTTTATATTTTTTAAATAAAATTACACTTTTATTTTCTCCTAATGGTTAATTTTCGTATGTTATAATATTGGATGCTTTAATAATAACCAAAATGATAAAATTTTGGAATCATGGATGTTAATGAAAAAAATTATAAAAATGGAAAAAAATTTATAAATAGAGTTTTTTAGACCCTTATTAACCATTACTCCATTATTTTAATATTTTTGATTAACAATAGGTCAGGTAGACCTCCCATTAATTTTTATATTTTGGTATTAACAAGAGTTTCACTCCTCCATTATAAATGGCCTCCTCTCCTCCCACATCCTCACACCTCTCAAATCTCATTAGATAGACAAAGATATGAAAAATAGATCTTAAAAATCTCTTCCATAAATGTTAAATCCTTCTCTTGTGCATAAATTAATTCAAAATATATTTTTGGAATAAACCCAAAGGAGTTACCCTAATAAGAGGTGCCACTCTTCTTCATGGTCCTATATTTTATTTTCATTCCCGACAACCTAAATTCATCTAATTACATGAAGAAATAATTTCATCAATATCCTTAATATACTGATATTTTTTTATTCTATGGGATTGACCAACAATTACACACACTTATATCTAATAGGTAATGAACAAACATTTAATGTGTACGGTGAACAACCGCTTCACAATACAATTATAACTCAATTTTCCTTTACAACCATTCATGGATTGGATTATGATTGAAACAAAATTTATATATTATATTATATATATATATATATATTATATTTATGATTCCTTAATTCGCTTATAAATCATACCTTCATACATTTAATTTTGAGTAAATATGATAATTTTGTTTGAGGAAGTGTGGACAACTTACCCCTAAAAGAGTCGTGATTCATTGACACACTACATGGAATTTATTAAGGATAGTTTTTGTGAAATTATATGAAATATGGTACATAATAATTCCAAAAAATGAATATATATATATATATATACATATATGTCATTTAAATTCTTTCTTTCATTATTATAAAGTAAAATAGAAACATCGTTCAAGTTTACCTATGGCCTATCATCTCCATGAATAGTGTATTCCATTTTTAATTAATATATTCTACAGGTTATTATAAATAAATATTTTACATAATATACATTATATTTACAACATGGTTTATATTATTTAAATCATGATGTATGTATGAGGACAAAAACAATAACAAATTAGGACACATGGGAAAAAGAAAATGGATACTACACAAAGAAAAAGGTTAACATTGAATTAATAAAAATATGGATATATAAAGTCATAGAAAACAATATATGGTATTATATATAATAATATAGTTACTTAAAAGATATTTAATAAACTTATATTTATTTTCTTGGAAACTAAATACATTCTGTGGGACATTTCTAGGACGGTTAAGTCCGATTGAGATGAAATCCAAGAAAAACAACCTAGGAAATCATCAAAGGGGACTTTCTTGTAAAGATCATTCACACTTATTGTAGCCAACACAATGTTGTGAGGTATTTGAACGTAGGATCCATGAGTCTGGCGATCCCTACAATGACCATAAATAATGTTTATGGAATGTTCCATTAGCCCAACGAGCCCCATACCACTTCACGGGGATCCTGATTTCTTTGCATCAAGCCTCTGAGCATCGTGAAACCCATTTACAAATAAATATCCAGATTCCTCCCTCGAAAGGATTTGTTAACCAAACATTTAACATCCATGCCTCTCATTTCATAGAGAACCATGAGCACTGAAAAATCCATTACAAATAGATAAACCAAGGTAGTCGAATATTGTATAATGAAAATTCCATTATTCATATTTACCCTTCCCTATTGTAGGGATTCCCTTCATGAAAGCCTACATATTTCATATAAAAGTGAGTCCCTTTATGGTAATCAAGGAATTATTGATCATTAATCCTTCACTTAGTAGTATTATCATTGAGCTAGGTATTCATGTCAAGGTATAGTTACCATACTTTACGAATCACAATTCTTCTTGAATAACACAGCCTTCATGAAGCACCAAATATTCACAGAGACCCTGATAATCACCAAGTAACTCATATTGTGGACCCCTTAATTGTGAGAGAATCTTCCACGCATCCCGTCAAGCATGTACGTAGTGATTTCTTGGTCCCTGTGCGGTGTTCTTTATTGCGTCTACCTACCTACTACTTTTTCACATAGGTACGCTAATATCTATTTCTTTTTCACATAGTTATACTAACATGGACCCCTCTATCGACCAATACTCCACCTATATCTCATTGGGAATTGTTGGTTCCTTCTCATCCCATAGTGTATGTGCTAACAATTATGTAAGTCCATGTGGTGGGCAGTGATCCATTCTCATACTAGATGCGGGTTGTTAAACTGTTATGAACCCATGTCCTCAACACATTATGTTAAACAATAGCCTCTCATTATTCCACACACATGTGGTTGCCTAAATCAGTAATTCCATATACCCCCTCATCTCCAAAAGAGTATGATCATCCACACATAGAAATATATTCTACTTTCATGGAATGTCATCTGCCCACAGGGAAGGGAATCCTTATGTGTGTGTACCTCTATCATTTCTTGTAGGATACATAAAACTTCAGTCTCTTTGACCCATACAGATTCAATTTTCATAGAGTATAAGATCATCATGGACTCTTAAAACCCCATCCCTCTCCCAATGAGAATTGTCGTTGTGGGCTGCCCATATGTGTACATCCTCCCCATCCCTTTCTCACACATCATTCCTAATGAGTTCGTTTGGTCTACTAATTCCTATTGTTCCTCACACAAATAGTGAATCACTTGGGGATAATGGTTATTAGTGATTGTGAAACCCTTATTTTGGGCATCCAACATAGAGTAAACCCCAATCGTCCATCATCATGGGATGCTAGCCATGTGTATACCTCAAACCACTAAACTATGTGGGTTTTGATCCTTGTCTTCTAAATTTGTTATATAAGAAGCATCCTTAATGTCCAATCATGACCATTGGTAGACCTTGATACACACCTCCTAGTAATGAACCTAATATATCTTAACATCCAACATCATACATTTCCATTATAGTCTTTCCCCCGAGACACTATATTTGTAGGATCATACCCCACCGAGAGGTTACATGTCATTAGGGTCCACCAGGGTAGCTTCAATGTGTAATACCCACACCTCATGCTGAAGCCACCTCATCAAGGGTAATCCCCAACAACCCCCTCATAACATTGTGGACATAGATTCCAAACCAACTAGTATACATAGGAAACCTCCCTAAGGATCAAACCCGACATCGTCATATTCATGTATGATCACACTCTTCCTTAAAGAATGACATTAAACTGCATGGAATACCTAAACTATATGAACTTGGATCCCTATATTTTAAACAGGTTACGTTGGAATCCTCCTTGATGTTTCATTTCATCTATTTCACCCACATCATTCACATCCATCCTGATTCTTACATGGGACACCACATCCCCATGGAATCATGCCATCCATCTGTACCGTATCAATGGATAAGCCTCATCCACATCATCGTTGCTCCTAGAATCACCCATAGAATCTCATTGTATAAACCCCACACAATTCATATTTAACCAACCCAGATCCATCCCCTTATGATGGGAACTCTTAGTGTATAAGCCCCACATTATCTGTCTCAAAATACATGGGTTTTAATCACTCAATTCTATATAGAGTGCATAAGAAACAACAATAAGTTTCAATCCCAGACAATGGTGAACATTATGTCCCCCTCATTGGGGCCCGTATTACAGGATCCACCCTTAGTGGTGTTCAGAATAGCCTTCATGGTTTGAAATATTAAATTAATGGTACACACTACAATCAATTTTATGTTTATAGTTTTTTTTATACATCCACATGGAAAACCTTCTAGGTGGTCCCTCCTAGGGATGTATCTATTTGAACCACCTTTAAAAGTGCTATGATCAGAACATTTCAACCCTAAAACACAATAAGATCATGGCCTATATGGTGTTAAACATGGTATGTCTATGGAAAAACTTGTATGGGATCCCTATATTATAATATGACCCACAATCAACATTGGATGTATTCTATTTTCCTTCCTTAATAATCCCTCTTATGAGGAGGAATATAAGCGTTTCATTGTTTCAATGTCTTGACATGCCACTAATTCCCAATGTGAATACTTCCCTAATTGAAGGATGCTTCACTAACTAGAAACCATGGATTATTATGATAGGAGAATCATAATTAGCCATTGTACACAAATATATGTCCCCATGAATGAGTTTCACGAACACCATCTTTATCTATGAAGGGAACCCATACAAGGTGAATAATTCTGTGGAGAAATCTATGAACGTATGGACAAATATCCCATAATCCGATTTCAATCTTGGAGAAAAAATATTTAAAGAACTGCGGAAGATATCCCATCTTTGTTAAGTGAGAATGAGGGGGTACAATGCACCATTAGTGAACATGATCAAATTATGGGTTTTCACCCTGGTGGAAAGCATAGGAAATAGAAATGGTGAACCCCATTTGAGCAATTCTCCTAAATGTGGGATTTTTAGCACTCGATACATTAGTAGACAAGTGATTCACATGAACCAAAAATCTATCACCTGTTCCCACAATGAAAATAGTTGTAATGGAATAGAAATCACTAAAAATTAGGGAAATTAATCATTGGGAATTTCAGTTTGTGTCATCATCAACATGAATCTCTTTATCCAATCATGGAAGACTAAAAGATGATGAGTAATTTTGAATATATTTCCAATTAACTATACTAATTTCTATATCATTATTCATTGTAGGATCCAAGACATATAGAATTATTCAGCCCATCCTGTAAAAAGTGTAGGCGGAATAAATAATAGGCAATTTTGGACGATTCCACCACCACTATGACATCACCCATGACCACAACTACTGGGTTCCCATAACCCTCCAGACCCTCATAGAACATTCAAAGAATGGTGAATGACTCTCTTGTAAAAAAATATGTGCCGGAGGGGCTGATTCTCATGTGTGATATGGACTGCCAATACCCAGTGGTTTCTACTCGTCACCATCACCTCTTCCCCCAAGGGTCACATTGGGACCCACTCCTCCCCACTCTTACTTACAAACACATTCAGAGCCCCTCCCTAGATAATTAATATGAATTTATCCACTATATCAAGGATTTAAGGGATATTTGAATCATCCTAGCCATGACTACTTCCTAGGAGCTAGAAATGGGGGCTCCTACCAAGCCACATCAACACCACCATCTATCGGTACCTTTTGATGAAGAATAGGAAATGTATGCCCCTACTCCACTAGACATAATCTAGATAACCCAATTATAATTTCAAGAGCATGTTCTGGAATACTCCTATTAGGGGGAATCAGATTCTACAGTTTATGTGGCCCAAGACAACCCATAACATTCTACGAGGACCCCAATACAACATTGGAGGGATCTACATATTCTTGATCTGGATCGAGAAAACAACCGAACCACTAGTGGGCTGGGTGGATTCTTTCTGTCTCCGGCATGATCAGTTTCCATCGTGGGATGACCCATGATGATGAGATCCAATATGGAGGTCCTCCCCATACCATGTCCATCCATAATGCATGTTATCCCTTGTCTCACATCTAGAATGGAGGTCCTCCCCTTTCAATAGAATCACTCTACTTGGGGGACCTCCCTATGTAGTTGACATATATGGAATTGGTCCTCCCTATATCTTAGATCATCAATATGATGGTCCTCTTAAAAACATTTTCTTCTCACGTAGAATTATTACCCACAGTAGCATCAACCAGGGTGAGGGTCTTATTTTATCCTTCTACCATTAGCATTTAGGTCCTCCCCATGTTCTCATTAGCTCCAGCGGAGATCCTCCCTACTCTAGAAAAACATAAAAGTAGAGTTCATACCCACTTAATCGATAATCAACATGGAGTCACACCATCAGTATATCTCAGTAATTATGATGTCCCTCTTCATGGTACCCCTACCAACCATTGCAGATGTCATCCCATGTCACATAATGTTAACATGGTGGTCTTCCCCATGTTCTCTCCAGCTCCAACAAATTCCCTCCCCACTCCAACACTCCAATCATGAACTTCCTCTCCATGAGTCTAGAAACTATTAAGAAGGTCCTCCTCATTCTCATTCTCAATAACACATAGGTCCTCACCATGTTCCATTTGACAAGTGTCTATGTCCTCCTCACACCATATCTCACTAAAGCAGAGGTCGTCCCTCACTTGAAGATAACCAACATGAAGGCACACTTCATATCAAAACCATCTCAAATGGAGGCTCTCCCCACTCCAACACCAACTCTCCCAATGGTCTTCCTCAGGATGAAGACATACCCTTCTATGAGGAGCCATCCCGAGGTAGAGGGATGCATTGTATCTAATGAAGGAAGAATAACGGGAAGTGATTGATTATTGTAAATCCAGTCTATTTTTGAGACTTGGAAGTGAAATTTTACTCAATGATGAATCCTTAATCATGTTCTTGTCCTTCAAAATCACGTGCAAGAACCCGTTTTTTTAGTTTTATCATCCTAGAATGTGAGATGCATCATATTCCTGAGTTCCATTATAGGTACATTCAGGTGGAGGAAAAACTAGCTCCTTTTTATAGTCTCACCACACATCCCTCTCTACCATCACCGATTTCATTCTTTAACTTGAAAAGAGATAAAATTGTGTTTTTCTGAGGCATGGTAGATGATGACCACCTTCTAGAATCACTGCTGATAGTTACTAACTTAATTCATGATGATGTTGTCAGTACCATATATTACAGGGACATATTGATGCATCTCAAATCACCTTCGAGTGAGGACTTAGTGAGTGGTGTCAAATAAGATCGCATGTAATTTTCTTTATTCTCTAGTCCACCACCACAACATTCTATATCAGTTTTCATTCTAGTTCCTCTTTCATCCTTGATCGATGTCTAGGGAAACAATTTTTTAGATCCTCTATTTTAGAAAAAAAATCCCATAGGATACCCTACTTGTTGATATGTTTTTAGACCATTTCGCTGGCACATTTATTTCTCTACAGATTTCCATTGACAAATCAAAAGTTCTTGAAGCATTAAGACATTGTCCAGTAGTGTCACATGGTTTAGTTGGAAGCACATCTTGTGGATCAACATCCTACATCAACGGAATATCACTAGAACCTTCAGCAACAATGCATTCAGATCATTACCATGATCCATTTAATCATTTAAGAGGAAACCCTAAGTTGTTCTGATCCGTGGTTTGGGGAATCATGACTCTCTCCATTTATGTCTCATCCTATTTCAAGCAAACAAACCTATTGATATTGAGTATATTCCATCAGGAACCATAACATTAAATAGGTTTTTCTGTGAGATACATGTGTAGGGAGAATTTGTTCAAGGTCTAAAGAGGACAACGCTCTAGGTTAGCGTAACATCTACTGAACCCCATGGGTTTTCAAAATAATCATCCAAGGATGTTAATTGCCTTGAAATCCCATCTTCATCATTTCCCTTCATTCAGAACAACAAAAATTTAAAAGGTCAAATAAGGACTTCTAATCTATCAGACTCATCTGATGTAGTGCAAGAGATAGAGGTTGATCGTTCCATAATTGCCTTGATCCATACATTCACAAATCAAAGGATGTTTTATGATGAGTTTTTTGATCACCTTGTATATCAGGGTTTGGTATATGTAAATACTCGATACAGACCTTCCCCTCTTCCATTAGGGAAGTAGGGGAAGCTAGAGGTCCTCCTCTAGAATTGTCTCATGTCGATGCATACAATCATGTACAACCCAATTGGGTACAAGCTACCACATTGGGAAAATGACCACATTATGAATCACCGAATCCACCCAATATGTGTGACAACCTTCTTCAGGAATTTCCTTAGGTTTTTCCTCCAGTATCTCCCCAAACTATTACACAACATACTCCATCATCTGCTCCGTGATGTGACTAGCCTTCCTGTCATGATGAAGATCATTCCAATGCACTGGTGGTTAGGAATGATTACCAATATATGCATACCCACCTAGATGATGTTTTTATAGATATGAATGACCTCCTCGAGGCATTTGAGGCATGGTAGGTTGAAATCCACCTTAATCGAACATTTTATATGGCATGTGTGTATGACATGAATGTAGCCATGGATTTCAAAAATCATACCATATCCCACATTAATGGTATGAGTGACCCTATAAAGAATCTATACCAATTTAAAACAATTTTGGGGCCCATGGTGGGAACTCTAGAATAGTAGAAGGACTCCAAGATCCGATATACATATAGAAATTAAAAGGGCCTATAATAGTTTGGTACAACCAATTTCCCATTATGTACACTACTGGGTGGGAAGATCTTTACATGTTGTTTCTTCATTAGTTCATCTATACCATAAAGAATAAATGTATTTATAACCACTTTATGTGTAAAAAATATCTTGATGAGTGTGTTGCAGACTTTTACATCAGGTGGAAGTGCCTCATGTATTCACTTGACAAGACACTAGCTCAGGAACAAATTTTGATGATGTGAAATGAAAACATTACTAATGTAATTTCTCACACTCTCATCACTCATAATTTTTTAGGTGGATTGTTGGATTTTATAACATGGATAATCACTTAGACGAATTCATATATAAGGCCAAGTAGCAATGACTACTACCTCCTATAAATCCTATAAAATGATCCCCCATGGGAAGGACTAATGTTGTCACATCAGTAAACGCCCCAAGTCTGTTAGAATATGTTACCAAAATAATAACATTTATATACTCTCAATGGGAAATAGCCTCAGGCCAACCCTTAGGCACAATATTGTCTAATAAAAAATTGACAGGCACCACCCCATCAAGAACGATTTCCAATGTGGTACAATTGGGATCTAGCCCCTCTTCAGGATCTAGCGCCTACTCAAATACATGTTCCCATAGTTCTTACCCAGCTAGGTAAATCGAACCTACTCATTCAATTGAGTTTAGGTTTCTAATTTTTTTGATGTTCTTTGATGCAAGTGAATAAAATATTTCAAGAATGCAGTGAATTCTTGGAGGAAGAACTCACTAATCACCCTGACTACTGTCATTATCATAGAATTATTAGACATAACATCATGTCATGATATGTAATGATGGATATGATCTAGGAATAGGTTTACATAAATGTAGTCAGAATGGGTCCTAGCCCTTCATATGTGTCATGTATCTCTTCAGAGCCTGATACCGGCAGTGAAGTTGAATGCTAGTCTGTCTCCAACTATGGTCCTATGAATTATTAGGATTGGTTATCCCATAGAGCAGTTGCAAACACCCATGGTATCACTCGTGATCATTGGAGTCAGTTTGAGCATCCTAATGTTTTTATAACTCCTCCAGCTTTAATTTCAACATCTACATTCCAACCTTCTGTTTCCTATAAGTGATGACAATGACGGTGTTAGGGAATGAAAATTCCCCTGCTAGAACTAAAACATTCTCTGGCATTCTATTATTTCATTCCTCCAAATATGTGCATTTCCCCCAAAAAATCACATAGTATTATAATATTCATTATATGAGGACCATTTGTATGCCTTAATTAATATCGTTGAGTGAGTGGATACTTTCAATATTCTCGGTGATTATGGGCGCTAGGCCGATCCTCTTAATATTCTCAGTTGATGACACCTTCAATAGAACCATAGATATTTGAATCATCTGAATGCTCACGAATGTTTTTTTAGACAATCCATCCATGCTACAAAGACACTACAACATGCTTAATATAGATTTTCGCTTGTGAGATCCTATTTTACCATAAAAAAAATTCACTTTCACTGCCATATGTTCTACTAGACTAGGAATGGATTTCCTTACTACATTCGAATCAACCACTTCCAGTTATGGCTAGAACATAGTAATTTGATAGGTAGTTGGTGAAATTGTTATGTGTTTCTATTAGCGATCAATAGGATATCCGTAGAACATGCTATAATCCATCATTTCGACCAGCCACACCCATCATAACTCCAACAAGAAAATATAATCATCTAGAGAAAAGTATTCTATTCTTAACTTCTGTTTCATCATTCCTTCAAAAATTTCAATTCTTGAGGTCATACATCTATTGGAAAACATGAATGAATCCCTTTCAGAGGCCTCAAAGATCCCCTCTAGTTCATGATAGATGTACCAACCACAAATGATTTCCATGTCAAGGAACTCATGATAGAAGAATCATAAGACATCTTCTCATTATTTGGATAAGATGAATGATCCCATTTATGTGGAAATATATTCCCTATTATACATCAGTGAAAAGATTAATGGAATGGAGGTCTATCAATGCCTTGTCAATATAGGTTTATGGATCAATCTCATCCCAAATTAGACACTCTGTATGGCAGGACTAATTGTGGAATATCTGAGTCCCTATAACCTTATGATTAATGGTTATGGTATTATTAACCAGAGGTCGGGTAATAAGATTATACTAAATACACATTTCGGTATCTTAATCTCTAGAATTATGTTCATGGTCATCTCATAGGATACTACCTACAATGTAATTATGTATAGAACCCAGATCCATGTTCATGTAGAATTACCCTCTTCATACAACCAATGCGTCATGTAATCCCTCAACGGTTGAGTGGTAATTCTCTGAGGTGATATATCTCCTTTCACCTCTTGTGATTCCCCAAATTTGGTTGAATAATATTATAGGAGCAATGACATAAGGGTTCAGACCAACGATTTAGATGACATTAATTCTATTTTTTACCAATTGATTGATATGGATGATGATTTCACCCTCCCGATTCACTAGTTATATGCTACAATGCTAGAATTGTGACATTTAGTAGTTGTTTTTCAATGATGAGGGGAAGAAACATTCCTAGGTATATGAAAGTTGGATAATTACCTTAAACACTTTCATAGGATAGGCTCAAGTGATACCAGAACCCATAACCCTATTAGGTATCGACACATTTAGAATATGGCTATAGTTAGTCACTATAATTTCATGTCCTACTGAGCAAGGTTGAATCCCCATTATTTGACCTTCCCCTACATATTTTATATCATAATTTGTGGACCCCTCTATAGTAGGCCTAATAGAATCTGGGTGACTTCCTTTTTCACAATGGTTTTAGCAATGCATGATTCTCACAATAAAGATTCCACATCCAACCAGGCAAGAACTTGTGTTCCTCGAGAATCATCTAGGTTGGATCAACCATATCCTCTCATTGAATCCTCTATCTTTGGTGATGGGGATGATTTGTCAGACTTACCTCCTACATTGGATGAGGGTGTCTCCACCACCATTGATGAGTTTTTGAAGGTGACTCATGGCACTAAGACATATCTGAGTCTGACATAAATCAATGAAACTATGCATACCGAAGAATAACATCAGTACATTGACTTCCTAAAGTGACATTATTATGTGTTTTTCAGAAGTTATGATGATATACCAAGGTTATACACTTAGATTTTCATCCATCATTTTTCCCTCCAGATAAGTCATCATGGGTTCAAAAATAATCCTAGGTATATGCACTCATCTCATGGTGATATGGTCACATCTGATGTTGATAAGATCATAATTTTCAACATCATCAAGGAAGTTTAGTTCCCATGGTTGTTGGCCAACATAATTAATTTCTATAAAAAGGATGTATAAATCAGTTTCTGCATCAACTTCCAAGAACTCAATAGTCACTATATGAATGGTTATTTATCCCTTAATGTGATAGAGATTTTTATTGATTCCACCACTATGTTTCAAGGTATCTCTTTCATGGATGGGTAATCTAGGTATAATCATATATGAATGTCACCAGAAGATTAGAAATATACTACCTCCAGGGCGCCACAAGGTAAATTCTATTCTTGGGTAATTTTTTTAGTCTACAGAATTTGGGAACCACCTATCAGTGTTCCATGAACCCTATATTCAAACAAATACTAGGGATTCTAGTGAAATTTTATGTGGACATTTTTGTGGTAAAATCCATCCATCATTAGAATGATCTAAGTGATATTAAAAAAATTTTGGGTTCCCATCACTCATAGTAGTTAAATATGAACCCTTTGAAATGTTATTTCGAGGTGAAATCTATAAAATTCATTGGTTTTGTTTCCAGATACAGAGTCATTGAGATTAACCAATAGAATATCAAGGTTATTATCTAGATATCCCTTTGAGAAACCTCATATAGCTCTGATTTTTTCAGGTACATTTAGCCTATATATGGAAATTCACCATGAAACTAAATAGTTATTGTAATCCATTTTCATGACTTGTGAATATGGGTTTCATCTGCCAGTGGGCTGAGCAGTGTTAGACCATAGTTGAGGAAATCATGTAGCATCTGCTACAACCTCTCGTTCTAATGCCACCCATATATGGGAAACTCTTTTCTTTTATATGAAAGCTCTGGAATGATCCCTATACACATTTCTCACTAATAAAGAACAATGAATGGACAAAGAACAGTCTTTAATATCTCAGTCACATGGTCCTTGATACAATGTACACATACCATTATAATGAGAGGGGTTGTATCGTGCTAGTTTTTCTATTATTGAATTTGTGGAATTATCTGCAGAATTTTTAGATACAAATGGTTCCACACATGGTTCCACTGATGTATATCATGAAACTTCAAATGTTGAGAATTCACCTATGTCAGTCGGTAGTGATCCTTAAGCAGTTGAAAATCTTGTTCATACCAATAAAGCCTATCAATGTTCATGCCTTAGCGGACTTTCTGGCATCCCATTTGGCCCCTATAGATTAGTTGCTAAATCTCTATTCTCCGTATGAGGCCATATTCTCAATGGATATGGATGTTCCATGTCGGAAGATGATTTTCAATGATGCCTCATGAATTACATCTTGTATAAGTTCAACTGATACCATGCTCAATAGTGTTTGTATTGGAATCATCTTCATCAAGCCTACACTGAATGTATTTCCTTATTCATTGCTACTATCAAAAGGAAACACCATCAATGATATGGAGTATTAGGATCTCATCATTGGACTGATCCGTCTTACAAGATTTATGTTTACTATCTATAAGGGAAGGGAGTCCCATGTCACTCATCATGCAGATCAATAGTGACTACGTTGTCAGGAAGCTAGAGCTCACTCCCCCACTATAATGCTCTCACCATTTAATGTCTCAGTTCCCTTATCATAAGAGTTTACTCATATTCCCCAGTCATAGAATTGTCGAGATAATTCCATAGAAGTTCTAGCCTCTTATCATTCATATCCTGGTTAGGATGATCAGTTTATTCATCTGGAAAATTAAATTGTTATTTCCCTTTTCAGTTTAGACAATGATTAAAAATAGCTGGTAAAACACCTTACCACTGGTGCTTCCACATTGGTATATTCATATAACCCCACAATAACTGATGAATCCTCTTGTTTGAAAACATATTTCAATGAGCGTATTCAACATTATGATCTCCTTTCATACAGAGCCGAACATGAGTGAATCTGTCATCATGCAGTACAGTTCACCCTCTAGAGTGGTCGGAACCTTATGAAAACTCTCTAAAAATGTTTTTATATGGAATCATCCTCCATTTAATTCAATGAGAATATATTATATATGTTATGAAGGATACTCATGCCAGTTCTAATGAAGCACATTTGGTAGGGATGATGCTCTCCAATCAGATATGAAGGTTGGGCTAATTTTTCCCCATAATGGTCCATGACTATATTGAGTTCACCAAGATGTTCCATGTCTGCCAAATCAATTCCAATATAGTGAATAAAACAAAACACCCCTCTTTAAAACCAATTACTCTTAGCCCTTTGTGTTCTTTTGAAATGATATCATGGGACCTAATGCACCAATGATAGCTCACAAGTGAGTGTTCATTATATCTGTGATGGATTTATTTTCCAAGTTGAAAGAGGAATTTCTGCTCAAGGAATTCAAGGACTATTCTATCAGTGACAATATGAGATCCAACATCATCCATAAATTTACACACGCCTATATTATTCTCACAAATAATGGAATCATCTTTTAGATTTCTATGATGAAAAACTTATATGCTATGTACAGTATACAATCCAACCATACATCTCACTAACATTATCAATAAAATGTATAGATCTTGGTGTTCATGAATAACCACTCTTGTATTATGGAATAAATTGTCAGTAAAAAGAAATAGAGTTTTCTAGAAACACTCCTCAATGATATTTCATATTATCATACGACAAAAAATAATTTAACTAAGGTGACTCTATATACCATGGTGTATGGAACAGAGGTAGTCATTCCCATGGATAATTAGATATCATCACATAATATATCCTTCTACGACCAACAGATGATAGAAAAGATTGGATTAGTCCAACTGGTTGAGCTGGAATACATAAAATATAATAGACTCTAATCCAAGAACAATATAGAGAAACACCAGTATAATATAGCTCTAGATTTCGAAAATAATGTTCACATGCACTCCTTCATTCATGGTCACACAATGCAATCTCTAAGGATGAAAATGATACCAGGAAGGAAGCCAAAAAAAATTTACCCCAATTGTGAGGTCCCTTACAGTATTTATAAGTTTTAACCCAACGATGTATACTCATTGGTCAACATAGATATATAGAACATCACACATCTTACCAATTCCATGTTTCTCAAAATGTTCTTTGTTGAAGGAGTATCCATTCCATGAAAACATACGTTAAAATATGTTAAAAAATCTTCACAGAATGATGATAAACATCATGAGATCCTTTCCTACATAATGTACAACTCTTACCCCAATAAAGTTACAAAATTTAAATCTAGATCACATGTCCATACAAAATTATGATAAACTGTATAGGATTCCAGAACAATTTTTTGATCGATTATCATCTTTATGGGATAGGTATGAATGCCCATAAATTTTTTATTCACAGCCAGCCACATGTTCATAAACCTTTTAGGTATGTTTTGTCTTTATTTGGCCCTCATAGGCCCTTTTCACAACTGGTTAATCCTTTATATGTTCCGCACATGTCCATCTGAGACAGCCCTCTCATTAGTCAAAACTCACTAACAATTAACTATAAGCTAATGTTCAGAATTCTATGACTATAGACTAAGAACTAAATTCTTCTTGGATGCATGACATTGAACTGAAAAACATAGATGGTCATTTCTTCATTATCATAAAGGGAAACTTCAAATGTGTCCTTATCACATGATGTTAAACTATATGGAATTGAAGTACTATATGAGGAAAGATTACCATTATTATGGGATTTTTAGTTACACCCGAAAATGTTTTCATCAGGTCTTACCCAAGGTTCTTCAAAAGTTTTGTTACTTTGGCATCTCTAATGGTCAGAACTCTATGACCTTAAATTGAGAGTTCATGTCCATGATCATAACTCTAAACGATGTGAATGTCCCCTAGGAGTATTTGGTATGGTGATGTGCCTCCTTGTTCATCATTCACATTAGGTTCACCCCCTCACCCTACTACATATATCTATTAGAGAAGCATCGAATAGTCAATTCTCTATGACTTTAAGCTATGTGTGTGTTCTTCTTGGGAATGTGTGAAGTGAGGTGGGCCTCCCTAATCATCATTAACATTAAATGATTTTGTGAAACCACATTGCATATTTCCACTTCAAAAGTCACATCCCTACAGTCCAAACAAGATAACCATAAATGAAGATCCATTAGTCCAAGAAATATGACCTTATATTATTGGTAAATTTGGGATCTTTTACGCAAAATATAGCATTGTCCTCCCCCTAAAAATCTTTGAAGTGGCTGGGCATGAGACCTGGAGTGTTGGATTCAACATTGAAATCCATTATATCAATTTCCATGATTCACATAGCTTCTTATATGGAACCCCACTATCTTCCATGTCTAAAGGGACCCCATAATGGAATGGTGTAAGGACACCGGGCTCACCTACCATTCTAGGAAAATTCCCCGAAAGACTTCTGAAAACATTTTGAGATAGGGCCCATGTTTTCAAACATGTTCGGTAGTCAACCCTCACTATTCTCCTCAACCCAATTAATATGATAAAGATGGTGTATCTTCCGTCATGGTTAGCAGCTGTACTATATAATTATGACACCCTTATTGTGTTCTAGATATCAGCATTGTGTTTCACATAATCCACTTCCATGTGTTCTAGTTGAATTCCCACAACCATAGTGTTTCCCCTCCATGTGTATGTGTACATTGAGCTAGAATTTTAGTTTCATTTAGAATTCCCCATCTTATATTTCCACAACCATTATATACACATCCATGTGATGGTAAAGCCATAAAATATTCCATGTTTCCCAAACTGATCATGAATCACCTGGGCTTGGTAGTTTTGGTTGGGAGTGTACCCATATTGTAGTGTCGCACTGCCTTTATAGTTCTAAAACTATGACCCTAAAGAAAGATCCATACATTATAAACTGAAATATTCTAAAATTTAAAGAGCCTTCATGATGTTCTCATGTAAGGGGGAATCCCATCCAATATATACGTCCTACTTTTACATGTTCATGAACTATGTGTGGCTTGATTCCCACGTTTATGAGATGCTTTGTGATTCCCATACATTTTTTCATTTGGACCATAATCAAATTTACTAACCCTTCCATCCTACATTCTTAGTCATTATCGATGGAATAAGAGCCTCCTTATATAACCCATATCAGATGTTCCTTCTATCCATTCCCTATTAATTTCTTTAGGTCCCACCTAAAATGCCTTGTCTGGAAAATGTTGTGCGGTGTTGGTCCTCTTTCGACTCATCCACATCTGGTGTGTATGACATCATGCTATGAAAAACCATTAGAGACACCATCCAATAGTGTAAACTCTATGCACATAAACTATGAGAAAATTTCCTCAACACACTACATTAAAATATGAACCTACCCTATAATATTCTAGTATTACCAATGGTAATTATGGAATTATTTAGCTTCCTTATCAAAGAGGATTACATCGAGTATTGGTATTATACCACGTTCTGTTCTAGAACTACTTCCATACTGATTACCATATTTGCTAGATATGTAGCAATGCACTTGTTCTTTAACTTTGGTCCTAGCCATAGATCTTCCCTTGAGATATTTCATGTAGCACGAACTTCATTAGTCTTCATTCAGGGTAGGATAGAGTAGTTTCATCATATGTATTCTTTTAAAGGTACTCCCCATTCACGTAGTAGTCGCATGAAGATAAAATGAACCACACTCATTTTCTATTTTGTACGACGATACAATTCATGGAGACCAGGGTCCTTCCAAAAAAACATTAAACATAACAGAATTCCAGAACTATGTACATCTTCATTCACATCCTTATGGGATATTTAGTGACACCTAGAATTTTTCTCTTTGTGACCCACTGCAGATTCATCATCCATTTTTCCACTCTCCATGACATTGATATTTAAATGAACACTCTCTTTAATAAAAGGTTTGAACCCCTATACTGATATATCCTATTAACGTTCTCATATTCCCTTTGGGGCAGAACCTAGGGTGTAGGATTCAATCAGGACATTCTCTTATTCCATCTCCTTGTTTGATGGGCCCCTTTATTTGTGTCTCAATAATGTCCCATGTCTTAAGGGACCCACTAATGGAAATGTTTTGGGCCACATAGATCACATACTAATCTAGGAAAATTATTTATATGACTACTAAAAACATTATGAGATGTGTTATATGTTCCAAAAGTGGTCACCATCCAACCATCATTTCCCAATCCTAATCCCAGGTAACATAATATGTATGATGTATTGTGTAATGTAGTCAGTAGTTATCCTACATCACTATTTCACCCTTATCGCATCCCAAATTTCTAGCAATGTGATTCACATTCTTTCCACCTCCACATGTTCCATTGAGACTCCAAAATCCTAAGTGTTACCACTCCATACACCTTTCTACATGGAGTAAGCATGTTAGTGTTTTTGGACATATTTAATCTAAATTCTCCATTACCCTATTTTGTTCTTTCATGTGATATGAAGATATTTCCTATTCCTTATTTCCCACACCAAGAATGTATTACATAGTCTTTGGAGTTTTGGTATGGTTTTTACACACATGAAAGGCTTTGAAAATTTCATGGGTCCAAAATCTATGATAATAAACAAATAGAGTCTCTATGGTATACCATGGAATATGTTTTGTGGTGTGATTAATGACATTGTTCCTCATTCATGATGGGTTTCTAAAAAACATCATGCCCCTCCTATCCGCATATAATCCATTTCATCCCTAATAGTCCAATATTATATTATTTCCTATTATTCAACTTCTGAAGAACAATGAAATAATTCATTCCCATTCTTATGTGATTCATATTGAAGCCAAGAAATTTCAAATATTGGGCCCATACAAAAAAAATCCATCAAATCATCATCCCCTTGGCCATGATCATGTTCTAGGATTTGTGAACTTATACTCTTTGATGCTTATCTTAATGTATCTTTGTGATATGTGGTCTCCTTTGGCCATCATTTATGTTGGGGTTTATTTCTTCAATTCCACATGTATATCCTTGGAATGAGAATTCCCATTTCCCCCCTATGGTCATAGGATATTCCACGAGACATGACATTAAATTGTATGAGAGTTTCATTAGAAATTCACTTGTTTTGTGTATGGGCCTCCTTAGTCCTTGTTAACATCAGTTTTGTTATACCATGTTTTTACAAGTCCAAACTATATAACCTCAAACTAGGAGCCTCATAGTGATATTTTTTATACAAGTGATTTTTTTGTACTTCATTCATGTTGGGGTTTATCCCCCACCACATCACAAATTCCCCCTTTCCAACTATTCTTTTATGTTTTCCTGGTCCCTAAGCCTCTTTCTGCTCATTCACTAATGGTCCATCTTCTCCATGCCAGGAAACAATTCTTGGAATATAAATTTTAGTCTATCAAAATTGATATTAAAATGATTGATATCGTCCAGGATGTATGACCAAAAACTATGTGTAGTGTCCCAATCACATTACATTAAACTGCCGGAAATATCCTGATCAGACGAAGTTAACCTTTACCATGCATCTTCCTTACCACATGATGTTAAACTAAATTTTCACCATCCTCATTTTCATGATGTGAAATTATAAAGTATTTCAGGCCCTCACCTAAGAGGAACTCTCCCAAAATTTAGTTCATCTATCACATTGATCACACCTTTTTATGTCCCTCAACATCCAGGGGACATTTTGAAAAAAGGTATGATTATTCTTGAATCAGACCCACACACCCATGCCAGTTTTTTATATGACTTAGAGGTGTATTTTTGAGATTCTTGGAACCCATTTAAACATTCTAAAACTATACTTACTCATGGGTCATATCCTCTTCCACCTGTGAAGGGACTCCATAACAACATGGTTCCAAGCCCCATGGCTCACCTACCATCCTGGTCCAATACCTTAGAAGGTTTTGTATAATAGTTTGTGATAGGTACTGTGTTTCAAACATAGTCATTAGTCGACCCTCATTTGTGTGTCCCCATTTTAGGCTACGAAATATAGATGTTGTGTAGTCAAACATGGTCAAAAGTTATCCTATATTTTGGAACCACTCACATTGTGTTACGAATTATAGGTATCGTGATGAAAACATCTCACTCCCCTTTGATCAGATATATTATAATTACCCTAGTGTTATTTCATTCAATCACTAACTCATGTTGGTATAAGAATATTGGATATTATGAGATCCATTTTCTCTTATCACTTCCAATTTTGGTCGGAACTCTCTTAGTGGTCAATTAACAATAGTATACCCGAATTGTTAAATTACTATTCTCCGATCTCATACAACTTTAATGATTGTGTGGTCATCCCTTGGTTATCACACTGGTCATGACCTATAAGATCGTATGAATTGACCATTGGATGACTAACAAATGTGAATGTGGAATAATTAACGAAACAAATGATGTGTCCATGCATGACGGTGAGTCGAATGTATCAAAAAATGTTTCTTTAGTTCAAAAAATCATATCCCCTAGGGAATTTTTATTTTTATGGAGTACTTTAGCTCTACTTCCCTTTTGTGTGTGGATTCTAGGATCCATTTTCATTTCTTGATCTACCATTCTTTATTATCGGTTACATGGGGAATCTCATCAGCTCTGATCTATTTGTAGGCTCACTCAACATGTTGATTATCCACTCAACAGTTCCACCAATCCAACTACTCTTGTTCATCAACTTACTAGACCCTAAATCATGTGGCTAGTTCTGATTGACTGGTGGAAAAAAAAGGAATGATAACTCATCGGTTCTTCGAGACACTAAACCCCCAATTCCACCTCTTAGGATTTCCAAATGTTTTTAAATTTCTCCTAGTAATAGGTTGTGTCCATATGGGGACTATTATGTGATATATTTTCAGCATGGTAGTTTCAAATTAGCATTAGTAGAATTTGAGTGTCTACCCCTCCGACATAGAGACAATAGATCCAAGTGTAATGTGACCCCATTCGGATCATCCATTACGTCTCTATGGTTTTTTTGACGAAACACTTAATAAACTTCCACAACCAGTGTCGGGTAGATTGAATTTCCTCAGTCACATTAGAATAAGAATATTCTGATTTTTCCAGATCAGCAGGTTCGATCTCTTGGAATGAAAATAGAAATTTACTTGTTGTATCATCATATAAAATCATCTCTGATGAATTGAGATCCATATAATGAAGATGATATTAACCACTTGATCCCACATTGATATGGTCATCCCTATTAGCTCTTCCAGTAGCATCACCAGTAATTATGATTGTTTTTTAAATGATATTCTTGGCATGTTTAACTCAGACACCCGGATCCATATAGACCAGCACCCCCATTAGAAAGGGAGTACACGGTCCTCTGACCATCCTCACTAGTATATAACCTACTACTCTAAGGAATGTTCATACTGTGATCATATTAGTCATTCTGCTCAAGTAATAAAGATGTATGATTCTATGAAGCGTGATACATATAGAGAACAATTGACATATATTCATTCTCTTGGGTTATTCTTTTCGAAATGTCGGGATATTCCTACCATATATTTTTGAAGGCTCTGGGTATTCCAGGCTGGTTTCCCTACCTTCCTCAATGATTATTATTTTTAACATTGATTCTTCCCCATGTATGGGCATCATGTTTTGATCCCCTACTCTCATTGAAATGCCTCTATCTTTATCAGTGTGGGTCTCTTGTGAAAGATTCTCCAAATACCAAATATATTTCATTTCTATATGAAAATGATGGATGTGATGGATCAATGGAATTGGCTAGAACTTACTTCAAGAGCTTCAAAAAGTCCTCCCAAGGAAGTTCCCTGTGAGGTTTCAACCTCACCATCCTCTAGAGGGTTCCCTTTACCAGAAACATCCCCTCAAGAGTTACATGATGTATCATGTAGGGGAAACCACTACCTCATCTCAACCACTAATAGTTGTTGAGAGGATACCAGATTTAGAAATAATTTTTCCTGATTTCTGATTAGATGTGTAGTGACTAGAGAATTCCCTAAGCCCTCAGCTCAGCTACGTACCGCTCCCCTCTTCTTGTCATACAAGGAAACCATCTTTGGATTGGAAAATGCTAGGAATTTCCATCCCTAATGGGTTAAGGTGATCTCACTTTCCATAATGATTGATGGTTTTTTTATTGACATTGTTGGTTTCCTAAGCCTCATAGAAAAAAAATTCTAAGGTATAGTGACACAACACAACTTCTTAATGAGATCATGTGTAGTTATTCTACAGAACCAAATTTGTGGTTCCCCATCATTCTATGTATTCCACACTAGGACGAATGACCCTAGGAGTGCTACTATACTTCCACGTCTAGCCCATTCCTCCCTTGGAAGTAGTGTATATAATACCACAGTTATTCCATCACAATGATCCTCAGCCCTACCTTCACGACGTTCTCCTTCAACTATTTGTCCATTAACTCAATGTAGAGGGGCCATCCCCACGTTGTCTCAATTGAACTTTTGATTCAGCATTTCCCATGGCTATTCTTCCTCCTATATCATGGGGAACATCATGACTAGCTCATCATTGGATGTGGGTGGAGGTATCTTGTCCCACATATTTCCATCATCCCATGTGAAAATGATCAAGAGGTACCTCATCATGCACATGGAATATTCATGATGTACTCCTATATAAACCTTCAGAGTTAGCCTCTTTAGACATCTAAACAGACTCACAAATAGATGTGTGGTGCACTCTTCATAGATCAGAAATCAATCCACCCATTACACCTATACTCTTCCTTTAAAGTCTTAGAGATATGAATTCCACACTTTGGTTCCCATGCCGTCACCTGTGAATGCCCCAATAAGAAAAGGAAATAGATAGAAGTTAAATTTGACTTCCCTTCTGATAATGATCAACAATTATGTCATTTTTTGCTTGAATAAGAATCAAACCACGACATTATAAATTTCCAGTTAGGTGATCATCTTGAGATGCGAGATGGGATTCATGTATTCATTTCACCCCTTCTTCTCCACCACCAAGACATACATGAATGGAGCATCCCGCACACATGCAATGACTTCATATCCTTGATAATTTTCTAGTGTACCTTATTAATCTTCTCCAGCACTAGGAATCCAAGGTTGATGCATTTCCCCCATTTTTTCTCTATTTCCATGATAATCATTCTCATCCATGTTCCCATATGTTCATCAATGTATGGAAATATCCACCAAAAAATGACCACCATTATGAAATCAAATAATCTTATAATTGATTTATCATATGTGTTAATGATGTGACCCCTTTGATTCCATTAGTTATCCTCAATGGTCTTCCATAATGAACCATCTATACCCCACTCTTCTACTCTCGAGAAACTATGGGGCCTCTTGGGTAGTTTTGTGGGTGCCTCCTCAATCGTAGTCCTCTCGGCAAGAATGTTAAGGAAACGAATGAACCACTATATAATGTAGACGTCCCTAGTTGTCTTTTTTATCATTACCTATGCTCAGCACCAGATCAAGAAGGGGTTAAACAAGGTGTAGTATTTTATATGAATCCTACCATGTGTTATCTAATAGAAGAATCTCATCCAAAATAGTCCCTCAGATAGGGATTTCGGAAATATCATAGGCTCAAGAAGAGTGATACTGACCTCCAAATGATGTAGATGGAAGGTGGATATCCTTAACAACCATATACAAAGTAGTTATAGAATGATGTACATCTATTTTTAAAAATGGAATTTGGAATCCCATGTTGCTTTATAATGACCAACTCGCCTCTACTTTGATCCATGTTCTATAGATGATAGACATACCAAGTATGCCTAGGCCCATTCCTCTATAA
Source organism: Viscum album (assembly GCA_963277665.1). Taxonomy (NCBI): domain Eukaryota; kingdom Viridiplantae; phylum Streptophyta; class Magnoliopsida; order Santalales; family Viscaceae; genus Viscum; species Viscum album. Next base: position 1,648,662,651 of record OY728145.1, read on the forward strand.
TATTTTCACCCTAATGTAGGTCGATATCATTTTTCCATACTTTCTCTTTGTTCCTTAACCCCACATTGTATATTACATAGTATCTTAATGCATATTATTATTACTCCAATGGTCTCCCGTCAACGTTGTCGATATGCTTATAAGGAGATACTGTTGTGATAGGATATTATTTCTTCCAAGTATAGTCATCTACAACACTGTTTCACCAGTATTTACCTGATGTACTTCTAAACTAGAAAGCTAGATCAACCCTACTTTTTTTGGGATCAAGACATTGTCCTAAAAACCAATGTGGTACACCAATAATCTCAAACATAAGGGGTATTCCTTCTACACTTTCAAAATGAGATCCAACAATTATTTGTTATCAGAATGACTCTAAACATACTCCCCAATCATGAAATTTTCATCATATATTCCCTTTGGGTAGAATCTACATAGACATCCCAAGAAGCTTCTTAAGGGCCATGAATTATAGACACAGTCTTTTTTTAGGGATTCATTGGAAACTATTGTTCTTGATGAATTCATGCGGAGCACTGGATCATGGAGAAACGTTGGAATCATCATACACCATAAAGCAATATAGGATCGTAATATTACAGTTCTCTAAAAAATGTTAGTAGTGAATTGGGCCATGGAACTTGGTTTGAAGAGAGCATTAAGGGTGTGGATTTATTCGTGAAAAGAGTGATTAGGGAAAATTTGATCATGGAGGTCTGGTATAGATAATGGGACCTCACCTATTATTATTGGTGGTGACTGACTGACCTTGACGGAAACCTCAATTACCATGAATCTTGTGCCCTCCATCTCAAACATGCTTTGCGATCTTCTAATTTGTGGAAACATACCCTCAGAATCCAATAAACAAATTCTGGTAAGATCCCATTCTAAGGGGTCTATTTGTTGGTGCTGAAATATGTTCCCTAGGATAGGTCGAGGAAAGCCATATACAATTAAGATGAAATCCAATACCAAATAGACAAATATTCATCAAATGGTTCTATCTCACAAAGATCTTTCATAAAACCCCTGGCCCTCGTGAAGTGATGGGGAAGTTGATGGAAGGTCCAATGAGTCTGATAAGCCATGTGATAGTCGTGATGAAAGTTCACGGATGGCTCTATGATTCTGAAGATCATCGTTGCACTTTGTGGATATGATTATTGATTCACAGCGCAACTCATGGTACCATGAAATCTATTTACCTATAAATAGTTAGCATCCCACCAATAATTTTTTCCATCGGTCCTTTCAACTTTCTATCTCTCATTTCATCGAGATACTTGAGAACCTGAACTACACCACAAATGGAACACCAAAGGTACCAGAGCATCTCAAAACCCACATTCCATAGTTCTTATTTAACCACGCATATATTAGGGATTCCCTTCACAAAAGCCTATGTCATTTGTGTAGGATGGAGTCACTTTATGGATTTCAAGGCATTGTATACCATTAATCCTTCTTGAAGTACTCTTTCCTCAAGCTTGGGATTCATGAAAAGGTTGTGTTACACCGCTGTGTGAATACCATTTATTCATGAAGCCCCTAACCTCAATGAACAACTGAGGGATGTGAATTACCTCTTTGTGAGCCCCCTACATTATGAGTCCATATTCCATTCTGACCTATGAGCTTTTATGTAGTGATTTCTTGGTCCCTCATGGGGTGTCCCGAGTTTCAATGACCTTCCTAGTGTTTTTTCTCAGAGGCAGACAAATGGATATTTATTTTTCATATACCCACAATAACATAGACCTTACAATATAATAATAATCTACCTCACTCCCACCATGAAATTCAATTTCCATCCCTTCCCCAAGTCTTGGTGGGTACTAGTTATGTATGTTCAAGGGGTGAGGATTGAATCTTTCTCGTCTGAGCTACATGATGTTAAACTTCCAAGAACCCACATCCTCAGCATGTGATGTTAAATAATAGTAGTAAAAAATACCATGATCAAGGGGTTATCAACCATAGGAATTATCCATTACCAATTGTCTACATATGAGTGAGATCTTCCTCACATGGAATGAGATACTCTTTACATGAAACAATATTTTCTTATGGGGATGGGAAGCCATTCTAGTGTAATCCCCTATCTTTTCGTGTAGGACACATCATTGTTTCCCATTATTTCCCCCTCTAGATAAAATAATTAGGGTGGGTATGGTCATCAGAGATAGTAAAAACCCCATGCCTCTCCCTTTGAGATTTTTCGCCATAGGCCGCTCTTATGCATAAGCCTCATTACATCCCTTGTCGACACATCGGTCAAGACATGACCTTTCGGTTTATTTATTCATCTTGGTTCACAAACTAACCATGAATCATATAAAATTATAGGTTACTAGTGACTGTGTCACTCTTATTATATGAATCCATATTAGAGCAAACCCTAGCATCCACCTTCGTGGGCCGCTAGCCATGCATAAGCCCAAAAGCACCAAACTACATGGGTTTGATCTATGTCTTCTAAACAAGGTATGTAGGAAGCCTCCCTGAGGTTAAATCCCAACCATTAGTAAACCGTAGTGCCCAAATATAAGGGTTACACCTCATATATCATATTATCCATCATCATCCATTTCTTTCCTTGACATTCCCTCAAGCCACTATATCCCAGGAGGATCATGCCCCACCTAGAGGCCACATCTCCATCGGGTCCACCTGGGTATCTGCAATGTGTAAACCCAAAATCAAATGAATGTCCCACCACATTAGATGTAATCCAAAATTATCCTTTATAGATACATGGATTTGAATTCCCGAACAACTGGGATACATTTGATACCTCCCTGAGGATCAAGCAAGATACTGTCATATTCACGTAGGTTCGCTATCATCCTTACAACATGATGTTAAACTGCATGGTATAATTAAACTATGTGAACTGTGATCACAATCTTACGAACATGGTGCATATGAATCCCCCATGATGTTCACTCCCATTAGCCCCAAAAACCCATATTTTCCATCCATTTCCCCCACTTCATTTCATATACATCAGGATTTTATCCCAGGCTACCACATCCCTGTTGAATCAGGAAATCTATCTGAACCATCTTGATGCATAATCCACATCCACATATTCATTGATTCTATAAGAAACCTGTCATTCTATGTGTGTATAACCCACATGATCAATATTCATATATCCAAGAGTCATACTCTTGTGAAGGGTAGTCTCAGTGCATAATACCCACACCATCCCTCTTGAAAAATGTGGGTTTTGATCCCTGTCTTTTGAATAGGGTACGTAGAAATCCCCCATAGTGATCAGTGTAACAACCAATGTAATTATAAAATAATTTTTTTAATATATATTATAATGTATGAATTAGATATTAAATTTACATTAAATTTTTTTCTTTTTCATATAGTGCACCTGACACAAAACCAAGGGTTTATCTAAAATCTTATAATTCACACAAGACTGAGATATACGGAAAAATAATATAACAATAATATTATTATTTTAAATGGTAGTTAATGGATAGACATTGTATCTAAAGTAGTGAAAAAAACTACCTATATTATGTTTACACATGTTTTAAAATGTATTTTATTTATTTTAATAATGTTTAAAGTCTTCAAATGTGAATAAATCGAATTTTAATCATAAAATACTCTAATAATATTTAAAGCTAGTTTTACTAAATTTTGATAGGGGAATCTTATATAAATATAGTTTTTATCTCTTTTATATGTTATATATGACAATATAAACTTGTTCCTTTGAAAAAGAGAAAGAAATATTACTTTGGTTGAATTTTTTGTTTTTTCTAATAAAATTTATTCATTTAATGAATAGTGAACAAATAATGCATTAATTTGAAATTTATTTACATATTATCTAATTATATTTTTATATTTCATTTATACATGTATTTAAGGTATAATAATATTATTTTTTATTCATTTAATCCAATTATTTCCACCATAAATAATTTCATATTTAAATTTGAGAGAAAAACATCTCAGTCATTTTATGGTTTTATTTTTTAAAAACTAATTTCCTCAATCCATCAACAGGAATAACACAAAAAAAAAAAATAAATTTTTTAAATTTAATTTTCCAAAATTTAAATACATGGAATTAATTAGTAAGAAAAATGTACTCAATTAGGAAAAAATGGTTTCTAGTGAATGGTAACCTTAGTATTTTATTCACCATGACTAAAGGTAAATCATGTAATAAATTGATAATATTATATTATAATAATAAAATGTTATTATAACACATGTACCCATCTTATTGCATGATTTATGGATGACCAAGACAATATTTGGGTCTAAATGGATGTCTTTGGAAGCCACTTTGGTGTGATTATGACATTTATAACATTTAATTTAATGTAAAGGCAAAACTGTGATAATCATGTCACTTTTTAAAAAAAACATTCATATAGGGTTATATAAGTGATATATTCGATAATAAATAGAAATATAAAATATAAAAATATTACCAACACCTTGGTAATTAATTTTTATTTTCTAGGAAATAAATAATTATATTCACTTGTGACAAAATGATGATGGAATAATATCTATATTATATAAAGAATCAAATTGATGTTATTATAAATATTAATATAAATATTATTTGAAATAATTTATTCCTAACATGAATTTTCCAAGGGATTGTGACATGTTATAAGTATATTCAATGGTTTTTTTGAAGTTATCTCTGAATATGGATTTTATTTAAATTCAATGAATTGAATAGTGTAAAAATTTACATAAATGATATTTTTAAAAATAATAAAATATTAAATTATTTGCAAATAATAAAAATAATTTTAAAATTACAATGTTATAATGATGAGGTTGAAATTTTCATTAAGTATCTAATTATGGGAAATTGACCCATTGTAAGTAAAATTTATATCCTGTTAATATTTAAATTGTTTTCACAAAAATTCAAATTAAAAGAGCATAATTGAGGATACACAAAAAATATAAGTATTAAAATAAAATCAATACATGTCTAAAAATAATTTTATAAGAGGATTTAGAACTATCCACAACTTATCATTGATATATATCATGATTGGGTCATTTAGATTTAAAATAAATTTATATTAATTTAATATTTTAAGAGTATCTATGGGTGAACATCCCCTATCCTATAAAAATGATCCCACTATTATATAATAATAACACATTAAGAACCATTTGGATCACCCATTATCTCTACAAACCCCTTACTATAATCCATCCCTACATTCTTGATCCCTTATTTTAGGGATAATTTCATTCATCGAGGAGTTACGTTGTTCATCAAAGATGATCAACTGAAGTAGATGTATCATTTTAAAGTGTTTATCATTTATTTCTTCTTCCGATTCATTTTAATAAACATCTTATTAGATTAACTAATGACACAAATATAATCAATATACTGAGATATTATTATGTTAATATCATCACGTAAATCCGTCTCTAATTTCATCTAAAGGGAAATGAAAATTTTGTTCCTGTGTATAGCAAACTACTACTCAAGAACCGCTATGGTTCATTTTCCATTATCGTCAAACATGAATGGATATAATGATTGAATAAATATTTATATTTAATTTTAACAAAATATTTATAATTTTAAATTAATAATAATTCTATTGTGTTTTTACTATCCATGCACATAAAAATGATAACGTTGTTCTTGTGTGTGTGTGAAATATCACCTCAACGAATTGATGTGAATGGTTTTTATTCAACACCTCTCTTCTATGATATATATAGTTATATTAAAATTATTGTTTGGATTTTAATAATATTATGATAATTTTGTATAGTTAAAATAATAATTACATTATCACTAAAAATATTTAAAAAAAATTAATGTGTTACTCATGCATACGTACGACCTAGCATCTCCATAATGTTAACATTGTTCATTTATCATACCATAAATTAATGGTTTTATTTAAAAAGTATAATTTCTGTACAAAATTTATGATTATTTCTTTAATTTTATTTTGGGGATGATGGATATAACACCCCAACCCATGATGATCAGAGCCATTCCATTATTTTAATACATTGGAATAATTTCACAGAATAAAATCTGGAAGGGCTAATTATTTTAGTATTATTGATGAAACTAGATACAAACATGGAATACATTTTCCATTTTGAATGTAAACGAAAAATGTTACATAACAAAAGATAATAAACAATATCAATGAAAACTCAATAAATGATAAATTTTTCATAACCTGGGGAATGAAAAGCAAATGAAAGGGGTTGGATCAAATGATATGTAAGGGTTAAGAAATACAAGGGAAGATAACATAAATATAAACATTTCGAATAGTGAATAACTAAAAACATTCCATTAAAAAACATTATGGTATGTATGTGAGATGAATAAATAATTCCATAATAAAAACATTTTCATAGGTATTCTTTGGGTTGAGTAATGACATGAACTATCAATAATATTTTCATAATGAGGTAAATGAATATGATAGAAATCATAACCATACCATCAAGGCCACTTTCCAGGACCATAAAGAACCAATTTATCAAGGCCTAAAACATTAACCTAGTTTGTGTAATGGGACCTACCGATGCATCGAGGGGCTATATCGGACCCCTCCCATCACATAACAAGTCCATTTCATTCCTCATATATCTTGTAATTATTTAATTAAATGTTTCCTTTAATAAATCAAATAATTAAATTGTTTCTTTTGTTCATAGTGTCTATACCACACTAAATATTTAAATGTCAATTATTCAATGTGTCACATACAACGTTGAATAATTAAATTCTTAATCCACAGGTTATCAAACTGGTCATAAAAAAATTCAATAAAACATGGTTGATGATATCATAATAGAAAAACCTCAAGGTGGTGCAATATTAAATAAAGGATCAATCCATAGATGCATATACTTCTAAATGAGAACATCAAAAATTTAAAGATGAAATAATCCTTAATCATTAGAATGTGTCTCATGCCACCATGAAACATTCAATTAATAATCCCTTAAAATATATTAAGAATAAGGAGACTCTTTATATGATATAACAATGGTAAGTAAATACATGATGAGAAATAAATTAGCGGTGAAAATGACATATATCTGATAAAATTTATAGTGTGATGGGAATTGTTTTTTCTTAGGAAAGAGGAGTTCCTTTGGAAAATCATTTGTAGTTTTCATGAAATTAGATTTTAAAAATTTATATCACATAAAATTAAATGGACGGTCTTTGAAATTATATTTTATGCTTAAATAAAATAATTTTTAGGTGACATCATATAAAAATAGTTTCTAATGATGCTTTAGAAATAGAAAATTTCAGTGCATTTTAGGGAAATATTTATAGAGTTTTTAAAGCCTAGAGGCATACTTTATTTCATAAAACAATAAATAGAAGAAAATTGAATTTTAATTTTAAAATGTTTGATTTTTTAAGTATTAATTTGGCATAAAACATATTTTAGAGTAAATTTCAAAATAGGTAAAAATTTGAGAAGTTCCTTTTATCAGGTTTTCAATTCAGAAGCATTTTTGAAAGACAATTTTTAAAAATGTAACTCCCAATAAATTAAAGAATTATTAATTTTTAAAAAATATATAGAAAATTCACACAGAATATATGAGTACTAAAAAATAATAAATAATAATATCATTGAGGTGAGCCGAGAATAAGAGAAATTTGAATGAAAAAAGAGGTTCGTGTGGAAAATAATTAAAATGGTGTAATCAATTGAATCATTTTCCCAAAACTTAATAATAAATAAATGATACATTAAATATAAGTAAAATACAGAGATTAATTTTTTGAAACATAAATTGGACATATACATAAACCATACAAAAGTAGTAGTATTGAATGTGGAATATCACACAAAAATTGAACCGAGATAAAGAAACCCCATACCTTGAGTCTGATGGTGTTCTTCACTTGATATTAGAGTCATCGATTAAAAAATTAAATTCATTAATTAATATTTTCATAACCTCTTCAAAATTTAATTAATTTTTTATAACCTTTTAATTTCATTCATGGCCTTTTGATGGGTGAAGAGGTTCAATTTCATTGTTTGTGTAAGTTTGTTACATGATCGGTATACTTTTATACATGAACAGAGAATCATGTAAAATGAGGATTGTTTTCTATAATTGATGTTATATGTCATTAGTGAAAATATTTAAGTTTAAATTGTTTTAAATTTCATTTGTTTAATTTTAGTGAAGATGAATCATTATATAAATTATTTAATGTTAACCGTTTCTATTAATTGGGAGGTTTTGGACACTAAGAACTCATTTGCTTTATAAATCAAAACCATATGTACAAAACGATTACATAACCATAAATGGTAAATAATAATTATAATATATTTTTGTTCATACATAATAATTTTTTTCATGGATATAATTGATGATGGTAGTAGAAATTAAAGACCCATCATCCTTTAATTTGTTAGATTATCACATTTGGATGGTGTTTTCATTTTTAGGATAAAAAATTGGAAAAGAGAGATGAAGAAGATTTATTGCATTAGAATAATAAAATTGAAGTTATTTTAAGGTAATTGAATTATCTTATCACTTTTATTAGTGTGAAGATTAATGAAAAAGAAAAGAATGGATCTCAAAATAAAAGAAAAGTTTAGACATCCCTCATGAAAATTTGGCTGCTTAACTGGATCACTTAAAATTTCTTAAAATATTTTTACGAGAGATAACATGTATATCATAATTAATAAATAATATGAAATGTATGGGGAATATAGAATTTCATATCCCATCATAATATAATTTAAATTAAATTATAAAAACATAATAAGAGTGATTGAAAAAGAAATATTTTGACACAAGAATTATGCAGCATAACCGCTATGCAACACAGTTTTAGAAAACATTAAATAGAGATTGGACAGGGGTCACCAAATCAAAAAAGACTAATAAAATATTATAGGGAAAAAATAATATTAAAATATGAACATGGTATGAAAACATAAAACACATACCACATCAAAATGATCATGGATGGAAATGAGATGTTGATATTTCTCTTACCTTGTAGAGTAACACCTAAGACGTGATGGTTATGATCTTGGTGGCATGAGAAAACCTTGGGAGGACTAATAGAAAGGTAAATCTAAATGATAATTGAAGATAATGAGTCTAGAATGAAATAAAATTAAGTAATGAGTGGTTATTTATAGTAAATGAGAGGGAGTTTTTTTATTAATTTAAAGGGACACCACATTAGTGGTTTTATCAAAATCCTTGGTTTACCATGTTATTTTCCCATGGTATTTAGACACATGGGACACATCACATCACATTTAGCTTTAAAAAAATCTATGATAATTTTATATTAAGTAATATGTCATTATGATATCATTAAAAATATTGAAAACTCAAAACTTTATTTTTTCTATTTGCGAAAAATTTAAGTATTTTAGTGAAAACCAAAAAATTCACCCTAAATATAATCAGATGTGTAGAATTCAAAAATTAATTCCACTTATTCAAAATATTTTTCTAAAGTTTTTTAATATAATTTTTAATTAAAAAAATATAGTTTATTAAAAAAAAAATCTATAACACATTTTATAACAACTTGAGAAAATAATCATGGACCCATAAAATTAACTTAAAACCATAAGACAATAAAGTGAAAATTTATGATTAAATTTTATGAAAAATATGTTTCCATTTTAAATTATTAAATTAATACTAAAATTGTAATTAAAATATTTACTATATAAAATAATAGCAATACTTGTACTATGATCTGTTTTTCATAATAGTAGATGTCAAAATTGTATTTATACATTATTGGGTGAATTTTTTATTTTTTTGGCTGATTTACTATTTATTATGATCCATAAGGGTATGTTAATATTCATACAAGTATGTTACTATTAATAAAAAATAATGTTAATTATATCAGACTCTAAATATCTTACTGAATGCAACTATGTAAGTCAATTTTTTGAAATTGAAATTATTGAAGTGGAACAATTATGTTTATTGGTGAGGTAATACATTTACCAGTAAAAGATTTTACAATGACCAACAATTTCATATTTGATAAAAATTTACAAAATATAATGATTCAAGGACATCATCCTTTAATCATGGTTGATGACATACCTTGGTCTAGGAGCCTCTATCTTCTAGGTCCTAGCTATATGGATGTGGAATCTTCAATTGAAAAGATCAAAAACATCGTGTGAAGAACTAACCAACGGATAGATGGAAATGATATTAAACAATTGAATTAAAATAGATCGAGTTTTATAATATGAGGAGGAGGTAACCTCACTCGGGTAATTTACCTCACTCGTTCATGATACTCAAATCTACCACAAAATTTGAATAATCTTGAAGATAAACTGAAGAACAACATGAGCTCCCCTTGGCCAATCCACTTGTTAGACCCACATTATTGAGTGTATGAGATCAATTAGTGGAATTGAATGATGAAAATAACAAAATAAAAAAAATATAAAAAATGATGATAATAAAATAAAATAATAAAAAATTGGGATGAGAGAGATATAGAGAGAGGGGGTAGAGAAAAAAAACAGAGTATTAAATAAAAAGAAGAAAATATAAGTAATATATATATATATATATATAATTTATTGAATGTTAAAATAAAAAATAGAAACAACAACAACAATAATAATAATTAAAAGAAAAAGAAGAAGAATAGAAGAAGAAGATTAGATGGATTGGTTGGAAGAAAAAATATTAATTTTTTTTTGAATAAATTAATTTATTAAATGAAATTATATTTATAATTTCAAATACAAACTAAATCAAAATCTAAAACTAATATATAAAATGAAATGGTGGAAAGGCATGCAACGACCTCGAGATCCCCCTTTTTGTGGAATATCTCATTTGGGGGCCCTAGATGATTCTAAAACTAGAGGATATAATCCTTCTATAATCTATGGGAGAGTCCCTCAAACTCCTTGAATCAGGACACCCCTGGTAGACCTCTACTATGATTACACCCAAGAGACCCATAGTTTTGAAATGTGAAACACCCACAAATGGCGAGTGGTTAATTCTTTTATGATAGATATAGCCACATAGATAACAGCTTCATCAATGGTATATGATATTTATGGGAATTTCATTGGTGGTTCCACATGGAAGGAGTGAAGCATTGAATTTTTGGTGATCAATGGTAGTGATATTGGCCATTGGTGGAAATGGTGGCCTCAACATCTCCTCAATCCTTCATAGTGGTCGTAAGAGTATTATATTTCTCTTTAAGAAGTACATTGAGGGTGAAAAATGTAACAATGGTGGAATCCGTTCAGCACATAGGTTACATAGAGGATACAGGGGAATTCAACGGGTTAGAGTAATGGAGGTGGGAAGAATTTTGGCTGTAGAGTAGGAAGAGCTAAGTGGAAGTGGAATAGCTACATTAGAGAATGATAGATCATGGAGGATCCACAATCCCATATCAGAATGGGAGTGCCGAAGACTCTTCTTAATAACACTTAGTGTGGATCTCCCCTGTAATAAAATCATAATGGTGTTGGGGGACCCTCACCCTCCACTTTAGACAACCATGTCCCAATGAATCTGTACTCCTAGTACCACATGATGATACCTCATACTATACCTTGATTTTATTGAGGTAGTTATGCCTGTTGGATTTCACTATCTATGGGCCTTGGTGGAAGAGCCTAATTTCCTCATGCATCATTGGCAGTGTTGGCCAGAATTCCCTCTAGGATGGTCATTCTAAGGTGCTTTCATAGTCGGGAATCCCACTTTTGGGTCACCTTGAGGTATGGGGGATCCTTATTTAAATTTTGGCCCAATTAGACTGTTGTTTATTAAAAAACTTCTAAAACGGAGGTAATATAAAATCATAATATTTTATATAATTCATATATTAAATTTCAAAAATAAATTTCAACATTCTATTATGTAGTTAAAATTACATTCTTTCCATAATCCAAATTTCCCATTAATTATTAAAAAAATGATAACCATATGACAATTCATTAAAAACATATAAAATTAAATGGAATTTGATTTCAAATACACACCATATTTGGTTCTGTCAAATACCCCTTCACAGAAACCATTATTTTCCTTGAGTATAAAATCTCACAAAAGAATTAAATAGGGAAACAATGTTACATGTAATAAAAATTAAATGTAATAATATAAATTAATTATAATTGTTAAATAATAATTCAAAAATCATTGTAAAATATTGATTTATTTTCTCAAATTTCAATGGAAAAATAAAATCAATAATTTTTGTTTCTCCCATTTGAAAAAGATGAAACTTCTCTAAGGAATATTGAAATTTTCACAATTAGTTATCATTTAAACATGCCTACTACTAATTTACCTCAATTTTAAACCTTTTCACTCAACCCACATAACCCAAATTCTAGTGTAGTTATACTCCTATCACGAATACATGATCCATATCCATAGGTTTGTAAATGAACTAATTTCCCAACTTTTTAAAGAAAAAACGAACATAAAATCATAAGACCTTTCAATTAAGGATGAAATGTCACTGAAGCTCTAGGATAGTAAGAATTTTTGATTAAAAATTATAGCTCTTGGATGAGGTTTATTTCTAAAATAATAAAGAACGATATTTAAAAGTTAACGTTCAGTGAAATTCTCCCATTAAAAATGAAACAACACTCATCATCCCTAAGACTCAAAGTAAGTATAATGATCATATTGATGTATAATTAGTTAATAAACACCCTTTCTCAATACACATAAATAGAACACACACTGCTTCCCCACAATATATTTTATCACTTTCAGCAAAACTCTCTTTACCCACACACATCAATTGTAAACATTTATGAAATTATTATGTGGATGGTATTAATGGATAAAAATGGATTCAAGTGTGGCTCATTAATAAAATGCCCATTCACAGTTTCACTGGGATAAACAATGACTACTATATTGGTTTTTAAGGATAAGAAATTATCTAATGACACCTCAATCATTTAAAATGTGTTTTGGCATGGACATTTCTTTGAAAAGTTGAAAGGCATGTTTTGGCTGGTGATACGTCCCAATATCATTCAAGGAATACACCCATGATCACAAAAGAATTATTTAATGTAGAAATCCTACTAGTAATAGAACATATGAAATTTGATAATCACTAAAGGAATGAATAAAATTAAAAAAACAATTCACCCAATGCTTATAAATTCAAATCATGAAAATTGATTTGAAATTTCATTTATTAGAAGAAATAAATTACCCAAAATCATGAGTATTAAACTCAATATCAATGTTCCATTTTAATCATTAAATTTTACATAATACTCATTCAATATCATTATCATTGACTACTAAAAAATGTAATCATTGTATTCATAATACAATCATGTATCATAGATAATTCATGTTAGGAATCAATTCATTTGTGGGCTTGAAATTTTCCAATTTAACAGTAAAAAAATTTCTGTTAAAAAAATTGAGACTTTAAAAATTTAAAAAATAAAGTTGAACTCAATTTCCCATGAAACCTTTCCTTTTTATCCCACACGTTATTTTGAATCTCTTATTCCATCATGAACCTATATAATATAATCACACAATGATGCATACGATCATGTCCTTTTAGTTTAAAAAGATAAGAGGGAGTGGGGCTACATGATGGGTTACATCATAAAACTAAAATTTAAATATATCATATTAAAAATAAAATGAATGTGATAAGTCCTGGTATAATCACATAAGTAGTACCTGATTTTTTATGAAATATAGAATAAACTACCAGTTGTAAACCATTTTTTGATGGTGAATGAAGAATCTTTGACTTGAACTACCACATGTTTCTTTTCCCAATCTGTTCTTCTTGCTTCATGGCAAGGAATTATCAATGGATAATGTATACAATAACCTACCACTAAACAATTTGGTATAAATTTCCTGGAAGGGGTAGGATAAAGTATGAATCATCCTCTTTATTGGTTTATTATTTTTCACCCTCCCCTGCTATTCTAGTTTTGTAATAACATGGGGTGTATGAATTAAATAATCAAAGGGACTGTAAGAAGGTATTTTGACATGAATATAATATGAATATAAATTTTTAATGTTAAAATTATCCCTTGAAATATGAGTATCATTTGGGTTTATTTCCTCATGCTCAACAAATAGGACATCATTATGGGAATCCTGATATTTTTATTTATTGAAATTTGTGAGATCCAAGTGTTCTGTAAAAGTTTGTGTCTAGATTCTTTAACTTCCTATGAGGCATGGAAATAGTTGACCAAATCAAAAAATTCAAAACAACCTAGTTATATACACAAATAATATTTAATAAAATCATAAATGAATGACTTAAAAGATAGAAAATCACAATGTGTTGCTCATGGTCGATTACAACCTTAGTGCTAAGTGCCTCTTGAATTTGGATCTCAATGGATAGAGGCAACTAGTGCGGTTATTCCATGTATTGTTTAAATTACATCATAGTTGTGTATTTATCCTCTTCAATTTCTTGAGTGACATGAAATTTCATTAGCTCGTTTACTTTATTGGGTTCATGGAGATCATGTTTTACCACATATTCATTTCCTAAATCATATAGATCATATCATTCTCCCGTAGTAAGATTTGCTGGTATGTTATTCTAATCATGAATCCATTATATCTAATCAATTTTTTTATTTTTATCATTATATGTTTAGGATATGAATACTCCTTAGGTTGGTACATAACATCGTTTATATATTTAGTAAAATTGGCAAACAATTATGACACTTCTTTCTTTATATTCAGTATTTGATAATCAATTTTTTATTTATCAACCATGAAAACAAGTTCATGAAATAAAATTTGAGGTTTATTCACATTTATAATAATATTTACTAGATCAGTGAGATCATAGAGCTTTTTTAGAAGATCCACCTCTTTATAATTTTGAAATACTAGTTCTTTCACCTAAGGGTAATTGACCAATTTATTGTGAAAATTTGGTTTAAAAAAATAATGCATTTTTTGAAAAAATAAGATATATCAAAAATGTGAAAAATTAAAAATATGTTGAACTAATGATTGATTCTATATCAACAACACCATTTCTGAACCATACCTATCTTAGGGTGTGGTAAAAGAAAATTAATTTCCAAGATCAATATAGTGGTTCACCTGGGTCTCCACACATAAAGAGCTTCTTAGTTTGTTCCTTCACTTATTCAAAATCACCTAAAATTAATATATTTAATTTTTTATGTATATAATTAATACAATAGAAAAAATATATATTTTTTTTGTTTTTATGAATTTGTAAAACATAAAAAATGGAAATTATAAATTATAAAATCATGAAAATATATATAGAATGAATTAAAGAGGAACAGATATAGTTTTTGGGTTCAGTTATAGGATCACTCGTTATTCTACATAATTTATTTATTTTATTTTGATAATCTTATCATGAAATATCATGATGAATTGATATTATTGTTTTTGAGAAATTGAGTAATCTTTGAATTCCTGAGAAATCTCGATTCCGGCTACACCTTTATTTTTGTTTGATGAACAAAAATATTCTAGGGGGTTCCATCTTCCAGAACTGGACACTAGCGATGTAGTATCATCTATTGACGAACTCAAATCCATCGTGTAAATAACTAACAAATAGAGGGATAGAAAATCTATAAAAAAAATTGTAGAAATTGATTGAGTTGAATTTCATTGGGGGCAGTAGTCACCAAATTTGGGAAATTAGCCTCAAACATGAATGGTAATAAAAACTATCACAAACATATAATAAATTTTTTGAAAAATCCAAGAACACCTTGACCACCCCTGGTCCAACTCTTGATTCATCCTCTTATTTTTTAGTGTAAGATGTCACTTGGTGGAATGAGAATAAGAGAATAAAGAAATAATATAGAAATATTAAGAATGAGAAAATTAATAGAACAAGAATGAGAAAATAAAATATTAAATTTAAAATAATGGCGATGAGAGAGAGGGAGAGAGTGAAATGAAATAAAATATAATAATAAAACAAAATTAAAAAATAGAAATAATAAAAACTTTATAGAATATAGAAATACTGTTAAAATAATACTAATTAATATTAACATATTAAGAAGCTGAAGATAAAAAAAGATGGATGAATTTAGTGGAAGAAAAAATTATAAGAATGCATTAAGTAATTCAGTTATGAAAATAAATTAAAATTAAAATTAAAATTAAATACTATAATAACTAAAATAAACTAAAATAAACTATAATTTAAAAAAGGGGAAAGTCATACATTACCCTTGGGATCCTCCTTCCTTAATAATATATATTATGGGGGATTGAGATGAATCTAGAACTAAAGGATGGATTCCTTATGTTGGTAGAGGGAGAAGACCTTTTCCTCCATGAATGAATATGAATCCTCCCCCATAACCAATATCACTTAATATCACATGCGTGGATCCCACTGTTGTGAAATATGATGCACCCTTAGATGATGGGTGTTTATATTTTACCTATAGAAGGATTATATGTGAGAAGATAGTTATTTGGATGTGAATGAGCTATATAAAGGGCTTAGTAGAAGTTCCACATGGTTGGAACAAACATAGAAGTGGCGGTAAGTGCTGGTAGCGGTGATCGCCAACAATAGTATTGGCGGCCTCCACTTCTCCTGTCATTTTCATAGATGCCATAGGATTCTTGTATCCCTATTGAGGTAGTAATTAATGTTTGAATAATTAAATGGAGGTGTCAAAATATAGACATGAAGGATCCTTAGTGGTGTTAGATGGGTTTGGCAGCTGATAAGGGGTGTGGTGGGGAGAGGTCAGGTGTCAGAGTAGGTAGAGTGGAGTAATAGTGGTAGAGCAATGGTGGAGCACAATGATTTGTGGAATATCTATGATCCCTCATTAAAATGGATGTTTTTGAGAATATCCTATACAATTTTTATCACATATATCCCCCACAATTATGTCATTTTGGGGTTAGGGGACCCCATTCGCCACGGTTGATTGCTTTTGCTAGCCATGTTCGTTGGATTACACCTCCTATGGGACTAGGTGGGTAGTACCAATCCCTCCATTAAATGTTGAATATATTTGTTAGAAATATCCTGGTGATATCATTATCAAGGTTCCGGTATGATCTGGATCCCCCTATTGGTATCCTATGTTGCATGTGGGTTCATTTGTTGACAGATATCCCATGTGGATAATTTTTAAGAAAAAAAGCAATAAAAGAGTTAATAAAAGATCACAGTATTTCATATGATTCATAAATAAAATTTAAAACATAATTTTCATAAATATATTTATCCAATTAATATACATTTACTCAAAATTCAAATTACCCATTATTTTTGATACCATTGAGAAAGGTGGCCGAATTCTTTGAAAAATACATTAAATTCACTGGAATTTGATTAAAAAGTAGCACAATTTTTTTCTATCAATAAAATAATTATTCTCATAGATTTATTATTATACAAATAAAATTTCAAATTTCCCATCTATAGAGGATATGATAGCAACACATGTATGTATGGAGAATTACTGCCTCATGAAGAGATATGACTTGTTTTTGCATAACACATTTCATGGACATTAATAATGATAAATGTTATCAAATATATATTATATACAAGAAATAAATAAGATATTAACGATATGTTTTTATTTTTTAAAATATAATAAATCATTTTCACTCGAAACATTTCACTGACATAAAAATAATAACATTGTTCACGTATGTTTGAACTACTCCCTTCATGAAGTGATGTGACTATATTTTTGTATCCAACCTACATTGATAATTTGTTTATCGATATTTAATGAAATAATATTTTAATTATGATATAATTTTCATTTATTAATGACAAAATATTACTTTCCACTTATCCATAATAGTTGTTGAAAAATTGAAATCATACTCATACGCAAGTACGACCTACCATCTTCAATACAATAACATAAATCATTCCACAATAAAAACATTCATGAATGGTATTTAATTAAAATAGGTTTATTAATATGATATATATTTAGTTTTTATTATACTATTGAATATGGAACAATATAATATCCGCATGAACTCAACTTTCATGATAAACAGAAATGAGAAAACAAGGACATTAACACAATAAATAATTAAAATGATAAAATATAACTAATAAATGGATAAAGAAATGTTAAAAAGGAACATCTAAGATATTATAAATATGTATACGTTTCTTTAAAAAAATTAATAACTTTCTTAAAACCATTATACAGGTAGTTAAATTACATTTAACTAAAATAAAGAGTAATTATTGGAATTATTAAACCAATTTACAATCATAGTGTTCAACATATACATCATTGATCATGTCATTATAGTATTATGTGTGTAAATATATTTGATTATTTTATATTTTATTTAAACTAATTTCATACTTATTTACATTTTATACATATAATCAATTCATTGATTACACCACACTCCAATGATATGATCATTGTAATGTATTTGATATCAATTCCCCTTTATTAAGTAATATTGTAATGTTTTGCACCTAAACCGACTTATATAGATTATATAACACCATTTTTATATATAATATCATGAACCGTTCATACTATAAAATTAAATGATTTTTCATATTAACTACTATGTTGATTTTATAAGAAAATTTCACTTTGGTAAATATTTTAATAACTAAATTTATTTTCATTAGGTGATGTCACATTAAAATATTATTTGACATTCTATTATTATGTATGAAATTAATCTTCACTATATTATTTTTTTTAATTTTTTTTCTTTATATTGATTTATATTTGATACACAAAATATATTCATTTAGTAATTCTCACTTAAATGTAATAATCACTGTACAAGTTTATCGAAGTCTCACTCTAATAGAGATAGATTATTATTTGATCAATGTTTAATAAACTTATTAAATTTTCATATACTATTTATAGTAATTATATTTTAATATAATATTACTATTTTTACATTCTGTAGAATTTAAATTTGTTTAGAATGTTTTTTTTATGAAAACCAAACATTATTGATCTCATCAGTCAAAAATCTATTTTCCTCCAATACCATGTTTTATAAATGTGTTTAATTTTTTTTTTACCTTTTCATAACGATTTATTAAATAAATTTAAGTCCATATTTATATTTCAACAAATTTTAATAAAGGATAATTTATGTCTTGATTAAAAAAATTTCATTATGTATTATTCCAAAAAATTTAAAAGAATTGTTTTAATTAATATTTCGTGATAAGAATTACAATTTATTCTGAAAACTCAAAATTATTAAATTATCCCTTATAATTTTTAATTTTTTTTCATCTGAATTAAATTTTTATATTTTAATTATTAGATTGAAAAATTGAATTTCAAAATTAATATAAAACTTTCCTCAAAAAAATTGTAATGA
This sequence comes from Viscum album, assembly GCA_963277665.1. Taxonomy (NCBI): domain Eukaryota; kingdom Viridiplantae; phylum Streptophyta; class Magnoliopsida; order Santalales; family Viscaceae; genus Viscum; species Viscum album. The sequence goes on from OY728145.1 coordinate 1,648,682,082, forward strand.
TTATTTAATCATATTTCAATTCATCGACTACAACCTCCATTTATTCATACTCTAATGGGTATTTTTTTAAAGAATCATAATTAAATATATGGATGGGTTATGATCATTTTTACCATGGAAATTATTTAAATTAAATTCACAGATTTATTTTTATCATAATTAAATTTCTATTGAATTGTTTAGTTTCGTGTGCAAAAAAATAAAAAAAAATATCTATATTATTTACCACATACATCTTTATCACATAAACCCTATATATGTTTATGAAATTTTTTCTACATTGAGTTTAATTTTTTATCTATGAACATAATGATTGTTTTTTATTCCTAACACAATACATATATTTGGTGATAAGGCACATTTTTAAATGAATTATATCAATTATTTGATATATGAGGAATAATTTGGATATGTTGACATGGGTAGGGACCAGTAATAGAAGTCCACTTAATGAAGGAGAATTATAATTAGTTGAACTAGTAAGGTAGTATAAAATTATTTTCACAAAGCGAATGATTTTGTACCTATTATTTTGAAACTGTATCGTGAAAGGTCTTTACTATAGGGGTCCATGTTCATTAGACACAACGTCCAATATTTAGTCATTTCCTTTATTTTGTATTTAATTATCAATATTCGGGACATTATCTAAATTATATTATCTCCTAATGCATATACGTTTTGTTTATTGATGACATGGAATTTTTTTTAGTTATTTACATTTTCTATATTAATTAAGCCTTGTCCAGTTATAAAAATCATGTTATTGATTAAATTGAATGTTTTATACTTATTTATCTTAAATTATTTATTATTACCATGGATATGTTCACATTTATGTCATATATGGATTCAATTCATTCACATTTTATTGATTACATCACATGTCTGTTCAATTATTTACCTATTCGTATTAATTAATATTATTGATTCATGATTTATTCCACTACATTGAACTCTTTCACAAAATTTGAGGATACACTTATTTTTTTCCATTCAAAAGAATATAGGAGGTGTAATATGAATAAAATTCAAGGCAATAAAAGATTTAATAATTATATTCATGGATAATAAATTACAGTAATTTGTTTTCTCATATTTAGTACAGTAATTATTAATGCATCTAGTTTACAACAACAGCTAAACTATTCTTTCAATCATGGTGAAATTACATGTCTATTATGTAAATATAATAATTCAGAAATAGAATCTTTGATACTAGGGTTAAGGTCTCTACAGGGGGATATTCCACTAATTTGATAAATATTAAAACAAATATCTCTTTTACATTTTAATTATAAACCAATAAATGACTTTTGGGAAAAGAAAATATGTGTCATATTAAACCATTTTACATAATATAAAAACATTCATGAATAAAAAATCTTTTTTCAAATAAATTAACATTCATGAAAGAATATTACTGATTATGGAGATAGAAGGGAAAATATTACATACCAAAATGATAATTAAGGGCTATTATTCACTATATAAATATTTTCACTTCCAAAACTACAAAATATTTGAAAATGAAATGTAATCATATAAAAATTATAAATAAATAAATAATAGGAATAGATATTTTTTTCAATAAATTAATATCTTAAAATTTATACTTATGGAATGTTGAACATAAATAACCTTAAAATGAAATGAGATTGTGACCTAACTCATTTCCTACTTTTAAAAATTATGAATAAAAAGACCATAAAATATAATATGATATGGATCTATAAATACTATTAAATAAATGAATTATTATTCAAAAGAAATTTCTTGGGAAATTATGTATAACATTAAAATAACTCATGGTTCTCAAAACGAGACATTTCTAATGAAAATTTTATAGATACATAGGAAACCCTTGTAGTGATCTAAACATATAATGTGATAACTAACCCATTAAATGATTATGAATAGATATGTAAATCTGCATTAATAAGAGATAATATATCATAAAACATTTTGATAACAAATGTGATATTATCATGGAATAAGGAATTAAATGAAGAAGTATTTTAGCCCAATGAATGTAAATTGAGTTAAGAAACCAATCATCTCATGTCCTAGCTTTCAATGTGTATCCATTAACTCCAATAAGATAAATTTATATTAATTATTTAATTTTAAAGAAACATTTCCAGTACTTTTTCATTATTCTAAATCTGTGTTTTTTAGTTATTTGTTTTATATATTTAATTTTTTATTACTAAATTCAACGTCAAGTGCATTGAAGACAATTGGTTCAAAATTATTTAAAAACATTTTTAGGTTTAACATGGTCAAAAGGGATCATTATTTTATATTAGATAGTATACTAATCATTAGATAATAATCATTTTTTAAAATATATTACAATTTTATATTCGGTCCTGAAAAAAAGTCTGTAAAAATAAAATACATCTGCTCGCAAGAATGTAGTCAACATTTACACCCAAGTGACATTTTTACATTCCATTGGATGAAAAAATATAATATATTTTCCATATATAATCATTTAAATTTATCAAAAATATATTCCTTCATTAAATCAACCCACATTACCATACATGAGTAGTGGGGTTTTAAAAACAAAGTACATAGCTATGTGGAGAATGTAGTCTTAACGCACATACGTACGATGATTTCATTTTTAAAAATTAGAATGGGGTTAAGATAGATGATATTTTGTATTTAAAAATTCAGAATTATATTAGTAATATCACATATATAGTAATTAAATATTTCATAATAATAATCAATGGATGGAGGTGATGAGTGATGAAATTCACTAGTTCATGTTGTTGTAGTCCACTTGTGTGAACCAATGAAAGTTGTGTTTCCAATTATAAGGAAACAATAGATGAATAAATTCATAAAATTAATGTAATTGTATATTTGTATATGGGAGATATTGTTGTTTTTTTACAATAATGGTTATTGAAGAATTTTGGTTTGTATAAGATGAAGTAAAATTAAAACAATCGGTTGAGACGACTACCGCCTGCTTGAAGATCCTCCTATGGATCTCTCCATAATGATCATTGGGATGTTATTTTAAGGAGACTACAAAATTTAGAAGGTATCCAAGGAATTTATGAAGTGGATTTAGTAGGTTATGGTAAAGATAAGAGTCTATTGAAATGTAAGGAAGAGAGGAAAATAGGTTTCCTTGTTTAATAGAGTAGATAGGCACCCTTAAAATTACATAAAATATTAAAATATTATAAATTATTTTTCATGTAAAGAAGGTACCAAAGTGAATAATTAAATTATAAGATGGATAAAAGTAAACATCCTCTAATTATATATAATTTATGCAAGTTTATGTGATCCTTTAACCCTTATATATTATTTTTAACCACACCTTCTAAACCATTAGAATAATTACTCTGATAATAATGATTATTTACACATTTGGGGACAATTATGTTACTATACATGAAAAAACAACTAAAAATGGCCAAGATATTATATTAACAACCATATATAATTCAGGTGGTCATTGATAATAATTTTTTATATTTATATCATCATTGAAATATTATATGTCATAAAATATCATTAAATTTATTATTAGCACGGTTTACATAAATTTTATTTTAAAAATATCAATATATTAATATAATTTTAAAATAAAATTTTAAAACATCACTAATACATTATATGATTCAAAAAAAATTTGAAACAACACAAATTGTCCCAAAATATATTAATCTATATGTTTTTAAAATCATTTACTTTATTTTTCTCCTTAATGCACAAAACAGTGATGGAATTATGTAAGAATTTATGGTAATTATATAATCACTAAAAATTGAAAATAAGTTACCAACATAAAATAAATATATTAAGACTAAATATAACCATTTATTTTAATTTATTTCTTGTTTCTTTTCCAATCAAATAATTTTATAGATATAAAATGTTAATAATGAGATATTTTAGAATTTTCCTGAACATAATATAATATAAAGTAATTTACCTAATGATAATGGTACTAAAATTCCATAAATTTAATTATTTGATAGGGGAGGGTAAATCACACTCTTCTAAAGAAATATTTAATTTTTGATGTATATATGGACTTGTATACCACTAAAAATGGTGGTTGAACTATTGGGGATTTTTTACATTTATTACATTCAATAATAATTCTCTTATATTGACATGTTAGAATATAATCCACTATTATGATAGTCAAAACACTCAATTATGTAGTAAAAATAAATACCATATATGGAAAAAAAAATTCATTAGGTTCAGTCTCAAATTGAACCTACTCCTTACAATGATTTGATAGACACCCCCAATCACATAATCTCCACTATAATCTCACGTGTTTACAACATAAAAGTAGAGAATCAAAATATTCTTTCTAGGTTTCTATTGGAATAATAGATTGAAAATTTTTTGAACAAAAATAAACACATCAAACATAAAAAATATCACATAACAATGTTTCATTATCCTGAAACTATTTATTAAGACCATTCATTAGAGCCTTTAATATAATATTATTAGAAATTACCGACTTCATCATCATTCATGACCTGAAATATCTTTGGAATTGTACACTATCTTCTTGATCACTATTTTTGAACTTATTAAAAGAAAAGTAGATTTCATTTGAAAGGTGGTAATTTTTTTCATATCTCTTTCAAAATTGATTATTATCTATCAAAGGATCTTAACCCTTTTAATTTTTTTTGGTATAACCTTACAAACAATATTATATTTTTCAATGGTGGTGTGTATTGTGTGTGTTATGTATGAGTATCATGAAAATTCCTCCCTCATGCATCCAAAAAATATTCCCACAATCTTGTATCTTCCCTTACATGACATAAGTGTCAGTCATAGGTTCGCGTCCTCCCTTCATGTGAAGAGATCACATGTTGTACTAATGCCTTTACATATTTTATTTGTGTGGACAAAGAAAAGTCTAGGGGTTTTGATGCGGGACAAGAGTCATGTAAATGAGATCCTTCACATGACACTACTTCTTCATATAAGATATCATAAATTCATTGACAGTGGCAAGAGATGGTTTATTAAATATATATTAATTCATAATCTTGTGAAAGTTCATATTTTGTTATATTAATGAACCACATTATAATCATTATTTCATGAGCATATCTTGATATATCAAAGGAATGGTAAACCCTTAATCCATTTATTAGGTGTTTATGTTAGATGATACATGGTATTTCCTCCTTCATATTAATTTTTGTGGACCTATTCAAATACCATAGTTATTCTCAAGATCTCATAAATGCCAAAAATCGTGGTTTCATTGAACCTAATGAAACAATAATGTGATAATGTTATTGAAGTGATCTTTTCAAATAATCAATTTATTTATAATGTGACTATCCTATAAACAACTTCTAAAAAACATCATTATAATCCTGAATAATTTACATGAAAAAAATATACAAATGAATAAACCTTCATGATCAAGAAGATATTTTATTTTCGTGTGATAGAATTATATTCATGTGTTTTTTTAGTGGTTTTCATCATGATATAATTGATTTTTTAAATTAAATAACACTATCAAAAGATAATCACATGTATGATTTATAAAATAGCTTATCCTCCATATAACATATTCATTTCCTCACTTATAGATCTCCACATTAAAGAAATATAATGATTTATATCATGTAAAAGGGTTGATATATGATTACATGAACACTCAGGATGATCTCAGGTGATGATCGACATGTGATGGAGTTGGGATATATTATAACAAGTTTTCAAGATCATGCACTGACATTCTATGGGTGGATGAAGTTGATGATGATCTCTTTATTAAAATATGTGCTATTATGTATCTATAGGATGACAATGATCACAAAAACCATCCACATCAAATCATGTTCATTCTATTAATGACGGATGGATGCTTTCCATGTCCCATAGGCCCCAAATTAGTTATAAACGTAAATGGGACTTCGTTATGTCATATAATCACACCAATACACTATTTGGAATGGGTATGGGGGATAAGAACCGATCACCCCTTTCGCAACACTCCACATGAGTCATGCCTCTCTTATACATTCTGATTTTCACTCATTCAGTGAAAATTAAGCCTACCCTGACACCTTAAACATGGGAATATATATATATATATGGTATTATACATGGACCACTCATATCTCATTACTTATGGAAAAAATGAACTCAATCCCCCAAATGGTTGAGGACTCCAATCATGTGTATATGGTTGAGTTTTTCTATAAGTATCACATTTTTGGAAACATTTTTTATTTATGTATATAAATAAAATATTATAATAAATTCATCCTTATTAAATATCTTATATATGAATTTCTTGAAATTTTTTTATGGATACATCAATTTAATCTTCAACAAAAATTGTATAAAATAGTGAGCTCTTATTGACACATTTCAATGTAATTAATAAAAGAAAAATAAATCATAACATTTAAATAATTAGAAATATCCAATAGTGAAATATAATTATAATACATGAATCTATAGAAGTGATTCTAGAATCAACACTTCATCCACCAAAACATATTGAATTATTGAAAATTAATGCATACTAATATCAATAATATCCTTCTTTTTATTTCATTTTTAATATCAATACTTATTAATGATGTTAACAAGTGTAAAAATAATTCTCAATGTTATTTTAAATCAAATTTAAAGTATAAATATGGAATTATATTCTAATAGTTACTCATAAAAATATGATCTCCTCCCCTTAAATATTATATCTTAAACATTACTAACAGGGATAGATGGTATCAAAATGTTCACATAGAAAAAATCCTTTTTAATAAACCTTATGTCTATTTGGGGTACCCATTCTAGAATATAATATTTATATAACAAATAATGTCTATGTTATCCTTTACTATCCATGCATGTGAAATAATTCCCAGAAAAATTTCAATTATTATTTCAGTGGTTGGAAATAATTAGATTAATCAATAAAACCCAAAATCTAACACATAACTAAAAAATTATAAGTTTCAAGTGAAAAACATATCAATCCACCATTGTGTTATCTTTTAAAAATATTATCACTCGCATATAATAAATATGATTAATAAAAATAGGAATGAGGGATAAAAAATTTATTTCCATACTTTATCACATGTAATCTGTCCAACAAGGGATGCACATATATTAATTATTGGGAATTACTTATCTCAATGACTAGAAATTATTCTCCATTGATTACATATATTTTAGATGAATAAAAGGGAATAATAGTGAATTATGATAAAAATTGAATCTGTATTAATGTAATATTTGGATGGAGAACGAGAAATCTCACCCTTAGTTCAACATATCTATCTCTTGAAAATTATTCAGAAAAAATATTGACAACATGATCTTCTGTAGAAAAGTTTCTTTCATTATATCTCCACCCATAACCTTTTCTTTTATAATGTGATATCTGATATCAATATTCATGGAACATAAAAGTTGAATTGGGTTTCATACAAACTAAAAGCACATTAATTATCTCATAGAATTTTCAATGGTATCTCAACTTTAATATTAGAATCATATCACACCATTTTCATCCAAATAATTTCTGTACAACAAAGTGTTTCTTCTACATAATATGTCTTGGTCATTTTTGTGTCACTAAAATCTATTTCATTCAAAACCAACTGACCCATACCTCTCAGATAGAGTATTTTACACATAAATTTGACATTATATTTGAATAATAAACTACCCAACCAATACCAATTATCCCAAATTTTTTAAATTTTCACTATGTTTTTATAGTATCCCATACATCATGTTTATTTTCATATATACTAGAAATCTATTTGTTTCCATAACGTGGTAAATAATAGGATCACTCTGAAAAAATGGTGTATAGAGTCACTAAAAAAGATACATTTTACATTGGCATTTTTATATAGAGAATACTTTTAATGACACTTTTTTGTATTTCTATTTAACACTATATTAAACTTTAACGTTTCACAATTTAGTGCCAACTATTATTTGAGTTCAAACATAATTTTCATAATTGATTCAAAATATTTTCATCAATTACCTATCACACTTTTATAGATGTTGAAATAATTAATTTGGTTTCTTATCAATATAAAATACTAGAAAGTATGTCATTTGACAAATAATGTATAACTAAATGTTCATTTTCATCTTCTCTACAAATTTATCCCATATCCATTCCATATCTCCCACAAATATAATTACATCCACATAAATAATTAATATGAGGGTATCATTGGTCATCTCTCTTATATAATAGTTATTTTCATCATTATATTTTATAAATTTCATATCCCATAAATAAACATATATTTTGAAATACTATTCTATAAGGGCCTATTTTAGACTATAAAAATAATTCTTTTATTTTCATATCATCTTTCCATAATTATCCAAGAAAAAACCATTAGTTAGTTCAATACATATTTCATCTCTTAGGAAACCATTTATAAATGGTGATTTTAAATCCATTTGATAGACATTATAATGGTTATATAATACCACTACCAATAACATTATCATATATTCTAGTCTTATTACTTGTGAAATGTTTTCTTCGAATTAAATTCCTTCAATTTCAGAATATACTTTGTAAACTATCCTATATTTGTTATATCATACCTCAAATTTCTCATTCATATTATTTAGAAAAATACACTTAGATCACATACCATCTTTATTTTTAGGTTAGCGAAGAAGATCACAAGTGGAGTTCTCCAAAATCTGATCACGCTCCTCATTTATTTCTTATAACCACTCCTCATGATCAATAGATTCTACTATTAATAAGGAATAATTATTTAAATTATTGAATTTTGGTTATCGAATCTCACCATTATTTAAGATTTAACTTGATATTGGTGACTGAAAATGATATATTACACTACAATGTGTTTCTAAATTTTTATGTATTTTTTCCCTTGTTTCTATCAACTTTGTCTTCATAACACATTTGTTCTGAATCAATATCAGCTGTGTTTTTTTATTAGTAAAATTAAAATTATTATATTCCATTTTAATATATTTTTATATTGAATCGTATAAATATTTATTAATTGATATATTTGATTTGTTCTTATTTTCTATATTTTTTACAAAACTATTGTCAAATATCATTTGTGTCCATTTCTTATAACATTGGTTGATAGTTCTTTTTATAGATAACCCATGAAAATTTGTTCCACATCAATTTCATTAAATTTAACAGTATTTATGGTCTTTATGAATATAATGGATGGAGTTATAACAAATCATAATAATTTAATAGTTATACTTGTCTTGAACTAGATATCATTCGATTTATTTTTCATTTTATGTCTTTTTAGAAACCAATTATCTATATGTATCGTATTACATATAGCTTCTCTCAAAAAACACTAAAATATGTTAAATTTAGATAATATTATCATTCAAATCTATATTATTCTTATATTATTCATTTAAGATATCAAATTTTTCTTTGGATTATATTTTGTGACATACTAATTCTTGTTTCCATTTCTATAATTATATCATTAAAAATAATCAGATGTAAACCTTTCAACTTTATCTAATATCATTTTCCTGATATAAAAACCAATATTTTTCTAACATGCCCAAGAAAATTCAGAACATTCTAATTTCCTATAACTTGTTTTGGATAAAAAATACTTTTCTCAAATGATTATAAAGATATATAATGTAATACTCAAATACATTACAATTTTTTTCTTTTACTATAAATTAAATTTCATTGATTTCTTGAGATGCATGCAAGACTAGATTCAAATGAGATATGACACTATACTAAAGCATTATTTAAAAATTACCATATTAACATTTCAATTATATTAGCATATATTAATATAAAGATAAACTTTTACAAAAATATATAGTTTAGAAATATTTATTTTTTTATAAATTTATATTAAATAAAAATAAAAATCTTTTAAGAGAACAACAATCATTTTCAGAAAAAAAAACTATATTTCTTAGAACAATAGTGTAATCACATTATAAGAAAATAATATAAAATATATTTTTAACTATCATATATGTTTACATGAAAATATAAAAACATACTTTTTTTATTGTGACTTTGAAATTGGATTAGCGTAATGTTTAGATATTTATATAAATAATTCTTTTTTAAAAAATTAGTGAAAAAATCCATTTCATTTAACTAATTCATAAATTATAATTATAAATTTCATTTTTTATGAATTAAGAATATTTTAATTATATACCTATAAACCAAATTTACGTTATTGGAATCATTTTCATATGTAATTTGGATATAAAAACATCGTAAACATGTGAATATTTTCTCTTTGAAAACCTTCATTCCTATCACATCTTCCCAATTAATTTTAAATTAAAATTTTAAAATAATATAAATGTAATTTTAAAAAATGGATTACATATTTGGAATTATAATTATTTATATTATCTAAAATTATAACTAAATTCTTTTATAGATTTTATATTAAAAATAGTAATTATTAATTAATGTGGTTAAGGAAATAATGGTTTTATTTGGGATTAAACTAAAAAGATAAGGGTTAAAATGGTAAAAAATATTTATAAAATCTATTTTATTAACATATTTACAATATATGATGTCTAATTAGTTTTAATAATCAATTTTGGATACTTATCCCATTGAAAAACGTAGGTACACCTTCTTCTCTTCAAAAATGTACTTGTGTACCTCTCACCTAAGATATAAATAGACACCCATCTGTTCTAGTATCCACAGAATCAAAAAAATTTGGTCCTGAGGATACCTTAATAAATAAATTTAAAAATTTAATTACATTTTAAGATAAAAAATTTTTTGTTCAAGAATCCATTTTGGGTGTACTTTTGGTATAATCTGTAATAGTTGGTCTGAGAAGTGGTAAAATTCCAAACTATGTATTTTTTTCTGTATTTCTTCTTCTGCATAATTAAAATAATATTAATTTTTCATTATATTTTATAGAAAAATATATTATATATATTTATATGTTTTTAATTTAAGTTATTTGTATACACACATCCCCACATCTATCAAATGTGTTATGAAATCATTATTTATTTGTATGGCGGACTACCGCCTTGCGAACTGATGTCATTTGTTTTTTCAATACCAACTCTCATGGTTGGGTTTGATGAATGTTATAAAGTATACACATAATCTATATAAGATAATTATAAATATATATTCATTATATTTTATATTTATTTTTTGTATTACATTCATTTAGAAATATGATAACAACCCTTCATTGTACGACAGAGTAACGCCTCCTGTAGCAATGTGACTCATCTTTCTATAATTTTTTACTTGGAAGATGATAGGGATAAAAATAATTATAAAATATAATATATATTAATAATTTAATATATTAATGAAATATTTTTCATTCTTATAAGATGTTATATTTTTTCCCTTACATTTTCACTCACTAAAAGATGATAATGTCCTCCATCAACATGCGGATAACAGCCTTCATGATGTAATGTGACTCTATTTTAATCACCACACCAAATTAATGTTATATATCAGAATATTTAAGGAACTTATATGTTATTTATTGTATTATTATCATTATATATTGAAAATATTTTACCTTTGTCCTTTCAATAATGATCGTCGAAAAAACGAAACATTACTCATCTGTACATAAGACCAACCCACTCTGTGATCAAAGAGAACATAATTTATCAACGCCATATTTCATGTTGGGCTTATAAATATAAGTCATTTAAAAATTTTACAATACTTTCATGGTTATTATTTTGGAGAGGTTTAAATTAAGACCACTTAGACTCATAGTTACTTTCCAATGTAACTTTTGACACAGAAGTGAAATATCAATGAAACACATGATGAAAACTAAATTGATTATGTAATTGTTTATAATGTTGGAATAACTATAATAGGAACGAATAATAAACTACTAAATGTCTAATAAACATTGAAATAACTAAAAAAGCTTTATTATTCAGGAAAATAACAAATGTACTCATGGTAAGGGACATAATATTTCATTCCATTCGTTGAGGTATATTTTAATTTTATGAACCTAATATATTTTTTATGGACTATATACTACCAAATTGATGTGTTATATCCTTATTCGTTATTAATTAATGTAATATTAAGTTCAATTTTCGATTATTTCTTCCAAGTGTATTTGAAAAGAAACATACCATGTGTTAAAATTTTCTTGTATAATATCAATTTCATTAATGATTAATAACTCTGCCATGAAAGAGACAATTTATTATCTTAATTCATCATTGTAAAATACATTTATAAAAAATATACATACTATTTTGTAATTTATATAACTATTTATTAATAATTATACCATTTTTACATATGGTGTATAGATTTTTCCATCATTTGATTGACCAAGGAGATATTGATAAATTCATATCTTTTACTCAATATGGAAATTAGATGATATGGAACATTTTATATGAGTTAAAACCAATATTTTATATATGAGGAATGATGAGGATATTCATAAAATAGTGGGCCTAGTTAAATATAATGACTCATACTCTACATAAATTGTTATTACTTCAAAATTGAAGCATACTTATTACAACATATAACAAAACCATAAAAGGACTGTAATGGTATAGTGTATTTAGAAACTGAGAAACATAAAAAACTGGTTCATAAAATCAACTACATTGTCCCCAGTTTATTTCATCATATCTAGTGTCCCTTTTTTTAATATCCTACTTAATATCCTTCTTCCTGAACTGGGGAATAGAAAACATACAAAAGTGTGAGCTCAAATTCTCAGTAAGGGTAAAAAAAATAAATATCAATCATATCATATTCATAAGAACATAACATTTTGAATATCTTCACCTGCAAAAGAGATCATAATACTATGTCATAGGATAAATCATAGTAATGAAAACTAATCCCAAATAATCATAACATAAAACATGAAACATTTTGGAATACATACATAATTATAGTAAATAATTTGTTATTAGTCAAGACTCATAGCCAAGACTATCATAGCGGACAAAGTCCATTTCTGAACTGAGTTCACTCCTTGTTCCAGTCCTGTATCACTGAACCGGTTTAACATTCCATTCCAGCCATTTCTATCTCATGAGATATAAATCTTTACCCAATGCATTATAGGGAGATATAGTTCCCACCCATCTCATAATTATTCCATTTTTATGTGTGTCACAAGATCATAAATCATACATCATAGCATAACCCATGTAATAAAAATGGGATTCTTAAACATTATGCCATCATAACATAATCCATATTATATAAAAAGACATCATAAAAAACCTACATCATAACATAATCAAATCAATGTAAAAATAGGGATAGAAACATAACCCTATATTATCTTAGATGGAAAATAATTTTGATAAAACAATGGAACTCCATTCTTGAGGAAAATATCCTGTATACTTCAAAAACATTTTTCCATTCTTAACATGTCATAAAATTTTAAATTAAAAGAATATAGTTAAAAATAAACTTGAAACTTGTAAAAGAATCTTCATGGAAAAAATTTTCTATGAAATCATAAGAATCCATTCATCCCGTATAAGTTAAAAAAACATTCATCTCGTACTTTGGTCGGAAAAGTCCAAAAGTACCTTGTACTAAAAACGACCAAAGATTCCTTTCAATTGTTTTACTAAAAACTCAACAATAGGTAAAATTTGATTTAAAAAATTGTTTTAGGATAGGAATAATATTAAATATTTATGAAACATGGATTTGGATGATAATTATTCCCTAGTAAATTTTGAATTATAAACAATCTCAGATAAAAATGAGACTGCGAGATTTTCCCTTACCTTATGTTTGATTTACTTCATATGTGTCAGAACCTCCAGTATAATGATTTAAATAATGATATTGACTTATTAAATAATCATTATGATTGTTATTATATCATATATGGTTATATTATTAGCTTCTTATTTGGAATATTTCATTGCTATTTGTTATTCGGGTGTTTATTGCTTTTTCTTATAATGCGTGTTTTGTTGAAGAAATTCTCATCCTTCTTTTTAGGTAATAGAAACCACATTTATAGAATTTTATTATTGTAATATATATCATATTTATTCATTAAATTCATTAATATAATCATTATTAAATGAAGATCATGTATAATGAGTCGCATCACATCGTCGAGACGGTAGGCCGTACGTACGCACGATCGATGATATCGTTTCCATGATTGTGAAATTGTATTGGAGTGTATGTATAATATTTCAGAATAAATATCACCTTAAAATAATCATATATAGTTATTCTTTACTCCATTAAACCCATCCATGTAAGGTTTTTATGTAAAAAATATTACACCACGGTGTGGAGATAGTATTTCGTACGTACTCACGCGCTGTGATTTCATTTTCCGTAGGATTGACAGAAGGTGAAATAGGGTTGTTCCATATTTATAATAACATATCAGTATATGAGTGATACTTAATTTATTACTTCAAAAAGAAACAACTAAATAATAGGAAGTAGAAGAAGAAATAAATTTCAAAGAATCGGTAACGGATATTACCATTTCTTCGACACGCCTCTTTGAAACCTCCTCTTAGGGCATTAAATTGGTCTTTGATGAATACCAAGACCTCTAGAATATTACTTGGGAAGTGGATAAGTGAAATTGGTAGGGGTTGGACGAGATTGAAGGCACAATGTGGTGTGAGGAGAAGAGGGAGGAGGTGCCCTTTTATAAGGGATGAGAGGGGCACCTTTGGAATTATAAGAAATATTAATGTATAATAAATCCAACCCCACATAAAAACCTCCAAAAATGACTCAAATCCAAAGCTTATAATAGATATGGTTGTAATATCATTAGAAAATAAAATTTAGACAAGTTGGGAATTTATTTTAAACATTATCAACATGCGTTATCCTTATATAATCTATTTCAATTTATTTGTGGTAATAATATTCTAAATTATAAGGGATGAGAGGGGCACCTTTGGTCATTTTTATACAATTTTATAATATGTAATTTCTATAAATTAACAATAGTGTCAATTTTGACACTATTTACTTATTTGAGTTTAAATAAAATATATAGAGAATATATGTTCGAAATAAAATATTTAATAGAGTCATAACTTGCCATTGTTATCTAGAAAATTTTTGGATCACATTAAATAGTTCATATAATATTTATTTTAATACTTTTAAAATCATTTATATTATATTTCAATTAAAAAAATAATTTCTACATCACTATTGTGTCATAATTAATGATAATTTTTTAATCCCTAAAAATTATAAATAAATTCATATGATGTAGATAATTTTATTATCTTTATGGAGACTATTCATGTTTGATGTTTCATGAATTTTATCACTAAATTAAAATTATTATAATTATAAGATTTAACAGAGTGACATGTTGTCACTTTCTTTGGTTTTAATAATAATTAAATTATTTTAATTGTAAAAAGTCCATTAAATGAATTTATTTTGACATTTTGGTGATAAGAGTCGACTTTTAGTCATCCAATAAAATTTTGGCAGGTGTTAGGGTAATTTGGTCCCACTGAATCCAAATATGGAATCCATTTTTCAAAATTCAAAACACTAAAGTTGTAGTAATTAATTTAAAATTAATCCCATTAAGGAAACATGTTTTAAATGTTAAAACATTTCCAAAGATTGAAATATTTTTATCTATGAATTCAATGTAAAGTTAATTCTAATGACATACATTATATTAAATGGTAAAAATATATTCTATTTATTATTTAAAACCATTCAGTATTATATTTTAACCATATAATTTATTATGATGAAAAAGTTGTTTTTAATTAAAATATAGCGTGTTTTTACTATTCACCAAAATATGAAAGTTACCAAAATAATATGAAAAATTTATCCAATGTAAATTTTTATATTTTGATTCCAAAGAAGAATTGTTTTTTGTCAAATTGAACTTATAAGCATGTAAAAAACAGATTTAATGTTGGTGCGCCATCAAAAGGCGGCAAAACTGCATTTTATGAAGAATACTTATTTTACCCGAAAAATTTATTTTGTTCTCATACCATGTTCTATAAAATATGTAAGATGAATAATAATTTTATAAAATTCAAAATTCAGTTAATACTATTCATAAAAGCTAGTTTATAATATTATAATAATATATCGTTGTTTAGTAAAACTCGGTATTGCGTACTACACACGGTATCGAGGAAGGTCGCGATTGTGTGTAACGCGAGCCAAGATAGTGATGTGTGCAGTGAAAGATTCCTTTGATGTTGCGTATAACATAATTAATAAAAAAATATACTTCTCAAAAAATATCAGGCTGTTACATTCTACCCCCTTAAAATGAATTTCGCCCTCGAAATTCGTCACTTCGTAACAAACAGATGAGGATACCTCTCCCTTATCATATCATCAAGCTCCCATGTATCTTCTTCTAATTGGTGGTTCCTCCATAAAACTATCACCGAGCGAGTGGTCTTGTTTCGTAGAACTTTTTCGCTACGATCCAGAATTTCTATTGGGTGTTCTTCATAAGAATGATCTTGCTCCAGCGGTACAACATCTAAGCTGAGTACATGTGAAGGATCAGGTATATACATTCTCAAGAAGAATACATAGAACACGTCGTGAACTTGAGAGAGATTCGGTGGAAGTGACAATGGGTAAACTACCTTCCCAACAGGATCCAATATTTCAAAAGGAAAAATATACCGAGGGATTAGCATTCAATTCTTTCCAAATCACATTACTCTCTTCCAAGGAGAAATTCGTAAGAACACATTATCACCCACTTCAAACTCTAGGACTTTTCATCGGATATCGACATAAATTTTTTGTCGACTCTGAGCTACCCTTATGTGTTGTTGAATTGATATGACCTTTTCTGCCATCTCATCAACAAGATCAGGTCCTAATAGCTTTCTTTCCCTAACTTGATCCCAGAAAGTTGGAGTTTGGCATTTATTTCCATAGAGAGCTTCATAAGGAGGTATCTTAATGCTGGAGTGAAAGCTATTATTATAAGAAAATTCCACAAAAGGTAGGTGTTGATCCCAAACACCTCTAAAATCCTTAGAGAATGCTCTTAACATATCTTCTAGAGTTTGAATTGTTCTCTCAAACAGACCATCTGTCTGAGGATGATAAGTAGTGCTGAAACTCAACATTGTATCAAAAGTATTCTAAAGACTTCTCCAAAACATTGAGTTAATCCTCGGATCCCGATAAAATATAATGGAAAGTGGTACTCCATGAAATCTTACCACTACATTTACATATATCCTGGAAAGATGATCAAGAGATAAATCCTCTCTAATAGTAATGAAGTGTGCTGACTTCATAAGAAGATCAACTATAACCCGGATAACATTATTTCATTTAGATGTTTCAGGAAGTCCAGTGACAAAGACCATAGTGATGTTTTCCCATTTCCATTCGGGTGTGGGTAATGGTTGTAACATCCCTTTGGACTTCTGTCTCTCTACTTTAACTTTCTGACAATCCAATCATCGAGAGACGTATTCAACAATATCTCTTTTCATGCCTTCCCACTGGAAGTACTCTTTCATGTCCCTATACGTCTTTGTACTTCCAGGATGAATAGATATTGAAGAACTATGAGCCTAATCCATTAGATCCTTTAATTCTGGGATGGGAGGAACACAAACAAGATTCCTGAACCTTATTATCCCATCATAATCAAGGTTCAATTCAAGAACATTTCTCACCTTCATTTCTAACTCTATATCTTTTTTTGTGCCTCTTTAATCTTCACATGTATAGATTGTTGAACATTCATTTGAGAAAGAAAATATTTTCCCCTTATATTTTAATTCCAAGATCCATCCTTTGTAAATCCGTAAATATTGGATATTTTTTGATCCTCATCATGGATAAGCTAGCATGGTCTTGTCGACTTAATGCGTCTTCCACCTTGTTTGCTTTCCCAGGGTGATAATGAATTGAGAAGTCATAGTCCTTAATCAACTCCAACCGTCTTCTTTGGATCATATTCAGCTCCTTATGTGTGAAAATATACATTAAAATTTTATGATCAGTATAAATATCGCACCTTTCACCATAAAGATAATGCCTCCAAATCTTTAATGCAAAGATTACCATTGCTAACTCCAAATCAAGAGTTGGGTAATTTTTCTCTTATATTTTCAACTGTCATGAGGCATAAGCTATCACCATATTGTTTTTCATGAGAACACACCCCAATCCCTTCTTGAATGCATCACTGTAGATCACATACCATTCTCCAGTACAAGGTAGTGTGAGAACAGGTGCACTGGATAACCTTCTTTTCAACTCCTTGAAATTCTCTTAACACACCTCTGCCAACACGAACTTATATGCTTTTCGAGTAAACCTAGTGTGTGGATTACATAATTGTGAAATATCATTCTCAAAATGTCGATAATATCCAGCCAAACCAAGAAAACTTTGGATCTCAGTTACTGTTGTTGGTCTCAACCATCTTTCAATAACCTCTATTTTTGCTGGATCCACATATATCCCCTCTTTTGACATTATGTGACGCAAAAATGCATCTTTTTTAATCCAAAATTCACACTTGGTAAATTTTGCATAAATCTTCTCTTTTCTCAGGGTCTTGAATACAATTCTCAAGTGATCTTTATGTTCTTCCTTGATCTTTGAATAGACAAGAATATCGTCTATAAAGACTACCACAAACTGATAAATATACTCTCTAAAGACTCTATTAATTAGATCCATGAGGATATCAGGGTCATTAGTAAGACCAAATGGCATCACTATAAATTCATAGTGTCCATACCTTGTACGGAAAGCCGTCTTTGGTATATCCTATTTTTGACCATTAAATGATGATACCTTAAACGAAGATAAATCTTGGAAAAGTATTGAGCTCCGTATAGTTGGTAAAATAAGTCATCAATGTGCGGGAGATGATATTTTTTCTTGATTGTGATCTTGTTATGTTGTCTATAATCAATGTAGAGTCTCACGAATCCATCTTTATTCTTACCAAACAGAACATGTGCTCCCTAAGGTGACACGCTAGGGAGAATGAATCCTTTATCAAGATTCTCTTGGATTTGCTTCTTTAATTCTTACAACTGAATTGGGTATATTCTATAAGGTGTCTTTGAAATGGGCATAACACCCATTATGAGTTCTATTGAAAAATCAACTTCACGATTTGGCGGAAGACCTAGAAATTCCTCCAAAAAGAGATCATCAAACTCCCATACAATGGGAATATTCATAATAGTTAGTTTCTATCAATCAATTTGAGATAAATAACCTTCATTTAATAGAATCAAGACCCATAAGATGGAGGAAATTTCCACTGGAAGGTTATATTCATCCTTGCATCGATAGATGATAGTATATTTATCGTGAATATTGAATGTGAATTCCCTTCTTTGGAAATTGATATGAGCTCCATATAAATAATGTCAATCAATGACAAGAATCACATCAAATTCCACTATAGGATGGATCATAAGATTTGCAGGAATCAATTTCCTATAAACTTCAATAAGATAAGAATTGAAAACTTTTGATGCGACTGTGGTGCCATTAAGAGTTTCCATAGCTAACTCAACATCTAATTATTGAGGTAGTATGGTGATACCATTAGAAAATTCTTCAAAAATAAATGAATGGGTGGATCTAGAATCAAATAAAACATTTACAACATTAGAGTGGATGGTATGTGTACCTTTCACCAATTCGTTATCGTACTGCACATCGCCGATAGTAATTTCCTGTGACTTTCCTTTGTCTTTGGACTTAAGAGTTTGTTGACGTCAATCATCATCAACAACACTTGGATTTGGTCATTGATTTTCATAATGACCCATCTCTTTTCACTTGAAACATTGAAGTGTTAGAGGTGAATTTTGTGTATCCCTTTCCTTGTTCGCATCATTAGACATCTTATTCCAATTATTTCAACATTCAATTGCCTGATGACCTTTTTTTTCCACACTTAAAAACATTTGCTTGTCCCTTTAAGACAACTCCCTCCATGTTTCATTCCACAATTTGAATATAAAAGAAAACTCATATTATTTTCAATGTGGTATTTTTATTTTCCTTTGAATTCTATTTTCCTATTCTTATCAAACCCATATGATTGACGGGTTACTCCAATCTCCATCTCAACCTTGAGAGCACATCAAAAAATTTCCTCGTGGATATTGAAGTCCTTTATCGATATCTCCCTTCGAAGACATGGTTTTAAGCCACTAAAGAATCAATTGATCTTACTCTCTGGTTGGATAATAATTCCAGAAGCGTACCTTTAAAGTCTTGTAAAATATGCTTCGTAGGTACCAAAATTTTAATCATCCTTTTGCTTCACTTCAAGATACTCCTTCTCCATCTTTGTATGAATAATATGAGGGAATTACTTATTGAAAAATAAGTTCTTGAACTCGTCCCATTCCATGGACTCAATTTCATCTCTTTGCTTCGTATTCTTGAGAAGATTCCACCATTGATCAGCATCACCTTCCAAATGATACACTACTAAGATGACATTGTCATGTTCAAAACATTGTCGAACTAAAAATATATTTTCAGTGGTACTAATCCTCTGTTCAGCCACAAATGGATCAGAAGAACTGATGAATGAAGTTGGATGCTCACTCATGAAGGATTCAATAGAATGTTGCTCCTTCCTTTGCACGTTTGGATGTCCTACATGGTCAATATCTTGAGAAAGTTGTGTTCTCATGGCTACAAGATTTTACATTCCATATCCCATAATGTTTGGTTCCTTAGGGGTACAATCATTGCATTTCTCGTTGCATTCAGCATTAACACAGTTCCTTCAGGTTCCAACCATTGATTAAAACCAATAAGCATAGTGCGAGAAACACTAACCATAAAAGTAAAACCACATAATCAAGAATAAAATTTTACACTTACGGTATTATCTTAGGTTATTCATGTCTATTTCTAAAACACTAATATTGTGTTCTATTCTTAGACATATCCTTAGGATTCTTACCAGGGCTTTCACTTCCTAGTTTCCAAAGGTTGACTATCACATTCCTCTGATACCAACTATAACGACCCATACTCTACATACACTGTTATTACATAAAAATTGAATCATTCTTATTTCAACATATAAAAAACCATGAAAGGACCGTATAGGTATAGTGTCTTTAGAAACTGGGAAACATAATCAACTGGATCATAAAATCAACTACAATGTCTCCTGTTTATTTCATCATATCTAGAGTCCCTTTTTGGAATATCCTACTTAATATCCTTCTTGCTAACCTGGAGAAATGAAAACATATAAAAGGGTGAGATAAAATGCTCAGTAAGGGTAGACAAAAGAAATATCAATCATATCATATTCATAAGAACATAACATTTTGAAAATCTTAACCTACAAAAGAGATCATAATATCATGTCATGGGATAAATCATAGTAATGAAAATTAATCCCAAATAATCATAACATGAAACATTGTGGAATACACACATAATCATAAGAAATCATTTCTTATTAGTCAAGACTCATTTCCAAGACTAGAAAGCAGACAAAGCCCATTTCTAAACCGAGTTCACTCCTCGTTCCAGTCCTGTATCCCTGAATCGGTTTTACTTCCCGTTCCAGCCATGTCTATCTCATGAGATATAAATTTTTACCCAATGCATTGGAGGGAGATATAGGTACCACCCATCTCATAATGATAACATTATTATGTGTTCCATAAGATCATAAATCATACATCATAGCAAAACCTGTGTAATAAAAATCGGATTCTTAAACATCTTTCCATCATAACACAATCCATATAAGATAAAAGAACATCATAAAAACAATTTGATTATAACATAATCAAATAAATGTAAAAATAGGGATAGAAACAAAACCCTATATTGTCTTAGATGGAAAATAATTTTGATAAAAAACTTGAACTCCATTCTTGAGGAAAATATCCTCTATACTTCACAAAAAAATTTCTTTTCGTAACATGTCATAAAATTTTAAACTAAAAGAAGTTAATTAAAAATAAACTTGAAACATGTAAGGTACGATTCATTTAAATAATTTTCTATTAAATAATAAAAATCCATTCATCCCGTATAAGTTAAAAAAACATTCTCCTCATACTTTGGCCGAAAAAGTCAAAAAGTACCGTGTATTAAAAACAACAAAATATTCCTTTAATATCATTTATTAAAAACTAAAAATGGGTAAAATTGGATATATAAAATTGTAAGAGGATATGAATAATATTAAATATTGAATAAACATGGATGTGGATGATAATTATTCCCCAGTAAATTCTGAAGTATAAACTATCTCAGATAAAAATGAGATTGGGGATTTTCCCTTACCTTAGGTCTAATTTGCTCCGTACGTGTCTGATCATCTTGTATAATGATTAAAATTATTTTATTTACTTATTAAAGAATCATTATCATTATTATGATATCATATATGGTAATATTCTTAGCTTTTTTTAGTAATATTTTATTGCTTCTTGTTATTCGGGTGTTTATTGCATTATCATCTTATGCGTGTTTTGTTGAATAAATTCTTATTCATATTTTTAGGTTATAGACACCCCATTTCCATAATGGTATTAGTGTAATATATATCATATTTATTCATTCAATTAATTAATATAATCATTATGCAATGAAGATCGTGTATAATGAGTCGCATCACATCGTGGAGACGGTAGGCCGTACGTACGCACGAGCGATGATATCGTTTCAATGATTGTGGAATTGTATTGGATTTTATGTATACTATTTATGAATCAATATAAATTTACAATAATCATATATATTTATTATTTACACCATTATACCCATCCAAGTAAGTTGGTGATGGAAAACAGATTACACCACGGCGTGGAGACGGTATTCCTTACGTACGCACACACGTTGATTTCATTTTCCGTAGGATGGATAGAAGGTGAAATAGGGTTGTTTCATATTTATAATAACATATCAGTATATTAGTGATACTTATGTTATTACTTCATAATTAAACAACTAAAGAAGAGGATGTATAAGAAGAAACAAATTTCAATGAATCGGTAACATATATTTCCTCTTCTTCGACACGCATCTTTGAAACCCTCTCTTAGGGACCTAAAATTATTCTTCAAAGAAGACCAGGACCTCTAGAATATTACTAGGTAAGTGGAGAAGAAAACTTTTCAGGTTTTGGCCGAGCATCAAGGCTGAAAGTGGTGTTAGGAGAAGAGGGAGAAGGTGCCCTTTTATAAGGGAGGAGAGGGGCACCTTTCGAATTATAAGAAATATTAATTTATAATAAATTCCAAACCCACAGAAAAACCACCAAAAATGACACAAATCCAAATATTAGATGAGATATGGTTGGAATATCATTATCCAACAAAACTTAGACAAGTTGAGAATTTATTTTAAACATTATCAACAAGATGTATCCTTATATAATCTATTTAATTTTATTTGTGATAATAATATTCTAAATTGTAAATCATTATAAATAATTACTTATATGTTGTGAATTGTTGATAATTTTAATCCTTATTACATTTTATAACATATAAATTTTAATTTATAATTTTAAATATTTTTTGTGATTTTTAAACAATTTTATAATATGTAATTTCTATAAATTAACAATAGTGTCAATTTTGACACTATTCATCTATTTGAGTTTAAATAAAATATATACAGAAGATATGTTCGAAATAAAATATTTAATAGATTTATAAAATTTCAGTTTTATCTAGGATATTAGTGGAGAACATTAAATAGTTCATATAATATTTATTTTAATACTTTTAAAATCATTTATTTTATATTTCAATTAATAAAATAATGTCAACATCATTTTTGTGTCATAATTAATGATAATTATTTAATCCCTAAAAATTGCAAATAAATTCATATGATATAGATAATTTTTTTATTTTTATGGAGAATATTCATGTTAGAAGTTTCATGAAGGTTATCACTATATTAAAATTATTATTATTATAAGATTTAAGAGAGTGACATGTTGTCACTTTCTTTGGTTTTAATAATAATTAAATTATTTTCATGGTCAAAATTCCATAATATGAATTTATTCTGATCCTTATGTGATAAGGGTCAGAGTTTAGTAATCCAATAAAATTTTGGCTGATGTTAGGGTAATTTTATAATCTTATTTTTACCATTAATTTCCCGATTTACCTTTAACTACAGTAAATAAAAATTACCGTAGTTACTATTCATAATATCAAAAAAATAAAATTAACCTATTAAAATAATTTGGACCCATTGAATCCAAATATGGAATCCATTTTTCAATATTCAAAACAATTAATTTGCATTAATAAAATTAAAATTAATCCCTTTGTTAAGAAAACTGGTTTTAAATGTTAAAACATTGCCAAAGATAGAAATGTTTTTATCTATGAATTCAATATAAAATTAATGATAATGAGATAAATTATATTAAATGGTAAAAATATATTCAATTTATACTTTAAAACTATTCAATATTTTAATTTAACAATATAAATTATTGTGATGAAAAATGTTGTTTTAAATTAAAATATTGCGTGCTTTTACTATTAATCAAAATATGAATGTTACCAGAATATATGAAAAATTTATACAAAGCATATTTTTATATACTGATTCCAAAGAAAAATTTTATTTTGTCAAATTGAACTTATAAAAATGTCAAAAACTAAATTTAATGTCGGTGCGCTATCAAAAGGCGACAAAACTGCATTTGATGAAAAATATTTATTTTACCCGAAAAATTTATTTTGTTCCCATAACTTGTTCTAGAAAATATATAAGATGAATAATAATGTTATAAAATTAAAAATTCAATTAATACTATTCATAATTTCTAGTTTATAATATTATAATAATAATTCGTTGTTTAGTGAAACTCGGTATTGCGTACTACACACGCTATCGAGGAAGGTCGTGATTGTGTGTAATGCAAGCCAAGATAGTGTCGTGTGTAATGAAATGTTCATTTGATGTTGTGTATAAAATAAGTCATAAAAAAATTCCTCTCATAAAATATCAGGGTGTTATATTAAAGATATCCTCTCAATGGATAGACAAGTCTAATGAGAAAACCAGGTTTCCAAATTAGATAGGTTTTAACCTAGAACTTTAGAACACTATTGAGGAATGATATTGATGGTATATATATCATGATGCAAAATATCATGAATTCAAATAAAGAAGAATTTAATTCATTTAGAATATATTTAATTTTTTTTATCCATGATATTTTTCATATGAACTTATCTTTGGTATATTTTATTCTATGTTATTGAACTAATTTATTATTATTTAAATTATTAACATTCCGTATTGATTATGTGTTATCTTATCAAGATATTCATGTTATTTAAGTGGAATGTATGTTCAATTTTTTAACCTTACTTTTTTATTATTTTTATTCATTCATGATATCTTTTTTTACATAATCATTATGAATCATTTTATCTCACTCTTATTTTTTCCCTTACCCTAGGATTTGAAGAAGAATTCATG
The DNA here is from genome assembly GCA_963277665.1 of Viscum album. Lineage (NCBI taxonomy): Eukaryota > Viridiplantae > Streptophyta > Magnoliopsida > Santalales > Viscaceae > Viscum > Viscum album. The sequence goes on from OY728145.1 coordinate 1,648,707,616, forward strand.
GAATTATTTTTCTAGGATACAGACAATTTTATTTTTTAGGGATAATTTTTTATTGTCAATACCAAGTATATAATGTGTATAATATGTGTATCTAGTTATCCAAAACTGCAAAATTGATCATTTATATGGTATTTGTCACCTTCTATCCATGATAATGTAATAATGTCGGCACATGCTTTGGGTTACTTGGGTTGTCGTCATTTTAGTTGGTATTTGAAGAAGTTTGGTAAAATCCCTTAGATAATGATTATGAATAAATATATATTTGGGAACATAAAATTTTGGTAGACTATAAGGTGATGTTTCAAATAATATACTAAGGTTTCAATGAGAAAGTGATTATTCGGTTTTTCTTAGAAACACATCCATGAACAGATATTATAAGTAGATATTGTTTAGTGAAAATGATACCTTTTAGAAATAACTATAATAATTGTGCATTGGTCTGGACCTGATTTTCACCCAGTACATAAAAATGGGCCTTATTTTACACCTATTTTACACTCAAGGTGGACATTCCTAGGGTAATTAAAATTTATTTTACAACCCAGTATGATGTATTTGAATATAAATATATCCCCAAAGATACCAATTTTATAACATTGAGATTAAAATTACATATTTTTTTAATTGTAAGTGTTAGACTATATTTAAAATTATAGATTATGAATAAATATTTATAATTTTATGTGCTAATGAGGTATATATAATTTTTATAAATGGTTCTCGGATGGAAGAATAATGTCAATACTCAAGGATAATTTAGAGATTTCTCTAATAAGGAAGAAAATCTAGTTCATATGAGAATGGAGAAATATATATCTATATTCAGGAATATTAATTAGGTTTTGAAAAATAACCTTTTTTGGATGGTGAAAACTATTACAAAAAGTGATTATCATATTTTGGATCACTTCATGAGATAAACGCCCCCATATGTTAGTCAGACTATTGATCCAATGGCACCTGAAAAAATAATAAATTCCCTATAAAATATATTTATTGTATTAGGATGCAGTCATAAGGAAAAGGATGAAATTTTATTGTATTTTCTACAATTTTATGTTGACCAATTGTGTTTGTTTATCTAGAAAACTAGGTAGGATGAGAAAATAGAACACGTATAATACATTTATTTGACAGAGAAATTCTCTAGAAAATATTTCTCTCATAAGAAAAAGACTAAAATGAAGAGAATGATTCTTATATTAATGAAAAAGGAAAATAGTGTGGTAGAGTATGAATATACAATTACCTAGATAGGAATATATTGTTAGGATTAATAACACTAAATGTAGTGCAATACTATCCATTTCATTGAAGGGATTAAGACAAGTCCATGTAGGGTATCGATATCATTATTTTTTCATCATATAATGACATAGTTTTTTGATCCATTGAAATGGAGTAGTAATTCTGTAGATAATATATATTAATGGTAAATAAGGAGAATAATGTTTCATATAAACACCACAAAAAATAGAATATTTCAATGAATAATAAGTGAACGCAATGATTTTGACCTTGGGAAAACTGTTGAAATAATCACCTTGGGAAATTATTGAAGGCATTATGAGATTTATTTGGAGTTCAGATAATGGTAAAAAGGATATAGAATGATAAGATAATAAAGAAATAAATTTTATTCATTGTTTCAATTATAATGATATTATGAACTATGAAAACAAATTCCTCAAGAATAAATGGAATCAAACTGTAGATTAGGCCAAGGGGAGAAGAAAAATTTAATGTGATCACTATAGAAGAGGTGGATATACCCAATTATAGGGTGGAGGGTAATTCAATTTTACATTAAAATAATATATTATTTACTTTATTTGTATCCCCTCAATCTTTTATATAGACCTAGTATTCCATGAAAATTAGACATTTACCTTTTAATTTTTCAACTAGTTTATCAATTAAATATGATAGGGGAACTATAACTGCAAGAAGGATGTGTTAGATAGTCCATAGTATGAAATATAAATGTGCTCTAATTTTTATCCATTCTATCATATCTATAGTTGATATTGATATAATTATTTGTATGGATTAGATTCAAAAATATGGTAATAAATTTTATTAGGATAAGAAGTAAATTAGGAGTTTGTGAGGAAGTTGTACAATTCCGTATCATAAGTGTAGACACTTCATCATCTAATTCATTTATAAACCCATTTCATATAGTTATATTCATTAATATTGTAATGGAATAAGATCAAACAAAATCCAATATTGGATAAGGTAATATTAAATTTTATTATGTTGAAAATTTATAAGAATAAATTCATTTATTTTCATTAGATTTACATACTCATACCCTAGAGTGTGAGGTTGATTTTTCCATTGATTTAACCCCTAAAGTAAGACACATATCAAAGAAACTATATAGAACAGACAATGTAGAGTTAGTTGTGTTGATGATGCAACTAGAATAATTGTGTGTTACGGTATTTATTCACCATAGTTTTTCTCCATGGGATATCATGTTCTCTTTGTGATGTAGAAGGATATATTTTTGAGATTATGAATTTATTATAAATAAATCAATTATATATTAACAATGAAAAATTACCCTCGTAATTTCATATATTACATATTCGATCAACTTCACAAAGACCAATATTCTTGAAATAATAGCCTTTTTTGTGAATTATTAATTGTGAGTAAATAAGGAATAAATTATTAAGGCATATTTTTTAACGAGGTATGTACAATACGAGTATTGTAATTCCATCAAGATTTTCTTATACACACTCTATTGTTTGGACATAATGAACCATTTATTCATGAAATATCTCACTGATTTTTAGTGGTATTCATTAATGATATTTTTTGGTATTATAAAATTTTGGTGGGCCAAAATAATCACATGAATATCATTTTGGAGACTCTTAGAAGGAATGAGTAAAATGGAAAATCTATTAAGTGTGATTTTCAGTGTCAGGTTTCTATTCAGAAAAATAATGGATCAAATCATGGAATCACAGTTGATCCAATGAAGAAAGAAGGTTTTTAGTGAATTTCTTAAACCAATGAACATAACTATGGTATATAAATTCAATGGTTTGGTAGGGTAATATCAGAAATTTGTTCATAATTATTCTAGATTAGATAACTAGTTTAAAAAACAAACATGTAATGGTTTAATGTTTCTTTGGAAAAAGCAATGTGAATAATGTGTTGATAAAATAAGGTTTTGATTTTTTCAATTATCTAAATTTTTCTAGACCATCCGAAAATGATGGGTATGTTGTATATAGTGATTCGTTGTAGAAGGGACTCATTTTTGTCCTAATGAACAATTATAACTTTATTTCATATTCCTCAAGGACATTCAAAACTCAAGAATATGACAATTCATCCCATGATCTTGAGATGGATTTTGTATTATTTTCATTGAAGGCATATGGAATTTGTCTATATGGTGATATATGTGAGATATAAATGGAACAGAAAATCCAAAATTAAATATCTTAAAAAAATCCCAATATGAGTCAATTAAAATTTATTTAGATACTCAAGGATTATGATTTATCAATACACTACCACCCAAAAAATAGAAAATAAGGTACTGGATTCATAAAGATGGAAAGATCAAGGAATTCTGAAACAAATGATGAGTAATCATATGCTCATGTATCTAGAAATATTTGACATGTGAATTATTAAGGTAGGAGAGACATAATTAATTTTTTAAATTTACTACAAAATGATGATTATTATAATAGTTAAAATGTTTTCAATCTGATGTTGTGAAAACTCAGATGAAATTTAAATCTACAAATGTTGGGAAATTAAAATTCCTCATTTCCATAGTTTGTGATATGAAATTTACTAGGTGATAATGTGTTCCACCAATACCATATCGAAGAATGGATTTGTTTTATGAATCTCATAGCACAAATTTCATTATATTCTCTAATAGAACAAATATGTATTTGGATTTGAGGGAAACATTTTGGTGGGGTAAAATAATGTGGGAAATTGATCATTATGTGTTAAGATATTTTGTTTTTCAATAACTAAATGTGATGATAAATAATCCTATAGGATTCAGGTAGCCTCTCCCAATTCAAATGTAGAAATTGGATGAAATTACTCTAATTTTTTCATGAGAATAAAAAATACGCATAGAATTAATGATGTAATATGAGTTATCATTGATTGCCTAACCAAATATTATTATTTATAATCTATAAGAAAATATTAAACTATTTAACACCTCCAATGAATCTATATTTTAAAAAAGGCTTGATGGTGCACAAAATACAATTTTTTTGATCTAGATACACTTTTTACTTCCAAATTATTGAAACATTTTCAAAATGATCTTGATACAAAGATTCATTTGAGAAATAACTATTATCCTCAATATGATGGATAGTCAGAAAGGATAACTAGACAATGGGATTCATACTGAGTTCATTATCACTTGACATTCAAGGTATGTGGTATCAATATTTACTATGGGTAGATTTTCCCTATAATAATAGTTTCCATTCATGTCTTCAAATGTTTGAAATATGAAGCATTATATGGATACAGAATTGAAACGCAATATTTCAGGATCATGTTTTTGTTTGGAATCATATATGATTAGAATTTGGTGAATAGAAAACTATAATGGAAATGGCTAACATGGATTACATTAAAACATCACAATGTAGACAAAAGTGTTATGACGAAAATTGGATGAATGATTTCATATTATAAATTGGAGATCATGTCTTCATGAAATAATCTTCATGTAAATGGAATTATAATATTTTGTATGAAAATAAAAATTTTACCCATTTATATTAGACTAATTATAATTATTTAAGGAATGGTAGTTTTTTTCATATCATTTGTAAATGACAAAAAATCACAAAAAAGAACATGATGGGTTCCATATTTCATTTTAAGGAGGAACATTCCATACCAAATGAATGTTCTCACCACTAATAAAATAGAATAGGAACATGATATATCTTACAGTGAAGAACCAGCATATATTATTGATACTAGATAGAAATTATTGAAGAATCTGATGACTGATATGGAAATGGTATATTTGATAGATCACAAGAAAGGGGAAGAAATGTAGGAACTAAATGATATTATGAAGAAGAACTACCCTAATAATTTTATAATTTAATACCCAAGCAATTTTAGTGAAGAAATTATTTAATTTGGTAAGAATGCGACACCCAAATACATTAATATATATATTTTCAGAGTAATTTTAATTATTTAAATAGTTTGAGATTCATGCGTCACCGGATTTAAATGAAATACAATACATTGTTGAAACATGTTTTTAACAAAAACCAACACAACCAAGATTTTAAATTGGGTTCAATAAATTGAATTAGAAACATTATGAAATATTTATGTTTTGTAAATCTGAATTTTTTATATATTTATTTGAAATAACATTATTAATTATTTAAAATAAAATAAAATGACCATTGAAAAAACTATAATTTTTTATATGTTATTTTAGAAACGCTTCATACACATAATTTAATATTAATTTTTACTAATTTTAAACTATTTAGTTAAAACAATAATCCTTTTTAATAGATAATATAAAAATTATCTTACAGTGAATTATTAGATTTTTTTGAAATGTTTCATTTTTTTATCAATAGTGAAAATCCTGAATTTTAAATTAGAACTTTCAATTAAATTAAATTTTATATAATGTAAAATTATATTTTCAAGTAGTTTTAATGTAAAATTAGTTCAAGATTATATCCTTAAATCCAATTTATGTTACTTGAATCACATTAATATTGAATTTTGATGCATAATTATTTTAAACATTTGGACATTATTGAATGAAAACTTGCTTTCCCATCGACTCGGTAGAATTAATTTTACATTATATTTTTTGTATGTCTTTGAATGGAATTCATAAAAATATATTAATCATTTTTAATAATAATAATTTAAATTTCTAAAAATTTAATGTTAATATTTTACCACAGTGAATGGTTTAATAAGTAATAATAATTTACCATCGTTATGGTATAAAAGTGTTTAGTAGGGGGTTATAATAAAAAAAACTAAGGGAATAAATTTCATAAACACTCTTATTAAATCTATAAGGAAGCCATATTTTAACATGATAATAGCTATCTCTTTGTAATATGAAATTTCATACATTTTTTTGGTGAAAAATGAGGATACACCTTTTTCATTTTCAAAATTAAAAGTGTTTCACTCACCATACTTACCAGAGGACACCCCCTCTAATCTCTTCTTCACACTATCAAACGATTTTGGATAAGTTAATCCATGAGAAAATCTATTCAAAACATTCATACCCTCAATAAAGGATCCTTTTTGGTTATAAATCCATTCTAGAAATACATTAAGTATAATCCTAATCAGGTGGTCTGAGAAGAAGTAAAATTCTTATCTATGTGTTTTTGTCTCATTTCTTCCACAACTTTATCCAAAGAATATGTATTTATTTATTATAATAACACTGGTCTGCCCCATTATAATAGATGTTTTTATATTAATGGAATTTCCTACAACCATCCGACAACCATAAAATGTGTTATAAATTCATTGATTTTGTGTGTGGAAGACTACTACATCACGAACTGATGTCATTTAGTTTTTCCATTACCTCATCGTATGGTTGAATATGATAATAGATAATGTATATTTATTATATTTGTAACATTAAATTAATTATAAAGAAATTATATCATATATACCATGTGATGTACCCAAATTATGCAAATAAAAATCCCCTTGGGATTTAGTTAAATGTATTATTATTTAATATGGTTATAGAAACCACATGTTCTTATTTGGTTTCATTATATCTAATAGAACATAATATACTATTATGAGTAATTACCTTTTACAATATTTTTGACGAAAAATGATCACGTGGTGAGTAAAAATATATGTTTTTAACAAATCCAATGGAATCATACAAGGGAAGTGATGGGCTCAACTAGTAGGATTTTACCCTATGAGGCCCATTTATTGGAGCTTTAAATGGATATAGAAACACGGGGATTTTCCCTTGACTAACATCATGTTATGATCCAAAAATATAATAATTATTGAAACCATTTATGGGAGGACATCAATCTCATCCAGATCATGACCCTATCCTTGTATGCCAAAACTCCCCATTAAGGTCTCACTATCACAAATCTCACCCTTATGTAATTTTATTGTGTATTAAAGGAAATACAAAAATCCCTGAAAAATATGTGTATTCACATTTTCTGTATAGAATGATGAACAGAATTGCATCCTATTATTGTTATATTGTAATTTTTTTTATTTTTATGAAATAAAACAGAAATAATTTTTTGGGTAATATTTAAATTCTTCTAAAAATTTATATTGATAAAATAATATGTAAATAAAAAATGATATGGTTTTTTAAAGTAGTTCAGGGCTTAATCCATGGGTAACTACTATCCTAATCATTTATATACTCACCCAAGATGTGCTAAATTGTTTTATCAATCACACCATAAAAATGGGTATAATATTCCCATATCGTAGATGGTGTGTCAATCGTGGTATCTCAAATATAATATTTAAATTTGACAAGATTGTTTTTTAAATAACAGTAGCATATCGGGAGAAAGTATCAGTGATGTTCTAGTGGAATATGGGAAATGGATTAGAAAATGTGGGGAACTGAGAGAATATATTCTTTTATATTGAGAATAATAATCTAGACATGAGGGTCGTGAAGGTGGAGAGTGGGACTGACAATGGGAGAGGATAATTTCTAATAGAGTATTTTGGAACTCCAGTTTCACCAAAAAACTTAGAATTCACTAAATTGATAAGTTGGAGTGTAGAATAATGGGTCACATCTTGAATTCAATGAACATGTTTGTACACATCAGATGGATAATCACCCATTTTAACTATTTTCTCACGTAAATTCTAATGCACACCCATTCATCCATGAATTATTTAATGAATTTTATATCAAATATGGAGAGATTTATGGTTTTATTCTTAGGGTATGTTCATCTAGATGGAAAAAATCATTGGGAACCATGGATTAGGTTGGAATGACATTTATATAATGTGGGGATAAATGTAAGTAGTGTCTCCGAGACCATAAGGGGATTTCATGCCAAGCTTTCATGGGATGTAATTTATGGGAGGACACTTTAAGTCAGTTACATGAAAACAAAATATGGGCATGATGGGAATTCATAGAGAGTAATGTCTTTAAGAGTTCAAAAAATCATTCAACCATATCTTCCATATACCGATCAGTGTTGAATATACATTTTTGGAAGGGTTGGTCTCAAATTCTGGAAGCTGAATTCAGTGGGGATAAAGACGGGACATTTAGGCTCACCATCCCTAAAAAACATTCATAGAAGCTATATATTAGCCCAGTATTATTGATTCTATTCATAATTTGGAATAATTGGTGCCTTCCTGATGAAGTAATTTCTCAAATTGAAAAGGGAGTATAATGAAAAATGTTCTTGTGGTGACATTTTATGGTTTTAAGAGATTCCAAAAAAATATCACATCCTTTTATATAATTAATTGAAAACCTCACCCTTATAAAGGAGATTCTTCAAAAAATATGAGTTATCCTTACTTATAAGTTCATATATTGTAGTGAGCCAAAAAATAAAACAATAGATAACTTAATTTTGAATGTGCATAGTATAGGTAGGCTTGTAATTTGTTCATGACATTCACTAGATTTTCCACCAAATATGTAGTGGGATAACTATTTATTAATTGGTGGTTACATGGTATACCTCTTTGTGGTTTGGAGAATAAATCAAAAAAAATATCAATCCTCATCATGGAATGTTGGAATATTCAGAAAAATTGGATTGTGGTATGGAATCTAGCATGTATATGTACATGATCAATTTTAAACATAAAAACCATGAATGTTTTAATGGATCTCACAATGCTCTATAAGAACTGGGAGTCTTCTCCATCCCTACATTCTCTCCAGGTATCCAATTCATCTCCATCATGGACCACATATATGAAAAAGGGTTGGTGGGTACAGTTGAATCCCCCACTTAATCGGATAAACCTAAACAATAATTGATCATGGCAAAAGGATTTCATGTGCAGGGGGAGGGTTTAGGCGATAACTATATGGTGCATTCATCTTGGCATTCAATAACCTAAGGAAGAGGAAATTCCCTTCAAGTTGTGGCCTATACAATGCTCACCGGACAAATAATAGTCAAATAGAAATCAATTCTCAGGGGATTAGTTGAGTTGGACTATTTGATCATTTACAAGTCACTGAATTTCATAAGAATATTTCCTTTGTCCATAGATAATTTGATAAGAGGGGTCAAGTATCTTGTGAATAATCTCATGCAAGTTCTTCATATGCAGGGAGAAGTAAATGAATCCTTTCATTCTATGGGGGATAACATTGTTATAATGGATTCCCTAGGACACTATTAAATTAAACCTCCATAAAGATGATTCCATTATTGTATTTCTTTCCCATGTACATACTATATTGAAGTATAAAACTATACTTTGTAGTATTATGTCGAAATTATCTAGGAATGAAATTTTTATAATTTTCCATGATTTTTGGGTTTTTGAGGAAACAAATTAAATATTGTATTAATATATGTTGGGTACTATTATATTATAATATTCCAAATAGAGATGTGATAAATTATATAATGTTTATCCATGACCTAATGTATGTTCTCCCTTTAAAAAAATGTGATTTTATTATTATTTGATTATATTTATTATATTATCGGAATCCTCCAAAATTGTTAATATATTTTAAGGTTTTATAATCATTTCATTAGGTGTATGACCCAATGCAACAACATTAAAGTTATTATTTTATTAATTTAGGAAACTGGACTCTTAAAATCACTAATATAACTCCAATTTTCTATGAGCTACCAGAAAACTCCAAGGGTGGGTATTATTTTGGAAATTTTATTTTATAAAGAACAAAAACTATGTTTGAGAAAAGATAAATAATTCCCTTCACTTGTCTAATATAATCCCGCCCAAGATCCATGTCCTCCTCACTCAAAATATGGGGAGCATGTCCTTACACTACCATATCCACTCAAGATTCCTACCAATGTTTTCTATGATCTCAAGATGCTCCTCCCAAGAATTTGGAGTCACACAATGGGATCCTTTTATTCTTATATATATATTAATTTTAATTTATTATATTATGTTTCCTATTTTAAATTATTAATATTTTTATATGTCTTTCCATGTCCCAATTACTTCTAATTTTATTTCCAAATGACGATAAAACCCTTTCTCTCTCATCAACTCATTTTATTAATTATTATGTGATGTCATTATGATGCCAAATTTAAATGCAAATTTTCATGCCAAAACAATGTTTAGTGAATACCATACCCAATTAATATCATGGGTATTCACATTTTTATACTAATTATTGTAAGACATTTGAAATACATTTGTGTATTCCTAACACCTTAATCAATAAATAATAAATGATGATAAATGATTCCATTTATTATAATCTATGTTGCACACTTTTTAATTAAAATGAAATGCATGTGATGAGTGAACCCTTAATTATATACTACTCAAATGAATTGTGTGATGTTTAGTATCTCAAGACATCATGATGTTAAATAATTTAACATGAATTATTTATGGGAATTTTTCCATCATGATGTCCTGGCAGTTATCCATGATAGATGTTCATTATGAAGTGTTTTACGTTGTTTCCACATTTCCATGTTGTCATTATGATTATAATTCTATATCATTCCCCCTTAATCATGTTTATGAATCTTACTCCTTTTATGCCACATTGATATTGAAACTCTATAACATATATTAATTCTGTCATGTTATTCCATGTTTAATCTCTTGCAAGGCTTTATGGATCACGCATTTCTGGTGTGTGTCCCATGGTTATCCCATGAAGTTTTATTTGCAATAACGTTAAGAAAGTAATCAATAAAGATGTTTTTTTCATGTTTTTAGTTAGTATGTAAAGTATCTAATTCCAAATGAAACATGACTTTTTAATCTTCTGGGTTTTATTATGTGCAATCTTATGTAATAAATTATGAATTAATTTGAAATAAATAAGAAGGGATGATATACTAGTAATAAGGGGAAAAGATAACTTAATTTTGGAATTAGGATTAGAAAAATCATGGGAAATATATATGTATAAGTCTATGTTTATGATGTCATCACTAAATTTTTTTAAGTTTTAATAAGTAGTTTATCAATAAAATATATCCCAATATCAATACTACAAAAGGATGTGTCTCTAAAATAGATGTACATAGGGGTACAACCCAAAAATACAACATTGATCTATAATCGACTGGGAATAAGATCAAAATAACATTCCATGCTTCACACCTAGTTCAACACTCTGTGTTATGATTTGGTAAATTCATAATCCCATTATGATTCATTATTAATGGAACCCAAAAAAATTCTCATAAGAGTATATGTAAGGAAAAAATCATCAATGATATAGATTTAATCATATAAATTCATATGTTACGTAAATAGATATAATTTATAAGTTATCCATTTAATGTCCTTGATATCCCTTTTATCTTATTAATAGTTTAAAATAACAATCCCTAATTTTCTATTTATTTTAGAAAATGGCTAGAAATAGGAGGAAACATGTAAAAATCAATGAGACAAGAAATGTAATGACTTATCAATGTGATGCCAAACCCAATTTCATTTTGAATCACAAAAATTGTGACATTACTATCTTAGGTAACTCAGGTATTGAATTGAAACCTCGACCAGGAGGAGTTACGAACCCCGATGATAATGATCCAGATGTAATTGATTCAATTATCAAATAATGTCCTCTGACATTAAATGAATCATATAATCCCTTAATCATGGAATAATGAATCAACTCTATTTCAAAGATCATTTCCATCCTTCAATGTTCTATGAAAGAAAAGGATCTACTTTTCATATATCATATGGAGTGATAAGCAATTCGGTGGTAGATATTCATTATATATTAAATGTCTGAGGACGAAATAAAAACGATGGAGTGGAAGGAATTACATATAATGTTTTTCAATAAAAAATTTTCTCCCACTCTTTAACAGAAATTGGAAAGGGTTTTTCTTTCCTTCAATTGAAAAGATGATGAATCAATAAGGGAATATAAAGAAAACATCCCAACAATTTCACGATACACCTTTAGCATTGTCATTATCCCCGAATTCAAGGTTTACTAGTTTTTTCTAGGATAAAACCAAGTCTTTGAAAATCCAAGGTTATCTGAGACATTGCCAGCTATGTGTAAATTTTTCAACCTACACTCAAAGTAAAAAATGTAGACTGATGAATATCATGGTAATCACCAAGATACGAAAATAATAGTAGAGTTTAATTATTATAGTTGAATGGATAAATATAAATGATTTAATAAGTATTAGCATCCCACTTATCAAAGGCGTGGAATGTGGCACCCCAATATTGCCTAACAGGGTGGAGAAATTCATTACATACGAAGTGGAATGACACCGTGATAGAGATTTATGACAGGAGAAACCCATAAAAATATTAAGGAGGAAATAAATGATCCAGTCCATCCTATACAAAATGTTTATTTATTTTACTACAAGAAACAACCACACTTTTCGTACCAATTCACTACTATAACAACTTTTGTAGACAACCAACAACCTCCATGAAAGCAAGGGCATTAGTTTCCCCCTGAAATATCAAATTAGGATTCTAATAAATATGTGGTGATAGTTATACTAGTTATTCATTAAATAATAATTAATGTACATTTGGAATCAGGTTCGATGTGTTCCTTCTTATCATTAATGTTTAGAAAAACTATCCAAACACCACCACAAATCATGTAATTATAGCTTTCCGTGAAAAGGTAAAATGTGGAAATTATTGTATCCCATGTATATAAATATTCCCTCGTCCCATTTTTTCGGATGAAATTCCCTGCGATCCTTATCATACACTCTTTGGTAGAATTAGATTAAATTTTGAGTGTGGATTGGATTTACATATATATATAGGTAATAGAAATATTTGCGAGGGGGAAATAAAACTTTGTATCATGTACTGACCACTGACTCTATCGAAGTTCCAGGAGGATGAGGAATCTTATATAGAATAAAAATATCTTGCATGAATATTATTTCCCCATAAGAAATAATATCGTACTCTAAGTATTTTGTCTAATAGAAGAGTCATCCTTGAAGAGATGTCCATTTTGAGGGAATACACTAAGGTGTTTCCTTAGGAATTACCAGGTCATCCTCTTATCTAAGAGGATGAATATTAAATCAATCTCATACTTGGGGAATTACCATTACCAAAAATTAGATATATAATGTTTTTTATTTAACTTTATGAGATGAATGAACAACTATTTGATAACATGGAAAAAGGTTTAATATACCCAAGTGCTTCACAATGGGGTGCATCAGTCATCTTCTTCAGGTCAAAGGATGGTTCATTATACCTTTTCTAATATTAATTTGATATAAACATGATCTTGATAAAAAAATGTGTCCTATTCCATAGATTGATGATTTATTTTATATTATACTTAGAACACATTACTTCTCCAAGGTGGATCTGAGGTCATGATATAATCATGTTAGGGTGAAAAAAGATGGTGTCCCTGAAACTACTTTTCATATATGGTATGGGCACTATGAGTTCATAGTAATTAAATCTTAAATAACTAATGCTCCATAAATATTCAGGGGATTAGTGAATAAAATCTTTCGAGATCACCAAAACAAATTTTCAGTATTATTTAAAGATTATATTATAATATTAACCAAAACCATAGAGGATCATGAGGAGCATATGAGCAATGTTATAAAAATATTATGAATGGAGAATGTTATTCCATGTTTGGAAAATGAATGTTCTAGTTGATGTCAATCTCATTATTGAGCTATATAGTCACATGAAATGGTATATTAGTGGAGATTTAAAAAAATTGAACAATGGTCGAGGCCAACATCTGTGATATATATATATATGTAAATTCCTTGGATTAACTGAGTACTGTCATCGATTTTTGAGAAATTTATCGGGATTGTCAAAACCATTAACCATACTGTCACAAAGGGGAGCTAATTTATTTTGGAGTGAAGAATGTGAAATGTTCTTCATTGAGTTGATAAAGAGTATTGTTATTGACCATGTTCTTACACTATCCACATGTGGATAGATTTTGTGGTGTTCAGTGATGATTTGAAGAAGGGATTGGGTTATCTGTCAATGAAGAATGAAAAATTCATGGCCTGTAATTTAGGGAAGTTAAAAGTTCAGGAATATTAATACACAATCCATGATCTAGAGTTATCTTTAACAATCCTATATTTGAATATATAGTTGTAGTTTCTTTTTTCGGAGAAGTATATATTATATACAAATCACAAAATCCTCAAGAATAAATTCACATAGAAAGATCAGAATATTAACCAATAATGATTGTTAGATATGATCATATACTATGGGAACTCAATCAACTATCATCCCATTATATCAAATAATGTGGTATATTCTATGATGAAAGGATCCTTAAATTCACTATTTGATGTGAATTTAGAGAGATTAAATTGTCATAGAATTGAAAAACGATATAAATGGGAATAATAAGTAATGAAAAATCATAAATCCTTCAAAAAATTATTTCTCAGTAATAACTTATATATAAGATAATATATTCTCAATGGTATTATGTGGGAATTTAGAAGAATGTTAAAACTATAAGAAATGGTAAATCCTCTGAGGTCACTGTTAATGCTAATGGAGGTGTGATATTTGGATTAAGGAAATGTATACAATAAAATATTGTGTTAAAGGATTTATGGATGATGCACATATCTCAACCTTCTTCATCCACTCAAAATGAAAAAATGATTTATTAAGATCGTTGAGAGAAATGTTTTTCGAATAATATAAAGAAGAATACTACAGAATATACATAAAATGTATTGTATGTTAGTAAGTGAAAGTAAAAAACCAAAAAATACATGAGGATAGTGAAACCATTACCCCTTCCAACAATGAAATGTAAAAACACCATTATGAAATTTTTCATTAGTGTTATAATGATATCAAGAGGGAATAATAATACATGGGTTTTGGTGGATCACCTTGAAAATTGTTCACAATTCATTGTGATTTTAGATGTTTTCTTAGTGGATAAACATCATGCATATAAATTAATGAAGTGGTGAGGTCACAAGGAACATAAGTATCAATTTTATATAGTTAAGAACAAATATCTACCCACATTTTCTAGAATTGTTTCCTAAATTATCGAAATAAAATGTTGAACATTAGCAGGGATTATCGCACTCAAACATGTGGTCAATATGAGCAAACTATCCAGACACTAATGAAAATGTTGATATTATGCTCAATTGATATAAAATATTGATGGGATCATAATATTCCACAAAATGAGTTCTTATATAATTACACATTCCACACAGGAATACAAATAGATCTATATGAATCCAATTATTGGAAGATGTGAAAAACACTGGAATGTTGGGTTGATATTGGGGAACATAATCTTATAGGCCTTGAAATGGTCAAGGAAATGGTGGGAAATTTGGAGACCATTCAATAGCACATTGAAGCTACTCAGAGTCGACTAAATAGCTATTATAATAATAATATACGATACATATAGATTGATTTTGGTTACATATTATTCATACACATATCATCACGGAATAAATTCATGTGAATTGCATAGAAGTGAAATCATAGTCTAAGATACATTGGACCCATTGAGATCCTTAATCGCTTCAGAGTGGTGGCCTATCAACTAACACTCCCACATATACTATCTCTGTTTATTATGTATTCAATATATCCATATTTAATATATACAAACCAAATCCCCCATATGTACTCAATCTAGGGGTGGTTCCATTAGAGAATCATCTATAATATGAAGGTAAGATGACGAAAATCGTTGATCATAAATACAATTTTCTACGAAATAGGATAATGAACATTGTAAAAGTGGTTTAGAGAAACACTATGTTTGATAAAGTGACTATGTTACCAAAGGAGGTGGTGAGACATATTTTCCATCATCTATTTTTGGTGTGGTAAATGAAAATTTAAAGGGACACTTTTATGAAGGGGGTGATTATAACAACATAGAAAATTATAAATAAAATTTCCCATATGATATAATTAAATATATTATTATATAATATGTTTATATAAAATACATTCAATTATTTTGTTTCATTATATCCAATTAGGCTTGAAATACCATTATCTATCATTAATATTTATAATAGTGTCATTTAATTGCAATCACTGGATTTGTATAAATATAGTGGTTTAACACATCCAATTGACAAAGAAAAAGGTAATGATGCCCTCAACTAGTATTATCATACCGTATGAATCTCATTTATCATATCATCTAAGGGATATAGAATTACTTGGGGTTTACCTAGAAAAATTCCATGTCGAGTTACCATAACATATGTATGAGAAATCCTATTTATGGGATAATTCAAATATCATCGAGATCACAACCCAAACCATGTATGTTGAACCACCCCATGAATGTCTCAGCATTACCCACATCACTCATAGAGAATTTTCAGGTGTAATAAAAGGATTTATGTGAATATTCGAGAAATATAAGTATGCACATTATTTTGTATATAAATTCTAATATACTTTCTTACAATTATTTTTACACTATAAATGTATTTTAGAAAAAAAATATACTTTATTCAAATATAATGATTTCATAATTCTTAGTAAATATAATTTATCATATAGTTTTTATGATGTCAAATGTAATTTTTATATTTGTTTAAATACAATTACTGTCAAAAAACAAAAATTTCTCAACAAATATCTACTCTATTTTAAAGGGGAAAACATATACATTTAAAATTATAATGATTAAATGAATGTAATTATTTGAATCATAACATCATAATCTTAAAATAGAATATTTTTTCATAATATTCCAAATCATTCCAAATTTTAGGAAAAAAATTCAAATATGTATAAATTTATAATGTGTATTGTGACAATATAATGACCCAAATTATTTTTATAATAAATCGTATAAAGGTTATACAAGAAAAAATATGTTGGTCGGAGTGGACACTCAAGAGGGGGGGTGAATTGAGTTCCAATTAAAAATTTCTGTAAAAATATTTCTCTTAAAGTCCCCAATTTAAAAACAAAGTTGAACTATAGTGAATTTATATAGATTATAAAGGTTCAATTACTTCTTCAGAGATTGATTAGTTCTCAGTTAACTTAATCTCAATATTAAATTAACTTTTGAAACTAACTTACTAGTTTACAATAAATATAAACACATGCTAATTTAACTATCAAAGTAGTTTTAAAATAATTTTGTATTTAAAAGTATTAAGAAGAGGAATATGAAATAAATATATTACTTATAGACTTAAACTAAAAGCATATCAGATGTATCCAAGAGGTCTAGTGTCAAACCGAGACTTAGTCCTGTCAACAATTTATAAAAATTGATCCACACCCTGGATCGGGGTTGACAACAGTGAGCACACTGTCTAGGTACAAAGACCTCTACCACAGTTCTACGTGGGAAGACAAACAACAGCTTACAGCTATCCAGGTCTTAATTGACCTCTACCACTATCCTCAGTGGGAAACAAAAGAGTTAAAGAGTTTGAATAAGGATTTTAGAATCCCCCAGCTTAGCACAGGAGACAGTGTGTGTGTGTAATGTAAACAGGGTACACACACTACTCAAAATGTAAATGAAAGAATCAGTAAAGATAAGTATGACTGAGTTTAGAAATGATTTAGTGATTAGCAGTCCAGCTTTGGACTCGTTTGGTTTGTCAGAAATGCTTCTGAGTCCCTTTTCTAGTTTCTGTTCAGAAAATAGAGTATAGTTTTCTTCCATAGTTCCAGGGTCAGGTTCAGCTTATCATCCCAAGTGTATAAAGTGTTTCTGTTGAAGTTCTTCACTCAGTTTGCAGCTTGTGTTATCCTCAATCAATTGCTTTATGTATGTTCAGTGATCCTGGAGTCTGGATGTAGTGTTAATCTCTTGTCCCTTTCACCCTTAGTGTGCCTTCTTGGTTCCTCGATTCTTGCTGTGTGCACACTCTATGTTGAGCTCTTCTATTTTTCGTATATGTCCAGTGTTCTCTTTTCTGTGTATCACGGCGTGTGTCCAGTGTTCTCTTTCCTTCCCTTTATAGATTTTAGCTCCGAAAAAACGAATGATCACATTTTGCATGGGTACTTGGTACGGTTCCTTGACATAGAAATAGAATTCATTAAATAACATTAACTACATTAAAAACATCAAATGTAACCATTATATTAATAAATAAATAGTGTGAAGAGTATAGGGTTTGACTGGTTGGTCAAAAATTAGTAGCCTTTAATTAGTAGATGTGTCTGGTGTAATTGTGTCATAGGGAAATCCATTGGTAGCTCTTTTGAACATGCATCGATAGCTCTATATTCCGTTTACTTCATTCCATCAGTAGCTCTTGGTCTATCAGTAGCTGTTGCTCCATCGGTGGCTCCTTGCATCATTATTTCTGATTATCGGTAGCTCCTTGTATCGGTAGACTTGCACTATCAGCAGACTTCTATCGGTAGCTTGATGTATCAGGGACTATACTTGTATCGGTAACTATCTGTGAACTGGTTCTATCGGTAGACTTCTTTATATCGGTAGCTCTGGTCTGTTTGTCTGCCGGTAGCTCTAGTTATTGGGGACTATTAGTACTCGTATCAGTAGAGTTACTCTATTGGGAACTACTGGTAGACATGCACATCGGTAATTATATACATATCAGTGACCCTAGTGTATTAGTGACTCTATCTATATGTAGAATAATTCTATCAGTAGACTGAGTACCGGTAGCTCATTATCAGTATCTATACACAGATCAGTGACTTTAACAGTTGTCTATTTTTATGCAAAACACATCCGATTGGTCTAGAATGACTTCATAACTTGTATAAACATAGATAAACAATTATTAACATATTTCAGAGACTATTTTAATATTATTAACATCTTGATCATAAAATATCATATATTGAATGAATTATTATATAGATAAACATGAATTGGGATTATCAAAGTATAAAAAAGCATAATTGGTATTATCAAAACAGGTGAGGTCAACAATCTCCCCCTTTTTGATAATCACAACTTATGATATTATTGTTTTAAAAAAGTGAGTAATTGTATCAGAGAATATATCATTAAAATCAATTTTCTCAGAGAAAACATAATATATCAGAGGTGGAGTTAAATGTGATAGTATCAGAAATAAAATTAAAAGAAATGGTATCATAGAAGTAGATGTAATAGAATCCGAGAATGAATGTAAAAGAACTGGTATCAGAGTATGAAATTCAAAGGTATCAAAGGGGTAAAGCATGATAGCTCTTAGATAAAATTTCTCCTTCTTTGATACATTCTCCCCATTATGTATTCTCCCCCTTTATAAAAACGTTCTAAAATATTTCTCCCCCTTAATATCCCTGTAGAACATTTCTCCCCCATTGTGATAATCAAAAAGCAGGAAATAACAAAGAGAGTCACTTTTAATAAATGTCATAAAAAGGTACAGTGACAGAACATAAAATACAAAGATTCCGATCAAACATCTTAGCCATTTGATCAATCTACATACTCAATGTGAGATTTTTCTTTTGGATTCGAAGAGGATTTCGGTGGTGAGGATGCTGGTGAAGGCTTAGGAATTCTAGAAATGACCATAGGAGGCTGAGAAACAGACACTATGTCTTGCCTGTATTGGGTAGTACATTGAGTGATCATAGGAGTGAGGCTTTTAATAGCTTGAGCAGGGGTCATTTGAACTGGAGAAGCAATAGAGGCAGAGGCAGGCAATGTAGGAGATACAATTACTATACTACCATCAATATGCAGGAAATGTAGCAATAGATTTCTGAAATCCATAATGATTACTCCTCCTCTCTCCATGGAAGATATGAATTCATCCTTGTTCTCCATAAACATGTCCAACGCTGGAGACAATTCTCTTAGCTTGATAACTTGTTCAATGAAGGCTTGATTGACAGGAGGCAGTTTTATATTCTCTATCAAAAGCTTGAAATGGTTGGTCATTTGGGTCTCTGTGTAAATATTTTGGTAATAGGAGTCCACCTTATCTTTCACTTCTTTCTGAGAGGTATAAGCTTCTCTCATATAGTCTTGGACTATCCTAATTAGTTCTCTAGTTGAATCTCAAATAGAAAGAATAACTCTGCTACGCTCAGATGAGTCCACAGAGCCACTGGTTGATGCTGAACCAAGCTCCTCTTTCTTCACAGCTCGAAATTGATTCAAATCCACTGAGGGTTTGGAAGAAATAGAACCAATAGGGAAATATAGAGTCTCAATGAAGTTCTTGGTTAATCGACTAGTAAGATTTTTAAATTTAGAATCTTGGGTTTTAACATGATCTTTTAGAGAAGTTTTGAATCCTTCGAATACTGAAACCATCTGGCTTACAACCCATTTCACATAAGACAAGTCCTTATCTACTTGGGATTTTGAGCTCATGTAAGAGTCTAAAGAAACAACAGATTCCTTTAGATCTATAAGATATACTTATAGCCTAGAAACTTGAGTCTAGAAGACTTTAACTTCTTCCACTATTTCACCCATAAAAGTTGACAAATTACAAGCGAGAGAAAGCTCAAAGCATCTCTCCAACATACTCATCTCTTCAGAAAAAATGTGCATCATCTCAGCAATTGAGGAACTAAAAGATTCTTTTAGATTATCCTATAAGGTTTCTAGATCAGCTTTGGTAACCAAATTAGTAGGTGCAACTGCAACAGATGCTCTTGTAAAGGCTAAACTGACCACAGAGTCAGTCATAAGCAATTGAATTGAAGAAATCATTGAAACTTCCATCATCTTTAACTCTTTCACAAAGTTTTCCATAATATTTTTCTTCAAAGTATCCAGGTCATGCATTCTGACCACATCTTCAGGAAACAACTGAGATTCAATATCATAAACAATCTTTGGTCTATTTAGAGAGGCCTCATTATCTGAATCAGGATAGTCTAAACCAACGGCTACAAAACCTGGGTCTTCTGCCCAATATTCAATTCCAGCAGCCACTGTAACACTTCCAACATTGGTTTGAGGCTCCCCCTAAATGGGTGCATCCTCAAGTACACCACCAACATTCTAAGATGGTCTTTCATCCTGAGGAGAATCTTATACTATCATTTCATCCTCTGAAACAATAGGAGGGTCTTCCAAAATAGGCAAGAGTATGGGAATTTCATTTGCATCCTTAGTAGGCCCTAAAGATTGTCCAATCACTAGAAAAATGCTCAAATAGGAAGACATAGATGCTTCAATCTCATGAACATCTTCTTCATTTTCTACAAAATCCTCTTTTACATGATCTAAAGCAGCTTTTTTCCTTTTCTGATTTCTGTTGATCTATATTTTCAGGAGCTGGTCTAGGAGGTAAGTTAGGGTCTCCTCCTTCATCACCAGAGGACTCTTCCTCTTCTGAATCATAACTATATTCTAGATCCTCTTCATTAGTTCCTAGACATGGATCCCTCACATCCTTAGGTCTTGAAAGATGATTCACAAGATTAAATTTTTCATACACCTTCTGGTCTTCATTGACCCATTCTCCTCCCAGGGGTTCTAATTTATTCTCATGTATTTGCAGACTGTGGATGTAATACAAAAGTTATTCATCACTACCACTGTCTCATCTTGAGACTCGTCAACCCCTTTTACTTTGATCATCACAGCGATCAACTTAGCAACGAATAGGGAATTTGTCTTTGATTTCAGCATTTTCATATCTTTGATTTCGATCATCAGTAATCTACATAAATTCACCTTTACACAATGTCTTAAGAGGTGCATGAGATATATATACTGATATCTCAAATTGGCAAAGTCTCCTCTCCTCGGTATGAGGACATGTTGAACAAATTTGAACAACATTCTATTCTCTCCATCCATTTCTACAAAAACTACTTGTATTTGACTTCCATCACCAGATAGCTCTTCCAAAGCAGTATCATAATCGAAAATGTCACTAGTATGTGGCATTTCTCTCAAGACATATCCGGATACACCTTCATGTGGAACTTTCAAGAATTCAACCCACTACACAGATGAAAATGACAACTCCTTTCCATTCACAAAAGAGGTTACTAGATTTTCATTTTCAGATTTATCAAAGGTTACAAACTCGTAAAACTATTTCACTAACTTTGGAAAGTAGGGACCATTGTTCTTCGAAAAACACTCTACCCACTTTTTATCTTCAAGCACTTCGAGCACTAAGGACTTGCTAGGTAGCAACCATTTTACGCACAACTCCTTTTCAATCAAGATAACTCTATTCTGCATATGAGGATTCCCTGATAGCCTCCCTGACCTAGTTCTAGTAACACAACCACTTGATTCTTGCTCTAACTTCTTCTTCTTTCCTTTAGGATAAATAGTGTCATCTCAGATGGTAGGAAGTTTGGTTTTTTCCATCGTTGGTTTGAAGGATTTAGGGTTCTAAAATGATTCAGGAGCTATTGGTTGAGGGTTAAGGTTTGAGGCTCACTGGATTGAGAAGTAGCTAGGACATAGTTTCTATCATTAATGAATCATAAAAAATTGAAACAAAATAAAATAAAACAGCGCACTCATCAGTGAGAACTCTTATCAGTGAGGTTAGGTCGGTGAGAATTTTACATCGGTCAGAATTTCACATCGGTGAGAATTTTACATCAGTGATAATTTCACATTAGTGATAATTTTACATCGGTGACAATTTCACATTGGTGGGAATTTTACAACGGTGAGAATTTCGCATCAGTGATAATTTCACATAGGTGAGAATAGCTACCGATTGAGGTTAAACATTCCCAACTCGTGTATAATGTAACTTAACCTATCTGAAATCAACGGTTTAATGAAAATGTCAGCTAATTGATGTTCAGTACTTATAAACTCAAGAGAAATATCACCTTTTTGATAATGATCTCTCAGGAAATTGTTCCTTACATCAATGTGTTTGGTCTTAGAGTGAGACACAGGGTTCTTCAAGATATTTATTACACTATTGTTGTCACAGTTGATAGAAACATGTTAAATTCATACCCATAGTACAAAAGAGTGTGTTTCAACCACAAAATTTGTGCACACCAACTACCAACAGCTATATACTCTTCTTCAGTAGTGAAAAAAGCTATAGAATTTTGTTTTTTACTACACTGATATACTAAGGATTTTCCCAATAAATGACATGTTCCTGATGTGCTTTTTCTATCCAACATTCAACCGGCAAAGTAGGCATCTAAATAAATTATTAACTCAAAGGATTTCCCTTTTGGGTAAAATAAACCTAAGTTTATAGTGTGTTTAATGTGCTTAAAAATTATTTTAACAGCAAGTAAATGAGATTCTTTTGGGTTATCTTGAAATCTTCCACAAATACACACACTAAACATAATATCTGGTCGACTAGTCGTTAGGTAAAGTAAGCTTCCAATTATACCTCTGTAATTGGTTTGATCCACTGGTTTCCCAGTTTCATCTGCATCCAATTTACAGACTGTACTCTTAGGAGTATCACATCCCTTAATACTATCCAAACGAAAACGTTTTTGTGGATCCTTTGTGTATTTACTTTGATTCAAAATAATACCATCTTCATCTTGAAAATCTTGAAATCCATGAAAATATTTTAGTTCTCCCATTAAACTCGTTTCAAATTCATTTTGCATACACCTTGAAAAATCAGTACATAAGTAATGTTTAGAAGATCCAAAAATAATATCCTCAACATAGATTTGTACTATCAAAACATCTTCAGAAATTCTTTTGATAAAAAGAGTTGGATCAGTAATCCCTTTAGTAAAACATTTTCAGATATGAAAATTACTAAGTCTATCATACCAAGATCTTGGAGCTTGTTTTAAGCCATATAATGCTTTAGAATTTTTAAAACTAAATTTGGAAAATGGGGATTAGTAAATCAAGGTTGTTTTTCAACAAAAACATCTTCAATTATAAATCCATTTAGAAATGAACTTTTGACATCTATTTGATATAATTTGAAATTCAGATGAGCATCATTTTCAAGTATGATCCTAATGGATTCTAATTTGGCTATAGGTGCAAAGGTTTCCTCATAGTCTATTCCTTCCTCTTGACTATATCCTTTGCAACTAGTCTAGCTTTGTTTCTAACTATGTTTCCAGATTCATCATCTTTGTTTCTAAAAACCCATTTTCATCCTATTGTTAAAGTGTCCTTGGGTCTGTCAACTAGTTCCCAGACATTATGTCTTTTAAATATATTGAACTCTTCTTGCATAGCCATTACCCAAAATTCATCATTGATATCATCATTGACATTTTTAGGTTCTAGTCGTGAAAGAAAAGCTTGTTGTTCAACCTGGTTTCGTAGAGAAGCTCTAGTTTGTGTCCCTCTATCAAGATTACCAACAACAATATCTAAAGGATGATTCTTAAAATCCTAGTTGATCAAGTAAAGGTAAGACAAGAAATTTCTGGTTCATCTATAGATTCTTGTTAAACAGAAGCAGATTCTGGAATATGTCCAGAACTGGATGTTTTTATAGAAGGTTTTTTAGATTTGTCATTAAGGTCTAGAACACTGAAATCTTCTTCAAGATTTTCAAGAGAGGTTCGAGGCTCATGTGGATCAGTTTCATCAAACTTGATGTGAACATATTTTTCCACACATTTGGTTCTTTTATTAAAGACTCTATAGGATTTTCTAGTTAAAGAATATCCAATAATGATTCCCTCATCACTTTTAGAAGAAAAATTGTCTAAATTATCCTTTGTATTAAGAATAAAACCATTGCAGCCAAAGACTCTAAATTAACTAACTTTGGGTTTTCTATTAAACCATAGTTCATATGGGGTCTTCTTAAGAATAGGTCTAATCATGAGTCTATTAATAATATAAAAAGTTGTATTCACAGCTTTAACCCAAAATTAAATAGTCAGATCATACTCATTATGCATGGTTCTTGCTATTTCTTGAAGGGTTCTATTCCAATCTTTCTACTACACCATTCTGCTGAGGTGTCCTAGGAGCAGAAAAGTTATGATTTTAGACATTGTGTGAGCAATAAGATTCAAAGACATGATTTTCAAACTCACGGCCATGATCACTTCTTAGAGTTTTTATCATAATCCCACTAAGGTTTTCTACAGATTTGGAATATTTAGTAATGTAAGAACAAGCTTCACTTTTGTGAGCTAAGATGTATACCCAAGTATATATAGAAATTAATCTACTAAGACATAGACATAGTGCTTCCCATTTAAACTAGAAACTCTTTATGGTACAAACAAGTCAATGTGAACCAACTCGAGAGGTTGAGAAGTTGATACTTCTTTCTTTGAATTTAAAGAAACTCAATGTTGCTTTCCCTTTTGGTAGGGATTACACACATTGTCATTTGAGAATTCAAGCTTAGGTAGGTCTCTAAATAAGTTTTTCCTAGTTGATTTTTTAAGTGAATAGATGTTGCAATGTCTTAATCATATGTGGAAAATCCAAGATTCTTTATGAAAATCATGTAAACAAGTAACATTTTTCTTAGCTAAAGAATTTAAATCAACAGCATAAACATTTTCATTTCATAAATCAGATATTACTAAATCATTTTTAGAGTTAAAAACATTACATGAATCATTTTCAAACAAGACATTAAAACCATCATCACATAACTGAGATATACTTAACAGATTGTACTTAAGTCCATCACAAGTAAAACATTAGGGATCAAAATTAAAATGGTGTTACCAATCTGGCCTAGGCTGATGATTTTTCCTTTAGAATTATCACCAATGGTGACATGACCTCCATCAACCTTTATTAAGCTCTTGAATCATGAATAGTCTCCAAACATTTTCCTTGAACATCCACTATCCAATTACCATACCTTTTTGCGAGAAGTCTTCAAGCTGGTTTCCACAGAGGTATTGGTCATAATGCACATATTTCTACGATTCTTCTCAGAATCAGATATTTCAGATTCACTTGTGTTGTCCTCTGAAGCACTCCAAGTAGCTTTCATAGATTTCTTGTAGATCTTGTCCTTATAATCATATTTCTTCATGAATTTTAATTTTGGACAATCTGCCTTGATGTGTCCTTTACTTTTGCATTCATAGCAGACTACATCATCAATCTTGTCAGCTTTCTTCCAATCCTTCTTCCAATGACCTTTGTTGTCATATTTTCCTTTGTAGGTAGATTTTCTGAATAATTTATTCTTCCTATAAAACTTCTTAAACCTTTTGACTATATGATCCATATCAGCATCAATGTCAGATTCTGAATCTTCACTTGTTGAAAATTCAGTTTGTATTTGCATTTTCTTATTGTCTTTACTCTTAGAGGCAGTAGACTTGAATGCTATGGATTTTCTCTTAGGTTCATCATCTTCCTCCTTATTCACCTTGAGTCCTTCCTCATACATCATTAATTTACCAATCATCTCTTTTATAAGAAGTTCTCAAATGTCACATGACTCTCTAATTTAAACAGAAGTGCCCCTCCATCGGTCTGGTAGACATCTCAAGATTCTCAAGATTTGTTCCTTTGCTGGAATATCCTTACCAAGTGAACTCATTGTACTAACTATCTCATTGAACCTAAGATACATGTCAGAAATAGGATCATCAGTTTTCATTTTAAAATTATCATATTTAATAGTATATGTATTCAATCACATTTCTTTATCATTAGTTGTTCCTTCATGAGAAACACCCAAAGTATCCCAACTTTCATAAGCAGTTTTAAAGGCAGAAATCCTATTGAATTCCTCATCTCCTAAAGCATAGTACAGGGAATTCATGGAATTACAATTATTATTGTATGCAGTCGTTGTAGGTTCATCCCATTTAGTTCTTTCAGTTTCTAGAATATTATATTGTGACTCTATAGCAGTACAAATATCAAAACCCATACCCTATAAATGAATTTTCATTTTAAACATCCAATGGACATAGTTTGTACCATTAAATAATGGTGGCCTGTTAGTAGCAACACCCACCAGTCTATGTTCCATAACTAGATTTTAGAAAATAAATTTGAAGAGATAAAATTTAGAACTAATAGAAATTTATGATATTTAAAGATGCAACTAAAATCACAGTTGTAAAATAGATTATTTCAAAAATACTTTAACCAATACCTCTGATACCAAATGTTGGTCGGGGTGGAAACTCAAGAGGGGGGTGAATTGAGTTCCAATTAAAAATTTCTATAAAAATATTTCTCTTAATGTCCCCAATTAAAAAACAGAGTTAAACTGTAGTGAGTTTATATAGATTATAATGTTTCAATTAGTTCCTCAAATATTGATTAGTTATCAGTTAACATAATATCAAGAATAAATTAACTTTTGAAACTAACATACTGGTTTACAACAAATATAAAAACTTGCTAATTTAACTATCTAAGTAGCTTTAATTTTTTTTGTATTTTAGAGTAGTCTGCAGCAGAATATGAAATAAATATATTACTTATGGACTTAAACTAAAAGCACAACAGAGGTAACCATGAGGTTCAGTCTCAAGCTGAGACTTAGTCCTCTGAACAATTTATAAAAATTGATCCACACCCTGGATCGGGGTTAATAATAGTGAGCACACTGTCCAGGTAAAAATACCTCTACCACAATTCTACGTGGGAAGACAAACAACAGCTTATTGCTATCCAGGTCTTAATCGACCTCTACCACTATCCTCAATGGGAAACAAAAGAGTTAAAGAGATTGAATGAGGATTTGAGAATGCCCCAGCTAAGCAAAGAAGAAAATATGTGTGTAAAGTAAACAGGGTACACACACTGCTCAAAATGTAAATGAAATAATCAATAAACATAAGTATGACTGAGTTTAGAAATGCTTTAGTGATTAGCAGTGAAACTCTGGACTCGTTTGGTTTGTCAAAAAAGCTTCTGAGTCCCTTTTATTGTTTCTGTTCAGAGAACAGAGTATCGTTTTATTTCTTGGTTCCAAGTTCATGTTCATCTTATCAGTCCGAGTGTATGAAGTGTTTCTGTTGAAGTTCTTCACTCAGTTTTCACATTTTGTTCTCCTCGATCAATTGCTTGATGTATGTTCAGTGATCTTGGAGTCTGGATGAAGTGTTAAGCTCTTGTCGCTTTCACCCTTTGTGTGCCTTCTTGGTTCCTCGATTATTGTTGTATGCACACTCTATGTTGAGCTCTTCTATTTTTCGTATATTTCTAGTGTTATCTTTCTTGTGTATCATGCTGCGCATCCAGTGTTCTCTTTCCTTCCCTTTATAGATTTTAGCCCCGGAAAAAGGAATGATCACCTTTTTCATGGGTACTAGGTACAGTTCCCTGACATGGCAACATATTTCATCAAATAACATTAACTGCATTTAAAATATCAAATGTAACTATTAGCTTAGTAAATAAATAGTATGAAGAGTATAGGGTTTGATTGGTTGGTAAATCATTATTATCCTTTTATTGGTAGATGCGTTCGGTGGACTTCTGTCACAGGGCCTTCAATCAGTAGCTCTTTTGAACTTGCATCTGTAGCTCTATATACCGGTGAATTCATTCCATCGGTAGCTCTTGGTCCATCAGTAGTTGTTGCTCCATCAGTAGCTCTTTGCATCAGTATTTATGATTATCAGTAGCTCCTTATATCGGTAGACTTTCACTATCAGTAGAATTCTAATGGTAGCTCGATGTATCGGTGACTATACTTGTATCAGTAACTATTTGTGAACTGGTTATATCGGTAGACTTATGTCTATTGGTAGCTCTGGTCTGTTTGTGTTTTGGTAGCTCTGGTTATCGGTGACTATCTGTACTCGTATCGGTAGACTTACTCTATCGGTAACTACTGGTAGAAATGTACATCTGTTATTCTATACATATCAGGGTCCTTAGTGTATCAGTGACTCTGTTTATCGGTAGACTATGTCTATCGGTAGACTGAGTATCGGTAGCTCTTTATTAGTAGCTATACATAGATCAGTGACATTAACACATGTCTGTTTTTATGAAAAACACATCTGATTGGTCGAGAATTACTTCATAACTTGTATAAACATAGATAAATCTTGATTAACATATTTCAGAGACTATTTTAATATTATTAACATCTTGATCATAAAATATCATAGATTGAAAGAATAATTATACAGATAAACATGAATTTGGATTATCAAAATATAAGAAAGCATAATTAGGATTATCAAAACAGTTGATGTCAACAAAATCAATGTTTTTCCTTTAAAATGATTTTATTTTCTTTTTATTTGAATAATTTATATAGACATTATAAATCCTCCAAAAACATTACTACATTTTTAGGCATTAAAATCATTTCTTTTAGATTATAACTAACTTCCTCATTAGTTATGGTATTATTTTTTTAAATATCTTCCCATATCCTCACAAAATAATGAGAAAACACCCATTTTTTTAAACAATGGGAAAACCCCATGGGATAGTTTGTTTTTTGGTTACTTTATTATATATTAGATTACGAAATGATAAAGTATTCCCCTCTCTTTTCCTAAATAAACCCACCTAATACCTCTCTCCTCATCACTTCAAATTCATGGAGAACATCCTTACTATTCCCTACACTGCCTATAATCCTCCCATGGTTCCTCAAATCTATGAAAAATATCCTACCAAGAATTAGGTTTCACAAACACAAGTAAGAGATCTTCTCATTATACTCTTTATTAAGGCTTATTTATTATCATATATCTTGTATTTCAAATTCATAATTTTGTGATATGTATTTAAATGTTTATCTTGAATCCCATTTTATTTTTAAATTATGATAAACCCAATTTAATTTCATTAAATGATATTAGGTTATCTTTTTGTGACGTTGTTATACTGCCTAAATTTCACGATTATTTTCTATGTCAAAACATCTTTTTAGTGAGAAATATACCCATTTACTATCAACATGGTAACATTTCAACACTTATACTTATTTTATAGGGTAATTACATGAATCCATACAAAAATAATTCAACTTTTAATAATTATTTTTTATAAATGATTCCATGTTGTATGTAACACCCTAGGATTTTGTGAAATATATATTTTTTGAATTAATTTATATATTTGACATTTTTCAATTAACATGACACTCAAAATGATTATTTAAATATTTATATATATTAAAAAAATAAGTCAAACATTCCTTTCAAACAAAATAATAAATTTTCATGAACTACATACAATATTGAAAGTCTTGCACTACACAAAATAACAACTTGGCTTGAGATACCCACGACACTGACTTGACAGATGTTACATGCAACACTGATGTTTCTCAGAAACATCATTTTGTTATTTCATTTAAAATTAGATAATTATAACATATCTATTAAATTATTTATTTTAATAGTAATAAATAACATTTAAATATTATTTATAATTTTTTTGTATACGTACAACATATTGATGTTAAACTATATGATTTTGGTAAATCCCAACTTTGTCTAAAAGTATTGTTCTCTCGAATGAAATGATTTTAATAATAAAGTTAATTTTAGTCCATATTTTATATTTAATTGTATAAAACAGAGATTAGTTTAGAATTTAGAATTCCAAAATTATATTAGGGTGAATTATTGGAATTTTTATGAGATAGATCATTTTTGATATATAGAGAAAAATACAACATTTAAGTTAATAGTCACTTTTTCATTTACATAGTTACTGATGTTAGAAAATATATTTAATTTTTAGGGTCAAATTAGAATAATTGTAAATCAATTAGTATAATTTAGGTCATTATAATCAATTTCCAATTAAAATTGAATATAAAACACAATAAACATTTTAACACGTTTATATATTAGAGACCAGTAATTGGGTCATGTGTGTAGGATTAGAATTTACATTAATTTCCGTTCTCATATGACCTAAATTTTTCTAAACTAATTAAAACCATTGTAATCAGTATATTATTTAAATTTTAATTAGTTCATGTTGATTTTAGACTAAAAATATCAGTAAATGTGATTAAAAAATCACAACAATTAACGTCAAATTAAGATTAATTAGGTACTAAACCTTAATATTAAGGGACCAAATGACCAATACACCTATCCAGAACCCATTTTATGTCCATGATTCGGCCAAAAAACTTAAATTTCTTATTTTGGTTAGTTTTTTGGGATTTTTTATGTAAGAACATGTGTCGACATAATTGTTTTTCAAACATTCAACATGGGTCATTTTCCATTCCTATAAAAGGTCACCAACTATCCCACTTCTTCACACATATCAATCCTATTAGGTTCAACCATTATATATCCAATAAGAATCACATCATCCCTCTATTAATCCAATAATCCTTCCCTTTGGATGAAGGTAATCCAAAGAATACTTTTGGCATAAACTAAAAGGAGTTACCCAGTGAAGAGATAATGTCTTCTCTCAAGTCCTTCATTTTATTTTCCTTATCCACCCCATCAAAATCTCTTAATTAAACACATAACTAACAATTTTTTTACAAATATAATAGTATTTTTTATGTATATGGGGCAACCTACACTTACACTCACCTCTATATAATGGGTAAATATCATACAGTTTTTTGTGTGGTGAACTACTGCCTCACAAAATGAGGATTGTTTATTTCTCCATTACCACCTACCATGGTGGAAATTATGATGGAAAATTAGTTTATAAATTTCATATAATAAATATATTTTTTATTTAATATTCTATATTACTTTATCCAAAAATATATTTTTTACATTCTATTTTTTTAATTACGATAATTTCGTTTGAGGATTTGTGGAAAGCTACCCCCTCAAAGCGATGTATTTGTTAAAACACTACATGGAATATATTAATGACAATTTTATTGAAAATATATGATATATATAAAAATATAATTATAATTTTATGATATTATATTCATTTAAAAATATTTCATTTTCTTTCCTTCTTTCAAAACGACCATAAAAACTGAATCAACATTCATGTGTACCTATGTTTTACCATCTCCATGAACAATGTATTCCATCTCACAATCCTAGATTATATATATTATTATAAAACAAATATAATATATAAATCATATATTTATATCATGGTAAACATTCTAGATTCATGATATAAGTACAAGGACCAATGATATAATAAATTAACAAACATGTGAATAATAAAGAGAATATTACATGAAGTGAAACATTAACAAATGATTATTAACCAGTGTGTAATATAAGGTCATAATAAAACCATATATGGTAATATTTAATAGAATATTATTATAAAAAATATTTATAATAAATTTATATTTATTTTACAAAAATCTAGAATGAGTATGAAGATGGTCAAGAAAAAAGGTAAGGGGACTTCATCTCATTTTTTATTCCCTTGAGATACAAGCTATGTTCACCAGACATTCCGATTATGTGGTGTAAGTACTTACATGATTGTATTATATGTATTTTATAATAAAATTTGTTGGTATAAACATATCATTTTTATGAAATTTCATTCATGGGGTCTATGTTTTAAAATATACTAAATCATTAAAATGGGTTTTGTCTAAATTATCCTTCTTTGAGACTCTTGTTTTTTTATGCACTGAAACACTATTTTGAGGTGTATATGAATCCATTTTACATGTTCTATCATGAATCTACTTATTTAAATGATATTTTTAGATTCATTTAATTTAATTTTCTTAAATTTATAGTATGATCCCATGTTTCCAATTTTTAAGAATTTATTGAGACAATTGTATCACTTTTTGAGATTGTTTATCTTTATTCTTCCCTTAATGAATTCTTATGTTCAATATCTCCAGAAATTCATGACATTTCATATCCGTCAGTTATTCGTTATATATTAATTTATTGGTACCATTTTATAATCTATGCTATATAAGATAGTTAATAATGTGTTTTTATGAAAGCCATACATTACCCTATCTACGATCAGAAATATGTGATTCATTAATATCATGTTTACTAAATATGTTTTCCATGATTATTATAATAATATAATATCATGAATAAAATTCATTTTTATTCTTTTTTTATTTAACCAATGTTTTTAAAGGGATATTCTTGTCACTTTCTAATTGATGCAGTTTTCTATCCTTTTCACTAGACAAAAGGATTGTTCGTTTTACCTCGTATGAAATTTATGTATTTGTCCACTGTAAATTGATTGATTATTTCTATTCACGTTTAAATGTTATTTTTTAAGAATTTTTTTTAATGATACATTAAATGACAATGGATTTTAAAATTTTTTCATGCTTATTTTATATGTTTTCAACAAAAATAGTTTGCAAAATGTTTTCCGGCGTCTTTTTTATGATTTAAAGAAAAATAGTTTTCAAAATATCTTCTAATTTGTTTTATATGTTTTCATGGAAAATGGTTTTGAAAAAATTTTCAATCAGATTTTATAAATTTTCAAGGAAAATTATTTTCAATTATTATTCATTTTTTCTTTATAATTTTCTAAATTATTTTAAAGGAAAAATGGCTATCAAAATGTTTTCAAGATTTATTTATTATTTCCAAAAGTGTATTAAAATAAAATAGTTTTCAAAACATTTTCAAGTGCTATTTATATGTCTTCAAATTATATTGAAATAAATTATTTAAAAAAATTTCAATCTTTCGTTATATGTTTTTAGTGTGTTTTCAAAGAAAATGGGTCTTAAAATGTTTTGATACTTAGTTAATAAGTTTTCAAGGAAAAGGGTTTTCAAATGATAACATTTCATCTTTATAAGTGTTAATTGTTTTTTATATGTAAATTATTATTCAATTTATTTATGAATTAAAAAACCTTTTCATAGAAGAAAGGATATTCTCCTTAAGAAATTATTTGAATGATATTTTGAAATCATTTTCCATTAAATTTGACATCAATTGATGCTACTCATTCCATTCTAAGAAATGATCTAAAGTTATTATCATTATCCTTTATATGAATGGTTATTTCTAAAGTAATGGTCCTTATGAAACTAGTTTATCTTGAATAGTTTTAATGTTTATGAAATCTGTTTCCCCCTCACAAATTATACATTTATGACTTCCATTTTTCCTTCATGAGTTATGGTTTCATTGTAATGATTATGAAACCTATATATTTTATAAAGGTTACGATACCATTATATGTTTTTGATATCCATTAAATTTCATGCTTCATGATATGGGTTTTTATGATTTTGTGGTGAATGTATGTATGGTTTTTCTATGAGAAGAGTGCGATCTATATCTCTCTCCAATGAATTGGTTAAGGATTTTTATCTCTAAAGATAGAATATTATGGTCTTGGGAGTAAAATGTGACGAATAATATGGTTGTGGGAGAGAACCATGACAACCAATATTGTTTAAGGAGTGAACTCATGCTACTAAGATGACCATGTGAGTATACCATGACTACCAAAATGTTATGATGAGTAAAATCATACTATTAAGATGGCCTTGGGAGTTAACAATGACTAACAAGATTGCAAGGGAAGTGGAACCATATTACCAAGATGGTATGTACAATAATGTCTTTGCTGCTATATAAGTAATATTATAGGATTCTGTGTTTTCACACAATTCCATCTTTATTTTTGATGTTATTATTTAATGTATTATTTTCTTCATTTCATTTTGAATCATGACATATGAATTTCAAATTTTAATTATGTTCTCTAATATTAAGATTATGTTCTGAAATTGTTATTCTCATGTTCCGTACACTTTTGTTCATGAAATTATTATGAATTGCCTTTATTTACCCTTAATGAGAATATGGGATCACCCGTTTATTATGTTTCCTTTAACTATGTAATTTAGAAATTTTTTAGGTCGATGTAACAAATGTGGTGATTTTTATGGTAGATTTTATTGATCATCAACCATGATAGAATATTTTTTTTGCATGTTCCAAAGACACTAAATATTATGGTCCTCAAGAATGTATTTATGTAATTTATTTAATATGCATCTAAAATGTTTTAATATTCCATTATTTCAAGTATTGGATTATATAATTGGTATAAAAGTAAATGATTAGTCAACCTTTCGAAACTAGGATGACAAAACATTAGTGAGAAACCTATGTATATTTCTACTGTTATGTCTACGGATGTCTATATGTATAAGTATATGTGTCACGACCCCCTCCCACCAATGATACCCCCCCTGAGCTGGAAATAGTGAAAGGGATATAATGACCCCCGAGTCATGCCTCCAGTAGGCCCCAGAGTGGCGACTAGCACCAAGGGTATGAGTTTTCATAATGATGAGAGGCATTAAACTTTTTATAAATTAAGATTGGGAAAAAGTTTGTGTCAAACACCAAAGAAAAGGAATAAGTAAATGAAAATAAACCCAAAACCAAACCAATATGCAGGTTTTATACAATATTGAAACAAACATAAAATAAAAGAAAAGCAACAAAGTATGATACCAAAAGAAAGTAAAAACTGCACCCAATAAAACTCCAACGCCCAACTAGCAAGGCCCTGCACGGTCCCTGAAGTCCTCTTGAAAACCCGAATGTAAACATAGGGTGAGCATACAAGTATACTCAGTAGGGAAACCTAAAGCTCTCGTGCATAGGTGGGGAGACATCCTAATTCCCCGTGAGAAAACTGAAGCAACCAAATCCTAGTAAAGAATATATCCACCCAACCTTACAAGCCACACTAACCAAATATCGCAAGTCAATAGAGTAATATAGTAATATTATCAATGTATGGGAACCCCGCACCACCTTCCCACTGAATACTGCTCAAGCACTCATGCCTAACACTCTGATGCTTCCCCCACTTCCTGAGCTATTGCCATAACCTGGTCATACGAAGCTCGAGCTAGTGCCACAACTCGGTTATACGAAGCTCATAGTATCCTGTCAACACACAATCCTCGGCCATAACCACATCTCATCCCGAATAAACCTAGGAACCACATCACATCCTCATCCCGAATACTGTTGAGAAATATCTGTCATAACCTTCCCGAAGGATCTTGGGCTATAGAACCTGGAAGAGGGAGCACATGGAAGAAATATAACCTGGCATCCTTTGGATATTTGGGAATCTCACCCCCCCTTCCTATGGGTGATCGGAATGTAGTTCTCAACATGGGTGGGGTGCGTAAATAAACATAAAACATACAGATTTATATAATTATATCAACCAATCACCCCCTCCTAAGGCTTCTACACAAAATATCTGAGCTCATTCCTCGACATTGCTACCACGAATGAATGAACACAATGAATAGACCCAAACCCCATTAAGATTTTCATTTTCAATAGTTTTAGTTTATCAGTTTCTTAACTACCAACAATATATAAAAAACCAAACCATATCAATCGTTCGTAAAACATATCCCTGCAATCCACAAATATATTTAGGGAAAAACACAAGAAACACAAAACCATTTTATTTTTCAAGCCAATCAATTCCATTGATTTTATGTATTTAATAAACATCCATTCCCTAGAATTTATTAGGAAACTCTTAAAAATTTATTCATATGCACAACCCATCCCTACATCACTGCTTCCAACCACCACAACCACAACACCTCAGAAACAATACTCGTACCGCATCATTATCCCTTCGATGCCATTCATCGCAGCTCCACTGCCCATCACAACCATATGATACACGCCAATCCACAACCAAGACAACCGCAGCCCCGCTGCTCTCCCATTCCACAAAAACCCGCAAAACACCCCTTTAAATAATTAAACCCCAAACAGCACCCACAAAATTCAATCTTCCATTAAATTTAAACGGGGTGATCATACAATGGTTCCAGGTATTCATTTAATAATTGAGCTTTACATGATTATCCATTTTATACATTCTATAAAATTCCATCCACAAAACAATCCAGAAACACATGAAAACATTTAATTGCACAAGAATAGGCCCCCAACGACCGCGATTTTTAGTAGGCATAAGCCTATTCAGTTCACAACATAATAAAAGGATAAGAATTGATGGAATTAGAACGACAATATCAACAAAACTTCCCAAAACCCGTTCATTAACAATTTATTATCATTATTTATAGGTTCAACCTTACGTCATGAAAACAAAAGGATCCCCACCCTTCATGACGCAAAAAATAGAGAGAGAGAGAGATGAAGGTAAGATCCATACCTCAAGGGTTTTTGATGAAAGCCCCAACAAACAAAGAACACACAAGAAACCCGGGTCGATTATCCAAAAACCGGCCTTAGGTCCTTCCACCTAGCAAGATCAAGACCAAACCTCACAATAATTAGAATCCCCACACATAGGACTACCCATCACGAGCATGGATTTAAGAAACCGAAGGACTAAGAGGAGTTGATCAAAGTGGATCTAAAAAACCAAATAAGAACGATCAAGAAAGATCACATACCTCAAGAACCGGATTTGATTCTCAGGAGCAAACCTCCTTATTACCAAGGAGTTCCCCCCCCCCTTCCCCACCTATCTCCTAAAAATCACAAACATACCTCTCATATCCCCTGTGCAACCTTGAAAAGAAAAATATTAAATCATCCGATCATGTGGGTGAGGGGTTTTCCTTCCTCCATGTTAAGATACTATCCGCTTTGGGTGGCGC
Organism: Viscum album; assembly: GCA_963277665.1. NCBI lineage: Eukaryota > Viridiplantae > Streptophyta > Magnoliopsida > Santalales > Viscaceae > Viscum > Viscum album. Next base: position 1,648,745,295 of record OY728145.1, read on the forward strand.
TGACTCTCCTTCACAGGTTTAGGTGCATCCACTTTAATGTTTCTTAACATGGGGTCAGGTCCTCCCCTACCCACATTTTAGGACACTCCTTATGCACTGGAAACACATTTCATAGTTTATCAGGTCAAGTATTATATCTTAAATAGGTACGAAACAAAACAGAATAAAACACAAAACAACTCTGGGTACTAGGCACGCCTATGTACATCACGTTCCCACGTACTCTCCTCAAGTCCACTATGTCTCCATAGCACATGAACCAAATTACTGGTTCATCCATGAATCACCTTCTCTTCACGACCTTCGATCATCATGGGTCGCTCCACGAACGATTCATCATCCCCGATATCTTGATCTCCCCAATCGAGGATGTGTGAATCGTAGTTTAGATACCGATGGAGCTGAGACACATGGAGGACGTTGTGAACCCTTTGCAGCGGTGGCGGCAACACCAGTTGATAAGCCACCTTTCCAACCTGCCGCAATACCTTGTAGGGTCCGACGAACCTAGGAGAATGCTTGCATCCCTTTCCGAATATTCACTGCCCGGGCCGAGGAGAGACCTCCAAGAACACGTAGTCCCCAACCTCAAACTCCAAGGGTCTCCTCTTATTATCGGCGTATGACTTCTACCGGTATTGAGATGCCTTCTTCCTCTATCGTATAAGCTGAACCTTTTCAATTGTTCTCTGTACCACATCCAGGACAAGAACACCAGCTTCTCCGACCTCTGTCCAGCATACGAGTGAGTGGCATGGCCTCCCATACAATGCTCTGAAATGCGCCATGCCAATGGTAGAGTGATAGATGTTGTTGTAAGAGAACCCTATCAGAGGCATGTGTTTTGCCCATGATCCTCCAAGGCCCAAAACACTTGCTCATATCATATCTTCCAAAGTATGGATGGTGAGATCTGTCTACCTGTCTATCTGGGGGTGGAAAGCAGTGTTGCGGAATAGTCGGGTGCCAAAAGCATGATTAAATCCTCTCCAGACACGCAATGTAAACCGGGTATCCTGGTCAAAGATTATAGATCTAGGAACTCCATGTAACAGCACCACCACATTCATGTACCTCTGAGCTAGGGCCTCAACCGTACTCGACTCTTTGATTTCTAGGAAGTGGGCTTATTTCGTCAGTCGGTCCACCACTACCCAGATGGCATCGCAATCCCCTTGAACTCTAGGTATACCCATGAAGAAATCCATCAAGATGTCATCGCACTTCCACTCAGTGACATCTAAAGGTTTTAACAGACCTCCAGGAACGTGGTGTTCAGGCTTCACCTGTTGACACATAAGGCACTTTGCTACGAACTCTGCTACTACCCGTTTCACCCCGGGCCACAAGAAATGTCCTCTCAAGCACTGGTACATCTTGTAAGCTCCCGGGTTTACTGCCAGGGGTGAGTTGTGGAACTCACCAAGAACTCTCTCACGCATTGCCTCCAAAAAACGACCCCCCCTAGAAAAGCATCTGTTTCAGACCATCCTCTGACCATCCTTTCGGAGCATTGCCCAGGCTAGCCCGATCACGTATCACTACACTCTCTATGTCTCCCCACTGAGACTCCTCCACCTACCATAGTTGGGTGGACTGCACTGTCATCTGAAATAGACAACCTCCACCACCATCTTCCCATACATCGAGGTGTAGTGAAGCCAATTCTTCAACTGACTTCCAGAAATCTGCCGACATTTCAACCGTGTCCTCCCTCCAACTCAAAGCGTATGCCACCACTTTTCCTTTGCCTTCGGTGTAGGAGATTTCGAAGTCGTAGTCCTCGTGGAACTCCATCCACCTTCACTACCGCAAATTCCAGTCCTTCTGGGAGATGATATACTTCAAACTCTTATGATTTTTGAAGACCACAAAGCGCTTCCCCGACGTGGTAATGCTGTAACAACATCAGTGCGAACAAAACCTCAGAAAACTCTAGATCATGGGTGTCATAGTTACGTTCATGAGGACATAAATGCCTAGACCCATAAAAGATCACCCCTTTCTGATGCATCAGCATGCACCCCGAGCCTTGGCCTGAGGCATCACAGAATACATCAAACATTAATCCCTCCTCTGGTAATCTCATCACTAGGGTACTAAAAACATTCCCTTTAGATAACTAAAGGATTCCTCACACTACTCATCCCATACGAATGCTCGATCCTTCTTCGTCAAGGCTGTTAAAGGTGCTGCAACTTGGGAGAAGTTGGGTATGAACCTCTGGTAGTAACCTGCCAGTCCAAGGAAACTACGAATATCTTCCACGTTATTGGGTTCTGCTGAAGAAACAATAGCCTCGACCTTCGATTTGTCCACCGATATTCCCTGCTCGGACACCACATGCCCAAGGAAGTGCACTTCTCACATCCAAAACATGCACTTCGACAATTTCCCATAGAGTTTGTGCTATCGGAGGACTTATAAAACTGTTCGCAGGTCCTCAGTGTGATCCTCCTCTGATCTTGAGTAGATCAGAATGTCTTCAATAAACATGACTTCGAACTAATCTAGGTATTCTCAGAAGATGGATTTCATGAGTCCCATGAACACAGTTGGTACATTTGTAACACCGAACAACATTACTATAGACTCAAAGTGCCCATATCTGCACCTGAAGGCAGTCTTCGAGATATCACCCTCCTTCACTCTCAACTGGTGATATCTAGACAATAGATCAATATTAGAGAACCAACTAGCTCCCCTCAACTGGTCAAAGAGATTGTCTATCCTCGAGAGGGGGTAACGGTTCGTGACAGTAAACTGGTTCAGTATCTAGTAGTCTATGCACAGCCTGAGACCACCATCTTCCTTCCTTGCGAATAAGACTGGAGCACCCCATTGTGATGCACTCGGTCGAACAAAACCCTTCTTCATCAGATGATCAATCTGAATCCGCAACTCCTGCAACTCAGAAGGTTCCATCCGGTAGGGAGCCATCAAATTCGGACGGGCACCAGGTTGCAAGTGTATCTCGAAATCAACATCACATCGAGGATGTAGAGTCGCCACCACTTCAGGTAAGACGTCCATAAACTCCCCGATGATCCCTGGGACTTCCACCATTTCGGTATCTGCCGACTCCACTGACAGTTCAGCTAATAAGGAAAGGAAGGGCTCTCTCGTCGGCTGCCCTCCTTGCAACCCTCCTCACTAATGAAAGTCACACGTCTGATGCCATGCCTGAAAAAGCATCCCTTATTTGGAAACAATCGATTACGACACACAGTGAGAACAACCGGTGGATGCCTAGAATGACGTCTTAGGGCTGAATTTGTAGTAAAAGGAGGTCTCCACTGGATTGGTGTTGCCCCAACATCTAACTACATCGGCAGAAAACACGAGACAAGCTGGTCTGACCTCTGACTGGCTTACTCAAAACCAGGGGTAAAGAAAGTGTCTCTATGCCTATGCCCAAGGAAAATGCTAGAATGGGAGCAACAAAGGAGTGCGAAGCTCCTGAATCAAAAAAGGCATAGAAAAGGGACTAAACAAGATGATCATACCTTGAATGACTTCTGTCCCTTTTGGAATTGCTTCCTCTACGACGCTTATTTTCCCACGCCCAGTTCCTCTACCTCTCGGCTATCGACCACCTCCCCGACCACGCCCTGGTCAAGGTCTCTGAGGAGTGCCCTGAGGTCGGCCCCCTCTGGCAATGTCTTCCCTCAGAGGAGTGGGAGCTCGCTGCCCATTCTAGAAGGGCCTGGATGGAAACTGTTGTGGCTGAGGTGGGTGCTGTACTGGTCCACCGCCATTGTACTGTACTCGGTCTGGGCACTGGTTCCGATGGTTCCCATGGCGGCCACAGATGAAACACCACTGTCCTGGGACTAAAGGAAAAGGGAGAGAACTGAGAGATCAGAACTGAAACTGCTGAGGCCTACTCCCTACTAGTTAGAACCTAGAGGGCCCTGATGTTTGAGGCATGCTACTGATGACTCTCTCCTTTAATGAGCCAAATTGGATTCCCTATCGCAACACACCTCCCAACATGTGCATCCTCTCCACCACTTCATCTTTCTTCTGGTCCTCTAAGTATGTCGGTTAGGTGATGGGAGTAACGACATATTAGAGAGAAGGTCGAAGTGCCTCCTCCAAACATCTCACCCAAGAAGTGTAGAATATTGTTCCTAAATTTTCATAGACTTTTATTCATTTTAAATCCCCAAAATTCCCCTGAAACATAAGAACAGAAGTCATTATGATGCATGTACCTTTCCTAGGGTCTCTACCCTACAATAAGTGTGGCCTAACTCCTCGTTTGGTAGGTTAATATTCCTTGCATCTGATCACTGGGGGACCTAAAATCCCGCATCCTAGCTGGTCATCCCTAGCCTATGTCACACACCAAGATCATCCAACACTGTTTACCTACCATCCCATGCAATCCTCACTGCGACTTACTCCCGACATCATCCTATCTCTCAACCTTGCTCTGATACCATTCTGTCATGACCCCCTCCCACCAAAGATACCCCTCCTAAGATGGAAATGGAGAAAGGGAGATAATGACCCCAAAGCCCCACCTCCAGTAGGCCCCAGAGTGGCGACTATCACCAAAGGTATGAGTTTTCACATTGATGGGAGGCATTACCCTTTTTATTAATTATTATCGGAAAAACAGGATGAGTCAACACCAAAGAAAAGGACCAGGTAAATGAAAATAAACCCAAAACCAAACCCATATGAATGTTTTATACAATAATAAAACAAATAACAATACAAGAAAGGATCCAAAGTACAATACCAAAAGAAAGAAAAAACTACACCTAGAAATACTCCAACGCCCAACTAGCAAGGTCCTGCACGATCCCTAAAGTCTTCCCGAAAACCTGAAATTAAACATAGGGTGAGCATACATGTATACTCAGTAGGGAAACCTAAATCTATCATGAACAGGTGGGGAGACATCATAATGCCCCGTGAGAAAACAGAAAGAACCAAGGCCTAGTAAGGAATCTATCCACCCAACCTTACAAGCCACACTCACCAAATATCGCAAGTCAATAGAGTAATATAGTAATATTATCAAAGTATGGGTACCCCACACCACCTTCCCACTGAATATTGATCAAGCCCTCACACCTAACACTGTGATGCTTCCCCCTCTTCCTGAGCTAGTGCCTCAACCTATCCATACAAAGCTCGAGCTAGTGTCACAACCTGGCCATACGAAGCTCATAGTATCACGCCGAAACACAATCCTCGGCCATAACCACATCTCATCCCGAAGACACCTGGGAACCACATCACATCCTCATATCGAAGACTCTTGGGAAATATCCATCATAACCTTCCCGAAGGATCTTGGGCTATAGGACTTGGAAGAGGGAGCACATGGAAGAACAACAACCAACCATCCTTTGGATGTTTGGGAATCTCACCCCCCCATCCCACGAGTGTTCGGCACATAGTGCTTAACATGGGTGGGGTGCGTAAAAAAACATAAAACATACTGATTTATATAATTAAATCAACCACCCAGCCCCTCCTAAGGATTTTACACAAAAGATCTGAGCTCATGCCTCGCCACAGCTACCACGAAAGAATGCACACAATGAATAGCCCCAAACCCATTAAGATTTTCATGTTCAACAGTTTTAGTTTATCAGTTTCTTTAACTACCAAAAAAACTAACAACAACCAAACTAGATCAATCATTCGTATAACATATCCCTGCCAACCACAAATATAGTAAGGGAACAACACAAGCAACACAAAACCATGTTCTTTTACCAGCCAATCAATTCCATTGATTTTCGTATTTAATCAACTTCCATGTCCCACAATTCATTATGTAACTCTTCCTCTTTTATTCATATGCACAACCCATCCTTGAAACCCCACTACAAACCACCACAACCGCAACACCTCGGAAACAATACATGTACCGCATCATTATCTCTTCGATACCATTCACCGCAACTCCGCTGCCCATCACAACCATATGATACACGCCAATCCACAACTAAGCCAACCATAGCCCCACTTCTCACATGTTCCACAATAACACATGAAACACCCCTTCACAAAACATAACCCCAAAGAGCACCCACAAAATTCAATCTTTAATTTAATTTAATCGGGGTGATCATACAAGGGTTCCACGTATTCATTTAATCATCCAGCTTTACATGATTAACCAATTTCCACATTCTATGAAACTCCATCCACAAAACAATCTAGAAACACATGAAAACATTTAATTTAGCATGAAAAGGCCCCCAACAATTGCGATTTTTAGTAGGAATAATCCTATTCAGTTCACAACATAATCAAAATATAATCATTGATGGAATTAGAACGAAGATATCAACAAAACATCCCAAAACCCGTTCATTAACCAGTTATTATATTTATTTACCGGTTCAACTATACCTCATGAAAATAAGAGGACTCACACCCCGTATGATGAACAAAAGAGAGAGATGCGAAGGTAAGATACATACCTCAAAGGTTTTTGACGAAAGCCCCAACAAATGAAGAACGCACAAGAAACCCTAGTCAATTCTCCAAAAACCTACCTTAGGTCCCTCCTCATAGCAACATCAAGACCAAATCTCACCATAATTGGCATCCACACACTTAGTTCTACCCATAACGGGCATAGCTCTAAGAAACCAAAGGAATAGGAGGATTAGATCCATGTAGATCTATGAAACTGAACTAGAACGATCAAGAAAGATCACATACCTCAAGGAACCAGTTCGATTCACCAAGAGAAGCCTTCAGATCACTTCCATAATGCTTGGGAGAGGTTCTCTTATCCAAAAGGAAGGGTAATCCCGAGATATCGTTGTTTAGAGTCTTTAATGAACCATATAGAGGTGAAAGTGTTCAGATCCACACTTTTAGGATCTAACATTAAGTGCCCGCATGGTTTAACAAACAGTGTGCTAACCATACGTTAGATTATGCCTCCCCAAACAATCCTCGCATGGTTAGTCTGCACGGTTACAGAAATCGTGCGTTAGCCACAACCTCCAACACCAACCTTGCATGGCTTGGCCGCACGGTTTAACCAAACCGTGAGCCAATAGTGTGAAACATCTTTCCCTTTAGCTTTCCTTAAAAGTCCACCCAAATGCACTCCCAAGTCACCTTGATCTCCCGGAACACCTCCAAAACCACATTTCACAAAGGAATGGACTAGAGAGGTCTGGGCCATTACAATATGTTTGAGTTAAAATTTATGATAATGGGCTAGATTTTTGGTAAGTGATTGAGTGAGTGGTTTCCTAGAAATACATCCATGTATTGATACAACAAGTGGATATGGATCTAAAACATATATACCTTTGGCTAAAAACTATAATAAGATGTTTCGAGCCTGAATCAGGGTAACCTATTACATGAAAACGAGCCTTATGACATACCTTCTTTGACACTTTTGGGGGATATGCTTTGGAAATTCAAAAACTCATGATAAACCATATTTGAGGATTTAAATATAAATTGTCTATGAATAAACTAGGATTATCCTTTTTTTTCTTATATTATGGAAGTGGTCATGAATATGATCTCCTATAATTAATTCTTTTCATGAATATGTTGTTTTCTTCTATGACATGTAATGCTCACACTATGATTCCAGTTTTCTCTAATGGTAGGTACCAGATGGAAGTGGATCAATTTTAAATATTATGGATGATTTTTTATGATCATTCACGTGGGATTATTACTAGATTTTGATTTTTTGAGATCATGACAAATCAGTTTTCATGGTACATGATTAACAATATTTACCTTAACCCACTCTCGGACATACTAAGGAAGATCACTGAATGTTTGTGTAATGGATACCATGGATGAACATTGATTTGATTTCCCTTTTATTAAGAAAGTGAAAATAATCACCTATGAGTATGTCTTATACAACAAGAATATTTTTTTTTGTAGTAAATAAGATCAAAAAAAAGTGACTACATGGGAAAATTGAAGAGTTTGGTTAATGAAATGAAGGAGAATATTGACCTCCCTAGGTCATCATTGAAGGCTATGTGTTTTATGTGTGGGGTAAATAGTCATTATCCACCTCAATTTTTCAAAATTAAATTTCTTGAAAAGGATCTTCATAGTGGTACAAGTAATGATTACATTGATGATAATGAAAATACTACAGATGAAATTTGAAATGATATAGGCATTATGATGAGTTATCCTTTTCCATTGGATAATGATTAAGTAATAAATGATTATTTATATTGGGATTCAAGAAGTATGTTATTTTAAATATAAAATATATATGGATTGTTTAGTTTATGATTTTCCAATATATTTACAATAACACATTTAATGGTTCCATTGAAATAGAAATTTTATATCATGGCAAGACAATGTCACTAAAAAACACATGATTATAGGAATATTAACCATTAATATGTTTCTTGTGTTATGATTATATTAAGTGGATAATGATATATGGGATATGAATATGTTTTGTTCATGGTACTAATTACCATGGAACAAATTATGTACTTTTAGAAAATTATATTGTTCCATCGTGGATAAAGATTGTGACATCTCGGATTTTGATAATTTATCCTGTAGTCATCAAAATAAGGAACCATTCATCTTTTAAAAAATTATTTTTGGTAATTTAGGCTATTACTATGTTTCAAGAGAATATATTATGAGTGTATTCACATGTTGTAATGTGACAACCAATGGAAAATATTTGTTATATAGGAGATCAATTTTAATCCAATTTCATGACATTATTTTCAATGCCTTAGATTTTCATCATTCAGAATAGATATCTGGGTAACCATTTATTGATATTTTAGTTGAACATTAGATGAATTTAGTAAGATTAATGTGTCATCTCTCCATATGAGGGTTTATAAATATTTGATACCCTATTAAAAATTGTGTTGATGAAAAATGATGACAAATTGGATTGAATATCATAGACATAATGAGTTATTCGTACATCAGGATTGAAATGACCAAATTCTATTATATATATAGGTGAAGTGGATCAAAAAAAATGTAAGGTAGTCAAAAAATCAGAAAAATATGTATTTTCAATAAAATTGCGTAGTAATAGGAAATATGATATTATAACAAAAAAATTTATCCTTGTAAATTGATTTTTTTGAATTTGAATGTCCCATAGGTCATTATAGAATAATGGATTTGTGATTTTAAATGTTCTCTTGACCTTTTTCTCTATTTTTGTAAATTAGAACATGATAGTTATATTTCTATTCCATTTCCATTTTTTATCTTCCAACAAATGTTCTCCTATGTGGAAACCCAGTAATATGTTACTTTGGGTTACTGTTATGGTCTCGACATTACACAATATGGGATGTTTTAGTATTCATTTTTACAATGTGGGGGTCCAGGACTGAAACATTAAAGTATTAATCCTTCGATAAAGATGTCTAATTTTTTGGGAAAAAATCATTTTAAAGTAGTAGAATGTAACACCCCAAGATTTTGTGAAATATTGTTTTTCAAATAAATTTATCTTTTTTATATTTTTCATTTAACATGACAGAAGAAATTGTTCATTATATATATATATATATATATATATTTATTTATTAAAAATTTAAGTTAGAAATTACTTTCACATTCACTAACATCTTATCATTTACTAAACGCAATACCAACTTCAGTTGTGCTATATGAAATACCAACTAGGTTTCTGCTACACACAACACTTACTTGACGTACATTGCATGAAACAATGATATTTCAACAAAACATCATTTTATTGTTATATATATTTATATTTATATTTTAAAATGAGATAATTGTATCCTTTCCTTTAAAATCAGTTATAAAAATATTAATAGCAAATTTTCAAATGATATTTATATTTTTCTATAGATAAAACATATTGATAATTAAAGATACGTTTTTGGAAAATCCATTATATGATTAAATTTACCATTTTCTCAAATGAACCAATTTGAATCATATAATAAATTCTAAATACATTTTGAAATTTAATTTCAATAATTAAACATTATTTTTTAATTTATAATTCTAAAATTAGCTTAGGGTGAATTTTTTGGATTTTTTTTGAAAATCATCATTTCTTGATGAATAGTGAAAAAATAATATGTATTTGTTAATTACTAGATTTCTATTTATGTAATTATTAATGTTAAATTATATGTTAAATTTCATTGAATCCAAATTTGATCATTTTTACTTATACTAATTAAAATTATTTCATTAGAATCAATTTCACTTTGAAATTCCATATAAAAATATAATTATCTTTTGAACATAGTTCTACATTTAAGACTTATAATTTTATAATGTCTATAAGAATATAATTATTGTAATTTTTCTACTCCAGCAAACTAAATTTAAAAAAACTAACATAATCCATTTTAATCAGTATAATATTTATATTCTAAATAAATCATGTTAATTTTTTACCACAAATATTATTAAAAGTGAATATAATTAGACATAGTGATTAAGGTCCAAGTAAGCGTAATTAGGGACTAAATCTCATTATTAGGGGCCCAAATTACATATCCACATATCCAAAACCGATTTTATGTAAATTATTAGGACATAAAACTTTCATTATTTAATCTATTTTGGCTTCGTACCACTTTTTTTAGTTTAGAAAATATTTCTACCTAACTTGTTTTCAAAAATCCCATGTGAATCGTTTTCCTTCCATATAAAAGGGAACATCCTCTCTCACTTTGTCACACCTCTTAAATAATTTAGTTTAGGCCAATCAATACACAATAATATTCCCAACATCTCTACAATATTCATTGAAGACTTATCTTTGGAAGAAGTCAATCTAAGGAAGCATTTTGGAAAAATCCAAAATTAGTTACTCAATTAAGAGGCAACATTTTGCCTCAAGTCCATTCTTGTATTTTCCTTTTATACCCCCCAGATTGGTCTTTATTATATTATTATATAAAAAAACACTTACCAAAATATACTTGGATGTTGTTATGTAATCGTATCTACCTACACTTAAACTATCCATTCTCTAATGTTTAATGAATATTCTTTTTTCTGTGTTTGGTGAACTATCACCTCACGAAATGATGATTGTTCATTTTTCATTTACCACCTATAATGGTTTCCCTTATAATGTACAATTTATTTATATGTATATTATATTAAATTTATTATGTATTTAATCTTTTTTTATCAGGAACCATCACTCAGGTCCCGTTGGGTGGCTACCCCAAGCCAGCCTCCCGAAGGCTATGGGATGGAGACTAGCGTCGAAACAATTATCCCACAAGCGGGATGAATTTTCCTAAGTACATGTGCACACACGCACACCACTCCCAAACATAGGTAATCAAAACTAAAATCCATGGAATCCATGAATTTAATCCACTTAGTAAAACCAAACCAAAGTATAATGGAAAGTATTGTACGGGGTGGAATCCTCTGACTATATACAATCCCACAAAAAAGAAAAACCTAACAAAATTAAAAATCCAAGTCAATGAATCTCATCCACCATGAAGACTGCATTGGGTGTAGGTAGAAGGATTCCACCTGATATAATGGATTTACACCTCGTCTATCAAATCTTACTGAACAGTACATGGTCCTGGTCCTCCCTGGGATCTGTCAAAGTGTCGGTCATGTACACAAGACACAACACGTGTTGGAAAAACCCGTACATGGGTGAGTAAACCAATACTCATTAGGGGACCTAGAAACCAAAAAGGTAAATCCCAAGAGAAAAATCACAAAGGAATTCAAAGTCATCTCTACTCAGTTATATTCCTATTGGTATAACATTAACATCTACATATACTATTCCTAGACACTCACATGCATAAGTTCCAACCTTATAGAAAGTAGCAGGTTTCTCACAGAAGGATAAAAGCGTAACACAAAAACCAATAGTACATGCTTCATGAGATCACCATCGCTAATGGAACACATCTGAGAGAAATGATCCTTAATGTATAATCCTACCATTCTTAATAGTACATCTAAGAGAACATGCTCCATTGGGAATATTCTACTAGGTCCAACTCCAGTGCACAACACTAGATGTCTAGTCATGACAGCCTTGTGCCTAATGAAATAATATGGAAACCCAAGTGAAGAGGTCCACCTCTCTTCAAAGAACTTAATGGAGGGAGAACATTTATTGACTAACCTGTAATACTTCAATCAATATTGTAAGCAGTGGCCCATTCCCCAGACCATCGAGGTTGCACTAACTTCTATCTAGGTGTTGTTTTCATAAAGGAACTGGGATTGCTCCTCACTATTTTGTTTGACAGCTGAGGGAGCTCCTTCTCTAATCGAGGACTATCACCCTACCATGTAGGGGAGTAATACTTAGTGATTATGGGAACCAAAACCATGTGTGACAGAATGAATCATATAATAGAGGACCCACTCCATACTTGGTAGGGTAGTAATGACAAAATATTTGTTAGGTATGGAGAACCTATGCCCTATTCAAATAGGGGAGTGCCCAATCCAAGGATATAGGACCCACTCCCAAGAAAAATATGGTAGTACCAACTCTTACATTACGAATAACTTTGAGAACCCATGCCCTAAAACATAATGGTTCCCTAATATACCAAAGAAGAGGGAAAATGAGTAATCACGCCTTGAGTCATCAAGGGAGTAACAATACTGACATATCAACACAATAAATACGCTAATTATATACTAAGTCTACCCATATCAGGAGAGCCTAATATTCAAACCAATGGGGCCTAATCTAAATTTCTCAAAACTCTCTTAGAATATCATAAAAGGACCACCTCATCCCAAGGGTCCTAATGCCATAGACTGTATGTAAATCAGATGCTCTGATTGAATGTTACAAGAATTTTCTTGTGAAATGGTGGTCAGTTGGGTACGGGTCCCATCAGACCTAGTCAAACTGACCTAGACTAGGGCCCATCCACCCATCCCAGGGGGGACCCGACCTGAACCGGATGATCCTGATGTTAACTGGCTTAGCCCGACCCAGTAGAATTTTCCACAGGCCACTAGATGTGCTTCTGTGGTCCGTTCATTGATTCTGAGAGGGTTTGGATCACTCGAGTCACGTTCTTCACTACCTGGGTCAAAAAACTATCGTATTATCCCTTTAATAAGAAATCACTTGATCAAAGGTATTTCACGCACTGTCTCGATCTGATAATTAATTGTAATCATTGAACCTCCATCGTTGCTACACTAAGAATCATTCACAAGGACTGGTTGTCGGTCAACTATCAAGAATGAGAAGAACATGTGGAAAGTGGAGAGGAATACCAAACAATAAAATTTGATCAAAGGACCTATTCCATTTATCTTCACCTCATTAATCCACTCTTATTAAAATTGTTTAGTAGAAAAACATCCTGAACCTCAAATCCCCCAAATATAATCCTGATAGAATAACCCATCCATCAATAACAATTGAACTATGGGTCTACTAGTTTGTGGTTTGATTAGTATTATTTTCTTAAATACATGAATTTGGAAAATAATGGAAATTAAATACCAACCCCTACCTCCATTCGGTTTATTAACTGACGAAAAATGTCTCTACATTGTCATTGTTTGTCTTTGAATGATTTGATTCATTGTGGGTGATCATCGATCTCCGATCTTTGTTCTGATCTCCAAAGGCATTATCGCCACTTTTAGTTTGTTGGAATTCATTTTTGGAGGGGTTTCGTCACCATCATTGGTCATTCACCAACAAATTCTTCAAGGTTTCTCACCAAAATACAACGTCCCCCCCCCCGCCCCGACCTTGGAACCATGAAAATCCATTAAATGGGGAATCAGCATTTATCGTTTTCTATTACATTGTGTTACAAAGTCATTATTCTATTTTATTAATGAAATAGGGTTTCACTTTCACTGCATTACATGCAGTTTCACTGCAATGGTTTTGAGTGTTCCAAAAAAATAAAATAAACAAGTTTATTTTATTTTAATGTTTTTTGAATGTCCAAAAACTATCTATTACATTCGACATCTTCCATTCAATGTTGAGCCCATTTTTAGGTACATTCGTTTTATCAGATGCAATGACACCCTCACATTTTCAATACATTCAAAATTTTATATGTTTTCAGAACCTCGCACCAACACCATTTTAATTCACTTAAAAAAACTCAAAAACTAACTTTCACCCTCATCATGTTCTTATAATTACCCAGCTCATTATATCACAATTAATCATGATTTATTAAGTAAACTTTTCACATGATACAACATATAATATTTAGACTTTTATTGAATTTGGGTCTTATGAACATTACATAACACCATTGAACATAAAACACAACATCTTTATTGAACACTATTTTACATCACCACAACATTCCTTCAGACATAGCATTACATGGGATTACCTGAGAAAATGCATAAGAAAATGGTGACATATAAAGCCCAATAAGGGAATGAACAAGGTATAAAATGAATAATATAGTTCATGCAAGGAAATATTCATATCAATAGAGAACAATAGAAACATGAACTTAATAGTATGATATATCATGATGATCATAACATAAAAATGTGGCGATAACATTTAACACGATATTAGAATGAAAAAATGATCATTGCAAATGGAGCATGAGTAAATCTTCATTGAACTTAAAGTTATATGAGTTAAAATTCATTTCACAAGAAATATCATGATACTAATTTTTACCCAATGCATTGAAGTTCTATTTGGGTGAACTCTTTTTAATAATTTCATTTAATACATAAGCGTGTCACATAGATCACATAACATGGATTAATTAAACATAGTAATTTATTAAATTATAACGGAATGTAGAATTAATACATGAAAATATATAATCAATATGTAAATTTTCATAAAGGTGAATAACCGTGACAGAGAAATAAGCATTGTATTCACTATACAGTGACGTTGGCTTGGAAAATCACCGTGCAATTTCAGCAACATAACAGCATGACATAAGAATTCATAAAAATGGTTAATGAGATATAAAGTGGTGTCTCATCATATTTAAATTAAATGGATAGTAAGGGGTCATATATAATCTAGTTCCAACATATGTAATGATATTTAGATTTGTAATACAAAATACTTTCTTGAATATAAATGGAGAGGGAGAAATTACATACAAAATTTAGGCATGGTAACGGGTGTAATGGGAGGAATTAATGAGAGATAAAGGGTTATATCATCATACAATATTACAAGGGAAGTATATATAATATGAAAAATTATACCCCAACATTTTTAATTGAAAATAAAAGTGTATTGATACATAATGAAACCTGGAAAAAATGAAAGAGTAAGAGATCCCTTATAGAATTTTGGCATGGTAACAGGTGTACATGGGAAGAATTAATGATATAGAAAGGGGTAAATCATCATTTAAACAAAATTAGGGAAGTATAGGGTATAATTGAAATCATACACCATAATTTTTAATTGAAATTAAAAGTGTATAGAAAGATAATGAAATTTTAAAAAAAACGAGGGAGGAAGAAATCCATTACACGGAATTGTGATCCCAAGCATTGGGAGAGGATTCATGGGAGCATGGGACACCATGAAATTATTATAGAGAGATTAGACAAGAGTTTGGGTGAGCTAAAAATGATTTTAGTGACGATGAATGGGAGATTGATTGAGATTTTATTGGGGAGAAGATTGAATTCTTTTTTATATTTTTTTGGACACCACACATTGAACTAAAAAAACCCACAAACCAACCCATGGTTTTTTCCAATGGTTTGTTAAAAAGGGGAGTAGAAAACATTATTTTATAAGTAAAATGGCCTAAATTCTTAAAATATTAGTCTTGCTTATGTAGATTTGAGTTACACTCTGAAGAAAGTCACTTTAAATTGTTAAAATGGGTTTTATGTCTTGGAGGGTCCACTAAGGCTTTGTAAAAAAATCAAACAATCCTAAAATCACATTATTTTAAAGGTAAAACATATATTGGACAAAAATACAATTTATAGTATTTTATTATATCGCTATTGGGTCAATATGATGTCATAAAACATATAATATATTTTATGGTATTTAATTTATACCCAAAAATTGGACTATCTCCGAAATATTTGAAACATTCACCGTTAGATAGCTTCAACATCATGAATCCAAAAATTATGATGATATTATCAATATAATATTATAAATATATGAAATTTTAATTATAAAACAAAAACCAATATTTATCGAAAATTAATATGTTTTGGCTAAAACAGCTTTTAATCCTCAATAAAAATTACAATTGTATTCATAAAAATTATATGGTCATATCTGTTTAATAAAAATTGATTTATTTACAATAATTAGTTAATATATTATTTATTTCAAAATTCCATTAATTCTTAGATTAAAAATTATCTAAAAATATTATTTGTTCTTTTAAAAACCATTTACAAAGTAAAAATAAATTGAATGTATATTCTTTATACAAATAAAACATAGAATCATAGTGTTAGGGTCTTGTTACATATCCCCTTATAAAACCCACATAAGAACTAGGGGTAAGGTGTGCGATTGTGACTTAATCTTAGGGTGGCTCAGATTACATTGCTCGGGTGGTAATCTCAATTTACTTCCACTTCTATCGTATGCAGTTCTATTCAACAATAACAAGTTGAAGTTAAGCTTGGTCTTGGTTAAGAGTGAATCTTGGTGACTCCACCTCCTTTCCAAGCTCCAAAAAATTGGATTTTTATGGAGAAATTCTTCTAGATGAGGACATATTTTCCTTTTTCTTACTTAATTAGATTTTTTAAAGCCCTATATTTAAACTAATAATGGGATCAGTGTTCAATGACTATGTTATAATAGGTAACAATTATTCACAGTGTTTTGAAATCCAAAAACATAAAATCATAAAAGTGAAAATGTTTTAGATAACCATATTACATAATAACACATTAAATTAGATAAAGGGGAAGTTTCTTTGATAAATTTTTTTGTTGTCACAATCATCCATCCTTATTCAATTTTCCCATAAAATTTACTTTTCCCACACTAAAATATATTTTGGTAACTCAACCTCATTTGTTCCTCTAGTTCCCACGTTGCTTCTCAAAACATGTGGTTTCTCCACATCACTTTCATGAGGGGCATTGTCTTATTTCAAATAATTTTTTCTCTACGATCTATGTTCTTCACTATCTTCTCATCATAGGAGAGGTCATTCTTCAATGGTACCACCACTATATTGAGTGCATGTGTTGGGTTAGGTATGTACATCCCCAAGAGTGATACATGAAATATATAATGTAATTGAGATTGGATCAGTGGGAGTGCTAGTCGATAGGATACTCCTCCAATGTGATCAAAGATCTCCAAAGAGATGATGTACCTTGAAATAAGCCATCCATTCTTCATAAATATCAAAAATCCCTTCCACGTTGACATACAGAAGAATAATATGTATTCAACATCAAGCACGAGGTCTCATCGACGTTTATCATCATATCTATTCTATAGAATTTGAGAAGCTTTAGTGCGCAGTCTTAACCTTCTCCACCATTTCATAGACCATTTCTAGACCATGGTGTTTTTTCTCCCCACCTTCATCCCATCATGTCAATGTTCTGCACCTCTTCTCCTACAGGGAATCATAAGGATCTATTTGAATTCTTTGGTATAAACTGTTATTATAATAGAACTCCACAACATAATGATTTTGACCCAATCCTCCTTTTAAGTTCATTATGTATGCTCCCAACATTTCCTCTAGTGTTTGGATAGTACTCTCATATTGGAAAATTGTTTGAGGATGAAAATACATATAGAATATCAAATCATTATTCATAGCATGTTGAAGGCTTACTAGAACATAGAGGTGAATCTTGGATCGTTATTGGCTACAATAGATAGTGGTACTCTATGCAGCCTTTCCACTTCTCGGATGTATATCCTTTATAGTTTATCCAATGTGAAATCCTCTCAAATTTCAATGATGTTTTTAGTCTTTGTAAGATGATCCAGAAGCACCTATATAACATTATTTCATTTTGATGGCTTTATAAGACTAGTGATAATTTCCATGGTGATGTTTTCCCATTTTTATGTTGGTATGGGTAATGATTACATCATCCCCTTAAACATATACCTATCATCCTTCACATGCTGACATACGAGGCACTACGATGTAGACACAATGATATCCTTCTTCATGTTATCCCACCAATAATGCTCTCAAAGATCTCGATGCATCTTTTTGTTTCCAGGTTCAAAAGAGAAATTTTAACTATGTGTATCATCCTAATGTTCTTTCTTTTACTATAGATTTTATTGAACACATAGCCTTCGGCCAAATCTCACAATAAATTCTTCATTAATATTGAACACTAATTATTTACCATTTTTGAATGTTTTTCCATTCTTCTGAATTCCCACACCACCCATTTGATCATCCATTTACCTTTCCAAAAGAGGTAGTTGATAAATCATTTGTGAAAGGAATGATGATGATTCCTTCATTCCGATTCAAATGTCTTTCTTCATCACAACTAAGAATATTAGATTCATTTAAATTCACTTCAATGATAGAATCATTGGGTCGTTTCTGCATAGAGCATATTCCACCTTGTTTGCATTCCTAGGGTGGTAATGGATTGAGAAGTCATAGTCTTTGATCAGCTCCAACCATTTCCATTGGTGCATATTCATATATTTTGTGTGAATATATATTTGAGGATTTTTTGATTCGTATATATTTCACACTTCTCCCAAAATATATATTTTCAACTGATTTTCATAGCGTAAATTACTGTATCCAACTCCAGATCATGTGTTGGGTTTATTTTTCTTATGAAAATTCAATTTCCTTGAATCAAAAGCAATGAATTGGTCATTTTTCATCAATACACATCCCATGAACTTATTCGAAGAATCGCTGAATACCACAACGATTTCACCACTTATGGGTATTATGATCATGGGTGCAGTGATAAGACTCCTTTCCAACTACTTGAGGATGTCTTTTCATTCAACACTCATAGCCAACTTGACAACCTTCCAAGTTATCCTGGTAAGTGGGTTTGACAATCATGAGAAATTTCATATAAATCGATGATAATATCGATCCAACCCCAAGAATATATGTATATCTATCACTGATGATGGCCTCCAACATCCTACAAGTACAACAGTCTTGGAGGGATCCATAGACATCCCATTTCTTGTGGTGATATAACCCATGAATGAGACCCTCATGAACCGTAACTCACACTTGATGCACATTTTAGGGATATCCTCCTTTCTCATGGTCTCTTGTACAGTTCTAAGATTCTCTTCATTCTCATCCGTGGTTTTGGAGTATAATAGAATATCTTCTATAAATACTACAAAAACTTAGACTATATATTCTTAATAGAATCTATTCATCACGCTCATGAATTTTTCTTGAGCATTAGTGAGTTTGAAAGGCATTAATATGAATTCATAGTGCATGTATCTTTTACGAAAATCAATCTTTGGGATATCCTCCTTATTCAGCCTTACATGGTAATATCCCAACCAAAGATCCACCTTGTAGATGTATTGTTCTCCATGTAGCTGACCGAACATGTCATAAATTCCTGGAATAGAATACTTGTTCTTCGTCATGATTTTTTTGATATCCGGATAATCAATGCAAGGGTGCATTGACCCATCCTTTTTCTTAACGGAGTGGACTGGGGCACCCCATGGTGAAGCACGTGAGCGTATAAACCCTTTATCCAAATTCTCCAGAAGTTCTTTATTCGGCTCCTTGTTCTCTAGAAAAGATATTTTATATGGAGTCTTGTATATTGGAAACACCTCATGTATAATATTAATCGAGAATTAAACATCTCTTCTTGTAGGATGACCGTGAAATTCCTCGGGAAGCACTTCAGAGAATTCCTTTACAATATTCATGTATTTAAGGATGGTTGCTATAGACTCAATAATATAAGAAAGATAAGCATGCTCATAGGGAAGTAATACCCATGTTTGAGATGAAGGTTCTAAAGATGATTCATCCCCCTCTTAGCACTTGTACAGAATCTGGGGTCAATTCATCATATAAGGAGTGATTTCCCACTCATGAAAAGTTATGTTGGATCTATATAAGGAATTCATATCCATAATACGAATTTCATCAAATAACAACATAGGGTGTGTGAAGAGGTTCTCTGAGAAGTTCAAACTACAAATATTGATAGGGGAGGAGTTATATTCATGGGTTACAATGATTTCCCCATTTTCCGTTCTAACTGACATCTCTATTTCAATAATTTTTGGTGATGTTAGGATTTTTCTACTAAACATTCATGATACAAAAGAATTAATAGAACTAGAAAAAAATTACATTCTTTATTCTTGAAGGAATGACTCATGTACCTATCACCACATCATTGTTGGACTTCTCTTCGGATGTAGTGATGGAAAAATATCTCCATTTCTTCCTTGGAGGTTATTTTTGGCCACTGAAAACCCATGGCTTAGGGAACTAGTTTGTAAAGTACCCAGGTTCTTTGTAGTTGAAGCAATGAACAGTGCACTCAGGGCCAAATACAGTGTTCCACTCCACTTCCACATCTATAGGTTTTTCATTCCAATAGTTAATAGCTGGGTACCTTTCTCTTCCCAACCAAATGCATTTCCTTTCCCCCATTTGGAAAATTTTGAGGTTCTTATTTCTACACCTCTGGAAATAGGGGTGTGGGAATTTCTTATAACTCTTGGATTTATCAATCAGACCACCAGAATTAGAGTCCACATTATGCATCTTATCTCTATGATACCCATGAGATTATTCGATCTCCATTTCTACTTTGAGGGATCATTATACAACTTTCTTATAGCTCTTAATGTCACGAATCATAATGGATTTCCATAGGCTAGGTTTTAACCCACCAAAGAAAATGTAAAACTTGAATTCAGGGGTGACTGAAAAGATAGACGCATATCTTGCATGACTTGTGACATTTTACTCATATTCTTCGATTGATTCATCGCCTTTTTTCTTGAGGGAAATGAATTCCCTTGCAAACTTAATTCTAAGGGTGCGAGGAAAATATTTATCAATTTTTTTCTATAAATCCATCCATTCCAACGACTCAATATCCTTCTTCGGATTTGTATTATTGATCAATGTCCACCATTGATAAGATTAACCCTTTATATGATAATAATCCAGACGGACCATCTCTTGTTAGAAAATTGAAGGATGGAGAATATCCTTTCAATGGAGTTTATCAATTGTCTGGAAATGGAGGGGTCATATGATCTATTAAAAGTAGGAGGTTCTTGCCTCAGGAAGCTCTATATTGTGATTTGTTCTTTATTGGGGGGGTGAACATTATTCTTAACGCATGTTTTTATTAAAAACCTTAGTTAAATGTGAGTGTATTTTGACAAATATTGGGATACCTTCTCCCATCGTATTGGTATTATCATTAGAACAATCATCACATTGATCTTCACATCAGTTGTTTTCCTGAGTCCTCCTACTACTAACAATTATTTGGATTAAAAGGAATGT
Organism: Viscum album; assembly: GCA_963277665.1. Lineage (NCBI taxonomy): Eukaryota > Viridiplantae > Streptophyta > Magnoliopsida > Santalales > Viscaceae > Viscum > Viscum album. The sequence goes on from OY728145.1 coordinate 1,648,766,756, forward strand.
TAGGTGTAACACATAAAAGGGGTATTCGAAGACAAAAATTGATAATATATAAATTACTTTTATTTCCAGAACATATGAATTATATAGTCTTTAATCTATTTTATCCATGATCCATTTCACAATATATATTTTTAAGGACATTTTTATTCCTATTACAATGGTTCATACTAAGTGTATTAATTTACCAAATCATACCCTCTGAGGGTGTTGTAACAAAGAATTCAGTAAAACCCTTTAGTGGGCACCAGTTCATGTTCGAGTCTAGCTCAAAGTGGTGTTTTTGGGTTTTCCCCTAGATATATCTATGCAAAATTCACCTATACCTACTCATATCCTTACATGTATGTATTATATTGATAAACCAATTACTCAATTATTAAAAAAATTAGGCATTTTTTACTATAATTAGTCTTATACATAAGGACTTCAACATGAGTCTGTAATACTAATCTCAAAAATAACTAAACATATCCACCGATGCCAACTATAACAACCCAACACTTTATATCACATTAAAAAATTATTTATTACATAAAATATACACTTGATAGAACAAAGAATATAGAGAGGTATAGTGTATTTAGGTCTTATTAACATTACTAATCAAAAAAGAACATAAAACACAACATCTTTATTGAAAACTTCTTTTACATGACCACAAAATTCCTTCGTAAATAGCATTTCATGGGATAACCTGAGGACATGAATAAGAAAAAGGTGAGCTATAAATCCCATTGAGGTAGAAAATAAGGAATAACCTAAAGAACAATGTACTTTCTAGAAAATTGTCATATCAATAGAGCACATGAGAAACATCAACATAAATTCATGATATTTCATGATTATCATAACATAGAAATGTGATAACAACATTTGAGAAGATATTAGCACGAGACAATGATCATTGAACATGGAGCATGAGTAAAACCACATTGAACATGAATTATCATGAGTAAACCCTCATTGCACATGATGTATCATGATAATAATATTTACCCAATGCATTCGAGTGCTATCAGGGTACCCCCTTCTTAATCACTTCGTTTCATGCGTAAATGTGGAACACAGATCATATAACATAGATTCATAAACATCATTATATATTACACAACAAAGGACTTTGGGATTTATACATGAAACTATATAATCAATAAGTAAATGTTCATAAATTTTATTACCCTTATTAGATAAATGGTCACAGTATTAACTACACAATGAATTTGAGTTGGAAAATCACGGTTCAATTTCCGCAACATAACGACGTGATATAAGAATTTTTAAAAATGGTTTATGAGAGAGAATGTTGTGTCTCCTCATATGTACATGAAATGGATAGTATAGGGGTCATATAGATACATGTACCAACATATTTTAGGGAATTTAGATTCATAATACCAAATAATATCTTTAATGTGAATGGGGAGAGAGAAATCCCTTATAGAATTTATACACGGTAATGGGTGTACATGGGGGGAATTAATGATAGAGAAATGGGTTTCTCATCATTCAAACATAACAAGGGTATTCAAGGGTGGTTGAGAAATAATACCTCAATAAATTTTAATTGAATATACAATGGTATAGCAATATAAAGAATCATTGAAAAAAATGACAGACGATGAAATCCCTTGTGGAATTTTGGCATGGTAAGAGGTGTACATGGGAGTCATTAATGGGAGAAAATGGGGTCTACCATCATTAAAAAAATAAGTAGGGAATTATAGTGTAGGTGAAAAATCATACCATAACATTTTTAATTGAAATGAAAAGGGTGTAGCAACAAAAAGAAAAATGGAAAAAATGAGAGAGGAAGAAATCCCTTACTTGGAAGTGTGATACAAAGGCTTGGGAGTGGCTTGAGAGAGGTTTCTTTGGAGCTTGGGGAACCAAAGGAGGCTTCTATAGATAGTTGGATGGAGTTTGGCCGATCATAATATGGTTTTAGTGAAGAGGAATGGTTGATTGAGTATGTTTATATAGACAAGGAGAGGGGATTCTTTATTATTTAGGTTTTGGAGAGCACACATTAAACTATTCAAAAAAACCAACCCATGGTTTTTTCCATGATTTTTTCCAAAGGGTACTGAAAAAAAATATTTTATTAAGATAATTTCTGATCTTCTTAAAATATTAGTCTTTCTTATGTGGAGGTGAGTCAAACTCTCAAGGAAATTATTTTAAATGTGAAAATATTTTAAAAGTATTTAAGGGTCAACAATGTATTTTTAAAATAAATAAAACAAACCTAAAATCACATTATTTTAAAATTAAAACATACATTGTCAGAGAAACCCATTTATAGTATTTAATTACAACACTATTGGGTTATTATGATGTCATAAAACACATTATATATTTTACAGTATTTATTTTTTTCGAAAAAAACCGACTATCACAAAAAATAATATAAAATTCATCGTTTGATATTTTTGATGTCCTGAATCCAATAATAATATTCATTTTATCTAAATATTTTTTTAAATATGTGAATTTTGACATTTAAAATAAAAAACGGAAATTTATTCAAAATTGGTGGGTTTTGACAAAAAATTGCTTTCAAACCATAATAGAAATTTCATTTATATTCATAAATATTATCCAATAATTTCAATATAATAAAAAGTGATTTTGTGACAATATATTATTAAAATATTTTTTATTTAAAAAATCTATTAATTTATAGATTAAAAATTAAATAGAAAAAAAATTTGTGATATAAAAACCATTTAAAAAGTGAGAATAAAATAAATGTATATTATTTATACAATACAACAATGCACACAATCATGTGCTAGGGTCTTATTACATATCCCCTTTTAACACCCGCATAAGTCCTAATGGTAAGGTGTGCGATGGTTACAGACTCTTGGGGTGGCTTGAATAACATTGTTTGGGTGGTAATATCTATTAACTTCCACTTCTCTTAGAGGTAGTTATTTTCCAGCTTAATGTGTTCAAGCTCAGCTTGGGATTGGTCAAGAGAGAATCCTTGTGATGCCACCTCCTTTATGAGCTCTGAAAAATGGGCTTTATATTGAGGAATTCTAGTGGATGAGTCTATCTATTCCCTTTTCTGAGTAAATTGGATTGGTTAAAGCCCTATATTTATACTAATAATGTTATCACTATTCATTGTCTATATTAGAAATAGTAATGATACGTAATGGTTTTTTGAAATCTAAAAACACAAAACCAATTAGGTGAGTTTGTTTTAAATAACTATTTTACATAATAAGACATTTCATTAGATGAAGACGAATTTTCATTCTTAAAGGTTGTTTCCGTTGCAGTACCATTGAAGGTTATGATCTAACTAAGGGAAACCCACCCTAAAAAGCACCACAGTACTCTCATATTTCTAATCTATGTTACCTTTTCTGATTTATAAGGAATGGAATGGAAAACAATTATTACTTAATTATTTTATTTACGGCCAAAAACTAACTTCCATTGTTGTCCCACGCCAAACAATGTTAGGCCCTTTCACAATGAATCCCTCCATTATGTGTTCATAGGTTCCCTCAAATTTTATATTTGATCACTTCTTCAAAATATTGAAAATCGTCCTGCATGTTTAATTAATAAAATTTTAAAAAAAATTCAAAAATCCATTCTGTCCACTCCTGGTCTCCGAATTACATGCCATCTCAGAGCCTAGTCTGGTAAAAATACCATTTAAATTTGAATAAAATTTATATGGAATTATGTAAAATTACATCCATATTAATTTTTACAATTTATATATTTTTTCTTTTTATTTAGTGTAATTATGATAATTTCGTTCGAGAAAGTGTGGACTACTACCCCCTCAAAGAGATGTGATTTATTCACACCCTAAATAGAATGTAATAAATATTTTTAGTGAAATTTTAAGATATTTATACTATTATAATGCTAATGTATTTATATTTTACAAATTTACATATATTTCATTTTCATTCATACATTTAATACAATAGAAAAAACGTAAACAACATGCATGTGTATGTACGACTTACTATCTCAATGAACATCATATTCCAACTAATAATACTATATTTTATAGATTATTATAATATAAAAATAATATATATTCTAGATATTTATCTCCTAGTACACATTCTGTAATCAAGATATATGTATAAGGACAAATTATATAACAAATTAATACACATACAAGAACAAAGGGAATATTACCCAAAGTGAAACCTTATCATAGGATTGTTAATAAGTGGGAAATTAAAGGTTTTAATCAAACCATAAATGTGATTATATATCATAATATGATTCCTTTAATTATTTATAATAAACTTATGTTTATTATAAGAAAATATTTTACAAGTATAAAGTGATTCAAGATGCTATGAAATGGAATTACATCTCACTTTTTATTCCTATGAGATATATTCTATGTTTGTAACTCATTCCTTTTCATTGGTGTAAGTACTACCCATGATTGAATTATATATATATTATAACAGAATTTATATGTATTAACATACCCTTCTATGAAATTTCATTGATGGGTTATATTTTTCAAAAGTTACTAAATTGAAAAAAGGGGGTTTTCTCAATTTTTCATCATTGAGTATCATGTTTTGTTATGAACTTATATTATATTTGAAGGTGTACATTAATAAATTTTATAAATTATTTATTGAATATCCTTATTTTAATGATATTACATGCAATATGTAATTTCTTATTCGTACTTGTAGATTATGATCACTTTTTACAAATTTATAAATGTTTACTGAGACAATCTCATCGCTTTGCAATATTTTTTTCATTTATACTACAATTGACGAATTATTATGTTCCATCTCTCCAAATATTTGAAAAATTTATTATCCTTTTATTATTAAATCTATGTACATGTAGTGTTACCATTCTCCACTCTGTCATACATAATATAGTTAATAATGTGTTTTTATAAAATCTTGTCGTTACCATATTATCAGCCCAAAATCTGCATTCCTTCAAAATAATGTCTTCTAGAAATTGTTTACAAGTATATTCAACTAATATCCTATTAGAATTAAAATTTATTTTAACAATTTTTATAATTTATAATTTTTTAAAATAAATATTCTTGTATCTTTCCAAACAAGTAAAATTTGTATCCTTTCGACCATGTAAATTGAATTTTTTTACCTCGTATGACATGTACGAATTTATCCTTCATTAATCCAATGAATTTTAATTTTTATTATTAATGCTTATTTTTTAATGAAATTCAATCAAAATTTATTTTCAAATAAAATATTTTTCAAAATGTTTTAATCCTTATTTTATAAGATTTAAGAAAAACGGTTTCCAAAATGATTTAAATCTTCTTTTATACGTTTTCCAGGAAAACAATTTTCAAAAAGTTTTTAAACTTATTTTATGAGTTATCATGGAAAATGGTTTACAAAAAATTTCAAAATCCTATTATAAGTTTTCAAGTAAAATGGCTTCCAAACATCTTCATATTTTAGTTATTAATTTTCTTAGTATTTTTAAGAAAATTTAATTCAAAACATTATTAATATTTATTTCTATATTTTCAATGTATTTTCAATAAAAATCGTTTTCAAGAAAAATATAAATGTTTCCAAAGTATTTTCAATGAAATGATTTTCAAAATGTTTTTTATGAATTCATTATATGTTCTAAAAAGGTTTTCAAGGAAAAATGGGATTAAATTTCCTTGAAGCATTTTTCATATGTTTTAAAGGAAAAATGTTGTCAAATGATTATGAGTATTATATATTAGTTGTAGAGGTATTTTTTGTGAAAATTTATATCTAATGTTTTTATGTATTAAAAATACATTTTCAAAGAAGAAAGGAAACTTTCTATAAGATTTGTTCTTAATTATATTTAAAATTAATTTTCTATCTATGTTGACATTTATTTATGTTACTCATTACCTTCGAGGAAATGATCTACCATTTCCATTCATAACCTTTCTATGAATGGGATTTTATTAATGTCATGATCTTCATGAATTAATACTCTATCTAATGGGTTTATATTTATAAAATTTATTTCTCATTCATAGTTAATATGACTATAAAATACATTAATATTTCTTGAGTAATGATTTTGATGAAATGATTATGAAACCTGTATCTTTCAAAAATGTTAAGTTATTCTTACATGTATTTTATACCAAGTTAATTTCTTGGTTTATGATATTGTTTATGGAACGTGTATTTATGATTCCAAAATGAGAAGGCTGTGACCTATATATCCCTCAAATTCATTATGTAGAGATATATTTCTCATTAGGAAGAATAATATGATCTTGTGTGTAAACCATGACTACTAACATGGCCATGGGAGTGAACCATGACTACCAAGATTGTTTGAGGAGTGCACTAATGCAAGTAAGATGGTCCTGGGAGTGAACCATGACTACTAAGATGTTGTGAAGAGTTAACTAATGAAATTGATATGTCCATGGGAGTGAACCATGAATACAAAGATGGTATGGTGATTGAACCGATACTACAAATATTGTCCTAGTAGTAATTTGTCAGCTACTATTAAAATCATATTATATGATTTTGTGTTTTCCAAAATTACATGTTTTTACTATGTTATTCTTTCATGGATTATGTTATTCATTTAATTATGATTTTGTCTTCTGAACTACAAATATTTATTACGTTATATAATATGTAGGGTATGATATTCAAATATTATGGTCAAATTCCACACCCTTTTGTTCATGTTATGCTTATGGAGTTCCGTTATTTAGGCATAGTAAGCATTTGAGCTCACCCCTTAATTATTTTTCCATTCATAGGTTAAGAATAATGTATTTTGATTGATGTAAAAAAGTGAATATAATTATGGGAGATGTTGAAGATATTTAACCAGAATAGATGATATTTTCCATGTTCCTAGAGATGCTAAACTATTACGATTCTTGGGATTTCATTTTTTAATGTACTGAATATTCAATTAAAAAGTTGTATTATACCTATATGTCAAGCATGGGTCACTATATTTTATATTCAATGTCTCACAGTTATGAATTATAATGAAATGAAACTAATGGGTGTTCTTGGAATTATATTGTGCTCAATTCTGTTTGGGAATGATTAGTCTCATGACACATCATGTTGTGATAAGGATATAATATTTTTCCTTTATAGTACTATTTGGAATATGATTTCATGAATGTTATACATTACCTATGTTTATGATGTAGATTCTAATGTTTTTATATAATTTCCCATTTATCCTTTATGATTATCATGATATATCATGCATCATTAATCATTTATATATTTCTATCACTTTTTATACCCTTTGGTATGTCTATTATTTAACATGTTTATATTTATCATGTTATTTCATGTTTATTCTCATTTTCGAAAATATAGATCACCCATTTATTTTGTATGTACCCATGTTATGCCATGAATTACTATGTGCGGTCATGTTATGAATGTTTTAAATAAAATGATTATTTTCTTATTTTATGTTGTTATATAATATACATAATTACCAAATACAATATAATTATGAAAATTATGGGTTGTATTTTCTATTATATTATATTATAAATTTCCTTTTAATGTGTAATTCTGATAAGGGGTTTTATATACCATTTTACATTCCATTATGTAGAGGATATGATAACGTTTCTCATGTGTCTGGATGATTTCTACCTAATGAAGTGATGTGATTCTTCTTTCAATAATTCTATAAACAGAAGGTGATAAGGACAATGTTAATTATTATATGTGGTATATATGAAATAATTCTTATATATTTTACATAATTATGATTTTTATATGATATTTTATCATTATAATCCGTACCTCTTCACTCATTGAACGTTGATAACATCATTTTAGTACGTGTTGACTACCACCTTCAAAAGAGATGTGAATCTATTTTAATCAACAAATCACACTAATGATATATATATATATATATTTCAAAATAATATTGTGTTTATTTTATTATTATAATTTTGAAAATATAAAATATTACTGAGGAAATTTCTATAATGATCATTGAAAAATGTAAATGTTACTCATTCGTATGAACAACATACCATTCCATGAGCGTAACACACTTAATTTATCAAAACTATATACCATGATTAGAATTAAAATTAATATTGATGTATAAATATGATACTAATTTAATTATTATTTCTACGGAGAAGTTGAAATATTGAACTCTTAGACCAATGGTCGACTTACGAAGTCAATTTTCACACATACGAAAAACATCAATGAAACACCTGACCCAAACATTATTGAATAATTCATTATAAATAACATGAAAATAAGTGAAATAAAAGGAAGAAAAACTCAATTTTTTCAAGAATGTAAATAAATTTCATGCATTTATTATTCCTAATGGTTATGAATATACATTATGATTCAAACTCAATGTAAGAGACTACATATCAATGTCTCTTAATTGAGGTATATTGTAATTTTATGACCCATTTTTATATTATATAGTGTTTTTTCCTACAAATTGTAATGTAATATAATTATTTCTTAATAATTTATAGTATTTAATGTTTCAATTTGAAATATTTCATCCCAGGGTATTTGAGATGAAAATTACAATCTCGTAAAATTTATTTTACAATCACATTTTTTTGTGATTGTTAATATTATCCTAAAAAAATTAGTTTATTATGAATAATATTCATCATACAATAAACTAATCTTAAATATAGATATTATTTTATAATTAATATTATTATTTATTAAATCATACCCTATTTTTTCATAAATTATTTACTTTTATTTTAATTTGATTAACATATAAAATATTGATAAAGTAGTATCCTTTAGATGACATTAATATTTTATGATATGGAATATTGTTCATAAAATAAATAAATTATTTGATATATTCGTAACTCATTGGATATGTATAGATGGATGGGTATTGATTATAAATATAACCTTGATGCATTAATCAGTCACCTGAGAAAACATATTAGCCAAATTAGATAGATTTTTTACCCAGTAATTTTATGATATATTGAGGTAATATATTGATCGATGTGGTGGAATGATTCCTAATATCATGAAGAAAAATATTTTTGAATTTAATACATTGAGAAAAAACTTTATTATCATTATCTATGACTATTTCAAAAAAATAATATCCCTTAATTCCTTTCATTCTCAATTTTTGAGAAAATGGAATGTGTTTTCAGTTATTTAAATATTCATATTTATTATTCCTTCTCTTATCAAGATAGTAAATTAATTTTAAAAAAATCATGTTTAGTTATTTATAATTCCATGTTTAGATGTGGATTCCATTATACTTAAACATTAGTGACATGTTAAGTTTGTCCTTATTTTGTTCTCCTTCCCTTAGACATGAAGAAGAATTCAGGGAATGAGTTTTCAAGGATGATGTTACTTTTATTTCTTTATATATAATGATTTATTTTGTATTACAATAGAAAAATGGGTATCTTATATGTTTTTGGTTCTCAAAAACTATAAAACTGATTAGTTCATTATGATTTTACCCTTTAAAAAAATGTCAACATAATAATGTATGCCTTAGCTCTGGATTACCAGGGTTTGGAATATTACATATAAATGTAATGATTTAAAGATAAAATATTTTCGATTTTTATCTAATTAGACTACAAAAGACCATATAAATGAGTTTATAGATGTCTAGATGAATAAATATCCACTCTTTTATGTGAATCTTATTCCAATTCATTTTTTGGAAGGTTTCATAGACTGTATTTGTGTACATCTTTTTCTAGGGAAGATTACTCAAAATATCATGCTTTAAAATTTTAAAAATGTAACTTTGAACTTTATGGACATGAATAACATTACATATATTATATTCATCTTTGGGACCCAAGTAACAATATTTTTTATGGGCCCAAATTTTTTATAGATTGTTAGTGGTTCTTCACCCTTGAGTTATGGACGTTCCATTCATTGTGATTTGGATGATACATGAATCATTTTTGTATAATATATATTTTCCATCCTATGAATTTTATTTTATACTAAGAAAATTGATATTTGACCCTTAAAATGATAACACATTATTTGAAAGTTGATTTTGGGATTAAATCTATTCTTTTCCAACCCTCATAATTTTTTGGGAAGAAGCATTTCTAGATGTAACATTACAAACATCATGATTGTTATTGTTTTTTAAAAACATTGTCTCATTAGTAATGTGTGATGAACATTCACTATGAGGAATCTATGTCTTAGTTTTTCCTCTATGTTTCAATGTAACTTCATAAAAATATGATTTTTATTCATTCACACTTTGAAATGTTTCTCCATTCTCAATGATGTAAATTTTTTCAATAAAAATTCTCGTTTATTTTTCAGAAATATGTCCTTGAAGATCATAACTACAATATATTCCTTCTACATAATGAAATTTATTTTCTATTGGTACATATTATTAATCCCCATTAACATCTTGCATAAAATGAAATGTTTCACTTCCTTCTCAAAACATCTCCTCCTAAGTTAATGTCTCATCCTTCTAAGAGAGATTTTATAAAATAATAAGAATTATATATTCCAAAAAACATAAAAATTCCAATGTATCCTCAAAAAATTAATCTGTTCAGTTCATAATATCTATTTCATGTAGATTTATATTGATTCATTTTTAATATATAGATGATTTTATCTACTCTAGGTGAAAATATCATCTAGAAAAACATCTTTCTTCCATTGAATTGGAAGTCGATTTATCACTAGGTTTCATATTCCATACATGTACAAAATATTTTTTTATAACAAAATTATTATAGATAAGATATTCATTTTTAATTTCATAGAGTTTTTAATTAACCTACTTCTTTAAACTCCTCTATTCACTAGTTTATGATGATTCTCCCACGATCTCACTAACCTTGTTTGAATATTCTCTAATTATTTTTATTTTATTCAATTATTAAATATATTTAGACTCAGTGTTTGATAGTTATTATTTGTTAAGGATAATTTTCTATTCATTTTCTTTGACCATCTCTTCCATTTCAATATATTCTAGTTTTTTTATTTGTATTTCCTCAACATAATAAATTTCATTATTTGATCATTATTCATTTCCCTAACTTATATTTTATTTTTCAATTATAAACTATCTATTAACCATATTGATATTTTTTTGATCATGAAAAAGTTCTAATTCATCCTTCAATGTGTGCTCTAACTCATTTAATTCACATTCATCATCATAACTTCTAGAGGTTTAAAACCCATTTCCACATGAGGTGTGAAATTATTTTCATACTATGATTGTTTGGTTGAGCTAGATTCTGCCTCATTTTTATTTCATACTATAATTATTGTCTGGATTTTGAATAAATTATTCTTTCATCTATAAAAATTGGTTTTAACTTTTGATATTTTCCCCATTTATTTCTCTGTGTTCTATCATCGTTTATTTCAGGGTCCATAGACTTCATTTTATGTATATTCATAGTAAAGTGTCCAATGAAATTGCATTTGTAACACCTTAGTGATTTATTTATATTAAAATTAAAAATTACTTTACTAAATATTTTTTATACAGGAGAAATGATTATATTATAATCTTTATATTTATCCTCACCATTATATTAACTTGATTATAAAATAGAATCAACCCTAATTTTTTTTACATGGCCTCAAAAGACTTACCATCTTCTATATTCTTCTAAAATGATGGAATATTTCTCATTTTATATACAATGATAACGTTATGTAATTCATGGAGGTAAATATCATATCTATCATTCAAATTTTACATTTTAGTATTAAACCAATATGGAAAATTTCTCATAAGCTTTTTGAAAATAGTTGAATCTTTAATCACTTTTAAAGCCCCTAAATATTACTAAAAATTTCATTATCTCTTGTGAATTAGTTTGTAATGTTTTCTTATTCACCCATCTTAATACAATAAAATTTTATTCTATAACTATTCAGTTTGATCTCTTGGACAATAAAATTTTATTCACTAAAAATTTCTAATTTATCAAAAATTTCATTGGATTTTTTGAATGCCATAACATTTGTGAATTTTTTTATAAAAGTGGAATTAAAATAAATTCTAAGAGTTCCCATTAACATATATATTTCCCTTATTATAAAAATTCATAGTTTCATATTCATCAATATGTGTGAATGATATAGTTACTTCAAATTTAACTTTAAGGCCAAGAGATAGAAAATATAGAAACATAATATTATTCCAACTATGTTAGTTATTTTCATCTATCATTAAAACTACCCTACTATTAATAGAATTAAGTTTATACATATTCATTATATAGTGGATATTAATAGATTAAACCTTACCTCTAATGAAAATTGAAGTACTATTAGAATAATTCCCCACTGATATGAGAGCATGAATCTATTGTGAATTTTAACAATTTTTCTTTCCTAAATAATTAACATATATTGATTTAATAAAATATTTTCTAGTATAATGTTAACTCATCCTATCTCAAAAATAGTAAAAATAAATTTCACAGAAGAAAAATATTTTTCCAATGTCTACTCGAAATTTGAGCCTACTTATTGTTGTTATTGGTTAGAAACCTCATCCATTGATTCTATTCAATAATCATGGGTTTTTTAAAAATAAAATCTATTAATCACAATATGTTTTATTGAACCCCACTAGAACAACACCATCACAATTCCTAAAACAAAAATGAAAACCAACAATTCAATTAATACCATACCAAATGTTTATTAATCCTTACACTATTAATAAAGATAATTATTTATATCATTCAATATTATTTGACATTATATACTCACTTATTCAATATTTACAACCAGAACTAGATTCGGTCTTGTACAATATCTTCATTTTCACAAACTTCTAAACATATCAAAATAGAATTTCACTTTATATAATATTTGATAATTATTTTTTGGGATATTTCAAAAAATTATTTAATAATAATGTATATTGATCTCCTTTTTAATCTTATTATCGGTTTAGACTTCCATCCCATATCATATTTTCAATGGTGGTTCATGGTGTGCATGAAATGGAACAGATTCATAAAACATCATTCTTTACATATCAAATAACTATTCATGTAATTTTCTCACATTATTCATGTAAACCAATTGTTGGTCATGAGTTCTCCTACTCTATTCGCAAAAAGAGATCATATAATATCACACACCCTTTACATATATTCATTGCATGACCAAAACACTATTTGTGGGTCCTTATGTGGAATATGATATGTGTTTGTGAGTTCCATCGCATGACACTAGTTTTCCAAGGATAGCTTCTCAAATAAATTCAGGTATGTAAGATATGAATTGAGAAATTTATTCTCACATATAGTCATAAGAAACTTTTTATTCCTTTTCATGAATAAACCACAAGATTCTCTATATTTTGAGAGAATTACTAGATATCTAAAAGGTCATATGAATCTTATATCCACTGGTTCATTATTTATAATGGATGTTCCATAGTATAATATATGAATCTTATACCACATTGAGGACCCATTTAATTACCTATGTTGTTCTTCGTATCTCAATAATGTAAAATATATCAGCTTCATTGATCCTCATACAACATTAATGTGATCACATAACTTGTGTGATATCTTCACAAAACAACTTAGTTTAAAATGAGAATTGACTATGAAAAAATTATTGACAAACACATGTTACTACTAAATAATTAACATGAAAATATATGTAAAATAAAAAACAATCACATGATTTAAATATTTTTATTCCCTATTGGATTGAACTACGTTCAATTGTTTTCATGATGGATGTCTACATGCCAGTTTTTATTATCTTCATTTAAATTCATGATCAAAATATTATCAAATAATTTCTTCAATCGAGAGCTACTCCTTCATGTGATATAGAATTTTTCACACATAAGTATCATCACAAAAATGAAAAAAAATACTTCATGCACGTACATGGGTTGATAAACCTTACATTGAAATCTTGGGATGATCTTAGGTGATGACCAAATTATGATGGAGTGATTATCTATGATCATCAATTTTCAAGGGCATGAAAAAACTAACCTCATGTGGATGTGGGTAATGGTGTAATCCTTATTATAATAGTCAATGTGGTGATCACAATTTATTAGAGATATAACTCATAGCATAGGGTTCACATTTTATTCATCATTTTAATGATTTATGAATAGTGTCTAAAGTACGTGCATCCGACATCAGACATGTTATTTATAATACCATCAATATATCATAAATTTCTCGCCACTAAACTAGTCATGCTGGCTAAAGGGATTAGTACCCATCAAATATTTGACCATATTGCGAATAGGTTGTTCCCCACCTACATATTCCCAAGGACACTCTTCCTGTTATCATGTGGCATACACATGCACCTTACACATAGGAAAACACATTTCCTCTAATAAATTTCCTACAAAACTGTACGTCCATATGAGTCACATGGACTATATCCCCTATGTGATTCATGAATCCTCCCACATTTGTGGGATTATGTTAGTCTATACCGCTCAAATGGTTGGCGAAATTGTTTTTACGAAGTAAAATAAAATAGTAAAAAAAATTCTTTATCCAATATCACATAATAGAAGTATAAGAATAATTTTGAGGAATACATCCAAATAATATTCACAAAAAATTAGTCGAAATAAATATTTCATTAATGAGAAAGTTCATTAAAATTATGAACACTGCAATAAATGGTCACATTAAAACAAGGAGAATTTTTCTATTGTGAAATCCAATTAATTTACATGAATATATAATTATATTCTATAAGGAAACAATTCACCAGAAAACAAATTGAATTACTGAAAAAAATAAACCTAATATCAAAACATGTTTTTTGGATCATTTAGACGGCATATTTCACAGTTTTAACCCTGATAAACTAATTTAACCTTATAGTTGTCACACCATTTTCACCAACGTTACTATTAATTATTACCAACAACAGTGTTATCCTATTTACTAAATTTTTATCTTATTATTAAAAAATATGGAATCCAATTTATCAGATTAAATCCCTAAATGTGGAAGAAATTAATTTCTTATTAAATCCAACAAGCGAAATAAAAGAACAATTTTATAGGAAAAAAAGTTTTAAATTAAAAAATTGATTTATATATAAATTTACAATACAATTAGTTTTTATAACAATTATTTTATTAGTTTTAATGTAAATAATAATAAAAAATCGAATCCAACATCATGAAAATTTTAAATTTATAAATACCTAAATATAATCTATAATTTTTAATAAAATATTTATTATTCAGTATTAAAGGAAAGTTTAGTTATTGAAGAAACATCAAATAATTTCACCATAAGATATTTTTGATATTTTTAATTTAATAAAGGTATATTTTTATCGAATAGATGTATTAAAATTGGAAAATATTAACTAAAATATTCTCTCAAAGGACCCATTTTTTAAACATATATTCGAAGCATAAAATGACTTTACCATAACATGTGTTCTTATTTCATATGAATTATCCAATGCATAAGTATTGAGGTATATATTTATATATAAATATTATAATTCATTTACTCTTATTTATCGCATTCAATTCAAAAAAATATTTATAATGGTAATATTTAAAATAATATTATATCATGGATCATATAATCATGGTGTTCTTTCATATATGGTATTTAACATATATTTCTTTCAAAATATCATGGAATTAAAATAAATATTGGGTTTTATGAAAAATAAGTTTAGAATTTGTCCGAGGTCAAGAATCATGTCCTGGTTAGGTACCTACCCCAAGAGAAATTCACATAAAATGATTGAATATTACTCATAACTATATATGTTTTTAGTTCCTAGGAGTAAATATTTATAATGTAGTTAATCATTCAAGAACATGACCTAAATTGAACTATAGTCAATTAAATATAGATAAGGATAAAAATAATCTAATGTATTTCACCGTAGTTAAATTTTAATATTCTTATACAATTGAATTTATGTTATGTATGGATGGTTCGACATAAGCCCCATTTAACCAAGGGATAAAATAGTTTCACACAAGGTTTTCATTGAAACTAATTAATAATAATAGAGTATATGAATAATTTTTTTAAATTTTATTGGTTTAAAGTATTGTTTAATTTTAAAACATATATGTATACCATTATAGGATGTCATAATATTAGATGGAATCATGTAAATATATTTATCAAATAATTCACTACATCTGTAGATCATTATATATCCTATACATGAGTAATAAATTTTTACTTTTTTGAGGTGGCCTCAATTATAAGTAAAAATATGGCACTTAAACAATGTTTAACATCACAAGAGATACTTACTATTTTTTCCTTATTTTTTAAACAATAAGATTTATTTTAATTCTAAATATATACAGAATTGATGTGTAAATATGTTTGTGAATATTCATAGTATAGAGTGTCTAATCATGTCTTTATTACTGTCTCTATCCACCTGCCCATCATTATTAATCCCATATGACTTTTTATGAATAACATTCCATTCAACTGATAATAGTTGGACTAACACAATGTCTATGAAACACTGATTGAATAATGTTGCATAATGTCATAGGATTCTTACATAGTAAGTATTAATTGTATAATAATCAACTAATTTCTTTAATTAATGACATTATCCACACTATTTATTTTTGAACGGTCATCGAAGGGAAATTACTTTTATATATCTCATAAATTTAGTGATTTGTTGATAGATATCGTCACTTATCTATATCAAAAATATACTTTGGAATATTTTAAATGTGGTATTTGATATTTATTTAATATTTAAAATTATATATAAATAAAATAATTGTATATATTATAGTTTTTGGTGATAAGGTATCATCTTATTTCATTAATATTAACTACTTCTTTATAAAAATAAAAGTATGCTGAATATGAAAAAGTTTATATATATTTTATTTCTATTTTCCTCAGATCGCAACATTAAAAAAATATTATGTACCAATATATGTATATATATATATTTTACTTTTTTATTAATTGTAAATCTGTACTAGTAATTCCAAACCCAACACATACAAAATAAATTTTCAATAATAGTATGCGACTCCATTATTATATATTATCATTACAATCTATTTAAATTGAAATAAAAAATATTTTAGGATTGCGGGACTTTTTACCAGTTAATGGGGAACCAACCATAATACATTCACTATAATGACAATGAATAACTTTAAATTTTAGTTTCTTGTGGGAGAAAAACATGACAGCTCACCCATATTCCTCCAACTTCTTAACAACCAAGTCATAATTGTTTCTCACACATATGAGTGTACATATACATATGATTGTGTGTTCAATATTTAAATATGATATCCGAACTAATTATTTATAAAAGCAATAATTTAAAGATAATATATTTATTTTTTGGGATCAAGATGTGGAAATTAGTAGTTTTTTAGTTATAAAAATTAATTTCAAAATCTATGATTTGTATACAATGTCTATATTAGATTAATTTTTAAATTAAAAAATATTAATATGAATTAAAAGGAATCATATTACATTCAATTAAATAATAAATAAAAATATTATCACTATAATAGGATAATCAATTGTTAGAATAAGACTTTATTTTAATACTTGTTTTTATGTGTTAATATTGAATCCGTATATAATAATACACCACATTTTATATGTTCATAAAATTAATGAACCAAGTTTTTGATACTGTTAATAGATTATTATTAATAGAATGGATTTTCCCTTATAAATAATAGTGATTATTATGGTTTTATTTAATTGGTTCAATTTAAAGGTATGTAATAGAAAAGTATATTATAAAAAAATCAGAAAATTATATAACCTATATCTATACATGAAGATCTGGTACAAAAAAAATAAAATTTATATATTCATTTTGATACAAACTAATGTAACCCAATAATAACCCCCAATAATATAAAATAAGTAACCATAATTTAATCAGATACGAGCATGAGACCATCTAGGTTTTGAGATTTATATAATTATAAATAATCCATAACTGATAAATTTCAATTCTAGTAAAGAATTTCCCTCAAAACTAATAATTTAATACTTCAAATAATTCCTCAATATTTCCTAATAAAATTCAAACATGTTAATCTTATAGAGAAATATTTCATAATACCATTATTTATAAACTAGGGAAATGGAAACATAAAAAAAGTGAGCTCCAATACTAAGGAATGATAAATATATGAATCAACTATAAATGAACATAATTAAACATATGATGCGAATGTGTGCATTAGAACATAATAATTGTACATGAGAATGGAATATGGAATTCATACCAAAAAATATGAGAATAAAAAATCAAAAATCACTATATTATTATTTTTTCATAAAACATTAGTCATAAGTCAATAATAATGAGATATTAGAACATGAAGTATGCATCAATATAAGGTGGAAGAATGTGGTATAAACAAAAACATGGAAATAAGAACAAATTTTATAGAAATATACCTACTCCATCATAAAAAAATTGTATTTGATAAAACACATTTTCAATGTTGAAAATGATTTTCTTAACTACATATATTCTTCTTGGGTTGGGGATAGCTACACATGTACCCTTCATCTTGAGCTAACCACCAATATACCTTTGTTTATGGGATAACAGCTTATGTTATCAATTTATCTAATGTAATATAAAACACTATCCATGTAATTGGAGGGCTATAAAAGACCAACCTTCCACATAATGATACTAAAATAATATGTATTCACCATGAACGTAAGAACATCCTTCATTACTTCATAACATAATTAACCATGGGAAAAAATATGTTTCCTAAAATTTAGGACATACCAATAATACAGGCTATCTATATGAATTTTTTTGATTTTCTCATTAAAACATATACATAGGGGATTATACGATACAATTAATGATTTGGACATTCATGATAAACCCATGAAAAGAAATTGTTTAAAGAATAATTTTATATGGTATCGCCTTATATAAAATAAATAATTTTAACTGTTGAAACTAAATACTAAATAATCTAATCGTTTAATAAATAAGTCAATTATTTTTTGATTTAAAAATTTACATGATAAAATATATATACATTATAGTTGGATTCAATGTTTTACGTGAAAAAAGTATATTTTTTTACATAAAACATTTATGATTGTGTAACAAATTAGAAACTTAAAATCACATCCAAAATTGTAACACCCCTGAAAAAGTGAGACTTAAAAGGCTAAATGTTACTTCCCATGTCAACTAGGTGCACCTTCCTTTTCAGGAGCCTGTCTGATTAGAACTCCACAATTAAGCATGCTTGGCCTGGAGTAGTGATCAGGATGGGTGACCTCCTGGGAAGTTTCTCAGGGTGTGTGTGAGTGAGGACAAAACACACTAGAAAGGACATGTGTTGGCCTGTGGGGACAGTAATTAGTCTGATAAGTGACCCTAGTGAGTAATAGCATATGGTGTGATAAGAAGTCAACCAAGGTATTACAAGAGACCCATGGGGTCAGATGATAAGGTTCATGGCCCAAGAGGCGGGTCATGACAAAAATAATATTCATGAGGTTTTTTGGAGAATTTTAAAAAAAAATTTAAATAAACATACATTTTTTAGACCAAATAGGGAAATAATCTTCCCTATGAATGTTTGTATTAGAAAATAAATGATATATAGCTGAGTAGAAATCCCTTATCAAAAACATATAAATAATAATAATAATTTTTTCTTTTGATAAATTTAAAAAAACACAAAATATAATTAAATAATGGGAATACTATTATATACTAAATAACTAAAATTAATTCAATGGAATATTTATAATGAATAATATTTATGATAATGGGAAAATATTTTCATAGGGTCAGTTTAAAAACACTCACTTCACACTTTCCTAATGTAATTTAAAAGTGAATGATAAAAAATCCTTAAAAAATTATTTTAAAACCCATTTTAAAGAATGTAAACAATATTTAAAGATTATCATAAACAATAATTAATGTATGTACAAAATATTATTTAAACAATATATAGAGTGTGGATTTTGAGGATGACGATTCTAGAAAAATTCTTCAAACACATAAAAAATTATTTTATATATACACATTATGGATTTTAAAATCCAACACCATTAAATGGTTGACACTTTAAAGAATAAAAAAAATTGAGTATTATTGTAATCATAATATAATTATTAAATGAATAATTATATATACCGTATATATGAAAATATATTCCTAATGTAAATCATGTCCCATTGGAACAGAAATGAGTTGAAAACCCATTATGGATTGGGTAACCATTGAATTAGAACACATTAAAGGGGTGATATTCATATTAAACTATAAATACCATTATTAATGATATAATATGTTTATATAATTTCAATTATTCATTAGGTTCACTATATAATATTAAATAGGTGCATATTGAAAAACATGTTTGGAAGATGGAAATTTCAGATTAGAAACACTTGTGGCTTTTAAAACACCAGACTGAAAACTCATGAAAGTGATGAAATCAAATGAGACATAGAATTCCATTATTAAATTAGTAGATATTATATAATATTTTAAATAGTTATCTTATCCGTAGTTTATAATAAAACAGTTTTATAGCTTCAAATATGTCTTAATGAATCAAAAATGAGACAAAGAAACCATTTTAATGACCATCATAAGTGTAATAAGAATATGGTCTGGTAGTCATTGTGTTCATGAAATCTACTTGCACATAACTAATTTTAAATAAATCATAAAACAATAATTTTTAACAATTAATATAATATAGGTATAATATAATAAATAAATAAAATATATAGCACAGATGGAATGAAATTTTGTTAAGAATCCTAATACAACCAGGCTATCTTTTGAATAAATATCTATTAAAAGGAACTATAAATTGATTTTAAATACCATAGATTTCATGGAAATAATTATTGAATAAAATAAAGGGTATTATATATAGTATGAAAAAGGAAAAGGGGGGGAGGGAGACTAAAATATCTCAATGAAGCTAAATCTATAAAAGAACCCTTTGTGTTATAATTTCTCTTAGTGGGCACACTGCAATTCTATATATAATAAATTAGTTCTTATAAATCATGATGATAATAACTTTATTTAATGTTATTATAGATTAAACACTGAACTTATATTTGAGTAATATATACATATATTTAATATTATTTAATAAATAAATATATTGGTTATATCTAATTAGTATTTCATGCACATTTGGAATCAATGGTTTTTGTCCATACACTTAGGGCATGGTTTCATCATCTCAAAAATTTAATAAAATATTATAATATGTTTTTGACATAATTATTTTAAATTCAGAATAAATTATTATTATTTATTAAAAAATAAATATGTTTCTTGATATTTTTCAAGACATGAAATACCTTGTTTATATTTCGTTACATGCATCTCTGAGTTTATCCTATGTTAGAATAAACATTATGTTTAAATGAAATGTGACATAAAACCAAAATATTATTATTTAATATTTTAGATATATATTGGATGTTGGAATAGTAGGATTAATGTTAAATTACTAAATTTGAAAAATATATTGTCTACACATGTATAGAAAATGATTTATTTAGTTACCAATTAATTAGAAGTGAAAATAAAAACTATTTAGAAATTAAGTATATAATCATATGGAAGACAATTTTTAGTCACACAAATTAGTTTTACCTCAATAAATAATACAATATAAATTTGGTAAATGACTTTAAAGGATTTTATAAATTACATATTGATTAAATTTTTTAATATTCATCTTACTTTTTTTCTAGATAAGACATATGAATTAATCCATTTTTTCTTTAAAAACTGTATATTTCAAAAAAGATGTTCTATATAAATTTTCATACAGATATTAAAATTAGGTTTTTTCAAATACTAGAAAAAGTATTTTAAAAAATATACCTCATTTTAAAAATTCAATATTTCCAAATTATCTAACTATTATGTTTTCAGATTTTTATATGGTGAGAAACATAATATAAATAGTGAAAAATAATTTTTTTATTAAAAACTATCATTAGTTTTAAATAATATGAAAACATAAAAAATAAATATTTTCTTAAATGTATATTTTTTCCAATTATATATATTTTTATAAAATTCATTTAATTAGAAAAAATTTAATATTTAATTTTAATATAAAATCATTTTATGGATTTGATGATTTTCTTCATTAGAACACCTTTTTTTACAACATTTACATGAATAATTTTTAATTAATTATTTGGATTATATATGTATAATTTTGAAAAAAATTTATTACATGTTTGTAATCATAATAAAATATATTATATTATATGGTATTTTTTTACCATAATAAATATTTAGAATATTAAAAATAATTTATAGCAGTTAAGGTAAAAAATTGTTTATTAAGGGTTAATGTAAGAAGAAAATGGTTAGATTTAAAATATCACATGAATGATTCTTATATACTTGAAATATTTATATCTTATCCTTCCCAATTTTTTATATATTCATTTAAAGCTGGATTTACTGGAATGAAATTAATATATTAGATACATTTCAGAAACATGGAATTATTTTCCATGTGGGTTGCTTTCCCCAACATATAAAAGGACAACACCACAATTAAATTACTCACACATATCAATAAATAAATTTCATACAAATCCAACCCTAATAAATCCAAAACAACAAAATATATGTTAATGATCTTATCTACCTCTCAAAATACCAACATTATGGTCCTCAATTAGTGATCCAAAGGAGGTACTTCTAAGTGAAAGTAAATCTATTCTCTGTGCACCTTATTTTTATTTATTTTCCACATTAAATTATGTATTGAAAATTAAATACAATAAAACCATCATGTTATATATAATATAATTTTAATGTAATAATCTATAACTATTTGTAATTCTATTAAATATAAAATGAAATAGGCAATCACGGGTATAAAAGACTACCACCTCGAAAACCAATATAATTCATTTTCTATTACCACTTATCATGGATGGATTTAGTAATATATATATTTTATTAATATGATATATAAATCATATTTTACATTCTGAAGGTATAATATCACATATATCATTTTTTTAATTTCCATTTTGCGGTATACACTAATGTCGTCCAGGTCTACAACAGACTACCACCGTGAGAAATGTTGTGATTTTTAATCACTAATGCTTTTAATGGAAGGTAATAATTATTAATTTTAAGAATATAATTGATATATTTTAAATAATAATTTTTCTTTAATATTTAATAATTTTTTTTCATCCATCAAAAAATTGGAACATCGTTCATGTGTACCTACAACCTGCAGTCTACATAAAAGGTGAATTTTATACTTCTAACCATAACATCATTGATTCAGTGCAAATATGTATATAATAAAAATATATTATATAAATGTCATATTTAACAATATTTTTATTATATAATGGATATAAATGTATAAAAACAACCATTAATTAACCAAAAATCTCATGGAAAATAAAACAATTAACAGCTAGAAAAAATGATATTATAATTAAAGTATTTATAAGATGGTGTTGAAATGATAAAAGGGGTTAATTTATGATATAATAAGTATTTTATTTATTTAATAATAAATTTATAATAATATAATACTTATTATATATGTGGTTCAATCCTATACAAAGGATGTAGAGAATTAAGGTAAGGGATTTTCTTCTCAATTTTTACTTCTGTGAGATTAATTCCAAATACAACACCAATTTATTCAGTGTGTATATACAACCCATGAATTTATTTTATTATATATTAACTTAAAAATATTTTTATATAGATTTCAATTTGTGAATCTATAATCTATTTTACTTAGAGTATAAAATATACTAAAGAGATTGGGGATTTTGAAGTCAATTTTCCTTTATTGAGAAATATCTTTTGTTCTAGAACAATATTATTTGATGAGGTTTATATAAATACAATATGACAAGAAATATCTTGAATTTATTTATTGTCATTATTTTATATGTCTCATTTATTTCAATTCCTTCATGGGACATATGATTCAATTTTTCCAATGTGGTATGGATTTTATGTTACAATCTCAATTTTTATCAGGCTTATTTTTCATTTTTCCAAAGGTAAAATATTATCATCAATACCTCAAGAATCACATTAATATTTTTATCATATTATTTTTTTAATGAGAATAATTCTTTTACAATAATTTTCCATTCATTATTTACTCAAAATATGAAAATTATATTTTTATGAAAAAACGTATTTATTTCACTCTTTATTGGATAAACTATTTTCTTCGAAAACAATATTTCTAAAAATAATTACAAAAATGATTATAAAATTTTGAAAATTATTTATGAATCAGATTAATACTCTTTATTACATTATAAAAAACAATTTTTTAGGAATTTCAATGTTTTCTCCCAAAATGAGCCATGTTTGGATATTATTAAAAATATGAAAATAACTTTTGTATTAAGGTGTGTGGTATGAATGAAATTTCCCACCATCATGAAAATTACTTTCATTGATGATTAATTTATAGGTTTTATGGTTTATTTTTTTTGATATGTATTTCCAAAAAAATTACGTTTTATAATGTGTATTCCAAATATGAAATGATATTTTCCTCAAGAAATAATTTAAATAATTTTTAATGATCCCTTTTTTTATTTTAATATTTATTTTCAACGAAATGGACTTCTAAATATTTTATGAATTTTTGTTAACTATGAGATTTTCAAAAATGAAATGACTATTTTCTTTATTAAAATTTTAATATAATTTTTACATTTTTCTTTTATTGGTTTCCATATTTATTTCTAAATAAAATAATTTTAAAAATGTAAAATTATTGAAAACTATTTTCCAAATTATAAATTATCTATTACAATAGAAATTATCCAATTGATATTTCTAAATAATTTCCATGTAATATGACATCCTTTGATATTTATTCTTTTTCTACTATGGATAATATTAAAATCTATCATTCTTATTCATTTTATGCACGGTTAATGTTTATGTTGGTGAAATATCTATAGAACAATTTTATTTTTCATGGATTATTCCACTGTTAATTGTTGAAATATTTATAAACATGTAACCTTTACATGAATTTGGTTTTGAATATATTCTGATTTTTTTTATTCTGGGAATTATAATTATGGTTTTTATTATCATATATATAGGACCAATATATATCATTAATATATGGGTAAGGAATTATATATCATGGGGTTAAATTGGGATGAAATTTGATGTGCTTCTCCCACTATGGGAAATTAGAGCACCGTAAACCACTATATGAAATACCTACATCCGAATCCACTATGGGAAATAGGTTTATCCCGATCCAATATGAGAAATAGTTTCTTATTGAAACACTATGTGAAACTGGTGCATTTTAATCCACTATGTTGATGGTCTTGGTTACCTTGAAAAATTATGTTGTTTTATATATTTAGGTTGGTGACAAACATTTATGAGGATATCTTATAGAACTTGATTGATTTATTATTATTTCCAACTCTTATAGACCATGTTTTTATAAATGATAATTTTTATCCATGAATCATGTGTATGGTCTATGAATTATGGGGTATGAACAAAAACATTTATTTCCATGATCAAATACATTTTTTTTATAAAATGATTTCATATGATCATAAAATTATATCTACCATTTTTACCATTAATAATAATCTGATATCCGTAAATATTTTGTTTCCTTTAATGATGTAATAATGAGTGGTTTTAAATATGGTATATTTGTGAAGATTACTAAATAGGATGATTTATATTGTGGATGTTTAACATCATTCAAATAATAATAAAATTATGAAACACGTCTCAAAATAAACTAAACAAATATATTCTGCAAGAATTTTTTTCTTTAACGTGTTGAATATTTATATAGAAAGATGATAATTTTATGTATAAAATTCATAGGTCGTTATATTTTGTATCAGATGAAAGGTTTTGATATACATTGGAAAAATGATGTTTAATATTAGAGAAATCCATATGTATATTTGTAATGTTATTTCGAGATATGTGTCAAAGGATAGGTCTAGTGTTGTTTCAAATTGTTGATAAATGGCTTTCAATTTTGGTAAAACATAGAAAGGGTGGTTTACAAAATATAAATCTATGAGTTGATTCTACATGTTGATGTGGATCTAGAACACATGTACCTTTGGGAAAATAAGACCAATAAGGGAATGATGAGCTAGACTTGATCAACATTATAGTGACCCGAGCCTTTTCTTACATTACAATTAAATCCATTCAAAGATAAACAACATAATAGTATTACACATAGAGGATCCAAAGGTTTAGTGTCTTGGGAAAAATAGGACCACACATAACAAATACAACATCTAGCACAAACGTTTATATAATTTCTTCTTCTCTAGCTTCTTATTGGAACTTGTACTCTCCTTAATACATGTATCTACATGAGGATATACATCAAAAGGGGTGAGCTAGAGGCCCAGTAAAAGGATAGATAAGAACAATATATCATGTGGTGAGAATAATCATAACACAAGAAAAATAACATGAACATGAGAGGAGCATAAATAAAAGAGTTGAAATGTGGAAATGCATAAAAATGAAACATCATGTCTTAGTGGATAACTACCACAAATACTTGTAAAACAAGCTAGAATCTTTTTCTAACTTCATTTCACAATTACTCATGAGACTCATCACTTTACCCAATGCATTGGAGGGTTGTATAATTCTGGGCGCACTCGTCACTTTGAAACATTCATAATTTCCATATAGAATTCCAGGTGCACCCGTCACATCATAACATTATAATTATCATGATTTCCACATAGAAATCATATCAAAAGAGAAATTAACTAACCCATGTAAAGGAATGGGGTTAATCTCATAAGAATACATTCATAATCTTTGGGTTTCCAACAGAAAGAGGGAACAACATACTTGATACAAGAACCATCAACCATGAATGAGAGGTAAAAGTTGAGTTCTTAAAAGAAGATATCTTTTGGAAAACATTTGGATTGACATAATATTTATTATAAAACATGTATATCCCAGAAAATGAATGAAAATTATTAAAAAATTATCTTTAAGGAGTGAACATATCAAAAATGGAGTGAAAGAGGGAGAAACTGAAGGAATAAAATTGGGTTCGAGATTTCCCCTTACCCAGTACCCGAATGCATTCTTATCTTTAATGTCTTGTATGATGACATTATATTAATTAATTAGAAATTAAAGAACCTTTTATACATTAATATTGTTCATTCTGGTTTCATTATGACATTTTATGTTCCTTTGGATGACTTATAGAGTCTAAAAACACTGTTCAGGGATGTTCTTTTTTATGGTTTTTCTTGGGTGGTTCGCTTGTATTCTTAAATTGAAGGTCAGGTAGAACATGGGTAAACATCCAGAAATGATATTACATGTTATTAATGATATTGCAGTACCTTTAATCATTTTATAATGAATTGTATTTGATCCATGTGGAGGAATCATTAGTTAAGAATTAAATAATGATTATTTCGGTTAATTTGAGCGGTTTTTTGGATTACAACAAACTTATTTTAACTTTTCACATAGTAATATGTACATAGGTTATTTCCAGAACATCAAATAGAACATAATAAACTTAAAATATTCTGGTTCAACCATAATATTGGTTTTCTGACCAGATATGAAGGTAGAAATTGAAGAAGAAATCATGTCGTTCTTGAAGGTGAGAAATTAACACCTCACAAACAACGTTCTCTTTAATAAAATAAAATGAAGAGGGAAAGGGGTTTGGATGATATAATATCCCATTAGAATAATATAATTAAATTATATTTATAATACTATAGTTACAATACAATTTGAATGAAGATAGGTGGGGAGAGATCAGGAAATTAACTTGAACTTGAAAGAAAATTAAATGAGAAGAGGGAGGGAAATTATCTCTTCAATCCTTCTCTTGAGAACCACCCTAAAGGCCTAATCTTGGTATATTGATGAGACCAGCAGCTCAAGGTCGTGGGGGAGGGTCTAGGGAAGGATTTTTGGAAGTGTTTAGATGTAACACCCCAGGTAAATAAAGAATATGACATTTTCATATTTATCCTTATCTGTGAATAAAATATTAATATTACTTTAAGGAGGATGCTATGCTCGATGGCATACCCAACACACAACAACGAGTTTCATGGGAATCTTACGTTGCACTCTAATAATAAAATAATATTATTTTAAATGGTAGTTAACATGTTTCTATTGTATAGGCGGGAATGGATAGAAATAACTAAAATATTATTATATATGTTTTTAAATGTTTTTACATTTATCCAATAAAATATAAAGGCTTAAAATACAGAAAGAATTCATTTCTTAGCGTATATGACCTAGTTTTCGCTAATGGTTCACTTATCTCCTTTTGATGGCGAACCGTCATTAAATATAGTTTTGTTCACTCTTATACATTCTACTGGACCAAATGAAACTCTTCTTGAGAATCGGGACATCAAAATTTACTTTCTGTAAATTTTTGGTATCTTTCTGATAAAGTTCATTTTTAATGAATAGTGTAAAATGTTGTATTTTAAATTCAAAACCCCTTTTTAATCTAATTTATTTATATGATTAGATTATCTTTTTAATTGGTCTTAATGTGTAATCTGAATATATTTTTACCATTTAATCCAATGGTGGTCATTGGAGTCAATTTCACTTTGAAATTAGACTTAAACTGGTGCCAATCTGTTGATACTTATTGTTTTATAAAAACACGCTATTTGCTCTGACAGCGGGAATTAATTATTAAATTAATAATTGTGACTTATATGTTTTTAATTTTGTAAAATAGACTTCATTTTTGAATTCGGAATATAAAATATTCCTTAGGGTGAATTTTTGGTAATTTTCTGAAAAACTCCAATTTTTGATGAATAGTGAAACCACTAAGTGGTAATCAAGCAAACTGATTTTTCAGTTAAATGAATGTTTACCACTAATGTGTATTGAATTTTGAAAATCCGACATACATGGTAGTGATTAGTATGTAAAATGTGATTCAATGGGATGAAAATAATTTTTTGGTGAATAGAAACTTTTTTTCATTAATCGCGATTAGAGGTAATTAATGCAATTTAAGGTAAAAATGATATTATAAAAATATGAAAACACCATGACACTTGTCCTACCCCCACTGGATGAGTCATGTCCGACCAAGACAACCCATGGGTCGATTTAGGGGACCCTATGGAGCCTCTTGGGTGAGATAATGACTTTAATGCCTTTTTTTCAAATAAAGGTGAAAATGACACTAACATAAATTGTTTTACTAAAACAATTTTTAGAAGGGGTTATACTAATCATATTTTTGTCTATAAATACTATTTGGAAATCTAAAAATATTTCCTACATCATAGTATTTTTTTTATAATTTTTAGACTTTAAATAAATTAAACTATTTATGACATCATGATGATGCAGCGATGACCTCATTATTGAACGATTTAAATAAAATTGAAGGATAATGTAATATCTAAACCCTACACATGTCCAAAACCTATTTTATGAGAATATTTCGAAGCCTTATCATCTTATCTTCAAATTAAATCAATGTGGGACCTTGGAAATTCGAAACACTTTTGAAAATAAAATAATAGTTTCATGATTTCCAAAAGTGCCCCTCCTCTCCTCTTATAAAAGGCCCCCATCTCTACCTCATTTCACACACTCCTAAAGCCTTTGACACGTCCATACCCTGCCCATTTATTCTCTCCAAATCCCTCCCCTAATCATAGAGGATTCCCTTTGGGCAGAATCTTTTCAAAGGAAGCATTTAGGCTCAAATCAAAAGGAGTTACACTTTTAAAGGTAATTCATTCTCTCATGTTCATTTGTTTTATTTTGCTTCTCCAACCCCCTAAACTATTTTTATTTACTTATTTTGTAACAAAACCAGTATCTTCAATATACTAGAATGTTGTTATAATATTTATTCGAGCTACACTCTCACAAAACTACATCAAATGGTTAAAGAACATACGGTTTCCGTGGATGGCGAAATTCTGCCTCCCGAAACAATGATTGTTAAATACTCATTTAACGCCTTCAAAGGTGGCCATTATGATGTCACTATTTTTATATATGATATATAATATGTTTATTATTTCCTTGATCTTCTGTATTTTTCATTTATGGCATACCATTATTGTTTCCATTATGGGTAAACACGATATCTTCATTTTAGGAAGTGCGGACTACCACCCCCTGAAAGTGATTTGATTCGTTAATACCATATGTGGGATGTGTAAAGGATAAATTTAATGATATTATATATGTTAATATACTTGAATTATAATATACTCTTATGTAATTATGATTCCATTCCAGAAAATACGAAATATAAATGGAAGTAGCGTTCATGCATATGTACGGCTTACCGTCTCCATGAACGGTGCATTTCATTTCTTACCTCTAAATGTTATCTAATATTATAAATACATGTATTTGATGAATATATATGATATATATGTTATCAAAATCATTAATATTATTATGGATATAACGAAACTTTGATCAAATTAACAACATGTAAGTGTAAGAAGTCTATTTTTTACTTAAGAACCAAATACCGAAAAAATGAACATTATTAACTTAAATGATTAAATGATGTTCATAACATGGTATAAAAGGAACAATGAACTTGAAAAAGGTTATTAAGAAATTATAGATTAACTCATGTTTATTATTCAGGACGTTAAAGAACGATCGAGTCAAGTCGGACCCGAGGTAAGGGATCATACTCCTCTCTTTCTTTTTAAGTACTCTCTTTTATGTCATTCCTTTTAAAGCTCATCTTTCTTGTTATTGGGATGTTCTTTTATATTACTCTTACTATAATTTTTATGTTCATATGATGAGAGACCATATTCTCTCTCATCAATCCATTTTGGAAGTTTTAAGTGGCACTGTTAGGCTGCCGAGTTTTCGTAAGAGATTTTCCATCCCACTTTTATTCCTGTGAGATTTATGCTACATTTGCCACAATTTCCATTGAGTGGTTTATGTACTGCCCACTATTACACTCCTTTTGTAATATAATTCCATTTATGGGTATTTACATATTCATTGTATGACACTTCTTCAATGGGGTGTACTTTTCGAAAGTTACCCAAGTCAGTAAGGGAACCTTTCACCCTCCTCTTTTTAAAAGACTTCGTTTGTTATACATACTATTATGTTGGGATATGTTATTCTATATCCTGATTAATGTAAATTTTAGGTCCAAGTGATGAGATCCCCTTGTTTTCTCTCATAAACTCATTTTCTGAATTTTTGAAGTGACGTCGTTAGGCTGTCAAATTTTTGCAAGGGAACTTCTTAGCCCAAATTTGATTCTTTGGGATAAACTTGTACTCCTTGAATATGTTGTTCTATGAATATGTGCGAATAACCTCGGATTGTTTTACACATAATATCCACTTATATTTTGTGTATTCGTTTGTCACACATAATTATTTAATTGATTTATCCTTAAACCAAGGATACCGTCTTTGTAAGGGACTTAGTCTCAATCTCCTTTCATTGAGGCATATTTCATTTTATACACAACTTTATTTTATACGGTGTATAAACCCCTTTGAATTTTACTTTTATACAAAAGGAATCTTTTTCTATGAAGGGTTTTACAAAATGACAAAAAGGAATGTTTCTTTTAACGTACGCGGCGACAACAACCTTTTCCGCCGTCGCGAGTATTATTTGACTTTGGCTTCCTCAACAAGCCATAATGTTTTTTAAAATAAAATATATACCATATAATTTTTTTGTATTTTGGTATTGAAAATGTTTTTGATAAAATATTATATTATGTCAATATATTTAAATGATATATTTTGATTGAAATATGGAAATGTTATCATTCATTTATGTTGGTTTTATGTGTTATGATTTTATAATGGTACTTGGACATTATGACGGGTGGTGCCGTGAATACCCTGACGGGTGGTTATGTTATAACCTCCAATGCATTGGGTATGGAAGTCGGCCGTATGGATATTCAATTAAGTATGTACGGAAATTGGCCGTATGGCTATTCCATTAAGTGATATGTGTGGAAGTCGACCGTATGGTTATTCCACTTAAGTATGTTTATGTCCCAAGTTACCTTTATATATGTTATGTGTTATTTATGTGGGTTTTATGGTAATCCTTTGGTTAAAAAAAGGTAAGTAATGATACTTTATTCCGTGAAGAGTTTTTACTACTTCGTGAAGGTGAAGGAATTACTTTGATAGAGTATACATGGTTTACTTGATGTTTGAAAAACTAACAGTTTTCATTCATATGTATACATGTACTCATGTTTCCTTACCATATTTTTATATCCCTTACTGAGATTTTCATGCTCATCCCACGTTTTTGAAATGTTTTCCACAGGTCAAGGTAAGGGTACATGATGTGATGATAGTGTCAAGGATGTGTCAAGAAAGAATCCATGTTTTATTTTAAATATGTTTCCATTGATGGGAAGAATGAATACTGTCTTTTATGTAACCACTTTGTTTAAATGTGGAATGTAATGCATTGATCTAATTCTCTAAAACTCTAAACCTGAAAATATCCTCAATGTGTAATCTTTTAATAACTCAAGATTAAGTACGGTTTAAGGCTGGGGCCTTATAGTTGGTATCAAATGTTGGTTTAGATAACTTTAGAGGTTAGGGTATTATTTAAGCATAAGTGACATTACCATAATGGTTATGATTTCAGAAAGAGTCCTAGTTTTAGTTAAAGTGAATGAGTAAGTATATCTTAGTGTTTACCTTCCTCATTAGTACATGATTGTTTTTTTGATATACTCACACTGACCTTTTTGGTTTTAGTAAATGGATGGATCTAGCAGGCACCAAAGTAACAGTGGATGTGAAGGAAACTGTGACAGGTTTTTGAGCAAGAAACTGAATGATATGGTAGCTGCAATGAGAACTCTTGTGATTATCCTCAACCAACTATCTGGAGTCATGATTGACCACCTAAACCTTGGAAATTTCTCTAAGGAATCATATATGCGAGAAACAAATCCCTACGGATGTACAGGTAATAATCATAAAGGTAAGTGTGTTCAAAAACCTATGTGTCAATGATGTGGAAAGAAACACCTAGGAAAATGTTTCAAAGGGATAGGAATATTCTATAGATGTGGAAATGAAGGTCATAATGCAAGAACCTGCCATGGAAAAAGGAAGCATCCAGTTGACTCGAGGAAAGGGAATGAAGTTCTTTATGAGGGATCAATTGAATGTTTTAAATGTGGTGTGCATGGTCATTATGAATGAACATGTCCTATGAAGATGTTTCATGAATGGGGTCACCAAGAGCGTACAAATGTTCGTTTACCAATACCTAATTCCATTCAGATTGAGGATGAAGAAACTGACAATGACCAATCAAAGGTATGTATTATTTCATGACTATTGTTTTTCCTATTTTAGAATCTTAGGATATGATTCATGATTTTGTTTGTAGGAAAGAGGTATTTCGGAATAAGTTGGAAAGGAATGGTTAATGGATCATGGAGAATGTTGAATGAGTAAGATGTCAACATATAAGGGCTTCAAGAGTTATGGTGAAATTCTTAAGAGTATTAAGTCTCTTTTGATGATGGGGTTACATTAGGAGACTTTTCATATTATGTGTAACCCTGATGTTTAATATCGGAAAATTTTATTCAAGGAATAGTTATCTTTTCTTTTGTGGACATAGTTATAAAGAACCATTTGGGTTTATATGTTCCTTACTTTTGAGGTAATTATGGGATACTATATGTTATGATTGAAGTGAAAGGCCTGAGATAAAATTGAGGTTAAATTATGTTATTGTTATTTTTGATGATTTTATCCCTTTTTGGGGAATGATTTTAGAATTATATAGTTTTGGAAAAAGGACAACACGCAGACCGTGTGACAACACGTCGTGTCGGGCAAAGCTGCGGGAATCGAACCCACAACCAAAGTGTGACTGGTATTTATCGCCTACCACTGGACTACATGATGTCCCCAGTTAGTTTGACTGATTCTTTCTAGTTATATGATTTTATCAATTAAGAGTACGTTGATTTTGGGTTATTTATGAAAATGATTAACGTATCATGGAGGATATGTGATTAGGTTAATTACTTTTCAATATGAGACTTTAGGAGCAACTAATGTTGTTTGGAGATAAATGTTACGATTTATCTTGGAAGACTATGTGACTAAATCCTTCAAATATTTGGTTTTAAATCTTAGTTTGGTTTACTTTGAAGAATTTTATGGACAAATTGATTATAGAATGGTCCTCGTTGAACATTGGGTTTTGTTGGACAAATTTTGGGGATTAAGAATTGATTTTCTTTTTATAAAGGGTTATCCTTTTCTGGATTATCTGATCTTGTAATAACCTTTTTGGTTTTGGTTAAAGTCTAAAGACATGGGAAGTATATAGTTCTATTTTTTTGGATTAGGTGACTCTCTAGAAGTTGATTATAGTACTCTTAATGCGAACAAGTCTCCCTAAATACTCGTCTTTTGGAAAAAATATGAGTTTTATTAAGGAATCCAGTAAAGGTTGAAAGTCAACATGATAAGTGATTATGTTTCCTTATGAATAAATTCCTCAATAAAAATGAAATTAACACAAAAATGTTGTCTATTAGGTTTTCCTACTGGGGAATCGAATACCGTTTAACCCATCACAAGTTTGTGATTTTCTCATTGTTAACTTTCTCATAGACATGTTTACTATCACTCTCCCTCAAGAACATGACCTTTTGCTTTTTCTTCCATGTCCATGTTTTTCTACATGGAATCCTAGTATGGGTTAACTTGGGTGACCTCTGTACTTATCTTCCTTTATTTTAATGTGATTGTTTTACCGACTCTTGTTCAGATGTGGGACGTTCTAGGATGTTTCCATGCTCAATTTTAAAAATTGCGAGGACGCAATTCCCAAAAGTGGGGAAGGATGTAACACCCCAGGTAAATAAAGAATATGACATTTTCATATTTATCCATATTTGTGAATAAAATATTAATATGACTTTAACGGGGATGCTATGCTCGATGGCATACCCAACACACAACAACGAGTTTCATGGGAATCTTACGTTGCACTCTAATAATAAAATAATATTATTTTAAATGGTAGTTAACATGTATCTGTTGTATTGGAGGGAATGGATAGAAATAACTAAAATATGATTATATATGTTTTTAAATGTTTTTACATTTATCCAATAAAAGATAAAGGCTTAAAATACAGAAAGAATTCATTTCTTAGCATATATGACCTAGTTTTCACTAATGGTTCACTTATCTCCTTTTGATGGCGAACCGTCATTAAATATAGTTTTGTTCACTCTTATACATTCTACTGGACCAAATGAAACTCTTCTTGAGAATCGGGACATCAAAATTTACTTTGTGTAAATTTTTGGTATCTTTCTGATAAAGTTCATTTTTTAATAAATAGTGTAAAATGTTGTATCTTAAATTCAAAACCCCTTTTTAATCTAATTTATTTATATGATTAGATTATTTTTTGAATTGGTCTTAATGTGTAATCTGAATATATTTTTACCATTTAATCCAATGGTGGTCATTGGAATCAATTTACCTTTGAAATTAGACTTAAACTGGTGCCAATCTTTTGATACTTATTGTTTTATAAAAACACGCTATTTGCTCTGACATCAGGAATTAATTATTAAATTAATAATTATGACTTATATGTTTTTAATTTTGTAAAATAGACTTCATTTTTGAATTCGGAATATCAAATATAGCTTAGGGTGAATTTTTGGTAATTTTCTGAAAAACTCCAATTTTTGATGAATAGTGAAACCACTAAGTGGTAATCAAGCAAACTGATTTTTCAGTTAAATGAATGTTTACCACTAATGTGCATTGAATTTTGAAAATCCGACATACATGGTTGTCATTAGTATGTAAAATGTGATTCAATGGGATGAAAATAATTTTTTGGTGAATAGAAACTTTTTTTCATTAATCGCGATTAGAGGTAATTAGTGTAATTTAAGGTAAAAATGTTATTATAAAAATATGAAAACACCATGACACTTGTCCTACCCCCACGGGATGAGTCATGGCCGACCCAGAAAACCCATGGGTCGATTTAGGGGACCCTATGGAGCCTCTTGGGTGAGATAATGACTTTAATGCCTTTTTTTCAAATAAAGGTGAAAATGACACTAACATAAATTGTTTTACTAAAACAATTTTTAGAAGGGGTTATAATAATCAAATTTTTGTCTATAATTACTATTTGGAAATCTAAAAATATTTCCTACATCATAGTATTTTTTTATAATTTTTAGACTTTAAATAAATTAAATTATTTATGACATCATGATGATGCAGCGATGACCTCATTATTGAACGATTTAAATAAAATTGAAGGATAATGTAATATCTAAACCCTACACATGTCCAAAACCTATTGGATGGGAATATTTCGAAGCCTTATCATCTTATCTTCGAATTAAATCAATGTGGGACCTTGGAAATTCGAAACACTTTTGAAAATAAAATAATAGTTTCATGATTTCCAAAAGTGCCCCTCCTCTCCTCTTATA
Source organism: Viscum album (assembly GCA_963277665.1). Classification (NCBI taxonomy): domain Eukaryota; kingdom Viridiplantae; phylum Streptophyta; class Magnoliopsida; order Santalales; family Viscaceae; genus Viscum; species Viscum album. The sequence continues at coordinate 1,648,803,374 of OY728145.1, forward strand.
AAAGGCCCCCATCTCTACCTCATTTCACACACTCCTAAAGCCTTTGGCTCGTCCATACCCTGCCCATTTATTCTCTCCAAATCCCTCTCCTCATCATAGAGGATTTCCTTTGGGCAGAATCTTTTCAAAGGAAGCATTTAGGCTCAAATCAAAAGGAGTTACACTTTTAAAGGTAATTCATTCTCTCATGTTCATTTGTTTTATTTTGCTTCTCCAACCCCCTAAACTCTTTTTATTTACTTCTTTTGTAACAACACCAGTATCTTCAATATACTAGGATGTTTTTATAAGATTTATTCGAGCTACACTCTCACACAACTACATCAAATGGTTAAAGAACATACGGTTTCCGTGGATGGCGAAATTCTGCCTCCCGAAACAATGATTGTTCAATACTCATTTAACGCCTTCAAAGGTGGCCATTATGATGTAACTATTTTTATATATGATATATAATATGTTTATTATTTCCTTGATCTTCTGTATTTTTCATTTATGGAATACCATTATTGTTTCCAATATGGGTAAACACGATATCTTCATTTTAGGAAGTGCGGAATACCGCCCCCTGAAACTGATTTGATTCGTTAATACCATATGTGGGATGTGTAAAGGATAAAGTTAATGATATTGTTGACCTCACCTGTTTTGATAATCTCAATCATGTATTCATATGTGTTGAAAATCCCAATTATGTTTTCATTCTATATGATATTCTTAAGTATCATTGATCTATACTTTAATTCTTTCAAATCTGTGATCAAACCAATAATAATTTTTAAAATAGTCTTTGGAATATGTTAATCCTCATTTATCCATGTTCATACAAGTTATAAATTGATTCTAACACAATCGGATGTGTTCTGCATAAAACAGATAAGTAATCTGCCTATAGCTACTGATAAAGAGCTACCGGTAACCAGTCTACCGATAGACCTAGTCTAGCGACAAACGGATACTGATAGACTTAACACAGAGCTATCGATAGACTTAACACAGAGCTACCGATATACTCAACACAGAGCTACCGATGTGCTTATAAATGTAAGCTACTGACTTACAGACAGCTACCGATACAAATATAGAGCTACCGGTGTAAGTATAAATAGTTACCGATGGAATAAGAGATACCGACGCATAGAGCCACCGATAGAGAGTCAAAGCAACTAATGACATTGAGCTACCGATGTTCAAGGTACCGATGTTCAAGCTACCGATCCATCAGACTCACCGATCCATCAGACTCACTGATCCATCAGACTCACCGATCCATCAGACTCACCGATCCATCAGACACACCGATCCATCAGACTCATCGATCCATCAGACTCACCAATCCATCAGACTCACCGATCCATCAGACTCACCGATCCATCAGACGCACTGATCCAAGGACTCACCGATGAAAATGAGTCACCGATGAAAATGACTCACCGATCAGATGACAGACCGATGCTGATCTATCTGAGTCACTGATCATTACTCTAATGCTGATGACCTACCGATCACTTGAACAGTCATAAACAACTGTTTGAATTTCTTTATCTTTATCTTTATTTATTCTAACCAACGGTCATATTAGTTATATTTTAAGACCCTGACAATTAATTAATAAAGGTTTTCGGATGTCAGGAAACCGTACCTCGTACCTGCGGAAAGGAAACCTTTTCTGTCCTATGGAGCACGTGACATAAATACAAGAAGACTCTGCTGAAGAGAAGTGCGAGACAACACACACAGAGACAAGGAATACATACGACATACTCAAGAAAAGCTCTGTGCATACAAGAAGAACCAAGCAAGACAGAATCACATATACAATCAAGCCTACTCAAGAAGAGTTCTATGCATTCAAAAGAATATCGAAGAGCTTCATCGACTACATCTCACTACCTACGAACCTGGAGCATACGGCACTCTGTTTCTCAAACAGAAACGAGAAGAGGACTCAAACTCACTTCTAGTCGAATCCAAAGGAGTCCAGAGCTACACTGAAATCACCAGAACCATCTCTAAACACTACATCTCTTGTTCTGTGATTTATTATCATTCATTTCGAGCAGTGTGTGTTATCTGCTGTATCTAACACATACATTGTCTCCTGTACTCAAACTGAAGGATTCGTAAATCCTTACCAAACTCTTTCATTCATTCTTTCCCATGAATAACAGTGGTAGAGGTCGTGTGTGACCTACACAGCTGGTTGCTGTTGTACTGTTTCCCACGAAGAATAGTGGTAGAGGTCTTGGACCTGGACAGTTGTAAACTGTTGAACCCCGATCCAGGGTGTGGAACATTTTTATATAAACTTTTGAGAGGACTATGTCTCGGCTTGAGACTGAACCTCTTGGTTACATTGTTGTGTCATCTTTTTCAATGTTTTATTCCGCTGCTAATCACTTTAAAACCAATACTGTTTTTAAAGTTACTTTGATAATTAAATTAGCAAGTGTTTATGTTAAGTGTAGATTAGTAAGTTAGTTTCAAAAGATAATCACACACTCCTGTGTTGATTAACTGGGAATTAATCAATCCCTTGAGAATCTGACAGAACCTCTACTTTAATATAAATTCACTACAGTTTAATTTATTATTTTATTAGGGGGTCTTTAAGACACTGTTTTTTAAATACAGAAATTTCAATTGGTACTCAATTCACCCCCCTATTGAGTAAACCACTCCGACCAACACTTGGTATCAGAGGATTGAAAATACTTTCTAAAAGTACTCTGCTTTTGAACTGTGATTTTAGTTGTATTTTAACGTTCTTAAAATTTCTGTTATATCTAAATTTTTATCTCTATAAAATTTTCTCATCATGGACAATATACTTGAGGGTGCTGCTACTAACCGGCCACCGTTCTTCAATGGAACTAATTATGCTCAGTGGAAACTAAAAATGAAAATCCATCTAGAAAGCATAGGTTTTGATATTTGGACTGCTATTGAATCAGAATACAAAATGCATACTACTGCTAGATCTACATGGGATGAACCTACAAAGACTGCTTACAATAACAATTGTAAATCTATGAATGCTCTGTACTGTGCTCTTGGAGATGAAGAATTTAGTAGAATTTCTGCATGTAAAAATGCATATGAAATTTGGGATACCTTAGCTGTTTCTCATGAAGGAACAATGAATGTTAAAGAAATGAGATTGAACACTTATACTATCAAGTATGATAATTTTAAAATGAAGCCTGACGAACCCATTTCTGACATGTATCTCAGGTTCAGTGAAATTTTCAATACAATGATCTCGCTGGGAAAGGATGTCTCATCGAAGGAACAAATTATGAGAATTTTGAGATGTCTACCTGATAGATGGAGAGGCACATCTGTCTCAATCAGAGAATCATGTGACATTGCTGCTCTACCTGTCAAGGAACTAATTGGCAAGCTGATGATGTATGAAGAAGAGCTTAAAGTGAACAAAGAGGAAGAAAATGAACCTGCAAGAAAGTCTGTCGCTTTCAAATCCTCTACTTCAAAGAATAAGGACAAAGAAAAGCTTCAAGATGTAGTTGAAAGTTCAAGCTGTGAAGACAGTGGAAGTGATTCTGACAGTGATGCTGAGATGGCTCACATTGCTAGAAGATTTAAGAAATTTTATCGGAAAAAGAAGTTCTTCAGAAAAACAAATTATAAGGGTAAGTATGATCACCAAGGTAAATGGAAAAAGGATTGGAAGAAGAATGACAAATCAGATGATGTCGTCTGATATGAGTGCAAGAGAAAAGGACACATTAAAGCTGACTGTCCAAAGATGAAGTATAAAAAGAAATATGAATATAAGGACAATAAGTTTAAGAAAGCCATGAAGGCTACTTGGAGTGCTTCAGAAGACAACACAAGTGAAGCTGAATCTTCAGACTCTGAGAGGAATCGAGCCAACATGTGCTTTATGACAAACACTTCTCAGGTAACTGTTGAAACTCCTGCTTTAAATTATTACTCTGAAGATAATGCAGAATCTGACTCTGATTCTGGAACAATGTCTAAAAATGAATTGTTTGAGTACTGTGATATGCAGGAAGAGACATGTAATGAACTTAAGGATAAATACATGTCATTAAAGAAACAGCATGCTCTCGCCACTATAGTTGAAACCGAACTCACTATTGAAAAAGAAAAAAATGCTCAACTGTTAAAGGAGAACACTGAACTGAAACTATCTAATGAGAAACTCAAGAAAGACTTAGATAAGTTCACCAATGGCAAAAATACACTAACACAGATGCTAGGAAAGCAAGTAGCACCTAAATATACTACTGGTATAGGATACCAACCTGGACAAAGGAAAATTTCCAAAACTAGATTCATTTCTAAATCTGGACAGAATGAAGGTAATTCTGGAACTTCATATGCTTCAACCAGTTATATACATAGCTATGGATCTAATATAGTTTATCTTTCAAAGCATGTCAATTCTACAAATTATATGAGACCCATTAGACAAATATGGGTACCTAAAGTGTTATTGGCTAACCTGTCAGGACCCAAGAAAATCTGGGTACCAAAATCATCTCCGATCTAAATCTGTTTTGTAGGGAACTTGCTTAAAGAGCTCCTGTAAAGAGACCTGATATTTGGACAGTGGATTTTCAAGACATATGTCAGGAGACTTCTCTTGTTTCAAGAGTTTAATAAAAGTTGATGGAGGCTTTGTCACCTTTGGTGATAATTCTAAAGGAAAAATCATCGGCCTAGGCCAGATTGGTAACACTGATTCAATTTTGATTTCTAAAGTTTTATTTGTTGATGGCCTTAAATACAATCTATTATGTATTTCTCAGTTATGTGATGATTGTTTTCATGTTAAATTTGAAAATGATTCTTGCAAAGTTTTTAATTCTAAGAATGTTTTGGTATTTTCTGCCTTAAGAAATGAAAATGTTTATGCTGTTAATCTGAATTCTTTAGCTAAGCAGAATATTACTTGTTTGAAAGCTTTTCATAAAGAATCATGGCTATGGCACAGAAGATTAGGACATTGCAACATTCACTCACTTAGAAAACTCTCTTGAAAAATCCTAGTTAAAGACCTACCTAAATTGGAATTCCCAAATGATAGAGTGTGTAACCCCTGTCAAAAGGGAAAACAACACAAAGTTTCTTTTAAATCAAAGAAAGAAGTTTCGACTTCTCAACCACTTGAATTGGTTCACATGGATTTTTTTGGACCATCAAGAGTTTCTAGTTTAAATGGGAAGCACTATGTTTATGTTCTTGTAGATGATTTTTCTCGATATACTTGGGTATATTTTCTAGCTCACAAAAGTGAAGCTTGTTCTTATTTTGTTAAATAATCTAAATCTGTAGAGAACCGTAGTGGACTTGAGATTAAAACCTTGAGGAGTGATCATGGTCGTGTGTTTGAAAATCAAGACTTTGAATCTTATTGCTCACACAATGGCTATACTCATAACTTTTCTTCCCCTAGAACACCCCAACAGAATGGTGTAGTAGAAAGAAGAAACTGAACCCTTCAATAAATTTCTAGAACCATGCTCAATGAATATGATCTGCCTATTTATTTTTGGGCTGAAGTTTTAAATACAGCTTGTTATGTCATTAATAGAGTCTTAATTAGACCTGTTCATAAGAAAACCCCTTATGAATTGTGGAACAATAGAAAGCCTAAGGTTAATTACTTTAAAGTTTTTGGTTGCAAAGTATTTATTCTGAATACTAAAGATAATCTGGACAAATTTGCATCCAAGAGTGATGAAGGAATTTTCCTAGGTTATTCTATCTCTAGTAAAGCCTATAGAGTTTTCAATAAGAAAACCAAATGTGTGGAAGAATCTGTTCACATCAAGTTTGATGAAACTGATCCAAATGAGCCTAAAACCTCTCTTGAGAATCTTGAAGAGGATTTGTCTATTCTGGACCTTAATGATAAATCTAAATAACCTGTTATAAAAGTATCCAGTTCTGGACTTTCTCCAAAATCTGCTTCTGTTGAACCCGAACCTATAGATGAACCTGAAATTTCTAGTCCAACCTTTACCAGATCAACGAGGATTCTAAAGAATCATTCTTTAGATGCTGTTGTAGGAAATCTAGATAGAGGAACACAGACTAGAGCTTCTCTACGAAATCAGGTTGAACATAAAGCTTTTCTTTCACAGCTAGAACATAAAAATATCAATGATGCTATCAATGATGAATTCTGGGTAATAGCTAAGCAGGAAGAATTAAATCAGTTTGAAAGAAACAAAGTCTGGGAATTAGTTGACAGACCTAAGGACACCTTAACAATAGGCACAAAATGGGTTTTTAGAAATAAAGTAGATGAATCTGGAATTATAGTTAGAAACAAAGCTAGACTAGTTGCACAAGGATATAGTTAAGAGGAAGGTATAGACTATGAGGAAACTTTTTCACCTGTAGTTAGACTAGAAGCCATTAGGATCTTACTTGCATATGCTGCACATCTGGATTTCAAGTTATATCAAATGGATGTGAAAAGTGCATTTCTAAATGGTTTTATAATTGAAGATGTTTTTGTAGAACAACCACCTGGATTTACTAACCCCCATTTTCCAAATCAAGTTTTCAAACTTTCTAAAGCTTTGTATGGTTTAAAACAAGCTCCAAGAGCTTGGTATGATAGACTTAGCAATTTCCTTATTTCAAAAGGTTTTACTAAAGGGATTGCTGATCCAACTCTTTTCACTAAAAGAATTTCTAAAGATATTTTAGTTGTACAAATATATGTTGATGATATTATTTTTGGATCTTCTAAACACTCTTTATGTACTAATTTTTCAAAAAGTATGCAAAATGAATTTGAAATGAGCTTAATGGGAGAGCTTAAGTAATTTCTTGGATTTCAAGTATTTAAAAATGAAAATGGTATTTCTTTGAATCAAAGTAAATATACCAAGGATATTTTAAAACGTTTTGGTCTGGATAGTATCAACGGAAGTGAAACTCCTATGAGTACTACCTGTAAATTGGATGTAGATGAAACTGGGAAACTAGTTGATCAAACAAATTACATAGGTATGATTGGTTGTTTACTTTATCTTACTGCTAGTCGACCTGATATTATGTTTAGTGTGTGTATGTGTGCTAGATTTCAAGCTAATCCAAAAGAATCTCATTTGCTTACTGTTAAAAGAATTTTTAAATATCTCAAACACATGGTTAACTTAGGTTTGTTTTATCCAAAAGGACAATCCTTTGAGTTAATGAGTTATTCAGATGCTGACTTTGCTGGTTGTAAGTTAGATAGAAAAAGCACATCAGGAACATGTCATTTGCTTGGAAAATCATTAGTTTCTTGGTGTAATAAGAAACAGAACTCAGTTGCCTTATCTACTGCCGAGGCAGAATATATAGCTGCTGGTAGTTGCTGTGCACAAATTTTGTGGATGAAACACACTCTTTTGGACTATGGATTTGTTTTTAAACATGTTTCCATCAACTGTGATAACACCAGTGCAATAAACATCTCTAATAATCCTGTATCTCACTCTAGAACCAAACACATAGATGTAAGACACCATTTCCTAAGAGATCACTATCAAAAAGGTGATATTTCTCTTGAATTTATTGGCACTGAACATCAATTGGATGATATTTTCACTAAACCTTTAAGTTCGGATAGGCTAAGTTACATAAGACACGAATTGGGAATGTTCAATCACAACCGGTGTGAAAATCCTCACTGATGTGAAATTCTCACTGATGTGAAATTCTCACTGATGTGAAATTCTCACCGATGTGAAAATTCTCACCGATGTGAAACTCTCACTGATGTGAAATTCTCACCGATGTAAAAATCCTCACTGATGTGGAAATTCTCACCGATGTACAATTTTCACCGATTTTTTTTTCTCACCGATGATTAACTCACACCGATGCAAGGTTTTAAAACTTCTATCTGCCGCCAAGAATACGAATCGTTTTATTTTATTTTATTACTCTATTTTAGTCGTTTATTTGGAATTCCTAAATGATAAAACTAAGTCTAAGCCACTTCTTACCTCACTTAGATCAAAGTATCTCACCTTCGAACCTTAGCTCCCAAATCGGCCAAGAACCCTAAACCCGCGATGGCAAAAACTAAGATTCCTATCGTCAGAGATGAAAGTGCAGAACCTAACGCTAAGAAGCAGAAGACACAGCATAAAGCCAGTGTTAGTGAAGTCAGAACTAGATTGGGAAGGTGACCAGTGAATCCTCACTTGCAGAATAGAGACATAGTAATCGAGAAGGAACTGTGCGTGGAATGGCTACTTCCTAGAAAATCGTTAGTACTCGAGATTCAGGAGGACCAGAAATGGGTGGATTGTTTCTCGAATAATAATGGCCCATACTACCCGAAGTGGGTAAAACAGTTCTATGAGTTTGTAACCTTCGAGAAATCTGAAAATGAGAATCGGGTAAACTCTTTTGTAAATGGAAAAGAGATGTCTTTTTCTTCAGTAGAGTGGGCTGAGAGTTTAAAAGTACCACATGAAGGTGTCTCTGGGTATGTATCAAGAGAAATGCCACCTAGCAGTGATATCTTTGATTATGAAACCGCCTTAAAAGAACTGACTTGTAATGGGAATCAAAGGAAAGTGGTTGCTGCTGAAATGGATGGAGAGAATCGACTGCTCTTCAAGTTTGTTCAGCATGTGTTGATACCGAGGCGAGGAGATTTTGCAAATCTGAGATATCAAGATATCTATCTTCTTCATTTGCTAAGACATGGTGTGAAGATCAATCTGTGCAGATTGTTAATGCTTCAAATGGAAGACATGAATAGACCAAAGTGAAAGACTAATGCTTTGTTATTTGCCAAGCTGATTTCAGTGATGATAAAAGTGAAAGGAATAGCTGAGTCTCAGGATGAGACAGTTGTAGTCAAGAACAATTTCTGCATCACCTCGACTGTTTGCAAGTACATGAAAATTAACTGGAACCCATGGAAGGGAGAATGAGTCAGTGATGATCAGAAGATCTATGATAAGTTTAATCCTGTGGATCATCCCTCAAGACCAAAGGATGAGAGAGATCCGGGTCTGGGACCTGATGAAGAGGAACCTGTTTATAGTGATGAAACAGAAGAAGAAGAAGAATAAACTCCTATGGATGTTGGAGTAGATCCAGACTTTCCCCCAAGTCCTGTTGCAGAATTGGTTTATTCTAGGAAAGGAAAGGTAGAGGAAATTGTGTCTACTCATGAGGAAGACCAGTCTGTACCTCATAAAGAAGAAGAGGAAAAGGAAAATGTATCTGAATTGTCTTCTTCTGGTAGTTTAAGTATGAGTCCTTTGATTGGAAGCTCAGCTATGCCTGCTGCTGAAGTAGAAAAAGATACAGAAGAATCTGTACCTGTTTCAGAAAACCTCCTTACTGCTGCTGAGATGGAAGTTTTTGTGGAAGATTCTAATGAAGAAAGGCCAGCAGAAAATGCTGTTGTGATACATGAGAATGCACCCATTGAGGGGGAGCATCAGTCTGTGCTTGGAAATGTTACAGTAGCTGTTGAGCTTGGAGACTGGGTAGAAGACCCAGGGTTTATAGTCTGTGGATTGGATTATCCGGATTCAGATAATGAGATGTCTGAGAATAGACCGAAGACCAATTATGATCTTGCTTCTGAGTTGTTGCCAGATGATGTGGTCAGATTTCATGATCTGAATAAGCTGAAAGAGGACCACAAATCAAGTTTTGTTAAAGAAGTGAAGTTAATGGAAACCTCTCTTGCTTCCTCAATTAATTCAATAATGACTGGTTCTGTAGTTAGTTTGGCCTCAGCAAGAGGATCTGCTGCAGTTGTCTCAAATGATTTTGTCTCTAAATCTGATCTTGAATCCATGAAGAATGAGCTGAAAGAATCATTCAGTGTATCAGTGGCTGAGATGAAGCAAATCTTTTATGTAGAAATGAAAATGTTGGAGAGATCCTTTGAGCTATCTCTAGCATGTAATTTATCTTCTTTTATGTCTAAGCTTGTGGAAGAAGTGAAAGAGTTCCAGACTCAGTCTTCTAGGATCGAAGCAGATCTTGAAGCTCTCAAGACATCAGTTGCTGCTTTGGATTCTTATATGAGCTCCAAGTCTCAAGCTGACAAGGACCTAGCTTATGTGAAGAGTGTAGTAAGCCAGTTTGTCTCAGTGTTTGAAAGTTTCAAAACATCAGTGAAGGATCATGTTCAATTACAAGACTGTCAAGTTCAAAGCCTAATCAGTGGTTTGTCTAAGAGTTGCAAAGAAACTGTTTCCTTCTCTCTTGGCCCTCTCACATCCAAACTATCAGTTGACCTGAATCATGTTCGGGCAATGTTGAAGGAGGAGATTGGTTCTATTTCAACCAGTGGCTCTGTGGACTCATAATAGTTGAGCCGAGTGGTGCTTTCTACAAGAGATTCTGCTAGAGAAATAATGAAGATTGTCCAAGATTATATGAGAGAAGCCTCTGCCTCTCAGGAAGCCATAAAGAGCAAAGTGGACCACTACTTCACCAAAATTTTCACCAAGCATCAACTCGAACACCACTTCAAGCTGATGTTGGAACACATGAAGCTCCCTCCAGTCACTCAAGATTTTAGAGAACAAGTGAGCAAGCTAAGAGATTTGACTCCTGCCTTGGAGAAATTCATGGAGAAAAAAGATGATTTCATCTCTGCTATGGAAAGGGGAGGAGGAATTGTTATGGATTTTAGAAATCTGTTGCTGCCCTTCTTGCATGTTGATGCCAGACCAGTCATTATACCTCCTGCTTTGCCTGCTTCTGCCTCAGCTGCTTCCACAGTCCAGCTGACTCATGCTCAAGCTATTCGAAGCCTCACACCAATGATCACCCAAAAATCTTCAACCTACAGGCCTGACTCTATGTCAGTGGCTCAACCTCCTTTGAACTTTTCTGGCATTCCCAAACCTTCACCTGAATCCTCACCACCCGAGCCTTCTTCTGATCCCAAAGGAAAATCTCCCGTGGAAGATGTGGATTGATCCAGTGGCCAGGATTTTTGATAGGAATTCCTTTGTATTCTGTTTTTTGTACTTTCTGACTGATCTAATACAGAGGAACTATTTTTTACTTCTCATGTTTTATTTGTCTCCTATATATATGCTTTCCCACTTTTTGATTATCACAAAGGGGGAGACTAATAAGGAGAATAAGGGGGAGAACAAAATGAGAGAATAAGGGGGAGAACAAAATGAGAGAATAAGGGGGAGAACAAAGAGAATGAAAAATATTTTCAATGGAGAAAAATAAGGAATAAGGGGAGACACTTTACCCTTCTTTTCATTTTTACCTCTGATACTTTATGTCTATTTAGTACCTTATGATTGCTACCTCTGATAACTTATGTCTATATCATACTATTTCTATTATCTCTGATGCTATTTTCAATAAGAAAATTGAATTCAATTTTATACTCTTTAACATTATATTTTCACTATGTTAAATGCCGATATCATAAATTGTGATTATCAAAAAGGGGGAGATTGTTGACCTCACCTGTTTTGATAATCTCAATCATGTATTCATATGTGTTGAAAATCCCAATTATGTTTTCATTGTATATGATATTCTTAATTATCATTGATCTATACTTTAATTATTTCAAATCTGTGATCAAACAAATAATAAATTTTAAAATAGTCTTTGGAATATGTTAATCCTCATTTATCCATGTTCATACAAGTTATAAATTGATTCTAACACAATCGGATGTGTTCTGCATAAAACAGATAAGTAATCTGCCTATAGCTACTGATAAAGAGCTACCGGTAACCAGTCTACCGATAGACTTAGTCTAGCGACAGACAGCTACCGATAGACTTAACACAGAGCTACCGATAGACTTAACACAGAGCTACCGATATACTCAACACAGAGCTACCGATGTGCTTATAAATGTAAGCTACTGACTTACAGACAGCTACCGATACAAATATAGAGCTACCGGTGTAAGTATAAATAGCTACCGATGGAATAAGAGCTACCGACGCATAGAGCCACCGATAGAGAGTCAAAGCAACTAATGACATTGAGCTACCAATGTTCAAGCTACCGATGTTCAAGCTACCGATCCATCAGACTCACCGATCCATCAGACTCACCGATCCATCTGACTCACTGATCCATCAGACTCACCGATCCATCAGACGCACTGATCCATCAGACTCACCGATCCATCAGACTCACCGATCCATCAGACTCACCGATCCATCAGACGCACCGATCCAAGGACTCACCGATGCAAATGAGTCACCGATGCAAATGACTCACCGATCAGATGACAGACCGATGTTGATCTATCTGAGTCACCGATCATTACTCTAATGCTGATGACCTACCGATCACTTGAACAGTCATAAACAACTGTTTGAATTTCTTTATATTTATGTTTATTTATTCTAACCAACGGTCATATTAGTTATATTTTAATACCCTGACAATTAATTAATAAAGGTTGTCGGATGTCAGGAAACCGTACCTCGTACCTGCGGAAAGGAAACCTTTTCTGTCCTACGGAGCACGTGACATAAATACAAGAAGACTCTGCTGAAGAGAAGTGCGAGACAACACACACAGAGACAAGGAATACATACGACATACTCAAGAAAAGCTCTGTGCATACAAGAAGAACCAAGCAAGACAGAATCACATATACAATCAAGCCTACTCAAGAAGAGTTCTGTGCATTCAAAAGAATATCGAAGAGCTTCATCGACTACATCTCACTACCTACGAACCTGGAGCATACGACACTCTGTTTCTCAAACAGAAACGAGAAGAGGACTCAAACTCACTTCTAGTCAAATCTAAAGGAGTCCAGAGCTACACTGAAATCACCAGAACCATCTCTAAACTCTACATCTCTTGTTCTGTGATTTATTATCATTCATTTCGAGCAGTGTGTGTTATCTGCTGTATCTAACACATACACTGTCTCATGTACTCAAACTGAAGGATTCGTAAATCCTTACCAAACTCTTTCATTCTTTCTTTCCCACGGATAACAGTGGTAGAGGTCGTGTGTGACCTAGACAGCTGGTTGCTGTTGTACTGTTTCCCACGAAGAACAGTGGTAGAGGTCTTGGACCAGGACAGTTGTAAACTGTTGAACCCCGATCCAGGGTGTGGATCATTTTTATATAAAATTTTGAGAGGACTAAGTCTCGGCTTGAGACTGAACCTCTTGGTTACATTTTTGTGCCATCTCTTTCAAAATTTTATTCCGCTGCTAATCACATTAAAACCAATACTGTTTTTAAAGTTACTTTGATAATTAAATTAGCAAGTGTTTATGTTAAGTGTAGATTAGTAAGTTAGTTTCAAAAGATAATCACACACACCTGTGTTGATTAACTGGGAATTAATCAATCCCTTGAGAATCTGACAGAACCTCTACTTTAATATAAATTCACTACAGTTTAATTTATTATTTTATTTTGGGGTCTTTAAGACACTGTTTTTTAAATACAGAAATTTTAATTGGTACTCAATTCACCCCCCTCTTGAGTAAACCACTCCGACCAACAGATATTATATATGTTAATATACTGGAATTATAATATACTCTTATATCATTATGATTCCATTCCAGAAAATATGAAATAGAAATAGAAGTAGCGTTCATGCGTACGTACGGCTTACCGTCTCCATGAACGGTGCATTTCATTTCTTACCTCTAAATGTTATTTAATATTATAAATAAATGTATTTGATGAATATATATGATATATATGTTATCAAAATCATTAATATTATTATGGATATAACGAAACATTGATCAAATTAACAACATGTAAGTGTAAGAAGTCTATTTTTTACTTAAGAACCAAATACCGACAAAATGAACATTATTAACTTAAATGATTACATGATGTTCATAACATGGTATAAAAGGAATAATTAACTTTAAAAAGGTTCTTAAGAAAGTAGAGATTAACTCAAGTTTATTATTGAGGACGTTAAAGAATGATCGAGTCAAGTCGGACCTGAGGTAAGGGACCCTACTCCTCTCTTTCTTTTTAAGTACTCTCTTTTATGTCATTCCTTTTAAAGCTCATCTTTCTTGTTATTGGGATGTTATTTTATATTACTCTTACTGTAATTTTTATGTTCATATGATAAGAGACCATATTCTCTCTCATCAATCCATTTTGGATGTTTTAAGTGGCGTCGTTAGGCTGCCGAGTTTTCGTAAGAGATTTTTCATCCCACTTTTATTCCCGTGAGATTTATGCTACATTTGCCACAATTTCCTTTGAGTGGTTTATGTACTTCCCACTATTACACTAATTTTGTAATATAATTCCATTTATGGGTATTTACATATTCATTGTATGACACTTCTTCAATGGGTTGTACTTTTCGAAAGTTACCCAAGTCGGTAAGGGAACCATTCACCCTCCTCTTTTTAAAAGACATCATTTGTTATACAAACTATTATGTTGGGATATGTTCTTATATATCCTTATTAATGTAAATTTTATTTCCAAGTGATGAGATCCCCTTTTTATCTCTCATCAACTCATTTTCTGAATTTTTGAAGTGACGCCGTTAGGCTGTCAAATTTTTGCAAGGGAACTTCTTAGCCCAAATTTGATTCTTTGGGATAAACTTGTACTCCTTGAATATATTGTTCTATGAATATGTGTGAATAACCTCTGATTGTTTTACACTTAATATCCACTTATATTTGGTGTATTATTTTGACACACATAATTATGTAATTGATTTATCCTTAAACCAAGGATACCGTCTTTGTAAGGGACATCGTCTCAATCTACTTTCATTGAGGCATATTTTGTTTTATACACAACTTTCTTTTATACGGTGTATAAACCCCTTTGACTTTTACTTTTATACAAAAGGAATATTTTACTACGAAGCGTTTTACAAAACGACAAAAAGGAATGTTTCTTTTAACGTACACGGCGACAACAACCTTTTCCGCTGTCGCGAGTATTATTTGATTTTGGCTTCCTCAACAAGCCATAATGTTTTTTAAAATAAAATATATACCATATACTTTTTTTGTATTTCGGTACTGAAAATGTTTTTGATAAAGGATTATATTATGTCAATATATTTAAATGATATATTGTGATTGAAATGTGGAAATGTTATCAATCCTTTATGTTGGTTTTATGTCTTATGATTTTATAATGGTACTTGGACATTATGACGGGTGGTGTCGTGAATACCAGGATGGGTGGTTACGTTATAACCTCCAATGCATTGGGTATGGAAGTCGGACGTATGGCTATTCCATTAAGTATGTATGAAAATTGTCCGTATGGCTATTCCATTAAGTGATATGTGTGGAAGTCGACCGTATGGTTATTCCACTTAAGTATGTTTATGTCCCAAGTTACCTTTATATATGTTATGTGTTCTTTATGTGGGTTTTATGGTAATCCTTTTGATACAAAAAGGTAAGTAATGATACTTTATTTCGTGAAGATTTTTTACTACTTCATGAAGGTGAAGGTATTACTTTGATATAGTATACATGGTTTACTTGATTTTTGAAAAACTAACAATTTTCATTCTTATGTATACATGTACTCATGTTTCCTCTCCATATTTTTATATCCCTTACTAAGCTTTTTATGCTCATCCCATGTTTTTGAAATGTTTTTCACAGGTCAAGGGAAGCGTACAAGATGTGATGATAGTGTCAAGGATGTGTCAAAAAAGAATCCATGTTTTATTTTAAATATGTTTCCGTTGATGGGAAGAATGAATACTGTCTTTTATGTAACCACTTTGTTTAAATGTGGAATGTAATGCAAGTTTCATGATCTAATTCTCTAAAACTCTAAACCTGAAAAGATCCTCAATGTGTAATCTTGTAATAACTCAAGATTAAGTAAGGTTTAAGGCCGGGCCTTATATTAGAGGAGGCTGGGAGCTTGAGAGGTGTGAGGAAATGAGGGTGTGAAGGGTGGCTTTTATAGTGGAAGGGAGAGGGGTTTCCTTAATATAAAATTCATTAGTTTATTATTTCCCCACAAGACAAGGAATAGTGAGTCTTGAATGACCAAAAATAGTTATTTTATAATTCAATCCAGAACCAAGTTGGCTTACATAAGCAGAACATCACACATGACCCTATAATTTGCTTATATAGCGTAATTTGTAAATTACGATATTTCACTATTCATCAAAAATTCATGTAGCTCAGAAAAATCTCAAAAATTTAAGACAACCATTTTTCGATGTTTCGAATCCAAAAATGAAGTCTATTTTTCAAAAATAATTTTCTAAATATTATTAATTTAATATTTAATTAAAATCCTAATTTACATAAAAAATAGTGTTTAAGATTAAAACTGATTATATAGTGCTTTCAAAAATTACGTACGGTCTTATAAAATATCTAAAAACTATAATACATGTATTAAATAATTTGTGAATAAATTTTCGGGAAATGAATATTCTTTTAAATTAATTAATTAACTATAATTAATTATTTATGACTTACAAAATACCAAAACGTTTACTATAATCAAATTTTCACTTTCTAAGATGTCTAAATTATATTTTATTATTCGTAGGTAATGTTACTCTTATGTTGGATGATTTAGTATTCATAAGTGTCATATTACTATTCATAACGGTATGTTTCTATTCCTAAGGGTATGTTACTATTCACCAAAAAATATTTGTGTTTCCTTAGACTCCAAAAATCAACTTGAACACAACAGTGTGTGTCAGATTTTCAAAATTCCAAACATTGGAGTGAAAAACTTATGTTTAAACGTCACTTATCACTTAGAAGTTCATTATGTTGTGTTATCATGTTATTTTATGACATACATATACGAAGGGAATTTTCCATTGAAAAACATTGGGTCGTTACATTCTTCCCCCATTAAGGAATTTCGCCCCCAAAATTTCACTTTACACAAACATGTGAGGGTACTTCTCCTTCACTGCCTCTTCTAGTTACCAAAATGCTTCCTTAAACTTAGGGTTCCACCAAAAAAACATTGACAAGATGGGTTGTCCTACTGCGTAGAACCTTATCTCATTGATCCAGAATCATTACATACTGCTCCTCATAGGAGAGATCATCTTCCAACTGCACCACCTATGAGTTTAGTACATATAAGGGGTCTCAAATGTGCATCCTCAGTAGTGATACATGAAACACATCATGAACATGAGCCATATTCAATGGAAGTACAAGACGATTGGCCATGACTCCTATGCGGTGAAGGATCTCAAAGGGGACAACATACATTGGGATTAGCTTCCCTTTCTTCCCAAATCGTATGACTATCTTCAATGGAGATATTCTAAGGAAGATTTTATCTCCAATGTCAAACTCCAAGTCCCTTCGATGGTTTTTAGCATAGCACTTTTGCCAACATTGAGTAGGTTTTATGTGTTTTTGGATGACTTGAACCTTTTCTGTCATCTCTTGAACAAGATCGGGTCCAAGTAGCTTTCTTTCTCCAACTTCATCCCAATAGGTTAGAGTTCTACATCGCTTTCCATACAGATCTTCATATGGAGCCATCTAAATACTCAAGTGGAAGATATTATTGTATGATAACTCTACAAATAGGAGATACTGATCCCGACCACCTTTTAATTCAATATAATATGCTCTTAGTATATCTTCAAGTGTCTGAATAGTTCTTTCAGACTGGCCATCAGTTTGGGGGTGATAGGTCATGATGAAATTTAATTCTGTACTCAAAGCATGTTGAAGACTCCTAAAGAATTTATATGTGAACCTTGGATCACGTTCAGAGACAATTGGGTGTGGAACACAGTTCAATCTCAGCACTTCCTTCACATATATCTTTGCATGTTGATCAAGTGAGATATCTTCCAGAATAGGGATAAAATGGGATGTCTTGGTGAGTCGTTCCACCATAACCCATATCGCATTATTTCCCTTTGACGTCTTCGAGAGACCTGTGACAAAGTCCATAGTAATGTTTTCCTATTTCCACATGGGTATAGGCAAGGACTGCATCATATCTTTTGACTTTTGTCATTCAGCTTTAACTTGCTGACATACCAAGCACCTTGATATATATTCCGCAATCTCCATCTACATGTTATCCCACCAGTAGTGTTCTCGGATATCACGATACATCTTGGTACTCCCAGGATGGATAGAGAATGTTGAGCAATGTGCACTATCCAATAGATCCTTCTTTATCCCAGGTGATGAAGGAACACAAAGTAGTGTTCCAAACCGAATCACACCATCATCATCGATATGGAACTCTTGCATCTTTCCTTCCTTTACTGCATTCACCCTCATTTTTATCTCCACATCATCCCTTTTTTCTTCCTTACTCTTCTCTTGGATGGAGGGTTGCGCAATCATTTGGTCATGGTAGGATGTATCCCCTTCCATTATGTTTTCCAAATTCATTATTTGCATATCCATGAAGATAGGGTCTTTCTCAATCTGCAGCATGGATAGAGTAGAAGGTTATTTTCTACTTATAGCATCAACTACCTTGTTCGCCTTTCCATGATGATAGTGAATAGAGAAATTTTAATCCTTGATTAGATCTAACTGTCTCCTTTGATGCATGTTGAGCTCCTTTTGTTTGAATATATAGTTTAGGCTCTTATGGTCGGTTTATATGTCACACTTCTCACCGTAAAGGTAGTGCCACCTGATTTTCAAGGCAAAAATCACGGCTGCCAGCTCTAGATCATGCGTCAGGTAGTTCTTCTCATGGATCTTAAACTGTCGTGAGGCATAGGCTATCACATTATCATTTTGAATGAGTACACAACTAAAGCCATTCATTGAAGCATCACTGTATATCACAAAAGTTTCTCCACTTTTCGATAGTGTGAGTACAGGTGCAGTGATCAACCTTATATTTAGCTCCTTGAAGCTTCCCTCACATTCTTCCATCCAGACATACTTTACCCCTTTCCTTGTAAACTTAATTAGAGGGCTTGATAATCGTGAGAAGTTTCTCACATAAAGTCAGTAGAACCCATCTAATCCAAGAAAACTACAGATTTCTGTGACACTAGAGGGCCTGATCCATTCCTCAATCGCCTTTGTCTTTGAATAATCCATAGAAATTACCTCACTTGTGATCACATGTCCTAAGAACGTGACATGATTCATCCAAACATCACACTTACTGAACATGGCGTACAATTTCTCCTTTCTCAATGTGGACAAAACAAGTCTTATATGTTCTTCATGTTTCTCCTTTCCCTTGGAGTAGATGAGAATATCTTCGATACATACTACCACAAATATATCTAGGTAAGTCTAAAGACTCTATTCATAAAATCAATGAATATTTAAGGGGCATTAGTATGTCCAAAGGGCATCAACAAAAACTCATAGTGACCATACCTTGTATGGATGTCAGTCTTCTGAATATCTTACGTCTTCATCTTTACCTGATGATATCCAGAACAAAGATCCACCTTTGAGAAGTATTGAGCTCCTCTTAACAGGTCAAACAAGTCATCAATCCTTGGGAGATGACACTTTTTCTTTATGGTGATCTTGTTGAGTTCTTGATAATCGATACACGGTTGCATTGTTCCATCCTTCTTCTTCACAAAGAGTACTGGCGCACCCTAAGATGATGCACTAGGGCGTATGAACCCTTTGTCCAGATGCTCTTGCAGTTCCTTCTTTAACTCCTCCAGTTCGATAGGTTCCATCCTATAGGGGCACTTCGAGATAGGAGTAGCTCTGGGTATGAGTTTAATTGAGAACTCTACCTCATGATCTGGGGGAATTTCGGGCAACTCTTAGGGAAATATATTGTTGTATTCCCTCACAATGGGCATTTCCTCAAGTTTAGAACTTTCCTCCGACTCAACCATTTGGGTGAGGTATGCTTCTTCATATTGAATCAACATCCACACCATTGAAGGATTTTTTCAAAGTAGATTTACGATGTTCCTTAAATTTTTAAAGGAACATGGGATGGTTCAGAATATGAAAAAATATTTCCTTTTCCCGATAGTTGATATGCGCTCTATATAACGAGAGCCAGTCCATTCCTATTATAGCATTGAATTCCACCAAGGGAAGTATTACGAGATTTTCCGGAAGAATCTTCCCAGATACACTGATAGGATAAGAGTCAAACACTTGAAATGCAATGATTGCACCACTTGGTGTTTTTACAAATATATATACATCAAGGTTTTAGGGATTCAAATTTTATAGTTCTAGAAATCTTCCAAGATATAAAGGAATGTGTAGAACCCGAATAAAATAAGCCTTTTTCCATTCTTGAGTGAATATGAAATGTACCTTATATGACTTCATTATCATGCTCCAAATCCATAGTAGTGATGGCATAAGCCTTCCATTGTTCCTTTGGCTTTTGTGGTTGCAGACACTGATTACCCTTGAGAGCTCGAGGTTTAGTGCATTGGTTTGCATTGTGCCCTAGCTCCTTACAGATGTATAATTGAACCATGAGTAGTTATCTCCTTTCATCGGCTACATTATCCTTACTTTTCGTGTCTTTTTGACACTCTTGATAATGGTGTCCTTCTTTCCCACACATGAAGCATTTCCCCATCCCTTTGAGTCAGATCCCATGGTGCAACTTCCCACATTTTTGGCATGTGGGTCATTGATTTTTCTTCCCATCATTGTCACTAATCCATTGGCTTGAAACACTATTGTTTGTTTCTTATCCCCATAGCCATGTGATCATTATCCAAACTCCATCTCCACTTTGAGATAACATCGAACAACTTCTTCAAAACTCCCAATGTCTCGAATTGCAAGATCCTTTTGAAGGTGTGTTTTTAATCCACTAAAGAATCTATCAATTTTTCTATCATGGTTGAAAACAAAACCCGAATCAAACCTTGAGAGCCTTGTGGAATTCATTTCAAAGGTTGTGACATATTCTCCTTCTTTTTTCTTGAGCTCTATGAATTCTCTCTCCATCTTCGTGTGAATAGTTCGTGGGAAATAGTTATTATGAAACATTATCTTAAAGTCTTCCCATTCCATCTCTTTTATTTCCTCCCTTGGCTTGGTGTTCTTAATCAATTCCCACCATTGATCAACTTATCCATCAAGGAAATAAATGGATAGAGTATCCTTCTCCGTCTCAGAACAGTGAAGCACAAAAAAGATCTTCTCCATGGAGTTGACCCACTGTTCCGCAAGTAGTGGATCGGAATATCCACAAAACGTCGGTGGTCGTTGCCACATAAAACATTCAATAGCCAGTTGCTCGCTCTTTGTTGAAGGAGGATGTTCCCCATTATTATGGTTATTATTCATAACCTGAGATAAATGGGTAAATCATCACCATAATGTTTTGAACTCCACCTCCCAAATCATTAGGTATGTCGTTCTGGAAATCGTTGCATTGGCCCTCGCATGAGTTGTTGGCATGATTTCTCCCAGTTCCCACCATGTTCTAAAATAGAAAAGGATAGAAAAAAACATAACTAAAAAATCCATGAATAATTTATTCATTTAAACAATTATACCAAAAAAATAACATATGGGATCCTAGGTAAATATTCTTGTGTGCATATTATTACTTAGTCTCATACTAGAGGTTTTCTCTAGGGTTCACTAATCCTAATTCTCAAATTAACTAAGAATTTCCTCTGATACCAACTATAGCGACCCAATCCATTTCTTACATTACTATTACATCCTTTCAAAGATAAAAACATAATAGTATTACAAATATAGGGTCCAAAGGATTAGTGTCTTGTGAAAACTAGGACAACACATAACAAATACAACATCTAGCAAAAACATTTATTTAATTTCTTCTTCTCTAGCTTTTTATTGGCACTTGTCCTTTCTTTAGTACTTGTATCCACCTGAGGATATACATCCAAATGGGTGAGATAGAAGTCCAGTAAGAGGATAGATAAGAACAATATATCATGGGGTGATCATAATCATAACATTGGAAAAATATCACAAACATGAGAGGAGCATTAATAAAAGACTTCAAATATGGCAATGCATAAAAATGAAACATCATGTATTAGTGGTTAAATACCACATATAATTGTGACCCAAGATAGAATATTTTTCACACATCATTTTACATTTAATCATGATATTAATCACCTTACCCAACGCATTGGTTTTCTGTATAATTCCGGGCGCACCCGTCACTTTGAAGCATTCATAATTGCGCCATATAATTCCAAGTGCACCCGTCACATCATAACATTATCATTATCATGATTTCCACATAGAAATAATATAAAAATTGAACATAACTAAAACATGTAAAGTAATGGGTTATATCTCATAAGAATAAATTCATAATCTTTGGGTTCCCAAATGAAATATGGAACAACATACTGGATACAAGAACAATCAACCATGAATGAGAGGTAAAAGTTGAGTTCTTAAAAGAAGAGTTCTTTTGGAAAACATTTTTATTGAAATAAACTTCATTAGAAAAAATTTATATCGCAGAAAAGGAATTATAATTATGATCAAATGATATTTATGGAGTGACCATATCAAAAATTGAGTTAAAGAGGGAGAACCCGAAGGAAGAAAATTGGGTTTGAGATTTCCCCTTACCTTGTACCCGAATGCTTCCTTCTCTTTAATGTCCTTTATAATGACATTATATTCATAAATTATAAATTATATAACATTTTATACATTAATAGGAATCATTTCGGTTTCATTATGACATTTTATGCTCCTTTGGATGACTTATAGAGTTTAAAAACATTGTTCAGGGATGTTTGTTTTTATTGTTTTTCTTGGGTGGTTCACTTGTATTCTTAAATTGAAGTTCAGGTAGAACATGGGTAAACATCCAGAAATGATATTACATGTTATTAATTATATTACAGGAGCTTGAATTATTTTATAATTAATTATATTAGATCAATGAAGATGAATCATTAGATAAGAATTAAATGGTGATTATTTTGGTTAATTTGAGCGGTTTTTGGATTACAACAAACTTGTTTTAACTTTTCACTTAGTAATATGTCCATAGGTTATTTACTTTACATTAAATAGAACATAATACAGATAACATATTCTGTTTCAACCATAAAAATGGTTTCATGACCTGATATAATGGTTGGAATGGAAGAAGAAATCATGTCGTTCATGAAGGTGAAAAATTAACACCTCACGAACAACGTTCTCTTTAATAAAATAAAAGGAAGAGGGAAAGGGGATGGAGAATATAATATCCTAGTAGAATCATGAAATTAAATTATATCTATAATACTGGAGGTAAAATACAATTTGGATGATGATAGGTGGGGAGAAATCAAGAAATGAACTTGAACATGAAAGAAAATTCAAGGAGAAGAGGGAGGGAAATTACCTCCTGAATCCTCCACTTGAGAACCTCATTAAGGGCCTATGCTTGGTCTTTTGATAAGACTATATTCTGTTAGACATGGGGGTGGGGATAGGGAAGGTGTTTGGGAAGAGTATAGAGAAGGCTTGGAACTTGAGAGGTGTGAGGAAATTAGGGTGTGAAGGGTGGCTTTTATAGTGGAGGGGAGAGGGGTTTCCTTAATATAAAATTCATTAGTTTATTATTTCCCCACAAGAAAAGTTATAGTGAGTCTTTAATGACTAGGAATAGTAGTTTTATAATTTAATCCTGAACCAAGTGGGATTACATCAGCATAACATCAGAGATGACCCTATAATTAGCTTATTTAGCTTATTTTGTAAATTACGGTATTTCACTATTCATCAAAAATTCATGTAGCTCAGAAAAATCCAAAAAAAATTAACCCAACCATTTTTTGACGTGTAGAATCCAAATATAAATTCCATTTTTCAAAAATAATTTTATAAATATTAATAATTTTATATTTAATTAAAATCATAATTTACTTAAAAACAGTTTTTAAGATTAAAACTGATTTTTTAGTGCTTTCAAATATTAAGTAGGGTCTTATAAAATTATCTAAAAACTATAAGAAATAGATTAAATAATTTATTAATACATTTTAGGGAAATAAATATTCTAGTAAATTAATTAATTAATTATAATTAATTATTTATCACTTACAAAATACCAAAACATTAACTATGATCAAATTGTCACTTTCTAAGATGTCTAAATTTTATTTTATTATTCATAGGTAATGTTACTATTCTATTGGATGATTTAATATTCATAAGGGTCATATTACTATTCATAAGGGTATGTTACTATTCCTAAGGGTACGTTACAATTCACCAAAAATTATTTTTGTTTCATTAGAGTCCAAAAATCATCTTGAACACAACTATGTATATCAAATTTTCAAAACTCCAAACATAGGAGTGAAAAAATTATGATTAAATGTCACTTATCACTTAGCAGTTCATTATGTTGTGTTTTTATGTTATTTTAAGACAATAATATAAGAAGGGAATTTTCCATTGAAAAACATTGGGTCGTTACAAACACCATTTTAGGAAAATATGCATTGTTGCACACTTGGTTTGACACGCCCGTGGGATATGCTTCAGAAATTTACCAAAAACATTAAAAACCAACATAAAGGATTTTAATGGATTATGTACATTAATTAACTATGTTAAAACAATGGTTTCATAGACATAATAGATTGTGTCGTGATTTAGACATCCAATATGTAATTTTTCGGGATTAAGTGGCTACGAACTACTACTATTATTAATCACACTATATTTTTTGGTTTTAGATAATAGATAAAAATTGAATAAAATATGTTAATGTTGAATGTGATTAAATTTTTTTGAATAGAAACAAGATTTTATGATAAATGGTGCCTAATGTGTATTTTTATTATAAATAATAAGTATTCATTGTATATTATTAAAAATTTCTCATGAACCAACTCTCAAACTCACTAATGATTATAAGGATAGTGTTTATTTGGAGTTAAGGTGGTGGATAACATGTATTAAAGGAGGATTGGTTTTCTCTATGTGAATAATTTTTGAAGAACGACTTTAGAGAATGTCACAATGGAACGAGAATATGTTTTATGTGTGGAGAAGGATGGTATAAATTAAGGGATTTCTATAAAATGATGAAAATTTTAGTTAAGTTAATGCATTTGAATAGTGGCTTCCCTAAGGCATGATCAATGGTTAAATGTTATAAATTTTGAATATATTGGAATTATATAAATAGTTATACAAGGTAGAAGATCCAAAATATGGTGCTAATTATGGTACAAGTAACGGTTCTATTTTTATTAATGATGTTTTAATAAATTACATTTGATAGGAAATATGTACTATAGAGTAAGATGAAGAATCCTAGTTAATGGGTTATGATTTAAGTAAGGAAATTGATGTGTTTGTATATTTTAATTCATGAATTTTCAAACATATTAATATTATTCATTATAATTTTTTCACTAAGAATTTGTAAGGTTTAACATAATTGTGATGATTACATTGAAATGTGATTTAAAAGAAATGTAATATTTTATGGAAAACATATTATTATAGGGAAAAAACTTTGAATATATTCCTATTGTTGAGATTATGAGGTTGAGATAAGAAATATTATTTATTTGGATAATAATAATTTTATAATACTAATTTTATTAAAACTAATTAATGGTTTTTTTAAAAGGTGGATTCTTAAATCATTGATGGAATTTAAAATCATTATTTTTTATTAAGTAATAACACTAAATAACATTCATTATTTAATTAATAATTAATAATATATGTTTTCAATTGTGTAATTGAGTAAATTTGGCAATTATGATGTTTTAAGAGAATACACTATAAAGTTATTAACATGTTATGGTATTGGAAAATTAATATCATCAATATTTTTTTTGGGATTAATGATAAATTTATTTTTGAAATTTAATTTACTTTAATATATTGTTTTTTATATTCATCATTTGGAAGGGATATATGGTTAACTATTTGTAAAATATTTTATATTGAATGTTCTATGATCATTTAGATATTATTATAATACTTCACAATTGGAATAGTTAATCATATTGGATGACTAGTTATATTAATTTTGTCATAACTTGAGAAAGAAAAAATAAAATATCATTTCATTTTGGATCTTGTGATACTTTTTTTCAATCATAAAAAAAAATCATCATTAATACATTAATAAATGCATTAGAAATTGATAAAATCATAAAAAAAGGATGAAATTTGACTAAATATAGAAACTAAATATATGCCATTGGTGTATCATTCCCTTTAAAATTCATCATTGTAATAGGATAGTTTCCAATTCATTTGAACACCCTATAAATCACTCTGATGTTCATGATTTGTTCAATATATCTATTTAGAAGAAATACATTTGTAATCCATCACATGTTCTGATATCAATGGTCATACTGATACATATTGCTGGTTCATATCATTATTTTTTATATTATGGATCGATTAGATAATGGTTTACATTATAATACCTCTCATATAGTCAATGGTATGTATTTCAACAAAAATCAGGGGCACTCTACAAAGGAATCTAAGGATGTAATGTGTCATAAATATCCACATTTGTTGGTATAATAGTGAACAATTTTTTCGGGAGAAATTCATTTTATGGTGGAAGAATGTTACACCCTAATATTTTGAGAAATATATTTTTTCAAAATTAATTTAATATCTTAAATACTTATCATGAAACAAAATATAGATTTTATCTTACGTTACACATAATTTTGAGTTTAACATTCTTTATATGCACCATCGAGTTTAATTTAAATGTTACATACAATTAGAATAGTATTGTCTAATATGTTAGTTATCACCATGGAACATGAATTGTTGTTATGAATAGTATTATCCAAATAATTATTATTTTTTGTCTAAACATTTATATAACATTAATTAATTGGTGACTAATTAATTATAAATGAAAATAAAAATAACTTGAAAACAAAGTGAATATTTTTCTAAAAAACTTCTTTTATCCACAAAAATGGAATTTACATAATTAAATTTTCAAACTACTTTTGGAGAATTATTTTAATTAAATATATATATTATATATCCAAAAAAATTTTCCATCTTATGTTATTTAACGATAAGGTATATGAATTAATAGAATTTATATATTAAAAAAATATTTTTTGGAAAATAATTATTATCACCTTCTTTACACTTAATTTAAATTAATTTTTTAAATTTTTTATAAATGTTATTTGAAGAATTAAATATAATTTTGGAAAAAAAATTTGAAAATTATCTTACGTATTATTTTTTATAATTTTCTTAGAAGATAACATTTTTGATGAATACAAGAAAATGAATGTTTTTATTAAAAATTTTCATTTATTATAAAAAAATTAAATTCAGAGTAATATAATATTATATTAATGGTTAAATTAGTTAATTATATACGTGTTAATAAAATTAAGTTAATTTTAATTAATTAATCATGATTAGTAATATAATTTTTTTTAATCTTGTGATGGTTTTCTCTTTGAACCATTTTTCACACATTTGGGGGAAAATTTAAATTATAGATTTCAAATTTTTAATTGAATTAAAGAAATGGATTAAATATTTGGAATCAGTGTGCTTTTTATTTTCTTATATTTTGATCCTTATTTTTAAACATAATTAATATTAAAAATAGTAATAATTAATTTCTTAACTTAACATAAAAATAGTTTTATTGTGGGTTAAACTAAGAAGATAATGATTAAAATGACTAGAAAAAATTTCAGATTCCTATTTTGTGTCGATATTTAAAAATTATATTTCAAAATATATAATTTATTGTCATTTGGAAGATTTTTTTATTTTTAATGGCTATATTATGATATATTCTTCTGTAAAATTCCTGATTACTATCAATGTGGGTTCCTTCACCCCACTTAAAAAGGCCAACACGACCCTTCACTTATTCACACCCACCAATTCATTTAAATAGGAAAACCATAACAAAACCCATACCAAAAATTATTATACCTATTCCTGAGTTTGTGGTCCACCATAAATACCAATACTAGTTTTTATAATTAGATATCCAAATAAGGTAATTCTAAGTGACGGAAATTGTCTTCCCTAATATGGTCCCTTTTAGTTATTAATTTTCCACATTATATAATATATTAAAACTGAAAATATAATAACACAAGTATATCATATATAGTGAGTTTTTATTATGTTAATTTAGTTACCTATATCTGTATCTACTTCCATTAAATGAAAAATGAAATGGTCAGTCCGGTGTACAACAGACTACCACCTTGTGATCTATCATAACTAATTTTCAATTTCCACATCTCATGGATAGGTGTAATGTTATATTTAGTATTATTATATGATATTATTAACATAATTTAACATTTTGAAGTGTAATTTCACATATATCAATTTTATATTCGATTCTACAGCGGATATGCTAATGTCACTCATTTGAATGGCAGACTACAATCTAACAAAGCAATGTGGTTCCTTCTAACTATGAATTTAAGTGGAATTTAATAAATTATATTTTCGTGAAAATAAATTCTATATATAAAAAATATAAATGGTTTTTAAATGATTAATAATGTTAAAATTTTCCTTCCTCCCATACTTTTAAAGATAGAAACAATGTTGATGCATAGGTATGGTCTAATATCTCCATTAATGGTGAATTTCATCATTATATCTATTAATTTTGCCAATGATTTTAAAAATGTTTATAATTGAGATATGTTATTTTAATGTGATAATTATAATTATGTAGATTATTTAACGAAAATAAAATTACAAAAACTAGAACTATGAAACCAAAATTCACTTACGAAATGAGACAATTAACACCCTGAAATAATTATTCTATAAATTAATTATTAATATATGGGTGTTTAATTATTATAATGGAATCAAATATTATAATATATTTATATTTATTATTATGTAACATAAGAAAAATAAAACTATATTTATTTTATAGGAGGTTCTAACAAGTAAAAATGATGTCAATAATTAAGGTAAGGGTTATCTATCTCACATTTTACTTCTATGAGATCGATTCCATATACACACAAAAAAAAATTATTATTTTATATATTTCCAATGATTATATTTTATGATGATTTTAATAAAAGTGATTTTTATTTTCATATTCATTTTAGTATCTATCTTTCATGGTTTTTATGATTCAAAATATAAAAAATCACTAGATGTTTTTGTCACAATTTACCTTTCTCGAGATGTATATTATGTTATACACCTATATTTTATTATGAGGTGTAAATACATCCAATATGATATGAAAGAACATTATTTTATTTTTTCTCATGAATTTTTAAATTTCATTTAAGAATATTATTTCATAAGTCTATTGATTCAATGTTACCAATGTGGTAAGGGCTATATGATGCAATATTTTTGTAAAACGTGATTGTTCAAGATCATACATCAAATAATGAAATATATTGATAAATCTCTCATTAAATTAATTAAATTTATTATCCTATTTTTATATCATGAGTATAAATGTTTCCCTATATTTCCCCCCCTTTTTTACTCAAGATAGAAAAAATTTATCTATATAGAAATCATTTTTATTTATCACATCGATCAAAAACTATTTTTCATGAAATCCCATGTTATCAAAAAATGGTTACATGATGTTTCAAAACATCTCCATATAATTTTTAAAATAATAATTTAACCTTGTTTTAATTTTTATAAATTTTTTTTATGGAATATCTGTATTTTTTTAAAAAAATATTACTTCTTTAGATTTTATAGAAAATATAAAACGAATCGTAGCTTTAATGTTTTTGACATGCACTAATTTCCCTATCACCAAGAAAATTATTTTATTTTAATCTTCCTTCATATATTTTAAAATTTATTTTCAATGAAAATGATTTTACAAGTAATTTATGTATTTAGAAGTTTTTTTAAAGAACAATTTATATTTTCATCATGAAATTCATTAAATTGTTTTTTAAGAATCATGTTTGTGTTTCAATTTTTCTTGAATGAAAATGATTTCCAAAATATTTTTTGATTTTTAAAAAAATAATAAAAATTGAATGAACATTATCATCAATAAATGTATTAAATTATTTTTATGTATTATTTTATTTTAATAAAAATATATTTCTAAAGATAAATATTTTGAACAAAAATTAATTTTTAAATGGGAATGATATATTCTTTAAGAAATGTTCTAGTGATATTTGAAAATAATTTTCTATCTAAGTATACATCCTTTGATGTTAATTATATTTTAATGGTGATAAGAGTAAATGATTCTATCCTAATTAATTATCTACATTATTATTGTCTATTTTTATTAAATATTTTGGAATAAAATTATATTTCATATGGTATCCATTGGAAAATTAATGATGTGTATAACAAACCAGTTTTTCATATGGGTTTGATGTAATGAAATTTTGATTTTTTTATATTATATTATAACATATAATTATGGTTTTCATATGATATAGGAGTTAATTATCTATATCCAATGAATTTGTTAATGCATTATATCTCATGAGATATCATTGAAACACATGTGGATGGTCTTGATCTTCTATGAGAAACAAGAGCATCCTAATCTATTGAGGGAAACATGTGCATCTTGATCCACTAAGGGGAAAAAGTGAATCATGATCCCCTATGGGAATCTAGTTCATCCTGACACACTATGAAATAAATGTTCATCTTGATCCTCTATGTTTGTGGTCATGATATTTAACCATTACATATGAATTTATTTTATATTTTTATGCTGCCTTATTTTATGAGATTAACTTGTGGTTGATGATTGATTTATTATGATTTCTCACTTCTATATATCTCTTTTTCTGAAATCAAAATTTTTTATTCTTGGAATATTTTTTTATCTATGATAGGTTATGTAATAACAATGTATGTTATGTTCATGATCACAATCCCTTATTCCTATCATATGATTTTATATAATCACAGAATAATATCTCCCATTTTTACCCATACTTATCATCTAATATCACAATTTATTATGTTCCATTTTCCTTTGTAATGAAGAAAAGCTTTATCTAGGGAATGATTATAAAGTGTACTATAGGAAAATACCATTGTGGTAGATGCTGAATAATATTCACAAATTATAAAAATTGTATATTTTGGATCAAGAGACACTAAACTATTATAGTCTGCAGCTGTGTGGTTGTGTAATGTATTCAATATTCAACTAAAAATATGTAACATCCCAACTATGGTGCCAAGAAATGGTTCCCTAAGCATATTCGCTACATGACCTCAAGCATGCCTTGCTATATGATTGAGGTTTCTGACTAGAAACAAAAGTCTGGTAAGACATATGGGGAGACTATCCATCTTTTTTAGAGAAAATGAGTAGCAGAAGTAAATTGTAATAACAAGAAGCCCATATAACAAAAATAATAACAATGTCTCATGATAACCAATAGGGAAATACAATACTCAATTGAAAGGGAAAACATGGTATGATAATATGAGTATCATGTGTATAATATGCTTATGAAAATACAGACACTACAACTCCCCAAATGGTGTCTGAACTATGTTTAGTTCAATCCTCCGAGATTCATCCCAAATCATCCACCTATCCCAAAAACCTTTATCATATCCAATCATGTAGAAACAAAATATATTTTGGTACTGATTAGGCATTATAATTATGGTGTGCATACAACTTCGTAGGCAACCACCAACGGTGTCTAAAACAATTCTATTTATAAGAGAGTGTATGAATATCTATTAGAAAATAAGTACAATGAAATAATAAATAGTTTATCAAATTTTAATTTATTCATATCTAACTATATTAAAACCTGGGTTCCCAAGGATACCCGTACCTCAATAGTATATTTAGCTCTAACCAGATCCAGATGTGTTAACTTGGTAATATCACATCTTAATACCTTCTTCCTTCTTAATCACGAAGTATTTAAGGTGATATGATATCTCATTACCTTATTTGAGTCATGATGGAGTTCAAATAATCTTGTGTGAGGCCATCACTCCTAGTCCCATTATTACTATTCTATAATTTCACATTTATAAGTTCATATTACAATATTCAAATAAAAAACATAGGTAATATGACTATGTTAACATGCTTACCCCTCAATAAAATGACCATTTTCCCATTCTCTTTACTAAAATTTATAATGGGCATGTTACCATGTATACTTCACATTAGAATGACCATGTTTCAATACTCAAACTCATAAGTATGATGACCATGTTAACATTTTTTACTTCTTAATTATAATGACCATGTTTTCACTCATAAACATATAATTAATTCATTAATTAATTTTCCAAATCATTACATTACTAATTCAACAATTAGTTAAATACATCCATTCAATTTTATAACTGAAAAATTGACTATGTGCTTCAAACAACTATTTAATTCACCAATTTGATAATCAATATCACAATTAATATTCAATATTTATTATTCTAAAATTAATTACTCATTCTAATGTCATCTTTCCATAGTTAATCCCCCAATTAAATATTTATATCATATTATCAAGGGAACATAATTAATATACAATTAATTATATAATATTAAGCATGTTAAAATCTCATAATTGATCCCCATATTAATTAACTGCATTATAACACCAACAAATTATCAAATAGTGAAACACCATATTCTCTTGATTTGTTCCTCAATTAATCACATGACTGAAAATTAATTTCTTATTGATCATAATCCCCTTTTTAGGGTAGAGGAGAAACCCATCATGACATCATTGACTTAGAAAAGAAAAAAAATACCCCAAATACCAAAGGCTCAAGGCCAAAAACACCCCGCAATACAAGAAAGACGCACCACCCAGCAAGAAAAAACATTATGTCCAAATTCCACTGCCTTAGAGCTAAACGGCTAACTGTCTCATGCAAGAGTGCACAGGCTTGGTACCGATGGACGAAGACATACCCGCTCAAACTTCTGATTCTGAATAGCCAAGAAAAAATTAGAATTCAATGCCCTGAACCTCTTCTGGAACAACTTATTGTAGATAGTGAGTAGCAAACACCCTTGAGTAGCGGACCATTGGGGCCAAGATCAAATTCAAATAATTGAAAAAATGACCACCAAGAACAACCAACATCATCCCAATCAAGTCCTTCCACTGCCTGAGCCAACAAATGACCCGGATGCTCGCCCACATTTCCATCTTCAAAGAAGCCGATTTCCCAAATTCTAGAATCAAACCGAGCGAAAACACCAAATTCCAATCACTGAAACAAAAAACATCGCACAACATCAACGGCTCTGATCGCCATAGGAGCTTGACAAGAACCATTCAAGACACAAAGAATGAACCGAATCCAAGGCAGAAAAACAAAAACAACTGCAAAAAGCGAGACCATAACATCACTTGACTCTCGAAGTAAGACCCTTCGTAGCCAGATCTCGTCGCCGCCAGCCTGGTCTCACAGAGGAACAACGAACCACCCTACGCACCCATCAGAGTCTGGGAGATTAACAGTCCGCGGAAGATGGAGCTCGACCATGAACCAGCACCGTACCACCATGGAAGTCTTATCCAGCGATTCAGGCAATGAGAAGGCCGGTAGCGATTCTAGGAAGCCAAACGCCGAGCCTAGAAAACCCCCGCACCAGGGGATCCTCCGCCTTAATCTGCCGAGAATGATAGGGGACACCATACCATTCCGAGGAAATGATGCGACGGTGACAAGGAGAAAACCCTGTCAATAGGTGACCCTTACGGGATCATTTTCCTTCCACAATTAATCAATTATTTCCACAATTCTTTGATAAATCCATTGGTCAATCTAATTAAACCAATTCAGGAAAATATATTTCTAAAGGATGCTAGAAATTATTAATAAATTTATATAAATATAAAATCCACAACTATGATAATTATATTAAGACCACCTACCTCAGTTCGTTGATGGGTATTATCCCAATGGAAATCCATAAAATCCAAGCAGTGCAATGATGTATATATGGGTTCTATATATAAATCCCCAAACTGAAATTATGATTAATGATATCAAGATCTTATAAATCTAGATCATATTCCACAATAGATGATCGAGATCATAAAATATTGTTTCATTTCCAAGGAAAATGGGATATCTTCTATGAAAGGATCAATGATGGATAGAAGAAAGAATAAGAGAGGCATCAGGATGAAATCCACTTATTGTGAGAAGAGTGTATCATTAACATAGGCTTTCAATCTCCAAGAACTATGCTCACAAGGCCTTAAAATCCCTCCGGGTCGATATGAGAGAATTATTTTACCTCTAGGAAAGTAAAATCCCAAGTTAGGGACACATATTAGGTGAAACAAGCCCTTAAAAGATGAAGACGAGTGATATCTACAATTTCAGGGTCTCACTATCAGCCCTCGTACGATTTAGTCGCATGTGTGAAAACTATACGTTAGCCACTTCCTAATGGATCCCTTCACATGGCCACCTCATATATCCTCTTAAAATGTGCATTAACCATTCCAATTCTACTGCCCCAAAGACCATTGATCGCATTGTTTCTCCTTGGAATCCACACAGTTCTTACAAACCACGCACTAACCATGAACAACCTATTTTCTCCATTATTATCTTAGACATCACCCAAACACACACCAAAACACAACTACAATTAAAGGAACATAAGTAAAAACAAAAATTATATGAAATCATTCCCAAAATAACTATAGAAAATGTTGGTATCTTATAATCTCCGAACCATATAATAGCTCGTCCTCTTGTTACACCTCCAAGCCATTCCAATATTTCAAGACATAATGATCGAGCCATTGATCCATCATATCTAATTCCCATTCTCATGTTTCTTATTGTATGTGTCCAATTTTTCATAACACTTGAACATTCATCATGTTATTTCCCCACAACATTTATCACTGCGATCCAACACATGAATCATATGCTCCTCAATGGATGAATTATTCTCAAGGTCAACTTCGTCAACATAAATCCCATGAGAAGGGTTGAGGTGATACCGCCAATGTTTTGAAACATGGTAAACGTCATTCATAGCATTGTATCATTGTGGAAGAGAAAATTTGTATTCCACCTTCCTGATTCCCTCCATTATCTCAAAGGATCCAACATACATAGGTGCTAACATGCCCTGCCTCTATATCTTGCAGTGACCCAACCAAGGCGACACCCAAAAAAACCATGATTACCCTATGAAAACTATAGTGTTCATATCCATCTATACCCATAAAACTTCTGTATAATCTTATATGAATCCACATGTTTTTGAATCTACTGGACAAGCTCAGATGTCTCATGCAAGAGACTCAGTCCCAAAAACTCTAACTCACTATCCTCCATTCAACCAAACAGTGATATACATTTTCTAACATAAAGAGCCACGTATGGTGTCATATTTATAGTTACTTAAAAACTATTGGTATAGGAAAACTCTACTAAAGCCAAGTTCATTTCCCATGACCAACTAAATTCATGCACGCATTCCCGCATCATATCATCAAGCACATGTATAGTAAAATCGGTCATCCTATATATGTATAGGGGAAACAATACTCAATAATACCAGTGTTACATGCACTTTATATAAGCCTTTACAGAAGCATAATGTTAATCATGAATCATGATCTAAAACAATATTCAGTGTCCCTCTATATAGATACACTATCTCTTGACTATACAATTCTCAAAACAGTTCTATTATAAAGGTTTCTATTATAGGTATGAAATGTCCTACCTTATTCAGTTGAGAAACAAATATCTAAGGAGCATAATGTTTCCTATGAGTCTTTGAATTACCCACCACAATGTATTGGGTCATGTTGTCCCAATTCATTTATGGAATATGCAATTATTTTAGTAAACCTCCAGGTCGTTGATGCTCTTTCTTCACAAGCTAACAAGTGAATCATCTTGTCACAAACCTTGTTATCTCCTTTTTCATGCATGACCACCTAAATTTTCATCATAGGACATGGTACATTTTGGTTACACATGGACAAACCACTCATTTTTAGGCATGAAATTATAGCGTTATCTCCTCTCACATGATCATAGTTAAAAAACAAAATTCCTCACATAGATGATATCATAGTCATCTATCAACCAGTCAGAATATGTCTCCCCACCATCAAAACATTATGTCAAGTCTAATCACTCTAAATCCTCAAACATTATATCCTAAATCCATCTCAAAAGTGATCACTCCACTGAAATAGAAACCATATTCAACTTCTCTAGACTCTCCTGAACCATAAAATACATTTCATCCAGCAAGGTCGACATTTTCCACTCATCACCTGACTACTGAACCATTTGATTCTGGGTCTTCTTGCTCACGGTATCATCCACACTATTTCCTTTCCCAGGCATATATTCTAGTTAATAAAATAATGACTACATATACTCAAAATATATCTTCTATCGATGATTCAAATCACGCTGTAAAAATATATAATTAAAACTCTTCTGATAGATAAAAACTTTAAATGTTTTTTCCAAAATCATTTTTCTCCAAAAAATAAGAGCCTAGACTAATAATTCTAAATTGAGTTCATGGGTAGGGAAATTCTATTCATGAGGCCTCAATATTTGAGACACTTATGCCACAACATGATCATCCGACATTATCATAGTTCCATGTCTTTTAAGAAAAGTGTCACAAGAAGTAGTATAATCTTCACTTGACGCGGGTAGGATCAAAAATGGTATCGATGATAAGCACTTATTCAACACTTGAAATTAATCTCAATCAATCCTCTTACCATTAAAACATTACTTTCATTATGTTCAATATTTATTATAGAACTATCATATGAGAAATGTCTTGGTTGAATCTCCTATTATATCCAACTAATCCCAAAAATCATTGAATATCAAAATCATTCTTGGGATTCTCCCCATAAAACACTACATAACCATTTCTAAGTCCACTGACACACATTCCTCAAAGATGGAATTCCCCAACATGTTTACCTGGTCAATAAAAAAGTAACACATATGTATATTGGAGTATATA
This sequence comes from Viscum album, assembly GCA_963277665.1. NCBI lineage: Eukaryota > Viridiplantae > Streptophyta > Magnoliopsida > Santalales > Viscaceae > Viscum > Viscum album. The sequence continues at coordinate 1,648,840,276 of OY728145.1, forward strand.
AAATGATCTCTCACAGTACTCAGGGCGATATCAACCAAAATGAAATTACAGAAGACTCATAAATGTGTCACCTTCTTCTGAAATAATACCTCGGTATATTAGAAGCGTTAAATCTCAACAGATGGTACCCTAATCTCAAATAAATCATTGAGAACACACAATCTCACATCATTTTGGTCAATCATATCATCGATACATGGAAAATGATATTGGTTCTTCACATTCATTTGTTTTCAACTTTCAGTAATTGACACATAAGCATAAAATCCCGTTAGACTTCATTGCAAAAAAAAGTAATCCCTAAGGAGATGTACATGGGTGGATAAATCAATTATACTCAATTTCCTTCAACTATGTTTTAAAAACATGAATATAAATCAGCACAATTCTATATAGTGGAATAGATACTAGATCATCCCTTAGCATGAGATCAATAGTGAATTCCAAATCCCTCTCAAGTGCTTACCCTAAGAAGTATTCAGGAAAGACATCCTGAAATAGTTCCACTACTAGTGGAAGGACATAATTCCTAACACCCTCATCATCAAACAATAGACTAGAAACTAGGGCCATGAGGTCTCCTAGTATCTGAGTAATTGGACATACTCAGCTTTCATGGATATACCACTCTCCACAATGAATATATTTCTCACCCGTACTAGATTTAAATGTAACCCACCTATAGTAATAGTAGATGTTGGATTAGTATGATACTAACTAATCAATAATCATAATTAGGTCTAAGCCCATAATATCAAGAACTTAGAGATCCCATTAGAAATATTATTCAATGATCACTAGTTTATTTCACTTTCAAAGATAGATATCTCTAGACTATACTCTTAGCAATGTGTATAAAGTCATTTTCCCACTCACAAAATCCACTAACTAGATCAAACTGTTAACATGTTTTTTTGATATAAAGGAATGAGAGGAATTAATACCAAAAAAGGAACTAGATAAAGTAAAATCTACTCAAATAGTACCTCACACTATCAATGGTATATCCTAACTATCCACAAGCATAGGCTATACATCATGTAACTATGCTACCACTCTTCCCTGTGATGATATATGAAACCTCAGAGTAGAACCACTCAACAGAAGTGATATCTTTTTCCTAGAATAACCACATTCTCTAAATCTACCACATCAACCAGAAAAACTCCAAATACTAGCCTGTTTTAGTGTAGAACATCATCTTCCCACACCATGACTCTTCCCAACTACTCTGTTAGTACCATTCTATCACAGGGACCTACAAAATTTCTTTAGATGTCCCAAATTTTATTAATACGGAAACTCTCCTAGTGTTTAGGAACAGTGTCAATGATAGTGCCCCGACCTACCACACTGATGAATGATCTCCCTAGTAAGGTCATGTCCAACCAAACCTCATGTCGGTGCATTCTAATTTCTATATACTTGGATGTAGATGACATAACGGCACATCATGGTCTCAAATGTTGCACCTAATGATCATATAGTAACAAACAGATATCTAGTTAATGAATACTCTCTCCAGATACCTTCATCAATGAGACCCTAATCCCCCACTTTTGTAAACATGTTTAGCATAATGATATTCACCTAGGACTTAATCTCACTATCACGAACCAAATCTTGTCGCCATCAAAACCAGCACCAAACCTGACATGTGATATTTGTTGAATAACAATCCCTATCCCCACGGGTTGGAAAAGGTGCCTAAGTATCATATATTTTGGTTTAGGAATGATTTAACCAAGTATGGATTCATAAAATATAAAAACAAATTGATAAACCAAATAAGGAAATTCGAGCCAAAAAAAGATATAAAAAAATCCAGAACTGAATACATTGTTTTAGACATATAACAATATTTCCAAAGACACATAATAGTAGTAGAAAAATATCCCCAAGTACACCACAAAAAATGGGGTCATCGCCCCCAAGTTGTCTTCATAACATTGCACCATTGAAGGGAACTAATAACCTGAACCGCCATCCCCCAGGGCGTTGCCTTCACCTGTGTCAACCCTGAAAAAGACTACATACACACAAGGGGTGTATGTTGGGTGTGAGAATAATCCCAATAGGATAACAACAAGAGATTCCATAGTGTAATCAATCATATATTAAAATTATTATAGTTTTGATAATCACAAATTGGTGGAAATAATTTCTAAAGAATGAAACTTTTAAATGTTATAATTTTCAAAGGGAATTTTCCATGAGTGAGTATTTTTAAATAAAACATGTATGAGATTGTATTTTCCATCCAAAACCGCCATATTTCAAATATAAATACAAAAGAGTCAATGAGAACTAATATCTGGAACACCCCAAGTTACTAGTTAGTATCGGGCCCCATGTACCTCATACCTCGTTCTAAAGTAACTATAGAAAAATATGTTCTCTTGAATGAAGAACTAGTATAGAACATACCCCTAATCCGGTGGTCCCTAATAATCATCAATATAGTATAGTTAGTGCTTTCATTATCCACTTTTCTCAGTAAAACAGGGATAAAACCGTTCTAGTTCACTAGAATTCTAGTACATATCTGCCCTCCTAGACACCTGGGCTTTCCCTATTGTGATAAAACCATTTTCACATGTTTAAAAAATCAATAACAACATAAAAAAATTAGTTATAGTCATAACCAACTCAAAACAGTATCTAAACATGATTTTCACCACTTACAGAACTCATTTTTCATTCAAATAAATTCACAATATTTAAAAATTTTATGCTCACAAAATCCCTTAAAATACCACTTTAAATCTATGTGCATACCCATATTCACCATAATATAAATTTCAGCACCAAAACATTTTTATAAATCCTTCACATGAGTTATCTAACAAGCCTAATTGGCATAACATAGAATAGACATCATAAACAACCAATTTAACACAAAATTGATACCTAATAATCATTTTCCTAACCAACATCAACAAAACCAAATTTCACCATAAGGATAATGATGGAACACGGTTATAATATAGAAATTAAGAAAATATAACTCATCTAGAATTTGTTACACATGGAATCACCTACCAAAAGTTTCAAAAGACTTGAATCATTTTGTGAAAGTTCAACGACACCATCTCCTCACCACAAAGAACATAGATCAATAATAAAACCACAATAATAGACCAAGAAATCTAGGATGAAACACTAGGTTTAAAACCCTTCTTTCTAGACATTAGTAAATTCAAGAATAAATGGAATAAAATCTTAGAAAATGGATGAATCGATATTAAAATGGGAGGAAGAAGATACGAGACCCACTTTATTGAGGGATCTTCAAACAATACCCCAAATACACTAGTATCTGAATTTCTAAACAACCCAAAATAATATTGTGGTTCAAATAAGGCTTATAAGGTCATGTGAGAACATAAATGTGATAAAAGACTAAAAATTTAAGGAGTTATAAATGAAAAAGTTACCTCTTCAAATATGGATGATTTGAAAAAGTATAAGAAGTTATTACCTAATTCAAGAAGCATATAATCTCCAAAGAGATTGGAAAAGAATGTGGGAATGACTAGGGTCAGTTGGCTTAGGTTAGAGTTGGAAACACAAAAACAATAATAAAAATTTAATACAATATTAAATAAACAATTTTTTTAAAAGTGGAAATGGGCTTAGGGACTGGTCTAATTCAATAAATGAAAATCCAAATCTACCAGGATTATGGATTCTAAAAAGTGTCCAAATTAATATTGTGTTGTTAATATGTCATGGAAGGCCATTTGTAAGGTGTAATGGGTGAAAAATGTAGAATAAACGAATGAGTTGTATATTGAACAAACTTCGTTTTTAAATATAAAAATAGGCTCACTATTTGGCCCCAATCATGGAAACACACCCTTTCCTTCAAGAATGCCTTAGTAACCACAACAAAAAAATGAATTGAAATTAAATTTAATGGATATATAATCTGTGTCAGGAATGTGAAAACTATCCCAAACATTAAGGACATTCCGCCCTGGAATGTCAACCTGAAGCTTGATTAGAAAACAATAATAGGAACTCCTTCTCAACCCATAACGTCCACTCCCAATTCTCATGTTTATATTCTCATTATGACATAGAACCCTTACTAGTGGATTAGTCTTTTCCCAAAGTACATTTTTTTGGAAGTCCACTATTTCCACCTGCCTCTCAAAAATTGATAAATTAGAATCTATATCTAACAGCCCCAATTTTGTACATTGGATGGATCTGGGTTGTATTTATTTAACTGGGAGACATGGTAGACGTCCTGGATGGATATCAACAGATAGGGTATGGCGAACATGTATTCCACCTTCCCAATACACTCAGTGATCTCAAAAGGTATGGCATACCATGGTTTCTTCTTCCCTTGTTTTCCAAGTTGATGATGCCCAAGACAAATTTCAACTATCAAAAATACCATGATACACATAGAAAAATCTAGGTCTTGAAGCCTTTGTTCAGCATATTATTTATGGAGAATCTGAGCTGTCAATAAGCATTGTCTGATAAACTTGTCCATCTCAAACATCTCCTGCACTCGACTCGGCCCCAATAGTGAGGTCTCACATAATTCCACCCAGCACTGGGGGACCGACAAGGCCGACCATAGAGTACCTCAAATATAGCCATTAAAATCGATGATATGTATGTATTTTTATATGAAAAATGCACCAATCCCAAAGGCATATCCCATGAACCTCCAAAGTTGAGAACAAATGCTTGGAGCATGTCCTTCAAAATCTGATTCACCCGCTCTATATGACTATCCATTTGAAGATGGTATGTTGTGAAAATCATTATATCATACCCAAGGCCTTATGAAGTCTATCCCAAAAATGAGAAGTAAAATGGGGTCTCCTTTTAAGAAAAATGCTGACAACACACCATGGAGACATACCACCTTATGAAGATACAAATGGCCCACCTCATCCACTCTAGTTGTATCTCTGATTGGATTGATGTAGGATGATTTGGTCTGATTATCAACCACCACATAAATGGAATTCTTACTCCGAGGTATACTAGACAATCCAACAATGATTTCCATGGTGACCTCGTCTCAATTATATGTAGGAATGGGTAACAACATGAGAAAACTAGAGGGTCTTTATGCTATGATTTCACATGATAGCATATATAGCATCATGACACAATGTATGCGATGTCTCATCTCATACCAGGCCATCAGAATAGCTGAAAGACATTATAATACATCTTGGTGGAACCCAGATGGACATCTTTCTAAGACTGGTGGTTATCCTGCATCACTAACTTTTTTAGAGATAACAACATTACTGAATGTCTGATGAAGCATAGGATTCCCTCGAGAGTCAATGAACAATCATAAGATGACTCCCAACCATGAAAAAACTACTTCAAGCACCGACGAAGCTCATCAGCATGTTGTTCCCACTAAATTAGCTCCACCACAGAAGGAGTAAACTAAAATTTGGCCAAGAATGCACCCCCATTTTTCTATATAGTCTTTACATGCATCTGTGAAAAGAGTGCCATCAGAGTCCACTCATCACTAAAATTCCTCAAATCATGCATCCAAACTTTTATGCATATGGTGTCGGCCCCCACGTTACCCTTTCCTGCGGTATAGACAATTTCAAAGTCAAACCCCTCCATATACTCGATCTAATGACCCAACATCATGTTGAGGTCCTTCTGCGAGAAGATAGAGGCCGAGTTTTTTTCAGAGTAGTTCACAGATTTCTCCCCCAAGAGGTATTGAAACCAAGTATTCAAATAATGCATCATAGATGCTAATTGCATGTTGTGGGTCATGTATTTTATTAATTTACTTTTAGTTGGAGAGATCCAGATGCCCCCACATTATCACCCTTTATAGGAATGAAACTAAGACCTATACCGAAAGCATCCCAATACACAACATAACCCTTTCTAGCAATAGGAAAAATAAGAACAAGGGTGATAGTCACCTGCCTATTCATCTCCTCGAACGATTCCTGACATTCTAGGCCCCATACAAACTTCATCCCTTTCCAGGTGTGTGTGGTCATCTGTGAATCATGCTAAGAGAAATCCCAAACAAACCGAATGTAATAACTATCCAGGCAAAGAAAACTTATTTTCTCAAACAATTTCTTCATATGATCCCACGACATAACCACACCGATCTTCTAGGGGTCCATTAAAACCCCATCTCTAAGATCACTTACCTGAGAAAATTAACATCCCTGATCCAGAACGTGCATTTGATAATCTTTTCATAAAGATGATGCTCTCACAAATTGCCTAGAATGATCTGTATGTGATGCTCCAGTTCCACTTCAGATCCCGAATAAACTAGGATGTTATCCACAAATATGAAAAACAAATAATCTGGATATTTATAGAACACCATGTTCAGGACTGCCATAAAAACCGCTAGAGCATTAGTCAATTGAAAACGATGACCAAGTATTCAAAGTGTTTGTACCTTCAATGGAAGGTTGTCTTTGGGATATCCGCATCTTTCACCCTAAGTTAATGACAACCCCAAAACAATTATATTTAAGAAAACCTCTTTTCTAGCATTAAATGATATGAAAAAATTATATATTTTGTGAAAAAGATATTTGTTATTGATATTTACCTTATTCATCTCCAGTAGTCAATGTACAATCGGAGAGATCTGACATCCTTTTTCCAAAACAATACTGAAGCTTCCCAAAGTGAGATACTCGATCTAATGAAAAATTTGGATTATAAGTATTCCAGATATATCATTAATTCCCTCATCTCTATGGGTTCCATGTGATATGAAGGTAGAGATATTTGATATGTTCCCGATACCAGATCAGTTATCAACTCTACATCCCACTCTAAGGGAAAACTAAATAAATCATCTAGAAATACCTATGGAATATTTTCAACAACATAAGGTAGTCCTCAAATAGAAGCATGACTATCGTCCTCTATCATAGGAAACAATAACTACAAGAAATTATCTCTCAACTCCAGGGGTGGAGGTCCCTGACGACAAGACCGTGGATCCCATTCCCAATGAAAAAGCAGACAACTCCCATCAGGTGTTGTGAAAGTGACACACCACCTATAGAAATCAATGTAAACCTAGAAGTATACTAGACAATCCATTCCAAGTGTTATATAAAATAGATCCATATCTAAGACCAAGATGTCTCACCTCATCTTAACCCCTGACATGGAAAGCACACAAGGCGGGCAACTGAGACCCTGCTCCTTCTTCTTTCCCAGTGGCGTCACCAACTCCATAAAAAAAACATCAAATATGTTTGAAATTTTTTTGTGCTCACATAATTATATGAAATGAATGAAAAGAATGAAATAGTATCAAAAAAGTGTTGTATTTATAGAATATTTAATTAAAATGTTTCATCGAACTGTCGACGGTCCCACATCTTTTCATGTTGGTTCTTGATCAACCGCATGGAGATGTATGGTCCCTAAATGAGGATGACTGATAGTCAATGGGGGTTCCCTAAACTAGATATTCTGAAAATATGACCCATCCTTACCACCATGTCAACCAGATCGAGATCCCTCATACTTGATCGCTCAGACTGAGCTGGTACTCTTCTAGAAGCCATTGATCCTTCACCACTCTAATGAGGACGTGCCACCCAGAAAAAGAACTGATAGTGAACCATACCTCCACATTGATAAAAGGGATTCAAAATAAATGAGAATTCGGGTCGTATGTGCCTCAGCCTCCCACACTGGTGGCACATGAAAAATCTCACATCAGAATTCTTAGATGAAAATTTCTTGGTAGTGTGTCCTAAACTTCCACATCACATCCTCCCCTGGTACTCTTGCATCCTTTACTCCTCTGAAGAGATTACAATTCCCACTACTGATACTTTCACCGACAAACCAGTCATCCCTTTTCAGTCATTCACCACTATACAAGCCCGGTTAACCACCACAACATAGATCCTCATATTAAACAAGAAATCATGGGAGTATATCTCTGGTCGTAAGAATTTCTCAAATCTCTCGAACTTCACTTTTCATTAGAGATGATTTCAAAAGAATATGATACAAGTTCAATGAAACATTTGGAATCCTCCATCATATAATGATCCCCCTGGACAAGATCCATGAACTCTCAGGATCTAGCATATGCCAAGACATTAAGGTAGTACTGTTCATTGATGAAAACTTTGAAATCTCCCCAATGCATCTGTTTAATCATCCCAGATTGGAGTACCAATTCCCACCACCAAAGGCTGAGACACTCCAATAGAAAAGAGTAACAATTCACCATGACATCCTCAGGTTTGTCCAAAAAAATGGACATTCACTCAATCTTTTCAAGCTATTCCATTACTTCATAAGGTTTTATTCTACCTCATAAAAAAGGAGGATTGTTTTTAGAACTCCTGGTCTTTTGATTTTTTAATACCGGTCTCATATTATCTAATAGGAGATGGAATAGGAGTTGTTCCATGCCCAAGAGCCTAGATAGCCTTAACCAAACCCTCTACGAGTGTATCATCAAGAGGCGTGGGAGAACTCTCTCTGGATTCCCCCTATGGGTGTGTGGGACCTTTCCAGGGAGACATGTTTCTACAAAAGACAAAACTCAAAAGAAGAAATATCAGTACAAAAATTATGAAAAAATCATCAATATCATCAAATATAAATAATCCAAATACAATACAATGATAAAATAATCAACTACCCCTACCCTCACCTAATTCCCAGATGTAGTCTACAGTCCACATTTCTCACCTAGAAGTGAAGTCAAACAATCAATTCCAATGTCCCATGGTGACTTTAGGTATTCCAAGAGAAGTGCGGCCCAAGCACCCTACTGATGTCCAAAACACTAAGTCCCAACAGTACTACCTGGATGTGAATTCAAACAAACAATTTATTTTTTATGGACACATAAAACATCAAAACTAAACGATAAACTGAATATGAAAATTCATGCCAAACATGACTTAAAGATTTCCAGAACAGAATAAATAATATTAAAAATATAACATAATGTTAAAAAAATACATAAATGTAGCTTCAAAACATCACCAAGGACTCTACATGAGAACGTTTCATCACCCCAAAGCCATCTCCAAAATGCCGCACCATGGAAGCTAACTAACTACTCAAACCGCCAACCCCCAAGCCCCAGCCTTTACCTATGTAAAACATGATCAATTATACTTATGTCCAAGGGTTGTAAGTTGGGTTTGAGCCAAATACCAATTATATTATACCAATATATTCAATATAATAATCAATACATGGGAAAAATATTTCTATTTTAGATAAACACGAAGTGGTGGAAATAATTTCAAAATAATGAATCATTTAAATGTAAATATTTTTTTAATGATCCTATCCACGAGTGAGAACATTTAAATGAAACATGTAAGATACTATATTTTCACAAAAACCACCATATTCCAAAGATAATTTCAATACAGTCAATGAGGTCTAATCCTGGGAATACCCCTTGGAACTTGTAAGTCTCAGTCCTCATGTACCTCATGCCTCGGTGTAATGTAGCCATAGAAAAATTTGTTCTCATGTACATGACTATAGAAGGGAAAATACCCATAATCTAGTGGCCCCAAATCATAAAAAATATAGTTTTTTATTGTTTCCATTATCAATTTTTCTTAGGGAAATAGGGACAACACCTCTCCGGATCACTAGTGTACTAGAACATATGTTCCCTCCCCGATACCCAGGCTTCCCCCCTTATGCTCAAACCATTTTAAAATGTTACTAAAATCTATTAGCACATAAAAACATCCAGTATAGTCATAAAAAAACTCAAAACATTAGCTACACATGCTTTTCACCACTTACATCACTCTATAAAAACATTAGGATTTCAACAAAACAACTTCACAAAATTTATCAATGTTTTTCACACAAAATACTTTAAAAACCCCACTAGGAACGCTATGTTCATAACCATATTTACCGAAACCAAATTTTCAGAACTAAAATATTTTTATAAATCCATTACATGAGTTATAAAACAACCCGAATTGGTTTAACATAGACAATACATGTAAAACACCAAATTTATCACAAAATTTACATTTGAAAATCCTTTACATAACCAACATCTCCAAAACCATATTTTTGGAACAAGGATAATGAAGGGGAAGTTTTATAAAAATCAAAATTAAAAAATCTAACACATTGATCATTACTTACACATGGAATCACCTACCACAAGTATCAAAAGCCTTGAATCACTGTTGGAAATGTCAACCGCACTGCTGCCGCACCACAAGGGTCACAGATAAAGCCTAAAAGCACAATCATATATCAAGAAATATTGTATCAAACCCTAGGATTGAATCCATACATCATATACATTAAGAAATTCAAGAATAAATGTAATAAACCGTACAAAAATGAATGAATCCCTAAGTAAATGTGAGGAAGAAGGGTGGATATACACTTACTTGAGGTCTGAATAAAGCTGATATGGTCAAGTGATAAATGTAATAAGGGAAAATGTTAAAAATTGAAGGAGTTAGGAAATAACAACTTAACTTTTTCAAATCTAGATGATTTGATAAATTCTATGAAGTCTTTACCTAATTCACGATTCATATGAGCTACAAAGAGGGGGGAAGAGAATGGCAGTGCCAATAGTTAGTGGGCTTGATTGAATGATGAAATCACCACAAAATCAGAAAAAATTAATAAGATATTAAATAATAAATTTTCATTAAAAAAAGGAAATGGGCTTACTGGCTGGTCCAATTCCTAAAAGAAAAACCCTAAATCCACCATGATTATGGATTCGTAAAGGATCCAAATTGATATGGTGATTTTAATAAGTTATCAGAGGCCATTTTGGAAGTGGAATGGGATCACAATTTTCTAGAAAATAAATAATTATAAAATAACCAATATTGATATTTATTTATGGAAATGGGCTCACAGTTTGGCCCAAAAAATGAAAAATCAACTTTTCCTCTAAAAGGGCATGGGAAACCCCCATAAAAAGCACAAATATAAATTAAATGAAATTTAAATATAAATTTTTTGTGGATTTGACACTCACACATACATCAATTACTGACATGTTCCCCTAGGTCTTATGCACGAACATAGTAGCTTTCTCTTGTCTTAACATCATTAGATAAAAGTGATCCAATAACCTCTGCATGAAATCCCTCTAGAACATGCCGTATGTTTTTTTCTGTTTACACCTGAATGTTTCAATGGTTCTTTGCTTATCCCAAGAGAATATAAGAGGAAAACGTAGCCCTTGTCTCAGTTGGAGTCTACAAATGGCCAATTATTTTTTCTATAAACTATACCTCGAATTCATCTCCCTCAGTTCTACCTTCCCAAGTAAAGGTCATATAGAGCTGCCCTAAAAATCCCCTATCAACTCAAATATTATTTTCACAACCTGCCTGGTTCTCCTTCCATGAATTTGATGAAGTGATAAATTTCCCTTGAAAATTCCCCCTATTATCTTCAGTTGTCCAGATCAGTGCCTCGTGTGCCAAAACTAGAAAAACATTCCTAGAAATGCCCCCTTGTCATCCCCTCAACAATCTTCATGTAGGAACACTCTCTAAAAATACAAACACAAATATTATGTCTCATATCACGACCTTATAAAATTTAAATAAGAGGAAAGAACAATCACATTAATTCTTTTTCCACCACATCACCACACTAGTAAAACTAAGGCGCTATCACTAACCTTTACCATCCCACTCCATGTTTTTGGTTAACAAGGAAAACACACTATCATTATCAAGATTCTCATTAAGGTGTGAATATAATATCATTTATCATCATTTTTACAACATTTTTTCAATTCCATTTAGGCACAATTTTTCATTATAATCTCACAATAGGGATAATAGTTTAACTTCTACCACTTACCCATGACAAGTTTTTTCCTACGTGCCTAAAATGATACATGTTAGTATAACCCTAAGAACCTAGAATAACGGATTAAGGCTCAAATCTCGTTCCATTATTGTCCACACATCAATACTAAAATTCTCAGAAATGATAATGACGTCACACTATATGTTTTTCACTAAAGGGAAAGAATCATTCAACTATACAAATAATTAGTAATAATAACAACCCCACCTTGAGTACTTGGGTTTTCTCCCATACAAGGGGTTGTAGCATCCATTCATAATCTCATTACCATGCCCTTACTCTTCCAAATCTCTTGTATATCATTACAAAAATAGTAAGACAAAATAAGAAGAAAGAAAACTAGGAATTTCATACCACTGTGTAACATCCTGACCCGGGTCCCACGTAATTGTGCCACAAGCCAGTTCGCCACATGACCTCAAGTGTGCCTCCCCTTCCCATATGATTGAGGATGTCGACTAGCATTAATGGTTTGGTAAGTCACCTATGGAGATTATACCATATTTTTTCACAATAAAAAACTAGTTTAAGTAAATAACAATAATTATAATCTTATATAACTAGAAGAATACTAATGTTACAAGTTTTCCAAATGAGAAATACAGTACTCAACTGAAAGGGAAAAAATGATCTGCCTATATAATTGTGAAGTGTAATGTATAAAATTGAAAATAAAGACACTTAAACTCCCCAATTGGGTTTTGAATCATGTCTAGTTACCTCTTACAAGCTCTATCCCCATTCAACAACCTACCCCAGGACCCTTTCCCTTATCCAATCCTGCACCAATACAATTTTTTTAGGTACCAATCAGGCAGCCCGAATAGGGTGTGACTATAACTATATAGTCCACCACCAATGGTGTCTAAATCAATTCTAGTCAAAACACAGTGCATGTCATTCTATATAGAAATATTTACAATAAAATAATAAATAGTTTATCACATTTTCATTATTTTCTAATCTAACTACATTAACTATAAGGTTCCCAAGGATACCTGTACCTCAATACAAACTTCATCTCGTACCATAGACCAAAGTGTTCCCAATGTAATATAATATCATAACACCTTCTTTTTGATGAAGAACAAAGTATTCATGGTTATATGATATCTCAATACCATATTCAACTCGTGTCAGAGTTTGAATATTCCCATATAAGGCCATCACTCGATGTGACAATATTTCTATTATTTAATTCCATATATATAAGTACCAATGCCATGTTACCAATATCACAAACATAATAATGATGATATTGTCACATTGATTACCCATAAATAGAATGACTAGGATCCCATTATCATTACTCATAAGTATAATAATCATGTTACAATGTATACATCACATTAGAATGACCATGTTCCCATTCTCTTATTCATCAGCATGATGACCATCTTAGCATTTATATTTATCAATTATAATGAATGTGTTCAAATTCATAAACACATAATTAATATATCAATTAAAAATCATCATCAATTAACTTACTAATTCAACAATTAGATAGATACATCAATTCCATTTTTTTACTCCACAATTAACTATGTTCATAAAGAATCGATTAATTAATTGATTATTTAATTAATCAATACCGCAACTCATATTATATAATTAATTTTTCCAAAATTAATAATATCATTCAAATATAAATATTCCATAATTGATCCCACAATTAATTTTCTAGATCATGTTATCAACGACACATAATTAATCTACAATTAATGATCACAACATAGTAATTCTATAATGTCATAATTAATTCTCATATTAATTTTTTTGACTGAAACCCCCAATTATTATAATAAATTCCCCCAATTAATTATCAATTAGGGAATCCCCTTAGTCTCAATTTTAATTCCCAATTAATAACTTATTTCGACAAAGAATCGTTAAATCAATTGGTCAATCTGATTAACCAAAATCAAGAAATAAAATTTCAAATGGATGCTAGAAAATCTACAAATTTCCATATACGTATCCAATCCAAGGAAATGGGAATTAAATTTTTATCACCTAGTTAGGTTTATTGATGAATACTTTTAAAAATAATTCCTCAAATCTAAGCATCAAAATGTTGTTGATATGAATTCTGGATCTAAATACTTAACCCAAAATAAATATCAAAGACTATGGGATCACATAAATACAGATCTGGATCTCAAATCCATGATATTAATCTTACCATATAGATTTTTATACTTGGAAACCAAGGATATATTTTATGGAAATATCATGTAATGTTAGAATAATGAAATATAGAAGCATATGGATGAAATACACATATTGGGAAAGCGTATATCTTCAATCCAAGCTTTCGAACTTGTTAAACAGTGTTTATAAGACCTTATAATCATTTTAGGTTGATGGGAGAACCTTACAATACCCTTATGAAAGTAAAATTAAGAGTTAGGACCACATATGATGTGAAATAAGCAATTAGAAGTTGAAAATGAGTGAGATACACAATTACAGGATCTCCCTATTGGCCCCCACATAGTTTTGTCGCATGGCTGGACAAACCATACACTAACTATGAGTTATCCACAGCTTCAAGGGGGTACATCCCTCATCCACCTCACAGGGAATATTAAACTAATCTTTAACCTTGTTAAATCTACTACCTCAAAGACCGTATATTTCCTAGTTTCCCTTTGGAAAGTGCACAGTTTGTATAAACAATGCACCACCCTTGAATAACATCATTTCTCCAATATTCTATTAGATATCATCCAAACACACCAAAATATATAACTCCAATAAAATTTAATTTATTAAAAATAGAAATTACATAAAATAAAATAGGAGATAAATCTCAAATGTCGGGATCTTACCAAAGAAGTGATATTTTTGTAAGAAAATCCTATGTTATTGACTTTATAGAGTACCTTGGTAATTTCAGGGAACATATGGTGATATTTTTCATGAAAATAATATAAATGAATTTTCAAATAAATTTGAGTACTAAAAAATTGATATTATTAGAGAATAAAAATATCTATATAATAGTTAAAAATCATAAAAAATTATTAATTTCCATAATTATACATAATATTACATATATCTGACATTACTTAATCATTAAAGATAAAAAACAATAAAATCATTCACATATGTAGTAAAATTTACCAAAATATTAGTGCTGCACAACAACTAAATGAGTATGAACATGTAATTTCATAATGAAAATTTAACATGAAAAGAAGATTAATGATATAAAAAAATTATAAATGATAAATTTAGATTTATCAAGATTTTTATTAGAAATTTTGGGGACAAAAATATATAAAAAGACATCACTTACGATGAGAGCCAGAATCTACTAATAAAGGACTTCATGTAAATGAGTGATTTAGGGATTGTTTTTACGACCAAAATCATAATAAAATCCAGGATTCATTCAAATGGAAAAATATATTGATATTTATAGTGTGTATTTCAAATGTTTTGGTAGATTTTAAGAGGATGGGGGTTTATTGTTTTCATAATTGATAAGATTGAATCTTTTTAAAATTATTTCCCTTTAAAATAAATGGTGATTAATTCTCCAAAAAAGAGACATAAAATTGAAAATTGAAATATTTTTTATAAGGGAGGATTTTAATAAACACATTAAATAAATTTTTAATAAATCTTTGTTCTATTGGTGTATTATACCTAGGATTCATGTTATTTTTACACCATTTGAAATTTATTAGGGAGACCAATGTTTAATATGATAACTTTTCTTTATAAATAAAACAAAAAAAAGTATTACCAAATATTAATATTATGATTCTGAATATGAATTTCAATTCACTAGATTTAGTAAATTGTGTTGGTGAAATGAAGTTAATTAAAATGTGCTTCAAGAAACAAATGTCAATAAAAGACTATTTTTTATGAATATAAATGAGATTACTGAAAAATCAGTTTTGGTGTAGATTCATTGGATATTGATTGGTTTATAATTACACACATAATAATATTTATACATTCAATGAATGAAAAAACCAAATTGAAACATTTTAAAACTTAATTAATTTTAATTGAAAAAATAGTTTTTTATTGTAATAAAACAACACTTAGCTTCCATTATTCCATAAATATGTTTCTAAATAAGAATTTTTATTTTCAAATATATTAATAAATTATTTTAAAAACATTTCGTCAGTAATATGATTTTATAAATTTTATGCCATTCTTATATCCAGATGATTTCATAAATGTTGTAATAATTGTAAAAAATAATATATTCTATATTCACCAATAAATCATTTATTTTAGAAAAACATTAAACAAAATTATCCCAAATTTTTTTTAAACATGATAAATAAAAAATTGAAGTTAATTTTATCCGATGGGAATTATAACTTTATTAATTTTTATATAAATAAACCATATAAAATAAATAATATTTTTAAAGAAAACTTTTTTATAAACATAAAAAATTAAATTAAAATTACTAATAATTAATTAATTATTTCAAGTATTCTATTAACTCATAAAAAATAGAATTTTATAAGTAAATTAATTTGATATCATTCATAAAAACTATTTGAAATACATATTATCAAAAAATAACAAATAAAACTAAACATACTTATCATGAGATATAACTATATTATGCAAAAAAATAATTTTTTTCATCATCTTAATTTGTACTTAGAAATTACCCCCTAAACTATCTGTAATATTTAAGTGTTAGATTTCTATTACTGGAATACATGGGTAGTCTTTCATCTTCAATTAATCTCATCATTATTTCCATAAGTACAAACTTCTTTGGAATTCTAGTTATCTCAAACAATTCACGATAAATTTTATCTTGGGATTAGTATAGGGAAACCCCTGGTGACATCACCTCCTTTAACATTACAAAAAAACAGCTCCATAAATGGAGAACTACTAATTCTTGATGCCATTTTCATTAATTTTAAAATACAGTACATTCAATTTATATAATTTAAATCAAATTATATATTATAATATTGAAATTTAATAATATTAATATATTTTGTAATGAATTTCTTTGGTGTGACATATGAAAATAAATATTAAACTATGTAAAAAATTATATTAAAATCGTATTTTATTCAACTATACCCTCTAAATAAATTGAATACTCAAAATATTTACTATCTATAATAGGTTGGAGAATATTTAATGAGTACCTTTTAAATTTGGTTCAACCAATATTCCATTCCCAATTTCAATGACTGATGATCCATGGAAGATGTAGTCAGGTCTTGGTGTCATAAAAATTCCACCAAACAATTCCATGTTCCT
This sequence comes from Viscum album, assembly GCA_963277665.1. NCBI lineage: Eukaryota > Viridiplantae > Streptophyta > Magnoliopsida > Santalales > Viscaceae > Viscum > Viscum album. The sequence goes on from OY728145.1 coordinate 1,648,857,415, forward strand.
CATATTAATATATCCATGTATAATTTTTATACAATAATATAAATAATTTTTACCTAAATCAAAATCTTTAAATGATATTCTATTTTAAATATATATAACAAAATATATATTTTATTAAAATCATTTTGAACACTCTTTTCAAAAAAACATCGGAAGAAATATGAATTGAGTTTATTAATAGAAGTTGTAATATATGATATTAAATAAAATAATACAATAAAATAAATAAAAATGATGATCAATAGTGTTTTATTTAATAATTTTATGACATGTATCTTTTTTAGTTTATCTTATTTGGAAGTTTGTGCTACACAGAACACCGAACTTTAGAAATGATTTAATATAATTACCAAATTTTGATAGTTGTCACCTAGCCATTGTAATGGTAGAAATTAATGTGAGTAATTAAATTATGAATTATTATTTAAACACATTAATAAAGGTAATTCATTGGTTACCAGTTAGTTATATATAATAATAATAACCAATAGAATATAAAGGATGTGTTTTCTAAAAAAACCTATTCTTTTGACCATAATGGGTTTATATAATAATAAATTTAAATTATCAATATTAGGAAATGATATTAATGAAATTTATAAATTACATATTAAATCAATTTTTTGTATATTAAACCAATAAATATAATAGGATTAAGATAATAATGTATAAAATTATAAGCAAAAAACTATATATTTTATAAAAGGAAATTTTATTGCCTTTTAAAGGCAAACATGTTTTAATAAATAACTGTTCAAAAAAATTTAAAACCTATTTTACAAAATAAACTAAATTAAAAAAAATTATTTTAAATTATCTGAGGGTCAAATTTTAGTATTTTTTATATAGTATTTATTTTATGTTGAATAGTAAAAAATATTAATGTTTATAAATTAGTCAATTCAATATTATTAAATCATATTTATGATTTTAATTAAAACTGAATGGATCTTGTGAAAAAAATTATAAATAATCTCATATATTTCACTTTTATAATTTTTATATCTTATTTTGGTACAATTACATTTTTGGTCATAAAAATACATTTTTCAATTAATATGTTTTCATTGGGTTTACCAGGATTAATTATAAATTAAATTATTAAACAAATGAATTTTGAATTTTGAAAAATTACATACATAATTGGATTCATAAGTTCAAAATTTAGTAAATAGATTATTTTTATGTTTGTATAATTAGATTGATTCCATTGGTTATTTTTGTAACCACTATAATGGGTAAATTTTGGTGTTTACGATTAAAATAAATTGTTAAAGATTAGAATATTACCCTAAAATGTTCCAAATAATTTTGAATGATTTATATAATATCCTTAACACCTGATGTTAGAATTTTTTTACATAATGGATTCTTTTCCATTAAAATTACATTGATATTACTTTAATTAATGAGAATCACAAAATGTCACTTTTCTTATCCCACACATCTCTTATGATTCCACATGGGAAAAAAGATAGTTTATGAATGAATATAATTGTCCAAATTGAACATAATAAACACATTCTTCATGATATAAATTTATTTATGATTTTTTAGACCATTGAGACGAGGATATAATATTTGTAATACTTTTGTTAACAAAAAAGCAATGTTTTAAAATTCATATTTTAATAACTATATTATTTTCAACATGGTGCAATTCATTAGATATATTCTACTAAAGATATTATTTTGAAATATCAAAGATATATCTATATCATTTAATTTTATTTTTAAACGTTTGTGCAAAAAAATTAACTTAAATATTTATACTACAGTGATGTAATGATTATTTTATTAATGAAACTACAAAATATATTATAACTTATGAAATAAAATAAAAAAATTTAATTAATTAAGGTGATACATAAATTTTATTGAATAATATAACATATTTTTGTTGTATTAATGTTTTTCTGTTTAATTTTGCCTTGTTTTCTGGTTTTTTAGGGTAATGTAATGAAAATTTTCTAAATGGACAAGAATGATATTTCATCAAAATAATGTTTTATTTAATTAATTTAAAAAAAAGACAAAATCATCATTAAAGATAAAATGTTATTATTATTTGGTCTATTGTGTCCTAATGTATTCATTTATGTAACTATTTAAATTTTATAAGTAAAAAGTGCATTTTGTTAATATTAAAAAGATTGTTAGAATAATTAAAATTAGATTATGTTATCTAATGTAAATTAAAATTAAAAGCATTAATTTAAAACAAAAACATTTCAAAATTTCATTAAATTATGATATTGTAATCTTATATCATCATATATTATATTACTTATCCTTTTGGATGTTTTTGGATGGAGGAAAGATTTTTTATAATTTTATCTTTTTAGTATTTCCAAGGTTTCCCCTCACCTCAATTATAAAATGTAACTCCTTTCATAATTTTTATTTAAAACCATGAGCCTTCTAGATCAAAACAAAAACTCTATCTATTTCTATTAAAAATATAATTATATTGGTTCTAGATGTTTTTCCTTCCAAAATACCAACCCAATACCCATTATGATATTATCTAAAGGAATCTTATTGAAGAAGTGGTAATCAACCTTACTCAATATTTCATGTTTATTACTTCGTGTACTTCCTCTTCATGTGTTTTTAAATAGTAAAATAATAAATAAAGTATCATATACGTATATTGATGTTTGATTATGTGAAATTTATAATCTTCCATTTATCGACCCTTTGAAAAATGAAATCATTATATGTTCGTATGTACAGATTACCGACTCCATGTAGCAGTGTAATATGTTATAAATATTAAAGATTTTTTAATGGTAATAAAAATGTATTTAATGATTAAATAATATATTTATTAAATTCATTTTATTATTTCAATTTTGGATCTATACACAATGTAATAGATTCAGGACTTTGAATATAAAAAAATCTTGAGAAACAATAAAGTTAACAACCAAAATAGTGAAATGAATAAAATATTGTTAATAAAGTATGGTTAAAATGTTATATGAGGATAATATATTATAGCATAAAAATTAATATTATTAAAATATATGTTAATAGTAATTTTAAAACAATAAAAAAAGGGGTTCATACACATATGGGGGAAATCAAACCTATGTTAAGGGAATTCTTAACAAAATTTATATTATTAGGGTTTAACTTCTCTACTATTGATTATCTCTCGATATCAATATATTTCAAATGATTTTTTTTATTTTGAGTATTATTTTTACTAGATTTATATCTATTAACAACTAATAAGTTCATTTTATTAATTCTCACAACAATGATATGATATTTTAATTGTTCATTCTTTTAAAAATAATCTTTTTAATGTTTCCCTTTCAAAATTAAAAAGGAATGTATTTCTAAACCATATTACTAAATGTAGTACCTCTAAGATTTCATGATACCATAATTTTTGTGTAATTATTAATGATATTATAATTTTATTTTTGAATTAGTTTTCTTCATTTAAAAGTTCACAAATTCTTAAGAATAAGTTATTTTAATGTTAAAAAGGGAATTTCATCAGGAATTATTCAGTTAACTTATTATGGTATCTTTGTCAAAATCCTTTTTTGGATACTAATATTTTATTATATTTTATCTCTTATAATAATTTTTAGAATATTTTACTTTTTTGATTACGATCTTTTTTCCTGGAGATGTACTATTTTGACATCACTCACCATATTTATCGAGATGGTTTATTAATATGTTCATTACATAAAAAATGTAATTACATTTCATATGCTATTTATAATATGATTTTTTATCTTAAATACATTTTAAACCTTTTATACAGGGAATTAATTGGACTTTGTATGTGATGGAAGGTTCCCACTATAGCCCGTCAATAACTATTTATGTCATAGGAGATAAACTAGACCGTGTTTTTGTCGAGGCCATATCCATTTCTGTAGAAATTTTGGCTTACTCCTTGATGGTAATGTTTAGATATCCGAAATTATGAATTATCTCATTATATTATTAGTTATTGATATTCTATGGCATTATACAACTAGTAGAATAACCACAGTTATGTTTCATTCTCATGCAATTATTTATATGGAATTTATTGATATTCTCTTATTCATAGAATATTATGATAAATATATTGATTAAATTTTATCTGTATCATTTATTTAAATTTATCTAATAATTTATTCTCATTTATGAGATATTATATTGTATGTATACCCTTACCATGTACACGAGATGATCAATTTATTATGGATAGTTTTTCCCCAGGATGAAAGATGTTTACTATGAATGATATACAACGTTAATCTATGAGCATAAATGGGTTCTTAAATGATTAAATAGGTTGGATATTATATAATATATTATATTTTATGATACATGAATGTATCTAGTTTTCCATAATGAATAAATTAATCCATCCTTTGGTATGTGATTCTTTGTATCTTTTGATAATATAATAATGTAAGGCACCAGCTCCAGGCTAATGGGGTCAGGAACATTATAGTTTGTATCAAAGCATGTCTAGTACGATCATTTCAAACTAGATTTATAAAAACAAATATTTAATCAACATAAAAATCTAATGTACATTAACAATATTCCTAAAGATACCAAGATTGTGGTTTATAGTTCATTTATACCTAAATTTTTTATTTAAATTATTTATTTCGTGAGTATTTGATTATAAAATTAGTTTAAAAATTATATCATCTAATATTTTAATGAAATTGAGCATAGTGGTTGTAATAGAAACTATATCAACACATGTAATCCTGGTAAATATTTACCACCTATACAATATAATGATATTGGAGATATAATTTTATATATAATTGAAAAAATATTAACCATACCGTTATAGCTGATTCGGGTTGTAAGAAAAAATCATACCAATATGGGGCTGCCTAAACCATGATTTTGTGTAATAATGTAAGACCAATTCATTCGAAAAAACATCCATTATTCAGTCAGAATAAAAACCCTTTTGTAACTGAGCAATGGATATGTTCTTAAGAGAATATATTTCTCCCATTAACATGTAATGAATGATATTTCGTTATCATGTAGTTTTATTATATCTCAAGAGATGTGTATCAATAATGGTCATTTATTCTTAACACGAAGGAGGAAATGGAAAATGAAAACATAAAATTAAAGGATTATAGGGAAATTTAATTGGGGAAATAATACTCTATATAACAATGAGTAAATATCGAGAGAATTATAGAGTCTGAGAGAAAAGGAAGAAAAAAACGTTTCTATGCATGAAACTAACATTACAAGGATATAAAGAAAAGCACAAATTTTTTTCAATCAAAACTGAAATATTGATAGTATCTTTGACCGACTAAAACAAATAATTTGAAGTGAACTAGTCTCCCATCAGTTATCATTATTTGAGGATATCATATCATGATCTATTATGACCGGGAAATAATTCCCCATTTCATATGAAATCAAAAGGGAGAAAGTGAAGAAGAGTAAAATAGAGAAAATTATGGAATAATTGATGAATGGAATGAATTATTATCTCACATGTAACAATTATGGAATGAAGCACCCTAGTACATTGTTAAAGTGAATGTAAGTTTTCTATAATTGGAGAGATATGGGATAATATGATTTTTCATAAAAAGGAATCAAATAATTCATCCAATGATTCATCTATATGGAAATAGGTCCCTATGAAAATGAATTTCCCAATTGTTTGGGGAATATAGATACGAAGATTAAATGTTATCAAGGTCAATTTTATACTTTTAGTAAATTTTAAATTGAGTGATTAAAGGATTTGATTTTTAATTCAAAATAATGTTTTGATATTATTTTCTAAATGATATTATTTTTTAGAATATTGAGATATATAAGGATTGTAATGATGTACATTTTCTTTATGAAATTGGAAGCATATAATGAATTGAACGAGTAATCTAGATAATTTTTTGATAATAGGTTTGTCTTTTCAAAAAAACATGAATTATAAAAGATAACCCAAAATATTTTATTGAATTTAACATAATAATAAATGGATTTCTATGTCATATTATTATTAACCATGAAGGTAGTTAGTGATTTTATGGTTTATGTAGTGCTAAAATTATTAGATGTTTGGATTTAAGGGATACATTCAAAACATGGGATTTTAATAATTGAATCATTCCTTATTCATAAAATTTTATAGATGCTAAACATATTTATATAATTGTTTTTGATATATGATATAATATATTTGCAAAATTCATACATTATGTTGATTTTGAAAATTTACTGTCCTTCCTTCTAAATTTTTGGACGTTGAATTTTGAAAAATTCATTTTGATAGACACTTAAGGTATCTACTAAAGAAATAGATTATTTATAACTTTGGATAATATAATTTTATTTTTAAACATGATTTATCATATTAGATAACATGTACAATAATTTTTATTTTCTAAAATAATTAAATTAAAAATGAATTACTAATGGATCATCTGATAAAAGTGTTTTAGACATAAAAATTCACTTCAAATATCTATATTTAGGATTACCTAATTTAGTGTATAAATATTGAATCACAACAAAAAGATGAAATTATGATTATTGAAATTAATTAAATAATGTAATATTATTTTACCAAGTGCCTATATTTATTCTTAAAGAATGCATCAAATTGAGGAAATGGTTTTTTCAAAAAAAACATCAACCATTTACTTTGATTACTATTAAAACAATGGCCTTATAATTGATTGAAAATTTAGGGTGTTGTGATTGTAGAATCTCAAATGACTATGTTATATATCTCTCATCATCATAAATTGATAGTTAAATTTATTTTCCATTCTCATGATTTCGCATCACAATAATGTTCTCCTCTATGGAAACAGATTTTGGTGGGGACCATCACAATATTCCTTCCATCTATTAAAGAGGAATATTTATTAACCATGTTCATGATGTGGCATTTTCATAATTGTGTATTAATATGAAAACCCCATTATTAACAATAAAAATATCAATTTTGTGTGGATTAAATTAATTGAATGCGTGTATAATGTTACACAACAATATTTTAGGGTAGGAATCTTTTAAATTTGAACTTCATTGATACCTTACATTACAAAGAACACTGATCTTAAGAAATGATAAAATATTATTATTTTATAATGATATTTATCATCTAGATATTGGAATTGTAGGAATGAATGTTATTAATTAAATTCAGAAAATATAGTCTGTACATGTTTAAAAAATCAATCCATTGGTTACCAATAAATTAGAAATGAAATTAAAAAATAATTTAATATAGAGTGTGTGTTTCTTAAAAAATATTACCATAATAAAATTATATCTAAATAAATTTTACTGAAAACTATTAGTGAATGTTATTGATGAAATTTATATGTCAAAAGTTCATTAAAATTTCTTTAAAATCAAATAATTATTTTGATAGTCTTAAGATATGAAAAAAATTAAATTTTAATAATAAAAAGATATATATATTCTAAAAGTGAATTTTATGACATTTTAATGAAACACTCTTGTTAAATACTCTATTTGATAATTTTATAAAAAAATTAAAAAAACATCATTCTAAATTAGTAATTTCAAAATTATCTTATAGTGAGTTTTGGGTATTTTAAAGAAAATGATTATTTTTAGTGAATAGTTAAAAAAAATTAATATAATTATAAATTTCACTATAATAAAACCACATTGTGATTTGAATTTGATATAAGTAGAACATAATAACTATTCAGTTATAAATAATGTAATCCATTTCATTTTAATCATTATTATATAATATTTTTTTATAATTATATCTTTAGTCTTATAAATATAATTTTAAATAAAAATGTTTTCAATTAGGTTTTGTGATGTTAATTTTAAATTAAATTCTAAAACATATGGTTATAGAATGTTGATAAAATGACTCTATATTTTTATTAATAAGGACCAACTTAAATAAATTGTTCCCTTTTATTATTGAAAAATATGAATAGTAACCTTTATTATTTTTTTATCAAAGCAAATGGAATATTAGGAAATTTAGGTTCAAAATAATATTATAAGGATAAAAAATTAAACTAAAATTTTACAAAATTTTATTAGATAATTTATGTTCTACCCACAACACCTAATTTTGAAATTTTTGATATTTAATCGACAATTTTAAAAGAATTTTTTTTATATTATTTAAAATAAAGAAAATCGCAAGAGTTCACTTTTATTATCTCAATCATCTATAATATTTCCACATGTATAAAAATGTTGGTTATTAACAAATATAAGTGTAAATTTTGAACTTAAAGATCTTAATATTATTTAAATAATATTATTTATTATTATTTGGTAACATATGTAAGAGATTATTGTATTTATATTATTTTATTTATTGAATAGGAGATGATTTCATATTCATATTTTAACAACTATATTATTTTTAACATGGTGTAATTCAGAAGTTAAATTCAACTATATATATTGTTTACAAATTTAACATATTTTTAAACTTTATGGTTGTTTATTTTTAATTTTTAGTGAAGAAATAGTTACCTTAATTAATTATACATGGATTACATGGAAATTATTTTCATAATTAAGAAATCAATGCATTGATATTAAAATATAAAAATAAACATAACTTGAATTAATTAAGGCTCTCCATGATTTTTTTGGATGATTATAAAATATTGTTAGCATATTATACTATTTGGTTAGTCATTATCTTACCATATTATTTTTCTTTAAAGGCAAGGTTATGTATATTATCAAAATTCGCTATAATTATATTTTTTATAAATAATATTTTAATAATTATTTAAAAATAAAAAGCACATTAAAAATATAATGTGATTATTATTTAGTCTAAAATATTATAAATTATTAATTTATTATCTTATTTACAAATTATAAGTACAAAATTATTGATTTTAATATTAAATAAATTGTCACCATAATTAAAATAGAAATATGTTAACTAATTTCAATAAAAATGATTAGGTAGAGTCTAAAACAAAATAATTCCAAAATTATATTTTTACATTATATAAATAACCCATCAATAATTATATTCTAATCCTTTAGAATTTAGTTGTATTTTTTTAGAAAATTAATTTATTATAATTTTATATTTTGGGAAATTACAAGGATACCCCTCACCGAAGTTATAAAAGTTAATTCCTTCCATCATTTCATTTCAGCACCTTGAGATTTCTATCTAGACATACACCTATAAATTTCTCTTCCCAACATCCTTAGCCATGTTCTTATGGTTATTTTCCCTCTATAACACTAACCATGTATCCTTTAAGATGATATCTAAATTAAAAATCAAATAAATATACATATGGTAATGAAAACTGATAAAATTTATTACATCAATATTTTCATTTTATATCATCCAAATTTCAACTAAAAACCCCCATGAAATATTTTATTGATATAAGGGTATGGTATCTATTAGCCAAAATTTCAGGTTTTGGTCCTGATAACATTAATCTCATAGGGATTTTCATAAATGTAAACATCTCATATACGTTATTTTTCTCAAGTAGTACCAGTTGGACATTAGCTTAGTTTTGGTATATGGTAAACCATAATAGAGGCACCTCATTTCCAAGCTCTAAAAAATAAGAATTTTATTGAATATTACTACTGATTAACACAATTTTCATATATTTCACATTTCAATTACATATTATCATTCAATCTAATTCAATAAGAATATGAAAATAGTTATATTCAGAACATATAAAAAATTCAATTTCATTTAAAAGAATTCTTCCTTCGGAAAATATATTCAAAAATATTTATTTAATGAGACATATATAGTATCCTTTTAGGATCTTATATGAAAAAACATCCATATATTAATAAAGAACATATTTGAATTAAAATGAAAAAAAAAATTCGTTACATCATTATGATTGGAAACTATTTAATGTATTGTTTAAATTATTACAATGGGAATAAAAAATGATTTAATTCAAAAATAATTATAATATTGAAAATAATTTAATAGAATGTTTTTTGAAATTATAAAAACTGTTGGCAATAAAATAATATTGAAACACATTAATGATATAATGTTTTAAAAGGAATAACCATATGTTTAATTTATATATACCAAAGTAGTGATTCTGTGATAAATAAAATAATTTTATAATAATTAATATATAAATTTTTAAAATAGATTAACTGAGAAATTATATATTATATTGATGAATGTTAAATAATTCAATTTCTGTATTCTTTTGGAACATGATAAAAATTACTTGTACATAATGAAACAGTAAATTAACATGTTATTATAATATCTAAAATATTACAATACTTCTCACATAAAAGTTATTATTTACAATATAGAGATATATCATAAGCATACTTCAAACAAATCTATGCGTGGAGAAACAATATTTGATTATAATTGTACATGTACTCTAATATGTATTTTATTATTTTATAAATATCAATGTTTTCAATCCCCCCAAGGTGTATGTCCAATGATAGTAATGCGGGAAGAGAGATGATGGAACCTAGAGCCAGCCTCCCATAGGTTATGTGTTGGTGACTAGAACCAAGGGTGTATCATACACACAAATGGGAGGCATTACCCTCAAAGAACATCCTATGGAACGAATGTTAATATAAAAATTTAAACAACTCAAACTCAAAAAAAGGTAAATAAAGAACCTAATAAATTAATATAATGTTTTCAACTATAAAGGAATAAAAATTACAAGAAACAAAATCCTATAGAGAGACCATGTAGCCCAAACTGCACTAGAAGAACTCTGAGAGATAGTAATGTTAAGCCCGATCGTAAACCTACTCTAATTAACCAAAAAAACTTTTATATGTACATACATGTATAATAGCATATATATATAGTAAGATCTTATCTGGAGCCACTCGTGGAATGTATAGAGAAATAATACTAAATTATCATGAATATCAATTGAAACCAAATCATTACCTAATCTGGTATACAAAGAAACTACCCTAACCAAGGCTCTATCATAATGTATTACCTACATGATTAATATAAGATGAAATTAAAATAATAGAAAGTACCTTGAGATAACATCCCAAGTGGTTTTCCACTCTTCCTCTATGTCATAGACCTTGATCCATCTGCCTCGAAAATTAATTCAACCCAAACACAACTGGGATACTATAATATATCATGTTCCATGTGGGCCTGAGGTTCCGGGTTTGAGTCCTCACAAGGAAATGCGCACTATATGCTAGAAAACCACTTGTGGGCCCCTCTACCCCATTTGGAACTGGCCTAATCCCATGGGTTGGCCTCCTTGGAACTCGCTGGGGATGTGCGGCATGCAGGTGGGAAGGGCTTCCCAATACCTCATTACCCAACAACATGTTTGGGGGCCGATGACGATGAACTAGCTCTGTGGATGGAGGTCCTTCCTCCCCCCTCCCCAAAGGAGGGGGCAGATCTTTCTCATTCTTCGTTATGGATGCACCCTCCTACTTTCATCACCTTTCATAATCCTGAATTCCTGCCCTCATTCCAACACATCTCGATTTTCCCTAATGTTCCAGATTTGTTTCGTGGAGCACCTCAACTTTCCTTAGTGCCTTCAGAATTCAACGCGTTTACAGATCTATTTATGTTGACTCTGGTGGCTTGATTTCATAAACATCGTCCCTCTATTGACATTTTTGATCATTTTTTCATTGAAGACTAGAATCTTCTAGATCGGGCGGTGATTGGACTTCGTGATCAAAGGAATATCATGATCTGATCTTTGTCTATGTATAATCTCATCATGGCGTGGTCTAAAGCTCCTCGATGGTGCAGAGGTATGCTTTTATTTCTTCTTCGGTGGAATTTTGAATTCAATATGCAGTGAGATAATATGAATATGGAGATTTGGGTACGATTCTATGGCCTTCCTCTCCCATTCCAGAACCCTTCCATTCTGTCTAGGCTTGGTAACATGGTCGGTCGTTATATGTGCTATGATAACAAAACTGCTGTTGTGTGTCATCCAATCTGCCCTCAAATATGTGTAGAGATTGATTTCTCCAAGACTCTGGTTGATTGGTGTGGATTACTGATGGAAAAGAATTCTTGTGGAAATAGGATGTTAAGTTTTAGTTGTGGATAGAATACTACAGTTTGTGCCATCAGATGGGTCATTGTGTCTCAGCCTGCAGAAATAGTTCTCTAAAAAAGAAGGGTGTGAAGGCGGGTGAGGGATGGCTTAGTTTCTCATGATGATGTTGATGTGGGGAACTTGAAGACATAGGGTAAGGATAATGTAGATGGTGGGTTTCATGAAGAGAACCCCATGCTTTCTTGGCATGAGTTGGTGAACTTAGTGGACATTGGGATTACGGGCACAAGGGCTAAGCTGAAGAAGCCAGGAGTGGAGCCTACTGGACTAAAGGTCAGTGATATCTTCAATAGGATGAAGCAGGACTTGGGGATGGATTGATACATGAAGGGTAGTGGTGAACCTTATTCTGCTTATAAGGATACATGAGGTATTGTCGGAATATCAAGGTATGAGGTTTCCTCTTTGATGGAAATACCCCGAAGGGAAGTGGGTGCCATTGTTGAGAGGGATGTGCCTTTATAACTAATTTGTGATGCTGTGGAGAAAGATGCAGACCTGGGTGGACAAACTGGTGGTGCAGACTCTCTCTACCTGGACCGTGTTAGTGAATCTGCAGTAGTTGATGAAGTCCATGATGATAAATACATTGACGAAGTTCCTCTAGCTCCTGCTCAAGATGGGATTGACATACATCATCATCACATTGAGCATGGGTTTTTGAATCAGGATAGGAAATAAATGACCCTTGTGAAGGAAACTGCATATGACAATGGTGCTGCGATGAGGAGTCTAGCTGGGATGCTGGCACCTTCTGGGAGGCAGGCGGCCAATATTGACATCGACAACCAGTTTGCATGCCTGATGCCTGCTAACGTTGTTTTGGATCATGAGCAGGCTACTGAAAGGAATCAGGAGGATCAACATTATGCATCTTTAGGTGCTGGGTTTGAGTCAAAGGCAGTTATTGATGGCAATTGTGATCAAGAATTGGATACTATGAAGACCTCTAATGCTGAGGAGGGCTATGAAATAAATGGGGACAATGGTTCACTGTTGGATAACATAGTTGGAGATTGTAATGTGAAAAGGACATGCATGGTGGTTGTGATTTTATAGGCCATTATCCCTGCCTTAAAATGATGGATATTAATAGTGAATCTCAGCAGGATAAGGGTGTGAGTGAAGGGTATCGGGTGGTACACATTTCTGGTAAATGGGGGAATTGTTCTAATAGTGAGAAGGAAAGTGATGGTGGTATGGTTCAAACCTCCTATAGTGATATGGTTCAGGGTTGCAAAAATAAAGTACCTGTGGAGGAGAAAGTCAAGACTGACCCACCACGAAGAAGGTCACAGAAAGACTATTCTCACTTGCCAATGCCTATAGGTACCAGAGCTTTGAGCGGGAAGGCTGGATGGATTGCACAATCATCTAAGGAGCTCTTTTCTTTGGAGAAGCCCAATATTAGAAGTGAGTATGCCATGATTCTGAAACACTATGAAAGTTTGGAGTGGGAATCGACTACCACGGAGGAAGTAGTATATAAGGGATGTGGTGATGGGTCTGATTATTATGATATGTAACTATATTTCTCACCTTGTTGTTCCTTCTTGATGTAATTTTAATTTGTTTTCAATAAATGGTCGGAGGACTGCCTGTGACTAAGCTTTCTGGGTATCATATACCATTTGGATCACATAATATCATCATCACATATTGGTCACCCTATGAATCAAATCATATCCTCATCTAATCTACAACTCCATATATTATCTATATAGTTTTTATGAGTATTTAAATACTCTATTTCATTTACTAATCTTAAATCAATCAAATTCCATACACATAATGCCTATAAAAATCCTCGAAATACTATATATGGAGATATATCTATATGAAATAACCAAAAAACAACATATCTCATTATACACATGTATATGGGAATGATATCAAACATACATGACATTACATGAATCTACTATGAGAACATAGTATGATAAGAGGGTATAGTTAGTCATTTATTCCTCACCAACATTGATATTAGGGAAAACCCCACCTAGAGTTCAGATGTCATCAAACACCCAACCGATATGGGTGGGATAGTGTACTAATTCACATATCATAGGAAAATATATATGTATTGCACGAATCACATTATGGGAAACTTTTTATTCCATGGATGAACTACAAAAATAATCTATTTGACTCCTACCTACCCCAACAATGTCCAAGGTACCTCATAATCATATAAATATTTCAAGAAACAGTTAATTAGTTAATTACCAACCATGTGAATTACCTCTATGAACAATTCATCTAATTCTATTGTATATTGAGAGTAATCATTATCGATCATTTCATCAAGCCTCAGCCCTAAGGGTTATAAAATTATACATTACATATCATTAATTATTTTTAGGAATTGTAGGTTGTATCCTCAAATACCATAAAATATACCCAAAAATAACCCACAACTAGTCTTATCAAGCAGTGGGAAATTATTGTGGAGAAAATAAACTCTTCCATCCATTCATTAAATTATACTCATTACGAAGAAATCATCCCACCATTCCCACAAAAATCTATATGTGATCACATTGTTAATCTATCCTATTAGTATAGGTTCCATCACTGGAACCATCATTGAAATCATAATATATATTTCGATCATAGTAATTCAAATACTACAATAAACATGATCCCCCAGACATATTTTCAATCAACCATTTTCTATCCCAGTATCACATAAAAAGTAATCAAACATGCTTAAAAGAATAAAAAAAACATCAGAGTGTTTATTCAATCAAAATAAAGCTTCAATCCATTACAATGAAATCATATTTCGTCTCCATAATAAACTGTTTTAGTCAAAAAAAAAATTTCCACCTTAAATTACCCATTTCATTTATCGTAGGTTGTAACCACATGTAACATAATATAGAAATACATCAAAAATAATTTTTTTAAACATTATTCCAAATATAACATCTATTTTCATCATGAATAAGAAATAATATTAGGATAAAAAAATATCTTGAATAGAAACATTGATATCTATAAAATTATATATAAGAATAGTTTCAAGATATACATTCCAATTTTTTATTTACCAAACAAGAATTACTATATTTTAAATATATTAACATTCCACTTTATTGTTTGTAGAAATTTTTTCACCTGATTTATTTTCATTATCAATTTCCTTGCATGAGAAAATGGTAAAAATCCACATAATTATTGAAATAACACTGCCTAAAAATTCAAGAGGCAAAAGGTTATAAGGGTAGAAGAATATGTGATCACTAAGAGCAAAAACAACAATCCATTATTAAATATGGGGTTTTATTAATTAATGATAGTTCAACTATCACCAAAAGAGATAAATCATGATAAAATTGTGATTTAACATAAAAAAGAAGAAGAAAAAATTTCCCCATCCATTCCAAGAAACATCCTCATACACTATGGTAGAATTAGGTGAAAAATTCGATAGTATCCTCACCTTTATGTCTCAAAGACAAGATATCAATAAAAATTATTTATTTTGAGAAATATAATTTAATGTTAAAAAGGTCCTTCCTCATAAGGGTTACACAATTTTAGAAAACAGGTTTTGAACCTGACTGTTGGACAAGTCCATAAATAAATACATGGTGGCTCATAGTGGATAAAGATAACACTTCCTGGATCAACCACAAGAATCTTGTTTGTATTGAACAAAATAATGAAATAAAAAATATATTTAAGTAAATACATTTATTTTAGAGATCATTAAAAAACACCATCATGATTTACAATAAATTAAACATTAATTAATCATATAATCATCATTCATATAATTTATGTAGAATGTTATGTATTCAAGTACTCATTATTTTATGAACCCAAGTATATAATATACTCTATTATTTAGACCTTAATTTGTATCATTTAAAGATTTAAAACCACATTTATGTTAAAATTCATATGTTCCACATTCCATGAAAAAGAAAAATTTCAGAAATATAGGGTTTTGGGAAGAACATTCTACCATGAGTCCAACCTAGTGATGTGATACTAAGATAATATAATAAGACCAACCTACTACTAGGAGAATAAAATAATATCACAAGACCATCATTCTATAATAACCCCACATACCACCATGAGAAAAACCAGAAAATCTGATCCAACCCACTACTATAATCTAACTTACTACTTTGAGGCCTACCTACTACTTTGAGACTAACATTATTTTGAGATAGAAAAATCCTACCATAATACTAACCTGTTATCAGGATCCCACCAACAAATATTATCAAACCCAATACCATGAACCAATAAATAACATTATACCAAGATAAAACTTATGGTTTTCATGTAGAATTACACCCCATACACCCCTTAACACCTCCATGAATATAGAATATTCCAAATGAATGGTTTTAGGACCCTGGTTACACAATATATCTCTCAAAAATTGAATTTACACAAGAAATATAATATAATGTAGATGAGGTGCAAGAGGATATATATATATAATAACTCATAACATAAATCTCATGGATTTATCTATATCAATATTAAAAAATCCCATTGAAGGATTGAAATAGATAACCAGTATACAAGTATTAACCAAGGAAAAGACTCCATCTTACCGTCAATAAAGCATGACTATATAACCTAAAAAACAATGTGTAAAACCACACAACAATATATTATGGGGAATTACCTATAAAATAGGAAACAATTCATAGAAAATGGATAAATGATAGGAAATCCATCCAATAATATGTAGAAATATCAACATCAATAAAATAAATTTGTATAAATTATGATCAAGAAAAAAATAACTTGGTATACTGAGTATGTATCTATGAATCACATTGTCATGGGCTCTCATCCACACCCATGTGTATTTAAGGTACACAAACCATAGTCATATAATGAGATTGAAAATCATTATACTATGATTCATTCATCTTTACGGGCCACTTGTTGATGGTTATATTATCAACAATGGAAATCATTCCTAATATAATTATGTGATAATTATCTATAAAATAGTGTTGAGGCAATGAGAAGTGAACAAAATCACAAACTCGGATCACCTATGGTGAATGTATTATCTGATATTCCATGACATAAATAGAATTCAACCCCTAAAAGGTCCAGAAAATTAGGGAAAAATATTACGTAAACTTTAAAACCATTACATCCCATGATGAAGAATCATGTTAAGGATGACATGATCTTCCGCATAAAACTATAGTGATATCCACTTATTGTCAACATATGCTTTCAAATTATCATATGGAATATTTATCCTCTCACTAATCACTTGAACCACATCAATTTTACAATCAATAGACTATAAAATGAATACTATGTTCGATAGTATATAGGATATTCAATACCGATCTTAAATGAAAAACAAAGTATTATTATTTAAATATTCCCATTATAATATAAATATTGACTGGGAGGGTTTGATAATGATTAACCAAATTATATAATATATATAAATTTCATAATAAATAAAAGATTATTATATCATTCCTAATATAAAAACACTAAATGTCATTCAAATCCATTTAAATAATCAAAAATATAATTTCATTAAAAATTTATATTACTTCATTTTATGAATGAATATTATAATTAATTTATCAAATTATATAAATATTATTTAATAAAATGTATATAATTTATATAATAATCACATCAAAACTAGTTAAGGGTGAAATATTGGTATTTTCTAATAAATATTTTTCCCTTGAAATGTGAAAAATATATATTTTTCTAAACAAACAATATTTTTGATCGAAGAATTTTTTATGTTACACTATTTTTAAAATTATTAAATAGTATAATTAGTTTTATTATATTATTTATAATAAAATTAAATACATTTATATTATTTTTACTCATTCATTTTCTGTAAAACAAATTACACGTAAGATGTATTTTTTTCTAAAAAATCAATTTTTTATTATATTTTTATTTTCTAAATAAATATTAATTACATCCACCTCTATCAATTGAATATTTATAAAAAGATTCAATATTTTCAATCAAAGATTCTATATATGGTAATATGAACTTTTTAATTTTTTCATCAAGAATATTAAATATAGTCAATAATTATCAAAATAATGAAGCTAAATAATGTAATTTAGGTTGAAAATAATATGAAATGAACTCAAAAATTACCCTTAAACATGACCATTTCCTAATTTTTGAGTTTATTTCATCCATTATCAACCATGTTTTGAAAATATTCCCATTATTCCATTTATCCTTGATTTTTAATTTATTATATTTTATTAAAGGATTAATTGAACATTTACCTCTATTAATATAAGTAACTATAATAATTTTTTATAGGTATAAAAATAAAATATGATTATTTATAGGCGGTTTTTTTAAATAGGAAATTATTTTTTATCATTTTAATTTACGAATTATTTTTTTATTGATAAATAATTAAATTAAATTCTTATGCTTTTCCATAAAAAACATTACTGAAATTAATATAAGAAGAAAATAAATTATTTAATATTATTTAATGTTATATATTTTAAATGTATTATTTTGTTCGATGATTTTTTTGGAAAAATATAATAGCTTTCTTTTTTAAGTACTACATTAAAATTCTATTGTTACCTTGTTTTTTTCAAACCCAAATTAATTGAATACTTTTAAAAATGTTATGAATGAAATTTTATGATAAATAAAATTTTATTAAATTAATTAAAATTTGTAAAAAAATAATCATCATCCAAGTGATTTTATCTGGTTTAACATATCTTCCATAGTCTATTTATGGGAATATTATACTTTTATATCAACTATATTAAACCATAATGTTTAAAAAATTATTATTGTCGAATACATTAAAAAATTTAATAGTGGTTTAAAATAAAAAATATATTGTTAAAAGAATAGTATATAATTTTAATAATTAAATTTAAAGATAGTATTTCAAACCATAATCACCTTATATTATATTATATATATATATATATATATCATAATGGTACATATTTAAAAAACATTAATGTATATGAATTTAATAAACTATCTAATTAATTTAATTCCTTATCCTTCCCTTATTAAATAAAAACTCCTCCATTCTTTTCTTGAAACATACAAATAATTTTTGAATGGAAAATGACATCACAAATTACTATCATATAACACCTACCCTCATTATATATATATTTTTTTATTTATAACAACAACCTTAAAAGAAATAATGTGAAAATAAAAATATTTTGTATAAGTAATAGTTATATATTTTAATAGAATGTTTTAATTTTATATCTTCTTCCACCATCGTAGAATACTACTCAATGATGATGATAAAAAAATAATATATCACATATACTGAGCAGTTATTATGTTAATTTAATAACCTATATTCATCCGCTTCTTCCATTGAGTGGGAAACAAAACCATAAATCATGTGTAAATTGGAAAATGGTGTTATTAATCATTATAATTTTTTTCATCACCACATCTCATGGTTTGATATAATAATGGAATTAAATTATATATATTATATATTTAGTAAATATTTATAATTATACGAGGTCAATATATAATAAACATTCATTCTTTTCATTCAATAAAAATAAATTAATATTGTTCAAATGTATGTGTTGAACTCCAACTCTAAAATGTGACATGACTAATTATTCATCAATACATAATAATATATATATATATATATATATATTATTTAATCTGATAATATTATATTATTGTTTATCCTAGAATTTAAAAATGAAACATGCCTTATTTTCTTCATGATCGTTGAAAAATTATGGCTTTACAAATGCGTATGTATCACATATTATCTCCTTGATTGTAATATAGTTATTTTTCCTTAACCATCATTCATAATTATTTCTAAAAAGAATAATTTAAACATAAAATATGAATAATTTAGTGAATATTGTTAACAAATGAGTCAAATATTTTCAAAACGACCAAAATAAACATAATTCATTATGTAATTAATTTTAATATTGGAAAATGAAAAAAAAATCATGAAAAAGGTTCTTAAGAATGTAAATAATTACTATAAGTTTACAATTTTTGATAATAAGGAATATATGCGATAAATAAAAATTGAATTAAGGTACACTATAGTTTAAAACATTATTTTTATACTCTTAATGATTTATTTTCTAAATATTTCGATTCCTTGTCAATATCCATAAAATAAATTATTTATGTATATATAATGGTATAAGTAAATTATAATTTTCATCATACGTCTATTTAAAAATGAATTAAAATAGGAATATTTTTATCAAACATTTTTAATTATACTAAACATCACAAAATGTAAATTATATATCAATATATATGATGTCAATTTTTTCTTCATCCATCATAATTATTGTTTATTATTTAGATTCAATTATATTATTCCATTTTTTCGTAGAAAAAAAATATCATTCACATTGCTATGGTTATTTTTAAAATTATTTAAAATGAAATGTATATTATAGTATTTATAAATTTTTCCTTAAGGGTGAAAAGAACAGTTATATAACAATAAAGTTCAAAAATTTCATGTTTTCTTGTTATATAATGGCTCTTGGTCATCAGTATTGATGATGGGTGATTTTTTTAACCATGTATGGTTAGTTCTTTTGTTTACCAGAGATATGTGGTTCGATTATAATTTAAGGATGATTGGTTCTATTATGAACTATGGTTTGGTGGTAACATTACGAACCAAGGACATGTAGTCTCTCTAATACAATTGGTAGTAAAAATATTCTATGGATAATTATGATGGGTTTTTTTTTTATAGTCACTCCTTTTGTATGATTGATATGGAATATTATCTTGTATGTTACCTATAACACATTTCAAAACATGATTATTATTTTTTAGGGAAATAATATTATTCTAAAAGGGAATTTCAAGATATTTTTCATTAAAATAATTATTATTCTAATTTTGGACAGAAAATAATTTTTTTAAGATATTTTTTTTAAACATATTCATGTTTCCCATAGAATCCATAACAATTATGTTTTATACATTTTATTTTTCATATAATGTGTTTCATGAAAATAATTGAAGATTATTTGATATATTTTACTAGTAAATGATCATTATTTTGAACTAAAATTATTTACTGATCTTGGGGTATTAGAATCGATTAATGATTTTTTTTATTCTTCAGTTATGTTCCTTACTAGGGGTATTTTTCTCATCTTATGTTTAAAAAATCATATGATATTTGATATTATTTGAGAAAAATACGATTTCAAGATAAAAATTATAAAGTTGATTCATAGAAAAAAATTATTATATTTTAATGTTTTTAGATAGATAAATAGTTATTATGATAATGTTTTCAATATGTATTGTATGGGGATATTATATAAGAGTTATTACCTAATTAAATGAAACAATAAACATGAAAATCATTAAAATGAAAGAAATTGAAATCTTGCATAATGCTTCATTTTATTGAAGTTTTAATGTAATATCCTTATATTTGGTATCAATGAAAAGGATTATATAAATTTCTACATTTACATAATTTTTTGATAGTTTTTCTTATGAGTTATAGATACCATGATGGGATTAAATGTTTTTTTTTGATCAAAAGTTTAAAGTCTGAGTCTACCATTTTTATGTTTTATGGGATAGTATATTGAGGAGATATTTTGGGGGATGTTTTATTAGTTTCTAGTATATATAACCCTTAGGTTTGATGATAAGGTTTATTTATATAGAATTTTGTTACATTTTGGGAATGTAAATTGAAAGGTATGAGATAAATTTTGAGGTGATACAGTTATTTAATATCAAAATTATTATGGTTATTTTTAATAATTTTAATCATATTTTAGGGAAAAATATATGAATTAAATTAATTTATTTTTTTGTAAAGGGATAAACCACAATCCAGAAGACAATTTGTCACATCCGACGAGGTTGCAGCACTTAAACACTTAAACAAAGGGTGAAAATAGTGAAACACCAATCAGTAGCCAAAATGATGTCCTAGTTATTATGTCATTATTTTTTTGACATAAACGATTTTATAGGTAAATATTATGTTGGTTTTAGGGAATTATATTTTATCATATAGATAACAATGGTATTGAAATGTGATTTAGTGATTAAGTGATTATTGTTATTTAGGAAACATTACATGATTAACGTAAATAGAATATTATTGGATATTATTTGATGAATAAAGGAGGAATTCACATTATAGAAGAATATATTATTCATATTTGTATTTATTGTGACTTAGGTTATTTACCAATATAATTATCATTTCATAGAGATTATATGATTATGAAATATTTGTTTGTTATGAGTCCTTAAAAGTGATTGATGTTATTTTGGAGATAAATAATAAATTTATCTCATAAGAACATGTGAATAAAATATTCTAATAATTAATGTCAAATGTTATTTAGGAATGTTTCAAATAATATTAATTTTATTATTTTTAAAATTGACTCATATAAATATGTTTATTTACTATTTATTTTATATATATTAATGTTTAATTTTATCTTATGATAGTTTATTTTATTTGGGAGTAATTTATATTTGTTCTAAAAATTTTAGTTTTGGATAATGTATGAATATAGGAGGAATACTTTATATTATTTTGGTAACTTATATGATTTGATAAAAGTTTATTTCATTGTTACAGGCATGAATAATTAATCTTCAATTCTCACAATTTGAAATAAAAGAAGATATTTTTGGGTAAATTGATATAAGTATGAAATTCACAATCTCATGTGAGTATATTTTTTTAATTTAAAATTCAATATTGAATATGAATCCCGGAAACTGATGAAAATGTACCTTGAAAATAAGTAATTCATCTTATTACCCTTATTTACATTGAATATATTATCATTCTCAAAACTCAATGGTTTTTGTTTTTTTATCTGTTAATGCCTCTAGTTTTTTCAAAATATATTTATCATTATTCCCTATAACCATAACTCATTATTTTGTAAATAAAAATTTCTTCCATGTCCATATTTTCAATTTACAGTAATGTTCTCCAATATAGAAACCTTGTATGTGTTATTCAGGGTAAACTTCAACTTCCCTTTACTAACTTTTCGAGAAAATGTTTTCTTAACACTTTTTAAATAGTTAGATTTCCAAAATGAATCATTTAAAAAATATTAAATTTATAGGATATATTGTATTAAATGGGGGGTGAATTTTTTAAATTTTACTTTTAAAAAAAATACAATGTTTGATAGCATGTAGGATAAACAACATCAACATTACACAAAGTATGAAATATTATTATTTAAATTTTTATAATATAATATTACTATAGATTATTAGCATAATACTAAGATTAAACCCATTATGATATAAATATATAAATGTCTTAATAAAAAAATTGAGACATTTATTACCAGTAAATAAGAAATCAATTATTATTAAAGGCATTTTATTCTTCAAAGATAAATTCTCTTGAAAATGGTTTTTACTTCATGTGAGTGAATACTATAATTTATTTACTGAAATTTTAGATATCTAATTTGATAAAAATTAAGTAATTTTGGAAATAAAAATATCAAATTGATCTTAGGGTGATATTTGTTGTTTTTCTTGAACAGATTGATTTTTATATAAATAGTGAATATTATTTTTGTAAAAAACTCTATTTCTGTACAAAAGAATTTATGAAGATTCAATATTTTAAAACTAGTTTAAAATTAAAACTACTTCTTTTGAAATATGGATAATATAATTAATATCATTGAAATAAATTTTATTCTGTCATTTTATGTACAAAAATTTGACCCTATAAATAATGTTTTTCTACAAATAAGAAAATTATTTTCCAGTTATATTTTCTATTCCCCAATTAATTATTTCCAATTTTTTGATTTGATTTATTTAAAATAGTCTATGTTTTTTAAATTATATTATCCAAATTTGGTAAAAAAAATCCTTTTTTGGATATTATTATTAATAATAATATTAAATAATTAACACCACAATATGACAATATTTGGTAAATAATGTTTTAAATAAAAATGTAAAGAGTATAACACAATACTAAAACATGAATTTATCATATTAGCTAAGTTTTGTATTCCATTTTTATCCTAATTTAAAAAATATTAACTTTTAAGGAAATTGGTAATGGTATTTACCTTTATAATTTTTATTTGAAGGGTAATGTCAAAAATGTCACTCACTTACTATTGATCTGTATAATTTTTTTACTTGGATGAGAAAAAAATATGTTCGGGTATTAATTGTTACATTCAAGAAAATTTATTTTTTAGGATGTTAATTTATTTAAATTTTTATATTGATTAGTAGTTACCTTAAATTCACAGTGAACACCAACACAACATATATTAAAAAAATAAGAACAATAAAATAAATGATTTTATAACATCTAAATGATATATATTTCAATGAATTATTATGTTACAATTTTTTGAGATAAATATAAACTTTTAGGTTTATGTGAAATTATTATAGTTAAATTACTTTGCTATCATGTTTTTTCAAAGGAAAATTAAATGAATAGATCAAAAAATGACCTTATTTATAATTTATAATATAAAATATTATTTAAATGAATTAAAATTCATAAAATCCCATTATCATACATGTGATTGGTATATGGTTTTAAATTTATTATATGGTCCATTAATGGACAATATTACTTTTATTATAATATTCATACCACCAAAAGAGTAAAAATTATTGTTATTTTCATTACTATGAGAATGGATAGGGGGTTTACGAAAAACTAATAGGGCTAAAAAAATTTATAAGCTTTTCCAAATTTTTGTTTTTTGAGACTGTTTTGACCCATACATATCCAATGATTTAAATATTTCATTTTTTTATATTTTTGAATAAAAAATAAATTATAAAAATTTAATACATTAAGTAATTCCAGGAGTTCCCTCTCCCCTAAACCAAATGAAAACCTCAAATCCTATTTTAGTTACAAATAAATGTCCAAATTATTTAAAAAACTAACTACCCAAAAAATATTATTGTCCCTCCACTCATATAATAAGACTTATTTAGGAATATTATAAACCTTATAAAAGTTATGGTGTAAAAAGATTATTTTTTGAGGAAGTGGTTTAGTTTTTAATAGATGTTTTAGTTTTATTTCTTCTTCCGCATCCATAAAATATTACTTAACCTAGATCTACCATGACCCATCCCAGTGGGTCCCACATCACGACTCCCCAAACCCATCTCCAATAGTCCAGGGGTTGGTGGCTACCATCAAGTAGGCATATTACCAACATGGGGGACATTGCCTATGTACATGTACACAAGCACACATCTCCAAGACCACAAATCCTGAAATGTAAAAGGATGAAAAATGAAGAAAATTCATGTCTACAACTAAACTCAACCAACATAGTACAACGAGATGTAATATATTGAAATAAAACTGGGAAAAATACAATCCCACCAAAAACAAGAGTCTGAAAACAATAATTTCCAACATGTAAACAAAAAGACGTACTGGGACTACTAATCATAGCTGTAAGAACATCGTGGCATATAGGGATCTCTAAATGCTCGGTCTTGTCCTGGTCTTCCCTGGACTCTGTCAAAAGGATGCTCATCTGCATTAGACACGACACATGTGGGGAAATCCCATACAAGGGTGAGTATTACAACACATAGTAGAGGACCCTAAAACCAAAAAGAAAATAAACAAAGGAGGGTTACATTTATCTCTACATAGTACATATATAATAATCATATAACAAGATTAATACAAACTAGATATACTCAAAACCCAGACCTGTAGTCCAGAGACATGTCACAAAACCTCATTACACACTAGGGATTTAGTTTGAATATTCCACGAAACACTCGTTTGGGAGAACTCACTCTGAGTCTGATAGCATTGATGATGTATGTCATATACGCACTGTACATCTGTAAATGTAACGACAGATAGATATAGTCATTTTAGGGGAACACAATCCGGAGTGGAAAAAGATCTCAATACACATATGACGATCAATGCTAGGGCCTTGGAGGATACTGAAACTCATCTGGATTCACCTTCAAGGTTGGGGATTAGCGCCCTATGGGAATAGTCATTCCAATACCTAAATCTACCTAGGGACATGAATGGATAGAAGATATTGCTCTGGGCCTCTTAGAGTGATACCTTACACAATCTTTGAACATCCTACTAAAGGGATCATACTCCTGAAAAAAGAAATGATTCCTGGCCTTTAGGGTAATGATAATAAGGGGAACTAACCAAAATGAAACATGTCTATGATATGGTGGACCAGAAGATCAAGCTATGTACTAAAATGTACATGGGGTGTAGAAGTGTCACACATTGTGCCTTCTGTCCCGGGTAATGCCCGTGTAAAATGACACATGTCACAAGGCATGTCATGTAGAAAGGTTAGTACACTGCGTGTAGTACAGATCACACATAGTATCCAGGTAACTAGGGTTGGCATTGTGTATGCGTCCATGTGCCCGTATGTGGATTTATCTCGTGTGGGCCATACCATGTGACCGATACATAGGGCAACCCATGTAGCTGTCCTGGTTTGGCTGTGTGGTGAAGTACACAGTTGTGTACTCTATCTCACTTCTGTGTATCGCCTGAGATACACGCCGAATCCGTGTAAGGACCCACATTTCGTGTTCTTCGGGGAACGTGTATTTTCATTTCATCATGCATCGCAGAACCCTCGCTCCAGGTGATCCAGTACCACATGGCATGTTCCTGGGGATAAAGGTCGTGTTCTTCAGGAATTTCCAAAATTGACACACATCACCTTTGTTCCCCGGTTTCAACGTTGATCCTTTATCCGGCCACCTGATCACCTTGAAACTCAAGATCTGAGGACATCCTACCATAACAAAGTTGATTCCATCAGTTTTGGTCCTCCGATCAGCCTCAAAAATGCATTCTGATCCACCCCCGTGAAGAATGGTCGATGAATGTTAACTCCCGAACTGTGTTGATTCATCGTCCACCATCACCATCAAACCTCCGATCAGTTTTCATGATGCCGGATCTCAAATTTTTTACCATTTCATTTCAAAATGGATGAAAAATGATCCATTGTTCACAGCCCCAAGAAGAATGTGAAGTACACACGTAAAACGTTGAAGGAATCCAAAAGTAAATCAAGGAACGAACATCTGCCATCGGTCATCACAACATTGATCTACTCCCGTTAGTAAGATTAGACAGAGCTGAATAAAAAAAACCAAAAAAATCTAGAATGGATTAAATCCTTGATTTAGAAACCAGAAGAAAAGAAAATAATAACCCTCCTATAAGAATACATGATCAGTGGGTCATCCTGTTTGGTGGATGATCCGTGTTCGTCGTTTCAATATAAGAACGTGGAAAAGAATAATTGAAATAAAAAACCACTTCCTTTTTAATAAAAAAATATGTTGACAGGACATCATTCATGATTCGATATCGTTGTTCAACTATCCTTGCATCGTCATTCATCGGCTTCCGTAAAAATTCCTCCAAGGTTGGCTCCTCTCAAATGTGCCAGAGGATTCCAGTGGAGACATCCAGGGTTATGAGTTTAACCCTATGATCTTGATCATGTAATGAAAATAAGAAACATATCATTATGAAAACATTTCAAAATAAAAGAAATTATTAATTTATTTCATTTCTTCTAAAATCTTTCTTCTAAAACACCCAAAAACATAGTTTTCCATCCTACCTGTGGTGGTCGATGTTAGGACCTGCCTAATGTAAAGTCACTGCTCTAAATCTAATGGTTCCCTCAGATTTCTAATCCGGGAACCCATTTAAATGTTAATCCATTATTTATTGTAAAACGGCTCATACAGGATGTATAAAATTTTAAATTATTTCAAACATTTATTCCAGGCACTTCAGGGCTTTGAATCGCAGGCCATCGAAAGGCCAGGTCTTGAAATAATTTCATATAATATTTAAAAATAGTAAATTACGAATATGAGACATTACATTATCCACACCTTTGGGATTTTCATCCCGAAAAATCGAAAACCAGGATACTCATAGATATGTGGGTACTGTGCAGAGATTTGAGCCTCATGCTCCTATGAGCTCTCTTGAATATTCATGTGCAACCACCGGACACACACCAAAGAAAATGATCACCCAAGAAGAATCCCCTCCTACGTATCCTCAACCTCCATTGGGTACTCAGCAAAGGTTGCTTGATCCTCGATGTTCAGCTCGCCCTATTCTATGACGTGTAATGGGTCATGAACATACCTCCTCAGCTACGACACACAAAAGTTATCATGTACTCAGTGTAATTGTGGTGGTAGAGCTAGGCCGTACTCCACCTCGCCAACACTGCATAGTATCTGGAAAGGTCCGATGAACCGTGATGATAGCTTGTCTCCTCAGCCAACTCTCTATAACCCTCAACGAGTTGAGGCGCTAAATAATACTTGGTCCCCTACCTCAATCTCTAGAGGTCCCTGTAATCTTCTAGCATAAGACTTCTACCGGCTCCGTGCAGTCTATATCCACTCCCTGATGATCTACACCATCTCAGAGGTAGATCATACCAACTCTGGACCCAAGAGTGCTAACTATCTAGGTTTGGTCCTACATTGCAGTGACCAATAGGGTCTCCCTTATAAATCCTTGAACAATGAAATACCAATGGTGGAGTGGTAGCTTTTATTGTACATAAACTCAACCAGTTGTAGGTGGTCCTCCCAAAGTCCAAGATACAGGCCGACAATGTATCCTCCAAAACCCGAATAGTCCTCTCAGTCTGACCATCAGTATAAGGATGGAATTATGTGCTCAAGCATATCTAGGTCCCAAAAGCCTCGTTCAATCCCTTCCACAACTGGCATGTGAAGAGGGAATCACAATCTAAGACTATCATCGAAGGGACGCCATGAAGCAGAACTATCTTCTATATGTAGAGGCATCAGAAACACACTACGGAACTCTGCTCCCTGATAGCGGGGAAGTGGGATGACTTGGTGAGTATTTTAATGTTCAAATAGATGAAATCGTTCCCTTTGGACATCCATGTTAATCCCGTCACTATTTCCATTGATATTCCATCCCTCTTCCACACTTGAACATCCAGGGGTGACCTAATCCTGTTGGAACATGGTGCTCATCCTTCACTTACAGGCACATTGGGCATCGAGAAACAAACTATGTTACTGCTTTCTTCATGCTTGACCACTATAACTATCATCGTAGGTCTTGGAACATCTTCTCTACTCCAGTATACACCGCTAGGGTGGGTGTATGTAACTCCTTCAATACCTCCTCCCATGATTCCACTTGTACATAAATGTTTCCTCTAAAAAATACTATGTCCTCCCTACCTTGTGAATATCTATCATGGATATGTATTGTAAATAATTTAGCATATATTTCCTCACATTCGACATCCCAATGTGGATCCTCTCTAACTCACTATAAGAGTGGAGGGGTGACAACAATTGACTGAAGGTAAGCTGCATCCCCTTTGTCCACGAAGGATAATTACAATGTGGCTAACTACTCTATCACCTTGCTCAACAGCTACAAGATTAACCTTGTGCTAAGAGAATCCTCTACCTTTTTCCCCTTCCTAAAAGTATAGATGAACACTAAATCGTAATCCTAGAAGAACTCTACCCAATGCCTCTATCTCTGATTCAGATCCTTTTATGAGAAGATGTACTTGAGGAATTTGTGGTAAGAGTAGGTGATGACTTTATCACCCATAAGGTAGTGTCGCCACATCTTCAACGCGAAGACTACAACTACCAACTCGAGATCATGGGTCACATAGTTTTTCTCAAGTGTCATATGCTATCATGATCTATAAGCAATCACTGCATATCTCTTCATCGGGACACAGCCAATCCTGGTCCTTGATGCCTCGCTGAAAACAATTTTCTCGACAACCTCCTCCAGTAATCTTATGATCGGGGTGCTCGTAAAACACCACCTCAACTACACGAAATCCTATGGGAACCTCTCCGCCCACATGATGGGTTGTCCCTTCCTGGTCAATGATATCATCAGTGATTATATTTAGGAGAAATCAAGAATTAATCTCCTGTAATATCCTGCCAACCTAAAGAATCTCTGCACCTCTGTCACGTGCTGAGGTGGCTCCCATGCTAACACAACCTCCACCATGGATGGTCCACAACTAATCCATCTGCTAAAATGACATGTCCTAGATAGTGGACCCCTGGAAACTAGAACTAGCACTTTGAGAGCTACCCATAAATTTGGTTCACTTTGAGTACATCCAGAACCATCTGCATGTGTCTCGCATGCTCCTCCACTAACACCGAGTACACATGGATGTATTTGATGAAGACCAATAAAATCCGGTCTAACTATGGCTATAAGATCATATTCATAAGTCTCATTAACATTGTGGGTGAATTCATTACGTAGAAAGGCATCAACATGTACTCATAGTAATCGTAGCGTAAACTGAAAGATAACATTAGTATATCCTTGTCCCTTACTCATAATTGGTGGTAACATGATCCATGGTAATCCTTCAAGAACCATTGTGCCCATCTCAACTAGTCTAAGATGTAATAGATTATCAGTGGTAGATACTTGTTCTTCACCATCACTTAGTTTAAGTGCCGGTAATCCACACACAACCTCAAACTCACATCTACCTTCTTGAAAAAAAATACAGAGGCTACCCTTGGTGAAATTATAGGTCTCATGAAACCATTGTTTTTCAAATTCTCCAACATCATCCTCAGCTAGAGAATCTCTGTCGGATCCATCCAATATGTTGATGAGGAAATTGGTTTAATCCTAGGGTGTATGTCGATGCAAAAGTTGATTTCCTGGCAGGGAGGTAGTCCTGGAGCATCATTGGGAAAGACGTCCTCATACTCTGCCACTACTTCTGGGAACTACAAGCTCATAACATATACTTCTCATAGGGTAATGATATCCAACTCATGAGTTATTTCCTATATCCTCATATGCATGAGCACATTTTGTTCTTCTTGAGTCTCCCTTTCACAGAAAAATGAAAACATCATCCCATCACTGTGGACACACCTCCATCTCTATGAAAATAGTCATCATAGGCACGGATCGAGGATAACCAATCCATAACGAGAATGATGTCAAAAGGCCTCGATACTGCCACCAAAGAGGTTCCAACTGAAAATATTTCCTCCAAGGGTATGATCACACTGTTTTCTAAGGTTTTTGATCCTTGAGTCTCCTCTCGTAGGTGTCTCCAAGCGTAAGGATCAAGTAAACGAAACTACTAGAATCTCTAGGTTTCACTCAAGACCTGTGGGGAGGAATGAATGATCGGAAACTGTGTCTATAAGTACAAAAAATAAGGAATAAAAGACAGATATCACACTTCAGATCATCCCTGGAGACCCTAGTTCGTACACCTTGAAAGCATGTAGTTTTCCCCACCCCTATCCCCTAGCTCCCTGAGCCTGATGCGGACCTCCTAGATGGTGGTGGATGTTGAACGAAGTGTATGCCACAAAATGTAGCTCTCCCTGGTCCTCTGCCACATCCACCGCCTAGCAGGTTTGTCTGGTCCTTTCTCTGCCTCTGCCTCGGTGGTCCATCCATTGTCTCCCTGTCAGCAGCTCAACGGGTTAGAAAATCTCTTGCGAGAAGTCCCCAACTGTTTCATGAGTAGAATCACCTCTCCCTATGATAAATGTATCCCACCTGAGAGACATGGACTTCCAAACCCCTGTCACGGGTCATCCGGTGATGTATCCCATGTTCTGATCCCTATGCCTGACATCTGATACGTGCTTCCGTGTTCTCTGCACCTGTCTGCCTACTACTTACTGTTGTTGGCTGTCTCTGCTCCACTAAGATTCTCTCAATCACCAAGGCTTGTTCAAGAACTCTAGCATAAGTTGGAATGCAACGAGGAATGACACTAGTTCAGATGTCCCGTCGTAGACCTCGCTCGAAGGTCCTAGCACTAAGGTACTGATCCATGACCATATACATCGAGTACCTGGTGAGGTTGGTGAACCTCGATGAATAGTCAACCACAATCAAACTGCCATGTTGGAGCTGAAGAAGAACCTCAATACTCACTTCTATCAGAATAACCAATGAGGAATCGTCCCTAAAGATTCTATCAAACACTTTCCATGAAAGAGTATCCTCATCACGAGTCTATGTGGCTAGACTCCACCATCGTCCCACAGAACCCTAAAGAAGGCTCGCTCTTAGGTTCACCATCTTGTCCACCAGTGTCCCCAAAAGATGGAATACTCTATTCATTGCCTAAATATAGTACTCAACTGCCTAAGGGTTGGGCTCACCTCAGATCATGAGGTGTCTCTGTCGATGGAACATATTGGGTGCACTTAGCCTGCACCCCTCGTCTGTCGGTACTACTGGTACCACGGGCTGCTCCACTTGTGGTGGAAGAGTTGGTACACCACCATGAGGTAACGCTTGGGGAAATAGTCCATGTATCAAAGCATCATCATTGAGGGGGTCAACCTCATGATCACACTACTGAATCCTAGTGGGTATGCATCCTAGGGAATCTTGTAAGAAACAAGATATACCATGGTCAAGGAGTATATCCGAACAGCGGACACAAAGGGAATGGAAAACCTGACCCACTCCTATATGATGCATGTACCAATATCTTATTTTCCCCATAACTAGTTTTATCATGGACCAAGTCGAAAATAAGGTTATCAGAGTCATGGAGTATGGATACACCGAATGCCCGAACTAATACTGGATTATTTGGATTGAATTTCATGTTCGAAACACTTAACAATGTTTCCCAAAACCAAAATCATAGAATCTTGGTTCTAAGGTAGAACCTACCACCTCTGATAGCACTCTGTTAGGACCCGTCCCAGTGGGGGCCTTTCCGCGAGTCCTTATCCCTACCTCCAATAGTCCAGGGGCTGGTGACTAGCACCGATTAGGAATAATACTAACATGGGAGGAATTTCATAAGTACCTATACACACTCACACATCTCCAAGACCACAAATACTAAAATGAAAAAAAAACCACTATGGAACAAAATGCATGCATACAATTAACTCAACTAATAGAGTATGATGGGAAATAAAGTTCGAAAAGTAAATTGGGCCAGAATACAAGCCCACAAAAAACAAGAGTCTAAAAACTACAAAGATCATCTTATAAACACAAAGAGGTACTGGGACTGCTTCTCATATCCATTAGAACACGTAGGCATATAGGGAGCTAAAAATTATTGGTCCTGTCTTGGTCCAACCTAGACATTTTCAAAAGGTTTCTCGTCTGCATGAGACACGACACGTTGAGCAAGGCCCATGTATGGGTGAGTATGAGAATACATAGAAGAGGACCCCGAAAACCACAATGAAAATAAACAAAGGAAGGTTAATGTCATCTCTAAATAGTATATGTCTCTTGAATATATAAGAATAATAACAATATCTAGATATACACAAAACCCAAACACATAGTCTAGAGACCAGGCACACAACCGCATTCCCCGCTAGGGATTCAGTTTGAAGATTCTACATAGCACTTGTCTGGTAGAACTCACACCACGAGTCTGATAACACGGATGATTTCTGTCAGAGATGTACTGCCCATTTGGAAAAGTCACGATAGATTGATACACTCATTCTAGGAGAAAACACACTAGAGTGGGGTAATATCTCGTTACACATATGAGGATCACTAGCAGGGCATTGGAGAACACCGTGAATCATATGGATTCACCTAGTAGGTATAGGGTCGGTGCTCTATGGGAATAATCACATCGACACCTGACTTTACCTAGGGTCAATAATGGATAGAGTATATCGCTCCAGGCCTCCTGGAGGGATACCTAACTCTATATCAGAATGTCCTGCGGAAGGGATCATACTACATAAAAAGGAAATGATACTTAACCTTCAGGGGAACAAGAAAAAGAGGAACTATCTTGAATGAAACATGTCTAACATATGGTGGTCAAGAAGATCCATATATATACTTAAAAGTACATAGATTGTAGAAGTGTCACATGCCATGTCTTATGGCCCCAGGTACTGCTCGTGTAGAACGACACGTATCGTAAGGCTTGTGGTATAGAAAGGTTAGTAAATGGTGTGTAGTACAGATTACACATCATGTCCAAGTAACTGGGGTCAGCTCCATGTATGCGGCTGTGTGCCCATACATGGATTTATCCCATGTGTTCCATCCCATGTAACTGATATATGGGGTAACCTGTGAAGCCAACCTTGTTTGGACATGTGGTGGTGTCCACAGCTGTGTACTCCATCCGGTGTCCACGTATCGCCTGAGATACATGATAATTCCGTGTAAGGACCCACATATCGTGTTCTTTGGGGAACATGCCCAGTCATCACTTCATTCATCGTGGAACCCTAAACACCACTGATCTAATCCCACACGATGTGTTCTTAGCTATACACACTACGTTCTTCATGAATTTCCAAAAACAACTCATGTCCCCGCTTTACCCCAGTTTTACTTTTGATCCACGATCAGGAAACCTGGTCACCTCAAAACTCAATATCTGAGGTTTTCCAACAATCACCAAGCTAATACCATTGGCTTCGGGCCTCTGATCAGCTCTAAAAACATGTTCTAATCCACCCCTCAGAAGAACACTGAATGAATGAGAACTCTTGAACCTTGGCTATTAGTCTGCCTTCATCATAGTCACACCTCCCCTATGTCGTCATGATGTCAGATATCCAATTTGGGACCTTTGAATTGAATAATATATGCTCAATGATTTGTTGTTCGTTGCCCTGTGAAGAACATGAAGATGACAATTAAAAAGTGGACGAAATCCAAAAGCAAATCGGGGAATGAACCGCCACCATCGTTCGTTATGACATTGATACGCTCTCGTCAGTGGGATAAAATAGAGCAAAATCAAAAAAGCCAAAATTATATAGAATGGATTAAATGCCTGAATCTGAAACCCGAAGAATGGAAAATAATAACCCTCCTCCAAGAAGGTACGATATGTGGATCGTCCTGTTAATTGGTTGATCAGCATTCTAAATTTCAATCCATGAATGGGGAAAAGAAGAGTAGATATAAAAAACCCACACCTATGTCATCAATAAAGAGTGATATCAGTTGTCAGTTGGGATTGTTCACACTATGAAACGATCCCTGCATTGTCGTTCATCTGCGCCCGTCAAAAATCATCCAAGGATGGATCCTCTCCAAAGCACTAGAGGATTGTAGGGGGAAACTATGGGGTTATGAGTCTAACCATTGGCTCAAAATAATTTAAAGAAAATAAGAATCTTTGTGGTTTGAAAAAAATTTAAAATAAAATAAATTATTAATTTATTTTATTTCATCTAAAATGTTTCCTCTAATATGCCTAAAAATTAACTTTTGCTGCCGACCCTAGCCATTCAACGTAAGGCCCCACCTAATGTAAAGTTACTGCTCTGAATGCCATGGTGCCCTAAGATTTCTCATACAGGCACATATTTAAAAGTAATTCCCCACTAAGAGTCAAACCACTCATGCATGCTATTTAAACTTTTAATTTATTTTAAACACTTATTCTGGGAACTCTAGGCCTCAGAATCAAATACCGTTGAAAGAGATGGTCTCGAAATAATTCTATATAAAAATTAAAAATAATACACATAAAATCGGAGACATTAAAATATAATCACATAAAACATTCCCACAAACACACACACCCTTATATGTTATTTTATTAAGGGTATAAAATATATCAGTCTCAATATTCCATCAATTGAGAATAAAAAAATCGACCGTGTGTGCGGTGGACAACCGCATCAGTAATCGATGTAATTCATTTTCCATCCCCAACTCCCAAGGATCAATATAACGATGTATTTAATGTCAATATATAAAATCGAGGACTTATTTATTAGACATTAAAGATAATATATAATGAAAATTATACCATTACACTCATAAAAAAAATTGTAGTGTCGTTCGCTCGTAAGTGTGGATTACCACCCCCATGAAGTGATGTGATTCCTTTTTCATCACCACATCATATAAATGATATATATAAGTTTATTTAGTGATATAATATGATATTAATGTCAATTTTATAATGATAATATATAACTTTACTTCTTTTCAACATGATTATAGAAACATTCAAGTGTTACTCATTTTTATATATGATCCACCCTCTGCATGATTGTACAGTTATTCATTTATCTTTACCACATTAAATTGTATTTTTAAAATAATAACTGATATATAAAAATGATAATAATTTCTTGAATATTATACTATAGATGATATAATAATGACGTAGATGACCACAAAAAACCTATTAAAGTCAATTTCAACATATGAGATGAATATCATCAAAACATCTAATGTGAACATAATTGGTTATTTAATAAAACATAACATCAAAAAATGAATAAAAATTTGACAAAAGTATTCAACAATGTAAATAATTAATATTTGTGTATTATTCATGAAATATTTTAATGAAATAGTTTCTAAATATTACCCTTGACTGTCAATATTCTTAAAATTATTTTTATATGTTTTATATGGGCATAAATAATTAAAAGAGAAATTTAATGTCTCGTTATTATGAATGATTTAAGAACTGAATATTTTTAAAGAAATATTTTAATTTCATTAGAAAATATAAAAAAGTAATGTCCTATATTAATGTAAACATCATCAATATTTTTCCAACTATCATAATGATTATTTTATTTTTTATTCCTTTACAAAAAAAAATTCTCCAAATAAGAGTTTTTATTACCTTTTATCTGTGTATTTTCAAAAAGGTTTTAATAAAATATAAGTTTCAATATATAGGAATTTTTTCTTTGTTGCCGAGAAGAATTATTTTATGATTAATATGATAAAAAAATCATCCATGTTATATGATTATTTTAATATTTTTAGTAATTTATTATGATAAAAGGTTTTCAATTATAAATCAAGGATGGGTGTTTCTATTTTGAAGAAATAATGGGTGGTTCCATTATAAATCATGGATTGGTGGTTCGATTTTAAACCAAGGATTGATGATTCTAAGATAAAAAATACATTTAGTTATGTTATAAACTATTTATGTGGGGGTATATTATATCACTATAATGGATTGGGTAATGAATAGTTCTATGATAAATTATTAAGGGTGATTAACATATTTGTTATTGAATTTTTATGAGTTATATAAAAAATGATTTTCCAAGCTACATATATGGAAACTCTTTACATTATAATGGGGGTTTTTATTTAATTGGTTTATTTTAAATATTAATTTAATGAAATTTTATTTTTAGAGAATTATTATTCTCTTTTTGGTTTTAAATTTGTGATTTTAGGAAAACCAACCTTATTTCTACTCATGATTTCTAGTAAAACATCATGATTATTATTTTTACACTATGATTTCAGATAATGTATTTTATGAAAAACGTTTGGAAGCAATGAAAAAATCTTTTTTATATGAATTATTATTTGAGCTCAATTTTTATTATGTTAAAGGAAAATTCATTTATTATCTCAGGGTTTTATAATTGAATAACTAGTTTCTTTCTCATTAATTTAGGTCCCTTATAGAACCTTCTATGTTCATACCATATTTTATATTGTTTCTCACTGGGTCATAATATTTTATTGTCAAGGATGGGTTCAATAAGAAAATTCTAAAGAATTAGCATGAAAAAAACATTATATTTTATATAAGTATTGTTTTGTGGAATAAATAGAGACTATGATGATGTTGTCAACAAGTTTTCTATAATTTTATAGTTATAAGTTTAAACCTAATTATCTAATAATGTAAACCTAAATTATAATTTAAATAAAATATAGAGATTTATTATATAATGATTCAATTTATAAATATTTTATGTTTATTTTCATACACCTATCATGATTTGAGGTAGTTGTATCCCAATAATCACTAACTCTTCAACCAAGTCCATCATTAAAGAGAAATGAAATATCATCATTAAAATCCATCAAATGGTTTATTACCAATTATATATTGAAAAATAAGATTATCATAAAAAACAAAAAATGTTAAGATCCTTATCTACTAAGCTCTAAAATCTAATACACAAGAGCACAACATATTCTCAATATTTTTGTTGGTAAAATTATTCTGACAAACCATATACAAATTAAAAGTAATTATATTGAATAAATGTTGCCCAAATGAATACTAAATATGTTTCCACACCATATATGTATATTTAGGATCACAATCCCAGATTATCAACAATGGGACTCCATGGAGCCTTAGAAACTCATTCCGGTACTACCTTGATAAAACCTCCCCCGAGCACGACTCTTCGATTTCAATACAGTAGGATAACATTTTCAGATGGTCCATTATCGACCATATAGAATAAAATAATCCCTAATCTCAAGGTAAACCAATTAAAATGTCACTCCAAATTTAATCACACATCCACTTATAAAAATCATATGACTGGAGTAGCCCATCAAGAACATGTTGTTCAAACATCATCTTCTGATACAATATTCTTCAGGACACAAACCTTAAAGATGATTTCTTCAACCCTAGAAACCAAAAAATAAATCACAAATAATCATACATCATATTAAATCTAAGATTATAGAATCCCAACCATTTCTTACATTACTATTACATCATTTTAAAGATAAATAACATAATAGTATTACACATAAAGGACCCAAAGGGTAAGTGTCTTGGGAATACTAGGACCATACATACCAATTAAAACTTCAAGAATAAACATTTATTTAATTCCTTCTTCTCTAGCTTTTTATTGGCACTTGAACCCTCCTTAGTACATGTAGTCACCTGAGTATATACATCAAAAGGCGTGATCTAAAATACCGGTAAGAGGATATATAAAAACAATATACAAATGGGTGAGCATAACCATAACATAGGAAAAAGACCATGAACATGCGAGGAAGTGAAAAAAATTTATTTAAAGGAACCTAGGAATTAGTAGTTAATTATGTTGTGTTTTCATGTGATTTTATAAAATATTTATAAGAAGGGAATTTCCATTCAAAGACATTAGTTCATTACATTCTTCCCCCCTTATGAAATTTCGCCCTCGATTTTTCACATCACAAAAACAGGTGATAGTGCTTCTCCTTCATCACCTATTTTAGTTCCCAAGTAGCTTATTCAAACATATGGTTCCTCTATAATGCTTGGACAAGGTATGTGGTCTTGCTGCGTAGAACCTTATCCCACCATTCTAGAATCGCTATGGGCTGCTCCTCATATGAGAGATCATCTTCCATTTATAACACCTCTAAGTTCAGTGCATGTGTGGGATCAGGTATGTACATCCTCAAGAGTGATATGTGAAACACATCATGAACATGATCTGTATTTATTGGAAGTGAAATATGATAGGTCATGACTCATATGTGGTCAAGGATATCAAAGGGGCCAATGTGCCTTGGGCTTAAATTCCATTTATATCTGAATCGCATGACTCTCTTCCATGATGATATTCCATGACAGACTTTATCCCTAGTGTCGAAATACAAGTCCCTTTGACAGTTGTCAGCAAAGCTCATTTGCTGACATTTAGTGTCTTTGATGTGTTTCGGGATGACTTGAACCTTCTCTGTCATCTCTTGCACAAGATCAGGATGATGTTGCTTTTTTTTCTCTCCAATATCATCCCAATAGGTTGGTGTTCTACATCTCATTCCATACAGATCTTCATATGGAGAAATCTAAATACTCAAGTGAAATCTATTTCTTTACAAGAACTCAAAAAATGGGTTATGTTGATCCCATCCACATTTGAATTCAATAGAGTAAGATCTTAGAATATTGTCATGCATCTGAATAGTCTTTTCAGATTGGCCATCAGTTTGTGGGTGATAGGTCGTGATGAAATTTAATTCAGTACTCAAATCATGTTGAAGAATCCTCTAGAATTTAGACGTGAACATTGGATCATGACCAGAGACAATTGATAGTGGATCACCATGCAGTCCTAGAACATCCTTCATATATATCCTAGTTTGTTGTTCATGCAAGAGATCTTCATGAATATTTAGGAGACCTGTGGCAACGTACGTAGTTACATTCTCCCATTTCCACCTGGGTATATGAAATGGTTGCATCATACCATTGGACATTTGACACTATAATTTAACTTTCTACCAAACCATTCACCTTGAGATATATTCCACGATATCATTTTTCATGTTATCCCACCAGAAGTGTTCTCACAGATCACAGTACATCTTTGTACCCCCATGATTGATAGTGAATTTTGAGCTATGTGCATTGTCCAACATATCCTTCTTTATCTCGAGTGATAAAGGCACACAAACCCGCATTCCAAACCGAATTACACCATCATTATCGATATATAACCCTTTCATATTTCCTTCATTTTCTGCATTCTCCCTCTTTTTTATCTCCACATCATCCCTTTGTGTTTCTTTAATCTTCTCTTAGATGGATGGTTGTGCAATAATTTGGGCAAGGTAGGACGTATCCCCTACCCTTATGATATATAAATCCATTCTTTTTTTATCCATGATGTTAAGGTCTCTCTCAATTCATAACATAGATAGAGTAGTATGTTATTTTCTACATAGAGCATCAGGTTTCTTGTTCGCCTTCGCAGGATGGTAGTTAATCGTGAAATCTTAGTCTATGATTATCTCTCACCATATTGTTTGACACCTGTTGAGATCTTTTTTGGGAATATATACATAGGCTCTTGTGGCCATTGTATATGTTACACTTCTCACCAAAAAGGTAGTGATGCTAGATATTCAAAGGAAAAATCATGGCTTCCAACTCTAGATCTTGCGTCGGGTAGTTCTGCTCGTAGATCTTCAACTACAATGAGGTGTAGGCTATCACATTATCATTTTTCTGGAGTATGCATCCCAATACATTCTTTTAAGCAACCCAGTATATCACAAAAAATTTTCCAATTTTTGGTAGTGTGAGTACAAGTGTAGTGATCAGCCTTCCCTTTAGCTCCTTGAGGCCTCCCTCACATTCTTCCATACAGACAAACATTCCGCCTTTTCATGTTAACTTATTTATAGTTCTTGAAAATTGTGAAAAATTTCTCACAAAACGTCAGTGGTACCCATCTGGTACAAGAAAACTATAGATTTCTATGACACTAGAGGACCTAGGACATTACTCAATCACCTTTTTAAGGGTCCACAAAAATTCACACACTTATGATCACATGTGTCAAGAAAGTGACTTGCTTCATCTAGAAGTCACAGTCGGTGAACATGGCATAAAATTTCTCCTTTCTCAATGTCGCCCTAGCAATTCTTATATGTTCATAATGTTCCAACGTTATTTTTTAGTATATGAGAATATCATCAATAAAAACTACCAAAAATTCTTCTAGGTAATTTCTAAAGACTCGATTGATAAAATCCATAAATATTGTAGGGGCATTAGTTTGTCTGATGGGAATCACTAGAAAATCATACTATCCGTACCTATAATGGATTGAAGACTTCTAAATATCTTCCTTCTTCAACATTAATTGATGATATTCATAACAAAGATCCACCATTGAGAAGTATTGAGCACCTCTTAACAGATCTAACATGTCGTCAATCCATTTAAGATGCTACGTTTTCTTTTTGGTAGTATTGTTGAGTCCCTAATAACTGATACACTACAACATTGTTCCATCATTATTCTTCACAAATAGCGTTGGCGCACCCCAAGGTGATTCACTAGGGGATATGAACCCCGTTTACAGATGCTCTTGCAGCAACTTCATTAACTCCTCCTGTTCGATAGGAGCCATCCTATAGGGACACATTGAGATAGGAGTAGCTCCAGTTATGAGTGCTTCTGATAACATTGCCTCAATATATGTGGGATGTTCGGGTTACTCTTTGGAAATACATTACCGTATTCTCTCACTATGGTCCTTTCCACAATGGTGGAGATTTCCTTTAACCAAACCATTTGGGAGAGGTAGGATTCTCCATATGGAATTAACTCCCACACAGATAAAGGAATTTTCAAAGGATATTCATGATCTTCCTTGAATTTGTAGAGGAGCATGTGATGGTTTAGAATATGAAAATATATTTTCTTTTCTTGAAAGTAGATACATTCTCTATATAAAGAGAGTGAATCCATTCCCATTATAGCATCGAAATACACCAAGGTACGTATTATAATATTTTCTTCAAGAATCTTCCCACTAATGCCAACAAAAGAATAGTAAAAAACATCGGGTTCAATGATTTCAATGCTTGGTGTTTTCACATATATCTATACATTAGGGTTTTGGGGCATTGATTCTATATTTCTAGAAAATATTCAATATATAACTGAATGTGTAGAACCATAATCAAATAAGACATTTTCCATTATTAAGAGAATTGGTAGTGTAAATTGTACAACATCATTATCTTTCTCCACTTATGCAGGGTGATGGCATATTCCTTCCCTTTTTCCCTTGACTTTGGTGGTTGCTGATGCTGATTACCCTCATGAACATGTGGTTTAGTGCACTAGCTCGAATAGTTCCCTATCTCCATATAGTTGTAGCATTTTATCATGGGTGGTTATCTCCTATATTCGGCTACATTCTCCTTCCTTTTCATGTCATTTATACACTTCGGATCATGGGGTCTTTATTTACCTCACATGAAGCACCTCCACATCCCTTTGAGGCAGTTCCCATTGGTCCAAATTCCATAATTTATGGCATGTGGGTCATTGAGTTTTCTTCCCACATTATCATTAGATCCTCCAGCTTGAAACTCCAACTTTCCTTTCTTATCACCATAGCCATGGGACCATTCTCTAAAAACTATATCCAAATTGAGATAACAACGCACAACTTCTTCATAACTCCCAATGTCTTGAATTTAAAGATCCTTTCGAAGGTGTGGTTTTAATCCACTAATGAATCTATCAATTTTTCTATCACTGTTGATAAAAAACCCATTGCGTACCATGAATGTATTGTGAAATTTTCTTCATTGGTTGTGCCAAATTCTCCTTATTTTTTCTTCAGCTCTATGAACTCTATCTCCAAATTATTTTCAAGTTTTATTGGGAAATACTTATTATTAAACATTTTCATAAAGTCTTACCATTCAGTCTCATCAATATTTTCCCTTGGTTTGGTGTTACTAATCAAAGACCATAAATGATCGGCCTCAACATCTATATTATAAATGTCTAGTGTCACATTTTCTGTTATAGAATAGTGGAGCACTGACAAGATCTTCTCTATATTATTGACCCTCTATTCCGCAACTACTGGATATGAATATCCATTAATTGTCGATGGTCGTAGCCTTATAAAAAATTCGATATTCAATTGCTCCCTCTTTTGTTATAGGATATGTTCTCCATTATTATGGATATTGTCAACAACATGTGGTAGTTGAGTTAAAATTGCCATGAATTTTAGAACATCAGCTCCCAAATCATTGGGGATTTTTTTGGGTAATCGTTGTATTGGACCTCACACAAGTTGTTGGCCTGGTTTCTCATCGTTCCCACAATTTTCTAAAATAGAAAATGATAGAAAAAAAAGAAGTCAACAAGTCATGAATAACTTATTAATATGATCAATTTATATTAAAATACTAACATATGGGGTCCCCATGTAAATCTTATTGTATTCATATTGTACTTAGTCTCATACTAATAGTTTTCTCTAGGGTTCACTAATCCTAATTCCCAAAATAACTAAACCTTTCCTATGATTCCATCTATATAATCTCAGGCATTTCATACATTAAAATTTAATCATTTTAAATATAAACTACATAATAGTATTACAAATAGTGGATCCAAAGGTTTAGTGTCTTTGAAAATCTAGGACCATACATAACAATTACAACATCAAGCATAATCATTTTTTAAATTCCTTCTTCTCTAGCTTCTTATTGGCACATGACCCTTCCTTAGATCATGTAGTCACCTAAGGATATACATCTAAATGGGTGAGCTAAATGACAAGTAATAGGATATATAAGAACAATATAACAATTGGTGAGCATAACCATATCATTGGCAGAATATCATGAATATCTTAGGAAATATTAATAAGAGACTAGAAATGTCCCAATGCATAAAAAATGAAACATCATGTCTTAGTGGTTAAATACAACACATACTTGTGAACAAATATAGCATATTTTTCACACATAATTTCACCATCACTCATGATATTCATCACTTTAACCAATACATTGGAGTTCTGTATAATTCCTGGTGCACCCGTCACATTGAAACATTCATATTGCGCTATATAATCTTGGGCTCACTCGGCACATCATAACATTATCATTTATCATGCATGCCATAATAAAAATATATAAAATATTAACATAACTGACCCATGAAATGGAAAGAGTTTCATCTCAAATCAACACATTCATAAACATTGGTCTCCCAAATGAAATAGGGAATAACATACATGTAATAAGAACCGTCAACCTTTAATGAGAATTAAAAGGTGTGTTCTTAAAAGAAGAGTTCTTTTAGAAATCCTTTTGTATGAAAAAAACAGCCATGAAAAAAACTTATATCCCAATAAATGAAAGAAAATGATGACAAAATTAAATATGAGGAGTAACCATATCAAAAAGGGTGAATGAGGGAGAACCCAATAGAAGAATTTGGGGTTCGAGAGTTTCCTTTTCCTTATATTCGAATGATTACGTCACTTTAATGTCCTATATAGCCACATTAGGTTCATTAATTAACAATTAAAGAACCATTTTTACATTAATATGGTTTATTATAGTTTCATTAAGTTATTTAACGTGCATTAGGATGAGTTATAGAGTTAAAAATAATTGTTCGGGAATGTTTGTTTTTATGGGT
Source organism: Viscum album (assembly GCA_963277665.1). NCBI lineage: Eukaryota > Viridiplantae > Streptophyta > Magnoliopsida > Santalales > Viscaceae > Viscum > Viscum album. The sequence continues at coordinate 1,648,902,284 of OY728145.1, forward strand.
TCTCTTGAGCAGTTCACTTGTATTTATAAATTGAATTTCAATTAGAAAGTGGTTCGAAATATATAACTTATATAAAGTGTTGTTAATGATATTCATGGAGTTTAAATCATCTTATAGTGAATTATGTTATATACCCTATGGATGAATCATTAGAATGAAATTTAATGATAATCGTTTGGGTTAATTAGGGAAGTTTTTCGACCACTATGAACATGTTTGATTAATCATTTTGTAACAAATAGATAGGTTATATATTGAACATTTAATAGGACATAATACATATCACATATTATATTTCAACTATAATATGGTTTCATGACTAGATCTGAATGTATAAACGGAAAAAAGAAAGCATGTCATTATTAAAGGTGATAGATTGACACCTTACGAACAAAGTTTTCTTTTATAAAATAAATAGAACAAGATAAGTGGGATGGATGGTATAATATCTCATTAGTATAATTAAATTATATTATATTTTTGATATTGGAGTTGCCATACCATGTGGATGAAGACAGGCGGGGAGAGAATAAGAAAATAACTTCAAATTGAAAGGAAATTAAAGGAAATAGGAAGTGAAATTACCTCTTCAATCATCCTCCTGAGATCCTCCATAAATGACATAGGCATGGTCTTTTCTTTAGACCAGAAGCTCGGGGATGTGGGGGAGGGGATAGGGAGGATGATTGGGCACAGTTTTTACAAGGCTTGAAATTTAAGAGGTGTGAGGAAATGAGGGTGTGAAAGGTGGTATGTATAGTGGAGGGGAGAGGGGATTTCTCAATATATATCTCAATAATTTATTATTTCCCCACAATTATGAAATGGAATAGTGAGTCTTCCATGACCAGGAATATAAATTTTATCATGTCAGCCTGAACCGAATGTTCTTCCATCAGCAGAACAGCATTCATGACTCTATAATTTGTTCATTTAGCTTATTTCGTAAATTATGGTATTTCACAATTCTTAAAAAAATAAATAATTTCAGAAAAATAAAAAAAATTCCCTCAAACATTTTTTGATAACAATTTTCATAATATTATTATTTTAATATTTAATTAATATAGTTTTTTTTATCAAAAAACATTTTTAAAACATTTTTTACTCATTCTAAAATATGGGTATTTCATACATTCAACTTGAATATTATTTATATACTATCATATGTAAGGTTACTATTCATTATGATATATCGTAATTCATATGGGTATGTTACTATTCATAATGGTATGTTACTATTCAGCAGAAAATATGTTTTCATATTGGACTCTAAATAACATACTGAGTAAAACCGTGTATGTCAGATTTTTGAATTTCCAAACACAGAAGTGACAAACTAATGTCTAAAGGTCACTGAGAAATTAGTAGTTCACTATGTTGTGTTTTCATTTGATTTAATGGAATATTTATAAGAATGGAATTTCCATTGAAAAAACATTGGATCGTTACATGGATGATCCAACAATGGTGGCCTATGTACAATAAGGTGAAAACATGATGAATCACTAAACTAATGAAAATAATCTGCTAATATAACCCAATGTGTTGATCAAAGATAGTCCAACCATTAGGAGAATCACTGCAAACAAATATGTCTCACTAATCCTCAACCTTGGAATACCATGCCTGGTATTCATCTACCTCATAAACTTAATATTATTGTAACATTCATTGAAAAATGAATAATATTCCACTAGCCTCTCCTGTATTAGGATGCAACGAGGAGAGTGCTTCTATCACTGTATAAGAATCTCTTGTCCCACACACAATGTCACATCATAACTTCATTTTTAGCATGTAACCTAAACAAATACCCTTTATTAGTGTATATAAAATATATGGATCACTATCATATAATAACTCCATCCACATTTATTTTCTTGTTCTTTTCATATTGATATAATAAATTAATCCGGATCTTATGATCAGTGAAAACCATAAAATTTTTGTTTATTTTGAAGTATTTCCACAACTATAATGAAAATGAAATTGTGACCGACTCAAGATCAAGGTTAGAATTTTTATTTTTATGGGTATGTATCTTCCATGAAGAATTAAAAAAATACTCTCTAGTATATCAAGATATTGCTCATGCCAATACATGAAGCATCACAAAAAAAGACTTACATATATCCCCTTTCTATCCGATGAACTGAAATATTCCACACCTGATTCTATATTAGATAATGAAATTTTTTTTTCACTATTTCGTTGACAATAACACTAGAACATTTCTTGTCCAGGAATTCATAGTTGTAGAAAACATAGATAATTTAGTTATTAACCTTCTATAGTGGACTCGAATACCATATAAACTTCTCACCTCAATAATAATCCTGGGGGCCACCCATGAAACAAACACCTAGGTATTGAAATAATCCATGGATACACCATGCTGGGATATGACTGCTCATATTAATTGATATTTCTAGATCAATATTCACACTTATATAGCTTTTGAAAAATCCTTGGATGATAAAGCACTCATTAAATAAAACATTGAATCTCTTCACACTCCTCTATAAATATATAGTACATATGGATATAATTAGTGAAGCACATTATTAAATTTTATAAAAAATATCAGAATGTTTTCTTCATAAAAACCATGAATATAACATGAGCATTTATCAAAATGAACAACATTAACATGAAATCATAATTTCAATAATGATATAAAAATGAAACCATTGTGATACCCATATCAATTACCTACATCTTATGATAAACTAACAATATATTAATCATTTAAAACCAACTAGCTCACATTAGATGATACAAGTAGTCAACTATCCAAGGAATATGGTAGAGAAAATCACTATCACATAATTTATGAGATAATAATAAATTCGGTATAGTAGAATATAATTATTCTTCATTATAAATAAATCCTAGGAACCCTAAGATGGAAGGATATACTGAAAAAAAAATTAATGAAAAAATCATCAATATTTATCAATTACTACTATAGCTCGAAAAGTGCTATTCAATTTAGTGACATCAGGATCATAATAATTCCCAACAATAGATCCTATTGGAACATGATCTACCATAAAAGGGGTAACACGGAAATCACCAAAGGAAATACAATAAGGGAATATTTCACTACCCTTGATAAACACTATTGGTTAATCCTTCTACATGGTTATCATCAACTCATCCATCATTGAAGCTAAGAATGTAATACTAATTTAAACTATATGTAGTTCTACCTCATCAGAGAACATAGTAGACACTTTATCAGAATCATAGAATTGAATGATACTCCTAAAGTAATATATAAAATCATGTTCTAAATATATTTATTTAATGACAAAAATGTATTCATATAGATACATAAAAAATCATAGTAAAACTCTCAAATATTTGTTTTCCCCTAGTATTATATCTAATTATATATAAACATCTTCTAGATAATACAATCCTCCAACATTTTTGGTCCATGAAAATGGAACTACAATCCTCTCGTCCTCATGTTCAAAATGGAAACGCATTTATGATATGATGGTGTTCATATATCCTCAATCATTCCAAGAATGAACCAATTTAGAAAAAATAATAAGGTACATCTAATGAAATCATTATATTATATTCCTAGAAATACTAGGGAATGAAATTGGACACATAATGTTCCATAAGATCTTTGAACCTGATGAAGATCACCTCTATGACAATGCACGACTCAATGAGGATGATGATCATGATGGTGTTATCCTCTAGTTTCCTTATGTTACATACATTAATCATGTACTATTTCCCCTGGTTTTTACTAACTTTACTGGAACTATTATAATTGTAGAACATGAAGTTTAACCCACGACGAGCACTACATTTTTAAAAGGGTTGTTCAATCTAGACGTTGATGAACATTACATCCAGAAAAAAATATGTGCTTGATTCCATGAAATTTCACTAAGAGACCCCCAAGAAACTAGGTATAGAGTGATGAGTCTGAAATTTGACTATCCAAAACACATTTATCTAGGCTACATTGAACATCAAATAACAAATCTACATTATGGATAATCTTGGATAAACCCCTCTAATGGTGTTGTATTTCTAGTTAGTGACCTCTCGATAACCACTACCCTTTCCATTACCGTAAAACATGTCTGCAACATAAACAATGTAACCTAGTTCTATATCTATAGAAACAAAGCCTCAGCCAAATATCTACCAATATCCACCACATTTGAAAAATATTCTTAGGAATATCAGAGTAGGGTCAAAAATTGGATCCCAAAATACCTCACACTGGAACTCCCCTATTAAAGAGTTAGTCTATCCTAAATAATTTTATACTTCGTGGTAGAAAAAAGATACTCATCTAAAAACTATTCTTGAAAATTATACTATGAAAAACCTACTCATCACAATTCTAGGAATAAAAATCCAAACTCCCTACCTACCCCAACTATCACGGTCACTACCAATGATACCCAATAAACCATCTAAGCACATAGAGAACAAAAAAATATCCCCATATACTCCAACCATTCCACTGCAATTGATTCCTAAATAGATACCTCGTAATTGTTTATAATCTTTCATATAATATCTTAAAAAATTCTCCTCTACAAATAATAATCGTTAACCTCAAACTTTTGGTTATTTCTATAACATTATGATGAACATCTTCAATGTGATCCTGTTGAAGACGTCGACCTAGAGGTATACATATAAAATCAAAAACTATTTTGGAATCCAAAACCCTCTATATGGAATATAAATAATAATTTGTTTATTTATGTCCAACATAACCTCCTGTAAAAACCATTTATGAAATAGTTTTAATAAAAAATGATGCATGATTTTAACATACTTTTGTTGACTGGAACCATTATCACTTCTCCTATTCGGATCAAAAAAACATATGCTCCTCACATCAGATCACAAAGGGCCATAAATACTTATATATTGTGTAGTCTCCATTGTTAATATCCAATAATATACTATATTGACACCATTTTACTACCAAACCATGCAATCCTTACCCCTTACAACATCTAAACTGTATCATATTGCTAGAACAGAATCATTCATACCATTCATTAATGACAACCACACAAAAAGGGTACCAATAACGTTCTTTCCTAGAATCTACTAAACTAGATCCCTACGCTAGACTACCACAATACCTCAAGAATGCCTCCTCATACACCAGATGTTTCTGACAAGTATTTGGGGTCTAAAATAGAATTATGAGGAGATTATATCCCAATATTAGAGAGAACAACAATATTAAAGCAAATAATTATCATAAATAATTGATTATATAGAATTATTAAATAAGTAGAATTTTAATCAAGATATAATAAAATAAAATATAATAAATTGCAAAACAATCATGTCATATATACAACCCAACACCCATTGGACTAGTTACATAACATATTGAAATAAAAGATACTAAATTCTAGATCCAAAACATCACTGATCCAACCTATCTATTCACCTGATACACCTCAATAAATACCGATCAACCAATTAATTGTAAATATGGTCCTCAGTCCAAACCTATTACAGTAATAAACATATGAAAGTAGCTCAGGTACCAATATACAATGGTTCCCTGAGTAGGGTTTCAGAATAAGTAAGTATGCCACCATCAAAAGTATTTAAAAAAATTAAGTAAAATAGTTCATATTGGAAAATGTGAAACATTAAAAAATTATGTAAAGAAGTATGTTCCATTATTTATCTACATTCAAATTAAATAATTTCAATTTTGGTTCATCAAGGATACCAATTTCTATCCAAACAATTTCAAAAAAAAATGTTAATCTGAGCAATATATCATAAGTGCCACTAGTTTGAAAACAATGATCCTCTTTCCAAGTATCCAATAGGGATCTGGAACACCATGTCAAAAAATCTCAACCACAAGGTCACAAGTCATAAAACAGAAAGCATCATTCCAAAAATAAAATCGATACTCATAACTCTATGTTTGAACATCCCAAGCATTAGGTCACAAGTAATAAATCATAGAGAATCAATGAAAAAATAAACTGGGACTTAGAACATCAAGTATGACCATCCCCACCTTGATAAGGAATTCCATGTTTGTACCCTTAGGTATAGATGGGTCAGTCCGTCCCCCGAAAAACAATGGCACACCATGGCACATGAGGAATAATTCTATCCAACCCAAAACCATGTGGTGAAGCATCATTAAAATAATATAAAAATATTAATCACTCGTCATAAAATATTGATCATCAATACATAAATCTATCTGGGACATTGAACTTCTTATATTACCAACAATAAATAATGATATTATCAATTTAATAAAATTCCATTATATATTATATGTGGTCCATTTCATTCAGTATATAACAAATTTCAAAATTAATAAATTTCACCTTATATCAAAATTCATATTTTATAAATGACCTCAAATCCATATAACAATTAAGAATGTGATTTTTAACCTATTCCATCTCTGTTCATACTCACAAAAATTATCATGGTGCCAACATACCCTTAAAAACAAATAATTACAAAAAACCCAATCTTTTTAACATGTTCGAAAATACCAAAACCACACATCATCATTACACATTTTAAACCCACCCCCGAAACATGGTTCATTCCCTTTGAAATCCAAATTTGGACAATTGCCTCCATATGCCCTAAAAACAAGTTAACGTGTCACCAAACCTACATTTAAAAGAATATTTTTAAATCTAGTTAAACCAAACATAAAATATACATGATGTAAACACCTCAATTAAAAAAAGAAACTTTTCAAAACATGTGAATTCCCCTTGGACATATCAATACCAAATCAAAACCAAATGAACACATTGAATCACATTTAAAAATCCTCAAATGTATATTTATAAGAAAACTGGACTAAAAAGCATTCCACTTTCAAAGGATGTCACACCCCATTAGTTGTCATGTGTCAGGTATACAATCACCATAGATCCAATGGGATATATAGCAGGTCTAAGGTTTCAATCTATGATAGACACAAATTTCATTAATCATGGGTGAAATGATAACACACATGAGCTTCAAATTAATATACCAAAATTCACAAAAAATAACATCATGACTGTTGGAAAATTTCTAAACCCACCTACCTCATTAATGGATATTTTTAAAAAAATTATGAATCATGGATGCCTTTCTATTTCCCATAAGACCACTATCAAAACACCTCAACATCCCATTGAGCACTTCATGGTCACCCAATCTCTATTATGACTCCAAGATACCACAATTAATTAGTTATAGCTATTATAAATCCCAAAAACACACCAGGCTAAACAAATCATTCTAAAAATAAATGAACCCTATAGTTTGGTTACACAATAGACTCCCAACACCATTATCAGTAAAATCCTGATGTGGTGATACCAAATAAAAAAATAAAATAAATTAAATCATTGGGGAAAAATAATCAAAATCCATCATGTTAAAATACTTTAATAAACCGTCATATAATTAAGTATATAATCCATATCGGGATCTCGTAAACCCCAGACAACCAAATTCCTTATGAAAAATGAATATTACACAATATTTCAATTCACTCATCTAAAATTCCTATAATAGAGATCCTTAAAAATATAATGAAACATGATGAAGGATACAGGAGAGCACTGGAGGTGGATAACTCGACTCAATTTCTAATAAATATCCATGATAACTACCAAAAATTAGAGGTTGAGGGAGGGTGAAAGGAACCCCATGGTCCATTATTTTAAAATGGGGATGGGATTGAACCCCCAAAAAATGAGAGTTGTTATTGTGGTAAAAACCTTATTTTAACAGAATATGGAAAGTCGCATGTTTTGGATGCTTGCTTTTCCAGGTCATGATCCAACCACATGGTCGGAACTATCCAAGGACACCACTTGCACAGTTTGGTATCATAGTTGGAAAAAATGTGTGTCAAAGGTTTGAACCCCTTCTTTTAAAAAGAAATAAAATCACATGGTTATTCCATGAAGTTTGAAAAAAATATGCTAGCTATGTTATTAGTACTGCATCCCCTCTACTGCAAGTAGCATTGTCTTTTTAAAACCATGCACAACTTTTCCACCATTCCTTAGAACCTCTTCATCCTTACATGGTTTATCCTTTTTCTTCACGTGATTGATCCAAAATTGTTCTAAAACCATAAATCCTAACCATCACTATGTGAAAATGAATGATAATCCTCCTTACCATTAAGGCACATCACTGTTACCTATAAAACATGCACACTTAATCATGGACCCTTGTTGGAGAATTCCAAAAATCATCAATCCAAATATAGAGTCTTTGATGCTCGTCTTGGAACTAGGCCTTTCAACTGAAACATCCTTCTCCATCTCAATCTCCATTTTGAGGCCTTCTAACTCTAAGAACATCACTCCAACCCTTATTTTGATATTTGACCCATCTAGTAACAAAATGTCAAATTTATTTTGATTTTTTATCAATATAGATGTGGGATCTTAAAACCACTCCACCATAATACATTTATTACTCAATAAGACTCAATGTTAATCCATCTGTAACACTGGGGATATACTTATCACCACATTTTATCCAACAGCCTCATGTAGCTCTGGATAGATGGACACTTTTTCCAGGAACAATATCAAACCCAAGGCCCTTAACTGACAAAAACCTCATCACAACATCTGTTACTAAACTTAAACACAATGAGGGAGATCAATGGATCCCATAATAAAGGAAAACATGATATATCATCACTTTATCAGCTACAAATGTATGGTGCTCCTGACAATATGATTCAGATTCTAACCTCCAAAATCAAATACATGACAAACTTACCATAATGAAAATCAAACAGAACCTAACCTCGTGATACAACGAGGTTCTTGACTCATTTTGAAGACATCATTATCCCCTCTCTGGCCCAAATTCATCTCATATAATTACTATACCATTACTCCCAAAAATTTTCCACAACCACACAAACATTCCTACATGAGTCAATGAATAAAATAATTTCCAGAACCACCGTGATCCCAAATCATATCCTCACCTTGATCATCCATCAAAATTGGTCTACTATTAGTATTCCCTATAGAATTTCTGTACACACAACTATAGTTTTTCACTAGCATCAGACTTTCCCCATGACTGGTCAAAATTCAGTGTAACAAACTCATCAACCATCTAGAACAAGGGTAAACTCTTTGTATATGATACATCACTCCCCAAAATTAGAATTTCAACATCACCTGAATCACCAAAATAACATATAATATTTTGACCCCCACGCCAACAATAGTGAACCTAAGAATATTTTGGGGATTTATCACCCTCACCCGATTTACCTAACAAAACATAAACTCTAATCCATTCCCTACATCAAATAATGTATCCAATGGAATTCATCAACAACTTTCCAAACCCAAGGACCTCACCCATAAATAGTCAATAGTTTTCTTAAAACCATATGACTTCACAATCGCTACACGAGGAGGGTATCCTCCATGTGGCCTCATATCCAAACAAGGGACATTGTGGTATCTATTCATTTATCCATTACACTATAATAACACATTTTATCATGTCAAAATATTGGGATTGATTTACACTACTAATAGTACGAAAATATTTCATCGATGAAAACCACCACCACACATCCAATTTTGTTGTCAGCCCCATTTGAAGGGACATTGAAGACCATCCAAATAACATGAGCCTTCCATCATGCAAGTGTCTCATCACAACCACACATATTCTCAGCCTACTCATAACAAAATTCTCTTTTCAAGCACAACATGTGAATAATATTGTAACACTTGATCCACTAACCAATCGACAATGTGAATCACCTATCCCTTAGGCCACCAAGATCGCATTAGCACTTAACCATACACATCCATTTGAAACACAACAAAAAGACCTGATTTGGACTCCAAAGTGTCAATATTTAGAAACCATTTTCTCTCTAGACCCATCACCTAGCCATGCCTATGCCACTTTCCTATCTCACTTGACATAAAGAACCCTTGGTGAGTTCTATAACCGAAAGAATCCAAGGAGCCAAAAACCTCATATACCACCACTCAATACAATAGTTTCCTTTAAAATTAACATCGTTTTCATGTTCACACTCAAAAAATTCCAATAGATGCATCCAGAGTTAACTTGGTTAGGAACCTAGACTGTCTAGCCCCCTTAAACCACATTTGCTTTCAAAAAATAAACACTCCAAGTCCCTCCAATTTATCTAGAATTAGAAACATCCTAGTGCATATTTCTAAAAAAACAGCTAGTATAGATGATCTCCAACCAAACAATACATGTACATTAAAACCATATTCCTTAGAGCATCCATCATAATCCATATGTGTCTCATAATACCCTAGAAACTCATCTATAAATCCATTTCCTTTGATAGTCATCCAGAAAAACATGTCCCATTAGAAACTAACCACATGTATATAACACTACCACCTAGGTAATCTTTCCCAAAACCAAAGTAATCCTCCAGATTAAAAACCCCATACTATGATACACACATCATGAACAATAGACAAAAGTACCAACCATTTTTTTGTTCCCCTAACTCCGAATGAATATTTGACACAGTAAACCCCTTTCTGAAGTCACTATAAAAAGAATAACGATACAAACTCCCAAAATAGGAGTCACATCGTGAAGGTCATTAGGTCCAATCACCCAAGGTCTACACCAACTCAAAAAATACCAAAGCTCACAGAGCATCCAAAAAGCACATGTATCGCTATCAAATTATATCCATGATTCAAAACACACTACTATAGGGTCTCAAAACATAAATTTTCATATATAAACAAAATATGTAAAAATTGGGTTTCCATACTCTCCAAGAATCTATACATCATAATTCTCCCTAGAGGACCCAAACATAAAACTAGCCTCAAACCAAATCTCCCACAATGGGACCAACGATCATATAATCAAACTATACCAACCCACTAGAGTCACTGAAACAACCATACACATGGACAACCCAAACATCCTCAATTATATGCCCTCTCTATGGATCTATATAACCAACAATTGAAAATAAATACATAAAATTACATTCAATATGTCCTATAACTTGTTGATTCTACATTCCTATCATGATATCTGAGAAGACTATTACCACTATAGCGAAAGTGTCCAAACTAATTCGCATTCCTATCACCATTGGGACAAGAGCTAGAGATCTATGAAAATGTATCAAATCCAAATGACAAATGAATAGATCATAGAAAAAATATACACTCCTAATATAAAAAACAATAATAGTAATCCCACCCCTAGTGGCCTACACTCCTTACCGAAATCGGTGTTCGTGACACAGCAGCCTGATATCCATCTCATTCTCTGACACATTCATATATAAATAGTTTTACAGATAAAAAGTTGTATAATAGAATAAAAATAAACCCCAATAATAGAACTTTGTAACATCCCAGACTATAGCTACTAAACTAGTTCCCCATTCTAGAGTATTATAGGACTTTATGCATGTATCCTCATATACCAATGGCTGGTGACTAGTAGAGGGGGTCTAAAATAGAACATTAAGGATATTATACCCCCATATCAATGTGAAAAACTAGGATAAAATATCAAAATGTCATAAACAATACATTTTATAGATAGAATAAAAAACTAAAATTTAAACATATTGTAATAAAATTAAATGTAATATATACTCAAACGAACTTGTTATACATACAACCCAACACCCACTGGCCTGGTTACACAACATAAGAAATTATAAGGAATTATAAATGGGCTCCAAAATATAACCAAGACAACCCATTCGGTAACCTGATACCCATTATAAAACCCTTCTATATCAACCAATAATTAATGTGCACCTAGGCCACAAAATATTCTTATAAGAAACATGTTATAGATGCTCGGGTACCTAAGTGCAACTGTAGCCCGAGAAGGGTGTGAGTAGAACTCAGTTGGCCACCGCCAACTATGTCTAAAGAAAATACGAGTTAGTTAAATGATTAATTAAAGTAAAGGAAATATGAAAATAAACATGTAAATAATATTTTTCCATAATATATAGACATTCAAAATAATAAATTTTATTCTTTTTTCCAAAATGTTGCCCATTTCCATCAAAATGGTTGTGCCCTAAGCCGGTCATCCAATCCATATATCATAGGTCCAATGGTTCTCTATCATAGAGACACATTCCTTGAATATAATAGGGATATAGTATTTCATGTCCATCTATCCCATCCCCAAGGTCTCATGTCAAAAAATACAGAGCATCATTCCATGAATCAAACCAGGACTCGAAACAATTTGTCCAACAATCCCAACCTTTAGGTCACAAGATGTCAAACACATACTATCAGTCCATGAAACCAATTAGGACTTGTAATGTCATGTTCTTCCATCCAAACCTAGATATTGAATGTCATGTTCTTACCAATTGTTTCCTTGGAGTTGTCCTTAAATTGGAAAACTACGGTGCATCGAGGTGCTAGTTTGGCCAACCAAAAATAGTGCAGGGGGGGTCGGATCATTAGGCCAACATCTCAAAACCGTTGATCATCAGTTGAAAAAAATGGATAATATGTCCTTGAATCCAACTGGTAATAATAATGTAAAGTATAAACTCCCAAAACCATTTCATTGTCAATTTAATACCATTCTATTCAATATTTCCATGGTCCGTTTCGATCATTTAAAAACAATTTCAAAATTAAACTATTTCACATTCTATCAAAATAAAACATTTTTAAATAAAATTCAAGATGTTTAAGAATCAAACACACCATAGTAATTATTTCCATTACTATTTGTAATCACAAAACTTATCATGGTTTATGTAGACCCTTAAAAAGAAAACATTTCATTACACAGCGAATACATTTTAACATGTATTAAAAAACACAAAATCATTACACATTTAAAAACCACCCTTGAAACATAGACCCTTCCTCTTGAAAACCAAAAAAGGCTTAGGTAATCCATATTCTATGAAATCTATTTAATTATCCCCCACTCCCCCATATTAAATCATTATTTCAAATCTAATTAAAACCCATTTAAAATCACTTTGCATTCAACATATCACTTCAAAACCAAATCTTTTTAAAAACATGACCATTATCATTTGACATCCCAAAACCATGTCAAAAGATCAATAACACGTTGAAAACTTTTCAAAATACTCATAGTAATTTTTATAAAAACAAAAAAAATAATGCTTTCATCTTCCAAAGGTTGGTGTACCCCATGGGTATATCTAAGACTAATCTCATATCACAACAGATCATACAATATTTGTGGAAGTTCCATGGTGTCAATACGAGGTCATATCCAATTTCATAAATCAAGGGATTAATCATAAACCACATGGTCTTTAAAATAATATACTTTAATGAATATAAAAAATATTAATACTATAGGAAAATCTCTTAAACCACTTACAACATCAATGAGGATTTCTAACACATCTCCAAATCATAAAGGCCTAAACAAGACCCATCCAAGCTCCAGTCATACCCTATTGGAATCCCACTGATTTCATCATAACAAACCATGATCTATTATCATAATATTAAACTATTATTAATTAATTACAATAATTATAATTATTTTATTATTCAAAAATCAATAATAAATAATGCTTGAAAACTCACATAGTCGGTCAACTATTATCAAAACTCAAGGAAACCACTATGGAGGTTCCACAATAGAATCCAAACACCATTATTGTGAAATTACATAAGTGGAAATTTTAAATTAGAAAAAATAAATTAAATCATCTGTAAAAATTTACGAATATCCATCATGATTGGATACCTAGGTGAAACTCCTTGTAACGAAGTACATAATCCATCTCGAGATCTCATCGATGAAATCAAACAAAATTCACCAAGGGAGATAGATGATTCCACCAAATTATTGTGTAATTGTCTATAATATCTAATTTTGAGAACCCTAGTAATAGAGATAAATATGAAGAAGGGGAAATTAAACCATCCTAGGAGAAGAACTCACATCAAACACTAAGAAAACACCATGAAAAATTCCCAATGTATAGGGATGGAGGAAGAGGGGTAATGTTGTTAGAAAACCCCTACATGTGTGCTTAAAATGGTAGTGTAAGAGGGTGGAATCACCTAAAAACTTGAGAGGGTGTTTTGTTAAAAAATATTTTTTTAAATTTAATTTGAGCACCAAAACAGTTTAGCCAAATAGATTTTAAAACCATGTAGTTGGTACTGTCCAGGACCACTACTTGAATGGATTGGTCGCATGGTTGGTCAACCTATTCAAACCCCAAATATCCAACACCACCATCACCACATGGTCATTCTATAAATTTGGAAAAACTATATTCCAACTGTGTTGTCAGCCCTACATTCCCTCTAAATAAAGGTAGATAGTTTTTCTAGAACATTTGTAAACTCATTCTCTATGTCTCACAACCACCATAACCTCACACGGTTCCTATTTTTCATCAACTGGTTTACCTCGAAACTATTATCTATCGATGAATCACAATCATTTCTGTAATTAAATAAACTAAAAAACTCTTTAGAATCAAGGTATTTCATGGTTTCTTTTAAACTATGCACACAAAATCGTGAACCATTGTTGGAGAACTCCAAAACATTAGAATCTTATCCTAAAGCCTCCAAATCTAATCCAAACACATGTGATACCTCACATGAATCCATCAATGAATCAAACACTATTTTATAGCATTCCAACTATTTGAATCTCATTTTTAATTTTATTTGATGAATCTATCCATTTGTTAATGATGACTAAAATTACTTCTGAAATTTTTGATCGATTCGAATGTTTGATTTTACAATACCACTCATATGATGGACATTTATGAAGAGATATAATTATTCAAAAAGTATACATAAAACATTCTATGGGAAATTGATAATAACTGAGGGTATATCATAGAAACAAATAGGAGGATTTACACATTCATAAGAACATTAGGAACAAAAATTTAAGATAAACCACCAACAAACTAATAATTATGAAAAGTTTAATATATATCCCAATATTTGCAAGAAATTTCAGAGAATAATAAATGAACTGAATGTACCAAAAAATCCATTATATACACAAAAAGCCCAAAAATATCTTAAACACCTCAGTGATCTACTAATGTCAAGCCTGATCACCGAAAAGAGACCATGGACCAGAAAAATTGTTTATATATACCTAGGGTTAGAATAAAATGTATACTATGTTGGATCCTCCACAGAGACTCTTGTGTGGAAGATAAAAAAGTGCATTAAGGCTTAATAAACCAAAAGTGTAACCACATTTTCTCCTAGTCAGGTATACTAAGTCCATATCCCCCCCAAAGATCTCTCACCAAGTGTTAAATAAATGAATAATACAATATCTAATATGTATAAAAGAAGGTACCTCGCTACCACATCCCCACTAGTTTTTCACATAGCCCAAACATCCTATGTCTGAATCTATATCACCACAAATGTAATCTATCCCAATAAGAAAAGGGATGATATAAAAAAATAATTCACCATGTGGATCACATCCTATAACAATTATATTCTAGGAAGATCATTCATGACATCATCTAATCATACCATCCACATATCTGGATAGTATCCAATAAGATTCTAAATTATACCACATCTTGTTTGTGCAGACCTGGTTTTGGCCTAATAAGATGTTGGAATATTTCTAAATATTATTTTAGAGTACAAACTAAGACGATGTGAAATAATGAGACCCTGTGTGCCAAGATTTGATTTTATAAAAATAATCATTATATATGATATTTTTCACGCATAGTCAATTAAGGAAAATGTGATATCTCTTAAATGGTTGATCGGATCAGAAATCTGAGACAACTGCTAGGTCCAAAATGTGGTTTTTAACCTAGGAACAACATAAAATAAGTTGGTGTGGGAAATTCAGACCTCCCTTTCATTTTTGGTGTGTTAAATGGAGGAATTAAATTATTAATTTATTCATTTAATATGTCAAACCAAATAAATCTTGAATGGGGAAACATATGAGAAAATTGAGACCTCATTTGAGTAAAAAACATAGTATTTACCCTATTCGGGGTATAACCTTTGTCGGTTTCCGATGTTTGACATTGGTTCCATCGTGGATTTGTGATTATATAATTAAAAAATTATTTATTTAAGTATTTAGTTGCCAAAATTATTTTTAATCTAATGGAATCTCAATAAGTATGCTATAATGGATATTTTCTTAAGGATGCCTCATAACTATGGGATTGACAATGACTCCTAGCCTCTCATTCCCATTGATGAATGATGAATGAATGACAACAAACCCCTGGATCTAGATGGATCAAAGCCCAGAAGATCCTACTTCTTCATTGATGTACACATCCTTCATTAACAGTGCGAAATCCAATCCATGTATGAGATATCTTTGGTGTTTTACTCCAATCATTAATAATTGAGCTTTTCGATAATTAGTTCTTCAATATTTACTCCTTTTACTAATCCCAATAGCTGGAAACATATTGATTGTCAATTCTTCACCTAACCTGGATTGTACATTCTCTATCGGCTGGCCCAGAATGATTGGAAATCGATCCATAACCATTATTTCTTTTCCTTTCCCCCTCTTTCCTAATGTTCTTCACTTGGAATCCCAATGGATCCCATTTCGAAATTTTTTGTCTGGCCCAAGCACAATCAGTCACCCAGATTGAAGATGGATTTACGAAACAACGACTTAATTGTGAGCAGAGGCTAGATATATATAGATTGGGATGAAAGAATCATAAATCTTTAATCTTTAAAATTATAGGTATTAAAATAATTTTGTGGTGGGATACGAATGGGGCAGCCGTCTAACATGGGTCTGACGCTTCTCAGGCGGAAGGCAGAGGTCAGCGCAGCTTCCTGTGGTGGTCAGTTTGACTTCCGGTGGTGGTCGACGTGACTTCTGATACTGAGGTAATGTGAATGTAGTAGGAAGTGGTTAGGTGAGATGGTAGACCACAACATAGTGGTGAAGGATTCTCGGCATTTATGTGATAGTGGTAAAACATGGTCAACATGGCGAATTCCAATAAAAATTATTAATAATTGATGAAGGTTCCATAAAATTTTAAGTGGTGGTTTTTTTACTATTTAGCTAAATAATAATAATAATAATAATACTGAAATAAATTTTAAATGTTTGGAGAATATATTTTTAATTAGATTTAAATTTTTAGATATGGGAATTAGAGGAGACAAGGTGGGTGCCTAATGAAAACTAAATCCATGTTCCAAAGGTGGGCTTCAAGATCTATTATATTTATTTCATTAATTATAATTTGAGTATAAATGTAAATTGAAAAAAACAAGAGAATCCCATAAAATGGGAGCTGTAAAACACATTAAATAGAAGTGGTTGGTGTGTGAAGAATTTCTGCCCCACTTTTTTCATAATTGATAATAAATTAATAATAATAATAAATTATTATTAATATTGTTGTGGAATATTTATTTTTTTGTAACTTCCTCTTATAGTATGTGATTAATGAACTATCAGCGGTAGCATAACCGTAATATTGAGGCAAGAATATTAAGAACAAGGTTGGATTCCTTTTTCATACTCATGGATCAGGTCAACAAAAAATACAATAATAATAAAAACATTATTATCTTAAGATCTTGAATCTGGAACATCTCCCACATACACTGTCATAATGGTGAACTGTCACCGATGCTATGGTCGAGAAATTAAGGCATAAGGTTCAAAAAAACATCAAATATTTAAATTGAGATCAACTGATAGCCCTCATGAGTCCATGTTCACATCTGTTGTGGTTAAATGAATATTTTTTAATGGGAATCCATTTTGGACAAATGGGTAGACCGTATCTTGCATTTTACAGTGAGGATAAAAATATATTGATTTATAAATTTTTTTTGGGAATAATGGGTTAGTCCCACGTGATTCTATTCAAGTGAAATGTGGTGATATATGACTTTTCCATCAGATGTCCATTAAGGGAAAATGAATTTTTGTTCTTGGGCCCTTTTATCCAATGATTACAATGGTGTGATCTGTCTGGTTAACTAGTGTCTTTTGATGAGGCCAACCAGTAAAATTACATATTCACCCTTTGGATTAACAATGAGCAATGTGTGCTCATCATCTTTTTATCTAGAGATATCATGTACTCCTATATTATACTAGCATTATTAGGGGTTCTTGATTTGTAGTTTAGTACCCAATTATGGAAAGTTACATGATTAGGTGAAGAGGCTGGGCCACACAACATGTAGTCCCCACACACACAATGTACCACCTTACCAATATTTTATCTCTAGTATATACTTTTTTTGGACTCTGAATTTTCCATATGAGTAGAATATCCTGTGTATTTTGCAACGTAGAATGTGATGGTGCCTTCCATAGTAGGTTTTGAGGTACTATGCGAGATGTTCAGGGTTCGATGCCTATCAGGGGCAACACTCTATGACTGCAGCATTTTCCAAGAAGTACCATCCTGCAGGAAAGACTATATTTCATTTATGATTTATCAAGAGGTACCATCCATTTGGGATGACTAAATTTCCTCATTTCTTTATCGAGAGATACCTTCTAGTAGGGATGATCATAGTTACTCGATTATTTATCGACAGGGACCATCTAGCTGGGATTACCATAGAAGATCTTAGCATACCTTCTAGCTGGGCTGGGATGTGGCATTCCCCAATAACAGTTCTGGGATTACCCATCAGCTGAGTTGGGATGTGTCTTTCCACAATGAATCATTCGGGCTTATCTTCCAGCAGGGCTAGGAAGTGGTGTTCCCCGATGGTAGTTTTGGTCATTCCCTCTAGATAGGTAGGAAATTAATATTCCTTGATGGTAGTTTCGGGATTACCCTCCACCGTGGCATGGAAGTGGTGTTCCTAGGTGAGAGTTCTAGGATTTCCCTCTAGCGAGGTGGGGAAGTGGTGTTCCCTAATGGTCTTTTCGATTAACCACTTAATGTGGTAGGGAAGTGGTGTTACTTAGTGTTTACAAGTGAAGGACCCTCAACTCTACAACATAGTGAAGTGGTGTGGTTTGACATACATAATGGCTCAAAATTGAGAGGGGATCTCTCCCCGCAATACGCATCCATTTGATGTAACCTACAACTATGTGGGTGAGTTAGTTTCGCCCTAAGAAGATATTATCAAGGTCTCGTGATTTGAGCCCTTTTACTTGTTCCTCCTTGGTAGCTGTGATGACATGTGGGGAATCGTTGATGGTTTTTATATTGGCACTAATGGATACTCACTTTCTTGGGCTCAAATGTGGAGTGAAGATACCATTACTCTCTCATTTTTGTTTATTTGACTATGAACATATATATTCATTCCAATTCCCAATCCTTTAGTTTTGGGTTACTCTTCTTCCAGGAGAGGTGAAGACATGTAGGTTATGCCATGTGATTTCTTTGTCCATCCTATTGTCATTGGATGAGTCTACTATCCTACTATAGGTAGTAATGAAATGAAGAGAAGTTCATCTTATCACTTCTTCCATCTCCTTAAGTTAGGAGGAGAATACTTAAATCTCTTGTTGGGTTGAGATGCACTCCTTTTATTTTACCTTGTCGTATCTACTAATATTTTTTTCAGAGTATCTCAATCGAATCCCCATCACCTTTTCAGTAAATCAGAAAGAGTATTTTTATACTCACCCATGCATGGGATTTTCCCACATGTATTGTGCCTTATGTAGATGACAGACAGGTTGATCATGAATTTAGAAGAGAATAGGGATATGGGTGCATGGACCGTATACGATGATCAATGATTGGGCTCTAGGAAAAGTATCGCTCAACTATTTACTTTTTAGTTACTTCCTGGATGTTTCTATTTTCTAGTTAGGAATGTATTTTTCTCTTTTCCCTTTCAGTTTAATTTTCATGTACTTGTATTGTTTAGAGGTCGATGCATATATGTTTGGTTTCCTTTTTATAGCAGTGATGTATATTTTTTTCATTTCCTCTTAACTTCTTCATTGAGTTGGTTGGGTGTGTGTGTGTAGTATTTTCGGAACTAGCCTTCTCTATCATGTTGTGCCTTTTGTGCTATTAACATGTGACAGGCCTTTGGAGGCGGGCATGGGGTAGTTGCAACTCAAGCCCCAGTATAGTTCGGGAATTGAAAATGTAGTATCCAAGGTGGTTCGACCCTTGTGACATTTTTTCATGTTTCCCTAAAATGGTCATTGTTGGGTTTTGGGAAATAGTGTCAAAGTGTCTCAAGAGTGGCTCTCAGGAAAGAGAGTTCGACATATCCCTTCACCAAGACCCTGATTACCTACTTGTAGACTCAACACCCTGAAACACATGTTTTCGGGAACAATGGTACATGCATCATTTAAGATTTAGTCCATGACTATTTTTCTTGAGTAAGTTCCACATCATTATTGATATTTTTATGTGCTCATCTACTCATGATACTCTGTGAAAACATTAAAGATGTCTCCATGATGACAGCCAGTGATGATACTGGCTCTTTTTTGCGACGATTACCCTATGAGATAGAGATCCTTAGTTCAGGAACCATCATGTGATCCCCTTTCTCATAGTGGTAAGGTAGAAGCACCTCCACCTATTGAGTAGTTGAGAGCCCCAGCCGAGAAGGATGAGGATGTGCATAGGCTTGGTGAACTTTCCATGTTCCAATGACAGAGACCACTGAGATTTTATGGTGATCCAAACCCTGAGGTAGTCGATTTTTGGTTAGAGTTGGTTGTCCACCTCATTACTATTTCACAAACACTAATAGATGATATGGTGTCTTCAACAACCATCATTTTTTCAAGGATCAATTAAGCATTGGTGGACCATGGTTACTGATACACTAAATGAGTTGACACTCTCATGGGAAGACATCCAGAAGCTATTTCATGAGGATTACTACTCATCATGGTTGGGATACATTAAGATTTATGAGATCCTTTAGTTTCAAAAGGGAGGTATGATAGTGAATGAGTATGAAATATGATTCATAACCCTTCCATAATACTCTCTATACGTGATCCATAATGACTATTTCTGAGAATATAAGTTGATCAGTGACCCCATAGAGAGATATTTGCTATCATTGTTCCCTTGTGCATACCCACATATACTGAGGTGATAGAACATGATCTATTGGTAGAGGGTTTCATGTAATTCCAAAAAGATGGTCTTGATAGTGAGAACAACGGACCTGAGACATCTGTCACAACTAGCAAACATCCGTCAATAAGATCTCAGTATATGAGACATTTTCCTGATCAATCTTAGGCATGTAGTCAGATAGGGATGTGGAAACATAGAGCCTAGTGACAACCTATAGTGGGCATAAGTTGTGCTTGTAACGGGAAAGGTCATATGGAATGATACTGCCCAAACACATGGGCTAAGAATCTCAGGAATAAAATAGGTGTATCACCGTGGTAGAGACAATGTTTTGATCATAGTGGTCCGTATGGATGTGTAGTGGAAGAGTCTCTTTGACATGTGCACTGAATACGTGATTGTGTAGAAGATTCCTTTAGAGGGAAGTGCAGGATGTCCTAGGATAACCTATTATCGGAAGTTTTAGAGCATTTAAATTCCCTATAGTTTAACCGGGGGGAGCAGTATGTTACATCAACTCTATAGTCAATGGTGTTGATTCCTATGCTTCTCAAGCGTCTAAGTGAGTCTCAGTTGGGATGCATCAACTATGAAATCCATCGTAACCAGATATCTTTGGGTGTTTCAGGATATGGATATTCTGGAGGAAGGAATCATGAGACCCTATTCCCAGATAAAACATTTTGTGAACGGACCATACCATAGGTTCGTGTTTTGTGATAGTTGAAAACTGACCAAGAGATTCCCTGGGATAAGGATAGATAAGTGCGGGATCGTTATCCCGAGTTATTTCCCTCAATGATCATTTTGAGGATAAAAATATCAAAGGAGGAAAAAATATATAGACCCTTTGATTTCCCAATAACACATTGGACTATTTCGAAATATTATTTCAGAGTTAGTCACTGAGATGTCTTGCAATATTGTGACTTTGTGTGCCCATAATTTGTGGTATAAAAATATTTAAATTTTTTTAATTGTGTACATGATGTTTATTAGGGAAAAAGCGATATCTCTTGAAGGTTAGATCAATTTATAAATCCAAAACCACATTTGGGTTTGGAATCTGGTGTTTACCCAACGAACGACATTAAATGAGTCAGCAAGAGACATTCATACCTCTCTCTCGATAGTGATGTTATTTATGGATGAATTAAATTACTAATATATACATTTAATAGATCAAATCAAAATAACTCACGAACATGGACTAGGATGAGAAATTTAAGACAATCATTGAGTTAAAAACATAGGATTTACCATAGGGATGGTATAAACTTTTTCCAAATCATGAGTTGGACATCAGTGACATCGTGGATGGGTGATTAAATAATTATATAATTTTTTAGTTTATTATTTAATTTATTAAATCATTTTTTATCAAATGAAATATATATTATTATTCTGCTATGGATATTTTCACATGATTTCCTTATAACTCTGGGATTCCCAACAACTCTTCTCTTCTCCATTCTATTAATGAATGATGAACGAACGACCTTGAACCCATAGACCTAGATGTATCAAAGCGCAGAAGATCCTCTTTCTTCGTTGAAGAACACATCCTTCATCAATATAACACAATCAAATCTAGGTGGGGCTCATATTTTGTTTTTAATACCTAGAGTAAATGATTGATCCAATTGATAATTAGTTATTCAATCAATAGTCTCTGAATAATCCCAATTATCTAGGAGCATATTGTTTCTAAATTGTTCATCTAACATGGATTGCACATTCTTGATTGGTTGGCCATGAACACTTGGGAAACGATCCAAAACCATTATTATGTGCCTTTATACCCTCTTTACATATTTTCTTCACCATGGAATCCCTTTGGATCCCAATTCGATAATTTTTTTCTGACTCGTGCTTGATCGGGAACCCAAATTCGGGATGGATTTATGGAATGCCGACGAAATCATGAGCAAAAAAAAGATCTATGTGGACTATGACACAAACATCATAGATATGAAATCACCATAATTTTCAGGATTATAATTAAGTTGTGGTTCCCTACTAATGGGGTAGGGGTCTGGCGTGGGTTCAACACTGAGCAGGCGGTAGGTGGTAGTTGGCGTGACCTATGAAATTGGTCGGTGCATCTTTTGCTGGAGAGGTAGTGCATGTGCAATAGGTAATGTCCAGGTGGGATGGTAACATTTAGAACAGTAGTGGATCCTACTTGGGGTTGATGTGAAGGTGTTCAGATGTGGTCAACATGGTGAATTTCAATATTAATTATTAAAAATTTATGATGGGTTAATAAAATTTTATGTAATGATTAGTTATTATAATGAATAATAATAACAATAATAATAATAATAATATTGTTGAGAAATTTTTTGAAAGATGGGATATTATATATTTAATGAGATTTAAATTTCGAGAGATGAGAAATATAGGAGACAAGGTGGGATCCTAATGAAATATAAATCAATGTACACATGTTGTGAATTATGATATCTTATATTTATATCATTATGGATAATTTCAATATAAAATATAAATGAATGAAAAGGGATGATCCCATGGAATGGCGGCTATACACTTCATTACTGAGGGGGGGGGGGGGAGGGGTGCATGAATAATTTCTCCCAGACCTTGTGCCTTAATTAATAATAATAATATTAATATAATAATAATAATAATAATAATAATAATAATAATAAATTACTATTACTATTTTTATTATCATGGAATATTATTTCTCAGGTAACTCCCTCATGTGCTATCTGATTAATGAACTGTCTATGGTAGCATGACCCTAACATTGAAACGGCTATTTTAAGACCATGGTTGGATTCCTTTTTCAGACTCATAGCTGAGGTCAAAGAAACATAAAAAAATAATAAAATTATTATTATCCCGAGATAATGTATTGGACACATCTCCCTCATATAGTGCCGGAGTAATGAATTGTATGTGATGCTGCAACCCCGAAATTAAGGTGGGAGTTTCATAGCCAATATAGGATATTTAAATCATGATCTTGGTATGGCCTCTATGAGGCCCGGTTCACACATGTTTTAGTGAAATGCCACATTTTCACTGGGAATCCACCTTGTAAAATGGGTTGTCCAACTTGTCTGTTTTTCTGTGAGGATCACTATAGAGTTATTGGTATAATTTTTTTCAAAACCAAAGTATGGGCCCCATGTGACTTCATTATATTGTAATGTGGTGATATAGGACTTTTCCATTAGATTTCCATTTAAGGAGAATGAATTGTCAATCATGGATATTTATCTACAATTGTCACAATACTGTGATCCATATGGTTATCCGCTTCCCTTTGATGAGTCCTACTAGTAAAAGTATGTTTTCGCCCTTTGGTTTAACTCGGAGCAATGTGTGCTCGACAACTTTTTGGCTAGATATTTCATGTACTATGAGTGTATACTACCACGCCTAGGGGTACATGATTTTTAGTTTAGTAACCGATTATGGAAAGGTACACGACCATGTTAAGAGGAAAGTCCACACAATGTGTGGGCCCCCCACACACCGTGTACCACTTTACGGATCTTATATATCTCATATCTCTTTCTTTGGGACTCAGACATTGGCATATGACTAGCCTATATTGAGTGATATATTTCGTATAATTTTATGGTTCCTTCCGTAGAGGATTCTCAGATAAGATATGAGATGTTCAGGGTTTGACACCGATCTTGGGAGACACCGGATAACTGAATCAATGTTTTTCCAAGATGTACTATCTAGTAGATTAGTCTAGAGTTCCTCGATGCTTTTATAATATGTACCAACCTATATATATGATCATCATTTCATGATGATTTTCTGAGAGGTACCATCTAGTAGGGGTGATCAGTGTTCCTCGATGTGTTTTTTAGAGGCACTATCTATTAGGGATGTACATAGAAGATCTAGCATTACCCTTTAGAAAGGTTAGAAAGTGGTGTTCCCTGATGACAGTTCCGAGTTCACCCTCTTTCTGGGATGGGAAGTGGCATTACCTAATGATCCATCCTTTATTACCTTCCAGTTGGGCTATGATGTAGTGTTCCTTGAAGACCATTTCAGTCTCAGCATGGTTGAGAAGTGGCATTCCACGAAGAATGTTATGGTCTTACCCACTAGAAAGGTTGGGATGTGGTTTTCCATAAGGATTGTTCTGGGATTACCCTCTAGTTACGTTGGGAAGTGGTGTTCTCAAACGATCATTCCTAGATACCTTCATTTTGGGCTGGGAAGTGGTGTTCCTCAGTAAATTATAGAGATGGACTCTCGACTGTGCGACACAGTGACAATGTATGGCTTAACATACATAGGAAATCATGAAATAGTGGGAGGCTCTCCACACCACGATGTATCCTAGTGATGTGACCTAAAATTGTGTGGGTGAGTTAGTGCTGCCCAATGATGATAGTTTCAAGGTGCAGTGATTTGATCCCCTTGACATGTGACACCTATGCAGATGTGATGAGATATGGGGCATCAAAAATGTTTTTTATCTTGGAACTGATGGATACTCACTTTCTTGTACTAAGATATTTAATGGAGATCCCCTAACTCATTCAATTGGGTTTCATTAACTGATCACATATATATACTTATCGTTTCCCCACACCTTGGGTTTTGGGTTACTCTCCTTCTCGAGAGGCAGTGACAGGTATGGTATTGCAGATGCATTCCATTTTAATAATTATGTGGAAGCGTGATTCTATTATTCTAATCTAGGTTGAAAAGTCTCAATGAGAATTTAATCATCTCAACAATTTCATCTCCATGAGTTTGTAAGACCTTACATCACTCTCTTGTTGTGTTGAGCTACCATTAATTTATTGTTACTTTTCCTATATACTACTTTTCTTTTCTGACTATCTCTTATGGACCCCCTTCACATTTTTGGGGTGTCCTATGAAGTATTTTTATACACCTTCTTGTTGATGTTGTGGCTCGAGTCTCCGTACGGGTCGGGTCGTGACAATGTATGTCATCAATTATACCTCAATCTATAATAGCCTAGACACGTCATACATATAATAGTCTTGAAGATACTATATACAAATATAGATATATTTAAAATAACTAAAAATCATTATAAACCTTTTCAAACATATATATATGAAGGATACCCATCATTCATACTATCACTTAAAAATATAAGGATTATAGAGTGATGAAAGTGGTCATAGTCAGTCATCAATTCATTGCTGACCAATATACGGGGGAACACCCACCAAGAGTCCACTGGGTGTTAGGAGACTTATCAATATAGGAGGGATAACATATGATATTACATTAAATAAGATCATATATATATATATATCGTACAAACTACACTATGGGAAACTACCCAGTCATAGGCTCAACTTCAACTATCATCTCTCATACACCTAGATTCATTCGCTACTGACTAGTAATCCAATAAATAAAATCATATTTCATGAAACCTTCAATTCATTAATTGATCCTTTAATTATTCATTATCACATTAATTTTTAGCCATGTCATTGTCTTCTATGAATAATATAATTTATTCCACCATTTCCCAAGATTTACTATTATCCACCATTCAATTAAGACCCCAACCCCAAGGGTTGTTTCATTTAACATTCATTATAATTCCATAATTCCATATAATCATGGAATAATTCAAATATAATATAAAATTTTTAAAAAACAATAAGAACCTTCTACATAGAGAAGTGGTGGAAGGAAAGTACAAACAATCAACTCATCCAACCATCCTTAAAATAATATTTATTAACAAGAATCTATCTGAGCATTCTAAATACTTTATGAAAGGTATGACTTCAACCCATTCAATTAATATTAGATCCATCTTGGACACCACCATATATATTTTTTCATTTATCCCACCATCACAGGTTCTATCATCTTCAAAAAAATGTATCCCCTATATCCTATATTCGGAACCATCATCCCTCCCAGGTTCATGCTTATATAAATTATAAATATTAGCAAGAACAAAAAAATTCAACAGGGAATCAAATCATTAAAACCAATTCATCCGACCATCGCAAAGTATTTATATCTATTAACAACATACTATTTTTAATCAAACCAATTCAATACAACCTTGAATCAACCAATTCAATTAGAAAAGGTTAAAACCATAGTTAACCAAAAATAATCATATATCAATGGCAGTGAATTTTTCAAACAGGATTCCAATAAAAAATTCTAGTTTCATCAAAAAATTAGAATGAATTATTTGATTTAAAAATTCACCGAATATTAAATTTATTTCTATGAAATTATATGGAACAGTGGTTATATGTTTAATATGTCACATTAATATTTAGGTAATGAGAACATCCAAATTTTGAAATTGTTTAACATTATTACTTATAATTTAACCCACATGATTTACCGTCTTGATATTCGTTCTCAATATGTATGTATAAAAATATTATAAACTAATTAATTAATATAAATAGAACACTATTTAGAAAATACAGAAGAACAAATTTATCATGGTTGAAGTACATGTGATAGATAAAAGAAAAAACCATAGTTCATTTTTTAATAATTTTTTTTTCAAACAATTAGTTTTATTACACTATCACTCAATGAGATAAAAATATATAAATTTTCTATTTCACATAAAATAAGAGAAGAAATGATTCCCTTAACTTTTCTAGAAGATTCCAAACACAATAAACTAGATCATAGTGTCTTGGAAGGCAATGTCGCACCTTTGATGTCCCGATGATATGATCTTAAATAACCTTTTAACATAGAAATAAATGTTGATAATTAAGGGGTGTAAATATATTAACTAAAAAGAATCATGTAGATATAGAAATTATGGTTTGAACCAGACTATTTATTTCATCTATAATCATGAATATGGTGGATCTGATTGGATGGATAAAAATCTCTAGGAGACAAGAAAAAAAGTTCGATCATTGGGAATTAAATAAAGAATGAAAAATTTTAATTGAATGAAATGAATTATTCTTAGATATAAATATATAAAAACATTTGGAATTATATGTATAAAATATTTAATTTAACATTAATGAGTCACTCACATTATTTAAGAACAAATAAACTTGATAAAATCATTACACTTTTACAAAACCATTGATATAAATATTCTCTTAGAACGACCATAAATTTCCCTTACAAAATAATTTAAAGACATATTTAAACTAAAAGGTATTATTTTTGACTTTATGGAAAAAATATAATATTATGATAGACTCAACTAATAGATAAACCTGATATCATGAGACTGACATTCTATCTTGAGTTGAACCTGCTACCATAAGGGAATCCTTTTTTATGATTCCAACATAGTACCATGAGACCAAAATGCTAGTCTAACACCAAGCCACTATAGTGACACCACGTTCTACATTGAGGATATCTAGTTACAAAGATACAACATCTAGCATTTTGCATCCTGCTACTATGAGGCCAACCTTATACTATGAGACCAACGTAATACCATAATAACAATATAAGACCATCATAACTACTTATTGTTATTTTCCCACCTGGTAATATAGGCCAATTTGTTTGTGAACAACCTAATACCGTGACACCAAAACCTAACATGATTATTTCTTGGCAGGGAAGACCCCCATAGAATTTTTTGGTACCTAAAGGCCTAAGGAAATAAACAAAAACAATAGTTTTAGGTACTTTTGAATTACTTTGGAACTCTATAATTAAAAAATTAATATCTATAAATATGATTTATTTCCCTTTATCCTATAAATATTACATTAATATTATTTTAGATGAAGAGAATTACTTTACATTTTTTCCACACTTCTAGAATGGCGTTCACATTAAATGTGCCTCTTTATTAGAACAAAAAATTTGAAGTTTTCATCTAGATAATTGAATTTGAAACATATATATTGAAATGTTAATTTAATTTTAGAATAGGAAAAATTCTCAATAAAATTTTCTATTTTCATTTATTAATCTATTGAAGAACAATAATGTGATTAAATGAATGAAATAGAAACCAATATAATTAATTATGTTTGAATATATTGAAAAAAAGACACCCAAAGTAAAGTAAAACAACAAGGATAAATAATATGTATAAATAGAAAAACATTCAATCATTCTATAAGAATTCAACAATATATTAATGTGTTTTTCTATCATTTTTATGAAAAATACACTATTATTTTCATATATATTTTTCATCATTTGAGATTGATTTATAATTTTTAAAAAAATAGAGTAATAATATTTAAAATATAGTTTGTATAACATAAATTAAATTACATAATAAATTTACATAATTTTAAATCATTAAAATAAAAACTAAATCGCAATAAATTATATTACATTTCATAATAATTTATTTTCATTTTATCATTATGAATATTTAATGAAATGTATTTCTACAAATTTTTAGGCATAATAAAATAATATCCCATTGAATACTTTATAAGATATCACATATCACATTTATTTGTAATTTTTTCCTATAGGTTCTTTGTTAATAAATGATTATTAACCAAAATATTTTTTGAAACAATTAGCGGATTATATCGATCATGATCACCAGATACACATTTTTATATCATTAATTACATTTAAATATAAATATTCACATTTAATATTCATGGTAAAATCTCTTGTCATATCTTAATATGTATTTTATATATAGTCCAAAAATGAAAAGATGATTGGGGTCCAAATTTATTTCTAAATTCATACATTAGTTACTCTATTTTGATCGTTTTTTTATTGATTTATAAAATTTAACACATTCTTTAATACTAAAAATATAGTATTGATCATTAATGATAAAACACAAATCATGTTGATGTTATTTAGTATTATTGAAATTGAATATATGAATTTTTTCATTAATTATTTGAAATATCTAATATTGTTTTAAAAATATTAATCATTTTTCACTTGAATATAAAACTGGAAATGTAAATTTAAGAAACCCATTTTTATTTTCTATGAAAATTCCACATCCTAATATTGTTTGTTTCTTTATATAAAAAAATTCATCAATGATCTCTATCATAATTTATTTTGATAGTAAGGGATTATTTATATGACTTTAAATATTTAACAATTGTTTATAAAACATAAAAAATTACATTTTATAATCATAGTAAAACTATATATCATATTTACATGTAGTTCATTCCATAATGTTCCAAATGAGAAAAACAATATTTTCATTAATATTTATAAAAATAATTTAACGTCCACAATTTTTGATCACTTGAAACATGTTTATAAAAAAATAAAAGGATTTCTATTTTTTAGAAACAATTCTTTGGATAATTCCAGTCACATTTCATGTAAAATTGATTTGAGGTGTTCCTAATATGTTTTTAATAAATCAGCGACCAAAAAACTATTTTGATTACAATTTCTTCTTTATTACTAAATTCGATCAATTTAATGGTTTTAAAAAACATGTTGTCTTACAATTATAAAATGTATCTTTTGGATAATTTCATGAACATAAAAAAAGTATTTAATTTCATTATGATTGAAATAAATTAATCATTTCTCATTATCAATATCAATCTTCATAATGAAAGATCATTTTATTCATTTTTATTTTCAATAAGTTTTTATATAACTTTAATGAAAATAATATCTCAAAACTGATAAATTTTATGAATAATAATAGAAAATATATTCTTTAAAAACTATAATTAATTTAGATTGATTTAAAGAAAAAAAAATTAAATTTTATGATCAACAATAACACATCATAATGGTTAAAAACATTCTTAAACAATTTATGTAATTGATTCATTACTCAATTAATATATTCTAGTATCAAAATATGTTTTATCAATATTATCTCTAAAATAAAATATATGTTTACATTTATTACTAGTTATTATTTTATTTCAATAGAAATTTAATTTTTATAGAAATATATACCTATCATTAAAATCATTCCATTGATATAATTATGATAATCTAATTTTATACTATTCATAAATTCAAAATATAATATATATGTCTTCTTTAATATTTTCTTTTGTAATAAATGCTAATATGTTAAAATAATTTATATATGTATGATATTTTAAAAAATCAAAAAAAATGATTTCATACGAACCTAAAAAAATATCAATCTTCGGAAATCCATAGGTTTCTAATTTTCGGTTAATACCGTCATACCATGTATTATTCAACACATTAGAACCATAATACTATAGTAGAAAATCCTGATGATAATATTGTAATATATATAATTGGAATATTGTATATATATTATGAAAACAAATATTATTTATTATTAATAAGTGAGATCATGTCTTATTGAGTTATTAGATATCATAACATTTGATCCATAAAATATATCATTATATTAACTACATTTATAATAATGACCATCCAAAAATACCTAAAATAAATTATTTATTAAAATATATATGTTTTTTAAATTAAAATATTATAAATAAAATCGGTGTATATAATTTTACTGATGCATAGCTTATACCCGAATGGCCTGAAGGAATTCTTTTTTATTTTAATATAGATAATCCCCCTTTTAAAGGGTTGAAGCGGAACTCGTACATGACCTATATGCCCAAGGAATAAGGTCCAACAACCCCGCAATACCTGAACCGAAGGCCTAGAGGCATACCATGCCCAGGACATGAACCGTGGGCCAAGCCCACTTGAACTGCCCCTCCCCAGCTTTTTGTGTCATTGATCAGCTAGATCTCCACCTTGCATTGCTGATCAGCTAGCATTGCCCTGTACAAAGCTGCATGGTGCCTGGTCCCGATGGAGGCTACCATATATTCTCATTCTTCCAATCCGGTGAGCTCTGCATCTGGTGGATGCTACTCTTGTTGCTCTGATCATCTTATAGGGATTGTTCTTTGTGAATTGGGATACTCTATAGTCTACGGGACCCGAAGGCCATGTGGCCCGAAGGCCTTTGATGACCTGAAGGCCCTGGAGACCCATAGACCCAAACCGGTGGCCTGAAGGCCCAAATTAGGTGAAGAATCACATAAACATTATTGTTTATTGATTTAATTTACACTATAACAATTTAAATATACATATGGGTTCAATATTTATTATCCTTTTTATACAATTTCACAAGTATCTCTATTTTGGAAATAGTGTATCTAGAAAAATATGACTTGTTAGAAAGTTCAAAAAATCTATTAGAGGGATAAATTATGGGTCAATTGTTTCCATTTATGATCCAAATATTATCCCACATATTTCGTTAAAATGGATCTTCCCATTGTATGATTATATTAAGAGTAGTATATTGTTTTTTTTATTAAACTCAAATGTTATTGAATGTCGTATATGTTGAAATAATATACACCAATATTATAGTGTATCATTATAAGAAAAAGCATTTAATGCCATGAAGGTCATAATATAATGATCACCCATGTTAATAACAATAATATCTTGGGGAATATTTTTCTTGACTCTTATGTCGTGTTCCTCCTAAATCCATATACTATTGTAATCTAATGTAAATAAGGTTTTTTTTGTAATCACATAAAAAATATATGAAATACCGATTACAATGGGGAAATGGGTGGTTATTGATTTTTATAAATCAAAATAATCATTACAATGAAATATTTAAAAATATAAAAATATAAAATATTTATTTAATTCATAAATAATAGAAAATTTTGAGGAAAGAATTGTTTATTTCTTAAGTGCTGTAATGTGAGGGGAATGACTACCATCAAAATTGGTGTTCTAAAACCCTATAAAATTTGGATGATGTTGTATTGATTGTTTTTAGTTATCCCTTCCAATAATTTTTTTATAAAATTATTTTAACGATATACCTATTTTGATTATGGATAAAGCTTTTCTGCTATGGTCAGTATATTAATATTGTTCTCATTAATTTTCTTGACAAAATATATATGTTCTCATCCATTCAAAGCATACTCACTTTCTAACACTCCAAATCATTTTTTTTGATAGAGCCATACTATATTATACACTACAAACCCAATATATTTAAATCATCATTACTAAAAATATTTGAATTATATTTATTTTAAAAGGGAAAAATTAAACTATGTAGTAATTATTAGTTTAAAAAATTTAAATTGAAATACAATTTATTTATTTATGTATACACATTGTTGACATATTGTTTTGTGTTTTCATCAACTATTTTTTTATTGTATTTATATATTCCATATTAAATAACATATAATGTATGAGGGGTAAATTTGAAAAATAATATTGATAAAAAAATATATTAACCAAAAATAGAAACATTTTATTCCTTTTATCCATATAAATATTTTAAAATAAATATATTGTTTAATGAAATTCATTCACTAGTAGGTTGTGTCCATCATTATTTTATGGTATAAATATTGGGGTCATGGTGTTCATTGATTATTCACCAAACTCTTTTTTTATTTTAACTATTAATAAATTTAAATTCAGTTACATTATATCATTTATTTCAAATAATTTTTACCTTTTTATGATGCATTATAAAGTTACACTCCACATCTCAGTTTAATAAAATCATCTTATTTATATTAGTTTGGGATTATTTATTATATATATGATGTGTAATGAATGAAATAACTATTTTCATCTCAATCCTATTATTATGAAAGAGTAAATTTATATTCTCTACACCCATTTATAGTAAAAATAATCATTTAATTATTCCAACAATATTATTGTATAAATTTATTAGTTATTTTAAAAATAAAAACATTTTTTTCATCATAATTTTATCTATAAAAATATTTAAATTATAATAAAATACGACAAAAATAACCTTCTTAAAAAGATTCCCTCTTTACTAGAAAAAAATGTTCCAATAATATAGATCAATTATAACATGAATTCATTTTTTAATTTTATATAAAATTGATAATTTTTAGTTTTAATAGTTTGGATAATGAAAATAAATCAATCCAATAATTTTTATCCGCTACCTTATGCATTAATTATATTTTTTAAAACCATCAATAAATAGTGATTGGCATTTATTTTGGAGGAAACAAAATTTACCTATAACTCTCCCATGTTAAGTTCCTCCCCATATAGATTTTTGTTATGTAATTCTGTTATATGGGCAGTGTAGGAAAGTGGATTTTTCATTCATTATATCACATTATTGGAACATAATTTGAAATACATATTCATTTTTAAAACAACTCTAGATTTTTTTATGTATTATATATTAAATAAATAATTTATTGAATTAATTATTTCACACATAACAATAAACTAAAATCCCATAATATATTTTATTTAGATAAAATAATACCTTTTAATATAATGATTAATAAAATATAAATATATTATATGAATCATCCATAATAAAACTACAAGAGTAATAACACCACATCTAAATATATGGGTCATCTACAAAAAATACATTTCTTCATGGTGTTTTTTAAGTTCAAATCATCCATTATGACTATGGAAATAAGGTATAACATTTGAAATATATTAAAATTTATTATTGTTAAATAATAAAAGTAATAAATTTCTAAAATATATGAAATACCTTATATCATAATACTATATGACCATTATATATGTGGTCATTGTACTTAGAGAAATTGGTCATTTGGTAGTCATTTGAATTAGTATTAGATATATGGTAATTATTATGTGGACAACATCTTTTGAAAAATGGAGGTAAAATTAATTTCATATCACATAATCTTCTATCAGATCTCTCTATCCTAAATGAAATTCATTGTCACTTGGGACTCCCTTGGGCTCTATAACATCAAACCACTGTTCTATTGGCTTCTACACTTTTTAGTTAACAAAATATTATATTTTTTGTAAAATATGGCCATTATATAAAATTATAACCAATAATTACATTGATATTTTGTAATTATCATTAAGAAATTCAACATAACGTGGTTCAAAATTGATAAATAATTTTTTAATTAAATAACAAATAAGGAATATTTATTTTATAAATATTTACTTTTTTTAGTAAATATTTTTTTTGTATTATCACATTAAAATAAAATGATTTAGTGTGTTTTAAAATTTAATGGATTATTATAATACCAAATTTCGGATATAATAAAATTGTTAAAAGAGGACTAATTTTATTGGGATGTTATTAAAATTATAGAATTGAAAAAATAAATTTTTTTTATCAAAGATATTTTTCTGATTATTCTTCACTTTGATCATAATAAATAGAAATAGAAATTTTCAATTTATTATTATTGTAATTAATATTTTTAAAATAGATAATAAAATATGATATAAAT
Organism: Viscum album; assembly: GCA_963277665.1. Classification (NCBI taxonomy): domain Eukaryota; kingdom Viridiplantae; phylum Streptophyta; class Magnoliopsida; order Santalales; family Viscaceae; genus Viscum; species Viscum album. The sequence continues at coordinate 1,648,937,612 of OY728145.1, forward strand.
TATTCAATTAGTTTTGATTAGAAATTATAATAAAAATTCTTGAAGTTTAAAAAAGTCTTTTCTCTATAAAAATCAGTCTTCTATAAAATTTATGTATTCCCTAAAAATATAAAAATCTCAAAGATATAAATTTAATTAAATAAAATTATGTTAAAATATTTAATTTCCATTTTTAAACTACATAACACAGTTAATATAATTTTTTAGTATAAAAAATTATCTGGGTGGATTGTGCATGATGTTGCAAATATGTTTACACTATAAAATATAGTGTATATTTAAAAAGGTGTATAATTAATATAAAATTAATACTAGATGTTAAAAATTGAGTTAATATATAGTCTAATTGTAGTTTAATACCTATGGGTCCACATTCAATTTAAAAATGAACTTCCATTACTGTTAATTAATGGGTAGTTACCAAAATTACACTCAAACAAACCAATAAAAGGTTTTCTCAACTAACACATTCAAACTACTCATATAATTCAGTTTTTTCTTACCTAGAAACATAGTTTCTTATTCAAATATATTTTTAGAGTATTTTTAAATTCTGGTTACAAAATTATGGAAAAAATAATTCAATTAGAGGGAACCTATTTAGAAGAGTGAATTCATCAATGTATCAATACCATCACCATATATTTCTAAAAATTTCTCATAAAAGAACTTAATCAATATAAATCTCTAACTTAATGATGTTCTATTAACAACATTGTGATTTTATAAAAATTATTTCACTATTATAGAACTCTAAAATCATACTCATTGATAAATACAGTTTTCATGTTTTGGTGTTTTCATCTACCTACATGAATAATACTAAACCAATATCAACATTTTCTTTAATAATATGTTTTAATAAATTAATACATATATTCAATAATATTTAAAATTAATTTATGATATTTATATGGTTTTGGATGCATGAAAATAAATTAATATTTATAATAAATAAAATTATTTTATTTAACAATCATTCTAAAAAATCCCCTTGTGGATCCCATTTCCAACAAAAATACACATAACGTCGATATAATGAACCTGAAAATAAATAATACATTTAAAAATTATTCAATTGTTGTTCCAATGAATAACTTAATTTCAGTTAAAGAGGATAAACATCTCAATTATGAGACACATATGAAATAATAAAAAATACTAATATTCAAAGATGAAAATTAAAAAGAACTTACTGATATAGGATCTCTAAATGTTGATAATTAAATTTTATAATAGGTAATTTATATTAATTATGTTATGAAATAATTGATAATTATGTATATATTTAACATCTATATGGTTAAAACACATATGTGTAAGTGGATATTAGTGGTATGGATTTCATTAACAATCCCAATTTGAAATCGAGATTGTTTGTAAAAAAAATTAAATACGAGAAATTATATTTCTCTTCTCTATAAAACTCTAAATATTTTATTATATACTATTTATATATAGTTTTTGCATACCTTCATATTATTTTTTCATCAATTTTTCTATAATTCAGTTCAATGTTTTAGTATACAATCTCCTATATTCGAGATGGGTTTTAGTCCTAGAATACAATAAATTTATAGTGAATTGAAATAACTATTTTGGTAGGATGGTATGAATAAAAAGGTGGTTATGTTTTTTTGAAGATTCTTAACTTTTCTATGGGTTAAATGAGGGCATCAGAAACCAGTTGGTATGTTGCAATCATTACCTATTCCTGTGTGGAAATTGGATTTGATAGCCATGGATTTTGTGACTGGTCTCCCAAACTTTTTTCAAAATTAACATTCCATATGGGTGATAGTATATCAACCAAAATAGATGGCTCACTTCATCCCATATCATGAATCTCATTCAGTGGAGGACATATCAAAATTATATATATGATAATTGTTAAACGGGAATGATATTCCAGTTTCGAAAACTATAGATATAGATATAAGTTTTATGTCTCATTTATAAAAATCCTTACAGAATGTCCTTGGGTTTATGTTGACTAGGAGTATGGTGTATCATCTTTAGAAGGAAGGTAAATACAAAATGATGATGAAAACCTAGGAATACATGTTGTGGTATTTTGTAATAAATTTTGGTGCCTCATTGGAAGAGAACATACCATTAGTGGAGTTCTCATATAAAACAATATATCAAGGCACGATACATATGGATCCCTTTGATGATTTTTAGGGTGTTAATTTTCATTCTCCAGTTTATTGGTTGGAAATATGGGAGACATCAATGGTTGGGCCGAGCCATATATAGGAAATAATATAGAGGATTCAGTTGATTGGGAGACTGATGGACATGGATCAGAGTGATTTAATATCATATGTGTTTCATCATTGATGGTAATTTTCATTTAAGGGGAGTGACCCTTTGTTTCTTATAATCTATCTAAGTATTTCACATCATTTTTTAGAAGTCCAAGAAATTCATCACTTTTATGAATTAGTCCTTTTGAGATACATGAATAGGTTGTTGAGGTGGAATATCTGTTAGCATTTCCCCCATGGTTCAGTTTTTTTCATAATTTGTTTTCTGTTTCTTAGTTGAAAAAGTATCATTCAGATCATGGTTATGTGGTTTTATTAGAAAATTTGGAACTACAGTTGGTTGCTTCACTGGAGAACCTACAAGTTAAGATTGTAAATAAGAAAGAGAAATTCATGCCTCGGAAAAGCATCATTCTAGTTTATGTTTTGTGGAAATATGAATAGATTCATGAAGAGACATGGGAATAAGAGAAGGAAATGATTGTGTAATGGCCCAAAATCATTGGAGAACATAGTGGTTTTTTACTTTTTGCGGATGAAAAGGCCAATGGTACAATGAATGTTTCACCACAGTTATAAGAAAGTAACCAATATTTAATTCTTGTTAATTATGTAATGTGATTCAGTGACATTTTTTATGGTTTATAAGCCTTTTAGGCTGTTTTTGTGGATTTTCTATAGGTTAAATATTTTAGTACAATTTTTGGAAAACATTAAACTCAAATAAAAAATTGTACACAGTGAGAAAGGGGATAAGGGGAAGGTGGACAGTTACTCCAAACCATACAAAATAGCTTGAGAAAACAAGAAATGTGGGATCTTGTGATTTTTTATGCTGGGTGCGTAGTTTTTCAATCAATGTGGGAAAACCATGTGAGGTTCTCCTTGAATAATTGGAAGAAACACAGTAAGTACATTGTTTTTCCTAACCCTCTGACTAACCGTGATCATGTTAAAATCCAGATCCTAAAAATGTTAATCTAGGTAATGATTAACCTTTAACCCCAAATTATTTCTTTATTTCAGACCATAATCAAAAATGCATCCCCCATAAAGATTTAAACCCTCCCCATCATATTGGAAGTGATCTAGAGTTGTGTTATAGAGCGTTGAAGGTCAATTCCCAAAGTAAGGCATGTTTACGGTAGTTTTTAGTGGTTTTTCTAAGGTCTTATTCCCAATATCTTAGTTTCATAGATATATTATTTGTGTATATCTATTAGATGTTCTATTCCAATCATGGTTATATTTATATATTATTATTGATAGGGGGAGAGATCTATTGAGTGTTTTTATATATTCAACCCTTGTTTTTTGGGTGCTTTCATCTAATTTCTTATTTTCACCATAATTCACAAGGTTTGAGGCTTGAAACTTGATTCCACATTCTAGAACATGGATGACATATTCCAAATTGATTTTTTATTTTAATAGAATGTTATTTTGATGTTGAAATCATGGTAAAACCTTTTCTAGTGATGGTTTTCGGATTTTTTTTACATTGTTGAATTTTTGTACAAGGTATTTTGTAATTTTTTTAAATGATGATTTCATTAATAGTTTATTGGTTTATATTCATGGGAATTTATTTTTAATAACTTTTTTTATTGAAATTGCTTTTTGAAAGGTTATGAAGAAAAATATTTTTTTATTTTAATGCTTGGAAATGATGGTTTTGGAATGTGGTTTTCATAAAATGGTTAAGAGTGAGTTTAATTGGATGGATATTTGTCATGATGTACCACCGTGAAAGGTATTGGTTATGGAATTTAATATCCACAGTTGTTGGTAACACCATCCATGTGTCATTAAATGTGTTACTAGGGTTATATAAAATGTAATGTCTTATGCAAACATGAAATTTAGAACGGTTAAATGACATGTTTTTTTTCACTCATAGAAAATGTCATGTTTTTTGGTAGAACATTGTTTTTATTTAAATTTTTTTATATGATGATTAATATTATTTCCAATATTATTATTTATATTTTTTATATAAATATGATAACTTGTTCTATCAAAATGGTGTGAGTATAAAATTCTTAGGGAATGAATCTTGAGATTCATTACTCACCTTTTCTTTAGAACATTTGTTCTTTATAAGATATGGTTTATTGAGACATTGTTAATGGTAAATCATCAAACTTATTTAGTTGTTCTATTCTATATTTTGGTAGTATTGTGGAGTTGGAACATGTAGTGTGTTGGATTCTTTGAGTCAGGCATTGGTGTATTCGAGTTTTATTGATATTTTCATTCACTATATACATTGACATTGGTAGTTTTCCACTTTGGTACAGTTTTGGTGTTTGGTTTTAGTATATATTGTATTAATTTATGTTTTTGTTATCTTTTATAATATACTTGTTAATTTTTTTATGGCATGTTTAGTGGGGTTTTTTTCTTTTGGAAGGGGAAATCATCCCCCATCTATTAATAAAGCCATAGAAATTTATCTCCATACTTTGGAATCTTTGGGATGTTTCTTAGCTAAGTAGTATTTCTTACTCAACTCAAGACAATTTGGAGGGGTTGTATGTTATATATTAAGTGAATATAGAATCACGATTCAAGGAGAATTTTTCAATGTGTTGATTTCTTTGTTTTGAATTTGAATTTTTTTCATTAGATTTATATTTGATGGTTGTATTCATGTGGTTGTAGATGATTGGATGGTGGGGGTTGTCAACCTAGATTTGGGATGTGTTTATATAGGTATTATGGTTTTTATGGTTCATTATAAAAAAAGGTTTCGGGTTTTTGTTGATGTGTGTCAGTTAGGTTGTGTTACTGGCTTATACCATGGGGGTGTGATAAATGATTGATACATTATTTGTGTTTTAGAGAGATTACATTATAGATTATCGATATTTATGGAATGTGGATTATCAAGGTATAAATAATAACAAGGAAATATATGGAAACAAATAATGATTTTTTACATTTAATGATTAATGATTGAAATAAGTTATTAATAACTAGAAATTGTACAGGTGATGACTTTGGTTAATTTTCATTAAATATTTAATACAAATTTAATAATGAACATAAAGTGGTTAGTAATTGGTATTTTTGTATGGTTAAGTTATTGGTTAATATGGGATTCATATAATATTATTTTGGCTATTTCATGTTTCTATTTTGGGTTGGATTTCCACATTAATTGCGGAATTAGTTTTGGGTAGGTATTCTGGTGTTTGGTGATAGTGTGGGTTGTGTAATGTGGTTGAATATGTACATAATCTATCCTTTTGAATTTTGTGTTCTATATATATATTAAAATGATATATTTAATTGTAATTTATTTGAACAAGCCAAAATGGTCTAATAAATTTACAAATCCATATATGTTATGTATTCTGAATTTTCGGGTAACTACTTCGATGGTGTGGAATATTTTTGGGATACCCCATATTCCCAACTCTTCATATAAAGAGTGGTATAAGGGTTTGGTTTTTCAGATTACATAGTGATATATTGATGTGTTCATATATTTTAGAAGGAGGGATCATGGTTAATTTCATTTATGTTCACAATATCATATTGTGTTGTGTATATAGTGTACATATATAATATGAGACAGGTAAGAGTAAATAAGATTATAAGGATGGTGTGGTAGTGTCTTGTAGTATGGTTTTAGATGTGATTTGGATGATGTGATTCGAAAGAAGAATATTGTACCATGTAGGTGGTTAGAATATATATATCTGTGACCTGAATGAAATCAAATTTTAGAGTAAGAAAAAAAAAATTATATTTGGGATTGAGAGGAAAAAATTATTGGTAACCAGTTGTATAATTCTAGTATTTATATTGTTATAATTATTATGTAATTACAATTGGATATGAAACATCGTGAGTAGGAATTGGTGTGTTTGTGTGGTAGTTTACCGGATATGTGTAACATGATTCTATTTATATTTATCGATAATTAGTATTATTCTTCAACATTTTCATGATATGAATTTAATATGATCCCACTTAGAATATTTGTTATGATCACCCCTATATATGTAATCTATTTTTTATTTTTTCACTGATGGGTTTTTAACTCAGCACTATAATTTTGACATGGATCTTGGGGTTTTCTAAAAATTATCTTCTAGATATTTTTTCTCTTATTTTAGATGGGATTAATAAATTCTGTAATAGTATTCGTTAATTTTGGATCGTTTATTATTTTATATGATTTTTGATCATTGGTTTATATCATTATACCTTAGAGTTATGAAGGTAATTTGTCTCATTTTTAGGTTTTATACACTTAGTTCTAGTCACTAAACTATATATGATTTAATTACATCCTCAAGGGGTCACTCTAGTCTTTACGGATGGCCTATTAGGGGTTCCAAATGTGTTTTTTTCATTTTATATTTGAGTCATTGTTTTTTAATAAATAATTTATAGATATCGGAGTTGGGAATTGGTGAAGATTAAGCTAATATGTTGGTAAACTGTACATGTTTAGTGTGGTTAATGATGTAATGTAGTGATACTTACTACGGTATAGTATTTCACAACCCCTCATTATCCAATGAGAAGACCTTAGTATGATAAATAACTAATTTTAATAGTACTAGTTTCAATGTCAATTCTTTTGCGAGCTACATGAATCATATTTATTAGTGATCCATTTTGAAATGAGATGATTTTAGGGAAATAGATTACTCTAAATAAATTAAATATATTATATTTTTTCCAAGATTAAATTGTTAGATGTTTTGATCAATTTTTTAGATATTTTAGTTGATCATCGTTCATGTGCGGTTCAAGTTGGTGAGGTTTGGCTAGTGGACAAGATCTACCATACTAGGGTTGACCTATTCGAGGAGGATAAACTATCAAGGGATAAATTTTTTACTCATCGAGATTGAATATTACAATATATGATTGGTTAATATCTTCTCTATATAAATTTTAATTTATTGTGGTGCGAGAGATCAGTTTTAGTCTGAACCGATCAACGACTGAGTATCGATTTCAGTTTTTCATTCGAAAAATTCAGAGGATTGTGGTAGTGGTGGATCATTTATCTACGTGAGAATATTGATATATATATATATATAATTCATTGTATTATTTATAAATGTATTTTCAAAGTGATTTTATTTTATTAACAATGAGAGTAGAAAATAAATGGGAGATACCCTATCATTAGAAAATTATTCTATGAGATTGGATGATCAGGAGCAGGTTTATTGACCACTGTTTATTCACCCCTACTATATAATCAAATGAGGATTTTAGATTTTGGGTAATAGTAGAATAGATGTTTCCCATTATGGGATATATTTTCATCCCAATTATGTTGCTCACATTCAAGGAGGTCCATTGAAATATTAAAGACATCGATAGGATTATTACTTATCCATGGTCTTCATGAGAGAGAATTTGTTTGGGTTCCTCAGAGAGAAGGGATGTTCATGTTCATTAATTCGGTCATGAAGAATATTTAACTAGGTGGGAGTCAATCTCAATAGTCTTATTCTTCTAGTTTAGTTTATTTCATTAGAATCTTTACCTTAACTTGGTGATTTTTCCCATTTTAGTTTTCCTATGGATTATATAAATATTGAAATTATTGTTGTTTGACTTTTTATTGGCATCATTATAATATGAGAAGTTATCTCCCTTACCAAACATGCATAAGAAGTTATAATATAAGATATATAATCTATTGTTGTGAAGGGAATTTGTTATGATTAAGTGAGATATATATAGTAGAGGACATCCTCAGGATTCCACTCTTCCCTATGTAAATAGAGTTGAGAAAGGATGTGGAGGTGGTCATTAGCATCATGGTAGGGGAGAAGGATGAACTCAGTTTAATTCTATCGTTCTCCAAGTACCATAATATTTTTAGGTAATTTATGTTAAAATCCATATATCTTCTCATATGGATTATGAATTGTTTAATCTAAAACATTTTACTCTTTTTTCAATCACATTAGTCCCAAATATGAAAATTAATGTGGAAAGGCTTCCAAATCATTTTGGATTGACTGTGCTAGTTAGATGTTATATGAGTATGTTTGATTAGAATAGGGTTAATGAATTGATTATAGGGCAGTACCAACATTTCTTGGATTTAATTATACTCTAATTTCATCCATATGATTTCATTTTTGGAATAAAATAATTTTGTCTTATATATGAGGTTATTTCTATCATTCAGGGTATAAGTGTTCACAATGACGAATAGGGTTATTTTATGTTGTTAATTTATGAGATGGTGTATTAAACATGTCAATGATATTGTGATCTGTTATTTTCCCAGTTAGTAACATTTTTATTGGGTTTATTAAAATCCCTATAATAATAGTTTTAAAGAGTTGAGGAGGATTTTAATGATTTTTTTAGTTTTATGAGACCTTAGACCCTCAACATGATATCATGTATAGGATCCAATTATAGACTAATAACTCTATAATTTTAATGTATCATTATTATATGGAACCTTATATGCTTTGAAATTAATGGATTCATGTTGTTGAACTCATGTCGAAGGGCTTTATCTAACTCAATGTGCCACTATGGGTGCTCCTATGTTATTTACTATGATGTTTGATGGTGGTATAAGTATGTTCCTAGAGTACTTGAAGTTGAATCAAGTAGCTGTTAAGATCATTTTCCCTCTTTGGAGGACTTATCACCTATTGTAATTGTATAGGGGATTGAAATGGTTATTAAATAAAAATATTTTGTCTTGATATCAAAATATGATAGTTATATATGTAGGCATCTTCAAAATATCATTTTGGTGTGGGTGTGGGAACATTATGTTCCTTTTCATTCAATTAACTATAATTAAATACAAAGATATATTCATGAAAATCATGAATACATTTTCGATGAGTTTTCCATTAGTTTTTTGTTGTTTTAATTGAATTAATCATAATACAAATGATGTCTAAGGAGGGGCTTGTTGAGAATAGTCGTTCCATTATATTGGTCCACTCACACCATCATCTTAATAGTGAGATTTTTATGTTTAGGATTCAGATGAAGAAGGTTAAAATTTATGGTCATGGTGTGTATTGTTATGGATTAGTAGTAGATCCATAAAATGTTAACTTATTTATGTCATAGGAAATAACAATGAATATTTAAGAGGTTCATAGTTTTCTTGTTCTCATGGTAAATTATTAGAGGATCATATCCAACCTCCCATTGGGAATGCCTCCATGGTTTTCATTGAATAATGAGGACCATGTCTTTTTTTGGACTAATTAGTATTAGGTATATTTCTACTATATAATAGAGACATTGATCAGTTCCCACATGATTCAAACACCAAATTAGGTTGAAATGTATGACGTGAAATCTAACACTTCTCTTCTCATCCAAGGTTTTTTCTTAATATAGGAGGGACTAATGATATCCAATGGGCCTTGTAAGTCTCATATCCATGAAGGAAACTATTCCATCCATGATTTGATGTTCAATAGAGTGATATTTTATCAGATGTAGTGGTGTAATTACCTAATTACTGGTTGATTTATTATCTTAAAAAACAAGGGGATGAGGTCTTTTTTCACTTAATATGATCGAGATAATTGAAAATATAAGTGGATTTAGTTTTTGTAGTATTATTATTTCAACATATCTTACATCCTAGGTATAGTAAATATAACATATTGGGCAAGATACAACTAAACTGGTTACCTGATTCAGTTATCAAAATGGCTTCAAGCATACATCCACATACATCATCAGCTATCGACAATTACAAAGGGCCCAAGGTGTGTCTATATGGAGTCTATGACCTAATATCACACTATGAAAAAAATAATATAAATAACTAGGCATCATTCATAAAAAATAAAAACCAATGTGAGGAAGTGATAAATATAAAAAACATTGTAAAAATGATATTATTTAATATCCTAAATAGTAATTTGTCATATATATATAACAATGATCTACCACATGGTTGATAGCATGTATATTGACACATAAAAGAAACTGAAATAAAACAACCTTCTTTTATATCTAACCAAAATGCAACCCATAGACTCTGACTTCAATATACTATTGATCTTCTGTAGCCAAATCAAATGAATCCTCATGAGAATCTATACTGAATCATACAACAACGTCACATTACCAATCAATCATGTATCAATACCCAACCTTAAATACGTTATTACCACTCCACACATTGAGTAGAATATATAGGGGTGAAAAATAAATATCATAATTCCACCTCCAATTGTGAACCTATAAAATTCATTCATAAGTGAATTCTAATAAAATTTTCTCAACCTACCTAGCACCCATCTTGAAATAAGTTACACAAAATTACTCGACAGTTGATTGGGAATTATATTATCCAGAAAAACTGAAATAACTATAATAAAGGGAATGATTTGGATATAGTTCCACTCAATCAATGTATAAAAAAGTAGATACATTGGTCTTTATTCCTGATCAACCATTACAAACTCATCCAATTCTAGAAAAGACTATAATAAATCTACATCACCATATGGGGATACAATTCTAAGCCCTACGTTCACATGTTCTCTTTACGAATCATAATAATGATGGATTCCAAGTAATCCCTTGAAATCCATTAATTTTTAACTGATCCTGATGAAATTCCACTCATTCCATGAAAATCAATCCCATTTTCTAAACCCTAGGTCCTTGTCCATAGGTAGTCATGACATTAGAAGTTGGATAAACCCTACGAGGTATGAACATTAGGATACCAACATATAAATATCCATGGATACATGTACAAGATTTGAATCCATTTAATAAAAAAAAATAGAAAAATGATAAGTAATTCAATATATTTTAGTAATATTTCATATACCCAACTCATGAGAAGGATCGTAGGAATCCCTCAAGGACTGCATAATCGATCCTTGAGAGTATCTCAAGTGGGGAATGGAACATCAAGTCCAACCATTATCTATATAAAATGAGGATTCATATATCCAATATCGAATCATAAATGTGGAATGAATTTTACCATAACTAATAATTTTATTTCCATTATTTAATTAAATAACGCTCAAAATATGGATCCCAAGAAGTAAATTTGGGGATCCCTATAATGTAATAGTAAAGAATGTAGGCTCTATATCTAAATCCCAGGACATCTGATAGGGCATCTAAATAAATAATATTTGATAAAAATAATCCAAATTTAGACAACATAATGTACCTATGGGCATCCACAGTCATTAATATCCTCATTCCAGGCTCATCCTTTAAAAGTTATAAATCACCTATGAAAATCATAGTTATATCAATAATATTCATGGGACTATGTAAATAAAAGAATAACGGTGGACAAATTCCAAAACCCACCTCTACTACCAAAATCCCACAAGCATTTACATTTTTCATTTTTCTACATGAAACCCACTACTACCTCTTCCCAAAATCCTAATGAACTACCTCAGGGTAGGTCAAAAAAATGCACTCACTGGGTCTACCAAGTGAAGTCACTATAGAGTCATCCTACAAGGTATCCATACAGTCCACATATTAGTGAAGGAATCTATATTCAGATCCTCTGAGTAGGTATGTATTAAATTGAATCCCTCTAGGGATCTTTGTAATTAATATGAAAAAATAGATCCAAAATTATCTCCTTATGAATTTCAATCATAGGAATTCCAAATGATATCATTAGAAAGGCTAAGAGAATACATTCTACACAGTATCCACGGAAAGAGAAGGTAAGAGAAGGAATCCTAAACAAGACCTTCTATGTTGAAACATAAGTGGAGGCATCTTATAAGGGATCACTTATCACAACAAATCCCTTGGGGTAATATATACTACATCCCATCTCTAGCCTCTCATTTCATCCTAGGCTATATAGTAACATCTCATGGGGGAATCCCAAGAGGAATAAGAAACTAAAACATCATGAAGAGTGATCAATCATGGACCCTCTCCTCTCATTGTATCACTCTATGTTTTCTGAACACCCAACAAATCAGACTAATCAATACTCATCACAATATCACTAACCAAGTATTATCCAAAGATACAATTGATGGGGACATTGTTGAACACAATATATTATTTCTAAAAATTCAATTCGACCCTTAATTGGTCTTAATCCCAAGAGTCATTCTCACCTGAAAATTTAATTAAATTACTAGAGGAAGCCCCTCTTTATTATAGCTTTCATTCCCCTAAAATGACATTTACAAGTCCTTAAAAAACCTTAATGGTTCCAGAATCACGATCTATATTGAAAAAATATCATAATGGGACCCTGTGTTTCAATTTTTAACATCAGTTAGTATATATATGAAATATCATCCAATGGGTATGAAGGGATTAGTAGACATATTTTATAACATAGTACTTTCTGTGTACTATAAAGTCCTGATATGGGTGTATTATCTAGCAAATCCTGGAATTTAAGACCCACATAAAAAAATGTGATTCATTTCATGAATTGTATACTATATGGGGTTACCATTCTATTTACCTCACATTGCATGTCTATGTTTTCTAGAATGGTTATGTACTTCAACATGGCCTATAATCAACATAGTTTCATGTCGTCATTCTTATAAAGACATGATCACATACACGGGTTGTTCAGATGTGTTCTCTCCTACTTGGATGCATACAACTGCATGACATGTACTCCCAACATGTGGCATGTGTTTTGGATCTACAGGTCATGTGCTTAGATTTCCTGAATGGGAAATTTCTTCAAATAGCCTGAAACCATATTTTTATTCATATTAAGTATATTTCGACCCACATGGGATCAATAGAAGTCCTAATAGGGCCTTAATAAATAAATAAGAAAACCTATGAGGATTTATGACACAAATATTTGTAAGGATAAATTTGGCTAAAATATTATAAATGATCACCTCTATTTTTATTCTAGAACTACCCCAAATTTATATGGCCCCTCCCGAGATCCATTGTGGATCAGCTCTACTTCCCTCTCATTATCCCTCTCTCTATTTATCTCCCTCTACCTTTTCTCTCTAAATAAAGAAATACATGATTCCCGAGGACGCGTACCAAAGAAGCAATGGGGATGAGAAAAAAGAAAATTCAAAAATGATTAAGGATGAAAAAAAATATTATGGTGCACTGGGCCGATCCTTTCACTAATTAGGATTTTATTCTTCACCTATGAAAAAAATACATTCTGGACTCAATAGGGGGGATGAAAGATCAATATAAATAACTATTCAAAAAATATATCTCCCCAAAAAATTTTAGGAATATATTAATATTTTAATTATTATATATTAAATGATAATTATTCCATGAAAATATTAAGGGCCTTAATTTCCAACAAACTTCTTTCCAAGGTTATTAAAAATTAGGGCGAAGTGTCAGGTTAAGAAAACTATCCATGATCATCATATAGGCTGAAAATTAAAAATTTAATCATCCTAAGCATGTGAATGAAAAATTCAAATTCCTGATTAATTTGACATTTTCTAAAAAGATGGTTCTTTATAACCTCCCTACCATAAAACTTATCTTTCTCATGAATCCTTGGTGGCCCAATAGTATCCCTAATCTCATCTGAAGTATCTTCAAAAAAATATTATCCTTTTTATATAGTGATCTATCTCATAGAATCCACAACTCTTCCATCATGGATGTCATTCAACCTTGTTTGATCAAATAATCTCCACCATAAGAGTACCCATATTGTCACATCATAACCAAAATCCATGTTTAGGGGCCCATCCTTTTTACATAACAGAATATGATAACTATATTTCCCATAAATGCTTATACATGAAAATTAACCCAAAAACATAAAATCATTTCATGTTCATGTTTACCATTAATAGTGTCCATAATAAAATCAAAATCATTACCTATTATCAGGATCACCTATCACAAACATTTTATAGTTTTCTCCCGACAATAATTCTTATCAAATACTTTTCCTTGAGAGAAAATACCATGGAGTCCATTCAACATACAATAATATTATTTTTCAAAATCATTATGTATTAATGATGCTCCATCATCATAAAAAATATGATGTTAATATATAGAAGTGGATTGTCTATGAATTAGAATAATAAAATTATTCTATTAATAGGTTTTTATCTCTCTCCCTGCACAACAATCATATCAAACAAGGATATGTGTAACTTTAGCATACCCTAACTCTTTGTTTCTGAACAATGTGTATCATTTTCCAACCACTTCTCAACCGCCTAAAGGCACCCCTTTAATTTTAATACATCCCAAAAAAGAGTTTTAAAACATACTAAAATATATAGGTCTCCATTTCCATGAGAATAATATTTTATACCATCAATCCTTGGCCTATAACAATCTGTCTAATGACATTCCATGTCAACCAGATACCATGTGGATCCTTTACAAAAATACTCATCATAAAAAATGATTGTAGACACTTATATATCTCTATTTGAGACCCAAATCATGCACTACTGAGTCTTCGACCATAAATTACAATCATACTATTATATAGGACACATAAGTATTGAGAAATTAGATTCTGCCATGGAAATCGTCATCAAAATTGGACACTTCACCCCTGCCATGACTTTTTTCATCATCACTGATCGACTAAAATATTTTTATGAATTTAATGTATCAAAAGCACATTAAATAGTCTGCAGGGATAAGCATATGAAAATTATTTTTGATATAGGCTATTCTCGACATCCAACCACCATAAGTTATATCACAACAACCGAAGGAATCTTCGTTACTATGTCACAATACTCGACAAACACCCATGTATTTGTCCCTACAAGAGTGTAAAACCAAGATCATTTCCTCAAAAGGAATCTATAAAATTAATAAAATCCCTCTCCCAATATACCATAGATTAAAATAAATATCAACCTATATTGGTATATTTGATAACTATGGGTCTTTATATCTTCCATGAATCTCTACATCTCAAATATCATAACAAGGGCACTGAGTCTGACCACCATGGAAATAATTCAACCCTCTATCCAAGGACACCTCTCAAATGCTTTCATCCATACACCCACCTCAACATATTTATTATAACATTGCTATAAAACATCTCTAAGGGAGAGAAGGATAACACTAATTACTCAGGTAAAAACACATCAACATTTGTTCAATTAGACTTGCTTTCAATTTCGTGTTATAGGTGAAACAATCCATTAAGATTCAATTGGAAACCAATTTAACTACAACCTTTTAGTATTGACTAAAATAATGAAGGAGTTCTAAAGGAATCATCTGCTAATAATCAGCTTACCAAGTCCTGATGCTTACTGAGTATACATATAAAGGACATTCCATAGAGTGTCATTATATGACATTAAGAATATAATAAACTAATACTCATCTGGCTTCCAAACATAGAAATAAACCAATTAGTACCTCATTTACTGTAATCATTCAGGTACTTATTCGTATTTCCCTAATGGATCCAACTTGATAAACACAAACAAATGTTTTTTTGTAAAATATGACTCTGAGCAATATGGGTAACCTCCATGTAGATTGTTAAAATCTTTAGTTAACCCACAATAAAGAAACACCAATAATGGGTGTACTAAACATCCACAATCTTCTAATTCCAAACAAAAATGGTAAACAATACGCATATAATTATCTCAAGGATTTACATCATCCAACACTGGCATGGTTCATTTATGTAGAATTTAATTCCAAGTTATAAAAAAACAATACATAAATTTTAGTCACAAATTCAATAATATAAAATACATAATAAATCCATATAAGTGGGCCAACATAAGGGAATAATGTTCCATATCAAGCTACTAGGGTCACTTCACCTCCATAAAAAAGGGCTGAGTCATCAGCCTCACCATCAAGCGTCTCACTATATATCCACATGACCTTCCATACAAATAATATATATATATATTCATATATTTGAATGAATTTCTGCTTGATTATAATTTCACTAAGGACCTGTATTAGAAACCACAATTTAGTATTTTTTAGTCTTTAAAAAATTGTCATCTATCATAAATAGTAAAATCACAAACTAGATGACCTATAACATGTGGACCCCATATCCCAATAATGATTCATAAATAAATTCCTCCTTACTATACTGACCGTTAGCCTAAAACAATACATGACCTCTTGTAAATAGTCCAAAATCCAAAAATCCATAACTAATTAAAAAATAATCTTCACATGTGCATTACTAAATGATAATTAAATATAAAATACTATAAAATTTCATATCAAGAATATTAATCTCATATCACTTATAACCAGTAATTATTAATATAATAAGTATTCTCAATGCAGTGGTCTAGAGTCTATCAATGGTTCAAACTAATTCCTAGTACTATTTTCTAAATTATCCAAAATAGTAATGAAATAATAAAATAATATCTCTAATACAACTATATAAGATACTATAATATATGTGACTAAAATGATTCTCTGATCTAGTACCCCACAATTCCTCAATCGTACAACCCCTTACACTAGAGGCTACTCACTTATAGTGTGGGCCTCTGGTGTGTCTATGGGGATTTTATTCCCTCATATGAAGATAATATAAATAGTAGAAATAACTATACATCATCCATGATAGTAAACGGTCAAAATGTAGAAGCAAAAAAAATAAATAACACTATAATAAATAAATGTAATAAATGAGTGGACCAGCATTTAATACATATAATAGCAATCTCTCAATGGGGTGATCACATATACATGATTACCTAAATTGTACTAAAATAATATTTAATAGTTATATAATACCCTTGAGTAAAACCACACACCCAATCACTAAGAAACTATCAATCTGCTCCTATCCAATCTTAAGAATCCTCAAATGTTTCCCTACATGATCATGGAACCTTTGCCCATTCCCTATCTATAAACAATATATTCAGAAAATGAATGCATAAATTAGTTATTTAGGGATACCAAGGTGAAATTACATGTGGTGAGGAATATATTTTAGTAGGATGCCCCCAATAATGAACCTATAATATATTGTCTTATGTGAATTATCATGAAGTACGTTTAACTTAGCTAACAGACTACTGAAAATAATGTAAATAAAATAAATATCGATCTATTCATGGTTCCACAATCCTAAAAAATGGGGAAATAGTAGAAATAGAATTAGTCTGGATGTTGTAACACTGAAATAGTGTGTAAAAAATATGATCCATGGGTTTGTAATTCTGACTGACCATACGTTCTATGGAAAATTTAGGAAATATATCCTAGCATGCTACGTCACCATAGGGGGATACTAGTCTTATCCCAGGGTTAACCCATACTCATATGTAATCAATATAATGAAGTATTACATGTCATATTTGAACACCCTATATATATATTACGGACCTGGATCACATACCATTGATTCAAAGTAAATCCAACATGAACTCTATGTAATAAGTCCTGGTAAATATGAGCTCAGGATATTAGTTCTATGAAGAACCATAATGTGAATGAACCTTAGGTGTCATATAATTAATTCTCTCCAGATCCATGTTCAATATCAAAATAAATTCAACAACTTGATCAATATCCTCTTCCTATATAGGTATAGTGATTATTGTAATGGTATATCCACCAGGCCATAGGGAACCATCCAAGGCATCCCAGGAGGTGAGCTTAATCACCCATCAATAGTATCTCATGAGGGGTGTGTAGCACTATGTACCAAAATTCCACCTAAATTATGAGGACAAACATGTCAATGAACTAGTCAAAATTATGGAACTCCATGTCTACTGTTAATAAACCCAATGTCAAGCATACAGTGATGTATGGATAAATATAAAATTCCATGAATTATATCTGGGAATCATGATAATGTAACAGTCAAACATTTAGGATCTATAGATAGATCGGAGGATGTATGTATGAGAATCCCAATAAAAAATATTTAATAAAAAAATCTAAGAGGATGGACACCTGAAATTTCCTCTAGGTATCCCCAAAAAAATACTTTGTGATGGGATCATTAGTGATAATAATGGAAACACCTATACTAATCATAACATTATCAATAATAATAATGTTAATTCAAAAATAAAAATTAGAGGTTGAAAAAATTCATAAACCCACTAGTAATAACAAAAACTCTTAGTCTTTTAAATTCAACATCGATACTAGATTACACCCCTACCATCTCTTCTCAATCCCACAAGGCACTATATTAGGTTTTTCCAAACACTAGGGATACCATCCCATGCCTCTTATGAGAAAACTAGAGATACAACCTTCATGTGATCCTTGAGGAACACACATAGGTGAAGGGATCCCTCTTTGGATCCTCTTAGTCATCATTTATAAAAATTAATCCCTCATTGGATCATTAGAAATTATAATGTAATAGAGGAATCCTATCTGGGATCATATAAAATAGTAAGTATAATATTCCAATATGGGATCCTGGGAGAGAGTAATCATGGGCATTATGACAACTAATATCTTTAATACAAATTATTTAATGATTTAGTATATACATGAAAAAATTATAAAATCTTGTAGGATCTTTAACCCTAGGTTATTTTGTAAATTAGGTAGATATCATAAGAACATGAAAAATAAATACAATTGGATTATTTAAACCATCATTACCATACTCTTAAAATTTCATCACTTGTAAAAGGACACCCCCACTCTACTCCTCCTCATAAAATAGGTTTTATAGTGAAAATTAATTCCCAATTAACTTCCCAGCATCCCTCCTCCTTTTCTAAGTGAAATATTTTAAGAATAAAGACACCACTATGAATGTATTTGGAGAAATCCTATGGATGACAGCTAAAGAAGTGGTAATGTTCTTCAATGATAATTTTTTAATTATTCATCCAAATAACTCAATTATTATTAAACGTTGATGATATAAAAACCTCATTATATTTTGTATACATATATATTTTCATGATATGGATATTTCCTACAACCATCGCCACATCAATCAAATTGGGTACAATATCATCATTTCGGTCAATGGTGGACTACTGCCACACAAATTGGTGTCATTAATTTATCAATTACCACATTTTATTTTAGATTTTGAAGATGGATATAAATAATATATATGATATTTATAAATTAAATATACCTATGATGTAATTATATCATATATACATTTTTAGATTCCATTCTGTAGGAATTTACAATAATGTCTTTTGTGTGTAAGATAGACTACTGGCCCATGAAGCGATGTGATTGTTCTTTCACTACCGCTTTTCATGGAAAGTGATAAGGATAATGGTAATGATTATATTTTATTTACATGTCATAGTTATTATTTTAATTACACATTAATCATTCTTAATTCACATGTTCGCAGTGGACTGATGAAGACAATTATTACTAAAATTTTTTTGCATGACTTCCCGTAATGGTTTCCCCAATTGGGATAAAAACACCGCATGATCGATTCCCCTATTGGGAGGTATTGTTTTATTCAACTAAAAAGTTCTGAGATCTTTATAAGTTGTGTGAGAATCCTATTACCAAAAATCTGACATATCATGGACCTTTTGTACATGGTTCGTTCTATGATTTGTAACTTGATTATATATGTTTATTAATATTGAACTATTTTATTTATTCCAATTATTTTATATAAGTGTATTTTATAATTTTTTACACCTGTTTTGATATACCTTCAATATATTCAAATGTGAAATCATGTTTTTATATATTTGAACGAAAACCCATTACCTTTTTAATAAAATTTAATTCTTATGTGGTTTAATTTTCACAAAATTGATTTTGGAACACTTTTTAAGACACCACTGTGATTTATTATAACACCCAACTATTTCCATAAAGCCTTTAGAGACATTCTTTCTCTAGTTTCGAGAAAAGGGAATACACCACTAAATGGTGTTGTATGTTCTATATCTTTGAAACCTTGGAGTGGTGATGTGGTTTGTTGTAGGTGGAGTCCAATTATTACATAGGAGTCCATAAGACGTACATCTAGTGAATGTTGTTGATTCCATTAGGATGTTTATTTATCTATTTTGTTGCAATTTGAAAAAGTTTTTTTCTAGTACTTCTCATTTTGGACTGTTGAGCATGTTGACACTTATAATTTATTATCCTCTTTTTGTTGAATTTTTATTTCCTGTTTGGTCTTGTTTGATGCTAGGTTATATGTTCCATCCTATAGGGATTATGAATTCTAATTAGAAAATTTCAATTTTGGATCATTTATCTGGGTAGTTAGATTTCTATGATATTTGATGACAAACTATAATTAGAGGTGCTATTTTGGAATCATTTTTTGATACCAGTGTGTGTTTTGGGATGTCTTTTGGGAACATAAGAGGTTGTTGCAGCCATGATTCAGGATATCTCTTATCGTAATGAGCATTATGATAAAATGGGTGTTTAAGAAAAATATCTTCAAGGTATTTTTTTAATCTAATTCTATTCATCCTATACCATTGATCTGAGTTTCTTAAAATCCTAATCTAGGATTTCATCTTGATGGAGTTTATATTCATGTATCTCTTTGGATGTATCCATTTTGGAGTTGAAAATGTTGTCTGTTGATATTTTGTAACATCATGAATATGATAAGACATGTTAATATTTCCTAAAAAGAAGATTCCATAGAACAAAGAAAAAATACTCCATATTAACATAATTTTATTAGCATAGTTGTTTGTTTTTTCTAATATCTAGAATAGGTAATAGAACATGTTCATGTCCAAGATATATTAGTAAAACCACAAAGGGTTGAATCTAAATAAAATGACTTCTGTTTTATTCTCCAAATCCACCTTCTTACCAAGGATCTAATAATCATCAAGAGTATGAGGCTTAGATGAAAATAAAATAACACATTTTTTAGTTCTTGGAAACACCTGATCTATTAAGGTGAAATATGATATCTTTAAGCAGGAGGGACCAATATAGAGATATTTTTATTTAATAGTGATGGAAAATATGCATAAGGGTTGGGAATGTAAATAATATAAACTTATTTTAACTAATCAGTTCAATCCAAATTCATTTATTTTGTAGAATTACATATAGTTCTCAATATCTTGTAGGATAACATGACTATGACTCATTACACGAGTTATTTTGCTGAGAATGTATAGTGTTCTACAGAAGTGGTAACCAATGAGAAGATAAAGTCCTGGAGTTTTGAGATGGGTCATTGACCAGACATCTGATATCAGGTTTTCCTACAAATATTATAACCTTTAATGTTTATTTTCTTATATAGGGAATTGATGTTTGAGTTGGATATGGAAGGTAATTCAATGTTGACTAGAGGTTATTTTTCTAACAATATGGGTTTCTTTACACCCTTTAATCGGAAGAGGAATCATGATGAGTCTTATAGTGGTTACATGTATCAGTAATCTTTCAAACTTCTTGCAGTTCCATAAAATGGATCATTGAATTTCATTCAGTGTGTTATTGAAGGACATTCGAGACAAATTTTTACTCAAGCACCATATAAAGTTCTTGTCGTTAATGAGGATATTTACAAAACAAAGTTTTATTTAATTTCTACTCTACATAGAGAACAATATCATCATCACTAAAAATTACTTCAATTAAATTATTTGTCTCCTAATCTAATATATTTTGGCCTATGACATTTGGAATGAGGTTTCCTCAGCTATTGGTTCAATATCTAGATAAATTTGATATATTTCCATAAAATTTGATAGGTATAGTCACTATAACTTCTTCTTTAGAGACTGTTTTATTTTATAGTGGTGTATCTCACTTTTTTATATCGATACATATTGTGAACTATTCAAATCATATATTTTTTCCCTTCTGATGGATATTACTATGCCCCATGGGATGAAGAGAGATAATAGTCTCTTTTTCCCTTCTTGTGTTTTATATTTATCATAGATTGAGATTACTAATAATGTTTTCGGTCACCACATGAAACCACTTGATGTAGTCTTTTGGATTGATTGAATGATTTAAAATAGGGGATGAATTGACTACTATATTAAATGGGTCCCCTTTATTGGGATTGGTGGGTTATGACAAGTCTTTTTGGGGGAATGAGACATGAGTTAGAGTAGAGTCACACAATCATTTCTGGAGTTGGGAAGGGTAATATCATGTTTGTTTGATATTATGTGATAATATTTGTGTTATTTTCTTCCAGTAGTCATCATTGAGATTCCCAAAGTGTTTTCTTCTTTATTTCTATGGTCTTAAACTGTTAGGATATGTATATATTCCAATTGATTTTTTACATATAACTCAACATGTATCCATTATTTTATTCCATAGAGCAATAGTAGAATTGAATGAGACAAATTCCTAGATGGATGACATTTTAGAGAAAGGATTTATATGCATGTGTATGTCATGTTAGGCATCTCTTGTTCTCTTTGAGATGAAATATAAAGGACCACTTCACCTCAATGTTGATTACCATAAACTCAATCGAGTTCCTATTAATAATAAATATATGTTATTTCATAATTATGATATTTTTCAGCAGTCATGTTGATAATGGTGGTTCTCGATGATTCATATTGGATCTGGTTATCTCCAGTTCCGAATAAAAGAATATGACATTTATAATACTGCCTATAGGATTTTTTGGGCCCATTGTGAGTATATTATATTGAAATTTGGTCTAACTGATTTTCATGTGTCTTTATGTCTTTGATGAATAGGATTTTCTACTAGTACCTTCACTTGTTTATTGTAGTATTTTAGGATAAAATCTAGTTTTACTCCATGAATGTGGAGTAATATTTGTTTCATTTGAGAGTAGGTTTCAACATATTAAGAAGTCATATATTTTATGTGAATAAATCACAGTGTAATTTCGAGACAAGGGAACTATTGTTCTAGGAACATATAGTCTCAAAATATGGCATTCTAGTTTGTCCTAAGAAGGATAAAGCTGTTAAAATTGGGGATAAACCATTCAATTTTTTATTGATATGGATTTTCTTGGGTATGGTGGTCTATAACCACTAGTTTATCAAATAGTTCTCAATATTTTATTCTCCAATGATTTCCCTCACTCAGAAGGTAGTGAGGATCATATAGAATGTAAAATGTCATTAATATTTTGTGAAGTTGAAATGTTTTTAATGATTCATCTGGGTTTGACTCTTCTAGAGGATGAGTATGGATATGGGGCCTTATGTGATGCTTAATGTTTAGGGTTAGGATTTTTTCTTTTGTAGGGTAATAATGTGGTGGCCTACATCTCCAGAAAACATATACCAAATCAAATTAATTATCCTACCCATGATATAAAACTCAAATATGTAATTCATGCTCTTAATTGTTTTCGACATTTCATTTTTAGTGAAAAGTTTTGTATTTATTCTGAATGCAAAATCATGAGTTATATCGTTTACCATAATGATTTGAATATATGATGGATTTTTTGGTTGTTTATATGAAATATATTTAAATCTATGTTACTTACCCCCCATGGAAGGTAAATTTTATTACTAGTGCTCTAAGATGAAAAATTCTCACCCATGATGTAAAAGATAATTATAATTATAGATCATGGTAGGACATTTTTCATTATTTCTTTAAGAATTATATGAATAAAAGACCATTGTTGTATTGATAGATTATTAGTTAACATCCTCTATTATTGAGATGATTCATTAGGATTATCATCTTAGAAAAAAATTCTATTGCATTAGGGACACACTTTATGATGGAGAGACCATCAATAAGTGGACCTTCTCTTATAAGGAAATATTTTGTTTTGAAAATATATTTTTTTACTTCTCCTATAATATAATTGTAATGGTTTATTGTCATAATTCCTAATGGTTAGTGAAAACTATGACCACAAAAAATAATTTATAATATGTGGTGATGATTCTGGTGGCCATATATGAGATGATATATCACTATATTTATTTCTAAATGTTTTACCTATCTGAAGGTAAAATCCATTAAAAATAGTACTTAATGTTTGATTTAGATACTTTTATTAATGACTTGGATGTGGGATGATATGTCTATGGACATTCTGGATGTGTTTTAATATTCCCATCACAAAAACAATATCATATGGGTTATAATCAATTAGATGATTAGATCAATTCATGGCCATTCATTATATAACTGTAGTTGAGTACTTAATACTTCTCTATGCGTAGTATATTTATAGATTTCGTGTCTTAAATATCATATAGTCTCATATAGGGACCAGTATTTTACTAGTTGATTTATGAGATGCCTTCAGGATGTACAGAGATCTCATGTATGTTTGAGAATGGCATATAATCTATTGGGTGAATGCTGTTTTGTTAGAAAAAGATTCTTCCAAGAGATGATAAAAATGATTTGGATGATTAAAAAAATTGATGTATTAGATCTAGAATAAATCATATTCATATTGTTTTAGGGACCTATAGAGTAATATATTGGATATGAGGTGTTTTTGATAGTTTCACCTAGTTGGGTCATCAAAGGATTGGGAAATTGATGAATTTTGCATCATGGTTTGTGGGACCTTTTTATATTTATGTGAAGGTGGAGAAAGTGGAATACTATTTATAATTTCTACCATAGTTTACATCAACACATAATTTTCTCCATGTATCAGAATTTCAGATTTAATTTTGTGAACCATCTCAAGCCTTGAGTTTGTAGGATGTTGATGTTGATCCCGATTGATCATTGACTAAGAAAATGTTGATGATTATTGATTCTGAAATATATGGTCCTCATGAGACTTAATTTTATTTTATTTTTTTTCTACAAATTTAAGGTTCTGATCCACTTGAGAATTGGTATATGGATGCATTGAAGAGAGATCAGTGGTTCTCTCTATTTGATATGAAATCTGAATTATGTCATTCCTGGAAACTATGATTTTTATGGTTCAGAGGTTGTAACATATTTTTACATTGATTGAATTATTTCATGACCCTTATTTGAACTTAATTAATGATGAGACATATTTTGAGTTTATTCTAGGAGACATTTAAATTTTTTGGATGCTCCTTATGTTGTGCGCAATTTGTTCATGATTATGGAAAACAACAATGTTTAGACCAGAAAAACATGCTCCTTTGATGATTCTCTAGAGGGGCCACATGGGTTTTCCAAACCATAAAGACATACCCTTAAATTTATGTGGATTCATGTAGTGGATATAAGGATGGTATATTAAATATTAACCAAACTATTCTCCCCCTCAATGTGAAACAATACACCTCAGAACATTGGGGTGCACGATTCAAGAAAATAGTCTTTATAGTCATCTAACACTACCCAGTAAACTGTTAGCACATATTTTATTACCTCTAAAAAGATATTAAAAAATAAATAACCACAAATTAAAGACTCTTTATCACCGCATTCAACCAAAACATTATTTCTATTGTTTTTGAGGCTCCGAAGATGTGATTTTTACTCATCAAAACCCTTTTCAGAAGGTTTAGAGAATCATTGATCTTCTACAATCTACAATGGGTAAGAAGATATCCTATATTTTAGATTACAAAGATATATAATTCTCTCCTAATTAGATAATAAAGGACCAATGGGTTATTGATGGATATAAACACCATTTATTAGATCTTCATTTTAGGATTAATTTCTTACCCTCTTACTCCACATTTTTTGTTGGTAATTTTGTTGAGGTTGTTGTCTTTGATCATTTTGTAAAAGGTTGGAAGGCTCATTTTTATTTTCCATATCACTAAAACCTGAATTTTCCTAAATCAATTTAAATTATTTTTAATTAATTTAAAAATATAATTTGAATGAGTTTGACTAATGATTTTAAATGAAGTTGAATTTTTGAAAACTACAAATTTCAGGGATTTTTAATTTGGGGATGTTTTTTTGGGAAAATGATGGTATGAATTTGAAATTAATTTGTTATATTTATGTGATTTTCTTCATTTTAAAACATTTATTAATGTAAAAAATAATTTCAAATGTACTGAATTAATGAAAACATTTATTTTATTTCAATGAAGTAATGGACTATTGAGAAATAAAAATTGTGGTAATTTTTAATTAACTAGAAATGTTTTAAATTAACATGTTTTTTTGATTGATTGTCTAAATAATAATTTATCATAAAATTTTAGTAGTAATTGGGATAATACCACAAGGACCATTCCTTGAAGAATAAGTATATATGATTACATTTAATGCTATGATAAATTTTGCATGAATTCTTGTGATGCGTACAACTATTGGAGTGTAAATGACCCCTGATTGGATCCCCCATTAGGGTATATTTTTTCAGGAACACCTAACTAATGTTGAGATTTTTATAATATTTGGTAGGATCCTATTAGCTGAAAAAACATAATTACATCAAGATTTTATACATTCTTATTTTTTATTATTTGTAGCTTGAAAATACATGCCAATAATTATCAGACAATTGTATTCTTGAAAATTAATTTATACATGTTTCCTATATAATTTTTTTTATTCATTTGTTGATATATGTTTCATATTTTAAAATGTGAAATAATATTGTGAATGTTTTAATGAATTATAATGATTTGTTTATATAAATTAAATTAATATGTAATTTAAATTATATGGAATTTACTATGGAAAATTTTTGAGACCATCCTAGGATTTATATTTCATTCCCAACCAATGCATTTATAATTTAGTAGACTTTTTTAGTCTAGGCCTGAGAAAAGGGAAATCACCACTCAAATTTTGTACAATCTTATGATCTTTGGGATTGTGTAGTGGTCATGGTGACTAGTGGAACTATATTATAGTTGTTACACATGAGTTTCTAAGACTATAATCTAGTTGAAATTGTTTTTTCCTTCAAAAAGTTTATTTATTTATTCATGTATTATTTTTATGGACGTTTTTAATCTCTTTTGTAATGTTAATTAGGATAACTTGCATCATTTGTCATACATTATTTTTTAAATGAATCAGTCCTGATTCAATATTTTATGATTCAAGGTTATAGTCTCCTCTCTTGTGGGGATAGGAAACATCCATCAGGCTATGTTAGAGATGTATTATGTATCACATTTCCATGGTATCCGGGTTGGTTCATTATAGTTATTTTCATTATCTCTCATTAAATAATTTGAATTAATCATTGAAATTTTTATGATAGATCCTAGGTATGATCACAATAATTATACATTTTATCCTCACAAAAATATAAAAAATTATTTTTGAGTTATTTAGTGTGTGTTTGGTGACTAAAATGAGCTGTAATATCAGGAAGATTGGGTTTTTCAATAGGGTCTCTACATAATTGTTGTCTGGGTATTTTATTTGGAGTTTATTTCTTATATGGTATACTTTTTTCATTATGACTCAAAGTTATTTATATAATGGTTTTAATTGATGGGTATTTTCTATATTACTAGTTTTAATTAGGATAATTTCCTGAATTTTTTTCTCTTATACTCTTAATTATTGTCTATAACTTAGGGCCTATTAGAGGAAAGTATCAAGGGTAAGATTCATAATAACTATAAGAATGGAAAGGTCTCCTTGTGGGGAAATTCATGACATTGAGGTCCTTAATAAATCATGGGGACATTATTTCTTTAATATAAATTCACTTGCAAATTTATTTATTTTATCATTGTTTTTACATGGCTTATCTATTAAAAAACATACCCATAACATTCAAAAAGTAGGCGGGCAATAGTACATCCAGTGGTCCAGTATATCAATGAAAATAGTATTAATTATATGAAAAATCACAACATAGTTATATTCATTAAAATATAAAAAACAAATCAACATCTAATAAGTGAATAACATATCCAATAAGTAACGTAGATACAAAAGAATTAGAAAAAATAAAATGAACATTCTCTAAACTCATATGTTGAACCCCTTCTAAATCAGTGGACTATGATACCAAAATTTTCCAAGAAAACATACATTTATATGATAACTACTATAAATAAAATGAAAAAATTCCAGGTGCATTGAAACTTATGTTACATGAATAGGTAAGGGGAAATTCTTATGACTAAATATGATTCCTTCAATATCCTTGAATCAATGGGTGTTAATGATCATGTGGATGAATTTCAATGTCTTTTTTATATTCTGATCAACTGACCAAAAAACACAACCCATGTATTAACCTAGAACATTATACATATATTCCAAAAATAGGAAAATAAACATTCACACTAATAACTCAACCTGAACTGAGTAACTCTGGTCACATCCCACCGATCTATAACAAAATACACACAAACCATAATATCCCAATTTTTTTATGAAATATAAACAATAAAATATTATAAAAAATAAAAATAATGGTGGTTAACTATATCCTTAAGACATTATAAAAATACCCTAACCCTTGTAGCCAAAATTTATTTGTCAATTTATTACATTGGAACTACATACAATGTATCGCAGCCCAAAGAAATGAATAATTTTGTAGTATTGTTTAACTAGATACATACGTTAATTTCACTTTGCATTTGAAAATTTAAAATAAAACCTATTATTTTATTAAAGAACTCAATTTCCATCATTATAATATACGGGTATATCAATCATAAATCTCTTCCTTGTTTTATGGAGAAAGAAAATATAGGAAATGGGTTTTTTCAGATGCTTAGTATGGGTTATGATTATAAAATAATCCCATTGAAAAAATCATATGATATTAAATAATATCTATGGATATCATAGAAAATTACATAATCACATGGGAATCAATAAATCATTTCCTAATGACGATATGAAAAATATTAGATATTTGAAACTTACTGTCAAGTCCTTAATTAATAGACATGAAAATACTACCATGGATTTGTTCCACGACATTAAAATAAATGGGAAATGACTTGGCCAAAATTCAAGATAGTTTGTAGTATATGACATATCGATGCATTGTGTGGATATATCTGGCCATGCCCGTCAGTTACTATGTCCAATTAATTCCTAATACGAATAAAAAATATAATAGAATAAAAATTCCATAATAATGAAATACTTACCATATTTTGTGAAATATCACATATAATGTCAACAATCTTCCCAGTAAAGATTACCATAAACCACATGAAAAAATATGTTTGATTGTATAGGTGTATTAAAACCTCAATATATGATTCAAAAAAGGATGTTGATAAACATGAAAATACAATAAAAAGGTAAAATTGTATTATCTAAAGGAAAACTCAATTTCCAGTTGAATAATTATTTTTTAAAATCTAAAAACAACATACATAATATATAAATAATTTTAATTGTAAAAACCATGAAAAATTATAAAGGAAGATTCAATGAATCTAGGTGTCATGTTCGAGATAAATTCTATTCATTGTATATAGAAACATTCCATTCACACATGAGTAGTAAATGTTGAAAATGACATTGCTCAAAAAATGATAGGATGATATCCTTTTGAAAAAATTTAAAAGATAAAAAAAAAGTTAAACATCACATCAAAAGATCATTCGATAATAGTAAATATATTTTTTATAAATATTTTAGAGGAAAATTGACATGGAAGAGATATATTCTTCCACTAAGACATAAATATAAACAATCTTTAATAATGATGATATTGTGAAATAAACCCTTACCACATAGGAATATATAGAATTGAGTGAAAAAAGAAGGAAATAATTTCTAAATAAACATTAAATATAATAAATACAAAATATTCAAGATATAATATATCAAAGGTGAGTTATATACCAAAAAATGAAGAAGTTAGTGGTCAATATAGCATATGACTAACAAAAGTAAAAGTGAGACAAGAAACCCTTAACTCATGTTAGAATTCATTAAAATGTGATAAAACAACATATAAAAATAAATATGAATTTATTATAAATTAATTTATGTAAAAAATTGATATCTATCATACTATATAAAATATTTTTTCATCTGGTTTTTAAACTAATTTGTTAAAATCAATTTTGTGGGTGATAATCACATCATTTTTCATGCAGGTTCCATTTTGGCAGTTTAGACCCTTATACATTGACTATGGTTCCGTAATCACCATAATTTTAATAATTATATAAATAAAATATATATTCATTATAAAATTATTTATATTTATCAATTAATTTTATATATATAATATTAGTTAAACTATTCATGGAGACAGTTTATTTTATGTACACAGTAATGTGGTATTATTTATTGAATGTATTAAATGAAATAAATGTATATAATAATTCATCATAAAAATCATAATAAAATAATATATATTCATAATATACATCCTTTTTTCCTTCCATGTAATATATAAATGAAAAATGAACCACATCGCTACGTGGGGGTGGTAGTCCCCAAATAAGCATGAATGACGTTTTCATTTCCCAATAGATTTGAATGTTAAATGTAAATATGATAAAATACTTACATAAGTTTAGTTATGTTATAATTATCATATATTCTCCCTATTTACATTATTTTAACCATCCATGCATTTTTTTATGATAAATAAATTACACTACTAGGTGGAGATGGAACGTCGTATGTATGCAGGATGTTTTCTCTTTTCAGGGGATGGAAATTAGATGGAATATTATTGTAACATAATCATTATAGTCTTTAATTATATTAATGGTCATGGATTTTAAATTTCTGGAATGTTAAATTTCATGAATAAGATGTAGATAAATAAATCAACCTGATAGATTCTGTAATGATAATTACCTCTTCTTTAGTGAACTCCCTTTAGATCTCCACTTAATGTTACTAGAGTTGTTATAGATTCCCAAAAACCTCATCAAATCATATATGAATTTTTAAAATATAATTCTGAATGTTTATGTCAAGATATATTGCTCAATGTGGTATAAAAAAGTAATGGGGGGTGTTTTAATTCATAATTGAGGTAAGGGGAAATTTTAGAAATTTTAAAATATTAAATTAATATAAATTATATATCATGTTCAAATTGAAGCACATTAATATAATTATTAGAAAAGGTGGATATAATTATAAATAATTTAACCTAAAAAATTTTATACTAGTGTATAATATTTTTTCACCATTGAATTTTAGTTTCAACCCCCCAATCATATTTTGAAAATTGTCATGCGATTAAAATTTTCTGCCATCTAAAGATCAAAAATGTTTCAATAAAATGAAAAAATTACTATAAATGGATCATGGTTTATTTTATTAACTATATAAAATTAATTTTTCTAAATCTATTATTTTTTTGAATTTAAAATCATTTAATAAATTATCCATTCAAAAAAAATATTAAAATTGTTACATTTAAAAATATTTTATTAGTTTCACATTAATATCATTAATATACTGAATAATTATGATAAAATTAATAAAAACATATGTAATTTCTCATTTAATCAATATAATTATTGGGTTTAATAATGAATTTCCAAATAAATTACTATTAATTATTTTAATTCATTTTTTTATTTTACTTTTAATTAAATATCTATTGTATGAGCATTGTTAAAACATATAAGGGAAATATTTATTCAAAAAAAATAAAATGAATTATCATGATGAAGAAAAATTGTTTATATTCTGAACTAGTATTTATAATCGAACATATCCTCTATTTATCCCAATGTTAAAATTATTATATTTATTAAAAACAAGAGTGTTTCATGTTTAACTTTTATTTACATGAAATATTATAAAGGTTATAGTAACATAAAAATTTCAAAAAAGTCCTATAACGGAAAATGGATTAATATATAAGAAATAGGCTTATCTAATAAAATTTTGTTATGTTTAGGGTCATTTTATTGTCCTAGTCATATAATTTTTAACTATTAATTCATAATTTTTCCATTTCTTATAGTTTCAAAAATTACTAAAGTTACTTCTCATACTTAAAAAATAAAAATAACTTGTTTAAAAAAATTACAAGTCCAAATTAAAAATATTTTATTCATTATTTAATATTATATTTTTATAAGTGTCATAAATTAAATGATTATTAAAAAGCAAAACATAACTAAAATATTTTTTTCATAAAAATGAATTTTATGTATAATTCTTTCTAATACGTATCGATATATACAAGTTATACCAAAGATCATAATCTGGTTATTAATAATAAAATAGAACTAATTTAACTTAAAATCATGAATAATAATAATAATTTGAAAATTATTAAAAAAACATAGCTTTATATTAAAATTTTGTTTTTCACAGTTTGCTAGAAAATCATTCATTGTAGAATAAATTCAAAATAATCTCAGTAATAAAATTTATATGATGATCTCAATAATTAATTCTATTGCTTCAAAAAAATCTATAACTAGAATATTTTTTTTATAAAAAGTAATAAAAATCATTTTTAATAAAAAGAGAAAATGACTTCTCTAAAATTTGACATTTTATTTCCAAGAATTATTATATATTTATAAATAAAATAATAATTATTTCATAATATGAATAATAATATTCACATAAAAAACATAATATATTTTTTATAACGGTCTTATAAAAATAAAAACAATTTAATAGTGTATCACAGATCGTTTAAGCACCATGATGCATGATTCATATACTATCGAATGGTATTTCCATTTAAAATATTTAAGTATTATATTCTAATCCTTTTAATAATGTTTTCCATCCTAATTTTAACTTTTTATTAGTAATCAAGATTTTGAAATTTTAATATAGCTTTTTAAAAAACCCACATCTTAAACAGGGTTAATAAAACCTCCTCTTAAAAAATGAAAAAATGAAAAATGAAGGAAATAAAAAAAGATGTATAATAGATTGGATAAAAATATTGGGAATTAAAAATATATATAATTATGAAAAAATGTATTTCATAGATAAATAAAGGGTGATACAAAACACAGTCAGGGGAAATTTATCCTTAAAAATAATATAAATTTGTTATGGGTTAAATGTCCACTCATTTTTTTATAATAAAAGTAAATGGAAGAGGTTTTTATTTTTATGTCCTTTTACAATTGTTAAGGGTTTATTTTACTCTCCATGAAAAGAGATCTTGAAAATAAAAATACTTGATTTGTTTACAATTTTAAATAAAATAATAATATTTTATTTATGCTACGATATATTTCTACATTATCTCATATTTTAGGAAATGGATATTCCTGATTCATTTATCAATTTCAAAACACTTTTCCTAATTCAAAAGTTCCATAATTCAGCACTTCAACAACTAAATACTTACCAAAACCAAAATTCAATACAGGTTTTCATATTTTATAAATCATACATTAACCTTAAACAATAATGTCCACATTTCATAACAATCTATTCCATAAGTAGTCAATATAAAGGATCCTCCAAATATTTATCCGCTATATTCAATATGAAAAAACAATTAGTAATAAGATTACTGAATAACATTATTATTAATCACAAGTAATGTATCTATTAATGTGACATGTAAATACATTGATCACATATTTTCCTAAACCATGTTAATAAAATGAATAATCATAAAACCTTAATAACAACTTATATGCTTTAGGGAAATAATTTTATCCTCTATCCCTAACAAATTATCTTAGTATCGAATATAAACCAAAAAATGCAGTAAAAACCATCATGAATTACATTTTCATCAAAACATTATCCATTATAATGGTCACTAATACTATCCCATGATGTTTTTAAATTTTAATATTCACGTTGTTCTAGCGAAATATTATTTACTTGATGTCAGGAACATAGTAAATGTTAAATTACCGATACTCATATATTCCCAAAAAAATTCAGCTTACATGTAAATAATATTTTTTAGTTATCCAATCCATTCAAAAAATGAATCCAAATTCATAATGAAAACATCTACATGTAATCATTTTAAATTATAGGATTTTAGTCAAAATAATTTCATTAATAAAATTATTCTATGACATAAATCTTTAATCAAAATACACATGAACCCTACACATTCTACATTATATTTAGTAATAACATATTCTTGACCTAGATCTCTTTGATTCTTTTGATACATTTTCCCTTATCCCATAGTACATTTGACTGTGTAGTAACATATGTTTTTATAGTTGACATAATGTACATCATAGGGTGATTTATTTCGCCTAAAATCGCGAGCCTTTATGATATTCTCTCCACTCATGTATCAAACTCTCATTATATTCAGGAATGAACCAACATTTTCATTTCTGTTTTTCAAAAACATACGCCCTTTTCTTCCCCATACCAATTTTTCTTTTTTCTATCCTTTTCATATCATTCCAGCCATCATATATATATATGTCTTAGAGAATAATTTATCTCTCGTGAAAAAACATGACACTATGTCCACATTTTATTGAATGGTTTTTGGAGACTCGGTCCCTCTGATTGAATTCCATTAACCGAACAAATAAGTGGTTATTATTACTCTATTTATTATAAAATTGTTCCATATCATTCCTTTCTTACCTTGTAATGTAAAATTTATACATAACAAGATTTTTTTCTTTAGTTTTTATCTGAATCGTAAATTGTATTTCGATATCATTTAATTGCCTGTGAGAAAATAATTTTTCCATTAATGGATCATTAAAATCAATCCATTATATAATTAATATTTTCTCCTAATTCATAGGTTTTTGAGTTAATGACCACCATTGATCTGTATCCCCTAATAGATGATAAAAATCCATTACAACATTCTCCCTTTCATTACAGTGACCCTAGGTTTTTTACATTACTTTTACATCATTTAAAAAAACATAAAAAAATCAATCCATGAGGATACAAAGGTTTGGTGGCTTGTGAAAGATAAGTTCATACATAACATTTAAAACATAAATTTTAAACATTTATTTAATTTCTTATTATCTATCTTCTTATTGGCCCTTGAGTTCTCATTAGTACATATAATCAATTTAATATATACTTAAACATGGTGTGAGCTACAAACCCAGTAAGTAGATAAGAACTTGAAAAAATAAATCATGGGGTGAGCATTATCATTACCATTATAATAGATTCATAAGATCATAAACATAATAGGACAAATTAATAAAAGGATTGAAAGTTGCAATTTATAAAAATGAAACCTTTTCTCATAGGGGTTAATGACCACCGATAGTTGTGAACAAAAATAGCATATTGTTCATGTATTTTTCACTTTTAAAGAATAAAATCCTCACATTACCAAATTTATTGGAGACTACGTAATTCTTAGTGCAACTGTCACATCATGACATCAACATTGGGCTATAAAATTCTGAGCGCACCCATCACATCATAATGTTACCATTATACTACATGCCAAATAAAAAGTATATCAATATCAGCAATAAATAACCAATTTAAAGGAATAGGATTAATTTCATAAATAATATATTCATAAACATTGGCATCTTAATTTAAATGGGTTATAACATACTTGATACAAGAACTATCAACCATCAGTGAGAAGTAAAAGGTGTGTTTTTTAAAGAAGAGTTCTTTTGGAAGACAATGTGTTCAATATAAAAACCATTGGAAAAATTTTATATATTATTGATGTTAATATAAGGTTGAATTAATTATTTTTAAATAATAACATTACTAAAAATGGAGATAATTATGGAAAACACAAATAAGTAATGTTGCATTCGAGAATTCCCCTTAACTTGTGTCTGACAACATTCATCACGTTATTGTATTATATAATCACATTAGATTAATTTAAAAAAATTAAATTACATTTTATACATGT
This sequence comes from Viscum album, assembly GCA_963277665.1. Taxonomy (NCBI): domain Eukaryota; kingdom Viridiplantae; phylum Streptophyta; class Magnoliopsida; order Santalales; family Viscaceae; genus Viscum; species Viscum album. The sequence goes on from OY728145.1 coordinate 1,648,973,450, forward strand.
AATTTAATCATTTTTGTATTATTATGTTTTTTTACTGTCCTTTGGATGAGTTATTCAGTTTAAATTCAATGATTGGGAGTCTTCTTTTTCTTATTTTTCATTAACAGTTCACTTATACACATCAATGTAAGTTCATATAGAAAATTCATGCACATAAATAATTAGTATTACATGATATAAATGATCTTACATGTGTTTAAATGATCTTATAATAATATTTTATTTACCACAAGGTTAAATCATTATCTAAAATTTTATGATGGTCGTTTTTGGTAAATTGGGGCAGTTTTTGGATCACAAAAAATGTGTTTTAATTTATCATTATGTATTATCTAAAAAAACTGTTTCTGTAACTTAAAAGGGGTTAAAATATACATATTAAGGTTTCTCATTAAATTTTTTTTGGTTTTATTTATATCTTTTAAGGCCTTGAAGAAATATGGATGTGCATCAAATATGATTCAGGTAAATTAACACATCACATGTGACTATTTAATTTCTATAAACAAACAGATAGAGGGAGGAGTATATTTAATAATATTCAATGAAAATGACATCAAACCAGTATATAAATAATAATAGAGTTAAAATAATATTTTGATAATATATTTTGAGGATAGGAGAATAAAATAAATGAAATTGGAAAGGAATTTGAATGAAAAGAGAGGGAGAAATTACCTCTTGAATTCTCATCTTGAGATCCTCGTCAAAGAACATGGGATTATACTTCGTATGAGAAAAGAACTATAGAAAGTGGGGAGGGTAATAAAAAAGGGTTTTGGTAATAATTTTTACTTTTCATGATGCTTGAGAGGTGTGTGGGAATGAGGTTGTGAGGGGTGGTATTTATAGTGGAGGGGAGGGGTGTTTTCTCAATATTTAATTCATTTGTATATTAAATTTCCTCAAAAAAAGAAATAGTAATGATTTAGGTATTAAATATAGTAAATAAGGAATGTGAGTTACAACAAATTTCTATTTACATAAACCATAACTCAAGCATGATACTGAAATTTATTTATTTAGCATGTTTTGTAAATTTTCAAATTTCACTATTTATCAAAAATTATGGTATTTTTGAAAAATCTCAAAAATTCACCCCATACATTTTTCAATAAGTATAATTAAAAAATGAAATCTATTATTTGAAATTAATTTTCAATATATGAGTAATTTAATTTTTAATTAATATCACAATATTCTTGAAAAATACAAATATTAATATTATAACTACTTTTCTAATGCTTTAAAAAATTAATCATGGTCTCATAAAATTAACCTATAATCAGAAGACATCAAAATAATTCTTTATGAATTCATTATATGAAAATAAATTCTCATTTAAAATTTTCAATTAATCATTAAATATTTATGAAATTAAAAAATACCACCAATCTAAATAACTATATCATTTTATCAATTATTGGATGAATACATTTTATTTATACTATGATTAGTAAGGTTCCAATTCACTTGGTCAAGTAACTATTTAAAAGTGGATTTTATACTATTCATAAGGGTAACATTAATATTCAAAATGGGATGATACTATTAACCAAATATTTTTGTTTTCTTATTAGTCTCCAAATATCTTACTGATCACAACTGCGTTTGTGACATTTTTGAAATTCAAATCAAAGAGGTGCAAAAATTATGTGTAAATGTCACATAAGAATTTTTTAGATCATTTAATCATGATGTGGAATTGTTCTTCCTAATGTGATTTTATTTGATTATACTATATAAAATTACTATTAGATAATATAAATTGAATTGATAAATGTTTTGGTCGTTACATTCTTCACCACTTGTGAAATTTCACCCACAAAATTTCATTTTACATAAACAGGTGAGGGCACTTCTCCTTTGCCTCATCCTCTGGTCCCCATGTTACATCATCATACATATATTTCTTCCACAACACATTGAAAAGGTGGGTTGTCTTACAGAGTATAATATTATCTCTCCAGTCTAGAATCTTTAATGGATTCTCCTCATAAGAGAGATACAATTCTATATGTACGATATCAATGCATAGTTCATGTTAGGGATCGGGTATGTATTTACTTAGGAGTGTTACGTGAAAAAAATCATTAACTATAGACATATTAATTGGATGTAACGTTCTATAGTCCACTACTCCTATGTGGAGAATGATCTCAAAGTGGCCAATGTACCTTGGGATTACATTACATTTCATTCCAAACCACCTGAATCACTTTAATAGTGTTGTTCAATGGAATTCATTATCTATAAAGTCGAACTAAAAGTCTCTTAAATGGTAGTAAGTAATGATTTTTCTCATACTCTAAGAAGTTTTTATATTTTTTTGGATGGATTGAACCTTTTTAGCCATCTCTTGTACAAGATAAAGGTCAAAGTATCATTATTTCACCAATTTCATCTTATACAGTTAGAGTTATACATCACTTTCATTATAGTGCTTCATTTAGATTCATCTGAATACTCGAGTAGAAGATATTATTATATATGAACTCAACCAATGGGAGATGCTGATCCAATCCACCCCTAAATTCTTGTGAGAAGTCCCTTAGCATATCATCGAACATCCAAGTAGTCTTTTTAGATTGTCCATCAGTTTTGGGGTGATAGGACATGGTGAAATTCAGTTCAGTACTGAAGGCATGTTGAATACTCCTATTGAATTTATATGTGAACCATGGATCAAGATATGAAAAAATAGAGAGTAGAACCCCATGGAGTCTCACCACATCCTTCAAAAATATCATTACAATCTCTTCGAGTGAGAGATCTTCCCAAATAAGAATAAAGTGGGATTTCATGGTGTGTCAAACCCCCACAAACCATATTGCATTATTTCCTTTTGATGTTTTAGGGAGACCCATGACAAATTTCATAGTGGCATTGTCCCATTTCCATGTGGGTATAGTAAATGGAATCATTTTCCCTTTGGTTTTATATCACTCAATTTAATCTTCATGATATATAATGAAACTTGTTTTATACTCAGTAATATCATTCTTCATGTTGCCCCCATAGAAGTGTTTTCAGAGATCACAGTAATTCTTGGTACCACTTGGAAAATATAGAAAGGTGATCTATGTGCATTATCAAATTGCTACTTCTTTATCCCAAGGAATGAATGGATACAAAGCTGCATTCCAAACATTGTCACACCATAATTTTTAGTATAGAGATCTTTCAACTTTCCTTCAATTATTGAAATCACCTTATGTTGTAATTCCAGATCATCCCATTTAGCCACCTAAATTTTATCTTGGATAGATAAATGGGCCATCATTTCATCAAGGTAAGATTTATTCCCTACCGTTACGATTTCCAAATCAATACATTGTATATTTATGAAGATAGGGTCTTTCTCAAGCCACATCCTGGATAGAGTAGCAGGTTCTTTTCTACAAGGATATTTATCAACTGTATTCAACTTTCATTGATAATATTTAATAGATAATTCATTTTATTTGATTAGCTCCACCCATATCCATTGATGTATGATGGTCCCCTTTTTGTGAATATATAATTCATGTTCTTGTGATTGGTATATATGTCACAATTATCACTATAGAGGTAGTGCCACCAAATTTTCAAAGAAAAAAACATAGCTGTAAGCTTCATATCATGTGTTAGATAGTTCTTCTCAAGGATCTTTAACTATGTTGGGGAATAAAATATCACATTATCATCTTGCATGAGTATAACACCCAATAATTTCGTAGAAACATCACATTATATCACAAAATATTATCCACATTTCGATAATGTGAGTACCGGTGCAGTGATCAACCTTATCTTTAACTCCTTCAATATTTCCTCACATTATTCCTCCCAGACACAATTTACCCCTTTCTTAGTTTACATAGTTAGAATGTTTAAAAATCGTAAGATATTTATCCCAAAAATTTGGTCATACCAAGATAATACATGGAAAATACATATTTCTATGACACTAGAGAGTCTGGTACATTCCTCAATCTACTTTTTTTGAAGGGTCTGGTGAAATTCTCTCACTTGTAATACCATGTCCTAGGAGTGTGGCTTGCTTAATCCAAAAGTCACACGTGATGAACATGGCATATAACATCTCCATTATCAATATTTATAACTGAAGATATATATTTTCATTATGTTTCTATCTTCGAGTAGATGAGAATATCATTGGTAAATAGAACCACTAATTTGGTGAGGAAATTTCTGATGACTATACCAATCAAATCCATGAAGATTGCAGGGGTATTAGTAGGCCCAAAGGGAATCACCAAAAAATAATAGTGCCCATATCTTGTATGGAAGTTAGACATATAAATATCATATTTATTCTCCTTTAGCTGATGATATTCATAATGAATATCCACCATTTATAAGTACTTATCTCTTCATAGCTGATCAAACACATTTCCAATGCTTGTGAGAGTATGCTTTTTTATGTTGATCTTGTTGAGTTCCCGATAATCAATGCACAACCTCATTGATCCATCATTATTCTCCACAAAGAGAACTGTAACACCCTAAGGTAATTCATTATGGCGTATGAAACCTTTTTCTAAATATATTTGTAGCTACTTCTTTACGTCATCTCGTTAAATAAGATTTATATTATAGTGACACATTGAGATTAGAGTCAATCTTGGTATGAGTTTTATTGAGAACTCTAACTCACAATCTAGGTGAAGTCCGGCTAATGATTTAGAAAAAACACCATTATATTACCTTCTGATAAGAATTTCCCCTATGTAAATATCTTCCTTTTTCTCAATCATTTGATAGAGATATGCATCTTCATAGGGAATCAACACCCACATCATTGAAGGAATTTTCAATTAGGATTCATGATCACCCTATGATTTTTAGAGGATCATTGGATGGTTCTAAATATGAAAAAATATTACATTTTTATAAAAGTTGGTATGTTCTCTATATATATATAGGAAACCCATTCCCATTTTAGAGTCAAATTCTACAAAGGGAAGTATCATGAGATTCGCAGGAACAATCTTCCCACATATTCTAACAAGAGAAGAATCCAACACATGGGTTGCAATGATTTCAAAATTTGGTGTTTCTAAAAATATTGTTACATCATGGTTTTGGTGCTTAGATTCAATAGTTTTAGAAATCATTAGTGATATAAAGGAATGTGTAGAACGTAAATCAAATAAGACTATCAATTCATGAGTAAATAGGATGTGTACCTTTTATGACTTCTTTTTCTAGATCCACATCCACAGTAGTGATGGTGTAATCCTTTATCCAGTTCTATTGGATTTGGTTGCTGTTGATGTTAATTACCCTTGGGAACTTTAGGTTAAGTACACTATCTTGCATAGTTCCTTTTCTCCCAATAATTTTAGCATAAGACCATCTGTAGTGCTCTGATTTCCCCCACCACATTCTATTTCCTTCTCATATATATTCAACACTCATGAATTTTGTGGCCTTCTCTCCCAAACATGAATCACTTACCCATCCATTTGAGGTAGTTCCCATTTAAAATATTCACACATATTTGACATGTGGGGGTTTTAATTTTCATTCCACCTTTCTCATAAGATCCTATGACATGAATGTCCATGTTTTTTTCTAATCACCATAGACATGGGACTATTCTACAAACTCCATATCCATAATTAGATCACATCGAACTACCTCTTCATAACTAAAAAGTAGTTAATTTCAATGGCCTTTTGATGGTGTGGTTTAATCCAATAAAGAATATAACAATTTTTCATTTATTATTCATAACAAATCCTAATGAAAACCTTGAACACCAAGTGATATTATCTTTGTCGGCCATTAAAGATTCTACATTTTTTTGTCCCTATGTATTCTCTCTCCATTTTCATATGAATATTTTTTTGTAAAATACATGTGAAGAAATACTATCTTAATGTCCTCCCACTCTATATCTTCAATTTCATCACTCGGGTTGGTTTTATTTATAAGAAAACCCCCATTGGTCAGCCTCTCTAATGAGAAAACAAATTTCAATAGTCACCTTCTCTATCTCAGAACAGTGATTCATAGAAAAGATATTATCTATTGAGTTGAACCAAAATTATGAAACAAGTCGACCAAAAGATCCAAAGTTAGTCGGTGGACATTTCTGTATAAAATAGTCAAGAGGATGTTCTAACCTCTTAGGTGAAGTAGGATGTTCCACATTATTAAATGTATAATTCATAACCAGAGACGTCTTAGTAAGCATATACATGATGTTTTGAACTACACCTCCCAAATCATTTGGGATTTGATTTGGGTAATCACTATGTTATCCCTTACATGGTTTATTAGCCTGGTTTCTCCTAGTTCCCCTATTTTCTAAAATAGAAATGGTTATAAGAAAACATTATCCAAAAATTTGTGAATATATAATTTATTCCTCTATAAAATTGACACTACAATCATATCTCATGGGATCCCTATCTTTAAGAAATTTTATTTTGTTCTTTCATATACTTAGTCTCATACTATGGTTTTCACTGAGGATCTATAATCCTAATTCCCAAATTAACTAAACTATTCCTCTAATACAAAATATAGAGACCCTAGATTTCTTATATTAATTTTACATAATATTTATGATAAACAACATAAAAATATTACACCATGAGTATCCAATATTTTTGGGTCTTGGTAAAAATTTTACTATACATAAGTTGTACAACATAATAAAAATCATTTATATAATTTATTATTCTCTAGATTTTTATTGGCCATTGAATTATCCTTATTCCATTAAATAACATGAGGATATACCTCAAAAATGGGTGAACTAATATACATGTAAGGGGATAAGAACATGATACAATACAACATGGGATTATCATAATAATTATCATTATAACATATGAATATGATCATAAACATGATAGGAATAATTAATAAAAATAATGAAAAGTGGAAATGCAGAAAAATGAGACCTTATTTTTTATCGATAACTTCCACACCTAGTTTTGAAAAAATATAGAATCATATTAATGAATATTTAACTTTTAATCATGATATTATTCACACTACCCAAAGCATTAGAGCACTATATAATTCATTGTGAACTGGTCACATCATCACATCAACATTGCACTATATAATTCTGGCTGCACTTGTCACATAATAATGTTAACATTTTCATGTATGCCACATAGAACATATATAAATCTTGCCCATAAATAATCCTTGTAAATGAATGGTTCCATTTCATAAATCATACATTAATAAACTTTATGTTCCCAAATTAAATGAGGAATTCCATAATTTATACAAGAACAATTGACCATGATTGAAGAGTAATATGTGTTTTTTTGAAAGAATAGTTATTTTAGAAAACTCTATGTTTGAAAAAAACTCAAGTAAAAAAATTATATCCCAAAAAGGTAGGATAACTACGAATAAATTATTTTTAAGGACCACTATACTGAAAATGGAGTGAATGTGGGAAAACCTAAAGAAATAATGTTGGGTTTTAGAATTCCTCCGACCTTGTGTTCAAACTCTTTCTTTATATTAATGTATATTAAAATCACATATGATTCATTAATTAACACTTAATGAAAAGTTTATAAATGTAATTGATTCATTATGGTTTAATTATGTTCTTTTATGGGCCTCTGGATGTGTTACAGAGTTTAAATTCATTATTCTAGAGTGTTCTTTTTCTTACATCTCATGAACACATGAATGGAAGTTCATGTCAACATGTATAAGCATATAGAATTGATATTATTAGATATTAACAACTTTTTAGGATTTTATATGATATTATAATGAATTTGGTTATATACCACGAGGATTAATCATCGATTAAAATTTAATGATGATCTTTTTAGGACATTTTGGGGGATTTTTAGATCACAACAAACATATTTTTTTGTCAATTAATCTTAATCATAAAAGTTTTTTAAAGACAAAAAAGTGGTTAAAACATACATATTATAGTTTCTTTCAATTTTCTAATGGAATTATTGATAACCTTGAAGGCGTTAAAGGAAAATGGACATTCATCGCCCACTCTGTAAGTAAATTAAAACATCATGGGTGACGATTTTATTTCTATAGACAAAGAGAGAGAGGAATGGGTATAATGAATAATCATCTACTTACCTAAATCATAATGGAGTTATAACAACATTTGGATATGGTAAATTGAGGTTAATATAAGATAATAAAAGAAATTTCGTCGGAATTTGAATGAAAATAGAGAGAGATATATTATCTCTTGAATTCTACTTTTATGATCCTCCACAAGGCACCTAAGAAATGTCTTTGGATGAGTCCAAGGGATCTCGGATGTGGGGTAGGGGGTAAGGAAGTGGTTCGGTAAGAATTGGTACAAGGATTTAACCTTGTGAGGTGTGAGGAAATGTGGTTTGATGGGTGGCATTTATAATGGAATGGAAGGGTGTTTTCTAAATATTTTATTCATTAGTAAGTTAATCTGCTGAATATAATCAATATTGTGGATTCCATGACTATATTTAATGTAAACATGTCATGTGGTTTTGAAACAATGACCGTTTACATCATCCATGACTCAATCATGATGGATGAATACATTTATTTAGCATTTTGTTAATTATTGAATATCACTATTCACCAAACATTAATATATATTAGCAAAATCTAAAAAATTTACCCTAACAATATATCAATGTACAGAATTCATAAATGAACAGAATATTATGGAATTAATTTTCTATAATTGATTAATTTAATATTTAATTAAAATCATGATTTACTTGAAAAAAACAAAATTATAAAACAAAAAGGAATTTTCTAACAATTTGGAAAATTAATTAATGTCTCCTTAAATTACCATATAATCATAAAAAACCAAAATACCTGTCTAGGAATACATTTTATGAAAATAAATTTTATTTTAAATTATTAAATTAATCATTAAATATTTATGACATAAAAAAATACCAACACTCTAATATAATTATATCATACTGTTACTTATATGATGGATATATTCTATTTTTACAATCATCAGTAAAGTTATAATTCACATGGTTGGTTTACTATTCATAAAGGGTCATATAACTGTTCATAAGGTTTACATTACTATTCATAAGGGCGTGTTACTATTCAAAAAAGATTATGGGTGTCTTTCGGACACCAAACATCTTACCGATCGCAACCGTGTATGTCAAATCTTCAAATTTCAAAACACATAAGTGGAATAATTATGTTTAAAGGTCATAAATAATTTGGTAGTTAATTTATCCATGATGTGTAATTTTATTTCCTCAAATGATTTTATGTGATTATACTATGTTATATTACTATAATAAGGAATAAATTTTATACATAAAAGTATGTGTCATTACATTCTTCCCCCCGTTTTAAATTTTGTCCTCAAAATTTAGTTTTACATTAACAGTTGAGGGTACGTCTCCTTAATCTCATCCTCATGTTCCCATGTTGCTTATTCAAACTTTTGGTACTTACACATCACATTGACAGGGTGGTTTGTATTGTTTCATAGAACCTTATCTCTATAGCCAAATTTTTTTTACTGGATTCTCCTCATAATATAGATCACTTTCCAACTGTATGACCATTGATGTCATTACATTTTATGGATCTGGTATGTACATCCCCATGAGTAATACGTGAAATATACCTTGAATGTGAGACATATTCTATAGAATTTAATGCTGATAGGACATAGCTTCTAGGAATTCGAGTTTCTCAAAGGTTCTAATGTACCTAGGGCTTAGCTACCCTTTCATTCCAAATCACATTATTCTCTTACATGGTGATATTCAATTGAAGATGTTATCTCCATGGTCAAAACCAAAGTCCCTTAAATAGTTATCAACATAGTTATTTTTCTTACTTTTAGGTGTTTTGATATATTGGAGGATGTATTGAACATTCTTAGTCATCTCTTGTACTATATCAGGTTGAATAAGTTTGCATTCTCCAACTACAACTCAACAATTTGGAGTTCAAAATCGCTTTCCATACAGAGCTTCATATGGCTCCATATGAATAATCGACTATAATCTATTGTTGAAAAAGAACTGATCCAATGGGAGATGCTTTTCACATCCACCCATGAATTCTAGTGAGCATTCTCTTAGTATGTCATCGAGTGTCCGATATTTCCTTTTAAATCCGCCATTAATTTGGGGGTAAATGGTCATTAAAAAATTCAATTAATTAATCAAGGCATGTTGAAGTCTCCTCCATAATATAGATGTGAATGTTGGATCATTATCAAAGACAATTGATGGTGGAACCCCATGAAGTATCGCAACTTCTTTCACAAATATCGTTGAATGTTTTTCAAAAAAGAGATCAGCCTAAATTGTGACAATGTGTGTAGTCTTTGTTATTTGGTCTCCCAAAACCCATATCATAATATTTTCAGTGGATGTCTTTGGGAGACACATTAAAATTACTAAAGTGACAATCTCCCACTTCCTCATGGGTATAGAAAATGGTTGCATCATCCCTTTGGACATCGATTACTCTACTTTAACTAGCTCATATATCAAGCTCCTTGAAATATACTAAGAATAATAATTCACCATGTATTCCCACAAGATGTATTCTTAGATATCACAATCCATCTTCCTGCTACCAGGATGGGTAGAGAAAGGTGAGTTATGTGCATTGTCAAATATATCCTTCTTTATCCAAGGTGATGAAGCCACACAAAGCTGTATTCCCAACCGATCCACACCAACATCGTCGATATGAAACTCTTATAGATTTCATTTATTTTCTAATATCACCTTCATTTTTTACCATATTACATAAATTTTTATGAATCTAATATTTTTATGAATTTAAATTCAATTTATAAAATATTATTTTCAAAAAATATTAATAATTTCAATTTTATATTTATTTTTTTGGTTTCAATATTAATAACATCAAGAAAGCAACATAATTAGAATAAAATTAATTTAAAACTAGGTATTAATTATATTTTATTAAAAAAATGTTGTGTTACATTAATTATTTTAAATGAGACTAATTTTAGTTAATTTAATAACCTTTCTTTTATTTTTCTATAAATAAAATAATTACTATGTCAGTATTGTGTTATCATTTATTGTAATTAATTCTTCACCAAAAAATATAATAAATTAACATGATTAATATGAATAATATATATTTAAAAATATTTTTTTAACCAACCAAATCCTATGGTTAACCCTATGTTAAAAATATAACAGTATTTGAAAGCAAGAGTGTGACATTTTTTACTTTCATTACATAAAATATTTTAAAGGTCATAATCTAATCCTAATGGAAAAATATTCTATATAATATATTATTGTATAATTATGGAAGAAATAGACCCATAAAGTAATCATAGTAAAAGTGTTAGGGTTAGTGTATAGTCACTTTCATATTATTTTCAACAATTAATTACTAGATTTACCCATTACCAAGCTAAACAAGTTTACTAATGTTAATATTTATATTGACCAAAAAATAAAAGTGTCATATTTACAAAACATTTTCCTCCTAATGTAAAATATTAAATATATTATTTAATATTATTATCATAATTTTTATAAATTAATTTAAGTTTAAAAAGAAAAGGAAATGAAATAAATTTATTTAAAAACATGATTTTCAAGTTAATTTTTTTTATAAAATATTCAACCATGTATGTGATTCTAATAAATATAAATTTATTATAGGGAATATAATAGAACTAATTTTACTCAAAAAATTTATATAATGAGTTAATTTATTAATTTAAAATTATTAAATCTATTAACCTATAAATAATTTTCAAAAAGATAAATTAAATTTCATTATCATAAAAATCAATTTTTTATTCATTACATTAAATTATGTATTTTCAAGATATTTTGAGTATGGGTATGTTAAAAAAATTCAATTTTTTAAATCCTAAATGAAATATGTTTTTGAAAAAAATTATTTATAGTATTTTGTTGAAATTTTAAAATAATCAATTATTTTTTCTAAAATATTCTTCCCCTTTTTAAATATAAACACCCATCCTCTACCACAACCTCTTCCCTTATACAACCATTTACAGTGTCAATGATTAATAAAAACCATAATTTTATGTACCCTTTATTGGTCTCAAATTCCAAGGTTTATACAAAATTTCCTCCGATGATGGCCTTAGACTCAATGCAAAGGTGTTGTATCGAAAATCATCATAGAATTTACATATCCAGTACACGACATTATAAAATATTCTGTTATAATTTACTATCACCATAATATATATATATATATACTTCCATAATTTCAATTACATTTAATTTTAATCCTTTTTGATCAATTGTTAATATATATTACATTTATATACTCCACAAACCCCATTTCAAATGTTGTTACTATGTTAATGTAAGGGTTCCCAAATCCCATTCTCCCATAACCTATTTTAGATTATTCCAAAAAAAAAGATAATTTAACTCCACATTTTATTATACTATAGTTATATTTAAAAATTATTCATATACTTTTACTAATTTTTGATGGGATATCACTCATTACCACTAAACAAACATTTTTTTTGATAATTCATTACTATATTGAAATTACACGTTTCAAAGTCCCAATTCATCTAATTTCAAGTCCCCCCTAACCCCTTATTTCAACTATGTGATCTCTATAAGAAAACATAATATTTTTTTCAATATAAATTTTTTTTAGAAAAATATTATAGTTTTCAGTTTTTCATCTTATTTAAACACTTCAAAAATATTTATTCAACATTTCAATATTTCATGAAATCTAAATGTAAATTCATATATTATATTTAGTAATTACTTTCATGTATATTATTAAAAAATAATTATTGATATTTCAAAATATTAATATTAATATATTCACTTTTTCATGATTCTTGGATAATATTATAATGATGACAATAATGATTTTAAAAATAAAAATTTGATTTCAATTTATCAATTTATAATAATTTAACAATTCCAAATTTATTTATTTAGAAATGTTTTTTATATACTAATCTATTTTACTACATGATTTATTGAATGATATGAACTGGGTACATTTTCACTTTTAGACCAATGATTGATTCCATTACATAAAATTAAATTTGTAATTATGATCTAAATATGAAAAAAATATGAAAGAAAAAAATCTACAAAACAATAATAAATGTTAAAAAATAAATAAAAATTATAATGAAGAAATAATCATAAAAAAGGTTATTAATAAAGTAAAAAATTAATCAAATTTCATTAAAAGCTAAATCAAAACATATATTGATAGTTAAGGAATTGATATAGGGGTTTCATTCCAAATATATTATTATTTTTCATTTATTAATCCTATATTCCAAATATTATCATCTATATCTCCAACAAATTTCTTTTAATGTATACCAACCTAATTTTCATTATTTTTTTAGGAATTCATAGTCTCATCTCCATCACTATGGATTTATATTTAGTTATTTTATTATTTTATCTGGGTTCTCTATTGTTCTTCTTTGTTCTTGTGGTCATTTTTTTCATCACACTCTATCTCAACGTATATTCCACATTCTGTATTTATAAACTACATTTTTCCTAAATAATTACTTATATATATATATATATATATAAAGTATTATGATAGTACATTGGATTGCCTTCATTATTTTCCACTATATTAATCAATGTTATTATTTACAATAGAAATGTTTATATTTTTCTTAACTATTATTCATGTTTCATCTTTTTTAAATATATATTTACTTGAGATTAAATTATTGTGATATTTTATTAACAAATAATGATTACAAATAATTATTATAATGAGTTTATATTTTGGTTATAATGTGAATGGATTAATTTTTATTTGAAAAAAAATAAAACATATTCATTAAAACTCATTCCAAAATTTCATTACCATATTCTGCTATATTCTTCTCAAGTATATTATTAAAAATTATTTATATTATATGTTCTAATCATTTTTTATTTTCAAAAAATATATATTTAAAATGAATTTTATATTTATATTAGTCTTTGAAGTCAATATTTTCATTTATTATTTGAAACATTTTATAAAATCCATGAAATTTATTTTTTAAACATTTATAGTTTTTTTTATTCTTCAATAAGATTAATCACTACTGTATATCATATATTATATACACCCTTTTAAGATTTATTATTCAAATTTTTTCAAAACATTATATTTTTTGGTAAGAGGTTGTTATGTTAAAATAATATCATGTTTAATTTTTCCAGATCTTGTGAATGTGTAGTGAGGTGCAAATGAAATATCAATAAGATAAATGATTATTCAAAAACATTATCATCCCTTATAATAAACTATGGGTAATAATTTCCATTTCTTATATATAATTTATTTTTGGAACAACCTATACTTTATTCTTCAAAAAAGGTTATTTACCTGGAGACCATTTAATTCTATTTGGAGGGGAAATTATTTACTATAAGGCATGCACATAACTCGTTATAGTATAAATATCCTATTTAAAATTCGGTAAAGTGTGTTTACCATGATGGATTCCTTATTTTAAAGCATGTTTTTTCCAAATTATAATTAGTTTATGATTTTTGATGAGTTTTTAATTTCTTTGATGTTTATGTTTAACAAATAATTTCCGATATATCATTATCATAATAGAAGTACCTGAATTTATAAATCCCACTAATACATTGTGTAAATCACTAAATATCATGAAATATCATTTTTATGCTTGTGCACGATGTAATTAGTCTGCATTACAATGTCATTTTTTTGGTAAAATGTGGTTAGATTTTTTTAAAATCCTGTTATGGGACATGATGTGCTAATCTTTGTCAATTTAATTATAAGGAAAATATGGTTAACATTTTCCACAATGATATGAATATTGTTTTAGTTATCATTAACATATGATTATGTTATCATATACTTATTTATGTATTGTGTTTTTATATCATTAGAAGAGGGAGGGAAATGGAGATAATTCTAGGAGTCCTACCAAAAAATAATAGCCACAAATAACGTCCTCTGATAAGTTAATTTTATTATTTTTTTGTCATTATTTTATATATTTTGGGACATGATATTTAATTATGATTACATTCCTCTCAATATCTTCTTATGATATCATTTTACTATTACATTAATAATTCCATTTCCCTTATCATTTTACATATCATCTGTATATGAACTATTCCTTCATTGCTAATTTTTCCCCTTACTAATCATATGTGTTAACCCCTTTATATTTTTTCTTTTTTTATCACCATGTTATCATGAATATTAATGTGGGTTTTATCTATTTACAAAGGTTCATGATAATAGATTTGACTAAATCTTATATATAAATGTTTTAATTTGTTCCTTGTTCTTAAAGACATAGAAAATTTGATTAAGAGAGTTGGTTGTAATTTCGTATTATATGTGAATGTATTTTTGATTAGAACCATATTTTTTTTTCAAGGCTATCTCACCACCTTCAAATTAGAGGTAAAACATGTAGGAAATCCCTATAGGTTGCTCTAACATGTAACAATAACAACTATTCAAGGAATATATTATCTAATGAAACCAACTAAAATTTATCAATTATCTATCAAACACCAAAAAATGAACTTTATATGTTTCCAACCAACTAGTATTGCATAAAAAATTAATTTACATGTTTAAAACGTGTCCAAAACATCCTTCCATTAAACCGTTGTAAAAAATAAACACTAACTAAATTCAAAACCCAAAAAAGTTCATCATCCCCTTGACTCCACTAATTGCTTAATGTATGGATAATTATAAATCATCACTATATTGATTTTATTCACTTATAAACCATTATTGTTAATCACCCATTAATATTCACACTAAAAGGACCCACCCTTAATCATTACATAATCATTAATTAAGTTAATAATTCAAATTTAGGATATTTTTAGATTTATATATTTTTAGAATTAGGTCATAACATATACATACAACATGAATATTAAATGTAGACACATCTAATCTATATCCATTTACATCATAAATTAATAACTCTTAAAAATTGAAAATGTTTTGTTCTATGTTTTAAATAGCACAACATTATTATGATCCTATCCATGACCCTATTCCACTTTATGTATGATGAAAAAATTTCAAAAAATGGAATAAGCATAAAAATCTCAGTAATGGATACATAAAGAAGGAAAACTGTTAGTTTTCAAAACAACATGTAATACATGAATAATTTATTATTATATAATAACATTCACCTTAAATAAGTAGCAACAACAATTCACTAAATATAATCTCATTTTTTACCATTTTTTGTAACAAAAATATTACCATAAAACCTACATAAAGAAACATATAGCATATAATGGTAACATGGGAAGTAAACATAATTAAATGGAATAACCATGCAGCCGACTTCCACACATATTACTAAATGGAATAGCCATAATACTGACTACCATACCTAATTTATTGGAGGTAATAATGTAACCACTCATCCATGGTTTATCATGGAACCACGCATCATTTGCTTTATCACGTAACCACCCATCATGTGATTATCACATAACCACACATCAAATGTCCATGTTTAATAATATACTTATAAAACAGATAATATTGGAAATATCACTATTTCTCTAATAAAATTTCATTTTGAATTACAATAAATAATTTCATGATATTGAAAAAATCAATCCATTTCAAAAAGCATTTTCAATACAAAAACAACAAAAAAAGAAATAAATCGTTTCTTTTACTTTTAAAAACATTAACTCTTATAGAGGAATTGCAATAACGATTACAGTAGTGGAGAGGCCATTATCGCTGAAAATGTTAAAAATATTCATTTTTTCATTTTGTAAAAGGCATCATAGATAAAATATTCCAATTGAATGAAATTAAAATTCAAAGGGGTTTATTATACCACATGTAAAATAAGGAGGTATATATTATCAGAATATGCCCCAATGAAAGGACATTGAGACAGAGTCAATTACCATGAGTATGAATCATAATGTATGTTCCTTATTTTTCCTGAATATTAATCATAAGTAAATTTAAACTTGCTTCAGATAATTTTAAAAGTTTATTATTCTTTTTATATCACATATTACTTCTCTATAACAATCAGATAATTATTCATGTTCATATCAGTTATTTTGGCGATGTTCGATACATGAGTAAAAATTGAACATGTTATAATTACAAATTGGTCTTGTGGCACCAATTACATTATCTACATAGAGTTATTAATTATTTAGATAACATATATATCATATATATGGGGTATATTTGTATTTATAATAGTAAATATCATTTGGATATAAGAAATTAAATGCACCGTCCTCGGAGATAGTAAGACGTACGTACGCATAAACGCTACTTTCATTTCTTTTTCATATTTAATTGAATGAAAAATAAATGATACATAGGTATATTATAATTAATGTATAATATATATGTTGTATATGTTACATAATTTCATTAATTACATCCCTTATACATTCCATTTATATCATGAATGAGTTATATAAATTTGAGTGGGCGGTAGTCCGCACTTCCTCAAATGAAATTATCATAATTATACAAGATAAAAAGAATAAAAGTATTTTAGAATTGATAATTATATAAGAATAAAGATAAAAAATATCATATCTATCATATATAAATATAGTTCCATCATAATTTCCACCATGAGAGGAGGTTGGAGATGATTGAACAATCATCTTTTAGTGAGGCGTTAAATCACCATCCACATAAACAGTATGTACTATACCCATTAGAGGGAGGTGTTTGTTTTATTAGTTGGAGTACATTTAATTAAAAAAATCAAGTATACTGAGGATACTGTTTTTTTTATGTAGTTAATGAATAATAATGTCATAGGGTGTGGAGAAAGAAAAAATAATGGAAAGGAACTTGAGAGAAGACTTTACCTCAAAACTCGTAGCTTCTTTTGATTTGAGCCAAATGGATTTCAAGAATTTCTTTCTACCTAGGGTAAGACTTCTAAGAGGAAGACAATAATGTTGGTAGCTTATTTTAGTAGATTTGGATGGTCCATGGGGCTTGAGTGGTGTGGGTAATGGGTTAGATGTGATGTCCTTTTATAAGATTGGGGAGAGGAACTTTAGGAATGTTTTGAAATATTATATTATTGTTAATTTATTTTTGAATTCTAGTAACAAAAATCATATATATATATAAGGAATATAAGATGATTATGGGTTCAATTACTATCTTACAAAAGGTTTTAGACATGTTATGATCATAAAAGCAACCTTATATTTTATCTTTAACCCTAAGTTAAATAAATCAACTCTTACCATATCTTCTTGTATTTTCATAATATAGGGTTACTATTGTTACAAAAAATGCCACATGAACCAAATTGGATAATTAATGAAAATTTTAAAATAATATATTTCATTTGAAAAAATAGTACATTTTTAAGAATGTTATATTATTAAATAATACATCATTTGATTTAAAAACACATTTATGTCAATTATTATACAATTCTTATCATGAATTTATAAAAATCAATAACAAATTGATTAATAATAAAAAACATCATTACGTCTATGATAAGATGTCATAACCATTCATAAAATTCTTTGATGGATTAAAAGGTGTAAAAATATATTTAGTTAAATATTTATAATCTCATTTATTTTAATCATTCATTAATAAGGTAACCACTATATCACCATGGTGTCATTAATAAATTTATTTTAATGAGGTATAAAAATTAAAAATAAAATATCATGATGTAGATAATTGTTTTATCATTCTAATGACTATTTATAGTTGAATATATCACTTATATAACCCCATATAAATCTTTTTATTAAAAGATACGTGTTTATGTTATATTTTACTTAACATTAAATTAAAAGTAATTAAATGTCATTTTTAGACACAAGTGGATCCATGGGGTCCTAAAATCCACCCGAGGATGCCACTGGTCGGACATATATCCTTCAATAGGGTTATGAAAAATGTTAGGGTAATTTAATATATTATAATCGTATTATTGTTTACATTTATTTACCAGATTTTCCCATTAACCAAGGTAAATAAAATATTTACAGAAGTTATTATTCATAATATATAAAAATAAAAGGTATATATTTATAGAATTTGGACCACCTGATTCCAAATATGGAATAAATTATACCATATTAAAAACTCAAAAGTAGTAGAAATAAATTTAAAATTAATTCTCATGGTCAGAACCAAGAAAGCTTTTTTTAAGATGTAAAAACCACCAAAATATTTACATGTTTTTATGTCCAATTTCAAAGTGAAATTAGTTTAAATTAACAAAATTTTATTAAATCATAAATATATAATCCAATTACACATTAAACAAACAAAAATAAAAATATAATCATATAAATTAATTTGATAAAAAGACATTTTTGACATAAAAGTAGTATTTTTCAGTATTCATTAACAAATTATCTTTATCAGAAAAATACCAAAAAAAATTACCCAATGTATGTTTACATGTCCTAATTCTATATATGAGGTATATTTTTTCAAATGGAACATATATAAGTGACAAAAACAATATTTAAAAATGTTTCTCCATTAAAAGTGGATAATCTACCTTTTAAATAATATAAAAGTATTTAATGCTTAAAATCATATTCATTATTATTTTAAAACATTAAAATTTATTAGATAAATGTAAACAAATTTAACAAAGAAATTTATTAATAATGAAGTTAGTTATTTTCATTCCTAGAAATACAACAACTATGCCATAACAACTATTTTAAATAATAAAATTATAATATTATTTTATGGAATAACTCAATGTATTGTGCAACAAAAGATTACAAATAAACACGTTGTGGTGTGTTCAGTACGCTATCGAACAAATTGTCCTCTTTAACTTATTATAAATATCTTATTCATAAATACTAATAGATATGAAAAATTCTTATTCTATAAATACGTGGGCCATTACATCCTTCCCCCCATTTAAAAATTACATCCCCGCTATTTTAAAATTGGGTTTGGAAGCATCATTTAAAGTTCCACATCGGAAATTGAGTCGATAGAACAATCATTTTAAAACAAGTAAATAAAAATAAAAAGGTCACATGATATAACCAATACTATGATTACATGTAGGAAAACATGGATATCGAAAAGAAGCTAAGAATCATTTTGTTATGGAGAGTGATAGAAAACAAGTTTATGAAAAAGTTATCCACCATAAAATCAAAAACTTTTGATGGGTTAAACGGTCGTTTATTCTCCTTTGGAAAACGTAAACGGACAACGTTTTTGTTTTAGGTTACTTTTCAAAATTTTTATAAGTGTATTTAAGATCTTGAATGAGAACATAAAGAAAAATAATTACTTCTCATGTTGACTTCCAAACTTTAGTAAATTTCTACCTAAAACTCATCTTTTCTCCAAACTATGACTATTCAACATGACTTAGTCAATTCAAAATCTCTAGAATCAACATCTAGAGAACTACATAATCTAAATAATATGAACTATTTATTAACCATAACGAAAATGGTTAGTACAATATCAGATAATCTACAACAGGATAAACTTTATAAAAAGAAATATTACTCTTATTCTCCAAAATTCAACAAAAAGAACCCAACGTTCTACAAAGACCATTCAATACACAATTGTCCTTAAAATTATTTGTAACATCTTAGTTAAATAATGAATATAACATTTTCATATTTATTTTATTCTTTAAATATTAATTTTACTTGAAATGTGTTTCTATGTTCCATGAAATACCTGATATGCTACAACGGGTTTTTTTGAAATCTTATGTTGCACCCAACGTTGGGTCATACAAAAAAATAATAATATAAATTTTTTTTAATGGTAGTTAATTCATAGCCATTGTATTCGTGTGAATATAAATAACTATCTAAAATATGAATATACATGTTTTTTAAATGATTTTACATTTATCCAATAAATTGTATAGGCTTAAAACAAGACTGAATTCTCTTTTATGCATAAATTCTCTAATATTCATTAAAATGCAGATTTAGCATCTTTTGAGGGAAACCCCTCATTATATCTATTTTTAGTCACTTTTTTATATTATATTCTACTAAATAAAATTCTTTTTTAGAATCAGGACATCAAAATTCACTTTGTGTAATGGTTTGGTATTTTTCTGATAAAATTCAAATTTTGGTGAATGTTGAAAAATACTGTATTTTAATACAAAACTGCCTTTTAATATAATTTATTTATATGGCTAGATTATTTTTTTAATTGGTATTAAAGTTTAATAAAATTATATTTTTACCATTTAATTCAATGATGGTTATTAGAATTAATTTCACTTTGAAAATTGACACAAACAAGTGTCAACCTTTTGATAATTATTATTTCATAAAAACAAACCTTTTTTTTGAGAGTTGGAATTATTTTTATATTAATTTCTGCCACTTATATGTTTTGAATTGGTAAAAATGGATATAATTTTTGGAATCAGGAGGTCCTAATTATAAAAATAGTTAAATTTTCTTTTTAGACATAGTGAATATTTACATTAGTAAATATTTTATTTATCATGGTTAAAAGGTAAATCTGGTAAATTAAGGTAAATTTTTTTTACTATAATAAAATAAAATTACCCTAACAATCCTCCTAATAATATTTTTTGATACACTTTCAATCATGAGCATCCTTGGGTCGATTTTTGGAACCTATGGTGCAACATGGAAGTGATAATGACACATTATTTAAATTAACATAATGTAAAGACTAAAATGACATAAACAAATATATTTTAGTAAATTAATTTTTACATAGGGATATAGAAATTATATTTTTTACTATAAATATTCATTGGGAATATAAAATAATTTCCTAAATCGTGATATTGTTTTTATAATTTTAAGGCATTAATTAAATTTAATTTTATATGGCACAAGAATGATGTAGTGCTTACCTCGTAAATAAATGGTTTAAATTAATAAGATTATAATGATTAAAATAATATACAAAACCTATAAAATTCTTATTTAATGATTTTATTTCGACCATGAGTCATCTTATCTTAGGATTTATATTGTTCTGGACCATTATAAATAGAAAATCATTATATAATAAAATAATATTTTCACACTTTCCTAAAGAGCCCCTCTCACCCCTTATAAAAAGCCCTCACCTCTATCCCATTACTCACACTTCTCAAGCCCCGTGTCTCATCAAAACTCTAACAAACTAATCTCCCTACATCCCTCTCTAATACCAATAATCCTTATATTAGGCAGAGGTCACTTTAAGAAACCCTTTTGGTTCCAAAAAAAGGGAGTTTCCAGATTTATAGGTGACATCTTGTCTTAAGTTCTTTTGTTTTATTTTACTTATAAAACACCCGAAAATATGTTTATTACATTATTTTATAACAAAAACAGTATCCTAAATTGATTATTATGTTGTTTTGTGGACTATTCTAACTACACATACTCACACCTCTATCTAATGGGTAAAGACCATTTTGTTTCGGTGGATGG
Organism: Viscum album; assembly: GCA_963277665.1. NCBI lineage: Eukaryota > Viridiplantae > Streptophyta > Magnoliopsida > Santalales > Viscaceae > Viscum > Viscum album. Next base: position 1,648,995,910 of record OY728145.1, read on the forward strand.
AAAACTAACATCTCACGAAACAATGATTGTTCAATTATCTCCTTCCACCTATTATGGTTGACATAATGATGGCATGTTATTTATATATAATATATATTATGTTTATTTTTTCTCTATAATTCGGTATTTTTGAATTTATAGAATACCTTTATGGTTTCTCTAATGAATAAAAACGATAATTTCATTTGTCAAACTGTGGACTACCGCCCCCTCAAAGTGATATGACTCATTCATACAATACATGGGATTTATAAAGTATGGAGTTATTTAAATTATAGTTGATATCATACTAGAAATATAATACAGCTATGTATCATTTTGTTTTCATTCAATTTAAATATGAAATAGAAATAAAAGTAGCATTTAAGCGTGCGTACGGCTTATCGTCTCCATGAACGGTGCATTTCATTTCATACCTATAAATGTTATGTAATATTATAAATACCTATATATATTTGATATATATATGATATATATGATATATAAATCATTTATATCAATTTGGTGATAATGGACTCTTGACCACATAGACAACTTGTAATTATAAGGTGTTCAATTATGACTCAAGTACCAAATATCAACAAAACGACCATTATTAACATAAATGATTACATAATGTTTATAACATGGTAATAATAGATATGAAAAGAATAATAAATATGAAAAACGTTCTTAATCAAGTATACATTAACTTATGTTTATTATTCAGGAAGAACAAGGAACAAACAAGTCAAGTCCGACACGAGTTAAGAGGATTTCTTATCTCACATTAAATTCCATTAGGTTTCCATTGTTCACCACTTATTTACTATATGTGATGTATTTTATGAAGACATTTGTTATATATTATCTTGTTTCTCTTTATATTCATGGTATAATTTAAATAATTTGGTGGTTATTTTCTTTTGTTCATACGACACGATTGACTGCAATGTGGTAAAGTGTTTTATGTCACTTTTTATTCATGTGAGATTCATGCTATATTTGTCACTATTTCCTTTGTGTGGTGTATGTAATTTCCATGATTGTACTCTTTATGTAATACACATTAATTTATGGTTATTTCCTTCTTCATTAAAGTATCCATCTTTCATGGGGTGTATGTTTCGTATGTTACCAAATTGGAAAGGGAACCTTTCAACCTCCTTTTTTAAAAGACTTCTTTTTGGTTATGTATTTTAAATCACACCTTGTTATGTTTGGATATGTTATCATATATCATAATTTATGTAATTTTTATGTACATGTGATGAGATACCATTTTTTTGCTCATAAATTTATTTCTGAATTTTAATGTGACGTCGTTAGGCTATCAAATATCTGTAAAGGAACTTCTTCACCCAATTCCAATTCTTTGGATCAAACTTCTACTTCTTGAATATGACATGCTATGAATTTGTGTGAATAAATTCTGATTGTTTTGTAGTTAATATCAACTTATATTGAGTTTATCCTTATTTTTCGCATATTATTATGTAATTTATTTATCGTTAATCTAATGATATAGTTTTTATAAGGGATTTTGTTCCAATTTAAATTCAATTGAGACTTTATTGGTGGTTTGTACAAATTTACTCTTATGTGGTGTATATACTGTCCTTTGGAATATTACATCATGAATCCATTTATTCTCATGATATATTAAAATTCTGATTAAATGTTATTCCTCAGTTATCAATATTCAAGAATCTTTCATTTTGTTAAAATATCTTTAACTAAAATATCATTTTTTATGTTTTAAAGATTTATTCTTATAAATATTTATCATTTATTCCCATTTTTTCCAAAATGATTTTTAGGATTTATTTATATGGACATTATTGTTTTTAAATGATAATCCATTTAAAAGAGTCAAATTTGTATGGGAAACATTGATTAAAAAATCCCTTTATTAAATGTTTTCAGTGGTTTTGAAAATGATTTGATAAAGCATTGTTTATTTCAATATACTGATTTAATATATTGTGATTGGAATGTGTAATTGTTATCTTTCCTTTATGATTGTTTTATGTGCTATGAATATTTTATGGTTATGGGGCATTGTTTAATGTATATGGGTGCTTCCGTGATAAACCTAGGGCGAGTGAGCCAGAGGTATCCCTCCAATGCATTGGGTAACGTGACAGAGGTAATTGTTAATGGTTCACCTAAGATATTTAGGGAATATACTATGATGGGTATTCCAAATGCAACTCCCTATATAGTTGTTATATCTACAGTGTAAGTAAGTTATAAATTCCAAAAGGTACCTTTATGATTTAGGATTTGTGTTTGTTATTCATAAATCTTATGATTTCGCATGATATGTTAGGATTGAAAAGTATGGTTTCATTGATTTGTATTTATTAATGGGATAATATTTTCCATATTTATTTTTTAACCCTTACTGATCTTTTTATGCTCACCCCAAGTTTTTAAATGTGTATTACAATTCTAAAAGATGAATAGTGTGATGTATGAGATCAAGGAATAATCATGCTGTCTAAAACATTAAACTAGACAAGACTCTTTTTTTATGACTTTTAGCTTTATGAAAAAAATGGAAACTGAGTAGAAGTGTCTACCTTGTAATTTTTAAGATGTACTGTAATTCTTATTTCCTAAATCTATAAAACTCTAAACCTGAATAGATCCTCAATGTGAATTATTCATTTAATTCAATATTATGTAATGTTTAAGGTTGGGTAATTATAGTTGCCATCAGAGGATCGTTTAAATAACTTTAGTGGTTTGGGTGTTCATTAATCATAAATGACATTACCATAATGGATAGGATTTTAGAAAGAGTCATAGTTGTTTTAGATAATGTTATGGAGTTTAAGATTACATCAATAAGTAAATCCTAGTATTTACACTCCTCATAAGATATTATATGATGATTTTACATATATACTCACACATACCTCTTATGTTTTAGTAAATGGATGGATCTAGTAGGCACCAAAGTAATAGTTGATGTGAAGAAAATTGTGATGGTTTTCTGAATGAGAAACTAAATGAAATGAGAGATTCAATGAGAAGTCTTGTGGTTGTTCTCAAAAAACTATCTGGTGTCATAATTGACCACCTGAACCTCGGTAATTTTTATAAGGCATCATGTATGCGAGAAACAACTCCCTATAGACGTTCAGGTAATAATCATAGAGGTAAGTATATTCCAAAACTCATGGGTCAAGTATGTGTAAAGAAAGACTTAGGAAAATGCTTCAAAGGAACGGTAAGATGTTTTAGATGTGGTAATGAAGGTCCGGAAGAAACAACCTTCCATGGAAAAAGGATTTTTCTAGCTAACTCTAGGAAAATGAATGAAGTTCTTTCTGAGGGGTCAATTAAATGTTTTAAATGTGTTTTGTATGGTTACTACAGAAATAGATGTCATGCAAAGACGTTTTGAGGAAGGGATCAGTAGGATTATAAAAATATACAATTACCAATTCTTAATTCCATTCCAATTGATATTAAGGAAACTTACAATGAAAAATAAAATGTATGGAATATTTCTTAACATATGTTTTGATATTATTTAATCCTAGGATATGACTCATGATTTTGAATGTAGAAAAGAATTATTTTAGAATAAATTGCTAATTAAAGGTTAATGGATCATGAATAACATTAAATGATTATTAAGTAAACGTATACGTGATTCAAGATTTATGGTACATTTTAAGATGATGAAATTATTAAAAGTATTAAGGCAATTTTAAGGATGGTATTGCTTTGAAAGACTTTTTTTAATATGTGTAACCCTGAAGTTTGATATATATAAAATATATTGATGGAATAATTTTTTTTGAAGAGTACTGTAGGTATTTGTTTTTTTAAGAATTTATGTTTATATTTTGGATAAATGGTGATTTGGGTAATTTATTGAAATGATTAAACTATCATAGAGAATATGTGCTTCGGTTAATTACACTTCAGTAAAAGAATTTAAGAGTTGTCAATTTTATTTGGAGATAAATGATATGATTTATCTTGGATGAATATGTGAATAAAATCTTTTGAGATTTGGGTATCAATCATAGTTTGGATTACATTGAATAATATTATGGAAAATTGTTTATTGAATGGTCTTTATTGAACTATGGGTATTTTTTGGTAAATTATTGTGAATAAGAGTAGTTTTTTATAATGAAAAATATTATCCTTTTTGGGGATTATATGATCTTGTACTAACCATTTTGGTTTTGGTTAATGTATAAAGACATGGGAAAATTATGGTTGATCTTTTGTGGATTATATGATTATCTAGAAGTTGATTATAGTTCTTTCAATGTGAACAAGTCATCTTGAATACTAATAATTTGGAGAAAAGATGATTTTGTGGTATAAATCTAGTAAAGGATGAATGTTTTCATGAAAAGTAAGTATGTTTCCTTATGTTCTTATTCAATATCATAAATAATTTCCTCAACAGTATTAAAAGTAACTTAAAACAAAAACATTGTCTGTTAACTTTTATTTATGGGGAATCGAAGACTGTTTAACCCATCACAAGTTTGTGAATTTTTGGTTGTTAACTTTATCCTAATCATATTTCCTACCACTCTCCATCAAAACATTATGGTTTTTTCCATTTCATATCCATGTTTCCTACATGGAATCATAGTATGGGCTATCTTAGGTGACCTTATCATTTTTTGTTATTTCTTTTGAAGTTATATTTTTATTGATTCTTTTTCCATTGTGGAACATTCAATGATGATTCCAAGACCAATATTAAAATTTCTTGGACGTAATACCCAAATGAGAGTAATGATGTAACATACATGGAAAATAAAGAATATAACTTTTTCATATTTATTAATATTTTTCAAAAATTAATTTTACTTGAATGGGTATGCTATGTTCGATGGTGTACCGGATACACAACAACATGTTTTTTTGAAAGATTACATTGCACCCAACATTTGGTCATAATGAAAAATAATAATATAATATAATTTTAAATGGTAGTTAACACATATCCATTGTATTGGTGGAAATTGACATAACTAACTACAGTATGAATATACATGTTTGTTAAATGTTTTTGTAACACCCTGACCCCTCTAGACTAGAGTTGGTGCATTATTGTGATATGGGCATGGTTAGAAGGAATGAAAAATCCAAAAGTAACAATCATTTTACTATTTTTGAAGAAACTTGATACATAGATGTAACACAAATTACATTGAAAAAAAGATACAAAATACAATACATAACGAAAACTAAAAACGGCATCCACAAGAACTCAATAAATAATCTCCTCGTTGTCACCTCTTGAGAGTAACAAATGAAAGGGTTTTGCTCAAATGCTCAGTAAAGTTTAAAAATAGTGGAATCATGAATACAATAAAAAGTGAATCATTAGTCAGTCTTATATAATCAATATGGCATGGTGAATAAATAAAAAACTAATGATATTAAAAAACTGTGACTGAAACTGCATCCATAGATTTTGTCATAGTGAAAACCTCAAGGATAATAATAATAACTTATAATGAATAAATTGAATACTTTTTAATTGGACCTCATGAATCTGAAACATGAAATAATAATACCATAAAAATCAATTAGTTCTATGGGTAAAAACCCATTAGATTTTTTGGAAACAAACTCGAAGGGCTTGTCACCAACTGATATGTCTCGTGAGACCTACCGATGCATAGAGGGGCTATAGCAGGACCCACCCACCACTTCTGGTCAAAATAAATATTTATACATTTATTCAATACAGTAGAAATATTCCTTTTCAATATCCATATAGATTATAAAATAAAAATTCATCAATATGTGTATAATTTAAATAACATTCCATATAAACATCGTATGTAAAATGCTATACAGTTTATAAAAAACATATGTATGATATGAGATTATAGATATTTAATATAAATATAATTTCCAACGAAAATGTATCTCAAATGGGAGTAGGTAGAACACATAAGTATTATTAGGTGCACCATACGAAGTTAGTCACAACAAAATAGAAGTTGAGACAAAGTCTCTTACCACAATGTAATCAGTCGAATCATATGACCAAAACATAATGAACCTCAAAAGAATCATTGAATAACATGAATATATAGAAAATAATGTTATTTTATATCAAATTTAAGTACAAATATACCACATACATGAAATATGTGGCGAACAAAAAAATCTCACAGAAATGAAAGTGAGATGTGAAACCCCTTACCATTTTCTCTAGTGTGTTCTTCGTTTATTTTAATGACCTGAATAATCAAATATAGATTAATTATTTAATAATTAAAGAACCTCATATACATTTTATTTATTTATTATATTTTTATTAGGTTCAATCATGTCCCTTTTAATGGGTTTAAGAGGATCAATTTTCTTTGTTTTGGAAGCATTTTCTTCCTTGGTTTTCATGATTCGTTTATTTGATCTCATGAATGGAAGTTCATTTGAAATGTGGATAAATATCCAGATTTGTTAATATATATCATTTGTAACATTAAAGAGATATAAATGATCTTATAATGATTATATGTTATATACTAGAGGATGAATGATTAGTTAAAATCTATTGATGAAGGCTTGGATTTATCCTTCCAGTTTTTTATACAATGGACTCATTTTGTATTATTATTTTGTATTATGAGTGGGTAAAGAATAAAGAACATTATTGAGATGAAATAAATATATTATGATTGTTTCAATAGTTAAAATGGTTTCATGACTAGTAATTTTGGAGAAAGTGAAGAACAAAACTCTATCGTCCACAAATGTTATAAATAGGAACCTCACGGACGTTGATTTCACTTATAAAAATAAAAGGGGGAGTAAGAATATTGATGATGGTTATTCCATTAACATGATATAATTCCAGTATATAGATGATACTGGAGCTTATAATTGTCATTTGGACTTAAGAGCTGAGAATATAATAATAAAAGTGATGATCTTGAAAATAAAAAGAAAAGTTGAGAGACCCCTTATGAAAATTTGGCATCCAAACGACGGCGCTTAAAATTTCATAAAATGAAATGAGGAGATCAAAATGGTATATCATAATATTGAAATCAAAAGGAATGTAATAATAATAAATAAAATAAATCCCCAACATATGTGAAAGGAATTTCAAATATCTAACTTAAAAGAAGTGTCGACTTAATGAAGAGAATGAAAAATTCCCTTATATTGTAGAGTAACTCCATGACCTTGAAGGATGGGACCTTGGGGGCTTAAATACACCATGAGTGGACTCCAAGTGAGGTAAAACCACCATATAATTGACGAAAAGGGATTTGGAATGAAATACAACGAATGGATGTGTGGGTATTTATAGAAAAAGAGAGGCATTTTATTAATAATTTTAAAGGGACACCTCGTTAGTGGTTTTTTCCAAACCATGGGCTTTCCCATGGTATTTTCCCTTGGTTTTAGCCACATGGGAAACCTCATGTCATATTTTACTGTAAAAAAGTCATCCATACTTTTATATTTAATTATTACATCATTATGATGTTATTAAACTATCGAAAACTCAAAACTATATTTTTACTATTCATGAAAAATTCATGTATTTTAGAAAAATCCCAAAAGTTTTACCTAACTATTTTTCGATGTGTAGAATTAAAATATGAACTCCATTTTTTGAAAATAATTTTCCACATATTTTTAATTTAATTTTTAAATAAAATCAGATTGAATTCGAAAAATAATAATTTTAAATGTATAATTAGTTTTATATCACATTCAAAAATTAATTAAGATATCATTGTCTTATTAGCTAAGGAAAATAAAATATTATCATTATTTACAATTTTTAAGGGTCATATTACTATTCATTTTCATATTCATAAGGGTATGTTACTATTCATCAAAAAATCAAGTTGGTTCTATCACACTTCAAATGACTTACTAGTCATTACTATAGAAGACCGTTTTTCTAAATTCAAAACATAGAAGTGGAAAATTTATTTTTAATGGATAGGTTATAAGTTTCTCCAATAATTTTTTGATTCAAAACAGACATAGTTCTTCATTCAAAATAGGTTATGAATGAAATTTATTTAATAGAGGCATACCATAAAATTTTTGGGGTGTTATATTATTCCCTACTTCAGAAATTTGGTCCTCAATATTTTATTTATAATTTCGACCAAAAAGATGTGGGTGATTATTTTTCATGAAATCCTCTAGGTCCCATGTTGCATCCTCCATATTTGGGTTTCTCCAAAGAAACATTACTAGAAGAGTTGTTCAATTTTTCAATTCCTTTTTTCTTGTGAAAAGAATCTTGATAGGCTTTTCACAGTATGACAAATCCGCTTCCAGTTCTATTTATTTATATGTGATTAAATGTGTTGGGTTTGTCATGTACTTCTTTAACAATGATACGTGGAACACATCATCAACTCTGGAGAGATTTGGCATCATCACTAAACGGTAAGCTACAGCTCTGATTCTTCCCAAAATTTCAAATGGTCCAATGTAATTGGGGCTCAGTTTCCCTTTCTTACCGATCCTTTAGACACCCTTCCATATAGATACTTTTAGAAATACATGATCCCCCATTTGGAATTCCAAGTACTTTCTTCAGTTGTCAGCATAACTCTTCTTCCTACTTTGGGATGCTTTAATATGGGCTTGTATTTTCTTCACCTTTGTCATGGTCTCTTCAATATGTTTTGGGCCAATAAGTTTCCTCTCACCAACTTCATTCCCACAAGTAATAGTTTGACATCTCTTTCCATATAATGATTCATATGGATCTATTTGAATACTAGAATGGAATCTATTGTTGTATGAAAATTAAAAAAAAGGAAATTATTGATCCCACATACCTTGGAATTCAAGATAACATGACCGCAACATATCTTTTAGAGTTTGAATAGTTCTTTAAGATTTCCCCTTTGTTTGTGGGTGGTATGTGGTACTCATATAAAGATCAGTATTCAGAGCCTTTTTGGGACTTTTCTTGAATTTTGATGTAAATCGTGGATCTCGATCAGAGACAATTGATAGAGGTTCACCATGAAGTCTAACAAATTATTTAATATAATTTCTTCCTAGGTGATAAAGTGGTAAATTGTATTTTATTGGAAGGAAATGTGTTGATTTAGTGAGATGATCAACAGTTACCCATATTGCAGCATTCCTTTTTGGTCTCCACAATGGTCTAGTGACAAAATCTATCATAATGTTATCCCACTTCCACATTGGAATCGGTAGAGGTTGCATCACTCCTTTGGGAATTTGTCTCTCCACCCTCACTTGTTAAAAAATAATACACCTTGACACATAGTCAGCAATTTCTCAATTCATATTATCCCACCAAATATAATCCTTTATATCTCTATAATTCTTGGTGCTACCGGGGTGTATAGAGGAATTTGAGCTATGAGCATCATCTAATAGTTCCCTATTTTGCATAGGTACTGATGGAATACATAACCTCTTCCCAAATTTCAGAACTCCTTCTTCATACACGAAGTTTACAAGTCTTCCATCCTTAACTGCATTAATTTTATTCTACAGATTCTCATCATCAGATTGAGAAATTTTTATCTTCTCTAGTAATGATGGTTTATAAATAATTTAAAAGAGGGGTGATGTTTCATCTTCCTTAACAATTCCCATATCCATCTTCAGTAGATCCATGAATATAGGATCTCTTTCAATCCTCATTTGAGTTAGAAGGCCATGATCTTTCCTGCTTAATGTATATGCCACCTGATTCACCTTTCTGGGCCTGTATAATTTTGAAAAATTGTAATCTTTGGGTAACTCGATCCATCTTCTTTGCCTCATGTTGAGTTATTTTTGTGTGAAAATATATTTTCGACTCTTTTGGTCCGTATAAATCTATCATCTCTCTTCATAGAGATAATGCCTGCATATTTTTAGAGCATAGATTATAGCTGCTAACTCAAGATCATGAGTTGGATAATTTTTCTCATGAGTCTTCAACTGACTTGATTCATAAGAAATAACTTTATCATTTTTCATAAGGATGCAACCCAGTCCATTACTTGATGCATCGTTGTATATTACAAATCCCTCACATCTATATGGAAGGGTCAAAATTAAATCATAGAACAATCTACTTTTCAATTCATCGAAGAATTAATTAAATTCTTTTGTCACACAAACATAACTCATTTATGTGTGAGCTTTGTTAGTGGGTTATCCAGTCTGGAGAAATTCTGAATGAAATGCCAATAATAACTGGCTATGCCAATAAAAATGTGTACCTCAGTTATGTTTGTTGTTATGGTCCAATCTTGGATTGGATTTTTTCTTCACAGGATCAACTAGGATTCAATACCTAGAGACAATATGGCCCATAAAAGAAACTAATTGAATCTAGTATTCACACTTTCTAAACATCCCATATAATTTATTTATTCTAAGAGTTCTCAGAGTAACCCATAAGTTATTCTCATGGTCTTCATTGATTTTTCAATATACGAGGATATCATCGATGAATACCACAAAAAAGTTATAAAGATATTCCATGAAAACTATATTCATTAATTCCATGAAAAAATAGGGTGAATTTTTCAGGCCAAAAGGCATCACTGTAAATATGTAATGCCCATACCTTTTCCAAAAGTCCATCTTAGGAATATATTTATTCCTCACACGCAATTGATGATATTCGGATCGAAGTTAAATCTTCGAAATGTATTTATCTCCATGAATTTGGTCAATTAAATCATCAATCTTGGGAAGAGGATACTTATTCATTATTGTAATACCATGGATTTCCCTGTAATCAATGCAAAGCCTCATGGATCCATCTTTCTTCTTGAAAAAGAGTATAGGGGCTCCCCATGGAGAATAACTAGGTAGAATAAATCCTTTTTCACTCAAATCAACTAGTTTTTTATCTAGCTCTACTAATTCCACAATGTCCATTCTATATGGAGTCTTTAATATAGGTTTTTCATCAGGAATTAAATCAATAGAGAACTCAATATCCTGCTTGGGTGGATGTCCAGGTAAATCCTCTATAAATACATCAATTTACTCCTTAATTATGTGGACATATTCAATTTGATGATTTCTTTCATCACCCATATATATTGGTTTGTTTTCCTCTCCAGGTATTGCATTCAGTACAACTATTGGGGGAGGTTCTAGATAATAATCAGGTGGTAAATTTTCTACACTACAGACAAGGGATTTTACAGCATTTTCAAAAATTGTATCTTCTTTCTTCTTTTAATAAATCATGGAATTATAATTTGACACCCAATCCATACCATGAATTATATCAAATTCAGTTATCAGTATGATGATAAGGTTAGAAACTAGAGCACATGTTGGTTTCTACTGGTGGACTTGTCGACATGCCTTGGTTGAAATGATACATCCCCTAGGTGTTTTGACTAACAAAACCCTTATTAAATCAAATTGGACATATATAATTTTCAAGGAAAACTGAAAAATATAAATAAATGTGATGATCCAGAATCAAATAATGTTTTGTCTAAGATTGAGGAAACAATTAAAGTACATGCCACCACATCATTAGGAACTTCAACCTCCATAGTTTTAATCACATAGGCTCTCACATGCACTCTTTTCCACTTCTGAGTCAAGTTTCCTTGACGCTTAAGACACTCATTTGTACAGTGTCCCATATCTCTGCAATTGTAACGTTGAATATCATTGAATTGAATCTTCCCCTTGAATTCATCAGATCGATGACCCTTTTCGCTGCTGTTATAGTGTAATCCCGTGCCTTTAAAGAATTTCCGAAGTTGATTTGTTCCACAATTCTCACATAACGAGAATATCTTTGTTCCCCTTCTCCTCTATGGTGCTTCTCCTTTTTCCTTTGTTATCAGAGTACCTCTTCTTATCGTGGTTTACTTTGAAAATCTATGATCTATAAAATTCCCTCTCAGTTTTTTGGCACTTGATACAATTCCATCATATGATGAAAATGATTAAGAAGCCAGTTCCCATCGAAGACTTCTCTTAATACCTTCAATGAAATGATTAATCTTGTATGATTAGTCACGTACGTAATGCACAGCATACCTGGTCAGCCTTGTGAAATTATCATCATACTCTGCAACATAGTCTTCTTCCCTTTGTGTTAAGCTAAGGAATTTCTTCTTCACTTTAGTTCGTTGCCCATGAGGGAAATATTTTTCAAAGAATATTTCCTTAAAAGTACACCATTCCATATCTTCTATTTATTCTTCCTTCGTGGTATTATGAATCAAGGACCACCATTGATCATCATTTCCCTAGAGAAAATATATTTCCAGTACTACCTTTTCATTTTCAATTTATCTTAATGCCATGAACATCATTTCAGGGGGCATGAACCATTGCTCAACAACAACTGGGTTATTAGTCCCACTAAAAGATGGGGGATTCTACCTCATAAAATGATCCAAGACAGGTGTGGAATGGGAATTCATTACAACTTGATAAAGTATTCCCAATATGGTCATGATCTGATCTGATCCATTATTGGCTGTGTTTACTTACTTAGTAGGGAGATCCCTAGCTATCCCACGAGTATCTATTATCCATCTTCTATTAGACTCCAATTCTAACTAATGGGATACACTAGATCAGCTTAGGAATCTGAAATAGAAAATCACTTAACATATATTGAAATTCTATGCATAGTTAATCTTATAAACATGGTTTATCTGAGGAAAAATTTACATTAAACTCAATCATAATGGCTTTTAAATAAAATGTGAATTATCATAATAATATTCCTTGGGAGTTTCATAACCAATAGTGCAGCAAGTCCCATTTTCGTGTATCGGATACCCCGAGCCAATCACAAAACTCCTTGCCGTAGTTTTCACTCCTAGGTACATATGTGCCAGAGCCACCTCTTCCTGCTCGTATCCAGACATGGATGTATTTTCTAAAAATATTCACATAATATTTTACATACCAAAATTCGAGGACATTATTGTAAATTTATTCTCAAATTATACATTAGGGATTTGTTTCCTACTATATATTCCCTACCCTAGTTTCCAACATTCCTACTAAACTTCCTCTGATACCAACTGTAACACCTCGACCCCTCTAGGCTGGAGCCGGTGCATTACTTGTGACGTTGGTATTGTTAGAAGAAGTGAGAAATCAAGAAGTAATTATCAGTTTAGTCATCTCGAAAAAACTAGATACATATATGTTACATAAATTACATTGAAAAAAAGGTTAGCAAATACAATACATAACAAAAACAAAAAACTGTATCCACAAGAACTCAATAAATGATTTCCTATTTGTGACATATTGAATGCAAACAATGAAAGGGGAGAGCTCAAATGCTTAGTAAGGGCTAAAAAAGTTGAATAATGAATACAATAAAAAATTAATACTATTCAATCTGACATAATCAGTATGGCATGGTGAATAAATGAAAAACTACTTCTATTAATAAACTGATACTGAAACTGCATGCAATGAATTTTTCATAGGGAAAACCTCATGGATAATAATAATAACTGATAATGAATAAAGAAAATTCTTATTGATTTTACATCATGTATTTGGAACATGAAACCATAATTCCATAAAAACGGTTTAGTTCTATGGGTAGAAGCCAGTCTGATTTTGTGGAAACAAACTCAAAGGGTTTATCGCCAACTTATTTTTCTCATGAGTCCAACAGAAGCCTTGAGGGGATATAGTGGACCCCACATGCCACTGCATGTCCAAATAATTCTTTACATATTTATTCAATATAAGATAAATATTCCTTTTCAATATCCTTATAGAGTTGAGTATACAGATTTATCAATATTTCCATAATTAAAATAACATTCCAAATAAACACCGTATGTAAAATGGTATTCGGTTTAGAAAAAAATATATCCATGATATGAGATTCTGGATATTTAATATAAATATAATTTGAAATGAAAATTGTTCTCAAATGGGAGTATTTAGAACACATAAGTATTATTAGGTGCACCATACAATGTTAGTCACAACAAAATAAAAGTTGAGACAAAGTCTCTTACCACAATATAATCAGTCGAATCATATGACCAGAACATAATGAACATCAAAAGAATCATTGAATAACATGAATATATAGAAAATCATGTTATTTTATATCAAATTAAAGAACAAATATAATACATATATGAAATAAGTAGTGAACAAAGAAAATCTCGAAGAAATGAAAGTGAGATGTGAAACCCCTTACCATTTGCTCCAGTGTGTTCTTCTTTTATTTTAATGACCTGAATAATCAAATTTAGATTAATTAATTAATAATTAAGGAACCTCATACACATTTAATTTATTTATTATATTATTATTATGTTCATTCATGTCTCTTTTAATGGGTTTAAGAGGTTCAAATTTTTTTTGGAAGCGTTTTCTTCCTTGGTTTTCATGAGTCATTTGTTTGATCTCATGAATGGAAGTTAATTTGAAATGTGGAGAAATATCCAGAGTTCTTAATATATATTATTTTTGAAAATAAATAGATATAAATGATCTTATAATGATTATAGGTTATATACTAGAGGTTGAATCATTAGTTAAAAGCTTTTGATGAAGGCTTGGATTTAGCCTTGCAGTTTTTTATACAATGGACTCGTTTTGTATTATTATTTTGTATTATGAGTGGGTAAAGAATACATAACATTAATGAGATGAAATAAATATATTCTGATTTTTTTCAACATTTAAAATGGTTTCATGACTAGTAATGATGGAGAAAGTGAAGAACAAAACTCTCGTCCACAAATGTTATAAATTGGAACCTCACGGACATTGATTTCACTTATAAAAATAAAAAGGGGGGAGTAAGAATATTGATGATGGTTAATCCATTTACATTATATAATTCCAGTATATAGATGATACTGGAGTTTATAATTTTCATTTGGACTTAAGAGATGAGAAGATAATAAGAAAAGTGATGATCTTGAAAATAAAATGGAAATTTGAGAGACCCCTTATGAAAATTCGGCATCCAAACGACGTCGCATAAAATTTCATACAATGAAATAAGGAGATCAAAATGGTATATCATAATATTTAAATCAAAATGAAAGTAAAAATAATAAATAAAATAAAAGCCCAACATATGTGAAAGGAATTTCAAATATCTAACATAAAAGAAGTGTCGACTTAATGAAGAGAATGAAAAATTCCCTTACATTGTAGATTAACTCCTAGATATTGAAATATGGGACCTTGGGGGCTTAAAGACACCATGGGAGGACCCCAAGAGAGGGAAAACCCCCTGATAATTGAGGAAAATGGATTTGGAATGAAATAAAACGAATGGATGTGTGGGTATTTATAGAAAAAGAGAGGCATTTTTTTAATAATTTCAAAGGGACACCTCATTAGTGGGTTTTGCCAAACCATGGGCTTTCCCATGGTATTTTCCCATGGTCTTAGCCACATGGGACACATCATGTCATATGTTACTGTACAAAAGTCATCCATACTTTTATATTTAATTATTACATCATTATGATGTCATTAAACTATGGAAAACTCAAAACTGTATTTTTACTATTCATGAAAAATTCATGTATTTTAGAAAAATCCCAAAAATTTTACCTAACTATTTTTCGACGTGTAGAATTAAAATATGAAATAAATTTTTTTAAAATAAGTTTCTACATATTTTTAATTTAATTGTTAAATAAAATTAGATTGAATTCGAAAAATAATAATTTTAAATGTATAATTAGTTTTATATCACATTCAAAAATTAATTAAGATTTCATTGTTTTATTAGCTAAGGAAAATAAAATATTATCATTATTTAAAATTTATAGGCGTCATATTACTATTCATTTTAATATTCATAATGGTATGTTACTATTCATCAAAAATTCAAGTTGATTCTATCACAATTCAAATGACTTACTTGTCATAACTATAGAAGACCGTTTTTTAAAATTCAAAACATAGAAGTGGAAAATTTATTTTTAATGGATATCTTATAAGTTTCTCCAATAATGTTTTGATTCACAAAAGACATAGTTCTTCATTCAAAATAGGCTATGAATAAAATGTATTTAATAGAAGCATACCATAAAATGTTTGAGGTGTTATATTATTCCCTCCTTCGGAAATTTCGTCCTCAAAATTTTATTTATAAAGTCCACCAAAAAGATGTGGGTGGTTATTTTTGATGAAATACTCTACGTCCCATGTTGCATCCTCCATATTCGGGTTTCTCCAATGAAAATTTACTAGAAGAGTTGTTCGATTTTTCAATACCTTTTCCCTTGTGTCAAGAATCTTGATATGCTTTTCACAGTATGACAAATCAGGTTCCAGTTCTATTTCTTTAAATGTGATTAAATATGTTGGGTTTGTCATGTACTTTTTTATAAATGATATGTGGAACAAATCATCAACTCTGGAGAGATTTGGCATCATCACTAAATGGTAAGCTATAGCAGTGATTCTTCCCAAAATTTCAAATGGTCCAATGTACATGGGGCTCTGTTTCCCTTTCTTACCGAACCTTTAGACACCCTTTCATATAGATAATTTCATAAATAAATGATCCCCCACTTGGAATTCCATGTAATTTCTCCGGTTGTCAGCATAACTCTTCTTCCTACTTTGGGATGCTTTAATATGGGCATGTATTTTCTTCACCTTTGTCATGGTCACTTCAATATGTTTTGGGCCTATAAGTTTCCACTAACCAACTTCATCACCATAAGTAATATTTCGACATCTCTTTCCATATAATGATTCATATGGATCAATTTGAATACTAGTATGGAAGGTATTATTGTATGAAAATTACACCAAAGGCAAGTATTGATCCCACATACCTTGGAAGCCTAGATAACATGACCGCAACATATCTTCTAGAGTTTGAATAGTCGTTTCAGATTTCCCCTTTGTTCGGGGGTGGTATTTGGTACTCATATGAAGCTCATTATTCAAAGACATCTTGGGACTTTTCTATAATTTTGATGTAAATCAGGGATCTCGATCAAAGACAATTGATAGAGGAGCACCATGAAGTCTCACAATTTCGTTAATATAATGTCTTCCTAGGTGATAAAGTGGTAAATCCTCTTTTATTGGAAGGAAATGTGCTGATTTAGTGAGATGATCAACAATTACCCATATTACAGCATTCCTTTTTGGATTCCACAGTTGTCTAGTGTCAAAATCCATCATAATGTTATCCCACTTCCACATGGGAATCTGTAGAGGTTGCATCACTCCTTTGGGAAGTTGTCTCTCCGCCTTCACTTTTTGAAAAATAAGACACCATAACACATAGTCATCAATTTCCCAATTTATAATATCCAACCAAATATAATCCTTTATATCTCTATAATTCTTGTTGCAACCAGGGTGTATAGAGTAATTTGAGCTATGAGCATCAACTAATTGTTCCCTTTTTCGCATAGGTACAGATGGAATGCATAACCTCTTCCCAAATTTCAGAACTCCTTCTTCATACACGAAGTATACCAGTCATCCATCCTTAACTGTATTAATTTTATTCTACAGATTCTCATCATCATATTGAGAACTTTTTATCTTCTCTAGTAAATATGGATTTGAAATAATTTAAAAGAGGAGTCATGTTTCCTCTTCCTTAACAATTCCCATATCCATCTTCAGTAGATCCATGAATATAGGATCTCTTTCAATCCTCATTTGAGTCTGAAGGCCATGATCTTTCCTGCATAATGTATATTCCACCTGATTCTCCTTTCTAGGCCTGTAGAATTTTGAAAAGTTGTAATATTTGAGTAACTCGAGCCATCTTCTTTGCCCCATGTTGAGTTCTTTTTGTGTGAAAATATATTTCCAACTCTTGTGGTCCGTATAAATCTCTCATCTCTCTTCCTAGAGATAATGCCTCCATATTTTTAGAGCATAGATTACAGCTGCTAACTTAAGATCATGAGTTGTATAATTTTTCTCATGATTCTTCAACTGACTTGATTCATAAGCAATAACTTTATCATTTTCCATAAGGACGCAACCCAGTCCTTTACTTGATGCATCACTGTACATTAAAAATACATCACATCCATATGGAAGGGTCAAAATTAAATCATTGACCAATCTACTTTTCAATTCATCAAAGATTTCATTATATTCTTTTGTCCACACAAACATAACTCATTTATGTGTAAGCTTTGTTAGTGGGTTAGCCAGTTAGGAGAAATTCTGAACGAAACTGCAATAATAACCAGCTAAGACAATAAAAATTCATACCTCAGTTATGTTTGTTGTTATTGGCTAATCTTGGATTGGTTTTTTCTTCGCAGGATCAACTATGATTCAATCCCTAGAGACAATATGGCCCATTAAAGAAACAAATTGAAGCTAGTATTCACACTTGCTAAACATCCCATATAATTTATTTCTTCTAAGAGTTCTCATAGTAACCCGTAAGTGATTCTCATGGTCTTCATTGATTTTTCAATATATGATGATATCATCGATGAATACCACAAAAAAGTTATAAATATATTCATGGAAAACTCTATTCATTAAATCCATGAAAATAGAGGGTGAATTTTTCAGTCCAAAAGGCATCATTGTAAATTCATAATGCCCATACCTTTTCCAGAAGTCCATCTTAGGAATAGATTTCTTCCTCACACGCAATTTATGATATTCGGATCGAAGGTCAATCTTCGAAAAGTATTGAGCTCCATGAAGTTGGTCAAATAAATCATCAATCTAGGGCAGATGATACTTATTCTTAATTGTAATACCATGGATTTCCCTGTAATCAATGCAAAGCCTCATAGATCCATCTTTCTTCATGAAAAATAATATAGGGGCTCCCCATGGAGAATAACTAGGTAGAAGAAATCCCTTTTCACTCAAATCCTCTAGTTTTTTATCTAGCTCTACTAATTCCACAGTGGCCATTCTATCGGGAGTCTTTAATATAGGTTTTTTATCAGGAATTAAATCAACAGAGAACTCAATATCCTCCTCGGGAGGATGTCCAGGTAAATCCTCTAGAAATACATCAATGTACTACTTCACTATGTTCAAATATTCAATTTGATGATTTCTTTCGTCACCCATAGATATCGGTTTGTTTTCCTCTCCAGGTATTGCATTCAGTATAGATACTGGGGGAGGTTCTAGATAATAATCAGGTGGTAAATTTTTTTCACTACAGACAAGGGATTGTAAACCATTTTCAAAAATTATAACTTCTTTCTTCTTTTAATAAATCGTGGAATTATAATTTGACATCCAATCCATAACATGAATTATATCAAATTCAGTTATCGGTATGATGATAAGGTTAGAAACTAGAGCACATTTTGGTTTTTGCCGGTGGACTTGTCGACATGCCTTGGTTGCAATGATATATCCCCTAGGTGTTTTGACTGACAACACCCTTATTAAATCAATTTGGACATATCTAATTTTCATAGAAAACTACAAAGATATAAATAAATGTGATGATCCAAAATCAAATAATGTGTTGTCTAAGATTGAGGAAACAATTAATGTACATGCCACCACATCATTAGGAACTTCAACCGCCGTAGTTTTAATCACATAGGCTCTCTCATGCACTCTTTTCCTTTTCCGAGTCAAGTTTCCTTGATGCTTAAGGCACTCATTTGTACAGTGTCTCATCTCCTAGTAATTATAGCATTGAATATCATTGAATTGAATCTTCCCCTTCAATTCATCATATTGATGACCCTTTTCGCTGATTTTATAAGAGAATCCCATGCCTTTCAAGTATTTCCCAAGTTGATTCGTTCCACAATTCTCACATAAAGAGAATATCTTTGTTTCCCTGCTCCTCTATGGTGCTTCACTTTTTTCCATTGTTATCAGATTACCTCTTCTTAACGTGGTTTACTTTGAAAATATATGATCTGGAAAATTACATCTCTATTTTTTTGGCACTTGATACATTTCTATCAGATGATGAAAATTATTGAGAAGCCAGTTCCCAGCGAAGACTTGTCTTAAGACCTTCAATGAAATGATTAATCTTGTATGATGAGTCACATACGTAATGCACAAAATACCTGGCCAGCCTTGTGAAATTAGCCTCATACTCTGCAACACAGTCTTCTTCCCTTCGTATTAAGCTAAGGAATTTCCTCTTCATTTTAGTTCGTTGCCCATGAGGGAAATATTTTTCAAAGAATATTTCCATAAAATTCCTCCATTCCAGATCTTCTATTTCTTCTACCTTCATGGTATTCTGAATCAAGGACCATCATTTATCATCATTTCCCTAGAGACAATATATTGCAAGTACTACCTTTTCATTTTCATTTCATTTTAATGCCATGAACATCATTTCAAGGGAATTGAACCATTTCTCAACAACCACTGGGTTAGTAGTCCCACTAAAAGATGGGGGCTTCTACCACATAAAACGATCCAAGACCGGTGTGGAATGGGTATTCATTACAACTTGAGAAAGTATTCCCAATATAGTCACGATCTGATCTGCTCCAACATTGACTGTGTTGACTTTCTCAGTAGGGAGATCCCTAGCTAGCCCACGAGTATTGATTATCCATATTCTGTTAGACTCCATTTCTAAATAATGGGATACACTAGATCAGTTTAGGAATCTCAAACAGAAAATCACTTAACATATATTGAAATTCTATGCATAGTTAATCTTATAAACATGGTTTATTTGATGAAAAAATTACATTAAACTCAATCATAATGGCTTGTAATGAAAATGTGAATTGTCTTAAGAATATTCCTTGGGATTTTCATAACCAATATTACAGAAAGGCCCATTGTTGTGTACAGGATACCCTAAGCCAATCACGAAACACGTTGTCGGGGTTTTCACTCCTAGGTACATATGTGCCAGAACAACCTCTTCATGCCCGTATCCAGATAGGGATTTATTTTCTAGAAATATTCACATAATATTTTATATACCAAAATACCAGGACATTATTGTACATTTATTTTCAAATTCTACATTAGGGATTTGTTCCCTACTATATATTTCCTACCCAAGTTTCCAACATTCCTACTAAACTTCCTCTGATACCAACTGTAACACCCCGACCCCTCTAGGCTGGAGCCGGTGCATTACTTGTGATATTAGTATCGTTAGAAGAAATGATAAATAAAGAATTAATTATCAGTTTAGTCATCTTGAAAAAACTAGAAACATATATGTAACACAAATTACATTGAAAAAATGTTAGCAAATAAAATACCTAACGAAAACTAAAAATTCCATCCACAAGAACTCAATAAATGATCTCCTATTTGTGACATATTGAATGTAAACACTGAAAGGGGAGAGCTCAAATGATTAGTAAGGGATAAAAATATTTGAAGCATGAATACAATAAAACTAAATACTATTCAATCTGACATAATTAGTATGGCATGGTGAATAAATGAAAAACTAATTCTATTAATAAACCGATACTGAAACTGCATCCAATGATTTTTTCGTAGGTAAAACCTCATGGATAATAATAATAATTGATAATGAATAAAGAAAATTCTTATTAATTTTATATCATGTATTTGGCACATGAAACCATATTACCATAAAAACGGTTTAGTTCTATGTGTATAAAACACTCTGATTTTGTGGAAACAAACTCAAAGGGTTTGTCGCCAACTTATTTTTATCATGAGACCAAAAAAAGCATTAAGGGGACATAGCAGACCCCACATTCCACTGAATGTCCAAATATTTCATTATATATTTATTAAATACCATATAAATATGCCTTTTCAATATCCGTATAGAGTAGAGTATACAGATTCATCAATATTTTCATAATTAAAATAACATTCCAAATAAACACCATATGTAAAATGGAATTCAGTTTAGAAAAAAAAACATATTCATGATATGAGATTATGGATATTTAATATAAATATAATTTCAAATGAAAATTGATCTCAAATGGGATTAGGTACACCAAATAAGGATTATTAGGTGCACCAGAAAAAGTTAGTCACAACCAAATAAAAGTTGAGACAAAGTCTCTTACCACAATGTAATCAGTCGAATTATATGACCAGAACATAATGAACATAAAATAAATCATTTAATAACATGAATATAAATATAAACTTGTAATTTTATATCAAATGGAAGTACACATATATCATATATATGAAATAAGTGGCAAACAATGGAAATCTCACTGAAATGAAATTGAGTTGAGAAACCGCTTACCTTTTTCTCAAGTGTGTTATTTTTTTGTTTTAATGACCTGAATAATAAATTTTAGATTCATTAATTAAAAATTATAGAACCTCATATACATTTCATTTATTTATTATAACCTTATTAGGTTCATTCATGGCCCATTTAATGGGTTTAGGAGGTTCAATTTTATTGTTTTGGAAGAATTTTCATCCTTGGTTTTCATGATTCTTTTACTTGCTCTCATGAATGGAAGTTCATTTCAAATGTAGATAAATATCTAGAGTGGTTAATATATATTATTAGTGACATTAAATAGATATATATGATCTTATAATGATTATAGGTTATATACTTTAGGATGAATCATTAGTTAAATGTTTTTGATAAACGCTTGGATTTATCTCGGCAATTTTGTATACTATAAACTCGTTTTGTATTATTGTTACGTATTATGAGTGTGTAAATATTCCAGAAAATTAACAAGATGAAATACATATATTCTGATGTGGTTAAACCATTAACTTTTTTTCATCACCAGTAATGAAGGAGAAAGTGAAGAACAAAACTCCGTTGTCCATAAAGGTTATAAATTGGAACCTCACGGTCATTGATTTCTCGTATAAAAATAAAAAAGGGGGAGTAAGAATATGGATTATGGTTATTACATTCACATGATATAATTATAGTATATAGATGATACTGGAGTTTAACATTCTCATTTTTATAGGGGAGGTGAGAAGAGATAAATAAAATAGATGATCATGAAAAAAAAAGAAAAGTTGAGAGACCCCTTATAATAACTCAGCAGCATAACAGCATCGCTTAAAATTTCATAAAATCAAAGGATGAGAACAAAAGGTTATCTCATAATATTGAAATAAAAATTATAGTAAGAAGAATAAATAAAATAAAACCCCAACAAATGAGAAAATAATTTCAAATATCCAACATAAAAGAAGTTTCGACTTAAAGAAGAGAATGAAGAATTCCCTTACCTTGTAGAGTAACTCCTAGATCATGAAGGATGGGGCCTTGGGGGATTATGTTCACCTTGAGAGGACTTATATAGAGGTAAAAAAAGAACATGTTTTAGGATGAGGGATTTCTAATTAAATAAAACTAATGGATGAGTGGGTATTTATAGAAAAAGAGAGGTATGTTTTTTATAATTTCAAAGGGACACCTAATAAGTGGTTCTTGCCAAACCATGGGCTTTACCATGGTATTAGCCCATGGTTTTGGCCACATTTGACACCTCATGTCATAATTTTTTGTACAAAAGTTAACCATTATTTTATATTTAAATATTACATCATTATGATGCCATTAAACTAACAAAAACTCAAAATTCTATTTTTACTATTCTGAAAAAATTCATGTATTTTAGAAAACTCCCAAAAATTACCCTAACCATTTTTCGACGTATATAATTTAAAAATGAACACCATTTTTTAAAAATAATTTTCTATTATTTTTAATTTAATTTTTAAATTAAATTAATTTTAATTTGAAAAATAAAAAATTTAAAGTTATAATTAGTTCTATATCACATTGAAAATTTAATTAAGATCTCATTATCTTATTACCTTAATAAAATCTAATATTATAATTATTTACTATTCATAAGGTTCATATTACTATTAATTTTACTATTCATAAGGGTATATTACAATTCATCAAAAAATCAAGTTTGTTCAATCAGACTCCAAATGAATTACTTTTCATAACTGTAGAAGACCGTTTTTCGAAATTCAAAACATAGAAGTGGAAAATTTATGTTTAATGGATAGCTTATAAGTTTCTCCAATAATGTTTTGATTCACAATAGCCATAGTCCTTCATGCAATATAGGCTAGGAATAGAATGTATTTAATAGAATCATAATATTAAATGTTTGGGGGTGTTATTGTTTTTACATTTATCAAATTAATTTTAATGGATTAAAATAAGAATGAATCTGATTTGAAGCCTAAATACTCTAATATTCTTTAAAAGGTCGATTTACTACCTTTTGAGGGAAAGCCCTCTTTAAATATAGTTTTGGTCACTTTTATATGTTCTATTCGATCAAATTAAATTATTCGTTAGAATTGGGACATCAAAATTCACTTGGCTTAAATTTTTTGTATTTTTCTAAAAAAAATCAAATTTTGATGAATATGGAAAAATATTGTTTTTTAGTTAAAAACTGCATTTTAATCTAATTTATTTATATGGTTATATTATCTTTTTAATTGGTTTTAAATTTTAATTACATTATAGTTTTACCATGTAATATAATTTTGGTTATTTGAAATAATTTCACTTTCAAATTGGACATTAACAAGTGTCGATCTTTTAATAGTTATTATTTCTTAAAAACACGCCTTTTGTTATGACTGCGAGATTGAATGATAATTTTTTTTCTACCACTTCTGTGTTTTGAATTTGGAAAATTTGATTTTATATTTGTAATCATGGGGTCCAAATTGTGTGAATAGGTAACTTTTATTTTTATATATTATGAATATTTACTTTAGTAAATATTTTATTTACCATGGTTAAAGGGTAAATCTGCTAAATAAGGGTAAATAAATATTACTTTAATAAAATTAAAATACCATAACATGTGTCCTAATATTATTGTATGAAACACTTCTGACCACGAGCATCCTTATGTAGATTTTTGAACCCCATGGTGCCACATGGTAGTGATAATGACACATTATTTTAATTAATTTAATGTGAAGACAAAATTGACATAGTTAATATGTTTTAGTAAATTAATTTTTACATAGGGTTATATAAGTTATCTTTTTGACTATAAATATCATTTGGGAATCTAAAATTATTTCCAACATCATGATATTTATTTATAATTGTTATACATTAAATTAATTAAATTATTTATGACACAATAATGATGTAGTGTTTACCTCATTAATAAATGATTTGAATGAATAAGATTATAAAGAATAAAATAATATCCAAAACCCATCGAATTCTTATTGAATAATTTTATTTCGACCGTGATTCTTCTTATCTTTTACATTAATTAGTTTTGGACCTTTAGAAACCAAACATAATTATATAATAAAATAATATTTTCACACTTTCCAAAAGAGCTCCTCCTCCCCCTTATAAAAATCCCTCACCTCTTACCCATTCCTCACACTTCTCAAGCCCCTTGGATCATACAAACTCTACCAAAATAAACTCCATACATCCCTCTTTTACCCCTATAAGCCTTACATTAGGCATAAGGCACATTAAGAACATTTTTGGTTCAAACCAAAGGGAGTTACCCGATTTAAAGGAAACGTCCTCTATTAAGTTCTTTTGAATTATTTTACTTCTCCAACCTAATGAACAATGTTTATTCCCATATTTTATAAAAAAACAATATAATAAATATACTAGTAATATGATATTATTATTATTCTAAATAAACTAACATAAACCTCCATCTAATGGGTAAAGAACATATTATTTCCGTGGATGGAAAACTAACACCTTATGAAACGATGATAGTCTAATTATCTCATACTACCTCTTATGGTGGAAATTATGATGTAACTATATATATATATTATATATTTTTATGTTTTTTATGATTCTATATTTTTTAATTTATGTCATTCCTTTACGGTTTCCCTTATGAGTAAAAGCGATAATTTTATTTGAGGAAGTGCAGACTACCGCCTCATAAAGTGATATGACTCATTCAAACCATATGTGGGAAGTATTAACCATGATGTTATTGAAATTTTATATGATATAAAACTGGAATTATAATATAACTATGTATCATTATGTTTTCATTTAATTAAAATACGAAATTGAAATGAATGTAGCGTCCATGCGTACGCCTGGCTTACCGTCTCTGCCAATGGAGCATTTCATTTCTTAACTCTAAGTGTTATGTAATATTATAAATAGATAAATATATTGGATATATTTGATATATATGATATAAAAATCAAGAATATAATTCTGGATAAAATGGACTCTTGACCACATGGATAACTTGTAAATATAAGGTGTTCAATTATGACTCAAGTACCAAATATCGTTAAAACGACCATTATTAACATAAATGATTACATAATGTTTATAACATGATAATAAGTGATATAAAAATAATAATAAACTTTAAAAAGTATCTAAATAATTTATAAATTAACATAAGTTTATAATTTAGGATGAACAAGGAATAAACAAGTCATGTGAGACACGAGGTAAGGGGATTTCTTATCTCACTTTTAATTCCTTGAGATTTCCCGTGTTCGCCATTTTTTTATTGAATGTGGTGTATTGTGTAAAGGAATTTGATATATATTATCATTATTACCTTCATATTTGTGGTATTATTTTATTAATTTGGTAGTCATTAAATTTTGGTCATACGACTCGATTGATTACAATGTGGTAAAGAGTTTTACCTTACTTTTTATTCACTTGAGATTCAAGGTATATTTTTCACGGTTTCCTTTATGTGGTGTATGAACTTCCAATTATTGTAAAATTTGTGTAATATAATTTATTTTATTGGTATTTTAATCTTCTTTTAAGTATCCTTCTTTCATGGGGGTGTATGTTTCTAATGTTACCAAATCGGTAAGGGAACTTTTCAACCTCCTTTTTTTAAAATACTTTTTTTATATGTCTTTTAATTTACATCTTATTGTGTTGGGATATGTTATTATATATCATTATTGCAGTAAATTTTATGTTCATGTGATGAGATACCCTTTTTTCTTTCATCAATTCATTTTCTGAATTTTAAAGTGATGTCGTTACGTTGTTAAATTTCAGAAAGGGAACTTTGTCACCCAATTGCAATTCTTTAGGTTAAACATATACTACTTGAATATGTTTTGCTATGAATATGCACGAATAAACATTGATTGATTCACACATAATATCCACTTATATTTAGTTTATTATTATTTTTCACAAATTATTATGTAATTAATTAATCCATGATCAAAATATACAATTTTTATAAGGGATTTCGTCTAAATATATATTCTATTGAAACTTCATTGTTGTTATGCACCAATTCAATATTATGTGGTCTATATACTATCCTTTGGCATATTATATCATGAATACTTTTATTCTCATGATATTATAAAATTCGGATTAAATTATATTCCTTAATTATTTGTATTCAACTGTCTCCCATTTTGTTAAAAACTGTATAAATAAAATATAGTTTTAAATGTTTTAAAGATTTATTCTTTTAAATATTTCTCATTAATTTCCATGTTTTCAGAATGGGTTTTTACGATTTATTTATATGGAAATTATTTTTTTCAAATGATAATTAATTTAAAATCTTCATTTTGTTATGTGAAGCATTGATTCAAAATACTCTTTATTATATGTTTTAAATGGTTTTTAAAATGATTTGATAAGGCAATGTTTATTTCAATATTTTGAT
The DNA here is from genome assembly GCA_963277665.1 of Viscum album. Classification (NCBI taxonomy): domain Eukaryota; kingdom Viridiplantae; phylum Streptophyta; class Magnoliopsida; order Santalales; family Viscaceae; genus Viscum; species Viscum album. Next base: position 1,649,023,446 of record OY728145.1, read on the forward strand.
TAGATATATTTTTTATTGGATTGTGGAAATGTAATATCTACATTATTCTTGTGTTATGTGTTGTGAATATGTTGTGGTTATTTTCCATTGTTTACGTATACTGGTGGTTTCGGGATAAACCTAGGGTGGCTGAGCTAGAGATTTCTCTCCAATATATTGGGTAATGTGATGGAGGTAAACATTAATGTTTCTACTAATTGATTTATAGAATATATTATTATGGGAATTCTAAATGTGACTTCCTATTTATCTATGATAGATATAATGTATCAATGTCATAAATTCCATAAGTTACCTTTATGGTTAATGATTTCTGTGTGTTATTCATAAATCTTATGATTTTTCAACGTATGTTATGATTGAAAAGTATGGTTTCTATGATTTGTATTTATTGATCATCTAATGTTTTACTTACTTATTTTATAACCCTTACTAAGATTTTTATGATCACCCCATGTTTTAAAATGTGTATCACATGTCATAAATAAAAATACTCTCAAGGATGGGATCATGGAAACGTTATGTTGTATAAAACATGGAACTAGACATGACTCTTTTTTAAGAGTTTTTATTTTATGAGAAAAATAGATAATAAGTAGAAGTTTCTAACTTGTAATTTTGAAGATGTAATGTAATATTTTTTGCCTAATTCTATAAAACACTAATCGAGAAAAGATCCTCTATTTTAATTATTCATTTAATTCAAGATAATGTATTGTTTAAGGCTAGGTCCTAATTCAAACAAAGCATGATACCCAAAACTCAGAATAATTTAGTCACATAGTATTCCGTTGTAAATGATAATATTTGTATCTGAACAATAATGATTACTCTTAAAGTCTCATATAAATTTTTAATTTACCTTATCACATATTCTCTATAACAACCCATGATTTCATAGTACGTTATCTCATTAAAGTAATACAATACCTTTCTGTATACGCAACACCGAGTTCGAGCGCACCACAAAATACCAAACTAACCATTAAAAAAGAATTTATGAATAACATTAATTGTATTCTGAATCATATATACATTATATAATTTTATCATCTATATTATGTGTTTCTTAGATATAATATAAGAAGAAATTCATTTTTTCAGAGTAATGAATTATTATTCAAAAAATGAAACTTTACCGCCTTTTGATTGCGAACCATTTTCAAAGCCAATATATTAAACTTATATAGATTCAATTTAATGAAATTAAATTTTTCTTTAGAAGTTGGACATAAAAATTATGTTTGGATAATTTTTTGTTACTTTTCTGATAACTTTCATATTTTGACGAATAGTGGAAAATTCTTCGTTTTAACAGAAAAAATATTTTTTATTCAAAATAATTTATTGAGTTAAATTATGAATTTGAAAGATTTTGTTGTATAAATAGATTATATTATTATCATTTAATACAATTTAGGTCATTATAAGTAATTTCCCATTTTAATATCACATAAACACAGGTCAATCATTTGATAGTTTTTTCTTTCTATAATCCCACTATTGGGTTTTGACAATGGGAATTGATTTTAAATTAATAAATGAAACATCTATGTTTTGAATTTTGTAAAATAGACATCATTTTTGAATTTGGAAGATCAAAATTATCTTCTTTTTATTTGTTCTTATTTTTCTGAAAATTTCAATTTTTGATGAATAGTGAAAAACACTACGATATTATTTAAAAACGACATTTTATTTAAATAATTATTTATTTTATTTAAATTTATTTTAAGTAAAAATAGATATATAATACCTATATAAGTTAAATTTAATTAATTGGTGTCATTTTATTATAATATTTGATGTATTTAATTTTATTGAGCTTTTCAACCCCTTTTACCCACCTCCTAGGAGCATTTGCAAATTTGAATAAAACATAATTCTAACACTTTTTTAAGTTGAATTTCAAAACTCCCCAAGACCCGGTAAATATCAGTATTTAAAATTTGGTTCAATAAGATGAAAATAATTTTCTGTGAATAGTAACTTTTGACTTTTATTTACCATTGTTAAAAGTAAATAGGGAAATTAAGGGTAATAATGATATCATAATTACCCTAACACATGTCCTAATTCTATTGGATAAGTATAGTTTGACCAAAATACATTAGGAATAAAATATTCTCCTCTTTGTCGTATAGGGGCTAGATTTAAAAATTTATTATTATTTTATTTAAAGAATAGTTAAAAGAGTTAAATTCAAAGTTTAATAACAAAACAATTTTTAATATAGGGATACACGCAATATAAATTCGACTTTAAATATTCATTAGAAAGATAAAATGATTTATTACATAATGGTATTTTATTTATAATTTTTATACATTAAATAATATAATTTATTTATGACACAATGATGATGTAATAGTTACATTGTTAATGAAATATTATAGTAATTTATATTATAAATATTTAAATAAATGTAAATTGAGACTTATGATGAATTACATAAATTTTAAATGTCAATATGACATGTTAGGGTTGGTTAAATAAATTTTATTCTAAGTTATAACGTTTTTATGACTTCCAAAAAAATCAAATACTAAGTAGTGTCAAATTTGACATAATTGGGTTTTTAAAAAAAATACTAAATTATTAATTGATATAATATTAGTAAAAATATAAGGCTCAAAAAAGGTCTTATATAAGGTTATTTATATTAATAATGAACCACATTGGGTTCTCATGGATTGTTATAGTATGCTTATTAACCATATAATATAAAAATACAAAGAGACAAGCTAAATGTTAAACTATTTAACTAAGAGTTAAATCTAAATGATAAGGATAATATGATGACCTAACCCTATCTAAAACCTATTTGTTGAGAAGTTTTCCACCAATACCTTCATTATTATCTAAATAATTCATTTTTTAGCCACTAGATACTGAAAATTAATTTATTATAAAACAATATTTGAAGCTTTTCCTAAAGTGACCCTCACCTCTCTTATAAAAGGGCACTTCCCCTCCTCTTAATTTCACACCTCAAAATCCTTTTGGTTCGGCAAAACCCTACCCAAATATCTTCCCAAAATTCCACCCTTAGTCTTATATACCATCCTATGTTCACAAGTCCAACCTATGGAGCCCTTTTGATCAAATCAATTTGAAGAACCCAAAGAATAGGTAGATATTTCATCACCTCTTTGTAGTTCTTTTGTTCTTCCACTTCCACTTTATTTGTTGTTTCTATACCATAATAATAACTCTATTACCTCATACATATTGTGATGTTATTATAAATATGGTAAAACAAAACTCATTATTATATCCATCCTGTAAATGACAAAGTCACCATACGCAGTGTTCCTACGGCTAACCGTCTCGACGTCGTCTTGTAGTTTATTATTCAAACACTTCATTATTTGGATGGGTATAATAAGGAGTATAACATCTATAAATAAAAAAAGTAAAATTTTAATGACTCATTATATATGATATATAATCCAATTACATATGATTTCACCATCAATATAATGATATTGTCTCTCATGCCTACGTACAGATTACCGTCTCCACGACGTGATGAGATTAATTCCCACATTCACCATTCAACGATGATTATAAAAATATATATTATTAATAAGTATGTAAGATATGACATATTAATTCTACTAAATATATATTTAAATTTTTATGTACTTACATATATCTTATTCACTAACTTTTTTTCAATACGATTTGAAAATGGAAACAGCATTTATGTGTACGTACTGCCTACCATCTCCATAAACGGTTCCTTCTATTTAATACATATATTTATTATAAATATTTATATTATAAATATATCTCATTTATAAATCATGTTTTATATTCTTGATGTATTTAAATCACGATCTAAAGGATACAAGTAAAAACACATACGATAAATAAAGTGATTACTGCCCAAAATGTTAATTTAACATTGAAATCATTATTAAATGGGAATTATAAAGTCATAAATGAATCATGTATGATATAATAAATATTAATATGGTTCTATTCTAATTTAATAACATACAATAGTCATTACAAAAGAGGTTAAATGTACCCTCGACCAATGGAAAGTCCAAGTTAAGGGTTAATTCTACATTCTCTTCAATATCCGAGGTTGTTTTTACGTGATTATCTACTAGGACCTCTTTAAAATAAATTTATGTGTTTCATAAAAATATTTTCAAAAAGAATATTTAAATTTTTTCTAGAAGGGAATCGTTAACTATATCATCATTTTAAATGGTTTAAATATTAATTCCTAAAAATCAATCTCATTATTGTCAATGTTAAAAAAAAATCGATTTATTTTTATGGACATTAATGCTCTTAAAATGTTAATTCCATTCAAAAGATTCAAAGTGGTATGGGAAACATTGATTCAAAAATATATTTAAAATTATTTCTTTCTAAATTGTGTGACTTTTAAATGGTTTTATAAAAAATGTATATTTCTATCAAAGAGTTTTACAAATCATTTTCATCTATCTCAACATCGTTTGATGGATTTTAAACTTTTGTGTAGTTGGTTTATTTTGATACAAATCATCCAGGTTTTATTTATGTTTTTGTGAAATGTTTTTCTATGTATGTGTTATTTTTTACCATTCTTGATTTATGGATAATGTATTGACATTTTTTATGATAGTCCCGGCACAAGGCATCGACAAATTCTTATTTTTAGTCTTGGATAATGTCCTCAACTATGTGGTTATAAAGTCTGGCATCAGGCATCCCATCATTATGAAATTGTATATTGGTATCATGTGATTATTCGATTAGTTGAATATCCATGTGAATAAGTAAATGGAATTATTTGATACACATAGGCCATATTATGCAAAATTTTATGTCTAAAATGCTTATTTTTTTCTTATTCATTGCCTTAAAAGATTATGGTTATTTATGAATGTTTCCGCTATATTGTTATCCTTACTGAGCATCTGAGCTCACCCCTTTCTTATGTTTCATTTTCCCAGTATTCCAAGAAGTGTATTATGATTGATAAGAAGATTTAATCTAGAGGACTAAGGGAATTCTCAAAGGGTAATTTATTTTGTGTTTTATTTTCTAATGTATAATGTTATGTTAATGTATATAATATGTTTTCCAAGACTGTGAAACTGATTGGCCTTTTGGGACATGATTACTTGTTATCATTCCAATGCACTAAAATAATACACTGACTCTGGGTAACTAGGGTCAGGGAGTTACATTCTATATGATAAGATAATCATTTCCATAAATAACCCAAATCACCATATGTCCATAATAAAAACATAGATTCCTCCCAAATAAAATTTCAATCATTACTCCATATTTGAAATCCAATAGTTTCCTATTTTCCATAAGTTGTTCGTGTTCTCCAAAAGGGAGAATGTCTTCTAAAATAACCATTATCACATAATCACCAAATAATTTTTATTTACTAAGGATATCCATTTGATAAAAAATAAGTTCCCCAAATCATCTTATTATTGATCCATTAAATCATTTAACTAAAAAAATTGTCATACTAACTCGGGACTTCAAGTAGTCTGGTGGTAGGTGATAAATCCTAACTGTATTATAGTTATGGGTTTGATTCCTGCAGCCTTTTCTGACGCGATGGGTGGTAACACAGGGTGTATGTTGTCCTTTTTCAAAAACTGTATAATTATTATAACATTTAAAAAATGAGGTAAATTCTTAAAAATAACGATAACATTTTTTAATGTCAATGGTTTTTTAATAACTCTCATATTGCATCCCAAATAATTATAACCCATAATTTCATCCAAAAAAAAGATCACATGAACCATGTCACACCCGAACTTGCATTGCGTCACGTTTCTAATTTTTATTTCTATCTTATAATTTTATATGCTTCTAATTACCATTGTTCTTTTTATATGAAATATTGGCCAAGCCTGACTGGGGTTTTGTGTTTTTACGCTGATAAATGATTGTTATGGGCCTTGACACCATTCAGTGCTCCACTGTCGAAGCCGCACGGCCTCACCTAGGTCATTGCACGGCATCGACCGGCTCCTTGCGCGCCTTCTCGTTGTTCAGAAAATAAAAAGAACATAATTGATAATGAATAAAATTAAAAAAAATTAAATACTAATTAAGAAATATAATTAAATAAGTGTAAAAGTAAAGATAAAAATAAATAATAAAAGTGATAAAAAAATTAATTAATAATGTTTTTTAAAGATAATGATTATATTATTATTATAATTTGAGGATATTAATAATTATTATTGAGTATTATTATTATTCATATTAGTTATGGCAATTAAGTTATTTTTTTCATTATTACTAATCTTTTTTAGGTTATTATTATTATTATTATTAAAACTTTATATTAGATTTTTTTTTAGATTTTTTTTCTTTAGGGTAGGGTTTCTCCCTCTATATCCCATCGTGACTCTGCCTTTTTCCCTTACCAGGTTTCCACCCTCTCCCTTACTACATTCAGCGTTGCATGCTTCCCAACAAGTTAGCCTCGTCGCACCCCATCTCCCTTCTCCTCTTGGTTATGCCATCGCACCCCTCCCGGAAAGCCTGGTCTGTTTGTTTTTCTTGGAACTACCCACCCATCTTCCACAAAAACCCAACCCATCACATGCCTCCCCCTAAACTCCTACTCATGCTGATCCTAGTCAGACTCCTCTCAGCGCACTACTGTGCAGCGGCCTCCCCACACCAGCTTCAACCCCCCCTCTTCCAGCAGAACCCAAGGAGGTGCAGAGCTCTCTACCAGCGTGGCCCTATTCCGGAACGGCTACCCGACACACCTCCCCTGGTAGACATGGTTTGGTCCCCCCCCCCCACTCGCTAGTCGAAATTGATCCAAATCCCCCATTGGTGCATCTCTATTCTTACATGCATGCCACACCCCCTTCGAATAAGCCCATCCCCACATTTATTTGTGTCTTGTTTTGTTGTTTTTTCTTTTCAGCAGGTATATGTGCTGATTTTGGGGTTTTAACTTTATTTTTTCAGTTTGAATACTTGTATCTGGGTTCGCAGTAGGATCCTTGTGTGAAAACGACATAGGATTGTAGTTTCACATTGAGTGATGGGGTATTTAACACCTGAGGTAGGTGGTTCCACATTGAAACATTATTTAACGAATCGATTTTCGAACTCAGTTAATTTATGATGATATATGATTAATTATTTTGGGTGGGGATTTGGTTTTCACGATGTTTTTCATGTATTAAATTTTTTTGGTAGTATGTTTATATGGATGGTTGCGTTAATTTCGCTAAAAACATATATTTATTCATTTATTAGTGTTTTATCATATGTGCAGTTATCTTTTCATTTTTGAAAGTGGTGTTAATTGTGTGTGGACATAGTTTTGCATGTTCTTGATCAAAATTAAAGTTTTTAAATTTATTGAGTAGGTTATTGCTATGGAAACCTATGTGAGATTTCTTCTAGTGTTTTATAAAATTTGAGTTGGTTTTTTTATAATCTGCAAAGTGAAATGTTTATGTTCTTATTTTATTATAAAGTTTGTGTTTGTTTTGTGAAAATATGAAAAGTGTCGAGTCTGTATTATTGATGTGGTGTTGGGTGTGTTTGGTCATGAAAGAGGGTTGAGTTGGTTTTGCAAATTAAAGTTGTGTTATGTTTCTTTTCAAGGAGTCTTTTTTATAAATTTAATATGATTTAATAAAATTATTAATGATAAAAAATTTAATATATTTTTAATAAACAATTATTAACAATGAAGAAATTGTTTTAATTGAGTTAGGTAAAATCATTTACTGTGCGCACTTTGAAAAATAGTTTTCTGTGTGTGTGAATGTGTGGCGTTTGGTTTATGTAACACCTTGGTTGTTTTATTTGTTTGATTTTGACATGAAATGAGAAATTGGAACATCTTGAGCACAAAAGGGGAAGCCTGGGTACTTGGTGGGAAGACTAGATCTTGCATGCTAGTGATTCGGAAGTGGCTCTGGCCTAGTTTCACTTATATGGTTTGACGATTACATCAATAACTAAACATTGGATTGTGACTGGAGACCACTAGGTTATGGATGTGTTTCCCTACTAGTGGCTCGTGCACGAGAACATTTTTTTTGTTCTTCCTATACTGATGTTCACCGAGACACGATGTTCTGGAGTCGCATTACTTTTGCTAGTGCCTATAGGGCCTCCCCCACTTTTAGTGTTCCTGGATTACTATACACTCCCCATTGGCATGTAGTGTTGCGTTTGGGTTCTCTAGAAGGATTGAGTTTTCTAAATTGCAAGGGTGTTTTATTTCTATTTAAGTTGTTTTCTTTAAATGTTTTTTCTTTATAGAAACTATTTCATTAAATTTGTTTATGCTTTGGTACCCTTTAATTTATTTAGCCTACAAATGTATTTTTCATTTAATTTTTTTACGTGGAACATTTTCATTGGGTGATGTTCTACTGGGCTTTTGGATCACACCCTACATACAGATTTGGGTGTATGTAGACTTTGTTTCTTACATATTCCAGGTTGTGACATCATGCTCAATGATGATGGTTCTGGTCATTGATAGTCTTCTTGTGCAGGTTGGTGTTGTGGTGGGTGTTTGTTGCATATCTCATAATTCGTGGAGGTTTGAGTTTGTGTTTGAGTTTCTTTTGTTGTCGTTTATTTTGGATGTTGGTTCAAGTGGTAAACCCATAAATTTGTTATTTATTTTAAGGCCCTATTTGGTTTTCTATTTTTAGTTTCAGTATCTTTATATTATCAGTTGTTTTGTGTTTACTATTTTGGGTAAAATGTTACCATGTGTTATTTTTGATACCCAAGCACTTGTACCAGCCCATGGGGATCGGGAACGCCCTCCGGGCCATGTCGCGGACCGGGTCAGGCACTGGATCAGATGGCGACCCGACCTGGTTCATGAAAAAATGGTATCAGAGGAAGGTATTCTATATTGGGTCATTTTTTATTGGGATAGAGTCACGGTAGACTAGAGGTAAGGTTTTTGGGACATGACTTCTTGGCTATGAGAATGGTGCCTGGCCAGCACACCTCGGGGCGAGACTTGAGTTACCAAAGAAAGTTTAGGATTGTATAAACCATTGGTTAGTGTTGTTAATTTTGTTTAGGGGAAATGAAAAATGAGTAGGTTCAGTGGTACCAAAGAGCTCGTAGTGTCTGGCAAACCATGTGGAGCCGGGGACACTGTCCTAGAATACCCTATGTGGCAGTGGTGTGATTGGTGTCTAGTCACTAACCATATGTCCCAGTCATCAACTAACACTAGTTTCTTCTTTCATTGTCCCTCTTCTCATTATTTTGAATAGTGGAAATTTGGTTTTTAAGTAAAAATGTTTTGGTCTTAGAAAATGTTTTCAAATGAAATGCATTAAAAATAAAATGATGTGTAAGGTTTGGAAAGTGTGGGGTGAATGTTTGGTTTTGAATAAAATGAAAAGGGTTCGATTTTGATTATTGGTCTTCTCATTATCAACAACATGCATGTGCGTATATGGAAAGAGGAATGGTCAATGGAACGTGTGGATGAAATCCTGGATGGATATGAGGTGGGAGCCGGTGTGGCAAGGGAACATGCTTGAGTGAGGCCCATGGGGCGCCATTGGTGTTTGTGCAACCCACCAACTTTTCTTATCTTCAAAAATTCGTGTTAAATGAGATTTTGGTGTGTTAATAATCAGTGTTTCTTTTGTGTGTCCTTATGTTTTTTGGAAATGTCATATGTGAGGAAATTTTAGCCGGGGATCCCTTCTGACTGATTCTTGTACCGAGTTTGAATTCTTATTTGTATGTGGGTATGCAAATGTATGGTTAGGGAATTTTTTTGAAGAGTACATCAGGGAGACCTTGCAGTGGTTCCCCCTCCAGGTTTGGTGTTCGCTTGGGGTATGTCTTGACCATTGGACCAGTTCAGTTGGGTCACTGGTTTTCTTTCTTGACTAGTGTATGCCCCCCATAATGTGTTGACATGTTATTGAAGTGTGGCCACAAGCAAATCACCATTGGCTGACCCTCCAGTTGATCAAATGAATATTTTCGTGAATTCTAGAATTGAACACACCTCTCCTTTTTTCAACTAAAATGATCCTATCGCATTGGGAAGATAGATGTGGGGGGAGTTGAAGGGAGTTTTGGTCTTTTCAGTGTTTGACTCGTTGGGTATGAAGTTTGACACTATCGTGTTTGAAGGTTCCCCTAGAAATGGATAATGGAATTCTAGTGTGGAAGGGTGAAGGCGGTTCAGAAGTATCAGTGATGACCAGTGTCTTGATGGGCTTGTTAACACATTCATCGGTTTCAAGGGTCATGTTTAGTGACGTCTTGCAGTGTGAGTTCTCTTTGATAATAAAGGGTGAAGTTTTAACTCATTAATTTTAATGTTCTGTTTGAGAACAGTGAAGGAGATTCCAGTGGGGAAAGGTGGAAGCATCCTAGAGTGTTCAGTGCGGGCCACTATTCTGAATGTCCTTTGGTCCTTCGATGGTTTCATTTAAGAAAGGTTCTACCTTAGGCCACTAGTGTGGCGGACCCAGTCACATGGGGATGCTACGATCAATTGCAGGAATCACATGTTTTTTAAGACACAGTTTGAAGTCCATATCCATATATGGTTCCTCTCAACAGCAATGATCATGTTCATGTGATGATTTGTGGTGTCATTCTCCCATCCAGTGTGACAAAGGGTGATGTGCATGCACCATTTCATCTCTTGGGTTGGTGAATGTTCCATGTTTTATCATTTGGATATCGTAATGTGTTGTGTTCGCTGGTGTTGTATTGGTTGCAGTGTGGTTACATGTGAAACCAACAGGAGAATCTCCCTTCAGGAGTCTTCCATGCATGACTGTGAGGTAGGAGATGCTTTAAATATCAGGGATCCAACCATATGCCTCGGAGTGAAGTCGGCGCATGGTCAGGAACCTCGAGAGTGTATGGGACCCCAATCTAATTTCTGTCATTGGTAATGAAGGTGAAGTAGGTTTAAATTGATTAATGTGGATCAACATTGAACAAACTTTTTTGGTGAGTGAGCTTTCTCGTGGTTGTGAGGAGGTGTGGTCGTCTCGTTACCCTAATTTTGGGGGGTTGCGTCCCACCGAATGTAACTGTTTTTGGTGGTCTGTACGAAAATCTGTTGGGTAAACTGATCTCAAATTTTAATAGTACTCATCCAGGGATGTGGGGGATGCTGGTTCATCTTGGATAGTGGTTTTGACGCCCTGATAGTCAGGCCCCTCCCCAACCCACCCCTTGTGGTGGGGTTCTTGGTCACCATGGGAAAATTTTCAAAGTTTGTACTTTCTGTTAGTTCTAATAGCGGGGAGATCCACGATGGGTCTCACACAAGTGTCTTAGGAATGAGTTGGTATTGGCACTTTTCCTAATGGTGGGTAGTCGGCCTGAGCCTCACCGAGTTGGTTTTGTAATCTTGTCTTGGGCGTCGATAAGTTTCTAACAGTGGGGAGCCCCTTCAGACATTCCCATGCAAGCTTTTATTTCTGTTTCAAGAGACGACTTGGTGGTAAGTGATAAGAGTATTACTTGGACATGGTTGGATTGTTTGATTGTTCCAGTCAAACGTCATGGTTTTCATGCAATGGTTCTTGAGATGTTTTGGATTGTGAAGTTGGTTTTCGTGGGTGCGAGAGTTCTTTTCCTTGATCAACCAACTGGAGGGGTTCTAGCTCTTTGGGGTGGGTGACACATATCAAAATGTCTTTTGACAGGTTTCTTGAAGTTGTCTTTGAGTCACGTTCTCTGAGCACAATGGTTTGCCTCTTTTTTCTTGTTGATTGTGGGGATCCTTTTTGAATCTTAGTGGGGTATTAGTTTCTTCTTTGATTCTCAACATTAGTTGTGTCTTTATAGGGACAAAAAGATTTATGGTGGGGAGAGTTGTCACACCCAAACATTGCGCTGTGTCACATATCTAATTTTTTTTAATCTAATAATCTTATATGATTCTAGTTAACATTGTTCTTTTTATATGAAATGCGGCCCAAGCCTGACTGGGGTTCTGTGTTTTTACGCTGATAAATGATCATTTTGTGCATTGAAATAGTAATAAAGAAATAAATTTAAATAAGTGGAAATTTAAAGATAAAATTTAATAATAAAAATGATAAAAGAAATTAATTAATGAAGTTTGTTGTAATGATAATGATAATACTTTTATTAGAATTTGAGGATATTATTTATTAATATTGAGTATTATTATTATTTACATTAGTGATGGTAATTAAGTTATTTTATTAATTATTAATACTCTTTTTTAGGTTATTATTATTATTATTATTATTATTATTATTATAACTTCATATATGATAGTATTTTAAGATTTTTTTCTTTTGGGTAGGGTTTCTCCCTCTGTATCCTGTCGCAACTCCCCCCATTTTCTCTTACCAGTTCGTTGCCCTCTCCCTTACTACCTTCAACATTGTATTCATCCCGACCAATTGGCCTCGTCGCACACTAGGTCCCTTCTCTTCTTGGTTGTGCCATCGCCCCCCTCCCGGACAGCCTTCTCTGTCCGTTTTCCTCGGCACAACCCCCTCATAATCCCCCAAAACCCTACCCATCATGCCCCTCCCCCTCCACTCCTATACATGCTACTTTTGGTCGGACTCCTCCCAGCACACTACTGTGCGGTGGCCTCCCCTCACCGGCATTGACCCACCTTTTCTAGCAGAACTGGAGCTGGTGCAAATCCCACTACCAGCGTGGCCCTGTTCCCAAACGACTACCCGGCGCACCTCCCCTACTGGTCGTGGTTTGGTCCCCCCCCCCCCACCACCTCTTGCTGGCTGGAATGGTTCCGAATCCCCCACTCGCGCATCTATCTCCTTCCACGCATGTTGCAACCCCTTCAGATAAGCTCGTACCCTCATTTAATTGTGTCTTGTTCTGTTTTTTTTTTCAGCAGGTATATGTGCTGATTTGGGGGTTTTAACTTGATTTTTTCCGTTTGAATTCATGTTTTCTAGTTCACAGTAGGTTCCTTGTGGTGCAAACGACATGCGATGGGAGTTTCACATCCAGTGTTAGAGTGTTCGATAACTGAGGTAGGTGGTTCTACGTTTAAACATTATTTAACGAATTAATTTTCTTTCTTAGTTAATTTATGATGTTCTTTGATTAATTTTTTTTGGTGCTGATTAGGTCTTATTGATTTTTACATGTGTTAAATTTGTTTCATAGTATTTTTATATGGTTGGTTGAGTTAATTTTCCTGAAAAAATGTCTTTAGTCAATTGTTAGTGTTTTATCATATGTAAAGTTAGATTTTCATTTTTGAAAGTGGTGTTAATTGTGTGTTGACATAGAGTTGCATGTTCTTGGTCGTAGGTGAAGGTGTTGTAATGGTTGAGTAGGTTGTTACTATGAAAAACTATGTGAGATGTCTACTGGTGTTTTATAAAGTTCGTGTTTGTTTTGTGAAAATGTTCCATGTGCAATGTTTGTGTTCTAATGTTTTTATAAGGTTTGTGTTTGTTTTGTGAAAATGTTATAAGTGTGCAGTCTGTGTTCTTTATGTGGCATTGGGTGTGTTTTTTCATGAATTAGGGTTGAGTTGGTTTTGCTTGTTAAATTCGTGTTATGTTTATTTTCAAGGAGTTTGTTTACAAGGAATTTAATATAATTTTATAAAATTATTAACGACAGTAATTTAATTTGTTTTTTAATAAAAAATTATTAGCAATGAAGAAATTGTTTTAATTGAGTTGGGTAAAGTCTTTTGGCATGAAAACTTTTCCAAATGGTTTTCTGTGTTTATGAATTTGTGGCGTTGGGTTTCTCTAACACCCTGGCTGTTTTATTTGTCTGATTTTGACATGAAATTTGAAATTGGAACATCTTGAGCACAAAAGGGGAAGCTTGGGTACTAGGTGGGCGGACTAGATCTAGCGCACTAGTTATTTGTATGTGGCTCTGGTCCAGTTTCACTTAGCTAGTTTGATGATTACAACACGAACTAAACATTAGTTGATGACAGGAGACCTCTAGGTTATGGATGTGTTTCCCTACTAGTGGCTCGTGCACGAGAACATATTTTTTTTGTGGTTCCTATACTGTTTTTCACCAAGACGCGGTGTTATAATGACCCATATATTACATATATTGTCATTACATCAAAATTGAAGTACAATTATTACAAAATATAATAAAACCATGAAAGTACCATATAGGTATAGTGTCTTTAGAAACTGGGAAACATAAACAACTGGTTCATAAAGCATCTGCATTGTCTCCCATTTATTTCATTATATCTAGAGACCCTTTTGGAATATCCTACCTAATAACCTTCTTCTTGACCTGGGGAAAGAAAACATACAAAAGGGTGAGATCAAATGCTCAGTAATGGTAAAAAAAAGAAATATCAATCACATTATATTCATAAGAACATAACATTTCAGAAATCATAACCTGCAAAACAGATCATAATTTCATAACATGGGATAAATCATAGTAGTGAAATGTAATCCCAATAATCATAACGTAAAACATGAAACATTGTTTCATACAAACATAATCATAGAGAATCATTTCTTAGTATTCAAGACTCATAGCCAAGAATATCTTAGCTGATAACGTCCATTTCTGAACTGAGATCACTCCTCGTTCTTGTCCTGTTTCATTGAACCGGTTCAACCTGCCCTTCCAGCCATGTCAATCTCATGAGATATAAATCTTTACCCAATGCATTGGAGGGTGATATAGGTCACACCCATCTCATAATGATTATATTCTTATGTGTTCCACAAAATCATAAATCATACATCATAGCTTAACCCATGTAATAAAAAAGGGATTCGTAAACATCGTGACTTCATAAAACAATTCATATAAGATAAAGGAATTCATAAATATAATTCAATCACAAAATAATAAAATCAATTTAATAATTGTGATAGAAATAGAACCCTATTTTATCTTAGATGGAAAATTATTTTGATAAAACACTTGAACTCCATTCTTGAGGAAAATATCCTTTCTACATCAAAAACATTTTCCTTTCTTAACATGTCATATAATTTTGAACTAAAATAAGTTGATTAAAAATAAACTTGAAAACATGTAAAGGGAGATTCATGGAAATAATGTTCTAAAAATCCATTCATGTCATATAAGATAAGAAAAACATTCTTCCCGTACTTCGGCCGGAAAAGTCAAAAAGTACCTCGTACGAAAAACGACAAAAGATTCCTTTCATATCTTTTACTAAAAACTCATCAAAGGGTAAAATTGGATTTAAAAAATTGTAGGTGGATAGAAATAATATTACATATTGAGGAAACATGGATGTGGATGATAAATATTCCCCAGTAAATTCTAATTTATAAACAATCTCGGATAAAAATGAGATTGTGAGATTTTCCCTTACCATAGATCCGATTTTCTTCGTAAGTGTCCGCACCTCCTGTATAATGATTTAAATAATGTTATTAACTTATTCTAGAATCATAGTTATTTTTATGATATCATATATGGTCATATTCTTAGCTTCTTATTAGTAATATTTCATTGTTACTTGTTATTCGCGTGTTTATTGCTTTCTCTTCTTATGCGGGTTTTGTCAAATAAATTCATATTCTTCTTTTTAGGTTATAAATACCTCATTTACAGAATGTTACTAGTGTAATAAATATCATATTTATTCACTCAATTCATTTATGTAATCATTATGAAATGAAAATCATGTAGAACGAGTCGCATCACATCGTGGGGATGGTATTCCGTACGTACGCACGAGCGATGATATCATTCCCATGATCGTGGAATTGTATTGGAGTGTATGTATAATTTTTCAGAATCAATATCACTTTACAATAATCATATATAGTTATTATTTACACAATTATATGGATCCAAGTAGGTTGGTGGTGGAATATAGATTACACCACGGCGTGGAGATGGTATTCTGTACGTACGCATGTGCGATGATTTTGTTTTCTGTAGGATGGATAGATTGTGAAATAGGGTTGTTTCATTCTTATAATAACATATCAGTATATGAGTGATACTGATGTTATTAATTCATAATGAAACAACTAAATAAGAAGAAGTGGAAGAAGAAATAAAGTTGAAAGAATCGGTAACGGATATTACCTTTTCTTTGAAGCGCCTCTTTGAGACCTCCTCTTAGGGAACTAAAATTAGTCTTTGAAGAAGACCAAGACCTCTAGTATGTTTCTAGGGAAGTGTATAAGATAATATGGCAGGGGTTGGTTGGGATTGAAGGCTCAATGTGGTGTGAGGAAAAGAGGGAGGAGGTCCCCTTTTATAAGGGAGGAGAGGGGCACCTTTGGAAAAACAAAAAATATTATTCTATAATAAAGTCATATTCGGTTATTAATAGGTCCAAATTGATTTATTTCAAAGATAAGGTGGGTATGGGTCTAAATACCCTCATCCAATATAATTTAGGAAAGTTTAGGTATCTATTTTAACCTTATCATTTAGATTTAACTTTAAGTTAGATAATTTAACTTTTACGGTGTCTTCTTGTTTTCTTACACTATAAGGTTAATAAACTTACTATAACAAGCCAAACGAACCCCAAGTTGTTTATTATTAATATATATAACCTTATTTATGTCATTTGGCTGAAACGTAGATTTTTAAGAATAAAATAACAATTAATGATATAATATTTGTTTTAAGAACTATTTTATGTCAATCTTGACACTATTTGGTAATTGATTTTTGTGAAAATCATAACAGAAATATTAGTTCTAAAAAAGTTACATAAATCAATACTAAAATGTCATATTAACATAGAAAATTATTTTAATTCATAAAAAGTCTCTAATTAGATTTATTTGGGTATTTATAACATCAATTATGTCAATATTTCATTAATGATATAATTACTGCATCATCCTTGTGTCATAAATAAATTAAATTATATAAAGTCTAAAAATTACAAATACAATACCATTATGTAGTAAATCTTCTTATATTTATAATGAATATTTATAGTCGAATTTATCCTATCTATAACCCCATATTGAAAATGATTTACTTATTAAACTTTGATTTTAACTATTTTAACCCTTCTTTAAATAAATTAATATTAAATTTCCTAATCTAATCCAAGTGGGCCCAAATGGTCATATTTTATTCCTATGGTTGTTTTTGGTCGAATTACACTTATCCAATAGAATTAGGACATGTGTTAGGATAATAATATTATCATTTTCACCCTTATTTACCAATTTTACTTTTAACCGTTGTAAAAAAGTAAAAGTTACTATTCACCAAAAATTATTTTCATCTCATTGAACCACATTTTACTTAAAGACATCAACCGCGTCTCTCGGATTTTTGAAAATTCCATTCAGAAAAGCGGTAAAATTATGTTTTATGTAAATTTTCAAATTCTCCTATGAGGTGGGTAAAAGACTGTCAAAAGTTCAATAAAATAATTATATATCTAAAATTATTATAAAATGACTCCAATTAATTGAATTAAACATATATAGGTATTATGTATCAATTTTGACCTAAAATAAATTTAAATAAAATAAATAATTATTTAAATAAAATTTTGGTTTTTAAATAGTAACCCAGTGTTTTCTCTATTCATTAAAAATTGAATGTTTTCAGAAAAATACCAAAATTTCACCCTATGCTAATTTCGATATTCTGAATCCAAAAATGAAGTCCATTTTGAAATATGAAATTTACAAAATTTCAAATGTTTTTATTACTATTCATAACGGCCAGTTTTAATAATATTTTAATAGCATATCGTTGTTTTGTTAAACTCAGTATTGCATATGATGCAAGCTATCGAGGAAGGTTGTGATTGCGTGTAATGCAAGCCAAGCTAGTGTTGTGTGTAGTGAAAGATCCCTTTGATGATTTATATAACATAAAAACAAAATATTTCTCATAAATCACTACTGGAAATCTGACTTTTCCCAACGCTTCTATACCAACGGTTCGTAAAAACCATTGGTATAGTTTTCCTTTCCCAAAGGTTTGGCCAAACCGTTGGGAAATCCCACTTTGAGGCCACCTTTCCCAACGGTTTGGCCAAACCATTGGGAAAACCCACATTGTGGCCACCTTTCCCAATGGTTTTCCTACCAACAGTTGTCGAAACCGTTGGTATAGGCCTATACCAACAGTTTTGACAACCGTTGGTATAGATCCTTTGACTTTTTATCATTTCGTCTTACCCAGAAGATTATATAAATCAAAATTTAAAATAATTATGAGAATACATATATATATTTATGTAATTATATTCACAAAATTCATGTTAGGTTAGTGGTCAAGTCTTTGAATAATAAACTAGGGGTCCTAGGATCAAATCCCAGCGAATGTTTTTTTTGAAATACATATACCAATGGTTCCACAACCGTTGGTATAGATTTTCATATTAATTATACCAACGGTTTCCAAAACCATTGGGATAGGTCTATACCAATGGATTTGGGAAAACCGTTGGTATAGAACTATCCCAACAACTTACTTGGAAACGGTTCTCCAAACCGTTGGTATAGGTTAGTTTTGCAGTAGTGAAAGTCTAGGGTGTTACATTCTACCCCCCTTAAAATGAATTTCTCCCTCGAAATTCGTCACTTTGTAATAAACAGATAAGGATACCTCTCCCTCATCATATCCTCAATCTTCCACGTATCATCTTCTAATTGGTTTTTCCTCTATAAATCTTTCACGAAGCGAGTGGTCTTGTTCCGTAGGACTTTTTCACTACGATCAATAATCTCTATCGGCTGTTCTTCATAAGAAAGATCTTTCTCCAGCGGTATAACATCGGTGCTGAGTACATGTGAAGGATCAGGTATGTACTTTCTCAAGAGAGATACATGGAACACATCGGGAACTTGAGATAGATTCAGTGGAATCGCCAATCAGTAAGCTACCTTCCCAACATGATCCAGTATTTCAAAAGGACTGATATATCTAGGGATAAACTTTCCCTTCTTTCCAAATCTCATGACCCTCTTCCAGGGAGATATTCGTAAGAACACTTAATCACCCACTTCAAACTCTAGGTCTTTTCTTTAGTTATCGTCATTACTTTTCTATCGACTCTGAGATGATCTTATGTGTTGTTGAATAGATCTGACCTTTTCTGCCATCTCATCGACAAGATCAGGTCCTGATAGCTTTCTTTACCCAACTTAGTCCCAGAAAGTTGGAGTCCAGTATTTCTTTCCATAGAGAGCTTCATAAGGAGGCATATGAATACTGGAGTGAAAGAAATTAATATTAGAAAATTCCACCAAATGTAGGTGTTGATCCCAACCACCATTGAAATCCATAGAGCAAGATCTCAACATATCTTCTAGAGATTGAATTGTCCTCTCAGACTGACCGTCTGTTTGAGGATGATAAGCAGTGCTGAAACTCAACATTATATCTAGAGTATGGTGAAGACATCGCCAAAACATTAAGGTAATCCTCGGATCCCGATCAGATATAATAGAAAGTGGTACTCCATGAAATCCTACCACCTCCTTCACATATATCCTGGCAAGCTGATCCAGAGAGAAATCCTCTCTAATAGCGATGAAGTGTGCAGACTTTGTAATATGATCAACTATGACTCAGACAACATTATTGCTTTTGGATTTTTTAAAAAGTCTGGTGACAAAGTCCATAGTGATGTTTTCCCATTCCCATTCTAGTATGGGTAATGGTTGTAACATCCCCTTAGACTTATGTCTCTCAGCTTTACCTTGCTGACAAACCAAGCATCGAGAGACATATTCAGCAACATCTTTTTTCATGCCGTCCCACCAGAATTACTCTTTCAGGTCCTTATATATCTTCATACTTCCAGCATGAATAGAGAATGAAGAACTATGAACCTCATCCAGCAACTCCTTCATTAATTCTGGGATGGTAGGAAAACAAACCTGATTCCTGAACATTATTATCCCATTACAATCAAGGTTGAATTCAATAAAATTTATCACTATCTTTTGTAACTCTACATCTTCTTTCTGTTCCCCTTTATTCTTCACATGTATAGATGGTTGAAAATTCATTTGAGAAAGATATTATTCTCCCCTTTCATTATAATTCCAAGATCTATCCTGTGTAAATCCAAAAATATTGGATCTTTTGTGATCCTCATCATGGATAAGCTAGTATGGTCCTCTCGACTTAATGCATCTGCCACCTTGTTTTCTTTCCCATGGTGGTAATGAATTGAGCAGTTGTAATCCTTAATCATATCCATCCATATTCTTTGGCGCATATTCATCTCCTTTTGTGTGAAAATATACTTTAAACTTTTATGATCAGAAAAAATATCACACCTTTCTCCATAAAAATAATGCCCCAAAATAATTATTTCAAAGATTACCATAGATAACTTCAAATCATGATTTGGGTAAATATTCTCATGGATTTTAAATTGTCGTGAGGCATAAGATATCACCATATCATTTTGCATAAGAACACACCCCGACCCCTTCTTGGATGCATCCCTGTAGATCACAAACCATTCTCCACTATAAGGAAGTGTGAGTACATGTGCACTGGATTACCTTCTTTTCAACTCCTTGAAATTCTCTTCACATTCCTCCATCCAAACAAACTTAACTCCTTTCCGAGTCTACTTGGTGAGTGGATTAGATAATCGTGACAAATCATTCACAAAACGTCGATAATATCCAGACAAACCAAGAAAAGTTCAGATCTCAGTTACTGTTGTTGGTCTCCACCATCTTTCGATAACCTCTGTTTTTGCTGGATCCACAGATATCCCCTATTTTGAGATTATGTGACCCAAAAATGCAGCTTTCTGAAGCCCAAATTCACACTTGGTAAATTTTTCATAAAGATTCTCCTTTCTTAGGGTCTTCAATATAATTCTCAAGTGATCTTCATGTTCTTACATTCTCTTTGAATAGACAAGAATATCGTCTATAAAGACTACCACAAACTGATCAAGATAGTCTCTGAAGACTATATTCATCAGATCCATGAATATAGTAGGGGCATTAGTAAGACCAAATGGCATCACTATAAATTCATAGTATCCATACCTTGTTCGGAAAGTCGCCTTTGGTATATCCTCCCTTTTGAACCTTAATTGAAGATAACCTGAACGAAGATCAATCGTGGAGAAGTATTGAGCTCCGTCCAGTTGGTCAAATAAGTCATCAATGCACGGGAGATTATATTTGTTCTTGATAGTGATATTGTTATGTTCTCGGTAATCAATGAAAAGTCTACTTGATCCATCTTTCTTCTTAATAAATAGAACAGGTGCTCCCCAAGGTGAAGCACTAGGGCGTATGAATCCCTTATCAAGATTCTCTTTGAGTTGCTTCTTCAATTCCTGCAACTCAATTGGGGCCATTCTATAAGGTTTCTTTGAAATAGGTAAACCACCTGGTACGAGTTCTATTGAAAACTCGACTTCACGAATTGGTGGAAGACCCGACAATTCCTCTAGAAAGACATCATCAAACTCTCGTACAATGCGCATATTCTTAATCATGAGTTTTTCACCAACCATTTGAGATAAATAACCTTCATTTAGTGGAATCAAGACCTATAAGTTGGAATAAATTTCCACTGGAAGGTTATGTGCATCCTTGCATTGATAGAAGATCATAGATAGATCTGGAATATGAAATGTGACTTCCCTTCTTTGGAAATTGATATGAGATACATATAGAGAAATCCAATCCATGCCAAGAATCACATCAAATTCCATTATAGGAAGGATCACAAGATTTTCAGGAAGCACTTTCCCACAAACTTCAATCGGAGAATAATTATAAACTTTTGATGCGACTGTTGTTGAATTAGGATTTGTCACATCTAAATCAACATCTAATTGTTTAGGTAGTACGGTGATACCCTTAGAAAATTATTTAGAAATAAAAAATTTGGCAGATCCAGAATCAAATAAAAAAATTTCTACTTTAGAGTGGATGGTATTTGTACCTTTCACCACTTCGTTATCAAACTCCACATCGCTGATAGAAATTGCATGTGACTTTCCTTTGCCTTTAGACATAAGAGTTTGTTGACGTCGATCATCATCAACAACCCTTGGATTAGGCCAATGATTGGAATAATTCCCCATTTCCTTTCACATGTAACATTGAAGTGTAAGAGGCACACTCTATGTAGCCTTTTCTTTGTTCTCATCACTAGGAATCTTCTTCCCATCATTACGGCATTCAAATGCCCGATGACCTTCCTTTTCACATTTGAAACATTTACTTGTCCCTTTAAGAAAACTCCCTCCAGATTTCATTCCACACTTTGAGCCTAAGGGAAGACTCATCTTCTTTTCAATGTGTTCTTTATATTTTCCTTTGAATTCCATTTTCCTCTTCTTATCAAATCCATATGACTGATGGGTTACTCCAGTCTACATCTCAACCTTGAGAGCACATCGAACAATTTCCCCGTTGCTATTAAAGTCCCTTATGGATAACTCCCTTCAAAGACTTGGTTTTACGCCACTAAAGTATTGATTGATCTTACTCTCAGGATGTAAAATAATACCAGAACCGTACCTTGCAAGTCTTGTAAAATTTTCTTCGTAGGTACCAACAGATTCATCATCCTTTGGCTTTAGTTCAAGAAAATCCTTCTCCATCTTTGTTCGAAGAATACGAGGGAATTACTTATTGAAAAATAGGGTCTTGAACTCTTCCCATTCCATGGACTCAATTTCATCTCTTTGCTTCGTATTCTTGATAATATTCCACCATTGATCAGCATATCATTCCAAATGATACACGGCTAAGATTACATTATCATGTTCAAATCATTAAAGAACTGAAAATATATTTTCAGTGGTACTGATCCATTTTTCAGCCACTAATGGATTAGAAGACCCGCTAAATGATGGTGGACGCTGCCTCATGAAGGATTTAATAGAATGTTGCTCATTCCTTTGCTAGTTTGGAAGTCCTTCATGATTCATATCTTGAGAAAGTTGTGTGAGCATGGCTACAATATTTTTAATTCCATCTCCAATAACATTTGGTTGCTAAGGGGGAAAATCATTGCATTTCCCGTCGTATTCTGTATTAACACGGTTCTGTCGGGTTCCAGCCATTGAGTAAAACCAGGAAGAATAGTGTGAGCAACACTAATTATAATTGGAAAAACACATGATCAAGAATAAAATTTCACACTTAAGGTCTTATCATAGGTTGTTAATGTCCATTTTCAAAATACTAATATCGTGTTCTATGCTTAGACTTATCCTTAGGGTTCTTACTAAGACATTCACATCCCAGATTCCAAAGGATGACTATACCTTTCCTCTGATACCAACTATAACGACCCATACATTACATACATTTTTAGTACTTCAAAATTGAAGTACACTTATTACAACATATAAGAAAACCATGAAAGGACCGTATAGGTATAGTGTTTTTAGAAACTGGGAAACATAAACAACTGGTTCATAAAGCATCTACACTGTCTCCCATTTATTTCATCATATCTATAGTCCCTTTTGGAATATCTTATCTAATAGCCTTCTTCCTGACCTGGGGAAAGAAAAAATACAAAAGGGTTAGCTCAAATGCACATTAAGGGAAAACAACAAAAATATCAATCACAATATATTCATAAAAACATAACATTTCGGAAATCTTAACCAGCAAAGGAGATCATAATTTCATAACATGGGATAAATCATAGTAGTGAAATGTAATCCCAGTATTCATAAAATAAAACATGAAACTTTGTGGAATTCAAACATAATCATAGAGAATCATTTATTAGTAGTCAAGACTCATAGCCCAGACTATATTAGCGGACAAAGTCCATTTCTGAACCGAGTTCACTCCTCATTCCAGTCCTGTTTCACTGAACCGGTTAAACTTGTCTTTCCAGCC
Source organism: Viscum album (assembly GCA_963277665.1). NCBI lineage: Eukaryota > Viridiplantae > Streptophyta > Magnoliopsida > Santalales > Viscaceae > Viscum > Viscum album. The sequence continues at coordinate 1,649,047,265 of OY728145.1, forward strand.
ATGTCTATCTCATGAGATATAAATATTTACCCATTGTATTTGTGGGAGATATAGGTCCCACCCATCTCATAATGATACCATTCTTATGTGTGCCACAAAATCAAAAATCATACATCATAGCTTTACCCATGTAATGAAAATGGGATTCTTAAACATTGTGACATCATAAAACAATTCATATAAGATAAAATAATTCATAAAAATAATTCCATCACAACATAATAATATCAGTTTAATAATAGGGATAGAAAAAGAACCCTATATTATCTTAGATGGAAAATAATTTTGATAAAACATTTGAACTCCATTCTTGAGGAAAATATCCTTTCTACTTCAAAACCATTTTCCTTTCTTATCATGTCATATAATTTTGAACTAAAATATGTTGATTAAAAATAAACTTGAAAATACCAAAATAAATGTAATTTGAGACTTTTTATGAATTCAAATAATTTTATATGTTAATATGACATGTTAGTATTGATTAATTAACTTTATTAGAACTAATAAGTTTGTTATGAGTTTCACAAAAATCAATTACAAAATAGTGTCAAAATTGACATAAAATAGTTTTTAAAACAAATTTTATATTATTAATTGTTATTTTATTCCTAAAAATATAAGGTTCGGCCAAATTACTTATATAAGGTTATATATATTAATAATAAACAACTTGGGGTTCGTTTGGATTTTTATAGTATGTTTATTAACCTTATAGTGTAAGAAAACAAGAAGACACAGTAAAAGTTAAATTATCTAACATAAAGTTAAATCTAAATGATATGGTTAAAATAGATACCTAAACTTGTCTAAATTCTATTGTATGAGAGGCTTTCCACCCATCGCCACCTTATATTCAAAATAAATCAATTTTGAGCTATTAAAAACTGAATATGTCTTTATAATAAAATAATATTTTTATTTTTTCTAAAGGTGCCCCTCTCCTCCCTTATAAAAGGGAACCTCCTCCCTCTCTTCCTCAAACCACATTGAGCCTTCAACTTCGGCCAAACCCTAACAAATTCTCTTCTCCACTTCCCTAGAAACATCTTAGAGGTCCCGGTCTTCTTAAATGACCAATTTTAGTGCCCTAAGAGGATTTCTCAAAGAGGCACTTCAAAGAAGATGTAATGTCTGTTACCGATTCTTTCAACTTTATTTCTTCTCCCACATCTTCTTCTTTAGTTGTTTCATTATTAAGTAATAACATCGGTATCACTCATATACTGATATTTTTTTATAAGTATGAAACAACCCTATTTCACCATCTATCCATCCTACGTAAAATAAAATCACCGCGCGTGCGTACGTACGGAATACCGTCTCCACGTCGTGGTGTAATCAATTTTCCACCACCACCTTACTTGGATGGGTATAATGGTGTAAATAATAACTATATATGATTATTGTAAAGTGATGTTGATTTTTAAATAGTATACATACACTTCAATACTATTCCATGATCATGGGAACGATATCATCTCTTGCGCGTACGTACGGAATACCATCTCCACAATGTGATGTGACTCGTTCTACATGATTTTCATTGCATAGTGATTACATAAATGAATTGAGTGAATAAATTTTATATGTATTACACTAAAAAATTCTGTAAATGAGGTATCTATAACCTAAAAAAAGAATAAGAATTTATTTGACAAAACACACATAAGAACAAAAAGCAATAAACACGCGAATAACAAGTAACAATGAAATATTACTAATAATAAGCTAAGAATATGACCATATATGATATCATAAAAATAATTATGATTCTGGAATAAGAAAATAATATTATTTAAATCATTATACAGGCTATTCAGACACTTACGAAGCAAATCAGACCTTAGGTAAGGGAAAATCATATAATCTCATTTTTATCTGAGATTGTTTATACTTCAGAATTTACAGGGGAATATTTATCATCAACATCCATGTTTCCTCAATATGTAATATTATTTCCATCCAACTACAATTTTTTAAATCCAATTTTACCCTTCGGTGAGTTTTTAGTAAAAGATATGAAATGAATATTTTGTTGTTTTTTGTACGAGGTACTTTTTGACTTTTCCGGCCAAAGTACGAGAAGAATGTTTTTCTTAACATATATGGCATGAATGGATTTTTAGAACATTATTTCCATGTAGATTACTTTAGAAGTTTTCAAGTTTATTTTTAATGAGCTTATTTTAGTTCAAAATTATATGACATGATAAGAATGAAAAATGTTTTTGAAGTAGAAAGGATATTTTCCTCAAGAATGGAGTTCAAATTTTTTATCAAAATTATTTTCCATCTAAGATAATATAGGGTTCTTTTTCTATCCCTATTATTAATCTAATATTATTATGTTGTGATGGAATTATTTTTATGAATTCTTTTATCTTATATGAATTGTTTTATGATGTCACAATGTTTAAGAATCCCATTTTCATTACATGGGTAAAGCTATGATGTATGATTTTTGATTTTGTGGCACACATAAGAATGGTATCATTATGAGATGGTTGGGACCTATATCTCCCACCAATAGAATGGGTAAATATTTATATCTCATGAGATAGACATGGCTGGAAAGACAGGTTTAACCGGTTCAGTGAAACAGGACTGGAATGAGGAGTTAACTCGGTTCAGAAATGGACTTTGTCCGCTAAGATAGTCTTGGATATGAGTCTTAACTACTAAGAAATGATTCTCTATGATTATGTTTGAATTCCACAAAGTTTCATGTTTTATTTTATGAATATTGGGATTACATTTCACTACTATGATTTATCCCATGTTATGAAATTATGATCTCTTTTGCAGGTTAAGATTTCCAAAATGTTATGTTTTTATGAATATAATGTGATTGATATTTCTTTTGTTTTCCATTACTGAGCATTTGAGCTAACCCTTTTGTATGTTTTCTTTCCCCAGGTCAGGAAGAAGGCTATTAGATAAGATATTCCAAAAGGGACTATAGATATGATGAAATAAATGGGAGAAAGTGTAGATGTTTTATGAACCAGTTGTTTATGTTTCCCAGTTTCTAAAAACACTATACCTATACGGTCCTTTCATGGTTTTGTTATATGTTGTAATAAGTGTACTTCAATTTTGAAGTACTAATAATTTATGTAATGTATGGTTCGTTATAGTTGGTATCAGAGGAAAGGTTGAGTCATCCTTTGGAAACTGGGATGTGAAAGTCTTAGTAAGAAATCTAAGGATAAGTCTAAGCATAGAACACGATATTAGTATTTTAAAAATGGACATGAACAACCTATGATAAGACCTTAAGTGTGAAATTTTATTCTTGATCATGTGTTTTTCCAAATATAATTAGTGTTGCTCACACTATTCTTCTTGGTTTTACTCAATGGCTGGAACCCGACAGAACCGTGTTAATACAGAATACGACGGGAAATGCAATGATTGTCCCCCTGAGCAACCAAATGTTATGGGAGATGGAATTAAAAATATTGTAGCCATGCTCACACAACTTTCTCAAGATATGAATCATGGAGGACTTCCAAACAAGCAAATAAATGGGCAACATTCTATTAAATCCTTCATGAGGCAGCGTCCACCTTCATTCAGCGGGTCTTCTAATACATTAGTGGCTGAAAAATGGATCAGTACCACTGAAAATATATTTTCAGTTCTTTAATGATCTGAACATGATAAAGTAATCTTATCCGTGTATCATTTGGAATGATATGCTGATCAATGATGGAATATTATCAAGAATACGAAGCAAAGAGATGAAATTGAGTCCATAGAATGGGAAGAGTTCAAGACCTTATTTTTCAATAAGTAATTCCCTTGTATTCATCGAACAAAGATGGAGAAGGATTTTCTTGAACTAAAGCCAAAGGATGATGAATCTGTTGGTACCTACGAAGAAAATTTTACAAGACTTGCAAGGTACGGTTCTGGTAATATTTTCCATCCTGAGAGTAAGATCAATAAATACTTTAGTGGCGTAAAACCAAGTCTTTGAAGGGCGTTATCCATAAGGGACTTCAATAGCTACGAGGAAATCGTTCGATGTGCTCTCAATGTTGAGATGTATATTGGAGTAACCCATCTGTCATATGGGTTTGATAAGAAGAGGAAAATGGAATTCAAAGGAAAATCTTAAGAGCACATTGAAAAGAAGATGAGTCTTCCCTTATGCTCAAAGTGTGGAAAGAAATCTGGAGGGAGTTGTCTTAAAGGGACAAGTAAATGTTTTAAATGTGAAAAGGAAGGTCATCGGGCATTTGAATGCCGTAATGATGGGATGAAGATTCATAGTGATGCGAACAAAGAAAAGGCTACATAGAGTGCGCCTCTTACACTTCAATGTTACATGTGAAAGGAAATGGGGAATTATTCCAATCATTGGTCTAATACAAGGGTTGTTGATGATGATCGACGTCAACAAACTCTTAAGTCTAAAGACAAAGGAAAGTCTCTTTTTAAATAGTAACCTAGTGTTTTCACTATTCATTGAAAATTGAATGTTTTCAGAAAAATACCAAAATTTCACCCTAGGCTAATTTCGATATTCCGAATCCAAAAATGAAGTCCATTTTGAAAGAATAAATTTAAAAAAATTCAAAAATTTGTTATTACTATTCATAACGGCTAGTTTTAATAATATTTTAATAGCATATCGTTGTTTAATGAAACTCGGTATTGTGTACGACACAAGCTATAAAGGAAGGTCGTGATTGTGTGTAAAGAAAGCCAAGCTAGTGTTGTGTGTAGTGAAAGATCCCATTGATGATTTATATAACATAAAAATAAAATATTTCTTATAAAATTCTCTGGTGTTATAGGTGTTCTAGGGTCTCATTCCTTTTGCTAGTACTTATAGGGCATCTCCAACTTTTAGTGCTCCTAGATTACTATACACTCACCATTGGCATGCATTGTAGCATTTGGGTTCTCTTGAAGGTTTGAGTTTGCTTAACTGAAAGGGTGTTTTATTTTTATTTAAGTTGTTTTCTTTATATGTGTATTCTTTATAGAAAATGTTTCATTAAAGTTGTTTAAGCTCTGGTGTCCTTTCATTAATTTATCATGTAAATGTATTTGTCATTTAATGTTTATAAATGGATCCTTTTTATTGGGTGACGTCCAACTGGGATTTTGGATAGAACCCTAAATACACCTTTGGGTGTATGTAGACATTGTTTCGTGCATATTACAGGTTGTGACATCATGCTCACTGATGGTGGTTCTTTTCGTTGATGGTCTTCTTGTGCATTTTGGTGTTGTGGTGGGTGGATGTTGTGCCTCTATTGTTGCATGGAGGTTTGAGTGTGGGTATTTGTTTCTTTTGTTGTCGTTTATATTGTAAGTTGGTTAATGTTTTAATCGTCTGAATTTGTTTTTAGTTTAAGGCCCTATATGGTTGACTATATTAAGTTTTAGTTTCTTTATCTTATCAGTTTTTTTTATGTTTACTATTTCGGGTTAATAATTCCCATGTGTTAGTTTTGATACTCGGGCACTTGTTCCAGCCCATTGGGATCGGGAACGCCCTTCGGGCCATATTGCGGACCGGGTTGGGTGCTGGATCGGATGGCGACCTGGCCTGGTTCGTGACAAACCACTTAGGTTATCCATTATTTCAACATACGAATAGATAATTCATCCTTGAATAACATTCCAACAAATAAAAAGTCAGAGAAAAATAGACTACAAAATGTTTTTCAAAGTAATCATATCATTAATTTAATTAAACATATCATCATCCAAAGATCCAACATAACTCTTCCATTCATAGACATATTAATCATCAAACATTACTCATGATCAGTTATCAATAGTTTTCCATATTATTATTTTACAAATATTTCCTATAAACAAAATCATTCATAATGTACAATGATTTCAATAATTTCAAAACACGAGCTCATAAATAATCCATGCCTTTCATAGGTCATTTTCATTTGTCTTGTGTTCAATTGGAATGGCATTAAGAATTGGTAAACATATATTTGTATGATCCTGCTGATTCGATTCTTGAACCTTCTTCATAGGACATCTGTTGGTATAATGATCATGCACACCCCATTTAAAACATTCTACAGATCCTTTGTAAAGAGCTTCATTCCCATTCCTAGAGTCAATTGGATGCTTCCATTTTTCATGGAAGGTTATTGATTTATAACCTTTATTACCACATCAGAAACATCTTCTTGTCCCATTGAAGCAATTTCCTATGTGTTTCATTACATATATGTGAATCATAGGTTTTTTAATATACTTAACTTTATGATTATTACCTGAACGTCCAATGGGATTCCCATCTCACATATACGATGACATAGAAAAATCACCATGGTTAAAGTGTCCAACAATGAATCTAGATATCTGGTTAAGAATAACCACACTAGTTATCATTGCAGCTCCCATTTCATTCAGTAAATAATTCAGAAAACCACCATAATTTCCTTCATATCCATTGTTACTTTGGTGCTGGCAAGATCCAGCCATTTACTAAAAACAAAAATGGTCAGTGTGAGTGCATCAGTAAAATAATCATATAAAATATTATAAGGATGGTAAACCACTGATATATAATTTTTCATGTTATCTTAAACTCATTAGATTTATCGAAAATAACTATGACACATTATAATATGATAACCAATATTTTTATGTCACTAATGCTTAAATAACAACCTATCCTCAAAAGTTATATAAACTGAACATTGACACCAACTGTACGTACCTGACCTTAAAAATTACATAATATTTAATTATGTTAATAATTAAGATTGATGATCATTTTAGGATTCGAGCATTAGATAGTTTTTTCATAACCTATACTTAAACATAAATATTACATGTAGTCACTTCTACTCTGTATCCATTTTCTTCATAAAATAAATAGTCTTTAAAAATGAAACATGTTTACTTCCATGTTTGAAATAGCATGACTTTTCTATGATACAATCCTTGACACTATTCCATTTTATGTATTCGGAAAAACATCTCAATAACTACGGATGACCATAAAACTCTTATTAAAGGATAATTAAAGAAAGAAAACAATTTGTTTTCAAATCAACATGTAAATCATGGATCCTTTAACATAAAGTAATAATTTTCACCTCAAATACGTAGCAAAAACACATCACAGAATATAATCTCATTACTTACCCATTTTGGTAACCAAAATATTACCATAAACCCAATGAAAGCAGAATATGTCATATAAAGGTAACTTGGGACAAAAACATACATAAGTGGAATAACCATACGATCCAGTTCCACACATACCACTAAATGTAATAGCTATAGAGACAACTTCCATACCCAATTAATTGGATGTTATTATGTAACAACCTATACTGGGCTTATCATAAAACCACCAGTCATTTGGTTTATCACATAACCACACATCATTGGTTTATCACATAAACACTGGTAAAATTTCCATGTACCATTATATAATAATACAACATATACTATTGAAAATATAAATATTTCACTAATAAAATATCATTTGAAATTAGAAGAAATAATTTCAAGATATTGAAATAAAAAATCCATTTCCAAAACATATTTCAATACAAAAACACCCACAAGGGAATATGGGATTTCTTTTCCTTTTAAAAACAAAAATTCATATAGAGGAAGCTGTAAAATATTATGATGGAAGAGAGGTCATTGTCATTGCAAACGTTAGAAAAATTTCTTTGGAAATTTAATAAAAAATTTTCGTTGATAAAATTTTCCCTTTGAATGAAAGTAGTGGTAAAAGGGGATTATTATAGATCATGTAAAAGAAAGAGGTTTATATTATCAAAATATGCCTCAGTGAATGGAGATTGAGTGGAAGTCCCTTACCTTGAGTCTGAATCGTCACTTATATTCCTTGTTCGTCCTAAATAATAAACATAATTTATTTTCTACATGATAGGAAATTTTTTTCAATTTTATTTTTCCTTTTATACAACCTAACACCCTTCTATGAAATTCATTAAATTATTTATGTTCATATTGTTCGTTTTGTCGATGCTCAGTACTTGAGTAAAAAATGAACTTTTAATAATTAAAAATTGTTCATCAGGTGAAAGGTTTATTATCTACAAAATGATATTAATGATTTAGATATCATATATATCTAGTATATATATATTTAGAATATTCCATATCATTTGGATATAAGAAATTAAATTCATCATTCATGGAAATGGTAAGTTGTATGTACGAATGAAGCTACTTTCATTTCTTTTTAATATTTAATGAAATGAAAATTAAATGATACATATGTATATTATAATTATAGTATAATATATATGTAATATATGTTACTATAGTTCATTAATTCCATCCTTTATATATTCCATGTATAGAATTATTGAGTCATACCACTTTGAGGGGGCAGTAGTCTGCACTTACTTATATGAAATTATTGTATTTATACTACATGAAAAGCATGAAGGTATGTTGTAAATGATTATTAACAGATAAAATAGATAGAATAAGTATACTATATATCATATATCATTATAGTTCCATCATAATTTCCACCATGAAGGTGATAAGAGAATATTGAACAATCATCATTTGATGTGGCAGTAGGTCGATGCCCATAGAAACAGTATGTTCAGTGCCCATTAGATGGAGGTGTAGGTAAGTTAAGTTCAGATAATTCTCATAGAAACAACATAGTAAATTTATGATACTGGTTTTATATAGTAAAAAATGAATACGTATAGAATACAGAGTCAAAAAAGGGAAAATAATGGAATGGAACTTGAGAGAAGAAATTATCTCAAATCGGGTATATTTTTTTAATTTGAGCCAAAAATATTTCTTGAATTTCCATTTTCTAAAAGGAAGGATTCTAGGAGGAAGAGATGAATGTTGGTATCTTATTGGAGAAGAGTTTCGATGAGCCAAGGGGCCTGAGTGTTGTGAGTAATGGGTTAGAGGTGGTGTCCTTTTATAGGGGGCACTTTAGGAATGTTTTGAAATATTAATTTATTAATAAATGATTTCAGAATTATAATAACAAAAACATTAATATATTTCTATGATAATAGGAGGATGGGTGTAAATCCACTATAAAAAAGGGGTTTAAATATGTTTAGTTCATAAAATTGACCATATCTTTTAGCATTAACCATTAGTTAAATAAATTATCTTTTACCATGTCTTATTTATCATCATAATATATTCTCAATATAGTAAATATAAAATTCCAAGAGGAATAAAATGATTTCATAATGAAAATTCTAACATCATATATTTCATTTGGCTGAATACTAGATTTTTAAGACTATTATAACATTTAATAAAATATTAATTTATTGAATAACTAATTTATATCATTTTTTATTCTATACATATCAAGAATTTTTAAAAATCCATAACAACTTGATGGATTTTAAAATACTTCATCAATAAAACGATAACCTATTATACTAAACCAAAAAAATCATTATGGTATCAAAAGTTTAAAAATAAATTTATTTTAATATTTATAATCTCATTTATTAAAATATTTCACTAATAAGGTAATCACAACATCACCATTGTTTCATTAATAATTATTTTTATTTGATTTTTAAATAATTTAAAAAAAATATCATGATGTATTGAGTATTTCTAGATTTCCATTTATTATATATAGTAAAATATATCACTTATATAACCCGAAATAATTTTATTTTGTAAAAGATACATGTTTATGTTATATTTTCCTTAACTTTAAATTAAAAGTGATTAAATTTTATCTCCACACACAAGAGGATCCATGGGGTCCTCAATCTACCCAAGGATTCCCATTGTCAGACATATCCCATCCAATAAATTTAGGAAATTTGTTATTGAAATTTAATGTTACTATAATATTATTTTTTACCCTTATTTACTAGATTTACACTTTACAATGGTAAATGAAATATTTACTGAAGTTACTATTCATATTGTATAAAAATAAAAGGTATCTACGTACACAATTTGGACCTCATTATTCCAAATATGGAATCTATTTTTTCAAATTAAAAACACAGAATTCTTATGAATTAATTTCAAATTAATTCCCATTGTCAAAACCAAAAACAGGGTTTTTATGAAGTAAAAACTACAAAAGATTGACAATTGTTTAAGTCCAATTTAAAAGTGAAATTGATTCAAATGACAAATTTTATATTAAATTACAAAAATATAAGCTAATTACAAATTAAATTAATTAAAAGGACATTATAATAATATGAATAAAGTAGATGAAAATACATTTTTGGTTTAGAATGAAGTATTTTTAAGTATTAATTAAAAATGAACTTTATCAGAGAAATACTAAAAATTTACCCAAAGTAAATTTTGATGCCCCTATTATAAGGAAAATGTTTATTTTCTCAATTTGAACGTATAAATGTAAAAATAACTATATATAAAAAGGGATCTCCAATAAAAAGTGGTAAATCAACATTTATAAGAATATTAGAGTATTTCATGCATAAAATCGGATTCATTCTTATTTTAAGCATCTAATATATATGGGATAAATGTAAATAAATTTAACAAACATCTGTAATACTAATGTAGTTAGTTATATTCATTCTTATAAATACAATGGCTATGTTTTATCTACCATTTAAAAAAATATGATTATTATATTATTTTTCGGTATAACTCAATGTTGTGTGCAACATAAGATTATTGAGAAACCTGTTGTGTCATGTTGAGTTTGATATCGAACCATGTTTCCCCATTAACATAAAATTAATATCTTATTCACAAATATTAATAGATATGAAAAAAAATTACTCTATAAATTCCTAGATCGTTACATCATTCCCCCTTTTGGAAATTTTGGCCTCACAATTTCAAAATTGGGCTTGGAAGCATCATTTAAAGTCCCACATCAGAAAAAGAGTCAATAAAACTATCACTTTAAAATAATGAAAGCAAAGTAAAATGGTCACCCAAAACTACCAAAAATAGGATTCAATGTAGGAAAACATAGATATGGAAGAGAAACTAACCATCATGTTCTGATGTAGAGTGATAGAAAACATTTTTAAGATAAAGTTGGCCACTATAAAATCACAAAATTTTGATGGCTTAAATGGTCTTTGATTACCTATAAGGAATAAAAAATGGAAAAAGTTTTTGTTTATAGTTCCTTTTCATAAAATTGAGGAATTTAATTTTGATCTTTACTAATAACATAAGGATACAGACTTACTTGTTTTGTATACTTTCATCCTTCACTAAATTTCTACAAAACACTCATATTTTCTCCAAAAGATGAGTATTCAAGATGACTTAGTCTCTTCAAAAGCACTAGAATCAGCTTCTAGAGAATCACTTAATCCAAAAAATATGACCTATATATTAACAAAAACCAAAATGGTTAGTAAGATACCATATAGTCCCCAAAATGGATAATCCATTATAAAAATAGATAATACACATAATCTCCAAAATTAAACCAATAGTACCCAAAGTTCAATAAATACCATTCAATAAAACATTTTCCTTAAATTTTTTCAATATAATCCAAACAAATCTTGAAACCAAAAACTCAGAATAGTTTAATCACAAAGTATTCCATAGTAAATATTAACACTTGTCTCCGAATAACATCGACAACTCTTCATTTCTCATACTATAGTGCAAGTAAACTAATCCCATATTATCTATGATAGAATAATCATTTACAAAAATATAAAAAATCTCTAAATTTCTACAATAAAAACAATGATTCTTCCAAAATAAAATTTCAACCATTAAACCAAAAATTTAATCCCATAGTATTCTATTTTCTATAGGAATACAGTGTTCCCCAAAATAGAGAACATGATCTAAAATTACCTTTATAACATTATCACAAAATTGTTTTTATATACTAAGGATATCCATTTGATAAAACATATGTTCCCAAAATCAACTTATTCTTGATCCTTAAAATAATTTAACTGAAAATAATTAGTCACACTAACCATATACTTCATGTAGTCCCGTGGTAGGCGATAAAACAATGTCGCACATTAGTTGTGGGTTTGATTCCCACAACTTTGTCCGAAGAAAATTGTTGTCATATAGTCCATGTGTTGTCCATTTTCAAAAACCTTATAATTCCTATAACATTAAAAAAAAAGAGATAAAATCCTTAAAAATATCCAAAACATGTTCTACCCTCAAGGGATATTTTATCCCACCCATCCCAAAAAGTAATAACCCAAAATTTACTCAAAAACAAAACATCTTTAGAACCACTATGGTTGTCCATTATTTCCACACAGGAAAAGATAATTTTTCCTTGAATAACATTCTAATATATCATAATCCAAGGATAAATGTAATAGAAAGATTTTTCCATTGTAATCCTATCATTAATACATTTAATTATATCATCATCCATAGATTCATCATAACTCTTCCATTCCTAAACATCTTTATCATCGCACATTATTCATGATCCTTTATCCATGTTTTTTCATATTATTCTTTTATATTTTTTTCCTACAAACAAAATCATTCATACTGTATTAAGATTTCAATAATTTCAAAACATGAGCTATGAAATAATCCATACCGTTCATAGGTTATATTCAGTTTCCTTGTCATCAATTGGAATTGCATTAGGAATTGGTAAACAAATATTTGTATGAACTAGTTGATCGAATTAATGAACCATCCTCGAAAAACATCTATTTGTATAATGATCATGTGCACCACAATTAAAACATTCAATTGATCCTTCAGAAGGATCTTATTTCCCTTTCATGGAGTCAACTAGACGCTTCCTTTTTATATGGATGGTTATTACATTATAACCTTGATTACCACGTCTGAAACATCTTCATGTCCCATTAAAGCATTTACCTAAGTGTTTCCTTCCACATCCTTGACACATTGGATTTTGAATATACATATCTTTATGATTAATTCTTGATCTTCCATTGGGATTCATTTCCCGCATATATGATGACACTTGACAACCACCAAGGATAAAGTGGTCAATCATGACTCCGGATAGTTGGTTAATAATAACCACAAGAGGTATCATTGCAGCTCCCATTTCATTTGGATAATCATTATTAAAAACACCTCATTATCCTTTATATCCATAGATACTTTGTTTCCTGTATGATCCGGCCATTTACTAAATGCAAAAAGTTTCGTGTGAGTACATAAGTAAAATCATCACATACTAACTTATGAGGAGGGTAAACAACTAGATATATGTATTCATGTTATCTTAAACTCATTCAGTTTATCTAAAATAATTGTGACTGTTTCTAATATGGTACAAATTATGTTTATGCCACTTATTCTTGAATAACACGGTAACCTCTAAAGGTATCTAAACTGGCCTTTGAAACCATCATTAAGGACCTGGAAATAAACATTACATAATATAAAATTATGTTACTAAATCACAATGAGGATAATTTCAGGTTTATATCTTTATAGAATTAGGTCATAACTTATACATAAAAATATAATATTACATGTATACAATTCTACTAAATATCCATTTTTTACATTTTATAAAAACTCTTAAAAATGAAACATTCTTATATCCATGTTTTAAACAGTCTGAATTTTCCATGATCACATCCTTTACCCAATTCCACTTTATGTCATGTGAAAAACATTTCTATAACTTGGGGTGATCAAAAAAATCCCACTAAGGGATACATAGAGAATGAAAAGTGGTAGTTTTCAAAACAACATGTGAACCAATAATACTTTATCGTAAATGAATATTTTCCTCCTTAATAAAGTAGAAAAAACAATTCACTGAATATAATCTCATTGATGAACAATTTCTGTAACAAAAATATTACCATCATTGAAAGAATAATATACCCATATAGGAATCCTCAGACATAAACATACAGAAATAGAATAATCATTCAGTTGACTTCCACACATATCACTAAATGGAATTTCCATATAGTTTACTTCCAAACCCAATGTATTGGATGATATAATGTTACCACCCATCCTTGGTTTTTCACAAAACCCACAGTCATTTTATATATCATGTAGCCACCCATTATTGGTTTGTCAGGTAACCACTTGTCAAATGTCCAAGTACGATTATATAATCATAAAACATAAAATAATTTAAATATAAATATTTCACTAAAAACATTTAATTTTCAATCAGAAGAAATTATTTCAAGATATTGAAATAATAATTCCATTTCAAAAACGATTTTAAATTTGAAAAAAATGAAAAATAGAAAAAGGGATTTGGTTTCTTTTAAAAACATTAAATCTTATGGAGGCTTCTAAGTAACGATTATGGCGGCATATAGGTCATTGTCTCCGCATACATTAAAAATACTTCTTTTGATTTTTAGTAAAATTAGTTTTATATAAAATTTTCCATTTACATGAAATGAATGTTTTATGGGGTTGATTATACACCATATTAAAGAAGGAGGTGTATATTATCAGAATATAACCCAATGAAAGTACATGGAGATGAAGTCCCTTAACATGAGTCTAAATTGTCATGTATATTTCTCGTTATTACTGAATAATATAATTCAGTTAATTTATACTTTCATCAGAACCTTTTTTATGTTTATTATTCCTTTTATATCACTTACTATTTTTCTATAACTACTATATAATAATTTAAGTTCATATCAGTCATTTTTTCGATGCTCAGTACTTGAGTAAAAAATGATCATTTTATAATTACAAATCGTTGACATGTTCAAAAGTACATTATCTCTAGAATGATATTCATGTTTTAGATATCATATATATCATATATATTCTGTATATATATGTTTTTAATAGTCTATAATATTTGGATATATGAAATGAGATGCATCGTTCATGGAGACGTTAAGCTATACGTACACCTGAACACTACATTAATTTTTTTTCATATTTGAAGGAATGAAAACTAATTGATACATATGTATATTATAACTATAGCATAATATATATTTTATATGTTTAACATAAGTTCATTAATTCTATACTTTATACATTAAGTGTATTGTATGAACAAGTCATATCACTTTTAGGTGGCAGTAGTCCACACTTCTTAAAATGAAATTATCAAATTTATACAACATGAAAAGCTTAATGGTATGTTTTAAATGAGAATCAAAGAAGTATAAAGATAAATAAATATCATATATATAATATATAATTATATTTACATCATAATTTCAACCATGATAGGTGGTATAAGAATATTGAACAATCATCATTTCGTGAGACAATAGTTTAGGGTCCCCAGAAACAATATGTTCTATACCCATTAGATATAGGTGTGTGAAAGTTTAGTTCAAATAATTACCATAAAAAAACCTATTATATAGATTATATTGGTTTTTTATGTAATAATTTAATATAAAGTGATTATGGTGTTGAGAAGGAAAAATAGTGGAAAGGAACTTGAGAGAAGACATTACCAAAAATTAGGTTAATTTTTTTTGATTTGAGCCAAAGGGATTTCATGAACTAATTTCTTCCTAGGAGAAGGCTTCTAAGTGGAAGATAAGAATTTTGGTAGCTTATTTGTTCCGTTTTTGGATGATCCAAGGGACCTTAGAGGTGTAATTAACGGGTTAGAGGTTGTGTCCATTTATATGAGGGAGGAAGATCACTGTACGATTGTTTTGAAATATTATTTTTATATTAATTTATATTCAATTTATAATTACATTAAAGAGATATATTTCGATGATCATATAATGATGTGTTGAAATCCTATCAGGAAGTCGGTTTTACACATGTTTAGGTCATAAAATTAACCTTATCTTTTAGCTTTATCCCTTAGTTCAATACGTTTACTATTACCCTGTCTTCTTGTGTTTTCATAACATATGTTTACTATATTTACAAAAAAAATGAAAGAGACACAAAATGGATTAGTAATGACAATTATAACATCTTATATGTCAGTTGGCTTAATCCAATACATTTTACCAATATTATATCATTTAATAAAATATTTAATGAATTAAAAACATATTTTTGTCAATTTTTATACTATTCATATCATGTCTTTATAAAAATCCAAAAAAATAGATTAATTAAAAAATTCATTAATTATATGATAACCAGTTATAAGAATCCATAAAATTCTTGGATGGTATAAAATGATTAAAATAAATTTATTTTAATGTTTATAATCTCATTTATTAAAATCATTCATTACTACGGTAGTCAGTACGTCACCATTGTGTCATAAATAAATATATTTCTCTATAAATTAAAATTATAAATAAAATACCATGATAAATTAAAATTTTTTATATATGTAATGAATATTTATTGTTGAAGATATCACTTATATAACCCCATATAATTTTGTTTTTGTGAAAATTCATGTTTAGATTATATTTTTATTAACATAAAATTAAAAGTAATTAAATGTCATTTTCACAAAAAAAAAGAGGCTCTATGGGGTCCCCAAATCAACCCAAGGATGACCATGGTTGTACATATCTCATACAATAGGTTTAGTACATGGGTAAGTGTAATTTAATGTCATTATATTATTATTTTTATGCTTATTCACTTGATTTACTCTTTAACAGTGTTAAATAAAATATTTAATGAAATTACTATTCATAATGTCCAAAAATAAAATATACCAATTTACAAAACTTAGACCTACTAATTCCAAATAAAAAATATAGTTTTTTAAAATTCAAAATACAGAACTTTCATAAATTAATTTTAAATTAAATCCCATTGTTGAAACAGAAAATTGTTTTTTTAAGAAGTAAAAACTCCCAAATGATTGACATGGGTTTTTATCCAATTTCAAATGGATATGACATCAAATGACCAATATTGGATTGAATTATTAAATTATAATCTAATTAAATTTCAAAACCAATTAAAATTACAGTATAATCATATAAATAAATTAGATGTGAAGACATTTTTGACTTAAAATGCAATATTGTTCACTATTCCTTAAAAATGACCTTTTTTGAATAATACCAACAATTTACCCAAAGTAAATTTTGTTGTCCAACTTCTAAATAAGATGTTTATTTTCTCAAATGTAAAATATATAAGTGAAAAAAACTATATTTAAAATGGGTTCTCCATCAAAAGGTGGTAATTCGACTTTTTAAAGAATATTAGAGTATTTCGTGATTAAAATTGGATTTGTTTCTATTTTAAGCCTCTAAAAATTGTTGTATAAATGTAAATACATTTAAAAAATATGTCTAATCATAATATAGTTAGATATTTTCTTTCCTAGAAGTAAAATGACTATGTGTTAACTATCATTTAAAAAAATAATATTTTATATTTTTCATTATAACTCAATGTTGTGTGAAACAAAAGATTTTAATGAAACTTTTTGTTTCGTGTTGAGTATGCTACCTATAAAAGTTTCATCTTTAACATGAAATTAATATATTATTCATAAATATTACTAGATATGGAAAATATTTATTCTATAATTAACTAGGTCATTCTGTCCTTCCCCATTTTGGAATCATCATCCTCACAATTGTAAAATTGGGAATTGAAACTTCATTTAATGTCCCACATCAGAAAAAGAGTCAATAAAAATATCACTTTAAATGAATGAAACATACGTAAAAATTTCACTTGAGATTATCCATACTTGGATTCCATGTTTGAAAGTGTGGATATAGAAGAGAAAAAAACCATCATGTTCTAATGGAGAGTTTTAGAAAACATTATTAGGAAAAAGTTAACCACCAGAAAATCACAATATTTTCATGGGTTAAACATTATTTTATTTCCTAGTAGGAAAAATAAAAAGAAAATAATTTTTATTATGTTCCTTTTCATAAATTTGAGAAATTTATTTATTGTCTTCACTAAGTACCTAAGGAAACATACTAACATGTTATGTAAACATTCATCCTTTTCTAAATTTCTACCAAACTCATTTTTCTCCAAATGATGAGTATTCAAGATGACTTAGATACTTCAAAAGTGCAAGAATAAACATCTACATAATCACATAATCCAAAAAATATGAACTATATATTAACCAAGACCTAAATTGACATTATGAGATCAGATAATTCCCAAAAGTACAATCCTTTTAAAAAAATAAATTCTATTATTAATCTACAACATTCCACAAACAATACCCAATGTTCAAAAAAGAAAATTCAATATACAATTATCTTTAAATTTTTTAAATATAATCTTAACATTGTTTGAAACCCACAACTCTGAAGAATTTAATCACATAGTCTTCTATAGTAAATCTTGATATTTGTCTTTGAATAACATTAACTACTCTTAATGTCTCAAATAAAACATTAATTAACCTAATCACATATTCACTGTGATATGTTAATTATTTCCATAAATAACAAAAATCACCATATTTCTACCATAGAAACATAGATTCTTCTGAAATAAAATTTCAACCATTTATCCAAAAATGAAATCCCATATTATTCTATTTTCCATAGGCATATAATGTTTGTGAAAAAAGAAAGTGTCTACCAAAATAACCATTATCCCTTAATCACCAAATCATTATCCTATACTAAGGATGTCAAATTGATAAAACATAAGATCCCAAAACCATATTATTCTTTATCCTTAAAATCATTTAACTAAAAATAATTAGTCAAAATAACCAGGGACATCACATATTCTAGTGGTATGTGATAAATACTAATCGAAAATTGGTGGTAGGTTCAATTCTCCCAGCTTTGTCCAATACGATGGGTTATCACATGGTATATGTGTTGTCCTTTTTAAAAAACAATATAATTTTATTAACATAACAATATGAGATAAAATCCTTAAAAATATCCTTAACATGTTTTAACATCAATGGTTATTTCATACCTCAAAATTTCCATCCCAAAAATTAATAACCCATAATTTCCTCTAAAAAAGATCACATGAACCCATAAGGTTATCCATTATTTCCATTGAAGAAATCAAAATTCTCCCATGAATGAAATTTGCACGTATCAAAAATTAGTGGTTCATATACTAGAAATTGTTTTCCAAACTAATCATAAATTTAATTCAATTAAACATATCATAATCCATAGATTTTACATAACTTTTTAATAGCTAGAAATATTCATCATCGAATATTTTTTATGTTACATTATCCATGTTTTTACATCTAATTATTTTATTCTCATTACCTATAAAAAATCATGCATAATGTCTTATGATTTTAGTAGTATCAAAACATGAGCTATGAAATAACTCATACCATTCATAATTATTTTTTAGTTTCCTTGTATTAAATATGAATGGAATTAGGAATTAGTAAACATATATTTGTATGATCATACTAATCCCATTCCCGAAGAATTTTTATAGGACATCTATTTGTATAATTATCATGCACACCACATTTAAAACATTCAATTGATCCTTTGGAATTAACATCATTCCATTTCTTAGACTAAACTGGATGATTCCTTTTTCTATGACTGGTTATTGATTTATGACCTCTATTACCACATCTGAAACATCATCTTGTCCAAAAGAATCATTTTAATAACTGAATCATTCCACATACCTGACACATAAAATTTTTTATATACTTACATTTATGATTGTAACAAGAACATCCATTTGGATTCGTTTCTTGCATATATGATGACATAGAAAATTAAATAAGGATAATGTGGTTGATCATGAATCCAGATAGTTGTTTATGAATATCCACAAGTGTTCACATTGAAGCTCTAATTTCGTTCAGTTTTTTAATCTGAAAACCACCACAGTTTCCTTTACTTCCATTTTTACTTTGGTTCATGCTTGAACTATCAATTTACTAAAAACCAAAAGTTCAGTGTGATTATATAAGAAAAATCATCATGAACTATCTAATGAGGAGGGTAAAAACTGAGATATACTTATTCATGTTATCTTAAACTTATTTGATTTATCTAAAATAACAATTTCTCTTTCTAATATAATAACAATTATAGTAATGTCACTTTAACTAAAATAATAACCT
Source organism: Viscum album (assembly GCA_963277665.1). Taxonomy (NCBI): domain Eukaryota; kingdom Viridiplantae; phylum Streptophyta; class Magnoliopsida; order Santalales; family Viscaceae; genus Viscum; species Viscum album. Next base: position 1,649,067,192 of record OY728145.1, read on the forward strand.
AACCACTAAAGGTATCTAAACCGACCTCTAATACCAACTGCAAGTACCCGACTATAAACATTACATAATCATGAATTCTGTTAATAATTATAATTGAGGACATCTTCAGGATTATAGATTTACAGATTTATGTCATAACTTATAAACACAATGTCAATATTACATGTAGACACTTCAACTTAGTATAAATTTTTTTCATAAAATAAAACTATTAAAAAATGAAACATGTAATGATTCATTTCTTAAATAGTGTGACTTTTCATTGATCCCATACGTTACCATATTCCACTTTATGTTTTTGAAAAACATTTCAAAAATTTGGGATTTGTATAAAAAATATCAATAAGGGATACAAAAAGATCGAAAATTATTAGTTTTCTGAAAAAAAATTTAACCATGAATACTTTTTCAAAAAGTAATACATTTCAACTTAAAGAAGTAGTAGAAAACATTCACTGAGTATAAGATCATTGCTTATCCCTTTTTGCAACCAAAACATTATCATAAAACCTATAGAACGGAAAATATATCATATAAAGGTAACTTGGGACATAAACATACATAAATGGAATAAGTATAAGGTCTTTTTCCACACATGTCAATAAATGTAATAGCCATATAGGAGACTTCCATACCCAATGCATTGGAGGTTATAACGTAACCACGCATCATTGGTTTATCAAGGAACCACCAGTCATTTGGTTTATCACGTAACCACCCATCATTGGTTTATCATGTAACCACCCATCAAATGTCCATGCACTATTATAAAATCATGAAACATATAATAATGAAAATATCAATATTTCACTAATAAAATTTCATTTTAATCACTCAAAACAATTTCAAGATATTTAAATAATCAATAAATTTCAAAAACCATTTTCAATATAAAAACACCTATAATGGGAATAAGGTATTTATTTTCCTTTTATAACCGTTAAGTCTTACAGAGGAAGCCAAATAACGATTACGGTGGCGGAGAGGTCATTGTCGCCACAAAGGTTAAAAACATTCTTTTTGTCATTTTGTAAAATACTTCATTTATAAAATATTGCCATTGAATGAATGTAAATTTTAAAGGCATTTATTATACATAGTGTAAAGAAAGGATTTGTATATTATCAAAATATGACCCAATGAACGTTGATTGAGATAAAGTCCCTTAAAATGAGTCTGAATCATCATGTATATTCCTTGTTCTTCATGAATAATAAACATAAGTTAATTTATACTTGATTCAGAACCGTTTTCAATTTTATTATTACTTTAATATCACTTATTACATTTCTATGAAAACCATATAATTATTCATGTTTGTATCTGTTATTTTGTTGATGCTCGATACTTGAGTCAAAAAGTGAACATGTTTTTATGAAAAATATTCCAATTAGTAAAAATTTAATTACTCCAAAATGATATTCATGATTTAGATATCATATATATCATATATATCCGGTATATATATTTTTAAATAGTCCAATGCATTTCGATGTAATAATTGAAAAGCATCGTTCATGGAGACAGTAAGTCGTACGTACTAAAGTACGCTACTTTCATTTATTTTTCATATTTAAAGGAATGATAACTAAATGACACATAATTATATTATAATTCAAGAATAATAACTATGTTATATATGTGACATAATTTCATTACATTGATCTTTTTTAATGCCATTTATATCATGAACGGATCATATAACTTTGAGGGGGTGGTCGTCTGCACTTTCTAAAAACAAATTATCATATATATATAACATGAAATTCACAATGGTATGTTATAAATGATAATTAAATAATAATAGAGATAAAATAGATATCATATATGTTATATATAATTACAGTTCCATCATAATGTCCACAATGAGATTTGGTAGTAGAAAAGTTAATAATCATCATTTCGTGAGGCAGCAGTTTGTCGTCCACAGAAACAGTATGTTCTATACCCATTAGATGGAGGTGTTTGTAAGTGTATATAAAATGTTTATCATAAAAAATCCTATTATATTGAGTATATTTGTGTTGTTTTGTAAAAATAATAACAAAAAGATCATATGGTGTTGATGTGGAAAAATAATGGAAATGAACTTAAGATAAGAAATTACATCAAATCTGGTAACTTCATTAGATTTGAGCCAATGGGACTTCGTGAATTACATTATGCCATATTTTATACTTTTAGAAAGAAGTGATGATGATTGGTAGCATGTTGGAGAATAGTTTGGATGACCCAAGGTGCCTGAGGGGTGTGAGTATTGGGTTAGAGGTGGTGTTTTTTATACGAGGGAAGGGTGGCACTTTTGGAATGATTTGAAATATTAAATTACTAATTATTGATTTTCGAATTATAAAAAAATTTATATATTTAAATGATCATATTACTTGGGTCAAAATTCACTTAAAAATTGGTTTTAGACAAGGTTTTGTCACAAAATTAACCATATCTATTATCTTTATCCCTTAGTTAAATAAATTAACTCTTACCATGTCTTCTTGTATTTTCATAATATATGGTTTCTATAGTTACAAAAGAAATTTCAATAGACCCAAAATGTATCATTAAAGAAAATTTTAACATTATATCTGTCAGTTAGACAAATACTAGATTTTTTATACTATTATATCTTTTAATAATATATTAATTGAGTTAAAAACACATTCATGTCAATAGATATAATATTCAGATGATGAATTTTATAAAAACTATAACTATATGATTAATTAGAAAACAATTCATTAATTCAATGATAACAAGTCATAATAATCCATAATATTAGTTTATGGTATAAAATGTTGCAATATAAAATTATTTTAATATTTAAAATCTCATTTATTTATATCTTTCCTTAATAAGGTAATCACAACATCACCATTGTGTGATAAATAAATATATTTATTTGATGTCTAAAAATTATAAATAAAATAAAATGATGTATTAAATCATTTTATAATTCTAATAACTATTTATAAGGGAAGATATAACCTATATAAAAAATATAAAAATTTATTTAGTGAAAAATACACGTTGAGGTTATATTTTTCATTACATTTAATTAAAAGTAATGAAATGTATTTTTCACACATAAGTGGCTCGATGGGGTCCTCAAATCAACCCATGGATTCTAACGGTCAGAAATGTATCATCCAATAGAGTTAGGACATGTGTTAGTGTAATTCAGTTTTATTATAATATTGTTTTTTACCCTTACATGCTAGATTAACCCTCTTACCATGGTAAATAAAATATTTACTGAAGTTACTATTCATAATGTATGAAAATAAAAGGTAACTATTTTAAAATATTGGACCTCGTGAATCTAACTACTAAATCTATTTTCCAAATTCAAAAAAAAAAGTTGTAGAAATTAATTTATAACTAATTCCCTTTGTCAAAACCAAAATGTATGTTTTTAAGAAGTAAAATCTAATAGAAGATTGACATGTGTTTATGTCCAATTTCAAAGTGAAATTACCTAAAAAGATAAAAATTGGATTAAATAATAAAAATATAATATAATTAAAATTTTAAACCAATTAAAATGATAATATAATCACATAAATAAATTATTTGAAAAGACAGTTTTGAATTAAAATGCAGTATTTTTCACTATTCAATAAAAAACTAACCTTATCAAAAAAATACAAAAAATTTACCCAATGTAAAAATTAATGCCCTAATTCTAAAGAAAGAAGTTTATTTTTCGTAATAGAACAAATAGAAGAGATAAAAAGTATATTGAAAAAGGGTTCTCCATCAAAAGGTGGTAAATCAACCTTTTAAAGAAAATAATTGTATTAATTACTTAAAATCAGATTCATTATTATTTAAAGCCTCTAAAATTTATTAGATAAATGTAAAGATATTTTAAAAAAATGTGGAATAATAATTTAGTTAGTTATTCTCATTCCCATCAATAGAACATCTATGTGTTAACTACAATTTAAAATAATAATTTTATTATAATAATTTTTTGTATAACTCAATGTTGTGTGCAATATAAAATTTCAATGAAACATGGTGTTGTGTGTGGAGTAAGCTATCGAAAATTTTTTCATATTTAACATAAAATTAATATCATATTGATAAATATTAATATAAATTAAAAAGTAGTATTTTATAAATACATGGGTCATTACATCCTCCCCCCTTTTGGAAACAGTAGCCTTGAAATTTTAAAATTTGTCTTAAAAAATTCATTGAATGTTTCACATTGTAAAAAGAGTCAATAAAACAATCATTTTAATATAATGAGAGTGAAGTAAAATGGTCACCCATGATAACCCATACTATGATTGCATATAGGAAAAAATGGATATGGAAGAGAAACTAACCATCATGTTCTGATGGAGAGTGATAAAAATCATGATTACGAGAAATCTAACCACCAGAAAAGCACACAAATTTTATGGGTTAAACCATCTTTTATTTATAAGTAGAAAAAGTAAATAGATAACTTTTTTTCTTTATGTTCTTTTTCATAATGTCAAGGAATTTATTTATGATCTTTACAAAATAAAAAAGAAAATATACTTACATATCATTTAGTATTTCATCCATTAAACAATTTCTACCAAAAAACTCTTCTTTTATCCATATGATGATTATTCAAGATGACTTAGTCACATAAAAAGCACTAGTATCAATATCTAGAGAATCACATAATCAAAAAAAAATACATATTAAAAAACCATAATGGTTTGTACAATATAAGATAATCCCTAAAAGGATAATCATTTACAGAAAAATATGACTCTTATTCTATAAAAATCAACAAACACTTCCCAAAGATTAAAAAATTCCCATTAATACAAAATAGTCATTAAAATCATTCAATATAATCCAAAGTAATATTGAAACCACAAACTTAGAAGAATTTAATCACAAAGTATTCAATAAAAAATCTTAACATTTGTCTCTGAATAACATCAACTACTCTGAAAGAATCATACATAAGTGTGATTAACTAAATCACATATTCTATATGATAGGTAAATCATCTCCATAAATAACCCAAATCTCTATATGTTCACAATAAATACAGAGATTTTTCCAAAATTAAATTTAAACCAATACTCCATAAATTAAATCTCGTAGTATTCTATTTTTCTTAGGAATATAGTGTTCCCCACAATAGAGAATGTCTTCCAAAATAACCTATATCACTTAATCACCAAATCATTTTCCTATACTAAGGATATCCATTTGAGAAAAAATATATTCCCAATATAAAATTATTCTTTGTCCATAAAATCATTTAACTAAATATAATTTGCCTTACTAACCAGGGAATTCACGTATTCTAGTAGTAGGCAATAAATCTTAGTCGCACATGGATTATGGTTTCGATTCCCACAGATTTGTCCAACGCGACGGGTTGTGACATAGCCTGCGTGTTTTCCTTTTTTAAAAACTGTATAATTATAATATCATTGAGGAAATGAGATAAAATCCTTTAAAATATCCATAACATGTTTCACCCTCAAATGTTATTTCATATCTCGCATTTGGAATCCCAAAAATTAATAACCCATAATTGCATCAAAAATCAAAGATCACATGGACCCCTATGTTTATCCATCATTTTAACACAAGAAAAGATAATTCGTCCTTGATTAACATTCTCACATATCAAACATCCGGGATACACATACTAGAAAATGTATTCCAATGTAATCCTATATTTAAAATATTTAAACATATTATCATCCATAGATCCAACATAACTATTCAATTTATAGACATCTTAATCATCGAACATTATTCATGATCCTTTGTCCATGTTTTTCTATCTTATTCTTTTATAATTCTTTCATATAAACAAAATCATTCATAATTCCCAACGAATTCAGTAATTTCAAAACATGAGCTAGTAAAAAATCCATAACTTTCATAGGTCTTTTTCATATTCCCTCTCGTCAATTGGATTAGCATTAGGAATTGGTAATCATATATTTTTACAATCTCACTGATCCCATTCCTAAACCATCTACGTTGGAAATATATTTGTATAATAATCATGCTCCCCAAATATAAATCAATCAATTGATACTTGGGAAACAACTACTTCCCCTTTCCTAGAGTTAACTGGGCACATCCTTTTTCAATGGAAGGTTATTTCTTTTTTACCTTTACTACCACATCTGAAACATCCTCTCATCCCATTAAATAATTTTTATAATTTTCTCTTTCCACTTACTTGACACGAAGTTGTTAAATATACTTAACTTTATGATTATTACTTGAACATCAATTGGGATTTTTTTCTCAAAATATATGACGACTTATTAAAATCACCATGGTTAAAGTGGTCATTCGTGACACCAGATAACTGGTTAAGAATAACGGCATGTGTTATCATTGATCTTTTATTTCATTAATTTTCTAATTTAGAAAACAACCATAGTTTCATTCACATACATTGTTACTTTGGTTCCTCCTAGATCCATCAATTTATTAAAACAAAAAAATGTATGTGCGAGTATATTACTAAAATCATCATATACAATCTTATGTAGAGGGTAATAACTGAGATATACTTATTCATGTCATCATAAACTCATTAAATTTATCTAAAATAACTATTACTCTCTCTAATATTCTAAGCATTATGGTTAATTTCACTTATGCTTAAAAACACCATAAACTCTAAAGGTATCTAAAACGACATGTCCCTAAACATTAAATAATATTGAATTAATTTTATAATTCACATTGAGTATATTTTCAGGTTTTGGGCATTAGAAAATTATGTCATAACTTATATATAAAACTTGAATATTACATGTAGACACATCAACTCATTGTCCATTTCTTTTCTTAAAATAAAAATAGTAAAAAATGTAACATTTTTAGATCCATGTTTTATAAAGTATGAAACTTCCTTGATCCCATCCTTAACCATATTCCACATTAAGTCATGTGAAAAACATTTCAAAAACTTGGGATGTGCATATAAATCTCAGTAAGGGATACCTAAAGAAATAAAAGTTTTAGTTTTCAAATAAGCTTGAAAAACCTGAATACATTATCATGAAGTAATACTTATCCCCTTAAAAAAGATGAAAAACACTTCAATGACTACAATCTTATTTCTTAACCCATTTTGTATCCGAAATATTAATATAAAACCCATAGAAAGAAACATATAGAATATAAAGGTATATTGGGACATAAACATACATAAATCAAATAAACATACGATCAACATCCACACATATCACTAAATGGAATATCCATATACCCGAATTCCATACCCAATGCATTGGGGGTTAAAACCTAACCACCAGTCATTGGTTTATCATGGAACCACGCATCATTTGTTTTATCACGTAACTACTCGGCATTTGAATATCACATAACCACATGTCAAATGTCCAAGTACCATTATATAATCATAAAACACATAATATTTCTAATATAAATATTTCACTAATAGAATTTCATTTGAAATTATAAGAAATAATTTCAATATATTGAAATAATGAATCCATTGAAAAACCCATTTTCAATACAAAAACACCCAAAAGGGAATAACGGTTTTCTTTTACTTTTAAAAACATTAAGGCATACAAAGGAATCCAAATAATGATTATGGTGGCAGAGAATTCATTGTCGCCACTTACGATAAAAAATTATTTCTGTGGTTTAGTAAAATTATTTATTGATAAAATATTCACTTTTATTGAATGTAAATTTCACAGGGGTTTATTATACACACCCTAAAATAAAGTTATGTATATTATCAAACTATTCCCTAATTAAAGGATATTGAGATGAAGTCCCTTAAATTGAGTTTGAATCGTCATGTATGTTACTTTTTATTCCTGAATAATAAACATAATTCATTTCTAATTTCTACAGAACCTTTTTCAAGATTATTATTCCTTTTATATCACTTATTACATTTATATGACAATCATATAGTTATTCAAGTTCATATCATTCATTTTTTCGATGCTCAGTAATTGAGTCAAAAATGAACTAGTTATAATTAAAAATTTCTATGGTGGTAAAATTAATAATTTCTCTAGAATTATATTCAAGAATTAGTTATCATATATATCATATTTAACCAGTATATAAATATTTATAATATTTCATGTCATTCGGATTTATGAAATGAAATGCATCGTTCATGGAGATGGTAAGTCGTACGTAAGCATGAACGCTTCATTTTTTCTTTTTTTATTTAAAAGAAATTAAAAATAAATGATAAATAAGTATATTATATTTAAATTATAATATCTATGTTATAAATATTAAATATTTTCATTAATTACATCCCTTATAAATTCCATGTATTTCATGAATGAGTCATATCATTTTTTGGGGGAAGTATTCCTCACTTCCTAAAACAAAATTATTATATTTATACAACATAAAAAGCATATTGGTATATTATAAATGAGAACTAAATAAAAATATATTTTTTTTAAAAATCATATATATCATATATAATTACATTGTGAGCATAATGTTCACTATGAGAGGTTGTAGGAAAAGATTGAACAATCATCATTTCGGGAGGTAGTAGTTCACCATCCATAGAAATAGTATGTTCTATACCAACTAGACAGTGGTGTGTGTAAGTGTACATAGAATAATTCTCATAAAAACAACCTATTACATTTAGAATACTATTTTTTTAATGTAAACAATGAATAAGAATATCATGTGGAGTTTAGAAGGAAAAATAATGGAAAATAACTTCATAGAAGACATTAACAAAAATCGGGTAACTTATTTTGATTTGAGCCAATGGGATTTCTTGAATTGCCTTATTACAGGGGGAAGGCAACTAGGAGGAAGATAGGATTGTTGTTAGATTAATAGTGCATAGCTTGGAAAAGGCATGGGGCCTGAGATATGTGAGTAATGAGTTAGAGGTGGTGTCCTTTTATAATAGGAAGGACATGCACTTTTGGAATGTTTTGAAATATTATTTTATTATTAATTGATTTTCAAATTCAAATAATAAAAAAGTGATATATTTTGAATTCATATGTTTATGGGTCTAAATCCTATCACTCAAAGTGTTTTAGTAATGTTTAGGTCATAAAATTAGGCTTATCATTTAGGTTTAACACTAAGTTTAATAAATTATCTCTTATCACGACATCATGTATTTTCATAATAGTTGGTTACTATTGTAACAATAAAATTCCAAGCGACCCAAAATAGATCATTAATGATATTTGATACATCATATATGTAATTTTTTTAAATCATATATTTTAATCACTATTATATAATTTAATGAAATATTAAATGATTTAAGAATTCATTTATGTCAATTTTTATACTATTCAAATCATTACTTTTGAAAAATCCATGACAACAATATTAATTCAAACAAACTTCATCGATTTAACTATAAGTAGTCATAATCTTCCATAAAATTAGAGGATTGCATAAAAATTTTTAAAATTATTTTTTAATATTTATTATCTCATTTATTTAAATCATTCATTATTAAGTTAATCACTACATCACCATTGTGTCACAAGTAAATATATTTATATGATTTATGAAAATTATCAAAAAAATATCATGATGTATTAAATAAATTTAGGTTTATAATGACTATTTATTGTTAAAGCTATCTCTTTTATAACCCCATATGAAAAAATAGTGAATGACACATGATTAGGTTATATTTAACATAACTTTGATTTAAATGTAATTAAATGTCATTTTAACACAAATGTGGCTCCATGGGATCCTCAAATAGACCCAATGATGCCCATGCTCATAAATATATCTTCAAATATGGTTATGACATGTGTTAGGGTAATTTAATATTATAAGAACAATATTTTTTACACTTATTAACCAAATTAACTCTTCTACCATGGAAAATAAAATATTTACCGAAGATACTATTCATAATGTCTAAAAATAAAAGGTACTTATTTAAAAACATTGGACCTCATGATTCCAAATCTGGAATCCATTTTTTCAAATTACAATCATAGAAGTTGCAGAAATTAATTTCCATTTAATTCCAGTTGTCAAAACCGAAAAGCATGTTTTTAAGATGTAAAACAACCAAAATATTAACATGTGTTTATAACCAATTTCAATGTAAAATTACTTAAAATTACCAAAATTGAATTAAATGATAAAAATGTAATCTAATTAATCTTTTAAAACCAATTAAAAGTACAATATAATCATATAAATGAATTAGATCAAAGACTGTTTTGACTTAAAATGAAGTATTTTATTCTATTCATTAAAAATGTTCTTTATCAAAAAAAAATACAAAAAATCTATCCAAAGTAAATTGTAATTTAATTCTACTAAATAATAAGTTTATATTGTCAAATAGAACATATAATGTGAAAAAAACATGATTTAAAAGGGTTCTCTATCAAATGGTAATAAATCGACCTTTTAAAGAATATTAGTGTATTTCATTCATAAAATCATATTCATTCTTATTTTATGCCTATAAAATTAAATGGATAAATGTAAAGAAATTTAATAAACATGTTAAATAATAAATTATTTATTTATTTTCATTTCCAGAAATAAAACAGTTATGTGTTAAGTACCATTTAAAAAATTATTACTACTCTATTATTTTTCGGTATAACTCAATGTTGTGTGAAACATGTGATTTCAAAGAAACCTGTTGTTGCGTGCTGAGTACACTATCAAAAACAGTGTCCAATTTAACATAAAATTGTTATATTATTCCTAAATTTTAATGGATATAAAAAATTATTTTTTTATAAATACATGAGTTGTTACACACATAATATGTTTTCAATTTGTTTTCTTTTGACAAAATCCTACCACTATAATCCAATAATTTTCCCAATTAATGTATATAAATTCCATAGGTAATCTCTAATTAAAACCTCATAACCTACTAACTAAAATTTCCACCCATATATAAAGGATTTCTAGGACATCCCATATACAATTTTCCCAAAAATTAATTTTAAAAAATCTGACATAATAATCATAAATTCCATAGAACATCACTCATTATCTATGTCTCGTGAAATGATGATTCATAAATAAAAAGTCCTACCAATTCCTTATGGAACTAAACACTATAAGGACACACTATTAGTGTTTTATTACATCTAGTGATGCTACCCAGTATAATAATCTAATACAGAAATACAATCTATGTGGTTAAATCCATGAAACTATCCATTTAACATCTAGCTAATTTATCCGAACATACAACCATTTCACTATATTTGACCACATGTGTCTCAGAAATTGATTACACTATAATGAATATGCAATTATGATCAAACCATAATCAAATAAAATTGTTTCAAGACACATGGGACAGTCTTAGTCGAATCATTGAAAATAAAGTATTCCAAATTTAACACCACTAGTTATTGGTATTTGAAAATATATTTAAATAATGAAAACACAAAAATAATAAAATGAGTCCTGAAAATTATCCTCAGATCACAATTTTTTTGATAAAAATATGAAAATCTCTATCCCTATAAAATCATTATTTTCCATCAACCTATCATTAAGATTTTAGTTAAAAAATTTTGTTTCAAAACAAATTTTTAAAATTAAAAAAAATAAAATATATAATAATAATAAAACTAGAAAATTCTAAGTAAATTGTTTTTAATATTTCTTTACACATTTTTGAAATCTCAATAACCAAAATTTTCAAATATACCCTTTTCTTAAGAAATATTTATCCTTTTAAATCCAACAACTCTAAAAACAATTTCATGTAAAATAAAAAATTTAATGTTTTGTTACTCATTCAATTTTTTTCTAAATTAGTTTTCTATGAACTATTTTTTTCTAATAAAAATCCCAAATACCTAAAAATATATTTCCCAAAGGGTGCTAAAATTTACCAATAAAATATCACATCAAAAAAATATGGGGTATCGATGATCTATATTATCCTTAACACAACTTGTTATCAATTTGATATTTCATTGAATAAATTATTTTTTATTTTCAATTAATAATATATATTTTTGAAGTAGTGTGATTATAAACACCACATATAAGTGGATACAAAATGAAGTAATTGTAATGCCCAATAGATTTTTCAGTTTTTGTTTTGAGACAAACATTGATCTTTTTATCTGGTGGACATTTTATTTTTAGAATAAAGAATCAGAATGGTATTTTGAACATTTGAACACCCTTAAATGATTTTTTCCTATGTGTTTCGAGGTAAAATAGATCAAATGGTGGTTTACGAGAGATTTATTAGAAGGTTTGATAGGTTGGATACATAATTTCAATAGTTTAAGGCCATTAATGCCATAAAAAAGGGCTTCATGGCATAGATTGTGAGGATGGGGGTGGGGGTCCACTACATAGGTAGTCTATGGAGTTAATGATCAGTATATGCTATTAAAAGGTCTTGAAAATTATTTTTAATTAATATAGGTGTCCCATCCCCTTTCTTTTTAGCTGATTGAGGGTGTGTTATGAGGGTCATATGGTCATCACCTCAACCCTTATTCCTCCCTCATTTAAATTTTTTTGGGGGTTTTAATTATGAATAATTTCCATATAATAACATCCAATAATTACTACAAAAAATATTCCCTATTAATACCTTAATTATACTTTATTTTTTAGAGATTCAGGGATATTTCAACAAAATCACTATGGAAATCATCTTGATCTATTGTATATTTTTTTATCTTTTATAAAGGATATATTAAGATTTTATCTTCACACTCACATATTTATTTTTAATTAAGTTATCTATATGTTCGATTTTACAATTTTTATTGCTATTTGGTGTAAAATCTATCATTTTAACATGTTTCTAAATTACAGGCACTGTATTAATGAGGTCCATGTATATGTTGGGAGTAGAAAAAAACACATTTTTTTAGATTATGATGACTGAATGATTCTTTTCTAGATTTTAGGAATTTATTCATATTTACATTAAATTTAATAATTAATTATAAATTCTTTTATTTATTATATAGAGGCATGTTGTTTGAGTATTCTTCCAATTATTTTAATTGAGGCTTGGTTGGATTGTAAAATGTTCATCAAAGATCATCATGGGGTTAACTCCATGTTCCAAATTATTGGTCCCTATGATAAAATTTTATTTCCTTGTATATTTCTGAGTGTGAATAATTTTACAGTTTCATGGGTTCAATATCAAGGTATAAGGAATGGTATATTAGTTTTGTGATGTGCGGTGAGGTTTTTAAGCCTCTTGATATTATACAAAGTGCTCTTTAGCACTTGGGGTGTTAGGTGATTCACGGATAATAAATAGAAAAGAGATGAGCATAATGGATGGATTGACTAAGGCCATGGGAAGTTCTTGTGGTCTGGATGGGAATGATGAATCATTGGTGTTGTGATTCTAGTGTTGTTTTGTAGATGTGAGAGACCTGGGGCTGAGTGTTGATGGAAAATATCCCACGACATCTCACGAGTGATTCATAACTCCCTCTTGAGTTTTGAGGAGTAATGTTTTCACATAGAGTGAGAGGGATCCTTTAGGATTTTATGTATTCAAAATAAATGGGCATTTTCTAGTTGATTAGTTGAGGGATCTCCAAAGGGACATGTTGGGAGAGCCCCAATGCATGTCATGTTTTTTTGGGACTCGGAATTAGGATGATAAATTATATTTGGTCTAGTATTTAACTCCATATATTGTGGAAAGGGTCAAACCATTTTATATGTCTGGGTATACTCTGTGGGTAATGGGACTAGGGGTGATTAGGAATCTGATGATGTTAGCAGATAGCATGGTTTATGGTACAAGTTGATCATATGGTAATAAATATCAGTATTCTATGACATGATTGTGATGGTATTTGAAAACAGGAATTGTGATGGGTATGGATGAACTAATTGATTCCATAGAGGGTTTTTTATTATAAATTTTTGATGAGGGGATATGAATCTAATGAGTAATTCCCTTATATCATACCGTCATATGAGTAATGGAATTTGGGATCTATGTATGTTGTGTATGCATTATTGGACCACCCTAAAGGATCAAGGTATTGGTCGAGGTATACTAACGTATGGACATTCCCTCTTAAATTGTGTAGTGGGACAAGATGGATATCATGAGACTATTCTAGGCCCCTTAATGTAGTGGGTTGATGATTATTTCATGAGTGTCTTCGGTTCGTGTTCATGATGTCACCATAATGTGTACATAAGTATTGGTTGTGATACATTTTTTTCCATTCCTAGAGAATGATTAAAATGAATCCTTTTAAATGAATGTCTTGGATTGTGTTCATTTATTGGAAATGTTTTTGACTAATTATTGGTTTAAGACTTCCTTGTGGTATTGTTCATGGTATAATGGGATACAAGATTCATTGACCATCCATTCATTAATAAGGATGTGGGTCGAAATATATGCATATGACCATTACCAGTTATTATAGGTTTTGGATGTCGGCATCGAAACCACCCTTCCACGATACATTGGTTATGATCATGAAATTATTATGATATAATGAGGCTATGATTATATTCTAACATTGTATTTATATAAGTATGGTTTTGGTTTGGGTGGCCCAGTTTGAACATGAAGGCCTGATAGGTGTGTGTTTCACATTGAGAATCTTGGTTACCTGGTTATCGCATGATGAATTGTTGAGTGTGAAATTTATTATATTAAATTTCTCATCAATACACATTCATATTATGGTGAATATTAGGGGTTCATGCTGATAACATACTTTTTTATGGTTATAGTCAACATTGGTATCTCTGTGTGTGTAGTGACAATATTTTTTCACATCATTTCAAAGCATGGGATGTGTAGATGATATTTCTAGAGTAGCAAGATTTGTATTTTTGGATATAGAGTGTATGAGGAATGAATTTGGTAGTTGGGATAATGTGATTTTTGTATTTTATTTTTATGTTTTGGATCTACCGAGTGGGTGAACGTTGTAGAAATTTTTATATGAAAACATATTCTATTAGATATATTTATTACCCATTTTATTGTGATGTGTATGTTATTTGGTTATTTTTATCCTACTGTATGTCTCCAATTCATGTTCATGGTCTCCCCAATGTACCGATTTGGCAGTCAATTCGTATTAGCCTCTACTGTATGGGGAGGCATACTAGAGGTCTTGTGGCATATCTAGTTTGATATTCAAATTAATAAAAAGTATGTCATTAAAAAATGGTTTCAATTGTACTTTTTTTATGGTTAGAGGATATTATAAGAATGTGTTTGTTTCTGATGGTTTGGTCATAGACATGCATAGTGCACATTTCTTTTGCACTGCATTCCCAATTTCCAAATGTGGACATCATTCATCACATTCATTGGTGAAGTCTATCCATTAATCAAAATGGGATGTTGAGAAGTCTGTTATTCCATACATGGATTACTCATTGGAGCTCTTTAAATATTCAGTGTCTCCCATGTAGCTTTGAGTAATGATCATGGAATTCATTCTCAATGTCATCTCTTTATGGAGACTAGTTAATTATGAATCTTATGTCACAAAAGGGTAGCATCCACTCTTTAGAGTAGATGGTAATATCATTCATGTCTTGGAATAACTGGACAATAAATATGTTGTGTACTTGTTATGTATTCCCCTTTTAAAGTTAGTGGAATCTCATAAGTGATTCATCATAGGTGAAGAACCCATGGAATCATATGTTAATCATCAGTTAACAAGACAAGGCATGTAAATCATCCATTATTTCTCACCTTATATAATCCAAAAATATTCATGGGGTAGGAATTATCAACAGCTTCAGAAGTTCAACATCCCATGGAGAAAGATCACAACATCCCACTAAGAGAGATTGGGGAATGAGTTTAACATCACGTGTTGAAAAATTTTGTTTATCAAAACGACATGTGGGGAAGGTTTAATGAGATTCATACCTAGGAGGGGGACATAAATCATGAATAGTTTATCAATGGATCAGAATACCCGGTGGAGGAGGATTGGGGTGTGTTTCAAAGAGGGAATTCCATGATTTCACCAATTTTGGGAGTGAACTTCATGAAGGCATCCTAGATACACTATTTACAAGACAATGATAAAAACCAATATAATTTGATTCCATAGTTTATGGTCATTTGAAAGAACCAATTAATGATATTTAGCATCATGTGGTAAGGGTACTTGTACTGTGAAAGGAGAATCATAAATGGATGTTTTCAGGATTACACATGGAAGATTACCTTCGTAAAAGGATTGATCTTAGGGTAATGGAATGGGTCATATTTTTGAAATATTCCCTTGTGTTTCTAGTATTATAGAATACGTGGTTGGGTATTATGCATGGAAGCACCTCATGCAATACAAGGAGTAGTAAGGATAGTGTTCAAGAACCCAAGTAGACATAGCCCATGCACTTCTATGAGTAGTGAGGATGTTGTTGGGTCATATGTGTGGGAACATCCCATGAAAGTATATGAGTGTCTAGGATGTGGTAAGATGATATGTGTTTAAGAGGCAAATTAACTACTAGGATGACTGAAGATAAGGTCGGGGATTATGCATGGCAGCAACCCAGACACTGACAAGATCTTCAAGGATGTTTTTGGGCCTAACTCATGGGAGTGGCCCATGCGCTACTCGAAGCGACGAGGTTGTGGTTGTTTCTTACCCATGGAAGTGTACCATACTATCATCCTTAATTCAGATTATAATGTAATCCCATGTCCATTGAATGGGGTAATATAAAAATTTAACATACTGTGCAAACACTTGGTTGGAGGGGATTATGCCTTGGGCTACCCATCCAATCTTCCACATGTCAAGTCCTGGAGGAATCCCATGTTCATTACACATGGTAATATTATAGTTTAACATCATGTGAAAGGATGTGGTGTGAGGGATTATGCATTGAGCTACCAATTCAATCTTACTCAGGTCACCTCATGGGGGAATCCGATTACCTTTATACAATGTATGAAAATAGTTTAAATACTTGTGAATGGATGTGCTGAGTTGGTCATATACATTTAGATTTGTATTCATTGTTTTTCATGTCAGTTCACTAGGGAATCCCATGTATGATTTAAATAATAAAATAAAAGTATTAAATTACATTAATAGATTTTCTGTGTGGGGATTATGCAATGATCTTCCCATTTAGTCATCCTAATGTTATGTCCTGGGTAAATCTTAGGTATGATTCACAGTGTACAGTTACAATTTAATTTTATGTGAGGAGATGTGGTGTTGGGGGTCTTATGCGTTGAGTCTCCAATTTTTCCTTCCTCATGTAAGGCCACAAAAAAATACCCGATCAATATCATAGGGTAATAATATAGTTTCACATCATGTGAATGGATGTATTTTTGGGGGTTAATGAATGTAATCATCCATTTCATCATCATCAGATTAGATCAGAAGGGAATCATAGCATGCTGATGGGTCGAGGTATATAATTTGTGATTACACATTATGATGAGGCCCATGGTTTCGATTTGGTGATAATATCATCATTATTTCATTTTTAATATTATGAATTACACCTATTAAATATCTTGTATTTCATATGAGGAATCCTTTGTTTTTTATATCATGTGTGCTATAGTTTAAATTTATACAGTGATGAATACTGGGAATCATATGCATATAGAATAATTCATCTCATGTTTGTCATTGGAGGCATCATATTTTTTCATATGGGGTATTATATAGTTTAATGTAATGTGGAGAGGACTACTGGGATAAATATTCCAATAAATGTCCATCTTGGGAATTACAAAATAGCTTCCATTTATAGTTCGACCTGACATGGGAGTCTTGAGATATTTTATCAAGGGTTTTTTGAGGAGAGTATCAAGTCAATTTACTTAAGGAATTCATGATAGGAATCTCAAATCACGACAAAGGAAGTGGAAGAATATGATTTAGTTGACTCAAGGTATTTTTGGGGGTGTAGTGGATTATTTCAACATAAGGGGTTGTTTGGAGTGGATGTTGGGTCCATATAACGCCCAATCCAAAATTTCATTGACCCATCCCGAAAAGGACATGGTGAAACTATCCATTTATCATGGGGCTCAATTATGATAATGAAAGGATAAGTCCTGAGGAAAGTTACTTTCTCCATGTAATGATCCTGAGTGGTTGTGTGGGGGCACAATCTCCATGGTATGGACTAAGAGGAATTGATGTAAAATATTAATTGATGATATGGGTCTAACAAAGGATAGGGATTCTAACATCTAGGAGTCTAGTGAAGTATTATGCTTTATGAAACAAGGTGCACCTGCCTTGGAATAAAATTTCAATTCACACTAAGAGATCGTCATGAAGGTTGAGTACAGTGTGAAACCTCGTGTTCCTTAGATGTCCTTCTGTTTCTATAAACAACATGTACCAGCATGATAGGAATATCCACTTTATGTGGAGGGTCTTATGAACACAAGAGAGGATGTTTCATGATGCCTAGGTGTTTTACCTAGGAGTGTCTATAAAAGTCTAGTAGATTCAAATATTGAGAGATTGATGTCATAGATTGGGGGTTTATCCTCTTACTTTTGATGTAGTTAGGATGGTGTATTTATAAGGAAATGGTTTCACAATGATTTGAGGAATTCATGAGGCTTTATGATCTTTTTTAGTAAGATGGGATTAGGGAATCAAAATGTTGCTTTCACAGAACTACCAGAAACCATTCGTGCACACATGGAGGGAGCTCAATGAATATAGCTTAAGATAATCAGACATTTTTAAATGCAATTACATGAATGAGACCATTGTGAATGGGACCTTTTCTATTGAATCTTCTCAAATAGGACATTTTAAAAAAAAATTGGTTTCTAGAATTCAAATGGAAATGCCATATGATCCCTACTCCATTATAGATCTTCGACAAGTATAATAGAAGAATGTGAAATGATCTACTACACTATATCAGAGTTTCTAACATTTTTTACATCCTTGGATTCATTTATTCAGTGCCAAATGTGGTATAAGAATGAATTAGTTCTTTTTATGAATATCATATGGGTCTTCCAGGCCATCATTTTTTGTAGTGTGGCCAGGTTACTAAAGATATGTGATTTCTTATCATGGTTATTGATGATGTATTTTTATGATTTCATATTTTCTGATAAAAATGGAGTTTTTAAATATGTTTTATATTGTTTTTCTATAGGAATGTTGGATAGAGGGTGTTCTTATTCATAATGGTAAGAAATTATAATTTTATTGATATATGTGTGATATCTTATAGTTTTTTTATAATGGGGTTTTTAGTTTTTAAAATTTTCAATAAAATATTATAATGATTTTTCCCATATTACATGTTTGTGCCACCCTACTCATCAAGACAGAGTTTCCTTCCATAGATGGCATGCTCTGTGGATCTTATAGAGAGGTTGACTATGGTGGTGGTAACACTCACCCTTCATCAACGGATATGTGTGTCCCCTTATACGGTTGGTTAAAAAATATGTATAACACCTTGATATTTTAAAAAATCAATGTATGCTCTATAGTGTTCAAGAGACACAATAATAATCTTTAATGAATTGTGAAATGCTATTATTTAAAATATCATTGTTATTCCATATTTTTTAAATTGGTGGATATTAATTTTATTTAATAATTATATATATATATAAATATATGTATCTAAATCAATGATTTTTTCTTTGATAAATTATATGTGAATAGATAATCAAATTTTTGTAAAATAATTTTATTCTTTAAAAATATGTTTTTTGAAAAATGATTTCTATTTTTTTATGAGTAAATATTAATATTAGATTGTATATATTTTAGAAAAATTATCTGAAAAATTTAAATTCATTTTAAAAATATTAATATCCTAATTATATATTTTTTGAAATAATGTTATTTTTTAGAAAATATTGATTTCTCAATTAATGGCGAAAAATACTTATTTTGTAAAAATTTCATTTCATTTCAATAAATAATTTAATTTAAAAGAATAAAAACATTTTTAATATTTTTTATATTAAAAATTCATATTATAAATTGATATATAATAATATTCAATTTAATTGAATCTTATTTACATAGTATTTTAGTATAATCTTATTTTCAGATTTTTAAATAAGTTTTTTTAAACTATTTTAAAGTGCATTATGGTTATCCATTTTAATTAATTAATGTATCCCCATAATGGGTGATGATTTATATTAAATATACATTATATATTTATATAAATATGAATTAATATTAATATAATTATTATTAGAAGTCATTTTATTAATATAACCACATCATATGATTGAATTATAAATTTCATGATAAATTGATTTTCCTCCCTACTATGGGTTTTATTTTAAATAATAAATTTTCTCTTATATAAATTTAATTAGGTAAAATAAATTATATATTTTAAATCAAAAAAATTTATATTATTTAAGTAGTTCAAAAATAATTTTTCCCATAATAAATAGTAAAAATAGTGAAAATATTTTACTACTAGTTAATGATAAAAATGATTTAGTAGGGGTTAAACATAAAAGATAATGGTTAAAATGAAAAAAAAAACTTTTCCAAAAAATATTTTTTGGATGTATTTAGAATGTGTCTAATATGAGGATCCATTTTGTACCATTTTGGAATGATTTTTCATGTGAAAAATGTGGTAACACCCTTTTCTTTTCCAAAATTTCAATTGTGTCCCCCCACATATAAAAGGAAACCCCATATCCTTTCCATTTTACATAATCAATGAAAATTTAATCAATGAAAACATATCCAAATATTATTATTATTTATATAAATATGACTTATATATCCTATTTTTACAAACACCACAACACAATATGGTTTTTGGTGCTTACCCAAAGATGTCAAATGAAGATGTTTCGTACTTAACATAGTAGTTTTATTTTATTTCTTCTTCTATCAACTACAATTATTCATAAATTATACTAATATTACAAAAATATTACTTCCAATATATAATTATTTTATTATATTAGTTTAATAAACTAAATCCATTCCCTCTTCCCTAAAGTCAAAAATGAAATAATCATTCTAATATAATATGGACTACTACCTCAGGGGCCGAAGGAATTCAATTTAAATCATTTACTCAAATTTTTTTTATATAATGATCGACTTAAATATACCATATAAAAAAATTTAATAGTTTACATAACAATCTATTAGTAAATAAATAAATTGGAAATCACTTCTATTGATAAGGTTTTGTTAAAATATTAATAAGATTATATTAGTCTTGGACCCGAAACAATAGACCATCTCTGTCGAAATAACCCTCCTTAAATACACTACTCATCTTTAGGAAAAATTAGAGCTTCCAATAGAAATATATACCTAAAATTAAAACTGTTATATATTCTTATAGACATCGATTCCCATGTCAAGAATATAGATAGGGCGATTCTAAAAAATTTGTTAGGTTCTTCCAATAGGCCACACCTTTATTAGTATTGGTGATGAAGTGGATGCATATGAAATTATATGTTTTTTCCTACTAACCCCACCTAGAAACACAACCCATATACTCTCTATATAAATCCAGAGAAATGTTTTAAACATTAGTTAACAATAAACATACCACAGTGAATCAACTTGTACTACCCAACTAAGGCAAGTTTCTATCGTGTAGTAATCAAAGACACATATACCCTACTATCCTAATGAAGTGTACCACACAATAATACAAATCAAATTATATATATGAATTCAAATGTACAATGAAATATGTCCCAATAAATATTATCATTAGTCCAATGAAAACAAAAACAAAAAAATGCAGACAAAGAGGGTTAAAAGAATAAAGTAAAACTTAACCACATTACCCTAATAAAAAGAATTTGGATGTCATGTTATGATACTGAATGTGATTAATTAAAATGTACCATCACTCAAAATCAAACCTTTCGCATATATTTGACAATCATCATAGCTATCTATGAGCCTACAAATTTTGATACTATAGAATTTTTCCATATATTGGAAAACCTCATAGGGGTTGTCTCCAATTTATCAATGGTAAAACATTTTAACCAAGCATTGATCCCCCATATAGCATATCACTTCACCATTAGTACATGTCGTATATAGAAATGGTATTTTCATAGTTGTAACCCCAACGTACTATAGTAATCTCTATTGTATATAGTTACAAAAACCATCTCATCCTACATCTATATCTCTTATATAGCCTCATATATCTGTTGATGCCGAAAAAAGTCCATAACTCTTAGAGGAAGTTTTGAAATGACGAAGAGAAGTCATATTCGGAATCAGAGGCCCGATCCGGAGGCCCGGGAAGTGGTGCACAAAAAATTGGGTGAAGTGCGCGGAAAAAATGTCCCGTGCGAAAGGCAACCCGGGTTACGCGAAAAGTCTCGGCGCAGGCGCATAATAAATTCGTGCCGCTGCCCCCTGTCGTGCAATCATTTCACGCGCCGCCTAGATTCCGCGCCAGAGGTCGCCTATAAAAAAAAGGTGACCCCAAACGGTTTGGGGGTTGAGGAATCCGAAGCGACTCCCGTGCACACAATTCGTCTCCCCCCGCGCGCAAGATGACTTCCATGTAATCCCTCATTTCATGCAACCTTGCCCCGGATTTCACCTTTGTGCGTAACTCCACTGGCTTCAGTGAATATGCCCCCTCCCCTGGGTTCCAGCCTTGTGTTCAATCCGTGTCTCGTGCGTGCAATACCCTATTGTGCGCGCAAAACCATGTGTGTAATTCCCTCTCCAAGCGCAATTCCCCTGCTCCAATTGCGCGTCATCCCGGTGTTTTTCACGCAAACCTTCCCTTTTGTGCGCAAAGCCCTGGACCCCTCACCTTGACGCCCCTTGGCTTCCCCCTGCACCGGCACATGATGTCTCCCCTTTCGGGCATGCACGCCATTCGTTGTTTTCCCGTACGGCCTTCCAGGCTCATGCGAAGTAACCTCATTGGCATGCGCTCCATGCATTGTTCTCCCGTACGGTCTTCCGGGCTCGTGCGAGATAACCTCAAGGTCCCTTGGGCCGTGTTTCCCATTGCGTTGCTTTGCCTTATGCATCTCCGCATAGGCATGATAACGACTATTGCTTCTTTGCATAGCCACGCTAACGTGGACCCCCCGGTGGTTTTCCCTACGACCCCCCTTCACTATGGCCTTGCCGATGCCTTCCCTCCCACAAGGGGTAGAGGGCATTGGGCATGTAAGCCCTAGGGGTGTGGAGCAAACCCACCTCATCCAAGCTGCATGACGTTAAATTGGTAATCACCTCGTCCTTAACACATGACGTTAAACTGTGGTCCGACCTCGTGCTTCGCACGCAGGGTCCCCCCAGCTCGGGCATTTTTTACGCCTCTCGTCTCAAGAGAATGGACTCTTCCTCACATGGAATGAGATCCTCCTTGTTGGAGTGGCGTTTGTCCGCAGGGGAAGGGTCGCCTCAGAGCATAAGCCCCTAGCCTTTCTTACGGATGACTGCACCCGTACATCTCTATACTTTCCCCCTACAAAGGCCAGTGGAGTCCTTTTCCCACTGCACTGTGTCGCACCACGGGCCTCCACCCTAGAGTAAGCCCCAGCACCAAGGGCCGCTAACCACATGTAAGCCACTGTTTCCTCTTTGGGCCGCTCAACGCGTAAGCCCCATTCAGCTTCTCACGGACGCACCCTTCGTGACGTGATCATATGGTCCCTACTGCCTCTTGTTTCCCACACCAAGCATGCCTCACGTGGGCTTAGAGTGCGCATCGACCATGACATTCTCCTATGGGCCTCCCCAGAGGGTAAGCCCCATCCCAGCGAACTACGTGGACTTTGATCCATGCTAATGCACGGTACGTAGGAAGCCTCCACGAGGTTCAACCCACCACCCGGTCGTCCCGACCTCCCCATGTCTGCTCCCTGACCACCATGAGCTGCCTTAGAGCATAAGCCCCAAACCTCTCGTCCCGCATGACATTAAACTATATCCCGTCCCACATAACGTTAAACTGTATCATGCCCCGCATGACATTAGACTGTATCTCGTCCGGCATGACGTTAAACTTTATCTTGTCCCGCATGACGTTAAATTGTATCTCGTCCTGCATGACGTTAAACTGTATCTCATCCCGCATGACGTTAAATTATATTCCCCCTCTTGGGCCGTCTAAGAACGTAAGCCCCATGTCTCACTCCACCATCCATCCTGATCCTTACCCGGGCCGCCACATCCCAGTGAGATCATGCCCCCCCATCCCAATCCATGATATCTGGGAAGCCACCCACATGATGGCCCCAACATCGGTTTTCACCCTTGGGTCCCTTCAACCCGATCCATCTCCGCAAGACGTTAAACTCGAGACATACCCCATGTTAAACATGGAAATCTGAGGAAAACCTCAGATGGTGCACATTCCCCGCGTTTGATGTGGGATGCCTCGGGCTTCCGCGCCCTCGAGAAGCCCTGTGATGAGGGACCAATGATAGACATACAAACCACGCCCCAACGTGACCATTCTCCTCACTGAAGGTTGCTTCCTCGACAAGACCCCTTGGAACATCTTGACGGAAGCAGCGTAATTAACTAGCATCCATGTAGATATGGCACCATGAATGAGCTTCACGAACCCGTCTTAAATCTATGAGGGAGACCAGGACTAGGTGATGAGCTCTAAGGAGGAATCCAAAGAAGGAAGAACCGACATCCCATCATCCCGATTTTGATCAAGGAGAAGACATACATGAACAAGGAACGGATTCCGCCCGCCTTTGGAAAGCGGGAAGGCGGGGCAACAAGCAGCGCGTCCTCCCCACAGACGAATGCACGCACCCCGGCGAAAGCTTCGGAGCAACAAAAATGGTGAACCCGACGTGAATCTCTTCTCCTGAATATGTGCAATGGTATCCATCAGGGTGTCGGAATATTAGCATGTCACCAGGTATGGGTAACCCTCACCGGGACATGAACCCGCCAGGGGTCAAGGCCATCAGGACGTTGACCACTCCATTCTACCACGTCATCAGCGTGGATCCCTCTCGCCGACCATGGAATATGGAATGACGTTGGGCCTTGGTTGTTGGTCTCCTTTCCTGTTGATGCTAATGGGTTCATCTCCCTACTTCCAGGAATCAGATCACTGCATTTGTAGCTTGATCGCCACCTGCCCACCGGCGCAATGGCAGGGGAAGTACCGCGCGGCTACCCCGCACGGTCCCACCTATTCCACAGTCTCTTCGACTTCGACCACCATAGAAGCCGGGCACTTGAACCCCCTATCCCTATCAGAAATCATCTAGAAAAGGGTGATCAATGACCTGGTTCATAGGTATGTCGAGGAAGGGATCATCCCCGCCAGGGGCATGGCCCATTTGGATCTAGAGTCGGCTGCACCTCACCACCATCGCTGCCCTCGAGGGCCGCACAGGGAGCCGCTTCTCCACATGCTGACGTTCAACCGCTTCGGGAGCCTATCCCCGGAGCACCTTGACACATCCCTCCCCTACTCCAATTATGTGGGGGATGTTTGGATCCATCTGATCGGCGATCCGTCCAAGGGGTTAATGGCAAGAACCTCCGCCAGGCTGCGTCGACGTCGCCGCCCGACTCCCCGAGCCGAGGAGAAGGCAATCTTCACACCCGCACCACCGGTTCCGACCCATCTGACTCGACCCCAGCGTCAGGCACGAGCGGGAGAGAATGCCCGTCCTGGGGCATCAACATCAGCAACCAATGTTGCCCGAGCCACTGTTGACTCCTGTCACGAGATCCCCGCACACATTGAGCAGGGCCAGCCAGATGCCCGATTGGGATCAAAACCCCGACCGACCTGCAAGCAAGTTGGGTTGAATCTCCCGGTCGTGGACACTGGCAACGGCCACTGCGGACCAACCCGTGGTAGTTCCGCTCACCATGAAGGCTCATTCTTTGCCACCGATCTGGAAAGTCGAAAGATTCTTCGCGATGGCTATGCTCCGGGTATGACTCTTTCTGGCGCCCACTGCATGGGGTGTGACGTCACTCCCCCTACTGCTGGCCGTGAGTATGGAGCTGTTGTGTATCTAGTCGCTCACTCACATGGAGGTCCTCCCCATTTCCCTTTCGACATCTGTCTCAGTTCTTCTCGCTCCCCAGCCTTCAGTCCCCTCTGCCACAGCTCTACTATGGTCGGGGGACCCCATGACTGAAATCATCCTTACCCTGGGGAGCCACCCAGGGGCAGGAAGGTCGGGCGTTGTCTCCGCAGGAGGAATGCCAGGGGAGTCTGGATAGAAATTAGACCATTCCGTTTCTCGGATATCGAGGCGGAGTACGACTCGACGATGGAAACCCCCCCCCCCAACCCATCGTGTTGAGGGAAGGTATGGGGATGTGGCGCGTCAGTCTCGTACTCCCCGAATGTGAGATCCGTATGATTCCCTCCTGCCATCGAAGGTATATCCAGGAGGACGAGGACTTGGCGTACCGCCGAGGATCAAGCCCGCAGTTGCCACCTGCCTCCTCAGAAGCACCTCCCGCCCCATATTTAGATGTCAATTTTGGATTTTAATTCTGTATTTTAGATTATTTTATAGTAATTTAAATGTCATTATATTCATATTCATTTTATAATTTCTCATCCTTCTAAATATATTTTCATATTTATCTCTATCTGTAGACTCAAAATTAAGGAAACATTATTTTTTAGAATTATCTAGGAAGAAAGTGGTGTATTGAGATTTATTCCATATTTTATATTTCTTGATGTCACATCATGATGGAAAAGTGGTATGTTAGCAGTTGTTTCGAATTATTGTAAACCATCCCCATAAATATATTCCCACATTTCTACTTCTATAAAACCATGTATACCTCGCTCTGCTCGTCTTTACTAATGGAAAATGGGATTTTGGGAGTTGAGTGATAAATAACAAATGATAATGTTAGGTGTTAACATGGTGTCTTATTGTGATTGTGGTTTACCATTAGGACATCACTGTGGAGAAAATGGAATTGGATATGCCATAAAGATCTATAATTAAAACAAGGATTTCAATATCATAAGAAGGAAACGATTTGAGATGAAATAAATTGAGTTTATTTTTCAAGGAATTTAAGGAAAACATAGATTATTAATAAAAGAGTATATGTAGTAAAATGTGGGATCCTTCCTTATCACACAATGAGATGTTATTATGTATACTCATTTATATAAATATTTTCCCATGTAGCATTTTTCACATGAAAAATAAAAATTAAATAAAAATTAAATATGTTATTAATATAAAAATATATAATTTAAGATAAACATTAATAAATATGTATAGTAAAATGGGAAATATAATTTTGAAAACTCTTGTGTGAGTAAAAAACTAGTAAATAAAATAAGCACAAATATGAAATCATCATCCTCCTTGATTCCCTTCAAGATCATTCCAATTATTATAACTATAAATGGAAAGAATGATCATTAAATATATAATAGTCATTCTGAGAATAATCTAAATTATATGAATGAATGATTGTGTGAAATGTATGCAAGGAAATATATTGAAAACTAATAAAAGTTATATATATTGTAATAACACATATATTTGTTAGACATAAGGACTTGGGATATTTTTTTCAATTTATATACCTATATACAATATATAAATTATAGGTTTCAATTAATAGTAACAAATTAAATGTAATATAGTTCTGAATAATAAATAAATCCTAAATTATCTATAACTAATTGACTAAAATTTTGTTCTATAAGAATTTGGATTCTTTTATTTTCATATTACTATTATTATTATTTTAAAATTTTTATTTTATATTTATGAAATTAAATAAAATTTATATTAAAAAATTTATTGATAAAACTGAATGCATAAAAGGAATATATTTTTAATGGGTCATAATTAAAATAAGCTACTATAAAAAAGAGGTATTTTTATTGAAGATTAGTTTAATATAACAATCCTATATTTTTACGTTAATAAATTTAACATATCACTTATTAAAGTTTATTATAATAAAATTAATTTTTCCATACATAATCAGATCGAAAATAATTAATTCATATTTTTAATTAGTTTGAAATAATATTCTATTCACTTAATGATTTAAAATTTCATTTTTTAATAAAAATGAATTTTTCAAAATATTTTATATTATTCATTAACATTTAAATATATTATATTACTTAATTGATTTTTATTATTAATATTTCATCCTTTTAATCAAAATTACTAAATTTGGTAAATAAATTATTAATTATTTGTTAGGTATAAATAATATATATGAGTGAATAATGCATGAAAATAGTAAACTATAAAATTAATAAGAACAATATATTTAAAAAGAGATATAAAACAAATAAAAATAAGAATAATAGTGGATAATGGAGATATTTTTTACCCCTTTTTGTTTTAACCACATATTGGTTATCATTTTACTTAAAAATTTCCATCCTTAAACATTATGAAATAATAAATTGAAAAAAATCAAAAAACAATTACCTATAATGAATCCTCTCCACCACCCCTTTAAAAAATTATATAAATTTTTTATTTACTAAATTACCTTAATTATTTCCTCTAAAGATATATTATTATAGGTTGGAAAACATCTGGCTGAACTAAGGAATCATAAATCATTCTTTAATAAAGGAACCCATTTTGAGATGGACCGAGTTCATCAAAGTATCTAGTTCTTAACCATATCATTCATCTTCCTTCTCATTTAAACTATTCATGAATCTCATTAAACTCTATAATAGATTTCTATTAAAATATTTATATTTATTTGGAAATTTTATTATATTACATAAATCAAAACCAAAACCCTATCATTTGTACAACATGTTCTTGTTAGGGTCGGTTGATCCACCAAAATAGAAGATGTTATACCGACATGGTATTTTCATAATCAATATGAAATAAGAAATTACTAGTAATAATAAATAGTAAATATGGAAATGAATTAATATTTTCAACACAATGACTCCATAACCATTATTAATCATGAAATTATGTAGTTATTGTTAATTAATTAGGATCAATGTTATTATTATGAAATGTGTACAAAATAATTAAAATAAAAAACATATGATGATGAAAATAAATTGTAAATGAAAAATATAAGTGTAATAAATGATTATAATTGGATATTGTAATCTTTTAGATTCATGAATTAAGTTTTTAAATAAATGAATACTATTTTTATCATTATTATAAAGTTCTTTAAAGCATCTTCAGGGAATTTGGGATTAAATCTATAGGTTTTTCTAATCCCACTTATAAATTGAGATTGTTTACGAATAAATTTAATTTAAGGGAAATTCATGTTAATTACAAATAAAATCCCCTATATTTTCATATCATTTATTTATTTCTATGGTATATGTTTCTTCTAAAAATTTTATATCCATATGCTTCAAAATTTGATGAAAATATTACATATCAATATAGCTGAATTTATTTCATTTTTTTAGTTGAGAATCATTCACAGATGTGTCTATAATCATTATTTTGTTTTAAAAATTTCCTAATCTAAAATTATGAAACTTATAAATTTCAATTTATATTATCACTGACTCTCTTTACCAATTAATTAATGGAATATTTATTTAATATTTTTAAATTGGGGGTTTTAATAGAATTTTACTTTTATCATAAAAGTGTTAAAGGAATCAATTTTTATAATTTTCCACAGTAATATTTTATATGTATCCTCTTCATTATTATCTTGAAATATTTTGAAATATTTTTATTATTATATTAATATTTACTCTGATTATTATTTCGTAATTGTCACCCTAACATTTTTTCTTGTAAAGGGATGGATCAAATAGAAAATGAGAAAAAAACATGTCTAATGTATATCAAAATTACTTCTATAATATGAAACAAAATATAGTGACTAGATTTGAAAATCCCCTAAAATTTATTACCCAACTCTCTCAATTTATAAATAAAAAAATAATACACATTGAACACGCAACATTACCTGAAATTAAAATTCAAAAAATATAAGGAGTTATTCATTCTGAAATTTCTAACCATCATCAGTGGGTATTCATATCCAATTATTAAAATGAATCAAATTTAAAAAATTTAAATGATACTCTCAATTCTTCAATAGTTAGTTTGTAATGACTCGGATTTTCCCTTTATTATTTTTAAATAATATACGGATTTATTATGTGACCAAATGTAGAGAGAGAATGTCATTCTAAGACCTGGTGAGGCAATAAATATTGTTTTAACTTTTTTTAACATTATGTGATTTGGTGTGTGTGTGTGTGTGTGCAGTTGTGGATGTTACCAAATGGATGCCCTGATTAAAAATATGATGGCACTGTTTCTTCTAAGATGACACATTTACCTAAGAGCGGGCCTAAGCTCAACCAGTGTGGGTTGAGGGAATAAATTTAATTTTCAGATGATTAAATATAAATAAAAAAAATTAACTGAAATGATTGCATTATTTTATTTGGAAACATTTTCTGCAGCTCAACTATGAGGCAGCTTTTTCGATAATTAATGTCGTGACATAATGACCCTGAAACAGAAACGCTGACTCATTAATGCAGCATCATAATTGAACACTGAAATGTGTACCCTCTTTTTTAATGGGTTAATAAAAGGATGATTTTTGGTGGAAAATTGAGGAAGAAACTGGGGAAATATTGGATCTTTAGGGAAATTTGTTGAAAATGAATGACGATGAATCAAAGGTACAAATCATTATGCCAACATATTTGAAGGATCTTGACGACGATGGTATCACAATCCCTCCATGAGAGATCAATCCTTTATCATCGTACGAGTTATGTATTAATGATGTTTTCATCCTTGTTCATTGAATTTAATGAAAAAAATGGATCAAAACCTGAACGGTTTGACCAATGCATCATCGTTCTAGTGGGAGGCCTTTATAGGGTTCGTTCCAAAGAATTTTTATTTTAACATTTGATGTTTTTAATTCACCCTGTTTAATCCTTCTAACGAGAGTGGATCTACTCCAAGATGAACAATGGCAGAGGTTCGTTCCTAAATTTTTGGATTAATGGATTTCTTACCCCTTTTACCCATGGTCTTCATATTCTTTATGGGGATATGAATGAGGAATCGTTGATCACCTGTTCTGTGGTGAAACGATCCCAAAATGGAGATCTGGTATCGTTATGACCGAGTGGAGGTGCGACGGTAATATAAATGGATGAACCGACATGGTTTTGGAGTTCTCGTTCATCAAGAGATCTTCATCTGGGTGAATCAGAACATGTTTTAGGGGACGATCGGAGGCATGAAACTAACGGAATCATCTTCTTGATGTTAGGGAGACCTAAACCCTTGATTTTCATGTTGATTGGAAGGCCGAATCGAATATTAGAGCATCAAATAAGGTGTGTCAGCACATGAGAATGGCTCTAGAAATTTCTGTAACAAACGACGTGTATCTCGAAGAATAGGGTGTGTGAGACTAGCTCCTTTGTTGCTTGGATTCCACAGTGCATGAAGCTATATCACAGTATTTTCTCCGAGGAACATGGTATGTGGTTCCTTATGTAGGACTCGACATGTAACTCAGGCGACAAACAAACACAGGGGGGAGTACACGACTGTGTACTCCACCACACAGCTCAATCAGGCAGTCTACAAGGGTTTCTCCATTTTATAGTTACACGGAATGAAACACATCAGTTAAAGTCGTGTACTAGAACATTGCCTCGTACATGGGGGGAACCCCAGTTTTTTCGGACAAGGCATGTGGCCTATCCAATAGGCCATGTACTTAACATCCTACATAGAATGTCCCCTCTCGCTCGGGTCGTTACCCACGGGCAGTAACTAGAGTTGTGAGACATAGAATGTGACCCCTTAAACATGCTGTGTATATCTTGTGACATGGCTCGATCCTCTTTTCCACCCTTAAATGGAAACGTTTTGTTTTTTCTAGTTCCCTTTTTTCTCATTCCCCTAGTGGTCAGGTATCATTTCCATCTACAGGAGTACAATCCCTTCAGTAGGACATCCCAAGATAGGGTCGGGTATCCCTTCAGGAGACCCAAAGAGAGATCCTCAATTAATTCTAGACACTATGAAGATTTAGGTATTGACATGAAAAATCCTATAGGGCTTCGTTCTTCTACATAGTTGATGAATCCGGAAGAGTCGCGGTATCCTTCATGGCCATGGATGCCTTCCTGATCTGTGTATCATGAACTTTCCCCACTCAAGAGTGTGTTCTCCCAGAATGTGTGTATCTATCTCCCCTGGATTTTGTCGAAAAACAGTACTTCTCATATGGGTGTTATCAGAACCATCAGACTCATAGAGTGGGTTCTCTAAGATGAGTGCTTTGTGGAACCATCGAACTAAATCCCTAGTAGTGTTATGCAACCGTGTGACTTGTCTTTAGACTAAAGGTCTGAGTTTCATGTATATTTGGATTGTGTTTCTCTTAATAAATGTTTATTAAACCTATATTGTGTAGAGATAACAGTACCATTACATTTTGTATTACTTTGTGTTTTTTGGGGTCCACTACTAAGTATTGTTATACGCACCTCTGTATGGGATTTTCCTATATGTGTCGTGTCTTATGCTGACAAGAATCCGTTTGATTGAGTATAGGGCTGACCAGGACCAGACTGAGCTTTCCGAGTTCCTTAGTGGATGAGGTGTTCCTATGTATATGAGCCACAATTCTTGTATCAAATTTTTTTACTAGTTGGACATTTAGCTTTTAGACTATTTTTTTGGTGCGCTTGTATTCTGGACCAGTTTTACTTTAAACACTTTACTTTAGTTGTACTATGTGGGTTGGTTTTAGTTTGATTCATGCATTTTGTTCCTTAGTTGTTTTTTCCATTTTAGTATTGGCTGGATTAGAGATGTGTGTGTGTACATGTACTTATTCAATGCCTCCAATGTTAGTGATATTCTTACTCAGTTCTAGTTAGTAGCCTCTAGCCTATTGGAGGGGGTCTTGGGTAGTCGTGACATGGGCCCCACGAGGACGTGTCATGACATGGTATTTCCCACACGTATGCATGATATAAAATATTTTTTCCCATTTGATAGAAAATATGGAGGATAATGATGGTTATCTAATCAACATAACTTTTAATTATATTTAGTATAATAAAAATATTATATTACTATTGATACCAAATTAATTGAAGAGGTATAATAAAAAATATATATATGTACTTGATAAATATTTATACCCCTTTATTGAGAAACACTTAATGGCTCACACCTTACTCCATGAAATGACTATATTTTTCAAATATTAGAAGTCATTAGAAATTATAATGAAATATATTAATGTATGAAGATAGGTATTTTATGATATAAAAGCGTTTTTAAGTGTGGAGGAGATTAAAAAAAATTATGCTTTTTTAGTTGAAAGAAAGCACACACATGGAAATACATAAAATAATAAATAATATATATAACCTAATCTTGTGATTTGTGACAAAATATACTAAAATTATTTTTAAAATATTGTTTGGGTGTAAATAAACTAAATAAATTATACATGGAAATGCACTGGATAAATTTTAATCCTTATATACTAGTGAAATCTCTTTATACTCTTTTTATCTAAAAATGTGATAACTATAAATTTCACCATGATTACACAATTATGTGACAGAAAATAAAATGGATCTTATAAAAAATTACATACTAATTCCCAATTACTAATCCATTTTTTCATATTTTATTTTTTAAATTGCTAGAAATTTCATTAAATATAGGGACAAAAAATGAATGGGAAACATTTTTTAGGAAATTAAACTATTTGTGAGTAAAAATAATTATGCCTTGATATAAGGAAATAAATAGATCTTATGAATTATTCAGTTTATAATATAAACTATTGATCGTTTTTATAATTTTTTATATATCTAAAACCATATGTAATCTCCACACTTTTGATTTAATAAAAAGATGCAAAATAGATTTTATTTGATAATAATATAACTTATCATCACAAAAGTCACGATATTTTTCCGAACATAAAAAATTTATTTTAAAATAATATATTTTACTCTTTAAAAATTTATATCAACAAACCCCACCAATTAAATGTGATTGAATAACATTTTAGATAGATGTTAATGTATTTCCCCATTATTCTAAACCAATTTTACGTCTTTTACTGAGGTGAAAAATATTTAATCACACATTAGAACTACAAAAAGTAAATACAAGAGAAAAATAGATAGTCAAAATTGAGATTCAATGATTGATTTCTTACATAAGGTATTCATTATTATATCACCATTGATGTGTTTTATAGGATTTGGAGAGAATGGAAAGTTGTGACCTAGATACGTTGTCCCAATAAAAATCTCTGATCATGTAATTGTGATATCTAATCTTCTTATATTTAAAATTAATATATATCATCTATGTGCCATCCCGATCCAAGATTACTCAAATTTAATGTGAATTATTTTCCCACATGGCCTCAAGTTGAACTCTATATTCACCAGAGTATGTTGACCAGCTACGAGAAACTATGATGATACAATGGGGAGACTATACCATCTTCTTCAGAGTGTAACAATTTGGTTATCAACAAATAAAACAACTAAAAATAAAAATGATTATAAATAGTGTATGTAGATCACTAGATAAATATAATCAGTCATAATAAATATAGAGTCCCATATTCAATATTCTAATGTCATGATTAAATACAAAAATTTGAGTTGGCATAGAACATAATACATGATATACAAAACATGGAAATTACCAAAATATATACTTAATAAAATAATTATTATATACTCATTAATCAACTCTTGTAGTGCATCCATGTATATAAAGCTAATAATTTATAGTATACAACTTTATCTTATCATTTTCATCATCTAAGAACACTTTCTGAGTTCAAATCAGCAACCTGAATAGTGTGTGAGTAAAATTTAGTAAGCCACCACTGAAGATGTATATAAATAATCAGGTGTGTGATTATATATTATTTTTTTGTCTATGTAATAATAAAAAATAGAATAAGTGTACAAAAACCCCCAATGATATATTGGATTCCTCATTGGACACCCATCTATAACTACATACTTTAGATGATTCTTAAATGCTTATGAACATTTATTATTTGTTTAATTAGTATAGAGTTTGTGTCATTTGTTTACATATATAATATATCGATTTCTAGGTAAATTTATTTTATATGTTCAACTAGGAACATCATTTCCATTATTTCCCAATAATTAACAAGGAACATCATATCCTACAATTTTGATGCATTAGAATTAATGTCATATCCATTAATAAAAGATTAGAAACAAGGAACATCATGTCATTTTTTATAACAATAAATTAAGAATATCGTGTCCTTTATTGATTGTAAGAATGAATTAATCACATCTATATTATTTAATCAATTAAACCTATCAAATATGCCATATGACAATTGAGTAATAGGAAGGGGGAAAAGTGTAACCTACTTTCCACTACATCATTTGACCTTGGTAAAGTGGCATTGTATTACCATTAAACTCTTACATAATTCATCTATAATTACACTTTGGGTCCATTCGTAGGTCCATTACTATTCTCAATTCATCAATTCAATTTAAAACATCTCACTAACCAAGGACCATCCAAACCACATAATGGTGTTTTTGTCACAAGTCAGAAAAATAATTCATCAAGTCATTTAAGTGAAACAACCAAAAGGGATGGTTCCGGATGTGGTTTCTAACCTCAAACTCGTTACCAATGTAACATAGAATTTCCATTCATATTCAAGGTGATCAATTTAGTATATTATATGTTTTAGAATAAAATCATGGAACATCCAATATTTGGAACATTTATGACAAAAGATTAATACCTAAACATTAAGATAAAATGTTTAAAACATAATCTGTAAAAGTTTAGAAGACTCATCATTCAATATTATCCTTTAATTCATTCTAGAACGAGATATATCTATGAAATATGAAATCCATGAGAAAATAGGGATTATTATCTCACATGAAGATACCATCAAATGCAATGAATGAAATCCTGAAAATAAGGAACATGAATCACTGACATTCTATTTTTTATCCAATGCGAGGAATAATAGTATATTACAATATCAAATTTATAGGGGAGCTAAAATACTAGGAAGTGTGGAAAGGTTAATATTGAGAGGATTATATGCATTAGAAATGAGGGAGTAGGAGTATGAAATAATTTTTAATGTAGAATGAGAAGAAAAGGAAATCCATTTTTTAGGCCTCATAGTATTTATAATGTAAATATGGAATTTACACTAAAAATTCCCATTTAATTAGGTATCTAAAAACATATGTGGTATCCCAAGGAGAATTTATGATGTAAGTTGACAATTTATAGTATAAATTGACAATATATTCCATAAATATTTCTTGTATATAGACACATGGTAAATCCTTATAGTTCTCTGACAAATATTCTAAAAACTGTTAAAACCTTCTAAAAAATAATTGAATCAAAAAATAATTAATAACATACCTGAAAAAATATAGAATATTAAAAACTCTCACATTAAACACACTCATCTAAGAGTATCCCTTATAACAGTGGTTGAACGTCATCTGACAATAGTTCTAGACCCTGAGCACGTACATCGGCCTCTCTCTCCCTGGTCACACGCAGTACACAAAAATGATTCCTTATAACCCCTATTAGATTGATTTTCCAACCATGGAGTCCCTTTATGCCGTTCTCATCTATATAAATAGGATAATCATTAAAAAAAGAATCAATATCTTTCTCAACATCACTCAGGAACGAATGTGTGAGATGGTTCAGAATGATAATGGTGAAGATGTGGAAGATGGATGACGTCGTGAATGGCCCAATAACATTGAGGTAAAACTAACTAATAGGTTACTAACCAGAATCTCTATTTAATATCAAAAGTATTGTGAAATATCTGTTTCAATATCCCCTCTTTCTAAATTTTTTGACGCCCCTATTTTCAAGAAACACATAAAAAGAACCATTATCACCCCTCAAACTCTAGAGGGTATGTGTTGATGATCAATATAATATTACATCGTTGTCTGAGCTATAGACATAATATTTCTAATATATTTTCCCCACTCTAATGTCTCGTGAACAAGACATTGTCCCAGTGTCATTGACTCAATATAATAACCCTATTCTTTTTATTACATTCATACATGATTTAATTACATAACAGTATACTTAATACAACCCAAAATATAAATAACTCTAGCATCTTTTCAAATTAGGTTTATTGCATTAAATCTTTGTACATAAAAAAACATCATTATTAAAAACATCTTTCACATACTCGATACTAAAACTGAATGGGATATCCTATGGAAAACACATAAGGGGTCAGCTATAAATTCTAGTAAAAGAGTAATCATGGAATAACATAAAGATAATAATACATTTTAGGAAAGGCATATAAATGATGCATAAAGGAACAAGAATCATAAATAATGATATAATATCATAATGTTATCATATAAATGTATAAACAACATAAAATCTGCTTCATAGGCCACGGATAAACTACCAATCAATCATATTAGAAATAAAACCATAAAGGAATCAGATAAAACCTTGTCCCAACACGACATATCATGATTCTAAACATTACTCAATTAAATAAAATGATATATAATTCTATACACACCCATCATTATCATTCCATTCTCATGATTCAGTGTTCCACAAAGATCATATTACATGGATTCATTAATCATAATAATTTATTCCAAGATCAAGGAGTATGGAATACATACATGTTATGTAAAACTGCGCCCCTACCTCATTGGCTTGAGGAGGTGGTGAGGGTTACTCGACATTAAGAGATGTTCCCAAGGTTCCAATGTCTGGAAATAAATGCTGAGGGCTTCAAGGAATAGGGGGGAACAATTTTCCTTAAAGACAAAACCAACCAAACCTACAACTAATGATGCATGCTCTTCAAAACCCAAACATGTATTTCTGAAAGACAACCACGTCCTTCCACAACACAACCCAAAACCAATACAACCAACCATGTCTACACCAAATCAGAGTACAAGTGGAAACCAAACAACAAACACTACGAGCCATGACTCCACCACAACTCCACACCAAGCTCCAAGCTCTATGCTCCACCAAAACATCGCAACACACCACTAAAGGAGGTTGGTGACATACCTTTTCCCACATCATGGTACACAACATCTACAAAGACACCCATATGCCAAAGCATGGGGTGAGTAATAAAACATAGTAGGTTTTCCACAAATGACATCCCTAAACACACCACTAGGATAAAACCATTAGCACATTTATATATAACAATTTATATAAAATAATCACAAGTACAACCATTTCTTATAGGCCAACCATGCCCTTACCAAGCCATCACACCCAAACCAAGAATCCAAGGGAAAACCAACCAAACATGTCACAAGCCATTTCATCATTTACACATTAGCACAAAAATTTCCAACTTTCAAAGCAATGCACAACAAAAACCAAAACAACCATAACGGTGGAGCTTCCGTCCAACCCATTCATCCATTCACAACCAGTGGCTCTTCCCATACACATATCCTTTGATGGTGGCCCTACCATCCACTATCCATCCCCTATTCATGGTGGTACTTCTCTCCAATTCCACACAACGTTTAAATCAATCACAACCAAGCATATAACCCATAAAGGTCACAACATCATGCAATCAACCAAATTCTACTGCATATCAATTCACTTCAATGAATCGCCCGTTTATTTAAAATCATTTTCCATGCCAAAACACATTTCAATAAAATAGAACATTTATTGAAAACCATTTCCATCAACAATTTTAACAAATCAACTATAGCATCGCATTTTAAAATCTCCATTTTAAAATCAACAACAATATCATTTCACCACAAAACCCTCTTTTTCCCAAAAATCCAGAAAACATCACACAATGGATTTCTAACAAATTTTTCATATCAAACACAATTAATTTAAAAAAAATACATTTATTGTAACCAAGACCATTATCTCTGACCAAGTGGAGTTGAGAGAGAAGCCACCTACATTTAAGGTTCCCGAGAAATCGACCCACGAACAATTGTGCCTCAAATCTAGCTAACGCACCACTGAAACCTCTCTAGACCCCTTTCCCTAACATCCACAAGCCTTAATATTAACATCCAAGCAACCAAAACCCTAGATCTACACACAACAAGTTTAGATATAAAAAACCAAGAAAGATGGAAGAGCATATCTAGAGTAAAACACAATGAAACCAAGAGGAGAGACTTACCCCGGAGAAACCACCTTCAAACCGCCAAGAAACCTCTTCAAAATACTTCCAAACTGAGTGGGAGATCCCCTCAAACCCAAGAGAACCCAAAATCCTGAGTGAGGCTCAAGTGGGAGGAATATTGGAGTGTTTTTGGTCAATCCCGAAGGAGACCAGAACTTATAACCCTATTTTTAAGTGGCCTCATGGTCAGCCCTCACGGTTTTGCAAACTGTGCGCTAAACATTGGCACGCTACTACCTCAAGATCAAGGGTCTCCATGGTTTCCTCGCACGGTTTGGAAAGCCGGGCACAAGCCCTAAAAATACTATTGTCTACCATACACTATTTCTTCGAGAATTTTCACGGTTTCCACAAACTGTGCTCAAACCTTGCAGAACTTTAAAATCCTCCAAACTCATCCAAAACCATTACAAGCTCTCCGAACCTATTCCCAACTCATCCCATCCACTTTAAAAACATAAAAATGCATAAACAAAGGCTAAAATCCTCAAACTGGCGGTACTACATTCTTCCCACCATTGGAATTTCCATCCTCAGAAAGAAGTGAACCTACCCTT
Organism: Viscum album; assembly: GCA_963277665.1. Classification (NCBI taxonomy): domain Eukaryota; kingdom Viridiplantae; phylum Streptophyta; class Magnoliopsida; order Santalales; family Viscaceae; genus Viscum; species Viscum album. The sequence continues at coordinate 1,649,106,928 of OY728145.1, forward strand.
TGCCGAAAGAGCTCGGGCCACTGCTCAATCATCTCTTTCTCCTGTTCCCATGTCTCATCCTGAATCTGACCATGTTTCCAAAAAACATGAACTAAACTGATTTTTTTACTATGCAAGACATTATCTTGGTTATCCACAACCTGTACTGTCATGTGCACCAATAAATCATCCAGTTCTAGCTCAACATGATCCCATCGAAACACACAGTCATGATCCGGCTGACACTTTTTCAAATTCTACACATGAAACACATTTTGCACCACACTGAACCAAGGTGGAAAATCCAAACGATATGCCAACTCACCAACCTGCACTAGAATCTCAAAAGTTAAAATATATCTCGAAGATTACTTTCACTAATTCCCAAACCGATGATGTCCCAACCTAGGAGAGATCCTCAAGAACACTTGATCACTCACATCGAATGAAAACGACCATCGATGATGACCCGCATATAATTTTTGAAGACTTTTAACCATCTCCATTCTCTTCATGATCTACATGATCATCTCCATAGTCTATTGGATAAGGCTCAGTCCTACCATTGAGGACTCACCCTTTTCCACCCATCATGGTGGAGAACGACATGGCCACCCATACAATGCTTCAAACGGAGCCATCTGTATGGATTTCAGATAACTATTATTATATGAAAAATCAACCAACGGCAGGTGCTCCTCCCACAAGCCACCAAAATCCATGACACAAGCCTACAACACATCCTCCAGAGTTTGTATCTTCTACTCGGATTGACCATATGTATGGGGGTGATACGTCGTGCTCATAGTTAATTATGTCCCAAGGGCTTGCTGTAAGGATTTCCAGAAATGTGATGTAAACATCAAATCTATATCGTATACGATCGAAACTAGAACACCATGACTCTTTACCACCTCTTGGATATTGATTTTGGACATATCCCCCAATGTATGAGATTCACAAATAGGGATGAAATGGGATGACTTCGTTAGCTGATCCACTATCACCAAAATGGAATCATGCTTTCTGAATGTTCATGGGAGACCAGTAACAAAATCCATCGCTATATACTCCCAATTCCAAACAGGTATTGGTAAAGACTGCAACATTCATGCTAGCCTCTGATACTCTACCTTGACCTACTGATAAGTCAATCATCTTGAAACAAACTCAGCCACACTTCTTTTCGTACTAGCCCACCAGAACTGCGGTTTCAACACATTATACATTTTCTGAATTCTAGGATGAACAGCCCACCTGGAATGAGGCTATTCTAGGAGAAGATACTCCTAACAAGAAACTATTACAACCATCTGATTCTGAAAACACAAAACTGAATCTCCATTCAGTTTCCAACCCTCAATGGTCTCCCCACCATTGATTCTCGACCTCATGGTAACACACTCAGAATCAGATATTTGTGCCTCTCTAACCAGGCCAACCAAGTCAGAAGTCAACAAAACTAGAAAGAAGACCGCTTTATCTCCCTGGTACTCATATTCCAACTGCATATCGGCTATAAAAGACATCAACTGCCACTTTTCTGATGCATATTTCACCATCTGAGCATATTATTTTCAACTTAATGCACCACCACCATATTTCCCTTACATGGTGTGTACATTAAGTTAAAATTACATATATGGAGATATTCCATACATCTCCTTTGCCTCATGTTCAAATCACTTTGAGAGAAAATATGCTTCATTCTCTTATGATCTATACATACAATGAATTTATCACTGAAGAGATAATGGTGCCACACTTTCAAAGCATGGACCACTGCTGCCAACTTCAAATCATGAGTTGGGAAGGTCTTCTCATGCACTCCCAACTACCATGAGCCACACAAAACCACATGATTCCCTTGCATGATAACGCACCCCAACCCTAATCCTGATGCATCACAATACACCACGTACCCTTTTACTATTTCTGGTAAAACCAAGATTGGTGCTGAGGTAAGATGATCCTTTAGCTCTTCAAAAAACTTCTGAAACAGCTCATTCCACTAGAATGGCACATTCTTCCTTGTCAAAGCTATCATCGGCGAAGCCAAATGTGAAAAATCATGAACAAAATGCCGATAATACCCAGCTAGACCAAGAAAACTCCGTATCTCAAACACATTCTATGGCAGTTTCCACGAGATAACAACCTCTATCTTTTCTGGATCCACTGAAACACCTCTTTAAGAAATCACATGGCCAATAAAATGAACTTCCTATATCCAAAAGTCACACTTTGACAAGTTGACATACCACTGCTAATCCTTCATGATCCCCAGCACTATCGTCAAGTGCTTCTCAGGCTTCACCCTTATCTTTGAATACACCAAAATATCATCTACAAACACCACCAAAAATGAATCCATATATCTCTGAAATATCTGATTCATCAATTCCATGAACACTGTTGGTGCATTCATTATACCAAAGGTCATAACCACATATTCATAATGGCCATGTCTACTTTTGAAAACTGTTTTAGGAATATAGTCCTTCCTAACCCGCAATTGATGATCTTCTGTCCTCAGGTCGATCTTGGAGAACCACTAGGCTCCCCTCAAGTAGTCAAACAAATAATCAATTCATGGAAGTGGATATCTATTCTTTATCATAGCTTGGTTACGTTTACAATAATCAACATAGAGCCTTCAGGTTCCATCCGCCTATTTCACAAACAACACCGGCGCTGCCCACAGAGACATTCTAGGACGGATAAACCATTTGTTTTCTAACTCTTACAACTGAACTTTCAATTCCCGTAATTCGGTAGGTTCCATACGGTAAGACAGAAGTGAGATAGGACTGGTCCCCAGAAGGAGGTCCAACATAACTCCACTTCTCTTATAGGAGGTAACCAAGAGAATTATTCAGGAAAAACATCCATGACCTGATCTACACTGTTGGAAGAATAGTTTTCTCAATTCCCTCTACCGATTCTAATGACAATACCGCCAACTGATACGACAATGTACCCACTACTGGTTCCAACAAACCCATTTCACCATACCTTCCATACTTCTCTCATTTAAAGAGATGTCTAACGCCATCATGTGTCATAAAAGCCACTGTTCATGCATCAAAATCAATGTGGGCCATAATGCCACCAGCCAATCCATTCCCAGGATTATATCATAACCATTCATCTCAAGCACTAAGAAATTCTAGGTTACTAAACCACGCCCAAAACAATACAACATTATTTACACAAGAAGGCTCGACAATTTCTTTTAAATAGAGAATTTTGATGTTTTAAAACCGATGGAATCATTTATACCCTTAAACCCAGATAATCAACCACACGTGCAATAATAAAATAGTGTGATGCATTATTATCTAACAACACTTGCATCAAGGTAGAATTTATAAGAATAGTACATCACACTGTGGATGATCCCATCTGATCATCCACCACAACCTGCTCAACTCTAAACAGGTTTTGTTTCCACACTCTACTCTTTATTTCCCTTCTGAGGCATCGTGGTATTTCTAGAATCAACATGACCCACTTGACTCTGATGACAAGGGGTGTTGAGCTATCCCCGTCCCATTGAAGTATACAACGTCTACGATCCCTAAGAAGTGTCATGTCCACCTGACCTTGGAGCATTATGACAGTAACGCTACAGATTCCCCATCTTCATATAATTATGACAATCTCGAGGTTGTTCTGTACAATCCCGCTTGATGTGGCTCGTAGAACCACACTGAAAACATCTTGGTTTGCTATGGGGATTTGGAGGATGATTCACCGATCCTGACGTTAGATTATATGCCATACTACCACCCTAGGAAAAAGTTTCCCTCCTTCACTTGAACCCAGTGTTAGAGTACCCACAATTCCCCATGGGTACTACCATGCTTCCACCACCCAGAGCACCCAATAGATCCCGCTCAGTCACCAAGTCTCTATTCACTATCTTTGTGTAATCATATATACACAACACTACTATCTTTGAATGGATATATTTCCTTAACCCCACTTCAAACGTCCATCCCTTGAATTACCTGCTACCCGCCACTTCGGGTGAAAACTGCACTAATCTCATAAACATAGTTGCATACTCTGTCACAGACATAAGCTCTTTCTTCAGACTGATGAAATCAGTTGTATGATAAATTTTGAATGTATGTGGGTATCATTGTTTGTTGAAAAGATCCTCAAATCCTTCCCACATCAATCCCTGGTCCGTCCCCACATGGACTACCAACTCCCACCACTAAAGGGTAAGATCTTCCAACATATACGTGGCCATCTTCGCATTTAACTCTACCCTTGTTCCCATGAACTTGAAGATCTTGTTCATTTTATTCAACCATGCATCTTCCCTCTCTGGCTCTGAATCACCCCTGATGATGGGTGGATTCGCCTTTTGAAACATATCCTTATGATCCAAATTCCTTGGTTCATCCATTTTGTTTCGACATTCCACAGCTTGGAAAGCATGCACTATGCTTTGCACTAACTGTTGGTTCACCTGAGGTTTATGTGCAACCACATCCTTAGAAACCTCCAACGGTTAGTCTCTACGCCGCCTACCTGGTGCCATTTCTATAAACAGAAATCAAACAACAATTATTCCCACTTCCATAGACATCAATAAATCCTATTTCAAATCACATTACACAACACTATCACAAAAACGCTTTCCACCCTTTTCCACATGTTCCATGTTTCACAATTTTAAAAACCAAACGATTTTTTGAATACCGAATTTATTTGCTTTACAATGTCACACATTTATATCACATCATAAATCATTATACCTCAATGAGATATACATCCTAGTGGGAAGTCATTTCTACCATGCATGTCATGCTCATCTCATTGTCTACACCCATGACAATGAGATATCCAATACCTATAAGTGTCTCTGAAACACTTATGTACCCAACTCCCTGGTAACTCGAATTTCAGCATAAAAGGGTTAGCTACGTCCTTTTATGCTATACATTACATGTTTCGACATTCCTACTCTTTTCTACTATCTCGACTCAAGGAATATACCCCAATGAATGTCAACACCAAAGGACTGAACAAGCTGATACCACTTGTAACACCCCACCCCTACCTCATTGGCTTGAGAAGGCGGTGAGGGTTACTCGGCCTTAAGAGACGTTCCCAAGGTGTAAAAGGCTATAAATAAATTTTTAGGGATTCAAGGAACAGTGGGGAATGATTTTACCTTAAGAAAAAACCAACCAAACCATCAACTAAAGATGCATGGACTTCCAAACCCATACATGTATTTCCAAAAGACAACCAAGTCATTCCACAACATAATCAAAAACCAATACAACCAACCATGTCTACACCACATCATAGTACAAACAGAAACCAAACAACAAACACTATGAGCCATGACACCACCACTGCTCCACACCAAGCTCCAAGCTCCAAGCTCCACCAAGACATCACAACACACCACAAAAGAAGGTTGATGCCTTACCTTTTCCCACATCATGGTACACGACATCTGCAAAGAGACCAACGTGCCAAAGAAGGGGGTGAGTACTAAAACTTAGTAGGTTTTCCCCAAATGACTTCCCTAAACATACCACTAGGATTAAACCGTTAGCACATTTATATAAAACAGTTCATATAAAATAATCACAAGTACTACTATTTTCTCTATAGGCCAACCATACCCTTACCAAGCCATCACACCCAAACCAAGCAACCATGGGAAAGCCAACCAAACATGTCACAAGCCATTTAATCATTTACACAATAGCACAAAAATTTCCAACTTGCAATGAAATGCACAACAAGAAACCAAAGCAACCATAATGGTGGAGCTTCCATCCAACCCGTTCATCCATCCACACCTAGTGGCTCTTCTCGTCCACTTATCCTTTGATGCTGGCCCTACTATCCACTATCCATCCCCATTTCATAGTGGCACTTCTATAACTTTCGCACAACATTTCAATCAATCACAATGAATCATATAACCCATCAAGGTCAAAACATCATGAAATCAACCAAATTACATTACATATCAATCAACTTCAATAAATCACCCATTTAATGAAAATAATTTTCCATGCCAAACCACATTTCAACAAACAAACTTTTTATTGAAAAAAATTTCCATCAATCATTTTCACAAATTAACCATAGCATCCCATTTTAAATTCTCCATTTTAAAATCCAGAACAATAGCATTTCACTACAAATCCCACTTTCTCCCAAAAATCCCCAAAACATCACCCAAGTTATTTCTAACCAATTTTGCACGTCAAACAAAATTAATTTCAAGAAAAAAAAATTATTGTCACCAGACCAATAACTCTAACCAAGTGGAGTCAAGAAAAATGTCACCTACCTCTAGGGTTCCCGAGAAATTGACCCACGAACAACCGCGCCTCATATCCGGCGAACACACCACCGAAACCTCTCCAGATCCATTTACCTAACTTCCACAAGCCTTAATATTATCATCCAAGGCAACCATAGCCCTATATCTACACACAAAATGTATAGATAAAGAAAACCAAGAAAGAGGGAAGAGCATATCTAGAGGAAAACACAATGAAACCAAGAGGAGAGACTTACCCGGGAGAAACCACCTTCAAACTTCCAAGAAACCTCTTCAAAATCCTTCCAAACCATGTGGGAGAGCCCCTGCAACACCTGAGAACCCAAAATCCTATGTGAGGCTCGAGTGAGAGGAATATTGGAGAGTTTTAGGTCATGCTTGAGGGGTTCGGGGACATATAACCCTATTTTTATGTTGTCGCACGGTTTGCCCGCACATTTTGGAAAACCGTGCGCACACTACTACCTCGAGAGCAAGGGTCCTCACAGTTGCCTTACAGGGTTTGGAAAACCGTGTGCAGGCCGTGCGAAGCCTACTATCTCCCCTACATGGTTTCTTGTAGAATCTGCATGGTTTCTACTAACCGTACTCAAAACATGCACCCCTTTAAAATCCTTCATACTCATCCAAAACCATTCCATGCTCTCCCAACCTCTTCTCAACTCACCCCATGAACTTTAAACACATAAAAAGGCATAAAAAAGGACACATACCTCAAACCGGGGTACTACATGTAGGTTCCCAATAAAAATGTATTTGGTCATAATAGTGAATACGTTTTATAGGTAATGGGTATGGTATTCAATACATAACAATTTTCGAATAGAAATTCATGGTTAAATTTCGGAATCCTAAAGGAATGAGATAAAAATTCATAAAAAGGGTTTTTGGTGTGAAATGGGTCTCTCATAATATATAGATGAAATGTAATGTAATAGGGTCATATAAATACATGTCCCAACATATGGAATTTTCAAATAGAAGGAATAACTTAATAATAAAACCTAATGTAAAATGAGGAATTGAATAACTCTTCTGAAATTATGGCATGGTAACAGGTTTACATAGGGGGATTAATTAGAGATATAGGGTTATATAAACATTGAAGCATTACAAGGGATGTACAGGGGAGGATTGAAAAGATTCCTCATAATTTGTAATGTAGAATAAAATATTGTAGCAATATAAGGAAACAATTATAAAAATGAGAATGTAAGGAACCCTTACATGAGTGTGTGACCTCAAAAGACTGAAGAGGGGCTTTATGAGAGCTCGGGGTGCCATGGAAGGATTATGTAGAGGGTATGATAATGTAATTACATTCTCCAGGGATTTTGAGTTAATAAAAGTGAGATATTGGGTGGGTTTATATTGGAAATGAATGGGGGATTATTTAATATTTCAAAAACATAGGTTTTGGAATCTAAGTTATTAGATATTAAAATCCATAAACCATCCGATTTATTTTTAAAAAAAATATGGAATTTATTTATTTTTTTAGTAACAGTGATAAATTTATAAATATAATATCCTTGTTTATTTGAAGGTGAGTCACATTTAAAATCATATAATATATTATACATATTTGATGATTCATAAGGGAATTATAGATATAATAAAATTATATTAAAAGAGGACAATTTTAATGGAACAATATATATAGGGCTGATAATACCCATTATAGTATTTATTATCACATTTTTGGGTCATTATGATGTCATAATTCAAGCATTGTATTCAATTGGTATGAAATTTTGACCCAAAAATTTGACAATCTCAAGAAAAACAAATTTTACTATTGGATAATTTCAACATTCTAATTCAAAAAATAATATTATTTCTATCTAAATAATTTTATAAATATGAACATTTTCACTTAGAAAATAATATTCTATATTTTTTGAAGTGTGTTGCGGTTTTTTTGACAATAAAAACTTATGAAACCTTATAAAAAGTACATTTCACTTCATACAAATGTGATTCCCATTTATAATTAATAATAATATTTTACAGAAATATAATTTATTACAAAAATCCATTTATTCATCAAAATAAACCCCTTAATTGAATATGAATATTACCTGAATGTTCAATTTCTATCTAATTAAATAAAAAATCATTTAAAAGAAACAATTTATGTGAATATATATAAATTATTATATAATATAAATATTGAAATTATTATGGCCTTGAAACATATCCCTTTTTTACACTGGCATATGCTTAAGAGGAAGGTGTGTGACAGTGAGATTATAATGGGGCGATTCAACTTACCAGGTTTGGGTCGTGATCTCGATGAGCTTGAAGTTCTCTTATAAATGATTTCGATCAAGCGTAAGTCAATGGATCTCATCTTGGTATTCAATAGGGTAAAATCCCAGAGATGTTATATCCCTCCGAATCAGTTATATATGTACTTCAAAGGGCATTATTCTTCTTGTTGTGGTAATCACTTCCACTTTCTTTGTCAATTGGATTGGTTAAAACCCTATATTTACACTAATCATGTGATCACTACACAAAAAATATATTAAAAATTTTCATCATTTTTAACGGTCTATTAAATATAGAACCAAGGAATTTCAAGTGTTTTATATAACCATTTTATAAAATAAGATATTTTATTAATCAAAATGAAAATTTAACTTATAATAGTTCAGGTCATTACAATCTACCCTCTGAAAGAAATTTATCCCTCAAAATTTTCAATTCCCACAATATAATATATGAGTGTAACTATGTTTCATCACCTCCTATGGTTCCCACATTGCTTCTTGAACCTTGTGATTTATCCACAACACATTGACCAGTTGTATTGTCTCATTCCATATAGCTTTTTCCAAAATGATCTAAGATAATCACTAGTGGATAATCATAACAGTTGTCATTCTCCAATGGTACCACATCTGTATTGAGTACATAAGAAGGCTATAAAACCTAAATCACCTTTAGTAGCAGTCTTTTAGCGGCATTTTTTAATACCTCCGCTAAACCTATTTTTAACAGGGTTTAGTGTCGGTTTTTTAAAAAACTGCCGATAAACCACCCCTTTTTAAATTGCCAACACTTCCCCCCACAATCCGACGCTGACCCCCTTCTCCCCTTGACCCCCATGAAGCCGAATTCTCTCCCAGACCCTAGCGAGCCACGAACCACACGACACCACCTTCTACCCTCGACCCCAGCAAGCCCCAACCCCAGCGACACTGTCTTCTCCGCCAAGTGAGCCCCAAACCTTAGATAGTTTCCCCACCCATGTCGTTGGTGACCTCCGCACCCAAAAGCACACCCTGCCACCCATTAGCGCACCTCACCACCATTCACCGCCGATCCCCGAAGCCCTAGCTTGGCTCCTAGGTATGGTAATTGGTACCTGTTGAGTTCAAAAAGATACTATGTTTATTTTTAGTACATTTTAGGGTATCTAATTTTTTGAATTATTTTTATCACCTTGTTGAAAATTTTGAGAAACTAATGATTATATGATTTTATATTATGTTATGTTCCAGATACCATGGTGCAAGATATTGATTATATTTTCCATTGAGTCTACCGTTGGTTTATTTTAAAAATACATTATATAATGGTTTGGAAATTGAAGTTTTAAATTAAAATCCTATTGGTTTTGAATCAATGGTATTTTGTTATTTTTTTATCTTAAGTGGGGTGATTAGAAAACATGGAATTTTAATAATAATTTTGAAGGAAATAATTCTCATGTTTAATAATGTATAATGAAAGTGATTTTTCCAACCAATGTATTAAATTATATATGATAGGTGTTTTATAAACATGAAATGAGTTATGACATTATTTAATTTTTATATGGTGGTAAAAGATCTATATAAATATTCTAATTCAAACTAGAATATATTAAATGTTTTATAAAAGTAATTTCCAAGATTCCATAGGGAGATCCCACATGACATGTTTAGTTTAAACCATACATACGTAAACTATATGTATCTTAGGTTTCTCTTTTAGGTTCATAGTTATTTTTTATTCATTTATTCTTAGTTTGGACCTTTTATGGTTGAGTGGCATATATTTAGTGGGTATTGTTCATTATTGGTGATATAGGAGATGTTCAGGATCCATTTATTTTTTCTCTTGGTAGGTTGTATTGGAAATTTTTCCGAGGTTTAAGTTCTAATTTGATTATATTTAATTCATTTTTAATTTATTGGAAGAATTTTTGTTTAATAATTATCTATTTTATTGTTCATCTATTTAATTTAAAAAAAATTCATTTTTAAGGAATTAAAATTATTGTAATTGTAAATATTATTTTTTAATGTATTCATATTTTGTTTATTATTAACATATAAGGGTTATACCATTCTCAAGTTCATGGTCTTGATACCCCTGAGTTTGTTAACATCTTATAGGTATCCTGAATGCCCTTTATCCCTTATGGAAAATTGGTTTGGGTAACATATCAACTCATCCAGGGTATGTTCATTAAAAATGGTATCAGAACATTGGTTTCCCAAAAGGAACCAATATTCTAAATGAAATATATTTCTATATGGGTGCATTAGGGTTTGATTGAGTTTGTTTTATTGTTGGGACTCTATAAGTAGTTTTTTTATGGAGTTCTTGATCAGCACCCATTATGATGGAACTTCAGCCACTATGGGTTGTCAAGATTTGAATATTGAATTTGAAAATTCTTATTTATTAACAGTTATATTGGATATATCCTAATTTTAATTTTATTGGGTTTCATAGGGGTTTCCTTGGATTTATGGTGAAAATGGAAATGGGATCAATGGAATCATTTTTTTATACACAACCTAATAAATGGGGTAGTTACTTAACTCATGCTATTAAATTTGTTTTAGAAATTAAGGCTTCAATAAATTCCATCCCATCAAACCATGTGGGTGGTTATGGTATAAATTTGAATCCCATTTGTGTTTTTTACTTAGACCCTTTCATTATAGGTTCATTGGAATAATTTCATAGAAAATGGAAATGATCTGATGTAGTCTTTGTGATTTATGAGGGGGATGGGATATTGATTGGATTTATCGCTTTCCTTTTTTATGTGTTAATTTTTTTGGGATATTATCGTTTTTCAAAAAGGATTATATAATGAAATAAGTATTTAGATTTAAATGATAAATACAGAATATTTTATAATATATATTTTTTATAGAAAATTCTATTTGGAATTAGAAGATTTCATTATAAAATAAAATATAAATATATTAGATTTAAAATTGGTCAGTGATTTATTTATAAAAGTATATTTGCCCCTTTTAGATTGTACATCTAAAAATAGTGAATTTAGATTTGAAAATATTTTGTTTATATTTATTTTAAAATGATTTATGTTTAAAATAAATAAATTCTATTCAAAATATAATTTTTTGTTGTTCACATCAATAAAGATTGCATTTCTTAAAAAAATTATGGATGTGTATTGATCACCATGGATTTACTTCTATTATTCTTGGATATTTTAGCAAACTATAAATGGAGTGTATATCATTATTTTTTCATTTAAATGTTGTATTATATTTTTTAAATTTCATTATTTTTGGTATATTTTTTCTAATAACGTGGTTGGTTTAGTGAATTGTTGATGAATGCTATTTTTTGTATTTTTTGGTGATAGTATTTTCAGGGGAATTGGTGATTAATTGGTGTATGTAAATTATGGAATTGAGGTGGATTTTTTTTAATGTGTTCAATGGGTGATCTTTTAGTTCCTCCTTCATGATCTGTGGTAGTTGGGATGTTCATGACTCACTGTATTATGTTTCTGTAATCTTACAATGTCGTATATGTTTGGTCATTTTAAATTACATGTACTTCTATCATGAGATGCCATCCAGTCTCATGAGTCCAACAAGGTCAATTTCTAAATCATAAGGGCCACATGCTCTCCTACTAGTGACACCCTAAAAAGAGCTTACAAAAGGATGCTTCAACATTCCCTTTCTACATTCTACAATAACATCCAATTAAATCCAAGTATTATATTCAATTTAAATTGTCATAGTAAGACTTAAATACAATGCCAAGACATTCCACACTAGGACCAAAGAATCAAATAAGACAACCCAACCTCTATATATCAAAGAAGACATAGATTTTTCATATCCTTGTTATTCCACTAAAAACCAATGGGTCAAATAATACATTGTATACTTACTTATTTACTTAGATACTAGAAGAAAAAAAATCACATGTCCAACTATAATTTCATTCTGATAGAGGTCCACATTATGTTTCAGCCCAAATTGATGTTCCATGAGCCACTCCAAATCTAAAAAATTTATTCACATGTAGGGTCACAACATGTTTCTACCCATAACGCTTCACCATGATACCCCACATGTACTAAAATTCTCAACCCCAGACCATACCCAACTCGTTGAATCCTAATTCGAGGCCACTAATTTAGGGAAAGAGTTTATTTCCCTTTCATAATCTTATCTAATATTCTATTACTATATGTTTAATCAAGACCTTACCTTTGTAATATCATAGTAATTGCATCATTTTTTTGTCCATCTATTTTGGTGGAGCATGATGTACTAAAAACAATAGGGTTGGGATATTTGTTCTCGTCTTCTTTTATGGATCTTTTTAATTTTCGTGTTTTGGTTTTATAGTGGGAGATTTACCATATTTATTTATATAGGAAAACCATACGTAACATATTTATTTATTTTTTCAACTAGTATCTATGAATCTATTTTCCTATTTAGCAGTAACTATGTGTTTTAATTTTTTTAATATCGTGGAGGCACATTTTGATATACACGAATAAAAGATGGATCACATTACTGAGGAACACACCTCAGTATGTCAAGGGTTTGAAATAGTTTATATATTTTTCTATATCTAGTGAATCCATTGAAGGGAGAATAAGATTTCCATGTCTCAAATATAAATTTTGAATATGGTTGAAGAGAGATGAAGTTGATGAACATTTAATATTGAAGCAATTCCATGGTCAATATTTGTGTTGCATTCGGCATGGTGAATTGAACGTTACAGAAAGGTTGAGAAATGATGTCAATCTATAGAATGAGCTCCTAACATCGTCGACAATGGAAAATGAAGTACCAAACCTCATAAATGGTACATTCGGCAATGTAAGACACCACTATCAACATCAAAACATAACAGAACAACAAGATGAGGGTACTACAAATTCTAATGTGACCAGTGATGTTTTTGAGACTATAACACAACCAGATCAAGATTTTAAAATATCATTGGATCCACCTCTTTATTTTATAAAGAAAATGTATGATAAACTTCACTGAGGAAAATATGTTTCTTTATTTAGTTGATCAAGGAAATCAAGATTTGTGTAGTGGATGTTTTAAATATTTAAGGAATTATTTTCAACTGATGATTTACCATATCAAATGTCTATGTGGAATAACAAATAATAAAATGTCCATGATATTAGAGTTGTTTTTTGATGGATTTCATGAAGAAAAAATCCCTGAGACTTTTTATTATATGAAAATGTTTTTAATAGGCGTGGTCTGAAATATACAAAAATAAAAGTATGTCCCAATGATTGTATGATTTATTGGCGAGAGGATTCAAGTAGATAGAATTGCAAAAAATTGTTCTTCTTCTATATGGTAGTTAATGGGTGATGTTGGATGTATGAATCCGCATAATTTCATAAAGAAGAAGAAAGGTAACACACCTACAAAGGTTTTGCATTACATTCCTTTAAAACCTTGATTGCAAAGATTATTCATGTCAACGAAAACTACCGAACACAAGAAGTAAAATTATGTTGATAATAATAGTGATGGAATAATGAGACATCCATGAGATTCACAATCATGGAATACATTTATTTCAATACATCTATATTTATCATCTGCTCCTAGTAATGTTCGATTGGTATTGATTTCCGATGGATTCAACCCATTTTGGACTTTGAGTACCTGTTATAGCATTTGGAATGTTTTTTTGATCCCTTTCAATCTGTCTCCATGGATGCATATGAAACAAACATATGTTATCATTTCGATGATTATTTCAGGAAACAAAATGCCTGGAAATGATATTGATGTATAACTGCATCCTTTGATGGAGGAATTACATGAGTTATGGAGAAACGGTGTTGAGACATTTGATTCTCTTCTAAAACAATGCTCAAAATGCATGCTGCTTTAATGTGGACCATAATTGACTTCCTTGGGCTTGGGATTTTATCATGTTGGAACTTTTACAAAATTTTGAATTTTCCTTTTTTAACATTGATTTCGTGCCCAAACGGCTACCTCGCAGTAAAAAATAGTTCTTCTTGTTCCATCGTAAATTTATTGATGCATCTCATAGATTTCACTTGAACAGGTCAAAATTTAATGGTTTCATTGATCGTAGACCACCTCCAAAGTTGTTAAGTGGTTCTGAAATTTTGACACAACTTGAAAATGTTGAAATATAATTTGGGAAGGTTCATAATTTGAATGATATCAGGAAACATGTTCGAAATGCATCATCATGTGAAATCAAAACACAAAAATGGAAGAAAAAAATTATATTATTCAAACTTCCATATGGGGAATTTAATTTGTTGCGGTATAATCTTGATGTGATCCATATTGAGAAGAATGTATGTGACAATTTTATTTTCACGTTTTTTAATGAGCATGGAAGGTCGAAGGATCATCTCAATGCTCACAAAGACTTATAAGTAATGAACATACAACATGATATCTGGCCTGATGAGAATGAAAAGTATTCTCCAAATATATTTACAAGGAAAAATAGGCATAATGATATATTCTTTCGATTTTTAAAGAATTTAAGGTATCTGATGGGTATTCATGTAACATCCTGAGGTGTGTTGACTTGAAGAATCATATGTTACATGGATTGAAATGTCACGATTCACGTATTTTGTTTTAATAGTTTCTAACATTGGGATTGCATTCATTATTATCTTAAAGGTTACTGCTATTGTACTCCAATTAGGCACATTTTTTAGACAACTATGTGAGAAATCTATACATCCATTTCAGCTTGAAAACCTCTAGGAGATGTTTTTATTGACCCTTTGTCAAATGGATATGATCTTTCCTCCGTCATTTTTTGCTTTCATGATGCATTTAACAATGCATTTGTCTGACTAACCTAAATATGGATGCCTCATTCATTATCGATGGATGTATCAAATTGGGAGGTATATTATTTATATATTTTTTAGTTAAGTAAAAAATATATCCATTTAATTAAATTCATGATTATTTTTATTTTATTTCATAGATATCTTGGGCATTTGAAATCATACGTGAGAAATAAAGCTCAACCAGAAGGCTATATTACTAAATGCTATTTGGATTAGGAGTCTCTTACCTTTTGTTCTGGATACTCATATGGTATTGAGATATATTTAATCAAGTTGGATGTGTTGACAACACACCAGATCAATTAACATCGACCTATGAGGATTTCACTTTTCTAATTGTTTTAAAATTCTTCTTAATTCCCACAGAATCAAATTGAGCATCCATTAACCTATCCAAAATAGGTGTTTGGGAAATAACTTTTGAAAGGATTGATTACATTCCTTCCATTATTATTCCCATGCACATCCTCGACATGGTTAAGAAGATCAAATCCTTCTCAATTCGCATAACTGAAACAGTTTTCAGATCCTTTCTACTTAGAGTATCCTCCACTTTATTTTTTTTCCTGGATGATTGTGAATTGAGAATTCATAGAATTTGGTCAGTTATAACCATATTCATTGGCACATATTCAACTCTTTTTATGTGAATATATACTTGATTCATTTTTTATTCAAATATTTTTCACTCTTCTCCCCAAAGAGTTAATGTCTCCAAATATTCAAAGTGAATATCATTATAGCCATCTATAATTATTTTGATGGATATTCATCTCAGGAAAATTCAACGTTCTTGATGTACAGTCAATGAATTTGTCAATTTTTAACAATACAAAACCCATAACCTTCATTGAAGCATCAATGAATACCACTAAAAGATCTCCACTTGAGGGTAGTGTGGGCAAGGGTGTAGTGATAATTCTCCTTTTCAACTCTTTAATTCTCTCTTCACAATCATCATTCTAAGAAAAAGTTAATCCCTTCAGAGTTATCCTAGTTAAAGGGTTTGAAAATTGTGGTAAATTTCTCACAAATTTAGGATAATATCCAGATAATCCAAAGAAACTATGGATATTTGTCAATGATGACGACCTCGTTCATCCGTAAATTGCATCAGTCTTTGAAGAGACCATAAATGTCCCATGTCTTGTAATGATTTTCCCCAGTATAGAGACTTCCTTCAACTATAACAAGAATTTCTATACTTGGACTAATTCTTTTCCTTTTGCAGTGCCTTTATCATAGTACTTAACTTCATCTCAATACCATTATTACATTTATATTAGATTATAATATCATCCATAAACACTTAAATAATTGTCGAGATAATCTCTAGAGACCTTATTAATCATTTCCATGTATATTTATATAGAAATATTGAGTTCAAAAGGAATTACTATAAATTGATATTGCATGTACCTTGTATGAAAAGCACTGTTGGGGATGTCCTCCTTCTCCACCCAAACATGTTAATACCCCGACCACATAACCATATGGGAAAAGAGTTGTTCTAAATAGTGCTGATCATACAAGTCAACAATCCATGTTAGAGGATATGTTTTTATCATGATCTTGTTGAGATCATGATAATCAATGAAAAGGAACATTGACCCATACATCTTCTTAATGATAATGATTGGTTCACCCCATGGTGAATCACTTGGGCATATAAATTCTTTATCTAGATTATCCTGTATTTTTTTTCACCTAATGTTAGACAATATCAATCTTATAAAGTGTCTTGGATAATGGTAATTCCCTAGGAATGAGATGTATTGAAAATTTTAACTCCTGGCTATGTGGAAGTCCATGAAATTATTCAAGAAACACAACATTATATCCCCTAATGATGTTCATTTATTCTAGGATGGTAGTTTACTTAGGATCAATAATTTGATCTAGATACACATGCTTTTAAGGAAATAATATAGATGCTTAGGATTATGGTTCTAAAAACGATTCATCAGTCTCCTTGTATTTTTACAAAATCAATGGATGATTTACAATATGGAGAGTGATTTTATACTCACAGAATTTTATGTTCTCTCTATATAGGTAAATCCAATAAATGCAAATTATTGCATAATATTCCACCAAATGTGGTATAAAAAGTTTATTTTGGGAAAATCATCCCATAAATTATGACAGGGAAGGAATTTTAAAATTGATATGGAATAGTTTCCCAATTTTCTGGTTTCAACAATATCTCCACTTCTAACCATTTGGATGGTGATTGAATATTTCTTCTAAAATTTCATGATATTATTGAATGAATATAATTAGAATAAAAAAATTATGTTCATTGTCCATGATAGAATTATTGGCATACCTATCAATCCATCATTATCGGGATTCATTTCGGCAGTTGTGATAGTGAAATATCTCCCTTGTTTCTATAGAAGTTTGTTAGTTTCCTCCAAAATCCCTTGGCATACTACATTGATTTGAGAAATTCTTGGGCTCCTAATAGTTGTAGCAATGAAAAATATACTGATGATTTACCTAATAATTCCTTTCTTTCTCTTCATTAGTGGAACTTTCTTATCGTCAATCACTAGTTAGGTTCCCTTATTTCCTATACTTAAATCATTTCCACATACCCTTCATGAAATTTCCAAGGTTATTCTTTATACACCATTGGAATGTAGGATGTTGAAATTTATGAGCACCATCAAATCACTATATCGAAACACCTCTATTTGACTCCACCATCCACTTCTTATCCACATCATACCACTAAGACTCCCCTAACTCCATTTCAAAATTGAGGGCACGTGGAACAATTTCTGCATAGCTATCAAAGTCATGGATTTTTAGGGATTTCTCTAGGTTTTTTTTATCCCACAAAAGAAGTGGTAAATGATATATTTGGGAGTAACTATAAAGCTAGATGCATACCATTAAATCCTTGTGATGTTTCCTCACATGTTCTGTTACATTGTTCATATTATTTCTTTAGGGTAAGGAAATAAATTTCCATCTTAAGACAGAGGGTGTGAGGAAAATATTTATGGAAAAACATTTTCCAAAAATACTTTCCTCCCATCACATGAATCGCTACATCCAGCTTCATAATTGTTATCAATTTACAACATTTATCAGCTTCACCCTCTTGTTGTTAGGAAACTAGATGAACCATCTCTTATTTGAAGCACTGAAAAACATATAAGATCTTCTCAATGGAGTGGATCAACTATTAAATGATTGAGGAATCATATATTCCATTGAATGGACCATATCCACACTTGAAAACCAAAATAAGATAAAAATCACTTCGATAAATGTATATCAAGAATATTATGAAGAAAAAAATGAATAAAAGGAGTAGAAATGGGATTCTGATCAAACAAATCAAATTCATCACTCTAAAGAGATGATGCAGTTTCACAACATAGGTAGATATGGTCAAAATCAGATTGGGAATCTCATTAGGGTAGTCATTACAATGATCATTACATTATTTTTCATCTTGATTCCTCATATTACAATCCATTGGCTAGAATTAAAGTAAATATTATGGATAATTATTTTAATCTATTAATCACATAAAGCATATTCCAAAGAAATTATTGGGAAAACTAAAAAATTACATATATTTCCTTATATTATGAATTAATATGATTCAATCAATGTTATCCATGATATCCATCTTAAAATATATTCTAATTAGCTTTTTTGTTCCCTTAATAATTGTTCATACTATGATTATGAATTTACCAAATCATATCCCCTGGGAGTGTCAGACCAGGAGTGCAGCAAACCCCATTGTCGTTCACTCTTCCCATTCTAATCTAGATCAATGTGGTGTTTTCGGGTTTTACCCGTTGACACATCAGTTCAAGAGCCACATACAATTGCTTATATCAAAATAGGGATGTTTTTTTGGATAAACCACTTATTATATATTCACCAAAATTTAGAGTTGTTTTCTTTTACTTATTCTTATCCCAATGGATTTCAAAATGATTTTATAATCCAAATTTCCACAATAAGTAAACATTCATCTAATACAAACTATAACAACCCTTTTATTTTTATTACATTCATAAATTATTTAATTACATAATATTATGCTTAAAATATCCCTAATGATGATGAATTCTACTATATTTTGGAATTAGGTACATTTCATTACAACATTAATTAGGAAAAACAACTTCTTTATTGAAAACATCCTTAATATGCTCGAGCTTAAAACTGTGTGGGATATCCTGGGAAAAAATCATAAGAATGGGGAGAGAAATAATTACCAGTAAGGGAGTAAACAAGACATAAAATTAAGATTAAAATACAAGTTAGTCATGTAATATCAGTGAAGCATAAATAATCATGAATCATAAAGCATGATATGGAATCATATTCATAACATGGAAATGTGCCAATTGCTTAAAACACATCATCTTAGGTAAAGTCTAAACTACCTTGACATCATAGTGGAAAGCATCCCAAAAATTAATTAGTAAAACCATGTCCCAACATGAAGTATCATGATACTAATCATTACCCAATGCATTGGAGCCCTATATAATTTTGGGTGCACTTGTAACACCCCAAGCTTCTATGGTACACTTCTCTTTGAATAATGTGATTGCGTGTGTTGTACGCAACATCGAGTTCTAACACACCACAACCAATCAAACTAGCTGTTATGAATAGTAATACCTACTTTTTGAAATTATATATATTTTATATATTTCATAATGGACTTCATTTTTGGATTTGGAATATCTAAATTATCCTAAGTTGAATTTTTGGTATTTTTCTGAGAACACCCAATTTTTATGAATAGTGAAAAATACTTAAAAACAACTTTTTTAATAAAAATAATTTATAGTGATAAATTATATTATTGAGTGGTTTTAATGTATAATTAGAATATATTTTTACCATTTTATCCAATGGTGTTCATTAGAATTAATTTTACTTTAAAATTGGACATAAACAATTAACAATCTTTTGATATATATTGTTTCTTAAAAACACGCTATTTGTTGTGAAAGCGGTAATTAATTATAAAATTAATTAATTCAACTTATATGTTTGGAATTTTGTAAAATAGACATCATTTTTGAAGTCGGAATATCAATTATAGCTTAGCGTGAAATTTTGGCATTGTTCTGAAAAACTTCAATTTTTGATGAATAGTGAAACTACTAAGTGGTAGTTAAAAAACTGAATTTTTCATAAAACTTAATTTTACCGCTTCTGTGAATGGAATTTCAAAAATACAAGAGACACGGTTAATATCAAGAAGTAAAATGTGGTTCAGTGAGATGAAAATAATTTTTGGTGAATAGTGACTTTTTTCTTTTATTTACCACTGTTAAAAGTAAATAGGGTAATTAAAGGTAAAAATGATATTAATATTACCCTAACACATGTCCTAATTCTATTGGACAAGTGTATATCGACAAAAACAGCCTTAGGAATAAAATATTATCATTTAGGTCCACTTGGATTAGATTAGGATATTTATTATTATTTAATTCAAAGAAGAGTTGAAAGAGTTAAAATCAAAGTTTATTTACTAAAACATTTTTAATATAGGGTTATACATAAGATAAATTCTATTGAAAATATTACATAGAAAGATAAGAAGATTTAATACATAAGGATATTTTATTTATAATTTTTTTAGACTTTAAATAATTTAATTTTCTTATGACACAATGATGATGCAGTAATTACATTAATAGTGAAAAATTAAAATAATTGATATTATAAATACACAAATAAATATAATTTTAGACTTTTTAGGAAATAGACTAATTTTATAGGTTAATATGACATGTTAGGATTGATTCAATTAACTAATTTCTCAGTAATCATTTTGTTATGGTTTTTAAAAAATGAATTATTGAATAGTGTCAAAATTGACATAAAAGAGTTTTTAAAACAAATATTATATTATTAATTGATATTAAATTCCTAAAAATATAGGTTTCGGCCAAGAGACTTATATGATGATAGTTTCATCATTAATGTACCACTTGGGGGTCTCTTGGATGTATATGGTAAGTTTATTAACCATATAATATAAAAATACAAAGAGACATTGTAAAAGTGAAACTAATTAACTTAGAGTTAATACTTAATGATAATGTTAATATAATGACCCAAACCGGTATAAATTCTATTGGTTGAGTGGTTATCGACCTATCCCCACCTTAAAATTTAAATAATCAACTTTGGATCCATTAGAAACCGAATATGAATTTATTATAAATTAATATTTCTAGCTTTTCCAAAGGTGCCCCTCACCCCTCTTATAAAAGGGCACTCCTCCTTCTCATTTCATCACACCTTAAAAGACTTTTGGTTTGGCCAAAATCTGCCCAAATACTCTCCAAAATTCCCTAACTACAACCTAGAGGCCTTAGTTTGATCAGAAAGCCAACCTAAGGAGCCCTTTTGATCAAATCAAAAGGAAGAACCCGAAGAAGAGGTAATGTTTTCACCACCCCTTTTCAAGTTCCTTTCTTCTTCCACTTCTTCTTCCATTGTTTTTACCATTCTAAAATAATAACTCCAGTATCATATATATACTGTGTCGTTATTATAAATATTGTACAACCATATTCAGTATTCTATCCACCTTTTTGAATAACTTGTCACCATACGTGCGTACGTACGGCTTACCGTCTCCACGTCGTGGTGTAATTGTTATTCAATATATTATTATTTGGATGGGTATAATAATGATGTGTAACTCATGTAAATAATGAATATAACATGTTAATTATTCTTTATATATGATATAACATCCATTTATATATTATTTTAATATCAAAAGAATGATATTTTCGCTTGTGCGTATGTTCGGACTACCGTCTCCACGAACGCGATGACATTCATTCTCCATCATATCCATTAAAGTATAATTATCATTTAATGATTTAAAAATGATATTTAAGGACTTGATATCATTCTGGATATGAATACGATAAAACCTATCCATAACAAACATGGCTTATGTAACAAAACATATAAAAGAAAACACATAAGTTAATACCCGAAACGACGATAATTCAACGAAATTATTAACAAATCAATGTTAAAAGATCATATATGATATCATATTAATATATATGATTCATTTATAATTTAATAACAATTATTTCACCAATATAAATGAGGTTAACCTACCCCAACCAAGGAAAATTACAAGGTAAGGGTTATTTCACAATCTATCCATTATCCGAGATTGTTTATACGTAATTATCTACTGGGATTTCTTTATCATCCACATCCATGTTTCTTCACAACATATTTCAAAACATTTTTACTATTTACAAAGAATATGAGGTAAAGTCATTTATACCCTTATGGGCTTATAAAGGAATCATTCTGTCATTTTCCAAACAAGGTTCTTTTTAACCTTTTCGACAGAATTAAGGTAAGAATGTTTTTTTAACTTATATGGCGGGTGCGGCTATTTACCGCCGTTATAAAATCGTCAAAGATTACCTTATAAGATTATAAGAATATTTTCAAATAAATTTTTTTTTATAAATATATGACTCTTAAATGATTTCAAAATAGAAAGAGATATTTCTCTAAAAAGAGTTTTGATTTCAACTATGTCAACATCCTTTGATGGATTTTACGCTTATTTGAAGTTGATTTATTATGATACAAAACTTCTATATTGTATTGAAGGTTTTGTGATATGTTTGACTGTGGATGTGCTATTTTTATACCATTCATGGTTTATGGTAAATGTATTCACATTTCATATTCTAGTTTTAATACGAATGTTTATGTTATGTTTAAACTTGTTCATATGAGGAATTTGTTGGACTTAATAAGTGACGAGTGGAGCCCGCTATAGCTCCTCGATGCATCGGTAGGTCTCATGAGACAAACTAGTGTCTTGGCCCAAGTCTTTGGAAAAATCTTATTTTTAGTCTTGGCACGAGGCCTTGGCTATGTGGTTTTGATAGTCTGGCATTATGCATTCCATTATTATGAAAGTGGTTATTGATATTGCATGTGATTATTCGATTAGTTGAATATCCATGTGAATAAGTAAATGGAATTATTTCATTTTACTTTTGCCATACTATGTTGAAGTTCAAGTTTAAAAGGCTTTTGTTTTAGTTATACATTGTCATAAATGTTTATGCTTATTGTTGACAGTTTCTGCTATATTGTTATCCTTACTGGGAATTTGAGCTCACCCCTTCTCTATGTTATATTTTTTCCAGGATGTGAAGAAGTAAGTTATGAATGACCTGCAGGGATAGTATCTGGGGATATGAGTGTGGAATATGGAGACTATGCTGTTGTAGTAGTTTTTCACTTTATGATGTAATGTAAAACTTTATGAATATATCTAGTGTTTCCATGGATACTAAACCAATCGGTATTTCGAGATTTGATCATTCTTGTGATCATGCCAATGTTATGTAATAATGCACAGACTCTGGGTAACTGGGGTCGGGGCGTTACAGCACTGGTCACTTTCATTTCATTCTCATACATATGTGTTCCACATCGATCATAAAACATGGACTAATTCATCATAATAATGTATTCCACCATCTAGGATTATGTAATATATAAATTTAAGTCCTCAATAAAAAGGTATATTTTAATAATAATGAACTCCCTTTATAGTTAATGGGTGTGGTATTCACTACACAATTTCTTTGGATGGGAAATTCTTTGTTCAATTTATACAACCTAACTGCATGATATAAAAATTCATAAAAATTGTTGTTGATAAAGAAAACGATATATAATCATATATAAATGAAATGTAAATTAATAGGTTCATATACAAAAATTTCTTAACATAATTAATTTGTAAATAGATGTCATAAAAAATAAAGAAACATTAAGAAAGGGGAGGAATAGAATAACTCTTTCAAAATTTCGGCATGTTAATGGGAGTACATGGGATGGATTAATGATAGTGAAAGGGGTTTATTATTTTTTAAAATTAATAAGAGTATTATGGGGGTGGTGTGAAAACATACCCCATTATTCGTGATTTGAAATAAAACGTTGTAACTATATAAGGAATGTTAGAAAAAAATGAGAAAGGGGGGAACACTAACATTTGTGTGTGACATCAACAGATTGAAGAGGGGATTCTTGAGAGCATAAAGAACTTTGTGAGGACTATAGAATGGGGATTACTGATTATGTATGGCTTCCATGTATTTTTAGATAAGGGAATTGTGTGCATGGGTGGGTTTATATAAGAAATGACAAGGGAATTCTTTAATATTTCAGAAACTAAGGTTTCAAAATCTATGTAATTAAATATTCAAATCTGAAAACCATACCATTGGTTTTAATCAAGGGTTTTTCCAAATAGGGGATTTTTTCATTATTTTATCAGTAAAAGGATCAATGATATTAAAATATTATACTTTTTATGTGGAGGTGAGTCCCATTTAAAATTAGAAGATATATTTTACAATTAGGAGGATTCATAAAGGAATTATAAAAATAATAAAGTGATCCTAATGAAAAATTATTTTTATTGGAAAACATATATTGGACATAGAATACTCACTAATATATTTATTACATAATTTTTTGGTCATTAGGCTGTTATAAACACACATTATTTTTATTCAATATTTAATTTTTACTTGAAAATTCAACTATCTCAGAAAAATATGAAAAAGTCTCCTTTGGATAATTTCAATGTTTGGAATAAAAAATTAATATTAATTTAATATGAATAATTTTATAAATATGTGAATTTTCACTTTTAAAATAATATTTTACATTTATTGAAGAATGCTTGGGTTCTTCTGATAATAACATTTTTTTATCCCTTATAAAAATTACATTTCACATTATAAAAATTACATGTCCATTTAAATTAATAATCCTTAATTAATAATAATAATGTATTAATATATTATTTATTTCAATAATCTAAAAACTCGTCAAAATAATCCCCTTTATTGAATATGAATATCACCCAAAAATACAATTTCTGTTTAATTGGATTAGAAACAAAATCATTTAAAAGAGACAATTAAAATGAAAATATATACATAATAATATAAAATAATTATTAAAACTATTATGGTCTCCTACATATCCATTTATTACACCAGCATACACAATAATAGTAAGTTTTTTCACATTGAGATTATCATCTGTCATTGGGAGAACATAGTTTCTGTCATGATCTCAATGAGGTTGAAATTTTCTTGTAAAATGATTCTTTCATGCTTAAGTCATTGGATATCATCATTGGATTTGTTAAGGGAAAATCCCGGAGTGTATATCTTCTTTAGAAGCTCTGATGAATGGAATTCATATGGCACAATTATACTTTTTGAGGACATCTATTCTATTGTCTTAGTGAAGTTGATTGGTTAAAACCCTATATTTATACTAATCATGTATTCATTACTCAAAATCTATTTTAACAACGGAAAGAATTCTTAGCAGTAATTTAAATGAAAAACCATGGATGGTAATGTGGTTTATATAACCAATTTATTAAATAATACATTTAATTAAATAAGAACATATATTTCACTTATAATAGTTTATGTTGTTAAAGTCCCCTCCCTCTATCAAACACTTTTGTCATCGAAAAATATTACAATATAGCTCCTCATAAGGGGAAATATTTATAATCACATAGAATCTATTACTATAATTGAATTTGTAAATAGGTAAATTTCACTCCCAAGAAACACAAAAACCATGGATACAATCTCAAATAATGTCTTTAAATTACGGTATATTATAATTTGAATGATCATCGGTTTATGGGTGATATGTTTTACCTAGAAGTACCTATAAAACCAAATCCCACTAAAAAACAATCTTGGATTGAGAAGTACACAAAGTGTCACTATGTGATAAAATAGAATTTGGAATTCCATAAAGGTGTATGGTATCTCATAAAAATATCATCCAAAATTCATCCACTAAGAAAGTACCCTATATTAGTAATAAATGATCATCTTTCTTCAGTTTATCCAAAAAAATCCATACAATTCCCTAACTCAAGACGATTTTGGAAATCCTAACACAAAATACCTATTTAAATGTTCCCATTTCTAATATTTCCTGGATAATGGATACAATAGGCCCTAAATATTCAATTATTCATCCTTCACCAAATAACTTGTGAATCATTGAGTAACAAAACATCTTTTATGCCTCTTCAAACCCAGCCACCAATATTGTTTATGTATGTCGATCTACATCTTTTTGTGTAGGGATGTACTAACCATTTCATAGAAAGATATTCTCACATAATATCCTCTATAATTTTTTCATATACAAAAAGACACCCATGAATAGGAAAGATATCATCCATTATAATTTTCCATCCACGTAGGCTGCCCTCACCCAATTTGACTTCCCTTCTATCTAATCCATTGAGATATAAAAACTATCACGTCATAACTAAATTAAAATATTAAAAACTCACATAAAATCAATAAGAAATTTTTCCTTGTCAATCTCCAATATATCCCGATGCATCCCATAAAAGTGATCCATCAATAACCACCTTCTACTGGTTTCATGTACATCTTGTGTTTTATTTCTCCTGCTCAGATCATCTACTACTTAATTTTCTTTTCCATGTGTATAAGAAGTATAGAAATATAAAAACTACACATATTGAACCAATATTAATTTCTTCTAATTGATTTCAGGATGATTAAAAATCTATTTAATATTTTTATGTTCTGTGTATGTAATTATCCTTTCTCTAAATAAATAGTGTCCTTATTAACACAAGACATGAAAAAATGAAGCTAGTTAAGGATCATCTGTCTGCTAATAAACCACATGAGGCCTCATCTTCTGGGAACTGTACTCCAGGAATTCACCTTCCTACGTCAAAATAGTAATAGACTAATACCTTATGAAACATAATATATTGTATAGCCTCTACTAGGATCCTGTATAATAAGGATCGATGTTGATATATGTATTCATTTCAACTCATGAAATGCTTTTTCATATGTTTCAACCATAGAAGAATTACACAACATTTTTAATGAATATAAGAGGTTATAAAAAACATGAATATAAATAATTAAAATACTATTATACCCATATATTCCAAATATATAATGTATTTTAATGGAATTCATTTGTTTCTCCGAATAAACCATCCATCTCATAATATCTAGTTCAACAGACACCCCTGATTCAGAAATGAGTTGACCAAAATAGAAAACCTTGTCAATAAAAAAGTGGTATTTCTTAAGCTTAAAATATAGTATGTTCTCTCAGAGTGTATTATATATGATTTCATGGTTTATATCATGATAATTGCACATTAGATAATAAACCCATATTCCATCCTTGAAGAAATTATAAAATAATCCATGAATGGGTAGAAAATCTTATTCATGAACTCCAAAAATACTTATGTCATGTTTGTGAGACCAAATGACATTATAAAATGTTGATAAAGTCTACACATTATTTATATATCAATGATTTAAATCCTATGTCCAAACTACTAAGAGTTGAAATACTAATATCAAATTTGTCTATGAGAAAAATAAATCTCATTAGAGTATATCAAATTGTTTAATTATAGAATTTATAGGGTAATGGTTCAATTTTCTATAATCAACACAAATCGTAATGGTTACATCCACCTTCAGGTAAAATCATGATTGAACCCCATGCTAATGTACTGATCTTTATAAATCCTTTATCCTCAAAGTCCCCTAATTGTATTTTGAGCTCCTGAAGATCAGTAGGCACCATCCTGTAATGGGGAATAGATACAAGTGCCCCTTCCTTGAACTATCACAATAGTAAAATATTCCTATATAGCTATTGGTAAACATGAAAATTCAGTAGGGTGGAAATTTATGAAATAGTCCACTATAACATTGTATTCTATCTGAAATAATCCATAGTCATTTCTAAAAACTCTATGAATATGGATTTAAACTCCTTCATTATGTTGATTATCAGGTCAATATTGACATTACTATATGTCTCATTTTCCCATGTAAACATGGTTACTTCCTTTATGTGATATTAGTGGAATCATTAAATGATAATATATGATATGGGAGATAATATTACAAATCAATCAAACTTGAGAATTATATGAAAACCTATTATCTCATGGGAAAAAAAATTTAGAAGGAAAATTAGTCACCAATCTCAATAAGAAACACATTGCATTAGAGTGCACCTTATAAACACACTCCCTATAGAGTATTAGGAGTCATAACACCATAAAATGATCAATCTCAAGGACTTTTGATTCAATTATATCCTTGTTTATCCATGAATAAAAAAATCCTATATTATAGAAAATTGATATGAAATTAGAATCAACTAAAATCATACATCGAACTGTAGATGGACTGACACTCTTCTTCTCATGGGTAGACTATATTCTGTATATTTTTCATGATTCATTGACATGAGATAAAAGATGACTAACCTGTGTTGGTCCACCCAATTAATGCTACATATCAAAAATATGGATTCCTCAACCATGACATCCTCATTGGCATATATTTCAAATTTCACTCCATATTCCATCATAACAAGGAGTTGTTTCACCTTCTCTAGGACATAGACCTAGTGAAAACCTTATATGATTAACCAATATAGTGAAGTTCAATAATATTTTCTTAATATTCTCCATCCTAAAAAATTACTGGTATTCTAATGTGTCCCTGTTACACTAGGGATTTGTGTGTCCCAACATCCCACAATGTTTAAATGTAACATGCCTTCCTGGGAACACACATTGAGTGATACTACCCCTATGAGATAGCTCAAAAGTGTAACTCATAATATCAAATGAACTATTTACATCCCTAGACACTAAAATATAGTTCCCCTCAAAATCAAATTCAACAAGTTTCTTCTTAAAAATGATATCTTGTATCACTATTTCAGATATGGTAGTCAAATAGGAAAACAATTCACTGAGAATGGATGGTCTTCCATAGACCATCCCCAAATATCCTCACTCTACACTACACATCATGAGGAAGAGTATGAATGAATCAATGAATCTCCATGAAGGGAAATGAATATTACCGAATATATATATTACCCTACATCAAACACATAAATTTCCAATAACACAAGTCTAATATCATATTTGGGTAGTAATAATCAATGAAACTACACTAAAATATTTATAGGTCATCACCTAACGGTCACCTTCCTGATTTTGGACATCCATCCAATTCCTGGTGGATCTAGGAAGCATAAAAAATTAATTAATTACCCATCTATTAGGAGGTATCTTCATATTCTTGATGATAGAATATGTATACTATATCCACGACTTCACTACATGGGGGCCTCCATCCCCCAAGATGGTAGTTGAATGCTACTACATAAATTCCTTATGAAATCATCCATTATGGGGGAAGATCATGGGATTCCTTAATTTTTTCCCTTAAAAATTGTAAATCCTCTCAAAATTATGTTTTTGTTCAATGATTAGGTGAAACAAGATGTTCCACATTTTACAATACAATTAGTAATACTAGTGGTGTTGGTTCCACCACCACATTAGTATGTTCATTACCACCATACTATAATTTTACCTAGGAATTAATGGATGTATATAATTATAATTTCAAATGAAACACAAAAATGAGTATCAAAAACCGAACATATATCATATTAAATAATAGTATTTGTATAAAGTAATCTTATATAATAGTTAATAATACAGTGACCCAATATTTTCTTCTACACACTTATATCATTTTATGACAAACATCATATTAAAGATACCAAATTTAGGATATAAATGTTCACTGCATTAAAAAAATTAGGCACATACCTAACTATTACATAATAAAACATAAACTCTATTTAATTCCACCCTCTATATATTCTTAGCGTCCCTTTCATTATACATAGTATAGGAAATCTCATGAGGATATAGATTAGTGAAATGTGTCAAAACAATTCCCATTAATTGAAATTAATATGGGACATGAATAAATAAATAGTGAGTGCGAATAATTATCATCATAATTATATATTAATATTATAATTATAAAAAATAATTTAATAATCGGATAATTTCATGGAATTTAGTAATGCAAAAAAATGAAATAACATTTCTTCATGGTAAAATACCACACATGGTTGTGAATAAAGCTAGCATCATTCCATGCATATCATATGTGAATAATCAAAAAATCATCATTTTGAAGGAGATAAATAATTTTGTTCATGAATAATACACTTCGTATCATTACATATATCACATTTCCCATTTCATTAGAGGGATTTCTAATTTCGAGCCCTCCCATCACATCAGAAAATTTACATAATCATGATTTCCACATAAAATCAATATCAATCAATGTCATAATGTATCCCAGGTAAAGTAATGGGTTTCATAAAAAATAATGTAATGAATATATATGTAGTTCCCAAATGGAAAAGGTACAAAAAATATTTTTTATAATAATAATCATTTTTTAGCAATGCATAAATAATTCAAGAGGCGTAAAAATTTGATTTTGATGGATGATTTCTTTCAGAAAAATCATTTTTTCATATAATCATTATAGAATCATTATATCCCCAAAAATAAAAGATAAGAAAACTGAAATTATTTTAAAGTAATATCAAAAGGATATCCATCTTAAAAATTTGAATGAAAGTGGAATAACCCAAAGAAAGGAAGTTGGGTTTCAGAATCCCATTACCTTATGTCAAAAAATGTTTTCAACATCAATTTAATATCCTATATAGTCGAAATAAATTCATTTATTTGTCAATTTATTTCAGCTATTACATGTATTTTATTTACTATAATTTCCTTATGTTCATTCCTGGCCATTTTGATGAGTTATAGTGTTCAATTTCATCATTTATAGAGCAATCTTTTTCATTGTTTTAGGGTAAATTTACTTGTATATAATTATGGAAGTTCTTGTAAAATGATAATAATTCTACAAATTTGAAATTATGTGTCCTTGATAAACATTTATAATTTTAAATGGTCTCTTATAGCATTTTATCAATATCAGTACTATTCATTCAAAAAAAATATTAATGATAAATGTTTAGTCGATTTTGGTGGTTTTTATGTTCCCCATGAAATGATATATTATTATTAAATATTATGATTATAAATTAGTTATATAATGTTTAAATAATTGTAATATTACTATTACAAACTTTTTTAAACATAATAATTGATATATTAATATCCTTTAATCTAATAATATAAAATTAAAATTCATCATCTAAAAAGGCGGTGAAACGACACATCACAGATGATGTATACATATTTTTTATAATATAATGAGGGTAGAAGAGATTTTATGCTTGATATTACATTGAAATAATTAAATTACAATAAATATATATATATTTTAATTTAGTTCTCA
The DNA here is from genome assembly GCA_963277665.1 of Viscum album. Taxonomy (NCBI): domain Eukaryota; kingdom Viridiplantae; phylum Streptophyta; class Magnoliopsida; order Santalales; family Viscaceae; genus Viscum; species Viscum album. The sequence continues at coordinate 1,649,138,705 of OY728145.1, forward strand.
GGAATATTTAGATAAGTGTGTGAGTAGAGAATAAGGAAATAAAGAAACAAAAATAGAAAGATTACATATTTTACCTCTTGAATGTTGTCTCCTTGAGAACCTTCTTAAGGAACATGGATTTGGAATTTTTATAAGAATATAATCTCAATGAAATGGACATGATGATTATGGGTGGAATTGTGTAGAATGTAAACAAGATACAAGCCTTATAATGTGTGAGGATAAGAGGTGGCGAGGGGTGGTGTTTATAAGGGTAGGAAAGGGGTGTTTTTGATTATTTTATTCATTATTTTATTATTTTGGATCAATAATTTCAAAATTATTTATTTAGGTGACTAATTCTAGTAACTAGTTCCTTTGAGTTCAAAATAATGGTTTATTACTTCATTAATGACTCAAAAGATAATTCATTTGTCTTAAAATGCTAAATATTATAAATTATTGGATTTCACCATTCAAAAAAATTCTACTATTTTAGAAAAATATTAAAATTTAACCCTAACCTTTTTTAATATGTGTAATTAAAATAAAAACTCAATTTAGAAAAATAATATTCTAAATATAAAAATTATATTTTTTTAAAGTATAATTATTCATTCTAAAAAATACAAATTATAATATTATAATCGGTTTTATGACCATTTGATAAATTAATTAAGGTCTCATAATATTATCTTTATATTATAATACAAAAAATTATTAGTTTTGGAATAAATTTTATGAAAAAATTTATTTTAAATCATTATATTAGTTATAAAGTTGTAAAAAAAATTCGTTTCATTTAAATATTGACACATAATTTGTCATTTTTAATGCATGAATTTACTTTTATGTTGATATAAATATATCATATTTTCATTTATTAGATAACTAATTTTTTTTATAATTTAAGCGGTGAGGGTACTATTCAAATCAATGGATTACTATTCTTAATGGTCATATTACTATTCTAATGGTCCGGGTGTTATTTCATCGATATAGGTTCCTTAATTTATTGAAATACTACTTATTCCCAATAGTTATTCCTTTACTTATATTTTTATCGTTTTTATATATACGTTCGTGTTGAAAATTAATACTATATTATTGACATTATGATATATTTCTATAGATATTTTTGGATTTTGGTCATTCTAGTGGATTAAAAATATCTAAAATTTCCCATTCTTGTTATCTTATTTTTATATGTATTGTTTCATAGTAATATTTAGAATTATTTTGTAGTCATTTTATGAATGATGTATCATACTTATTTTAGGAGGATAATTTTTTTATTAGGTTCTTTTTTTATGTATTAAATAAATAGTACATGGCATAATTATAATAAGGGAAGTTTCTTTGAAAAAATTTGGTTTCATTACATTCTTCCCCCATTTTTATATTTCATTCTTAAAATTTTATTTACATAAAAAGATCAAAGTAGATGAAGGAACTTCTACCAAATTAATTCATATGGTTTCCATGTTTCCTCTTCATAATTATGGTTTCATAATAGTAACATGAAGAGGTGGGTGGTCTAGTTGAATATAAAATTTTCTCTATAGTCTAAAATCTTTACTAAATGTTTCTCATAAGAGGGTTCATCTTCCAGTTGTACCCCCTTTAAGATATGTATTTGTGAGGGATCTGGTATGTACATCCTCAGGACAGATACATTAAATACATCATTCACTTAATAAATGGTTAGTGGAAGTTAAATCTGATAGGCCACAACTTTTATGAATTCAAGGATCTCAAAGGAACTAATTTACCTTGGGCTAAGCTGCCCTTCACTTCCAAACCTCAAGAAACTCTTCCATGGTGATATTCCAAGGCATCCTTTTTATCCAAATTAAAATTACAAATCCATTTTAATAATTTTATCATATCTATTCTACTATATTTGAGAATATTTTATTGGTTTTCATACGGGTTAAACCTTATTAGTCATCACATTCATGATATTAAGTTCAAGTATCTATCATTCGCCAACTTCAACCAAAAAAGATGGACTTCAACATCACTTACCATATAGATATTCATATGGATATATCTAAATATTCAAGTAGAACATTTTATTTTATGATAACTCATCCAATGGGAGATTTTGATATCATATCCTTCAACTTCCTTTCCTCACCCTCATATCATATCCTCGAGCATCTATGTTCTTATTTCATATTGGCCATCAGTTTAGGGGTGATAGTCTATTCTAAAATTAAATTCAGTTCTCAAAGAATGATGAAGAATTATCAAAAATATATAAGTGATCCTTTGATAAAGTTCAGATATGATCAAATATGGAACTTCTAACAGACACACCAATTCCTTCACATATACCATGGAAAATGTTTCAAGTGGGAAATCATTCCTAAATGTAATGTTGTGGGAATTTCAAGTGATTCGGTCCACCACAATCCATATTGTATTTCTTCTATTCAATTGAATAATGTGACCATTAAAAATGTCCCTAGTGATGTTATCCAATTTACAGATGGGCATAGGCAATGGTTAGATCATCTCTTGGGAATTATATCTTTCTTCTTGAACTTTCTGACCTACCAAACACCATGACATATACTCCAAAATCCACATCTTCATGATGCCCCACCGAAAGTTCCCATGATTATCATGATACATTTTGGTACATCTAGGATAGATTAATAAAGTTTATATATGTTCATTATATAATGTCATATTCTTTATCTTAGTTGATTAAGGAACACAAAACCTTGATCCAAACTGAAACACATCATCATCATTAATATATAACTCTTATAGATTCCATTCTATTTCCGATTTCACCTTCTTTTATTGCACTAGATACTCACTTTTGGCCTCCATAATCTTCTCTTAGAGAGAACATTGGGAAATAATTTTGTATAATTATTGTGTATTCCCTGACATTATGATTTCCAAATCCATCATTTTCATATACAAAACTCGGGGGTCTTTCTTAATCTGTATCACAGATAGTATAACAGTTTTTTATGGTAAGAAAATCAGTGTCCTTCTTCAACATTCCTTGGTGGTAATAAATAGAGAAGTATAGTACATTATTATATTTGACTATCTCTTTGATCCATGTTTATCCCTATCTACATGAATATATACTTTAGACTCTTGTGATCAGTATATATGTCACACATCTCACCAAAGAGGTATCACAACAAAATTTTCATAGAAAAGATCATATCTACTTGCTCCAGATCAAACATCTTGTAGTTTTTTAAATATATTCAACATCTGTGAGGCGTAGGTTATGAATTTATCATTCTACATGAGTTAACAACCCAATCATGTCAAAAAAGATGGACTTTATTTCAAAACCCCTTATCTAGTTGTTGGTAGTGTGAGTACAAGTGTAGTGATTAACCTCTTCTAGATTTCCTTTAATATTTCCTCCCATTGTCTTATCTGTAATTACTTTACCCATTTACATGAAATCTTTGTTATAGGGATAGGCATTAATGATAAAATCCTCATAAAACAATGGTAGTTCCCAACTAAGATAAGAAAACTATACATTTCTATGACAGTTGTGGGACTGGCCCATTCCTCAATTGCCTTTTTTTGAAGGGTCTAATGAAAATCCTTCATTTTTTATTATTTTTCACAACAATGTGACATATCTCATAATGAATTCAAACTTTTTATTCAAGTAGTATAATTAATCATTCAATAATCTTGCAAACACAATACTAGTATGTTCTCCATGTTTCACCTTTCTCTAAGTGTATATGATAATACCATCAATTTACACTAAAATTATTTTTTCATGGAAGTCTGTAAAGACTATATTGATCAGATCCTTTGATGATTATAGGGACATTAGTAATTCTAAAGGGAATCTCTAGGAACTCAATATTCCCATAGCATTTTAAAAAAAAATCTTTTGAATATCTTACTTCTTCACCTTCATTTGATGATATCCCGAATGAAGATTCCAATTTTGGAAGTACTAAGATCCACATAGTTGATCAAGTAAGTCATTAATCATTGGAAAAAGATACATATTCTTTACATTGACCTTATTGAGCTCATAGTAATCGATAAACAGCTATATCAATCGTTCCATTTTCATTATAATGACCCCTAGCGCACCATGTGGTGATGTAGTAAGGAGTATGATCCCTATGTATAAATTCTATGGTAAACATTTCTTTGTATATTCCAATTCTATTGAGGCTATCTTATAGAGACATTTTTAGAGTGTAGTTTATCCAAATATATGTTTTATAGGGAATTATACATGACGATATAGGGGATGTTTTGGTAACTCATCTATAAATTCATCAATGTATTCCCTCACAATGATTTTTTCCTCATTTATTATTTTCTTTAACACCACCATTAGGGTGAAATATACTTCTTCATCGGGTATCAATAGCCACAACATTGAGGAATTATTCAATGGAGATTCATGGTCATCCATTCATTTGTAGAGGAGTATGGTATGGTTCAGAATATGAAATGATATTTAATTTTTTCAGACAATGGATGTGTGGTCTATATAATGAGAGACAATTCCTTCCTATTATAGAATTTAATTCCACTAAGGGATATATAATGATATTTTATGTAAGAATATTCCCACATACACCAACAGGGGGAGATGAACACACTTTGGTTTCAATGATTTCTACACATGGTATGTTTATGGATATCTCAACTTCAAGGGATTTGTGCTTCGATTAAATAGATCTATAAAAAATTCATCATGTAAAGGAATGTGTAGAGCCACAAGAAAATAACATTTCTTATATTATTGAGTGAATAGTATCTATACAGTGTAAGGATTCATGTTCATGCCCTAATTCTTTAGTATTGGTGATATAATCTTTCCCTTTCTCGTTTAGATTTTGTGGATGTTCATGGTGATTACCCTCAAGGTACTGAGGTGTTGTGTACTAGACATCATTTTACCTTTATTCTCTATATTTGAACCATTTAACCATAGGTGGTACATTATTATTATCTATACTCTCTTCCATCATGTTGGTTAGATTATTTATGTCACCTACATATTCAGGATATTGGTGTCCTTCACTACTTTATATGATCTTATTCCCCATCCCCTTGAGGAAATTCCCATAATTATTCATACCACACTTCTGAGGGGTGGGTGGTTGGATCATATTTCCTCCTCTGTCATTTGAACAACCTATAGGAAGCACCATTATTTTATTCATATCTCTAGAACCATGGAACCTTTCACTAAAATCTTCCCCTATATTGAGGGAAGATTGAACTGATTCTTCAAAACACACGAAGACTTGAATAGATAGAGACTTTAAATGTTCCGGTTTTAAACCACTAAAGAATCTACATTTTTTAACAATAATGATAAAAACTAATTCATAACATTTAGGCCTTGTGTGATTTTCTTTATAATTCATGATAGATTCACCTTCTTTCTTCTTCAACACTATACATTCTCTCTCCAACTTTGTGTGAAGAGTTCAAGGGAAATAATTGATAAAAAATATTTTATTAAATTCATCACAATTTATCTCATCTATTTCATCAATTTGTTTGGTGTTCAATATCAACATAGACCATTGGAAGGCCACTTCATCTAAATGATATATGGCCTCTGTTACTATATTATTCTAAGAATAGAGGTGTAGAGAAAATGACTTCTCCCTTGAGTTAATCCACTATTCCTAAATAAATGGATCATAAGATCCAATAAATATTGGTTTCCATTGTTGCTTTATAGACTAAATTTCCAGTTTTTAATTCTTTGGTGAAGGTGAATGTTCCACTTAGTTCAAGTTATTATTCATAATATAAGACTACTAGGTAAGATGTTCCATGTTGCTTTTAACTCCACCTATCATGGCATCAGATATTCCATTTAGAACATCATTTCATTATCCATTAAATAATTTATCAGTCTGGTTCTCTAGGTTCCCACCATTATATAAAATATAAATTTTTTTAACAATATTTAATCCATAAATGCTTGAATTAATACTTTATTCATTGATTTAAATATTTCTAAAGGAATATCCAATGGGATCCCAATGATTATAATTTTTCTAAAATAAATCTTCATGGATGTTTACATATATGTATACTTATATTAAGTGCTTTCAGTAATGTAATATAATACTAATTCCAAAAAAACTAAACCCTACTCTAATACTATCTATATAGACCCATCATTTTGATTAATTCTATTAGATCATTTTATGATAAACAATACAATAAATATACAAAATCTATGATCAAAAGTTTTAGTGTCTCAGAAAAAATAAGATCATACATAACTAATACATAATAAAACATAAATTTTATTTAATTATTTATTCTTTATCTTATTATTGGCCCTTAAGTTCTATTTAGTACAAGTAATCACTTGATGATATTCGTTAATGATTGAGGTGGCCTAAAATCACAGTAAGAGGAATTAATAAGTGAAATAGATCAATACAACATCAGTGAGGATAACCAACATCAAAATAAAATAAAAAAGATATCATTATCAACTTCATAATGAAAACACAAGATAAAGGCATGTAATTTTTCAACGCATAAAATGAAACATCATGACCTAGTGTTCATGTACCACACAAAATTGTTAGAGATGATAAAATTTGGTTTACACATAACATATGTGCATAATTATAATATCATCATTGGGAACATATATTTACTAATTTATATTTGTAATCCACATCATATCATGAAATGCATAACATTAACCAATTCCTTGGAAGAATATAAAATTCTGGCCCCACCCATCACATCATAAAATTTTCATAATCATGAATGACACATAGAATAAATATCCATCGAAGTCATGAAGTTACAAATGTAATGTAATGGGTTTCATAAATATTTAATCAATCATTATTTAATTAATAAACATGGTGTTCCCAAATGGAATGGGAAAAGAAAAAATTTTGTATACAAATTAATATTTTTTGAAATGAAACAATATCTAAAGAAGATTCAAGATGTGTTTTGGAAAGAAAATTTATTTTGGAAAAATCGGTTTATTTGTCCTAAAATTAGATCGGAAATAAGTATTTATCATAAAATAATAGTTATGAATAATGGAATTTTGTTTGATTAATATTAAAAATATGTCCATTGTGAAATTTTATACAAATGAGAAATAACCCAATGAAAGGAAGTTGGGTTAATGAATCACTTTACAATATTTGTGAAATCATTCTTTACATATAATTAATATCCAGCATATTCAAATTACATTCATTAATTACATAATTTGGAACCTAGTATACATTTATTATATTAATTATAATTTTATTATGTTTTTTTATGATCATTATTATGAGTTATAGTGATCAATTTCATCATTTCAGGAGCATTTGTTTTCATGTTTTCATGGTCAATTAACTTGTATAATTTTATGGATGTTTTCTTTAAATGAGAATAATTATCCAAATGTAAAATAATTTATAAGTATTTAACATCCATAGGTTTAAATGGTCCCATTTATCATTGGTCATGATGTTAGGACGATTAATGTGTTAAAACATTAATGATAAATTTTATTTTTATTTTTGTGGTTTTTCTATCCATCATAAAATAATCTTATTTTGTTAAATATTCTGTATATATATTTTAATTACATAACATTTAAAAAGTTATAATATTAATATTATAATATTTTTTAACCATAATAATGGTTTTATGACCAGCCTTGAATAAGGTGATGGAAACTGAAAACATGTCATCCATGAAGTTTGTGAATCGACATCTCATGAATAATGTTTTCATATTTTTTGAATAAGAGGAAGAGATAAAACATTTAATTATGGATATTACACTAGAAAATAAAATATATATATATATATATGAAATTTTAGTTGTCATGAAACATTGTAAAGGGGAAGGATATGATAGGATAATGAAAGAAAATAAATTAAAAGAAAAGGATCGAGGATTTCACCCCTTTAATGTTATCTCATTTAAAACCTACATAAAGAAATTGGATTTGGATGTTTTTTTGGAATAGAAGCTCATGAATGGGGGGAATAGGCTGTGGGAAGTAATTGGGAAGAATTTATACAATCATCATGGATTATATGGTTTCTAGATAATAGGTGGTGAGGGGTGTTATTTAATATGGGAAGAGAGGGGTGTTTTTGATTATTTTATTCATCAGTTCTTTAATTTGTCTCTAAACTATCAATATTGTTGGTTTTTTTTGAATATTTACACTAACTAGTATATATTAGTTCAAAATAATGATTTCCTATGTCATTCATAACTTATCAATTCATGTATTTGGCTTAAAATTTTAAATACCATAAATTGTCGTATTTCACTATTCAAAAAAAATTAAACAATTTTAGAAAATTCCCCAAAAACTCACCATATTTTTTTCATTATGTAGACATTAAAAAATTAATAAATTTTATCAATTTTATTTCTAAATATGATTGTATTAATTTTAATATAAAAACATCATTTATTAGAAAAATATTAATTTTAATACTATAATCGATTTTATGACCCTTTAAAAAATTAAATAATGTCTCATAAAATTATATAATAATTATAAAAAAATATTCATTTATGAATATATTCTATAAAATAATTAACTTTTCAGTCATTATATTAATTATAAAACTAAAAATAAACAATTAATTTTTTATAAAAATACCAACATTTAACTTATCACTTTTAAAATATTTTTTTACATATACGTGAAAAAATTTATCATATTTTTATTTTTATCATAACTATTTTTTAATTATACCTTTATAGGTCAGTTTACTATTCTAATATATATATTACTATTATTAATGGACATATTACTATTCCAATGATCTGGGATACAATTCAACTTTATAGTTTCCCTAATTTCTATAAATACTACCTATTTCTATTCATTATTCATTCAATTCTATTTTTACTCAAGGTTGAAAATAACTTCATCTTAAAAATTAATACTATATTATTAACATTATGTAATATTTTTAAATATTTTTTGATGAGTGTGGTAATATTAGTGGATTGATCAGATCCACATTTTCTGATTCTTAATATCTTATTTTTCTATATATTTTCCTAACGTAATATTTGGAATTATTAAGTATTTGTTATATGACTAATGTATCATTATTAATTTATTTGAATAATGTTTTTATTGGGTAATATATTTGACGTGTGTGATTTACTCAATGTGACATAATTATAAAAAGGTAAATGTCATTGATAAATTTCTTTGTTATTAAACAATTCTCATCTGCATACTTCTAATTCGAGGTCTAGAAAAAAATAATAGTTTAAAGGAACTCATGTTACACTCCCCACACAAACTATTAAATTTATGTATAGGTCCAAGACTTATCCCTTATAAAATTTTTACCAATATATGGTTGTCGTTTATAGAGGAAACACTATTTTTAAGAAGAAATTGCAATCCCTCATAAATTTAAACCATTCAATGTAAAAACTAAAATTAAATAACTTTATATTTATATATACATCACGGTTTAGTTATATGTGACTTCCAATCCAATTTTAAAATGTTTTATTCTTTATAAGATTAAAATGCCATCTCATGTAACAATAACGATCATTTTAACATGGTTTAATTTTATAGATCATAATTACCAATTTATAGATGTCCATCCACTATAGATGCTGAAATTAGAATCCACTTAATTGTAGCCACTAATGTTTTTTCCAATTAAACTAAAACTTCATAATTCAAACATGCCAAAATTAGATTATTAATGTTCCACAATGAAGATGTGTGGGAAAACAATAATTTGATTCATAATGAAACTTGTATTAATCAATTATTTATTGTGTTCATCCTATAGAAACATTATACAAATTGCAGATATTTCTCCAATGTAGCATACATCAATTATCAAATAATATACCAAAAAAATTTATTTATCATGGAATATAAATGGAATGTGAGTCTCTATATTCATTTAAGGATGAATGAGAAAATTGACCATTTCCATGCACTTCCTAGGGTAAAATAAAATGAAAAATGATAATAAATATCACTTGGCATGTGTGTCAACCAATGGAGAAATCAGTATAAGTATAATATTTAAAAAATATAATTGTAATACCCATCCTATGTAACAACTATTTGTACCTATAAATGGTTTATAATCCCATATAAACAAGGTCAATAAAAAATTGAAAAGATCATGTATGTTTTTGGTCTATCCTATATGGTTTAAAAAATTGAAAACCATGGCTCTTATACCATTTTATGATATCATCCACCCATTTCACTCATATGTGTCCTAACGTAGTTTGGAAAATGGAATCAGTCTTCTATACTCATCCAATATAGGATTTTATCTAGAAGTGAGGATCCATGATTCTACGATGAAGAGACTATACTGTATTCATCAAAGTGAAACATGTCAGTCATATACAAAGAGGAAGACTATAGGATAAAATTCATAAATAAAAGTGAAATTAAAACATCCATAAAAATATAGTCACACACAATCATTATTTTTTTCTCATATAAAAATATCAGTATCATGATATTATATAAAAATTGGATAATTAATACAACACAATACAAGATGTAAAATATATAAAAAAGTATAAAAACATTCTCCCATTGAATAACAAGAATAAAATATCTGATATTATCTTTTAATACTTCCTAGTATAGAATGTCAAGTGTATATAAAATGTAATTTACACTTTTCCCAAACTTCAGACATGAAGTCTGTCCGAGTACCCATTGTTATCCCAAATAGGGTGTTAGTAAAACCATATATTCCACAACCAATATTGTTCGCAACTAATATCATTCGTGACTATATAATGAACTAGTGTAATCGTAGTAAAAAAGATAATAAATGAACTATACAAAACTCATGTCTCCTTGAGTTCCTAAAAGAAAACTCTTTTAACAATACCTACTCTAGAATTTTTTGTAATTCCTCTAAGGATTTAATATTTTTTATAATGATTAAGGTTTTTGAGGTCCTTTATTTTCAAAATAGAAATAATAAATATCATGACTTTTTATTCTAGAGATTCAAAAATAAATATCATATCTATTAACATCAAATATGTAATAAAGCATTTAATATTCTTCTATTCAGATGAACATGAAATAATTTCTTGTCCCTTAATAACAAATAATTGATACTGAATTTCTTTTACTTTATTTAAAATAAATAATTAAGAACATCATGTCTTCTAAATAAGGTAATCATGATGTAATGACATTCTTGTAATTTAATTAATTTAATCAATCATTCAACTTATTTGACTAGGGAATCATAAAAAGGGGTCCATGTGCAATTTTCTTTCCCCAACATCAGTAATCAATTGTGTCACAAAAAAACCCCAAAAATCAGACCAAGCTAGATGTAATCCAAGTGTGACACCCCATGGATACCTCTAATATATCATAGTCTAGTGATGAGTGATGGGTAGGCATACATACCTCATTAAAGGCCTTATATGATGTACCTATTCACATAAAAACATCTACAAATACTCATACAATAATTAAATTTAAAATTTTATTTGATAATTCATATATACAATCTATCCCACATTAAATAATAAAATATGTAATGGAAAACATAAATAGTCAAATAAAATCTCACTAAAATTATAAAATATTCCATCCTACCAAGAAAAAGGGCACTTTTTGAAATGTAACACATAGGAAAAACCATGGATTGACTGAATAAACATTATTTGACTGATGTTGTTCATCTTAGGACTCCATCAAATGGTATTTCATTAACATAAGACATAAAATTTATAGGCATATCCCATTTAGGTGTGAGTAGAATTTAACCTATTAAAACACCTTGAAATAACTAAACATAAGAATCCAAATATTATCAATATCATTACAATATTTTCCTACATCATATGACACATTAAACAAAATTAAAACATAAATATACTCATGATAGAATCAAAATCTCAAATAGGTATCAACCATACTGCTACTCATTGTATTTTTCTTGAGTATTCATGCTAAATCTCATTTATGAGTACTCTCACTAGGATCCATAATATCACTAATGGTAATTATTCATGAGTTTATGGTCATCAGTTCTCACTAAATAATTAGACACAAATCATCAAATTTTATGATGCACAAATATAGGATCACATTCATTGATCATGGGGGAAAAGGAAATCTCAATCTATAATAACCCACTATATATGGGATTTTATTCCCAAATAATTTTGTCAAGAAGATTCCTTAAACCCCACATAGTGTAGGTGATATGAGAGGGGCTCTCACCCCAAGCCTCATGGGGGGATTCATGAATACACTATATGAGGATAACCAGTGGATGTGGAAACAATCCTATAATAAGGATGTAATGTTTCAATGTACCCACATATTGACAAAACAAAAGAACACCCTCAAATGATGCAGGTCTAAATCAGACATATTAAATCCCCAATCCTTCTCTCTAAAAAAATATGATGTGTACTAAGCGCACACAGCTTATCTCACGTGTCTTATGTCTGAATATGTCTTACCATGTCAGATGGAACGTATTTCATTATATATAATCATTTCCTTTTGTGGTACATGATGTGTAGAGGTCTAGTGGGAAATCATCAATCTCCCAACATGTTGTAATGTATATATACTCAACCATGTGTACTTCAGGTCATCTCGGTGTACTTGGTCATGTTTGAATACCATCTCATGGATGTATACTATGGGTTTCCCATGTCCATTGTCTTGTTTTCTCATTAGTACTATAAGGGTACACTGATAGACTACAACACTGAGTCACAAGACCTATGACATGTGTCACACGAAGTGTGATATTTTTCCAATATAAATATCCAAGAAACATATAATGTGAGTCTATAATTTGGGTGTTCGTAGTAAAAAAAATCATATAGTTGGGGTTTTCCAAAACCCTAGGAACTATCATAATGATTCACTCACATTTCCCTATCGTTAATTTAGGTTCTAATCATGTGTACAAATCATCGATGTAGAGTTGAAATACTATTTTATTGTTGGTGGCTAGTTTCTGGCCATCTGATAGGCAAGAAAATTGGCTCTTGTCGCACCATGCCACATTCCAAAATGAAACAGGGAACAATGATCTGATCCTAATCTACATATGATCATGTTCCATCCTCATCACTACTCAATATATATATTATATTCATGATCCTATACCCAAGGTATTGATTTTTTTTTTCTATAGAGTGGTCACATAACAATCAATAATAATGAAATGGTCGAACCATCATCAAATAGTGTAAATGAGGTAAATGTTCATTGAACGGATGAAGAAACCCAAAACAAATAACAATAGGAATAAACATTGGACATTATTCATCATGACCTCAACTCGTTATAATTACAATAATAAATGGTAAACCAATATATTAATAATAAATATCCACAAATCCTATATAGATAATTCTGGTCCCACAAGCATGAATAGGTCACAAATAAATATATTAGTGGATCTGATTCATTTTAATCATGATTCATTCAATAGGTACAAAAATAATGGTATAAAAAATTCATACAACTAATTTGGATCAAATTTTGATGAATAACGTCACACATCCATTTCATCAGTGGGATCCAAAAGCTCTGAATAACATATCTATCTCCCACCGACTATCCAACATTTCTCTTATAAGAACACTCAAACACAGCTCCTCTATAAATCCTTATGTTATGAAGATTATTATAGGGCCCTAACATAAGTTGGATTTTTTAATGTTAATATCATGTTGTTTTGTTAATATAACATATACAATAAATTTTTAATTTATTACATTATTTTCTGCTTTGACTGCACTTTACCAAAACTCCTGATGCTAAAAAATCATATATCGAACCTTCGGTAAAAAAAAATTTCGATTCATCATTGCTCTTGGATTTCTATCATTAGACTCTATTGTAGAGTAATTTCATTATTTATAAATAACCAATCATGTGTGATATAATATATTAAATATTTTTATTATATCAACACCAACGATCACTAGGCCTTTGAATCTCATGTAATCTAATCATAATATTCTAAAAATATTTCTTAATATATTTCGAATACATATATGAAAATATAAGTTTTTTATATTCTACCCCACTTATGGATTCTCATCCCAAAAAGAAACAATACTTCACAAAAGGTTATGTTACTAGTACCATTTATTTGTCTTCCACTCCCATATAATCCCATACAACTTCACAGGTTTCCACAAGACATGAACCCAAGGAATCGGTCTCTTGGGGGGGGATATTCTCATGTTAATCTGTGGTCACTAATTGTTAATCTACAAGCATATCCCCATTCTTGATTTACATCTCACCTTGTTAGATAACATGTGATGGATCATGCACATGCATCCTCAACTACTACAAATAGAAGTCACCATGTAACCTGTCTAAGTACAATTGTAGGGACAAGTGGCATGCCACCTCCTCGACCCTAATTAGTATCTAGAAAGGGATACTAAATTTCCAAGATAAAATATCTTCCTAAAATATATACATGATCCACATTGAGTTCAAACATTTAGAAACAGATGGTCACCCTCATAAAACCCCAACGTCCTCCGTCAATTGTATACAAAAGACTTCTGATGTCTCTCTATAGTCTTCATATTCTCATGGATTATATGAACCTTACCTTTCATCATTAGAGCCTACTTAGGTCCCATTAGTGTTAACTCCCCTAGTTCAGTCCCACATAGTGGTGACATGTATGTTCACCCATAAAAACATTGAATGGTTCTATACTGATGAAGGAATGGTAACTTTTGATTTCTAAATACTCTAAAATGTGTATGTTATCCTCTGAAGTATGGAAAATGTCCAAATGATGGTCCAAAACATGACCTCCAAAACCTGAATGGTCCTCTAAGTCTGGACATCATCCTAGTGGTGAAGCACCATTCTAATACACAAATACATCCCAAAGGTCTCTTTAAATCCTCTACATAATCAGGATGTTGAGTTTGAATCATGCTATAAATCAATTGTGAAGTGAACATAATGAAGCCAAACTATATCTGACATGTATAGGAATCCCATGATGTCAATTGATACATACTCACAAATAGCATAGTTGTGGTGTAGCTTTGTGATCCAATACATGGTAACCCAAATGATATCCTATCTTCTATAAATTTTTTTAATCCCCATCCAAAATTCCATAGATATACCATATCACATCCATTTTGGACCCTCAATGGGTTGATCTAAACCATCTAGTTATTGGTACTCAAACCTCAGCTATTGTAATGTGATGAATTGATATAAAAATTATATGACACACTTCTTCATCCCTATCCACTATATATGATGTCGATTATCTGGGCACATCATTACAAATCTGAATGTTCCACATATTAGGATGTTTGAAACTCCTCATAGATTCAACACAAAAGATCAATAGTTCCATTGTCAAACCTTTGAAATGGATTATGTTATTCAGAAAATAAATGAATCCATCATGATCACATCTAGTGTGTATTAAAACATAAAAGGTCCAATAGTAGATATCTCCATGTTGAGCCTATTTAAAAAATATTAAAAAGTGTTGGGTGGTAAAAACGACATCTTGAGTTATGTTATGCCATCCTCATCATCAAAGGTCAAATGTAATTAGGATAACTAATCAAATTCATTGGAGAACAATTAAGAACAAGATATCATGCTGAGAGAATCATACACCATGTTCCCTTCAAAGGAGTATATACTATATGAAATTCATAATTCTAGTGGAACTATAGCCATAACAAATATCTCAAGTTGAGATTATTTACTGATAATGTATACTTGAGAATCTAATGGAATGTATAGATGGTAAACTTATCACCCATATGTTTTTCCACCAACCCTTCTGGGTGAAGACTACCATGACCAACCATATATTGTGGGTTACCCATTTCCACACACGTGCTCTCAAAAGTTGGGACTCAAATGAAATCACTGCCCACCTATGCATCATTACACACCCAATTCATGTTCCTAAATCATCACATATTTTTACTTACAACACATCATCCTCTAGACATCTCATGATTGGGTGCTAATAAATATATTCCCAATACAATAAAAGTATTATGGGACATATCATCCCACACGAAAGGTTAATGATTATCATTTAATGTAATGAAAGTTGATGATATATAGTAAAAACCCATTCATGCATCTCATGTATTAGCCTATAAACCAAAAAATTCTCCCTGACTTTTTCATAATATTATGTGGCTCTGAAAATAACATTTCCTCAACCTTCTTCGATTCCATATCCACACACTCCACTTATATGACATATCCTATAATGTAAATCTATAAAATCCATAACTTCCACTCTGAGAGTCCCCCATAAAACTGGTTCTCTTAGAGTATGTCCATGACTATCATCATGTGTCTCGTTTATTCCCCAGTGACATTTATCACAATATAATAGCATCAATAACAACTAGCAAAAATCATTCTAAGAAAAGATGAAATATCTTTTTCAAGAGTCCAATGAACAATGATGTGGAATTATGCATTATAAATGGAATCACAAAATAATCATATTATACATAGTGATTTCAGAATGTCATCTTAGGTATATCGACATATCATATTTAGAGTAGGTGATAACCTAAAATAAGGTCCGTCAGAAAAAACTATTTAACCTTATCAACTAATCCATATAGTTATTAATACACAAATGTGGATACCTAGTATTAACATTCACCAAATTTTGGTGAGAGTAATATACACACATCATCAATATATCATCTTCCTTCTTGAAAATAATAACCTCGGGCTACCTAGAGGGATGAAATGGGTCTGATAAAGACCTTCCTCTATAAATCATCCATCGACACCCTCTTCTAATGAAGCTATTAGGGATCTATCCACAATTATTTATTATAATTTAGGGTAGTCTATCTGTTAAATTCAATGGATGATTTTATCTCTTAATTGGGATGTAATCCCATCACATTCTTGGGAATGACGTCTATGTAATCTTCCACCACTATTGGAATCATAATTCTAATAAAATCCACTTCGATGTGGGTAATAATATGAATCTATTCAGTAATCAGTTATATCCTCCAATGTATGAGACCATAATGCTCTACCATGCTATCAGTCTCATTCATGAAGTAAAACATCATTGCATCACCATGAACACACTACATCCTCCAGCTGAAAAATTTGATGTGGGAATGAACTATGAATGGTGATCCCATACCTAATATGACTTCGTAAGTATGAATTTATACTATAATGGTGTTCCATAAAAATATATATTCATTGATATTTAAGTCAAAATATTGGTATAAGTTTTTGACCTTGGAATACCCTTTGGTAAGAATATAAAACCATAAGGTTCAAGATATAGTCTTAATCAAAATCTCTATGTATCGAACAATAGATGTTGAAAGAAAAGAGTTTCTCTTACCCATTTATATTATTACAATAGCTAAATTAATGATGAATCATATCAAACGCAAAATAATCCTTTGATCCTCTGTGTCATTGGCCTTACAAATTTCCACATCCAAATCCACCAGCTCCTTATGCCTCAAGCAGACCACTAAGGGGTGGTGGTTGTAGTAGGTAAAAACATTTTCACAACTAGAAATAATATCTATACCAATGGTATTGGGAAAACTATTGTTATAGTTCACTTATATGGACATATACCAATTGTTTGGACCAAACCGTTTGGTATGGGTCACCATGTTTGACATATACCAACGGTTTTCCCGAAATTGTTGGAATAGGGCGACCTATACCAAAGGTTTTCCAAAACCATGGGTATAGGTAAAAAAATCAGTGAATATATACCAATAGTTCTCAAAACCATTGGTATGGATATATACCAACGGTTTTGAGAACTATTGGTATATTTACATGTATTTTTTATTGAATCTTCTTAAAGAGAAAATTAAATAATTCAAACTATAAAATATTTATGATAATACATATATTTATTTATGAAATTATTTTCAAAAAAGTCATGTTAGGTTAGTTATTAGGTTGTTCAATCATAAACCGGAGGTACTGGGATCAAAACCAACAAAATGATTCTTTTTTGTAACACATATACAAACAATTTTATGGAACCGTTGGTGTAGATTTTTTATATTACTTATACCAACGGTTTCAAAAACTATTGGTATAGGTCTTTACCAATGGTTTTTTCAAAACCGTTGGTATAGACCTGCCCCTACGGCTTACTATGCAACGGTTGGGAGGCATATACCAACGGTTTCAATCCGTTGGTATAGGGTATTTTTATTGTAGAGTTTCCACCTCTAGTGGTCCACTATACACCTACCACATCCTTTGTCCTATATATCTCCTTGGTCTAGTCATTGACTTTATATGGGAATTCCATAAACCATCTCTCTATCAGTTTTGGAATGGGTTATAATGTCTTGTATGAGGTGTCTATGTACATCATAAGAGAAACACTACCTCTCTCTTAGATTACTAGTTTCATCTTGAGATCCCCAAACCATAGATTCTATTACTAATTTATCCCTTGTAGTGTCTCAAATTCTTGAATCCATTATTCTATTATTATTTAATATCTTCCATGTCCTTGGCTCTTGTGTTCCCACTACCGACAAAAAATATCAGTATCTCCTTACCAAGAAATCTATCCACCTATAAGGCAATATCAATCACCCTAGTTTTGGTGGTACTAAAAAGAGATATCAGTATAACCGAAATATATTGGAATTGGCACTAATCAAAGAAATATTCTTAGAGGAATGGATCATAATCTAGTTCGAGAGAGATTATTGAGTGGTTGTTGAAACATTAATGTATATGCATCCATGGTCATGGAATCCTTCAAAATATATAACAGATAATAAATGCACACTACTTGAAACATGGTTGGATGTAAATACTCCCTGGAGAGTCCCTCAAAGTCGGAACAACAGGGAGATTTATCTTCATGTTTTGGAATCCTAAGAATCCAATATCACTATGAAAATACCATAATAAGACTCAATATTATTCCCATCATCTAGTATGTATATGTCCTTATTAGTTAGAAAACTTTTGCCTCTGCATCTTCCTAGTCCTATGTTACATAGGAGTCTGGATCACCTGGACACATATGAGGTGTCTACCACTAAAACTCTTATAGTTCACTCAACCTATTCTCATAATCATCAAATATATTTTATATAACCTTATCCCTGACGGTTGGTGGTGTGGGTTGAAAACCAATCAACGGTACCAAATCCCATTTTGATCTATAAACTGAATACTCAACACTTGGAGAATCATATTCATGAAAACACAATAGATTAGAAGAATGTGGAATTCAAAGTGGAATCTTGCAATGAAATAAATATGTACCATAGTAAAATATTATATCATGTGTGTTGAAAAGAGATGTAAATTTAAATGAAAACCCATTCCTATATGATTTATATACAAATGTTTTCCCTACGAAAAGTGCCTATATATACCGAGTCAACAAAATGGTTTTCAATGTCCAATAGAATGGATACATTAGCCACTGCACCAACACTAGATTACCTGGCCTAAAATCT
Source organism: Viscum album (assembly GCA_963277665.1). Taxonomy (NCBI): domain Eukaryota; kingdom Viridiplantae; phylum Streptophyta; class Magnoliopsida; order Santalales; family Viscaceae; genus Viscum; species Viscum album. Next base: position 1,649,158,205 of record OY728145.1, read on the forward strand.
AAAATCAAAAGACTTTAATACTATTACTATAAATATAGTACTGAACTATACTGCTAGAAAATCTTCCAGCATAGGTCCATGATTAATGACTCCTTTGAGGACAATCTATCAAGACCGAAAACTTTAAAACCCTCATGGATGATTTTATGATGAATTTAATACCATAATATCACCTCAAAGATGGCAGTCTAGGAGACTATCATTGAGTACGAATATATCAACAATGGGAGGCCTTATTTGATTTAATGGTACATTCACACACATCTCCAAATACCCATATAATTTTTTGAATTTAAATTTAATTTTGGACCACAATGCATGTAAACCATATCTACCATATCATAAGAATACATATGTTTCAGAATGAGTATGTGGTAAAATAAAATACTAACAGACAAATAAACGTGTTTAACCTACTAAAGAGGGTACTAAATTCAATGTTACACTAGGAACAAACCATTTTTTCTAGCTCATTATGATCAATCTACTTCTATCCCTCATCGGAATCCATTAAAAGGAAAGTCATCTGTATAGAATATGACATATGAGTGAAGGTATAGTGATGGTATGGTCAAAAAAATTCCACATTAGACACCTAGAAATAAGATACTATAAGAATCAAGAGAGTATTAAAATCATCATAATGTATCCAAACAATATTGGAGACAAGGAAATAGTTAAAAAAAGATATACTCGTGATAAACACCATGTCTAAAAGAGGTATCAATCATATTAACATACATGGTATTCTACTCGAGCATTCAAGGTAATGATCATTCAAGAGTACTCACTACATAATCCATTCTATCACTAATGATGCTCATCCAATAGGTTATTCTCATCAAGCCTCACCGAATAAGTAATCACTGGATATCTGAACATCACAATACCTTGTCAGGGGATCACACGATGATCTCACAGTGCACACCACAAACCCAATCAAGAAAAACCCAAAATATAGACGATCATATTCCCTTGTATATTTGTAATGGTGATTCCTAAAGCCCTGCCTTTGGATGATAATATTGTATAGGATCCCACCATGGGCCTCACAATAGGATTCAATAAAATTATATTAAAGGATGGTCCATAATGGGGTTAAAAATCCTACACTGAGGACATAATTTCACATTTTAACCTCATAGGTATTTACAAAGGGAACAAACTAAAATGATACATGTAAAAATAGAAGACACAAAGGGACTCCTTATTCCATTTAAAAAGTACATGATGTCTACCTGGGGTATATAATGTGTACCACTAGTCATGTGTCTCTCTGTGTCTCTCAATCTCACACATAACATAATCCTACATATACACAGTGTTTCCTTTTGTCATATATTTCATTTTTATGTCATGTAGTAATATGTAATTTCCCTATACCATTACCATGTACAAATAATCATGCCCATTTACTTATTTCCATACATGTGTACTTGGTCATGATCGATTACAATTTCATATGATTTTACTCTGGTAATGATTGTGTCCCTGGTCAGGTTCATTCCCATCAACCAGTAGTGTAAACACAGAGCCACCAGCACCGTGTCACACTAAATGTGGCACATTTCAAACAGTGTGTAATATTTCTCTCTATGTGAAAAAACAAATGTTGTGGAAGGGGGACTGCATGGAATGTGTTCTTAGGACTACATATCTTGTAGACAATATTTTTTCACAATATAAGGAACAATATTGTGGACTTTCTCACACCACCTATACTTTAAATTATCAACTAAACACGCCAATAAATCTTGGTCCTGGGGTTGAATGATATTTCCATTGATGGTGGATTGATTTTATTAAACTTATCTACTCTAGAATTGGATCATGTTGCACCACAACACATGATAAAAATGCTTTGGGGGAAACACTGATCTAAACCCAATCCACCTCTGATCATCAACCATCATTATCTCACCTTGGTCACTACATCGATCGTGAACAGAAACTCATGATATTTATGTTTTATTCAATATAACAGTTATAAAATGACAGACTACCTGGTATTGGTAAAACCACCAACAATTGAATATGGGTGATGAACATGTGATGAATATTATAAGAAAATAAGTAAACATTACAATAGTAAAAAACCGCATATTTGTTTTGGGTTTGACTCTATTCATTTTAATTATAAATATAAATGCATAACAAATAAATAATTAATATCATTTTCCAAATTATAATAAGATGAAGTCGATCATTCTTGAATGAACATCTCATGAATCATTCTGTTAGTGGATATAGTTTAGGTTCATCAGGGGATAATCAATGGGGAAATAAAAAATAGAAACCAAACGAATTAACATGGTTTTGGATCAATAAATTATGATCAATTTCAAAAATTATTGTCATTACTATGATCCCCAACCTTTAATTGGCACACAGATATCCATTCCAAAATTCATTATCATTCATCCAATAATTCTGCCCCATAGCTTCTCTCTCAATTCCGAGGGTTATAAATATTAACCTAGGTCTTACCCATTATAGTAATTTTATTATTATGTGATTATACTATTTCGTTAAAATAAAAAATAAACTAAATGAATTATTTATTTTATTTTATATCCTCTTACTACAATTTATCATAACTCACAATGCTGATGAAGGATATGTCATTCCAATTGAAAAAAGTATGTTACATATTCAATAGAAAACACATATTTCAGATTATTATATCCATTTAGGATTTATTCAATTATTTCATATGAAATGTGTGAGATTGATACAATATAATTATTATTTTTGTTATACCAACATTTAGGATCACAAGGCCTTCGAATATCGCAAGGTATAGCAACTCGCTACCAAGATATTTCTTAATATATTTTAAAATAAAAAATAAAAAAAAACCTACTGTATTAAAAAGCGTTAAAAGATAAGGACTTATAATTCAACGTTAATTTAATTCATATATATGTACACAAGTGTTTTATGATAGGTCTATACCATATATCAATTATTCATTTCAATTTAAAACATCTCAATATACAAGGACAATCCCTCCACACCTTTTTTAGTGTTTTGGTCATAATGGAAATAAATAATTCATCAAGGATTTAATAAAACCCACTAAAGGGGATTTATTGGGTTGAGGGTGTCAACCTCTAATAAGTAACCAATGTCACAGAGCATGTCAATACAAGCACCATGTGATAACTTTAATATGTTACACTTTTTTGAGAAACAAATGAAATGTCATATGTGTGGCACATTGGACACATATTATAAAAACAGAAAATTATATACAGAATATATAGGTAAGCTACCTTATACGGGTAGAAGAATCATTATCTACTATTGATCATTAATTGTGATAGGAATGAGAAAAACTGAATAAACATTCCAAAAAATTAATAATAGGGAATATTAGCTTATATGATGTTAACATTTTTTACGGTGAGAGAAAATGAGAAATAAGTATTATGAATCATAAACACAACATTAGATATCCAAAATAAAAACTCACGGTGGAATCTAGGATTTTGTGAACATGGGATCTCAATTCCTAGGAGGAATTGAATATGGGATCTCAAGCAGCTACTATTGATGATAAATGTGGGAGGTAGATGATAAAATAAAGTTAAAATACTATATATAAGAAATGGAAATACAACTTTTTTCAGTCCTCATGGTGTCTAAGACATAAATAGAGAGTTTAGGTCATTGATTCTTATTTCAGGGGGTATGCACAAACTTATTGGTTATTATACGGTCAATATACACTAAAAGTTTTCCTTGTAGAAAGTCTCTTTTTTCATCAAGATATATCTATAAAAAATTTCCAAATAACAAATTTCCAAGGTTCTACCCAAATAACTGATCATTAAAATAAACAAACATTCAAGAAAATGACAAGACCAAATAATGTGAAATAATTGACCCATTTATCACATCCAAGGAAGAACATACCAAACCCTTTGACTGAACTGAACTCATATGTGGTGAAAATTTATCCTAGTATATTTTATAAAAACAACTATCATAAATAAGGGAACAGATAGATAATTTAATACGAAACTAGACTACTCCCACATTTAATTTTCTCTAAAGTAATAATAATTTTTTGGAATATAAATGGAAACCTAAATATGTAACGTATAATAAATCCCTTTAATTATTTTAATCAAAAGAAAATAAATTAGGGTGAAACTATTTTTAAACTAGGGTAGAATATATAACCTTGTGATTAATTATGTATTATACATTAAATTAATACTATGATAAATTAATTATTTCAAATAAAACAGTAAAAAAATTTATTGATGATATATTTAATAGAGAAAAAATATTCATAGTTTTGATAATCATTAATACATAATTATAATTAAATATGATATGTCAATAGGAAAAATACACTAAGGATAAAACCATATGTACATAAATATTTCATAAACATTGAATTCTTAAGTTCATGGTTTTCATTGATGACCATATACCTAATTACTATAATGAAAAAATGGAAAACATTATAAATATAATATACATTTTTATAATAAAGAGAATGAATACATATAATGATTTTTATAAATATATAAATCTATATATAGGAATATAAAGTGATTACTATACTTATATTCATTGAACATATAGATACTGGAAATATAGTCATTGGATTTATTAATTTTAGATATATAATCATTTCATATAATTGTATCAAAGAGTTATATTTATTTTTTATCATTTCCATAATTCAATTGACATAATAAATTTAAAAAAAATTATTAATTTTGAATAAAATAAAAATAATGATCTATCAAATTTTATTACTAAAATAATAATATTTTTTTACCTATTACTAAGATTATTACTACTAAATAATTATATCACATTATTTCATTAAATTAAAACCTACGTTTCTAAATTTATTGATAAAATTTAAATGTTACATGATAAATAATATTTATTAGTTGGGATAAAAATTATTTAATTTAAAACAAGGTATTTTTTATCATATAATTGTTTTTCAACGTATTGTTTATTTATTTCAAAATAACATAATTTTATTGATTTTAATGGGTTATTCTAATAAAATATTTTTTTTCATGTATAAAAAATCTTTTAAAAGTCATTTATTTATTATTTCATATAAAATATTATTTAAAACAACTAATGATAAAAGAATTTATTTCTCTAAAATAATTTTTTTCAATAATTTTTTTGTTTTCTCATAAAGAAATTATTTTTCTTAATTATTTATTGAATTAGATTAATTGTATTAAGAATTTTGTATAAATATTTTTAAATAGGTTAAGAAGATAGTTTTCTTGTTTAGGAAGAAAATTAATTATTGGGGTAAACATTCCATGACATCAGTAAAATTCGATGACTTTAAAGTTTAGTATCTGTTTTAAATGATTAATAGAATATATAAAATATTAAAAGTGGAAAATGGATTTGATATTAGAATTACATTATTATTTAAAATTTTGTGACAACTTTCCATCTAAATATAACAATTCATACCCATTACGTATTGAGAAATTGCAAATATTCTAGTCAAACTAATATATAAAAGGATGTATCCACAATAACATTCATACACCTCATATCCTTTAGTATAATTTTAAATACCTACCATTTTTTAACTCATAAAGTATTATTATATGTTCGATAGAATCCCGTAGTAAATAGGATTAAGGAATTTATTCTGAAGGAACATATTTTTTGATGGAGTGAATTAATAAATGTTAGAATCCATTTATTCTCCATTTTTTTCAATTACCTTCAATTCAATGTTCTTAATAAATATTATAATACACTGTAATTATTTTTTCATGGAAAAATTTTACTTCTATGAAAATTATTTTAATATTATATAACTGAAATATCTTACTCATTCATTAGTATTACATGTTCTTTGTTGGGTGGTTCCACCACCAACATGTCCTATAGTGTACCAAAATATCCATTTTCAACATGAATATATTACAAAATATTTCTAAAAATAATATATGATATTAATTTGTAATTTATGTTTGTAATAAATCACAGGAAGGATGAAAAAAATGAACGGTCATTATAAAAATACTTTTTGTAGTCAGTAAATTGCCAAAAACATTTTTACTAAAAATACAATTCTTTCGAACCGTATCAATTCATTTCATCGAATGAGAATACGAATTCATAATTATATAATAAATAATTATTCATCTTCCTTGACTAATACATGAAGGAATAATGATTTTTGATTATTATGGAGGAACTTCTCCAATATGAATCTTTTTTAAAATATTTAAAATTATAACATATGATGAATCTGATAATAGTTTTTTATAATATTATGCACCTGTACCACATGAAAAATAATAAAAAACTATAATTTAAATATTAAATTTAGTGAAAAATGTTGTCAATAATAATTCAATTTTTTTATAATGGAAAAATAATTTTAAAGTAATACAATATGAATATGAAAATTAGAATAAGATCAATCACCTATAATAATCACAATCATTATCAAAACTGTAGAAATTAGTTGGAATATTAGAAATAAAATATCAATTTTTAAAATGAAAAAATATAACCTAGATATAAAATGGAAGTGAATAAATAATGAAATAAATAATATTTATTTATAGAAATTAGATAACACTGTGACTGTTACATATCTTCCCATTATAATTGAACATTGATCATTAGAATAGTTACCCAACCGTTTGAATAGTAATCAAATCATTTGGAATAGTATTCAGATTGATAGAATAGTAACTTTATCAATGAAAATATAAAAAGAAATTTTGTTATCATATAAAATTAATTTATATAGAAAATATATTCTAAACAATGTAAATAGATTATTTAAAATTTATAATTTAAGTGTTGATATTTTTTAAAGAATACATGTTTTATTTTATTTTATAAAAAATATATTGTTTAGAAAAATTAATATTTTTTATGCATTAATATTTGGTTTTATATAATTATAATATAATCTTATGACAACTTATGTCATCTTTCAAAGGGTAATAAAATCAGTTATAATATTAAGATATATATTTTTTTAATTAAATATTGATATTATTTAAACATTATATTTATCATATTTATACAATAATTTTCGTTAAATGGATTTCAATTTATAAATCTAAATGTGAAAATCATTAGGGTCAATTTTTTGTATTTTTTTAAAATTGTTTAATTTTTTGATAATGGTTAAATATGATAAATTTTAGTATTTAGCATTATAAGCTAAATATAAGAATTTATGAGACACAAATAATTTACGAAACCACTAATTTGAATCCACAAATATTAGTTTCAATATATATGCATTATAATCAAGACAATTGATAGTCTTGATCCAACATAATAAATTAAGAAATAAAATATTGAAGAACACCCCTCTCCTCCACTTATAAATTCCACCCTTCCTCACCCATTCTCCTTACAACCTCTAATAAATGTGTCATTCCAAATTTCTACACAAATCCCAAATATAACCTCTCCTCCACATCCATGTGATTCTAGTACCAAAAAAAGAAAAATTCCATGATTCATAGTGATTATTTTAAGGAGTCGTAATTTATGTTGAAATATTCTGACTTTTTCTATTTTCAAATATTTTCCACCGCTAACATCCCCACTCCTCCCTCACCCAACATGAATTAATGACTCAAGTATCATAAATATACTGTATTTTCATGGTGATAATGGTATATCTTCCATCCTTACCATTTTATTCAACACTTATTTTATGAAAAAAATGGATGTCCCTATTTTGTTAGTTAACACTGCCTGTGGATAATGAGTTTTGTTTTTCCATTACCACCTTAATTGATGGTCATACCACTGTTATTTTTATAAAATAAAATAAATATGAGTTTATTAAAATATATTTCCCATTCTGGAAATCATATATATAAATAATATCCAACAAATATATATTCTTACATGATGGTTGTTAAACCTACCAAAATAAATTAACAATATATCAGGAATATTTTTTATAAATGAATGGATTATTTACTGAAACCAAAATAAATTTGAGAGAATTTAAATTTATATAAAAAATTAATATTATTTCATTTCAATTATTGGTTTTTTTTCTAATTATTTTTAAATAAAATAAAATCATAATCCATAAGGTATTCAATCCTCAAATCATGAAATGAATTCTATCAGATTACTGGAATATATTTATTTGTCATTAAATTATCACAAATGAAAATATTTAAATATAATTAAATAAAATATAAATATAAATGGTTAAAAATTATGTAATTAATTTATTTAATTAGGTTATTCCAACATATAAGGTCAAGTGGAGACCAATTCTATATCATATGGAAATGGATCTTTCCAAACCAACCAATTTCTTTTAGGGTTATGCTTTCTATTTATTAACTTTATTTATCAATATCATTTTCATAATTTATTGTTGTATATTCTACATATATAGTCCAAATATATATACCTAGATTAAATCATATTTTCTTTGATGGAGAAATAAATTTTTTAATGGTTCCATTCTGAATTCCCCTTGGTAAGAAAACCCGATTAAATTGAACAACTCTACTTCTTAACCCACTTGAAGTATAGTTCTTTACATTTTTTAAGAAACCCATTCTATATAAAATAAATAAATTTATAATCTAATACAATTTTAAATAATTTTCCAAATTGATGGAAATTATTATGCCTTTACCCATTTTAGTGGCTCGTTACCCATTTTCATAAATTTTCTTATATGCTATAATTTTACAAATCGATTTCACTAGAGATTTAACACATTAAATTAAATTGGACTTTATTTCTCATGAACTATACTTATTTTAACATAATAAATGTCAAAAATTGATGCAATACCTCCTTTCTTGGAAACCATCATGACACACAATTGGATTATTCCTTAAGAACTAGATTATGAAACCCATTTTTTTACAAGGGGAATTATTATATTAATGGTTAATGATTGATTTCTTTTTTTATAATACATATGCATGTACATTTAATAATGGGTGTTCCTAGATTTCAATCCAATTCATTGGATAATGTTTTAGTCACATGATGTTGTATCTATAGGATTAGGGAGTGAACCTAATCCATTATATGACATTTTCTTTCATATGATGGTGTATTAGTGGTTAGCCTTTACTCATACTTGTGTCGTGTATTTTGTTTCTACCACATTTTGATGTTTTCATTCCAATTTCAGTATTCTATTCTTTCATATGGTTATTTAGAGGGTGTTAATTTTTTATAATTGAGAAATTATTTTTGTACTCTTATAAAATGTTGTATTTATTGGTTTGTTCCATTCCTATGCTTTTTATCACATCCATGTTGACTATATACTCCCAATATTATCCTATGTTGTTTTAGGAGGTCAAATGGGAGCTTGGAACTCATTATGTTGACTATAATAATGATATTTTATTTTAGTTTCATGTTCCATATTATTTTGCATATTTATCAAATTAAAAAAGTATTTTTTATGATTGGTTTATTATTAATTGAAATTTATTTTAGAAAACATGTAAGAATATATGTAAAATGGTTAGATATCTATAGTTGTTATCAAATAATTTTCTAGTTATATTTGGGTATTAATACAATAAAAAATTATCATGAACCATAGGGATAAGTATATATATTATAAAAATTACCAAGAATAACATTGATTGAAACACATGGACTCATTTGTGAAGATATTATTTTCAATTATAATTTATTCATTAAAACATCAAACATTCCATTTTATATAATCATGAGTTATGTATTGAAAACCCATTTTTAATTTTTATTTTTATCCAACAACCAATGAGAACATCTATGTGATGATTTCCCAAATAATGGGAGTGGAAATATATAACTTAATAATAGTACTGTATTGACTAGCTCAGTATATGAATAATAGAATGAATCATATGGAATGGCCTCTTTCTCATAGAAAAGAGATTTAGTTTGTTGAATCATTTATATTAAAAAGTACTCCTACCTTTAATAGATATTATTATCCCCCCTTCATGGAAAATTGATTAACATTGTCGAAAATATATTATATATCTTCTAATGCTCAAAAGAAGGGATAATAATGAATGATATATATAATTTTTATGAATATGTTTATAACTGTTAGAGACAAATAAAAAAACAATGTCTAAAAATGAAATTGATTCCATCGAGTGGGATTGATTCATGATTTGTTTAAAACATATTTTCCATTGACTAAACATATTAATATGCAGATAACTCCTTATTATGAATAAAATGGATTATGAGTCTATTGGAGAATATAGAGAAAACATCATAATAATTTCATGGTACACCTCCATATTTGTTACCACACCAAAAGTAAGGTAAAATCTTTACTCCATATATTTATGCTGAGCCTATTAAAATATTTATAGATTTTTGATTTTGATAGTTATTCATATAAATTTTTATTTCAACCTAATGGTTGAGAAAAATATTAGAGACTCTCAGTAGTATCATCAGAATAGATAAGAAAACATAAAATGTTGTTTCTTTAGGTGGATTAGTGGATACATCCCATTGAGGAATGAAAACCACATATCCCACATGTAATAATATATATGTGGAATCGTCCTAGATACTATATAAAGGGACCAAGGATATTATTTAAATGTGAAAGGGAAGGTCATAAAACTTATTAATGTGTGAGGGAAATTAAGAATCCAAAAAATGTAATGGGGGAGAATAATTCTCAGATCAACACTCAGCTTGTATTCAAGTGTCATATCTACAAAAAAATGGCCATTATTAAACCAATTCCCTAAAATAATATTTTATAGAAAATCAATAAAAATTACCTCTAAATACTAGAGAGTAAAAAAGGAAAATGAAATCAATATAGCTAAGGTTGATCCAAAAATGATGTGTTGAAATGATTACGAGTTATTCATCCGTGAATAAAATGCGTAATTTTTTATTCTGGTTCAACACATTCTTTCATATGATGAATTTTTAGTAGAACTAATCAAACAATAAATAATAACATGGAGTTTGACAAATATGTGAGAATATAAAACAAATAAATTATTTCGTTATATGTATATAACTCATCACTAGTCATTTTTTGTTGACTAAACCGCTTTGTAAATCAATTATTACTTATATTTGTTTATTTTTATTTTATATTGGGAATATAGTAGATATCCTTTTATAAATCCAACATCAACCATTGGGATTATGAGATCACTATCCATATCCAATGTCATCCTCCAATATTATACAAGTGTGAGGAGTATGATGAATCTCTTTTCGAATCATCATCATTACTGTGGATATTATTTCCTTGTGAGGAAGAATACCTTCATCATATAAATGATAAGAAGAAGTGAATCAATATTTGTTTATTTTCCATTTGGTGGGACTACACAATTGTAATCACTGAATAATTTTCTATTATTACTCCTGATTAAGAGGATGAGTGGTCAATTAAATGTATACCCAGATCTCTTCATATATCTCATACTCCCTATATAATGGAAACAACTGAATTGTGAGAAATATAGAATCATTTAAAAGATAATATTTAAAAGAGATTCAAATTTATGATTAGTTTATTATGGGATGAATAATTCCTATTCATCAAGAATAAGTATAGATCAATGAATCTCGGAATTAATTATTATGATCTCAACAAAATCACAATAAGGAAAAATTATCACTACCATAGATATATGAATTTTTCAATAAATAATGTGGGGAAAACTATTTCTCTATTTTTTAATGGGGATAGCCCCAAATAAATATTAGTATTGAATATATTCCCAAGAGATCATTCAAAATTAGGTATGATCACTCTGAGTTCATGGTGATACCCTTAAATGTCTCTAATACTCTAGTATATTTTTACGGACTGAATAAATTTATTATTTATAGATTACCATTAAGCATTTATTGTAGTATTAATAGATGATACTATGTTATAGTTAAGAATTAAGTAGGAGGATGAGGATATTTTTTATACTACACTGAAGAATTTATAAAAGAAGTTAAAACGAAAAATGTACTGTAAATGTGAGTTTTTTAGGAGGAACTGTCAATCCATGGGCATGTAATCACCACAAAATGGATATATATATATATATATACACTCCTCTAAGATAAATGAAATTTAAGAGTGTCACTATCTTTCATCAATAATGAAGAACTATAGTTTTATTGGACGAGATTTGTAGTACCCATGATTTGTGATGAACATCATGTGATTTTCAAACCCAATAACCTAGATTAATAATAATTTAATAAAGATTGACTATAATATTGAATTAAAAGAGAGATTAAGAGAGTGAATAAATTCTTATCCATGTACCAGTACATACACTACCCATATGTAGGGAAACATTCTTGGTATAATGTAATTTTTAACTAAGTTCAATGGGTTTGTACTAATGATGACTGATAAAGTGATTTCCTACACCCCAGGTTAGTTAAATTTTAGGTATAAAAACTATCAAATGCTAGATTTTATATTGTCTAAAATAATATTAAATATTATAAATATAGTATTATTATATCCATTGATTGAAGATTGATATATATATATCATAAGACCATCAAATATATAATATCAAAAAGAATGTTAATATGCTATAGAAAAGATTATTAGAGCTAATAAAGGATTTTGACTGCTCAAATGCATAACCACTTATGTAATATGAATAAATTTGTAGAATCACTATCTATAAGGGATCATATAACTTTATTAATAAGGAGGGTTCAAAAGTATTCAATATTCTTAGACTTTCAAATAACATTAATTGTAATCCTAAAGGAATGAATGCCATATTTTCAATCTCAAATGATTTTTCCACCATCCAGTATTGAAATAATAAAGTATTATCAAAATTATAATACAAAAATTAAAAAGAAGGTAGATGATATTAGAAATTGAAAATAATTGATGTCAAAATTTGAAGGGGAAGGGGTTTCAAGATTATGATTATAACTTTGTGTTTCATAAACTCAAGAGATAAAGATGGAGGTTTGAAATGACTCACATAGCTTGACATTCCTCATCCACCTATGGAGCACAATGATGAATTGTGATATCTAATATCACTATTTTTGGGATAATATATTGAATGATGTAATAGAATATAAATCAATGTCTCGTGTGTATCATCAAATGAAGGTAGAAGTGAATAATTTTAACTGTATGATGCAACTGTTACCCATATTTACATAGAAATTGGAAGAAATAACCATTGACTATTTCACCAGTCTTCCATAGACATCTGGAGGATGAAATGCTATATGGGTTGTTTTGGATCATCTTACACAGATAGTTCACATAATTAAAATTATATGGGATTTCTCAGATGATCTACATTAATGGATATACATCTATAAAGTGGTAAGGCTTAAAGGAATAACCTCGTTGATTGAATATGGTTGATATTAGAGACTTATTTCAAGGGTACTAACGATTTTGCAACATAGTGTAAAAACTAAGATTAACTTAATTCATATAATCACCCCAAAAACATATCTAGTATAAATGGAATATTTTAAAACTAGAATACATGTCAATAGAATGCTTACAAGACATCGAAGGAGTATAGAACCAATATCTTCATCTAGTCAAATTCTATTACAAAAATAGTTTCTACCCATGAATACAAATTCTTATATATTAAGACATTTATTGGAAAAAGAGGATAAAACGTTCTTTCATTATTGAATTTTGTGAACACATTCTCTTGGGACCTAAAAAGGGTGAGAAAATGGTAAAAATATGTCACCTTGTTTTTATATCACATTTTGGTTGTTCAATGTCGACATAAGAGTTATAGTAAAAATCATCAATGTGACCTAGAGTATGAAATTAGAGATAAGGTATTCATCTTTATATCTCTATGATGGATATCCAATAGATTAGAGAATAAGGGAGATATATTTATTTGTTACCTAATTTAATTTTATATTCTTGATCGCATCGAACCTAGGACCTATCAAATATCAATTCCACCAACAATGACTCAATTAAATGATATATTTGATGTATCCCTCATGAGGGAAAACATTGTGGAACATAAAAATTTATTTAATTCAGAGGAAATACATCTGTAAAATGATCTCTTTTATTATAATAATCTTGTGAAGATCTTGACAGTAGAGATAAATTTTTATGCCACAATATAACTCACCTAGTTAGAGTACTTTGGAGAAACTAGAAGTATGAGGTGGATAATTGGGAACAAGAAGAAGGGATAAAGGATAAGTAACCTGTATTATTTTAAACTTAGTTATTATAAAGAAATTTATTTATAAAACTATAATGTGGAATAATATAAAATTGAATAATATTATCAATTTAATTTCTCAATTGAAAATATAATTGGATTACATTTAGTAATATAATATTATGTGCATGTACCATATGACAAAACGAAAAATATTATAATAATAATTTAAAAATTGAATTTATATAACAAATATTGGTGTAATAATTGAAAGTATACCATGTGGATAATAAATAGAATTAATTGACACAATGATAGAAAAATTTAGATCTTCTTCAACCCTAGCATAATCGCACTCATGAGCATGACAATAGAAATAATGAAGAATATTAATAATGTAGAATCCAATTTTAAAATGAATTAATATATATAAATTTGAGAGAATATTGAATTAAATTAATAAATAATTAGATGAGATATATATATCTAAATTAGTAAACCCATTTGATTATTACCGATGTGTCCATTGAAATAGTAATCCAATGGTAATCAAATAGTTAGAATCGTAACCTAAATGTTTGATTAGTAATAAAAACATCATAAGTAGAAAAATCACCATTATAATAGTATAATTTCCTCTGGAAATATAAAATATTATTAGCTATCCTATAAAATGATAATATATTAAATTTATATCTTGATGAAAGTAAGTATATGTTCTAAAAATTTTAAATTCATTGTTCATATTTTCATACAAATAATATGTTTAATTTGAATTTTACAAAAAAATAAGTTTTTTAAAAGAAATTATGTTTTCATTAAATTTGAATATAAAATAATTTTATTTTTGAATATATTGATAATATAATTTCATGAAACCATATGTAATTTTTCCAAGGGTCAAAAAAATCGGGTAAATATTAAAATTGATAATTTTTCAAATAAATAAGAATTTTATTTTGAAATTAAACTTATCATATTTAGGAAATTATTTTTCTATAATGTATTATATTTTTAAAATATAGATATCAAAAATGGTTTAGGGTAATGTTTTTAATTTTTTCTAAAGTACATGTTTTCTTTTGCAATGGAGAACTACCATAAATAAGAGTATTTAGAACTATAAAAAAATACTTTATTTTTGGATTCATAGATGTTATAATAACCCATTGGGTTGAACTAAAGTTCACTAGTTACTATATATCATCAAAAGAATCATCATTATTGATAATCTTGGGTAAAAAAATAAAAAACTAATAAATATTGTACTGAAAAATCGCTCTCTTCCACTTATAAATACCACCAATCATCACCCCTTATCCTCACAAGAATTGAGACTGGGATCATGATCAATTTATACCAAAGATTCTTTCTAAACATCTCTAACACGTATTATATATTCTTGTCTCATAAAAATTCCAATTCCAATTTCATTAATGATTATTTCAAGTAGGCGTCTATTAAGAGGTAATATTCTCACTTTACCTCTTTTAAGTTCCATTATTCTTTTACCTTCCCCTCCCCTCCCACATCCACCATACATTAATGAATCTATTATCATATAAAAACTGGAATTTTATTTTCTAAATGAAAAAACAACAATAAAACCCCTTCTATTCTTCTCCAATTTGAAAAATGAAACCATTTTCCATATTATGTCGATTAATAATCTCTGGGGATAACGAGTTTCCCTTTTCCATTACCACCATCAATATCAGTCATAAAATTAATATTTTTGTTAAATAAGAGTATAATATGTATATTAATATTTAGTTCATGTTATTTAGTTAATTTATAGATGTATTTAAATAAAAATGTGTTTTTAATGGTGAGTAAAATAGCCAAAATAAACTAACCAGATAACACTAACATTTTTAAAAAATGGATCACCCAAATATCAAAACACAATGAAATAAGGTCATTTCAGTTTCATTTACAAAATTAAAATCATTTAATTTCAATAATAGAGTTTTTTACGAATTTAAAAAAACTTTAATAATTATCCATATGTGATCCGACTCTGAAACCATGAAACAAAATCTTTCATAATAATATAATTGGACATTATATATGAGTGAAATATCCAAAAAAAATTATTATAAAATTATAGTAAAATAACTATAACTATAAAATGTTCTAAATTATGAAAATAATTAACCAAATTTACTTATTAAAAACATTATGCTTATGAATTGAATAAATTTGGAACATGAGGAAAGGGATCTTTCCAAACCTCTTTCTTCCCTTTGAGGTTAATATTTTTCTATCATACATAAGATTCTCAGTCTTATTATCTTAAATACTTATTCAATTTTATCTATATGTGCTCCAAAAATATATACCTAGATTTAATAATTTTATTCTATGGGGAATTACTTATTTTAAATGGACCCTTATCAATTCCCCTTGATCAGAAAACCCAATTAAAATAAACTACTCTATTTTTACCCTTTTAAACAGATTCATTAAAATTCTCTAAACTAATAATGATATCAAAAATTTCTCTTTTAATTATGGTAAACCATATAAGATAATTTTATCTATTCATTAAATTTTTTATGTCTAAACCATTTTTAACAGTTATTGCCCATTTTCTAAAAGCCTATCTCAAAAGGTACTTCTCCATGAGGATTTATCTACACCTTTTCACATATTCTATTCTAGTATACATCATTAATCCCGAACTATACATATTTTTTCTTTTTTAAATTTCAAAAAATGATTTCAAGCCATCTTTCATGAAAACCATTTTGATACTGCCTTTGATTATTCCGTACAACAAGATTATAAAACCCATTTCTTTCATTTGTAATCCTTATGTTCATTTCTTATATTGGATTTATTTAGGTCAATTATATATGCTTTTATATGTAATTATGGGTTCACGTAGATATTTATAAAATTTATTAGGTAATTTTTTAGTGTCATGTGATCATTTGTTTACTAATAACGACTAAACCTAATCCATGATGGGACTATGTCCACCATATAATTTTTTCATGGTGGTTTTTCTTGACATATGTTGATGTCATGTTTTATTATACTACTATATAAAAAATATGTAATTAAAAATTATTTATGTTATACAAATATATTATTATTCATTATGCAGTTGTTTTATGTTATCCTATTTTCCCTATTGATTCATCTAACATTCTTACTTTCCACCAGTATTCCCTTGCTTGGATTTTTAGCTCGCCAATTTTTCCAATTTATTCCCTAGGTTCTCTAAACCATTTTTAAGAGCTCAATAGGTTCTAAGATATAATTTTAGATATTATAAAAAATAATTTTTTTATCTTTATTTTACATATTTATGAACCTAATATTCTAATGAAACTACACTTTTTTATCCATAGGATATCAGTAATGGACATTTATTTACCAAATATTAATAATCTGTGTAAAAAAACTGAGTGACCATACCTGGTGTACATATAAAAAGATGTAAATTTTTTTCTAAGTTTCAGAATCTAATGTTTGTTTATTAATTAAATGTGTTATTACAGATACCATGAATTTTATTTACATATTGAATATACCAATGTAACACCTACACCATAATTTACTATATATGGTTCCTTTAAAGGCAAACCCCCCATAAATTTCAATAAACCGAATTTAATAAAATTTAGTACAACGCATTCTTGGAGACTATCATAGTCAATCACAATACCACATCGTGAATCCTATAAATTTAATTAAATTGGAAATTTAAAAAATCATTATTATCATCACCTCAAAGAAGAATATTTGTCGATAAATAATTATATCTAGAAATAAGAAAACGTTAAAGGCTATGTTTATGGAAACTCTATATTATACTAGAAAAATATTAGAAAACTAAGGGTAAACATAGTCTCATACTAAATATACCACAATTGGAGAAGCACATTCTACCCATAACTAAAAAACAAAGGAGGTAGACCTCTATCCAAATATTCAAAAAAATATTACCAACACCCAATATAATTAAAACTTAAACTATATCATTCTAGAAAAAATTAGTTTTAAATTAGTTGTAACTACTATAATAATTGAATATTACAATCTTATATTATGAACACTAATAACTAACACTTTTCAATGATGAATAAGCTCATAGTATACTCAATTAATTTCATGTTATCTCATACCACTACAAGGTTACCCCATGACCTAATCACCACCTTCGTGTGATCACTAAAGAAATGAACCTCTAAAACTAATGAATCTGTAAAAGTAGTAAATGTAACTCTATAATCTTATACATGATATCATCCCAAATGGTATCCTAAGATTCTTATAAAAATCCACCATCATCTAACCCTCTAGATAACATATTTTGATCTAACCAACCATTCACCTTAGTAATGACCATAAAATTTATTCCTATGATATCATGAATTTTCATGTGACAAAAATACCATAAAAGGAAAATATAAAAAAAAATAGGAAATATAAAAGCTTAAATGGTTATGAGAAAATAGGGAATTTCCCTCATGACATCAATCAAGAAAACTCATTTATTAAAATAAAACCTCTTTTATTTTTATTTATTATAAACTATAGTCAAAATCAATTACACAAAAATCCATAAAATGAAATTACATTCTATTTTTTATAACATGAAACTGTTGGCATAAAGAACATTAATAAAACCACTATGCTAACTAAACAATTATTTTTGAATACCATTTTAAATCCACACTTTTAAAATAAAAAATCATCTAAAACCACATATTCATAATAAAATTTCTTTAAAACAAATTTTAGTTATAAAATAATTTCTATTTAGAAAATATATGATGACTAGTATACAACACCTCATTTATCCAACACACTTCCAATAAACCATTTATCTCGCTATATGGTCCTCGCTGACAACCAGAACAACTAGATCATTTATATATTAAATAATGAGGAGTTTTCTCATAATCAACACACCAATATAAATAATAATAATCACACGAGAATTATATAATAGTTATCAATTTCAAAAACTATTAAATTGAAACTGTTAATGGTTAGAGGATAGCGACCTCATTCTCCAGACAAGTTTTAACCAACCAAACATTTATAGGATGTCCTTATATCTATGAACACCGTTTTCACCGACCACAATGCATAAATAAATTGATGAACAACATAATACAAATTTTATATAATTTAATAGTATGTGTATACCATTCCAAATGTTTCTATGAATATTAATATATAAGAAATGGGTATGATCTTATATTGTGTGACATAAATCAATTAAAACACTACTAAATAGAAATAATAAATTATTTTTTTGTATACACTACAAAAAAAATATACTAATCAATATACCTCCTTCAACCATGATTTGATGAAATTAGTTTTCACATCCCTAAGATGAATCATTTTAAATATGTAGAAAATAGTTGAGGATGTGAGGCATAAAGTGATTGTTTTACCTTTACGTGGAAATACAAACACGTCTAACACATTTCTAATTAAAAAATGATAATGGATATGAATTTATGGGAGAGGGAAGAAAAACATCCAATTTGTAAATGTTTGATGTAAGGAAATATCAATGGGTATAAAATAAAATTTACTCAAAAATAAATATTAATCCTAAAAAAATTCAATTTTTTTATACTGAGTACCTCTTGGAATTCTATCAGTAACTCATTGGGAAAAACCAATGGTACCAACCCCCTGGTTATCTATTGGGTAAATTTTGGTAAACATATAGGTACATAGTCTCTAATGTTTCATCCTCCAAAAACATTATAGTAACACCCCAACCAGAACAACTTTTTTTATGACATAGTGCAACATGATCTCATGAAAACCTCTCCCTTTGCAAGAGGGTTTCGACTAGTAGTTATGATCAATGGTCATTAGGAGGGAGATTATACCCTGGATATCATGTCACTACAGAAATAATAAATATATAAAATAGTCTAATAAATAAATAAAGTAACATATAGAACAATAAATATGGAATATATTTCAAAAAATAAATAGATAATTGGACCCCATGGGGGGAATCCAAACTAATGTACTAATGTGTAGGAAGTAAATAAATTAGAAAATTGTTGTGTCCCTCATAGTCTGCCTTAGACCCTCTATTATCTCTATGCTCCACTACTCTTACATCAAATACAAGACCCTTTCCCTTACTCAGATCCTTATATATAATTTCTTCATAATAATTAAAATTCGAAAGTAGGGTATTAATAAAAAACCATAATAAAAACAACCAATTCCCCCATAATAGGTATGTACATATATAACCAAAATATTCCATGATATTTGTAGGATCTGATTTTTTTTCTTATTTTAATAAATGAATTATTTAACCTGGAGTACTTTTTAATTTGTTTTATTATAAAATCATAATAAATATTTTATATTTCTTAAAAACATTAAAAATAATAAATCTTTATGTAATAATACACCTTGGAAATAAAAAGTAATTTAAATATTAAATAATATTAAATTCACTAAAACAAAGTCTATAGGATTTAATTCGCCCGCGATGATTTTTTCTTCCTTTAATGATTTAAAAAAGGGAAAATAAGAAATATGAAAACATTAGAAATTATCATAGGATGTGAAGGAACTACCATAAGTGATTTAGTGGGTGATAGAGAAAGAATTTTGGTGAATTTATAATTAAATATGGCCATTCAATGTGAGGAACAATTCTCAGTATGACTGATAGCCATTATTACAATTTAGCATTATGTCTGTGGGTCATTAATATAGTTTTCGTCACAATTAAGTTAATATTGGGATGATTTTATAATTTTATTTTTAAAATTATATTATAATTGTAAATTCCACTAAATTTGTTATTTATGGTCAATTTATAAATTAAAAAATCGTTGATTTTTCTTATAAAACAATTTTATACAATTATTCAAATCCACAATGTCCTATATTATTTTTATAATGACCGGACGGTTTTCAATATCATAAATGACTATTAATTTTCAATAAATAATTACTTTCTATAAATTTAAAGTTATAATATTTAGAAAAAATAATTTTATAAAGTAAATATAATATTTTGATTAAGTACATTTAAATTATCCTAGTTGTAATTTCTGATGGGTTTCTAAAAAATTGATTTTGGTGTTAATGGTGAATATACTATTTCTTAAAAAATATGATAAATATTAAGAAATAATTTTGAATTTATCTTTATTAAATAAAATATTGTCCTCATTCACAGTAAAATAAAATAATTAATATTATATTAAATTATTTTTTACTTTTGGAAACTCATGATTAGAATTTTTAAAAACAATGATTTTATCTTTCTGAAAAAAGTCTTTTTATGGGTTTTCAAAATGTCATATTCGAATGGTATCTTATCAATTTTATTAACTTAAACATGTAAAATTGATTAAATATTTTTAATTAAATGGCCTTAATTATGAATTAGGTTAATTATATTTTTAAACATTAAAATGTTACCATGGTTAAAAATGATTTACCACAGAATAAGTAAAATAATGTGGCAGTTTAAAGATTCATTGTAAATAATAAATTACATAAAAACTACAATATTAAATTGGTGTTTCATGTATTGGAATTATTTATAAATCCTTTAAAAACATATTTTTTTATCCAAACTCAATGTAATTAATTCTACCAAATAGTTGTTAGCCTAGAATAAATAAATATTAATTATTTAATCACATAAACCCAAATTACCTCATGTATAAATAACCCTTTGTAACTCACACTCTACACTAAAAATCCATTTTTCTCAATGTTACGATAATTTTACCTCCCCAAGAGTCCCCCCATGGTTCACTCAAGGTCTCAATATTTCATCATCATGTTATTTGAAAAAAATATTCATGTTATGGGAATCCCCCTCTACTTCATTTCCATTCAAGTACCAGGTATTTTGAGTTTTGTTAATGTAAATGATATTTATTTTCTTGAAATTTTAATCATCCCATTACCACCAAAATGGTGTTTTATCAATGGAATCCCGCACTCTCTCTCTCTTTTTCGTTTCCTGAATCCATGTTGTATTTCTTCATACTGATGAAATCATTTCATGAAATTTTATCTTTTTAAGGAAATATTCTAATATTTTTATTAGCCAAACCTATTTAGTACTAATGGGAGTTATCCTATATGTAAATATGATATATTTATTTGGATATTTTGAAGTATGAAACCACAAATTACCTTTTAAAATGATTAAAATTATGTAATGTTATTTTCAATAATAAATAATTTACTTGATGAGTTTTTATAAAACACATTCATCCTTCTATGAAGATTATTGATGAAATTATTTATTATGATCAGTGCGGCTTATAAAAATAATCAAATAAGAAGGGTGTCCCCTAATTTCACTATAATTCATTCTATAAATACACAATCTCAAATTGAGAAATTATTTTTGTTTCTTTGGGGAATATCCTTAGTATTAATTATTTATGAAACCCTAATGATAAACCTTGGTTATATGCTTTTGAATGTATAATTTTTATGTGGTAGAAAAATTTACAAGATATAATTATTGATATTTCTATTATGATATACCTAATTTTCATGTGATCATGCCATATTTATTAGCCTCATGGTCACATGATAAATATCTCCTTTATTTATTCCCCTACTAGGCTTTAAGGTCACAACATTCATTGATTTGTGTCACCCGGATATAAGATGTACTAAACGTTTTTGTGGATGAACCTATAAAGTATCCTTTTATGTGTATTAGAACAATATATATATGTTTTTTCCTATATTATGTTCCTAACTTACAAGGCACCGATCCTCAAAATATCATCTTTATTATTAGATGTTTTACCATTTATTGAATGTTCTACAAAATTAAAAGGATGGGATCAAATTTTGTATCAAAAGATGGTTAAGTTATTTATGTAAATTGGGATTATAGAAAATTATTAAAAAACTCTATTTTTTAAAAAAGTTTGGGGCCGAAGCCTCAATTTATTATTTGAAAGAAAATACCTCTTTAGACTGGGTAGAGGGAGACCCATTACGTAGCCCTAAGGCCCAAGTCCAAGTGGCCTGAATACAAGGCCTGAAAGCCCATTTGAATGGCCCAAAGGACCCCTCAGTGAAGAGAACTTCTACAGTACCTACACTGCTACAATACCTGCTACAGTACCACCACTGCTACAGTATCTTATACAGTCCCTCCACCGCTACAGTGCTGCCACTGCTACAGTGCTGCCACTGCAGCAGTACCTACTATAGTACTACTATAATACCTTGGAAATTCACCCTTTCCCGGATTTGATCCTGGGTCTTTTGGATGCCAGGAAGGAGCATGTACCACTAGGGTACATGATCATTGGAAAAAAAACTCTATTTATATGTATATATATATGAAAAAAACTAGTATTTTTTAGTATAATGCGTGTGGGTTCTTTGTTATTGCATCCCAATTAAGATACTAAATGCGGATGGGGATATGGAATATTTATACCCAGGGGAAATAAAATTGAAGAGGGTTAATTTAGTTAGACTCGATCATCACATAGTTAATAATAATGGGAAATCCAAAAATCCTACTTTTACACACTAATTAGAAATTCTTTGGTTAATCACTTTCTATTATAAACCATTATGAATGATACATTGATAATTTAATCCATTTATTAATATTGATGTATATTGTCCACGAAGCATGATCTTTTAAAATTTTATAATTAATCATTCCTTTTTAATCGTAATTATTATATTCACAATAAGTAAAAAATTTCTCACATAGTTTTTCAACTTCTACAGAAACAAATAGCGTGAAATAGAAATACTCGTTAAAATATCTGATACAACAGACATAGAAATGATGACCTTCCGAATTAGGGTGGATCTAGATTGTAAAACATCAAGATGTTTATGAATTGGTTAACTCAAGTAAATAACATAAATAAAAAACATGTGTGAATACTTATTCACTATGTATGGAATAATGAGAAGTTTAATCAATTATGCAATAATAACCACTTGTTTTTAGTAGAACCTCAGATGCACTGATCTCAAAACAATGGATATCAAAACTAAAAAACTATTTAATTTTTTTAATCCATTGATCAATATAAGAGAATGTTATAATGGCAGTTTACCACTTAAATAAATAATCTGATCCGTGGTGGAAATTGATTAACAACATGATGTAGAGGGATCAGGATGATGCCATGGAGTTTGAAGAATTCCAAAAGGATTTTTCAATATAGTATTATCTTCATACAATCTATAAAAAATTGATATCAAATTAATACATTTGAAACAAATAGTAAATGAATCAGTGTGAAATTATTATATGTAAATTATATAGATTGAACATTATTCTACAACATTGTAATTTATATTGATGGGAACACTATTTGATTTTTTGGCCCACTGAGTCCCTATCTAAAGACAATATTGGAATCTGATATTTTGGGAGTTACTAAGAGATAGTGACATGTTACCTCAATATAGAAATGTAGTTTAGATATTCCAATATGACTCATGGATAGAATGTCAAGAAGATACATATGTTACAAAATTTTGGGATGAATGTAAATGAGAATAATGTAAAACATCCCTTATGCAAAAAAAATGTGTGAAGATGAATTTGGGAAATAATTTTAAAATAACTAGAATGTTCTATAAGTGTATAATATTTGTACATTTATGATCAAACTATCATTGATATTTGAATCATCAATATCTAAATTCCATTGAAAAAATTAAGATGGTTTAAAAAAACATGTTGTGTAACAATTCAACTATGGGTATCATGAAATTTCACTAGTCAATATCTAAATTACAAGATAATAGAAGGAAACCAATATCAAAAGTAGAAAATTCCAAGGGATAAAGGTAGTATTTTTTTATTATTATAGATGATGTTGAGGTTATAAATTATTCTATATAAGGTACACTCATCAGACGCTGAAATCTATAATGTATATTTTTAATTCTTGTTTTACAAATTATTTTATTCTTTTCAAGATTTCGATGAACATCATTGTGAAACCTAAGCTGATAGGGGAATAATTATTATTAAAACTATTAGATGAACCTTTCACGAATAATATATATATATATATATATATTCCATGATTACCTTTGGTGACTCCAATATCTCTGCAAACATGATGTTCATTGTGGTGTTATAATTTGAAGTAAAACATAGTATATATTTGTTATAAAATTATATATCTAAAATCACATATAGAACAAAAAATATTTGAGTAATATTGATGTGGAACCTATAATCATAAGAAAAGGATATATTTCTAGAACTAATTGTTTCAAAGAACCGTGTATTATTTCCTTCTACAAGGATATGATCAGGGAGGAAGAATACGAAAGAGAATGTATAAAGATAGTATATATTCCAAATGTTTTAGAACACATCAATTTTATTGTTCAATTTTTACTAAGACCTCCCATAAAAATAAATGTAGTGTTATCAACTGAAATCCAAACTACTTCAAAGAAAATATTAGAGTCCCCGTATAGAATGTATATGTGGAGTCAGAGGAATTACACAACAAACATTATGAACTTTTGGATTAGGTTTTTATTTAAATAATAGTTTCTCCTTATGTAGAATATATTCTCATTATAAAAAATTAAATTTTAATCATACAATGTATTAATTTCATATGACTTAATGGTATCATAGTGAAGAAAAAATATCCTCCTCCATGGATTGATGATTGATTCGACCTGCTATGTAGTGATCAATTCTTTTCTAAGATTGATCTTTTGTCTGTGTGTCATAAATTAAGGTTTAATAAAGAATATATCATAAAGGGTACCTTCAAAATAAGACTGTGGATGTATTATTTTGATGGTGTACCCTTCAAATTGAATAATACTACTTCTATATTTATTTATTAGTTGATATGATTCTTTAAGGACAACATTGAAAATTTTGTAGTTGTCATTATTTTAGACTTTCTTATAAATTTAAAAATATTTAATGAAAATGATGATCTTTGACGGGATGAATTACAAAATCTGAGTAAGGATAATATTTGTTGGATAATTTATAAATTTGTATTTTTAGTTACAAAAATACATATTTTTGAAACAAATCATGACCAATTATACATTATCATTGTATCTAGAAAATAACAAGGATGTAGAGGGGTGGCCACATCATATAAATGTAACTAATATTTTTAGCTTCCTTGGCCTAGTACAATAACATATAATGTATTTTAAATGAGTTTCATGAATTTATAATCCACAAATCAAGATAACATGAATGGAAGTTGCGATTTTCTAGAAAAAGGATAGTTAATATATTTTTTCAAGAACTGATAAATAGATTGGTTAGTGAACCTATACTAATATTAACCTCAAATAAGAAATTATATGTCATTTGTATGTTAAGGTGATCGCTTATAAATCATGATAGTTAATGCATAATGAATAGAATTATCATACCCATGATTTGAAGTTATCAGCAGTTATATTTATATTAAATATTTAATGAAATAATATTAAGGTTGTAATTGGATATATATAATCACCACTAATGTTTTATGTGCATATTTATATTGAATAATATCAAAATACATCAAAAAATTGGTTAGAATATATTAGGGACTATAATTTATCTATTCGATTTCATCCAAGAAAGGACAATATGATAGATGATACTTGTAATAGAAACACAATTACTACTCAATCTATAAATTGAATTGAGGAAGACACTTTATTCATATATATTAAAAGGAAGCATCTGAAAATAAAAATGGAATGGAATAAATCCTACCTTAACCAAATGATTTCCCACAAATCTATCCAAAAGATGATCAATGAGGGGAAAAGTTATAGTCTAAAGCATCAAAATAAGGTTTAAGTAGTAAAAGTGGGAATAATTTATGATTTCCAAATAAGTTAAGAGAGTTTCTCCTCTATTAGATCTATAATATTTGTTCCTTCATCACCAGAGGTAAAGAAATATCTATTTAATGATGCTCATATCTCATCTTTCTCTATCCTTCATGGAAGTACAAAGATGTACCATGATTATTGGGATAACGATTGGTGGGACATTAATAAGAGGGTGATTGTTGAGTATCACTAAGATTTCAGGGTATGTACGCAAGTTAATTCTATGAAAAAAGGTGTAAATCGATCATACATCCATTTTCAATACCCATATAGAAATAGGAGAAAATCACCATGGAAATTTAAAGTCTTCAAATAACGACATTCAAAGGAAGAAAAATGATATGTGTTGTGGTAGATCGACTCTCTATGAAATACCTATTCAATGAATTCTAGATAACTTTTTTTTACTGAAATTACAATATATAGGTGAAATATGTGTTTGGACATTATGGGGTACGGCATTCAATCATTTCTAATCATGATCTATGTTTCACTTATAAATTCATAATAATTCTTTAATATGATATGAATACTAAATTGAGTTTTAGTTTGGATTATCACCCCTAAACTAGTAGCCTATTTTAAAGGACAATTTATAAACATGAATAAATTTTGAGATCTTACTCAATGTATTTTAACAGTTGATGGGATCATCATATCTTATTATTTTAGCTCATATATAATAATACCTTATAATAAATTATTTAAATGGTTCTATATAAATCTATTTATGATAAAGGATTTATAACTCCTACTTATTGGGATGATGTTAGTGAATTAAAGTTACATGGACATTATGTTCCTCAATAGATAACAAAAGAGGTCCATGAAATGCAATAAAAAATAAAATATTCTCAGTTCCATAGGAATATTTATGCAGACAACCATTCAATGTGTGTGGAGTTTGATGTTAGAGATAGTTTTTCCATTAAAATATCACCATGAGAAGAGAGTCATGTAGTTTGGAATGAATATAAATAATAAAATTGGTCACAATAACACCATTATGATCGTTGATCAAATATGATCATTATCCTATAATCTAGCACATTAACCAAACATAGATCAAGTTCATGATGTATTCCATGTATCAATCCTTTGTAATCTCATTTCTGATCTCTCACATGTACTGAATCCAGAGGTGGTACAATTAGAGCATGAACACCCTTATGAGAAGATGACGGTAAATATATTGAACCATTAATATAATTTTATACTTAACAAATCATCTATCCTCATCAATATTCAATAAAAAAACAATAAATATGAATAAGAAATTATTGAATCAGAGGAAGTAAAAAAACCAAATTAACCACATTTATTCTCAATTGAGAATATGTGTTAACATTTCGTGGAAGAAATTTCATTTAGTGGTGAAAAATGTAACATCATGGGATACCATCTACTATTAGTAAATGAAATTTTCCTTAATAATATCTTTTCATAATTATTTACTAAAACGTATCAAAAAAAAGACTTCTAAATTTCATATGGAGTTTACACTTTATGCGTTGATATGGACTAATACAATAAGAAAATGAAATTTGATATAAACATGACATAATAGTACATTCACTAAAACAAACTCCATCGGATTTAATTATCTTAAAAAATAACCTTCTCCCATAATATTATAAAATAATTAGTAAAATAATACAAATTATCAAAGGATATAAAGGATGTTATATAGGTTATGTAATTAGTGATGAAGATGGAATGGTGGTGTATATATAGGTATTTATAGCTATTTATTAAGATGAATGCTTTCAAATATGGAAGAACAGAATTATGAAAATAAATATATAAGATATTAAATCATTTTTATTATTATTTTGGAAATAATGTGAAACTCAAGTCTATTTTATAAATGAATATTTAGAAATTATATAAACATTTTAATTTCCTTTAAAAGTTGGTTTTATAAAAAATTTATATGATTTTAAGAAACATTATTTTCAAAGAATTATATTTCATATCACTTATATAGGATAATACATTTCAATGAAGTCCTATGCATTTTTTATAATTACCAAAATACTTATTATTTCATAAAATACTCTTAATTTAGAATAAAAAATTATTTCTTAGAAAAATAAAAATTTCAAATTTAGAGAACTATTTTTATTAAATATATATATATTTTTAAAATTTTTTATGTATAAATTATCTTAGGGTGAATTTATTTTATGTTTCTAATATATTTGAATTTTTGGTTAAAAAAGTGAAAATGTTATTTTCTACAAATTATAAAAACTCTAATGATATAATTAGTTAATGGATATGATTTAAAAGTTATTAATGATCATTTTAAAAAAAATATGGTAAAACAAAATTCATTAGGTGTTACATTTAGAAATACATAATTACCATTCTTGCAAAACGTGATTTTATCATTTCTATGAAAAATTGTTTTTATGAGTTATACATGTATCATATTTGAATTGCATCTTGTAACATTTATAAATTTAACAAAATATAATGGATTTGATTTTATTCAATATAATTTATAAATATGGTAATAATTTTAATTTCATTTTTACATATAAAAACTCATCATGGTAAAAAATTAGTTACCACAACATAACTAAAATAATGTAGCAAGATTTGTTTACCTTATAAATCATAAAAGAATTGAAAACTAAGAAATTAAATGGGTAATTTATGTATTGGAATAAATAAATCATCCTTCAATCCATTAATGTTTATATAAAATATTTGAAATTATTTCCACTTAATAGTGTTTATCCATAAATACAAAATAATCATTATATAAACACAGAAATCCAACACTCCTCAGGTTTAAATACCCCTTTCACACCCCCAAAATCTACATAAAATCCCATTAGCCTGATTTTTTATTCCTTTTACCTCTAAAAGAGTCCCTACAATGTTACATAAATTTCTCATGGTTCCATACTCAAGTTTTAGTAAGAAAATATTCATTGTAAGGGAACTCTTTTATTAATCCTTTTCATTCAAGTACCACCTTCTTGTGAGTAATTGTAATGTCAATGATAATTTATTTTCTTAAAATTTTAAACTTCAAATTAAAAAAACATTGTCTTCATTAAATTAGATAATGACATTTTATATCATTGTTCATATTACAAAATCCATGTTTTATACAATCATGTTTTCAAAATCATTTCATGAAATTATTTCTTTTTCATTAAATATTCTTATATTGTGAAAACTAAAACCTCTTTCTTGACCATGTATATTCAGAAATATGTAAAAATTATCTTTTTATTTTTTTTATTTTCAAGAATTTAACAGAAATTCACTTTTCCTGGGTAAAAATTAATAAAATTTTCAGGTTTTAATAATTTATTCACAAGATTATTTTTTATGAAATATGTTAATTATTCTCCCTGGGATATTGATGAAATGATTTATTATTATCAATATGGACAACATTAATTAATAAATATTAATTTTGTTATCTAATAGTCCTCTAATTAATTGGGAAAATAAATATTCTATATATATGAAACATTTTGTGATTCCTTGGTGAATAACATTGATAATTATGATTTATGACAATCTATCGATAGACCATGGTCATGTGCTTGTGAATGGAATTTTATTTGTTATAGAAAAAATTACATGTTTTTATTCAAGTTATTTATATAATTATATGACACATTTTAATATGATAGTTTCATATTGATAAGACTCAATGTCATATGATAAATATATCATTTTTTTTATTCCCTTACCAAGCTTTATGCTCACTTTTTTATTCCATGTATTTCCCGAGGATAGGAGATGCACTCAAGGTGTCTTAGGATGGGCCTATGAAGAATCGTTTCCAGTTTATTAGAAAAATGTAATTTTTATTTTCATGTATTATTTTCCTAAATACAAATACAGTAAATATATATATACCCTATGTATTATTAAATGTTGTAAAATGTAGTGAAAGGTTTTTGAAATAAAAATACAGGTCAACATAATACTAATAAATAGAAATGTAAGAACAAAAACAAACAATCTTATTTCGAGATTTTCGGGGATAAACAAGACACTATAACCCCCCTTCCATAATTATTTTAGATCCATGATAGAATGATGTTCATAGATGTCATAAATGATCGAGTACTAGACAAACAATTGGAAACATATCACTTGGTATCAACAAGGTTCATCAACATGATCATGTTACACGATATCAACATGGTTCATCATATTAAAGAACGATTCTATGTATCAATAGGGATGATTGGTTTAATGTACATTAATTATTATCCCAAAGGAGTCTCAATTAATGTAATATTACCCATTATCCATATGGTGTGTCATGTAACACCATGTTACATGGCATCCACAAGGTGCATTGAGTAATGGTCAGGCCAAAAGTATATCATGCTCCTTCCTCATCATTTTCTCTAATCATGCACACCCCCTATTATGGGTAATCATGCCATGATGGGAACCTATCAAATGTACGAAGGTTAAGACCACTAGTTGAAGGATAATACACAACATTATATAGTACGATAAAAATATATAAAATAGACTCTTGAAAAATATGGTATCATCATAAACATGATTTTAATCAACATCGAACGAGGAATTAAGAAACACTATTAATGCTCATGGATAATGGATTTTCAATAGATAACATGAAAATGAACACACTAGTAATAAATAACCATTAGTTTAGAACACAAAACATGATAACACAAAAATCACATCGTGGAACCAATTTTATATGAGTGTCTAACATGGAATGGAACTTCCAATAAGATGGATTTCAAAGTCAATAAAAAGGTTCCCTATGTATTTATAATACGAATCACATAATTGTGTTAGTTAGATCAGAACACTCACTAAGGATTCTGAGAAGTGATTATATTGATTCATTTCTAACATAAATATAACACCACAAGTAATAATAGATTCTATCTCCAATATAATTTCTATATATTATAAATTTAATACAAATCATGAGTTAACCATTTCTACCATTGAAAAACAGTAATTCAACATATGATAATAATTTTCAATCTCCAATATAATTTAAGGTAGAAAATATCATTTATTATTATTATTATCTATATTAATATGATAATATCATTAATATTAAAATCCAATCATATTTTTAGACATAATTAAAAATATTATGATTTAATTCATTCACTTTTTCATAAATATTTTGAGAATATTATGATTTAATATATGTGTTCTTCTATAAATTTTAGTTCACAAAAATAACTAGAAATATGATAAATAATAAAATATATATCAAGAACTGCACCCAGGGGTAATAAATATAATGGATTTAAGTGGCTAAAAATTGAAATAATGGTTCAACTTGATCGAATTCTGTTTAATAAATCTTGTAAAATGGAATATTTAGGCTTCTCCAAATTATGTGGATAACCACAACGAAGGTATAATAGATAGGATACATTTATGTATGAAAACCCACATATAGGTTTTCACGATGAAATAACCTTATTTATATTATAATTTTTTATTCTTCTTATGAACCCTATAAAATCACTATTTAATTCCATTAAAATATATGTTATGAACCTTAAATTAGTCATGGGAATTAATTATAATTATGTTTTTATATCAAAATCATGGAAATGTATTTATTTAAATTGGCTAGGAAATATGAAATTAAAACTTTTATTTAAAATTGAAATTTCTAAAAAAATAGTGTGGTATAAGGGTAACATGGTTTACCCATACAAAACACACAGTTTCATCTGACAATACCAAAATAGATTTAATAATCCCTTTTAATGAATGAGTTTCCTTTACTCCATGCACCCTACCCTTACCCACCATTTGAAAACTCTGGGTTAGCCATACATATCAACTTAAGTTCCCTTAAATAGACTTTTGAGACATTGAATTAACCTTACAACATATTGGATACCCTTTAATGGTTTATGGAAATTAGGGTTACCCCAATTTATCACCTAGGTTACCCCTTCATAAATATTGAAATTCTAGGATTATCATTACACATGGGCTTACATACCCTTACATGGCAATTAAGAACATGTAATTCCCCATACGCATACACCATCATTACTTTACATGATTAGGTTTTACACTTATATGATTAGAGGAAAACATTGGTTACACTTTCATGAATCTATTTAACCCTTGTTTTAGTAATTGGACTTTAGGAGAACCCATAAACGATGAAATGGATTACCCCAACATGAATCAAGGAATGCACCTCTCCACACTTCTGTAGAGTCTACAAAACCCTCATAACCATCACACAAGACACGGTAGATTAAAAAGGGTATGAATTTAAATAAAAATATAAAATTAATCAAAATAAAAATGATAAAACATATTTAGAATAGTGTTTCAAGAATATTTGATAACTAATAACATGTTAATTCTCACCATCTAAAGTCTTCTCATCCTCAAGAATGTTGCTATTAGTCATGATCAAACTACTCAGGCCACTGAGGTCGAACATTAAAATCATAACTCCATGCCTCATTTTGGATCCTTTTATACTACCATAGGATCCATAAAAGAGGTACCATCATCCCTTGATGACCTTTCTCACTGTGGTCAATAATCTACATAGGGTTCTCTATGTATAATTCTTCCAGATCCAACTCAACATCATCCTAGTCGATGACATGAATAAGATCGAGTATGTATCTTAATAACTAAGACACAAAAAATATTTATTATATTTCTCTTTAATTTTGAGGAACTTTTATAAGGTGAGAAAGTAGGAAAACCATCTCATTTATCATGATTGTTCTTTAAAAAACATGGGTTCAACATTCCTTGTTTCCTCAGACATCAGTGGCCTGACCAGGGTGTCACTCTTAAGAAAACCTATTCACTAATAACTAAATACAATGGAATCATGCAATGGTTGGTCTATGATCTATTCCTATCATGAATGGGTATCAACCTTTTTTAGTCAATTACACTCCCTAGAGGGACTCTTGGACAAATATGGGTCCCAAAACTATAGTCTCACCTCTCTCATATCAATTGAGCGGTGAACGTCATGTCCTACTATAAAGATCTCTGATATATTCCATATGATTCTGATCCTAGTATCTAAATAAATATTTAACTCAAAAAGAATTCTTAATAATCCCTATATCAAATAATTTCTATTACACCATATCATATAATATCCACTAATATGTGATTAATTGACTCTGACTATCCATATGTCTAAGGGATGTACACTATTCAAAATATTAGCTGAGTATCTAGGGCCTTCTGTAATCCTTGCAAAAATTGTGATGTATAACATGTGTATTTTTTAGATACAATTCTCAAGTTTACTACATGTAATATAATTATCTCATAAAAATATATCGTTGACATCCCATCCACTTAGTGAGTCTCTCAGATTAGAACTAAGTGAGAAACCTCCATTAGCATGTCTAAAACTCCCTGGATATACTATTAACTCCCCTTACTGCCAGGTAAACTAAGAAAAAATTCATCATGACACCATCCAACATACATAAGGGTACTAGAAATTGTTGGATAAAACCACCAGGATTTTTGTGCTCAACGATTACACTCTAGTAGGTAGGGCACATCAAACCAAACCCTGTGACATCCCTATACATCCCTAACCACAATAAAAATCTCCTAATGTTGTGGTACATATTTTTCGCACTGGGATGTATGACCCATCTAGAGTTATGTAAATGACTCATTATGTAATCTCTCATGGAAGTGGGGACTAATAATCTCTCATAAACAAGGACCACATCATCATCATCTAATAAACACTTACGTGTCGAGTCTTCTCTAGCTAGTTATCCCTACATCACAACACACTCTAGTTCAATATCATATCTTGCAATTACTTGATCAATTATAGAATAGCTAACCATATATAGAGAAAAATAAATTGATCCATGATATATATAATAATCCATCCTATGATTCACTAAGAATCTAATCATGAATTACTTCTCCTCATAAGGCCCCTCACAAAGCTACTATTAAACCTATGTATTATAGATATGAGAATTTACAATGTTGTTACCTTATTTTGGAGATTACACTACCAAAAATTCACAAAAAAAACTATAGATACTCAACCAGAGCCTCTTTATGTTTATATTTTGTTGTGTGACGGTATAACGGATGTTCTTCTGGTTAGTGTATAGAAAAAACCTCTCACAAAATAGATAGTGTCCACATCACATTAGATGACATGTCACTTCATAAAATTCTATTTCAGGAGTGGGGTAGTTATTCTTATCAGGTCATAGTTATCATGTCCTATAAGACAATACTAACTCTCTTTTTATTATTAACACTTGAAAACTAACACTAGATACATTACAGTATAATGCATACTAAATACCAGGGTAAAGAAATTTCAATATATGAGCTATATTAAAGCTCATACTTATCTCATGGAATTATTCTTCATATAAATATGACAAATATAAATTCACTCATTTATTTTCCAATAAATTCATCAATGTTATTAACCATGAGAATTCCATGATTAAATATCATCAATATCTGGCTAAGCAAATAAATCTCTAGATCTTGAACATGTTATGAGGACATGTTCAAGAAAACACTACCTACACTTTCTCAAGTTATATGGATATACTTATCTAAATTAATATATTCAAACATGGATTAAATTCAATTTCCTTGAAGCATACTCATAACTATTTAAAGATGTATTGTATACAACCCATGTGTCAGCTATTAGAAAAGGATGTCATCCAGAAATTGTATAATGAATGAATCCATATACGATGGTAATATATTGTTCATGAGATCCATTAGCAATATTATTTTCTTTTTTAGGTATCACCTAGATATTTAATAATATGATTATTTTTGAATAAATTTATTCACGTCCATAGTATGTGATACAGGAAACCCCAAGTATAAATTAACTGTAATATAGTATATCATTAAATTCTAAAGATTAATTAGGAGGGAATGAATAAAAAAATGAAATTATATGGCTTATACATTTATAAAGTATATTTATAGGGTATTAGTTAATTATAAAAGAAAATAAAAATCATTTTAATGAAAAGGATATATTTTTATGAACAAAACATTATTTTTCAATAAAAGGGTTTTATCAAGTTATGCACACTTATTTTAAAGTTAGTTTTTACCAATTTTAAAAAAATATATTTTAAAAAAGAACATAATTATTTAAATCATCATTCCATATTATATGAGATTTATTTTCTGGTAATTTTATTAAAAGAATAAATTTTCAATAAATAGTTAAAAATACTTATTTTTACTAAAAAGTAGCAATTTTTAAAGAATTAATAACCATAAATATTGTTTTAAAATAGTTTTAATTTAAAATTACTTCAATTATATTTCTAATAATATTTTTCATTGGGACAAATTTTAGGTTTAATTTTAATATAAAATCACATTATACTTTTGAATGATTTTTATTTACAACAATCTTTTTTCATCACGTCTGAGAATTTGAGTTTATATTATATTAAGAATTTGTTTTGATTTTAATCTAGAAATATGAATTGCATATTTTTTTAATAATAATAATTAATATTATATAATAAGTTAGACAGAATTATTTTTCATTATTAATAGTAAAAATATTAAAAATTAATTAGTATGGTTAGGGTTAAAATAAGTTTACCAGGGCTTAAATTAAAAATATATTAGATAAAATGACCTAGAGACTACTATAATTTGTATTATATGGATATATATCGACATTATTGAAACTGGTTTGGTAATGAACCATTTTGGAACCTTATTTCGTGTAAAAATCATTGGAACAAATTATTCTTTTCAATAATGCCATGTGTGTCCTTCGCCCCACTTAAAAATGGGAACCACCTCTCATATCCTCTTTAAAAATATAAAAACCCCATCGGGAGGGAAAATACCTAATAAAATAACATCCTTAAATACATGACCATGACTTATAGTTCTTATGATTATAATAAAACAATTCTAGGAAGGCATTAAGTTTAATCCATTAGAGGTTGTCCGAAAAACATGCAATATTTCTTAACCATGTCTCTTCAGATTATTTTATCATTTAACTTTTTAAAATCTCCATGAACTATGATATAATAAAAGAAAAGTATTTATAATATACTAAGATGTTATTATGTCAATTTAATGGGCTATAACTATACCATATTCCGTCAAATGATAAAATAAATTCTCAATCATCTATATAGAAAAATAGCAACACACAAAACAATGTAATTCATATTCCATCACCACCTATCACAGATGGATATAATGATGGATTTATTATATATAAATATATATATATATATTATAATAATGATATAATTATACATATTTAATAATCACATCACATATAGCTTCTTAAATTCTAATCTTTTGAAAAAGGATAATGTTGATCATATACACATGTGGACTACTGCCTCTACGAGGCTATGTTCAACGTTTTTCTTTTTATTTTTAACATATAGGTTAATATAAATTGATTTATTGAATTAATAGGATATATATAATATTATAATGACTCTTTAATTATTATATATTAATTAAATTTTATTCATTCCATCCATTAAGAATTGGTGTCATCATTCTTGCTTATGTTCAGCCTACTGTATCCGTGGATGGTGTAACTCATTTTTCATCCTCTAACTAATATGGAAAATTATGAATAATTATATCATAAATATTTATTATATTCATATCATTCATAAAATAATTTATATTATGGAACTATTATCAAACTACAAGGAATGAAACTACTCAATAAAAACATACAAGAATAATGAAGTAGTTCTCCTCAAGTATAGTGTTGTTAACAAAGGATTGATAATAAATGGGTGATAAAAGGTTATATTAAAATAACATATTCTATGATATATATCTATATGGGTTTTTAATATATTTATGAATAAAATATATTTATTATTCATGTTTTTACGTTTATGGAGAAAATAAAACCAAAGGTAAGTGTTTCTCATATCACTATTACTTCCATGAGACATTTTTCATATTCACCAGATCATTATAATGTGTGGCTTAAAAAATATAATTTTTATTTGTTATATGATTATTATATTT
Organism: Viscum album; assembly: GCA_963277665.1. NCBI lineage: Eukaryota > Viridiplantae > Streptophyta > Magnoliopsida > Santalales > Viscaceae > Viscum > Viscum album. Next base: position 1,649,196,271 of record OY728145.1, read on the forward strand.
CTTTTCTTATTATTTAAAATTATCATTTTTTATCTCTTCTTTAGGGCATGTGATTCAAAAGTTACCAACATGGAACAGTTTACTACGCAATATGATCATTAATCCTGATTGATTATGACTAAGTATACCACTATGGAATAGTTTTATTTTGAATGCATGTTTTTATCATATGGATGAGAGAGTTATGAGATGAGAGAAGAAACCCTCACCGCATGGCGATAGGGTAGATCTATCCCACCCAAGATGTTTGAATCTCTTCTCCTATGATTCTCGACATCTCAGTGCACCCCGAATCTCAAAGGACACGAACAAAGTTCATATTGAAGAATAGTTACGTGGTCTCTCTTCCTCAGGATTTCCTTATTGCTCTTTTGACTTCCTGGAAAATCGCATTGCACAATGTATTGTTAGAAAGGGTTCTACTGTGAATGTTTCTGCTTCAGATGAAACGATCTTGCAAAGGTTAGAACTCTGCAAAAACACTTTCATTACTCAAATATCACTATCCAAGTGTATGCAACCCTGGAAAATTTCTAATCTTATTGCCCGAATGTCTATGATTTGGGGTGTTAGTGATTTTAAATGTGTCTCGTTAGGGAGGGGGTTCTTCCACTTTCTATTCCCATCTGTTGAATTAAAAGGCCAAGAATGGGGTTTTGGGTTAGTAAACCTCATACCAGGAACTCTTAGGATTTATGAATGGAATCTGAATTTTAACCTTCATGATTTTAAGGACACTTTTGCTCAAGTCTGTATCATGATTTATTGACTAAATTGAGTCTTATGGCACTCTGAGATTCTATTTGACATTGCCTCTGTAGTAGGTATTCCAATTTGAATAGACCTAGCCACTGAGAATTCTTGCTTAGGAAATTTTGCTATAATATTTGGTGAAATTGATTTAGGATCCACTTTGGTTGATACTGTGATTATCTCCACACAACAAGATGAAATCAACTTGAGAATTGTTTATGAAAAACTGCCTCCATATTGTGAAGTGTGCTGCATGATAGGACACTCCAGGTCCATATGTCACTCCAGCATGAAATGTGCCAATTGTATGCTTAAAGGGCACAATTAGTCTCAATTTATAAGAATATAGAGCCTCAAACCCTCCCAATGGAAAGATGCACCTTGGAAAAAATACCCAGGTGAACCTCAAGTTCATACTGGTCGGAATTCTCCTTCTGACAATGCTCAGGCTGGGGTGATTCAGTATGAGTTATGGACTATTGGACATATGGAAACTCAAATTTTGATACAAGATAAAGGTCTTCCTTCCACCCATTAATTGGCTGGATCATGAAAGGTTAGATGGGATGATTTTTCTGAAGGGAATAAACAATATGAAAGAGCTATTTAATTCAAAGATGCTCTGATCCAAGGCATAGAATGTGAAGGAATAGAATCAAAATCTGAGGATAACCAAATAGAGAGGGATCTATCAGCGCAAGCAGTATCCGATGATAGAGTTAAGCAGGAGATGCTTGCTCTAAAATGGAGAAAGGGGAAGATAGTGCATGATGATGTGACCACAGAGAAGGTTAAGTTCAAATATTACTTCCATTCCAAAGAAAAAGAATCAGATGCTCCTAAGGTCCCAATTGTTAATAAGGACACATGTTGCAATGCTAATATTGAGCTTTGTAAAGCCCCCCCCCCCCCCCCCCCCGCCCCACCCCTTTCATTGAATATTGAATCTCTATTTTCTAGTCCCCCTATGAGATTACCTGATGAATACGGTTTGATAAAAGAGGAGGAACAGAATAATTTGGACAAGTATGAAGCCTCCCCACCCAAGGAAGGACTAATTCCCATGTAGAAATTATTATCTCCTCTTTAGAAGGCAAACTGTAATGTTATCATCTCTAACCAATTTGATATGCTCACTGACAATAATAAAGAAATTGAATCAAATGATCATCCTTGTACATCTATTATGACTCCATTCGATGCGGAAAATCCTGCAGTTGATAAAGGCGGTGCATCTGGAAGAAGGGGTCGACACCCCTGTGGAATAGTTGGGTGCCTTCCTTACCATTTCATGAGCACTCACTCTAGAATAGGGTAAACTTTATTGTTCTGTCTTTTCGATGTACCACTTGGTACTATTTTACACCTTTCACTGGTTGTTTTTTGGTTTCAATAAAGAGGTTATAGAACCTCAATCTTTTATAAAAAAATAATTGTTTTATATTTATAACATAAAAAAATAATTTTTATTATCATATAATTATTAATGATTTTCTCAAGAAACAGTCATATTTTACACTTTAAAACTTATAAATATTGAATATTTTTTCAGGAAATGTAGACATTATTACTCTCTTTGGTCGATATTCTTTTTTGTTTAATATCTAAGTTTTCTAAAAAATATTAATGTTATAATTAACATAATCTAAATGATTTATTATTACATCCCATAAATATTTTTTCATGTATTCCCTTTAACTATTCATGGTTTCCCCCACCTTTGAGATTTGGAGATTACTTATAATGGTGATGGAATAGAATTATTGGACATTCAGATTTGACTATATTTTACAGTAGGATGCAGAGGGATTTCATGTGGTGTAATTGGGTTACATGTCGTGTAACAATTCTTGGGTAAATGATCTGATAGTGGATTCACGATGTGAAATTTTACAAATTGTGAATAGTGGTTTCACATTGTGAATTCCTTAAATAATGGATTTTTAATCTGAGATGACATATTTTTTGTCATACTAGTACGTTGTGGGTTTCAACACATGTAATGATATTACACGTCATGAAATAGATTATGTCTCATTCTAAATAAATATACATTGAAAATTTCCTCAATTTTTTTCTCCATGATTCTTCACCCTCAACCTAGAGCTCTTCCCATATATTTTGGAGAGACTCTGCTCCATAAAGATCGATCTAATTCATACTCATTCTCTATTTCAATTATAGTGTATCCCTTTGGGTGAGTAACCTTTCTGATTCTCCATTACTATTGATCATGGTAGCACCCTTAGTTTGTGTTTTTGAATCCATTTATCTCAGTTGGTGTTTCCTCTTCTCATCTTCTAATATCTATTGTGTGATCTCATTTCTATGGATATTCATTATTGGTCGTGTTGTGGAAGGATTTTATTCTTGATGTATGCAGTTTCCTCTTATCCACCAAACCATTTCTTTTCTAATTAAATCAATCCTAAGGTGCATGGAATTGGGTTTTTGTGTATATTTTGGTGTTTTTTGATTTTGGTGAAGATGGATCCCATTCCTGGTGTGTGCAACCTATTTTTTGAGGTGGTTGGATCTGTATCAAGAATATTATAATTATCATGATTGTACTTTCTTTATAAATTGATTTGAAAAATTATCATGGCTTTTTGTGTGTGATGAAAATGGTATTTTGAATATAAATGGTTGTTCCATGGTTTCTGAAAAATGTAAAGGAAATGGGTACTTTGGAAACACTAAAAATGATTTGACAAAAAAGCACAAGGGTTACCTTGGGTTCATTGAGGCCATCATCTATTTTTTGTAATTATCCGTTGGCTTTCTCATGTGAGTATCATCTATTTCCTAGGTCTATTGTTCTAAGGAATATATATTGTTATTTTTGGTGAATTAACTCATAGGGAATTCCTATTTTTCCTAGGACAATGTTCTAATAACTTGACTATGCACATTATTTTTTTTGTGCGTGTATTTTTCTAGTCTTACCTATAATGATCTTTTTTACTGATTTTTGTGCTCCTATTTCAGTTTTCTACTTCTTGGAATTCTGAGATAGCCTTTATATGTTTGTTATAATCTAATTTTTTAGGAATATGAAATATGGAAAATATTACAATGTTTTCTAAATAAACTAATTTAATTCATATCATTTCATGTTTTACATAAAATGGGAATTAAAATTTTTATATTGAGACTTGTTAAGGAACACCTATGAGGGATCCTTTTGAGCATGATAGATCAAACCCTACACACCTATTTAGTTGTGTTTATACCATTGTATGTCTTCTATTGTAGGGACGAGTACAACTCCATAGTAAGGAGGTGAGGTTTAATGTCAGATGAGATGGTTTGTTGGTGTTGAGATGACTAGAGTTCATCCACAACATCATTTGGATTGGTTATTGGATTCAGTCTCTTACAGTTTAACGTGTCCATTTTTTTTTGCATTCTTATTAATTGTTTCCTATATTTTTCTCACTGTTATGGAATATATATTCATTGATCTTACACTATTTATTTATTTCGTTCTATCTATATATAGCCCATGTGGTAGTTCTGGGTTGGATAAATCGTTCCCTTTACTTTTTCGTTTTATGCCTCAGTGCTTCCGCCATCCTATAGGGATCAGGAATGCCCTTAGATAGTGTGATAGATTTGGTTTGGTTCTAGGATTGAGGGATACCCGAGTTAGTTCATTATAATTTGGTATTAGAGGGTTTTTTGTCAAGTGTTTGTTTTGGGATGTCAGTTAGAATGCAGATATGATTTTTAGGACTTTAGAGGTATTTTGTGATAAGTTTTTGGCCAACTCTTGTTGTTTTGAGACTCAATTTTCCATGGGATCTTGTGATGTGTGTCTCTAATGGTGATTTTTGATTAAAATTTCAGTTTATGCTTATGTTTTTTTGTGTGTTTGAAGATATATTTTATTTTTTTCCTAATACTTCTTCTATTTTAGAGTGAAGCAGTATGCCTCCGAGAAGTATTCCATTAGTTCCTCAGGAGGGTTCTACTAATTCTACTCAATGGGAATCCACCTATAGATCAGAATCTCTTAAATAATATTTTATGATAAGATCATTCTAATTATTGGGTTGTTTCACAAGTTCATAATGTTGTTGTTGAAGTATAACTATGAGATGGAGGAGAGAGAGATTGATCTTTAGTTTTTTGCATGAGAATGAACCATCCATTATATAATGACTGGATCTCGAGAGGTGGAGGACAAGATAGTGAGATCGATGTGATATTGTAAATTTTAGAGACACATGAAAATATTAGAGTAACGTGTGCCACATTCAGGAGTGAGGGTTCTAGAATGTGATGGTGGGATTCTGGGGTCTAGGTAGATAGGAATAAGAGATCAGATTGGAAGTGTTTCAAAAAACTATTCTTCAAACTGTTTTCCCAGATCCCCTACTTTTAGAGAAGTCTCTGTAATTTCAGTATTTTAATGATGGGGAGTGATCGGTGTTAGTGTACACCAAATGATTTATTGATATTGTGTATTTTTCTCCAGACCTGGTAATAAATGAACAACAAAAGACATGGAAGTACCTTCATGGGTTGGGACCAGATATCAGATGTTGGGTCTTTATCTTTATGATTTATACCTATTTTGTGATTGTGGATAGAGATATGATGAAAAAATGAATATACTAGGAAATGATGGCTTTACCACCTCTTATCTTCCATATAATGACACGTTCTGTGGAATTAAATGGAAAAATTGGAATTAGCGGGATCAATACAGATGTGGTGGAGGTGGGTCTCAGCTGAAATCCTCCACAACACCCTACGTTTCATCTATAATTATGACTCTAACTTCATATCAGTGTAAAAAGGGTGGAAAAATAATCTGTTCTTGTCCTATTAATATGAAGACGTGTAATAGATGGGGACTCATTTGTCACTTACAACGCTTTTATTAGGCTATGACGACACCTCTTTATGATCAGGGTTTGTGATCTCCAATGGAAATTATAGTGCAGTAAAAATCAATAAATACTATTAGTGTCCCGCCACACGACTCTAGTCTGATGCATTTTCACGATGATATGAGTGTCCAATGTAATTTAGCACAATTATGAAAACAAAAAGAATTATGATCCTTATTTTTTCTTCATTAGTGATTTCATTATTTGGTACAATTGCATCCCAATACATTATATCTGGAAATTTAGGTGATGCTCATAAACATCCAATGAAACATATTTCTTTTAAAATGGAGTTACTGACACCTCTTGGTTAAATGAAAGAGACGGAGTGTCAGTGACCTTCTATTAAGTTAATGATGGAAAATTTAGTGTTTCTATTTTATTTTTTCATTCTTTATTTGGATATGTTGACATCATCATCGGTATGGATGAGATTGTCACTTGTAGATCTGAGGGTGATTTTTATCATCTATATTTTTTATTACATGCTGGCGATGGGGGATATACTCTATTTTAAGGGGAGTGGAATCTAGGGTCATTTCATGCAGGGTGTTCCCACTAAAAGCGTTGATGTTTGTTGTATTCAGTTTTGATTGATCCTGATGATGTTTCTCCTGTTATTGATCTTCCCTTAGTTGTTTAAAACATTCCTATCATATTTCCAAATTAATTCTATGGTCATCCTCTAGAGATAGAGGTAGAGTTTATGATTGATGTTATGCCATGTAAACAACTGATATCAATTCCTTTTTATCATATGGCACTATCAAAGAAGAAAGAGCTCAAGATTGAGTTGGATGGCCTATTGAAAAAACCTTTCATTCTCCTGAGTGTTTCACATTGATAACCCAATGTTCCCTTTTCTAGCAAAGTTGATGGTTCACTTTAGTAATGTGTGGACTATTAGAATTTAAACCAGCTAACAATTAAGAAAAAATATCTTTTTCCTTCTGTGGATGATCAGTTTGATCCATTAATGTGGGGAAAGTGGTTTATGAAGATTGATCTTCATTAGGGTTATCATCTACTCAGAGTTCGAGACTATGATATACCGAAGATAGCATTCTAGAGTAGGTATGGCCATTTTGAATATATTGTGATTCCTTTTGGTCAAACTAATGTTCCAACTGTTTTAATGATTTTGATGAATCTGATATTTCATCATTATCTTGTCACCTTTGTGGTAGTGTTCATAGATGATATCCTCGTTTATTTGAAATATGAGCATGAGAATGAGAACCATATTAGTTTTGTAATCAAATTTATAAGAGGTTCCTGTTTGAATGGAAAACACTAAAAGTGATGTTTTTGTATTATAGAAGAAATGTTCTTAAGGAACATGATTTATAAACATGGCCTATGAGTTGATATAGAGATTGTGAATGTTTTTTTCAAGGAAGGAACTGAATAATGTCTTTGAGATAAGAATATTCCTTTTTCTAACTGGATACAACCAACAGCTTTCCACGGACTTCACTATGTTGGCATGACCATTAACCTCTCTAACTTGGAATGTGGTGAAATTCACAAGACATTAAATGTGTCAAGCCTTTTTTAATAAATTGAAATGAAATTTGACATAGAATCCTATTTTAATATTATATTATCCCAATAAGTGATATGTGGTGTTCTATTATTCTTTGGGTATGGTTTTGGGATGCAAGATTATGTGGGATGACCTTGTGGTAGCTTAATTATCATTTCTGCTTTGACAACATGAATAAAATTACCCCACTCATGATTTAGAGCATACAACGGTCATGTATTCCGTTAAATGTTGGAAGAAACTTTTTTTGGGTGAGGATCACGGTCTTTTCTGATCGTAAATTCTAAGATATAATTTTCTTATAGAGACATAAATCTTAGACAGAGAGGATGGGTACAATAACATCAGACGTTTTACTTCAATATCACATATACTCCAGAAAACAGAAATTTTATTGTAGATTCTCTTATCTGAAATATTCTATAACAGTCTGTTTGGAATCGAAGGAGTAGTGGAATATTATGGGGATTTTATCTAAGTTTCACTTGGATGCTGAAGGGGATGTTTTAGGTATGGCTCTAACTAGTGTTCAATTATAATCATCTCTCTTGTAGTTTATTTTTTGGATTCATCAGTAGGATGATAATTTCCAAAATACTCGAGAAAGACATTATGATTGAAAGATTGTTCCTGGTTGGTCTCTCTCTTCAAATGGTATTCTTAACATCATGAAAATTATTGACATCCCATAATTTTTGATAGTTTTATACTTATTTTATTTCCATATTACTTTTTCGGCCTTTTCATCAAGGAACTATGAATATGTATTACGACATGAGGTGGTGTTTATGGTGTCCAATTATGAACCGTGACATCGTAGTGTTTTTATCTCTCTATTACACCAGCCAACAGGTAAATGGAGATCACATGTAACCTTCCAGTTTACTTCAGCCTATATTTTTTCCAATTTGGAAATGGGACTAGGTGTCCATGGATTTTGTTTTCGGATTTCATGGAATATATAAGGCTTGAATGTTATCTGGGTGGTCATTGAACATTTGACGGTGTCAAGTGATTCAATTTTGACCAGAGACACCAAAATAGTTGAAAATTTTGGTAGGATGTATGTGCAAGAGATTATGAGGTTACATCGGAGTCCATATACAATTGTTTTATATTGGGATACTAGGTTGACCTCGAGGTTCAATAGGATCCTTTATGTGAAAATTGGAACATAGTCCATGATGCGCACAACATACCATCTACAAAAACACTGTCAGATGGAGATTGTGATTTAGATCATTGAGGATATAATACACATTTTTGTGTGGGATTTCATAGGACCATTGGATAGCTATTTGTGAATAGATGAGTTTTTTATAGCAACAGTTATCAATGATCCATCATAATGGCTCCCTTTAAGGAATTTTATGGTTTCTGATGTTGATCAACAATTTTTCTTGATAAGGTGGGAAAGGTATCTTTAGTTTGCTAAAGTGTGGTTAAGGAGACATCGATGAAGATTATGTATGTGGATAGACATCTAGATAGAACACATAGTCAAAAAAAATTCACACTGATCAGCGATGTCATCCTCTAGTGTTTTTAATTGGTGACTAGGTTTTCTAGAAATTTTCTTCTCAGTTGGGTCACCATCATCATGGAAATTAGGGAAAGTTGGATGTGAGAGAAGATATACCATTTTAGGTCACTGAGTAACTCAGTCTATATTATTATCAGTTAGAATTCCCTATTTAGTTTATAGTTATCTGTGATGTTTTCCATATGACTAAGCATATGAAATACCATCTTTATCCCTCACATGTTATGAGTTGTGAAAAATTTTATATTGTGAATTATGATTCTGGTTTGGGGAAACCAATTGAGATTTTTGACTCTCAAGTGAGTGTATTGGGTGTTAAGTATATTTATTTGGTCAAAGTTATATGTAATAAGGTTCATATTCTCATGAGTCTTGGGATCATGAGTCATTGATGAGGGAGTAGTGGCCTCATGTTGTTTCGGGGATTCCTTCCTCCACATAACTTCTCAAGGATGAAAAGTCTTTATGGTGTTATGTTTATAAAATCCAGTTATAATTTTATCAGGTGTTCCCTTAGCATCATGATGGGTTTCACCTCATTTGAGATAGGGATGATACATATAATCATTCCATTATAGAATTATTGGTCTTTCAACATTAACTAAATCATTTTGCATGATGGATAAGGATTTCACACCATGTAACTAGGTTACACACCATGTAACTACTATTGGAAAAAATTCATGAATGGGGATTCATGCTGGGAAATTTTACACATCGTGAATCATGGATTCTTGTTGAGAATTGTTAAACAATGGATTTTTAATCCATGGAGATGTCTTTTTAAGCATACATGTAAACCATAAACATTAATATGTGTAACTACTTTAGACATCATAAAAAAACCCACATCCTATTTTAAAAAAAGGACGTGGCTGTTTTCTCTCAGTTCTGTTCTCCAGTCTTATACACCATTCACCTAGACCAATTCGCTTGTATTTTTGAGAGACTTCAATACTTCTAAATCAATTTGATCAACACTAAATCTAGGTTTCAATTGTAGCGCATATTTTCAGGTGAGTAACATTTCCTCTTCATTATTGATATTGACCATTGTATCATCCTTAGGTTGCATTATTAGATATATTGACTTATGTTGGTGAATCATTATGTCATATCCTGAGATCCAGTGTGCGATGTCATTCCTAAATTTTTTCTTTATTATTCATGGCGTGGTGGGATTTAATTCTTTGAGTTATGTTGATTCCTCTTCTCCTCCAAACATTTTATATCCCAATTATATCAATCCAATTTGTAGAAGATTTTGTCTATAGGGTATTTGTTGTTGTTTTTGAGTTATTTTGTTTGTTTATCCTGTTGCACGCATGTGCAAACTATGTTTTGAGCTGGACGGTTCTGTCACTACCCTATGATAATTAGCCTGATTTTTTCATTCTTTATAAATTCATTTATCAAATTTGAATGTCTATTTGTGTGTGGTGAAAAGGGGTTTTTAATAGAAATGTGATTCCCATAGTTTGGAAAAATGAAATCTAAATGGTTACATTAGAAAAATTGAAATTGATTATTGAAAATGAGAACATGGGTTGTCTTAGGTACATAGGTGTAAGGTTTATCTTGAGGCCATCATCCATGTTTTGTGATTATTAGGTAGTTTTATTAGGGTGATTTCTTATGTTTCCTAGGAATATTGTCATAATGAATAGATAATGATATTATTGGTGGGTTTACACATGGGGTATTCCTCTACTTTTAAGGCATGTTTTCTAAGAACTAGACTCTGCACCTAATTTATTATAATATTACTAGTCTTCTAGTTTGGCCTATAGTGGTCCTTGGTACTGATTCCTGTGCTTCTAAATCTATTTATTACTTATTAGATTTCCGAGTTAGCCTTAATATGCATGATATAACAGCTTTGGTTTAGAACTGTGAAAAAGAGAAATGTTGAAAATGTTTTCAATTGAAATTTTTATCTACTTATCAAGCTATGTTTTATTTAAAATGAGCATATAGTAAATTTTATATAGAAACATGTAATAGAACACCAGGTTGGTATCATACTAATCCTTTTATCTCACAACCTTTACACCTATTTGTTGGTGTGTTAGACATTGTATGTATTCAATTATTGTGAAAGGAAAGGCTCTTTAGTGAGTCAATGATGTTTCATGTCGGCTGATTTGGGTGGCTACTAGTGAGATGGTGGGATTTCATCCACTTTTTTGGGAAAAAACATAAAATATTTCTCTCAGTATGTTTTGTGTCTGATTGTTATTGTTGACAAAGCCAAATGATCATGAAAGATAATTGTTGGTGTTTACCGAAGGATGATTTTTATGGTGGTGTAGTTTCTCAGTGTTTTCTATATTTCAAGACCTCAAAATCGGGAGTTTGATGTTGGAAATGGAAGGATTTCTACATAATAGTGGGTTTTATGAAGAACATTGATGAAATAAGAAATGGGTGAGAACCATGTACCATAATTCATAGCCAACATACATTTTTTCCGGAACAATATGTGAAGCGGCAGAAACGGTACATGGGGCTCATTTGAGGAACCGAAAACAGTTCGAGGTAGAATGTGGTGCGGTACGTGGATGGATTGTGGTAGGTGGATAACATTGACCACATAAGAAAAAGATGATATCCAGAATATGTATGAATAATAGTTCGCGGGTGGCTTACGGTTCACAGTGGAAAAAGGTTTGGTATGTGGTGAAGGATGAATTGAAGATTTGGTAAATATTGGATTAGTGGATTTTGTGGATATCATTTCCTATATAAGAATAACTAATCACAATTATTACTATGGACATTGAAAATCATTTCGGAACATATTTTTCCCTGGTAATTCGGAAAATTCCGAATGTGTTTTGTGCTAAAGGTTTTTGTTGGGAATCTTATCCCATAATGGAATCTCTATACCTAGAGAAAGAAGTTAGGTAAAAGGAAGGAGTTGTATTGGTACACAGAGGAGGATTTTTCAGTACACGAGAGGGAGAATTCCAAAAGCAGTACGCAGAGGGAGAGCTATAGTACGTAGAAGAAAGTATAGCCCATGAATAGATAATAATTCGTGGACAGGAGGTGTTTCATAGAGGAGATTTACAGAATCCGTACACGGTAGTGGAACGCAATAGAGAAGGTGGAGGTAGTCCGTGAATAGAAAAGGTTCACTAAAGAGGCAGATATACATGGATAATGTGGTCCATTTACCAAACCCATTACATATTACGTGGAAGGAGTAGGTGGTTCATGATTTTCATAAGGAACCTTGTGGATGATTCAAATCATTTTGCGAAATTATTTCCCCAAAATTAGCAGTGCACAAGAATGTGGAAATCATCTACGGGTGAAAAGGGATATTTAACAGAGAATCTACCAATAGTTGATTATGCATGTATTCATGCAATTGAAGGGAACTACATTCCTATAAACAATGTTTAAACTATAGGTCTATAAACTATGTCTGTATTTGTTTCCAGAGCACTAAGCCCAAGAAGAGGAAGATGGTGTCCCATTCCACCGGTAGTGATCCAGAGAAATTGGCATAAAGAGTGACCCTTGAGAATGCATTGAGCAGACCCTAAAACAAGTAAATGCAATGATCCTGTACATAGATGATCAAGCCCAAACATTGTACTCATTTTTTGGATTTGAGCCATGGTGAATTTGGTAAATCGGCATATTGTCGTTGAATCCTCCATGGACGTATCTCTATCAGGGTGAACCAAGTAAAAATGGTTGTGTCATGTGCTTGATTTCATATATGTTCAAATATTGCTATGGGATGAAGAGATAATTGAGTTTTGTCTAACAATAAAACAAGATTCAAATGAGAAAAGGTTTTAATCTGTCATAACAAGATTCACCCCCACCCCCCAGGGTATTCGACGTAGTGGTTCTAACAATTGGTATAAGAGAGAAAGGCTGAAAGTTAGTGGTTCTCTCTCAAAAAGAAGAAATTAAGATTGTAAATTATAATGCAATTCCAATATTGGATGGAAATAATTTTCAACTATGGAAGAATCAGATGAAACGCTAATTTCAATCAGTAGGGATGGATGTGTTTATAGTAGTTATGCATCAAATATCAACTGACATTAATAGAGGAACTTTATCAGATTTGGAAAGAATAGAATTGGTTACTGATGCTAAATGGGATAAAGTCAATAAAGGGATCCCTAATATATACAATTTTTAGAAGGTAATGTCCTGTAAAACATCAACTGTAATGTGTGAAAAATTTAAAATATTTATGAGGGAAACACCATAGTTAGAGAAGCATTGTTGCAGGTTCTATAGAAAAAGTATGAGGATCTCAGAATAAATCCCAATGAGACTGTTGATGTATTCTTCGACATAATAAATATTTTTGTAGAATACATGCAGGGTGTTGGTGATGTCATTGATGATATAAATATTATGAAATGAATCTTGAGGAAACTTCTACCATAGTTCAATCCAAAAGTTTCAATGTTTGAAGACAAATACCCAAAATAGATGACAATATATAACCACAATAGTACCCTTGTAGCATATGAAATGAGAAATTATGATTATGATGTAGTGGAAAAATCGATGCCTAAGGATGTTGCATTCGATGCCATTAATAATCTCTCTATTGAAGATAGTTATAAGGGGGACAATATGGATGATGTCATGTCATTTATCTCCTCCAATATGTGTAGGGGAAACATTAGGATCAAAGGAAAACATCCATTTGCATGCTTTCGATGTCGAATGATTGGAAATTTTTCCAAAAAGTGTCTTAAAAAGTATGGTGATGAAAATGAAGAAAATGATGAAATTATACAGAAAACGTATTCATAAAATGAGAAATGGAGTAAAAATACAATGAGAATGTTCTTCAAAAAGAAAAATATGCTTTCAAGAGAAGGTGAATGTTCAGAAGAATATGAGGTAGAAGAGTTATAGGACTACACAGATCATAATATAGATACATTGGTGGTAGTTTCTAGAAATTCTTTAAAAAGAGAATAAAGTTACAATGAATAAGAAGTAATTGAAGGAAGAGTTGATCTTCAGACTGAATAAGAAGCATTCCTTAAAGAGATAGATATTATGATTGCCCAAACGATGAATTCTAAGAAAGTTATTTGTGATGCCAACCACTTTATGTAGTAGCCTGAAGAAGAAAATTTTGAGCTAGAAGAATAAATTAAAAAGATGAGGTCTTCCATGCAAGAAAGATCTAAAAATGTGGTTGAGGACAAACTGAAAATTGAAGAACAGAAAATTGAAATTGATAGATTGACTGAAAGTTTAAAAGATCAAATAAAGTGTATTAGTATACTATAATAAGAAGTCATTAGTCTATGATAAAAAATTGTAGTTTAGGAAAAACTGCTTTCAAAGAAGATCATACAGGCAACATAGAAGATGATATTTGAGCTGAGTGGTCCACCAGAATAGAAGCTCAAATCCACTCTAAATGATAAGGCTAGTATTACGCATGATCTAAAATAGAAATTAGTTATGGTTCAGTTCAGACCATAATAACCCAATAAAAGATTGAAAATTGATTTTTTGCATGAAGCTGAATCAGATGATTTAGAGAACCTAATGCACAACTAGTGGTGCATCATTTCCACATATGAATGTACTTCACATAAGATGCAATTGTTGTGGTAAGATGGGACACTGAAAAAATATATATTCCATTGAAAAGTGGTACTAATTAGAACAATACCAACATAGGTGGTCTTACAGAGCTCAAAATAATATTTTTTCATTTGATGGTCATTGTTTTAGAAGTAAAGGACTGGGAAATATTGCAAGATATTTCACATCTACAACGCAGAGGAATGTGCCGAGGAAAACATAATCTGTTCCTAAGAAGCTGCCAAGTGTATGTTTAATTGAGATGAAAATTCAAAATCAATTTCCATCTCTCCAGGTTGATGTTGACCCATCATATAATAAGGAATAAAAAATTAAAATTCCCTGATGGTTATGAATTCAAATGCTTTGGTCAAAAATAAAAGGGTCGAGCAGGCCGTGGTTGAAAAAATTGCGTTTAAGGCATCCTGTCGCACATGGATATGGATAATTGATAGTTGATACACTTCCCATACGATGAGAAATAAGAATCTAGTAACCAAAATTAGGTATTATAAATATGGTAATGTAGGATTTTGTAATTATTTGGGCATGAAAATAATTGGTTCAGGAAATGCCATGTTTGGAGGAAAAGACATGAGATGAGCGGATGTCTTGGTTTTTGAGGGACTTAGTCACAACATGCTTAGTGTTAGTCAATTGTGTGATGCTGGTCATGCCAAATGTTTCTCCATGAAATTATGTATTATCATGGTAAAAAATTGTGTTTTATTATTGCAAGGAATTCTTATGAAAGGGAATCTCTACCTCGTTTGTGGAGAAGAAGATATGTACTTTCTGTCCAAGGATGAGGAAAACAAGTTATGGCATAAGCGTCTTGGGCACATTAACCATGGTTCCTTTGAATATTTGGTAAAATATGATGTATCTCATAATCCAACTACATTATCACATGATCATGCTCCTACATGTGTTTCCTACCAAGAGGGGAAGATCATTCGAAATGAATATTAGACGAAGGAGAAAAAGTCAAAGAGACTGCTTGAGTTGGTACATATTGATGTATGTGGGCCACATTCACCGAGGGCTATTTATAGGAGGAGATATTATATTCTATTCATTGATGAATATAGAATAATTTATTGGGTATCAATAATCACCCACAAATTTGAAGTGTTTATTTGTATTATAAGATATCGACAGGAGTTTGAAAATATTATTAGTCAGAAAATCCATACGATTCGAATATATAATGGAATGCGGTTCAGAAATAGTCAAGTGGATAACTAAATAGAGAAACATGGGATACAAAATCATGTTTCAATAGTAAGGAATCCACAACATAATGGATGAGTTGGGAGAATAAATCTTATTTTCATTAATATGGTCCTAATGATGCTCATTGAGAAATATCTTCTAGATAAATTTTGGTAAGTAGTAGTGATGATAGCAGTATACACTTTAAATCGAGCATTAATTTTTCCAAAATTGGAGAAGACTCCAAACTAGTTATGGTATGGAAAGAAGCTATCATTAAAGTACATTAGAATATTCGAAAGTAAATTTTTCATTCTTAATGAGGAGAAACATATGAAGTTTGAATCTTGTCGAGATTAAAGGGATATTTCATGGCAACTCAAAGAAAATAAAAACATATAAATGTTTCAATAAGCGGTTGGTAAATATAGTTGAAATTTAGGATGTGACTATAGAAAAAAATGAATATAATTTTCAATAAATACATGATTAGACTCATGAGGATACTGATGAAGAGATAAGTAGAACACTATAGGTTGATTCAAAATAAGACATAGATGATGAGAATAAATCAGTGACTTTTTAGAGACCTGCAAGAAGAGCTGAAATTGATACACAAAACATAATTGGTGATTATATCAAACTAGTGCAGACAATGAGGATGAAAAATGTACAAAATGCATTATACTTATCATGTGTGAAACCTAAATGTTTTGATGAATCAGTAGGAGATGAGAATTGGGTTCAAAAATGAATAAAGCGCTTGACCAAACTGAGAAGATTCAAATGTGGGAAATAGTTTCGAGGCCAACAGATAAGATTGTCATAGGGTCAAAATGGGTCCTTCACAAAAAATGAATGAATATGGTGTTGTTATTTGAAACAAATTATGACTTGTGTTCAAAGGATACACCCATAAATAGGGTATTGATGTTGATGAGACATTTTCACGTGATGCAAGGATAGAGACAATTAGATTATTCTTGGCCATAGTTATGCAATAAAAGTTTAATGTTTTTCAAATGGATTTCATGTTATAATTTCTAAATTGAGTTATTTAAGAAGAAGTATACATTGAGAAACCCAATGTTTAACTCATTCATGAAGATGAGAACATTGTCTTTCAGTTGAAGAAGGCTTTATATAGTTTGAATTAAGCACCATGATCATGGTATTCAAGGCTTGGTCAGTTTATAAAGAATCTCAATTTTCATCATGGTGGAGTTAATTACAATTTGTATTTAAATAATTACAATACTCAAAGGATGATGGTTCTGGTTTATGTCGATGAAATAATCCCTCATGGATTAGATTATGTACAATATAGATAGTTTTCTGAATTCATGGAAAGTGAGTTTGAAATTTTGATGATTAGTGAGATGTAATTTTTCCTTGGCTTATAAGTGATGAAATAAAGTAATGATACTTTTATTTATCAATATAAATAAGCCAAGGAGGCTTGGAGAAGATTTGTAATGGATAATTCCAATAAGATAAAGACTCTGTTTGCAACCCGGATGAAACTATCACCGGATGATGAAGGCAAGGTAGTTAATACTGAAGAATATTGGAAAATCATTAGTAGTTGGTTGTACCGGACAATGAAAAGACCTAATATTGCATTTTATACATACCATGTAGCTAGTTATCAAATCAATCCAATGGATAGACACATGATTTTAATAAAAATAATTCTTCATTATTTAACGGGAAAAACGGATTATGATTTAATGTAATAAGGAAATACTCTACCACATTTGTTTCGATATAAATATGTGGATTGGGGAGGACTTGTTGATGAAAGTAAATCTACATCCAGAGGTTCATTTTATGTTATAGGATTGTGTATCTCATTGTTGAAACACAAATAGTATTTGATTTCACCATGAACCGCAGAATATGAAAATATTGTGGCTTTTGAAGCCTACACACAAATATTATGGATGATGAAACAACTTAAAGGTAAGGGAATTTAAGTGAAATCTCAGATCCGAATTTTTTGTGATAAGTCAAGTAATATAAATCATAGAAAAAACCAGTACATCACTCAAGGGCAAGGCACAATAAAATAAAATGTCAATTTATCAGGGAAAAGGTGGAGAAAGGTCTTGTGAAGTTTGAGTATGTGTCTACAGAAAAACAAGTTGCAGATATTCTTACAAAGTCCACACCCAATGACGCATTTGAAAAGAATCAACGTTCTCTTAAAGACTAGTCGAATCCCCACACATGAAAAAGTATGGATATGTATCCCCCTCTCTATGAGGTCTACTGTGTCTTTCCTTAATGTGCTAATATGTGTTCATTACCCTGTTTCCGACATCCTTGAAGTTCCCTTTGGGTTCATTGAAAAAGTGGGGGAAATGTGACTATTATAGGGGGAGAAAAGACACAGGGAAAATTTTTTAAGTTGAGCATCGAGATAGGGTGATTTGAAGCTATGATAAAGCATTTTGGAATAGCTATATAATAGGGGGATCAATAGATCTGATGATTCTAGAGGTGATCAATCAATGATTTAATATCAAAATGGGTATGGTTCATAATAAAAGTTGTTCATTTTTCTTAGTGCATTAGTATTGTATCAACAAAAGGTGATTAGAAATGAAGTTATTCATTTATGAAAATTTCATTATACACATGTTTCTCACACTGAACATAGATCATGTGGGCTTAGTATATGTGTTGATTAAATCCTTGATCCCCATATTTATCGGGTAAAGCGAAATGTGGCTGAAATTGTAAGGGGTATTAGTGAGGTATCAAAATGTGAAGATTTTTTAATAGAATAGTTTCCACGAAAACAAAAGAGGGATATTATTAGGAAAAAATCCCTTAATGAGTCCTCTCATTATGTTTTGGTTGTGATTGTTTTTTTTACAAAGACAAATGATTGAGAATGAGAATGGTTTTTGTATGATGAAGATAGGTTTTTAACAAGGTGCAGTTTCCCCGTGTTTTCCAAATTTTAGGGACTCAATATCGGGAGTCTGATGTTGGTAACTAAATTATTTATTCATAGTTATGGGTTGTGTGAATATACATGAAGAATGTCGGCAAAGGGTGTGAACTGCATACCATAATTCATCGCATGCGTACCATGTTCCAAGAACGGTACGTGGAGCAGCACATATGGTATACGGGTATAGATTGAGAAACCCAAAATGGTTTGAGGCAGAAGGTAGTGCTGTACATGGATGGATTTTCATTGGCATAGAAGATTTATTGCATATGAAAAATTATGGTACGTGAACTATGTATGAAAAATGGTTTGGTGAAGAGTCCATTATCTTCAGAATGATATACATATTATATATATCATATATATCATATATATCCAGTATATATATATATATATTTGTGTTTATTATATTACATAACATTTAGAGGTAAGAAATGAAATGCACCGTTCATGGAGACGATAAGCCATTCATACGCATTAACACTATTTTCATTTCAAGATAGCATTTTAATTGAATGAATAATTAA
This sequence comes from Viscum album, assembly GCA_963277665.1. Classification (NCBI taxonomy): domain Eukaryota; kingdom Viridiplantae; phylum Streptophyta; class Magnoliopsida; order Santalales; family Viscaceae; genus Viscum; species Viscum album. Next base: position 1,649,215,304 of record OY728145.1, read on the forward strand.
TAATAAATTATTATATTATAACTCCAGTATAATTTCATATATAATTTCAATATCTCCATCCTTTATACTTCCAATTTATGGTATGAACGACTCATATCACATTGAGGGGCGGTAGTCCAAACATCCTCAAATTAAATTATCGCGTTTACTAATAATAGAAACCATAATGGTATGAAATAAATTAAAAAATACAAAATAATAAAGAAAAAATAAACATATTTTATATAATATATAAATAAATTTCCATAATAATGGCCACCATAATAGGTGGTAGGAGATAATTGAACAATCATCGTTTCGTGAGGCGTTAGTTTTCCATCGATAAAAACATTATGTTCTTTACCAATTAGATGGATGCGTGTGTAAGTGTTGTTAGAATATTCCTAATAACAACATACTAGTATATTTAGGGTATTGGTTTGGTTTTATAATAATGGAATAAAAAGAGTTTAGTGGGGTTGGAGAAGTAAAATAATACAAAAGAACTTAAGAGAAGACATTACCTTTAAATCGGGTAACTCCCTTTGGTTTGAACCAAAATGGATTCTTGAAGAGCCTTCTGTCAAAGGTAAGGCTTCTAGGTGTAAGAGATGGATGTAGGTAGATTAATAGGTAAGAATTTGGATGATCCAATGGGCTTGAGAAGTTTGAGGATTGGGTTATAGGTGAGGGATTTTTATAAGGGGGAGGAGGGGTTCATTAAGAAAGTGTGAAAATATTATTTTATTATATAATTATTTTCAATTTCTAAATGTCAAAAACTAATTAAAGCCGAATGTAATATGAATCATTGTCTAAATAATATTATACAATAATAATTGTATAGGTTTTTGATATTATTTTAATCTTTATAATCTTATTTATTTAAATCATTTATTAATGAGGTAAAAACTACATAATTATTGTATCATAAATAATATAATTTCTTTTGTGTATGAAAATTATAAAAAAAAATTCCTAATGTAGTAAATCTTGTTATATTTTCAAATAATATTTATATTTTAAATTATAACTTATATAACCCTCTGTAAAAATTAATTTACCAAAATATATCTGTTTTTGTCTTTTTTGTCTTTATTTTAAGTAAATTAAAATAGTGTCATTATCACTCACAAGTAGCCCCATGGAGTCCTAAAATTGACGCAAAGATTCTCATGGTTGGAAATATAACAACAAATATGATTAGGACACATGTTAGGGTAATTTTATACCAGATTTACTCTTTAACCATGGTAAATAAAATATTTTCTTAAGTAAATATTCATAATGTCTAAAATAAAATGTTACATATTTACATAGTTTGGACATCATGATTCCAAATATGGAATTAATTTTTAAAAATTGAAATCCAAAAAGTAGCAGAAATTAATTTGATATTAATTCCAGCTATCAAAACTAAAGATGTGTTTTTAAGAAATAATAACTATCAAAATATTTACACTTGATTATTTCCAATTTCAAAGTCAAATTAATTCTAATATCCGAAATTTAATTACATGGTAAAAATATAATATAATTACACTTTAAAACAAATTAAAAAGAAAATCTTACCAAATAAATGAATTATATTAAGAGGCAGTTTTAAATTAAAATACATTATATTTATCTTTTCTTCAGAAATTGGATTTTATCTGAAAAATACAAAAATATTACCCAAATAAAATTTTTATGTCCTAATTCCAAAGACTAAATTTATTTGGTCTAATAAAAAATATAAAATTGACCCAAACTATATTTAAATATGGTGTCCTATTAAAAGGTAGTAAATCAGCATTTTAAAGTACAATAGAGTATTTATTCTTAAAATCAGATTCTTTCTTATTTTCAGCCTCTGAAATTTAGTAAGTAAATGTAAAAAAGTTAACAAACATGTACATTAATATTTCAGTTATTTATGTAAATTCCCATTAATACAATGGATATGAATTAACTACAATTTAAAATAATATTTTATTATTATTTTTCAGTGTAACCATACGTTGTGTGCAACGATAGATTTCAACGAAATCTATTGTTGCGTATCGAGAACACCATTGAAAATAGAATCCCCTTTAAATTAAAATTAATATTTAATAAATAATAATAAATATGAAATGTTATATTCTTTATTTACCTAGGATGTTACATCATTCCCCCTTTTTGGGAATTGCATCCTCTAAATTTTAAAATTGGGCTTGGAAAATTCATTGAATGTTCCACACTGGAAAAGGAGTCAATAAAAATATCACATTAAAAGAAAGCGAAAAAAATTTCACCTAATATAGACCATAATTGTATTCCATGTAGGAATCATGGATATAGAAGAGAAAAAAACCATCAAGGTTTGATGGAGAGTGGTAGAAAACATTATTAGGAGAAAGTTAAGCATCATAAAATCACAAAATTGTGATGGGTTAAACAATATTTGATTCCCTAGTAAGAAATTTTAATGGATAATGTTTTTGTTTTAAGTTAATTTTCAAAATATTGAGGAATTTATTTAATAGCATGAATAAGAACATAAAGAAAATAATTACTTTCCATGTAAACTTTCATCCTTTACTATATTTATACCACAAACTCATCTTTTCTCCAAATGATGAGTATTCAAGATTACTTATTCACATTGAATACACTATAATAAACTTCTAGAGAATCACATAATCCACAAAAGATGAACTATAATTTTCCCATGTCTTTAAGAATTAACCAAAACAAAAATGTTCAGTTTGAAATTATATAATCAACAAAAAGGACAATCATTTACAAAAATAAAAACTACTCTTTATCTCAAAAAATTTCCAAACAATACCAAATGTTCAACAATGACCATTAAATAAACAATTGTCCATAAAATTTTTCAAAGTAATCCAAACTAAAATTGAAACCCAAATCTCAGAAGAATTTATTCACATAGTCTTCCAAGATAAATCTTAATATTTGTCTCCAAATAAAATAGACTACTCTTAAAGTATCACACTAAAGTGTAATTAACCAAATTACATGTTCCCTATGACTGGTTAATCATTTCCACAAATAACCTAAAGCACCATATATCCAACATATAAACATATATTCTTCCAAAATGAAATTCCAACCTTACTCAACAACAAAAAAATATTCCTTGAATTACATTTTCATATATCAAACTTCTGGGTTACACATATTATAAAAAGTCTTCCAAAGCAATCACATCTTCAATAGATCCTTAATACCTTTAAGAATTTCAACTTCATTATATCTAACATAACTCTTGAATCCCTTATATATTGAATTCTTACTCATTTAACTTTCTTTATGATCAATTAACGATTCTTTATCAACTTATTCTGAAATACTTCTTTCATACATAAAAAATCATTAGTCATATACTAAGATTCAATAATATAAAAAACATATATTAAGAAGTAATCCATACATTTCATTGGTCATTGCCAGTTTCATCATCCTCAATTGGAATGGAATTTGGAATTGGTTAGTGTAAATTTGTATGATCTTGGTGATCCTTTTCCCGAATCTTCTTTACAGGATATGTATTTACGTAGTGACCAAGTACTCAATATTTAAAACATTCAATTGACCCCTCAGAAAGAACTTATTTCATTTTCTTGGAGTCGGTTAGATGCATCCTTTCTCTATGGTAGGTTCTTTCTTCCTGACCTTTATTACAACATCTAAAACATCTTCCGGTTCCTTTGAAGCATTTTCCTATGTGTTTCTAGAGACATCCCCAACACATAGGTTTTTTTAATATACTTAGGTTTATTATTATTACCTAAACTTCCATAGGGTTTTATTTCTCACATATACGCTGAATTATAAAAATCACAAAGGCTCAGGTGGTAAATCATGACTCCAAGTAGTTGGTTTAAAAAAACCCAATAGTTCTCATTATATCTCCCATTTCATTTAGTTTCTCAATTAGAAAACCATTACAGTCTTCATCACATCCAAAATTACTTTGGTGCCAGCTAGATCCGTCCATTTACTAAAACCAAAACAGTATGTGTGGGTATATCAGTAAAATCAGCATATAATATCTTATGAGGAGTGGAAATACTATGATATACTTATTCATGTTATCTTAAACTCATTCACTTTATTTAAATAAACTATGACTCTTTCTATAATCCTAACAATTATGATAATGTTACTTATACATAAAGAACACCATAACCTCTAATGTTATCTAAACTGGCCTCTGATACCAACTATAAGGATCTGACCATAAATATTATATAATATAGAATTAAATTAATAATTCACATTGAGTATATTTTTAGGTTTATAGTTTTTTATAATTAGTAAATAACTATTACATTATATCTAAAAAATTAAAAGGTATACACTTCGACTTTCCATTTTTTTCATAAAATAAAAACTCTTAAAAAAAGTATCATGTCTAGTTCCATGTTTTAGACAGCATGACTTTTCCTTGATCCAATTATTAACACTGTTAATATTTAAGACTAGTGAAACACATTTCAAAACATGGGGTGATGATAAAAATCTTAGTAAGGGTTATAAAATAATGAAATAAAACATTATCCCATCAATAAATAACAATAAATGTAACCATACTTTTCAATCATAGCATACCTTATGAAATCATAAGATTTATGTATAACACACACAAATCATAAATCATAAAGGTAACTTATGGAATTTATAACATAATTACATTGTAGATATCACAAATACATGGGGATTCACATTGGGAATACCTATCACAGTATATTCCCTAAATCTCAAAGGAGAAACATTAGCATTTACCTCTGTCACCTTACCCAAGGCATTTGAGATCTATCTCGAGCTCACCCGCCCTAGGTTTATTACGGAACCACCCATTTACATAAACAATACCCAATAACCGTACCATATTAATAACATATAAAACAAGCATAATAGAAAGATAACATTCAACATTCCAATAAAAATATATCAAATCAGGATATTGAAATAAAAAATGCTTCATCAAATCATTTTAAAACCCATTTCAAACATTTAATGAAGAGGTTTTTGAATCAAAGTGTCTGATATCACATTGAAGATATTAAATGAATTATCATTGAAAAACATTAATTTTCATATAAATAAATCCTAAAAACCATTTTTAAAACATGAAAATTAATGAGACATATTTATAATAATAAATATTTAAAACATTTAAAATGATATTATAGATAAATTGTTTTTAACAAAGTGAGAGACACTTGAATACATATAATTGAGGAATAAAATTTTATCAGAATTTTATAATATCATGAGAATAAAGGGATTCATGACATAAAATGCTAGAGAACTGTACTTACACCACATAATAGTGAATTGGTGCATAACAACAATGGAGTCTCAATGGAATGCAAATTGAGACGAAATCCCTTATAAAAATTGTATCCTTAGATTAAGGATAAATCAATTTCATGATAATGTGTAATAAATAAGAATACACTCAATATAAGTGGTGGTTATGTGTGAAAAAATAATAGTTTTTTTCACACATATTCATGTCATGACATATTCAAGAAATATAAGTTTAACACAAAGAATTGAAATTGCGTGAAGAAGATCCCTAACATAAATTTGACAGCCTAACGACGTCACATTAAAATTCAGAAAATGAATTGATGGGAGAAAAAAGGGTATCTCACTACATGGACAAAATATTTACATCAGTTGGGATATATAATAACATATCCCAACATTATAATATTTAAATTAAAAGACATAACAAAAAGAAATATTAAAAAAAGAGGGTGAAGGGTTCCCTTACAGATTTGGTAACATACAAAACGTACACCCCATGAAAGAAGGATAATTAAATAAAGATGTCAATACCCATAAATTAAATTATATTACACAAAGTGTACAATCATGGTCAGTATATACACCACACAATCGAAATAGTGACAACTATAGCATGAATCTGACGAGAATAAAAAGTGAGATAAAACCCATTACCATGTTTTAATCAATAGTGTCGTATTACCAAGTGTTAATTACCACCAAATGAATCAAAGAATACCATGAATATAAATATAATAGTGATAATATATATCAAATTTTTTTAAAAAATACACCACATGCAATAAATAATTGGATAACAATGGAAATCTCACAGAATTAAAAGTGGGATAAGAAATCCCCTTACCTCGTGTCCGACTTGATTTGTTTGTTCCATCTTCTTCCTGAATAATAAACATAAATTAATTTATACTTGCTTAAGAACATTTTCCATGTTTATTATTGCTTTTATATCAATTATTAAAATTTTTTAAACATTATAGAATCATTTAAGATAATCATGGTCGTTTTTTTCGATATTTGGTACTTGACTCAAAAATGAACACCTTATAATTACAAGTGGTCCATGTGGTCAAGAGTCCATTATCTCCAGATTTTTATTAATAATTTATATATCATATATATCATATATATCATGTATATATATATATATTAATAATATTACATAACATTTAGATGTAAGCAATAAAATGCACCGTTTATGGAGATGGTAAGTTGTACGTATGCATGAACGCTACTTTCATTTCTATTTAGAATTTTAATTTAATGAAAACATAATTCTAAATAGTTATATTATAATTCCATTATAATTTGATATATAATTTCAATAGCTCCATCCTTTATACTACCAATGTATGGTATGAACGAGTCCTATCATGTTGAGGGGCGGTAGTCCACACTTCCTCAAATGAAATTATAGCGTTTACTCATAATGAAAAACATAAAGGTATGAAATAAATTAAAAAATGCTTAATCATAAAGAAAACATAAACATAATATATATAATATTTAAATAAATTTCCATAAAAATGGAAACCATAACAGGTGGTATTATATAATTGAACAATCATCGTTTTGTGAGCCGTTACTTTGTCGTCCATAGAAATAATATGTTCTTTACCCATTACATATATTTGTGTGTAAGATTAGTTAGAATAATCCTAATAAAAATATAATAGTATATTTAGGGTACTGGTGTACGTATATAATAGTGTAATAAAAAGGGTTTACGGGTTTGGAGAAGTAAATTAATACAAAAGAACTTAAGGGAAGACAATACATTAAATTGGGTAACACCCTTTAGTTTGAACCAAAATGGTTTCATGAAGTGACTTCTGCCTAATGTAAGGCATATAGGTGTAATAGAGGGATGTAGGGAGCTCAATTGGGCAGATGTTGGGTGAGGCAAGTGGATTGAGATGTGTGAGGATTGGGATAGAGGTGAGGACTTTTTATAAGGGGGATGAGGGGTTCTTTAGGAAAGTGTGAAAATATAACTTTATTATATAATTATTTTCGGTTTATAAAAATCATAAACTAATTAACGTCGAAGATAAGATGACTCATAGTCGAAATAAAATCATCCAATAATATTTAGACAGGTTTTTTATAATATTTTAATCTTTATAATCATATTTATTTAAATTATTTATTACTGAGGTAAACACTACATCGTTATTGAGTCATACATAATTTAGTTTATATAATGTATAAAAAATATTAAAATTATAATGATGTAAAAAATAATGCTATATTTATAAATAATATTTATAGTTGAAAAGATAACTTATATAACACTATGTAAAATTTAATTTACTAAAAGATATTTGTTTATGTTTTTTTTCATTACTTTAAGTTAATTAAAAAAAGTGTCATTATCACTATCATGTGGCCCCATGGGGTCCCAAAATCGTCCAAAGGATGTTCCTGGTCGAACTTGTATCATTAAATAAGATTAGGAAACACGTTAGGGTAATTTTATATTGTAATTGTAATATTTGGTTAATCTTAATTACCAGATTTTTTCTTTAACCATGGTAAATAAAATGTTTACTAACATAAATATTCATAATGTATAAAATTAAAATTTATATATTTAATCAATTTGGAACTCATTATTCTAAATATGGATTCCATTTTTTCATATTCAAAACTCAAAAGTATCAGAAATTAATGTAAAATTAATTCCAGCTGTCAAAACAGAAGACATGTTTTTAAGAAATAATAACTTTCAAAAGTTTGACCCTTGTTTATGTCCATTTTCAATGTGAAATTAAATCCAATAACAAAAATTGGATAAAATGATAAAAATGTGATCTAATTAAATTTCAAATCCATTTAAAAATGTAATCTATCCATATAAATAAATTAGATTAAAAGGAAATTTCGAATTAAAATACAGTATTTTTAACTATTCAACAATAATTGAAATTTATCAAAAAATACCAACATTTTACCCAAAGTAAAATTTTGACATCCCGATTCTAAATAAGAATTTTATCTGGTCAAATATGATATATAAAAGTAACCAAAACTATATTTATGGAGGTATTTCCATCAAAATATAGTAAATTGACATTTTAATGAATATTAGAGTATTTTTTCTTAAAATCAGATTCTTTCTTATTTTCAGCCTATAAATTTTATTGGATAAATGTAAAAACATTTACAAAAAAATTAAATTAATATTGTATTTAGTTATTTCCATTCATTCCAATATAGTGTATAGGAATTAAATACTATTTAAAATTAAATTATATTATTATTTTTCAGTATGACCAAACGTTGTGTGCAACGTAAGATTTCCAAGAAACCAATTATTGTGTATCAGGTATGCAATTGTAAAAAGCTTCCAATTTCAATTAAAATTAATATTTCAAAAATATTATTAAATATGAAAAAGTTATATTCATTATTTACCAAGGATGTTACATTTTTCCAATGATTATATGTAAATATTTCTCATTCAATTTCTATTGTCTTATTCAAAGCCTATATTCATAGTTAATTAAAATATGCCTCACATTGAGATATTAGACTCCAAAAATGTTAAATGTGAATTAGAGGTTTGGGTAATAAATGTAACGATTATAATGATCAATGATTCATGAAATATGAAAAAAACATCATGGAAAAGTAGTATCCACAAACACATTAACCTGATCAATGAAGTAATATTTCATATATAAAATACTTTTAATGTTTTCCTTTCAAAGAAACTATATCATGATATAAAGAGTACTGGTAAGGTGATTTATTGAAAATATTTGAATATATATTCATTAAAATTTATTGGTATGCAATGAAATAACCAATTAGTGTAGACAAATATATACTTGGTTTATTAAAGTTCTTAAAAACAATGTATATTTATAAGAATATGAAAATAAAATATAGGATGCACTATAAAGGAAATATAGGAATCCTTTTTATATCCTATAAAATATATAGTAATAATAAAATAAGAATTACATTTAACTAAAAATATTTCCCCGATTGACAAAATGTTAAAAATAAGTGATTGTGAGAAATATGTAATAAAATTAATTTTTAAATAAGTAAAACATGATTTCATATATTTGAAAAAAAATCCATCAATGTTAATGATTCCTAAATTTATGTTAAATCAAAATAGAATAAAATATATTTATTACTCTTTCATTGAATTAGTAATGATATGTAATGAACAAATTAAGATTATTAAAAATTATTTGGAAGAGAGGATTTAAATTTTTCTTGATGATAAAAATTCCATCAACATGATGTTCCATAATATTTACATAAAATTAAGGAATATATAACCAACATAAGATATAAATCCTAAAATAGTTGAGAAGAATGAATTTTATAAAAACAATTGGTAAGGATTATTCATCTCCAAGAATGTCATATGAAATTGGTTATAAGCTCCAAAAATAAATATCAGACCTTCCATTAATGGGTTCATAGAAGAGTGTATCACAAAAAAATAAATATTTTTTTTATAAAAATGTATTTTATTCAAGTGAAGTCATTAAATTTAAATCAAGAATGTCTTATATGTGTTAACATGACTAATATCCCAATATATCAAAAGTGTATGATTTTATTTCAAATAACTATATCTCAAATAGATGATCCCAAAATATTTTCAATTTCAATCTATAATATTAAATAACAGAAGAATATATTTTTTTCTTACTAAATTCGTAAGAAATATAAGTTTATATACTAAATAAAATTACTGTTGTTAGGTGTTCCTTCATATAGTTATTGAATATTAGAACAACATGATAGTGTATACATAATTTTTAATAACTATACAGAGGGGGATCATATAAGAAAATTAAAAAAATATGTTTCATATGTTCTAGATTCATGAAAGAAAGATGTGTTTTACTATTAATTTATGAAATAAAAGAAAATATTTCAATAAATTTAAATAGATGAATAGATATATTCTAAAAAGAATAAAAAGAAAGATGAGAAGGATTTCAAAACCAAATGTAAATTCATTTAATTTGGTTAAAATGGACACATCATGGAAAACCAAAAAAGGATATGGAAGTCTTAATTTATAAAAAAAATTATGAATTCAGGAAAATAATTAATCCATAAGAATGCTAAAAGGGATTTTTTGAGGGTTGAATTATTATAAATGTAAATGAATGTGATTCTTGAAATGTTTTATGTAGAAATTGTAAGAGTTTATGTGAATTCACATTGAAATATATATATATATTAAAAAGAATTGTTTGATTTTTAGTCTAGTTGGAATTGGGTAGACAGAAAAATATAGAACAATGTAATGAAAATTCTATGAGGAAAAAAATTTTATAACATGAAGAATATATCAAACTTCATGAGAAGTTCTCTATGAATGTTGACATAGGATTATTGAATAATTTTTATGGAAGGTCTAACCATAATACTCACTATCAAAATATATCCATAACCATGTTTCCCATACATATGGTGATGTTAACAAAATAATTATAAAGAACCACTAGTTTAATATTCCTTTCTAAAATAAATAAAAAATCCAACGCTATACTATATGAAATATAAATAGTGTGATAAACCCTTCATATTTATGAAGTATTAGAAATACCCAACCATTAATAATAAAATAAACATGAATAGTTCTTATGTTTTTTAAGTGGAAAAGAAGAGAGAGTCTAGGTTGAGGTCTGCATCTATTCCATGCTACTTCAAATAATAAATTTCTTGATAACTCACATCACCCCATTGTATAAATATTTATTTAATAAAAAGGGAATTTATTTTGATATAAAATTAATAAAAAATATATGGATGATGTGAAAACTATATATTATAGTAATTTAACCATTATGAATTATATTACGAATCAAGAAGAATCATAAGATACAAGATGACTATAATTGTTCATCTATGTTTAATATAATATTAAATACATCCCCTTAGAGTGAGCTAATTTGAAGACGATTCTAAAATATCTATTTTATTTCTTGAGAATATTGAATATATAAAACCCTTAGAAAAAGTTACATTGGGTATTTTAATATCTTAATTTTTATCCATGTCATGAAATTGAAATAGAATTTTTTTAAAGGGGTGTGTTAGTTGATGAGAAAGATAAAATCAAGAGGTATTTTTCTATAGTATTCTTCAATTTTACAATGTAGTTGTCAAGGATAACTGCAAGTCAGAATGATCAAGACAAATATATTTGGACAACCCAGAAAAATAGATATATGAAGTTGTAAAACATATTGAGAAGATTAATAAAAAACCTTGATGTATCAGTTTGTTCAATCTACTTTTCTACACGAGGTTGTCCAAAGTAGACTATGAGTCCATTTTAAGACACGACATTTTATAAATGATTTTTCTGAAAAATAAATTCCTTAATAATTAATTTTTCAAAACAAAATAGTTGCCCTAATTTGATTATTTTGAAACAATATAGTCTATTATATTTTAAAGACCATTAATAATTATATCCTTTGATAACTTTGAATTTTTATTGTGACCATTAAAATTAGAATATTAATGTTTATTATAAAGTACCACTAAAACTTATGGAAGAAGTTATAGACTAAACCTATAGGATTGTATCCCATAAAGCACATTTAACATATCTTTTAAGGGGGATGGAATCATTAGAACTTTCCCTTAACCAACCCTGCGATGATATAATATAACAAAATATCAATAAAAACCCATTTATGGGATACCATCAATCTTATTGAGGTCACATCCCGGTACATGTTCACCAAACAAACCCAAGAAATCACCAACCCTATGCACCATATCCTTAGGGTGTAAGTTGGTGTAACTAGGGGTTTTGTATATAGACCATGGTAATATGATTTATTATTTCTTATTTTTTAAAACATAATTATTATATTTATCCATTTTCATTATTACTTTAAAGTGGACTATATATATTGATTTTTTTTAAAATTTTATTTTTTTCATGAAGCAAGCAAAATTGTATTTTTTTGGGTAAATATACAGTTTTAACTAAGTGACTCATTTGATCAAGGGAATTATTTTTCAAATAATATATTTATTAATACAATATTATTATTAAATAATATTTTTTAAATATTAATTATAATATAATTTAAATAATTATAATTTATTTTTTGATATGGTTCATAAAGTTACTAGTATCATAAACAAAATTATTTTCCCATAAATACAGATTATTATTTAAAAGTAAAAACTATATTATTTACAAACATATTTTGAAAAAAAATATTATTATTCAAATTGGAACATCCAAATTTTCTCTTAGTCATGATTTTATAATTTTCTCATTCATTTAAATTTTTCAGTTAAAAATTAATACATATTAAATATAAGATTTGTATTATAAAATTCTAAAATAAAAAACTAATCTAAATAATGATATAAGGAAAATACATGACTAAATACTAGTTTTCATTAAAAATAATATTTAAAAAAAATTGTTTACATTATAATATCGTAATGAATCCTCTAAAACCTAAATTATATTGTAATTTTTAAAAATCAATTCATTGTGAATATGACTCACTTCAATGTGAGGAATGGTATTATTTTAAGGATTACGGTTAATAGCCACGTAAAATATTTAAAACCACACCACTTTAGAAGAATCCATGGGAAAATACCAGGGTAGTGTTTTTGATTTTTAATATTTTATCACACATAGTTCAAAAACATTTTTTAGAAGTTAATAATGAATTTACCTATCTTTTTTACAAATTCCAACCCATCATCTCACTCCAATTCTCTCAAACCCCATTAAGAATGAATTCTATCTCATTATTGATCTCCAAATCCCACTCATGGTGTTCCCAATATCATAATATGATCCACTAAAACATTTATATGCTCCCTGTCAAGGTTAGGGAACCTCTCATATTCAATTTTCATTCAATTACATTCTTGGTACTATGAATTTTTATTTCCAATTATTTTTGTAGTAATGTTTTTTAACACATACCTTTTATTTACCTTATATATTTCAATTTATTAATGTACAACCTTTCACTCTCATTTGAACCCTTTGAGGAATCATTATGTACACACATTAATCCATATATGATTTTTCCATTCCAAACAATTTTAAAGTGAATACTCATCCTAATTTACCATCATGGGTATTCACCATGATTTACATGCCCTAAATTTATTGGTTAATTTTTTGTCTGTTATCCTCACTACTTAATCAAGGGATTAAGGTTTATGAAATTCATTCATATATAGTATAATCAATGTGAAAGTCCAATGTAGGTACGTTATATGAATGTTATGGTTGGGAACATAATTATATATCTCTCCAATGCGTTGGATAATTTTTTATAACATGTATAGTGCATGATATTTTATCCTAATGAACTGTAATATGTTTTCGTGGTTTTAATACATATCATTTTCTTATGATGTCATGTTTTGTGATGTTTCCACATTATTATTGTTCCCTAATGTTGTAATCTTATATCTTTCTTTGATGTTCATGATTTTAATTATCACCCATTTTATGTAACCTTGATATATATAAAAACTGACACGTATTAATATAATAATGTTGTTGCATTTTTATTTCCTTAATGCTCTTATATCTAAATCCTTTCTAATGTATGACCATCGGTTATCCTATGAAATATTAGAAGATCGCTATATTTTAAGATAATGTTTTTTTGTTTATATATAATATTTTTGTATCCATATTTCATGTTATTATGTTTTTAATCAAATTATAAAAATACATTAGGCGAAATGGCATTTTTGGATTTTTATTAAGTGTAATTTAATGTAAAAAATATGAATTAAGGTTTATTAATAATATTTTTCATCATAGTCTCTATAAAAAATGGATTAATTTATTTTTTGGATTAGGATTAGAGAAAATTATTTAAACCCTTGGGGATAAGACTAAAAATATGAGAACCTGCCAAAATTATGGTAAATTATATAATAAGTGGTGCCCAATAATGCAATTCAGGAATGGATATTATAACTGGATGTGTGTAACACCCCGAGATTTTATGAAAAATATTCTTTTTAATTTCATTAATGTATTGTGTTGTACGCTACACCAAAAGGAGATTGCACAACACGCATCATTGACTTGCCTTTCATTACACGCAATTGCGACCTTCCTTGATAGTGTGTGTAGTGCGCAATACCGAGTTTCACTAAACAACGCTACGCTATTAAAATATTATTAAAACTAGCCGTTATGAATAGTAATAACCACTTTTTGAAATTTTGTAAATTTTATTTTTCAAAATGGACTTCATTTTTGGATCCGGAATATCAAAATTAGCATAGGGTGAAATTTTGGTAATTTTCAGATAACTTTCATATTTTGATGAATAGTGAAAATTACTAAATTTTAATTAAAAACAACTTTTTCGATCGAAATAATTAATAGTGATAAATTATTAATTTGAGTGTTTTTAATGTATATTTAGAATATATTTTTACAATTTAATACAATGTTGGTCATTGGATGTAATTTCACATTGAAACCAGTTATAAACAAGTGTCAATCTTTTGATAGTTATTATCTCTTAAAAACACGCCTTTTGTTTTGACGATGAGAATTAATTTTTAAATTATTTAATTCAGAAGATATTTTTTGAATTTGGTAAAATAGAAATCATTTTTGAGTTCATAATATCAAATATAGCTTAGGCTTAATTTTTGGCATTTTTCTGAAAACTTTCAATTTTTGATGAATAGTGAAAACACTAAGTGGTAGTTAAAAAAACTGAATTTTTCATAAAACTTAATTTTACCACATCTGTGAGTGGAATTTAAAAAATCCAAGAGACACGGTTGATGTCAGTAATTAAAATGTGGTTCAATGAGATGAAAATAATTTTTTGGTGAATAGTAACTTTTTACTTTTTTTACCACGGTTAAAAGTAAATAGGGTAATTAAGGGTATAAATGATATTATTATTACACTAAAACATGTACTAATTCTATTGGACAAGTGTAATGCGACCAAAAACAAACTTAGGAATAAAATACGACCATTTAGGCCCACTTGGATTAGATTAGGACATTTATTATTAATTTATTTAAAGAAGGGTTAAAAGAGTTAAAATCAAAGTTTATTTACTAAAACATTTTTAATATAGGGTTATAAAAATGATAAATTAGTCTATAAATATTCCTTAGAAAGATACAAATATTTACTACATAATGGTATTTTATTTGTAATTTTTAGAGATCAAAAAATTTAATTTATTTATGACACAAAGATGGTGCAGTAATTATATTATTAATGAAATATTGACATAATTGATGTTATAAATACAAAAATAAATGTAATTTAAGACTTTTTATGAATTCCACTAATGTTATAGGTTAATATGACATGTTAGTATTGATTTAATTAACTTTTTTTGAAATTATCATTTTGTTATGATTTTCACAAAAATCAATTACTAAATAGAGTCAAAATTGACATAAAATAGTTTTTAAAACAAATATTATATTATTAATTGTTATTTTATTCCTAAAAATCTAAGGCTCGGCCAAATGAATTAGATAAGGTTATATATATTAATAATAAACAAATTGGGATTCTTTTGTCTTCTTATAGTAAGTTTATTAACCTTATAGTGTAAGAACACAAGAAGACACGGTAAAAGTAAAATTATTTAACTTAATGTTAAATATAACTGATAAGGTTAAAATAGGAACCTAAACTTGTCTAAATTCTATTGGATGAGATTATTTAGATCCATACCCACCTTATCCTCGAAATAAATCAATTTGGAGCTATTTAAAACCGAACTTGACTTTATAATAAAATAATATTTTTAGTTTTTCCAAAGGTGCCCCTCTCCTCCCTTATAAAAGGGAACCTCCTCCCTCTCTTCCTCACACAACTTTGAGCCTTCAAGCTCGGCCAACCCCTGCCAAATTATCTTCTCCACTTCCCTATAAACATCCTAGAGTTTCTGGTCTTCCTCAAAGACCAATTTTAGTGCCCTAAGAGGAGGTCTCAAATAGGCGCTTCAAAGAAGAGGTAATTTCCGTTACCGATTCTTTCACCTTTATTTCTTCTTCAACTTCTTCTTCTTAGGTTGTTTAATTATGAGGTAATAACATAAGTATCACTCATATACTGATATAATATTATAAGTATGAAACAATCCATCTATCCATCATACGGAAAATGAAATCACCGCACGTGCGTACGTACGGAATACCGTCTCCACGCCGTGGTGTAATCAATTTTCCGCCACCACCTTATTTGGATGGGTATAATTGTGTAATGATTTACTATATATGATTATTATAAAGTGATATTGATACTGGAATATTATAAATACACTTCAACACAAGTTCACGATCATGAGAACGATATCATCGCTCGTGCGTACGTACGGAATACCGTCTCCACGACGCGATGAGATTCATTCTCCACTTTAACCATTTATGAATGATTATAAAGTATATATAATAAGTTATCATGAAATATATGACATAATAATGATAATGGATTTATGTGTATATATATGAATGTCATCTACATAATTCTGTTCAACTCAATAAGGAAACGAAAACAGCGTTCATGCGTACGTACGGACTACCGTCTCCATGAACGGTGTGTTTCATTTCATTAATCTATCTATTATATATATATATATATATACTGAATATATATGATATATAAATCATGTTTTATATTCTGGAAGTAAGTAAATCATGATATAATTAATAATAATGTCATGAAAAACAAGTCCAAACACCTACGACAAATGAATCGATTTTACCCAAAACACTCTTTAACATGGAATTTACAAAAGAACGGTTAAAATGAAGTCATAAGTGAACCATATATGATATAATAACAATGAGTATGATTCTGGAATAAGTCAATGACATTATTTAAATCATTATACAGGAGGTTCGGACACTTACGACGCAAATCAGACCTAAGGTAAGGGAAATATCACAATCTCACTTTTATCTGAGATTGTTTTTACATTGGTATGTATTGGGGTGTATTTTATCATCCACATCCATGTTCCCTCAATATGTAATATTATTTACATCCTTCTACAATTATTTATATCCAATTTTACCCTTCGGTAAGTTTTTTTTTGTAAAATATATGAAAGGAATCTTTTGTCGTTTTTCGTATGACGTACTTTTTTTGACTTTTCCGACAAAAGTACGAGAAGAATGTTTTTTTAACTTATACAGCATGAATGGATTTTTAAAACATTATTTCCAAGAAGCATACTTTAAAAGTTTTCAAGTTTATTTTTAGTCAACTTATTTTATTTTAAAATATTAAAAGGAAAAAAATGTTCAAGTAGAAAGGATATTTTCCTCAAGAATGAAGTTCAAGTGTTTTATCAAAATTATTTTCCATCTAAGATAATAAAGGGTTCTGTTTTTATCCATATTATTACATTGATTTGATTATGTTGTGATGGAAATATTTTTATGAATTCCTTTATCTTATATGAATTTTTTTATGATGTCATGATGTTTAAGATTCCCGTTTTTATTACATGGGTTATGCTATGATGTGTGGTTTATGATTTTGTGGCACACATAAGAATAGTAACATTATGAGATGGGTGGGACCAATATATCCCTCAAATGCATTGGGTAATGATTTTATATCTCATGAGATAGACATGGCTGGAATGGTAGGTTATACCGGTTCAGTGAAACAGGATTGAAACGAGGGTGACTCGGTTCAGAAAGGGACTTTGTCCACTATGATAGTCTTGGCAATGAGTCTTGACTAATAAGAAATGATTATTTATGATTATGTGTGTATGCCACAAAGTTTCATGTTTTAAGTTATGATTATTGTGATTACATTTCACTGCCATGAGTTATCCCAGGTTATGAAATTATGATCTCTTTTACAGGTTAAGATTTCCAAAAGTTATGTGCTTATGTATATGATGTGATTGATATTTCTTTTGTATACCCTTACTGAGCATTTGAGCTCACCCTTTTATGTTTTTCCCCTAGGATATAAAGAAAGGTTTTAGTTATAAAAAAAGGGACGATCTTTATGGGAGATGTTGAAGATCTTTCACCGTGATTAGAAGATTACGTTCCGAGTTTCCAAAGACACTAAACTATTATGATCCTTGTGTGTGTGTTTTTTTTATGTACTAAGTATTCCGAAAAAGTAATGTAATATCCATGTACGTCAGGCTTCGGGTCTCTACAGTTGGTATCAGAGGAAAGGATTAGTCAACCTTTGGAAACTAGGATGCGAAAACATTAGTGAGATCCCTAGAGATATTTCTAAGGTATGTCTAGGGATGCCCTTAAGGATATGTATACATATAGGATATAGTCCTAGAACTATGGTAACGATATTAGATTAAACCAAAGATGTTAGATATTGAAGTTACTCCCCCTTTATTATGATTTTTGCCTCCCACACTATTCTTTTTGGGTTTTAGAAAATGGCTGGAAACAAGGTGATTCACGATAATGGAGGATATGATGGACAATGGAATGATATGTTTCATGAGAAACCAAATGAAATGGGATTTGGAAGTCCAAACATCATTATTATGCTGAATCAGCAATCTCGTAAAATGATCAATAAAGTAAAATTTGGTAAGTTTCCTGACTTGGCTAATTAGAGAAAGATGGAGTTTCATGATGATCATGGAGGAAAGAAAGTTCAATTTCCCCTATTTAAATCATGTGGGAAGAGGCATCAAGGAGAATGTTTAAAAGGAACTGGAAGATGCTTTGGGTGTGGAAAAGAAGGACACAAAGCCAGTAAGTGCAAAGGAAAAGGTTCAGTTAACACCAGGGATGAGGATAATGGTATTGCTACGACATCAACAATGGTTAAATGTTTTAAATGTGGAATGTACGGGCATTATGCAAACCAATTCCCTAAGGGAAAGTCTCATGAAGAGAATCAGTACGGCCGTATGGGTTGTATTTATGTTGATGATGATGAAGAGACTACAAATGATATGTTCGATGAAAGAATTGTTGATGATCGGTCAATGGTTTAAGAAGGTAGTGGAATTATTACATGTTTATCAAGTGTAAATAATCTCATGGTATTATGGAATAAAGAGACATCTAAGGATTGTTACATTGTTGCCTTTCCTTGAGTTTTGACAGCGTGTGATTAATGCTACCAGTATCCATGAAAGGTTATTCAGATATTTTTGGAATGAAGATGATATGCGCATAATGAAGGGATAAGGATAAAATTAAATGTTTGATAGTATTCATGAGCTCATGACTGATATAAGGAGAAGGTTATATCATGGTTTGAGTATATAGAATTTTTGGATTTTGGTATGTGGTAAGAGTTAACTTTTGAAAGCATTCATGTTTTCACTAAGGTTTAATAAGTATTAATTTTTCAAGAGAATACATGATTAAGTTATTCACATGATTGGAATGTGTCCAACAATATATATGGGGGACAAATGATGGTATTCACATGCTTGGTTGATGAAATTTCAAGTAATTGTTTTCTTTATACTATGAGCTTGGACTGAAGTATTTTAGATAAGCCTAAAGATTGGAATGGATTATGTAGGAAATAAGTTAGTATTGTTTAAGGATAGAACATTTTTTGATATTATTGATGGGATTTTATAGTAATATAGCTTTAGAAAAAAGGACAACCTGTAGGACGAGCGACAGCCCATCGCGTCGGACAAGGCTGTGGGAATCGAACCCACAACCGAAATGCGACTGGCCTTTATCACCTACCACTGGCCTACAAGAAGTCCCTGTTTAGTAGAAACTAGTTTAATTATATTATGTAGTATGATATATGAAGTATAAGTCCATTTTAGGAACCATATATGATTAATCTCACTATAGAATGACTTATATATATTTAAATAACTTTTTCTAACCTTTTGTTTGAGACAGATGGAATGAAGTATAAGTCCGTATTTTCACCTATGTGGAAACCCAGTGATTAGTTTATTTGGGTAACCATTACGTTTCATACTTTTGTTTTTAAATATTGGTTTTGGTATTCCTTTTTACGATGTGGGTTTCTATTAAAGAAACTTTCAAATAGAAAACCATTTATAACCCCAACGAATTTCGAGGGCGAAATTCATTTTAAGGGGGGTAGAATGTAACACCCCGAGATTTTATGAAAAATATTCTTTTTAATTTCATTAATTTCTTGTGTTGTACGCTAAACCAAAAGGAGCTTTCAAAACATGAATCCTTGACTTGCCTTTCATTACACGCAATCGCGACCTTCCTTGATAGTGTGTGTAGTACGCAATACCGAGTTTCACTAAACAACGATATGCTATTAAAATATTATTAAAACTAGCCGTTATGAATAGTAATAACCACTTTTTGAAATTTTGTAAATTTTATTTTTCAAAATGGAATTCATTTTTGGATCCGGAATATCGAAATTAGCTTAGGGTGAAATTTTGGTAATTTTCGGATAACTATCATATTTTGATGAATAGTGAAAATTACTAAATTTTAATTAAAAACAACTTTTTCAATCGAAATAATTAATAGTGATAAATTATTAATTTGAGTGGTTTTAATGTATATTTAGAATATATTTTTACAATTTAATACAATTTTGGTCATTGGATGTAATTTCACATTTAAACCAGTTATAAACAAGTGTCAATCTTTTGATAGTTATTATCTCTTAAAAACACGCCTTTTGTTTTGACGACGAGAATTAATTTTTAAATTAATTAATGCAACTGATATGTTTTGAATTTGGAAAAATAGAAATCATTTTTGAGTTCATAATATCAAATATATCTTAGGCCTAATTTTTGGCATTTTTCTGAAAACTTTCAATTTTTGATGAATAGTGAAACCACTAAGTGGTAGTTAAAAAAACTGAATTTTTCATAAAACATAATTTTACCGCTTCTGTGAGTGGAATTTCAAAAATCAGAGAGACACGGTTGATGTTAGTATGTAAAATGTGGTTCAATGAGATTAAAATAATTTTTTGGTGAATAGTAACTTTTTACTTTTTTTTTACCACGGTTAAAAGTAAATAGGGCAATTAAGGGTAGAAATGATATTATTATTACCCTAACACATGTCCTAATTCTATTGGACAAGTGTAATTCGACCGGAAACAAACTTAGGAATAAAATATGACCATTTAGGACCACTTGCATTAGATTAGGACATTTATTATTAATTTATTTATAGAAGGGTTAAAAGAGATAAAATCAATGTTAATTTACTAAAACATTTTTAATAAGGGGTAATACATAAGATAAATTCTTATATAAATATTAATTAGAAATCTAAAAAGATTTCCTACATAATGGTATTTTATTTGTAATTTTTAGACATCAAATAATATAATTTATATATGACACAAAGATGATGCAGTAATTATCTTATTAATGAAATATTGACATAATTGATGTTATAAATTCCCAAATAAATTTAATTTAAGACCTTTTATGAATTCCACTAATTTTATAGGTTAATATGACATGTTAGTATTGATTTAATTAACTTTTTTCGAAATTATCATTCTGTTATTATATTCACAAAAATCGATTACTAAATAGTGTCAAAATTGACATAAAATAGTTTTTAAAACAAATATTATATTATTAATTGTTATTTTATTCCTAAAAATCTATTGTTCGGCCACATGACTTAGATAAGGTTATATATATTAATAATAAACATATTGGGGTTCTTTTGGCTTCGTATAGTATGTTTATTAACCTTATAGTGTAAGAACACAAGAAGACACGGTAAAATTAAAATTATTTAACTTAATGTTAAATCTAAATGATAAGGTTAAAATAGGAACATAAACTTGTCTAAATTCTATTGAATTAGAGTATTTCGACCCATCCCCACCTTATCCTGTAAATAAATCAATTTTGAGCTATTTAAAACCGAACATGACTTTATAATAAAATAATATTTTTAGTTTTTCCAAAGGTGCCCCTCTTCTCCCTTATAAAAGGGAACCTCCTCCCTCTCTTCCTCACACAACTTTGAGCCTTCAAGCTCGGACAACCCCTGCCAAATTCTCTTCTCCACTTCCTTAAAAACATCCTAGAGGTTCTGGTCTTCCTCAAAGACCAATTTTAGTGCCCTAAGAGGAGGTCTCAAAGAGGCGCTTCAAAGAAGAGGTAATTTCCGTTACCGATTCTTTCACCTTTATTTCTTCTTCCACTTCTTCTTATTAGGATGTTTCATTATGAAGTAATAACATAAGTATCACTCATATACGGATATTTTATTATATGTATGAAACAATCCTATTTCACCATCTATCCATCCTACGGAAAACGAAATCATCGCACGTGCGTACGTACGGAATACCGTCTCCATGCCGTGGTGTAATCTATTTTCCGCCACCACCATAATTGGATGGGTATAATGGTGTAATTATTAACTATATGTGATTATTATAAAGTGATATTGATACTGGAATAGTATACATACACTTCAACACAAGTTCACGATCATGAGAACGATATCATCGCTCGTGCGTACGTACGGAATACCGTCTCCACGACGCGATGAGATTCATTCTCAACTTTAACCATTCATGAATGATTATAAAGTATATATAATAACTAATCATGAAATATATGACATAATAATTTTACTGGATTTATTTGTATATATATGAATGTCATCTACTTAATTCCGTTCAACTCAATAAGGAAACGAAAATAGCGTTCATGTGTACGTACGGACTACCGTCTCCATGAACGGTGTGTTTCATTTCATTAATCTATCTATTATATATATATATATATACTGAATATATATTATATATAAATCATGTTTTATATTCTGTAAGTAAGTAAATCATGATATAAGTAATAATAATGTCATGAACAACAAGTCCAAACACCTACGACAAATGAATCGATTTTACCCAAAACACTCTTTAACATGGAATTTACAAAAGAACGGTTAATATAAAGTCATAAGTGAACCATATATGATATAATAACAATGAGTATGATTCTGTAATAAGTCAATGACATTATTTAAATCATTATACAGGAGGTTCGGACACTTACGATGCAAATCGGACCTAAGGTATGGGAAATATCACAATCTCACTTTTATCCGAGATTGTTTTTACTATGGTAAGTACTGGGGTGTATTTTATCATCCACATCCATGTTCCCTCAATATGTAATATTATTTCCAACCTTCTACAATATATTATATCCAATTTTACCCTTCGGTAAGTTTTTTTTGTAAAAGATAAGAAAGGAATCTTTTGTCGTTTTTCGTACGAGATACTTTTTTTGAATTTTCCGACAAAAGTATGAGAAGAATGTTTTTTTAACTTATACGACATGAATGGATTTTTAAAACATTATATAAAAGAATCTTACTTTAAAAGTTTTTATGTTTATTTTTAGTCAACTTCTTTTATTTTAAAATTGTAAAAGGAAAAATGTTTTTGAAGTAGAAAGGATATTTTCCTCAAGAATGAAGTTCAAGTGTTTTATCAAAATTATTTTCCATCTAAGATAATAAAGGGTTCTGTTTTTACCCATATTATTACATTTATTTGATTATGTTGTGATGGAAATATTTTTATGAATTCCTTTATCTTATATGAATTGTTTTATGATGTCACGATGTTTAAGATTCCCATTTTTATTACATGGGTTATGCTATGATGTATGGTTTTTGATTTTGTGGCACACATAAGAATGGTAACATTATGAGAAGGGTGGGACCAATATCTCCCTCCAATGCATTGGGTAATGATTGTATATCTCATGAGATATACATGGCTGGAATGGTAGGTTATACCGGTTCAGTGAAACAGGACTGAAACGAGGGTGACTCGGTTCAGAAAGGGACTTTGTCCACTAAGATTGTCTTGGTAATGAGTTTTGACTAATAAGAAATGATTCTTTTTTATTATGTGTGTATTCCACAATGTTTAATGTTTTATGTTATGATTATTGTGATTATATTTCACTACCATGAGTTATCCCAGGTTATGAAATTATGATCTCTTTTACAGGTTACGATTTCCAAAAGTTATGTGATTATGTATATGATGTGATTGATATTTCTTTTGTTTACCCTTACTGAGCATTTGAGCTCACCCTTTTATGTTTTTTTCCCCAGGATATAAAGAAAGGTTTTAGTTATAAAAAAAGGCAAGATCATTATGGGAGGTGTTGAGGATCTTTCACCGTGATTAGAAGATTACGTTCCGAGTTTCCAAAGACACTAAACTATTACGACCCTTGTGTGTGTGTTTTTGTTATGTACTAAGTATTCTACAAAAGTAATGTAATGTCCATGTATGTCAGGCTTCGGGTCTCTACAATGTGGATGCAGAATAGTTTTACCAAGGGGAAATAACCCGAAAAATGGAACATTCAAAACTAACATGATTGTCAATCGGTGCATGAACGAAATTCCTCGATGCACACAAGGTTTCACACTACCTATGAATATGATTTAGTAAACTCATAAGCTCTTCAAAAACCATTTTGAACGGACAGTTTCCCATTAATTGTTTCTTCTAGGATAATGAACATGGAAAACCTAGATAAATGCCAATACATTAATATTTTGATCAATTAAGATCATTTATGAGGTATCCATTGAATTCATAGAATTTCCATTTTTATGGATAATTGTTTGAAATCTCTCATACTTAATTTTTCATTTATTTTAATCAATGGATGAATGAAAAAGGATTTTGGGCCAACAACCAATGTGAGGATAATTTGATGACTACCCAAATGATATGTTCAACTATATAGTAGTAGTAATTGTGAAATTCAAGACAATAATTTAACAGTTAACACGTGTTTTAAATTGATATATGAATCGGGAGGAGCACCCACATCCCCCTATGAAATAGAATATTAAAATTGTGACCTTAATATAACAAAGTACTACAACATTTAGTGAATATTATGATCCCTCATACATAGAAAAATGGATAAAATCTTTTTAAAATATATTATCCATCATTCAATTCTCTAGGAACGAGATGTTTTTACCTGTTATTTATCAAACAAAGGTACATATTGATCAATGGTGTACATTGATAAAAAAATATAGATCCCAAAGAGGATATAATATATATGGAGTATAATATATTCCAAAAAAATAAATAAATATTTTTCTCACTCTCTCCAGCAAAAAATACAGAGGAATTCCTTTTCATTTGGATGATTGATGATGAATTTGTCAGGGCATAGGAGGCCATTTTCTGAAGACATTAACAATATGCCTCTAGATTTTTCATTGACTCCAAAATTAAATTTGATCACCTATTTTGTGGCATAATGATTAATTTAAATATGGAATTGGGGATTCAATTCTTTGATTGCTATAAATAAATTGTCTGAAATTCCCTTAAAATCATATTGGAGATTTATGAATCCATCCAAATCCATGGGTCTGGAGAAGGGAAAATGGTAATGAGTTTTAATTCTAGAAATGATATAGATAAATTTAAAAGGGAAGAGAATTACCAAAATACCACTTATAAAATGTATTGGAAAAAAATCCATAAAATTTCATGAATTGGGCATGGAAAAGCAATGGTGTTGGAAATAATTTCCCTAAGACATAGAATTATAATGGGTGAAATCCACTAATGTGATGAAAGAATGGAATTCACTATTCATTTTTATTATATTTTATAATATTTCAACTATATAGAACAAGGACACTATGTAATTCAATGCACTAATCCAAGGTTTTTTATGAGAAAATATGATCAAAACTTCCATGGATATGATTTCAGGGGATATTTTATGCCATCACAAATGCATAGGTGGATCCCAAAAATGAAGCAATGGAATTTATGCTTATAATTAATTAATTCATAGTGAATTTAATATTTGAATCTAGTTATATGCATTTTTAATATCATGTATGTTTACTTGAAATATTTAAATACCACCACAAAACAGGAAGTTGAGTTATCAGGGAATATGTTAAATGGATTAATTTTTTCATCCCAAGAACACAACTCATCCCATATCCATATTTTAAGGGTGAATACCCTATAAAACCTTATAAAACATCATTTATTTTAATTTTTTGAAATTATATTTTTGAATTGGATTTTTTATATAAAGAAAACATAAATTTTTAGGATAATGAAATCACTCTCTATATCAAGAATCGACCTATGATTCTATATAAGTAAAAGTAGAAGTATAAATAAAATTTTATATCTTCATCTCATGATTTTATTTTATTTTATTTTGAGTAATATTATCTTGATAAAAATTGAGATTAAGGAAAATATCATCATTGATGATAAGAACATTATAATGGGAAATGTGGATGTGTTTCCTAAATTTTTTTGGGTCTTCCATAAATCCCTGAGGTTGAGTTCTCAAGACATATTATACCCAACACTTTTTGAAAATCCATGATCCATATAGAATGACTATTTTTGAACATGAATATATATATAATAAACTATAGGAGAATTTGGAAAAAGGGTTTATATGTCTAACTACCCCACTATGGGCTGAGCCTACCCTCTTCATCAATAATAATTATAGAAAAATCCTCATCTTTATTGAATATCATGAGCTCAATAATATCATGATAAAGAATAAAGATCATCTTCCATGGACTTATTAATTGTTCGATCATCTATGTGGTTCATAGTACATCTCTATAATAGATCATTGGTCAATAAATTATCAAGGATAGAAGATTATGTTATCCTGAAGACTTCTTTCCATACATGTTATGGGAACAATGAGTTCATATTAATTCCATTCGGACACACTAATGTTTCATAAATATTTATTGACTCAATAAATAGTTTTATTATGTATTTTTTAGATAACTATTTAGTAGATATTCTTAAGGATATTCTAGTAAACTCCAAATCATTGAGGGATATGAGGAAAATTTGAATGAGGTATTTTGGAAATTAAAAAATGAAAATTTGGATAAATAGTATATTAAATATGAGTTTTTAGGGATTAAATAGCAATCATGAGTTATGTTACAACCATAAAAGGAATATATGTGGATAAATTAGAAATAGAATTAATTTAAGGATGAAAAAACCCAACATCAATAATAAATATTTGTATTGTACATAGATGATATGGGTTATATCATTGATTTGTGAGAAAAATCTGATGATTGTTAGTCCCTCTTACAAATATAACATGGAAATGAGTTAAGTTTTTCTTGAATGATTAATATGAAGAGAAAATTAATGAGTTAAAGAATAGTTTCAGCATTGCACCAATGCTCACATTAACCACCTGTGGGGAATGGTTTTTGAGATACATAGATGCATCCCAAAAGGTTTTGTCTTGTGTACTCAAGAATGACTAAATTCTAATATCATATACCTCATGATAAATAAATATCCATCAGTATAACTACAAAATAAATGATATGTAATTAGTGAAGTGTTTTTTTCATTGGTAACTTCTGGGAATTATCATTATATGGATAAGTGTGACACATAAAGGGATCACAGAAAACAAAATTATATATTCATGAAAATAGATATAAATATGCACCAATAATTGTGGTTATAGATGATCATGGATTGTGATTTTTCAATAAATTACAATCCTAGAAAGGATATTAATGTGGAAGATTATTGGAGTGTAAATGTTCTTACGACCATATCTATGATGAGTATTGAATGGGATCCAATATTATTGAAGAGTTAATGGATCTAAATTGGAAACATAAAAGGATCTTCATCCGAAAATTCTCAAATAACTATTAAACCTACCATTATAAAAGGGGATCACATAGTCCTAAAAAGATGATGAGGATATATCGAAGATTGTTAGGAATATTCTTCACAATAACTCTTCTATAGATGGAGTTTTATGGTTTGGAATCTTGATATATGTCTAATAAAATCCAGAATAGAATAGGGATATTTTGGATGATGTTCATTGATCATCCAACTCTATTAATTCAGGAAGCGTAACGATATTTAATCATTGGAATAATAACATTTTTGGGATTACATGAAGAGAAGGATTGAAGAATATTTATTCCAATTCTTAGTATGCAAACAAAATAAGGATGAATGATATAATTATATATATTGAATGAAACTATTACCTATACTATTATTAAAATGTTAAAACATAACCTTTTATTTCAACATTGGACTTCATAGTACATCTAAAGGAAATAACTCCATCTTGGTGGTAGATGATCAAATTAAATAATTAGAATATTTCATTACAATCGATGAATATTTTTCTCTTGACCAACTGGAAGAAAAATATATAAGGGAGGTTGGAAATCTATATGGAGTGAAACTATCCATTATGTCAAATCAAGACCTGAGTTTCACCTAATGTTCTATATAAACCTTAATAAGGACGATATATAGAGTTGGATTTCAATACTTCTAATCACCCTCAGATGGATGGTCAGTCTGAGGGATACATTCACACAGTAGAGGATATTCAGAGATTGTGTGTAGTTGATTTCCCTAAATTTCATGATCAGAACCATATCCTAGTGGAGTTCACATATAGAAACATTTTTTATTATAGTAATCAAATGGATCCTTTGGAGGCTCTTTATAGGAATCTGATTTTGAATAAGACATGTAAAAATGAAGTGGGAGAGATATATGGCTGACAAGACCTAATATTATCTAATATATGATATAGAAATTTCAATTCATTCAATGTTATATGATATCCAAAATAATTATACATAAAATCTATACTGATAATAATCGACATGAACTAGAATTTGTTGTTACAAACAAGGTGATCCTTCATATATCACCATTTCAAATATTCATGAAATTTGGGAATAAGGGAAATCATATTCCAATATAATTCACCCTCTTTGAAATACTTGGTCACATTGGAAAGGTCTCCTATTAACTAGAACTCCCTTATAACCTATCTCGAGTACATGACAAACCCCAAACATGAACTGAATCTAGAGGTGGTGCCCATAGAGAATGATATTTTATATTAGGAGTATCTAATAAGTATCTTTTATCATTTATACAATGTTATACGACATAGGAAATCTCACCTTGATAATGTGCTATACATGAATTATATTTTTGCGATAAAAAAATGTGAATAAGAAGTGGAAATTAAATTGATGTATCCTCATCTTTTAGAGTGATAATTTAAAATTTCATAGTGTGAAACTTCTAAATGGTTGAATAATTTAATAACATTTACTTTGTTAAATGAAATTCTATTTTGGAACAAATAAATAATTTATTAATTATTTTTTTAAGGAAAACATATGAACTAATCATTTTTTGGACTGATATAACATTTAATATTTAAAGGAACATTAATAAAAATAGACTTTGTTAATATAGACATTGTATAGTGGTTATTAATATTATTATTTTAGGGGTTATCATAATGTATAATTAAAAAATATGGATGAAATAATAGTCTTGTCCAGAATGATTGTACATTCTGAAGTCTATTTTTTAGTGCTTGCAAATTAGGTGGCATCACCAGTATTTCCCATTAAATAATAAATATCCACGATTAAACATTTGGATCCTAATAAAACTATTTATTGAAGATGCTTAATCTTATCAAGATCACATCCCAATCCATGTTCATTAAACCACAAAAAAATCTACACAATCACACATCTTACCCTTATAGTTTACATCATTCTATTAAGGTTTTATTTATCATGACCCTATTAATATTATTTTTTATATTTTTTTATAAAATATTGATTATATTTATCTATATTAATTATTAATTTATATTTTATCTTATAATGAGTTTTGCTAAGAATTATATTTACACATTAATAAATTAAAATTGTTTTTTTGGAAAATATTTAGGGTTAATTAACATTCACTTTTGATAAATACCTGAATATTGAAAATAAATAATATTTTAATAAAATAATTTTATTAAATAATATTTACTTAAATAAAAATTATATTATAAATTAATGATGTTTAATGTAATTTTATTAATGGTTAGTAATTTGATAGTATTGTAAAAGGGGTTTTTTTAGTAATTTATGTTTTTTATTTAAAAGTAAAAATTATCAAATATAAGAAGAAATTAAGTATAAATAATTATTTATTTTCAAATCAACACATCCTATTTTTCCTATGGTTATTTTTTTTATTTTTTGAGACTGGTGATTTTTTGGGTAAAAATTAGACACATATAAATATATTATTGGTATTATCAAAAAAATATACCAAAATTGATATAATAATTTATATAGATGTAATTAATCAAAAAATATAGTTTTACCTTTTAAAATATATGTTTTATGTTATTTGATTAATTATATAATTCATTAATGAATCCCTCAAATGCTATATTATATTTTAGGTTTTTAAAATCTTTTATTTGTTAACATGACTAACTCCCACTTCATCAATGATATTATTTAAAGGATTTAGGTTCTTTTCCATTAAAAATATTTAATATCCCTCCTATTTAGAATAGAAACTAGCTAGAAAGTATGGGAGGGTTTTTATATTAATTGTTTTATCATGTAGAGTCCAAAACCGATATTTACAAATTAATAAATAATTTCCCTCCCTTTCATTATAAATACCCACCCAACATCATGTTATTGTTCACTCAAAATCCATTTATCATAAATTTAATCAAATAAAACCTCTCTAGATCCCTCCCAATGTGTTACAATGATCTTAATAATATCCTATCAAAATTTTACAAGCACCCACATATAGTATGGGATCCCCTTCACATCATTTTTTTTCAATGCTTTCTTTCTTAAAGGACTTTTCATTTCCAATTATTCATGTTTTATTATAGTTTTACATACCCCTTTCATTAACCTCATTTTTTCCGTGTAATGAGAATCCACCTTTTTCATTCATGATAATATTACATGAATCGTTATGTACACCAGTTAGGCTTCCAATGATATTATCATGTCATGTTTTTTGGTAGGTAATACTCATCCCTATTTCCACTCAAGGGGATTCACCTAGATGTACCTATATTTAGTTGATTTGTTACAACCATTTATTTAAAGACTAACTCCTTAATCTTTGTATTAAAGGTGATATAAAGAATTCATATGTTGTATAACCTATGTGGCACACCAACACATGTTCTTGATATGAATATGATGAATATCATCAAAATTATAAATCCCTCCATTGTGTTGGGTAATAATTTTATCTCATATAATACCATGTTTGGTTCGCAATAGATTATCCAATATACATTATTTTATGGTTTCTTGGTGGTTATCATTAACTTTTTCATATAAGAATAGAATTTATGTTTTCCCCACATTCTTATGTTATAATAATGCATTCATCGTATATCATGCTTAGATATCCATGATTATGATTATCACCCCCTGTATGATTCCTTTATTTTCCTCTTTACTATCTTTTATTAACTAAATCACATTATTCCTTTAATATTACATTACTATGATTTATAGATTACCCATTTATTATGTACATCCCCATGTTATATCATGCAGTATTATAAGATTGATGGATTTTATGTGAATTTAATAGAGTTTTAAAATAAGGTGGTTGTATCAATATATCATGTTATGATATTAAGTACCTAATCTCCCAAAGAAACTAGGCTTGACACTCATTTTTTATTATATTTAATGTAACTTTATCTAATAAATCATCAATTAATATGTGTTAATGATATTGGTCAATTTAAAATTATGAGTTGATCATTGATAAGAAATATGTGATGTCATCCCTCTCTAAAAATATTGATTAGGATGTGATTATTAATTACTGTGGGAAAAGAAGATATTTTCAAAAACATTGATGGTCGTTTATGAATGTATTCCCTTCCATTATATTTTCTATTTATTTATCTTCAACAAGGTGGAGAAGTAAAAGGAACACATATTAAAAAAGTGATACAGAGGAATTAAATACTAAAAAATTGTGGGATTAATGTATCCTAACAATGTATTTTATTTTTTTCAATAAGAAATATAGTACTTAGAAAAAATCTATCAATATGTGTTAAATGATCTAATAAGAAAATATAAAGTTATTTCTATTGATGTGTTAAAAAATAAGGTTTTTACCTTTTTATTATTCTTTTTATAATGTGGCCATTATATCATATAATTGTTGAATTTTTCTTAACAATAATTAAAAGTATTGTCAATAATAGTTTTTTATGGAAATTTAATAACTGTATTAATTGGATGTCTAATATCTAATACAAATGGCTTGTTGAATAGTAATACATTTAATGTTTTAGATTATACATTATCAATGAATAATGTACTCCACTCGTATGATAATTGATTAATTTAAGAATAAACGTTGTTATGGATATGGGAAATATATGAGGATGCCTTAGATATTTAGGATGTATTAAAAAATATATATTCTTTAAGTAATCAATTTTGAAAAAAATTGGGCCCATTCATCAAGGATATAATCCTTTAAGTTCCCAAATACCAATGGGAAATGTCAATCTGGACAAGGGAATAATCCAAGAGAATCCATGGAGAAGGAGTGTAGATATATATTTGAATCATCAAAAGGATAAGGAGGGTGGGTTTATTAAATGGTAGAGAACCACTATCTTGGATGGAACAGTAGCATGGGTCATTCAATGGGTGGTTGTATGAGAGATTTACAATCCTACCTTGGTAATCCCGGGAAATTAAAATCTTGCAACCCAAGGTTATAATCATTATATTCTGTGTGAATAATGAGGTTTTTTCCATATTCTAATGTGATGCATGTAAATTTAATGATATAATGGTCTTCAAACGTTATTCTTCTTATTAATTATGCATTTGGGTTTTCACTGGAATCTCCTGCAGAACTCCTCATTTGAAAAACAATTTTCGAAATTCTATTGAAGTGAATATTGATGCAATGACATAAATAAAGGTATGAAGATTAGTAACTATAGTTCATTAATAGAATCGTGCAAGGTGATTAAGGTGATGTGAACTGGATTTGTGAACTTTCACCATTAAAAATACTATAGACACACACACTATGTCAAATTATCATGTAATATGTGATGCATGAGGCAGTGTGTGGTGAAAAAAAGTTTGAAAAAGAGTTATTCCATATTTTCAACTTCTCCTAAGAATGAGTTGATAAACATAATTTTTAGAATCATTTTGTAAAACCACCTTTAATGTTATCTATTAATACCACTTATCCTTAATGATAGAATATTGGATTAAATTGAGAGGAGATTAAGGAATGTGATGATCTTTTTTATTTAACTATCTCAAAGTTTTATTTACTTTAGAATAAAAATACATTTAGAAAATAAATAATCTAATGAAAAATTTATAATTTTTTTTGAAAATATGATCCACCAAACATGAGATTAATCCTAGTGGGTATAACATAACTACAACTAAGGAATCATTTATGTATCAAAAATTATGTTTACTATATGAAGGAAAACCAATATAAAGAATATATTAAAGGATAATTAATGGGTATTCAGACATTATCATTTTATCATAGGAATCGTTTTAATGAAATAGGATTACATATAATGTTGAAAATCTATTGTTTCATGACTCATGGATATTGAAGATCCATAATTATTCAATAATGAAATTGAGTGTAAGAACAAGTTCATCTTGAATGAAGTATTTTTTTTTATATTCTAGAGGTTGAAAATTTAGTTATGTGATCATGGAAGGATAACATATGAATTGTGGTTCCAACATAAATAATTACATCAACCAGTTGGATATGAATATAATATGATACATTATATGGAACCAATCATCATATTCAATTAGTAAGTGGATAATTCATAACCACATGATGTGGATAATAACATCCCAAACCTTGTGCGCTGCTTTATTTTTCACTTCTAATAAATGTAATATACTATTGATAATCCATTTATAGATAGAATATGATCATGAAAAAGATATAGTTTTCCTCATTATATTCATTCCATGTAAAAATTGTGAGTTCAATTCTTCTTATTTTTTTGCATATCCTATCAAGGTATGAATTAAGTGTGTATTATTATATCTATATCACTTCCCCAGGATAGAAGTTCAATTTTTAATAGTGAATATCTATATAATAAACATATAACTTTGTAAAATTTGGAAATTATAATTTTTTATAAAATATATGAATTCTACATCATTTGAATGAAATTAGTCAACCATATGGTGTGGTTTCGAATGATATTCAGTTTTTTAAATTTAGTTAAAATGAAGTGATTATCATCAGCATTATGAAATAATATACATAGAAGTCGGTGGTTTTGGATGGGGACTATTTTTTCAGCTTAGTGTAATATGATCTTGATCAATAGCTTAATCTTGTAATTCCAAAAGTATTGGATGTTTTTTTCCATGGAGGATACTAGTTTTCCTTAAAAAGACTTTACATTAAGTATTTCAATCTTAGATTTTTTGTGGGTATAGTGAAATGAATGGGATCCCACACTTTTTTAATTTTTGTGAAACTATATGGCCAAATGATTATATTTTTATATAGAGGATATCTCCCTTTTTATTGTAAGAGAAAATTTATGAAATAATTATTATTACTTATTTATATTATTCATGAGTGAATATTTAGACGCAATGTTATTTTATACTATTCTATATGTATAAAAAGATATAATAATTCTTCAAGGTATAAAGGAATATCAATAAAAGAATGTAAACCCTATGTTTTATTTTCTTTCTTACATTTTCATTCATTTTGTGAATATTTTTGCTTTTATTTGAGGGAACTGGTTTGAATTGTTGACTCAATATATTGTTGTGGTTTGGGGGAGATTTGTTTCTTCCAGGTTCAAAAACATTAAATTGGGAGAGTTACCTATAAAATCTAATTCCTCCATGATATTCCTGAATCAATTCTTATGATTGGGTATTAAAATGAATAAATGGTGGAGGTATTCATAAAAAATTGTTTCAGATGTTGTTTGGTTCATTAGAAGATCATATTCTCACTTTGTGGTTCATTTAACATTGTCTTTCCAAATATTTCATTTTAATTTTAGTGGGAGTCATTGTTCTCATAAGCATAGAATTTGAAGAATTTATATTTTGGATAAAAAAATTGAAAGTAATTCATTTTAGTTACTATATAATGTAAATACTATCTCATCTATCAATATCTACATTATTTTTTGAAGGGTTTCAAACTAAAAGTAATGGATAATCGTTAATGTGAAAATATATATTGGAAGGCACTTGGTTTGATTCATATTTCATTAGTCTAAAATTTTTCATAGAAACTTTTTGACAACATAATCATAGTGTAAATGATAATCCACCTAACAAATATATATGGGAAACTTAGAAAACTGAATAAGTATTCCTTTCATTAGATTTTATAAAGAAAAAGATTATTGAAAGGAAGATCTTCATCAAAATAATTAAAATATTTCAATTTAATCTAGATCCTACTAGATTTTCTGAAGGATACATTAAGTGATGATGATTGGGTGATTTTATTATTTTCAGAATTGTAACGACCCAGAAATTTCTTAGAAACGTTTTTCTTAAATTCAGAGATTTTTACGAGTCCACAAAAATTTACAGCGCTTGATTCTGAGGCCCGATGTGCCTGGAATAAATTTCTGATGTTTTTTTAGGTATGTTCAGTAAACATATGAGTGGGATTTTATAACTTTTGAATAGGTGCTCGAAACTAAAATCCAAGGGCACTGTTGAACTTGCAGTGTCAATGATTTCTTAGTGAGACCTTCACCGAAGTTGCATTCTAATGAGAATTGAAGTTAGTTTTTGGGGTTTAAAATTAAAAATTAAATAAGAATAAAGTTTTGTCTTTATTTTTATTTCTTGGTTGGTAAAACCTCCAAAAGGAGGTTAGTGGTGGGTCCCGCCCACACATAAACTCCCTTCGGAGGATATTTTCGGTGGGAACCACCTTGGGTGGTAACCCTTGGAACCCCCATTTAAGGGGGATGAAACTCTTGAACTCCCCTCATAAGTGTACCAAACCACAAAAATTAATTAATGGCATTAATTAATTTGAAATCATTTGAATTCGTTTGGCCAAAAGTAAAATAATGGGTTAGCTTAACCCATTATTTTTGTTGGAACATTCTTTTTGGTGAAGATTTGGAGAACCCTTGGAAAAATTCATCCTTCAAACGAAGAATGAAAAACATCTTCATCGATCTACAACCACGGCGAAAGAGAAGGAGTCGACTACGAAGAACTCCATCTTCAACTTCATCCCCTCCGAACGCTCATCCACCAACGACGGATATCCTCTTCCTTTTCTGACAATGTCGAATAGATGCCTCCTTTCCACAACTTCATCAACGATAATTTTCGTATTAGTAGGGGGTTTTTAGTTGATTTATTGTTCCCATTCTACGTCATTGAATGTATGAAATTTTAATTTCCAATTGATAACGCTATAATAAGGAGGGATCGGACCGCACGAACAAGGCCCGACCCTCCCCCTTTGTTGTTCTCATATTATGATTATGTTGGCGACGCTACTCTATCTCCAGAGGAACGGATAGCGGAAAAAGCAACGTCGGCTAGCGACAGGTCGGCCGTGAAGGAACCGGCAGCGCAAGGCCGCTGGGTCGCCAAGAGGGCACAACACGCTGGGCCACGCGGAAGGAGATCTATGTCCATGATATGCCGCAGTGGAGGCGTGCGATGCCATCACGCCGCGCAGAGGCCAACAAAGGTTCGTGGCCAAGGTGGGCCACAACGGAGGGGCACAGAGCCATTTCGCCGGGCGGTGGTGCAAGTTAGAGGCCATGGAAGACCGCGATGGAGGGGCGCTACGCCACCGTGCTGCGTCAGTGGAGTGGAGCAGCAGGCTGTTTATCCAGCCAGGAGAAGTGGGACCTCGTTAGGTCCTGCGTGTGCTAGACCGGCACCACTTGACGCCGATTGGAGCTCCACCAAAATGGCAGAGCCGTTCGAAAGAAATGGGGCATGCAGATTTCCAACCAAATCGCGGCTTAGGCAGACTCCGCGAGCCGTCGGGCTTCCGGCCAGCCGGGACGCCCTTGGGCCGGGCTTCCCCCTCAGGTCGGGCCACCATTGGACCGGGCCGCCCACTCGGGTCATGCTGACCACTCGGTTTGGGCCACCCCTTTGACCGGGTCAGACCCGCGGACCCAGTCAGGCCCCGGTTCGGACCGGGTCAGGCCAGGTCGGTCGGACTGGGTCCGACTGGACCCGGACCCACTATGGCCAGTTTACACCTTTACGCCCATATTTTTGGCTACATGTGTCTTATCGACGAACCATCTACTGCGATAGAAAGCTTATAGAGAGAAGGATTTTTTGGCATACCCCACATGAGGATTGCGTATAGTCGGGGTATGGTCGGGTTGGTCTGAACCTAAAAACCAACCGTGCCCCTAGAACGGAAACACCAATAAATCCCAGACTGGGTGGCCGATTGATGTGTCGTCTATTTCATGGAGATCCCTATAGTGTGGAAGACCATTGATATACTTCTACATGGGACTTCGTGACAGTTGTAGTATCGACCAATAGCTCATGGAGCAGATCCTCTCGGAGACGAGCATGTGGAGTGTGGAGACCTAGTAGATAGCTGAGACTTTATGACTGATGACCTTTCGACTCAAAGTGTTTCAACTAGCCCAGTGGGAAGCGCCTCTGTCTAACGCGGTAGGCCCATAGTGGGGAGCGCCTCTTTGTAACGTGGCAGACCCTCAATACTAGACGAGAGAAGTACCTCAGTGGGCTACGAGGGGGAGAGCCTCTATGTGAGCACGATAGACCCATAGTGTGGAGCACCTCAGTGGGACGCAATATACCCATGGTACTAGACAGGAGGAGTACCACAACAGTCCATGAAGGTGGGAAACACCCCTGTGTGATGTGAAAGTCCCACTATACTCAATATAGGAGTACACCATCAATTTAGGTTCTGACAGTGTGACTGGGGTTGTTACTTAACACTACCCCCTAGAATAAAATCATGGTTTGAGTTGTGTCAGTGAATTTTGTTTCTACCTGAATATTGAGATGGGTTACTAGATAAATTAGGTATATGAATGGTCATATACCAACGTAAGGGTTGTCTGTTGTTTCTTTACTTTGAGGTTATCCTTGCTATATATTGTGAGACCTTGAGGGTCTCGGGGTCCCTACTAAGTATTGTTATTCTCACCCCTGCATGGGCTATGCCAGATCCTAGTTGTATTAGATGCATATAACGGACAGTGCTGATGGAGGCTGAGAGCACCAGGACTAGACAGTACCCGGAGGTGGAACCTGTGACGGGTTGGTACATAGAGGAGTCTGACGGACGTGGAGTGCTGGGGTGGCCATCTATACCTACCCTTCATGTATGAACCCTGGAGGATGATCTAGGAACTGCTCTTTACCTTTCAATTGTTTGTCCCTTTTTTAGTTTCACATACTTTCAGTTGTACATGTACTTTACTATTGGGATTGTATTTCTGGCCACTTTTACATTCCATCACTTCTTCTCTATACAATATTTCTTATTTCATTACTTCCAGTTCTGTACTCTGATTGTCTGTGTTTACTTTTAATAAAGGCAATTCCTTCCCAGCTTAGTGATTTACATCTTTTGTGCTAGTCTCTAGTGCATGTCCTATGAAAGGCGGGCTTGGGGTAGTCACAGCACGGGTCTCGAGGACAGTTCGTGACAATTTTTTATTAGAGGAGTTGGTTCTACCACAGAACATAGGACTCTGATCATTCTCTTCTGTGAAATAATAGTGTAAAGGGTACTAAGTGTGGTTTTCAGTTCAGGGAGTCCTGTGTTGGTGCGGGCAGCCGACGTATCCATACACTAGGACACAAACTACTGATTTCCAACATAGTGCATGAAAACACTGATTGTGTGAGTGTCTTTAAAAGTTTTCTTATGTCCAATGAACTATGTCAGCTCACCAGGTGTAGCCTTTTGACCGTGTCACATCTGTTTCGTTCAGGATGCCTCCACGTAGAGCCCCGAGAGTCATACGCTCCGATAGGCCACCAAGCGACGAGGCTTTGGTGTAGGGCCCCTTTCTAGTTGAGGCAACTGTAGAGGCACCAGCAGCACCACATCCCATTGGGCCACCGATGCCACTATCCCCTGTAGCAGATGATGAAGGCCACTTGAGCTCATTTCATGACTTCCAGTGCAAGAGGCCACCAAGGTTCTGGGGAGAGACAGACCCATAAGCGGATGAGGATTGGCTAGAGGCAGTGGTGAGAGTTTTCAAGCTAGTAGGGACACCAGCAGACTACATGTTGATCCTTTATGCTAGTCTCCTTCAAGAAAATTTGGGAAGATGGTGGAGCTTGATGCTCTAGGTGAATGTCGAGGCGACACTTCTCTGGTATGAATTTGATAGCCTGTTCCGAGCGGAGTTTGTTTCAGTGACTCTATGAGTTGTACAGATACAGGAGCTACTTCTTCTGCAGCAGGGCAGCCCGACAGTAGCACAGTACTTGGCAGGGTTCACCTACCTCTGTCTCTACACAACGAATATGGATCGGGACCCATTCTTGATGGCCTCGAC
Organism: Viscum album; assembly: GCA_963277665.1. Lineage (NCBI taxonomy): Eukaryota > Viridiplantae > Streptophyta > Magnoliopsida > Santalales > Viscaceae > Viscum > Viscum album. The sequence goes on from OY728145.1 coordinate 1,649,255,035, forward strand.
CTTCATGTAGTGGCGCAAGTGAGAGATCAGAGTCTCAATGATCTCCCTCAGCATCTCGATACAGGAAGGTGTGTTAGAGAGAGCCCTCCTAGTGGAGAGATTCCTTGCTGAGTAGTCACCTGCATCGAGACCCACCACTAGCTGAATTATGGTGGAGTCTTATGCATCTGGCAGTAGACAGATGATGAAGAGGTCCAAGGGGACCATACCCATGGGTGGACAACCACAGGACTTAGAATCAGTTGTGTGGGGAACCCGAGGTAGTGACTTACCTGCCAGGATCAGGTAGTGTTACTTATGGGGTGGGAAGGGTCACATGGATCGTGATAGTACGACCTTCCATTTAGATGATCACTAGACAGTTGAGGGACCTCCCAGGCAGAGGTAGAGGTTCGATCGAGGTAGTCCACGCGGATTAGTCGAACGTGGAAGAGGAGTTGGTCGAGCAACTAGAGGTGGACGACGTTTCAAGGTGTTGCCACCACAACCACCAGGAGGACCACCCCGACCGAAGGGAGTGGGTGGATAGGGGAGATCTCAGCTTCAATAAGCTAAGGCCTATGACCATGGCGCTCTGGAGATGATTCGAGGTACAATCTGTGTCTACTCCACCCTTTCTACAGTACTTATAGACACAGGTGCGAGTCATTCTTTCATAGCCATTGGCCTTGTTCGGAGCTCAGATATTACAATAGAGTCGTTGTATCAATCCTTACGGGTAGAGACTCTTACAAGAGTAGACTCGGCGATTATGCACTGGTGCCGATAGTGTGAGCTAACTCTTGGAGGTGAGAGAATCGGCTGGGATCTCCTCATAGTGGCGTGAAGGCCTTACGAATTCATCTTGGGTATGGACTGGTTATCTATAGTCTATGATCAGATTGACTGTTTTAGGAACAAAGTGCAGTGTTTCCGCACGGATGGGACCAGGTTTACCTTCACCGGTTAGAAGGGAACCTTGGCTGCACATGATGTACAAATTTGGAGGTGGGTGCAGCCGATCACTCACCAGTTGGCTTGACTAACCCTCGGATCTGGAGATGTGGATAGTCCGACTTGTCTTGTAGTGGTGGACCAGTACGCAGATGTTTTCCAAGATGATATTCCAGGACTACCTCCTCGTAGAGAGCTAGACTTCTACATTGACATGTACCCCGAGACGACACCGATATCTACTCCAGCATATCGGATGGCTCCTGCTAAGCTTCGTGAGCAGCAGGTATTGCTAGAGGAATTGCAGGGGAAGGGATTCATCTTCTCTAGTGTTTCTCCCTGGGCAGACCCTATTCTATTTTCCAAGAAGGCGGATAGGAGCTAGTGGCTCGGTGTTGACTACCATCGCCCAAATCATGTGACCTTGAAGAAAAAGTACCCACTCCTGAGGATTGATGACCTCTTTGATCAGCTCTAGGGAGCACGATAGTTCTTCAAGATAGACCTCAGATCAGGATAGTAGTGGCTTAGATTTCACGATGAGGATGTATAGAAGTCGGCCTTCAGATGTCGGTACGACCACTTTGAGTTCTTGGTTATGCCCTTCAGCATAACCAATGCTCCAGCAGTGTTCAACTAAGTCATGAGCAGGATCTTCCAGCCATACCTGAATCGCTTTTTTGTAATCTTCATTGACGAAATTCTGATATACTCGACTACTGAAGAGGAGCATGCCTACCATTTGCAGGTAGTACTGGATACACTCTGAGAGCACCGGCTTTATGGTAATCTCTCGAAGTGCCATTTTTCAATTCGAGAGGTTCAATTCTTGGGTCATGTCATCTCGAAGGCTGGAGTTGTAGTGGATCAAGCAATGATTGAGACGGTACATGCTTGGGAGCGACCAAGCAGTGTGACAGAGGTACTGAGTTTCCTGGGCTTGGCTGGATAATTTTGGAGATTCGTCCAAGAATTCTCCAGAGTTGCAGTGCCACTATCAGCCTTGACGATGAAGGGGAAACCCTTTGCGTGGTCGGAGAGATTCCAGCAGAGATTCCAGGAGCTGAGGTAGAGGCTAACTATTTCCCCCATCTTGAGGATTCTAGAGGAGAGAGTAGGTACGTAGTTTACTACGATGGATTAGGGACCGGACGTGAGTGTGTCCTAATGCAGGAGCGAGCAGTGATCGCTTATGGTTCTCAGTAGTTGATATAGCACAAGCAGAACTATGCTACCCAAGTCCTAGAGTTAGTAGTAGTGGTCTTTGCCTTGATTATGTGGTGGCACTATTTGATGGGTGAACATTTTACTGTGTACTCTAATCACAAGTGTCTCAGGTATATCTTCTATCAGAAGGAATTGAACCTTAGACAGCGGTGATGGCTCGAGTTCCTCCGGGTCTATAACTTTGAGATAGTCTATACTCCTAGGAAAAGGAATTTTTTTGCTGATGCGCTTAGTAAGAGGACTAGTATACAACTTCTACGAGAGGCATCAGAGCAGATGGCTGCGTTACAGATAAACTTTGTGGATAGAGAAGGAGCAGCCTTTCTTCAGTCTCTCACAATAACTCCCCCACTTCATCAACGAGTCAGGGCGGCGTAGCATGGAGACTCCGACTGTGAGGCGCAAAGTTCTCATATATCCACAAGGAAGGAACCTAATGGATTTTTCGAAGGTAAGGATCACATAATTCTCTTCATAAGACATAACATAGTACCAGTTGCATATCAGGTGGATGTGTTGATGGAGTTCCACACTACCAATTTAGCATTACATCAAGGTCTTGTGAAGATGTACTAGAACCTTCGACAACAGCACTGGTGGCCATGTATGAATAAGGTGGTAGAGAAGTTTTCTCCCGATGCATCACTTTTCAGTAAGTGAAGGCAGAGCACTAGCTGCCAGCAGGCTTGGTTCAACCCTTAGAGGTCCCAGAATGGAAGTGGGCTGGGATATCCGTGGACTTGGTGAAAGGTCTTCCATGTACATAAAAAAATCATGATTCTATTTGGTTGATTGTTAACTGACTCACCATGTTGGCCCACTTCCAACCGATCAGAGAGCAGGGCTCAGTAGAGAGCTTGGTACACCTCTCTGTGCAGGACATTGTGCATTTTCATGGAGTACCTTATTCTATTGTCTCCGAACGTGACACAAGATTTACTTCCCGACAATGGAAGGGGTCGCAAGAGGATTTTGAGATGCAAATTCACTTTGGCACCACCTTCCATCCTCAGACAGATGGTCAGACCGAGCAGAGCATCCAGACCCTCGAGGACATGTTTCACGCATGTGTTCTCGACTTTGGTCGTAGCTTGTAGGATCACTTACCTTTGGGGGATTTTACCTACAACAACAGCTATCACTCCACCATCGGTATGGCACCTTTTGAGGCCTTGTATGGTCGACCTTGCAGATCACCCTTGTGATGGACTAACCCTGGGGAGTCAGTACTAGTGGGACCAGAGATGGTACGAGATACCATGGAGAAGGTGCAGATCATCCATGAGTGGATGAAGACTACACAGAGCAGGTAGATGTCATATGCTGACAGGAGACAGAGGAATCTCGAGTTTGAGGATGGAGACCATGTATTTCTACATGTCTCACCTCAATGAGGTCTAAAATGATTTGGCCAAAACGGCAAGTTGCCTCCACAATTTATCGGACCATTCCACTTCCTCCGTTGAGTAGGCAAGGTGGATTAATGCTTAGCTCATCCACCTTAGTCACACCGGGTGCACGACGTCTTTCATGTGTCTCAGCTGAGGAGATACGTGCATGACCCATCCCACATCATCGACCACGGGGAGCTGGACATCGATGATGGGGTGACTTTCACAGAGATTCTAGTGGAGAATGAGGATTGACAGAAGCACGTCCTTCAGGGACGGTCGATACCGCTGAAGCGCATTCGCAGGATGCACAACAACCTCCAGGAGAGTACATTGGAGAGGGAGGCCCAGATGCATGCTCAATACCCCCATTTATTCAATTAGTTCGAGTTATAGCTTTCGGGGATGTGAATCCCTGAGTTAGGAAGAATGTAAAGACCCAGAAATTCTGTGCAATATTTTTTCTTAAATTTATGGGATTTTTACGAGTCCGCAAAAATTTGCGTCCCTTGATTCCGAGTCCCAGTGTGCCCAGAATCAATTTCTAATGTTTTTTTGGGTACGTTTAGTAAACGTACGAGCAGGATTTTATAACATTTGAACCGGTGCATAGAACTGAAATCATAGGGTACCATTGAACTCGCAGTGTTAGTGATTTCTTAGTGAGACCTTCACCGCAGTTGTGTTCTAACGAGAGTGGAAGATAGTTTTGGGGGTTTTAAATTTAAAATTGAATAAAAAAAGTGTTATCTTTATTTTTATTTATTGGTGGCTAAAACCTCCAAGAGGAGGTTAGTGGTGGGGCCCACCCACACAAAACCTCCCATGGGCAGATATTTTCGGTGGGGACCACCCGGGGTTGTAACCATTGGAACCCCCATTTAAGTGTGATGAAACTCTTTAACTCCCCTCATAAGTGTGCCAAACCATAGAAATTAATTAATGGAAATAACTAATTGTAAATATTTTGAATTATTTTGGCCATAAATTAACTAATGGGTTAGCATAACCCATTATTTTGGTTGGCACATTCTTTTTGGTGTATCTTTGGAGAACCCTTGGAGAACTTCATCCTTCCAATGAAGAACGACGACCCTCTTCATCGATCTTTAATCGTTCCAAAAGAGAAGGAGTCAACCTTGAAAAATTTCATCTTCGACATCGTCCCCTCCAAACGCTCATTCACCAATGATGGATATCCTCTTCCTTTTCTGAAGTAGATGAATCGACCCCGCCTATCTACAACTTCGTCAATGATCATCATAATATGAAGAAGAGGGTTTTGAGTTGATTTATTATTCTCTTTATACGTCGTTGGATGTATGAAATGTGAATTTCTGATTGATTACGCCATAAAAAAGAGGGCTCAGACCGCATGAACATGACCTAACCCTCCCCCTTTTTTGTTCTCATTTGTTGATGATGGTGGTGTCGCAACACTACCGCCGGAGGAATGAACCGCATCAAAAGAAACAGCGACTGGCGACAGGTCGGCCACGAAGGAACCGGCAGTGCAAGGCCGCCAGGTCACCAAGAGGGAGCGACACTGCCATGCTGTGTGGAAGAAGAGTCGTTGCTAAAAAGGTCTGCAATGGAGGCGTGTGGCACCATCACACTGCACGGAGGCGTGCGGGGCCGTCATGCTTCATGGTGGTGCAGGGCCGCTGCTAGGGCCGACCGTCGTGGAGGGGCATGGTGTCATCACACCGCGCCAGTGTAGTGCTGCGGCTGGCTTCTCAGCCAGCCGGGAGGAGCAGGACCCCATCGGGGCCCGCTTGTGCTGGATTGGCTCCACCTGGTGCCAGTTGGAGCTCCACCCTAACAGTAGAGCCGTTTGAGATCCATGGGGAAAACATCTTTCCTCCACTATCCACGGCTTAGGTGGACCCCACGAGCCTCTGGGACGCTAGGCAACCAGGCCGCCTTCGTGTCGGGCCGCCCAATCAGGCCGGGCCGCCCACTCGGGATAAGCTGACCACTCGGGTCGGGCCACCCCCTTGGACCAGGTCGGAAACGCGGACCAGGTCAGACCCCGATTCAGGCTGGGTAAGATCGGACCCTGACCCGCTATGGCCAGTTATCACCTTTTTGCCCATATTATGGTCTACGGGTGTCCAATCGATGAAACATCGGTGGCGAAGGGAATATTAGAGCGAGACAGTTCTTTTGGTGTACACGATTTTAGATTTGGGTATAGTTAGGGTACAGTCGGGTTGGATTCAACCTAAAAACCAACATGGCCCTGGAATGGAAATGCCAATAACTCATAGGTCGGGGGTCTGATTGATGCGCTTTCTGTTGCATTGAGATCCCTATGATGAGGCAGACCATTGAGATACTTATACGTAGGAATTAATGATAGTTGGAGTATCGACTAGTAGCTCGTGGAGCGGATACTCTTGGAGACGAGCGAGTGGAGTGCAAAGATCTAGTTGCTGGCTGAGACCTAACAACTACTCACCTTTCGACTTAGAGTGTTTCGACTAGCCTAGTGGGAAGATCCTCTAGGTGGAGCGGTAGGTCCGTAGTGGGGAACACCTATGTGTGACGCAGCAGACCCATGGTACTCGATAAGAGGAGTACATCAGCAGGCTACGAGGGGGAGTTCCACTATGTGAGCGCGGAAGACCTGCAGTGGGGAGCGCCTCTGCGTGACGCAACAGACACACAGTACTCGACAGGAGGAGTACCAAAGTAGTCCAGGAAGCTGGGAGGCACCTCTGTGTGACATGGAGGGCCCACTGTACTCAATAGAGGTGGATACAGCATCAGCCGAGAATCCGACAGTGTGGCTGTGGTTGTTACTTAACACTACCCCATGGAATAAAATCATTATTTGAGATAAGTCAATGAATTTTGTGTCTACCTCATGATTGAGATGGGTTACTAGAAAACATATATATATATATATATGTGTGTGTGTTCCTATACCTAAGTAAGGTTTATATGTTGTTTCATTATTTGTGGTTATCCTTTTTTGATATTGTGAGACCTTGAGGATCTTGGGGTCCCTACTGAGTATCGTTATACTCCTCTTAGCCTGAGCTATGCCCACACCTCGTTGTGTTGGATGCAGATGACAGACACTGCTGATAGAGGCTGATAGCACCCAGGTTGGAAGGTACTCGGAGGTAGACCTTACGACGAGTCAGTACACAGAGGAGTCTAATAGACGTGGAGTGCTGAGGTGTCCATATGTACCAACCCTTCAGGTAGGAACCCCATAGGAAGATCCACAAGCTGCTCTTTACTTTTCAGCTATTTGTACATTTTGAAGTTGTACTTTCTTTCAGTTGTACCATTACATAAAAGTCGGGCTTTTATTTTCGTCCCCTTTTACATTACAACACTTCTTCTTTATACAGTATTTCTTAGTGCTTTTATTCCAGTTGTGTACTCTGATTGTGTGTGTTTAATTTCTATAATGGTAATGCCTTCCCGGCTTAGGGATTTATGCCTTTGTTGCTAGTTTCCAGCCCCTGACCTATGGATGGCTGGCTTGGGGTAGTCACAGCTTGGGTCTTGAGGACGGGTCGTGACAAGAATTTCCTGATTATTGGGAATACAGTGTAATAATTTTTATTTATTTAAATTTAAAGAATGATTTTGTGTTCACTAATATATTTAACATGATTCTCAATAAGTATCTCCAAAAAAGTGAGTGTTTTTCTTATTCCAACGATTTATAGAATATGAAAGGAAAAGCCCATCACAATGGAAAAAATAAAAAGCATTCAGAGAGGTAATCAATGAAATGGGGTAGAGGGATGTCTTTTGGAATATGGTATGTTTACTGGAATTGAGGAAATATTGGAAACATTAATAAAGATTATAATGACCACATGATATTGTTCAGAAGGAATTATTTTGGGCATCTAACTACGGAAGTAGAGAATAGTATAAAAATAAATTCAAATGTTTCTACACAATTGGATTTGATAATAATATATTATATTTCTTAATTCGATTACATAGGAGAATAATGAATAATTTTAAATTATTTATAAAAAAATATTGGTAGAGTTTTTCTTTTTCACAATGAGGATCAATATATTTTAAGAAATAGAGAATTCAGAGTAAAATTCAATAATTGGAATTTTCTTATACTAAAGGAAGTGTACCATGTATTTTGTCTTCAGAAGAATCTAATTTTAATAGGTAGGATGGATGGAGTAGATCTTGGAACATGTTTTTTTGGAAGGAGTATTGAATATTACTCTGGGTACTCTTTTGAAATTCACAGGTGTAAAATATGGATCATTGTATCAAAATGAATGGGAAGTGGGAGGTTCACTCTCTAACAAATCATCATCTAGAAGTTTAGAACTTTGGCATAGTTAGTTTGGTAACCTTAGTGAGTAAATTATAAATATTCTACTATATATAGTCATACTCAATAAGGGTCATTCAATCTTTAGAAGATGTGGTATTTGTAAAATCTATATGTAATATAATCATTCATTCAATATTTTTTGAAGAATATAAGAATATGGAAATCTATAAATGGTTTAGAAATATTTCTGGGGACCTAACCCAGTTCATTATTATACAAAAAATTATATGTTTTTACATTAATTGATGGTTCCCCAAGACATATAATCATATAATATCTAAGGTTTTAAGTTATAGTGTTGTAATCATTACAAAATAAAATTATATGTTGGAATTTGAAATCAGAATTAGGTTATATTTTTTCTGGTTATGCATTGGTGTTAATTTTAATAGGATTATTTACTATAATTACTTGAAGTAAACATGAATTCGTCTAGAAAATATTTTTCCATAAACACCTAAAAATGATATAGCTGAGATATTGAACCATGCATTGATAGAAAATAAAAAAAAAATTATTCATCAATATTTTATAAATCCTAAGGATGTTAAGGTGGAACTATAGGGAAAATTGCAAACTTTATTAATTTAATTCCTTTGCACTAGTTAAAAAGAAATTATTATAGGAACATAGATCTAGAAATATTATTGAATTTACTCATCGTATAGTGTTTTATAGTATATCCTACATTCATGTTGATGAGGATTTCAGGCATAATTTTATTGAAAAATACTAATCATGTTACCTATTATACATTGGGGATGAAGAATATGGTTATTAGCTTTCAAATTATAAATAGGAAAAAATTAAAAATTTATAATTTGTTCCTTAATGATTTTATCTTTTGAACATATTATGAATTGAAGGAGCATAAATTTGTGAATAAAGATTCATCATTAATTTAAGTTGAATGTAATATTATTTTCCTAGAACCACATGTTTCATAATATTTATATATCTCTAAATATATCATGAGGTCATATATTATTGATATAATTTCGTATTTTTTTATAATTTAGGCATGTTTATCTATAGGAAGATATATATTAGAATACATTTTAACTCGGTAATATCACAAAAGAATTATGAAACAAGAACTTATGGAAGTTTTAGTAATGGAATATGATGAGCCACATATTAATGTGAAAATATAGTCATGTATTATATGATCATGGAATAGGTATGGAGTGTATCTATGTTTCTTATTTTTAAAAGCACCTAGAAGGTGGGAACTATCAATATTAGAGGAGATGAATTTATTAGGATTTAGTAACAAATAAGAGATAACGAAACTAAAACTATTAAACAATTAATTTAGAAAATGTGGGTATCTCAATTGAAAGACATAGTTCATTAAAGAATACAATATATAGATATTATTGTTGAGAATGGGTTTTAGAAAAAATAAGGAACTAATGTTTTTGAGGTATTCTCACTATTAGTAAAACATACTAATATCCAAGTAATTTTATATACCGTTTCTTCAATAAATATATACCTCAAACAAACATATTTCAATATTGATTTTATTTCTGGGTATTTAGATGAGGAAATTTATACATAGTATATTTTTTTCAGACAATATGAATTAGTGTATGGGGTGTGAAATTAAAAGAGGTATTTTATTGTTTGAAATAGGCACTATAAATTTGGAAACGGAAGTTCCATTCCATCTTGTATGGGAAATAATTCATTAAAAGTAATTCTCATCACTATTTTTACCAAAATAAGTTCACCATAAATAAAATTATCTTATTAATATTTTATATGCAATATATGTTTTTGGTGGTTTTAAATATGTAGATGATTTGGATTTTAAAGTAGAATCAATTATGAAATATTGAGATGAATGGTCTAGGTGAATCAAAAAGGTTCATGGGGAATAAGGATTGTTTATGATTGAAAAACAAAATAGATGATTTTATCTTGGATGGATTCTATCATGAAGACAATTGATATATTCAGAATGAGAGGATATAAACTAGTTTCAAGTCCTGTCATCAGTTACATTAGTCATTCAAATGATAATACACCACAAATATAAAGAAAAAACAAGTAAATGATAAAATTCGTATATGACCTAGAATTCAAATTCATGATGTATTTTATGGGGTGTACACATCAAGATATTTTCATATAGTGGTTGTGGTCCGCAAGTTCATGGAAAATCTCAAAAATTTTCAATATGAAGATTCTATGTATAGTATTTGGTGTGTCAATTGAATTGAAGGGACAACACTTTTCATCAACGATGATGATCTATTAAATTTTAATTTAATTTCTAACATTGGGGGTGAATCCCCTTATCAGAATAGCACAACCGGATATGGATAAAATTTTAGTGGAATCATGGTCAGCTGCATGTTCAGGTTACAACCGTTAATATCAATTTATTCCACTAAAACATAGTATGTTGTTTTTATATAATCATGAAATTATATAGTATGTTTAAGGAATTTAGATGAATAACCTGGATTCATATTGTGGAAAGGGTTATTATTCTATGATAGTCATAGTGAAATTAATTTGTTTAAGAATATAGTGAATCATTTCAAAAATAAAAACATTGTTATAAAGTACCATTGCAATCATATGATACAAAAATATGGTGTGTTTGACATATGGATGGTAGTTGGGAAATATAATTAAGTTTATATATTTAGTATGAATTTGTATTTGTAAATAATAATGAAATATAAGGACATAATTGGGATTGGGTTAATAAAAATAGGTGGAGAAAATTTTTATGCAATTGAAAAATATTGTTCTAATGTTTTAGGTGTTTTCATGGTGTTTTTACCTAATGAAATATTCAAGTGGAAGATTAAAAGTAATGCATAAAGTATAGTATTGTGGAATTAAATATATGAACCCAAATGAGTTGTCATAGATTTTTTTTATTATAGTGGATAATTTTATCCATCAAATTCCATGAGTAACGTTTTTGGAAGGAGGAGGATCAAGATGTAGGTTCATAAAATAAGTTCAATTTATATAGGTCTTGTTCAAAAAGTTTATATTGTAATTATTGAGTTTGGGGATTTTTGTTTTACTTTGTAGGTCAATGGTGTAACTTAGTGGGTAGTCAAATTAATTTTTAATAGATCAGTGGTTTCTATAATGAAATAGATAGAATCCTATAATTTCCATAGGTATGTGCAACGTATGATGGATAGTTTTTTACATAATATAGAGGGTGGGTACCTTTTGATTTTTATTGAAAATATTAAACTCATTATGATTATTTTTCTCTAGTAATCTTAAGTTAGAATTTAGTAAAAAAATTAATCTTTTATTTTTGATAAAATAAATTATTAATTGTTTCTCCCATATATGTATAACTATACGTTTGAACCACTTAAAACCAATGTCTCCATTTATTTACAATAATTACTTTCATTTGATGATTTTTTTGTATCTACTAGATTGAATATGGTTGAAGTATTTATTTTACATATTGTGGTGATTTGGGTAAAAATTATTTGTTCTAACATTTAAAACATTATGTTGGGAGCTTTCTTTTAGGAATTTTACTTCGTATGATGATTCTAAAAAAATTTATTACAATTGAGGTTTGAAAGGATAATACCATGGATGGAATCTAAGAATGATTCAATCCCACCCACCCCACCCACCACCATCCCACATATTGTCCCTACATATTCTGCTGTTATATTTTTGAACATTTCACAAAACATCACCTTGTATAACATCATATGAAACTCCTTTTCAACATATATCCAAAATAATCTTTTATTGACCCTATAAATCATTTAGAGAATATAGAAAAATGAGACTAAATATAAATTAAGTAAAATACAATATGGGACCCCAAATTTCTTTATAGTGAGAAAACAATTATGATCCTCCAAATACAAACACAAATTAAATGAGAATACTTTAGAAAACATCAATAAATATCAAGAAATAAAATAATATTTCACGATTTCTATCAAAGACTTGTGTCACCAAAACTATGTCCCAAACACTCCTCTCATGCCATAAATAACTCTCATGTGTTCCCTTTGACCAAGATATTGAGTGCACAAAAGACATGGATTATTTAAATCACATATTTATAACTTGAATATTTTTCAGCATTTAATAATAGACTAACCCAATTAATGAATACATCACATAAAATTCAGTTTTATTGATGAGGACAATGGATTCCCCTCAAATAGATTGATAATCACATCATATATATTATTTTTTTCGGGATTCAAAAATTCCAGTATATAAAAATGATGGTAAAAGATGTCATCCTCTCCATATTCGAGGAAAAAAAATCTGACCACTAACCAACAAAATGATCCACAACTAATCCAACCACAACCTAATTACCAAAGATTATATTTCCTTTCTTGAGGAGGGCATAAAATTTTTCATGTTCTCATGCGAGGTATCTCTCCACCCACATATAATGGGAACTTCCAAATAATTCATACACCACTAGTATAATAACTAATTTTTTCATGACACTCTATTTTGTAATACAATGCAAACAAAAAACATTTGTGCCTCTTGATCATATTTTATATCGCATAAAATAATCATACACACACTATCCATAACCTTAATTTCATAACATATAATACTCACTGGAAAAAATCAGTTAATGATAACTCAAATTTTTAATATGAAATATTAATTATTGAAGCATTTCATGAAATTTATATATATATATAATCAATGTAAATATATGATAAAATAATGATTTTATTTTATATGTATCATTTTAATTCATATAAATCTTATAGAGAGACCGAAAATACATAATATAAGAATTGTTATATCATATCATATATGATACATTTTAAAATTTCAATTTTGTTTGAAATTCATTTTTTTGGTTTTCTTTACCCATTACATCTATATGAATTTAGTCTATATGTCTATTTGACCATATGATAAAACCCTGACACTAAATTCTTTATTTTTTATGATCGCTGATGAATAAAATTTTAAATAATAGTGAGAATTAAAATTGTATTATTGATGGTTAGCTCCTAGTGAATTTTCTTAATCCATAAATTCATAAAATTAAATGTTACAATGTTTATATTTTTTGTCTCCTAGAAAATATTCTGTGGTTTACATCATCAACCATGGAACCCCTTCCATCATACATTACACCTGAAAATTAATGTAACTATTAAAATTATTACATTCATGTACATACTATACACCATTAGGATAAAATGAAATTCACATTGTATTTTTACGAGAATAATCCTTTAGGAAAATAGTTATATTAACTTTATCAAAGTAACTAAATATAACTCTTTAATTGTTTCCTTACTATCACATATCTTAAACCTTTAAAGATATAAAGTGAAACTATACATTGGTTTTAGAATTTTAAAACCATTCATTTGTTAACATTAATATTCTTTATCTTTAATCATACTCTTTTTAAACTCATAGGAAAAATATTTTCATCAAAATATAATAATTTGACTCACAAAATAATTTATTCTTGAAAATACCACTTATTACCAATTATAAATAATATTAAATATATAAACTATTATTTACAAATAATATATGGTATTTTATGTGTTTCATGAATTTTCTAGTTAATAAAGAACATATTCCGTAATATTTTCTAAAATGACAAGATAAACACATTATCATAGATAAAAAATTATCTTTTTCTCATTTTCAATTGTATTTATATAATTTGACAAATCATAAACCATGTGTATACAATTAAATGTCCCACACTAGTCAAAAAAACATTTTTAATAGAAATATTCTAATATCTTATAAGGGAAATGAAATGAATATACAAATCATTTTTATAGATCAACATGATCTTTTTGATATCTCTTACATTCAATCCATTTTTATAGTAACTCATGTTAAATCACTATAATGAAAAATTAATCTCTAAAAATTAGTCCATTGGAATCAAATCCTATATATTTTTACCAGTTTTAAATTACACAATTAGTCCCATATTCCCTTTAATATCGAAGAATTTATTTATATGTCACAAAAAACCAACATAGACATTCCCGGATGTTTTGAAAACCACTTAAGATATCAAAACAATTCCATAATTTTGAAATAATAGTCATTCTTCATAATTTTACCTTTAGGTTTCAATTACCTAGCCTGATTATTTGAGAAAACATCATTATAATCTCTTACTAAAAATCTTTATATGGGTTTGATCATTTTCATACACATATTATCAATACCACATCCTAACCTAAACATCATATTACGAAATCATTACTCTAAACTATTGATAATTTATGGAAATATCTTCCACTTCTAAATCAAATTTTCAAGAATATATTCATGTATTAAAATAGAATTAATTCCTTAACCAGAATTTGATTTATTGAAACTTATATTCTTTCCAATATCTACACAATTATTTCATGAATTTGAGACTAAATTTTATATTGTAATTTTTATCATATTCTAATTAAAATATAATTAAATATTTTTAATGATTTATAAGGAACAAGTATTACCTTTAAAATTACTTCAATACTAGATTACTCTAGAATGTGTAGATCTAACATGTATAATATTTACTTATAGTAGAACTCTTAATAATCTGTCATTCTGAGAAGTTTTAACAAAATGATTCTCTTTCCCAACAATCAATGTTAATATTATATATGATGATGTTGATACAATTAAATATAACGTTATATTTTATCAGATAAGTATCGTGTTTTTATGAACCCAAAATAAAAAAAGACTATATGGTATCCCAGTTAAATTATGACTCCTTCTTTAATACATCAAATTCATTAATAGGAAGAAATTCATATTTTAATAATATTTGGGTTATCATTTTTTATCCCCCATTATTTGTATATTTACATAAATAATTATCCCAATCATAACATAAATTAAATTATAATAATAAATATAATAATTTAGGGGAGCAAACCATTAGGGACACTGGGGTTGAATGATCAATGTTCTGATAGGTTCCTCTTTAGAAGGAATCTAACACATTGAATTTTTTACGGTATTTAATCGATCCATATTATCTTTGGTTTCTTACTCTCTATATTCACCCATCTAATGATTTAGTTTGGAATCATATTTCCTCCTCCAAATTAGTATGTTCAGTCAATATTAATGTGTAACAATTTACAAAACCCATGTTTTGTATTTCTCACCCAAAAATATATTCCAAACATATTCATATGTATCCAAATTAATCTCATGAAACAAATTTGTGGAATATTTGTGTGATTTCTTAAAATTATATGATATTTATAATCATCACAATAGTAACTCTGAAGCAAGAAATTATAAATCCTCACCATTCTAGAATAATAGATAGCTTCCATGGCAAAGGGAGGTCCATTCTAACATCTCTCTCCTTGGGGAGACTTTACTCTAGAGGAAATCTAATACATCATGACTAAATCATATTGTATATTTAATCTATCTTTAACAACTGAATTCAAGAAAATTAGATAACTACATACTTACGTCTATGATAGATGAAAACATATTTTTATATTTATGTACCTATCATGTAATACTAGGCTTCAAAATTTTATAAGAACTAATTTATCACATAAACTAAAGCATACACATATATAGAGTATAAAAATTTTAAAACTATATAAACCGTAATGAAGTAATTTAAATAAATGATCATTTCATATATCTATACATCCGAAAATAAATTTTTGTACATTTTATAATTAAATTTGTAAATATTAACATTTTATAATTTTGTCTTTATTTTCTATGGAAATTCAATAAATTTTAAGATTAACACTTTATATTCACTTCATAATATTAATTTTTCATATTATTCAATTATGGAACATTGCTTTTAATATATGAAATTTAGAACTACATCATTTAATAATATATATTTTATTATTAAAAATTTTAACGAAATCTAAATATCAAATACATAGCGGTATTTAAAATTTTTATCAAATCAAACATCATAACACAGTTAATTAGTTTGAAGTAATTTTCCAAAATTAGGTTTTAATTTGAACTCTTCAGATTAATTAATTATGAACAACATTATTATCTAAAAAAATCTACCTATTTTTTCTTACTTCATATAATTTATAAACACATAAAAAATTCCCCCTTTTGTTTACTATAATTATATTAAAGGGGTTTTAATAGTAATATATAATATTAAAGAATATTTTTAAATGATTTTTCATAAACATTTATTTAATTATTATAAATTATTCTAATTTTTTAATTTATTAACAATTTATAAATTAATAAATATTTAAAAAATAATTTTTTATTATTTATAAAAAATTAATGAAAAATATATTCACATTATAATTAAATATAATGAAAATTAATATTTTTCCATACCAATGGTATTTTATGATATAGTGGATATTATATGGTATAATTGATATCTTTCAATTATCAAAATCATGGAATCAAAATTTATGATTGATAATTTTATCATTGAATACAAAAAAAACCCACGATTTACAATTAGTAAAAAAATTGACAGAAATTCTTAATTTCCATCATGATATTGAATATAATATTTAACGATAATAATAATATTATGTGTTTAGTATGTTATAAGTTTATTCTAATACCATGTTGGAATTTCTATTTTTTGACAAGGAGTGTCATAAATTATGGCCTGTAGAAATACAATGTCATTTAAATATGTCAGTTTTTTATATCAAATATTTTATACTATTTCTTAGTATAAAGATATATTCATAATAAATTGCATCCATTATAAACTGAAAATGATATGGTTTTCATAACTTCATTAAATTATTTAATAAATCTAAATTCATTAGATGCTCTGATACCAAATATGGGTTTCCAAGGGTATTAAAAAAACTCTTCATTAACAAGTATAAATAAGAAGAAAGCCAATATCAGAACATGCATTCTATGAAATAAAAAATAAATGAAAAATATAAATGAATTTTATTTTAAATCATATGTATTTTACGTAGAAAATAATTGTAATCACTTATATCCATACTTGAAAAACATCATTGGAGATTAAAAAAATCAAACCTTTTTTGTGGTGAATCCATATGCAGAACCTTAATCATAGAGTTTGCATGTGGGACTCCCCATAGTGTTTTTTATTATGGTGATATAGTCCAGATTTTGGTAATCATGGATATTCCTACCATCATGTAGTAGTGGGGTCAATAACCCTCCCCCCATGTGATATTACTCAATTGATTCATGCGTTAATTCATATGATATGATGCATGATTTAATGTATATAATAGTTCATGCATCACATTAATGGATCCAAAAAAACATAATTGGGATATATCTAATGAAAAATATTTAATAAAGATAGAAACACTAATGATAAGCTTTTAATCTTCTATATAAAAAAATATAGTGGCATATGTTATTCCATAAAAATTAATTGATCATAAAAATTTAATTACCAATGAAATGTAGGTAAGTCATTATTATATTCCCATATAACATGCCTTATAACATCCCCCCAGTCACATAATATGAATGAGAATACAATATAATGGAATTTAATTCCATTACTTATGATATCAACATATCCTAAAATATAATATATTTTATCAGGAAATTCAAGAATTTTCATCCAATTTGTATAACATATCATATGATAACCTTATATTATACAATATGATATAAGATAACATATATCACATACATACTTGTCTCTATTTAATATACTCATAAGGGATTACCTATCCAACTATGAAACTAGTATAACTTTTTAGGGTTACTCATTTGAGTAGCGCATTGGATCTAGATGATTCAATAGGTTTTATGTTTATATTTTATAAAAAATCATATCATATTGTCATTACACTTTTATCTAATGTTTTTTTATGAACACTATTGGTGGTGGCCTAGTGAATATATTTACTAAGTAATGTTAATGACCTTTATGTGATTTCTATATTACAAGTCTTTTTCTTTAAGAAATGAAATTGCCATGACGATTAATGGGTATGGTAATTAAATGTGATAGCCACTCCAGGATAAGATAGGGTGAGTCCATGATATCACATCATTTATGTACCCATTATTTTTTTGGATTACTTTTTTAATACGATCAATTAACCTAGAGATCTAGTTCACTGTGATATTTACACAGAATAATATTTTATTATAGCATGTGATATGTTGTTATGGATATCTATTATCTATTAATTTTATAATTTCTTTTCAAATTATGGATAACAATTTATAGATATTTAATAATTATATATGATTACTGGATAGTATGTGTATTGTCACATGGATAATGATAGACTCCCACAGCTAATTATAAGACACTTGTGTATTGAGAGCTATAGTTGAGTTCACTTAAAAACATATCATGTGTGTCATTCTGGTAAATTCGTCTTGGACATTACAAAGTGGTATTAATGCATTTTTGGAATTTTTTACAATTTAGGGCTTCATAAAATGATATAATAATGATCAAAACATGGGATATACCAAATTTTTTTTCCTTTTAAATACATTTATGGGGAAAGACAATGATCCAAGGGACTCGAAGTGGTGTTTGTTGATATTGAGCTCTATAGTTGTTTGATTTCCTGAAATATAATTTTGTATTAATTATAAATTTTTATACTATTTGATCAGTGTGGGAAGGAGGAATATGTAAAGTTTCATATTATATATGTTGCTTTACATGATTTTTTAGGTCTATATATGATTGAAAAACTAGTAATGAAAGGTGATTTGTAAATTAAAACATCACCAATTTATATATATATTTTTACAATATAACATATTGATGGAGAAAAAGTAATTAAACAGGTGGATACTAATTTACTTATAGTTACATGAGAAGTATGTTTGTTTCTACCATATGTGGGTTATTAGGAAAACCCAAAGAGTGGGAATGTTGGGAAAGGTAATTTCAAGTATGTGATACTATTATGGGAGTAGCATGTCTCTGTGTGTTGGTGTGTGTAGAGTATCAATATGAGTTTTTTTAATACATCTCTTAATGTAAAATCAAAAATTAGTATAAATGTATTTATTTTGGTGAATGTAATTTCAATTACATGAATCCATAGTGAAATTGTATCCAAATACAAGAGGGAGGAGTTAAGAATTTTCCACTAGTTACCAAAGAAAATAATTGATAGAGTAGTGTATATGAGAAATCACTATTTTTATAATTTAGTTTATTGACCAAATTAATATAGGGGATGATATATTAATATATTTCATAACTAGGGAGTTTCAAATGCGTCAACCATATCTTTTCAAGGGTGATTTTCTTCAATAGGTTGAATTTCATGGGTTCAATTATAAAAAATATTATTTTCCTATAATGAGATTCTATTTTTGTGGTAGGTGATTCTGCAGACCTAGATCTCATAGGGACAATCAAATAACTAGTATCATTTTTATATCTAGGAAATATTGTCTCATGGTATTTATGTAATGAATTTCTAGATTGTTTCATTACGTTTTTCACCAAGACTATATGTATGGAATGGGAATAATATTTTATTCATCATACCTAATGTAACTTATCAGGGATGGACATTTAAATGCATTTTATTGAGTTACATTAATTCATACTAATGGTTTTAGGCGATGAGTCATATAACATTAGACACATTGAGGTTGTGTTAAGTATTCCTATATAAATATAGGTGAATCCTTTATATCTGATATATATTTTTTAGAGCATAACCTCAATACTCATTTCAAAAAAAAAATTTAAGGTAATGCATTAATGGGAATTTTAAACTTTTGATGTTTGTATGTGTATTTATTTTAGTTAAAGTAATTGGAGATACCATATATCATATCAATATGGAAAAAAGAATAGTGAGGTTTTTTCTGTTACCTCCTCAAAGGTGTAACCTTCTCAAATTGTTCTGGTGTGGATAACAAGAGAATAGTTTTTCAAAATGTAACTGGACACCAATTTAATGTTACTATTCTTATTAATTGTTTCATCTATAATGTTTTTATCTCAGTGATCTTTGATCAGTTATTGGGGAGATGTAAGGTGGGAAAGTGGTCTAGAGAACTTTAGAGTAATCATTGGTTGTTTATGATATGTGTTAAAAGATTTAGTTCAAAGGGGATACCAAAAAATAGGCCGGTATACTTATACCTATCCATATATCAAGAGGTAAAGAAAAGGAAATTTCAAGAGAGATTTTCATTACTGATAAGACTATACTTAACAGTAAAAAGGAACTATTGATAGCACTAGGTATGATATTAGTTCAACTGATCTTATTATAAATTTTATTTTCTTTATGTATTATGCAATATTTTCATTTTTACATTGTGGGTCGGTAGTTAGGGGTTGGAATTTGAGTTCCTCGAGGGGATGTTTATTATAGACACACCCCTATGGAAGATATAGACGAATATCATGAGATATTTGAAATTATTCATATTGTTTAGTGGTTAAGCTCATCATTAAGATTTCCACAGTAAATATATAAATATATATAGTTTTATATATGGCATTGATTGTCAAAATTTTCATATACCATACATCAATCATTTTTAGTGATAATTTCTTTCACTCTTTCTATTGGTGATCACTAAAAATTTATCATGGAGCAGTATTATTTATGTTTTGAAGCTTGAAATAATATATTATTTATGGGAATTATGTTATCACATTTTGTAATTTTCATGTTAGGTAATGCAGATATAATGAGACAACTAGTCTTTCCCTAAATATAGACCTACATAAGGAAATGGTTCTTATTAATTTATCAATATTCTCACCCATGGTAGATATTTATATTATAATTGACTTGGTTCGAGATAGATATACTATATGGATACAAGTATTTTGGATGGATCCATTTTAGTCGAAATAGATAAAATTTATAAGAATGATCTTTCATTCTAATGCATTTATTCGCCGGGCCAATTCACTATGCGGTGCCCATATTTTTTTGAAAAGGAAACATATTTTCATGCATTTGTTTATTAGAAAATATAATCCATGAAAAGGTTAATAACCATTATCCAATTGTTAATATTTATGACTTTATTGATTATCTTAGAATAACTAAATATTTCTGCAAGATTTATTTTAAGTTTGGTAATCACTAACATTTATATTTAGTAGTGGTTATTACATGTATAAAATTTAATGGTGGGTATAGTTTGTATGAGTTCATCATGATATCATTGATTGTTAAGAAATTTTTATTTATGTACATGTCTTTTATAAATTGGCTTGTCCACCTATATCTCTATATTTTCATTTTTGGGTTAATTGATGATATATTAGTATGAACCCAAAAAAAATACCATGGTCAGTATCTAGAGATTCTACTTTGTTCATTAAGAGCATGTCATTTTTAAAAAACCCCAAAATGAATCACTTTTCGATATGGGAAATAAATAAAATGTGTCATATGAAATCTTTGTTAAAAATATCAGTTGACCCTATGAAGGTCGAGAATTTTATTTCATGGGACCAGTACAAGAACATATTTGATAAATATAGATTCCAATGTTTTTTTGGCTATTACATATGTACTATTCTAGAATTATGCTAATTATAAACACTTATAAAGTCATTAAATAGAATAGAGTGATGTTAGAACGCTTGATTAGTGTGAGAGTTCCATCTAGGAGTGAAAATGGGGATTGATGATTACTATGATCTAGGATTAACCTATTTTATGTAAGTATTTTAATGTGTAAGTAATTCATTTATATTTGGGATTAATTAGATATTAATATTCGATATTCATGTCCATACTTTTGGGTCTATAAGGATATGTCCACTTCATAAAAACAATTATACACATTATTTGTATATAGTATTAGTAGTCCACACACTGATTTGAGAGGGTCATTATCACAAAATAAAAGGTTGTGGTTTACATCAGCTACAAGATCATTAAATATATACTGTCTCATTGTGATTATAAAATTCAAGAGTTAATGTGATTATATTATTTATATTTATTTGAAAATGATAATGTAAAATCCATTGGTTAGGGAAACATAGCGGTAGATTAGTATTAACTAGAAAATATAGGGTATAGTATATGTGAAGATAGTGTAGAGTGTGAATTGATGTACATGTTTGGTAAGTTATAACTACACATTCAAGAGTACCATGGTATGGTTACTCTAATACCATATGATATTTGTACATATCTTCCTACAATGTGGATGTAAGGTAAAATATTCAATTTGGACTAGTAAGTAATAAAGGATTGTGTATATTGTGGAGAGCCTCCACCATATTGGTCCTAGGATAAGGATGGTGTTTTATATATTAATGTTACAATGGTGTCCCTAATTAACATGTTGAAGAATTTGATACAGTTTTTAGTTGACTTAAAATAGGTGGTGCACTTGAGGTACATGAAAATGTATCATGACAACTGGTTTCAACATTAGTGTCCCGTGATAAATATGGTCATTGAAATAAATTTATAAATACATCTTACCTATGAGTGGGTAAATAAATTGTATGATCAAGGTTAGTATTTAGCTACTAAACATTCCTAGTTAGATATTATAAGAGGATATGGAGCACATTTTTACAAGATGTCTAAGGTCTCTTCAAGGTAGTGATATAGTATGGTTCATTATTAATCGACTGAAAATATATGTAATTTAACTCTAAATAGGGTGATCATGTAAGTTGATAATCTTGGTATATTTTATATACAAATTTTTTAGGACATATATAGTGTCAATGTTTATAATACCAATTCTAGAAACAATGTTTAATGTTTTCTTCTTAGAGTGGATAATGTATGTGTTTTCCGCTTTGGTGAAACATTTTTTAATTTATAATTATCAATCATAGGTTTGTTTTGAGCATATAATTTATATTTGAGAGAAAATTATGAATGATTCTACTAGATTTTTGTTGGTCATTGAGAAATTATACCTTACATGATGGGGTTCCTATATTAAAATAGTCATTATTAATTGATTCATATGTGACCCTTATAAGAACAATATGTGTAATGTCTTGTGACCTTGGTTTTTCCAAAAATCCCTCAAGTTTATTTTTTAAATATCATGATTCTTATTTAAAAATAAATGACATTGAAAACGCTCTTGAGTGGAGAAGAACCTGATGTTTTCATAAAGAAAATTCTTTTGAATAAGTGAAAAATATATTAGAGAATATTTTTCGTAGAAATTTGTATAAAAGGTAGGATTCATTGGATAATAACTTTTAATGGATTTTAATCTATATGAACTAACAAAACAATATTTCTTAAACCCAATAACACTTCAAAAAGGTACGTGATTGTTTCCCCTAAATGATGAAGGGTTATAAGATGTATGTATTACACATTGGATAGGTATTTAATATATGGAATTAATAATAATTTCATTGGAGTGTATCAGATGAGAATTGGGTTATTTATTATCTCATTAGACTACGGAAAATCTATTTAATTTGAGAGTAAATTTATTTAACAAATATTTTCAAAATAAAAACCATATATGAAGGGTATTTACAAAAACAATAGTTGTGAACAAAATGGTTTTCCATGAATCTTAATCTAAATTTCTATCATTTCTATGGTAATGTAGAAGCCGTAATACTATGAATCATGGGATTTGGGATAAAATAATTTTGGTGTATCTAATGTTAATTCAGTACATCTACGAAATCTATTAAAAAAATAGAGATTACACTTTTGTTGGGAGAGCAAGGAGTTCTCAAATCCTTAGTGTTTGTGTAAAAATTGGATAGGGAGTCCACTCTAAACATTTTAAACTAGTTGTACATGTAGTGAATCTAGTAAATTAATGTACCATAATTATATTCTCCTTATATTATTCTGGTATGTCTAAACAACATAATAATATATTAGTCCCTCTTTACATTATTAATTATTACATATATCATTAATGAGAGAGAGGTGTTCCAAAAAATATTGGAACTAAAATGTTTGAAATGTTAATTTAGATAAATTGGCATGACTTGATTCACAATACCCCCACCATGAAATTTATATTCTTTATTTCCAATAATTGGTATTATATCTAAATATTATAATTTTCAGAATTATTCATTATGTGGAACCCATGATGGTAGTAAATCATAACGAGGATATATTATTCAATAAAAAGAACTTTTAATATTCATTGAATTTGATGAATCACTATTTATTATCATTAGAGATGGTTGTTTAGTCAACTATTATTCAAGGGATATCAATCAGTTTGGATACTTGGGCTTTATTAAAGGGAGTCCAAAACGTGTAAAATATTGAAACAAAGGGAATCAATGTGTTAATGGGAGTTATATCCAACACAACCTATATAAAGGTGGTGTATTTTAAATTTTTTCTATATTGAAATATTTAGTTAACATCTATGAGGGTAGCTAAATTGTTTAGGAAGATAAGATAAATGTTTAATATAATTGGTATGAGGAACTAATTATACACACAAAGGAATCTGTTTATATATTCAATTTTTTAGTAAATTTATTTTTAGAGGAGTTTCCTAAACATGTAGTAATCCCTAATGATATAAATTATAGTG
The DNA here is from genome assembly GCA_963277665.1 of Viscum album. Lineage (NCBI taxonomy): Eukaryota > Viridiplantae > Streptophyta > Magnoliopsida > Santalales > Viscaceae > Viscum > Viscum album. Next base: position 1,649,279,407 of record OY728145.1, read on the forward strand.
AGCATATCTTCATAAGATCATAATATCCATTTTTTCATGGAGATTCTTTTCTCAATGATGAATGATTTAATGAACTAACATTGCATATTATTTATATTATTATTAGTTCATATGTGATGAGGAACATTAGTGATGAGTCTATTGAAAAGATTGAGTCATTGGAAGTGGTAATCAAGGAATTAAATAATGTTATTGTGTAGATTGATCTACATGGAGTGCATTATAAAACACCATTTATTAATTTACATATTATTATAAATCTAATTTTTTTTACCAAAATATATGTGCTTTCTCAAACAAACTAATGAGGTGAATCATATATATAATTCATCAAAAAAAAATATAAATTTCACTATAATTATTACACTGAATAAAAAATAAGTGGTTAATTTTCTATGTTTTAAATATACTATTTTTCTTTTAAGAAAAATAAAAATATCTCTCAAAAAATCATATGATATTGTTTTTCATTTTAAATTACATTTTTAATAAAAATATTTGTGAACTAAAATTTAAACTATATGAGTTTTCTTCTAGTTATAATGTTTATTATAGTAGAAAAATGAACTAATATGTGAAATTAATGATATATATTATGATTCTATTTTTTTACTAATGAATATAATTAACTAAATCAAATTCTGTGTAAGAAAACTCAAATAGTGAAAAATATTGCCTCTAATGTAAGGCAGAATAAGAAAGATATATAAAAATTTCTTTGTTCCTGATTCCAAAAATATTAATATTTATAATATAATTTCATAAGACTATGGAATATATTTTCATCTAGAAAATTACATTCCTAAGATATCCGAAAATGTGTAGAATTACCAAAATGTAAGTTTTACAAATTTACCTACCTATAATTCTAAATATTATGTATATGATGGAAAGTAGAAGTAGATTTTAGTTTTGATATATTTTATATCAGACTCTAATAGAACCAAGAGAATTTAGGTACCAAAAACTATTCAAAATTAATTATTCTTGGTTGGAAAGAAGTCATAGTAATAGTAATTTGAAAAAAATTGTGGAAAACTAGTAATCATTAAATATTGTTGGGAAAATTTCCAATATTCACTCACTATTTGAAATTGATCGAGTACAATAACATTTGGCGACAATACCAAAGGAAATTTCCTCATAATTTGATCAATTATAGATCCCAATTAAATACTCATCAATAAATTAATTTATTTTTGAAGGATTGAATAATATCTTGATAAGTACATATTATCTCTATGATGATCGATATTTTGCTAATTTTTCAAAAAATTCATTTTCAATTTTTAGAAATAAGTTTAAAATATTTAGTGCATAATAAATAAAAAGTATTAAACTGCAAATTTATTATTTCAATAAACAGAATGTAAAATATTTTAATGATTAAAATAATGAATCATTGATTTGTAATAAGAGGCGTAGATATTTTAACTTTCTTTCACTAAATTAAATTTCTATGAAAAAAATAATTTCTTCTTTTCCCCAATTCAAATTGGAAAAAAGACTATTCGAAATGTTGCAAATTTGAATGAAAAACAACTCATATTTTAAACCAATTAAATAATTATACACTTCAATTACACTTTAACTTATTTAGATTGATATTTTAGGAATATATAGAAGATAAAATCTTAGTCGAAATCATGTGTTTATATTTTGTACGATGATTTATAAATATTTTATTAAGTATATTTAATAATGCATAAAATTTGATCTTTTTTATTTATATTAATACATATAATCATGTTAAGTATAAAGGGATTCTAAAATTGTGTCCATGATATGTAATCATATAGTATAATTTTAAAATTATGAATTCAATTCATTTTGATCATAATTTTCAATTAAACATGCCATCCTTACACCCAAAACACCTCAATAATATTGTGTTGTTGAAAAAAGAAATATGACCTACTATGTAATAGATATGACTATGATTTCTGGATATTTACTTCCCTCTAACTTTTGGGTTTTAACTATTAATACATCATGTTACATCATCAATATAGTTTTATAAAGTATATCATAATAAAAACATCCTACAATTAATGGAATAATAAAAATCCAAAGAATGGATACTTTCAGAATTTTAGATGAAGAATAAATATCTTGAACACCAATTATAATATTTGTATGTTCGGTCAAAAGGTTAATTAATGAATCTCAATAGGTTATTGTACTTATTATTAATCCTAATGAGTTTGAAATATCAATTTAAAGATATTTAAATAATTAACTCATGTGAAATTTGATGGAAGTGATTCTTCTAAACACATGAAAACACAATCTAGTGAATTGTATAATTAAATATATTACTTTAGACTTGAGTCTCACTTTGATGAAAAAATGGATACTTAATTTATACATTTTCATGAGAAATATATCCCTAAAATGGAAGAAAATATCGATCCTGAATGTTTTCTTCCTAGACAATCATGGACCCAAAAAATCAATCCTCATGAAACTATAATATAAAACCAAGATGGTGGTATGACATGAAAATGTGTAAGAAAAATTACTCTGATTTCTTATTTACTATTCCATATAGAACCATAAATATTATAATTAGAATTAATTGATAATAGTAGGTTGGTTTCTATGAAAAATGAATTATACGAGTTCAGGAGCAATAAGGTATGTGATTTAGTTGATAGAACCTATGATTATCCTATTATTGAAAATAAGTGAATATGTATAAATAATTTTGAATATCAAGGTGTTATTTTAAGTAAAATATAGACTAGTTTATAATGGTTTTAATCAAAAATGAGGAATGGATTATTAAGAATCCATTTACCCTAACACTATATTATATGCCACTAGAATTATCTGAGGATATTAATCATATATGGATTTTATATTATTCTACAAGGATAATAAATATTCCTTTCTAAATATATTTTATTGGAGGAAATTTATTTTTTTAAATCCCTGATGTTTTTTGGAAAATCATTTTTATAATTTGTTTTTCAAACTTAATGAAGCTTTGTATGATCTCAAACAAACACAATGATCTTGGAAGGGATGTATAAGTTCATTTTTTTATAAAATGGTTTTATTGTGGGTTGGAAAAAACACAATTTATTTATGAAAAATACTTTGAAATATTTTTTAGTTGTTCAAATTTCTAATTAATATGTTATATTTTGTCCCTAACATCCAAAATTGTGTAATTACTATTAGAAAATCATGAAAAATAAATTTGAAATTAGCATGATGGGTGAGTTGATATTTTTCCTAAGATAATAAATTTACCAAGAATATTTTAGGAATGTTTTAACACAATTTAAATATATTTGTGATATATTAAGAAGGTTTTTACTCAAAATAATTAATTCCATTTCAAATACAATGTGTCCAAATATTAATCTTGACTTCAATGAAGTTATAATATAAATTGATGATAGTATTTATAGATGAATAATATCGAGCATGCATTATCTAATTTAAAAAAGACCATTTATTATGTTTTAAATATGTTTATGTGAAATATTTCACGAAATGAAAAAGGAATTCCATTTATCAACATCCAATATAATTTTATTTCATATAAAATGAGCAATTTCTCTATTTTTATTTTTTACAAAAAATAACTAATATTAGTATTATTTTATAATATGATGATAAGGTTAGTTGTTACAAATAATACAAAAATATTACATCTATAACCTATCAATTTTTATGAAAATATCATTTGTCCTACTTAAGTAAAAAAGAAACAATTCCTTGTATTATCAATAGCTAAAACTATTTATATTAAAGATAATAGTTGGGTTACCAGTGTGTTTTCAATGGAACACAGCTTAATGGAATTCAGATTAATTTTATTTATATCTTAATAAAGTGTGGAAAAATTCTTCTTATCATCATTTATAAAAATCTGATAAAATATTTAAGGAAAAATAATATATAATTAAGTAATCATTTCTTAAGATGTTATTATCAAAAGGGGAAATTTCTATAGAATTTTTTGTACAATAAATTAATACCAATACACATTTATGAAACCATTTCCTACTAACTAGTTTGATTTTTTAAATTGTGAAGTCTGTTTTCTTAACATTAAATTATTTTATTTTAATTTTATATTTTTTTTTTCTGTTTTAGGTTATTTATTTGATTAACTTATTATATTTTATGAGCCATTTTCATTTCCAAATATTGGTTTAATGTTATTTGTTTTTATATCATGTAATAAAGTCACATGCGACCTTATCTGGATTTCAAATTTTATTTATTTATTTTTGTACAACACCATAAAAGAAGAAACCATGTATTCTATAAGAAATATTCAGTCTTTTCCCTAAAACATTAAGTAGTAGAAAACCTTAAAAATTATTCTCTCTCAAATACAAACACATATTTCTATACAAAAGTCATTTAAACATAAAATTTATTCACTCTTACTTAGAATATAAATGTTTAAAGAGTTGAAGTTATTGTATCAAAAATTTTAAGGAGTCTAAAATTTTTAGGCAATGTTCTATGTAGAATAGTATTTTACTTCTCCAGGATATACCAACTAGATTTGTTACAGAAAAAGGTACTAAACATTAAAGGATGGGAGTATGTCTTTGAGGAAATGAGATATAATTTATAATATGAGAACTATATTAGAGTGTTCTATGAGAATTCAGAATTTATCTTCATGGATGATGATTATTTGGTCATATCAAAATTCAATGAGGTGAACTGGTTGATGTCAACATTGAGGAATTAAAAAGTTACTTGTTTCCCACATGAAGGATTCTTAGAGTTTAACTAGATTTATTTATTATTGATGGTGTATGGAATAATAAAATAATCACATCTCTTTTTGGATCTCTTTTCATGGATAATAATATATACAATGATTTAATGACCAAAAAAATATTCTAGTTTAATTTATCCAAACTATGATTATTTAAAAAAATAGAAAATTTGAGAAAGTACAATAACATGATATTCCAATTCTCTATATTCTACTAGTTAATATAAATGTCGACAAAACATGGTATATAATTATATATATATATTCTCTTCATTCCATATGAACGGGATATTCTATTAATTTAGAAGAATTTTCCATTTTCTATTTTAGAAATATAGAAAAAGAATAGTTATGTAATGGAAACTTATTATCATGGGATGAATACTCTTACACATGGTAAAATTTAGAAGTTTATATAATTTTGGAACCATTATCTGAAGAATTTAATATCCCAAATGGATGTGTGATGGAGGAAATCATTGCACATATTGTGGGGGAGAATCCTTCTACTTCAAGTATTTTTGAAGATGAAAAAGAGGTGTCAATGGATAATGATCCTATTTCTTTTAATAGAATATGAATAAGAATTTAATTTGAAGAAATTAATTATACCATTACTTCATGAGATATAATTGAGCTGATATATATATCTAATGTTATAGATTATGAGTAATCTACAGTCGGTCATGGAATTGGGGTTATCGTTACTCATGATGAGCTTTTGAAATCTAATTTCCGGTTCTTCAACCTCAAGAAATTGATAATGAGAGTTATGTTAATGAATATTAGTTGAAATAAACCCAACTAAAGTGTTTCACATTTTTTCTCACATAATGTTATTGTCTATTGATTTTGGGGATTTAATGACTCTTTCCAATCAAGAAAATATTTTTTATTAATATATACTATAATAATTTATAAGAACATAGACGCATTCTACCATATTGTCTACATTAATTGAAAATTAATCAATATTCTAAATTTATCAATAGATAAAAGGATAAAGTCTTAATATATAAAGGTATTGTTTTTTAATATGATAAGTTTTTTAGGAGAATTTTTTTGTTATGAAGGCAAGGAGAATAAGTCCTCCAGATGAACCTTATCCTCTTTCCTTGTATAGGAGGATTGCATATCCAATGGCGACAAGTTCTGCACACAAGATTGTAGGGTCACATGAAAATGTCATTGAAAATGGGTACAGTGGAAAACAAAGAGGAGGTTCCCTGAAGAGGGACAAAGGATTCAGTGGGAAACGGCTGGTCAAAGACAAGTTGTCTGAGGAAATGCTTTGGAAGAAAAATATGTACCTTGAGATGATGCACAAATACGAATCTTCTGAATGGGAGTCAGCTGATCCTGGTGATGAGTTATCAGATGATGGGGAGAAGGATGCTTATGGTTTTGATATAATGTAGCATTTTATTTTCTACTGACTTTGCTTGCAATTTTCCTTTAATAAATTTGTGGGACCAGGCTTACGCCTGTTTCAGACTTTCCTGGTAAAGGAATTTAAAGATATACTAACATCATTATTCATGATTTTAATTATATAAAGTATGATATAGATGTGATAAAGGGAATGTGGTAGATCTGATTGAAAATTTTGTTTCAAATTTAAATTCATAGGAATAGAATAATATATTAAAATCCCAATCTTAGATGAAGAAAACTTTTACATTTGTATAATACTGTATTCAATAATTTGTAATATAAAAAATAAATTCTTTTGGAATATGAATTAATTATCTAACTTACTTTATGATCCCATAATTTTATATCATGATTATTATATTTATTAACGACACATCCTAAGTTGAAAAAATGAATCCAGTTATGCTTCTAAGAATCTGAAGAATTTATCCTCATATTTATTCTTATTATATTGGAGATTTCAAACCCTAATATCTGATATGGTATAATTAGAAACTATTCAAGAACATCGAAAATAATTTATTTTAACTCCATCTATTTAAGTCTAATACTTTAAAAGGTACATAAGGACTTTTAAATTATACAAATGATTTATTTATTATTTTTTATGTTTTATTCTCCCTAAAGAAGAGATAATTCAAAACCAATGCTATGATTGGGATGTTTGTAACCATAATTTCTCAATGTGAATCTTCTATAAATAAAACCTAATACCCATGAAATATGCATTAATAAACATAATAATGTAATTTTATGAATTCTACTCTTTTGATTCTTGTTCAAAAATGTATGATAATGAAATTAACCAAGGTGAGATGTATAACTCTTATATAGATGTTGAGAATTTAATAGCTAAGGGATAGAAATATTTTTCCTACAAGTCACTTCATATGGTTTCTTTCATATGCTTCAAAATATAGATCTTATACTAGAGTACACCAAAAAAGGTAATGAAATGTTAAATAATAACTTGATTAAATACCAGAGTCTCTAAGGGTGATGTTTAATCTGTTTTAATAATTTGGGGCGGATATTAGGAAAATATTCCTTGCATTATTATATTTAAATCTGGATCTTGTTTTCACACAATTGTAAATTTTTGGTAATTATATCTTTTTTCATAGAGTAAAGAAAACTATAGGTGATTAGACACTTATTTATTTTTCAAATATTAGTGGTTTAATTCATAATTATTTCATCATATAATATTAATTGTAATGGATTATGATATAGTGGTTGCAGTAGTTCATAAGGAAGCCCCATTATCCAGTCCATAGATTCCTATTTCCTAATATAGTGTCTGTTATTTTTATGATAACAACATTGAAGATCAATGGGAAACAAAATTAAAAAATTATATTATACGCGTGTTCAAGAAACCAAACACAGTTACTTCAAGTAATGGTTTGTATGGGTATAAGCTTTCCTTATCTATCCCTATCATTTATATCGTTCATGCTGGCCCTACCACTCTAAAATATCACCTCATCATGTAAGACTGGTATGTTTTATTTTTTATTTTCATATTTTTACCTTTCACTCTGATAATGTAATTATATGAATTTCATTAATGATATTTAGTTCTTTATTTTATCTTTCTCATCAAATTAATTCTATTCATAACATATTATTATATTTTCCATATTTATCTAAGTAAACTCCTAATACTATTAACTTCAGTCGTCTATATTTTGTATCCTCATAATTAACAATGTTATATTAAATGTACTTTATCACAATCTAATTTTATTATTTTTTATATCCCCAATGGGGTAGAATATTTACAACTCAAAATTTTATGTTTTACACATATTTCTATAGAATAAAATATTACACTATAATATCCTTTCATTGATCAAAATCTGTTAAATTCAATTATAAAATTATTAGGGGTTTTATGAAAATCTAAAAGGGGATACGTTTTATCATTCTAATGTTGTTAGAATGTATTTATTTATTTTCACAAAATCCTAATTCATTTTAATATTTAAGATATCTTAATTTTTTTTCAAAAAATTAATAATTTTTTTCCTATAAAAAATTTCAACTTAGAATATTTTAATAAAATGTGACATTCTCATGTTTAAATAAATATTCTCAAAAATATCACATTCTATGATAAATTATAATTTGGAATTATAATTAATAAAACTATCTATCAGTATTCATATACTATCAATAAATTATTTTCCTCTCTATAGAAATCATTTTTTGAATAGACAAAAATCATGTCACAGGATTTATGAATTCATGAAAATGTAAATTATCATATGAATGTACTATATATAAAAATTATATTATGAGGAATAATAATGTATTATATATTATAATTATCATATAAAGTAGAATAAATAATTATGAACCATTAATTTTGTGACGTTCATTTATTGTGCAGTGATCAAAATACCATATGAAGCATCGATTTGTCTGGCAAGATCAAAAAGTCAATGTGATAGTATTTGAAAACATAAAATTTCACACTATGTTTTAATTTTATTTAAATAGATAACAAAAAAAATAAGAATACAAAATGTATCCGACAAAATATTTCTTCCAATTCATTTATCCAATGATGATCAGATGATCTTACATATTGATAATATATCATACATAACAGACAGTCCCATTAATTCAAAGATTTATTTCAATGTAAAAATTTACATTAGAGTTAAAAAAAGGTATTTCTATTGGACATACAATTTTTATGACCTATATTACCGTGAAGAAATTAAATTCACTTTAATTTTGTAGTCATTCAATGTGATTATTTCTATGAGTATTAAATTGCTCTTTTGAAGAATATTTTGCCATTGTAATTATTAGGTCAAGTTCTATTCATAATTTTATTATTATTTTAAATTTTGGTTTAATGATAAGGAAATGTTAATTAAATAATTTACATATATCTAATAAATTTTATAGCCCTAATGATGATCATGGTTATAGTCAACAACAATCTCTATGTTTTCAATTTTATGAAATAGAGGTAAAATGTGAAAATAAAGATTCTATTTCTATAATATTATATTTAATCATTAATTTTTGAGTGTATATATATGGATATTTACATTTAAAATAAATATATAATAAAATAAAGGATATATGACTTATATAGTGTTACCTGAAGAATGAAAATGATTCCCTAATTTCATATATATACAAGATTACCTTTATTTTCTATAAATAAAAAAACATGATGCTACTATTGTTAGAGGAATACACTAACTAATGTAGATATAATATTCATAGCTATTGTTGTAATACTTATTAACTTTATATTAGAACCAATTATTTTTTGTGACGTTTACGTTAATATTTTTTTTTGAATCCAAAAAAATATTTTCAATAACTTTTATCTTCTAAAAATTAAATCATATTTGTTCTAAGTATATATAGGTTTTTGATCAGTTTTTTCAAATTTTACATCCCTATAGATGTTATTGGAATCATTATGGTACAAGTTTCAATTTAATATACTCAAATATTGAGGTCTTATTTAGAAGGACCTTCAAGGTGAAACTCCCCACACATGAAGCGAGGGAATTGGTGGAGTGGATTGGGGGATTATTGTGCACTAAACCACTATAAATCCTTTTTATTCTATTCTATTCTTTTTTTCAATTTTTTCCTTCATTATAATTATCGTATAAATCTGAAAAATATTATTTTAGGTTTGATTTTAATTTGTGTTAAGATTTCACGAAATCAATCCACTCCCCCCTTGTTCACAATTCATTATGTAACTCCATCTAGAACAACAGGTAGTGATGTAAATGTAAATTCATCACTTCTTGGTGGTGGTTGTCCACACATATGCACAATCCATGTTTTCATATCACATAAGATGTAAAAGGATATAAAAAAGGATTCTAACTTTAGAATAATAACAATTTATTATATTTGAGATACTGATGTTATTTTTTAATCATGTGTTATAGGTTTTAAAGTGCTACAAGAAATAAAATAAAATAAATGGACTTAGTTAAGTGTTGTGCATATTATTTAAAAAACCTCTTTTTTCTTAAAACATAAGTCATATAGGTTTGTCTTTTGAGGATAAAGCATTATATAAGTCATGGGAAGAATGATTTGAAGGGGATTTTTCTATGTCTTGGGTTAGGAAAATAGCTTAATAAGTGTGAGTAATAAAGGAGATGTGGTGACTTTTATAAGTTAGTAGAGTGTTAGAATATTAATTTCTCATATTTTTTAAAAATTACAAATGGCCTACTCAAGGTAAAATTTTATAAATTCAACAAAATTTTGAATCATTATTAATAAGTGAACTTATCCTCCCATCTAATATTAAATTGATACGTGATATTTTGACCATATAATATAGTTTTAAGCATAATTAACATGTTTTACTATACACCTTGGTGAAAAATTTTAAACATGGTTATTGTTCATTATTTGTAAATAAAATACCATATTAACAAATATCCCCCCTTATAACTAATATGAAATATATTTTTCAAATTGTAATTGGATTAATTGGATAATTTATATTTTAATATATGTTTTAAAAACCAAACATAAAATATTTTTTATAAAAAATGATTTTTTAATAATAAATATGAACTTGTACCAATTATAAATTAATTTTAAATTTATTTGGAAAAAATTATATTGTGATTAAAAAAGGTATATTATGGTACATTATGACAAAATTAAATTAATAAATAGAATTTTAAATTACTGTTTTTTCGATAAAAGAAATCACAGTTCTACAAAAAGAGGTATGTTTTACTATTCACTATACAATAAATCATTTCATAAAAAATACTATAATATTATTTTCATATAAAAAATTTATTAAATATTGTAATTTTTTAATAAAATTTATAAAACTGGAATAATTTAATTATAATATATGTACACAAAATACAATAAACAACATTTTTGAAAAAAAAAATATTCGTGAAAGATAGAATGAAATTATTCTTATTCTTTACATAAAAAAATTAAATGAATATTCCTTCATTAGATTAGATATATAATTTAAATATTTAATTATAATTATTTATCAAGTGTGATTAATTTAATATATTTGGGAAAAAGTCCATTACACGCATAAAGATATATATATATATATATATAATATTTTACCAATAAATGGTTTTATCAACATTTATAACAAATTGATAATTTATATATGATTAATTATTCTTTTTATAGATTAAAAAAATTATTCATATATTTCATATTATAGATATTTTTATTCACACACACCAAACCAATGGCTAAGTAAAAACAGACATATATAAATAGTAATATTTCAACAGTATATTATGGTTCGTTTAAGCTTAGTGACTTGTATACCATACGCTATTTAATATTGTATTATTAAAAGAAATTACCTTATGAAATATTATTGATTTAAAATAGGTCGACATATCCTCATATGTAAGGTGATTTATGATTGTGTGCCACAATCCAATATAGCCTCTATTGTGTGGTGAGTTAGGCGAGTGGGATGTAAGTCTACATGGACATTGGGTCATGATGAGTTCCATGAGAAGAACACGGGTTTACTATGACTTTGGAATGAAATGAGTTATGTAATTTGGATATAGGAATACTCGACCTTATATATGTGATGGCTATAGGCAATTTAGACATTAACCAAATATTTCATGAGATGATAATGAGTACATGGTGTGGGTATTGGTCAAATTACCATGTATATAGTTTGTTTATCCCTTAGTAGTACCTTTATAATTTGAAAACTACCTGATGATGGTAGGTTTAATCATCCAAGTGTCTCTCTAGAAAATTATGATGTGATTGGTACATTGTTTTTTATTATTACCCACAATATCATATCATCGGTTCATTTAAATAAATATATATATATATGATTTATTAAATGATGTAGTTAGTGGAAGCCTACTGATTATATTAATCATGACATAAATGTTAAAATTTATGGGCACGAATATTTTATGACTCGTGATATTGGAATGGGAAAGTACCCAATGATGGAAGGGTATGGTAGCATTAAATGAACTTAGCTGACATGGATTTAGAGATGTGACTAAGGAAGACCTTCAATTTTTCTTTGATTATAACTCTATTTTCAGTTTGTATAATATATATAAAAAACCCAACTAATACAATAGAATATAATTTATTAGTGGTATTATATTTAAATGTGGTAAAAAAAATTATCAATTGTGATATGTTTTTATTGATATCCTTTTGCTGAAGATTTCATATTATTCTTTAATATATTGGATGATCGTTGTTTTTTATTTTAATGTTATTTATATTTTTTTGATAGAGGTAATATCCCCACATTAATGGTGGGGCCTCACAATAAGGAAAAATTTTATTTAATATTGATATTTGTTCTTGAGTTAAATTATAAATCTAGCTCTGACACTATAGAGGTATTTTGGGACCAGAAATTAAACTTTTTTATAAATTATTCACTATACGGTTCCATTGATCAATAAATACATTCATAATGGACATATAACTGATGATATATTTTTTTTCATTATTCTCTTTGTAATTTTTAACATCAAAAGGGATGTATTATATACCATTTTATGATTATAAGATATTGACCATCCTTCTAATTTCATTATCTCACATCCGGTAGTAATTAATTCACTGAGTCAACTATTTCATGGTCTGCAAGAACATGATATTTTCCTTTCTACTATCATCATATAAAAATATGGTAAAATGATTTCCCCTCTAGTTCTAATAGGTTACATGGTACCATACACATCAGTATGAATCATATCAATGATGTGAAGAACCTTTCTTTTTAAAATCATGTGTATTTTACACCATCTTTTTTCACATACATGTATTATAAATCATTTCCCTAACACTATCTAGATTAGTAATATAAATAATTAGATTAATATTTGATATTTTATTAATGTTTATTGTTTTATTAAATTGATTTAAAGATACAAAAACCTATTTTCCACATTATCCATGAGGAAACATGTTTTTATCTTGTTTTCCACTCGATAAAAATTACAATTTGGCATTTATACTAGAATAAATACGTCCATATATTTTACATTTTTAAATAATCTCTTGGAATTTTATATATCATTGATATTTGACTCAAAAATGTGTCTAACATATAACTGATTATTTTGAATTCCATCCGTAATATTATATTGGTATTTTATCAACAATTCATGAATTGGCCTCATCATGACATTTCCTTTCATCCATAATTAAATATCCTTACTAAATTGACCCAATCCAGGAACCATATTTTTAGTTTTTTTATTTGTCTCACATTTCTAATTATTTTTGATAATCATCAATTCTTATTTATCCATGTTTTCTTCTTTCTCACCTTGAGTATGATTTCTTCAAAGTTGTCATTCTCCTTTTTTTTATTTTTATAAGAGTTTTCTAATTAAGTTATGAAATAAGTTCTTTACTTCATAGTATGTTTAGTATGATTAAAAATCATATCTTCATTATATTCTAATGGAGTGTATTTATTATCCAATATGATTATGTCTGAATATTGTTTTTTTCTTTCTCATTGATCTTTTATTAAATTAAATTCTTCCCCCTGATTTTAATACAATCATAGGCTTTGTGAATACTATTTAGGAATTAGAGATAGTACCAATAAAAAAATTTCTTTATTATTATATATGATAAATTATTATTATAGAAAAATGTGTTTTGGATATATATTTTTATAAATTTTCTCTGATAAATTTTATTTGAAAAGTTTAAATTCATTTGATTTATTTTGAAGATATAAACCAAAAATACATATATTTTTATAATATAATATTTCTTATAATATGATTTAAAAATGGTTTACATGAATAAATTAGAATTAAAAGTATAAAATTTTCAAAAATTAATTAGTACATGATTTATAATGAAAAGAAAATTATTTTTTTTATTTTATTATAAAACATTGATAGAATAATTTGTGTTAAGGGTGTTTTAAATTAGATTAAACATCTAAATATATAAATTTTCAATAGTTTATAATAAGTTATTTTATACAATAAATTTTCTAGGTAATAAATACTAACAAAATGTTTTTTATCACAATAAAACATTATATTTAGGGAATGAATATACTAAATTAAATTAAAAATATTATAATGCAAATATAAAAATAAGTGAGGAGAAAATCTAAAATTTGAAAATGCATAAGGTCGTTGTTTCCGACGAATATCACACCCATGAACAACACTGAAGACAACAATAAATTTATTACAAATATGTTTTCCATTTCTATAACTATATAGATAAATTTAATAGAAAACAAAATATAATAATGAATTAAGTTATTACTTATACAATGTATAAACTGAATCGATCCATTAAAAAATTATTGTAATTCTTGGTGTGGTAACCTAATAGTTAAAATAGAAACATGATAGGTAGAATAGTAAAAATACATTTAAATAATTTTTAACAAGTTTATTTATGTAAACTTCAATTTTAAAATAACATAAATTAAATATTAAAATTAAAAATATTAATCATGGTAAAAGAGTTCATTTTAATAAAGAGTATTTTTAAAAAAAGTTAAAACTAGAATTTAAATTTTAATATTTATATATTTAAATTATATTATATTAAATATTATTATGATTAAATGAGTTTATTTTTTTTTATTTTTTAAATAACATTTCTCAGTGAATTATAAAAATATAGTTTTTTAAATATAGGATGTTGTAGCATATAATATTGACATAATAATGACCAAATGAATTATAAAATACTTTTCAAGAAAAAAAATAATTTTAATATGATAACTAAGAAAAATAAAATCACTAAACATAATTTACAAAAATAAAAAGTACATTCAACTCTAAAAAAGATAAAAATATACCTATAAAAGAAAATTCAATTTCCTTCCATTTTTCGTATAAACAAATATATTTAGATATAGAGCTCTTAAAAAGTCATAAAACATATAATTTTCTATAAATATAATTAATAATTTTTAGGAATAAAACGATTTAATGTTTTACTCTTGAAATAATATTTTATTCAATACATTACCAAAAATTTCACCACCCCTTCAAGTATAAATATCCTCATGGAAAATCACTCCCCAAATCCTTCTAATTTGATTATATATTATCAATTACATTAACCTATTCCTATTATTATACATTTAGATATACAATTTTAATTAAAATGTAATGATCTAGGCCATTATGGACATATAATTGAATCAAGCATTTAGGAAGAAGTAATTGTTTCCCCAATTTGAAATTTAATTTTTCGATTCCTTTCTTATATTCTAAAATTCCTCTCTAAAAAATTCATCATAAAATATAACAATTATTATTTTAAAAAAAATTCATGTTTATTTTCAAATATAAAATAATTATAATCTATTTTTGATATATATATATATATATATATTTGTATTCTCTCACTCTCTTTAAAACATCATGTAAATCTTCATATTTATTTAACAATAAGGATATTGTCCCTTGTTATTTATCCTAACGTTTTCACATAGTTTATATAGAATAAATAGGTATATATTAATGTTATTATTATAATATATGATTATTATAATCTATTACTAATTCGTTTTTTATATCTATCTCTTTTTTTTAAAATATTTTTTGTTAGTTGTCGATTTAGCATTAATAATGTAATTATCAATTATTCACTTATCACGTAATTTTTGTTTGGTTTTAATAACATATTTATAATGTATAAATATATAATTAATTTAATTTTTCTAATTATATTTGTAATTTTAACAGTTGGTAAATAAAATAATCAAAAAAATGAAATAAATTTGGCAATGTGATAATCCAATTAAATATATGCCTGAATGGCCCGAATGCCTTCATTTTTATTGATTATTTGATAAAACTCCTTTCTAGGGATGAGGGGGAACCCTTACGAGGCCCGTAGGTTCAGAGATTACAAGGCATGTAGGCTTAGGAGATTACATGACCCGAAGGTCTTATGGAATTCAACCAGACTATCTACAAGTAACTACCCCTCCCCAGCATCTGCGTCATGATAATAGCTCTCCACCTTCGCATGGATGTCTAGCTAGGATTCATGTGCAATCACAGGATGGTACTGATGGAATATACATACCCTCTCATTCTGACAAATCTATTTGGCTCTGCTCTAGTAAATGTACCTACTCTGAATCCTCTTCTAGGGCTGCTCCTTTTTTGTAGTGTGGCTGGGGCAACTCCATGTGGCCCAAAGGCCTTGAGGCGGCCCGAGGGCCTTAAAGGTGGCCCAAAATCCCTACTAACCTGAAGGCATGGGTGGCCCGAAAGTCTTAAGGACTCCAAGACCAAACCGGTAGCCCAAGATGAATAGTACAAATTGCTACAGTACCGAATAGTACATGTTATAGCGCCTTCTATAGTTCCTACATTGTGTACAGTTCTTCTACATTACATATACAGTGTACATTTCTACTACAGTACCCACACAGTGTACAGTACTGCTACATCACCTACTACAGTACCTTCTTGAGTACTGCTACTGTACCCCAAAATATTCCTCTACCTGGTTTTGAACCTGGTTCTTGTGGATGCACTTAAGGATACCTCAACAACTAGGCTGAGTATCATGTTCCAAACAAATATATCATTAAGGCATTCTATCATGAAGAAATGGATTTGTCAATCAATTTGGGACTGAACATATGGTTCTTGGTCTAGTACATATTAATTATAACTTAATATACCTCCTTTATAGGGGGAGGTAACTTTAATCGAAACAAACTAGTCACCCCTTTAGATTTTACCCCATCACTATCTAGGATTTTATTCCAATGTTTTTGAGCATCTCTCATTTCCAAAACACCATTTTCTTATGGATGGAATCGTAATGATAACCTTATTTATCACTCCCTCTTTAATATTTAATTCAAAAATCTTAATTCTGTCATCTTATTTTTGGTGTCTTGTTTGATGTGGCACCTGACATCAGTAGTTGTTCTTGATATACTCATCAAATCTTCATGGGTATTAAGGGATTTTATAGTAGTTGAATTTCAATATTATTTTCACATATTAATTTATTTCTATATATAATATTACTTATCCTTCCCCTAGAACAATTCCATGTATCTCATTAATGGTATTAACTTCTCCCTATTCACTTAGTTTTATAGATTTTATAGGAATTTGGATTCTCAATGCCAAATATTTGGGTAATCATTCTTGTTTTCCCTTCCAGTTTATAATCAATGAATTTAATAAATATATGGACATATGGTTGGAGGAATTAATATATTAGATAGTATAATAAAGGATATATGTCACCTTATTTATCCATTAATCTATATAGAAATGTTTTCTTCTAAGATATTTTTTGAATCATTCTAGATTGAGGTTGCGTATGAGTTAAAGTTTAATAAGAGGGTGAAAATTAAGTCTTAATGTGATTTTTTTTCTTCATGGTTTGGATTGGTATGTCACTTATAATGTTTTCATTTAAGTCCTATTTAAAATTTTCAATTTATTAGGTATAGATCTTATAGATATTATAATGTTGTTAATGAGGGTACCTAGAATTATATGAATTATAAATGTTTATTGTTTGGCCATCATCCATCAATAGTTGGTGAGAATCCAAGTTCATAAAGGGTTTCTGGTTTTATAGCGGGACACATATCCTAGGTTTTTATACTAGTGTTACCACTTACAAAAAGGTAGTTTGTTAAAATCTAGCTACTAAACCACTTATTTTTAGAGATGAGGATTGTTATTACTTTGATGTATTTAAAAGGATAAAGGATAAAAATTATCCTTTGTAGTATTCAACTTAGGTTGGCCTCTATCTAAGGGGCCATTCTAATATTTTTTGTTCAAAATTAGGTAATATGGTGGAGGAAAAATATATGTATTTTCTCCATGTCCTCAAATAAGGCTACTATAGATGTTCAATTCCCTTAAAGCAATATGGTTAGGAACCCACTTCTATAAATAATTTTATAAAAACAATATTATAATTTTGGTGGATAAATTGTGGATAATAACGAATCTAATGTATAATTTTTTTTTAAACCCAATTTATAAGAGGAATCAGGTCTATGACAACAATTATTAGTCTTGTATTAATGAGGTTTATAGTGAAATTATGACTATTTGGATGAATCTAAAGGATACAATGTGCATTAATAGGGATATTCTAACTTAAATGTGGATACTGATGCTTTTTTATTTTCATTTAATCTCTATGAATTAGAATAAAGGATTATTTCACTCTTACTAATATTATATAAATGAAGGGAAACCCCCAAAATATTTAAAGGATTACTCTAGGATTTCCAATCCCAAGATAACCTGATAAATTGATAAGGGAATTTTCCCTTTTAAATATTCTCTCAATAAAGGGGTGAGAGAGAATAATAATTCTAAGAGTAATATACATCTATGTAATTGGCTTGGATCTGGACTAAAGGATATATAAATAAGTTTCATTAACCTATATTACTTTTTAGAAGTAATTGATATTTAGAAAACCTAGGTCCCCATGGTTTATTTTGAGGCAACAATTGATCAATTAAATCATGTAGTTGATGGGGGGATGAAGGATGAATGATTAAATAGATAATAAAACACCCACTATGGGCAATAAAATGTTGGATAAGGAGGAGATTATGGGAGTGGATTATAAAGAAATAAGTCATTTTAGGTTGTAAAATTGTAGGGAAGTTTTATTTTTATCCCCAAGGTGGGGGATGTTAGATGGTCATTATTCTAAGAGTTGGAGCCTCTGAAGGTGATGTTTTTGGAAATGGTTATAGGTTGGGAAGGTGTTTCCAGTACTGGGATTGATGTAGGGGGTGGTCCTATTTTGAATGGAAAATGGTAATTTACCAAATAAAAAAAGTTGTAAATAATGTTTTTAGGATTATATTTACCATTGGAGAGGGATTTTACCCTTGGTATGTAATATGGTGAGATTTTGAGACGAGTTATTTTTTTAGAATATTTTAATATTTATTAAATAAATAATTATTATTCCCTCCTGTTTTGATATTAATATCATTTAAATGAATTCTTGTATTGAAATTACTAATTCTTAGTTCGATATGGGATGATAGGATTTACCTATGTGAGGTATAAACATTTTTCAAGATTAAGGTCATGGTCTAGGCATTAGATAGGTAGATATTTTTCATTTTTATTTTGTTTTTATTTTCATCCCCTCGCCCCCACCATTTAATAATTTATATGAAAACTATGATAGAGGTTTCCCTTCTAATATGATGTCATGATAAGGGTGGAGAATCGAGAAATGGAGGTTTTGGGCATTGTCTGATCAGAACTAGATTTAGGTGAAATGGTTATAGAGTGTGGATCTGAGATCAGGAATTGATGATTTTAGTACAAAGAAGGTTTTCGTTCAACTTTTTCACTAATTACACATTTAATTCAAGGTTATTAATTTTTATTATTGTATAGATACTTCTAGGGATGGTATAAGGACCATACATATATTATTTTGGGTCATATAGGGGAATCATGTGAGTTGCAGTGGGGTTTTGTTTGAAAACCCTGATCACGGGATGTGTACCTAAAGAGAACATGTTTTATAGTTAATTAGTGTGATGAAAGGTGGAATAATATTCCCATATGGAATGTTGATCATAATCTAACACCATGTAGGATCTTCATAAATTGATTTGGGGTCTATCCAAGTACAAAGGTTGAAACCACATATGAGTTTCATGTTATGTATCAGTTATGACCAAAACCCTTGCATAAGAAGAGTGGAATTTAATTATACATGTCTATAAAGCTATGTAAGGAACATATTTTGTAGGTAACATGACATATACTTTGAATTCTATGTCTTGATCCACAGTATGTGGTTTGGTATAATATGTGTCTTATACACCATGAAATCTTTATTAAAACCACATCTATTTGCAAAAAAACAGTCCAAAAGGGGATAATGCATTCACCTTGGGTGTTTAATTGAATGTACATGGTGTGACTGCAAATATACACACTTTTTACTATTCTATATTGGTTATTTTAATGTTTTAAGACCATGGATTATGAATTAAACACGTGATAAGTCTATTTTATGTACTTTTTCACATGGGATGAAATGGTGGACACCTCATAGATATTTTAGATCATTAAGGATATTGATTATGGTTAGAAAAACTATGAACATATGTTCTTATTTTAAATGATTTATTAAGAGTTATACTATAGGAAATATGATGTGAGACCTACATGAGGATTTTGATATTGATTTAATGTCTAGGGATAGGATCACTAATTTCATTGGTTTGATATAGAATTGTATAGTCCATAGATCGAAGTAATTTGTTTTGACATGATAAATTGGATAGAATTTTTTCAACCCTCTTGAGGCTTGACATGGAAAGATACTATGGTACGAAAGGACACCTTGGGTTTCAGATAAAGAATGGTTCCACTTTTAAGAGACATAAATGAGTCAGAAAGACCCCAGTGGATTCCCATATATGGGAGATGACACTAATTAAGAGTTGAGCAAATTTTTTTTGTACAATGAGTATGTCCCAGAAGAGTTATACTGAGTTGGTACATAGGAATTGAGGTATAAAATGTGATGTGGGTATGGGCCCCGGTGAAAATCACTCAAGTGGTGAGTTGGTGATCTTGTAGATGATTTGTGACATCTATTCCCTTTTTTCATTGTAATGTGATTTCAAAGGAATAAAATAAATCCCCAAGTATATGTCATCTATGAGATACTTTTGGATGGATGAATTATCCCATATAAATAAATGAATATGTAATATATGTTTGTTGTATGGGATGCACATACCCTAATTATATTATATGAAGGATGGGAGAGATGCACTACACCCCCAAGTTGTTAATAAATTAATATAATAAAAAATTATGTGGGATGTTTTCCCTATGGTTAAAGTATGACATGGATTATAGGTATATAGTTCCCCTACTAATAATGGATTGTAATAAATGGTATGGTTGGGTGTTATTAATTTCCCCATAATAACATTTTAAGATATAAAACTATGTGGAAATCCCCTGAAAAACAAAATAATGTAATAAATGAGATAAATCAGTGAGAAAAACTACCAGGTCTAATAATGTAAAGTAGTAAATGAAATGGATGGGTGGGATGAACTAACCTATGAAAATAACATAATGTAATAAATAAAATATATGGGAGGGTAACATTCCCACCTAATATTATATAAATATAATAAATACGATTTAAAATTTAGATTCACTAACCCCAATTGTATTCTATGATGAAATGTATTGATGCCCTACCCTCACTGGGAAATGCATGTAGTAAATGAAATTTATGGATTGAATAAATTTAAATCTAAATATATTATTAGATGGATAAGTGATATGAACTTCCCCAGATAATAATTGAATCTAATAAATAAGATAGGAATGATGAACCCACTTCATATGGGATATATGTATATGAGAGATAAGTGAGGGACACACTTCTGATGATGATTTTTATATAGGAGATGGTCCCAATGGGATTATAAACTACAATGTGATTTCTTGTACATGAGTTGTATAAATGATATAATTCATGTGATTCACTTGTCCTTTCATGTTATTATATATACTTGAGATATATATATGAAATAACATAAGGGTCACACTCTTCCCCTGTAGTGATCATATATACTTAAGAAAATATTATGTAAAAGTTACTACCTGACCCTTGGAAAGATCGTATGATTTGATTAAAGTCATTTGAAACTATTTAAATTATGTTTAGTCAATCAATGGTGGAACCATATATTCATAGGATCAATTATGATCATTAATTTATTAGTTTTATCCAATTATTCATCCACATGGATGGGAATATCACATGTTCATAGGGTTGTTTATGATAACATTTGTTAAGGACACCGTTTAGGGTGGCCGAGATAGAATATATTTCCCACCCGGTGCATGGGAACTCAGGTTCATGTTAAGATCATATTAAGGATTTTTGGTAGATCATGGGATGTTTCATTGAAGGGAAATGGTCCAGTTTCTTAGGATCGCATTGGAGCATCTCGATTAGGATTTTGATAAAGGGGAAGATGTAAGACATTAGGAAGGAAGTAGATCGTCTTTTTATTTATCTATTTTTTTAATTGTTCAGTCCAATGATAAATTGTATGGGATGTATGAATATATAAATTATCATGTTATTTATTATACAATAATTCCTATTTATTGATAATGTGTACAATGAAGGTGATTATAAGTAATGTTTGGTTATTTTCGTAATTTTTCACATAGATATGAGGGTATTATCTCCCCATGGTTACACCATATATGAACACTACTAGTCAATAGACACAAGAATATAGGGAGGAAAGTGAGAGGTTAGTTAACATATCTAATAAAAACATTGTTTATTGGTCCCATGATAAGAATGATGTATAGTAGAAACATATAATATTTTCTATGTATTATTGTATGGGTACATGGTAGACAAAGAATAAGAATGTCTGAGATCATGATATGGACCTCATAATAGTGTATTGGGAATCCCTTATTAAGGGTAATTTAATATTACCAAATATATGGGATTATTATTCTTGTTTTTAAATTTTATAACTGTAATTTTTATTCAAATATGGTGTTTGTATTATATATTTATATTCATATTTTTGGATCTAGTCCCATTATAAATAGGCATATGTACATAAATCAATATTTTCACCTTCAATTTCGATAACATGTTCATGTGTATATGATATTCATTTCACTGAGTATAACTGGTTGAAATACTTAACGTGTTGATAATAGCTTAAATAGGGTTTTTCTAAATAATTTTTTAGAGGCATTCTACTCAGCCAAACAATAGTATTTATTCCCATGACATTTAATTTGTATCTTACGATTAGATGTTTTTAGATGATGACTATACACTCCCTCTATATAATAGATGTATTATGTCCCCTAATGGGTTTTTTATAGTAATTTTATTCCTTGATACTAGTTTTGAAAAAAATATTTGTTTGGTTATAAAAAATGTAAAAAACAACATATATATTATTTTCTCATTTAGATTATTGGTTCCATTCTATATATTAAAACTATATAAATATGGGTTACCCTATACTAATCATTTTATGGTGATTTTATAATTTGTATATAGTAGAGATATTGATCCTTGAGGGGATATTCTGGTATGTAGATTCCCGATGAGGATCACCTACCCACATTGGGATGGGATATTGCATGTAATGCCTGATATATAAACGTATATGAGTACCCTATAGTTATTTTTTTCCACATGAGTATCCTTATAATATATAATATAGGATCATGGATTTTCAACATGATATATGACCTATAGAAGGCATGATTTTTGTTTTAGTTGGGATATATTGGTACCTATAAGACATATCTTAGGATATTAGAGAGATGAGTTCTATGATTGAGTAGAAATGTTTTTTTATTCATCTATAAAGATAGTTGTAATATATGAGGGTAACACAATAGATGTGTTTTATATGGCTGGTGAGTTCTATTTTAGATCTCTATCATGATTGGATTCTTTTAATTTGATAATGATGCATATTAATGGATATCATATAGGTTTTCTAGCCAAATAAGATACATTGTGTTTTTATGAAGTAAAATAACTCTATGTGCATGTTTTCTTGGTGTCAATGATGTATTTTGTGGTGAGGATTGATTAGATAAATGTACATTTAAATTTGGTGTGCGGATTAATAATGAGATAATTGAACATTATCCAAGACGGTTATATTTATTATTGAGTGATCCTGGGTACCCGCTTCTAATTTTATGATGAGGCTGGGTTGATGATTCGTCATGTGATTAGACTTTCTATGAGTTCGATACTACGTGTGTCATAATATAGAATTGAATAGGCCTTGATCTAGATTATATTGACATGTGATCTAGGAATGATCAGTTTTTTAAGTATAAGATATGATGTTTTATAATGTGTAACTAATGGAATTGTGGGTATGGGTGTGTGATTGGGTTGTACAAGAGAAAACACAATATGGTATAGTTTATATTTATATAGTACACACTATATGTGTATTATATCCTATATATTGTGGGCTACTAAGAGACTATAAATGATATTAAGATCCAAATATTTAATGGCTTGTTTGTGCGAATGAATTCTTATGAATTATAGGGGAATGTGGCATGTCTCTTAATGGTGATATTTGACATAAAAAATTATCTGGGTACCATAGTGTGGTTGACCCAAGTTGGTCCTTAATAAGGGTTTATAGAATGGATGACTGTGTATTTGGAAATGTAATATGTGTTTGATGATAGAACATATTGAGGTTGTCCTAAATTAGTAGTCCTAAGGAAGCCATATATTGTGTAGAACACCATTAATTGTCAAATGGAATGCCTCTCATTATTGGTGGAAATTCAGTGACTGTAAAGGATGATGTTTCGGATGAGTCAGGAAAGGGTAGTGATTTGTATTTCACATTGGTTATTATATATGAGTAGGATGTACAAGTATGGTTATTACCTGTGGTAATATATGGGGGGTGGGTCATAGAGAAATGAACATTATGTTATTAGGGATGTGGGAATGATGACACAAATTATTGAATTAAGGAGATGGAACCTGGATTCCTGTGTGCTGATAAAATATGATTTTATCTAGTCCCTTAGTGAGCACAAATTTTTTCATTTATATATGGTATTAGATATATTAAGTATGTTGGAAATGGCCTTGTTATTGAGTTTATGTAATCCAAGGAAAAGTAATATTGATAGTTGGTTGGTTTTCAAAGTGAAAAAATGACATCAGTATGGTCTATTTGAGATCCAACCATTGAATTGAAACAAAAATCATTTTTAATATTTTTTTATTGGTGTTTGGATGATCTTATATCACCTCACATTATTCAGGAATCATGATCAGGAGATGAGATAGTGTGAAAGTGGGTCTGGCTAATAGTTATAGAGAATGGTCAGCTATAAGAGTTTTGTAGGGAGTTTTTACATATAATTGGATGTAGTGAGAAATAAATTTCAATGAGAGGGTTTATAAACCTCTATAAATACTTATTCATTGGAAATTACTATAACAATGAGCAAAGTGGTTCATGATCCTCCCTTACAAGTGGAGTCTTTTAGTAGGGATCAACATTTAATTGGCAACAAATTGATAACAACTTTAGTATCTTGGAATTGAAGTGTGTGGTGGAGGATTGTCTCAATATTTTTTTGTGGATGAGTGGACAGTTAAGGTTTTTATTCATAGTAAACCTAATATTTGGAAAGGTGTAGTGCAATATCATTCATTATTTTGTGATAGAACAGGGTGATACAATATTGAATTTTTGAACGAGGTAGCTTAGGATTAATGGTTGAATGACCACATGGAACTCTTTGGATTATATGGTTAATCTTAGTGATCTTGGACTTAACTATTCAATTATGGGTAGTAAGAATGATGGGAAATTTGAATTTTAAATCTCATGATAGAAGAAATGTTGAGAATTTTGATTCCAAGAGTTGAAGCATCTAAAGGATAAGTTTTTAGACATGTCTAAAGTCTCAAATGTTGTATCAAGAGCTCAAATAGATGTTGGTGCTCAATTTATAGTGAGTGTAAAATAGTAATTTACCTTATTAAACAACATAATAATAATATTATTTTTATTTTAATGATGAAAATATAGTATGTTTATCTTTATGATTAAATTTGATTAGGATTGGAGCCATTTTTATTTTAAGGAAAAAATTAAAATTTATTAAAAAAAATAATTATTCCTTTATGTGATAATTTTGGTATCTAATAAACAACGTCCCTAAAAATTTTGATCATCTAAATGGAGTGTATAATGAGTGTTTTTACCCAAGGGAGGTATATATGAACATTGTTGGGATTTTCTGTCCAATTTTCCTCCATTAAATGGGTATTTAATTTTATTTTTTTTAATATCGCCCTTTCTTTCCTTACATGTTGAGAGGGAGGAGGATCTCCCATATTGTGTGATATAGATCCAATATAAATGAAGCGGGGGAGGAAGGTTCCATTTTTCATCCAATTAAATCCATCTCATGTTGTAATAGTTGTAGAGAACTAATATGAGGTTAAACATTAGTGATTTCATCGAAAGGTAAGCAGTTGATTTAATATTTCACCAAATCCCATTTGAATTATACTTTTTTATTTTCATAGTGATATATCTATAGATGAGGATGGTATAAAGAACCTATAGTGATGATTTTGGGTAGAATGAGTGTATTAGTTTTTTCATTGTTGGTTTTTTTAGAAAACCAAATCATACAGCAAGCCAATCAATAACATGCACTAGGTAGTTCAGTGATGAAATGAAATATGGATGATGATATACACATTGTGTGTTTTTCACAAGAGAACTATATTAAGGATTTATAGTACACCACATATTATTTATCCATGTGAATGTCCATACTCCTAGTATGAAGTGAACGATGTGTAGTTTTACGTGTGATGGAGCCCCATTTGAGGTTCTGTAATATTGTAGTACATGTACAAACACCCTGTGGAAGGTGCATGTCGTAAAACTATACACGGACGAGATACAATCTAAGGAACTCATAGTTTAATGGTACATACAATTTTAGGATTTTGATATGGTTTTGAATAGGTTACATGATATGGAACCCCTTATGAAATATATTCAATTTATTCTTTTAGAATTAACCATTTATTTGGAAAATATGTTCCATGAGAAGTTTTTTGACATTCCTAATTTGTGAAATTGAAGGTAAAAAGTAGGAACCCTAAGGTAAAAAAATTGATTCCCTTCATGGGTTACTCAAGTTATTATTTCTTCTAGGTAAAATTGGAAATGTGGGGATTCTGGCCTGATTTTTTCCCATGGTGTAGGTGATGGTGGATCCATCATTGAAATTAGAGATCACTAAAGAGTATATTTGGGTATTGATAATTTAGTGAAAAAGGTATTTCCTTAAAATAGTTGATTAAGAGTTCTCCTCTATGAATCATGATATAATGCCCACGTTAGGGTCATAAGAACGGCTTGATGTGTCATCATTTGACCACCAATTTTCATGGTTTTATATAGTAGATGAAATTCATTGGTTAGTCGTTCCAAGTTAGGAAATGATAAATATTATGTGAATTTGGATTTTCCACTCAAGTCTTTACTCAAATAGAACAGTAATGATGATAGAGAACCTTGGTTATTGGATATTCCCAGATGTTATTTGGTATAGAATGACATAGTTATTGAGAACCCTAGTGTATTCCTATATGACAATAAACTTTTATGGGTTAAGTATGATGTTTTTCTGTGAATATGATTGTATTGAAGAGATATATTGAATGTATATACAAATATTGAGTCATTCATTCTCATTTGGAAATGTTTCAAAGTGACTGGTGTCTTAAGGATGATTTGATGATCTTTTCGGGTGGAAATAATTCACCTTTTATTTTGTGCATTCTATATGATAGTCTATTGATAGCATTCCCGTATGTATTTAATGTATGAGATGTAACGGGAGGTTTTCACCCCGAATTGATTATAAATGAATTTAATATATGATATGGATGGTTGATAAACAGTACCAACAAATTATATAATTAGATATGTTGGAGGGATACATCTCCTCTTGGTTATAAAATAACATAAAAAATGATATGGTAGGGTTGGATGCACTACCCCTCAATTATATTATGATATAGATGATAGGGAATCACTACTCCCTAATAATAAATGAATGTAAAAAATTAAATTATCATGACGTCTAAATTTCCTCTAATTATATTATGCTATGGATGGGTGGGATTCAATATCCCCTCATTAGTAAAATAATGTAATACATTGATTGGATGGTCTGGATTCACATCCCAAACATAATTAAAAAAATTAATAAATAGTTTGGATATTTGGGATGCATTGTCCGTTGATTATATTTAGAGATTGATGGGAGGTACATGAATCCCCTGATAATAAATGATTTTAATAAATCATTTGAATGTGTGGGATGCACTATGACATGATTATATTATGAGATAGGCATGAGGGAATAATTATCCCCTGATAATTACTAAATGTTACAAATGGGATATGTCTGAGGTATACACTTCCCTTGTATCATATTGTGATATGGTAAGATGGGGTCCCCTTCCTCTTCCCTCATTGATAATAAATGAATTTAATAAATTATATAGATGTTATGGATTCACTGTCCAAGATTCAAAATAAATGGTTTAAACAAATTGATAGGAGGAATGCACTACCCCCCCCCCCCCAATGTGAAATATCTATAAATATATATACATGAGATGCACATGAGCAATGGAATAACCCATAATAATATGTATATGAGAGGTGATATAGGTGGGACGCTCCCCCCAGTGGTTGTATATAATTTGGATGTATAAATGAGGTGGTCCGAAATAGATGATCTACTCCTCATATAATTGTATATACATGGTATGAATGTGTGAGATGATGTGGGTTAGAAAATCATCCCATTAGGTGATTTAATATATTAATGATCATATTTTGTGTCAGAGCATACCCAAACCTTAGCGTGATTCTGTGAAATTCTCAATGAGGTATGACATTGGCCAAATAATGTTTTATAAATCTTAGGCAAATCCTTTGAATTTTGGGAACATTGTTAATAATTTTTCTATTTAATTCTAGTTATTTGTAAACAGGTATATCTATATATCATGTACATAAACATATATTTGATATCTCATGTTATAAACTCCAATGGGGATGGCCTATTGAGTATTTTTATCTCGCCACCTACATGGGAACCCTAGTGTTAATGATTATCTTATGTCTACATATATGGGGATACTAGGATGTGCCATGGATATGGGAGAAGATCAATGTCTCATTATAATTTTAGAGAATCTAAACATAGATTTGAAAGTTATGTGTTTGGTATGTATTAGGTATGGTAGTAAATACTTTATTAAAAAAATTTGTTTTATTTATTTTGAATATGTGATCTACCAAATGTGCGATTAATTGGGATATATGACTATATGCTTCCAAGTTTCAATTATTGTATCATGATTCTTATTAGTTCATAATACATACTCTAATTATTATTGTATATTTTGTTTAGTTATTTGTAGTATTTTTTATCTCTTAATTGATCGTCGAGTCTCTTAATGGAAATAATTTAGACCCTTGTATCTAGTCAACAACCACTAGGGTACATGGAGGTGGGCCTAAGTTCACATAATGCCTCTAGTCCATAATGAAGAAAGTTACATTAGGCAGCAACTAAACCCTGGAAAATCCCAAACTTTAAAATGGGGAAAAATATAATATAATAAATGTGAAATGAGAAATTTTGGATCCTTACAATATGAAATGATCATCACCCCCATAAAAAACTATGCAGAAAATAATTCAAATATTAATAAACAAATGTATATTTTAGAAAGGGAAAACATAGACAACTATGATATGAATTGTAGTGACTAATGTATCATGAAAATAAAATTTATTTATTGGAGGAAATATAACTATTTGAATAGTAATAATATTGTTGGTAAATGTGACCATTGGCCAATATTATAATTGGTCAATATAACCATTGGGATCTATAATCATCGGTGATAAGGTAACTATTAGTAATAGTGTTTATAAATGGTAATAAAATTTGATTATTGACTCATAATGAATAAAAGGTGACCTTAACTAGTTGGATCATTCCTTTGGATGCTCATTTGTCATAACATGGGAGGGAGATAGCATCACTAGAGTTTTTACTTGATCAAACCCATGAATATCATCAACATGTTATGTTCAATCAAAATCAGCTATTGGAGAATTTCATGTTATTTAAGAACACCACTAGGCTAATGTTATCTAATACGGCCCATGAAACTACCAC
This sequence comes from Viscum album, assembly GCA_963277665.1. Taxonomy (NCBI): domain Eukaryota; kingdom Viridiplantae; phylum Streptophyta; class Magnoliopsida; order Santalales; family Viscaceae; genus Viscum; species Viscum album. The sequence continues at coordinate 1,649,309,443 of OY728145.1, forward strand.
CATCACACACCTTAGAATTAAGACATCACCTGGTGTAATAAGGGGATATGTATATTGACTTAAGTATCATAAAAGCTTAATTTCCTTCCTATAAATTAATTGTATAATTTTATATTCATATTTTTAGTGTTATTTTTTAATTAGAATATACATAAAAATAAGTTTAATTTTTAAAATATAATTTTGGATACAAATAAAATTATTTTTGAGAAAATATGTATACTTTTATAATAAACTAATTTATTTTATATAAATTTTATTTTCATGAAATACGCTTTTTAAAACACTATTTGTTAAAATGTAAATGAATATATAATTTTACAATGTCTAATGAATTTTTTATATGTATGATAAATTTGATTATTCCATAAAAATTGATATTTTTCACTAAAAACGAATTTTAATTAAGTTAAAATTATAATATATAGAAATTATTTTGAAAAAATAAACTTCATATTTAAAATAAACATGTGATAATTAGGTTTGGGTAATTTTTTGAGAATTTTTGGAAATACATTATTTTCCATTGAATTGTAAAAATACATTTTTGTGTTTTCAATATGTTTTATAAATTATTAAATATAATAATGATTAATCAATTAATTAAATATATAAAATGATTAAAAATATGTTATTTTACTAATATTTGGTATTTTAATATATTTATATCAATTTATAATCCGAAAAATGACTTTCCCATATAAAAAATAAAAATTATTCTTTTAAAAAATATATATTGTGGAAAAATTAATATTATATATCCAATGTAACATAAAACTAAGGATTTATGTAAAAATAGATTAAAATACTCTAAAAATTTATTGAAATATAAAAAACCATAAGAAATAAAATATGAAATAAACTGTTTTTTTGTTTTTCCACAACCAAGAATTCCAAGACATATATTTGGAAATTATTAAACAATTCCTCATTTTTAATACAAATGCCCACCCATCTACTATTCAACTCCTCAAAAAATCTATAATACCTGAAATTAAATCCATTACACCTCCCTAATACTCCATCTTATTGTCATTTTTTCCTCAACTTGTCATCATCATGTTGTAAGAAGCAACTCTTCGAGGTTAGGGACTTCTCTACTTCCTATTTTCCATTCAAGTACTTATTTTCTAGAATTTTTTTTAAATTTTATATTAAAATATTTTCATACCTTTTTTTATAATCAAATTATTTAAAAATGTGTTTTTTAAAATTTTATACCTCCTTATACTCCCATTATTCCATTTCCTTAATCCATATTTTTTACTCTCATGTATCAGAATTCATTCTTTGAATTTATATTTTTCACATGAAAAATTATTATGTTGTGAATACCCATACCATTTACATATCCATGGGTATTCACCTATATGTTATTATAGTATTTAAATTAGGGAATATACATATATAAAACACTAATTCCCTTTATGTGTTTCAAAAATGTTGTAATATTGAAGTATTTAAGAACTCATGTATGTAAAAATTTTATATGGAACATGTTCCTTATTGTCCATGAGTTATTGATAAAATTATTTATAATGATAATGGTGGATCGCATGAATTAATAAATATTTATTGCATTCTATGATAGCACTATAACAAAATGGGTAAATAATTAATCTCTAGATATTAAATGTTTTAGGATACATTGGTAAATAACCTTGGTAATTGTGATTTATGACACCTTGGTGTTCAACCATCGTGATATGATTCCCATGTTTTATTTTTTCTTATCCAAATTTCAATGTTTTGATTCAATATATTTTTTTATAATATTCCTAACTCATATATGATAATTCCAAATGGATATGCCTCATGGTCACATTATAAATATCTATTTTGTTTATTCCATTTCTAGTAATTAGGTCCACCCATTTCTTTTGAATTTTGTCCACAAGATATGTGATACAGTAAAAGTATCTTGGGATGAACCTATGAATAATACATTAAATTTTATTAAACTACTGTTGATGTTATTCACGTATTAACTTTATATTTAAAAATATACCAACATTTAAAAAATATTTTATGTTATTAATTATTTTATCATGTAATGAAAATTTTAAGTATTAAAAAATAAAGGATAAATAATTTTTCCTACAGAATAGTATATTCATTTATAATAATTTGGATTAAAAAAATTAAAATGAACCCTTGTGAGAAGTCCTGATATCGGAAAACATCCTATAATTTTTTTGATGTGTTCCGAGACTGGTTTCTAAGAAATAAAATTTTTTATAGATAATAAAAGCAGACGTGGCGTTAGAATAGTTGTGGCTAGGGGTAATAACCCAACAATTGAAACATTGGGCTTTGACTTGAACAACAGCTGGTCCATGAAAACAAGTCTAAATTCACACATGTATTGACACTCAATGGTGATATTTTTGGTTAATAAATGGACTTTTATGAACCATTGTAAAGGATATATAGAAAATGTAATTTTTATTATAAGAGATTAAAGATATTAAGCCTTTAAGAATTTTTTAAGAACATAAAATCCATTTAAAATTACAATATTAAAAACTAACATGTTTCTCACTATGGTTTTATTGTTTTAAAAAATTGAAAATACAAGAATCCTTGTAAATGATATGGGAAATGGATGATTCATTAATGTCCTTCCTAACATGATGAATGACGAAATTGAAAAATTCATGAGGGCGATGAACAAACTATATCAATTTATGAACCGTAACAAATTTCATGTTGAGCATCCAAATTCACATCAGGGAATAATTTGTGGTTAATTCCTTCTTGTGTCAGTGAATCCCATCCTTTAGTTGATATGTTTATCAATTAATTATCAAAATATTTATTAAATATATAGAAAATATATTGTCTATACCCAATTTTTTAGACCTAGAGAATGTTATCTTAGTAGTATACCATTTTGATGGAGAATCTGTTTAGTGGTGGATGATGATTAAGAACATAAATCCATGAGTGGAAATAAATACTATAGAGTGAGGAGAGTTCAAGAGAATATTTTTAAATAAATTTTTTCCCTATTATAAAAGAAAAAATAAATATTGAATTTTTAGTGATGATGAATAGTGATAGTGAATATTTTTGGAAGCTATGAAAATATATTTATAAGACTTTATTAATACACCTCTAACTTTGTTATGGATCCTAAGGGAAATCTTGATAGGTCTTTAAGTAGGTTCAGACCTCATTTATAGATTATTCTAGAAAATAGATATTGTAAAAGATATGAGGTGATAGTGTAGAGAACTATGATGGATCAAATGGAGTGTGGGGAGATGTAGTAGTCACATAGTATAAATGAAAATAAGAGAGATATGGGTCTATACTCTTTCAATAATTTGGATCACCTAAGAGGAGGAAAGAAAGTGTAACATCCCATGTACAAAAAAATGTTCAAAGGAACATTATGGGAACTTCTTACATGACAGTGTAAAGTGATAACAGTGTTAAGGAAATTTATATATGGGTCACAAATATCAAAGTGAGGTGAAGCCACAACATATCAATGAAAAAGGCCAAAGGAAAATGGTATAAGTATAGCCGAATGAACCACACTTCAAGTATGGATTTCAGGGGATCATCAAAAATCAATGTCTATATAATAAGACAATGGGGGGAACCACCATCATCCTTAAGAAAGGTCAAGGGATTAAGATCATTATTTAATAATCGCAATAGTTGGATTAGAGGCTCCAAATGATATAGTGGTAGGTATAATCATTTCTCCCTTAGATATACCATTTACATTATTTGACTCTGGTTTTACACATTCTGTTATTTCATCTAACAGTGTAATGAATGTATACTAAAACCCAATATTTATAGAAAACAACTTATTATTTTAATATCAAGAATGAATTATTCAAGCATAAATGGTGTATATAAATTTAATTATAAACATTCATGAGTACAATCTAATCACAAATCTAGTAATAATTCCAATTATGTAAATCAAAAATATACTAGGGATGGACATGATCTCAATGTTTAATGCTAATATCAACTACCAAAGATATTATATTATAGTGGTCTTAAATGGAAAACCAATATTTATTTTCAAAGGAGATATATTTTACCATAACTATTTCTAGAAGAAAATCATATATCCTTATTTATGGAAATTGTTATTGATGAAATAGAAGAAAGAGAATGTCTAAAATTGAAATTGTCCCCATTTTTCCCAGAATAAGTTTATTTATCTCTTGAGGAGTGGTCTGAAAGACCCCCTTAAAGATAGGTAGGGTTATATATTTATGTAATTCTTAAATACAAGCCAATATCAAATACCCAATATATAATGACACATGTAGAGTTTCATAAAATAGTGAAGAATCTTCAAGAAATATGGGGAAAGTTTTTATTCGACCAAGTGTGACTACTTAAGGAGAACCTATTCTATTTATAAAGAAAAATGATTGATCAATGTATTCATACATAGATAATAAGAAAATAAAATGGATTACAATGAATAAAAAATATCCACTTCCAATGATTGATGATTTATTCGACTATCTTCGAGAGGAACAATTCCTTTCAAAGAATGACTTACAATCGGGGTTTCATTAGATAAGGATAAATAAAAAATATTTCCCGAAGACTACTTTCTAAATTGGATATAGGTATTTTGATTTTCAGGTTAGTATTTTTTCTTTGATTAATGCACCATCCATATTTATGGATTTATTAGTATATTTTGTAATGATTACCTTGATAAATTTTCCATAGTCATTATTAGTGATATTATAATAAATTAATAATGAAATGAGGAGTGGGATATTAATAATATGGTCATATAATAATCTATGGGGAAGGATATGTTTTATGATAAAATTATTAAATGTGAGTTCATATTACAACATGTTTTATTCTTCGGACACATCATAACCAATGAAGTAATATTAGAAGGTTCTTCAACGAAATTTTCTATGGAGGAGTTTCCATGACCTTTTACTCTAACTAATATACATAGTTTCCTTGGTCTAGAAAGATACAAATGGTTTTTTCTAAAAAATAACTCATAAAAATCAAATCTATTAATAAAATATACTCGAAAGAGAGTTATGTTAATCTAGAAAAGGGTGTAGGAAGAATGTTTACAAAAAGGGAATAAGAGGTGGGTTAGTGAAAAAATAATAAAATTATCCGTTAATGGGAAATAATTTTTCATTTATTATGATTTATCCTTAAATGGACATGGGTATGTACTAACAAAATTTGATAAATTGATTTTGTATACATCATGATAGGTAAATACTCATGAACAGAACTATCCTACGTATGAACTGGAGTTATATGCAGTCTTGATTACTCTAATGATATAAAGACACTATATTTATGTGTAAAATGTAATATCTACATAGTCCAACAATGTTTTAAGTACATATTCACACATAACGATATGATCACATGTCAGTAAAGATGGTTAGTGCTAATCAAAGACTATAATTTATCTTTTCACTTTTTCCCATAATGTAATATAATGTAGCTGATGCTCTTAGTAAAAAATAACATTAAAAATTATTCATGATAAGCATTGAGAAAGACCCTATTTTCATGGAAATAAAATAGATGGATCTAGAAATAATAACAGTATGGAATAAATCCGTACTTTTTCTGATGATTTCCCAAAAATATATTTTAGAGAGTATTAAGGAGAAACAAATGTAAGATCATGAGAATTAATATAAGGTGATAGAAATAATGGAAGGGAAAATTAATGAATATGATTTCATTCAATTTGGAATTAGAATTTGTGTGTCTAAATCCCCTATGATAAAGGATGAGATAATAGATAATGCAAACAGACCATCTTTCTCCATCCATCCTGAAAGTACTATGATGTACTGTGATCTTCTAGAGAACTTCTGGTGGGACCAAATAAAAAAGAGAACATTTAGTATACCTAAAGGTTTTTGGTGTATCATAAAGTTAAATGAAATTGAAATAAATCTCAGGGTACGATATAACCATTTCGCATACCCACATGTATGTAAGATAAAATAACCATTTATATTGTTACTTGTCTCATGAATACATCCAATGGAAACAATGCGATATTTTCTGCTGTGGAATGAATAAAAAAGACGTCCTACTTCATCAATACTGATAAAGATTTATCTCTTTATCACCATTCCATAAATACGTAATGAAAGTGATGGAGTTATATGGGGTACCATATTCAATCATTTCTAATCATAATCCAGGGACTATTTTAATTTTTTTGAGAATTATTCAACATGATCTAGGAACCAAACTAAATTTATATTGGGCCTATAAACCCCAAACTAGTGGTTAATATGAAAGGAAAATTTAGACTCTCAAATACAAGATATTATCATGATAAATGGCATTTCAAGGTCGATGGAATCAACAACTCCCATTTCTAGGTTTTATTACAACAACAACATCCACTCGAGTACTAAAATATCTCCATATGAAGGACTATTTGGGAAGTGACGAAGAAATACTAATAATAGGAATGAATTTGGTAAACGATGGTTACTGGTGCCTAATTTTTGCAAACAGTGGTAAAAAGGATCAATCAATCTAGTAGCATATAAAATATTCCTTGAGTCACCATAATAACCATACTAACATTCATCAGTGGTACTTAGATTTTTATATAGAATGAATATTTTTTCATTGAATTTCACCACGGAAGAGGGTCACTATGATTGGACGGAAAATAAATCTTATACCAATATAAATTGGATCCCTTGAGATCCTGGAACATATATTATCAATGTCCGATAACTTATAACATCCACAAAAAATGGCTTTATTTCAGGATGTGTTTCATGTATCACTCCAAATAAAGAATGTACACATTCCCTCACAATTAATGAATATAGGTAGGTGATACTATAGAATAACCTATATTATGAGGAGTGGCTAGGGAATATCTTGGACCATACAGAAAATTTTATCTGCAATAAGAACACTGAACGTTTCAAAGTATTAAGGTGGAACCATAAATATAAACAGGAAATATTGTAACTAAATGAAATAATGAGATAGAATTCCCCCATCTATTATCAATAGTGATTATCAGTTGAAATTTCATGGACAAAATTTATTATTGGGGATATAATGTAACAATATTTAATTTTTTACATAATTTTGTTTTCTTTCTAGTTATGTCTTATATTACATGGTATTATAATCAGATAAAAAATATTAAAATGAACAACCAATTTTTTCATTAATAAATAAACATAATTTATTGAACAACTAAATCCATAATAATTCAATAAATTACACTCAGAAAACAGTATAAAATAAGAAAATTATAATTAATATTTTCTGATATTTCCATTCATCTAATATTGACCCCTCCATAAAAATAATATAAAAATTTAATAGAAAATTAACAAACCAAAAAAACATTTTCAAAAAATAAATGATATTCAACCATGAGAGTAAATGTATGGAATAAGGTATGATGAAATGAAAATTTATCTATATGAATTAATATGACTATTCGAATAGTAATTTAACCACTATTCAATATGATTTTTGTTCAAAATTACCATTAAGAACTATGGCCTTGGGTAATAATGTTATCATTAGCTTAATTGTTTAAAAATGGAAATCACAATTGAAAATTGATTCATAAAGGATAGATAGTGTCCACAAAAATAAGATTCATTACATTTGGGGTTGTTTTTTTAAAACATGGGAGTGAGATTGGATTATTGGGTTTCACCCTGGATTAGTCCCATTTATAGCTTCAAAAAGTGAGTGTTGAATGAAATCATCTATGGGGGAAGCTCAACATAGTTGAGATCACCACAAGGTCAATGTCTGTTGAGAAACCCCATGAAATCACCACCACCACACACCTTTCCATTATGGAATATTCTATTGTAATAATGGGTTATATGTCTAGTTCTTAACACCATAAAAATCAAATTTACTTTTTTTTAAATGAAATGGTAAATTTTTAATCCCATTTTCAGTATATTTTTATAAAAATTTCTTAAAAAAATTGGAAATTGATATTTTGATTTTTAGATTCAAATAAAATATTATTTTCATACAATATTGACAAATTAATATTAAAATATATACTATATAAAATATTAATTTTATAAAATTGTAATTTTAAAAGCTCAAATTATTTAAATATAAATGATAATATGTTTTTACAATGTACTATGAAGTTTTTTATGTTTCATAAATTTGACCGGTTTAAAAAAAATTTATTTCTAAATTAATAAAAAAAATTATTTAAAAGTTATAATTTTATTAATTTGAAAATTATTTAGATAAAATAAAATTTATATTTGAAATCATCCAGCCAAAATTATGTTAGGGTGAATTTTTGGAAAATTTCTGAAATACTATATATTTCATTGAATTGTAAAATTATAGATCTATGTTTTTAGCTTTTTTTCACTTCATATATATCTAATAATAATGAAATAATTAATTAAAAATAATCCAAGAAAAAAAAATTTAAGATAGGTAATATTATTTATTATATGGATTTAAATCAATATCCAAACACAAAAATGAATTTCCAAATTTTGGCGTAGTTATTATAATTTTATAAAATAAATTATGTTGAAAAATCACATTTTCATTTCCAAATAAAAAATTAAATATGTATTTCAGTTCTAATAGATTAAAATACTATAAAATATGATTCCAGTGTCTAAAACCAAAAGCAATATCCCTGTTAAATCTGATTTTTTTCATTTTCAACAACAAATATTTCCAAGACCGTTATTTGGGAAATTATTAAACAATTACTACTCTATTAATATAAATTCTAACCCATCCCACATTCCTCTCTAATCCAAATAAATAATCCACGATTTTATGGTCATTTTACCTCCCAAATAATTCCTTTATGGTGTCTTTAATCGCTCAAGGGTCCATCCTCATGTTTTAAGAACAACTCTTCAATGTATAGGAATTCTCCACTTCTTGTTTTCCATTCAAGTACCTATTTTTGAAATGTTTTCTAAATGTTAGATTAAAATATTTTATTTATATTTATTATTCCGTTACTTCTAAATTGTTTTTTTTATCGATGAGATACCAGTGTTCCTTCCCATTATTCCATTTAATTAATCCACATTGTATACTGTCATTATTCATAATACATTTCATGAATTTCTCTTATTCAAATTGAAAATTGTTATATTGTGGATACCCAAATAATTTCGTTATCTATGTATATTAAATTATATGTAAAAAAAGTATTAAAATTGGTATTTACATGTAAATTACCTACACTCTCTTTATATGGGTTAAAATCTATATAATGTTCATTTCATTAAGAACTTATATACCTAATGATTTTATATGAAACTCATTTCTTATTCTCCATAGTTTATTTATGAAATTATTAATTATGATCACTATGAATAAAATTTTTTAATACATTTGATGGGTTCACCCTGATGGAACTCCATTGAAATGGTAAAATAATTAATCTCAACATGTGACATTTTTAATGTCACCTTGGTGAATAAATTTTTTACTTATGATATAAAATACCTTAGTGATAAACTATGGTGATTTTCTTATGAATTTGTCATTTTTATGATGTATCCACACTTATATGTTATTATTTATGATCTTTCTATAATGATATGTCTCATGTTCTTATGACCATTCTTTATTGATATTCCATTTTTTCACATGTTAAATTTCTCCTTTTCACACTCCCTTACAGGACTTTATGATCACTCCTTTCTTCTTATTTATGTCCCCATGATATTAGATGTATTAAAAGTTGCATATGATGATACTATTATGAATCTATTCAAGTGTATTAGAATATTGTTTATGTTATTCATGTATTACATTTCTAATTTCCCTGATACTAAACCTTAAATTTTCATTTGTGTTATTTAGTGTTGTACTATGTAATGAGAGTTTTAGGTATTAAAAATGAGTCATTCCATTAAAAAATCAACATACATTAACACTCACAGTTTAATATTGAATCCTGGTTTTAATTAATGAAATATCAATATAAATAGTATATTAAGTCATGATACCTTATCAGACCTATCATTAATTATCTTATTCATGAGGATCCAATATAGTGTAAATATTCTATCAAACAGATACATTAAGGATGAAACATTAAAATTATTTAATCTTTTACTAAACAGGTTCCTTGGTCCAAATTATTGTATAAGATTATATTTTTTTGGGTTCCCATTCAACCCTTAAAAATTATTTTCTTGAAAATATATAAAAATTTAATTTTAATGGAATTTATTTTAAAATTTATTAAATGTTAATAAATAAATAACCAAGATTAAAAGTAATGAATAATAACACTAATGAATGTAATATACTTATCTATTTTTTTTTAACAATAATAATTTCATTATATATGTAGTTTAAATTTGAGTAAATGGAGTTAAAATTAATCTCAATGGATTCCATATATATTCTCTTGGTATGGGTTGGAATTTTTTTCTCTTACCCATTATTTTAAAATTAATTATGTTTTACATATGTATAATTTTGATATATTTTATTTATATTTTTGGAATATTATACTATTCATTATCAATTTTTTTGAAATTGATATGTTTTTCGAAAACAAAATTTAATTATCTCTTTAATATAAATTTCACATTCTACGTCTTCCTTATGAAGAATTGTATGAAAATTTTACATCCCCTGTTATTTTTTTTTTTATAATATTTTTGAAATTAAATTTTATTTAATTTATGTATCAAAAAATTATTCTCAATTAAAACCTAATAATTTTCAAAATGAGATTCTCACACAATCCTAATCTTTGGATTAATTATCATTATTAAATCACTTATTAAATAGTTTTTCTTTTTTTATTTCCAATTATAATTTTCTTTTTCTTATTAACATTTTTTAAAGCATTAAATATTCCATAATTTCTATATAAATTATTTATGATCAATTCAATATATATTATGATTTTAATAGGTTTCTCTCCAAACACTTCTCCTTGGGATTATCTCCCTTTGACGAAACCACTATATAAAAGATTACGTGTATTTTATGAACCACTTATTATCATCATTATTATTAGATATTTTTGTGTATTTAAATTTCCATTAAATATAATATCAATGATTTATACCTAATCCTAACATTATAATTTTTGTAATGGGAATCTAAAATTCTACATTCCCTTTCATGGTTATATCCACCTTTTCCATCACTTTCATGATTATAATTAATAAATATATTCATTGTTTATCTAATTGTACATTCAATTTTCTTATTCTAGAAATATTTTATGTTTACTTTATTTGTTCATCTTTAGACATCATTTTAAGGAATTTCTTTTGTTTTCGAGGTGATTTATTATTACATTGACCATTTTTCAAATTATGCATTGTTTAGTGCTAATTTTATTGATCATTGAATATTTTGATTATAATGGGTACATGTCATGGACCATTGATTAATGTTTGATTCTTTAATTTAATAATATTTTTTAAAAAATATTATAATTTTTTGGATAAAATATTTATTTAAATATTATTTCCATGAATTTTGATGGTTTTGGTATTTTAAAAATTAAATGATAATGTTCCAGGATATTTATTATAAAATTATTTTTATAGATCAAATTATTTCTCTTCTTAAGATATATTTCCATAAAAAATTATGGAAAAATTAATTTCCATAATATATTTTCATGTTGTTGTATTACATGATCACATTGTAAATTTTTGGTTCTCATAAAGTGAACATAAGACTTCACATCCATCATATTACTAACATGCAGTGAATGTAAAACATTGTAGTATCCTTTGTAGGGCTTTACTATTTTGTAAAATTTCTAATGATGATGTCTGCTAAAGTAATAAACCCCAAGGAATTAGTTTTAATGTTATGTTGAGATCAATGAATAAGAGTCCTATTGAAACATGAGCTTCATCGAGGATATTTTACTGAGGCTGAAGTGAAAGAATTTGAATAAAAGAGACTGTGTCGAGATTTAGAGTGTTGTTTTTCAATGAAGAGCTCCATCAGGAATGGTGGTCGCAGGAATTTCAAATCAAAGTGTATCCAGCACACTAAAAAAGGGTTCTTGAGTATTTAAATAGGTATTTTAACATAATATAGAGATTTATTACCTTTCTCATGTCTTATAATTTTAGTTTGTCTATGATAAAGATAAAATTGGTATTGACTAATTTTTATTTCATTTTTATTTGTTGAAGATGAATAAGAAGTTTCAAAAAAATGATGTTAATGAGATATTATTAACCTGAGATTAGTCTCAATGTGATTTTTGACCATGTATGGTGATGAAACTAAATAATAATAATTGATGAAAGGTGACTAAGTTGACTTCTTTTCATGGAGGCCATTGATGTTGATTTTTGAAGGATGTATTTTTATTAAATTTATCAATTATATATGATGGTGATGAATTCAATGTGATGAAATATTATAGATGCATTTATGAATAGGGTTTTTGAAAAAAAAATGGATAGACGTAAAACCCCTTGAATCTTTTATGTGTAGAACTAGTTTTGTTTTACTGGAGCTATACTGGTGCTTGAAAATTGAGTGTAATACGATGTTAGAATATAGGGTCAGTCTTGTGAATGGTGTTGAGACATCCTTTATGGTTAGATAAAAAGAAACCATTTTGACTTAAATTCATGACTGAATGAATTAAAAGCTTGTGTGTGAGGATGAGTGTGTTTTGTGAGTTGAATATGTGGATTATCAATCGAGCTAGCGAAATTCCAACTCAATGTTGAGATAAAACTGGTGAGAAAAATTTATTTTTGGAGGTAATGAATTTGGAAAAATTAATTTTGGATCATTCTAAAATATTTTAAACCAAAGTGTAGTTAAATAACTAAATTATCATTATCAATTAAATATTATTAAACTAAAATATGTACCTAAATTAATATACAATTGTAACAATAAAATTCTACTTAAAATTTTCAAATTAATGGTTTTATTAATATTGATTAATAATATTTTATAATATTACATCTATGAGGTAATAATAATACCACTTGAAATTGAATTAAATTAAGAGACATTTTGTGATACTAATTATTTAGAGTCAGATCCTATGCACAAGGGGCTGCCTATATTCAATTAAAGGGGAAAAGAATAAATCACAGGAATAGAAGTAAGAGAAGTTGATGATAAACTATAAATCAATCCATATATATGAATCTATATGTTATATTTTCTTTTAATATTTTTCATTATTTATACTTGAATAAATTTTTGGATCATTTTTAGGGGATATCCATTAAATCAATGAATTCATATCCCTCTAAGACTTTCTCTCTCCCATTGAATCTCTTTATCTCATAATTCTTTAGCTTTTTATCAATAAATAAAATGGGGTTTTCACTCACTTATTGTTCCTCAACCTCCATACAATAAGGGATAATTTTCTATTCTACTTCCAGTAATTGATTCTCAAATACTCTATGATATTGAAGTTATTAATTAAGATTACATCCTAATTCGCTCTCAGAAGACTTTACAGGTGAATCGGGGGATACTATGTAACTCCAGTGTACACAATCTTTTTGATACTCATTTAACCATATTCATTTTATTATTATTCATTTTACTAATATTATAGTGTGTTTTAAAGTGTGTTTGTTTGAATTGAATAATCTTATTTAGATCTCTATTTCATAGAATGAATTTTGTGAAATGCAAATTAGGTATTGAGTTTGTTTTTAAAATTAGGAGGGTTTTCATATATTATAATAAATTATATACATGTTTGTTTATTATTTTGGAGATAGAGGTGTATTATTTTAGTCATCATTAAAGTATTGAGTGAGGTTGAGTATTATCAATAAATAATTTATAATATTATTTATAGGATATATAAGGTAGATCAATCTGTAGTTAATATTGTATTTTGACGATGTTTATTTCCCTTTCATTATTTTTCTTCTTTGTTATTATTTTCCCCTATTTTTTTCTTTTAAATTTTTTCATCACCATTTATAAGATACTTTTACGTCTATAAAATTACGCAAAAATTACAAAATATTTTTGTAGATTAACCTGGAATAATACACTCCCTCCATGAGATAGACCCCTAGATTAGCCTGTATATTATATGTGGGGAAAAGCTAAATTTATCTTAGATAGTACAAATAACGAGGTTGTCAGAAGTTAGTGTTAATTATGGGGAGGATGGATTGTTATAGTAATTTTTTAGAATTATTTTTACTAATTGTTCAGTAGTGAGGGTTTTTTATGCATATGATTTAGTTCCACTGTCAAAATACTCACAAGTTGAAGTGATCTTTGGTATTGTTGGAAATTTTCCAGAAGTTTTATGAGTATAATGGGATAATGTTACCACTGAATAATTTTTTACCGTATCCGTGATACTGATGAACGTGATCACAAAATTATCCAATTATATACCTCCATATAAATAATGTTGGTCATATAATCAACATGTTTTTGGATATGACATTACAAAGGGGAGGGTTGAAGATAAAAATATTCCCATAATTCAATATAAATTCCCCACTAATGAAAATCATAAAACACAATTTCAAATTAAAAAGTATCATTTTGGTGGGTATAAATATAAGAAAACCTACTGATATATAGCATGAATGATCTATTTTAGAATTCAATTAATTTCTACTCTATTGCAATGATTTTTTCTATAGTGATTTTTTATTTATTTTTTCATGTCATTATAATTAATAACATCTCTAGATTCTCTCTCATATCTTACAGTTTTCAACAAAACTAATATTTTTACATTGATAAGTGTATTTAATAGATATAAAACATCCCACATGCCCAAAAATTAATCTCAGAGTCACTAAATTATCTTAATAACCAAACGAATGATGAAATTTGGGGAAGTATTTGTTCAAAGGAATATATTACTCCTTTAATTAATTATAATTATTATGATCTGAGGATTCAATTTGTATATAAATATGTAGGTATTCAAAAGTCAGGTGAAATTTTTGAATTTTTGGATAGTCAAGAGAAATTGATAATCCACCAGTTGAGACACCCTTACAACTGTGTGATTTTTTTTGAAAGTACATTTTTACATGAAATTGAATAATTATGGGTGATTATGGAGAAATTAACTAGTATAAAAGAATGTGTTGAAAGAACTGTTTATTTGAATTAATATTTTTTAATTCTGAGTGATCTAGAAGACTAATCACATCCTAGATTTGAATTTCAAAATCATTTTCACAACATACCTCAAAGAATGAAGAGTGTATGTTCCCATACAAATTGTTATCCACTATAATACTCTATAATATATATAATTTTAATGATGATGAATTTTTCTAATATCATGAAGGGGTATTCTACAAGATTTATGTTTATAAAAAAAATATAATGAAGATTATTTTTTGTTTTTATTAAATAATACACACACCCAATCATATTGGAGTTGAAAAAAATGATAGCAGAACTAAATAAATTCTAAATATGACACCCTATGGGGGTTATCCCAGTATTATCCTATTTTACATTCTATTTTCTGTTTTTATGGGATTTTTATTATTTTAATAAATTGTTTCCTTACCTATATGAAAACAAAAATCTAGTGTGTCCACAACCTAAATGAAATTCGTCACCTAATTATTACTCAACCATGTAATGTATTGTTGTCTCTACTCGCCCAACATTTTTAGAAACTTAAATTCATTTTACAAGATGAAAAAAAGTATCCGGGAATGGTACATTTAATATTAGAAAGTTTCTCCTTTTTAGTATTTTATAGGACTTCTGGTATGTCGAAAAATAGTTGAATACATGCATATTCTATTTTTTTGTAATATTACAGTTATTCCAAACATAAATCATGTGTGTTAACCTAAAAAATAATATTTTTCATGGGGATTTAATTTTATTTTTAATATATGGGTCTTATTATTTATTAAATTATTATGGTTGAATAATATGAAATTAAAGGTTTTCATGTTTCCCGGTCAGAAATGTTTTTTGATACATTGAGAATATTTTTTATATCTATAAAAAAAATACTTCTTTTTGAGTAATAATAAAGATAATTTTGATTTTTACATTCCGAAGTAAGATTATGTACACTTATATTTTTTTATTTTGATGTGATTATGATTAGATCAAACAATATTTTAGAGGTAGAAATTTGTTTACCTTCACGAAAAAAATGATCTACACTCTGGAACATATTTGAACCCACTTCACTTAAACATTATCTTTGGTTAAATTGTTTCTTAAAATCTAAATTTTGTAATATAAAATTGATATATAAATATTTAATGTTCTATAATTTTATTACTACATGGTCTATATGAAAAAAAAATTGGGAATATTACTGAATATGTTTTTTAATAAAGCTTCCACTCTAAAGGGATTTTTTTGAAAACAATATTCAAGTGTTATTTTCTATATTAAATTCTAGAAGAACACTTACTGTAGTTTTCCTAAATTATAATAATTTAAATTTGATATGTATGTATTATTTCATGATGAAATTACATTAGAAATATTATTTTATACCACAACCATTTTTACTTTCTCTATGTGCAAAAATAGTGTAATTTCTTATTTATCTTCATGTTCTGAATTTTTATTTTTATTTGTGTGTGATGAAAAAAATTTAGCATTCTTAAAATCCCTTTGACATGGTTTTGAATTTGTTAATAGGAAATTAATGTTGAACCATAGGATTTCTAAATTGTTTCCTCCACTATAAGATTAAAAATTTTAAATAATGTAAATTTTTATATGTGGAGATTGTTATTTAAATGTTCTAAGTTGTACATCAATGGTGAAAACATAATAATTCAAAATTGGCTACTAAAATCGAGTGTTATTGGATTCTCTTTCCAATTTTACTTTTTGATAGTTTGGTTAATGTTTGGGGTATATTTTACAACATTGAGGAGGATAATCTCTATTATTACATTAATTTAATTGATTAGATAATTTTAATGTTACCTTAAAACTACTTGTGTTGGTAAAATATTTGGGATATTTTTTATAATTCCCATTATCTTTGAGCATTTCATTTGAATTAAAATCATATTACAGTGTATCCAAATTATCTATTAAATGAAAATACTAATCCAAGTGGAAATTTTTATTATTTCCCCTACTAATTGTGGATATGTTAATTATTCATTCATTTACTAAATATTCCCACCCATCTATACAATTATTTCTATTTCTTATCTATTAAAAATATGTGTTTTCTACCATAAGGAATCCGAAATTTTGAATTTTTTCGTTAGATACAAATATAATTTTTTTTATTTATCATCAAAATTTTCTATTTCAATAATCCTTTTAAAATAGGAATCTAAATATGCATGGAAATCCTTAAATTTGAAAATTTAAATCACATTTTTAAATTGATAGAGTCTACAGGGGAAAATACATTTAAAAATAAATTTATTTTGGTATTTTTTACTTTTGATTTTATTTTATTCCACAAAATTAGTATAATGGATTTCATTAGGATATAAAATATTTTACGTGTGAGAGAATTTGATGATTCCTTTATATGATTCATTTTTTCCACAAAATTTGTAAGAAATTATTGCATTTAGGATGTAAAAAATATGATCAAAATGATCATTTTTTAAATTCTACATCAATTTTTATTAAGTTGATCGATAATTGAATATTTAAATTAAAATGTGAGTATTCGGTTATTAATTGATTAATGTTAAATTCTTTAATTTCATTATCTTTTTTAATAAATGTTATAGTTTTATATAAAATATTCATTTAATTATTACTTATATGTATTTGGATGGTTTCCAAAATATGGAATTTTAGAGTTAAAATTCCCTGATTTTTATAATGAAATTTTTTTTATGCAACAAATTTTTCTGGTAAGATGGACTTCCATAAAACATTTGACAATGTGAATTTCTATAAGTCTCTTTAAAATTATCATATCACTTGATCACTGGCCATTTTTTTAGGAAGAGAGTGTATAATATTTTATCTATCTTAATATATCCATCCAAGGAATGTTAAAATTTGGGTCTCTACTGTAAGCCTTCCATCCACTATGAATTTTGTGAGAATTAAGATTGAAAAATTAACATGTACTATATATTTCTTGTGAAGCTTGAGTTTTTGTCAAAGATGTATATTATTATTAAATACCATGATTCCTCATAAATTTTTGACTGAGATGAAGTGGAATAATTTGTGTAAAAGATATGATGATATGGTTTTGGGTGATAATTTTCATTGAGGAGCCCACCTGTGAATGGTGAACTATGGAGGGTCGAATAAAAGATTAACCAAAGATCAGACCATGGGTACATGAGTATTTATATTGGTATTTTTATGTATTAAAGATGTGAAAACCCTTATGTTGAGCTCATGATTTAAGTTAATCTTTACCAAAGATGAATATTTTTATCCATTGATTTCTGTTTTAGCTCATTTTTATGATGATGAATAGGTGGTTCCAATAATATTGAAGTAGATAATGTCGATATATGATGAATCTATGTCATGTCTCAATACATTTTTTGAACTATAAAAATTGATGATCCCAAGTGAGATTCATTAATTGAAGGTGACCAAGATGATTTTGGATGAAATTGACCATAAAAATTTATGTCTGTATATGATGGACATATTTTTACTCACTATGATGTATTTTAAATGCAATAAACAATTGTGGATTATGATATGGAAAACAAAGTTCCTAAACATTGTATCGATTTTGATAATGAGTTGGTTCACACAAACTTCTTCCGGTAATCCCAATAGTAATATTTAATGAAGTGAATCAGTTTTTTCCGTTTCAAGTTGTGTTAGGGCTCAATGAATCTAGTGTTGTGAAATATTTTAATGTGGGTTTGAGATTGAGTATACTATTGGTATTTCTAATAAGGTCTACAACTACACATATTCTCGTCAACAGTACACAAAATGATTTTTAAAATCATAAAAAAAGAAATGATAATCATAGTGCTCAAAAACTAGGGTCCCCTTTATTAGCACAACAAATCACGGATAAAGGTCCTCATTTTTTAGTGTTATTTTATCTTGGATAAAGTATGGCCTTTATAAGTACTATTTTGAGTAGTGATAAAGGACAAGTTAGTTATAATGTGTTGTTAAAATAATAGCACCCCAAGCAAATAATGCTATATACATTTAATTGACCTCATTAATAAAAAAAATTCAACCCATTGTAAATAAGAAAATAGATTATATAAACATTTCTAAAAAAATTATATAATTATATTGACAATTATCAAACAAACAATTCAATACAGTAATGTTTCATCTTTTGATGCCATCCCCTCTAAAAATGTCAACCCATGGAATCGGTTGCGGATGAAATAATCTTAAATCAAGCTAAAGATAACAACTATATAAGAAAAAAATTATGTTAGTAATAAAATAATAAAATAAATTATACATTAATTTTAAATAATACATTATCAAAATTTTAATATTTAATAAAAAAATCCACATTGAGAGTTATACTTGTCACACCGTGATTCATGTGGAGGTATGGCTGATTCATAAATGTCACAATTGAGTTACAGATCATTTCCCTAAAATATAAAAATATTCCAAATGTGTTTACATGATTATTGAGTATGTCATATTTTACTAAAATCAATTTTAAATTTAAATAATGCCAGATTTGTATTTAGATCAATCCCACAATATGTTAGATTGAGGTGTGGTTGATTCTTACCAACCATAAATTTATAATGGATCATTGTCCTAAAATGTCAATTTCTAACAGATAACAAAAACTATTAGTCATACCTGGTAAAATGCGCATCATACAGATGTGTGGTTGATTCTTTCACATCACATATGACTTTTGGATCATTTTCCAAAAACATCAACAAAATATGAATGCGTTTTCTCATTTTTCAGAATGTCATTTGTTCTTATTACTCATGTTAATGTCAAATTTTATAGAAAAATAAAAATTTCAAGTTATACCAGTTACACCATGCATTATATTGAGTTGGAATTTATTTCAACACATCACAAATGAATCATGGATCATTTTCCTAAATTATCAAAATAATATAAATATATTTTATTGGTTTCAGCCTGTCACTTGTTCTTTATTACTAAAATTAATGTCAATTTAAAATAAAAAGAGACACTTTGAGTTATACCATTCGCACCACGATATTGAGACTCAATTGATTCCTACACTTAAAAAATGAGGTATATATCATTTTCCTAATGTATAAAAACAATATTTATGTATTTCGTTGTTTTTCAGTATGTCTTTTTTTTCACTAAAATGACATTTCAAACTATAAACCCTCTTTTTGAGTCATACTGGTCGCATCGTCTATCAGATTAACATGTGTCTCCATAATACACATAACAAGTGACTTCTAAATTATTTTCCAAAATTAGAAATTCAATCGGAGTGTGCTTTCTTAGTTTTCAATGAGTGACATGTTTTGAGATAAAATGTAAAATTTCAACTGATAATGGGTACTTTTAGTCATATCGGTCATAGTGTGCATCAGATTTAGGTGTGGTTGATTCCTACACATCAAAAATGATTCATTGGACATTTTACTAAATTATATAAAACAATATGAATATGTTTTCTCTATTTTCAGTATGTCACTTATTCTTTTTACTAAAATTAATATCAATTATAAATAAAAAGACACATTTTGAGCTATATCGGTCACACTATGCATCATATTGAGGTGGGGTTGATTCCTACATCTCAAAAATGATTCATGGATACGATTCCAAAATTATAAAAATAATCTGAATGTTTTTTCTCAGTTTTTAGTATGTCATTTTTAATTTTTAATAAAATTAATATGAAATTTATATAAAAAGATACACTTTATGTAATATGGGCCACACCATTAATAATTCTAAGTATAGGATGATTAATTAACATCAAAGTGGATTATAGATTGTCTTCCAAATGTATAAAACCAATCTGAATCTATTTGATCGTTTATAAGTATGTCATCTTTTTTCTAAAATGTCATTTCAAAATGGGAACACATATTTTTAGTCATACCAGTAACATCATGTATCAGTTTGATGTGATATTATTTTATAAACATTATAAAGGACTTATGAATTGCATTACTATATTATGAACACAATCAGAGTGTGTTTTCTTGGTTTTTAGTGACTGGAACTTTTTGAGCTTAAATGTCAATTTTAAATTGATAAGAGACACTTTTAGTCATATCAGTAACATTGTGTATCATATTGGGATTTTGTTTATTCCTACACATCACAAAAGACTTATTATACTTTTTCCTAAAGTATCAAAAGAATCTAAATGTGTTTTATTTATTTTAATTATGTCACTTTATCTTTTTTACTCAAATTAATGTCAATTTTATATAAAAATACACATTTTCAGTTATACCAGACACACCATGTGTTTTATTGAGATGGATTCGATTCCTACATGTCTAAAAAAATCATGGATAATTTTTATAAATTATCAAAACAATCTGAATGCATTTTCATGGTTTTCAGTATGTCACATGATATTTTTAGAAAAAAAAAATTAATGTCAATTTTATATAAAAATTGACACATTGAGTTATACTGGCCACACCATGCATAAAATTTAAGTGGTTTTTATTCCTACATAACGTAAATGATTCAATTATTATTTCCCTAAATTATCAAAATAGCTGAATGTGTTTTCTCATTTTTGAGTAGGTCAGTTTCTCTCATACCCTCTATATGGACCCAAATATTTCACACATAGATATCACATCATAGTATATTAATATTCCTTACATTACATAATTATCCATGCTAGAATATTTTAGTTATAGTACTTTTGGAAACATGGAAACATAAAGAACTAGTTTATAAGAGTCTTTTGTTATGTTGTTCTTTATTACAAAACTTATTCAACATATCACCTATAAAACCATTCTCCGTAACATAAGGACATGAAACATAATAAAGGGTTATCATAGATGACAAATAAGTATAATCAAGGGAGATATCAAAGATCATATAAGGATAACATGAGCATAATATTATTGGAAGGAGATATTAACATTTGAAATTATCACCCTGCAAATCATAGATTATAATCATGAGTCCTGAACTAAAGCATGTTAGTTTAAAAGTCATGAATCACAAAGGATGAAATAATATTATAAATATAAAATATAAACTTCTAGGCATACCCAGAATACTATTTATCAAATTGAGGTGTGGCTGATTGATATGTGGATATATACAACACTGTTCAAGAAATTGTTCATGATAGATCTTTTAAGAAGTATTACTTTACATTCATCTATAGATAAATCCCATGTTAGATGTATCCATACGATTCACTTCACATTTCAGGAAACAAGGGTTTTCCTCTACCACCCAATAGAAACATGTTCTCCCTTTTTTAGCTTATTACTGATTATTAAAAAGTAATTATAGATTCAAAAAATATCTATGAAAAACTGAATATGTATTAAATAAAAATTACAAGGTAGTTATTTTATAAGTATTAGATAAAATGGTGAAAAAATTAATTAATCAAATAAGTATTATGAATTCACCATTATAAATTTTAGAACCATTTATGTATTTTTATTATCCAAAATGGAGCCTCAAATTCCAATCTCTCATAAACATGATAAGTATCAAAAAAACCACCCAAACTCGAATAAAGAAGTCCAAATTTATAAGAAAACAATTCTTATTTTATTAATACTAAAAATAAGTAAATTAAACATAAACATGAAACAATATACTAATTCTTTGGAAGTCACTTCTTCATTCGATTTGTGTGCATTGTTCCATTAGGTATATTGACCATTAATTTATTCAAAAATTTATATCTTTTTGTGAATACTAATCTTTTCCACTGTCATAATTTTAGTAAAAAAATATAAACACACAAAGGATTAGTAAATATTTTAAATGGAATAGTAATTATCTTCAAAAATACCAATTTGAGGATGCTGTTTTGTCCTTGGAATATAATATCTCTTATAAATTAACAAACCCAATAACCATAGTATTTTCCTTTTTTTTGTTTCGTACACTACATAATCATTGTGAAAAATAAGTAATTTGTTTAGATATGTGTTTGGATAGTGAATTTGTTTTATATATACCCTCATACATTTCCAGTTGTAGTAATTATAATGTCTCTCATCCTTAGCCACTTGCCTCATTCCATGTTATATATGATACTGCTAAATTGACCTATCCTAACATAATTCTCAATAAAAGATAATATAAATCATATAATGTATTCTTTAGTTCTAAAATGTTGGATGTATTATATAATAAATTGAAAAAAATTGTCATTTTTTGGTTATTTTGTTGGGTACACATGTATTGATTCCCACAAATAAATCATTGGAGTATCCTTGACCATAATGAGCATCCAATTCTGCCTAAAAACAAAAAATAATAATTACTAAAATAAATGAAAATATATTTCATATTATTAAACTCTATAGTTTTACCCCTAGAAAATTGGAATTAAGAAGTTTCAATCATCGATATGTTTTCATTCAATGTTCCTTATCATTTCCTCAAGATGATCTTCACCGTCATTTATATCTATAATCACGTCCTCGATATGGTCTTCTTCATTGTCCAAACATGTAATCAAATCAGATGATCCATAAAATACGGTTTTATCCCAGCCAGTAGCTGTATTAAATTTTTTCCCCATGTCTATACCATCATTCATAAATTTGATATATTCAATGGCAGGGCATGTGTTATTCCAACTCCTCCATACTAATTAGTCTTGAATAAAAATAGTATAATCCTGAAAAAAGGATTCAAGAATGATCATATGCATGATCTTTTGCAAACATGATGAACTTATTCACTCCATCTTCATACACATTTTTCAGCCTATTGGAATCCATCCATTCTGTATACATATTCGTCCAATTTGATTTAGTAATATTAATATTTAACAAAATAAATACACAAAAGAAGTTAAACTAGGAGCATCACAGAACTATATAACCCTCTTAGAATATCCCAAGGAATCCGAACAATCCAAAACCAATTTAAAACATTAAAAAACATTTTACAAAATTTTTAGCACTTTCAAATCGCCCAAACTCTTGGTTTGAAATCAAATTAACACAAGACTAATTTTTAAAACATCATGTCTATGATTAATACTGATTTTAAAAGTAAAATCATTCATTAAAAATATCTATTTATCCATTTTATGAAGTATCATAAATTGAAAAATATATTTACAAGGTTGCGTTTTTTATTATAAAGGTTGTTAAAAAACCTTTTCCTTCAATGAACACAATGTTTTAATCACATAACATTAAAAATTAAATTTGTTTGAAAGAAAACATAGGGAAATAATGTTCTTGGAAATAGCTTTGAGAGAGATTAAAATAAATTCTTTAAAATATATATATAACCTTGGATGGTAAAAAATACACATACATTGAGTCCCATTGAATAACTGAATCATTTTTTTGGATCACATATAAAATGGAACACTTGGAACACTTTCCCATTATTGAAATGCAAAATATGGGTATATAGGTTATGTGAGAAGGAATATGGGAATAGTTTAGATACAAACAAATTTCTAGATACATGGAAAATGTTATGGGAAGTGCTCATTTATAGCCAAACATAATGGAATTTTTATAATTAAATGTTAATTATATAATTAATAAATTAATATTTGATAATTAAATAGACATGTAGATATAAAATTTCAGGTTTCACTCATCTTCAAATGTCATGTGATTTGGTAAAATGTCATTTAATTTGACTTCAATAAAATATATCTTCACATCGTTATTCTTTTCTCACACTACACTGCACTAATTCATATAAATGTTATCTTGAAATTTGTAAATATCAACCTACTAGCATTTATTGATAGACTTAACCACCCCATATCATTTTCATGTATAGTCCTTGTAGATATAGTTGTATAAATAAAACAATCCAAAAGCCTTCTATACCAACCAGAGGTCCAGCTCTATTTACAAACTATAAATTATCATTTCCCAAGCTAAATCAAGTCATTAGAATGATTATAGATTAAAATGATCTAACCATGATTGGTACCTCCTTTTCATCCAAATTTTTCGGATTTCAATACTATAACCCATACATAGAGGCACTAGGAATCCAAGACGACCCCTCTATGCATTACTCAAGACTATAGTGTATCACACCCTTGTTCCCAACCACCTAATCAATGTAACTAGAAATGAGAATCCATTGAACTAGAATATTTTAATATCCCACATGATATCTTGTGAAAATAATGCCTTGAAGAGTATAACCATACATAAAATCTACACATTCCAAATACATACATCTAAATATTAAACTACTATGAATCGTTTAACAAAATCACTCTATTGTTTCGTTCTACATTTTAAAGTGGATTCAAGATACACATGAAGTGCCACACCAATAACCTTCCAGATCATGAGCCTATAGCTTTATCATGGTGTAGTCACTATCAAATATTTCCCTCTAATTGTATAATAAAATGAATGAACCCAATTTTATATTCATTGTTCTAAATTAGTTTTTCATTGTCGGTCTAGAAACATTAAATCCTAATCTATTGGGTCATGCCCAAACCCTATCTAATTTTATCATTCATTCCCTATCTAACCACTTCAATATTGCTTTGTATCATGTACCTCATCACAGATACCAACACTATATCTTGTCAATATTTATTCAGGAATGGAGAACAAATTCATGCCAACTTATGTTATGGATTAAGAACATACCTACAAATGTAGTTTCATTTAATGTGATTTAGAATATAGTAATTTTTAATCCTCATTAAGAACCATAAATTATGCAAAACTAGCCATATAACATGACCACAAAAATAATAAAGGATAACAAGGGATCAATTATTCTGTAACCGTATATCTATAAACCACCTTCCCTCATTGGGATAAACTAGCCTTATATATATACATATATAATAAATACATCGAAAATCCCTTTTGAATACTTTTTAAACCAAAATTAAATTATAATGGAACTCACCCAAAAAATATCTGATTAATAACATAATTAATAAAATAATGTCTTAATCTCAAAATAAACAACTCTGTATGGATTTTTAATGGGGAGTCTTTGGGATGAAGAAAATTTTAAAAATAAAGAAAAATACAAAGGATGTTACCTTTTCAAGGAGTAACCACAATGATGGATAAAGAGGTGGTGAGGCAGAGAGAGAAGGTGGTGAGGTTGGAAGACAATGTGGCGAGGCAAGGATTGACGATGGAGAGGTAGTGAGGGATGACGACGAAGGTGGGATCATGGTAGAAAATGGGTTCATGGTAGAGGAAGTGTTCGTGGAGGAGGTGGGGTTTGAAGGTGTAGTTGGGGTTCGTAATCAAGGCGGGGTTCACAACAGTGCATGAGGGGTTTGTGGCGGTGGCGGCAGAGGAGGGCTCGACGACGGTAGAGGGGTTGACAATGACAGAGTTCAACTTCCCCGATAGCTTTATGAGTGAGAGAGAAGAATCATATGGTTATAGTTCTTTTATAAAAATGTGCAATTATTTTATTAGTGCTACTTAAAAAGTGCTGATAAAAGAATGTATTATAATCGCTAAATTGGAAATCACTAAAAAAACAACCTTTATTTGCACTTTTTTAACGTTGATAAAGGCATCTATTAATTAGTGATAAAAAAGAACATATAAGGATATAATGTTAATAAAATATTTTTATTATTATATATATTTTTCAAATTATATAAAAAATAAATATATATTTAATATAAATTTTTATAACTGCAATTATTATACTTATAATTTTATAAATATGTATAATCTATATATTTATTATTATTTATAATTATTTAAATATGGATATATATATATATCTGTAATTATATATATATATATTTGTATTTATTTTAAAATATTTTTATATATTTATAAATATATTTCTATAATTTTATATATTTATAAAATTATAATTATAATAAATATGTTTATAATAATTTTATAATTTTTTAAAGATATATATAAATATATATTTATTTATAAATATAATTTAAAAAATTATTTACTTATGATAATAAAATTATAAGAAACAAATATATATAGTTGTAATTATAAATATATATATATTTATTAAAATAAAAATAAAATTAAAAAATATATTTATTATATTTATAATTTTATTAATATATTTAATTAAAATATATATAATTATACAATAATTTAAATATATCTATATTTAATTATTTTTTCAATTATATATATTTATATTTATTTATAAATATTTGATTATATTTATAAATAAATTTTTTATAATTATATATATTTGTAACACTATAAGTATAATTAATATATTTTTTATAATTTTATAATTGTTTAAGTAAATGTATTTTTAATTATATTTATAAATATAAATAAATATTTATTTATTTGTAATTAAAAAATTAAAATAAATATTTATTTATTTATTTATAGTAATAATTATAAATATACATATATATTATTTTATATAGATAATTATAATATTTTAGAAAATATATTTATTATATTTGTAATTTTATAAATTTATTAATTATATTTATAAAATTGGTAATATATATAATTAGTATATTTATTATAAATTTATAATTATTTAAATATATTTATAATTATTTATAATTATAATTATAGATATTTTTATTTACAAATAAATATTTTTATATATTTATAAATATATTTAGTTAATTATATATATTTAAAACATTATAGGTATTATAAATATATTAATTATATTTTTGTATTTACTTAAATATATATAATTATAAGTATAAATTAATATATTTATAAAAATTTGTATATATTTATAAATATATATATATATTTATATATATATATAATTATAAATCATATATCTATTATAATTTAATTTTTTTTGAATATATATATATATCTATGTGTGTGTGTTTGTATTTATAATTATAATTATAAATAAATATATTTAAAAGGAATTTTTAGAAAATTAATTTTTTTAATCCTAAATAAAATGAATATATTTATTATTTAAATATATTTATTTAAATTTTATAAGTATTTATGAAAACCTAATAGATTAATGGGTATAACATAAATGAATCATATACATAGTAAAGTATAGATCATAAAAAACGAGTCATCAAATATATGGACAACATGAATAATAATAATGGTGTAATGTATAAAATAACATTTATGCTGAGTACATAAGATATTCATGTCAATTATACGCACACATCAATATATTTATTGATGAAAATCATCGAAACATATATTTATTTATTTATAATTATTATTATATATATTTTAAAAGTATTTATATATAGTTATAAATGTATAACTATAAATACAATAAATATATTTACTATTAGATAAAATTTATTAGAATCATTTAATTGTTTAAATGTATATTTATTTAATTATAATCTTATAAATAACTTTTTAGAAGATTATTTATATATTTGAATTATTAAAAAATATATATATTATAAACATTCATTTTAGTTTAATGTATATAAAAATATTATTTTTGAATATAAACGTGATAATTTTATATAAATTAATAATATTTTATATTAAAAACATTATTCGTGAAAATAATAGTGTTGATAAATCCATCATTTATCATATCTCTTTTCACTAATAAAGGGTTGATTTATCATTTCTTCTAGCTAGCGCTGATAAAGGTCAGCACTGCCCTTGCGCCAATCTATGGTAGTGGTTGGAGAAAAAGAACATGTTTTTACATTAAGGTATGGATTGAAAAAGTATGTTTTCTGTGTGGGGTTGAGTGTTTTGAGTGAGTTCTATGCGTGGAATGACGATCGAGGATGATCTCTTCCAATTCAATGTTGATGTAAAGACGGGGCATACGAATTTATTTTTAGTTATATTAAAGATAAGGAATTAAATTCTAGATCACGTCATGAATGTCTAAACCTATGAGTTGATCAATAACTTAAGGCTAGTGGTTGAGAAAAGATTATGCCACAACAAGTTGAATAAGTAAGATGATACAGTTGGTACTTTCTTGTGATCATTAAATTCTATAAATTCAATATGTCATAGTTAATGATTCACTTACTTAGACTTTATTGGAGGTTATTTAGGATGAATTGAGAATTCCTCCTGAAATTGAATTAATCCTAGAGGCACATATAGATACTCTATACAATGATTTGAATCATATATGAATGGGACTTCCAGCATTCTATTTGTAGGGAAAGGCTATAGTCACTCTAGAAATACCATGACTAGTTTAAGATCACCAAAAAGGTATTTTATTTTGATGAAACATCATTATAAATTAATTTTTAATCATTTTCATGATTTGATGTTAAATAGAGGTTGAATTATTATTTTAGGGGGGCAACCATTAACTCGATCTCTCTCTCTTCTCTGACATTTATGTTGTAAATAATAATTTTTTTCTATGTATTCGTATTCATTGACTTCCAAAAATGGATTGATACTTTTTAAAACTAGTTCAAAGATAAGAAGCTTGATGACTTCTGGAGATTTAAAATATTGATTATCAACATACTATTCATTATTCGTGGTATACTTGGATGGTGAAATGAGTGTTGAAGTAAGTGCCCTAGAAACCAAATTCTTTTTACTTTAAGATAATCCTATTTTCATTGGAGGAATAATAATAAACTCTTTATCAAATCATGATCATTCTTCTGTGCAACAAAGTATGTGATAATGTTTTAAATATAGTTCTCTCACTAAACAGTCATAGTGGCTCCCTACTATGATGAGAACCCAAAAGTTCTAATACACTATTCTTGAGTATATGTTCTATGACCGGATTATATCAATTGAAGGGGCACATATGATACCGGCTATTTGTGCATGGGGACTCGTGAAACTTTGAGGAACCTTTTCATGATGTGGATCCTTAGTAATATCCAAGATGATAATATGAGAACAAGACACACCAGTATGAAATCCACAGTCATAAGTGTCATTGGATGTTCCGATCTATGACCGTGTCCATTGGTTCATAGACTTTAATATTATTTTTAATGGTTATTATGACTCCCGCACTTTGATGTATCGAGGAAAACCATGATGAAAGATGTTCATATTGAGGTAAGATATATATTGGGTGTGTCACGAGTAATATTGTGGTAATGAGTAATGTAAAAAAATATTTTGACTTCTACATAGGTTGATATCTGAGGCCCTTTGATGGAAATGATATAGCGTAACTAAATCCATGGTCATGGTGTTCACTTGGAAAGGTCAATTCTAAGAACTCAAAGAATGAGAAATCGAACAAATGGGTTTATGGAACATACATGGATCTTGCTTGATTAGAGATATAGGGACAAAGGGATTATATTTCATGGTAAGAATTCCTATGAGGTGACATGTCGTTGCGACATCAACTTCTTTTTATTGGGTTCCTTGACCCGTTTCTAGATAGTAATCTTGGACATTATGCAATCCCACCTAATGGCCATAATGAAGAGGCCTAAATGGTCACACACTAAATGTATCCAGCATCTCATCTAAATATTTTATTTATTTAACAAGTTTAATGAATATTATTACCCGTTCTTCTTTAGAAATTTTTTAAGTATTTCTGATCGCATTTATTTCATCCCTAGTTATTCATGATAATATATTGCGGACATAATATTTATTTTAGGACAATAATGTAGTTATATTTATTTAATAAATAAATAGTCATTATTCAAGGCCCATTATATATTGAAAAGGATTGGAATACCATGTTGCGGGTCTACTGAATACTAATATTAAATGTTATTTGGTTAAATAATATTTAAATATAATGTACAAGATATGAAAATGTTATGGAAATAATATCATTGATATTATTATTTTACAAGGGTTTTTCACATGGAATAATAAATTATGTAGAGATAGAAATGCTGATAATTTATTTCTACATGGTGAATTAAATTTGTTAAGAACATTCCATGGAAATAATATCATTTTAATTATTATTTTATGTGGGGTTTTAATATGGAATAATAAATTAACTAATGGAACATGTGCTAATTATTTATTATTTCCTAGTTAATTAAATCCCTTGTTATGTTATTATTATCTACAAAATCCTTGGGGTCATTCTACCATCTAATCAATTATTCTATGCACAATATCCTTGGATAAAGGCTATCGATCCTATAAAACTCTTCATTGTTCAAGAATTTTTTCAATAATGTGAGATGTCCTCCTCCACCGGATCAAAGAGAATGCTTTGGAAGTAATTATCAAGGTGATCAAAGGCAAACATCGCAAGAGAAAGGATCATCCATGATAGCACCTATATAGTCCTTATAAGATGTCCATATATATGTGGAGAATGTGTGGATCACCTCTAGAGGATTTATATCCTTGTATTCTACATCACAAGGAATCCACAACTCAGACTCGTGATTGGATGCATCAACAAAGAAGGAATCACCTTGGAGGTAATTATATAATTAAATTAAATTAATTATAAACAAAATATGTCGATCCTCTATTATTGGTTCTTGGTTTTGTCCTTTGTCTTTAATATTTGATTCAACTCCATGGATACTGGTTTTCATTATTGTATTGATACCAGATTAATAGTTGATTATAGAAATTTTCAATGTTGTGTATACGCCCATCTTGTTCTTCCACTGCACCGGGAACCCACAAGAGGTATCTAAGGAAGTTATATTTTCATTTATAATTATATTAATAATTCATTTATGATTTATGCTTTAATAATTTAGTTTTTAATTTCAGTAATCCAAATTTTGATATTTGTTTCTCCCTTATCATTACTCAAAAGACCAACAAAAACCAAAAATTTTATAATTAAAATTAATTTGAGGATATTATTAGGGGACACTGATGGTTCTATCCAATTAACACAATAATACACATTATATAGTCTGATCTACACACCCTATATTTTATTTCAATGCATCAAGAGTAATTCTTAAATTACTCATGTTGTGTGCATTAATGACACACAGTTTAGTTAATTCATACACCACATGTTAAATACGATAGAATGGAACAAGGGAATCATGACTACATGTCATGTGGCCCATGGGACACTACAAGTAGTCCCTTTGGGCTATGGTCAAGTCATCTATCCCATACACGGATTGTCCAGCTGGTGAATGTGTAATGTCGAGTCAACATGGCATGTGGCCCACTAGATCCACCGTGTACTCTGAAGATTTATGATATACACCTTAAATGCGGCTTCCCCAAGAGTGTAATTTTTATAGATTGTGAGGAGGGTGCACGACGGATAGTCATATCTACAGGTCCTACACTATTTCCAGATGAGATAGATTTAAAAAAATTATTATATTTTGTGACCCATGAGACATGTACCTTCATATGGGTGTAATACTAGGACACAACATGTGATAGGTGTTTGATATATATATATGTGTGTGTGTGTGTGTGTGTGTGTGTGTGGTGTGTGTTTAAATAACATCTGCATAATGGTCAATTATCTTCACATCATGTATGAGTATTAGTACAACTATAATTCTATATGAAATATACTAGTCTCAAAGAATAAGGTGTGTATGTATAAATACATTCTTGGTAGTTTTGGATGGGTATTCACTGGGTTTCAATGAAAGTACATGTTATGTACAAGGTTATGGATGAGAATCTCAATGATATTCAGAGAAAAGATTAAGATAAAAAATATTGATTAATTAAAGATAATGATTATTCTATTATAGAATAATTTATCTTAATAAGAATGATTAAAGAATTGAAATCTTGTTTTATTAAAAATGCATAATTCGTTACACATATGTGGATGATCATGAGCTAGACCAGATCATTGTATATGATTGGTTCCCTTTTAATTTATTTATTAAAATAAATTGTTGGCATGCATGCCTTCTCCTCAATAATATGTTGGTCGTGGATGCCCATTGTTTCTTTTATGTGTTCCCCCTTTTACCCCTCACATCCATGTGAGTTAAAACCATATGAAATGGATTGAGATCCCAAGGTAGTGGAGGCAATTTATGTTTGTAGCCATGGAGAAACAAATTCAGGGAGATACAAAGGTTGATGGGTAAAAAGTTGTAGACATGAACATTAAATGATTCAAGGTGTTTATCCCCTAGGCTAGGGTTTTCTTTTCAATTGATAGATAAACTCCCAAATAGTAAAGCTCATGATCATGCCCTTTATTTTATTTCTTTCAGTTCTAAGGTTATTCATTAGGGATATTTGACGCAATCGAATAATTAATGAACTAACAGGCATAAAATATGGAACTAAAATAAAAATGGATTACGCGTAAAATTTATATATACATGGTTAATAACTTAACTATATCCCACCTAACATTAACAAGAATTTGAAAATATAATAAGTATAAATTTATGCATAAAGGATAAAATCCCTCAATAAAATATTATGTTGTAATGGAATTCCATTTCTTCAGTTAGAATTGAACAATAGATCGAAGTGCATGACAAAACCTAGTTGGGATGCATTCAATTATATGGGAATTATAATTTTATGTTTTGGGTTGACATAACATAGTTTACATAAAGGTTTTACTACCTTAATAGTAATTGGTGTAATTGAGAAGACAAGTTTGAGGAAATCCAGAAATTAGGATTTCCGGACTGGGGACACCACTTAACAGATCAAGGAGTAGTGAGTTAATTCAGTTGGCATTTGGAATTCCTACCAAAAACCATTCAACTTGCTTGACCAACCCTATTTTGGGTAATGCTAAAGTCAACATGGATTATTTCCACTAAAATTTCCAAGTTACTTGATATTCTAAAGCTAATGGTGAGGGCTATTGGATTTCGAAAAAATAGTGGCACACTAAAATATATTAATTTATTTATTTGTCTATATTTTTCAAGATAAAGTACAAAAAAATTATTCATCTTAATTTGTAGAAATAACAATATAAATGACATTAAAAATATCATTGTGATCCATACTCTAGAAGGAACACCTTCTCACTGGCCCATATTTCCAAGAGTGGCAAAGGTGCCTTTAGGGCAACCATCATCATGAGAGGAAACATTATGTGCAGGAAGTGCATTTGGAATTTGTTCATGGAAATGAGGTGAGTGATGAGGAACAATCTATGTATGATAAATATTGGAATAATTTTACGGATGTTCAGTTACTCATCTTATCAGCCTTGATCATTGAGATATTGAAGAAACAAAAAAAATTGATTCTTATATACCAATGTCTCGCCTTCGGAATCTTGATAAATTTAAGGAGAGATATGAGAGGTATGTGATCTCCAAATATTTTTTCACTACTATTATTGGAGACTCAATTCTATCTAGACCACATATATTCAAGTGTATGGGCTATATTGAGCCTCTAGATATCATAGAGATTAAATTATCATATGAGTTGCGTACAGATCTCATATTATCATCACTGCCTAAGACCTTCTCTTATTTTATTATAAATAATAATATGAGAAATAATGAGGAGAGTCTATTAGAGATTCTTACCATGACTCACTATGTTGATAATAACATGGGGAGTGAAAAAGACATAGTCATTATGGTGAATAATAAGAGGAAGGACATCGGAAAGGGACCTAATTTTAATAAACAATCTAAAGCCTCTGAGAACCGTCCAACCAAAAAGAAGGAGATCCAGAGGAAAGGAAATGGAAAGAAGGTAGTATGCTTTGGATGTGGCACGTCAAGCCTTTAGAATAGGAAATACACCCATAGGTAATGAGAATATAAAGGTGTGTTCATTATTGAGTACAATCTTCCCATTTCTACACATTTTGTATTATATACCGCTTATAGGTCTAATATCTATATTCAAATGCAGTAACCATGTATATTTTTCAAAATTTCCAAAGGAGAGGTCGATCTACGAGCTGCCAATGGTGGGAGGTTGGATGCTCTTTCTATTGGTCACTACAACCTCACATTGTTGACATGAATGATTTTGGTTTTACAAGGATTTTCTCATTTACTTATAGTTAGAGGGAAGATTATTTATTTATCGAGTTTAGACACAAATGGATTTATTTTCCTGTTTGTAATCAATTGTTGTTACATTTATAAGGACAACATATGTTATGATATTCCGCATTTAAATAATGGTATTTATGTATAAAATTATGAGAACTATGTTTTTGAAATTGATAACGATCCAATTTCACATGACCCATGCCACACCCATATGTTGCATCACCACCTTGATCAAGAAAATGAGAAGTGCCTGACAAAGCTCTGTTAATATGGGAATTTAGACTCTTCCGAGATAAAATTTTTTGATAGATGTCAGGATTTTTTACGAGGGAAAATGACCAAACCATCATTTGGTGGGGAGGGTGAAAGGGCCACAGAATTTCTAGGATTGGTACACACTAATCTGTGTCGACCATTTCTAGTAGAAGATAAAGGGGGATATTATTACTTCCTTAATTTTACTGATGACTTGAGTATATATGGTTATGTCTACATAATGAGGTATAATTATGAGTAGTTTAAGAAATTCAAGTATTTCCAGAATGAAGTAGAGAATAATCATGGTAAAAATATAAAGAATCATGGATTGTAACACATTAGAGAGTATGTTAACCAAGAGTTTGTCAACTTTTTATGGGAGTCTGGAATTCAATATCAACTCACTCAACCTTACACACCATAGTGGAATACTGTATGTCAATGGAATAACTATACCATATTGGACATGGTAAGTTCGGTGACGAATCTTGTAGATCTTTCATTATTCTTTCATGGATATGCATTACAAAATGTGGTATACACATTAGAAAAAGTACTAACAAAGGTGGAAAATAGGATTCCCATCATGCTATAGAGTGAAAATAAACTCACTCTGTAACATACAAATTTATGTGGATTCCATGTGTTTTTAAGGATTTTTTGGAAACACACTTTCACACTAAGGAATAGATTGTATCTTTATAGGGTTTCCCATGGAAACAAATGGGAACTACCTCTAAACCCCCTAAGATAAGAAAATGGATCTTTCTAAATAGTTTGTCTTTATATAGAGGGTGAACTTCCTCAAAAAAGATAGTGGGATCATGATTGACTTAAATTAAGTTGACGCTCGTGATACACTGGAGTCGGTACAGGAAAAAATTCCATAGGTACCCGTGGAAGAGTTTGTTCTTAAAACACTAGTACTTCCTAGGAGTACAAGAGAGCTAATGGAATCTGAGAGATGTAGTTTCCTTGTCACTAAGGATGGTGACTCACTTCTATTGTAAAATGATGAAAATATCTCCTACAAAGAAGCAGTAGAGAGCTTAGAAGCCGCAATGTGTCCAAAAGCTATGAATTCTGAGATAGATGTCATGTATCAGAACCAAGTCTAGGTTCTGGTCGATGTCCTAGTTGATGTAATACATGTTGGGTGTATGTGGGAATTCAAGAAGAAAGTAGACATATAAGGTCATGTTAGTACCTATAATGTATGAATAGTGTCCAATGGTTTTGAATAGTATCAAGGAATTGAAAATGATGAAACATTTTTTAGAGATGGCATGTTTAAATCCATAAGAATTATAAATTCCATAAAAGCTTACCATGAATATTAAATTAGGAAGATGGATGTCAAAACAAAATTCCGTAATGGGA
The DNA here is from genome assembly GCA_963277665.1 of Viscum album. NCBI lineage: Eukaryota > Viridiplantae > Streptophyta > Magnoliopsida > Santalales > Viscaceae > Viscum > Viscum album. The sequence continues at coordinate 1,649,346,005 of OY728145.1, forward strand.
TCCATTAGGAAGATGTCTATAAGACACAACCAGAAGTGTTTGTGACACCCGGTGATGCAAAACCGGTATGCAAGTTACAGAGTTCCATTTATAGATTTAATAAAGAAACCATTTAATAGAACATTTGATTCGATAAAGCCATAAGAGATCTTGGTTTCATGAATAATTAATGTGAGCAATGATTTTACAAGTAGTTTAATGGGAATGCGGTCATTATCATAGTAGTGTATGTTGATGACATATTGATTATTGTAAATGACATACATGTCTTGGAGTTAGTCAAGGACTAGTTGAACAAGAGCTTCTCCATGATGGAATTAGGTGAAGCTAACTATATTCTAGGGATCAAGATCATTCATGATTGATCCAAGAGACTGCTTGGACTATGTAAAAGTACATATATTGACCATATACTAAAGATATTTAGTATTGAACAATATAAGAGGTGATTGGTTCTAGTGTCACATGATATACAACGTTCTAAGAAACTGGGTCCCCAGACACAACATGAGAAATATAGGATGTGTAAGATTCCATATGCTTTAGTGATAAGATCTATCATGTATTCCATGTTATGTACTAGACATGATGTTTCATATGCACTAAGCATGGTAGACAGATATCAATAAGATCTAGGAGAACATAATTGGATGGCTATTAAGACTATCATCAATTATCTTGTAATAACTAAGGATATGTTCCTGATATATGGAGGAGGGGAGGATCTTATCATCACAAGGTATACTAATACTAGTTTTCAGACATATTAGAATGATCTGAAGTAACAATCTGGTTATGTTTTTTGTCTTAACAGATGGGTAGTGAGCTGGAAAAGTTCAAATAATCCAGTTTTTGTTGATTCTATTACAGAGTATGAATATATAATGGGTTCTGATGCAACCAATGAACCTGTCTGGATTAAAAATGTTTTCCATGTGGTTGATGTTATTCCAAGTAGTAATGATCCTATTATACTGTATTGTGATAATAAAGTATGGGTTGTTCTTATAAATGAGAAATGCTCACATCAATGACCAATGAACATACTCCAGAAGTATCACTTCTTTAGGGATTTATATCAAAGGGAAGAAGTTTTAGTGATCATAGTTCCCACTGAAGAGATCGAAAAGGACCCCTTGATTAAAGGATTATCTCAAAAGAATCATGAATATCATGTGAGATCTAGCGTACATAATGTTGTTAGAAGTTGTCTCTAGTTAAAGTGGAAGGGTCTTGGATTTGGTTCCCTAAAAACTGACTTCTTTGAACATTAAGATCAACTTGTATTCATTTTATGAATATAAACAAACTCTTTATCACATCATTATTTCTCTTCTATGTGACATTCTATGTTATAATATCCTAAGAATAGTTTTTTCACTAAAAGTTCATAGCAGATCCCGGCTATGATGAGATCCTGGATGTGCCATGACACTATTATAGAATATATGTTCTATGGCCAGGTGATATGATTTGAAGAGATATAGATGATACAGAATATTTTTGATGAGTACTCATGAAACTTTGAGGAACCTTCTCATGGTGTGCGCCCATTGGTAATTTCCAGAAGGGTATTATGAGAACAATACCTTCTAGTATGAAATCCCTATTCATAAATGCCATTGGATGTTCCTATGTTCATATGTGTGTATTGGTCCTTAGACATTATGATTATGATTATTGGGTATTATGACTTGTGCACTTAGATGTATTGACAAAGAGGGTGATGAAATATGTTCACAATGAGGTAGGATATATTGGGTGCATCACAAGTAATAGTGCATTAATGAATAATGCAAGAAAGGATTTTTCACTTCTATCGAAGTTGATAACCCATCCCCTTTAATGAAAATGATATAGCCTAACAAAATCCATGGACATGGTGTTCACTAAGAATGTTCAATTCTGGGAAGTCCAAAAATGGGAAATCAAACTCATGGGTTAATGGAACTTGCATGCAACCCTCTTGAATAGAGATATCAGGACAATGAGATTATATTACACCGTAATCATTTGAATGAGGTGACATATCTTTCTGACATCAACTTCTTTCTCTTGGATTGCATGACCCATTGTTAAATAGAAATCATGGACTCTTAGAAAGCCTACCTGATCCCAACAAAAAAGAGACCTAGAGGGTACCACACTATGATTATCCAGTATCTTAGTTAAATAAATTATTTATTTAACAAGTTGAATAAATATTATTCACATTTGTGGATTAATAATTATTCAAGTATGCTTGATCACAATTATGTTAACACTAGTTATTTGAGAGATTATATTATGGGACGAATATTTATTTATCGATGAATAATGCAGTTATATTTATTTAAAAAATAAATAGTCATTATTTAAGGACCAGTAAATATTAAAGAGGATCGGCAGAGCAAGTAATGGGTTTGCTGAGAAATAATATTAAATATTATTTTTTAAATTAATATTTAAATATAATGTTCACATTAAGAACATGTCATTGAAATAATAGAATTACTATTATTATTTTATATGGGGTTTTCCCATGGAATAATGATTTAAGTAACGACAAATGTGATAATTATTTACTATAACTTGGTTAATTAAATTAATTAAGCACATTTCCTGAAAATAATAGCATTTCTATTAATATTTGACATGAGTTTTTTCATATGGATTTATAATTTAAGTAACAGCACCTGTGCTCATAATTTGTTATTACCTACTGAATTAAATTCTCAGTTGTGTTATATTCTCTACATAAGCCAATGGATTATTCCACTATCTAATCAATCATTATGTGCACAACAACCTTGGAGAAAAACTCTCAATCCTACTGAACTCTCCCCTCCCCAAGAATGATATCAATAACGAGAGAGATTCTACTCCACAGGATCAAGGAGAATTCTTTGGAAGTGATTCTCAATGTGATCAAAGGCGGACATCGTAAGCACAATGATCATCCACTCAAGCACTATGAAGACTCATTCAGAGATGTCTGGAGATACATGGATAACGTGTGGATCACCGCTGGAGGATTAATATCCTAGGATTCTATATCTTAAGGAAGCCTCACATCAAACACATGGTTAAACACATCAATGAATAAAGAATCACCTTGGAGGTAATTCTATAATTTTTTGTAAATATATCACAAAAAATTCTTATCCTCTCTCCTTGGATTCAGGTTCTCTCTTTTGTGTTTTATTATTTATTAGACTTCGTGGATACTAGATTTCATCATTTTATTGGTCTGGAGTTAATCGTAGATTATTGAAATTTTAAAATATCCGTAGACACTGATCCTTCTCTTATGTGGTGCCCTGAACCTACAGTGAGGATATGTGATGGCCCATAAGAGAACATGATCTATTTGAAACGCCTTTCTTCGTAATATTTTTCATTTTTTTCATTTTATTAATTTTACTTATTCATTTAAAGTAAGGTCCTATGAATTTATTAACCTCATAAATATAACATGTACAAAATGAATTTTTACAGAAAAGTGATAAGAATGCGTATTTCATTTTACAATTAGTTCAACTCTAAAATGCTGGAATACATTTCATGAATTTTTTTATTGTTTTAGATAGATAATTTATGATTTAAGACATTATTAATATCTTTAGTGATAATGATTTTGGAGGATAAATTTGTCAATATATCATTGATATCTAATATATTGTAGATAAATATAATATTGGTTTTATTTCTTGCTGACTTTGTTTTATCATTATTTGTTTCTATATTATTTTTTCATTTATTTTTTATATTTTTTATTTGTTTTTCTATTATATTATTCATCGCTATTTCTATGATCTTTTATGTGAATTCAAAATATAAAAAAAAATGATAATATTTTTAAAGTATAAATTGGATAAATACTCTGCCTCCTTGAGATTGACCCTAGGATAGCCACAATACTATATATTGGATGATAAAAAAGTACATTTGATAGTTCAAATAATTAGACTTTCAAAAAAATGATCTTTTTCTTGGTGGGCTTGTTTGATTTGGTGGTTCTTAGTTTTATTTTAATTAATTTTATAGTAGTGATGGTTTCTTATGTTTTTTATTTAGTGTCAATTTCAAAATACTCATTGGTTTAATTGCATAGTAATATTATGACAAATTATCAAGAATGATTATGAGTTAAATGGGATAATGTTTCCACTAAAATTGATTGTATTTCATCAAAGTGAATGAGTCACTTAATCACAATAGAAGGAAAATATATTTAATAAAGATGAATGGATAATAATATATCTTCACTATGTTTTTTGAGATAACTCTTAAGAATATATGGATGATGAGGAAGAGTTGTCAACAATTTAATATGAAATTTCTAGAGATAATAAGCTAAAACCAAAATTTCAACTTACTAAATATTATTTTATGGGTTAGAAAGTTAGTAAACTTATTAAAATATAATAATTTTCATATATTTTAGAAGATCAATTAATTTCTATTTTTTATTAGAGTGGATTTTTATTACCATTTTTTTAATAATTATCAATTCATGTATAGGTCATACCATCTAATTAAACTATCCCTTATACTCTAGTGGACATCCCAACAGATGTGGTTTCTTTGTGATCTAGCTTATGGAGGTATAAAAACATTCTCCTTCCTCGAAGTTACTGCAAGGGATCTGGATTTTCCTGAATAAAAACAATAACATGAATTTCATGGAGATGTTCTTTTAAATGATAAGGTTGTTTCTTTAAAGAAATCAAATTTTTTTATCTAATTCTAAATTTTTCTCCCTATTATAAAAAAATCACTGCAAAAAAATTTTTTACTTCAGAGAGAGTCAAGAGGAAATTTGTTGTTCATTAATTGATATATTCTTTTAACCCTTTGTTTCTATTAGAAAATCATGTTTGGTTGTAATTAAGGACTAATTAGAGGTTATGAATCTGTTCACTAGTAAAAAATATATTTTCAACATAATTTTTTAATTAAATGGTTAATTTATTTCTTTGATTGAACTAGAAGACAAATCACATCATTTAGATGATTTTTTTGACTATGTAGAGCATACCTCAGGGAAAACAATAAGGGAAGTACATCAATAAATTGTTCTTCTATATATTACTCCACAAGAAGTATAATACCATGGAAGTAAAATTAATGGAAGATGATTAAGAGGAACTACACAAGATATATGAGCCAATAAACATTAGAAAAAGTGACATTTTATGTTTCTAAGAATGAATCCACACCTTTATTAGGATAGAGTTAACCCAATGACTATCCATCTATAGATAATCAAAATATATAACCCCATGGAGGTTATCCCATGATTATATTTTTTTCATTCTATTTTTATTTCTTCATATGATTATTCATCCTTTAATAAATATTTTATATACATTTAATGTAAGAAAATAATTTTTTAGTGAGGTCATGTCCTTAATGAAGGTCTTCAGCTGATTCATTCTGAGACGATGAAGAAATGGAAATAGCATATGACTATAAATAATTAGAACGTTAAATTCTTGTTAAATTCTCTTAAACAACTCTGGGGGAAGAGTGTGTATATTTTTGTCAGGTTACTCTTGTTTTTAAGCTCTGATGGAATTTCCTTCATTAATAGGACCAGTGAAAACATTCATATTCTGTTTTTTTTAATTATTGAGATTCTCAACTCAAATCATTTGTGTTTAACATTAAAGATACCATTTTACATATAAATTAAATTTGAGATTCAAATAATAGTTATTATTTTTTATTAAATAATTTTTTAAAAAACAACATGACAATAATTTATTTCACATTTTCACATCCTAAAATAATTTAGATACATTGAGACTTTTACTAAATCCATTGAAAAATAATTATATTTATGAGATATATTGAAATTTTTTTGTTTTTAATTATGAAGTAAGAGTATATAAACTCATTTTTTTGGCTTTGATGTGATGATTATAATATTACACAACCCAATACAGGATGAAATGCATTTCCATTATGGAAAAAGAGGAGTATCACACTTGAAAATCATTAATACCACTTCCAATAAATATTATCTATAGTAACATACATTCTTGAACTATAAATCTAGGAATCTTATATTCATATTTTACATATGTATAATAAATAATTATTTAAATATAGGAACTATTTGAAAATAAAAAGTAGTAATACTATTGAATGGATTTATAAAGAATATATTCCACTATTATAGATGTATTTTTTTATCTGTACATTTTTTCTACTCTTTGAAATTCCATAAAAACATATTCTATTGTTTATGTGAATTAAATTGATTTAAATATGATATTTAATTTTCATTTATTATTAAAATAATTTTTTCATTATTTATGGTTTCTAATACCATCTTAAATTTCTTGTGTCACGAAATAGTATAATTACTTGTTTATCATTGTGCATCATTGAAACCCGTTTTGATCAGTCATGGTAAGAATGTACACTTCTAAAATTTATTCTTTAAAATTAATAAATGAGTTATAAATTAGTGAAAAAAAAATTATTCTATATATATTTATTGTTTTTTTAGTGTGGAAAAATTATTTAGGGCTTCATTATTACCTTTTAAAATGATTTTTAACTTTTGATTTTCAAATATGTGCCGAACCTTAATAATTCTGAAATATTTCCTCTAACAAGTGATTTAAAATTAGAAGGAATTTTGGATTTTAATTATTGTGGAGTGTTAAATAAATGTTATAATTTGAAATTAGATGTTTATCACATCAAAATAACTTAATTGTTTTCAAAATTTAGTGTTATTGATCATGTTATACCACATTCAATGGGTGATATTTTTATGAATTTTGAGGTACATCTTGGTGTTTTGAGGATGTTAATTTATATTAATCTATTGGATTGATTAATTCAATTATTTTTATCTTCTCTTGAATTATAATTATTTTATAAAAACATTGGGATTAAGTTTAATAATTATCATGGGATTTAAACTTTTTTATTTTAATTTAACTCATAAGATATGTATCCAAATGAGATATAAAATGAAATTCCTATTCTAAATTAAAATTTCCATTAATATTCCATTTACTATTTTATAGGTTAATTATTCATATTTTTAATTATCATTTCAAACCATCCATTAGGTTGTGTTCATTTATTCTATATTAAGTAATTTGGGATTTTTCACCAATAGGTTATGAGAATTTTGGTAGTTTTAGAATGAATAAAATTTAAGTGTGTTGAATTATTTTCAAAATTTTCAATTTCAAATATCTTTGAAATATAAGAAATTATCCATTCACTAAACCTAGTCAAATTTAACTGGGAAGTAAAACATATTATTTGAGATAGTTAATTGGAGAAAATATATTTAAAAATCTATTCATTGGTGTATTTTTTATTTTTTACTTATGATATTTATTTTCTTCCAATAAATTTTTATAAAGGATTGATTGAGGAAAATAAAGATCTTAGGTGTGGAGTAATTTCATGTGTCCTTTATTTTACACATTTTACCCACATATTATCATGAAAGTTATTATTTTCTGAGTTTTAAATGTTATCATAAGGGCCAATTTTTGAATTCAGCATAATTAATTGTTAAATCAATTAAACAAAAAATATTTTTATTAAAATGGATGTATCCATAGCTTAATTGATTAATGTTTCACTATTTAGTTTTATTTATCATTGCTTGTAAAAATTGTATTTTTTCTAGATAAAATAATAATTTATATATAATTTCACGGTATTTTGATAGTTTTATGTATTTTGAATTTAAATATTAAAGTTTCTTTATTCTTATCATTAAACATTTTTTATGGAGTATATTATTTTTTTGATAATCAAGACTTACATAATGGATTATGGTAAAGATAATTTTTGTGAATCATATTAAAATTATCAAATAACATGATCAATTTTTTATTTTAATCTTTGTTTGATGTGAATAAAAGTTTTTTCCGGAATCACAAGGAATCCATGTATTAATAATAAGAGTTTTTGGTCTCTACTATAATAATTATACCCTCTAAAAAATATAAGACACTAAATTGTGATAAAATAATGAAAAAAATAAAAATTTTAGGTAAAACTGGATTTTTGTTCAAATGAGATTTAGACAATTGAAACATGGGATTCATCACGTATATTTGATTCAGTTTTAAGAGGAATCATTTGTGTAAAGGAATGACACAAATATTTTTTTTGTTATTTTGGACTATAGACCTCCAAAAAAATGAAGATCTAAAAAATTTTGGATCTGAGAGTATTCAAAGCCTAAAATTGGTTTGATCGACTATGTAAATACGGATTTAGATGTAATACCAAGATGATAGACCAATTTCTAAGGTTAGAATTTGAGTTCTTCAAGGAAAGAGATGTGGTTTTATGTTAATAGTTTTTTATTATATGTTTCTATGTCAAAAAATATGAGTCGGCTACTCTATTCTTAAATAAGATGATAATTATGTATAATTAACCTACATTTGGTCACAAAAACATTTTCTTTCATATCTAAAGTAATGAACCCAATTGAGAATCATTGATGAAAGGTGACTGAACAAATTTTCACTAAAGGTGGTTGTTGAAGGTTATTTTTTTCTGATACTGATGAATTTATGCTCATTGAGAAGTATTTTTTTAAGGGAATTAATATATATTATGTTAGGGACTTCTAATTGCTATAAAATTTTTGTTACGCTGATGAATAGGCGATGTGGACATCCTACTCAATGTAAATGCTAAATATTTACACTAAATTCTAACCCTGTGTTTTTTAATAAATGAAGACCGATGTCTAAGAAGATATTATTTATCTACTTATTTTGTGATAACCACCCCCACCCCACTAATGTTAATGTGTTGTTTATTTTGTTTTATTATAACTTGTATTGAATGGATTGAAGTTTCAATTGGTTATTAGCCAATAATAGAAGTTTTTGAATGGTTTTTTGGATGATTATGGTTTTCATACAAGATTATTACACACTATGTGATTCCCAAGCGGTTGGGTCTGTCAATTTGGAAGAGATGTTTTGTATGGATTCGACATGGATTGTCAGACTATGTAGATATCCTTTAAGGAAATGTGAGGCATAGGGTGTTTCAAAGTTGAGATTCATTGGTTGTCCAAACTTTATGTTACCTAGGAGTAACAGTTCTAGTGGTGCTTGGCCTGGGTGGTTCCCAGCACACAGTTGGTGTGAATTTTGAAAAACTGTTAAATGAAACCATTTATCATACCCATGTTTTTTTAAAATTAAGAAATTCCCATTTTCCCTCTTCGAATATAAGGGGTTATCACCCCATTTTTCCCCACTCACTTCATATAACCCCTGGGAGACTTGGAGGATCAACAGCAAATTTATCTTCTTGATTCATTCCCATTCTTTGGGTTTTTCTAGGGGGGACCCACAATATTTGTCCTTCATTTTCTCTATTTGTTTCCTTCATCCCTCTCTTTTCACTTAGTCTTAGATTCTCCTAAGAACTCTAGATCTCATATGGTTAATATTAGGTTTTCTAGTGGACCAAATGTTATGGTTACTGTTTTTAGGGTTGGTGGATTCCAATATTATTCCCATGTGTGTGGTCATCATTAAAGGTGTCACGTTACAAAAGGTTTAATCTTGGTTTTCTCTCCTTCTAAGTAGGTGTCTCTATGAAATTATTTCATATCATAATTTTATGTTTTCATTTTATTTATAAGACTATTTTTTATGGTATGAATATATGTGATTTCTCCTTAGTGATTTGAAACCATTTCTTTGTGTTTTAGGCTTATCATAAAGTGATTTATTTTTAAATTTTATGTTTTATTGATTGAAATGGATTTTCGTGTTGTTAAGGTTTTATTGAAAATTTCATATGGATTTTGAAAGGGTTTGAAATGTAATTTTTGGGTTTAACCTAGTTTTGGTTTTCAATGAGTGAAAACTATGTTTTCAAAATGGAATTTGGTTTTAAAGTGTGCAATTGACCTTGAAAATTTTATTAATGTGTTCTTTAGGGGATTTAATATAGTGATTGAAAATCTGTATGAACATTAACACCTTTTTAAATTCCACGATGGCATCTCTAAATTGGTTTGATGGAAATGGATGGCCTTTAGATATTTTTTGGTTTTCAAAGTGGATAATACTTATTGAAGGGTAGCTTTGAGGTTTTTTAATATTGGGGGAGGTTTATTTAAATATCTCAAATATATTAAGTGGTTCTTTATTTAGTTGGAAAGGGATTTAAATCTTGATACATGTTTTGGTGTAATCATCTTTATGTGAATTTTTATTTTAAAATAATTGTTTTGAAAGATATCCCTTGATTTTCCCCTACTTTTTTATATGTCATCTGTGATATTAACACCTATTATGTTCTTGTTTATTCACCTATATGATAGTGTTCATTTTATGCTATGGGTGAATTTTATTATGGGGTCAATTCATCATTGGATGATTCGGATGAGGGTAGATATATTTGGGCCTCATGTGTTAGACTAGTATTATTCGATCTCATGACTCATATATTTTACTAGTTGTCAGATATTGGGTACAAAGTATAAGATATAATTTTTTTCATCTCATTGGTTCACAAACATCTAGTTTCCCACTAGTTGTTCGAGTGAAAAATTGTTATTTAGGTGTTTTCATTATAATAAGACTTGTGTAGGAAAATTGGATGCTTGTAGATTAAAATTTAGTGCATGATGGTAGCTAGTTTTCTAGTGGTATACACTTGTACGGTTTGATTCTTTTCACATTAGGAATATTTAGGTATAACCTGGAGACATTCAACTGTTTGATTGGTTATTAATTGGGGAAAGTTTGGTCTCATGTTTTTCTATATAATTTCTTATTGTTTCGTTTTTAGAACCATTCCTTGTTTATATTTGATATAATTCTAGTAATGATTAGTGAATTCATTCTTTAATTGACCTGTGTGAGTATTGGGTCATTTCATTGGAAATTGAGTATTCAATGATTTTTGGGAAAACATATTTCTAGATTAAAGACTTCATTATGGGTGAATTAAAGAGTATTTCAAAATAAAATCAGTTTTTATATCAGTTCATCAATTGGAATTATTTAGAGTGATCATTATCATTTAAATAATAAAATTGAGTTGTTTTGGGGAAATTTTAGAAATTTCTATTTTTTGGAATTGAATTATAATACTGGTTTTATTTTAAAAACACATGTGTTATGTTTTAGAAAAAAATGTTTCGAAATATGGTTATGGTATTCTTTTAATTTCAATGAAATATATGTCAAAAAGATTAATTTCAATTGTTATTTTAATTCTAAAACTTATTAATTAAATTATGAAAAATATTTTATAGATTCACTGGGTTTTGGTGACCTATAGTTATTTTTATCTCATACGTACTAATTTCAGGTTCTATGTTCGCCGTTATTTTCAGTTTCATTCCCCATGATCGATAAGGGATGAGTAAGATGGTGGGGGAAAATGTTGGTAGAATAAAGATTCTTTGGGCTCCAATTAAGTTGGTTTATTGTTATTTTATATTTGGTTTGTGTTTTAACTAATTTTCTTAGTTATATTATTCTTCTTAGGGATGTTTTTTATGTATATTCAAATGGGTTTGATCACCCTAGTTCGTTATGACATCTTTGGAGTATTTATTTACATTGTAATTTGTATTTATTTATTCTACAATTGTTTATTTTTTTAATGAAATTATTCCCACATTTATTCTTGTGATTCCATGAAATCGATTTCCAATCTGTGGAGAGTGGTAATGCCCTTCGATCCATATGAAAAATTGGTTCAAGTACTGGGTTCATTATCATCCTATGCAGATTCATTACAAAATGGTGTTCGGTCTTTGGGTTTTCATTGTAAGAAAAATAATATATTTGGTGTATCCCTTATTATTTTTAGATGTCATGGTATAAATAATCATACATTTTGGAGTTTGAGACGTAACATTACAGAGATTATTCCTTACTCTTTCTCCACCTATGCCTCAAGCTTACAATAGAAGATAGGTTTTGAATTTTAAATTTTATTTTTTCATTAATTTTTTAGTAGTTTTTATTATTTTTATCCCCTTTGACAATGTACATGAAACTGGGGACCACTCATATGTTATGGATTGTAAATATAGGAGAACTTGAGCTACAAATTTAGCACCAATTTCTTGGGAAATGATGTTATGTCTATGTGGTCTAGCCAACCTCATTTGTAGTGTTCAATTCTTGGTTAGAATATTACTTCAAAACTCACATGTCACAACATCCACTAAACTATTACTTTCTTGGTTATCATGCATTCAGTCATATCCATATTATGTTTCAAAAAAATAACTTATTGGATACTAATTGAGTTGTGTTTTGATACAATTATTTAGTTTATCTAAATATTGTATATGTAATTATGTGGCTCCTTTATAGCACTTGGATTTAAAGCCTTATTTTAAAAAATGAAGGTATTTTGGTGAAACAATGATTTTCAAACCTTGTTTTATTGAATGATGTACTAAATGTCTATTTCTCTCATGGGGGATGTTTATAATGTGTTTTTTAAAGGTTTTGATGACAGATCTTTAGGCTCTTTATTTTGAAAATTGAATGGAATATTTGGAGGAGTTTATTAGATATTTTTATTAATTTGGATTTTTTGTGTGTTCCACCAAATATTATTTTATGGTCGGTTCATATTTTATTTCAATAATACATCTTGGATGTTTGTGATTTCAAAATTGTGTTGTAAAAATTTTTGTTACGAAAGAAATGTTCTTTTGGTGGGATTATTGTGTAACTTATTTAGGGATTGTTCTTTTGAATTTGATTTCTACCTTGGGGTTTAATATTTGATTCTTATATTGGGACATGAATTGGTTTGTTAATTTAATTGTTGTTTTTGAACCCCTAAATGTTCAAAAATGTTTCTTCAGTTCCAATTCCTTCCCAAACTCTGAGTTGTGTGATGGACGTAGAACATCAGTTAAACATGAACCCCATCATAGAACTATTATATATGCATCTTTCTTATTCTAATGGTGATCAAGGGTCAGTCGATGAATTGATATGTTTGTAATAGATTAAGGTGATCCTTTATTATCTTAGAAATCCTATGGATTTATGGCCAAGATTTATTGAGGGATTTATTTTTTGATTCACGAATGTTTGGTTGGAATCAATGATACCTTCTTTATTTCGGGATTGTTTTTCTTGGTATCTTTATAGAATTTCATTTTTTAATGGTTAGATATTTATTATGTGAAAGTGGATAAATTTATTGAGCTTATAACCCTTCACTAGGGTGGAAGATTAGTAAGGGATTATATCTATCACATTTTGATGTTGGTCGTTTTCCTCAAAAGCATGTCAATCTCAATTCGGAGAAAGTTCATTTCTTTAAATGTTCTCTTCAACTAGATTTTTCTCGAGATAGAATAGTTTATGGAAAAATATTATGAGGTTTTTAATGAGGTCATTCAATGGAATCTAACCACTCTAGAAATTTTGTGATGGGTGATGCCTGATTACTATTAGAAATACAGTTGAAGCATGGTGGGTGTAAGGTCAACCTAGGGATTAGGTAGAAGGAGTAGGATGAAATAGTTCTTATAGGAAGGTGTATTTATACTAGAGATAATATATATATATATATATATCATGTAAAACTATTATGTGGTTTAAGAAATTCTATACCTTCATGTCTCGATCCTCCTAGAGTATTCCTCCATTTGTGGAAGATTGGATTATCGTAAGAAGCTTTGTAAATTTGGATGTTGGAAGAGGTCTCTAGTGTTGTCCTATGAATTCTTTAATCTTGGTTCTGGGAACATGAGTTGTTTTTATTGGAATATTTTTTATGGTTGTCATTTAGGACAATATTTCGGATTGTTTTCAGGTTGTGGATGGCTTATCTTATTTTTTTCATAATATGTTTCCCCCCTCACACACCCTATTTAGGGATTCACGTCTGGTTGGTTGTGAGTGTTCTTGTTGAAGTTCATCTATCCAGGAAAAATATATTTTCGATTTAGGGTTTCGCCCCATATTTTTTGAGCCTTTGAGGTATTCGTGGTTTTTACATTATAAAGACCATGGGTAAACGATTTGAAACTATTTTTTGTATTACCAATTGAGTTTGGTATATTAGTTGGTTTTTGGTTATGGTCTTTTATATTTCCTGTGTGAGGATGATCCGGGATTTACCCTAGGCTATTCACATGTATAATGAAATTAGGTGTGATCTCATGTCATTAATTTTATATTTCTTGTGGTTTTATTCCTTATATTGGTGTTCTATGTGATTTTTATTGAAAAAGGATTACTCTCATGGATACTTGGTTGTTGTGGATGTGTTTCATAATATCTTTATCTGGTTCCACCATGATATAGAAACTCTAAATAGTGGGGAGATCATGTCAATAGTACAATAAATGGTGTGTAGACCATATTAGAGGTACATTAAATTGTGAGGAGACCATGATTGGGTTACTCTAAATTTTGGGGACACTATTTAAGGTCTCATGTTCTTTGTATGACTTATTATTTGATATTTTTTGTTCATATTCTACTTGGAGTCATTTAGATGCTTTTGGCCGACCAGTTTGATCATTTTGAGGAAGTTAGTCTTTGGTTTTAACGTTGAATCATTTTGAGAGATTATTTTAGGATAGGGACTTTGATATATCATTACTTCCTATATATTATTTCCATATATTGTCTTTATGGGGGCATAAAGTGAAATTTTGGGGAGATCATTAACCCCCCTCCTCAACCTCGAGTCATAATAATTTTTATTTTCCACAATTTTACATTTTCTAGAGAGGTATTGAGTTTTTATTGGTAACGGGCCAAAAATTCATGTTTTGAATGTGTTTTTTAGAGGATCATGTTTATCATTAAAAATTAATACTCACCATTATTTGACCAAGCTATTGGGTATATCATTTTAGAAGAGTCATTTTAAATTTCTATTGAAAGTATTTTCAAACCATGCATATCTCCACAGTGTCTGTGCGGGGCATGTTTTTTTTGGTTGAGGTGAATGTTTTTTTCAGACCATGCAGAACCTAAGAGTAAATATATGGGCGGTGTTTGGCCAAATAAGTGGCCTTAATATGGATGAAACATGGTTTCATAAACTATTCATCCAAACCCTGAAACTGTCCATCTTTTTAAAAATAGTAAATTTCCCATTGGTTTCCCTCTGATAATATAAAGGAAATTCACCACCATTTATCCCTACACACATCATCAAAACCATTGGAGGAATATAGGATCTCCTCCACCTTCATACTCTTGATATGTTCCCTATCATTCATGTTTTTCAAGTGGGCTCAGGGTATTACTGCCACATTTTCTCACTTCTTCCTTTATCCCTCAATTTTCTCTTGGTTTTGGATTTCCCCATAAACTCTATATATAATGTGGTAAATTTTAGCGTTTCAATTGGATCTAATTTTTTGTTTTTGGGTGTATAGGATTTTTTGATGTATTTTTTATTCCCATGGGTGTGGTCATTATTTATGGATACATATTTTAAAATACTTCATCATGAATTCTTCTTCTAACAAATAGGTGTCTCTAAGATATTATTTCTATTTTGGAATTCAAAGTGTTATTATTATTTCAAAATTTACTTTTTATAAAATTATGAATATGTGTGATATCAACTCATTTTTATGAACCAATTTTTTGTTTTGATCTTGTAATAAAGTTGTTTTTTGTAAATTACATGTTTTCATGTTTGAACTAGAATTTATTATTATGCTATGAAATTTCTGAAATTTCATGTGGTTCTTGAAATTGTCTTAAATTTAGTTATTGGGTTTGGAATGATAATTGATTATCATGAGTATAAAATATGTTTTATAAATGGAATTTTTTTAAACTAACATGTTTACTGCTAAATTATTTTTATAGGGTTTTATAATTGATTTAAAAATGTTATTTGAAATGTGTTTGTACTTTACACCTTGTGAAAATACCTTGAAAGATTTATTAAAGTTGTTTGATGAATTTTTATGGACATTGGATATATTTTAGTTTTAAAAGTGCAAGAGCCATATGAAAGGTTATCTTTCAAATGTTTTAATAAATTCGGTTGTTTCTTTTAATGTATAAAATTCTATATGTGGTATTCTATAAAATGAGAAAGCTATTTGAATCCCAAGATATGTGTTTTTGTTAAATGTATAAGAGGATCATTAGTTTTATAATAGTAATTTTGAAAGAAACCCCATGATTTTCCCTTTATTTTTTACCCATCATGGATGTTGTTGATCTCTTTGATATTATTAATTCTAACAGTGTGTTGGGAATCTTCTTGTTATGTCTAGGGTGAATTTTATTATTGGGGTTATTGATTAATGGTTGATAGGGTGAGGTTATCTAAGGTTATTCCCTATGTGTTAGAGTTTTATTATGTAATCTCCTGACCTCCCGTACCTAGGTGCCACTTAAAAAGTCCCCTAACCTTAGTGGTCTACATGGCCTCAAGAAAATCTCCCTAAATTCCAAAGGATACACACTAGAAACAAGGTACATGGGTGTGTCTAAGGGGCGAATATGCCATTATTAATGGAGTGTAGAAAAGCTCATAAGTGAAAATATAAATAAATAGAAAATTTAATATAAGTAAAAAGTTTTTGTAGACATGGTATTTGATAAACATTGATAACAATAACTGTATCAACTGAAGTAACTGATGATATGTCATGTCACTAGAAAACTGGAAAACATGGATAGAAGATAGTATACATAACATGTTTCACAAATGTATAATATATAAATAACTATCCCATGAATCTTGAGGTTTATATTAGTCATCTGGTATCAAGATACATCCTAAAAAGTAATCAATCATGTATTTGAAGTTGTATGCCTCCCTTTTTCAAAACATCCAATCATGTAATTTTCCCCAGGTACCAAACAGTACCCAGATAGGGTGTGATATAAATAGTAGTGGGCCACCCCCAATGGTTTATATAACGTTCAGCTCATTTAGAGGAAATATTGTAGTGTACCTACATTCATATATAATGTAAAGGAGTACAATGTAACTGAATACACAAGTACCTGCTTCAGCCCTCAACATGTGTCTGAACATATAAGCCATTAATTTTTTTTACCTATTTTGAAATAAGTCACACATTATCAATTGTGAAAGCTTCAATATTTAATAAGGAAACCATAATTAATAGTTAATGGGAGGTCGTTCCCTGGTATTCACCGAGGCGACCTAGACCTCATGGGTTTCAAACATAGTACTAACTGGGGATCACTTAAGGGTAAGAGTTTAATCTAATGAGAAGAGTATGAGGCATTCCAAAAAATATTCTTACCTAATCTAAGGTAACATTCCAAGGTAAAATGGGGATATGCATTGAATGGGCCCTATGGGATTTAACCATGGATCCTACTTGTCAATACCAGATCCAAGGATTATATCCATGGAATCCTTTGATACTATGTGAGGGATCATGTGGTGTCATATCGGGCATCCAAGAATAGAAAATGATCTTCTTCTAGGTGGGTATAAACCTAGGAAATCCTCAACCTTGAATCATAATGGGGTTCCCATGTGATCAAGAAATTCCCTGATATAAATCCAAGGGGAGATCGAGTCATGCCACACCTGTTTAATATTTAAGTCGTCTATAATTTCAATTGGTTATACCCTTTCCTTTAATTAGTGTGATAAGGTCATGTAGCATGAAACCATTAATAAGTAAATTTAATGAATATTAGATAATTAAGTCCCATTCTTATACCATACATTAATGTGGTAACGGTTCTACGAACATGAATCCTATTATTTATTCACACTTAATTCAGTAATGTCATATGCTTAGTATATTGGATAATATCCAATTTCACATTTAATTATCAATTGAAGCACATACCGTATGCAGGTTAAGATGTTCTCATACATGATAGATTTCATTATGAAATTTTCAATATTAATAAATCCATTTAATATAGAAAATATTACCCTTAAAAGGGTCAATCCATGTTACACCGCAACAGTGGATCAAATGTGTCAAATACTAAAAACCAAATTATGGAATAACATCATACATAGGATGGATGGATTTTTGGGCATAACCACCAATAATTAATCACATATATGTAAATAGAATAACCATACATTTCCATTGATTATAATAATGGTTTATAAATTCAATAAATGAAACATAATTAAATCAATTTCCCCCACATGACAATTCCAAAATCAATAAAATTGAAAGAAGTGTTTTAAACCACCCCCTTAGGGTCTTACAACTCTACTCCTCCGATATATGCCTCTATTTCGGCATAGAATGGAGTATATATATGAAACGGTAAAAACTCACACAATGCGATTACTAGATCGAGATATAGAGAGGAGAAGAATATCAAAAAAGGACTCGAGTACATATTGTTGTGCATCCAACATGACAAATAGAAGCCCGTCTAATACCAGAAAAAATAGATCTTTCAATCCCTTCCATAGTCCTTCAAATATCACCAAAATGAGAGAAAATGGGCTAATACAACACAAATTTGGATTAGGAGGATGGAGGAGGCTTAATTAGATCATTAAGGGAAAAATGTAAAATACCACATAATTTAGCATATGCATGGTTTGTCCACGCAGTTTGAAAAACAATGCATGGTTAACTTGGGAAGATGGGGAAATACATGGTTAGTCTACATGATTAGAGAAACCATGCACCAACCGTGTGGTAAGGCACTATCGAAAAAGGTACCATCTACATTGTTTGATCTAACCATGTAGAATTCCTTCTATGTTTACTAAAAAATGTGTTCCATGCCTAGTTATCCAAAAAAGTTATGTTTTGGGCTTTGAAAAAGCCTCAGACACCCCCAAAACATCCCAAAATCATTTATAATCCATATTAGGTCCAAAATATAAGGATTGGATCAAAATTTAATGTATCCATACTTGAGTGAAAACCTATATTCTTACATTCTTCCCCATTAAAAGAACACATCTTAG
Organism: Viscum album; assembly: GCA_963277665.1. Lineage (NCBI taxonomy): Eukaryota > Viridiplantae > Streptophyta > Magnoliopsida > Santalales > Viscaceae > Viscum > Viscum album. Next base: position 1,649,364,914 of record OY728145.1, read on the forward strand.
AGTTCACCTTCTAATGGTGGAGGAACATTTTCAGAGAACAACTCTAGTCTTTGGGCTCTTACATCATCCTCTCGCTCCCAAGTCTCATCCTTTATGTGACCATGATTCAATATCACCCATACAAGAGGCACATACCATCCTCAAAGAGCCTCTATGCTCTGGTCAACGATGAATATTGGACACTCTTCAATGTTAGCATCGAAATCTTACTCAATTTCCTCAGGATCAAAGGTAAAAGATTGGTCAGCATGATATGACGCTTGAAGGACTCCAGAACAGCCTGAGAGAGGAGGGGTGAATCAGGGTGTCAACTTTTTCTTTTTAATGTTTTGGATCTTCTTCCCACATTAGTAGGAACTTGTTAAATCTATCAAACAAATGGGATCAAAGAGATGACAGAACACTTTTACTTGGTTCAACACAAAGTGTTACATCCTTGGAGCATATGCCAATAGTGTTTCTATCATACCTAAATCCAATATTCATTATATATTTTAGTATTACAAGATTTTGGTAACAAACAATCTGTGCCAGGCCGACTGCCTTTACAAAGTTTAAGGATAGGTCACTGCGTCCCTCATATCACTTTTGTCAACTCCCCCTAGCCCACTGCCTTGAAAGAAGTCAAACATAGTTTATTGACTTCAAGGTCACTTCAATATAATTTTTATTGATGTATTTCTCTCTGTTCATCATGAGATATAGCATTCATTGAAGTCTTTTGTTGATTCACTTGAAAGAACTGATCACACACACATGATATTTAAAAGTCTGTCAGACGCATAAAAACACACTTGCGCGCAATACCCCAACTTGCATGCAAGAATTGGGAATTGTCATGAAAGATGACTTTTGTATAACACCTACTTTTTGTGCAACCCTTATCATTTTAGAAACTACACCAAAGGGTTAACTTGGTATTTTTAGATGAAAGGAACACCTTGGGTGAAAGATTGACCCTTTTCCAATCATTCGCGTGAAAATATTTCACGGGACTAATTAACCTGATTTTCATTGGAATATTCTCAAGTATTCATCGAGGGTATCCACATATTTATAGTCCCTTGATGACCCTATGAACAAGATCCCAAAACATCTTGGTCGGTGTGTATAATATTCATCATGAGCGTGGAAATGCCATTTGAACATTGCATTGGGTGCAAAAAACCTTTTGCGCAATCATCATCTTCCGCGCACTCCATGACATTGTCATTTTTTGACGTTATAATCCTGAAACTTGTCTTGCACATTACTTCCAAAAACACCTACAATCTTGTGTGCAAAAACCAATCTTTCACACAAACATCAAATTTTTAGCACACACATCAAATCTTTCGCAGACCTTCCTTTTCCAAAAACACATTTTTTTTATTTTATGATATTTAGCTCCAAAAATTTGTCAAACATTAGAGAACTATGCCACCTTCAATACTGTTTTTGGATCAAACTTTTTGACCCATTTCCATGTAATCTCTCTGATATTCCCTGAAAAGGTTGACTATAACAAACTCATACCATGATCAACCCAAAGTATATTGATAACAAAAACAAACCGAACTCCTTTTCCAGCAAAGAACAACCTTGGTTCGAACAATCTCCCCCTTGGGGTTTGTTAGAAATCACCAGATAAATTGAATAGAGCACCATCCACAAGAAAAACCTAAAATACATGAATCAACTCAGCCAACACTCTATGTCTACGTGAGCAATGATCGGTGTAGAAAAAAATAGAGAAGATGCGAATTGTGTTATTGTGAGTTTAAATGAAAGCTCTAAATATTTCCTTGTAGCACTGGAATGTTTTCACTTCACTATTCTCTCCATCTTAAGCCATGATTCACTCTTTATTCTCACATCCAGATACATGAATTCTATCAATTTCTCCCACATTGGAAATAAACCCAAAGATTGATAAACATGCATTGTAGGGATCAGAACAAACTCCACCTGGATTGTATCTCCCCCATAAACCAGAAACACTTCCACAACACAGACTAAAATAGTTTAGAAACAAGGGAGAGGGGAAAATTGTATCCTCCTTATGCACTAGGATGTGGCTGGACACTGAGGTTCAACCAATTTTTTTCAAAACATAGCTGCTTACATTGGCTTGGTTAGAATATCAGCCACTTTCTCATCAGTCCCTACATGTTCCATTCAAATTATGCCATGATCAACTATTTCCTTGATAAAGTGATATCTTATTTCAATATTTTTTTGTACTATAATTATAAACAAGATTCTTCATAAGATCAGTTGTTCTCTTGTTATCATAGTAAATCACCATTGGTTGTTTCACCTCATCACCAATATCTGTCAGTTGTTTGTTCATCTATAGTAGTTTAGTGTCGACCTTTGTAGGGGATATATACTAAGCTTCATTAGTACTAAGCGAATTATTTTCATGTCTTCTTCTCAACCAACCAACACATTTCTACCCAATATAGAATTATCCACCACTGGTGGACTTTTGGTCAACTACATCTAAAGCCCAGTCAGCATCATAAAACGCTGATAATTAACTATACCTTCCTACATCAATGTATAAGCCACAATTGTGAGTACCTTGAATATACCTCACAATTCTTTTTTACTCCTTCCATATGTTCTTCCTTCGGAATACTCTGAAAGTGGGCTGCAAAGAATGTTTCAAAGACAATGTCTGGTCATGTTTCTGTCAGGTACAATAAGCTCCCAATGATTCTTATGTACATTGTGGGATCTATAGAGGTCCCATCCTCATGCTTTCCATGTTTGGTTCCAACAACAATTGGAGTTGACATTAGTTTCGAGTCATGCATATTAAATTTCTTTAGCATCTCCCTTGCATAATTTTCCTAAGAAATCAACATGTAATATTTCTTTTTAATCACATAGAGCCCCATGAAATATGTGACCTCCCCAATAATAGAAATTTCAAATTATGATTTCATGTTATTTGAGAATTTGACTACTAGTTTATGCCTACTAACACCAAATATAATGCCATCAACATAAACTAGAACCATGAACTGATATTTTGGAGAATTATTCACATTGAGATTGTGATCTACTCCCCCTCTTTTGAATTATTTCTTCTTCAGATAAGAATCCAATCAGGAGTACCACACATGTGGTGCCTATTTCAATCCATATAGTGCTTTCATTAGTTTTCAGATCATTGTATCATAAATACCAAGAATAAAACCTGCAGGTTGTTCAACATATACTTCTTCTTCGAGAACACCATTCAAGAATGTTGCCTTGATGTCCATTAGATATACTTTAGATTCTATTTGTAGTTCCATGGCATGAAACAGCCTGATTGACTCCATCCAAACCACTAGAGAAAGTTTTTTTTCAACATCAACACCATCAATCTGAGAATATCATTTACATACCAGTAATTACTTGTTTCTAATAACACTTCCATGGTCATCAAACAAGTTCTTGAATATCCATTTTGTACCAATTTCATTGTGACTATAGGGTCTCTTGACTTGATCCTATGACTGATTCTTGTCAATCTTATCTAACTTTTCATTCAATGAATTCACCCAAGATTCATCCTTTGCAGCTTCCTTACATGAGGATAGTTCCACAACTAATAGAAATAATGATTGTGTGTTATTTATCATCCTCCTTGTTTGTTTGGGTGCACTCTTGTCCCCGATTATGTTTTATGTATCAATCTCAGATCTTTGATTTCTCATGTGAGGTTCAATCCCATTCTCTCTACTCAAGTTTTCCTATTCAAAATCTTCATCTGATTCAACATCATGATATTTTTTCCTAAGTGTTGTGTACACCTTCCACTATTTCTATATTTTTATTTACTCCAAATTCAATTTCATCTTCACTTTATATCACATCCACATATGAAATTATTGAAGCATTTGGGGTTTTCTCTTTAATGATCTTAAGATCACTGCTTTCCACAATATTTATTCATGCTTGTTGAAACACATGTAGGTTTTTCTGTTCATTGATTATCCAAGGAAAATTCCTTCACTTTCATTGTCACCATACATCCCTTTATTTCCATAATTTTTTTCAATGAAGCATTTACTTCGAAATACATGAAATTATTTCAAAGCGAGATTCCATACATTCCACAACTCAAATGGTGTATCCATCTCACCCATATAAATCCTTGTTCGATTCTTAATATACACTCTAGCTTGAATGACCTCTTTCTAGTAATGTCAATGAATATAACTCTCTATAAGTATAGTCCTTTCCCTATAGTTCACCTATCGATTCCTAAGCACAACAACACCATTTTGATGTGGAGTTCTCACAGGTACTCCCTCATGTTGTATCTCATGCCTCTCCCAGTAAATTTAAAATTCAATGGATGAGTATTCCCTTTTATTGTTAGATCATAGAACATTCATTGTTCATCTACTATCATTCTCTGTGATTCGATGATTTCTTTTCAGGTAATCATGCACTCGTCATTTCCTGTGTATAAACCTTACACATGCCATTATACTATAAATATATATTAAATGAATGAATAACCATTCTTCATGAGTTCCAACACCATTTATTGGTCCACATACATCTCTATGAATGAGATCAAGAAGATGAGAGGCCATTTTATTCTTTGGACGATATGGACTGCAGACCAGCTTCCCCCGAATGCAAGCATCACAAGACTTTTCATGTTCACACATTAGGTTGGGAATGACTATGAAAATATTGAATTTTGATATTTTCTCCATTTCATGTTGATTTATGTGCCCCAATCTAAGATGCCACAAGTTATTTTCTTCCTCAATAGTCTTGTAGAAAATGTATTCTTTACTGTTAACCTGATTTAGGATTCCTTCTGTTGTGCATCCCTTCATAAGTGAATTTCCTCTATTTCCATTGATAGTGAAACCTTTTTGATTGAAATTATCTATATGTACTGGGTCATAGAGTTGACTAACGATGAGGAGATTATGATATGTTTTTCTACATAAAGCCATTCAGTTTTCCTTAGATCCCCATTAGCTAGTTCAGTACTTCCACTACCATTGATTTTCAGAGCTCCGTCATTACCAAACTGTATTGTTGCATCAACCCTCCTCTTGAAATCCATTAACAGGTCTATATTACCTATCACGTGTGAAGAACAACCGCTATCTAGAATTTTAGTGATGTTGATTTTTGTATCATTGAGGGCGACCTCTATAAGGATGGATTTCTCACTTTTTTTCTTTTATTTCCATGAGACATTAGAATGAGTGTCTGACACTGACATCCATTCAATTATCTATTCCATGTACATGGGTTCTTTATAGTTGAAATTTTCTTTCAGAGGATTAAACATATTTTCAAGGGAAAATGTCTTTTTAACAAACAATGACTTGTCTCGGACTCTGGTATAAGATGCCATTGTCCCTCCTCTACCTGCAATCAAAGTCTTTATGTCAAAAGATTGAACAAAGAAAAAAAATACATAGAAATTATTTTATATAAAATAATTAGGATAGGAATTTGTTCTCCTCTTTTGAACTCACATGTCTTCATCATTCAAATAGCTTCTTTCCTCTTCACAATAAGACATGGTATGACCAAGATATCCCCAAAACTGACACTTCAGAAGGGGAAATTTCTTCTCACTTCTATTTATCATCATTCCTTCTTCTATGGAAAAGTAGTTTTACTACCTATTATTCCTAGAAGATCGAGGATAGTCTTTTGTTATTAATTTAGATTGAATAGTGGGTTTCTTTTTCAGTACATCTAGTTATTTTCCCACATCACCCACTCACATCATGCCTTTATTTTTGTCACCATTATTTGCATCATTTGATGATTCGGCCTCACAACCGATTCCACTATTTTCCATGTAATCAAGTCTTTGATCATTTATAATCTTTTCTACTCCATTAGATTCACGTTTTTCTCTCCCCAACAGCTTAGCATATGATAAACTTTCAAACATTATTTTCTTATTTGATTCTTTTGAAATTGATTCACTCTGATGTTTACTACTAAGAGTAACAACATCCTCTTAAAGACCTTCAATAGTCTTGGTATTTTCTTCCAGTCTGGTTGGTGACATTGTTGATGACCTTTTCTTTCCCATCAACTTTCACCTTCAGATCCACTACATAAACTGTGCATTAAAGGATTTTAGACAACACCATTATAAATTCTTCCATTGATTCAATTTTAGATTTGAGCTGATCAACATAACAAGATGATTATTGTATAATTTATTTCCACTTATTTCCACTCTTATATATGATCTTAAACTTACTAACTGAATCATTAATTTTCAAATTGGGATTGGAATTAGTGTTCAATTTTTTGTCTCCACCATTATCTTTTGATGGTTCTGGTTTTTCAATAGTGGCCATCATGGAATCATAGTTTCCAGAATTAAATTATGGTTCCTCTTCATCACATAATTCATTCTCAACGTTTTCCACTTAACAGATAAAACACTTCTTCAGTAATTTCATTCTAGATTTGAAGTCTCCCTTTTTGAAAATATTATTAAGAGGCTTTTCAATTTTTTTCATCTTCACAATCTTCATCATTGATCTTTATTAACCACTGAAATGTAATGTGCCGAGTTTTTTCACCACATAAGCAAGCAAGAGGTAACTTATCTTTGAATTTTAATTTTCCCTTATGAGACTTCTTGGAAATGAGAGAAGGAATTTCTTTTTCCTCATCATCTTGACTCCTAATAAGTTTTTAAATTTTTAGTTTCTCTATGTCCTTGAATGCCATTTCCTTTCTCACTCGGGTCATAGAATCTTCTGGTTTGACTCTCATTTAGTATACCATGAGGCTTCTCAGTAAATCATATAGAGAATGTTTGTAAAGGACTAATTCCTCAAGGGATGAAACCATTTCATTGTACAGGGTAGGAATACTTCTTAATATTTTACTTACAATATCAATGTATTTGATTTCTTCAGCTAATCCCAAAATTTCTCCAACCACTTCTGTATTTTGATTGAGGGAGTATGAATTCTCATTAGAATGCATATATTATATCATCAAACATATTGTGTAGCACTTCTATATGTTCCTCCTTCACATTACTATATCCTTAATAAATATTTTAAATTTTATCCCAGATGGACTTTTCTGAGGTGAAAATCATCACTTTTAGATAGATCTGATCTGAAAGGGATGTGTTGAGTGGACTATACACTTTAGCATATGCATCAAGAATTTTCTTGTCTGTGTCATTCATAACTAGGCCTATTGGATTAGTGACTTGTATTCCTTGAAAAATAGAAAATAATACTTCCATTATAAGAGATCTTAGATGAGATCTAATTCTATACTTCCATATCTAAAAATTCATTCGATCGAAGAGGGGGAATCCCTGACATTGGATGAATTCTCTATAACGGTTTAAGACAAATCAAACACTAGGTATCCTCCCTTTTATACCACATTAAGGACCTCGAAAAACCCTGAGTGGGGAGGTTTGAATCAGGGTGTAAGATTTTTCTTTTTTAATGTTTTGGATCTTTTTCCCACGTTGGTAGGAACTTGTTAAATCTATCAAATAACTGAAAATAGGGATATGAAACATAAATTTTACATGGTTCACCGCAAAGGGCAACGTTGAAGGAGGATGTGCTGACCGTGTGTAGCCCCAAAAATTTTCCAAAAACATGTTTATCCATTTTCCGTTTGTAGCCCCGAAAATTTGGCAAACACTAGTGAACAACGCCACCTTCAATACTGATTTTGGATCAAACAATATAACCCCTTTCCATGTAATCTCCACAATATTCCTTGAATGGGTTGATAATAACAAACCCAAACCATGATCATCCAAAAGTATATTTACAACAAACACAAACTGAACTCATTTTCCAGAAATGAAAAACATTGGTTCTTACAATCTCCCCCTTGGGGCTTGTTGGAAATCACTAGATAAATTCAATAGAGCACCAGCCACAAGAAAACATGGAATGCAAGAATAAACTCAACCAACACTCTTGATCTATGTGACCAATTATGGGTGTATAAAATGAGAGAGATGACATGAATTTTTTTCTTGTGAGTTTAATTGAATGCTTTAACTATTTCCTCATAGAGCTAGAAAGTTTTCTCTTCATTATTCTCTCCATATTTAGCCATGACTCTCTCTATCTTCTATCATAAAGATACATGAATTTTATCCCTTTCTATCCCATTTGGAATAAACCTAAATATGAATAAACATGCATTTTAAAGCTCAGAACAAACTCTCGTAGATTGTATCTCCCCCATAAACATGAAACACTTTCACAATACAGATAGAAGTAGTTAAAAAAATTGGGGAGAGGGGACAATCGTAACCTCCTTATGAACTTGGAGATGGCTGAACACCAAGGTTCAACCGATGTTTCTCAAATGTAGCCACTGGCAGTGTCTTGGTCAAGATATCAGCAACTTTCTCATCAGTTCCCACATGATTATTCTAAGGAAGCCTTTCTAAACGTTTTCCTTTATAATGTGATATCTGATTTCAATATTATTTGTAAGAGAATGAAGGAAAAGATTTGTTGTAAGATCAAGTGAATTGTTGTTATCATAGTAAATCCCCATTGGAAGTTTCACCTCATTGCCAATATCTGTCAGTTGTTGCTTCATCCATAATTATTTAGTGCATTCCATTGAAGCGGAGATATACTCGGCTTCAACAGTACTAATATAAGTTTTTATTGTTTCCTTCTAATCTATCCAATTTTTTTTTCCAAATATAGAATTCTCCACTACTGGTGGACATTCTCTCAAATACATATCCAGCCCAGTCAGCATCAGAAAATGTTGATAATTCATTGTCCCTTCCTACAGCAAAGTATAAGACACAATTGTGAGTACCTTGAATATACCTCAGGATTCTTTCTACGGCTTCCATATGTTCTTCCTTCGGATTAATCTAAAGGTGGGATGCTAAGAATAACGCCAGGACAATGTCTATCCATATTGTTGTTCGATATAATAAGCTCCCTAGGATTCTTCTGTACATTGTGGGATCTACAGAGGTACCATCCTCATGATGTCCAAGTTTTGTTCCAATTGCAATTGGAGTTCACATTGGTTATGATTCATACATATTAAATATCTTCAGTAGCTCTCTTGAATAATTTTCATGAGAAATAAACGTGTAATAATTCTTTTGAATCAACTTCAACCCCCAGAAATATCAGAGCTCCCCAGTCATAGACATTTCAAATTCTGATATCATGTTATTGGTAAATTCATCTACTGATTTCTGTCTACTACCACCAAATACAATTTAATCAACATAAACTAAAACCATGAAATTGTATTTTTTAGAATTATTTACAAAGAGATTGTGATCTACTCCACCTATATTGAAGTCTAGGTTCTTGATATAAGAATATAGTAAAGAGTACCACACACATGCTGCCTTTTTCAATCCATAGAGTGCTTTCCTTAGTTCGCAAACTTTGTTTCATCTGTACCATGAAAAAAACCCAATGGTTGTTCAATGTAGTCTTCTTCTTCGAGAACACCATTCAAGAATGATGTCTTTACATTCATTTGATATAAATTAATCTTCTTTGGAGTGCCATGGAAAGAAAATTTTGATTGAATCCAGCCTAGCCACTAGAGCAAATGTTTCTTCAATATCAACACCTTCAATATGGGAATATCCATTACGTACCAGTCATGCCTTGTTTCTAATAACACTTATATACTCATAAAACGTTTCCTTGAAGATCCATATTGTACTAATCACATAGTGACCTTCGTGTCTCTTGACTTGATCCCATGTCTGATTCTTTTCATTCTGATCTAAGTATTCGTTCATGGTATTCACCAAAGATTCATCCATTGCAGCTTCTTCAAATGAGGATGGCTCCACAACTGATGGGAATGAATATTGTGTGTTATTCCTCATCCTCCTTGTCTGTGTGGGTGAACTCTTGTCCTCAATTATGTTAGATGGATCAATCTCAGCTCCTTGATTTCTCATGTGAGGTTCAATCCCATTCTCTCCATTCGAGGTTTTCTCTTCATATTCTTTATCTGAGCCAATATCCTGATGTGACTCCTGAGTGTTGTGTACACCTTCCTCTATTTATATGTTTTTATTTACTCCATGTTCACTTTCTTCCTAAATTTCTATCACATAAAAATTTGAAATCCTAGAATCATTTGAGGTTTTCTCTTTAATTATCTTATTGCAACTTCTTTCTAAAATCCTTCCTAAGAGGTTGTTGAAACACTTGTAGTCTTTGATGTTCAATGACTATCCAAGGAAAATTATTTCATCTTCCTTGTCACCATACTTATCATGATTTTCATATTTGTTTCTAGTGAATCATTTACTTCTATAAACACTATTGTATTTAAAATAGGGCTTCCTTCCATGCCACAATTTATATGGTGTCTTTGTCTCACCCATATAAATCCATGTTCGATTATGAATATACACTGTAGAATTAATAGGCACATTCCAGTAATGTCGGGGAATACGACTCTCAACCGGCATTGTTCTTGCCAAGTTGTTCACCTGTTGATTCGTATTCTCAACATCTCCCTTTTGTAGTGCTCTTCTCATTGCAGCTACCTCATTTTGTATCCCATGCTACTCCAGTTAATTTTCAAATTCAATGTATGTGTATTCCCCTCCATTTTCATATCCGGGCACTTTGATTATTTGTCCAGTATCATTCTCGACAATTCTATGATGTCTTTCATGTAATCAATTACTTTTTGTTTCTTGTGTATACCCATTACACATGTCATTATACTGTAGTCAACTATGAAAAGAATGAAGTACCTTTCTCCATGAGTTCCAAAAACATTTATTGGGCCACATATGTCTGTATGAATGATATCAAGAAGATGAGAATCCATTTTCTCTATGGATGATATGAATAGTATAGAGGCTTCCCCAAAATGAAAACATAACAAGACTTTTCACGTTCATGCTTTATGTTGCTAATGTCTGTGACAATCTTCAATTTTAAAATATTCTCCATGTCTTGTTGATTGATGTACCCCAATCTACGATGGCCTAGGTTATTTTCTTCCTCAACAGTTATATAGAAAATGTTTTCTTTTCTATAAAACTGATATAGGTTTTCTTGTATTCAACATCCCTTCATCAGTTAATTTCTTGTCATTCCCTTGAAAGTGGAGAATTTTATATTAAAAGTTACTATATGTCCTAAGCCGCAGAGTTGACTCACTCAGAAGAGATTATGACATAGGCCATCACATAAATTAATTTAGTTTTTTAGCTCCCATTATCTAGTTCAATACATCCACTGCTTTTTATTTTTAGAGCTCTATCATTACCAAACCGTACTGTTCAATCAACCATTTTCCTCACATACATTAACAGGTCTACATTACCTTTTTTGTGAGATGAACAACCACAATCAAGAATTCTGGTACTCTTTCTTTGTTTAGATTTGTGGGATACCACTGCAAGGTTGGATTTCACATTTTTCTTCTTTACATTCCATGAGAAATTGGACTGAGTGTTGGACACTGATAGCCTTTCAATTCTCTCTTCTATGTACATGGGTTTATTATAGTTGAAATTGTTTTTTAGAGGAGTAAAGATTTCTGTAAGGGCACAACTATCTTTTTGACAAACATTGACTTGTCTTGGACTCTCATATGAGATGTCCATGTCCCTCATCTGCCTGTAATTAACGGACTTATAACCAATGTTAGAACAACGAAAACAATACCCATAGAAATGATTTCTTCTAACTGCATTATGATATAAATTTTTTATACTTTTTCAGACTCCCATATCTACTTCATTCAAATAGCTAATTGCCTCTTTGTAATAAGACATGGTATGACCCATATTTCCACAGAACTGGCATTTCACGAGTGTAAATTTCTTTTCACATCTATTTATCCACATTCCTTCTTTAGTGGGAATGTAGTTTGACTGTTTAATATTCTTTCAGGCTTTAGGATAGTGTTATTTTCTTCATTAAGATTGAATTTGGGGTTTCGTTTTCAGTACATCAGATGATTTTTCCACATCACCCACTCTCAGCATGACTTTATTTTGGTCACCAATATTTACAGTATTTAATGATTCAGACTCACAACTAATTCCACTATTTTTGATGTAAGCAGGTCTTTGATCGTTCAAAATCATTTCAACACCTTTAAAACAATGTTTTTCTCTCTTCAACAGCTTAGAATATGAGAACCTTCCAATGTATATTTTCTTCCATGATTATTTTTAAATTGATTCACACTCAAGTCTACTCCTTTGAGTAACAAAATCCTATTCCAGACCCTCAGTAGTCTTGGTCTTTTCTTCTAGACTGCTGGAGAGATAATTGATGAAATTTTCCTACTCTTCAATTCTCAAATTTAGATCCAATACATCATCAATGATTTAAAGGATTTTAGACTGCACCTTCACAAATTCTTCCTGTCGTTCAATTTCATCTTTGAGCTGACCAACATAATCAGATGATTCTTCTACAATTGATTCCCAAATATAACATCTCTTACATTTGATCTTAATCTTAATAACCAATTTTTTAAGTTGCAACTTGGGATTGGAATTATTTTTCAACAGCTTGTCTCCACCATTATCTTTTAACGGTTCTAATTTTTCAATATTGTCCATAATGGAAGCATGGTTTCCAGTTTTAAAGACTGGTTCTTCTTCTTCACAGAATTCATTCTCGTCATTTTCCTCTGCATAGATAAAACTCTTCTTAGGTAATTTCATTCTATATTAGAAGTCTCTCTTTTTTAAAAACCATTTCTGATGCTTCTCAATGTTTTCATATTCACTATCTACATCATTGATCATTCTTAATAACTGAGAGGCAATGTGCCCAACTTCTTCACAACAATATAAAGCTAGAGGTAACACCCATTTGAATTTCTCTTTTTCCCTTCTAGAACATATTTTCAATGAGAGATAGATTTTCATTTTCTTCATTATCTTCACCACTACTATATTTTAAAATATTCAATTCTCCATGGCCTTGAATTCCATTTCATTTCTCACTCGAGTTGTAGCATCTTCTGGTTCGACTCTCAATTCATATTCCACAACGCTACTCAGCTAATCATCTTGAGAATGCTTAGAAAGATCTCATTCCTCAAGGGATGACACCTTTACATTGCATAAGGGTGGAAGTCTTCTTAATACTTTTTTACCAATATCAATGTCCTTGATTTCTTCACATAGACCCCAAATTACTCCAACCACTTTACTAATTCAATTGAATAAGGAGTCCGTATTTTGATTAGAATGCATCTTCAAATCATCAAATATTTTGTGCAGGACTTGTAGTTTTTCATCCTATATTGTGCTTTCTCCTTCATAAATATTTTCTTGTTTATCCCATAAGGATTTTTCTAAGACGAAACTCATTACATTTAGATAGATCTGATCAAATAGGGCTGCGGTCAGTGCATTCTGTGCTTTAGCATCTACATCAAGAATTTTATTCTATGTGTTAGTCATTTCCAGGCCGGTTGGATCGGTGACTTGTATTCCTTAAACAGTAGAAAATAGGACTTCCATTCCGAGATATCCTAGATGATATCTCATTCCTTTCTTCGAGATCTGAAAATTACTTCCATCGAAGAAGGGGAATCCTCTAACATTGGCTGAATTCTCCATAACGGTATGAGTCAGATCAAACACCAAGTAACCTCCCTCTAATTCCACTTGAAGGACCCCAAAACACCCTGAGAGGGGAGGGGTGAATCCAGGTGTCATCTTTTACTTTTTAAAGTTGGGGAACTTTTTCCAATTTTGGTAGGAACTTGTTAAATCTTTCAAAAAAAATTAATGAATGGAGATGACACATCACTTTTACATGGTTCACCGCAAAAGTGCTACGTCCAAGGAAAATACGCTGATAGTGTGTCGGTCGTACGTAAATAAACAAATCTTTACATGTTTGGGCATTACAAGATTATGGCCACAGACACATTGTGTGAGTAAAACTTCATTTACAAGGTTTCAGGATAGCTCACTGCATTCATCAGATCACTTCCGTCAACTCCCCCAAGCTCAATGCCTTGAGATAAGTAAAACTCAGTCTATTGACTTGAAGGTCACTTCAATAGATTTTCCATGATGTATTTGTCTCTGTTCATCATGAGAAACGTCTTTCATCGAAGTCCTGAATTGATTCACATGAAATAATTGATCACACACACTAGATATTCAAAATCCAATCAGACATATAACACCACACTTGCGCGCAATACACCAACATGCACGCAAGATTTTGGAATTGTTATGAAATATGACTTTTGTGTAACCCTTATCTTTCGTTCCACTGAACTGAAGGGTTCACTTGGTGTTTTCAAACTAATGGAACACCTTGCATAGAAGATTGACCCTCTTCCAATCATTCTCACATAAATATTTTTCCTGGCTAGTTAACCAGATTTTCGTTGGAAATTGTTAATCCATCCTTGGGGGTAGCCACATTTTTATAGGCCCTTGGTGACCTTATGCAAAAGATCATGAAACATCTTGGAAGGTTCATGCAGTATTCCTCATAAGTGTGCAAAACCCCTTTTGACATCGCATTGGGTGGAAAAACCATTTATCTAAATCATCATCTTTCGTGCATTCCATGACTTTTTCTTTTTTCGATGTTCTGATCCTGAAACATGACTTTCATGATAGTTCCAAAAACACCTTCATATTGCATGAAAAAACCAATATTTCATGTACACACCAATTCATTCATGAACCTTCCTCTACTAAAAATTGATTTATCTAAATTTCTAATTTTCAGTCCTAAAAATTTGGCAAACACTAGAGAACGGTGCCACCTTCAATACTTCTTTCGAATCAAACTATATAACCCCTTTTCATGTAATATCCTAGATCATCCATGAAAGGGATGACATTAACAAACCCAAACCATGATCAAATCGAAGTAGATTGACAACAAACACAAACTGAACACCTTTTCCAGCAATGATCAACCTTGGTTCCAACGAAGCTGTGAAACATGGTAGATGTATTTCATGGAAAGGCACCTCTGAGGTAGTAGCAACCAATGGGCTACCAATCCAACTCTTTCTAGGATTTAAATGACCTTATATAATGAGTTGTACACTTCCCTTGCTTCTATAACCGTCTACTCCCTATAATGGGAGATACCTGCCAAAAAACATGATCCCCAACCTTAAACTCTAGAGGTCTAAAATGGTAATTATCATAAGATTTATATTTAGATTTAGCAGTATTCATACAATTTATAATCAGTAGAACAAGCTCCAAAGTCTCCTGAATGAGATGAGGACCTAGTAGTGCTACCTCACATTCCTCCAGTCAACATATAGGTGAATGGAATGTTCTACCATATAAGTCCTCAAAAAGACCCATCTAAATTGGTTCCTAAAAGCTATAATTATAAAAGAACTCAATGATACAGATATTTTTCTCTCATGAACCACTAAAATAAAGGACACATACTTATATCATATCCTCTAGAACATGTATTCTCCATTAGGATTTCCCATCAGTATGAGGGTGAAAATATGTTCTTAGAATCAATTGTGTCTTAATAGGTTTATGAAATCCCAACCAGAACCGTGATGTGAAACAAGTGTCCCAATCTGAAATAATAGTATGAAAGGCCCCATGAGGTAATACGATCTCATGAACATACAATATCCCCAGATCGTCAACAGAGTGAACTCTCCGGAATAGGTATGAAGTGAGACACTTTCATCAGCCAATCAATGATAACCCATAGGTTCATTACCTCTAATAAACATTGAAAAACTTTCTACAAAGTCCTTGGAAGTATATTTTCATTTACATTATAGTTCTTGAAGTCAATGTAGCAATACCACAGGCCATTGGGGCTCCACCTTCACCTGTTGACCGGAGGAACGCCTATTGATAAAGCCTACAATCTGATACTTCATCCCATGCCACCAATAATGGTGTTGCATATCTTGATACATCATTGTGATGCCTGGATTAACTATACATTAAGAATATTGGGACTCTATCATCTACTCTACCCTCATATATATAGGGACCCATACATGTCCTTGAATACATAGGATGTCATATTTGTCTACATTCCAATGCCAAGGTGAGATATCTCCTAATGTACTCTCATTGTGAACCATGACTTGTGGATCTAAAAATTAACTATAGTTCACCTCCTCAAGGAGTGAATTGGTAAATTATAAATAGGAGAGATAAGATTTCTCATGAATATCAAGAAATATAAGATGGATCTCAGAGAAGATGGCCACTAAATTCAATTCATTACTTTCTTCTCTTACTGCATATGGTTGCATTCTCCAACTCAATGCATCTGCAAGAACATTTCCCTTTTCATGCATATAGGTAAGCACCAAATAAAAGACTTATAGATATTCAACCCATCTCTACAATCTGATGTTTAATTCACATTGTGAAAAGATACATTTTAGGATCATTTGGTCTATCAACATGACAAATTTCTCACCTACCAGATAGTGTCTCCATCAATGTATGACATGGATAGCTGCTACTTGCTTAAGATCGTGTGTCAGGTAATTTATCTCATGTGGACTCAACATCTAAGATCCATTTGGAACAACTCAATATTCCTACATCATCACTGATCCTAGGTCGATACGTAATTCAAAATAGAATATTTTGTATCCTATTCATGTATTTGGAAGAATTAGAATCAGTGATGATACAAACCTCTATTTCAACTTATGATAGTCATTATATCATGCTTCTAACCAATGGATCATGACAACCTTATTTGTAAGACTAGTAAGATGTAAATCATGGCATGGAAGTCATGTATGAAATGCCTATAATATCTATCCAATCCCAAGAAGCTCTGTATATCAAACATATTATTTGTATTCTCCTTGGAGACTATAGAACTAGCCCTTTTGGGGCTAATAGATACTCCTTTTTTTGATACTATATGAACCAAGAAGTGAAAATTGTCGATCCAAACATGGATCCTAGAAAAAATGGAATAAATATAATTCTCTCTCAGTGTACTCAGAATAATGTCCAGATGTTTAGAATGTTCTTTATGAGTATGAGATTACACCAATATGTCTTCTACAAAGACAATGACAAAATAGTCAATATAGGTATGGTAAGACCTATTTATTATATCCATAAAAATGGTGGGTGCATTTGTAATACAAAACATCATATCAAGGTACCCATACAGACCATACCTACTACATAAATCTATATGAGGTATGTCTGATGGCCTTATATATTCCTAAGGAGAACATGATCTCATGTAGATCTAAGAGAAGACCCAATCTCCTCAGAAATGGTCGAAGAGATCATCTATTCAAGGAATTGGATAATGATTCATGACTGTAAGCTCGTTTAACTGTCAGTAATAAAAAGATAGACATCAATTTCTATCCAACTTCTTAGAAAAAAAATGAGTGAACCCCAAGAACATTTATTGGGATGTATAAAACCTTTTTCCTCTTAATCCTCTAACTACCACATGTTCTTCGGATGCTCTACAGGTTCCATCCTGTATAAAGGAATGGACACTATAGTGGATCCTAGAAAAATATTGATCATATAGTATACCCTTATATTAAGATGTAATCAAAATAAATCATCTCGAAAGACATCCCTGAAATGATCTACTAATGGAGGGAAATCTTCTTGATGTAAAATGTAATCATGCATGAAGATATTTTCAATCTGGGAGGTCACTCAACCTATCCCATAATGATTTAGTCCTTCTCTACTAGCCTTGACATCCAACTCACCCTTATGTAGATAACTAAAGTTCCTCTATTGATGTAAATAATACCCTATAATTATAAAATTCTACAATGTTATGACATAGAACAAACAAACTCTTCAAAATAATGACATTGGAACCCTTCATCCCAAGAATATAGAGGTCCCATAAGAATGGGTAGCTCTCTAAATCAACGGGATAGTGCTTACACTAGCATATGCCATCTGTTTGTACCCCTAATGGAGTATCTAGGTTCATTACAACATAGTAATATTATATCTCTAGTCTGAGACATTCCATTATAGAAACAAGGATAAAAGATTTTGAATCACCCATATCGAATTAAAAAGATACTATAGAATATTCCATAATGATAGTCCCTCATATTATAGATGGTCTCGTATCTTCATCCTCGAGTATAGACTATGGAGAATGTAACTGACCATATATGCGTCCCGATAAAACAAATGGACTACTACGATCATAAGTGATTTGTTGGTGTTGTTGGTGATATGGGGTCTAGCTACCATGGCCATGACATCCTCCTCGTCTATTTTTGTCAGTGCTAATCCAAAACCATCCTAACATGGTGAAAAATAACCCTCTCCTGATGGAGGAGCTGGTGTGGATCCTTTTCCACTTGAAGATGGTGGAGAGGTCCAACATAACCTCTAAAGATTCCCATAAGTACATAATCCTCACACTCCATTAGGTATCTATTACAATGGGGCTTCAAGTTCCCCTATCATCCACACTGATGAATCATTGTAGTTCTATTGAGAAAGGATCTATGGTTGTCACTACCCAGACGAGAAACCTCGAGGGAACATTTCCTGCCACCGAGAGAACTACTGGCATACTGTGGAACTAATCCTCTATGCTCAGTGCTATTATTGTCCCATAGGTTGAGCTTAGTAATAAGAGAGAGATTGAATGTTGGATTAAAATTATATAGGTGAAAGACATAGAACTACGTACATATGTCATACTAGATCCCATCCTCAGAATGTCTAGCATGGGAAAGCTCATCACTAGCTAGATGCAGTGAAAAGCCCTGCAACTCTATGAAACACACTGAATATTTCATAAATGACATAGAACCGTTCTTGAGATGAATGAATTATTTGGCTCTATCAAAAATCATGTTCAAGGAATTAACTAATCATAAGAAGGTTGTCTATAAATCAACCCATAACATGCCTTTATGAAAACCATCCTGGGTAGTCACACCCCACCAATGATTGGATGAATCCCGAAGAATGTATGTTTCAATATTGGCCCTCCACTCTATAGGTGTGTCTATATTCTTAGAGATAGATAGGGTAGCTTCTATCCATGACTCTAAAGCCTATGGGCCGCTATACCCTGATAAAAGAGGAGACTGGTGCTGGAATTCACAAGTAAGTTTAGTCATCGTAGATACAACACGTGGAGCACCATTCATGGAAAATATTAGACATATGAAAATATCACTTACATGGGAATTAGTTTCCAGATATGGTACAGTAGGCGATGCCTCAAGTGGATATCATTGAGGCGTGACTGGTGGCTCATGGACCACCATGTCTGTAGAATGGTCGTCGCCACCCTCCTAGCATATGATACAAGGATGACATGGTGGCATTGTTCTACAAATTCCAAGAACATATCTCAAAACACGATTTAAGGATATAGATTGAATCGCAATCATAATATGAATGTAGGAAAACTCACTACCCAAATAATACTACCCAAACTTCCTTCTTAGATGACAAGGTATCAGTAATTACTCATGTATATGTTTAATTTCATTTTACATTTAATTAACAGGTTTAATAATTTACCTTTCATAAACATGACAGGGTAGGGTGAGGATGTTATAACAATTCATTTTATAAGTAATGTTTCGGTTTTTAATTGATATAAATTCCCATTGAATTTATTCCCATAAACCTCATCAATGAAAACAACACCCATTTATTTATAGAAGAATGGCTTGACTAGGTAAATTACTCATCCCAATGCGTGAGAGCCCACAACAAATCATGAATTTTCATAGACAATCACTCAATTGTAAAAAAGAGTAATACAAGCCTAAGAAAAATATCACAACATCACTCAATAATCACTAGTATATCCAGAAATGTAAAGTAGTGAATTTCACCTAGATGGAATGAAAATATGCATGGCATGTGAATTCTTGGTGCCTATTATTATGCATGTAACAATGGTTATTTCCTTCATATCAAAGATCCATGGAAGAAATAGAATCTCAATTACTAGAAAAATCAATAACACCATAAAGCATGTGTATCATCCAATAGTGAAATAATGTAAACTATAGTAGGAAAAAACATACCAACAATTATATTTTGGGTAACATTCATTTTACAGAAAACATTGGTTCGTGATGCCAAAGTATGGCATATGACTAAGTCCCAAGTATTCTAAATCTACTGATTATTGGCTCAAAAAATAAATTCATGAAAAGAACCAACTTGTATTATACTTTGTAACATCCTGGAATTGGATTCGACATAATAGGTTCCCTAAGACCGGTGGACCACATGGCCTCAGGGGAATCTCCCCAATCACGAGAGGCAGCCGACTAGAAGCAAGGGCCTAGGCTGCGTCAATGGGGAGACTATTCCCTCATTACAAGAGTGTAGAAATGAAGATAAATGTAAACATAAGTATATAGAACAATCAATATAATTAAATAGTGGAATTACACAAGGTAATAAATAATCAAGGATGAAAATAACTATATCAACTAAAAAAACTAACGATGATATGTCATGTCATTAGAAAACTAGAAAAAAAGATAAAATAAAGTAGGCATAACATATACCAAATATGTATAATAGAAATCAAATAACTATCCCAAGCATCACGATCACCATCTAGGTCATCTTTTATTAAGCTATGTCCTTAATCGCATGTAATCAAGTATTTGATGTTATATGATCCCCGTTTTTCAAAACCTTGATTCATGTAATCTACCCTAGGTACCAAAAGGTGGTTCTTGGTGAGGGTTTGAGATAATCGCAGTAGTCCACCACTAATGGTGTTTATAACATCCATTTTTTGTAATGTAAATGTTACAATTGGAAAGAATTCATATATAAAGTTATGTAGTAAAATGTAACTAAATACCCAAATACTTTCTTCAAACCTAAACTAGTGTTTGAACATATAACCTATTCATTTATTTATTATTTTATATTTTTAAATAAGTAACACATTATCAATGGTGAAGGTTCCAATATGTAATAAGTAAACCATAATTTATAGTTAATAAGTAGTGGTTCCATGGTATTCACCAAGTCTACCAAGACCTTAGGGGTTTCTATCTCAGTAGTGACTAGGTCTAGCTAAGGATAAGAGTGTAGTCCAAGGATAATATTCCATGTCATTCCATAATAATACTCCAACCAATTTCAAGGTCACCATCCAATGTAAAATAGGGCTTGGTAGTGACTGGGCCATATGGTATTTAACCAAGGAACAAACATGTCAATACTATATGAAAGGAGTGTATCCCTGGAATACTTTAATACGATGTGAGGGATCATGTAGTGTCATATTGGTCATCCAATAATATAGATGGATCATGATCTAGGTGGGTCACAACATAAGAAAGTTGCATCCTTGAATCAGAATGGGGTTCCCAAGTGCTCAACGCACTCCCCGATAAGAATCCAAGATGATCACGAGTTATGCCACTCCTGTTTAATAATGAAGTCATGTACAATTTCAATTTGTTCAAACCTTTCCTTTCATTAGTGTCACAATTCCAAGTACCTTGTAACCTTTATTATGTCCATTTAAGTCATTTTCAATCATTGAGGTTCATTCCACTACCTTCTATTAATCTTGTATGGGTTTTGACAGACAAGAATCCTATTATTTATTTACATTTCATCTTCTCAAGTCATATACATGGTATACTTGAGAATTTCCATTTCACATTTAATTCTCAATTGAAACACTTACTATAGGTGGGTCTAGTGGTCAGCATAAATTATACTTTCTATTATGCAATTGATAATATAAATCAAAACATTTAATATATAAAAGATTACCCTTAGAAGGGTCAAGCCATGTCACACCCAAATTGTGAATGAAATGTGTCAAATACTAAAAACCTAATTGTGGAATAACAGCCTACAATGGATGGTTGGAGTGGTGGGAATAACCACCCAATATAAGTCACGTATATGGGAATAGAATAACCTTATAGTTCTAATGAATATAATAATGGAATATAAATTCAATAAATGACACCCCATGAAATCGGTGGGCCCCATATGATAATTCCAAAATCAACGAACATGAGGGATGTGTTATAGACCATCTACCTTGTGTTTATTTGACTCTAATCCTCCAATATGAGCCACTGGTTTGGAATATATCATATTATATTTGATAAAAAGGAAAAAATGCTAACACCTCGATAACTAGGTTGAGAGAAAGAGATAAGAAGAATGGATAAAAATGACATGAGTACTTACCATTGCACATCCAGCGTTATGAAATGAATATTGATAAAATCCATGATGAAAGAGATATTTCAATCCCAAATGTATGCCTTCAAAGTGCTCAAAAATGATTGAAAAATATTTTAATACTGCAGGAATTTGGATTAGGAGGAAGGAGGAGGCTTAATTAGATCATTAAGTGAAAAATAGTAAAATTACCCATAATTTATCCTTTGCACAGCATGTCTACATTGTTTGAAAGACCAAGTGAACACTGTGCATGGTTACCTAGGGAAGAGGTGAAAATCATGGGTTTGATACATGGTTAGGGAAACTGTGTGCCCACCATGTAGTAAGGCTCTGTTCAAAAAGGAACATCCCACACGATTTGATCTAACCATGTAGCCTTCCAACACAGTTTACTACAAACCTTGCACCATGCCTATTTATCTAAAAAAGGTATGTTCATATATCCAAACAACCCCCAGTCACCATTGGAACCTCTACTAACTCTTTTGTAATCCATTTAAGGTCAAAAATAAATAATTTGAAAGAAATTTAAACGATCCATACTTGAGTGAAAATACAGGTTCTTACAAATTCTATGCCATAATTCATCTGTTGGTCTTGTAAAATTGTGTACTAGGTGGAAAATCTAAATTTTTCATCTAGTTAGTTCACAATCCACTATTTTCCCACAAGTAATTATAACAAAAAAATTCCCTGGTGGGGGTTTTTCCTCACTACGAGGTTTGTGTGGGAAAATTAAATGATTGTGCTTTGAACATTAGCACATATCGGTAGCTGTTTTATGAGTGTTACGCTCTTATATGGTCATATTCTTTCTGTATAAGGAATATCAAGGTAGAAAAATGAATCATTAGATTGTTTGATTGGTTTGTGATTAAATGGATTTTGATCTAGTTCTTGTTTTTATCATTTCAACTACCCTGATTATTATGGAAACATTCCTTATTTATATTTTATATATGTCATGTGATTATAGGTTCCTGCATTTTTATACATGACTAGTGTCTGATTCGTGTTATTTATTTGGAAAATAATTTTTTAGAGTTTTTTGGGAAATCCTGTTTTTAGATTATAGACTCTAGTCTTGGTTCATTAAATTTGATTTTAAATTGGGTGTTTCAGTTTTTAGGTGTCCTTGGAAATAAAATGATTTAAAGTGATTATTTTCATGTAAATAAAACAATTGAGTTGTTTTTGGAAAATTCTAGTGGTTTGAGTTTGTTTATAAATGGCTTAGGCCTACGGTTTTGTTTTTAAAATATGTGTGGTCCATTTTGGAAAATGAAGAGGAATGTTTTTAAAGATTGTAATGGAATTTTTTGTCTTGTGATATCTATGAAAATATTAAATTCTAGATTTATTTTCAATTTATAATTGATGAATTTACTTGTAAAACAAATTAAATAGATTATGTGGGACAAGAATATCACATCCATAGGGAGTACATTTTAAGAAAAAATGAATATATATTATATTTTGTTTTAAAATTATGGGAACACTCGTGTATTAAAAGACATTATGTGAATGTTTTTTTATTACATGGTTGAGACATGAGTACAATTTTAGACCTTAATAATGTGTTGTGTGAGGTTTAGTATTATAGTTAAAATATTCATAAGATCAATGATTGTGAGTATATGGTGGATCAATCTAGAATTGGTTTTCATTCTCGTTGGCTTTATTTTCCCGTTCATTGTTTCTGGGTTCTTTGTACTTGTTTTATATCCTGTTTTATCTCTTGTTTTCTTTTCATAATCACTATTTCCATGATAAAAAAATATTTTTGATGAATAATTAGTATAAATGCATTTTATCCTTGGGATTGACCCATGTTTCATCCACTGTACTACATTAAAGGAAAATATAAATGTATCTTCCATAGTTAAAACTAAAATCATATTAATATTCATGTTTATACACAGTTCATATGAATTCATATCCATGATTCAATTATTATTAATAGAGACCATTTTTACAAAACAACTCCTTTATTCTTCTTATATTGTTTCATCTACCCTTTAAGAACATTGATCTTTGATTTTATACTCCCCTTTAATATCAAATTTTATCTGTCATTCATATTTTAAGAAACATCATGTTTAATTATAATTATATGATTCGTTAGAATATTATCAAACCTGTTATTTTATAATGGTTTTTTTGGTTTATGACTGATATATGTTTTTCATTCTGTGTGGTATGCATGATTTTGATAATAATATTATGTGATGAGTGGGATCATAATTATACAACCATTCAGTGAAAGGATTAAATTGATATAACTCATAAAATTATTTTCAATGTATATTTTTATGTATTTGTTCACATGTTGTTGTTTCCTTTGTACACATATGATACATAAACATGGTTACACCTTTTCCCACATTCCATGTGTGGGAATGATGCAGTTAGAATTGATATTTTATTATTGTGATTGTTCCACATTCTAATGATTGAAAATTATTTATTTCAAGGTATATTATGACTCATCATGCTTCTCTTATGATGTTTTATTTCACTTTAAAATCCATTGGTATTCCTCCATACTATATCATGGTTCACTATAATGCCTTATTTTTACCACATATTTTTATCCCATAAAAAATGTATGATATATTGGTATCCCACAATGATTATTTTTCCAAAAATAATCTATATATACTCATATTGGTCTATTAGATAACCATTTATTTTATGTATATCCCTGAGTTAATGAAAGTATTAGAAAGGGTTTAGTCAATATATAAGTGGTCAAAAACTAAAATTTTGGTTAATATATTATTGTATTATATATTATTATGATGTAATATATACATAATTCTTAAATACTCTAAACAGGTGATTCAGGTAATGGTTTGATGTAATAAAATTCATCTTATATTACATAAATTATATATGTGTTGCATAGATATAGTAGTTGAATTTGGGGGAATCTCATTTTGTCTCATTGTTGACCATATATATTTTTTGGAGTTAAGATATAGAAACATTTTGGTATAAATCCTTTGGTGGATAACCATTATTTCTTGAAATCCTATTCAGACATACATGAATGTGCACATAGGGATAGAAATTATAATGTGTTAGAATTGATTCATATAAATACATTAACAATGTTAATGATTAATAAAACATCAAGGTTTAGTGATACGGTTAGATAAAATATTAGAAATCATTAAATACTATTTAAAATGAGTAAAAATTACCAGGTAGTGATTTCTTTAAAGGGTTAGAATGTAAGAACCTAGATTTTGGATATACATTTTTATAAAATTTTTCCTTTAAATAAAATGTGTCAAATTTATATTAAATAGTTATTTGTTAGATATATAAATATATACATATATATATATACTATGTAACAGGTTTTTTGGCCTCGAATGAAAATATTCTTAATTATAAAATATGAATTCAAAGAATAGTTGTATACCATAAATAATTATTGTGCGATGTATAATAAAATAACAAATATTTTATTACTTCACTGTATATAATTACTATAATTTAAGGACCCGGACTTTTATATATAACATTTACCTTCCAAATTTACATATATGTTATATTTTGGTATCATTTATATTATAAAAAATTTCATTAGGTATTAAAAACAGATAAAATATTATTTTATAGATATAAAACATTATATATAGAAACTAAATATATGACATAAAATTAAAAATATTACAACGAGATAAAATAAAAATAAAAACATAACCAATATTTTTGAATCAATAGTGTCCTGATCACCTAAAAATATTATACCAGCAAACATCACAGTAAATAGAAAATAAAACATTATAAATGTTATTAGAAATTTTTATATGATGTAGATAACCAAGATAAAAAATAATTTATTGATTAATGAATAAATGAAGAGGTATTTATAGGATGTATAAACCCAATATAACTATTAGACAAGTAACATCATCGTAGGGATAATAACATAACTATTAGAATACAAATATGACTTATATAATAGAAATGTGACTAATAAGATAGTAAATTGAAATTTAATTACCACTTAAAATGATTAAAATAATTAAATATAATGTTCTAATTAACATAAAATAGAAGTTAATATTCAAAAACCCAAATAGTCTATAAGTTTACATTTTAATAAAGAATATTTTAAAATATTTTTATAAAAAACACTAATTTAAACATTAATATTTAAATATAAAATTAACTATGTATAAAAATTATTTTTTGTAATAATTTTTTTCTTCAATAAGTTTTCAATAACATTCCATGTGTTTTTTTAATCTGAAAAACATCAACTTTTATGTGAATAAAAACAATAAATTTTCATTAATATCACATATTCTAAAGGATTATATTGGTGTCATAATGAAAAAATTAATTCTAAAATATTTTTATAAACCATAAATATATTTAACTAGATATATTTTTCATTTAAATGTTAATGATTTTATTTCCAAAAATAAAAACTAATTTCCAAATTTTTAAAATATAAATTGTGTCATTAAAAACTATTTTTAATTTTTATACCTCCAATTAATATACACAAAAAAATTTCCCTTTTGAAATTTTCCAAAATACATAAAAAATATTATTTTAATTAAATATAATATGTAATCTCATAAACCACCCATATTCCATGTTTGACTTTTGACGTAGTATATTATTCATTATTTTACACTAAAATAAATCTCTTCAATCATAAGAATCCTCTTTCTGTTTATAAAGTCACAAAAAATCCTTTTCAAATAATAATATATACAGAATTCCCTTCCAATAAACATTATATGATCCTTGGATACATACTGAGGTCATCGCATTCCAATAATACCTGGAATTTAGTATATAAAAACTAGTCAAATATAAAGTATGAATTAATATTTTTTCTTTTTCCTTTCACTTTTACTCTTCTTTTCTTCCAGTCTTCCATTCCACCATTTATATATAAAGGAATCCTCCTGAAATATATGAATTAAAACATTAACATTATATTAATGTTATTATTTTACTATAAAATCATTCCAATCCATCTATTATATATATATATATATATTATCTCTACTAATTTTAATCTTATATTGTTAATGGATAGTTTTATCCAACTATGACGACGTTGTTAACTCTTATTAATACCTAAATTTATAGGTGGGTGGGTTATCCAAAATATGCATGTATAAATTTTTTTATGACACTATATCATAATTAATAACAATTCCAAACATATACATTATCTCTATCTCCTTTGATAATGTTTGTTTAATGATTGGTTTACCACCTACAAAAAACATTTTAAATTATCTACTTGTCACCACTATCAATGAAGGTTAGTTATACTTATATATAATATATACATAATTTATAATGTGCATTTTTTTCTAATAATAATTTAAAAAATGGATAAACAAAATTGATTAAAAACATGAAAATTAAAACAAAAAACTATGATAGTTGAAACAAATTTTACATCAAGACTTTAAATCATTGATGAAAATTTACTAATGAAATTCCAACGGTTACAATTAATGACTAATAACATTAATTGATGAAATATAAATCTATATTAAAGTTTTAATAACCAAAATATGATTATAAAACTGGTGTAAATGTGATGAAATAGAGAGTGACCTCATGTATGGGGATTCCACATTATTTTTCTCTACTTGGGATTGAAACCCTTATTATTAATTGAATTCTGTTCTTACATATTTATGATATTAAAATATATAACCTATATTTTTATAATATTATACTATTTACAATCCCATTTATATAAATTATTAAATTTAATAGAAATATCATTTTCTTTTCCCTTCAAAAGAAAATAACATTTCAAAATATATTTTTTGAAACATTCAATGAAATTTTTTTATCTATCCATTTATTTTAATAATTTTTATTAGAATTTATATTTCTATAAATTGAAATCATAAATAATCAATTTCAATTAATGATTTATAATTTTTATTAGTGGATTCTATATCCTGCACACTCATTCTATTTTTTCTCTTTATCAAATCAAATTTTAAATTATTTCTAGGTATTTCCAATGGAATTTATAAAATTAATTTTATTCATGAAATTAATTCTATATGTACATATCCATTAATTGATATGTCATGAACCAACTCAGGTAAACCCTGAACTGGTCACTTGATTTAGACTTAGGTATTTATTAAAGGGCGTTCTTGGTCCCCATGGGCTGGAAAATAGTGTTAGGAACCAAATTAAAACAATTGGTAATGATTTTGACACATAAATAAAAGAAAAAATATATATATGATGGAAAAAATAGATAAACACTAACAATAGATATAATATAATTTCACATAAGAAATAATACCTATGAGTGACCTCAGGGTCACCACCAAACATATAACCACAGTCAATGCAAGAGCGATCCAAAACTAGAACCGAAAACTGAAAAGATAAAGTAGTCGTGAGCAACAAAATTCTTAGCCGGAATTCCAATGATATGCCAAGAATCCATGTATATTGTTTTCCTAAAAACATTTCATTAACAATATTTTCAAATACATTAATAAAAATTAGTTATTCACATTATATTAAAAATACCTAGCTTCCCATTTCAAAATCCAACACATTCCAGATTTCCTTTTCAAAATAGAGTATACTTTTGATACCAAAAACTAAAACAAACATCTAATCAAAACAATACAGGGTTGTGCTGAAAATTAATAAATAATGAAGTAAATAGTTCATCATGAAACTAAAATCAATGGAAATTAAAAAAATAATATATCTATGGTAACCATGTGTGATTCAAAACATCCCTAGAAGACCCATAGACGTACTTAGTTCAGAACCACCTGTCAGAATATGGTGAATTCCCAAATTCAGTATCCACTTTCTACCCTAAACTGTCAAATCCAGTGGCACATCCAACCTGGCCTATCTGCGATACAGGGTATACCAACCTGTCTAATTGTAGTTGGTTAGAAACTATAACTTGATCCCTTAAATTAAACCCAAGAACTCATGTTAATAGTAAAATGTGTAATTTGGAGGCCCTCACATGTGTGACTGACCTTACCTACTACCAATGGAATTGCCTACCCCAAACATGGACATCGCCAATACGATAACCCATAAATGGGAATCCTAGATAAGGGTTTATAATATATATATATATATATATATATGCATCACTTCATTAGATGTTCCAACTGGGATGTCATATCACTTGATCATTTAACCATTTCATTAAAAACATGAAAAATAACAAACATGACTTTAAAAATATGCACCCCTATTTCATTTTTTCCAAAAACAACTCAAAAGCGATTTCCAAACATTGTGAAACCCCATTTTCATTATTATTTTACAAACGGGACATTAGTTTCCTATTTCCAATACATTTTCATAATTCCATTTGAATCTTTATAGAAATACACATTTTTATAAAACATAACGAACAGGTCTTCGAGCCAAGAATTTACTAAAACACACCTTAAGTGCCCAACATGTATAACCTTTTAATATTTCATTCAAAGTCACTTTGAAAATAAAACCAACACTAGTTATAAACCAAAACCCAATTAAAGAACCATGGTACAATTTGAGAACCAAATAACCATTAATGAAACCCATGTTGATGAAAAACACTATTTCAAATTGTCAACATCATTTGAATGTCCATCCATGTTTTCACTCTATGAAACCATGAATGTTCCAACATCCCTTGGAACTTCTCAAGATTCCATTGAAACACCCAAACCTAATTTTAAATAAACTCCACATATTTTCAAAACAAAATAACAAGCCATATAAATTACCAATCTGCCCAAAAAATTCCCAAACTATAATCCAATGATTTAAAATAAACGTGTCTATGGGAATGAACCCATAAAAACCGATATTTTATATATAAAAACTCTTTTTGGAACTTTATCAATCTCATTTCCTAATAATTCCTGAAGGAATAAATGAATGAAAACTTCAAAACCTATTTTTACTAAATTTTACCAACACATAATCCCTATAATACTCTAACTACACGTATTATGGAGGTGGGAAACATATTTAAAAATTTATTTCAATTTTAAAAATTGCACATTAACACAAATTTATATGTTAAAACTAAATTAAAAAAACATTTCAAAAAGTCCAAATATCATAGTGAGGCTTGATTTCATCTTATGAAAATAACATGAATTAAATCAAACACGTTATGTGAACCAATACATATGAATAATTGAAAAATCTCATCAAAAGTAATTTTTAGAAAGTTCTAAATTTAAAAAAAAAACTATAATAAACTAATTAAGTGTAGTGTGAAGCAGTGTGTCGTGTTTAAAATTTTATTGATGCTTTCAATCATTAAGGATTTTCTTGGGAAAGGAAAAAAACATAGAATCATCAATATTAAAGGGGTCTGGTTTTGATGAAACTCCCAGAGGAGGAAGAGTACACACCAAAGAAGCATTTTCACACCCTAGACATCAGGAAAAACACACAAAGCCTAAACCTAGGCATTAGGGTTCAAGTTTGGGAAGAAACCCCGAAAATTAAATTCTAGGGAAGCTCGTCGGAGCGGAGGAACATCTCACCCGAGTAGAAGAAGGAAATAGACTGGGTTTTCAATGGAGGTAGGGCTGGAAGGATGGTGTTTCACAGGAGATAGGGGTGCCTAGGGGAGGCACTGCTGGTGAGGGAGGCACGCACATGATAGGACACCAGTGGAAGAGTCACATGTACTAGAGTGGGTGTTAGTTGTGGAGTTAGGGGCACCAAAGATGGTGTCTATGTTTTAAGAGTGGCAGAACCAAGGGGAGTGTAAGAGGGAGGGTCGATGTAAGGGAGAGAGAAATGGGGAGGGGAATGACCCCCTTAGTGTTTCTCTCAAAAAATTAAAAAAACATTACATAAAATATATAAATAATATTATTTATAACAATAACAAAAACATAATAATAATAATCATCATCATCATCATAGTCATAATATTATCATTATAATTAATAATTCTTTTAGTTTTATTTTATTTTCATTTAAATTTATTTTCCATTTAATTTTTTATTATTTTTAGACACAGAGCAGGCCATACACCAACTGTGCCTAGGCCAAAAAATCACCCCAAAAGTTTTAAAATCTAAAACATTTACCTAGCACTCAATTTTACCCTCGTCATTAAAAATCTAAGACCATGTAAATTATAGAATAATGGAGTGTCCAGGGTTAGGGTCTGTCAATTCTCTTGACCACAAACACTTTCTTCCCCAAAAAGTCACAAACCCCAAATATTGCCAAAACTCATTTTGTGCCCAGCCAAAACTGGGAGAAAACAAATATAGTGGGGTGACCATTCACTCCACAAGTTACACCAAATAGAACCAGAAGAAACCACCATGAAATGGAATTAAAGAACACAAAAGGGTTCTCCGAACCATAAAATCCCAACTAACACAAATATTACAAAACCCAACCAACACCACTAGATCATAAAAAAGAAACCCACTAAGGGGAAATCTCAGAAAACTAGTTCCTCGTGAACTAACTCAATATATCTATATTATACAAACAACACATTCACGATACCAATAACTAAGGAACTCTCAACCCAAACCAGACCAACTTCCTTAGCCTGACAAAGAAAAACAATGTCATCATACTAAAAACATTCTACACCATCCGAAAACCTACAATGCCACTAGAAACACATGAAAAGATAATAAAACCATATGTAAAACCAGAAATATTATCCATAAATTCAGGAAAACATAAATATCTCCAAACTGGCAGAACTAAAACAATAACACAAACTGAACCGCACAAGGGTTAAACACTTTATGAAAAATAATGATTCACAAGGGCCACATTTAAACTAGAACGACAGATTGTTCAAAAATGGAACACGTCCATAAAACTTTTACAATCAAAAATGAATTTATGAAATAAAGAAAATAAGAGAATGAAAACCTTATACATTTCCATCCAAATAGGAAAAAATTGGGTCAAGGATTCACACACCCTCCTCAACTCTTGAATCTGCACAAGTTTCACTCCAAGACCTGCAATAAGAGGTCTAATGTATCAAGCATATCCTACACCATAGTCAGGCACTATAATCCTCCAAAAAATCTTTTTTTTTTCAAGTTATGCTTCATACAAAACTTTTCCTAATTACCCAGACATCCGCAATAATGGAATATATTTAGAGGAATTTGACATGATGGATTCAAATTTCATGACCAATCAAATTGATGGCATAATATAATGTGGTCTGATGAACAAGAAGTCAGAAACATGAAAGATAAATCCATGCGAACGAGTTTCCTTTGGAGTATACTTCCTGCCTGATGGTGAAACCTCATAAACAATGAGAGACATTGGATTACCAACCATATGTGCTTCGGGAACCAACTCATTCAGTAATGGTTCTTCCACCATGATGTCCAAACAAAGTTCTATAGAAGATATTATTGTCTTCTTGATCTATGGATGAAGACTCCAAAGGAGGAGATAAGACTTAATGAAATACTAATACTCTAACTCTAGAGAAACCGGAACTTGTTATTTAAAGTGGTCAACATACATCTTCATTGACCACTGGCTTTGTGGAATATCCACAAGCTCTTCCCTTATCATAATCTTTTCCTCTACATGTATGAACCATCGAGTAAAGGAAGACTTAAAAAATTCTCATTTCATTGTGACTTTAAATGATGAAGGGGTAAACATATCACATTCTTCCAACACTATACATTCGAACATACCCAATATAGCACAAAATCTGTTATATTCGGGAGTTCCCAAAGTCATGAAAACTTTATCGAGCTCTTTAAGACACTTTGCTACCTCTAACATACCTCGATCACCATGATAAATAGGTAACATTCAAGAAGAACAGAAACTGGGCATGAACAAATAGAAGCCTCGGGAACCTTTCTGGGAATCATTTTTTGAAAATCATGAGAAAAAAAAACTGAGACTGACATCAAATCTAACTACAATCAAAAGAAACATCATCAAAAAAATGATAAACTCAAAAACCAATCAAATAAAATCACAACTGGAAATATTTTAGTCAAAATCCACCATTTTCTTTTAAATTTCAAAAATTCCTTCTTTTAAGGACACGTTTCCAAATTCCATAAATCCTTCATAAACCAAATTTCAATTTTAAAATTTCATTTCCCTTTTCAAGATCACATTATTTCAAGGCTATTTTCCAATAATGAAACCACTATTCAGCAAACAATATCTACTCCTCATAGAGAAGCCACCTTTTTTCCAATACATTTAAAATTTAAAAATTTACCAATGGAATGATATAAACCATCACATGTGTTTCCATTCATTTTCATTCACACGTCAAAACATAAAAATTCCACACACATACCCCAACATATGAAAATGTTCATAGAGAACACCATGGGTCTCCCCAAGCCACTTACTTAACAATTCCAAACCAGCACCAAATTTTCAAACTAATAAGATTTCAATTTTAAAACCAACTTTAACATTTTAAAACCCATTTCGAATGAGAATTTCCATTTCAAATCCATTTTGATCTTCAAAATCCCACTAACACCATCCAAAACCAAGACAAGGCACAACAAGCACAAAAATACAAGTAGGGGGGCTATTATCTTTTCTGAACTTAGTGACATGGTGGTGGTTCATGCTTCAAGTAGGTCATAATTCTAAAAGGGATAGTATCCATGTACATGTACTCTATATGGATCACTACACAAAGTGTTGTCACAATGTGACACCATTCTACCTCTATTTCCATCCCTCAATCCAAAATAACGATAAAATTATCAAATCCGGGACTACCAATAGAAAATCATTGTTTGGAACAAGAAATAATTCTTAACACCCTTCTCATACCTATCCCTTCACTCTCTATAGTCCTATTCTTCAATTACTAGAAACCTCAAATAATAAAGGCCTAATCTGATACTATTTTTCATGTACCAATGTGGGCTGACAGTGAACCAGCCACCCGAGTCTGTCCGTGGAATGGTCCAAACAGTGTTCCCAATCCCTACAATCTGAAAACTAGTGTCAGGAACCAAATTAAAAGTCATGGGAATAGTTTTGGACTACAAATAAAATAAAAATAAATAATAATAAACAAAAAAACACTTATACCAGAAATAAGATAAAGTTGTGTGGCAAAAGTTACCTCCAATTAACCCTGGGGGTCACCGTCAGACACAGAACCATGCTCATTACAAGATTGATCAAAAAATAGAACCTGAAACTAAAAGGATAAAGTAGAAATTATCAAAGAAATCCTCTATTATAAAGGTAAAGATAAACCCTAGAATCCATGTATTTTCCTTTCCTAAAAAATTTCCATTAACACTAGTTTGAAATACATTTATAAAATGAATTTATTAACATTTTATTAAACAAATATAGATTCTGGTTTCAAAATCCAACACATCACACATTTTATTTTAAAAAACATAATTTCTTATACTAAAAGAAAATCCATACACCTAATCAAAACAATATAGGGTAGTGATGAAAGAAATAAGTAAATAATGTACGTTGAAACTAAATGAAATATAAAGTAAACAATAAGATATATAAATCAACCAAGGGTGACCCTAAATATTCATCAATGACCATTGGATGTACTCATTTCATAACCACCTATTGACATATTGGGAATCCCCTAAGTCAAAAACCCTTGGATTCCCTAAACTGGCCAATCCAATGGAACATACCACCTTCCCTATATGTGATTCTGGGGGCACTAATACAAAACTAGAATTTAACAGTGCTAGAAAATACCTTTATTATTTCTAGAAAAGCACTAACTACATGAGTGATGTTAAAATACAATGAATTTTATCCTTTCTTAAATAACTATGATAAAGGGTATGTTTTTCAGTGCAAATAAATGTGTTGATAAATAAGACCTTTATCTGTGTTGATAAAGGTCTCATTTGTCAATGTTTTTTATAACAACTAAAGGAATCCTTTATCAGCACTTTTATATGAGCTGATAAAGGAATTTTAATTCGTGCTTTTAAAAGTGCAGATAAATTTGTTTTTTATCAATGCTTTTAAAAGTGGTGATTAAGGGAAATACTACAATGTATTGTTACAATATACTACAGCACCAGAAACACACTCAAAACACACCAGATATAAAAAACAAGTCCCAATATTTAATTTAAATGAAATGAAATTTACAAAGAAATATAACATAAAAACACTATATTATAGAAATTTAAAACATTGGTCTATATAATTACATAAAAATTTATTACATATATTTAAAAACAATCCTAACTATAGGATAGAGCTTCCCAACTCAAACTATATAATGCCCCTATATATGAAAACAATTTTTATAGGATTAATAAAAAAATTTATTTAAAATAAATATGAAACAATGAATTATTTCTATATAAAATTATTTTACTATGAAAACATCAAGATTATCTCTATGATTGAGGTGAAACAATGTATTTTCTCTTCCTATAATGAAATTTATCAAAGATAGAAATTTTCCAAAAATAAAAGAACACTGTAAGGGAATAATAAGAATTAAATAAATGTTTCCTTATATAATTATTTTGGTAAAATAGATAAAGTTTATTGTAACATATCCTTTACATATTTCCAAAGAATTTCTTTTGTCTAGAAATATGTGAATATAAAAACAAGTGATTCTGTATGCACTTTACTATTATTGGTTAACTTCAACTTAGAATATCATCTCACCTGAAATTATTACCTAGCATCCCTATCATTCTCTCAGCTGACAAACGCTCTCCACCATATCTATCATGTCACCATTCAGGATTCACATTTCCATCTCTTCCAACACCCATTTACTACTTTTAAATATGCATGATGCAAGAATATGCATGCATATAGTAAATGGGTTTAAGAAGAGATGGAAAAGTGAATCTCGAATAGTGATATGATACCGATAGTGGAAAGAGTGTTTTAATGAGAGCATCAGGGGGATGTCACGTAAGAAGTTCATATCAAATTCCTTATTCCAAAAATAACAATAATGTGAACATTGGGTCATAATTTCTAATTTATAAATTTTGACTCATATAAATAAAATTCCAGATTCTATGTTTAAGATAAATTTATGGATTAGTTTTGTGGTTAAATAAAATATATTAACCAATAATAGTAATCTATCATGAGTACAAATTGTGATGATTCAATTTCATTATGTGGGTTTAATATGACTTATGATATTATATATATATATATTTTAAATTTTCTCTCATAACTTATATGTGTAAAATTTAAATTCACTATTTTATTTTTATGATATAAGAAAAACATGAATTTATTTTTATTCAATGAAATTTTTCAGTAATGATTAAAAAAATTTACTTAAAAAAATTTATTTAAATTTATAAAATTATACAATAAATTAGTAGTTCACAATACTAAATTAAATTAAAATTATTTTATAATTTCATTATATTAAATTAATTTAATATAATGACCTGTATTATTCTATATGGTATTTTCCATTTAAATTAATAAATTTTTTGTATTTAGGTATAAGGTGTAATATACAACACATTCCCCGAGTAATAAAAATTAACAGAACATTAATTTATATGTTAAAAACATTATATATGAAGAATAAATATACTTAATCAAATTAAGAAAATTTCAATGGGAAAATAAAAAAATGAACAATTTAATTACAATATGATAATCCATTGGGTTATGGTCACCTAAAAATATCACTCACAAATAACCTTGAAAAACATTATATATTAGATTATTGATGTGTAGAAGATATAAAGATGATTATAGAAAATATGTGACTGAATAATGAAGGAAATAAGTGTTATTTTTTGGATGTATAATGTGATGCCCTAAAGTTTATTTCTCTTGTAATAATAATAATATGGATTTAATTTATTTTATTTTTCTGGAATCTGAATAAAACATACATAATGGACACAATGATTTTTATTTAAATAAGACACCGAAGTGTTTACAATACACCAAGATCATGAGAAGCCATACTACCCAATAATATCTATCAAAAGCCATATCAAAATTATAGAGAGACCACCCAAAACAATGAAAACCCCATGAAGATAATATGGGTCCTTAGAATCCATCATAACGAACATTAGTATAGCCAAAGCCACTATGACCGGACTAAGAACCAATATAATGATGTGAACAATCTTCTTCAATATTCTTGAGTTTTGGAACACCCTAATGTTTGGTTTTATAATGGATCTACTCGACCGTTACCCCTTGGGTGACTGTTGGAGATGTTTGTGACTATTGAGTTCTAATGGCTGTAATTTTCGTCGTTGGCCACTTTTGTGGTTAAATAAAAAATATCTAATGCAGTTTTTTACACAATTTAAGTTATGAAAATGTAACAAAATATTTTTTATGAGATTTTAATGGATAATGATTTAATATTATGAGTTACACTTATGTAATTTTAATGATATGAGGATTTCAAATGCCTTACAAATTGTTTAAGTATCTTGTAAATTTCCTCCTTCATGAAACTTAGAACCAAACTATGTATTTTATTTCTATAATACTGGTATAAACATTTCCATTTGGATATATTCAATTTCAATTTAAAACTATTTATTTTAAAACTATATTTTTTGTAATTGATTTTATTAAAGACAAACTATAATTTAATTTATATTTTTTAATCTTTTGATGTTTAAATAAATGTATCATTTTTTAAAATCTATGATATTCTATTGGAAGTTAAAATAAATGTATTTATTTTCTTAGGACTATGTAAATTTGAATATAGGATTTTTTTTTTAAATCCCATTGGGGCCAGCCCTTTAGTTGGGCCAAGGGAGGAAGCTCGTGTTAGGCGGCTGAGCGAAGCCCTTAGCCTCAGCTCAGGATGGCCTTATTGTAGGCATTGCTTCCATGAATAGTACACTGGTGCGCAAGAGGGATCAGAGCGTTCCACCATGGGTGTAGGGCCATAGCGGGGCAGTGGTAGTCCGAGGCCTGCGGGGGGTGGGGGTCCCATGTATAAGGACCCCTTTTCTCTATGTGTTGTGTTTTTTTTAGTGCCCATTGGAGTCCCAAACTTATGAAGAGCTGCAGAAATTCTCACTGTTTCGATGTGGGATGGTAAATTTCAAATGGGATCAAATCCAGAATGTTGGATCACGTCAGGTGTGATCTAGGCCATATATTTAGATCCAAATCTCGACCCTTAGTAGTTTCATAATTCATCCACATTTTTGTACATCATTCGATCTGACGTGGATCTAATATAGGCCCTCTGAGATTTTTAAAACATCACGTCAAACCGGGGCCATCAGATCTATCCAAGGTCCTAATCAGAGTTGTCCATCACTTTTAAAATTCTTGGATGCACCCCAACCATTGGATCAAGTGCATATTATATCCTGGTCATCCATTCAATCTCTGGTTTTTCTCTTCCGATGACATCCTCTTCTTCTCCTTCGTGTTCCCTTCACCAGTAACCCCTACTACCTATTTGGACTGTTTTTCTTCACCCATGATAGCCGTTGGACCCTCCTTGCCCTCCCTTTTTCCACAAATACCACCCAAAACCATTTAATTTACCGGTTAGGAATCGTTTTCCCAATGCTAGCATTAATTTTTTCATCTTTGTTTTATATATAGTATAACATATAAACAACCCGGTTGCACCACCCAAGAATCCCGCTAGTTTTCTTCTTCCTCCAGCAAGATTTCGTGAGTTTTTCTCTATCCCCTCCTCCCTCATCGAACCACTGTAAGGGATTTAAGTTGTATTGTCTTTGTGATTGGAGGGTATATAAATATACATGTGTATCCACCTAAATATATATATTTAATCCTATGGTTCAATTAAAACATTCTCTTAAACAGA
The DNA here is from genome assembly GCA_963277665.1 of Viscum album. Taxonomy (NCBI): domain Eukaryota; kingdom Viridiplantae; phylum Streptophyta; class Magnoliopsida; order Santalales; family Viscaceae; genus Viscum; species Viscum album. Next base: position 1,649,403,913 of record OY728145.1, read on the forward strand.
ACGTAAGTCTCATGGATATTGAGTCCACGATGTTTTATGAACTTGAGGGTTTACATAATACATACAAAACTTAATGATGTACTTTATATATATACGGTTGTTTTTACTTATGGTGTAGATATATATACATGTTTGAACATACTGTTTTGGGTTAAAACCTTCAAATCCTGACCTTAGGTCTTGGGGATTTTGAGTTATGAAATCTTTTAAACATGAAGGAATATTTTATTTTCTCATGCAATGTATAAAACCAATTATATATGTACACATATGTTTATAAATAACCATACATTTCTTGAAGAACCTCCATGATGTTTCGAGTTCAAGTCCTCTACACTTTGAGTTTCAAAGATGTGGTTGAACATTTGTTTAAAACATATTGTACTATATTTTCATTTATGTTTATATAACATATAAATGGATTTATATGATTGTATAGTATGTATAACCCACCTTATGGACCAGTTTTTAGTCTCTCAACATTGGACTTCAATTATTTTATTGACATTTTGATAAACATGTATGTGTTATTTGATTTTGGAGTTAGAACCCTTGTTATACCCGATTATTCACATAAGTTATATGTGTGATAAAGGTTTAAACATTTATAAATTTTTTTAATAAATAAAACATTAAATTTTTATTTTAAGATTTGGGGACTCTTTTTAATATCAAAGTGATATGGGTGGCATTGTTTTTTTCTTAAAAAAATTTATTAGATGATGTATTGTGTTGGATATGTAAAAATATGGGCGTACACATAAACTTTGTTCCTTAATTTTATTTAGAATATTCCATGGTTTTCAAAGGAGATATGAAATATGTGTCTTAAAAATATATATTTAGTATTGTTTAAACACAAATCTTTATATATAACCTGGTGTGTAAATAAATTTACACAACACTCAACAATATGTGTAGTTATTCCAAATTTTATACTTTTGTTGTGTGTAGATAATGAGTATTATATTTAGGGTTTGAAACTACTATATTCAAATGTATGAATCATTTATTTTCATTTTTATTAAATGGTATTAGTTATGGTTGGGTTAATTGGATTCTATTTTTGATGTTTTTATGTGATATCGAAGATAATATTTAGTAATAAATGTTTGAGCATCTACAAGCTATAAACCCCACAAGGAATGTTTGGGTTGTATTTAATTAATTATGCATCCAGATGAATTACCAATATGAATTTTGATTAATAAGGTTTTAGAATTTTAAGGTTACTATGGAATGTGACAAAACTTGTGTTCCTTTAAGAACCTTGGATGTCATCACATATTCCATAGTCTGTATAATATATTCTCCATTCATTGAAAATGTCTTGTAGTTGTTAGTTTTGTTATTAACCTTTTAATGAATGACTCACCTTATATATATATATATATATATATCTCTGTGTGTGTGTGTGTTAAAGGATGAAATTTAACAAAAATTACCAAGTATGTATTAAATTAAATTATTCAAGTTGGTATGGGACACTTTGAATAATATGAAATGTAAAATTAAATTATTCAAGGTGGTATGGGACACTTTGGATAACATGAAATAAGGAAACAGAAAATATGTGACACATAAAATTATATGTAATAAGTAATTTACTAAATCTTAGTGGTATGCGCACTTTGATTTAGAGAGTTGAGGAATGCATTGGACTTCGTATGAGATGAGTGGGGCCTGTTATAGCCCCTCGATGCATCGGTAGGTCTCGTGAGGCAAACTATGGTCTTGGAATAAGGCCTTTCCAAAAATGATTATTTAGGGTCCTGGCATGATTCATGGACATTGTGGTTATGATTTCTGACATATGCAATTTCCTCATTATGAATATGTAATTTAATTAACCAGAATAATATTCTACTAGTAGAATATTATTGGTGAATGATATTATGTACATAGGAATAAGAAGAAGTGAAAGATATGGAATAGTATTTCTACAGTACTCAAAGTTGTTAGCCAGTGTATGTTTTTCAGTAGTAATGGATGAAATTGAATTTTTTTTATTTAAGCGCATCTCTGATCATGTAATACTCTTAGTTAGTAATTTTGTACTTTCATTCTCACATGTAATTTATTTTACTTTTTACCCCATATGGGCATGCCAATAATTGAATCTTTTTTCCTTGTAACTCTGTTAGTATGATTTTAATTGTGCACTTATAGTTTTTAGACAATTTTTATGGTATGTTTCATATGTTATTAAATTTTTTATAAGAAAATGTTTATTGTAAATTTTAATGAATTTTTTTAAAAGATAAATTTGTTTAATATGTTATTTTTAGAACCCCTTACAGGGCATACATATGCTCACCCTACGTTTTTTAATGAACATTTTCAGGTATCAGTTTTCAGCTGAAGAAGCTTGACAGTAGAGCCTGGTTTCCCAGAATCTGAACCAAATTTGATCCTCTATATGGGACAAGATATTTAATTTATCATTATATGATTTTTAAAAAAATACTCATCATGATTCAAGGCACCGGCTCCGGGTATTCTGGGATTGGGTCTTCACAGTTGGTATTAAAGGATTCATTTTAGATAACACTGGAAAACCAGAATTGAACAAAGAAAAATTTACCAAAGAATTACTAAATATGAGGTTTTATTAATTTTCAGATTGAGAATAGAAACACCTCTATTAGTCTCTACCTATTGAGACCCTGTAAAAAATAATTTCCATAGCAAGTCACAAAAACATTATGAACAATATCCATATTCGTATGACTTGAAAAAAACACTATAACGTGTCCAACTATCCCCAGGTACATCAACTCCACTGAGGAGCGGGTTTGGACTATCATTTTAGGATGAACCCCAATTTATATCCTACGCACGTCATGAGAAATAATTCGAGGGAATTTTTAGATGTTTCACAATAGCGGAAGGCTTCATGTCCCTCATGGCCTTCCAAGAAGCTGTAGAAGTGGGAGACCATCATGCTGCATATATGTGCCAAGTTTAGTTCTATAGATATTTTAGTCAAGTAATGGACTTTGAAATTCTTGAATTTGAAGCTTCCTATTCTGTGTACAGAAATTAAGTACACACTTATGTCTCTCAGCTATACACACCTCATGTCAGTCTCTGGAGACACTATAATTGCACTCATGTGATTGAACTAGACTGCTCGGGTTGCATATCATTTAGGGATATCGAGAGTTTGGAATTGTTTTGGGGATTTGGGTAACTAGGAACTATGGAAACCGTTAGTAAATAGTGTTATGTACCAGTTTTTTATGAAAATATAACCAGTTGTTTCTTCCTCCATCTACCTTTTCGGTGTTTCTGTTTCATAGAATGGACTTTCACCAGGAATTTCAATTTACAGAATGTAGGAAAAAATCACATTGTATCTCTTCCCATTGAGATACTAGAGACCATCATGGTCAAAACCTATGTAGAATAGTGCCTTCCATTCGCAAACCTACGAAGAACGTGCTAATATCTTTAGGTATATAGAACAGTCATAAAATTCTCTGTTCCTATGAAGGGAATGATTACATCTACCATCGTAATGCCAATTCTCATCTTGTTGTGTATAGATGAAGAGGAATGTACCAAGAAGGCATTTTCCAATGCTTCGCCCAATCTCTAAACTTCACGGTCGGGGTACGGTTTCTTTAGGCTGCCATTGAAAGGGGCCTACATGCATCCTACATGTACCAGATCATTAGTATTATTGTTAATGACCATATTGATGTCATTCATATTCTCAGACGAGAGACGGTTCGATGAGTCCTTAGATAGTTTTTCCATTCAGACATCTCTAATATCTCTACCATTTGAGCCTACCATTGGAAGCCATATTGTATGTGGCATGAGTTCACCCCATATTGTCTTAAGTGTGTTTCGGCCAAGGAAGTAGAAGAGTTGAACACCAACTTGGGTATTCATCCATCATTACTAGAGGACCCTCCATGATGGAGAATGTTGTAAAGAACTTCATAGAGTCTTCTTTAGTCTGGTTGTATAAAATGAATTCTGAGGACAGATTTATTTTTAGGGGGTATAATGTGACTTCCCATTGTTCATATCTCTTGTAATAACAATAATATGGTTTTATTTAAATTAATTTTTTATGAAAACTGAATAAAACATAAAAAAGGACACAAGGATTTTTATTTGAGTAAGACACCAAAGTGTTTAAAATACACCAAGATCACAAAAATCCATAATACCCAAAAAAATATATATCAAAAGACCTATAAAAATTATATATATACCACCCAAAACATCAAAACCCTCATGAATATAATTTGGGTCCTTAGGATCCTTAAAAAAACATAACTATGAACAAAGCCACTATAGCCACACAAAGAACCAAATGAATGACATGAACTGTCTTCTTCAATTGTCTTATGTTTTGTAACACCCAATTGTTTGGTTTTCTAAGGGATATACTCGACTGTTACCCTATGGGTGACCATTGGAGATGTTTGTGACCATTGAGTTCTAACAACTATAATTATAGTCATTTGTATCTTCGGTGATTTAATAAAAAATATCTGATATAGTCTTTCAAAACATTTATGTTATGATTATTTAACAAGACCTCTCAATATGATCTTTTAAAGGACAATGATTTAATATTATGATTTACACATAGGTTATTTTAAAGAGATGAGGATTTAAAATGTCTTAAAAATATTTTAAATATCTTGTAAATGTTATCCTTATTGAAACATAAAACAAAACTATGTTTTGTATTTATATAATACTGGTATAAAAGTTTTAATGTTGATATATTAAATTTCAATTTATAACATTATATTTTAAAACTGTAGTGTTTATAATATATTTAGTAAATAAAAAGTACAATTTAATTTATATTCTTTAAAATTTTGAAATTTAAATAAAAGTCATGTTTATAAAATATAATATATTCTATACGAAGTTGAAATAAATGAATTTATTTTCTTATGACTTAGTAAATTTGAATGTCAGATTTTTATAAAAAAATACCACTAGGGCCAGCCATTTATCTAGGCCAAGGGAGGCTGCTCACGCTAGGTGGCTGAGCTTAGCCATTAGCCTCAGCTCAGGTCAGCCTGAGTGTGGGAATAGCTTCCCCGAAGGGCACACAGGAGTGCATGAGGGATTAGAGTGTGCTACTGTGGGCATGAGGCTATGGCGGGCCAGGGGTAGGCCGAGGCCTAAGAGGGGGAGCTCATGTATAAGTCCCCTTTGTGTGTGTGTTGTTTTTTTTGAGAATACATCGGAGTCTCCGACTTATAAAGGGTTGCATAAATTCTCACAGTTTCAATGTGGGATGGAAAATTTCAACAAGGATAAATTCCAGACGGATGGATCGCGTTGCGCACAAATTGGGCCGTCGATTTCGATCCAGCGCTCGTCCCTCAGCAACTGTAGTATAACATGGTTTTCTCATACATCGTCTGATAGGACCCATATCTAATCTCGGTTTCCCATGATTTTTAAAAAATCACGTCGAACGAGGTCCATCTGATCTAGCCACAGATTTAATACGAGCTGTCCATCACTTTAAAAATTCCTAAACACACCCCAACCATCAGATCAATTCCAGATCTGATCCTATTCATCCATTAAATCTCTGGTTTTTCTCTTCCTGTTGCGTCTTCTTCTTCGCCTTCATGTGCGCTGCACCAGTAACACCTACTACATATTTACACCTTTTTCTTCACTCGTGAAAGCCGGTGGACCCTCTTTGTCGTCCCTTTATCCACAATGACCTCCCCCGTCCATTTAATATACCCATTAGGTATCATTTTCTCAATGGTGTCATTAAGTTTTACCCTCTTTTCTTATATATAGTATAGCATATAAACCACCCGGTTTCACCCCCCAAGAATCACTCGGCTTTTCTTCTTCCTCCAGTAAGCTTCCGCGGGTTTTCCTCGAGATCCTCCTCCCTCCCCAAACCAAGGTAAGGGATTTAATTCATATTTTATGTTTTACTTATGGCTATATACATATACAAGTGTATACTCATAAAAATATATATTTAACCATATGGTTCAGTTAAAACAATCTCTTAAACTGAACCTAAGTCTCCTAGATTTTGAGTCCATGCTGTTTTATGAAAATGTGGCTTTACATAATACATTAAAAACATAAAGATGTGATTTATATATATATATAGTTGTTTTTAATTTCTGTTTATATATATATACATGTATGAACATACAGTTTTGGGTGAAAGCCATCAAATCCAGACCTTAGGTCTTACAGATTTTCAGTTATGAAATCTTTTAAACATGAAGGATTATTTTTTCCTTTTACAATATATATACCCGATTATATATGTACACATATTTTTATATATAACCATATGGTTTTTTAAAATAATATCTATGATCTTTCAGTTCCATGCCCTCACCAATTTGAGTTTCAAAGATGAGGACAATCAGTTTTTTTAAACATATGAAACTTTTTTTAATATGTTTTTATATATCATATATACAAATATATATAATTGTATAGTATGTATAACCCACCTTCTGGACCACTTTTATGTCCCTCAACATTGTACATTAAAAATGTTATTTACAGTTTGATAAACATGTATGTGTCATTTTTTTTGGAGTAAGACACCTAGGTATACCCGATTATTGACATAAGTTTTATGTGTGATCGAGGTTGAAACATTTATAATTTTGTTTACTAAATAAAACTTTATAATTTTATTTTATGATTTGGGAACTTTTTTTAATATCAAAGTGATATGTGTGTCATGGATTTTTGGTTTAAACCCTTTTATACATGATGTATTTTTCTGAATATGTGAAAATATGTGTGTACACATAAACTTTGTTCATTAATTTTATTAATAATTCTCCAAGGTTTTCCAAAGAGACATGTAACATGTGTTTTAATAATATGTATTTAGTTTTTTTTAAACACTAATCTTTCTATATTCTGTAGTGTATAAATAAATTTGCATGACACTAAACCCTAAGTGTTGATATTAAAAATTCTATACTTTTGTTGTGTTTAGATCATGAGTATTATATTTGGGGTTGGAAACATCTATATTCATATCTATGAATAACTTATTTTCTTGCATACTGAATGGAATTACTTATGTTTGGGTTATATGCTTTCTCTTTTTGAAATTTTTATGTGTTATACAAGAGCATATTTAGCAATAAATGGTTGAGCATCTGCAAGCGTAACCCCCCCCCCACCCCTCATGGAATATTTGGACTAACTTTAATTAATTATGCATCCATATGAAATTCCAATATGAATTTGGACTGATAGGGTTTTTTATTTTTTAGGTTACTATTGCATGTGACAAAACTTTTATTCCATTAACACCTTGGATTTCATCACATATATTATATTCTACATACAATAATCACCATTCAATGACAATTTCATGTAGATGTTAGTTTGGTTATTAACCTTTTAATGCATGACTCACTTTATATATATCTGTAAATGTTAAAGGATTAAATTTAACTATTATGACCAAAAATAGATTAAATTAGATTATTCAATATGGTATGGTAAACTTTAAAAAATAATAAAGGTTAAATTAAATTATTCAAGGTGTTATGGGACACTTTTAATAATGCGAAATAAGGAAACATGAAATAAGTGACACTAAAAATGATATGTAATAAGTAATTTACTAAATCAGAGTGGTATGTGTACTTTGATTTAGAGAGATGAGGAATGCATTAGACATATTATGTGATAGGTGGGGGATACTATAGCCCCTCAATCCAATGGTTGGTATCATGAGTCAAACTACGGTATTGGAATAAGGCCTTGAAAAAAATGATTATTTATGGTCCTGTCACGTGGCCTGTATAGTATGGTTATGATGTCTGGCATATGCAATTTCCTCATTATGGCTATCAAAATTTAGTTAACTATAAGAACATTCGACTAGTATAATATTCATGGTTCAATATATTTTGTACATAAGAATAAGAAGTAGTAAAAGTTATGTCATAGTATTTTTACAGTATAAAATGTCTTTAGCCAGTGTCTATTTCTCAGTAGTAAAGCATGAAATTGTTGTTTTTTATTTAAGTGCAACTCTGATCATGTAATACTCTTAGTTATTAATTTTGTACTTTCATTCTTACACGGGATTTCTTTTACTTCTTACCCCATAAGATCATTCCTATAATTGAATCATGTTTCCTTGTAACTCTGTTAGTATGCTTTAAAAAGGTGAACTTATTGTTCTTAGTCAATTGTTATGGAATGTTTCTTGTGTTTCATATTTTTTTAATAAAATGTTTTATGGATATTTTAAATAATGTTTTCTAATGTTATATTGGTTTGATCTGTTTTTATTAACCCATAACTGTGCATTCGTATTCTCACCATATGCTTTAAAATGAAAATTTTCAGGGATCATCTTTTAGCTGAAGAAGCGTAACAGTAGTGTCTGGTTTCCCAGAACCAGAACCGAATTCAATCCTCTGTATAGGACATGATGTGTAATGAATTAGTGAATTATTTTGTAAAAAAATTACACATCATGATTCAATGAACCAGCTCTGGGTATTCTGGGGTCGGGTCCTCACATATAAATCAATATGTTTGTTGTAATACTAATACAATCATTAAAATATTAACCTACATATTGGAATATTATAAAAATAGTATAATTAGAAACTATCCCAATGGAATTGTTAAAGGACATATAAATAATATTTTAATCAAAAAAATATTTTAATTCTACAAGATATATATTGAAGCTACAGAACTCATGATGATTATCATTATATATTTTAATAATGTTTATTTCACAACATTTAATAAAACACCTAACATAATTACAAATATTTAAACATAAAAAATACTAGATATAAAAGAAATTTATGAAAAAATAGCATCTTTGGAATTAGCAAGTTGAAATTTTCAAAAATTTATTTTTTGATATTTTTCAATAAACAGTCAATTTTTATATAACTAGTAAAAACCAATTTCAAAAAGATCACTTGTTTTAGGACATAATATGGACTTAAAGCACCTAACAAGTCTAAAATATATTTATTGAAAACAAATAAATTTAATAAGATAAATTATTCATTTAAAATCAAAAAATCATTTTATAAACCCAGAAAAGTAATTTCTAAAGTCATAAAAGATAAAATATACCTTTAAAAACTATTAGCCATTTTTCTACCTTTCCATTATATAAACAAATAAATTTCCTATTATAATGGTTTAAGAGACCTAAAACCTATAATTTTAATCATATATAATTCATAATGTTAATGAAACCCACTATTTAATTTTTTACTCTTTAAATAATTTTTTTCAATATATTAACCTTCAATACACTCCCCTTCGATTTCAAATATCCCATTTAACCATGGGAAAATATCTTCCAAAATATTTTAAACTACATAATATCTAATTAATTAACTTATCCTATGACTATTAGGATCATTTATGACATAATTGTGTCATCATCCTACAATAATTCTGAACAATTATTCCTTTTCAAATAATCAAATATCAGGGAGGAGGCAACATTTTCCCACTTTTCGCTTCACTTTTCCTCTTCCAATCTAATGTTCTCTTATCCCTCTATATAAAATAATTATATAATATATCATTTAGTATAATATATTTATATTTCATTAATTTTAATACTATAAAATCGTTATAAATTATATATATCATATATATTAACTCCCCATCTTTCTAATGAATCCCATCAATGAAATATTTATCTTCCTACCAACACATTTTAATTTATTATTTATACCAAAATTTACAGTTGTTTAGTGTAGCTGAATTATTTATATATCAATATTATTATTATATTATATGACTATATCAAACTATGTATAAGATACACATTATTTATCTCCCCCTTTAACCAAGTCATATTCGTGGTTAGTTTATCACATACAAAGTCATTATCAATTAATTAATTATCACCACCTTCATAAATCATTAGAAAAACATTAATGTAATATATGAATAACTAATTATATTTTTTTATTATAATTGTTTTAATTTTACAATTAATAATTGAAAAAATATCTATATGTAAAATCGAAAAAAATTTGAGATAATTCAGAAAACCAAATCCTCAAGCCATTTTATCACAAATTTAAAGAAAACAAACTGATTTAATGATTATTATGGATTATAAATATTGTCATTACTTGTAATATACTTATATAATAATTTTTAAATAACCATATATGGATTATATTATAGGTTTACAAATGTCTAAATAGAAAGGGGCCTTAGGAAAAGGTATTGTACATCAATTGTCTTTTCATAGGTTTAGATTATTTTACATTAACCTTTATTTTTAAATAAAATATGGTATATTATATTTATAATATTAATATATTTTCCCTTTTTTAATATTATAATATTTAATATCCATATTATGTAAATTTTTATATTATATGGGAATATCACTTCCTTCTTTATTATTAGAGGAATTTAAATTTATAAATTTTCTTTAAGGATAATTGCCTAAAAATTATATCCCTATGTCATTTATTTCCTTAAAATTTATAGTTACGTACATTTATATTCATCTAAAAATTAAAAAAAACTATCTATTAAAAACTAATAATTTTAATAAGGGGATTATCTCATGTTACTATTCTTTGGATTCCCTCTCTTAATTTAATCTCCTTTAAAATGAATTCTTGGTGTTTTTAATGAAATTTATCATGTAGATTTTCTAATTGACCTTTTATAAAGATTTACAAATATATTTTATAATCTAAATTTCATATTAATTTTATTATGACGTTTTTTATGGATTTATATAGTCTTTCATCATAATCTCAATGATCCGTGCCTAAGTCAAACATTATAATTTTTCATAGGGAGATCTCAAATTTAACTCACCATTGTTGGTTCTATCATATAATTCCCAATAATTTCCCTATTATTCACCACAAAAGGTTTTAAATGTATATATTATATTAATTCCCATTCTACTATCCTAGGTATAGTCCTGTTCTTACATCATTTGGCTAAATTACAATCCATGGTTCAATGATTTCTGTTATATACATTTTTATCAAAACATACAATTTATTCTCTTTATATTGTTGAATCCTCTATTCCTAACTAATGTAATCGTATTTTTATTCTCCCATTTTTAATGTAAAAAATAATTTCCCCCTTATTATTTTAGAAACCTTATAAATTAATCATCTTTATATTATTCATCACACAATTATGAAACCCTTAATTTTCATAGTGGTTTTTTTATTATTAAAATATATTTATGTTTAATAATATATGTTGCATTCATGGTTATGAGAATATTATGATGTGACTATTGGGATAAAAATTATATAACTCTCTAATGAATTACTTAAAGTGATATATCTCAAGAGGTTATTATTATTGAACATGAAGCTCTATTGTTTCACATAATATAGTTATATTTTCAATATATGATTTATGATCCCAGCACTATATTTGATTATATTATATGTGGTGGAATAATGTAGTCATAACTATCTATAGTTCTAATAATCCTTCATAATGATAAAAATTACAAATTAAAAAAAATATTCTATGTTTTATTGTTATGATTCATGATTATTCTATGTAATTATGTTTATTATAATGACCCCACAATATTCCAATTTCTTATTCCATGTTCCTATTATATTTGGTATTTTTATCCAATATAATTATTCCATGTAAAAAATATAATATATTTGTATCTTACATTTATTATGTTTCACATGATTCCATTTCTTTCCTCATACTAGTCTTTTAGATTGTCCTTTCGTGGATGTGTGCCCCTAGGTTATTGATAGTATTAATATTGGTTCAATCAACAATAAAAGTTCAATGATGAATTAATTTCATAAAAAATTATTGTATTATATATATTCGTGATTTAATGTATATATAATTCCCAAAGAAACTAGTATTTGGATTCCAGGAATGGTTGGATGTAATAAATATCCATGTAATAATATTAAAATTACATATATCTTAGACTATATAATGAACTTTGAGTCTGGTTGAATTTAATTCATCCTAAATTGTATTCTTTTGAGTTATTTCAATATATAAAACTCCTTAACACGTCACAATAGGACTTGGTGTAACCCACCTATCCATTTAATTTCTCCAAGAATAATTGGAATATGTTATCAATTTCATTATATATATATTTAAAAAAATTTGAAACATTTTTCTTCAATAAATAGTTCTAAATGATTGGTGATGTCAATATCCTTCAACTTTTTTATTTCATTTCACAATTATTTTTTTCTATGTACTGGATTATTTTATTTAATATTTTAGTTTCATATTACCTATATAGTAATATTTTTATCATCCAGTGTAACTTGTATCTCTTTTAATACTCTCTATAAATTCTATATCTGTTGACTTTCCAAATTAAAAATTTCTCTTGATATCTCCATATTTTTATTTTGGTTTAACAAATAATATTTATAATTACCACTTTTAATTAAAGGGACAAAAGCATTTTTCTATGATCCTCAATAAAGGAATTTAAACCACTTAATTAATCTTTTAATTCTTTAATTTTAAATTAATTTAAATTAGCTATAAAATATCATTATAAATAGTAGTTTCATTGTCAAAAATATTATCTAAATGATTTCTATTTGGTGTTTATTATATAATATAATTGTAGGATTATTTCATTAATTTTTTAAACATCATATTCTTCTTTTTTAGAATTTTTAATTCCTCAATATCTACATTATGCTTACCTTTTAGACTGAGTACTACTTCTCTTTGAACTTCCTTATTATCTTCATATTGTTAATTTTCCACCATTATAATTTTAGAATCATTTATATCTTATTTCAATTTCATTTCACCTCTTTCAAAACAAAATTATTCATTTTATTTATCCTATATCACAAGACTCTTCCTTTGGGATTTCATTGAAAATTTAATTCTATGTTTTTATTACATCTAGGGGAACATTTTTTGTTGGTTATATGATAAATATACTTCACCATATTATCTATAAAAACTTTTCTTTTGAACCTCACCACAATCTATATGAACATAAGAAAAATGATTCATTCAAATGGTCATTTTCAATGAAATATAAATTTCCTATTCTTGAACTTACTATCCACTAGTTAGATAAATCTGTCACACACGTATGCATCACCTTAATCACTATTGACCTCAGGATTCCATATTTCCTTGGAGGATATATTATAATTTTATTGATGTTTCATTCCTTCTATCATCACTGAAATCACCTATACTACTAAGATACATTGAAAATAATTGATAGGAAATTTATCCTAATTATATTCCTCATTTTCTAAGACCCATAGATAATACAAGGCTTCTTAATATCTTCATTATTGTTTCTAAATCCTTCAGTTTTTAACCCACAGTCATTGAATGGATTCAACAACCTCAATAATATAGCTGAAAAAACTATTAATTTTCTTGTTTGGGAACATATTTATATTATCATTTTTTAATAATATCGTGTTCCTTCTATTACTTCACATCACTTTCACCTACATAAATATTAGATAATTTTTTTCGTAATTAATTTTTAGGCATTAAGCTAATCATCATCACATATATGTATTTATATAATTTTAGAGTGCTCGAGATAGGTTATTTTTGGGACATAGAAAAATCATGGTAATTATTTTTTTTATTTCATTTTTAAACATCATTTTTGTGATCCCTAACATAAATTCAGTGAATAAAAATAATTAAGGCATCCAAACTAAGAAATGAGACATATTTACTCATCATATTATTCTAGATATGATAATTGGATTCAATAAATAGTTGAATACACTTCTCAGATGAATAATTTTCCATGTCAAAGGATTTATATCCAAATATTCATTGAATTATAATTATTTGACATGGATAATAGTTGTTACAATATAATGGTCTCAATCACCATTTTAGGGGGTTAATTAGGGTGATAAACTTTCTAGGCCAAGAGGAACTAATCTTTGTATTAGCATTAAAACTCAAAATATTCATGAAAATAAAACCATACGTAATATAAATTTATATATTATAATTTTTGTATATTCACGGATTTTATATGGCTCTCCAAAAATGGGTATTTCTAAGAGTCACTCAATAATTATATACCGATATACCAAGATATTTACTCACTCACATTTTAGTGAATGTTATTTTTAGGAATAGGTCACTACTAATTCGAAGTTTCACAACCTATTTCAATCTTTGAAATAATTATTTCTAGGTTAGGACATGTAGATTCAACTAATAAGAATATACCATAAAATTACCAATGAAATTAGAATGAACATAAAAAAGGTGTTTCTATGTTGTTTCATCTCATATAGTATATCTAGATCCTTAATATTATATAGACTCAGCTTTAAATATTTCATATTCTAGTGGAATTAAACTATAATTTACTTTCTTACATTCCCATATATCTTTTAGGTTTAGATTAATGGAGAACTAGATCCAACCTATTATATAACAAACACATCTATATACAAAGTGGACACTTCTAATTAGTAACCTTATTTTCCTCAATATAATACTTTTAAGAAAAATCATGATTTAATTTCAGAAAAATCTTTATGTATTTGAACAATAATTATTAATTTCTCAAATCCAAATGTAAACCTTATTAAAAACATTTTAAAATGTGTGATGAGAATAAAATTCTCAATAGGGGAAAATGAAAGAAGATAAGTATGTCCTGTGAAAAACCTGAAATCCCATGAAATGGTTTACCTTTATATAATTTTTTTACAGATATAAATAAATAAATATCACATTAAAAAACATTTTTCTCAAAAAAAGAATTAAAACCCATTGCATGAAAATAAAAACAATTTTTGGACACATAGATCATCAGGTTCATAACCTGTTTTAAACCCCTATTAAAAAAACTAGATATGAGTTAAATACTTAAAAGAAACACTTTGGTAACTCCCTTCATCATGCCTATTAAGACAATTAACAATACCCAATTCATTAGAGAGTTATCTAGGTGTACCCGTCTTATAATCTGAATCAGGATCACTATGAGCTATCTGGGTTCATCCATCCTCTAAACTATATTGGGATCACCTAAATCTATCTAAGAACACCCATCTTATAAGATATATCAATCCAACACATTTATAATATAAATCCCAAGTTCCTTATCATGAATAAAACATTTTATTTTTGAACTTTTCCAACATAAGTTTTTTTAAAACTATTTTAAACTTGGATATTAATCATTTTTAGATATCAATATACCCTTTTATTTTTAAACCCCATTTTCAATACCAAATTACCCATTTGTCTAAAAACCCCATTTTCAATAAAAAAATACCAATAATTGTTTTAATAAAACGTTATATCTTGTAAAAGAATCCAAAAATCAAAAAATGGTTATAACAGTTGGAAAATGTTTTGCCTCCATATACATAAAAATAGAACTCTCCATCTGCTGTTTGTAAACAATGTCAAGCATTCCTTGCAAAGATTCATTTTTTTTGAAAAAAAATTGAAGGGAATAAAAGAAATTTACATTATAATACTATCATGTCAATATGGTTACATTCATAAAATAATTTTAGAAACATTTAAATTGAAGTGAAAAATATATTGAATGTAAACATAAAAATATGATATAGTTTTTTTAAAAAAACACCTTACACATTGGAAATTTCTGAATCTTAAACCCAAGTTACATTAAATAAAACATTAATAATATGATAATCTATATAATAAAGATATAAAATATAAAATATGTGTTTATTTACACCTAATAACATAATATATGTCCATAACATCAAATTATGCCTCAACAAAAATAAATTGAGATGATGTTCTTTACATTGAGTCCAACTCATCACGTATGTTCTTTGTGATCTTGAATAATAGACTTATTATAATTAATTAATTATTTAATAACCATTTTTATTTTTATTATTAAATTTATTTTAACTATTATCATGCTATATAAAATTACATGATCAGTTACGTTTACATTGGATGTTTTGACGATATTTTTATTATATATCAAAAATGACTTCGGTAGGTTGACTATGACCAAAGAGGAAACTTTTAAGAATATATTATAAAATAATATTGAAATATTTATCAATTTATGTATCAATTATAAATTAAAAATAATTCATTAAAGATGTTACTGTAGAGACCCAAAGCTTGATGTATATTGACATTACATTACTTTATCGGAATACTTAATACATAAAATACCAACACTCAAGGACTGTAATAGTTTAGTGTCTTTGGAGACTCAGAACATAATCTTCTAATCATGGTGAATGATCTTCAAGATCTCCCATAAAGATCTTCCACTATTGTTTTCTTACATAAAACCTATCTTTATATCCTGGGGAAAAGAAAACATAAAAAGGGTGAACTCAAAACCACAGTAAGGGTAAGCATGGAGAAAATAAAACAAACCATATACATTTGTACTTTAAAACATGAACATAATATTTAAACATCAAAATATTGAGCAATGACATGAAACATGGAAGTGTGTAGAGCATATATCATAATGGATCATAAATCATGATAAAATAGTATGGGAATAAAACATGTAATTGTGGCAACCCATTAAGCACATGACATGATTTCCATAGTAGCCAAGGCATTGCTGCCAAGACTATCTTAGTGGACAATGTCTTTTTCTGAATCAATTCCACACCTCATTCTATTCATGTATTGCTGAACCGGATTAAGATACCATTCCAGCCATGTCTATATCATGAGATATAAATCTTTACCCAATGCATTGAAGGGAGATATAGGTCACACCCATCTCATAATGAAATCATTCTTACATGTTCCATAACATAAACATAAATCATTCATCATAACCCAAAGAATAAAATTGGATTTATAAACATCATCCCATCATAACATAATCCATATAAAACAAAGGGATATCATTTCATCAAAAAAAAGTGAAACCATGTAAATCATAGAGACATTATACATGAAACATACACATATGAAAAAATTTCATTTTAGATGGAAAATGGTTTTGATAAAACCATTGAAATGAATTCGTGAGGAAAATATCCTTTCTTTTTCAAAATCATTAACTTTTCACAAAATGGAATGCAATTTTAAAATAAAACGATTTTGTTGAAAATAGTCATGAAATCTTGTAGAGTATGCTTCATGAAAATAAGGCATTATAAAACCATAAAAATATGTTCATGCCATAAAAGTTAAAAAACATTCTCTTCTTACTTTCGTCGGAAAAGTCAAAAAGTTCCTCGTATGGTAAACAAAATAAAGATTCCTTATATAACATGTGGTAACTGTCAAAATGGGAAAAAAAGGCAATTAAACATACATGAAAACATTATTATAAAAGGTAGACATGGATTATAACAATAACCCCAGTAGATACTTATGAATAAAAATCTCGGATAAGAACTAGATTGGAATAGTTATCCCTTACCTTAGATCTGATATGCTTAATACGTTTCCAAACCTCCTGTATAATGATTTAAATAATTTCATTGACTCATTAAAGAATCATATTCATTGTTATTATATCATATATAGTTCATATATGACTTTATATTACCTTTTCTTTTGTAAATTCAATGTTACAGCAGTGTTTTGGGTTAAATTGTTTCATTTATCGTACGTGTTTGGACATGTTTTTATTTATATTATTAATTATATTATTATTTACTTACTTCCAGAATGTAATACATGATTTATGTATCATATATATTCATTATATATATTTAATAGAAAGATACATGAAATGAAATACATCATTCATGGAGACGGTAGGTCGTACGTACGCATGAATGCTATTTTTATTTCTATATTGAATTTAATAGAAGTAATTAGATGAAATATATATATACATAAATCCAGTCGCATTATTATGTCATGTATTTTACTATTATTCATTATATATACTTTATAATCATTCTTTAATGGTTAGCATGGAGAATTAATCTCATCGCGTCGTGGAGATGGTAATCCGTATGTACGCACGAGTGATGATATCGTCCCCATAATTATTCAATAAAATTATAGTGGAAGATATAATATATAAGAATTAGAATCATGTAATAATAATCATATATAGTTATTCTTTACATCATTATACCCATCCAAGTAAGGTGGTGGTGGAAAACAGATTACACCATGGCGTGGAGACGGTATTCTGTACGTACACACACGCGATGATTTCATTTTCCGTAGGATGGTTAGAAGGTGAAATAGAGTCTTTTCATATTTATAATAACATATCAGTATATAATTAATAATGATGTTATTACTTTATGATTAAACAACTAAAGAAGAGGAAGTAGAAGAAGAAAGAAACTTGAGTGTTTCGGTAGAAGAGATTACCTCTTCTTCGACGCACCTCCTTTAAACTTCTTCTTAAGGCACTAGACTTGGTCTTTTGAGAAGACTAGAACTGCTATGATAAACTAGAAAGGTTGAGAAGAGTAATTGGAAGGGTTTGGCCGAGCATCAAGGATCAAAAGGGTGTGAAGAGAAGAGGGAAGGGGTTCCTTTTATAAGGGAGGAGAGGGGCACCTTTGGAAAGTGTGAAAGTATTATTTTTTGATAAGCATATATTCGGTTTAAAAAGGTCCCGAAATCATTAAAGATGAAGATAAGATGCCTCATGGTCTAAATAAAATCATCCAATCATAATTTTACATGTTTTGGATAATATTTTAATCATTATAATCTTATTTATTTAAATCATTTATTAATGAGTTAAATACTACATCATTATGATATCATAAATAATTTAAAATATTTGAGGTCTAAAAATTACAAAACAAATACCATCATATAGGAAATATTTTTAGCTTTCTAATGAATATTTTTAGTAGAAACTATAATTTATATAACTCCTTATAAAAATAAATTACTATATTATTTTTGTTAATGTCAATTTTGTCTTTATATTAAATTAATTATTCCAAATTGTCTTTATCACTACCAAGTGGCTCAATAGGGTCAAAAAATTAACCCAAGGATTCCCATGGTCGGCCACTACTCATAAAATAAGATTAGGACAAGTGGTAAGGTAATTTTGAATTATTATAATATTCTTTCAACCTTGAAGTAACCTATTTACCATTAACCGCAGTAAATAAAAGTCAAAAGTTACTACTCATCAAAAATTATTTTCATCTTATTGAACCAAATTTTACTTCTTCATAACAACCATCTATTTCAGATTTTTGAAATTAAATTCACAGAAGTGGTAAAATTTCATTTAAATGGAAGAGTCAGTTTTTTAACTACCACTAAGTGGTTTCACTATTCATCAAAAATTGAAGTTTTTCAGAAATATACATAAAAATTAGCCTATGCTATATTTGATATTCCGAATTCAAAATTGATTTCTATTTTTTGAAATTCAAAACATTATAAGTGTTATTAATTAATTTTAAAATAAATTCCCGTTGTCAAAACAAATAGTGTGTTTTTAAGAAACAATAACTATCAAAAGATCGACACCTGTTTATGTCCAAATTCAAATTGAAATTAATTACAATGACAAAAATTGGATTATATGGTAAAAATATATTCTAATTACTCTTTATAACCAATTAAAAAGATAATCTAACCATATAAATTATTGTGATGAAAAATTTTTCTTTTCATTAAAATATAGCATGTTTTTACTATTCATTAAAATAAGAAAGTTATTAAAATAATGTGAAAAATTTACCCAAAGTAAATTTTTATGTCCTTATTCAAAAGAAGAATTTTATTTTCTCAATTTGAACTTATAAACAGGGAAAAAACTAGATTTTAATTAGGTGCACCATCAAAAGGCGGTAAAACTGCATTTTTTGAAACATAATTATTTTACCTGAAAATTTTATTTTGTTCTCATACCATGTTATAAAAAATGTGTAAGATGAATAATAATGTTATAAATTTGAAAATGTAGTTAATAATATTCATAACAGCTTACCCGTAACAATATTATAACAATATATTGTTGTTTAGTGAAACTCGGTATTGCGTACTACACACGGTATTGAGGAAGGTCACGATTGCATGTAATGAAAGCCAAATCAGGGATGCATGTAGTGCAAGATCCCTTTGTTTTAGTGTTCAACACAAGACATCTATGAAATTAAAAAGAATAATTCTCATAAAATCTCGGGTTGTTACATTCTACCCCCCTTAAAATGAATTTCTCCCTCAAAATTTGTTGGGGTTATAAATGGTTTACCACATTAAAGTTTCTTTCATAGAAACCCACATCGTAAAAAGGAATACTAAAACATAATTTTAAAAAGTGAAGTAGGAAACATATCGGATACCCAAATTGACTCATCACTAGGTTTCCACATAGGAGAACGTAAGTGAAAATATGGATATGGAAGAGAAACCAAACCATCAAGTTCTGATGGAGAGTGGTAGAGAACATGGCTATGAAAAATCCAATAATCACAAAGCCATAAATTTTTTATGATTTAAGGTACCATCTAATTCATCAGATATAAGGGCACTAGGAAAACATTTTTGGTTTTCAAGATTATTTCCCAAATGTTGAATAATTTTGGAAATAAAAGAAATACATACTTGATTTTGGTACAATCTCAACGTTGCTCGTGCCTCGAAAAATTTCCACTTCATCTCATAAATAAATGAAGTTGAATTTGTCTTTCGAAAAATTTTAGCATATCATGCGATACAAAGATAGGTAATTCCACCTGTCTCAAACATCAGTTAGCAAAAGATATATACATAAATCCATCTATAGTTAGATTAATCGGATATGGTTCCAAAAATGGACTTATAATTCAACTATCATACTGCTTAATAAAATAAAACTAATTTCTACTAACCATGGACTTCTTTTAGGCCATTGGTAGGCGATAAAGGTCTATGGCACTTCGTTTGTGGGTTCGATTCCTGCATCCTCGTCTGACGCGATGGGTTGTCACCCATCCTGTAGGATGTCCTTTTTCTAAAACTACACGATTATAACATTCCATAAATAATATCGAAAAAATGGTATATCCTTAAACGATTCTATCTGATGTCAAATTTAATCTATTCGAATATTTAGGATTACCCAAACTCACAATATAAGGAAAAATATTGATAGATAGGTCATGTACCAAACAAGTAAATACCGTCATTTTTTCCCATATAAGATATGTCTGGTTGGTCACATTACAAACATTTGAATTCCTTAATCATGTATTCTCTTGAAAAATGAATACCCATTGAACTTTAGTGAAAACATGAATGCTGTCAAAAGTTAACTCTTTCCACATACCAAAATCCCAAAATATCTATATACTCAACCATGATATCACTTTGTCCTTATATCAGTCATGAGATCATTAATATTATTTTCTCCTTATCCCTTCATTATGCGCATATCATCTGCTTTTCAAAATATTTGAATTACTTTTCATGGTTACCGGTACCATATTATTATTGAAAACCATAATAAACCAATATATTGCTATTCCAATATTACAGAGTACTATAAATAAGATTCCACAACATTATTTTGGAATCCCGTTACATAAACACATAATCATTCAACTATATGGTTGTCATACTCAACATCGCCAATAGTGATCGCATGTGACTTCCCTTTGTCCTTTGCCTTAAGAGGTTGCGCACGTCGATCATGTGACAAACGGGTCCCAGTGACAGCACAGACACCCCACCTTAACATGGCAGTCGGGTCCTTGCCTACCAGATACCCCCAGTTGCCCCGTAGAGACGTGGGGCCCACCCCAGGGTCCACCCACGTGCCTGAAAGGGTCATCGGATTAATGAAAGTCCCCATAGGCCAACACATGTCCTTTCCAGTGTGCTTTGTCCTCACTCACACACACCCTAAGACACTTCCCAGGAGGTCACCCATCCTGATAACTACTCCAAGCCAAGCATGCTTAATTGTGGAGTTCTAATCAAGTAGGCTCTCGAAAAAGAAGGTGCACCTTGTTGACTTGAGTCATATCATTTTGTCATTTAACCCTTTATCATTTGGGGATGTTACAATCAAACCCCCTTTAGAGCACAACGCCCTCGTTGTGGACCCCACATCCCAACCCAGGCAGTGCACCACTATTGACGCCAAAAAAAGTCCATAACTCTAGGAGGAAGTTTCGAAATGACGAAGAGAAGTCATATTCGGAATCAGAGGCCCGATCCGGAGGCCCGGGATGTGGTGCGCGAAATAAAGGAGGATCCGCGCAAAAATTGTTCTGCGCACATAGAATCACAGGGTTTCGTGGAATTGAGCCGATGAGGCACGCAATCATTGCACGCCCCGGTTCTGCGCAGTGAGTTTTTGCGCGCCGGCTGCGCTCGGCACGAAGAATTTCGCGCCCCGCCTGGATTCTACACCGGAGGTCGCCTATAAATAGAAGGTGACCCCGAATGGTTTGGGGGTTCCTGAATTCTAAGCGACTCTCGTGCGCGCAATTCAGCTTCCCCCGCACGTAATATGGATTCCAAGTAATCCCTCATTTCGCGCAACCTTGCCCTGAAGTGAGACTTTGCGCGCAACTCCACCGGCTTCCATGAATTTTCCCCCTTCCCCGCATTCCAGCCTTGCGTGCAATCCGTGTCTCGTGCGCGCAATTCCCTGCTGTGCACGCAAAACCCTGCACGTAATTCCCTCTCTATGTGCAATTTCCTTTCTCCAATTGCGCGTCGTCCCAGTGTTTTGCACGCAAACCTTCTTTTTTGCGCGCAAAGCCCAGGACCCTTCACCTTGACGCCCCTTGGCTGCCCCCCCTGCACCGGCACCTGATGTCTCCCCTGTCGTGCATGCGCACCATGCGTTGTTTTCCCGTACGGCCTTCTAGGCTCGTGTGAAGTAACCTCAAGGTCCCTTGGGCCGTGTTTCTCATTGAGTTGATTTGCCTTATGCTTCTCTGCATAGGCATGCTAACAGCTATTTCTTCTTCGCATAGCCACGCTAACGTGGACCCCCGGTGGTTTTCCCTGCGGCCCCCTTCACTATGGCCTTGTCGATACCTTCCCTCTCATAAGGGGTAGAGGGTGTTGGGCGTGTAAGACCTAGGGGTGTGGACCGAACCCACCTCGTCCAAGCTGCAGGACATTAAAATGCTAAGCACCTCGTCCTTAACACAAGATGTTAAACTGTGGTCCGCCCCCGTGCTTCGCACGCAGGGTCCCCCCATCTCGGGCATTCATTATGCCCACTCGTATCCACGGGAATGGACCCTTCCTCACATGGAATGAGATCCTCCTTTTCGGAGTGGCGTTTGTCCGTGGGGGAAGGCCCGCCTCAGAGCGTAAGCCCCTAGCCTTTCTTGTGGATGATTTCACCCGTGCATCTCCGTACTTCCCCCATGCCAAGGCCAGTGGAGTCCTTTTCCCACTGCACTTTGACGCACCACAGGCCTCCACCCTGGAGTAATCCCCGACACCAAGGGCCGCTAACCACACGTAAGCCCCTATTTCCTCTTCGGTCCGCTCAATGCGTAAGCCCTATTCCGCTTCTCATGGACGCACCCTTCGCGACATGATCGTCTGGTCCCTGGATCCTCTTGTTTCTCACACCGAGCATGACTCACGTGGGCTTAGAGTGCGCATCGACCATGACATCATCCTATGGGCCGTCCCAGAGCATAATCCCCATCCTAATGAACTATGTGGACTTTGATCAGTGCTAACGCATGGTACGTAGGAAGCCTCCACGAGGTTCAATCCCACCACTCGGTCGTCCCATCCTCTCCACGTCGGTTCCATGACCACCTTGGGCCGCCTCAAAGCGTAATCCCCAAACCCCTCATCCCACATGATGTTAAATTGTATCCCGTCCTGCATGACGTTAAACTGTATCCTGTCCCGCATGATGTTAAACTGTATCTCGTCTCGCATGACGTTAAACTGTATCTTGTCTCGCATGACGTTAAACTATATCTCGTCCTGTATGACATTAAACTGTATTCCCCTTGTTGGGCCGTCTCAGAACGTAAGCCCCATGTCTCACTCCAACATCCATCCTAATCCTTACCTAGGCTGCCACATCCCGGTGAGAGCATGCCACCCCATCCCACTCCATGATATCTGGGAAGCCGCCCATGTGCTGGCCCCAACATCGGTGTTCCCCCTAGGGGTCCTTCAACCTGATCCATCTCTGCAAGACATTAAACTCGCGACATACCCCGTGTTAAACATGGGAAGCTAAGGAAAACCTCAGATGGTGCACATTCCCCGCGTTTGATGTGGGATGACTCGGGCTTCCGCGCCCTCAAGAAGCCCTGTGATGAGGGACCAAAGACAGACATGCCAACGATGCCCCAACGTGACCATTCTCCTCACCGAAGGTTGCTTCCCTGACAAGACCCCTTGGAGCATCTTGACGGAAGCAACATAATTAACTGACATCCATGTAGATATGGCACCAGGAATGAGCTTCACGAACATGTCTTAAATCTATGAGGGAGACTCGGACAAGGTGATTAGCTCCGAGGAGGGATCCACGGAAGGATGAACCGACATCCCATCATCCCGGTTTCGATCAAGGAGTAGACGCCCCTGAACAAGGAACGGATGTCGCCCGCCTTTCGAAAGCGGGAATGCGGGGTAACAAGCATCGCATCCTCCCCACAGACGAATGCGCATGCCCTGGAAAAAGAATTGGAGCAACAAAAATGGTGAACCTGACGTGAAGCTCTTCTACTCAACACGGGGAATGGTAGTCGTCGGGGCGTCGGAAGAATAGCATGTCACCAGGTCCGGGTAACCCTCACCGGGACGTGAACCTTCCAGTGTTCGAGGTCGTCAGGACGTTGACCACTCTGTTCTGCGACGTCATCAGCGTGGATCCCTCTCGCCGACCATGGAAGACGGAATGACGCTGGTCCTTGGTTGTTGATCTCCATTCCTGTTGATGCTAATGGGTTCATCTCCCTGCTTCCAGGAATCAGATCACTGTATTCGGAGCTCGATCGTCACCCGCCCATCAGCGCAGGGTCAGGGGCAGTACCGACGCGGCTACCCTGTGCGGTCCCACCTATTCCACGGTCGCCCTGGCTTCGACCGCCATATCAGCCGGGCACTCACGCCCCCTCTCCCCGTCAGAAATCATCCAGCGGACGGTGATCAATGACCTGGTTTGTAGGTATGACGAGGAAGGGATCATCCCCGCCAGGGGCATGGCGCGCTTGGGTATAGAAGCATCTACGCCTCCCCACGCCGACATTCAACCCCATCGAGAGCCTATCCCTCAGAGCGGCTTGACACATCCCTCCCCTACGCCAATGAGGTGGGGGATGTCCGAGTCCACTATATCGGCGATCCGTCATAGGGGTTAACGACAAGAACCCCTTCCAGGCTGCGTCGACGCCACCGCTCGACACCCTGAGCCGAGGAGCAGGCAATCATCACACCCGCACCACCGGTTCCGACCCATCTGACTCGACGCCAGCATCAGGTGCGAGCGGGAGAGAATGCTCGTCCTGGGGCATCAACATCAGCAACCACTGTGGCCCGATCCACTACTGACTCCTATTACCAGATCTCCGCACACGTTGAGCAGGGGCAGCCACATGCCCGACTGGGATCGGAACCCCGACCACCCTGCAGGAAAGATGGGTCAAATCTCCCGGTCACGGACACTGGCAATGGCCACTGCGGACCAACCCGCGGTAGTGCCGCTCACCATGAAGGCTCATTCTATGCCACCGATATGGAAATACGAAAGCTTCTTCATGACAGATATGCTCTAGGTATGACTCCTTCCAGTGCCCACTGCATGGGTTATGAGGTCACTCCACCTACTTCCTGCCATGAGTATGGAGCTGTTGTGTATCTAGTTGCTCACTCACATAGAGGTCCTCCCCATGTCCCTTTCGACATCTATCCCGGTGCTTCTTGCACCCCGGCCATCAGTCCCCTCTGCCCCAGCTCTATTGTGGTCAGGGGACCCCATGACGGAAATCGTCCTTGCCCTGAGGAGCTACCCAGGGGCAGGAAGGTCGGGTGTCGTCACCGTATGAGGAATTTCAGGGGAGTCCGGACGAAAATTAGACCAGTCCGTTTCTCAGATTCTGAGGCAGAGTACGACTCGACGATGGAACCTCCCCCCCCCCCCAACCCTTCGAGTTGAGGGCAGGGATGGGGACGCGGCACGTCAGTATCGTACTACCTGAATTTGAGATCCGTATGATTCCCTCCTCCCTTCTAAGGTATATCTAGGAGGACGAGGACTTGGCGTACCGCCGAGGATCAAGCCCGAAGTTTCCACCGCCCTCCTTGGAAGCACCTCCCGCCCCTATTAGGGAGGATGAGGGACTTTTCTGGGGACCGACAGAAGAGTCGCGAGGCGACAGACCCTCGACGAGTACTGACGCTGTGACAGGAGGCCCATTCGCTGGCCCATCCTATCGTGACATGGCAGTCAGGGCACTGCAACCCCTAGAGGATGACACAGGGATCGACGGCCAATCGTCCTGTTTTCTGTATTCCCCGCTGGCCAGCCCACCGCCCTGACGGCCTGCCTCGGCGCCATTTCCAATTCCACAACTTTCTTCGGTGGACGAGCAGGCACAGCATGTTCCAGACCCCGAACCGGAGTCGTGGAGCTTCTGGACCGTTCTTGCAGCGGGCCACTTCCCTGAGAAGTTTTGGCCGGTCGGAGAATCAGATTTTGATGTGCCAGAGTCACTCACCCCGGGAGAGTTTGAATGCTTCCACCAGATTCTTTGGGTGACTCACTCCCACCTCCGCCATCAGTTAGGGCCTTATCCCGGGAGACAAGTGCATCACTAGGAGATCGGTGAGCAGTGTCTTTGGGTCAATCTAGCAGCACTCCCCGCGGTCCGGCACCCCGAGTCGTTGGACCACCATGAGGCATTCTAGCAATAATGCATCCAGAGTTTTCAAGTACTCTGTAGAGTTATTGAGGAAGCCACCCCCCACGTGCACGTCCGCGGATGGGGGCAGTATGCTGCTCTCCTCTTCTGTGTGATCCGCCAACAACCCAATATACTGGGAGGCCCTGAGGGAACGTCACCAAGGGTAGTCGTAGTCAACATGGCTGACCTTTCAGATGAGGGTAACGTTGTGGAGCCCCTCAACGGGGACTCACCCTCTGAGTACAGGCCACTACTGGACCCATCTGGGAGGATTACTCGCCAACAGAGCAGTCTCCTAGGTATTCATGTGCCCACGGAGGCGTTGGCGCTGGGCCGAAACATCGGCAAGGGTAAAGAGCCCGTCAGGTCTAAAAAACTCACCGACCCATCTTCCTCGGTGCAGAAGGTATAGGAAGATCCCAAGAAGGCCATGCTGCACCAACAGCTAGCTGAGAAAAAGAGGCTGGTTTTTGAGCTCTTGGACGGATGCATTGCAGAGGGGCGGCATGACTACGGCAACCCTAGACCAGGACAGCAGGGGCAGGAGCATCTACCCCTTGTTGAGATCCCCCCGGGAAACAGTGACCGTGTCGTGTTCACTGACAGGGGAGACACTGGAACCCATTGCAAGAGGGTGTGATATGTTTCGCCAAACCCTCCCGAGCGGCGAGACCACTTGGGGGACCCTGCTCGGTTTCCCCGCGCCGCCCCGAGAGTCGCTCCGCCAGCTGCCCCGCGAGCCGCTGAGCGCGACTACCGTATCGAAGAGCCTGGAAATGCGCTTGTGGTTAGAGATCCCCATCAGGACATGAATCCACATCCGGATGATCTGATGGAAGTACTCATCACTCACTTGGAGGCCCTGGAAACTCGGCAGGTGGAAATCCCACCGGATGGCAAGTCGTACCCAGCATGGGTGGATGACATGCCGACTCCACTGGGATTTGGGAACCCCACTTTTTCCCCCATTAACGGGACCAGAGACCTGCCACAACACATGGCCCACTTCAACTCGAGGTGCGGGCCTATGTTAGGGACTCCGTCGCAGCAGGAGGCTGCCAAGCTCTGGTGCTTCGTTCAGACACTGGAAGGACCAGCATTCGTCTGGTACAGCCAGCTCCCTGTTGGATCTGTGACTAGCTGGGAGGACCTTCGCTGGCAATTCCTCTACCAGTTCAGTTCCACAACCCGGAACACGAACATTGCAGACCTCTTTAGGTGCAAGAAAAGGCCCGACGAGCGAGTCGCAGACATCATCGCCCGGTGGAAGGGGCTCACGTACTCCCTTGACATGCCACTAACTCAGGAGAAATTAATGACGATGTGTGTAGGGAACATCAAGGCGGAGTTGTTTCCTTCTCTGATCATGTAGAATTACCCTGGAGGGTTCCAGGACTTCTCGGACAAGGCTCATCGCCACGATGAAGCCCTACAACAGGCTGGTCAGGCACTCCCGCTGCCTCTTGTAATCTCTACAAGGAGAGCCGCTAGAGACGAGCCTACTGCTGTGGCTCAGATAGAGGCCCCCAGACATCTAGAGTTGCTGCCGGTGAGGCCAGCTTAGTAGGCTCATAGGGGTCCACCCCCATGGTCACAGCCTCCGGCCCAGCAGCGACCGCCTCAAAATCGACAGGCGCCTCCGTGTAACGCACCGCCCCCACCTATGCGAGGTAATCTGGCTCCGCCTCCTCGGCCTGCTCCTCCGGACCCTAGTCATGGTCAGCTCCCAAGAGCCCCCTTTCCAGACAGAAGTAATTGGACTTACTCGTTTGGCGAGGCCCAGGTCCCCTGTTATTTCTGTACTGCCTTGGATCAGAGGATCGTGCGATAGCCTGAGTTCTAGAAGCCAGAAGAGGCATGTCTCACTGATCACCCTAACTACTGTCCTTATCACCGGATCAAGGGACACACCATCCAGCAATGCTATGTGTTCAAGGACTGGCTCCAAGACCATATTGACCAAAACATAGTCAGGTTGGGCCCAGCCCCGGCACAGGTGGCATGTGTCTTCATGGGATCAGATGGCCATAGTGACAATGGGGATGGGTGGGAACAGGTTTCCGACCATGGGTCCCGGAAGTATAATGACTGGATGGCCCATAGGACAGTCACATGTGCCCATGGCATCATCCGTGCTCGCCTGAGTCAGCCAGAGCCCTCGGAGTCTGTGAGCGCCGCGTTGGCATCATCGTCCCGTCCTACTTCTTCCCAGAAGAGCAGGCAGCGGCACAAGAAGAAAGACTGCGCCCTACCATTTCCATCATCTTCTCGCACGCTTGGTGATTTCATGCCACCCGGAAATGGGGATCCCTCCGAGACCTCGTCTGGTAGTGGATGAATCCTTGAGTAAAAGCCCGGGGTACGCTTCGGTTAACACCGTAGAGTTGGTAAATCCCTTTTTGGCTCCCTAAAATGAGGAGCGCCAGGCGGACCTCCCCGAAAGCCCGGGGTACGCTTCGATTAACACCGTAGAGTTGGTAAATCTCTTTTTGGCTCCTGACAACGAGGAGCGCCTGGTGGACTTCCCCGAAAGCCGGGGGTATGCTTCGGTTAACACCGTAGAGTTGGTAAATCCCTTTTTTGTCTCCAAACAAAGAGGAGTGCCAGGCGGACCTCCCCGAAAACCCGGGGTATACTTCGGTTAACACCGTATAGTAGGTAAATCCCTTTTTGGATCGTGATGACGAGGAGTGCTAGGTGGACCTCCCCAATGTCCCCAGTCGTCGACAACGTCGATGGAGACATGGCTACGTGAATCACCGGGGCACGGAAGTCGTCACCTCCAGTCAGGTCGTGCACACTACCGAGGCCAGGCAACAAACCCGGTACAGAGAGCAACACTCGCGGCTCCCTCACCCAGTGACAATAGGTTCACTTCCCCCACCTTTTGTGTTGCTGGATCGGGCAGAACTGCCTTGCCTGCGTCGCAACCAGCCCAGCCCTGCCACTGGCTGACTATTGACTTCCGGTCCTAGCACGACTGCCACCTCCCGGGCATCAGCTAGTGAATAGTGGGACGTTCCTAGTACCAGTCTGTCACCGGCCCCGCCAGCAGGTCCCGTCACGCCCCCAATCGCAGAGCGACCTCCTGTAAGAAGAAGCTAGCATTTGGCGCGAAAGTATGATGTCCTGACGCATCTGGATGGCATTCCGGCAAGTCTTTCCATCCTTGAGGCCCTTCTCCTGTCGTTTGAAATGCGTGAGGCACTCGCCGAGGCTCTAAGGAGCCCCCCCAGTTTGAAATGGAGGTAGCGGCCGCAGAAGCCTTCCACACTGAGGTGATTGAGGACGCCGAATGTCGGGCAGTTTTCTCATTCTTTAGTGAAGATGAAGACCTCCCCATACATGGGTACATCCGCCCGTTGTACATCATCGGCCAGTTCAATGGCATGGAAGTCCATCGTTGTCTTGTCGACATGGTTTCTGTGATTAACTTGATCCCAACTCGGACACTGCGAAAACTGTTGTAGTCTGAGGATGATTTAACTCCCTCCGACCTCAGAATCCAGGGGTATGACAGGACAGAGCAAACTCCACTCGGCAAGATTTTTCATAAGACCCAGTTCGGCGGTTTAATTGCCAATACTGAATTCATGGTTGTCTCTCAGGACACCGCCTACAACTCGTTGATGGGAAGGCCGTGGCTCCACCTTCACGCATCGGTTCCCTCGTCATACCATCAGTGCCTCAAATACTCCTTTAAGGGTCGAGTGGTTGTGCTCCAAGGAGATGCGTCTCTATTTGCCTCTTGTGAAGCTCGTTACCTGGACGCTGACTATTACATGAGCAAGGACAAGCAAATCCTGGCAGGTGAGGTTGAGCTCGCTGCTATCACGAGTGATCCCTGGGCAGGTCTGGATGACGCATATGTCTTCCCAATCCATCGGTTGGAGGCCATAAATTTCGATATGGGAGGGTGCTTTATTGTCTCGGGTACCAGAGGAAGGTATATTTCCGAGTCTAAGCGATGACAGGAAATCACCTCATACTCTTACACCAACCAGGCTAAGGTGATCCTCGATCCTCCTTCCCCTATACGATATCGGGACGTTGGGCTCATTGCAACGGCAGTACGTCATACGTGTCTGTTTGGCCAAGCCGGGATCGACCGACTCAAGACAACACGTCACCACTGCTTTGATGTCATAAAGTGTGGCCCCTTAGGCCAAAGGCCGGATGAGATTGGATCAACTGACTTTGTCGCTATGGTCTCCGCAGTGCATGAGTCTCCCGTCATGATGACCACTGCCGCCCAAGCCGGTGCCAGCTCCCCATCAAGGTTGAGCAGCCCCAAAACGGCTCCCCCCGTGGACGATACTTCCACAAGTAGAGAAGAAGACATGGAAGATGCCCCACTGCTTTTGAGGAGGGCGTCTCCACCACGGTCGACGAGCTAGTACAGTTGAACCTCGGTAGCGAGGCGGACCTGAGAACCACATTGGTCAGCACTTCTATGCCTCCCGAGGAATGAAAACAGTACATAGAATTCCTCAGACATCACCGGGATGTGTTTTCCTGGAGTTATGACAAGATGTAGGGACTAGACCCCCAGGTAGTCGTCCACCGCCTTGGCCTCCTAGCAAACCATCGCGGGTTCAAGCAGCCTCCCAGGAAAATGCACCCCTTTCATGGTGCCATGGTTGAGGCCGACGTTGATAACCTCGTTAAAGATAACTTCGTCAATGAAGTCCAGTACACCAGGTGGCTAGCCAATATTGATCCCGTTAGAAAGAAGAATGGGCAGATAAGGGTCTGCATTGACTTTCACGATCTTAATCGCCACTGTCCGAAGGATTATTTTCCCCTTCCCATGACAGGGATGTTGATCAATGAAACAGACGGGTTCCAAGCCCTCTCTTTCATGGATGGGTACTCCGGGTACAACCAGATCCGGATGGCCCCAGAGGATAAAGAGTTCACTGCCTTCAGGGCCCCCTAGGGTACTTTCTGCTACCGGTTTATGCCCTTCATCCTGAAGAATGCGGGTGCCACCTATCAACGGGCTATGCACCGCATATTCAAGCCAATCCTCGGGACACTGTTGGAATGCTACGTAGATGACCTAGTGGTTAAATCTTTTCAGCGTCGGGACCATCTCAAAGACCTTGAGAAACTGTTGAGTTTCCTCCGTTCTTGCCACTTGAAGATTAACCCATTGAAGTGTGCCTTCGGGGTCACCTCCGGAAAGTTTCTTGGCTTCATTGTTAGGTATCAGGGTATCGAGATCGACCC
This sequence comes from Viscum album, assembly GCA_963277665.1. Classification (NCBI taxonomy): domain Eukaryota; kingdom Viridiplantae; phylum Streptophyta; class Magnoliopsida; order Santalales; family Viscaceae; genus Viscum; species Viscum album. The sequence continues at coordinate 1,649,435,949 of OY728145.1, forward strand.
CGAGAAGATCAAGGCCATCAATCAGATGCCTCCCCAAAATAATATTCGGGTGCTTCGAGGCCTCCAAAGCCACTGAGCCTATATACGTCGATTCATTGCGAATCTGGCTGGCAAGTGTAAGCCATTTTCTTGACTCATGAAGAAAGGCTCTGCCTATGGGTGGGACGAAGAGTATCTGACCTTTTTTGAAGAAATCAAGCAGTATCTACTTCAGCCTCTGGTCCTGATGCCACCTGTTCCCGGAAAGCCACTGGTCCTTTACGTGATCACCTTGGAGCAATCCCTCGGCACCCTTCTCACCCAGAAGAACAACTAGGGAGCAGAGAATAGCCTCTACTACCTCATTCGCATGCTCCTCGATGAGGAAGTTAGATATTCTCCCATCGAGAAGTGCTGCCTGGCACTCGTATTCGCCGTACAGAAATTTCGGCACTACTTGCAGCATCACGAGGTACAGCTGGTCTCTCGTGTAGACCCGTTGAAATACATCCTAAGCCGGCCTATGATGACCGGCCAATTGGAACGCTGGGCGGTGATCCTCCAACAGTTTGAAATTAGGTTCATACCTCATAAGGCTGTCAAAGGACATGCGTTGGTAGACTTATTAGATTCCCACCCAACCTCTGCGGACCAGCCACTGGATTTGGGCTTTCCTGATGAGGCAATCCTCTCAGTCTATCATGCCACCCCATGCTGGCAGATTCACTTTGCAACGCCTCCTGAAGCCCTACCGGTAGAAGGCTCAACGATCCTAGGCTTAACATAGTGGGCCTGGGTATCGTCTTCATCACCCCGGAGCAAGCCATTTGTCCATATTCATTCTTGTTGTCAGAAGGGTACACCAACAATGAGGCAGAATATCATGCCCTCATCACTGGCCCCGAGTTGGCTCTGGAGGTTAACGTACCCCACCTGTATGTAAAAGGGTACTCTGAGCTAGTCATCAAACAGGTTAACTGTGACTATGTTGTCAGGAAGCCAGAACTCATGTCGTTGCTAGAGTGCACCCTCCATCTAATGGCTAAGTTCCCCTCCCGACCAGGTGTCGATCACGTTCCCCGGTCGTAGAACAGTCGAGGAGATGCTTTGGCTAGCCTGGCCTCATCACTCGTGGAGCCCGAACAGGATGACCTAATCATCCACATGGTGCACCGGAGAGTCATTTCTCCAGTTATCCTAGAGGGCGATCGTGGCCCGTGAGTGAACCATCTCACCGCTGGTGCCCCAGCTTCAGGACCCCCCGGGGCTTCAGGCATGGAGATCGAGACAGTTCTTGAATGGAGGACACCCTTGGTTGAATATCTCTGGCACGACAATCTTCCGATGGATCGAACAGAGCAGGAACGAATCTGGCGCCACGCGCCGCAGTTCACCCTTCAAAGTAGTCCCAACCGTGCGCAGCTCCTTTACAGACGTAGGTTTGATGGTGTTATCCTTCGTTGTCTTAAAGGAGTTGAGATCTCGCATGTCATGCAAGAAGTTCACGCTGGTTCCTGTGGCACCCACCAGGATGGGTCGAATTTTTCCCACTAGATTCGGAGGCTGGGATACTTCTGGCCCTCCATGATCCACAACTGCATCAAGGACGCCAAGAGGTGTCATGCGTGCCATGTTCATTCTAACTTTGTGCATCAGCCACCAGAGCATCTCCATACTACTAAGTATTCTTGGCCATTTACGGTCTGTGGGTTGGATGTCGTAGGGCCTTACCCGCCGGTGTCGGCCCGCCAGTGCTAGTTCATCTTAACTGCCACAGATTTCTTCTCAAAGTGGGCAGAGGCAGCCCCACTCAGGGAAGTCAGGGCTGGTTTTATCGCCGACTTCGTGAGCTCCAATATCATCCACCGGTTTGGAATACCTCATGCTATCCTCATGGATAACAGAACCAACTTTCAAGCGGCCGAGCTGAAGATATTATACGCCATGTACAACATTCTCTCTATCCACACCTCTCGTTATATGCGCTGGCGAATGGACAGATTGAGGAATTTAACAAAACCCTCTCTATCATTCTTTAAAAAATGGTTGGCCAGAATAAGAAAACCTGGCCGGAAAAGCTCCCCAATGCCCACTTGGCTTATAGGACGACGACTCGCAATTCCACCCAGGTGACTCTGTATTCCCTGGTATACGGAGCTGAGGTCGTCCTTCCTATCAAGGTCCAGCTGCCCTCATTGCGCACGGCGGTCTACGACCAGAAAGCGCCGGATAGAGTTGCCGAGATCCAACTAGCCAAATTGGAAGCACTGGACGGAAGTAGGGTTCACGCTTTACATAACTTGGAAAGGCATCAGAGCAGGATGGCTCGAGCTTTCGATAAGAAGGTTCGCCTCCACTCCTTCCTAAAAGGTGGCTTGGTGCTGGCTCTAAGAGCACCAATGATTCCTGGCAGGAAACCACCCAAGTTGGAGCCTAAGTGGGAGGGGCCTTTTATTGTCCACAATGTCTATCCCAATGGTGTGTATTCCCTGGTGACTATGGATGGTGAGGGTATCACTCCTACCACCAACGCTAGGTTCCACAAGAAGTACTTTGCCTAACCGTATGGTCCTTCATGACCTTAAACTGTATGGTCCTGCACGACCATAAACTGTATGGTCCTGCATGACCTTAAACTATATGGTCCTCCATGACCATAAACTGTATGGTCCTGCATGACCTTAAACTGTATGGTCCTGCATGACCTTAAACTGTATGGTCCTGCAAGACCTTAAACTGTATATTCTTGCATGACCTTAAACTGTATGGTCCTGCATGACCTTAAACTGTATGGTCCTGCATGACCTTAAACTGTATGGTCATGCATGACCTTAATGTGTATGGCCCTGCATGACCTTAAACTGTATAGTCCTGCATGACCTTAAACTGTATGGTCCTGCATGACCTTAAACTGTATGGTCCTGCATGACCATAAACTGTATGGTCCTACATGACCTTAAACTGTATGGTCCTACATGAACTTAAACTGTATGGTCCGACACGACCCTAACTGCACTTTGGTCCGAGTTCTAAGACCTAAAAAACTAAGATCCTCTTTGGTCCAAATTCTAAGACCTAAAACTAAGATCCTCTTGGTCCAAGCCCTAAGACCTAAAAATAAGATCCATATTTCGTCCAACATGACGTTAAAATGTATTGCCATAACTACTTCTAGTATTGCCATAACTACTTCTAGCTTGATTCCCATCCTAATGGGATACGTAGGAACGCCCAGACCATTCGTCTCTGGGTCCAGCATGAGGTCTGATGTCATGTCTGTCTCGTCTTTGGGACCTTGACCACAGGATCGCATGGCGTTGTGTGAGATTATGTCCTCATTCACGTCGGGTTTTCAATAGCTGCACCACGCTCACCCTGTCCTCAGGATTTATCCCTCCTATGTCCAATGGAATTAAAAGATGCTTTCAAGAACTACGTATGTCTTGATTCCCATCCTTATGGGATACGTAGGACCGCCTGAACACATAGATGTCAGGTCCATCCCCATATCTTAGGATATCCAACGATCTCTCGATTCCCAGGGTGTTTGGCATTACGCCCCCTCTTTTGCCCGGGGATCCGCCATCTTTTGGATACTCTCGGGCTGAGCCCTATGACCCTTTCCAGCGGTCTTCTAATGTGCTCAGGGTACTCTGGTCTAGGACTTGGAGTGCCAGATTCGACTTAGGAAAGTTCCATCCACTTTCCAAGCTTCGTGTCCCCCTTCATTCGGGCCCTCGTCATCCTTCACACCCGGAGCGACCCCCAAGAACGGCCTGGATACAACGCCCAAGGGATCTCCTACTGTCATAGGCCAACTCCCCCGAGGGTTTCAGACAAAAAATTGATACAAATCCCACGTTGCAAACATGGTCAGCATTTGATGCTCATTTTTTGGTCCCCATGGCTGACCCGACAGGATGCTGTGTTACGAACATGGTCAGTAGTAATCCTCAGTCGTCACGCCGGTTCCCCCGGGCCCTGAATGTTGGTGGCATGGTTCATGTCATGTTCCGCCCCACTGTGTCAAGGTAGAATCTCGACAATCATTGTACTAACCCTTAGTACACCCCCGCACATCAGAGAGACCGAGCTGCGTAACGGTGTCTCTCGGGGCTCCCGTGATCTGAGTGCTAGAGTATGTTCTTGGGTCTCTTCTTTACAGGTTGCGTGCAGCTTGACCCTCATCCCCATGGGAAATGAGGAGTTGCCCGGACATTGCGTTTTAGGCCCATCACAGTTGGGAGCTAGCATCTCCTATCCCCCTCCTGATGGTTGGACCCTCGCCAGCCCCTTGGCCCGAGGCTCCTCTCTCGAAATCGCGCGATGTGATGGTATCACATCGTGCGTGTTCCCCTAGGTCGAAACCTTATGACCTTAAACTGTGTTGTCAGTCCAAACCATATGACCTTAAACTGTGTTGTTGGTCCAATCCTTGCGACCTTAAACTGTGTTGTCGGTCCAAACCAAAAGACCTTAAACTGTGTTGTAGGTCCAAACCATATGACCTTAAACTGTGTTGTCGGTCCAAACCATACGACATTAAACTGTGATGTTGGTCCAAACCATATGACCTTAAACTTTTTTGTTGGTCCAAACCATATGACCTTAAAATGTGTTGTTGGTCCAAACCATATGACCATAAACTATGTTGTTGGTCCAAACCATATCACCTTAAAATGTGTTGTTGGTCCAAACCATATGACCTTAAACTGTGTTTTCGGTCCAAACCATACAACCTTAAACTGTGATGTTGGTCCAAACCATATCACCTTAAAATTTGTTGTTGGTCCAAACCATATGACCTTAAACTGTGTTGTTAGTCCAAACCATATGACCTTGAACTGTGTTGTTGGTCCAAACCATACGACCTTAAACTGTGATGTCGGTCCAAACCATATGACCTTCAACTGTGTTGTCGGTCCAAACCATACGACCTTAAACTGTGTTGTCGGTCCAAACCATACGACCTTAAACTGTGATGTTGGTCCAAACCATATGACCTTAAACTGTGTTGTGGGTCCAAACCATACGACCTTAAACTGTGTTGTCAGTCCAAACCATATGACCTTAAACTGGGATGTTGGTCCAGACCATATGACCATAAACTGAGTTGTCGGTCTAAACCATATGACCTTAAACTGTGATGTTGGTCCACACCATATGACCTTAAACTGTGTTGTTGGTACAAACCTTATGACCTTAAACTGTGATGTTGGTCCAAACCATATGACCTTAAACTGTGTTGTTGGTCCAAACCATATGACCTTAAACGCTGTTGTTCGTCCAAACCATATGACCTTAAACCGTGTTGTCGGTCCAAACCATATGACCTTAAACTGTGATTTTGGTCCAAACCATATGACCTTAAACTATGTTGTCAGTCCAAACCGTATGACCTTAAACTGTGATGTTGGTCCAAACCATATGTCCTTAAACTGTGTTGTTGGTCCAAACCATATGACCTTAAACTATGTTGTTGGTCCAAACCCTATCACCTTAAAATGTGTTGTTGGTCCAAAACATATGACCTTAAACTGTGTTTTCGGTCCAAACCATACAACCTTAAACTGTGATGTTGGTCCAAACCATATCACCTCAAAATTTGTTGTTGGTCCAAACCATATGACCTTAAACTGTGTTGTTAGTCCAAACCATATGACCTTGAACTGTGTTGTTGGTCCAAACCATACGACCTTAAACTGTGATGTCGGTCCAAACCATATGACCTAAAACTGTGTTGTCGATCCAAACCATACGACCTTAAACTGTGTTGTCGGTCCAAACCATACGACCTTAAACTGTGATGTTGGTCCAAACCATATGACCTTAAACTGTGTTGTGGGTCCAAACCATACGACCTTAAACTGTGTTGTCAGTCCAAACCATATGACCTTAAACTGTGATGTTGGTCCAGACCATATGACCATAAAATGAGTTGTCGGTCCAAACCATATGACCTTAAACTGTGATGTTGGTCCACACCATATGACCTTAAACTGTGTTGTTGGTACAAACCATATGACCTTAAACTGTGATGTTGGTCCAAACCATATGACCTTAAACTTTGTTGTTGGTCCAAACCATATGACCTTAAACGCTGTTGTTCGTCCAAACCATATGACCTTAAACTGTGTTGTCGGTCCAAACCATATGACCTTAAACTGTGATTTTGGTCCAAACCATATGACCTTAAACTATGTTTTCAGTCCAAACCGTATGACCTTAAACTGTGATGTTGGTCCAAACCATATGTCCTTAAACTGTGTTGTTGGTCCAAACCATATGACCTTAAACTGTGATGTTGGTCCAAACCATATGACCTTAAACTGTGTTTTTGGTCAAACCATATAACCTTAAACTGTGTTTTTGATCCAAACCATATGACCTTAAACTGTGATGTGGGTCCAAACCATATGACCTTAAACTGTGGTGTTGGTCCAAACCATAGGACCTTAAACTGTGCTGTCGGTCCAAACCATACGCCCTTAAATTGTGCTGTCGGTCCAAACCATACGACCTTAAACTGTGTTGGTGGTCCAAACCTTACGACCTTAAACTCTGATGACATCGTCCCGGCTTCGTGTTCGGTCCCTCGACTCGAGCATTTCCCCGGACAACACATGGTAAGTAGGCCTTAGGTCCTCATTCACGTCGAGTTTTCTAACCGCCTTGCCATGTGTTCATTTCTCCCCTTACCCATTCATGGTCCATGCTCTAAGACCTTAAACTAATATACTTCCAAGAAATACGTATGGCTTGATTCTCATCCTTATGAGATACGTAGGAGCGCCCGGGGAACTTCCCCGTGGGCCCTGCCTACTTCTGTTTTCGGTCCCTTGACCTAAAACCTCTCCTAAGGGGGCTTTGTGGTGTGATATGAGATTATGCCCTCATTCATGCCGGGTTGTTCACCGCACCGTACACACCCCCTATTCCCATTCACACCTGGTGTTTGAGTTACTCCACCGTGTGCCTCTTAAGTTTCCGTCCGACTCTTGGTCCGTGTTCTAAGACCTAAAACTAAGATCCTCTTGGTCCGAGTTCTAAGACCTAAAACTAAGATCCTCTTGGTCGGAGTTCTAAGACCTAAAACTAAGATCCTCTTGGTCCGAGTTCTAAGACCTAAAACTAAGATCCTCTTGGTCTGAGTTCTAAGACCTAAAACTAAGATCATTTCTTGGACTCTTTACGACTCGCTCTCCCTTGTGGGATTGCGCAATGTTGTGCGAGATTATGTCCTCATTTATGTCGGGTTACCCGTCGTGCCGTGCTTATCCTCAGATGAGACATGTTCCCCATCCTGCATGACGTTAAACTGTATTCTGTCCCGCATGACGTTAAACTGTATTACGTCCCGCATGACGTTAAATTGTATTTCGTCCAACATGACGTTAAACTGTGTTTCAAGAACTACATGTGGCTTGATTCTCATCCTAATGAGATATATAGGACGACCCAGAGATTTCGTCTCGGGTCCAGCCCCTGGGATTACTGAACCCCATCCTTCCTTATTGTCGGCCCCTTGGCCCGACTTCATGGGAAGTGGTGTAATCAGGACATCTACCATGAGAACGTTCGGGATTCCCAATGATAATAATTGGAAGCGGAAGTTCTCTCGTCAAAGAGGTCCCACCTGGAAATTGGGACGACCCATGATCCGGTCGGTATGTCCGCCAAATGCGCATTCGCCATGGTGGCGCAATTTCGGGAGTGTTGGACTCTGTTCGAACAAACCACCACTCCACCTTCCACGCTTTGTGTCCCCCCTTATTCGGATCCTCATTTCCTTTCTTTTTTGACGGGACCCCGTAACAGTATGGATGCTCGACCTATGGTCCACCTACTGTCCTGGGCCAACGTTCTGGAGGACTGGTCATGTTTGACGGGACCCCCTAATAGTATGGATGAGAGACCTATGTTCCGTCTATTGTCCTGGGCCAACGTTCCAGAAAACTGACCGATGATATTTGAGTTAGGCCCCATGTTGCGAACATGGTTAGTGGTCATCCCTCACTAGTGCAGAAAACATTTTTTACGTCACCATTTTTTACGTCGGTTATATAAAACCGACGTCATAATATGTAAAACGTGGTTTTTTACGTCGGTTATTAAATAACCGACGTAAAAACCTATGTTCGGTACACCTTTAACGTCGGTTATTTTTATAACCGACGTTATTAATCGTGCGGCTTCGTTTTTTACGTCAGTTATACATTAACCGACGTAACAAATCGACATATGTACGAGTTATTACGTTGGTTATTCAATAACCGACGTAAAAAAACACGGTTTTTGAAGGCCTTTTTACATCGGTTATAAAATAACCGACGTAAAAAAAGAATCCGCAGATGTTTTTGACGTCGGTTATGGAAGAACCGACGTAAAAAAACGCGGATTTTGAGCCCTTTATAACGTCGGTTATAAAATAACCGACGTAAAAAAAGAATCGGAGGAAGGTTTTTACGTCGGTTATTGAATAACCAACGTTATAAATGTTTTTAAAAAAATTATAACGTCGGTTATTGAATAACCGACGTGATAACTCATTTAAAATTTTACCCAGACCCGTGGATTGTCATTCACGAGTTTACCTTCGACAGTCGCGACTCGTCTCTCTCGCGCGTAAACCCGAATCGGCTCGTCCATTTCGTTGGTTTAGATTCGTTTTGCAATCATCGTTTCTCATATTTAATTTCCTCGGATCAATCATCAAAACTCGCAGCACTCAGGTAATCCTCCCAGTCGTTCGTTTTTTTTCGCGGATAGTATATATATATGTGTTGTGATTTTTTTGTTGAAACTAGCTAAGATTCTTCGATTGCGAACCCTTTTAACTCGTTTTGGCACCATAATCTTATTTATCATCCCTAGATCTATTAGTTCGACTTGAAATATTGACTAATTTTATGATTTCACTAATTTTTCATCGTTTTCTATAAATCCCCGAGAGGGTTGGGGCGTTTCCATTTGGATGGGTTGCCCTTTTACAGTTGTTACTACTTTATTCACACACAACCATGGCATAGGTGCATGGATTTGGGATCACATCACCATTTTCACCCCCTGCAAACAAAGTTTCACCAGGAGGACTCTCCAAATTTCCCCTCGGCATGTTAAAAATTTTAGATACCCTCTTTTCAGCAAGTAAAAAATTAACTAGTTTTTTCTTCACTACTTATCCTAAACAAATAAAACCACCATTCTTTCTAGAACCTCTACTAGATCCATTGCATCCATAAACATACATATTTGGATCTGAAAGCATCCCTTAAGCCTTATGTTCGATGCTAACATCCTTTACTGATCTATAGAAAATATGATGGTCTGCTAAGCTCTCCATTTAAAATTCAAACCCCACCAATTATTCATCCTCATCATTTGAAAATGGCACAACATCTGAATTTCTGATTCAATCTCTTGGGTCACTGAACAAACATTAACTCCTTCAAATCCACACCTGGAATAGACAACCTAATGTAGAGTTCCTTCTCTATCTATTGAAACTAAGTTCTTCCTCCACACCTAAAAACATTCTTTGAATGGCCCAACTTCTTGTTATGGTAAATTTTCAGTGATTCCAGCGGGGTGGGCGGGCTATCAAGAGGGTTGGGGGGTGTCCAGGGGGGTGTCCAAGGGGGTAGGGTGTGGGGGGTGGTGTCTAGGAGGGGTGGGGGCTGTCCAGAGGGGTCGGGGGGTGTCCAGGGGAGTTTACAAGGGGGTGGGTGGGTGTGGGGGGCTGTCCAAGGGTGTGGGTGGGTGTTAGGGGGTGTCCAGGGGGGTGTCCAAGCAGGTCGGGGGTGGGGGTGTTGTGTCCAGGAGGGGTGGGGGTGCTTTCTAGAGGGTTCGGGGGCTGTCCAGAGGGGTCGGGGGGTGTCCAGGGTGGTGTCCAAGGGGATGGGTGGGTGTGGGGGGCTGTCCAAGGGGGTGGCGGCCTCTCCAGAGGGGTCGGTGGGGTGTCCAGGGGGGTGTCCAAGGGGGTGGATGGGTGTGGGGGGTTGTCCATGTGGGTGGCGGCCTTTCCATAGGGTATTTGGGGTTGTCCGGGTGGGTGGGGGGCTGTCCAGAGGGTTGGGGGATGTCCAGGGGGTGTCCAAGGGGGTAGGGAGTGGGGGGTGGTGTCCAGGAGGGGCGGGGGGCTGTCCAGAGGGGTCGGGGGGTGTCAAGGGGGGGTGTTATATCTTACTATATTTTGTTTAAAAAATAATATTCAAGCATATTTGTTTAAATACACATCGATTTGTTTTATATTTCAAAATTGTTTACATTAAAATTATGATTTTTTTCATATAAACATATATTTGTCTTATCTAAAATATATATATATTTTTGCTATTTGTTATAGGTAATAATGAGTCGAAGTTGGATTACGGCACATCGAATGATCAATGAATATGAGGAAGGTGTTGATGCCTTTTTGGAATTTTCTAAACGAAATGTTCCAAGTAGTGACATTTTTTTCTATCCATGCCTGAAATGTATGAATATGAAGAAGTTGAAAAGTAGAGAGATAAAAGATCATCTTATTTGTCATGGTTTCAATCCGAGTTACAACCCTTGGATTTGGCATGGCGAAACTGGACAGAATGTCACTGATGATAATGAATTGCAAGATGGTAACTCCAATGGAATTGAAGAAATGATTCGTGATATTGTAGCAGAACAAATTGAGATAGAACTGACAGTTGCACGTCTATATGGTGATGCCGAAAAACCATTATATCCTTGTTGTACAGATTTTACGGTTTTGTCGGCGGTGTTAAGATTGATTAACCTGATGGCGAAACATGGATGGAGTGACAGAAGTTTTACAGAGCTGCTACAATTGATGAAAGACATTCTTCCAAAAGATAACGATCTTCCAGATTCACATTATAAGGCCAAAAAAATATTATGCCCGATGGGATTGGGATACAGGAAAATACATGCCTGTCCGAATGACTACATTATATATAGGAAGTAATTTGAATTTCTGAAAGAGTGTCCTAAATGTGGGACATCAAGGTATAAGGTGAAAGAAAAATCACAAGCTGATGTAGAGATTACAAAGCTCCCTTCAAAGGTATTTTGGTATCTTTCTATAATTCCGCGTTTCAAACGTTTATTTTCTAATTCACATGATGCAAAAAGGTTAAGATGGCATGCTGATGAGCGGGTATGTGATGGAAAAATACGTCATCCAGCTGATTGTCCACAATGGAAGAAAATTGATGCCTAGTACCCTACATTTGGAAATGAAATTAGAAATCTGAGACTAGGCTTGTGCACAGATGGAATGAATCCATACCGAACCCTCAGTAGCACACATAGTTCATGGCCTGTTTTATTGGTAATTTACAACCTCTCTCCTGAAGTTTGTATGAAGCGCAAATATGTCATGTTGAGTATCATGATCTCTGGTCCAAAGCAACCCGGCAATGATATTGATGTATACTTGTCACCGCTGATTGATGATTTGAAACTGTTATGGGCTGATGGTATTAGGGTGTATGATTCTTATAAAATGGAATATTTTCAACTACATGCAGTTCTTCTATTCACTATAAATGACTTCCCAGCATATGGAAATTTGTCTGGATACAGTGTTAAAGGGCATAAAGCATGTCCAATTTGCGAACAATAGACGTCATATTGTCAATTGCATCATGGGAGGAAAACAGTGTACATGGGTCATCGAATGTTTTTGCCTATGGATCACCCTTATAGAAGACTAAAAAAGGCATTCAATGGCTCACAAGAATTTGATACCTCTCCAAAACCTTTATCCCCAGATTTGTATTTTGAGAGGGTGAAAAACCTTGATGTGACATTGGGAAAGACATAGAAATCTGGAAATGATAGACATATTTGGAAGAAAAGGTCAATATTTTTTGAGCTACCATATTGGAGGTATCATGAAGTCAAACATAATATTGATGTCATGCACGTGGAGAAGAATATCTGTGATTCTTTGATCGGAACATTGCTAGATATTAAAGGAAAGACAAAAGATGGGTTGAATGCAAGGTTAGACCTACTATCAATGGGAATACGTTTGGAGTTAGCTCCCACTCCTAAAGGAAGACGAACATTTCTTCCCCCAGCTTGTCATACATTATCGAAGAGGGAGAAAAGTAGCTTCTGTCAGTGTCTTCATGATATCAAAGTGCTCAAGGTTCTTCTTAAAATGTAAAAAATTTTGTATCATTGAAAGACTTGAAGTTGATAGGTATGAAATCACATGATTGTCACGTCATGATGAAACAAATTCTACCAGTTGCACTGCGTGGAATATTGCCCATCAGTGTCAGAAAGACTATAATGAGGTTGTGCTATTTTTTCAATTCAATTTGTAACAAGGCGATTGATGTGAATGCTTTGAACATTTTGGAAAAGGATGCAATTTTTATACTTTGCCATTTGGAAATGTATTTTCCTCCAACTTTTTTTGATATGATGGTGCATTTAATGATTCATCTGGTTCGAGAAATAAAGCATTGTGGACCTGTATATCTTCGTTGGATGTATCCTTTTGAAAGGTATATGAAAATATTAAAGGGATATGTTAAAAATCTATATCGACCTGAAGCCTCCATTATTGAAAATTATATTTCTGAGGAGGTAGCAGGGTTTTGTACAAGCTACTTGGCTACGGTGCAACACATAGGTTTGCCTCCATCTCGCCATGAACGGGTTAATAATGAGGGAAAGGGGATTCGTGGCTTGAAAGTCAAATCACTGTCAGCTGAACAGATGAAGAAGTTAGAATCATACATCTTGAATAACATAGCTGATGTTCAACCGTATATCACATTGCATATTAATGAGTTGAAACAATGTCATCCAAAGAAGAAAGAAATGTGGATTTTGAATGAGCACAACAAAACTTTTTTGCCATGGTTTAAAAAGACCTTGCTTGGTAGATCAGATGTATCAGAGACATTAAAATGGATAGTGGGTGGTCCATCTTTAAATGTGATAACATGGTCCGCTTATGACATTAATGGCTATACATTTCATACGAAGCTCAGGACAACAGAAGTGCAGTTCAGAATAGTGGTGTATTGGTGTTTGCAGAAGCAATGCATTTTTCGAGTGCTAAGGACAGAAACCCAATTTCGGCATCAAGTGCATATTATGGAGTGATTGAAGACATATGGGAGGCTGATTACTTTAAAATTAAAGTTCCTGTTTTTAACTGTAAATGGTTTATCGGTAAAAACAGTGTCAGACAAGATGAATTTGGAATGACACTTGTTAATCTGAATAGATTGGAAGACACAGCTGATTCTTTTATAATGGAAACACATGCAAACAAATTTTCTATGTAGTAGATCAATCAGATATGCAGTGGGTTTTTGTTTTACAAGGGAAAAAACAATATGTTGGTGAGGATGAATTTGATGAAGATGCTGATTTATGTGAGATCCCTACTTCCATGGAAAGATTAACAGAACATAATGATGATTATGTTGAAGACATGGTTTGTGCCATAAGGAACAATCACGATGAAGGAATTTGGGAAAACAATCCATCTGTATATTCCTAAAATTACAGGTAACACATTTTTATTTCTTGTTTACATTTAGTTTTTTCATATAATGTTAGATATTGTAAATTTTTTACTTTTTAAAACATGTATCAAACCAAAATGATAAAACAATAAAAACCGTAAAGAGGAGAAGTCATGGGCGCACCGGCGGGCCGGTGGTGGAGCACCGGTTGGCCGGTGGTGATCCAGCGGCCGGCCGGTGGTGATCTAGCGGCCGGCCGGTGGTCCAGACAGAGGAAGGCTCTCTGTCTGGTCCACCAGCCGGCCGGGGGTGATCCAGCGGCCGGCCGGTGGTCCAGACAGAGCAAGGCTGTCTGGTCCACCGGCCGGCCGGTGGCTCACCACCGGCCGGCCAGTGACACTAGGCAGTGGGCAAGTCTACTGCCTGGGTCCTCCGGCTGGCCGGTGATCTCACACCGGCTGACCGGTGGACTCAGTGAGTCCACTTTTCAGCTTTCTTGGGCCAACTCCTTGGAAACCTTTTGCCTATCAACAAAAACACTTGAAAACAAGTTAGAACATAATAAGAGTGATTGTGATCCTTAAAATCCAAGAGATAGGGGTACAACAGACTGTGTTTACCATGTTTATCATTGTTTAACACGCTTACCATATTACCAATGTTTACTATTATGTAATTTAGTACACTTTTCTATTTTCTGATTAAGTAGTATTACAATATTTCAATTTGTATATTTGTGAACTAATGTTATTTTTTTGATTTGAAGGAAAATGACAGATCAATCAGTTGATCAGCCACATGATTCTGGAGATGAGCATATTGGTCATACATCTTGGGAGGAACATTCACATGCTCCTACTACGAAAAAGAGTTCAAAGGTTGGTAAGCGTGGGTGCACACGTTTACCAAAATTATCACTTTCCCGTACGAAGGAGGAGAGGATATTCATGGGGTTTGATGATGATGATCTTCCTAGAGGTCCAAATGCTAAATATTTTAAGGGTTTTGTAGCAACTCAGGCTAAGAGCAAAGTAAGCATTCTCTATGATGATTGGAGAAGTGTGGATAAGGCGATAATTTCTCAGCTGTGGGAGACCATTTTGGTAAGATCTTTTGCTATTGTTTGACTGTTCTTTAAATGTTTCTAGTATATATAATATTTTTAACCTCTTTTTTATCAGATGACATTTGATATTCCTGACACTGGAGGAGTCAGGAAGAAATGCTTATCGTTGGCTACTAGGAGATGGAGGGATTTCAAATCAACCCTCTCATCTAATTTCATTTATGGTCATAGGAGTCGTGAGAATCCATGTCGTATATATCCTTTTATAGATGAAGACACATGGAGACAATTTTTTGAAAGTAGAAGAAAAGAATCATTTTTGGTAAGGGCAATGTAAACTTTTATAAGCTTTCTTATATAAATGATCTTATTATTGTTTTGTTAATGATTAATTATTCTTAATTTTTAGCAAACAAGGAAAGCTCATCAAGAGATCCAATCTAAAAATGTATACCCTCATAGTTTATCTCGGGGAGGGTATGCATTATTGGAAGAACAAATGATGGCAGAAAAATTTCAACAACTAAGAGCTGAGTCTTCAAGCTCTGGAGAGGTGGCCTCTCCATCCCCTCCATCTAGACATGAGAAATGGAAAAGAGCTCGGAAGGGCAAAAAAGGACAATATCTTTCGGAAGAATCGAGACTCGTAGTTGAGAGGATTGTAAGATATCTATTTTATTTATTTAAGTTCACTATTTTCGTCATATATTTCCAATCATTATAGAAATGTTCAATTAATTATTATAGGACTCTATTGAGGAGTAGAGTTCACAGGGGACATTTACACCATCTGGGAGGGAAGATATTTTATCTGTGGCATTGGGAAAGCCCGAACATCCTGGCCGTGTAAGAGGATATCCGGCAGGTGTATCGGTAAGAAAAGTGTTGCCACGTTCTTCAACTTCTAACGTTGAGAGAGTTTATAAAAAAAATAGAATCCTTGGAGGCTGAAGTCCATAATATTAATGCGACAATGGAGGACAATATTAGAGCATCGGTGCAGTTTATGTTTGCAGACTTGCAAAGACAATTTCAGGGTGCAGCTCCCACTCCACCTCTCCCAGTAGCTCCCACTCCCCCACCTTAGCCTGCGGACCCCATTTTTGATCCTCCTCCTCCGCCGCAGCTACCTACTTATTGTGAGTTGTATGTTGATCATCCTCAACATCATATAGTTGCATATGGGATGGTATATTTTATAGGAGATACAGTTCATCATCAACAGTTAGAGGTAGAGAATCAGAGGGTCACTGTACAGGATATTATAGATAGATCAGCTCGGATACCATTACCTACAGATGAGGTGACGACAGTTGGACATAGTATCAGCCATTTTTTACTTTGGACATCCAGACTTCTTCGACTCATTACCATAGAGGTATGGATGTTATATCATTTATTTTATATTTTTATTAATGTTTTATCATTTGAAAACTAATATATTTTTCAATTTATTTTTACAGGAATACTTCAAAGGTAAAGAAATACTGTATAGACAACAACAAAGACAGATAACTATGACATCAGATGCAGATACTAGCAGTCTTGACAAATTGTCAAGATATTCAAATTTGTTGGCGGATCATTATGACTTTACAATGGAAGCTCATGTCTGTGGACGTGAACTAAGTGTGGGGATTATGAAAACTGATATCATGGAGTTTGTCACTGGAGATAAGTTGGGCATCAACGTGGTGCAAATTTTTATCATGTAAGTCCTTGCGTTATATTTATTAAAAATGTATACTTATGTCTGCTTTGTATTAGGTATCTGTATAAAATTTGTGAGAGGAATGAGCTGACAGATGTATATGGATTCGTGGACCCACAATTGATTTCCCCTGAAGCATGTGCATTGGATGAGGAACAAAGAATGATTTATATTGCTAATAGATTTGAAAAGAATGTAATCACATAGTGTTGGATGATGCCTTTTTGTGAGAGGTATGAAACACATCCCTCTCAAAGAGTTAATTATCTTTTAACATAAAAACCCACTAATGTTAAATTTCCTTTTATCAGGGATCATTGGATGTTAGGGGTTTTTTGCCATAGGGAGAAAACACTTTATTGGATATTCTCTCTCCATGATGATGTGCGAGAAAGTTTTAAGAATATATTGGAAACGTAAGTTTCAATTTCACAATAGTTTTATATATTATAATGAATTTTAAATTTACCCCATTCGTATTATTTTCTAACAGGGCATGGGTCCACTTTCGAAAAAGCGCAAAGAAAAGGAATTTCAAGATCAAATATGTACATGCGAAGGTAAATATCCATTTATAATTTGTACATTTTGATTTATTACATAAAAATAATATATTGAATTTACACTCATTCAAACAGAAATTTCATGAGCAACAAGGCATCATCGAATGCGGATATTACATGTTAAGATTTATGTATGAAATAATAACAACTGGGACAGTTCTGAGTTTTGACCTGGTAAGATTTCCTCTTTCTCATAATATTTCAATTTGATTTATTCATTATACACATTGACTACTATCCTCAACCCTTTACTGCTGAAGATATCAAACACTTACAAGTAGAGTGGTCAAATTATTTTACAGGTTTGATTGACTTTTAGTTGTTTGTAATGTAATATGTAATTTTGAATATTGTCAATGTAATTGTGTATTTCGTAGTAGTTTAGGTTGGATTTAGTTTTTTTTCAAGTTGACAGTGTATGTTTTGAATGTTATATAAGTAAATGTTTAATTTTTATCTACTTCTTGTTTTGGTCTACTGTTGATGGTTTTTCTGGTCTGGATTTTGGTATGGGGGGAGAGGTTCCAAGGGAGTGGGTGGGTGTTTGGGGGTGTCCAAGGGATATGGGAGGGGTGTCCAAGGTGTGATTGGGGCCGTCCTAGGGGTCGGGGGGGGGGTGTAAATGAGGGTGGGGGTGTCCAAGGGGTGGGGGGTGTCCAAGGGATACGGGAGGGGTGTCCAAGGTGTGTTTGGGGCTGTCCAAGGGGTCGGTTGGGTGTAAATGAGGGTGGGGGGGGGGGGCTGTCCAAGGGGTGGGGGGTGTCCAAGTGGTGGGGGGGTGTCCAAGGGATATAGTAGGGGTGTCCAAGGGGTGTTTGGGGCTGTCCAAGGGGATGGGGGGTTTCCAAGGGGTCGGGGGGGGGGGGGGGGGTTTCCAAGGGGTCGGGGGGGGGGGGGGTGTCCAGGGGGTGGGGGGGCTGTCCAAGGGGTGGGGGTGTCCAAGGGGTGGGGGGTGTCCAAGGGATATGGGAGGGGTGTACAAGGGGTGTTTGGGGCTGTCCTAGTGTTCGGGGGGTGTAAATGAGGGTGGGGGGCTGTCGAAGGGGTGGGGGGTGTCCAAGGGGTGGGGGGTGTCCAAGGGATATGGGAGTGGTGTCCAAGGTGTCTGGGAGTTCTGTCCAAGGGGCCGGTTGGGTGTAAATGAGGGTGGGGGGCTGTCCAAGGGGTGGGGGTGTCCAAGGGGTGGGGGTGTCTAAGGGATATGGGAGGGGTGTCCAAGGGGTGTTTGGGGCTGTCCAAGGGCTCGGGGGGGGGGGGGGGGGGTGTCCAGGGGTCGGGGGGGTGTCCAAGGGGTCTGGGAGGGCTGTCAAGGTGTGGGGGTGTCCAATGGGTGTTTGAGGCTGTACTAGGGGTCTTGGGGGTGTAAATGAGGGTGGGGGCTGTCCAAGGGGTGGGGGTGTCCAAGGGGTGGGGGTGTCCAAGGGATATGGGAGGGGTGTCCAATGGGTGTTTGAGGCTGTACTAGGGGTCGTGGGGGTGTAAATGAGGGTGGGGGGGGGGGGCTGTCCAAGGGGTGGGGGTGTCCAAGGGTTGTGGTGGGGCTCCAATGTGGTGGGGGAGGGCTGGCCAGGTTGTTAGGTGGGTATAGATGAGGGTGGGGTTCAGTTGGGGCTTGGGGGAGGGCTGGCATGGTTATTTTAGTTGTTTGGTTTCTGGTTGCTTTTTGGTGAGAGCAGTGCAATTATTTTTAAAAAAATACATATCGCTTTCACGTCGGTTATAAAATAACCGACATGGTAAATAAATCGGTAGGGGTTTATCTCGTCGGTTTTTTCGAGAACCGACGTGCTAAACCGTTCCCGGGCCTTTTATCACGTCGGTTCTTAATATAACCGACGTGCTAAAAGGCCTGGGAATCGATTTACCACGTCGGTTATTGGATAATCGACGTGCTAAAACGTTTCCCAGGCCTTTTTATCATGTCGGTTATTTAAGAAACCGACGTGATAATAGGCCCGGGGTAGGGTTAATCACGTCGGTTATGTCATAACCGACGTGATAAACGATATCCCAGGCGTTTTATCACGGCGTTTATATAATGAACCACCGTGATAAACACCGTGATGTTAGGGATGTTACGTCGGGTTTTAAATAACCGACGTAAAAAACATTATTTATAACGTCGTTTGTATTAATGTCGCCTAAAAACCGACGTAAATAATGAAAAATAACCGACGTAAAAAATGTTTTCTGCACTAGTGCCTCGTTTATTGTCCCCATTCTAGGCCAACATGATATGGATGTTGTGTTTCCGCCACGGTTGATAGTTATCCTCCATCGTTGTGCCCCATTGGGTTCCGAATTTGGGCTGAGTGATTCACCCTTCCTCTCCATACCCCTATGTTTGGATGGATTTCAATGCCCCCGTTATTGCCCCGCTCGTGTGTTAGAGCACATTGAGAAGTCGACACCTCAATCGGCCCGGGGTCTCCTCAGAATTCCAGGCCCAATTTTGGACGCCTAAAGCTTGGTCAATGACCCACAGTTGAACGAAATGATGGCACGAGCATCTTCTGCTTCTCGCATTGGGCACGACCCACAGGAGCCTAGGGATGAGTTGTTATTCGTTTTGAAACTATGGTTGAGAGCGTTAAAACAAGGGTACAAATGAGTGGATTTGGCCATATATTGGATTGATATGATGAGAAGTACAAGCAAAAAATTTCATGATATGGAAAAAACAAATCCCTTAGGGATCAGCATGTTGAAGAGATCTTTCCAGCACCGCTACCCTTTGGCTGGTAGCCTCCAGGACCACTTCTTGCTCTTTGAAGACTCTCTCCTCATCGACCACCACAGAGTGCAGCTCGCCAGCCCTTGCTTGTGCATGATCCCACTCGGTTCGAAGTACGGTCATCTGGTGACTCACCTCCACCAGTTGTTCTTGCGCTTCAGCCAGCTGGGCCGTCAGTTGCTCCACGAGCTCAGAGCATGTTGCGATGAAGGCCTCCTTATCTGTCTCCTGCCCTTCGAGGTGCCGGAATTCCTGCTCTGCCCACAGCAGTGATTGAGTGCTCGCCGATCCTTCCTAGAACTAGGCAACGTCGGTGCACCGGCTACACTCTCATATCATCTCAGCCATGTAATCATAGACCATAAGATGAAGACGCTGAGAGTCAGCCCCTTCGGCGCACAGGAAGTGCAGCCAGGCCTGAAGTGATCCCATCCGCCTCAGCCAATCCGACTGTGGCTGTATTAGGAAGTGCTGGATACACTTCCACCCCTTGCGCTGTGTCATCCGGCTCTCCTTGGATACCTCTGAGTCTGAGTCATCTATCTCCTCAGGGTCAGCAGGTCGGTACATGGGGAAGGCACCCAACAGATCGGCAGCAGGATCCACCACATGGACGCCTTCGTGAGGAATAGAATCCTCGACGTCTGGGCGACCTTCTTCTCTCGCCCCAGCAGCAATGATTCCTCCACTATCTTCTGACCTTGTCTCGGGAACAGTGCCACTGATGTCCGCCGCCCCCTGTTCATCAATTGTCGGGGCCGACTCAGTGTAGAGAGCATGTTCTGAATGAGGTGGTATGTCCGCCGCTGGTCCACTCGCGGACGGTCCGGGCTCCGCAGCCTGACGTGCCTCCGGTGTTGAGATCACTGTGAAAGGAATACGCTGGTCAGATGGGATCTTTTTCCACCAAGCGCCAGTAGTGAAGCGTGAGACTTACAAGAATCCAGAGCGTCGGTCCCTAGTGTTTCGGCCGCTGCAGGAGCCGCCGTATGGGGAGACCCCTCCGTGCTTGTTAATTCAATGATCGATGTCAGATCCCAATCATGTCCCACTGGTTCCTCTCCTCCCTCCTCTGGTGGGGACGCCCGTCCAACGCTCAACTGCTCCTGAGCAGGATGGGGAAGTGAGTTAGAATTTGGAAAGGAGAATGGATGAATAAGGGAAATGAATGAAGACAAAGACAAACCTCGAGAATCTCGGTTATCTCGAGATCAGAGCCGGAAATCTCACCACACTCTCGGAGACTCCCTTGGTACATCTCCCCTTGCAACCCCTCACCTTCAGGCTCTTCTTCTTGGCTTTCTCCCTCATCTTTTCCCTCTCTGGTTTCCTCCTCCCCCTCCGGCTCTTCGTCACTATCGCCTTCTCCCAGCAGCATTGCTTCCGGATCATGCTCCTGGTCGAGCATCACATTCACTAGGAAAGGTGGCTCTGCACGCTGCCCCCTTTGTCGTGTGTATGCATCCATGGTCGTTAGATAAGCATGCCGCCGATGGAAGTTTACTCGGTCGGTAATTCAAACGAGCCCGACCTCTGGCAGTTGGATCCCGTTTTGCATTATCTTCTGCCAAATGGCATCGACGCTCAGCGATTGTCGCAGGGTCATCTAGGCCGACCATAGTACCGGGAGAATTGTGTCTTGGGAAGGTTTGAGCAGGTATCTTATCTACTTCTTGGGTAGTTCCCTGGCCGCCTCATGATACCCCCATGCGGGTAACGAGGACGTGGCAGCACCATGTGATGTTCCCGTTGCTGAAGCCCTGGCCTGCGCAGGCCTCGCTTCCTGACGCGCCCTTGGTTCTCCCCTTCCGACGGCACCGTTCCTCCTTTCCCGTCACCCGGTTTCCACACGAGTAACCTCGAGTTGCCGGACGCGCTTGTGTAAGAGCCCCTAAGGGTACGCAATGGTCCAGTGTTCAGCGTATTCGGTTGCTAGGCCAGCATCGACCCCGGCGGGGGGATGAGTGTCGGCATCGCCAAAACCGAAGGTGTTAAACATCAAATACATCTGGCGCAGGACACATGGATTCTTCTCCTGCCAGACAGCCATGAATACCTTCTTTAGCATTCCCTGGAGGCACCCGAACTGCCTGGAAAATCGGGATGGTACGTAAGGCTCGCAGATCACCTTCCCGTCGATCCGAGCCACGAGTACCCTGCCCCGAATGCTCTGGAAGTATTCTTGATGTTCTAGAGAGCCTCGACCGTTGTCAACCAGCTGGCAGATTGGGGTGGGGAACAGGCTGAAGTTGAAGTTGGCACGGTTGCCGATGCAGATCCTCACGCCCTCCTCATTGAACGTCATCTGTGCCACCCAGTGATGTTTGACAAGGACAGTCGAAGACCGTTTCTCAGAGGACGGACGACGTTTGGGAAAGTATACCCACTGAGATGAGCCGCCACCCATCCATGGATGATCTAGAAAGGACCACATACTCTCTGAGGCGACCCCCCTCATGAGATGCACCCCAGGATGGTATACAACTTGGCCAGTACGGGGACGCCCATGTTGAACCGTTTGTTTGCGGCCATGGAGCCCGCCATCCCCAGTGTTGCTAGACGGACGCCCATCCTCACGTCCTGCACCGGCAGGAGCCACCCGCTCAGGAAGGAGGCAAGGAACCCGGCATACCGGACGTTCGGGTCCCGGGCCTTAATGACGCAGTATCCCCATGATTGGTATTGCCCCACATCCAGGGTCCTCCAGTATGACCCATCCTTGCTCCTCTCAGCCGCGGTTGGGCACCGTTTTCCCCGTCTCTGCATCTTAACGGCCAGATCCTTCTCAAGGAACAGGATGAACCAGCCCTTGTAGGTGATGTCCTTCAAGAAGTCCTTGACCCCCAGCCTCTCTTTGGCCAGCTGCAGCAGGTGCCACGTCAGCATAGGCATTCGCGACCTATCTCCCCAGGTGTTCTTTGTAAGAAAGAACTCGTCGTATTGGTAACCCTCCAGTGGGATACCTCGGATGCAGTGAACGTCCCATAGACTGATACCGACTTCCCCATGATGAAGGTGGAATGTGTTGGTGTCAGGAGACCACTGGGTGAATAGCTCCAGTCCATGTTCAGGCTGGCGGTGGAAGTGGAACTACGATGTCCATACCGCCTCGAATAGGCCGATATACCGCAGTTTGTCCCCAAACTGGTCACAGGTATGGCGAACCTAGAACGGCCAGGCCCATTCGCTGGTGAGGTTGCCCCCGGACCGCAGGTCCCAATCCTTCAGCCATCCCTTCGTGTCACCCGTGACGCTTTGACGGAACGTGCTCGTGTAGAGGTCCGGAGAATCCTCTGCCACAGGCTCGTCCTCGATAATGGTCCTAGTCCTCGGGTTCAGGACATATACGTCTATATATCTAGTTTCCTTGGAAGGATTTCCGTTGTTGGTGATGTTGTAGCGGGGAAGTTCGTCCTCCCGAGTCACCCAAGACCGCGGCATGTCCACCTCGAAGCCCGGTAGTGGCACCTCCTCTAGGATGAAAAAATTCCAGAGCGGGAGGTTGTCAGACAAGGGATATGTCTTCTGGGTCGGAGTCAGCAGATTGAACAAGGTCAAATTGTTGGAGACAATCACCTTGGCACCATAAACCTCCTCGTTCGCCACCATTCCTATCCTACGGGCAGCGGCTTCCCCCTCATCAACTCGGTTTGCAGCCATCTCGAATCTTTCGGGAGTTGGGAGAAATCAGGATGTAGGTAACGGAATTGGAGACTTCTGCATGAAATCTGAATGAGTTGCGCAAAATCCTAGAGATGAGCGCACAATCGGCATGCGAAGCGCGGAAAATCCCGAACAGGCGCGAAATCACGGCCGACTTTCGGATGGAGTTTCGCGCTGCCAGAGTGTTACTACGTGCAACCATGGAAGTGATTTTGTGCATGAGAGTGATGAGCTTATCGTGCGAAAAAATCGGAAGTACGGATTTGGGACCCAGTGCCCCTTTTTATAGGTGAGTCTGGGGTTCCGCGCCACGCGGAAATAGGATTCCGCGCGCGTCCGTAGGATTTGCGCGCCCCATCCGAATTTTGCGCGCAACTTGACCAGGAGACTCAGAACTTCGGCATTTCAGTGTTTCCGTTAGAATATGATCATTGCGACCTCTTTCTGATCCCATTCCAAGGGGGGGCATTTTTTGACGTCGAAAAATATCCGTAACTCTCGGAGGAATTTTCGAAATGACGAAGCGAAGTTATATTTGGAATTAGAGGCCCAATCCGAAGGCCCAGGATGTGGTGCGCGAAATAAAGGAGGATCCGCAAGAAAGTTGTTCTCTATACGTAGAATCACCGGGTTTCACGGAATTGAGCTGATGAGGTGGGAAATCTTTGCACGCCTCGGTTCTGCACGACGAGTTTTTGCGTGCCGGCTGTGCTCGGCGTGAAGAATTTTGTGCCTCGCCTGGATTCCACGCCAGAGGTCACCTATAAATAGAAGGTGACCCGGAACGGTTTGGGGGTTCTGGAATTCGAAGCGACTCTCGTGCATGTAATTCGGCTTCCCCCGCGCGTAAGATGGCTTCCAGGTAATCCCTCATTTCGTGCAACCTTGCCTCGGAGTGCGCCTTTGCGCGCAACTCCACTGGCATCAGTGAATTTTCCCCCTTCCCAGGGTTCCAGCCTTGCGCACATTCCATGTCTCGTTCACGCAATACCCTTCCGTGCATGCAAAACCCTACACATAATTCCCTCTCCGCGCACAATTCCCTTGCTCCAATTGTGCGCCGTCCCGATGTTTTGCGTGGAAACCTTCTTTTTTGTGCGCAAAGCCCAGGACCCTTCACCTTGACGCCCCTTGGCTGCCCCCTGCACCGGAACCTGATGTCTCCACTACCGAGCATGTGCGCCATGCGTTGTTTTCCCGTACGGCCTTCCAAGCTCATGCGAAGTAACCTAAAGGTCCCTTGGGCCGTGTTTCCCGTTGCATTGCTTTTCCTTATTCTTCTCCACATAGGCACGCTAACATCTATTGCTTCTTCGCATAGCCACGCTAACGTGGACCCCCCGGTGGATTTCCCTGCGGCCCCCCTTCACTATGGCCTTGCCGATTCCTTCCCTCTCACAAGGGGTAGTGGGAGTAGGGAATGTAAGCCCTAGGGGTGTGGACCGAACCCACCTCATCCAAGCTGCAGGACGTTAAACTACTAAGCACATCGTCCTTAACACAAGACGTTAAACTGTGGTCCGACCCCGTGCTTCGCAGGCAGGGTCCCCCCAGCTCGGGCATTCCTTACGCCCACTTGTCTACACGGGAATTGACTCTTCCTCACATGGAATGAGATCCTCCTTGTCGGAGTGGCGTTTGTCCGCGGGGGAAGGGCCGCCTCAGAGCGTAAGCCCCTAGACTTTCTTGTGGATGATTGCACTCGTGCATCTCCATACTTCCCCCCTGCCAAGGCCAGTGGAGTCCTTTTCCCACTATGCTTTGTCGCACCACGGGCCTCCACCCAGGAGTAAGCCCCAGCACCAAGGGCCTCTAACCACGTGTAAGACCATGTTTTCTCTTCGGGCCGCTCAACGCGTAAGCCCCATTCCGCTTCTCACGGACGCACCCTTCGCGACGTGATCGTCTGGTCCCTGCCGTCTCTTGTTTCCCACACTGAGCATGACTCACGTGGGCTTAGAGTGTGCATCGACCATGACATCCTCCTCTAGGCCACCCTAGAGTGTAAGACCCATCCCAGCGAACTACGTGGACTTTGATCTGTGCTAATGCATGGTATGTAGGAAGCCTCCACGAGGTTTAATCCCACCACCCGATCGTCCCGAACTCTCCACGTCGGTTCCCTGACCACCTTGGGCCGCCTCAGAGCGTAATCCCTATACCCCTCATCACATATGACATTAAACTGTATCCCATCCCGCATGACGTTATACTGTATCCCGTCCCGCATGACGTTAAACTGTATCCCGTCCCGCATGACGTTAAACTCTATACCGTCCCGCATGACGTTAAACTGTATCTCGTCCCGCATGACATTAAACTGTATTCCCCCTCTTGGGCCATCTTAGAACGTAAGCCCCATGTCTCACTCCACCATCCATCTTGATCCATACCCAGGCCACCACATCCCAGTGAGATCATGCCACCCCATCACACTCCATGATATCTGGGAAGCCGCCCATGTGCTGGCCCCAACATCGGTGTTCCCCCTAGGGGTCCTTCAACCCGATCCTTCTCCGCAAGACATTAAACTTGCAACATACCCCATGTTAAACATGGGAAACTGAGGAAAACCTCAGATGGTGCACATTCCCTACGTTTGATGTGGGATGCCTCGGGCTTCCGCGCCCTCGGGAAGCCCAGTGATGAGGGACCAAAGACAGACATTCCAACGATGCCCCAACGTGACCATTCTCCTCACCGAAGGTTGCTGCCCTGACAAGACCCCTTGGAGCATCTTGACGGAAGCAGCGTAATTAAACGGCGTCCATTTAGATATGGCATTGGGAATGAGCTTCCCGAACCCATCTTAAATCTATGAGGGAGACCCGGACTAGGTCATGAGCTCCGAGGAGGAATCCACGGAAGGAAGAACCGTCATCCCATCATCTCAGTTTCGATCAAGGAGCAGACGTCCCTAAACAAGGAACGGATGCTGCCCGCCTTTGGAAAGCGGGAATGCGGGGTAAAAAGCAGCACTTCCTCCCCACAGACGGATGTGTGCGCCCCGGTGAAAGCATCAGAGCAACAACCACACTTAAGGATGGGTTCCTCCTCTGATACAAAATGTGACAACCAGTTCCCAGTGACACCACAAACACCCCGCCTTAACATGGCAGTCGGGTCCTCGCCTACCAGATACCCCCAGTTGCCTCGCAGAGACGTGGAGCCCACCCACATGCCTGAACGGGTCATCTGACTAATGACAGTCCCCACAGGCCAACACTTGTCCTTTCCAGTGTGCTTTGTCCTCACTCACACACACCCTGAGAAACTTCCTTGGAGGTCACCCATCCTGATAACTACTCCAGGCCAAGCATGCTTAACTGTGGAGTTCTAATCAGATAGGCTCCCGAAAACGAAGGTGCACCTGATTGACATGAGTCATATCCTTTAGTCATTTAACCCTTTATCATTTGGGGATGTTACAGATCATCATTAACCCTTGGATTAGGGAATTTGTTAGCATAACGCCCCATTTCCTTACACTTAATGCATTGAAGTATTGTTAGAGCGTTCTCTGTAGTCTTTTCTCTATTAACATCATTAGCGACCTTTTTCCCATTACTTAGACACTCAACTGCTCGATGACTTTCTTTTCCAAACTTGAAACATTTTCTAGTACCTTTTAGACAATCTCCATTATTCTTCTTTCCACACTTTGAGCATAATGAAACATTCACCTTCTTTTCACCATTGTTCTAAGTATTTTCTTTGAAATCCATTTTTTTTTCTTATCAAAACCATGAGATGGATATGTTACCCCAACTTCCAATTCTAACTTGATAGCACAATGCACAATTTCTTCATAGATACTAAAGTCTCTTATAGCTAATTCCCTTCGAAGACTTGGTTTTAAGCCACTAAAGAATTGATCAACTTTACTTTCAGGTTAGATGATAAGGCCAGATGTATACCTTGAAAACCTTGTGAAATTCTACTCACACATACCAACAGATTCATCATCCCTTTTCTTAAGCTCGAGGAACTCCTTTTCCATCTTTGTTCGAAGAATATGAGGGAAGTACTTATTGAAAAATAATTTCTTAAACTCAACCCATTATATGGAGTCAATTTCACCTTGGAGCCTTGTATTCCTAATTAGATTCCACCACTTGTCTGCTTCACCATCTAAACGGTAAACTGCCAGAATGATTTTTTCATGTTCTGAACATCAAAGCATGGAACATATCTTTTCAATGGTACTGATCCATTTTTAGGTAACAAGTAGATCAGAAGACTCACTTAAAGAAGGTGGACGTTGCCTCATGAAGGACTCAATAGAATATTTTTCCCTTCTCTGCTCATTCGGAAGTCCAGAATGATTCATATCTTGTGTATGTATAGCAATAAGATTTTGTACTCCATCTCCCATAACGTTGGTTTATTCAGGAGGAAAATCCTTGAATCTTCCATTACATTGATCAACACGGTTCCTTCAGGTTCTAGCCATCATCTAAAACCCAAAAAGAATAGTGTGAGAGGAAAAATCAATCTAGGAAAACAACAAAATTAATGGGGAGTACCTTAAATATCTAACATCATAGGTTTAATTCTACTATTGTTACCATAATTCTAGTACTATAACCTAAACTTATACTTAACCATAGAGACATCCCTAGAAATACCTTAGAAATATCTCTAGGGATCTCACTAAATTTTTCGCACCCTAATTTCCAAAGGTTAACTAAACCTCCCTCTGATACAAACTGTAGAGACCCAAAGCTTGACGTACATGGACATTACTTTATTTTTTTGCTATAATTAATATATAACAAAAACCAACACTCAAAGACCATAATAGTTTAGTGTCTTTGGAAACTCGGAACATAATATTATAATCATGGTGAACGATCTTCATGTTCTCTCATAAAGAACTTCCACTCTTTTTTCTTACCTAAAACAATTCTTTATATCATGGGGAAGAGAAGACAAAAAAAGGGTGATCTCAAATGCTCAGTAAGGGTAAGCATGAAGAAAATAAAACAAACCATATAAATTTTAACTTCAAAAATGAACATAATATTTCAACATCAAAATCTTGAGCAATGACATGAAACATGGCTCTACATATCGAATAGACCATAATGGATAATCAATCAGGATAAAATAGTATGGGAATAAAATATGTAATTGTGGCAAACCATTAAACACGTGATATGATTTCCATAGTACCCAATGCATTGTATCCAAGACCATCTTAGTAGATAAAGTCCCCTTCTGAATAGAGTTCACTCCTCGTTCCAGTCCTGTATCACTGAACTGGATTAACATACTGTTCCATCCATGTCTATCTCATGAGATATAAATCTTTACCCAATTCATTGGAGGGAGATATAGGTCCTACCCATCTCATAAGGAAATCATTCTTATGTGTGCCACAATATAAACATAAATCATTCATCATAACCCAAAGAATAAAATGGGTTTCATAAACATCATCCCATTGTAACATAATCCATATAAAACAAATGGATACCATTTCATCACAAGAAAGTGAATCCATGAAAATCATAGAGATTTTATACATGAAACAAACACATATGAAATAATTTAATCTTAGATGGAAAATGGTTTTTATAAAACACTTGAAATGAATTCTCGAGTAAAATATCCTTTGTTTTTCAAAATCATTTTCTTTACACAAAATTCCATGCAATTTTAAAAGAAAATGATTTTTTTGAAAATAGTCATGAAATATTATAGAGTACGCTTCATGAACATAATGTGTTATAAAATCATCAAAATCCGTTCATGCCATATAAGTTAAAAAACATTATCCTCGTACTTTTGTCGAAAAAGTCAAAAGGTTCCTCCTATGGTAAACAAAATAAAGATTAGCTCCATAACATGTTGTAAAAGTAAAAAATGGGTAAAAACGAAATTATACATACATGAAAAAAATTTAGAAAACATAGATCTGGATGATAACAATAACCCCCGAAAATACTTATGAATGACAATCTCGGATAAGAACGAGATTGGAATAGTTATCCCTTACCTTAGATGTGATATGCTTCATACGTTTCCAAACCTCCTTTATAATGATTTAAATAATGTCATTGACTCATTAAATAATCATATTCATTGTTATTATATCATATATGTTTCACTTATGGATTTATATTACCAGTTGTTTTGTAAATTCCATGTTAAAGCAGCTTTTTGGCTAAAATTGTTTCATTTATCGTACGTGTTTGGAATTGTTGTTATTTATATTATTACTTATATTATGATTTACATACTTACAGAATGTAATAGATGATTTATATATCATATATATTCATTATATATATATATATATAATAGATAGATACATCAAATGAAATGCACCGTTCATTGAGACGGTAGGCCTTACGTATACATGAACGTTGTTTTTTATTTCCATATTGAATTTAATGTAAGTAAGTAGATGAAATATATATATATATATATATATATATCCAGTAGAATTATTATGTCATATATTTCATAATTATTCATTATATATACTTTATAATCATTCTTGAATGGTTAACATGGAGAATTAATCTCATCGCGACGTGGAGATGGTAATCTGTACGTACGCACAAGCGATGATATCATCTCCATAATTAATGAATGAAATTGGAGTGAATGATATAATATATCAGAATTAGAATCATGTAATAATAATTCTATATGGTTATTCTTTACACCATTATAACCATCCATGTAAGGTGGTGGTGGAAAACAGATTACACCACAGCGTGGAGATGATATTCCGTAAATACCCACGTGCGGTGATTTCATTTTCCGTAGGATGGTTAAAAGGTGAAATAGGGTTGTTTCATATTTATAATAACATATAAGTATATAATTAATAATTATGTTATTAGTTTATAATGAAACAACTAAATAATAAGAAGTAGAAGAAGAATGAAACTTGAATGTTTCGGTAGAAATGATTACCTCTTCTTCGACGCACCTCCTTTAAACTTCATCTTATGGCACTAGACATGGTCTTTTGAGAAGACCAGTGTAACATCCCAAGTAAGTAATGAGTAATATATATTTTTATCTATGTCTATTAATGAACTAGATAGTGTTTTAGCGGTTTAAAATGAAAATAAATCCAATCTTAAGCATGGAATACACTAATATTTTTAAAAGATTGTTTTACTGCCTTTTGATGGAAAACCATTTTTAAATCTATATTTTCACAATTTTATAAGATATGTTTGTCAAAATAAACTTATTATTTATGTTTAGGACATAAAAATATACTTTTTGTGAATTTTTGGTATTTTTCTGACAATGTTCATTTTTTTAATGAATAGTGAAAAATACTGCATTTTACATCCAAACTGCTTCTTAATCTAATTTATTTATATCATTAGATTATATTTTTAATTGGTCTTAATGTGTAATCTGAATATATTTTTTACCATTTAATCCAATGGTGGTCATTGGAATCAATTTCACTTTGAAATTAGACTTAAACTGGTGTCAATCTTTTGATATTTATTGTTTTATAAAAACACACTATTTGCTCTGACAACGGGAATTAATTATTAAATTAATTAATGTGACTTATATGTTTTGAATTTTGTAATATAGACTTCATTTTTTAATTCGGAATATCAAATATAGCTTAGGGTGAATATTTGGTAATTTTCTCAAAAACTTTAATTTTTGATGAATAGTGAAACCACTAAGTGGTACTTATAAAAACAGATTTTCCGTTTAAATGAAATTTTTCCATCATTGTGTTTTGAATTTAAAAAATCCGACATACATGGTTGTCATTAAGAAGTAAAATGTGGTTCAATGAGATTAAAATAATTTTTTGGTGAATAGTAACTTATTATGTTTTTAATCGCGATTAGTGGTAATTAGTGTAGTTTAAGGTAAAAATAATGCTTTAATAAAATGAGATGAGCTTGACACATGTCCTACCCTCATTGGTTGTGTCATGGCCGACCAAGACAATCCATGGGTAAACTTGGTGACACCATGGAGCCACTTTGGTTGGGAAATGACATAAATAACTTTTTATTTAATGTTAAAGTAAAAATGACACAAACATGAGTTATGTTACTAAAACAATTTTTATATGGGGTTATACAAGTCATATTTTTAAATATAAATATTCATTAGAAATCTAAAAATATTTCCTAAATCATAGAAATTTTTTATTATAATTTTTAGACATTAAATAAATTAATTTAATTATGACATCATGATGATGCAACGATGACCTCATTAATGAACAGTTTAAATAAAATGAAACGATAATATAAAATCTAAGACCTACACTTGTACAAAAACTATTGGATGGGAATAGTTATAATCCTTATCATCTTAGCTTCGAAATATATCAATTTGGGACCTTAGAAATTCGAAACACTTTTGAAAATAAAATAATAGTTTCATGATTTCCAAAAGTGCCCCTCCTCTCCTCTTATAAAAGGCCCCCACCTCTACCTCATTTCACACACTCCTCAAGCCTTTGGCTCGGCCATCCACTGCCCATTTACTCTCTCCAAATCCCTCTACTCATCCTATAGGATTCCCTTTGGGCATAATCCTTTCAAAGGAAGCCATTAGGCTTAAATCAAAAGGAGTTACACTTTTAAAGGTAATTCTTTCTCTAATGTTCATTTGTTTTATTTTGCTTCTCCAACCCCTTAAACTCTTCTTATTCTTTTCTTTTGTAACAACTCCAATATCCTCAATATACTAGTATTTTGTTATAATAAGGATTCGAGCTACACATACACACACCTACATCTAATGGTTAACGAACATACTGTTTCCGTGGACGGTGAATTTATGCCTCCCGAAACAATGATTGTTCAACATTCTTTTACCACCTTCAAAGGTGGCCATTAAGATGTCACTATATTTATATATGATATATAATATGTTTATGTTTTACTTAAGCTTCTGTATTTTTCATTTTGGGTATAACTTTATGGTTTCCATTATGGGTAAACGCGAAATCTTCATTTAAGGAAGCGCGGACTACCGCCCCCTTAAAGTGAGTTGATTCGTTAAATACCATATGTGGGACGTATAAAGGATGGAACTATGATATTATATATGATATTATACTGGAATTATAATATACCTTTATATCATTATGATTCCATTCTATAAAATACGAAATAGAAATGAAAGTAGCGTTCATGCGTACGTACGGCTTATCGTCTCCATGAACGGTGCATTTCATTTATTACCTCTAAATGATTATGTAATATTATAAATGAATGCATGTACTGGGTATATATTACATATATGATATATACATCATGAATAACATTCTTGATATAATGGATACATGAACAACATGTAATTATAAAGGGCTTATTTTTTACTCAAGTACCAATGATCGTTAAAACGACCGTTATTAACTTAAATAATTACATAGTGTTCATGACAAGGTAATAAGTGATATAAAAGGAGTAATTAACTTGAAAAAGGTTCTTAAGCAAGTAGAAATTAACTCAAGTTTATTATTCAGGACATTAAAGAACGATCGAGTCATGTCGGACCCGAGGTATGGGACTTCCTCTCAATCTCCTTTCATTGAGGCATATTTTGTTTTATACACAACCTTCTTGTATACAATGTATAAAGCCCTTTTACTTTTACGTTTATTCAAAAGGAATATTTTTTATACGAAGTGTTTACTAAACGAAAAAAGGGAATTTTTTTGTCGTACGTATGCGGCGACAACGACTTCTCTGCCATCGTGACCGTTATTTGAGTTTCGGCTTCCTCTACAAGCCATACAAAATTTTTAAAAGAAAAATAAATAAGATGTTTTACTTTTATTTAATTTTGGAATTGAAAATGGTTTTCATAATGTTTTTATATCAATGTGTTGTATTGATATCTTTTGATTGAAAGGTGGAAATGTTATGTTTCCTTTATGCATGTTTTATGTGATATGATTATGTTGAGGTTCTTGGGAATTATTATGAAAACGGGTGGTTCCGTGATAAACTAAGGGCAGGTGAGCCCGATATAGCTCTCCAATGAAGTGGGTAACGCGAAGGAGTGAAACGTTATGGTTTCTCCGAAGAGATTTTGGGAATATACTGTGATGGGTATTCCAAACGTAACCAAGAGGGTTACTCCCTACGTAAGGATGTTATGAATGCCTCAAGTTACCTTTATGTCTTATTATTTCTATGATTTATTCATGATTTGATGAAGTCTGTTAAAGTGGATATGTTTTATGGGTAAAGTATGATTTCATTCTTATATATATATGTACCCATGTTTCCTTTCCATATTTTTATATCCCTTGCTGATCTTTTTATGCTCATCCCATGTTTTTTTGAAATGTTTTTCACAGGTCAAGGGAAAGGTACATGATATGATGACAGTGTCAAGGAAGTGTCAAGAAATAATCCATGTTTTATTTTAAATATGTTTCCATTGATGGGAATGAAGAATACTATCTTTATGTATCCACTTTGTTTGTATGTGGAATGTAATGCATGTTTTATGATCTAATTCTCTAAAACTCTAAACCCGAAAAGATCCTCAATGTGTAATCTTGTAATAACTCAAGATTAAGTAAGGTTTAAGGCTGGGGCCTTATAGTTGGTATCAAAGGTCATTTTAGATAACTTTAGGAGTCAGAATTCTATTAAATGATTATCCAAAAATATTTTTTTTGGTCAAATTGAATTGATATAGCATTTGAAGATTACCATGTTTCTTCGCCTAAGATATTTCTATGTTAAGAATGGTTTTTCATAGAGGAAACAGAACCGCTTTTCTAAGAAGGCATACAGAGGGAAATGACCTTCCAAATCGGCATACTAAGATGGTCAGAATCGGAATTGAGCAGTTTATAGCAGCGATGGCTCAGTTGACTCAGGTGATAAATCATGGTTGTTTTTATTGGTGATATTTTGGTGTTTTCTAAAAGTAAAGAGGATCATAAAGGACATTTAAGGGTTTTCTTGCAAACCTTAAATGAAAATAAATTGTATGGTAAATTCAGAAAGTGTGAGTTTTGGTTGCAACAAATTTCTTTCCTTGGTCACATTGTTTCTAAAGATGGGATAACTGTTGATCCTGCAAAAACAAAAGTTGTGGAAGACTGGCCAAGACCCACAAATGTAACTGAGATTCGTAGATTCCTTGGTTTGGCAGGCTATTACCGAAGGTTTGTTAGAAATTTTTCACGGTTATCTAGTCCAATGACTAAGCTAACTCAGTAGGGTGTTAAGTTTATCAAGACAAATGAATGTGATGATTTTTTTTCAGGAATTGAAAAGAAGATTGGTGAATGCTCCAGTTTTGGCACTACCATCCAGTAATGGTGAGTTTGTTATATACAGTGATGCTTCATTGAAAGGACTTGTTTGCGTCCTAATGCAAAATGATCAGGTAATTTATTATGCTTCACGACAGTTGAAAACTCATGAGGTAAATTACCCTACACATGATTTGGAATTACCTGCTGTTTTTTTGCTTTAAAAATTTGGAGGCATCATTTGTATGGAGTAAAGTGTGAAATATATACCGATCACAAAAGTTTAAAGTATATATTAACTCAGAAAGAATTGAACATGAGACAAAGGAGATGGCTAGAATTAATCAAGGATTATGATTGTACAATTCATTACCATCCGGGAAAAGCAAATAAAGTGGCTGATGCTTTGATTCGAAAAAGTAATGATTCATTAGCAATATTGCATTTGGAACGTGATCCTTTGGTTAAGGATTTGATGAACTTTGACATAGAAGTTGTTGGTGTAGGAAGTTCTTCTATTTTGTTTCAGGTATCAGTGAGATCATCTCTATCAGATAGAATCAAGCAAGCACAGAAGCAAGACAGTGAGTTGCAGAAAAAGGTAGAGCTGGTTCAGAAAGGTAAGTTGCCTGAATTCAACATTGATAATGATTGTGTTTTGAGATTTGGGAATAGATTGTGTGTGCCTTGTGATTCACAGTTGAAGAGAGAGTTGTTATGTGAATCTCATAGTTCTCCGTTTTCTGTTCATCCTGGCAGTACTAGGATGTACAGAGATCTGCGGGAGTATTACTGGTGGGATGGAATGAAAAGAGATATTGCTGATTTTACTGTGAAGTGTTTGACTTGTAAACAGGTTAAAGTAGAGTGGCAGTTACCTAAAGGGATGCTTCAGCCTTTACCAGTTCCAGAGTGTAAATGGGAGAATATATCCATGGACTTTGTTGTGGGATTACCGAAGACATCTCGAGGTAATAATGCAATCTGGGTTATTGTTGATCGCTTGACCAAATCTGCTCATTTCCATTCTATACGAGATACTTTTTCGCTAGATAAACATTCCCATTTGTATATTAAAGAGATAGTCTGGTTACATGGAGTTCCACTCTCCATTGTATCTGATTGTGATCCCAGGTTCACTTCTAACTTTTGGAAAGGCCTTCAGAAGTCGTTGGGTACTGATTTAAATTTTAGTACAGCTTTTCATCCTCAATCAGATGGGCAGTCAGAACGAAGAATTCAGAACTTGGAGGATATGCTACGTTCTTGCTCTATAGATTATCAGGGAAGTTGGGACCAACATCTTTATTTGGTTGAATTTTCAAATAATAACATTTTTCATTCCAGTATACAGATGGCACCATTTCAGGCATTATATGGGAAGTGGTGTCGAACTCCAGCTTTCTAGGGCGAAGTGGGTGAAAGGAAGTTGATGGGACCAGAATTGGTAGAAGAGATGGCAGAAAAAGTTCAGCTGATTCAGAAGCACATGAGAACAGCTCAGAGCAGGCAGAAGAGTTATGCGGATAACCGTAGGAAGGATCTATCTTTCGAGGTAGGTGATCATGTTTTTCTCAAGGTTTCTCCTTGGAAAAGTGTGATGAGATTTGGTAAGAAAGGAAAGCTGAGTACAAGGTTCATTGGACCATATGAAATTCTGGAGAGAGTTGGCTCAGTTGCATACCGGGTGGCTTTACCTCTGAGTTTATCTCAGGTACACAATGTTTTTCACATTTCGATGTTGAGAAAGTATATTCCAGATCCATCTCATGTTTTGAGTCCAGAGGTAGTTCAGCTGGAAGAGAACATATCTTATGAGGAACAACTGGTCCAGATTCTTGACCACAGGGAGAAAGTGTTACGGAATAAGGTGATTATGCAGGTAAAGGTTTTGTGGAAAAACCACATGATGGAAGAGGCAACATGGGAATTTGAAAATGCAATGAGGGATAAGTACCCCCATTTATTCGATAAATAAATAAATTGTGGGGACGCAATTTTCTAAAGGGGGGAAGGATGTAACATCCCAAGTAAGTAATTAATAATATATATTTTTATCTATGTCTATTAATGAACTAGATAGTGTTTTAGAGGCTTAAAATGAAAATAAATCCAATTTTAAGCATGGAATACACTAATATTTTTAACAGATTGTTTTACTGCCTTTTTGATGGAAAACCATTTTTAAATCTATCTTTTGACAATTTTATAAGCTATGTTTTTCAAAATAAACTTATTCTTTATGTTTGGGACATCAAAATTTACTTTGTGTGAATTTTTGGTATTTTTCTGACAATGTTCATTTTTTAATGAATATTGAAAAATACTGCATTTTACATCAAAACTGCTTCTTAATCTAATTTATTTATATGATTAGATTATATTTTTAATTGGTATTAATGTGTAATATGAATATATTTTTTACCATTTAATCCAATGGTGGTCATTGGAATCAATTTCACTTTGAAATTAGACTTAAACTGGTGTCAATCTTTTGATACTTATTGTTTTATAAAAACACGCTATTTGCTCTGACAGCGGGAATTAATTATTAAATTAATTAATTTGACTTATATGTTTTGAATTTTGTAAAATAGACTTCATTTTTGAAATCGGAATATCAAATATATCTTAGGGTGAATTTTTGGTAATTTTCTAAAAAACATCAATTTTTGATGAATAGTCAAACCACTAAGTGGTACTTATAAAAACTGATTTTCCGTTTAAATGAAAAATTTCCATCATTGTGTTTTGAATTTCAAAAATCCGACATACATGGTTTTCATTAAGAAGTAAAATGTGGTTCAATGAGATTAAAATAATTTTTTGGTGAATAGTAACTTATTAAGTTTTTAATTGCGATTAGTGGTAATTAGTGTAGTTTAAGGTAAAAATAATGCTTTAATAAAATGAGATGATCTTGAAACATGTACTACCATCATTGGTTGTGTCATGGCCGACCAAGACAAGCCATGGGTCTACTTGGGGACCCCATGGAGCCACTTTGTTTGGGAAATGACATAAATAACTTTTTATTTAATGTTAATGTAAAAATGACACAAACATGAGTTATCTTACTAAAACAATTTTTATATGGGGTTATACAAGTCATATTTTTGTCTATAAATATTCATTAGAAATCTAAAAATATTTCCTATATCATAGTGTTTTTTTATAATTTTTAGACATTAAATAAATTAATTTAATTATGACATCATGATGATGCAACGATGACCTCATTAATGAATAGTTTAAATAAAATGAAACGATAATATAAAATCTAAGACCTACACTTGTCCAAAAACTATTGGATGGAAATATTTCAAATCCTTATCATCTTATCTTCGAAATATATCAATGTGGGACCTTATAAAATCGAAACACTTTTGAAAATAAAATAATAGTTTCATGATTTCCAAAAGTGCCCCTCCTCTCCTCTTATAAAAGGCCCCCACCTCTACCTCATTTGACACACTCCTCAAACCTTTGGCTCGGCCATCCCATGCCCATTTACTCTCTCCACATCCAACTCCTCATCCTATAGGATTCCCATTGAGCATAATTCTTTCAAAGGAATCCTTTATGCTCAAATCAAAAGGAGTTACACATTTAAAGGTAATTCTTTCTCTCATGTTCATTTGTTTTATTTTGCTTCTCCAACCCCCTAGACTCTTCTTATTATTTTCTTTTGTAACAACTCCAGTTTCCTCAATATACTAGGATGTTGTTATAATAAGGATTCGAGCTACACTTACACACACCTACATCTAATGGTTAACGAACATACTGTTTCTGTGGACGGTGAATTTATGTCTCCCGAAACGATGATTGTTCAATATTCTTTTAACACCTTCATAGGTGGCCATTAAGATGTCACTATATTTATATATGATATATAATATGTTTATGTTTTACTTAATCTTCTATATTTTTCATTTTGGGTATACTTTTATGTTTTCCATTATGGGTAAACGTGATATCTTCATTTAAGGAAGTGCGGACTACCGCCCCCTTAAAGTGAGTTGATTCGTTAAATACCATATGTGGGACGTATAAAGGATGGAACTATGATATTATATATGATATTATACTGGAATTATAACATACCTTTATATCATTATGATTCCATTCTATAAAATACGAAATATAAATGAAAGTAGCGTTCATGCGTACGTACGGCTTACCGTCTCCATGAACGGTGCATTTCATTTCTTACCTCTAAATGATTATGTAATATTATAAATGCATGCATGTACTGGGTATATATGACATATATGATATCTAAATCATGAATACCATTCTAGATATAATGGATACATGAACAACATGTAATTATAAAGGGCTTATTTTTTACTCAAGTACCAATGATCGTTAAAACGACCGTTATTAACTTAAATAATTAAATAGTGTTCATGACAAGGTAATAAGTGATATAAAAGGAATAATGAACTTAAAAAAGGTTCTTAAGAAAGTATAAATTAACTCATGTTTATTATTCAGGACATTAAAGAACGATCGAGTAAAGTCAGACCCGAGGTACGGGACTTCGTCTCAATCTCCTTTCATTGAGGCATATTTTGTTTTATACACAACCTTCTTTTATACGGTGTATAAACCCCTTTGAATTTTACGTTTATTAAAAGGGAATATTTTTTATACGAAGAATTTACTAAACGACAAAGGGGAATGCATTTGTCGTACGTATGCGGTGACAACGACTTCTCCGCTGTAGTGACCGTTATTTGAGTTTCGGCTTCCTCTACAAGCCATACCATCTTTTTAAAAGAAAAATAAATACCATGTTTTACTTTTCTTTTATTTTGGTATTGAAAATGGTTTTCATAATGTTTTTATATCAATGTGTTGTATTGATATCTTGTGATTGAAAGGTGGAAATGTTATGTTTCCTTTATGAATGTATTATGTGATATGATTATGTTGAGGTTCTTGGGCATTATTATAAAAACGGATGGTTCCGTGATAAACTAATGGCGGGTGAGCCTGATATAGCTCTCCAATTCATTGGGTAACATGAAGGAGTGAAACGTTAAGGTTTCTCGGAAGAGATTTAGGGAATATACTGTGATGGGTATTTCAAACGTAACCAAGAGGGTTACTCCCTACGTAAGGATGTTATGAATGCCTCAAGTTACCTTTATGTCTTATGATTTCTATGATTTATTCATGATTTGATGAGGTATGTTAAAGTGCATATGTTTTATGGGTAAAGCATGATTTCATTCTTATCTATATATGTACCCATGTTTCCTTTCCACATTTTTATATCCCTTACTGATCTTTTTATGCTCATCCCAAATTTTTTTGTAATGTTTTTCACAGGTCAAGGGAAAGGTACATGATATGATGATAGTGTCAATGAAGTGTCAAGAAATAATCCATGTTTTATTTTAATATGTTTCCATTGATGGGAATGGAGAATACTATCTTTATGTAACCACTTTGTTTGTATGTGGAATGTAATGCAAGTTTTATGATCTAATTCTCTAAAACTCTAAACCCGAAAAGATCCTCAATGTGTAATCTTGTAATAACTCAAGATTAAGTAAGGTTTAAGGCTGGGGCCTTATAACCAGAACCTCTATGATATAACTAGAGAGGTTTAGAAGATGAATTGGTAGGTTTTGGCTGAGATTAAAGGCTCAGAAGGGTGTGAAGAGAAGAAGGAATGGGTGCCCTTTTATATGGGAGGAGAGGGGCACCTTTGGAAAGTGTGAAAATATTATTTTATGATAAGATTATCTTCGGTTTAAAAAGGTCCGAAAATAATTAACGATGAATATAAGATGACTCGTGGTCGAAATAAAATCAACCAATCAGAATTGGACATGTTTTGGATAATATTTTAATCATTATAATCTTATTTATTTAAATCATTTATTAATGAGGTAAATACTACATCATTATGGTATCATAAATAATTTAAAATATTTGAGGACTAAAAAGTACAAAAAAAATACCATCATATAGGAAATATTTTTAGCTTTATAATGAATATTTATAGTAGAAACTATAATTTATATAACTCCTTATAAAAATTAATTACTAAAGTATTTTTGTTAATGTGAATTTTGTCTTTAAATTAAATTAATTAATACAAATTGTCATTATCACTACCAAGTGGCTCAATGGGGTCCCAAAATTGACCCAAGGATGCCCATGTTCGGCCAATACTCATCCAATAAGGTTAGGACATTTGTTAAGGTAATTTGGAATTATTATAATATTTTTTTAACATTGCATTACCCTATTTACCTTTAATGGTAGTAAATAAAAGTCAAAAGTTACTATTCACCAAAAATTATTTTCATATTATTGAACCACATTTTACTTCTTAATAACAACCATTTAAGTCAGATTTTTGAAATTAAATTCACAGATGTGGTAAATTTTCATTTAAATGAAAGAGTCAGTTTTTTAACTACCACTAAGTGGTTTCACTATTCATTAAAAATTGATGTTTTTCAGAAAAATACCAAACATTCAGCCTAAGCTATATTTGATATTACAAATTAAAAAATGATTTCTATTTTTTCAAATTCAGAATATTATAAGTGGCATTAATTAATTTTAAAATTAATTCCCATTATCAACCCAAATACCGTGTTTTTAAGAAACAATAACTATTAAAAGATCGACAGTTGTTTATGTCCAAATTCGAAGTGAAATTAATTCCAATGACCAAAATTGGATTAAATGGTACAAATATATTCTAATTATACATTAGAACCAATTAAAAATATAATATAACCATATAAATTATTGCGATGAAATTGTTTTAATTAAAATATAGTGTGATTTTACTATT
The DNA here is from genome assembly GCA_963277665.1 of Viscum album. Classification (NCBI taxonomy): domain Eukaryota; kingdom Viridiplantae; phylum Streptophyta; class Magnoliopsida; order Santalales; family Viscaceae; genus Viscum; species Viscum album. The sequence continues at coordinate 1,649,477,220 of OY728145.1, forward strand.
AATTAAAATATGAAAGTTATCGGAATAATCTGAAATTTTCATCCAAAGTAAATTTATATATCCTTATTCCAAAGAAGAATTTTATTTTATCAAATTGAACTTATAAAGATGGAAAAACTAGATTTAAAGTGGGTGCTCCATCAAAAGGCGGCAATACTACATTTTTTTTAAAAATACTTCTTTTACCCGAAAAGTTTATTTTGTTCTCATACCATGTTCTAGAAAAAATGTGTAAGATGAATAATAATGTTATAAAATTCAAAATTTATTTAATATTATTCATAAGGGCTTGTCTATAATACTATTATAACAATATATTGTTGTTTAGTGAAACCCGGTATTGCGTACTACACATGCTATCGAGGAAGGTCATTATTGCGTGTAATGCTAGCCAAATCAGGGATGTGTGTAGTGATAGATCCCGTTTTTTTAGCGTACAACATAAGACATCAATGAAATTAAAAAGAATAATTCTCATAAAATCTCGGGTTGTTACAGTTACTGAAAAATTAATAACGTTATGATAAATGATATGATAGGTTATATATACACATGAGTAACATTTCCATTTTTCAACGATCGTTATGGAAATAAATAAGGTATTATATTAACATTATATAATGATAAAAATATCATTGATAAAATATTATTTCTTAAAATATAATTATATATATCATCTATTTGTTTAAGTTATGACTAATTAATCAAATTTCTTTGAGGAGGTGGTAGTCCCCACATACACACGAATGACTATTATACTTTAGTGTTAGAAAAAAATATATATTATACTTTTATAGTGATAAATATAGTGAGAATTTAGTTATAATTTAATTATATAATATATATTTATTAAATTTATACTTATTACCTTCCATGTAAATAATTAGTGAAAAACCAATCACAATGCTTTGTGAGGCGGTATTCTATCATACAGATGAGTGACGTTAATGTATCTCCAAAAAAAATAAGAATGTATGTGTGATATCACAACTCAAAAAGTATAAATTTGTTTTAAATATCACACAAACAAACACACATATATATAATTTAAATCAATCATTATAGAAATCGATGTTAGGAGTAGATAAAAAATGAATTACATCGGTTCGTGAGACAGTAGTCTATCGCACACATGAATGATGATTTCATATCACATTTGATGGAAGAGGATCAATATTTAAGTTATTACATTAGAATAATATCTTATTATATAGGATATATGTTTTTATTGTATAATAATAATTGAAGAATATTTGAGATTTGTGGATGAAAAAATAAAATAAAAATGCTCATTTATACAATATACCTCTTCTTCAGACAACCTCCTTAGTTAAGCCACAAAAACCACATAAGATGGATTTATGTTCAAAATAATGGTTATATTTCATAGTAATGGATTTCAGGAATATATTTTCCAAGAAATTTTCATGAAAAAATTGTTTTATGGTCTGAATAGAAGAGGAGAGTGGTTGGCCTTCCATAAGTATGGTGAGAGGAAAACATTAATGTTTGGAAATGAAAATAATGCAACCACATTCTACACATTCCACAAGCCACCAAAATGGACCAATAACAAAAATTAAATATGATAAAATCAAACTTCTTCCATAAAATAGATTTTAGTAAATTTCTTAGTTATTTTTAAACCTTATAGTTTTAGTATAACTACCCCCGGTAAATCCATTTTTACCTTAACCATGATAATTAATTTTTATTGTTTCCACATTTCATTACAGAAAAAAAAAATTAATTTTATTTTTTATATAATATAAACTATACTGATTCAAAATATATAATTCATAGTAATAAATTTAATTCATATAATTGAAAATTTTTAATTTAAAAATAAACCCGCAGAAGCAATGAAAAATAAGGTTTTCAATAAGTGTATTTATCTAGAAAAAAGATGACTTTATATTAAATTTATAACTAGTAATAATAAATTTAAGAATTTAAATTAATATATATATATATAAACTATATAATTAATTTAAATAATATCTCATTATGTTTTTTATAAATTAAAATGTTGAAACAGTATGTACTTAAAAAGAGTTTTTAGAAAAATCATGTTTTTAAGTCCCAAAATAAACATTAAATAAATTCCAATATGAAGATGATTTAAAATAAATTATGTGTATTAAATATATCTAACTAATAATTATTTTACCTTAAATCATATTCATAAAATAATGGGGAATATAAATTACTTAATTTATTGAAAATAAAAGTCATTTTTAAAAAATCTGTATTTTTTAATATTCACTGAAAAATCAATATTTTCTGAATAATCCAAAAATTTCATCCTATGTGGATATTGATATTATAATTTCAAAAATATATATATAATTTTTAGTATATAAATTCTAAAATTTATAATTTAAACTTTTAACTAAATATTTTTTACCTAAAACTATTCCATTTTGATTTAAAAAAATTACTAATATTTTTATATTGAATACAACAACCTATATCATATTAATAAACATAAAAATGATTTATATTATCATAAAATAGTTTCTAAAATCATTACCAATTTTTAAAACTTCATTCTCTAAATTTTATTCACTTATTAATCAAGTGGGGGTATCTTTCCCTCGTAGCATATTTATATTCCCATGTTGCCTATTCAACCATATAATTTTTCAATAAAATATTATCTTCTGGAATACCTATAATCCACAATATTTTATATCTATATTTAATTATATTAATATTATATTCCTTATAAAAAATTTCTTTTTCCATCTAAACTACTTTATGGATGAAGACATGAGATGAATTCTGCACATATATCCTAAACATTGAAATGTAAAGCGTGTTGTATACCTGGTATATACTCGGAGATATGTCAATTGGTATAGAACTTATAAATCATTATCTAGTATATCATATGTTCTACTAAACCATGTAATTAACTTCCCCTTTTAACCAACAATCATTAGACTTTTCCATAGAAATACATTGAGAAAGACATGAACGGCTACCTTGAAAAAAATGATCTTTCCTCCAGTTATCCTCATTACTTTTCTACCTACTCTGAACCATCCTAATATATTGATGAATCATATTAAACTTATCCTCAATTTCATCTTCAAACTATGGTCTCATAAACTTCCTTTATCCTACTTTATCCTCAAAATCTTGAGTTTGACTCTACATTCCTAATAAAGACTCAAATACCTACCATCTATATAGTGGAATGAAGGTTGTTTCTTATTATAAAACATTACAATATAAATATATTAACCCAAACATTAATAGTATTCTATTAAAGATTAATAAATCATATCTTTCATGGACAAAATTATTCTTTCTTACCATCCACTGTATTGAGGATGAAAAGTTATTCTAAAATTTAATTTAATAGATAATGATTTCTGAATTCCATTCCAAAATTTGATGTGAACCTAGGATTATGGACTGATATAGTAGATAGATGAACTAAATGTAACCTAACTATATCATTTAGATACATTTGAAAATTATGATCTAAAGACATTATATCTTTAATGGGAATAAAATCCAAATATTTAGTTAATCAATAATTAATAACACAAATTGTATTGTTACCTCATGATGTCCTGGGAACCCCCACCATTAAATTAGTGGATATATTTTATCAATTCCACTCTAACACTAGAAATTGGTGAATTAGTCACTTTAGTAATTTTCAATCTGGATTAACTTTCTGACAAGTCAAACATTTCATGATAAAGCTAGTAATATTTTTTATTCTATCTCACCAGTAATACTCTTTATGGTCTCTATACATCATAGTACTATCGGGAAGAAAATAAAATGTGGAACTATGAGTTTTACTTAATAATTATCTCTTCAACTTGGAATCCCATGGAATACGTAATCTTATTATATGTCTGGTAATTCCTTATTCATCAACATTAAACCCATATATGTTACCATTCAAAATGGAATCTACATTTCCCATAAAATAATGATCCTCCTTCTAAAAATTATTAATTCTTTCTAATAAATTTCTCTGTTTTAAATCCTAAATCCAAAAAAGGGGATTCCCCTAAACCTATAATTTTTAGATCAAAATTAATCAACTAAGTAACCAAAGTGTTAGGTTTTAAATTCAATGTGGTTAATTTAGAATTATTTTTCCATCTCAAAGCATCAGTCACTTTTTTATTTATAGGATGGTAATGAATAATGAAAACATAATCCTCGATTAGCTTTATCTATGTTCTCAATCTCCTTTTAAATTATTTATATGTAAATATAAAATTCAAAATTTTGAGATTAGTATATATTTTACATTTTTCTCTATATAAATGATTCCTAGATTGTTTTTAAATAAATAACCACCAAATCTAATTAAAGATCATGTACAATGTAATTTAACTCAAGAGGTTTTAACTAATATATATAATAATCAATTAAGTTCTCATTTTGAATAAGGACCCATCCAATTCCCTTCAATTAATCAACATTGTAGATGAAAAATTATCAATTTCAAGAAGAAAATGTCAAACTGGAGAGTTTATCAACATTATTTTTAGTTCTTGGAAACAATCATAACATTCTTATGTCCACATTATTATAACTCCTTTTTGAGTTAACTTAATAACCATGTTAAAAAACTGGGAAATGTATTTAAAAAATCAATATTAGTAAATTTTTAAACTAATAAACCTTTGATTTTCTATAAAATTTATTTTCATTTTAAAATATTTAATAAATTTGGTTTTAGATGGTTCAATAGTTATTCGATCATTAGAAAAAATATATTTATGTAAAGATATTTATTGTAATCGAAATTCAAAATATCTAACTTTCCATTACATTTTATTTTCATATAAGGATTTTAAAACTGTCAGTATGTGTATTTCATGTTCCTCACTATTTTTAGAGTATTCCAAAATATAATCCATAAAAACAACCACAAACGCATCTAATAACTCATGGAAAACTGTATTCAATTTTCCATGAATAAAATAGGTGAATTAGAAAAATTGAAGGGAATAACAAAAATATAGTAATGAACATATAAATTCATGAACACTATAATCATAATTCCATCTTCTTTTACTGTTATCTAATGGTACTGGGACATTATATTAGCCTTAGAAAAAAAATCACCTCTCTTCACTTGATCAAACAATTTATCAACAAGTGGAAAATGATATTTGTCTAAATATTGGTGTTATTAAAGGATCTATAATCGTCGTAAATACTCATTTAACCATCATTAATTTTAATAAGAAATAGGATCACCTCATAGTGAAGTGGTGGGTTGAATGAAGACACTATTTGACAACTATTTTAATTTATTTTTCAATTCTAAAAGTTATACACGGACCACTACATACAGGGATTATAAAAAGTCTTGGTAATAAGCACTAATTCAACATCACACTCAACATCATGATCAAGAATAACACTAGGAAAGTCATCAAGAAATTAATCCTTGTATTCATTTCCTACTAGAACATCACTAATTTTAACAATTAATCTAATTTCAACAATATGGTCTTAGTAACCTTCACTACCAACTATAATTAATTTCTTGGATTGAATGTAATTTATCAGTGGCATGGAATCATTGAGCATAACTTTATTAGCTCTATATTCAATATTATTATGATAAACTAAAATACAATACATATAAAGAATAAAATCAAACTCTACTATGGGAAGTTAGTCATGATATCCAGTAAATATCACTCATCTAATAAGGATAGAGATATTCTAATAAATCCTGGTTGGTTTAATATTTTCACCTGGAGTTTTAATAAAATGTTATATCGTATTTTATTATTGTGATATTCCCATTTTACATGAAAATTAATGAATAATGATAGAATAAATACATCTAGAGTAAAATAAAGAATTAGGTTAATTTGAATGAATATTTATTATGTATGTCACCACTTCATTAGATAGTCCAACATCAACTGGTGTAGTATAAAATGACTCTGTTACCCCTTTCTGTTTATGATCATGATGTTTTCCATCCTATATAATTAACGGAAGATATATGTTAGAATTATAACCCAACTCATAACAACTATAACACCTAACCTTTAAATGGAAATTGGTTTACCCATTATTTTATTGTTAAAGCCTTTTTTTAATCCAAGAGCCCTATGAAAAAACTGACCACATCGGAAATAATTTTTACATCCTATAAAAAATTCATTAAAATGTAATTTATCGCACATGGAATATTATTTCTAGTTACCTCTAGTCTTATTTATCTTTTTTATCTTTTTTTCTTATCACATTAACTTTTCGTACTATTTTCATCTCAAAGGGATTGCATGTTGGAAATATCCATCCCAACATTGTCGTCATAATGAACTACTTTACCATAACTTTTAAATTTTTATTCCACCGAATATCTTTGGAAACATAGTTTCAACCTATAGTAAAATATATATTAATATTACTATTAGTATCATGAATAAAATTTATCATACAATGAGATAAACAAGTGAGGTTTTATTTATATGTATCTACAGAATCGTCATAATTTTTCCTTAATTCGTAGAATTTTTTCCATCATAAGCTAAAAACATTTGGGAAATATTTCTCAAGAAATATTTTCTAAAATATGTCTCATTCTAGGGCATAAAGATCATGTTTATATCTTGTATTCCTAACCAAAGGATGCCATTTTTTAGCTTCTTAATCAATACAATTAATAGAAAGTGTTAACTTTAAATTTTACAATCATCTCATGACTTGAAATATATTCTCCATGGAATTAATCCATCCTTCAACTACCATAGGGAATGATGATCTATTGAATTATGGGGTATTATGTCTCATAAAATACTTTTCTATTGACATGTTCTTCTGTGGTAGACCTATATGCTCCCTAGAATGAATAATAACACCATTTATAGATTGTTTCAACAAATAAATCACCGTAAACAAACTATTCTAATCTAATTCTAACCATACCCAAATTCTGACTTTGAAGGATATATTTTTCTAGGTGACTCATCAATAAAAATCCCATGTTTTATCTTTGGAAAACCATTCTAAATTGATTTTTAGATGATTCCACATGTCAATTTTAAAATTCCATATCTTTTTATCTTAACCATGACGTAAAATCTTTAAAGTGAATTCTGTAAATAGAGTCTCAACCTCTAAAGTAATCATAAATGTGATATGATACCTACTATAAGGAATATGCATTAATATTTCTCTATTATAGTGACATTGATCTGTAATTAACATTATTACATTCTAAAAGATCTTTTATGTCTATAATTTTTGAGAGCTAGGTCTTAACTTTAACTTAACAAACTTATCATTATAAAAATATGACAGTTCTAATCAATATACTGTTTTCCCACAATATGAAAATTTTAAAATAGAACATGATTTAATTTCATAGAAAATATATATGAATTTAAAATTAACTTCTTTATTTACCCTAACCATCCTTAAACCCTATTAATTTTTTTTGAAAATATGGGTTGAGCCCAAAAATATTATTAAGGTACATAAAGAGAAATAGAATTTGTTATTCCATTGAAAAAATAAAAACTCAAGAAATATTTTACCTTAATCTAAATTTTATTTTATAGTAAATAATTAAAATAATTCACATGAAAAACACACACACTTTTTTATAAACAAAATCACAAAAACCTGAATAATAAAAATTAAAACTCTTCTAGTTACATATAGAATCACATTCATAACCAATTTTTAAACTGTTAAATAAATAATTGTGGCCTATAAAAATAAATAGGAGAAACCCTATAGTAACTCCATATTTCTTTCTTTATAATGAAAGGAACATTACCACGTTATTTGGACTAAAATCATGGAACACCCATTTAATAAGAATTATCAGGCTCACCCAAAGGTATCTAGGTGCACCCTGTGCATAAATCTATATCAGGTTCACCTAGAGAAATCTCAGTGCACCCATTGTATATTCTATATCAGGATCACTAGTTTTTCATATAATTATAAATTTAAATATCATGAATTTAGATTTTAATATTTGAATTTTTCATTATTAAAAATTTTCAGAACACTTTTTGTTTTCTGTATAAATCACTTTCTGATATAAAAATACCATTTTCTTTTAAAAACATATTCTCAATAAAAAAATATACTTTTCATTTTAATATTAATTTTCAATACCAAAAAAACTATAAAATTTTTTTTCTTTGAATAAAACATGAAATCTTGTAATAGAATCCAAACTTCAAATAACAGTTATGGTGGAGGGAAAATGCATTTCTTCTATATAAGTAAAAATAGAAAACATAATTTATTGTTTGTAAAGAAAGTAAACTATTATATAAAAATATTCCATTCTATTAAATGTTGAAATAAAGACTAAAATATACTTTATTAAACTATAAGTCTCATGTAATTTAATTCAAAAAACTATTTTAAACACATGGAAATGGAAGAGAGTGAGATCTTGAATCAAAACATTAAAATATTATTTAAGAACAGTATCCTGCCACATTGAAACATTTAAATCATAATCCCCATGAAAGAATAATATTAAACAGTACATTTATTATCATAAAAATATATAAATTAATGATATGACATGTCTAATGGGGATATATTTACACCTCATAAGATAATACATGTTGAGGACATCAAAATATGCCTCAATTAAATGAAATTATAGAGATGTCCCTTACCTTGAGTTTGACTCATCATGCACATAATTTATCTTCATAAATAATAAATATATTTTAGTTATTTACTTTATAAAATTCTTTTTCGATTTTATTATTCTTTTTATTACACTTATTAACATGTTATATAAAATTACTGAATCAAATTGGTTTATGTTGGATTTCTTGATTATATTTGGAATATATATCTAAAATTACTTTTTTGGGTTGACAATGGTAAAAGAGGTAATTTTTAAAAATATACAGAATAATATTCATAAAATAAGAACCATTTCTAGAAATAAACTGTACTTTTAAAATTAATCATGATATATCGTTATGACAAAAGAACTGCATTGCAGTCATGGAGACAATAGGTCGTACACACATATGAGTAACATTTCCATTTTTCAATGACAATTATGTAAAAATTGTAAGTTTTATTTTATATTTCTAGAATCATCATATTATAATAAATATGATATTATTTCTTTTATTATACATATATATATCATCAATGTATTTCTGTGATGAAAAAACAATAACATCGTTTTATGGAGGTGGTAATCAACACTTAAGCATGAACGATTTTATCATACTTCAGCATAAGAAATAAAATGATATATTAAATTTAAACAAGGATAAATATGTCATTAAAATAATGATTATTTCATTTATATCTCATATATTAATTAACATTTTCTTTATTATCTTCCATTTAAATCATTAGTGAAAAATGAATCACAACGCTTCTGGAGGTGGTAGTCTTCCGTATACAGAAGAGGCATTATCATATCTCCCATTGAATAGTAACTAAGAATCTATATGTAAAATAATTAATCAAAAATTATAATTGTGTCATTTATTTTTTAAATATAATTGAAATACATCATTATAAAAATCCTTGGAGTGGGAATAATGGGAAATTAATGACACCAGTTTGTGGGGTGACAGTTCTCTATACACATGAATGATGAATATATATCCACTTTTATAGGGAGGTGATAGATTTAGGGTATTAAATATATATAATAACATTTAATTAAATGGTAAAAATTATTTTAATTATATAAAAATTATTTAATAATATTTTAAGGTGGTGGAAAATACAAAAAAATAAAAACCCTCGGTTAAGCATCATACATCTTCTTTAGAAAACATCCTTAAGTAAGCACAAAAAAGAATTCTTAGGACGTAATGCTTATCCAAATATGGAATATAGGTCATGGGGAGGAAAATATTTAATATATTTGGTTTTTTATTTACTTATAAAAATTTATTTGAATTTATTAATAAGAGAGGTGAGTGGTGGCCTTTTATAAGTGAGGTGAGGGGCACACTTGTAATGATTGAAAATAAAAATGTGTACCCACATTTTTAACAAGGAAAAATGAACTGAAATGGACCATTATCGACGATTTGACATGATAAAGTCATAATATGGCCATAAAATATATTTTTGATAAGTTTTTTGGTCATTTTAACCCTTATTTGTTTAGTTTAAGCCCTAGGTAAATCTATGTATACCTTAACCACATAAATTAATTTTTTCTATTTTCAATATTCACTATGGACAAAAATTATGTTTAAATTATTAAATAATATAAATTATTCTACCTCAAAATATTGAATCCATTTTACCAAATTCAATATATATACATAGAAAAATTAATCTAATGTTAAACCCATAAATGTGACGAAAAAGATGTTTTTCGAGAAGTGTATTTTTCAAGAAAACGATGATTTTATATAAACTCTAAGCCTTGTAATAATAATTATATAAACTAAATTAATATTTATAGATATATATTTTTTACTTATAATTTGAATAATTACCCACTATGGGTGGTTTTAATTAATTAAAATGGAGAAACATTAATAATGTTAAAATAGTTTTCAGAAAAAATCCCTTTTTTAAACACTAAAATAAACATATAGGGAAAATTTGATGGTGATTAAAAATGAATTAACAATATTAATGATAAATAAACTATACATATATTACTTAAAATAATATTTATAATATAATGGGACATTTAAATTACTTAATTTATTGAAAATAAATTACATTTTAACAAAAATCTGTATTTTCACTATTCACAAAAAAACAATATTTTCCAAAATATCCTGAACTTTTACTCTAAGTTAATTTTTATATGATAATTTAAAAAATGATATTTAATATTTCTAATTAAAATTCAAAAATTTAGTGTTAAAACTTTTAATTATAGCATATAGTAAAATATATTTAATTAGAATTATTTCCTTTTTGATTTAAGAAAAATTACATAATATTTTTAAATAAATATAAATATCTAATTTATATTATTAAAAATTATAATTATTTATTCTATATTGACATGGTTTATTACAAATTGAATACAAGTTATTATACCCCAACATAGTAAACCCTAAAAAATTCTTGATTGATATAAGTTCCACTCTCTTAATATAATCTCTCAATTGAATTTTTCATTTTTAATCATTAAAATAATCATTTTAAACTCTTTAATATAAAAATAATGTTTTATTACACATTTCACAATCGGATTTATCCTCATTATAATCTCGGATGATCTAGTTAATTCTTTAATTAATTAAAAAAATATTTCTTATTTGAAAAATCTTTAAATCTATAAAATATACAAGTGTCCTATACATTAGGAAAAACACTAGTTGTTATGGTGTAATGAATCACATTTACCATATAAATATATATGTATATATATATATATCGAAATCATGGATTCATAATAGTTATATATATTTAAAATATTGTCATTCGAAATTTTTGAAAATCATCACATTTGATCATTATAACTGATAATAGATTTGTGTCAAAAGTGCATCAAATCATGATTACAAATTATGCGGTAGTCTTTAAAATATAACCAACATCTCAAAATCATTCTACTTTATATCATGGTGTTTTATTGTAACATTATAGATGATAATAAATGAAAATTAATAAATTTCTCAACTTCTAATCATATGTGGATAATCCATGGTATATTATTTTCCCATCATTGTGAATTATTTGATTAAAAAACAACCAAATTATTGAAAATATATAATAAATAAGCATGTAATAACAATATAAATTAAAATAACGTTTCTGAATTATTTATTAGAAAATATCCCATGTTCTATAAAATGTTATCAAAACTAATTATAACATTCCTTTTAAAAATAAAGCATCCAATATTACTGATTGAAGGAAAAAACTACATTTGGGGAAGTTTCATAATTCTGAATCTCTCCTTCCTAGTTTGTGACACATGAGATACACTATTTCTATGGACACACTTTTTGGGGCTTCCCCATAATTCTATAATAATGAAATGAAATATGTGGTGTATTCTTGTTTTAATTTATTTAAGGTATAAAAGTCTTTTAGGGCATATCTTAATTATTATTATTTCTTGTATTAGTTGAATGATTTCAGGATTTAAACTTGGGGGATTACATTTATGATCAAGATACAAGCCTAAATTTCCTTCATGATGAAAATATCATTTTTTATGAATACAAAAAGTTTATTACTGAGATATACATGTCTATCCTTCACCTTCTTAATAGCTCAATATTTCCTACTACGTAGTACTATTCAAATATTAATATCTCTATGTTGATTTTGTAGATTCTATTACCCTTTCAATGACATATCATTTGATCTCCAAAATAGAGTAAAAACTTTTATTCACCATTATTTTCCTTCCATTAAGGATTTGGTGTGTTATTCCACCATTACATTTACCTAAAAAACTTACTCTAAAATCTATGGTTTTAAAATATATATATATTATCCATCAACTCAGACTTCGAGTCTTTATATTTTTGAATATATAGTTTAGAATTTCATTCCCTAAAATTGGAATTTTTTTCTTTTAAATATCCACACATTTATATCATAATGATCTTCTTATATTGGGAGGATTTCATATGAATAAAAATTAAAAAAATTATTCCTCCTAGTGAATCCAAGGAGATTATCAGGGATATTTCCCATGTAGGAATACATTTAAACATTGTGAGATCTTCGTATTGGTTCTCTTTTTGTTTTCTTGAATAATGAAAAAGAATTGAAATATGTGGTTTGTTTTTATGTGATATAATAAAAATAAAAATGCATTTATATTGATATACATATCAATGGAATGAGTTAATGTGAAAAGTGAAACTCCAAAGTAAATTCTACTAATGGAACCTTCATTGTCCTTTTGAAAGTCTATCATCTAACTAATGATCATGTTTCATTTTATGAGTGAACATCCTCATTTGAACGTTTTGTGAATGTACAATTAACTAAATTATTCCAAAGAAAACAACACATCTGCTTCCTCCATTTTAAGTGGGATAGAGGTCACCACAATCTAAATCACCTAATAATCCACATTTTTTATATATAATCACATTTTATAATAAATCTAATACTACCGATTCATCATATTCAATAATGATCGAGTTAATTGGGGGAAAATATTATAAATAAATAATATTAAGATATGACAACAATAGTGAGTAAAATGTCACCAATGAACAAAACTGATGAAATTTAAAAGAAAATAGCATAAATAACAATGATTTAAAATCTAAATGAATATCTACATTTATATATAATTCATTTATCCCCTAGGAGAAACAACATATTAGTTCTACACCACAATAAAAATAGAATGTCACAGTAATAATATGGACATTGGTAAGGTGAGGGATGATATACAATCAAAAAATTTATGATTTTTATTATAAATTACAATAAAATATTCTAATTAAAAAATATAGATCCAATATTTTTTAAAAGATGTCTTTATTTTATATTTATAATCAGTATAAAAAAAATTGTAACACTTATCCATGGAATCATGTGGTTTCTACTTGGCTTACTTTAATTCCACGCTAAGCATCGAGCACAGTGAAAATAATTTCTGTAGAATCATGTATATTTTCAACTTTTTTATTTTGTAGATGTGTCCTATTTCTTTAACCCTAATATAATTTGGATACACCTTATTATTCAAAAATTCCAACTAATCCCATGAGGAATTAGTGGGTGAAAATTTCATTTTCTCACGATCATGTTCCATCGATGGCGTTGATCTTCTCCTCCAATGGAAATGTAGCGTGTAAATTCTGGTAATTTGAAAATAAAGTGGTGTTAGTCGAACAATATAAATTTTAATGTTTGATAAAGAGTTTTGGGAATGAGAATTTAATCAAAGGAATTTTCCTAAGAATTAATTTATTTGATGGAAATTGGTAGTTGTGGAATATAGGGTAGCATAGATATGGAGACTATTCCTTGTTCATTTAATAGTATTACATTGGAGGGTGACATAGGTTAAACAATATGTTATTGAGGTGTGGAAACCAGTCTAAAAATGGAGCACCATAGTGGTTTTCACATTTTGATTAGAATAAATTGTGTTTTGGGATAAATATGATGTTGGGTGGAAACATGTTGTTATGTTTGACCATGTGGTGGTATTATTAGGAAGATATAGAATCATGGTATAATATATAAAAAAATTATTAGCTATATACAAAAATATAGTACACCATGGGAGAGTATTATCTTGATTGTGTATCATCAGTCTTTATTATTGGATAGTGTTCTTTTGATGAATCCTTCTTATAGATTTCTATGAGGTGGCTTTGGAAATCTATTGTAATGTTTTGGTGCTTCAACATATATCATTTTAGATCTAATAGATTCCACATTGTTGGGTATATTATTATATGAGTTCATGTTAATTAGTCTCCCATCTAGAAATATAAAATTTAATTTGACATTGTATGAAGAAATTTCCTTTAATTCATACACAAGAGCATATCCCCATGTAAGATTAACTATAAAACCTTAAACTATATCATAATATCCAAATTGATGATAAATGAATGACACTAATGTGTATATTATCAAATATATCATTAAACCCCCATTATTAAGCCATATTTTCACAAAACCTTAAATTATTCTTAAAATATAAATATGTAATAAAAGATAATCTATCAGTAAAATGGAATGGATATAATAAATGAATATCATAATAAAAGTAAAGAAAATTCATAGTGAATTACACCCAATATCTTATTTTATATTACTCTTGGGTAAATACATGTATCTAAAATAACATCTACATAATACTATTCATAAAGTTTTGACTTTATCCTATATTAATGAATACTAAATGAAGATAGATTAATTAAATCATGATTATAACATGAAAATCCCTATCAAAATCCATCTCCCCTAATATTAAAACCCATTTATTAGTTTCACACATCCTAGATAAAGCTTATTAAAATATATGATATATAATCTAACTTATAGTTATATGAGTTCAATTTTCACCATAATATTCATACCCTTATTTTAATAAAAACTTATTACATTTTCTCTGTTCCATGTTTTTGAAAATAATTTATTGGATTATTGTAGATATTCTAGAACTAATCTATCCCATAACACTAGGCATACCCCATAATAAACTATAATGGTCAGGGCATGAAAAATGTGTAGGTAGCCTGATCTTAATCCAATTTTCTCTTAATAATAGATTTTATTTCATAACAACTATGATATGACTCAAAAATAATATTTTCAACTCCAAACTACCATTTTAATTTAGTTAATATGAGTTAACGAATTTTAATTTAATATTTCTCCCTCATGTGAAAATTTCTTATAGAAAATGAATCACTAAACTTTGAGTTCGAAATCTAGTTTATAAATTTAAAAAAACAATTCACCTAAAATATTTTCCATTAAATTTTAATCCTCTAGTTTCCAAAATAATATTTCATTTTTCAAATTATCATTCTCTGGTACAAAAATAATTCAGATACATGTTTGACTCAATTCATAACTAATAACATACTAATAATGAAATAAATAGAATGGGATTCTACATACGATTGATTCTAAATTTTCCAGAATAGTTTTTATAATTAATATTAAATAAATTTTAAAAATATTTTTAGTATGATAATATGAAATAATAAAATAAAGGGTAAGGATTCCTATAACCTAGTGGTTTTCCAGTGGGTTTTAATTAATCTCTTCTAATTTGGTTATATGTAATATACAAAATAAAACAAAGTAGCATATTTATTTTTATTAAACCAAATTGAAACCTGAAATAGGGAATGGGGAAGAAGTATTAGTTAAGAGTCCTTAGTGTGTACTGAGTTTTCAATTCTTCTATGTGGTTATACATGTATATAGAGGATGTGGTTTATGTGATTTGCACCACCACATCCACTTCCTTCCAAAAATTGTCCACTTGTACTTCATAAGGAGTAACTATTTTACATAAGGTTTAATGACCTTCCCCATGGCCAGTTTTGTATGCCATGAAATATTTGGGTTCAAGGATGAAATATCAGGTCACTACTTCTATAAATTCAACACATAGATATCCCTCTAAGTATATGGAGGTTTCTATTTGGAGTGTCTTCTCATTTAGCTCTCCAAGAATAGATTTTTCATCATGAATAAAAACCTCTATTCTAGCTCTTATTTAAATATTAATAGGAAACCATAGTGTCTCCATCGTTTCCACTTCAAAATATATAACTTCTCCTATAGATTCATCATCTTGTTCAACAAGGGACTAAAATAATGTTACTGAATCATTATTCATTGTATAAGGTATTATGGTTTGTATATTATTTTTGAAATAATTAAAATGAAATTGATTTTGAGAAAATTTATATCTATTATTAATTTAATACTAGAGGTCATTCGTTGAATTTATGGATTCCTAAGACACTATTTCAAGTACCACACCAGGTGATGTGATATGTTTATTAGAAATAACCACCTCTCATAATTTCATATTCTGCTTTTACTTTACTCTCCATGATACTCCAATGTTTTTTTAGTTATACAATTTCATAACAATTATAGCCCATTTTTATTTTATTTTCAATAATTTTATAATAAAATTAATTAAATAATAAATTGTGTCCCTCATTTTTTGTTCACATTGATCTCATATTTCATTTAATATTTCCTCCTTGAGATGAATTTATAGATTTGGATGCAATTAGTCAACCTCTTCCAATCATTCTGGGAGTTATTCGTCCATTTTTACAAATGAAAATATAATGAGATTAATTTATTATTACGTTTCCTTATTTGTTGTAGGGTAAGGTTCTTTTTATCCTTTATATGTTTTTACATAAACCACAATTTATTGGTCGTGTAACATAGTAGTACTATATGTAAGATGATTATTCATCTCTTTCATCTCATTTTTTTTGTTTTCATTCCTACTAATTTCATGTATCATAGCCTTCTTAATTTCCTTTTGATTACCAGCTCTATTTAATATTGAAATTTTCATGGAAGTTCATTAGATTCATATTTAATAATAAAAACAAAAGAATGAAATAAATGAAAATGTGAATGTGAATCTAAATAAATCTATCACCTGTATTGTTGGATTTGGTCTGCTAAGACTAACTTATATATACATTATGATAAAATTTATTCATATTTTCAAATATAAATATACTCTTTATCACATCATGATTTTTCTTCTTCATAACATAGTATGTGATAATTTCCTAAAAGTATTTTTCACACTAAAAGGTCACAATAGTTCCCAGATATGATGAGAACCGATAAGTGGTATTACATTATTCTTAAATATGTTATCTATTGATGGATGATATCATTCAAGGGAAACAGATGAAAAAATCTAGTAGGGGTGGAGTCTTATGGGAATTTGAGGCACATTATAAAAAACCGTACTTTTTATTACACACTTTAACATGATTTATTACATAAAATTTCAATTTATACAACTCTAAGCATTTATAGGTGTAATGTCTTGAGAAATTAAGGACATTACATGACATCTTAAGACATAAAAAATTCAACATGTTTTTTGAAAAATTCCTTTACACGACCACAACATTCCCTCATACAAAGAATTGCATGGGATAACCTAAGGTCAAACGTATGAAAAGGGTGAGCTATAAATCCCATAAAGGGAGTAAAACATGAATAACATGATGAAAAAAATATGTGTTTGGAGATAGTTTAATCAATGGAGCATAATAAAAACAAGAACATAATTGCATGATATAACATGATTATCATAACATGGAAATTTAGCAAAAACATTTAACATGATATTAGCATTAGCTAAGGATCATTTCACATGGAGCATGATTAAACCCCCATTTCATTTGAATTAGAATGAGTAAACCCTCATTTCACATGAAATAGAATGATTCAACACTCATTGAACATGATGTATCATGACACTATTATTTACCCAATTCATTGTAGCTCTATTAGAGCACACCCTTTATAAACAACTCATTTCATGCATAAGTATGCCACATGGATCATACAACATGGATTCATTAAACATAATAATTTATTCAATGAATAAGGGATGTGGAATACATAAATTGAATTCCTCAATCAACCAGTATATGTGCATAAAGGTGAATACCCTTGATAGATAAATATGTGTGGTATTCACTTACATGATGATTTTGGCAATGGAAATTTTGGTAGCATAATGAAATCAAATAGAAAGAGTAAAATGGGATTATGGGAGGTAAAGGGGTCTCTCATTATTTATGTGCTAGTGAGTCACACTAAATGATATCATTTTAAAACGTATAACATTTTATACGTCTTGGAGTGTCCACTGAGGCAACATAAAATTTAAAAAATATAAAAACACATTATTTTAAAGGTAATAAATATATTTTCCTAAAAACCCTATTATAGTATTATATTACATCACTATTAGGACATTATTATGCCATAAAACACTTTATATATTCAAATGGTATTTAACTTTTACCTAAAAATTCGACTACCATAGGAAAATAAGAAAAATTCACCATTAGATAATTTCGAAGTCATAAATACAAAAATGATATTCATTTTATCTAAATAAATTTTTTATGTATTTAAATTTTTTATTTAAAAATAATAGCCGACATTTTTCAAAAATCTATGGGTTTTGACAAAAAATGGTTTCAAACAATAATAAAAATTACAATTGTATTGATAAAAAATTATACGATCATTTGTATTTAATAAAAATTAATTTAGTAATATTATTTTATTAAAATATTATTCAATTCAAAAATCCATTAATTCATAAATATAGATTTATTAAATGAATATTTAATAAAAACACTATCTGGTCTTTCAAAACAATTTATAAAGTAAAAATAATGAAATGAATGTATATTATTTATAAAAAAATAAAGCACCAAATCATAGTTCTAGGGTCTTGTTACATAATCCCTTATAAAAACCGCATAATACCTAAGGGTGTGATTTTCAATGGTGATAGACTCTTGGGGCATCTTGGAAAACATTGATTAGGTGGGAATCACTATTAACTTCCATTTATCCCATATGTGATTCCATTCAAACATAATGTGTTGAAGCTCAAATTGGGCTTGGTCAAGAGAGAAGCACAATGACACTACCTCTTTTCCAACCTCTAAAAAATGGGTTGCGTATAGAGAAATTATACTGGATGAGGCCATCTCTTCCTTTCTCTAGGTAAATTGGGATTATTAAAGCCCTATATTTATACTAATCATGTGATCACTATTCAAAAGCAACATTAGAAATAGAATAAATTCGTAACATTATTTTAAAATAAAAAAAATAAAACCAAATAACATCATGTGTTTTATATAACCATTTTATATAATACAACATTTAATTATATCAATAATAATTTTCCTTCATAAAATTTTGGGTCATCGTAATCTTTCCCCCTTAAGAAATTTCTCCCTCAATTTTATTTCCCACACTAAAACAGATTAAGGTAATTGTACTTCATCACTTCCTCTGACTCCCATATTTCTTCCTCAAACATGGGGTTTCACTGCAACACTTAAACGAGAGGCATTGTCTTATTTAATATAACTTTTTCCCTATGATCGAAAATCCTCACTGGCTTCTCTTGATATGAGAGTTCATTCTCCAATGGTACCACCTATAGATTGAGTATATGCGATGGGTCAGGCATGTAATTTCTTAAGAGTGATACATGGAATACATATTGTACTTGAGATATGTTCAGTGGGAGTTTTATCCGATAGGTCACTGCTCCAAACCGATCAAGGATCTCAAAAGGTCCAATGTACCTTGGAAAAAGATTTACCTTCTTCCCAAATCTCTTAAATATCTTCCACGATGATATTCTGAGGAATACCATGTCTCCATCATCAAACTATAGGTCTCTTCAATGATTATTAGCAAAGCTCTTTTGTCAACTCTGAGCATCTTTATTGTGATTTTGGATGGTCTTAACCTTATACACTATTTATTCATCTATTTTTGGACCTAGGAGTTTTATATCCCCAACTTCATCCCAACATGGTGGTGTCCTACACCTCATCTCATAAAGGGATTCACAAGGATCCATTTGGATGCTTGAGTGGAAAATGTTATTATAAGAGAACTCAACCATTGTAAGATATTGATCTCATTATCCTGTAAAGTCCATTGTGCTTGATCACAACATGTACCCAAGTGTTGGGATAGTCCACTCAGATTGTCCATCAGTTTTAGGATTATATGTCGTACTGTGTTCATCTTAGTATTCAGAGCGTGTTAGAGACTCTAACAAAACATAAAGGTGAATCTTGGATCTCTATCAGAAAAAATCTATAGTGTTACTCCATTAAGCATTACCAGTTCTCTGATTTATTTCTGTTCTGGTTGATCCAATGAGAAATCCTCCATAATTGTAATGAGGTATCCAGTCTTGGTAAGACGACCCTCAACAACCAAGATATAATTGTTTCTTTTTAATATCTACTGATGTCCGGTGAAAAAGTCTATGGTGATGTTCTCCCATTTCCATAAAATTTGGGGTAATGGTTTTATCATCCCCTAAAAATTCTGCCTCTCTACTTTCACCAGCTAACATTCTAGGCACATTGATCTATACTCATAAATCTTCTTCTTCATGTTATCCCAACAAATATTCTCTTGGAGATCTTGATACATCTTTCTGTTTCCAAGATGAATGGAGAAATTAAAACTATGTGCATCAACCAAAAATTCTTTATTTAACTCTGGACATGATGAAACATGTATTCTTGACCCAAATCTCACAATTCCTTGTCCATTATCTTTGAAATATATGGATATCCCTTTTCTGATATTTTCCACTTTTATTTGAATTCCTAAATCATCCTGTTAATCATCCTTTAACCTATCAAAAATAGATGGTTGAGAAATCATTTTTGAATGGATTGAATATTTTCCATTATTTATGATTACCAAGTCCATCTTCATCAAATATAAGACGATTGTATCCCTTCAAATTCTTATCCATAATAGAATCACTCGGTCCTTTCTTCTTAGAGCATCTGTCACCTTGTTCACTTTACCAAGGTGGTAATGGGTTGAGAATATATAGACATTCATCATATCTAACCATATTTGTTGGATCATGTACAAATCTTTCTATTTGAATATATACTTGTGAATTTTTATATCCTTATATATTTAAAAATTCTCCCCAAAGAGGTAATTCCACCAAATTTTCAAAGATAATATTACTACAGCTAACTCCAGATAATGTAGTGGATAGTTTTTCTCATGAACTTTCAGTTTCCTTGAATCCTAGGCAACAACATTGTCATTTTGAATCAACAAAAATCCTATTATCTTCTTTGAAGCATCACTGAATACCACAAATATTTCTCCACTTGTGGGTTGTGTGAGCACGAGCATAGTGATAAGCCTTTTTCTCAACTCCATGAAGCTATCTTCAATTTCATCACTCCAAGCGAACTTGACTCCCTTCTAAGTTATCTTGGTAAGAGGGTTTGACAATCATGAGAAATTTCTCACAAATCGGTGACAATATCCATCTAACCCAAGAAAGATATTTATATTCGTCATAGTTGTTGGCCTCATCCATACCCCAATTTCAATTGTTTTATAGGGATCTATTGATATTCCATTTCTTGTGATGATCTAACCCATGAATGAGACTTCCTTCAACCGAAACTCACACATGTTTTACATTTCATAGAGATTTTCCTTTCGCAAGATCTCTATAATAGTGCATAGATGCTCCAATTACTTCTTCTTGGTTTTGGAGTATATTAGAATATTATCTATAAAGACAACCAAAAATTTGGGAAGGTAATCTCTAAAGACTCTATTCATCAAGTCCATGAAGATTTCCAGATCATTAATGAGTTCGAAAGGCATTATTATGAATTCATAGTGGTCGTACCATGTATGAAGTATAGTCTTGGGGGATATCCTCCTTCTTCACCATTACTTTTCAATATCCTAACCACAGATCCACCTTAGATATGTATTCTGCTCCACATAGCTGATCAATCAATTCATAAATTCATGGAAGAGGATACTAGTTCTTTATCGAGATTTTCTTGGGATTATGATAATCAATGAAAAGGCGCATTGACCCATCCTTCTTCTTGACGAATAGGGCTTATGCACGCCATGGTGAATCACTTTGGCGTATAAACCCTTAATCCAAATTCTCATGTAGTGGTTTCTTTGGCTCCTCAATCCCCACAATACCCATTCTATATCGATTCATGGATATTGGAAACACCCTAGGTAAAAGATCAATCGATGATTTGAAATCTCTTCAAATTGGAAGGCTAAGAAATTCCTCAGGAAACACTACAGTGAATTCTCTCACAATAGGGATGTATTGGAGGATAGTTTCTTCTGTAAACTCAATCATCTGAGAAAGATGTGTGTGCTTATAGGGTAGTAATATCTACACTTGAGAAGAAGGTGATAAATAAGATTCACCCCCTCCTTGTACTTGTACATAATTGGGGGTCGATTTTCTATATGGAGAGTGATTTACCTCTCACTGAAATTTATGTTGGATCTATATAGGGAGATCCATTCTACGCCAATATTTTCATCAAATCCCACCAAAGAGAGTATGATGACATTATCTAGGAAGATAAATCCATAAATTGTGATAGGGGAGGAGTTATATTCATGGAATGAAATAATTTACCCATTTTTCGTTCTCACCAACGTCTTTACATCCATGATTTGTGATGGTGTTGGGATTGTTCTAATAATCCTTCAGGATATAAATGAATGCGTAGAACAAGAATCTAAAAAGATTGTTCATTGTTCATAAATTAATAAGTATCAAACATGTCACTACATTGTGGTTAATGTTTTCTTTTGTAATAGTGATGGAAAAAGATCTCCCTTCCTTCTTTGGAGGTAGTTGGTTTCCTCTGAAAGCCCTTGTCTTAGGGAACTGATTTGCAATGTGCCATGGTTATTTATTGTTGAAGAAATTAACAATGCGTTAATTGTTTTATGGAGTGGTCCTACCCTCTCTCCCAACAGCAGATATTTCTTGTCGGCAATTAATGGTCAGGTTCCCTTCTCTTCCACACCTAAATCATTTCCTCATCCCCTTCAAGCAATTTCTGGGGTTCTTATTTCTACACCTTTGGCATGTGGGGTGCTGTAATTTCTTATAACCATTGGATTAATCCTTTAGACCACAAAAATTAATTTCAAATTTATGATTATTATCACCATGATAACCCGATGATTCACTGATCTTTATTTCAACATTGAGTGCACATTAGACAATTTCCTCATAGTTATCAAAGTCACGGATCGCTAGGGCTTTACGTAGGATAGGTTGTAGCCTACCAAAAAAGTATCCAACCATGAATTTGGGGGTAACAATAATGCCTAAAGTGTATCATGAAATCCTTGTGACGTTTTACTCATATTATCTGATGGATACATCGTCTTTTTTCTTGAGGTAAAGGATGTCCCCTTCCATCTTAATTCGAAGGGTTCACGGAAAATATTTATTGAAAAACATTTTCTGAAATTCCTTTCAATCCAATTCTTTGACCTCTTCCTTAGGCTTCATATTTTAAATAAATTTCCACCATTGATCAGCTTCACCCTCCATTTAATATGCATCCAGAAGAACTTTCTCTTGTCGATAACATTGAAGAATTGAGAAGGAGTTTTTAATAGAGTTGGTCCAATTTTTGGTTATTGAGGGATCAGATGATGCATTAAAAGTAAGAGGAATTTGTCTAATGAATCTCTTGATTGTGGATTGTTCTTTTTTGGGGGGTGTTGGAAGTTCTTATTGACCAATGTTTCTATTCAAGACAAGAGTTAACTAAGAGAGTATCGTGACAAAGTTTTTGATTCCTAGTGCCCTCAAATTGGGAATCTCATTAGAAAAGTCATCACATTGATATTCACATCAGTTGTTAGCCTGAGTCGTTATATTATTAGTCATTAGATTGAATTAAAGGAATATTAGGGTAACACATTAAGGGGAATCCAAAGACAAAAAGGGATAACATATAAATTGCATTTATTTACTTAACTTATGAATTTATAGGATTCAATGTATGTTATCCATGCTCTACTTTCGAACATATATTCTTATGGTAATTTCTATTCACTTAATAATGTTTCATACAAATATTATGAATTTACCAAAGAAAATCCCACAAGAGTGTCGTAAACAAGAGTGCAGTAAGGCTTGTTTTCGTGCACCAGTTCTCGTTCGAGTCTAGCTCAATGTTGTGTTTTTGGTTTTTAACCCTAGATAAATCTTTGTCAGGGCCTCTTCTACTTGTTCGTATCCAGATAAGGAAGTATATGCTTGATATAACTCATAATATATACTCACCAAAATTTAGAGATATTTTTATTATACATACTATTATCCTTAAGTATTTCACTAGGGTATTCTATTCCTAATACCAAAAATAACTAAACATATCCTTTGAAACCAACTATAACAACCCTTCTCTTTATTACGCACTTAAACATAAATTTTTAATTAAACATGAATATAAGGTGACACTGAGCATTTATTGGTCTAGTGAGTTGGAAAATTAGGGAAATTACATGAAATAATAAGGCATAAAAATACAACATCTTTATTGAAAACTTTCATTACATGACCACCACATTCCCTTGTACATAACATTTGATGGGATAAACTGATGAAATACATGTGAAAAGGGTGATCTATAAATACCAGTAAGGGAGTAATGAAATTGTAACATGAATAATACAATACATGTAATGGAATTTTCTTATCAATGGAGTGTAAGAAAAACATTAACATAAAGGCATGACATAGCATTATTATCATAACATGGTCATGTGGAAACAACATTTAACTTGATAATAGCATGATCCAAGGCTCATTACACATGTAGGATGAGTAAACCCTCATTGAACATGAATTTTCTTGAGTAAACCCTCAATGAATTTGAATTATAATGATTCAACACTCAATGCACCAAATGTCTCCTGATACTATTCTTTACCCAATTCATTAGAGCACTATCAGGGCACACCCTTTATATATATTTCATTTCATGCATATGTGTTTCAGAGGGATCATACAACATCGATTCATTAAACATCATAATTTATTACATGAATAAGAAATGTGGTATACATAAATGTATGTCTAAAATCCAAAGTTACATGTGCATAAAGGTGAATACCCATGATAGAGAAATAGGTATGGTATTCAATTACACGATGATTTTGGGCATCGGAAATGTTGACTACATAATGACATCAAATAATAATTGTAAAATGGGTTGATGAGGGAGAAAATTGAATCCAATAATTTATACATGAACTTTAAATTAAGGTGTCATATAAAATAATATCCTAACATATGTAATGGAATATAAACGCATAATATAAAATAATTTCATCATTATAATTGGGGAGAGAGAAATGTTTTACGGAATTATCGCATAGTAATAGGTGTAAAAGAGAGGAATTAATGAGAGATAAAGGGGTCCCTAGTTATTCAAAAATAAGTAGGGAAATATAGGGGAGGTGAAAATTCATAACACATCATTTTTAATTGAAAATAAAAAAGGTATTAAATCATTAATAAACATGGACCAAATGAAAAATAAAGAAATCCCTTACCTAGAAGTGTGATCCCTAAGGATTGGGAGTGACTTGATAGAGGCTTCTGGGAGATTAAGGGTCCCTTGGAGGATTATAGAGAGAGTATATAAGAGGTTTTTAGAGCTACAAATGGTTTTAGTGAAGAGGAATGGGAAATATATTATGTTTATATAGGAAAGTGGATGGAATTCATTATTTATTAGGTTTTGGACACTACACATTAAACTAATCAAAACCACAATGTATACATACATTTTTTACCATGGATTTTTCCAAAGTGGATTGTAAAACATTATTTTATATGTCCAATTACCTAACTTAATAAAATTTCAGTCCTTCTTATGTGGGGGTGACTCACACTCTCAAGAAATTCATTTTAAAAAGATAAAATATTTTATAAGTCTTGGAGGGTCCACTAAGGCACCATAAAATTAATCAAACAATTCTAAATTCACATTATTTTAAATATAAAACATATATTGATCGAAACCCATTTTTATTATTTTATTACAACACTATTCGATCATTATGTTATCATAAAACACATTATATATTTATATAGTATTTAATTTTTACCCAAAAATTCAATTGTCTCATAAAATAATGAAAAATTCACCATTATATAATTTCAACATCCTGAATCCAAAAATGATAATAAATTTTATTAAATTATTTTATAAATATATTAATTTTTACTTTTAGAATAAAATCTTACCTTTGTTGAAAATTCATGTGTTTTGACTAAAACTACTTTCAAACCACAATAAAAATAATCATTGTATTCATAAAAAAATTATACGATCATTTTTAATAAAAAGTAATTTATGAATAATATTTTATTAAATATTATTTAATTAAAAACCCCATTAATTCATTAAAATATATTTCTTAATGGAATAGTAACTAAAAATATTATTTGTCCTTTAAAACCCATTTACAAAGTAACAATAATGAGATGAATGTATATTACTTATACAAAAAATTAAAACACATAATCATAGTTCTATGGTATAGTTACATAACCCTTTATAACACCTGAAAAATACCTAATGGTATGGTGTGCGATGGTGACATACTCACGTGGTGGCTTAGATAAGATCGAGTGGGTGGTAATTTCTGTTTACTTCCACTTTTCCCGTAGGTGATTCTGTTTAAGCATAAATTGTTGAAGCTCGATATGGGATTGGTCAAGAGATAATCCCATTGACATTTTATCCTTTTACAGGATTTAAAAAATGGTCTTTATATGGAACGATTCTATTTGATGCGGCCATCACTTCCTTTGTCTGAGTAAATTGGTTTCGTTAAGCCCTATATTTATACTAATCATGTCATCACTTTTCAACGACTATATTTAGAATGGTAACAATTCATAACAAAATATTAAATTTAAAAAAATAAAACCATAAGTTCATATGTTTTATAAAACCATTTAATATAATAAGACTTTTAATTAGATTCATGGGAATTTTCATTAATAAATGTATGGGTTGTTACACGTATTCTCATGGTGTACACCACTGGTAATATCAATTGTAAAATATTATGATAATGGGACCTGGTAGTAGGAAATACTCATTCATGTGTGTCATTGTATGTTCCTATCTACATATGTGTTTATTGACCCTTTGAATATAAGATAATTATTATTTAATATTATAATTCATGTACATTAATGTATTGATGAAGACCATGATGACACATGTTTAGGGACAGGTAGGATATCTAGGGTATGTCAAGAGTAATATGACATTTATAAATGATGAGAGAAAGTATTTTCACCTTATATTCTTTCACATAAGTTGGTATCTCTTTCCTGTGATGGAAATGATATAGCCTAAATAAATTTATGGCCATGGTGTTCTATAGGAATGTTTGATTTCCATAAATTCAAACTAAGGTACATTGAGTACATAGGTTGATGGCACTGATGTGAAACCAAAATGATTATAGATATCATGAGAATGTAATTACATTACACTGTAAGCATCTGTATGAATTATTATGTCAATGAGTAATTACCTTATTTATTTATGGGTCTCTTGGTGTGTTGTTAGAAGCTAACCATGTAATTTAGTATACCTTACCTAATTCTACTAAAAAAGAGGTCTAGATGGTCCCACACTAAGTTTATCAAGAATCTAAAATAAATAAAATATTATTATTTGTTATTTAAATATCTGAATAAATATTATTCTCACATTTGTTTTAATAATTATTCATGATTTCTTTCTCACAAATATTATTTTACTACTTATTCGAGATAATATAATGTGAGCGGAATATATAATAATATTTATTTTCTACTTCGTTAATGTAATATATATTTATTTATTGGATAATAATAAAGTGATATTTATTTATTCAATAAATAGTCATTATCAAGGCCTAATAAATATTGTAGGGGAATGGTGAGCCGAGTTTTTGGGACTGGTGAGAAATAATATATATTTAATATAATTAGATTCAGTAGTTATTAATTTAATCCTCAATTTAATTCCATGTAGAGGAGGTAATAATATTACTATTTTATACATGGGGTTTCATAGGGGGATTAATTCAATATTAAAGGGATTTTGTGAAAATATTTATTTATAAACACCAGAAATTTTTAAATCCAATTATATTATTCTCAATATAAAAAATTCACTAGTGTTGTGCATAATGAAAAATAGAGATAATCCTATCAATCCCTAGAGAGTTCTCTCTCCCAGAATGATCCTAATAATGAAGAGCGTTATTCCTCTACCTCAGACTCTCGAGTCTATAGAGATCAAAGAGAATTCATTGGAATAAATTCTAGAGGAGATCGAAGGATAATTATGTGAGTGATAAGATCGGTCATGCTGGCACTTGAAGATTCCTACGGTGACGTTCAAATATTTTTGGATCTCATGTGGATCATTGATATAGTGAATCTTCTCTTGATTCCTACCATTAAATGATTATACAATGTATATCTATTGTAAGATCCATCAATGAAGATAGAATTCACACAAGGTAATTCTTTAATTTGTGAAATTAATTATAATCAATATGAAATGATCATGCACCTGGTTATGACATTATATCCCTTTTCTATTTTCATCGATTCAATTATCCTGATCATGACATTCATCATCATGTAAATATGTTATTACCCATCGACCATGATAAAAAATCCAATTTGGGCATGATCCATTACAATCATTCACTTCCCCTAGAACATACCAATGGTATCAAAGTGGTGACATAATTATTTATAATTATCTAATGAACGTTGATTAACTTAAGAATTTTTTATTTAGTTTTCAATTAAAAATTAATCATTATTTAAAATGAATTTAGTGATATTATTCTTCTTGTTTTGTTTCACATAGATCTAATCAAATTGATTTATTTTTTAAATAAAATAAAAGGGAATAACTCATTCAGACATACTGAGGATTCTAAATCAATAACTTAAGTGTACATAATAGGTAACTAGAGTTACACATCATTTACTTGTATTCAATGCACTTGGAATTAATATAGAATTAATTCGAAACATATTCATTTAATACATGTGATTAATTTAATTTCATACAGTACATACTTACTAGGACAACCTAGTGCATGGTCGGCTAGAGTACAATCTTTGTATCCCACATTAACAGTGTGAAGTCCTCCAAGGCACTGATGGTCTATGTATTTTCATACAGGGCCTACCTGACTGGTGAATGATAACTCAGAGTCCACACACCATGTATCCATTTTTATATTCCAAGTACTCCAATTATTCTAATGTATTATTTAAATGTTCAGTCCCTAGGAATGTGCCTCAAATAGACATTGAGATACATAAATGCATTGTGTCTCACTTGTAAATGTTTATTTACTTATACCAAATTATTGAAAATTTAATTTAATTTATTATACTATGTAAACCTTATCAACTTGTGATTTCGTGTGTTTGTTAAGATGACAGTACATAACATGTGATGGTATTTAATATATATATATATATGGGGGGTGTCTTTGTGTATGTGTGTGCATTAAATTAATTGTTTCATTATGTTGGGATCTGTATATCATGTATGAGTCATATTATAGTTATTACTCTATGTTCATTGAAGCATAACACAAGACAGAAAAATTATTTAATTCATTTAATCATTAAGTTGCTGGTACACATCATTAATGTTCATGATATGTCATGTATTCCGTATGTCACAACAGTAAATAGTGTATGAATATAATACATGTTAGGAAGATTTGGAAAGATATTCACCATGTTTCCTCTAATGTACATTTATATACATAGTTAATTTTAAATAAATTTATTTAATTTGTTCAAAATTATGATAGATTAGAATCTCAAGAAAATTCATATGTTAATTTGGATAAAATAATTCTTTAATTAAAGAATATATGTAATATATTCGAGAACAATATATCATAAATAAAAATGATTATGAATTGAATGTAGGTTTTATTAAATGTATAATTCATTCCGTGCATGTGGATGATGATGAGCATAGACCAGACATTTGTATATGATTCATTTCAATTAATTTATTTTTAAACAAAATTGTTTTCCTTCGTTTTGCCTCTAATATCATTATGTATTAGCTTACATGCCTATGGTTTCTTTATGTAAACAATTTTTTCATCACTCGTGGGTGATTAAAATCAAATGTAATGGATGGTGTCATGACCTGGCCCGATGGGGCCCAACCTACAACTCCCCCCAAAATGCCTCCAATAGTCCAGAGGCTGGAGACTAGTGTTAGGTAGGAATATCACACAGATGGTAGACATTTTCTTAAATTACCTGTTCACATAGACCCACAAACACCTCAATGCAATAGTTAAAATTTATAAAAACTAGAAACTAAAATTCATGAACACATCATTCCCCAACTATAGTATAATTGAAGTATTGAAATAAGAAGAGGGAAAAAATTCCTTCCATAGAGAACTATAAAATAATTCAACCTTCTTAGAATGAGTGGATTGCTGTCAACTACAACTATTGAAGATCTCTTTATCCTAACTCCATTAAACACCTTAGTCGGTCAATCTCACTAATCTTTGCATGCCTCAGGTCCTCTATGGACTCCATCTAAAGGCATGTGGTGTTCAAAATACATAAAAAATGTGTGGGCAAGACCCTGCATGGTTAAGTATAAAAATACTTAATAGGCTCCCCCAGAACCCCAAAACAAAAAGGGAGAAACTGACAGGAAATAGTCCGCTCAACCTTGCTTGAGGGAACCCCAATAGAGAGAGAAACTCCATATATTACTATCTATGGTTGTACATGACAAGTCATTGTGGTCTACAAGGAGTTAAAACACAGACACATGATAACACTATAAGGACTCCCAAAAATAAACTTGATACACTCGTCTCAGACTCCATGTCTCATGAGGTTCCAACCTCAGAGCATGCAATAGGATTTCCACTCAAGTCTCTAAAGGGAACACAAAAGACTAAGAGGACACACTCTATGTGCTTATCCATCCTATATGGAACTCATCTGAGATATTCACTCTATCGGGATCAACCCTATCATTTCTAATGGAACGTCTAAGAGAACGTTCTCCATTGGGAACATATTACAAGATCCCACACTACTTCCCAACACTAGAATTATTTTCATCATTACCTTGTTCCCATTACGAGATAAAGAAACTCAAGTGAAGAGGAATTCCCCTCATCACTTCATATAGTTTATGGAGCAAATCTCCAGACTATGCACAGTGTGAATTCTCTCTAATCAGAGAGAACTGAGGGACTTGCACGTCACCACTACCAAGCAGTCGAGGGAGTAATGCCCATAACTGACCTGCGAAACTGGTGCCACTCATCTATGGAGGGTCCAACACCTCAATCCATTGAGGATGAACTGTCTCTTTACTAGGTATCATTCATATAAAGTGGAGGGGTAATTCCTCATATCTATATCCAACACCTGAGGGAGCTATAACTCCAATGGCGGACCCACTCCCCAATGCTACTTGGATAGAGGGGAGTACTACCCTGTAAGTGATGACCTGCACCCATAAATGGAATGGAAGTACCACTCATAGAATGGAGGACCCGCAATGTAATACAATAGTGGATTAAAATTCCATAGATTGAGGGCCCATGCCCTAAACTGGTAGGCGAGTACCATTCATTAGTTATATAACTCGCACCCTAGTATGATAGGGTAGTACCAAATCATCTAGCTCATTCACTATGGGGGACCCATACCCTAATACGACAGGGGAGTACCAACCCCAGGCTAGAGGATCCACTCCAAGTAATAACAAGGGAGTACCAACTCTGTTAGTACAACACATATAGATGACATGCACCCTAGAATGGTAGGGGAGTACTAGTTCATATGATATAGGAGTTGCAACCTATCACGGTAGGGGATTACCCACTCTATATATACGTCATATATGGGGTACCTATTCCCGGTCAAACATGAGAGTATTGACTCTATATATAGAGGACTCTCACCCAACAATGATAGGGGAGTACCTACTCAACATTCCAACAAGTATGGATGGCATGAGCCCTAACATGATATGGTATAACATTCCAACATTACGAACATCACAAGGAACCCACACCATAATCAATTAAGTGAGTAACAACCCTGGTGGAAACAACCCAAAGGTAATGAATGCGCACCCAGGACATGGGGAGTTACATACCTACCTATGAAGAGAGGTAAGGGAAACAAACATACCAAAGATACAGGGGAGAACCAGTCCCAGTGCCTCTCTTCACGAACCATGATAATCTCTAACATCGGCTCAACAAATCTTTAGAATTGTATTTCTCAATTTATTCCACCTCATACATAAAAACCCATAACAGATGACACCATCACATTCTATACAGATAACAATATAGGATAGGTTATTCAAAAGCCTAAATCCATGTCCCATTGAATAATAAACTGAATGATAAATATATCATGAGGTTCTTATAGGTGTAAACGACATGCACTGGGGAACACAAGACACGTGACCCTGCTCGATAACCTGGTTGTGTATCCTGTCTATATAGTTCACCGACCCATCTAGGGGTACACACCATGTTCCACATCACTCAGCCACTAGCGGTGTTCCTTTAAAACCCAGATCGTGAAATCGTGCCCCTAATATGTTGTCTATCCCATATTATATGGTATGTTTAGGATTAACAACCAAAAACCATTGTAGTATTTCATATCGATGTACCGGAACCTGTGTCTAGGTACCTTATCAGTGTGTTTGTAGATATCTATAATGTTTCACATGGCTAACCTAAGCCATGCCCCATAGTCACATAGTTTTGGGAATTACACAGAATGTAACCCCGGTACATGGTAGGTAGTCCCCAAAGTACATATTCCCTGAATATGATGGTTTACACGGCATGTTTTATTGAAAAACATGCCTTATAGATGTTAATTCTAGTCGGTAGTTACCTACAAAATTTCATGATTTGTTATGCTCTTCCCCAAAACAAACATATTAACCTAGTATAGAATAATAATAATTGTATTTGGGTTCTATAACCTTAAAACAATGCATAATGAAATGAATCATGACAAAAACTCAAATCGTCATACCTTGATGGTGAAATGTTGAAGCATTGGATGTTGAACGATGCTCGGGTCATACTAAACCTTGAAATGATGAGAATATGGATAAAAATAGAGATTAGTAGCACCTTGCTTCATTGATTTGGCTTATTTCCATCCATCGACAAAATAAAGGAAGAGAGGGGATGATAGGATATGTTCTCCTCATTTGGTGCTTCATGCACCTTATGGTTGGGTTGAATTGGTTTTAATTAATTAAAACCAATTAATTCCACTGTCAACGCCATGTCAGCAAAATGTCCCTAATCAAAACACCCAATGTGGATGAACTTATGTTGCACATAGATTAAACTCAACATTTTTAACTCAACCATGCCCTAAAAATCCATTCAAAACATTATATGGGGAGTTAGTTACTTTTCAATCGAAACAACACATGTGTGAAAAAAAAATATTTTTAATATCACATCACTGAGAGCCTCAGGACAATGATTCTTGTGTTGAGTCAGTTCTGGACTCCAAAAACATTTTCTTGAATATTCAAAAGGCTTTTTGTTCAAAACCTGAGTAATTACATTCTCCCCACCCTAGATCTTTTCATCCGTGAAAAGGAAAATCATAGGCACAAGGGAAAAAACAAATATCCCCATTGGAATCCCATGCTAGTGATCTCACCAAGGGTTCTTGTACTACTTATAAGAACGCACAAAGAGGAACCACCATAGTTAAACTAGTATCATTTACATGTTCTATTTGGCCAATATCATACAAAAAAACTGGTACATGTCTTTTTTGTTGTGAAAGGAGAGAAAGCACCAAGCACCACAGTCCACCTACAGTCACGGGGTCTAAAGCTACACCGCCTAACCAACATAATGCATATACTAACGGAACCCCACATTTCCCATCCACCAATGGATTAACTATAAAATATCCTCTGCAATAATTTTGTGTTTACTTTTTAATTTTATCATGTAAGGTATTTGTAAAATGAACTAGGGCTTGCCAAGAGTAAACACAGGGTCTTACCAAGACCTTCATCTTCAATCCACTAGCTACAACACATCTCGTCCAAATAAAAACTTTTCAACACCCGCTAGTGGAATCAATGATGAGTATGGATGGTAGGTTACCAATACATATTGTTTAAACATCATAGGGCCTAAATCTTCCACTATTGAATGATTATAAGAAAGGATATCCCTCTAATAGGGCTACCATCAAAATGGGGATCAAGTAGAGAAACTCCAGGACCTGCATCAACACACTATCACATAACCTTACCCTAAACACACAAGTCTAAGGATCTTGTCAACCACACCTTGATACTATCCTCTTTGGGGAGCACTGACTTTCCCACATGATTTTTTTCCACCAATAAAAAGCATCTCGGTGGGGAAAGCATCCCCCTTTCTCAGGAGTTCAAAGCTACATTAAACTTCACCCCATCCTCCTAGAGAATATCATCTAAAAAGATGATGCAAAACACATGAGGGTACAAATAAGATTGAATGGGCTACCCAAACACACACTAGGTCTTACTAGGACCTCTGTCGTAACTACCGAAATGGGGTTTTATCGATGCCCACTTCACCTTAGTTAGACCTCAAGCAAAAAAGAAAAAAGAAAATAGTACCCACAATAGTGTCTAAAAAGTTACTATTACAATAAGTTGAAAAGATAAATGGGATACCTCTATTTATCCTAGATGAATATGGTTTAATGGTCCTTATATTCTATAGCTATCCTCGCCCATGTCCTCCAGCGCCCAAATCTTGGAACGGACCACGAGGGGGTGGTGGTGGAAACAACTCAAACTATCGGCTACATCCTACCACTCAACCAGCTCCTCTACTCCCTTTGCCATCTTATAGAACTCCTTGCTCAAACTCTACCACTGACAAGGTGTCCTTTCAGTTAAATCCTTCTCAGGATCATAGCGAGTCAGAAAATCCCTTGTGTGATCTCCCCAGCCGTCGCAAGTGTAACACCACCTCTCCTATGGTTGACATAATCCTTGGATTTTCTCTAGTTATATAGGCCCCTGTGTCTGGGTCTAGGAATAGGTAATCCTCCTACTCTGTGATCCTATAATCTATCATACAATAGCTCTTATAGTTTCATCATCCTCAAGACCCCCACTATGGGTCACAACCACCTATCCCACGGATAGAAAATGTTCTACCACTGGAGCTCACTCCAACTCTCCAACATAGGCAAGAATTCATATTAGAATCAAAGAAACCCTAATCTTGAGGAATAATCCCTCCTCAAAGTTAAATGTTCTAAAAAATTGATCTCAAACCATATTCATGGACTGTGATGACAGGTCTGTGAACCTCATTGAAAACTCTGCCACTATCATGGTACCATGTCGAAGTTGAAAAAGCTATTGGATATGCACAGATCTCAACATTTCTAGGTAAAAATCTTCCTTGAAGAGTTTCTCAAACTCCACCCAAGTGAGATTCATATTCTCATGAGACTGTATCACCAAACTCCACCATATTTTAGTTTATCCTGGTAGAAGACTCCCCACTAGGACCACCATCTGACCTGGAGGTGTCCTCACTAAGCAGAAAACTCATTTGACTACCTCGAGCCCGTCATCTACTACCTGGGGGGTTTGGATCACCCCTATACCTCTGAGGTCATTGAAACTAGACTCATGTAGTTTAATCAACCTATGAACATCCCTGACCTAAACTGCTGGTAAAACCTACTACTCTATATTTTGTGGAACTATTAGTGGACCACCAAGATTTAACGCCTCAAAATCAGTTCCCTACAATGAAGCCTCATCATGGGGTAGATTTTCATCACTATCACTTTGTAGAATCATGTCGGGTTGTCCTTACAGAGTAATCTTAATTAGAATCATGACACACCATGGTCAATGAGTATATCTAGAGAGCTAACTCAGGAAGGATAGGAAAAACCCAAAACCAATAATATATGATACATATACCATATATTTCCCACTGACTAGTGTCCTACTATACCATTTCGAAAAGTAGGATATAGATTCTTGTTCAATTGATATGTTTTCCACCGCACCAACACTACAAACTCATGCTTGAGAGCCAAAATAGAAACATCCTAACACTATCAAAATAAAACCCAAACTAAACTCACTAAATTATGGTTCCAAAGTGTAACTGAATCGGATACTTCTCTTTTAGGACTCGATCTGATGGGGCTCAGGCCACAACTCCCCAAGTCCACCTCCAATAGGCTAGGGGAAGGAGACTGGCATCATGTATGCATATTAAAAATATGGGATAAATTTTTCTTATTTACCTGTATACACACACCCACAAACACTTCAATGTAATAATCCATAGATATAAAATCTGGAAACTAAAATGAAAGAATACATATTTCCCAAACTAGAGTACAAAAAAAGTATTGAAAGTGATGGAAGGGGAAAACAATTCTTACTAATGAAAAATGTAAAAGAATCCAACCTTCTCAAAAGGAGGGGATCATTGTTAATTGGAACTGCTGAAAATCTCCTCACTCTAGCTCTAGTAAAAACCTCAATCAATCTTGCCCACGAATATTTTCTTACCTCATGTCCTACATGGACTACATCAAAAGGCCTATGATCTGCACAAGAAACAAAACATGATTAGGAAAGACCTATTTAGGGGAGAGTATAAAAATACTCAATAGGAACCCTAAATTCCCAAAAATAAAATGTGATAAATTGAATGGAAATAGTCTTCTTCAACTATCCAGATGGAACCCAAATTGAGAGAGAAGCTTCTTCTTGAACCATCTTTTATTGTAAATGACATGTCAGCTTGGTCTACAAGGGGTATCAACCCCAACCTATGACAACACTATAAGGAATCCTAGTATTCAACGAGATACACTCGTCTTAGACTCCATGCCTTATGAGGTTCCAACCACATAGCCAGTAATAATATTTCCACTCGAGTCACAAAATGTAACCCAAATAACTATAAGGACACACTTCGTGAGCTCATCCATCCCATATTGAACCCTTCTGAAAACATTCACTCTATTGGGAATAAAACTACCATTCCTAGTGGTAAATTTGAGATAACGTTCTCTTTAAAGACTATCTTACTAGGTCTAGTTCTAGTTCCCAGTACTAGAGGTCTTTTCACCATTACCATGCATCTAGTGTAATCCAATGAAACCCATGTAAAGAGTCCCATCCCTCACCACCACACATAATTGAGGGAGAATTGCTCTAGACTATACACCAAGTGAATCCTCTCAAATGATAATGAATGGAGGGAACCATACCATTCCATTTCCAAATAGTCTAGGGAGTACTCTTCCTAACCAAACTGAAAAAAATGTGTCACTCCTGTAAGGAGTGTCCCACACCTTATTCCAATGGGTAAGCATTAACTCCTAACAAGGTATCATTCATATCATGTGGAGGAGCATAATCCTCATAAACAAATCCAATACCCGAGGGAGATATAACTCCAATGGAGGACCATCTCCTCTTTGCTATTCGAAGAGGGGGGAGTATTACTCAGCAAGTGAGGACCCATGCCCTAGAAGGACAGGAGTGTACCATTCAGATAATGGAGTAGTTTTAACCCAATATGATAGGGTAGTACTACTCTATAGATCAAGGACCTTCACCCTAACCTAGTAGGGGAGTACCACTCTGTAGTTGGAGGAACTAAACCATGGTATGATAGGGGACTACCAACTCTCCTAGATCATTTACTATTGGGAATCGACACCCTAATAAAATAAGGGTGTACTGACCCAAAGCTAGAGGACTCTCTCTCTATAATGACAAGGGAGTACCAACTCTTTTAGGAAAACATGTGTGGTGGACCCACATCCCATAACGATATGTGATTATTGACATCTATGATAGAGGATTTGGGACCTAAAATGATAGGGGTGTACCCACTGAATTTATACGTCATATATAGGGACTTTCATCCTATCCTAGTAGGGATGTACCGAATTCGCAAATAGAGAAAACACACCATGGTATGAAAAGGGTGTACCTAATCTACCATCAAATAATTAGGGAGGGATTATGCCCTAACACAACATGGGAGCATTGCCTAACATTGAAAATATCATGGGGAACCCGCACCCTAATCCATCCGGGGAAAAACAACCCCAGAGGAAACTAACCAATGGTAAATAATATGCACCCACAACAAGGGGAGTCCCTTCTCTACCTATACAGATAATTAAGGGAATCCATCATCTGAAAGATACAAGGGAGTACCAATCCCATCATCTATCTTCTTGAACAACACTGATCTCGAGCATCAGCTCAACACATCTTCACATGGGTCTTTCTCTATTTATGAAACCACATATCTCATATGCCATAACGGAGGCCTCCATCACATTCTACATAGAAACCACTTATGATAGGCTATTCCAAATCCTATATCTAAGTCCTAGAGAATGTGATATGAAAGGAAGAAGATCTCAGGAGGATCTTCCAGGAGTACATGGTGTGAACAAGGGCACACAAGGAATATGAGCCCGCTCGAGCACCTGGCGGTGTATCCTATCAACACAGTTCCCAAACGAATTTAAAGGTACATGGTGTGTAAATATGGTACACGTCATGTCGCTCTTCATTTGGACTCTATCCATGTTCATCTTCAACATAGACGGGTGAACTATGTCTCTTACACACTGTGTATCCAATACTATACGACATTCTTGGGAAACATAGTCACACACCCTTGTAGTTTTCCCATGTCCATGTACTGGACCCTGGGCATGTGTACCTTGGTCATGATTTAGTACACATACATGTAGTTCCACACCGTCAACCCAAACCATGTCCCATGGTTACACGGTTTGGGTAACTACACGGCCCATAACCCCAGTACATGGCATTCAATATCCAAAGTTCATCTCCACCAAATATGAATGGATACACGACATGTGTCAATAAATTACAATGAAATGTATACAGTCATTCCAATTAAAAATTACCTAAAAAACACCCAAATTCATCCTATTCTTCCCCATAAACTAGATATGTAACTACTTGGGATAAATAGAAATTGTATTTGGGAACTAGAACCATAAAATGTCACATAAAAAAAGGGATCATGATCAAAAGTTAAATCCTCCTAACTTGATTGTGAAATTACAAGGCTTTATATAAATAACAATGCCTGAATCACACTTATCCTCGATCTGATGATGATCTAGGTCAAAAATGGAGGTCAAAATCCCTTTGCTTCATCAATTTGGTTAGATACTATTAAACCTCCAAAGAGAGGAGGAGAGGGGAAGATAGGAGATGTGATCCTCCTATGGTGTTTCATGCACCTTTAGGTGGGGGATTAATTGGTTTTAATTTAACGATACTAGTTAATTATATTTTCAGTAAAACCTCACCAAATCACCCATGGTTGAAACTTCGTTTTTGGATGACCATAGGTCACGCCTAGAGTAAACATGACGATCTAAACTCAACGACACCCTCAAAAATATTATTTGGGACTCTGAATGTGAGTTAGTTACATTTCAATAGAAACTGAATGTGCTTGAAAATAATCATTTTTAGTTTTTTTTAATATCACTACACTGAGGTTCCCCATGCCCTGGCTTCCCACACCAACTCGGCACCAGGATCTGGAAATATTTATCAGAATGTTGCAATGTTTTATTGTTCTAAACTCAAGTCATTACAGATGGAGCTCCCAATCTATTGGAGGTGGTTCGTGTTTGGAGTTTATGTGAAACCAATCCAACATAGATACATAGGTGGAAAGGTGAAAAACGATAATATGATCTTTAATTGGTTCAAGGTGTTTTCCCCTATGTCAATGGTCAGTTTATCAATTCCAACATAAACTAACTATTAGTAAAACTCACGATTATACCTCTTTATTGTATTGTTTTGTTTTTTTCATGTTTCAATATTATTTCATTATGGATGTGTTTTCATCATCACCTAAATTAATTATTTAACAAGCATTCAAGAAAAAACTCAAATAAATTATCTTATGTTTAAACATAATCTAATGCATGGTTCATCACATATGTAAATACACATAATATTAACAATCTAGTAATAAAGTTAATAATGGTTAATTTTTTGTACAAGATGAAATCAATCAATTATATATATTAAGTTGGTATTTCCTTCCACTATTTCAGTTAAAATCGAACAATATTCCAATGTTCTTGGATAGAAAAATTTGATGTGCTTTCCATTATTAGGGGTTTCTAACATGGATTATTTTTATTGAATTAACATAGTCCAAATCCAGGGTTGACTTCCAAATCCAGACTTAGTGTAACTAAGAGGAAAGGTTTAAGGGAATCCAATTTAAGGATTTAAGGATTCAGGATTCCACTCAACGGATCAAGGAACTGTGAGGTAATGGATTTAGAATTTATAATACCAAGATAAAACCATTCAAGTTTACTGACCAACTAAATTTTGTGTAACAAGAAGGGTAATACGAATCATCTTATCTTGAATGTTCAAACAATGGTATATTTTGAAGTCAATTGTCGGTGATATTGGTTTTCAATGAAATTGTGGGATATTAATAAATATAATATATACTAATTTGTGAAAATTTTATCGTATAACGTACTAAAACTCTTATCATCATATTTTTAGAGACACCAATAAAATGGTGTTAATCATATCATAGTAATCCATACATGAGAAAGGAATCCTTCTCACATATACAAATTTAAAATAGATTCAAAGGTATTTATGCATTATCCATCTTGATGAATGGAGATTGTTTGTACTGGAAGAACATATTCCTAATATTACCAGTAATAAGGCTAGTGATGAATAGTTAAAACTCTATGAGAAACATTTGAAAGAATCCATAGATGTTAAATGTTTCATGCTATCATATAGAACAATGATATTTTGCAACAATATTAGTACCATGATGCATATAGATTGATGTCTCACCTATAGGATATCATTTATGATATGCAAAGACAAGAGATATATCATGTCTCCAATTCTTATATTACAACTAATATTCAATAGTCTATACTATTTTTGCCTCATGAAATCAATCATATCTCATACATTTAACACTTAGACATCTTAGGAATTAAATTATAATATTATTTGCGCATAGACCTTATAGTTTCATCATTGCACAAGACCTTATCTAGTTTTATTATTTATTACAATAATAGAAACAATGACAAGAGTCTTTTAAAACTTCTTAATATGATTCAAAAAGTGGATATGGGCATGGGGAATGAAAAAACTATAGCCCTTATGATGAGTAAAGAAAGGAAAAACCAGGCGAAGGGCCTCAATACTCAAAGAAATTCTAAATCTCCCAAACAACTTCATTACAAGAAGAAAAAGATCTACATTCATGAAAAGGAAAATGATGTAGTATGATTTTCTTGTGGAAATAAAGGCCATTGGAAAAAGAACAGCTCACAAAGTCATGGGGAAGCCATAGGTACATTCTTTATCAAGTGTAATCTTTCAATATCCACCCATTGGGTATTATATAAAGCTTGTGGTGCTCAAGTCTCTTTCAAAATGTAAAAACCAAGTAGATTCTGAATGATTCCTATAGGAGAAGTGGATTTGAGAGATACAAAATGTTTTGAGGCTGGATACTCTAGCCATTGATGACTACCACCTTTCTTTTCTAATGGGAATGTTTTTGATTTTAAAATAATTTTATTATGTGCCAACGGTTACCAAATACTAAATTTAGGTATCTTCCCTTGATACATATTGGTTTATTTTCATGTTTGGAAATAAAATGTTTTTCCTTTAAAAATAAAACATTTGTTATAGTATGGATCATATAAATAATGATCTTTGCATATTAAATTATAAAAACAAAACATTGAAAATTGACAAATAAAAATGATCGCATGACCATATAGCACCGAGTTATGCCATCACCATCTTGTTCGTGTAAATGAGAAGTGTTTAACAATGTTTTGTTAAGATGGTTATTTGAACTCATCTAAGCTAAAACCACATGAAATATTTCATGCTTGTTTAAATGAAAAAATGACCAAACCACCATTAAACTTATACAGTGAATAGTTTATAGAGATTCTAGTATTGATACACACAGATGTGGGTTAACCATTTATAGTATAAGCTTGTGGTATGTATTATTAATTCATAACTTTTAATAATGAATTGAGTGTATATGGTTATGTCTACTTGATGAGGTATAAGTTTGAGCCCTTTATGAAATTAATGATATCCACAAATGAATTATAGAGTCAACTTTGAAATAATATAAAGATGATTTGATCAGCTCTACATGGTGATTATTCTAACCAAGATTTTATTAACTTTCATTGGGGGTTTGGGATTCTATCTCAATAAATTTTACCTTACACGGCATAGTGGAATGGTGTTAATGAAATTAGTAAATGTACATTGTTAGAAATGGTATGGTCGATGATGAGTCATGTATATCACACATTATCCTTTTGGGAATATTCATTACCAACTGAGGAATACACATTAAACTGAGTAACAACTAAAATGGAAAACAGAATTCCCTTTCAGTTAGAGAGTGGAAAGAAACATGTTTTCTCACATACACATGCATGGGGTTAGATGGCATTTTATGGCCTTATTAGGAAAATAACATGCACCCCAAGGCATAAATTATATCTTTATAAGGTATCCCAAGGAATCAAATGGATACTAATTATACAACCCCTGACACAATAAAGTGTCTTTGACCAAACAATCCATCCTTCTTGAGATTGTGAACATCCTCAAAATGGATAGTGGGGGAAATATTGATTTCAATGAAGTTGATGTTAAAGATACAAAAGGGTTAGTACAGAAACAATTTCAATAATTCCCCCTATAATAAGTAGTTCTTGAAACAAAAGCACTGATTAGGAATACAGGATATGTAAGAGAACCAGAGAGATATCATTTTCTAATCACCAAGGATGGTGACTCATTATTGGTTTAAAAAAATAAACCTCTCTCATAAAAAATGGGAGTAGATATATCATAATTGTCAAGATGGTATGTTTTGGTTCTCGTTGATGCGCCATTCAATGTAAATCCCATAAGTTGAAAATGAGTATTAAAGAGAAAACTGGAAATTAAAGGAAATGTAAATACCTATAAAGTAAGGATATTGGCCTATGGGTTTAAATTTTGATAAGTAATTTAATTGTTTGAAACCTTTTCACCATTTATATGTTTAAATCCATCATAATTCTACTTACTATAGTAGCTTAATGTGACAATGAAATTTGGAAAATTGACTTCAAAATTTCTTTCCATAAATGGAACCTTTATGAAGTTGTTTATATGACACAAACATAATATATTTTGACTCTATGTTATTCTAAAAGGATTTTAATGTTTTATAGATACATTTATGGAATGAAGAAAGAATATAGGACAATGAACATTTAATTCAAAGAAGCTATAATGAATGTTGTTTTCATTTAGAATAAATGTGATCCATGTTTTTAAAAGAGGTTTAGTGGGGGAAACAATTGTTATCATAATAATATATGTTTATGACAAACTAGTTTTTGGAAATGGAATACCATTCTTACCATTTGTTAAGGATTTGTTGAAAATTTTTATCTCCATATAGTACATAGGTGAAGTTTCCTATATTCGATTGATCAATATAATCCAGGATAGATCTAGGAGGATTCATGGTGTGTGTAAAAGTACATATATTACTTGGATACTATATATAATTACTATGGAACAATACAATAATGGATTGGTTCCATTGTAAAATGGTTTACATATTTATAAGAAAAAATTTAGTCAAACACAATATGATAAAGAGAGAATGAGAAACATCACATATGATTCAGTGATAGGATAAATAATTTATTACATTTTATGTATTATACATGATGTTATGTATGCATTTATCATGGATACCGTATATTAGGCTGATGAAAGAGAAAAAACTATTCTTTCGTTATGTTTGTCCTTAAGTATCTGTGAAAAACTAAGGATATGTTCCTGGTGTATGGAGGAGATGAAGAGATAGTCACCCTGGTTAATATTAATGTTAGTTTTGAAACAAATCAAAATGATATAAATTTGCAATC
Source organism: Viscum album (assembly GCA_963277665.1). Lineage (NCBI taxonomy): Eukaryota > Viridiplantae > Streptophyta > Magnoliopsida > Santalales > Viscaceae > Viscum > Viscum album. The sequence continues at coordinate 1,649,521,411 of OY728145.1, forward strand.
AGGATATGTTCTATATCACAACAGAGGAGTTGTGAGTTGGAAGAGTTCAATGTAGCTTGTTGTAACTGATTCTATAATGGATTCTGAGTATATAAAGGCTTCTGATGCAGCCAACGAAGTTTTCTGGATATAAATTTTTTTAGGATCCTAATTTGGTACATATTAGTAAATACAATATGACATTGTATTTTGACAATACTTCAGTAGTGGATCTTGAAAAAGAGACAAGGTCACACCAACAGAAAAAGAATATACTTCGTAAGTATCACCACTTGGGTGATTTTTATCAAAGGGATGATGTTACGATAATAGATTACCCATGGAAGATAATTTGGTAGACCCATTTACTAGATGAATATCTCAACATATGCATGTGTATCATGTGAGAGCTAGTGTACTGAAGGTTGTTAGTATTTGGCTCTAGTGGAAGTGGGAGTCTGTTAGAGTTGGTTCCCAAGAACAAATTATTATGAACATTATGATGACATGTATCCATTGTTTTGAATATTAATATCCTCTTTATCACATTATTATTTTTCTTCTATGTCACATAGTATTTTATAATGTCACAATATTTGTTGTCTAATTAAAAGGTCCTAGTAGTTCCCCACTATGATGAAAATCCAAAAGCGCTACAACACTATTCTTAAATATATGTTCAATAGTCAGATTATATAGTTTTGGGGACTAAAATGATATATAATTTCATAGGTGGAGATTCATAGGACTTTGAGTCACCTTCTCATGGTGTACACCCATTTTAATATCCAGTGTAGGATATTATGAGAATGAGACCCACCAGTAGGAAATTGCAATTTAAATGTGTCCTTGGCTGTTCAAATCTACATAATTTATTATTGATACTTATATTTTAATATTGTTATTAATTAATATTATAATTCCTATAATTTAATGTATTTATGATAACCATGAAGACATATGTTCACGAAGAGGTAGGATATGATGGGTGTGTCATGGGTAATATTTCATTAAGGTATAATGTGAAAAAGGATTTGTTCTGTTTTTTTAATAGTAGATAATATTTCAGGGAACTTTTTTGGAAGTGATATAGCATAAATAAATCCATGGTCATGGTGTTTTATAGGTAAGTTAAATATAAAAAAAGTCAAAAAAATAAATATTAAGAACATAGTTTGATGGAACCAATGTGAAACCTTATTTATAAGAGATATCGTGATAATGGGAATATATTACATAGTAAGCATCCATATGAGGTATTATGTCCTTGAGGCATTAAATAATTTCCTTATGGGTTCCATGGTGTGTTTTTAGATGTTAACCATATACTTTAGGCTACTTTGCTTAAGTATACTAAGAAATAAGCCAAGAGGGTCACACAAAAAGTGGATCCAAAATATCAGTAAAATAATATATTATCACATATTATTTAACAAGTTTAATAAATATTATTCCCACACGTAGTTTAATAATTATTCATTTTTTCTTGATCGAATATATTAAATCATATGTTATTTGATATAATATAATGTGATTGTAATATTTAATAAATATATATTTTCTATTTAGTGAATATTATATTTGATTATTTATTAGAGACTAATGCAGTGATATTAATTTATTAGATAAAAAGTCACTATTCAAGGTCCAGTAAATATTGTGGAGGAATGGAGGTCTGAGGTTTTAGGTTCAGTGAGAAATAATATACAATGAATATTATTTTATTAAAAAATATATAATTTTATTTACAAGTTAATCAGGTGTTGAACAAATAATATATTTATTATTATTGAAATGGGATTCCTCAAGCGATTAAATAAATATTAAAGGTAACTTTTGAAAATTTATATTACTAAACCCAAGTAGAATTTAAGCCCAAATATATTATTTTTCTATATATCCAATTCATTTTTGGTGGGCACAGCGATAGCGGTAGAGAATCCTTTCTAGCCTGAGGGAGATCCCTCTATAAGAACGCTCCAAAGAATGGAGAGTGAGCTTCATCCAACTCCCACTCATGAATCTAGAGAGATCATAAAGAATTCTTTGGAAGTGATTATCGAGGTGATAAAAGGACAATGATTCAATGCGATTAGATCTATCATCTCTATACCTGGATATTCATATAATCTTGTTCGAAGATTTACGGAACATGTGTGGATCACTACTATAGGGAATCTACTCTTGATTCCTACAATGCAAGGATTGTACAATGTAGATCTATTTTCAAATAATTTAATGTAGAAATAATTTACACAAGGTAATAATTTAATTGATTAAATTAATTATAAATAATTTGTGATGATCCTACACTTGGTTCTAGTTTTTTTAATTGGTTCATTTCCACTGATCAGGGTGTTTAACATCACGTAAATCATTGATCATCGATCATGATAAAAATAAATGTTATTCATGGACCATCACACATTTCTAATTCACCCTAAACTAACATATGTCTTCTATAAAAATGGATCCATATGATTCAGAGTTTTTTATAGTCCTAAATATCCACATAATAAATAAAATTACAAGTGAAACTAGAGATTTAAACAAGCCTGTTTCTAATGGAAGGATCAATTTAAACCTAGTGTGATCTATTTAATGGTGTTCATTTATAATTTTTTTCTATAAAAGAATAAAAAGTATTAAAAATATTATATGGTGTGTGTTTATTATGGAATTTAGTTCAAAAAGTAAATATGTATTTTTAAATGTATATTGAAGAATTTATTGTGAAAAGATATACTCCCTAGAAAATTTTCTTGAGATAACTATAAATCCCCAGCCTTAAACCTTACTTAATCATGAGTTATTACAATATTACACATTGAGGATATTTTAGGGTTTAGAGTTTTAGAGAATTAGATCACAAAACTTGCATTACATTCCACATATAAACAAAGTGGTTACATAAAGATAGTATTCTTCATTCCCATCAATAGAAACACATTTAAAATAAAACATGGATTATTTCTTGACAGTTCCTTGACACTATCATCATATCTTGTACCTTTCACTTGACCTGTGAAAAACATTTCAAAAAAACTTGGGATGAGCATAAAAAGCTCAGTAAGGGATATAAAAATATGGAAAGGAAACATGGGTACATATATACATAAGGATGAGATCATACATTTCCCATAAAACATAAGCACTCTAACATACCACATCAAATCATGAATAAATCATAGAAATCATAAGACATAAAGGTAACTTGAGGCATTCATAACATTCTTACGTAGGGAGTAACCCTCTTGGTTACGTTTGGAATACCCATCATAGTATATTCTCTAAATCTCTTCGGAGAAACATTAACATTTCACTCGTTCGCATTACCCAATGCATTAGAGAGCTATATCGGGCTCACCCGCCCTTAGTTTATCACAGAAACACCCATCATCATAATAATGCCCAAGAACCTCAACATAATCGTATCACATAAAACATGCATAAAGGAAACATAACATTTCCACCTTTCAATCACAATATATCAATAAAACAAATTGATATAAAGACATTATGAAAACCATTTTCAATACCAAAATAAAAGAAAAGTAAAACATGGTATTTATTTTTCTTTTAAAAAAAGGTATGGCTTGTAGATGAAGCTGAAACTCAAATAACGGTCACGGCGGCGGAGAAGTCGTTATCGCCGCATACATACGAAAAAAACATTCCCTTTTTTCGTTTAGTAAAACGCTTCATAGAAAAGAGATTCCTTTTGGATAAACGTAAAAGTCAAAGGGGTTTATACACCGTATAAAAGAAGGTTGTGTATAAAACAAAATATGCCTCAATGAAAGGAGATTGAGACGAAGTCCCATACCTCGGGTCCGACTTGACTCGATCGTTCTTTAATGTCCTGAATAATAAACTTCAGTTAATTTCTACTTTCTTAAGAACCTTTTTCAAGTTCTTTATTCCTTTTATATCACTTATTACCACGTCATGAACACTATGTAATTATTTAAGTTAATAATGGTCATTTTAACGATCATTGGTACTTGAGTCAAAAATAAACCCTTTATAATTACAAGTTGTTCATGTATCCATTATATCTAGAATTATAATCATGATGTATATATCATATATATCCAGTATATACATGCATTTATAATATTACATAATCATTTAGAGGTAAGAAATGAAATGCACCGTTCATGGAGATGGTAAGCCGTACGTACGCATGAACGGTACTTTCATTTCTATTTCGTATTTTATAGAATGGAATCATAATGATGTAAAGGTATATTATAATTCCAGTATAATATCATATATAATATAATAGTTCCATCATTTATACGTCCCACATATGGTATTTAACGAATAAAATCACTTTGAGGGGGCGGTAGTCTGCACTTCCTTAAATGAAGATATCGCGTTCACCCATAATGGAAACCATAAAGGAATGCCCAAAAAAAGAAAATACAGAAGCTTAAGGAAAACATAAACATATCACATATCATATATAAATATATTGATATCTTAATGGCCACCTTTGAAGGTGTTAAAAGAATTTTGAACAATCATCGTTTCGGGAGGCATAAATTCACCATCCACAGAAACAGTATGTTCGTTAACCATTAGATGTAGGTGTGTGTAAGTGTAGCTCCATTCCTTATTATAAAAACATCCTAGTATGTTGAGGATACTGGAGTTGTTACAAATGAAAATAATAAAAAGAGTTTAGGGGGTTGGAGAAGCAAAATAAAACAAAAGGACTCAAAAGAATGCATTACCTTAAAATCGGGTAACTCCCTTTGGTTTGAGCTCAAAGGCTTCCTTGGGAAGACTTATGCCCAAAGTGAGGATTCAAGGAGTAAGAGAGGGAAGTGTAGAGACACAATGGGCAGGGGTTGGCCGATCCAATGGCTTTGGGAGTGTGGGAAAAGAGGTAGAGGTGGGGGCCTTTTATAAGAGGAGAGGCGGGGCACTCTTGGAAAGTAAAGAAATATTACTTTATTTGAAAATGAGTTTCGGATTTAAATGGTCCCAAATTGATATAATTCGAGGATAAGGTGATAATGGTTATACATATACCCATACAATAGGTTTTGGACATGTGTAGGTTTTAGATATTACATTATCTTTCCATTTTATTTAATTCGTTAAATAATGAGGTCATTGCTGCATCATCATGATGTCATAAATAATTTAATTTATATAATGTCTAAAAACTATAAAAAAATACTATAATGTATGAAATAGTTTTATCATTCTAATGAATATTTATAGGCAAAAATATGACTTGTATAACCCCATGTAAAAATTGTTTTAGTAAAACACCTCATGTGTGTGTCATTTTTACTTTAACATTTGATAAAATGTTATTTATGTCATTTCCCAACCAAAGTGGCTCCATGGGGTCCCCAAGTTGACCCATGGCTTGTCTTGGTCGGCCATGACACAACCAATGAGGGTAGGACATGTGTCAAGCTCATCTTATTTTATTAAAGCATTATTTTTACCTTAAACTACACTAATTACCACTAATCGTGATTAAAAACTTAATAAGTTACTATTCACCAAAAAATTAATTTAATCACATTGAACCACATTTTACTTCTTAATGACAACCATGTATGTCAGATTTTTGATATTCAAAACACAATGATGTCAAAATTTCATTTAAACGGAAAATCAGTTTTTATAAGTACCACTTAGTGGTTTCAATATTCATCTAAAATTGAAGTTTTTCAGAAAATTACCCAAAATTCACCCTAAGCTGTATTTGATATTCTGAATTCAAAAATTAAGTCTATTTTAAAAAATTCAAAACATATAAGTCACATTAATTAATTTAATAATTAATTCCCGCTGTCAGAGCAAATAGCATGTTTTTATAAAACAATAAGTATCAAAAGATTGACACCAGTTTAAGTTTAATTTCAAAGTGAAATTGATTCCAATGACCACCATTGGATTAAATGGTAAAAATATATTCATATTAAACATTAATACCAATTCAAAATATAATCTAATCATATAAATAAATTTGATTAAGAAGCAGTTTTGATGTAAAATGCAGTATTTTTCGCTATTTATTAAAAAATGAACATTGTCAGAAAAATACCAAAAATTAACACAAAGTAAATTTTGATGTCCCAAACATAAAGAATAAGTTTATTTTGACAAACATAGCTTATAAAATTGTCAAAAGATATATTTAAAAATGGTTTGTCATCAAAAGGAAGTAAAACAATCTTTTAAAAATATTAGTGTATTCAATGTTTAAGATTGGATTTATTTTCATTGTAAGCCTCTAAAACACTATCTAGTTCATTAATAGACATAGATAAAAATATATATTATTCATTACTTACTTGGGATGTTACATCCTTCCCCCCTTTAGAAAATTGCGTCCCTGCAATTTATTTACTTATCAAATAAATGGGGGTACTTATCCCTCATCGCATTTTCAGATTCCCATGTTGCCTCTTCCATCATGTGGTTTTTCCACAAAACCTTTTCCTGATTAATCACCTTATTCCGTAACACTTTCTCCCTGTGGTCAAGAATCTGGACCGGTTGTTCCTCATAAGATAGGTTCTCTTCCAACTAAACTACCTCTGGACTCAAAACATGAGATGGATCTGGCATATACTTTCTCAACATCGAAACGTGAAAAACATTGTGTACCTGAGATAAACTCAGAGGTAAAGTCACTCGGTATGCAACTGATCCAACTCTCTCCAGAATTTCATATGGTCCAATGAACCTTGGACTCAACTTTCCTTTCTTACCAAATCGCATCACACTTTTCCATGGTGATACTTTGAGAAAAACATGATCACCTACCTCAAAAGAGAGATCCATCCTCCTATTATCCGAATAACTCTTCTGCCTGCTCTGAGCTGTTCTCATGTGTTTCTGTATCAGCTGAACTTTTTCAGCCAACTCTTCCACCAATTCTGGTCCCATCAACTTCCTTTCACCCACTTCATCCCAGAAAGCTGGAGTTTGACACCGCTTCCCATATAATGCCTGAAATGGTGCCATCTGTATACTAGATTGAAAACTGTTATTATATGAAAATTCAACAAAAGAAAGATGTTGGTCCCAACTTCCCTGATAATCCATCGAACAAGCTCGTAGAATATCCTCCAAGGTCTGAATTGTTCGTTCTGACTGCCCATCTGATTGAGGATGAAATGATGTACTAAAATTTAATTCAGTACCCAACGAATTCTGAAGGCCTTTCCAAAAGTTAGATGTGAACCTGGGATAACGATCAGATACAATGGAGAGGGGAAATCCATGTAACCTGACTATCTCTTTAAGATACAAACGGGAAAGTTGATCTAGGGAAAAATTATCTCGTATAGCAAGGAAATGAGCATATTTAGTCAAGCGATCAACAATAACCCAAATTGCATTATTACCTCGAGATGTCTTCGGTAATCCCACAACAAAGTCCATGGATATATTCTCCCATTTCTACTATGGCACTGGTAAAGGCTGAAGCATCCCTTTCGGTAACTGCCACTCTGCTTTAACCTGCTGACAAGTCAAACACTTCACAGTAAAATCAACAATATCTCTTTTCATTCCATCCCACCAATAATACTCTTGTAGATCTCTGTACATCTTAGTACTTCCAGGATGAACTGAAAATGGAGAACTATGAGCTTCACATAACAACTCTCTTTTCAACTGTGAATCACAAGGCACAAAAAATCTCTTCCCAAATCTCAAAACGCAATCATTATCAATGTTGAATTCAAGCAACTTACCTTTCTGAACCAGCTCTACCTTTTTCTACAACTCACTGTCTTCCTTCTGTGCTTGCTTGATTCTATCTGATAGAGATGATCTCACTGATACCTGAAACAAAATAGAAGAACTTCCTGCACCCACAACTTCTATTCCAAAGTTCATCAAATCCTTAACCAAAGGATCACGTTCCAAACACAACATTGCTAATGAGGCATTACTTTTTTGACTCAAAGCAACTGCCACTTTATTTGCTTTTCCCGGATGGTAATGAATTGTAAAATCATAATCCTTGATTAATTCTAGCCATCTCCTTTGTCTCATGTTAAATTATTTCTGAGTGATTATATACTTTAAACTTTTGTGATCGGTATATATTTCACACTTTACTCCATACAAATGATGTCTCCAAATTTTTAAAGCGAAAACAACAGCAGCTAATTCCAAATCATGTGTAGGGTAATTTACCTCATGAGTTTTCAACTGTCGTGAAGCATAAGCAATTACCTGATCATTCCCCATTAGGATGCAACCAAGTCCTTTCAATGATGCATCACTGTATATAACAAACTCACCATTCCTGGAAGGTAGTACCATAACTGGAGCATTGAACAATCTTCTTTTCAATTCCTGAAAACAATTATCACATTCTTTTGTCAAGATAAACTTAACACCCTTCCGAGTTAGATTAGTCATTGGACTAGATAACCATGAAAATTTTCTAACCAACCTTCGGTAATAGCCTTCCAAACCAAGGAAGATACAAATCTCAGTTACATTTGTGGGTCTTGGCCAGTCTTCCACAACTTTTGTTTTTGAAGGATCAACAGTTATCCCATCTTTAGAAACAATGTGACCAAGGAAAGAAATTTGTTGCAACCAAAACTCACACTTGCTTAATTTCCCATAAAATTTCTTTTCATTTAAGGTTTGCATGATAACCCTTAAATGTTTTTCATGCTCCCCTTTACTTTTAGAAAACACCAAAATATCATCAATGAAAACCACCACAAACATATCCAAGAACTCATGGAAAATTCTATTCATTAAGTCCATAAATATAGCAGGTGCATTGGTTATCCCAAAAGTCATTACTACAAATTCATAATGGCCAAATATTGTAAGAAACGCGGTCTTCGGATAAAATTTGGAGCATACCTTTCTAATTGAGTGAACCTTTCTTCAAAGGTAGCCACTGAGTCTTCCTCTTGCCTCAATTCCAAGAATTGCTTTTCCATCCTAAGTCGAACAGCCTTAGGAAAATACTTCTCAAGAAACATACCTTTGAATTCATCCCAGTCGAGAGCATCAATCTCATCAGTGTCCCTGATATTTTTAACCATCGACCACCACAAATCTGCTTCACCCTCCAAACAGTAAATAGCAAGACTAACCTTTTGATTGTCTGAACACCCCATGACATCAAAAATCTCCACCAGTGATTTAATCCACCCTTCAGCTTACACAGGGTCAGATAATCCTCTAAATGATGGGGGATGTTGCCTCATGAAATGTTCCACCACTGACATGTTCCTCTACGGTTGATCTGGCTGATCTCGTGCATGGATACCACCACCATTTATCGCTTGAGTAAATTGCGCCATTACTGCAACAAACTGTTCAGTTCCAATTCCGCCCATCTCAGGATGCTGATTCAGAAGGTTATTTCCTTCTGTATGCCTTCCTAGCACTGCTTCCCTATTTCCTCTGTGGAAAACCATTCTGAACAAACATGTCTTAGATGAAGCAACATGGTAATCTTCAAATACTATATCACTTCAATTTGACCATAAAAAATATTTTTCGATAATAATTTAATATAATTCTAACTCCTAAAGTTATCTAAACCGACCTCGGATACCAACTATAAAGCCCCAGCCTTAAACCTTACTTAATCTTTAGTTATTACAAGATTACACATTGAGGATCTATTCGGGTTTAGAGTTTTAGAGAATTAGATCATAAAACTTGCATTACATTCCACATATAAACAAAGTGGTTAAATAAAGATAGTATTATTCATTCCCATCAATGGAAACACATTTAAAATAAAACATGGATTATTTCTTGACACTTCCTTGACACTATCATCATATCATGTACCTTTCCCTTGACCTGTGAAAAACATTTAAAAAACATGGGATGAGCATAAGAAGCTCAGTAAGGGATATAAACATATGGAAAGGAGACATGGGTACATATATACATAAGTATGAGATCCTACTTTTCCCATAAAACATAAGCACCTTAACATACCTCATCAAATCATGAATAAATCATAGAAATCATAAGACATAAAGGTAACTTGACGCATTCATAACATTCTTACGTAGGGAGTAACCCTCTTGGTTACGTTTGGAATACCCATCACAGTATATTCCCTAAATCTCTTCGGAAAAACATTAACGTTTCACTCCTTCGCGTTACCCAATGCATTGGAGAGCTATATCGGGCTCACCTGCCCTTAGTTTATCACGGAACCACCCATCTTCATAATAATGCCCAAGAACCTCAACATAATCGTATCACATAAAACATGCATAAAGGAAACATAACATTTACACCTTTCAATCACAAGATATCAATACAACACATTGATATAAAGACATTATGAAACCCATTTTCAATACCAAAATAAAAGAAAAGTAAAACATGGTATTTATTTTTCTTTTAAAAAATTTATGCTTTGTAGAGGATGCTGAAACTCAAATAACGGTCACGGCGGCGGAGAAGTCGTTATCGCCACATACGTACGACAAAATAATTCCCTTTTGTAGTTTAGTAAAACGCTTCATATAAAAAATATTCCTTTTGGATAAACGTAAAATTCAAAGGGTTTTATACACCGTATAAAAGAAGGTTGTGTATAAAACAAAATATGCCTCAATGAAAGGAGATTGAGACGAAGTCCCGTACCTCGGGTCCTACTTGACTCGATCTTTCTTTAATGACATGAATAATAAACATTAGTTAATTTCTACTTGCTTAAGAACATTTTTCAAGTTCATTTTTCCTTTTATATCACTTATTACCATGTCATGAACACTATGTAATTATTTAAGTTAATAATGGTCATTTTAACGATCATTGGTACTTCAGTCAAAAATAAACCCTTTATAATTACAAGTTGTTCATGTATCCATTATATCCAGAATTATAATCATGATTTATATATCATATATATCCAGTATATACATTCATTTATAATATTACATAATCATTTAGAGGTAATAAATGAAATGCACCGTTCATGGAGACGGTAAGCCGTACGTACGCATGAACGCTACTTTCATTTCTATTTCGTATTTTATAAAATGGAATCATAATGATATAAAGGTATATTATAATTACAGTATAATATCATATATAATATCATAGTTCCATCCTTTATACATCTCACATATGGTATTTAACGAATCAAATCACTTTGAGGGGGCGGTAGTCCGCACTTCCTTAAAAGAAGATGTCGCGGTCACCCATAATGGAAACCATAAAGTTATACCCAAAAAAAGAAAATACATAAGCTTAAGGAAAACATAAACATATCACATATCATATATAAAAATAGTGACATCTTAATGTCCACCTTTGAAGGTGTTAAAAGTATGTTGAACAATCATCGTTTCGGGAGGCATAAATTCACCATCCACGGAAACAGTATGTTCATTAACCATTATATGTAGGTGTGTGTAAGTGTAGCTCAAATCCTTTTTATAACAACATACTAGTATATTGAGGATACTGTAGTTGTTACAAATGAAAAGAATAAAAAGAGTTTAGGGGTCTGGAGAAGCAAAATAAAACAAAAGGACTCAAAAGAAGACATTACCTTAAAATCGGGTAACTCCCTTTGGTTTGAGCTCAAAGGATTCCTTGGGAAGACTTATGCCCAAAGTGAGGCTTCAAGGAGTAAGAGAGGGAAGTGTAGAGACAAAATGGGCAGGGTTTGGACGAGCCAAAGGCTTTGGGAGTGTGGGAAAATAGGTAGAGGTGGGGGCCTTTTATAAGAGGAGAGGAGGGGCACTCTTGGAAAGCAAAGAAATATTACTTTATTTAGAAATGAGTTTCGGATTTAAATGGTCCCAAATTGATATAATTAGAGTATAAGGTGATAAGGGTTCGAAATATACCCATACAATAGGTTTTGGACATGTGTAGGTTTTATATATTACATTATCCTTCCATTTTATTTAAATCGTTAAATAATGAGGTCATCACTGCATCATCATTATGTCATAAATAATTTAATTTATATAATGTATAAAAATTATAAAAAAAATATATAATGTAGGAAATATTTTTAGCTATCTAATGAATAATTATAGTCAAAATTATTACCTGTATAACCCCATGTAAATTTTTTTTAGTAAAACACCTCATGTGTGTCTCATTTTTACTTTAACATTTAATAAATTGTTATTTATGTCATTTCCCAACCAAAGTGGCTCCATGGGGTCCCCAAGTTGAACCATGGCTTGTCGTGGTCGGCCATGACACAACCAATAAGGGTAGGACATGTGTAAATCTCATCTTAGTTTATTAAAGCAATATTTTTACCTTAAACTACACTAATTATCACTTATCGCGATTAAAAACGTAATAAGTTATTATTCAACAAAAAATTATTTTAATCTCATTGAACCATATTTTACTTCTTAATGACTACCATGTATGTCGGATTTTTTAAATTCAAAACACAATGATGGAAAAATTTCATTTAAACAGAAAATCAGTTTTTATAAGTACCACTTAGTGGTTTCACTATTCATCAAAAATTGAAGTTTTTCAGAAAATTACCAAAAATTCAACCTAAGCTATATTTGATATTCCGAATTCAAAAATGAAGTCTATTTTACAAATTTCAAAACATATAAGTCACATTAATTAATTTAATAATTAATTCCCGCTGTCAGAGCAAATAGAGTGTTTTTATAAAACAATAAGTATCGAAAGATTAACACCAGTTTAAGTCAAATTTCAAAGTGAAATTGATTCCAATGACCACCATTGGATTAAATGGTAAAAATATATTCAGATTACACATTAAGACCAATTCAAAAGATAATATAATCATATAAATAAATTAGATTAAGAAGCAGTTTTAAGGTAAAATGCAGTATTTTTCACTATTAATTAAAAAATGAACATTGTCAGAAAAATACCAAAAATTCACAAAATGTAAATTTTGATGTCCCAAACATAAATTATAAGTTTATTTTGACAAACATAGCTTATAAAATTGTCAAAAGATAGATTTAAAAATGGTTTGCCATCAAAAGGCAGTAAAACAATCTTTTAAAAATATTAGTGTATTCCATGCTTAAGATTGGATTTATTTTCATTTTAAGCCTCTAAACACTATCTAGTTCATTAATATACATAGATAAAAATATATATTATTCATTACTTACTTGGGATGTTACAATAACCCTTATTGTCCTTTTTCATGTCTATCACCTAATAATTGATCACTGTATACCATTTTTGTAGTCATATAACTTTATCATTATGTTGAATTTATATTGTTATAAATCATGAGAAATAACACTACACATCCACATATTCTATGATTTGGAGGATATGGGGATTCTTAATCGAGAGCACCTCATAACCTACCTTCCTATTATGAAATCACTCCCATTGATTTATCAACCACCATGGATATGTCATATTTGTTGAAGATAATTTGTTTTGTGGAAACCATTTATAAACAAATAAGGTCACCCTAAAATAGTTGTAGTGTGAAAACTATTAGCACACTCTACCATTAAACATCCATTATAGAACATTGAGTAATAAAGAAACAATTATAATCTGAATGAGTTGTGTCTCAAGTTCATCTCTGACTTCATTGATGAGGGGATCCCTCAAGTTAATTCTTCACCATTGGGAACATATAAGACCACAATCAAACAATGTAATGAGTGGGGTATGAGGTAATATTCACCAAAAACAAATTACATATGCAAATAAATTAACTACTACAAGTTATAGTATGTACAAAAACAAAAATCATGAATCACATTAAAGAAGGCCTTGAAATGGAACTCTACTACATTGCATTATATAGATTCCATGTAACTTTATTAACTTCATTATTAAGCATTGGTAACATGGTAAATTATTTCCCCATGATTTATTTTATTCTATTCTCTTGCAAGTTATTCATGTTGCCTACCTATTAAACCTTTCTTTGAATTGTTTAATCGATGTGATTCTGGAATCAAATATTTTATCCGCAGGAATCCATGGGTTACACATGTTTTATCTAATTATAAATGCACATGGGTGGGACAGGTATTTTTTTCCCTTATAAATTTCATATGTAATCTCCTTGATGTAGAAAATTAAGTGGATTTCTCTAAGAAGCATAATTTAATGATGGATGATGGGGATTTTCTTTCATGAGAACATAAAATATGGAATTATCCTAAAAATGCATTTACGGGAATGCATAATATCACTATAGAATGTGAGGTGTGTGAAAAGTATGAATTACAATATCACCATGAACAAAGAGTATGTCATAGGGTGATACAATCTGGAAAATTCATCATCTAGTCATTGAAACTAGCTGAAAAATAAATCATTACAACTCTATTTACATTACGATGAGAAAAAAGTGTACAAATGATCAATAGGTTTTTTTAGGGTGGAAATTTAATATAATGAATTGATATGAGGTAAAATTATTCAGATATCATAGTATTTTGGTACACCATATCATGGATCTTTGGGCCAAAAAAACCTTAGAGTATACAACAATACAGTATTATCTTGATGGTATTTCCTCTAGAATCTTTATTACTAGGACCTTCCTGAGTCATTCTAATTGTGTTCAATGAGGGGTTGTTGTAGTCCTAATTTAATGTTGTTGTTCTTTTATCAATAGCATGGGAGAGATAAAAGATGCCACCTACATGGGGTTTATTCTTCTACAAGTTCAAGTTAATATGACATGAACTTTAGAGTCTTATATTTAAGCTAATGTATCATAAATGAATTCTCATTCGTTCATATACATATTGTAGGATCCCCACCTAATCTTTCATGGTTATTGGGTCTTGCAACATTATTTTTTCCATCGTTTAATAAGGTATTTTCATCAGTTTTTTCATATAACTACTAAATTCATGAGTAATAAAACCCCAAAAGAATCAAAGAGATGATTTTTGACATATAATTTATAATTATTGTATATAAATAAAAATAACCTTCAATTGAAATTGATTATTTATTTTAAAATTAGTTGATCACTCTTTTTATACCATCATTGTGATAAAGAATTAAAGGGCAGAATTCCTACTGTAGTATCAATATGTACCCCATGAATCTTATATTATTGTCACCAGTTCATTAGTTTTTTTCATGGATGAACCTATCGACTTGAATAATTCATCTCTAATCCCAATTTGAATTACTTCTGGTATTGAAGGATTTCATATAGTTCCCTCACTCTTGAAAATGTGGAGGATTGGTTATCTACATTCATGTGAGTAGTCTTGAGAATTTCTCTTTTGGCTTGATAAAATTCCTTAAAGTGAAATATTTTTCATAAACACTCCTTGTATAAATGATGTATAATGGGTTTTACACAGGGTTACATATTATTTATTTCACAATGTCTCTTCAATAGTATCCTTATCAAGAAGACCCAATATAAAATTATAATACTAATATTATTTCCTTGACACATGAAAAAACTCATGGATTTTTAAATATCATTTCTCAGTGACCTTTAACACTTATTTTCAATCCACCTTATAATTTACAAATCCTTTATTAATAAAAATTAATTTCAACAAATAAATATTATAATATTATTCATTTAATAAATATATATGTGACCAAATGAATATGAATAAATATTATTTCATGGAACATGACAACAAAATATATTCTCATATTAAATTCAAAAATAATTTAACTGAGGTTGTAAAAAACATAATGTGTCACCCTTTGGGCCACTTCTTCATTGGAATTAGGATAAAAATAATAATTTCCAATATTAACATCTATAAAAACATTAAATCAAAAATAGATAAATGTGTTGATAAACAAACACCTATAGACACCCACTGTGTAATAAAATCCATTTTTTCAATATCTCATAATGTAGTTTGCATACTACTATCAGCAACATGCATGCTTTATATATAAATCTTTGAATTCGTGAAATGAACTCCTCAATTGAATTTTATAGCCATTGATTTAATCAAATAGTTCAATTCTAATCGAACGGTGTAACAAATGTACTTCTATTTACTTGAAAGTGATAAATAATTTCATGGCATATTCATTAATTTCATATTACCAATGAATCACTCAACAAATCCTACCTCACTGAGATATTTGTTGTAATGGTTGTTTCCAATAAACAAAGTACAAGATTCTGTCTACCCTAATGTAATAATATCAGATCTATGTTCTAATATACTCATCTACATATAGGAATATCTAGTGACACCTATAACATATGGAGTTCCTTCTAGTGGTTCTATTATCATTACCTTCTTTCATTACTATGTGAAAACTATAATAGAAGAAGTAGTAATGTCTTATGACCCCCTTACACCAAATAGCCTACACCATCTATGTACAATCAGAGATATTTCAACCAAATATAGAATATATATATATATATATCAATATTTTCAAATAACTTAAATGTCCTTATCATAGAGAGTAACTGCTATTACTTTTCAAGGTGATAAATAATCTAAGACATTATAATTTTAATTTCATTCATAGGAACACCCATCATGTGATATGATATATACTAACATTCACTTCATTGAATATAAAGGTAATAAAAATAAATATTAGATGGTTATATGGAATAAACACCAACAAAATCCCACTTGGAAAAGATCCAAATGCTAATGACTCTTAGTATGCTAGCTCTCACATGATATTCATGCTAATGTTGAGATAAGGATTAGGTCGAATGGTGTGCCACATTAACCTTAGAATAAAAAATTATTACTATTACCCCACTCCAATGTAAATAAATCATTGAGAGTTCATACTACATAATTTTATTTTCTATCTGTTAATGTGATCATTGATCATTGGAGAGGGCCACTACTGTAAATTATAACCATATAACGTAATGGAATCTTTTCACCCAGGAAAAACATCAATCTCCTGGATGAAATTTTATATCCATGATACTTATTTAAATTTATCATAGGTTATAATATAATAACTTTCAGGAATAAAATCAAGTTCCACATGCTTCATTGTGTTCTTATAGCTAACAAATCCTTCATTAAGACTATATAAATATCCTAGTTATGTTTCATATCATTTTAATCTATCTGGAAAATGTCATCTATATATCCCCTAATTAGTAACTTCTCATATCCTCTATAAATTAGAAACATATCCCAAGTAATACTCATATTATTTACGATATTATTCATAATATTTTAATTCTAGTGTCATGGATATACTTAATATCTTCATACCATGGTCAAGGAATATGATATATCATTTTTTCTGAATTGTATGGAATACATGAAATATCCAATAACTGATGCATATGGAATATTTGGTCACATTATCTCCCCATTAATGAGTCTATGGATAAATTTTATTAAAGATATGTCTAACATGGGGCTTTTTTAATAATACATTCTTGGGTTGTTCTACACAGAATCACTTCAGTACCATGTCAACCTATATGTTGTGACATAGTAAAACCAACCACTTATATATATCAAGAATTATATTAATACCTATAATGTTGTATTTATTAAAAATTTCATTCACGGAGAAGAACTTGTTCAACAATGTCTTAAATTAATCAAAGAATTGTATCTCATTTCCCATTAGATATCATTTATCAATATATACTACTATTGAAACAATTTTAATCCCACTAAACATATTATTTATATAGGGATCACATTCATTATTTCTGAGGAACAAATTTATTTATCATCTAATTAAAGTTAATATTCCATGATCGATACTTTTATTTCAATCCACAAATCTAACATTATATCTTTTATACCAAACTACCCTCCATCATATTCAATGAAACCTTTCATTGTTTTAGATATACATCTTTTATAATGTTACCATTAAGGGAATCTATTTTGATATAAATTTTTTCTGAATATCATAATCATGGAATAATGTTTATATAAGAAAATGGTTCATCATTTTAAAATAAAGATAAGTCTCCATCAACAGTGACTATTAAACCACATTTCTCTAGTTTTATATCCTCTCTACTGCTCCAACAAAGTACTCGTGTTTTTGAAACAACATATTCCACCATAAATTTGTGATTTTATTCTTTTACCAGCTCTTTTAAATATTGATCATCAACTTCATCAATGTAAATCATACTCCAACTATATATTTTGATGTTGTGATCCCTCATAAGGAACATGGATTATCAAGACACTATTAACTTTGCATATAATAGTTTTTATAGATAATAGCCCTGAATTTTTATGATATCCTACAAATATAATCTGTGTGCCTCATGGTGCATGTTTTTTTCTACACGTATACTTAAAAACAGTTTAGATCTCCACACATGTAGGTTACACAAATATGGATTTCATCTAACATCATAACTCATATGGGATATTGTTTTCAACATTAGTTGGCACTTTGTTTAGTATGTGTTCTTCAGTCAAAAATTACTACCCCCAAAAAAATAATCGAACTATCAATATGAATCATCTTTAATCTATGCCTATCCAAAAAGGTGTGGTTACCCCTTTCACTAACACTATTCCACTATAGTTTATAAGGAGGAGTTAATTGAGATAGAATCATAAGCTTCTATATAAAATCAATGAACTGTTAAAAAATATATTATATAAATTGATCTAATTATAGTTTTTTTATCTTCTTACCATGCTGATTCACTATTTTATTCATGAACTCCTTAAATTTATCAAACAATTCATACTTATATATTACTAAATATATAGATCCATGTCTATTCATTCCATCGATTAAAGTTATTATGTAAGAGTTTCCACCTCTAGTTTCAACTATAAATAGTCAACATACATTTTTATGAACAATTTCAAGATGATTTGTTGTCCTTTCACCATGTCCATAAAATAATTTTTTATTGATTTTACCATGAAAATATTAATGATGAAAAAGAATTGGATTCAACTTAAAAGAATCTAAATACCTATCTTGATATAGCTTTGACAATCATTTATCATTTACACGAACATGTAAATAATTACATAGACATGTTAGAAATGAGTATTATGAACATGAATCATTATCAATTACCAATACATGGATTTATGTTCTTTAATATAAACACCATTATTAAGATATAAATTACTATGAAAATTTTTATTTTAATTAAATAATCCTTTTTTATCCCCAAAATGAATTTTAATCTATCGATGTTTAAAAATAAAAAGGATATAATTTTTTTAGAAACCCTTCCCATGTAAAAACTGTCCACTAAAGCTAAAATCCATCCTATTAGGAAAGTATGGTTTAAATATCATATAGTAAGTGCATAAAATCTTACTTCTCTTGTATTTTGAAGTTACACATTAACATATATTACCTTATTGAGACTATATGGTTCTTATATTTGTATAAAAATATGAGAACCAAAAAATTTATCTAATACCCAAATTGTAGAATTAGATTGATCGTAATACATAAAAAAATGCACCTGATGATTCCTCATGATTATTAACTATGGTAAATTTCTTCTTCCTGTGGCCCATCTTTCCACAAGAAAAAACATTTTTCACATTGTTCATTTTCCAACCATTGTATCTTCTTCCTCTTGGTTATGAATTGTGTATAATCACTATAAGTAGAAGTGGTATTACGGCCCTTTTACATTCCCTTATTCTTATACACCATAAAGAATACATGTTTTTCAAGCCTCATATAAATTTCCACATGGAGAATCAGAATAAGGATTTTTTGGAGAGACTTCTCAATGTTGTTAACTTTGAAATTAAAAAAAAACTAAAGATGATATAGAGTGAAGAATATAAAATATGAATGAAAAATGCATCATGTATCTTATACTATAAAATCTTTATATGCTTGATTTTTCTAATAAACATGAATAAATGAGGCCCAACTAGTGCACCTTCTCTTTGTTTTCATTTAAAAAGTGCATTGGATATATCATACCACTTTGATTTTTCATACTCTTCATAAAGATCATGGAGTCTTGACAACACAGTTTATGCGTACATGATTTTTCTTGTTTTTGGTGGTCACTAACCATTGAACATAACATCAAGAATTTTATATCTCGAACCTCAACCATGTGTCTCAAGTATACAATGAGATTTTTGTCACCCACCTTCTTAGATGGATCATCATGAACAAAGGGATCCACCACATAGGACTACCTCTCTTGGTGTATTATGATGTAGAACTCCTTATACCACTCTTATAAGTTACGACCAATCAATAGATTTTATATTTCCAATATATATCATAAGGATAATGTTGAGGACTTGTTACATGAAATTTTATATAGAAAAATATATTTACTATTAAGTGATTAATCATGATTACCAAAGGTGTGATGTGATATATTTTATTTTATTCATCTATAAACTTTTAATTAAATCCTAATAATAATCAATATTGGATTCAAATTTTTTTTTCCATGGATAATCTAGTTGAAATGATTTATTTTTCACATATCATACCCCAAAAAAGGTTCCAACTAATTATTATAAGTAATTCAAGTAAGTGGTCCTATAAACTATATTAACTCATAGTACTATTATGTTTAGTGGAATCCCCAAAGATAAAATATGAAACTATAATTTCATCAACACATGCCTCTAAGTTACACCAACTTAATCAAGGGAGACTACTATTTATGAAAACATGGATATTTCATCCCAAAAATCATTAAAACTCCCTAAAATTTTAGTGTCCTGAAATGTATTATTCCAAGACTTCATTCTATGATTCAATCCTAAACCAATTAATGGAAGGAACATCTAAATTATTATTTTATGTCACAACCCACCTTCTTCAAGATGAGAGAACGGGTGGAAAAGTGCTTTTCCCTTCCAACCTCAAGATGAAAGAGAGATAATGACCCACAAGTCCTACCTTTAGTGGGCCCCAGACTAGATACTAGCACCAATGGTATAAAATCACACATAAATAGAAGTAATTAACCTTTTTATAGAAAAATATCAGGAGATAAGATGGTAAATCCCAGTAACACCAAAGACTAAAGGTAAAACTAAAACCAAGAATCCATTCTCACATACATGTTCATAAGTAAAATGGATACAATATAAGAAAAAAATCTAAAATAATATACCAAGGAAAGGAAACTAAATAGAAATAATAAATATCCCAATGCCTAAGCTAGTAAAATCTGTCAATTTCCTCAAATTCCTTCTAGAAACCTGAAAATAGTTTTATATTCGTAGGGTGAGCATACAAGTATACTCAGAAGGGAAACTAAAGATACTCTTGAATAAGTGAGGGAACATACTAATAACTATATGTGGAAACAGTAGAACCTCAAGCACCTACAAAGGAATACTAACCATCCCCAACACACTAAGGCACACTCTCCCAAGTAACACGAGTCAGGTAAAAAAATAATATAAGAGCATCAAGATTTGGGTACCCCACACAGCATTCCCATAGGTTAAATACTCATTCCTAACAATATAACATATTGATGTTTCCACTCTCCCCACATGTAGTCTCACTGTCAAAACATTCCCACACCCACTTGCACCTAAAACCACACACATCCATCGCAAAAAACACATACGCATAAACTAATACACCGCTCGCTCAAAGACACATGAGTGTCATCCCGAAGATACATGGGAAAGAAGACTCGGCCTGCAAAAACTGAGGCCCCTCTTCCAAAACAAACCATTTCCCAAAGAATATTAGAATATGGTATACCTCAAACCATTAGATCCTTCCCATATATGCCAGCGCGGCAAGATCTAGAAGGTGGTGCGAGAAATAAAGTTAGCAACTAGCCACACATCCTCCCACCGGGATGTTAGGAAAGTCACCCTCCCCTATGAAATTGAGGTCTTCAAGACATAGTGATCAATAAGGGTGGGATGAATATAGAAATCACAGTGAAAAAATATATATATATATATATAGGTAATCAATCATTAATCCCCAACCTACGGGTTTCAAACGAATAGAAAAAAATCCCACACCAGTATTGCATTTTATGCTACCCCTATCTTCACAGCCATATAACAACCACTTCCATACATAAACCCAACCCACTTATTTTTAAATTTCCATTTATTATTTTAGTGGATTAACATTAAATTATTATAACACCACCTGGAAAACTATTCCAACCAACGAAAATAACCAAACTATAGTCCCACTACACAACATCACAAAACTAGAGTTGCAGTCCCACTGCACACCCCCATTCAACTACTTCATATTATCAATATTCAAAATGATACCACCCATTCATTATCTCACAGACCAGCACTATAGCCCTGCTTCCAAAAACAAATCCCCAATTTGGTCCCACTACATAATGAGTCCATAACCACATCGTAGTCCCAGTTCTCGACATTTCATCGTGACCACAACACAACACAAATGGTGTTCAACTACGTACATGTACATCCACTACACAGTCAGCCAATATATGGGATTGCGACACCAACACATCCCCTTATACCACCCCACATACCAATCCCATAGAACCCAGACCCGAACCCAAATCAAATAACCATAACCATTAAACCAAGCATATTCAAATTTATCTGACAAGGGTTCTTTAATTCCCACTTTAATATAATCGGGGTGATCACAAAACCAGATTGATCCTGGGGAATCCTATTATTTAATTGATTGTACATTATTAATCATATTTGATTTTAAATATGTACATCAAAACATCATAATGAAATAGAACACCACTATTGGACATGAAAATTCCAAAACGTCTATAACTTTCAGAAGGCATGCAGGCACAATAGAAATAAAATAATCAATGATAAAAAAAATTAAATAGGATACCAACATCAAACCAAACCCTTCCCATTATTTTATTTTCCCCAGTTATCTTTTTATCATATTAAATTATATTCAATATTCGTTTTAATAAGAGTTTCCAGCCATTCCTTACAAAGAACCATTAACATAGCCACACCACATGATCCAAAATTAAATAGAAGAAAAAGTAAATCCCTACATGGATGATAAAAGATCGATGTTCCTTATTGCACCAAGAATAAGGGATGGCATGAATTGTAGGAATAACTCTAATTTTTAGTGACATGGGATCTAGAATGAGTGCATGACTCGTCTTATGAGTAAGTCTCAAGCTGCTCCAATAGAAAATGAAAGGAAGATAGAAGGGAGGATCTAGGCTTAAAAAGAGGCCAAATCCAAAAATCAAGGTGACCATTTCGATGTACATAAAAGTCATATCATGATTTGACCATGTAGAATGGAAATTTCACATGTAGTAATTATTGTAGATTTAATAATTTTACATAGAAACGTTTTAGATAGACCAGAAGATGGCTATGGGATTATAGATTAACTTTGAATAGGGTAAAACACGTTACATGGGAGAAGCTGGGAAAACATGGAAAACTGGAAATGAGTCACTGATGGGTGAGTAACCGATATGTGAGCTACCAATTCTGAGATTTGACAAGAAATCCTACCGACGTAATGACCTACTGATGCCCAAGCCTATTGTTCCCATGTCCTACAGAAACAATGACCTACTGACTCCCGAACCTACCGATGTTGATTCCCCTGAATCATTGATGTTGGCACCCCTAACTTGATGATGCACAAACATGCCAGCCCACTAACATGACGATTCATTGACATGATGAATCATTGATATTTCAAAACACTGACATGCCGACGCATTGACATACTGATGGAAAGATTGTAAATTTTGGGAAACTCTCGAATTGATCCTTTGACAGATCCCAGAACACCTCAACAATAGATTTTCACAATGGAAGGTCCTGGGAAAAAACCCAGGTTATTAAATTAGATACCTCTCAAAATATTCTCATCCCCAATAATTTAAAACAATCCAAAAAGAGAGTAAGTCCGAACAACCATCCCTTAAGATACCTCTTAGGAGAAAACCCCCATGTTTTGAAAACTGGAGAAGAATCCTCAATATTTAGGAACACAAGTTTAAAATCTATCCCCTAAACAACCAAGGAGACACTAGGGATCAACTACCCCAAGAAATCACACCAACACCAATGTATACATTTTCGAACACTTATATTGGGGAGCTCCTTCCCCTCTGTCAAGATAATATCTGCATTGGGCGGAACCGAACCACCCACATGTGGTTAATCACATCTGAATTAATGCGTCTTGATTTTGGATTAGGTTATCCCTTCCCACACATCAGGAATTTTTACACACACTTAGATAACAGGGGTTGCAACTCATTTAATATAAAACACGGTCACGAATTCATCACATGAAAGGCACAAAAACAAAACATAGGATTGAAACTAAAAACAGTTCTAGATAATGCGCATGCATATATTATTCTCACTACCATGTACTCTCTTTGAGGCCACCATGACTTAGGAGGACACAAAACAATGTATGGTCCATCATTGAAGCAATTTCTCCTCACAATCCTCGATTCTCACTAGCCGCTCCACAAAAATCGTTTCTTCCATGACATCCAACTCTCCCAAGTCAAAAACATGGGATTCATCATGTAGATACCATCAGAGCTGAGAGACGTGGAAGAAGTCGTGAATCCTCCCCAACTGCAGTGGAAATTCCAACTGATATTCTACACCACCGACTCAACCCAACACATCAAAGGGTTTATGTACATGGGAGAAAGCTTTATCCCTTTTCCAAACCTCTGTTTCCCATCCTGAGGGGAGATATTTATGAAAATGTGGTCCCCAACTTCAAACTCCAATGGTCTCCTCCTATGATCGACATACGACTTAAGCCATCCTTGAGATGCCTTCATCCTTTCATGCAAAAGATGAACGTTGTTCATCATTCCCAACAGCATTTTCTGGCCAAGAACACCTTCCTCACCAACCTATGTCCATCACACGAGTGAATTACATGGTCCTTATACAAGGCTTGGTCTGGTTTCACTCCAATGGTAAAGTGATAAATTTTATTATAAGTAATCAAAACTAGTGGAAAGTGTCGTAACCATGATCCCTTGAAGTGAATAACAAGGCTCACAGCATATCCTACGTGGTCTGGATGGTCCTCTCTGTCTGCCCATCCATCTGAGGGTAGAAATTTGTGTTGAGGCATAACTGGGTGCCAAAAGAAGGCTATAATACCCTCAAGACTCATGGGGTAAAGCATTTATTACAATACAAAATAATTGATTATGGAACTCCATGCATCCATACCACTTCACCAACATACCTTTATATTGAGGAATCCATTGTGCTCGACTCCTTAACTGCTAAAAAGTGATCCAATTTCGTCAACAGATCCAACACTACCAAGATGGAATCATAGAACCCCTCAACTCTAGGTAGTCTTAGGATTAAATAAATAAATATGTCATCCAAATTACTCTAGGGAACATCCAAGGGTTGCAATAATACCCCAGGAACATGATTCTTAGCCTTCACCTGATGACACACAAGACACCTTGACACAAACTCCGCAGCTTCCTGCTTCACTCCGAGGCACCAAAAATGACCTCTAAAGCCCTAATACATCTTGGTGAATCTTGGATGTACCGACATGGTTGATTTATTGAACTCACCGAGAACTCCCTCCTGCATCTCCACCTAGACAAACAACATCCCATATAATATCATCTGATTCTGACTATCCTCTGAACATATCTCCAGAGCATCACCCAGGATAAGGCGATCTCAAATCACATTAGCCTCTACATCTCCCCACTCAGACTCATCCAACTTCCATTCTAAGGAAGACTGCATTGTCATCTGAAACTGACATCCTCTACCATCCTCCACTCTCAAGCCCATATGTAAAGAAGAAAACTCCTATATTGCCTTCCAAGAATCTACATACTCCTAAATTAATCCCCGTGAGACGTCCTGCTCAAGTCATATGCCACAACATTCCCCTTCCTTTAAGTGAAGTGTATTTGTAAATATTAGTCCTGAAGAAACTATATCCACCTCCACTACTACATGTTTTGGCCTCATTGGGTGAAGATATACCTCAAGATCTTATGATCTGTGAAGACCACGATGAGTTCCCTGATGAGTTAAGATCGCCCAAAAATCAGTGCAAACTCGGCCACTGTATGTTCCATGTCATGGGTTCTATAGATAAATTCGTTAGGAGTTAACTTCCTAGATCCATAAGATATCACTCCATGTTGCTACATCAACACACACACCAAGCCTAGAATTGAAACATCACATACCACGTTGAACATTATCCCTTCCTTTGGAAGCCTCAGCATTGGGGAATGGACCAGATTCCCTTTCAGATAGTTGAAAGCCTCCTGAAACGGCCCACTCCACATAAAATTTTGGTCTATTCAAGTCAAATCTATAAAAGGGGCTTCAACTCGAGATAAGTCATGTACGGACCTATGGTAATAAACTAATTGACCAAATACACTATGAACCTCGGCCACATTAATGGGTGATTCCCAGGAAAAAACCTCATAGACCTTCGACTAGTCCACTTCTATTCCCTAAAGGGACACCACATGTCCCACGAAGTGCACCTATCATGTCCATACCATGCACTTTTATGACTTCCATAGAGATGGTGGAGTTGGAGGACCTCCAAAACTATCTCTAGTTGCTCGGCTTGATCCTCCACTAATATTTAGTAGATCTGAATGTCATCAACGAACAAAACATGGAACTTGTCTAGATACTAGTGGAAAACAGATTTCATGAGCCTGAGGAACATAGATGGTGTGTTCGTAATGTCGAACGGCATGACCATGAACTCAATGATCCCATACCTACACCTAAAAGCAGTCTTGGGATGTCACCCTCCTTCACCCTCAACTGGTGATATCCAAACTGCAGGCTAATTTTATAAAACCAAATTTCCCCTTCAATTGGTCAAAAAAAATTCGATCCTTTGGAGGGGGTAATGGTTCTTGACCATCACCTAATTCAGTCTCTAGAATTATATGAACAGCATGAGGCCACCAACTTCCATCATTGAAAACTAGACTGGAGAACACCATGGTGACACACTTGGTCAGATGAAACCCTTCTTCATCAGTTCATCAACCTGAATCCGCTACTCCTGAAACATATAAGGTGACATCTGATAGGAAACTATCGAAATCAGACAAACATCTGGTTGTCAGACTATCCTGAATTCAACATTGTGTTGAGGGGGTAGAGTCACAACCTCTTCCAGAAATACTTCCAGGAACTCATTGAAAATCCCCAAAACATCCACCATCTCTGGGTATTCTTATTCCACTGATAGCTCAGCTAAAAAATAAAGAAGGGGCTCTACACACAT
The DNA here is from genome assembly GCA_963277665.1 of Viscum album. Taxonomy (NCBI): domain Eukaryota; kingdom Viridiplantae; phylum Streptophyta; class Magnoliopsida; order Santalales; family Viscaceae; genus Viscum; species Viscum album. Next base: position 1,649,548,561 of record OY728145.1, read on the forward strand.
TTTTCCCTCTGGGAAACTCCACACACCATTCAAAGTAACAAATTGTCCAAAAATATCTGAGAACATATCCCTTCTCTAGAATCATTCGATAACAATATTCATGTAAAATAGCTATTTGATTCCTAGGATGAAATTGTATGGTTTCATTTGTAAAATAATAATATCTCCAATGGAAAGATGTGGCCCCAACATCATTTTATATCCTCAAAAAACATCAACCAGGATGGTCTGACCTCCAATTGACGTACTCAACAATATGGGAATGGAAATCATATCTATGTCTAGACCCAAGGCATGGGCTAGACTGGGTGAATCAAAGGAGGTTGAAGCTCCTGAATCAAACAAGGCACAAGCTAGATTATTAAATAGACTGACCGTACCTCGAACAACTTCTGGCCCTGATGGAACTGCTACCTATGCAGCATGTAACTTCCCACACCCAACCATTCTTCCCACTCAGCTTTCAACTTTTTCCCCAACCATGCCTTGTTCTAGGTCCCTAAGGAGCATTCTGAGGTGATCCTCATATAGCACCGTCTACCCTCGGTGGAGTGGTAGCTCACTGTCCTACTACTGGTAGGGCCTAGCTTGCAAATGTTGTTACTGAGGTCGGCACAGAACCTAACCACCCCACTATACTGAACTTGGATAGAGCAATGATTCCAATGATTCCAACGGTTACCACAGAAAAATAACCTCATTATTAGGCCCATGGGAAAAGACGAGGATCAGGTGATCAGAACTAGAACTGTTGAGGCCTACTACCTGCTGGCAGAACCCTGGAAGGCCTTTATAATGGAGAACTGCTACTGATGGCCTTCCTCTTCAATGAACTCAGCTGGTTCCCCTCTTGTAGCACACCTCACTGAATTTTAATCCTCTCCACTACTTTTTCCTTCTTCTTAACCTCCATGTATGTTGGTAGAGTGAATGGAGTAACACCATAATGAAGAGACAGTCTGAGTGCCTCTTCCATGAATCTTTCCCACGACTACTCATCTAGAAAGAGGTCTAATGAAAAATTTAGGAGATACATAAAATTGATCCCCATTTCTTTTACCAACATACTCCCTTAGTGAAGGGAGATAAACTCTTACCTCTTCTCAGCCTTCGTCGTAAAAATAAAGGAATTCAACTCATTACTCCTTCTCAAATTTAGTCTTTGAGACATAAGTCTCCTTCCTCTATCTGAGGTAAAGCTTCCACCACTGACGTGTCTCTCCTCACATATGGCTCACTGCTAGAAGAACACAGTAATCTATCGTAGCTTGGATCAAGCTGAAAGTGATCACTAGCTCCTCGAGCTAGCTCTCCGACTCCATGTCCAAGACATTGCCCTCATATTTTCCAAGGGTCTATTGCTGGAAGGAACGAAGCATCTTTTACCACTGGTCATCCTCCTCCCCTCAATCTACCCTCCTCTGAACTACCAGATCTACCTGATGGGTCTCGACTACTCGTTCAGCTCATGGACAACATCCAGGTGCAATAGCTGATAAAGAAAACAAGAAACTACAAAGCAGGAGTAGTGTGGAAATTTACATTATATTTTTTTGGAACTTTTTATTTATTTAATAGTAGAAACACCCAAGACACACAAGAACACTAATAATTATGATGTATGTACCTTTCCTAGGGTCTCTACCCAATAATCGGCGTAGCCACACTTGGTCATTCAGTAGGTCCAGAGTCCTTGCATCGAATCACGGGGGCCCTAAAATACCATGTCCTAACTGGTCTTCCCTGGCCTACTTCACACACCATGATTGCATAACATAGTTTCCCAACCGTCCCATTTAATCATAACAATGCCTAACCATGAACTCCATCCCATCTCTTAGCCATATGCTTTAGATACCATTCTGTCATGACCTACCTTCCCCAATATGATGGAAGGGATGACCATGTTCCATGCCCTTCCTTCCTCAATATGAAGTTGAGATAATGAACTCCAAGTCCCTCCATTAGTTGGCCCGGACTAGTCACTAGCACCAGGGGTATCGAATCTCACATAAATTGTAGGAATTATACATTTTATAGAACAAGATCATGAGATAGGAAGATAAATACCAGCAAACCCAAAGACTGAAGTTAAAAGTAAAGCCAAGAATTAATTCCCACATGCATGTTAAAAGGAAAAATGATAAAAATTAAGACAAAACTCTCAAATAATGAACCATGTAAAAAAACTAAACGGTTACATCAACTATCCTGACACCCGAGTCTGAAAAGTCTTACATGGTCCTGAATTTCATCCTAGAAAAGAGAAAAGGGTTTTATATACATACGGTGAGCATACAAGTATACTCAGTTGAAAAAAAAGCTAATCATGCACAAGTAAGGGAACATACAAATTCCCCTGGGAGAAAATAGTAAAACCTCAAGCCCTACCAAGGAATAATAACCAGCCCAACCACTCCAAGGCACACTCACCCAAGTAACGCCGGTTGATTAAAGTAATAATATAATAAAATCAACATTTGGGTACCCCTTACCACTTTCCCACTGGTTAACTACTCACTCTTAATGGTCTAATGTCTTGACACTACCACTCTTCCCACACGCAATATCACTGTCCCAACCTTCCCACAAACACCTGGGCCTCAAAACACAAAAAACCACACCCATAGACACCTAGTCCTAAACAACCATACGACTCACCCAAATACACTTAGGCCTCATCCCAAAAACACTTGGTAATGTAAACCCGCCATGAAAACACCAAGGCCCCTCATCCAAAATAAACAATATCTAGAATAATCTTATACTATGGTAAGCCTCATGCCATTAATGCCTTCCTGAATATGCCTAAGTGGTAAGATCTAGAAAAGGGTGCGAGGAAGAAACTCAATTACCATCTATGCATCCTACCATCAGGATGTTGGGAAAGAAACACTACCCCGTTAAATGGAGGTGTTCGAAACATAGTTCTCAATAAGGGTGGAGTGCATATAGAAATCACAAGGAACTAAAACCTATATATATATATATATATATATATATATCTGTGTGCGTGTGTGTGGGTGGGTGGGTGTGGGTGTGGGTGTGTGTGTCTAATCAAACATTCATCTCCAACCTATGGGTTTCACACGAATAGACAACAAGCCCACACCAGTACCACTTTTGCTGCTACCACTATATGGAAAACTATACAAAAACCACTGACAAGCATAAACCGAATCCTTTTTTTCTTCAATTTCCATTTATTTATTTAATGGGATTGACTATAAATTATTATAACACTCTTGGGAAACTACCAATTGTCACCATACCAAGCAACGAACAAAACCAAACTGCAGTCCCAATACTCAACAGAACAAAACTAGACATGTAGTCCCACTGCACATCCTTGTTCAACAACATCCAAGTATCATTCTTCAAAGTGATACCGCCCATTCTGTCACTCAAAACCCATCACTACATCCACACTTCCGAAAAAATTCCCCAATGAAGTCCCACTACAAAACAAGTCTATAACGACTTTGTAGTCCCACCACTCGACGTCGTATTGGGACCACAACACAACATAAAGGCAGTTCAGCTGCCTTCAAGTTCATCCATTCCACAATAAATCAATCTCCGGTACTAAGACCCAAGAACAACCCCATATACCACCCCGCATACCAAGCCCAAAAAACCCATACTAGAATACAAAAAACATAACCACAACCATCAAACCAAGAGTATTAAAATTTAACTAATGGGGGTTCATTAATTCCGATGTTAATATAACTTTGGTGGAAACAGAACATGTTTGATCATAGGGAATCCATTTATTTAATAGAGTGTATGTGATTAAAAATATTTCATGTTACATCTATACATCAAAACATCGTAAAGAAACAGAACACCAGCAGTGCACAAGAAAAGTCCACCATGGACCATGATTCTCAGAAGTCATACAACCACAATAGCCATGAAAGAATCAAATATAATAAAATATAACAGGTGACCAAAATCAAACCACACCCTTCCTATTATTTAATTTGCGCGAGTTATGTTTTCATTATATTACATTCTTGTTTAATTCTCATTTTAAGAAGTGTATATTGCCTTCAATACAAGGAAACGTTAACATACCCACCCCAAATGATGAACAATTAAAGAGAAGTAAAATAAATTCCCTACTTGGATGATCAAATATTGAAGTTCCTTCTTGGGCAAAGAATAAGGGATTGCGTGACTTTCTTGAAGAAGTCCAATTTTGAGTGGGAAGGACTCTAGATCGGGCACAAATCATCATGGGAGGAAGCCTCTAGGTACATCAAGAGAAAACTAAAGGAAGAAGGAAGGTAGGATCTCAACATAAGAAGATGCCAAATCCTAAAATTAGGGAGACTATTTCAATGTAAATAAAAGTTAGATCATGGTTTGACCACGCGGCTTGGGGGTTTCACATGTTGGAATTAATTTAGATTTAATAATTTCCGTAAGAAATGGGGGAGATAGACCATTGAATGGTGGTGAGTTCCAAGATTAACTTTAAAATGAAAAAACATGTAATAGGGGAGAGACTAGGAAGACACAGATAACTAGAAGTAAGTCACCGATTGGTGAGGTACTCAAACTGTGTTATCAATACTGAGCTGTAGATACCACAGCCTATCGACGCAATGACCTATTGATTAACTGACCTACCTATTACTTTTCCTACCGATGAAACAACCTACGGGCGGCCTGACCTACCAACGCCCTAACCTACCGATGCTGTCACCCATGACTCACTGATGCTGATGCCCCTAACATTCCATAATGCTGATTCACTGAAATGTTGTCTCACTAACATGTCACTGCATTTACATGCCGATGGAAAAACATTAAATTTTGGAAATCTCTCGAAATGAGCAACTGACAGCTCGAAAAACACCTCCACACTAGATTTTGATAAAGGAATGGCCTAGGGAAACCCCAAAGTTGTTACATTTTATTTGAGGGAACTTTATATTTATGCATAAATATTATTTATGTTTTCCTTTTACATGATTGTTATTATTTTGTGTATTTTATAAAATTAATTAACCTTAGACTTATAAAATATTCTATGCATATCCATTTTTTTATACCATCTAGAATACTTGTTTATTTATTTATTTTAATTTGTCATGTTTAAGCATCCAATAAACATAAAAAATTAATGATTCACAAAAAAAATAAAATAAATATATGTGGCATGATTAAGAACATCAAATATTGTATGGTTAATCTAGGGGGTGATAAAATCCCTTTTCCTAGTGGGAGTAACTTCTTAAAATATGATTGGTTTAAGTTACAACATTTCTCATATTCACATATGTATCTAATTGGTTGGTTTCACCTTGGATCCGACATAAAATGTCTTGAATCGGATTTTAGATACTTGATTAACATTTACCTACTCACATGCATGTGATTCAAACTATAGGTATTTTGTTAATAAAAGAAATTAGGGACACACATTACTGTAAATCATTAAATAAGGGTATTATATGCATATCAACATTTTAACATAATAATAATTTTCCCAAAAAAATGTAATAATTATTCAATTAAATGAAACCCAAAACATACAGAGGTTTATATATATCATGGTCATCCTTGCAAGAAATGAATACTTATTTAAATAAAAATTCTAGTAATAATTTTATTCTATTATTTTATGTGAAAATTATATGATTTAATAAATTAATTATTTAATTTATATATCCAAACATTCCTTGAGATTCCCAGCCAGTTTAATTAAAAATAAATGATATAAATTATGTTTAAATAAAATTAAATATGTAAATAAAATATACTATAGGTGGCATGTTGTGTACTCTTTTAAGACTTCCTTAAACCCATTTCTTGAGTTTAACTATTGATTGTTGTGTTCTATCATCTTACCTATAATTTGACTAATGTTTTGTATAGTATAATTACATGCTATGTTATGATATACATGGTGTGTTATTTAATGATTCAATCCTTGTATTATTTTAAGAATTAATGTTTATAAAGAAACCTTGAATACATTTGGCATATAAAAGTTGCAATTCCCATGATGTGTGTTTTCTATATAATAACAATACAAATCATAAAGTGGTATAATTAAACATAAATAATCAATATTGAAATTAAATACCAAAAAATACCATCTAAGGTAGTCATTATGTAATACATTTGTTAAAAACCCATCCCACAATGTGTACACCACCTACCTACCATTTATTTTGATTGTTTTAATTAATTCTCTTCACAAGTTGAATTGTACAACATTAATAGGGACACTGTGTTTTTTAAATTACTATAAATATTATACACAATGTGTAAAACCTAATATAATTAGTTTTCATTATATAAAGCTATTTTCCTTGGTCAGTAGTCATTTTACTGTGTGTATTAAATACATGTCGCGTACTTTGACCTCACAATTTTTGTTATTCCCAGTAGAAAAACCATAGAAGGTTACACTGCATGTACACAAGCAACAAACCATGTTCCCCAATCAATACTCATGAAATATGTTCATTCTCTATGTGGCATGTAATGAGGCCTCTTACTATTTTCAAGCACAATGTGTCTTGATGAAATCTAAAACATTATAATAAACATAGGAATACTTTTTTAACTTTTCTATTACACATCAATAATCCAAGTCATTCGAGAAGATTCATCATCACCTTTGGATGTAGTATTTAATAATAATTCATATATTCTTTTTATATTCTTAGTTATAAGAAATTGAATGATAGTGATGTCTTGAATTTTAGATAAAGGAATGTAAAATTCAAAATGAATAACTAAAAATAAAATGAAAAAAATAGACCAATGAATATTTAGTAATTAAAAATTATTATGTGATCTCTCTTACTCCACTTGATGGTTCATGGTGTAGTTGAATTGGCCAGTCCCTTGAAATATAAAATATTTTTAATGCCATTTTATAAATCCTCAAATAAATATGAATGCAACCACATAATATCTAAAGAGAGGATCATTTCTTGTATAATATATAATTAATTTATATAAATAATAATTAAATTTGATTTAAATTTTTTCTTTGTTGTAAAATTAATTGTTGAATCTTGTCATAATGTAGTTACAATGAAGAATTCAATGGTAGAATAAATATAGTATTGTCTAAATGTTTTTTATAAACCATGAAATGATTTCTTCTGTTTTGTGGGTGCTATAATGGAAACTATAATCCAATTGAATCATTAATGTTTTACTATAATAAGTATCCCTTCTTATATTAAAGTATTTTATCTTGTTCTCTAGGTCTTAAGAGGGAGGAAGATGATTAGGTTTTGTCATTCTTAAGATAATTTTTTGGAATTCCTCTCTATGGGTTAAGATAATTTTCTAGCAGGACATATTCGGCACAACCAACCATTCAAAAAATGATCTAATATTAGTCTTATACTTAGTTTTAGATACTAATTATTGCATAAATTACATGAGATAATATCATTAACCTTGATAAAACACCATGTCGAATATTAGTAATATTATTATTTTTTCCATAATGAATTCACAACTCATGCATCATTTCTCTCATACTATTAACTTTTCTTATCAACCCCCCTTGACATTTATCGAACCTTACATAATAACCATTTAATTAAATATATAATTATTAATGTATTATTTATTCAATAAATATTTATTCAGTTAACATAACCAGAATAACTAAAATTCCTTCTAACTTGGGAATGATATATATTATAATATTAAATTCAAATATAATTTAATTAAGGTTAAATATATAAACTTAGCGCATGACCCTCTATCTCTCTTTTTAGTTGCATTAAGATAACTGTACAAAGATATATGATTAGTATCTATCTACACATCAAGGAAACCCTGAAGAAATATGTACATTCCCAAATAAAAAACAACTTTTGAGAAACACACAATATGTAATAAAATCTTTTTTTCTTGATATCTCATGAAACGAGTTGTATACTGGTGTCATGGACCTATAAGCATCATATATAATTCATTGAATTTACCTAAATGAACTCATCTAAAAACCACCATGGATATGGATTTAATTAGATAATTTCATTTCAATCAAAGGTTCTAATATATCTACTTCTATTAACTCGAAGGTGAAAAGTATTTTATGGACTTATTAATTAACGTCATATCACTTTTGAAACACCTAGCATATCATACATCACATCACTCATATGTATTTATGGTCTTCAATAATAAATCATTGTATATGATTCATGAAATAAATTATCAATAATAGGAAATATAAGTATATAAACACACTTTTCCACAAATATAAATATAACTTAAAATAGAACATGATGGATTCTAAATGGCGGGAGTGTTTTCATAACCTTCTCTCTCATAGATTCTCAATTGAAAACATCAAGAGAATAATTTTCAAGGTCTTAGGAGCACACAACCCAAATTATCTTGAATCACTTATGTCCCATCACATATATATCATCTAAACATATAATATATGTTTATAAATAATTTTATAACACTTCAATATTCTCATCGAATTGGGGAACTACTAAGACATTTTGATGTGACAATTACTGTAAATACATTATCACATTAAATTTATATAGAAAAACACTCATCATGTGATAATATATACCAGACTTTGAATATGCAGTTAATCAGATGTACAAACTAGTTGCTACCTAATAACCAACACAAAGAGTATAAACTTCTAAACTATTAAGAAGATAAAAAACAAAATTTAAGGAACAAGAAAAAAATATATACATATTATCAATTACATTATTAAAATCTTTTATATGGCCATATTTTCAAAAATCCATAATTTTTTTATGAAATCTGAATATATAGTAAATGATCATATATTATGAAACATGTGGGGATATAATCAATAAATTATAGTATAAAACTAATGGAAAACTATTTTTAATGAAGCCTCTATCTCAATATTGATGTCTACAACACCCTCAAACCTATATTTTTACCCTCACATTCTTAGTAATTTGGTGTATTGTCAATAACATACAAAATTAATTCAACAATAAAATATTTTTATTCATAAATAACATTTATATTCAAATCCTTTATTCCAAAAAAAATTATTGAAGGAATATTTTCTATTTTTAAAATTATTCTTAGTATATCTTATTCCTTTCACATCCATATAGGATTTATTTATTTATGGATAATCATATTCATCCTTATAAAATTTCATGGGAGAAATTGTAATGCTGATAATATCCTATACACATAAAAATCATATGATTTAAAAAATTCCTTTAATATTTCCTTTTTCCTATTTTAGGTTTTAGGAAATATATGACAACCACTTATTGATTTCCTTCACTAGATCATTATTTATGGAGATATTCTTCATGGAATCAGATTTCACATCCCTTAACATACTATTTTCTATAGGATTATACTCCTTTATACTTTAACCGTATAAAATACAAATTCTTTTAGATTTATCTAATGGTATTATATTTGGAACACTTTATTTAATCACTGAAAACATCATATTTAAAATTGTGATTTTGTTCAAAAAATGTTTCATAATGATAACATCTTCAAGTGTCCTTGAAAGTAAATATAACAACCATATTATTTTGAATACATTCATATATGATTTAATTAAACAAAACTATACATAATAAAATGATAATGATCTATAATTATAGTGTCTTTTGGAATTAGTTACATTTTATTACAACTTTAAAAATGAAAAACAAAAACTATATTGAAAACTTCTTTAACATGCTTGAGCTTAAAACTGCTTGGGATATCTTGGCTAAAACATTAGAAAGGGGTGAGATAAAAATCCCAGTAAGAGGGTAAACATGGAATAACATAAATATAATAATAGAGGTTATTAAATTCATATCAATGAGGAGTTAAATATCATGAATCATAATTTATGATATATCATGATATTTTACACATGCAAAAGTGGAAATAATATAAAAAGCTACATCAAAGGATAGGGCTAAAATAAAATGACATAATAGTGGAAAAATTACCATAAATTGATCTTCTCAACCTTTATCCCAACATGACATATGATGACACTAAACATTACACAATTAATTGGAGTGCTATATTATTCTGGATGCACTTGTGACATTCAACTCATTCTATTTCTTAAGTGTGCCTCATAGATCAAAAAACATGCATTCATTATTTATCACAAATTATTTCATGATCAATGATATTTTAATAAATGAATGTAATTCCTAAATAAAAAGTTATATTTTCATAAAATTGAACACCCTTAATAAGTAATGTGTATGGTATTCACTGCAAAATTGTTTTGGAATGGAAATTCGTAGTGAAATTTTGACAGCCTAATGGTGCAACATAAAAATTCATAAAAAGGGTTGATGAGACATAAAGGTGTATCTCATAATATATAAATTAAATTGAAAGTAATAGGGTTATAGAAATACATGTTTCTATATATATAATTTTCAATCATAAGGCATAACATAAAAATGAAACTTGAAGAAAGAGGAGGATTGGAATAACTCTTACAAAATTTCGGCATGGTAACGACTATACATGGGAAGGATTAATGAGAGAGAAAGGGGTATATCATCATAAAAATAAATTAATGGGATTATATGGATGTTCAAAAACATACCCCATTATTTTTAATTGATACTAAAATGGTGTTACAATATAATGAATCTTGGATAAAAATGAGAAAATAAGGAACCCTTACTTGAGTGTGTGACTTCAAAAGCATGAAGAGGGGATACATGAGAGCCTGGGGAACCTTGGTGGGATTATAGATTGGGTAGGACAGATTAAGGATGTGCTCCAAGATTTTTAGTTATGAAAAGTTAGAACTTGGGAGGGTTTATATAAGAAATGATAGGGGAATTTTTTAATATTTCACAAATTTATGTTTTAGAATATATATAATTAAATATTCAAATCAAAAAACCATCTGATGGGTTTCCCATTGATATTTTCAAAATAGGGGAGGTTTAGAATTTTTGACTAGGAATATTTCTGATGATATTAAAATATTATCATTTCTTATGTGGAGGTGAGTCAAATTATAAATGAAATGAATTTAAAATCATAAAATATATTATGCATTTTGGAGGATTCAAAATGGAATTATAAAAATAATAAATTTATCATAAAATTATATAATATTAATATTAAAATATATATTGATATGATAATTTCCATTATAGTATTTATTAAATCATTTTTGGGTCATTATAATTCCATAAAACACAAATTATATTTATAGGGTATTTAATTTTTAACCAAAAATTTGAATGTCTCTAAAAATATGATAATTTCACCATTGGATTATTTGAAAATTATTATTCCAAAATAAATATTCATTTTATCTAAATTATTTTATAAATATTTTATTTTTATGTTTTAAAATATGATTCAACAATTACTGAAGAATACTGGGTTTTTTACAGTAACAGTTTTTAAACACTTATAGAAAGTACATTTCATTTCATAAAAATTACACGGACATTTAAAATTAACAATAGTTACATGATAATAATATATTATTATTAAAATATTTATTTAAAAAATTTATTAATTCATCAAAATAAACTCCTTAATTGATTTTCAATATTACCCAAAAATACAATTTCTATTTAATTGATTCAATACCAAGATCATTTAAAAGAAACAATTAAAATGAAAATACATACATTAATACATAATATACATATTAAACATATTATGTTATTGATACATATCCCTTTATTACATTGGTGTATTCCCTAATAGTATGGTGTGTGATGGTGAGATTATCATGGGGACATTCAGCAAACTAGGTTTGGGTTGTGATTTTTATAAGATTAAACATATCTCATAAACAATTTTTTTCATCATTAACTAATTGGATCTCATAATGGGATTGGTCAAGGGAAAATACCAAAGACACTTTATAAATCATATTCTCCGTTAAACATACTTCATTGGGAATGCTTTTACTTATTGAGGTCATCACTGACTTTTTCTAAATCAATTGGATTTGATAAATCCTTTTATTTATACTAATCATGTGATTACTACTCAATGTCTAAATTAACTATGGTAAACATTCTTAACTGTATTTTTAACATAAATCCAATGAAGTGCATGAGTTTTATGTAACAATTTTATAAAATAAGACAATTAATTAAATCAAAATGTAAATTTCACTTATAATAGTTTGGATAATTACAATTTTCCCCCTTAAGAAATTGTATCCTAAAAAATTTCATTTCCCACATTAAAACAGAGGAGGGTAACTCTGTTTTACTGCATCCTTCAGTTCCCATGTGGCAAATTCATGCTTGTGATTTCTCCACCACTCTTTGACCATGTGAATTATCTTATTATGTAAAACTTATTATCTAAGATCGAAGATATTCACTGGTTTCTCCTTATATGATAGGTCATTCTCCAATGGTACCACCTCTGGATTGAGTACATGGAAATGTTCGGGTACGTACTTTTGGAAGTGGGATATATAGAATACATCATGTACTTGATATGGTTAGGTGATAGTTCTAGTCGGTAGGCCACTACTCTTATGTTTTCAAGGATCCCAAAAGGGTTGATTTGACTTGGACTGAGCTTTCCCTTATTCCCAAATCTCATCAATTTACTCCGTGGAGATCTCCAATGGAATACCATGTCTCCAACCTCAAAATATAGGTCTCAGCGACAATTGTTACCATATTTCTTCTGTCGACTCTGACCATCCTTCATGTGCTCTTGAATGGTCTTAACCTTCTACACCATTTCCTCGACCATTTCAGGGTCTAGTAGTTTTTGTTCCACATATTCATCCAATCATGCAGATATTCTTCACCTCCTCCTATAAAATGGTTAATAGGGATTCATTTGGATTCTTTATTGGAAAGTGTTGTTGTAAGAGAACTCAACCATAGGATGATGTTGACCCCATCCTTCTTTGATTTGCATTGATAATTATCTCAAAATATCTTCATGTGTCTATATAGTCTTCTCAGATTGGATATCAATTTGAGGGTGATTGGTTATGCTGATGTTTAACTCAGTATTCAAAGCATGTTGTAGCCTCATCTAGAACATAGAGGTGAATCTTGGATCTCGATCGAATACAATTGATAATGGTACACCATGCATCCTCACCACTTCATTGATGTATATCTATGTAGGTTAATCTAATGATAAATCATCTTGAATTTCTATGAAGTATGCAATCTTTTTAAGATGATCCAACAAAACCTAGATAGCAGTGATTCCTCTAGATGCCTTAGGAATCCTAGTGAAAAATAAAATAGAAATGTTCTCTCATTTCCTTGTATATTTGGGTAATGGTTTCATCATCCCGTTAGATTTTTTCCATTATAACTTTACTTACGAACATACAAGACATCATCATGTATATTATGTGACCTACTTCTTTATATTTTCTCTCGAATAGTGTTCTTAAAGATCTCGATACATCTTTGTTCTTCTAGTAAGGATAAAGAAAGTTGTTCTATGTGCATCATTCAAAATCTTCATCTTTAACATTGTATTTGACGGTAATCATGGTATTGACCCAAATCATACAACACCTTCTTCATTAACATTTTACTTCAATGATTTCCCTTTTCTAATATTTTTCATGTCCTTTTGAATTCCCACATCATTTCTTTGATAATACTTTAACCTCACCAGATGTGACGGTTGAGGAATCATTTGTTAAAGTATTGATGATGTTAATTCCTTTATGATTCCAATGTCCATCCTATTTAAGTCCATGATGTTTAGATACTTCTCAATTATCATCAATGAAAGAATTTTTGGATCATTTCTAATTAGATTTTCTTCCACATTATTTGATTTCCCCAGATGGTAGTGAATTGAGAATTCATAGTCATTGATCTACTCTAACCATATTCATCAACACAAATACAGCTCTTCCTAGGAGAATATATACTTTAGGCTTTTGTGATCAATATATCTTTCACACATATCCCAAAAGAGATAATGTCTCCAAATTCTCAAAGAAAAGATCATTACATCCAACTCCATATCATGTTTTTGATAGTTGTTATTATGATCATTAAACTACCTTGAATCATAGGCAATGACATTGTCATTTTCATTAACACACATCCCAGACCCTTCGTCGAAGCATCACTAAATAACACAAAATGATCTCCACTTGTCGGTAGTGTGAGCATGGGTGAATTGATGAGCCTCATTTTCTACAATTTTAATCTCTTTTCTCATCATAATTCCATGAAAACTTTACTCCCTTTCTAGTTAGCTTAGTTAGATGGTTTTACAATCGTGAGAAATTTCTCATAAATCGAAAATAATACCCAGATAATCCAATGAAACAATGGAAATCTATCACAAATGTTGTCCTCATCCAACCTTCAATCTCACATTCTTTTAAGGGTCCACATATATCCCATTGATTGTGATTATATGCCCCGTGAAATAGACTTCCTTCAACCATAACTCACATTTGATGTAATTGCCATAACAATTTTCCTTTTGAAAGGCCTTTAGCATAATACTTAAATTCTCTTCCTGATATTTATTACTTTTGTGTATATTAGAATGTAATCAGTAAAAACTATCAAAAATTTGTAATGGAAATATCTAAATACACTATTCATCGAGTCCATGAATATTTCTGGAGAGTTAGTGAGTCCAAAATTCATTACTATGAATTCATTTTGCCCATAACTTTTATGAAAGTAGTATTGGGGATATCCTCCTTCTTAACCCTAACTTAGTAAAACCCTAACAGCAGATCCACCATGGAAATGTATTGTGCATCACATACCTGATCGAACAAGTCATCAATTTGTGGTAGAGGATACTAGTTTTTTTATCATGATCTTGTTGATCTCGGGATAATCAATTCAATGTTTATTGACCCATCCTTATTCATAATAAAGAAGACCAGTGCACCCCAAGGTGAAGCACTAGGGTGTATGAATCCATTATCTGGATTCCCTTGTAGTTGTTTCTTCACCTCCACATGTTCAAAAACATCCATTCTATGTGGAGTCTAGGATAATGGTAACTCCCCAGGCATTATGGTGATTTAAAGAATGACATCTCAGCTATGAGGAAGAAAACGCTATTCCTCAGGAAACAAATTAGTGTATTCCCTCACAATGGGCATTTCATAGAGGATAATTCTTTCCTTTGACTCAATCATTTAAGCCAAATATGTTTTATCATTTGGAAATAATATACATACTTGAGATGATGGTGCTAAATAATATTCATCCACCTCCTAGAATTTGTTTAAAATCAGTAGATGACTCACAATACAAATAATGATTTCTTTATCATGGAAATTTATGTTGGCTCTATATAGGTAAATCCAATCCATGCCTGGAATTACATAAAATTACACAAAAGGGAGTATGACAAGGATCTTTGGAAAGTTTTTCCAACAAATTGTGATAGGAGAGGATTTATATACTTGGGATGAATAAATTTCCCCATTTTCCATTTTCACCAATAACTCAACTTCCATGAATTGTGATAGTGATTGAATAGTTCTAATAAACAATTGTGATATGAAGGAATGCACAGAACCAGAATAATTTTTTTTCGTTGTCCTTTAAAGAATAAATAGTGTAACTATCACTACTTCATTATTGAGACTCACTTCTACATTTGAGATGGTGAATTATCTCCCTTTCTACCTTATATTTTTTTGGTTTCCTCTGAATACCCATGGCTTAGTGCATTGGTTTTGGAAATTCTCTGGTTCCTTACATCTATAGAAATGAACAATGTGTTGCTAGTTTACCAGATAATTCCTATCCTCTGTCACAGTAGGATGTTTTTCATACCATCAATCCCTTGCTTGGTTCCCTTCATTACCACACCCAAATAATTTCCTCATCCTCTTCATGAAATTTTCTGGGTACTTCAATTCGCAGCTTTGGATTGTGGGATATTGAAATTTCTTAGCACTATTAGATCTATCTTTCATATCATAGAATTTAACTCTCCCATAATCTACATATCCCCATAATACCCTTGATATTTTCTTATTTCTATTTCAAATTTGAGGGAACATCAGACAATTTCCTCATAGCTATCAAAGTCATAGATCACCAGGGATTTCTGTAAGCTGGCTTTTAGATCACTAAAGAAGTAGTAATCCTTTCATTTAGGATTAATGGAAAAGACAAAGCCATATCATGAAATCCTTGTTAATTTTTCCTTATAAACTCTATTGGATTCATCGTATTTTTAATTGAGCTCATGGAAATATCATTCCATATTTTGTTAGAGGGTGCGAGGAAAATAATTATCCAAAAATCATTCCATCGCATCACCTCGATCCCTTCCTTATGCTTCATATTATTGATCAATTTCCACTTTTGATCATCTTAACCCTCTATATGATAAGCATCTAGATGAAACTTCTCTTTTTAATGACCCAAGCTTTTGAATAAATTTTGATTCTAACTTTTGGGTGCTATTTTATTTTATACTCAACAAAAATATATCCTAAATGTAATGAAGTGGGTATAATTAATAAGAAATAGTTGGTTTTCCACTATTATATGACCATTGGAAACTAAAATCTTAACATTATGATTATTGTGTATAAAAACAAGTGATATTGGTTAATTAATATAGAAATAAGAGTCAATGACCTCATCCAGTAGACTAGGGTCATACAAAGCACATCTGTCATAGCACGAGATGGATGTAGTATCTCTTGGATTTTCTCTGGACAAATCCCAAGCTAAGCTTCATCATGTGATGATTGAATGGAATATCCTCAGAGAGAATTTGAAGCTAAAATAAATCACAACTCTAGAAATGTTTTCTGAGCCGCTCCAAGATTTTATCACCATAGCACACCTTACACTTAGGTCTTATGAAGTTGTTATAAGGAGATATATAATGAGGCCTTAGATTCATTTTTTAATCCCTTAGTATAAAAAAATTTATTTCTTATTATGGTAAAATTAATGATTTACAAATGTCTGGATAAATATGCGATGAATATTATTGATGAATTTTGGAGAAAGCATATTTTAAAATATTTATATAAACATTAAATAATTAGTAATGTGAAATGATTTTCACAAAATGGAGTTCTACAACTGTGACTAGTAAGAAATTTAGAGTCTAAAAAGGCGAACATAATTTTTAGTGAATAGTAAGTATGAATAGTAATATACCGTTAAGAATATTAATGAATATTAATGAATAGTAAGTCAGCCAAAAAATAGAAACATCACCCATGAATGTATAAATACAATGTGGAAATCTTAAAAATGTAAATAACGACCATAGTATGTGTTTTGGTATTTTTATATGTCATAGATACTTTATTTACTATTATATAATTAATTTAAAATTTTCAAATGGAAATTTATTTTCATAAAATGTAATCCTAAATTGTTAATTTATTTTCTTTTGGTCATATGATAATTTTATGGGACCTTGATTACCTTTTGAAGGTGTTACAGAAAATGTTATAGTTTTAGAGTTGTTTTTTATAAATAATGATTTTTAAAAAAATTAAATTTAAAATATTTAGAAAATTATTTTCATAAAATGGTCTTCATTTTTTAATTCATAGCATTGATATTAGGTTAGGGTAATTTTTTTGGATTTTCCTGAAATAGTTGAATTTTTAGTGAATAGTACAAATACATTTTTGAGTTTCGGTGGGATTAATGACATCATTAATGATGTAATCATGATTTAATAATTCTGGTGTACTTTTGAATAGAAATATATGTTTTTAGGTGTCTTAAGTGTCCAATACCATGGTCAAATACCATGGTCAAGCCCATGGTTTTGCAAATACCACCGATGTGACGTCCCATAGAAATTAATTAAATATTCCTTCTATTTTCCTATATATACCAAGCCATTCCCTCATTAATTTCCATACAAAATCCTATTCAACGAATTTCTAGTCATTTTACCTCCCAAGGAGTTCTCCCAAGGTTCCCACGGTCCACCAAGGTCCCAACCTTCAAGCATTCGAAGTCACTCTTCAAGGTAAGGGAACATTTCACCCTCCTCTTTTAAGTCATAACTTCCTTTATGTTATGTCTTCTAATTTCTATTTAATTCTATTGGATTATGTTCTTCTATATCATTATTACATTAAAAACAATTTTCAATTGATGAGAGACCCTTTCCAGTCTCATCAACTAATTTTCTAAATTTTTAAGTGACACCATTAGGCTGCCGAATTTTACCTAAAAGAAATCACATCTTCTCTTTTCCTTCATGGTTCATTTTCGTGTGGTATTTCCTAAAAATATCCATACCATGATCTTATTTATCTTTATTTTATACCCATAATATATTAGGAGTTATTTTTTATTGGTTGACACTTGTCCCCTCTCTTTTTAATATTTTATAAAACCAAGTTATATAGCCGTTATACTGTAGAATTTTTGTCTCGAAATCTTTCTCTTTTTCTTATGCAATTCTCTTTTATTATTTATGTGAATAACCAATTATATTATCATTTTCAGAGGTATTCATCAATACCTGAAATTGATCTATTTTATTCTTAAATAGATATACTTATAACTCACACTATCTTTCCATGAGTTATAAATGACATAACGATCAATTTTTTAAGAACCTTTAAAATGTCAAGGTTTTGAAATGAAACCCATTTCATTTATTCATTATGGGTTATTTATAAAATGTTTTACTATGATATATGTAGACCACATGAATATAAATACTTGATAACAATTCTCCTTGATATTTATACAATGCATTGGGTAAATAATTTAATCTCTAGAGATGACAAGTTTCATGATACATTTGTTAATAACCTTGGTAATTTTTATGACAACTTGGGGATGAACCTTGCTGATATGTCCATGAATGACTAATTTAAATGTTGTAGCAACATATTCGTGTTATTATGCATGTTAGTTTCATTATGTTAGGCCTCTACTTCCATTTCTTATGTCTTTATTTTTTTTATCATGTTCTTATTGATTACAGAAGTAAATTGATTACCTTGCTTTCCTTACCGGGCCTTCTACACTCCCTTTCATTTGATGTAGGTCTCCAAGTTATGAAATGAAATAATTGTACTTATGAAGAACTTATGAAGAATACCTACATGTGTATTATAGTAATGTTTTATGTTTTCATGTTTTATGTTCATGATTTCCAAGACAATGGACTTTAAAGATCCTTTGTTTGTAAAATGTAATGAAAACTTATGTAATAAAAAGTGGGATGACATAGTTGGTATCGAAGGATAGTTTATTTATTTATGGAAATTAGGCTATGAATAAATTAGGAATAACCCTATAGAAAAGTTTAAATATACCAATTATTCATGGTATTTTGGTGAGTATTGAGTAAGTGGTTTATCAAGAAAATACAACAATGTCTGGTTACGAGAAGGTAGAGGAGACTCTTGCACAAATGTACCTAGAAGTGAAAAATCTGACATGGAGTTTCGGGGTTAACCGGGGTATCCTGGTACATGAAAATGGGCCTTGCTGCACTCTTGGTTAGGACACTCCTGGGAGATATGTTTGGTTAATCATTATATTTCTATGAATCATTATGAAGGATTTATAGAAAAATGTAATTGTTTAAAGCATCGAGTTTTAAGAGATAAAATCCTTTACAGTTAAACGATTCATAAGTCAAATATGTTTTTCACTGTGGTTTTATTCTTTTAAAAAATGGTGGGAAAAATGAGGAACCATGAAAATGGTGACCACAATGGACCATGCACTAATGGCCCTCCGATGGAAGATGGAATTGAAATGATCATGCAAATGATGAACCAATTAACTCATGTTATGGGAAATAACTTGAATCAAGCTAAGAGAATGATCTCACCATGAAGGGAACTACTTTATATTGAGTCCTTTATATGTCAACGACCACCAAAATTCAATGGATCTACTGACCCATTGATTTCTGAAATGTGGATCAGCTCTATCAAGAAGATCTTTTTTGTGGTCCGCTGTTCTGAAGAAGAGAGGGTTACCTTGGCTGTTTATCACATAGAGGGAGAAGATGATTAGTGGTGGGAACTGATTAAAAACAAATGGACAAGAATGAAATTTGATGCTATTGACTGGTAAGAGTTCAGAGGGAAATTCTTCAACAAGTATTTCCCATGATCGATGAGAACAAGAATGGAGAAGGAGTTACTAGATCTGAAGCAGAAGGAGAATTAATCAGTGGGAAGCTACGAGATGAACATTAAATGGCTTTCACGTTACACCTCTAGCTTTTTCATGGGTAAAAATGGTAAGTTTGATAGATTGTTCAGTGTACTGACACCTCATCTGTGGAAGAATCTAGTCATCCAAGATTAGGATAGCGATGAAGAGATCGTGTAAAGTGCAATTAAAGTCGAACTAGAGTTTGTTGAGATGCAATGGTCTCATAAATCCAAGAGAAAAGATCAATGGATCCAAGATAATGGAGAAGCATTGATTAGGGAAGATGATGAAAACAAGTAAAATCTCCCACGAGTAATAAATGTGGGAAAAAGAATTCAGGGAACTATCTGCTTGGGAGTGGGAAGTTCTAAAAGTGTGGTAGAGATGGCCACATTTCATGGAATTGTCATAGTGAGGTGAAGCCAAAAACTCCCAACACTAATGACAAAGAAAATATGGTGCAGTCCCTACCTGAGGTCCAATGCTATAATTGTGGACAACTTGGGCACTTGGCTAATCATTGTCTAAATCATAGGGCAGTAAAGGGGAATAACCTTCAGCCTCAGCAAGGACTAATGTAACAGGGTCGTACAATTTCAATCACTATGGCGGAAGTTACATCACCATATGATGTGGTGGAAGGTACTCTTGTTCATCTCTCAAAGCTATCAAGTACTTTTTTTAATTCTGGTTCTATATATTCCTTTATTTCCTCCATGTTTCCAAAGAATATAGAATCAACCCACTATTTGCTAAAAGTAGAGTCATCAGTCGAGACTCATGGAGGGATTATCTAATCATCGTCAGTGTTTAAAAACTCTGGTATTTAATTTAGTTATCACAATCTTAACGCAAAACTAGTACTCATTCCCATGCTAGACTTCAAAATTATAATGGGGAATGAATGGATCTCAAAGTATAATGCTATAATCAAATGCAGAAGCAAGGAAATCTAAGTTTTATTGATTGGAAAACCTATGGTTATCTTCCAAGGACAGATATCTCAACATTATCCTTGTCTTAAAGAACCTCATATATCCTTTTTTATGGAGTTGATTAGTGAAGAAGATGAAGAAAATGAGAGTTTGAGGACAGAAAATGTCCCCATTGTCCAGGAATACATTCACTTATTTCCTGAAGAGTTACCCGGACCACCCCCAGAAGAGAGATAGAGTTAAACATTGAACTCGTCCTTGTGTCTCATACGATATCTTAGACCCCATATAGTATGGAAAATGTGGAGCTGGAAGAAATAAAGAAAAAACTCCTAGATCTTTTGGGGAAGGGGTTTTTCTTACTGAGTGTGTCTCCTTCGGGAGAACCTGTTCTCTTGGTGAAGAAGAAGGATGGATTGATGCGTCTATGCATTAATAATTGAGAATTGAGCGGGATTACAGTGAAGAAAAAATAACCTCTTCCATGAATTGATGACTTATTTGACCAACTTCATGGGGCTCAATTCTTCTCTAATATTGATCTTCAATCTGGTTATCATCAATTGAGGGTGAAGACAAAAGATATTCCAAAAACTACCTTCCAATCATGATAATGGAATTATGAGTTTGTTTTTATTCCCTTCAGACTGACTAATGAACCTTCTATTTTTATGTATTGGATTAATAAAGACATTAAGGAATACATTGATAAGATTTTGTTAGTTTTTATTGATAATATTCTGATATATTCCAATTTCATGAGGAGCATGGGGATCATCTAAGTGGTATTTGGAAAACACTATGGAAGGAAAGGATTTTTTTAATGTTCATAAAATGTTAATTATGGTTACACCATGTTGCTTTGTAGGGGAACATCATAACCAATGAAGGAATAATAGTTGACCCGGCAAAGAAAAAAGTTGAGGAGGAGTTTCATTAGCCTATAACAATAGATGAGATTTGTAGTTTCCTTGGATTAGCGGGATATTATAGGAGGTTTGGGGGAAAAAATCATGACATTCAAATCCATTAACCAAGTTAACTCAAAAAGGGTTCAAGTAAATCTGGACAAAGGAGTCTATGGAAAGTTTCAAAGTGCTAAAGAAGAGATTGTCTCTGCACCCACGTTAACACTACCCTCAAGTGGAGAAGGATTCGTTATTTTTAGTGATGAATCTTTGAAAGGATTGGGTGTGTCCTAATGAAAAATGAAAAATCCATTGCTTATGCATTTCGATAGTTGCAGACTCGTGAGTAGAACTATCATACGCATGATTTGGAGCTCATTGCGGTTGTTTTTTCTCTGAAGATATGAAGGTACTATTTTGATGGTGATAAATGTGATATATACACAGACCATAAAAGATTGAAGAATATTTTCACACAAAATGAATTTAACATGAGACATAGGATATGGTTGGAACTTCTCAATGACTAGGTTTTTTCAATTCATTATCATCCTGGAAGAGAAAACAGGGTCGCTGAGGCATTAAGTAGGATATACCGAGTTGTTCATTCCATGATGAGGATTCAATGAGATCCTTTGATCAATGACCTGGTAAAGTAGGAAATGGTAATTATAAGGGAAGAGAAATCATCATCCCTAACCCAATTGATTTCTTAACCATCATTACTTGAGAAGATAATGAAATATCAGAAAGAATATCCTTTGTTACAAAAGAAGTTTGAGGCTGTGATGTTTGGGAAGTTTCTTGAGAGCATTATTGATTAAGAAGGTGTAGTGAAATCTCGACAAGACTATGTGTCCCATCTATTCAAAAAATAAAGAAGGATCCAATGGATAATTCTCATAGCTCTACTTTCCTTATACATCCTATAAGCACAAAAATGTTGGTTAGATAAGCTGAAAAGGGAGATTACTGAAAATGCTTCATGGTGCCTAGTATGTCAGAAAGTGAAGGCAGAGCGACAACTTTTTAAAGGGGTATTGCAACCACTAAGTATACCAACATGGAAGTGGGACAGTATCACTATAGATTTATCACTAGTCTCCCAATAACTACCAAAGGAAATAATGTGATATGGGTTATTTTGGACCGTCTCACCAACACTGCCCATTTTATCTCCATTAGAGATGATTTCCCAATTGATCAACTTTCCTGGATTTTCGTAAAGGATGTGGTAAGACGTTATGGAGTTCCACTTTCTATCATATCTGATCATGATCCAAGGGTCACATCAAAATTCTAGAGAATTCTTCACCAATCTCTGAGTACTGAATAGAATTTCAGTACATCCTATCTCCCCCAAACTGATGGGCAGTCTGAAAGGACTATTCAAACACTTGAGGACAGGCTGAGAACATGCTCAATGGAATATAATTGTTGATGGGATCAAAATCTCCCTTTATTTGAGTTCTCTTACAACAACAGCTTCAACACGAGCATTGAAAATGAACCCTATAATTCTCTATATGGTAAGCGATGTAGAACACCTACTTGTTGGCATGAAGCTGGTGATAGAAAGCTTCTTGGGCATGATCTTATGCAAGAGATTACAGAATAGCTCCATGTCATCTAGCAACACATTAATTATCCTCAGAGTCAACAAAAGATCTATTCCGACAACCATCAATGGGAAATGGAGTTTGATGTTAGTGACAAAGTAATTCTTCAAATTCTACCTTGGAAGAGAGACACGATGTTTGGGAAGAAAGTGAAGATCATCCCTAGGTACATTGGCCCCTATGAAATCCTTGATCGCGTAAGAGAAGTGGCATATCGGCTTGTCCTTCCTCAAAATCTAGCACACGTTCATGATGTCTTCCTAGTATCCCTCTTAAGGAAGTACATATGAGAATCTTCACATGTACTAAATCTGGAGGTGGTGCAACTGGAACATGACCAATCTTGTGAGGAGCATCTGATGGAGATATTGGATCATAGAGACAAGGTTCTATGCAATAAGACTACCCACCTTGTTAAGGTTTTATGGAGGAACAGAAAATGTGAAGAATCGACATGGGAACCAAAAAAGTCTATGAGGCAGAAGTACCCACACCGTTTTCTCTTCTTAGTGTACGATTTAAAATTTTGGGGATGAAATTTCTAATGGGGGAAGAATATATCGACCTGAAATTTTGAATAAATTTTTTTTCCTACTTTTGTGTGTTAATTTATTTTATACTCAAAAAAACAATATCCATAAAGTAATGAATTGAGTATAATTAAAATTATACCATTGGGTTTTGACTGTTATATATCCATAGGTCAATATTACCCTTTGAAACTAAACTCTTAACATGACGATTATTGTTTATAAATACAAGCGATCTTGTTTAATTAATATAGAAATAAGAGTTGATGGCCTCATCCAGTAGACTCAAGAAGTATGAATCCCATCTGTCAGAGCTTGGGAAGGAGGTAGCATCTCTAGGCATTTCTATAGACCAAGCACAAGTTGAGCTTCAACATGTGATGCTTGAATGGAATCACATAAGGAAGAAGTTCAATCTGATAGAAATTACCACTTGGGAAATGTTGTATAATCCGCCCCCAGATTCTATCACCATAGCACACCTTACACTTAGGTCCAATGTAGGTGTTATAAGGGGCTATGTAATGAGTCCTTAGATACTTTTTGTAATCCATTGATATAAATATTTTTTTTCTTATTACGGTAAAATTTATGATTTTAAAAAGTCCCGATAATTATGGGATGAATATTATTGATGAATTTTTTATAAAATGTAATTTCAATATATTTATGTAAAATTTAAATAATTAATAATGTGAAATTATTTTCAGAAAATGGTCTTATACAACTCTGACTAGAAAAAAAATTTAAGTTCTAATTAGATCAACATAATTTTTGGTGAATATTAAAGTGTGAAAAGTAATATACCCTTATGAAGAGTAATGAATAGTAAATCAGCCAAAAAATAGTTATTTCACCAAAGAATGTATAAATATAATTTGGACATCTTAAAAGTTAAAAAACTGATCATAGTATATGTTTTGGTATTTTTATATGTCATAAATACATTATTTACAATTTTTTAATTAATTTAATAATTTAAAATGATAATGTATTTTCATAAAATGTAATCATAAATTTTTACTTTATTATATTATGGTTATATGATAATTTTATGGGACATTTATTACCTTTTCATGGTGTTACAAAACAAGTTATAGTTTTAGAGTTGTTTTTTAATACATAATGATTTTATTTAATAATTAAATTAAAAATAATTAGAATTTTTTTCTTAAAATAGACTTTATTTTTGAATTCATAGTATCGATATTAGGTTAGGGTCAATTTTTGGGATTTTTTTGAAAGAGATGAATTTTTAGTGAATAGTAAAAAAAAATAGTTTTGAGTTTCGGTGTGATTAATGACATCATTAATGATTTAATAAGGATGTAATTATTCTGGTAGACTTGTGAACAGTAAGATATTTTATGAGGTGTCCCAAGTGGCCAATACCATGGTCAAATACCATGGCCAAGCCCATAGTTTTGCAAAAACGACCAATGAGGTGTCCCTTGAAATTAATTAAAAATTCCCTCTCTTTCCCTATAATTACCATGACATTACCTCATTAATTTCAATCAAAAATCCCCCTGAACGAAGTTCTAGTATTTTTGCCTCTCAAGGAGTCCTCCCAATGTTCCCTCAAGCCCCCAAGGTCCCAACGTTCGGGCTTTTGAAGTCACTCTTCAAGGTTAGGGAACTATTCACCCTCCTCTTTTAATTCATGACTTCCTTTATGTTTTGTCTTCCTGTTACAATTTCATTTTGTTGGTGTATGTTCTCCTATATAATTCTCACTGTACATTTAATTTTAAATTGATGAGAGACCCTTTCTACTCTCATCAACTGGTTTTCAGAATTTTTAAGTGACACCGTTAGGCTACCGAATTTTTGTAAATGAAATCACATCTTCTCTTTTCCTTCAAATTTCATTTTCATGTGGTATTTTCTTCAAATATACATACTATAATCTTATTTATTTTTATTCTATACACATACTATATTATGAGTTATTTATTATTGGTTGACTCTTGTCCCCACTCTTTTTTATTTTTTCATAAAACCATGTTATTTAGCTTTATGCTGGAGAATTTTCATCTCGAAAATATTCTCGTTTTCTTAAGAAATTTTATTTTATTATTTATGTGAATACCCAATTCTATTTTCATTTTACAAGGTATTCATAAATACATAAAATTTATCTATTTGATTATAAAATTAACATACATATAACCCTCACTCCCTTTCCATGGTTTATAAATGACAAAACGATCATGTTTTTAAGAACTTTTAAAACATCACATTTTTGAAATAAAACCCATTTTTTTATTCTCAGTGGGTTATTTCTGAAATGTTTTATTATGATCTACCTGGCTTAGATTAATGTAAATAAATATTAAGGGTTCACCCATATAGCACTCTAATGCATTGGGAAAATACTTTAATCTCTAGAGATGACATGTTTCACGATTCATTGGTGAATAACCTTGGTAATTTTTATGACACCTTGTGGATAATCCTTAGTGATATGTTCATGAATGTCTCAATTAAATGTTTTAGACACATATTCATGTTATGATCCAAATTTTTTTAATTATGATATTCCTCTACTTCCATTTATCATGTCTTTAGGTTTTTTATCATGTTCTTATTGATTTCAAAACTAAACTGATTCCTTGCATTCTTTACTGGGCCTTCTACTCACCCTTTCTGTTGAGGTGTGTCTCCAGTTTATGACATGCAATAATTTTACTTAAAAACAACATATGATGAATCCATACATGTTTATTAGGATAATTTTTTATTTTTTCTTGGCTTAGGTTCCTGATTTGAAAGACACTAGACTTTAAAGATCCTCTGTTTGTAAAATGTTATGAAAATTTATGTAATAAAAGGCAGTATTCCATAATCTTGTTCAAAGCATTGAAGGATGGATAAGTTATTCTCAATGGATTTTAACCATTGTTCAGTGATTGAGGGATCAGATGATCCATTTAATGTAGAGGTATTTGTATCTAGAAGATCTCAATTGTGAATTGTTTTTTCATAGGGTGGGAGAGGGGGGTGGGGGTGTTAGACGTTCCTCTTGGTCCAGTTTTCTATTGAAAACATGACTTGAACGAGAGAGTATCATTACATAGTATTTGATTCATTCTTCCATCAGAATAGGAATATTATTAGGCCAGTCATTACATTGATCTTCACATTGGTTTTTAGCCTGATTCCTCCTATTACCAGCCATTTTCTAGAATAAAAGTAAAAAACAGGGGTAAGTATTTTAAACTATTAAACACATAAAGGACAATATAATTATATTAAAGGGATAACTTATAAATTATATTAATTTACATAACATATTAATTTCTAGGATTTAATCTAAGTTATCTGTGATATACTTATTAATATATATTCTTATGATATTTTTTTGTACACTTAATAATGGTTCATATTAAGCTAATGAATTTAACGACGCATATCCCTCAGTAGTGTGAAATCAGGAGTTCATCAAGGCCTATTTTCGTGCACCAGTTCTTGTTTGAGTTTAGCTCAAACCACTATTTCTAGGTTTTTACCCTAGATACATATATTCAAGAGACACATCCATTGCTTCATATATACACAAGGATGTATTTTCTTGAGAACCGACTTAATCTATACTCACCAATATTTAAGGATGTTTTAGTTATACATGGTCTTATCCCATAAGTCTTTCATTATAGTTTTCTAACCCTAATCCCAAAAATAACTAAACCAGCCTCTAGTAACAACTATAATAACCCAATTCATTTTATTACATTATTACATGATTTAATTGAATAAAATTACACATAATATAACCCTAAATATTGAGAAGCCTAATGTCATTGTAAATTATGTACATTTACATACAATTTTAATCGTGAAAAACAATATCATTGTTGAAAACTTCATTAACATGCTCGAGCTTGAATCTACTTAGGATATCCTGAGGAACATACATAAGAAAGGGTTGATCTATAAATCTCAGTAAGGGGGTAAATATATCATAACATGATGATAATAATACTTGTTAGGAAAGGCATATCAATGAGTCATAATGTAACATGAATCATAAATCATGATATAACACGATATTCTTAACATGAAATGTTTCAAAAAATCAAAACACTTCATTGTAGATCAAGGATAAACTTTCAACACATCGTGGTGGGAAATTTCAAATAAATAAATAATGTAATCCCATATCCCAACATGATGTATCATCATATTAAATATTACCCAATGCATTGGATCTCCATATAATTTCAAGTGCACCTGTCAATTTCATTTAATTCTCATGATTAAGTGTGCCACATAGATCATAAAACATGAATTCATTCATCATTATAATTTATTAGATGTTCATGGGGTGTGTAATAAATACATCTAAGTCCCTAATTAAAATGTATATGATCATAAAAGTGAGAATCCTTGATAAGTACTAGGTATGGTTTTCACTACACAATTGTTTTGGAATGGAGATTCACAGTGCAATTTCATCACCCCAATGACATAAAATTAAATATCATAAATTTTTTTGATAAGAGTGAAATTTGTCACTCATTATTTATACATGAGATAAAAATTAATAGGTTATTTGATATATATGTCCCGACATAAGGAATTTGGAAATAGAAGGCGTAACATAATAAAGAAACATGAAGAAAGAGGAGGAATGGAACAACTCTTATAAAATTTTGGCATGATAACAGGTGTACATGGGAGGGATTAATGATGGATAAAGGGGTATCTCATTATTCAAACATAATAAGGCTAGTATGGGAGAGGTAAAAAACATACCCCATCATTTTTAATTGAGATTAAATATGTGTAACAATATAAGGAAACTTCTATAAAAATGATAAAGGAATGAACCCTCACTTGAGTGTGTGACTTAAAAGGCTTGAAGAGGGGATTATGGAGAGTCTGGGGTGACATGGGAGGATTATAGATAGAATAGGACTGAGTAAGGATGTGCTCCAAGGATTTTAAATTGAGATAAGTGAGATATTGGGTGGGTTTGTATAGGAAATGTGAGGGGAATTATGTATTATTTCAAAGACATAGGTATTAAAATCTATATAATTAAATATTCAAATCCAGAAAACATCCCACGTGTTTTTAACATGGTTTTTTCAAAATAGGGGAGGTTTTAATTATTTTATTAATAAAAGGTCTAATGATATTAAAACATTAGCCTTTCTTATGTGGAGATGAGTCACATTGTTAATGAAATGAATTTAAAATCTTAAAATATATTATATATTTTAGAGAATTCGTAATTGCATTATAAAAATAATGGAATTACCTTAAAATAACATTATTTTAATTAAAATTCATATATTGGGCCTAGAGTAGCCATTATCGTTTTTGTTACATAATTTTTGAGGTATTATAATGTCATAGAACACACATTATATGTATACAGTATTTAATTTTTACCTGAAAATTCAACTATGTCAGAAAAATATAAAACTTCCACCTCTGGATAGTTTAAAAATTATAATTAAAAAAATATTAATAATTTTATCTAAATAATTTTTTAAATATTTTAATTTTCACATTTAAAATTATATAATACTTTTATTTAAGAATTTTGGATTTTTTTGATTATGAATTTTTTTAACCCTTATATAAAGTGCATTTAACTTCATAAATGTCACACCACTATTTACAATTAATAATAAATACATAATAAAAATATTTTTATAAAATAAAACTTATTTCAAAAATCCATTTATTCATAAAAATAAACCCATTAATTGAATTTCAATATTACCTTAAAATAAAATTTTTGTTTAATTGAATAAAAACCAAAATAATTTAAAAGAAAAAATTAAAATGAAAATATATACATTACTAAATAATATAAATAGTAAGAATTCTAAGGCCTTGACACATATATCTTTATTAAACTAGACTACACCCTAAGAGTAATGTGTTCGATGTTGATATTTTAATGGGGCCATTCAGCGAACATTGTTTCAGTCGTGATCTCCAAGAGCTTGAACTTCTCTCAAAAATGGTTTCTCTTATACTTAAGTCACTGGATCTCACCATGAGCATGGTGAAGGAAAATTTCAAAGATTCTATCTCCCTATTAATCTCCAATAAATGGACTTTATATGGAATGATTCTATTTTTTTAGTCCATCACTTCCTTTTTCTGAGTCAGTTGGAATTGTTACAGCCCAATATTAATACAAATCATGTGTTCACAACTCAACGACTATATTAACAATGGTCAATATTCATAATAGTATTTTAAACCTAAATTAAAGGAATTTCATCTGTATTATACAAAAGTTTTACAAAATAAGGCATTTAATTAAATCAAAATAGAAATTTCACTTATAACAGTTTAGTTCCTTGTATTGTATTCACATATTTCACAATAACATTCAATTTTTTAATAGTTCATCTGGAGTTTCATTTAACTGAATCCTCAAATATTTTTTTTCTTTAAATAACTAAAATCATAGTCAATTTATCCAATGAACTATATTAATATAAATTGATAATTTTTTCTAATATGTACTTTAAGAGTTTTCACAAAATCATCTTCATGCGTAAAATATCAAATCATTCTTATGATATAAAATTTAATCGTTTAGAAACAATATAAAATTGTTCGAGACCCATTTTCATGACTCCGATTCTATCAAAATTTACCAGAATTTCATGTCTAAAATCTATATACACATCTATTACAAATTATTACATATAAGGATTCATCTTTTTCTTCTATAATTAAATCCATTCCCATGAAATATGATAACTCTCTTACGATTGATTATGGCTACCACATCATCTAAAGAGAGAGAGAAACTTGTAAAAATAAGCAATAGTACTAATTTCACTTGTTCATCCAGTTATTGAAAATAACCTTCAAGGGGGTGAATTATGTTACAAAAAATTAAATTAATACCACTAAACTATACTATTATGAATTTAATTGTAATTATCCTCTCTTTCTCTATATATTTGATAAATGAAAAAAAGTAGAAAAGTGATTTTGCATGGATTAATCATACTAGATTATGTCCATGTAGTATAAAATGCTAATGTATTAATGTTGAAAATCAACTAAAGAACATAACTTATTACAATATTATAGTATATACATTTTCCCTCTTAGTTGATAATGTCGGTACCTAGTAAACTGATGAAGCATGAAAGTAGATAAATTTGAAATTTTATTACCATATCAAAATCCCAATATAATATATTGTGTTCGAATACATGGTTATCAACATGAGGATATTTTATAATTGAATTAATTATGAAAAAATGTAATAATACCACTTTGTATTTAATGAAATTTATGTATACCACTCATTACTGGGGATAATTTCCTGAAGTATCAAAGGTAAAAAAAACTCCATATCATCCACACATGCCCCAAAATACTATTACTATGTCGATATATGAACATTGGTGTAGTGTATTGAATAAAATGGTAATTTTTTGTTATTTTGATCACTAAATCTTTAATTGCATCATCTAGGAAATATGTTCAAAATTAGGATACTCCAAAATCATTTTATCAAACTAATTTATGAGATGGGTCAAGGAGAAACTATCCAATTCCTAGGTGAAACTGTACCGTTGAAGTTTTTATAATTTGGGATTAAATAAGTATGTCAATAATTATGAAAATTTAATTCATTCTGGTAATATGTTTAAACTTATAAATAAACCATATATAATACTTATAACCTAGAAATATTTTCCAAATTAAATCATCCCAACTTGAATCACCAGGTATGACCTAAAAAGCTATATGACCTCAAGCCCACCTACCCATATCCTATAGGCTACAGAATAGCAGTGAGGGTCTCTAGTAAAACCATGGGGATGCTATACAAAAAATTAGAGTGAAAAATGACAAATAAAGAACAAAATTTATAACAAAATATAATCAATGTACATAAATACCAACACTATGAATAAATGAGGAAAAAATAGACTCAAAAGATCAGCAAACATATAAAAAATGATGTACCACTTGAAAAATCATGTAAAAAATAATGAAAGATACAAAATTATAAGAAGTTTATAAAATATTAGGCCTTACACATCCCGTTCTAAAATCTGTAGTGAGCTATCCTGGTATATGATCAACCTAGGCCTCATCGCAAAATGTACCTATAATAAGTTAGGGCTGCTGTAGTACACAATTGTCATAGAGACCCATGGAGGCTGTGAGTAAAACTTATGCAAACCCAAAAAAAGTGCTCCAATACATAAATAATAACTTCCATTGTATGTTAATTTTATAATCACAAAAGAATGTAATGGAAAAAACATAATTTCACAACCATAAAATAATCACCAATCATGCACCAGAAAAAAACAATGTACTAGTGATAATACACTTACGAAGACACTACAAAACCTAGATTTACTGGATTAAGTTCCATTCCATAATTATAGGAATAAATTATGTTACGAGTAACCAATATATCCATAGGGTCAGTGAATTGGTCTCTTAGAATCCCCATGGAATCATGTGTGCACACTACTTTTCATTCTATAGGAATCAAGTATGAAATATTACTCAACATAAACAAGAAATTAAGAGGTACTCAGTATTAAAAATGTATAGAGTGACTTGGTCCATTGAATACACATACCTTAAATTTCATCCTTTACATGGAATCAATGGAATCATTATATCTCTATCCCATGCTTAGGTCTATCATCTCAAGTCATGTAAACGCCCACTATAACTAAGTGACATTTTCTAGTAATTACTTTAAAATGTATGCCTTTTTATATTTCATATGAGGTTCCTTGTAATTAATTAATTAATACATACCAATAGAAATCAATAAAAATACATAGTACATCAATTGGTGAATAAACGATATCTAAGGAGATACTTTAGGCCAAAATCCTCCATTCTCATACAAACTCTCCTAAGTGATTTGGATGAATGGAAAATGACGGTTAAAAATAATTATCATCACTTTAAAACACATTAAATACCTCACAATATTAGTCCATGGAATTAAATAAGGTTTCCCTTCAATAGAATTTTTGGAAAGAAACACGTGGAGGCTATCCATGATGGTTCATCGTCTGACACATTCTTTCATTTCACGAATCCTTCCTACAACACCTAGTTGTTATAGGAACCCCTCTGGATTCACCTAAAGTCTCCCCTAAAATATATATAATCTTTTTTCTTGTTTTAAAACACCCCTTATATGTATTAAAACCCTCACATTACATGCCCAAGAACTGATTCTCAAAAATAATCATTCACCAAATGTAAAAAATAAATTTACCTCATGAAATTTCTACCCATAATGATGTGGGCCATTATAATATCCCCACCATAGGTTTTCATGTCCTAGATAAGTTATTATATAATCATACACACATCCTCCGATCTTTAGTGATCATCAATCAATGGGATTTCTCATCCTTACAACCCAGAACGATAAACACCACCTCAAGGCTATGCTCATTCTTGGAAGCCAGTCACGTTTTTGTTATGAAAATCCAAGTATGATCACCATAAGATAAAACAAAATATCATATCCATCCACATTACCACTAAGGTGGTGTTCATCACATCTATCTCTTCTCGTATTATTGATGTCAACAAACAGTCATTCTAGAAACCTATGGTGTCACCAACATAAGACTATGCATTCCATGATCAATTCCAAAACTAAATCTCTCTCCACTACAGGAATCACATATTAAAGATTCCAAACTTGTAGTCCCCTGTCCAACTAACCATGATCCACATGAGGTACCCAGCATGTGTATCCTCTAAAATTTAGAACATAAAGAAACAATTCGAGTTGGACCACATATGGACAACATTCCCTAAAGTGTTTTCTTGCACTGTCAAAGGGTTCTCAAAATGAATACCTAACTCAAACACAAATTTCCAACTAATGACCCCACATGTACGGTGTTAATCATTCAACGCACTAAAGAACCACTTTAAAGAGCATTCCAATAATTTATTTCTATTAAATTCAAATTCAAAATAAATTCAACACATGGTTTACAATATGAAATATGAAATGAAACTGGGTTTCGCCCCGTGAAACATGTTACAAAATAATTATCATGTGATTCACCCCCTAAACCATGGGACAATACTAGTTTTCCTGACATAAAAAATTTCACACTCTGAACAGGTTGATATTTTATACCAACACCTTATTATGGATTTCAAACAAAACAAGCAAGTCTCACCGGCCAATGATATCTGATTCAATATGACCTTTCATGAAGGGTCCCATCTAATTTTAACAACAACCATATTTCATAAATTGATTAGATCTTTGTGGTTTTTACCCACCACATCCATGTTTATGTATAACATGAGTATATAATTTTCAATATATCAACCTAAAAAGGTTCTTAGACCAAAAATCTAACACCCAATAGGCCAGCAATCCTGATTCCATAAGACTAAAATGATTCATTCAAACAACCTTACTTCAGTCCAAATCGAATCCAAAGGAATTTTCATATTCAGTTCATCAACCACTTACAACATCCAAAAGTATCTTATCTATGAATATACCAAAAAATGATCCTGCTCAATCTTGGTATGCACTAATGTTTTATAAATCAAAAACCCACATCTGGTCTCCATCATGTTTTATATTAAAATAAACATCTGAAATTCTAAATAGGACTAAATACTCTCGATTTTTCTACACATTAGTTATTAGAGTCAACATGATCAATAAATTTTAGGTATTATAAAGATAATGGCCCTTCCAAAAGATAGTTTATCTCACTTGATTCCATGTTGATTCCCCTCTCATAGGTGTATCATTATTTCAACCTTCCACGGATGCATTGATCTTCCAAGTCCATCAATATTCTTCACCTAACAGGATGATTGTGTGTGGCCATTTTTTCAACCAATTTACAAGGAAAACACCAAGAATAGTGTATTCCTTTATTTCTTATAATACAATCAAATACATAAAATAATCCATTCATTATGTGTGTAATGTTCTATAGAATCCTATTCATAGGTTACAACCTCTATTTAGATGGTATCATCCCCTCACGCAACCCACTAAACCAAACCAAAAATTATCCCCTAATGTTAAACAATGGTTGACTACACAATAGTACACAAATACATTATCAATCGCATCCTCCTATAGAGAGACAACTCTGTAATAATTAGTGAATATGCCACCAAAACCTAGGAGTCTCATGCTAAACTCACTGGTTACCAACACTAAGGGTAACCTTCAACTGAAAATTTCGGTGATATGTCACCACTACCTCCAACATATTCATCTATAAAACCAGATACATCCACAATGGTCCTTTCACCACCCCACTATCAATGGTTTAATCAACCAATCCATGCATGAATTCTCACTCATCATGTCTATCCTAGAAAGGTGTAGAAACACAACTCTTACTCCAAAGTAGAGGGACTATTTCATGAGTGATTTACCTCCAAGCTTGAATTTGATTAATTTATAGCTTACCACACATCGTAATGTGTTAGATTCGCCAAAATAAAGCACTCATAGTGCTACGTTTAGAAATAGATAAACCTTAATATGGAATTTCACAATGCACCACCCATCACATGAATGTCAATGCAAGTCTCTTCGTGTCTACCACACTTTGAAACTCAACATTTCATCATAAACACTATCACTCATGATGATTGATACTCCATATATGAAAGAAATAATGAAAAGGCCTTCTTATAATCCTTCCAAAGGTTAATAACATACAAATGTCATTTTAATCAATGAGAACTACCATTTAGTATTAGCCTTGATTTTTCCTTCACAAGGAATATTCTCACTTAGGTTACTTATATGTAGTAAGAGGTACCAACTTTCTAGTAACCAAAGTTTCATTTAAGGTCACATGGTCGTACATGAAACTTGGATATGGTTTTTTCTATTGGTTACAACCCATTATCTTAAAAATTTTTAGTTTCAATAATCCATTTAAAATTTGAATCGAAATATGCACTGAACCCATTAAATTTTAAATGGGAAAATACATTTTTAAATTGAGAGAGTCCATAAGGGAATGTAAATTTAGAAATAAATTCATTTTGGCCATTTCCACTTTTTTATTTTATTTTATTCCATACAATTTGTATTATTGATTGAATTAGGATATAAAATATCTTATGTGTGAAAGAATTTTATGATTCCTTTATATGATTCTTTTTTTCCACAAATTTTAAAAGATATTATTTCATTTATGAGGTAAATATATGATCAAAATGGTCATTTTTTTGTAATTCTACATCATGTTTTACTAATTTGGTAGATAATTGAATATTTGATTAAAATGGGAGTATCTGGTGCATAATTGATTAATGTTAAATTCCTTAATCTCAATATATTTTTTAATAAATGTTATAATATTTTTAAAAAATAATCATTTATTTATCACTTCTATGTATTTTCATAGTTTCCGGAATATGGAATTTAAGGGATAAAATTCGTTGATTTGTAAAATAAAATATTTTTTATGCAACAAATATTTCTGTTAAGATGGAATTCCATAAATGATACGGTAAAGTGATTTTCTATAAGTCTCATTAAAATTTTCATATCACTTGATCACTATGGCCATTTCTTATTTTTAGGAAGAGAGTGTAGAATATTTTATCTATCTTAATATATAAATCTAGTGAATGATAAATTTGTGGTCTCCACTACAAGGCTTCGATCCATTTAAAAATTTCTAAGGCTGAAGTATCAAAAATTAATGAGTACCATTGATTTTTTGTGAAGCTTGAGTTTTGTTCAATGAAGTAGAGTCTGATTAAATCCAAAGCTTCCCCATTAATATATGACCTCGATGAAGTGGAAGAATTTGTGTAAAAAGATGATTTAATGGTTTTGGGTGATATATTTCATTTCAGAACACATCTATGAATGGTGATCTAAGGAAACTCTAATAAAAGAGTAACCAAAGCTTAAACTAGGGGTGCATGTGTGTTTATATTGGTTTTTTGATGCATGAAAAATGTTATAAACCTTATGTTGACCTCGTAATTTAAGTTAGTATTCATCAAAGATGAATATTTTTATTCATTTATTTCTATTGAAGCTCTATTTTTTGAAAACAATAAGGTGATTCCGCCAATATTGATGAAGATAATGTTGATATATAATGAAATTAAGGCATGTATCAATAAATTTTTTGAATTATAGAAAGTGATGAAACCAAATCATATTCACTAATTGAAGGAGAACAAGATGATTTTGGATTAAATTGACAATTAAAGTATAAATCATTATAATATTGATATATGTTTACTCAACATGATGTATTTAAATTGCAAAAAACAATTGTGGATTATGATGATGGCAAAAATGTGCCAAAAAATGTGCCTATTTTGATGAGGAGTGGGTGACCACAAATTTCTTTATATAATAACAATTTTAATATTTGAAGAAGAGGATAAGTTTTTTCCTTATTAAGATGTATTATAGCTCATATAATCATGTGTTTTAAAATATTTGAATGTGGGTTTGAGATTGAGTATACTATTTATACTTCGGAGAAGGTACACTACAACACATATTCCCTTCAACAACATGCAAAATGTTTTTTAAAAGCACTAAAAAAGAAATGTTAAATAAGGTGATCATAAAGCAGGGTCCCCTTTATTAGTACTAAAAAATACTGATAAAGGCCCCCATTTATGAGTTTTATTTTTTCTTGGATAAAGGATGACCTTTGTCAGTACAATTTTGTGTGGTGATAATGGCCTAGTTAGTTGTAATGTGTTGTTAATATAATAGAAA
Organism: Viscum album; assembly: GCA_963277665.1. NCBI lineage: Eukaryota > Viridiplantae > Streptophyta > Magnoliopsida > Santalales > Viscaceae > Viscum > Viscum album. Next base: position 1,649,586,414 of record OY728145.1, read on the forward strand.
ACCCAACAAACAATTCTACATACAATTATTTGACCTCATTAATACAAAAATTTCAACCCATTGAAAATACAAAAATCACTTATATATAAATTTAATACAATTTTTTATATAATTACATTTACAATTATCTAACAATCATTTTAAAACATTAATGTTTCATCTTTTAATGCCATCCCCTCTCAAAAATGTCATCCCATGGAATCTGTTGCTGATGAAATAGTCCCAACTTGGATAAAAGATTACACCTATATAAGAAAATAGAATTATGTTAGTAAAACAATAAAGAAATAAATTAAACATTAATTTAAAAGAATACTATAATAAAAACAATAATTTTTAATAAAAAATACACATTTACAGAAATTCCGATCACAACATGCTTCATGTTGAGGTGGGGTTGATTCCTACATGTCACATATGAGTTATGGATCATTGTACTAAAATATAAATACAATCCCAATTTTTTTACTTGATTTTTAATTATGTCACTTAATCTTTAACTATAATTAATATCAAATTTAAATAATGATGATTTTTTTACATCGGTCACACCATGTGTTAGATTGAGGTGAAGATAATTTCTACCTATCATAAATTATTAATGGTTCATTATCCTTAAATTTCAATTTTAAATAGATAACATATACATTTAGTCATTCCAGTTATACCTGGCATCAGATAAATGTGTCTTCGATTCTTGCACATCACAAATGATTGTTAGATCATTTTCCTAAAACATCAAAATAATCTGAATTTGTTTTCTATAACACCCCAGGTAAATAAAGAATATGAAATTTTTATATTTATCCATATTTTTGAATAAAATATTAATATGACTTTAAATGTGATGCTATGCTCGATGGCGTACCCAACACGCAACAACGAGTTTCTTGGGAATCTTACGTTGCACTCTAATAATAAAATAATATTATTTTAAATGGTAGTTAATGCCTAGCCGTTGTAATGGTGATAATGAACAGAACTAACTATAAAATGATCATATATGTTTGTCAAATATTTTTACTCTTTACAATAAATTTTAGAGAATTAAAAATGCGAATGAATCTAATTTTAAGCTTAGACAGTCTAATATTCTTTAAAAGGTCGATTAACCGCCTTTTGATGGCGAACCTCTTTTAAATCCACTTTTTTAAAATTTTATGTGTTATATTTGACAAAATAAAATTCTTATTTAGAATCGGGACATCAAAATTTACTTTGTTTAAATTTTTGTTATTTTTCCGAAAAAGTTCAATTTTTAATGAATAGTGAAAATTGTTGTATTTTAATTCAAAACCTCTTTTTAATCTAATTTATTTATATGATTAGATTATCTTTTTAATTGGTTTTAAAGTTTAAATAGAATATATTTTTACCATTTAATCCAATGGTGGTCATTGTAATTAATATCACTTTAAGATTGGACATAAACGAGTGTCAATCTTTTGAAAGATATTGTTTCATAAAAACATGCTATTTGTTTTAACAGCAGGATTTAATTATAAAATTAATTAATGCAACTTCTATGTTATTAATTTGGTAAAATAGACCTCATTTTGGAATTGGTAATATCAAATATAGCTTAGGGTGAATTTTTGGTATTTTTCTGACAAACATCAATTTTTGATGAATAGTGAATCCACAAAGTGGTGGTTACAAAATTTGATTTTTCTTTTAAATGGGACTTTACCACTTATATGATTTGAATTTAAAAAATCCAATTTAAATGATTTTAATTTTTAAGTAAAATTTGGTTCAGTAGGATGAAAATAATTTTTGATGAAAACTAACTTTTACGTTTTATTAATCGTGATTAAAGGTAATTAGTGTGATTTAAGGTAAAAATGATATTATAATAAAATGAAAATATATTAAAACTTGTCCTAACCCTATTGGATGAGTTATGGACGACCAAGAAAACCCATGGGTCGATTTTTTGTACCCCATGGTGCCACTTGGGTTTGATAATGACATTTATGCCTTTTATTTAAAGTTAAAATAAAAATGTCAGAAACATGATTTTTTTTACTAAAACAATTTTTACATGTGGTTATACAAGTCAGAATTTGACTATAAATATTAATTGGAAAGATAAAAAGATATCATACATCATAGTATTTTTTTTATAATTTTTAGACGTTAAATTAATTAAATTCTTTATGACATAATGATGATGCTGTGATGACCTCATTATTTAACAATTTAAATAAAATTGAATGATAATGAAAACTCTAGGACCTAAAAATGTCAAAAACCTATTGTATGGGTGGATTTCTAACCCTTATCATCTTAACCTCAAAACAAATCAATGTGGGACCATTAAAATCCGAAAACCATTTGAAAATAAAGTAACATTTTATACTTTTCCAAGAGTGCCCTTCCTCTCCTCTTATAAAAGGCCCCCACCTCTACCACCTTACCCACACCTATCAAGCCTTTAGTTCGGACAAGATCTGCTACTTTTGTCTCTCCACATCCCTATCCTTATACTAGAAGCCATAACGTAGGCAGGAAGCTCTTCAAGAAACCATTTTGGTTCAAACCAAATGGAGTTACCCTATTTTAAGGTAACGTCTTCACTTGTGCTCTTTTGTTTAATTTTTCTTCTCCAACCCCCTAAAATATTTTTATTCATATAATTTGTAACAACTCCATTATTTTCAATATACTATGATGTTTTTATAATAATTATTCGATCTACACTTACACACACCTTCATCTAATGGTTAAAGAACATACTGTTTTTGTGGATGGCGAATTTCTGCCTCACGAAACGATGATTGTTCAACAATCATATAACACCTTCAACAGTGTCCATTAAGATGTCACTATGTTTATATATGATATATAATATTTTTATGTTTTACTTAAGCTTCTGTATTTTTCATTTGTTCCATACCATTATGGCTTCCATTATGGGTATATGCGATATCTTCATTTTAGGAAGTGTAGACTACCGCCCCCTCAAAGTGATTTGATTCATTAATGCCATATGTGGGATGTATAAAGGATGGATTTAAAGTTATTATGTATGATTTTATACTGTAATTATAATATAACTTTATATCATTATTATTTTATTTCCATTAAAGTATGAGATAGAAATGAATGTAGCGTTCATGCGTACGTACGGCATACCGTCTCCATGAACGGTGCATTTCATTTCTTATCCTCAAATGTAATATACTATTATAAGTACATATAATGGATATATATGATGTATGATACATATAAAGGATTAATATAATTCTGTAATTAACAATATACATATCTCTTATTTAGTTTTAATTCCATTAATATGACATAGAAATGAAAGTAGCGTTCATGCGTACGTACGGCTTACCGTCTCCATGAACAGTGCATTTCATTTCTTACCTCTAAATAATTATGTAATATTATAAATACATGTATATTCTGTTTATATATGATATATAGTATATCCAAATATTGAATATCATTATTGAGATAATGGATATTTGACTACGTGAACAACTTGTAAATATAAGAAGTTCACTTTTGACTTAAGTACCAAATAATGACAAAACAACCGTTATTAACTTAAATGATTACATAATGTTTATAACATGTCAATAATTTATATAAAAGGAATAACGAACTTGAAAAAGGTTCTTAATCAAGTAGAAATTAACTCAAGTTTATTATTCAGGACGTTAAAGAACGATCGAGTCAAGTCAGACCCGAGGTAAGGGATCCTACTCCTCTCTATCTTTTTAAGTACGCTCTTTTATGTCATTCCTTTTAAAGATAATCTTCCTTGTTATTAGGATGTTATTTTATATTACTCTTACTGAAATTTTTATTTTCATAGGATGAGAGACCCTATTCTCTCTCATCAATCCATTTTGGAAGTTTTGAGTGGCGCCATTAGGCTACCGAATTTTCATAAGAGATCTAACCTCTCTCTTTGTTTTTATGTACTCTCCTTTATGTCACTTGTTTTAAGAACCTCTTTGTTATGTTGGGGGTGTTATTTTATATTCCTCTTCCTGTAAACAATATGTTAATATGATTAGAGACCCTATTTGATCTCATCAATCCATTTTTGAAGTTTAAGTGGCGCCGTTAGGCTGCAGAGTTTTCGTAAGGGATTTTTCATCTCACTTTTATTCCTGTAGGATTTATGCTACATTTGCCACAATTTCCTTTGAGTGGTGTATGTACTGCCCATTATTTTACTCATTGGGTAATATACTTTCATTTATGAGTATTTACATCAATGTTGTATTGTACTTCTTTCACGGGGTGTATGTTTCGAAAGATACCCATGTCTGTAGGGGAACCTTTCACCCTCCTCTTTTTAAAAGACTTATTTTGTTATGTCATTTAATTCACATACTATTATGTTGGGATATGTTCTTATATATCCTTATTTATGTAAATTTTATGTCCAAGTGATGAGATACCCTTTATCTCTCTCATCAACCCTTTTTGTAAAATTTTATGTGACGCCGTTAGGCTGTCAAATTTTACCAAGGGAACTTCTTAACCCAATTTCGATTTCTTTGGGTTCAACATGTAGTTATTGAATATGTCATCCTTTGAATATGTGTGAATAAACTTTGATTGTTTTATACTTAATATCCACTTATATTTGGTGTATTTATATTTTTCACACATAATTATGAGATTGATTTATCCTTAATTTAAGGGTACCTTTTTTATAATGGATTTCATCTCAATTTACATTTCTTTTGAGACTTCATTGTTGTCATGCACCAATTCACTCTTATATGGTGTGTATAATGTCCTTTGACATATTATATCATGAATGCCATTATTCTCATGATATTATAAAGTTTGGATAAATTTTTATTCCGTTATTATTTGTATTCAAAAATCTCTTTTAAATGATTTTTGAAAATGGATTGATTAATTCAATAACTTGGAATTACTTATTTTGATTGAAAATGAAATGTTGTTATTGAAATGTTTATATTTTCAATATATTATGTGTAATGATGGTACTTGGACATTTTACGGGTGGTTACGTGATAAACCATATGACGGGTGGTGCCGTGAATAACAGGACGGGTGGTTACGTTATATCCTCCAATGCATTGGGTATGGAAGTCGGCCGTATGGCTATTCCATTAAGTATGCATGGAATTTGGCTGAATGGCTATTCCATTAAGTGATATGTGTGGAAGTCGACCTTATGGTTATTTCACTTAAGTATGTTTATGTCCCATGTTACCTTTATATGTTATGTGATCTTTATATGGGTTTTATGGTCATATTTTGGTTTCAGAAGGGTAAGTAATGAACTTTTATTCAGTGAAGAGTTTTTACTACTTCGAAATGGTGAAAAGTATTACTTTGATAAAGTATATGTGGTTTACTTGTTGTTTTGAAAAAATAATAGTTTTCATTCTTTGTGTATCCCTTACTGAGCTTTTTATGCTCATCCCAAGTTTTTGAAATGTTTTTCATAGGACTTAACGTGGAATAGGGTCAAGGATGGGATCAAGGGAAAGTCATGCAACCTAATACATGGAACTGGACATGTTTATTTTTATGAGTTTTTATTTTATGGAAACTTAGTAAAAGTTTCTACTTTTTAATCTTTTGAGATGTAATAGTTATGTCCTAATTCTCTAAAACTCTAAACCTAAAAATATCCTCAATGTGAATTATTCATTTAATTCAATATTAAGTAAGGTTTAAGGCTGGGGCCTTATAGTTGGTATCAGAGGTCGGATTAGATAACTTTAGATATTAGGGTATTCTTTAAGCATATGTGACATTACCATAATGGTTAGAATTTTAGAAAGAGTCCTAGTTTTAGATAAAGTGAATGAGTAAGTATATCTTAGTGTTCATCTACCTCATTAGTACATGATGGTTTTGTTGATATACTCACACTGAAATTTCTGTTTTTAGTGAATGGATCGATCTATCAGGCACCAAAGTGACAACAGGTTTGAAGGAAACTATGGTGGTTCTCTGATTAAGATACTAGATAAAATGGCGGATTCAATTAGAAAACTCGTGGTTGTTCTAAACCGACTATCAAGGAGTCATGATCAACCAATTGATACTTGGTATGATCTGTAATACAACATGTACGAGATGACCAATCGATGTGGAAGTTCAGGTAATAATTATAAAGGTAACCATTAGAGTTTATATGATCCTTACTTTTGAGGTAATTATGGGTTATTATATGTTATGATGGAAAATGAAAGGCATGAAGTAAACTTGAGGTTAAAATATGTTATGATCATTTTTGAAGATTTTATCTCGTTTTGTGGAATGTTTTAAGAATTATATAGTTCTGGAAAAAGGACAACACGCAGACCGTGTGACAACCCGTAGCGTCAGACAAAGCTGCGGGAATCGAACCCACAACCAAAGTGCGACCGGTATTTATCACCTACCACTGGAATACGTGAAATCCCTGGTTAGTTTGACTAATTATTTTTTAGTTAGATGATTTTTGGAATCAAGAGTAAGTTTATTTTGGGTTATATATGGAAATGATTAACCTATCATCGAGGATATGTGATTAGGTTAATTACTTTTCAATACGAGACATTAAAAGCAACTGATGTTGTTTGGAGATAAATGTTATGATTTAACATGGAAGAATATGTGACTAAATCCTTCAAATATTTGGGTTTCAATCTTAGTTTGGTTTACATTGAAGAATTTTATGGAAAATGTGTTTATCGAAATGTCCTTGTTGAAATTTGGATTTTGTTGGACAAATTTTGGAGATTAAGAATATATTTTCTTTTTATAAAGGGTTATCCTTTTCTGGATTATCTGATCATGTACTAACCTTTTGGTTTTTGGTTTTGGTTAAAGTATAAAGACATGTAAAGTATATAGTTCTCTTTTGTGGATTAGGTGATTCTCATAAAGTTGATTATAGTACTCTTAATGCGAACAAGTATTCCTAAAAACTCGTCTTTTGGAGAAAATATGAGTTTGATTAAGGAATCTAGTAAAAGTTGAAAGTCTACGTGACAAGTAAGTATGTTTCATTATGATTTAGTTAAGCTCAAAAAATAAATTCCTCAATGAAGAGTAACTTAAAACAAAAATGTTGTCTGTTATCTTTTCCTACTGGGGAATCAAATGCTGTTTAACCCATCACAAGTTTGTGATTTTCTTGTGGTTAACTTTCTGCTAGACATGTTTACTATCACTCTCCATCAGAACATGACCCTTTGTTTTCTCCTCCATTTCCATATTTTCATACTTGGAATCCTAGTATGGGTTATCTCGGGTGACATTTGTACTTCTCTCCCATTATTTTAAAGTGATTATTTTACCGACTCTTGTTCCGATGTGGGACTTTCAAGGATGTTTCCGAGCCAAAATTTAAAATTGCGAGGACGCAATTCCCAAAAGGGGGGAAGGATGTAACACCCCAGGTAAATAAAGAATATGACATTTTTATATTTATCCATATTTGTGAATAAAATATTAATATGACTTTAAAGGGGACGTTATGCTCGATGGCGTACCCAACATGCAACAACGAGTTTCTTGGGAATCTTACGTTGCACTCTAATAATAAAATAATATTATTTTAAATGGTAGTTAATGCCTAGTCATTGTAATGGCGGGAATGAACAGAACTAACTAAAAAATTATTATATATGTTTGTCAAATATTTTTACTCTTTACAATAAATGTTAGAAGATTAAAAATGCGAATGAATCCAATTTTAAGCGTAGATAGTCTAATATTCTTTAAAAGGTTGATTAACAGCCTTTTGATGGAAAACCTCTTTTAAATCCACTTTTTGACAATTTTATGTGTTATATTTGACAAAATAAAATTCTTATTTAGAATCGGGACATCAAAATTTACTCTGTTTAAATTTTTGGTATTTTTCCGAAAAAGATCAATTTTTAATGAATAGTGAAAAATGTTGTATTTTAATTCAAAACCACTTTTTAATCTAATTTATTTATATGATTAGATTATATTTTTAATTGGTTTTAAAGTGTAAATAGATTATATTTTTACCATATAATCCAATGTTGGTCATTGTAATTAATATCACTTTAAGATTGGACATAAACGAGTGTCAATCTTTTGAAAGATATTGTTTCATAAAAACACACTATTTGTTTTAACAGCATGATTTAATTATAAAATTAATTAATGCAACTTCTATGTTATTAATTTGTAAAATAGACCTCATTTTGGAATTCGGAATATCAAATATATCTTAGGGTGAATTTTTGGTATTTTTATGACAAACATCAATTTTTGATGAATAGTGAAACCACAAAGTGGTGGTTAAAAAATTTTATTTTACTTTTAAATGGGACTTTACCACTTATATGATTTGAATTTAAAAAATCCAATTTAAATGATTTTAATTTTTAAGTAAAATTTGGTTCAGTAGGATGAAACTAATTTTTGATGAAATGTAACTTTTAAGTTTTATTAATCGCGATTAAAGGTAATTAGTGTGATTTAAGGTAAAAATGATATTATAATAAAATGAAAATATATTGACACTTGTCATAACCCTATTTTATGAGTTATGGCCGACCAAGAAAACCCATGGGTCTAGTTTTGGTACCCCATGGAGCCACTTGGGTTTGATAATGACATTTATGCCTTTTGTTTAAAGTTAAAATAAAAATGTCACAAACATGATTTTTTTTACTAAAAAAACATTTACATGTGGTTATACAAGTCAGAATTTTGACTATAAATAGTAATTGGAAATCTAAAAATCTTTCCTACATCATAGTATTTGTTTTATAATTTTTAGACATTAAATAAATTAAATTCTTTATGACATCATGATGATGCAGTGATGACCTCATTATTTAACGATTTAAATAAAATGGAAAGATAATGAAAACTCTATGACCTACACATGTCAAAAACCTATTGTATGGGTAGATTTATAACCCTTATCACCTTATCCTAGAAACAATTCAATGTGGGACCATTAAAATCCGAAAACCATTTGAAAATAAAGTAACATTTTATACTTTTCCAAGAGAGCCCCTCCTCTCCTCTTATAAAAGGCCCCCAACTCTACCACCTTACCCACACCTCTCAAGCCTTTGGTTCGGCCAAGCCCTGATCATTTTTTCTCTCCACATCCCTCTCCTCATCCTAGAAGCCTTAACTTAGGCAGGAAGATCTTCAAGAAACCCTTTTGGTTCAAACCAAAGAGAGTTACCCTATTTTAAGGTAACATCTTCACTTGTGCTCTTTTGTTTTATTTTGCTTCTCCAACCCCCTAAAATCATTTTATTAATTTATTTTGTAACAACTCCAGTATCTTCAATATACTAGGATGTTGTTATAATAAGTATTCGATCTACACTTACACACACCTTCATCTAATGGTTAAAGAACATACTGTTTCTGTGGATGGCGAATTTCTGCCTCACGAAACGATGATTGTTCAACAATCATATAACACCTTCAAAGGTGGCCATTAAGATGTCACTATGTTTATATATGATATATAATATTTTTATGTTTTACTTAAGCTTCTGTATTTTTTATTTTTGGCATACCTTTATGGCTTCCATTATGGGTATACGCGATATCTTCATTTTAGGAAGTGCGGACTACCGCCCCCTCAAAGTTATTTGATTCGTTAATGCCATATGTGGGATGTATAAAGGATGGATTTAAAGTTATTATATATGATTTTATACTGGAATTATAATATAACTTTATATCACTATTGTTTTCTTTCCATTAAAGTATGAGATAGAAATGAAAGTAGCATTCATGCGTACGTGCGGCTTACCGTCTCCATGAACGGTGCATTTCATTTCTTATCCTCAAATGTAATATACTATTATAAGTAAATATAATGGATATATATGATGTATGATAAATATAAAGCATGAATATAATTATGGAATTAAAAATATACATATCTCTTATTTAGTTTTAATTCCATTAATTTGACATAGAAATGAAAGTAGCGTTCATGCGTACGCACGGCTTACCGTCTCCATGAACGGTGCATTTCATTTCCTACCTCTAAATAATTATGTTATATTATAAATACATGTATATTCTGGATATATATGATATATATGGTATCCAAATATTGAATATCATTATTGAGATAATGGATATTTGACTACGCGAATAACTTGTAAATATAAGAAGTTCACATTTGACTTAAGTACCAAATAACGACAAAACAACCGTTATTAAGTTAAATGATTACATAATGTTTATAACATGTCAATAATTGATATAAAAGGAATAACTAACTTGAAAAAGTTCATTAAGAAAGTATAAATTAAGTCAAGTTTATTATTCAGGACGTTAAAGAATGATCGTGTCAAGTCGGACCCGAGGTAAGGGATCATACTCCTCTCATTCTTTTTAAGTACGCTCTTTTATGTCATTCCTTTTAAAGATCATATTCCTTGTTATTGGGATGTTATTTTATATTACTCTTACTGTAATTTTTATGTTCATATGATGAGAGACCCTATTCTATCTCATCAATCCATTTTGGAAGTTTTGTGTGGCGCCGTTAGGCTGCCAAATTTTCGTAAGAGATCTAACATCTCTCTTTCTTTTTAAGTACTCTCCATTATGTAACTTCTTTTAAGAACCTCTTTGTTATGTTGGGGGATGTTCTTTTATATTCCTCTTCCTGTAAACAATATGTTAATATGATGAGATACCCTGTTTGATCTCATCAATCCATTTTGTAAGTTTTAAGTGGCGTCGTTAGGCTGCCGAGTTTTCGTAAGGGATTTTTCATCTCACTTTTATTCCCGTGAGATTTATGCTACATTTGCCACAATTTACTTTGAGTGGTGTATGTACTGCCCATTATTTTACTCATTGTGTAATATACTTTCATTTATGAGTATTTACATCAATGTTGTATTGTCCTTCTTTCACGGGGTGTATGTTCCGAAAGATACCCATGTCGGTAAGGGAACCTTTCACCATCCTCTTTTTAAAAGACTTATTTTGTTATGTATTTTAATTCAAATACTATTATTTTGGGATATGTTCTTATATATCCTTATTTATGTAAATTTTATTTCCAAGTGATTATATCCCTTTTTTCTCTCTCATCAACCCTTTTTGTAAAATTTTATGTGACGTCGTTATGCTGTCAAATTTTACCAAGGGAACTTCTTAACCCAATTTCGATTTCTTTGGGTTCAACGTGTAGTTACTGAATATGTCATCCTTTGAATATGTGTGAATAACCTTTTATTGTTTGACTCTTAATATCCACTTATATTGGGTGTATTTATATTTGTCACAAATAATTAAGAGATTGATTTATCCTTAATTTAAGGATACCTTCTTTATAATGGATTTCATCTCATTTTACATTTCTTTTGAGACTTCATTGTTGTCATGCAACAATTCACTCTTATATGGTGTGTATACTGTCCTTTGACATATTATATCATGAATCCCTTTATTCTCATAATATTATAAAGTTCGGATTAAATGTTATTCCGCTATTATTTGTATTCAAAAATATCTTTTAAATGATTTTTGAAAATGGATTGATTAATTCAATATCTTGGAATTACTTATTTTGATTGAAAATGAAATGTTGTTATTGAAATGTTTATATTTTCAATATTTTATGTGTAATGATGGTACTTGGACATTTTACAGGTGGTTACGTGATAAACCATATGACGGGTGGTGCCTTGAATAACAGGACGGGTGGTTACGTTATAACCTCCAATGCATTGGGTATGGAAGTCGGCCGTATGGCTATTCCATTAAGTATGCATGGAAGTTGGCCGAATGGCTATTCCATTAAGTTATATGTGTGTAAGTCAACCTTATGGTTATTCCACTTAAGTATGTTTATGTCTCATGTTACCTTTATATGTTATGTGACCTTTATATGGGTTTTATGCTAATCTTTTGGTTTTAGAAGGGTAAGTAATGAAATTTTATTCAGTGAAGAGTTTTTACTACTTTGAAAAGGTGATAAGTATTACTTTGATAAAGTATATGTGGTTTACTCGTTGTTTTGAAAAACTAATAGTTTTAATTCTTTGTGCAACCCTTACTGAGCTTTTTATGCTCATCCCAAGTTTTTGAAATGTTTTTCACTAGACTAAACGTGGAATAGGGTCAAGGATGGGATCAAGGGAATGTCATGCAACCTAAAACATGGAACTGGACATGTTTCTTTTTAAGATTTTTTATTTTATGGAAACTTAGTAAAAGTTTCTACTTTGTAATTTTTGTGATGTAATAGTTATGTCCTGATTCTCTAAAACTCTAAACCTGAAAAGATCCTCAATGTGAATTATTCCTTTAATTCAATATTAAGTAAGGTTTAAGGCTGGGGCCTTATAGTTGGTATCATAGGTCGGTTTAGATAACTTTACAGGTTAGGGTATTCATTAAGCTTAAGTGACATTACCATAATGGTTATAATTTCAGAAAGAGTCCTAGTTTTACATAAAGTGAATGAGTAAGTATATCTTAGTGTTTATCTTCCTCATTAGTACATGATGGGTTTGTTGATATACTCACACTGAAATTTCTATTTTTAGTGAATGGATGGATCTATCAGGAACCAAAGTGACAACAGGTTTGAAGGAAACTGTGGTGGTTCTCTGATTAAGATACTAGATAAAATGGGGGATTCAATGAGTAAACTCTTGGTTGTTCTAAACCAACTATCATGGAGTCATGATCAACCACTTGAACCTTGGTATGATCTGTAATTCATCATTTATGAGATGAACATTCAATGTGGAAGTTCAGGTAATAATTATAAAGGTAACCATTAGAGTTTATATGATCCTTACTTTTGAGGTAATTATGGGTTATTATATTTTATGATGGAAGATGAAAGGCATGAGATAAACATGAGGTTAAAATATGTTATGATCATTTTTGAAGATTTTTATCTCATTTTGGGGAATGTTTTAAGAATTATATAGTTTTGGAAAAAGGATAACACGCAGACCGTGTGACAACCCATCGCGTCAGACAAAGCTGCGCGAATCGAACCCACAACCAAAGTGTGCCTGGTATTTATCGCCTACCACTGGACTACGTGAAGTCCCTGGTTCGTTTGACTAATTCTTTTTAGTTAGATGATTTTTGGAATCAAGAGTAAGTTTATTTTGGGTTATATATGGAAATTATTAACCTATCATCGAGGATATGTGATTTGGTTAATTACTCTTCAATATGAGACATTAAGAGAAACTGATGTTGTTTGGAGATAAATGTTATGATTAAACTTGGAAGACTATGTGACTAAATCCTTCAAATATTTGGGTTTCTATCTTAGTTTGGTTTGCTTTGAAGAATTTTATGGAAAATTTTTTTATCGAATGGTCCTCATTGAACTTTGGGTTTTTTTGGAAATTTTTTTGAGATTATGAATATATTTTCTTTCAATAAAGGGTTATCCTTTTCTGGATTATCTGTTCTTGTACTAACCTTTTTGGTTTTGGTTTTGGTTAAAGTATAAAGACATGGAAAGTATATAGTTCAATTTTGTGTATTAGTTGATTCTCAAGAAGTTGATTATAGTACTCTTAATGCGAACAAGTTGTAACATCCCAAGTAAGTAATGAATAATAGATATTTTTATCTATGTATATTAATTATTAAGATAGTGTTATAGAGGCTTAAAATGAAAATAAATACAATCTTATGCATTGAATACACTAATATTCTTAAATGATTGTTTTACTGCCTTTTGATGGCAAACGATTTTTGAATCTATATTTTGAAAATTTTATAAACTATGTTTGTCAAAATAAACTTATCCTTTATGATTGGGACATCAAAAGTTACCTTGTGTGAATATTTGGTATTTTTCTGACAATGTTCATTTTTTAATGAATAGTGAAAAATACTGCATTTTACATCAAAACTACTTTTTAATCTAATTTATTTATTTTATTAGATTATGTTTTGAATTGGTTTTGAAGTGAAATTAGAATATATTTTTACCATTTTGGTCATTGGAATCAATTTCACTTTGAAATTAGACTTAAACTGGTGTCAATCTTTTGATACTTATTGTTTTGTAAAAACACGCTATTTGCTCTGGCAGCGGGAATTAATTATTAAATTAATTAATGTGACTTATATGATTTGAATTTTGTAAAATAGACTTCATTTTTGAATTCGTAATATCAAATATATCTTAGGGTGAATTTTTGGTAATTTTCTGAAAAACTTCAATTTTTGATGAATAGTGAAACCACTAAGTGGTAATCAAGCAAACTGATTTTTCAGTTAAATGAAAGTTTACCACTAATGTGTATTGAATTTTAAAAATCCGACATACATGGTTTTCATTAGTTTGTAAAATGTGTTTCAATGAGATTATAATAATTTTTTGTTGAATAGTAACTTATTAAGTTCTTAATCACGATTAGTGGTAATTAGGGTAGTTTAAGGTATAAATAATACTTTAATAAAATGAAATGACCTAGACACATCTCCCAACCTCATTGGTTGTGTCATGGACGACCATGAAATGCCATGGGTCAACTTGGGGACCCCATGTATCCACTTTTGTTGGGAAATGACATAAATTACTTTTTATTTAATGTTAAAGTGAAAATGACACAAACATAATATGTTTTACAAAAACAATTTTTAAGTGGGGTTATACAAGTCCAAATTTTGATTATAAATAGTCATTGGAAAGATAAAAAGATTTCATACATCATAGTATTTGTTTTATGATTTTTAGACATTAAATAAATTAAATTATTTATGACATAATAATGATGCAGTGATGACATCATTATTTGACGATTTAAATAAAATGGGAAGATAATGTAAAATCTATGAACTACACATGGCCAAAACCAATTGTATGAGTGGATTTCGAAACCTTATCACCTTATCCACGAATTATATCAATGTGGGACCTTTTGAAACCGAAACACAATTTCAAATAATGTAATATTTCTTTACTTTCCAAAAGATCCCCTCCTCTCCTCTTATAAAAGGCCCCCACCTCTACCTCATTTCACACACTCCACAAGCCTTTGGCTCGGCCAACCCCTGCCCATTTACTCTCTCCACATCCCTCTCCTCATCCTAGAGGATTCTCTTTGGTCATAATCCTTTCAAAGGAAGCCTTTAGGCTCAAATCAAAATGAGTTACACTTTTAAAGGTAATTCATTCTCTCATGTTCATTTGTTTTATTTTGCTTCTCCAACCCCCTGAACTCTTTTTATTAACTTATTTTGTAACAACACCAGTATCTTAAATATACAAGGATGTTGTTATAATATTTATTTGAGCTACACTCTCACACAACTACATCAAATGGTTAAAGAACATACGGTTTCCGTGGATGGCGAAATTCTGCCTCCCGAAACGATGATTGTTCAACACTCATTTAACACCTTCAAAGGTGGCCATTATGATGTCACTATTTTCATATATGATATATAATATGTTTATGTTTTCCTTAAGATTCTGTTTTTTTCATTTTGGGCATACCTTTATGGTTTCCATTATGGGTAAACACGATATCTTCATTTTAGGAAGTGCGGACTACCGCCCCCTCAAAGTGATTTGATTCGTTAAATACCATATGTGGGACATATAAAGGATGGAACTATGATATTATATATTATATTATACTGGAATTATAATATACCTTTATATCATTATGATTACATTCTATAAAATACAAAATAGAAATGAAAGTAGCGTTAATGCGTACGTACGGCTTACCGTCTCCATGAACGGTGCATTTCATTTCTTACCTCTAAATGATTATGTAATATTATAAAAGCAAGTATGTACTGGATATATATTACATATATGATATCTAAATCATGAATACCATTCTGGATATAATGAACCTTTGACCAAATTAACAACATGTATGTGTAAGAAGTCTATTTTTGACTTAAGAACCAAATACCGACAAAATGAGCATTATTAACTTAACTGATTACATGATGTTCATAACATGGTATAAAAGGAATAATGAACTTGAAAAAGATTCATAAGCAAGTAGAGATTAACTCAAGTTTATTATTCAGGAGATTAAAGAACGGTCGGGTCAAGTCAGATACGAGGTATGGGACTTCGTCTCAATCTCCTTTCATTGAGGAATATTTTATTTTATACACAACTTTCCTTTATATGGTGTATAAACCCCTTTGACTTTTACGTTTATTCAAAAGGAATCTTTTTTATACGAAGCGTTTACTAAAAGACAAAAGGGAATGTTTTTGTCGTACGTATGCGGTGACAACGACTTCTCTGCCGTCGTGACCGTTATTTGAGTTTCGGCTTCCTCTACAAGCCATACCTTCTTTTTAAAAGAAAAATAAATACCATGTTTTGCTTTTCTTTTGTTTTAGTATTGAAAATGGTTTTCATAATGTTTTTATATCAATGTGTTGTATTGATATCTCATGATTGAAATGTGGAAATTTTATGTTTCCTTTATGCATGTTTTATGTGATATGATTATGTTATGGTTCTTGGGCATTATTATGAAGACGGGTGGTTCCGTGATAAACTAAGGGCAGGTGAGCCTGTTATAGCTCTCCAATGCATTGGGTAACGCAAAGGAGTGAAACGTTAAGGTTTCTCCGAATAGATTTTAGGGAATATACTATGATGGGTATTCCAAACGTAACCAAGAGGGTTACTCCCTACGTAAGAATGTTATGAATGCCTCAAGTTACCTTTATGTCTTATGATTTCTATGATTTATTCATGATTTTATGAGGTATGTTAAAGTTCCTATGTTTTATGGGTAAAGTATGATTTCACTCTTATGTATGTATGTACCCATGTTTCCTTTCCATGTTTTTATAACCCATACTGAGTTTTTATGCTCATCCCACGTTTTTGAAATGTTTTCACAGGTCAAAGGAAAGGTACATGATAAGATGATAGAGTCATGGATGTGTCAAGAAATAATCCATGTTTTATTTTAAATGTGTTTCCATTGATGGGAATGAAGAATACTATCTTTATGTAACCACTTTGTATATATGTGGAATGTAATGCAAGTTTTATGATCTAATTCTCTAAAACTCTAAACCCGAAAAGATCCTCAGTGTGTAATCTTATAATAACTCAAGATTAAGTAAGGTTTAAGGCTGGGGCCTTATACAAGTCTTCCTAAAAACGCATCTTTTGGAGAAAATATGAGTTTTATTAAGGAATCTAGTAAAATTTGAAAGTCTACGTGACAAGTAAGTATGTTTCTTTATGATATAGTTAAGCTCAAAAAATAAATTCCTCAATTAAGAGTAACTTAAAACAAAAATGTTGTCTGTTAACCTTTCCTACTGGGGAATCGAATACCATTTAACCCATCACAAGTTTGTGATTTTCTTGTGGTTAAATTTCTCCTAGATATGTTTACTATCACTCTCCATCAGAACATGACCCTTTGTTTTCTCCTCCATATCCATATTTTCATACTTGGAATCGTAGTATGGGTTATCTCAGGTGACATGTTTACTTCTCTCCCATTCTTTTAAAGTGATTATTTTACCGACTCTTGTTCCGATGTGGGACTTTCAAGGATGTTTCCGAGCCAAATTTTAAAATTGCGAGGATGCAATTCCCAAAAGGGGGGAAGGATGTAACACCCCAGGTAAATAAAGAATATGACATTTTTATATTTATCCATATTTGTGAATAAAATATTAATATGACTTTAAAGTGGATGCTATGCTCGATGGCGCACCCAACACGCAACAACGAGTTTCTTGGGAATCTTACGTTGCACTCTAATAATAAAATAATATTATTTTAAATGGTAGTTAATGCCTAGCCGTTTTAATGGAGGGAATGAAAAGAAATAACTAAAAAATGATTATATATGTTTGTCAAATATTTTTACTATTTAAAATAAATGTTAGAGGATAAAAAATGCGAATGAATCCAATTTTAAGCGTAGACAGTCTAATATTCTTTAAAAGGTCGATTAACAACCTTTTGATGGAGAACCTCTTTTAAATCCACTTTTTGACAATTTTATGTGTTATATTTGAAAAAATAAAATTCTTATTTAGAATCGGGACATCAATATTTACTTTGTTTAAATTTTTGGTATTTTTCCGAAAAAGTTCAATTTTTAATGAATAGTGAAAAATGTTGTATTTTAATTCAAAACATCTTTTTAATCTAATTTATTTATATGATTAGATTATATTTTTAATTGGTTTTAAAGTGTAAATAGAATATATTTTTACCATTTAATCCAATGGTGGTCATTTTAATTAATATCACTTTAATAATGGACATAAACGAGTGTCAATCTTTGGAAAGATATTGTATCATAAAAACACGCTATTTGTTTTAACAGCGGGATTTAATTATAAAATTAATTAATGAAACTTCAATGTTATGAATTTGGTAAAATTTACATCATTTTTGAATTCATAATATAAAATATAGCTTAGGGTGAATTTTTGGTATTTTTCTGAAAAACATCAATTTTTGATGAATAGTGAAACCACAAAGTGGTGGTTACAAAATTTGATTTTTCATTTAAATGGGACATTACCACTTCTGTGATTTGAATTTCAAAAATCCAATTTAAATGATTTTAATTGTTTAAGTAAAATGTGGTTCAATAGGATGAAAATAATTTTTGATGAAAATAACGTTTAAGGTTTATTAATCGCGATTAAAGGTAATTAGTGTGATTTAAGGTAAAAATGATATTATAATAAAATGAAAATATATTGAAACTTTTCCTAACCCTATTTGATGAGTTATGGTAAACCAAGACAACCCATAGGTCGATTTTCGGTACCCCATGGAGCCACTTGGGTTTGATAATGACATTTATGCCTTTTATTTAAAGTTAAAATAAAAATGTCACAAACATGATTTTTTTTACTAAAACAATTTTTACATGTGGATATACAAGTCATAATTTTGACTATAAATATTCATTGTAAATATAAAAATATTTCCTACATCATAGTATTTTTTTATAATTTTTAGTCATTAAATAAATTAAATTCTTTATGACATCATGATGATGCAGTGATGACCTCATTATTTAACGATTTAAATAAAATGGAAAGATAACGCAAATTCTAGGACCTAAACATGTAAAAAACCTATTGGATGGGTGGATTTCTAACCCTTATCACCTTATCCTCGAATCACATCAATTTGGGACCATTAAAATCCGAAAACCATTTGAAAATAAAGTAACATTTTATACTTTTCCAAGAGTGCCCCTCCTCTCCTCTTATAAAAGGCCCCCACCTCTACCACCTTACCCACACCTCTCAAGCCTTTAGTTCGGCCAAGATCTGCTAATTTTGTCTCTCCAAATCTCTATCCTCATTCTAGAAGCCTTAACTTAGGCATAAAGCTCTTCAAGAAACCCTTTTGGTTCAAACCAAAGGGAGTTACCCTATTTTAAGGTAACGTCTTCACTTGTGATCTTTTGTTTTATTTTGCTTCTCCAACCCCCTAAAATCTTTTTATTCATTTATTTTGTAACAACTCCAGTATATTAAATATACTAGGATGTTGTTATAATAAGTATTCGAGCTACACTTACACACACCTTCATCTAATGGTTAAATAACATTCTGTTTCTGTGGATGACGAATTTCTGCCTCACGAAAGGATGATTGTTCAACACTCATATAACACCTTAAAAGGTGGCCATTAAGATGTCACTATGTTTATATATAATATATAATATTTTTATGTTTTACTTAAGCTTCTGTATTTATCATTTGTGGCATACCTTTATGGCTTCCATTATGGGTATACATTATATCTTCATTTTAGGAAGTGTGGACTACCACCCCCTCAAAGTGATTTGATTCGTTAATGCCATATGTGGGATGTATAAAAGATGGATTTAAAGTTATTATATATGATTTTATACTGTAATTATAATATAACTTTATATCATTATTGTTTTCTTTCCATTAAAGTATGAGATAGAAATGAAAGTAGCGTTCATGCGTACGTACGACTTACCGTCTCCATGAATGGTGCATTTCATTTCTTGTCCTCAAATGTAATATACTATTATAAGTACATATAATGGATATATATGATGTATGATACATCTAAAGGATGAATATAATTCTGGAATTAAAAATATACATATATCTTATTTAGTTTTAATTCCATTATTATGACATAGAAATGAAAGTAGCGTTCATACGTACATACGGCTTACCGTCTCCATGAACGATGTATTTCATTTCTTACCTCTAAATAATTATGTAATATTATAAATACATGTATATTATGGATATATATGATATATATGATATCCAAATATTGAATATCATTATTGAGATAATGGATATTTGACTATGTGAACAACTTGTAAATATAAGAAGTTCACTATTGACTTAAGTACCAAATAACAACAAAACAACCGTTATTAACATAAATGATTACATAATGTTTATAACATGTCAATAATTGAAATAAAAGGAATAACAACCTTGTAAAAGGTTCTTAAGAATGTAGAAATTAACTCAAGTTTATTATTCAGGACGTTGATGAACGATCGAGTTAAGTCGGACCCAAGGTAAGGTATCCTACTCCTCTCTTTCTTTTTAAGTACGCTCTTTTACGTCATTCCTTTTAAAGATCATCTTCCTTGTTATTGGGATGTTATTTTATATTACTCTTACTGTAATTTTTATGTTCATATGATGAGAGACCCTATTCTCTTTCATCAATCGATTTTGGAAGTTTTGAGTGGCGCTGTTAGGATGCCGAATTTTCGTAAGAGATCTAACCTCTCTCTTTCTTTTAAAGTACTCTCCTTTATGTCACTTCTTTTAAGAACCTATTTGTTATGTTGGGGGATGTTCTTTTATATTCCTCTTACTGTAAAAAATATTTTAATATGATGAGAGACCCTATTTGATCTCATCAATCCATTTTGGACATTTTAAGTGGTGTCGTTAGGCTGTCGAGTTTTCTTAAGGGATTTTTCATCTCAATTTTATTCTCGTGAGATTTATGATACATTTTCCACAATTTCCTTTGGGTGGTGTATGTACTGCCCATTATTTTACTCATTGTGTAATATAATTTAATTTATGAGTATTTACATCAATTTTTTATTGTCCTTCTTTCACGGGGTGTATGTTTCGAAAGATACCCATGTCGGTAAGGGAACCTTTCACCCTCCTCTTTTTAAAAAACTTCTTTTGTTATGTCTTTTAATTCACATACTATTATATTGGGATATTTTCTTCTATATCCTTATTTGTGTAAATTTTATGTCCAAGTGATGAGATCCCCTTTATCTCTCCCATCAACCCTTTTTTTTAAATTTTATGTGACGCCGTTAGGCTGTCGAATTTTACCAAGGGAACTTCTTAACCCAATTTCTATTTCTTTGGGATCAACATGTAGTTATTGAATATGTAATCCTTTTAATATGTGTGAATAACATTTTATTTTTTTACACTTAATATCCACTTATATTGGGTGTATTTATATTTGTCACACATAATTATGAGATTGATTTATCCTTAATATAGGGATACCTTATTTATAATGGATTTCATCTCATTTTACATTTCTTTTGAGACATAATTGCTTTCATGCACTAATTCACTCTTATATGGTGTGTATACTGTCCTTTGACATATTATATCATGAATCCCTTTATTCTCATGATATTATAAATTTCGGATTAAATTTTATTCTGCTATTATTTGTATTCAAAAATCCCTTTTAAATGATTTTTGAAAATGGATTGATTAATTCAATATCTTGGAATTACTTATTATGATTGAAAATGAAATGTTGTTATAGAAATGTTTATATTTTCAATATTTTATGTGTAATGATTATACTTGGACATTTTACGGGTGGTTACGTGATAAACCATATGACGGGTGGTTCCGTGAATACCAGGACGGGTGGTTACGTTATAACCTCTAATGCATTGGGTATGGAAGTTGGTCGTATGGCTATTCCATTAAGTATTTATGGAAGTTTTTTTTAAAGGCAAAAGCCCGAGATTATTATTAAAAAGAAAGTCCAAAAGAGGTACAAAAAAGGAATGAAAATAGATAAACTTATCACCCAATTTCAGGGGTGCCAAGCTTCTTCCTCAGCTCGTCCGCAATGATACGTTCTTTATTTCACATCTCATTCCATGGGCTGATGATATTACGTCCTCTTCCTCTTCCACTTACTCCACGATAGGTTTCCTCAATCTCCCTGGCTTGTTGTAGGAGAGATTCTACATCTTCATCAGAGCTGTCCACTTGAGCTTCTTCCATCCTCTTCATTTTCTCTTTCCTTTATCTCTTCTTTTGGCTTCGAGTTCTAGCATGTTGCCATTCGTCATCAGAGCCTTTCTTTTTCTGATCTTCTTTTCCTAAGGTTTCCTGCACACAAGAAGCATTCTGCAAAGTAGGGGTATTTGAATCCTTACTCACCTTTACATCAGGATGTTTCATCAATAAATCTTGTGTTCCATCCATGTCAGATGACTCTAGATGAGTAGACACAGTAATACTATCAGTCATTCCAGTTTCCCTATAGAGAGATTCAGGAACATCAGGGCATATTTTTGTGAGAACATTCATAACAGGGGGAGCCATCAAAGCAACACTGTTCTGGACTGAACAGTCCAAAACCTTCAAAACAGGAGACTGTTCTATTCTTTTAGCAGGATCATGATAAACAGAAAATGAGACAGTTGTAGAATCAACATAAGTTCCATCAACAGATTTAGTAAAAGGAGGACCAGGCAGTGAAGACACCTGGATTCTGTCAGCCAAAGAAGGCTGTTCTGGAAAACATAAATCAGAGTCAACCCCAGGAATAGAAGCGGGAACATAAACAGTTTTATGCATTTTATCAGAGTTGATGTTTTGTGTCTGATCCACATCACCAGTACAATAAGGCTGCAATTCTGGGAGATCAGAAGGAACTTCTTCTACAATGGCCGCCCATGATTTTTTGGGATGTGGCACTATGGAACAACTTTGAACAGTCAATCCAGAAGATTTCTTGGGTGAAGAAATCTTTTTCTATTCAAGTGGCATGTCTTTCAGATTGGGGCATGAGTTAAGATCGTGCCCCTTCACAGAACAATTTGAGCAATAAAGAGTCCTCCTACAATTAGAGGAGTCATGTCCTAATACTCTGCAATCGAAACAGTATTTGGGCAGGCTTTCATACTCAATCCTCAAGCTAATTTCCTCCTCGTCAGTAGATAAAAATATTTTATCAATTATGGTAGATGAAAGATCTACCTCAACTAAACATCTGGAAAAATGCCCATATCTAGCCAATTCAGTTTCTTTATCCATTCTAATGGGTACTCCTATAGCTAGTGAGATGTCATATAGGATCCTGGGATGCCAAATAAGCCAGTTTAAACCAAATATTTTGATCCAAACTTGTGCAACAGATCTACCCATCTCCAAAGGATTAAAAGATCTATCCCACACACGTATATGCAATGCCCCAGGCTTGAAAATAATGGATCCAAACCCCCAGGCTCTCAATTTATGCTCCTCAGAAGAAAACAACAAATGATAAAATCCCTTACCCAAAGAGACGCAGTTCCAGGCATCAAAGCCCCAGATATTAGTTAATCGAGATTTGAGATAATCTAACCTCCAGGGCTGCGAGCCCTTTGGAAAAATCAGCCTAGCAATGATGGAATGATCCCCTAACTTCAATCTCTCAGCAACCGCATCGCCATCAGCTTTTACATGTGCTATCAAACCCTCCTTCCTAATCCCTACATGTGTATCCTTGAAATTAGAAAAAGAAGAGTTATTCTGACCAACCTCAACCGTATCTCGCATGCGGGGCTCTTTCCATGGTGCAATATCCACTTCCACAAAGGAGAGTCCATTTTAAGGACGGGGACTTATATTTTCTCATTTTTCAGTATCTCAGTTGTTCTTGTTACTCTAGTTAATGTCAATTTTATATAAAAATGCACATTTGGAGTTGTACCAGTCACACCTTGATTTATATGGATTTGGGCTTGTTTTTAACATGTCATAAATGACTCATGGATAATTTTCCTAAATTATCAAAATAATACAAATGCATTTTATTGGTTTACAGTGTGTCACTTTCTCTTTTTTACTAAAATAAATATCAATTTTAAATAAAAATAGTCAATTTGAGATATACCAGCCACAAAATGCATCATATTTAGATTAAATTTATTTTCACCAATAAAAAATTACTTATAGACCAGTTTCCTAAAGTATTAAAACAATATGAATGCATTTGTTTGGTATTAAGTATGTTGTTTGCTTCACTAAAATGACATTTCAAACTAGAAACCTTCATTTTGAGTCATACTGGTCGCATCATGTGTCAGTTTTACATGAGTCTCCTTCATTCACTTAACAAGTGACTTATAAATTATTTTCTATAAATATGAAGACACTCGGAGTGTATTTTATTAGTTTTTATTTAGTGACATGTTATGAGATAAAAATTAAAATTTAAACTAACAATGGGTAATTTTAGTCATATCGGTCACAGTGTGATTCAGATTGAGGTGTGGTTGGTTCATACACATCAAAAATGACTCATGTAATATTTTCCTAAATTATCAAAAACAATATGAATATGTTTTCTATGTTTTCATTAAGTCGCATATTCTTTTTTTTCTTAAATTAATATCAATTTTAAATAAAAAAGACTCATTTTGAGTTTTACCGGTCACACCGTGCATCATATTGAGGTGGTGTTGATTCATACATTCCACAAATAATTCATGTATAAGATTCCTAAATTATAAAAATAATCTGAATGTGTTTTCTCAGTTTTCAGTATGTCATTTTTTCTTTTTAGTAAAATTATTGTCATATTTAAATTAAACGATACACTTTAAGTTATAGGGGCCACACCATGAATCATATTTGGGGTACGATAATTCCTAAACATCAAAAAAGTAATATATAAGGTTTTCCTATTGTATCAAAACAATCAAAATGTGTTTCATCATTTTGAAGTATGTTAGTTTTTTTCTAAAATATCATTTCAAAATGGAAACACATATTTTTAGTCATACAATCACATAATACAATAGTTTAATGTGATATTGCTTCATACAAATTACAAAGGACATATGAATCGCATTCCTAAATTATGAAGACAATCAGAGTGAGTGTTCTTGATTTTTAGGGAGTGGTACTTTTTGAGCTAAAATTTAAATTTTAAATTGATAAGAGATAATTTTAGTCATATCGGTAACATTTAGAATCACATTGGGGTTCGGTTAATTCTTACATGTCACAAATGACTTATGGAACTTTTTTATAAAGTATAAAAATAATATGAATTTGTTTTATCGATTTTTATTATGTCACTAGTTCTTTTTACTTAAATTAATGTCAATTTTAAATAAAAAGGCACATTTTGAGTTATACCAGACACGCTATGTGTTTTATTGAGATGGTTTTGATTCCTGCATGTCTAAAATAAATCATGGATCATTTTTAAAATTATCAAAACAATTTAAATGTGTTTTCTTGGTTTTCAGTATGTTACTTGTTCGTTTTACAAAAAAATTAATGTCAATTTTAAATAACAATAGACACATTGGGTTATACTGGACACATCGTGCATCAAATTTAGGTGTTTTTTTAATTTAACACATCATATAATATTCAGGGATCATTTTCCTAAATTATCAAAATATCTGAATGCATTTTCTCATTATTTGAGTAGGTCAGTTTCTCTCATACCAACTATATAGACCCAGATATTTCATAAACGGATATCAAATCTTAGTAGATTAATATTCCTTATATAAAATAATTATCCAAGATAGAATATTTTAGGTCTAGTGCTATTTGAAACATGAAATCATAAAGAACTAGTTTATAAGAGTCTTTCATTATGATGTTCTTTATTAAAAAACATCTTCAACATATCATTTATAAAACCATTATCCATAACCAATGGATATGAAACATAAGAAAGGGTATTAATAGATTATAAATAAGTGTAATAAAGGGACATATAAATGATAATATAAGGATAACATGAGCATAAAGATATTGGAAGGAGATGTTAATATTATAATTTCTCACCCTGCATATCCTAGATCCTAATCATGAGTCATGAATTAAGGCATGGAAGATTAGAAGACATAAATCACAAAGGATGAAAGAATATTTTAAACTAAAAATATACACTTCTAGTCATACCAAGATCACTGTTTATCAGATGAGGTGTGGCTGGTTGAGATGCAGGTTAATACAATAGTGTTCATGATATTATTCATGATAGATCTTTTAATAAGTCTTACATTGCATTGAACTACTGATAAATCCCATTTTAAATGTATCCTTACGATTCACTTCGCATTTCAGGAATCATGGTATTTCCTCTTCCACCTAAGAGAAACTTGTTCTCCCTTTTTAGAATATTATATATTGTGAAAAAGTAATTAGAGATTCCAAAAATATCTATGAATAACTAAATAAGTATAAAATAAAAATGACACGGAAGTTATTTTACAAATAGTATATAAAATGATGAAAAAAATAATTAATTTCATAAGTTTTAAGAATTCGCCTATATAAATTCTAGACCCATTTATTCATTTTAATTATCCCAATTGCAGCCTTGAAGTCTAATATCTCACAAGCATGATAAGTATCAAACAGAACACCCAAACTCGAACAAAGAAATCCACATTTATAAGAAAATAATTCTTTTGTGAGTAATACTAAAAATAAGTAAATTAAACATAAATTTGAAATTATCCTCTACTTATATAGAAGTTACATCTTCATTATACTTGTATATATTGTTCCATTAGGTATATTGACCATTGATTTATAAGAATATCTATATCATTTTGTGAATATTAGTTTTTTCCACATTCATAATTTTACTAAAAAATATAAATTCACAAATGATTAGTTAATATTTTAATGGAGAAATAATTATCTTCAAAAATACTAATTTTGGGATGCAATTGTGTTCATGGAATATAATCTCTCTCATAAATTTACAAACATAATTACCGTAAAGGTTTCCATTTGTTTATTTTATACACTATAGAAACACTGAGAAAAATATGTAATTTTTTATATATGTGTTTGGATAGTGAAATCTTGTTTTATATACCATGATACTTGTCCAGTTGTTGAACTTTTATTGTTTCTTATCCTTATACTCTTGCCTCATTCCATGTTGTAGATGATATTGATGCACTGACCTATCAAAACAGGATCCTCAAAAAAAGATAATATAAATTATATAATGTAATGTTTAGTTATAAAATGATGGATGTATTTTATTTGAAATTGACAAACGTCATCCTTTTTTGGTCCGTTTTTTGAGTATCCATGGATTGAATTCATGAAATAAATCTTTTCAGTATCCTAGACCGTCATGAGCATCCAATGCTTATTAAAAAATTAAGTAATAAAATAAATGAAAATATATTTTATATTACTAAATTTTATAGTTTTACCCTTACATCATTGGTATTAAGAAGTATCTATCATCAATATGTTTTCATTAAAATTTACTTATCTTTCTTAAATATGGCTTTACCATCATTTATATCTAAAATAAAATCCTGGATACGATTTTCTTCATTGTCCATACTTGTAATCAAATATGATTATCTATAAAATGCAGTGTTATCCCAGCCACTAGCTACATTAAAGAAATCTCCATTTTATTCCAAAATTTATAAATTCTATCTATTTCAGGATAGGTCATGTGTTCTTCCAACTCCTCTGGACTAATTTGACTTCAATAACAATATATTAAACCTATACAAAGGATTTTAGAATGGTCATATGCATGATCTTTTTCAAACAGCATGAACTCATTAACTTCATCTTCAAACACATTTGTCAGACTGTTGGAATCCATCCATTCTTTATACATATCCATCCTATTTGATTCAGTAATATTAATATTTTAAAACAAATAAGTACACAAAATAAGTTCAATTCGGGTCATTATCTAACTATATATCCCTCTCAGAAGATCCAAAGGGAGTGAAACAATCCAGAATAAACCTGAACTTATAAAAAACATTCTCCAAAATTCATAAAACTTTTAAATCACCCAAAATCATGGTTTGAAATCAAATTAACACAAGACTAATTTTTAAAACATAAAATCAATGAGTACCACTAATTTTAAAACCAAAATAATTCTTTGAAAATATCCATTTAGCCGTTTTCTAAAGTATCGTAAATTGAACAACATATTTAGAAGTTTTTGTTTTTTATTATAATGATCGTTAAAAAAATTCTATCCATGAACACAAACTTTTAATCAAGTCACATTAAAAATTAAATTTTTTTGAATGAAAACATTGGGAAATAATGTTCTTGGAAACTACTTGGTGAGAAATTAAGAGAAATATTTTAAAACAAAAAAAATATATCTTTGGATGTTAAACAATACCCTTACATTGAGTCCCATTGAATAATTGAATCTTTTGTGGATCACATTGAATATAGAACCCTATAAACTCTTTCCCATTATTGAAATGAAAAGTATGGGTATATTGGTAATTAGAGGAGGAATATGGGAATAATTTAGATAAAAACCCAAATGTAGATACTTGGAAAAGGGTATGGGAAGTTCTCATTTATAGCCAAACATAATCAAATTTTTATAATTAAATGTTATGTATATTATTAATAAATAAAATTTTGATTATAAAATATACATGAAGACAGACAATTTCATGTATCTCTCATCTTATCATGTCATATGATTAGGTAAAATTTATTTTAAAATGACTTCAAAAAAATATAGCTTCACACCGTTATTCTTTTCTCACACTACAACACACAAATTCATATAATCCTTATCTTGAAATATCTAAATATCAAGCTACCTTAGTTCATTGATAGACTTGACCCCCTATATCATTTTCATATATGGTCCATATAGATCTAGTTATCTAACTAAAACATTCCAGAAGCAATCTATACCTACCATGGGTCTGGCTCTATTTAATTATCTATAAATTACCATTTCCTTTTGTACATCAAGTAATTCTAATGATTATAGATTAAACCTAACTAAACATTATTGGTACTTCATTTTCATCCCACTTTTTCTGAGTTCCATACTAGATCCCATACATAGAGTCACCACATGTGCAAGATGACCTCTCCATGAATTACTCAAGACCCAAGTAGATTGCACCCATCTTACCATCCACTTAATAAATGGAACTAGTAATAATAATCCATTGAGCGGGAATATTTTAGTATCCCACATGAGATCTTGTGAAAATAATGCCTTGAAGAGTATAACCTTACCTAAAATATACAGTTTCCAAATACACACACCTAAATCCTGAACTACTAAGAATATTTGACCATGAATCACTTTTGATTTTGTTCTACATCTTGAAGTAGAATCAATGTACACATGCAGTGCCCCACCAATAACCTTCTAGATCATTAGCCAATAGCATTACCATGGTGTAGTCACTATCAAATATGACCCTCTAATTGTTCAATCGAATGAGTGAACCAAATTTTATATGCATTGTTAATAATCAAATTTTCAGTGTTTCCCTTGAACATAATAGCCCACTCCACCATCCCATGCACAAACTCTAGCTAATTTTAGCATTAATTCTATATCTATCCACATCAATATTGTTTTTATCATGTCCCTCGCCACATCGAATAGCACTATATCAGGCTAATATATATTAAAAAACTAGGAAGAAATTCATGTCAACTTATGTCATGGGTTTAGAAACTAACCTACCCATGTAGCTTCATTTAATGTGATTTATAATATAGTAATTTTTAATCCTTATTTAGATCCATAACATATAAAACACTAGCCTTATAACATGCACAATAAAATAATAAAGGATAACAAAGGTTTAATTATTGTGTAAGCATATATTAATAAACCAACATCCCTTAAGGTAATAAAATATCCTTACCTTTATACATATATAATACGTACATTTGAAATACCTTTTGAATCCTTTTTAAACCCAAATTCAATTCTATGCGAACTCACCAAACCAATATCACAGTAATACTATGCTTAATAAAATAATGACTTTATCTCTATGTGTACAACTCTATATAGAGTTTGAATGGGGAGGTTTATAGATGAAGAAAATTTTAAAAATAAAACAAAATAACAGAGGATACCTTTTCAAGGAGTGATAGCGATAGAGGAGAAGGAGGCAGTGAGGGGGGAGGAGAAGGCGGTGAGGTAGGAACACACAGCGGCAAGGAAAGGATTGATGATAGAGAGGTGGGGAGAGATGAATACGGTTGTGGGTTCACAATAGAAGAGTGGTTCACGACAGAGGTAGTGTTTAAGGAGGAGGTGGGGTTCAGTAGCGAATGTGGGGTTCAGAGGTGGAGGTGGGTTTCTCAATGGAACTGGGGTTCATAGTTGTTGATGAGGGATTCGTAGCAGTAGTGGCGAAGGAGGGATCGATGACGATACGAGGGTTGAAAGCGAAAGAGTTCAGCTTCCCCTATATTGTGATGTGTGAGAGAGAAGAAGCCTGTGGTAAGGGTTCTTTTAAAAAAAATGTTTATGGGTTTTATCAGTGCTACTTAAAATGTGATGATAAACATATGTTTTATGAGCACTAAAATAAAAATCACTCATAAAACCAACCTTTATTACAAATTTTTTCACATTGATAATGGAATCTATTAATCCGTTCTAAAAAAGAACGTATAAGGATATAATGCAAACAAAATATTTATATTATTATATATATTTATAAAATTAAATATATAATAAATATTTATTTATTAAAAAATTATATAACTGTATTTATTATACTTATAATTTTATAAATATGTATAATTAAAATATTTATTATTATATATAATTATTTAAATATATATATATATATGTTTTTGTGTAACTATAAATATAAATATTTGTATTTATTTAAATATGTTTTTATATATTTATAAATATATTTATTTAAATATATATATTTATAACATTATATGTATAAGAAATATATATATTATTATTTTATAATTATTTATATATATATATATATTTATTTATTTATAAATATAAGTATAAAAAAATATTTATTTATTTATAATTATAAAATTATAATAAAAATATATGTAGTTGTAATTATAAATATATATTTATTACAATAAATATAAAATTATAAGAATTATATTTATTATATTAATAATTTTATTAATATTTTTAATTAATATATTTATAATTTTACAATTATTTAAATATATCTTTATTTATTTATAATTACCATTATAAATATTTTTATTTATTTATAAATATTTGTTTAAATTTGGAAATATTTTCTTATAATTATAAATAAAAATATTTAATATTTATATTTGTAAAACTATAATTATAATAAATATATTTTTTACAATTTTATAATTATTTATGTAAATATATATTTATTTATATTTATTACTATAAATAATTATTTATTTATTTTTAATTAAAAATTATAATAAATATATATATTAATTTATTTTCATAATTGTCAATATATATATATATATTATTTTATTTAAATAATTATAAAATTATAACTAATATATTTATTATTTTTTTAATTTTATAAATATATTAATTATATGTATAAAATTATAAATTTTTATAATCAGTATGTTTATTATAATTTTATAATTATTTAAATATACTTATATTTATTTATAATTATAATTATATGTATTTTTTTACATATAAATATTTGTATTAATTTATAAATATATTTTATTAAATATATAAATTTAAAACATTATATGTATAATAAATATATATGTTATTATTTTATATTTATTTTTATATATATATATATATATAATTAAATGTATAAATAAATATATTTATTATTATTTTATATATTTATAAATATACATATATATATATAATTATAATAGATATATCTATTATAATTTTATAATTATTTGAATATATATATAGTGCAATAATTATAATTATAAAAAATATATTTAAAATGTATTTCTATATAACTAAAATTTTATAATTCTAAATATAATAAATAAATTTATTATGTAAATATATTTATTATAATTTTATAAGTTTTTATGAAAACATAATAGATTAATGGATATAACATGAATGAATCATATACCTAGTAAAGTAGAGCTCATAAAAAATGAGTCATCACATATATGAACAACTTGAATAATAATAAGGGTGTAAATTATAAATTAACATTTATGATGAGTACATAACATATGCATGTCAATTCTACTCACATAACAATCTATTTATTGACGAAATTAATCAGAAGATATATTTATTTATTTATAATTATAATTATAAAAATATATATTTAAAAAAGAATTTATATATAGTTGTAAACGTATAATTGTAAATACAATAAATATATTTACAATTTGATAAAATATATTGTAATTTTTAATTATTTAAATTCATATTTATTTAATTATAATCTTATAAATACATTTTTATAATATTACATATACATTTGAACTTTTAATAAATATATATTTTATAAAAATGCGTGATTGTTTAATGTATATAAAAAATATTATTTTTAATATAAACAAACTAATTTTATATAAATTAATAATATTTTTTATTAAAAAACATTATCTTTGCTAATAATAGTGCAGATAAATCGATAATTTTTCAGTTCTTGTTTTAGTGCTCATAAAGAGTTGATTTATCATTGCTTTTAGCTAGCGTTGATAAGGGATAGCACTGCCCTTGCGCCAATCTGTGATAGTGGTCGGAGAAAAAGAAACGATTTTTACTTTAAGGTATGGATGGATAAAGTATGTTTTTTTGTTTGGGGTTTAGTGTTTTGAGTGAGTTGGGTGTGTGGAATGTCGATCAGGGGTGATCTCCTCCAAATCAAAGTCGATGTAAAGCTAGTGAGTAAAAAAATTAATTTTTGATATATTGAAGATAAGGAATTGAATTCTAGATCACTCCCTGATAGTCTGAACCTATGTGTTGTTCAATAACTGATGACCAGTGATCGAGCAAATTTTATTCTACTATAAGTTGAATAAGTAATAAGATACAATTGGTACTTTCATGTGATCATTAAATTCTAAAAATTTAATATTTCATAGTTAATGATTAACTTACTTGGAATTTATTGGAGGCTATTTAAGAAGCAATGAGAATGCCTCTTGAAATTGATTTAATCCAAGAGGCATGTATAGATACTCCATAAATTTTGGTGAATCATATATATATGGGGCTTCTAGCATTCAGTTCGCAGGGCAAGGATATGGTGACTTGAGAAAAAATATGATTAGTTTAAGATCACCTATGAAGTATTCTATAATAATGATGTTTCCTTCTAGATTAAATTTTAATAATTTTCATGATTTGTCTTCAAATATGGGGTCGGATTATTTTTTAGTGGGAAAACCATTGACTCTCTCTCTCTTCTATGACATTTATGTTATAAATAATATTGTATTTCTTCAATGTCTTCGTATTCATTGACTTCCAGACATGGATTGATACTTTATAAAAATAGTTCAAAGATGCGAATCTTGATGAATTTTGGAGATTTAAAATATAGATTATCAATACATTCTACTTTATTCTCGGTAGAATTTGAAGTTGAAATGAGTGTTGGAGTTGTTTCCTTAGAAACCAACTTATTTTTACTTTATGATAACCCAATTTTCATTGGATGAATAATAATAAACTCTTTATCACTTCATGATCATTATTCTGTGTAACATAGTATGTGATAATGTCCTAAAAACGTTTTCACATTATAAGGTCATAATGGACCCCTACTATGATAAGAAACCATAAGTTCAGTGACACTATTCTTGAATATATGTTCTAGGATTGGATGATATGAATTTAATGGACACAAATAATACATGATATTTGATGAGGGGACTCGTGAAACATTGAGGCACCTTTTCCTGGTGTGTGCCCTTGGTAATATCCAAGACGATATTAGGAGAACATGACCCCTAAGTTTGAAATCCACATTCATAAGTGTCATTGGATGTTCCGATCTACAGATGTGTGTATTGGTCCATAGAATTTAATATTATTATTAGTAGGTATTATGACTCTCGCATCTAGATGTATTGACGAAAACCATGATGATAGATATTCCTAGTGAGGATGGATATTTTGGGTGTGTC
This sequence comes from Viscum album, assembly GCA_963277665.1. Taxonomy (NCBI): domain Eukaryota; kingdom Viridiplantae; phylum Streptophyta; class Magnoliopsida; order Santalales; family Viscaceae; genus Viscum; species Viscum album. The sequence continues at coordinate 1,649,620,503 of OY728145.1, forward strand.
ACGAGTAATATGGTGTTAACGAACTATGTGGGAAAGGATTTTTCACTTCTGCAGAAGTAGATATCTAAGTCCCTTTAATGGAAATGATATAGCCTAACTAAATCCTTGGCCATGGTGTTCTCTGGGCATGTTCAATTATGAGATCTCAAATAATGAGAAATCGAACACATGGGTTGATGGAACATACATGCGACCATCTTGATTTGAGATATATAGTCCAAGGAATTATATTACATACTAAGTGTTCCTATGAGGTGACATTTCATTGTGACATTAACTTCATTCTATTGTGTGCCTTGACCCATTGTTATCCAGTAATCTTGGAATTTCGTCAAACCCACCTAATGCCAATGAGAAAGAGGCCTAGAGGGTCACACACTATGTGTAGCCTGTTTCTCAGTGAAATTATTTATTTAATTAAAAATTTAATAAATATTATTCTCGGTTGTTGTTAAATAATTATTCATGTCTTCCTGATCACATTCATTTCATCACTAGTTATTCGACAGAATATATTGCTGATGCAATATTTATTTTCCCATGAATAATGTAGTTATAAATATTTAATAAAAAGATATTCATTATTCAAGGCCCAATAAATATTGAACAGGATTGGAGGACCAAGTTGGTGGTCCAGTGAAAAATAATGTTAAATTTCATTTTGTTAAATAATATTTAAATATAATGTGCATGTTAAGCACATGTCATGGGAATAATATCATTGCTGTTATTATTTGAAAATGATTTTTCACATGTAATAATAATTTAAGTAATGGCACCTATGCAAATTATTTATTACTACCTGTTGAATTAAATTCATTATGCCCATACCATGGAAATAATATCATTACTATTATTTTTTGACATAGGGTTTTCACATGGAATAATAAATTATGTAATGGAACCCATGCTAATTATTTATTGTTTAATGGTGGATTAAATTCTCTATTATGTTATTATTCTCTATATAAGACTATGGGTCATTTTAGCAGATAATCAGTTATTCTGTGCACAACATCCTTGGAGAAAATCTATCGATCCTAGAGAACTCTTCTTTCTCCAAGAATGATCTCAGGAACGGGGGATATCTTCCTCCTCCGGACCAAGGATAATTCTTTGGAAGCAATTCTTAACGCAATTTAAGGTTGACATCCGAAGGGAAGGTATCTTATGCGCTGGCACACAGAGACTACTTTAAAGATGTCCGTAGATATGTGTAGCACTTGTGGATCACCTATAGAGGATTCATATCCTTTTATTCTACCTCGTGATAAATCCACAACTCATACTCGTGGTTGGACACATCAATAAAAAAAGAATCACCTTGGAGGTAATTCTATAATTTTATTTAAATAATTATAAACAAAATATGTTGATCCCATCTTCTTGGTTGTGGGATCTATCCTTTGAATTTTATATTAGATTCAACTCTATGGATATACTAGTGTTCATTGTCGCATTGATACCAGATTAATATTCGATTATGGAGATTTTCAAAGATAGGTATATGCCCATCATGTGCTTCCACAGTGCCTGGAACCTACAAGTGTTATCAAAGGGAGTCATATTTTCATTTGTAATTAAATAAATTATTCATTTATTATTTATACTTTAATAATTTAGTTATTCTATTCATGATTAATCATTCTTGAAAACTGATTTTTGATATCTGTTTCTCCCATATCATTTCTCAAAAATTTAACAAAAACAAGTTATTTTATGATAAAAATTATATTGAAGATCTCCTTAAGAGGAATTGATGTTTTTGTCAATTAACACAAGAATACATGCGGTGTAGTTTGATCTATAGGTCATGTATTGGTGTTCAATGCATTAAGAGTAATGCGGAAATTACTTAAGTTGTGTGCATTAATGAAACACGGTGTAGTTAACTCTTACACCGTGAGTTGACCGGGATAGACTAGCACACAGTCATCTAAACTACATGTCGTGTGACCCATTGGACACTACGAGTAGTCCCTTTGGGATACAGTCAAGTCATGTATTCCATACATGGCTTTCTCGATTGGTGACTATGTAACATCGAGTATATATGGTGTGTAGCCAAATGGACATGTCATGTACTCAAAAGATTTCTAATGTACACCTCACATGCGGCTTACCCATGTGTGTACATCAGATAGATGATGAGGATGATAAATTTTGTGTAGTCATATCTACATGTCATGTACTATTTCAAGATTACACAGATTTAAATTTTTTTATTATATTATGTAACCCTTGAGACATGTACCTTCATGTGGGTATAATGCTCGGACACAACATGTGATAGGTGTTTGATATATATATTTATATATATATATATATATATATATATATCTATATATTAACATCTTCATAATGTTCAAAGATCTGCACATCATGTACGAGTTGAATTACAATTATAATTATGTGTGCATTATACATGTCGTAATGAATAATGTGTATAAGTATAAATACTTTCTTGGTAGTTTTGGATGGGTATTCACCAGGTTTGTTCCAAGGTACTGGTTATGTACAAGGTTATGGATGATAATCTCAAACAAATTTAGAGAAAGGATTATGATAAAAATGGGTTGATTAATTAAATATTATGATTAGTTGATTCTAGCTTAATCTCTCTTAATAAGAACGTTAAAATAATTGAATGTTGGTTCTATTAAAATTCATAATTCTTTGTACATATGTGGATGATCATAAGCTAGACCAAACTATTGTATGTGATTGTTTCCCTTTTAATTTATTTATTAAATTAAAATTATTGGCTTGCATGCCTTGTCCTCATTAATATTTAGTTCGTGCATGCACATGGTTTCTTTTATATAAACCCCCTTTTACCTCTCACATGTGTGTGAGTTAAAACCATATGTAATGGATGGAGCTCCCAAGGTAGTAGAGTCATTTCTTATTATGATACAAGAAGAACCCAATCTAAGGAGATACAAAGGTGGAAATGTGGAAAGCTGTAAACACAAACCATAAATGTTTCAAGGTGTTTATACCCTAGGCTAGGGTAAGTTTATCAACCGCTAGATAAAATAACCATCCGTAAATCTCATGATCGTACCCATTATTTTATTTCTTTAAGTTGTACGGTTTTTCATTACGGATTTTTGACACGATAAAAAAATTAATGAACTAACAGGCATAAAATATTGAACTAAAATAGAAAATGATTATGTGTAAATATTATCGATACATGGAAAATAACATAATTATATCCCACATAACATTAACAATCATTTTAAAATAAAAATAATTTAAATTTATTTATAATGGATAAAATGCATCAATAAAATATTATGTTGGTATGGACTTCCATTACATCGTTTAGAATCGAACCATAGATAAATGTTCTTGAAAAAACTATTTGGGTTGCATTCAATTAATAGGGAAATCTAATTTGATTTTTTGGTTTTAATTAACTCATTTTACATAAATGGTTGACTACCCTAGCAGTAAATGGTGTAATTAAGAGGAAAAGGATGAATAAACACAAAATTTTTGATTTTCGGGTTGGGGAGTCCACTCAACAGATCAATGTGTTGTGAATTAATGCAGTTGGAATTTGGAATTCCTTCCAAAAACCTTTCAATATTCTTAACCAACCCATTTTGGGGTAATGAAAAGGGAATCATGGATCATTTATTCTAGAATTTCCAAGAAACAGGATATTCTGAAGCCAATGGTGACGACTATTGGATTTTAAAAAAACCGTGGGAGACTAATAGAAATTAATTTTGTTATTTTTCTATCTTTATCAAGATAAATAACTAAAACATTATTCATCATAATTTGTAGAAATAGCAATCAAAATGACATTAAACATATCATTGTGATCAATAATCAAGAAGGAAAACCTTCTCACTCGCATAAATTTCCAAGAGTGGAAAAGGTGCCTTGGGGTCATCCTTCATCATGAGAGAAAACTTTAAGTGATGGAAGAGACTTTACCAGTTGTGCATGGAAATGTGGTGAGTGATGAGGAATTCTCTATGTACTAGAAATATCTGAATGATGCTATGTATGATCAATGCATCATGCTATCATTCATGATTAATGAGAAATTGATGCAACATGGGGAAATAGATGCTTATAGCATGATGTCTCGCCTTCGGGATCTCTATAAATAGAAGGTGATATAGGAGACGTATGAGATCTCCAATGCCTTTTTCAACACTAATCTTGGAGACTCTATGATAGCTTGATCACATGTAGTCAAGCATATTGGCTACATTGAGCATCTGGATATCTTTAGGATTAAATTACAATTTTAGTTTCCTATAGATCACATTCTATCATCATTGCCTAAGACCTTCTCTGGTTTTATTATGAATTATAATATGAGAAATAATGAGAAGATTCTATCATAGATTCTTACCCTAATTCACTATGTTGATAAGTACATGGGGTGCAAAAAATCCATAGTATTTACGGTGAATTGTAAGAGGAAGGATAAGGCAAATGGGCCTAATATTTATAAACAATCTAAAGCCTCCATGAACCGTCCGACCAAGAAGAAGGAGATCCAGATGCAGGGTAGGGAAAAGGAGGAAGTATGCTTTGCATGTGGAAATTCAGGCCATTGGAAGAGGTAATACACCCATAGGTAATGCTAAGACAAAGTTTTGTTCATTATTGAGTGAAATATTTCCATTTCTAAACATTGAGTTTTACATAAATTCTGTAGGGATCACATCTGTATTCAAATACAAAAACCAACTAGAATTTGGAAAATTTCCAAAGTAGAGGTCGATCTACAAGCTGCCAAAGTTGCAAGGTTCGCGGATCTTCCTATTAGTGACTACAACCTCACATTGTCGACATGACTGATTTTGGTTTTTCATAGATTTTATTATGTACCTATTCTTACCAATAAAATTATTTATTTATCGAGTTTAGATATAGATGGATTTATTTTCCTATTCGAAAATAAATGTTGTAACTTTTATATGGACAACATATGTTATGGTATGGAGTATTTAAATAATAGTATGTATGTGTTAAATTATGATAACCAAGTGTAGTTAATTTATAACAAACCAAGTTCACATGACTCATACCACACCCAGTTGTGGCATCACCATCTGGTTCAATTAAATGAGAAGCACCTGAAAAAACTTTGTTAAGATGGTAATTTATACTCTTTCGAGCTAAAACGACTTGATATATGTCATTATTATTTAATAGGGAAAATGACCAAACCACCATTTGGTGGGGATATTGAATGTGCCCCAGATCTTCTAGAATTGGTACACCCAGATGTGTGTGGACCACTCCTAGTAGAAGATAGAGGTGGATATTCTTACTTTGTAACTATTACTAATTACTTGAGTCGATATGGATATTTCTACAAAGTGAGGTATAAGTCTATGTCATTTGAGAAATTCAAGGATTTCCGGAATGAAGTAGAGAATCATCCTTGGTAAGAATATAAGGAATCTTTGATTGGATTGAGGTGGAGTATATCTTAACTAAGAGTTTATCGACCTTTTACAAGAGTGTGGGATTCTATCTTAACTCACTTCCCCTTACTCACCACAGTGGAATGGTGTTAGTGAAAGGAGGAACTATTCCATATAGTACATACTAAAGGGGCCTAACATTTATAAACAATCTAAAGCCTCTAATCACCGTCTAACCAAGAAAAAGGAGATCCAGATGTATGGAAAGGAAAAGAAGGTAGTATGCTTTCGATGTGGTATGTCAAGCCTTTAGAAGAGGAAATACAGACATATGTAATGGGAGGAAAATGGTGTGTTCATTATTGAGTACAATCTTCCCATTTCTACACATTTTGTAGTAGATACATCTTGTGGGTATAACATCTATATTCAAATGTAGTAACCAAGTATATTTTTGAAAATTTTCAAAGGAGAGGTTGATCTATAATCTGTCAATGTTGCGAGGTTGGCTGCTCTTTCTATTGGTCACTACAACCTCACACTATTGACATGAATGATTTTGGTTTTACATGAATATTCTCATGTACTTATTGTTAGAAAGAACATAGTTTATTTATCATGTTTAGATACATATGGATTTATTTTCATGTTTGTAAAAAAATGTTGTTAATTCTATTAGGGTAACATATTTTATGATATGGAGCATTTAAATAATGGTATTTACGTATTAAATTATGAAAACCAAGTGCTGAAAATTGATAATGATCCAAGTTCACATGACTCATGCCACGCCCAGTTGTGGCATCACCACCTTGGTCATGAAAATGAGAAGCACCTGACAAAGCTCTATTAATATGGTTATTTAGACTCTTCTGAGCTAAAATGACTTGATAGATGTCATGCTTATTTAAAAGGGAAAATGGCTAAACCACCATTTGGTGGGGAGGGTGAATGGGCCACATAATTTCTAGGATTGGTACACACTAATTTATATAGACCATTTGTAGTTGAAGATAGAGGGGGATATTATTACTTCATTAATTTTACTGATGAATTGAGTAAATATGGTTATGTCTACATAATGAGGTATAAGTCTGAGTCATTTAAGAAATTCAAGGATTTTCAGAATGATGTAGAGAATCCACATGGTTAGAATATAAAAATCCTTGATTGGAACGAGGTGGAGAATATCTTAGACAAGAGTTTATCAACTTTTTATGGGAGTCTGGTATTCAATCTAAACACACTCCACCTTACACACCATAGTGGAATGGTGTTCGTTAAAGGAGGAACTATACCATATATGACAAGGAAAGTTTGATGATGAGTCATGTAGATCTTATTTTATTCTTTTAGATATATGCATTACAAAATGTGGTATACAATTTAAAAAAATTACCAAATAAGGTGGAAAATAGGATTCCCTTCATGCTATGGAGTGGAACGAAACTAACTTTGTCTCATACACATTTATGGGGATTCAAGGTGTTTTTTAAGTATTTTTCGGAAGCACACTTTCACACTGGGGAACCAAGTGTATCTTTATAGGTTATCCCATGGAAGTAAAGGGGAACTACCTCTAAATCCCCCAATAAAAGAAATTGTCACTTTCCGAAGAGGTTTTCTTTCTTGAGAGGGAGAAAATCCTCAAAAAGGACAGTGGGATCATGATTGACATCCATTAAGTTGATGCTCATGATATACAGGAGTTGTCATAGAAAAAAGTTCCATAGGTCCTTGTGGAAGACGTTGTTCCTAAAAAACTAGTACTGCATACGAGTCCAAGAGAGCTAGGGGTACTTGAGAGATGTAGTTTCCTTGTCACTGAGGATGGTAACTCACTTTTATTGAACAATGATGAAACTCTCTCCTACAAGGAAGTAGTAGAGAGCTCAGAAACTGCAATATGTCCAGAAGCTATGAATTCTGAGAAGGATGCCATGTATCATAACCATGTCTGGGTTCTGGTCGATGCACCGGTTGATGATAAGCATGTTGGGTGTGAGTGGGTATTCAAGAAGAAACTATACATGGATGGTCATGTTAGTACCTATAAAGTATGTCTAGTGACTAAATGTTTTAAACCGCATCAATGAATTGAAAATGATGAAACCTTTTTTTGAGTGTCCGTGTTTAAATCCATAAGAATCGTATATTCCATAGAAGCTATCCAAGACTATGAGATTTGGTAGATGGATGTCAAAGTTGCATTCCTTAATGGGAACCATTTGGAAGATTCCTATATGACAAAACCAGAAGTGTTTGTGACACTAGGTGATGCAAAAACGGTATGCAAGTTATAGAGATACATTTTTGGATTTAAGAAAGCAACCTAGTAATGGAACATTTGATTCGATGAAGACAAAAGAAATCTTGGTTTCATGAAGAATTAATGTGAGCCATGTGTTTAAAATAAGTTTAATGGGAATATGGTCATTATCCTAGTAGTGTATGTTGATGACATATTGCTTATTGTAAATGACTTACCAGTCTTATAGTCAATCAAGGACTGGTTGAACAAGTGCTACTCTATGACAGACGTAGGTGAAGGTACCTACATTCTAGGGATCTAAATTATTATTGATAGATCCAAGAGGCTTCTTGGACTATGTAAAAGTACTTATATTAACCAGATACTAAAGTGATTTAGTCTGGAACAATCCAAGAGTGGATTGGTCAAATTGTCACATGATAAACATCTTTCTAAGAAAATGTGTCCCCAGACACAACATGATAAATATAGGATGTGTGTGATTCCGCACACTTTTGAGATATGATTTATAATGTATTCCATGTTATATACCAGACTTAATATTTCTTAAGAAGTAAGCATGGTAGAATGATATCAAGAAGATCTAGGAGAACATCATTGGGCTGTTATCAAGACTATACTCAAGTATCTAATAATAACTAAGGAAATGTTATTAGTTTAGAGAGGAGGCGAGGATCTTTTCATCAGAGGATATGTTAATGCATGTTTTAATATAGATTAGAATGCTCTGAAGTCACAATTACGATATGTTTTCTTTATAAATGGATGGGTTTTGAGCTATAAGTGTTCATATAATCTAGTTTTTGATGATTCTACAGAAACTTAACAATATATAATGGATTTTGATGCAGCCAATGAACTTGTATGGATTCTAAATTTTTCCCTGATTTTGATGTCGTTCCTAGCAGTTAATATCCCATTACATTTTATTTTGATAATGTTGTAGTTGTGGATCTTATTAATGATCTGTGGTCACATCTACAGACAAATAACATACTGCAAAAGTATCACCTCTTAAGGGATTTATATCGAAGGGATGAAGTTGTAGTGAGCATAGTTCCAACTGAAGATAACATGGTGGACCCCTGGATTAAAGGCTTATCTCAGAAGAAGCATGAATATCATGTGAGATCTTGTGGAATGAAGGTTTTTAGAAGTTATATCTAGTGAAAGTGAGAGTGTGTTTGATTTGGTTCCTTATAAAACAACTTATTTGTACATTATGATTAAATTGTATTCATTGGATGAATATTAACAACTCCTTATCACATCCTGATTGCTCTTGTATGTGACATAGTGTGTGATAATGTCCTATGAATAGATTTTTTAATAAGAGGTCATAGTGTGTCCCTATTTTGATGAGAACCCGAACGTTCCATGACAAAATTATTGAATGTATGTTCTATGGCCAGATGATATCATTTAAAGGGAAAAAATGATACAAGATATCAGTGGTGGGGACTTATGAAACTTTGAGGAACCTTTTCATGGCATGGGCCCTTGGTAATATCCTAAAGGATATTATGAGAACAATACCTTACAGTAGGAAATCTATATTCATAAGATCCCATGGATGTTCTTATTTTCATATGTGTATATTGGTCTGTAGAAATTATGATTATTATTAATGGGTATTATGACTCATGAACGATGATTTTCTTTAAAGGTGACGCCTTGGCCAAAAACAACCAAAGCACAAATGTTATTAAAAAATAATTACAAGAGTCTCACAAACAAGATCATATTACAATATTTTTTATGAAACGGAATAAGAGCAGTTGGAAGGTCTTTGAACTAGGTAATGTCTTGATTAACTCCCATGCTAGCTAGACCATCTACAACCGTGTTTTCTTCTCAATAAACATGTGTGATGATATAGTAAAGATCGATAAGAGAACAGGATCATTCCTACCAATGGGTAGTAATCAACTACGCAAGGAGAATTATGCCATTCCAAAACACTTGAAAGATAGACGTTGAGTCACTTTGAATCCATAGGTTATTCTAACCAATGGCCTTGTAAAAGGAAATAGAATGTATTAAAACCAGAATCTCATCTTCAAGGGTGGTGGGAATTCCACATTTTCCCATGAAGCATCCAAGGATCTCACTGAGGTGACACCAAAAAATAGTACCTCACACTGCAGGTCCCAGATTGCCCTTGGATGCACCATCAATATTGATCTTGATCCATCCAGGTAGGGGGGTTCTCCCGAACACCTGTAGTGTGCGATGTGGTTGCAAAAAATTACCTTTAATCATTAGGCTCCTTAGGATCTTAATGTCATGCACGGTGCTGTGGAAATGTCCCTTTTCAATCGGGGAAGATTCATTTATGGAAATGAGGATCCTCATCCGAAATGTATTTTGATTAAATGAGAAACTGTTATGAATAATAGCATTTTAATCATACCAAATCACATGGTGGAGCTCATAAACCACAACATGGAATAGGTTTCTGACTTGTTGAGATCGATCGATTTCTGCACATTTTTTACGGTGAGCTTCAATAGAGTCAATAATCAACCATCTGCAGTCAAAAATGTCATGAATATAGTTCTAGAGAGCAGAAGGAGTATCCCAATAGTGAAAGAGGTGGTTAGAATCTTCTCTGTGTTTATTATAGATTTTTCATTTAGAGTAGAGATAGATTCTAAAGGATTGGAGGAAAATTTTGTTGGGAACACTGTTGTGAGAAAGACACCAAATGAGATTGAATCTTAACGTTTTTATCCAAGGTTTTTTGAAATATTTTAACCAAATGTTGTCACTTTCGGAGTTACAAAAATAATTCATATAGAAATTTTTTCAGTTGATCATACCATTGTGAGAAGTTTCCCATGTTATGAAATCATTAGTATGAGTGGAAGAGTAGTTTTCAATGTCTTTAAGAATAGTATCAAAAGTTTATCATGTTGAGAGTTTAAAATTTCTCTGATAGGGTTATTGGTATGATTATGGGTTTGATCAGGAGGAATCATGGAAATTAAAGGCATACCCGTCCAGTTATCCAACCCAAATTTCATGGAGGAGTCTCTAGAGACCATCCATATAGAGTTATTCATAATATTGGTGGAAGAGTGTTTGATGGAAGGCTAGAATGATGAGTTAATTGAGGTAGAATTTCCTGTTTTATGTTTGTCATGAAACCTATTTTTGAGAAAGTAAATAGCTTTAGAAGTATTGTGAAAATGGTTCTATGTGAGTATTGCTTGAAGGGCTTCATTAAAGTATTTAATATTTTTATAGCAATACCACCATTTTCAATGGGCTTGCAACAAGTTGACGAAAGAACAATCACACGTTTTTTTTCTAGAGTTCTTCCAATCAAGATGAAGTTATTTATAAAGGTGTTCATTTTTTAATGAGTCCAACTGTATATTTATATACTATCATGGAATAAACTATCATGGAGACAATAGTGGATTTAATAATGTAAGTCTTACCTTCCATAGATAGAGATTTACCTTTCCAAGAAGATAGCTTATTTATTACATGGTCAATGATAGTCACAAAGTGACAAGATTTGGGTCTACACCAAAAAATGGGAATACTAATATAGGTTAAATGGAGCAGACCTTCTTTCAGAAAAAGGTCCCTAATAATGTTACATTTTCTTCTTGGAGTGAAATTCTTCCCAAAGAAGATGCATGATTTTTTCCAAATAAATGTTTGACCAAAAACTTATTCATAGTATGAGAGAGCATTTTTGAGGTTAAGAATGTTTCTTTTATACCCCGGAAGGAAAAGGATGATGTCATCAGCATAAAAGAGATGAGTTGGAGCACTCACATTCTTATAGACATGTTTGGGATTTAGTTTGTTCTGGTCCACCAGATTGTTGATAAGACTACTAAGGTAGTCTTCTGCTATCGCGAAGAGAATGGAAGATAGGGGGTCATCTTGCTTGACACCTTTGGTTCATTTAAAATAGCCCTTAGGTGAGCAATTGATCTGGAATGAGATAGATACCGAGTTGAAGAGGGTTCTGATCGTAGTGATAAAATAGGTGTTAAAACAATAACTTCAAAGGACTTTAAAGATAAAACTTCATTACATGTTGTCAAAATATTTTCCGATTTCAACATTAATAGAAATGTTTCCTCCCTTGTTAGTTTTCTTCAAATTATTGACACACTCAGAGGCAAGGCAAATACGGTCCTGAATGGATCTTCCCATTATAAAACCTAATTGGTTCCATGAGACAATTTTATCTATGAGAGTGAAAAGTCTATTGGCAATGATTTTTTTGTGATTTCAAAAAGAGTGTTGATAAGAGAAATGGGTCTAAAAAGATGAATCTTAGAGGCATTATCTACTTTTAAGATCAAGGGGAGAAATGTGGAATTTAAAGCTTGATGGAGAACCCCATTGGTCATGAAGGCTTATACAATTTTACAATCGTCAATCTGAATCACATCCCAATATTGTTGGACAAAACCATTGTAGAATCCATCAGGACCAGGAGCACTGTCATAATTCAGACTAAAGAAAGTATCCTTGATTTCCTAATCCAATGGGGTGTTGAGAAGGAAGGAGTTATCCCCATAATTGATCATTATGGGAATGACCTCAGGTAGGAGGTATTTGTTTATATCAAGACCATTTAAAATGGATTCATAGTAGGGTACGATATGATGAGCAATGTCATACTCATTGTCAATAAGCCTGTCCCTGTCCATTAAAAGGTTTAACAGCTTATGGTCCTTCCTGATTCTTTGAAGAGAATTGTAAAATTTGCTATTTCTAGCACTGTTTGTTAACCATTTATCTTTAAATGTATGTTTTCACATATTTTCTTTTAATGTGAGAAGAAAGTTAAGTGTGACTGAAATGTTTTATTCTTCATTAGGATCAGTATTGAGGTCATAGTTGGTGTTTTGTGGTTTGAACATCATTAATAGATTTCTCAAGAATCATGATTTCATTGTTAATTTGTCTAGATTTAGAGATGAACCAAATTTTTAGAGTCTATTTTAGAAGTTTTAATTTGAGATTGCAGTCAATGACATCATAGTTATGAGGCATTAAGGATTAAAAGTTTTGTAAGATATGAGAGCACTCACCATCAAAGAACTATTCATTATTAAATCTAAAAGTAATAAGAGGTTTCATGCCTTTGGTGGAGACACTGAATGGGATGGGGTGATGATCAGAGTTCAACCTATGAAGTGTATTACATGAGATAGTGTCCAATTTATCTAAAGATGGGACATTAATGAAGGCTCTATCTATCATGGAGGAAACTACTTTGTTTTAGTGTCTTCTATACCAAGTGTATTTTGCACTAGTGAGATAGATTTCTATGAGATTGTTGTCATCTATTGAGGCCTTAAAATCTCTCAAGGAAATAGAAGTATGAGAGTGTCATATTTTCTCGCTTGAGTTCAGAATGGCATTAAAATCACCCATAATAAACAAGGGTGCATAAAAATTTGAGCCAAGATAAGAGAGTAAACTCACAAGAGTTCTTCATTCTTAGTATCTATTCATAGAATAAACAAATTAATAGAAAATATGTGTGTCATCCGTATTAAATTTTTAAGTAAAAAACTGATTAAAGATATGTTAAAGGATAATATTCTGTAATGAAAAGTGCGAGAAAATCCATAAATATTTTGCATTGAGTTTATTAGTGATAGAACTAGTAAAACATAATTTTTGACATAAATAAGAGTATTTAGAGGCAAAGTTAGTTTTTTCCCCACAATAGAAAATAATAAAGGATGATGAGTTTCAATCATTCTCTTTAACACAATGAAGGTGTCAGAGTTAGAAATCCACTAAAATTTTAAAAAATGATCTTCATTAAAATCTAGTTTTGGAGTTAGAACCCCCATTTTTCTTTTTTCCAGAGCCTTTATTTCAGGAAGACCTTCTAGATTCTTGATTATCACAGGTCTGTTCCTATTTATTACTGAATTTTGTAGTGTTCTTCATTACAAGTTTGGAAATTAGATTACTCATAGTAGAGTGTATATATTTCATAGAATACAGTAGTAAAACATTGGAAATATGATTGAAAATGGAGTTACTAGATTTTTCAGCACAGTCTTCACTATCTACAGGTATAGAGATAGTTGTACCTGGAGCATGTGAAGTATATGTGTGATGTATCTGGATTTTTTCCAGATCTTGACAGCACTACATTTTCACGACAGATACATTCATTACCTACATGGGCTTAGGTTATTATATTGATATTGTGGTACCATGTTCAACTGATTTGGGTTCTATGACAGTAGTATTAAAGGGCTTATTTAGTGTCTTTGTGTACCCAAAATTGGTAGGATTTTTAATTCTATTAGGGTGAGTTGGGATAACAGAAAATTTTTCATCATCTTTCATTTTTATTTCATTCTTTATCCCTAGAGAAGTGCCTTTGTTAACTGGTTGTATTATTGAACCCTTAAGGATTAAAGCTGTAGTTTTCATATTATAGAATATTATACAAACAATATTAACACTACTAGCATCAGGTTTAGTCCCATCAGAAAAGGAATATATAGCAGTTGGGATGATTGTTCTTGGATCAAGTTCCTTATCCACCCAATGTTTCTCTTCAGCTATCCTCTTAGTGAAACTATTGATGTTTTGTCTTTGTGTAGGAACCTATATTGAGGGTGTAGTTACCATCAAAGAATTAATATATTCCAATTTGTTTGTGATATTTTTAGTCATTTTAGTAGTAGTGGACTGTGGTGTGTCCTGAATGACTTTCTGGGTAGTTATTATTTTTTTAGATTTTGAAATGCGTCCAGTGGGATCCTGAGTTTTATAGCAAATAACATATGACCCTTGAGTGTGGGGGTGAGAGTCTATATTATCTTTTTTTTGTTGGATTCATTTATTAACTCTGATATATCATTATCATTTACAAGATGTTGATTCTGGATCTGTTCAGTACTCGAATCCAGGGTGTTCTTCACCATTGTTTGAAATGAAATTTTTCTCATGATAATATTCATTATGTAGAGTTGCAGTACATCTGTTGCATGTATTAAAATTCACTTGTTTAGGTGAATTATCACTCTTACCTAGGTTATGATCCACACCTTGGATGAGTATAGGCCTTGATGTTTGATTGGATTCTTCCTTCTCATTGGATATCCTAACAGTTTCAAAAAATATATATTCTAGTTCTTCTAAGAGGCTATGGAAATTAGTTGATTTGTCTTCCTCTTCAGAAACATCTTCCTAGTTAATACCTAAGTTGTCTCCTATTTATGTTAAACTGGGTTTTTTGGCCTATATTTTTGCTGTCCTTTTGGGAAGATCAGATATATCCATAATCGAGCTTTATCATTTTTATTTATCCTTTTTTCATTATAATCATTCTCAATTGGATAGATTATGTTCTTTCTAATCACCCTACAATTAGATATTATGTGACCAATAATCCTAAAAAGGTCAGAAAAGGGAGGTTTCCTCTTATATTCAATTCTAATTTCTGTTTTTTATTCATTCAAAGTGATGTTGATTGTATTAGGGATCTTTGAATCTATGTTTATTTCCACCATAACTCCACCAAAGTGCCCTATGTCATCATTTAAGGTTCTGTGGTCAATTTTCAGAGGATTCCATGTGCATGAAACAATGTCATTTAGAATTTTTGGGTTCCAAAAGAACCAATTAAGGCTCTGAAGTTCAACCAAAACTTGTGCCATTGTATTTATATATTTTTGCGGATTGAAAGTAGACTCCCAATCAGGAATTCTAAGTAATCCTAACTCTATATTAATGTTTCCAGTCATCCAAAACATTCTCTAAGTCATATTGTGATTTTAGAAGTATGTGAAAGTAGGCTTTCCCTATTCGAATTGGTTTCCTATTCGAAGAATTCCACCAATAGGAAATAAACATATGAAATTCAGAAAGAGGCCAAGGATGATCACCTTTATGGTAGAAGATGTGGCCCATTATAGAAAATTTACACATTTTTGTGTGTTGGTGAAGATCATCTAGATCCTCTTCCACAAAAAACCCACCATCATCATGTCGCTTGACAAGAGGATTCCTCATCGTGATTTCAATGCTTGGAACGGTACTCTTCAGTGCATCCAGAAATGATATCCCTAAGAATATACCAGAGAAATCTTGAGTGCAGAGTAATCACTTTAGAGGAATCTTCTCTATGGACTTATGCGATAGAATCATAAAGACGGGGTATCATCTTCTTCAGATGAGTTGCAAAATGGTGGGATTCAAACATCCTGGGCATGAAGAAATCTTCCATGGGTATGAGATCAAGCGCTTTAGGGAAAGCAGCCTGAAGCGCTCGAGGGTTCTAGTGAGGGAATGTCTCTTATCTCTCTCGCGCACTTAGATGTATTAAAAAAACTCTGTTAAAAGATGTTCACAGCATGGTAAGATATGTTGGGTCTGCCATGAGTAATACTACATTAGCAAATAATGAAAGAAAGAATTTTTCACTTATATGAAAGTAGATATCTGATCCCCTTTAATAGAAATGATATAGCCTAACAAAATCCATGGAAATGGTGTTTACTAGGAAAGTTCAATTCTAGGAAGTCAAATAATGAGAAATCGAACACATGGGTTGATGGAACTTTCATGCAACCTATATGATTTGAGATATTAGGGAAATATGGTTATATTACATGGTATGAATTTGTATAAGGTGGAATATCATTGAGACATCAACTAATTTATATTGGGTTCCTTGACCCGTTGCTAGACATAAATCATGGACTTTTGGCAAGACTTCTTAATTCCAATGAGAAAGAGACCTAGAGGGTAACACACTAAGAGTATCCAATATCTCAATTAAATAATTTATTTATTTAACAATTTGATAAAATATTATTCATAGTTGTGTATTAATAATTATTCAGGTATGCCTGATCTCATTTCTATCGACTCTAGTTATTTGAGAGATTATATTACAAGTGGAATATGTATTTATTGAATAATAACTCAGCTATATTTATTTAATAATTAAATAGTCTTATTCAAGTACTAGTAAATATTGAGGAGGATTGGAAGACCACGTAATGGGTCTGAAAAGAAATAATATTAAATATATTTTGGTAAAATAATATTTAAATATAATGTGCAAGTAAATCCAATGTCATGGAAAAATAGTATTTCTATTATTATTTGACATGGGGGTTCCACATGGAATAATTAATTAAGTAATGGACCATGGGTAATTATTGTTTGTAACTTGGTTAATTAAATTCATTAAGTACATGTCATTAAAAAAATTGTAGTGCTATTAATATTTGACATGATGTTTTTTATATGGAATAATAAATTATGTAACAGCACCTGTACTGATTATTTTTTATTACCAATTGAATTAAATTTTATGTTATGCTATTATTCTCTACATAATCCAAGGGATCATTCAACCATCTAATCAATCTTTTTGTGCACAACATACTTAGAGAAAAGCTCTCAAGCCTAGAAAAATATTCCCACTCCATGAACAATTTCAAGAACGAGATAGATCCTCCCCCTTTAGATCAAGTAGAATGCACTAGAAGGGATTCTCAAGGAGATCTAAGGAAAACATCGTAAGTGAAAGGATCTTCTCTTCTAGCACCCAGAGACACATTCTCTGGCATCCGGAGATACATGGATAATGTGTGGATCATCATTGGAGTATTATTATCCATGGATTCTATATCACAATGAATCCACACCTCGAACCCAGAGTTGGACACATCAATGAAGAAAAAATATCCTTAGAGGTAATTCTATAATTTGATTCAATTTGTTATAAAAAAATTTCTATCCTCTCTTCTTGGTTTTGCGTTCTCTCCTTTTTCATTTATCATTAATTAAACTATGTGGATAATAGATTTAATTATTGTATTGATCCGGAAATAATCATCGATTATGGAAATTTGTGAAGATGGGTACTCGCCCATCTTTCAATTTTTTGTTTCCTAGAACCTACAATGAGGATATTTGATGGCCCACATTCTCACATGATCTATTTGAATCTCCTTTATTCATAATATTTTTATTTTTACTCATTTTATTTATTTTAAATATTGATTTAATGTAAGTGTAACACCCCGAGATTTTATGAAAAGTATTATTTTTAATTAATGTCTTGTGTTGTATGCTGCACAAAAAGGAGCTTGCACAACATGCATCCCTGACTTGCCTTGCATTACACGCAATCACGACCTTCCTCGATAGCGTGTGTTGTACGCAATACCAAGTTTTACTAAACAACGATATATTATTATAATATTATTATGAACTAGCCGTTATGAATAGTATTAACTAAATTTTTAATTTTACAACATTACTATTCATCTTACACATTTTCTAGAACATGGGATTAGAACAAAATAAATTTTTCAGGTAAAATTAGTATTTTTCAAAAAATGCAGTTGTTTCTCCTTTTGATGTCGCACCCACTTTAAATATAGTTTTTGACATTTTTATTCAATTTGACAAAAAAAAATTCTTCTTTGGAATCAATAAATAAATATTTACTTTGGATAAATTTTTCATATTATTCTGGTAATATTCATATTTTGATGAATAGTCAAAACACGCTATATTTTAATTAAAAACAATTTTTTTCATCGCAATAATTTATATGGTTAAATTATAATATTGAATGGTTTTAAAGTATAAATAGAATTTATTTTTACCATTTAAAATAATGTATTTCATTAGCATTGATTTTAAATTAAATTCGTAGGTTAAATCAATTCAATCTTTTGCAATGTTTAAAAGAAAAACCTGTTTTCTTTCAACAACAGGATTAATTTTAATTTAATTTCTACAACACTTTTGTATTGAATTTAGAAAAATGGATTCCATATTTGGAATCAGTGGGTCCAAATTATGTTAATAGGCTATGTTTTATTTTTGGGAATTATGAATAGTAACTACGGTAAATTTTATTTACTATAGTTAAAGGTAAATCAGGTAATTAAGGGTAAATATAATATTATAAAATTACCCTAACACATGCCAAAATTATATTGGATGGCTCAAAGTTTACCCATATAACCTAAGGGTCGGATTAGATTCATTTTATGAACTTTTGACCATGAAAATAATTAAATTATTATTAAAACCAAAGAAAGTGACAACATGTCACTCTCTTAAATCTTATAAGTATAATAATTTTAATTTAGTGACAAACATCATAAAACTTCAAACATGAATGGTCTCAAGAAATATTATAAAATTATCTACATCATGATAATTTATTTATAATTTTTAGGGATTAAATAATTGTCATTAATGGTGATACATTAATGATACAGAAATTATTTATTAAGTGGGAAATAAGTAATATAGTTTGTATTGAAATAATAATACCCATTAAAAGGCCCCCAAACCTAACCGAAACTTATTGGTAGTGTATATATACACTTTAGTCATCCAATGACCTAATATATAACCGTTTGGAGCCTTATAAAAGTGATTATGACACTTATATTATTATTTGTTAAATGATGCCAAATTTTTCACCTTCATAATTTAATAAATATAACAATTTAAATATTGTGATTTTAAGATGATAAATTCGATTAAAAGTATTATTGTGAATTTTAATAGATATATAATAATCATAGGATTTTAGTTTTAATTTTTATGCAACAAATAAGTATATTAAATAATTATACAAAAATGTTGTAGTAATTATTTTATTAAGAGATAAACCAAATAAATGGTTTTAAAAATAATAAAATAAATATTATATGAACTATTTAATGTGATCCACTAATATTATAGATACATATGAACTTTTATAAATATATTAAATCTTTTATTTCGAACATATCTTCTATATATATTTTATTTAAATTCCAATAAATTAATAGTGTCAAAATTGACACTATTGTTATTTTATAAAAATAACATATTATAAAATTGATTAAAAATCACAAAAATATTTAAAAATTATAAATTTAAATTTAAATCGTCTATAATGTTATAAAGTAAACAATTATGGAAAATTCACAACAAATAAGTAATTATTTTTTATAATTTAAAATTTAGAATTTTATTACCACAAATAAACTTAAATAGATTAAATAAGGATAAATCAAAATGATAAGGTTTAAAATAAGTTCCAAACATGTCTAAATTTGATTGTTTGATCGTATTGAAACCCTATATCATCTAGTATTTGAATATGAGTCATTTTTGGAGGTTTTTAAGTGGGGTTAGATTTATTATAAATTAATATTTTTAAGAATTCCAAAGGTGCCCCTCTCCTCCCTTATAAAAGGGAACCTCCTCCCTCTCTTCCACACAACACTTTCAGCCTTCAAGCTCGGCCAACCCCTGCCAAATTATCTTTTCCACTTCCCTAGAAACATCCTAGAGGTCATTGTCTTCTTCAAAGACCAATTTTAGTGCCCTAAGAGGAGGTCTCAAAAAGGCGCTTCAAAGAAGAGGTAATTTCTTTTACCGATTCTTTCACCTTTATTTCTTCTTCCACTTCTCCTTCTTAGATTTTTTCATTATGAAGTAATAACATCAGTATCACTCATATACTTATATGTTATTATAATTATTAAACAACCCTATTTCACCATCTATCCATCCTACGGAAAACGAAATCACCGCGCGTGCGTACGTACGGAATACCGTCTCCACGCCGTGGTGTAATCTATTTTCCACCACCACCTTACTTGGATGGGTATAATGGTAAAAATAATAACTATATATGATTATTGTAAAGTTATATTGATTCTTTAATAGTATAAATACACTCCAAACAAATTCCACGATCATGGGAACGATATCATCGCTCGTGCGTACGTACGGAATACCGTCTCCACGTCGCGATGAGATTCATTCTCAATGATTCACCATTCATAAATGATTATAAAGTATATATAATAAGTAATAATTAAATATATGACATAATAATGATAATGGATTTATTTATATATATATATGTATGTAATTCAATTAATTCCATTCAATTCAATGAGGAAACGAAAACAATGTTCATGTGTACGTACGACCTACCATCTCCATGAACGGTGTATTTATTTCCATTTATCGATCTATTATATATATTTATATTCTGAATATATATTATATATAAATCAAGTTTTACATTCTGGATGTAAGTAATCATGATCTATTTAATCATATGAATAATTACAAGTCAAAACACGGACGACAAATGAAACGATTTTACCCAAAACGCTCTTTAACATGGAATTTACAAAAGAACGGGTAATATAAAGTCATAAGTGAACCCTATATGATATCATAACAATTAATATGATTCTTTAATAAGTCAATAACATTATTTAAATCATTATACATGACGCTCGAATACGTACGAAGCATATCGGACCTAAGGTTAGGGATAATTTTACAAATCTCATTTTTTATCCGAGATTGCTTATTCGTAAGTATTTACTGGGGTTATTTATATCATCCATGTCCATGTTTTATAAAAAAAATTTCGTGTATGTTTAAATTCCTTTTTACCAATTTTTGACTTTTACTACATGGTATGTAAGGAATCTTTCTTTTGTCTACGTTACGAGGTACTTTTTTATTTTTCTGAAAAAAGTACGAGGAGAATGTTATTTTTAACTTATACGGCGTGAACGGATTTTTATGGTTTTATAATGCCTCATTTTCAGGAATCTTAATCTACATGATTTTATGACTATTTTCAACAAAATACTTTTATTTTAAAAGTTCATGGTATTTTTTGAAAAGAAAATGATTTTGACGAAGAAAGGGTATTTTCCTCAAGAATTCATTTCAAATGTTTTATCAAAACCATTTTCCATCTAAGATGACATTATTTTATATATGTATGTTTCAAGATTAATGTCTCAATGATTTACATGGTTCACTTTTTATGATGAAATGTCCATTTGTTTTATATGGATTAAGAAATGATGGGATGATGTTTATGAAACCCATTTTATTCTTTGGGTTATGATGAATGTTTTAAGTTTATTTTGTGGAACAAGTAAAAATGATTTCACTATGAGATGGGTGGGACCTATACCTCCCTCCAATTCATTTTGTAAAGATTTTATATCTCATGAGATAGACATGGATGGATCGGCAAGTTAAACCGGTTCAGTAATACAGGACTGGAACGAGGACTGAACTCGATTCAGAAAGGGACTTTGTCTACTAAGATGATCCTGGCAGCAATGCCTTGGCTAATATGGAAATCATATCATGTGCTTACTGGTTTCCACAATTACATGTTTTATTTCCATGCTATTTTATCATTCTTAATGTTTCTTTATGATCTATGCCTTACGTACCTCCATGTTTTATGTCATTTCTCAATCTTTTTATGTTTAATCATTATGTTCATGTTTTTAAGTTCAAATGTATATGTTATGTTTTATTTTATCCATGTTTACCCTTACTGAGAATTTGAGCTCACCCTTTTTATGTTTTCTTTTCCCCAGGATATAAAGAAAGGTTTTAGGTATGAAAAAAACGGGGAAGATCTTATGGGAGATGTTGAAGATCTCCCACCATGATTAGAAGATTTTGTTCCATGTTTCCAAAGACACTAAACTATTACGGTCCTTACATATCTGTTTTTGTTATGTATTATGTATTCTGATAAAGTAATATGATTTCCATGTACGTGAAGCTACAGGTCTCTACAGTTGGTATCAGAGGAAAGGTTTAGTCAACCTTTGGAAACTAGGATGCGAAAACTTTATTGAAATCCCTAGAGATATTTCTAAGGTATTTCTAGGGATGTCCCTAAGGATTAGTATATGTATAGGTTATAGTCCTAGAAATACGATAACGATATTAGAATTAAACCTAAGATGTTAGGTATTGAAGGTACTCCCCCTTTATTATGTTGTTTTCCCTAGCATGATTTTTTCCTCTCACACTATTTTTTTTGGGTTTTAGACGATGGTTGGAACCCGAAGGAACCGTGTTGATCAATGCAATGGACAATACAATGATTGTCCTCCTGAACAAACAAATGTTATGGGAGATGGAGTGAAAAATCTTATTGCTATACTTACACGAGCTATGAATCATTCTGGACTTCCAAATGATCAGAAAAGGGAACAATATTCTATTGAGTCCTTAATGAGGCAACGTCCACCTTCTTTCAGTGGGTCTTCTAATCCACTTGTTGCTGAAAAAAGGATCAGTAGCACTGAAAAGATATTTTTAGTTCTTCAATGTTCTGAACATGATAAAGTCATCAAAGCAGTATATTGTTTGGAAGGTGAAGCTGATCAATGGTGGAATCTTATCAAGAATACAAGGCCAAGAGATGAAATTGAGTCCATGGAATGGGACGAGTTCAAGAACTCATTTTTCAATAATTACTTCCCTCGTATTCTTCAAACAAAGATAGAGAAGGAGTTTCTTGAACTAAAGCAAAAGGATGATGAATCTGTTGGTATATACGAAGCGAATTTTACAAGGCTTTCAAGGTATGCATCTGGCTTTATCATCCAACCTAAAAGTAAAGTTGATCGATTCTTTAGTGGCTTAAAACCAAATATTCTAAGGGCATTAGCTATAAGAGACATCAGTAGCTATGAAGAAATTGTGTGTTGTTCTATCAAGATAGAAATGGAAGTTGTTGTTACTTATCCATCTCATAGTTTTGACATGAAACCAAAGATGGAGTTCAAGGAGAAATCTCAGAATAATGGTGAAAAGAAGATGAATGTTTACTTATGCTCAATGTGTGGAAAGAAGCATGGAAGAGATTGTCTTAAATGGACTAGAAAATGTTTTAGGTGTGGAAAAGAAGGTCATCGAGCAGCTGAGTGTCGAAGTAATGGAAAAAGGGTTTCTAATGATGTGAATAAAGAAAAGACTGCACCACCAACACTTCAATGCTTCAAGTTCAAGGAAATGGGGCATTATGCTAATAAATGCCCTAATCCAGGGGTTAGTGATGATCGACATGAGCAACCACTTAAGGCAAAGGACAAAGGGAAGTCGCATGCGATCACTTTTGGCGATGTTGAATATGACAACGATGTGGTGGAATGATTAAGTGGTTATGTAATGGGATTCCAAAATAATGTGTGTATATAGTATCATGGAATATTGGAATATTTATGTATTGGTCTATTGTGGTTTTCAATAATATTATGGTACCGATAACCATGGAAAGTGATTGAGATATTTTTGGAAAAAAGATGATATGCGCATAATGAAGGGAAAATGAGAAAATGAAATGTTTGACAGTATTCATGAGCTCATGAATGATATAAGGATATAGTTATATCATGGTTCGAGGTTTTGTTATGTGAAAAGAGTTAACTTTTGACAGCACTCATGTTTTCACTAAGATTCAATGGGTATTCATTTTTTTCAATAGAATACATGATTAAGGCCTTCTAATGTTTGGAATGTGACCAATAAGACATATCTCATGATATATGGGGATCAATGATGGTATTAACATGCTAGTTGTATGAAATCTTTGGTAATCGTTTTCACTATAATATGATATTGGACAACAATATTTTGGATAAGCCTAAAGATTGGAATGGATTATGTTGGACATAAGTTAGTATTGTTTACGGATAGAAGTTTTTTCAATATTATTTATGGGATGTTATAGTAATGTAGTTTTAGAAAAAGGACAACCTGCAGGATGGGCGACAACCCATTGCGTCGGACAAGACTGTGGGAATCGAACCCACAACCGAAGTGCGACTGGCCTTTATCGCTTACCACTGGCCTACAGAATGTCCCTGTTTAGTAGAAACTAGTTTTATTATATTAAGAAGTATGATATATGAAGTATAAGTCCATTTTAGAAACCATATATGATTAATCTCACTATAGATGGACTTATGTATTTTTTGATAACTATTCAAACCTTTTGTTTGAGATAGATGGAATGACCCATCATTCTATCACATGACCAGCTAACACATCACGAATGACAAATTCAACTTCATTTATTTAAGAGATGAAGTGGAAATTTTCCAAAGAACAACCAACAGTGAGACTGTACCAAAATCACGAAAGTATTTCTTCTAATTCCAATTTCATCAACTTTAGGGAAATGATCTTGAAAACAAAAAATGTTGTCCTAGTGCTCCTATATCCAATGAATCAGATGGTACCTTATATCATCACAAATTTATGGCTTTGTGAATGATGTATTTTTCATAGCCATGTTCTCTACCACTCTCCATCAGAACTTGATGGTTAGATTTTTCTTCCATATCCATAATTTCACCTATGTGGAAAACCAGTGAATAGTTTATTTGGGTAACCATTACATTTCATACTTTTGTTTTTAAATATTGGCTTTGGTATTCTTTTTTATGATGTGGGTTTCAATTAAAGAAACTTTGGAGTAGTAAACCATTTATAACCCCGACGAATTTCGAGGGCAAAATTCTTTTTAAGGGGGGTAGAATGTAACACCCTGAGATTTTATGAAAAGTATTATTTTTAGTTAATGTATTGTGTTGTATTCTACAAAAAAAATGATCTTTCACAACACGCATCCCCGACTTGCTTTGCATTACTCGCAATCATGACCTTCCTCGATAGCGTGTGTTGTACGCAATACCGGGTTTTACTAAACAACGATATATTATTATAATATTATTATGAACTAGCCATTATGAATAGTATTAACTAAATTTTGACTTTTATAACATTATTATTCATCTTAAACATTTTGTAGAACATGGTATAAGAATAAAATAAATTTTTCGGGTAAAATAAGTATTTTTCAAAAAATGCAGTTTTGCCGCCTTTTGATGGCGAAAACACTTTAAATCTAGTTTTTAACATGTTTATAAGTTAAATTTGACAAAATAAAATTATTCTTTGGAATCAAGAAATAAAAATATACTTTGGATAAATTTTTCATATTATTCTGGTAACTTTCATATTTTGATGAATAGTTAAAACACGCTATATTTTAATTAAAAACAATTTTTTTCGTCGCAATAATTTATATGGTTAAATTATAATATTTAAAGGTTTTAATGTATAAATAGAATATATTTTTACCATTTAAAATAATGTATGTCATTATCATTGATTTTACATTAAATTCGTAGGTTAAATCAAATCAGTCTTTTGCAATGTTTTAAAGAAAAACTCGTTTTCTTTCAACAACGGGATTAATTTTAATTTAATTTCTGCCACTTTTGTGTATTGAATTTAGAAAAATGGATTCTATATTTGGAATCAGTGGGTCCAAATTATGTTAATAAGCTACTTTTTATTTTTGGGAATTATGAATAGTAACTACGGTAAATTTTATTTACCATAGTTAAAGGTAAATCAGGTAATTAAGGGTAAATATAATATTATAAAATTACCCTAACACATGCCAAAATTCTATTGGATGGATAAATGTATACTCATATAACCTAAGGGTCGGATTAGATTCATTTTATGGACTTTTGACAATGAAAATAATTTAATTATTATTAAAACCAAAGAAAGTGACAACATGTCACTCTCTTAAATATTATAGGTATAATAATTTAAATTTACTGATACCCATCATACAACTTCTAACATGAATAGTCTCCAGA
This sequence comes from Viscum album, assembly GCA_963277665.1. Lineage (NCBI taxonomy): Eukaryota > Viridiplantae > Streptophyta > Magnoliopsida > Santalales > Viscaceae > Viscum > Viscum album. Next base: position 1,649,646,686 of record OY728145.1, read on the forward strand.
ATTATAATAAAATTATATACATCCAGATAATTTATTTAGAATTTTTAGGGATTAAATAATTGTCATTAATGGTGATACATTATTGATACAGATATTATTTATTAAGTGGGAAATAAGTAATATAGTTTTTATTGAAATAATAATACCATTTAAAAAGCCCACAAACCTGACCAAAACTTATTGGTAGTGTATATATACACCTTAATCATCCAATGACCTAATATATAACCGTTTGGAGCCTTATAAAAGTGATTATGACACTTATATTATTTTATTTTAAATGATTCCAAAGTTGTCACCTTCATAATTTAATAAATATAACAATTTAAATATTGTGATTTTAAGATGATAAATTATAGTAAAAGTATTATTGTTAAAGTTAATAGATTTATCTTCATCATAGGATTTTATTTTTAATTTTTATGCAACAAATACGTATATTAAATAATTATAGAAAAATGTTCTAGTAATTATATTATTAAGAGATAAACCAAATAAATGGTTTTAAAAATAATAAAATAAATATTATATGAACTATTTAATGTGATACACTAATTTTATAGATACATATGACCTTTTATGAATCTATTAAAGCTTTTATTTGGAACATATCTTCTGTATATAATTTATTTAAATTCAAATAAATGAATAGTGTCAAAATTGACACTATTGTTATTTTATAAAAATAACATATTATAAAATTGATTAAAAATCACAAAAATATTTAAAAATTATAAATTTAAATTTATATGGTCTATAATGTTATAAAGTAAACAATTATGGAAAATTAACAACAAATAAGTAATTATTTGTTATAATTTAAAATTTGGAATTTTATTACAACAAATAAACTTAAATAGATTAAATTAGGATAAATCAAAATGATAAGGTTTAAAATAAGAACCAAAAATGTCTAAATTTGATTGGTTGATGCGATTACTACCCTATATCATGTAATATTTGAATTTGAGTCGTTTTTGGAGGTTTTTAAGTGGGGTTATATTTATTATAAATTAATATTTTTAAGAATTCCACTGGTGCCCCTCTCCTCTCTTTTAAAAGGGCACCTCCCCCCTCTCTTCCACACACCACTTTGAGGCTTCAAGCTCGGCCAACCCCTGACCAATTCTCTTCTCCACATCCTTAGAAACATCCTAGATGTCCTAGTTGTCTTCAAAGACCAATTTTAGTGCCCTAAGAGGAGGTCTCAAAGAGGCGCTTCAAAGAAGAGGTAATTTCCGTTACCGATTCTTTCACCTTTATTTCTTCTAGCACTTCTTCTTCTTAGGTTGTTTCATTATGAAGTAATAACATAAGTATGAATCATATACTGATATGTTATTATATGTATGAAACAACCCTATTTCACCATCTATCCATCCTATGGAAAATGAAATCACCGCACGTGCGTACGTACGGAATACCGTCTCCACGCCGTGGTGTAATCTATTTTCCACCACCACCTTACTTGGATGGGTATAATGGTGTAAATAATTACTATATATGATTATTTTAAAGTTATATTGATTCTGTAATAGTATACATACACTCCAATAAAATTCCACGATCATGGGAACGATATCATTGCTCGTGCATACATACGAAATACCGTCTCCACGACGCGATGAGATTCATTCTCAATGATTAACCATTCATAAATAATTATAAAGTATATATATTAAGTAATCATGAAATATATGACATAATAATGATACTGGATTTATGTATATATATATGTATTTCATCCAATTAATTCCATTCAATTCAATGAGGAAACGAAAACAACGTTCATGCGTACGTACGGCCTACCGTCTCCATGAACGGTGTATTTATTTCCATTTATCGATCTATTATATATATGTATATTATGAATATATATTATATATAAATCATGTTTTACATTCTATATGTAAGTAATCATGATCTAAGTAATCATATGAATAATTACAAGTCAAAACACGGACGACAAATGAAACGATTTTACCCAAAACGCTCTTTAACATGGAATTTACAAAAGAACGGGTAATATAAAGTCATAAGTGAACCCTATGTGATATAATAACAATTAATATGATTCTTTAATAAGTAGATAACATTATTTAAATCGTTATACATGAGGTTCGGATACGTACGAAGCATATCGGACCTAAGGTACGGGATAATTTTTCAAATCTCATTTTTTATCTGAGATTGCTTATTTGTAAGTATTTACTAGTGTTATTTATATCATCAATGTCCATGTTTTATAAAAGTGTTTTCATGTCTGTTTAAATTCCTTTTTACCAATTTTTTTCTTTTACTGCATGGTATGTAAGGAATCTTTCTTTTGCTTACGTTACGAGGTACTTTTTTTATTTTTCTGACAAAAGTACGAGGAGAATGTTATTTTTAACTTATACGGTGTGAATGTATTTTTACGGTTTCATAATGCCTCATTTTCATGAATCTTACTCTACATGATTTTATGACTATTTTCAAAAAAATAATTTTATTTTAAAATTTCATGGTATTTTTTGAAAATAAAATGATTTTGACGAAGAAAGGATATTTTCCTCAAGAATTCATTTCAAATGTTTTATCAAAACCATTTTCCATCTAAGATGAAATTATTTGATATATGTATGTTTCAAGTTTGATGTCTCTATGATTTACATGGTTCACTTTTTGTGATGAAATGTCCATTTTTTATGGATTATGAAATGATGGGGTGATGTTTATGAAACCCATTTTATTCTTTGGGTTATGATGAATGTTTTATGTTTATTTTGGGGGCACAAGTAAGAATGATTTCACTATGAGATGGGTGGGACCTATATCTCCCACCAATGCATTGAGTAAAGATTTTATATCTCATTAGATAGACATGGCTGGAACGGAAAGTTAAACCGGTTCAGTAATACAGGACTGGAACGAGGAGTGAACTCGATTCAGAAAGGGACTGTGTCCACTAAGATGGTCTTGGCAGCAATGCCTTGACTAATATGGAAATCATATCATGTGCTTAATGGTTTCCCCCATAACATGTTTTATTCCAATGCTATTTTATCATTCTTAATGTTTCTTAATGATCTATTCCTTATGTACTTCCATGTTTTATGTCATTTCTCAAGCTTTTGATGTTTAAACATTATGTTCATGTTCTTATGTTCAAATGTATATGGTATGTTTTATTTTATCCATGCTTACCCTTACTGAGCATTAAAGCTCACCCTTTTTATGTTTTCTTTTCCCCAGGATATAATGAAAGGTTTTAGGTAAGAAAAAAAGTGGAAGATATTATGGGAGATGTTGAATATCTTTCACCATGATTATAATATTTCCTTCCAAGTTTCCAAAGACACTAAACTATTACGGTCCTTGTGTGTCTGTTTTTGTTATGTATTAAGTATTGTGATAAAGTAATGTGATTTCCATGTACGTCAAGCTACGGGTCTCTACAGTAAGGTTCTGTGATTTTAATAACCTAATGAATATCACATGTATAGGAATGAAGTTATAAAAAAAATTAATTAGAATCAAAATTTCTTTTAACAATTAGTAGAACTCTCGAGTACTGAAATACATCAGAAGAATTATTGTTTATTGTTTTAGAGAGATAATGTATGATTTTTGAAATAATTAATTTAATGAGTGAGGTAGAGTTTAGAGGGTTAATTCTTTAGTATATTAGTGATATTCAATATGTTGTAGATAAATATGAAATTGGTTTTTTTCTACCTGAAATTGTTTTCTCTTTTTTTCTATATTCTTTTTTCATGTACATTTTCTATTGTTTTTATATTTTTTGTCTTAATTTTTTTCATCATTATTTCTATGAACCTTTATGTCCATTCAAAATAGAAAAAAAATACAAAAATATTTTTAAATAATAAATAGGATAAATACATTGCCTCATTGAGGTTGACCCCAAGATAGCCATTTTACTATATATTGGATAATAAAAATGTATATTTGATAGTTTAAATGATAAGACCGTCAAAAGAAGGAACTTTTTCTTGGGGGTCTTGATTGATTTAGTAATTTTTTGTTTTATTTCAATTAATTTTTTAATAGGGATGGTTACTTATGGTTTTGATTTATTGTCACTATCAAAGAACTCATTGGTGTAATTGCAAACTAATATTATGATAGATTATCAAGACTGGTTATGAGGGAAATGCGATAATGTTTCTACTAAAAAAATTTATTCCATCCAAGTGAATGATTCACTTAATCACACCAGATGGAAATTATATATACTAAAGATGAATAGATAAAAAAATATTCTCAATATGTTTTTTGAGATTACTCTTAAGAAGAGATGGATGATGAGCTATAGTTGTCAACAATTTAATATTAAATTCCCACAATTAAAATGCTGAAACCACATTTTCAACTTACTGAATATCATTTTATGGGTTGGAAAGTTAGGAAACCTATTAAAATAGAATATCTTTCATATGTTTTAGAACATCAATTAATTTATATTTTATATTAGAGTGGTTTTTTTATTACCATTTTGATTAATTATTATCAATTCATTTATAGGTCATACCAACTTAATAAAATATCCCTTATACTCTAGTGGCCACCCCAACTGATGTGTTTTTCTTTGTGATATTTCTTTTTGGAGGTATAAAAACTCTCTCATTCATCGAAATTACTCTTATGGAACTTCATTTTCATGAACATAAATGAGAACATAAATTTCATGAAGATGTTAATTTAAATTAAAATAGTTTTTTCTTTAAGGAATTCATATTTTTTTGATCTTATGATTAATTGTTTCCCCAATATGATAATTTCATAGAAAACAAAAATTTGTGACTTAAGAGAGAGTAAAAAACGAAATTTTTAGTTCACTAATTTATACATTCTTTTAAACCTTTATTTTTATTGGAAAATCATGTTTGGTGGTAATTGATAACCAAGTGGTGGTTATGGATCTATTTACTAGTAAAAAATATAAAGTCGACATACATTTTTATTTAAATGGATACTTTTTTTACTGAACAAGAAGAAAAATTACATCATTGGGATTATTTTTTATATATTATGAAGACCATACCTTAGGGAAAAGAATAAAGGAAGTACACCAATAAATTATTCTCTTATCTATTACTACACAAGAAACATAATCCCAATGAAGTATAATTACTAGATAAAAATAGGTTAATCCCACCAGAATTTGGATTAGGAGGAAGGAGGATGCTTAATTAGGTCATTCAGTTAAAATAGTAAAATTACCCATAATTTAGCTTGTGCATGGTTTGTCCACACAATTTGAAAAAACCAAGAAAAACCATGCATAGTTACCTTGGGAAGATGAGGAAAAGCATGGTTTGTCTTTATGGTTTGTGAAACCATTCCCCAACCATGTGGTAAGGCTCTATCGAAGAAGGAACCACCTATATAGTTTTATTTAACCACGTTCCCTTCCTACATAGTTTACTAAAAACTTTTTTTCATGCCTATTTGTCCCAAAAGGTTGTGTTTTGTGCTTCAACCAAGCCTCAGACACCCCCAGAAACTTCACAAACCCATTTAGAATCCATATTTGGTCCAAAATAAAGAATTGGAAAAAAATTAAATGATCCATAAGTGAGTGAAAACATGGATTCATACAGTCTTACCCCTTAAAAGAACTCAACCCTATGTTCTCCTTCCAAGGGTGGAGGAACGTTTTTTGAAGACAAATCTGGCTATTAGGCATGTACATCTGCCTCCAACTCCCAAGTCTCATCCTTCAAGTGGCTATGTTTCCATAGCAGCCATACAAGAAGGAAATACCATCCTTGAAGAGCCTTCATGCTCGAGTCAACGATGCGTATTGGACACTCCTTAAAGGTAGCACTGAAATATTTCTCAATTCCTCATGATCAAAGGTCCGAAATTGGTCAGGATGATATTGGTGAAGCTGTGAAACATGATAGATTAATTTTATCGAATGGTACCTCTGAGGTAGTGGAAACCAATGGGCTACCAATCCAAATCTTTCTAGGATTTCAAACCACCCTATATAATGATGTGGAAGCTTCCCTTGCTTCGATAACCATCTTTTCCCAATCATGGGGGATACCTGTAGGAAAACACGATCCCCAACTGTAAACTCTAGAGGATAAAAATGGAGGATAGCATAAGATTTCTATCAAGATTTTGTACTATTAATATGCTTTCTAATCAGTTGAACATGCTCTAAATCTCCAAAATGAGATGAGGACCCAATAGTGCTACCACACATGCCACTATCCAGTATAGAGGTGAATGGAATCATCTACCATATAAGTCATCAAAACGAGCCATCTAAACTATTTCCTAAAAGATATTATTATAAAATAACTCAATGATATTGATATTTTTGTCCGATGAACCACTAAAGTCAAGGAAACATGCTCAGATCATATTCTATAGAACATGTATTCTCTGTTCTGATTTTCCATCTGTCTAAGGGTGAAAATAAGTGATTATAAGTACATGTGTTCTTATAGCATTATGATATCCCTACTAGAACTGTGATGTGAAATGAGTGTCCCTATTTGAAACAATAGTATGTGGGATCCCATAAAGTCATATGATCTCACGAAAAAACAAAGCTCCAATAACATCAAATGATAAAGACACCTTAATAGGTATGAAGTGGGACACTTTCATCAGTCAGTCAATGAGAAACCATACAACATCATTACCTCTAAGAAACCCTAGGAAACATTCTAAAAAGTCCATGGAAACATATTTCCATTTACATTTTAGGACTAGAAGTCGATGTAACAATCTTGTAGGCCATTGGTGCTCCACCTTAAAATACTAAGAGGTAGAACACCTACAGATAAAGCCTACAATTTGATACTCCATCCCAAGACACCAATAATGGAATCATATATCTCAATACATCTTTAAGATGCACAGATGAACTATCCATTGAAATGCTTGGGACACTATCATCAACTCATTCCTCATATCTATAGGGACCCAGAAACGTCCTTGAATAAATAGGATTTCATCTATGTCTACAGTCCAATACAGAGGCGATATATCTCCTAATATACTCTCATGGAGAACCATGACTTCAGGATCTAAAAATTGACTACACTTCACCTCCTCAAGGAGAGAGTTGGTAAAGTCCAAATATGTGAGATAAGATTGATCATGAATATCATGAAATATAAGATAAAACTCACAAAAGAGGGCCATTAACTTCCATTCATCACTTACTTCTACTACTGGCTATGGATGAGTTCTCTAACTCAGGGCATCTGAAACCACATTGCCCTTCGTATGCATATAGTTAACAAAAAAAATCAAAGGATTTTAGATATTCAACCAATCTCTACCATCTGATGTTTAAGCCACATTGTGAAAATATATTTTTGAGGCTCTTCTAGTCCATCAACACCGCAAATTTCTCAAATAATAAAATGTGTCTCCATCAATGTAAGGTGTGGAAAACTATTACTTTCTTAAGATCATGCATCAGATAATTTATCGCATGTGGCCTCAACTACTGAGATCTATATGGAACAATTATATCTTCCTATATCTGCACTGCTCTTAGATCGATACCTAATGCATCATAGAAGACAGTGTAACCTACAACGGGATTTGGAAGAATTAGAATATGTGATGATATAAGCCTCCATTTCAACTCCTAAAAGTCATTCTCTCATGCCTATGACCAAAGTAACAAGACACCATTATTTGTAAGACTATAAATATGTGAGTCAAGGAATGAGAAGTCATTTATGAAATTCTTATAGTATCCATCCAATCCTAAGAAGCTCTGTATATCAAAGACATTCTTGGGATTCTCCTAGGAGACTATAGAACTATCCTTTTCAGGGAAAATAGAAACTCCGTATTTTGATATTATATGACCGAATAAGTGAACATTGTTGATCCAAAAGTGGAAAATCGAAAAAATGGAATAAATATAATTCTCTCTCAGTGTACTCAGAACAATATCGAGATCTTTAGCATGTTTGTTAGGAGTATGAGAATACACCCAGATGTCTCCTACAAGGAACATGACAAAAGAGTCAAGATAGGGATGGGAAAACTTATTTATTAGAGCCATGAAATTGATGGGCACATTTTTAAGACCGAACAACATATCAAGTTACACATATATACCATACCTATTGTGGAAATCTATATGAGTTATGTCTAATGGACTTACTCCAACCTGAGGAGAACCTGATCCCATGTCACTCTTAGAGCAGTCCCAAGCTCCTCAGAGTGGGTTGAAGAGAACATCTATTCGAGGTTGGGGACACTAATTCATGAATGTAATCTAGTTTAGCTATCTATAATCAACACATAGACATAAGTTTCCATGCTCCTTCTTAGAAAAAAGAATTTGAAAACCCTAATAGGGTGTATTGGTCCATATAAAACCTTTGGTCTATAAATCCTCTAACTACCACTTGTGTTGTGGAAGAACTATTGGTTCCATCCTGTATGGAGGAATGGACACTAGAGTGGATCCAAGAATAATCTCGACTGTAAACTCTACCTCTATATTAGTATGTAAGACAAAAAAATCATCAGGAAAGACATCCCTGAAATTATATACTACTTGAGGGAAATCATCTGGATTTAAACCGTAATCCTCCATGAAGATATTTTCAATCTAGGGGGGTCACTCAACATATCCCATGATGATTCAGTCCTTCTCTATTAACCTTGACATACAACTCACCCTTATGTTGATAATGGATTCCTTCTGGTTATGTAAATAATACTATATAATTATAAAATTTAATAATGGTATGGTAGAGAACCAACCAATCCATCCAAATAATGACATTGAAACACTTCATCCCAAGAATAAAGATGTCCCATATGAAAGAGTAGATCCCTACCTTAAGGGGATAGTCCCTATACAAGTGTATGCCCTCTTTTTATACCCCTAATAGAGTATCTTGGGTCATTACACTATAGTAATATTATATATCTAGTACAAGACTATCCAAGATAGATACAGTAATAAAATATTTTGAATCACCCATATCAAATAAATAGGATAATATAGTAGATTTCATAATAATATCCCTCGTATTGTAGATGGTCACATAGCTATATCCTCGAGTATCAACTGTGGAGCAAGCAACTGACTTGAAATGAGGACCTTTAAAAAAATGGACTACTACAATCATAACTACTATGTTGGTGTTGATTGTCATATGGGGTCTGGCTACCATGGCCACGACATCCTCCACAACCGGTTTTGTTAGTGCTAATCCAACCTCCAATCTGACATGGTGCAATATAACCCTCTTTTGATGGTGGAGCTGTTGTGGGTCCTTTTCCACTCGAAGCTGGTGGATATGTCCTACTATATCTCTAATGATTCCCCATAAGTCCACAATTATGCCACTACATTAGGTATCTATTACAATGGGGAATCAGGTTCCCCTATCATCCACACTAATGAAACATTGTAGTGCTATTGAAATAGGAACTCTGGTTGTCACTACCCTGACAAAAAACCTTAAGGGAACATTTCTTTCCACCGAGAGAACAACTGGTAGGCTACGGAACTAATCCTATACGTTTGGTGCTATTGTGGTCCCTTAAGTTTCACTTAGTGATAATATCCTGATTAAAAATAGTTTTAAAATTATGTAGGTGAAATACATTAACCTGCATAAATATGGCATACTAGATCCCTTACTCAAAACGTCTAGCATGAGACAGCTCATCACTAGCATGAAGCATAGAAAATCACTGCAACTTTGTGAAACACACAAAACATTCCATAAATAACATAGAGCCCTACTCGAGATATATGAACTATCTGGCACTATCATCTATCATGTTTGAGGAAATAACTAATCACAGAAGGTAGTCGACAAATCAACCCATAACATGCCCCGATGACAACCATCTCAGGTAATCACATCCCACCAATGCTTCGCTGAATCCTAAATCATGTATGTATAATGTCTGAAACCCCACTTTGGAGGTGTTTCTAGATGATAAAATATTGATAGGGTAGCATCTAGACAAGACTCATTATCCTATGGGACGCTATCCTCTAAGAAAGGAGGATAATGGTGCTGGAAATCACGAGTCAGATCATCCATCAAATATGCAACTCATGAAGCACCATTCATGGACTTTATTAGACATAAGAAACTATCACGCACTTGGAAATCGGTTTCCAGTTCAGGTACAGCAGGTGATGCCTCAAGTGGAACTCTTGGAGACAAGAATGGTGGCTCAAGGCCGACAATGTTTGTTGAATGGTCATCACCACCGTCCTGGTGTACGATACAAGGACGTCATGGTGACATTGTTCTACAAATTCCAATAACATGTCTCAAAACAAGATTTAAGTAGGTATATAGAATTATTAACAGAAGATGAACGTAAGAAAACTCACTATCCATGGAATACTACCTGACTACCCGCTTAGATGGCTAGGTATCTGTATGTAGTCAAATATATGTTTCATTTCATTTTACATTTAATTACTAGGTTTCCTACTTTACATTTCAAAGACATGACAAGGCAGGGTGAGGTTGTGCAACCAATTAATTTTATAATCCATGTTTCACTTTTTAAAGGATATATATTCTCATTGAATTAGTTCCTATAAACCTCATCAAGGAAAACAACACCCATTTATTTATAGAATAATGGATCAACTTAGTAAATTACTCATCCCAACCCATGAGATCCCATAACAACTTCATGAATTTTGATATGCAATCAATCATCTTTAAACAAGATCAATACAAGCTTAACAAACTATCACCACATCACTCAACGATCACTAGTTTATCAAGAAATATAAAGTAGTTAAATGCACGTAGATAGCATGAAAATTTGCATGGCATGTGAATTATTGGTGCCTACAATGATTCATGTTACAGTGGTTATTTACCTCATATCATCAATCCATGGATGAAATATAATCTCAATTAGATGAAAAATCAATAACATCACAAAGTGTGTGTATAACCCAACAGTGAAATAATGTAAACTATAATAGGAAAAAACATATGAACAATTAAATTTTGGGTAACTTTAATATTACAGCAAACCCAGGTTCGCGATGCCAAAGTATGGCTTCTGACCATGTCCCAAGTGTTCTGAATATTATTACTATTGTCTCCAAAAAAAATTAAGAAAAGAAACACCTTGGATTCTACCTTGTAGCATCCTGGAACCAGTTTCCACTTAATAGGTGCCCTGATTCTGGTGGACCACATGGACTGAAGGGAATATCCCCAATCACTAAAGGCTACTAACTAGCAGTTAGGGTCTAGGGTGTGTCGTGGGGAGAATATTCCCTCCTCACCAATGTGTAGCAAGGAAGATAAACGTAAACATAAGGAAATAGTACAAGCAATATAAGTAAATAGTGGAAATAGACAAGGTAATAGATAAAAAAGGATGAAATAACTATATAAATTGAAATAACTAATGATTATATGTCATGTTAGTAGAAAACTAGAAAACAAATATATAAAAAAGTTGTCATAACATATATTGTAAACTTATAATATAAATCAAAAAACATTCCCAAGAATCATGAGCTCCATCTCTATCATCTTCTATAAAGATCCATCCTAAACCGCATGTAATCAAGTATTCAAAGTTGTACGCTTCCTATTTTTTAAAACCATTGTTCATTTAATCTACCCCATGTACCAGATGATGCTTGGAGGGGGTGAGAGATAAATCTTCGTGGTCCACCACCAATGGTGTCTATAACATTCATCTTGTGTAAATGAAATTTAACAATTTGAAGCAATGCATAAATATAGTAATGCAGTATAATGTAACTAAATAACCAAATACATTCTCCAAACCTCACCTGGTGTATGAACAAATAACCATTTCATTTATTTATTATTATTAGTTTATAAATAGGTAACACATTATCAATGGTGAAGGTTCCATGATTTAATAAGGAAACCATAATTTATAGTTAATAAGATTTGGTTACATGGTATTAACCAAGTCAACCTAGACCTCAAGGGTCTCTAACTCAGTGGTGACTGGGTCTGGCTAAGGGTAAGAGTGTAATCTAAGGATCACAGTCTAGGGATTTCCATAATAATATGCCTACCACATCCAAGGTGACCATCCAAGGTAAAATAAAGTTATGTAGTAACTGGGCCCTATGGGATTTAACCATGGAACAAACTTGTCAATACTAGATCCAAGTAGTGTATCCATGACATATTGTAACACTATGTGATGGATCATAAAGTATGATATCGATCATCTAATAATAGAGAAGGATCAAGATCTAGGTGGGTCTCAACCCAAAAAAGCAGTATCCTTGAATCGGAATGAGATTCCCAAGTGCTCAAGGAATTCCATGATAAGAATCTAAGGTGGGATCAGATTTGGCCACACCTAATTAATAATGAAGTCATGTATAATATCAATTGGTTTAAGCCTTCCCTTCATTAGTGTGACAATTAAAAGTAGAATGTAACACTTTTTAAGTCCATTTAAAACATATTCAATCATTAAGGTTCCTTCCACTACCTTTCAAAAATTTAGTAAGGGGTTCTACAGATAAGAAACCTATTATTTATTTACATTTAATTTACTCAAGACATAAATGTACTATACTTGAGAATTTTGATTTCACATTTAACATTATATTTAATTACATACAAATAGTATCTCACGTGGTGAGAATACATGGTACATTCCATTATTCAATTCACATCATAAATAAAAAAATTTAATATATAAAATATTACCCTTAGATGTGTCAAGCCATGTCACACCCGAATAGTGGTTTAAATGTGTCAAACACTACAAACCCAATTATAGAATAACATCCTACAAGGTATGGATAGAGATGTCCGAATAGCCACTAACAATTAATCACTTATATGGAAATAGAATAACCATATGGTTCTAATGATTGTAACATTGGTATATAAATTCAATGAATGACACATGATGAAATCGGTGGGGCCCATAGGATAATTCCAAAATCAACGAACTAGAGGGATGAGTTGTAGACCAGCCACCTTAGGGTCATATAACTCTCCTCCTCCAGTATGATCTGATGATTTGACATAGAACAGAGTGTGTTTGATAAAAAGGAAAAAACACTCACACCTTGATAACTTGGTTGAGAGAATGAGATAAGAAGAATTGATAAAAATGACCTGAGTACTTACCATTGCACATACAATATGATGAACGTAAGCTTGATCAAATCCCAGATGAAGGAGATCTTTCAATCCCTACCTTATGCCTTCAATGATCTCCAAAATGATTGAAAATGGGTTAATCCTATAGGAATTTTGATTAGGAGGAAGGAGGAGGCTTAATTAGATAATTAAGGGAAAATAGTAAAATTACCCCTAATTTTTCCTCTGAATAGCATATCTGCTAGTATGAAAAACCTAGTGAACACTATACATGGTTAGCAAGGGAAAAGGGGAATAGCAAGGTTTTTCTATGTGGTTAGAGAAACTGTGTGCCAACCATGAATTAAGGCCCTTTTCAAAAAGGAACCACCCACATGATTTGATCTAACCATGCGGCCTTCACACACGGTTTACTATGAACCATGTACCAAGAAACATTATGCAATCAATATATTTTTGGGCCTTCAAAAAGGCCCTAATCACCCTTGAAACCATCCCTAACTCATTTGAAATCCATGTTAGCTCACAAATAAATAATTAGAACGAAAATTAAAGGATATATACTTGAGTGAAAATATAGGTTATTAGAAATTATATACCTCACTTCCTCTATTGGTCATATAAAATTGGGTACTAGGTGGAAGATCTAGATTATACCTATAGTTTGATCACAAGCCACTAGTTTCCTACCAATAATTCTTGTTAAAAATTCCATGGTTGGGGATTTTCATCTAAATAAAACAAATGAGTTGTTTTTGGGAAGTTATAGGGGTCTCAGTGTGTTTAGAAATGGATTAGGCTTATGGTTTTGTTTTCAAAATATGTGTGTTTCGTTTTAGGAAATGAAGAGGAATGTTTTGAAATATGGTAGTGGAATTGTTTTTGTTTCCTTGTGATAAATGTGAAAATAATACTTTATAGATTTATTTTTAAACTATAATGGATGAATTTCCTTATAAAACGAATTAAATTGATTATGTGGGCTGGAATATCCCTTCCATGGGGAATACATTTTATGAAAAAATTATTATATCATATATTTTGTTTTATAATTAAGAGAACACTTATGCACTAAAAGAGATTACGTGAATGTTTGTTTATTTCTTGGTTGAAAGATGAGTACAATTTTAGACATCGTTATTGTGTTGTGTGCAATTTAATATATAATTTAAAATATTCAGTAGATCAATTATTATGAGTATATGCTAGAGTAATATAGAATTGGTTTTCTTTCTCATTGAATTTCTTTTCTCTTTATTTTTTGGGTTCTCTATTCTTGTTTTATATTCTATTTTTCCTCTTGTTTTATATTCATCATAACTATTTCCACGAAACATTAACTACATTAAAAATATAAAATATATATATTATAAGAATCATTGGTATAAATGCACTACATCCTTGAGATTGACCCATGGTTCATCCACTGTACTGCATCTAGGGAAAATATAAATGTATCTTCCATAATTCAAACTAAAATCATATTAGTATTCAGATTTATACATAGTTCATATGAATTCTTATCCATGATTCAATTATTATAAATAGAGACATTTTTCACCAAACATCTCCTTGATTATGCCTATATTGTTTCATCTGCCCTTTAAGAACATTGATCTTTTATTTTATACTCCCCTTTAATGCCTAAAATATTTTTTTCCCATTCATATTTAAAGAAACCTCATGTTGACTCATAATTATATGATTCATGAAAATAATATCAAACCCATAATTGTTTTCATTTTTTTGGTTTATGACTGATATATGTTTTCCATTCTGTGTGTTATGCATGATTTTAATAATAATATTATGTGATGAGTGGGATCATAATATCTAACCCTTCAATGAAACGATTAAAGTGATATAACAAAGAAAATTATTTTCTATGAATATTTTTATGTCTTATTTCACATGTTGTGTCCTTGGAACACAAATGATACATCAACATGGTTACACCTTTTCCCACATTCCATGTGTGGGCATATTGCAGTTAGAATTTATGTTTCATTATTATGATTATTCTGAACTCTTATGATTGTAAAATACTTATTACATGGTATATAATGACACCTCATTATTCTCTTATGATGTTATTTTTTACATTAAAATCCCTTGGTATTCCATTATACTATATCATGTTCCACTTTATGCCCTATTTTTACCACATATTTTAATCCCATGAAAAATTTATGATATATTGGTATCTGACATTGACTATTTTTTTCAAAATTATATTTATTTACTCATATTGGTCTATTAACTCACCATTTATTTTATGTATACCCCCAAGTTAATGAAAGTTTTAAGAAGGGATCAATCAATATATATGTGGTGAAAAACTAAAATTTTGGTTAATATATGATTGTATTATATAATATTAGGATCTGATATATACATTATTTCTAAAGACACTAAACTTGTGATTCTGTTAATGGATTGTTGTTATAAAATTCATGTTATGTTATATAAAGTATATTTGTGTTTCATAGATCCAATAGTTGGATTTGGGGGCCTCTCATTTGGTATCAACATTGACTGTAGATATTTTTTGGAATTGAGATATAGAAACATTTGGGAATAAATCCTTTGGTGGATTATCATTATTTATTGAAATCTATTTCATCCTTAACATGCATGTGCACATTGGGTTTGTATTTATAATATGTTAAAATTTATTTATATAAATAAATTAACAATGTTAAGGATTAAGAAAACTTCAAGGGTCAGAGATGTGGTTAGATAAAATATTTGAAATCGTTAATAAATATTTATCATGAGTAAAAGTTACAATGTTGAGATTTCTTTAAAGGGATAGAATGTAAGAATGCAGATTTTGTATATGCATTTTTATAAAATTTATACCTTAACAAAAATGTGTCAAATTTAAATTTTATAGTTTTATGTTTGATAAATAAACCAAACATATTTAAATATATATATATCAGTCTATAACAAGTTTTTGGGCATTGAATAAAAAGATTCTAAATTATAAAATATGAATTCAAAGTATAGTTGTATACCATAAATAATTATTTGGAAATGTATAATAAAACTAAATTTATTTTATTACTTCACTATATATAATTAAAATAATTTAATGACCTGTTCTTTTATATATTACATTTTCTTTCCAAATTTACATATCTGTTATATTTTTTTATAATTTATAATATATAACTATTTAACTATGTATTAAAAAAAAGAAAATATTATTTCATCAATATAGAACATTATATATAAAAAATAAATACACCACATAAAATTTAAAATGTTACAACGAGATAAAATATGAATAAAAACATAACTAATACTTGAAAATCTAGTATCCCAATTACCATGAAATTTCACACTAGAAAACATCACCGTAAACAGAAAATTAAATATTATAAATTTTATTAGAAATGATTATATAATATTTATAACATATATAAGAAATAATTTATTGATGAATGAATGAATTAAGATGTATTCATATGATGTATAAACCCAATATAACTATTAGACTAGTAACTTCATCATAGGGATAATAACATAACAGTTAGAAAAAAATATGACTATTATAATAGAAACTTAACTAATAAAATAGTTATTTGAAATTTATTTATTACTTAAAATGATTAAAATAATTAAATATAATGTTCTAAGTAATATGAAATAGAAGTGAAAATTCAAAAATCATAAAATTCTATAAGTGTACATTTAAATAAAGTATATTTTAACATATTATTTTAAAAACTACAAATTTAAACATTAGTTTTTAAATATAAAAATTTACTATGTATCAAAATTAATTTGAGGAAATAATTTTTTACTTCAATCATTTCTCTATAAATTTCCAAGTTTTTTTTAATCTGAAAAACATCAACATTTATGTGAATAAAAATAATAAATTTTCTTTATTATCATATATTGTAAGGTATAATATTGGGGTTATAATGACAAAATTAATTATAAAATATTTCTATAAACACAAAATATTTTTAATTACATATATTTTTTATTTAAAATTAAATGATTTTATTTCCAAAACTATAAATTAATTTCCAAATTCTAAAAAGATAAAATGTGTCATTAAAAATCTATTTTTAATTTTTATACATCCCTTTAATATACACTAAAAATTTCACTTTTGAAATTTTCAAAAATACATAAACAATATAATATTAATCATATATAATCTGTAATCTCAGTAGACACCCCTATTTCATGTTTGACTTTTGATATAGTATTTTATTCTTTATTTTACCCTGAAATTTTCTTCTTAAAGCAAAAGAATCCTCCTCCCCTTTATAAAGTCACATGAAAAATCATTTTCAATGAATAATATATACAAAATTCCATTTCAATAATGATTTTAGGATCCATGGTTACATACTAAGGTCATCCAATTCCAATAAACCCTGGTATTTAGTCTATTGAAAGGAATCAAATATGAAGGTAGATGTAACATTTTCTCTTTCTTCCTATCACTTTTACTCTTCCGTTCTTCCATTCATTCATTCCAAAATTTCCCTCTAAATGAATCCTCCTAAAATATATTAATCACTATATTAACAATATATTAATGTTATTATTTTACTATAAAATCATACCAATCCATGTATTATATATATATGTGTGTATTCTCTCTCCTAATTTTATTATTATCTTGTTAATGATCAGTTTTATACAAATATGAGGATATTGTTAACTATTATTAATAACCAAATTTATAGGTTGTTAGATTATCCAAAATATTTATTTATAAATTTTATTATGACACTATATCATAATTTTAAACTATTTAAAACATATACATTATCTCTCTCTGATTTGATAATGTTGGTTTAAGGATTGGTTTACCACCTCCAAGAACATTAAAAATTATTTACTTATCAACGCTATCATGGAAGGTTAGTGATACTTATATATAATATATAAATGATTTATAATGTGTATTTTTATTTTTCTAAAGATAATTTTACAAATGGATAAATAATAATGATTAAAAACCTGAAAATCAAAACAAAAAATAGAATTGTTCAAACAAATATTACATCAATACATTTTATCATTAATGAAATTTTACAAAAGAAATTCCAATGGTTATAATTAATGAATAATAACATGAATTAATGAAATATAAATCTATATTAATGTTTTAATTTACCAAATATGATAATAAAATAGGTGTAAATGTGATGAAATATAGAGTGGCCATAGGTATGGGGATTCCACATTGATTGTCTCTTCTTGGGATTGAATTATTTTCTCTTACCCATTATTATCAAAAGAATTACGTTCTTACATATTAAAAATATTAAAATATATAACATATAATTTTAGAATATTAAACTATTTAATATCCTATTTATAAAAATTATTAAATATAATAGAAATATCATTTTCCTTTCACAACAAAAGAAAATTTCATTTCAAAATCTTTTGTTGAAACATCTAATGAACATTTTCTATCTCCCCATTTATTTTATTATCATTTATTACAATTTACATTTCTATAAATTGAAATAATTAATAATTAATTTAAATTAATGATTTATATTTTTTATAAGGGTATTATATATCATGCATACTCATTGTATTCCTTCTCTTTATAAAATATCATGTTAAATGATTTCTATATATTTCCAATGGAAATTATAAAATTCATTTTATTGTTCAAATTCCTTCCAGATTTACATATCCATTAATCAATATGTCACAAACTAACTGAGTTTGACCCTCAACTGGTCACTTGAGTTGGTCTGTGATATGTCATGAAGGGCGTTCTTGATCATCACAGGCTGGAAACTAGTGTCAGGAACCAAAGTAAAACAATTAGGAATGATTTTGACACATTAATAAAAGACAAATAAATAAATATATGATGAAAAAATAGATTAAAATTAACAACATAAATAATATAATGTCACATAGCCAACTATACCTATAAGTGACCTTGTGGGTCACCACCTGACACAGAACCACACTTGCTGCAAGAGAGATAAAAAACTAGAGCCTGAAATTGCAAAGATAGAGTATGCATGAGAACTATAATGCCTAGTAGGAATTCAAATGATATACCACAAAATCCATGTATTTTCTTTCTTGAAAACATTCCATTAACAATAGTTTTAAATAAATTTATAAAAATTATTTTTTCACAATTTATTAAATAAACAAAGCTTCCCTTTTCAAAATCCAACGCATTCTTGATTTCCTTTTCAAAACAGAGTATACATTTGATAACAAAAACTAAAACAAACACCTAATCAAAACAATACAGGGTTGTTCAGAAAATAAATAAATAAGTATAAAATTATACCATCATGAAACTAAAATCAATGGTAAGTAAAAATATATATATCTAAATTAATTGTGTGTAATCCTAAATATCCCTAGAAGACCCCTGGACGTACTCGTTTTATAACCGCATATCGGAATATGGTGAATCCCCTATGTCAGTAACCACTTTCCACCCTAAACTAACAAATCCATTGGCACATCCCACTAGGGATATCTATGATATAGGGGGTACCAACCCGTATAATTTTTATTGGTCAGTAACTATCACTCGATCCCCTAAAATACACCAATGTACCCATGGTAATAGTAAACTGTGTAAGTTAGAGGCCCTCACATGTGTGACTATCCTTACCTACCACCACTTCACCTATCTACCCTAAACACTAACATTACCTCTATTATAACCAATAAATAGAAATCTTATATAGGTGTGCACAATATATATATATACATCACTTCATTGAAAGTTCCAACCGGGCTATCATATCACTTGATCCTTTAACCATTTCATGAAAAACTGAAAAATACCAATAATGCCTTTAGAATTACGCACCCCAAATTCCATTTTTCCAAAAACACATCAAAATCGATTTCCTAATAGTGTAAAACCACATTTAAAATATTATTTTCCAAACGGGCCTTTAGGTTCCAAGTCCAAATACATTTTCATAATTCCTTTCGAAACTGTAGATAAATAAACATTTTAATAAAACATACCAAGCATGTCTTCAATCCAATAATTTACCAAAACACACCTGAAGTTTCAAAAATGAATACCTTTTCAATATTTCAATCAAAGTCACTTTTAGAAATCAAACCAACAAAATTTATAAACCAAACCCCAATTATGGAACCAAGGTACAATTTGAAAACCAAAAAACCATTAACAAAACCAAAGTTGATGGAAAACACTATTTTAAAGTGCCATATTCATTTGAACTTCCATCCATGTGTGCACTCCATGCACCCAAGGATGTTCCAACATCCATTGGTGCTTATCAAAAGTCCATTAAAACACTAAAAACGAATATTAAAGATATACTATATATTTTAAAACCAAAACAATAGGCTATTCAAATTACCAATTCACCAAAAAAATTCCAAAACTACAATCCAACCATTTTAAATAAAGGTGTCTAAGAGACAAAACCTCCCAAAACATCTATTCTATATATAAAAACTCTATTGGAACTTTATCAATATCATTTCTCATTAATTCACGAAGGAATATATGAATAAACATTTCAAAACATCTTTTGAATAAATTTTACCTACATAGAAACACTATAATAAAGTAATTAGAAGTATTATGGAGGTATGAAATATATTTAAAATTTAATTGAAATCATCAAAATTTCACATTAACCCAAATTTATAAGTTAAAACTAAATTAATAAAACATTTCAATGGAAAAAAATCATAGCGAGTCTTTATTTCATCTTAGGAAATTAATAGGCATAAAATCAAACACGTTAAGTGCACGAATACATTGGCATAATTGAAGAATCACGTCAAAATTTATTTTTAAGAGGTTCTAAAAATTTAAAAACACTATAATAAAATAATTAAGTGTAGTGTGAAGTTGTGTATCATTTTTAAAAAATTCATTAATGTATTCAAGCATTAATGATTTTCATCGGAAAGGAAACAAACATGGAATCACCAATCTTAAAAGGGTTTGATTTCAATGAAACTCTTAGTGGGGGAATATTACACCTCATAGAAGATTCTTCACACCCTAGACCGAGAGAAAAACACACCAAGCATAACCTTGTGGATTAGGGTTTAGGTATGGGAAGAAACCCAAAAAATATATATGCCAGGGAAACTCACCGGAGGGGTAGCACATCTCACCAGAGGAGAAGAGGGAATCAGAGGGGGTTAGTGATGGAGGTAGGGTTGGCCAGAGGGTTTTTCACTAGAGATTGGGGCAGCTATAGGAGGCACTGCTGTTGAGGGAGGCACATACTGGAGAGGGTGCCAGCGGAGGAGTCATGTGCAATAGAGAGGGCGCTAGGAGTGGAGTTAATGGAACTGGATATGGGGTTGTCAGTTGAAGAGTGGCATCACCAATGGGAGATCAAGGGGAGGGTCGATGCAAGGGAGAGGGCAAGGGGGAGGTGCAGGACCCCCTTAGGGTTTCTCACAAAAAAACCAAAAAACTAAATAAAATTATATTTATAAAAATAATAATAAAAATTACAACAACATAATAATAATAGTCATCATTAACATCATCATAGTAATAATATTATCATTATTAGTAAACCTTTTTTAGTTTTATTTTATTTTCAAATAATTTTATTTTTCATTTAATTTTTTTTATTTTTAGATGCAGAGCATGCCATGCGCCAACAGTGCGTAGGCCAAAAACTCACCATGAAAGTTTTATAATCTGAAACTTTTACTCGGAACTCGATTTTAACCGCAAACATAAAAATCTAAGACCATGTAAATTATAGAATAATGTAGTGTCTAGGGTTGGGGAATGAAAATTCACCCCACCACATACACTTTCATCCATCAAAAAGTCACCAACACAAAATATAGCCAAAACATGAGTTTGTGCCCAGCCAAAACGGAGAGAAACCAAGAACCGTGGGGTGACCTTTCACTCCACTAGTCACACCTGACCGAACTAGAATAAACCACCATTAAAGGGAATAGGAGAACATAAGAGGGTTCTCCCCACTAGAGAGACTCAACTAGCACGAAAACATCAAAACCCAACCATTACCACTAGATCATAAAAAGGAAACCCATTGTGGGGAAATCCTAGAAAATTGGTACCCCAGGAAGAAACTCAATCTCTCCACATTATACAAACAACACCTACAGGCAATTAGGAACTAGGGAACTCTCAACCCAAATGAGACCAACTTCTTTAGCATGAGAAAAAAACATTTTCATCAAACTATAAACTTTCTACACTATCAAAAAACCCCCCAATGCCACTATAAAAAGACAAAATGAAAATAAAACCAAAAGAAAAACCAGAAACATTGTCCATAAATTCAAGAAAACATATATATATTCAAATGCGCTGAATTGAAACAAAAACCCAAACTGACCTGCACAAGGGTTAAACACTCAATGGAAACTAATGATTCAAAAGGGCTACCTTTAAACACTTAAAACTTATTGGAATACAATGGAACAAGTCCATAACAGTTTTACAATTAACAATGAATTTGTAAAATAAGAAAAACAAGAGAATGAAAACTTTAATCATTTCCATCCAAACACTAAAAAAATTGGGTCATGGTTTCACCCACCCTCTTCATCTCCTAACTCCGCACATGCTTCCCTCCAAGACCTATGGATAGAGATTTGATGGATGAATAATATCCCACCACATAGTTAGGCACTATCATACCCCAGTCACATCTATTTATTCCAGTGATGCTTCCAACAAAACATTTCCAAATGACCCAGACAACCGCAATGACGGCATGTATTTAGAAGAATGTGACATGACAACTTCAAATTCCATGACCATTCAAACTGATGGAACACTAGAAATTTGTCAGATTAACTTTTTGTTAAAACCATGGAGGATAACTCTATGGTTATCATTTTTCTTTGGAGTACATTTCTCGCTAAATGGGGAACCTTTATAAATGATGAGGGGCAACGAATTACCAACCATCTGTACTCATGGAACCAACTCAGCCAGGATTGATTCATCCACCAGGTTCTCAAAAAAAGGTCCTTAGAAGAGATTACTCACTTCTTGATCTATGGATGAACAATCCCAAGGAAAATATAATTCTGGATGAAATCCTACAATGCTACCTATAGGGAAACCGAAACTAGTTTGTTTAAGAGTTCAACATAGGTCTTCACCGACCGCTAACACTGTGGAATATACACAATCTCTACCATTTTCTTTTTCTTTTTCTCCTCATATGTGAACCATAATGTGATGGAAGACTTAAAAACTTCTCAATTCATCGCAACTTTCAATGATGGTGGGGTAAAAAACTCACTTTCTTCCAACACTGGACCATTGAACATACCCAATATAGAAAACACTCAGATATATTTAAGAGTTCCCAAAGCCCTGAAAACCTGCTCAACCTCTTCCAGACACTCTAATACCTCTATTAAACCTCAATCACCATGATAAACAGGTAACACTCTTGAAGAACTGAAACTGGGCATGAATCAATGGAATCCTTCGGAACCTTTCTTGGAATAATTTTCATAAAATCACGAGATACATGAAACTGAGACCGATATCAAATCTTAGTAAAATCAAATATATCATCATGAGAAATAATAATCTACTCAAAATACAATCAAAAACAAACACAACTAGAAACATTTTAATTAAAACCCGCCATTTCCTTTACATATCAAAAATACCTTCTTCTAAAGACACATTTCCAAATTCCAAAAACACTTTTTAAACCACATTTAAAAATAAAAAATAATTTCCCCTTTCAAAATCACCTTATTTCAATTATATTTTCCAATCATGAAACCACTTTTCGCTAAACAATATTCACTCCTCATAGAGAAACCACATTTATTCCAAAACCATTAAATTTTAAAAAATCACCAATAGAATCTTATGAAACATCCCATGTGTTTCCATTCATTTCAATTCACATGTGAAAACATAAACTTTCCACACACACCCCCACATGTGAAAATGTTCATAAATAACACCATGGGTCACATCAAGCCATTTACTTACCAATTCCGAACAAGAAAAAAAAATTCAAACTAATGAGATTTCAATTTTAAAACCCACTTTACCAATTTAAAACCATTTGGAAGAATCATTTTCATTTCAAAACCATTTTGATCCTCAAAAGTGCACATAAATCAACCAAGACCAAGAAAAATATCAACTTACACTAAACTTCCAGAAGAATGACTATTTTATTTTCTAAACATAGTGACACGGTAGTGGTCCATGCCTCAAGTAGGTCATAATGCTAAGAGGGACTTAGGCCATGCACTTGAATGCCACATGGATCACTACTCCAAGTGGGATCAAAATGCGACAGAAGCATGCCTTTGTTGTCATCCCTAAATCCAAAACAAATTCAAAAGACTCAAATCTTGGACTACCCTTAGCAACTCAAGGTTTGGAATGAGCAACAATTCATGACACCCTTCCCATACCTATCTCCGTAGTCCTGACTGTCCTATACTTCAATTACCAGAAACCCCAAATATTAAGGGCCTCCTCTGATACCAGTTTTCATGAAACAACATGGGTCAACCCAGAACTGGTCACCTAAGTCAGTCAGTCGCACGGCCCAAAGGGCATTACAAATCCTTATGGGCTGAAAACTAGTGTCAGGAACCAATGTAAAAGAGTTGCGAATAGTTTTGGCCCATAAATAAAATAATAATAAATAAATATAAACTAAGTGAAATAGAAATACAATAATAGTAGAAATAATATGAAGTTATGTGAAAAAAGTTACCTCCATGTGATCTTGGGGGTCACCACCTGACATAGAACCATTCTCGTTATAAGACTGATCCAAAACTAGAACCCTAAACTAAGACGATAATGTTTCCATTAGAAACAAAATTAATTATAGGAAGAGTAATGATAAACCAAAAAATCCAGGTATTTTACTTTCCCAAATACATTCCATTACAAATATTTTGAAATACATTTATAAAAATAATTTTTTATCATTTTATTAAACAAATAAAGATTCCTGTTTCAAAATCCAACACATGTCACATTTCATTTTCAAAACTGACTGTTTTTATACTAGAAAATAAACCAAATACATAATTAAATAAAATACATGGTAGTGTTGAAAGTAAAAAAATAAGTAAATAGTGCAAGATGAAGCTAAAGGAAATAGAAAGTTAACAATAAGATATATAAAAAAACTTTGGGTGATCCTAAACATTGCTTTAAAACCCTTGGATTTACTCGGTTCAGAGCCACCTATCGAAATATAGGGAATAACCTAATTCAAGAACCACCATCTTCCCTAAATAGACCAATATAATGGCACATACCAGCTACCATATCTGCGATTCAGTGGGCACTACAAAAAAAATGGCCTCTAACAGTGCTACAAATGTCCTTTATCAGTGCGATAAAAGCACTGACTACATGAGTGATGTTAAAAGTCCATGACTTTTATAATATCTTAAATAGCACTATTAAAGGGTACATTTAGCAGTGCTAATAAAACCATTGATAAATAGGACCTTTATCAGCACTGATAAAGTCCCCATTTATCAATTTTGTATAACCAATAAAGTTATCCTTTTTCATCACTTTTATATGAGCTGATAAAGTAATTTTTATCAGTGGTTTTAAAAGCGTAGAGAAATTTGTTTTTTATCAGTGATTTTAAAAGGGGTGGTAAAGGGAAATAATGCAATGTGTTGTTACAACATGCTTCAGCACCAGAAACAGACCCGAAACACACTCGAAACACAACAGGTATCAATAAAAACATGTCCCAATACAAAATTTAAATGATATAAAATTTACAAAAAAATAATAGAAAAAATATATATTATAAACATTTAAAACATTTGTTTATATAATTACATAAATTAAAATTATTACATACATTAAAACCCAATCCTAATTTTATGATAGAGTACCCCATCTCGAGCCAAAGAATGCACCTAAATAAGAAAACAATTTCTACAGGAGTAATAATAAAAATAAATTAATTGTATATAAATAGGAAACAATACATTAATTCTATGGACAATGATTTTACTATCAAAACATCAAGATTACCTCTATGATTGAGCTGAGACATTTTTGTTTCTCCTCCTTCAATGTAATGTTACAAAGATATAAATCTTCTAAAATAAAATTACTCTCTAAGGGAATAATTAAAATTAAATAAATGTTTTGTTATATAATTTTTCAGTAAAATAGAGAAATTATATTGTAACATTTCCTTTACATATTTTTAAAGGGTTTATTTAGACAAGATATAAGTAAATAAATAAGCTAAGGATTTTCTATGCACTTTACTATTACTAATTAACTACCACTTATCATAGCATCTGACCTGAAATTCCTGCCTGATGTCCCACTAAATCTTTCATCCCACACATGCGTGTCACTATCTCTACCATGTCAACATTCGTCATTAACTCTTCCTTCTCTTCATTCACCCTTTTACTACATTTAGAGATGCATAATGCATGAAAATGCATCCATTTAGTAAATAGATGTAGGAAGAGAAGGAAAATTGAATGTTGAATGGTGATATGATACAAATTGTGAAAAACGTGTGTTTATGAGATCATTACGGGGATGTCGGGAAGGAAGTTCAGACTAGATTCTTTATTGCAACCATAACAAGTACGTGAACATTAGGTTATCATTTTTAATGTATTAATTTTGACACATAGAAATTAAATTATGTAGTCTATGTTTAAGATATCTTTATGGATTAGTTTTGTGGTCAGATAAAATATATTAACCATTAATAGAAATTTTTCAGGAGTACAAATTTCGTGGATGCAATTTTCTTAAGGGGGGTTGAATATGACATCTGATTTTTTACATATATATTTTTTAAATTTTCTCTCATATATTATTTTTGTAAAATATAAATTGTTTTTTTATTTCAATGATATTAGAATAACTTGAATTTAATTTTATTCAATAAAATATTTTTTAGTAATGATTAAAAATGTTACTTACAAAACTTGAATACAAAATATAAAATTATACAACAAATAAATAGTTCACAAAACTATATTAAATAAATATTATTTTATTATTTCATTATAGAAAATTAAAAGAACATAATGACCCATACTTTTCAATTTGATATTTTTCATTTAAATGAATAAGTGTTCCATATTTAGGTATAAGGTATAATATACCACACATGCACCATGTAATAAAAATAGACACAAAATTATTTTATATGTTATGAAAATTACATATGAAGAATAAATATACAAAATAAAATTAAGAAAATTTCAATGGGAAAAAAAGAAACAACTAAAAAATATAATTACAATATGATAATTCCTTGGGTTATGGTCACATAAAAATATCACTCAAAAATAACCATGAAAAAAACATTATAAATAGGATTATTGATTTTAGAAGATGTGAAAAACGTTGGGGAGAAAATGTGACTGAATAATGAAAGAAATAACTGTTATTTGTAGGATGTATAAATCCAATATATCTATTGTAATAGTAATACAATCATGTCAACAGTAACTAAAATATTGGAAAATAAACCCAATAGTAAAAATAGAAAGTAGGCAGATGGAATAGTAAAATGAAATATAAATAATATTTCTGATGATTAAAATAATTAAATTAAATTATTTAAATACTACCAGATATATATTAAAAATACAAAACTCATGAAGAGTATCATTATACATTTTAATAATGTTTATTTAAACATATTTTATAAAAAAAACCTTACATAGATACAAATATTTAAATATTAAAATTACTTGATATGGTAGTTTATTTTTATGAAAAAATTGCATCTTTGGAATTAGCAAGTTGAAATTTTCAGAAATTTATTTTTTAATATTTTTTTATGAACCATAAATTTTAATGTAAACTGGAAAAACCAATTTCTTAAAGATCACATGTTTTAGGATATAATATGGATATAAAGAACTTTATATATTCGAAAATATATTTATTAACCACAAATAGATTTAATAAAATAAAATTATTCATTTAAAATCAAAAAATCATTTTGTAAACCCAAAAATGTAATTTCCAAAGTCCTAAAAGATAAAATATACCTTTAAATACTATTTTTCATTTTTCCCCCTTTCAATTATATAGACAAATATATTCCAAATTATAATGGTTTAAAATTCCTAAAACATATTATTTTAATCAAATATAATTCATAATTTCAATGAAACTCACTATTTAATTTTTTACACTTTGAATAATATATTATTCAATGTTTTTACCTAAAATACCAATCCCCTTTGAGATCAAATACCCCATTTACCCATTGAAAAATTTCTTCCCAAATAATTTAAAATACATAATATCTAATTAATTAACTTATCCTAATACTATTAGGATTCTTTGATACACAATTGTGTCATCAAACATCAATACTCCTATACAATAATTCCTTTTCAAATAATCAGACATAAGGGAATATGCAACATTTTCCCACTTTTCGTTTCACTTTTCCTCTTCCAATCTACTGTTCTCTTATCCCAATATAAAAAATAATTATAGAATCTAACATTTAGTATACTATAATTATATTTCATTAATTGTACTTCTATAAAATCATTATAAATTATTTATGTCATATATATTAACTCCCCATCTTTTTAACGCTTCCCATCAAGGACTAATTTATCTTCCTACGAACACATTTTAATTTATTATTTATCCCCAAATTTACATCTATTTAGTGTAGCTGAATTATTTATATGTCAATAAAATTTTGATGTTATTTTATTGTTACAAACTATTTATAAGATACCCATTATCTCTCTCACCCTTTGACCAAGTCATATTAATGGTTGGTTTATGACATACGAAGTCATTATCAATTCATTACTTATCACACCCTTAATAGATCATTTGAAAAACCGTAATATAATTTATGAATAATTAATTTTTTTAATTTTATCGGTGTAATTTGACAATTAATAAAGAAAAAATTATATAAATTTGAAATTGAACATAAATAGAGATAATTCAAATAAACTAATCCTCAATCCATTTTATCACAAATTAAAAGTTAGTAAATAAAATTTAATGATTATTATGGATGAAACATATTATCATGACTTGTAATATACTTATATACTAATTCTTAAATAATCATATATTGATTATATAATAGGATTACAAGTGACTAAATAGAAAGGGTCCTCAGGAAAAGGAATTGTACATCGATTGTCTTCTCTTGGGTTTATGTTATTTTCTATTTAAATTTATATTAAAAAATAATGTGTTATATTATATTTATGATATTAATATATTTTCCTTTTTTTAATGTTATACTATCAAATATCCCATTTATGTAAATGTTTATATTATATGGGAATATCATTTCCTTCTTTTTTTGAAAATAAAATTCACTTTATAAATATTTTTTATGGATCATTGCATGAAAACATTATATCCCTATGTCATTTATTTCATTAAATTTTATATGTATATATATTTATATTCATCTAATTATTAAAAAATATTTTTCAATTAGAAACAAACAATTTTAATAAGGGGATTCTCTCTTGTTACTATTCTTTGGATTCCCTCTCTTTGTTTAATCTCTATTAATATGAATTCTATTTGTTTTTAATGAAATTTATCATGTTAATTTTATAATTTAATTTTTCTAATGATTTAAAAATCTATTTTATACTCTAAATTTCATATTTATTTTATTATTTTATTTTGGGATTTATATAGAATTTCGTTATAATTTCAAATATTCATTCCTAAATCAAACATTATAATTTTTTGTAAGGGAGATCTCAAATTCTACTCTCCATTATTGGTTCTATCATCTAATTACATATGTATTACCTATTATTCTTCATAAGTAGATTTTAAATGTGTATATTATTTTAATTTCCCTTCTACTATCATAGGAAAAGGCTTGTTTTTACATCACTATGTAGAATTCTTATCCATGATTCAGTGATTTCTAATAAATACATTTCTCTTGAAATATATCATTTACTATCCTTATATTGTTGTATCCTCTATTCCTAACTAATGGTTTCTTAATTTTATGCTCCCCCTTTTGATGCAAACAAATAATTTTCACCTTATTCTTTTGGAAACATTCAAAATTAATCACCTTTATATAATTCACCACACAATTATGAAACCATTTATTTTATAATGGGGTTTTTTCATAATTAAAATATATTTATGTTTTTTAATTTATATTAAATTCATGGTTATGATAATATTATGATGTGACTGGTGGGATAAAAATTATATATCCCTCTAATGTATTACTTAAAGTTATATATCTCAAGAGGTTATTATTATTGAACATGATGCTCTATTTTTTCACATAATATAGTTATATTTTCTCACATTTGATTTATAAACCCAAACCTATATTATATTATATTATATTATATGTGGTAGAATAATGTAGTCATAATCATCCATAATTATAATAATGTTTCATTAAGAGAAAGTAACCATATTTTAAAAGTTGAAAAATATTTATTCCTTGATTTATTATTATGAATCATATTTATTTTATGTAATTATGTTTATTATAATGATCCCATAGTATTTAAATTTTATATTCCATGTTCCTATTATAATTCATATTTTTATCCAATATAATTATACCATTTAAAATATATAATATAATGGTATCTTATATTTATTATGTTTCCCATGATTCCCTTTCATTCCTCATACTACTCGTTTAGATCACCCTTTCTTTGATGTTTGTCCCCAAGTTATTGAAAGTATTAATAATTATTCAACCAATAATAAAATATTTATGATGATGTATTTTTATACAACATTATGGTATTATATATATTTGTGATTTAATGTGTATCTAATTCCGAAAGACCCAAATATTTGGATTCTAGGAATTGTTGGATGTAAAAAATATCCATGTAATATTATTAACAGTACATATATATTAGGCTATATCTTGAAGTGTGGGTTTGGTGGAATTTGATTCATCCAACATTCTCTTCTTCTTGGGTATTCCATTATAACTATCTCCTTAACATAGCACAACAGGTCTTAGTGTGACCCACCTAAAAATTTAATTGGAACATAAATAATTGGAATATATTTACAATTTCACTCTATATATTTACAAAAATTTTGTAACTTTCAAGTTCAATAGATAGTTCTAAATGATTGATGATGAGAATAACCTCCAATTTTTTTATTACTGTTCACCATTATTTTTTCCTATGTTTTATTTTATTTTCTTTAATATTTCAGTTTCATAGTACCTCTATAGTCATATTTTTATCATTCAATGTAAATTGTTTCTCTTTCAATACTATTTATAAATTCAATATTTGTTGACTTCCCAAATTGAAAATTTCTCTTGCGATATCCATATTTTGATTTTGGATTTCAAAATAATATTTAGAATAACAACTTTTAATTCAAAGGACAAAATCATTTTTCTCTGATCTTCAATATAAGCTTTATTACCATTTACATCATCTTTTTATTCTTCAATTTTAACATAAAGTAAAAAATCTATAAAATATTTTTATAAATAATAGTTTTATTGTCAAAACTATTATCTAAATAATTTATTTTTTGATTATATAAATATTATTGGATGATTTTGTTAGTAATCTATTGAACATCATATTATTCTTTTATTGAATTTTTAGTTCCTAAATATCTCTATTATTCTTACTTTTTAGATAGAAAATAACTTCTATTTGAACTTCTTCATTATCTTAATGTTGATAATTTTCTACCGTTACAATTTTAGAATCATTTAAATCTTATTTCTATTTAATTTCACCTACTTCAAAACACAATTATTCATTTTATTAATCCTAAATCACAAGAATTTTCCTTTAGAATTTCATTCAAATTTAATTATGTGTTTTTTATTTCATCTAGGGGAACATTTTTTATTGGTTATATGAAAAATATAATTCACCATATTCTCTATAAAAAGTTTATTTTGAACATCAACATAATTTATATGAACATAAGAAAAATGATTCATAGAAATGGGTATTTTCCATGAAATATAAATTTCCATTATTGACCTTACTATCCACTAGTTAGAAAAATATATCACTCACATATGCCTCACCTTAATCATTATTTACCTCAAGATTTTTCATTTCCTTATCGGATATATTATAATTTTATATATGTTTCATTCCTTTTATCCTCAATCACATCACATATTCTACTAAGATACTTTGAAAATAATTAAGAAGAACTTATCCAAATTATATTCCTCATTTTTTTATACTCATAGATAATTCAAGGATTCTTAATACATTATTTACAGTTTACAAATCCATCATTTTTTATCCCATAGTCATTGAATGGATTCAACAACCTCAATAATGTGGCTGAAAAACTATTAATGTTCTTGTTTGCGTAAATATTTCTATTTTCATTTTTTTTATTAATATCATATTTCTTCTCCTACTTAGCATCACATTCACCTTCATAAATACTAGATACTTTTTTAAATATTAAATTTTTTTACATTAATCTGGCCACCATCATATACATGTATATATATATAATTTCAGAGTTCTCCAGAAAGGTTATTTTGGGACCTAGAAAAATCATGGTGAAGATTATTGTTTTTTCATTTAAAAATATCTTTTTGTGGATCCCTAACATATATTCAGTGAATAAAAATAATTAGTGCATCCATACTAAGATATCGAATATATTTACTCATCCTCTTCATCTAGATGTGATAATTGGATTCAATAAATAGTGGGATACAATTTTCACATGAATCAATTCTCATGTCAGAAACATTATCTCTATAGAGTCACAGAATTAGAAACATTCAACTTGGATACTAGTTGTTACAATCAAATGGTCTCAATCACCCTTTTACGGTGTTAATTTGGATGATAAAATTTCTATTCTAAGAGGAACTAATCCTTGTATTTGAATTAACATGCAAATTTTTCATGATAATAAAACCATACATAATATCAATTTATATATAATAATGTGTATTTATTCATAGATTTGATATGGTTGTTCTAAAATGGCTATTAAAAATAACCATGCAATAATTATATACTAACATACCAAGATATTTACTATCTCACCTTTTAGTGAATGAATGCTTTAGGAATAGATCACAACTGATTCGAAGTTTCACCACCTCTTTCTATCTTTGAAATTGTTATTTCAAGATAAGGATATGTAGATTCAACTCATTGGTATATTCCATAAAATTATCAATGAAATTAGCATGAAAATATAAAATGGTTTTTTCTATGTTGTTCCATCTTATTTAGTAGATCTAGATCGTCAATATTATATATACTTGGCCTTAAAATTTTAATATTTTGGTGGAATTGAACTATAATTCACTTTAGTACATTCCAAAATATCTTTTATGGTTAGATTAATATAGATTTATGTCATAAATATTATGTAACAAACCTATCTATAAAAGAAGTTGACACTTCTAATCAATAACCATGTTTTCCATAATATCATGCATTTAAGATAACACATGATTTAATTACACAAAAATATTTATGGAATTCAACATGAGTTATTAATTTCACAAATCCAACCTTTAACCTTTTTAAAAAAATTATAAAATGTGTGATGAGAATAAAAATCTCAATAAGTGAAAAATGAAAAATTAAAAGTTTGTCTAGTGAATAAAATTAAATCCCATGAAAGGTTTTACATTTATATTAATTTTTTTAGAGAAATAAATAAATAAATTTCACATGAAAAAACTCGCACGCTTTTTTCTCAAAAAAATAATTAAAACCCATAGCATAAAAATAGAAACAATTTTTGGAAACTTATATCATCACATTCATAACTCGTTTTAAACCCAAATAAATAGATCCTAGTAAAATCTATAAGATAAACCCTCTGGTAAAGTCCTTCATCTTTCCTATTAAGATAAGAAACATTACCTAATTCATTAGAGTGCTATCAAGGTGTACCCATTATATAATCTTTATCCAGATCACCTGGATCTATCTATGTTCACCCATCCTCTATGGAATTTTGGGCTCACCCGACTCTATCTAAGCACACCCATCGTATAAGATATATCAATCACACACATTTATAATATAAATCCCTAGTTCTATATCATGAATAAAACATTGTATTCTTGAAATTTTCTATCATAATTTTTTTAGAACTCTTCTAAACTAGAATATTAATCTTTTTTAGATATCAATGTACCATTTTCTTTTAAAATCTCATTTTAGTAAGAAAATACACTTTTATTTTAAAAAACCATATTCAATAAAAAAATTACCAATTTTTTTTAATAAAACATTATATCTTTAAAAAAAACAAAAATCAAAAAAAATTTATAGTATTTGTAAAAAGATTTGTCTCCATATACGTTAAAATAGAACTCTCATTTTTCTATTTGTAAATAATGTCAAGGAGTCCTTACAACAATTACTTTTTAAAAAAACCATTGAAGAGAATAAAAGAAAATAATTTTATAATACTACAATTTCCATATAGTTACATTCATAAAATCATTTTAGAAACATATTAATAGTTGTTAAAAATAGATTGAATAAAAACCTAAAAATATGATATAGTTTATAAAATAAATTTGCTTACCACATTGGAAATATTTGAAACGTAATCCCAATGAAATAATAATAATAAATAAAATTCTAAATAAAATTATAATATATATATTAATGATATGAAATATAAAAGGGTTTTTGTGTACACCTAATAAAATAATATAGCTTCATAACATCAAAATATGCCTCAACAAAAAGAAACTGAGTCGAAGTCCTTTACATTGAGTCCAACCCCTCAGATTAATTATTTATCATCATTTATAATAGACTAATGATAATTAATTAATTATTCAATTTCCATTTTTATTTATATTATTAAATTTATTTCAACTATTATCATGTAATATAAAATTACTTCTTCAATTACGATTACATTGGATGTTTTTAAAATATTTGTCTTATATGTCCAAAATGACTTCAATAGGATGACTATGGCCAAAGGGGAAATTTTTAGAAAACTATTGAAAAATAATAATGAAATAATTATCATTTTTATATATAAATTTTATATTAAAAATAACTTATGAACGCTTTTTTCTAAAAATGAAATATGTTATGATCAAGGATATGATATGTGGTACATACACATGAGTAACATTTCATTTTTTCAATGATCGTTATGGAAAGAAATAAAGTATTATATTATCATTATAGAATGATAAAAATATCATAAATAACATATTATTTCGT
Source organism: Viscum album (assembly GCA_963277665.1). NCBI lineage: Eukaryota > Viridiplantae > Streptophyta > Magnoliopsida > Santalales > Viscaceae > Viscum > Viscum album. The sequence goes on from OY728145.1 coordinate 1,649,681,998, forward strand.
AAAATATTATTATATATATCATCCATGTGTTTTAGTTATGAAAAAAAATCACATTGCTTCGAGGAGGCTGTAGTCCACACATACGCATGAACAACAATTATCTTTTTTTTGTTAAAAAAATTATATATTATGTTCTTACAATAATAAATATGTCATTAATATAATTATTATTTAATTATATAATATATATTCATTAACTTTAACCTTATTACCTTCCTTGTTAACAATTAGTGAAAAATGAATCACAATGCTTCGCGAGGCGGTAGTCTATTATACACATGAGTGGCATACCCTACATAATGGAAATTAAGAAGGTATGTGTGATATCACAATTAAAAACTATAAATATTTTTCAAATATCACACACACACACACACACATATATTTATATATAATTTAAATCAATCATTATAGAGATCCAAGTTAAGAGATGATTGAAAATGAATTAAAATTGTTTGTGAGGCAGTAGTCCATTGTACATAAGAATGATGATTTCATATCCCATTTGATGGAATAGAATGGGTTTTAAGTTATTACATTAAAATAATATCTTAGTATACAGGTTATATTTTTTTATTATATAATCTTAACTAAATAATATTTGAGATATGTGGATGAATAAATAAAATAAAATTCTAATTTATTCATGATACCTCTTCTTCAAAAACCTCCTTATATAGGCCAAAAAACCTTCATAAGATGGATTTATGTTCAATATAAGGTTTATATTTCATGATTTGGGATTTAAAGAACATATTTTCTAGTTAATTGTCATGAAAAAAATTTTTATGGTGTGAATAGGAGAGGAGAGTGGCTTACCATCTATAATATTGGTGAGAGCGACAGATAAAAGTTTTGAAAAGAAAATCATGCACTGACATTTTTCACATTCGACAAGCCTCAAAAATGAACCACTATAAAAAATTAAACATGATAACATCTAAATATATCTATAAAATATATTTTAATCGATTATTAAGGTAGTTTTAGCTCTTATAGTTTTAGTATATCCCACCCCCCACCCCCTCGATAAATCCATTTTAACCATAACCATGGTAATTAATTTTTATTGTTTTCAAAATTCATTATGGTAAAAAACTAATTTGAATTTATTATATAATATAAATTATAATGATTATAAATATGGAATCCATTTTTATAAATTTAATTCATATAATTATAAAATTTTAATTTAAAATTCAACTAGTAGAAGTGACGAAAAATAGGGTTATCAAGAAGTGTATTTTTAAAGAAAAAAGATGATTTTATATAAACTTTATAACTAGTAATAATAATTTTATGAATTAAAATTAATATATATGAATATACAATCTATATAATAAATTTAAATAATTTATCATTATGTTTTTTGGTAATAAATTAAAACATCAAAACAGTATGTACTTTGAAATAGTTTGTAGAAAAATCTTGTTTTTAAGCCCAAAAATAAACATTAAATGAAATAAAATATAAATTTGATTAAAATAAAATTATTTTTATTAAATATAAATAAATAATAATTATGTTACCTTATATAATTTTCATAACATAATGGGACATATAAATTACTTAATTTATTTTAAATAAAAGACATTTTTATAAAAATTGTTATTTTTAAATATTCACTAAAAAATAAAACATTAATGAAAAATCCAAACATATCAGCTTAATTTGATTTTGATATTCTAATTTCAAAATTTATATTAAAAATTTAAAATTTAAACTCTAAAATTTATACTTTAAACATTTAACTAAAATATTTTTTCTTAAAACTATTCCCTTTTGATTTAAAAAAAATTACTTAGTATTTTTATATTGAACACAAATACCTATTTAAAATTAATAAACAAAAAAAATGATTTATATTATCATTAACAAGTTTTCATATTATTTCCACATTTTTAGAAATTCATTCTCTAAATTTTATTCACTTATTAATTAAGGGGGGTATCTTTTCCTCGTAGTATTTTCATATTTCCATATTTCTTATTCAACCTTACAGTTTTTCAGTAAAATATTATGTTCTTGAATAACTATAGTCCACAATACGTTATATTTATATTTAATAAAATTAATATTATATTCCATGTAGAAAAATTCATTTTCCATCTAATATATTTTTGGCTTCAAATATGAGATGAATTATGCACATATATCCTTAACATTGAAATGTAAAATGAGTTGTATACCTAGAATACACTCAAAGGTATGTCAATCGGTAGGGAATTTATGAATATTTCTCTTGGGTTTCATATGGTCCAATGAACCATGTAATTAACTTCCACTTTTTACAAAAAATATCATAAGACTTTTCTATAGATATACTTTGAGAAAGATATGATCAGCTACCTCGAAAATATATTTGTATCACCTATTATCCTCATTACTTTTATACCTACTCTGAACCATCCTCATATGTTTCTGAATCATCTTAACCTTTTCATCCATGTAATCTACCAACTATGGTCCCATAAACTTCCTTTCTCCTACATCATCCAAAAAAGATTGAGTTTGACACCACATTCCTGATAATGACCCAAGAAGGTTCCATCAATTTTCTGGAATGAAGTTGTTTGTTATAATAAAACACAACCATAGAAATATATTAGCCCAAACATTCATGGTATTCTATTAAAGATAAATGAAGCATATATTTCAAGGACATAAATATTCTATATGACCATCCACTATATTTAGGATGAAAATGTTTTCTGAAATTTAATTTAATAGATTAAGATTTAGGAATTCCAATCCCATATTAGATATGAACCTGGGATTATGGACTCATACTATAGGGAGAGGAACTCAATGTAAAATAATTATATCCTTATATACAATTGCAAATAATGATCTAAAGTTTTTTTATCTTGAATTGGAATAAAACCCAAATATTTAGTTAAGCAATAATTAATAAAACAAATTTAATTGTATCCTCATGATGTCCTTGGAAACCCCACCATGAAATTAATGGATATATTTTCTCATTTCCACTCTGACAATGGAAAAGGTTGAAGCAGTCACTTTTTTAATTTTCACTCTGTATTTACTTTCTAACAAGTCAAAATTTTCATGGTAAATATATTAATATCTTTTTTTATTCCATCTCGCCAGTAATACTCTTCGAGGTCTCTATAGTATTGGTACTATAAGGATGAAATGAAAATGGGGAACTATGAGTTTAACATAATAATTATCTCTTTAACTAGAAATCACATGGAATATAATGTATTTTTACATGTCTAATAATTCATTCTTAATCAACATTAAACTCATGTAACATACCTTTCTAAATATATTCCACATTTCCCTTAAAAGAATGATCCTCCTTCTAGGATTTATTAATTATTTATAATAAATTTCACTACATTAAATCCTAAAACCAAAAAAGAGGATTCCCATGAATCTATAATGTTTAGGCTAAAATTAATCCAATAATTAACCAAAGGGTTATTTTTAAATTTAATATAATTATTTTTGAATTATTTTTCCATCTCAAAGTTTCACGAAATTTTTCATTTATAAGACGGCAATGAATAATGAAATAATAATCCTTGATTAGCTCCATACATGTTTTATATCTCATTTTGATTTATTTATAAGTAAAAATATAATTCAAAATTTTGTGATTAGTATATATTTTACATTTCTATCTATATAAATGATTCCTAAATTTTTTTAAATAAAAAACCACAGTATCAAATTCTAAATCTTGTACATGGTAATTTAACTCAAGAGGTTTTAAATGACAGGAGGAATAAGCAATTACCAATTAATTTTGCAATAGGACCCAACCAAGTCCATTCAATTAAACATCATTGTAGATGAAAAATTATCCATTTCAAGATGCAAAGATCACACTGGAGCATTAATCAATATTATTTTTATTTCCTAGAAACAATCATAACATCCTCATGTTTATATGAATTTAACTCATTTTATGTGTTAACTTACTAAACATGCTAAAAACGTAGAATTTTTTTAGCAATTCCCAAGTAGTAACTTTTTAAACTAATAAACCTCTAAATTTATTTGAAATTAATTTTTATTTTCAAATATTCAATAAATTTTGTTTTAGATGGTTCAATATTTATTCCATCTTTAGAAAAAATATGTCTAAGTAAAGATATTTATTGCACAAAAAAATTAACAATATATAAATTTACAATATATTTTATTTTATTTTAAATATTTCAAATTAGTCTATATGTGTATATTATGTTCCTCTTGACCTTTATAATATAGAAAATATCATTTATAAACACAACCACAAACTCAATAAATAACTCATGGAAAAGTATATTCATATTTATATAAATAAAATAGGTGGATTATACAACCCAAAGGCCATAACCCAAAAATAATAATTCCCATATCTATTAAAGAACACTATCTTTATTATTTCATCCTCTCTTACCTTCAACTAATGGTACTGGGACATTTGATCAACCTTTAAAAAATATTCACCTCTCTTCACATGATCAAACTAATCATCAATATATGGAGAATGATATTTTTCTTAATAGTGCTATTATTATAGGATCTATAATCACTAAAAAGACTCATTTAACCATCATTAATTTAATTAAAAAAATATAGAATCAACTCATAATGAAGTGATGGGTTTAATGAAGACACTATCTGATAACTACTGTATTTTATTTTACAATTCTAAAAGTTATACATGAGACACTAGATAAGTGGGTTTAGAAATAGTATTGGTAATAAGAACTAATTGAATAAGTCACTCAACCTCCCGATGAAGAATAACACTAGGTAAGTCATCAAGAAATAAATCATTGTATATATTCACCACCGGAAAATCACTAATTTGATCAATTTCTCTTATTTCAAAAATATGGTCTAGGTAAATTTCACTACCATGTATAATTAATTTCTTGGATTAATAGTAATTTATGAAAGTCATTTAATCATTCAGTATATCTTTATTAACTCTATATTCTTCCATGTTATGATAAATTGAAATCCAATACATATAAAGAATAATATCAAACATTACTATGGGAAGTAAGACATGATTTCTAGTAAATACCATTCCACTAATAATGATAGGGAGACACCAATAAATCATGTTTTACTTAATATTTTCACATGGAGTTTTCACAAAAAGTTTAATCTTCTTTTTTATGGTGATATTCCCATTTTACGTGAAAATTAATAAAAAATGAAAGAATAAAAAGATCCACAATCAAACTGGGAATTGGTATAATTTGAATAAACAGTTATTATAAATGTCACCACTTCATTAGATAGTCCAAAATCAACGGTTGTAGTATTAAATGACTCTACTAAACCTTTCTATTTCTAATCAAGATGATTTCTATCCTATGTTACTAACTACATACATATGTTCTCATAAAAACCCACCTCATTACAACTAAAACACCTCACCATTAGAGATAAATTGTTTTAACTATTATTTTATTATTACAGACTATTTTATTTAAAGCCATGAGCCCTATGAAAAAATGTACAACATCTGAAATACATTTTAGATCCTACCAAAATTCATTAAAATGATATTTAATACACTTGGAATATTTTTTCAGATTACATCCATTCTTTTTTATATTATTTTCTTTGTGTTTCCTATCACCTTAACCTTTTTGTACTATTTTCATCTCATTGGAAATGCATGTTGGAAAAATCCAACCCAAATTTGTCATCATACTAAACTACTTTCCCATAACTTTTAAATTTTTATACAGCCAATCTCTTTGAAAACATGGTCTCAACCCATTTTTAAATATATTAATTTTAATATTAGTATTGCGAATAAAATTTGTCATATACTAAGTTAAAAAAGAAAACTTTTCTTCATTTAAAGCTATAGATTCATTATCATTTAGCCTCAATTACTAGAATGGTTTTTCCATCATAATATAAAAAACATAGGGAAATATTTCTCAAGAAAAATATTTATAAATGTGACTCATTCCATGGAATAAAGATCGTATTTTTATCTCATATTCAAAACCAAAGGACACCATTTATTAGCATTGCAATCAATACAATAAATCAAAAGGGTTTCCATTTAATATTCTGAACATATCATGACTTAAAATATATTCTCCATGGAATTAATCCATCCTTAAACTACAATAGAGCAAGATAATAAATTGAATTATGGTATACTTAGTATCATTAAATACTCCACTATTGACATGTTCTTTTATGGTAGATCTATATGCTCACAGGAATTAATAATACCACCATTTATAGCTTGTTTCAATGAATCCATCATTACAAAAAAACTATACTAATCTAATTCTCCCCATCTCCAAATGCTGACTTTGAAGGATATTTTTATCTAGGTTCCCTATCAATAAAAATCCAAAAACTTTATCTTTGGAAAACCATTCTGAATTGATTTTGTTTTATGAAGAAACATGTTAATATCAAAATTCTATATCATTTTAACTTAACCATGATGTAAAATCCTTAATGTAAATTCTATAAATAGTGTCCCAACCTATAAAGTAATCTAAAACATGATATCTTTCCTACTATAAGTAATAGTCCTTAAAATTATATATTATAGTGTCACTGATCTTCAATTATCATTATATAATTCCAAAAGATCTTTTAGGTCCATATTTTTCAAGATCTATGTCCTAAATATTACATAACAAACTTATCTTTATACAAATATGACACTTCTAATCACAATACAAAAAAAAATTAAAATAGAACATGATTTAATTTCATATAAAATATTTAGCAATTTAAAATTCATTTTTTATTTTCCCTTACCCATCCTTAAACCCTATGAAAAACATTTGAAAATGTCGGATGAGGACAAAAAAATTATTAAGGTACATAAAAAAATATAATCTGTAATTCCAATGAAAAAAATAAAAACCTAGGAAATATTTTACCTTTATCTCAATGTAATTTAAGTGAAATAAATTAAAATATTTCACATGAAAACACACACACACTTTTTTCTAAAGCAAAATCACATTAACCTATAGAATTAAAATTTATAACAATTCTAGTAAATTTTATCATCACATTCAAAACATGTTTTAAACCTGTTCCATAAATAATTGTGGCCCAATTATATCAATTGGAGAAACCCTCAAGTAACTCCATCTTTCCTTCTTTATAAGTAAAGGAACATTACCTAGTACATTGGACTAAAATCTTAGAACACCCATCGTATAAGCTATATTAGGCTCACCTAGTGATATCTGGGTGCACCATAGGCATAAATATTTATCAGGTTCAAATAGAGAAATCTAAGGGAACCCATTGTATATGCCATATTAGGATCACCAGTTACTCACTTATTTATCAATTTCCATATAATGAATTAATCTTTTTATTGTTTAAATTTTTCATTATTAAACTTTTGAAAAACACTTTTAAACTTCTATATAAATAACTTTCAGATATAAAAATGCCATTTCCTTTTTAAAATATATTTTCAATTCAATAATGAACTTTTCATTTTAAAAATAATTTTCAATACCATAATATAAATAAAAAGTTTTTTCTTTTAATAATACATTAAATCCTCTAACAGAATCCAAACTTTAAAAATAGTTATAGTGGAGGGAAAAGTCATTTCCTCTATATATGTAAAAATAGAAAACTCCATTTTTTGTTAGTAAATAATGTCAAAATTTCTATACAAAGATCCCATTATACTAAATGTTGAAAGAAAGACAAATATATCCTTTATTAAACACTAATTCTCATTTAATTACATTCAAAAAAAACTATTTTAAATACATGGACATGGAAGAGAAAGAGATCTTGAATGAAAACATTAAAATATTTTTTTAAGAACGGTATCTTGCCACATTGAAACATTTCAAACTTAATCTTCATTAAATAATAACATTAAATAATAATTTTAATATCATATAAATAAATAAATTAATGATAAAACATTTAAAATAGGGCTATATTTACTCCCTATAAGATAATATTGGTCAATGCCATCAAAATATGCCTCAATGAAAGGAAATTATGGCAATGCCTTTTACCTTGAGTCTGACTCATCATGTACATAATTTTTCATCATAAATAATAAATATGTTTTAATTATTTACTTTTTAATTACCCTTTTCATTGTTATTATTATTTTAATTGCACTGATTATCGTGTTATATAAAATTACTTAATAAAATTGTTTTATGTTAGATGTTTTGACAATAATTGAAATATAAATCCAAATTTACTTTGGTAGGTTGAATAAAGCCAAATTGGTAATTTTTAAAAATTTAAAATATAAGAATCATTTTTAGAAGTCAACTATATTTTTAAAACTAACCATTACGATCATAGAGATGGTAGGTCGTATGCACACATGAGTAACATTTCCATTTTACAATGATAATTATGTAAAATGGTAAGTTTTAGTTTATCCTTCAAGAATGATCATAATATCATAATTATAATATTATTTATTTAAATATACTTATATATATCAGCCATGGGTTTTTGTGATGAAAAATTAATCACATCGGTTCATGGAGGCGCTAATCCTCACGTACGCATGGACGATATTGTCATTTTCCTATGTAAGAAAGAAAATGATATAATATCATTACAGAATTAAAAATATTTCATTAATATCATAATTATTTCATTTAGAAATCATATATTGATTAACTTTATCTTTATTATATTCTATTTAATCATTAGTGAAAAATGAATTGCAATGCTTCACGAGGAGGTAGTCTTCTGTACACAGAAGAGACATTATCATATCCCCCACAGAATAGAAACATAGAATCTATATGTGAAATCATTAATCCAAAAGTATAAATGTGTCACTTATTTTTTATCTATAATTTAAATACATCATTATATAAATCCTTGGTGTATAAATAATGGAAAATGAATGACACATGTTTGTGAGGTGGTAGTCCTCCTTACACATGAATGATGATTATGTATCCACTTTGATGGAAGGGGAGAACGATTTAGGGTATTAAATATAAATAATAACATTTAAGTAAATTTTAGTCACTAGTTTCATTATATAAAAATAATTTACTATTATTTTAAGGTTGTGTAATAAAAAAACCCTCAGTTAGGCATGATACATCTTCTTCAAACAACATCATTAAGTAAGCACAAAAAGCCTTTTTAGTATTGATTGTTTATGAAAATGTGAAATATAGGTCATGGGGAAGAAATTATTTAATATATTTGGGCAGTTATTGACTTATACAAAGTTATTATAAGTAGTTAATAATAGAGGCTAGTGGGTAGCCTTTTGGAAGTGTGGTGAGGGAACACTTGTAACGATTGAAAATAAAAATGTGTACGCACACATTTCACGTGGAAAATGAACCAAACGGACCATTATTGATGATTAGGCCTGATAAAGTTTTATTATGACCATAAAATAGATTACATAAATGTTTTCTGGTCATTTTAGCCATTATATTTTTAGTGTAAGCCCTAGGTAAATCTATTTAAACTGTAACCACAGTAATAAATTTCTACTATTTTCAATATTCCTTATAGTCAAAAATTATTTTTAAAATATTAAATAATATAAATTATGGTAATTCAAAATACTTAATCCATTTTACCAAATTCTATTCATATATATGGAAAAATTAAATTTAATGTTAAACACATAAATGTGACGAAAAAGATGTTTTTCAAGAAGTGCATTTTTCAAGCAAATGATGATTTTCTATTAACTCTAAGAATAGTCATCATAATTTTATTAATTTAAATTAATATTTATAGATATATAATTTATATTTTTTATTTTAATAATTTCTCACTATGGGTGGTTTTAATTAATTAAAATGGGGAAACATTAGGTATGTGAAAATAGTTTTCATAAAAATAACTTTTCTAAACCCAATAAATAATCATACATGAAAAAAATGGTGATGATTAGAAATAAATTAAGTGGATTAAAGATAAATAAATAATACATATGTTACTTAAAATAATATTCAAAATATAATGGGACATTTGAAATACTTAATTTATTGAAAATAAATTACATTTTAACAAAAATTGATATTTTAACTATTCACCGAAAAAACAATATTTTCCAAATAAACATAAATTTTTACTCTAAGATAATTTTTATATTATAAATTTAAAAATGATGTTTACTATTTCAAATTATAATACCAAAATTTAGTATTTTAACTTTTAAATATTACTTATAATAAAAAATATTTAATTAAAATTATTTGCTTTTCGATTTAAGAAAAATTAATTAATATTTTATAATAAATGTTAGGTTCAGTAGGTTATATACCCTGAGAGGGGGGCTGAATCAGGCTATGATATATTAAAACAACTTCCCCTATTGATCTTGTCTCGCTATTAAGAAATACTCTATTCTCTCTCTTCTCTACAGCAATGTATAAACAAAAACTAAAGCATGCACAGGCCACATCAATTTTTACTTGGTTCACCCTCACCGGACTATGTCCAAGGAGTATACACCAGCGATGTGCTGATGTACCAAATCCACTAAAAGAACATTTTTGTTTACAAAGTTCCGGATAGATCACTTCTAATACCAGGCTCACTGCCTTTACAGTGTTTTGGGTCAGCTCACTGCTTTCCCAAGGGTCACTTCATGTCTCTCTCTCCCTGGCTCACTATTGATGAAGAGGATCACCTTCTCCCTATTCTTTTTCTCACTGATCTAGAAAGGATCCACTAAAAATTTTTAGACCTGTATGTCTCTTCATTATCACTAATTAATACATCCTATGTTGTATGTATATGCTCTATTGAAGTCCAACTTTCACCCGTAGATTAATCTCACTTTGCACCAAAGGTATCGGGCAATCTTCCAGCTTCCACACAGCCCTGAATCACTGTCATGCTTCAACCATACCTGGTGTCCTTCTCCAAGATGGTGCGTAAGTCTCGGCATGCATGTTAAAACTAGCGTGCAGGTTCACCTCAACCTCTTGCGTGACGCTAGCTTCTTCAACACAAACTTGGTCGAATCACACCCTTTTACGCCCAAACCTTTTTTGGGGCGCAACCATCAACTGTCACACTTCTTCAAAAACTGGTGCACAAGTGTCACCAAACCACTTTAATGACACCCCCTTCATCAACTCAAAAGTTGGGTCACTCCCTTCCTTTCTCACCCAAACCACACTGGACACGCAACAAACAACAGGCGCGAAACTTCTACTTACGCGACCACACCACCACTTGCGCGACCAGCACACCTGCGTGACGGGAGCTCTGATTTTCTCTAAGTGTTGAACTCACACTGAATGAGGAGGGTTTGAACACTATATATTGGTATTTGTACACCCAGTCCGATGGCGCGCAAGTCTCCTCTCGGAACGCAAATCTCTGTCGTGCATTTCACTTAAACGACTAACCCTAAAACATGGGCGCCCTATTTTTCTTTTGCCATATCTTGATGTTATTATCTTGAAAAACATATGGCATGAAAGTGTCCTCTCCATCAAGACAATGGCACGCAAGTACCTTTTCCAAAACCACTTTTCTCCCTTTTTTGATTTTCATGTCCAAAAATTTGGCAAACACTGGAAAACGACACCACCTTGTATCTACTCTTTTGTACCACCTCCAGATCAACTATTCCTTTATCGATGTACTTGAATCAAACATGGATCCTTAACCACATCCCTTGAAATTGACAAGCCACCTTGAAATCACCTTTTTCAACAAATTTATATGTCATGGTTTTCTTTTTCAACAATCACAACATAGATGTCCACTTTGTCAACAAACATAATCACCTCAAAAATGATTCAATGATTCCTTGAGGGGTTTTTTTCCCCACAATTAATATAAATATATAATTTATATTAAAAAAAATGATAATTATTTAATCCCTATTTAAATGGGTTTTTACAAATTGAGTACATGTTCTTAATCCCCAACATTGTAAACCCTACAAAATTCTTCATTGATATAAGTTTCACTCTCTTAATATAATATCTCAATTGAATTTTTAATTTTTTTTAATTCATTAAAATAAAAAATTTATACACTTTAATATGAAAATAAAATGTTTTATTCCACATTTTGCAATCTTATTTATCCTCAAACTATCCATGATGATCTAGTTAATTATTTAATTAATAAAAAACTGTTCTCTTATTTGAAAAATCATTAAATCTATAAAATATACAACTATCCAAGAAATTATGAAAAAAAACTAGTTGTTTTGGTGTAATGAATCACATGTACTATATATATATCCAGAAATCATGGATTAATATTAGTTATTTATATTTAAAATATTGGCCTTCAAATTTAAGGAAAATCATCATCTTTGATCATCATAACTAATAAGAGATTTGTCTTCAAATTATGTCAAAACATGATTTCAAAATATGGGGTAGTATTTAAAGTGTAACGAACATCTCAAAATCATTCTACTTTATAGCATGGTGTTGTATTGTAACATTATAAATGATAATAAATTAAAATTAATAAATTTTTCAACTTATGATGATATTTGGCTAATCCATGATATATTATTTTCCCATAATGGAGAATTATTTGATTAAAAAACAATAAAATTATCTAAAATATGTAATAAATAACCATGTAATAATAGTATAAATTAAAATGCGGTTTTTGAATTATTTATTAGAAAATATCTCAAATTACGTAAAACGTCATCAAAAATAAATATAACCTTCCTTTTAAAAATAATGAATCTAATATAACTGTTTAAAAGAAATAACTACGTTTGAGGATGTTTCATAATTCTAAATTTATCCTGCATAGTTTATAATGCTTAAGATACACTATTTCAATGGAACACGCTGTTTGGGACTTCCCCATAATTCTATAACAATGAAACAAAATATTTGGTGTGTTATTGTTTGTATTTTTTTATAGTATAATGGAATTTTAATACATATATAAATTATTATTCTTTCATTGATTAATGGCATGATTTCTGGCTTCAAACAGATTCGATTACATTTATGATCAAGATACAAGCCTCAATTTCCTTCATGATGAAAACATAATTTTTTATGAATACAAAAAGTTTATTTCAGAGATATACATGTCCATCCTTCACCTTTTTAATAGCTCATTATTTCCCACTACCTAATACCATCCAAATATTCAGATCTCTATGTGGATTGTGTATATTTTATCACACATTCAATGATATGTCATTTGATTTCCAAAATAGAGTTATAACTTTTATTCACCATTATTTTCCTTCCATTAATGATTTGGTGAGTTATTCCACCAATACTTTTACATAAACAAATTACTCTAAAATCTATGCTTTTAAAAAATCTGTTTATTGTCTATCAACTCATCCTTTCACTCTTTCTATTTTTAAATATATAGTTTAGAATTACATTCCATGAAATCAGAGTTTTTTGTTTTAACTCTCCAAACATGTGTATCATAATGATCTTCCATTTTTGGGAGTTTTTCATACAAATAAAAATTAACATAAAAAATTATTCCTCCTTGTGATTCCAAGGAGATTATCAGAGATGTTTACCAAGTAGGAATATATGTAATCCTAGTGAGATCTACTTATTGGTTCTCTTTCTATATTTCATAAGAATAAAAGACAATTAAAATATGTGGTTGTTTTGAAGGTGATATAATGTAATTAAAAATGTTATTATGTTGATATAAATATCAATGGAATGAGTTAATGTAAAAAGTCAAACTCTCTACTAAATTATACTAAGGTAACCCTCATTGTCCTTTTTAAAATCACTCATCTGACTAATGATCATGTTTTATTTTATGAGTGACTATCCTCCGTTGACCATTTTGTGAATTTACAATGAACGAAATGATTTCAAAGAACACAACCCATGTCCTTCCACCATTTTAAGTAGGATAGAGGGTACCTAAATCTAAATCACCAAATAATGCACCTTTATTATATAAAATCTCATTTATCTAGAACTATGTTAAAATAGAGCCATCATATTCAATAATGTACAATTGAATTTTGGGATAATATTATAGAAAAATAATCTTAAGATAACACAACCATATTGAGGAAAATGTCACCGATGACCAACACTGATGAAATTTAAAATAACATGTCATAAATAAAAAAGAATTAAAATCTAAATGAATATCTTACATAATTCAATTATTTCCTAAGAGAAACCTCATAACAGTTCTTCACCACTATGAAAATACAATGTTATAGTAACAAAAAGGAAATAGGGAAGGTGAGGTATGATATACGATCAAAAAAATTCTGATTAATAATATCAATTACAATTATATAATCTAATTTTAAAAATAGATATCCATTATTGATTTACAGAAGTCTTTATTCAATATTTATAATCATTATAAAATAATATATAAAACTTATCCCTAGAAAAATATGGTTTACACATGGATTACTTTAGTTCCACACTATGTATCAAGAACAATGAAAATAAGGTTATCAAAATCAAGTATATTTTCCTCTATTTTAATTTTTAGATGTGTCCTATTTTCTGAACCGTTACATAATTTGGATACAAAATATTATTCAAAAATACCAAATGATCCCATTCTAAATTAATGTGTGAAAAATAAATTTTCCTTGTATTAAGTTCCATTGAGGGATTTGATCTTCTCCTCCATTGGAAATGTAGCACGAAAACTCATATAGTTAGAAAATAAAGTGGTGTTAGTTGAACAATATAAAATTGTGGTCTTTTATAGAGAGGCATGGGAATGGGAATTTAATCTTGAGAATTTTCCTAATATTGAATTGATTGGATGGATGTATCTAGTCATGGAAACTAGGGTAGCATTTATTTGTAGATTATTCCTAGTGAATGGCATATTATTACATTGGAGGGTGACATAGGCTTAAAAATATGTCACTGAGGTGTGGAAATCGGTCTAAAAATAGAGCGTCATAGTGGTTATCACATTGTGATAATAATCAATGGTGTTTTGGGGCTAGACCTGTCATTGGATGGAAACATATTTTTATGTTTGAAAATGCAGTGGTATTATTATGAAGATATAGAATCATGGTATAATATACAATGAATTATTATCCTGATGAATCAATATAGTACACCACTGGAGTGTATTATCTTGATTGTGTATCATTTATCTTTATTATGGGATAGTGTTCTTTATATGTATCCTTATCATGGATTTCTGTGAGGATGCACTGGCAGTCTATATTAATGTTGTGTTGCTTCAACATGTATAATTTTAGATCTAATAGATTCCATATTGTGGGGAATATTCTTCTATAGGTTCGTGTTAATTAGTCTCTCATATAGAAATATAAAATTTAATTTCACATTATATGAAGCAATTTCCTTTCATTCATACACAAGTGCAGCTCCCCAGGTAGGATTAAATTCAAAACCTTACACTATATAACAATATCCAAATTGATGATAAATTGATGAAATTAAAGGGTTATTATCAATTATATCATTAAAATCCCATTATTAAGCCATATTTTCAAAAAACCATAATTTATTATTAAAATGTAAACATGTCGTAAATGCTCATCTTTTGGGAAAATGGAATGGGTATAATAAAATAATATCAAAATAAATGTAATGAAAATTCATGGTTAATCACACCCCATATCTTATTTCTTTTTACTCATGGGTAAATACATGTATCTAAAATAACTTCAAAATAAAATTATACATAGAGTGTTTTCTTCCTCCGATATTAATGAATAATAAATGATGATTGATTAATTAAATCAGGATTCTAACATGAAAGTCCATCTCAAAATTCTTCTCCCCTAAGATTATAACCCATTTCTCAGATTCACACATCCTAAATGAATCTTATTAAAATTTATGATATATCATATACCATTTATTTATTTGAGTTCGATATTCACCCTAATATTCATCTCCTTCTTTTAATAGAAATATATTACATTTTATCTATTCCACGTATTTGAAAAGAATGTATTATATGATTGTAATTATTCTTGAACTAATCTTTCGCATAACACTAGACATACCACACAACCAACTATAATGGTAAAGGCATGGAAAATGGGTTGGTACCCAAATCTCAATCCACTTTCTCTTAAAAATATATTTTATTTCTCTACACACATGCAATGAATCAAAAAAAATTTAGATCCCAACTACCATTTTAATTTAGTGAATATAATTTAAAAAATAATTATTTAAAATAGCTCCCTCCTGTATTAATTTCTAATAGAAAATTAATCATCGAACATTGAGTTCAAAAATCTAGTGTAAAAATATCAAAAAATAATTCACCTAAAATATTTTCAATTAAATTTTATTACTCTAGTTTCCCAAATATTATTTTATTTTTCAAATTATCATTATCTAGTGTGAAAATTATTCTGATACTTATTTGACTCAAATAATAACTAATAACATACTAATAATAAAAAAACATAATTGGATTCTACATAAGATTGATCCTCAATCTCCATGAATAGTTTCTACAATTATTTTTAATGAATTTTTAGAAATATATTTAGTATGAGAATATGAAATAATCAAACAAAGGGAAAAGGTGAACATAACCTTGTGGTTTTTCCAGTGGGTTTTAATTAATCTCGTCTTATTGGGGATTATATAATATATAAAATAAAACAAAATAACATATTTATTTTTATTGAAACAGATTGAAAAATGAAATAGAGAAGGGGAAATAAGGATTGGATTAGACCCCCAAGTGTGTACTGAGTTTTCAATTCTCCTATTTGGTTATACATGTATATGGAGGATGCGGTTTATGGGATTTGAACCAACACATCCACTTGCTTCCAATGATCTTAAATTATTACTTCATACTAGGTAACAATTTTAAATAATGTTTAATGACCATCCCCATGATCAGTGTTGTTTACCTTAAAATATTGGGGTTCAAGGATGAAATATTGGGCCAAACTTCTATAGCTTCCACACATAGATATCCCACTGATTATATTAAGTTTTCTCCATAGAGTGTCTTCTCATTTATCTTTCTAAGAATAGATATTTCATCATGAATAAACAAATATATGCCAACTCTTATTTAAATTTTAACAGGACACTATAGTGTCGCAACCATTCCCTCTTCAAAATATAGAGTTTCTCTTATGGATTCATCAACTTGTTCAATAAGGGATTGCAGTAATGTTACTGAATCCTTATTCATAGTATACGGAATTTTAGTTTTTATATTAGTTTTTATATAATTTAAATGAAATTTATTATTAGAATATGTATATATATTATTAATTTAATTCTTGAGGTCATTACTATCATTTAAGGCCTCCTAGGACACTCTTTTAAGTACCTCACCTCGTGATGTGATAATTTTATCAAAAATTACAACCTTTTCCATAATTTAATGTTTTTCTTTTATATTACTCTACAAGTTACTCCAATTATTTTTTTAGATATACAATTTCATAATAATTATATCCCATGTTTTTCATTCTCAATAATTTTATAATAAAATTAATTAAAAATTAAATTTTCTCCCTCATTTTTCTTCACATTGATCTTATTTTTTATTTAATATTGCCTCATGGAGGTTAATTTATAGAGTTAGATGCAATAATTTAACATCTTATAATCATTCTTTGAGTTATTCATCCATTTTAACCAATGAAAATAGAATGAGAGTAATTTATTCTTATGTTTCCCCATTTTTAGTAGGATAAACTTTTTCTTATCCTTTATATTTTTTAACTTAAATCATTCTTTATTGGGCTTGTAACATAGTAGTAAGATATGTGAGATGATTATTCATCTCCTAAGTCTCGTTTCTATGTTTTCATTACTAAAGATTCTAGGTATCATAGCCTTATTAATTTTCTTGTGATTACCAATTCCATTCATAGTATACATTTTTCATGGAAGTTCATCAAGTTCATATTTAATCAAGAAAACAAAATAATTAAATAAATTAAAATAAAAATAAGAATCTCAATAAATCTATCACTTGTATTATAGGATTTGGTCTGTGATAACCAACTTCTATATACTTTATGATAAACTATATTAATAATTTTT
The DNA here is from genome assembly GCA_963277665.1 of Viscum album. Lineage (NCBI taxonomy): Eukaryota > Viridiplantae > Streptophyta > Magnoliopsida > Santalales > Viscaceae > Viscum > Viscum album. The sequence continues at coordinate 1,649,699,976 of OY728145.1, forward strand.
AATATAAATAAACTCTTTATCACATCATGATTTTTCTTCTTCATAACATAGTATGTGATAATGTCCTAAGAGTAGATGTCACACTAAATGCACAAAGTAGTTCCTAGATATGATGAGAACTGATAAGTGGTATGACACTATTCTTAAATCAATTTTCTATATACGGAAAATTTTATTCAAGGGAAACAAATGAAAAAATCTAGTCGGGGTGGAGCCTTATAGCAATTTGAGGCACATCATAACAACCCTGCTCTTTATTACACACGTTAACATGATTTATTACATAAAATTCCACTTTAGACAACTCTTAGTATCTATAGGTCTAGTGTCATGGGAAATTAGGGACATTACATTACATCTTAAGTTATAAAAATAAAACATCTTTATTTAAAACATTATTTACATGACCACAACATTCCCTGGTACTTAGCATTACATAGTATAACCTGAGGACAAACATGTGAAAATAGTGAGCTATAAAACCCATAATGGGAGTAAATAAGGAATAACATGAATAATAAAATATATTTTAGGAAATAGTCAAATAAATGGAGCATAATAAAAACATGAACATAAAGGCATGACATATTGTTATTATCATAACATGGTAATGTGGAAAAAAATTTAACATGATATTTGCATAAGCCAAGGATCACTGCACATGGAGAAAGATTAAACCCTCATTGAACATGAATTAGCATGATTAAACCCTCATTTAACATGAATTAACTTCATTAAACATTAATTTAACATGATGTATCATGATACTATTCTATGCCCAATGCATCAGAGCTCTATCAGAGCATTGCCTTTATAAACCATTCATTTCATGCATAAGTGTACCACTTGGATCCTACAACATGGATTCATTAAAAATAATAATTTATTCCATGAATAAGATATGGGTAATACATTATTTTAATTCATCAATAATATAGTATATGTGCAAAAAGATGAATACCCTTGATAGATAAATGGTTATGGTATTCACTTACATGATGATGTTGCAATGGGAAATTTCTGAAGCTAACGATGTCAAATAGAAATCATAGAATGGGTTGAAAAGAGAGAAAAGGGTCTCTCAACATATATACATGAAATGAACAATATGTGGGTCATGGTTCATAATATTCCAACATATTTAATGGATTATATATACATAATATAAAGGGGTTTCTTGAATGTAAATGGGGAGAGAGAAATCTCTTACGTAATTTCGTCATTATAAAGGGTGTACACGGGAGGTATTAAAGAGAGATAAAAGGATATCTCATCATTAACACATAATGAGGGATTTATATGGTATTTTTTAATTCATACCCTCACATTTTTAATTGAAAATAAATGGGTATAACAACATAAAGAAACTTGGGCCAAAAGAGAAATAAAGAAATCCCTTACATGGAATTGTGATCCCAAAGGCTTGGGTGAGGCTTGAGAGAGGATTCATGAGAGAATGGGGCACCTTGGGAGGATTATAGAGAGGGTATGGGAGAGTTTAGTATAGTTAAAAATGGTTTGAGTGATGAATAATTGTAGATAGAATGGGTTTATATATGAAAGGAGAGGGGATTATTTATTATTTTGGTTTTGGGAACTACATAGTGAACTAATAAAAACCACAAACCATATCTTGGTTTTTGCCCCTGGGTTTTTCCAAAGTGGAGTGTAAAACATTATTTTATAAGTTCAATTTCTTAACTTATTAAAATATTATGCATACTTATTTAAGGGTGAGTCACACTGTAAAATAAATCCTTTTATACAGTTAAAATATTTTATAAGTCTTTGAGGGTCAATTAAGGCCCGATAAAATTAATCAAACCAATATAAAAACACATTATTTTAAAGTTAATACATATATTTTCTGAACAACCCTTTTATATTATTTTGTTACATCACTATCGGGTCATTATAATTTCATAAAACACATTATATATTTAAATGGTATTTCATTATTACCAAAAAATCAGTTATATTAGAAAAATATGAAAAAATCACCATTATATAATTTAGATGTCCTAAATCAAAAAATGAAATTAATTTTATCTAAATAATTTTCTAAATATGGGAATTTTTTATTTTAAAATAAAAAACGACACTTTTTGAAAATTTGTGGGTTTTGACCAAAACAGCTTTCAAACCTTAATAAAAATTACAAGTGTAATGATAAAAAAATTATATGATCATTTGTATTTAATAAAAATTAAATTTTGTAATAATATTTTATTAAAATATTATTTAATTAAAAAATCCATTAATTCATCAATATATATTTCTTAATTGAATATTAACTAAAAATACTCTGTTTCTTTTAAAAAGCATTTACAAAGTAACAATAATGAAATGAATGTAAATTATTTATAAATAAATAGGGACCCTAATCATAGTTCTTGGGTCTTGTTACATAACCCCTTATAAAAATCACAAAATACATAAGGATATGGTTTTTAATGGTGAAAAACTCTTGGTGTACCTCATATAACATTGTGCAGGTGGTAATCTCTATTAACTTGAACTTTTCCCGTAGGAAATTCCGTTCATTCTTCATGTGTTGTAGCTCACTTTGGTCTTCATAAGGAGACAATCACAGTGATACTACCTCTTTTCGTACCACCAACAAATGGGCTATGTATGGAGCAATTCTACTGGATGAGTCCATTGCTTCCTTTGTCTGAGTAAATTGGGTTTGTTAGAGCCCTATATTTATACTAATCATGTGATCACTTTTCAACGGCTATATTAGAAACAGTAACAATTCATAACGGTATTTTATAATACGAAAACATAAAACCAAATAATTTCATATGCTTTATATAACCCTTTTATATAATAAAACATTTAATTAGACAAATAGATATTTTCATTAATAAAATTTTGTGACGTTACAATCTTCCCCCCTTAAGAAACATTATCCTCAAAATTTCCCTTTCCCACAAAAAAATAGATGAGGGTAACTCTACTATGTAACATCCTCTGATTCCCATGTTGCTTCATCAAACATGTGGTTTCACCACAACACCTTTACGAGGGGAATTTTCTTATTTCGTAAAAAAATTTCCCTATGATCTAAGATCCTCACTAGCTTCTCTTCGTAAGAGAGGCAATTCTCCAATGGTAAAACCTCTAGATTGATTACATGTGAAAGATCAGGTATTAAATTCCTAAAGAGTGATACATGGAATACATCTTGTACTTGGGAGAGGTTTGGTGGGAGTTTTATTTGACAGGACACTGCTCCAATGCGATCAAGGATCTCAAAAGGCCCTATGTACCTTGGACTAAGACTTCCCTTCTTCCAAAATCTCATAAATGTCTTCCACGGTGATATTCTGAGGAATACCATGTCTCCAACATCAAACAATAGGTCTCTTAAATGATTATTATCATAGATCTTTTGTCGGCTCTGGGTAGCTTTAATGTGATGTTGGATGGTCTTAACCTTATCCACTATTTATTTACCTATTTTTGGACCTAGGAGTTTTCTCTCCCAAACTTCATCCCAATATGTTGGTGTTCTACACCTCTTCCCATAAAGGGATTCATAAGGATCCATTTAGAAGCTTGAGTAGAAACTATTATTATAAGAGATCTCAACTAGAGGAATATGTTGATCCCATCCTCCTTTAAAGTTCATTGAGCTTGATCTCAACATGTCTCCAAGTGTTTGGATTGTCCACTCAGATTAGCCATCAGTTTGAGGATGATAAGTCGTAATAAAGTTTAGCTCAGTACTCAAAGCGTGTTGGAGACTCTTATAGAACATAGAGGTGAATCTTTGATCTCAATCGGATACAATCGATAGTATTACTCCATGAAGCATTACCACTTCTCTGATTTATATCCATTCTAGTATATCCAATGAGAAAGCCTCTCGAATTGCAATGAGGTGTGCAGTCTTTGTAAGAAGACCCACAACAACCCATATATAATTGTTTCATTTGGATGTCTTGGGAAGTCCTATAAAAAATTCCATGGTGATGTTCTACCATTTCCATATTTTTATAGGTAATGGTTGCATCATACCCTTAGACTTCTGCCTCTCAACATTCACCTTCTAACATACTATGTACTTTGATGTATACTCAATGATCTCTTTCTTCATGTTATCCCACCAATAATTCTCTTAGAGATCTCAATACATCTTTGGTTTTTATAGGTGAATGGAAAAATTCAAACAATGTGCATCATCAAAAAGATCTTTATTTAACTCTGGACTTTATGGAACACATATTATTGACCCAAATCTCAAAATTACTTCTTCATTATCATTGAAATTTTTTGATTCCTCTTTTTTGATAGTTTCCACTTTTTTCTGAATTCCCAAATCAACCTTTTAATCATCCTTTAACCTTTCAAAAAGAGATGGTTGAAAAATAATTTGTGAATTGATTGATTATGTTCCCTTATTTATGATTCCCATGTCCATATTTATCAAATATATAAAAATTGGATCCTTCTCATTTCTCATCAATGATTATATCACTAATTCTTTTCTGCTTAGGGCATCTGCCACCTTGTTTGCTTTCCCAGGGTGGTAATGTATTGAGAATTCATAGTATTTGATTAGACCTAACCATTTTATTGGATCATGTTAAATTCTTTCTATGTGAATATATACTTAAGGTTTTTGTGATCCGTATATATTTTAAACTTCTCCCCAAAGTGATATTGCTTCCAAATTTTTAAAGAAAATATTACTAGAACCTACTCCAGATCATGTGTTGGATATTTTTTCTCATGAACATTCATCTTCCATGAATCATAGGCAATGGCTTTGTCATTTTTAATCAACACACAGCCCATGAACTTCTCTGAAGTATCACTAAATACCACAAAATATTCTCCACTTGTAGGTAGTGTGAGCACGAGTGTGGTGATAAGCCTCCTTTTCAACTCCTTGAAGCTATATTCATATTCATCACTCAAGGAAAAATTGTCTCCCTTCTGAGTAAGCTTGGTAAAAGGGTTTAATAATTGTGAAAAATTTCTCAAAAATTGGTGATAATATCCTACTAACCCAAGGAATATAAGAATATTCATCATAGATGATAGCCTCATCAATACCTAAATTGCATTTTTTAGTGGGATCTAGAGATATCTCATTTCTTGTGATGCATTGACTCAAGAATGAGAATTTATTCAAATATTACTCACACTTTCAATACTTTTTATATATCTTCTCCATTCGCAAGCTCTCTAATATAGTGCTTAGATGCACCTCTTTCTCCTTCTTGGTTTTATAGTATATTAGAATATTTTCTATAAAGACTACCAAAAATCTGTTGAGGTAATATATAAGGACTCTATTAATTATGTCCATGAATATTTATGGAGCATTAGTGATTTCCAAAGGCATTACTATGAATTCATAGTGCTCGTACCTTGTATGAAATGTAGTCTTGGGGGATATAATCCTTCTTCACGATTACTTTGTAATATCCCAACTACAGATCCACCATGAAGAAGTATTGTGCTCTTGGTAGCTGATTGAACAAGTCATCAATTCGTGGTAGAGGATACTTGTTCTTTGTCATGATTTTGTTCAGTTCATGATAATCATTGCAAAGGCGCATTGACCCATCCTCTTTATTGACAAAGAGGGCTAGTTCTCCCCATGGTGAATCACTTTGGCGTATAAACCCTTTATCCAAATTCCCTTATAGTTGTTCCTTATATCTTCAATTCCCACAAAATCCATTCTATATTGATGCCTGGATATTGGAAACACCCTAGGTATAAGATCAATCGATAATTTTACATCGCTTCTAGGAGGAAGACCATGAAATTCCTAGGGAAACACTTCAGTGAATTCAATCAAAATAGGCATGTATTAAAGGGGGGTTTCTTCCATAGAATCAAACATCTGAGCAAGATGTGTGTTCTCATTGGGTCGTAATATCTACCCATTAGATGAATGTGATAAATGAGAATCATCCTCCTCCTTGCACTTGTATATAATTGATGGTCGATTCGCTATATGGAGAGTGATTTCCCTCTCACGGTAATTTATGTTGTCTATATATAGGGAGGTCTAATCCATTCTATGAATTGTATCAAATTCCACCAAAGGGAGTAAGATGAAGTTCGTTGGGATGTTCAATCAAAAAATTGTGATAGGGGAGGAGTTATATTCATGGGATGCAATAATTCCCCCATTTGTTTCCCACCAACATCTTTACTTCCATGATTTTTTGTGGTGTTGGGATTGTTCTACTAATCATTCAGGATATAAAATAATGTGTAGAACAAGAATCAAAAATTATGTTCACTATTCTTTAATGAATAACAGGCATACCTATCACTACTTCATTTTCATGGTTCTCTTCAGCCATAGTGATGGAAGAAGCCCTCCCTTCCGGCCTTAGAGGTTGTTGGTTGACTCCAAAAACCCCTGTCTTAGGGAACTGATTTGAAAAGTGTCATGGTTTTTTGTATTTGAAGCAATGAACAACACTTTAAGGGTTGAATGGAGTGTTCCTCTCCTCTCTCAAAGAAAAAACTTTTTATTATCAGAAATTAGTGGTCTATTTCCATTCTCTTCCACACTTAATGCATTTCCTCATCCCCTTTAGTCAATTTTTTACGTTATTATTTTCGCACCTTTGGAATGTGGGGTGCTGGAATTTCTGATCACAATTGGATTAATCCATTTGACCACTAGAATTAAATTACACTTTATGATTATTATCCCCATGATACCCCTGAGATTCATAAATCTTCATTTCGACTTTGATGGTACAGAAAACAATTTCTTCATAGATATCGAAGTCACAGATCACTAGGGATTTCCATAGGCTAGGTTTTTTCCTACTTAAGAAGTGTCCAACCTTGAATTTGGGGGTAATGAAAAATCCAAAGGTGTATCGTGCAATCCTTTTAAATTTTTCCTCATATGCTCTGATGGATTCATCATCTTTTTTCTTGATGGAAAGGATGTCCCCTTTCATCTTAATTTAGAGGGTGTGTGGAAAAAATTTATCAAAAAAAATTCTGGAAATCCTTCCATTTCAACGCCTCAAGCTCTTCCTCGGGCTTTGTTTTTTTTATCAGTGTCCACCATTGATTATATTCACCCTACATATGATAATAAGCTAGAATAACTTTCTCTTGTTCTTAACATTGAAGGACAGAGTAGATCTTTTCAATGGAGTTGATCCATTTTTCAGCGATTGAGGGATCTGATGATCAATTAAAAGTAGAAGGCCTTTGTCTCATGAACCTCTTGATTGCGTCTTCTTAATTATTAGGGGTTGTTAGACCATCCTATTGAAAAATGTTTCTATTCAAAATCGGATTTAACAGAGAGATTATCATGACAATGTATGGGATTCTTGCTCCCATCGGATTGGGCATCTCATTAGAAAAGTCATGACATTGATCTTCTCAACTGTTGTTAGCTTAAGTATTTCTATTACTAGCCATTTTCTTGAATAAAAGGAATGTTATGGGTAACACATAAAGGTTAATCCAAAGAAAAAAGGGTAACTTATAAATTACATGTATTTCCTTAACTTATGAGTTTATAGGCTTCAATCTATGTTATCAATTATCTACATCGAAACATATATTCTTAGGGGAATTCTTTTATTCCCTTAATAATTGTTCATACTAATATTTTGAATTTACCAAAGTATATCCCATGAGTGTGTCATAACCAAAAGTGGATCAAGGCCTGTTGTCGTGCACCAGTTCTCATTCGGGTATAGCTCAAAGCGGTGTTTTCAGGTTTTACCCCTACATACATGTGTTCCAGAGTATCCTCTACTTTTTTGTATCTAGATATGGATGTATTTAATTTATAAACCAAATACTATATACTCACCAAAATTTTGGGATGTTTTTTTATACTTAGTATTATCCTTAAGGCTTTTACAAGGGTTTTCTAATTATAATACCAAAAATAACTAAACCTATCCTTTGATACCAACTATAACAACCCTGCTCTTTATTACACAATTTAACATGATTTATTACATAAACATTCACTTAAGAGAACAATGAGGATCGATATGTCTAGTGTATCAGGAAATTATAGACATTACATGAAAACATTAGACACAAAAATACAACATCTTCATTGAAATCATCCTTTACATGACCACTACTTTCCCTTGTACATAGCATTGTATGGGATAATATGAGGACATAAATAGGAAAAGGGTGAGTTATAAATCCCAGAAATGGAGTAAACAAAGAATAACATGAAGAATACAATACATGTTAGGAAATAGGCATATCAATGGATCATAAGAAAACAATTAACATAAAGGCATGATATAGCATGATTATCATAACACGGTAATGTGGAAACAACATTTAACGTGATAATAGAATGAGCCAATGATCTTTACCCATGAAACATGAGTAAACCCTCATTTCACATGAATTATCATGGGTAAACCATAATTTCATATGAATTAGAATTATTCATCACTCATTGCACATGATGTCTACTGATACTATTCTTTACCAAATTCATTAGAGCACTATCAGGGAGCACCCTTTATAAACATTTCATTTCATGCATAAGTGTTTCATATAGATCCTACAACATGGATTCATTAAACATCATAATTTATTCCATTAATAAGAGATGTGCGTTACATAAATGTAAGTCCTCGATAAAAAATTTCATGTTTATAAAGGGGAATTCCCTTGATAGATAAATGGGTATGGTATTCACTTACACGATGATTTTGGTCATGGTAAATTTTGGCAGCATAAAAACATCAAATATAAATTGTAAAATAGGTTGAAGAGAGAGAAAAGTTTTTCCCATAAATTATACATGGTATTTAAATTAAGGGGTCAAGGAACATAATATCCCAATATATGTAATGGAATATATATACATAATATAAAATAATTGTCTGAATTTAACTTGGGAGAGAGAAATCCTTTATGTAATTTCAGTATAGTAATAGGTGTAAATGAGATACATTAATGAGAGATAAAGGGATCCCTTATAATTCAAAAATAAGTAGAAAAGTATAGTACAGGTGAAAAGTCATACCCCAACATTTTTAATTGAAAATAAATGGGTATAAAAAACATAAAAAAACTTGAAAAAATGAGAAAGGAAGAAATACCTTACCTACAAGGGTGATCCAAAAGGCTTGAGAGATGCTCCATAGAGGCTTATGGTAGATTAGGGTGACTTGGGAGGATTCTAGAGAGAAGATAGCAGAGGTTCTTTGAGCTAAAAATGGTTTTAGTTAAATGTAATGTGAGATTGAGTGGGTTTATATAGAAAATGGGAGGGAATACTTTATTATTAAGGTTTTGTAAACTACACATTAATCTAATCAAAACTATAAACCATACATAGGTTTTGACCCTGGTTTATTTCAAATTGGTGTGTAAAATATTATTTTCTATGGCCAATTTACGAACATACTAAAATATTAGGCTATCTTATGTGGAGGTGACTCACACTATTAAGAAAATCAATTTAAAAAGTTAAAATATTTTATAAGTCTTGGATAGTCCACTAAGGCACTATAAAATTAATCAAACAACTCTAAAATCACATTATTTTTAAGGTAGAACATATATTGGCGGAAAAAAACTTTTATAGTATCTTAATACTACACTATTGTGTCATATTGTTTTCATAAAACACAATATATATTTAAATAGTATTTTATTTTTACCATAACGCCCTGACCCTTGTTACCCAGAGTCAGTGCATTATTGTGTAACATTGGCATGATAACAAAAGATCAATTCTCGAAAGACCGATTAGTTTAGTAGTCTTGGAAACACTAGATACATTCATAAGTCTTACATTACATCATAAAGTAAAAAAAACTAAGAAAAAATCTTGTCTTCATATCCCCTCATACTATCCCTGCAGGTCATTCATAATATACTTCATCACATCCTGGAAAAATTTAAACATTGAAAGAGGTGAGCTCAGATGCTCAATAAGGATAACAATATAGCGGAAGCTTTCATAAATAAACAAAAACATTTAAGGCAATTTATAAGTAAAAAAATCCATTTAAACTTGAACTTAAACATAATATTGAAAAATTAAAATGAGATAATGTCATTTACTTATTCACATGGATATTCTACTAGTCGAATAATCACATGCAATATCAATAAACACATTCATAATGAAGGAATGCATAATTAAAGACTATCATAACCATGTAGCCAAGGCCTCGTGCCAAGACTACAAATAACATTTTGTAAAGGCCTCATGCCAAGACACTAGTTTGTCTCATGAGACCTACTGATGCATCGATGATCTATAGCAGGCTCCACCCGTCACTTATTAAGTCCAATGCATTCCTCATATGAACAGGTTTAAACATATCACAAACCATAACATAATCGTATTACATAAAACATGCATAAAGGAAACATAAAATTTCCACATTTCAATCACAAGATATCAATAAAACACATTTATATAATAAAAAATTATCAAAACCATTTTCAATACAAAAATAAATGAAAATTAAAACACGGTTTTAATTTTTCATTTAAAAAAAATTTATGGCTTGTAGAGAAAGTCGAAACTCAAATAATGGTCACGGAGGCGGAGAAGTCATTGTCATTGCATATGTACAACAAAAAAAAATTCCCTTTTTTCGTTCAGTAAAACTTTTCATATAAAAATATTCCTTTTGAATAAAAGTAAAATTCAAATGGTTTTATACACCATATAAAAGAAAGTCTTGTATTAAAACAAAATATGCCTCAATGAAAGAAGATTGAGACGAAGACCCTTACAAAGATAATTTTTTAAATAAAATAGATCTATTATGTGTATTCACTATAAGTACACATAAATAAAGTACAAATACAAGATATGACATAATAATATCATGACATAATTTGAAAGTAGGATATTAACCCAAAGAACGGAAATTGGGTTAAGAAGTTCAATTACCTCATGTCCGACTTGACTCGGTCGTTCTTTAACCTCCTGGATAATAAACTAGAGTTAATTTATACTTGCTTAAGAACCTTTTTCAAGTTCATTATTCCTATTATATCACATATAACCATGTTATGATCATTATGTAATTATTTAAGTTAATAACGGTCGTTTTGTCGATCTTTGGTACTTGAGTCAAAAATAAACTTATTATAATTACAAGTTGTTCATGTGGTAAAATATCCATTAAATACAGAATTATATTCTTGATTTAGATATCATATATATCATATATATCCAGTATATACTTGCCATTATAATATTACATAACATTTAGAGGTAACAAATGAAATGCACCGTTCATGGAGACGGTAAGCCGTACGTACGCATGAACACTACTTTCATTCCTATTTCATATTTTAATGGAATGAAACATAATGATATAAAGATATATTATAATTACAGTATAATATAATATATTATATCACTTAATCCATCCTTTATATGTCCCACATATGGCATTAACGATTCAAATCACTTTAAGGGGGCGGTAGTCCGCACTTCCTCAAATTAAATTATCACATTTTCGCAACATGCAAAGCATAAAGATATGTCTTAAATGTAAAATACATAAGAATAGAGAGGAAATAAATATAATATATATCATAAATAAATATAGTTCCATCATAATGGCCACCATGAGAGGTGGTAGATGAAGATAGAACAATCATCATTTCGTGAGGCAGTAATTCGCCATCCATGGAAACAGTATGTTCTTTAACCATTAGACGGAGGTGTGTGTAAGTGTATCTAGAATACATATCATAACAAAATCCTAGTATATTTGAGATACTATTGTTGTTACAAAATAAAGGAATAAGAAGATTTTAGGGGGATGGAGAACCGAAATAAAAAAATAGAACATAAAAGAAGACATTACCTTAAAATCGGGTAAATCTTTTTGATTTGAGACAAAGGATTCTTTGGGAAGACTTATTCCCAAAGTTAGGCTACTAGGAGTAAGAGAGGGAAGTTGGGAGAGTATTTTGGCAGAGTTTGGCCGAGCCAAATGGCTTGGAAGGTGTGAATAAGGTGGTAGTGGTGGGGCCTTTTATAAGAGGAGAGGAGGGGCACTCTTGGAAAGTCATGAAATGTTACTTTATTATATAATGAGTTTCGGATTTTAAAGGTCCCACACTTATATATTTAAATGATACGGTGATAATGGTTCTAAATATATGCATCCAATAGGTTTTTTACAAGTTCAGGTCTTATATTTTACATTATCTTTTCATTTTATTTAAATCGTTGATTAATGAGGTAATCGCTGCATCATCATGGTGTCATAAAAAATTTAATTTATTTAATGTATTGTCTTGGTCCGCCATGACTCGTCCAATAATGGTAGGAAAAGTGTCATGATATTTTCATATTTTTATAATATCAATTTTACCTTAAGTATCACTAATTACCTATAATCGCGATTAATAAAACTTAAAAGTTACTATTCACCAAAAAAATATTTTAATCCCATTGAACCAAATTTTTCTTCCTAATGACAACCATGTATGTTGGATTTTTGAAAATCAAATCACATAACTGGTAATGTTTCATTTAAATGAAAAATCTGCTTTTAAACTACCACTTAGTGGTTTCACTATTCATCAAAAATTGAAGTTTTTCAGAACAATGCCAAAAATTAATCCTAAGATATAATTGATATTCTGAATTAAAAAATGATGTATATTTTTAAAAATTCCAAACATATAATTTTCATTAATTAATTTTATAATTAATTCCCGCTGTCACAACAAATAGCGTGTTTTTAAGAAACAATATATATCAAAAGATTGACAATTGTTTATGTCCAATTTCAAACTGAAATTAATTTTTATGACCACCATTGGATAAAATGGTAAAAATAAATTCTAATTATACTTTAAAACCACTCAATAGTATAATTTATCATATAAATTATTTTCATTAAAAAATATGTTTTTATGTTTTTTTCACTATTCATAAAAAAATCGGAAGTTCTCAAAAAATACCAAATATTCAATATAGGATAATTTCAATATTCCGAATCCAAAAATGAAGTCCATTTTGAAAGGTAAAATTTATACAATTTCAAAAAGTAGGTATTACTATTCATAACGTCTTGTTTGATTGGTTGTGGTGTGTTAGAATCTCGAAGTTGCGTACAATGCAAGCTATTTCATTATTGAAAGATAAGTGTATCGTGGAAGATCGGGGAGTTAAATTCTCCCCTCCTTCAATAAATTGCATCCTCGCAGTTTGAAATTTTTCTTTAAAAATAAAAGGTTGAAAATAGAAAATACCTTTTTGGAAAACCCACATCGGAAATAAGGTTAATAAAATTTAGCCTTATAAAGGGGGAAAGGGAAATAAAAACGTCACCACCAAATTATGATCTCGATAAGGAGAACATTGGTAGAAATTAGAGACATATAATTGGAGGAAAAATGTAAATATTTGTACGGAGTGATTGAGGTCATCAATCACAAACAAGTGTAAAATTGAGGGCCTCAAATCCTTCAATCTATGTTGATTTAAAATATTATCAGTTCAACAAGAAATAAGGTATTAAGATAACACATTTCTTGTTTTAATATCCCTTTACTAAAGTTTAACAATTAATTTATTCATAGAATAAGATATAGGTATATATATTTATGCTTGACAAGTACAGTTTCAACCTTCAACTAATTTCTACCACAAACTCATCTTTCACTCAAAAATATAATAGAACTCAAAAATATTATATTTATCCTAATCGTAAAAGGTTAAAAATATTAACACAAACCATTTAGATTAGGAAAACTATTTTTTTATTAACCAGGGACTTCCTGTAGGCTAGTGGTAGGTAATAAAGGCATGTCACACTATGGTTGTGGGTTCGATTCCTATAGCTTTGTCTAACGCGATGGGTTATCCCTCGACATGCAGGTTGTCCTTATCTTAAAACTCTAGTATTATAACATTCCAAAAATAATCTTCATAAATGTTTTAACCTTAAACAATACTATCCAAAGTTCAACTTAATCTATTACAACCTTCATAGTTATCCAAAATACCTCTGTCCAGACATTCTCTAAAAGGTCTCTAAATTCCAAAATCAATTGTATCATCAGATTCCTCAAACAAAGTAAAGTTTCTCTTATTGTCACATAAGAAAATATGATTACCTTCATCATATTAAAACCATAATGAAAACAACAAGTACTAAATTACAATCCCTATATATATATCAGATTATTCTTATAACCAGAATATAATCCTTGAGTCCAAAATCACCAATACATTAATTATTCCTCTTCAACTGTAGTAACAGCCTAAGATTTTCCTTGATCCCTTGGCCTTTTCTGAGGTATGTTTCCCTGAATCTTAGGAAATTCATTTGAATAATGCCCCATTTCCCTACAACTGTAGCATTCAACATTGATAGCCTCTTTCATTCCCTTGCAATCATGAGCCTGGTGACCTTTTTCTCCACAATTATAACAAACTCTTGTTCCCTTCATGCAAGTTCCAAGGTGTTTCTTCCCACACTTATCTCATATTGGAAAATTCTTCTTTTCCCTCGTCCCTTTATCCATAATTCTCTCTTCCATGCTTTTCTTCTCATTCTTCCCTTCAAATCCATAAGACTTAGAGAATTACTTAACTATCTTATTAACACATGATACTATTTCTTCATATGTTGAGAACACATGGGAGACTATTTCCTTCTAAATGTTTGCTTAATACCGTGAGAGATATGATCTTTCTTACTCTTCGGATCATATGTATTGATGGAGTTCGCATTCCTTCTAATGGGCGCCATTTCTATACAATGGCATAAACTAGGTTATTTTATGAATTGCAATGAATAATTCCAAACTTGTAAAATAATTAATGTAAATTGAACGGTTTATAGATATAGTCTATATTTATAAAAAATGTTTTCTTTGAGGAAGTATATACTCATAAACCCTTCATAATGGTTTGTAAAAAAATGAGAATTTTCCTAAGCATATCCCCCAGGAGTGTCGTAACCAAGAGTGTAGCAAGGCCCGTTGTCGTGCACGATTTCCTCTTCGATTCTAGCTCAAAGCGGTGTTTTCGGGTATTACCCCTAGGTACATTTGTGCCAGAGCCACCTCTACCTGCTCGTATCCAGACAGGGATATATTGCTCGAAAAACTCATTAAATCCCTATAATACCAGAATTTAGGAAGTTCTTCTATATCAATCCTCAAAGTCTTTCTTTGGGCTATGTGCTCTAATCAGAGTTTATCTAAATCTAGCTTCCAAGGTTAGTACTAAACTACCACTGATACCAACTGTAATGCCCCGACCCCAGTTACCCAGAGTCGGTGCATTATTATGTAACATTGGCATGATCACAAAAGATCAATTCTTGAAAGACCGATTAGTTTAGTAGTCTTGGAAACACTAGATACATTCATAAGTCTTACATTACATCATAATTTAAATCAAAACTAAAAAAACATCTTGTCTTCAAATCCCCTCATACTATCCCTGCAGGTCATTCATAATATACTTCATCACATCCTGGCAAAAGTAAAACATTGAAAGGGGTGAGCTCAGATGCTCAGTAAGGATCACAATATAGGGGAAGCTTTCATAAATAAACAAAAACATTTAAGGAAATGTATAACAAAAAAAAATCCTTTTAAACATGAACTTATACATAATATGGAAAAATTAAAATAAAATAATTCCATTTACTTATTCACATGGATATTCTACTAGTCGAATAATCACATGCAATATCAATAACCACTTTCATAATGATGGAATGCATATTCCCATACTATCATAACCACCTAGCTAAGGCCTCGTGCCAAGACAACAAATAAGATTTTTTCAAGTCCTCGTGCCAAGACACTAATATGTCTCATGAGACTTACCGATGCATCGAGGAGCTATAGCGGGCTCCACCCATCACTTATTAAGTCCAATGAATTCCTCATATGAACAGGATTAAACATATCATAAACCATAACATAGTCATATCACATAAAACATGCATAAAGGAAACATAACATTTCCACATTTCAATCGCAAGATATCAATAAAACAAATTGATATAATAAAACATTATCAAAACCATTTTCAATACAAAAATAAATGAAAATTAAAACTTGTTTTTTATTTTTCATTTAAAATAAAGTTATGGCTTGTAGAGGAATCTGAAACTCAAATAATGGTCACGGAGGCGGAGAAGTCGCTGTCGCTACATACGTACGACAAAAAAATATTCCCTTTTGTCATTTAGTAAAACGTTTCGTATAAAAAAATTCCTTTTGAATAAAAGTAAACGTCAAAGGGGTTTATACACCGTATAAAAGATAGTCTTGTATTAAAAAAAATATGCCTCAATGAAAGAAGATTGAGACGAAGTCCCTTACAAAGACCATTTTTTAAATAAAACAGATATATTATGTTTATTCAATATAATTAAACATAAAGAAAGTACAAATAAAAGATATGATATAATAATATCATGACATAATTTGAAATTAGGAGATTAACCCAAAGAACGGAAAATTGGGTTAAGAAGTTCCCTTACCTCGTGTCTGACTTGACTCAATCGTTCTTTAAACTCCTTGATAATAAACTAGAGTTAATTTATACATTCGTAAGAACCTTTTTAAGTTAATTATTCCTATTATATCACTTATTACCATGTTATGAACATTATGTAATTATTTAAGTTAATAACGGTCGTTTTGTCGATCTTTGGTACTTGAGACAAAAATAAAATTCTTATAATTACAAGTTGTTCATGTGGAAAAATATCCCTTATACCCATAATTATATCAATTATTTAGATATCATATATATCATATATATCCAGTATATACTTGCCTTTATAATATTAAATAACATTTAGAGGTAGGAAATGAAATGCACCGTTCATGGAGACGGTAAGTCATACGTACGCATGAACGCTACTTTAATTTATATTTCATATTTTAATAGAATGAAACATAATGATATAAAGTTATATTATAATTCCAGTATAATATCATATATAATATCACTTACTCCATCCTTTATATGTCCCACATATGGCATTAAATATTCAAATCACTTTGAGGGGGCGGTAGTCCGCACTTCCTCAAATGAAATTATCGCATTTGTGCAACATGCAAAGCATAAAGATATGTTTTAAATGTGAAATACAGAAGAATATAGAGGAAATAAATATAATATATAGCATAAATAAATATAGTTCCATCATAATGGCCACTATGAGAGGTGGTAGGAGAAGATAGAACAATCATAGTTTCGTGAGGCACTAATTCGACATCCACGGAAACAGTATATTCTTTAACCATTAGATGGAGGTGTGTGTAATTGTAGCTAGAATAATTATCATAAAAACATCCTATTATATTTAATATACTGGTTTTTTTACAAAATAAATCAATAAATAGAGTTTAAGGGGTTGGAGAAGGAAAATAAAACAAAAGAACATAAAGGAAGACATTACCTTAAAATCGGGTAAATCGTTTTGATTTCAGCCAAAGGCTTCCTTGGGAAGACTTCTGCCCAAAGTGAGGCTTATAGGACTAATATAGGGAATTTTTTAGAGTATTTTAGTAGAGTTTGGATGAGCCAAATGGCTTTGATGGTGTGAATAAAGTGGTAGTGGTGGGGGCCTTTTTATAAGAGGAGGGGAGGGGCACTCTTGGAAAGTCATGAAATGTTACTTTATTATATAATGCGTTTTGGTTTTAAAGGTCCCAAACATATATATTTAGATGATAAGGTGATAATGGTTCTAAATATACTCATCCAATAGTTTTTTACAGGTTTATGTCTTAGATTTTAAATTATCTTTTCATTTTATTTAAATCGTTAATTAATGAGGTAATCGATGCATCATCATGGTGTCATAAAAAATTTAATTTATTTAATGTCTAAAAATTATAAAAAAATATCATGATTTAGGAAATATTTTTATCTTTCCAATTAATATTTATAGTCGAAAATTTAACTTCTATAACCCCATGTAATAATTGTTTTATTAAAACAACACATGTTTGTGACAATTTTATTTTTACTTTAAATACAAAGTTATAAATGTCATTTTCATACCCAAGTGGCACCATGGGGTCCCCAAGTTGACCCATTGAATGTCTTGGTCGGACATGACTCTTCCAATAAGTTTAGGACAAGTTTCAAGATATTTTCATATTTTTATAATATCATTTTTACCTTAAATTTCACTGATTACCTATAATCGCAATTAATAAAACATAAAAGTTACTATTCACCAAAAAATTATTTTAATCCCATTGAACCACATTTTTATTCCTAATGACAACCATATATTTTGGATTTTTGAAAATCAAATAACAAAACTGGTAATGTTTCATTTAAACAAAAAATCAGTTTTTTAACTACCACTTAGTGGTTTCACTATTCATCAAAAATTGATGTTTTTCAGAACAATGCCAAAAAATCACCCTAAGCTATAATTGATATTCCGAATTCAAAAATTATGTCTATTTTTAAAAATTTAAAACATATGAGTTTCATTAATTAATTTTGTAATTAATTCTCATTGTCACAACAAATAGCGTGTTTTTAAGAAACAATATATATCAAAAGATTGACAATTGTTTATGTCCAATTTCAAACTGAAATTAATTATAATGACCACCATTGGATAAAATGGTAAAAATAAATTATAATTATACTTTAAAACCACTCAATAGTATAATTTATCATATAAATTATTTTGATTAAAAAATTTGTTTTTAAGTATTTTTCACTATTCATAAAAAAAATCAGAAGTTCTCAGAAAAATACCAAAAATTAATCATAGGCTCATTTCAATATTCCAAATCCAAAAATGAATTCCATTTTAAAGTTAAAATTTATAAAATTTTTAAAAGTAGGTATTACTATTCATAACGGCTTGTTTGATTGGTTGTGGTGTGTTAGAATCTCTAAGTTGCGTACAATGCAAGCTATTTCATTATTGAAAGAGAAACATATCGTGAAAGCTCAGAGTGTTACATTTACCCAAACATTTGATTGTCTCAGAAAATTGGGAAAATTTCACCATTAGATAATTCCAACATCCTAAAACAAAAAATGATATTCATTTTATCTAAATAATTTTTTAAATATGTGACTTTTTTATTTTAAAAAAACTACATTTGTTGAAAATTTGTTGGTTTTGACTAAAACATCTTTCAAACATCAATAAAAATTATAATTGAATTCATTAAAAAAATATGATCATTTTTATTTAATAAAAATTAATTTACTAGTAATATTTTGTTGAAATATTATTTAATTAAAAATCCATTAAGTCATTAAAATAGATTTCTTAATTGAATGTTAACTAAAATACTATTTGTGCATTAAAATCCATTTATAATGTAACAATAATGAAATGAATGTATATTATTTATAAAAAATATTAAATCACCTAATCATAGTTCTAGGGTATTGTTAGATAACTCCTTATAACACCCGCATAATAGATAAAGGTTAGGTGTGTAATGGTGATAGACTCTAGAGGTGGCTCAGATAACATTGCTCAGGTGGTAATCTCTATTAACTTCCACTTTTAAAATAGGTGATTTCATTCAAGCATAATGTGTTGAAGCTCAAAATGGGATTGGTCAATAGCAAAGCCCAGTGACATTATGTCCTTTTCTGATATCTAAAAAATGGGCTTCATATGGAGAAATTCTATTGGATGAGGCCATCGCATCCTTTGTCTCAATATATTGGGTTTTTAATGCCTTATATTTATACTAATCATGTTATCATTGTTCAGCGGCTATATTTGGAATGGTAATAATTTATAACAGTATTATAAAATAAAAAACATAAAACCATGGAAGTTCAAATGTTTTATATAACCATTTTATATAATAAGACATTTAATTAGATCAAGAGAAATTTTCATTAATAATATTTTGGGTCATTACACACATTCCTATGGTGTACACCCTTGGTAATATCCAGTGTAGGATATCATGAGAATGAGACCTCATAGTTGTAAATCCTTATTCATATTTATCATTGGATGTTCCTATCTACAGATCTGTTTTTTGACCGTTCGAACTTAATATAATTATTAATGAATAGTATAATTCATGTACGTTAATGTATTGATGAAAACCATGATGTCATATGTTCAGGGAAAGGTAGGATATGTTGGGTGTTTCTTGAGTAATATGACATTAATGAATGATTTTAGAAAGGATTTTTCCCTTATATTCTTTATCATAAGTTGGTATCTCATTCCATGTGATGGAAATGATAGAGCCTAAATAAATCCATGGCCATGGTGTCCTATATGCATGTTAGATTTCCATAAAGACAAAGTAAGAGACATTGAGCACAAAGGTTGATAGAACCACTGTGTAACCTACTTGATTATATATATCATGATATTGGGATTATATCATATTGTAAATGTCTGTATGAATTATTATGTCAATGAGTAATTATCATATTTATCTATGGGTTCCTTAATGTGTTGTTAGATGCAAACCTCGGACTTTAGGATACTTTACCAAATTCAACTGAGAAAAAGTTCTAGATAGTCACACACTATGTGTATCAAGAATCTCAATTAAATAAAATATAATTATTTATTATTTACCAATCTGAATAAACATTATTCTCACATATGGTTTAATAATTATTCATAATTTCTTGCTAAAAAATATTATTTCACTACATATTCGAGATAATATAATTTGAGTGGAATATGTAATAAATATTTATTTTCTATTTAGATAATATAATATTTATTTATTTATTGAATAATAATAAAGTGATATTTATTTATTAAATAAATAGTCATTATCAAGGCCTGATAAATATTGTGGAAGAATAGTGACCGATTTTTTTAGGTCTGGTGAGAAATAATATATATTAAATAATATTCGATTAAATAATTATTAATTTAGTACACAATTTAATTGCATGTAGAGGAGGTAATAATATTACTATTCTAGAAATTGGGTTTCACATGGTATTAAGTCAATACTAAAGGGCTCTTGTGGAAATATTTATTTTTAAATCCTAGAAATATTTAAATCCAATTTTATTATTTTCTATTGAACCAAATTCATTAGTGTTGTGCACAATGACAACTAGAGAGAATCCTATAAAGCCCTAGGGAGTTCCCTCTCTATGAATGATCCCTAGAATAAAGAGTGGTATTCCTCAACCTCACACACTAGAGTCTAGAGAGACCAAATAGATTGCATTGGAATAAATTCTAGAGGAGATCATTGGAGAATTATGCGAGTGATAGGATCAGTTGTTCTAGCTTCTGAATATTCCTATGGTGCCATTTAGAAGTTTGTGGATCTCATGTGGATCACTGATAGAGTAAATCTTCACTTGATTCCAACAATTAAATGATTGTAAAATGTAGATCAATTATTAGATCCATCAAGGAAGATAGAATTCACACAAGGTAACTCTTTAATTTATTAAATTAATTATAAATAATATGAAATGATCATGTTCCTGGTTATTAAAATCAATCCCTTCTCTATTTTCATTGATTCAATTATCTTCGTTATGGAATTCATCATCAGGTAAATATTTTATTAACCATTGATTAGGATAAAAATTAAATTTGGGCATGACCCATCACAATCTTCCACTACCCCTAGAACATACCAGTGGTATCAAAGTGGTCACATAATTATTTATAATTATCTAATGGATGTTGATTGACTTAAAAATTTGTGATTTAGTTTTCAATTCAATTTTAATCATTCCTTAAAATGAATTTAGATATATTCTTCTTCCTCCTTAATTTCACAATGATCTAATCGATTTGAATAATTATTTAAATGAAATAAAAGAGAAGAACTCATCCAAAGTTACTGTGTATTCTAAATGGATAACTTAAGAGTACACATCGAGTAACAAGAGTTACACATAGTTTACTTGTATTCAATGCACTGGGAATTAATTTAGAATTAATTAAATCCATTTTCATTGAATACATGTGATACCCTGCAAACATACCAGGCCAGCCTGGTGAATGGTCATCCAGATAACATTCTTTGTATCCCACATACACGGTGTGTGGTTATTTAAGTCATAGATGGTCATTGTATTTTCATACATGGCCTACCTGACTGGGGAATGATAACTGAGAGATCACACGTCTTGTATCCCTTTGTATATTCTATGTACTGTAATTATTCTGAGGCATTATTTGCAACCTGAACCCCTAGGAACGTGCCACAGATAGACGGTGAGAGACATAAATGAGATTTATATCACTTTTACATGTTGTGTACTTATACCAAATTATCAAAAATTAAAATTAACTTATTATATAGTATAAACCTTATCAATATGTGATATTGTGTGTTTGTGAAGACTATAGGACAAAACATGTGATGGTTTTTAATATATATATGTTTGTGCGTGTGTGTGTTTAATTCATTTTTCCATTATGTTCGGATATTTATATCATGTACGAGTTGTATTATAGTTATTACTCTATTTTCATTGATGAATAACACATGATAGAAGAATTATGTAATTCATTAAATCATTATGTAGATAGTTCACATCATGAATGTATGTGATAAGCCATGTATTCCATATGTCACAAGATTAAATAGTGTATGAGTATATAAATGTTAGGAATATTTGGATGGGTAATCACCATGTTGCCTCCAAGGTACATTTATGTAAAAGATTAATATTAAATAAATTTATTTAATTGGTTTAAAATTATGATGGATGAGAATCTGAAGGAAATTCATTTGATAATTTCGATAAAATAATTGTTTAATTAAAGAATATATGTAATTCTTTCGAGAAAATTTTATCTTAAATTATAATGATTAAGAATAGAATGTAGGATTTACTAAATGTTTAATTCATTCCATGCATGTCGATGATGCTGAACATAGACCTGACCTTTACATGCGATTAATTTCAATTAATTTATTATTAGATTAAATGTTTGGCCTTTGTTTCACCTCTAATATCCTTATGTTCTAGGTTACATGCCTATGGTTTCTTTATGTAAAATTTTTTCCCTCACTTGCAAGTGATTAAAATCATATGTAATGGATGGTTTCATGACCCAACCTAATAGAGCCCATCCTGAAACTCCCCAAGCCCACCTCAAATATTCTAGAAGCTAGTGAGTATCGTTAGGTAGACATATCACAAAGATGGGAGGCATTTGTTTAATGTACCTATTCACATGGACACAAAAACACCTCAATGCAATAGTTAAAATATATAAAAATAGGAAACTAAAATGCATGCACACATCTGTCCCCAACTGGAGTATAATAGATGTACTGAAATAAAAAAAAGGTAAAACAATGCCAACCTAATAATACAATGAATGAATCTAACCTTCTTAGAATGAGGGGATTGTTTTCAACTACAACTGTTGGAGCGTTCCTCATCCCAACTCTAGTAAACTCCTCAGTCAGTCAATCTCACTAATCTCCACCTACCTCAGGTCCTCCATGGAATCCATCAAAAGGCATGTGGTATTCACAAGACACAAATAGTGTGTGGGAATGGCCCATGCATTTGTGAGTATAAAAATACTTAATAGGAACCCCCAAAACACAAAAATAAAAAGAAAGAAACTAAAAGGAAATAGTCTGCTCATCCTAGCCTGAGGTAACCCCAATCGAGAGAGAAATTCCATCTCTAACTATCCTTCGTTGTATATGAAAAGTCAGCTCAGTCTATAAGGGGTGCCATCCCTAACATGTGACAACACTACAATGAATCCAAAAAATAATCAAGATAGACTCATCTTAGACTCCAAGTCTCATGAGGTTCCAACCTCATAGCCAACAGTATTATTTCTACTCAAGGCTCTAAAGGTGACACATTAAACTAGGAGGACACACTCCCTAGGCTCATTCATTGTAGATTGAACTCATCTGAGCCATTCACTCTATCATGAACAACCCTAACATTGCTAATGGAATGTTTGAGAGAATGTGTTCCATTTTGAACATATTACTAGATCCTACACTATTCCCCAACACTAGAATTCATGTCATCATTACATAGTTCCCATTGTAAGATAAAGAAACTCAAGTGAAGAGGCCTACCCCTCACCCCTTTACATAGTTGAGGGAGCACAGCTCAAGACTATGCACTGCATGAATCCTCTCTAATGAGAGTGAACGGAGGGACTCTCACATCTCTAATAACCAATTGTCGATGGTGTACTGCTCTTAACTAACCAGAAAAACACGTGTCACTCTTATATGATGTTCCCAACACCTGAATTCATTGTGGCAGAACCAAATTTCTACTAGGTATTGTTCATATCAAGTGGAGGGTAAATTCTTCGTAACTATATCCAACACTTGAGGGAGAGACAACTCCAATGGAGGACCCACTCCCCATTGCTACTTGGTGAGAGGAGAGTACAACCTTGTAAGTGATGAAATTCACCTAGAAATGATAGGAAAGTTCCACTCATAGAATAGAGGACCCGCATCATTATAAGATAGGAAATTACTACTCTACAAATCGAGGAACCATACCCTAACCTGGTAGGGGAGTACCAATTATTATCCATAGACCTTGCACCCTAGTATGATAGGGGACTACCAAATCATCTAGATCATTCACTAAGGGGAACCCACACCCTAATATGATAGTGGAGTACCAACCCCAGACAAGAGGATCTACTCCCTGTAATGAAAAGGGAGTACCAAATCTGTTAGGAAAACCCATATGGAGGACCCTCACCATAGAATGATAGGAAATTACTAAATCAAGTGATAGTGGACCTGCACCATAACACAGTAGGGGAGTACCCACTCTATATATAAGGCATATATGGGGGAAATACACCTGGTATAATATGAGAGTACTAACACCATAGATAAAGGACTCACACCCTACTCTGGTAGGGGAGTAACTACTCTACCTTCCAATAAGTATGGATGTCACACACACTAACATGATAAGGTAGATCCTTCCAACTTTACAAACATATTAGGTAACCCTCACCCTAATCAATTAAGGGAGTAAAAATACCAAAGGAAACTACCTAAAGGTTCTGAAAGAGAACTCATGACATGGGGAGTCCCATATCTACCTAAGCAGAGAGGTAAGGGAAACTCACACACCAATGATACAGGGGATTACCAATCCCAGCACCTCTCTTCGTGAACCACCGTAATCTTCAACATCGGCTCAACACATCTTCACAATCATATTTCTAAATTTATTCCACCTTAAACATAATAACCCATAAATGAGGAAACCATCACATTCTATGTAGAAAAAAATAGGATGGGCTATTTACCAGCCTAAATCCGAGTCCCATAGAATGAGATACGGAAGGAAAAAGATTTCAGGAGGATATTCTAGGAGTAAATGGTATTCAATGGAGAACACACGACATGTGACCCTACTCCGGAACCTAGTAGTGAATCCTGTATATATAGTTTACCAACCCATGTAGGGGTACACACCATTTTACACTTCACTCAGCCACTAACAGTGTTTCTTTTCAAGATGGACTGGCCAACCATGTCCCTTACACATTGTGTATCTCATAATATACGATATGTTTAGGCTTACTGGTCACCTACCAGTGTAGTTTTCCATGTCCACATATAGGACCTCATGTCTATGTACATTTTCGGTGTCAAAGTACATATCCATAATGTTTCACACTGCTAACCCAAGTCATGTCCCATGGTCAGATGTTTTGGTGAATTACATGGCATGTAACCCCAGTACATGGAAGGTAGTCAGAAAATTTAATCTTCCCTAAATAAGAAGGTCTAGACAGCATGTTTCACTGAACAACATGCCATATAGATGGTATTTAAAGTCAATAATTACCTATAAAACACCCTGATTCATCCTGTTCTTCCCCCAAAACCCAATGATCTACCTAGCAGGGATTAATAATTATTATATTTGGGTTATATAACCTTAGAGAAATGAATAATGAAAGGTATCGAGGCCAAACCACAAATATTCCGACCATGATTGTGAAATTCTGAAGCTTTGGAAGTAGAAAGATGCTCAGATCATAATGAACCTCGATCTGATGATAATCTGAGTCAAAACCAAAGATTTGTATCACATTTCTTCATTGATTTGGACCATTTCCATCCATCGTCAAAATAGATTAGGATAGGGGACAAGAGGATACGTGCTCCTCATTTTGTGTTTCATGAACCTTATGGTTGGGGTGAATTGGTTTTAATTAACTAAAACCAATTAATTCCCCTTTAAATGTCAGGTCAAAAAAATATCCCTAATCAAAACTCTCTATTTGGATAAACATAGGTCATACTTAGGGTTAACAAAACATTTTTAAATCAAATGTGGCCTCAAAAATCCATTCAAAATACCATATGAGAGTTAGATACATTTCAATCGAAACATAAAAGTATGTGGAAAAAATATTTTTAATACTTTTAATATCATCGCACTGAGAGTCCTCAGACCATGGCTTCCCATGTTGACTTAGTGTGTGACATCGAAAATATTTTCTAGAGTATTTCAAAGGATTTTGGGTAAAAAGATGAGTAATTAAATTCGCGACACCTTAGTGATTTTCAACCTAGAAAAGTGAAATCATAGGCACAAGGGAAGAAACTGAGCTCCCAATTGGACTCCCTTGCTAGTGAGATCACCAAGGGTTCTTGTACTACATAGAAGCACACACAAAGAGTAACCACCATGGTCAAACCACTATCATTTTCATGTTATTCTAGTCCAAAATCATACAACAAATGTGTACATTCCTTCTTTGTTGTGATAGGGAATAAGGCACCAAGAAAAACAGTCCTTCTATATTCATGAGATCAAGTGCTACACCACCTCACTAACCTAACACAGATACTAACGGAACCCCACAGTTCACATCCACCCATGGATGGACTATACAATAGCCTCCTCAATAATTTTTTGTTCAATGTTTATGTTCATCATGCAATGGAATTCACAAATGATACAAGGATTCCCAAGAGGAAACACAGGGTCTTACCAAGCCCTTCATCTTCAATCCTATGGTTGTAGCACAACTCGTCCAAATAGAAACGTTGTCACACCCACTAGTGGCATCAACGATGAGTATGGATGGAAGGTGACCATTATATTATGTGGAAACATAGTAGGTACAAACTCTTCCACTAGTGAATGATTATAAGAAATGATATCCCACACCTAGGGCCGCCATCATAATGGGGGTCAAGTAGAGAAACTCCATGACATTCCTTAACACTTTGTCTCATAACCTCACCCTAACCACACAAGTCTAAGGAACTTGTCCACCACACCTTGAAACTATCCTCTTTGGGGGTAACTAACTCGCCCAAATGATTTTGGTCACATCACCAAAAATAATCTCGGGGGGGAAAGAGTCCCCCTTTATCAGGAGTTCAAAGATACGTTAAACTTCACCACATCCTCCTGGAGAATGTCACATAAAAAGTTGATTCCAAACACATGAGGGTACTAATGAGAAACAAGGGGTATCCAAACACAAACTAGGTCTTACTAGGACCTCTGTCGTAACTACCAACATAGGGTTCTATCGACGCCCCATGTCTTCCTGGTTAAACCTCAAGAAAAAAGTTGAATGAAATGAGTACCCACAATAGTGTCTGAAAATTACTACTATAAAAAGTAGAAAAAAAATAGAATACCTCTATTTGTCCTCAAGGAATATGGGTTAAAGGTCATTATGGCCTATAGTTATACTTGCCTATAGTTATCTTGGCACGGACCACGAGGGGGTGGTGGTGGAAACACCTTGAACTATCAGCCACCTCCTGCCACTCTACCACCTCTTCTGCCACATTTTCCACTTTGTGTAACTCCTTTCTCAAACACTACCTCTTCCAAGGCTTCTCATCAGTTGGATCCATCTCAATATCATAGGGATGTAGAAAATATCTTGTGAGATCTCCACAACCATCACAAGTGTAACACCACCTCTCATATGGTTGACCTGATCCTTGGATTTTCCAAAGTGCTACATGCCCCTGTGCCTGGGTATGGTCACTGGTATGCCTCCTACTCCATGATCCAATAATCTTTCGTACACTAGCTTCTACAGATGCATCAGCCTCATGACTTCCATTGTGGTTCACATCTACCTATCCCTCAACCAAGAATAATTCAACCAATAGAGCTTGCTCCAACACTCGTGCATAGGTGGGAATTCATAATGGAATCAAAGAAACCCTAATCTCACAGCCCAATCCCTCCCCAAAGTTGTATGCTCAAAAAAATGGATCCAAAACCATATCTATGGAGTATCATGACAGGTCTATGAACCTCACTGAAAACTCTTCCACTATCATGGTACCATGCCAATGCTGTAGAAGCTCCTGGATATGCACTGATCTCAACCTAGATAGGTAAAACTTTTCCTTGATGAGTTTCTCAAACTCCACTTAAGTGAGAATCATCTCCTCATGAGACTGTGTCACCAAACTCCACCATATCTGGGATAAACCCTGTAGAATACTCTCTACTAGGACCACCATCTGATCAAGAGGTGTCCTCACTAAGAAAAATAATCATGTGACTACCTCGAGCCAGGAATCTGCTACTTGGGGGGTCGGGATCACCACTATACCTCAGAGGTCTTTGCTTCTAAACACATGTAGTGAACTCAACCTATGCACATCCCCGGCTTGAACTTCTGGTAAAACCTACTGCACAATATGTGGTGGCACAACAAGTGGACCACCTAGAAGTAAAGCCTTAGAATCAGTGCCCTACAATGAAGCCTCATCAGGGGGTGGATTTTCATCATAATCACTATGTAGAATCATGTCTTGCTATCATTGTGGAGGAATCCTGAAATAGAATCAAGACACACCACGGTCAAAGATTTTATCTAGTGAGCTAACATAGAAGGATAGGAAAAACGAAAACCAAATATTATATGATTCATATACCATATATTTCCCTATGAATATTGTCTTATTATACCGAGTCGAAAAGAATGTTATTAGATTCCTAGTGGATAGATATGTCTACCACCACACCAACACTAGAACCTCTTGCCTGAGAGACAATCTCAAAACATCATAAAACTATCACAATAAAACCCAAACTAAGATCACTACATTATGGTCCCAAAGTGTAACTGGCTCAGGTTCCGCCCTTTTAGGACCCGATTCGATGGTACCCAAGCCGCAACTCCTCAATCCCACCTTCAACAGGCTAGGGTAAAGAGACTAGAATCGAGTAGGAATATCACAAAACGGGATACATTTACCTAATGTACCGGTATGAACGCACACACAATCACTTAATTCAATAATCGAGATATAAAAAAACATGAAACTAAAATGAAGTAATACATCTATCCCAAGCCAGAGTACAATAGAAGTAAAAAAAGGGAAGGAAGGTAAAAACAATTCCTACTAAACAAAAATGTAAAATCGTCCAAACTTATCAAATGGAGGGGATCATTGTCAACTGGAACTACTAGAATGATCCTCATCCTAGCTATAGTAAACAGTTCAATCAATCTATCTCACCAAGATTTTCTACCTCAAGTTCTACTTGGACTCCATCAAAAGGCCTATGGTCTACACAATACACAATACACAATTGTGCGAGACCTGTTTGGTGGTGAGTATAAAAATACTCAGTAGGTGCCCCAAAACCCCAAAAAAGAAATGGTGAGAAATTGAAAGGAAATAGTCTTCTTGACATGGCTAGTGGGAACCCCAATTTAGAGAAAAACTCCATATTGAACCATATTCAATTGTACATGACAAGTAAGCTCGGTCTACAAGGGGTATCAACCCCAACTTGTGACAAAACTACAAGGAAACTCAATAATCAACCAAATACACTAATCTCAGACTCCAAGTCTCATGAGGTTCCAACAACATATCTAGTAATAGGATTTCCGCTCAAGGATCTAAAGGTTACCCATAAAACTATAAGGACACACTCCGTGATCCCATCCATCCCAGATGGAACACTTATAAAACATTCTCTCTATTGAGAACAACCCTACCATTCCTAATGGTAAATTCTAGATAACATTCCCTATCAAGAACATCTTACTATGTCCAGTACTAGTCCCCAGTACCAGAGGTCTTCTCACCATTACCATTGACCTAGTGAAATACAATGAAACCGAAGTGAAGAGGCCCACCCAAAATCACTGCACATAATTCTGCGAGCACTGATATAGACTATACACCATGTACATCCTCACAAATGATAGAGAACAGAAGGACCCACACCATTACACTGCCCAACAGCCGAGGGAGTACTCCTCCTAACCAACTATAAAAACATGTGTCACTCCTGTAATAAGTTTCCCACACCTTGGTATGTCAGGTGATCACGAAATCCTAACAAGGTATTGTTTATATCATGTGGAGGAGCATTCTCCTCATAACCTAATACAATACATGAGTGAGAGATAACCCCAATATAGGACCTTCTCTCTGTTGCTACTCAAAAATTGGGGAGTACTACTCAGTATGTGAGGACCCATGCCCTGAACGATTGGGGAGTACCACTCAGAGAATGGATTACTTGTACCCTGATACAATAGGGGAGTACTACACTATAGATCAAGGATATTCAACCTAACCTAGTAAGGGAGTTCCACACTATATCTAGAGGACCTTCACCCTAGTTTGATAGGGGAGTACCGACTCTCCTTGATCATTCACTCTGGGGGACCCACACCCTAATACAACAAGGGTGTACTGACTTTAGGATAGAGGAGTCACTCCCTATAATGACAGGGGAGTACTGACTCTATCTAGAAAACATGTGTGGAGGACCCACACCCTAGAATGATACGTGAGTACCGACTCCTAGGATAGAGGACCAGTGCCAAAAATGATATGGGAATATCCACTCTATTTATATGTCATATACAGGGGACTTTCATCCTAGTCTAATATGGGAGTACCGAATCCACATATAGAGGAAACATACTCTGGTATGACATAAGAGTACCCACTCTACCATCAAATATGTATGGAGGCAATGTGTCCTATCACAGTAGGGGAGCACTATCCAACATTACAAATATCACGGGGAACCCGCACCCTATTCCATCTAGGGAGAAACAACCTCGAAGGAAACTAACCGAGAGTAAAGAACCCAAGTCCATGACAAGGGGAGTCCCTTCTCTACCTAATAAGAGAATTAAGGGAAATAATAGTCTCAAAGATACAAGGGAGTACCAGTCCCAGTGTCTCTCTTCCCAAACAACAATGATCTCTACCATCAACTCATCACAGCTTCACAAGTGTCTTTCTCAATTTTCACAACCTCATATCTCATAATCCATAATGGAGGCCACCATCACGTTCTACATAGAACACCACTTATGATATTCTATTCAAAATCATGTGTCTAAGTCCTCGAGAATGTGATATAGAAGGCAGAAGATATCAGGAGGATCTCCCAGGAGTACCCAATGTGCACTGGGGCACACATGGCATATGACCTCGATCGAGCACCTGGTCGTGTTTCTTATCTCCACAGTTCACCAACCAATTTAAAGGTACACGGTGTGTAAATGTGGTGCATGTCATGTCCCAATTCACCTAGCATCTTTCCATGTTCTTCTTCTACAAGGACAAGCCAACTATGTCCCATACACACTGTGTATCTAATACTGTACGACATGTTTGGGATAAACAGTCGCATGCCATTGTAGTTTTCCAATGTCCATGTATGGGACCCCATGTATGTGTACCTTGGTCATGTTTTAGTACATAGACATGTAGTTTTACACAGCTAACCCAAACCATGTCCCACGGTTATACAGCTTTGGGCACTACATAGAGTGTAACCCCTATACATGTCATGCAGTCCCCAATGATCTTCTCCAAATTTGAAGGGATACACGACATGTGTCTCTAAACTTAATGCCATGTATACAGTAATTCCAATTATTAATTACCTGCAAAACACACTAATTCATCCTATTCTTCCCTAAAGCCCACATGTCTACCTTGTAGGGATCAATAAAAATTGTATTTGGGAACTAGAACCTTAAAATGGCACATAAAAAAAGGGATTAGGATCAAAAATAAAATCCTCCTATCTTGATGGTGAAATTTCAATGCTTTATTTGTAAAATGATGTTTGAATTACACATCTCCTTGATATGATGATGAAATGCCTCATAAATGGAGATCTACAGCCCCTTGCTTCACCAATTTGGTTCGTTGACCAAAGAGAGGAGGATAGGGGAGGGGAGGAGATGTTATCCTCCTATGGTGATTTGTTCCCCTTTATGAGAGAGTGGAATTGGTTTTTATTAATTAAAACTCATTAATTTTCCTTTCATGGCCACCTCACCAAATCACCCATGGTCAAAACTTTTGTTGTGGATGGTCGTAGGTTATTCCTAGAGTAAACCTAACATTCTAAACTCAACCACGCCCTCAAAAATCAGATATGAGACACTGTATGCGAGTTAGTTACATTTCAATAAGAAATGAATGTGCTTGAAAAAAAAAATTAATATTTTAAATATCACTTCACCAAATCTCCCTAGGACATGGATTCCCACACCGACTCAGCACTCGGATCTAGAAACATTTTTCAAATAATTCCAATTTTTTATTGGAAAAAACTCCAATCATTATAGATAGAGCTCCCAATCAAGTTAACGTAGTTCTTGTTTTAAGCTTATGTGAAACCTATCCAATATATATACATTAATGGAAAGGTGTAAAGTAGTAACATGATCCTTAATTGGTTCAAGGTGTTTTCCCCCGTGGTCAATGGTCAGATTATCAAATGTTACATAAACTAACTATTAGTAAAATACCAGGATGATACCGCTTTATTATTGTGTTTTGTTTATTTTTCAAGTTTCATGATTATTTCAATATGGATGTTTTTTCATCATAACATGAATTAATTAAATTACAAGCATGAAAGATAAAACATAAATAAATACTCTTAAGTTTAAATATTATCTAATACATGTTTAACAACTTAAGAAAATACACATAATATTAACAAGCAATTAGTAAAGATAATAATAAGTATTTTATGCGTAAAAGATGAAATCCTTCAATTATATATATTAAATTGGTATATCCTTCCACTACTTCAGTTAAAATCAAAACATAGTCCAATGTTCTTGGCTAGAAACTGTTGGGGTGCTCGCCTTTTTTAGGGGATTCTAATATGACTTTTTTTATTGATTATCATAGATTACATCAAGGGTTGACTTCCAAATTTGGACGTAGTGTAACTTGGAGGTAAGGTCTAAGGAAATCCAGTTTAAGGATATAATGATTGGGGATTCCACTCAACGGATCAATGAACTGTGAGTTAATGGAGTATGAATTTGGAATTCTTAGCTAAAACCACTCAATTTTACTAACCAACTAACATGTGTGTAACAAGAAGGGTAATATAGATCATCTTAACTAGAATTTACAAAAAATGAGATATTCAGAATTCAATGGTCTGGGATATTGGTTTTCCATAAAATAGTGGGATATTAAATAATATAATATTTATTTATTTGTCAAAATTTTATCATATAATGTAATAAAGTTCTTATCATCATATTTTTATAAGTACTAATAAAATAACTTCAATTATATCACTGTGATCCATACTTGAGAAAGGAAACCTTCTCACCTTAACAAATTTAAATGCGTTTCAAAGGTTTATACACATTATCCTTTATGATGAAATAAAATTGTACGTACTAGAAGAACATTTTCATGATATTCCTAGTAATAAGGCCATTGATGAAGAGTTAAAACTCTATGAGAAACATTTGAATGATTTCATAGATATTAAATGTTTCATTCTATCATATGTGACCAATGATATTTTGAAACAATTTGAGGACCATGATTCATATAGCCCAATGTATCACAAGTGGGATCTCATTAAAGAGAAGGCAAAACAAGAGATATATCATGTCTCCAATTATTTTTTACAACTATTCTTCTTTAGTCTACACTATCTATGCCTCATGTAGTCAATATTATTTTCTAAAATGAATTCTTTCACATTTTAGGGATTAAATTATAATATGATTTGTTCGTAGACCTCATACTTTCATCATTGAAATAAACCTTATATACTTTTATTATTTATTAAAATATTTGAAACAATGATTGGAGCCTTTCAAAACTTCTTAATACGATTCCGAAAGAGGATAAGGGCATGGGGCATGAAACAACAGTGGCCCTTCTGGTGAATAAAGAATGGAAGAACAAGGTGAAGGGCCTCAATACTCATAAAAATTCTAAATCTCCCAAATAGATTAAATAAAATAAGGAGAAGATCTATAGGCAAGAAAAGGAATAGGAAGTAGTATGTTTTTCATGTGGAATGAAAATCCATTAAAGAAGAAACACACACAAAGTCAAGGAGAAGATGCAGGTATATTTTTTATCAAGTGAAATATTTCAATATCTACCAATTGGGTATTCTATAAAGCTTGTAGTGCTCACATCTCTTCCTAAATGCATGAACCAAGTAGATTCTGAATGATTCCCAGAGGAGAGGTGGATTTGAGAGCTACTAATGGTTTTGAGTCTTGGTACTCTAGCTGTTGATGACTAACCCAGTTCATTTCCAATGGGAATGGTTTTGGTTTTAAAATATTTTTATTATGTGCCAAATATTACCAAGAAAAAATTGTTTGTATCATCCCTAGATACAAATTGGTTTATTTTCATGTTTGGAAGTAAAATTTTTTTCCCATATAAAGAAATCATTTGTTATAGTATGGATCATTTAAATAATTGTCTTTTCATATTAAATTATGAAAACCAAACATTGGAAATTGATAAATAATAATGTTCATATGACACATATAACACCCTGTTATGGCATCACCATCTTGATCATGTAAACAAGAAGTGTTTAACAATGTTCTGTTAAGATGGTTATATAAACTCAACTAACATAAAACCACTTCAAAAATTTCATGATTTCTTACAAGGAAAAATGACCAAACCACCATTAAATGGATATTTTTAATGGGTTATAGAGATTCTAGGACTGTTAAACACTAATGTGTGTGCACAATTTATAGTAAATGCTAGAGGTATGTATTCTTAATTCATAACTTTTACTTATGAATTGAGTATATTTGGTTTTGTCTACTTGATGAGGTATACGTTTGAGTCTATTGTGAAATTCATGATATCCCAGAATGAAGTATAGAATCAACATGGAAATAAATAATTAAGATTTTATCAGCTCTGCATGGTGAATATCTTAACCAAGAGTTTATCAATATTCATTGGGAGTTTGAGAATCTATGTCAACACATTCTACCTTACACACCAGAGTGTAATGGTGTTAATGAAACGAGGAAATGTAGTTTTTTAGAAATGGTATGGTTGATGATTAGTCATGTAGATCACCCATTATCCTTTTGCGAATATGCATTATAAATTGTGGAATATACATTAAACTAAGTAACAACTAAAATGAAAAATAGAATTCCCTTCGAGTTAGGGAGTGGGATGAATCATGTTTTCTCACTAACGCATATATGGGGTTGTGAGGCATTTGTTAAGGCCTTAATTGGAAAAAAAACATGCACCCTGAGGCACAAATTATATCTTTATAAGGTATACCATGGAAAAAAAGGGATACAAATTATACAACCCCTCAGACAATAAAGTGAATTTCTCCAGACAATCCATCATTCTTGAGAGGGAGAACACCCTAAAAAGGGATAGTGGGGGAAATATTTATTTCAATGAAGTTGATGCTAAAGATAAAAAAATTAGTATAGGAATAGGTTACATAGGTCCCCCTATAATAAGTAGTTCATGAAACATAATTACTTCTTAGGACTAAAAGACAGGTAATAGAACCAGAGAAATATAAATCTCTAGTCACTGAGGATGGTGAATCATTATTCGATTACAACAATGAACTTCTATCATAAAAAGAAGTATTAGAGAGATTAGAGTTATAAAGATGGCATGTTTTGGTTCTGGTTGATGCGCTATTTGATGTAAATCCCATAGGGTGAAAATGGGTATTTAAGAGAAAACTAGAAATGAAAGGTAATGTAAATACCTATAATTTAAGTATAGTGGATAAATGTTTTAAATAGTGATAAGTAATTTACTATGATGAAAACTTTTCCCCATTTTACATGTCAAAATCCATCATAATTCTACTTACTAGAGCATCTTACTTTGACTATGAGAATCAGAAAATTGACTTCAAAATTTATTTTTCATAAAGGTAACCTTTATCATGATCTTTATATGAAACAAACATAAGGTATTGTGACTCCATGTGATGCTAAAATGGTTTTAAAGTTTTATATATACATTTAAGGACTGAATAAAGAATCGAGGTCTTGGAAAATTTGATTCAATAAAGCTATAAAAGAATTATTTTCCATTAAGAATGAATGTGATCCATGTTTTTAAAAGTGGTTTATTGGGAATATGTCTATTATACTAGTAGTATATGTTGATGACATACTATTTATTAGAAATGGCATACAATTCTTACTGTTTGATAAGTATTGGATTAAAAAGTGTTTCTCCACATAGTACATAGGTGAACCAGCCTCTATTCTAGGGATCAAGATCATCCGAGATCGATCTAAGAGGATTCCTAAAGTAAGTCAAAGTATATATATTGACTGTATACTAAATAGAATTAGTATGGAACAATCCAATAGGGTATTGCTTCCATTTCAACATGGTTTTAAGTATTTCTAATAAACTATTTCCTGAGACACAATAAGATAAAGGGAGAATGAGTAACATCACATATGATTTAGTGATAAGATCAATCATGTATTTTATTTTATGTACTATATTTGATATTACCTTTTCATTGTTCATAGTAGGTAAATATTAGGATTATGAAAGAGAAAAATATTATTATATTTTTATGTTTATCCTTATGTATCTGAGAAGAGCTAAGGATAAATTCCTATTGTATGGAGAAGATAAAGAGATAGTCACTAGGGGTTATATTAATGATAGTTTTGAAACAAATAAAAATGATATGAATTCGCAATCAGGATATGTTTTATATCCCAAAGGAGGTGTTGTGAGCTGGAAGAGTTCAGTGTAGCTAGTTGTAACTGATTCAATATTGGATTCAAAGTATATATAGTCTTCTGATAAAGCCATTGAAGCTGTTTAGAAGTGAAAAATTTTTAGGATCTTGATGTGGTACATATCAGTAAACACCCTATTACATTGTATTGGGACAATAATGCAGTAGTGGATCTTGAAAAGGATAAAAGGTCACACCAATAGAAAATAATATAATTCGTAAGTATCACTACTTGAGGAATTTTTAACAAAGGGATGATGTTACGGTATGTAGAGTAACCATGGAAGATAATTTTGTAGACCACTTTACTTAATGCATATCTCAATAGAAGCATGTGTATCATGTGAGAGCTAGTGTACTGAAGGTTGTCAATAGTTGGATCTAGTGCAAGTGGACATTTTTTAGAGTTGTTTCCCAAGAACAATTTTTTTTGTACTTTATGATAACTTGTATCCATTGTTTTGAATATTAATAAACTCATTATCACATTATTATTTTTCTTCTATGTCACATAGTATTTAATAATTTCATAAGACTATTTGTCACATTAAAAGGTCATAACAGTTGCCGACTATGATGAAAATCCAAAAGTGCTGCAACATAATACTAAAATATATGTTCTATAGTCATATTATATCATTTTGGGGACTATAATTATATATAATTTCAGAGGAGGCGACTCGGAGGCCTTTGAGTCACCTACTCATGGTGTATGCCCATAGTAATATCATGTGTAGGATATATTGAGAATGAGATCTGTCAGAAGGAAATACACATTTATATGTGTCCTTAGATGTTCATATGTACAGAAATTTTTGTTGATACATAGATTTTAAGATCGTTATTAATGAATATTATAATTCAAATAATTGATTGTATCGATGAAAACCGTGATGACATACGATTAGGAAGAGGTAGGATATATTGGGTGTGTCATGGGTAATATTTCATTAAGGATTAATGCGAGAAAGGAATTTTTTCCTTTTTTATTTAATAAAATATAATATTTCAGGAAATGTTAAGGAAATTATATAGCCTAAATAAATCAATGGTCATGGTGTTATATAGTAAAGTTGAATTTCATGGAATTTAAAAAATAGACATTGGGAAGACAGGTTGATGGAACCAATGTGCAACATTCTTGAATAGAGGTATTGTGATAATGGGATTATATTACATACTAAGAATCCATATGAGGTATTACATCAATGAGGAATTAAATTATTTCTCTATGGATTCGATGGTGTGTTTTTAGATTCTAACCATCAAATTTAGGCTATTTTTCTTAATTCTACTGAAAAATGGGCATAGAGGGTCATGCACAATGTGTATCCTGAATATCAGTTAAATAATATATTATCATTTATTATTTAACAAGTTTAATAAATATTATTCCCAAACATTTATTAATAATTATTCATGTTTTCTAGATTTCATATATTCCATCACAAGTTATTTGATTGAATATAATGTGATTGGGATGTTTAATAAATATTCATTTTCTTTTTAGTGAATATAATATTTATTTATTTATTGGTGAATAATGCAGTGATATTTAATTTTTATATAAATATTCATTATTCAAGGCCTGGTAAATATTTTGGAAGAATGGAGGATTGAAATTTTTGGTTCAGTGAGAAATAAAATATATTGAGTATTATTTTATTTAATAATATCTAATTTAATTCACAGGTTAAGCACGTGTTGAGAAGATAATATTTTTATTATTTTAGATATGGGATTCCTCAAGGGATTAAATAAATATTAAAGGTAACTTTTGAAAATTTATATTTCAAAACCCAAGTAGAGTTTAATCCCAAATAAATTATTTTTCAATAAATCCAATTCATTTATGGTGGGCACATAGATAGCCAGAGAGAATACTCTCAAGCACAAGAGAGCTCTCTGTACAAGAACTCTCCTAAGAATAGAGAGTTAGCTTCCTCGACCTCCTACTCTCCACTCAAGAAAGATCTTGAATAATTATTGGTAAGTGATTATTGTGGAGATCAAAGGAGAA
Organism: Viscum album; assembly: GCA_963277665.1. Taxonomy (NCBI): domain Eukaryota; kingdom Viridiplantae; phylum Streptophyta; class Magnoliopsida; order Santalales; family Viscaceae; genus Viscum; species Viscum album. Next base: position 1,649,738,972 of record OY728145.1, read on the forward strand.
TGACACAAATGATTGGATCTATCATTCTAGCAACTGGATATTCATATAAGGACATTCAAAGATTTGAGGAACATGTGTGGATCCCCACTATAGGGAATCTACTCTTGATTCCTACAAGGCAATGATCGTACAATGTAGATCTATTTTCATATCCTTCAATGAATAAATAATTTACACAAGGTAATAATTTAATTGATTAAATTAATTCTAAATAATATGTGATGATCCTTCACTTGGTTCTAGTTGTTTTATCTTTGGTTAAATTCCATTGATCAGGCTGTTTATCATCATGTAAATATTTGATTGATCGTCGATCATGATAAAAATAAATTTTTTTCATGGCACATCACACCTTTATGATTCACTCGGATCCTGTATATACCATCTATATAAATGGATCCATATGATTCCGAGTTTCTAATAGGCCTCAATATCAAAATAATTAATATAATTACATGTGAAACTAGGGATTTGAACATGTTCGTTTCCAAAGAAAGGATCGATTTTAACCTAGTGTGATATATTTAATGGATTGTTTTTTCATTTTTTCTTATAAAAGAATCAAAATAACATAAAATATTATATGGTGTGTGTTTGTTAGGAATTTAGTTCAAAAATTATATATGAATATGTAAATGTATATTGAAGAAGTTATTGTGAAAGGAGATACTCCCTGGATAATTCTCTTGAGATAACCTTTATTGTCCTTTTTCAAGTCTCTTGCCAAATAAATGGTCACACTATATCATTTTTTGTACTCATCTAACATTACCATTATGTTGAATTTATAATGTGATAAATGATCAATAATAACACTACACAACCACATCTTTAATTATTTGGAGGCTATAGGGATCCTCAATCGAGAGCTCCCTGTAACCTACCTTCCCAGTATGAAATCACTAAAATTGATTTCTCAACCACAATGGGTATGTCATATTTATTTAATATAACTTGATTGGTGGAAATATTTTATATACAAATAAGGTCACCCTAAAATATTTTTTCTTTGAAAACTATTAGCACACTCCACCATTGAACAACCTTTAATGAACATAGAGTAAAGAAGAAACAATTAAAATCTGAATTAGTTGTGACTCAAGTTCATCACTCATTTCTTTGATGAGGGGATTACTCAAGTTAATTATTCAATATTTTGATTATATAGTATCACAATAATGAAATGGAATGAGTGGGGTATGAGGTAAGATGCACCAAAAAGAAAATACATATGAATATAAATGAATTACTACAAATTATAGTATCTACAAAAACTAAAATCACAAATCACTTTACAGAAGGCCATGAAATAGAACTCCTCTACATAGCATCAAATTTATTCCATGTAACTTTATTATCTTCCTTATTAATCATTTTTAATAAGGTAAATTTGTTCCCCAAGATTAATTATATTCTATTCTCTTGGTTTTTTATTCATGTGGCCTAATTATAAAACCTTTATTTGAATTGTTTAAACAATGTGATTCTGGAATCCAATATTTTATCCTTAGGAATACATGGGTTCCACGTGTATTTATTAATTATCAATGCACATGGGTGGGACTGGTATTTCCCCTATAAATTTAGTTTTGAATCTCCTTGATGTAGAAAATTAAGTGGATTTATCTAAAAATAATAATGTTATGATGGATGGTGGGGATTTGATTTCATGAGAACATAAAATTTTGCATGATCCTATAAATGAATTTATGGGAAGGCATAATCTCATTATGGAATATGAGGTGGGAGAAAATTGTGAATTTAAATAATACCAGGGACAAAGAGTATGTCACAGGGTGATATAATATTGAAAATACATCGTCTAGTCATTGAAATTGGATGAAAAATAAATCATTACAATTATAAATAAATTGTGATGAGAAAAAATTGTCCACCTGAGCTAGATAATTGTTTAGGGTGTAAATTTAATCACATTTTTTTATGAGGTGAAATTATTGAGATTTTATAGTATTTTGGTACACCATAACATGGATATTTGGACCAAAAAAGCCTTAGAGTACACAACAATATAGTATTATCTCTATAGAATGTCCTCAAGAATGATTATGACATGGACCTTCTAGAGTCATTGTAATTGTGTTCAATGAGGGGATATTAGAGGCCTAATTTAATGTTTTTGTTCTTTTCTAGGTAGCATTGGAGAGCTAAAATATGCCACCAACAAGGGGTTTATTCTTCTATAGTTTCAAGTTAATATGACATGGACTTTGGAATCTTAAATTTAAAATAATGTATCATAGATAAATTCTCATTTATTCATATATATATTCTAGGATCCCCATATTGGATATCAAAGTTACTGGTTGTAGTAAAATTAGTTTGTCCCTCGTCTAATAATGGATTTTCATCAGTTTCTTCAGATAAATACTAAATTCATGGGTAACGAAACCCCAAAAGATTCAAAGAGAGGATTTTTCACATATAATTTATAATTATTGTATATAAATAATAATTATATTCAATTGAAATTATTTATTTATTTTAGAATAATTTGATCATTATTTTTATACCATCGTTGTGATGAAGAATTCAAGGGCCTTATTCTTACTTTTGTATCAATATGTTCCCCATGAATCTTGTATTATTGTCCCCGGTTCTGGGGGTTTTTGAACCTATGAACCTATCTACTTGAATAATTAATTTCTAATCACAATCTGAATCTCTTCTGGTAATGAGGGATTTTATCTAGTTACCTCGCTCTTGAAAATGAGCAGGATTGGTGATCTATATTCATGAAAGAGGTCTTTAGAATTTCTCTATTGGCTCGACAAAATTCTCTAACGTGAAATATTTTTCATAAACAGTACTTTTAGAAATGATATAACGTGGTTTTTACACTTAGGGATAGATATTATTAATTTCACAATGTCCCTTCAAAAATATCTTTATCATAAAAAACCCTATATAAAATTATAATATTAATATTATTTCCTTGACCGGTGAAAAAACTCATGGATTTTTAAATATCATATCTCAATGACCTATGACTCTCATTGTAAATCAGCCTTATAATTTACCAAACCTTGATTAATAATAATTTATTTCAAAAAATAAATTTTATAATATTATTCAGTTAATAAATATATATGTTATCAAATTAATGTGAAAAAATATTATTCCATGGAACATGACAACAAAATATATTCTCATATTAAATTCAAATATAATTTAACTATGGTTGTAATAATCATAATGTGTCACCCTCTAGGTCTCTTGATCATTAGAATTAGGATACAAATATAATTTTCAAGATCTTCATCTCTAAAAACATAAAATCACAGAAAGTTTAATGTGTTGATTTTGTAATGTAAACAGCCACCTATGAACACCCACTATGTAATATAATCCATTTTTCTAGATATCTCATCATGTAGTTCACATACTACTATCAATAATGTGCATGATTTATATATAATTCCTTTAATTCTTGAAATGAACTCCTCAATTGAATTTTATATCCATAGATTTAATAAAATAGTTATATTCTAATCGAAGGGTATAATAAATCTACTTCCATTTACTTGAAAGTGATAAATCCTTTCATGAGATATTCATTAATTTCATATCACCGATGAATCACCCAACAAATCATGCCTCACTAAGATTTTTTTTATCATGGTTGTCATCAATAAACAAAGTACATGATTCATTATATCCAATAGTAATAATATCAAATCTATATTCTATTACACTAATCCACATATAGGAATATCTTGTGACACCTATAACATATGGAATTCCTACTAGTGGTTCTATTATTATTACCTCATATCTTGGATTTTACTATATGAAAACAATATGGAGGAAGTATTAATGTCTTATGATCCCCTTACGCTAATAGACTACCCAATCTATTTACCATCAGAGATATTTCATCCAACCATAGAATCTGTGTATATCAATATTTTAAAAACACTTAAATGTCTTTATCATAGAGGGGATCTACTATAAAATTTCAAGGTGATAAATAATCTAAGACATTATAATTTTAATTTAATTCATAGGAATAGTCATCATGTGATAATATATATATTAATTTTCAAGACAATGAATATAAAGGTAATAAAAAGTAAACATTAGGTGGTTCTAGGGAACAAACACTAACCAAATCCCACTTGGAAAAGATCTAAATCCTAATGGATATCAGTATACTAGCTCTCACATGATATTCATGCTTATGTTGAGAAAATGATTGATTCAAATGATGTACCACATTATCCTCAACATAAACTATTCTTATAATGAACCCAATCCAATGTAAATAAATCCTTGAGAGTTCATACTGAAAAATTATAAGTTCTATCTGTTAATGTAACCACAGATCATGGGAGAGGTCCACCACTGCAAATTATCCCAATATATTGTAATGGAATCTTTACAACTAGGCACGACATCAATATTTTGGATGATGTTTCTCATCCAATATACTTTTTAAAATTTATCATCGGTCGTAATATAATCACTTTCAACTATAAAATCAAGTTCTACATGCATCTTTGAGTTCTTCTAGCTTACATCTCCTCCATTAAGACAAAATAAATATCCCAGCTATGTTTCATATCATTTTAATCTATCTGGAAACTAACATCTATATATCCCCTAATTAGTAACTTCTCATATCCTCTATAATTGAGAAAAATATCCCTATGATGACTCATATCATTTAGGATATTATTCACAAAAGATTAATTCTAGTCTCACAGATATACTTAATATCTTCTTACAATGGTCAAGGAATAGGATACATCAAGCCTGGTAAATTGTATGGAATACATGAAATATCCAATCACTGAAGCATATATAATTTTAGGTCACCTTATCTCCCTCTTCTGGGGCCTAAGGATAAATTTTATTAGAGAGATGTCTAACATGGGACATTTTTAATAATACATAATTGGGTTGTTCTACATAGAATCACTTTAGTACCTAGTCAACATATATATTGTGACATAGTAAAACCAGCCTCTTAGATATATCATGAATGGACTTAATATCTATAATGTAGTATTATTTAAATATTTCATTCATATAGAAGAACTTTTTCAACAATTTATTAAATAACTTTAATAATGGTTTCTCATTTCCCATTAGATATCATTTATCAATATATACTACTATTGAAACAACTTCCCTCCAACTAAACCTATTATTGATATAGGGATCAAATTCATTATTTTTGTTGAGAAAATTTCTTTTGGATTAATAAAAGGGAATATTCAATGATCTAGACATTTATTTCAATCCATAAATCTAACTTTATAACTTTTATACCAAACAAACATCTATCATATTCAAAAAAAAAAACCCTTTCAGTTTTCCATATATACATCCTTCATAATGTTACCATTAAGAAAATCTATTTTGATATCAATTTTTTCCAAAAATCATAATCATGGAAATTTTGTATGGAAATTATAACTATTATGAATTTCTTTATAACAACCTAATAAATTGTTTGATCAATGATTATGACTCGATATTTTTAAATCCTTTAGTAACAAGTCATGCTATATATTTACTAACATTAACATGCTTTTCTAGTATCTTCTTAAATACACATTTTTACCCAATATGATCTAAATATACTAGTGGATCTATCATCAAATATATAAAATTTTGGTATATATAATCCATCTTAGAATTCATAGTTTTTTTATATCTTTCAAATTCTGAGTAGCTTAGTGACACCTTATATAAAAAACGTTCATCGTTGTCAAATAAAGAAAAGTCTCAATCAACAGTGACTATTAAACTATATCTCTCTAGTTTTATATCCTCTCTATTGTTCCTATAAAGTAATTTTATCTTTGAAATGACATATTCAACAATACATTAGTTATTTTATTCTTATGCCCAATCTTTTGAATCTTTTTCATCAACTTCATCAAAATCAATCTTACTCCCACTATCTCTTTTTAATTTTTTATTCCTCATAAGGAACATTGATTATCAAGACACTCTTTCCTTTTCATATAATGGGTTTTATAGATAATAACCCCTTATTTTTATGATATCCTTTAAATATACTCTATGTGCCTCATGGTGCATGTTTTTTCCTACAAGTATACTTAAAAACACTTCTCATCCCCACACATGTTAGTTACACAATATGGATTCCCTCTAACATCATAAGTCATATGGGATATTCTTTTCAACATTATTTGGCACTTTGTTTAGTATGTGTCCTGTAGTTTGAAATTATTATCCCAAAAAAGAAAATGAAACGATCTATATGACTCATCATTAATCTATTTATGTCCAAAAAGGTGTGGTTACTCATTTCACTAAAACTATTACAAAATATTTTATGATGAGTGAATTGAGATAGAATCCTAAGATCCTATATATAATCAATTAACTTTTAGTTATGATATTCCATACATTGATCTTATTATAATTCTGTTATCTTCTTACCAAGCTGATTCACTATTATATTCATGAACTCCTTAAATTTATAAAACAATTAATTATTATATATTAAAAGTATATAGATCCATATCTAATCAGTCAATTGATAAAAGTTAAAAAGTTAGAGTTTCCACCTCTAGCTTCAACTATAAAAGGTCAACATACATCTGCAAGAACAATGTCAATAAGATTTGTGTTACTTTAACCATGTCCATAAAAAATATTAGTTTACTGATATTACAATGAAAATAATAATGACATGTAAGAATTGGTTTCATATCAAAAGAATATAAATACATATCTTGATATAGCATCGAAAATAAATTCTCATTTACCTGAACATGTTAATAATTACATTAATGGGTTAGAAATGAGTAATGTGAACATGATTCATTATAAATTAAAAATACTTGGATTTTTAGTTCTAGTACATAAACACCAATATCATGATATGAAATACTATAAATAATTTATCTTAATAAAATAATCTGTTTTTTTATCCAACATGAATTTTAATCCATCGATGTATAAAATAAAAAAGTATATAATGTTTTTAGAAACACTTCGCATGTAATAACAGTTCATTAAAGCTAAAATCCATCTCATCGGGAATGTAAGGTGTAAATATCATATATTCAGTGCATAAAATCTTACTTCGCTGGTATTTTGAAGATACACATTTCCATTAATAACCTTATTGAGAGTATATGGTTCTTATATTTTGATAAAAATATGAGAACCAAAAGATATATCTAATATAGAAATTGTAGAATAGGAGAGGTCGTAAAAAATAACAAATGCACCTAATGATTCCTCCTGATTCTTAGATATGGTAAATTTCTTCTATTGGGAGCCCATCATTCTAGAGGAAAAACAATTGTCACATTGTTCATTTTCCAACCACTGTATCTTTCTCCTCTTGGATAAGAATTGTGTATAATCCCTATATGTAGAAGTGGTGTTAGGGCCCTTTGACATTCCCTTATTCTTATACACGTGAAGTAATACATGTTTTTAGGCCTCAAATAAATGTCCCCTTGGAGAATTAGAATAAGAAGTTTTGGGAGAGGTTTCTCAATGTTGTTCATATTGAAATTTAATAAAAACAAAAGATGATCTAAAGGAATGAAGAATGTAAAATATTATCCAAAAATTCATCAAGTATCATAAACTGTATAATCATTATACACTCAATATAGCTAATAAACATGAATACATGAGTCCCAGCTATTGCACATTATCTTTTTTTCATTTAAATAGTGCTTTGGATATCTCATACTGCTTTGATTTATCATACTCTTGATAAAGATCACGGAGTCTAGACATCATAGTGTAGGTGTACATGCTTTTTTATTTTCTGTTCTCACTAACCATTGAAGATAACATCATGAATTTTACATCTAGAACATCAACCACAAGTCTCAAGTATACAATGAGATCTTTATCACTCACCTTCATAGAAGGACCATCATGAACAAGGGGATCCACCACATAGGACTGCTTCTCTTGTTGTACTATGATGCGCAATTTCCAATACCACTCCTAGATGTTACTACCAATAAAGATATTTTATTTTGAAAATAAATATCATCATGATAATATTGAGAAATTTTTAATTAAAATTTTATATAGAAAAATATATTTAGTTTTAATTAATTTATCTTGTTTACTAAAGGTGTCATTTGATATATTTTATTTTATTAATCTCCCGCTTTTTAATAAAATCATATTAATCATCAATATTGGATTCAAAATATCTTTTTTCAGGGATACTCTTGTAAAATGATCTATTTTCACATCTCATAACCCAAAAAAGGTTCCATTAAATTATTATAAGTAATTCAAGTAGGTGGTCCTATAAACTATATTAACCCAAAGTTATATTATATGTTGAGTGTAATACTCAAAGATGAAATCCTAAACTATTATTTCATCAACACATGCCTCTAAATTACACCAAATTAATCAAGGGACACTAATCTTTATTCTAACTTGGATATTTCATCCCAAAAAAATCATTAAATATACATAAAAATGATAGTGTCCTAAAAAGTACTATTCCAAGACTTCAATCGATGATTATATCCTAAACCAAGTAATTGAAGGAACATCTGACTTAATATTTTATGTCACAATGCACCTTATCCAATATGAGGGAAGCGATGGAAATGTGCCCTGCCCATCCAACCTCAAAATGTGGGAGAGATAATGACCCATGTTTCCCGCCTTTAGTAGGCCCCATACTAGAAAAAAGCACCAAGGGTATAAAATCTCACATAAATGGATGGCATTACCCATTTTATAGAACAATATCAAGAGATAAGATGGTAAATCCCAGCAACACCATAGACTAATTGTAAAAATAAAACCAAGTATCCATTCACACATAGATGTTCAAAAGTAAAATAGATACAATTTATGAAAAATATCTCAAATAATGTACCAATGAAAAGAAACTAAAAAATAACAGCAATTATCCCGAACCCAGAGCTAGTAAAGTCTAGTAAGATCCTGAATGTCCTCTTAGAAACCTTAAAATAGTTTTATATCTATAGGGTGAGAAAAAAATTTGACTCGGTAGGGATACTAAAGCTACACATAAACAAGTGAGAGAACATACTAATTCCCCTGTGAGAAAATAGTAGAACCTCAAGAACCTACTAATTAATACTAACCATCCCAACCTCACTAAGGCACAAACACCCAAGTAACACAAGTCACGTAAATAAATAATATAAAAACATCCACATTTGGGTACCCCACACCCCTTTCCCACTAGTTAACTGGTCATTCCTAATGATCTAACATCTTGACACTACCAATCCCCCCACATACAGTCCCACTATCATAACCTTCCACACACACATGGGCCTTAAATTGCACACAACCACCCCAGCAGACACCTGGGCCTCAATAACCACACCGCTCACTCAAAGAAACATGGGCCTCATCCGGAAGACATATGGGGAAGCATACTCAGCCCACAAACCCCTAGGACACTCATCCAAAACAAACCCTTACGAAAATAATATAGGACAATGGTAAGACTCAAAGAATTAAAACCTTCCCGGATATACCCATGCAGAAAAATCCAAAAGAGGGTGCGAGAAAGAAAGTTAGCAACCATCCACCCATCCTCTCATCAGGATGTTGGGAAAGACACCCTCCCCTGTGAAATTGTGGTGTTTGAAAGATGGTGATCAACAAGGGTGCGGTACATATAAAAATTACCAGGACCTAAAATCTATATATATATATATAATCAAACACTCATCCAAAACCTACAGGTTTCACATGAAAAGACAAACAACCCACAACTACACCGCTTTTTCTGCTACCCCTATATGCACAACCATACAACAACCACTACTGATCATAAACCCAACCCCCTTTTTTCCAATTTCCATTTTTTTATTTTAGTTGATTAATATTAAATTATTCCAACACCACAGGAAAACTATACCAAGAAACGAAAAAAAACAAAACTGAAGTCCCACTACACAACATCACAAAACTAGACTTGTAGTCCCACTGCACATCCCTATTCAACTACTTCCAACTATCATTCTTCAAAGTGATACCACCCATTCCTTCTCCAATAAATCAGACATATAGCCCCATTTCCCAAACAAATCCTTAATGAAGTCCCATTACATAATGAGTCCATAACCACATTGTAGACCCACTACTCGACATTGCTTCGCAACTACAACACATTATAAAGGAAATTCAGCTACCTATGTAGACAGTCAATCAATCATTGGGACTGAGACACCAACACAATACGCAATACCACCACACATACCAATCCCATAGAACCCAAACCAGAACACAGAGCCCATAACCACAACCATCAAACCATGCATATTTAAATTTAAGCAATAAGGGTTATTCAATTCCAGCTTTAATATAATTGGGATGATCACAAAACAGATTTGATCCTAGGGAATCCCTTTATTTAACTAATTGTAACTAATTACTCAGATTTCATGTTACATATGTAAATCAAAACATCACAATGAAACAAAACACCACTAGTGCACAATAAAAGCAAGCAAAGACCATAATTTTCAGAAGGCACACAACCATAATAGCTATAAAAGGATCCAAGATAAAAGAAAATAAAACAGGCGACCAGCATCAAGCCACACCATGCCCATTATTTAATTTTCATGATTTATCTTTTTTATCATATTAAATTATTGTTCAATCCTATTTTTAAGAATAGTATCATGCCATTCATTATAAAGAACCATTAACATACCCACCCCACATGACGCTAAATTAAAGAGTTGAAAAAGAAAATCCCAACATGGATGATCAAAGATCGAAGTTACTTATTGCGCTAAGAATAAGGGATGGCATGACATGTAAGAATAACTCCACGTTTGAGTGGGAAGGACTCCAGTTTTGAGTGCATGACTCATCTTGGGTGGAAGTTTCTAGGAGCATCAAGAGAAAGTTAAGGTAAGAAGGAAGGGAGGATCTCGACTTAAGAAGCTGCCAAATCCAAAAATCAAGGAGGCCATTTCCAAGTACCAAAAAGTCATATAATGGTTTTGACATGAATCATATATATTTTACACATTGGAATTAATTGAGATTTAATAATTTCCCCCAGAAATGGTGTTGATAGACTAGAAGATAGCTCTGGGATTGTAGATTAACATTAAATGGAGAAAAGAATGTAATAAGGGTGAAACTCAGAAAAATAGGAAAACTGAAAATGATTCACTGATGGGTGAGCCACCGAATGGTGAGATACCAATGCTGAGATGTTGATTCCATGGCCTACTGATGCAATGAAATACTGATTCCCTAACCTACCGATGCCATTTCCTACCGACGCAATGACCTAATCACACCCTAACCTACCGATGCCCTATGATACCGACGTTGATGCCCCTAACTCACCGATGTTAATTCCCCTGACATGTTGATGCACTGCCATGCTGACCCACGAACATAACGATGCATTGACATGCCGACGCACTGATATGTTAATGCACTGATATGTTGAAGTATAGACATACCGATGGATATATTGTAAATTTTGGGGAACTCTCGAAGTAATCCACTGACATATACCAGAACATGTCAACACTAGATTTTCACAAAGGAAGGTCCGGGAAAAACCCACGTTAATACATCAGATAGCTCTTAAACTATTGTTTTCCTCAATATTTTAAAACTGAGCCAGAAGAAAAAAGGTCTGATCAACCCTCCCATAAGATACTTCTTATGAGAAAACCACCCTGTGTTGAAAACTGGAGAGGAAACCTCAATATCTAGGAACACCTCTTTTACATCAATCTCCTGAACAACTAGGGAGAAACTAGGGATACACTTCCCCAATAAATCACACAAACACCAAAGGTCACTCTATAAAAACACATGGATTGGCTAGCTTCTTCCCCTCTATCAAGATTCTAACTTCTTTGGGAAGCAATGAATCACCTGCATGGGTTTAATCTCATATGAATTTATGCATCTTGATTTGGGATCAGGTTCTTTATTCCCACACATTAAGACTTTTAATGCATATATAGATAACAAGGTATGTTGATCATCTAATATCAAACAAGGTTAGGAATTCATCACAATCACGGAACGAAAGCAAAAAATAAGACAAAAACTCAAAACAGTTCTGCGTAATGGGAACACATTTGTGCTTCATCCTACCAAGTACTCTCCTCGAGTACACCATGCATCCAGAGCACATATAAAAAAGGAATGGAATGTCCTTGAAGAAACTTCTTATCATGATCCTTGATTCTCACTAGTAATTCCATAATCATCGTTTCTTCCTTGGCATCCAACTCTCACCATTCAAAAACATGGGATTCATCGGGTAGATACTGTCAGAGTTGAGAGACATGGAAGAAGTCTTGGATCCTCCCCAATCACGGTGGAAATTTCATATGATATGCCACCTCACTAACTCATCCCAACACCTCGAAGGGTCTGATGAACCTGGGAGAAAGATTTCTCCCTCTGTCAAAACTCATTTTCCCACGCTGAGGGAAAATCTTTAAGAAAACGTGACACCCGTCCTCAAACTCCAAAGGTCTCCTCCTTTGATCGGAATATGACTTATGTTGGACCTGAGCTTCCTTAAACCTTTCATACACAAGGTGAACCTTATTTTCCATTCCCTGCACCAATTTTAGGCAATGAACACCTACCTACCCAACCTCTATCCAACACACGGGTGAATGACACAATCCATTGTACAAGGCTTTGAACAGTGTCATGCCAATGGTAGTGTGATAGATATTATTGTAAGCATTCTATACTAGGGGAAAGTTTCATACCCATGATCCCTTGATGTGCATAACCCTAGCTCATAGAATATCCTCCAACATATGGATGGTCCTCTCTGTCTGCCCATCCGTTTGAGAGTGGAAATCAGTGCTCAGGCATAACTGTGTTCCAAAGGAAAGCTGTAATCCCATCCAGACACGGGAGGTAAAGCATGTATCCCAATCCAAAATGATTGATCTTGGAACTCCATGCATCCATACCACTTCACCCAGATACCTCTGTGTTATGGAATCCATTGTTCTCGACTACATAACATTTAAGAAGTGAGACAATTTCGTCAATAAATCCACCACTACCCAGATAAAATCACAGCACCCTTCAATCATTGGTATTCTTGTAATTAAATCCATCAATATTCCATCCCAATTTCACTTGCGAACATCCAAGGGTTGTAGCAATAATCTAGGAACATGGTGTCCAGCCTTCACCTACAGACACATAAGGCACCTTACCACAAACTTCACAACTACCCGCTTCACTCCGAGCCACCAAACCTGACCTCTAAAGCCCTGATACATCTTGTAGAATCCTATATGTACCTAGAAGGTTGATTTATGGAAATCACCTAGAAATCCCTCCTGCATCGCCACCAGGAAAAACAGCTTCCCACAGAACACCATCTAATTTTGAGTATCCTCTGATTATCACTCAAAAGCATCACCCTAGCTAACACAGTCACAGAACACTTCAACATTTGTGTCTCCCTAGTGAGACTCATCCACCTGTGGTACCAAGTAATACTGCATTGTAATTGAAAATAGATATCGTCTATCATCCTCCTCTCTAAACCTCAGATGTAAAGAATTCAACACCTCAATTTCCTTCCAACCATCTGCAAACTCTCGAACTAATCCTTCAATGACTTCTTAATCAAGGAATCAGCCACGACATTCCTCTTTCCTAAGGTGTAGGATATTTTGAAGTCATAGTCCCAAATAAACTCTATCAACCTATGCTGATACATGTTTAGGTCTCACTGGGAGAAGATATATCTTATGATCTTATGATCTATGAAGACCACGATATGTTCCCTGATGAGGTAATACCACCAAAACATCAGTGAAAACATGACCAATATATGTTCCATGTCATGGGTGTCATAGATACATTTGTGAGGATGTAACTTCCATGACCCATAAGAGATCATTCCCCACTAATGCATCAACACACACCCCAACACTAGACCAAAAACATCATAGAACACATGAAACATTATCCTTTCCTCTGGAAGCCTTAGCACTAGGGAACTGACCAGATTATCTAGAAGATAATTGAAAACTTCCGGGAACTGCTCACTCCATACGAAATCCTTGTCTATTGTGGTCAAATCTATCAAAGGCACTGAAACTTGAGAGAAGTTAGATATGAACCTCTACTAACAACCAGCCAGACCAAGTACACTATAAACCTCTGCCACATTTATGGGTGCTTCCCAAGAAAAAACCTCTTTGACCTTAAACAAGTCCACTTCTATTCCCTACGAGGACCCCACGTGTCCAAGGAAGTGCACCTATCGTTTCCAGAACATGCACTTTTATAATTTCCCATAGAGATGGTAGTTTCGAAGGACATCCAAAATTGTCCTTAGATGCTCAGCTTGATCGTCCCCAAATCTTGAGTTGATTAGGATGTCATCGATGAACACAAACATCAACCATTCTAGATACTCATGGAAAACAAAGTTCATGAGACCTATAAAAATAGATAGTGTGTTCGTAATGATAAACGACATGACCCTGAACTCAAAGTTCCCATTTCAACACCTAAAAGCAGTCTCTGGGATTTCACCCTCTTTCACCCTCAACTGTTGATATCCAGAATATAGGTCGATCATAGAGAACCAACATGATCCCTTCAACTGGTCAAAAAGTACATCAATCCTAGGGAGGGGTAACGGTTCTTGACCATCACTTGATTCAATAGCTGGTAATCTATGCACAACATGAGACCACCATCTTCCTTCTTTTCAAACTATACTGGAGCACCCCAGGGTGACAGACTTGGTCAGATGAAACACTTCTTAATCATGTCATCAACCTGAATCCGCAACTCCTGAAACTCAAGAGGTTCCATCCGATAGGGAACCATCGAAATCAGACGTGCACCAGGTTGTAAGATTATCCCGAACTCAACATCACATTGAGGGGGTAGAGTCACAACCTCTTCTGGAAATACATCCAGGAACTCATATGAAATCCCCAAAACTTCCACCATCTCTATGTCTTCTAATTCCAATGACAACTTGGCTAACAAAAAAGAACGGGTTACACATGTCAGCTTCCCTCCTAGAAACTCCACTCGCCATTTAAAGAAACACATTTTCCACACATATCTGAAAACATGACCCTTATCCTTAATCAGTCAATAAGTGACTGCATAGAAAATATCCATTTTATGCCTAGCATGACATCGTATGGATTCATTTGTTGCAGAACAAGATCCCCACTGGAGAGATGTGGCCCTAGCATCAGTCTAGATCCGCAACAAAAACATCGAATAGGATGGTCTAACCTCTTATAAGCATACTCAACACCAGGGGAATGAAAATTATCACTACGTATGGACCCAAGGCATGGCCTATACTGGGTGAAACAAAGGAGATTGAAGCTCTTGAATAAATCAAGGAACATGCATGAGTACTAAACAGACTGATCGTACCTCGAACAACTTCTGGCCCTGCAAGAACTGCTACCTCTGCGATGTGTAACTGCCCACACCAAACCCATTTTCCCCTCAGCTATCAACTGCCTCCCCAAAAATACATTGGCTGAGGTCCCTGAGTGTCTCCCTGAGGTCAGCCTCCTCCAGCACTGTCTGCCCTAGGTGGAGCGGCAGCTCACTGCCCCTGCTGCTGGAAGGGCCTAGCTAGAAACTGTTGTTGTTGAGGTTGGCACTGAACCTACCCAGGCCCATTGTACTGAACTCAGAGAGGGGACTGATTCTGAAAATTCCCATGGATTCCATAGACAAAGAACCATGGTCCTAGGCCGATGGTTAAAGGTAGAGCATTGGGAGATCAAAACTAGAACAGTTGAGGCCTACTCCCCGCCAGCTAAATCCTAGAATGCCCTTATGTAGGAGACATACTACTGATGTCCTTCCCATTCAATGAACTCTGTTGGCTCCCATATAGCGGCACACGTCCCAGCATGTTCATTGTCTCCACTACATTGGACTTATTTTGAACCTCCATGAATTTTGGTAGAGTGAATGGAGTAACAACATAAAGAAGAGACTGGCAGAGTTCCTCTTCCAAGAATCTTTCCCATGATTCTTCATGTAGAAAGAGGTCCAAATAAAAATGTTGGAGATAATTAAACATGACCTCCAGTCCCCTTACCCACATACTCTCTTATTTAAGGGAGAGAAACTCTTGCCTCTTCTTAGACTTCATCGTAAAAAGAATGGAATTTAACCCGAAACTCCTTCTCAATGTCAGTCCATGAGAAATCAGTCTCCTTCCTCTCTCTGAGGTAAAGCTTCCACCACGGATGTGTCACTCCTCACATCAGTATCACTACTAGTGGAACCCAGTACTTGGTCATAGCTTGGATTAAGCTAAAAGTGATCACCATCTCCTTGATCCAGCTCTCTGTCTCCATGTCCAAGAAACTACACTTGTACATTCCAAGGGTCTACTACTAGAAGGAACAAAGCGTCTTCTACCACCATTCATCATCCTCCTCTCAATCATCCCTCTACTGATCAATCAGATCAACCTTCTCGGCCTCGATAGCTCGTAAATCTCATGGACAACATCTTGATTCCATACCTGAAAAAGAAAACAATAAAATACAAAGCCCGAGTATTTTGGAAATTTACATTATATTTTGTTTGGACTTTTTATTTATTTTAATTCCAAAAACACCCAAGACACACAAGAACGCAAATAATTATGATTCATGTACCATTCCGGGGGTCTCTACCCTACAATCGGCATAGACTCACTTGGTCATTCAGTAAGTCCAAAGTCCTTGCATCGGATCACAGGGGGCCCTAAAATTTCATTTCATAACTAGTCTTCCCTGGCCTACTTCACACACAAAGATTTCCTAATATTGTTTCCCAACCATCCCATGCAATCATAATTATTCCTAACCCCGAACTCCATCTTATCCCTTAACCATAATCTTCTGATACCATTCTGTCATCGACATCCTTTTCCAAGATGAGGGAAGGTACGACAATGTGCTATTTCATTCCTTCCCCAAGATGAAGAAGAGATAATAACCCCAAAGTCCCTCCTTCAGTTGGACCCAGACAACAGACTAGCACCAAGGGTATAGAATCTCACATAAATTTTTGTTATTACCATTTTTATAGAACAAGATTAGGAGATAAGATGGTAAATTCCATCAACCCCAAATACTAAAGGTAAAAGGAAATCCAAGAAGTTGTTCCCACATGCATGTTAAAATTAAAAATGATAAAAATTAATAAAAAACTCTTAAATAAAGTACCAAGGAAATGAAACTAACCTGTTACATCATTTATCCCAACGCCTGGTCGAGTAAAGTCCAGCATGGTCCTCAATGTCCTCCTGGAAACAAGAAAATAGTTTTTTATACATAGGGTGAGCATACAAGTATACTCAATAGGGAAACAAAATATACTCATGCACAATTAAGGGAATATACTTATTATCCTGTGAGAAAATAGTAAAACCTCAAGCACCTACCAAGGAATAATAACCCACCCAACTTCACCAGGGCACACTCACCCAAGTAATGCAAGTTAAGTAATGTAATAACATATTCACATCAACATTTGGGTACCCTTCACCACTTTCCCACTAGTTAACTACTCATTTCTAATTATATAATGTCTTGACGCTGCCACTCTTCCCACATGCAATCCCACTATCGCAACTAGCCCATAGACACCTTGGCCACAAACCACACACAACCACACCTAGGCCTCATCCCAAAGAAACATCGGAATGTAAACCCAGCCTGAAAACACCTAGTCCCCTCATGCAAAACAAACCCACTCCCAAATAATATTAGACTATGGTAAGCCTCAATCCTCTAAAGCCTTTCTAAATATGCCCAAGTAGCATGATCCAGAAGAGGGTGTGAGGAAGAAACTCTGCAACCATCTATCCATCTTTCCATTAGGATGTTGGGAAAGAGACACACCCCCATGAAATGAAAGTGTTCGGAACATATTTTTCAATAAGTGTGGGGTGCATATAGAAATAACAAGGAACTAATATATATATATATATATATATATATAATAAAACACTCATTCCAAACCTATTGGTTTCACACGAACAGACAACAAGCGCATACCAGCACTGCTTTTGTTACTACCCCAATATACACAACCATACAACAACCACTACCAAGCATAAACCCAACCCGCTTTTGGTTCAATTTCCATTTATTTATTTAAGTGGATTAACATTAAATTATTATAACACCATCAAAAAACTATCAACTGTATCTATACCAAGAAATGAACAAAACAAAAGTGTTGTCCCACTGCACAACAGTATAAAACTTGACATGTAGTCCTACAACACATCCACTTTAAATGAATATCAAATATCATTATTCAAAGTGATAATACAAGTTCCTTCCCTCGCAACCTATCCCTATAGCCATGCTGCCCAAAAAATTCCCCAATGGAGTCCCACTGCATAACGAGTCCATAACCACACCGTAGTCCTAATACTTGATGTCACTTTGTGACCACCACACAATATAAAGGCAGTTCAGCTGCCTACAAGTTCATCCATTCCACAATCAATCAATCTCTAGGACTGAGACACCTATACATCCCCCTATACCACCCCATATACCAAGCCTACAAAACCCACACCAGAACACACATCACATAACCACAACCATCAAAAAAAGAATATTCAAATTTAACTGACAAGGTTTCATTAATTCTCGTGTTAATATAAATGGGGTGATCACATAACATGTTTGATCCTAGGGAATCCCTTCTTTTAACTGAGTTTATGTGATTAATTAGATTTAATGTTACATTTTTACATCAAAACATCATAACGAAACAAAACACCACTAGTGCACAAGAAAAGTCCACCAACATCCACAATTCTTTAAAGGCATACAACCACAATATCTATAAAATTACCAAATATAATAAGAAAAAATAGGAGACCAACATCAAACCACACCCTACATATTATTTAATTTATGCGAGTAATCTTTTTATTATAATAAATTCCTCTTTAATTCTCTTTTTAAGAAGAGTATCTAGACTTCCTTGAAAGGAACCATTAATATTCCCACACCAACTGATGCACAATTAAAGAGAAGCAAAAGAAAATCCCTACATGGATGATCAAAGATTGATGTTCTTTATTGTTCCTAGATTAGGGGATGGAACAACCTACTGGGAGAAATCCAAGGTTGAGAAACAAGGGCTCCAGCACGGGTGCACAACTCATCTCAGAAGGAAGTCTCTAGGCGCACCAAGAGAAAATAAAATTAAGAACGAAGGTAGGATCATGTCTTAAGAATAGTCTAGATCCTAAAATCAGGGAAGCCATTTCAAAGTACTTAAAAGTCATATTGTGTTATGATCATGCGTCTTGGTGGGTTCACACATTGGAATTAATTGATATTTAGATAATTCACCACGGAAATGGTGGAGATAGACCAGTGAATGTCTGTGAGTTCAAAGATTAACATTAAACGGAGAAAAAAACGTAACATGGGGGAAATTGGGAAAACATAGAAAACCAGAAATGATTCATCGTTGGGGGAGTCACTGATGGGTGAGCTACCGACGCTGAGATACCAATTCCACATCCCACTGACGCAATGACCTACTGATGCCTTGACATGTTGTAATGCCTCAACCCAAGTTACCTAGAGTTGGTGCATTATTACATAACATTGGCATGATACAAGGAATCATGTCCTGAAAGGCCGATTAGTTTAGTAGCCTTGGAAGTACTATATACATTCATAAATTTTACATTACATCATGAAATAAAACATCAACTATATTCTGTAACTTTTGAACACATTTATATCCATAGCATATCCCTACAGGTCAACCATTAAATACTTCTTCACATCCTAGGAAAACTAAACCCTAGGAAGGGGTGAGCTCAGATGCTCCGTAAGGATAACAGTATAGCAGAAACATTAAGTATAAACATTTAAGGTAATGTATAAGACTAAAACAAAATCCTTTTAAAATTAAACTTTGGCATAATATGGAAATGATAAAATAAAATAATGTCATTAACTTATTCACATGGATATTCTAATAGTGAAACAATCACATGCACTTTCAATATCCAATTTCATAATGATGGAATGAATAATTCCAGACTTCATAACCACATAGTCAAGGCCTTGTGCCAGGACTACAAATAATATTTTTCTAAGGCCTTGTGCTAAGACACTAGTTTGTCTCAAGAGACCTACTGATGCATCAAGGATCTATAGAAATCTCCAATCATTACTTACTAAGTCTAATGCATTCCTCATATGGAAAGTTATAAACAAAACATAAACATTTCTAATAAAACTAGCATACGGAATGTAAATACTTTATCCATAAACCATGAATGGTATAAAAATAACACATACACAGTCAAACAAATCACAAGACCATAAAAACAGTATGGAAGATTTTTATCATATTAAATCAACCTCGATCATGAATAATATCATGTAAAGGATTTTAAAATAGTTGAAAATGATTAGTAAAAATCTATGAGAGAAATATCCCTTTTTCATGAAAACATTTAAAGGTCTCACAATTTATCAAGAATCCATTTAAAATTGATTTTTCAATCGTAGTGTCCCATACCACATTGAACCATTTAAAAGGAATTTCAGTTTTAAAACATCAATATCCATATATAAATAAAACTTAAAAACCGTTTTAAAAAAATGGATATTAATGAGAAAGATTTAGAAGAATAAATTTTAAAAACATTTAAAATGGTATTGTAGTTAGAGTTTCTAACCAAATGAGAGACTCTTGAATAAAAATAATTGAGGTAATATAAACTTAATAATATCATGAGAATAAAGGGGTTTATGATATACTATCTCAAAGTACAGTATATACACCAAATAAAAGTGAATTGGTGTATAACAACACAAAAGTCTCAATGGAATATAAGTTGAGATGAATTCCTTTATAAAGACAGCATCCTTAGGTTAAGGATAAATCAATGACCTAATTATGTGTGAAAAATATAAATACACTCAATATGATTGGATATTTAGTGTAAACCAATTAGAGGACATTCACACATATTCTTTTAAAAACCAAACCAATGACTTGGATGTTTAACTCAATGAATAGAAATTGAGTTAAAATTACTCTTATCGAGTTTATATCGATGACTTAAAATTTTATAAATGGATTGATTATGTGTATAAAAATTATATCCACACAATGGGGAGTGTAAATTACAACATAAGTAAATAAATAGTGATTTCAAACATAATATCAGTGTATAGTAAACAATGAAGTTTAGGTAAAATTGAATGAGGGGAAATTGAAATTTGAATTTCCATTACCGATTTGGTAACTTACGAAATATGCACCCCATGAAAGAAGGATCATCCAATTATGATATAAATACACATAAATTAATGTATTTTATGCAAGAAATACAATCATGGGTAGTACATACACCACAAAAACGTAACAATGGAAAATATATCATGAATCTCACGGGAATAGAAGTGGGATGAAAACCCCTTACATTGTACTTTTCCTTGGTCGAGGGTACGTTAAAATTCTGTATAATAGTTAAATATTTGTTATTAAATTATACAAGAACTATATAAATAAATATGATATCATATTTTTCCTCTAATATTTATTTGTTAATTAAATTTTAGTATTATCATTGTTTAGTGTGTTAACTGATCTGTTTTCCTCTATACGCACTGTTACGTAAGCCATGTTTGTTTCGGATTGAATGTATTTTATTCAAATATTGAATTATATTAAGTTCTTAAAAATTATTTTTAATCATAAAATGAAAATTATTCATGAATTATTAATATGGGGAATGAACCTCATCGTGTTCGTGGTGATGGTAAGTCGTACGTACGCACTAGGGACAATATCATTATATTGTTGGTGAAATCATATGTAATTGGATGGTATATCATATATATACATAATAATTAACATTTTATATTTTGTATATACATCATTTATACTCATTATTATACCCATCCAAATAATAAAGGGTTTGAATAACAAACTATACCACGACGTGGAGCCGATAAGCCGTACATACGCATGTATGGTTACACTGTCATTCATATGATGGATAGAATAATAAATATGGTGATAAAATTTTTATAATAACATACCATTGTATAGAAGATACTAGGGTTATTATATTATAATGGAAGCAACAAAGAAGGAGGACGTGGAAGAAGAAAAAAACTTGAAAGAAGTGATGAAATATTTACCTCTTCTTCGGGTTCTTTCTTTTGATTTGATCAAAAGGGCTCCTTAGGTTGGCTTTATGACCAATGAAAGGCCTATAGGATTAAGGGATGAATTTTGAGAGGATATTTTTTTAGGGGTTGTCTGTTCCAAATGGATTTGGTTGTGTGAAATCAAGAGAAGGTGAAGTATCCTTTTATAAGAGAGGTGAGGGACACTTTAGAAAAATCTTGAAATGTTATTTTATAATAAAATCATTCTCTGTTTATAATGGCTCAAAAGTGATTTATTTCAAGGATAATGTATGTATGGGTCGAAAAACGCTCAACCAATAGGTTTTATACTGGTTTCGGTCACCATATTAACCTTGTCTTTTAGATTTAACTCTTTGTTAAATAGTTTGACATATACTATGTCTCTTTATATTTTTATATTATATGGTTAATAAACTTACTATGAAAATCCAAGAAAACCCCCAAGTAGTCAATTATTAATATATATAACCTTATCTAAGTCATTTTTCCGAACATTATATTTTTAGGAATATTATATAAATTAATAATATAGTATTTGTTTTAAAAACTCAATTATGTCAATTTTGAAACTATTTAGTATTTGTTTTTTTGAAAATCATAACAACATGATTACATCAAAACAAAATATTTAATCAACACTAACATGTCATATTAACCTATAAAATTATTTTAATTAGTCAAAAGTCTTAAAATACATTTATTTGGGTAGATATAAGATTAATAATTTTATTCTTTCATTAATAAGGTAATTACTGCATCATCATTGTGTCATAAATAAATTAAATTATTTAGAGTCTAAAAATTTTAAATAAAATACCATTATATAGGAAATCATTTTATATTTCTAATGAATATTTATAGTCGAATTTTTCTTATTTATAACCCTATATTAAAAATGGTTTAGTTATTAAACATTGAATTTAACACGTTTAACTCTTCTTTAAATTAAATAATAATAAATGTCCAAATCTAATCCAAGTGGACCAAAAAGATCATATTTTATTCCTAAGTTGTTCTAGGTCTAATTACACATATCCAATAGAATTAGGACTTTTTTTAGGGTAATTATAATACCATTTTTACCCTTAATTACCCTATTTTATTTTAACTACGGTAAATAAAAGTCAAAAGTTACTATTCACCAAAAATTATTTTCATCTTATTGAACCAAATTTTAATTAATGATGTCATCCATGTCTCTTTTATTTTTGAAATTCAACTCACAGAAGCGGTAAAATTATGTTTTATGCAAATTTGTAATTGCTCCAAAAAGGTGGGTAAAAGAAGGTAAATAGTTCAATAAAATTTTAAAAATAAATTTTTTTAATAAAATGACTCCAATAAATTACATTCAAAATATATAGGTATTATATATCTATTTTTAATAAAATTAAATTTAATTAAAATAAATATTTATTTAAATAAAAGTCGGTTTTAATCTATAACGCAGCGTTTTTCAATATTCATAAAAAATTGAATGTTTTCAGAAAATACCCAAAATTTACCATAAGATAATTTTGATATTCCGAATTAAAAAATGAATTATATTTTACCAAATTCAAAGAATATATGTTGTGTTAATTAATTTAAATTTAATTTCCACTGTCAAAATATTAAAGTGGGTTTTTAAAAAGTAAAAACTACCAAAATATTGACATGTGTTTATGTCAAATTTAAATGTGAAATTACTTATAATGACCTAAATTGTATTAAATTTAAAAAATATAATCTAATTATACTTACCAACCATTCAAATGAATAATTTAACACTATAAATTTTTCGATTAAAAAAGTTGTTTTCAATTAAAATTTAGTATTTTTCTGTATTCGTCAAAATATGAAAGTTATCAAAAAAGTACCAAACATTTCTCCCAAATAATTATTTATGGCCAGATTCTAAAGAAGAATTTAATTTCACTAAATTTAACACAAAAAAGTGTCAAATATTGATTTTAAAAAGGGTTTTCCATTAAATGGTGGTAAAATTGCATGTTATTAAATACTTCTTTTATATAAAAAAAATTGTTCTTATATTATATATAATAAAAACATAAAATCGATTGTAAAATTATATGGAGAATATAAAATACAAAATTTTGTTATTACTATTCATGACTTCTTTTGGAACGTCTAGTTTGGTAAGTTGTGGTGCACTCAAACTCGGTGTTGCGTATAACGCAAGATATTCAATTACATTAAACAAAATAACTTTCTATGAAATCTTGGGGTGTTACATTATTCCCCCTTTTTGGAAATTTAAAGCTCAAAATTTTAAAATTAGTCTTGGGAACTTCATTTAAAGTCTCACATCAGAAAAAGAGTCAATAAAACTATCACTTTAAAAGAAAGAAATAAAAGTACAAGGGTCACCCGAGATAACCCATAAATAGATTCCACGTAAGAAAACATGGATATGGAAGATAAAATAAGTGTCATGTTCTGATGGAGGGTGATACAAAACATGATCAAGATAAAGTTAACAATAAGAAAAACACAAACATGTGATGGGATAAACGGTCATTAGTTTCCCAGTAGGAAAAGTAAACAGACAACGTTTTTTTTGTTTTAAGTTCCATTTCATAATGTTGAGGAATTTATTTATGATATTAACTAAGAACATAAAGAGATATAATTAATTTTTAAGTACAATTTTATCCTTTAATAAATTTTTACCACTAACTCATCTTTTCTATAAACGATGAGTATTCAAGATGACTTGGTCACACCTGAAATAATAGAATAAACTTCTAGAAAATCACATTATCACAAAGGATAAACTATATATTTCCCTTGTCTTCAGAGATTATTCGAAACCAAAATGGTTAGTACAAGATCAGATGATCCCCAAAAAGGATAATCTATTAGAGAAAGAAAGAATAATCTTAATTTCTTAAATTAAAATAATAGTACCCAAATTTCAACAAATACCATTCAACAAACAATTGCCCTTAAAATCCTTCTATATAATAAAAACTAATATTCAAACCCAAAACATTGAAGAATTTGATTAAATAGTCTTCCACATTAAATTATATCTCCAAAAAACATCAAATACTCTTAAAGTCACATACTTAAAAGTAATTACCCTAATCTCATATTCTCTATGATAGGTTAATCATTTCCATAAAAAAACTCAAATCTATATAAATCCATAATATAAACATCGATAATTATCCACCATTACTGCTCAAATGAAATCCCATTATATTCCATTTTCCTTAGGCAAATTGTGTTTCCAACAGAGTGAGCGTCTTCCAAAATAACATTTATCACTTAATCAAAAAATCGTTTTCATATACTAAGGATATCCATTTGATAAGACTCAAGATCCAAAATCAACTTATTATTGATCAATGAAATCATTTAACTAAAAATAATTATTCACACTTACCCGGGACTTCACATAGTCCAATGGTAGGCGATAAATCTCAATCACACTCTGGTTGTGGATGCGATTCTCATAGCTTTGTCTGACGTGATGGGTTGTCACATGGTCTGCGTGTTTTCCTTTTTCAAAAAAAATATTTTATATCACTCTCAAAATAAGATAAATTCTTCAAAATAACCATAACATAATTTCATCACAAATGTTATCACATACCTCGCATTTTTATCACAAAATTGAGTAACTTTTAATTTCCTCAAATTCAAGTATAATATAATCCCAAATGGTTATTTATAACTATATCAACAATAGAAAAGATAATTCTTCCTAAAATAGCATTTCCAAATAACAAACTCCACGGTTACACGTGCAAGAGAAAAGTCTTCCAAAGTATTCCCATCAACAAAGAGCACTAATACTTTAAAATTTTTTCCATCCATTTATTTCGACATAGGTTCTTCCTTGAACAAGATGTTATCTTGTAGAATAGGGAATTCACTTGGGTATTTCCCAAGTCCCCTACATTTACGGCAAATGACTGTAAATGTATTCTTGGGATCATTTTTTTTCTTCCATAGTACCCTTCATTTTCCAGGGAAATTCTTTACATTATGTTCTTCTTTCCCATACATAAATCATTTCATTGTTCCATTTAGCCACTTTCCTAGGTGTCTCCGTCCACATTTCCTACATGATGTAAATTGAGCTTTTTTTACCAAGGTCTCCACTATATGATCTCTTCTCATTCATTTTCTTTATCTTATTTTTTTAGTCTAGGAGTTGGTTAATATATATGATTCTGATCATGATTTTGGAAAACTGATTCTGCATGAACATGATATCTTTTACACATATCTACATTCCATTTCATTTCAAATTTCCACCACCATGCCCACCTTGTCCATTATGATCAATGTCACTATGACATCCATGGAATCCAACCATTGACTAACATAAGAAAGAATAGTGTGAGTCATAAAATCATTTAGAGAATACCATAACACCTTATTTTCTATCTAAAACACCTTATGATTAACCAAGGTTAATTATTCTCATATTATATAAAAATTCATCAAATCGGTTTGTAAGGAAAATGTGAATTATCCAATGAATATCTCCCAAGAGTGTCGCAACAAAAAGTGCAGTAAGGCATGTTTTTGTGTACCAGGGTACACCGGGTCAAGTTCGAAACTCATTGTCGAGGTTTTTACTCCTAGGTATATCTGTGCCTGAGCTGCTTCTACCTACTCTTATCCAGACAGGGATGTATTTCTTGGAAAACCCACATAATATCTACATTACCAAATTTTTTGTATTTTTTATATACTAATCCTCAAAGTCTATATTAGGGTAGTGTTTTATAATCAGGGTGCTTCTAAATCTACATTCTAAGGTTTGTACTAAACATTCTCAAATACCAACTATAATGCCCGAACCCTAGTTACCCATGATTGGTGCGTTATTACATAACATTGGCATGATACAAGCAATCATGTATCGAAAGACAGATTAGATTAGTACCCTTGGAATTACTACATAAATTTATAAGTTTTACATTACATCATGAAATAAAAACATCAACATCATTTTGTCCCCTTTGAACACACTTATATCCTTGTCCTATCCCTACAGGTCAACCATTAAATAATTATTCACCTCTTGGGAAAAATAAACCATAGAAAGGGGTGAGCTTGGATGCACAGTAAGGATAAAAAAATAGAGGAAATATTCATAAATAAGCATAAACATTTAATGTAATGTATAAGATAGAACAAAAGCCTTTTTAGCATAAACATCATCATAAAATGCCGAAGAAAAAATAAAATAATGCCACTCACTTATTAACATAGATATTTTACTAGTCTAATAATCACATGAAATTTCAATATCCAATTTCATAATGATGGAATGCATAATGATAGACTTCATAACCACATAGTCAAGGCCTTGTTCCAAGACTACAAATAATATTTCTCCAATGCCTTATGTCAAGACACTAGTTTGTCTCATTAGACCAACTGATGTATCGAGGAGCTATAGAGAGCTCCACCCATCACATATTATGTCCAATTCATTCCTCATACAAAAAGGTTCAAACATAACATAAAAATTAGTATTAAAACTAGCATACAAAATTTCAATACTTTATCCATAAAACATGAATGGTCTAAAAATAACACATTCACAGTCAAAAATATCAAAAAACCTTCAAAACATTCTGGAATATTTTTATAATAATAAATCAACCTCGATCAATAATAAAATCCCATAAAGGAATTTGACATAGATGAAAATGATTGGTAAAAATCACTAAGAGAAATATCCCTTTTTCATGAAAACATTTAAAGTCTCGCTATTTATCAAGAAGTCGTTTAAAATATATTTTTGAATCAAAGTTTCACGTAACCCTTTGAAAATTTTAAAGGGAATTTAAATTTTAAAACATTAATGTCCATATATATATATAACCTTTAAACCATTCTTAAAACATGGACATTAATGAGAATGATTTAGAAGAATAAATATTTAAAATATTTAAAATGATATTTTAGTTAGAGTTCTTAACCAAATGAGAGAACCTTGAATAAAAATAATTTAGGTAATCCAAACATTATAATATCAAGATAACAAAGGGTTTCATGATATACTCTGTCAACATATAGTATATACACCAAATAAAATTGAAATGGTGTATAACAACAATGAACTCTTAATGGAATGTAAGTTGAGATGAATTCCATTATAAAGAACATATCCTTAGGTTCAGGATAAATCAATGACATAATTATGTGTGAAAAATATAAATACACTCAATATGATTTGATATTCAGTGTCAATCATTCATAGTACATTCACACTTATTCTTGTGAAAACAACACCAATAACTTGGAAATTTATCTCAATGAATAGAAATTTAGTTAAAATTACTCTTATCAAGTTTATATAGAGGACATGAGAATTTATAAATGGAGTTATTATGTGTATAAAAATTGTATCCACACAATGGGGAGTGTATATTACTACATAATCAAATAAATAGTGATTTCACACATAATATTGGAGTAAAGTAATCAATGAAGTTTGTGTAAAATTGAATGAGGGGAAATTGAAATTTGAAATTCCCTTACTAATTTGTTAACATACAAAACATACACCCCATGAATGAAGTATCATCTAATGATGATGGTAATACCAATAAATTAAAGTATATTATGATACCAATACAATCATGGGCAGTACATACACCACTCAAATTGTAATAGTGGCAAATATATAATGAATCTCACGGGAATAAAAGTGAAATGAAAACCCCTTAGCTTGTAATTTTCCTTGGTAGAGGGTACATTATCCTCCCGTATAATTTTTAAAACAATTTTATTAAATTATATTATGACTACATACATAAATATGATATCATATATTATCCTATAATATTGTTTTGTTAATTATATTTTAGTAGTATCATCGTTTCGGGGGTTAACTGGTCCATTTTCCTTTATATGCCTGGTTACGTAAGCCATGATTGTTTTGGATAGGATGTATTTTATTTAAATCTAGAATGATATTAAGTTCTTAAACATTATTTTTAATCATAAAATGAAAATTATTCTAGAATTGTTATGATGGGGAATGAATCTCATCGTGTTCGTGGAGAAGGTAATCCATACGTACATCGAGCGAAAAATATCATTTTATTGATGGTGAAATAGTATGTAATTAGATAGTATATCATATAGAATGAATAATTTACATGTTATATTTATTATTTACCTTAGTTATACTCATTATTATACCCATACAAATAATTAAGTGTTTGAATAACAAACTACACCACGAGGTGGAGACGGTAAGTCGTTTGTACGCACGTATAGTGACGTTATCATTCAAATGGTGGATAGAATAAAAAATATTGTTGTACCATTTTTATAATAACATCAAATTATATAGAAGATAATTGTGTTATTATTTTATAATAGAAGAAACATAGAAAGAGGATGTGGAAGAAGAAAAAAACTTGAAAGAGGTGATGATATATTCACCTCTTCTTCAGGTTCTTCCTTTTGATTTGATCAAATGTGATCCATAGGATAGCTTTTTGACCAAAAGAAGGCCTCTAGGATTTAGGAAGGAAATTTGGGAGGATATTTGGGTAGGGTTTGGCTGATAAAAATGGCATTTGAGGTGTGAAATTAAAAGAAGGGGAAGTACCCTTTTATAATAGAGGTGAGGGTCACTTTAGGAAAAGCTTGAAATATTATTTTATAATAAAATCATTTTCGGTTTCTAATGGATCCAAAATGATTTATTTCAAGGAAAAGGTGGTTATGGGTCAAAAACCTCTCAATCAATAGGTTTTAGATAGGTTTAGGTCACCATATTAAGCTTATCTTTTAGATTTAACTCTTAGTTAAAAATTTTGACATTTACCATGTCTCTTTGTATTTTTATATCATATGGTTAATAAACATACAATAGTAAGTAAAGAGAACCCCAAGTGGTTCATTATTAATATATATAACTGTATATAAATCCTTTGGACGAAACATACATTTTTAGGAATATTATATCAATAAATAATATAGTATTTGTTTTAAAAACAGAATTATATCAATTTTGACACTATTAAGTTTTTTTTTGAAAATCATAACAGGATGATTACTTTGAAAAAAAATTAATCAACCCTAACATGTCATATTAACCTATAAAATTAGTTAAATTAATAAAAAGTCTCAAATTACATTTATTTGGATATTTATAAGATTAATTATTTTAATCTTTCATTAATAAGGTAATTAATGCATCATCATTGTGTCATAAATAAATTTATTTATGTCAAATATAAAAATAATAAATAAAATATCATCATGTAAGAAATATTTTTATCTTTATAATGAATATTTATAGGAGAATTTATATTATATGTAACTCTATATTAAAAATGGTTTATTTATAAATCATTGAATTTAACACAAGTAACTCTTCTTTAAATAAAATAATAATAAATGTACTAATCTAATCCATGTGTTCCAAAAGGATAATATTTTATTCCTAAGGTTGTTTTTGGTCTAATTACACATATCCAGTATAATTAGTACATGTGTTAGGGCAATTATAATATCATTTTTACCGTTAACTGCCCTATTTAATTTTAACCGCGGTAAATAAAAGTCCAAAGTTACAACTCACCAAAAATTATTTTCATATTATTGAACCACATTTTACTTAATGATGTCATTTCTGTCTCTAAGATTTTTTAAATTCAACTCACAGTAGTGGTAAAATTTTGTTTTATGCAAATTTTTAAATGCTCCTTGAAGGTGGATAAAAGACGGTAAAATGTTCAATATAATTTTATACATCTAATTTTATTATAAAATGACTCCAATGAATTAAATTTAACATATATAGTTATTATATATTTATTTTTACTTAAAATAAATTTAAATAAAATAAATAATTATTTAAATAAAACTCGGTTTTAAACTATAAGGGACTCTTTTTCACTATTCATAAAAAATTGAATGTTTTCAAAAAATTACCAAAAATTTACCCTAAGATAAGTTTGATTATCCGAATTCAAAAATTGATTATATTTTACCAAATCCAAAACATATATGTTTCATTAATTAAGTTAAGATTAATTCTCTTTGTCAAAACCGAAAACCGGGTTTTTAAAAAGTAAAGACTATCAAAAGATTGACATGTGTTTAAGTCAAATTTAAATGTGAAATTACTTATAATGACCTAAATTTTATTAAATGATAAAAATATAATATAATTATACTTATAAACTATTTAAATGCATACTTTAACAGTATAAATTATTTCAATTAAAAGTTTATTTTTCAATTAAAATTTAGTGTTTTTCTGTATTCATCAAAATATTAATGTTTTTAGAAAAGTACAAAAACTTTATCCAAAATAAAATTTTATGTCCCAATTCTAATGAATAATTTAATTTCATTAAATTTAATACATAAAAGTTTCAAATATTGGTTTTAAAAAGGGTTTTCTATTAAAAACTTGTAAAATTTCTTTTTTAATACATCTTTTATCTGAAAAATGAATTTGTTCTTATATTATGACTAAGAAACATATAATAAGAATTCTAAAATTATATGGAGTATATAAATATCAAATTTTAGTTAATAATATTCATAAATATTTTTTGAATGGCTAGTTTGGTAAGTCGTGGTGGACTCAAACTCGATGATGCGTATAGCACAAGCTATTGAATTACTTTTAAGAAAATAATGTACTATAAAATATGTGGGTGTTACACCTACCCATGCCATGTACTACTGACACAATAACCTACCAGTGGCCTGACCTACCAATGCCCTCACCAGCCAATGATAACTCCCCTAACTCACTGAGGCTGACGCCCCTAACTTACTACCGCACTAACATAATGACACACTAACATGCTGATACACTAACATGCCGACGTAGTGACATGTTAATGCACCAACATGTCGATGCACTGACATGCAGAAGCAAAAACATGCTGACTCACATACATGATGACTTGTTGACATGTCAATGCACTAACATGCCGATGAACTGACATGCCAATGCACTAACTTGCCGATGCATTGACATGTAGATGGAAAAACATTATATTTTGGAAATATCTCAAAATGAGCAGCTCACAACTCCCAGAAAACCTCAACATTGGATTTTCACAATGGAAGGGCCTATGTAAATATTTGGGTTATTACATTTTATTTGAGGGAATTTTGTATTTATGTATAGATATAATTTATGTTCTCTGTTTATGTGCTTGTTAATATCATGTGTATTTAATATAATTAATTAACATTGGATTTATAAAATAGTCTATGAATATCCATTTATTTTATGCCATCTTGCATACTTTTTTTTAATTTATCATGTTTAAGTATCCAACAAATATAAAAATTTAATGATGCACCAAAAAATAAAATAAATATGTGTGGCATGATTAATAACATAAACTATTGTTTGGTTAATCTAGTGGGTGATAAAAAACCTTCTCCCAGTGGGAGTGACTCTATAAAATATGATTGGATTGAGATATAACATTTCTTCTATTCACATATGTATCTCATTGGGTGGTTTCACCTTGGATACGAATTGAAATGTCTCAACCCACATGGGAGATCCTTTACTTACATTCACTTACTCACAATCATGTTATGTGAACCACATGTATTTTGTTAATAAAAAGAAATTATGGACAAACATTCCCATACATGATAAAATGATGGTATTATATGCATATCGCCATTTTAGCATAATAATAATTTTCACAAAAAATATAATGTAATAATGATTCAATTAAATGAAACCCAACACATAAATGGGTTGGTGAATATCATACTCATCCTTGTGTGCAATGATTACTTGTTTAAATAAACATCCTAGTAATCATTTCATTCTATTCCTTAATGTGACAATTTTATCAATCAATATATTAATTATCTAATTTATATATCTGTTTCCCTCTGGAATCGGGGATGACCTCATTGATTGAAGGTTCAAACATTCCAATCGGTTTCTAACGGGTTTTTTCATAGAACCGGAAACATCCAATGATTCCATATCCATTTGGACCTACATTCCAAAGGTAGGTGCTCATTAGTTATTGACTGATAAGTCTTAGGAATTTGCATTGGTCGAGAGGATGGGAGGTCAGACTCATCACACCTTTTTTAGGGGAATTATTGTCTACTCTGAGACTCTCTTTATAGATTTAAGTTATGTTCGTGAATCCTTATTACATTACCAAGTATAAAATGAGCTTTCCTTTAGTCTAGCAATCACTGATTGATATGTAAGAAATTCAGAGAATCTTTTATATGTATTCGAGGTTCGTCATCGATGAAGAATCATCTGTATTTGTTAGAGATTCTTAGTTGATGGTATCCTTAAAAT
The DNA here is from genome assembly GCA_963277665.1 of Viscum album. Lineage (NCBI taxonomy): Eukaryota > Viridiplantae > Streptophyta > Magnoliopsida > Santalales > Viscaceae > Viscum > Viscum album. Next base: position 1,649,772,476 of record OY728145.1, read on the forward strand.
ACATAAAAGTATCTTTGTCATTATGATGACCATACTAGTTTTAAAGACACTCAGTGGGGCACTTAAAGTTTATTATCATTCAAGAGGACATGGATTATTTCAGAATTGGGATCGTACCTGTTGATGGGCTACCTACATATCCTTTGTTTTGGAAAAGGAATCAGAACCCACGTAGTTCGAATAAGGGAGTATGATGTTTATGATTGATGGATCAAAGAAAGATGTTATAATTACTTTTACACTCTAAGCTCATGTGATTCATACTCAGTGTGAGAAACAAGAGGTATTGGTAAAACCAGAAAATTGTACCATGAAAGATGCAATCATAAGAAATGATATGGGGCTTATGTAAGTATGACTGCCCAAAATAGACGAGGATTAAGATTTACTTTAGGGAAGAAATCCAGGATCAGGGTTCATAAAGGTATATGTAATTTATGGATATTTGGATACTCTAATCCTGGGACTTACTCATAAGGAAGACGCCCAAGTTAGGAAGGGACTTATGATTGGGTTTTATTCTTGAGAAGGAAACCCAGATCAAAAAGGAAATTAAGACTATGGATTACTCTTGAAAAGGAGGCCCTAGGTTAAGGAGATTTGAAAATTAAAGGGACTTGGGGTTTACTCCTAAGGAGGTGGCCCATATTTGAGACCGGTGCTTACTCCTGAAAAGGAGGCCCAAGTTAAGGGGATTATGGTTGGGGCTTACTCCTGAAGAGGATGCCCATATTTGAGATGGGGCTTACTCCAGAAAAGGAGGCCCTGGTTAAGGGAATTATGTTTGGGGCATACTTCTGAGGAGGATTCCCATATTTGAGACTGGGGATTACTCCAGAAAAGGAGGCCCAGGTTAAGGATTCTCTCATATTAAAGGATGAGGTTGAATGAATGAAATCTCAATCTTTAGTGACATAAAGATCTATAAATCACTATATTTTTTAGAGATGTTCCACGGAGTTCCATTCAGATAAGGAATCCAAATCAAGAAATCATGCCATAAATGGCTTTGAAGAGTTTCTTGAAGACTGAATCTTGAATAGGATAAGTGGAATGGAAAAGGAGGGCTGTAGTGGGAAAGAAAGGCCCCCAAAAAGGTAGGGGCATGCAAGTCCTGGTAGGCGCGCATGTACTTCATGGGCGTGCAAGTCCTGGTCATGCAGGTATACCTGCGTGGCACATGGGTACTTGCGCGATTTTCAGTCCTTGAGTAATACTTGGGCGATACTTGGCTCAAACCCTTGGTATTATCCCTAGTGGCTTTCCAGAAGATCGCACGCAAGTTCTAATGAAGAGGTAGGGCGGCGCGCAAGTGTTTTCATTTCCCTTTAGGGTAAAACAATTAGGCGCGCAAGTGTTAGTGAATTCTAACACATAGACCTTACTCCTCTTGTTTAGACCTTCCATTCTAGGTAAAGAATTACCTTACAAGAGTTCGAAAGATCTGAAGAAGTGACTTGGGCATTCAGAGTTCTGTCTGTGACTTCTGGAAACCCCCCCCCCCAATGGGGGGCTTACACGGTCTATTTATAGGCTGGAGAAGACCCCGGGAGGTTATCCTTTAGGGCGTGCAAGTCACTTGCACGGCCATTAGGTGGCGCGCAAGTGTACTTGCGTGACAGTGAGGGAACTTGTGCGACCCTTGTGGTTTTGAATCTTTGTTCATGCCTTTGTCTATTTTTGATAATTTTTTCAAAGGATGAATCAATTTGTGCAAAGTAATTTCCCTTTCCAATCTTTAGATTTTGTGACGAAAGGAGCATCAACAAAATTCCCCCCTCATAGTTGGATCCAAAAGAAATGAGGATGTGACTCTGAGGAAAAGAAGAAAACTAATGGAAAGGCGGCGTGCAAGTGTATGGTGTGCAGGCTGTGGTGCGCAAGGTATGGCGCGCAACTTCCAGGTGGACATACTTCGGCGCGCAGGGTATGGCTGTGGCCTATAAATATGTGGCCCCATTTCCATACAAAGCATCCGGATTTCAGACTTTGGAGCTCTCACCGTGTTAGTGGCTTTCACCGCACAGGTTGCTCTATTTTCCGCTGTTTCTTTGTTGTCACGCTACTGTAGAGGTGTTTAGACTTGCGCAGTTTATACTTGGGCGTCAAAAACTAGCACAGCATACTAACACTTGTGCGCCAAGTTTAGACTTGTGTGCCTTAATGGCTTTTCTATTTTTCTGAATTCCTTCACAAATTTTATGAAAAATAAACCCATTTAAGTGTTAGTTTATTCAACTTTTGGGTAGATTCAATGGATCTCAGGAGAATCGAAACGACTGATGAACTGGATAGAAAGCTAATTTATGACATGATGAACATTGTTGTCCATGATTACTAATATATTTGTGACAACACTCTACCAGATTTGGCTAAGTACTTGAAGAAATATCATCTTAATTTCCCACATAGAATCTACCTATCTCTGTATGGTCATGGTCATCTACAAGGAGTCAATGTTCCAGATGCAAAGAACTACACATCTGAAATGAAGCTGCACTGATACTCCTCTATTTCGGTTATGTTGTGTATTAAGACAAACAAAAATGGTGTGAACTTTCAAATTTTCCGTCCATGCCATTTCCTTGCAGATATGAAAATGGAAAACCCATGGGCTGAAATGCTTTCCGCTGCCGGTTGGTGGAGAGAAGACAAACATGGCATTAGAGAAATATCTGAAAAGAGTACTCTCTCCAAATGGATCATTACTTCCAATTCTCCATTCTCAAATCCATGTATCCATCTTCCAAGTCTCTTGGATAGAAACAGAGTCACTGTTTGATTAGCAGAAAATTTTCTCAAACCACACTCAAGAACATCCTTTTAGAATTGTTCTAAGAAGAGCTGGTATCACTGCATATCTTATTGTATCCAGTTGAATGAATGAATTTTAGGTGGTTGCTGATGAAGTTCGGGATTCCATAAATCAAATGAAGAGTTATGTTGAAAGCCTTTTGTAATTCTTGAAAAATGAAGAGACTCCAGTCTGTGGATATCCTTCTATCTCTTGTGTATCAATGAAAAACACCTTCATCTTCAATCATTTGTGCACGTATTTTCCTGCTACCTGCTTTAAATTTTACCGAAGCCAATGGGCCTAGTAAGCATAGTTTGGTTTTTACTAGGCTTAATGTAAATAACCCTACAAACTTTGAATATTTTAATTGCTCAATATTACCTAAATCATACAAAATGAATGTTTAGTGAGATGGAACTTGACTTTTATTCAGAGTTCCTTTGTCTTTTGTTGGCAGTTTAAAGTCATGCACATCAGACATACGGAGGCTAATGTTTAAGGTTGAAAATAACATTGACCGAATGAATTAGAATTGACTCAATTCTTTGACAATTTATCTGAAAACATATTACCATACTCAAGTATGAGGGAAAATATGTAAACAATGGCTTGAGAATATTTGAATCTGAGGAATGATATGGAAAAGAGCTAAAATGCATCATAAGAAGTAGTTTCCAAGTATGATGTTACTATTATTTAACAAACCCATTAAGGGGATGAATTATGTAGGGCCACCTAATGGAATTGGCTTCATAGTCAAATAAATAGCATATTTTGGTTAACAAGTGTGTTATGTAGATTGTTTATGCAAGGCCACCTAAGGGAACGTTCTGCATAGTCAGGAAAAAGAACTCTCAGAATTTTACTTTCCTAATGATAAAAAGCTAGTGAAAGTTTATGGAGATTAAAATTTTCCAAAGTATAGAGTTTACTGTATGGAATGAGGTACTTGAATATGGAGAAGATATTTCCAAACAAGATTATCAAAGAACATGATGGATATCGCTCCTACGAAGGTTTGACCCAAACGTAGGGATGGAGAATATAAACCATAGACTTGAATACTTTCAGATCCTGAAAAAGGATATGGGACAAATATGTTAAGGATGGATATTTTATTTTCGGATCCCTACATACTGTCATTTAAGACCAATAAGGACAAAAGAGGCTTTCTTCCTAAGAATGAAGTTACCAGTATCTGAAAAACCTGTTAGGGGGTTGAATAATGCAGGGCCACCTAAGGTCATTGGCTTCATTGTCAGATAATAGTATCTTTTGGCTGACAAATCTGTTATGGAGACTATTTATGCAAGGCCACATAAGGGCACATACTGCATATTCAGGTAAAAGAACTCTCAGAAATTTGACATTTTTGTGACTAAAAGTCAAGAAAAGGGTTATGAAGATCTGTAAATATTTAAGGTTAGGATTATGACACATAAAGATGGGTATGTTTCAATGTATATAGAGATACACAGATCAATTCTAACCATAGTCATGTTGTGGCTGGGTCCTGAATTGAAATGTTGGACTTCACTACGTATCTCATAAGGATGGGAATAAAGCCATGCATAGTTCTTAAACTGCAGTTTAACGTCGTGTGGGACAAAAGGATTATAGATCTTAGTTTAGGGTCATAGAGCTTAGACCATTATAAGAAATACACAGTGTGTGTTTTCATAGGGACTTTTCATCCAAGGGACTGAAAGTGGAATTTGGGGTTAGGCCCAAAAGACTTGGGGCTGGATTCGAGGTACACTCGAATGTTCCTACATATCCCATTATGATGGGAATCAAGCCCACGTAGTTCTATAAATACCCTCTGTACAAATTTCGTTCGTACTTGTGAAGGGTGAAAAGGGTCTTTAGTGCAATGATGGTTTTACCCAAGATATAAGGTTTGGGAATTTCCATGTATGCATGTAGTCTTTGAAATGAAACATGATTGAAAATCAATGTAAATAATGGTTCCCTCTCAGGTGAGGGTATCAAAGAATATTTGTAGTTTATTTTTCTACTAGACAAAACAGTGATGTATAGTTTAACATCGTATAGAAAGGAAGAAAGTGAATCTATGTAAAGATATTGATTCTAGGGGCGATTTCATGAATCAACATCATATGAGATGAAGGTGAACCGATGTGAAGAGATTGGTTTTGGGATTGAACCATGGGAGGTTGCCTACGTACCCAGCCTGGAAGGAAAGGATCAAAGTCCGTGTAGTTCAATTAAAGAAATAATTAATGATCAAGTTGTTCATGGGGACAATGACCTAAAAAATGATGTTGATGGGACCTACACATGGTTAGTATCCCAGAGAGAGTGTTATAATTGAGTTTTTCTCTAAGCTCACGTGAGTCATACTCGGTGTGAGAAACAAGAGGTAAAAACAACCTTAACGATGCACAGTTTAATGTCATGTAGGACTTATAAAGGGACTATGTAGTTTAAAGTCTTGCTGTTAGGACTATTGGTGTTTCATAGTTTAGTGTCATGTAGCAGGGACAAAGTACAGTTTAATGTCATGTACGACATATCAAAGGATTTTCTGTATAATTTAGCGTCATGTAGTTAGGACGATGGAGACAACACAGTTTAACATCATGTTGGAAGAAAATGACTGTGCAGTTTTATGTCATGCAGTAAGGACAAAAGAGTACACCATTTAACGCCATGTTGGACGTATTAGGGACTTTTTCATATTTTAACATCATGTTGGATGAAAGTAACACAAATAGTATAAGGTCATATGTATAGACCATAGATGATGACATTTAACGTCATGCTAGACGTAAGGGACGTTTTCACAGTTTAACATCATGTTGAACAAAAAAGGGATAATACAGTTTAGCGTCATGTCGGACGAAAGTGTGAATAGTTTAAGGTCATATGCATGGACCGTGGATGGTGCAGTTTAATGTCATGATGGACATAAGGGACTTCTGTAGAGCTTAGCATCTTGTACACTACTACAAACACGGCCTTTATCAGCGCTAAAAATGGCCTTTATCAGCGCTAGAAAAGTGCTGATAAAGCCAACATAGATAAAGGGGGGTCCCCTTTATCAGCGCTCCGAAAAGTGCTGATATAGGACCCCTTTATCAGCAATAAAAAAAGCGCTAATAAAAGTACCCCTTTATCAGCGCTTCCTTTATCAGCGCTCTCGTTTTAGCGCTGATAAAGGACCCGTTTATCAGCGCTTTTAAAAAAGCGCTGATAAAAGTTAAAAAAAAATTAAAAATTTTAAAAAATTTAAAAAATACTGCCAATCGGGGGGGCTTTTATATCGCTTGAACCCCCCCCCCCCCTTTTACAGCACTTTTCGACCCCTATACAACACCCCACGCACCCCACACACCCCCTCCACCCTTTAACAGCACTTGCTCCAATATTCCCCATGCGCGCGCACCCCTTCCTTCACCAGGATTTGAACTCGAGACCTCCCCCCTGCGTGCCTAAGCCCTTACCACTACTCTATTTTGATTTGCTTTCCAATTCATGATATCTCTATATATATATATTTATATATTTAGTTATATTTATTCGTATAGTAATATATATTTATATTAATATATATATAGTTATATTATAATATATATAGTAATATTAATATATATATATATAGTGGTATTAATATATATCTATTTCTATATATATATATATTTAGTTATATTTATTCGTATAGTAATATATATTTATATTAATATATAGTTATATTAACATATATATAGTTATATTAACATATATATAGTTATATTAACATATATATAGTTATATGAATATTTATTTATATAGTTATATTAATATATATATAGTGATATTAATATATATATTTATGGTGATATTAATATATATATTTATAGTAATACTAATATATATATATGTAGTTATATTAATATATATATAGTTATTAGATTAATATATATATAGTTAGATTAATATATATATATAGTTAGATTAATATATAGGTATATAAATATTCATATATTGGTATTTTAAATAAAATGGATATTAGTTTTTATTAAGATAAATCTAATATATTTTATATGTAAATATGTTTAATTATTTATTTAAAACATTTAATTTTTAGGTGCGAATATATAAAAAATATGTACATATAGTTATATATTTGATTATAAAGAGCAGTTCATTATAAAAAAGGATGAAATTTCAAAGACATAATATCAATATGAATGTAATACCTTGGAATAAATTTAGTCCCCACAAAGAAAAGCCAACAATACCCCCTTAAACGAGTTTGAAAATCCACAAAATGTTAAAAAATCTGGGTACCCCGACAAAAAACTCAGTTTTGGAGGCCTTCTGGGCCTCTTTTGGCCTCAAAAAACGCTTGACCGGGGTCCCCCTGCGTCACAGCGACGTAAAGCTCGTCGCAGGCTTCGATTTGATATGTGGTAGAGCTCAAACGGACAGCCGGATCAAACGTTATGGTCGTTTGATGTTTGAGTTGCGTTTTCAACATATTTTGGATCTTTTTTAAAAAAAATTAGTTTTTTAGTCCTCAAATTGTTATTAAATGACTATTACTCCATAATGATTATCAAAATATTAATTAAAAATATTTTTTTAATTTTTTAAGAAGTCATTTTCACTAAATATCTTAAATATTAAGTATAATAAGTGTAAATGTACATTTATACTTATCTAAAATATATTTAAAAATTATATATTATATTTATATAACAATATAACTATATTTATATATTAATATATTTTTAATTTTTTTTTGAAGTCGACCCTTTATCAGCGTTAAAAAGGCACTGATAAAGGCCCCCCTTTATCAGCGCTACTAAGCAAGTGCTGATAAAGGGGGGCCCTTTATCAGCACTACTAAGCAAGGCGTGATAAAGGGGGGCCCTTTATCAGCGCTACTAAGCAAGCGCTGATAAAGGGGGGCGCTGCGAAAAACTGTTTTTGTGGTAGTGGTAGTTAGGACGTTATATTTTAACGTCATGTGAGATGAAAGGAATTCAAATAGTTTAAGGTCATATGTGTGGACCATTGCTATATAGTTTAACGTCATATAGCAAGGATGATGAAGGGGACACATTTTAACATCATGTTGGATGTATGTGAAAATATTTTAGGGTCATATGCATGGACCTTTGATGATGCAGTTTAACGTCTTGTTGGACGGTGGTGCAGTTTAAGGTCATACCGGACCACGGATGATATATTTTGTGTTTATACAAAATACTTCTTCAAAAATCTGGCATTGGTTGGAGTAGTGATGAGTTCTCCATCCATCGAGATTAATGAATAAGATCCATTGGAGTATACCCTATGTATTGAGTAAGGTCCTTCCCATTTTGGCTCAGGCTTTAGAGGTTTCTTTCCTGGTATCATTGGAGTTCTGAGAACTAATACCAATTCTCCCTGAGTAAATGAACGAACACGAACTTTTTTGTTAAAAGCGTGTGCTATTCGATTCTGATAGACTTCCAAGTGGTACAAAGTGCACAATATTTTCTCATATAACCATTCTAATTCATTCAATCGCTTTTGAGATTGTTCATCTGTAGATGCTTGATCACAAATGGAAACTCCGAGCGAGGGTAGTTGAACATCAATTAGCAAGACTGCTTCCTTTCCATATACCAATGAATATGGAGTTGACTGAGTTGTAGTCCGGGTGGTAGTTTGATAAGCCCATAAAGCATGAAAGAGTTTATCAAGCCATTATTTCTTATCTTTATCCACCATCCTTTGAAGTATATTTGACAAAGTATTGTTGAAAGCTTCTATCTGGCCATTGGCCACTACATGATACTGAGATGAATGGTTGGATTTGATGTTGTATTCTTGATACAATTTCTTCACCTCAGATGAACAGAAGTTGGTGCCATTATCCGTCAATATGGTATGAGGGACACCAAATCTAGTAATGATGTTAGACTTCATGAAGCTAAAAATGCACTTAGAAATGACTTCCTTGAGAGGTATTGCCTCTGCCCATTTGGAAAATAAATCAGTTGTAGTAATAATATACTTAAACTGCTTGGCCATAGTTGAATGGTAAGGTCCCACCACATCCATTCCCCATGTGGAAAATGACCACGAGTATTTAGCTGTATGAAGCAACTCTGGAGGTTGATGAATGAAGTTTTCATGTACTTGCAATGAATGACGCTTCTTTGGGAAATCAACACAATCTTGTATCATTGAAGGCCAAAAGTATACAAGCCTTCGAATCTGATCAAACAGTCTATGTCCAGACTGGTGGGCACCACAGACTCTTGCATGCACTTCTTTCATGATAGCCATTGTCTCTTCACCATCAATGCATCTGAAGAGAACTCCATCAAAAACACGTTTGTAGAGAATTTTCTCTAGGTGATCTGGGCTATCATAAAGAGTAAAACTGAATACACGTTGCCATATTAGTTCTTTCTCAGCTCTATCAGGAGGAAGTGTTCTATTTTGAAGGTATACCTGATAGGTGACATACATCCTGTAATATGACCATACGGTTCAGGAATGGGACTAATTTCATTAATTTCCTCTGTTCTGATTCGAACATAAGGTGAAATTGCACGACGGTGGGAAATAATTATGGTTGTCTCGTCCTAATTTGGATCTGCCAGAGCTATGGCTATATTAGCCAGTGCATCAGTTTGAGCATTTTGTGATTGCGGGACATAAGAAAATGTCGGTTACAAAAGGAATTCCACCATTAACTCTTTTATGTAATCATACAAAGGGATTAATTCTTCTTTTCTGATGGAATAATCCCCATTGACTTGTTTGATTACCAGTCTGAATCACCTTTCACCTTTAAGTGATTCACTTGTGCTTGAAGCGCCAATTCCAAGCTTGCGAGGAGAGCTTGGTATTCTACTTCATTATTGGTACCACCTTCCCACAATAAGAAAGAGTAAGGTTACACTACCTTTTATGGAGAAATGAGCACAATTCCTAAGCCAACATTGTTGAATTTAGGATTTTCCATTTTCCTCCCTACTGGTCTTCTGGATGCACCATCAAAATACATTTCTCATGCCTGAGTACTTTCTTGAACAGAGAAGATTTCCTCATCAGGGAGTTCAATATCTGAAGATGTGTCTTCCACTGAAGGGTGTTCAGCCAGGAAATCAGCTAGAGCTTGGCCCTTTATTGCCTTTTGAGACACATACTGAATATCAAATTGTTGCAAAATAACTGCCCACCTTGCCAGAAGTCCTGTAAGCATTGGATGACTAAGGATGAATTTGATCAGGTTATTGAGAGATACCAATTGGACCTCGTGATGTTGTAGGTAGTGTCTCAACTTCTGAACTGCAAAGATTAATGCCAGGCATCACTTCTCAATACTTGAATACTGGGTTTCTGCTTCAAGTATAGTCCGAATGAGATAGTAGAGGCTGTTTTCATTCCCAGTATCATTCTTCTGATAAAGAAAGGCACCCAATGATTTCTCTAGAGCTGTCATATAGAGGATAAGTGGTCTTCCTTCAACAGGTGGCATGAGTACCGGTGGACCCAAGAGGTATTTCTTGATAATATTGAATGCTTCTTGAAATTATTCAGTCCACTGGTAAGTGACTCCGTTCTCCATCAATTTGGTGAAGGGTAAACTTTTTCCTGCCAAATTGGCGATGAAACGCCGAATATAGGCTAAGTGTCCTTGAATTCCTCTTAATTATTTCAAATTTCGAGGAGGTGGCATACCAAGGATTGACTTCGTCTTCTCCGGATCGACTTCAATTCCACGATGGTGTACAACAAAGCTAAGAAATTTTCCTGAGGTTACCCCAAAAGCACATTTTAAGGGGTTCATCTTCAAATTATGTTGTCGAATCCTATGGAATATGACTTCCAAATCGCCCAAGTGATTAGAATGTTGTTTGGATTTAACCACCAAATCGTCTACATAGCATTCAACAAACTTCCCTAGAAAGGGTTTGAAGATACGATGCATGACACACTGATATGTATCACCCCCATTCTTTAAGACAAAGGGCATTACCCAGTAGAAAAACACACCCTGAGGGGCTATGAAGGCTATGGATTCCTTGTATTCTGGGGCCATTCGTATCTGATTATATCCGGAATATCCATCCATGAAGGAAAGTGCTTCACAGCCAGCTGTTGCATCAATTAAAAGTTCTGTAATCAGAACTGGGAAATCATCCTTAGGACAATGCCGATTAAGATCTCTAAAATCGAAGAAAACTCTAATTTGTATGTTCTTCTTCTTTACAGGGACAATAATAGCCAACCACTTGGGATATTGAACTTCTCTAACGAAGTTAGATTTGATAAGATTATCCACTTCAGGTTCAATTTTGGAAACATAAGTTGGGTGTGTTCTTCTCGCGGTTTGCTTAAATCCTTGATGTTCTTCTGGTAAACCCAAATGATGAGTACCAACATCAGGATCAAGCCCGGGTATTTCTATATAGTTCCATGCAAATATATCTCTATTTTTCTTTAGAATGGAAATATACATCTCTTTTTCTTCAAGATTCATGGTGGCACTGATTAAAGTGGGGCATGGATCTTCATTTGTACCCAGATGTATTTCTCTGAGTTCATCCACGGTGGTAGAGATACGCTCTTCAAATGCTGGAGGATAATCTCTGAGATCTTCCTCTTCTTCTTCATCATGTGTTATTTCTTCCATTTCTACTTGCATAGTATATGATAAAGTATAATTTTCATGATCAGAAGAGATGTCAAAATTTTCAAATCTTGAAGAAGAAGCTTACATTTCCAACCCAACTGATGATGAAGGGTCTTCTTTGGGTAAAAAAGAGGAGATGATGGATTGAGAATCGACATCATTACTCACCTATGATGTTGCTATAACATCTTCTGGACTAATTGGCGATATATAGACTTGTTGGATTTCAGTAGATGAAATGAAGACGTCACCATTTGGGCTTTCATCACTACTTTGATAATCACCAATTTCTCCCATGTTATCTGGCTTGATTGACGTAATTGACATTATGGATATTTCCATAAGAGTATTTTGATTTGGGTCTATCCTGTTTATTTGAGTGATAGGAAACACATAATCTGTACTCACATGCACAAATGGATTTACTTGAATCTTTTACAAACCATATGGAGCATTAATTTTGGTAATATCCTTTGTTGGGATTTCTCCCTTCCCTTCATGTGATAGAATTCCACCTCAATGTATTGAGACTCACATGTCTTGAATGGGGCCTTATCACCATAAAATGTCACAACTTGACCATCGAAACAATATTTGAGACATTGATTGTATGATAAAGGGATAGCCACATGTTGATGTAGCCAGGGTCTTCCAAGCAGGATGTTGAAGGCTGAGTCTTGATCAACAACCATGAAATATGAATTGGATACAAGATCTCTAAACTGAGTTCTGAGTGAAACTTCGCCCAGTGGTTCTTGTTCATTTTTATCATATACTTGTAAAATCATGGTAGAGGAAGATAAATCAGATTCTATGAGGCCCAATCGACGAAGTGTACGAATGGGCATGAGGTTGACTCCTGAACCATTGTCAATGAAATCTCTTCGGACGACTATGCCATTGACCTTTCCAGATAAGTACAAAGGTCTAATATTCCCATACACAACATCATCTTCATCTTCATCAGTAAAAGATATTATTGCATGGAATTATGTAGGATTATTCTCTATGTGATAGACTTCAGCTGCAGCAATTTCAGTTTCAAACTCCTAAGGACTTGAAAAAGCCTCGATGAGTGCCTCCTGAAGAACTTTTAACAAATTCAAAGCATCCAGAATTGATAACATGGCTTGTACTTGGGACAAGTGTTTCAATACATCATAATTTTGATCCAAAGGTCTGCGTTTCCCAACAGGAACATGTGGTTTAATAGGTTCCTAAGAAGTTGATGCTTTGGAATTTGATGCATCTAGTACCAGGATAGGATTTGGTAATACTCCTAGATTTGGAAGATTAGACCAACTAGGTCAATTTACATGCTGAGAGGAAGAAGATGGAAGCTTCAACCGGTCTTCCAAAATAACTGTGCCAGGACTGAATTTGCTATTGGTGGAAGAACTTGCTTGTTCTTGCTGAGCTCGTTGAAGGGCTCTACCACGAGTTTTTGCTGCGTACACAGTTCTAGCAGGGGTAGAATTGGAATAGTGACTTATGAAAGATCCATGTATTCCCCTGTATCCTGAGCCTCTGGAACTTCCTCTGATTCCTCTCTTTGATATAGGGAATTCAGGATCATCGAAATCAAAACTGAAATGGGCATATGGATCTGTTAATTGAAACATATTAACAGAATCGAAAATCAACTCTTCATCCGATGAGGATTCTTCCTGACTAGCCAATTTAGGCTGTGCCATTTGGTGGGGCGGTGCCCATTGATTTTAAGTAGATGGAATTAAGTCTGTCAGAGTCAAAGATAGCTTAGGCTTTGACACATACTCATCTTCTTCTGATTCTTTTTCTTTCTTTGAATCATGCCGTTTCTTTGAGGATTTTCCCTTTGATGAAGAGGGTTTTGCTACGGCATTCATGGAAGAAGGTACAATTTGATTCATCAATTGTGTTCGCAAAATAGCATGAGTTCGGTTGATCATCTTTTTGACCATCCAATCATCATATTTTTGTGAATTTTTTCTTTTGACTTCTTGCCACTCACCTTCCTCCTCTGGAACTGTAGCAGTAACACATTCTAGATGGGCTGAAGAGCCTTTCAGTTTGACTTGTCCCAAGTCGACCATATTTTGCAGGAGGTCTTTGAAGACAAAAAACTCTTGGATGGGATACCCCAACATTTGATGAAAGGGTCAATAATTGGGACGGTCTTCATCTCCTTCCTTGTTTGGCCTCTTGGGCCTTGGCAGCTGACCCAAATTATTTTCCAAGGTCGAAATGAGGTAACTGGGAACTTGTTAATTTCAGAAAGAGTATGTTTTTCTCTTCAGATCCTCAAATGGTTTCCGTCTATGATCTCTTTAATCGTCTTGACGAAACAGCCTTTGTTGTTGGTGCTTAGGAGGTGGACCCCTTCGAAAATATGAAGATTTTGAGGTAGAATCAGGTACATGTGCTTGTTTAAGCATAAATGTAGCAGTTTCTTCTTTACCCATTCTCCTTCCTGGAGCTGATGGAATTACATGAGATTTAGCCTTAGTCTATATAAGAGAATCTTCAATTTTTTGAGCGATTGAAGTAAGGTCTTGAAACCCTCCTTTGTATTTCACATGGATCACTGGTGTGCGTAATTCATCACGCAAATTTGCCACACAGATTGGCAACAGTTTCTCTTGAGGGAGTGTTATGCTCAGGGAATATGTTAATCCCTTCCACCGAGAAATGAAATCAGAGACTCTTTGATTCTCCCATTTCATATAGTTTGTAATATTGAAAACTATTTTCTTTGGAAATGTTGAGCTGAATTGAAGAATAAATTGTTGACGGAGATCTTCCCATCCGGTAATTGACCGGGATTTCGAGATTGTGTACCAGACAAAGGCTGGTCCTTACAGGGTTCACACGAAGCATCTGAGTTTCACTGCTTCTTGCTGCTCCGGAGTTCCCATCATAGGATCCCAACAAGACACGTAATGCGTCAAATGTTGTTCAGGGTTGCCTGATCCATTGAAAATAGGGAATACAGGATTCCCAAAATTTTATGGGGGAGAGATTCAATCTACCCATTTAGGGTAAGCTTTTTTTTCTGGTTGTACCTGCGCACGCTTCCCTTCCATAGTCTCTAACCGAGTTGTTAATGACTAAATGGTAGTTATTAACTTTTGAGAAACATCCAGTTGAACTTGGACATGGGAAGGTTCAATGACTGGAGTCTGGATAGGTATGGCAGTTGGTACTGCAACTGATGGAAGCACTGCCAATTGTTGTTGCACTTGACCCGTAGGATTAGACCTATGAGAGTGTACTGATAAAGGAGGATATTCTTGATCCATCTCAGTAGCTGCAACAAACTCCCTTGGCCGACTGAGTCCAGCACGCTTAGTAGGAATACTACCTTGAAGTAGTTCTGCATTCAACCTCCTCAATTCATTCATTTATTCCTCTTGTTGCACAAATCTTTTCTCTAGTGAGAGTGATCGGCCTTCTTCAGAGGAAGGATATGTAACTTGATTCTTTATCTTCCCCTTGCTTGATCCCTTTTGGAGAGGGGGAAGTGGTTTATTTGAAGGAACATCCAGATTCTTGGTAAACCTTTGATTTCGTGTACGCACACCTTCTTTATTTGTGTCTGTGCGTACAACTTCCTGAGCAGGAACCTCTTCATCTGAGTCCCCTAAGTGAGCCTCATCTGGTGGATCAGAAACAACGGCAATGATGAAATTGATTGATGAATAACACATCACATCCCTTCTATCAGCATTTATGTGATATTTTCTTCATCCATGTCTTTGATGAGACATTGACTTTTGTTGAATCAATCCCTCATGAACTTCTTGACGAACCGTAATTTGGAGAGAATCTCCTGATAATTTGGTACATCGTTCCTCTTGAAGCTCCTTCCCCAATCGAGAAAAGACCAACTTTCTCTGAGGAGGGGATTGATGATTTGAAAAAGCCCCTAGTCTGGTGGACTGGGGCTGTTCCTGCTATCTTTACTCAACTCCCCGAATCTTATTTTTTGATTCTGAGGGTTGGTTTAAAAGAGTCCCCAGTCTGGAGAGCTGGGGTGGCTCTTGACATGCTATGTCTGAGACTTTCATAAAATCTATCTTGATCTTGATGACCTTAGTTCATAAATTAGCTGGATGCATCAACTTTTATCCACTTTTATCACCTAGTTCGAAAGACCGTTGGATGATTTCTGACACTTCTGTCACTTGATGATGTTCTTGCTCCATACGAGAGGCCTATTCAATATTCTTGTTCGCTTGATTGAGGATTAATTCAATAACTTGTTCTATGTATTCTTGATTTTGAGAGGAACTTGTTGAGGCATGTTCATGGGAAAGCTTTTGATTACAAACAAATCCCATTGACTGTGGCCGGCCATTGGCAATAACATTTCATGAGACCATTTTCGGTGGGCTTTGCTGAAAGGAGAGCACTGTGAAATGTAGTAATCCATGAACACCCCATCCTCTAACATGAATACCAAATGGGGCATTGGAAATTAACTATCAAAATCTTTTTACTATGCCAAGGCATGAACACTGAAGGGATCTCTGCTGCTTTTGACCTTCAGATATCGAGAGACTGATAGAGACTCCAAATCAATCTGACATTATAACCCTTTTATTATCTTAAGATGATTTTAATATTCATCATAATATTATACTTTCTTTTTCAATTGAAAAAGAGTTTTCCACATGTTGAGATGAATATCATGAATCCCATCTTACGTTAACATCTCTGGAATGTCATAATGAGATTCAGCCAGAGGACAAAACAGAACTGGAACTTCACCTTTCGCCAGTTGTTTTCTCTTGTTCAATATTTCCTCTTTATCATTCAATAAAGATTCTTCTACCAGATTTGACCAGAGTTGGTTCTTCCTTGTTGCTTCATTGGATTCAACAAGATTGGTAGAGATATCACTGATCAAACTAGAATATGCATGACTTTGGGGTGGTTCGAAGAATGACCTACACCTTGGGATATCTTCTGATTGAGAATGTATTTCACCTGCTAGCGATGAAGAATTGGACATGAATGTTTTTTCATTTTCAAGTTCCTCTAGATAAGAGGTCTTTCTCAGCACTACATTGTGCACTAGAGCATTTTTAGGGCAATGTGCATCACTAATGCGAAGAGGACTTTCGTAGTGAAATTCATCATCATGGGGAGGACCACCATGGTGGGTTATAGAAAAAGATATGATCTCTTGCTCCATGGTCTTCTGACCACACAGAGGGTTCCTATGGCTCTCATCATAAAATGAAACTTTGAGATTGACCGAATTGTCATGAAGCAAGCCTTCTGGAGGAAGTGTCTATTGAAGACCTTTGCAATTAATATTCCCACTATTGGGAAATGAGGGATTAGAATATTGAATTCCAAAAAATAACTGTCTGAAGGCTTCAAGAAATCCAGCATCGAGCAAGTCCTGGTTACAGATTGGATCTTAATCTCCTGACTGTGATGGGCATGTCTTCTTCTTAGATGCTTTCTTACTCGCCTTGGAAACCACTTGTTGACGAAAGTGGCTACTCTGAGTAGGTGTATGTTCCTGATCATGAGAAATTGTCAGGTTAGGCTGATGATCTCCACTCAAATCAGGTGTATGTTCCTTACTTAGTTGTCTATATGATATGGGGGAGTATGCCCCACAACCCTCTTGGACTGGAACAGATTTGTGTGTCGGTTCCGAAGAGAACTATTGATGTGTCACTCCAATAGTAGGGATAGATTTATGTCTCGTTCCCTGAGATGCTTCTGAAGCTGTTATAATATCTTGGAAAGCATCGAGAATATGATCAGGGATTTTCTTCTGCTCTTTCACCATTGATAAAATATGCTTGGTGACTTCAGCTGCCGGAATGGGGACATACGTCCATTCCATGCTTGGAGTAGGTGTATGTGCCTGCTCCTATCCTCCTTTTCCTGTCAGTGAATACTGACAGTACTCAAGTGTGGGGGAAGAGATTTGAGTCTACCTCTTGTTTGTCATTGGAGCTTTCTGACTGACTTCTTCATGTACTTCCAAGTGAGACTATTGGTAAGCTTGATTAATACTAGCAGGTGTATGTGCCTGCTGATTGCACATCACCGAATGTGGTTGTGGAGTTCCATCATATGTAGTCAGACGAACCTGCTGACTAGCTAATGATGTATAAATAGGTGTATGTTCCTGCCTATAGTACTCCGCCGGAATTGCCTGGCGAGATTGATGTGATGCTGCCAGACGAGTCTGCTGGACCGCAGAATTAAAACGGGTAGGTGTATGTGCCCTCTCGTTGCTTTCCACCAAGTTAGGTTTGTGGACTTCTCCGGAGATGGCCGAGATGAGAACATGCTCACTGTTGACCGGATTCCACCTCTGGCGGTTCATCTTGCCTGCTCAGTTTCAAGGAACCTGAGCCGAATGCCTGAAGGCTATACCCTCATCATGTTGACGGCGTACTTCCGCACGAGTCTGGAGGTGATTGTTTATAGGAGCCCTCAGGAAGGACTCCTGCTTCTTTGAATTAAGGCCATGAGGGACCTTCTCATTCACCTCCCCAGAATATGGGAGTAAATGGTGATTGCGTTCGGGGGATAACAACCCGAAATGGTTGGAGATGGTAGTTAGCACGGCCTGCTTCTTGATCACTGGCGTCGCTGCCAGGACGACTAGGGTGAATTGTTCACTTGGAAGGCTTGTCGTGTAGCATCCAGAGTTGGAATGGTACCGTGTTGATGATACTCCTTAACTAGTGCATTTGATACCCAGCATTGAAGACGCTGAGTAGGTGATGTCATCCTCAGAGCGGATGACGATCCAGCAGGAGTAGCAGCAGTGGCATTTGCAGCAGCGGTATTCACAGCAGTGGTATTCATAGGTGTGAACATGAGAGCATCCATTTCTTAGAATGCAGAAAATCATGAAAATGTGTGTCTGTTTGATGTAACAAACGTAATCAAGATAAATTCAACTACTACATCTTTTTTATGAGTACATATGTCAATAATTTTCTTGTTGGCCCTCTCATTGAGTTTTAAATAGAGGCCTAACAAATAAGAAAAAAGTTATTATAACTTGGTTAAGGATTCACATCGGGTTCACTATTTTTTGTTTCCCTCTGGAATCGGGGATGACCTCGTTGATTGATGGTTCAAACATTCCAATCGATTTCAAACAGGTTTTTCTATAGAACCAGAAACATCCAATGATTCTATATCCATTTGGACCTACTTTCCAAAGGTATGTGCTTATTAGTTGTGGACTGATAAGGCTTGGGAATTTGCATTGGTCGAGAGGATGGGAGGTCGGAATCATCACGCCTTTTTTAGGGGAATTATTGTTTACTCTGGGAATATCTTTATAGATTTAAGTTATGTTCGTGAATCCTTATTACATTACCAAGTATAAAATGATCTTTCCATTAGTCTGACAATCAATGATTGATATGTAAGAAATTCAGATAATCTTTTATATGTATTCGAGGTTCTTCATTGATGAATAATCATCTGTATTTGTTAGAGACTCTTAGTTGATGGTATCCTTAAAATACATAAAAGTCTCTTGGTTATTATGATAACCATACTAGTTTTAAATCCACTCAGTGAGGCACTTGAAGTTTATTATCATTCAGGAGGACATGGATTATTTCAGAATTTGGATCGTACCCGTTAATGAGATACCTACGTATCCTTTGTATAAGGCCCCATCCTTAAACCTTACTTAATCTTGAGTTATTACAAGATTACACATTGATGATCTTTTCAGGTTTAGAGTTTTAGAGAATTAGATCATAAAACATTCATTACATTCCACATATAAACAAAGTGGTTTCATAAAGATAGTATTCTTCTTTCCCATCAATGGAAACATATTTAAAATAAAACATGGATTCTTTCTTGACACTTCCTTGACACTATCATCATATCATGTACCTTTACCTTGACCTGTGAAAAACATTTCAAAAAAACATGGGATGAGCATAAAAAGCTTAGTAAGGGATATAAAAATATGGAAAGGAAACATGGGTACATATATACATAAGAATGAAATCATACTTTACCCATAAAACATAATCACTTTAATATACCTCATCAAATCATGAATAAATCATAGAAATCATAATACATAAAGGTAACTTGAGGCATTCATAACATTCTTACCTAGGGAGTAACCCTCTTGGTTACGTTTGGAATACCCATCACAGTATATTCCCTAAATCTCATTGGAGAAACCTTAACGTTTCACTCCTTAACGTTACCCAATGCATTGGACAGCTATATCGGGCTCACCCGCCCTTGGTTTATCACGGAACCACCCGTCTTCATAATAATGCCCAAGAACCTCCACATAATCGTATCACATAAAACATGCATAAAGGAAACATAACATTTCCACCTTTCAATCACAAGATATCAATACAACACATTGATATAAAAACATTATGAAAACCATTTTCAATACCAAAATAATAGAAAAGTAAAACATGGTATTTATTTTTCTTTTTAAAAAAGGTAAGGCTTGTAGAGGAAGCCGAAACTCAAATAATGGTCACGGCGGCGGAGAAGTCTTTGTCGCCGCATACGTACGACAAAAACATTTCCTTTTTTCATTTAGTAAACACTTGTTATAAAAAATATTCCTTTTGAATAAATGTAAAAGTCAGAGGGTTTTATACACCGTAAAAAGATGGTTGTGTATAAAACAAAATATGCCTCAATGAATGGAGATTGAGACGAAGTCCCATACCTCGTGTCCGACTTGACTCGATCGTTATTTAATGTCCTGAATAATAAACTTGAGTTAATTTCTATTTATTTAAGAACCTTTTTCAAGTTCATTATTCCTTTTATATCACTTATTGCCACGTCATGAACACTATGTAATTATTTAAGTTAATAACGGTCGTTTTAACGATCATTGGTACTTGAGTCAAAAATAAACCCTTTATAATTACATGTTGTTCATGTATCCATTATATCCAGAATTATAATCATTATGTATATATCATATATATCCAGTATATACATGCATTTATAATATTTCATAATCATTTAGAAGTAATAAATGAAATACACCGTTCATGGAGACGGTAAGCCGTACGTACGCATGAACGCTACTTTCCTATCTATTTCATATTTTATAGAATGGAATCATAATAATATAAAGGTATATTATAATTCCAGTATAATATCATATATAATAGTATAGTTCAATCCTTTATATGTCCCACATAGGGTATTTAACGAATCAAATCACTTTGAGGGGGTGGTAGTCCACACTTCCTTAAATGAATATATCGCGTTTACCCATAATGGAAACCATAAAGGTATGACCAAAAATAAAAAAACAGAAGCTTAAGGAAAACATAAACATATTATATATAATATATAAATATAGTGACATCTTAATGGCCACCTTTGAAGGTGTTAAAAGAATGTTGAACAATCATCGTTTCGGGAGGCATAAATTTACCATCCACGGAAACAGTATGTTCGTTAACCATTAGATGTAGGTGTGTGTATGTGTAGCTCGAATCCATATTATAACAACATCCTAGTATATTTAGGATACTTTATTTTTTACAAAAGAAAAGAATAAAAAGAGTTTAGGGGGTTTGAGAAGCAAAATAAAACAAAAGGACTCAAAAGAAGACATTACCTTAAAATCAGGTACCTCCCTTTGGTTTGAGCTCAAAGGCTTCCTTGGGAAGACTTCTGCCCAAAGTGAGGCTTCAAGGAGTAATATAGGGAAGTGGAGAGACAAAATGGGCAGGGGTTGGACGAGCCAAAGTCTTTGGAAGTGTGGGTAAGGAGGTAGAGGTGGGGGCCTTTTATAAGAGGAGAGGAGGGGCACTCTTGGAAAGTAAAGATAAGTTACTTTATTTTAAAATGAGTTTCGAATTCAAAAGGTCCCACATTGATATAATTCGATGATAAGGTGATAATGGTTTGAAATCCACTCATACAATTGTTTTTTTCTATGTGTAGGTTTTATATTTTACATTAACTATCCATTTTATTTAAATCGTTAAATAATGAGGTCATCGCTGCATCATCATGATGTCATAAATAATTTAATTTATTTAATGTCTAAAAATTATAAAAAAATACTATGATATAGGAAATCGTTTTAGCTTTCTAATGAATTTTTATAGTCAAAAATCTGACTTGTATAACCCCATGTGAAATTTTTTTTAATAACATAACTCATGTTTCTGTCATTTTTACTTTAACATTAAATAAAAAGTTATTTATGTCATTTCCCAACCAAAGTGGCTCCATTGGGTCCCCAAGTTGACCCATGGCTTTTCGTGGTCGTCCATGACACATCCAATGAGGGTAGGACATGTGTCAAGCTCATCTCATACTATTAAAACATTATTTTTACCTTAAACTACACTAATTACCACTAATCGCGATTAAGAACTTAATAAGTTACTATTCACCAAAAAATTATTTTAATCCCATTGAACCACATTTTACTTCTTAATGACAACCATGTATGTCGGATTTTTGAAATTCAAAACACAATGATGGAAAAATTTCATTTAAACGGAAAAATCAGTTTTTATAAGTACCACTTAGTGGTTTCACTATTCATCAAAAATTGAAGTTTTTCAGAAAATTACCAAAAAATCACCCTAAGCTATATTTGATATTCCAAATTCATAAATGATTTATATTTTACAAAATTCAAAACATATAAGTCACATTAATTAATTTAATAATTAATTCCCGTTGTCAGAGCAAATAGCGTGTTTTTTTAAAACAATAAGTATCAAAACATTGACACCAGTTTAAGTCTAAATTCAAAGTGAAATTGATTCCAATGACCACCATTGGATTAAATGGTAAAAATATATTCTAATTCCACTTCAAAACCAATTCAAAAGATAATCTAATCATATAAATAAATTAGATTAAAAAGCAGTTTTGATGTAAAATGCAGTATTTTTCACTATTCATTATAAAATGAACATTGTCAGGAAATTACCAAAAGTTTATCCAATGTAAAATTCAATGTCCCAATAATAATGAATATTTTTATTTTGAAAAATATATGTTATAAAATTGTCAAAATATTGATTTAAAAAGGGTTTGCCATTAAAAGGAAGTAAAACAATCTTTTAAGAATATTAGTGTATTCCATGCTTAAGATTGGATTTATTTTCATTTTAATCCTCTAAAACACTATATAATTCATTAATAGACATAGATAAAAATATCTATTATTCATTACTTACTTGGGATGTTACATCCTTCCCCCCTTTATAAAATTGCGTCCCCGCAATTTATTTACTTATCAAATAAATGGGGGTACTTATCCCTCATTGCATTTTCAGATTCCCATGTTGCCTCTTCAATCATGTGGTTTTTTCACAAAACCTTTACCTGCTTAATCACCTTATTCTGTAACACTTGCTCCCTGTGGTCAAAAATCTGGACTGGTTGTTCCTCATAAGATAGATTCTCTTCCTGCTGAACTACCTTTGGACTCAAAACATGAGATGGATCTGGCATATACATTCTCAACATCGAAACGTGAAAAACATTGTGTACCTGAGATAAATGAAGAGGTAAAGCCACTCGGTAAATAACTGATCCAACTCTCTCCAGAATTTCATATGGTCCAATAATACTTGGACTCAGCTTTCCTTTCTTACCAAATATCATCACACTTTTCCAAGGAGAAACCTTGAGAAAAACATGATCACCTACCTCGAAAGATAGATCCTTCCTCTGGTTATCCGCATAACTCTTCTGCCTACTCTGAGCTGTTCTCATGTGTTTCTGTATCAGCTGAACTTTTTTAGCCAACTATTCTACCAATTCTGGTCCCATCAACTTCCTTTCACCCACTTCATCCCAGAAAGCTGGAGTTCGACACCGCTTCCCATATAATTCCTGAAATGGTGCCATCTCTATACTAGAATGAAAACTGTTATTATGTGAAAATTCAACCAAAGAAAGATGTTGGTCCAAACTTCCCTGATAATCCATCGAACAAGCTCATAGCATATCCTCAATGGTCTGAATTGTTCGTTCTGACTGCCCATCTGATTGAGGATGAAAAGCTGTACTAAAATTTAATTCAGTACCCAACAACTTCTGAAGGCCTTTCCAAAAGTTAGAAGTGAACCTGGGATCACGGTCAGATACAATGGAGAGAGGAACTCCATGTAACCTGACTATCTCTTTAAGATACAAATGGGAAAGTTGATCTAGGGAAAAATTATCTCGTATAGTAAGGAAATGAGCAGAATTAGTCAAGCGATCAACAATAACCCAGATTGCATTATTACCACGAGATGTCTTTGGTAATCCCACAACAAAGTCCATGGATATATTCTCCCATTTCCACTCTGGCACTGGTAAAGGCTGAAGCATCCCTTTTGGTAACTGCCGCTCTGCTTTAACCTGTTGACATGTCAAACACTTCACAGTAAAATCAGCAATATCACTTTTCATTCCATCCCACCAGTAATACTCCCGCAGATCTCTGTTCATCTTAGTACTTCCAGGATGAACTGAAAACGGAGAACTATGAGCTTCACATAACAACTCTCTCTTAAAATGTGAATCACAAGGCACACACAATCTCTTACCAAATCTCAAAACGCAATCATTATCATTGTTGAATTCAGGCAACTTACCTTTCTGAACCAGCTCTACCTTTTTCTGCAACTCACTGTCTTGCTTCTGTGCTTTCTTGATTCTATCTGATAGAGATGATCTCAATGATACCTGAAACAAAACAGAAGAACTTCCTGCACCAACAACTTCTATGCCGAATTTCATCAAATCCTTAACCAAAGTATCACGTTCCAAACGCAACATTTCTAATAAAGCATTTCTTTTTCGACTCAAATCATCAGCCACTTTATTTGCTTTTCCTGGATGGTATTGAATTATACAATCATAATCCTTGATTAATTATAGACATCTCCTTTGTCTCATGTTCAATTCTTTATGAGTGAATATATACTTTAAACTTTTTTGATCAGTATATATTTCACACTTTACTCCATACAAATGATGCCTCCAAATTTTTAAAGCAAAAACAACAGCAGCTAATTCCAAACCATGTGTAGGGTAATTTACCTCATAAGTTTTCAACTGTCGTGAAGCATAAGAAATTACCTGATCACTATGCATTAGGACGCAACCAAGTCCTTTCAATGAAGCATCACTGTAGATAACAAACTCACCATTCCTGGAAGGTAGTGCCAAAACTGAAGCTTTCACAAATCTTCTATTCAATTCCTGAAAACAATCATCACATTCTTTTGTCCAGATAAAATTAACACCCATCCGAGTTAGCTTAGTCATTGTACTAGATAACTGTGAAAAAATTCTAACAAACCTTCCGTAATAGCCTTCCAAACCAAGGAATCTACGAATCTCAGTTACATTTGTGGGTCTTTTCCATTCTTCAACAACTTTTGTTTTTACAGGATCAACGGTTATCCCATCTTTAGAAACAATGTGACCAAGGAAAGAAATTTGTTGCAACCAAAACTCACACTTTCTGAATTTACCTTACAATTTATTTTCTTTTAAGGTTTTAAGAATGACCCTTAAATGTCTTTCATGTTCTAATTTACTTTTAGAAAACACCAAAATATCATCAATGAAAACCACCACAAACTTATCCAAGATCTCATGGAAAATTCTATTCATTATGTCCATGAATATAGTAGGTGCATTGGTTAGCCCAAAAGGCATTACTACAAATTCATAATGGCCATATCTTGTACGGAATGCAGTCTTCAGAACATCTGCTTCCTTTACCTTTAGCCGATGGTACCCCGATATCAAGTCAATCTTTGAAAAAAACTGAGCTCCCGGGAGCTGATCAAACAAATCATCGATATGAGGAAAAGGATATTTGTTCTTAACAGTGATATTATTCAATGACCTATAATCAATGCAAAGTCTCATAGAACCATCTTTCTTTTTAACAAATAAAACAGGAGCACCCCATGGTGATGTGCTAGGTCGAATGAAACCATTCTCTAATAAATCTTGCAATTTCTCCTTCAACTCTAACAGTTCAATTTGACCCATTCGATAAGGGGGTTTTGAAATTGGCTTAGCATCAGGAACTAAGTCAACAGTAAAGTCAACTTCCCGATCTGGTATTATTCTAGGCAACCCATCAGGAAAAAAATCTGGATACTGTTTCGCACGGATTTTGGGGATGACCTCCTTGATTTGAGATTCAAACGTTCCGATCAGTTTCTAGCGGGATTGTTCGTAGAATCGGAAACATCCAATGATTCCACGTCCGTTTGGACCTACTTTCCAAAGGTAGGCGCTCATTAGCTTGTGGACTGATGAGGCTTAGGAATTTACATTGGTCGAGAGGATGGGATGTCGGACTCATCACACTTTTTTGAGGGGAATTATTGTCTAATCCGGGACTCTCTTTATAGATTTAAGTTATGTTAGGGAATCCTTATTACATTACCATGTATAAAATGTGCTTTCCTTTAGTTTTAACAATCAATGATTAAATATGCATGAAATTTTAGAGAATATTTTATATGTATTCGAGGTTCTTCATCAATAGAGAATCATCTATATCTGTTTAGAGATTCTTGGTTAATGGTATCCTTTAAAACATTTATATAAAAGTCTCTTGGTTATTATGATGACCAGGCTGGTTTTAAAGCCACTCAGTGGGGCACTTGAAGTTTATCGTCATTCAGAAGGACAGGGATTATTTCAATGTTGGGATCGAACCCAAAAAATGGGCTACCTACATATCCTTTGTTTTGGAAAAGGAATCAGAACCCACATAGTTAGAGTAATGTAGTATGATGTTTATGATTGATGGCTCAAAGAAGAATGTCATAATTAATTTTACACTCTAAGCTCACGTGAGTCATGCTCGGTGTGAGAAACAAGAGGTATTGGTAAAAATTAGACAATTGTGCCATGAATGATGCAATCATAAGAAATTTTTTTGGGCTTATGTATGTATGACTGCCCAAATAGATGAAGGTTTAGGATTTACTTTTAGGGAGAAAATCCAGGAACAGGGTCCATAAAGGTATATGTGCTTTATGGATATTTGAATACTCTAACTTGGGACTTATTCCTGAGAAGGAAACCCTAATTAGGAGAGGATTGATAATTGGGTTTTACTCCTGAGAAGGAACCCCATATCAAACGTAATTTAGGACTGGTTAAGAGAAATTAAGGGTCTTGGGGTTTACTCCTGAGAAGGAAGCCCAAGATTATGATGGGGACTTACTCCTAAAAAGGAGGCCCAGGTTAGGGGACTTGGGGCTTACTCCTGAAAAGGAATCCCAAGTTTATGACTGAGTCTTATTCCTGAAAAGGAGACCCAGGTTAGGGATTAAGGTTTGGGGCTTACTCCTGAGAAGGATGCCCATAATTGAGATTGGGGATTACTCCTGAGGAGGATGCCCATATTAAAGGACTATGATTGGGTCTTACTCCTGAGGAGGATGCCCAAGTTAAGGAATTAAGGTTTGGGGCTTACTCCTGAGGAGGATGCCCAAATTAAAGGATTTATAACTGGGGATTATTCCTGAAAAGGAGACCCAGGTTTAGGATTCTCTCATCTTAAAGGATGAGGTTGAATGAACGAACTCTCAATCTTTGGTGACATAATGATGTATAAATCACTAAGTTTTGAGAGATATTCCACTGAATTCTTTTCAGATAAGGAAGTCAAATCAAGAAATCATGCCATAAATGGCTTTGAAAAGTGTCTTGAAGACTGAATCTTAAATAGGAAGGGTGAAATGGCTTAAGAGGGGTAAAATGGGCAAGATGGGCACCCAGAAAGGTAGGGGCGCGCAAGTCTTGAAAGGCGCGCAAGTCTTGTGTGGGCGCACAAGTATTGGTCGCGCAGGTATACCTTGTGCGATACATGGTGTACTTCCGTGATTTTCAATCGGAATTGAAATACTTGAGCGACTCCTTTTTAAACCCTTTATAATCCCCTTGAAGTTCTTCCAGAAAAGGGACGCACAAATTCTTTTGAAGAAATAAGGTGGCGCGCAAGTATGACAAGTTCCCTTAAGGGCTGTCCATTCAGGCGTGCAAGTGTTGATGAGTTTCAACAATTATGCCTTCCTCCCTTTCTTTAGATCTTCCGTTCTAGGTAAGAAATTACCTTAGAAGTGTTCCGGAAGCTTTGAGAAGAGACTTGGGCGTCGGGAGCTTCAATCTGAATTTCTGGAAAAAGATCTTCTCAAATGGGGGGCCCACAGGGTCTATTTATAGGTAGGAGAAGACCCCGGGCAGTTACCACTTAGGTCGCGCAAGTCACATGCGCGACCAAGGGCGTCGCGCAAGTGTACTTGCGCGATAGTGAGATAACTTGGGCGGTGCAGTTGTTGTTGATCCTTTCTTCCTGCCTTTGTTGATTTTTGATGTTTTCTTCAACGGATGAATCACTTTGAGCTCAGATATTCCCTTTTCTGATCTTTAGATTCTGTGATGAAAGGAGCATCAACAAAATTCCCCCCCTCAGAGTTGGATCTGGAGAGAAATGAGGATTTGACTCTGAGGAAATCGAATCCATCCAAAGGAAAAGGGGGCGCGCAAGTCTTTAGGGCACAGAGGGCGGCGCGCAAGTTCGCGTCGCGCAGGCCTTAAGCGCTCTGGGTATGGCGCGCAGATAGGCTTCCAAGCCTATAAATACATGGCCTCACCTCCGTACAAGCATCCGGATTTGCGGACTTCGTACCTTCTCGAGCTCTCGTCGCGCAGGTCACCTTAGCCGCGCAGGTTGCTCTATTTTCTAGTGTTTTCCTTGATATCGCGCTATTGTAAAGGTATTTGTACATGCGCGGTTTATACTTGTGCGTCAAAAACTAGCGCGGCACACGGATACTTGCGTGACATGTTTAGACTTGCGTGACTTAATGCCTTTGCCATTTTTCCAAAATTTCTTTCACAAATTTTATGAAAAATAAACCTATTTAAGAGTTAGTTTAATCATCTTTTGTGCAGATTCAGTGGTTCCCAAGGGAATTGGAATGACTGATGAACTGGCTAGCAAGCGGATTGATGACATGATGAACATCATTGGCCATGATTACTATGATATCTACAACAGCAATCTCCCAGATTTGGCTAAGTACTTGAAGAAATATCTTCTTAATTTCCCACAGATCATCTACCTGTCTCTATGTGGTCATGGTCACTTACAAGGATTGAATGTTCAAAATGAAAAAAACTATACACCTGAAATGTAGCTGCGCTGCTACTCCTTTATTTCGGTTATGTTGTGCATTAAGAGCAACAACAATGGTGTGAACTTTCAAATTCTCCTTCCATTCCATTTCCTTACAGATATGAAAATGGAAAACCCATGGGCTGAAATGTTTTCCACTGCAAGTTGGTGGAGAGAAGACAAACATGGCATTAGAGAAATATCTGAAAAGAGTACTCTCTCCAAATGGATCTTTACTTCCAATGCTCTATTCTTAAATCCATGTATCCATCTTCCAAGTCTCTTGGACGGAAACAGAGTCACTGTTTGATCAGCAGAAAATTTTCTCAAGCCGCACTCAAGAACATCCTCTTACAATTGTTCCAAGAAGAGCTGGTATCACTGCATCTCTTTTTGTATCCAGTTGAATGAATGAATTCCAGGTGGTTGCTGATGAAGCTCGGGATGCCGTAAATCAAATGAAGTGTTATGTTGAAAGCCTCTTGTAATTCTTGAAAAAGATAAGAGACTCCAGTCTGTGGATGTCCTTCTAATTTTTGTGTATCCATGAAAAACACTTTCATCTTCAATCATTTGTACCTGCATCATTTTATTACCTTCTTCAAATTTACTTAAACCAATGGGCCTAGTAAGCATAGTTTGATTTTTACTAGGATTATTACAAATAATACTACAAACTTTGAACCTTTTAATTTCTCAATATTACCTAAATCATACAAAAATGTATATTTAGTGAGCTGGAACTTGACTTTTATTCAGAGTTCCTTTGTCTTTTGTGGGCAGTTTAAAGTCATGCATGTCGGACATAAAGGGGCTAATGTTTAAGGTCGAAATATCTTTGACCGAAATGGATTAAAATTGATTCAATTCCTTGAAAATTTATCTGAAAACATATTACCATACTCAAGTATGAGAGAAAATATGTAAACTATGGCTTAAGAATATTTGAATATGAGGAATGATATGAAAAAGAGCTAAAAAGCATTAGAAGAAGTAGTTTCCAAGAATGAAGTTACTATTATTTAACAAAACCCATTAGGGGGTTGAAATATGCAGGGCCACCTATGGGCATTGGCTGCATGGTCAAATAAATAGCATCTTTCGGCTGACAAGTCTGTTATGTGGACTGTTTATGCAAGGCCACCTATGGGCACGTGCTGCATAGTCAGGCAAAAGAACTCCTAGAAATTTACTTTCTTAGTGCTAAAAGCCAGTGAAAGTTTATGGAGATTCAAATTTTCTAAAGTATAGAGTTTGTTGTATGGAAAGAGGTACTTGAATATGGAGAAGATATTTCCGAACAAGAATATTGAAGAACTAGATGAATATCACTCCTATGAAGGTCTGACCCAAACGTAGGGAAGAAGAATAAACCATAGACTTGAATACTTTTAGATCATGAAAAAGGATATGGGAAAAATATGTTAAGGATGGCTATTTTTTTGCGGATCCCTACATACTGTCGTTTAAGACAAATAAGGACAAAAGAGGCATTCTTCCCAAGAATGAAGTTACCATTATTTAACAAACCCGTTAGGGGGTTGAAATATGCAGGGCCACCTAAGGGCATTGGCTGCATGGTCAAATAAATAGCATCTTTTGGCTGACAAGTCTGTTATGTGGACTGTTTATGCAAGGCCACCTATGGGCACGTGCTGCATAGTCTGGCAAAAGAATTCTCAGAAGTTTGACATTTTTGTGACTAGAAGTCACGAAAAGGGTTATGAAGATATGAAAATATTTAAGGTTAGGATTATAACGCATAAAGATGGGTATTTTACAATGTATATAGAGATACATAGGTCAATGATAACCATAATCATGTTGTGGCTGGGTCCTGAATTGAAATTTTGGACTTCACTACGTATCTCATAAGAATGAGAATCAAGCTATACGTAGTTCTTGAAATGCAGTTTGACGTCGTGCAGGATGAAAGTATGAGTGATCTTAGTTTAGGGTCATAGAATTCAGACCATAATAATGAATACACAATGTGTGTTTTCATGAGGACTTTTCAGCCAAGGAACTGAAAGTGAAATTTGGGGTTAGGCCCAAAAGACTTGGGACTGGATTCGAGGGATACTCGAATGTTCCTACGTATCCCATAAAGATGGGAATCAAGTCCACGTAGTTCTAGAACTACCCTTTGTACAAATTTGGTTCGTACATGTGAAGGGTGAAAGGGGACTTTAGTGCAATGATGGTTTAAACTAAGATAAAAAGTTTAGGCATTACCATGTATGCACATAGTCTTTTGAAAATGAAAACCATGATTGAAAAATCAATGTCAATAATAGTTCTCTCTCAAATGAGGAAATCAAAGAATATTGTAGTTTATTGTCGTACCAGACAAAAGTGTTGCATAGTTTAACGTCATATAACAACGACAAAAGTGAATCAATGTAAAGATATTGATTCTAGGTGCGGTTTCACGAATCAACATCATATGAGATGGTGGTGAACCGATGTGAAGAGATTGTTTTTGGGCTTGAACCCTGGGAGGTTGCCTACATACCCAGCCTGGAGGGCAAGGATCAAAGTACGTGTAGTTCAATTAAAGAATGAATTAATGATGAAGTTGTTCTTGGGGACAACGATCTAACTAAAATGTTGTTGGGACTTACACATGGTTAGTGGTCCAAAGGGAGTGTTATGGTTGATGTTCGCTCTAAGCTCACGTGAGTCATACTCGGTGTGAGAAACAAGAGGTAACAATAACCTTAACGATGCACAGTTTAATGTCATGTGGGACATATAAAGGGACTATGTAGTTTAAAGTCTTGCAGTTAGGACTATTGGTGCTGCACAGTTTAGTGTCATGTTGCAGGGACAAAATACAGTTTAATGTCATGTAGGACATATCAAGGATTTTCTGTACAGTTTAGCGTCATGTAGTTAGGACGATGGGGATAAAATAGTTTAACGTCATATTGGAAGAAAGGGGGACTATGCAGTCTAATGTCATGCAGTAAGGACTAAATAACACACCATTTATGTCATGTTGGACGAAAGTGCGAATATTTTAAGGTCATATGCATGGACCGTGGATGGTGCAGTTTAATGTCATGCTGTACCTTTGATGATTATATAGTTTAACGTCTTTTAGGACATGAGGGACTTTTATACAGTTTAGCGTCATGTAGTTAGGACGTCACAGTTTAACATCTTGCTGGACATAAAGGATTTTCAAATAGTTTATGGTCATATACATGGACCAGGGATGATGCAGTTTTAAGGTCTTGCTGGACGGTTTGGGGAATTTTTTCACAGTTTAATGTCGTGTGGGACGAAGTTGCAGTTTAAAGTCATACTAGACCATTGCTGTATAGTTTAACGTCATATAGCAAGGACGAACTGGTGCTGTACAGTTTAAAGTCATGTAGCTAGTACTAAGGTGAACCAATATGAAGATATCAGTTCTGGGGACTTTTTACAGTTTATCGTCATGCTGGATGTTGGAAGTGCCACACAGTTTAATGTCATGTTGCTAGGACATAATATAGTTTAACACAATACAGTTTAGTGTCATGTAGGACATAATAGTAACCAATGTGACAGTTTAACGTCGTGTTGGATGATAAGGGAATTGACACAGTTTAACCTCATGCTGGACGATGAAAGTTCCACATAGTTTAATGTCATGTTGCTAGGACACAATATAGTTTAATGTAATCTCGGACAAAATATAGTTTAATGTCATCTCGGACAAATTAGGAACTTTTATACAGTTTAATGTCATGTAGATAGGACATAATACAGTTCAGTGTCATGTAAGACATAATACAGTTTAGTGTCATGTAGGACATAATACAGTTTAGTGTCATGTAGGACATAATACAGTTTAGTGTCATGTAGGACATAATATGAACCAATGTGACTGTTTTGGCTCTAGGAACAATATTTTGTGTTTATAAAAAATATTTCTTCAGAAATCTGGCATTAGTTGGAGTCGTGATGTGTTCTCCATCCATTGAGATTAGAGAATACGCTCCATTGGAGTAGACCTTATGTATTGAATAAGGTCCTTCCCATTTTGGTTCAAGCTTGGGAGGCTTCTTTCCTGGTATCATTGGTGCTCTGACAACCAATACCAATTCTCCCTGAATGAATGAAAGAAGACGAACTTTTTTGTTAAAATCTCGTGCTATTTGATTCTGATAGATTTCCAAGTGGTGCAAAGTGCACAATCTTTTCTCATCTAATTGTTCCAATTCATTCAACCGCTTTTGGGATTGCTCATCTGTAGATAACTGATCACAAATGGCTATTCTGAGTGAGGTAAATTGAACTTCAATTGGCAAGACTGCTTCTGTTCCATATACCAATGAATATGGAGTTGACTGCGTTGCATTGCGAGTGGTAGTCCGATAAGCCCATAAATCATGAAAGAGTTTATCAGGCCATGACCTCTTATCTTTATCTACCATCTTTTGCAGTATATTTGAAACAGTCTTGTTGAAGTCTTCTATCTGGCCATTAGCTGCCGAATGATATTGAGATGAATGGTTGGACTTAATGTTGTATTTTTGATAAAATTTCTTTACCTCTGAAGAACAAAAGTTGGTGTCGTTGTCCGTCAATATGGTATGAGGGACACCAAATCTAGTAATGATGTTAGACTTGATGAAGCTAACAATTCATTTAGAACTGACTTCTTTGAGAGGTACTGCCTCTGCCCATTTGGAAAAGAAATCAGTAGTAGTAAGAATGTACTTAAACTGCTTGGCCGTAGCTGAAGGGTAAGGTCCCACCACATCCATTCCCCATGTGGAAAATGGCCATGAGTATTTAGCTGTATGAAGCAACTCTAGAGGTTGATGAATGAAGTTGGCATATACTTGGCATTAATGACACTTCTTTGTGAAATTAACACAATCTTGTATCATTGAAGGCCAAAAGTATCCAAGCCTTCGAATTTGATCAGACAGTCTATGTCCAGACTGGTGGGCACCACAGACTCCAGCATGCACTTCTTTCATGACAGCCATTGTCTCTTCACCATCAATGCATCTGAAGATAACTCCATCAAAACCACGTTTGTAGAGAATTTTATCGAGGTGGTTTGGGCTATCATAAAGAGTAAAATTGACCACACGTCGCCAGATTTGTTCTTTTTCGGCTCTATCAGGTGGAAGTGTTCCATTTTGAAGGTATTCCCTGATAGGTGACATCCATCCTGTAGTATGACCATATGGTTAAGGAATGGGACTAATTTTATTAATTTCCTCTGTTCTGACTTAAACATAAGGTGAAATTGCACGACGGTGGGCAATACAGATGGTTGTCTCGTCCTGATTTGGATCTGCTAAAGCTGTGGCTATATTGGCCAGTGCATCAGCTTGAGAATTTTGTGATCTTGGGATATAAGAAAATGTCGGCTCTGAAGGGAATTCCGACATTAACTCTCTTACATAATCATACAAAGGGATTAATTCTTCTTTTCTGATGGCATAATCCACATTTACTTGTTTGATTACCAGGTCTGAATCACCTTTCACCTTTAAGTGATTCACTTGTTCTTGAAGCGCTAACTCCAATCCTGTAATGAGAGCTTGGTATTCAGCTTCATTATTGGTACCACCTTCCCACAACATAAAGGAATAAGGTAACACTGCCTTATCTGGAGAAATGAGCACAATTCCTAAACCAACTTTGTTGAATTTAGGATTTTCCATTTTCTTCCCTGTTGGACTTCTAGAAGCACCATCAAAATACATTTCCCATGTTTGATGACTCTCTTGAATAGAGAAAACTTCCTCATCAGGGAGTTCGATAACTGAATATGTGTCTTCCACTGAAGGATGTTCAGCCAGAAAATCAGCCAGAGCTTGGCCCTTAATTTTCTTTTGAGACACATACTGAATGTCGAACTGCTGTAGAATAACCGCCCATCTTGCTAGACGTCCTGTAAGCATTGGACGACTAAGGATGAATTTGAGCAGATTATTACGAGATACCAATTGGACCTCGTGATGTTGCAGGTAGTGTATCTGTTTCTGAACTGCAAAGATTAATGCTAGGCAGCACTTTTCAATACGTGAATACCGGGTTTCTACTTCAAGCATAGTTATACTGAGATAGTAGAGACTATTTTCATTCCCAGCATCATTCTTTTGAGCGAGAAAGGCACCCAATGATCGCTCTAAAGCTATCACATAGAGGATAAGCGGTCTACCCTCAAAAGGTGGCATGAGCACTGGTGGACTCAAGAGGTATTTCTTAAGAACATCAAATGCTTCTTGACATTCTTCAGTCCACTAGTAAGTGACTCCTTTCTTCAATAATTTGGTAAAGGGTAAACTTTTGCCTGCCAAATTGGCGATGAAACGCCAAATATAGGATAAGTGTTCTTGAAGTCCTCTTAATTCTTTCAAATTCTAAAGAGGTGACATACCAAGGATTGATTTGGTCTTCTCAGGATCGACTTCAATACCACGATGGCGTACAACAAAGCCGAGGAATTTTCCTGAGGTTACCCCAAAAGCACATTTTAAGGGGTTCATCTTCAAATTATGTTGTCGAAGCTTGTGGAATATGACTTCCAAATCAGCCAAGTGATTAGAACTTTGTTTGGATTTAACCACCAAATCATCTACATAGCATTCAAAAAACTTCCCTAAAAGAGGTTTGAAGATACGATGCATGGCGCGTTGATATGTTGCACCTGCATTCTTTAAACCAAAGGGCATCACCCGGTAACAAAACACACCTTGAGGAGCTCTGAAGGCTGTATATTCCTCATCTTCTGGGGCGATTCGGATCTGATTATATCCGGAATATCCATCCATGAAAGAAAGTACTTCATAGCCAGCTGTCGCATCAATTAAGAGTTCTGTAATCAGAACTGGGAAATCATCTTTAGGACAATACCGATTAAGATCTATGAAATTGATGAAAACCCTAATTTGTCAATTCTTCTTCTTTACAGAGACAATATTATCCAACCACTTGGGATATTGAACTTCTCTGATGAAGTTGGATTTGATCATCTTGTCCACTTCAA
This sequence comes from Viscum album, assembly GCA_963277665.1. Taxonomy (NCBI): domain Eukaryota; kingdom Viridiplantae; phylum Streptophyta; class Magnoliopsida; order Santalales; family Viscaceae; genus Viscum; species Viscum album. The sequence continues at coordinate 1,649,808,084 of OY728145.1, forward strand.
CTTCAATTTTGGAAGCATAGGTTGGGTGTGTTCTTCTCGCGGCTTGCTTAAAACCTCGATGTTCTTTTGGTAAACCCAAATGATGAGTAGCAACATCAGGATCAAGCCCAGGAATTTCTGTATAATTCCAAGAAAAAATATCTTTATTTTGCTTTAGAAAAGAAATATACATCTCTTGCTCTTCAAGGGTCATGGCCGCACTAATTAAAGTGGGGCGTGGATCTTTCTCTGTACCCAGATTTACTTCTCTGAGTTCATCCACAGTGGTAGAGATACCCTCTTCAAATGCTGGAGGAGCATCTCTAAGATCTTCCTCTTCCTCTTCCTCTTGTGTTATTTCTTCTGTTTCTACTTGCAAAGTAGATGAAAAAATGAAATTCTCATGATCATAATAGAAGTCAAAATTTTCCCATTTTGAAGAAGAAGCTTCCATTTCCGACCCTATTGACTATAAAGGGTCTTCTTTGGGAAATAAAGAGGAGATGATGGATTGAGAATTGACATCATTATTCACCTCTGGTGTTGCTATAACTTCTTCTGGCTTGATTAGCGAAGTATAGACTTTTTGGACTCCAGCAGATGAAATGAAAACGTCACCACTTATGCTTTCATCACTGCTTGATAGGTTACCAATTTCTCCCATGTTGTCTGGCTCGATCGCCGTAATTGACATTACGGATCTTTCAATAAGAGTATTTTGATTTCATCCTATTTTGTCAATTTTACTGATAGGTAACACATAATCTGTACTCAAATGTGAAAATGGATTTATTGGAATTTTCTCCAAACCATATGGAGCATTAACTTTGGTAATTTCCTTTATTGTAGATTTTTCTCTTCCCTTCATGTGACAAAATTCCGCCTCAATGTATTGAGACTCACATGTCTTGAACATGGCCTTATCACCATACAATGTTCCAACTTGACCATCGAAACAGTATTTGAGACATTGATGGTATGATGAAGAAATAGCTGCATGCTGATGTAGCCAGGGTCTTCCAAGCAAGATATTGAAAGCTGAGTCTTGATCAACAATCATGAAATCCGAATTGGATACATGATCTCCAAACTGAGTTCTGAGTGTAACTTCTCCTAGTGGTTCTTGTTCATTTTTATCACATCCTTGTAACATCATGGTAGAAGGAGATAAATCAGATTCCGTGAGGCCCAATCGACGAAGTGTACGAATGGGCATGAGGTCGACTCCTGAACCATTGTCAATGAATGCTCTTAAAACATATACACCATTGACTTTTCCAGATAAGTACAAAGGTTTTATGTGCCCATGAACAACATCATCTTCATATTTATCAGTAAAAGATATCACTGCATGGCATTCTGCAGTATTATTGTCTACGTGATAGATTTCAGCTGTAGCAATTTCAGCTTCAAACTCCTGAGGACTTGGCAAAGCTTCGATGAGTGCTTTCTGAAGATCTTTTGACAGATTCAAAGCATCCAAAATTGATAACTTGGCTGGTACATGGGCCAAGTGTTTCAATATATCATAATTTTGATCTAGAGGTCTGTGTTTCCCAATAGGAATATGCGGTTTAGCTGGTACCTTGGATAAAGATGCTTTGGAAGCTGATGCATCTTGTATTGAAGTTGGAAACATCCTTGGTTTTGGAAGATTAGCTGATTAGATCCATTTACTTGCTGAGATAAAGAAGATGGAACCTTTAATCAGTCTTCCAAAATAACTGTTCCAAAACTGAGTTGGCCATTGGCAGAAGAACTTGCTTGTTCTTTTTGAGCTCGCTGAAGGGCTCTACCACGAGTTTCTGCTGCATATATAGTGCTAGTAGGGGTAAAATTAGAGTAGTGGCTTCGGAAAGATCCAAGTATTCCCCTATATCCTGAACCTCTAGATCCTCCTCAGATTCCCTTATTTGATACAGGGAATTCAGGCTCATCAAGACTGGAATATGGATCTGTTAATTGAATCATATTAACAGAACCAAAGATTAACTCTTCGTCTGATAAAGACTCTGCCTGGTTATCCTATTTAGGCCGTGTCGTTTGATGGGGCGGTGCCCGTGGCTTTGAAGTAGATGAAATGAAATCTTCCAGAGTCAAAGACAATTTAGGCTTTGATACATACTCATCTCCTCCTGATTCATCTTTCTTCATTGAATTGCATTTCCCTTTTGAAGATTTGTCTTTTGATGGAGGCTTTACTGCAGCTTTTGTAGGAGACACAATTGGCTTCTTCAATTGTGTTCGCAAAATGGAATGGGTTCGATTGATTGTCTTTCTGACCATCCAATCATCATATTTTTTTCGCAGTTTTTCTTTTGACTTCCTGCCACTCGCCTCCTTCCTCTGGATCTGTAGCGGTAATACACGCTACATGAGCTGAAGAACCCTTCAATTTGACTTGTCCCAAGTCAACCATCTTTTGCAGGAGGTCTTTAAAGACAAAACAATCCTGGATGGGATGCCCCAACATTTGATGAAAAGGACAATAATTGGGACGGTCTTCATCTCCTTCTTTGTTTGGCCTCTTGGGCACTGGTAATTGAACCAAATTATTTTTCCAGAGCTGAAATGAAGTAACCAGGAACTTGCTCACTTCGGAAAGAGTATGTTTTACTCTTCAAATCCTCAAATTGTTTTCTTCATTGATCTTTTTGATCATTTGGACGAAACAGCCTTTGTTGTTGGCGTTCAGGAGGTGGAGCCCTTCGAGAAGATGAAGGTTCTGAAGTAGAAATAGGTACAGGTGCTTGTTTAAGCATAACTGTAGCAGTTTCCTCTTTACCCATTCTCCTTCCTGGAGCTGATGGAATTATATGAGATTTAACCTTAGCCTGTATAAGGGAATCTTCAATCTGTTGAGCGATTGAAGTAAGGTCTCGAAACCCTCCTCTGTATTTCACAAGGATCAATGGCGTGCGTAATTCGTCACGCAAATTTGACACACAGATTGGCAACAGTTCCTCCTGAGGGAGTGCTAAACTCAGGGAATACGTTAATCCCTTCCAATGAGCAATGAAATCAGTGACTCTTTCATTCTCCCTTTTCTTGCAGTTTGTAAGATCTAAAACTGTCATTTTTGGCAAAGTTGAGCTGAACTGAAGAAGGAATTTTTGACGACGATCCTCCCATCTGATGATTGACCGGGATTGCAAGCTTGTATACCAGAAAAAAGCTGGTCCTTGCAAGGTTCGCACGAAGCATCTGAGTTTCACTGCTTCTTGCTGCTCTGGAGTTCCCATCATAGGATCACAACAAGACACGTAATGCGTCAAATGTTGTTCGGGGTCGCCTGATCCATTGAAAGTAGGGAAAACAGGGTTTCCAAAACTGGATGGAGGAGAAATTGAATCTACCCATTCATGGTAAACTTTCTTTTCTGGTTGAACTTGCACCCGTTTCCCTTCCAAAGTTTCCAACCGAGCTGTTAATGACTCAATAGTAGTTATTAACTTTTGAGAAACATCAGGTTGAACTTGGTTTTGGGTAGGTTCAATGAATGGAGCTTGGACATACGTGGTGGTTGGTGCTGCAACTGATGGTAGTGATGCCAACCGTTGTTGCTTTTGACCCGTAGAATTAGAACTCTGAGGGTGTACTGATAAAGGGCGATATTCCTGATCCATCTCAGTAGTTACAACAAATTCCTTTGGCTGTCGGACTTCAGAATTCTTAAGAAGAAGACTACTCTGAAGTAGTTCTGCATTCAACCTTCTTAATTCTTTCATTTCTTCCTCCTGTTGTGCAAAACTTTTCTCTAATGAGAGCGATTGACCTCCTTTAGAGGAAGGGTGAGAAGTAACCTGATTCTTTCCTTTCCCCTTATTGGATCCTTTTCGGAGAGGGGGAAGTGGGTTACTTGAAGGAATACCCAGATTTTGGGTAAGCCTTTGATTATGTGTGCGCACACTTTCTTCATTTAGGTTTGTGTGCACAACTTCTTGAGCAGGAATCTCTTCGTCTGATCCCTCTGATTGAGCCTCATCTGGTGAATCAGCAGCAATGGCATTGATGACATTAATGGATGCATATTGCATGGAATCCTTTCTATCATCATTTCTGTGATATTGTCTTCTTCCATGTCCATGATGAGACATGGAATTCTGTTGACTTGATCCCTCAGGAATTTCTTGGAGAACCGTCACTTGGAGAGAATCTCCTGATAGCTTGGCTCTTCGTTCCTCTTGAGGAATATTCCCTAATCGAGAGAATATTGACTTTCTCTGAGGGAGGGATTGAGGATTTAAAAAAGTCCCCAGTCCGGTGGACTGGGGATGTTCCTGCTACTTCCGCTCAACTGCTCGAATCCCATTTGTTGACTCTGAGGGTTGGTTTAGAGAAGTCCCCAGTCTGACAAGATGGGGTGTCTCTTGACATGCTATGTCTGAGATCTTCTTAAAATCTCTCTTGATCTTGCGAATCTTAGTTCGGAAATTAGCTGGATGCATTAACCTGTGTCCACTTTTATCACCTGGTTCAACAGACCATTGGATTATTTCTGAAACATCTGTCATTTGATGACGTGTTTTCTCTAGACGAGAGGCTTGTGAAATATTCTCGCCTACTTGATGTAGGATCAATTCAACAACTTGTTCTCTATATACTTGATTTTGAGAGGAACTAGTTGAAGCATGTTCTTGAGCAAGCCTTTGATTATGAACAAAGCCCATTGACTGTGGACGACCATGGGCAATAACATTGCATGAAACCATTTTCGGCGGGTTTTGCTGACTGGAAAGCACTGTGAAATGTAGTGTTCCGTGAACACCCCAGCCTATGATATGAACACCAGATGGAGCATTGGCAATTAACTGACATAATTTTCTTAGTGCGCCAAGGCATGAACGTTGAAGGGTTCTCTGTTGCTTTTCAGCCTTCGGATACCGAGAGACTGATAGAGATGCCAAATCAATCTGACGTTGTAGCCCTTCTATTATCTTAAGATGATTTTCATATTCATCATAAGATAATACCTTCTTCTTTAATTGACAAAGAGTTTTCCACATGTTGAGATGAACATCATGGATTCCATCATCCATCATCATCTTTGGAATGTCGTACTGGGAGTCACCCAAATGCCAAAACATGACTGGTACTTCACCTTTTGCTAGTTTTTTCCTCATGTTCAGCATTTCCTCTTTATCATTAAATGAAGATTCTTCTACCTGTTTTGACCAGAGTTGGTGTTTCCTTGTTGCTTCATCGGATTCAACAAGATTGGTAGAGAGATCATTGATCAAACTAGAAGATGCATGACTTAGGGGTGGTTCGGAGAATGACCTTCACCCTGGGATATCTTCTGATTGAGAAAGTATTTCACTTGTTAGTGATAAAGCATCAGACATGACTGGTTTCGCATTTGCAAGTGCCTCAAGATAAGAGGGCTTTCTTGGCACTACATTATCCACTGGAGTATTTTCCAGGCAATGTGAATCACTACTACGGAGAGGACTTTCGCAGCGAAGTTCATCATCATGGGGAGGACCACCATAATGGGTTACAGCAAAATATGACATCTCTTGCTCCTTGGTCTTCTGACCACACAGAGGGTTCCTGTGGCTCTCATCTGAATAAGAAACTTCAAGATTGACCGAACTTTCATGAAGCAAGCCTTCATGAAGAAGTGTCTGTTGAAGACCTTCAAAATTAATGTTCCCGGTATTGGGAACTGATGGAGTAGAATCTTGAATTCCAACAGATAAATGTCTGAGGGCTTCAAGAACTCCAGCATCGAGCAAGGCCTTGTTTCAGATTGGCCATTGATCTCCTGACTGTGCTGGGCGGATCTTTTTCTTAGATGCCTTCTTACTCACTTTAGAAACCACTTGTTGACGAAAGTGGTTACTCTGAGCAGGTGTATGTGCCTGATCAGGAAAGATGGTCAGGTTTGGCTGACGATCTTCACTCAAATCAGGTGTATGTGCCTGACTTGGTTGTCCGTATGATATGGGGGAGTATTCCCCATAACCCTCCTGGACTGGAACAGATGTGTGTGTCTGTTCCGGAGTGAATCGTTGATGTGTCACTCCATTGCTAGGGATAGATTTATGTGTCTGTCCCTGAGATGATGCTGAAGCTGTTATGATATCATGGCAAGCATCCAGAATATGAGCAGGAATTTGCTTCTGCTCTTTCACCATTGACAAAATATGTTTGGTGACTTCAGCCGCCGGAACGGGGATATACGTCCATTCCGGGATTGGAGTAGGTGTATGTGCCTGCTCCTGTCCTCCTTTTCCTGTCAGTGAATCCTGACAGTACTCAAGTGTGGAGGCAGAGAGTTGAGTCTGCCTCCTGTTTGTCGTCGGGGCTTTCCGACTGACTTCTCTGTGCGCTACCAAGCGAGACTGTTGGTAGGCTTTATTAGTATTAGCAGGTGTATGTGCCTACTAATTACACTTCTCCAAACGCGGTTGACGAGATCCATCATATGTAGTCAGACGAGCCTGCTGACTAACTGGTGATGTATAAGCAGGTGCATGTTCCTGACTATAGTACTCCACCGGAATTGCCTGGCGGGATTGGCTTGATACTGCTAGACGAGTCTGCTGGACAGCGGAATTAAAATGGGCAGGTGTGTGTGCCTGCTCGTTGTTTGCCACCAAGTTAGGTTGGTGGACTTCTCCGGAGATGGAAGGGATGACAACCTGCCCATTGTTAATCGGATTCCGTCTCTGGCGGTTCATCTTGCCTGCTCGGGTTCGAGAAACCTGAGCTGACTGCCTGGAGTCGGTACTCTCATCATGTTGAGGGCGCACTACCGCACGATTCTGGTGGCAATTGTTGATGGGAGCCCTTGAGAAGGACTCCTTTTTTTTGAATTAAAGTCCTGCGGGACCTGCTCATTCACTTCCTCAGAGTAAGGGAGTGAATGGAAATTGAGTTCCGGGGATAACGACCCGAAACGGTTGGAGACGGTAGTCAGCACCGCCTGCTTCTTGATCGATGGCCGCCGTTGTCCGTATGACCAGGTAGAGTTGTTAACTTGGAGGTCTTGATGAGCAGCCTCCAGAGTTGGGATAGTACAGTTGCGACAGTACTCCTTAACCAGTGCATTAGAAACCCAGCGTTGAAGATGCTGAGTTGGTGAAGTCATCCTTAGATCGGACGACGTTCCAGCAGGAGTAGCAGCATTGGTTTTCACAGCAGGAGACCTCACAGTAGAGGTGTTCACAGTAGCATTATTCACAGGGGTGAATTTAAGAAAAGCCATTTTGCAGAAGATCTTGAGAAAAGAGTGCATGTTCCATATAACAGACATAATCAAAATGAATCTGGCCACTGCATCTTTTGGATGAGCACATGTCAATGATTGATTTGTTGTCCCAAGGGGCCTAACAAATAAGAATAACATCACTTTAACTTGGTTAAGTATTCACATCGGGTTCACCATTTTTTGTTTCGCACGGATTTCGGGGATGACCTCCTTGATTTGAGATTCAAACGTTCTGATCGGTTTCTAGTGGGTTTTTTTGTAGAACCGGAAACATCCAATGATTCCACATCCGTTTGGACCTACTTTCCAAAGGTAGGTGCTCATTAGCTTGTGGACTGATGAGGCTTAGGAATTTTCATTGGTCAAGAGGATGGCAGGTCGGACTCATCACACCTTTTTGAGGGGAATTATTGTCTACTCCGGGACTCTCTTTATAGATTTAAGTTATGTTCGTGAATCCTTATTACATTACCAAGTATAAAATGTGTTTTCCTTTAGTTTTGACAATCAATGATTAAATATGCATGAAATTTTAGAGAATCTTTTATATGTATTCGAGGTTCTTCATCAATAGAGAATCATCTATATCTGTTTAGAGATTCTTGGTTAATGGTACCCTTCAAAACATTTATATAAAAGTCTCTTGGTCATTATGATGACCAGGCTGGTTTTAAAGCCACTCAGTGGGGCACTTGAAGTTTATCGTCATTCAGAAGGACAGGGATTATTTCAAAGTTGGGATCGAACCCAAAAAATGGGCTACCTACATATCATTTGTTTTGGAAAAGGAATCAGAACCCACGTAGTTCGAGTAATGTAGTATGATGTTTATGATTGATGGATCAAAGAAGAATGTCATAATTACTTTTACACTCTAAGCTCACGTGATTCATGCTCGATGTGAGAAACAAGAGGTATTGGTAAAAATTAGACAACTGTTCCATGAAATATGCAATCATAAGAAATTGTTTGGGGCTTATGTATGTATGATTGCCCAAATAGATGAAGGTTTAGGATTTACTTTTAGGGAGAAAATCCAGGAACAGGGTCCATAAAGGTATATGTGCTTTATGGAGATTTGAATACTCTAACTTGGGAATTATTCCTGAGAAGGAAACCCAAATTAGGAGAGGATTGATAATTGGGTTTTACTCCTGAGAAGGAACCCCATATCAAACGTAATTTAGGACTGGTTAAGAGAAATTAAGGGACTTGGGGTTTACTCCTGAAAAGGAAGCCCAAGATTATGACTGGGACTTACTCCTAAAAAGGAGGCCCAGGTTAGGGGACTTGGGGCTTACTCCTAAAAAGGAAGCCCAAGTTTATGACTGAGTCTTATTCCTGAAAAGGAGACCCAGGTTAGGGATTAAGGTTTGGGGCTTACTCCTGAGAAGGATGCCCATAATTGATATTGGGGCTTACTCATGAGGAGGATGCCCATATTAAAGGACTATGATTGGGGCTTACTCTGGAGGAGGATTCCCAAGTTAAGGAATTAAGGTTTGGGGCTTACTCCTAAGGAGGATGCCCAGATTAAAGGATTTATAACTGGGGATTATTCCTGAAAAGGAGACCCAGGTTAAGGATTCTCTCATCTTAAAGGATGAGGTTGAATGAACGAACTCTCAATCTTTGGTGACATAAAGATGTATAAATCACTAGGTTTTGAGAGATATTCCACTGAATTCTTTTCAGATAGGGAAGTCAAATCAAGAAATCATGCCATAAATGGCTTTGAAAAGTGTCTTGAAGAATGAATCTTAAATAGGAAGGGTGAAATGGCTTAAGAGGGGTAAAATGGGCAAGATGGGAACCCAGAAAGGTAGGGGCGCGCAAGTCTTGAAAGGCGCGCAAGTCTTGCATGGGCGCGCAAGTATTGGTCGCGCAGGTATACCTTGAGCGATACATGGTGTACTTGCGCGATTTTCAATCGGAATTGAAATACTTGAGCGACACCTTTTTAAACCCTTTATAATCCCCTTGAGGTTCTTCCAGGAAAGGGACGCACAAATTCTATTGAAGAAATAAGGTGGCGTGCAAGTATGACCAGTTCCCTTAAGGGCTGGCCATTCAGGCGCGCAAGTGTTGATGAGTTTCAACACTTAGGCCTCCCTCCCTTTCTTTAGATCTTCCGTTCTAGGTAAGAAATTACCTTAGAAGTGTTCCGAAAGCTTTGAGAAGAGACTTGGGCGTCGGGAGCTTCAATCTGAATTTCTGGAAAACGATCCTCTCAAATGGGGGGCCCACAGGGTCTATTTATAGGCAGGAGAAGACCCCGGGCGGTTACCGGGCGGTTACCACTTAGGTCGCGCAAGTCACATGCGCGACCAAGGGCATCGCGCAAGTGTACTTGCGCGATAGTGATATAACTTGCGCGGTGCAGTTGTTGTTGATCCTTTCTTCCTTCCTTTGTTGATTTTTGATGTTTTCTTCAAAGGATGAATCACTTTGAGCTCAGATATTCCCTTTTCCGATCATTAGATTCTGTGACGAAAGGAGCGTCAACAGATAGTCATTTACCACTGGCACATCATTAATTTGAACAGTTCCTTTATTTTCAACGATGTGTGCAAGGTAACATTCATTTCCGTCTTTTACAAGTTTCTTGGCCTCTTGATAAGTTATCAATAGTAAGGGTTCATTCTTGTACACAAACTGAAATTCTGTCTGAAAAGAAACTTCTTTAGCTCTACATTCAATCTTAGCATGGTAAATAGAGAGCCAATCCATACCCAGGATAACATCAAACTCTACTGGAGGTAGAACAATAAGGTTTTCAAGTAGGTTCTTTCCACAGATAAGGATAGGAAGATTCTTATAAATTCTTTTTGCCTCAACATTCCCCCCAGGTGTTTTTACCAAAAGTTCATGAGTCATTTCTTGAGATGGTATTCCCATTTTACTAGAAAAGTTTTCAGAGATGAAAGAATGTGTAGACCCTGAATCAAACAACACACTGGCATAATCTGAAAAAACAAAGTACCTGATGAAACTTCATTTGACGGCCCGACATCTGCTGAAGTATTTGCAAAGGATTTCACCACCCCTTTCTGCTTGTAGTCTAAATGCTTCCCATCACTCAAGCTCTTTGTCGGACACTCATTTACATAGTGACCCATCTCATTTCACTTAAAACATTTCACTAACTGTAAATCAAATTTGGTCTTACCTTCACCTTGATCCTTTTCAGTGCAATCACGAGCCTTATGTCCCATATTACCACATCGGTAGCACTTTCCAAAATTCAAAAGACATTCCCCAGCATGCCTTTTGCCACATTTATCACAAACTGGAAACTTAGATTTCTTACCATCAGACTTTTTTGAAGAATTATTACATTTCTCTTGCCACCTCGGTCTCTTCTTCTATTGGTTGTTATAGAACACTTGATCATCGACAAACTCCATTTCCACCTTCTCAGCACATCGAAAAAGCTTTTCATAACTTTTAAACTCACGATAAGCTAATGCCCTTCGTTATTTTGTCTTTAATCCTGAGTAAAAACGATTGATTTTACTATCAAGGTCTCGGATAAAATTTGGTGCATACCTTGCCAATCGAGTGAACCTTTCTTCATAGGTATCCACTGAGTCTTCCTCCTGCCTCAATTCCAAGAATTTATTCTCCATCCTAAGTCAAATAGCCTTAGGAAAATACTTCTCAAGAAACATACCTTTGAATTCATCCCAGTAAAGAGCATCAATCTCATCGGCATCCCTGATATTTTTAACCATCGACCACCACTGATCTGCCTCACCCTCCAAACGGTAAATAGCAAGACTAACCTTTTGATTGTCTGAACACCCCATGACATCAAAAGTCTTCTCCAGTGCTTTAATCCACCCTTAAGCTAGCACAGGGACAGATGATCCTCTGAATGATGGGGGATGTTGCCTCATGAAATGTTCCACCACTGACATGTTCCTCTGCGGTTGATCTGGCTGATCTCGTGTATGGATACCACCACCATTTATCGCTTGAGTCAACTGCGCCATTACTGCAATAAACTGTTCAGTTCCAATTCTGACCATCTCAGGATGCTGATTCGGATGGTTATTTCCTTCTGTATGCCTTCCTAGCACTGCTTCCCTATTTCCTCTGCGGAAAACCATTCTTAACAAACATGTCTTAGATGAAGCAACATGGTAATCTTCAAATGCTATATCACTTCAATTTGGCCATAAAAAAATTATTTTTGGATAATCATTTAATAGAATTCTAACTCCTAAAGTTATCTAAACCGACCTTTGATACCAACTATAAGGCCACATCCTTAAACCTTACTTAATCTTGAGTTATTACTAGATTACACATTGAGTATCTTTTCAGGTTTAGAGTTTTAGAGAATTAGATCATAAAACTTTCATTACATTCCATATATAAAAAAAGTGGTTACATAAAGATAGTATTCTTATTTCCCATCAATGGAAACATATTTAAAATAAAACATGGATTCTTTCTTGACATTTCCTTGACACTATCATCATATCATGTACCTTTACCTTGACCTGTGAAAAACATTTCAAAAAAACTTAGGATGAGCATAAAAAGCTCAGTGAGGGATATAAAAATATGGAAAGGAAACATGGGTACATATATACATAAGAATGAAATCATACTTTACCCATAAAACATATGCACTTTAACATACCTCATCAAATCATGAATAAATCATAGAAATCATAAGACATAAAGGTAACTTGAGGCATTCATAACATTCTTACGTAGGGAGTAACCCTCTTGGTTACGTTTGGAATACCCATCACAGTATATTCCCTAAATCTCTTCGTAGAATCCTTAACGTTTCACTCCTTCGCGTTACCCAATGCATTGGAGAGCTATATCGGGCTCACCCACCCTTAGTTTATCACGGAACCACCCGTCTTCATAATAATGCCCAATAACCTCCACATAATCGTATCACATAAAACATGCATAAAGGAAACAGAACACTTCCACCTTTCAATCACAAGATATCAATACAACACATTGATATAAAAATATTATGAAAACCATTTTCAATACCAAAATAAAAGAAAAGTAAAACATGGTATTTATTTTTCTTTTAAAAAAGGTATGGCTTGTAGAGGAAGCCGAAACTCAAATAATGGTCACGGCGGCGGAGAAGTCGTTGTCGCCGCATACGTACGACAAAAACATTCCCTTTTGTCGTTTAGTAAATGCTTCTTATAAAAAATATTCCTTTTGAATAAACGTAAAAGTCAAAGGGGTTTATACACCGTAAAAAGAAGGTTGTGTATAAAACAAAATATGCCTCAATGAAAGGAGATTGAGACGAAGTCCCATATGAAACAGCCCGAGATTTTATGAAAAATATTCTTTTTTATTTCACTAATGTCTTGTGTTGTACGCTACACCAAAAGTAACTTGCAAAACACGCATCCTTGACTTGCCTTCCATTACACGCAATCGCGACCTTCCTCGATAGCTTGCATCGTACGCAATACCAAGTTTCACTAAACAACGATATGCTATTAAAATATTATTAAAACTAGCTGTTATGAATAATAATAACCACTTTTTGAAATTTTATAAATTTTATTTTTCAAAATGGACTTCATTTTTGGATTCGGAATACCGAAATTAGCCTAGGGTGAAATTTTGGTATTTTTCTGAAAACTTTCAATTTTTGATGAATAGTGAAACCACTAAGTGGTAGGTTAAAAACTGAATTTTGCATAAAACTTAATTTTACCACTTCTATGAATGGAATTTTGAAAATCTGATAGACACGGTTGATATCAGTAAGTAAAATGTGGTTCAATGAGATAAAAATAATTTTTTGGTGAATAGTAACTTTTTACTTTTTTTACCGCGGTTAATAGTTAATAGGGTAACTAAGGGTAAAAATGATATTACTATTACCCTAACACATGTCCTAATTCTATTGGATAAGTTTAATTCGACCAAAAACAAACTTAGGAATAAAATATGACCATTTAGGCCCACTTGGGTTAGATTAGGACATTAATTATTAATTTATTTAAAGAAGGGTTAAAATAGTTAAAATCAAAGTTTAATAAGTAAATAATTTTTAATATGGGGGTATACATAATATAAATTCGACTATAAATATTAATTAGAAAGATAAAAAGATTTCCTACATAATGATATTTTAATTATAATTTTTAGACTTTAAATAAATTAATTTATTTATGACACAACGATGATGCAGTAATTACCCTTTTAAGAAAATATTAACATAATTGATGTTATAAATACTCAAATGAATGTAATTTGAGCCTTTTTATGAATTCCACTAATTTTCTAGGTTACTATGATATATTATTGTTGATTTAATCAACTTGGTTCGAACATATAATTCTGTTATGACTTTCACAAAAATCATATATCAAATAGTGTCAAAATTGACACAAAATAGTTTTTAAATAAAATATTATATTATTAATTGTTATTTTATTCCTAAAAATCTAAGGTTAGGCCAACTGACTTAGATACGGATATATATATTAATAATAAACAATTTGGGGTTCGTTTGGCATGTTATAGTAAGTGTATTAACCATATAGTGAAAGAAAACAAAAAGACACGGAAAAAGTTAAATTATTTAACTTAGAGTTAAATCTAATTGATAAGGTTAAAATAATACCCCAAACTTGTCTAAATCCTATTGGTTGATAGGATTGCGACCCATCCCCACTTTAGCTTCGAAATAATACCCTTTGGAATCATTATACCCCGATTTTGTCATTAATATAAAATAATATTTTGAGGTATTCCTAAGGTGCCCCTCTCCTCCCTTATAAAAGGACACCTCCTCCCCCTCCTCCTCACACCAATTTGAGCACTCAAGCTCGGCTAACCCCTGAAAAAATCTCTTCTACACTTCCCTAGCAACATCCTAGATGTTCGGGTCTTCCCCAAAGACCAATTTTAGTTCCCTAAGAGGAGGTCTCCAAAAGGCGCTTCAAAGAAGAGTTAATTACCGTTACCAATTCTTTCATCTTTATTTCTTCTTCCACTTCTTCTTATTAGGTTGTTTCATTATGAAGTAATAACATCAGTATCACTCATATACTGATATGTTATTATAAGTATGAAACAACCCTATTTCACCATCTATCCATCCTACGGAAAAAGAAATCACCGTGCGTGCGTACGTACGGAATACCGTCTCCACGCCGTGGTGTAATCTATTTTCCACCACCACCTTACATGGATGGGTATAATGGTGTAAAGAATAACTATACATAGTTATTAAAACATCATATTGATTCTGATATATTGTATAATCCACTCCAATTCAATTCAATATTTATGGAAATGATATCATCTCTCGTGCGTACGTACGGACTACCGTCTCCACGACGCGATGAGATTCATTCTCCATGTTAACCATTTAAGAATGATTATAAAGTATATATAAGAAATAATAATGAAATATATGACATTATAAAGCTACTGGATTTATGTATATATATATATATGTATGTCATCTACTTACTTCCATTCAAGACAATAAAGAAAGCAAAACAGTGTTCATGCGTACGTACGGACTACCGTCTCCATGAACGGTGTTTTTCATTTCATTTATCTATCTATTATATATATATATATACTGAATATATATGATATATAAATCATATTTTATATTCTGGAAGTAAGTAAATCATGATATAAGTAATAATAATGTCAAGAACAACAAGTCAAAACACCTACGATAAAAGAAACGATTTTACCCAAAACGCTTCTTTAACATGGAATTTATAAAAGAACGGGTAATATAATGTCATAAGTGAACCATATATGATATCATAACAATGAATATGATTCTTTAATAAGTCAATGACATTATTTAAACCATTATACAGGAGTTTCGGACACGTACAAAGCAAATCGGACCTAAGGTAAGGGGAATATCACAATCTCATTTTTATCCGAGATTGTTTATACTTTGGTATTTAATGGGGTGTATTTTATCATCCAAATCCATGTTTCCTCAATATGTAATATTATTTCCATCCATCTAAAATAGTTTAAATCCAATTTTATCCTTTGGTGAGTTTTTAGTAAAAGATATGAAAGGAATCCTTTGTCGTTTTTCGTACGAGGTACTTTTTGACTTTTTCGACAAAAGTACGAAGAATGTTTTTTAACTTATACGGCATGAATGGATTTTTAAAACATTATTTCCAAGAAGCTTCCTTTAAAAGTTTTCAAGTTTATTTTTAATCAACTTCTTTTATTTTAAAGTCGTATGACATGTTATGAAAGTAAAAATGTTTTTAAAGTAGAAAGGATATTTTCCTCAAGAATGGAGTTCAAGTATTTTATCAAAATTATTTTCCATCTAAGATAATAAAAGGGTTCTGTTTTTATCCCTATTATTACATGGATTTGATTATGTTGTGATGGAAACATTTTTATGAATTCCTTTATCTTATATGAATTGTTTTATGATGTCGTGTTGTTTAAGAATCCCATTTTTATTACATGGGTTACGCTATGATGTATGGTTTATGATTATGTGGCACACATAATAAAGGATTCATTATAAGATGGGTGGGACCTATATCTCCCTCCAATGCATTGGGTAAAGATTTTATATCTCATGAGATAGACAGGGCTGAAACGGTAGGTTATACCGGTTCAGTGAAACAGGACTAAAACGAGGGTTACTCGATTCAGAAAGGGACTTTGTCCACTAAGATAGTCTTGGAAATGAGTCTTGACTAACAAGAAATGATTCTCTATGATTATGTGTGAATTCCACAAAGTTTAATCTTTTAAGTTATGATTATTGTGATTACATTTCACTGCCATGATTTACCCCATGTTATGAAATTATGATCTCTTTTGCAGGTTAAGATTTCCAAAAGTTATGTGCTTATGTATATGATGTGATTGATATTTCTTTTGTTTACCCTTACTGAGCATTTGAGCTCACCCTTTTATGTTTTCTTTTCCCCAGGATATAAAGAAAGGTTTTAGGTAAAAAAAATGAAGATCTTTATGGGAGATTTTGAAGATCTTTCACCACGATTAGAAGATTATATTCCGAGTTTCCAAAGACACTAAACTATTACGATCCTTGTGTGTGTGTTTTTTGTTATGTACTAAGTATTCCGCAAATGTAATGTAATTTCCATGTACGTTAAGCTTCGGGTCTCTACAGTTGGTATCAGAGGAAAGGTTTAGTCAACCTTTGGAAACTAGGATGCGAAAACGTTAGTGAGATCCCTAGAGATATTTCTATGGTATGTCTAGGGATGTCCCTAAGGTTAAGTATACGTATAGGTTATAGTACTATAAATATGCTAACGATCATAGAATTAAACCTAAGATGTTAGATATTGAAGGTACTCCCGCTTTATTATGTTGTTTTCCCTAGCATGATTTTTCCTCTCACACTATTTTTCTTTTGGGTTTTAGAAAATGGCTGGAAACAAGATGATTCATGATAATGGAGGATATGATGGACAATGGAATGATATTCTTCATAATGAAATGAGATTTGGAAGTCCAAACATCATTATTATGTCGAATCAACAATCTCATAATATGATCAATAAAGTAAAATTTGGTAAGTTTCCTGACTCGGTTAATAAGAGAAAGATGGAGTTTCATGATGATCATAGAGGAAAGAAAGTTCAATTTCCCCTATGTAAATCATGTGGGAAGAGGAATCAAGGAGAATGTTTCAAAGGAACTGGAAGATGCTTTGGGTGTGGAAAAGAAGGACACAAAGAAAGTAAATGCAAAGGAAAAGGTTCAGTTAACAACATGGATGAGGATAATGGTATTGCTACGACATCAACAATGGTTAAATGTTTTAATGGAATGCGCGGGCATTATGCAATCCAATTCCCTAAGGGAAAGTCTCATGAAGATAATCAGTATGGTCGTATGGGAAGTATTTATGTGGATGATGATGAAGAGACTACAAATGATATGTGAGATGAAAGAATTGTTGAAGCTCGGTCAATGGTTTAATAATGTAGTGGAATGATTACATGTTTATCATGTGTAATGTTGTATAAGTAATCTCATGGTACTGTAGAATAAAGAGACATTTAAGGATTGTTACACTATTGTCTGATTAATGTTACCAGTATCCATGAAAGGTTATTCAGATATTTTTGGAATGTAGATGATATGCGCATAATGAAGGGATAAAGAGAAAATTAAATGTTTGATAGTATTCATGAGCTCATGATTGATATAAGTACTAAGTGATATCATGGTTTGAGTATATAGAATTTTGAGGATTTTGGTATGTGGAAAGAGTTAACTTTTAATAGAATTCATGTTTTCAATAAGGATCAATGGGTATTCAAGAGAGTACAAGATTAAGGCCTTTGAATGTTTGGAATGTGACCAACAAGATATATCTTATGATATATGGGAATCAACGATGGTATTAAATCTCTGGTAATCGTTTTCACTATGTTATGAGAGTGGACTGCAGTATTATGGATAAGCCTAAAGATTGGAATGGATTATGTTGGACATAAGTTAGTATTGTTTAAGGATAGATGTTTTTTCGATATTATTGATGGGATGTTATAGTAATATAGTTTTAGAAAAAGGACAACCTGCAGGACGGGCGACAGCCCATCGCTTCGGACAAGGCTGTGGGAATCGAACCCACAACCGAAGTGCGACTGGCCTTTATCGCCTACCACTGGCCTACAGGAAGTCCCTGTTTAGTAGAAACTAGTTTTATTATATTAAGCAGTATGATATATGAAGTATAAGTCCATTTTAGGAACCATATGTGATTAATCTCACTATAGATCGACTTATGTATATAATTTTTGCTAACCTTTTGTTTGAGATAGATGGAATGACCTGTCATACTAACACTTCACGAATAACAAATTCAACTTCATTTATTTAAGAGATGAAGTGGAAATTGTTCAAGGCATGAACAACAGTGAGATTGTACCAAAATAAAGAAAGAATTTATTCTAATTCAAATTTTCATCTTTAGGGAAATGATCTTGAAAACCAAAAATGTTGTCCTAGTGATCTTATACCTGATGAATCAGATGGTACCTTAGATCGTCACAAATTTATGGATTTGTGATTACTTGATTTTCCATAGCCATGTTCTCTACCACTCTCCATCAGAACATGATGGTTAGATTTCTCTTTCATATCCATATTTTCACCTATGTGGAAACCCAATGATTAGTTTATTTGGGTAATCGTTACATTTCATACTTTAGTTTTTAAAGCCAAGTTTTGGTATTCCTTTTTACGATGTGGGTTTCTATTAAAGAATCTTTCGAATAGTAAAACATTTATAACCCCGACGAATTTCGAGGGTGAAATTAATTTTAAGGGGGGTAGAATGTAACAGCCCGAGATTTTATGAAAAATATTCTTTTTTATTTCACTAATGTCTTGTGTTGTACGCTACACCAAAATGAGCTTGCACAACACGCATCCTTGACTTGCCTTGCATTACACGCAATCACGACCTTCCTCGATAGCTTGCGTCGTACGCAATACCAAGTTTTACTAAACAACGATATACTATTAAAATATTATTAAAACTAGCCGTTATGAATAATAATAACCACTTTTTGAAATTTTATAAATTTTATTTTTCAAAATGGACTACATTTTTGGATTCGGAATACCGAAATTATCCTAGGGTGAAATTTTGGTATTTTTCTGAAAACTTTCAATTTTTGATGAATAGTGAAACCACTAAGTGGTAGGTTAAAAACTGAATTTTGCATAAAACTTAATTTTACCGCTTCTGTGAATGGAATTTTGAAAATCCGATAGAAACGGTTGATATCAGTATGTAAAATGTGGTTCAATGAGATAAAAATAATTTTTTGGTGAATAGTAACTTTTTACTTTTTTTACCGCGGTTAATAGTAAATAGGGTAACTAAGGGTAAAAATGATATTACTATTACCCTAACACATGTCCTAATTCTATTGGATAAGTTTAATTCGACCAAAAACAAACTTAGGAATAAAATATGACCATTTAGGCCCACTTGGGTTAGATTAGGACATTAATTATTAATTTATTTAAAGAAGGGTTAAAATAGTTAAAATCAATGTTTAATAAGTAAATCATTTTTAATATGGGGTTATACATATGATAAATTCGACTATAAATATTCATTAGAAAGATAAAAATATTTCCTACATAATTATATTTTATTTATAATTTTTAGACTTTATATAAATTAATTTATTTATGACACAACGATGATGCAGTAATTACCCTTTTAAGGAAATATTAACATAATTGATGTTATAAATACTCAAATGAATGTAATTTGAAACTTTTTATGAATTCCACTAATTTTATAGGTTACTATGATATATTAGTGTTGATTTAATCAACATGGTTCGAACATATAATTCTGTTATGACTTTCACAAAAATCATATATCAAATAGTGTCAAAATTGACACAAAATAGTTTTTAAATCAAATATTATATTATTAATTGTTATTTTATTCCTAAAAATCTAAGGTTCGGCCAAATGACTTAGATAAGGATATATATATTATTAATAAACAATTTGGGGTTCTTTTGGCATGTTATAGTAAGTGTATAAACCATATAGTGAAAGAAAACAAAAAGACACGGTAAAAGTTAAATTATTTAACTTAGAGTTAAATCTAATTGATAAGGTTAAATTAATACCATAAACTTGTCTAAATCCTATTGGATGATAGGTTTTCGACCCATCCCCACTTTAGCTTCGAAATAAGACCCTTTGGAACCATTATAACCCGATTTTGACATTAATATAAAATAATATTTTGAGGTATTCCTAAGGTGCCCCTCTCCTCCCTTATAAAAGGACACCACCTCCCCCTCCTCCTCACACCAATTTGAGCACTAATGCTCGGAAAACCCCTGCCAAAATCTCTTCTCCACTTCCCTA
Source organism: Viscum album (assembly GCA_963277665.1). Lineage (NCBI taxonomy): Eukaryota > Viridiplantae > Streptophyta > Magnoliopsida > Santalales > Viscaceae > Viscum > Viscum album. The sequence continues at coordinate 1,649,828,185 of OY728145.1, forward strand.
GCAACATCCTAGAGGTTCTGGTCTTCCTCAAAGACCAATTTTAGTTCCCTAAGAGGAGGTCTCCAAAAGGCGCTTCAAAGAAGAGGTAATTACCGTTACCAATTCTTTCATCTTTATTTCTTCTTCCACTTCTTCTTCGTAGGTTGTTTCATTATGAAGTAATAACATCAGTATCACTCATATACTGATATGTTATTATAAGTATGAAACAACCCTATTTCACCATCTATCCATCCTACGGAAAAAGAAATCACCGCGCGTGCGTACGTACGGAATACCGTCTCCACGCCGTGGTGTAATCTATTTTCCACCACCACCTTACATGGATGGGTATAATGGTGTAAAGAATAACTATACATAGTTATTAAAACATCATATTTATTCTGACATATTGTATAATCCACTCCAATTCAATTCAATATTTATGGAAATGATATCATCTCTCGTGTGTACGTACGGACTACCGTCTCCACGACGCGATGAGATTCATTCTCCATGTTAACCATTTAAGAATGATTATAAAGTATATATAAGAAATAATAATGAAATATATGACATTATAAAGCTACTGGATTTATGTATATATATATATTTGTGTGTCATCTACTTACTTCCATTCAAGACAATAAGGAAAGGAAAACAGCGTTCATGCGTACGTACGGACTACCGTCTCCATGAACGGTGTTTTTCATTTCATTTATCTATCTATTATATATATATATATATATACTGAATATATATGATATATAAATCATATTTTATATTCTGGAAGTATGTAAATCATGATATAAGTAATAATAATGTCAAGAACAACAAGTCAAAACACCTACGATAAAAGAAACGATTTTACCCAAAACGCTTCTTTAACATGGAATTTACAAAAGAACGGGTAATATAATGTCATAAGTGAACCATATATGATATCATAACAATGAATATGATTCAGTAATAAGTCAATGACATTATTTAAACCATTATACAGGAGCTTCGGACACGTACAAAGCAAATCGGGCCTAAGGTAAGGGGAATATCACAATCTAATTTTTATCCGAGATTGTTTATACTTTGGTATTTACTGTGGTGTATTTTATCATCCAAATCCATGATTCCTCAATATTTAATATTATTTCCATCCATCTACAATAGTTTAAATCCAATTTTACCCTTTGGTGAGTTTTTAGTAAAAGATATGAAAGGAATCCTTTGTCGTTTTTCGTACGAGGTAGTTTTTGACTTTTTTGACAAAAGTACGAAAAATATTTTTTAACTTATACGGCATGAATGGATTTTTAAAACATTATTTCCAAGAAGCTTCCTTTACAAGTTTTCAAGTTTATTTTTAATCAACTTCTTTTATTTTAAAGTCGTATGACATGTTATGATAGGAAAAATGTTTTTAAAGTAGAAAGGATATTTTCCTCAAGAATGGAGTTCAAGTATTTTATCAAAATTATTATCCATCTAAGATAATAAAAGGGTTCTGTTTTTATCCCTATTATTACATGGATTTGATTATGTTGTGATGGAAATATTTTTATTAATTCCTTTATCTTATATGAATTGTTTTATGATGTCATGTTGTTTAAGAATCCCATTTTTATTGCATGGGTTACGCTATGATGTATGGTTTATGATTATGTGGAACACATAAGAAAAGATTCATTATAAGATGGGTGGGACCTATATCTCCCTCCAATGCATTGGGTAAAGATTTTATATCTCATGAGATAGACAGGGCTGGAACGGTAGGTTATACCGGTTCAGTGAAACATGACTGAAACGAGGGTTACTCGATTCAGAAAGGGACTTTGTCCACTAAGATAGTCTTGGAAATGAGTCTTGACTAACAAGAAATGATTCTCTATGATTATGTGTGAATGCCACAAAGTTTCATGTTTTAAGTTATGATTATTGTGATTACATTTCACTGCCATGATTTACCCCATGTTATGAAATTATGATCTCTTTTGCAGATTAATATTTCCAAAAGTTATGTGCTTATGTATATGATGTGATTGATATTTCTTTTGTTTACCCTTACTGAGAATTTGAGCTCACCCTTTTATGTTTTCTTTTCCCCAGGATATAAAGAAAGGTTTTAGGTAAAAAAAAAGGAAGATCTTTATGGGAGATTTTGAAGATATTTCACCACGATTAGAAGATTATATTACGAGTTTCCAAAGACACTAAACTATTACGATCCTTGTGTGTGTTTTTTTTGTTATGTACTAAGTATTCCACAAATGTAATGTAATGTCCATGTACATTAAGCTTCAGGTCTCTATAGTTGGTATCAGAGGAAAGGTTTAGTCAACCTTTGGAAACTAGGATGCGAAAACGTTAGTGAGATCCCTAGAGATATTTCTACGGTATGTCTAGGGATGTCCCTAAGGTTAAGTATACGTATAGGTTATAGTACTAGAACTATGCTAATGATCATAGAATTAAACCTAAGAGGTTAGATATTGAAGGTACTCCCCCTTTATTATGTTTTTTCCCTATCATGATTTTTTCCTCTCACACTATTTTTTTTGGGTTTTAGAAAATGGCTGGAAACAAGATGATTCATGATAATGGAGGATATGATGGACAATGCAATGATATTCTTCATAATGAAATTGGATTTGGAAGTCCAAACATCATTATTATGCCGAATCAGCAATCTCATAATATGATCAATAAAGTAAAATTTGGTAAGTTTCCTGACTCGGCTAATAAGAGAAAGATGGAGTTTCATGATTATCATAGAGGAAAGAAAGGTCAATTTCCCCTATGTAAATCATGTGGGAAGAGGCATCAAGGAGAATGTTTCAAAGGAACTGGAAGATGCTTTGGGTGTGGAAAAGAAGGACACAAAGCAAGTAAATGCAAAGGAAAAGGTTCAGTTAACAACATGGATGAGGATAATGGTATTGCTACGACATCAACAATGGTTAAATGTTTTAAATGTGGAATGTGCGGGCATTATGCAAACCAATGCCCTAAGGGAAAGTCTCATGAAGATAATCAGTATGGTCGTATGGGAAGTATTTATGTGGATGATGATGAAGAGACTACAAATGATATGTGAGATGAAAGAATTGTTGAAGCTCGGTCAATGGTTTAAGAATGTAGTGGAATGATTACATGTTTATCATGTGTAATGTTGTATAAGTAATCTCATGGTACTGTAGAATAAAGAGACATGTAAGGATTGTTACACTGTTGTCTGATTAATGTTACCAGTATCCATGAAAGGTTATTCAGATATTTTTGGAATGTAGATGATATGCGCATAATGAAGGGATAAGGAGAAAATTAAATGTTTGATAGTATTCATGAGCTCATGATTGATATAAGGACTAAGTGATATCATGGTTTGAGTATATAGAATTTTGAGGATTTTGGTATGTGGAAAGAGTTAACTTTTAACAGAATTCATGTTTTCAATAAGGTTCAATGGGTATTAAAGAGAGTACAAGATTAAGGCCTTTGAATGTTTGGAATGTGACCATCAAGATATATCTTATGATATATGGGAATCAACGATGGTATTAAATCTCTGGTAATCGTTTTCACTATGTTATGAGAGTGGACTGCAGTATTATGGATAAGCCTAAAGATTGGAATGGATTATGTTGGACATAAGTTAGTATTGTTTAAGGATAGAAGCTTTTTCGATATTATTGATGGGATGTTATAGTAATATAGTTTTAGAAAAAGGACAACCTGCAGGACGGGCGACAACCCATCGCTTCGGACAAGGCTGTGGGAATCGAACCCACAACCGAAGTGCGACTGGCCTTTATCGCCTACCACTGGCCTACAGGAAGTCCTTGTTTAGTAGAAACTAGTTTTATTATATTAAGCAATATGATATATGAAGTATAAGTCCATTTTAGGAACCATATGTGATTAATCTCACTATAGATCGACTTATGTATATAATTTTTGCTAACGTTTTGTTTGAGACAGATGGAATGACCTGTCATACTAACACTTCACGAATAACAAATTCAACGTAATTTATTTAAGAGATGAAGTGGAAATTGTTCAAGGCATGAACAACAGTGAGATTGTACCAAAATAAAGAAAGTATTTATTCTAATTCAAATTTTCAACTTTAGGGAAATGATCTTGAAAACCAAAAATGTTGTCCTAGTGATCTTATACCTGATGAATCAGATGGTACCTTAGATCGTCACAAATTTATGGATTTGTGATTTCTGGATTTTCCATAGCCATGTTCTCTACCACTCTCCATCAGAACATGATGGTTAGATTTCTCTTCCATATCCATATTTTCACCTATGTGGAAACCCAATGATTAGTTTATTTGGGTAATCATTACATTTCATACTTTAGTTTTTAAAGACAAGTTTTGGTATTCCTTTTTACGATGTGGGTTTCTATTAAAGAAACTTTCGAATAGTAAACCATTTATAACCCTGACGAATTTCGAGGGTGAAATTCATTTTAAGGGGGGTAGAATGTAACAGCCCGAGATTTTATGAAAAATATTCTTTTTTATTTCACTAATGTCTTGTGTTGTACGCTACACCAAAAGGAGCTTGCACAACACGCATCCTTGACTTGCCTTGCATTACACGCAATCGCGACCTTCCTCGATAGCTTGCGTCGTACGCAATACCGAGTTTCACTAAACAACGATATGCTATTAAAATATTATTAAAACTAGCCGTTATGAATAATAATAACCACTTTTTGAAATTTTATAAATTTTATTTTTCAAAATGGACTTCATTTTTGGATTCGGAATACCGAAATTAGCCTAGGGTGAAATTTTGGTATTTTTCTGAAAACTTTCAATTTTTGATGAATAGTGAAACCACTAAGTGGTAGGTTAAAAACTGAATTTTGCATAAAACTTAATTTTACCGCTTCTGTGAATGGAATTTTGAAAATACAATAGACACGGTTGATATCAGTAAGTAAAATTTGGTTCAATGAGATAAAAATAATTTTTTGGTGAATAGTAACTTTTTACTTTTTTTACCGCGGTTAATAGTAAATAGGGTAACTAAGGGTAAAAATGATATTACTATTACCATAACACATGCCCTAATTCTATTGGATAATTTTAATTCGACCAAAAACAAACTTAGGAATAAAATATGACCATTTAGGCCCACTTGGGTTAGATTAGGACATTAATTATTAATTTATTTAAAGAAGGGTTAAAATATTTAAAATCAAAGTTTAATAAGTAAATCATTTTTAATATGGGGTTATACATAAGATAAATTCGACTATAAATATTCATTAGAAAGATAAAAATATTTCTTACATAATGATATTTTATTTATAATTTTTAGACTTTAAATAAAGTAATTTATTTATGACACAACGATGATGCAGTAATTACCCTTTTAAGGAAATATTAACATAATTGATGTTATAAATACTCAAATGAATGTAATTTGAGACTTTTTATGAATTCCACTAATTTTCTAGGTTACTATGATATATTAGTGTTGATTTAATAAACTTGGTTCGAACATATAATTATGTTATGACTTTCACAAAAATCATATATCAAATAGTGTCAAAATTGACACAAAATAGTTTTTAAATCAAATATTATATTATTAATTGTTATTTTATTCCTAAAAATCTAATGTTCGGCCAAATGACATAGATAAGGATATATATATTAATAATAAACAATCTTGGGTTCGTTTGGCATGTTATAGTAAGTGTATTAACCATATAGTGAAAGAAAACAAAAAGACACGGTAAAAGTTAAATTAATTAACTTAGAGTTAAATCTAATTGATAAGGTTAACATAATACCCTAAACTTGTCTAAATCCTATTGGTTGATAGGATTGCGACCCATCCCCACTTTAGCTTCGAAATAAGACCCTTTGGAACCATTATAACCCGATTTTGACATTAATATAAAATAATATTTTGAGGTATTCCTAAGGTGCCCCTCTCCTCCCTTATAAAAGGACACCTCATCCCCCTCCTCCTCACACCAATTTGAGCACTCAAGCTCGGCCAACCCCTGCAAAAATATCTTCTCCACTTCCCTAGAAACATCCTAGAGGTTCTGGTCTTCCTCAAAGACCAATTTTAGTTCCCTAAGAGGAGGTCTCTAAAAGGCGCTTCAAAGAAGAGGTAATTACCGTTACCAATTCTTTCATCTTTATTTCTTCTTCCCCTTCTTCTTCATAGGATGTTTCATTATGAAGTAATAACATCAGTATCACTCATATACTGATATGTTATTATAAGTATGAAACAAACCTATTTCACCATCTATCCATCCTACGGAAAAATAAATCACCGCACGTGCGTACGTACGGAATATCGTCTCCACGCCGTGGTGTAATCTATTTTCCACCACCACCTTACATGGATGGGTATAATGGTGTAAAGAATAACTATACATAGTTATTAAAACATCATATTTATTCTGATATATTGTATAATCCACTCCAATTCAATTCAATATTTATGGAAATGATATCATCTCTCGTGCGTACGTACGGACTACCGTCTCCACGACGCGATGAGATTCATTCTCCATGTTAACCATTTAAGAATGATTATAAAGTATATATAAGAAGTAATAATGAAATATATGACATTATAAAGCTACTGGATTTATGTATATATATATATATGTATGTCATCTACTTACTTCCATTCAAGACAATAAGGAAAGGAAAACAGCGTTCATGCGTACGTACGGACTACCGTCTCCATGAAGGGTGTTTTTCATTTCATTTATCAATCTATTATATATATATATATACTGAATATATATAATATATAAATCATATTTTATATTCTGGAAGTAAGTAAATCATGATATAAGTAATAATAATGTCAAGAACAACAAGTCAAAACACCTACGATAAAAGAAACGATTTTACCCAAAACGCTTCTTTAACATGGAATTTACAAAAGAACGGGTAATATAATGTCATAAGTGAACCATATATGATATCATAACAATGAATATGATTCTTTAATAAGTCAATGACATTATTTAAACCATTATACAGGAGCTTCGGACACGTACAAAGCAAATCGTACCTAAGGTAAGGGGAATATCACAATCTCATTTTTATCCGAGATTGTTTATACTTTGGTATTTACTGGGGTGTATTTTATCATCCAAATCCATGTTTCCTCAATATTTAATATTATTTCCATCCATCTACAATAGTTTAAATCCAATTTTACCGTTTGGTGAGTTTTTAGTAAAAGATGTGAAAGGAATCCTTTGTCGTTTTTCGTACGAGGTACTTTTTGACTTTTTCGACAAAAGTACGAAGAATGTTTTTTAACTTATACGGCATGAATGGATTTTTAAAACATTATTTCCAAGAAGCTTCCATTACAAGTTTTCAAGTTTATTTTTAATCAACTTATTTTATTTTAAAGTCGTATGACATGTTATGAAAGGAAAAATGTTTTTAAAGTATAAAGGATATTTTCCTCAAGAATGGAGTTCAAGTATTTTATCAAAATTATTTTCCATCTAAGATAATAAAAGGGTTCTGTTTTTATCCCTATTATTACATGGATTTGATTACGTTGTGATGGAAACATTTTTATAAATTCCTTTATCTTATATGAATTGTTTTATGATGTCATGTGTTTTAAGAATCCCATTTTTATTACATGGGTTATGCTATGATGTATGGTTTATGATTATGTGGAACACATAAGAAAAGATTCATTATAAGATGGGTGGGACCTATATCTCCCTCCAATGCATTGGGTAAAGATTTTATATCTCATGAGATAGACAGGGCTGGAACGGTAGGTTATACCGGTTCAGTGAAACAGGACTGAAACGAGGGTTACTCGATTCAGAAAGGGACTTTTTCCACTAATATAGTCTTGGCAATGAGTCTTGACTAACAAGAAATGATTCTCTATGATTATGTGTGAATGCCACAAAGTTTCATGTTTTAAGTTATGATTATTGTGATTACATTTCACTGCCATGATTTACCCCATGTTATGAAATTATGATCTCTTTTGCAGGTTAAGATTTCCAAAAGTTATGTGATTATGTATATGATGTGATTGATATTTCTTTTGTTTACCCTTACTGAGCATTTGAGCTCACCCTTTTATGTTTTCTTTTCCCCAGGATATAAAGAAAGGTTTTAGGTAAAAAGAAAGGAAGATCTTTATGGGATATTTTGAAGATCTTTCACCACGATTAGAAGATTATATTCCGAGTTTCCAAAGACACTAAACTATTATGATCCTTGTGTGTGTGTTTTTTGTTATGTACTAAGTATTCCGCAAATGTAATGTAATGTCCATGTACGTTAAGCTTCGGGTCTCTACACCATACCTCGTGTCCGACTTGAATCGATCGTTCTTCAATGTCCTGAATAATAAACTTGAGTAAGTTTTTACTTCTTTAAGAACCTTTTTCAAGTTCATTATTCCTTTTATATCACTTATTGCCATGTCATGAACACTATGTAATTATTTAAGTTAATAACGGTCGTTTTAACGATCATTGGTACTTGAGTCAAAAATAAAACCTTTATAATTACATGTTGTTCATGTATCCATTATATCCAGAATTATAATCATTATGTATATATCATATATATCCAGTATATACATGCATTTATAATATTAAATGATCATTTAGAGGTAAGAAATGAAATGCACCGTTCATGGAGACGGTAAGCCGTACGTACGCATAAACGCTACTTTGATTTCTATTTCATATTTTATAGAATGGAATCATAATGATATAAAGTTATATTATAATTCCAGTATAATATCATATATAATATCATAGTTCCATCCTTTATACGTCTCACATATGGTATTTAACGAATCAAATCACTTTGAGGGGGCAGTAGTCCGCACTTCCTTAAATGAAGATATCGCGTTTACCCATAATGGAAACCATAAAGGTATGACCAAAAGAAAAAACAGAATCTTAAGGAAAACATAAACACTTTATATATCATATATAAATATAGTGACATCTTAATGGACACCTTTGAAGGTGTTAAAAGAATGTTGAACAATCATCGTTTCGGGAGGCATAAATTTACCATCCACGGAAACAGTATGTTCCTTAACCATTAGATGTAGGTGTGTGTAAGTGTAGCTCTAATACATATTATAAAAACATCCTAGTATATTGAGGATACTGTATTTGTTACAAAAGAAAATAATAAAAATAGTTTAGGGGGTTGGAGAAGCAAAATAAAACAAAAGGACTCAAAAGAAGACATTACCTTAAAATCGGGTAACTCCCTTTGGTTTGAGCTCAAAGGCCTCCTTGGGAAGACTTCTGCCTAAAGTGAGGCTTCAAGGACTAATATAGGGAAGTGGAGAGACAAAATTAGCAGGTTTTGGCCGATCCAAAGGCTTTGGAAGTGTGGGTAAGGAGGTAGAGGTGGTGGCCTTTTATAAGAGGAGAGGAGGGGCACTCTTGGAAAGTAAAGATAAGTTACTTTATTTTAAAATGAGTTTTGGATTCAAAAGGTCCCAAATTGATATAATTCGATGATAAGGTGATAAGTGTTTGAAATCCACTGATACAATTGTTTTTGGCTATGTGTAGGTTTTATATTTTACATTAACTTTCCATTTTATTTAAATCGTTAAATAATGAGGTCATCGCTGCATCATCATGATGTCATAAATAATTTAATTTATTTAATGTCTAAAAATTATAAAAAAAATACTATGATATAGGAAATCTTTTTATATTTCCAATGAATATTTATAGTCAAAAATATGACTTGTATAACCCCATGTGAAAATTGTTTTAGTAACATAACTCATGTTTGTGTCATTTTTACTTTAACATTAAATACAAAGTTATTTATGTCATTTCCCAACCAAAGTGGCTCCATGGGGTCCCCAAGTTGACCCATGGCTCGTCTTGGTCGGCCATGACACATCAAATGAGGGTAGGACATGTTTCAAGCTCATATCATACTATTAAAACATTATTTTTACCTTAAACTACACTAATTACCACTAATCATGATTAAGAACTTAATAAGTTACTATTCATCAAAAAATTATTTTAATCCCATTAAACCACATTTTACTTCTTAATGACAACCATGTATGTCGGAATTTTGAAATTCAAAACACAATGATGGAAAATTTTCATTTAAACGGAAAAATCAGTTTTTATAAGTACCACTTAGTGGTTTCACTATTCATCAAAAATTGAAGTTTTTCAGAAAATTACCAAAAATTCACCCTAAGCTATATTTGATATTCCAAATTCAAAAATGAGGTCTATTTTACAAAATTCAAAACATATATGTCACATTAATTTATTTAATAATTAATTCCCACTGTTAGAGCAAATAACGTGTTTTTATAAAACAATAAGTATCAAAACATTGACACCAGTTTAAGTCTAATTTCAAAGTGAAATTGATTCCAATGACCACCATTGGATTAAATGGTAAAAATATATTCTAATTACACTTCAAAACCAATTCAAAAGATAATCTAATCATATAAATAAATTAGATTAAAAAGCCGTTTTGATGTCAAATGCAGTATTTTTCACTATTCATTAAAAAATGAAAATTGTCAGAAAAATACCAAAAATTTATCCAATGTAAAATTCAGTGTCCCAATCATAATGAATATTTTTTTTTGAAAAATATATATTATTAAATTTTCAAAAGATTGATTTAAAAAGTGTTTTCCATCAAAAGGCAGTAAAACAATCTTTTAAGAATATTAGTGTATTCCATGCTAAAGATTGGATTTATTTTCATTTTAAGCCTCTAAAACACTATCTAATTAATTAATAGACATAGATAAAAATATCTATTATTCATTACTTACTTGGGATGTTACACTTTGTTTTGGAAAAGGAATCATAACCCACATAGTTCGAATAAGGGAGTATGATGTTTATGATTGATGGCTCAAAGAAAGATGACATAATTACTTTTACACTCTAAGCTCACGTGATTCATACTCGATGTGAGAAACAAGAGGTATTGGTAAAACAAGAAAATTGTGCCATGAAAGATGCTATGATAAGAAATGATGTGGGGCTTATGTATGTATGACTGCCCAAAATAGATGAGTATTAAGATTTACTTCAGGGAATAAATCCAGGATCAGGGTCCATAAAGGTATATGTACTTTATAGAGATTTGGATACTCTAATCTTGGGACTTACTCCTAAGGAAAATTCCCAAGTTAGGAGGGGACTTATGATTGGGTTTTATTCCTGAGAAGGAAACCCAGATCAAAAAGGAAATTAAGACTAGGGCTTACTCCTAAAAAGGAGGCCCTAGGTTAAAGGGATTTGAAAATTAAAGGGACTTGGGGCTTAATCCTAAGGAGGAGGCCCATATTTGAGACTGGTGCTTACTCTTGAAAAGGAGGCCCAAGTTAAAGGAATTATGGTTGGGGCTTACTCCTAAGGAGGATGCCCATATTTGAGACTGGGGCTTACTCTTGAAAAAGAGTCCCATGTTAAGGGAATTATGGTTGGGGCTTACTCGTGAGGAGGATGACCATATTTGAGACTGGGGCTTACTCCTAAAAAGGAGGCCTAGGTTAAGGATTCTCTCATCTTAAAGGATGACGTTGAATGAATGAAATCTCAATCTTTAGTGACATAATGATCTATAAATCACTAGATTTTTTAGAGATGTTCCATGGAGTTCCTTTCAGATAAGGAAGCCAAATCAAGAAATCATGCCATAAATGGCTTTGAAGAGTGTCTTGAAGACTAAATCTTGAATAGGAGTAGTGGAATGGCATAAGAGGGGTGAAGTAGGCAAGAAAGGCACCAAAAAAGGTAGGGGCATGCAAGTCCTGGTAGGCGCGCAGGTACTGTGTGGGCGCGCAAGTCCTAGCCGCACAGGTATACATGCGCGACACATGGGTACTTGCGCGATTTTCAGTCCTTGAGTACTACTTGGGCGAGACTTGGCTCAATCCCTTGGTATTATCCCTACAGGCTTTCCAGAAGATGGTGTGCATGTTATGATGAAGAAGTAGGGTGCCGCGCAAGTGTGTTTATTTCCCTTAAGGGTAAAACACTTAGGCACACAAGTGTTAGTGAATTCTAACACTTATACCTTACTCCTCTTGTTTAGAACTTGCATTCTAGGTAAAGAATTACCTTAGAACAGTTCGGAAGACCTGAAGAAGAGACTTGGGCATTCAGATCTCTGTCTGTGACTTCTGGAAAAATTCCCCCCCCCCAAGTGGGGGGCCCACAGGGGCTATTTATAGGCTGGAGAAGACCCCGGTGGTTATCCGTTAGGGCGCGCAAGTCACTTGCGTGACCACTAGGTGGCGCGCAAGTATACTTGCGTGTCAGTGAGGGAACTTGCGCGACCCTTGTTCTTTTGAAGCCTTGATCATGCCTTTGTCGATTTTTGATGATTTCTTCAAAGGATGAGTCAATTTGTGCTAAGTCATTTCCCTTTCCAATCTATAGATTATGTGATGAAAGGAGCGTCAACGAAATACAAATAGTCCTTGACATTCCCCCGCCAATTTAATTCTAACTAAACTAAATAAATTATGATTAAATAAAATTTAATAATTAAATGGGATTTTCTAGAGGTGTCATATTGTGTACTCTTTTATGTCTTCCGTAAACCCATTTTTGGATTTTAACTATTACATGGTTTGTTCTATCATCTTACGTGGCATTTGACTAATGTTTTGTATAGTGTAATTACATGGTATGTTGTGATATACATGGTGTATTATTTAATGATTCAATCCATGTATTCTATTAAGAATTAACAATTATAAATAATCTTTGAATACATGTGGTGTGAACAAATTGGAAATACAATGATGTACATGGTCTATACAATGACCATACACAGTATATAGTGGTATAATTATACATAAATATTCAATAATGAATTTAAATACCAAAATATACAGTCTAAGATACTCATTATGTAATATATTTGTTAAAAACCCAACCAAAAATTTTTACACCAGCTATCTGCCATGTATTTTTGTTGTTTTAATTAATTCTCTTCACAAGTTTACACGTACTACATTAATGGGGACTCTTTTTGTTTTTTAAATTACTAATAATATGTTACACAATGTGTAAAACCTAATATGTTTAGTGTTCATTGTTTAAATCAATTTTCCTTGGCTGGTAGTCATTTTACGGTGTGTATTAAATACATATCACATAATTTGACCTCATAATTTATGTTATTCCCACTGGAAAAAACCACACATGGTTACACTATGTGTATACAAGCTAAAAACCATGTTCTCTAATCATCCCGCATGAAATATGTTCATTCTATATGTGGCATGTAATGAGGCCTCTAACTATTTTTGTGCACGATGTGTCCTAATGAATTCTGTCATAGTATAATGAACAATGTTACATTTTTTGTACTTTTCTATTATACATCAAGAATCCATGTCATCTAGGAAGAATCCTCATCAACTTTGGATGTAGTCTTTAATAATTATTCATATATTCCATTTATATTTGTTGTTACATGAAATTGAATGATAGTGATATCTTGAATTTTATATAAGGGAATGTATAACTCCAAATGAATAACTAAAAATAAAATGGAAAAATAGACCAATTATTATTTAGTAATTATAAATTAATATGTGATCACTCTGACTCCACTTAATGGTTCTGGGTGTAGTAGAATTCAAAAGTACCATAAACAATATTAGATTTTTTCTCCTTTTAATAAATACTCAAATAAAGATGAATGAAACCACATATGTTTTAAATAGAGGATAATTTCTTGTATAATTTATAATTCATTTATATAAATAATAATTAACTTTTATTTAAATTATTTCTCTGTTGTCAAATTAGTTGACCAATCTTATCGTAATATCCTTACATTGAAGAATTCAAGGGTAGGATACATCTAGTAGTGTCTAAATGTTTTGTATAAACCTAAAAATGATTTCTCAAGTTATGTGGGATCTATAATGGAAGAAATAATCCTATTGAATCATTAATTTTTTATTATATTAATAATTGCTTCTTATATTGAAGTATTTTATATAGTTCTCTTGGTCTTAATGAGGGAGGGTGATTAGGGTTCGTCATTATTAAGATAATTTTTGGGAATTTCTCTCAACAGGTTAAGATAATTTTCTATAGAGAAATATTGAGTACAACTAACCATTCTAAAAATGATCAAATATTGGTTTTATACAGAGGTTTAGATACTACATATTACATACAATCCATTAGCTAATATCTTTAACCTTAATAAAACCCCATGTTGAATATTTGTATTATTATATTTCCTTAATGAATTCCAAATTTAGGAATCATTTCTCTCATACTATTAACATAGCTTATCAAACCCCCTTGACATTTAATAAACCTTAATTAATAACAATTTAATTAAATATATTTGTATTAATGTATTATTCATTCAATAAATAGGTATTCTATCAACATAAAATAAATAACTAATAATCCTTTGAAATTGAGAACAATATATATTATATTATTAATTTCAAATAGACTTTAATTAAGGGTATAGATATACGCTTAGTGAATGACCCTCTATGGACCTTTTTTAGTGGAATTAGGCTAACTGTAAAAATGTATATGATTAGTATCAATATAGATATCAAGGGAAGCCTGAATAAATATATTAATTCCCTCATAAAAAACACTTTCAACAAACAGACAATATATAATAAAATACTTTTTCTTGATATCTCATCAAGACAGTTTTATTCTGGTGAAATGGACCTATATGCTTCAAATAAAATTAATTGAATTTCATGAAATAAAATCATCTACAAACCTCCTAGAACATAGATTTAATCATATAGTTTGATTTTTATCAACGGTTCTGGTATATCTACTTCTACTAACTCGAAGGTGAAAAGTATTTCCATGACTTATTAATTAATTTCATGTCACTTATGACACACCCAACATATCATACATCACTTCACTCATATATATTTATGGTTTTAAGTAATACATGAATGTATATGATCATGAAATACATTAATAATAATAAGAGATAAAAGGATAAACACACATGTCCACAAATAGAAATATCCCATAAAATAGAACATGTTGGATTTTTACTATTGGGGATGTTCCCATAACCTCCTCTCCCATAGATTCACAAGTGAAAACCTCATGAGAATAAGTCTTAATGTATTAGGATCCCCCAACACCTAATATCTTTAATCATTTATGTCCCATAAGATATATCTCATATAAACATAGAATATGTGTTTATCAATAATTTCATAACAGTTAAATGTTCTAATCATATTGGGGAACTACTATGACCTTTTGATGTAACAATTACTCTAAATACATTATCACATTAACTTTATATAGAAAACCACTCATCCCATGAAAAAATATAATTGACTTTGAATATGCAGTTAATCATAGGTAAAATTAGTTTCTTCTCAAGAACTAACTAAATTAGTATTAACTTCTAAACTATTGAGAAGACAAAAAAATTAAGGAAGAACTAAGAAAAATAAAACAAATATTATCAATTACATTATTAAAATCCTTTATTAGGCCATATTTTCAAAGATAAATAATTTATTCTAGAAATAAAAATATATAGTAATGAATCATATATTATGAATCATATGGGGATATAATTAATGAATTACATCATAAAACTAAGGTAAAATGTATTTTAATCAAGCCTTTATCTTAATATGGATGCCTACAATACCCTCAACACCATATTCTTTACCCTCAATGTCCTAGTAACTTTGTGGATTATCAATACCATATAATAGTAATTCCTCAATAAATTATTTTTAGTCGTAAATAAATTTTACTTTAAAATCCTTTATTCCCACAATTTCGTATGAATGTATATATACCATTTTTAAAATTATTCTCAGTATATCTTTTCCTTTCACTTCCTTATAGGATTTATGTATTACTTTCAAATCATATTCATCCTTATAATGTTTCTTGGTAGACATTGTAACGTTTTTAATATCCTATACACATAAAAATCATATAATTGAAATAATTCAATTAATATTACCTTTCCCCATTCTAGGTTTTAAGAAATACATGACAATCCCTTATCGATGTCGTTCTCCTATAATTATTTATTGTGATATTCTTCATGGAATCAGATGTCACATCCCTTAACATACTATTTTACATATGATTATACTCATTTATCCTTTCCTTATATAAAATATTTATTATTTTAGAATCATCTAGTGGTATTATATATGGAACAATTTATGCAATCACTGAAAACTTCTAATTGAAAAGTGTAATTTTTTCACAAGAAAGTTTTCATAATGATAATATCTTCAAGTGTCCTTATAAGTAAATATAACAACCCTATTCATTTAAATACATTTATACAAGATTTAATTAAAAAAATATACTTAATACAATGATAATGATCTAGAATTCTATTGTCTTTGTGAATTCGGTATATTTCATTACAACTTTAAACATGAAAAAACAACATCTTTATTGAAAACTTATTTAACATGATCGAGCTTAAAACTGCATGGGACATCCTGAGGAAAAAACATAATAAAGTGGTGAGATAAAAAAATCAGTAAGATAGTAAACATGGAATAACATAAATATAATATTACATATTTTTCAAGTCATATAAATGAGGAATAAAGGAACATGAATCATAAATTACGATATATCATTGTATTCGTAACATGGAAATGTGGCAACAACTAAAACACTGCATAATAGTCCAGAGCTAAACTGACATGGCATCAAAGTGGGAAAATTACAATAAATTAATCTACAAAACCTTTATCCCAACATGACATATCATGACACTAAAAATTACCAAATTCATTGGAGTGCTATATAATTATGGGTGCACGTGTCACCTTCAACTCATTCTCTTTCTTAAGTGTGCCACATAGATCAGAAAAAATGCATTCATTATTTATCATAATTTATTCCATGATTAATGAATTTGTAATACATTAATGTAAGTCCTAAATAAAAAGGTATATTTTCATAAAATTGAACATCCTTTATAGGTAACTGGTATGGTATTCACTACACAATTTTTTTGGAATGGAAATTTGCTGTGAAATTTCGGAAGCAAAATTGTGTGACATAAATTTCATAAAAAAGGGTTAATGAGACATAAAGTGGTATCTCATAATATATAAATGAAATGGAAATTAATAAGTTAATATAAATACATATACCAACATATGTAATTTGAAAATAGAAGGCATAACTTAAAAAAACGAATCTTGAAGAAAGAGAAGTAATGAAATTACTCTTATGAAATTTCTGCATGGCGAGGAATGTACATGGGAGGGATTAAGGAGAGATATATGGGCCTATCATAATATAACCATATTAATGGATGTATGGGGATATTCAAAAAAATACCCCATAAATTTTAATTGAGAATAAAAGGGTTTAACGATATAAGGAATCAAGGATAAAAAAGAGAAAAGAAGGAACCCTTACTTGAGTGTGTGACTTCAAAAGCTTGAAAAGGGGATTCTTGAGAGCTTGGGACTCCGTGGGATGATTATATATAGGGTAGGATAGATTAAGTACTGTTCTCCATGGATTTCTAGTGAAGAAAAGTCAGAAAATTGGTGGGTTTTTATAAAAAATGAGAGTGCAATGCTTTAATATTTCACAAACTTGTGTTTTTGAATCTATATAATTAAATATTCAAATCCAAAAACCATCTGATGCATTTTCCCATGTTTTTTATCAAATAGGGGAGGTTTTAATTATTTTATTAGGAATATTTTTGATGATATTAAAATATTATTATTTCTTATGTGGAGGTGAGTCACATAATAATAGAAATGAACTTAAAATCATAAAATATATTATACATTTTGGAGGATTCAAAATGGAATTATAAGAATAATAAAATTATCTCAAAATAACATAATATTAATGTTAAAATATGTATTGGGATGATAATACCCATTATAGTATTTATTAATTCTTTTTTGGCTCATTGTGATGTCCTAAAACACACATTGTATTTATACGGTATTTAGTTTTTACCTAATTTTTTTATTGTCTCAGAAAATATGAAAATTTTACCATTGGATAATTTTGACATTATTATTCCAAAAAACAATATTCATTTTATCTAAATAATTTTATAAATATTTTAATTTTCACATTTAAAATAATATTCAATATTTATTAAAGAATACTGGAATTTTTTAAAGTAATAGTTTTTGACCCCTTATTGAAAGTACATTTTACTTCATAAAAATTACAAAAACATTTAAAATAAATAAATAGTTACATAATTATAATATTTTATAAAAATAATATTTATTTCAAAAATACATTAATTCATAAAAATAAACCCCTTAATGGAATTTCAATATTACCCAAGAATACAATTTCTATTTAATTGAATCAAAACCAAAATCAGTTAAAAGACACAATTAAAATGAAAATATATACATTATTACATAATATACATATTAAATTTATTAATGTATTGATACGTGTACCTTTTTTACATTTTCGTATTCCCTAATAGTAAGGTGTGTGATGGTGAGATTATCATGGGGATGTTCGGCAAACAAGGTTTGGGCCGTGATCTCAATAAGCATGAAGTTATCTCGTAAACAATATTTCTAATGCATAAGTGACTGGATCTCACCACAGGCTTGGTCAAGGGAAAATATCAAGGAAGCTATATCTATCAGATTCCTTATTAAATGTACTTCATTGGGAATTCTTTTACTTGTTGTAGACATCACTTCTTTTCTCTGAGTCAACTAGATTTGTTAAAGCCTTATATTTATACTTTTCATGTGATCACAACTGAACTTCTATATTAACAATGGTCAACATTTTTAATGGTATTTTTAACATAAAATCAAGTAATTTAATGTGTTTCATGTTACCATTTTATAAAATAACACATTAAAGTAAATCAAAAGGTAAATATCACTTATAATATTTTGGGTCATTACAATCTTCCCCATTATGAAATTTTTTCCTCGATATTTTCATTTCCCACATTAAAATAGATTAGGGTAACTCTGTTTCCTCACATCCTTTGGTTCCTGTGTTTATTTTTCATGGTTTTGATTTCTCCACAACACTTTGACCATGTTCATTATCTTATTATGTATAAATTAGTCTCTAAGATCAAAGATATTCACTGGTTTCTCCTCATACGAGAGATAAATCTCCAAAGTTACCATCTATGGATTTATACATGAAATTTTATGGTATGTACTTTCTCAAGAAGGATATATATAATACATAATGTACTTGAGATAGGTTAATTGATAGTGCTAGTTTGTAGTCCATCACTCTTATCTAATTAAGGATCTAAAAGGGGATGATTTCTCTTGGACTAAGATTTCCCTTCGTCCCTAATATCATCACTTTGGTCCGTAGAGATATCCAGTGGAATACAATGTCTCTATCCTTGAACTATAGGTCTCATAGAAAATTGTTACCATAGATCATTCGTCAACACAGAGCAGCCATGATGTGCTGATGAATGGTCTTAACCTTCTCCACCATTTCCTCAGCAATTTTAGGACCTAGTAGTTTTTGTTCCCCATATTCATCCCATCAATCTTGTATTCTCTACCTCTTCCCGTAAAGGGCTTCATAGGGAGAAATTTGGATTCTTGAGTGGAAACCTTTGTTGTAAGAGAACCCAACCATAGAGATATGTTGATCCCATCCTCCTTTGTAGTCCATTGAGAATTCTCTCAACATATCCTCAAGTGTATAGATAGTTTGTTCATATTGGATATCAGTTTGAGTTTGATAGGTTGTGTTGATGTTTAACTAAGTATTCAAAACACATTGTAGCCTCTCCCAGATCATAGTGTGGAATCATGGATCTTGATTAGATAAAATTGATAGTGGTACATCGTGCATCGTCACCAATTCTCTAATGTATATCTGTGTAGGTTGATCCAATGAGAAATACTCTCAAATCACAATGAAGTTTCTAATCTTTGTAAGTTGATCCACCACATCCTACATAGCATTGTTTCCTCTAGATATATTAGGAAGCCTCGTGAATAAGTACATGGTAATGTTCTCCCATTTCCTTGTAGGTGTGGGTAATGGTTACATCATCCCCTTATATTTTTTCCTTTTTTCTTTCACATACTGACATACAAGACATTGTCATGTATATTATGTGATCTCTTTCTTCATATTTTCCCTCCAAAAATAATCTTGGATATCTCGATACATCATTGTTATTCCAGGATGGATAGAGAGGGTTGATCAATGTGCATCATCCAAAATCTTCTTCTTTAACTATGGATTTGATTTGTTCACATAGTATTCACCCAAATATTACAACACCTTATTCATTAATATTCAACTCTGAGTATTTCCATATTCTAATAGTTTCTATGTTATTATGAATTCCCACATCATCTCTTTAATAATCCATTAACCTCTCTAGAAGAAACAGATGAGCAATTATTTGTCAAAGTATTGGTGATGTTCCTTCCTTTGTGATTCCCATTTCCATCCTCTTTATGTCTAAGAAGATATGATCCTTCTCAACTCTCATTAATGAATGATTTGTAGGATCATTTATACTTAGAGCATATTCCACTTTATTCGCTTTCCCCGGATGCAAGTGAATTGAGAATTCATAGTCTTTGATCAGCTCTAACCATCTTCGTTGGCACATATTCAACTCTTTCTATGAGAATATATACGTGAGTATTTTTTGATCCATATATCTTTCACACTTCTCCAAAAAGAGGTAATGTCTCCAAATTTTCAAAGTGAAGATCACTATATCCAAATCCAAGTCATGTGTTGGATATTTATTCTCATGAAATTTTAAATACATTGAATCATAATCAATGACTTTGTCATTTTTCATTAACACGCAACCCAGGAGCTTCTTTGAAGAATCACTGAATACCACAAAAAGATATCCACTTGTCAGTAGTGGGAGCATGGATGTAGTGATAAGACTTATTTTTAACTCTTTGAATATCTCTTCAAATTCATTATTCTATGAAAATTTGACTCCCTTTCTAGTTATCTTGGTTAGAGGGTTTCAAAATCGTGATAAATTTCTCACAAATCAACAATAATACCCAGATAATGTAAGGAAACTACATATATCTATCATAGATGTTGTCGTCATCCATCTTTTAATTTCCTCAATATTGGATGGGTCCACATATTTCCCATTTCTTGTGATGATATTCCCCAAGAAAGAGACTTCGTTCAAATAGAACTCACATTTGATGTACTTCGCATAATGATTTTTCTTTCAAAAGTTCATTAGCATAATACTTAAATGATCCTCATGCTCCTTCTTACATTTGGAATATATTAGAATGTAATCAGTAAAGACTACCAAAAATTTATCAAGGTAGTCTCTAAATACCCTATTAATCATGTCCATGAATATATTTGGAGAATTAGTATGTCTGAAATGTATTAATATGAATTCATTGTTCCAATAATTTGTATAAAAGTAGTCTTGGGGATATCCTCCTTCTTCACCCTAACCATGTAATATTCTGACCGCAGATCCACCATGGAAAAGTATTATTCTTCACAAACCTGATCAAAAAATTCATCAATCTGTGGTAGAGGATACTAGTGTTATTATCATTATATTTTTTAGCTTATGATAATTAATGAAAAGGTGCATTGAACCATCCTTCTTCTTAAAAAAGAGGACTAGTGCACCCCATGGTGAAGCACATGGGTGTATGAAACCATTATCTATATTCTCTTGTAGTTGTTTCTTCATCTCCTCATGTTCAAAAACATCCATTATATATGGGGTATGGGATAATGGTAACTACTCAGGAATTAGGGTGATTTAAAGTTCGACATCTCAGCTTGGAGGAAGACTACGTTATTCCTCAGGAAACACATTAGTGAATTCCCTCACAATGGGCATGTCTTTGAGGATGATTTTTTCCTTCAACTTAATAATTTACACCAGATATGTTTTCTCATAGGAAAATAATCTCCATACTTGAGATGATGGTTCTAAATAATATTCATCCACCTACTTGAATTTGTATAAAATCGGTATATGATTCGTAATACGGAGAATTATTTCCTTATCATTGAAATTAATGTTGGATCTATATTGGTAGAGACAATCCATGCCTAAAATTACATAAAATTCCACCAAAGGGAGTATGACAAGGTTCATTGGGAAGTTTAGCCCACAAATTTTGATAGGGGAGGAGTTATATACATTGAATAAAAATAATTTCCCCATTTTCCATTTTCACCAATAACTCCACTCACAAGAATTGTGATGGTGATTGAATAGTTCTAGTAAACATTCTTGGTATGAAGGAATGGACAGAATGAAAATAAAAAATATTGTTCGATGTCATTGAAACAATAACAAGCATACTTATCACTACTTCATTGGGGATATTAACTTTTCCATTTTTTGGTGGTGAATTATCTCCCTTTCTACCTTATATTTCGATGGTTTCTTCTGAAAACCCTTGCCTAAGTGTATTGGTTTTATAAATTCTCTAGTTCCTTTCAGCTGTAGAAATGAACAACGTGTTGCTAGTTTACCAGATCATTCCTTTCTTCTGTCATAGTAGTAGGTTTTTCATGCTAGCAATCACTAGCTAGGTTCCCTTCCTTATCGTACCAAAATAATTTCCTCATCCACTTGAAGAAATTTTATGGGTGATTCTATTCGGTGCCCGATGAATTCAAACTAACAGAATCTTCTTTGCCTTCAACATTAGATGTCAAAACATGAATGATAATGTAATGACCTAGACTCAGCCAGCCACCCGAATAGTGCCAAACAGGTCGGGTGTCACTACCTTAGGCGCACCTCCCTTAAATGCCAATGGCTTCCGACTAGCAGTGAGGGTCTGAATGGGTATTGTGGGGAGGCTATACCCTCACAGAGGAAATAAAGGTACTGGTCTGAGTATAATGTCTATAATTAGTGGAAATTTAATGAATCAGCAGACTCATCCAGACCCGCCGAGCAAAATCATATCAAATATCAAATAAACAGTGGAAGAAATATAGAACAATGGCAGTGGAAAGTGAACAGAACAACATGCTGAATATCACAATCAACTACAGCTGTAAACAAACAAACATGCATCCATATCAAGTCATACATATCAACATATAATGGCTCCAATGTCTAACCAACTATTGCTACATAATAAAGTAAGCATTCTAATACAAAAGGGTACTAAACAAGGTAACTCCAGTAAGGCACAACCTCATGGTCCTTACCAGTCTCCATGCCAACAATACTAAGGTCCAACTCCTGAGGCTGACCCTCTACCTGCATGAAATTTCATAAAGTCTACACGCATCCCGAAGGGCCCATGTAGGGTGTGAGATGAGTCTCAGTAGGATACCACCCAATGGTGCACACCTAATATAAGAGTTTCGACAGACATGCTTATATAAGAAAACCAGTAAATAGAACAATTCCCAAAAGTAAACACAAACTTCAATGGTGCTCAGTAGCCAACAGGAAGTGTCACCTTCTTCGGCCAACACCGGAATCTTTGGTCTGTAACCCGAAACCGCGTGCCACCTTACCCCGTGTGTCTCAAGTACCGATGTCCCAGAGGTATGCCCAATAATCGTAACCCAGCTCGAAAACTCAATCTGCCCCTAGCACAACGTCTGGAGGAATAGCGATACCTGTCCTCAAATAATAACCGGAGGGACAACGATGACTGCCCTCAAATAATATTCTGAGGGACAATGATAACTGCCCTCAAATCATGGAGAGCCTCAGCCCCCAACCTGACAGCCTCAACGCTATCACCTGACGGCTCCTCACCTCCCACGTGGCTTCCTATGACAAGCACCCCCAAACCAATAACACTTAACCGCATCTATCGGGGGCCTCTACCTAGCGAGTGGTTGTACCACCTCATCACAGACGTTATCTATGTGCACACTAATCAAATGTACCCAGTAAAACGTAATCACATCAATAAGTTCCCAAGCCTCCACACATCTAACACCTTGTGTACCTTCAAACCTGTCACTCAAGTCTGATGGCCTCTCCATCCAAGTAACACGGGTCATGCCCATCCTGACAGTCCAACTACCTCAACCGACGTCCATGACACCCAATCCAATGGTAGAACCACCAAAGTAACCCGGAAAAATCCCCAACCTGTGATGAACATCACTCAACAAAATATCCAGGCCACGCATAACATAACTAAACAGTTTAACACATGCAATATCACACATTTCATATATATACTGGAAAGCATCACTTTGAACAGGAAATTACTAAACAGTCAAGTTACACCAAAAGTGTGTCATCCCATACTAGCACCTAATGTCTCGAATGCCTTAAGAAAATTCTATCATGCTTTAACAAATTGAACTCAATAGTTTAAACTAAGCAGTTCAATTTATACCCATTTCGGCACCCCGGCTGAAATGCCCCAAATGAGAAATGGCCTCTAACGCAACCTCTCTCAATCACAACTAGGTTAAGGAATACCTAGAAGTATCCC
Source organism: Viscum album (assembly GCA_963277665.1). Classification (NCBI taxonomy): domain Eukaryota; kingdom Viridiplantae; phylum Streptophyta; class Magnoliopsida; order Santalales; family Viscaceae; genus Viscum; species Viscum album. The sequence continues at coordinate 1,649,852,652 of OY728145.1, forward strand.
ACATTGCAGATAATTAATTAAAAACAATTAAACATTGTTTCTCTCAATACCTGACATCGCACCCGAAGGTCGCAACCCCCAAAATTCTACAAAAACACGAAAGAAGGTATGCACCACCCACCTCATTCTCGTACGACGACACGCCTTCGATATCAGCCTCTAAATCAGTCTATATTGTATTAGATATGAATTTCCATAAAATTTTGGAAATTCTACTAGGATGGAAACTATGGAGAAATAGGCAAGGAATCAAGAAAGAAGAGGGGTGTGTAGGGTTAGCCTTTCCGATGTGGTCCCATAGCCACCGACAGATTGAAGAAAGAAGGTCTTATGAAGACTCTAGGAGGGTTTCTATTTCATGGAGGTTCTCAGATGAACTGTTAATCCAACAGGGAAGAAGAAGATGATTCTGTAAATAAGAGGCGACAACGTCTCAGAAGCTCATGTAAAAATAAAAGTACATGGTGTGTATTTCAAGACTATATGCCGTGTAGATAGCTTTTCTATATTCTGACTTAAGTGGATTCCATTGCATGGATTGGGCCATGTACACAATCAACACATGTCTAGGGACTCGTCCATTACATGGAATGAGGTTACACGGCATTTCAAGGAAGACTACATGCCGTGTTGATGGAAATTTACACATGGGTACCACATGACATGTACTCGACGAGCACACAATTGGTTACTCGCATACACATACACGGCGTGTACTTGGGATTACATGGCGTGTAGTCTAGAAATTTCCAGAAACTTCCCAGATTTTCCAAACATCTCAAGAATCAGCAAAAATTTTACAGAAAAATCAGAAAATTCAAACTGGGTCAGAAAATTTAACCCGCTCAGGAACCCAGGTCTTTCCAAACTCTCCACCTTAACATAGCTCGTCCCCGAGCTATCAAAGGACACATGGAGATGGCACTGAACATACTACCCTGATCAAGGTAACCCAGACTTCCTAGGTCTCAAAGGTCCCAGGTAAATTCTTCAAGGGGCTCCCCACCTTAGGAATTGCCTACTCGGTCTAAACCCGAACAAAGATCAAAGCAATCAAAATAGAAAAACAAGGTCCAACGACCTATTTCCCAGACTCATGGTTCCTCCCGTGATGCATCGTCACCCCATCACCTCCTCGGTGCCCACGTGTCACTTACTACACCCAATGTAACCCTAACTGCATTGGTGTTCACCTCCAAGTGGTCATGCATCTCATAGATGCTCCAATAAAAACCTGGTGCCTTGCACATCAAGTAACATGCATCCACAATGCCCCGATGCACATGGAATCCCACGTAACCTGCATCCTTAATGCTCCTGAGGCTACACATCTCAAATATATAAATAAAATATATAACACATCTGATATGATGTCAACCCCAGTAACTAGCATCTAGTCAGTCCCCGAGTATCATGTGCTACTCGTGCACTCAACCAGACATGCCTCAAGAGGCCATGCCAAAAGAATGAAAAGAAAATCATGGCCACACCCGCAGTGTACCTTCCGTCGTCATCGGCTCACCAACATGCTCAGTCCTTGGCAGCTCCACAGCATGCACCTGGCCTAAAGTAAGGTTGCATGATACCTAACCTCCCTGCGGTGCTGCTCTAGTCACCAGCCACTGACTCCTCAGCTGGGTCCCACTGTCTCTGTCATGTCCTTCGCGCACAGCTGAACCTCGACTACCCTCTCTTGGTACCAAACCTGAACCAACACCTGATGCCACAGTTTGTCCTGGTCCCTGCCTGTCGACTGTCTGAGAAGGCTGCCTGCAAAACCTCTCCAGATGCCCGACCTGTCTACACGCCCAGCACTCCTTCGGAGGCCTATCGCACTGAGCTCGAACATGTCTCGGCTACCCACACTGAAAGAAACCCACCGCCGAACTGCCACGAGGTGTCCTAGCTAAGTCCTTGGACTGCCCGCCATGCTGGAACTCATCTCTACTGCACTTCCTGCTGTCTGAACCATCACCTGAAGTTGTCTCCCTGCCAATCTGGGGACTAACCCTCTGGTTTACCTCTGCTATAAGTGCTCGGTTCACCGCCCCAGGGAAGGAACCCAGCCTGAAGATGTTCACATGGACTCGAATGGGATGTCGTAAGCCATCCTAGAAGCGCCTCACCCTAGCTGCGTAATCTCTTACCATACCAGGTGCAAAGCGAGACAACTCTGTGAAGGTAGTTGTGTAGTCTATGACAAACATATCTCCCTACTGAAGACTCAAGAACTCCCAAGCTCTCTCCGCCCTCAGTGTCTCTGGATAGAAGGGCTCAAAGAACATGTCCTTGAAGTCCTTCCAAGCCAGTCCCTCATGCCTACGAGCTTGTACCTGTACATCCCACCAACACTTCACTGGTCCTCTCAACATGTACTTCGCCATCTTGACCCTCCGCCCTAGAGGCATCTCGAGCTGTTCGAAGATCATCTTCATGCTTTCTATCGAGTTCTCTGCTGCCTGTGGACCACCCTCACCATGAAAAAGCGACGGGTGCTGCGACTGGAACACCCATGTTAGATATACCATAGCAGGCTCTGTACCCTGCGTGCCTCTGCCAATCCCCTATAAGACACATACCAGGTTAGCTAGAATATACTCGTCGAGCCATGGTCTGAAAACTGACAAACTCGGCTGCTGCCCTACCAATAATGGTTCCTAAACCTAATCTTGTCCCTGAGCCTGTACCTGCGGCTCATGCTCTGCCTGCACTGGATTCTGAACTTGATCATGTGGCACTGTATCTTCTCCTACCTGACGCTCCATCTAGTCATGAAGGAGTAACCCATTGAATACCATAAATGGCCAGACATCCCATATATATATATATAACAATATATTCTACGCAGATAAGGAAATTAGTAAAGAGGCAGTGTATAACAACTACCCTTACTCTCCCCTATCGCAACCCATTCCCTAGACATCCTGACCTCACGGCCTCCTTCCCTCGAGAGAGCCAAATATCAGTAGTACCTCAGGCCATGCCCATCCTTGCAACAAGTATTGCCTCTAACCCGACGACCGAGTCTCTGAATCCTGATAGTTACATTGTCTCAGCCATAGTACATGCCTGGTCTCATAAGAGCCAGACCCAAATATCCTGCAACATGTAATTCTACAAATATATAAATAACAGCACATCACATTGCAATAGGCCAAGAAATTCTATCAGGAATTTCATCCATTCAAGTTTTATAAGCACAGAAAGCATGGAAACTGATTATATTCACTTTTTATTATCACTTCACAAAGCATACATGCAGTTATGAAAATGAAATACCCTAAAATGTGCCTATCAAAAGCCAAGAAAAGTAGCCTTTCCATACCGGCCCAAGGTCCAATTCTCCCTTACCGCAGAGGGTCAAGGGTCACATATCACAATCAATAACATAACACATAAAGTGAGCCAATGAGGTGGAAATCATATAAACTGTAATCTGAGAAAAAGCAACCAGCAATTCCCACCCATAGGCGACATGGTCCATCACTCGTACCTAGGGCTATAAACACCCAATCACAAGCTATGAAACCAGTTCTAGTAATAACCTATCTTCAATCTACCATATCCAAAATAGTAAAACCATCAGAAATAAAAAAGAGAATCCTCAAACTCATTAGTAGTTAGGAAAAAATGCTACTAAATCCCTATCAATAACTACTATGATACCACTTTGTAATGAACCGAACCTGGCCAGCCACCCGAATAGTGCCAAACGGGTCGGGTGTCACTAACTTAGGCGCACCTCCTCTGAACGCCAAAGGATACTGACTAGCAGTGAGGATCTGAATGGGTATACTGGGGAGGCTATACCTTCATGGAGAAAATAAAGTTACTGTTCTAAGTATAATGTCTATAAGCAGTGGAAATTTGATGACTTGGCAGACTCAACCAGACGTGCAGAGTGGAAGAATATCAAATATCAAATAAATAGCTGAAGCAATATAGAACAATGGCAATGGAAAGTGAACAGAACAACATGATGAATATCACAAGCTACTATGACGGTAAACAAACAAACATGAATCCCTAGAAAGTCATACTTATAAATAAAGAATGGCGCCAATAGCTAACCAACAGTTCTTACATAATAAAGTAAGAATCCTAATACAAAAATGGAACTAAACAAGGTAAATCCAGCAAGGCATGACCTCACGGTCCATAGCAGTCTCCATGACAACAACACTAAGGTCCATCTCCTGAGGCAGACCCTCTACCTGCACACAATTTCATTAATTCTACACGCATCTCTAAGGGTCCGTGTAGGGTGTGAGATGAGTCTCAGTCGGACACCACCCAATGGTGCACACCTAATATAAGTGTTTCGGTAGACATGCTTATATACGAAAAATAGTAAACATTATAATTCCCAAAATTAATCACAAACTTCACTGGTGCTCAGCAGCCACCAGGAAGTGTCACCTGCTTTTCCCAGCACTGAAATCTAAGGTCTGTAATAGAGCACCACGTGCCACCTGACACCATTTTTCTTAAGTACTGACATCCCGAAGGTACTCCCAATAATCGTAACCCATCTTGAAAACTCAATCATCCCATGGCACAACATCCGGAGGTATACCGATACCTATACTCAAATAACAACCAGAGGGACAGCGATGTCTGACCTCAAATAATACCCGGAGGGACAACGATATCTTCCCTCAAATCAAGGTGAGCCTCAAACCCCAACCTGACAGCCTCAATGCTATCTTCCGAAGGCTTCTCACCCCCCATGTGGATTCCTATGGCAAGCACCCCCAAACCAATAACACCTAACCACATCTATTGGGGGCCTCTACCCAGCGAGTGGTCGTACCACCTCATCACGAAGTCTATCTGTGTGCACACTACTCAAAAGTACCCGGTGAGCAGTAATCACCTCAATAGGTTCCCATGCCACAACACCTCTGACACCTCATGTCCCTGCGAACCAGTCGCTCAAGTCTGATGGCCTCACCATCCAAGTATCCCAGGCCAAGCCCAACTTGACAGTCCAACTGCCTCAACAAACATCCATGACGCCCAATCCCATGGTAGAACCACCCAAGTAACCTGGGAAAAACCCCAACCTGTGATCAACATCACTCAACAAAATATTCGGGCCATGCCCAACAAAAATAAACAGCTCAACATAGGCAATATCATACATTGGATATATATATATACTAGAAAGCATCACTTTGAACAGGAAATTACTAAACAGTCAAGTTGCACCACACGTGTGTCGTCCCATACTATCACCTAAGGTCTTGAATGACTTAAGAAAATTCAATCATGCTTCAACAAATTAAATTCAACAGTTCAAACTAAGTAGTTCAATTTATACCCATTTCGGCACCCCCGGTCGAAATTCCCCAAATGAGAAACGGCCTTTAACCCAGCGTCTCTCGATCGCAACTATGTCAGGGAATACATAGAGCCTTCCTACATTTCAAATAATTAATTAAAAACAATTAAATAGGGGTTCCCTCAATACCCGACGTCGCGCCCAAAGGTTGCAACCCACAAAAGTCTAAGAAAACATGAAAGAACGTACACACCACCCACTTCCTACTCATACGATGACACTCCTTCGAAATGAGCCTCTGAATCAGTCTAAATTGTGTTAGATCTGCATTTTCATCAAATTCCAGCAATTCCGCTCAGATGGAATCTGTGGAGAAATAGGTACGGAATCAAGGACAAAGAGGGGTGCACGGTTTTAGCCTTTTCGATGCGGTCTCGCTGCCACTGACGGATTGAAGATCAGAGGTCGTATGAAGAATATAAGAGGGTTTCTGTTTCTCAGAGGTTCTCGGACGAACTATTCATCCAATGGGGAACAAGAAGACGATTCTGAAAATAAGACGCGACAACGTCTTAGATGCTCAAATAAAAATAAAAGTACACGACGTGTATTTCAAGACTGCACACCCTGTAGATGTATTATCCATACTCTGACTTAAGAGGAGTCCAGTGCATGGCTTGGACCACGTACATGGTTAACACACGGCCAGGGACTCGGCCATTACACAGAACAAGGTTACACTACATGTCAAGGAAGACTACACGCCGTGTAGATGGAAATTTACACATGGGTACCACACGGCATGTACTCGATGAGCACACATATGGTTACTCGCCTACACATACACGACATGTACAAGGGAGTACATGGCGTGTAGTCTGGAAATTTCTAGAAACTTCCCAGATTTTCCAGACTTCTCAAGAATTAGCCAAAATTTTACAGAAGAAATTGAAAATTCAAACAGGGTCAGAAAATTTTACCTGCTCTAAAACCCGGGTCCTTAATGATAATGACCTGATAGACCTATTAAGATCCCTATAATTGAAAGAATGTATCAAAAATCATCCACCATATAATCCTAGGGTTCTTTCATGCCAAGGAGGGGTGATGGGGAGTAGAAAATCAGTCCAAGGATGAAGGAGGGAAGATGAGGGAAGACCTTGATGTGCTAAATGAAAAACCAGTGTAAATACGATGGTTTCATCGGAGAAAGAGATATCTTAGATGGGGGTGGTGCACAGCTAACAAGGATAGGGAGTAGGTGTAGTGAAATGCACATGGAATAAAGGGGAAAAAAGAGAGAAAAAGAAATAAGGGGAAAAAGAAAGTAAAATAAAATAAAAAATCGAAAGTTTTAAAACCTAGGTAACCCGAATAGATTTTCAAACTGTGCACCAAATGTGCGAGTGTCACTTCCTACAATAGGAATCTACGCATGAGTACCTAGAGAGGGTTGTATAGTTTATAAAACTGCCAAGAAATTGTATGGAATGGATCTATCATGTGATGAAGCCCAGTCACACAGGCACTGTATGGTTACCCTAACTCTCCGAACCAACATTACGACACTAAAAAGGCCTTCAAAAACTAAAAAATTCAGCTCGTGCACTACTGGATCATAATCCCTCTCAAATAAAAAATAATATAAGTCCAAATATGAATAAAATAAAAAAAATAAAAGAGTAGGGTAGGGTCGAGGTGTGATTGTGGGGAACCCCACATCACTTTCCAAAAAATATAAATAAAACCCAAGGCTGGAGTAAACAATGCCACCTACCTAAAAAATATTTAAATCCCAACTTAGAAAATCCCAACAACATTTTCTGAGTCTTGAAACTTCTTTCAATCCTCAATCGATTAGCATGAGCATATATCTCATTAAAAGTGTTCTAGAATTTGTTAATTTAAATTAACCACATATTTAAAAGTGAATGTAATAAATGCTAAAGGACATAGAAAAAAACATTTCTTGGACAGAACAATGGTCAACAATCCATAAAAGTTTTGTTACAGGATTCTAATTTCATTCCAAGAAAAATCCTTATTAGGAAGATACAAGATATAAAGTAATTTAATATAATTAAATTATAAAATAAATAATATTTCAACTGGTGACTTGCCATTTTCTAAAAAACCATCAATCAAACTTGTTCATAACCATATGATATCCTCTTTTCATGTTGATAAGTAGCTTCATCATCCTTAGAAAATTCTTCAAGATACGGTGGAATTTCCATCCGATTCATCCAATCGAAATCATCCCACAATCAATAATAATTCAAAGGGAAAATATAAATTAAGAGATTTTATAGGGTAAGAAATACCAAGAGGAGTCCATTATGAAATACGGATCATCAATTGGTTAATAAATGGTATGAAATTGGCTCTCAGAGTCTAAAACCCTCCATTCCCATCCAGACTCATGTAAAGGATTTGGTGGAATGTAGAATGTGTGTTTAGAACAATTACGATCACTCTAAAACACCTGAAATACTTCCCATTATTATTTTATAGAGTTAAATAATATTTCATGTCAATATAATTCAAAATGTAAACATAAGAAATTATAGTTACGATAGTTCAGAATGTGGCATATATAATTATTCTATGAATCCTTTTTGAATCACCAAGTTGTTGTAGCAATCCCTTCTGATTCTCCTAAAGTCACCCTTGAACCACCAAAAATATAAATCCTTATCTTGAAAAATCCTATTGAGGTGTTCAAAATCATGGATTATGTACTTGATCTCTGGTTCTCAAAAAGAACCATCTAACAAATAGAAAACATAATTTTACCTAGAAAATTTCAACCCATAATAATGCATGCCATTTAAAAATTGTCAAAACAAAATCATCACTAATGTATCACATAAAAACCATTTATGTGATAAAATACGAGTCACTAACTCGACTCATTTCTCCTATAAAATATTTAACAAACCTTAAAAAATTAATATTCAGTTGTAAAATAGTTATCCCTTGTGTTCAAATAATGATTTTTGATTATTTTATTAAATTCAATAATTATTATTCTAAACCCAAATAAATTTGAATTTATTTATTATATTATTATTTTCCATAATTTTACATTACTCTAAACTTGTCATTCATCCCAATATGTCCCAAATTCCAATTTATTTGATTTGATAAAACATTTGAATACACTTAGTGAGTCACCATCTACGCCCATATCACAATAGTAGTGAGTGTGACACATAAATTAAGAGTTGGGTCTAGAAACATATTAAGGGCCCTAAAGAGATATGTTTAAGTCATAGAAACGGAAAACTCTTCTATAAATATCCACTTTATAACATAATATCTTTTTCTCTTGATATCTCATATCGATGGATATAGATCTTTTATCCCCAATATTATGTTATTTATTTATTCTTTCAATTGACAATGAAATATGGTCATATTTTTACAACCAAGGCCATGGATTTAATAATGGTACTTCCATCCTATTTAATAGGGACTAGTATATCTCTTTTTATAATAGGAATTTAGAAATAAATTTTTTATTACTCAAACAATTTCATATTATCAATGGTGCACTCATTGCAATATACCCTCCTACATATAGAAAATATTATGGGTTTCATCATGAATCAATGTACATTATCTATGATATATATTAATTATAACACCATATAGAGAAGACAATACACATGTTCATAGATAAGAAAAATAACTTACCCCTAAAACTGGTGGTGTTATTATATGTTGTATTGTCCTCTTGATCTCAGACACTCAATATCAATAGGTGAGAAAATTAGGAGAACAATTATCAATGATTATGAACCCCCATCACCAGATTATAAAACGACATGTGTCCGTTTAGAATTATGCACCTAGACCATATGACATATACTAAATATTACAGTTACAATATATCAAGGTTATCATTATAATTGGGAGTTGTTATAACATTTTGATCTAACATCTAATATAAGGGAATTAACATATAAACAATACATGAAGAAGTTATGTTACTATGATTTTAAGTGAAATATATATATATATATATATATATCAAGTTTTATAAATGAAATGGTACTCAATTTACACATTCTTGTTGGTTGGGGGAACCCACTCTACAAAAATCCATCATTCAGAAGAAAAAACTGATAACCTCTATCAATATTCTATCTCTAGCATGATGTTCATGGTTTTTATAAGAAATGGATTTATTCAAGGGGATGGCCATGTTATTGTATGTGGATTCTACTCTAACTATGAATTCACCTCTTTTTGTAAAATCTTGCAAGTGATGGAATATATTATTTTTCCTCCATTGTGACCTATGATCCATGGAAAGTAACACGATGGTAATATTTTCACAGAATATTTTTACCAGTTCTACACTTCTTGTTATAATATAGTAATATAATAAAAACATTTAAACCCAAAAAACATCTTTAAATGAATCAAAAACTACTATAAACTCATGTTTTACTATAGAATCATATAATATGTGTTTATTTAATATTATAGATCCCGTTAAACCTCGATTTTGGAAAATATATAGCTTGACTGTGATTTCAAATCAACATGGTCTCTATGGAATCCATCATAGTTAAATCCCCACACCAGTAACTCCTCATCTATTCCATATATTATGAAAATATCTTGTATGAATCTCAAGTACATTATGTTATTTTTAACAACTATCTAACACATTTCTACTAATTTTTTATTTCTACACATTATGCTTATATTTTTGGAAACATAAATCCTAGTACGTAGCATTGAATACATGATATATCTCATTACTAGAGAATAATGAACTCTTTTAATTTTATTTATCTTATCTTTTGTATGGGGAATCATTTTTTTAATAGATGAATTATATGGGACATTGGTAAAAATCCTCACATCAATTTTTCCATGGTGTACTTTATGAGTACCTTGTCAATGTATATACTTTCACTTAGTTTGAGCAGCCTTTAACATCAATCTTGATAGATCATGATCTAAATAATGTACGTTTTTTAACCTAATACTTTTATAAAGAAGAATTAATTTAAATAAGTTTTAAATAATTATAATTCTTTGACTTTATTTCTAATTAATAATATATTTTCAACCTATAAAATAGGGAAAATGACGTCACTCAAACTAGCCTTCTTATAGAAACATGAACTGCTTTCATTCATTATAGAATAAAATTTTCTTATGGATTCATAAAAAATATCCCTTTATATGATGAATTATTTAATTGATAAATAGATTTTTGTAGCTTAATTTATAGGAATTAAAAGACATTACACCCCATTTACATAGATTCATATAAATGTCTTCAATCTACATCACATTCATGAAATTATTTTTTACATCAATTTTTTCAATATTATTATCCTAAAAAAGAGTTTATTTCATGTAATATCCAAATATATTTGAGAATTTTCACCAGTTAAAAGGTTTCATAATTTTTAATTTGTTGATGTTATCTAAAAAAAATTTACAATCAATCATTCATTAGAGGTTTTTACTTTTCCATTCATATCTATATTTTTTGTGAAATCCTATTTGTACCAAATAGGTTTACTATTATAAGGGGTGTTAATCAAAGTAAAAACATCATTTTTGAACATGTAACCAAATTTATAATGCATGAATTCTTTATATTTAGAAAAAACATCTATTTTTTCTTTGTAGTTAATAGGTTTTTTTCATTTAAGAATAATGTGTTACATAAAACTGTGAAAATACAACCCTATATCTCAAGTTCTCTAACCTATCTTATTTTCCAATGTAGTATATGTGTATTATAAATTTCTTCTTCCCCACTATCTCTTTTATAGTATATTCCCATACCAACTATTATGCATCTGGAGATTAAACATTATTGAAGTGATTATTGATTTCATTCTTTATATTGGATATGTGTTCCATTTATATAAATATGACATGTATTTCTATAAAAAAATTTCCATTTGAATGGATATATAAAAAATATACTTTAGTGTCCTTAATATATCCTTTAAAGATTTACTTCGTTCTTTGATATTATACTTTGGAATTAGGTTTTTTATGATAATTCCCTTGAATCCACATACATATATGTGGGATAAACTAGGGTTCCTTCTATAACTAAATTCATATAAAACCACATCTACTAATTTATTCAGTACTCAGTTTATTGTAATTTTGTGCTCTAGAGTACATATCCCCAAAACGATAAAGGTGCAGTTTCATAACTCAACATCAATATAACAATTTACATAAGGGTTTTATTCCTCCTTTCAATTACAATATTCCACTAAGGTGTATATGGAAGAGTGAGTTGGGATATTATCCCACACCCATTCAAGTGAAAAATAAATTCTTTATTAACATATTCTCCACCAATATCATAATGTGTTTCATATCTTCTTACAAGATGATTCTTCACTAAATTTTGATATTCCTTAACATTGTTATGAAGATATTACTTTTACCAAATTAAGTAGTATTATCGGTATCTACTAATTTCCTCAGAAAAAGTAATGTTGTAAGATAACTCACACATTGAATATATTATAAGTGAATAATATACATCAGTATGAATCATTCCAAATGTTCTAAATCCATTTATCATTTCCAACTGAAATATGAATTATTCATTTTTCCATCTAAACAACGATGATATACATATAAGGGTTTTAACCCAATAGAGTATAAATACCATTATTGATGTGATTTACTTAAATTTGGTTAATTTATATGACCAAGCCAAAAGTTCCTTTGATGGGTAAGATATTATTTTATCTCACAACATATGTCATTGATTTGAAAATTTTATTTTTTAGTATCCTATTTATATAAACCATTAATAAGATGTTTCAAACCACATTATATGTCCTCTTTATAATAGAAACAACCTTTATTTACAAACTTAATATAAAATTAAATAGTATCTAGACTCTACAATAAGATAATTATATTGGAAACCAAATGTGCATAATAAAAATTATTTATGTAAAGGCCCAAAATATCATTGATTGAAACTTAGCTCAATTATGAGTTTCAGACTCTTCAAACCGCTCGAGATGAAAATACTAAATTTTCCATAACAGATGACCTCAGGAAAATTATCGAAAGGTCTTTTTTGTTATAAATTATGATTTTTACCCGAGGATTGATCCATCATGGAAAATTGAGTCTCTTTAATGCCTAAAAATAGTATAATATGTTATTTATAATATATTCATGAATGTTTTAAATTAAAAACTTATATATTCTAAATAATGGATCATATGGGAAGATTGAGACTATAGTTGACACTAAAACACATGGTTTAACAAATGCACGACATAAGTTTTTTTTGAATCAGGGCCCATTATGGCATGGATAAGTGAGATTGTTAGTGTTGTGTGTTTCTAATTATTATTTTGGTTTTTATTTTGAAATTTAAAAATAACTCACTTTGTTTATCTATATTATATTATTATTTTTGTATGTAAATATATTAATTTTTATTGTTTTTCAAATAGTTAATTATAATTTCTCAAAATATTTCTATCTTTCATTCCAGAAATTCTAATTCTAAATTTATAGTTTATTAATTTCTCATTATTTATTTTTTTCATTCATATAAATTGAACTTTTTTTTAGAATTTAGGATTTTTTTTTCTATTTATTATATTAATTTTTTTCCCAACTGTAAACCTCATTTGGTGCCATTACATTTTTCATCCATGGTTTATTATCACTAGTACAATGAGATATATTATCTACCTCTATGATAAGTGTGACCATATTTATCCAACTGTGAAACTGGATTATGATGCCATCAATGAGTTTGGTTATGAAGAGTTTTTTACCATGATTTGTGCGCAATGATCCTTCCTTGATCATAATGGGATACAACACCCTCATCCTTCCTTGGTCATTATTTCATCCCTTCAACTGTATGGTATTATTGCAGATCCTTTTTCATATTCATATGAAGCCCAAATTATTTTCATCTTCAATTAGGTTATGTGTTCCACAATCAAAATCACATATGTACTTCAAATTTCTTCACGATTCCGCATTATCTAGGTTCTCTCATTTTACTTATGTACCAAAATTTTAATAAATTACTTTTTATGTTTTATACTGGGATATATTTATAGGATACTCTAATTAAAGGATTATTGAAATTTTTATTTACTATATTTTTTATTAACTGTTTTTATTAATTTTATTATTTCAAAACATACATTTTTTTTGAAACTGATAAAATTTATCTTAAATTTTTTATATTGAAAATTAAAATGGATTTAATTCTGACATAATTACTTTAATTTTATAGTTAAATATTTACAATTTATTTATCATGTGTGTTTTATATGTCGATTGATTTCTAAATTTATATTTGTTATTAATAAAGATATAATATATCTATTCAAATTTGTTTGTGTTTTTATTTTATACAGTTTCATTAATATGAATTATATTTTAAAATTTAAAAAATAATTGTATTACAAGATTTTTTATTAATTATTTGACCGATTAATATGGATATGTTTTTAATGTATATTTTTAAATATTGTTTTATGGATTATTATAGTGATCGTTGTGAAGAAATTCAAAAAAAATTAATATTTTGTTTTATTATTCTATAAATTTTTATCTCTCTTTGAGATATTTTTTTGATAAATATTGAACTATTTATTGATTTGAATTTCATACCCATATAATGTGATTTTTAGTCTTTATAGTTCTATATTTAAAGGAATGTTGAAAAGGTTAAGAAGATATTTAATATCATTGATAAAAAATGAAAATAATTTTTCCCTCAAAATCAAATCTTTGAAATTTCTAAGTATTTTACAGTTCTATAAAGTCTTATGCAGTCATTATTTCATCATTTTTATGATCAATCTAGTGATAAACTATTTCTTCCTTGACTAATACTATCTTGATAAAATTATTTGATCCATTACTCAAGAACCTATACACGTTATTTCCTTATCCATATTCTGTCGATTTCATCTGGGCTTCTTATTTATCAAGCACTACTTCCTATATCTCACATCTAGTATCACAGTTTATTTTTATGATTTTCTACTGAAATATACTATTTCTTTCCTTGTGTTATGACTCTTAAATTCTAAATTCAAGTCCATTCAGTATGTGACTCAATTTAGTTGGGAAAAATCATCATGTACATGGTGATAACCCATGTGAAAAAATGGTCTTATAGAAAATGTGCAGTCTATTGTTTTTATCTTGTGAAATAGACACCATATTTAGACTATTTGACATTGTGTTTGCTATCATTATTTCATCAGAAATGATATGGATTTGTTTTTCTTGATGGTTTTATTGTGGGGGTCTAAATTTCGTCCAGTCATTCATGTGGGATTCATCATTCATGTTGTATTCACCATTCATTCTTATATTTCTTATAAAATCCCAGTGGATCCTTCATCTATAACTACGTATGAACCTCCTTTCCAAAGATCAGTGATCCTTTAAGGTTCCAAACCTACCAATTCTTAGGAACTCACCATGTTCTATAGAATGGGAGGTCAGGCTCATCACAGCATTTTGGGAGGAATTATTTCCTACTTTGAGACTCTCTTATAGATTTAGGATATGTGTGAGAATCTCTTCATAATCCCTATACAGGATCAGTTACCCTAACCAAATGATCATTGTTTAAAAACTTTTATAAAAATAGGGGTATCTTACTTATTGATTGAAATGTATATATTTCAAGTTCTTCATTTGTTTCCCATTCAATGGTAGATGTTTATCTATTTAAGCCTTCTACCCTGGAACTTAATAATTTATTATCCTTCAGGTAGAAGTTTTATATGTACAGGATGGGATTGATCCATTATGAGGTATCCCATGTATATTGTTTATAGAAGGAACCAAACCCCACATAGTTCATTAAGCCTATAAAGCTTAACATCTAGTAGAAATGACACACATGCAGGAACTTAGGCATTGTGTATTTGAGTTTGAGTCTCAAGGAGACATTCTATGAATCTTTATTATGACATGAATCTGTGTCATCGAAGTTAAATCATTCCCTTAGGACTAGTAGTGAGGTGGATTCCCTTGTATGGGGTATTCATATCATTCCACTGATTAGGGATTATGTATTAAGGTTTTCCTAAATTTTTGAGATTCTTAATGTGAATGATATGACCGTTTCACCTCCATTAGACAACATGGTCCATACTCAGTGTGAGAAACAAGGGATATCCATTAATTAGTTTTACTTTATATGGTTGTGGGACTTATGTTCTGGGATATCCCCTTGGATGTTTAATTTGGAGCTAAGGCCTTATGAAGGCATCTTACAAGTCCTAGTTATTGTAGGAATCAGATTCATCAGAGTTTGGTTGGGTTTATTAGTCCACTGATTGGTGAGGGAGAAATATTATCCCATGGAAGATTCTTGATGGTTGAAATGTAAAATAAAAAATGGAAACTTACACCAAAGATGATATTTATTCAATCTCAGGCATTATAAAGGCATCCAACATATCCTAGTTATTACAGCAATCATAGTCATCATAGTTCAATTGGATAGAGGCATACATAGAGAGGTTATACAAATAAACATTTATTCATATCATGTCATTGGTCAAGGATTAGAAATTGATATTTCCCTGTAGTAATGTTATGATTATTTCAATTCCCTAAGCCCACCTGAGCTATTCTCAGTGTGAGAAACAAGGGATGGAAAGTAATCATTCTCACTACATAAAAATGTGGGAATTATGTACTTGGACATCCTTTTGGGTGTTTAATATGGATATAGGGCATTAGTAACACATACTATTTATCCTAGTTATGGAACGAATCTGAGTAATCACAGTTCAGTTTGATTTGGGGTTACACACAGAGGCTTCCCTAATATAGACGCTAGACAAGATCATCATGTCTGGGGACCCCTACTTGACCTGTCTTGGTTGTCTATCAGACATGCTTAGTTACATGCCCAACATGCCTTAATGTCTACCTAACATGTTGGAGGAAGTTTGGACATGTCTAGATATATGGAGTACTTGTCCAAAGAAAATCAAATGACTAAGTTGACTTTTATAAATGACATTACATAACTTAAATGCCATGTTTGAAGACAATCGCATGATCAAAGCTATCCTATCTGAATGCAATCAAAAGACCCAGCTAGATATTCCTATATGCCTTTGCATGTTCATGGATAACATTTTCTGAATATATTTCATGATTTGGGAGACATTTCTGAAGTAAATCACAAGATCTTAGATGATATTCCTGAAAATTTTAACATGATTTGTCAAATATGCTAGAAGGGTGTCGCAGGATCTAGAGAATAATACCGGAGGGCTCAATCATATTCAACTAATATGAACTAGTGCTGACACAAACATGGGGGACTTATTTAGAGGGAATCACAAGATCTAGATGGTGATCCCAGATGACATCCTAAGACTCAAGAGGCATGACCTAAGGGTGTTGTGTGACCTTCTAGAAGTAAATGGAGGTCATCACATGATCCAAAGGGTATGTTGAGGGGACGTCACATGACTTGGGATACATGTCCTAATTTTATTTTCATGATTAGGATGAGTCATAGGAAGTTCATGTTGATTGTAATATATGTTCTTCACATATATATCCCACATTTTATAATTTATTCTAGTTTTTATTGCATGTGTGCCTTAATTGTTTCCAAGGTCAGCTTGTTTAAGTCTTACATGATTAAAAAGATAAGTGGGATGTACTTTTCATAACCCTCAATAGTTACTTAACATATTCAATAAGTGATCATACAATGTGACTATGTATTTCACATGATCCTCTAGGTCGCTCCACAAATTTTTACCTAGTGGAAGACCTTGCAATCGAGTGATCCACTACTCTGAGAAGTCCAATCAGATTCCTGGGTGTGTCAGTGCATAGATCCAGATATACATTTTTTTATGTTGGGGTGGGGGATTTATAAGTCTCACCACCTTCATTATATACCTCTTTTCATAATTTCTATTTTCTAGATCCAAGCTGGATTTGGTGGTGCTCTATTGTGTCACACTCTTTATAAAGTTTAGTCGTAGGTGTCGCATGAATTTTAGAAATCGTGGGAATATCCCTTAAACTCTCCATTTATTGGATTTCGTCCAATATAAGCGGTATTTCCAAATAATTTGTATATTACAAAGTGATTTTACAATGCCTTTTTGACGTTTATATGGACCTTTGTAAGATCAAAATGATAATCTAAATGGTTTTGTGTGATCTAAGATTCATTGTCGGGAGCATCCACAAGACAAAGGTGGCTTTCCATGGAACCTTCATGAGACATATATGACATGTATAGGGGGAATAACATTATAAATGGTAATCACCTAGGTTTTATAAAAACATTATTATAATATTGGTGTATCTCCCCCCATAATAATCTCTTGCCATTTCCCTTTTTTACTTCCATGTTTATTTTACAGGGGTTGGGGATCACCTGAGATGGAATGTTTGTTGTAGAAGGAAATCATCCTACCCATCGATGATGAATCACATGAACAAAAATGGTTCTTATAGTAATGCATGTTCATTATCATTGACAAACCATCTATTTTTATTTGGATCTGAAAGGGGAAGCATATATAAATTAGGGCATGTCTGAAATCCATTGCATGAAGAGGGTGACATGTCAACCGGATGTTGCATGATAAGGATGAAATGTCTCAAGTGATTTTATGATGTCTTACAAACCACGTGGTCATGTTTTGTGAATTTTTATGACCAAAAGAGCCTCTCATATTTTGGATATTTTAATCCCTTATTTTAGAAGGATTTTTGGATGGTTTTTCAGAGGTTCGATGATTTAAAAGTTTCATGATCTAGATGAACTCATCTTGTTGTCATTGCGTGATTAGCGAATTTCTTTGACATCTTGTCAAAAATAAAAGGGTTGTTAAAGGGGATCTGTGTAATATCCCATAAGGATATGCACTTTGCATCAGATATTTTTATGACCTCTTGAAGGTCATGTGATCATGTGTCTTGTTGTAGGTTATGCGATCTGTGTGAATTTCCCCCCTTTTATTCTGTTTTTTTATGGGGTAGATAATACTCACACTTTAGGTATTTATTCCTTGTGTATTTGTTTATGCTCATTTGGTGGGAATCAAAAATCCCCCCACCCCCCATCTCAAGATTGACGTATTTAGTGATAGGGTATCATTTTTTAGGAATGTAAACATCGGCCTAAGGCATTGGAAATATCACTAATTGGTGTCTTGGTAGATGCTTGGTTTTCTGAGAGAAATTTGTTATTATACAAAAAACTATATATAAGGTAATATAGAGTGGATTAATCACCGAATATGAAACTCTTATAGCTCTTTATTTTATCATCTACCCTTTTCACAATATCTTCTGCAAGAACTAATCATGAGATTCATTTGCGAGACCTTTATGTGAAACCTGCATCACAAAAAATTATGTTCCTAGCACTCATTTCAATTAACAATGAATTGATATTTAGTAATTTATTAAACCTTATATATATGGTTTCATGGTTTTATTTAATGGTTTCACAAGATCAGCTGGCTCGATTTTATGACCCTTTGATTATTATGTGAATTGAATGACCATTTCAGGGTCACGTGATCATGAGTATTTTGGCTGATTGTCAAATTGAGTGATGTTCTATGGGTTTATGTTGTCTATGATATATTTTATAGGCCAGGTGATTCAAAAGTAATTTATGTGATATTGAATCCACTTATGATTCATGGGATACACATGAGGCTACCAAAGTTGTGAAATTATTTTGAAGGCCTTTTCAATTGTCGAACATATGATTTTTTCCTTTCAACAAATGGATTCAATATCTCATTATAGTTCCTCCACTACTACTAATAAAAGGGCCATCATTTCTAGGAATTATAGAGTCAACCATTGGTATCTTGTGTGCTCTAACCATGAGGTTATGATAAGGATTCTACAATCCAAACTCAATAATTATACTTTATCACACTGGCTCCCCCTATAGGGGACTGGTTTATGGGATGACATTTTCATCTCTTCTTCATACTATAATATTTCATCTTGGTGAGTTTCAACATCCCAAGATTTTATTCAGAAAATAAATTGAAATGGTGACCAACTTGGCATAGCATAGTCTTAGGGGTTGTCTTATATTTGGGAAAACTCCCTTCATGGTCAAGATAGTTATACATTTACCTACCAACCCATCCCTCAGATATTTTAGGGAATATTTGTCTATCTTTTGAACAACATCTGTAGTGATTTGAGCACAAAATGGGATTTTTTCCCAAGTGGAAACTTATTCAGTGAATGACTTTATTCCTTCTGAGTTAGGCAGATATGCATAGAATTTTCTGACCAACTTCAGGATATCAATATTTATGAAGCATTATGGATTAATAAATTCATTGTTGATCATAATTCTAATCTTTTGTGGGATATGGTTAGATTTTGGTGCCTCGACACTAACTCATTCCATTTTTTTTATGACAAATTAGGAATCAACATCTAGGATATCTATCATAATTGTAGGATATCCCCCCTTTGTGGAAATATATGGTGAATCCCTTCCATCCATGAATGTCAGGGATAACCCTGTACAAACTTCTGTCTTGGTGAGGTACATGATAAATATTTTGAAGGAAAAATTAAAAAAGTATCTGACTATATGCTCACCCATCTCTTTTAAGGATTAGATCAATGTTTTCCTATATCGTAGTAGATCATGGAATAACACCATACACCCTCATCATTTCCCTTCCCATAATTTTCATGACAGTGCTATCTTGTTTTGGGTTATCTTGGAAACCATAAACAATACCACATGGCATTACAGGGTGAGGATGGAGACATCCCCAAGCCTTAGGTTGGAAGGCTTCTATGTAATGTTTTCGAATGGGTGGCTCTTCTTAGTAGTAGATATATACTCAGAGACAAGGTCAGTATGTTGGTGAGGTAAACATGGTTACCAGAGAGAAGACCTCTAAATATGGTGGTAATAACTCTTTCATGCCTTTACCAGCTCTTGGGCTACATTCTATAAGGCATCATACCTTATATGATCGGTGGACCTTTCCTATTTTTATTTGATGGGATAAAGGAAAATTTTCACTATTACGGATAACACTATTCCAATGGGATCTTAGGTTCCTTATTTCATCCCCGTTGTTTGTACATATCTATGGTTGAGGTCATTTGGTTTGGCCCAAACATGGTTTTTGATATGTTGATTCAATCTGATCATTTCAATTTCACCCCTTATCCTGCACTAATTAAGACAATTATTGATAATGGTGGAAACACACTTGATGAAAGGGAATATAATATCCTCTTTTGGGATGGGTTTTTTAATACTATAATAGATAATATGATCATTTGTACGATGTAAATCCCTTGCCTTTTTATTCTAGTTCAGTTACAACCAAAGGGATTTTCTTCTACCTGTGGCTGACATGCGGGGAGAGAAACACCCTAGGATCATCCTCTAGTTTTGGATGGTGTTGGCATGTGAAGGCACCAATAATGAAATCATTATTCATCCTACTAACACCGATTTATTTCTATCAAATGATTATTTTTATACTTGGGTAGAAGCCTACCATGTTTGTGTGATAAAGTGACTGTTCCACCACGTGTAAAAACCATTTAACTCATTAAACCTCTATCTATTGCAATGATAGAGTTTATTCATGACTTTGGTGAGTCATTAAGGAAGTTTCCTCATCTTAGCAATGACCAACCCATTATTGGGAATAATCAGTTGAGGATGTTAGCACCTTTTCACAATAAATATATGACTCCCATGTTGAGGGGAGAATATATGGGGGATCCTCTCATGATTCCCCTCAAGAGCAACCAGTTATTCTTCCTTTTGTCATACCCATTCCAGAAGCCATAGATGTGAATCAGACATGATAAAGATTTATTTATATTCAGAGTCATACCTTAGTCACTGAAACACCAATAGAAACATTTTGTAATCAAGAATAATTTATTCATCCGTTATTACATGATTTGGGGGTGAGTGGATTTGACCAACAATATTTATATAAAATGATGAGACAAAACATCCTGATGTAGAAAGGGTTGGATACTAGTGAAAAGTTCTTAAAAGATCTTGAAGATTGGACTCCCCTCACCAAACATATGAAAGAAGCATTGGAGGAATTAGAATAGAGCATTAAATTCATATCTCATATGCATGAACCAATGGATTTCTTGTACATACATATATGAATATATGATTAGATTTTAATTCTCTCAAGTTCTGACCTTCTAGAGTTATCAGCTTCATTAGATACCACTTGGAAAAAATTTGAGGATTTTACTATTCGTTTTGAGGCAATTTTTCATAGGGAAGAATTTGAACAAGTGAGGTGGGAAGCACTTCTATACTCTGTTGAAGCATTCTGTAAGACTTATGATTATTTTTCCAAACCAGCTAATCAAATTTTGTTGGTGTTTGATCATTTATTGATGATGATTTTATTTTTTATTTTTTTTCTTTGATAGAATTATTGGAGAGACTCCAAAATATCATGATTATTCCTTCTTTATTCTATTAATTAATGGATAAACAAAAATATTTATGTTGATTTACATTTTATTTCATTCATGATGTATATAACATTCCACTAATCTAATTTTGTATGAATCATCAATAATAAACATCCTTTTCATAATATCAAGTAAACAAAAATCCATATATTTGAATGTCAGTATTATAATATATTCTTCTTAATAAATGCTCAGGAATTCCTACCAACATGAGATTCCTCATTGAAATATCTACATTAGTTTTCATGAGATTACATTATTCATGAAAGGAAAATATGGGAAAAATATATTTCTCAGAGAGATATTTCTATATCTTTAGTCGAATTCAATGAACCTATAATGAATATCTTAATTTTTTCGAAAACCATATGGGCGGCCTCATGAGCCTTTTACCTTTTTAATTCTTATATACTAAATCAAAAATGGGCTTTAATTTAGGATATTTTAGCATGAAAGTTCTTTTGTCATAGTTTATGGTCTTTTATCTCAAGCCTTCTATTGTTTTCGTTTAGGGATATTTAACTTTGTCCTTATATAATTTTAGTTTATGTTATTTTTTCTCAGACCTTCTACTGATATACGTTAGGGTCTTTTTTCTCGGACCTTATTTTTTTTTGTATTTTATGGTCTTATAGCTTAGAGCATCTAATGTTGAATACGGAATATGGGGAACACATGCCTAGGAATACCTAAAACATCATAAGGATCTATGTTTTGTAGTGTTGTTGTTGGGTGATCACGAGGGTAAGGGTTACTTTCTGGAAAGGAGGAGACTCCTATATCTAATAAGTTAAAACACACATGTTTTCATATCATGGTTAAACATGGGTGTCCCCAATCTTCTCCAAGGGTCATATAAGATTTTTGGGTGTAACGTTGGATGTGGTTTAAATACAAGTTAGGCTAGGTCCACCTGGGTATTAGGAAAGTGGTTGATATAATTCATAACCCAAAGGAATGATTCAGGAAATACGGAATGGGGAAGACATTCTAGGGATGGACAATAGAACCCTGAGGTGTCAAGTTCTACCACGATATTTCCAGAGCTCACAAGGATTGGGTATCATTTCTTACAAGGATGAGATACCTTTAGTTGGTAGGTTAATGCCCTTATACATTAATAGAATTCTTAGTAAAATATTATATCCACTCTTTTCTAAGATCCATGATAGATCTGTGAAGACTTTAATGTCAAAATGATGAGGTTGGGTATGGAATGAAGGGCTATCCAAGAAGGGTTCTAACACCCTAGGGATGTTTATCTCATATATGAATCTCATACCTATGCTCTGTGGTTTCGAATCACAAGGTGTACACCATCAAATTTTTGAGAATAGATTGTATCATTCCTACTTTATGAAAGGGTATAAAACATAGTGGAAGAACATTGAGGATGTTGAATTATCTAGAATAGTCTAGTTATAGGGATTATAAATCACGGCCCCAAGAGTTCAATTCATGAGGATGGTATGGTACAATCATATAGAGAATGGTCCATAACACCCTCAAGTGATTGGTTCTTCCATGATGACATCATGATCACAAAGAACATAAATACATTTTCTAGATTGACACATTTGGTTTATGTATAAGGCCCCAGCCCTAAACATTACATAATCTTGACTTATGTCATGAATTTACATTTAAGATATTTTTAGGTTTATGTTTTTAGAGAATTATGCCATAACTATTAAATAACATCTAAAATATTACTATGTGGACCACTCTACTATGTTTACATTTTTTTTCATAAAATAAAAACACTTAAAAGAAAAAAAAATCTTTTCTTGATATAAATATTCTTTAATTTTTTATTTCTCTTACCCCACCTTATACCCTATGAAAAACATTTCAAAAACATAGAATAAGCATAAAAATCTCCGTAAGGGTTATAAAATAAAGAAAGAAAAAATTGTTCCATCAATACATAAAAAATTAAACTCTTTATCATACCTCAAGAAATCATAAAATTTATGAATAAAACATAGAAATCATAAAGGTAACTTGTGGAATATATAACAAACAAATGTAGTAACTTTCAGAGCTACATAGGGAGTTACATTTGGAATACCCATCACAGTATATTCCCTAAATCTATTAGAAGAAGCATTAATTTTTACCTTCATCATGTTACCAAATTCATTAGAGATCTATCTCGAGCTCAAATTCCCTAATTTTATCAAAGAACCACCTGTATACATAAACAATTCCCAAGAACCATAACATAATTATAACACATAATACAAGCATAAAGAAAATATAACATTTTCACACTGCAATCACAATATATCATTTCAATATATTGACATAAACAATGCATTATCAGACCCATTTTCAATACAAAAATACATAAGAATATTCTATGGTATTTATTTTTCATTTAAAAACATTAATTCATGT
This sequence comes from Viscum album, assembly GCA_963277665.1. Classification (NCBI taxonomy): domain Eukaryota; kingdom Viridiplantae; phylum Streptophyta; class Magnoliopsida; order Santalales; family Viscaceae; genus Viscum; species Viscum album. The sequence continues at coordinate 1,649,876,857 of OY728145.1, forward strand.
TAAGGAAGCCAAATATCAAATAATGCATGCGGTAGTGGAAAGGTAATTGTCACCGTGTATGTTAAAAGAAACATTGTTTTTTATCCTTTAGTAAAATGATTTGTAAAGATAAGATTCAATTTTAATAAAAGTAAAATTCAAAGGGGTTTATTATATAGTGTATAAAATAATTTAATTTATAAATCAAATTATTCCTCAATGAAAGGAGATTGAGATGAAGTCCCTTACCTCGTATTTGACCTAACTCGTTCATTCTTTAATATCCTAAAAAATAACTAATTTTGTTTTATAATTTCTTAAAAACATTTTTAAAGTTTATAATTCCTTTAATATCACTTATTATCACGTTATATACATTATGTAATCATTTAAGTTAATAAAGGTCATTTTTTGATATTTGGTACTTGAGTCAAAAATGAATTTTTTATAAATACAAGTTTTCCATGTGGTCAAAATTCTACTATCTACAGAATGATATTCATGATTTATATATAATATATATCATATATATCAAATATATATATGTGTACGTGTTTATAATAGTACATAATATTTAGAAATAAGAAATTAAATGCATCGTTCAAATAGATGTTTAGTCGTACGTACGCATGAATGCTACTTTAATTTCTATTTCATATTTAATGGAATGAAAAATTAATGATACATAGGTATATTATAATTCCAGTATAATATCATTTATAATTTCATTAACTCCATCCTGTATACCTTTCGTGTATGGGGAAAATGGGTCATATCACTTTGAGGGGGTGGTAGTTCGCACTTTCTGAAATGAAATTATCATTTTTAACCATTATGGAAACCATAAAGTTATGATATAAATGAAAAATACCAAATAAAAAAGACAATATAATTATAATATATATCACATATAAATAATGTTCTATCATAATGGACACTATAAGAGGAGGTATGAGATAATTGAGCAATCATCATTTCATGCGGCAGTAGTTCACCGTCCACAGTAATAGTATGCTCGTATCCATTAGATGGTGGTGGGTTGAAGTGTGGTTCTAATACTACTCATAAAAAATCCTAGTATATTGAAGATATTTTTTTTGTTATAAAATAGTGTAATAAATAGTTTTTAGGGGGTTGCAGAAGGAAAATAATAGAAAAGAACTTGAGAAAAGATGTTACCTTTAAATCGAGTAACTCCCTCTTATCTGAACCAAAAGGCATAATCAAATAACATTATTTCCAAATTAAAACATATAGGTTGAAATGGGGAATGTTGGGATATTATTAAAGTAGATTTTGGATGATCCAAGGGTCATGAGAGGTGTGAGTAATGGGTTAGAAGTGGTGTCCTTTTATAAGATGGAGGAGGGGCGCTTTATGAATGCTTGAAAGTATTAATTTATTGTAAAATTATTTTCGGTTTAAAATAGTCCAAAACACCTTAAATTATAATATAATATGAATATAAGTCGAAATAGAATCATCTAATAAGAATTGGAAATGTTTTGAATATTTTTTAATCCTTATCTTTTGTATTAAACCCTTTTTTACTTTAACAGTTTTATCAAGCATTTAACAATTTGAGAATAAACATAGCAAACAAAATATGAAAAATATCCAATTCAAGATTCAATCAAAAAATAAACATATGATAACTATTTTGATGAATTTTATATTTTTTGAATTTTATAATATTTAATAACATATTTTATATTTTAAAGTATGAATTATGTCAATTTTGACACTATTCATATCATGCCTTTTTTTTAAAATCTGAAATAACTTGATCGATTCGAATAAAACATCATTAACATAAATATAACATGTAACTATCGTCCAGAAAATTTTTGGATGATATCAAAATAAACTAATTAAATTTATTTTAATATTTATAATATCATTTATGTTAATCCTTTATTAATGAAGCAATCACTACATCGCCATTGTTTCATAACTATATTTATTTATTTAATGTCTAAAAATTTTAAATAAAATACCATGATGTAGGAAATCTTTTTAGATTTATAATGAATATTTTAAGTCAATAAAATCACTTATATAACCCCATATAAATTGTTTTTACTAAAAGATATATTTTTATATTACATTTTATGTAACATTAAATTAATTTGTATAAAATGTCATTTTCACTTACAAGTGGCTTCTTGGGGTCCCAAAATCAACCCAAGGATGAACACAGTCTGAAATGTATCATTTAATTTGGTTATGAAACGTTTTAGGGTAATTTAATATTATTATTATATTATTTTTTACTCGTATTTTCCATATTTACCCTTTAACCATGGTAAATAAGAAATTTACTGAAGTTACTATTCATAATGTCTAAAAATAAAAGTTACCTATTTACATAATTTAAACCTCTTGATTCCAAATATGGAATAAATTTTTCCAAATTCAAAACACATAATTTTCATAAATTAATTTAAAATTAATTCTTGTTTTCAAAACCAAAAAAATGTGTTTTTAAGAAATAATAACTATCAAAAGATTGACATATGTTTATTTCTAATTAAAAAGTGAAATTACTTACCATGAAAAAATTTGTATTAAATGGTAAAATATAATCAAATTAAACTTAAAAAACAATTAAAAGTACAATATAACTATATAAATAAATCAGTTGAAAAGGCAGTTTTGACTTAAAATGCTGTATTTTTTCACTATTCCTTAAAAAATGAACTTTATCGAAAAAATACCAAAAATTTACCCAAAGTAAATTTTTATGTCCCAATTCTAAATAAAATGTTTATTTTGTCAAATGTAACATATAAAGGTGAATGAAACAAGATTTAAAAGGGTTTTTAAATAAAATGGATGTAAAACAACATTTTAAAAATATTAGAGTTTTTCATTTTTAAAATGTAATTCATTCTCATTTTATACCTCTAAATATTATTGGATAAATGTAAAAACATTTAAAAAACATGTATAATCATTTTATAGTTAGTTATGTTCATTCCCTTCTATACAACATCTAGGCGTTAACTACCATTTAAAATAATATTATATTATTATTTTTCAGTATGACTTAGCCTTGTATGGAACATGAGATTTTATAGAAACCCATTGTTTCGTTTCAGGTACGCCATCAAACATAGATTCCCCTGTAATGTAAAATTAATATTTAATCCAAAAATATTAGAATATAAGAAAATTTTACCTCCTTTATTTTCCTAGAATGTTACATCCTTCCCCCTTTTGAAAATTGTGTCCTTGAAATTTCTATTCACTAATCAAATAAGTGGGGGTATTTATCCCTCATAGAATTATCATATTATCATGTTGTCTCATCAACCATATAGTGTTTCCCCAAAACATTTATCTAATGAATTACCTGATTCCACAACACTTGATCTCTTCGGTCAAGAATCTGGATAGTTTTTTCCTCATAAGAAAGCTGCTCTTCCAACTGAACTACCTCTGGACTCCAAACATGATATGGATTCGGCATATACTTTCTCAATATTAAAACATGAAAAACATTGTGTACCTGGGATAAATGTGGAGGTAAAGCCACTCTGTTGGTAGGTGAACCATCTTTATCTAGGTTTTCATGGGGTCCTATGAAACTCTGACTCAACTTTCCCTTCATACCAAAATGCATCACACTTTTCCTTGTAGAAACATTGAGAAAGACATAATCACCTACCTAAAAAAGTAATATCCTTCCTCTAGTTATCCATATAACATTTCTTCTTACCCTGAGCTGTTATCATGTGCTTCTAAAACAACTGAACTTTTTCTACCATCTCTTCTACCAATTCTAGTCCCATTAACTTCATTTCACATACTTCATCCAAAAAATCTACAGTTCTACACCTTTTTCCACATAATGACACAAATGGAGCCATCTATATACTAGAATGAAAACTATAATTATAAAGAAATTAAACCAAAGAAATATATCGGTAACAACTTCCCTGGTAATCCATGGATCAAGAATGTAGCATATCCTCTAATGTATGAATTGTTTGTTCATACTGCCCATTTGATTAAGGATGAAAAGCTGTACAAAAATTTAATTCAGTACCCAATGACTTCTGAAGGAATTTACAAAAGCTATAAGTAATCCAGGGATCCATATCAGATACAATTTAGATGGGAACTCCATGCAACCTGACTATCTCTATAACATATAATTGAGAAATTTTATCTAGATATAGAGTATCTCAAATAGTATTGAAATGAGAAGATTTAGTCAATCAGTAAACAATAACCTAGATTTCATTGTTACCTCGATGTGTCTTTCGTAATCCCACAATGAATTCCATGGATATATTTTCTCATTTACACTCTGGCACTGGTAAAGGATGAACCACCCCTTTTGGTAATTTTTTATCTACATTAACCTACTGACAAGTCAAATACTTCACAGTAAAGTCAACAATATCTCTGTTCATTCTATCCCACCAGAAATACTCTAAAAGATCTCTGTACATCTTAGTACGACTAGTATTAACTGAAAACGGGGAACTATGATCTCTACATAATGACTCTTTCTTTAACATGGAATCACATGGAACACATAATCTCTTCCCAAATCATAAAATACAATCATTTTAAATGTTAAATTCAGGAAATTTACCCTTCTGAACCAACTCTACCTTTTTCTATAACTCACTGTCTTCCTTCTGTGTTATCTTAATTCTATCTGAAAGAGATGATTTCACTAACACCTAAAACAAAAGAGAAGAATTTATTAAACTAACAACTTCAATGAAAAAGTTCAAAAAGTATTTAATCAAAGGATAATATTCTAATCGTAACATGGTTAATGTAGCAATAAATTTCTAACTCAAAGCATTATCCACTTTATTTTCATTTCCAGGATGGTAATGGATTATGCAATGATAATCCTTAATTAATTCCATCCATCTCCTTTGACTCATGTTCAATTCATTCTGACTAAATATATACTTCAAATTTTTTTGGTTAGTATATATTTCCCATTTTACTCGTTAAAGATGATGTCACCAACTTTTTAAACCCAAGACATCAGCAGCTAATTATAAATCATGTGTAGGGTAATTTAACTCATGAGGTTCCAACTAATGTGAAGCATAAGAAATTACCTAATCATTATGAATAAGGACATAGCCTATTCATTTCAACACATATTAACTATAGATAATAAATTCACCATCTCTGGAAGGTAATGTCAAGACTAGACATTCACCCATATTTTTTTTAATTCTTGAAAACAATCATCATATTATTTTTCCAATTGAACTTAACACCTTTTCAAGTTAACCTAATCAGTGGGATAGATAACTGTGAAAATTTTCAACAAACCTCTAGTAATAACCTGCAAAACAAAGAAAACTATAGATATCAGTTATATTTGTTGTTCTTGACCATTCTTCAGCAACATTAGTTTTATTAGGATCAACAATTATGCCATTTTTTGAAACAATGGGACCAAGGAATGAAAAGTTTTTAACCAAAACTCACACTTGCTGAATTTCCCATACAATTGTTTTCTTTTAAGGTTTTCAAAACAATCATTAAATGAATTTCATGTTCCTATTTACTTTTGGAATTAACCAAAATATCATAAATAAATAAAACCACAAACTTATCCAAGAACTCATGGAGAATTATTTTCCTTAGATCCATGAATAGAGAAGGTGCATTGGTTAACCCAAAAGGCATAACTACAAATTCATAATGGCCATATCTAGTAAAAATGGGGTCTTTAGAATCTCTTCTTCCTTTACTTTCAACTGATGGTACCCCGGCCTACAGTCAATCATCAAAAAATAATGGGATCCTAGGAGCTGATCAAACAAATCATTGATATGAGGCAAAGGATACTTGATCTTAATAGTGATGTTATTCAATGATCTATAATCAATGAAAAGTCACATTGAACCATCTTTCTATTTAACAAACAATATAGGATCTCCCCATAGTGATGTACTTGGTCGAATGAAACCTTTATATAATAACTCCTCCAATTACTTCTTTAATTCTAAAAGTTCAATTTGATCATTTCGATAAGGGTGTTTTGAAATTGGATTAGAATCAGGAACTAATTCAATAGTAAAATAAACTTCTCAATCAGGTATTATACTAGGAAAATCATCAAGAAAAACATCAAGATACTCATTTACCCCTGTCACATCATTAATCTGAATATTTCCTTTATTTTCTACAATATGTGAAAGGTAACATTCATTTTCATATTTTACAAGTTTCTCAGGTTCCTGATATATTATCAAAATTTATTTCACATTCTTGTACACAAACTGAAATTCTTACCGAAAATAAACCTATTTAGATTGGCAGTCAATCTTAGTAAGAAAAACAGAAACCCAATACATACCCAAAATCACATCAGACTCTAATAGAGGAATAAAAATTTGGTTTTCAAGTAGGTTATTTCTGCACACAAGGACATGAAGGTGGTTATAATTTATTTTTTTCTCAACATTACCTCCCGGTGTTTTTACCATAAGTTTAGGATTCATATACTGAGATGGAATTCCCCATTTACTATAAAATTTGTATAAAATGAATGAATGTGTAGACCCTAAATTAAAAAACACATTGGAATAATCTGAATAAACAAAATATGTACCTGATACAACTTCATTTGATATCCCAACATCTGCTGAAGTAGTTATAAAGTATTTCACAACCCCTTTCTGCTTTATTCTGGATGCTTTCAGGTAGTGGAGTTCTTCTTTGGACACCCATTTTCATAATGAACCATTTCATTACGGTAAAAAAAATTACTAATTGTAAATTAGATTTTTTCTTACCAATACTATGATCTTTTTTAGTGGAATTACGAGCCTAATGTCTCATTTTACCACATCAGTAGAACTTACCAGAATTCAAAAGGTATTCCCTAGTGTGCTTTTTACCACAATTTTCACAAACCAAAATCTTAAGTTCCATGCCATAAAACGTTTATAAAGAGTTATTCCCTTTTATTTTCCACCTCGACCTTTTATTCTGTTATTTTTAAAAGAACACCTGATCTTTGGAAAACTCTATTTACACCTTCTCTGCACATCGAACAATATTTTCATAAATTTTGAACTCAAAAAAAGATAAATCCCATCGATAATTTGGATTTAATCCGGAGTAAAAATTATTTATTTTCCTATCAAGATCTACTATGAAATTTAGAGTATACCTTCAAAGTCAAGTGAATTTTTCTTCATAAGTAGCCACGGAGTCATCCTCCTACCTCAATTCCAGGAATTTTTTTCCATCCTAAGACGAACCACCATAGGAAAGTTTTTCTCAAGAAACATACCTTTGAATTCATCCCAATGAAGATCATCAATCTCCTCGTTATTCCTAATATTTTTCACCATTGACAATAATTGATCAGCTTCACTATTAAAATAGTAAATACAAAGACTAACCTTTTATGTTCTGAACACCCCATGACATCAAAAATCTTCTCCAGTGCTTTAATACTCCCTTAAACCAGCACAAGGTTAGATGATCATCTGAATGATGGGGGATATTGCCTCATGAAATGATTTACTACTAACATGTTCCTCTATGGTTGATCTGGATGATCTTGTGCATGAATACCACAACCATTTATAGCTTGAGACAACTATTCCATCACTGCAACAAATTGATCTATTTTGATTTTCACCATCTCGGGTTTTTGATTTGGAAGGTTTATTTCCTCTTGATGTCATTACATTATAGTTCCCATGTTTCCTCTACAAAAAACCATTCTAAACAAAACATTATCTTCGACGAATCAAAATGGTAATCTATAAATGCTATATTATTTCAATATTACCATAAATTAATTTATGGATATTAATTTAATAATATCCAAAATTCTAAAGTTTTCTAAACCAACTTGTGATACCAACTATAAGGCCTTACATTAAACATTATATAATCTTGGGGTAAGTCAAAAATTTACATTGAGGAGCTTTTCAGGTTTACAGTTTTATATAATTATTCCATAACTATTACATTACATCCAAAATATTACAAATTTGACACTTCTACTCATTATCCATCTTTTCATAAAATAAAAACTCCAAAAAAAACAAGAATTATTTTCGTGATGTAAATCTTCTTGAATTATTTATTTCTCTTTCCCTTCCTTATAACCTATGAAAAAACATTTCAAAAACAATTAATTCTCTTAAAAAGATCAGTAAGGGTTATAAAATAAAGAAAGAAAACATCAGTCCATCAATATAAACAAAACATATTCTCTTTAACATACCTCATGAAATCATAAGATTTATGAATAACACCTAAAAATCATAAATCATAAAGGTAACATGTGGCATCCATAACATACTTACGTTTTAGCTTTCACAGCTACATAGGGAGTTACATTTGGAATAACCATCATAGTATATTCCCTAAATATCATAAGAGAAACATTAAGGTTTACCTCCATAACATTCCCCAATTCATTAGAGAGCTATCTCAGTCTCACCCTCCCTAAGTTTATCATAGAACTACATATATATGTAAACAATTCTCAAGAACAATAATATAATCATAACACATAAAACAAGCATAAAAGAATGATAACATTTACTAATTGCAATCACAATATATCATTTCAATATATTGACATAATCATCCATTATCAAAACAATTTTCAATACCAATATATGTAAAAATATTAAATGGTATTTACTTTCCTTTTAAAAAAATTACTTCTTGTTATGGAATCCAAATATCTAATAATTCTCGCGGCGGCGAAAAGGTCATTGTTGCCGCATATGATAAAAGAAACACCCTTTTTATTGTTTATTAAAATTATTAATAATAAAATATATTCCTTTTGAATAAAAGTAATATTAAAATTGGTTTTTATATAGTGTATAAAATAAAGTTGTGTATAAATCGAAGTATCCCTCAATGAAAGTAGATTGAGACGAAGTCCATTACCTCATGTCCGACATGACATATTCGTTCTTTAATCTCCTGAATAATAAATTAAAGTTAATTTATACTTGCTTCATAAATTTTTTAAATGTTATTATTCCTTTCATATCACTTATTATCATGTTAAAAACATGACATAATCATTTAAGTTAATAACAGTTGATTTGTCGATATTTGGTACTTGAGTCAAAAATAAACATCTTATAATAACAAGTTCTCCATGTGGTCAATATTACATTATCTACATAATGATATTCATGATTTATATATCATATATATCATATATATCCAGTATATATATATATATATATTTATAATAATGCATAACATTTGGATATAATAAATGAAATGAACCGTTTAAAGAGATAGTAAGCCGTACATACGCATGAATGCTACTTTCATTTATATTTCATATTTAATGGAATTAAAACAAAATTATAAATATGTATATTATAATTATTTTATAATATAATATATAATTTCATTTAATACATCCTTTAAACGTTCCATGCTTGGCATGAACATGTCATTTCACTTTTAGGGGGCGGTAGTCTGCACTTCCTCAAATGAAATTATCGTATTTAACCATTATGAAAACCTTAAAAGTGTGATATAAATGAAAAATACACAATTAAAGAGATAATATAAATATAATATATATCATATATAAATAAATTTTCACCATAATGGCCACCATGATAGGTGGTAGGAGAAAATTGAATAATCATCGATTCGTGAGGCACTAGTTCGCCATCCATAGAAATAGTATGTTTGTATCCATTCGATGGAGGTGTGTGGAAGTTTAGTTATAATACTTATCATACCAAACTCCTTTTATATTTAAGACACATTTTTGTTCTAAAATATTGTAATAAAAAGAGTTTATGGGGCTGGAGAAGGAAAATAAAAGAAAATATCTTAAGGGAAGACATTACCTTTTAATTGGGAAACTCCCTTTGGTTTGAACCAAAAGGATTTATTGAATTTCATTCTACAAAAAGTTAGACTTCTTGGTAAAATAGAGGGATTTTGGGACATTATTTGAGTAGATTATGGAAGATACAAGTGGATTTAGAGGTGTTAGTAAGGGGTTATAGGTGGTGGTCTTTTATTAGAGGGAGGATGGGTTCATTAGGAATGTTTGAAAGTATTAATTTATTATAAAATGATTTTCATTTTAAAATGGTCTAGAAATCATTACATAAGAATATAAGATTAATATAAGTCTAAATAAAATCATCCAATAATAATGGGATATGTTTTGTATATTTTTTAATGCTTATATTTTGTATTTAACCCTTTTTACACTTATTGTTTTATCAAGAATTTAACACTTTGTGAATAATCATAGTTACCCAAACATGAAAAATATCCAATTAAACATTCAATAATAAAATTTTAGAATTTTGATAATTATTGCGCCAAATGTTATACTTTTTTAATTTGATGATATTTAATAAAATATATTATATTCTAAAATATGAATTATGTCAATTTTGACACAATTCATATCATGACTTTTTTTTAAAAAAGAAAAAAAACTTGATTGATTCAAAAAAAACTTCATTAGTACAAATATAACATGTAACTATCATTAATTAAATTCTTATATGATTTCAAAATAACCAAATTAAATTTATTTTAATATTTATAATATCATTTATTGGAATCTTATATTAATGAAGTAATCCCTGCATCACCATTGTGTCATAATTAAATTTATTTATTTAATGTCTAAAATTTTTAAATAAACTACCATGATGTATTAAATATTTTTATATTTCTAGTGAATATTTATATTCTAAAATATATCTTATATAACAGCATTTAAAATTATTTTACTAAAAGATATATTTTTATGTTAAATTTTCCTTAACATTAAATTAATTTGTATAAAATTTCATTTTCACATAAAAGTGCCTCCATGGGATTCCAAAATCACCCAAAGGTTGCCCATGGACGAACATGTATCTTCCAATAGGTTTGGTACACTTGTTAGTGTAATTTAATGTTACAATAATCTTATTTTGACCATTATTTACTATATTTACCCTTTAACCATGGTAAATAAAATATTTACTAAAGTTACTATTCATTATGTCTAAAAATAAACGTTTCCTATTTACACAATTTAACCACTTGATTCCAAATATGGAATCCATTTTTCCAAATTCAAAACACAAAATTTTCAGAAATTTTCTTAATATTAATTCTCGTTGTCAAAACCAAAAGCATGTTTTTAAGAAATAATAACTATCAAAAGATTGATATGTGTTTATGTCCAATTAAAAATAGAAATTACATACAATGAAAAAAAATTTATAAAATGGTAAAAATATAATCCAATTACACTTTAAAACCAATTAAAAGGAAAATATAATTTTATAAATAAATTAGATGAAAAGACAGTTTTGATTTAAAATGCAGTATTTTTCACTATTAAATAAAAATTAACTTTATCAGAAAAAATAAAAAAAATTACACAAATAAATTTTTTATATCCATATTCTAAATAATATGTTTATTTTTTCAAATATAACATATAAAAGTGATAAAAACTAGATTTAAAAGGGGTTCTCCATCAAAAGGTAATAAAAGGACCAATTAAAGATATTAGAGTTTTTTATTCTTAAAATTTGATTCATTCTCATTTTAATCCTATAATATTTATTGGATAAATTTAAAAACATTTAAAAACAAGTATAATCATATTTCAGTTAGTTTTGTTCATTCTCGCCAATACAACGGCTAGGCGTTAACTCCCATTTAAAATATTATTATATAATTATTTTTCAGTATAACTCAGCGTTGTGTGCAACATGAGATTTTGGAGAAAATCATTGTTTGTGTTGAGTACGACATCGAACATTGGATCCCCTTTAAAGTAAAACTAATATTTAATTCACAGATATTAATAAATATGGAAATATTGTAACCTTTATTTTCCTAGGATGTTACATGATCACCAAAGGAGAATATGAAGGAGTCATAAGAATATATGCATTGTCAAACAAAGGGTCCATTAAAGTTGGTAATCCTTTAACAGGGGCCCAAAAAGATTTATGGTGACCTAAGGCACTCAAATAATAATTTATGATTTATGGAAGATGTAATATTCAAGGAAGGTTTGAGCACCCTAAAATTTGTGCCACTACCCAGTGAACATGTTATCATGGAGGGGAGATGTGATAAACAGTTACTCTAACTTTTTCATTGGCTGGGGTCAAGCGATCATAGATTGACTTTTAGTAAGGTTACAATGTAATCCTTATGAGCTTTATTCCTTATTCACATGCGCCGTCATTTTTTCTTAAACTTTGGAGATGAAGAGTTTAGTAGGAAAATACATTAATTTTTCTTAGGCATCCCTTTGTAGGTTTTCAACCTGACATGTTTTGTTTCTATTTCATAATAATTTTCCATAGTTATGATTTGGACCATAATATAATAGATTTTTAGGTCACACAACTTCAATAAATTTTCATGTACTTTCTGTTCGTGACACACACATACCAAATATGAGGAGCATGTCAAACAACAACCCAATTAGAATACCTAGGGATTAGAATATTCCAAAAACATTATAATTTGGAGATAAAAATGTTATAAATCATGGATCTAGGTTCTCATACCATGGGTAGTGATATGGGAAAATCAGGTTAAGAATGCCCAGAACAGCCTCAAGTGTTGAGTTCTGCCACAATAACTTGAGGATCACATGGATCAAAATCTCTTTTTATAGGGCCAATATGTCTTTGGTTGGGAGGTCTTAGACCTTATGCATTCATATAATGGTCAAATATATAGATCTCATTTCCTTTACAAGGTCCGTGAAGGGTTTATGGCGACTTAAGGCACTCAAGAAATAAAGTGTTTTTTATGAATAAACATTCCTAAAATATGGAGGAAGAACCTCATACACTGGCTGGCTAGGGTAAGGCTCTTTTGTTCTTATAGTAAGGAATGAAGATGGGTGATGGCCTTCACATTTTAATATCACATATTGGGTATTTATTTTTTATTCAGTTTTAATGTCATGTGGCCATGACATTTTCCTATCAATTTATTTTCATATGGTAAGGATGTATTTGTTTCCTTGTAGTTTAATGTCATATAGTAAAGACATGGGAAAATACATGAAACATTATGAAAGATATATTACATGAATAAATAAAAAATATGTAGATCAACCCGATATATTGGAAAAATGAGCTTGTAGGACTAGTTACTTATGCAGTTGGGGGGACATTATTTTCATTAGTTGTTGTAGTTGGGCCTAGGATTGGAGATCTGGGCATCACTATATATACTATAATGATAGGAATCAATCCAAACATTGTTCTTGAGTAAGAAAATCTCTACCCATGTCATACCATTACACAAAGGGGGAATTGTTCCTATTGATTATTATAGTTGGGCCTAATATTGGAGGTCTGAGCGTCATTGTGTACTATGTGATGACAAGAATCAAGATACAAATAGTTCATTATAATCCAAGAAGATTAACATCATGTTGTATTGATGTATTCTTTCTAATGTGAAATGGTAACATTTCAGCTGAACCCGAGATTGGATATCTACGATTCACTACTTATCCTTGAAGAAATGCATCACTCCAAGCATAGTTCTTAAACAAAAGTACCCTATGAAGGTATGACCCACATGTAGGGAGGGGGAATTTTTTATTTATTTTTTGTGGTTGGGACTAGGATTGGAGATTAAGGTGTTTCTATATATCTTGTGATATTGATAATCAATTCATACATAATTATTGAAAAGATGTGTGGACTGAGACCAACACCTAGGGTAGTGGTACTCTCAGGAAAGGTTCATATTAATGCACATTTTTATGTAATGAAAGGGAAATAAACCATGAAACATAGAATCATGTGGTGATGAATCTTGGTGTTACTTTTAGAGTCTTTCATTATGGACCCTGATAAACCAATCATGAGGTGACATGTCTCAATTATGCATGGAATACCTTACTAAAATTACTAAGCCGGTGTAGGCTATACCCGATCTGAGAAAAAAGGAATGGTAAGGGTTATCTCAATGTATAATGATGTATAATTAAAGGATAGGGGGATATACCATCATGTGATGGATGTTCAATGATATAGGATCCAAACATACTTACATATCTCATTATAATGAGAATCATGATGCATGTAGATCTAAAAACCTATGAAATTTAAAATCATATGCAAAAGAGATGAGTCATGAAGTTCAATGTTCTGTGTTGAGGACAAAGGTAACTCAACATGAAATAAGAGAAATATTATGGATTCATATAGTCTTATGTCTTGCGGTGAGGATGGAGGTTACCCTGCATGAAAATAAATACTACTTCTATATCTAAGATCAGAGGCTTGGGTTTTAGTGCCTATCTTATAGAGGAAGGATGTAAGCCACGTGAAGTTATTTTATGTGAATTTTTATCTATGTGGCTCTAACTCATACACAAGGATGGGAGACCATCATTTATATTTCACATATATCTAGCTCATGTGCGGTGGATTTTTCATTAGATGACGATTTATATGTAGTTTATCATCTTGTGGTGAGGAAGTCTTCCATGCAATTTAATGTCATGCGGTAAGGAAATGTCATATACAATTTAGTTTCATTATTTTAGGTTATCTTTCTTACAGTTTAACATCATGAGGTCATGATGAAAGATTTTTTGTATTTTGATGTCTTACTACTAGGATATCATTGTAGTGTTTAATTTCTTGCAAATAGGATGAATTAATCATGATGATAACAATGTAAATAATATCCTGAGAAACCATACATTGGTTAGGGAGTGAGGTGATCGATGTCAATTTTGTCTAGTGAGTAAGATCTGTAGTCATAGAACTTATATATAATAAAAGGGCTTTCCCATTTGGTTACTATATATATAGTCTTCTTTCCTAATATAATTGATGTTCTAAGAGCCAATAACGGTTATCTCTAAAATAACGTATAGAGTTTGTAATTTTAATTGAAGGCCCATTCAATTTGATTCCATTTTAAATCAAGGTTGTGCAATGTGCGCAAGTGGTTCTCATCGACCCTCTTATGCTCTTCCAATCGCTTTTTTTATTTTTCATCATCCAAGAGTTATATTCAAATGGATATTTAGAGTGAGGGTAGTAGAAATTCTATGGGTAACACTAACATGGTCCAACAAACCAATGAATATGGAATTTCTTTTATAGTATTATGCATTGTGGTAAAGTAGGCCCATAAATAATGGAGGTGTTTTCTGGCCTAGACTTCCTTTTCATATTCACCATATTCTATAGTATATTTGATATAGTCTTACTGAAGCCCTCTATCTACCCATTTTCCTCTACCTGATAGCGGGATGAGTGATTAGACTTAATGTGGTATTCCTAGCATAATTTCTTCAACAACATAGAACATAAGTTTTTATAGTTTTCTATTAGTATTGTGTGATAGAATTTTCACCTAGTGATGATATGGTACTTTATGAAGTTGATGAGGTTCTTTTTTCTAATTTTTTTGAGGGGTATCACCACATCCCATTTGGAGTTGATGTTAGATTCAGTAAGGATGTACTTAAACTACTATGTTGTGGCTTGGGTATACATCATCACAACATCCATTCCCACATGATGAATGAACAATAATATTTAGTTGTATGTAGAAATTATAGGGGTTTATGGATGAGGTTTTCATAGATATGGAATGTATGAAATTTCCCTGAGAATTCCCCATGGTGATGTATCATGGTTTTCCAGTTGTTACCCAGCCTCTTTATTTTTTTGGAACTTCTCGGTCCCAAACTTATGAGCATCATAAGAGATTACATGGAATTATTCATAATTTAAGGAATATCACTTTATGCTTGTAATATCAAGAGGATTCTATCAAATCCTATCTTGTAGAGGGATTTCTACTCATTTGGACCATCCATCAGGGTAAATTTTGTTGATTAATGTCTAATCCATTCCCTTTTGAATTGGTCTATAGGGAGGGTCTCACTCTAGAGATAATCAATTATGGGATCCATCAACCATTGGGTTCATACCAGTTTATCATGATTTGGGGAAGTATTAACCTAATTGATTTATTTTATGTCACATATGATGATCGATAAGACTATTCTTCAGTATGTGATGTTGAAGATTGCTTCCTTGGGATCAGTGTCGACTAAGACTAGGGCCACATTGGCCAATTTATCAACTTGAGAATTATATGATCAATGAACATGATGCAATGTGGTCTCACATGGTAACTCTTCCGTTAGTCCATGGGCATATCTAGTGAGAGGGGTTAGTTCTTCCTTTTTAATGGAATATTTGACATTTGAATACATTTTCCCTGCCTTTAAATCCCCTTTTATGATCATGTTGGGCAATTAAATATATTGCTGTAGGTAAAAAATAGTGATGAAGGCTGGATATTCAGCCTAAATATTCATGAAGCCTTCAGATAGTGACAAAAAGTAGGGAAACATTTCTCTCTTTGGAGAGACAAATATAATCCATAAGCCAACCCAGTTAAGATTGGAAATCTCCATCCTTTTTCCAATAGGAAATTGGGAGGCACCATCAAAATATAGCTCTCATGTATGGGGAGTGACATGGGCATAGAAAATATCTTTTCTAGAAACTTGGAATCCAACGACGTCCTTATAGGGTTGTATTTTTACATGTCCATGGGGAATTGTTATTTCCTGATGGGTGTAATCAGAATAAAAAATTTATAAAACTCTAATATGATAACTAATTAAAATATTGTTAATAATTAGGTCGATGTCGATCTATAGAGAAATCGGAGTTAGTTTTATTAGGTTTGAAAAATATTTTATTTCATTAATTTTAATAAAACGGTGAGAAACTAATGGTTTCGATTGATTTTGAGAAATTTAAATGCGAAATAAAATCCATTAGATTGGTTTTTAATTTGATTTTAAAAGTGTGTCTAGGTTTTGGTAATATTGGGGTTTAGGTGAAATTAGGTTTTAGAAAATGGGTTGATTAATTCATGATTGGTGTTGGAGTAAATAAAAGGTACATCCAATGGTCATGGTATCCCCTCCTTGACGCAACAATCCCCTACTTCCCATTGTTTGATATATTTTTTTCATTGATAAAAGTTTATATTGATACCATATTTAAATGTAATTTACCCTAAATTTAAAAATGATCAAGCCTCCATTAGGTTTTTCAGTTGAAAAATTTTATGGTTCCCTTTTTATTGAATTACCATTGGCCACTATAAAAGTAAAATAAGAGGATTGGAAGTTAAAGATTAAATTGTATAAAACCAAAAAAATTAATAATGAAAATAAAATCAATACAATATATCATTTTACATATATTAAATAACCCTAAAACAAGGTAGGTTTACCCCCTCATCCTTGTAATAATAGGATAAGAGGGAAAGAGAGAAGAAAAATAGTGTATAATGAAATGGGAGATGAACTTGGGGAGGGCCCTACACAATTCAGCTTCTTACTCCAAGATTTTTTATCCATGATCTCTTCCATAGTAGTATATTAACCCTCCATTTATAGGCTATGTATGGTATTTCATAATAACGAATGTTATTAATGATTTCTCTACTAGTGTTTTGGGGTGGGTCACATGACTTGAATTTTATTAAATTAAAAGATATGTCAAATATGGCCACAAAAATATCATCCCCAATTTTTACATAAAATGTAAAGATTACATGATGTGTAAATGTTTCACCACATATAGTGAAATCAGGACATGAAACTATGTATATCATTATCACTTGTTCCATGGAATGACATATATACGTCATACCGTAAAACATGTCAATATAACTTCATGTAGATTTATTGAACTTCAGGCCATGTGTTAATTTCATGACATGCACTGGTATGTGATGTGTAGTGATTTCATGATGTTTAATGTCATTTATCTACTTCAAAAGCATCATTTTTCATTAGTTCATTAGTTTCGTGCCCCGAAAGTGCTCCATGATCATCCACAAAAATCTAGGGTCGTGCTTCTTCACTTCACTCATCCTGAAAAGTGTCTTTTTTATTCTCTTCAAATTACCTTTTGTATCCTTCCATAAAACACAAAATAAGTTAAAATTTTCCAAAATAATAAAAATAATCATTTAAAAAAAGAAATAAATATGTTAAAACACCATGAAATACATGGATGAAATACATACATAAGATTTACCATGATGAAATCAATCAATGCCTACCCTTTTATAGACTTATAGGATAAAAATTTAATGTCATACTATTTATGAATGACCAAACCTCAAGACATGAACCCATTCAGAAAATGATGACCAAGGATGTACTTGAGTGGATTAATACGAGAGACAATATGGACTTAATGATTCCATAAGTAATGCCTCAGCTTTTTTTCTTCAAAGATGAATATGAGGCAATATTCATGAAATACAAGTATCATGTCTCAGCACCATTAATTATTCATCTAAGGTAGTAAAGAATAATATTATTCCCTATATTGTTCTTTTCTATGAGTATAGTGCCAAGAGATCATTCCTTAGTGGCCACATACAAGATCAGTGGCTTTCCCTCCACCAGTGGATTTATAAATGATTGGTGTAGTTCGTACTATTTGAGACTATCAAAGGATTTTTGGAATTCAAAATCCCATTGACAGGTGATTCCATTCTTCTTTAAATTGGTGAAGGGCTACATTACATTTATAGGTTGGATATAAAATGAAAAATATAAGTAGGGTGTCCATGGATCCCCCTCAGTTTTTTCAGATTCTTGGGGTGACATTGCTAGAATAGCTCCAGTATTTTAGGGGTCAATTTTAATTCCATTATAGAAAACAAAAAATATAATATACTAACCTAAGGATACCTAGAAAGTTCATTTAGAAGATTCATCTTTAAGTAATTCTATCGTAGATTTTTTAAGATTGTTTAAAGATTTGTAAACTGATAAAATCACTTTTAGGATTTTAACACCCGGTCATCCTCGTAACAATTAGTTACTCATCCTAATAAAGGCCTAAATATATGATTCATGGTGCATTGAAATGTATCTCCAGTTTTCTTTAACACAAATGGTATGACCAAAAAGAAAAAGATCCATTGGGGTGTTTTGAAGGTAGTGGCATCCTTATCTTCCGGATCCATCTATATATGATTGTACCCAAAATGTCCATCCACTAAGGACAGTTCTTGGAATCAATTTGTTGTAATGATCAAGAGTTCTATGACCAGCTATGAGAAATCATCCTTTCAGAAATGTCTATTAAGTTCTTTTAAATTGATTTAGAACCTAATATTCCCATTATTTTTCTTGATTGGGACAATATTGGAGAGTCATCCTGAGTATTTAAATTCTTAGGAAAAGTTTTCTTTGATATATTTGTCAACTCAATTCAACATTGGTATCATGAGAGGTTTTAATCCTCCTAAAATGATTCTTTAAACCCCGATTATCATTGGGTAAGCCAAGATGGTGTGTATCCACATCTAGATTTAGTCTGAGTATTAATGTATAGTTATAGAAGAACACATATCGGTGGTTCTTTAGAAATGTTACAAGAATATCACTCACATTGAAAGGAATGGAGG
This sequence comes from Viscum album, assembly GCA_963277665.1. Classification (NCBI taxonomy): domain Eukaryota; kingdom Viridiplantae; phylum Streptophyta; class Magnoliopsida; order Santalales; family Viscaceae; genus Viscum; species Viscum album. The sequence continues at coordinate 1,649,896,315 of OY728145.1, forward strand.
AACTAATCAGTGTAAACCATGGGTATTATTTTGTTAACATATTTACCTTTTTAATCTCATCAATGGTGGTGGATATTCCTTCCTCAAATGTTGGAGTGGCATTCCTATGGTCATCCTCCTCTTCTTCCACCTCTAAATCTATGGGGAAATTTTCCATCAATGTCAGAAATATGGGGGAATCTCTATCACTGACTAGGTGAGAGAGCCTATAAAAAAGTCATTATCATCCCCTAATTATAGATTCCTTAAAGGAATATTTCAAACATGATTTTATTTTATCATCTCACTAGGGATATTAGGGTCTAGTACATCTGGGATCAGGTATATTACTTCAAATATATTTAGGGGGATCACATAGTCATTTTTGAGAATTTTACAATGATTTTAGGGTTGGTAACCAAGCCATTGGAAGCTGAAACCTATATATCATCATCCACAATCAGTTTTTTGCCTTCCATTTTGTAGAAACCTACCACATTATATGTGGAATCACAAGTTTTTATGGATCACAGTCACCATATAATGTGTCTACTATTCCATTGATGGGGTATTTCAAACACTAATGGAATATCGAGGCTTCCATCACATGGCTGAGTAGCCACGACATCCTGAGTAAGACATTGCATTTGGTGTCTTGCTGGATGAACATAATCTCGTCATGAGATGTGAGATCATTGAATATAGCGACCCAGCATTTTCTTACATTACTATTATATCGTTTCAAATATAAAAAACATAATATTATTACACATAGAGGATCCAAAGGTTTAGTGTCTTGGGAAAACAAGGACCATACATAACAAGTACATCATCAACCATAAACATTTATTTAATTACTTCTTCTCTAGATTCTAAGTGGAACTTGTCCTCTCCTTAGTAAATGTAGCCACCTGAGGATATACATCAAAAGGGGTGAGCTAGAATCCCAGTAATTAGATAGATAAGAACAATATAGCATGGGGTGAGCATAATCATAACATAGGCAAAAGATCATGAACATGAGGGGAGCATAAATAAACGACATGAAATGTGGAAATGCATAATAATGAAACATCATGTCTTAGTGGTTAACTACCACAGATACTTGTGAACCAAGATAGAATCTTGTTCACACATCATTTCACATTTAATCATGAGATTCATCACTTTACCCAATGCATTTGAGCTCTATATAATTCTGGGTGCACCTGTCACATTTAAACATTCATATTGCGCTATATAATTCTAGGCGTACCTGTCACATTATAACATTATCATTTATCATGCATGCCACAATGAACATATAACATAAATGAACATAACTAACCCATGAAAAGTAATGGGTTTCATCTCATGATAACATATTCATAAACTTTTGGTTCCCAAAAGAAATAGGTAACAGCATACTTGATACAAGAACCATCAACCTTGAATTAGTGGTAAAAGTTGAGTTCTTAAGAGAATAGTTCTTTCGGAAAATATTTGGATTGACATAAACATCATTAGAAAACATGTATATCCCATAAATGTAATGAAAATGATGAAAAAATTATCCTTCAAGAGTAACCATGTCAAAAATGGAGTGAAAGAGGTAGAACCCGAAGGATGAAAGTTGGGTTCGCGAATTTCCCCTTACCTTGTACCAGAATGCTTCCTTCTCTTTAATGTCCTGTATAATGACATTATATTCATTAATTATAAATACAAAACCATGTGTAAATTAATAGGGTTAATTCTGGTTTCATTATGTCATATTATGTTCCTTTGGTTGACTTATAGAGTTTAAAAACATTGTTTGGGGATGTTTGTTATTATGGTTCTTCTTGGGTGGTTCACTTGTATTCTTAAATTGAAGTTCAGGTAGATCATGGGTAAACATCAAGAAATGATATTACATGTTATTATTGATATTAAACAAGCTTTAATTATTTTATAATGAATTATATTAGATCCATGTTGGTGAATCATTAGATAATAATTAAATGATGATTATTCGGGTTAATTTGAGCGGTTTTTTGGATCACAACGAACTTGTTTTAACTTTTCACTTAGTAATATGGCCATAGGTTATTTCAAAAACATAAAATAGAACATAATATATATAAAATATTCTGGTTCAACCATAAAAATGGTTTCATGACTAGATTTGAAGGTCTAATTAGAAGAAGAGAGCATGTCGTTTTTGAAGGTGATAAATTTAACACCTCGTGAACAACGTTCTCTTTAATAAAATAAAAGGAAGAGGGAAAAGGGGTAGGGTAATATAATATCCCATTATCATCATAAAATTCCACTATATTTATAATGCTGGAGTTTAAAAACAATTTAGATGAAAAGAGTTGGGGAGATATCAAGAAATGAACTTGAACTTGAAAGGAAAATAAATGAGAAGAGGGAGAGAAATTACCTCTCGAATCCTCCTCTTGAGGACCTCCTTAAGGGCCTAAGCTTCGTCTTTTGATGAGACCAGATGCTCTTGGACATGGGGGAGGGGATAGAAAAGGTTTTTGGGCAGATCATAGACAATGATGGGAGCTTGAGAGGTGTGTTTTGGCAAGAGGAAGGGGAGGGCTTATTTATACATGAGGGAGGTGTTTTTGGTATAAAATATTAAATAAAATAATATATCAAGAGTTAGACTAATAATAGTAGTTTTTTGACATCCTAAATAATATATTAATATAATATAATTCGTTTTAGGCTTTAATTCTTCTTTATAATTCGAATTCATTAATTTATTAAAAGGAAAGTGAAAGAAAGAGAAAAAGACACTTTAAGAAATCACCTTTTGACTTTAGGCTTTGGAAAGTTCTTTTTAGGTTTGAGAATTGTATTTATTGTATTATAGGGAACCATTTATGAAATTTAATATAATTTGGCCAAAACTAATGCTCTAGAATGTTTATGTCATAATTACATCATTAATGATGCAATTTAGTATACACCGATTATGCGAAAAACTGTATTTTTTACTATTCACTCGAAAATTGAAGTATTTCAGAAAAAACCCAAAAATTTACCCCTATCATTTTTCGACGTGTAGAATCCAATAATAAAGTCCATTTTTCAAAAATAATTTTCTAAATATTAATAATTTAAAATTTAATTAAAATCATAATTTACTTAAAAAACAATTTTTAAAAGTTAAAAATGAATTTATAGTGCTTTTAAAAATTACATAGGGTCTTATAAAATTATATAAAACAATAATGAAATGATTAAATAATTTATGAATACATTTTAGGGAATAAATATTCTTTTAAATTAATTAATTAATTATAATTATTTTTTATGACTTACAAATTACCAAAACGTTTACTAAGGTAAAATTGTCACTTTCTATGATGTCTATATTTTATTTTATTATTCATAGGTAATGTTACTCTTATGTTGGGTGATTTAATATTCATAAGGGTCATATAAATATTCATAGGGGTATGTTACTATTCCTAAGGGTATGTTACTATTCACCAAAAATTAATTTTGTTTCATTAGACTCCAAAAATCATCTTGAACACAACCGTGTATGATGGATTTTCAAAATTCCAAACATAGGAGTGACAAAATTATGTTTGAAGGTCACTTATCACTTAGTAGTTTATTATGTTGTGATTTCTTGTTATTTTATGACATAAATATAAGAAGGTAATTTACATTAAAAATCTATGGGTCGTTACATTCTTCCCCCCTTAAGAAATTTCGCCCCTGAAATTTCACTTTACACAAATAGGTGAGGGTACTTCTCCTTCATTGCCTCTTCTGGTTCCCAAGTTTCTTCCTCAAACTTATGGTTCCTCCACAACTCTTTGACAATATGGGTTGTCTTATTACGTAGAAGCTTATCTCTCTGATCCAGAATCATTCATGGCTGCTCCTCATAGGAGAGATCATCTTCCAGCAGCACCACCACTGAGTTTAGTACATGTGAGGGGTCTGGTATGTACTTCCTCGGTAGTGATGCATGAAACAAATCATGAACCTGATCCATATTTGGTGGAAGTTCTAGACGATAGGCCATATCTCCTATGTGGTCAAGGATCTCAAATGGGCCATTGTACCATGGGCTTAGCTTCCCTTTCTTCTCGAATCGCATGACTCTCTTCCAGGGAGATATATGAAGGAAGACTTTATCTCCAACGTCGAACTCCAAGTCCCTTCGACGGTTGTCAGCATAGCTCTTTTTCAGACTTTGAGCATCTTTGTTGTGTTTCTGGATGACTTGAACGTTCTCTGTCATCTCTTGAACAAGATCGGGTCCAAGTAGCTTTCTTTCTCCAACTTCATCCCAACAGGTTGGAGTTCTACATTGCTTTCCATAAAGAGCTTCATACAGAGCCATATGAATACTCGAGTGGAAGCTATTGTTTTGAATGAGAACTCAACCAATGGGAGATGCTGATCCCATCCACCTTTGAATTATAGAGAGGAGGCTCTTAGCATATCTTCAAGTGTCTGAATAGTCCTTTCAGACTGGCCAACATTTTGGGGGTGATAGGTCGTGCTAAAATTAAATTCAATACTCATAGCATGTTGAAGGATCCTCCAGAACTTCGATGTGAACCTTGGATCATGGTAATAGACAATTGAGAGTGGAACACCGTGCAGTCTCACCACTTCCTTCACATATATCTTTGCAAGTTGTTCAAGCGAGTGATCTCCCCGAATACCATTAAAATGGGCAGTCTTGGTGATTCGATCAACCACAACCCATATCGCATTATTTCCCATTGATGTATTTGGGAGACCTGTGACAAAGTCCATAGTAACATTTTTCCATTTCCACAAGGGTATAGGCAATGCCTGCATCAAACCCTTAGACTTTTGTCGCTCATGTAACGACCCAAAGTTTCCTTAATGGAAAATCCCTCTTGATCCAGTTAAATGTCTCTTTATGAAAAATCTTTTTATAAGATTTCAATTTCTTTAGTTTTATGTTATGAATTGTGACCGTTGTTAATATATTCTCTGAATAGTGATCACATGATTAGTATAAATATAAGGCTTTAACGAACCCAATTTTACTCAGACAAAGGAAGCGATGCCCTCGTCCAGTAGAATTGCCACATACGAAGCCCATTTGTAATAGCTCGGAAAAGAGGTGGTGTCTTTGGGCTTCGCCCTTGATGAATCCTAAGCTGAGCTTCATTATGTCAAGCTCGAATGGGACCGTCTACGGGAAAAGTGGAAGTTGATAGAGATTACCACTCGAGCGATGTTATTTGAGTCACCCTAAGAGTCTTTTACCATCGCACACCTTACCATTAGGTCTTATGCGGCTTTTTTAAGGGGTTATATAACAAATAAGTAGTACTATGTTGATGTACATTATTTTTTTATATAACAATGAATATAATTTCTAGTCATTTTTGATACATTGTAAATAGTTTTTAAAGTACAAATGGTGTTTTTAGTTATTATTTAATTAAGAAATCTATTTTATTAAATTAAGGGATTTTTGAATTAAATAATATTTTAATAAAATAATATTATTATTATTAAATTAATTTTTATTAAATATAAATGATCTTATAATTTTATGAATGCAATTAAAATTTTATATGAAAGTTTGAAAGCCATTTCTGTCAAAACCCGTGAATTTTCAATAAATGTTGGTTTTTATTTTAAAAGTGAAAATTAACATAATTAAAAAAAATTAGATAAAATAAATGTCATTTCTGGAATCAAGATGTCAAAATTATCCTACGGTGAATTTTTCATAATTTTCTGAGACAGTCAAATTTTTGGGTAAAAATTAAATACCGTTTAAATATATAATGTGTTTTATGAAATCATAATGACCCAATGGTGACGTAATAAAATACTATAATCCTTATGTTCGGCCAATATATATTTTATCATTAAAATAAAGTGATTTTGGGTTTGTTTGACTTATTTTTCAAAGCATTAATGAACCCCTCAAGACTTATTCTACACTTTGCCTTTTTAAATTAATTTCCATGGGAGTGTGACTCACCTCCACATAAGCAACCTTATTATTTTAAGAAGTTCAGACTTGGTCATAATAAAATATTTTTTTCCTCTTCCCTTTGTCATAAACCATGGTCATAAACTACGGTATGGTTTGTGGTTTGGATTAATTTAAGGTAAGGGGACCCAAACCTAAATAATAAAGAATTCCCTCACCTTTCCTATATAAACCCACCCAATCTCCCACTTCCTCCTCACTAAAATACCTTGGAGTTCATCAAAACTCTGCCCTACTCTCTCTATAATCCTCCCAAGTGCCCCAAGCTCCCATTAAGCCTCTCACAAGCCTCTCTCTATCCTTTGGAAGCACACTTCCAAGTAAGGGTTTTTTCTTCCTTTCTCATTTTTGTCCAATTTTCTTTAAGTTGTTTTTCCCTTTTAATTTCTATAATAAATGTTTGGGTATGGTTTCAAACCTCCCTCATACTGCCCTATTTATGTTTTAATGATGGGAGACCTTCTCTCTCTCATTAAATGCCTCCCATGTACACCCGTTACTATGCCGAAATTCCAAAAGGAACTTCTCTCACCTCTTTTACATTCAAGCAATACTTTTGAATCATGAATCTAAATTCCATTAAAATTGTTGGGACATGTATCTATATTACCTCCTTACTGTCCATTACATGTAAATATGATGAGGAACCCCTTTCTCTCTCATCAACCTTTTTTATGAATTCTTATGTCACGCCGTTACGCTGCCGAAATCGCACCGATTTTCTAACTAATGTCATTGTGTAGTGAATACCATGCCCATTTCTCCATCAAGGGTATTCACCTTTATGCACATTTACTTATTGATTGTAAATTTTCGTGTATGAATTCCACATTACTTTACCGTGGAATAAATGATTATGTTTTATGAATCCATGTTTTATGATCCATGTGGCACACTAATGCATGAAATGAAATGTTTAAGAAGGGTGTGCCCTTATAGCACTCCAATGCATTGGGTAAAGTATAGTATCATGATACGTCATGTGCAATGAGTGTTGACTCATGCTAATTTATGTGCAATGAGGGTTTACTCATGCTTCATTTGCAATGAGGGTTTAATCATGCTCCATGTGCAATGAGCCTTGGCTCATGCTAATTCAATGTTAAGTGTTGTTGCCACATTTCCATGTTATGATTATCATGCTTTATCATGCCTTTATGTTCATGTTTCTCTTATGCTCTATTGACATGACTATTGCCTAACATGTATTGTACCCCTCATGTTATTCCATTTGTACTCCCTTACTGGGCTTTATAGCTCACCCTTTTCTTATGCATGTCCTCAGGTTACCCCATGCAATGCTAAGTATGAGGGAATGTAGTGGTCATGTAAAGGAAGTTTTCAATAAAGATATTGTATTTCATGTTTTAAGTTTTTATGTAATGATCCTAAGCCCCAAAGACACTAAACCTCTCGATCTTCTTTGTTGTATGAAGTGAAGTTTTATGTAATAAAGCATGTTTTAGTTGTAATAAAAAGCAGGGTTGTCATAGTTGGTATCAAAGGATAGGTTTAGCTATTTTTGGGATTAGGAAACCCTAGAAAAGCCTTAGATACAAGAATAAGTATAATAAAAACATCCGTAAGTTTTGGTAAATACTATGTAACTGTTTTATCAAACAAATACATCCCTGTCTGGATACGAGCAGGTAGAGGCGGCTCTGGAACAGATGTATCCTAGGGGTAAAACCCGAAAACACCGCTTTGAGGTAGACTCGAACAGGAACTGGTGCACGACAACGGTCCTTGCTGCACTCTTGGTTACGACACTCCCGGGGGATATGTTTTTATAAATTCACAATCTTAGTATGAACCCTTATTAAGGGAAAAAATTCCCCTAAGAATATATGTTTGAAAGTAGATCATGAAAAGCCTAGATTAAAGCCTATAGACTCATGAGTTAAGGAAACAAAAGTTTATTTATAAGTCATCAACCTTTGTCTTTGGATTACCCTTTTTTTGTTACCCCTAACTTTACTTTTATTCCAGCCAATGGCCAGTAATAGGAGGACTCGGACTAACAACCGTTTTGAAGATCAGTGTGATGATTGTACTAATGAGATGCCCAATCCAATGGGAGTAGGAATCGTGAACTTTGTCACGCTTCTCTCTCAGATAACTCAAGTGTTGAATAGAAACACGGGTCAAGAGGAACATTCAACCCCCCTAAGAGAGAACAAGTCTCTATCGAGAGCTTCATGAGACAAAGGCCTCCAACTTTTATTGGATCATCTGATCCCACAGTCGCTGAACAATAGATCAACTCCATTGAAAAGATCTTCTACATTCTCCAATGTTCTGAACAAGAGAAGTTTCTCCTGGCTGCTTATCGTATGGAGGGTGAAGCTAACCAATGGTGGACGTTGATCAAAAATAAGAAGCATGAGGAGGAGATCGAGGCTTTGGAATGGAAGGAATTCCGGAAGATGTTTTTCGATAAATATTTTCCGTGAACCCTCCGGCTTAAGATGGAATGGGACTTCCTTTCCCTCAAGAAAAAAGATGAAGAATCTGTTGGAGAGTACAAGGCAAACTTCACAAGGCCTGCACGATATTCTTATGGCTTTGTCATTACCCCCAAATGCAAGGTTGACTGCTTCTTTTGTGGGACGAAGCCTAGATTACGGAAAGCATTAGTGATCCGTGACTTCGACAGCTATGAGGAAATTGTCTGATGTTCCCTCAAGGTCGAAATGGAGATCGGAGAATCACAGGGGTATCATGGGGATAAGAAGCGTAAGGTGGACTTCAATGCTGGTGCGCCGATGGATGAATCCAACGGTGCTAAGAAGATCCAGCACCCCACCTGCCAAAAGTGCGGAAAGAAGAACCCTAGAAAATTTCCTTAAGGGGACGAGGAAATGATTCAGGTGTGGAAAAGAAGGGCACCTAGCTGTTAAATGTCGGCAAGAAGGACTCACGGCTGTGATAGAGGGGAGGAATACTCCGTTCGAACCTCAACGCATTGTTCAATTCTATAAATGCAAATAACCGGGAAATTTTTCAAATCAGTGCCCTAATCCAAAGGTTTTTTTAGGCAACCAACAACCTCCAAGACAGCAAGGAAGAGCTTTTTCCATCACTTCTGCCGAAGTGAACCGCGACAACGAAGTGGTGACAGGTACGCTAGTTATTCATTCAAGAATAGCGAACGCACTTTTTTATTCAGGTTCTACGCATTATTTTATATCTCGAATGTTTAGTAGAACAATCCCAGCACCACCACAAATCATGGAAGTGAAGATGTCGGTGAGTACGGAAAATGGGGAAATCATTGCATCCCATGAGTATAAGTCCTCCCCTGTTATAATCTTTGGATTGAATTTCCTGGAGAACCTCGTCATACTCCCTCTAGTGGAATTTTATGAAATTCTTGGCATGGATTGGATTTCCTTATAGAGAGCCAGCATAAATTGTTGGGAGAGGGAAATCACACTCCATATGGAGAATCGACCCCCGATTCTTTACAAGTGTCAGGAGGAAGATGAATCTCCTTTAGCTCCATCATCTCAAGAATCGATATTACTACCCTATGAGCATGTGTATCTGGCACAGATGATTGAGTCCAAAGAAGAAACCATCCTTGAAGAAATTCTTATTGTGAGGGAATTCGCGGAAGTGTTTCCCGAGGAACTGCCTGGTCTTCCTCCTATAAGAGACGTTGAGTTCGCAATTGAACTTATACTAGGGGCATTACCAATATCCAAGTCTCCATATAGAATGGATGTTTTTGAGCTTGAAGAGCTGAAGAAACAACTACAGGAGAATATGGATAAAGGGTTTATACGCCCAAGTGCTTCACCATGGGGGGCACCAGTCCTCTTCTTCAAGAAGAAGGATGGGTCAATGCGGCTCTACATCGATTATCGTGAACTTAACAAAATCACGATAAAGAACAAGTATCCTCTCCCATGAATCGATGACTTGTTTGATCAGCTACGTGGAGCACAATACTTCTCCAAGGTGGACTTTCGGTTGGGATATTATCAAGTAAGGGTGAAGAAGGAAGATGTCCCCAAGACTGCTTTTTGTACAAGATACGGGCACTATGAATTCATAGTAATGCCTTTCAGACTCACCAATGCTCCAGAAATATTCATGTACTTGATGAATAGAGTCTTTAGAGATTACCTTGACAAATTTGTGGTAGTCTTTATAGATGATATTCTAATATACGCCAAAACCAAGGAGGATCATGAGGAGCATTTAAGAACTGTACTAGAGACTTTGCGCAAGGAGAAGCTCTATGCAAAGTACAGCAAGTGTGAGTTCTGGTTAAAGGAGGTCTCATTCATGGGCCATATCATCACGAGCAATGGGATATTTGTGGACCCCTCCAAAATAGATGCAATTGAGGGATGGTCGAGGCCAACATCGGTAACGGATATCTGTAGCTTCTTGGGGTTAGCTGGATATTATCGACGATTTGTGAGGAATTTCTCACGATTGTCCAACCCTCTTACCAAGCTAACTCGAAAGTGAGTAATGTTTTCTTGGAGTGACGAATGCAAAGAAAGCTTCAAGGAGTTGAAAAGGAGGCCTATCACTGCACCCGTGCTCACTTTATCCACAAGTGGGGAGATTTTTGTGGTATTCAGTGATGCTTCGAAGAAGGGATTAGGATGTGTGTTGATGCAGAATGATAAAGTGATATCCTATGCCTCAAGGTAGTTGAAAATCCATGATCGAAACTATCCAACGCATGATCTGGAGTTAGCGGTGGTGATATTTGCATTTAAAATTTGGCGACATTATCTCTACGGAGAGAAATGTGAGATATATACTGGCCACAAGAGTCTTAAATATATATCCACACAGAAAGAGCTTAATATATGCTAGAGAATATGGATAGAGCTCATCAAGGATTATGACCGTTCAATACATTACCACCCCGGGAAAGCGAACAAGGTGGTGGATGCCCTAAGTAGAAAGGATCCAGAAATTCTATCAATAATGAGAATTGAGAAGGATCCAATATTCTTATACTTTATGAAGATGGATGTGGGAATCATAAAGAAGGTAACATCATCAATCCTTTCACAAATTATTGCTCAACCATCTCTTTTAGAAAGGTTAAAGGATGCTCAAAAGGATGATGTGGGAATTTAGGAAAAGGTGGAAGCTATCAAAAATGAGAAATCCTCGGAGTTTAATGTTAATGAAGAAGGAATTTTGCGGTTTGGGAAAATACTATGTGTTCCATCAAGTCTGTAGATGAAGAAGGAACTTTTGGATGATGCACATAGTTCAAATTTCTCTATTCACCCAGGGAGCACAAAGATGTATCGAGATCTCCGAGAAAACTTTTGGTGGGATAATATGAAGAAGGAGATCGCCGAATATACATCAAAGTGCCTGGTGTGTCAGCAAGTGAAGGCAAAGAGGCATAAGTCTAAGGGGATGATGCAACCATTTCCCATACCAGAATGGAAATGGGAGAACATCACCATAGACATTGCCACCAGACTTCCAAGGACATATAAAGGCAACAATGTGATCTAGGTTGTTGTGGATCGTCTTACAAAGACTCCACACTTCATTGCTATTCGGGAGGATTTCTCATTGGATCAACTGGCACGGATATATATTAGGGAAGTGGTAAGGTTTCATGGAGTACCACTATCTATTGTGTCTGACTGGGATCCAAGATTCACCACTATGTTTGGGAATATTCTTCAACATGATCTAAATACTGAACTGAACTTTAGTACGGCCTATCATCCTCAAACTGATGGCCAATCCGAGCGGACTATCCAAACACTTGAGGATATGTTGAGATCATGATCAATGGACTTTAAATGAGCATGGGATCAACATCTTCCTCTGGTTGAGTTCTCTTATAATAATAGTTTCCACTCGAGCATCCAAATGGCACCCTATGAATCCCTTTATGGGAAAAGGTGCAGAACACTAGCATGTTGGGATGAGGTCGGTGAACGTAAGCTGCTTGGACAAGAAATGGTCGAAGAAATGGTGGAGAAGATAAAAACCATTCAGTAGCATATCCGGGCAGCCCAGAGTCGACAGAAGAGTTATGCAGATAATCGTCGACGAGACCTTGAGTTTAAAGTTGGAGACATGGTGTTTTTACGCATATCTCCGTGGAAAAAGGTCATGAGGTTTGGAAAGAAAGGGAAGTTAAGTCCAAGGTACATCGGCCCCTTCGAGGTTCTTAATCGTGTTTGGGATGTGGCCTATCGACTATCACTTCCACCTACCATGGCCAAGGTGCATGATGTCTTTCATGTAACCCTATTATGGAAGTACATACCGGACCCTTCACATGTACTCTCTTCTGAGGTGGTACAATTGGAAGACAATATTTCTTATGAGGATCAACCAGTGAAGATCTTAGATCATAGAGAAAAAGTTCTACGAAATAAGACAATGCCCCTTGTCAAGGTGTTGTGGAAAAACCACAAGATTGAATAAGCGACTTTGGAATCAGAGGATATGATGAAGCTGAGTTACCCACATTTTTTTAGTTTGGGAAAATGAAAATTTTGAGGGCGAAATTTCTTAAGGGGGGGATATTGTAACGACCAAAAGTTTCATTAATGAAAATTCCCTCTTGATCCAGTTAAATGTATCTTTATGAAAAATGTTTTTATAAGATGTCAATTTCTTTAGTTTTATATTAATAATTGTGAACATTGTTAATATATTCGTTGAGCAGTGATCACATGATTAGTATAAATATAAGGCTTTAACAAACCCAATTTTACTCAGACAAAGGAAGCGATGGCCTCGTCCAGTAGAATTTCCCCATACGAAGCCAATTTGTTGGAGCTCAGAAAAGAGGTGGCATCTTTGGGATTCTCCTTTGACCAAGCCCAAGCTAAGCTTCACTATGTCAAGCTCAAATGGGACCGTCTACGGGAAAAGTGGAAGTTGATAGAGATTACCACTCGAGCGATGTTATCCGAGTCACCCCAAGAGTCTGTCACCATCGCACACCTTACACTTAGGTCTTATGTGGATATTTTAAGGGGTTATGTAACAAATAAGTAGTACTATGTTTATGTACATTATTTTTGTATATAACAATTAATATAATTTCTAGTCATTTTTGATACATTGTAAATATTTTTTAAAGTACAAATGGTGTTTTTAGATATTATTTAATTAAGAAATCTATTTTATTAAATTAAGGGATTTTTGAATTAAATAATATTGTAATAAATTAATAATAATATTATTAAATTATTTTTTATTAAATATAAATGATCTTATAATTTTATGAATGCAATTAAAATTTTATATTAAGGTTTGAAAGCCATTTCTGTCAAAACCAGTGAATTTTCGATAAATGTTGGTTTTTATTTTAAAAGATAAAATTAAAATATTTAGAAATTTTTTTAGATAAAATAAATTTCATTTCTGGAATCAGGACGTCGAAATTATCCAATGTTGAATTTTTCATAATTTTCTGAGACAGTCAAATTTTTGGGTAAAAATTAAATACCGTTTAAATATATAATGGGCTTTATGACATCATAATGACCCAATGGTGATGTAATAAAATACTATAATCCTTATGTTCGGACAATACATGTTTTATCATTAATATAATTTGATTTTGTGTTTGTTTGACTTATTTTTCAAAGCATTAATGAACCCCTCAGACTTATTCAACACTTTGCCTTTTTAAATTAATTTCCATGGGAGTGTGATTCACCTCCACATAATCAACCTTATTATATTAAGAAGTTCGGACTTGGTCCTTATAAAATATTGTTTTACTCTTCCCTTTTTCAAAAACCATGGCCAAAAACCATGGGATGGTTTGTGGTTTGGATTAATTTAATGTAAGGGGACCCAAGCCTAAATAATAAAGAATTCTCTCACCTTTCCTATATAAACCCACCCAAGCTCCCACTTCCTCCTCACTAAAATACCTTGGAGTTAGTCCAAACTCTGACCTAATCTCTCTATAATCCTCTCAAGGTGCCCCAATCTCCCATGAAGCCTCTCACAAGCCTCTCTCTAGCCTTTGGAAGTACACTTCCAAGTAAGGGTTTTTTGCTTCCTTTCTCATTTTTGTCCAGTTTTCTTTAAGTTGTTTTGCCCTTTTAATTTCTATAATAAATGTTGGGGTATGGTTTCAAACCTCCCTCATACTTACCTATTTATGTTTTAATGATGGGATACTATTTCTCTCTCATTAAATTCCTCCCATGTGCACCTGTTACTATGCCGAAATTCCGAAAGGAACTTCTCTCACCTCTTTTAAATTCAAGCATTACTTTTGAATCATGAATCTAAATTCCATTAAAATTGTTGGGACATGTATCTATATGACCTCCTTACTTTCCATTACATGTAAATATTATGAGGAACTCCTTTCTCTCTCATCAACCTTTTTTATGAATTCTTATGTCACGCTGTTACGCTGCCGAAATCGCACCGATTTTCTAAGCTAATGTCATTGTGTAGTGAATACCATGCCCATTTATCCATCAAGGGTATTCACCTTTATGTACATTTACTTATTGATTGTAAAGTTTCATGTATTAATTCCACATTCCTTTATCGTGGAATAAATGATTATGTTTTATGAATCCATGTTTTATGATCCATGTGGCACACTTATGCATGAAATGAAATGTTTAAGAAGGGTGCTCCCTTATAGCGCTCCAATGAACTGGGTAAAGTATAGTATCATGATACGTCATGTGAAATGAGTGTTGACTCATGCTAATTAAATTGCAATGAGGTTTTACTCATGCTTAATGTGCAATGAGGGTTTACTCATGATCCATGTGCAATGATCCTTGGCTCATGCTAATTCAATGTTAAGTGTTGTTACCACATTTCCATGTTATGATTATCACGCTTTATCATGCCTTTATGTTCATGTTTCTTTTATGCTCTATTGACATGACTATTTCCTAAAATGTATTTTAATCCTCATGTTATTCCATGTGTACTCTCTTACTGGGCTTTATAGATCACCCTTTTCCTATGCATGTCCTCAGGTTATCCCATGCAATGCTAAGTACGAGGGAATTTAGTGGTCATGTAAAGGAAGTTTTCAATAAAGATGTTGTATTTCATGTTTTAAGTTTTTATGTAATGATCCTAATCCCCAAAGACACTAAACCTCTCGATCTTATTTGTTGTATCAAGTGAAGTTTTATCTAATAAAGCATGTTTAAGTCGTAATAAAAAGAAAGGTTGTCATAGCTCAACTATAACTTGCTAACATACCAAGAACCTTGATATATACTCCGCAATCTCCTTCTTAATGTTATCCCATGAGAAGTCTTCTCGGAGATCACGATACATCTTGGTAATCCTAGGATGGATAGAGAAATTTGAGCTATGTGCATTATCCAATATCTCTTTCATTATCTCGGGTGATGAAGGCACACAAAGCTGCGTTCCAAACCGAATCACACAATCAGTGTTGATATGGAACTCTTGCAGCTTCACTTCCTTTACTGCATTCACCCTCTTTTGTATCTCCACATCATCCCTTTATGCTTCCTTAATCTTATCCGGGATGGATGGTCGCGCAATCATTTGTGCAAGGTAGGATGTATCCCCTACCCTTATGATTTCCAAATCCATTCTTTGCATATCCAAGAAGATAGGGTCTTTCTCAATCCGCAACATGGATAGAGTAGGAGGTTCTTTTCTTCTTAGAGCACCAGCTACATTGTTCGCCTTTCCAGGATGATAGTGAATAGAGCAATCGTAATCCTTTATTAGCTCTAACCATCTCCTTTAACGCTTGTTGAGCTCCTTTTGTGTGAATATATACCTTAGGCTCTTGTGGTCGGTGTATATGTCACACTTCTCACCATAAAGGTAGTGCCGCCAGATTTTCAAGTCAAAAATTACAGATGCCAGCTCTAAATCATGCATCGGGTAGTTCTGCTCATGGATCTTCAACTATCGTGAGGTGTAGGCTATCACTTTATAATTTTTCATGAGTACACTACCCAAGCCTTTCTTTGAAGCATCACTGTATATCACAAAACTTTCTCCACTTTTTAGTATTGTGGGTACAGGTGTAGTGATCAGCATTCTCGTTAGATCTTTGAAGCTTCCCTCACATTCTTCCGCCCAGACATACTTTACCCCTTTCCTTGTTAGCTTAGTTAGCGGGCTTGACAATCATGAGAAGTTTCTCACAAAATGTCAGTAGTACCCAGTTAATCCAAGAAAACTACGGATTTCTATGACACTAGAGGGTCTGGGCCATTCCTCAATCGCCTTTGTTTTTTAAGGATCCACAGAAATTACCTCACTTGTGATCACATGTCCCAGGAACGTGACTTGATTCATCCAAAAGTCACACTTGCTAAACTTGGCGTACAACTTCTCCTTTCTCAATGTGGCCAACAAAATTCTTAGATGTTCTTCATGTTCCTCCTTACTCTTAGAGTAGATGAGAATATCATCGATAAACACTACCACAAATTTTTCGAGGTAATGTCTAAAGACTCTATTCATAACATCCATGAATATTTCAGGTGCATTAGTAAGTCCAAAGGGCATCACCAAAAACTCATAGTGCCCATACCTTGTACGGAAGGTAGTTTTCTGAATGTCTTCCTTCTTCACCTTTACCTGATGATATCCAAAACAAAGATCCACCATTGAGAAGTATTGAGCTCCTCTTAATAGGTCGAACAATTCATCAATCCTTGGGAGAGGATACTTGTTATTTATGGTGATCTTGTTGAGTTCCTGATAATCGATACATAGTCGCATGGTTCCATCCTTCTTCTTCACAAAGAGCACTGGCGCACCCTAAGGTGATGCACTAGGGTGTATGAACACTTTGTCCAGATTCTCTTGCAGCTTCTTCATTAACTCCTCCAATTCGATAGGAGCCATCCTATAGGGACATTTCGAGATAGGAGTATCTCCAGGTATGAGTTCAATTGAGAACTCTACCTCGTGATCTGGGGGAATTTCGGGTAACTCTTCAGGAAATACATCATCGTATTCCCTCACGATGGGAATTTTCTCAAGGTTGGAACTTTCCTTTGAATCAACCATTTCGGCGAGGTATTCTTCTTCATAGGGAATCAAGACCCACACCATTGATGGATTTTTTCAAAGGAGATTCATGATCTTCCTTGCATTTGTAGAGGAGCATGGAATGGTTCTGAATATGAAAAGATATTTCCTTTTCCCGACAGTTGATATGTGCTCTATATAATGAGAGCTAGTCCATTCCCATTATAGTGTCGAATTACACCAAGGGAAGTATTACAATATTTTCCAGAAGAATCTTCCCACATAGGTCAATAATAGAATATTCAAACACTTTGGTTGCAATTATTGTACCACTTGGTGTTTTTATAGATATCTCTACTTCAAGGTTTCGGGGCTTCGATTCTATAGATCTAGAAAACTTGCAAGATATAAAGGAATGCGTAGAACCAGAATCAAATAATACTTTTTCCATTCTTGAGTGAATATGAAGTGTACCTTGTATGACTTCATTATCATGCTCCACCTCCACAGTAGTGATGGCATAAGCCTTCCCTTTTTCCTTTGGCTTTGGTGTCTATTGACGCTGATTACCCTCGAGAACTCGAGGTTTGGTGCACTGGTTTGCGTAGTGCCCTATCTCCCTACAGTTGTAGCATTGAACCATGAGTGGTTATCCCCTTTCATTGGATACATTATCCGTTCTTTTCATGTCTTTTCGACACTCTTCAGCATGGTGTCCTTCTTTCCCACACTTGAATCATTTCCCAGTCCCTTTAAGGCAGTCCTCATTGTGCAACTTCCCACATTTTTGGCATGTGGGTCGTTGATTTGTCTTCCCACCTTTGTCATTAGATCCAACAGCCTAAAAATCCATCTTTCTTTTCTTATCACCATAGCCATGGGAACATTTTCCAAACTCCATATCCACTTTAAGATCCCATCAAAAAACTTCTTCATAACTCCCAAAGTCTCGAATTGAAAGAGCCTTTTGAAGGTGTGGTTTTTATCCACTAAATAATCTATCAATTTTTCTATCATTGTTGATAACGAAACCCGAAGCGTACCTTGCAAGCCTTGTGAAATTCTCTTCATTGGTTGTGACAGATTCTCCTTCTTATTTTTTTGAGCTCTATGAATTCTTTCTCCATCTTCGTGTGAAGAGTTCGTGGGAAATAATTATTAAGAAACATTATCTTAAATTCTTCCCATTCCATCTCTTCAATTTCCTCCCTTGGCTTGGTGTTCTTAATCAAAGCCCACTATTGATCAGCTTCTCCATCTAGAAGATAAATGGCTAGAGTAACCTTCTCCGTCTCAGAGCAGTGAAGCACAAAAAAGATATTCTCCATGGATTTGACCCACTGTTCCGCAACTAGTGGATCAAAATATCCACCAAACGTCGGTGGTCATTTCCACATAAAACATTCGACAGCCAATTGCTCCCTCTTTGGTGAAGGCGGACGTTCCCCATTATTATGGTAATTTTTTATAACCTGAGATAATTGGGTAATCATCTCCATGATGTTTTGAACTCCACATCCCAAATCATTGGGGATGTTGTTCGAAAAATCGTTGCATTGGCCCTCGTAAGAGTTGTTGGCATGATTTCTCCTAGTTCCCACCATTTTCTAAAATAGAAAAGGTTAGAACAAAACATAAGTAAAAAATTCATGAATAACTTATTCATTTAAACAATTATACCAAAAACATAACATATGGGATCCCTAGGTAAATATTCTTTGGTGTATATTTTTACTTAGTCTCATACTAGAGGTTTTCTCTAGGGTTCACTAATCCTAATTCCCAAATTAACTAACCCTTGCCTCTGATACCAACTATAGCGACCCGGCATTTTCTTAAATTACTATTACATCATTTCAAATATAAACAACATAATAGTATTACACATAGAGGATACAAAGGTTTAGTGTATTGCGAAAACTAGGACCATACATAAAAAATAAATCATCAACCATAAACATTTATTTAGTTTCTTTTTCTCTTACTTCTAAGTGGAAGTTGTCCTCTCCATAGTAAATGTAGCCACCTAAGGACATACATAATAAGGGGTGAGCTAGAAGACTAGTAAGAGGATAGATTATAACAATATATCATGGGGTGAGCATAATCATAACATAGGAAAAAGATCATGAACATGAGAGGAGCATAAATAAACGACTTGAAATGTGGAAATGCATAATAATGAAACATCATGTCTTAGTGGTTAACTACCACACATACTTGTGAAGAAAGCTAGAATATTTCTCACACATCATTTCACATTTACTCATGAGATTAATCACTTTACCCAATGCATTTCAGTGCTATATAATTTCGGGAACACCCGTCACATTTAAACATTCATATTGCGCTATATAATTCTGGGCGCACTCGTCACATCATAACATTATCATTTATCATGCATGCCATAATGAACATATAACATAAATGAGCATAACTAACCCATGAAAAGGAATGGTTTTCATCTAATAATAACATATTCATAAACTTTGGGTTCCCAAAAGAAAGAGGGAATAACTTACTTGATACAATAACCATCAACCATGAATGAGAGGTAAAAGTTGAGTTCTTAAGAGAAGAGTTCTTTCGAAAAACATTTGGATTGACATAAACTTTATTAGAAAACATGTTTATCCCAGAAAAGGAAAGAAAATTATGAAAAAATTATCTTTCAAGAGTAACCATATCAAAAATGGAGTGAAAGAGGTAGAATCCGAAGGATGAAAATTTGGTTCACGGATTTCCCCTTACCTTGTACCCAAATGCTTCCTTCTCTTTAATGTCCTGTATAATGACATCATATTCATTAATTATAAATAAATAACCATGTGTACATTAACAGGGTTCATTATGGTTTCATTATGCCATATTATGTTCCTTTGGATGACTTATAGAGTTTAAAAACATTGTCCAGGGATGTTTGTTTTTATGGTTTTTCTTGGGTGGTTCACTTGTATTCTTAAATTGAAGTTCAGGTAGATCATGGGTAAACATCAAGAAATGATATTACGAGTTATTAGTGATATTACATGACATTTAATGATTTTATAATG
This sequence comes from Viscum album, assembly GCA_963277665.1. Lineage (NCBI taxonomy): Eukaryota > Viridiplantae > Streptophyta > Magnoliopsida > Santalales > Viscaceae > Viscum > Viscum album. The sequence goes on from OY728145.1 coordinate 1,649,916,307, forward strand.
GATTATATTAGATCCATGTGGGTGAATCATTAGATAAGAATTAAATGATGATTATTTGGGTTAATTTGAGCGGTTTTTGGATCACAACGAACTTGTTTTAACTTTTCACTTAGTAATATGGCCATAGGTTTTTTGCAGAACATAAAATAGAACATAATACATATACAATTTTCTGGTTCAACCATAAAAATGGTTTCATGACCATATTTGAAGGTAGAAATGGAAGAAGAGAGCATGTCGTTTTTGAAGGTGATAAATTTAACACCTCATGAACAACGTTCTCTTTAACAAAATAAAAGGAAGAGGGAAAGGGGGTGGGGTGATATAATATCCCATTATCATTATAACATTACAGTATATGTATAATACTGGAGTTACAATACAATTTAGATGAAAATAGGTGGGGAGAGATCAAGAAATGAACTTGAACTTGAAAGGAAAATAAAGGAGAAGAGGGAGAGAAATTACCTCTAGAATCCTCCTCTTGAGAACATCCTTAAGGGCCTAAGCTTGGCCTTTTGATGATACCAGAAGATCTTTGACGTGGGGGAGGGGCTAGGGAAGGTTTTTCGTCAGATCTTAGACAATTCTTTAAGCTTGAGAGGTGTGGTTTGACATGAGGAGGGGGAGGGCTTATTTATACAAGAGGAGGGAGGTGTTTTTGGTATAAAATATTAAATAAAATAATATATCAAGATTTAGACTTGTAATAGTGGTTTTTTGACATCATAAATCATATATTAATATAAAATAATTTGTTTTAGGATTTAATTTTTCTTTATAATTCGAGTTAATTAATTTATTAAAATGAAAGTGAAAGAAAGAGAAAAGGACACTTTAAGAAATCACCTTTTGACTTTAGGCTTTGGAAAGTTCTTTTTAAGTTTGAGAATTGGATTTATTGTATTTTAAGGAACCATTTATGAAATTTAATATAATATTTCCGAAACTAATTCTCTAGAATGTTTATGTAATCATTACATAATTAATGATTCAATTTAGTATACACTGATTATGCGAAAAACTGTATTTTTTACTATTCTCTAAAAATTGAAGTATTTCGGAAAAAACCCAAAACTTTACCCCTATCATTTTTCGACTTGTAGAATCCAAAAATAAAATCCATTTTTCAAAATTAATTTTCTAAATACTATTAATTTAATATTTAATTAAAATCATAATTTACTTAAAAACAGTTTTTCAAAGTTAAAAATGATTTTATAGTGCTTTCATAAATTACGTAGAGTCTTATAAAATTATCTAAAACAATAAGAAATTGATTAAATAATTTATGATTAAATTTTAGGGAATAAATATTCTTTTAAATTAATTAATTAGTTATAATTATTTATTTCTGCCTTACAAATTACCAAAACTTTTTCTAAGGTCAAATTGTCACTTTCTAAGATGTCTAAATTTTATTTTATTATTCATAGGTAATGTTACTCTTATGTTGGATGATTTACTATTCATAAGGTTCATATATGTATTCATAAGGGTATGTTACTATTCCTAAGGGTACATTACTATTCACCAAAAAATTACTTTTGTTTCATTAGACTCCAAAAATCATCTTGAACACAACCGTGTATGTTAGATTTTTAAAATTCCAAACATAGGAGTGACAAACTTATGTTTGAATGTCACTTATCACTTAGTAGTTTATTATGTTGTGATTTCATGTTATTTTATGACATAAATATAAGAAGGTAATTTCCATTTAAAAACATTGGGTCGTTACATTGAACTAGGCTTTGATATTTATCTTTCTAATATGTCTATTCTCATGCTTATCATACATGTTATTTGTTAGCTTTGTGGGAGAAAAATCCCCCTTACTATACCATAAAATTTGGAAGGAATAAATCAGCATGATACCGATCCCATACCAATTATCAATCAAATACCTTCAAATGTTGACATTATTAAGTAAACGAGAAACATAAATGGACTTAATGTTTCCTTGGATGACCTATTCCTGATCATGGTCTGTAAATGAGATATCGGTATAGCACCCCACTCTCATGGTCTCAAATCAACAGACCATAGCTACAATGAATTCTATATTGAACTCATATGAGATCTGGAAAAATTCAACGAGAGACTCCCTAATTTCTGAGGAAATATAGAGTTCATCCCGGATTGAAATTTGGGTTGGGACAACAACCAGCTTTTCTAGAATGTCATACTTTGCGCTAGAGGTCAGAACTTCCTAAGATGGGGTTTCTCCTTACTATTTAGGTTAGTAGATGAGACATTGAGGTTTGAGGTTCTTGTTCTTGTGATTTAGCCATGGAAGAATCTTCTACCAGTGGAATAGGTTTTGTCAGCCTTCCCCATTATCTGGGATGATTAAATAATCACACCCATGTGAGGTGGCCATGTAATACAAATTGGTGAGGATAACTACTAGAGGGTTTTGGGAAAATTTTATATATCTATTGGGAATTCTGGAGTTCTTTTACATGACTCGTAGATTTATATATATCCTTTGAGGTTATATGACAGATATATTGGGTTTGACTAAGCATGTGTTTTCCCTTGTATCCTTAGTTCCTACAGATGTAGCCTCTTGTTCCCTTGTTAGGTGTGGGAAAATCATAATCAGAGTCATAGCCATCATTGTATAATGGGTGTATCATGTGAATCATGATAACAGATATGAAGATGATCTCTATATCTGATGAGGGTTCCATTTGGTGGGGTGGTTCTCATGCTTCAGATGTTCTAGGGACGAAATCATCCAAAGTTGGATCTTGCGTCAGAGCATAATATGATTCTTTCACTTCTATTTCTTCCGGTATTTGATGATTGTGTCCACCATTAAAAGGTATGTTTGATGTCATCTCTCTAAGAGACGGGGCTATTATGGGTTTGAAAATATGTGTTCTCAGGGTGGCATGATCTAGATCAACTTTCTTTCAAGTCATCCTGCTGTTGAACTTCTCCATATACCTAGCTGAAATATTTTTCCTATCACCTTCATATTCGAACTAAGTGATTTTTATAAAATCCACCAACTTTGGGGAGTTATCCAGCATCACATTACTATAATCGAACATACTTTTGTGTACATATTTGAGTATTAAGTAATCATGAATTTTTGAACCAACATTTAATGGAAATGGTAGTAGTTGAGATGATTAATGACTTTTACCTTGTTTGGATTATGAGGCTATGGAATCTAGAGTAAGTTATTTTCAATGAATAAAAGGAAATTTCTAGGCACTTTCTCTTTTTTGAAGTATTACAATATATTCATATGCTTCTAAATTATTGGGTGACCCTGATCTCTTTTGGATTTTTTTTGGGGTGATTTTGTGATTTTTGTTGCTTGATTGCAGTTGTTGGATGGATTGGGACCTACCTAGGTGCCTCAATGAGAAATGATATTTGTTTGAGGGTAACCATTCTACCTTGATGAGACATTTCCCCTGTTCTTAAGGCTTGATTAAAGACATAGCTTGATTTAACTAAATTATTCCTTCTAGACATTGTGCCATTTTGGTGAACTCACGGTACCCACGTGGATACTTCGTTTGAATTTGAGGTGTCTAAAACTCATCCTATAAATTTTCAACATAGATTTCCAGCACTTTCTTCTATGAGAGAGGGATGATGGGTGAATAGGTTAAACTTTTCATCTAGATATGATGTCCAAAACCCCCTCATTTTCACATTTCTTATAGTTTATAAGGTCTAATTGTTTTTGGTCTCCTCATCATGGAGCAAAACTGGTGAATGAATTGATGAAAAGGTTTTCTCATCTTGCAACTGATCCTATTGAATGGTTGTTATACCAAATGAAGTTTGTTCATATAATATTCTGTACAAAATATCTCAACTTTTTAACCTCCTATTGATCTCGATAGCCCATAATCAGACCAAAATGGGATACGAAGTGATTGATAAGCTATTTGGGGTCTCTCACACCATTAAAGTTATAAAATATTTGATTTGAAAAAATTGGTGGAGGAAAATTTTCAACCTCTCATTTTGGATATTTCTTCTTCTAATGTTGAATAGGTACACATTACCCCTCCATGGGTTCTATTTGATTAGTCAGGTACTCAATGGAATTGAGAAGTTCTATAGGTATTATTTTCTTATTCACCCCCTTATAGTAAGTGGGAAGGTCCTGATGAGGTGGCCTTGTTTTTTTATCCTCCAGATTATCAAATCATGAGAAGATAAAATAATTACCTTTTAGAGATAGATATTTTCACTATAATGGATGGAATTCATGATCATCTATGACTTCCCCATTAATGTAGATAGGATGCCTATATCTGAATTTAATCAGTCACTCAGAAATTGATTTTACAAGAGGATAAACTCTTGGAGTATTCATCTATTCTTGAAGATGATACTTTGCGGGAATGTTTCCCCTAAGTAGCTTCTTGTTGAGTGGTCTAAGAGTTTGAATCTCATTCTCATATGATAATAATTGTTCCTCTATGGAAATTTTTTTGGTTCCTCTAGGGGTAATTTGAAGGTATCCACACCTTTTCCTTTATCTTTGGAAGTGTTCCACAATAGAGGTGGAAACTTGTTATTCAGGGGTGCCAGATTTTGGAGTCTCCTCTTGTTCTGAGTATGTGTAGCCTCATTGGTAACATCCATATCCTCCTCATAGGGAATTTTTACATATTTTGTCGATATTCATCTATGTATTAATCCCTATTATCTATTGTATTTATGGTGAATACACATACAGAGGTATATCAGGAAACAATATTTGTCTTATTTTATTAAATACAACAAGATGATTCTACACTACCTGTATTAGGGTCATTTCTCAAACCCTTGGATATATTTGTCTATTTTATCTTGCAACCCAAGTGTGGTTTTCTTACAATTAATATATTCTCCACCACACTTTTCTGGAACAAAAATGAAGAATGATATTATTACTCCTGATCTGGCTTGAAAATATCATCAGGAACCCATGGGCTAGATATTAATTGGTTCTTAAGTTCTCTCTTGGTGTTGAGGATCTGTGTTTGTTAGGTATTTTCTACAACTATTCTACTTTGTTCTGGTTCATTTTTCTTTAAATGGTTTTTTGGTTGGGTCCTTTTGGGTGATAGTCTCCTAGTACAGTTCACACATCACCCCAAAGTGGTTTATTGAAAATTAAAAAGGGATTTGGAGTGGTAAACTTTATAAAGTTTCCAATCATGAATACTGATTGGGATTCAAATAGCGTAGTTTTTTCCTATGGTTGGAGGAAAGGATGGGATATCATAAATTGATATTTACCCCCAACCTAGATAAAATTTATCCCCTCTACTTTGATAATGATGAAAATGCCCCCAGTGCAACATGCTACAGAATATTCAGGGCACGATTGCAATTGGTTGATCATATTGTTTAGGATTCAATGTTTTTAGTCAAGTAATGGATAACTCCTAAGATTAACATTAAGATATAAATAAACTCAACCTAGTGGGACGAGTTGATGTAAAACCATTGTTTATTTCCCTAGGACTCCCTCGGGGGATGAAGAACCTGGTGATGGAGATTGAGATATAAATTCCCTCATCCTAATGGGTTGAGGTTTGGTTTCATTTGCTAGATATATGTTCTAAACCCCCTTATGAATTTAAGATATGAGAGATAGATGTAGAGTTACATATCCCCCATAGTCTAGTGGGCCAAGATCACTCCTATATGGCTACTATAGAAGATGCTATTGTGATCTCTTTGATGTGGCATAGTTGTTCTCGTGTAAGAGATGGGTGTAATGGAAGCCCATGATGAGTGTCTATTTTTACAAGAAGTTTTAAACTTGGCCTAAAATTTGGACTCCATGCCTGAAATGAATTTCTTTTATTTAATGCGGTCCATTTCAAATATATGTGGGGTTTTCTATCCCTCTTTTTGTGATATCATGGAACCATTAATGTTGGGGAATTCTATTGTAATGACCAACTGGATTGCTTGTTAACTTGACCAATTATTTCATTAGAGGCTATGACATTATAGAAGGTTATATATGAGGGCTTAGATTGGTCTAGGGGTATAGTGAAGTGAAACTCTCTATATTTTATCCATCCGTAGATATGTATATTTGGTGATTCTCTATAAATCAATTGATTAAGATTTATCACGATGAGAAGATAGATACTATGCATGAGGTTTTCATGATCCTCCATTCTTAGGTTCTATGCAATGAAAAGGATACCATATCTAGCTGAAAGTAGAGTGTATTGATGGTCAAAATTTTTTACTCATACTCAATATAATGGAGATCTCTAAACTTCATTCACTAATGAGTTTCCCATAAATTTTGGCAAATAAAATACATGTACTCCTTTTCATGGTCATATTAAATTTCATAATCAAATGTGGAATGGGGCCAGAACATGGTGGGGAGGTTTTTTATGACTATCTTTATACATGTTTCAATCATGGCCTCCTCTTCATCAGACTGACATGACTCCATATGTTCAGAACATCGAATGTGCTTCTTGGGGTTGCATGCTGATCAATGTGGAGTTTTTCTAAAAGTTGATGGGGAACTATATGCAGTTGAACCAAATGTTTCGAACACATCTCTATAGAAAGGAATTTGAGTTTGATCCCCTATATACATATAGGTTTCTGGGAAGGGGGGGGATTTCCATGTTTGTGGGAGATATCCCCATGGGGAGGTTGACCACAAAGATTTTCAGAAGTACAGTCCCAGTGATTTATCTTCACACTACCATAAGGAGGGCTATCATGGTAATGATTTCCTTATTCTTCATATGAAGAGTTAATGGACACTTATGGGGTTGATAATGTTTTGCGAACATCCTCAATGACACTGTAATTGAAAATATTGTGAATATGATTCTCATTCGGCATCATGGATGGAATATTCCAACCTTCCATTAAAAATTGTTCTAAGATATGGGCTTATTTTTTTGAAATCTACCAGACATTTTTTATAAATTTTTGATGTAGTGGGAGTATCAAACCACTACTTAGAAGATGTAGTAATATGAAAATGAGATTCTTCATTATTGAGAAGGGATATGAGAAACCTCCTATATAGCATCATAACGATGCTGCTGTAGTGATTCCTCATTGGGTGTTGGGATGTGATCCTAGACTTTGTGATCTTCTAGAATATGCTAGGTAGATTCCCTGAGAGGAATATGAGCTTACCTCAATGCAAGTTCCACTCTCATTTGGTGATCCCCATCCATAACAGGGATACGATCCCAATCTTGGGCCTTTGGAGTATGTTTCTAGTCTTCTTCGGTATGACTATGAACATATCTTAAGGCAGGTCATGCTCCCACATGGTGATATCCATCCCGAATAGGAGTATATGCCCAATCAAAGGCCTTTGGAATATATCTCCAGCCTTTTTCAATGGGAAGGTTCCCTTATCCCAAGGCATGTGCCTCTCTCACACGATGAACCCCAATTTAAATGGGAATATAAGTATCATTTGTTTCCTCATCCTTTATTGCAATATTCTGATAATCCTTCTATAAGGGAGAAATAATGTGAACATTCTCTAGAGAAACAACTTGTTCATACTGATTACAGTGTTGTGCTACCCTAGCTATAGGGATATAAATATTCACATGTACTTATATTTGTATCAGTGCCTGAATGTTTTGATTTATTTTTCAATTGCTTCCAAGATGTAATGACACTTTAGAAAAGTTTGAACAGGAATGTCGGACATCACATTTTCTATCCCCAACTTATATTGGAGGATATCTTTAATTGAAGCAGGAATATGAGCCTACTTCTATCCTATCTTCTCCACTAAAATATACTGATGGAATTATTATGTGGGGGTAGGGATATACAACTCCTCTCTTTCATGCTATAAGAATATGCCCGCATACTTTTTCTGAGTGTGTAGGGATATGAGCACGCTCATTGGTTACTATTGGAATATGCTGGTAGACATCATTCATGGAAGTGAGGGTATGACCCCACTCATGATTATCCATATCCTTTCATGCATATTGTATCTTCCTTATTTTCCATTCAGGGGAATCATTGGTATTAATGTGTTGGGTGGTTCCCTCGGTAGGAGAATGAAGGAAATTAGTGGGATGGAACTGATGAAGATGTTCGATGAGATCCCTCCTTGGTGTCCCCTAATCTAGAAGGGATCTATAGTTGACTCGTTGGACCACCTTCATAAAATATTTAGGGTGTCGATTTTCATGCTCCAAGGATAATATTTTTATGTGGTTTCTTATTACAATGAGCACCATGGTATTTTCTACAACATTATTTGGGTATTGTTCACCCATCAGTTTAATTTTTGGAGACCCTCACGGGTATCCTCAAGGTTCAATATATACAATGTCAATGGTAGCCCCATACCATTGAATTTTCACTTAAAATTGAAGGTGTCGAGAAGGTGACATCATTATGAGTATCAAAGGGGTTGCAGCCACAACTAATTTTCCAGAATGATTATTGGATGAAGACATGTTAGATCTGGGTGTTGTTTTTGGGGGAAGTATCTATAGTCATAAAGACAGCTAGGAAGAAGGTAATTGGTCAGTGCATCATTTTAAGCATGATATGTGCTCAACCAAAAATGGATGGTTAAAAAATTGTCCTTTTATTCCTGATATGTCCATTCTACTTTTATGGACTTGTCAAAGTGAGGATGTACTTGTTTTATAAGAAACCTAACCATAGATGATTAGCAGTAAGATTCATGTATGATTTTCCATGTTTTTTGTTTTATATTAAAACAACATGTCCGACTATATGATAAACTGGTCAATCGATTATTTGAGAGATTCACATCAGGTTCCCTGGTTTTGTTTCATAGGGAAATATATGTATGTTCATGGTGATCACCCATGTGGTGAGAAAAAGATATTCTAACAAGAAATAGGTAGTTTATTCTTTTTATCTTGAGAAATTGATTCCACTATTATATGATTTTACATTGGATTCACCATTTTTTCATTGAAAAAAGACATGGATGAGTTTTTTCAGATGGTTTGATTGCAGGGGATTTATTTATTTACAATCATTCACATTATATTCACTATTCATCATTATATTTTGATTAAACTCTCAATGGCCCCTACATCCATCTCTAGGTATGGACCATATTTCCAAATTTAGGAGGTCCTTTAGATTTTTAAAGCCAAAAATTCTTATTAACTCATATTGTTCAACAGGATGAGAGGTTAGTCTCATCACACCATTTGGGGGGTATTTTTTTCCAACTACAGGACTCTATTATTGATTTAAGGTATGTTATAGAATCTCATCCTAATCTCAATACAATATTGGTTACCCTAAGAATGATCATAGGTTAAACCCTTTTATATTTAAAGGGGGTATTATTGATGTATTCATTTGTATGTATCTGAGCTTCTTCACTTATTTATTATTGGTGGGTAGAAGGATATATATTTAATCCATGTGGTGAAAAAATTTGACCTTTTTTGGAATAAAGGGAGGTGTTTAATATGTTGAGGATTGGATTGATCCATTATGAGGCATCCTACGTATCTTATTTATAGTGGTAATAAAAACTAATTAGTTTATTAAGCTCAGGATTTTTAGGGTCATGTAGAAAGGACACACATGTGGTCACTTGTGCATTGGGTATTTGAGATCATGTCTCAGGGAGAAAACCTATGTATCTTGGTTATAAAAGTAATCAGAGTCATTTTAGTTCAATCACACCCTTTAGACTAACCCTGAGGTGGATAATTTTATGTGGGGTAGTCTTATCATGCCCCAAATTGGGGATTACATACTGAGGTTTCACTGATCAGTGGAGATTCATAATGTGAATGATATGACCACTGAATCTTTCTAAGACCATGTGATTCATTATTGATGTTATAAATAAGGGATAGCAATTAATCAATTTCATTGCATATAGATGTATAAATTTTGCACTAGGAAAACCCCGTGGATATTTAATATGGAGCTCAAGCCTTAGAAATGCGTCATACATATCCTGGTTATTGTAGGAATCAGATTCATTGTAGTTCTATTAGGGTTCTATTTTCACTGATGGATGAGGGAGATATATTATCCTAAAGTATATATTGTGTCTTGATGGTTGAAATGTGGGAGACATAATGTAATCTTTCACTGAAGTGGCAATTTATTCAATCTCGGTTCACAGAAAGGCGTCTTACATATCCTTGTTTTTTAAGGAATCAGATTCACAGGTGTTCAAATGGATAAGGGTTTACACACTAAGGTTTCCCTAATATGGAGGCAGTCATATCATGCCATTGATCGGGGTTTACACACTAAGGTTTCCCTGTGTGAATTTTATGATCATTGAAACTCTCTAAGTACAGATGAGTTATACTCGAAGTGATAAATAAGGGTTAATAGGTAATTAGTCTCACTATATTCAGATGAGGGACTTATGTGCTAGGAAATACCTTTTGATGTTTAATATGTATCTCAATCCTTAGGAAGGCATCTTACGTATCCTAGTTTTGGTACATATCATAGTCATCATAGTTTAGTTTGATTAGGTCTTACACATTGAGGCTACCCTAATATGGAGACTATACAAGATCATCAAGTCCAGGGACCCCATCTAGACATGGCCTAGTTGTCTGTCTGACCATCTTGATTTCTTTTCCTATATGACTTGATTTTCTACATGACATCTAGATGGATTTATAGACTTTTATTTATATATTGAGGAAATTTCCACAATCAACTGCATTATTAGGTTTACATGTCTGAAGGACATCACATAATCTGAATAGCATGTCTGAAGAACATTTCATGATCAAGGATGACTTATCTGGAGGAGATCACAAGACATTAATGAATGTTCATAGAGGGCTTTGTATGATCTTGGATGATAAGCCTGGTGGGTGTCGTATGATCTAACTAGCATGTCTAGAGGACATTGCAACATATCTTCTAACACGCCTAATGCGTGTCGCATGATACAGTTGAAATGCATGAAGGGTGCTTTATGATCCTGCTAATAAGACTTGAGGGCTTCCTAAGACCCACCTGAAATAACTAGTTCTATCACATAATTAGGTAGATGTGTCTAGAGAACATTTCAATATCTGGATGGAGATCCTGGAGGGATTTGTGAGACTCATTTGGCATGCCTGATGGGCGTCGTGTGACTTTCTAGATGTGTCTGGGGGACATCGCATGATCCAAATGGTATATTGATGGGACATCATAAGTCTTAGGTAAAACTTCCTTCTACTGTTTCATGATTTGGATGATTCATGTGATGTTCTTTAGGATCATCATATATATTTTTCCCATAAGTCTCATTTCTTTTAGACTTTATTGAAGCGTTTATTACATATGTGCCTACGTTTTTTTCATGGTTATGTTATTTAGGTCTCATGTGATTCAAAGGATATGTGGGATTCACTTTGAATAACCCTCTAGAGTAAATTTATATGATCTATGGGTGATCATGTGAAGTTCCTATGTATTACACATGATACGTTATGTCATTCCCTATATATTTACCAAGTAGAATACCTTGTGATCGCATGACTGGTTGATCTGATAAGTCGGCTCTAATGCTTGGGGGTGCTGGTGAATGGATCCAAATATGTAATTTTCATGATGGGATGGGGGATTTATAAGCCTATAAATCCCAATTATTTTCCACTTTTTATTATAGATATTCTACAGATCTAGGATAGATTTTCCAAAAGGATTTGGTGTCACGCACTTAGCAAAATCATGTCATATGTGTCGCATGATTTTCAATAACCACCGGACGATCCTTTCAATGACCTGTTTATTAGATTTTTGATAATAAAAGTGTTCTTTCCTAAACATGTTTACATGCTAAGGGGCTTCTACAATGTCAGGTTGACATGTATTGGGTCCTTCTTGAGATCCGTATGCCTATCAAAAGGCATTTGTGTGATATGGGATTCTTTGTCTGGAACCTTCTCTAAGACAAAGGTAGCTTACAAGGGTGCCTTTGTGAGATCTAGATGACTTATTGAGGGGGCCTCTTGTGATCAATGGTGATCTACATGGGTTCATAACTCCGTTCTTATAATATTGGTGTATCCATCCCTTTTAAGAAGTTCTCATATGTTCCTATTTATTTCCTTGTTTATTTTACAAGGGTTGGGGATCTCGTGATTTGGAATGAGTGTTGTCTAATTTAATCACTCTCCACATCAGGGATGATTTGTGTGACCAAACATTATTCATAAGGTAATTCATGATCATTATCATGGGAAAGCCTTATGTTTAACATTAGATATGAAAGGGGAAGTGAATGAAAGCCTACACATGTCTGAAACGCATTGTGCGGTGAGGGTGACATGCCAGTGGGCTCTTGAGCAATGGGGAAGGAATGTCACCAGTACTATCATGGTGTCTTACAAACTATATGGGTGTGTTGAATGATGTTTTACAACTGAGATAGGCTCATGTATTTTGGATATTTTAATCCCTTATTTTATAGGTATTTTGGATGGTTTTTAGGAACTTATTGATTGAAAAGTCACGCTATCTGAAGGAACTCATATAGAATATGTCACATGATTATTTAATGTCTTGTATTTTTTATACCAATGGGATCTGTGTGATATCCTGGTTGTCTTTGCGCTACGCAAGATAAATTCTCAAGACCATTCAAAGGTTATGTTATTAGGTGTACTATTGTTGGTTACATGATCCATAATTCTTAGCTGTCTTTTCTTCATTTTATTTGTGGGAATAAAAAACCCATAATTTGGATATTTCTTACCCTATGGATTTTATGATTCTCATTTTACAAGAATCAATAAACTCTCATAATCTAAAGTCATTATTGTAATTATTTTTTGAATCCCCAAACACAAGTTGGTGTGTCAGTGTGGTTTTCTGTCCACTTTGATAAAATGGTATTTGTAACTAGGTTATGATTCCCCTTAAAAAATAGTATAATTTATAATGTATCTCTCAAAGAGTATACTGATATAAGAGTAAAGAAGTTTCATTTCAGACCAAACTACTAAAAACTACTTTTTTTATATTCTTTTATTTTCCACTACAAATTAACCCAGTTAATGTAATTTTAAAATTAATTCATGTCATTAAAATTTTAATCCAATCTATTAAACCCCCGCCCCCCATAGCCCATCTTTCATAACATATCAATCCTTTCATTTGGTATAAATTTTTAGACCTTGTTAAGGATAGATTCATTACACTATTTATTTTTATGATATCAAAACCTAAATATCAAGAACCTATTCCTCTTGAACATAGAATTTGTTTTTTATATTTTATTATGATAAAATTTTTCCTAAGTGTTACCATCCAAGGGAAAGATAATAATATGAAAATAAAAATATCTAATATACCCCCTCATTTTTATGCATTAGTCTACATACACAATAGAACTCAAATGGAAGATTACCTCAAGAAACTGAATATTTTTAATTGGATTGTAACTGTAAAACTATATAATTTATATTATTCTAAATAAATACTCTTCTTGTAAGTGATTCATCCAAATATGTTTTAAATTATAATGTTATGAATATCTTAGAAACATTTATTAGCAGAGATATTTTTAGATTGGACTCTTCATATAATACAAATCATGAGATCTTGAATATTTCATAAGATACTCAGCTTGACTTAAAAATGTTATTTAAAAGTAAGCTTTGAATTCTTCACTTCATTAACTAGACATTGTTATGGTTGAAGAAAATGTTTTATATTAGATGTTCTTCTGATTCAAAACATTTTTTAAGGAAATGACTTCACTTGGAGAAAAATTTGATAACCCAATATTTGTGGAACGATTCATATAAGCTCTACCAAATAAATGATATAAAAAGGAGGTTTCCAATGATAAAAGAAATAATTTTAAAGAGTACACTCTTGATGATATAATTGGATAAATACTTCAATATGAAATAGAATTAAAGAATATTTTTAATCGGTTATGATGAAGAGAAAAACTAATGTGTTTAAATTTTTTAATGATGTATCTACTATCTCTTCAAATTCTAAACTTTGAGATACAAAAAACAATATGGTTCAGATTGTGACTAGAGTCTATAAAACAATGAAAAATAATGTATTTAGGAACCAATTTAGTAGGAACTATCAAGATAAACTAATTCAAGGGAGATAAGAGATTTAGAACTAATTATAATACTTCCAAATTTACGTGTTTTGATAAAAGAAATAAAGGGAATATCAATCCTAACTTTCCAAAACAAAATAATCAACATAAATAAAAATAATAATAAGAAAATGCATTGAAAGATATATGGATTTGTACCAATGATTCTAATTCTGGTTAAGAATCTGTAAATGAGAAAGAATTTGAAAATATGTATTTATGGAAATCCCAAAATGAGGATAGTTATTATGGATTTTAGTTTTCAAGATTATAACTATGATTCAAAGATTCGCAAAGTTTCTGACTTAAATAATGAAATTGAAATACTAAGAAAATATATTTTTAAAGATAAATAGTTATATAATTATCATAAAGAATATAATGAGAAACTTTTTTTGAAAACAAATATCTTTAATAATAGAATCAATAAATAAGGAATAATACATATAATTCTCATTATAAAGTTTATAATGATTTGAAATCTACTCAACATTGGAATAAAAATTTTAAAAAGGATATTTAAATACTTAGTAAAAAAATTTCATCTTTTATTCAAGGTTATGAAAAGTTTAAAAGATGATTGATTTATAAAAAAATAGAAATAAAAATTATCTTTTCTATTTCAAGTGATTACTTCAAATGTACCATAATAATTTTTTTTAAAGTCAAAAAGGTTTTACTTCTTCTACTACATGCTTTCAATGTGGTATAAAAGGAAACTATGTACAAGATTTTTATATTGGATTTAAATATTGTTTAGGATTTATGAAATCTCTTATTTCAAAATATTTATAATAAAATGTACAACACAATACTAGTTTAAATTTGTGTGTGTGCGTAAAAACTATTTTACTAATCTAATTGGACCTAAAGGATTTCGGGTACCAATATCTTCAAGTAATTGATTTTTAAAAGGAAATATTCCTTGGATGTCTTAAGAATGACATGTTGTATATGAAAAGTGGATTCTCTAGGAATATAAATAGAGGCCCATCAATTTTTATCATTCAAACTAAATTTTATGGAGGCACTATTACACTTGGATATGATTAGAAAGTGAACAAGGTTTTCTTAAATTTGGTATATCAAATTCTACTTTTAATTTAAAATTTGTATTTATTAAATATCAAAAAATAATTAAATTAGTATATATAAATTTTTTTATTGTGAAAGGAATTCAAATTTAAAAATGATAAGTTATTATTTTTTTAGGGATGATTCTTTAATATTTTATGCTAACTAAAAGGAATATATTTATACTATTGATCTTAATGAACTAAAAATTCACCCCATTAAGTGCTTCAATATTTTCAAAAGTTATAGAATTATTTAGCATCAATTATTAGGTCATATAAATTTCATAATGTTAAATAATATGCCTAAATTTGAGAAAATTCTACATTATCCTATAATAAGACATTGTAATTTCATATTTGTGATGCTTGTATGAATTGGAAAAAATGAAATTAATATTTTAAACTTATCAATCAGATAATTATTATGAGATATTTAAAATAATAACATCTTGATTTATTAGGTCCTAATAAAATTTATAGCCTTGTTATAAATAAATAAAACTTATATATTATTAGTGATTATAGTAGATTTACATGGATTTATTTTCATTCACATAAGAATGATACGTTATCTAGATTTACTACATTTTGTAATTTATATCAAAATGAAATGTTTTTTATGATTATTTTATTTCATTGTGATAAAAAAGGTTAATTCCAAAATTTTTATTTTGAAAAAATTTGGGAAAACAATGGTCATTATCATAATTTTTAACCATATAGAATTCCATATCAAAATGGTGTTGAATAATGGAAAAATAGAATTCTTGTTAAAATAGTTAGAACTATGTTAAGGGAATATAATTTTTCTATATATTTTGAAGTTGAATATAAATTTACTTATTTTTATATTTCAAATATAATTCTTATTCGACTTTTATTTAAGAAAACTACTGATGAATTGATTGAAATTAAAAACCCTGAAGTTGGTTATATTATAGTTTTTCATTATAAAGTGATTATTTTGAATTCAAAGTATAATGAAAATAAATGTTATGATACGAGATATAAAGGTGGTTTTATTTGTTAATAAAATAATATTAAGACTTATAAATTTTATAATAAAAGAACTGTATTTATTAAAGAATCTAATCATGTTATGTTTGAAGAAAATATTGTGAAGTTTAATTTGAATGTCGATGTTTTTTATGATGAATTTAGTGATTTTAAATTTAGTTAGTAAAAACGTCAAGATAACAATGATACAAATGAAGGGGATAATAATCCTTATCCACCCATTACTATATCTCATAATTTTCATACATATCATTTTTCTGATTATTTTATGGATAATATTGATTCGGGTATTAAAACTGGAAATTTTGTTTTGATTTTTTGTTTTACTTTTACTTTTATTTTTGATTTTATTCCAAATAATGTTTATGATTATCTGAATGATTCTAGTTGGATTGTTTCTATGCATGATGAGCTTAATAAATTTTCTCATAATCAGAATTTATCTTTAGTTGAACCCCCGATTGATAATCATGATTTGGAACTAAATGGATTTTTATAAATAAAATGAAATAATAAGGACAAGTTTTTATGAAAAATAAAGACTTGTTACTCAAGGTTATTATTAAGAAATGGGTATCATTTTTTATTATTCTTTTCTTCCTTTTATATAATTTAATCTATTTTAATTTTATTATATTTTTTAATTTTTCTCAAGAATTTATTTTTTTCAATTCAATGTGAAAAATGTGTTTTAAATGGGATTTATTTCTGAAGAAGCCTGTGTAAATAAACCCTCATGTTTTGAAAATGTAAAATTTTTTAATCATGTGTTTATGTTATCAAAATTTTTATATTTCCTTAAGAAAGATCCCAATTCTTGGTATGATAGAATTAATTTTTTTCTCTAATAAATGATTTTACTAAAGGTAATATTGAACCAACTTTACATATTAAAATTATTCAAAAATATATTTTAATTGTTTAAAGTTATTTTGATGATATTATTTATGGATCTCCAGATGATTTTATTTGAAAATAGTTTTAAATTATAATGGTTAATGAGTTGATATGAGTCTTATGTTAGAAATATAATACTTTCATAGACATCAATTTTTTTCATATCAATAATTGAATATTTTTTAGTCAATCCTTATATGGTAAATATTTGTTTAAGAGTTTTGGTATTGAATTTTTTAAAATGTTTAAAAATTTTATAAGTATTGGTTGTAAGTTAGATTCTGATCCTTCTATAAAATAAATTGGTTCTAAATTATTTAGAGGCATGATTAGTATTTAGTTTTATTTTACTACTTCTAGACCTAATCTGCTTTTTAGTATTTTTTCTATGTTCTAATCAAATTCAAAGGAATTTATATTAATATTTTTTCGAATGTATTATTAGATATCTTAATGTAAGTATTAATACTAGATTTTTTCAAAAAAAAAAGTTTGGATTTAATTATCTCCTATGACTCTGATTTTGGAGTAGGAAAACATAATCAAAAAAAGTAGCTTAGGTATGTGTCACTCTCTTGGTAAGAATTTATAATCTTGGTGTTCTAATAAACAAAACATTGTCACTTTATAAAATATTGAATATGAGTATATATATTATTTACATTTCTTCTCTCAATATTTATGGATTAAATCAAATTAATCTCACCAATGTATTAATTTTTAAAAGATACTTATTTATTATGATAATTCATTTGATAATTATATCTCAATGAATCCATTAATGAATTCTGAAAATAAATATATTGGAAATCATTTTCATATTATTTGAGACTATGTTGATGAAGAATATATTGTTTTAGAATACTTTACTATATAATATCTTTTCATTGATATTTTTACTAAACTATTGAATTCTTCTAGATTTGAGAAAATTGAATTTTCAATTAATATATTAAATACTCTATATTTTTCTAACGGTCTAAAAAAAATTATAAATACTTATTTACATAAAATATTGTTTTTATACACTATTTGTATATAAATTTATGAAGGGGGATTGACTCCATTAAAATATAATATGTTTTCTTCTCATAATTTAATTAGGGGGGTTCTATTTTTAATTATAACTTATTTATAAAATGAGAGTTTTTAATTTTTTTACATCATATTTACTTCTATTTATTTTTTAATAAAATTTAACAAGGGGGACAAATTTTGGATAAAAATTAAAAAAAATGGTTTTTTAATTTCCAAAGTTAGTGAGTGTGTTATGGTAGATTGTTTTTTTCATCAATCTGAGTTTTGTTTTTTTTTTCAAATAACTCCAAATATTTATTATTATTTTATTATTATCATTGTTGTGTAAATCAATTATTTTTTTTGTTCTTAATATAGGTAATTTTAATTTATCAAAGTATTTTAATCTCCAATTACATGAATTTGTATTCCAAATTTATATTTTAATAATATATAATTATTTATTTTAAGATTAATTAAAATTAAACTCATTATTAGTATATAATTTTTTTTAATTTTTCTTACAATATTAATTTTTTTTAGTACCATGATCCTTATTCCAAGATGATAAATTTATTTCTAATATGCCTTACTATCTCTTCTATCATGAGATACATTTTCTACATTCATGATAAGTGTGGTTGTATTTGTTCGACCTTGTGACTATGTCATGCTACCATGAATGAGTTTATACATGATAAATTTATGATGCCCTTAGTTATGTAAACTACACCTTCCCTGAAAATGAAATGATCATGATCTAATATCACCCTAATCATTTTATATCAGCTTTACAACCCTCTAATCATGTAGTATTATGGTGAATCTTGTTGTAGACCTTTTTTATATGCTTCTAAACCCGCATTATTTTCATTATCTATGAGGTTACGCGTTCCACCATCTCGAGAATGCATGTAGTTGTTCTCATGGCATCGATCATAGACTATGAATTTCAGTTCTAAAAGGTTATGTAGATTTAATATGTCTTAAATTATTTTCTATATACATGAAACCCACATTTATGCAGACCACTTGTTTAGTTTGTGAAATTCGATCAAGTTGAGTATGATGTGCTGGTCTCATTTCTCTCTATGCAAAAGAGTATTACAGTGAAGCGGTGGGGCTATCTTCACCTAACTTTGATCATTATCTCATATGACTATAAGAAATATATTTTCCACAAAAATAAAGAGATTTTCAACCATAAGAATGAAACATATGTGACTATGATCTATGTGGTACCATAAGGTGCACCAATAGTCGTGATCTTCAATTGGGATCTAAACAAGTGAGATGAAACCATGAACATACATTTTTAATACCATTGAAATATTCAAATAACTAAAATATCAAAGTTCTCAAGTATTACATATATTTCTAAAATACGATTAAATTATTTTCAAAATTACATATTTGGATATATTTATATTATACTAAGTTATTATTATTTTTTAAATTTTAGTTTTTTACCTATTTTATTAACTGTATTATTTATTTATTTATTTAAAAATATATATTAATTATCTTGAAACCATTAAATTTTCTTTTAAATTTATTATACTGAAAATTAAAATTACTCATTATTTTAACAACAGTACTGGAAATCATTACTTGAATTAAATAAATTTATTTATCTTGAATATTTTATGTGTCCACTGATTTCTAAATTTATAATTATTATTAACAAAGATTTCATATATCTTTTAAAATTCTTTTTTATATTAAATTATAGAAGTTGAATTAATTGGAATTTTATTTTAAAATTTTAAATATAACTGTCTTATGAGATTTTTTAAAAATATTTGATCGATCGGTGTGGACACATTTGGAATTTATTGTTTCAAATATTATCTGACTTATTATTATGATGATCAATGTGAATGAATTAAAAGTTTTTGAATAATGATTTTTTTATTTTGGAAACTAATTTCTCTCTCGGAGATAATTATTGAAACAATAATAGAATTGATAGTATTGATTTGAATTTTTCACTCTTGGAATGATTTTTTTAGTCTTTACAATTATTTATTTAATGGTAGGATGATTTGGCTTGGAAGAAATTGAATATCATTGATAACAACTTAGAAAGATTAACATTGCCTCAAGAACAATGTTGTGAACTTTCAATGTGTTTTACAATTCCATAATGTCATGTCTGGTCATTTTTCGATTATTTGGATAATATCTTAAGTGTTTAACTACTTCTTTTTTAACTAATAAAACATTGATGAGAATAGTGTATACATTTCTCAAGAACCAGTACTTGTGCTTCTCTTATTCATCTTATAACCATTTCATCCTCGTTTATTGTTTCTGTGATATTACTTCTTCTCTCTCTCATCTGTACTAAAACTTTCTATTTATTTTTTTCATTAAAAATAACTCTTTCGTCATCAGGTTGTGACTCTTATATTATCTATCTTGGAACATTCAGGTTGTGACTACCGTATTCTAAATTAAGTGTTGTAATTGGGTTTTTTATCCCTATACAAAATTCAATGTGTTAGTGTGGTTATCCCAAAACATTATATAAAATGGCCTTTATAATTGGGTAATAATTCACCTTTAAAAATTAGTATAGTTCACAACATATCTTGTCATTGTTATATATATATAAGAGTAGAGTATGTTCACTTTGTACCGAACTACTATAAAATATCCATGTGATTATTCTTTTAATTTTTTCTTAAAATTAAATCTATTAATTAACTTTGATGATTAATTCAACTTTTTATAATTTTAATCTGGTCTCCCCCATACCATCTTTCGTCCCTTATCTGAACAAATAGGTGTTCAGTCAAAAGATGATTAAATATTAAGGGATTAAGTAATTAAATTAAATTATATAATTATATTAACCTATTTATTATTTTATATATTTATCCTTCAGCTAATATCTTGGTTTCTTCATAAAACCATAGTTATTTTAGAGGAGACTATCATGGTGTTATTTTGGTGACCATCAAGACAAAATTTAGGGACATGATGATGATCAAATTGGGAATATTGAGGATAATTATTGGTCATTTTTTAATGTAGGTCTATGATATTTCTTATGTACCTTGGTCTTTGGGGTTTTAATTCAATATATTTGTATTGTATAATTGATTTTCATCGTCTTAATGTGTTATGATATTTTCATAATTTTGTTTCAACATTCTTCTTATTTTCCCATCATATAGATAATTTGGAATAACTTTTTTCATTTATTCTTTAATAATTATCATTAGATTAATTATCTAACCATATTATATTTTGTAATATTGGATGATAGAGGAATATGGGTTATTCTACTTCATGTCACCTAAATAATAATCTCTATCTCTTTATATATCTCTATATTTTCTTACCTATTCTCTATAATCTATAACAATGAATTTGGCCTTGTGTGTGGTCGACTGTAGTGATAAGAAGAGGTGGGGGAAATGGATGGTATGGAAGTGGATAAGGATAAATGGGTTTGATAAATATGGATTGTGGAGAAAACTTATTGTGTAAGTAGGGGTAACATAATGGCCTAATGTTTTATGGCCTCAAGAATGGGTGGTGATCAAAGAAGTATGAATAAAATGTATGATGGAATATTAGTGTAGTGGTCGAACAATGTGATAATGGTGTACTTGGATGAAAGGAAATCAATAATTATGGATAATAACGGAAAATTGGGGTAACATGAGGGAAAGGAAAAATGTGTGGATACCAATATGTGAAACCCCCTTCACTGTATGTTATATTAATAATAATATATTAAAAAAATAAATAATAAGGTTTATAAATTGAAAATGGTGGTGATTGATCGAAGAGAGGGATCCCTCTACACCCCTTTCATTCATTAACTTAAATATATATTTATATTTAGTAATAATAATAATTTTTTTTGATATTTATTAGTTACTAACTATTTTAAGTTGTAAATTTTTACCAATATATATGATGGGAGATTCACATATGGCATTGTGACCTAGACATTAAGACGTACGATTCAAGACCAATATTGGGTACTTGATTACATATCATGGCATGGGCCTTGGGTCTTGCCACATAGTAACTTTATTCTACGATATGAGAAAATGTGTCTGTCAACAATAATCTATTAAGGGAATATTTACAACCTTACTTGAGTATTTTTTACATTTAGAATGAAGTAGTTAATTTTTCAAGGAAATTTGAAGAGTAGTGCATATTGATTCATGTAACCATTCTATCTAGTGATGGTGGGGATCTATAAGGTAAACTTAGATGGCTCTAATAGTTATTTTTGTATATCCCATATATCTCTGAGGTGTGAGAGCCTCTATCTCAGACTATATATTGGGTTTTTGATATCTCACCTATAAACTGTGGGTGTGAGATCCACTATCTTAATCTTTTGGTAGGGTATTCTTCGAACACCTTGTGTCCAAGGGTGAGATTTACTCTATTCATAAGGTTTTCTCCTGATAGGGTTTTTGGAATCTCCCTCACATTCCATGGTATGAGATCCTATATCTTGACTTTCAGTAGGGATTGATGTCCCCATATTTTATTAAGGGAAGGTACTCTATCTAGTGGTTTACTTGAGGCTGATTTGTCTACTAGCATAGTGTGAGATTCCCCATGGTGTTTTGAAAGATCTTATATGGATTTAAATTTTTATTAATTTTTTAAGTAGGTTTATGGAATGTTATTCTTAAACTAAATTATGTGGTGATCCCTCATTTAATGAGAATTCATTAGAGATGAGCATCCTACCCTTCATGGGTTCAAGAGGTGGTGTAACTATTGGAAGTCTGAGCAGTAGAGCCTTTGATGAGAATTTTTATTCCTAATCACTTGGGAGTTAACTATGAATTTGATATTGTAGCTAAATAATGACTTTAAACATCATGAAATCATTAGTTTTATGAGAACCTATATTTTTCATCTGAAGTGGCTATCATTTATTAGTTTGGGAATGATAGAGACTACTTGATGTCCCTTTGAATTTTAGTGATTGATAATATCAAGATTATTATTCATTGACACCATTTTTGTTATTATATACAACTAGTTTCTATGAGCTAAGTAGTGTTCTTGTTATGAATCTTCATCCCCCTCTTAGGTATATATCATACTATGAGTTGAGTTGACTTGTTGGGTTGTGTTACCTTACTATTTTTTGGGCATCCTACTGAGTAAGTTTATACTAACCCCGGTATAGGCCTTGTTACTACATGTTTTTATATATTTTGACGATGAATAGGTATGGAGATATGTTAAGAGGTGTATATATAGTGTAGCATGTTCAAGGTTGATGCCTTATGATTCTTAGTGATTCCTTTTATAGAATAGTGATTGCTATAGTGGTGGTGACCTCTACAAATGGATTGTTCCATGAGCACTTATAGCATAGATCATTTTCTCAACACAATTTTTAAAGGTTTGTTGGATTTATTTTTTTCCTTTTTTCAAATTGTATGTTACTCTTGTTATTATAGTACATGCATGTTTTATGTGTCATTTAGTTGATTATCTACATATCTTGTTGGTGTTTTGGTTATCTTATGTATTGTAGATATGTATCTATCACAAGCTTTCATAGAGAAAGGCCTCCCATATTGTGAGAAATTACTAATTGGTACTAGTCACCAGCCATTGGCCTATTGGAGAATATTTTCTACCCCTATTTGTATTCTAAGTATAGTGAGAGGAATTCCGAGTGGAGACTTCCCTTGTATAGAATAACACTCATAGTGGAGGATCCAATTAATATTTGTGGGTGTTCCTATTTCATGGAAGCACTTGATATGTTGTATAGGTGGATGTTTTTCTCAGGATGTTTTTTTAATTTCTTGGGATGGTGATTTATTTTGGATATTGTGTCGAAAAAAGAATATTAATTAGATTTTTCAAACTATTTTCTTCAGACATGGGTGGATCGGGCCAACCACTGAGTAGTTGTGTGTCATAATGTAGTTGGGATACATTTTTTTTTGACTACTATTATCATTGGTATAATTAATAAAATTGAGATGACAATAAAACCCATTTAAACATAAATAGTGGTTGAAATACTATTAGAGATCATGGTGCAGACTGGGGTTTGCCAAATTATTCCATATAAAGGGTTGGAAGGAAGGACCGGATTCTCTTATTCTATAAGCTAGTTATAATGGTGTTATTTTCCTTATGGGTAAAAAATATTACAAAAAATTATGTGAGAATATTTGTGGATTCTACTTAGAAACCCTTCTAGTTTCACTGTACAATTTGGTGAAGTGCTCGATGATGTGTATGGAGTTTATGGGTTGTCCCATACAATAACCAATCAGAATACTCTTTAATGTTAGGAAGATATGTGATACCACAAATTATAACCTTATTAACTGACCCTTATATAATGGATTTCATTGTTTTATGGTTTTATTTCAATATATTTTTATGAATACATTAATATAAGTAGGGGTTTTTGGAGTTGAGTCATGAAATACTCACACAAAGTGGATATGTGTCTCTATAGATCCCTTCATAAAGTCTATAATTGGAATATTTATAAGTAAATGTGGATTCTCCTTTCCTTGGTAGTTGTGTACCAAGTTCCTCTAGAGTTTTGAATTTCATAGATGAATAAAGTGTGTGATGGTTTGGTACCACCACATTGGTATTCCATGTGACCTTGTTTTTAGTTGATCTTTAGTTTTATTTTTTTCCATGATGGAAATCTTTAAGGTGGGGAGAATTTAAAGACTCTGGTTTTCCAAAATTAAGACTTAGATAAAATTTGAGTTTCAATGTATCATAACCACTATATATGTAAAATGAAAAATTTACCCAAACATAAATCCTCGGAGAAATTATTTGAAGGCTTCTCTAATATAGATTATGGTGCCCCCCTGCTTCGGATGAGCTGTCATGGAAAATAGAGTGTCACAGAGCCTTAAAAATATAATATATAGTTTGTGAAAATGAATTTAAGATTAAATGTTCAGATCTTATAAATTAGGCGATGGATAGAAAAACTAAGGCCAATTTTAATTATAAAACATGGTGTTTACCATAGGCATGGAATAGATTTCTATCATGTTTGGCCTCGTGATGGTTCCCAGTCATGGGAAGTTTAATAATTAGTGGATTAAATAGTTAAATTATATTATTTGATATACATGACCTAATTATATTTCTTTATATTTCATATTAAGATAAACTCTATGGTTTGTCATGTAAGCCTATAGATTTGAGATAAGGTCACCATGGTGGATATTTAGTAACCATTGAAATGAAATTGAGGGAATTGATAATGAATACATTAACAATGATGATGGTGATGAAACTAGTTTATTCTTCACCAATGATTGATCATTTTATAAGGTAGGTTAGAATCATTTCCTATGTGAATTGATATCTATCATTTTAATTTTTTAGAATTATCTTGATTATTTAATTTTACTCTCCTTAGGGGATTATAATTTATTCTTAATTGGGTTTCCCTCATTATTCAAGTTTTCACCTCATCTGAATAATTTATAACTAAGTTATTCATGAGTTCTTCATGATTTATCATTAGTTTCATTAACTAACTTTTATCTATATGGTGCTGTTGGATTATGGAGGCATAAATATTATTCTTATCTATCTCTACCAAATAATCCAGTCCCTATTGGTTATATTATATGTTCATTATCTCCCATATTAATTAAGGGTATTCAACCATAGGCATTCTGGACATCATTTAGAAAAAGTGGTGGGGGAATCGGTTGGTACGATAGTGAAGAGGGTGTAAGAGGTTCAGGATAAAGTGTCATGGAAAGGAATTATTACACGAGAAGAGGGAAGTCTGATGGCTAGAGGAATGCATGTGAGGTAGACTAGGAAACAAATTTGATCTAGGGGTTTGATGGCCCCTATAATTTATGGAGCTTTAAGTACCATGAGGAAGTGGTACAATAACATGCTAGTGAGGCGGTAGAGTGGTCTGAGAAGGGAAACCTTAAATTAATAAATTATGATTGGAAATAAATAATTAATATTAATAATGTCAAAATGGTGTAGCTAGAGGGGAAGGTAGCACATGTTGATGCCCATCTGTGAAACCCCCCTTTCCCCTACATCAATGTAAATAATAATAGATCAAAAAAATAATAAAGTGATATTACATTGAAATGGGAGGTTTTGATTGAATAGATTTAGGGATCCCTCCACACCCCTTTATTTCATTAACTTAAATAATTAGTTATACATTATAATAATAATAAAATATTTATTATTATTATTATTTATATCAATATTATTGACTTTCTTCATTTGTAACCTTTTACCAAGGTATCAAATTGTTGATTCATATATGGAATCACAACCTGGGTATTGAAATGATTGATTTAATACCAATATTTAGTATTACTTTTGACCAGTGGATTGTTCTTGGGGTCCCACCATATAGTGATTTTTTTCCTGTGATTCAATGAAAAGTATTTATTTCACTAATAATAAATTTTGGACATGTAAATAACCAAAATTGAGTTTTTTTTCATATAGAACATTCTGATAGCTTATCCAATCACATCTGAAATGGTGTGTGTGATTATGTAAGTAAACATTCTCACTAGAGATAGTGGGGTGATGATGTGGTAATCTCATAGGTTCCAGATAATTTTCATTATATCCACCTTGTATCACTGGGGTCTAATATTCTCAATATAGAACAATGGACAGGGTTCATGATATCTCACAAATATACCCAAGGTGTGACATCATCTATCATAACCTTCTAATAGGGTTTTCATTCAAATATATCTAGATAAGGGGAGAGATCCTATATCTATAAGGTGTTCTCCTTATAGGGTTTTTGGTATCCCTTTGACATGTTAATTCTTAATATACTTTATCTTAACTTTTAGTAGTGTTAGGTATCCCCATATTTTTTAAGGGAGATCATCCATATGAGCATTCAATTAGTGGTTGAGCTATCTTCCATCCAACTGGAAGATTCACCCTGGTGTTCTCAATGAGGTGATTTCGTTTTTTATCATGGGTAGTTATGGCTTTTGGATAGATTGTACAATATTTTTTGATAGTAGAATTCATTGATCCCTCATCAAAAGAGAATTCTTTGAATATGAGTATCCTCTTCTTCATGGGTTATGTTAGCAGCATAACTATTAGAGTTCTGAGTAGTATAAACTTATGTGGTAGTTTTGATTCATCATCAGCTTGGGGGTTGACTCCAAGATGTGATGTTTTATATACCAAATGAATTTAGAATTCAAGGACTATTTGGTGATCCAACAATATCTAGTTGATAATTTAATAAGGTTTTTTAGAATTTTTGTTGGGATTATAGGGACTATTCTATGTCCTTAAGACTTTTGGTGACTAAGAAAGTATACATTATTCATCCACAAAACCCTTTTAGTTACACTTTTGTACTAAGAGATGAGATAAATTTCTGTTTAGGTTTTCTATCTTCTTCCTTATTAGAGGTACCTTCCATACAAGATTTGATTAGATTTTTTCTTTGTGTTTCTTGACTATTTTTTGGGGCATCCAACTCAATATGTTTATACTCACCCCTACATGGGCCTTATGCTTGCATGTTGTCTATGTGTAAAATGAAAACATTCATATATGGTCTAGGTAGTATAAAGTATATATTTCTTATTTGAGGCCAAATCATGTTGATTCTTAATAACTCATATTGAATCATAGTAATTTGTGATGGTGGGAGCGAGCACTACAATTGGAGTGGTCGAAAAAAACCCTTCAACATGTTGCAGTTTATCAATGATTTGTTATGTTATAGGATTATGAAATTTTATATTTCCCTTAGTTTTTACCTTGTGGTTTTCTATTGTTGTTATGGTCACATTGATGTATTATGTAGATTTTAGTTGTTAGTTTATATATCATGTTGGTATTTTCGGTATATTTTTTAATGGAAATATGTATCAATTGTTAATTTTTATCAGCTAAAATATCCTATATCATGAAAAATTATTACTCAGTGCTAGTCACCATCCCATTTCTAATTGGAGTTAGTCTTGGGGTGGTAATTTCAAAATACTGTTGTCCTATGTGGATCCCTGGTGTGTCGTGTCATATCAATTTAATACAATAACTCAAACACTAGGTAAAGTAGGATGATAAATTCTAATTTCCAATAAAACAATACTTACATAATATATTTTTCATAGATCCACCATGCCTATTTTTGTCCACCAAAATATACATGGCGCCAATATTTGAAAAAATATGTGAACCAAAATATATATCAAACACAAAACATGGAAAATATATAGATTGAATTTGATGAAAAATGTACATATAAAGAATCACAACTTATATATTTTTCCCTATAATATAATACTTATTCTAGTGTACTTTCATGCCGCATCAAAATAACATGAATTCCTACTCAATTCCCTCCCTCTATATCTTTGAACTCTTTATGGGATAATGCACTGGTTCCTTTGGATTTGTTTTATCTATTAGAACATTTTACATTCCCTTATTTTCTTGCTCACCAATATTTTCTGAAGATTTTGTGTTATTCATATCTATATCATGTTGAAAAAAAATTCTAATAGATCAAGAATCGACTTCTTAATGTTGTTCATATTATAGTTAGAGATGAAGGTTAAAAATACAGGTGATACCTATGTGAGTATGAGATCTATTACCGGTTCTTGGTTCATTATGTAGCCTAATTACTCCATCACTCAATGTACCCAATCATCATGAGAATATGAGGGACTACTTTATTCCCTTATCCCATATTTCACATAAATAGTTCACTACATATCTTAAAAAATTTCTTCCTTCCTCTATCATGATATAATTCTAAGAGATGAGTGAAAATATTTTATACATATTTGTACTTGTTTGTTTTATATAATTCATTAGACATGGATGTTATTGTGATGCGTTGGGCATCCAATACATCATCAATATTATTTTTACCGGATGATTTTTTCAACATTCTTACTCCATGAGGATGAAAAGTAAGGTTTCAAGATTCTATCACATATAGCTTACATTATTGGTGTAGTAATATATTCAAGTGATCATAGTACTCATATAAGTTTTCATTGGTTGGGATATTTTAGTTATCTTGAATTGATCATTTTGATAATATGTGGGGGTAGTGATTTCCATTTTACCTATAACAAGAAAAATCAATAATTTTTTACTTTATCTGAATTACTCATACTATACACATTACTGATTTATTTATCTTTAAATTTTATACAGTATTTTATAAACTTATAATATCACATAACAAATTGTTTTAGAATACTCATTCATATGAGCATTATAGTGGAATGTATCCTTAAAAAATATCTGCATAGACCATGTTATGGATACTCCACTACATAGAGTTTTCTAAGATAGGTTATTATCTAGGAAACAAAATTAATTTACATCTCATTTATATATTCAGTGGATTTCAAATTCATAGAAATAGTAACCTTATATTTAATAAAAACATTACCTCTAAAGATTTAACTTAATAACTATGAATATTTATTTTAAAACAATCTTAGTTATGTCAAACCACCAACTTTTATAAGAATATACCAATAGTATTATCCACTATCAACTATATTTTATGATTTCCTCATACATATGGATTCCTTAAAATTCAATTTATGTAATTATTTTGACTTAATAACACTTTGAGGTATCATTATAGTTTTTCAGAGATAATGAAATAATATTCAATCTATCATGCTTATTACTATGGGATCTCACTCATAACATTAACCATTTGTAAATTGAAATCATTCATTGTGAATTAATTGATTTAATCTATGAATTTATTTTAATAAGTCTATGTGATAATGTATAATCTATATATTCACAAAAATAATTAACCATTAATATGATAAAAATAAATATTTTGATCTTGACCTAATACTAATGGTAGATCCATCAAGGGTATGATAGACCAACCAAGACCCCAGGAGTAAAACATTTATTTACATCTAACTCAATTTACAGTTCTCACTCAATCAAATGAAATTTTCTATTATTGTTTCCTTCTTCATACCTCCCGTGAACTATGTATTCATTCATCCTTTTCATTATAAAATAATACTTACACATATGTCTAAAATTATTGGCGTTATGCAATACCTATAAATAATATTTTATAATTGAAACATATGGCTTTATATATATAAGGAGGTCAAAGTATGATACACATATCATCATTGTATAATTAATTATTACCTACAAGAGTATTGAAATTATAAAATAAGTAAACGAAAAACATAAAACATGCACTATTTGGTATTAAAAGAGGATCATTCTAAAATACACAAATTTTCATAATAAAATTAAAAATGTCATAATTCAATCTTGAGGTTTTTTATTGATTTAAACAATATTGAAATAATTTTAATCTACTTTTAACACATCCCATAAACCTAAAAAAATATAAACAAATTCCTAATTATTTAAAAAAAATATTAAATTTTAATATATATTTTGGGAATTATGAGGTCCCTATAAGGGCTCCCATAAGGAAACTAGACCCTTCTTTAGGCCGGTTGGTCTGAATGATACGGGTCCTTCTTGACCTGAATGATAGGTGATTCAGGGGGTAATAGTGAAATGTTCCCCGCATAGGGTGTATGATCCATGGGTGGTGGTATCTCGATACACCATTTAATTATAATAATAATATTTTATATGTATACCACCCACTTGATTTTATGATATATTAGCTACCCCTGCCCCATATTAGTAAGGGATAGTGACATCTAATCATGAATCTAACTTCCACCTGATTTATATTTTTTAAATAAATTTTTTTCTTATGTTGTGATGATGCATCATGCTACCCCCCCCTGAGGGATGATATTTCCCTCTAATGATCAGTGATTGAATGACCCGTTTTTCAATGGTGGTTTAGTATATATTAAATTCATTTTCTGACATCAAAAGTTAATATGAATCATCTTGTGGTCATGTATATTCCATCAACACCTCTGATAAATGTGATATCAAGGGTGTTGAGAATGTATCAATTCCAATATATAAATATAGAAAATTAAAATTAAATTAAAAAATTATGGAATTATAAGACTGCTCAAATACCACTTGTTGGTATTATGTGCACCATAGAATATCAGAAGTAAGTAATTTTAAATTTTTATCACTAAATTAATATCATAACATTATATTCAGTGCAAGAATCCTTAAATATAAAAAATATTTTCTTTTGTAATAGTATTGAGAAAGAAAACAAAATTAAAATGACACCTCATTTGATTAATAGACCTGAGGACATTCTGCCAACAGTTAATAGTCATTGATTGAAGGATACAACAAGAAAATCCTCTAGATCATTCCCACATACCTGGAAATATTGGTGGTATATTGATATATTAACTCTGAGAGATAGTATAAAGAATAATTGTTTCTTTTTACAATCTATCATTAATTAGGGAACTGATTACTAGATATGAGAAAAAGATCATTGATTTCGATTCTTTAAACACATCAAATTTTAAGAGATAAAAGGGCTAAGGGAGAGGCTTGAAGATTCATGGGTAAAATTATATACTCTATTTTGGAAAAAATTGGCTTAAATAAGGAGCATAAAACCAATTGAAATTTCATTTTTTCCTTAAATAATATTAATGTAACACCCATATGTTTTTATGAAATATGTTCAATAAATAATTTTAAATATTCAACAGTTTCCATTGCACACAATTGTCAGTTTAAGAAAACCATGAGATCACTAAGTATAAAATGACCATTTTAACCTAGATATTAGGTTATCAAGAATAAATATAACAAACTTATGAAAATTTGTGGTGATGTCATTCGCTACTAATTATTTATAAAAAATATAAATCAATTATATTTTTTTAATTAATTGAATGAATAACTATTATTAAATTAAATTAATGAAATACAAAGGTTATATACTTAATAAAATATATATTCATACAACAGATATTTTTTTCATACAATATGAATAAACCATATTTAGTGTATAAAAACATATATTTTTTAAAAGGCTAATTTTCTGCATTTTAATGGATAACCCCTTTTAAATTAAGATTTTGACACATTAATAATCCTTATATGGCAACATAAACATGTTCTTTAAAAGAGGGATATAAAAATTTACTTTGGTTGAAATTTTAATATTTTTCGGATAACTTTCTAATTTTAATGAATAGTAAAAACACACTAAATTTAAATTGAAAACAACTTTTTTCATAGAAATAATTTATTTGGGTAAATAATAGTATTGAATGGTCTCAATTTATAAATAGAATATTTTTTATCATTCAATGTAATTTATTGAAGAATAATTAATTTTACATTAACTTGAGATGTAAAAATCATGTCAATCTTTTATAATACATTAACATTTTAAACTCGTTCTCTCGTTCTGACAACATGATTAATTTTAAATAAATTATTACAACCTATGTTTTTTGAATTTTGAAAAATGGATTCTATATCTTGAATTAGTAGGTTCAAATTATGTAACTAGCTTTATTTTATTTTTGGTCATTGTAAATAATAACTTTGGTAATTTTTATTAATATTGTAAAATGTTAAATCAGGTAATTAAGAGTAATAATAATATTATAAAACTATTAAAACACTTGTATTAATATAATTGAAAGACATTTTTTTGACCTAAATTATCCTTGGGTCAAAATGGTGTCTTTTGGAAGCCACTTTTATGAGATTAGGACAATTAATTTATTCTTTTAATGAAAGGTTAAATATGTATCACTCATATTTTAATAAATAAATCATTATTTATATAAGTTTACACAGAAGATAAATTTGATTATTAATAATAATTTTAAATATAATTTTTTTTCATGGAATTTTTTTTTAATTTTTAGTAAATAAATAATCACCTTAAAGATGTATAATTTGATGATGTAAAAATTATTTAATTGATGATAAATCAATAAAACAATTTTTATTAAAATGGTAATAACATTTAAAATACCTAAACACTTGACCAAATATTATCAGTAGAGTATATATCAACCATAAACATACCAGGGTCTAGTTATTAACCATTTGGAGCCTTTAATAAGAGATTTTGACACTTATATTATTTATTTAAAGTAATGTTAATGTTTTCACATTAATAATTTAATAATTAAATCATTTTAAATGTTGTATTTTCCCTAATATAAATTTGAATAAAAATATTGTTCTGAAATCTAGTGGTCTTATCGTCATCATTTTATTTTATTTTTAATTTTTATTTAACAAATAACTATATTAAAATATTACACAAAATTGATGTAGTGATTATTTTTTTAATACAGATGACAAATAAATGTTATTATAAAAGTTAAAATAATTAAATTGGTCAAAATTAATATGCCTAATATATTCTCTATATTACCTTGACATCTTATAAATATAATAAAATATGTGGTATTAATTTAACTTATTATGTTAATATTTTTAAAAATCAATGATTTAGATAGTGTCAAAATTAACACTATTTGTTGTTTCTTGAAATGTTATTTTTTAAATTATTTAAAAATCATAAAACATTTTTAAAAAAATAAAAAATAATTACTATATAGTATAAAATGTTATAAGGTATTTATTTATTGTATAATATACATCAAATAGGTAAATATTCCACCCTTTTAATATTTAAATATTTGTTACCACAGCTAAAAATTAAATATAATAACCAGTTGTTAATTGAAATGATAAGGTTTAAATTAATAAAAATACATTAAAAATCCATTTTTTAATGATATTAGAACCATATTTTATCTTGTATTCTAAATTTGGGAATTTTGGAGGTTTTCAAATGGGGTTTACTTTTATTATAAAATAATATTTTTGGAGATCCCAAAAGTGTCCCTCGTGTCAATTATAATAAGGAACATCCTCCCTCAATTATTAACTTATCTTTGAGCCTTAAATCTCATCCATACCCTAGCATTTTCCTTTTTTTAAATTACCTAGTTACATTCTAGTGCGTTTTTTCTTCTTCAAAAACCAAATCTAGTGCCCTATGAGTAGATTTATAGGAAGCACATCGAAGAAGAGGTAATATCCACTTCTGATTCTTTCAAACTTATTTATTATTATACTTCCTCTCTATGAGTTGTTTTGATTATAAAATAATAAATCTAAAAAAAATATTTTATTAGATGTTATTATGATTATGAAACAATATTATTCCACTTTCTATCCATCTTACAAATAATTAAATCACCACATGTGTGTACGTACGACTTACAGTCAACACGTTGTGGCGTAATATGTTTTTGAACACCAACTTATTTTGGTGGTTATAATGATGGAAATAATAACTATATATTATTATAATAACATTATATTGATTCTGGACCATCATACATCATTAACATCAATACCATTCAATAATTATGGGAATGATATCGTCGCTTGTGCATTCCTATGACCTACCTTGTCCATGATACAATGTGATTTAGTCTTCATGATCTTCATTAAATCATGATTTTGTAAATTTATATAATGAATAAATATGAAATATATATATATATATAATTTTAATTTAATTTTTGAATGATATAAGTATTACCGAAAAAGGATAACCAGATCTTATTTAACAAACATGCATAAATAAATGAAGCAGTTAATACCTGAATAACATGAAATAATGAAATGTTATTAACAAAAAGATGATAATATGATCATATATGAAATCTTAAAAATGACTATGATTCATAAATAAGTCAATGAAATTATTTAAATCATTATACAGGATGTTTGGATACATAAAAATTAAATCTAACCTATGCTAATGGAAAAATTTGCAATCTCATTATTATT
The DNA here is from genome assembly GCA_963277665.1 of Viscum album. Lineage (NCBI taxonomy): Eukaryota > Viridiplantae > Streptophyta > Magnoliopsida > Santalales > Viscaceae > Viscum > Viscum album. The sequence goes on from OY728145.1 coordinate 1,649,951,185, forward strand.
TGTGATTTTTTATACGTAATTATTTACTAGGGTATATTTATCATCAATTACCATGTTTCTTAAATATGTAATATTTTTTCTATTCTTCTAAAAAAATTAAAAGTCGATTTTTTCGATTGGTAATTTTTTCTTAAATGGTATGAAAGGAATCTTTTATCTTTATTCAATACAATTTACTTTTTGACTTTTTCAGAAAAAATATGAGAATAATGTTTTATAAACTTATACAAAATGAATGGATTTTAACTTCTTCATAATTAATTATTTACCTGATATGTTTTCTAATCTATTTTGTGTTTATTTTCAATTAATTCTTTTTCTTTTATAATTTAAGGAAATTTTGAAAAAAGAAGATGTTTTTTTAAAAAAGAAAGGATATTTTCCTCAAGAATTGTTTTTGAGTGTTATATCAAAATTATTTTCCATCTAAGATAGAATTTGTTTAATAGGATTATGTTTCAAGTAATATATCCTTATTGTTCCTATGATTTTTTTATGATGGAATGTTTTATATGAAATCCATTTTTTACATGGATTATGGTATGGTGGAATGATGTTTAAAGAAACCAATTTTATTCCTTTGGATATGATGAATGATTGTTGTTATTGAGGAAAAAATAAGAATTATTTCATTATGAGATGGGTGGGACCTAAATTTTCTTCCAATGCATCGGGTAAATATTTATATCACATGAGATAAACATGGTTAGAATTGGAAATGATCTTGGTGCAATAATAAAGGGCTGGAATGAGGAGTAAACACGGTTCAGTAATGGACTTTGTCTGCTATTATGGCTTTGGAAATAAGCATTGAATAATATGAAATGATTTTCTATTCTTATGTGTATGCCAAAAAACATCATGTCTTATGTTATGACTTTTGGGATTATGTTTTATGAACTTTCATGATTTATCCCATGACATGATATCATGATCTTTTATATACAGGATAAGATTTTAAAATTCTATTTTATTATGTCTTATGTTTATAATATGATTGATATCTCCCTTGTTTACCCTTACTAATAATTTAAACTCACCCTTTCAAAAAATATTTCAAGTCATGAATAAGTGTATTGAGTAAGATATGTCAAAAGGGGGTCTATTTATGATGAAATAAGTAGGAGACAATTAAGATGTCTTATGAACCAATTGTTTTTGTTTCCTAGTTTCTAAAGGCACTATACTTATATGGTCTGATCATGGATTTTTTATATTTTGTAATTAATATTATTCATCTTTGAAGTAATTTCAATGTTTGTATAGTATGGGTCATTATATTTGGTATCAAAGGAAAAGTATAGTTAAACATTCAAAACTAGGATGAGAAAACCTTAGTAAGAACCCAAGGGATATAGTAAATTATAGGTTACAATCCTACTATTTTAGAAATTAACATGAAAACCCAATGATAAAACCTAAAGTGTCCTAGATTGAAATTTTTTTCATGATTATATGGGATTTCCTTTATGATTAATGTTGGTCACACTATTCTTCGTGGTATTAGTCCATGGATGGAACCTAAAAAAATGTGTTAATGTTGAATGTGATGGGAAATGAAATGATTTTCCTCTTGAGTATCCAAATTTTATGTGATATATAATGAAAAATCTTGTAACTATTCTCACACAACATTCTCAAGTTATAAATCATACAAGACTTCCAAACGAGCAAAGGATTGAACAAAATTCTATTGAATCCTTTATGATGCATCATCCACCTTATTTCTGTAAGTCTTCTGATCAATTAGTGGATAAAAATGGATGATAATGATTGAACTGATATTTTTAGTTCTTCAACATTCAAAACATGATAAATCCATATTAGCAGTCTATCTTTTGGAAGGTGGAGCTCGTCAATTGTGGAACCTTATCAAGAATACGGGTCAAAGAGATGAAATTGAATACATGGTATGGGATGAGTTCAAGAACTTATTTTTCAATAAGTAATTACCTCATATTCTTCTAAGAAAGATTTATAAAGAGATCTTTGAACTTATGAAAATGGATGAGGAATCAGTTTTTACCTACGTTGATAATTTTACAAGACTTTCAGGGTATACTTATGGAATTATTATCCAACCTGAGAGTAAAATTAATCAATTCATTAGTGGCATAAAAACAAGTATCTAAAGGTAATTAGCTATAAGGAAATTCAATGGATATGAAGAAACTGTTAAATGTGCTCTCAAGGTTCATATGGAGATTGGAGTAACCCATTAGTCCTATGGGTTTGATAAGAAGTGAAAAACGGAATTCAAGGTAAAATTTAAAGACCACGCTAAAAAGAAGATGATTTTTCACTTATGATTAAATTTGGAAATAAACATAGATAAAATTATCTTAAAGGGGATAGTAAAAGTTTTAAGTGTGGAAAAGAAGGTCATCGTGAAGTTGAATACTGAAGTGGTGGGAAAAAATATTTCTGATGATGCGAATAGAACAAAGGATACACATAATACACCTCCTATATTTCAATGTTACAATTGTAAGGAAATTGGTCATTATGAAAATCAATGACTGAATCCAAGGGTTATTGATGATGATCGGCATCATCAAACTCTCATGGCCAAAGACAATGGCATGTTACATGCAATCGCTATCGGCGATGTGGAGTTTGATAATGAAGTGTTTAAAGGTACACTTACTAACCACTCTAAAGTAGAAATTTTTTTATTCGATTCTGGATCTACCCACTCTTTTATTTCTGAAGAATTTTCTAAGGGTGTCTCTATATTACCTCAACAATCAGATATTGAGTTAGCTATGACAACTCTTAATGGCACAATGGTCACATCAAAAGTATATAATTCTTCTCCGATTGAAGTTTGTGGGAAATTACTTCCTCCATGTCTTATGATCATTCCTATAGTGGAATTTGATTTTATTCTTGGCATGGATTGGATTTCTATATATGGAGCTCATTTCAATTACTAAGGAAGAGAAGTTGTGTTTTATATTCCTAATCAATCTATTATAATTGCAACACCCTGAGATTTTATGAAAAGTATTATTTTTAATTAATTTCTTCTGTTGAACGCTACACCAAAAGGATCTTTCACAACACGCATCCCTGACTTGCCTTGCATTACACGCAATCGCGACCTTCCTCGATAGCGTGTGTTGTACGGAATACCGGGTTTTACTAAACAACGATATATTATTATAATATTATTATGAACTATCCGTTATGAATATTATTAACTAAATTTTTAATTTTATAACATTATTATTCATCTTAATAATTTTCTAGAACATGGTATAAGAACAAAATAAATTTTTCGGGTAAAATAAGTATTTTTGAAAAAAATGCAGTTTTGCCGCCATTTGATGGTGCACCCGCTTTAAATCTAGTTTTTGACATGTTTATAAGTTCAATTTTACAAAATAAAATTTTTATTTGGAATCAGGATATAAAATTTTACCTTGGATAAAATTTCCATATTATTTTGATAACTTTCCTATTTTAATGAATAGTAAAAACAAGCTATATTTTAATTAAAAACAACTTTTTTCATCGTAATAAATTATGTGGTTAAATTATAGTATTGAATGGTTTTAAAGTATAGATAGAATATATTTTTACCATTTAATATAATTTATGTCATTATCCTTGATTTTACATTGAATTTGTAGTTTAAATAAATTCAATCTTTTGCAATGTTTTAAACAAAAACCTGTTTTCTTTCGACAACAGGATTAATTTTAATTTAATTTCTGCAACTCCTGTGTATTGAATTTGGAAAAATGGATTCCATATTTGGAATCATTGGGTCCAAATTATATTAATAGACTAATTTTTATTTTTGGGATTTACGAATAGTAACAACGGTAAATTTTATTTACCTAAGTAAAAGGTAAATTGGAGAATTAAGGGTAAATATAATATTATAAAATTATCCCAATAATTTTCTTAATACAATTGAATGATTATAATTTGTCCTAAGTCATATTTTGGTCGAAATGGAATACATTATAACCCACTTGGAGGTGATTAAGACATTTGGTTTATTTTATTTAAAGGAATGTGAAATATGTCTCACTCAACTTTAATAATTAAAGTATTTTTAATATAAGTTTATACAGAATATAAATTCAGTAATAAATATTAATTTGAAAGATAAAATGTTTTTATTTGTCATGGTAATTTATTTGTAATTTTTAAGCGTTATTTAATTTCCTTATTATCTTATACATTAAGGATGCAGAAATTATTTATTTAGTGAAAAATAAATAATATAGATTTTATTGAAATATTAATACATATCAAAAGGCCCAAAAATCTGAACAAAACTTATTATTAGTGTATATATAAACCCTAATCATCCACGGGCCTAATTTCTGACCATTTGGATCCTTATTAAGGCGATTATGTCACTTATATTATTTTATTCTAAATGATGACAATGTTTTCACCTTCATAATTTAATAAATATAACAATTTAAATATTGTGATTTTAAGATGATAAATTTAAGTAAAAGTATTATTGTGAAAGGTAATATATTTATCTTCATCATAGGATTTTATTTTGAATTTTTATGCAAAAAATCAATATATTAAATAATTATACAAAAATTTTGTAGAAGTTATTTTATTAAGAGATAAAAAAATAAATGGTTTTATAAATAATAAAATAAATATTATATGAACTATTTAATGTGATCCACTAATTTTATAGATACATATGACCTTTTATGAATCTATTAAATCTTTTAGTTCGAACATATATTCTGTATATATTTTATTTAAATTCAAATAAATGAATAGTGTCAAAATTGACACTATTGTTATTTTATAAAAATAACATATTATAAAATTGTTTAAAAATCACAAAAATATTTAAAAATTAAAAAAATAAAATTTATATGGTCTATAATGTTATAAAGTAAATAATTATGGAAAATTCACAACAAATAAGTAATTATGTTTTATAATTTAAAATTTAGAATGTTATTACCACAAATAAACTTAAATAGATTAAATAAAGATAAATCAAAATGATATGGTTTAAAATAAGATCCAAACATGTATAAATTTGATTGTTTGATTATATTACAACCCTATCGCTTCTAATCTTTGAGTATGGGTATTTTTTGGAGGTTTTTAAGTGGGGTTAGATTTATTATAAATTAATATTTTTAAGAATTCCAAAGGTGCCCCTCTCCTCCCTTATAAAAGGGCACCTCCTCCCTCTCTTCCACACACCAATTTGAGCCTTCAAGTTCGGCCAAACCCTGCCCAATTCTCTTCTAAACTTCCCCCTAGAAACATCCTAGAGGTCCTGGACTTCTTCAAAGACCAATTTTAGTGCCCTAAGAGGAGGTCTCAAAGAGGCGCTTCAAAGAAGAGGTAATTTCCGTTACCGATTCTTTCACCTTTATTTCTTCTTCCACTTCTTCTTCATAGGTTGTTTCATTATGAAGTAATAACATAAGTATCACTCATATACTGATATGTTATTATAAATATGAAACAACCCTATTTCACCATCTAACCATCCTATAGAAAACGAAATCACCGTGTGTGCGTACGTACGGAATACCGTCTTCACGCCGTGGTGTAATCTATTTTCCACCACCACCTTACTTGGATGGGTATAATTGTGTGAATAATAACTATATATGATTATTGTAAATAGATATTGATTCTGTAATAGTATACATACACTCCAATAAAATTCCACGATCATGGGAACAATATCATCGCTCGTGTGTTCGTACGGAATATCGTCTCCACAACGCGATGAGATTCATTATCAATGATTAACCATTCATAAATGATTATAAAGTATATATAAGAAGTAATAATGAAATATATGACATAATAATGATATTGGGTTTATGTATATATATATATATATGTATGTCATCTAATTAATTCCATTCAATTCAATGAGGAAACGAAAACAACGTTCATTCGTACGTACGGCCTACCGTCTCCATGAATGGTGTATTTCATTCCATTTATGGATCTATTATATATATGTATATTCTGAATATATATTATATATAAATCATGTTTTACATTATGGATGTAAGTAATCATGATCTAAGTAATCATATGAATAATTACAAGTCAAAACACGGACGACAAATGAAACGATTTTACCCAAAACGCTCTTTAACAAGGAATTTACAAAAGAACGGGTAATATAAAGTCATAAGTGAACCCTATATGATATCATAACAATTAATATGATTCTGTAGAAAGTCAATAACATTATTTAAATCATTATATAGGATTTTCGGATACGTACGAAGCATATCGAACCTAAGGTAAGGGATAATTTTGCAAATCTCATTTTTATCCGAGATTGTTTCTTCATAAGTATTTACTGGGGTTATTTCTATCATCCATGTCCATGTTTTATAAAAGTGTTTTCATGTATGTTTAAAGACCTTTTTACCCGTTTTTTACTTTTACTACATGCTATGTAATGAATTTTCTTTTTTATACGTTACGAGGTACTTTTGACTTTTCCGACAAAAGTATGAGGAGAATGATATTTTTAACTTATACGGCATGAATGGATTTTTACGGTTTCATAACGCCTCATTTTCAAGAATATTCCTCTACAAGATTGCATGATTATTTTCAAAAAAAACTTTTATTTTAAAAATGCATGGGCTTTTGTGAAAAGAAAATGATTTTAAAGAAGAAAGGATACTTTCCTCCAAAAATTCATTTCAAGTGTTCTGCCAAAACTATTTTCCATCTAAGATGACATTATTTCATATGTGTATGTTTCAAGTAGTATGTCTCTATGATTTAAATGGTTTCATTTTTCTTATGATGAAATGATATCAAACTTTTATGGATTATGTTATGATGGCATGTTGTTTAAGAATCCCATTTTATTACATGGGTTATGCTATGATGTATGATTTATGATTTTGTTCCACACAAAAGAATGATTTCATTATGAGATGGGTGGGACCTATATCTCCCTCCAATGCATTGGGTAAAGATTTATATCTCATGAGATAGACATGGCTGGAATGGAAAGTTAAACCGGTTCAGTAATATAGGACTGGAACGAGGACTGAACTCGATTCAGAAAGGGACTTTGTCCACTAAGATGGTCTCAGTAGAAATGCCTTGGCTACTATGGAAATTATATCATGTTCTTAATGGTTTCCACAATTACATGTTTTATTCCCATGCAATTTTATCATTCTTAATGTTTCTTTATGATCTATGCCTTACGTACTTCCATGCTTTATGTCATTTCTCAAGCTTTTGATGTTTAAACATTATGTTCATGTTTTTAAGTTCAAATATATATGGTATGTTTTATTTTATCCAGGCTTCCCCTTACTGAGCATTTGAGCTCACCCTTTTTATGTTTTCTTTTCCCCAGGATATAAAGAAAGGTTTTAGGTAAGAAAAAAAGGGGAAGATCTTTATGGGAGATGTTGAAGATCTTTCACCAGGATTAGAAGATTACGTTCCAAGTTTCCAAAGACACTAAACTATTATGGTCCTTGTGTGTCTGTTTTTGTTATGTATTAAGTATTCCGCTAAAGTAACGTAATGTCCATGTACGTCAAGATTTGGGTATCTACAGTTGGTATCAGAGGAAAGGTTTAGTCAACCTTTGGAAAGTAGGATGCGATAACTTTAGTGAGATCCCTAGAGATATTTCTAAGGTATGACTATGTATTTCCCTAAGGTTAAGTGTAAGTATAGGTTATAGTCATAGAATTACGGTAACGATCTTAGAATTAAACCTAAGATGTTAGATATTGAAGGTACTCCCCCTTTATTATGTTGTTTTCCCTAGCATGATTTTTGCCTCTCACACTATTCTTTTTGGGTTTTAGATGATGGATGGAACCTAAAGGAACCGTGTTGATCAATGCAATGGACAATGCAATGATTTTCCTCCTGAACAGAGAAATCTTATGGGAGATGGAGTGAAAAATCTTATTGCTATACATACACGAGCTATGAATCATTCTGGACTTCCAAATGAGCAGAGAAGGGAACAATATTCTATTGAGTCCTTCATGAGGAAATGTCCACCTTCTTTCAGTGGGTCTTCTGATCCACTTGTTGCTAAACAATGGATCAATACCACTGAAAAGATATTTTCAGTTCTTCAATGTTCTGAACATGATAAAGTCATCTTAGAAGTGTATCATTTGGAAGGTGATGCTGATCAATGGTGTAATCTTATCAAGAATACGAGGCCAAGACATGAAATTGAGTCCATAGAATGGGATGAGTTCAAGAACTTATTTTTCAATAAGTAATTCCCTCATATTCTTCGAACAAAGACAGAGAAGGAGTTACTTGAAATAAAGAAAAAGGATGATGAATCTGTTGGTATATATGAAGAGAATTTTACAAGGCTTGCAAGGTATGCATCTGGATTTATCATCCAACCCAAAAGTAAAGATGATCGATTCTTCAGTGGATTAAAACCAAATCTTCATAGGGCATTAGCTATAAGAGACTTCAATAGCTATGAAGAAATTGTGCGTTGTGCTATCAAGGTAGAAATGGAAGTTGGTGTTACTTATCCATCTCGTAGTTTTGAGAAGAAACGAAAGATGGAGTTCAAGGAGAAATCTCATAATAATGGTGAAAAGAAGATGAATGATTCCTTATGCTCAAATTGTGGAAAGAATCATGGTGGAGATTGTCTTAAAGGGACTAGAAAATGTTTTATGTTTGGAAAAGAAGGTCATCGAGCAGCTGACTGTCGAAGTAATGGAAAAAGGGTTTCTAATGATGTGAATAAAGAAAAGACTACAGAGAACGCACCACCAAAACTTCAATGCTTCAAGTGAAAGGAAATGGGGCATTATGCTAATAAATTCCCTAATACAAGGGTTAGTTATGATCGACATGAGCAACCACTTATGGAAAAGGACAAAGGGAAGTCACATGCGATCACTATTGGCGATGTTAAATATGACAACAATGTGGTGGAATGATTAAGTGTTTATGTAATGGGATTCCAAAATAATGTTTTATATAGTATCGCGGAATATTAGAATATTTATTTATTGGTCTATTGTGGTTTTCAATGGTATCGGTAACCATGGAATGTGATTGAGATATTTTTGGAAAAAAAGATGATATGCGCATAATGAAGGGAAAATGAGAAAATGAAATGTTTGACAGTATTCATGAGCTCATGATTGATATAAGGACTAAGTGATATCATGGTTTGAGTATATAGAATTTTGAGGATTTTGGTATGTGGAAAGAGTTAACTTTTAACAGCATTCATGTTTTCAATAAGGTTCAATGGGTTTTTTTTGAAGAGAATACAAGATTAAGGCCTTCGAATGTTTGGAATGTGACCAACAAGGCATATCTTATGATATATGGGGATCAACGATGGTATTATCATGCTTGTTATATGAAATCTCTGGTAATTGTTTTCACTATAATATGACAATGGACTGCAATATTATGGATAATCCTAAAGATTGGAATGGAATATGTTGGACATAAGTTAGTATTGTTTAAGGATAGAACCTTTTTCGATATTATTTATGGGATGTTATAGTAATGTAGTTTTAGAAAAAGGACAACCTGTAGGATGGGCGAAATCCCATCGCGTCGGACAAGGCTGTGGGAATCGAACCCAAAACCGACGTGCGGCTGGCCTTTATCGCCTATCACTGGCCTACAGGAAGTCCCTATTTAGTAGAAACTAGTTTTATTATATTAAGTAGTATGATATATGACGTTTACATCCTTCTTAGGAACCATATATGATTAATCTCACTATAGATGGACTAATGTATTTTTTGATAACTTTTATAACCTTTTGTTTAAGACAGATGGAATGACCCATCATTCTATCACATGATCTGCTAACACATCACAAATGACATATTCAACTTCATTTCTTTAAGAGATGAAGTGGAAATTGTCCAAAGAACGACCAACAGTGAGACTATACCAAAATCACGAAAATATTTCTTCTAATTCCAATTTCATCAACTTTAGGGAAATGATCTTGAAAACCCAAAATGTTGTCCTATTGCTATTATATCTAATGAATCAGATGGTGACTTAGATCATCACAAATTTATGGCTTTCTGATTGCTGGCTTTTCTATAGTCATGTTCTCTACCACTCTCCATCAGAACATGATGGTTAGATTTTTCTCCCATATCCATATTTTAACCTATGTTCTCCTACGTGGAAACCTAGTGATGAGTTAATTTGGGTAACCGTTACATTTCATACTTTAGTTTTTAAATCCAAATTTTGGTATTCCTTTTTACGATGTGGGTTTCTATTAAAAAAACTTTAGAGTAGTAAACCATTTATAACCCCGACAAATTTCGAGGGCGAAATTCATTTTAAGGGGGGTAGAATGTAAAACCCCGAGATTTTATGAAAAGTATTATTTTTAATTAATGACTTGTGTTGAACGCTACACCAAAAGGATCTTGGGCAACACGCATCCTTGACTTGCCTTGCATTACACGCAATCGCTACCTTCCTCGATAGCGTGTGTCGTACGCAATACAGGGTTTTACTAAACAACGCTATATTATTATAATATTAATATGAACTAGCCGTTATGAATAGTATTAACTAAATTTTTAATTTTATAACATTATTATTCATCTTAAACATTTTCTAGAACATGGTATAAGAACAAAATAAATTTTTTGGGTAAAATAAGTATTTATGAAAAAATGCAGTTTTGCCGCCATTTGATGGCGCACCCGCTTTAAATATAGTTTTTGACATGTTTATAAGTTAAATTTTACAAAAGAAAATTATTATTTGGAATCAGGTTATCAAATTTTACCTTGGATAAAATTTTCATATTATTCTGATAACTTTTATATTTTAATGAATAGTAAAAACACACTATATTTTAATTAAAAACAACTTTTTTCATCGTAATAAATTATGTGGTTAAATTATAGTATTGAATTTTTTGAAAGTATTAATAGAATATATTTTTACCATTTAATATAATTTATGTCATTAGCCTTTATTTTACATTGATTTCATAGTTTAAATAAATTCAATCTTTTGCAGTGTTTTAAACAAAAACCTGTTTTCTTTCAACAACAGGATTAATTTTAATTTAATTTCTGAAACTCCTTTGTATTGAATTTGGAAAAATGGATTCCATATTTGGAATCAGTGGTTCCAAATTATATTAATAGACTACTTTTTATTTTTGGGCTTTATGAATAGTAACAACGGTAAATTTTATTTACCTTAGTAAAAGGTAAATTGGGTAATTAAGGGTAAATATAATATTATAAAATTATCCTAATAATTGTCTTACTACAATTGTATGATTATAATTTGTCTTAAGTCATATTTGGGTCGAAATGGAATCCATTATAACCCACTTGGAGGTGATTAAGACATTTAGTTTATTTTATTTAAAGGAAACTGAAATATGTCTCAATCAACTTTAATAATTAAAGTATTTTTAATATAAGTTTATAAAGAATATAAATTCAGTAATAAAAACTAATTTGAAAGATAAAATGTTTTTCTTTGTCATGGTAATTTATTTGTAATTTTTAAGCATTATTTAATTACCTTATTATCTTATACATTAATGATGCAGAAATTATTTATTTAGTGAAAAATCATTAATATAGATTTTATTGAAATATTAATACATATCAAAAGGCCCAAAAATCTGAAAAAAAACTTATTATTAGTGTATATATAAACCCTAATAATCCACTGGACAAATTTGTGACCATTTGGATCCTTATTAAGGTGATTATGACACTTATATTATTTTATTTTAAATGATGACAAAGTTTTCACCTTGATAATTTAATAAATATAACAATTTAAATATTGAGATTTTAAGATGATAAATTCTAGTAAAAGTATTATTGTGAAAGTTAATAGATTTTATTCATCATAATATTTTTTTTTAATTTTTATGCAACAAATCAGTATATTAAATAATTATGCAAAAATGTTGTAGTAATTATTTTTTTAAGAGATAAACCAAATAAATTGTTTTAAAAATAATAAAATAAATATTATATGAACTATTTAATGTGATCCACTAATTTTATAGATACATATAACCTTTTATGAATCTATCAAAGCTTTTAGTTCGAACATATCTTCTGTATATATTTTATTTAAATTCAAATAAATGAATAGTGTCAAAATTGACACTATTGTACTTTTATAAAAATAACATATTATAAAATTGTTTAAATATCACAAAAATATTTAAAAATTAAAAAAATAAAATTTATATGGTCTATAATTTTATAAAGTAAACAATTATGGAAAATTCACAACAAATAAGTAATTATTGTTTATAATTTAAAATTTAGAATTTTATTACCACAAATAAACTTAAATAGATTAAATAAGGATAATTCAAAATGATAAGGTTTAAAATAAGATCCAAACATGTCTAAATTTGATTTTTTGATGATATATCAACCCTATCTAATCTAATCATCGAATATGAGTCTTTTTTGGAGGTTTTTAAGTGGGGTTAGATTTATTATATATTAATATTTTTAAGACTTCCAAAGGTGCCCCTCTCCTCCCTTATAAAAGGGAACCTCCTCCCTCTCTTCCACACACCAATTTGAGCCTTAAATCTCGTCCAACCCCTGATGAATTATCTTCTCCACTTCCCTAGAAACATCCTAGAGGTCCTGGTCTTCTTCAAAGACCAATTATAGTGCCCTAAGAAGAGGTCTGAAAGAGGCGCTTCAAAGAAGAGGTAATTTCCGTTACCGATTCTTTCACCTTTATTTCTTCTTCCACTTATTCTTCTTAGGTTGTTTCATTATGAAGTAATAACATAAGTATCACTCATATAATTATATGTTATTATAAGTATGAAACAACCCTATTTAACCATATATCCATCCTACGGAAAATGAAATCACCGCGCGTGCGTACGTACGGAATACTGTCTCCACGCCGTGGTGTAATCTATTTTCCACCACCACCTTACTTGGATGGGTATAATGGTTTAAATAATAACAATATGTGATTATTGTAAAGTGATATTGATTCTGTAATAGTATACATACACTCCAATAAAATTCCACGATCTTGGGAACGATATCATCGCTCGTGCGTACGTACGGAATACCGTCTCCACGATGCGATGAGATTCATTCTCAATGATTAACCATTAATAAAAGATTATAAAGTATATATAATAATTAATCATGAAATATATTACATAATAATGATACTTTATTTATGTATATATATATATATATATGTATTTCATCCAATTAATTCCATTCAATTCAATGAGGAAACAAAAACAACGTTCATGCGTACGTACGGCCTACCGTCTCCATGAACAGTGTATTTCTTTCAATTTATGGATCTATTATATATATGTATATTCTGAATATATATTATATATAAATCATGTTTTACATTTTGGATGTAATTAATCATGATCTAAGTAATCATATGAATAATTACAAGTCAAAACACGGATGACAAATGAAACGATTTTACCCAAAATGCTCTTTAACATGGAATTTACAGAAGAACGGGTAATATAAAGTCATAAGTGAACCCTATATGATATCATAAAAATTAATATGATTCTGTAATAAGTAAATAACATTATTTAAATCATTATACAGGAGTTCTGGATACATATGAAGCATATCGGACCTAAGGTAAGGGATAATTTTGCAAATCTCGTTTTTATCCGAGATTGCTTATTCGTAAGTATTTTCTGGGGTTATTTCTATCATCCATGTCCATGTTTTATAAAAGTGTTTTCATGTATGTTTAAAGTCCTTTTTACCCATTTTTTACTTTTACTACATGGTATGTAAGGAATCTTTCTTTTGTTTGCATTACGAGGTACTTTTTGACTTTTCCGACAAAAGTACGAGGAGAATGTTATTTTTAACTTATACGGCGTGAACGGATTTTTACGGTTTCATAACGCCTCATTTTCAAGAAGCTTCCTCTACAATATTGCATGATTATTTTCAAAAAAACCCCTTTTATTTTAAAATTGTATGGAATTTTGTGAAAAGAAAATGATTTTAAAGAAGAAAGGATACTTTCCTTAAAAAAATCATTTCAAGTGTTCTGCCAAAACTATTTTCCATATAAGATGACATTATTTAATATGTGTATGTTTCAAGTAATATGTCTCTATGATTTAAATGGTTTCAATTTTCTTATGATGAAATGATATCAAACTTTTATGGATTATGTTATGATGGCATGATGTTTAAGAATCCCATTTTATTACATGGGTTATGCTATGATGTATGATTTATGATTTTGTGGCACATGAAAGAGTGATTTAATTATGAGATGGGTGGGACCTATGTCTCCCTCCAATGCATTGGGTAAAGATTTATATCTCATGAGATAGACATGGCTGGAACGGAAAGTTAAACCGGTTCAGTAATACAGGACTGGAACGAGAAGTGAACTCGATTCAGAAAGGGACTTTGTCCACTAAGATGGTCTCGGCAGCAATGCCTTGGCTATTATGGAAATCATATCATGTGCTTAATGGTTTACACAATTACATGTTTTATTCCCATGATATTTTATCATTCTTAATGTTTCTTTTTGATCGATTCCTTACATACTTCCATGTTTTATGTCATTTCTCAAGATTTTGATGTTTAAACATTATGTTCATGTTTTTAAGTTCAAATGTATATTATATGTTTCATTTTATCCATTCTTACCCTTACTAAGCATTTGAGCTCACCGTTTTTATGTTTTCTTTTCCCCAGGACATAAATAAAGGTTTTAGGTAAGAAAAAAAGGGGAAGATCTTTATGGGAGATGTTGAAGATCTTTCACCACGATTAGAAGATTACGTTCCAAGTTTCCAAAGACACTAAACTATTACGGTCCTTGTGTGTCTGTTTTTGTTATGTATTAAGTATTCCGCTAAAGTAATGTAATGTCCATCTACGTCAACCTTCTGGTCTCTACAATAATCTGTCGATACAATAATGAGTATAACCATAGAGTGAAAATTTCTTCCATATTATGGGTCTTGATCACAATAAATGATGTTTATATTTCTCAAAAGTTTGGGAAGAAAATCACAATTAAGATTACACCCATTGTATGGGAGTTTGATGATGTCTTTGTAGAAGAATTGATGGGTCTTCAGCTGAATCTTGAGAATGAGTTTTCATAAACCTCATATGATGTGGTATATCTATTTCAAAGAAACCTTATATAATTTCCCCAATTGATTTATAGGAATTGAAGAAGAAACTCCAAGGGAATCTTGACATGGGATTCATATACCCCATTTCATCACCTTGGGGTTCACATGTTCTATTTTTTAAGAATAAAGATGGATCAATGAGACTCTACATTGATTGTCGAGAACCTAAAAATATCACTATCAAGAAACAAATATCCCCTTCCCTGTATTAATGAATTATTTAAATAACTAAGTGAAGATCAGTACTTTTCCAAGATTGATCTTTGTTCCGTAAATCATCAATTAAGGGTCAAGAAGGAGGATATACCAAAGACGATATTTCATAAAAGGTATGGAAATATGAATTTAAAGTGATGCCTTTTGGTCTTACTAATTCCCTAACTATATTTATAGATATAATGAATAAATTCCTTAGAAAAAATCAGGATCAATTTTTGGTAGTCTGTATTGAAGATATTATTGTCTACTTAAAGAGCAAGGAATAACATGAGGATCAATAAATAATCGTATTGAAGACACTTATAAATGAGAAAATTTTCGAAACATTTACCAAGTGTGAATTTTAGCTTCACCAAGTTTCATTTTTGTGTCACATAATCTCAAAAGATGGGATATCTATGGATCCCACAAAAACATAAGTTTTTGAAAGTTGACCGAGACCAATAACGGTAACTAAGATTTGATTTTGTCTTGGTTTGACTAGATATAATCGATGGTTTGTGAAAAAAATTTCATGATTATTTAATCCACTCACCAAGAATAATTAGAAAGGATCTATGTTCATGTGGATGGAGGAATGTGAAGAAAATTCCAAAGGGCTCAAAATAAGGTTAGCTAGTGCACCTGTGCTCACACTTCCTTGTATTAAAGAAAGGATTGCGCCCTACAGTGATGAATTCAAAAAGGGTATGGGATGTGTTATAATGAAAAATGATATAGTGGTATATTAAGCCTCATGACAATTGAAAATACAGGATAAAAATTACCCAAATCATGATTTGGAGTTAGCTGTGGAAATCCTCACATTTAAGATATGGAGGCATTATCTTTATGGAGAAAGATGTGATATTTATATTGATCATAAAAGATTAAAGTATATTTTCAATCAAAATGATTTGAATATTCACCAAAGAATATTTTTGGATTGGACTAAATATTACTACTACTGAATACATTACCATCTAATGAAAGTGAACAAGGTGTATGATACTTTGAGTCGAAAGGACCATGCTAGCCTATCCATGATGACGATCACAAAAGATACAATATTTATGGATTTTAAGAGGATTGATCATGAAATTTTAATGGAAGGGGTGAAAAATTATCTTTTTCAAGTGAATGTTTAATAATCTATGAAAGTGATGATTAAGGAGGTGAAGAAGGAAGATGTACAACTACAAAAGATTGTGAGAAATGTTCCGTAATTCAACCTTGGTTATGATGGAATAAAAAGATTGAAGAATCAGTATTATATTCCTCCCATATCAGAATTAAAGAAGTATATGTAGATGAGGATCATAGTTCTTCATTATCTATTCAACATAGAGGAACAAATATGTATATGGACCTCAATTAGTATTTTTGGTTGGATGGAATAAAATGAGATGTTGTCGAATATGTCTCTCGATGATTGGTTTGTCAGCAAGTTAAGGTTGGGAGATAGAGGTCTAAGGGGATGCTACAAACCTTACCCATACCAGAATGGAAATGGGAAAATAATACAATGGACTTTATCATAACACTTCCCAAAACATCTAAAGGCCATAATGTTATATTGTTTATATTTGATCACCTTATGAATTAAGAACACATCACTACTATTTGAGAGGATTTTTCTATTTATTAGCTTGCCAGGATATATGTAAAGGAAGTGGTTATATTTCATGGAGTACCACATTCCATTATATCTGATCAGGATCTGAGGTTTACATTGATGTTCTGGAAATGTCTTCAGGAGGCTCTAGATAAAGAGTTATGTTTTATCACAACATATCATCCTCACACAAACGTTCATTCTGAGAGGAAAATTGAAACTCTGGATGACACGTTGAGAGCTTTACCTATGGCTTTCAAAGGTTATTGGGACCAACATCTACCTTTGGTGGAATTTTCTTAAAAAATATCCTTCATTCTAGTAATAAGTTGGCTCCCTATGAATCCCTCTATGTAAAGAAGTGCAGAACTCCAACATGTTGGGATGAAATTCTGTAAATAATGCAATTAAGACCAGATCTTGTTGATGAAATGGTAAAAAATGTCAAATCTATTAAATAACACATAAGAGTAGTTTAGAGTTGACAAAAAATTTACACCAATAAACAAATAAAAGACCAAGATTTTCATGTTAGTGACAAGGTATTTCTATAAATATCTCCCTGGAAGAGAGTGATGATATTTGGAAAGAAGGGAAAGGTAATCCCTAAGTATATCGGTCCTTTTGAAATTTTGGATCGTGTTGGGAAGGTAACATACCGATTGGGTCTTCCACCGAATCTCTCTTAATTTCATGATGAAATCCATGTATCTATCCTAATAAAGTACTTATCTGATACTTCACATGTACTAAACTCATAATTCATACCACTAGAGCAAGATATTTCTTATGAAGAACAACTGATAAATATTCTGGATCAGAGTGAAAAAGTTCGGCGAAACAAGACAACTCTCTTAGTCAAAGTTTTTTTGTGGAACCTCCAATTTGAGGAAGCTTCATGGAAACTTGAGGATATTATGAGCGAGAGATATCAGCATCTATTTGTATCCAAGTGACGAACTTTGAGAGAAAAAATCTTTTTAAAGGGGGTTGAATGTAACACTGAGATGTTTTTATGAAATATTTTCTGTAAATAATTTTAATTCTTCAATAGCTTGCATTTCTTGCAATCATGAGTTTAAGAGAACCATAATATTCCCTTATTGTAAAATCATAATTTTAACCAAGATGTTTTGTTAGAAAAAATAAATATAACTAACTTATAAAAATGTATGGTGAAGTCATTCACTACCAATTATTTATGAAAAATAGAAATCAATTATATATATTTATTTGTTAATTAATAGAGTAAATTACTATAGTAAATGAAATTAATATAATATATATGTTATATAATTAATAAAATTTTTATTCTTCCAATATATATTTATTTATTGGATATCAATAAACCCTATTTTATGTATACAAACCTATATTTTTCAAACGGTTAATTTTCTTCCTTTTAATAGAGAACCCATTTTAAATTAATATTTTGACGCAATAATAATTTTTATATGACAAAATAAGTTTTTTTGTAGGAATAAGTATATAAAATTTACATTGGTTTAAATTTTATTTTTTTCTGATAACTTTCAAATTTTAATGAATATTTAAATTATACTAAATTTTAATTGAAAACAACTTTTCCACCAAAATTATTTATATGATTAAATTATAATATTGAATGGTATTAATTTATAAATAGAATACATATTTATGATTCAATTTAATTAATTTAATTAGCATTAATTTTATATTGAATTCAGATGTAAAAACATTTCAATCTTTAGAAATGTTTTAACTTTTAAAATATATTCTCTCTTTCCATCAATGGGATTAATTTTAAATAAATTAATGAAACTTCTATGTTTTGAATTTTGAAAACTTTATTTCATATTTGGAATTAGTATGTCCAAATTATGTAAATATCTGTATTTTATTTTTAGGTATTATGAATTGTAAATTCGGTAATTTTTATTATTACAGAAAATGGGTAAATAGGATAATTAAGTGTATGGATACAATTATCAAATTACCCTAACACTTGTATTAATATCATTTTATGAGTCTTTTACAACATAAATCATTATTAGGTTGAAATTGGGTCCTTTGGAAGCCACTCCGATGAGATTAGGGCATCTAATTTATTTTATTTATAGAAAATTTAAATGTGTCTCACTCAAATTTTTATAACTAAATCATTTTTTATATAAGGTTATATAGAAGTTAAATTAGATTATAAATAATCATTTTAAATATAAATTATTTTTATTTATCATGGTATTTTATTTTCAATTTCAATAAATAACTAATTACCTTAAATACTTATACTTTGTTGATGTAAAAATTAATTAATTGATGAGAAATCAATAAAAAAAATATTAAAATTATGACATCCATAAAAAGACTCAAACACTTAACATAATCTTATTAGTCATGTATATATGGACCATAACAATCCAATTGTCGATTTAGTGACCATTTGTATCCTTATAGAAGAGATTGTGACACTTATATTATTTTATTTAAGGTGATGTTAAAGTTGTCACTTTCATAATTTTATAAGTATTTCATTTTAAAAGATGAATTTTTAAGAAAATAAATACTACTAAAAAATCCTTCTAAAATATAGTGTATTTATCTCCATCATAGTATTTTTTTGTAATTTTCATTCGAAAAATATGTATATTAAATAATTACAAAAAAATTGATGTCGTAATTATTTTATTAATATAGATAACAAAAAAATGTTAATAAAAATGTTAAAATAAATATATTTTGGGATAATTAATATGTCTAATGAATTTTCTATATTACCTTGACCTTTTATAAATATAATAAAATATTTTCTTTTAAGTTGACTTGTAATATTAATATTTTTCAAAATCAATGAATTGGATAGTGTCAAAATTGACACTATTGAGTTTTTATCAAAATACTATTTTATTAAATTATTTAAAATATATATATTAATTATTCCATTTTAAATAATGTTATTAGGTATTTATTTTGGGATTAATTTACATAAAATAAGTAAATATTTCACCCTTTTAATATTGAAATATTTATTACCCTAGATTAAAATTAAATGGAATAAATAAGTGTTAATTAAAATGATAATGTTTAAATTGATAGAAAAACTTGTCTAAAATATATTTTTTGATGATATATAAACATTATCTCATGTCACATTAGAAATTTGGACATGTGGGTGGTTTTATATAGGGTTTTATTTTATTATAAAGTAAAATTTTTGGATATCCCAAAAGTTTCCCTCACCTTAATTATAAAAGGGAACCTCCGCCATCACATAATCACTTCACTTGGAGCATTTAATCTCGACCATACCATTTTCTTTTCCCTTATCAGTTTCCCTAGTTACAATCCATATTTTTTTAATTCTTCAAAGTCCAACTTTGGTGATCAAATAGGAATTTATAAGAATCACATCAAAGAAGAAGTAATATCCTCTACAGATTCTTTCAAACTTCTTTCTTCATTAACATAACCTTCATTAGTTGTTTTTTTATAAAGTAATAACTATAGAATAAATTATAAACTAATATTTTATTATTATTATGGAACAACAATTTTCTACTTTATATCCATCCTATGAAAAATGATATCACCACGTGTGCATACATACGTCTTTCCCTCTCCACGCCATGGTGTAATCTATTTTTCACCACCACCTTACTTGGATGGGTTTTATGATGGAAATAAAAACTATATATGATTATTATAAAATTATATTGATTATGAAATTTTATACACCATTCACTTCAATACCATTTAACAATTATGGGAATGATATCTTCGCTTGTGTGTACGTACGGTTTACCTTCTCCACGATACGATGCAATTTATTCTACATGATATTAATTAAATAATGATTATGTAAATGTATATAATGATTAAATATGATATATATAGTGTTAATATAATTTTGGAATGATATAAATATGACCTATGAATTATAATTGGAACTTATTCGACAAAACATGCGTAAAAATTGAATGAGTTAATACTCGAATAACAAGTAATACTAAAATGTTATTAACGAAAAGATGATAATATGATCATATATGATATCATACAAATGATTATGATTCTAAAATAAGTCAATGACATTATTTAAATCATTATACAAGTGGTTTGGATACATATTAAATAAATCGGACATAATGAAAAGGAAAATTTCATAATCTCATTATTATCCGAGATTGTTTATACATAAGTATTTACTAATGTAAATTTACGATACACATCCATGTTTTCCAAATATGTAATATTATTTCTATTATTCTAAAATTGTTTAAAATTTAATTTTACCCATTGGTTAATTTTTATTTGACATTTTTTAGATTCCAACAAATACTTAAGGGCTGAAGGAGGTTTTGGCGTGAAAAATCGAAGACATATTTTGACCCAGCGATGCATTCTAAGGAGCCTGGAAGGGCAGCATGAAAAAATATCAGTTGGGCATGAAACAAATCTCTCCTGCATGGAAAACTATGGGATCAAAAGCCATTTTCTGTGTCGGTGAGAAAACTCTCGCGCCACATGGCAATATCTGTGCTTGTGCAGAAACTTCTGCCCCAGTGCACAAACTTCAACGCCACCGACTGTGGGTGCGGAATTTTGCGAGTGGCGCCCTACACGGAAGATCATAAGCGATACTACCACCAGTGTGCAAACTTTCGTGCGAACCTGTTACTGCATGGATCAGACGACCCCGAGCACCTATAAATAGAAGGGTGCCCCTTAAACATCTGAGGGCGGAAGAATCTGAACCATCTCCTCAGCGTGAAATCCACCACTCCAGCTTTCAAAATATGTCTTTTAGGTATGGGATTTTTTGAGACAGGTCGCCCAAGGGTCCACCTTCGCGTGAGATCACACGGGCTTAACCCTCATCCAAATCCCTTCAAGTCACATCCCCTACACGCAATCCCTTCCAATTTCGCTCAATACCTTGTAGTTTCATGCAATCTATTCCAATTGTTTTCAATCCCTTCCAATTGCATCCAATCCCCTCCAACTACTAGTAATCCCTTCCAATTGCATGAAATCCCTTCCAATTGCGTGAAATCCCTTCTAATTACATTCAATACCTTCAAATTTCACCCAAACTATACGACTTGCACGCAATATCCTCTATTTTTGTGCAAAACCTCGGCTCCCCTTTACACACCCGGCCTCTCCAGTTGCACGCCGACCCATAATTTTTCGTTAAAGAGGTTCAATTGTGTATCGTCCCATTATTTTTCCACACAAGTGCCTTAATTGCGCGTTGACCATGCAACTTTTCCTTTAGCATGCAAACCTCCCTCGTTGTGTGCACGTGTTTGAAGTCTCTCTTTCAGATATCATTTTTGGGCGCCTCCCACACCCAAAACATTTTCATCAAACACCCTATTCTTGTACAACCCTCTAGGGTCGTATGAAATGATTTCAAAGTCCCTTTGTTGGTGTTCCACATTGTGTTGATTCACCGCATGATTCTTCTCATAGGCACGCTAATGGCTATTGCTTTTCGCATAGCCAAGCTAACATAGGCACCCCGATGGTATGCTCTATAACACCCCTCATCCACGATGTTGTCAGTCCCTTCGTTTCACTATGGTGTAGAAGGTTCAAGTTATGTAAGTCCCAGGGCTGCGGAGTATACCCACCTCGTCCGAGTTTTAGGATGTTAAACTACCAAGCACCTTCATCCTCAACACATGATGTTAAACTGTGGATTTTCCTCATGCATCCTACATGGGGTACCCCTCCTTAGACATTCTGCACACCCACTGGTCTCCACAAGAGTGAGATCATTCCTCACATGGAATGAGATCATCTTCATCAGAGCGACAATCGTCCACAGAGAAAGGGAAACCACCCTCGTGTGAGCCCCTAGCATTCATTACATGAGGCAACACCCCTACTCCTCCTCTTTTCCTGGGTGCCAAGTCCCTCTCCCATTGGAATTTTCGACCATCCGGGCCTCCACCCTGGAGTAAGTCCCAATCTTCATCTCCCTGGGTGGTGAACCGTGCGTAAGCCTTTGTTTCCTCTTTGGGCCCCTAACCACGCATGAGCCCCACTTCACTACCCACGGAGGCACCTTTCGCGACGTGATTGGCAGGTCTTTGATGTCTTATGTTTCTCACACCAAGCATGACACACATGGTTTTAGAGCAATCATCAACCGTTAAATCCTCTTCGGTCATCCTAGAGTGTAATCCCCAACCACCATCTTGAACTACATGGTCTTTGATCCTTTCCAAGGTGAGGTATGTAGGAAGCCTCCCTAGGGTTCAAGCCCAACACCTGATCATTCTAAACCCCTTCACGTCAGTACCCACACCACCTAAACTACAAGGTCTATGATCCTTACCAAGGAAAGGTCTGTAGGAAGCCTCCACAAGGTTTAATCCCACCATCTATCTGCGCCCCAGGTCCTCATTCACGTTCGTTCACCCCCATCCTGCAAGACGTTGAACTGTGAACATCAATTAGATGTAAGCCATTATCACCCCTGATCAGTGGTAAGCCATTGTTTCCCTTAATCAGCAGTAAGTCATTTCACCCACCTGAACTACATGGAATTCGATCCTCACTAAAGAGTGGTACGTAGGGAGCCTCCCTGAGGTTCAAGCCCACACCCATTGGTTCTGACCCCCTTCACGCCAGTTCACAAACTCCTCCATGAACTACAAGGTATTTGATCTTTGCTAAGGCATGGTACGTAGGAAGCCTTCATGAGGTTTGAGACCACCATCCATTTGGACCCCAGGTCCTCCTTCACGTTGGTCCACCGACCCCAATCCCATATGAACTACATGGGTTTGATATCTGTCTCCTATGCAGGGTACATGGGAATATTCTATGAGGATCAACCCAATCCAGTGGTAAGCTGTTGTGACCCCACCCAATCGTAATCCATTGTGACCCCACCCAGGAGTAAGCTGGTGTGACCCTATCTAGCGGTAAGCCGTTGTGACCTCAATTAGTCGTAAGATGTTGCATCCCCTACTCAGCGGAAAGTCATTGTAATCCCATTTTCTGGGACAGTCATTTTGGTTCGTCCTAGTGTCAGCAGTCCAACTTGGGCATCTAACCATGAATGAGCACCGTACACATCATCAGGTTATCGTCCTATGTGTACACCCCCAATTCAAGTTCATTTCCTGGTCTTCCCTTCGATCCTATGTGTTTCGGGAAGTTCATTCCCAAACCCAGAGGGTCCATTTCCTCCAGATCCAATACATGCGTCCTTTCTCATGGGCCACCTCCTTAGGTTTCCCTTCACCCTACATAACTATGAGGACATTGATTCCCTACCACGGCGATACGTAGGAAGTCTCCTCGAGACTCAAGCCCAACATTATCGTCATCCTCGCGGCAGATCCATCTCACACACCATCCACTTCATTCAAAAACTCCATTGTCTATCTTCATTCTTACATGGGATTCCACATCCCTCTGAGGTCATGAAAACTCACCCTATAACATCAATTTTCCCTCCAAAGGTTGTACCCATCTGATCCACTTTAATCAGTGTTCTGATCTGTCTGATCCATCTCCACCAGATGTTAAACCTGTGGCATACCCTATGTTAAACAAGGGAAGCTAAGGAAAATATCAGATACATGCCTATGGAATATGATTTCGCGCATGCTACATGGGATGCCTCGGGCTTCCACGCCCTTGAGAATCCCTATAATAAGGGTAAGACACCCAGACACGTCAGTGTTCCAGCGTCCAGACACGCCAGTGATGTCCAATGTGACTACTCCCCTAGGTGAAGGTTTCTGCCCTGACCGGACCCTTTGGAATGTCCCAACATAAGCAGTGTAATTAATTGGTGTCAATGAAGATATGGCACTAGGAAGAGTTTCATGAAAAATGTATTAAATCTATAAGTGAGACCCAGACTAGGTGACAAGTTTTGAGGAGGAATCCATGGAAGGAAGAACCAACATCCAATCATCTAATTTAGATCAAGGATAAAACGTCCCTGAACATGTAACAAATGTCGCCCGCAATTGGAAAGTGGAAATGCAGGGAAACGAAATTGTACCATTCATACTCAAGCAGATGAATGCCCGCGCAACGACGAAAGAGTCAGAAAAAAATGGTGAACACAATGTGAATGTATTCTCCATAATATGAATATTTTTAGTGTTCGAGACATCAATGGATTAGTGTGTCATCAGATCTAGTTATCCGACGCTGGGTCCTGCCATGAAAATAGTGGGCCTGGTGTGAAACTCGCCAGAAGTTGGGGCAGTAGAGCGTTGGGTTTCCCGGTTTGAGATGTTGTCAGTGTGGATCCATCTTACCAGCCATGGAAGATGGAATGGCACTAGGACACTAGTCGTCGATTTCCTCTTTATTTCAGCATTGATGCGTTAATCTCTCTATTTTATAAAACCAATCTGTTTTACCCGAAACTCGGTCACCGCCTGCCCACCGACGCAGGGAAATGGGTAGTATCTGCACTGCAGTTCTGTGCAGCTCCACCTCTTTCACAGTGGCCTCTACACCCATGACCATGGGGCGCCCATGCCCCATCTCCCCATCCAAGGTCATCAAACGAAAGGTGATAAATGACCTCATACATTGGTATGACGAGGAGGGAATTATTCTGACTCAGGATATGGCCCACCAAGATTTAGAGGCGTCTGTGCCTCTTCATCAACGTCTCCCCTGAGGACCGCACAGGGAGCCACTTCTCCCAAATCCAATATATAATTTTTTGAGAGAATCTCCCTGAAATGTTATGATGACTCTCATCCTTACGCCGATGAGGTTGGGGATATATGGGTTAGCGTAGCCAGGATCACACTCCAAGGGCTCCCAGAAAGATCTCCCACCCGGCCGCATCAGTGAATCCACCCATTCTTACTGGACGAGGAGTAGGTAAGCTACATACCTGCACCACCGGCTCCAGTATGTCTAACCCGACGCCCACATCAGGCACAAGCCGAAGAGGACATGTGCCAAGGGGCGTCAATGTCAGCGGCTACTGTGGCCCGAGCCACCACTAACGCGTACCACCAACTCTCTGTGTATGATGAATAGGGAAATTCATACTCCTGACCTGGATCGAGGCCCTAACCGCCACATGGGAAGGCTGGGTGAATTATCTTGGTCGTCGGCACTGGCAGTGGTCGTCGTAGACTAACCTATGGCAATGACACCCAGTACTGAGGTCCTCCCTGTACAACTACCATAGATAACGCGGATCTTCCCTGCTACCAAGATCGGCATTGAGGTCCGCCCTATGCCACCTTCAATCCAAATGAGGTTCCTCCCTGCGGCGGTGATTATCAGTGCAGAAGTCTCTCATGTGCCCACTACACCAGATATGGAGTCATTCCTACCACCATAGAAGGTCGGTATGGGTACATTGCACATCTGGTCACTCTTCAACATGGGGACCCTCCCCATGTCCTCATAGGAGTTGGCGAAGGTCCTCCTCGCCTTAGTAATCAGAGGAGTGAGGGCCAGATTCGCCTCACCAGTGCCCAATAAGGAGGTCCTACCCATGTTCAGATCGACCAGTACGAGGCCCCTCCTCATACGGATGTCATCATAGGGAACAATCATGGGGTCCCAACTATGCTCATATGGGCCCAAGGGAGGTCCTACCCACTCCAGCACTTCCCAAAGAGGTCCCTCCCATATCCATTTTGATATCTACCCCAGTGCTCCTCACACCCTAGCTTTATCAGGTGAAAGTCATCCCCTCCCTAGCACCAGTATGGCTGAAGGACCTACTCATGTCAGAAATCTACCCTGTCAAGAAGAGCCATCCCTGGGTAGGAAAACATGTCCTCTCCTCCATAAGAATGATTCAGGGAAGGTCTGGACAGAGATCAAACAAGTCTACTTCTAAGACTCTGAAGTAGATTATGACTCAGTGCATGAACCCTCCCCTCGCTCCTCCGAGCCAAGGGTTGGGGTAGGAACAAGGTGCATCAACCGAGTACTCCTAAAATGCAAGGTCCATCAGATTCCCACCTCCCTCTGTAGGTATATCCCGGAGGATGAAAATGTTTCAACCCCACAGGTTATGGACATCAAATCACCATTTTCGTCACTAGAAGAACTCTCTACCTCGACTAGTGATCACGAAGAGCTATTTTGGGGACCAATGGAAGGCGAGCAGCAACATGGCTTATCGCCAGTAGCCCTATCCCCTACGCCAGGAACTCCGGCCATCAGCATGTCTTATCACAACATAGCAGTCAGGTTACTACACTCTTCGGAGGATAGCATGAGATTTGGTAGCTAGTCAGCCTGTTCGTTGTATTCCCCACTAGCCAGCCTGTTGTCCCAACGGTCTGTCTCTGTACCGCTACCAGTTCCTTAGCTACCTCCAGTTGATGAGTGGGTAATAAAGGAAAAGACCCTGAATCTGAGCCAAGTAGCTTATGGAATATCCTCACAGCTATCAACTTCCCCGAGATGTTCTGGCCAGTGGCAATGCCGAATTTCAGTGCGCTGGAATCCCTCACCCTAGAGGAAGTTGAGTGTTTCCATCATACCTTCTGGGAGATGCACTTCCACCTTCATCATCAGTGAGTGGTTTATCCCAGGAGCCAAGGGCATTTTGAAGACATCGGAGAGCAATGCCGTCTGGTAAAACTGGTTGCACTCCCTGTACCTCAGTGCCTTGAGTCACCAGGGCACCGTAAGGCCCTCCAACAGCAATGAATTCAGAGTTTTAAGGTACTCTACAAGATTATAAAGGAGGCTTCCCCCCACATGAAAATTTGTGGCTCAGGGAAGTATGTTTCCCTCCTCTTGAGTCCTATCTGGCAGCAGCTTGACTCGCTTGGCGATATTGAGGACATGCCCCAAGGAAGGGTCATGGTCATCATGCCCAACATATTGGATGAGGAGAATGAGCTAGAGATTCTTGATGGGGACTTACCCCCCAAGGTCATTCCACCACTACTGGATCCATCATGAAGAGATACTTGCCAGCATAGGAATCTACAAGGTCTCCTCGCACCCACTGAGGTGTTAGTCCTTAGCTGAAAACACGGTAATGGTAAAGAGCACCTCGGAGCTGCCAAACAATCTGAACCATCCACCTCAGTGCAAAAGATGGAGGATGACCCATAGAAGGCCATGTCGCACCAACAACTTGCCTAACAGAAGATGTTGGTCGATCACCTCCTTGCTAAATTCACTGCAGAGCGACGGCTAGTCCATGGAAACCCTAGGCTAGGGTAGCAGGGACAATAACAACTTCCCCTCGGTGAGCTTCCTCCTGGTGACCCTGACCATCCTGCCCCCGCAGACAGGGTTGATGCCGGAACTTATGGCAAGATGTCATGGTATTTCTCTCCAATCCCACTGGAATGGCGTGGAAATCCAAGGAACTTAGCTTAGGTTCCCCCAGATGCCCCGTAGGACACTCCACCAACTGCTCCATGAGCCGCTGATCCACCATACCATGTTGAAGAACCCGCCAACGCACTTGTGGTTCGGTACCCCCATCAAGATAGGGACCCTCACCCAGATGATCCAATGGTGGTACTCATTTCCCACTTTGAGGTGTTTGAAATGCAACATGTGGCACTCCCCCTGGTGGAAAGCCATATCCATCATGGGTGGATGATATGCAGGAACCTTCGTGTTTTGTGATCCCACCTTTTCTCCGTTCAGTGGGATATGGAACCCGCCACAACATCTGGCCCACTTCACCTCAAGGTATGGGCCCATGTTAGGGACTCCAGTATAGTAGGAAGCTGCCAAGCTCAGATTCTTGTGGAGACATTGGTGGGGCATGTGTTTTTCTGGTATAGCCAGCTCCCAATCGGATCAGTGACCAACTAGGAGAACTCCATTGACGATTCTTCTACCAGTTTAGTTCTACCACATAGAAAATGAGCATCAAAGACCTCTTAAGTGAAAATAGAGGCCTGATGATCATTTTGTGGATTTTATCACCTGGTTGAAAGGGTTTACTTACACCCTTGACATGCCACTGACTCAGGAGGAAATACTGACGATGTGTATAGGGAATCATAGAACAGAACTGGTTCCCTATCTGGTCACCTAGAACAGCCCCCGAGGATGTTGAGACTTCTTTGATAATTCCCATCACCTATAATAAGCCCTTCAATATGCCAGCCAGGCACATTCGTTGCCCCCTGTAATTTCTGCAAGGAGGGAATCCAAAGCTGAGCTTGCCGTGGTGGACCAAATAGAGGCCTCCAGACAGCTGGAATTATTACCAGTGGATCCACCTCCACAACCTCATAGAGGCCTTCCACCATAGGCACAGCCTCCAACCCAGTAGCATCCACCTCAGAATCGGCAAGTTCCCCCACCCAACGCGCAGCCACCACCCAGGAGGCATAACCAGGCTCCACCTCCTTGACAGGCTCTTCTAGCTCCTCACCAGGGCCAAGCTCCACAGCCCCACTTTCCATATAGAAGAAACTGAACCTACACATTCAATGATAATCTGTTTCCCAACTATTTTCTAAGATCCTTGGAATAGGGGATTGTGCTTTTGTCTGAGTGCAGAAGGCCAGAAGAGGTGAACCTCACTGATCGCCCCAGGTACTACCCGATTACTGGATCATGGGACACACTCTCAAGAAGTGATATGTATTCAAAGACTGGCTTCAAGACTAGGTCGATAACAACATATTCAAGTTGGTCCTAACCCAAGCAGAAGTGGCTTGTGTCGTCGTAAGGCCAGACAGCAGTAGCGACAGCGAGGGAGAGTGGTAGCAGATTTCTAACTATGGGTCTCAGAAGAATAATGACTCGGCGGCTTGAAAAACGGTCACATGTGTCCATGGTATGATTTGTGAATGCCTGAATCAGCCAAAGACTTTAGAAGCTGCAGCCACCACTTCTACATCCTCATCTCAGCCGACGTCTTCCCATAAGAACAAACATCAGCGGTGCAAGGGAAAGTGACGTACCCCACCAATGTCATCGTTGTCCTGTACTATCGATGACATCATGACCATGGAGATGGGGATTCCTCCCATAATCGTCCCTATAGTGGATGGATCTTTGAGTGACAGTCAAGGGTACACTTCCGTTAAGATCGTAGAGTTGGTAAACCCAAACATGACTCCCGACGACGGGGAGTGCCAGCCGGATCTCCCCAATGTCCCCAGCTGATGCCAATGTTGGTGGAACCGCAGCCATATGGGTTATCGAGGAACATAAATTGGAACTTTCAGCTAGTCCATGCACGTCACTGAGACCAGACAGTAGACTCAGCGCAGAGCTCAGAACGTGCAGCCTCCTCATCAGGTATCATCAGGACCACCTTCACCACCATTTGTACTACTGGATCAGGAAAAGCCACCTAGACCATGTCGCGACCTGAAAATCCCTACTACAGGCCAGTCTCAGTCTACCGGCCATCATATAGTAGCCACTCTACAGACATCAAATAGTGAGCAGTGGTATATGCCCAGCACCAGTCAGCCGCCAGCCCAGCCGGTAGGGGCCACCGTACCGTCTGTTATAGAGTGACCTCCTGCAAGCAGAAGTTTATGCCCGACACAGAAGTATGATGTTCTCAAGAACATTTCCTACATCCCAGTAAGTCTTTCCATCCTCTAGGCCCTTTTCCTATCGAAATATATGTGTGAGGCCCTCGCTGATACTTTAATAATCCCCTCCTGTTTGAGATGGATATAGCAGCTGTAGAGGCCCTTCATGCAGATGTGATAGACAAGGATGAATTCCCGGACATTATATCATTCTTTAGAGAAGATTAATGTTCTCTCATATAGGTGAACATTCTCCCATTGTACATCACTGGCTAATTCAATGATGTGGAGTTTCGCCACTACCTTGTTGACACCAGCTCCGGGATTAACCTTATCTGGACACGAACACTACGGATGTTGGGTTTATTCGAAGATGACTTGACTCCCTCTGACCTGAAAATCCAGGGATACGATAGGTTGGATCAGACACTGGTCAGCAAGATCTGTTTGAAGTCGTAGTTTGGTGGCCTTGTTTCCAGTACAGAGTTTATGGTTATCTCCCAAGACAAGGCGTACAATGCATTTATGGGCAGACCGTGGCTCCACCTGCTCATGACGATTCCCTCATCGTATCTCCAGTGACTCAAGTACTCCCTCAATGGTCGAGTGGGCGTGCTCTAAGGTGACACATCTCCTTCTACCTCTTTTGAAGCCTGCTACCTAGATTTCGACTATTACAAGAGCAAGGACAAACATATTCAGGACAATGAGGTCAAGCATTCCGTAGTTGCAACCAACCCCTGGGCAGGTTTGGATTATGCCTATGTCTTCCCTGTCCATTGATTGGAATCCATGACCCCTGATATGGGGAAATGTTTTTTTGTCTCTGGCATAAGGGGGGAGCATGTTCTCAGGTTCAAGTGACATTGGGAGATCACTTCGTATTATTATATGAATCAAAACTCGATGATCCCTGATCCCCCTACTCCCATAAGGTATCAAGATGTCCTCCCCTTGTAAATGACGATACATCATACTTGCCTATTTCACTGGGCTAGAATCAATCAGCTCAATCTAATGTGCCACTATTGCTTTGATATCATCAAGAATGGCCCCTTAGACCGATGACCAGATGGGATCGGGTCGACGGCCTACATTTTTCTAGTTTCGGATGTACCGGAATCTCCCAATGTAGTGACCACTACTGCTAAGACTGGTACCAGCCTCCCGTCAGAATCTGCTAACACAGAGGAAGCTCCTCCCGATGGGGATCCCTCCTCTACAAGCGAAGAAGAGGATTTGGAGGATTCTGGCCCTTCAATTGAAAAGGGAATTTTGGCAATGGTTAATGAGTTGGTACATGTAAACCTTGGTAGCGAGGCAGATCTGAGACCTAAATTAATCAGTGCTTCCATGTCCCTCGAGGAGCAGCAGCATTACGTAGACTTCTTGAAACAAAATCATGATGTATTTATCTAGAGATACGACATGATTCTAGGACTAGATCCTCAGGTATCTGTCCACCACCTCGGTCTCCCTGCAAATCATCATGGGTTCAAACAGCCTCCCAGGAAGATGCACCCTTCTCACAGTCCCATAGTGGAGGTGGAAGCTGATAAGCTCATCAAAGCCAATTTCTTTAAGAAGGTCTAGTACCCTAAATGGCTAGCCAACATTGTTGTAGTCAGGAAGAAGTACAGGCAAATCAGAGTCTTCATCGACTTCTGGGATCTCAATTTTCACTATCTGAAGGATGATTTCCCCCTTCCTGTGACAGAGTTGTTTATTGACACTATAAATGGATTCCAAGCCCTCTCCTTCAAGGATGTGTACTCCGAGTATAACCAAACTCAAATGGCCCCTAAGGAAGAGGATTCCACAACCTTCAGCATGCCACATGGTACGTTTTGTATCCAGGTCATGCCCTTCAGCTTAAAAAATGCAGTTTACACCTATTAGCGGGCCATGAATCGCATATTCAAGACAATCCGTAGGACATTGGTGGAATGCTCTGTAGATGATCTGAGGGTCAAATCTCTCTAGCACCAAGACAATATAAAGGACCTTGAGAAAGTGTTCAACTTCCTCTGTTCCAACCACCTGAAGATGAACCCATTGAAATGTGCCTTTGGGGTCACTTCTGGGAGGTTCCTTGGCTTTGTTGTTATGTACTAGGGCATTCAGGTTGACCAAGAGAAGATCAAGTCCATCAGCCGGATGCCTTTGTCGAGCAATATTCAGGAGATTTGAGGTTTTCAAAGAAACTTAGCCTACATACACTGATTCATTGTGAATCTGGCCAGAAAGTGTAATCCCTTTTCTCGGCTCATGAAAAAAAGGCACCGCTTACGAATGGGACAAAGAGTTCCACACCGCGTTCAACAAAATCAAGTAGTATCTACTCCATCCTTCAGTCTTGACGCCACCAATCTCCAGAAAACAACTGGTCCTTTATGTGACTACCATGGAACAGTCTCTTGGGGCCCTTCTCGTCCAGAAGGACAATGAGGGGATGGAGAACAACCTTTACATCCTCATCCACATGCTCCTAAATACAGACACTAGATACTCCCCCTTTGAGAAGAGTTTCCTTGTGTGGGTATTCGCAGTATAAAAATTGTTAAATTACTTGCAGCACCGTGAGGTTCAACTGGTTTCTTGAGTAGACCCACTGAAGTAAATTTTGAACCACCCCATATTGATAGGTCATCTAGCTCGTTGAGCTGTGATTCTTCAGCAGTTTGATATCAAGCATGTCCCATAGAATGCTTTTAAAGGGCAAGCATTGGCATACTTCTTTGCTACCCATCAGGCTCATGCTGGCCAATCCTTGGATCTCAATTTTCTAGATGAGGCAATCCTCTTAGTAGGTCATGTCATCCTGTGTTGGTATATTCATTTCGATGGTGCATCTCGGAGTCCCACCGGTAGGAGGCTCAATGAACCCACGCTCAATAGGGTAGGCTTGGGTATCGTCTTTATTACCCCTGTACAATCCATTCTGTCATACTCATTCCTATTGGCAGAAGTCTTCACCAATAATGAGGTAGAGTATCAGGCTCTTATCACTAGCCTCGAGTTGGCCCTTGAGATTGATGTGCCCCATTTTCATGTGAAAGGGGATTCCGAACTAGTCATCAAGCAGATCAATGGTGACTACATCTTTAGAAATTCGGAGCTCATACCATTGTTGGATCTCACTCTCCAGATAATGGCCCAATTCCTATCTCGGATGGAAGTTACTCATGTCCATCGATCTCAGAACGGTCGAGATAACACCTTGGTCAGCCTAGATGCATCACATGTAGATCCTGAGTAGGATAATATGATTATCCATGTAGAAAAATTAGAGATTCATTGCTCCCATCACCCCAGGTGATAAAGACGGATGTAGGTGAGCCATCTCACAGCTGGAGACTGCATGTCAGGACCCCAATGTCCCTCAAATGCAGTGGTTGAAGTGAATCCCCACTAGAGATACCCCTTTGTCGAGTATCTCCAAAATTGTTACCTCTAGACTGATCGGGGCTAACGCGAGTGAATCCAGTGTCGCGCACTGCAGTTTACCCTCTAGAGTGGTCCCAGTCTTGATCAGATCCTCTACAAGCGTGGATTCGATGGTGTTCTCCTATGTTGCATTCAATGAGTGAAAATTTCTCAGATCATGCCGGAGGTTCATAACGGTTCCTGCAGGGCTCATCAGACCAGGTCGAAGCTATCTCAACAGATCCAGAGACTAGCGTACTTTTGACCCTCCATGATCCATGATTGCATCAAGTTCGCCAAGAGATGTCATGTGTGTCAAGTTCAATCCAACTTCGTGCATCAGCCACCGGATACTCTCCACACTACCAATTACTCTTGTCCCTTTGCAGTCTGGGGACAGGATGTCGTGGGACCATATCCACTGGTGACAGCTCACCTGTTTAGGTTCATCCTGACTGTTATGGATTTCTTCTCCAAGTGGGAAAAGGTAGTTCCACTCAAGGAGTTCAAGGCCCATTACATCATTGACTTTGTGAGCTCTAGTATCATCTACTGATTCAGAGTCCCTCATGTTGTCCTCGCCGATAACGGCACCAACATCCATGTATCTGAGTTCAATAAGTTGTATGCCAAGTAAAATATCCACTCTAAACATACCTCCAGCTATCATGTGCAAGAAAATGGGAAGATCGAGGCATTTAACAAGACCCTCCCTAACATTTTGCAGAAAATGGTTGTTCAGAACAAGAAGGGTTGGCCAGACAATATCCCCAATGCCATTTGGTCTTATCGGACGATGACTCATAATTCCACATAGGTGACCCCATATTCCCTGGTATATGGAACTGGAGTCGTCCAGCCTATCGAGATTCAGTTTCCTTTTTTATGCACAGTGGTCTATGACCAGTATGTTCTAGATATGGTAGCTGAAATTTATCGGGATGAATTGGAAGCACTTGATGAGAATATGATTCGTGCCCTGCACAACCTAGAAAGACACCAGAACAAGATGGCCAAAACCTTCGACAAGAAGGTCCGCCACTACTCTTTCTTACAAGGTGATCTGGTATTGGCCCTCCGGACACCAATGATACTTAGCAGGAAACCACGTATGTTGAAGCCCAAATGAGAAGGACCTTTTGTTGTTCACAAGGTTTACCCCAATGGTGTGTACTCACTGGTGACCATGGATAGTGAGCGTAGAACTCCTCCCACCAATGCCAAATTCCTCAAGAAATACGTTGTTTGAGCCTGGTGGTTCGGCATGACCATAAATTGTTTGGTCCGGCATGACACTAAACTGTTTTGTCCCACACAACCCTAAACTGCCCAGTCATACATGACTTTAAACTATAAAACGTCTCGTATGATGTTAAACTATATTTTGTCCTGCAAAATGTTAAACTGCACCCTTATAACTATGTACGGCTTGATTCCCATCTACATGGGATAAGTAGGAATGCTCAGATGCTCGTTCCTGAGTCTACCCCTAGACTATTCTCTTTGACTGTCTCCCCAAGGTATAGTTCTCTTGGAGGGTCCTTGTATTGTATAATGTAGGCTCATTTTTCCTCACTCATGTTAGTATTATGACGTTTGCACCATGTGACCCCTCTCCATTCTTCTATCCTCCCCTATCCTCATCGCACGACGTTAAACGACATGGCCTTTAATAGCTATGTATAGCTTGAATCCCATCCTCATGGGATACGTATAAATGCCCGGACATTTTGTCTGTTGGCCTAACACGAACATCAGAATCTCCCCTCGAGTCAAGACAAATGGTATGGTACAGTCCTTTTCCCCAATTCACGTCTAGCTCATCTTGATCCCACCATATGTCCTGCTCCCTGAAGATATTCATCACTTTCATCACCCTACTTTATGTTTAAATGCATGGGCACAACTATGCTTCACACACTCCTTGGATTGGGAATCCATCATCCTTCATATCTAAAAGGACCCCCGGCTGGGATGGGTTCTCGGCCTAATGGATCTCCTACCAATTAGGTCCAATTCCCTCGAGGACGTTGAGTAACAAA
Source organism: Viscum album (assembly GCA_963277665.1). Taxonomy (NCBI): domain Eukaryota; kingdom Viridiplantae; phylum Streptophyta; class Magnoliopsida; order Santalales; family Viscaceae; genus Viscum; species Viscum album. The sequence goes on from OY728145.1 coordinate 1,649,987,113, forward strand.
TTGATAAAATTTCTGTGTTGCGAATATGGTCAGCGGTTGATGCTCATTTGTTGTTCCCATTTCAGGCCACACAATAAGAAAGTTGTGTTTTGAACATGGTCAGTGTCTATCCTTTATCATTGTCACCCCCACCCCCCATAGATCCCAAACATTGAGTGTGGTGGTTCATCCTGCTCACTGCATCTTCAAGTTGCAACTCCATTCGGGCGATGCTAGCTATCATACCCTTATATGATAGGGAAAGTCAAATCTGGATCCTTGTTTCCCACACCGAGCACTGCTCAAGTGGGTTTAGGAGCTATGATGATGCAGTAACCGCACAACAGGACATATGGCTATAGTTGGTCAGGACACAAAGCCTGAGGTCCTTCGACCCCTTCAGGCCCCTCGCCCAAGTTCTCATTTAGGATTGTGTGGTGTGGTATGGGATTATGTTCTCATTCACGTCAGGATATTTTTCCATGCCACACATATCCCCTTGAGATATCCTTTTCATCATTTATCATCTATTCTGCAAGCACAGGCACTGACATGCTCGACATAACACATCATTTGGTTTTCCATCACCCTCTATATCAGGAAGGGCCCATGAATGGCATGGATACTCGGCCCAAGGGATCTCCTAACATTATGAGCTAATTCCCTCAAGGATTGTGAGTAACAAGTTGATGTAAGTCCTGTGTTTCGAATATGGTCAGTGGTCAACACTCAATTGTTCTCCCCCCTTTGGTTCACATAATGGTGGATATAATGTTGAAAACCTGGACAATAGTTGTCTTCAATCATCATTGTTGCTTTGTGGTATTCCATAATCATGATAATCCACCCTTTCTGTCCCACACATATGACATTAAACTAGGCATATACGGTCCACACTTGATGACCCTAAACTAATATCACCTTCTTCCTCACTGCAAGATGATAAACTGCAATATGGATAGGGATTTTCTTTTGAGGCCCAGCCTTAGGCCCCTTGTCCTTTTCAAGCCCCTAGCCCATGTTCTCACTTAGGGTTGTACGATGTACTGTGGGATTATGTCCTCATTCACATCTGGTTGCTCGCCGCACTGTACACCTCCTTTGTGTAGGGTATTGTGCCCATTTGTGTCCTTATTTCATGATGGTAAATTTCACATTACCCTTATGTAGAACTATGTGCGGATGTATTCCCATCCTAAATGGATACATAGGACTGCCCGAACATCTAGACATCGGGTCTAGCCCCATCTCTTAGAAATCTCCCCTTCACCTTGGCCCCTTGGCCAGCACTTTCCCAGGGAGAGGGGTATATGGTGTGGTATGGGATTATATCCTCTTTCACATTGAGTTTTAACAACCACGCCATGTACCTATTTATCTTGAGAGTTCTCTATCATATTGTTCTATACTCATCTTTTCAAATCGTCCACTCTCAAGTTCAGCCCCTCAAACCTCTTCAGTGATTCACCAATGTTCCAAAGAATACTCTGGTTCAGCATCTCGAGTGTCAGATTTTACCTGGACAGGTTCCCACACACCTTCCAGGCATTGTTTTCCCCTTTGTTAGGGCTTTCATCGCCTTTTGTATCCAAAGGGACCCCCAAATGGCATGGATGCTCGGCCCAAGGGCCCTCCTACCATTACAATCCAACATCCTTGATGGTTTAGAACAAAAAATTAATACAGGTCCCACGTTGCAAATACGTTCAGCGGTTGATTCTCATTTGTTGTTCTCATTCTACGTCACACGATATGGACACTATGTTTCAAACACGGTCAACAGTTATCCTCCATTATCCCACCAACCCCATTAAGTCCAAAATATTGGTTACATGGTTCACATTAGTTTCCACCCCATCTTGTCCAAATGGAATTTCGACACACCTGGAACTATCCCTCAGTGCACATTTTCACGTTAGGAGGACAAAATCTATGGTAAAGGTGACATTCAGGGATCCTCACTGACTTCCCTTTGGCATTCATTCTAGGTATTGAAAAAACCCCTTCCACCCTTTTTTCCCACACCGAGTTTGACTCATGTGGGCATAGGTATTGGGTTGAGGTCTTCACTTATGTGGAAGTATTTCACCCTTCTCTGGTCCAAGATCTAAGACCATAAACTAAGACCTCTTTTAGAACTATATTCATATTGATTCCCATTCCCTTGGGATACGTAGGAATTCCTAGACATCTTGTCTTTGGGTCTAACTCGAGTTCCACTAATTTATCTCTTTGGATCTTCTTTTAGGGATCTAACTCTTATGGGATTGTGTGGAATGGTAGGGGATTATGTCCTCATTCACGTCGGGTATTCATTAACTGCACCACATATGCCCTTTTCTATGAGTTATCCCCCCTACTTCATGTCCCACATAACATTAAACTGTATGTTGTCCCGCACGACGTTAAAAGGCACCTTCAAGAACAACGTGTTCCTTGATTCCCATTCTCATGGGATACATAATAACACATAGACATCTCATCTTCTGGTCTAGTTCAATTAGGATATGGTTTCTCCTACCCCTTATCCTCTAATCTTTCCTGGCCCCTCGGCTTGAGGTTTCCTCCTCAAAATTGTGCACGGTATGGTGTGGACCTTTTCCTTATTCACGTCTGATATGCTTTATCACACCATTTTCATCCCCTCTAGAACCTCATCTCTCTTGTATATGTCTGATCCATGTGACCTTAAACTATGATGCTTAGTCCTACATGAATTTAAACTATTGCTTCTATCCTTCATGACATTAAAAATGCATGGTTGGTCCTATCACATGACCCTAAACTGTGACATTATCATCCTGGCTGCACAAAGAGAAATGGAACTACACTGTGATATCCTCACTTGAGGAGGCATCATGTTTGGTATCGGTCATTCACCATTCCATTTGTCAACACTTACACACGGCTTGATTTTTGTGGTGATGACTGGACTTTCTATCCTTGTTCCACTGCTACAAAAAAACACCCATTCATCCAAAAGGACAAACAAGATCTATCAAATACCACTTCTTTTAGTGCAGGGGCCAGACCCACGCAACCTTTTAGAACTATGTGTGTCTTGATTCCCACCCGCATGGGATAAGTAGGAATGCCCCTGCACATTGCCTCAAGCCCCAGCCTCACTTACATTTTCAATCCCTCGACCTAAAATCTTCCCCAATAAGTGCACGGTGATCCGGACCATGTCCTCATTCACATCGTGTCTTGTAATTACATCATCATGTGTCTCTTATTACCTACCATCCACAGTCCAAGCTATATGAGCATCAACTATGACCACTCCATGTTCTTTTCAAAAGACGTTAAACTGCACAAAATCTTCCAGAAGTGTGTATGGCTTGATTCCCATCCTCATGGGATACGTAGGAACACCCATGCATTTTTGTCTCTGAGTCTAACCCCAAGAATCTATAAATCATGTCCTTTATTTTTCTCCCCCTTGGCCTGAACTCATTTGGGAACATGTGGTGTGATGAGTACCTCTTAGGTTCTCATTCACATCAGACTTTTCAATAGCCGCACCATGTGTTTCACATGTCTTTTCATAGCATGGTCCGAGTTCTATAACACAAAACTAAGATCTCCCAATGGAAATTGTGCGTCATGCTTGGCTATTTTGCCGCCCTGCACACCGTCCATTAAATAAATCCCCGTTAATGGTCCACCCAAAGAACTTAAGTTGAAAGTGTCTGACCCAGGACCCATTTCCTTGGGAAGGGACTCTACTCCCTATATATGATATGTCTTATAGTCGTATTAAGATGTGTTTTGAAAATGAATCTGAAGTATGGAATTTTAATGGGGACATTCCCGTCATTCCATGTCTAAGATTCACGAGCCCGTCATCTGGATCCTCATCCTTTTCAATGTCTGAAGGGACCCATTGTGTGGCTTGGTCTCGTGACACACTGGGTTACCTACCATCCTAGCCCAACGTCCCCAATGATCTTAGATAGCATTTGCGACAGGTCCTGTGTTTCGAACACAGTCAACAGTCGACCCTCATTTATTTGTCCCAATTTCAGGCTAACGTGACATGGATGATGTGTTTTTCACATGGTCAATAGTAGTCCCATATCATCACGCCACCATCATTGTGGTCCAGATCTCAAGAATCATGATTCACATATTTCCACTTCCTTATGTTCAAGTTGAATTCCAACATACTCGACTTTACTCCTTCGTGCATCTAGGTGTTCTATATAAGTGGGTCAGCATCAGTGGAACTTCATTCACCTAGTGTCCCATCATCCATAACTTGTGCCTCCCTATGCTAGGAAAGTCCCATAACTACTTATTGTTTTCCACATCGAGCATGACTCATGTGGGCTTAGTAGTTCTGGTAGGATGTGTACTGGTGCATCCATGCCACATGTACCTTTCATCATCCCACATGACGTTAAAATGCACTCTCAGAACTATGTATGGCTTGATTTCCATCCACATTGGGTACATAGGAACGCCTGACCACTTGCTCCAGGCCTAGCCTAATTTTCACTTTTGCTCCCATGACCTGAATAGTTTCCTCTGGGGATACGTGGTGTGATCCAGACTCCACGTCTTCATTCACAACGAGTTTATAGCTACCGCACAACATAATCCCTTCCTGGGATCTTCCCTTTCACTCCACGTCCTATCATATGACGATAAACTACATGATTCCATATGTCCTCAACGCATGACACTAAACTTTGGTTCTACCCTGAACAAGTTCAGGATGCCCTATGTTAATCATGGGATGTGTCAGTTTCCTCTCCAGAGAAGATTCTCCCTACCGGTGTTGGTCTCTGACCACACCGTGCCCCAAGAACTATATTTGGATTTATTCCCATTCTCATGGAATATATAGGAACCCCTAGACATCCAATCTCTGGGTCCCGCCCTAGGAATCATAATTCCCATTCCCCCCTCTTTTTCTGGTCCCTTGACCTATTCTCTTTTGGGGAACTATGAAATTGTAGCTTTACCCTAAACAAGTTCAGGATTCCCCACAATAACGTTGGGAGGGGACAGTTTCCTCATCAGAGAGGTCCTATTTGGAAGTATGATTGATCCCTAATTAGACCATTGTACCCACCTAAATTGTTTCCACCACGATGGCATAATTTCAAGATTGTGGGACACCAATCGAACAAACACATCACTCCACTCTCCACGATTTTCGTGCCCTTTATTTGGATCCTAATCGTCTTTCACATCCTAAGGAACCCCCTAAAATTATGGATTCACGGCATATGGCTCACCTACTATCCTGGGATAACATTTCAGAAGACTAATGGATGAAATTTTGGGTCAGGCCCCGTGTTTCGAACATTGTCAGCGGTCATCCCTTATTTGTTATCCCCATTTCAGGCTAACACAATAAGGATACTATGTATCAAATATGGTCAATAGTCATTATTAATTGTCATTCCATTACTACAGTGTTCCAAATCTTGGGTATTGTTATTCACACCTTCCATCCCCCCCTATTCGGATTTTTTTCCTGCGTCCCTAGCGTTACCCTATTCGTGCACAAGAGCACACTAGGAAAATGGTAATTCAACTATTCTAAGTGCATCATTATCTAGTCAGGTCTCTCCCTTCTCTTCCCGGGAATCCAGATTGGTTGTTCGACCCTCGGGTGCCCGAAGCCTGTTTGGCACTCCTACATTCAAACGAAGTAATAGTGCGAGCATCCCTTGTTTCTCACACTGAGTGCGACCTGCGTGAGCTCAGGAATGGATTGCTATTTATTTCAGGATTGTGGTTCAATGCATTAAACCAAACTAACAAGTAAATAAATCTATTCATACACATATCCATGCATGTAATTCAGAAAAAGAGGTAGTAAAGAGAAATGAGTTTATGAGTTCGACCAAAAGAGGACCCTTAGGGATCATCATCTTGGATAGATCATTCCAGCACTGCTACATTTTGGATTCTAGCCTCCAGGATTGCTTCTCGTCCCCTGAGAACCCTCTATTCATTAGTGGCCACAGAGCGCAGTGCACTTTCCCTAGCCTATTCTTGTGTCTTTTCAGTTTGAAGTTCAGTCATTTGGTGACCCACTTCCACTAGCTCCTCTTGGGCATCCACCAGCTGGTCCCTCAATTTCTCCACAAGCTCAGAACAAATTGCAATGAATATCTTATTTTCTTTTATCTTTTCTTCATGTAATTGGACCTCTTATTCCACCTTCAATAATTCTTGGGTACTCCTCGACTCTTTCTGATACCGGGCAATGTCAGAGTGTCAGCTTCTCTCATGTAACTTCTCAGCCATGTATTCACGGACTGTCTAATGGAGATGATGAGCATCCACCCCTCCAGTATAGAGAAGGCGCAACCATGTGTGGAGAAATCCCATCCCTTTTATCCATTCTGTCTAAGGCTGACTAAGAATGTGCTTGATAAATTTCCACCACTTGTGTCATGTCATACGGCCCTCATCGGCCACCTCCAAATTACAATCTTCTATCTCTTCAAGATCTACAAGACGATAGTTAGGGAAAGCTTCCAAGATATCAGTCATAGGGTATTCTTCTAGTAATCCTTCTAAGGGGTTGAGATCTTCAACATCTGGGTGACCTTCCTCCCTTGCCTCAGTCTCTTCTGCTCTGTCACCGACTTCAGGCCTCACCCGACGTTAATACAACTGATATCCATAGTGATGTGTTCACCAAGTGCTCAGGTCGGCTTGGTTTGGGAAATGTGCCCTGAAAGGGCCAGTACATTTTCCATTGAATCACTCGTGGATGGTCTAGATTTGGTAGCCTAATAATCCCCCAATGTCATGATTACTGTACAAACAATGAACACCCTGATCAAATGAGTTCTCTAATAGCCCATAAAAGTTTCTAAGTGAAAAAAAACTTACAATAACTTAGTTCATCGGCCTCTGGCGTTCTTGTCACTGCAGAATCTATCTTGGTGGGGGATCCCTCATCACTTGTTATGTCAATAATGGGTGTCGACTCCCCACCTTGTTCTATCAGCACCTCCTCCCCCCCTTTGGATGGAGCCTCTTGGTCAGCGCCAATATTAACCTGAGAAGAATAATGAGATCTGATTGAGGGTTACATGAACAAATGAAGAGGGTGAGGATAGGTAAGGGCTAAGACATACCTTGAGTAGCTCAGTTATGTCTACATCAGATCAAATGATCTCGCCACTCTCTTGAAGGCTCCCTTGGTGGGACGTCCCTTGAGACCCTCCACCTTCGAGCTCCTTTTATCCTTCACCTAATAATTTTTCTTCTCCTTCACCTTCTCCTTCTGACTCCTCATATTTTGTCCCACTACCCTTCGGCTCCCCATCACTATCGTCATCCTCGGGTGACATCTTGTCTAGATCATGCTTCTGCCTAAGCATTACCTTCACCAGGAGGGGTGGTTCCTCACACCGACCTCGCTAGTGTTCATACGCATCCATGGCCGTCAGGTATGCATGACGATGATGGAATTTTACCTTGTCATCAACCTGGATGAGTCCAACCTCTGGAATCTAGATTCTATATCATGTTATCTTTTTCCAGAGGGCTTTCGTACCAATCGACTACCATAGGGTCAACCAGGCCGACCACAGATCCGAGAAAATTACATCATTAGAAGGTTGAAGCAGATATTTTATCTACTTATTGGGAAGTTTCCTTACCACTCCGTGAGCCCCTCTCGACCTGGGTGATGAAGGCACGGCCATGTCGTGTAACATTCCCACTACTGTAGTCCTGGCCTATGCGGGTCTAGTTGCTCGACTTGCTTCTGACCTTTCCTCCCCAACAGCACCCTGTCTACTCTCTCGCCACCCAGGTTCTACACTAGTTACATTGAGCTGTCGAAATCACTTATGAAGAAGTCACTTAGGGTATTATACGACCCAATGTTTGGTGTATTTTGTCGACAGTCCAGCATTAACTCTGGTGGGGGGAAAGGTAATGACGTCACCAGAGCCATGGGTTGTGAACATCAGCCACATTTGGCAAAGAATGTGGGTATGCCTATTCTCCCGGACATCTGTATACACCTTCTTCAACATCTGTTAAAGGCATCCAGACTACCTAGAAAATCATGACAGCACGTAGGGATCACCAAAAATCTTCCCATCAACCCTGGCAACAAGAACCCCACCTCTGATGCTCTGGAAGTATTATCTTTTCTCCGGTGAGCCCTGCCCGTTTTCTATCATTTGGCCTGTCGGAGTGGGAATGGGATAAAAGTGAATTTGTCATGATTTCCAATTCTGTTCTTTACCCCTTCCTCATTGAGTGTCAACGGCATGACCACTGCAATGTTTATCAAGGAAGGTTGTCGGTCATTTCCCAAAGGAGGGATGGCATTTGGAAAGTTATATAGGCCACAATGAGCCACGATCGAGCCATCAAGGATCTGGAAGGGACCACAAATCCTCCTTGGTGCACCCCCTCTCGAAATGCACCCCAGTATGGTGTACAAACAGGCTAACATGGGGACTCCCAGATTGAACCTATGATTTGTGGCCATGATGCCATTCATCACCAATGTCGTTGGACGAAATCCCATCCTTGCCTTCCTCCCTAGTAGGATCCACCCACTAAAGAAGCTTTCCTTAAAACTAGTGTATCAGACATTCAGGTCCCGACTCTCATTTACACTTAATCCCCATGATTGATACTCCCCCGCATCCAGGATCCTCTAGTACGATCCAATCTAGATCCTCTGTGCCATAGTCGAACACCGCATTCCTCGCCCTGACATCCTGACTTTTGGATCCTTTTGCAGAAACAAGTTAAACCATTTTTTATTGGAAATGTCCTTAGAAAATTCCTTAACCCCCAGCCTATCCTTAGGAAGCTCGAACAGATGCCATGTTAGGATAAGAGTTCGTGATCTGTCTCCCCAGATGTTCTTCATCAGAATGAATTTATTTTTCTAGTGACCGTCCAAAGGGATACCCTCGCTGTAATGAATGTCCCAAAGGATAATACCAACTTCCCCATGGTGAATATAGAAGGTATTCATATCGAGGGACCATCAGGTAAAAAACTCAGGACAAAGTTCATGCTGGTGATAGAAATGGAACTGCGATGTCCACACCGCCTCGAACAACTCGATGTGCCACATTTCAGCCTCAAACTAGTCACACGTATGGCATACCCAATAGTCCCTGGCCCATTCACTGGTAAAATTTCCCCTAGATCTAAGATCCCCATTCTACAACCAGCCTTTAGTTTCGTCAGTGAAACTCTATTGGAAAGTACTTACGTAATGGTCTGGGGAGTCCTCTGTGACCAGGTCACTTCCCGAAATGGTTCAGGTCCTAGGATTCAGGACGTAAACATCCATATTCCTGGTTTCTTTATTAGGATAGACAATGCTGATGATATTATATCGAGGTAGGTCATCCTCACGGGTCACCCATGACTGAGGTGTGTCGACTTCAAATCAGGGCACAGGTACCTCCTCCAAAATACTGAATTCCCATATCAGAAAATTGTCAGACATTGCATACTCCTTAGAGTCCAGAGTCAACATGTTGAAGAGAGTGTGTTTCTGGATACAATCTTTCAGGCACCATAAACCTTAGTGTTTCCAAACATCTCATCTCTTTGAGTGGTAAACACGACTTCTCTCTCAGTGTCATCCCAATTGGCAGCCATCTTCTTCCTGTGAGTTCTCAAGGAGTCGGCGTGAAAAATGAGAAGTTGGCATGAAAAAACAAGGAGGAGGTGCAAAAAATCAAGAGTCTACGTGAACAATTATGAGTAGATGTGAAAAATAGAGGCCATGAAATCAAAATTCCTTAGGTCTGTAGGTAAAATGATGGATGAACTCAGGGAATTACGTGAAAACAAGAAGTTTTTCACGAAAGACAGGGAAAGTTTTTCGCACGTTAGAGCTCTGGACATATCACGTGAGAAAAATCCGTACAGAATAAGGGACTAGTGATAGTTTTTATATGCACGATATAGGTATTTCATGCATGCGTGGAAAGTTATTTGTGTAAGACTTCCTGATTTTTCGCGCAGCCACTAGTATTTTGTGTGCGGACTCTAGAAAGTTATGTGTTTCGGCATTTCCCTCGAAATCTGACCTTTGCATCCCCTCATCGATCTGATTCTAAGGGGGGCATTTATAGATGCCTAAAAAGATCAAGGGCTGAATGAGGTTTTTTCACAACCAAGAAACGACATATTTTGACCCGGCGCTGCATTCCAGGGGCCCCAAAAGGACCACACGAAAAAATCTCCCTCGGGTTCAAAAAAAATCTCTCTCGCCCGAAAAACTGCGGGATCTGAAGCCATTTTCCGAACCTACATGAAAACTCTTGCACCGCGTGGAAACATTGGCCCTGAAATTCAAACATTCAAACCGCTGACCATGGGTGCGGAATTTTGTGTGTGGCGCCCCATGGAAAAGATCTCTAGCGCTTCCACCATGGGCACACAAACATTCTTGGGGATCTGTTATAGCACGGATCAGGTGACCCCGAGTACCTATAAATAGAAGGCACCCCTTCAACTTCTGATAGCTAAAGAATCTGAACTATCTCCTCTGAACAAAATCCACCTCTCCTATGCGAAAAAGATGTCTTTCAGGTATGATATTTTTCACGGTAGGTTGCCCAAGGGTCTACCTTCGTGCGTGACCACACGAGCTTAACCCTTGTCAAAATCCCTTCGATTCCCTTCCTCTGTGTGAAATCCCTGACAATTGTGTGAAATCCCTTTCAATTTCATTCAATCCCTTCCAATTACACACAATCCCTTCCAATTGTGTGCAATCTGTTCCAATTGCGTGCAATCCCTTCCAATTGCATGCAATCCCTTCCAATTGCACGCAATCCCTTCCAATTGCGCGCAATACCTTCAAATTGTGTGCAAACTATATGACTTGCATGCAATCTCCCCTATTTCCACGCAAAACCTCGGCTCCCCTTTATGCGCCCTACCGCTCCAATTGCACGCTAACAAGGCATTTTTCGTGCAGGCGGTTAAATTGTGCGTCGGCCAATTATTTTTCTATGCAAGTGCCTCAATTGCGTGTCGACCGGCCGTTTTCCATGCAACTATTCCTTTTGCATGAAAACCTACCTCCATGCACACACATGTTTGATTCCTCTCTTCCAGACATCATTTTCAGGTTCCTCCCATGCCTAAAACATTTTCGCCACACACCCTTTTCTTGTACAACCCTCTAGGCTCGTACGAAGTAATTTCAAAGTCCCTTGGGTGGTGTTTCACATTGTGTTGCTTTGCCTCATGCTTCTTTGAATTGGCACGCTAATGGCTATTGATTTTTACATAGCCATGCTAGCGTAGACCCCCTAATGGTATGCTCTATAACACCCACCAACCATAGCTTTTCCAGTCCCTTCGCCTCACTAAGGTGTAGAGGTTGACGGTTATGTAAGTCTCAGGAGTGTGGTGTAAACCCACCTCGTCCGAGATACATGACATTAAAATACCATGAACCTTTTTCCTCAACACATGACGTTAAACTATGGTCTCGTCTCGTGCATCATACGTTGGGTACCCCACCTTGGACATTCCATAAGCCCACTGGTCTCCACGAGAGTGAGATCACTCCTCACATGGAATGAGATCCTCTTCATCAGAGTGGCGTTTGTCCATGGGGAAAAGGAAACCACCCTGGTGTAAGCCCTTATCTTTAATTAGAGGAGGTAGTACCCCTGCTCCTCCTCTCTTCCTAGGTGACAATTCCCTCTCCTACTGGGATTTTCGACCATCTGGGCCTCCACCCTGAAGTAAGGACCAATCTCCATCTCCCTATAAGGTGAACCGTCCGTAAGTCCCTATTTCCTATTTGGGATGTTAACCACGCATGCGCCCCACTTCACTTCCCACAGACACACCTTTCATGACCTGATCATCAGGTCTTTGATGTATCTTGGTTCTCACATGGATCATGACTCACATGGGCTTAGAGTGAGAATCAACCATGACATCCTATCCATCTAGCCTAGAGTGTAAGCCCCAAACACCATCTTGAAGTATGTGGTCTTTGATCCTTTCCAAGGCGAGGTACATAGGAAGCCTACCTGGGGTTCAAGACCAACACCCGGTTGTTCTGACCCCCTTCACATTAGTACCCACACCACCAAAACTATGAGGTCTTTGATCCTTTCCAAGGCAGGGTACGTAGGAAGCCTCCATGAGGTTCAAGCCCACTATTTATCTGGGCCCCAGATCCCCATTCACGTTGGTTCACCCCCATCCTGCAAGATGTTAAACTGTGAACCTCAATTAGTGGTAAGTCATTATCTCCCTCGATCAGCGGTAAGGCGTTGTTTCCCCCAGTAAGTGGTAAGCCATTGCACGCACCTGAACTACGTAGAATTTGATCCTCGCCAAGGCGTAGTACGTAAGAAGCCTCCCTAATGTTCAATACCACCACCCATTGGTCCCGACCCCCTTTATGTCGGTTCACCAAACTTCTCCATAAACTATGAGGTCTTTGATCCTTTCCAAGGCATGGTATGTAGGAATCCTCCATGAGGTTCAAGCCCACCATCCATTTGGACCCTAGTACCTTCTTCACGTTGGTCCACCGACCCCCATCCCATATAAACTATGTGGGTTTGATCTCTATCTCCTTGGAAGGGTACATAGGAATCTTCCATGAGAATCAAACCATTCTAGTGGTAAGCAGTTTTTACCCCACCCGGTGGTAAGCCAATGTGAACCTATCTAGCGGTAAGCCGTTATGACCTCAATCAGTGGAAAGTCATTGCATCCCCTACTCAGTAGCAGGCCATTGTAATCCCATTTGCTAGGACCCTCATCTTTGGTACATCCTAGTGGCGTCAGACCAACCTAGGCTACTAAACATGCTTGATCCCCATACACTTCACCGGTTTGTCGTTCTATGTGTATGCCCCCAATTCAAGTCCATTACCTGGTCTTCCCTTCAAGAATATGTGTTTCCTGAAGGTCATGCCCCAACCCAGAGGGTCCATTTCCTCTGGGTCCCATACATGCATCCATTCTCATGGGCCACCTCCTTAGGTTCCCCTTCACCCTACCGAACTATATAGACTTTGATTTCCTACCATGGGGATACATAGGAAGTCTCCTTGAGACTCAAGCCCAACATTACCATCGTCCTCATTGTAGTTCCATCCCATCCACCATCCACTTCATTCAAACACTCCATCATCCATCACAATTCTTACCAGAGGTACCACATACTTGTGAGGTAATGAAAACTCACCCCTCAACATCAGTGTTCCCTCCTAAGGTTGCACCCATCTGATCCACTTTAATTAGTGTTATGATCAGTATGATCTGTCTCTGCCAGACATGAAACCTGCGGCATAACCTGTGTTAAACATGGGATGATGAGGAAAACCTTAGATACATGCCTATGGCATATGATTCCCTGCATTTGAAGTGGGATGAATCGGGCTTATGTGCCCACGAGATGCCCTATAATAATGGGAACAAACCTAGATGTGCTAGTGTTCCAGCGTCCAGACATGCTAGTGATTTCAAAAGTGACTACTCCCCTGACTGAAAGTTGGGGCCCTAACCGGACCATTTGGAATGTCCCGACAGAATTAGTGTAATTAACTGGTGTCCATGAAGATATGGAACTAGGAAGAGTTTCACGAACAACATCTTAAATCTATAAGGGAGACCTGGACTAGGTGACGAGTTCTTATGAGGAATCCACGGAAGGAATAACTGACATCTCATCATCATGTTTCAATCAAGGAGCAAACGTCCCTGAACAAGGAACATATGTCACACACCTTTGGAAAGTGAGAATGCAAGGAAACTAAATCGTGCCTTTCTTACTCAAGTAGACGAATGCGTGTGCCCCGACGAATGCGTTGGAAACAACGTTTTGAAAGGAACCTATTGTCGTTATTCGATATGAGGTATTTTTTAATTTTCTGTAAAAATTACATGGAGAATATTTTTTTAACTTATATGGCATGAACAAGTTTTTACATCTTCATAACACCTTATTTATATGAGGATTACATTATAATATTTCAGGTTTATTTTCCAATAAATTATTTTCTTTTAAAATTTCTCGGCATTTTGAGAAAATAAAATATTTTTGAGGAAGAAAGTATATTTTCACCAAGAATTAATTTCAAGTGTTATATCAAAACTATTTTCCATCAAAGATGGAATTATTTAATAAGGTTATGTTTCAAGTATAATATACCTATTGTTCCTATGAATTTATTGTTTTTATAAGGGAATGTTATTTATGAACTAAATTTTTTTACATGGATTATGTTATGGTGGAATGAGGTTTAAAGAATCAAATATTATTACATGGGTTATGATGAATGATTAATGTTATTGTTGCACACGTAAGAATTATTTCAAAATGATATGGGTGGAACCTATATCTCCATCTTATAAATTTGGTAAAGATTTATATCTCATGAGACAGACATGGATGGAATGGGAAATGATCTCAGATCAGTAATACCGAGCTGGAACTAGGTGTGAAATTGATTCAGTAATGGAATTTGTCTGCTATAATGGTATTGGAAATGATCCTTGACTAAAATGAAACGATTCTATATGGTTATGTGTAGTCCACATGACATAATGTCTTAAATTATGACTTTTTGGATTATGTTAATTGGCTCTTACAAACATTCATGATTTTTCCAATGGCATGATATCACGGTCTTTCATAAGTAGGATAATATTTTCCAATGTTATGTTCTTATGTATTATGATTATGATATGATTGATATCTCCCTTTGTTACCCTTATTGTGTATATGAGCTCACCCTTTCATTTGTTTCTTTTCTTGAGGCCATGAATAAGGGTATTAAGTAATATATGTCTAAAGGGGGACAGTTATGATGAAATAAGTGGGAGAAAATGAGGATGTCTTATAAACTTGTTTTTATGTTTCCCAGTTTCTAAATACACTATACCTATATAGTCATGTATTGAATTTGTTATATATTGTAAGGAATATTCGTCAAATTTTAATTAATATCAATGTATGTAAAGTATTGGTCATTATAATTAACCTTCTAAATAATCAATATATAACACTCATAACATAGGCAATGGGTTACAATTTTCATAAATATTTTATCACACACTTGTAACATAAAACCATGTTATATGATAAAATATGATTCATTAACTCGACTCATTCCTGCCACAAAATATTTCATGATTATTAAGTAATGAATATTTATTTGTAAATTATTTATCACTTTTATCTAATTAATAACTTGTAATTTCATTAATAAATTAAAAACATTTAATTTTAAACCCTAATAACACTGAATCAATTTATTTTCATGTGTTTTTCTATACCTATACATTACCTAATCCCTTTCATGGGGATCAGAATTTATTAAACGTTAATAAATTATAATTGATAAAAAAATTAATGCACTTAATATGAGAACCTCTATGACCTTATCTCAATAGTTGTTAGTGTGACTCAAATCCCTGGAAGGTGTTTGGGATCACATCAAGGGACCTAAATAGAAAAACAAAAATTCATAGAAATAATAACATATCCAAAAAAACTTTACTATGTATCATAATGTTTATGTCTCACTATATCTCTTAAATAAAGATTTATATCTCATACCCCCATCCTTACATGATTTTTTATTCTCTATTTGACCATACCAGATGGACCTGCCTTCTACGACCATATCCATGAATTTAATGAAGTTACTACCATATTGGATGAAAATTCTAATGATATCTCTTCCTATACATGATACTGACAAATACATTCTAATTATTCAATCAATGTCATATCTTTAAGGATAAACCTAATATAAGCTACCCCACCGAAGACATAAACCATCATGTATTTTAACGTGATTCAATGTACATGATAAATGATATACATTAATGATAATATCATGTCCATATAAAAATAAATATGTTCATATATAGAAATAAAAAATGAAACCTAATATATTTTGTGTTATTATTCATGGGTAAATCCTCAAGATATCATATACTTGAGATCAAAAAGTGAAAATATCATGACAGGAAGTCTTTATGATTTTGATCACCCAATAATTGATAGTCAAACTTCATCTGTGTCACTTTAGAATGATGTATCTAGGCCATATCATATATATTTAAAATAATTTACATTGTATATCAACGTTATTAGTATATCTAGAAAATAATATATCCTTTTTATATGACATGTAATCTAAAGAGATGACTATATAAACAGTATTTGAAGATGTTATATTACTATAATTGAAAGTGAAATATATGTATTTATCATGTTACATACATGATATACTAATAAAAGTACACATTTGAGATGGGTATATAGAACCCACAATCACAACATATAAACTCACACTTTTATAAATTTCATGACCCACTTTATTTTTTTTATATAAACTAGAATAAAAAAATAACTAATTTTTCTTGAAAAATAAAAAAATAAAGATAACACATTTTTTGTTGTATACTAGCAACTCCATCCAAAAGGTAAGATTTTAACCATTTATTGAAAATAAAAGAAAAGGTACAAGAGGGAAGGTCAGGGTCAAACAAAGGAACTTTCCCTCATCTATCAAGCACAAAATTATAGATCATAATAAGACATTTCATTCCAATAATGGGAATCCTAACATGATTTCTATTCAGATTGGGACTTACCCTGGTTTAAGATATTAAGAATATTATATTATAACATGCCTTACAACTCAAATAAGATCGAGTAGACAAAGTTTGAGGTGTGTTAGAGTAATCCTTCCTTGGCCTTCTTTTCGAGGGAGAAGTAATGTAATATGTCTTCCCTTTTTTTAGGTAAAAGTGCATCCTTAAAAGAGGTAGGACCACCGCTGTATTTTTTCATCCCTTTCATGTTAGAGATGTCACCCCACTTCTCAGAAATCCAAGAGGAGTTATATAAATTATGGATCTTGTGATGAAAATCAACATGTTGAGGAATCTTAGTGTGATAATCTTAGATAGGATCAGGCACAACAGTCCCATCACGTGTCAGGATTACAAAAGGGCAATCAAGGGTGATAGAGTTTGAATTATTAATGCAAGTAGGACCCCCAAAAATAGTGGCTAAATCATTATCTCTAGTCTCAACTAATACAATGGTATAAATAACATGACAATCCATGGTTCTATTCTCATGATCAAATCCAACCTGATTAGTATAAGGACCACTCATTAGGGACTTATCCACCATAGATCCGTTTCCTTTCAAAATAGGAACCTGAGAGACAAATTTGTTAGAAGGAAACATATCAACCTTAGTAGAAGATGGTTTTTTGAGAACATCTACATCATGATCAAGAGACTTTTAAAAATCCACATGATTCTTCTCTAGTTTCCTTCTACAGTGGTCAGCTGGATGACCCTTCATTCCACATCTCTCATAGGAAATCTTCCTCTTACATAACACCAAAGTATTCCCAATAGTTATACATTCAGTACAGAAAATGGGGTCCTTTCATATTCAAAATCAATATGGATATTATAAGAGGGGGTATAAAGAGTTACCTTATCAATCATAGTGGAGCTGAAATCAATCTCCACCAACATTCTGGAAAAGTGTCCAAACCAAACAACCTCAATTTTCTTATCAAAGTGTATAGGAGTACCAATTTTCCTGCTAATTTCATACAATATTTATGGGTGCCAGAGGATCCAATTAAGTCCATGAAAACAAACCCAAACCTTTGAAAAGGAATTCCTTGCATACGAGGCATTGAAATCCAGAGACCATTTATGTAGGTGAAGCCATCCACGTTTTAGTGACAGAGGCCCGATGCTCCACATATGTAATTTAAAATCATTCGAAGGGAAAATTAAATGAAAGAATACACGACCAAGATAAATCCATCTTCAATCACAGGATCCCCACAAAAATGAGATCTTTTATACCTGATACTCAAAACTCCTGGAGTTCTCACCCTTCAGTAAAACAAGATGTGCAATCAAACAACTCTTCCCAATTTCAATCATTTTAGAAAACACGTCAGCATTTTCCTCAACATGTAATGATGACCCTTTTCATAGAATCCTTCTAGAGCAGGTGTTAATGAAAGATGAAAATAGGGGGGTCAATGTTTCATCCAATTCTCAAGTGGGGACCATAAAATTAGCATAGCAATTCCAGGCCTTCAAAACCCCCTTCGATTTCACCATCATCAAATCCTAAATCATGTGAGCATAGGGGAGATTCATCGCTCTCTTCATCCCCAACGAAAAGTCAGATAAATCCTACATTTCCCAATCAACATGAAGATGACCAGTGGCTTGGGTTTCCAATGCATATCTGGAAATGCAAACATCACATTCATCTTTCGAAGCAATCAACATATCCATCATAGATATATCAACACCTTTCAGGTGAGCGTCATATAGTGCATCCCGATCTGCAACCACCAATTTTTCCATGCATCATCACTCTGAGAGAAATTGCCTCTAGGACATTGTGAGCCTCCATTACATGTTGATCCATGTTCTCTAGTAATGAGAACAAACCCATGAATGTTAGGAAGTGGCATCCCAAACCCTAAGCCAGAACCAGAGGCCCAAGGTGGTAGAGTAGCCAAACCCCCCAAAATGTTATCCAAAGTCTTTTTTATTGTATAAATTGGCTCCAACCTCAAAATTTCAAAAAAAAAAACTTCATAAAATTCTTCTCCTATGATTGGGTGTCCTAATGAGTTCCAAGGGTCAACTATTTTCCTGAATATACAATTTTATAAAAATCATAGCATTTATATATCCCTATTTGAATTTGACCATATTTCCCTAAGTAAATATAATTTATAAATCATTTAAAGTATAAACATAAATACCATTTTTAAATTTTTTGAAAAACCATAAATAATTCCCCATGAAAAAAAACTAAAATCCCCAAATTTTATTCCATATAATTCAATCAATGAGAGTTATATGTATTTTTGATTTCACGTTGGGAGATATAAAACCATGAACTGTTTCCATGTACAATGGTGTTGTTTAGTATGGTGAACTGAAGACTCTATAAAAAATGTTCAAAAAATCCTATATATTATAGTTTAATGGTTATTTAATTATTCTAAATTTCCTACCTAATGAATACCAAGATTTGTTTCATCAATCCAGGACATTTTTTGATCAAAACAATTCCATTATACTTTCTAGTAAAACACTAAGATCTACACCATATTCCATGAGTTTCTCCTCATTTGATAAGACCATGGTATATAATACCACATGGTTTTTCCCTATTAACTATAGAAATATGAAAATTATCCAAATATCATTACTAGAAATCCTTAAAAATATGTTGTAAAATAGAAAGTTAAAAATTACAATCCTAAAGGAAAGTAAATATTAATTTATTTTTTCCCTTTTTAAACTGGGATATGGGGTAACCTTACATGGTTTATAATCCTATATGCACTTAGGCCTTATGCATGAACCATATGAATAGAGGCATGTAGAAAACAGCATGACCCTAATGGCCCAAAAAACCTAGAACCACTAGTATAGACCCTCCCATTATATATTTGGAACAATAAACAAATAACCCAACCTTGTAGGTATACACAGAAAGAATAGCACCATGCATAAACATATGATGCTCAATACCGATGGAAAATTCCATACCTTCTCAACCTTCTATTCTGGTGGCCTAATAAAGAGGGTGATGCTACTTTGAATCCCCATATAGATCTACATAGAGGATTGAGGTCCAAAAAATTATCCTCCTCCTTCTAAAGACTATCTCACCCACTGAGCCTTTATGGATGACCAAAGGGTCAACCTACCATTAATGTCAGAGAGCTATCCCTATCCTGTGCCATTTTTTCATATTAAAAAATAATCACCAATATAACACCCACATGGCTTTCAGGAATGGTAAATAATAAATTAATCTGATATATTTCTAGTGATTTCCACTTGAATTCCAATAATTTTCAAAAATCATGGGATTAACCATGACCAATTATTTTAAACCACAATGTAAGTTTTTCTATATAACTAAAATAATTCATACATCTTACAAAATCCATAAACTATATATAATTATTCTCTAGTATAATAAAAATCACTTAGAATATTTACATGTGACTTTTATCTTAAAATACATGACATAAAAATTAATGTGAATATTTTCTAACAAGCACAATATTTAAAATATGTTTCAACCTAACTTAGATCATTCATTCTTCATATATATGACATCCTAGAATTCATTTATTTTTATACCTTAGAAAATTAAAATATGTAAGAATCAGATTTACCTTTCTAAAAAACCTAGTATACAATTCTAAATCTAATTTTTTGTGAGAATCGTACACCATAACACATGAAAACTATATGAATATTAGATAATTAATCAATGGAAACAAATAAACATCAACAACATTATAATGTTGTTTCGATCATGGAATAAGAACAAATATGAAAATGTACTTGTACTTCATAAATAGACATGATGATATGTCATAATTTACCAACATAACCATCCATGTAATATGAGTATTGTTTTATAAACCATAAATATTTAATCCATCCATATATTATTCAACATAAAGGAGTCAAGTATGATTTTTAAATTTAGGATACCCATCATCAATTTTCATCTACTAAGTAGTGTATTCTGGGTTTTAAAGATTCCCAAAATGAATTCATATATATTAATTCGACATCAATTAACATAAAATATTGAAATGTTTTTATAGTCATAGAAATCATAGAACGATTATAAATTAACATAAAATTTCTAAAGAACTGGATTCATCTTTCATAAAATAATATGCATCTTGCTAATGTAATTTTTTGGGAGTCATAGTCCTTTTTTAGGTAAAATGGAATTATTAAGTGAAAGAATTATTTTTATCATAGAACATAAAAATGGAGCATAACATTTTTTTTATGTTTTATATATTTGATAATGAAGTCAATTATCATCTGGTAATATATCATTCAAGATATAAAGTTGTTTTCTAAAATTGGAATCACTTCATCCATTTTTAACTATCAAATTATAGGGTATTAATACTCTTTAAAGCGTTTTATATTTTATAAAACCATTATATAATGGTACCTTTTATAATAATTTAACATATAAAATATGTTTAGAAAATATCAATGTTAAAATTTAACTAGTATTTTTATTTTCTAAATATTATCTATGTTGTCATATAGTGGTGTACGAATTTTAGTTGATACAAAAATAGTAGTGTTATTATAGTCACTATAAGAATTTAAATCCTCCCCATGTTTATTCTAGAATTTATAAATCAAATAATTTTTCTAATAGACCAATTGTTCTTATAATTCATCTTGAAAAATTATTCTTCTGTAAAAATATAAAAAATAACAAATAATTAAATAATATTTGTTTTTATAGTGTTTTACATGATTTACTATAACACCCCAACCTAGATTACTCAAATACTAATTGATTCTTTGGTACTATCATTCCACAGAGTAACCTTATTATTTTCCATATTAAATTGACTAATAAAGAGGGTCTATGAAAAATATTTGGGAAAACATTCCATAGATGTCATCGTAAAAAATAAAAAAAATGAAACCAAAAATATTAATAGAATATCAAAATACATATTTGTAATTACATTTAGAATCTAACCATATTTAAAATAAACATACACCCATGTTATAATAAAATAAACTATGCAGGTCATACCTCACATATAAGAGAAATCCCCCACTAGGTTGGTCATAGAAAAAATATAAATCAAGGAATAAAATTGCATAAGGAGACCCAGCAAAAATCCTAAGAATCACCACAAACTCATCAAAAAATTAATATATTCTATGATAATCACATGAATAACTTGTGTCCAATATTATATAACAAATATAAGGTCAATATATCCACTAAGGTTTAAGTTAAATGTGTTCTAATAAAACTTAGTTAGACACAACCAATAGGACACCAATATCAATCATGATATTCTAGTGTTATAATGGACCATTCATTTTATACATAGATATTAATTATAAAGATAAAAACATTCATTATACAACATAACAAATCCATGAAATGACCATATAGTTTTAGTGTATTTGGAAAATGGTAAACATAAACAACTAGTTCACAAAACATCAATGCCATCTCTAGGTTATTCCTTCATATCTAGAACAATTTTTGAAATATCATACATAATAGCCTTCTTTTTAACTAGTGGAAAATAAACATATGAAACGATAAGATCGGATGACTAGTACGGTAGATATCAATCATATAATAATTTTAATACATAATAACATAAACATAAAAATTGAAAATTTATTCAGGATATTAAATATCATGATATCGTGTCATGGGATAAATCATAAAAGTTCACCAATTAACATATTCCCAGATAGCATAACATAGGAAATAGAATTTTTTTCATACACATAAGCATAAAAAATCATTTAATATTATTCAAGTCTCATTTCCAAGACCATCATAATGGATAAATTCTTTAACTAAATCGAGTTCACTCCCCATTCAAGAGTTTTATTACTGAACTGAGATAATTTCCCATTTTGTCCATGTATTACTGAATTGAGATCATTTCCTATTCCTTCCCTATCTATCTCATGAGATATAAATATTTACCTCATTAATTAGAGGGAGATATAGGTTCAACACATTACATAATGAAGTCGATTCATATTTTTTCGCAAGAACATAAATCATTCATCATATCCAAACTCATGAAATAAAATTGGTTTCATAAACATCATTTAATCACAATTTATCCCATAGAAAAGATATGATGTAACATCCCAGGTAATAAAAGAATAAAGAATTTTCATATTTATTAATATTTAAGAATAAAATATTAATTTTAATTAAAAGGGTTTTCTACGTTTGATAGCGTACTCTATACGCAACGATGAGTTTCTTTGAAAACTTACGTTGCACACAAGTAGTAAAATAATATTATTTTAAATGTTAGTTAACAAGTAGTCGTTGTACTGGCGGGAATGGATAGAAATAACTAAAATATGATTATATATGTTTTTAAATGTTTTTACATTTACCCAATAAAAGATAAAGTCTTAAAATACGGAAAGAGTTCAATTTTAGGCATTTATACCCTAATTTTCACTAAGGGTTCACTTATCACCTTTTGACGGTCAACCGTCATTAAATATAGTTTTGATCAATCTTATAAATTCTATTGGACCAAAAATAACTCTTATTTAGAATCGGGACATCAAAATTTACTTTGTGTAAAGTTTTGGTATCTTTCCGATAAAGTTCATTTTTTTAATGAATAGTGTAAAATGTTGTATTTCAATTCAAAACCTCTTTTTAATCTAATATATTTATATGATTATATTATCTTTTGAATTGGTTTTAAAGTGAAATTAGAAAATATTTTTACCATTAAATCCAATAGTGGTCTTTGGAATTAATTTCACATTGAAATCGGACTTAAACTAGTGTCAATCTTTTGATACTTATTGTTTCATAAAAACACGTTATTTGCTCTGATAGTGGGAATTAATTATTAAATTAATTAATGTGACATATATGTTTTTAATTATGTAAAATAGACTTCATTTTTGAATTTGTAATATCAAATATAGCTTAGGGTGAATTTTTGGTAATTTTCTGAAAAACTTCAATTTTTGATGAATAGTGAAACCACTAAGTGGTACTTATAAAAACTGATTTTCCGTTTAAATGAAATTTTTCAATAATTGTGTTTTGATTTTCAAAAATCCGACATACATGGTTGTCATTAAGAAGTAAAATGTGGTTTAATGATATTAAAATAATTTTTTGGTGAATAGTAACTTATTAAGTTTTTAATCGCGATTAGAGGTAATTAGTGTAGTTTAAGGTAAAAATAATGCTTTAATAAAATGAGATGAGCTTGAAACATTTCCTAACCCTATTGGTTGTGACATGGCCGACCACGAAAACCCATGGGTAGATTTAGGGGACCCCATGGAGCCACTTGGGTGAGATAATGACTTTAATGCCTTTTTTTAATGTAAAAGTAAAAATGACACAAACATAATATGTTTTACGAAAACAATTTTGAAATGGGGTTATAAAGATCAGAGTTTTGATTATAAATATTCATTGGAAATATAAAAAGATTTCCTACATCATAGTATTTTTTTTATAATTTTTAGACTTTAAATAAATTAAATTATTTATGACATCATTATGATGCAGCGATGACTTCATTATTTAACGATTTAAATAAAATGGAAAGATAATGTAATATCTAAAACCTAAACATGTACAAAACCTATTGTATGGGAATATTTCTAAGCCTTATAATCTTATCTTCGAAATATATCAATGTGGGACCTTATAAATTCGAAACACTTTTGAAAATAAAATAATAGTTTCATGATTTCCAAAAGTACCACTCCTCTCCTCTGATAAAAGGCCCCCACCTCTACCTCATTTCACACACTCCTCAAGCCTTTGGCTTGGCCATACCCTGCCCATTTACTCTCTCCACATCCCTCTCCTCATCCTAGAGGATTCCCTTTGGAAAGAAGCCTTTCAAAGGAAGCCTTTAGGCTCAAATCAAAAGGAGTTACACTTTTAAAGGTAATTCTTTCTCTCTTGTTCATTTGTTTTATTTTGCTTCTCCAACCCCCTAAACTCTTTTTATTTACTTATTTTGTAACAACACCAGTATCTTAAATATACTAGGATGTTTTTATAAGATTTATTCGAGCTAAACTCTCACACAACTACATCAAATGGTTAAAGAACATATGGTTTCCGTGGATGGTGAAATTCTGCCTCCCGAAACGATGATTGTTCAATACTCATTTAACACCTTAAAAGGTGGCCATTATGATGTCACTATTTTTATATATGATATATAATATGTTTTTTCTTTCCTTAAGCTTCTGTATTTTTCATTTATGTCATACCATTATTGTTTCCATTATGGGTAAACATGATATCTTCATTTTAGGAAGTGCGGACTACCGCCCCCTGAAAGTGATTTGATTCGTTAATACCATATGTGGGATGTGTAAAGGATAAAGTTAATGATATTATATATGTTATTATACTGGAATTATAATATACTCTTATATCATTATGATTCCATTCTATAAAATACGAAATATAAATGAAAGTAGCGTTCATGCGTACGTACGGCTTACCGTCTCCATGAACAGTGCATTTCATTTCTTACCTCTAAATGATTATGTAATATCATAAATACATGTATATGCTGGATATATATGATATATATGATATCCAAATTAGGAATGTCATTCTGGATATAAAGAACTTTTGACCACACGAACAACATGTAATTGTAAGAAGTCCACTTTCGACTTAAGAACCAAATATTGACAAAACAAACATTATTAACTTAAATGGTTACATAATGTTTATAACAGGGCAATAAGTGAAATAAATGAAATAATGAACTTTAAAAAGGTTCTTAATCAAGTATAAATTAACTCAAGTTTATTATTCAGGACGTTAAAGAACGATCGAGTCAAGTCGGACCCGAGGTAAGGGACTTCGTCTCAATCTCCTTTCATTGAGGCATATTTCGTTTCATACACAAATTTCTTTTATACAGTGTATAAACCCCTTTGACTTTTACTTTTATACAAAAGGAATATTTTTCTATGAAGTGTTTTACTAAACGAAAAAAAGGAATGTTTTTTTTACGTACGCAGTGACAACGACCTTTTCCGCCGCCGCGAGTATTATTTGGTCTTTGGCTTCCTCAACAAGCCGTAATGTTTTTAAAATAAAATAAATACCATATACTCTTTTATGTATTTTGGTATTGAAAATGGTTTTGATAAAGGATTCTATTATGTCAATATATTTATGATATATTGTGATTGAAATGTGGAAATGTTATCCTTCATTTATATTGGTTTTATGTTTTATGATTTTATATTGGTACTTGGACATTTTAACAGGTGGTTACGTTATAAACCTTATGACGGGTGGTGTCGTGAATACCAGGACGGGTGGTTACGTTATAACCTCCAATGCATTGGGTATGGAAGTCGGCCGTATGGCTATTCCATTAAGTATGTATGGAAATTGGCCGTATGGATATTCCATTAAGTGATATGTGTGGAAGTCGACCATATGGTTATTCCACATAAGTATGTTTATGTCCCAAGTTACCTTTATATATGTTATGTGTTCTTTATATGGGTTTTATGGTAATCCTTTGGTTACAAAAAGGTAAGTAATGATACTTTATTCAGGGAAGAGTTTTTACTACTTCATGAAGGTGAAGGTATTACTTTGATAGAGTATACATGGTTTACTTGATTTTGAAAAACTAACAGTTTTCTTTCTTTCTGTATCCCTTATTGATCTTTTTATGCTCACCCCAAGTTTTATTGAAATGTTTTTCACAGTACTTAATGTGGAATAAGGTCAAGGATGGGATCAAGGGAATGTCATGCTATATAAAACATGAAACTAGACATATTTCTTTTAAGAGTTTTTTTATTATGGAAACTTAGTAGAAGTGACTACTTTGTAATCTTTTGAGATGTAATAGTTATGTTCTAATTCTCTAAAACTCTAAACCTGAAAAGATCCTCAATGTGAATTATTCATTTAATTCAATATTAAGTAAGGTTTAAGGCCGGGGCCTTATAGTTGGTATCAAATGTCGGTTTAGACAACTTTAGGAGTTAGAAAAGTGTTAAATTATAATATGATTGAAATGATATAGCATTTACGGATTACCATGTTGCTTAGCCTAAGATATTTCTGTGTTCAGAATGGTTTTCCGAAGAGTAAACAAAGCAACTATGTTGGGACGACATCAGGAGGAAGACAACCTTCCAAATCAGCAACCTGAGATGGTCGGAATCGGAACTGAACAGTTTGTTGTAGTGATGGCACAGTTGACTCAGGCTATAAATGGTGGTGGTATCCATGCACGAGATCATCCAGATCAACCGAAGAGGAACATGTCAGTGGTGGAACATTTCATGAGGCAACATCCCCCATCATTCAGAGGATCATCTGACCCTGTGCAAGCTGAAGGGTGGATTAAAGCACTGGAGAAGATTTTTGATGTCATGGGGTGTTCAGAACATCAAAAGGTTAGTCTTGCTGTTTACCATTTTGAAGGTGAAGCTGATCAGTGGTGGTCGATGGTGAAAAATATCAGGGATAGTGATGAGATTGAGGATCTTCACTGGGACGAATTCAAAGGTATGTTTCCGGAGAAATATTTTCCTAAGTTGGTTCGTCTTAGGATGGAAAAACAGTTCCTAGAATTGAGGCAGGAGGATGATTCAGTGGCTTCTTATGAAGCAAAGTTCACTCGATTGGCAAGGTATTCTCCAAACTTCATACGAGATCTTGATAGTAAAATAAACCATTTTTACTCAGGGTTAAAGCCAAAGTATCGAATGGATTTAGCTTCTCGTGAGTTCAAAAGTTATGAAAAACATGTTCGATGTGCGGAGAAGGTGGAAATGGAGTTTTCCGATGATCAGGTGTTCTATGAAAAACAACAGAATAAGAGGTCTAGTTGGCAGGCAAAGGGGAAGAATTCAACAAAGAAGCAAGGAGGTAAGAAAACCAAATATCCATCCTGTGAGAAGTGTGGTAAAATGCATCCTGGAGAATGTTTATCCAAGTCTGGTAAGTGATTTCGGTGTAGCAAGTCTGGTCATATTGCTCATAACTGTAAGGAAGATGCAGGCAATGAAAAGCCAACGGTAAGATGTTTTAAGTGTAATTAAATGGGTCATTATGCAAACGAGTGTCCAACGAAGAACTCAACTGGGGGAATGCAACCAGACTACAAGCAGAAAGGGGTGGTGAACTCCTTTGCAACAACATCAGCAGATGTTGGTCCATCGAATGAAGTGGTATCAGGTACACCGTTTGTTTGTTCAGATTATGCCAATGTGTTGTTTGATTCAGGGTCTACACACTCTTTCATTTCTGAGAAGTTTTCTAGTAAATTAGAAATTCCATATCAAGATATGAATCCTGAACTTATGGTAAAAACACCCAGAGGGAACGTTGAGACAAAAAGGAATTATAAGAACCTTCCTATCCTTGTGTGTGGAAAGAATCTACCAGCAAACCTTATAGTTTTGCCTCTAGTAGAGTTTGATGTTATTTTGGGCATGGATTGGCTTTCTGTTTATCATGCTAAGATTGACTGCAGAGCTAAAATGGTTTCTTTTCAGAAAGATTTTCAGTTTGTGTACAAGAATGAACCCTTGATTTTGATAACATATCAGGAAGTTGATAAACTAGTAAAAGATGGAAATGAATGTAACCTTGCACATATTGTTGAAAATAAAGGAACTGTTCAGATTAATGATGTGCCAGTGGTAAATGAGTATCTTGATGTTTTTTCTGATGAGTTGCCTGGTATTATTCATGATCGGGAAGTTGAATTTACTGTTGACTTAGTTCCTGATTCTAAGCCAATTTCAAAACCCCCTTATCGAATGGCTCAAGTTGAACTTTTAGAGTTAAAGAAACAATTGCAGGAGTTATTAGATAGAGGTTTTGTAACGACCCAAAAATTTTTTTAAATAAATTTTGTTTCTTAATTTTATGTGTTATTTTTATACTCAACAAAAATGTTTCATTTGGTAACATGAGTATAATTAAAATGAGACTGTTGAGTTTTGACTGTTATTTGACCATTGGTCAATATGACCGCTGGAAACTAAACATTTTGACTATTGTCTCTAAATACAAGCAATCTTGATTAATTAATATAGAAAGAAGATTTGATGGCCTCACCCAGTAGTCTTGGACCGATCGAAGCCCATCTAACAGAACTTGGGAAAGAGGTATCACCACTGGGCTTTGCTCTGGACCAAACCCAAGCTGAACTTCATCGTATAAAGCTAGAACGGGATCGCCTTCGCGAGAAGTTCAAACTGATAGAAATTACTACTCGTGCGATGTTGGCCGAGCCTCCCTCGGATTCTCTCACCTTAACACAACTTACACTTAGGTCCTATGCTGGTGTGATAAGGGGCTATGTAAGGAGACCATAACTGTCTTGTGTAATCCTTTGTTTTAAATAAAATTTTGATTTCTTTTATGTATTTTCAAATGACCGGATAAATATAGTATGCAAATTTTTGATGAATTTTAGAAAAAGGATATTTTAAATATGTTTATGTAAACCCTAAATAATTAAAAATGTGTAATGATTTTCAAAAAATGGTCTTCTGCAATTATGTTCAGTACTAAATTTAGAATCTAATAAGATCAACTTGATTTTTGATGAATAGTAAATTATGAATAGTGATTTTATGATTAGGATTAATAATGTGTCCAAATGGATTAGTAATCTCACTTAAAGAAAGTATTAAAATAATCTAGGCACTTTGATTAAGTAATGTGATTCAATAAAATGGTTAAATAACAGTTTCATAAATTATTATTCAAGTATTAGTTTTTTCGGATGAATAGTGTTTTTTTAATTTAAAAATTTAATTAAAAATAAATAGAAAATTATTTTTATAAAAATGACTTTATTTTTGAACTCAGAGCATCGATATTATGTTAAGGTAATTTTTAGGGATTTTTCTGAAAAAAATGAATTTTCGATGAATAGTGTTTTATTTAAAAATTAAATTAAAAATATTTAGAAAATTATTTTTATAAAATGGATTTCATTTTTGAAATCAGAGCATTGATATTTGGTTAATGTGAAATTTTGGGATTATTCTGAGAAAGTTGAATTTTCGGTGAATAGTGAAAGTATAGTTTTTAAGTTACGGGTGTTTAATGACATCATTAAATGATGTATTAAGTATATATTCAATATGGTCGAATTATGAATAGTAAGATAAGGTGTTAGGTGTCCCAAGTGGCCAATACCATGGGCAAATACAATGGGCAAGCCCATGGTTTTTCCAAAACCACTAGTGAGATGTCCCTTGGCCATTAATGCCTTGTCCCCTCACTTTCCCTATAAATACCAAGCCCTCCTCTCATCCATTCGACTCCCCACTCATTCCCAACGAATTTCTGGTCTCATTACCTCCCAAGGAGTCCTCCCAAGGTGCCCACAAGCCCTCAAGGTCCCAACCTTTGAGGTTTAAGAGTTACATTTTAAGGTAAGGGATCCGACCTCTCTCTTTCATTTCAAGTAATCTCTTTTATGTCATTCCTTTTATGCTCCATGTTCTTATGTTGGAGGATGTTCTTTTATACTCCTCTTACTTCCCTTTTCATGTTAATATAATGAGAGATCCCCTCTTACTCTCATTATTTCGTTTTATGAAGTTTTAAGTGGCGCTGTTAGGCTGCCGAAATTTTTGTAACGGATTCTTTCTCCCTTCTCATTTTTCAAGATCTATTTTCATGTAAAGTATTTCATGTTCCTTTTTTATTATGTTGGGGTATGATCTCTAAATTTATCATACTGATCTTTTATTATCATATGATGAGAGACCCCATTTGATCGCTTCAATTCAGTATTTTGAAGTTTTAAGTGGCGCCGTTAGGCTGCCGAAATTTTAAGTGGTTCTTCACCACTTTCGTTTTGAAGTTCTACTCTCATGTCAATTCTTTCAAGTTCCTTTCTCTTATGTTAGGGTATGACCTCTATATCTATCATACTGGACTCTTTTGTTCATATGATGAGAGACCCTATTTGACCTTGTCAATTCAATTTTGTTGAAGTTTAAGTGACGCCGTTAGGCTGCCGAATTCTCACAAGAGAAATCTTTTTTTTTTCTTCCTTTCATGTTCTTCATTTCATATGGTATATTTTCAAATTTCATTACCATGTTCTTAAATCCATTATATTTTGTCCCTCTACGGTTTTATGGTTCATTTATGAATGTTTGACCCATGTCCCCTCTCATTTCAATGTTTTCTAAAACCCCAAAACTTAGTCGTTATGCTGCAGAATTTTCCCCTCAAAATGCCTCTCTCTTTTCTCAAAAATTATTTTATGTTATAAAGTGAATACTCAATGCTCTTATTTCTAAAAGTGTATTCACATATATATCAAAATGTTCCATTTTAAATTCTGGGATTTACATACATGAGACCCGCTTTCCCTTTCCGTGGGTTTAAAGTGACGTAAAGATCATGTCTTTAAATCAGTTTTTAAAACGTTATGATTATGAAATGAAACCCATTTATTTTATGCTATGTGGGTTATTTATTAAATGTTTGATGATGATATATGTGGCTCACATGATAATAAAGGAAAATTTAAGGGTGCGCCCTGATAGCGCTCCAATGCATTGGGTAATGATGTAACCACTAGAGATTACAATTTTCACGATACCTTGGTGAATAACCTTGGTAATTTTCAAATGACACCTTGGGGATGGACCTTGGTGATATGTTCATGATTGTCTATGTTAAATAATGTAGCCACATCTTCAAGTTATGAAAAATTTTGTTTTTATTATGAAATGCCTCATGATTTCTTTCTCATGCCTTAAAGTTCTTTTCATGTCCTTATTGAAGTATATCAAGTTTACATGTAAAATGTTCCTCTTGTTTCCCTTACTGGGCCTTCTGCTCACCCTTTCTTTTGATGTATGTCCCCAGGTTATGAGATGCAGTAATGAACCTAGAATGAACTTAAGGAGACGGCTTTCAAGTGTTTAAGAAGAATGTTTTTATGTTTTTTTATGTATTATGATCCTTGTTTCCAAGACACTAAACCTTAACGATCCTCAGTTTTGTGTAATGTAATGAAAGTTTATGTTATAAAATGGCGGGATGTTATAGTTGGTATCAAAGGATGGTTTAGTTATTTGTGGAAATTAGGATATGAAAACTCTAGGAAGAACCCTATAGAAAAGTTTAATATAGGAAATCTTCCTGGTATTTTGGTGAGTATTGAGTAAGGGGTTGCCAAGCAAATACATCCCTGTCTGGATACGAGCAGGTAGAGGTGGCTCTGGCACAGATGTACATAGGGGTAAAACCCGAAAACACCGCTTTGAGCTAGACTCAAACGGGAACTGGTACACGACAACGGGCCTTGCTGCACTCTTGGTTACGACACTCCCGGGGGATATGCTTTGGTAAATTCATAAGCTTGGTATGAACCATTGTTAAAGGAACGAAGATAAAATAAAATAAAGGTTCACATATGAATATATGATCATTCATAACCTAGATGGGAACCTAGGAGATCACAAGTTAGGGTATACCTTTCATATACAAGTTATCCTTATATGCTTTTAGTTCCTTTTCATGATTATTAGCTAAGTACATAAGCCCCTAGTTATGCTTTCTCTTCTTAGTTAATGGTGGGAAATGGAAGAACATGTTCCGACAACCAATGTGATAGGAAATGCGACGATTTTCGTATTAATATGACAGGGATGATTAGGGGATTAAAATACGATTATTATTTTGGAAGACGTTCATTATTTTGGGAACCATATTTGATCGAGGTAAATAGATTACTACGGTATTTTCATTGAGGAGTAAGGTTGACTTATATTTTGAAGAATTGATGAATTTAAGGTGAACTTATAGTAATTTAGGTTACTTATGGGAATGACTAACCTATCTTGGGTAAAATATGTTTAGGTTAGCTACTTTTTTTATAAGATGTTAGGAGTGGTTGATGTTGTCTGGAGATGAACAATGAAGTTGTTTTGGAAGACTATGTTATCAAATCCTTCTTGTATTTGGGTTTCAATCTTAGTTTGGTTTGTTTTGAGGAATTTTAAGGACCGTTATTTATGGAATGGTCTATGATGAACTTTGGGTAGTACCATGGAACTTTGATGATTTAAAAGTAGTTTCCATTCCTATGGGATTATTTCTTTTTGAAGAGTTGTTTTACCTTAACCTTTCTGTTTTTGGGATAATGTTTAAAGATAGAAGAAATAGATAGTTAATCTTTTCTAGATTATGTGATTCTATAGAAGATGATTCTTGTGCTTTTATGAGACCAAGTGTTTTTGAATTCTCATCATTTGGAGAAAAGATTAGTGTTGGTAGGGACTTGTTAAAGGATGAAACTCTACTTGAAGGTAGGTATATTTTCTTATGTTTTTGTTCTATGTAGTAAATGAAATCCTCAAAATTATGAAAAGAAACGTAAAACAAAAATGTTGTTGGTTTACGTTTCCTACTAGGTAATCAAAGACCGTTTACACGCATCATAAGTTTGGGATTTTCTCATGGTTAACTTTCTCCTAATCATGCTCTCTATCACTCTCCCTTTGAACTTGACCCTTTGTTTTTTTCCTCAATGTCCATGTTTTCTTACATGGAACCCTAGTGTGGGTTAACTCGGGTGACCTTTGTACTTCCCTTTCTTTATTTTAAAGTAATAGTTTTACTAACTCCTTTTCCGATGTGGGACTTTCAATGAAATTTCAAAACCCAATTTTAAAATTGCGAGGACGCAATTTCTTAAGGGGGAAAGATTGTAACGACCCGAAATTTTTTTTAAATAAATTTTGTTTCTTAATTTTATGTGTTATTGTTATACTCAACAAAAATGTTTCATTTGGTAACATGAGTATAATTAAAATGAGACTGTTGAGTTTTGACTGTTATTTGACCATTGGTCAATATGACCGCTGGAAACTAAACATTTTGACTATTGTCTCTAAATACAAGCAATCTTGATTAATTAATATAGAAAGAAGATTTGATGGCCTCACCCAGTAGTCTTGGACCGATCGAAGCCCATCTAACAGAACTTGGGAAGGAGGTATCACCACTGGGCTTTGCTCTGGACCAAACCCAAGATGAACTTCATCGTATAAAGCTAGAACGGGATCGCCTTCGCGAGAAGTTCAAACTGATAGAAATTACTACTCGTGCGATGTTGGCCGAGCCTCCCTCGGATTCTCTCACCTTATCACACCTTACACTTAGGTCCTATGCTGGTGTGATAAGGGGCTATGAAAGGAGACCGTAACTGTCTTGTGTAATCCTTTGTTTTAAATAAAATTTCGATTTCTTTTATGAATTTTCAAATGACCGGATAAATATAGTATGCAAATTTTTGATGAATTTTAGAAAAAGGATATTTTAAATATGTTTATGTAAACCCTAAATAATTAAAAATGTGTAATGATTTTCAAAAAATGGTCTTCTGCAATTATGTTCAGTACTAAATTTAGAATCTAATAAGATCAACTTGATTTTTGATGAATAGTAAATTATGAATAGTGATTTTATGATTAGGATTAATAATGTGTCCAAATGGATTAGTAATCTCACTTAAAGAAAGTATTAAAATAAGCTAGGCACTTTGATTAAGTAATGTGATTCAATAAAATGGTTAAATAACAGTTTCATAAATTATTATTCAAGTATTAGTTTTTTCGGATGAATAGTGTTTTTTTAATTTAAAAATTTAATTAAAAATAAATAGAAAATTATTTTTATAAAAATGACTTTATTTTTGAACTCAGAGCATCGATATTATGTTAAGGTAATTTTTAGGGATTTTTCTGAAAAAAATGAATTTTCGATGAATAGTGTTTTTATTTAAAAATTAAATTAAAAATATTTAGAAAATTATTTTTATAAAATGGATTTCATTTTTGAAATCAGAGCATTGATATTTGGTTAATGTGAAATTTTGGGATTATTCTGAGAAAGTTGAATTTTCGGTGAATAGTGAAAGTATAGTTTTTAAGTTACGGGTGTTTAATGACATCATTAAATGATGTATTAAGTATATATTCAATATGGTCGAATTATGAATAGTAAGATAAGGTGTGAGGTGTCCCAAGTGGCCAATACCATGGGCAAATACCATGGGAAAGCCCATGGTTTTTCCAAAACCACTAGTGAGGTGTCCCTTGGCCATTAATGCCTTGTCCCCTCAATTTCCCTATAAATACCAAGCCCTCCTCTCATCCATTCGACTCCCCACTCATTCCCAACGAATTTCTGGTCTCATTACCTCCCAAGGAGTCCTCCCAAGGTGCCCCCAAGCCCTCAAGGTCCCAACCTTTGAGGTTTAAGAGTTACATTTTAAGGTAAGGGATCCGACCTCTCTCTTTCATTTCAAGTAATCTCTTTTATGTCATTCCTTTTATGCTCCATGTTCTTATGTTGGAGGATGTTCTTTTAAACTCCTCTTACTTCCCTTTTCATGTTAATATAATGAGAGATCCCCTCTTACTCTCATTATTTCGTTTTATGAATTTTTAAGTGGCGCCGTTAGGCTGCCGAAATTTTTGTAACGGATTCTTTCCCCCTTCTCATTTTTCAAGATCTATTTTCATGTAAAGTATTTCATGTTCCTTTTTTATTATGTTGGGGTATGATCTCTAAATTTATCATACTGATCTTTTATGATCATATGATGAGAGACCCCATTTCATCGCTTCAATTCAGTATTTTGAAGTTTTAAGTGGCGCCGTTAGGCTGCCGAAATTTTAAGTGGTTCTTCACCACTTTCGTTTTGAAGTTCTACTCTCATGTCAATTCTTTCAAGTTCCTTTCTCTTATGTTAGGGTATGACCTATATATCTATCATACTGGACTCTTTTGTTCATATGATGAGAGACCCTATTTGACCTTGTCAATTCAATTTTGTTGAAGTTTAAATGACGCCGTTAGGCTGCCGAATTCTCACAAGAGAAATCTTTTTTTTTCTTCCTTTCATGTTCTTCATTTCATATGGTATATTTTCAAATTTCATTACCATGTTCTTAAATCCCTTATATTTTGTCCCTCTACGGTTTTATGGGTCATTTATGAATGTTTGACCCATGTCCCCTCTCATTTCAATGTTTTCTAAAACCCTGAAACTTAGCCGTTATGCTGCAGAATTTTCCCCTCAAAATGCCTCTCTATTTTCTCAAAAATTATTTTATGTTATAAAGTGAATACTCAATGCTCTTATTTCTAAAATGGTATTCACATATATATCAAAATGTTCCATTTTAAATTCTGGGATTTACATACATGAGACCCGCTTTCCCTTTTCGTGGGTTTAAAGTGACGTAAAGATCATGTCTTTAAAGCAGTTTTTAAAATGTTATGATTATGAAATAAAACCCATTTATTTTATGCTATGTGGGTTATTTATGAAATGTTTGATGATGATATATGTGGCTCACATGATAATAAAGGCAAATTTAAGGGTGCGCCCTGATAGCGCTCCCATGCATTGGGTAATGATGTAACCACTAGAGATTACAATTTTCACGATACCTTGGTGAATAACCTTGGTAATTTTCAAATGACACCTTGGGGATGGACCTTGGTGATATGTTCATGATTGTCTATGTTAAATGATGTAGCCACATCTTCAAGTTATGAAAAATTTTGTTTTTATTATGAAATGCCTCATGATTTCTTTCTCATACCTTAAAGTTCTTTTCATGTCCTTATTGAAGTATATCAAGTTTACATGTAAAATGTTCCTCTTGTTTCCCTTACTGGGCCTTCTGCTCACCCTTTCTTTTGATGTATGTCCCCAGGTTATGAGATGCAGTAATGAACCTAGAATGAACTTAAGGAGATGGCTTTCAAGTGTTTAAGAAGAATGTTTTTATGTTTTTTTTATGTATTATGATCCTTGTTTCCAAGACACTAAACCTTAACGATCCTCTGTTTTGTGTAATGTAATGAAAGATTATGTTATAAAATGGCGGGATGTTATAGTTGGTATCAAAGGATGGTTTAGTTATTTGTGGAAATTAGGATATGAAAACTCTAGGAAGAACCCTATAGAAAAGTTTAATATAGGAAATCTTCCTGGTATTTTGGTGAGTATTGAGTAAGGGGTTGCCAAGCAAATACATCCCTGTCTGGATACGAGCAGGTAGAGGTGGCTCTGGCACAGATGTACATAGGGGTAAAACCCGAAAACACCGCTTTGAGCTAAACTCGAACGGGAACTGGTACACGACAACGGGCCTTGCTGCACTCTTGGTTATGACACTCCCGGGGGATATGCTTTGGTAAATTCATAAGCTTGGTATGAACCATTGTTAAAGGAACGAAGATAAAATAAAATAAAGGTTCACATAAGAATATATGATCATTCATAACCTAGATGGGAACCTAGGAGATCACAAGTTAGGGTATACCTTTCATATACAAGTTATCCTTATATGCTTTTAGTTCCTTTTCATGATTATTAGCTAAGTACATAAGCCCCTAGTTATGCTTTCTCTTCTTAGTTAATGGTGGGAAATGGAAGAACATGTTCCGACAACCAATGTGATAGGAAATGCGACGATTTTCGTATTAATATGACAGGGATGATTAGGGGATTAAAATACGATTATTATTTTGGAAGACGTTCATTATTTTGGGAACCATATTTGATCGAGGTAAATAGATTACTACGGTATTTTCATTGAGGAGTAAGGTTGACTTATATTTTGAAGAATTGATGAATTTAAGGTGAACTTATAGTAATTTAGGTTACTTATGGGAATGACTAACCTATCTTGGGTAAAATATGTTTAGGTTAGCTACTTTTTTTATAAGATGTTAGGAGTGGTTGATGTTGTCTGGAGATGAACAATGAAGTTGTTTTGGAAGACTATGTTATCAAATCCTTCTTGTATTTGGGTTTCAATCTTAGTTTGGTTTTTTTTGAGGAATTTTAAGGACCGTTATTTATGGAATGTTCTATGATGAACTTTGAGTAATACCATGGAACTTTGATGATTTAAAAGTAGTTTCCATTCCTATGGGATTCTTTCTTTTTGAAGAGTTGTTTTACCTTAACCTTTCTGTTTTTGGGATAATGTTTAAAGATAGAAGAAATAGATAGTTAATCTTTTGTAGATTATGTGATTCTATAGAAGATGATTCTTGTGCTTTTATGAGACCAAGTGTTTTTGAATTCTCATCATTTGGAGAAAAGATTAGTGTTGGTAGGGACTTGTTAAAGGATGAAACTCTACTTGAAGGTAGGTATATTTTCTTATGTTTTTGTTCTATGTAGTAAATTAAATCCTCAAAATTATGAAAAGAAACGTAAAACAAAAATGTTGTTGGTTTACGTTTCCTACTAGGTAATCAAAGACCGTTTACACGCATCATAAGTTTGGGATTTTCTCATGGTTAACTTTCTCTTAATCATGCTCTCTATCACTCTCCCTTTGAACTTGACCCTTTGTTTTTTTCCTCCATGTCCATGTTTTCCTACATGGAACCCTAGTGTGGGTTAACTCGGGTGACCTTTGTACTTCCCTTTCTTTATTTTAAAGTAATAGTTTTACTAACTCCTTTTCCGATGTGGGACTTTCAATGAAATTTCAAAACCCAATTTTAAAATTGCGAGGACGCAATTTCTTAAGGGGGGAAGATTGTAACGACCCGAAATTTTTTTAAAAAAAATTTTGTTTCTTAATTTTATGTGTTATTGTTATACTCAACAAAAATGTTTCATTTGGTAACATGAGTATAATTAAAATGAGACTGTTGAGTTTTGACTGTTATTTGACCATTGGTCAATATGACCGCTGGAAACTAAACATTTTGACTATTGTCTCTAAATACAAGCAATCTTGATTAATTAATATAGAAAGAAGATTTGATGGCCTCACCCAGTAGTCTTGGACCGATCGAAGCCCATCTAACAGAACTTGGGAAGGAGGTATCACCACTGGGCTTTGCTCTGGACCAAACCCAAGCTGAACTTCATCGTATAAAGCTAGAACGGGATCGCCTTCGCGAGAAGTTCAAACTGATAGAAATTACTACTCGTGCGATGTTGGCCGAGCCTCCCTCGGATTCTCTCACCTTAGCACACCTTACACTTAGGTCCTATGCTGGTGTGATAAGGGGCTATGTAAGGAGACCGTAAATGTCTTGTGTAATCCTTTGTTTTAAATAAAATTTCGATTTCTTTTATGAATTTTCAAATGACCGGATAAATATAGTATGCAAATTTTTGATGAATTTTAGAAAAAGGATATTTTAAATATGTTTATGTAAACCCTAAATAATTAAAAATGTGTAATGATTTTCAAAAAATGGTCTTCTGCAATTATGTTCAGTACTAAATTTAGAATCTAAAAAGATCAACTTGATTTTTGATGAATAGTAAATTATGAATAGTGATTTTATGATTAGGATTAATAATGTGTCCAAATGGATTAGTAATCTCACTTAAAGAAAGTATTAAAATAAGCTAGGCACTTTGATTAAGTAATGTGATTCAATAAAATGGTTAAATAACAGTTTCATAAATTATTATTCAAGTATTAGTTTTTTCGGATGAATAGTGTTTTTTTAATTTAAAATTTTAATTAAAAATAAATAGAAAATTATTTTTATAAAAATTACTTTATTTTTGAACTCAGAGCATCGATATTATGTTAAGGTAATTTTTAGGGATTTTTCTGAAAAAAATGAATTTTTGATGAATAGTGTTTTTATTTAAAAATTAAATTAAAAATATTTAGAAAAATATTTTTATAAAATGGATTTCATTTTTGAAATCAGAGCATTGATATTTGGTTAATGTGAAATTTTGGGATTATTCTGAGAAAGTTGAATTTTCGGTGAATAGTGAAAGTATAGTTTTTAAGTTACGGGTGTTTAATGACATCATTAAATGATGTATTAAGTATATATTTAATATGGTCGAATTATGAATAGTAAGATAAGGTGTGAGGTGTCCCAAGTGGCCAATACCATGGGCAAATACCATGGGCAAGCCCATGGTTTTGCCAAAACCACTAGTGAGGTGTCCCTTGGCCATTAATGCCTTGTCCCCTCACTTTCCCTATAAATACCAAGCCCTCCTCTCATCCATTCGACTCCCCACTCATTCCCAACGAATTTCTGGTCTCATTACCTCCCAAGGAGTCCTCCCAAGGTGCCCCCAAGCCCTCAAGGTCCCAACCTTTGAGGTTTAAGAGTTACATTTTAAGGTAAGGGATCCGACCTCTCTCTTTCATTTCAAGTAATCTCTTTTATGTCATTCCTTTTATGCTCCATGTTCTTATGTTGGAGGATGTTCTTTTATACTCCTCTTACTTCCCTTTTCATGTTAATATAATGAGAGATCCCCTCTTACTCTCATTATTTCGTTTTATGAAGTTTTAAGTGGCGCCGTTAGGCTGCCGAAATATTTGTAACGGATTCTTTCTCCCTTCTCATTTTTCAAGATCTATTTTCATGTAAAGTATTTCATGTTCCTTTTTTATTATGTTGGGGTATGATCTCTAAATTTATCATACTGATCTTTTATGATCATATGATGAGATACCCCATTTGATCGCTTCAATTCAGCATTTTGAAGTTTTAAGTGGCGCCGTTAGGCTGCCGAAATTTTAAGTGGTTCTTCACCCTTCTCGTTTTGAAGTTCTACTTTCATGTCAAAATTTTCAAGTTCCTTTTTGTTATGTTGTGGTATGATCTCTATATCTATCATACTGGACTCTTATGTTCATATGATGAGAGACCCCATCTTATCTCTTCAATTCAGTATTTTGTTGAAGTTTAAGTGGTGCCGTTAGGCTGCCGAATTTTTAAGTGGTTCTTCACCCTTCTCGTTTTGAAGTTCTACTTTCATGTCAATTCTTTCAATTTCCTTTTTGTTATGTTGGGGTATGATCTCTATATCTCTCATACTGGACTCTTATGTTCATATGATGAGAGACCCCATTTGATCTCTTCAATTCAGTATTTTGTTGAAGTATAAGTGGCGCCGTTAGGCTGCCAAATTTTTAAGTGGTTCTTCACCACTTTCGTTTTGAAGTTCTACTCTCATGTCAATTCTTTCAAGTTCCTTTCTATTATGTTAGGGTATGAACTCTATATCTATCCTACTGGACTCTTTTGTTCATATGATGAGAGACCCTATTTGACCTTGTCAATTCAATTTTGTTGAAGTTTAAGTGACGCCGTTAGGCTGCCGAATTCTCACAAGAGAAATCTTTTTTTTTTTCTTCCTTTCATGTTCTTCATTTCATATGGTATATTTTCAAATTTCATTACCATGTTCTTAAATCCCTTATATTTTTTCCCTCTACGGTTTTATGGGTCATTTATGAATGTTTGACCCATGTCCCCTCTCATTTCAATGTTTTCCTAAACCCCGAAACCTAGCCGTTATGCTGCAGAATTTTCCCCTCAAAATGCCTCTCTCTTTTCTCAAAAATTATTTTATGTTATAAAGTGAATACTCAATGATCTTATTTCTAAAAGGGTATTCACATATATATCAAAATGTTCCATTTTAAATTCTGGGATTAACATACATGAGACCCGCTTTCCCTTTCTGTGGGTTTAAAGTGACGTAAAGATCATGTCTTTAAAGCAGTTTTTAAAATGTTATGATTATGAAATGAAACCCATTTATTTTATGCTATGTGGGTTATTTATGAAATGTTTGATGATGATATATGTGGCTAACATGATAATAAAGGAAAATTTAAGGGTGCTCCCTGATAGCGCTCCAATGCATTGGGTAATGATGTAACCACTAGAGATTACAATTTTCACGATACCTTGGTGAATAACCTTGGTAATTTTCAAATGACACCTTGGGGATGGACCTTGGTGATATGTTCATGATTGTATATGTTAAATGATGTAGCCACATCTTCAAGTTATGAAAAATTTTGTTTTTATTATGAAATGCCTCATGATTTCTTTCTCATGCCTTAAAGTTCTTTTCATGTCCTTATTGAAGTATA
Organism: Viscum album; assembly: GCA_963277665.1. Taxonomy (NCBI): domain Eukaryota; kingdom Viridiplantae; phylum Streptophyta; class Magnoliopsida; order Santalales; family Viscaceae; genus Viscum; species Viscum album. The sequence goes on from OY728145.1 coordinate 1,650,028,624, forward strand.
TCAAGTTTACATGTAAAATGATCCTCTTGTTTCCCTTACTGGGCCTTCTGCTCACCCTTTCTTTTGATGTATGTCCCCAGGTTATGAGATGCAGTAATGAACATAGAATGAACTTAAGGAGACGGCTTTCAAGTGTTTAAGAAGAATGTTTTTATATTTTTTTATGTATTATGATCCTTGTTTCCAAGACACTAAACCTTAACGATCCTCAGTTTTGTGTAATGTAATGAAAGTTTATGTTATAAAATGGCGGGATGTTATAGGTTTCATTCGACCTAGCACATCACCTTGGGGTGCTCCTGTCTTTTTTGTTAAAAAGAAAGATGGATCAATGAGACTTTGCATTGATTATAGAGCCTTGAATAATATTACTGTTAAGAACAAGTATCCTTTGTCTCATATCGATGATTTTTTTGATCAGCTCCAGGGAGCTCAGTATTTTTCGAAGATTGACTTGAGGTCGGGGTACCATCAGTTGAAAGTAAAAGAAGCAGACGTTCCGAAGACTGTGTTCTGTACTAGTTATGGCCATTATGAATTTGTAGTTATGCCTTTTGGGTTAACCAATGCACCTGCTGTATTCATGGACCTTTTGAATAGAATTTTCCATGAGTTCTTGGATAGGTTTATGGTTGTTTTCATCGATGATATTTTGGTGTTTTCTAAAAGTAAAGAGGAGCATGAATGTCATTTAAGGGTTATCTTGAAAACCTTAAAAGAAAAGAAACTATATGGAAAATTCAGCAAGTGTGAGTTTTGGTTACAACAAATTTCTTTCCTAGGTCACATTGTTTCAAAAGATGGCATAACTGTTGATCCTACTAAAACAAAAGTTGTTGAAGAATGGCCAAGACCCACAAATGTAACCGAGATTCGTAGTTTTCTTGGTTTGGCAGGTTACTACCGAAGGTTTGTTGAAAATTTTTCACGGTTATCTAGTCCAATGACTATGCTAACTTGTAAGGGTTTTAAGTACATATGGACAAAAGAATTTGATGATTGTTTTCAGGAGTTGAAGAGAAGATTGGTGAATGCTCCAGTTTTGGCACTTCCTTCCAGGAATGGTGAGTTTGTTATATACAGTGATGCTTCGTTGAAGGGAATTGGTTGTTTCCTTATGCAAAATGATCAGGTAATTGCTTATGCTTCACGACAGTTGAAAACTCATGAGGTAAATTACCCTACACATGATTTGGAATTAGCTTCTATTGTCTTTGCTTTAAAAATTTGGAGGAATCATTTGTACGGAGTAAAGTGTGAAATATATACTGATCACAAAAGTTTAAAGTATATATTCACTCAGAAAGAATTGAACATGAGACAGAGGAGATGGCTGGAATTAATCAAGGATTATGATTGTACAACTCATTACCATCCGGGAAAAGAAAATAAAGTGGATGATTCTTTGAGTCGAAAAAGTAATGCTTCATTAGCAATGTTGCGTTTGGAACGTGATCCTTTGGTTAAGGATTTGATGAGATTTGGCATGGAAGTTGTTGGTGCAGGAAGTTCTTCTGTTTTGTTTCAGGTATCAGGGAGATCATCTCTATCAGACAGAATCAAGCAAGCACAGAAGCAAGACAGTGAGTTGTAGAAAAAGGTAGAGATGGTTCAGAAAGGTATGTTTCCTGAATTCAACATTGATAATGAATGTGTTTTGAGGTTTGGGAAGAGATTATGTGTTCCTTGTGATTCACAGTTGAAGAATGAGTTGTTATGTGAGTCTCATAGTTCCCCGTTTTCAGTTAATCCTGGCAGTACTAAGATGTATAGAGATCTGCGGGACTATTACTGGTGGGATGGAATGAAAAGAGATATTGCTGATTTTACTGTGAAGTGTTTGACATGTCAACAGGTTAAAGCAGAGCGGCAGTTACCAAAAGGGATGCTTCAGCCTTTACCAGTTCCAGAGTGGAAATGGGAAAACATATCCATGGACTTTGTTATGGGATTACCGAGGACATCTTGAGGTAATAATGCAATCTGGGTTATTATTGATCACTTGACTAAATCTGCTCATTTCCTTGCTATACGAGATATTTTTTCCCTAGATCAACTTTCCCGTTTGTATCTTAAAGAGGTAGTCAGGTTACATGGAGTTCTTCTATCCATTGTATCTGATCGTGATCCCAGGTTCACTTCTAACTTTTGGAAAGGCCTTCAGAAGTCATTGGGTACTGAATTAAATTTTGGTACAACTTTTCATCCTCAATCAGATGGGCAGTCAGAACGAACAATTCAGACCTTGGAGGATATGCTATGAGCTTGTTCGATGGATTATCAGGGAAGTTGGGACCAACATCTTTCTTTGGTTGAGTTTTCATATAATAACAGTTTTCATTCCAGTATACAGATGGCACCATTTGAGGCATTATATGGGAAGCGGTGTCGAACTCCAACATTTTGGGATGAAGTGGGTGAAAGGAAGCTGATGGGACCAGAATTAGTAGAAGAGATGGTAGAAAAAGTTCAGTTGATTCAGAAGCACATGAGAACAGATCAGAGCAGGCAGAAGAGTTATGCGGATAACCGGAGGAAGGATCTATCTTTCGAGGTAGGTGATCATGTTTTTCACAAGCTTTCTCCGTGGAAAAATGTGATGAGATTTGGTAAGAAAGGAAAGCTGAGTCCAAGGTTCATTAGACCATATGAAATTCTGGAGAGAGTTGGATCAGTTGCTTACCGAGTGGCTTTACCTCCTAGTTTATCTCAGGTACACAATGTTTTTCACGTTTCAATGTTGAGGAAGTATATGCCAGATCCATCTCATGTTTTGAGTCCAGAGGTAGTTCAGCTGGAGGAGAACCTATCTTATGAAGAACAACCAGTCTAGATTCCTGACCACAGGGAGCAGGTGTTATGGAATAAGGTGATTCATCAGGTAAAGGTTTTGTGGAAAAACCATGTGATTGAAGAGGAAACGTGGGAATCTGAAAATGCTATGAGGGATAAATACCCCCACTTATTTTGATTAGTGAATAAAATTGTGAGGACGCAATTCCCAAAAGGGGGGAAGGATGTAACATCCCAAGTAATTAAAGAATAAATAATTTTCATATTTATTAATATTTATGAATTAAATATTAATTTTAATTAAAAGGGTTTTCTACGTTCGATAGCGTACTCTATACGCAACAATGAGTTTCTTTGAAAACTTACGTTGCACACAAGTAATAAAATAATAATATTTTAAATGTTAGTTAACAAGTAGCCATTGTACTGGTAGGAATGGATAGAAATAACTAAAATATGATTATATATGTTTTTAAATGTTTTTACATTTACCCAATAAAAGATAAAGGCTTAAAATACGGAAAGAGTTCAATTTTAGGCATTTATACCCTAACTTTCACTAAGGGTTCACTTATCACCTTTTGACGGTGAACCATCATTAAATATAGTTTTGATCAATCTTATAAATTCTATTGGACCAAAAATAACTCTTCTTTAGAATCGGGACATCAAAATTTACTTTGTGTAAATGTTTGGTACCTTTCCGATAAAGTTCATTTTTTTAATGAATAGTGTAAAATGTTGTATTTTAATTCAAAACCTCTTTTTAATCTAATTTATTTATTTGATTATATTATCTTTTGAATTGGTTTTAAAGTTAAATTAGAAAATATTTTTACCATTAAATCCAATAGTGGTCTTTGGAATTAATTTCACTTTGAAATCGGACTTAAACTAGTGTCAATCTTTTGATACTTATTGTTTCATAAAAACACGCTATTTGCTCTGACAGCGGAAATTAATTATTAAATTAATTAATGTGACTTATATGTTTTGAATTTTGTAAAATAGATTTCATTTTTGAATTCGTAATATCAAATATATCTTAGGGTGAATTTTTGGTAATTTTCTGAAAAACATCAATTTTTGATGAATAGTGAAACCACTAAGTGGTACTTATAAAAACTGATTTTCCGTTTAAATGAAATTTTGCAATAAATGTGTTTTGATTTTCAAAACTCCGACATACATGGTTGTCATTAAGAAGTAAAATGTGGTTCAATGATATTAAAATAATTTTTTGGTGAATAGTAACTTATTATGTTTTTAATCACGATTAAAGGTAATTAGTGTAGTTTAAGGTAAAAATAATGCTTTAATAAAATGAGATGAGCTTGACACATGTCCTAACCCTATTGGTTGTGTCATGGCCGACCAAGACAACCCATGGGTAGATTTATGGGACCCCATGGAGCCACATGGGTGAGATAATGACTTTAATGCCTTTTTTTAATGTAAAAGTAAAAATGACACAAACATAATATGTTTTACGAAAACAATTTTTACATGGGGTTATAAAGATCATATTTTTGATTATAAATATTCATTTGAAATCTAAAAAGATTTCATAAATCATAGTATTTGTTTTATAATTTTTATACTTTATATAAATTAAATTATTTATGACATCATTATGATGCAGCGATGACTTCATTATTTAACGATTTAAATAAAATGGAAAGATAATGTAATATCTAAAACCTACACATGTCCAAAACCTATTGGATGGGAATATTTCGAAGCCTTATAATCTTATCTCCGAAATATATCAATGTGGGACCTTATAAATTCGAAACACTTTTGAAAATAAAATAATAGTTTCATGATTTCCAAAAGTGCCCCTCCTCTCCTCTTATAAAAGGCCCCCACCTCAACCTCATTTCACACACTCCACAAGCCTTTGGATCGGCCATCCCCTGCCCATTTACTCTCTCCACATCCCTATCATCATACTAGAGGATTCCCTTTTGGCAGAAGCCTTTCAAAGGAAGCCTTTAGGCTCAAATCAAAAGGAGTTACACTTTTAAAGGTAATTCTTTCTCTCTTGTTCATTTGTTTTATTTTGCTTCTCCAACCCCATAAACTCGTTTTATTTACTTCTTTTGTAACAAAACAAGTATCTTAAATATAATAGGATGTTGTTATAAGATTTATTCGAGCTACACTCTCACACAACTACATCAAATGGTTAATGAACATACGGTTTCCGTGGATGGCGAAATTTTGCCTCCCTAAATGATGATTGTTCAATACTCATTTAACACCTTAAAAGGTGGCCATTATGATGTCACTATTTTTATATATGATATATAATATGTTTATTCTTTCATTAAGCTTCTGTATTTTTCATTTATGGCATACCATTATTTTTTCCATTATGGGTAAACATGATATATTCATTTTAGGAAGTGCGGACTACCGCCCCCTGAAAGTGATTTGATTCGTTAATACCATATGTGGGATGTGTAAAGGATAAATTTAATGATATTATATATGTTATTATACTGTAATTATAATATACTCTTATATAATTATGATTCCATTCTATAAAATACGAAATAGAAATGAAATTAGCGTTCATGCGTACGTACGGCTTACCGTCTCCATGAACGGTGCATTTCATTTCTTACCTATAAATGATTATGTAATATTATAAATACATGTATATTCTGGATATATATGATATATATGATATCCAAATCAGGAATGTCATTCTGGATATAAAAAAATTTTGACCACATGAACAACATGTAATTGTAAGAAGTCCACTTTCGACTTAAGAACCAAATATTGACAGAACAAACATTATTAACTTAAATGGTTACATAATGTTTATAACAGGGAAATAAGTGATATAAAAGGAATAATGAACTTTAAAAAGGTTCTTAATCAAGTATAAATTAACTCAAGTTTATTATTCAGGACGTTAAAGAACGATCGAGTCAAGTCGGACCCGAGGTAAGGGACTTCGTCTCAATCTCCTTTCATTGAGGCATATTTCGTTTTATACACAAATTTCTTTTATACGGTGTATAAACCCCTTTGACTTTTACTTTTATACAAAAGGAATATTTTTCTACGAAGCGTTTTACTAAACGACAAAAAGGAATGTTTTTTTTATGTACGCGGTGACAACGACATTTTCCGTCGCCGCGAGTATTATTTGGTCTTTGGCTTCCTCAACAAGCCATAATGTTTTTAAAATAAAATAAATACCATATACTCTTTTATGTATTTTGGTATTGAAAATGGTTTTGATAAAGGATTGTATTATGTCAATATATTTATGATATATTGTGATTGAAATGTGGAAATGTTATCATTCCTTTATATTGGTTTTATGTTTTATGATTTTATATTGGTACTTGGACATTTTAACGGGTGGTTACGTTATAAACCTTATGACGGGTGGTGCCGTGAATACCAGGACGGGTGGTTACGTTATAACCTCCAATGCATTGGGTATAGAAGTCATCCGTATGGCTATTCCATTAAGTATGTATGGAAATTGTCCGTATGGCTATTCCATTAAGTGATATGTGTGGAAGTCGACAGTATGGTTATTCCACTTAAGTATGTTTATGTCCCAAGTTACCTTTATATATGTTATGTGTTCTTTATATGGGTTTTATGGTAATCCTTTGGTTACAAAAAGGTAAGTAATGATACTTTATTCAGTGAAGAGTTTTTACTACTTCATTAAGGTGAAGGTATTACTTTGATAGAGTATACATGGTTTACTTTATTTTGAAAAACTAACAGTTTTCGTTCATTGTGTATCCCTTACTGAGCTTTTTATGCTCACCCTAAGTTTTTTTGAAATTTTTTTCACAGGACTTAATGTGGAATAAGGTCAAGGATGGGATCAAGGGAATGTCATGCTATATAAAACATGGAACTAGACATGTTTCTTTTAAGAGTTTATTTTTATTATTATGGAAACTTAGTAGAAGTGACTACTTTGTAATCTTTTGAGATGTAATAGTTATGTTCTAATTCTCTAAAAATCTAAACCTGAAAAGATCCTCAACGTGAATTAATAATTTAATTCAATATTAAGTAAGGTTTAAGGCCGGGGCCTTATATATGGGTATCGTAGTTATAATTTCTTCATAAATTTAGAAAAAACATAGTAATAATAAGAATAGTATCCTTGAAAAATATCAAAATTAAAACATAATTATCATCTAGGAATGTTATCATAGATAGAAAATAATTTTGAGATATCACCTGAAAATAATTATTGAGAAAAAAATACTTTCATCTCTGAAAAAATTTTCTTTTTGTAAAATTCCATTCAATTTTAAAAGAAAATATTTAATTTTAAAATAAAATAGTAATATTGTAAGGAAATATCCAAGGCATTATGGAATCAAGAAATTGGATAAATATGTTCATGTCATATAAGTTAAAAAACATTTTTCTCATACTTTTTTCGAAAAATTCAAAAGGTACCTTATTTGGAAAATGACAAAAAGATTCCTTTCAAAATGTAAATTAAAAATTCACACATGGGTAAAAATGAATTTAATCAATTTTATATAGATAGAAAAATTATTTTGGAAAATTTTTGAAGAGAAATGGACCTAGAAAATAAATATTCCATAGTAAATACTCACGTATAAAAAATCTTGGATAATAATGAGATTCTAAAATTAACAATTACCATAGATATGATTTCATTCATACACAATTGAAACTTCTATATAATTAATTAGAAAATTTTATTAAATTATTATGAAACCATATTTATATTTATGATATCATATATTATTTATTATCACCCATTTATTAATAAAAATTCATTATTTCTCTTATTTTGGGTGTTACCTACTTCATCTTCCTATATATGTTTTGTCATATAAGTACCAATTCATGCACATAAGATATTGTTATGTAATTTGAAGAATGAAATTAAGGTTCTATATATCATATTTATTCATTATATATGTATAATAATAATAATAATTTAATGGTGATTATGGATAATGAATCGCATCGTGTCGTGGAGATGGTAGGTCAAACATATGCACGAGCGATGATATCATTCCATTAATAGTGAAATGTTACGCGAGTGGATGGTGTATAGATTTTTTTCAAGAATTAATATAATTTAATAATTATAATATATATCTATTATTTCCAATATTACACCCATCCACGTCAAGTAGTAAGGAAAAACATATTACATTGTGGTATGGAGACGGTAATCCGTATGTATGCAAGCATGGTACTTTTTTCATAAGATGGTTAAAATATGGAATTTTTTTATAATCATAGTAACACCTTAGAATATATTTTATACTTTATTTATTATTTATAATTTGAAAAACACTTTAATAATAAGTATAAGAATAAATACTCTTGAAAGAGTAGGTGAAGGATATTACCTCTTCTTCGGTGAGCTCCCTCTAGATCTCCTCTTAGGGATACTATAATTTCTCTTTTGATAATTCTAGAACCTATGTAATGAGAATAGGTAAGTTGAAAAGGTAAATGGGCCAAGGATAGTGGATATTGAATGATCAAATTGATGTGAAATGAGTGAGTAAGGAGGTTCTCGTTTATAATTGAGGGGAGGGGTACTTTTGAAATTTAAAATATATTAATTTATAATAAATTAAATATAAATACAAATAACTCCAAAATTGCATGGCCTCAAATATAAGATGATATTATTTTTAATCTCATCATCCTATAAATTTTTTACAAGTCTTGGTATTTCTTCTAAATAGTATCATTTTTATTTACCCATAGTTAGCTTATTTTAGTTTTTATAAAAGTAAGAACTTTGTCAATATAAAAAGGTTCTAATTTTTACTAATGTTTTTAAAATTAGACCATAAATGAGAAATTTATAAAATATTATATAATATTTAAATTATTTTTTATATTTAAAGATTTTAAGTTTTTTTCAATAATTTAATAACTCATTATTTTGATAAAATATCAATAGGGTCAATTTTGAAACTATTCATTTCATGAATTATTAAATATATCCATATTACAAATTAATTTCGAACCAAATATTTTATTATATACCTTAAAGTTCAAGGTAATCTAAAAAACTAATTTATCACATTAATTATCTCAAATTAAATTTATTTTATTAATTTTAATAACATTTAATTTATATTTCCAATAGTAAAATAATTACTACCTCATCGTTGTGTAAATAGTTAATATACTAATTTATTTACTAAAAATTAAAAATAAAATACCATGATGAGGAAAAATATTATATATTTCATAATATTATTTATAGTTGAATTTATATATTTTATAACTATATATTAAAAATTATATAGTTATTAAAAATAGGATTTGACATATTTAACTTTTCTTTAAATAAATTATAATAAATGTCATACTCTCATCCACGTAGCTTCAAAAATATTTAATTTCAGTAAAATAATTATTCTGGTAAAAATACACTCATATAGATATATTAGGTCAAGTTTTATTGTAGTTTTATTGTATTTATATGATTATCTTTACCATTAATTACCTAATTTACTTTTACCATGTTAATAATAATTACTAGAGTTACTAATCCTAATGAACAAAAATAAAACAAACCTATTTTAATAATTTGGAGATACTTATTCCAAATATGGAATCCATTTTTCAAAATTAAAAACACAAAATTTTTATTTATTAATGAAAAATTAATCTCGTCAATGGAATAAGAAAACGGGTTTTAAAAGTTAAAACATTCATTATATTGAAAAGTTTTTATATCAAAATTCAATGAGAAATTGATTCTAATAACCTAAATTGTATTAAATTATAAAACTTTATTCTAATTATAATTTAAAACATTTTAAAATATAGTTTAATACTATAAATTTTTTAGATAAAATTCTATTTACAATTAGAATGCAATATTTTACAATTATTCATCAAAAAATGAAACATACCAGAACAATACAAAAAATTCAACTAAAGTAAACTTTTATACTACTCTTATAATGAATAATTTTATTCGGTTATATAAAAATAATAAAATTGTAAAAAAATTAATTTTAAATGGGTTATCCATTAAAAGGTGGTAAAATTACACTTTTGAAAAATATAGGTTTTTATGTATAAAATTTGGTTTGTTCTTATCGTAAGCCTATAAAATCTATTCGATGAATATAAAAAATATTTTAACAAATATAGAAAATATATATTACATAAATACCATTAAAAAATTTAATTTATGTAATTTATTAATAAAAAATTACTTTGAGATAATAATAAAAATATTTTTTTCATTATAATAATTTGATATAATTTTTAATTTCTAATTAATTTGTAACAAATGAATTCATATTATATTTGTGTAAACAATATTTTTTTATTACTTTGGTTAATAATATTCATAATTTCTAATTTAATGACTAAGTTATAATGGTCATTGTTTTATAATAGCGTCTTTTGGTTTCGTTTAAACTCGCGGTTGTGTGCAATGAACGATATTGAAGAATTAAAATTATTTAAAGAGAAACATTTGATAAAATATCGAGGTGTTACATTATACCCCCCATAAATGAATTTTTCCTATGAAATTAATCACATGGATACAAAAAGATAAGGATACCTCTTCCTCATAACATTCTCAAGTTCCCACATAGCTTCCTCGAATTGGTGGTTCCACCATAAAACTTTAACCAAGTGAGTGGTCTTGTTTGGTAGAACATTTTTACTACGATCTAGAATCTATATTTATTTTTTTCATAAGAATGATATTTCTATAGTAGTATGACTTATGAGTTTAGTTCATGTTATCGATGTGGTATGTAATTTATTATGAGATATACATAGAACACATCAAGAACTTTGGGGAGATTAATTGTAAGTGTCAATCACAAAGATAACTTCCCAAAATGATTTATAATTTTAAAAGGATCGATATACCTAGTACTTAGACTTACCATATTTCCAAATATCATCACTCTCTTCCAAGGAGATATTTAAAGAAGTACATTATCACCCACCTCAAACACTAGGTCTTTCCATAAGTTGTCAAAAAACCTTTTTTGTCGACTCTCAGTTATGATTATGTATTATTGAATAGATCTAACATTATCTGTCATTTACTCAACAAGATCAGGTACCAAAATCTTTATTTTTCCAACTTCATCCCATCAAGTTGGATTTTTTCACTTTTTACCATATAAGGATTTATAAGGATCCATCTGAATACTTGAGTGAAATATATTATTGTAAAACAATTCTACCAAGGGTTAGTGTTGATACCAACCACCTTTGAAAACCATATATCGAGATCCCATCATGTCTTATAGAGTTTTAATTTTCCTATCACACTAACCATATATTTGGGGATGATAAGAAGTGTTGAAACATAACTTTGTATCCAGTGCCTCATTAAGACTTATCCATAATTTCGAGGTAAACCTCAGATCCCAATCAGATATAACAGACAGTAGTACCCCATGAAATCTTATCATTTATTCTATATATGTCAAGTCAAGATGGTCATGAGAGAAATATTATTTACTACTAATGAAGTGTGTAATATTTTTAAGGTGATAAAATATAACCCATATAGCATTATTGCCTTTAGATGTTTTGGGAAGTACAACAACAAAGTCCATAGTGATGTTTTCCCATTTCCATTTTTGGTATGGGCAATGGTTGTAACATCCCATTGGACTTTTTTCTCTTAGCCTACACTTTCTAAAAAAACAAGCATCAAGATACATATTCTCCTACATCTCTCTTCATTCCATCCCACCAGAAATACTCTTTCAAATCTCTATACATATTTTTACATCTAAGATGAACTGATATTGATGAACTATGAGATTCCTAAAATATATTATTCTTTAATTATGGTATGGGAGGAATAAAAATAACTTTCCTGAAACTTTTTATTCTATTGAAATAAAAATTGAACTCAGAAACCATTTTTACTTTATTTTATAGCTCCACATTTTCTTTTGTGCCTCTATAATCATCACTTGTTCTGATGGTTGAACATTCAATTGAAAAAAATTGGACTTACCCCCAATACCTAAAAATTTATAGATCCATCCTTTTTAAATCCATAAATATTACATCTTTTTTATCATAATCATAGATAGGATAGCTTGGTCAGTTATACTAAAAGAATTTACCACCTTATTATATTTCCCATAGTGATAATGTATTGAGAATTTATAATATTTAATCAATTCCAATTATATTCATTGGTTCATATTCAACTCCTTTTAAGTGAAAATATACATTAAACTTTTATGATTATTATATATATCACACCTATCTCCGTAAATATATTTCCTCTATATTTTGACTGCTAAGATTGCCACATCTACTCCAAATCTTGATTAATAAAATTTTACTTTTGGGTTTTCAATTTTCATGGGGCATAAGCTATCCCAATATAATTTTTCCTCAAGAAACATCCCAGCCCCTTTCTGGATGATTTATTATAGATCACAAAACTCTATCCACTATAGGGTAGTGTCAGTACATGTGAACTGACTAACTTATTTCCATATCTTTGAAATTATATTCACATTCCTCCATCCATATGAACATAACACATTTATAAGTCGAATTGGTGAATGGATTATATAATCATCAAAACTATTTCAAAAAACATCTATAATATCCATCCAAACAAAGAAAACTTCAGATATCTAAATCCATTTTTGGTCAAGGACAGCGTTCAATAACATTCATTATTGATGGATCCATAGATATCCCCTCTCTTTATATTATTTGACACAAAAATGAAAATTTTTGAAGCCAAAATTCACACTTGGTAAATTTTTCATAAATATTATACTTTCTCATGGTCTTCAGAACAATCATGAAGTGATCTTCATGTTATTCCATTCTCTTTAAATATACAATAATATCATCTATAAAGACTACAAATAACTGATTTAGATAGTCTCTAAGGACTCTATTCACTAAATCTGTGAAGATAGCAGGGGCATTAGTAAGACTAAAATGCATCACAATAAACTCATAGTGTCGACACCTTGAACGGAATGTCTTCTTAGGTATATCTTACTTTTGGAACCTTAATTGATGTTATCTAAAGTGAAGAAAAATCTTGGAAAAGTACTGATCTCCATCTAGTTGGTTGAATAAGTCATAAATACAAGGGAGATGATATTTTTTCTTGATATTATTCTTGTTAAGTTCTAGATAATAAATGCAGAGTCTTATTGACCTTTTTTGAATCTTTTTTGCACACTCAGGAAAAAATGCAGAGTCTCATTGATACATTATTCTTTTTAACAAAACGAATAGGTGCATCCAAAGGTTACACTCTATGGTGTATCAATCCAAGGCGAATATTATATTGGAGTTGCTTCTTTAATTACTAAAACTAAATTAGTGGAATTATATAAGGAGTCTTTAAAATAGGCATAGCACTTGGTATTAGTTATATTGAAAACTCAACTCCACGCTTTAGTAGAGGACCTAGAAATTCTTCCTGAAAGATACCAACAAACTCTCATATAATACGTGTATCATTAATGGGGATTTTCTCCCCAAAAATATAAGATATATAACCTTAATTTATAGTAATCAATAAACATGAAATGGAATGAATTTCCACTGGAAGATCATATTCATCCTTGTATAGATAGGTTATCATAGATTCATTTGAAAAATATGAAATGTGACTTCCCTTCCCTAGAAATTGATATGATCTCCACACAAAAAAATCCAATGAATTCCAATAGTCATAGTGAATTTCATTATAGGAAGGATCCAAATATTTAGAGAAATCACTTTCCAACAAACATCAACTAAAGAAGAATTATAAACTTGTGATGCAGCCAGTGTTCCATTATAATTTTTTATTGTTAACTCCACATATAATTATTGAGGTAATTCGGTGATAGACATAGAAAATTATTCAGAAAAAAAGTGTGGGTAGATCCATAATAAAATAAAACATTTTTTATTTTAGAGTGGATTTTAAGCATACCTTTCGCCACTTCATTTTTTACTCCAAATCACTAATAGTGATTGCATGTGATTTGCCTCTATCTTTGACCTTAAGAGGGTTCTAGTTTAGATCATCATTGATAACCATTGGATTAGGGCATTGATCATAATAATTCTTCTTTTCCTTGTATGTGTGACGTTTATGGGTGGGAAGTGAATTCTATTTTTTCCTTTCCTTATTTTCATCGTTAGTTAACTTTTTTCCTATCACTTCATCAGTTAATTTCCCGATGGTCTTATTTCCCTTGCTTAAAATATTTTCTAGTCCCCTAAATATAGTTTCTACCATTTTTATATCCAAACATTAAGTATAAAGGAAAAATCATCTTCTTTTCAATATGCTTTTTAGATTTTACTTTGAATTACATTTTTCAATTCTCATCAAACCCATGGTATTGATGGGTGACTCTAATCACTATCTCAACCTTGAGAGAACATAAAATTATTTCCACCTAGATATTGAATTCCCCTATGGATAATTTCATTTGGATACATGGTTTTGAGCCACTGAATAATATATCCACCTTACTCTCAAGTTGGATGATAATTCCATAAGCATTCCATGAATGTCTTGTAAAAAAAATTCATAGGTACAAATAGATTCATCATCCTTTTTCCTAATATCATGAAATTACTTATCTATTTTTTGTTCGAAGAATTTGAAGAGTGTACATATTGAAAAATATTGTTTTTACCTCTTCGCATTCCATGGATTAAATTTCATCTTGTTTTCACATATTCTTAGTGAGATTCCACCATTTTTCAACTTCACCTTCCACATAATATACTGCCAAGATGAATTTCTCATGTTATGAATATTGGATAAATAAAAATACAATTTTTTTGTGCTGATCCATTGTTCATCCACTAGTGGATCAAAAAACCCACTGAAATAAGGTGTAATCTTCTTTATGTAGGACTCAACAAAATGTTGTTACCTATTTTACTAGTTTGGAAGTCCCACGTGATTCATAGCTTGAGATGTTTTAGTGAGAAAATCAGTAATATTTTCCATTCGAACACCCATAACATTCGTTTTCTGAGGAGGAAAATTGTTGCATTTCCCACCACATTTAGCATTAATGTGGTTTCGTTGGGTTCCATCCACTGACTAAAACCATGAATCAAAGTGTGAGAAACACTAATAATAATGGGAAAACCACATAATTAAGATAATATACTTATAAAATTTCAATTAATTACACCATGGGTTTTATCATATGTTACTCATGATCATTACGGAAACACTTGTATTTTAACCTATACAAAGACTTATCCTTCGGGATCTTACTAACTTTTTCTCATCCTTGTTTATAAAGGATAACTAAAGATTTTAATAGATTGAAAATATAATAGACCATACATTTTATAGATATATATTAAATCTAAATAGAATAATATTCATTACCAAACATAACAAAACCCTGACATGACTATATAAGTTATGTGTCTTTCAAAATTTGGAAACATAAACAACATTTTTCTAAAATATCAATGTCGTCTCCAGCTTATTACTATATATCTGGAACCCTTTTGACACATCTAAATTAATACCCTTATTCATATACTAGGGGATATAAAGATAGTAAAGGGTGAGATCAGATTCTCAGTGAGAGAGATATCAATCATATTATAATTATAAAAAATTAAGAGCATAAACATAACATTTGAACATTTAGTCCCACATATCAAATATCATGATATCTTTTGATGGGATAAATCATATAAGATTACCAAATTACATATTCCTAGAGAGCATAAAATAATACATAGAATTTTTGGTATACACATAATCATAGATAATCATTCTCATATTTGATGGGGATCATTTCTAAGACCATTATAGTGGAAAAATTCCTTTACTGAAACAAGTTCACTCCATATCATATCCTTGTATTACTGAACAAATATCATTTCCTACTCTAACCCAACATTACTAAACCGTGAACATTTCTTTTTCTATTCCTATCTATCTCATGAGATATAAATATTTACCCAATGAATTGGAGAGAGATATTGGTCCCACCCTTCACATAATGAAAAACATAAATATGTGTTCCATAATAACATAAATCATTTATCATATTAGAATCCATGAAGGAAAATGTTTTTCATAGACATCATTCAATCATAATATAACCCATGGAAAAGAAATGGGTTTAACAGTTATCATTCCACCATAAAAATTGACCAACCATAACAATAATAGGGATAATATCCTTGATAAATATCCCCATTAAAAAATAATAAATAATAAATAATTCTATCTTATATAATTACCTATTTTGATATATTACTTGAAAATATTTCTTAAGGAAAGTATCCTTTCACCTTTGCAAATGTTTTCTTTTCTAAAAATTCCAAGCAATTTTAAAAGAAAAAATATATATTTTTAAAATAACCTAGAAATATTATAAGGTATGATTCAATGTATTAATGCGTTAGTAAATCTAAAAAATCAATTCATTCTATATAAGTTAAAAAATATATGATTCGCATACATTTACTAAAAAATTTGAAAATTACCTCGTTATGAAGATGGAAAACATCTCCTTTAATACTATATAGTAAAAATAGTTTCATGTGTATACATGGATTTAAAAAATTTTATAATAATAGTAAAAATATTTTGGAATACATTTTGAATAAACATGGACAAGGAAGATAAATATTCCCCATTAAATATTTACGTGAAAAAAATCTTTGATAATAATGAGATTATGAAAATAATCATTACCATAGTTATGATTTCCTTCATACATATCTAAAAATTTTATATAATGAATTAAATAATTTTATTAACTTACTATAAAACCATGTTTATATTTATGATATCATATAAGATTATCTTATAACCCATTTGTTAATAAAAGTTCATCGTTACTCTTCTTTCGAGTGTAAACTACTTCATTTTCTTATGCATGTTTTTTATATAAGTCTTGGTTAATGTGCATAGGATATAGTTTTATCATATCCATAATGATTTTAAGGTATTATATGACATATTTATGCATTATATACATTTATATAATCATTTTTTAATGGTGAATATGGATCATGAATCACATCGTGTCGTGGAGATGGTAGTTTGTATGTATGCATGAGTAATGATATCATTCCCTTAATTATGAAATGGTGTGGAAATGGATGTTGTATAAAAATATAAAGTTATATTTTCATATATATTTATTATTTGCATCATTACACCAATATAATTAAATTAATAATGAAAAGAAAATTACACCATAATGTGGAGATGGTAAGTCATCTGTACGTGTGCATGGTACATTCATTTTTTATAGGATGGATAAAATATGGAATTTGGTTATTCCATAATCCTAATAAAATATCATAATATATTTGACATGTCTTGGTATTTTTTTAAACCTTATAATTTTGAACACTCTTACTTAACCAATTTTAATTTTAACGAAAGTATCAAATTTTTCAATATTAAAAGGTTATAATTTTTATTTATGTGGTGTCAATTATAGCATAAATGATAGATTTATAAAATATTAAACCATATTAAAATTATTCAGTATTTTTAATGATATTTTTTTTATTTTTATATGATTTAATAACACATTATTTTAATAAAATACTAATATTGTCAATTTTAAAACTATTGAATTCCATGATTTTTAAAAATATCAAGAAAATACGTTAACTTCAAAAAAAATATTTTATTATAGATTTAAGAGACCAAGGTCGTCTATATAATTAATTTATCACATTAATTATCTAAAATTAAATTAATTTTATTATTTTTAGTATCATTTATTTTATATTTCTATTAATAAAATAATTAATACATCATCATTGAATAATTATTTAATATAATTATTAATTTACTAAATATTAAAAATAAAATACCTTGATTAAGATAAATATTCTATATTTAAAAATAATATTTATAGTAAAATTTATCTATACTAGAAACCTATATTAAAAGTTATATAGTTATTAAAAATATGTGTATTACATCATTAACTTAAATTTAAATAAAATATAATAAATTTTATAATCGCATCCAAGTAGCTTCAAAAAGATATAATTTCAGTCAAAGAATTATTTTTGTTTAAAAACATTCAACCAATAAAATTATTACATGTTTTAAAGAAATTTAATATTATTTACAAGGTAATTTTAACCTTTATTTACATGATTTAACTTTTATCGTGTTAATAAAAATTATTAAAATTACTATTCAGAGTTCCTAAAAAGAAAAGAAACAAATTTAAATAACTTCGAAACATTGATTCCAAATATGGAATCTTTTTTTCAAAATTAAAAACATTTAATTCGAGGTAATTAATTTAAAATTAATCTCATTGACAGAATAAACAATATGTTTTAAAAGTGAAAACGTTCAAATGGTTGAAATGTTTTTATATTAAATTTCAATATGAAATTGATTCCAATGACCTAAATTAAATTAAATGATAAAAAATTGATCTAATTATTCTTTTAAACCATTTAAAAATATAATTTAACACTACAAATTATTTAGATGAAAAAGTTTTTTTCAACTAAAATGCATAATTTTATTACTATTCATCAAAACATGAAACTTATCAGAAAAATACCAAAAATACTACCAAAGTAAATTTTTATATCTAAATTAAAAATAATAAGTTTATTTTTTTATATAAAAACTATAAAAGTGTCATATGATTTATTTAAAATGGGTTTTTTATTAAGAGGGGTAAAATTACCGTTTTAAAAAATATAGGTTTTTATGCATAAAATTGGGTTTGTTCATATCTTATGACTATAAAATGTGTGGATGAATATAAAAATTATTTGATCAAACATATAACATGTATACTTTATTAATATCATTAACTAATTTTATTTAATTTAATTTTTTAAGACAAAATAAGTTATGGATAATAATAAAAATATTTTTCTAATATAATCAATTGGTATATATTTTCATTTCTAATTATTTGGTAACCAATGAAGTAATATTATATTTTTGTAGACCATATATTTTTATTAGTTAGTTAATAATATTCATAATCTAAAATTTAACGTCTAAGTTATAATGGTCATTTTATACTGATTTCAAATCACAATTTTCTTTAAACTCAAAGTTGCATGTAATGAAAGCTATTGAAAAAAAAAATATTTAAAGAGAAATATATATTAAAATATTCAGGTGATACAAGTATATTAATGAGAGTGTAAATAATAATTAGTAATCAATATGTGTACAACCATGTTAGGTAATCATGTTTTAACTAGGCCGCCTGCAAACCAAACCAAACTTGTTTCAGCCTGTGTTAGGAAACTATACTCATCATACCGTTGAAAAAACATAGATTGTTCCTTAGAATCAGTATGTTTGAGTCATCAGAAGGGAAAAAACATCTAAGCAATAGATTATGGCACGACCACTACAAGATACCATACACAAAAAGGGTTGGATCCTTAAACTCTACACAAAAAAAGATAATATCTATGATGTTTAACAGGATACTTCTGATGGTAGAGATCACACTTTGGGAGAATGATACAAATTCTAATTCTCTAGTGTCTATAATGAAAGTTCATGCATCTATAATAGTGATCAGGCAATAAAAATCATTGGAGTGTCATAACATACTCATTCCCTTGGAAATGGCCTATATTAATGTGAATAGTATATTTATTTAAGGTGTGGATCACTACACACCATGAATTGGAATAAATTATGTCAATAATAACTGAACACAATTTTGAGGAGTGGATCATGACACACCTTGATCGAGAATAAACCATTCAGGTAATAATAGGATTTATTTCTGTAATAATGGGAAGGAAATATAGTGAACCAATTCAATGGAAGAAAATATCTAAAAGTTAGCCAAAGCGGTCCGACAAGTCCTAGGAAATCAAGCCACCACCAGAATAAATTAATTACTTTACACGAATGATACTCCACACCTTGGTAAAAATAATAAACATTACTAAAATAGAATAATTTTACCAAGACATATAACACTAATGACCTTAATCACATGTAGTGTTACCCAAACCCAGGATCACAACACTAAACATGGCCATCCATGATGTAGCTCAGTTGACTTAAGGGGAAAAAGATATTTTATTATGACATATAATTTAATTCTTATACTTCATGTAGTAGCTTACCAGTCATCTCAATGTAAACCTATTTTCCATTTTATCTCAAATAAGGGAAACCATTTCACTCAACAACATTTTATGAAACTCGGGTCTTCAACTTTTAATAAAAACCCATATATATCCCATCCTTGGTGAATAATTGGATCAAGGGCCTTAAATTACTTAGTTTCATGATTCCTTCCTATCAAATTCATTATATCACAACTATTACCATCTAATAATATTTTCATTACAATATTCCTAAGGATATTTCCAAATTCCCAGCAAAATACTAACCATATTGAAAAATATAATTCCCTAAAAATCCCCTCCAGCAACCAGAATATAATGTACTCACCAAGGATTTATAAAACATACAAAGCATATATATTCAGGATTATTCCTTACTCCCCTTAGTAAATATCATAAATATAACTCAAATCATATAAATCTCATTATTTTTACCACCCTATGTTATTAACATAAAGTAGAACCATCATCAATCATTATCCCATCATGAAACTCTAGTATACCTCTTATTGAAGACACACCAATCCCTTAATGACATATCCCACTCAAATCAATTCCCAAGCTTGCAATAATCTATTAAATAGTTCTTCCAAAAAAATATTCAAGATAATAAGTTACTATGATGACTAACAAAAATATATAAGCTTCTTAGACACCTTTCACTAAACCATGAAAGTCAGTCTTAATCTACTCATAATTTCCAACACTCTTAAAGATATATTTGGGCTTTATCACACATAACTTGTTTCTACTCCCTTTTTCAATATATTTATTCAACAATCCTAAAATCACCAAACATAAATTTTATTTCTCATTTGATTTATTAGATATCCAGCTAATATATCTCCTAGTATGGAAACCAATTGATCCCAATTCATGTCACCCTAACTCAAACACCCAAGAAAGAGCACAATATCACACATAAATCAGGTGATATATCTATTATCATATATAAGGACACCTACCTCAAAAACTAAAATTTTTTATGTCAAGTATCTCAATATACTATTTTTATTCTTAAAACTCCAACTTTGAATTATAACGTGCATTTATTTTTTCTTTCAACAATGTATATGATGTTAAATCTAAACTACCATACTTGACTACATTCAAAAAGAAATAATTAGACTTTAACGAAACCAATTACCACTGAAAATTAATTTCTCCACTCACTATTGAAAAAGATTCCATATCTCAATCATAAAATCATAATTCTAGAATCCACAAAAAACACCCAACCATCCACACTGGATTCTTATTTGGAAAAAAATGTATCCTACATCCTCTATGATTAATCTCATATTTAAATCATGATTCATACTAAAATGATTCATTGAATTATACACTATATTAGTTACCAAAACATTGAATGTACCCAGATGATATAGATAAATAATCAATGATAGTATTGTCAAGGAATAATATAATACTCATCCAATATGTGATTCAAAATAAAAAACATGACCTAATTGAAAATCAATTAGGCCTAATATATGAATAAATCTAGAAATTCCATAAATGGACAAACATAGGAGACATTCCCTTATCTCTAGTATCCCGTAAATATCACTACTCATGAACATATATCAAGAATATTTAATTCCCCTCCATCTATCACTAGTATACAGACATATAAAATAACCAAATAGCACCCCAATAAAAATCCAAAACTCATTCCCAACTAGTTATCAAATTCTTAGATCACACATAACTCACCCACTCACACTTGAGTACCGACTTAGGACCTCAGTTATCCCTGATATAATATTACACAACATGTTTCTCTTGTAATTGACAAATTTTTTCTTGAAAAGATTGTTTTACCCTTAGTAATCAATTGTATGAGGACCAACATATGAATTCCAAAGTTGTTTCTTCTCAAGTACCAACATGTATAAAATATCTATTATTTAAGAACAATATATATTGAATCACGTGTGTTCCACTCTAATAGAATTTCTAAATGTCTTTTTACTAAGAATTCAAAAAGTTTAGTGTTTTGATTTACTACAATTTAAATCATATATAATTAGTGATTTGTTCCTCCAAAAACTAAGTCTCACATGACATGCCACAAAACCTATTAATATAATATATATCTCATGAAACCCATGATCCTTTCCATTTTAAACTTCACACCATTCCATAAGTAATTCCTTTGATGTCTTCAATTTCACCCTTAATCACTCTAATCCTCCTATACCACCATTATACCATAATGTTCATCAATGACCACACCATATTTGATATGAAAAATGTTATCAATAACCACATCAAACAATAGTCCCATTACATAACTCTATTCAAATTTAACTACATCTCATGGGGTTTGGAAACCCTTGCAGTCCTTGAAGGACTAACACACATCATAACTTATATCCACTCAAATACTATTTATTCCTTATATGAATATGATATTCAACTCCACCAACCATCACAATATCACCTTAATAATAATATAAGTACTACATTTCATGATTCCTAACTAAAATAAAATATAAATAACAATATTCATAGTAGTTAATCTCCTTCATCAATTTATGTATAAATATACAGGATCGATATCACCTCTTAAACTACCTTATAAAAAATACATACTCATATCTCCATCATATATGATTCCATTGGTATTAAGATCGTATGTCTAATTTCTCTATCCATACATCCCTTGAATTTAATTATATACCTTGAAGAAATAATGGTTCATTTTTTCATTCTAATATCTTAAAGAAAATTCACATAGTAAAACAAAACCATGAACAAAACCATGCCCATTATTCATTATAATACATGAATCATTTATCCAAGGTCATAAAAATATAGGTTTTACCACAAATAGTTAATCAAACATCATAAAACACTAGATCACTCATCTTACAATCAAGTGAAAACAATCTGTCTCATTGATTGAACACTCATAGAAAACGACCCTACCAATATACACAGTTTTCTCACCCTTTAAAAAAATAACTCCCAACATTGAGATATGTGTCCCATAGCCCCATTGTATTATCACATGATAACTAAACACACTAGATTTTATCTAATCAATAAAGTAATTCCAAGCCTATCCCAAACTATATCCCAGTCAAATTATGTTGGTAAAAATAAATACCCCTGAAATCAATTCCACACTAGGAAATATTTTGGACCTACATTGAAAATACAAATAAATAGCTAAGGCATACAATTCACGTATCCACCCAATAAAGGATTACATGAATGACCCATACATACCTAAAATTTAAAAATATCAATAAATTACCTAATGAAAACTACTTTAATTGGTTTATGTTAATTATAAAACCACTAAAAATGTATTCAAGAAACATCAAATAATTTATTATTGAATTTTTATCTAATTAAAACATAATTAATAAAAATACACTTCATAATACAACCCCTATTAAAATCCATTCTTAATAATATGTTGTTATATACATGTCAATTATAATAAAATGATATGTGTGATGTAAGAACACACACCCTCTTTCTATAACACCCTGAGATTTCAATACATAATTCATTTTTAGATAAGAATTTGTTTTATGGATTATATTAAATGAAAGACCAGAACAAATAAGTTTTGTAATATTACAATTAAATTATAGTAAATATATATGTAATAATAAATTATGATACTTACATTTTATTATTTTTCATAACTGATGATATTTA
Organism: Viscum album; assembly: GCA_963277665.1. Taxonomy (NCBI): domain Eukaryota; kingdom Viridiplantae; phylum Streptophyta; class Magnoliopsida; order Santalales; family Viscaceae; genus Viscum; species Viscum album. The sequence continues at coordinate 1,650,052,216 of OY728145.1, forward strand.
ATGATTAAAAAATAAATAATTTAAGTGATATAATTAAAATCATTCAATATAAAAATGGGGTATTTTTAAAAGATTAATTTTTTAAGTATAGTGATCAGTTTTAAAACGCTTAAATATATGAAATAATAAATTTACACTCAATTATATATAAATTGATATGAAAAAATATTTAGAATTCTTGAAGTTGAAGGAGGTTATTTTTTATAAATGTGGTTTTCTTTTATGTTTAATGTCTTTATTTAATAGATAAATTACACAATTTCATAAGTTTATTTTTTGGAAATTCTATTTATTTATCAATTAATTATTTTAAAATGATCTTAGGGTGAATTTTTCTAATTTTTATAGAAAGGATTATTTTTGGTTGAATAGTGAAAATCATGATTTTACTAATACTTTGACTTTTATGACACAATAATAATATAATAATGCTAAAAAAATTATAAAACAATTATATTCAAAATAACTTATATTTAAATGAGTGAAATATATTATTTGAAATATTTTTTTAAAATTTATTAATTAATGTTTAACACTCAATAATATAAATTATATTTTATTATATTAAAATAACTATTCATGATCACTTTTTCATTATGTGTTTAAAAGATTACATTATATTTTGGAATTTATTTTAAAAACAAGAAAGCTGTTTTATTTATAAATCAATAAATTTCATGATAATTAATGTTATACAATATTTTGGTGTAAAATCATTTTTATTATAAAAAACATTATTTTTAGAAAATTGTTTCTGTTCTGTTTTGTGTACTTATGTTGAAATCAATTTCAACCACCTCCATAAATGGAATCTTATAAAAAATATTATCTACTTGGAATTAGAATAATTATTATTATTTAATAAGGTCCAAATAATTTTATTCTTTGATATAAGTTAATATTTTATAAGATTCTCACCAAAGTAAAAGGAAAAAAAGGGTCAAAAGTGTGGTTAGACTAGGAGATAAAAGTGACATTATCAATAAAACTAGTAAAAATATAAATTTTTTTGTGTAGTTATACCTTAACCCAAATTATCTTTGAAATGTTTTCCATTTTCTTCTAAATTCCCATTAAAATATCACTAAATTGTTTTAATGTCAATGATATTTACAAGTGTGTGACACCACTCAATTATAAAAGGTCACCTCATAATCTCACTTGTCCACAACACTTCAACTCCATATATCAAACAAGATCTTCCCAAATTCCTTCCCAACACCATTATCCTGGACTTAACCTTTTTTTATTCCAAAAATACCCATCCAATATTCTTTATTATATTTTTCAAATGAGATTATCGAAGGTAGCGGTATATGTTCTTACCAACCTTTGTCGAGTTTCTTTCTTATTAAACAACCACTAAATATTATGTATCCATATTAAAATAATTAAATATATATTTAAAATTATAAAAAAATATTTTATTTCTATTAAAATTTTCTGTCTCCTTTCCATCTAATGGAAAATTAAAATGTTGCCCATGAGTGGGTGCAGACTACCTTCTCTATAAAGAAATGTAATTTTTTTCATCACTACCTCGCATTTATTATTATACAGATCAATTTAATGAATATATATTATACTTTTAACATAATTATTATTCCTTGAATATAAATTATTTTTTATCTTTTTTCTTCCCATCCATTGAAAAATGAAAACATCACATGTGCATACATGTGGACTACTGCATCAATAAAGTGATGTAAATCCTTTTTCAACTCCACTTTTCATGGACGATTCTAAAAAAAATTTATTAATATATATGATATTAAGGATTAATTTATGTAATAAATATTATTTTTTAAGGATAACATAATAATTAAGAATCATTATATTGTATCCTGTTGATATTGGTAAATTAATAGAAAACTATCTCACCAGTGATTTCATCTTAAAGAATCGTATTTAAAACTATAATATAATGAAAATGAAAAAATATTAATCATAATAGAACATATATTAAAGTACCATAAATAATATTGTGATGATTAAATTTTTATCAAAGAACGAGGTCTAACATCACCATTAAGAAACATGTGTGGAATAATCAAAATCACTAACATATAATTATAAAAATAAACATCAACTAGATAATGAATGAATAGTTAATGATTCTAAATAAATAGTATAAAATTTTATATGAATAATGCCCAAAAATTATTTATTAATATTTTTATGTTTATTATATAAGAAGTTAAGGTACTTTTAGGGAAGTTTATAGTAAAGGTAAGGGTTTCATATCAAATTCCCATTATTGAGACACGTTTTGTATCATGAACTGATTTTTATTTATATGATGTATATGCCTAATTTTTGATGTATTATATCATGATACTATATTTATTTGTTGTATTTTAACTTTCATTTCATGTTTTCTCTTTCAAATAAATTTTGAATCAAATGTTACAAAATTTATAAGTGTTTCTCACCACACTTTTATTTCTTTAGGACACATTCAATATTCCCCACTTGTTTAATATTTTTTAGCGTATATATAGTCATAAATATTATTATGTAATAACTTTATGAAAATAAATGGATGAAGAAATACATATCAAGTTATTCCATTCATGATATTTTGATTCAAGGGATACCAATGTTGTAATGATTTCCTCATCTCAATTTCTCTTCATGGATAAATATTCTATATTCCCCAACCTTATTTCTTTTATGTGGCATATATACACCCATAAATTTATTTTCTAATAATTTTAAAAAATAATATTGGGATTTAATAATCCATATAATTTTTTTTTCTCTTTCATTAGGTTTTAATTAACTTGTTACTATAATTATAAGGGTTTATGTTCTAACATCACTTTTAATTGGTCCATTCTTGAAAATCCTTTTTTGAATTATATTATATATCTTAATTAGACCCCATATATTTTCTTCTCCTATGGTTATTTATACATACTTAAATTATTATTTTCATTTTAAACCTCTTTGATGCCAAACATTTTGAAAGAATTGTTTTAAGAAAAATGATTATATTTTTCATTTTAGGCAAGAGATATTTCTCTTCCATATCCATGTTCTTCATAATTAATTTATGAAATTTCATATATACTTTTATATGGTTAATAAAGTTATATTTTTATATTTTAATTTCATTTTAAAACATTTAAATGAAAATGATTTTAATCTTTTAAATGGGTGTTTTTTACTTTAAGAACTAAGAAATAATGTTTTTAAAATGTTTATATCTTGGAGGGATGTTCTCATCCTCATTTTATTTCAACTTAATAGAGATTCTAATTCTTTTCAAAAAAATTTAAAATATTATTATTTTCCCATTATTATAATAATTATTTTTAAAATATTTCAAATAGAAAAAGATATTATTCTTGTTTATCAAAGTATATTTCTAATTCTTTTATAAAGTAATTTTCCATAAACATCCATTAAGGATTGTTATAATTTACTAGGGATATGATCTTATGATACCATATAATTTTTTTATTATGATGTATTATGATGATGATTCTTTATATATTTCTTTACAAAATTATTTTCCTTCCTACAATTTAATTATCATATTATGAAATACAGAATACTTTTGTGGTCTTGTATAACATATATATATATATATATGATTTTAATTATGTTATGAGTAAGATAAAAATTAAATATCCCTTTAATTCATTAGGTGAATATTTATGTCACGTGATATAGTATTAAATAGATGGGGTGTGAACACAAACCCCTATGGGACTAGGTCTATTAAGTGAATGGTGGGCCTAAAATAATACCTCCCTCCGTTGTATTGGGTAAATAATTATATCTCATTTGTTGACATTTTAGGGATTATCGAGTGAACCAAACCAATTTTTTGTAATATTTACATTATGTTATGGGAATCTGGTTTCAATTAATACTTTATCATGTTATGATTTCTTATGATTATATTTGTGCCACACTCTTATGTCTTTGTAATGAATTCATTAATCACAATTTTTGACTTTCTTGACACATGTCTTATGTTTTTCTAGAAACATATCCCAAAACATATTATTAAGAAATTATGACTATTCTAGATATGATTTTCATATTCTAAGATAATATACATTGATTATGTTACCTTACCCATATGGTCATATTATTCTCAATTATATTCATCAATTTATATCTCCCATGTTTATACTTACTAAGAATATAATCTCATCCTCTCATATGATTCCTTTTTCCTTGGTTATATGGAATGTTTTTAATTAATATTTGTCTAATAAGGGTATTTTTTGGGAATCTAATTGTGGGATATGGTGAATACTTATTATGGAATAAAAAATCTAGGTATATTTGGAAAAGAGACCATTATATTATAAATACATGGTGTTTATTAGGTAATTTGGTTCCCTAAATATCTAATAATATAAAACAAAAAAAATATTAGGTGTGTAAGTGAGTCAATATTTATTATAGATATTGTATTATGGATGGCTAAATCGGGTCCCTTATTTTGGAATCAAATCCAGTGTGTATAGAGTATATTTTTAGCATCATATTCGAGTGTATAGTTCTTGAGGTATTATAATTTGTATCAAAGAAATGTATAAGATATATTTATATGTTATAATGTTTTAGTATGAATATATTGTATGTTTTTTAGATACCCTCATGGGTTAATGATTTTATAGTCGATTATTTATTTGAAGGAATTGATACCCTTTTGAGGTTTTATATGATGTCACTCTAATGCGATTAATTATATTCTGTGAAATGATTGGGGTAAGGATAAATCATTTAGTTGGTATTTGATTTAATATTAATTGATATGTGATTTTATGTTTCATGTGTATTAGTATGAAAAAATAGTGAAACCCCTAGGCATAAATCACTATATAAGAAAACATCCTAATAGTTTGGTAAAATTAGAATTATGTGGTTTCCTAGTAATAATGTCCCAATCTAGGTTAAAACAAGTGTGTATAAGATATGCCACTAATACACCAAGGGGTAATGACCTGGAAATTGGTTGGTTATGTATTAACATGACATACACATAGTGAATAACAGTGTGATTAACTGCACACATAGAAACTCTCGAGGGATATACTTTGGATAATTTACATTCTTTTTATGAACCATTATGAAGGATTAAAATATTTTCTATGGATTTAATATTGGATTAATTATGGTTGATGGGGATAATTGAATAATTTTTATTGGTAAAAAAATTTGATCAATATGTATATCCTTGAGGATTGAAAAATAAAATGGTGATCAAGAAATTCAGGTTATTTTGAGAAAATATTAATATATTTTTAGAGATATATATGATTAAGTTATGTGATAGATTTTGTTTTGGGATAAAGTTTAGGTAAAATTTTGTGAATATAAGATTCCATGTTTTTTTTATTTATGAAATAGTATGTAATATTTAAATTGTTGTTGATGTTAAAAAAATTATATAAATTTTAATTTGATTTTGTAATAGAATGGGATTAAATAATATTCATTTTTGGGTTTTAAATTTAGTTAGGAATATTTTAAATATATTTAGAGTTAATTATTTAAAAAAATATTGTAAGATGAAAATTTAGTTTTATTATTGGGTATTTTTATATTCATGTATTATTTATCCTTATAGAATATTGTTCCTATTTCATTTGGGAACTATTTTTTCTGGTGGTAACCATTTTTTTAGTAAATTAATATAGATTAGAGGAATAACTATTCATTACCTTATGCATATTATTATCCATTAAAATTTTATTTTAGTGCTTTTGATATGAACATTTTATCATTGTTACATATCATTCGGAATATGAGATGAAGTGTGTGTGGAAAACATCTTGTAACACAACCAAAAGATTAAATTTTTCTAATGAAATAGATATAAATAAAGTGATTATATTATATAATATTCTCTATCTTGATGGTAAAATAATTTAACAACTAATTCGTGAGAAAGATAATTATATTGAGTCTTATTTAGAAAATACCACTCAACTATAAAGGTTATATTTTAGAAACACCTTCAAAAATATAAGTTTTATATGATATATAGATGGTTATAGAAATATTTAATTAATAAATACTTTGCTTCTTAATATCGACTAAAAAAATAATTGAAAAGATAAAATCTACATCATATTTTTTATTTATGTCAGGATACACTCTTTTTGGTAAGAACAAAATAAAATTATGAGTGTGTAATTTATTTAAGTGGAAGAGGATATAATATTATACTATGGCTATTAGGAAAAATAAAAATGGATTTAAAGAATGCATGTTATACGCCACATAATTTTTGTATTCAATCAGTTTTCGGTCCTCCATTGGACATCTCCCCTCAAGTGGTACCTCCAATATTTGTTTATCCTTGTTCTCTTCCTCAGCCTTGTATCTCCAAACCAGTTGGATACCCGACCTTCTTGTTGCATAGAGATCCACATCCTATCAAGCCATTCCTATGGATTTCCTATTCTTTCAAGGATACCCTCCCCCCACCTTCTCATAAGTCTTTAACCACCTTTTTTTAGATTCACTTGGATGCACCATGTAATGTTTCGTAGGGATGTTTTCGAGTTATACTTTTCCCCAGTTATTTAATTGAGGAAGCTTTGGCCTATAATATCCCGACTCAGGTTCCAAATGTTGGTTCCCTGAGCCGATTCACTACATGACCTCATGCATGCCTCCCCATATTCCCGAGGCTTTCGACTAGTAGTAAGGGTTAAATATATAATATGGGGAGACTATACCCTCTGTATCAAAGAAGAAAAATAGTTGAAATAAATAAATAATAACTCAATGATAATAAAAAAAAGAACAATAATACTAGTATCACATGAAAAACAAGAACATGATTACAGTATCTTGAATAAAATATTAGACATGTCATGTAAAATATATTGTAAGTTTCAATATGAAAAACCCAAAATAAAGGTGCATTGATAACTCCCAAGTGGGTCTCAACATCATGTCGGGTTAACTTATCCATGATCCATCCCAACTCATATATCTTACCTAGGGAACCTTCACTTCTCCTATCCTTCAAACCTGAAGTCTATTCAGTACCAATCAGAAATCCCGAGTAGGGTGTGAATACCATTAAGTAGTCCATCACCAATGGAATCTGAAATTAAACCCGCCTATAATAGTGTATAGAGTTATATAAATAATAAAGCACAATAAAGTAAGTAGTTATATCATTTCATTGTTCCTTAATTAACCTCATAAATTACCCAGGTTCACTTTGACACATGAACCATCGTTAATTTCTCTGGACCATGCTAGATTCTAAAACATATCACCAATGGATTAAAAATTCATTATAAATCAATTTCATTATTCAATTCATTTAAATTCATTTCAAGACTACTTGGAACCATGATCTAATTCTAACATTTTGTTCCAGGAGCACCATGCCTATCACCCCATCGGATTTTGAAGCATCAGTATATGTCCCACACCTTATTTTTCAATCATTCTCTTATGGGATTTTGAAGCATCTGTCTGTGTCACACACTTGGTTGTCACATGAATGCATTTGGTCATAGAGCATCAGTCAGGAACCTCATGGTCTTTTGAAGCATCAGTTTTTATCACACGCCCCATTTATCAACCAGTCATATATATCACAATCAACAAGATTAATCATCATTAACACTCTCATAAATTTTTCACAACATGATATACCATTTCAATTATCAATTTAATCACAATTCATCACTTTAATCACATGGAATAATATTAACAATTCATCATTAAACCATTTATCAACATTCAATCGTAGAACGAATTAAATCTTTAAGGTTAATCCAACCATACCATAATTCCCGTTATCAATCAAATTTCATATATCATCAATTAACTAATTTCACAATCCCATTAATTGACCAATTTCATAATCTCAATATCCCATCAATTATATAATCACATAATTCCATTAATTAATTAACCAATTAACCAATCTAATTTAAGATTAAATATCTAAACATGAAATAGAAACTTAGAAATTATATACATGTAATTGAAATAATGAATTTTGGAATTTATAAGTAGACCACTTACATCAAGGATGTCGATGAGTGTTCTCCAAACTAGATATCCCCATATTTAGGAAAAACATTCAATTGCACGGTGAAGAACAAGATCTTGACCCTTAAACTAAGATACAAGACTAAATGGATTAAAATCTACATAACATAGATCTAAACCATTACCAATAAGGTATAAAAATTTCCTCTTCATCCAGAAAGAGGTATTTGAGAGAGAAATAAAAATACAATCAGGAAGATATTTCTTATCAGGATTGGTTTAGATTCTTCAATTGGGTCCATGATTTTCTAAGAAGAGGGTTCGAAAGACATTAGAATCCATCAAGGATCCATTAAAAATGAAGGAAGGTATTTTGGGTTGAGTACAGTCGAATGAGGGTAAATGAAAGGGGATTTGGGAATTTTAAAATAATTTTTGGGGGGGATTAAAAATTGTGTTCCTCACATAGGGGGTGCACGGTTTCTACTAAATGGGTGCATATTTTAGAAAACGACAAACCAAATGTGCAATCCCCATCTATCTAAGGTTTCACAATTTTCTGGGGGTAGGTGCATGGATTGGGAAAACTATGTGCCAACCATGAACTGGCCCTTTTACTTCCAATTTATTAAATTTTCACTAGAAACCACCCAAAACAAAAAACCAACAAATATAGAACAAAATAAGGTTAAAATTTTACATTTAAATGAGATCTAGAAATCACCAAAAATTTCAAGATCTTACAATCTATCCATATTATAACAGACCATCCTTGAGTTTTACTTCCAAGCATCTCAGGGATTCTAAGGTAAAAAGATCAGAACACTGATCTCGTGTATCTGTTTCTCTCTACCTTGTTTCCTCTTATACATTTCCATGATTTGACAATACAAAAACTATCAGCATAGTCTTTCCGACAAAATTTCTCACTATGATCCATAACTTGAATTGGATGATCCTTAAAAGATGTATCAGTCTCAAGCTCAACATCATCTACATAGATCACATGATAAGGGTCGGGTTGATACCGCTGAAGTTATGACACATGGAAAACATCATGCATATCACAATACCACTGTGTAAGATCCAATCAATATGCCACAATTCTGTTTCTCTCTACAACCTTAAAGGATCTGATAAATCTAGGTTCTAATATTCCCTTCCACTGAATCCTATGGTGGCCCAATCTTGGTGACACCAATAGGAAAACATAATCACCCACTATAAAATCATAGCATTATTTATGTCTATCATCAAACAATATATACCTACTATAAGCCAAATTCAGACATCTCTAAATCAGATGAACGTTCTCTAATATCTCCTACACAAGACTCATAACCAACAACTCTAACTCAAATGCCTCCATCCAACATAGTGGTGACATTTATGGCCTACTATAAAGAGCCTCATATGGTTCTATCTGAATAGATACTTGATAACTATTGTAATATAATAAATCAACAAGTCCATTGTGTTTCTCTCAAGACCCACCAATGTCAAGAATTCATCTTCATAGAATACCTCCCAAAACATGAATAGTACGTTCCGAATACCCATCTATTTGTGGGTAGAAATTTGTACTCAATAATACCTTCATATCAAGAACTTTATGAAATCCTTTTTATAAAATGTAAGTTAATCATGATAATCAGTAGAAAATTATACTCTATAAAACCCCATGTAGAATGACTGTCTTATGAATGTGTAAGTATCTCAACTGATCCACTGAGACAACCTCCTATATATTCAAGAAATGTGCCACTTTCGCCAATTGATCCACAATCACCCAAAATAGAATCATTCTTACAAGGAATCCTCAAGAGACCCGTTATGAAATCCAAGGTAATTTCATACCACTTCCTTTCTATAATGGGAAATGACTGTAGAAAAACACCAAGTTGTTGATTCTTATCCTTCACCTTTTGATATGTGTAGAATTGTGTCACAAACCCTAAAATTTCCTTTTTAATTCCTGGTATGCTAGTAACCAATCCAAACCCATAATCAATTCAAATCCTAACATATCTACAGTCTAAATATCCCTTATAAAATGATACTTTCCAACTTTGAGATAACACCCTTTGTATAAACAAATGTCTCTTGACCATACTCTGGAAGGAGTGTCTATAGTCATAACCCCACTCACAAAATCCACCATCAAACACAACTCGTTCACTAGTTGGGAATGTATAAAAGAATGAGAGGTACAAGTATTAAATAAGAAAATAGAAAGTGTAAATGATATATTAATTGTACCTTTAACTATCGATGGTTCATACTATCTATCCACCAATGTAGGTTAAACCACATGAAAATATCATTCCCATATTCTAGGTGTTATAGCTTGATCTCCCTTCACTTCACCACTCTTCTGATATGGGAACTCTTACCCAAAAGTGCCATATCGACTGCATGGACCTCCATGGCCAGTAAAAGTATAATTAAAAGACTAGTATGATGTAGAAGACTCTCTTCCCACACTCTGGTTATGTCTAGACACTCCATCATTCTCCCCTAGGTCAGCCTCATAAATTGTTATTCCCTCTCCTATCTTAGTGTATTAGGGTAAAAGTACTTCAATAAAATCCTTTGAATGTCCTTCCATACCATGTTCTCTAGCTATTCATCCCATGTTTGTAATTGTCACCATCGCTTCACTTAACAACGTAACATATAATTTCCATCATGACTTACATCTCAACATAAGCCTTTAAAAGGTTTAGCATCATCTGGATAGAAATAATCTAGAACTAAACTTCCTCAGGTCCACCCTCTCTAGTGAATGTCATAGGGTGTTGAAAATAAAAATCACTTTTCATTTCGAACATACCTTTCATAACCCGCTTTGGGTATCTTTCCATAAACTTCATAAATCGAGAAGAGATCTCATGGAAATTCTCTCTTGGACCTTCACCCAAACTATTGGTGCCTTAGGTTCCCATACTGGAGGAATATTTCTCACCATATCCTTCTATCTTCATATCAAAAATCATAACCATGGAGGAATATATCTACAATTCCAAACACTTGTCTTAGGAAATATAACAAAATATTATCACATTTAACTTGGGGGGTTTCACATTAATCCATAACAATTCAGACCCCATATCCTTCCACACATTCAACATTATGGCACCAACACTAACCCCAACCACCCATCAACAAAATCATGGTTAACATAGGGTAATCAAATCCATAATTCAATTTTATCATTAGACACCTATCTATCCATTTCAAATAATCACATTTTACCTCATTTACAATTTTCAATTTCATATTTGGAACATTTGTTGTTTAAATTACACAAGAAAGAAAAGAATTTTCTTTTAAACAAATCACCCCAAAACGTTTTTTCATGTGTGTGGATAAAATAATGCATGTCACAATAAAAATATTAAGTGTCCAAAACAATTCATGTACGATCAACTTTCATGCCGTGTTGAGACATGAATAAAATCTCAGTAATCCCATAAAATAATAATATCACACAACAAGTGCATAACTTAAGGTGAAATGACAAAAAACTGTAACAACAAACATTAATAACAACAATCACATCCTATGTAATTGGGTTTCCCCACATGCATGGGTTAGCCACACCCATGCAAGAGCTCATAACCAAGGCCTGACTCATCCTAGTCTCATTTTTTCTTTCCCAAATAGTAAGACAAAATAAAATAACATATAACATTATTTGATTCATCTTTGTTACATCCCAACCTGGGTTCCACATGTCAATGACCTGATCTAGTTTTTTATGTGACCTCATGTGTGCCTCCCCATATGATATAGGCTTCTCACTAGTAGAGAGGGTTAAATATATAACTTGAGAAGACTATGTCAACTTTATCAAAGAAGTACAACTGTGGAAATAAAGAAACAAAAACCAAATGATAATAACCAAATCCATAATAATACCGGTATGACTTGATAATATAGAATAAGAATACAATATCCAAAATAAAATAGTAGATATTTTATTCCAAATATGTTTCAAGTTTCAATACGCAAAACCCAAAATAAATACACACTAGCAACTCCCAAGCAGATCCCAACATCATGTATGGTTCCCTTATTCATGTTTATCCTAACTCATCCATATAACATATGGATTTTTCTTTATCCAATCCTAAAAACATGAATTCGATTCATGTACTGACCAGGAATCCCCAGTACGGAGTGAGTACAACTCAGTAGGCCACCAGCAATAGCATATAAACCCAAATTAGTCTATAATAGTGTATGTAATTGTATAAATAATAAGGAATAATAAAATATGAAATTATCACATTTCATTATTCTTTAGTTAAACACATAAATTTACCAGGTTTACATTGACACATGATCCATCAATAATTTCTTTGACCCGAGCCATAGCCAAAACCATATCACCAAGGTATTCTTAATTCATTGTAAACTAATTTCATTATTAAATTAATTTCAATTAATATCATTTCTACTTGGAACCATAGTCTAATACCAATATTTTGGGACTAGAACACCATGTCTAGAACACCATGGGATTTTGAAGCATCAGTTCGTGTCCCACACCCAATTTATTAATCAATCAGATATGGGCTTTTAAATCATTAGTCAGTTTTCCATGCTTGTTTTTCACATGTATGGATTTGGACCTGGAACATCATGTCTAGTACCCTATGGGAATTTGAAGCATCATTATGTGTCCCACACCCTATTTTTCAATCAATCACATATATCAAATATAATGAGGTTAATAATCATTAACCCTGTCAACAATTTATCACAACATGGTATACCATTTCGATTATCAATTCAATCATAATTATTCACTTTAATCACTGGGAATAATATTAATAATTCATTAGTAAGCCATGTATCAACATTTAATCATATGGCCCATTAAATCTTTATGGTTAATCCAACCTTACCTTAATTCCAATTACCCATAAAATTCCATATACCATAAATTAACCAATTTCAAAATCTCATTAATTGAAAATTTTCATAATCCCAATATTCCATCAAGTACATAATCACATCATTCCCTTAATTAATTAACCAATTAATTATTTCAAATTAATGTTAAATTTCTAAACATGTAATAAATATTTTAAAATTACATAGATGTATTTTAAATATAGACTTTGTGAATTTATAAATAGAACACCTAACTCAATTTCATTGATGATAATTCTCCAAACCATAAATGCCCAAATAGAATTGTAATATTTAATTACACAACAAAGAATGAGATCTATAACCAAAAAATCAAGATCCAATATCAAATAGATTAAGATATATTATAACCTAGAACTAAGCCAACACTAACAACGAATAAAACTTTATTATTCATCTATAAAGAGGGATGGGAGAGATAGAAATCCAATCAGCGGGATATTTCTTACCTCATGCAGTGTATATTCTTCAATATGATCCTCGATTCATCAATAATGGGGTTTGAAATGTCTTGTAATCCATACAGGAGCCTCCAAAAATAAAGGAATACCTTTATGTTAATGTATATCTGAATGAGGGTAAAATACGAGGGGTTATAAAGTTTTAATATAATTTTTATTGGGATTAAAAACTATGTGCACGATGTCCTAGGTAGGGGTGCATGGTTTTCCAAAATTTGTACCTTAACTATGCTGCTCACTTAGGGGGTGCACAGTTTATACAAAGATGGTACATAATTTTTCAAACCATTCCTAAACCAGGTAATTCCATTTGATTTGGGATTTCATGGATTGTTGGTTGTAGGTGGATGGTTTGGGAAAACTATACACCAACTATGCACGGACCATTTTCCTTCTAAATTTATCAATTTTAAAATAAATCAACTCCAAAAAAACCCAACCAAAGTAGAACAAAAAAATGGTAAAATATAACCTATAAAAAAGCTTGATACATCTCTAAAAAAGTTTAGATCTTCTCAACTGGGATTTTGTGGTCAGTTTCGATGTTTATAAACCATTTCTTCCCCTATTACAAAATTTTCTTGAATATTAGGAACTAAAATAAAATCCCAAAGTCCTGGTGCTCAATCAAAAGTTTTTTTCATCTCCATGGCCTCCATGATGTAATTATTTAATGTATGGAGAAAAATCCTCAAATATGTTTGTTGGTGGTGCTTTAGTATTTATCGATGGTCGATAGAGGTTCATCACGGCCCAGAATATTCTCATAGAGTGGTGTGGATATATATCTTAGTCCTTCCTCTTCGATTCCATAATTTTTCCATCATGAAAATCATTTGAAACTCATTATGGGATTTTCTATTCACTTAATACCACACTCATATCCTTGAGGAATTATCAACTTCTCGGTTCTATATTGATATTTATCTCTCTCAGCCCCTTCCAACTCAGCATCTTCTTCATATTGAGGGTTCATCCGACTAGTGGGAAAATATCTTCTATCCATCAGTTATAATTTTATCCATGTCATGTCACATCCAAGTTCATTTCTATCCAATTAGTAGAAAGTATTAATAGTCTTAGATAAACCGTTGTTATATGGATATTTTGAATCACGGTGAGGACTTGAAATCATCAAGCGATGGCATTTCCATATTGACCATGATAGTGACTGAGGCTAAAGATTAGGGTATGGTTTTATCGGATTTACATTTCCAATCAAGTTTGGGAATTAAAGTACCATTTTATATCATTAGTAGGGTCTTGATTGGGTGTTTTTCTCATTTCTTTGATATGGTCCCTTGCATGATGTTTAATACTCATGCTAGAAGGCCTCTAGGTTATCCATGTTATCTTTATCTCAAATATTGTGGGAAGGATGTCATCAACCTCTCCCCCTTGTGTCCATAGTACTAACAATCCTAGCCCCTCAGGACATTCTCCAATTCCCCCCCTCAATTTATACATAGATAACTATCACATGATAATAAGTAATAGGTTCTCTTGGTTGTTCATGGCTCATTACTAGAGGAGAAACAGTCCCCCCCAGTTGAAGACCTCTTCTGCTTCTTTTCCAGTTGTTGTGTTTCTTAATGAAAATTCAAAAAAATAGATCATCATGAATTTCTTCTTAATCCTAGTGAAGTTCACTATTAGGGGATATATCCCTCACTTAGAAAGATTTTGATCTTTCAATAGCAACTTTTTAACCTATTCACAATGGTACTTACACCATATCTTAGTCCAAACACTTCCTCATCATCTCTTCATTGCAGGTTAAGTACACAATGATGTCAGGGGGAAAACTAAGGCATATGTCAATTTGATGATTTATTTCATCATCTATAATGATCAATGCATATGTTCAAGTATTAAAATGGATTTTATCTTAAATGGAATTTAAAACATAAACTATTCCAAGGTAGTAATTTTCAATCCTAAACCAAGTTCTTCAATGATCGTGAAGTACACATGCATACTAATAGGATGTTACTTCATACTTGTTGATCCCTAAAACCTTCACATGTGGATCTTAGATAAACTCTATATTCCAGTGGACTTCTGTAGAATATTTGGATTAATTCTATAATACTAAAATTAATATAGTTTTTTAGTGTTCTTTCAATTCCATTATATATTCCAAATGTGAAGCTAGAGCACGAGAATATTTATGGCATGATCTTGGGGGGATTTACCACAAGGGATTTTTCATTGAACATGGGAAGTGATTTTAAAATCATATAGTCCCCAAGTGAAAATAATGGAGGAGGGTTTTTTCCCCAGAAGTAAATCTAGGAGTTTGATTCTTTCATAGATAGCATCGGCCTACTTGGCATGGGGTACCCAGAAGATCAATTCACATATTATAAATACCATAAAAAATATTGATTCACTTGCTTTCACCTTGACCAGTGTCTGGATAAATTCCATGATAACTCCTCCTATCCAGATTCAAAAGTGACCCACCTCATTATTAGTATTTCATATCACTCCCCATTACTTTTAGTTTTGTTCCCAAAAAACAGAGAGGTGATTGTTTATTTTTCTCTCATCTCTTGTATAAAAATTTTATTTTGCATTAGGTGGTGATAGAGTCTTGGTAGAATCCATCTCATGTATTTTAGTGGATCGACCTCCATAAAATATTAATTTATATCAATGGATATCTTCTATCTAGGATTTGAAACCAACCCCCCCCCCCCTCCCTCAAGGATTGGATGGGATAAAAATGGAGATTGAGCATATGGAATCTAGAAAGGAAAATCACTAAAATAAGACCATTTTTATAGATATTTAATAAAATCATTTTGGATGATATAATCTTGAAGCATAAAAACATAGCATATGACCAATCCAAAATCAAATGGTTCATGGAAGAATATTAGATTGTGGATTTCTTCCACGCATGTATTAAATAAATGTGGCCTAAAAAGACTCAATATTATCTTGAAAAACAGAACTTACATTGATGACCATGATGTGGTTGGTAGTATGGATGAGATGAACTTAAAATATTTTCTTACAGGATCTAATCCCCATATACAAGTGGTTACCTATGAGGCCATGATGATCTGTTTTATGACATTCCGTATGTGGTTAATAATCATGATAATGCATCCTTTGAATTCATACCTCAATAGATGAAGATATTTGAGGCAGTGTATAATCTCATCCTTGAAATCACAATAGGGTCAGATGGCTTCCCAGGATTCTATTATAAATCCTTATGGTATTTGTTCAAGAATTATCTAGTGCATGTGGTTTAAGAATTTTTTCGTGGTTGTTGTCTCCCTCATGTGGCCTATGTCACTACACTAGTTCTCATTCCCAAAATTAATTACCCTTATTCACCTCACCACTATAGACCTATTAGTATGTGAAATATCCCTTATAATTTCTAGACAGTGTAATAAGTAAAATATTATCCATTCATCTGACTCATTGGATCTTTGATGAACATGATGGATTCGAAAAATGGAGGACGATTTACAGTAATGTGGGCTCGGCTCAAGATGTTCTTGGTGATATCAACCAAAAGGTTCTCAACTCCCTTATTTCAATAAATTTAGACATGAAAAAATCATCTAATATATGTTAATCGAACTATATTCCCATGGTTCTTTTATGCATTGGATTCTATCTATGGGGATATGATCTCATGTTCAAGTACTTCAGTTCTTCATGGACCTCCATCTTCTTCTTGGGAAAGAAATGTGATTTCTTCAAAGCCTTTTGTGGCCTAAGGTAATGAAAACAACTTTCCCCAATCCAATTATTCATTATTCAGGACACACTAATTCCATTTATAAATAAAAAAAATTTTATGGATAGTATCATTCCTTATCCTTGTAGGTCTTACTTTGGTGGAACTTCTCATCTCATGTTTTCTGATATCACAGTCATTTTTTTAAATTCTAGTAAGATATCCATTCATTGTATCAACATGATCCTTGAGTAATACTACTAATTTAGTGGCCCATTTTTTTAACCATGAGAAGATTATATATTTCATCATGAAGCAATGTTTTGAAAAACAAGTTAAATTATTGTGGAACTATATGAACAATCATAGAATAAAATTTCATATAGACTATTTGGGAACCAAAATCTCCCCAGGTATACTTTCGATTAACCACCTCAACAAGGTAGTGGATATGAAAATTGGACACATCATGAATATGTAAAAATTATTTTTTATCATTATGAGGTATAATTACTCTGGTTAACAATATACTTTCCTCCATCCTCATGCATGTGGGTTCAGAAATCAAGGTACCAAAAGTTTTTGTATTAGGTATTGATAACATTATGTATTTTTTCATATGAGATGCTCACTTGGATGGAAAACAGCACTTTGATTCATGGGTTAGGATGGAAAATACTTTGATGTAAGGAGGAATAAATGTTAGGAGAATCTCAGGAACAATGTAGTGTTTTCATTTGAAGTAGGCATGGGAGGTTCTTTTAGGTCAGATACCTTAGGGTGGATTTATAAAGAACAAATTTGGGAATGATATGGATAGGATGAGGGGGTTCCTTCTCTAGTAAGTCTCATGCTTTAACTCCACATCTTAACTCTCCAATGTTATACATAATGGATAGTGGGTAGAGGAGATATTAATTATAGGAACCAAAAATGGGTTATCACCAAGATCAGATTTTTGGGATGCCCAATACCATAAATCATATTCAGGATGAAAATTATGTACCCATGATTCATCCAAGATATTCTGGACTAGAACCAGTGCGAAATCATAAATCTCATCGGTATGAACCTTGAACCAGAAAAAAATCATAGGCTCTGCATCATGGGACTTTTTAGTGAATGAATTCGGAAGAGTCTATATGGTTTTGAATGATCCTAATTACTAGGGAAAGGTGCATTGGTGAAAGGAGATCCCAGTAAAATTCATCTTCCTCATGTGGAATGTTAGGAACCATGCTATACCTTTAGATGATAACATTATGTTTTTAATCATAAACCTTATATCCAAGTGATCTTGTTGTAGTGAACCTTAGATAAAAACTGCACCTCACCTATTCTTTAAAAGTGACTCGGTGTGTTCTATATAGAACTCTTTTGGTTCCTTTACTGGCATTCCTCCTCAATAACCATCAATAATTTCTTTCCTTAATCAATAGTATAGGGAGTGGGAATATTTAGTATTGAGAATAAGGCAACATTCATCATCCAATCAGTAGGTTATTAATGTATATGGAAGGTGAGAAATAATGCTCGACATGATGGTGCCTCATGTTCTAGGATATTTATTTCCTTGAGAACCAAGAACCATTTCATAAGTATGATATATCTTCCCACGAAATGGGGTGAGGCACCATCCCTTTGACCTCTATTGGAAGCTAGATCCCCAACCACTTAGATCCTAGTTCCACACAAGGATTATGGATTTTTTTTGCATCCTTTCTATTCTAGAATCAAGATCAACATGGATGGATCATGCAACATGGGTGTCACATGGGGCGGTAGAATTTTGTGTTATCCCATGGGTTTAGTTATCCTATATTTCATTGCATTACTTAGAAGTGTAAATTATCTCCCGGATGAAGCTAATGCAATGCAAATAAGCCTTCTCCTATATAGTCATTGGAATATCCATCTTTCGGTATCCGAAATAAATTCCACCATTATTCATGACTCTATGCTTGGTTGTTCACTCATCCTGTATTCTATCTCTAATATCATCTAAAGGTTCATGGCCTTATCAAAAACCAAATATATTTACTTCACACCAAGATGGAGGATAATAAAGTGGAAGATTTTATTACTTCAACAGATAGACAAGGAGTTAAGACCACATTCTTCTCTAGCTTGGGTTCCTTTCCCCTAACAGATTAAACCTAGTTATAGGGGACTCTCTTGCGATTCACTACTTTAGACCCCCATTATTTTTTTCAGCTCATATTTTCTTTCTTCCTTGTTCCTATATTGTACCCCAAGTCTTTTAGAATAAAATAAAATATTGATTTGGCAAGATAATGTAACACCCCAAGATTTCACTTTGTAATTTAGTTTTATATAATACTATGCTCGATAGATTATTTTACAAGAAACACCAAACTAAAAAAATTCACGCTATTTGTAATAAACTTTTATTAAATGAAAATATGGTGTTCAATTATGATACTTACATTGTATTACTTTGTTTTAAATCATGAAATATAATGATTACAAAAAATAATAATTAATGTGATATTGTTAATATCATTTAATTTAAAAAAGGGGGAATTTTTCAAATAATTTTTATTCAAGTTTTGTGGTCACTTTTTAAATGCTTTATTATATGAAATAATAAATTAACACTATATTTATGTTAAATTGGCATGAAAAAATATTAAGGACACTTGAAGTTTAAAAAGGTCATTTTCAATAGAAATTGTTTTTATTTATATTTAACATTTTCATTAATTAAAAATTCTGAAATTTTACAATTTTTTTTTTATTTAATGAACTTAATTTTTTATTTCGTAATGTAAAAATTAGTTTAGAGTGAATTTTTATGATATTTCGAAAAATGATGATTTTTATTGAATAGTGAAAATTAAAAAATTTATAAATACTGTCACTTTTAGGACATCATCATAATGTAAGAATGAATTAAAAATTTATAAAATATTTTTATATAAAAGATATGTATCCAAAGGATTGAAATAAATTTTGATATAATATTATTTTTGGATTTATAAATATTTTTTAACACATTTGATCATAATTGGTACTTTATTCTAATAGAAGAAATATTTTTGAACAATTTCTTCAATTAGGAATTTACAAGGTTATGTTGATTTTTTAATATACTTAAATGTCACATAAATATATTTCGGTTATTTATAAATTAATAAATTCCATTATAATAAATTTTATTCATGAATTTGGGGTAAACTAATTATTATTCTAGAAAATATATTTTTTCAAAAAAATGTTTTTTTCTATGTACTTATATTAGAATTAATTTTTACCGCCTATAGAAAATAAATATCCTAAAATAGATTATATATTTTAAATATCATAATTTTTATTTGGTAATAATTTTAACATAATTTTTAGGTATAGAATGAAGTTACCAATGTAAAACGTTTTCGCCTTGGTAAAAGTTAAAACAGGGTTAAAATGGGTGTTAACATAATATATAAGGCCATAAATACCACTAAATCATTTCTAAATCCTATTTATTGAGTTTATTTTAACCTTTTATCATCCTATAATTGAGTTAATGTCCATTTCATACCACTTTCCCATGATAATGGATTGATACTATATTAAAGTGAATGGTATTTACAAAGATGTAACTCCCCTCAATTATAAAAGGGCACCTTATCTACTCACTTTTCCATACCACATGAGCACATTATCTTAACCAAGATCTACCAAAAAAATTTTCCAATACCTTTATAAACTGTAAAGAACCAATATTTTATATTATACTTTTATAAATAATCTATTAAATAGCATGCATCACACTCTATGCCAAGAAAAGGCGAGAAAACACTTGATATATTTTGAATATTAAGTAAGATTTTTAAAACATAGTAATGAAATTAGATTTTTAAATTAAGTAACCATATAAAAGAATAAATAAAGAACGTAGGATGAAATGAAATTTAGAAGAGAAATTCTTCCATATGAATCTCATTTATCTGAACATATAAGAGATGTAGATTTGCTAAGGTTTTCCTTAGGCCAAGCCCAAACTGAACTCGAGAAATTACAGTTTGAGAAAAACATTATTCGGGAGAAGTTCAAGCTCATGGAGATTTTAACAAGATCAATTCTAGTATAAAAGGCACACTAAACTAAAATTGGAGATTTTCTGAGGCATAGGAATTACACAGAGGTCGTAATGGGTTATATAATTAGAAATTAGAATTATATCAACATGAATGTTTATATGAATTTTTATATTTTCCAAAATGTCACTCCTTCTCAATTCACATAATCATTAAAGATGAATTTTTCAAAAATTGGAATTTCATTTAATAGAAATAAGTGTATTTTTTTCAAAAATAATAAGATATATTAAATCTGTTTTAAATAGTAATTTATATGAAAAGGAATGGATAATATAACTAAAGTCATTTTCATATAAAATTGGTTTTTTTATATTTTATGTTTTAAATCAAATATAAAATTTATAAATTTTAGGATGCAAATTTAAAGAAAATTAACTTAATTTTTTGGCTAAAAAAATTAATATTATCTTAAAATTATTTTTTAGGTATCACTAAAAATATTAATTTTTAGATGAAATGTGTAAAATACTGTTTTTAAAAATTACATGAATTTTATAAAATTATTAGTATGTAAGTATAAATTAGAAATTCATGAATCCATTTTATAAGTCCAAATATGTATTTTATAAGTTACTTTAAAATTGTAAAAACTTAATTTATAAACCCATAATTGATATTTCAAAAAATAAATTACATATTTCAAAAACAAATCATAATATATTATAAATGTTTTATTATAAAATTAAGTTTTATCACATTTAGAAATTTAATGTTATTAAATTTATTTAAAATTTATAATAATTAGGTATGGGTTATGTGAAATGTAACAGTTTATTTTTCACATAAATAATAATTTTACCTATATAAAAAACTAGTTACCATGGTAAAATCTAAAATGGTAAAAGTAAAAATCTAAGACAAAAATCCTTCAACTTTTTAAAAACATGTTTGGGAATTATTTTTAGTCTTATAATGACCTTATCACTTGTATAATTTATTATTTATAAATTTTGGATCCAGTTTATTTGAGATTTACATCCAATTATTGAAAATTTTTGGGTAATTAAAAAAAAGTCATCCCTTTCCACTTATAAAAGGGGAATTCCTCCCCTCAAAAACCCTCACACTACAACCCACCTATTTTAACCCAAAATATATCAAAACCACTCCTACACATTTATATAAACCTTAAATATGTTGTGGTTTTCTCAAAACACAATCCATTAAATTCTTAACTTCATTTTCAAAGGAGATAATCCAAGAAGTGAGATTTAAATTTCTAACTACTGTTTTCTCATTCATATTTATTTAGGTGAACATATTTTTAAAAAATATTACACAATCATAAAATGAAAAAATTATTATCATTATTATAATTTTATGTTTTTTTATGATGTGATAATAATTAATCACCATTCCATTTTCTATTAAAAAAATAAACTGAAATTCATGTGTTGTGAGAACTACTACCTCCGTGAAGAAATGTGTTTCTTTTTACTTGACCACATTAAAATTTTGCTCCTAATAAAGACTTTAATATATAATTGTGAATTTTATGACATGTTTTATATTTTTAAATGATAAACCAAATCAATCCCTTTCCCTTTTCTAGGTAAAATGAAATCATCGCCCATGTGTACATGGGGACTACCGCCTCTATTGAATGATCAATTTTGTTTTTATTTTCACTCTCTAATTTCATAGAAGGTTATTAAAATGAGTTTTATATATAAATATTATTTTTATGAAATTATTAATTTTTTATAATTAAATTTTTGACAACCAATTGAAAAAATAAGCAATAAACATCTACAGTAAATCCAACCATCTAAAAAAGCGTTCTAAGAGAAAACATGATTTCTTCATATTTTGTAATAACTTAATATTGATTATATTATTCCAATACCAATTTAAAATTATAATATATACCACAAATAAACAAAAAATAATATCTTTATTCTTCTTGTATAAGGATATTATAACAAAATCACTTCATAATCATCCATTAATTATGGTATTTTCTTCTTTCGGTTTGTTTAAAAAGCTCCTTGATCAACTGTTATAAATTTATTCATGGATCACTATGGGAATTTAATATCTTTAAATATATGATATAAATAATTAAATAAATATATTTTTTAAATTTAAATATAAAAAATCAACTCATTATTTAATAAAATGCCCTTCATCTTCTAAGAATCATCGAAACATAATCATCGGCAAATTTACCTTTAAGGATCATAACTAAAAATCACATAGAATTAATATATAACATTATAAATAACTATAAAACATAAATTAAAAAACATTTTATTTCATTTTAAGGATGAAATTTTATAGAATAATGAATAACAACACCAGTATTCGGAAACTAGTTCAAAATAATTAAGATTACTCTCACCCAATATTAAAAATAAATAATAACTAAATAATTTACATATAGAGAATAATTATAAATATTGTTTATAAATTTTTATAGATATTAAATATGTTATTAAATTGGTTATTAATAGTTTTGATTTTATTATACATGATATTAGATTTCATTTAACTAAACAGGGAAACAAGGAATGGGTTTTATTGTCTCGTTTTCAAATCCATGGGACATGTTTTTTATTGTGCACCATATTATTTTTTATTTGGAATATTCATTTCCCAATTGATTTATCATATGAAAACACATTAAATTTTATGAGATTTTAATATCTATTTCTTGATTTTCCTCTCATTATTATTTGATTTTTATGTTACCAATTCTATAAGAGGTTCGTTGAATCAATCAGTGATTAATTCTATCGTAGTCTTTCATACATAAATATACCGTTAAAGAATTACATGATCATACTATTCCACAAATTTATATGGTATTTCCTTTTTTCATCTGGGAATTTTTTTCTCATCGTGAATATCTACTTGATAAAATTATTTCTAAATTAAAAGTGTTACATTAGTAAGAATAACTCTAATTATTAACATTGAATCTTTTCATCCAGGTATATAATTTCCTTCCCACCAATGTTCTTATATATTTTTGGGAATGATAATATGGATTAATTTCTATGATTCTACAAATTATCTTGAACCCTTTTAAAAATAAAAAATTAGTACACTATTTATGATTTGGGTTTTCAAATAATGGTATTTCAAAAAAACTTTAAAAAAATGGGGTTTTCACACTTTCAAAATAACATTATTTATCTTCCACTCCAAATTTTTTTGATAAACATTGATACTTTTAAAAGTTATTTTATTTGGAACTCTTTATAATAGGGTTTTCATAATTCTTCTCTTTCCCTTCACAAAAATATTTTGGAATGTAATTTGTACTTCATATTCTATAATAATGTTATAAATGTTTTTATGAAAACTTTTATATTTTAATATATATCTACCCACCAAGGTTTATATTTCATTAAATGATATTTGGATAAGTTTTTATATTTTATTATGATATTATTCCTTTTTTAAAATTATACTTTTGATATCCAATGACTTCTTAAGTTTATTTTATGTGACGTTTTCAAAAGGTTTAAGAACCCCATTCTTTATTTATGGGTTTTTTATTATATGATGGATATTTCTTCTTAGGTGGCACACATATGTTTGGATTATTGATTAGTGGGTCTCTATATATCCATAAAATTAATTATTTAATAATTTATATCTCATGAGACAAGGATTTTCTAAATTAAAATTTATTTTTAAACAATATAAAGAGTGAGCATTTTCTTTTTTCACAACACAAAGTGTGGAAATTTTATTTGTTAAAAACCTGAATTGTGGCTATTTTTTGTTCATCACATTTCATGTGGGGATTTTATTTATACAAAATATAAATAATAGGAATTGTTTTTTATAAAATGAAGCATGGACATTTGGTTTGTTTATAATGTTATAATTTTTTAATCTTTAGATTATTCCAAAGTTCATTATTATGATTGGTTTCTAGGGAATCTTACATTTCAAATAAATATGATTTTGGTTGTGATATATGGATCATGTTTATTATATCCTAATTTCACATACTTTTTACATATTATATATTTGTTCATTGAATATTTTATATCCATTTATCGTGATATATAGAAACTCTTATTGTCCCATGTTCTTTTTAATAAGATATACCCCCAATGAAGTTTTATCACATGCCTATGATCTAAAAAATAATAAAATGAAGATAATTATTCCATTAATGTGCATTAAAGATCACCCCCTTTCTTATTTTTTCTTTCTCGGCGTTATAATGATGAGTATAACCTAGGAGATATATAAAACTGGATCTATTATGGCTTGAATATGGTTAAATTTCTACAATTATTGTAAAATTATTTTCTTATATAATTCCTAATAATAGACACTAAACATTTTTTTCATGTGATTGTGAAGTTATGTATGAGTTTTAATATTTATCCTATGGTAATTTTTTAAAATAAATATTGGATAGACTCACTTTCTATCAAAGCTAGTGTTTAAAGAAAGGTCTTTTGGCATAAGATATAGGATTAGAGGTCTAGAAAGCTATAGTTGGTATCATGAAATGGTTTTGATGTTTTTTAGTAATAATTTAGTTATTTTTGGGATAAGTATTATATAACATTAGTGGAAACCAAAGGGATGTGTCTATTTATAGGATAATATCCAAAAAAACGAAAGTAGAGATCGTGTTGTTTTTAGGCAATAACATCATTTTCAAGAAACAATAAGTGGTTGTATGCTCTAGCATGGATGTACATAGGGGAATTAAACTTGAAAATTGGAATGTTGGGTATCCACTAAATCATCACCTAGTTCACAATAAATTACCCAAACTGTATCCCTAGTTTAATATTACAAGCGAATATTATTTGGTTAATTACTTTTTATTTACAATCCATTGTTAAAGATTTATTATATTAAAGAATTATATTAAATAATATGGGAGAAACAAATCTAAAGAAACCTATATTAAACTAAGATTGATTTGGGTTGGACTAAAATATAATGTGATGTTTTCAAAGTGTAGCACATTTTAAGAATGCGTTTACATAATTTCATTCTGATGTAAATGTTGATCACTTGTAATTAACTCATTCAATTCTATAAATTCATGGCACAAGGAGAAACCGAGTAAATAATTTATTTTATCTACAATGTAATGATTCTACCAATGATCAACCAAATGGGATATAAAAAATAGTGTATACTTTTCTAAAAATGTTAACTTTATTTATGATAAATTACATGAACCTTTTTTATCTCCCAAACTCCCCAAGGAATGAAAAACCAATTATCAAGTCTTACATGTGACAACATCCACCATCCTTCAATGGATATTCTTATCCACTTATTGATATGAAATGGAGTAATGTGATGGAAAAGAAAATTTTAATTCTCTAGTTATTAGAACATGATAAGGTTTTCCTAATTGTTTATCATTTGGAAGGTGAGGCGAACCAATGGTGGAATTTTAAAAATTATATAGATGAAAAAGGAATAAGTAGACTCTATGGTATGGGATATATTTAAGAAAATTTTATTCAATAATAATTTTACTCATAATATTCACACAAATATAGAGATAGAATTCATAGAGTTAAAACAAAAGGAAGATAAACTCATCAATGCATATGAAGTAAACTTCATGATGCTCGCTAGGTATACCTCTAGTTTCACCTAAAACCCAAATAGTAAATTTTATTATTTTTTTAGAATATTAAATCCTATTATTTGAAATAAATTAGCCATCAGAGACTTTTCAAGCAACAAAAAGGTACCTTAATGTGAACTAAAATTTGGAAGGGAAACTGGAGACTTCTATTATTATAGAGAAAGAAAAAGGAAAGAAGAGTATCATAAAATATATGATGATAAGTCTATAGGGGTAAAGAAAATCTTACTAAATATATGTAAAAATATGCTAGGAATCACCTAGGAATTTTACTCAAAAGAATAATGAGGTGATTAAAGTGATGGAAGACAATACATAAAGAAAATAAAAGGAAAATAATTTCCTAACTGATTCACCTCACATGCTTCAATGATTCAAATGTAAAGAGTTTTTTAATTGTGGAAATTATTGACCTGAACCCAAATTTAATGAAGATAATAGGGCCAAGAATCCTCCTAAACAAAGGGAAGAGGGAAGAGTTTATTCTTTCACTAGTGTTGAGGTGGATTATGGTAATTAAGTTGTTCTAGGTACATATATTCAACACTCTATATTTTTAGATTTATTTTTTCATTTATTATTTCACTAATGATTGTCTATCGAAAAAAATACCTAATGGTATCATTATTGTGTTCATGGAATCTGATCTCTTACAAAGTTTAGGGGATTTTGATTCATGTAAGTCTCATTATACTTCCCATAGATGAATTTGTTATGAATTTTGGAAATGTATTTTCTACCTTCACATAATCATTGTATTAATCGCCAAATAGGAAAGGCTCATTTCATATCCATCAGTGTATGTATGATTAAAACATTTCCTGAAAAATTGAATTTATTATAGGAATTATGATACCTGATAGTGAGGGTTGTTTATATCAAATTATTAAGGAAAAACACAATATTGAGAATAATCAAACTATGAGGAGAATATTTTTTCTCTAATTTTTTAATATTAATATCTCTCTATAAATAATATATTGATTCATGACTACTCTTTTTTATACCCTAATATATTTTCTTCAGTATGTGATTGTTAAAATTGTGAGGAAGAAATTTATTTTGGGGGAGTTATAACAACCAAGGATTTCACTGTATATTCTCTTCAATTAAATAATATATCAAATAGAGTGTTTAGAATACTTCACTAAACTAAAATAAAAAAACATTGATATGTTTTGAATATTAATCTTGGATTTTAAAACATAGAAATTAAATTAACAGGTATAAATTGATGAAAATATATCACAAAATTAGTAAATAAAGTAAGTATAAATGGCATCTAAATGTGGAATTATTCCTTTGGAAGCCCATTTGTCTGGGTACAAAATGGAGGCAGGTTCACTAGGGTTTTCACTGGACCACGCCCAAGCTGAATATGGTAATTATGGTTTGAAAAGAAAACATATATGGGGAAAGTTCAAGCTCATAGATATTGCTAAAATATCAATGTTATTTAAACCATTTCATGAAACTGAAACTATAGATTATCATATGATTAGATCATATGTCTAGATTATATGAGTTTGGTAAAGTTGAAATCATGGTTATATCAAAATTAATATCTATATGAATTTTATACATTTCAAAAATACATTTTTTCTCCATTCAAATTTTGCTTAAAAATTTAATTTTTAGAAATTGGAATTTTATTTCAAGGAACTATGTTTATATTTATCGAATGATAAAAATATATATTAACACTATATTAATTATAAATTTATAGGTAAATAATAGTTAACATACAAAATGTCATTTTCCAATAAAAATCATCTTTTTTATATTTTATTTTTCAAAAAAATAAAAATTTATAAATTTTAGAATGTTAATTTGAAAAAAATTTCTTTCTTTGGATTATAATGTAAATATTAGTTCCAAAATAAATTTTTAGAATTTTTTAAAAATATTTATTTTTAGGTGAAAGGTGAAAAATGTTGTGTTTAAAAATAAATTAGATTTTATGGAATTATTAGTATGTAAGTATGAATTTAAAATTTATGAAACATTTTTCTTACACTAATTATTTATTTTACAAGTTAATTTAAAAAAATTAAATCTTTTTATTAATTAATGAACTAATATTCAACATTTTACAAATTAATCTATGTTTTTCAAAAAAAAATGTTTCAATATATTATACTTTTATTATTTTGAAATAAGTTTATATAAATTTTAGAAATATAGTATTATTAAGTGGAATTTATATTTATAATCAATAGTTCAAAGTTATGTAAAAAGTAACTTTTTTGAAAAAAATAATAAGTTTTCTTAGGTAACAAAAATAGTTACCACGATAAAAGTAAAAAAGGTAAAATTAAAAATCTAATAGTAAAAGACCTCAAATAAATTTTATAAATGTTTAGGAAAATTTTTTGGAGTCCTTTATCAAAATAATAATCTCTCCACTCTGTTATTTAACAATTTTGATCTTGTTTCCTTGAGTGTGACTTCCCATTTTTGAAATTATTTTCATATTTATAAAAATGTCATCCCTTTACAACTATAAAACAGTAACTTGTCTCTTCACTTCCCCTTACACCATAACACACTTATTTTGGACCAAACTCTTCCCAACCCTCTCCTTCACATTCCCAAACAACTTTTTGAGGTTCTCTTATTCTAAAAATATAATTTCATTATGGCTTAATCTACTTTGTAAAGGAGGTAATCCCTGATATGAGGTAAAAATT
Source organism: Viscum album (assembly GCA_963277665.1). Lineage (NCBI taxonomy): Eukaryota > Viridiplantae > Streptophyta > Magnoliopsida > Santalales > Viscaceae > Viscum > Viscum album. The sequence continues at coordinate 1,650,081,693 of OY728145.1, forward strand.
TCAAACTATGCCTTTCTTATTTCTACATATTTTTGTGCACTTATTCTTCAAAAAATTAAATTAAATCATATAAAAATGAAACTATATATATAATTAGTTTCTTATCATATTATTATAATGATTTTACAAGAATTAACTACCTTTCCCTTTTTTATTAAGAAAAAATGAAACCTCCATTCTTGTATTGTGTAGACTACCACCTCCATGATGTAAAGTGTTCCATTTCCCTCCATTTCCATTCAAGTTTGGTTCTAATATGGAATTTAGTATATAAAAATAATATTTATGACATATTTAAAAAAAATATTTCCAAATATTTTAAAAAATGGTGGTTTTCCATTCTTTCAGAGAAATGTTTTTATATTCTAATCCATATTTAAAAAAAAATTATACCTTTTCAAGGATCTTTATTTGGAACTATTAATATTGAGGATTCAAAAATACTTCTCTTTAAATTCTCAAAAATATATTTGAAATTAAATTTTACTTCATTTTTTATAAAAATATATTAAAAAAAATTAAAAACCTTTTTATTTCCAATTTTATCTACCATCCAAATATTATCTTTTATAAAGTGGTGTTTTGATCACCCTTTATTTTTTTATATGGATACTTTTTTAGAATTTTATTCTTGATATCATATAATTTCTTAAGTTAGTGTTATGTGGTTTTTTTGAAAGGTTTGGGAAACCCATTATTTTATCCATGGTTTCATTATGATTTAGTGAATGTTTGTTCTCAAATCACACACATATTTATGGATGGATGATGGTAAATGTCCTATATAGTCATACAATGAATTGTTTATGGATTTAAATCTCATAAAAAAGGATTTTAATAATGGAAATTTTCATTGTTCATAACATGCAGCATAATCATTTTTGTGTTCAAAATATGAAGTGTGGATATTTTTTGCTTTCAATATGAAGTGTGTGTATTTTTTTGTCCACAACATAAATCATTAGAATTTTTTATTCACAACATGAAGCATGGGATTTTTTTTATTCACAACAAGAATCATGAAGATATTTTTTATTTACAATGTTATATTGTATATAAACTTATGTTTATTTTAAAAGTTATTTTGTAATGTTAGGTTTCAAGGAATGTTAAATTTTTAAACCATATTCCAATGATTAAGCCTCGTGGATCATGTTTATTACCTTCTTATTTTTCAATATTTTTTCATGTTATATTGTTGTTCATTTTAGATTACATGTCCCTATATCATGACTTATAGAACCTATTACTATTTTATTTTATTTATAATAATATATTCCTCCCCTTATCATTTTTTCTCATATGACTATTATCCAACCCTTGATAACATGTTGATAAATATTCCCTTCATAACATCTTCAAAAGTATCCAAAATTTTGTTTCTTATATATTTGATCCTCAAAGACACTAAGCCTTTCATTATTGGTATTGTTATATGATTTATGAGTTGTAATGTTTATCTCATTTTCTTGTTGTAAAACAAAGACTTGTTCATCTAAATTTATATCAAATATTATGTTTAAATAGTTATAATCACAAAAAATTTGGAATAATATATTTGGGGTTATATATACATGACCTTTAGGTTATATTCTTCCCAAAATACCCACACAAGAATCATTAAAGTGTTTTGCAAAGGAGATTATCCATTGAAGGGGTATATATTCTTACCGACATTTTTCAAGTTTCATTCTTCTCAAACATTCCTAAAATCATCTATGACCATCTTAACATAATGAAATTATTATATTTACTATATGAAAAATATGTAAATGGTATAACCACTTTCACTCCCCTTTGAATATAATGGAAAATTAAAGTGTCTTCCATATGTAAGTGTGGACAACCACCTATATGAAGAAATGTAATTCACTTTTCATAACCACCTCTAATGTATGGTAATATAAATGCAGTTAATAAATAAAAATTATATTTATAACATAATTATTATTCTGAAAAAAACTATTATTTACTTACTCTTATTTCAATCCATTAAAAATGAAAACAGCACCTGTGCATATGCAGGAACTACTTCCTGCATATAGGGATGTAATTCATTTTTCATCAAAGCCTTACATGGTTGGTTGCAAAAATTTATTTAATGAATATAAGTGATATTAAAGGGTAATTTATGTCCTGAATATGTTTAAATAATTATAATATTATAATTAATTATTATTATAAAGTAACTCATTGATATCAGTAAATTAATCGAGAACAATTTCATCACCAATTTCATTTTCAAGAATTGTAACTAAAACAGTCATAGAATGAAATTATAATACTATTAATCCTCATAAAACATCTATATTAGTACCATAAAAAATATGGGAATGAGGATATTTGTATACATAAACAACTTCTAGCATCACCATAATGAAAGATGTGTGGAACAATAGAAACTAATAACATATGATGATGAGAATAATGATTAACCAGATAACGAACATGTAAATAATGGATATAATTAATGATTATAAAAGGTAATAGATATTAATAATTTTATTAAATAATTTAAAAATATATTTATTTATATAATAAAAGATGTTAAATGACATTCATGAAAGTCAAGAGAAAATGTAAGGGTTTCATCTTCAATTCCCATATTTGAAGCATGCTTTGTATTATACACCTATTTTTTATATGATATAAATGGTACCTAATTGAAGTATTATACCATGATTAAAACTTATTAGTGGTATTTAATTTTTCATTTCAATTTTATCTTTCAAATATGCTTTGGATCAAATGTAATATAATTTGTAAGAGTTTCTCATCTCACATTGGTTTCTTTGAAACATATACCATATTCACACATCGTTTAATATTTTATAGTGTAAATATTGGACTATGGTTGTTTTTATCATGATTTAATAAAATTAAAGGGATTTAAAAATCCATACCAAGTTAAATCTTTCAGAGGATTTTGATTTAAGAGATACCAATGTTGTAAGGCTTTCCTCATCCCAAATTCCCTTCATAGAGAAATATATTATATTCACCACCTTTATTATCTTTTATGGTGTATTTACAACCCTTGAATTTATTTTATGATAATTTAAAAATATATATATATATATTTACTAATCCATCTAAGTTTATCACTTTTTTCATATTTTAATTCAAATATTACCAAAATTGTACGTGTTTATATTCTAATCCCACTTTTAATCGGGATTGTTTATTCTTTAATATCCTTTACAAGATTATTTTCTTACTTTATATTTCACTCTTAAACCCCATTTATATTTTTATCTTATTTTTATTTATACGGTTTTCAAGTTTTATTTCATTTATACCCTATTTGGTACTCAAAAATACTAAAATAATGTAATTAAGAAAAACTAATAATATTTCTCCATTTACATCAAGAATTTATCTCTTACATATCCATGTTCTTAAAAATTATTTTAGGAACATTAATGAATAATTTTAAATTATTTATAAATTTATTTTTTTAATATGTTTCATTTTATATAGAGCTTTTTTAAAATAATATTATTTTTGTTTTCGAAATGGTTTATTTTTTAGTTCTTTCAAAAAATTGTGATATAATGTTTTGTGAAATTTTATGACATTAGCGGATTTTTCCATAATCTTTTAATTTCTCCATTATAATTCCAAATTTATTGGTTTTAAAGGGTTTTCAAATAAATTCATATTCTGATTATTCTTTGAATTTTTATTTTTAAAATTTAAAAATAAAAAAGAATATTTCTTTTTATTTTGAAAGAATAATTTTAATGTTTTTATATAAAAATTATCCATATACTATAAGGATTTTTGTGTCTAACAAGTGATATTATATTATGATAATATCCACTTTATTTATCAATATGGCTTATAGTGATGATATTCTAATGTTATTTTCATGAAAACCATTTCATTCCCATAATTTAATAAATCTATGATGAATTGTTGAAATATTTTATGATTATTCTTCATATATATATATATATATTTATTTATTTATTTATTTCTGCGGGTGTGGGTGTGTTATTTTAATTATGTGATGGGTGGGACTAGAATTATATATTCCTCTAATGTAATGGGTAAATATTTATATATCACAAGATAATATAAAATGTAATTTATAGTAAAATCGAGCCTAGAAGGGACTATGATCCTTAATTGATGGTTTTTCCAGTAATTACGCAGTCATCCAATACAATAGGTAAGGACTTATATCTCATGAGAAAATATGTTAGTGATTGGGGAGTTAACCAAACAGATTATGGTAATATTTCAACTAAGTTGTGGTAATAGGGTAGCGATGACTGATCCACTGTGTTATAGGAATTAGGGTGGAATTCCTACTCCATTATGTTATGATTAATAGACGTATGTTTAATACCCACACTTATTTTGACTTCATGCATTTATGGATCATTATTGTTAACTCACTTGACTCATGTCTTGTGTTATACCTAATCTTTATTCTATAACATATTATTTAAAAATTATAGTTGTTTGGGGTATGATTTTCTTATGCTATGATTATATACCTTAATTAAGTTCCCATACCCTTATGATCATCTTGTGCTCACTTATAATTCCTTATCATGGGACATGGAAAAAAATTATTTCTATAGTATTGTAAAGTAGTTAAACCTTAGGTTATATTTGAAAGAGGAATGTACACAAAAATTAGTTTTTACTTTTGCATTATTTAACAAAATTGATTTTATTTGGGTTGTGAAATTAATAATTTAATAAGTTTGGTTAAATAATATATTTTAAATAATTTATGATAATTTTTTATAAGGTATGTCTTGGTTATAAATTATTGTACTGTAATCATGTTTTCCAATTTTACCTAATGTTTTTTCTAAACATGAAAGATAGATATTTCTTGGATGATTCCTCTCTCTCCCTTTAATAGATGGTGATGGTAAGAATATTCGTAACTGAAACCTTGGATTTTATTCCTCTTTCCTATGTGAGTGGGAAATATAGTAATTTCTTTTGATTAATTGGATAATTCCTTGACCTGGTGTTGTTATTCCCTAACTTTCAATAGTTTCCACTACAATTCTTCACATGTTTCATAAAAAGATGATAACTCACCTCTATACCCTAGACAATTCAATGTATATGGACTAGAATTGGGTGGAGGGTGATTTTGGATCATTGACCATGGAAATTTAAATTAAAAAAAATCATAACCTAACACAACCACATTTAACATTTAGATATCTAAATTTAGAATTCAATCAAGATAGAAAAGTAAATAAAGGGTTTAGAAAATTTACAAAAAAAAATAAGGAATTATTAAATGGTATAACCTTACCTTTCCCAATCACTCAGTAGAACTACCTGTCAATAGATTGGGTAATCAATTTGATGTGGGAGGAAGAAGGAATCATAGGAATGAAAGAAAATAAAGAAAGGAAAGTATGGAAATAAAAATACAGTGGGACATCATCTAGAGATTCCCATTATTAATTGATGAGGTCCTGATATAGAATTGTGTCTTCATATATATAATCCTTCAAAAAGAAAACCCTCATATATAGAATTAAAACACCATTCATGATTATTTTATGACATAAATAGATTATTTTTTCATTAATAACATGAATCTGATATCTCCCTTTTATGAACTTATCACATAAATGAGATTTTATGACATAAATAGTGAGGGACTAAACTTTTGTCTTACAAAACATACACGATAAATAATATTTACAATGTAAATTCCTTTTTTATAGCTTCAAACAAGCCATGAATCTTATTTTTCATTGAAAAGATGTGACATAAAACTTAGTGTACCTCTGCCTCAGCTGGTTCACTATGTAAATTTTGTTTCATAAATTAAAACTCATATATATCTAAATTTTAAATACTTATCTTACTTTAACCAAGCTTTAAGCATCTTGTGTTATGTCATTGTATAAAGTCATAAGGGTAGGAAGTGTCTTAAACTTATTTTCATCATCACTTTTTGTTTACTTCTGATCACACTCAGTATCCAACCATAAAACAAAAGATTCATTAAATATCATCATTAATAACAAATAAATTTATGAAAATTAGGTATTTTATTTCCAAATATACTTTTATAAAATGGTTTTGTCAGTTATGGATTGATATCTACAATGTTAACCCTTACTGAGCACCTAAGATTAATCTTCTTGTGTTTTCTATACCCCAAATTATGAAGAATGGTTTTAAGTAGGATCTATGTAATAAGGTTGCTAACATAGTAGAACTTTTGGAGTGGTGTTGAAGTCTCTTTATAGAATAATAAAAACTAGGTGTAATGGGAAAAGTTTCCATTCAATAAGAAAGTCATGGTTTTTATCAAGCAATGGGTTTTTCTAGTTCTCTAAAACTCTAAACCTAAAATATATATTTTATGTAAGAAACTCAATTTTGGTTAAGGGTATTGCAATTATGTTTGTTTAAATTTGGTTCTCTTATTTTGGAATCCAATCCAGTATGTAAAGGGTGTGTTTTTAACACTATATCTGTGTGTATATGTCTAGAATGTTATAGTTGGTTTCAAAAAAAGTTTTTAGATAAATTTATATGTTATTATTTTATCAAATTAATATATTTTAAGAGTTTTTTATCCTATCATGGGTTAGTAATTTTATGGTGGATCAAAATTTTAAATACATATATAACCATTTGAGCATTTATGTAATGGGAGTTTAAGGTGATTAATGATATTTTGTGTGATGACTGAATTATAGATATCTCATCTTATTGGTATGTTATTTAATATTAATTGTTAAGTTAATTTATGTTTATTAGATATTATTATGAGAAAACATTAGTTTAAATTCTATGGATAAGTTTAATTATTGAAAATATCCTAAAATATTTCTAAACAGTGTATGGATTCCTTGCAATAAGTTTCAAATATTGATATAAACAAGTGCATTTAGGATATAGGATAGATACACATAGGTTTAATAACCCTAAAAATTTTGTTTGAGTATAAACTCAATATCCACATGGTGAATAAAAAGATTTCTGAAATACACTCTTGGTTTGAAGCTCCTATAAGATATTATTTTTTTTAATTCACATCCTCTTTATGAACCATTTTAAAATATTTGAAGATGGGTTTTTGGATTTGATATTGGATTATTCATGGTTAATGGGAAAATGGGTTAATTTTAATTTTTAATACAAGTTTATTAGTATGTATAACCTTGAGGTTTGAAAAGTAATTTGGTTACAAGGAAATTAGGGGGACTTTTTGAAAATATTAATATCTTTTTGGTAGTCTATACGATTAAGGTGTTTGATTAATATTTTTTAGGTATAAAGGTTAATTTAAATTCTCGGAAATTATTTTTCTATGATTTGTTAGGTTTAGGATATAGTAATGATGATTTTAAATTATTATTGAGGTACAATAATTTTTTAGACATAAGTTAAGTATATTTTTGGAAGAAATTATGATCAAATATTTTTTCTTTTTGGGATTTTAATTTTGTTAAAATTATTTTGATGACATTTAAGGTAAATTATTTATGGAACCATTTAAGTTGGCCTTTGGGTTTTATTGTTGATTCTATGGAAATTAATATATTATTTATTCAAATGAAGGTTTATTGCTATTTTATTTTGGGTATTATTTCTACTTTTGATAAGCATTTTTGGCTTTAGTAAATTACTAAAGATGGGATGAATAAATTGTCATTATTTTAAATATTTTATGATCTATTAAAATTTTATTTTATCACATTATAAATGGAAAATTTATCATATTTATTTATCATTTATAATATGAGATGAACTAATGGTGGAAAATGTTCGAAACACAACCGAAAGATACAATTATGCTTAATAAATGGAAAGAAATCATGTAATATTATTTTTTCAAGTATGAGTAAAATAAACCTATAAATTATTATGTGAAAATTATCTACCAAAAAATCAATTTATACTATTAGAAACTCTTTCATAAGTATGAGCCTTATAATGATGCCTATATGATTTTAGAAATATTTAATTATGAACTAATATGTTTCCTTGTAGGTATTTAGAAATTAATTTTCATGGTAAAATATACATTATATTTTATTACTATTTCATGCTAAAAGCTTTTTGGTAATCATTAATTAAAATTCCAAGGATGAAATTTATATAAGAGGGGGAGAATATAAAACCCTGAGATTTCAATATGTAATTATTATTTAGATAATACGATGTTTGATATTATATGTTACATGAAACACTGAACTAAAAAAATCACAAAATATTATAATAATCCTTGAGTAAAATGAATATAGTAATCAACTATGATGTAAACAATGTATTTTTTAAACTGGATAAATTTATTTAATTGAAAATATATAACTAATGTGATATGATTAAAAAAATCAATGTTAAAAATAGGTATTTTTTAAAGAATTGATTTTTATGTTTTTTGGTCACTTTTAAAAGGATTAAATATATGAAATAAAAATTATTAATGAATTAATTGTATCTTAATATGAAATAAGATTATGAGTACTTGATGTTTAACCAGGATATGTTTTCTATAAAGGAAGTTTTTATTTATATTTAATATCTTCATTAAAATAGTAAACTAGGAAATTTTATGAAATGAACATTATTTTTTAATTCCACATGTAAAAACTAGCTTAATTTATTTTTTTTAGATTTTTTTGAAAAGATTTATTTTTGGGAGAATATTGAAAAATATTGATTTTACTAATCATGTAACTTATAAGACATCATAATAATGTAATAATGACTTAAAATTTTATAAATCCATTTTATAGAAAAAAAAATATGTATTTTATGGAGTAAAATGGAGTATTTTAAAAAATATATATATTTATAGTGGTTTTTTTACACTTTGGATCAAAAGTAGTATATTACTCTAATAAAATAACTTTTTAAGATCCTTTTTTTTAATTTAGTATTCCAATGTTGGCATTAAATTTTTAATATATTATAAATTCAAATAACTATAATGTTTTATTTGTAAATCAATAAATTTAATGAGAATCTATTATAAACATGATTTTTATGTGAAATTAATTTTATACTAAATACACATTTTTAATAAATAAAACTATTTTTCATCCCTTTTGTATAATTATATCAAAATTAATTTTTAAAAACAATAAAATTTTAAAATTTTAAAATTAATTCCATATATTTATTTATAATAATTAATATTATATAATACTTTAATCGTTATTATTGTTAGTAGAAATTAATTTACATGGAAAAATATAGTCACCATAGAAAAAGGTAAAAATATCAGGGGGTTATGCTAAGAGATAAGTCCACAATTAGCACAAAAACTTGTCTAATTAAGATATTTTACAGTATATAGACATTATATAATCCTATATTTGTGACTTTATCAATTCTTTTTCACCTTCCCATGAAAATTAATTTGTATTATTTTAAATTTAATGTTATTTACAAGGGTGTAACTCCCATTTTTTATAAAAGGGAAACTCATCTTCTCATTTATCGACACCACATGATCACTATATATTGACCAATTTCTTCCCAAATACATTTTCCAAACCCTTATACATGTCCTAGAGGTTGTTTTATTCCAAAACTCCCCCTAAAATAATTTTTAATGTGTTTTTCAATGTAGATTATCCAAAGAAGAGGTATATGTTCTTACCAACCATTTTCAAATTTATTTCTTATTAAACAACCCCTAAATATACAATAAAGAAATTAAATTAATTGAATCCTAATTTTTAATATAAATAAATGTTTTTATGTCAATTTTATAACCATTTTCTATATTATTTTCATCTAATGTAAAATGAAAGTGTCACACGTGCAGACGTGCGGACAACTGCCTCCATGAAGTAATGTTATTCATCTTTCTTCAAAACCTATCATGGATGGTTATATTGATATATTTAATAAATATATAATATATATATAACACGATTAAAATTCTCTAAATATAAATTTTTATTTACTTTCTTTATTTTCAATCCATTGAAATATGAAAACATCATCTATGTGGGCTGCTGCATCCAAAAACAGATGTAATAAAATTTTCATCACCTCCTTACATGGATAGTTATAAATTTTTATTTTATGAATATATATGATATTAAGTATTAATTTATACAATTTATATGAATATTTAAGGATAAAAACGTATTTAATATCACTATAAAGTAACTAGTTGATATCGATAAATTACCTGAAAACGAACTCATTGCTAAATTCATTTTCCAGAATCATTACTAAAATTATTTTGAAATAATATTAGAAAAATATTAATAACAATTTAAAATATATTATATTACCTTAAATAATATTTTATGGTTGAAATTTTTACCCAAAAATAGGTTTTTATGTCCCCATTATTAAATATGTCTCGAACAATCAAAATTGCTCATATCTCATGGTGAAAATTAATATTAACTAGATAATGAATGTATAATGAATGATAATAATTAAGTATTGTAAAAGACAATATATATATATAAAAATAATGTTTTTAAATAATTTATTAATATATTTATCTTCATTATTCATGATTTTGAAGAACTTTCATGGAATTCAAGAATAATGGTAAGGGTTTCTTCAAAAATGTTCTTCTTTGGGATATGTTTTTATATTATGCTTCTATTTGTGTTTATTTTATATATATTATACCTAATTGAAGTTTCATATGGTGATTATATATTTACTCATATCATTTTATGTATCATTTAAATTTTTCTCTTTCAAATTGATTTAAATCAAATTTTCTAAAATGTGCAATGGTGTCTCATCTCATATTTCTTTCTTTGATACATATTATATATTCACCACTTATTTTATAGTTTTTAGTTTATATATTTCACTACGGATTTTTTCAAAATAATTTATTGAAATTAAAGGGATATAAAAATATAACTCAATTTATTCCTATATTGTGATTTTTTTCGAGAAATATCAATGTTGTTATGTGTTATGTTTCCTCATATCAATTTCATTTCACTGTGATATGATCTACATTCACCACCTTCTTTCAATTTTTGTATTAGATATTATATGCATGAATGTATATTATGATAAATTTAATGAAAATAATTTTTATCTATTAATCCATATAATGTTCTCTCTTTAATGAGGTTTAAAATGAAAGGTTACCATAACTATAAGGGTTTGTGTTCCAATATTAATTTTAATAATGATTATTTATTCTTTAATTACCTTTATGGAATTATATAACCCTATATCTAACTATATATCCCTTAAACCCCAAATATTTTATTATCCTATACTTATTTTGTGTGTCTTAAATTATTCTACCCATTTCCCCTTATTTGGTATAAAAAATATTGAAATATGTTTTTTAAGAAAAAATGATCAAAGTTCTCCTTTTAGCTCTGGTATCTTTCTCTTCCGTATCCATGTTCTTAAAAATTGTTTTATAAAATTTATAACCTTATTATAAATTATTAATAAATTATTTCTATATAATATTTGACTTTATTTAAAAAAAATTAAATGAATCTTCTTCTAATTTTTTAAATATCCCATTGTTTTACTTCATTCACAAAACTATACAAAGAATTTTTAAAAAAAAAATATGGTATAAAATATTTTATCTTAAACATGTAGTTTTTTCATCATAAAACAACCATGAAAGTTTCCAATTATTTCAAATAAAATCATATTCCCATTATTTTGTTAACTGTTTAGTTTTTAAAATCTATAAATAGAAAAGGATAATTCTTATTTTTTTTCAAATAATTTTTCATATTCTTTTATAAATTTATTTCTAGATAACATCATTTTAAGATTATTATGTTTAATTGGGGATATGATATTATGATTTTATCCACTTTATTTCACTATATGGATTATTGTGATGATGTTATAATGATTTTTTCATGAAACTTGTTTCATTCCCAAAGCTAAATTAAGCTATGATAAAATATTGAATGTTTTTTGATTTTGTGGAACACATATATATGAGTTTCATTATGTTATGGTTGGTACCATAATTATATGTCCATATAATTATTTGGAATAAGTTTGATATCTCATAAGAAAATATGAAAAGTAATTGAGAGTGAACCAATGTATCTAGGGGACAATGTCTATTTAGTGATGAGTGGGATTAGAATTATGCAACCTTTTAATTCATTAGGTAAAGAATTATATCTCATGAGTTGACATATCAAGGTTTCAGGAGTGAACTGAATCCACTTTGGTACCTTTAAAAATATTTTATGGGAAAAAGGTAGTGATTCCATCTAAAAAATATTATGGGAATTAGGTTTGAATGTTTTATCAATTATTTTATGACTTTTTATGATTATTTTTATATCTCATATTTATTCCATACTCTTATTCTTGTGTTATGATTTCATGAATCAGGATTGTTAACTAATTTGAGTAATGTATTATGTTATTTAAAAGGATTATGCTATAACATATGATTTAAAAATTATGGCTATTGGGGGTATGATTCTCATATTCTATGATTATATACCTGGCTTATGTTATCATACCCTTATGATCATCTTATGAACACTTATGATTATCAATTGATATCAACCTTGTTTACCCTTACTGGGCATCTGAGCAAGCCCTTTCTTTTTTTCATTTTCCCCATGTTTTGAAATATGGTTATAAATCAGATATTTATAATAAGGGCACTATGTGTGAATAAATTCTTGAGATATTCTGAAGAATTAGTATAGAATAATAATATATGGGTATTATGTGGAAAATATCCATTGAATTAGAAATACATTTTTTTGAAAAGTAATGGGTTTTCTTAATTATCTAAAACTCTAAATGTGACTACACATGTATTACTTGAAATATATAAATATTGTATTTTATAATTATAAATTTTATGGATTTAATTCATCAGAGATTTATAATTAATTTTCTCATGATTAATACTTTCTTATAATTAAACTCATCAAAAAATTAAAAGTGTTTCACTCCCCTCACTTATGAAATGGAACCTCATACCCTCCATTCATTATAAATTTCTAGCTCTCTAGATAGGATACATCCTTCCTAAAACTCTCCCCAACATCAATACACACTTCCTATATGTTTTTTCTTCTAAAAAACTTAATCTTGGAAGGATTTATGTGTAATACAAGGGAGATATCTATGGAGAAAAAATAAGCCATAACCGGCCTATTTTAAGTTTATTTATTCTTCTACTGCCTTAATATCATCTTCAACCATGATAAAATAAAAAAAAGTATATTAAAAATACTAAAATGTAATTAATACTATAATACATCCCATTTTCATCTCTTTTCATTCTTATGAGACCAAAGAACATTTTATGTATATATGTGTGGACTACCAACTCCATGAAGCGATGTGTTTCATTTTTCATCATAGAATCATATCACAAGTGAAAATGACGGAAAAATGAATGTGTATTATTTTTATGATATAATAATGATTCTGTGAAATTATTATACTACTTACCAACTTAACATTTCAATTTATTGGAAAATCATAACACTGTCATGCTTATGTGTGAAATTCCACCTCCAAGAAGTGATGCGATTTATTTTTCATTTTCACAATATAAGGATGGTCATAAATTTGTAAATAATGAATAAATACTACACATATAAAATATTTTGAATTCTATAAATGTAAAATATTATTAACATTGTTTCTTTTTCACCTGTCATAAAAATGAAAATTTTGTTCATACATATGTATAGACTACCATCTCCATGAAATGACAATGTTAATTTTTCATGAATTCCTTACATGGTTGGTTTTAAAAGTGCATATAATGGATAAATATGATAAAATATAAAATTTTTAGTATTATATAAATAATTTAACCATAACCCATTTGACCACGGCCAATTTACCAATGTGGTTTTGATGTTATAAATATAATGACTACAAAACATCCAATGTGAACATAACCATTCTATTAACTAAATAAGACATCGTAATAAATGATATAAAAGTAATAATAATGATTAAATGTAAATTACAATGGTTATTAAGAGTTATCAAACTAATATTATTTTATTATTAGGGTTTAGAGAATGTATAGAGGTAGACTTAAATAAGGTAAGGTATTTTTCTTTAAACCCTTACTTTAAAGTATTCCTCTCAGATATTTCTCCACCATGTCCCGATTCTTCAATATGTTCCAATAATGTTCTTATTTATACAAAATTTATTGATAAAATTTATTTTCAACTAATTTTAATATTATTTTTAATGTTTTAAAAAGAAATCTTTTAAAAAATTATTGTAAATACCATTGTGATGTTTTTTCAAAGTGATAAAGACTAATTTTTAATATATACAGATTGACAACCTTTTCTCTCCATTATTCATTATAAAGTTTACTATTAAATTTAACATTGTTTTTTAAAGAATATAAAATTCCTAATTGTCTAGGAATCCTTCAATTTTAAGAGTTTTCAAATAAAAATGGTGTATCTCCATATAATTATGAAAATAAAAGGAAAGTGTTTTTCAAATGGGTTGAAATGATTTTTACATGAGTTTTATGACGTAAATTTAAAATATTATAAATTTTATATTTATTTCAAGATACTTGATCATTATAGATAATGATGATTTAGCTCAATATATCTCATTGTGATGGGTCTTCCTGATATATTTCTCCAATACATTGGGTAATGAGTAGTCTTAAAAGGAGAAGATGATGGAGAAAATCGGGTAGGTTATTCCTTTATAATTAAAGAGTCCACAGTTATTCAGAAATGGTTTAATAATTATTTAACATGTTTTATTAATTTTATTTTCTAGGATACCCATATTGATCTTAAACAAAAGGTTTTTTGAAGGAATTTTTTGATTTCATGAAGTAATTTAAGGTTATAAACTTGTAACGGTGAAATGTTTTTATTCAAAAAAAATTCTTTAATGAGTTCCTAAATGACTCTAGATACATTCATCTTTTTTACTGTGATGTCTAATGGATTTAAAGTTTTTTATTTAGCCATATTTCTACTTTTACTTATATTAAGTTTTTATTTATGTTCTCAAGGTTTTACTATGAAAAAGGTTAACATCATTATAGGTTTTATCTTTTCCACTTGACTAATCACATTCCCTTATTTTTAAAAGCCTTAATGAGATTATTTTTTACCATACCACATTTTAAAATTATTTTATAAGTATCTAAGGAGGATTATAAATTTTATCAACTTAAATATTTATGCTTTGTTGATACATCTTTAACAAAGAAAATGTGTCTTTAATGAAACATGGGTATAAACCTAAATACCTATTTTAGTGTAAAAATGTATACTGTGTGAAATTTTACACTTTATTACATAATTTTTTTACCTAATTACATAAAACTATAAAGCAAAAAGATCTTCTAAATGTAAAAAGGTGAAAACCATGTTATAAATCATATAATTCTAGGTTAAATAAGGCACATGTCAATATAGTTGGTATCAAATGAAAAGTTTTGACAGATTAAGAGGATAAAATAATGTTAAAAGAAACTCTTAATAGAATCTAATTTATAGTAATATTATCATGAGATAGGTTTTAAATATTTCTATGTTTCTTCATCTAATATACATATATTTAGAAAATATTTTCTTAGAGGAAAAAAGGATAGTTCAAGTATGAGGGACTCAAGAGGGGAATAGCCTTTTGAGTAAGCAACCAAGAATTACTGGAATATATTATTTTGTATCATTATTGAATCTGTTGATTTATTCTATTAACGGTGGAAACGATGAATGATAGTTATTAATTTTTCATATAGGGATATCTATAGTGGATTATTTCATGAAACAGCACCCTCTAACATTTGGGGGATCTTCTAGAATAGTGAAAGCCGAAGGATGGATCAATTCTTTGGAAAATATTAATAATGTATTGGCTTGTACGAAACATAAAAAAGTTAAATATTTCTATTTATCGCCTTGAATGTGAATTTTTTCTATGGTAGTCTATAATTTAAAATAGTAAGGAAAAATTGTTTATACTGATTCCATGTAGTATATGAAGTTTAAAATTTTTTTCTTCAAAATTATTTTCCTAAAGTTCTTAGGTTTTGAATGGAAAGAAATTTTTGGAGTTAAATAATAAGGAAGAATATGTAGTGTCCATTTACGAAGAAGATTTTACCACATCATCCTAGTATACATAAAATTTTATTCTATGAAATTATAATGTAATTAATAAAATATACACAAGTTGATTACTATGTTTACAAATAGAGTTGGTCTATCGTGAATTTAAATATTAAAATAATGTTTTTCATTTTTCTGAGAAATTTGGGATGGAGTTTACATATAATTATGTACTTCATGAAGAAAAAACTAATTATTGGTCAAGTTGGTAAGAAAGGGATAAGTAATAAAACAATAAATCTTGAGGTATTCCCCCAAATATTTCCACATGTGGTAAAATAAATTCTAAATAATGTTCAGTAGCATCGGGAAGGTGTTACTAATGTAGTAAGCTTGGTAATTAAGATCGTGACTATATGTAAAATAGTTTTAATTTGAATATAAATGATTAACCATATATTTAGCCAACATTGATATTTTTTGGGTAAAAATAGTTAGTTCATTACACTAATGCATGTCCAAACATAGTTACTCAAAGTGGGAATCATGAAAAATAAAATCTTAAAGATGTGGAAAAGTATTTTTCTAAAACAATGGAAGATATTAGACCATAATATAAAGTAGTTTCAGGTATATTAATTTTTTATTTATATTATTCCAATATCTTATTTGATTCAATATCGAAACATTATTTTATTTCTAGGAATGTTTCCTAAAACTTTTATATACCATCTTTAGAAATTAATCCATAACTTTTGGTAAAAATTATTGGGGATAGTGTAAAGTCAAAAAGAATTTATAAAATTATTTATGTTATCATATATGGATAGTTTTTCATAAAAATAATATTTTTAAACATTTTATAGTTTTATGTTATAATATGTATGAATTGGATTTCATTTTATAAAGATAAAATAGATTTCAGACCTAAAGAAGTCGTATTCAATTTTTAGAGTGAGTTTTAATTTGTATATAGAAATGAGTTGATACCTTTTATATTATATCAAGAATATGAAAACTAATAAATGATGGGAGTTAAATTTGTATTGTATATATTATTAAAGATAATTAAACTATTAAAATTAGTGATGTGTCAACAATGAATGAATAAATAGATATATTTTAGGATGATTTCCCTAGTTTTATGCTTGATTGGGATGTTGAGTTTGCTATTAAATTAGTTCTTAATGTTAATAAAATTTTAGAACCTCCTTATAGAATGGATTAAATTTATCTGTTAGAACTAAAAAATTAGTTATGGGAGTTTCTTAATAAGGGTTGCATTTTCACTATCACATCTCCAAAGGGTGCAACTATTCTATTTGATAAAAAAGGATAGTTCCTTGAAAATTTGTATTAATTATAGAATAATAAATAACATCATTGTTAAGAAAATGTATATGGTTCCTCATATTTATGGTCTAATTGATCATCTCCATGGTTATAGTATTTTTCAAATAATGATCTCATGTCCTGGTACCATCACCTAAAGTTGAAAGAATATGAAATAACTAGAATTGTGTTCATAACTAGGTATATTTATTATGAGTGTGTGGTTATTCCACATGTGTTAACAAACACATAAATTATATTTATGGATCTAATGAACAAAGTGAATCATGATTATTTTTATAAATTTGTGGTTGTCTTTATCAATGATATTATAGTATACTCTAAAAACTATGACAATCATGAGAATCACCTATGTATTTTTTGTTGTCATTAAAAGAAAATAAATTGTTATTAAAATTCAATAGATGCGAATTTTAGCTATAATAAATTCTTATTATTGGGAATATTGCTTCTAAATATTTCATAAATGTTGATCCTAATAAAACTGAAGTGGTGGAAGACTGTCCAAGGCCTACAAATTTCACTGATATTTGATGTTTTCATGGATTAGAGGGTTAATACCAACGGTTTGTTGAGAAAGTTTCTTGATTATCTATCCTACTAACTAATTTAACTCTAAAAGTTCTTTAATTTTTCAGGATAAAGGAATTTAACGAATTATTTCAGGAATTAAAAAGAAGACTAGTTAATGCTAGTGTTATTCTTTCTACTAATAAATAGTGATTTTTTTTATTTACAGTGATGTTTCTCTGAATGGTTTTAGTTTTTTACTAACTTAAAATGATTTTTTTATCATGTATAGATCTTTTCAAACGAAAATAAAGTAGCATATGTATCATACACATGACCTTTGAGCGGGCTCTAATTGCTTTTTCTTTAATAATTTGGACGTATCATTTATATGTGGAGAAATGTGAAACACACACTGATCATAAAATATTAAAGTATATATTCACCCAAAAAGAGAAGAATATGAGGCATATAATATGAATAGATTGATTATGGATTATAATTTCACAATTCACTATCAACCAGGTAAACTAAACAATGTAGATGTTGCCTTATGGCATCCCATATCTTTCACACACTTTACATAGAAATTTATTTCATAAAGATACACTTGAAAAAACCCCATAATATAATGAGGCCTAGTGTTCTTGGGTAATTAGGTACATATCATAACAACATGAAAAAGAAATATCAATATATAAACTAAAACTCTATAACATTACTTTACTTTCCCTTGATCTTAGAAAACTATGTGGGATAATATAGGGATGTACATAAGAAAGGGGTGTATAATAAATCCTAATAAGGGAATAATCAATGCATAAAAAATGAAAGTAATATATGAGCTAATAGTCATATAAAGGTCACATATGAGGGGTGATAATCATAACATGAATATAAAATCTTGATAAAATATGATAACATAAAGGCAACATGGAGTGGTGGCAACATCATAAAACATTACATCATAGTCATAAATCAATTTTAACTACCAAAACATCATAACATAGTCAACATAGGATAATATATAGTTAACCATACATGGAATATCAGGAGATAAAAATACCACCCAATGAATTGATGGATATATAATTCTAGACCCACTCATCACATTTATATCATGTACATGCATAAGTGTGCCACATAGGTCATACAACATAATATTTCCTTTCATCACATTTAATCACACAATTAAGGATTTTTTTTACATATATGTAAGTCCCAAATAAATGGAATAAAGATACATCTAGGTGAATATAATTGAGTGTAAATGGGTATGGTATTCACTATGAAAATGTCTATAATTGAAAATCACAGGATAATGTTGGAAGCATAACAAGTGTATATAAAGGTTTGTGGAAAAGGTAAATGAGAGAGAAAAGAGGTATATCATTACATTGAAATAATGATTGTAAATATATTTTTAAAAACACATTAAAAAATGTAAAATTATAAATTAAAATGTGAATTGATACAAATAAATTACATGAAATAAAAAAGAAGAGGAGATAGCTTCATACCTTGATAAGGTTTATCAAAAAGATTGTGAAGGGATTCTTAAGGGCTTGGTTACACCATGGGAGGTCTCTGGAGAGGGATGATTATAGTAAATTTTTTCTCTGAGGATTTTTAGTGAATATGAAATTGGAGATTTGGTGTATTTTTAGAACAAAAGATATGATAATTCTCTGTCAATTTATAAACTTAGGTTCAGGAATCAATATGATAAATTAAACCAAACCATAAACAATCACATGATTTTTTACTAAGTTTTCTTCCAAAGGGGACATGATTTAAGTAATTTATATGGATAAGAACCAAAATGGTTAAAATAATAACCTTGGTGATGTGTAAGTGAATCATATTTATAATTAATTAATTTTTAAATTTATAATATAATATTGGTTTTGGAGGATTCATTAAGGGTTTACAAAATTAATAAAATATCATTAGAATTATATTAAAGAAAAAACATAATATTGGTTTTGGATACTTTTTATTGTATTTATTAAATCACTTTTGGTCTTTTATGATGTCTTAATGCATATCATATAATTATACTCTGTGTAATTTTTATAAAAAAATTCAACTACCTCATAAAATTATGAAAAATTAACCAATATATAAATTTGACATGATGCTATCAAAAATAATATTTATTTTATCAAAATAATTATATAAATATATGATTTTACAATTTTAATTTAATAATCCCCAATTTATCAAAAAAAATTCTTTTTTTAATAACGGATTCCTCTCCCTCATAAAAATTACATTTTACTTTGTAAAATTATATTATTATTTTTATTTAAGAAATATTATTTAATAATATTATTAAAAAATCATTTATTTCAAAAATAATAATTCCTAAAAAAGGGTGTCTTGATTGGAACTATATATTTCCCAAAAATATAATTTCTATTTCATCATATCAAAATAAACTTTTTATCAAACTTATTATTTAATCATTATAAAGTAATAAAAGATAAATATAATAATTATATTATTAAAAAAATTATATAAATTCATACTCTTAAGGTCTAGATACATAACTCTTTATTATACTAGTGAATCCCCTAAGGGTAAGGTGCATGATGGTTATATTTTCTAGGGGTAGTTGGGAAAACTAGGTTTGGGTTGTGATCATGATAATCGTGAAACTCTTCAATAAATAGTTTTTATCATAATTTATTTGTTGAAGATTATCATGGATTTGTTCAAGGGAAAATCTCATTGATTTCAAATCCTTGAGAAGCTATGATAAATGGGATTCATAAGGTACGATCCTACTGGTTGAGGCCACCGCTACCTTTTTTGCGTAAAATAGATTTATCAAAATTCTATATATATATATATTAATAATATGATCACTATATAATTGTTATACAATCAATGGATATGATTCTTAATAGTATTTTAAATGTGAAAGGATATAACTTATAACAGTCCAAATAACTGAAGTAATTAATGTGTTCTCAATAAGTTTATTTCATAAAAATTAATTTACTCATTTAAAAAAAGAAAAATCATTTATAAATGATCAATTTATTATATTATTCACCACTTTATAAATTTAACCCCTAAAATTTCATTCATACACTGACATATATGAGGTAAATTCTCTTTCATCAACTCTTCTAGGTCCCAAGTTGCTTCCTCAAACTTATAGTTTAACCATGGTTCTTTGACCAGGTGAGTTGTCCTGTTTCTTAGAACCCTGTCTCTATAATATAATATCTTAACTAGTTTCTACTCATGTGAAATATTTTTTTCTAATTGTATATCTTCTGGATTCAATACATGTGGGGGGTCATGTATGTACCTCCCCAAGAGGGATACATGGAACACATAAAGTTCTTGAAATAGGCCAAGTGGGAGTGCTTGTCGATAGGCCATCACTCTGATGGGATCAAGTATCTTGAAGGGCATGATGTATCATGGACTAAGCATTACCTTTTTCCCAAACCTTACGAATTTTTTCAATGAAAATATATAAAGGAATTTCATAACTTCTACCTCTTACTACTGGTTTATTAAATGTTTTTTTGTATATATTTTCTGTCAAATTTGTGTGGATTTCATATAAAATTGAATGGTTTAAACCTTATCTTTAATTTCATGGATAAGGTCAGGTCTGATTAACTTCATGTATCAAACTCCATCCCATAATGTTGGAGTCTGAAACCTCTTCCTATACATTTCCAAAATATGTTCCATTTTAATTGAATAATGGAAATTGTTTTCATATGACAACTACACTAGGGGTAGTTGTTGATCCCAAAATCCTTGGAAATCCATTGAAAAATATATCAGAATATCCTTTAGATTTTAATGTTACTTTCAAACTAACCATCCATGTTTGAGTGATAAGAATTTCTAAATATTAGTTCTATATCCAATACACACAAAAGGCTTCTCTAAAACCTCATGTTAAACCCTTAATCTTGCTCAAATATAATAGAGAGTGTAACTTCATGTAGTCTTACCACATTACTTATGTATATCTTTCCAAGTTGTTTTATAGGGAAATAAAACCAAATAAAAATGAAATGTGCTTACTTAGTAAGGAAATTGACTACCACTGATATGGTATTATTACCTTTAGGGGTTCTGGGGATTCCTATGATGAAATCCATGGTTATGTTTTCCTACGTCCATATTGTTAGAGAAATGGTTTCATCATACCCTTAGACTTATTTTGTTCATCATTGACTTGTTTTCATAACAAGAATCATGATACAAAATATATAATCTCCATCTTCAAGATATCCCACCAGAATTTTTCATTCAAATATCTATATATCTTACTACTTCCTAGATTAATTGATATGGATGATCTATATGCATCATCCAAAATTTCCCTCTTCAATTTTGGTTTTTATGGGACACATATCACAGTTCCAAACCATATAAATCCATATTTAGAAAATATGAACTCCAAAATATTCACTAACTTTTTCTATAGAACCTCCTCATCATTATAATCCACATTGATCCTCTCAAGAACATATGATTGAGTAGTCATTTTAGTAAGGTAGGATAAAGATCCATTAAATATTCCCAGGTTTTTTCTTTTTATTTACAACAAGATAAGATCCCTTGAAGTTAATATCATAGATAGTGTTATGGGATCCTTTCTACACAAATCATATACCACTTTTCTCACCTTACCATGATGGAAATAGATTGAATGACCATAATCCTTTATCATCTCTAACCACATTAATTGGTTCATATTTATCTCCATTTGTTTGAATATATACTTGATAAATATATAATCTATATATATTTCACACCATCCCCATAAAGACAATGTCACAAAATATTCAATGTAAAGACCACTCTAGCCAATTCTAGATCATGTGTTGGGTAGTTCTACTCATGGATATTTAACTTTTTGTAGGAATATGCTATCGCTTTTTCATATTTAATGAGTACACAACCTAATACTTTTTTGGAAAAATCACTATAGATCACAAATCCTTCCTCTCTAGTTGGTAATGTGAGCATAGGTGTAGTGATTAGCTACTTATTCATCTCATTAAATCCTTATTGACATTAATCATTCTAAAACAATTAACTCCATTATGAGTTGTCTTAGTTAATGGGATTGAAAATCATGGGATGTTTCTCACAAATTGATGATATTACCTATCTAATCCATAGGAACTATATATTATCATCACAAAGGTTTTTATGGGTTATCGATCAATTTATATTGTTATTTAAGTGTCTATAGATATCTCTTTACTATTGATAAAATTCCATAGTATTGTTACATACTCCATATAAAACTCACATTTATTTTAAATTTCATACATATTTTCATTCTTAAAGGTCCTCAGTATGGATCCAAATTAACTTCATGGTTCTACTTGATTTTAGATTATATAAGAATATGATCTATAAATCTTACCATATTTTTTAACGGTGATCACTGAAGTCTATATTCATAAAGTCCATAAAGATTTTTGAAGCATTAGTGAGTCCAAATAGAATTGATAACAGGGATTTTTCGTGAATCACTATTCAATTAATTTCTTATTATGCTATAAATGCACCATAGTGGCACACCCTAGGGTCGATCATAAGGAGGTCGCTTATACACATTGTATTTTCTATTTTCACTATTATTTTTTAACTAATATAAAACATACTTATATAATATGTATGGGGGTGGATT
This sequence comes from Viscum album, assembly GCA_963277665.1. Classification (NCBI taxonomy): domain Eukaryota; kingdom Viridiplantae; phylum Streptophyta; class Magnoliopsida; order Santalales; family Viscaceae; genus Viscum; species Viscum album. The sequence goes on from OY728145.1 coordinate 1,650,105,255, forward strand.
GAAATGAACTAAACTAATAAATTCATAATGTATTAATAAATATATATTATAGATTAGAAATCCAAAGAAAACTGAACTGAGAAAACAAACTAGAGAAGGAAGCGGTGGACAAGCTTAGATCTTTAAACATTCCCTTTATCATTGTCAACAATTTTATTCTAATTAAATTATCCAATATATAACTCAAAACCTCAATTTATATACCTATATTTACTATAAACCATATAAAGACCTCAAATATGGGTGTTTATCCCCTTATGAATGTGATCCAATTGCCCAATGACCTCCAAGCAATCGAAACCAGTTGAACATGTTATACTCAATAGGGAGACCTCACCCAAAGAAGTTTAAACAACAGGAAAACAATTTTACAATCATAATTTGATAAACATTAATAGAAAAAAAATATAATAAAATGAAAATAAGAGAGAAGATACCTCGTTCGATCATGAAAACAAATTCTTGGATGGTTTAAATGAAAAGAGTTTACAATAAAAACCACAAACTCAAAAGGGGTAAATGTCCTCAGACTATCGCCACCAACAACTACTTGGATTTTATCCCATCATGGCTTAATTATCATTGGAACTCCTCTTCTCCATAATGGCATCTCTAACTCAGCTCCCTCTAGTACAGACATCCCACGAATGGTTTTGGGAAAGAATGGAATATCTTGAGAGGTAGAAGCTCCTCTCCTTTTATAGGTAGATTTCATCTTCCAAAAGATGATGCATTTTGGACCCATTAATAGTCCAATTAATTCATCTAACCCTTAATAAATTTTGTTTATAAATGTGTTCTCCTTCCTCCCTCCAAATTTTGGATTCATTGGACGTGCCTAGAAGGATTTATGATCTTTTTATTATCAATCACTTTCTCTAGATGAAGCTTCCTGGAAGCTTCCTTCAAAACTCTATCATTTAATGGAAACCAAAATGGCTTCTAAATGGCTTGAAATTAATTTTTTGAATGTTATTAGGTGTTATATTTCATATACATGTCGAATACCATCATTTGTAAGAGTTTAGTCTGAATTATGTTTCCATTACAATGGTGGGGTCCACAGAGTCCGCTAAGAAAAATTATCAACTTCATTGATTTGTTTGGGCCTCTAGATGCATGAATCAGACCCTGGTCCTAAATACAAAGTTGACGAAAATAAAATAGGGGTTCTAAAAAATTATAATCACAAAATTTTCAAATATAGGTTATGATAAATGACTAAAATACCCCTATGATAAAAATCTGTTAAAAATCCAAAATTAGTTCATTTTTGTATTTAGGTTCAATATAACACAAAAACCTAAATATGTAACAATTTCCTATTAAATAAAATTATGGTGGTTTTATAAACATTAAATTTAATTATAAAATATGTGAAAATATTTGCTTTATCAATAATCATAGTGACCATAACTTCTATGGAAATAAATCTTGCAGATATCATCCCTTTTCACATTTACTTGATAATATCATGACCAAAGATAAACCTTAGAGAAGTATTAGGATCCACAAAGATAATCAAATAAGTCATGAATTCATGTTATAGGATAGTTATTTTTTATCATGATTTTTTTGAGTTCATAATAATCAATGCATAGGTATACTGACCCATTCTTCTTCTTGAGGAATAAGATCAGCTCACCACATGGTGAAGAACTTTTGAATACAAACCCTTTATCCATATCCTCCCATAGTTACTTCTTCATCTCCTCATGTTCAACAATGGGCATTCTATATAGATTCTTGGATATTCTAAAATGTAAGAACCTGGTTCTTATTTTTTAGGTACGGGCTTCTTATTTTCTCTTTTGCTTAAGTGTTTTGAGAAATATGGAAAATGGGGGAAAATCCTAAATTTTGGAATTACACGCCGTGTACTTTTCCACACTTCGTGTACTTTTGGACATGTGGGATGGTTACATGGGGCATGTAGCCATGTCAGCGACGAAGGGTTTAGGAACCAACTACACACCGTGTAGTGGTACTTTACACACCGTGAAGTCAGTGGGCAGGCCAAAACAGTAAGGTGGGTGAGCAGTCGCCAGCTGGGCGACAGTACATGTCGTGTACTTAGGAGTACATAAAGTGTACTCAAGTCAACAGATGAAAAGTATGGCAGTGCCGCCAAAGGAATAGTTAAATGAAATAATTACACACCGTGTACTTGGAAGTACATGCCGTGTACTTTGTTTTTTTCACGTAAATTAGCAGTAGCCTCCCCTATTCACAAGGAAGGTTTAGAACCAGAGGAAGGAGCTAGGGAGGAAGGCTGGATCTTTGTGGATCAACCGATCGAGTGTCGGGAATCCATTTCCACCTCGGAAGATCTTATTGGAAAATCGCGGGTAATCCATCTCTTCACCTAGCGTGTTGCTGACCAATTCTTCTCCTAACAAGATTTTTTGAGATTGAATGAAAGTTTTCTTACCTCAGATCTATGCCGTTCTTGGGCATTTTTTGGATCAACGATCGTGTATACCACTCGTTGATGTATAAGGTAGGTGTCTTGGTGTTTGTTTTTCCAACTGTCGTGTGTTTTGTGTATTTTGTGCCACAAACCCATGTTGGGGTGTTGTGTGGATGAGTTAGTTTCTATATTTAAACACCTAGTATTTATTAGGTATCTAAAAATGATATTAAAATGCTGGTTGGGATCATTTCCTAGATCCGGAACCACTCCGGGGGTGTGTTCCACTGTTTATCCATTTGGTCAGGATACCCAAGGGTATGCCTTTAAAGTACTAATTGTAGAATTTACTTGAGAGGAATTTCTTGTTTACTACTTGTTTACATGTTGGGCATGGCCTGGTTACCTATTTTGCCTGAGGGCACTGTTGTGATTAGCCTGTGGGCACTACACTGTTTAGCCTGAGGGCTCTAGTTATTTCGGCCTGAGGGTAACTTCTTCCGTGCCTGAGGGAAATAGACTCTGTGCCTGAGGGCGACACTACCTATTCCTGAGGGAAAAATTCTGTCACACCTAAGGGAAATTACCTACGGGTTGGGTTCTGCTTACCTGAAGGTAAGGTTTTTCTTGTCTGAGGACGTAGACTGTTTACTTAGAAATGCACTGGGGTGACTTCTAATATTTAATGGATTAAATGAATAATAAAATGGCAATATAACTGGTAGTTGGTTACTTTTGAGTACTGCTTACTTTATTTCATTTTACTACTGCACATTGTGGTTGCATGCTTACAATCAGTTGGGCACGGGCCTTTGGTGGGTGCCTACTGAGATATATTTCTCACACCCTGTTTGAGTCATGGTTTTCGGACCAAACAGATTACATTTCTGTAGGTGTGGATAGGGTAAATAGTCCCTATACAGGTACTTGATTGTTGCTGAGGAGTCGGAGGGCATGGGATCGAGCCTAGGCTCGTGATGCCGCTGCCAGTTGTTTTGCTTTGTATTGTTGTACAATGCATTTTGATGTACTGAATTTATGTATAACATGTTCTGGCTGTTTTCTTAGAACTTGAGGCATGTAGCATCATTGTTTATCTATTGTTTGATATATCCACGGCTCTTGTTATTTTAGTTGTGTATGGTTTACTAATTTCGTTGTTTGTTGTATATTTATTTTTTATTCCGCTGCACAACACTTTTGAAAAATGAGGGCATAGTTTCCCCACTAGTAGAACTGGGCCCTCGCTGCTAGTCGGCAGCCTCTGGCATTTGGGGAAATGCACTTCAGGTCACATGGTGAACTGGGTTCGGGGCACCCGTTGAGTGGCACCTATAACCGGGACATTACAAAGTGGTATCAAAGGGGTTCTTTTTTTTACTTACTATTTGGAGTCGTAGTAAGGGATAAGACGAAGGGTAGTTGGTAATAAATTGTACTCGGGCGTAGCCAACCCATGTATAGGGAAAAGCCAATCTACCACGTATTTTTTAATTTTTCGGAGTTTGAAAATTTTACAGTTGATTTTATTTCACTGTTGGGTGACGCACTTGAGATTATGTTTATAATTTATCTGTGGGTTCTATTTAGTTGCAACCCAATGAGATGAGGGTATGCCGTCTCATGCATCATATAGGCACATGCTAGATATCACATGCCATGCATAGTTTCCATGCCATGTAGGTGAATTAAAAATTTCATGTTGTTGTGATAGTTGTTGTTCTAGTAAAGCATGTTGTTGTGGTAGCTACTCTGATAAAATACCTGCGATGTGACAGGGTAATTTTATTTGATCATGTTTGTAGAATGAAAACCAAACTTTGTTCTTTGGGGAGTATGGGCCCCCATTGACTGGAAATTGGTTGATCATTATCAGTTTATTAGTTATAGCATAGATAAGATGTCAGACTTCAATTCGTGGGGAGTATGGGCCCTCACGGGTCGGAATTTGACACTTTGGTGTTGTTTTTCGGTATTTTCTGGGTTCCGGGGAAGTTTCTGAGGCATGCTGTCTGGAAACCCAGTATACATGCCCTGTAGTACTTTATACACACCTTGTATGTTCTTCTGTTCGAGAATAAAAATAAACTTTTTGAGTACACGCTGTGTACCCTAAGTATATGCTATGTAGTCTCTTCCCGTGTCACAAACTGTGTCGGCAACGACATAGGGGAGGGAAAGGCTTGGGTAAAACACAACGTGTAGATTTTGTACACGTCGTGTAGTGTTGACCCGGAGTCCAGCCATGTAACTAATAACACGGTTCGGTGAACTCCTTCACAGAACACGCCTTGTCAATGATGAACACATCGTGTTGTGTGACCTGGGGACTCAGCCATGTAACTAACAACACGGGTCGGTGTCTCCTCTCCTTGAACACGACGTGTACCTGTGGGACACGCCGTGTAGTCTTGTCCGAGGACAGACTGTGTGGTGTTAGCCATGTGGCTAGAAAATGGGGTGGTGTACACGCTGTGTGCGGGTGTAACACGTTGTGTGGTGTCAAGTCGAGTAGTCAGCCGTGTCAAAAATGACACGTTTAGTTGGAAAATAACACCATACACTCCGTTTAGATTTTATACATTCCATATAGTTTTTGTTCAATGGGAGCCATGTGGCATAGCCATGTAGAAGGACCCGGTCAGGGGAAGGGAAGTCAAGTACACGTCGTGTAGTCATTGTACATGCCGAGTAGTCCTGTTTTGAAAATTTTGAAATGCCTTCTTCCTCTTGTTTCCTTTGTGGTTCCTTCGCTTTTCGGTCTTAATAATCTTGAATCTAAGGCGTGTTTTTGACCTTGTAGTGTCATGTCGCCTAGACGACCACGCGTTGTTCTCTGGAGAGCGGCAACGACTATACTCCAGAGGTGGTGGGCCATGGGCTACCAGTGGATCCTCCAGCAGAGCCAGATGCGGCGCCAGCAGTTATACCGAACATAGGCACAGAGGCGCAGTTCCGTGAAGGCTTTATGCGGTTCATGCAGACCTTTCAGAAAGCACTACAGGCCGTCACATCTATGGCTGAGCTAACGTGAATCTCCTATTAGCAGCATCTATGTACGTTCTCAGAGGATGGAGGACCATAGGCTGTGGAGTCTTGGTTGGGGTCGATGCAGACTATTTTTGAGCATCTAGATATTCCTCCAAGGAGGAGGGTCAAGTTCATGACATATATGTTGTGTGATTCCTCCAAGAGGTGGTGAGATGTTACCACCCAGTCAGAGTATCACAGAAAATGGTGTGGGAAGAATTTCAGGCAGTCTTCTATGACTTTTTATTCCTGGAGATGCTGAGGGTAGATAGAGCTCGAGAGTTCATGAATCTGCAGTAGGGAGCTATGTCGTTGATGGACTATTCTGCTCGTTTTACGTAACTTTAGCGTTTTGCACTCGTGCTGGTGGGTGATGAGATGTTGAGATCCAGACATTTTGAGGATGGTCTTCAGTATGAAATCCGAGCACTGGTGAATGTTTTTGGGTTTCCTTCAGAACACGCTATCATGAATCAAGGACTTATTACAGAGAGGAACGTTCGGGAATCTTGTGGTGTGGGCTAGGGCGGTTCAGAAACTGTTACTGGTACTATTTCAACTGGAAAGTGGAAGAGACAGATGGACTTCTCTCAGGGTGGAAATACCATCTAGGCAGCTTCTTCGGGTGGCCCGGTCAGGTGCTACCAGTGTTGTAAAGAGGGGCACAAGAGACCGCAGTGTCCACGTGATCCAGTTGAGTGCCGAGCTTGCGTCAAGATGGGTCATCTGTAGCACTTTTTCAGGGATTTTCCACCAATGGCTAGTGAGAGGGGTTCTATGAAGACTCCGCGTGTGGGATCAGAACTAGTGGCTTCTTACCAGTCGGGGAACTAGAATACATCAGGGCGTGCAGGCAGAGATGGTGGTCATAGACATGGTAGCCAGACACCCGGATCTCAGAGGCATCAGGGCGGGACAGCTCAGGGTAGTCGGGCTATATCATAGGGTCGCGACACTGGGCAGGCTTATGCAGTATAGCAGACCTAGCAAGAGCAGGATCTCAGACCTTCTATAGTTAGAGTTACTATTTTAGTAGCTTCTGTCTTATCTTCCGTACTTTTCGATACAGGTTCTACACATAGTTTCATATCTGTACCTATTGTGGAGAGCCTTGGGCTCTGTGTTTCTACTTCATCTGATATCATGATGCTAGACACTCCATTGGGGACTAGAACGGCTGGTGTGCATCAGTGCAAGGACTTCCCCCTTGAGGTTGGTGGGTTTCACTTTCTATGGGACCTCTATGTCCTATAGATGGCAGTTTATGACTTCATTCTCGTGATGGACTGGTTGGTTCCCATCTGAGCCATTATAGACTGCTATCACTGCAGGGTGTGTTTCATGTCACCAGAGGGTGGAGAGTTTCTATACAAATGCGAATGGGATGTTCAGGCGAGTCGAGCTGCACCAGAGCATCATGGGAAAGGTGGAGTCACAGCCCAGATTGTGAGTTTTTATCTGGATGATCAGGGGACTTGTCAGAAGGATTTCCCTCCAGTTGTTGATTATTTTAGGGATGTCTTCCCAGACGACTTTTCAGGTCTACCTCCAGAGCGAGAGGTGTATTTATCTATTGAGCTCATTCCAAGATCAGCACTGGTGTCCATTCCTCTTTATAGGATGGCTACGCCTGAGCTGTAGGAGCTCAAGAGGCAGTTGGAGGAGTTACATGTGAAGGGTTTTATCCGACCCAGTACTTCTCCTTGGGGTTCTCAGGTCCTTTTTGCGAAGAAGTTGAATGGTACCCTTAGACTCTGTGTGGATTATCGGAAGCTGAACCAGTTGATGGTTAAGAACCAATATCCCTTGCCGAGGATAGATGATTTGTTTGACCAGCTTTGTGGAGCACGAGTGTTCTCAAATATTGACGTGATATCAGGATATCACTAGCTGTGTGTGAGACCATCTGATATACCTCTCACATCTTTTAGGAGTAGTTATGGTCTATATGAGTATACGGTTATGTCGTTCGGACTCACGAACGTGCTAGCAGTTTTCATGGATTTGATGAATCGTGTGTTCCATCCGTATCTTGATACTTTTGTGGTAGTATTTGTTGATGACATATTGGGGTACTCTCACACTCGACACGACCATTCCACCCATCTTGAGATCGTATTGAGTACACTGAGAGAACATCTTCTATATGATAAGCTCTTAAAATTACACTTTTGGATGGACCATATTCTCTTCTTGTGTCACATTATCTCAGAGGCAGGAGTTGCAGTAGATCCAGAAAAGGTGAGGGCAGTAGTTCCATAGGTGCAGCCTAAGAACATGTTTGATATATGGAGTTTCTTAGGGATGTCTGGTTACTATAGATGCTTTATACAGGACTTCTTCCGCTTAACAGTATCATTGACAGGTCTGACTAAGATGGGTGTGAAGTTCGTTTGGTCAGAAGCTTGCGAGACAAATTTTCAGAACCTGAAGGGAAGGTTGACCTCAGCACTGATCCTGATACTCCCAGAGTAGGGGAAGAGCTATACAGTTTACTGTGATGCATCAGGTATTGGGCTGGGAGAAGTGTTGATGCAGGGTGATTGAGTCGTTGCATATGGGTCTCGGCAGTTGAGGCCACATGAGAGTAATTACCCAACGCATGATCTCGAGTTAGCTGAAGTTGTTCATGTGTTACGCTGTTAGAGACATTATCTTCTGGGAGTGCATTTTGTGGTTTTCACCGACCACAAAATCCTCAATTATATCTCTACTCAGCGTGACCTGAACTTGAGGCAGAGGAGATGGGTCGAGTACCTACAGTCCTTCGATTTTGAGCTTGACTATACACCTAGTAAAGGTAATGCAGTAGCTGATGCACTGAGCAGGAAGACTCACATACAGGTAATGCAGGAGGCCAGTGGTGAGTGAGGGCTCATGGCCTTGTTCTCTGAGATGTATCTGGAGGTGCACAAAAGTCATGGGTAGACTTATCTTTCCTCTTTAGTTGTGACATCTACCCTCCTGGATAGTGAGGATGAGACAGCTATCGGATTCATAAGGCCTATTTCTATGGGAGTTGGTGGAATGTGGGGACCCTTCTCTTGAGTGGATGATAGGCGGTGATGAGGTTTTGTGTTTCCATGGACGAGTGTGGGTTCCAGGGGATATACGTAATGAGCTGACGCGGGAGTTTCATGCTTCAGCTTGGGCAGTTCATCCCAGGGTTACCAAGATGTACCGTGACTTGAGGCGTCAGTACTGGTGGCCGGGTATGAAGAGAGAGATGGCTAGTTTTGTTACGAGGTGTTCCACTTGTTAGTAGGTGAAGGCAGAGCACCAGAAGCCAGGTGGGATGTTACAGAAGTTACCCATTCCAGAGTGGAAATGGGATGATGTCGTGATGGATTTTATGATAGGATTGCCAGGGTCACCTTGTGGCAATGACGTCGTGTGGGTTGTTGTGGATAGACTCACAAAGGAAGCTCACTTCTTGCTGATCAAGGAGACCTACGGTGTTGACGAGCTCGGAAGGTTGTATATCCGAGAGATCGTATGTCTTCCTGGGGTCCCTCGTTCTATCGTTTCTGATAGGGATGTCCGCTTTATATCTTGTTTTTGGCAGAGTTTTTAGAGGGAACTGCGCACACAGGTGCTTGTGAGCACAGCATACCTCCCTCATACCGATGGCCAATCAGAGCGTACGATACAGGTGCTAGAGGACATGTTGCGTGCATGCATCCTGGACTTTGGGGGCTCTTGGGAGAAGCATATACCCCTAGTCGAGTTTTCCTATAACAATAGTTTTTAGGAAACTATTGAGATGGCACCATATGAGGCTTTATATGGTAGGACATTTCATTCACCTTTGTGCTGGTTAGAGCCAGGTGAGGCAGGTTTACTGGGGCCACAGCTCGTGCAGGATACATCTGAGCAGGTCTAGTTGATTCAGAAGCGGATGGCTACCGCGCAGTCTCGTCAGAAGTCTTATGTTGATCGCCGCAGACGACCTTTAGAGTTCGTGTTCGGGGATCAGGTTTTCTTGCATGTTTCTCCAATGCTGGGACACAAGTGCATTAGCAGGCAGGGTAAAATTTCACCGAGGTATGTGGGACCATTCGAGATTCTAGAGAGAGTCAGGCTGGTTGCCTATCGGTTGCAGTTGTCGCAGTGGTATCGAGCCATGCATGACGTCTTCCACATATCTCAATTGTGTCGCTATCATTCATATATGTCTTGTGTATTTTAGCCTGATGAGGTTGAGAAAGAAGCAGATGCATCCTTTGCGGAGCATCTGATTTGTATCGTTGATAGGAGCACGAAGGCTCTCTAAGGCCGGTCAGTTCCTCTCGTACGGGTGCTATGGAAGCATGGCCGAGTGCAGGACGAAACCTGGGAGTGGGAAACCGATGTGCATGCTCAGTGGCTAGAGTTGTTCACGACTATTTCTTTTCCACCCTTGGAAGGGAAATTCGAGGATGAATTTCTGTAAGGGTGAAAGTTTGTAAGAACTCAGTTCTTCTTTTTGAGGTACGGGCTTCTTCTTTTCTCTTTTCCTTCAGTGTTTTGAGAAAATATGGAAAATGGGGAAAATCCTAAATTTTGGAACTACACGCCATGTACTTTTCCACACGTCGTGTACTTTTGTCTGTGTGGGATGGGTACACGGGGCGTGTAGCCATATCGGCGATGAAGGGTCTAGGAACCGACTACATGTCATGTAGTGGTACTTTACACGTTGTGTAGTCAGTCAGCAGGCTGAAACAGTAAGGCGGTGGAGCAGCTGCCAGCTGGCCGACAGTACACGCAGTGTACTCAGGAGTACATGTCGTGTACTCAAGTCGACAGATGAATAGTCTGGCGGTGCCGCCAGAGGAACAGTTAAATGAAGTAAGTACACGTCATGTACTAAGATGTACACGCCATGTACTTTTTTTTTGCTTAAATTGGAAGTAGCCTCCCCTGTTCACAGGGAAGGTTTAGAACTGGAGGAAGGAGCTCGGAAGGAAGGCTGGATCTTCATGGATTAACCGATGGAGCATCGGGAATCTGTTTCCACCTCGGAAGATCTTGTTCGAACCGCGCAGGTAAGCCCTCTCTTCTCCTAGCGTGTTGCTGACCAATTCTTCTCCTAACGGGAGTTATTTGAGATTGAATGAAAGTTTTATTACCTCATATCTACGTTATTCTTGGGAGTTTTTGGGATTGATGACCGTGTATACTGCTCGTTGACGTATAAGGTAGGTGGCTTGGTGTTTGTTTTTCTAACTATCGTGTGTTTTGTGCATTTTGTGCCACGAACCCATATTGGGGTGTCGTGTGGCTGAGGTCGTTGCTATATTTAAACACCAAGAATTGATTAGGTATCTAAATATGATATTAAAATGATGGTTGGGATCATTTCCTTGATCTGGAACCACCACGGGGGTGTGTTCTACTATTTAGCCGTTTGGCCAGGATACCCGAGGGTATGCCTTTAAAGTAGTAATTGTAGAATTTCCTTGAGAGGAATTTCATGTTTACTACTTTTTTACATGTTGGGAATGGGCCAGTTACCTATTTAGCCTGAGGGAGTTTTTGTGATTAGCTTGTGGGCACTGTACTGTTTAGCCTCAGGGCTGTAGTTATTTCAGCCTGAGGGCAACTTCTTCTGTGCCTGAGGGCAATAGAATCTATGCCTGAGGGTGACACTACCTACGCCTGAGGGAAAAATTATGTTACACCTGAGGGAAATTACCTGCGGGTTGGGTTCTTCTTACCTGAGGGTAAGGTTTTTCTTGTCCGAGGATGTGGACTGTTTACTTAGAAATGCACTGTGGTGATTTATAATATTTAATGGACTAAATGAATAATAAAATGGCAATATAACTGGTAGTTAGTTACTTTTGAGTACTGCTTACTTTATTTCATTTTATTACAGCACACTTTTGTTGCATGCTTACACACAGTTGGGCACGGGCCTTTGGTGGGTGCCTACTGAGATATATTTCTCACACCCTGTTTGGGTCATGCTTTTCGGCCCAAACAGATTACGTTTCTGTAGTTGTGGGTAGGGGAAAGAGTCCCTATACAGGTACTTGACTGTTGCTGAGGAGTAGGAGGGCATGGAACCGAGCCTAGGTCGTGATGCCACTGCCATATGTTTTGCTTTGTTTTGTTGTAATCTGCATTTTGATGTACTGAATTGATGTATAACATGTTCTGGCTATTTTCTTAGAACTTGAGACATGTAGCATCATTGTTTATCTATTTTTGGATATATCCACAACTTTTGTTATTTCAGTTATGTATGGTTTACTACTTCCTCTATTTGTTGTATGTTTATTTTGTATTCCACTACGCAACACTTTGACAAATGAGAGAATAGTTTCCCCACTAGCAGACCTGGTCCCTCGCTGCTAGTCGGCAGCCTCTGGGGTTTGGGGAAATGCGCTTGAGGTCACCTGGCAAACTGGGTTCGGGGCACCTGTTGAGTGGCACCCATAACCGGGACGTTATGTAAAATATTTAACAGTATGTTTGATGGATAACTCAACCTATTATATAGGAGGAATACTATAAAATTATTTGAGAAACACATCAGTGAATTCCCTTATAATGGGTGTGTCACCAATGATGGTATTATCCTTAGTCTAAATCATCTGGTTTAGTAACACTTTCTCATAAGGAAATATTATCAATTCTTAAGATTATGATAAAAAAAGAGATTCACCCTCCTCTTTACACTTGTAAATAATTAGAGGGGAATTTGTGATATATAAGGTGATTTCCATATCTCATTAATTTTTGTCAGAACTATACAAGGAAAATGAATCCATGCCTAGAATAGTGTTGACTCCTATTAAAGATAGTTTGACAGTGTTTTTTGGGAAATATATCCAAACAAATTTAACATGGGTAAAGTTATATTCATGGGATTCAACAATTTCCCCATTTTCATTTTTCCGCAATAACTTAACATCCTAGTTTTGTGGTATGTTTGAATAGGTATACTAAACTTGCATGATTTAAAGGAATTCATAGAACCGGAATCATATTGTACATTTTATATCCTTGAATGAATAACTAGAATACCAATCACCACCTTTGTGTCTTGATACACCTTATAAATTGTGATAGAATAATCTCAACTGTTTTCTCTATGCCTTAGAGGTATTTATCATTAGTTTTCATCAAAAACCCTCAACTTAAAACATTGACTCACATGGTATCCTTATTCCTTCTATTTAAAACATTAAAAAAATAATCATAGGGTTTACTGAATTATTATTTTCTCCCATTAGATTAGTGTTACTCCCCCATCAATAATCACTAGCTAGGTGATCTTCTTTATTGAACCTAAATCATTTCCTTGTCCCCTTTAGGATATTTCTAGGATTCCTCATCCCATATTTTTTACAAGTACGATGTTGGAATTTATTTCCCCGATGAGGCTTTTCTATCACTCCACCATAATTAAACTTCGTTATCTGCATCTGATTTATGGACTTGTGAGACCCTTGTGATTCCCATATCTCCATTTTGACATTGAGTACCCATCAAAAATTTAATTCATAGTTGTCAAATTCTTTAATTAATCGTGATTTTCATAGACTCGTCTTTATCCAAATAAATAAGCATTCTACTTTGCATTCGAGATAAATGGAAAAGATGGAGGTGTATCACGATATTCATGTGAAGTCTCCCTCATACACCCCGATGGACTCTTCATTTATTTAATTTAGGAAATTCAAATCCTTCTCTATTTTATGTTACATAGTGTGAGGAAAATATTTATTGAAAAATATTTTCTGTAATTCTTTCCACTCCATCACTTTGATCCATTCCTTAAGCTTAGTATTTTTTATAAAAATCCACCACTGATCAACTTCTTCCACCTTATAATTGAAAACTAACACTACCTTTTCTTTCTAAAATTATTGAAGGATGCAGAATATATTTTCAATGGAGTCAATATATTGTACCTTGATTAAAGGATCATAAAATCCACTGAAATTTGGAGTCATTTGTTATATAAAGGTCACAATTGTAACTTTCACCTTCTTATGGGGTTGTGGGTTTTCCTGTTGATTAGTGTTTTTATTAAAAACGTGAGTTAATTGAGAATGTATTTCCCTTAATTTCCTGACCCCTTCTCTCATAGGGTTGGGAATCTCATTTGTGTATTTTATACATTTCTCATTACACTGGTTGTTGACTCAGTTCCTCCTATTTCCCAACATTATTTAAAAAAAGGGAACTTTACTAATGAAAATTTTTAAACTATTAAATACATAAATAGGAAACCATGAACATTTATGTGAAAAATATTAAATTAAATTTATTCCATAACCTACGAATATATAGGTTTCGATATATGTTATCCATGATCTATTTCCTAACATAAGGCTTTATGGGAATTTTTCTTCCCTTAATAATGGTTAATATGATCTTTTGAATTCACCAAAGCATATCCCTTCTAAGTTTCAAACCATGTTTGTTGAAAGGCCTCTTTTTTGTAAACTCGATAATGATTAAGTCTAACTCAATGCTCCCTTTTCAGGGTTATTACCCCTTGGTACAACTATGTCAGATCCACATCCACTTGTAGTATCTAGATAGGGGTGCATTTTTTTAGAAACCACTTACACGCTAATTTAACAAAAAATTAGGAATTTTTTACTATATTTTGTCTCATAATTTTGAATTTCCCAAGAGTTTCACAATACTAATCCCTAAACATAATTAAACTTTTCTCTGATAACAACTATGACCGCCCATATCTTTCATATGCATTATTTTATAACTTATTTCATAATGATACACATAAAAAACCATAAAAGTTCATTTGGCATACTTTATTTAAGTAATTGGGTTCATATTTTAACAAATATAAATATAAATAAAAGTACATAAATTAAAACTCTATAACATTCCCTTAAATTCCCTTGATCTTCCACAACTACATGACATAACCTAGGGACGTACATAAGAAAGTGGTGAGCTATAAATCCTAGTAAAAGAATGATAAAGGTATAACATAATGAAAGTATTACATGTGAGTAAATATTAATATAAAGGTAACCTGATAGGGTTGAGAATCATAAATATAAATATCAAATCCTGATAAAACATGATATCTTAAAGGTATCATGGGATAGTGGAAACAACAAAGAACATGAAATCATAAGAATAAGTCAAGGCTAACCTCCAAGACATCATACCACAGTGAGATTAGAATAACCTCCCATGAACTATAAAAATGTTATATTTAGATAAAATAATTATCCAATGCATTGGACTTCTATATAATTATGGGCCCACCTGTCACATTCATATCATGTACATGCATAAGTGCTCCACATATATCATACAATATAAGAATTTATTTCATCACTTTTAATCCTAGGATTAAGTATTATGGATAACATACATAAAATATCCCAAATAAATAGAATATACATATATCTAGGTGAATAACATTTAGTGGAAATGGGTATGGGTATTCACAATGCAAATATTTGGAAAGGAAAACTATAGGATAATTTTGGAATCATAACGGGTGTATATAATGGTTTATCAAAGTGTAAAATGAGAGTTAAATGAGATATTTCATTAAAATAAAATAATAAATATAATAATGGTGTGTGTAAAAACATTATATCACATAAAATATTAAATTAAATGGGGTTTAGTAAAAATAAAGTACTTGAAATAAAAAGAATAGAAGATAGTCCCTTACCTTGAGAGGGTGATTTTAAAATCTTGGTAAGGGATTATTAAGAGATTTTAAACACTTTTGGAGGGATCTAGAGAGGAAAGGGTGGAGTCACTTAATGATACAAGGGTTTTTATTAAAGAAGAAATGGGATTTGGGGTGGATATTTATAGCAAAATTGTGGATAATTCCTTATTAGTTTCTAAACATCATTTTTGGACTCTATATGATAAATTAATCCAAAAAAAATTGTACCATATTTTTTCTCATGGTTTCTCCTATATAGAAGTTGGTCTAAATATTTTATAATAAAATGCAATGAAATCCTTAAAATAATAACCTTATTGAAGTGGAAGTGATTCATGTTTAAAAAGAATTGATTTTAAATCCTCAAAATATAATATATATTCTATAATATTCATTAAGGGTTTATAAAATTAATAAAATAACTTAAAAATGAATTATTTTGAAGAATAAAAATAATTCTGGTCATATATACTCATTTAAATATTTATTACAACACTTTTAGAATTTTATGATGTATAATACATACCGTATAATTATAAGGTATTTAATTTTTGACCTAAAAAATGACAATATATGAAAATTATGAAAATATCACCATTAGAAAATTTTAAATTTATTGTTTCAAAAATATTATTTCTTTAATCAAAATAATTTTATAAATGACAGAATTTACACTTTTAAATTTAAATTTCCTATTTATTTTAAAATATAGTTTTTTAATAACAGTATCTTGACTCTTGTAAAAATTACATTTGACTTCAATAAATTATATTATCATTTATATTTAATAAATATTATTTAATAAAAAAAATATATCATTTATTACCAAAAAATATTTAATTCTTCAAAACGTGTATCGTTATTGAAGTTATATATTTCTTAAAAATACAATTTGTGTTCCATCATATCAAAATATAATTTTGATCAAACTTATTATTTTATCATAATAAATTCATAAAAAATAAATATAATAATTATTTTATTAAAAATAAAAATATACAACATTAAACTTTTAGTGTCTAGATATATAGCCCTTTGTTACACTACTGAATTCACTAAGGGTAAGATGTGTGATGGTGATATTTTCTTGAGGTGGTATAAAAAATATGGTTTTAGTCATGATCTCTATGAGATTAAACTTCTCCTATAAATTGGTTTTCTAATGATTTTTCTATTAAACATTTCCATGCTATTATTCAAGGGAAAATATCAGCAATGTTATCTCCATTAGAAGCTCTGATAATTGGTCCTAATACGGTATGCTCCTACTAGTCAAGGTCATCATTACCTTTTTCTATGTCCAGTTGATTTATCATAACCCTATATATATATTAATTATTTGATCGCTATATAAATATTATATTACCAATGGTTATGACGATTAATATTCTTTTAAATATAGTAAGAGATTACTTATAACGGTCCAAAATAACCAAATTAGTGCATGTGTTTTCTATAATTTCATTTCTTAATAAGGAATTTACTCATTTAAAAAGGGAATTTAATTTATAAATATTTGGGTAATTACATTCCTTGAGGTAAAGAGATAATGAATCATTAATGATGTTATTACTAGAAAATGAACCTTAAGTTAATGATTTAATGAATGTCATCTTGGAAATCTTCTATGTAGAAACTTCCTCTTTTTTGTCTCAATTAATGGTGTGATCATATTTTTTAGAAATAATCATGGAGTCTCAAAAAGAAGATCTATGTTTTCAAGAAATATTAGAATCAGCTAAGTAGGGAACCCTTTATGATTTTAAATTGGATGAAGAATGAGTTATTAGATTTTTAAAATGGTTATATTTTCCAAGTGATTCCCTGTTAAAGAAGGAATTATTAAGTGAATATAGTAGCCCTCTATTTTCTATTCTACATAAAAGTACTCATATGTATAGATATATTTAGCAATATTATTGGTGGGAAGTATTGAATAATTATATATCAGATTTTACAATGAAATATTTTACTTTTCATTAGGTTAAAGATGAGTAAAAACTACTATAGGGGGTGTATCAACCTTTTCTTGTATCTGAATAGAAATGGTATGATATAACAAAAGATTCATGTTGGGAATAAAAAATATATCTTTTGGTAATAGTTTTATTTTGGTTATTATTCATCATTTGAATAAATCAATTCATTGTCTTACTATTTGAGATATTTTGTATTTGAATAAAATTTATAGTATTAATATTAAAAAGAAAATCAGATTATATAGAGTCCCTCTCTCTATTATATCTATTTTTGATAAAAAAATTTACTTAAAATTTTTATAAACGACTTAAAACTTCAGTATGTACTGAATTAAATTTTAGTACAATATTTCATCCTCAATCTGATGGATAGTCACAACGAACACTTTATATTTTAGAAGATATGCTTTGGGATTAATCTTTATATAATCAAGGAACTTAGTATTATCAAATTTCATTGATTTAATTCTCTTATAACAATTGATTTCATTCCACTATGTATGTGGAACCTATTGAGGAATTATATAGAATTCACTATTGAAATCCATCAGGTTGGGATAAAGTGGGTGAAAGAAAGTTTTTTGGATCAGAACAGGTAGAACAAATGGTATTGAATGTTGAGATGATTTAGCAGTTTATAAGGAGATATTGGAGTAGGAAGAGGAGTTGAATAGATCACTAGAATAATGATCTCTCATTTGTGGTAGGGGTCAAAATTCTTTAAGTATCTCCATGGAAACATGTTATAAATTTTGGAATATATGGAAAGTTTTGTTTTTGGATTATTGGTACATATGGAATTATAGAAAATATAGGATCCATTTATTATAAAATATCTTTACCTATGACTTTATCTAAGGTAAATAATGTGTTTTGTTTTTTACTAAGAAAGACTATACTTGAAGAATCTCATGTTTTGAGCCCTAAAGTGGATCAGTTATAGGAGAATCACTCTTATAAATAAAATCTGGTATATATTTTTTTATTATATAAATAATGTCATAAAAAATAATCTGAATCACCAGGTAAAGGAGTTATGGAATAATCACATGACTAAGGAAGAAATGGGGAATTGAAAAATGTTATGAGGGAAAAATAACTACACTTATAAGGAATTAAATCATGAGGATGCAATCTCATAATGGGAGGAAGAAAGTGAAAACCAATGTAATGTTATAAATAAATCAATATTCAAATTAATAATTATTCATTTGATGTATTTATATTCATCATTGTAATATAAATAATTCTATAAAAGCTTTCAATCGAAAAAGGAATATTTTTATTTAACAAAATCTAGTAATTACATGGTTTTATTTAAAAGATAAATTTTTTAATATTATAAATTTAATTTGATAAAAATTTATTTTTTAAATAAAATTTCAAATATTACTTCAGATTATTTTTTGAGGTTTTTCTGAAAATGTTATTTTTTTAGTGAATTGTAAAAAATGATGATTTTCCCAAACCTGTATTTTCTTCTTTAAAACAATTAATTTAAAAGTAACATTATATTTTTGATTTGGTTTTAAATTAACATAAGATCCATTTTATGGAAAATTATCTAAATAATTTCATTGTAATCAATATTATATTTTATTTTGGTATAAGGTCATTTTTATGCTTAAAAACACAATTTTTAAGATATTATTTTTTATTGAATATTGTGTACCTATATTAAAATTAATGTCAAACACATATAAAAATTGAATACTAAAAAATAAATTCCAAATTTATAATTATTATTTTAACAAATATTAATTAATTCAATGTCTATTTTTCATTATAAATAGTAATAATGGAAAAAAAATGTGTCATTACAACAAAGGGTAAATCAGGATAATTAAGGTAAAAACTAAATGATAAGGCCATAAAATCTTATATTAATTATTATTGGGTGATTTTATTTATAACATTATCTACTTATCTTATATATAATATAGTTTCATATCAAATTTTACCATGATTAATACTTTATAAAATTTAAAAATTTAAAAAAAATACAAGTGTGCCACTCCCCTCACTTAAAAAAGGGAACCTCCTCTCCTCCCTTCCCCACACCTTTTTAACACACCAGTTTCGAAAAAACCTTCCAAAACACACCCACAAATACCTTATCATGTCTTATAGGTCCTTTTATCATTAAAATATCAATAAAATAATTATTATGGTGTGATATAAGGGGAGATATCTGAGAATAAGTTATAGGACCAAACTGACCTATTTCAAGTTTATTTCTTATTTTAGACCCATTAAATATTTTTCAACCATTACTAAATAATAAAATAAATATATTACATATAATATAATTTTATTATGATTATTGTACAACCATTATACATCTACTTGTATATATTATGGTAAATAAAAACATCACTCATGCTTAAGTGCCGACTACCACCTCCATGATGTGATGTGCTTTCTTTTTCATCAACAGATCATATGAATAGATAAAATGATAGAAAAAATTGATATATATAATATTAATGAAAAAATTATAATTTAATAAAATTAATATATTACTTACCCTCTTACCATTTTTATCCATTGTAATTTTATAATGTTTCACATGCATACATGTGGAATTCCACCTACATGAAGTGATATGATTAATTTTTCATTTTCACCTTATAAGGATGTTCATACGGGTGGAACTAATTAATAAACATGAAATTTTTAATGTATTTATGACTCTATAAAATTAAAATATTTTCTAATCTATTTATTTTTCACCCTCCATAAAAATAAAGATGTCATTTCATGCGTATGTATGAATAATCATCTCCATGAAATAACATGGTTCATTTTTTATTATAGCCTTAAATGGTTGGTTTTAAAAGTATTTGTAAGGTATGAATATGATAAATAAAACATTTATAATATTATAAAGATAATTTCATCATAACCCCTTTAACCATGGTCAATGTACCAATTTTGTTTATCTTATAAACCGAACAATCCCAAAACATCCAATATGAATATAACCATTTTAGTAACTAAATAAAACATGGTAGAAAACGAATTAAAATGAAAAAATTTAAAGAAATTAAAATTAAAATGTATATTAATAAAGTATAAAACTAATCTAACTTTATTATTCCAGAGTTATAGAATGTATGAAGATAGATGGGACTTAAGGAAATGTATTATTTAAAATCATTATTTTCAATTATTCATTTCAAATATTAAATTTCTATATCCATGTTCTTTAAAATTTTATAAGAATGTTATTATCTATAAACCAAATAAAAACCCATTTTCAAATACTTTTGACTTTTTTTTAATGGTTTAAAAATGAATCTTTTAAATAGTTATTACGCCAGTCATTTTGAAATTTTTTTTTCCAAAGTGAAAAAGAATGTTATTAACATATACAATTAAATTATATTTTATTTACAATATAGATGTTATTTTTTATCAATATTAGTCTACAAGTTAACATGATTTTAAAATAATATCATGTTCCCTCTATTTTTCTAATTTTTCAATTCTATTATTTTTAAAATAAAATGGATATTTCTCATTGTGATTATGAAAAATGGAAAGTGTTTTGGTAATGGGATCAAATTAGTTTTGTAATGTATTTATAAAATCATGTACCCAGATTCCACTAAATGGTGACCAAATCCTAGTTTCTCACATGGACTCCATCTCATCTCCCCAAATGCCAGATTATGATGACTAATAGTGATTGCCTAGGGTGGGCCAGTAGTAACGATATGAACAATCGAGGATGTAGTAAATAAACCAGAAAATAGATAAACATTTAGATTACAGATAAATAAAAAAATCCAAAAGTAATATTATATATAATTATGATCATTTCATGTGTCTATAAAGCATCCAAAATAGGTATACATGGAATTAGTCAATACATGTATCAAAATAAAAAAAATATCAAAAAGAAATATCTCTAGATAGTATCACAAACCTCAACTTGGTCTCATGCTCCCCTTATCCTATGTGTGGTACAATGTCAAGAATTAAAACATGGTTTATTTCCCAAATCCCTACCATCATCTATAAAGTCTATCTAGGAACCCAACGGTGGCCCAAATAGGGTGTGAAATATGATCCGAGAAGATCACCACCCAAAGTTTCTATAACAAGTCCTAACTGTGCCATATAAGCTAAAATAGAGTTCAAGGAATATAACATATATGATAATAATACAATTTCAATGTCCATGGAAAAAGTAAATCTGTAAATTGCTACATTCAAGCAAAAGAAGGCTCCATAAAAAATAAGTATCAAGCTCCTATAATGAGGAACCAATAAAACAAAAGGTACTAAACACCATGGACATATCATATACACAGTATATCATATAACCCATATCCTTATTGTATAACCTATATATCAAAAAAACCATGTCTGTGCCGTATGACTAGGAGTGTTACATTTACCATATAAAATATGTTTTATTAAAAGTGTCACATTAGACATGGTTATTCTGTATAATTAAAAATGAAAGACCTAGAAAGGTTGAATCTAAGGTATTATAGATCAAGGCATCCTTGGTGAGTACTAGTAGAATCTCTATGGAAACTCAGTTATTCTTTAATTGTGTTCCAAGGATTGTTTCAAAATAACATTTCCACTACGAGCCTAAAAAATATATCCAATGGGTAACAAGGCCTAAGGAATCCCATGAAATCAAAATCCAAGCAGCATACTGGTCTAAGGAATTATCTTCCACTATCATGACCCATGGTGTTTCACACCCATGGAACCCTTTGAAATCATTTATCATTCAATTCAATTACTATTTCATACAATGAGTTTAACAACTTATTTAAAAAATTTCAATCATTCACTTTTCATGAGTTTACCCACTCATTTGCAAAATTTCTAAAAAATCCATTCAATAAATTCAATCAAACAACATCTTTTTAACACATGGAAAGTGAGGAAAACATATCATATTCAACCAATTCTATTCAATTAATTTATTAGCAGTCTTCCTCTAACTAAGAAAGCACTAACTCACCCCATGGGTGGTTTAAAAATTCATAGGCAAAGTAAATTCACATAGAACACTTCATGGGTGGCCTTGGTTGGGGAGAAAACATCCAACACACTTGGAATGAACTAAAGGGAATCCCAAATATATTCTATTTCATCTAATTCAATTATTGACTTCAATTGACGGGTGATTTTTGAAAGTCCACCATGCCTTTCTATGGAAGCTATTTCTATAAAGAACTAAACCATTCGAGAAAATTATATACCACTTATCATAGGTCCTTAGTAGAGTTATCTTTTAGTATCAGCTTCATTTTTTACCCAGATCGAGAGATAAACAAAGAAATAATGAAGAAACTTTAAATAGGTCACATTATCTTTCAACTAAATATCTCTATAGATACCAATAATAATGAATAATGGAACAAAATAAATTGGGTACTCCCCAACGCTAATCTAACGAGACCAATAGTGCATGATTCGAAGTTCAGATGGAATAACAAGATCAAATCCAATGTTTTGGCTTCAAGAAAGAGCTCATTTCATGAAGAGGCTATCCATTAGGAGGGAAGAGAAATAGATTTAGGGTTTTAATATTTTTAAGGTAAAATGCTATTTTTCCATAAAAACATTAGGTCACACAGTTTGGCCGCATGGTCGGCCAAATTGTGCTACAAACCTGTACCCTCTCTTATACGAAGGGTCACTCACACTATTAGTTCACACAGTCTAACTAACTATGCATAACCCATGAAAAACACCTCAACTAAAAATTTCAGGTTCCATGCATGGATGTGAACCTCTATTTGCATGGTTTCATCAAACCATTTGGTCTCCTCCATATCACTTTCTATATCTGTATAGTTTCATCAAATCATGCGACTTGGGGTGCATGGGTACTACTAACCATATGACCGAGATGTTTTTATCCAAGAGTTGGGTTCTAGCTCTAAACAAGACATTGAGACCCCTGACACCCCCATAATTTCAAATAATATTCACTTTAGGCCATAAACAATCATTTAAATTTAAATTAAAAACATATATACCTCTTATCAAAACACAGTATCATAAGATCTTCCCCCATTAATGAAATTCTTTCCCAAATTTCCCTATCAAGGGTGGCCAAGAAACACCAAAGGATAACTCCAGCCACTCTCCATGTATGTCGGCCTCCCACTCCCAAGTCTCATATTGTAAATAGATGTGCTATCATAGCACCCATACTAAATAAAATGATCAGCCTTAAAGAACCTTTATTATTCTATCATCAATATAAATCAAATTATCCCCAAAGGATACATCAACTTATAACTCTACCTCCTTAGGTTGCAAAACATGAGATGGGTCTGAGTGATTACGGTGCAACTAAGATACATTTAAGATGTCTTACATAACCTAGTACATCTGAGGTAACTACAGGAGATATGCTACCAGCCTGACTCTCACCAGAATCTCAAATGCCTCATAATATCATGGTGAAAGTTTAACCTATCTCTGAACCCATCTATGTCTCAGCCTCAGTGAGATATGAAAAAAGGCATGATCCATGATGTCAAACTCTATAGGTCATCTGAAGTGATCGTCATAAGGTTTATATAAAGACTATGCAGTATCTATCTGCTTTCTAATTGAATGGACCTTATCTTAAGTCTCCTAGATGAATGAGGTACAAGTAAAGCTACATCACCTACCTCTAACCAGCATAGGGGTGATTGGCATGGATGGCTATAAAAATCCTCATAAGGTTCTATATGTACAGTCTCCAAAGAACTATTATTGTAGGAAAAATCAACAAGGGGAATATGAATCTTCTAAGATCCCCCAAAATCAAGGATACATACCCATATCATGTCCTCAATAACATGTATCGTAAACTCTAGATAGAAATTTGTCTAAGGGTGTTATGTCATACTCAGAGAACATGTGTTCCCAGTGCACTATGAAAACTCCGATAGAAATGTTTTTTAATATGGGTATCCCTATTTGAAATGATAGTATGAGGGACCTTGTGAAGTCATATTATCTCAATGATATACAACCTCTCAATCTCATAAACACTGAAGGTCTCCTTCATCGGTAAGAAATGTGATGCCTTTATGATCAAGTCAACAACAACCCACACAGAATCACTACCTCGGGGAGACCTTGAAAAACCGATCATTAAATCCAATGTGAGATCATTATATTTACACTCAAGAATAGGTAAATGCTGTAAAATTATATCTATTCGTTGATGTTTCATATTCACCTAATCACAGGTAGAACATCTCACAACAAAACCAGCTACATCACATTTCATACTTTTCCACAATTATTGATGGCATAATTCACTATACATCTTGGTGACATCAAGATGTACTGCATGAACTGGGGCATAAAAATATCACATAAACTCCTCAAGTATGTCAAATGGATCCCATAAAAGGCCATGTATATGTAGGATCTCATCCTCACCTATAGTAAAACAAGGAGGTGGGTCCTCACATATCACATTCTCCTATAGGACTAGTCCCTTTGAATCTGAAAGTTTTCTTATTCTAACCCTATCTAGAAGAGTATAGGCCATAACTAAGGATGAAATAAATTTACAACCATGACTATCCTACACCTCAAGTGCATCTCAGAGAATAAATATATAAGTTTCCACTCACTAATGGCCTCATAAACTACCTATATCTGAGTCTGCTTGCTCATTTCATTGACCACTATATTTCCTTTACCAAGTGTGTATTCCAGCTTCAAGTCAAAATATTTTAAGTTCCCAACCCACCTTCTCTACCTTGAATTTAGATCACACTATGGAAATATGTTCTTAAGTATGTTTTGATCCGTGTACACCACAAAATGATCTCCCAGTAAATAATTTCTTCAATAGTCCAAAGCATGAACAACTACATCTAACTCGAGATCGTGTATCGGTTTATTCCTCCCATGTGGTCTCAATTACTAAGACAAATATGTCATGACTCTATCACCTATATCATAACGGGTCCTATCTTGATACTTGATGTTTCATAATACACATTGTATCATCTTCCCTAGTCTAGTAGAATTAGAGCAGGTGCTAAAGTCAATCTCCCTTTCAACTTCTGAAATACAATCTCACAGGTATCTATCCATACAAACTTCACACCATTCTTAGTCAAGCTCGTAATAAGTGAATCTAGGCATGATAAGTCATGTATGAAATGATTATAATATCTAGATATCCCCATTAAACTATATATATCAAATATCTTTGGGGGATGGTCCCAGGAAACAACAACCTTCACCTTGACTTGGTCAACTGATACTTCTGGCTCTGAGATAATATTAAATAGGAAGTGAATCATATCCATTAAAAAGTGACCCTTTGTGAGGTTAGAATATAACTTATGCTCTCTAAATTTATCCAAAACAATCATAATATGGTTGGTATGGTTGGGATTATTTTTATAATAAACCAAGATATCATCCATGAAAACCACCACAAATAGATCCAAGTAAGGATGGAAAAAAAAATTCATTAGTTCCCTGAAAACCACTAGTGCGTTCTTGAGACCAAAAAGCATAACTAGATGCTTTTATAGACCATAACTGCAATGAAAATATTTATGAGGTATTCTACAGATCAAATACACACCTGATGATATCAATATCTCAAAACTATTTTTGATAATACCAGATCTCTTTGAAGATGGTCAAAAATATCATCTATATATTGAAAAGGATAATGGTTTTAACCATAAATTAATTCAATTTATAATAATCCACCCATTTCCTAAGGTCACTTTAATGTCCTTGGACTTTTCTAAATAATAATACATGATTTTAAGAACAATTAACCATCAAATTACAAGCCAAAAACTATAAAGTCTAGTATCTTGGGATGATTAGGTACATAAAACTAAAAAGATGGAAATAGAATAAAACATATTTATTTTTTTCATTCATAAAGATATCATATGTTTCATTGAGATCATAAATCTACATAGGATATCCTTGGTAATACAATAAAATAGGGATGAGCTAAAAATTCCATTAAGGTAATAAACATATGAATAAAGCAAAGTACATGGGTTCGAAATCATAAAATGATGCCACAAAAAGGCATAGAATATGAATAAACATTAGGATTTATAACATTTATAACATGGGACCCTATAAACAAGGAATAATAGAAATGTATAAATAATAAAAACCATAACATAACCATAAGGATCATTACACAATGGGGAGACCAATTCATGGCTAACCACCAAGACCATTTCACATGGAGCATGAGTCAAGGCAAACCACCATGACCATTGCACATGACGTCTCATGAGACTAAACATTACCCAATTAAATAGAGTGATATTTGGGTTAACCCATCATATCATGTTCATGAATATGTTTTCCACATGAAAATAAACCTAAGGGTTACCCATGGAAATAAATGGGTATCATAATCATGTCATAAAGCATAATAAATGGGCGTAACATAATGTGACCATGAATTAATGGATTTAAATCATACATAAACATTAATAAGGTTAAATAGTCATATATAATAATAATTTATGTCAAAATAAAGTGAAAACATGTAAAAATAGTGTTTAAAAACATTATAAATAATACATTTTAGTGCGGTTTAAGGAAAATATTAAAGAACATTTAAATTTGAAAAGAAACAATCTTTTATATAAAACCAGATATGAACCAAGATATTATTTCATGATAAAATGAGTAATTTTAGAAAATTAATTTTGTCTTAAAATAGATTATGTATTTCACTTTGAAACTAGTAAGAAATTGGTAATTTCCTTTTAATTGGGCTTACTTATCGGGAAGATTTGAGGAGGTGATTGATTTATAAATGTGTATTTCCCCATAAAAGAGGGATGATCTGATGTAGACACATGATTTTAAAACATATAAAAATAATTTATATTTACATAAAAGTAAATAAAAGTTTCAATGAGGTAAAGATAAAGAAATAGTAACCCAAGGAAAAAATTGGGGGTTCGAATAAAATCTATTACCTTATGTTCAAAAGTGTTTTTCCTTTATAATAATGTCCTGGATAATCAGATTAAATTAATTATTTAATTAATTAGTAACATTTTATAAATTTATTTGTTTTATTATAATTTTATTAAGTTCATTTATGGTCTTTTTGTGGAGTATTAAGATACAATTTCATTGTTTTGGAATGTTCATTTCCTTGGTTTTCATGATCCATTCATATGTGTACATGTATGAAAGATAATGTAGAATGTGAATAGTTTTCCAGAATTGAAATTATATGTTATTAATAAAAATTAATCAGTTTATTTTTTTTATATATCTTTTTTTTATGGTATGAAGATGAATCATTAGATAAAATGTTAATTATAACCATTTATATTAATTTGGTGGCTTCTCGATCATCACGAACTAGTTTTGTTATATTATTTAATATGATGTATTTATATGGGTTATAGAACATTAAATAGGATATAATAAATATATTATAATCTTTTTTAAGCATTTAATTTATTTTATGACTATCCTTGAACGTAGTGAAGTCGATTTAGGACTCCTAGTCCTTGAATGCGATAAATTAACACATCACGGACAACGTTTTCATTTTTAGAACAAAAAATGGAGGGAAAATAAATGGTGATGGATTATTCCATTAACATAACAAAATTAAAATATATTTAAGATATTGTAGTAACCAATCCGCTTGGATACGGTGAAGTGGAGAGATAATATGAAAATTAAAGAAATTGGAACGAAATTAAAAGAAAATGAAAGAGGTTTTTGTCTCTTGAATTCTTTTCCTTGAGAATCTCCTTGAGGCACATGGTTTTGGTCTTTTATTGAGACCAAAGGCATTTGTACTTAGGGTAAATACTTGGGAATAGTGTTAGGTAGAATTTTGATAAGCTTAAAAACTTTAGTGATGTGAGGAAAAGATGTGGTGGGGTGGTATTTATAGTGGATGAGTGGGGTGTTTTCTCATTATTTTATTCATAAATTTATTATTCTTCCTCAAGAATGCGAAATGTTTAATAATTATAAAAAATATATTAAAATAATGAAATATAGTTCATGATTATGGGTTCACATAATCCATACATCATTTATGATTCAAAATTTCCTGTATTCAGCTTTTATCGTAAATTATCGTACTTTACTATTCAAAAAATTCAAGTATTTTACAAAAAACAAAAAAAATAACCCTAACCATTTTTTACTGTGTAGAATTAAAAAATGAACTTCATTTTATGAAAATAATTTTCAAAATATGAGGAATTTAATTTTTAATCAAAATAATCATTTACTTGTCAAACACAGATTTTAAGATTATAAATGATTTTATAACACTTTGAAAAATTAATTAAGCTCTCCAAAAATTATCATAAAATCAAAATAAAATACAGTATTATTTTTGGAATCTATCCTATCAAAATAAATTGTATTTTAAATCATTATATTAATTATAAAATTTTAAATAAACATTTATGTTTCACAAAAATACCAAAAATAATTTATCATTTTCAGAACATCTATATATTTATACTATGATATAATTCTGTCATATTTTCATTTATAAGATATCAAAAAATTTATTATATTTTCAATGGTTATTTTTCTATTATATTAACCAATTTACTATTCATAAGAGTAATAGTACTATACAAAAGCTAAAGTTATTATACCATTGGTATAAGTTCCTTAATTTCTAAAAAATCCTATTATTTTATTTATTCTTCATTTATAAAGTATGTTTTTTGTTTTGTATGTGATTTTATTTGATTTTATGTGATATTATGTGATTTATACTATATGTAATAATTTTAATAATGTAATATCCATTGATATAAATATGGGTTGTTACAGGTATCATCTTAATTTTTTACAAAAAGGACTAGAGAACCCCAAGGAGAAGTACTGGGTCATATAAACCCATTTCCAAGTACATCTTCTAACTACATCATAATCTCTTGCAACTCCATCCTAGAAATCATGTGAGGAGGAATGGATACTGGTGAAGATCCTAGCACTATTTCTATTGATAACTCAACCTCTATCTCATGAGGTATACTAGAAAAGTCATCCTAGAAAATGCCTCTAAAATGATCAACTACTAGAGGGAAATCATCCTGACATGATCCCTAATCATCCAGATACAAACTAGAAATCAGAAATATCATTTTACCCAACCCACAAAGTTGTGGTTCAGCTCGAATTTCCTAGACATCTCATTCACCCTTGTAATTATAAACTATTTCATGTGATGATGTGAATGTCACCCTCTGGCGATAGAAGTTAAAATTGGATCGATAAGACAGTAGTCAGTTTATCCTGAGTATGATGTAAAACCTAGTCATATTGATTACAAAAAGATTCCAGATGATGTGACACCCACCATCCTCAAGTGGGAACTCCCTTGGCTGCCATATATCCTCCATTATAGTCCACATCAAAGTTTCAAGGGTCATCATGCCATCAAAAAACTGAATCAAAATCCCAAGTCCCTCCAAAAGAGGTACATATATATAATTATGTGAGGCGCCTATATCAAAGAGAGAAGTTAAATTATTAGATACTACTATGATCGTACCTCCCACCACTGATGGTTTGGATCCCTACTCCTCATCCTTATGCTATAAAGATTATATCTAGCATGAACTGAGGTACTATGACCCAACCTCACTACCCAGAGTAGGACCGCTCTACTATCTTAGTACAATTGGTGTCTGTCTACCTCAACCAAGACCACCACCACAACCACATCATCAATTGGTACTACTTCATATCACTACCTAACACAAAGCTATCAAACCCTCTCCTAAAACTGGTGTCAGGTCTTACCCCCTATCACTCACTATTGGAGAGAAGGTCCTTCTGAAACATATTATGGGTCCCATACTATAGTAATTATAAGGACACAACCTTAAACATTACATAATATTGAATTATGTTAATAATTCCCATTTAGGATATTTTCAGGTTTATCGTTTTAGATAATTAGGCCATAACTATTACATTAAATCTCAAATATTACAAAGTAGACAATTCTACTCAGTATCCATTTTTTCATAAAATAAAAAGTCTGAAAAAAATAAGAATTTTTTTCTTGATATAAATCTTCTTGAAATCTTAATTTCTCTTACCCTTCCTTAAATCCTATAAAAACATTTCAAAAACTTGGGATGAGCATAAAAAGCTCAGTAAGGGTTATAAAACAAGTAACAAAAACATTAGTTTTCCAATACATACAATTCAATGAAATAATACATTTCAATCTTTAACATACCACACAAGATCATAAGATTTATGAATAACAAATGGAAATCATAAATCCTAAAGGTAACTTGTGGCATCCATAACATACTTACATTGTACCTTTCACAACTACGTAGGGAGTTACATTTGGAAAACCCATGAAAGTATATTCCCTAAATCTCTTATGAGAAACATTAACATATTACTCCATCACATTTACCAATGAATTGGAGAGATATATCGGGCTCACCCTCCCCATGTTTATCACGGAACCACCTGTATGTGTAAATAATTCCCAAGAACCATAACATAATCCTAACACATGAACAAACATAAACGAATGATAAAATTTCCACATTGAAATCACAATATAACATTTAAATGTATTAACATAATCAATCCATTCTCAAAATCATTTTCAATAGCAAAATACATAAAAAATTATATGGAATTTATTTTTCTTTTAAAAACATTACGTCTTGTTAAGGAATCCAAATATCAAATAATGCTCATGGTGGGAGAAAGGTTGTTGTCACCACGTACATTAAAAATAAACATTCCCTTGGTCATTTAATAAAATGATACTGAGAAAAATATTCCCTTTGAATGAAACTAAAATTCAAAGGGGTTTATATAACATATAAAATAAATTTGTGTATAAATCAAAATATGCCACAATTAAAGGATATTGAGACGATGTCCCTTACCTCGTGTCTGACTTGAATCGTTCATTATTTAATCTCCTGAATAACAAACTAAAGTTAATATATACTTGATTAAGAACCTATTTAATGTTTATTATTCCTTTTATATCACTTATTACCACTTTATAAACATTACATGGTAGTTTAAGTTAATAACGGTTGTTTTGTCGATACTTGGTACTTGAGTAAAAAATGAAATTCTCATAATTACATGTTGTCCATGTGGTCAAAATTCCATTATCTACATAATGATATTCGTGTTTTAGATATCATATATATCTTATATATACAGTATATATATTTATTTATAACAGTACATAACATTTTAAGAAAAGAAATGAAATGCATCGTTCATGGAGATGGTAAGCCATACGTAGGCATGAACACTACTTTCATTTCTATTTCATATTTAATGGAATAAAAATTTAATGATACATAATTATATAATAATTATAGTATAATATCATATATAATTTCATTAAATTCATCAATTATACATTCTACGTATGGAATGAATGAATCATGTCACTTTGAGGGGGTGGTAGTCCGCGCTTTCTCAAATGAAATTATCGTGTTTACTCATTATGGAAGCCATAAAGGTATGATATAAATGAAAAATACATAAGTATATAGAAAATAAAAATATAATATATATCACATATAAATATAATATATATCACATATAAATACAGTTCCATCATAATGGCCACTATAAGAGGTGGTGGGAGAAGATTGAACAATCATCGTTTAGTGAGGCAGTAGTTCGCCGTCCACAGAAATAGTATGTGTGTATCCATTAAATGGAGGTTTGTGGAAGTTTAGATCGAATACTTCTCATAAAAACAACCTTTTATATTTATGATACTAGTTTTGTTATGTAAATAAAGAATAAAAAGATCATAGGAAGTGAATAAGTAAAATAAAAGAAGAAAACTTGAGGGAAGACGTTACCTTTAAATCATGTAACTCCCTATTTTTGAACCAAAAGGATTTCATGAAGTGCCTTATTCCAAATTTAAGGAATATATTTGGAATACAGAGATTAT
The DNA here is from genome assembly GCA_963277665.1 of Viscum album. Classification (NCBI taxonomy): domain Eukaryota; kingdom Viridiplantae; phylum Streptophyta; class Magnoliopsida; order Santalales; family Viscaceae; genus Viscum; species Viscum album. The sequence continues at coordinate 1,650,137,294 of OY728145.1, forward strand.
GAGAGCTTATTGGAGAAGATTTGGGATGGGAAAAGGGGCATGAGAGGTGTGAGTAATGGGTTAGAGGTGGTGGCCTTTTATAAGAGGGAGGAGGGGCTCTTTAGGAATGTTTGAAAGTGTTATTTTATTATAAAAGGATTTTCGGTTTCAAAGGGTCAAAAACTTATTTAAATAGAATAATAGGTACATATATGTCAATATAAAATCATCCAATAATAATTTTATAGGTTTTGGATATTTTTTAATCCTTATCTTTTTTATTGAACCCTTTGTGAACTTATTTAACTTTTACCAATTCCTCTTATAAATTCTTACTATATGGTTAATATATTAACTAGAAATGTAAAGAGACCCAAAATGGATCTTTAATGACATTTTTTACATCATATATGTCATTTGGCCGAATATTAGATTTTTAGGACTATTTTATCATTCAATAAAATATTGATTGATTTAAAAACTCTTTTTTGACAATTTTAATACTATTGATATCATGATTTTTTTTCAAAATCCAAACCAAATTAATTATTTCTAAAAACTATCATTAATTATAATATAATAATTAATAATAATATATAAAATTCATGTATTGCATAAAAAGTTTCAAACTAAATTTACTTTAATATTTATAATATCATTTATTTGAATCTTTTATTAATGAAGCAATTCTTGCATCACAATTATGTCATAATTAAATTTATGTATATAATTTATAAAATTATAAATAAAATATGATTATCTAGGAAATATTTTTATCTTTCAAATAAATATTTATAGTCTAATATATCACTTATATAATCCCATATAAAATTGTTTTACTAAAAGATATATGTTTATGGAATTTTTGTCTTTACATTAAATTAATTAATATAAAATGTCATTATCACTCTCAAGTGACTCCATGGGGTCCCAAAATAGACCCAAATATTTCCATGGTCTGACATTTATCATAAAATAGAATTATTCCACATGTTAGGGTAATTTAATATTTTTATAATATTATTTTTTAACCCTTATTTACTAGATTTACCCTTTAACCATGGTAAATAAAATATTTACTAAAGTAAATATTCATAATTTATAAAAATAAAAGTTAACAATTTACACAATTTTGACCTCTTTATTAAAAATATATAATCCATTTTGTCAAATTCAAAACACATAAATTTCAGAAATTAATTTAAAATTAACTCTCATTGTCAATATAAAAAGATTGTTTTAAGAAATAATAACTATCAAAAGACTTATCATTGTTTATGTCCAATTTCATAGTGAAAATACTAACAATAACGAAAATTTTATTAAATATTAAAAATATAATCCAATTACACTTTAAAAACAATTAAAATAAGAATCGAAATATATAAATAAATTAGATTAAAAGGCAGTTTTGAATTAAAATGTTGTATTATTCACTATTTGTTAAAAAATGAACATTAGCAGAAAAATACTAAAATTTCATCCATAGTAAATTTTGATGTCCCAATTCTAAATAATAATATTATTTTGTCAAATATAACATATAAAATTTACAAAACTAGATTAAAAAACAGTTCTCCATCAAAAAAGTGGTAAATCGATCTTTTAAAGAATATTAGAGTTTTTATGCTTAAAATTGGATTCATTCACATTTTAATCTTATAAATTTTATTGGATAAATGGAAAAACATTTAAAAAACATGTATAATAATATTTTAGTTAGTTATTTTCATTCCCTCCAAAAAAATGGATATGTGTTAACTACCATTTAAAATAATAATTTTATTATACTATTTTTCGGTATAACTCAACATTGTTTGCAACATAAGATTTCAAAGAAACTCATTATTGCATATTGAGTATGCAATATAACATAGAATACCCTTTAAAGTAAAATTAATATTTAATTCAAAAATATTAATAAATGCGACTATGTCATATTTTTTATTTACCAATGATGTTACATCCTTCCCCCTTTAGGAAATTGCATCCTTGCTGTTTTATTCACTTATCAATTAAATGGGGGTATTTATCCCTCATAGAATTTTCATATTCTCGCATTGCATATTCAACCATAAGGTTTTTTCACAAAACCTTTATCTGATGAATTACCTTTTTCTGAAGCACTTTCTCTCTACAGTCAAGAATCTGGACTGCTTGTTCCTCATAAGAAATATTGTCTTCCAAATGAACTACCTATAGACTCAAAACAAGAGATGAATCCGGAATATACTTTCTCAAAATTGAAACAAGAAAAACATTATGTACTTGGGATAAATTTGGAGGTAAATCAACTATGTATGAAACTAATCCAACTTTCTCTAGGATTTCATAGGGTCTAATGAACCACCGACTCAAATTTCCCTTCTTTCCAAAACGCATCACACTTTTCCATGGAGAAACATTGAGAAAGACATGATCACCCTCCACAAATTAAAGATCCTTCCTCTGGTTATAAGCATAACTTTCCATCCTATACTGAGCTATTCTCATGTGCTTCTGAATCAATTGAAATTTTTCTACCATCTCTTCTACCAATTCTGGTCTCATCAGTTTTCTTTCACCTACTTCGTCCCAAAATCTTGAGTTTGACATTTCTTTCCATATAATTACTCAAATGGTGCCATATTTATACTAGAATAAAAATAGTTATTATAAGAAAATTCAACCAATGAAATATGTTGGTCCCAACTTCCCTGTTAATTCATTGATCAAGCTCATAGCATATCTTCCAATGTATAAATTGTTCATTCTAACTACCCATATCATTATGGATGAAAAGCAGTACTAAAATTTAATTCATTACCCAATGACTTCTAGAGGCCTTTCAAGAAGTTATAAGTAAACCTGGGATCATTATCATATATAATACAGAGGGGAACTCCATGAAAAATGACTATCTCTTTAACATACAACTGAGAATGTTAATCGAGAGATAAAGTATCTTGAATAGGAAGGAAATAAGAAAATTTATTCAATCGATCAATAATAACACAAATTTCATTATTACCTCAAGAAGTCTTTGGTAATCCCATGATGAAATCCATGGACACATTTTCCCATTTCGACTATGGCATTGGTAAATTCTAAAGCATCCCTTTCGGTAACTGTCGCTCTTCTTTAACCTATTGACAAGTCAAACACTCCACAGTAAAGTCAGCAATATCTCTTTTAATTCCATTCCACCAGTAATACTCCCAAATATCTATGTACATCTTAGTAATACTGGGATGAACTGAAAATAGAGAATTATGTGCTTCACATAATAAATATTTCTTCAAATGTGAATCCCAAGGCACACATAATCTCTTCAAAAACCACAAAACACAATCATTATCAATGTTAAAATTAGGCAACTTACCCATCTGAAAAAACTCTACAATTTTCTACAACCTACAGTCTTCTTTCTGCACTTGCTTAATTCTATCTTCTAGGGATGATTTCACTAACACCTAAAACAAAATAGAGTAATTTCTTGAACCAACAACTTCTATTCCAAATTTCATCAAATCATTATTCAAAGTATCTTATTCCAAACGTAACATGGTTAATGTAGCATTACTCTTTAGAGTCCAAGCATCACCCACTTTATTTGTCTTTCCTGGATGGTAATGAATCGTGGAATCATAATCCTTGATTAATTCCATCCATCTCCTCTATCTCATGTTCAATTATTTATGATTAAATACATACTTCAAAAAAATTTGGTCAGTATATATTTCATATTTTACTCCATACAGATGATGCCACCAAATTTTTAAATTAAAACTAACAGCAGTAAATTCCAAATCATGTGTAGGGAAATTTTACTCATGAGGTTTCAAATAGAGTGAACATAAGCAATTACCTGATCATTTTTTTATTTGGACACAACCAAGTCCTTTAAATGAAGTATCATTGTAGATAAAAAATTCACTAACTCTGAAATGTAGTGCCAAAACTGGAGCCTTCACCAATCTTCTTTTCAATTCATGAAAACAATCATCACATTCTTTTGTTCAGATGAACTTTACACCTTTTTGAGTTAACTTAGTCATTAGACTATATAATCATGCAAACTTTTCAACAAACCTCTTTTAATAACTTGTTAAACTATGAAAACTAAGGACCTCGATTTTATTTGTGGGTATTGGCCATTCTTCATCAAATTTTGTTTTAGAAGGATCAACCATTATGCTGTTTTTTTGAAACAATGTGCCCAAGTAATGAAAATTTTTGTAACCAAAACTCACACTTTCTAAATTTCCCATATTGTTTCTTTTCTGTTAAGTTTATCTAGGAAACCTTAAAATGGCAGTCATGTTCCTCTTTAATTTTGGAATAAACCAAAATATCATCAATAAACACAACAAAAAAAATTATCAAAGAACTCACAGAAAATTTTATTCATAAAATCAATGAATACAGTAGGTGCACTGGTAAATCCAAAATTCATAACTAAAAATTCATAATGGGAATATCTAGTACAAAACACGGTCTTTGGAATGTCTACTTCCATTACTTTCAACTGATGGTACCATGAGCTCAAGTCAATCTTCAAAAAATACTGATGTCCTGGGAGCTGATAAAAAAATCATTGATATGAGGCAATGTATACTTGTTCATAACAGTGATTTTATTCAATTCTCTATAATCAATACAAAGTCTCATTGAACCATCTTTCTATTTAACAAACAAGACAGGAGCACCCCATGGTGATGTGCTAGGTCGAATGAAACCTTTTTCTAATAACTCCTGCAATTTCTTCTTTAACTCTAAAAGCTCAATTTGATTTATTCGATAAGGGGTTTTGAAATTGGCTTAGCCTCAGGAACTAAGTCAAAAGTAAATTCAACTTCCCAATCAGGTATTATACCTGGAAACACATCAGAAAAAACATCGAGATACTCATTTACCACTATCACATCATTAATCTAAATAGTTCCTTTTTTTCAATAGTATTTGCAAGGTAAAATTCATTTACATATTTAACTAGTTTCTCAGCTTCCTGATATGTTATCAAAATTAAGGGTTCATTCTTGAAAACAAACTGAAATTACTTCTGAAATGAAACCTCTTTATCTCTGCAGTCAATCTTAGCATGATAAACGGAAAGCCAATCCATACCCAAAATGACATCAAACTCTACTAGAGGAAAATTCATAAGGTTTTAAAGTAGATTCATTCAGCACACAAGGAAAGAAAGGTTCTTATAATTTCTTTTTGTCTCAACATTTCCTCCCAAATTTTTTACCATAAGTTCAGGATTCATATAATGAGATCTAATTTCCAATTTACTAGAAAAATATTGTAACACCCCGAGCTTCCACGATACGCTTCTCTTTCAATAATGCAATAGCTTGCATTGTATGCAACTTCGAGATTCTAATACACCACAACCAATAACACAAGCCATTATGAATAGTAATACATACTTTTTAAAATTTTATAAATTTTATCTTTCAAAATGGACTTCATTTTTGGATTCGGAATATCAAAATTAGCCTATGTTGAATTTTTGGTATTTTTCTGAGAACTTCCGATTTTTTATGAATAGTGAAAAATACTTAAAAACAGCTTTTTAAATCAAAATAATTTATATGATAAATTATACTATTGAGTGGTTTAAAATTATAATTAGAATTTATTTTTACCATTTTATCCAATGTTGTTCATTATAATTAATTTCACTTTCAAATTGGACATAAACAATTGTCAATCTTTTGATATATATTGTTTCTTAAAAACACGCTATTTGTTGTGACAGTGGGAATTAATTATAAAATTAATTAATGCAACTTATATTTTTGTAATTTTTAAAAATAGACATCATTTTTGAATTTGAAATATCAATTATATCTTAGGGTGAATTTCTGGCATTGTTCTGAAAAACTTCAATTTTTTATGAATAGTGAAACCACTAAGTGGTAGTTAAAAAATTGATTTCTCATTTAAATGAAACATTACCAATTCTGTGATTTGATTTTCAAAAATCCAACATACATATTTTTTATTAGGAAGAAAAATTTGGTTCAATGGGATTAAAAGAAATTTTTTTTGAATAGTAACTTTTAAGTTTTATTAATCGCGATTATAGGTAATTAGTGAAATTTAAGGTAAAAATGATATTATAAAAATATGAAAATATCTTGACACTTGTCCTACCCTTATTGTATGATTCATGGTCGACCAATACAATCCATGGGTCAACTTTGGGACCCCATGGAGCCACTTGGGTAAGAAAATGACATTATTAACTTTTTATTTAAAGTAAAAATAAAATTGTCACAAACATGTGTTGTTTTACTAAAACAATTATTACATAGGGTTATATAAGTTAAATTTTAGACTATAAATTTTCATTGGAAATATAAAAATATTTCCTACATCATGATATTTGTTTTATAATTTTTAGACATTAAATAAATTAAATTTTTTAGGACACCATGATGATGCAGCGATTACCTCATTAATTAACGATTTAAGTAAAATGAAAAGATAATTTAAAAATATAAGGCATACACTTGTCTAAAACCTATTGGATGGGAATATTTCGAAACTTTATCACCTTATCCTCAAAATATATCATTGTGGGACCTTTATAATCCGAAAAGCATTTCATAATAATGTAATATTTCATTACTTTCCAAGAGTGCCCCTCCTCTCCTCTTAAAAAGGCCCCCACCTATACCACCTTATTCACACATTCAATCCATTTGTCTCATCCAAACTCTGCCCAAATACTCTCCCAAATTCCCTCTCTTACTCCTAGAAGCCTCACTTTTGGCATAAGTCTTCCCAAGGAAGCCTTTGGCTCAAATAAAAAATAGTTACCCGATTTTAAGGTAATGTTTTATCTTGTGTTCTTTTGTTTTATTTTGCTTCTCCAACCCCATAAAATCTTTTTATTACTTTTATTTATAACAAAACCATTATCCTCAATATACTTGTATGTTTTTATGAGAATAATTTCATTTACACTTACACACACCTTCGTCTAATGGTTAAAGAACATACTGTTTCTGTGGGTCGCGAATTACTGCCTCACGAAACGATGATTGTTCAATCTTCTTTTAACACCTCTCATGGTTGAAATTATGATGACACTATTTTTATATGTGATATATATTATGTTTTGTTTTTCTTATGATTTTTTATTTTTAATTTATTGCATACCTTTATGATTTCCATTATGGGTAAACTCGATAATTTCATTTTAGGAAGTGCGGACTACCGCCCCCTCAAAGTGATTTGAATCGTTAATGTCATATGTGGGATTTTTAAAGGATGGAGTAAATGGTATTATACATTATATTATACTGGAAGTATATTATACCTTTATATAATTATAATTTCATTCCATTAAATATGAAATAGAAATGAAAGTAGCGTTCATGCGTACGTACGACTTACCGTCTCCATGAACGGTGCATTTCATTTCTTACCTCTAAATGTTATGTAATATCAGAAATGCATGTATATACCAGATATATATGATATATATGATATCTACATCATGAATATAATTCTAGATATAATGGATATTTCACCACATGAACAACTTGTAATTATAAGAAGTTTATTTTTGACTCAAGTACCAAAGATTGACAAAATGACCGTTATTAACTTAAATAATTACATAATGTTCATAACATGATAATAAGTGATATAAAATGAATAATGAACTTGAAAAAGGTTCTTAATCATGTATAAATTAACTCCAGTTTATTATTCAAGAGATTAAAGAACGATCGAGTCAAGTAGGACACGAGGTAAGGGAACTTCTTAACCCAATTTCTATTCTTTGGGTTAATCTATTATTTTCAAATTGTGTCATAATATTATTATGTCCTATCTTGTATTTATACTTTCTTTATGTGTACATATAGTGAATACACATAATAGATCTATTTTATTTAAAAATTGTCTTTGTAAGGGACTTCGTCTCAATCTTCATTCACTGAGGCATATTTTTTTTTATACACAAATTTATTTTATACGGTGTATAAACCCATTTGAATTATACGTTTATTCAAAAAGAATATTTTTATATGAAGAGTTTTACTAAACAAAAAAAAGGAATGTTTTTCTTGTCATACGTATGTGGCGAAAATGACTTATCGGCCACCGTGATCATTATTTGAGTTTCAACTTCCTCTGCATGCCATAACTTTTTTTAAAATAAAAAATATATAAAAATTTTTAATTTTATTTTATTTTGGTATTGAAAATGGTTTTGAAAGTGTTTTTTATTTTATAAATGTGCTGTATTGATATCTTGTGATTGAAATGTGGAAATTTTATGTTTCCTTTATGCATGTTTTATGTTATACGATTATGTTATGGTTTATGATATGTTTAAACCTATTCATATGAGGAATACATTGGACTTAATAAGTAATGGGTGGAGCCCGCTATAGCTCCTCGATGCATCGGTAGGTCTCATGAGACAAAATAGTGTCTTGGCACGACGCCTTGACAAAATCTTATTTGTAGTCTTGGCACGAGGCCTTGGTTACGTGGTTATGATGGTCTGGCATTATGCATTCCATCATTATGAAAGTGGTTATTGATATTTCATGTGGTTATTTGACCAATAGAATATCCATGTGAAAAGTAAATGGAATTTTCTCATTTTTATTTTGCCATATTATGTTGAAGTTCATGTTTAAAAGGCTTTTTTTAGTTATGCATTGCCTTAAATTTTTATGTTTATTTATAAAAGCTCATGCTAAATTGTTATCCTTACTGAGCATCTGAGCTCACCCCTTTCAATGTTTTATTTTTCTCAGGATGTGAAGAAATATTTTATGACTGAACTGCAGGGATAGTTTGAAGGGTATATGGGTGTGGACTATGGAGACTATGTTATTTTAGTTTTTCACTTTATGATGTAATGTAACATCTATAAATGTATCTAGTGTTTCCAAGGATACTAAACTAATCGGTCTTTCGAGACTTGATCTTTTGTGATCATGCCAATGTTATGCAATAATGCACCAACTCTGGGTAACTGGGGTCAGGGTGTTACAGTTGGTATCAGAGGCAGTTTAGTACTAACCTTGGAATCTAGATTTAGAAAAAATCTGTTTAGATCACATAGCCATAAGATAGACTTTGAGGATTAGTATAGAATAACTTCCTAGAATTTTGTTGTTGTAGAGATTTTGTGAGTTCTCAGAGCAATACATCACTGTCTGGATACGAGCAGGTAGAGGCGGCTCTGGAATAGATGTACCTAGGGGTAAAACCCAAAAACACCCGTTTGAGCTAGACTGGAACGGGAACGGGTGCACGACAACGGTCCTTGTTGCACTCTTGGTTACGACACACCCGGGGGATATTCTTAGGATAATTATCATTTTCTTTACAAACCATTATGAAGGACCTATGAGTATATACTTCCTCAAAGAAAACATTTTTATGATTATGGACTATATCCATAAACCGTTCAATTTATGTTAAGTGTTTTACAAGTATGGAATTATGTATTTTGATTCATAAACTGATCTAGTTTATGCCATTGTTTATAAATGGAGCCTAGTGGAAGGAATGGAAACTGTATCAGTGCACGCACTCCATGTAGGGATTGCCCTCCTACTCAAGATAATTATTGTGAAGTAGGAGATACCACTGGTGCTGATCAACTTATCACCATACTGGGACAACTCACTCAGGATATGAATAATAACCTTACTAGAATAGAGCACCCTGATCCGCAACGTGGAGGATCAATGTTATACCACTTCATGAGGAAAAAACCACCAACATTTAATGGGGGTAAAAATCCATTAGTATCTGAGGAATGGATAAACTCCTTAGAGAAAATATTCCATGCCTTGGGGAGTAGCGAAAGGGAAAAGGTTATCATGGTAGTTTACCGCCTCACTGGAGATGTTGATCAATGGTGGTCATTGATTCAAAACACAAAGGAAGATGATAAAGTATTGAATATGGAATAGAGGGAGTTCAAAGATATTTTCATAGAAAAATAATTTCCTCATGACCATCCAGTAAATATGGAAAAGGCAATTTCTGAGTCTGAGGCAAAAGGAGGATGAGAATATCGCAAAGTATGAGTCTAACATTACACAGTTAATGAGGCATGCTGCAGATTATATACGTAACCCAAGAAGTAAGATCGATTGTTTCTTTGATGGGTTAAAACCATATATCCGTCGAGAATTAGTATCACAAACCTTCTCATCATATGAAGATATTGTCTCGTGTGCTATCAAGACAGCAAAGGAATTCTCTAAGTCTTATGACAACAAAATAAATCAATATAAGAAGAGAATGATGGAATAAGAGACAGATAAAGGGAAAAAGGGAAAGAAGGATTTTCCATTATGCGATAATTGTGGGAAGAATCACCCCGGTACATGCCTAAAAGGAATGGGAGTTTGTTATAAATGTGGAGAAAAGGGTCACCAGGCTTGTGATTATAAGGGAAAGAAAGAAGCTATCAATGTTGAAAGCTACAATTGTAAGGAAATGGGGAATTATGCAAATGAATGTCCTAAGCTTCAGGGAAACTTACCTCAGAAAAGGACAAGGGATCAAGTACAATCATAGGATGTTACTACAGTTGAAGTGGAATAATTAATGTGTTGGTTCTTTTGGACTCAAGGATTATATTCTGGTTATAAGAATAATGTGATATATATAAGGATTATACTACAGTACTTGTTGTTTTCATTAAGGTTTTAATATGATGAATGTAATCATATTTTTGTATGTGACAATAAGAGAAACTTTACTTTGTTTGAGGATTTTGATGATACAATTGATTTCGGAATTTACAGACCTTTTAGAGAAAGTCTGGATAGAGGTATTTTGGATAACTATAAAGGTTGGAATGGATTAAGTTGATCTTTGGATAGTATTGTTTAAGGTTAAAAAATTTCTGAAGATTATTTTTGGAATATTATAATACTATAGTTTTAGGAAAAGGATAACCTGTAGGTTGGGGGATAACCCGTCGCGTCGGACAAAGCTGCAGGAATCGAACCCACAACCATCGTACGACATGTCTTTATTACCTACAACTAGCCTATAGGAAGTCCCTGGTTATTAAAAAATAGTTTTCCTAATCTAAATGGTATGTTTTAATATTTTGAACCTTGTACGATTAGGATAAATATAATATTTTTATGTTCTATTATCTTTTTGAGTGAAAGATGAGTTTGTGGTAGAAATTAGTTGAAGGTTGAAACTCTACTTGTCAAGCATAAATATATACCTATCTCTAATTATATGAATAAATTAATTCTTAAACTTTAGTAAAGGGATATTAAAACAAAAAATGTGTTATCCTAATACCTTATGTCTTGTTGAACTGATAATATTTTAAATCAACATAGATTAAAGTCTTTGAAGCCCTCAATTTTACACTTGTTTGTGATTGATGACCTCAATCACTCCCTACAAATATTTACGTGTTTCCTCCAATTATATGTCTCTAATTTCCACCAATGTTCTCCTTATCGAGATCATAATTTGGTGGTGACTTTTTCATTTCCCTTTCACTCTTATTAAGGCAAAATTTTATTAACCTTATTTCTGATGTGGGTTTTCCACAAAGGTATTTTCTATTTTCAACCTTTTATTTTCAAAGAAAATTTTCAAATTGCGAGGATGAAATTTCATGAAGGAGGGGAGAATGTAAAACCCCGAGCTTCCACGATACGCTTTTCTTTCAATAATGCAATAGCTTGCATTGTACGCAACTTCTCTATTCTAACACACCACAACCAATCAAACTAGCCGTTATGAATAGTAATACCTACTTTTTGAAATTTTATAAATTTTATCTTTCAAAATGGACTTAATTTTTGGATTTGGAATATTGAAATTATCCTATGTTGAATTTTTCTTATTTTTCTGAGAACTTCCGATTTTTTATGAATAGTGAAAAATACATAAAAACAACTTTTTTAATCAAAATAATTTATATGATAAATTATACTATTGAGTGGTTTTAATGTATAATTAGAATTTATTTTTTCCATTTTATCCAATGGTGTTCATTAGAATTAATTTCACATTGAAATTGGATATAAAAACTTGTCAATCTTTTGATATATATTGTTTCTTAAAAACACGCTATTTGTTGAGACAGCGGGAATTAATTATAAAATTAATTAGTGAAACCTATATATTTAGAATTTTTAAAAATAAATATAATTTTTGAATTCAAAATATCAATTATATCTTAGGGTTAATGTTTGGCATTGTTCTGAAAAACACCAATTTTTGATGAATAGTGAAAACACTAAGGGGTAGTTAAAAAACTGATTTTTTGTTTAAATGAAACATTACCAGTTCTGTGATTTGATTTTTAAAAATCCAACATATATGGTTGTAATTAGGAAGAAAAATGTGGTTCTATGGGATTAAAATAATTTTTTGGTGAATAGTAACTTTTAAGTTTTATTAATCGCGATTATAGGTAATTAGTGGAATTTAAGGTAAAAATGATATTATAAAATTATAAAAATATCTTGATACTTGTCTTAACCTTATTGGATGAGTCATGGATGACCAATAAAATCCATGGGTCAACTTGGGGACCCCATGGAGCCACTTGGGTAAGAAAATGACATTATTAACTTTTTATTTAAAGTAAAAATAAAATTGTCACAAACATGTGTTGTTTTACTCAAACAATTATTATATGGGGTTATATAAGTTAAATTTTCGACTATAAATATTCATTGAAAAGATAAAAAGATATACTACATCATGATATTTTTTTATAATTTTTAGACATTAAATAAATTAAATGTTTTAGGACACCATGATGATGTAGTGATTACCTCATTAATTAACAATTTAAATAAAATGAAAAGATAATGTAAAAATATAAGGCTTACACTTGTCTAAAACCTATTTTATGGGCCTATTTCGAACCCTTATCACCTTATCCTCGAAATATATCATTTTGGGTCCTTTATAATCCGAAAAGCATTTCATAATAATGTAATATTTCATTACTTTCCAAGAGTGACCCTCCTTTCCTCTTATAAAAGGCCCCCACCTCTACCACCTTATTCACACCATCAAGCCATTTGACTCGGCCAACCTCCGCCCAAATACTCTCCCAACTTCCCTCTATTACTCCTAGAATCCTAACTTTAGGCAGAAGTCTTCCCAAGGAAGCCTTTGTCTCAAATCAAAAAGAGTTACCCGATTTTAAGGTAATGTTTTCTCTTGTATTCTTTTGTTTTATTTTTCTTCTCCAACCCCCTAAAATCTTTTTAATACTTTATTTTATAACAACACCAGTATACTAAATATAATTGTATGTTTTTATGAGATGTATTTTATTTACACTTACACACACCTTCGTCTAATGGATAAAGAACATACTGTTTCTGTGGGTGGCGAATTACTACCTCACGAAACGATGATTGTTCAATGTTCTTACAACACCTCTCATGGTGGCCATTATGATGACACTATTTTTATATATGATATATATTATGTTTTTTTTCTTATGATTCTGTATTTTTAATTTATGTCATACCTTTATGATTTCCATTATGGGTAAACGCGATAATTTCATTTTAGGAAGTGCGGACTACCGCCCACTCAAAGTGATTTGAATCATTAATTCCATATGTGGGATGTATAATGGATGGAGTAAATGTTATTATACATTATATTATACTCGAATTATATTATACCTTTATATAATTATAATTTCATTCCATTAAATATGAAATAGAAATGAAAGTAGCATTCATGCGTACGTACGACTTACCGTCTCCATGAACGGTGCATTTCATTTCTTACGTATAAATGTTATGTAATATTATAAATGCATGTATATACTGGATATATATGATATATATGATATCTAAATCAGGAATATAATTCTGGATATAATGGATATTTCTCCACATGAACAACTTGTAATTATAAGAAGTTTATTTTTGACTCAATTACCAAAGATCAACAAAACGACCGTTATTAACTTAAATAATTACATAATGTTCATAACATGGTAATAAGTGATATAAAAGGAATAATGAACTTGAAAAAGGTTCTTAAGAAAGTATAAATTAACTCTAGTTTATTATTCAGGATATTAAAGAATGATCGCGTCAAGTCAGACACGAGGTAAGGGAACTTCTTAACCCAATTTCTATTCTTTGGGTTAATCTCTTATTTTCAAATTGTGTCATGATATTATTATTTCCTATCTTGTATATATACTTTCTTTATGTGTAAATATAGTGAATACACATAATAGATCTATTTTATTTAAAAATGATCTTTGTAAGGGACTTCGTCTCAATCTCCATTCATTGAGGCATATTTTGTTTTATACACAAATTTCTTTTATACGGTGTATAAACCCCTTTGACTTATACGTTTATTCAAAAGGAATATTTTTATATGATGCATTTTACTAAACAAAAAAAAGGAATTTTTTTCTTGTCATACGTATGTGGTGACAATGACTTATCTACCGCCGTGATCATTATTTGAGTTTCGACTTCCTCTACAGCCCAATAACTTTTTTTAAAATAAAAAATAAATACAAAGTTTTAATTTTATTTTATTTTGGTATTGAAAATGGTTTTTAAAGTGTTTTTTATTTTATAAATGTGTTGTATTTATATCTTGTGATTGAAATGTGGAAATTTTATGTTTCCTTTATGCATGTTTTATGTTATATGACTATGTTATGGTTTATGATATGTCTAAACCTATTCATATGAGGAATACATTGGACTTAATAAGTGACGGGTGGAGCCCGTTATAGCTCCTCAATGCATTAGCAAGTCTCATGAGACAAACTACTGTATTGGCACGACGCCTTGAAAAAATCTTATTTGTAGTCTTGGAAAAGAGTCCTTGGTTACGTGGTTATGATATTCTGGCATTATGCATTCCATCATTATGAAAGTGGTTATTGATATTTCATGTGATTATTCGACCAGTAGAATATCCATGTGAAAAGTAAATGGAATTATCTCATTTTTCTTTTTCCATATTATGTTGAAGTTCATGTTTAAAAGGATTTTTTTAGTTATACATTTCCTTAAATGTTTATTTTTATTTATAAAAGCTCATGCTAAATTGTTATCCTTACTGAGCATCTGAGCTCACCCCTTTCAATGTTTTATTTTTCTCAGGATGTGAAGAAATATTTTATGACTGGCCTGCAGGGATAGTTTGAAGGGTATATGGGTGTGGACTATGGAGACTATGTTATTTTAGTTTTTCACTTTATGATGTAATGTAACATCTATGAATGTATCTAGTGTTTCCAAGTATAGTAAACTAATCGGTCTTTCGATACTTGAACTTTTGTGATCATGCCAATGTTACGCAATAATGCACGGACTCTGGGTATCTAGGGTCGGGGTGTTACAGTTGGTATCAGAGGCAGTTTACTACTAACCTTGGAATCTAGATTTAGAAAAAATCTGTTTAGAGCACATATCCATAAGATAGACTTTGAGTATTAGTATAGAATAACATCCTAGAATTTTGTTGTTGTAGAGATTTTGTGAGTTTTCCGAGCAATACATCCCTGTCTGGATACGAGCAGGTAGAGGCAGCTCTGGAATAGATGTACCTAGGGGTAAAACCCGAAAACACCTCATTGAGCTAGACTCGAACGGGAACCGGTGCACGACAACGGGCCTTGCTGCACTCTTAGTTACGACACACCCGGGGGATATGCTTAGGATAATTATCATTTTCTTTACAAACCATTATGAAGGACCTATGAGTATATACTTCCTCAAAGAAAACATTTTTATGATTATGGACTATATCCATAAACCGTTCAATTTATGTTAAGTGTTTTACAAGTATGAAATTATGTATTTTGATTCATAAAATAATCTAGTTTATGCCATTGTTTAGAAATGGCGCCTAGTGGAAGGAATGGAAATCGTATCAAAGCACGTACTCCATGTAGGTATTTCCCTCCTACCCAAGATAATTATTGTGGAGTAGGAGATACCACTGGTGGTGATCAACTTATCACCATACTGGGACAACTCACTCAGGTTATGAAGAATAACCTTACTAGAATGGAGCACCCTGATCCGCAACGTGGAGGATCAATGTTAGACCACTTCATGAGGCAACAACCACCAACATTTAATGGGGGTACAAATCCATTAGTAGCTAAGGAATGGATAAACTCCTTAGAGAAAATATTCCACGCCTTAGGGAGTAGCGAAAGGGAAAAGGTTATCATGGCATTTTACCGCCTCACTGGAGATGCTGATCAATGGTGGTCATTGATTAAAAACACAAAGGAAGATTATGAAGTATTGAATATGGAATGGAGGGAGTTCAAAGATCTTTTCTTAGAAAAATACTTTCCTCGTGACCATCCAGTAAATATGGAAAGGCAATTTCTGAGTCTGATGCAAAAGGAGGATGAGAATGTCACAAAGTATGAGTCTAACTTTACACAGTTAATGAGGCATACTGAAGATTATATACATAACCCAAGAATTAAGATCGATTGTTTCTTTGATGGGTTAAAACCATATATCCGTCGAGAATTAGTCTCACAAACCTTCTCATCATACAAAGATATAGTGTCATGTGCTATCAAGATAGAAAAGGAATTCTCTAAGTCTTATAACAACAAAGTAAAGCAAGAGAAGAAGAGAACTATGGAACAAGAGACAGATAAAGGGAAAAAGGGAAAGAAGGATTTTCCATTATGCGATCATTGTGGGAAGAATCACCCCGGTACATGCCTAAAAGGAATGGGAGTTTGTTATAAATGTGGAGAAAAAGGTCACCAGACTCGTGATTGCAAGGGAAAGAAAGAAGCTACCAATATTGAATGCTATAATTGTATGGAAATGGGGAATTATGCAAATGAATATCCTAAGCATCAGGGAAACTTACCTCAGAAAAGGCCAAGGGATCAAGGAAAATCTTAGGATGTTACTACAATTGATGTGGAATAATTAATGTATTGGTGCTTTTGGACTCAAGAATTATATTCTGGTTATAAGAATAGTGTGATATATATAATGATTGTACTGCAGTACTTGTTGCTTTCATTAAGGTTTTAATATGATGAAGGTAACAATATTTTTGTATGTGACAATAAGAGAAACTTTACTTTGTTTGAGGAATCTGATGATACAATTGATTTTGGAATTTAGAGACCTTTTAGAGAAAGTATGGAAAGATGTATTTTGGATAACTATAAAGGTTGGAATGGATTAAGTTGATCTTTGGATAGTATTGTTTAAGGTTAAAACATTTCTAAACATTATTTTTGGAATATTATAATACTGTAGTTTTAGGAAAAGGACAACCTGCAGGTTGGGGGATAACCCATCGCGTCGGACAAAGATGCAGGAATCGAACCCATAACCATCGTACGACATGTCTTTATTACCTACCACTAGCCTATAGGAAGTCCCTGGTTATTAAAAAATAGTTTTCTTAATGTAAATGGTATGTTTTAATATTTTTAAACTTGTACAATTAGGATAAATATAATATTTTTATGTTCTATTATCTTTTTGAGTGAAAGATGGGTTTGTGGTAGAAATTAGTTGAAGGTTGAAACTCTACTTGTCAAGCATAAATATATACCTATCCCTAATTATAAGAATAAATTAATTCTTAAACATTAGTAAAGGGATATTAAAACAAAAAATGTGTTATCCTAATACCTTATGTCTTGTTGAACTGATAATATTTTGAATCAACATAGATTAAAGGCTTTGAGGCCCTCAATTTTACACTTGTTTGTGATTGATGACCTCAATCACTCCCTACAAATATTTACATTTTTCCTCTAATTATATGTCTTTAATTGCCACCAATGTTCTCCTTATCGATATCATAATTTGGTGGTGACTTTTTTATTTCCCTTTCCCTCTTATTAAGGCTAAATTTTATTAACCTTATTTCTGATGTGGGTTTTCCACAAAGGTATTTTCTATTTTCAACCTTTTATTTTCAAATAAAATTTTCAAATTGCGGGGACACAATTTCATGAAGGAGGGGAGAATGTAAAACCCCGAGCTTCCACGATACGCTTTTCTTTCAATAATGCAATAGCTTGCATTGTACGCAACTTCTCTATTCTAACACACCACAACCAATCAAACTAGCCGTTATGAATAGTAATACCTACTTTTTGAAATTTTATAAATTTTATCTTTCAAAATGGACTTAATTTTTGGATTTGGAATATTGAAATTATCCTATGTTGAATTTTTCTTATTTTTCTGAGAACTTCCGATTTTTTATGAATAGTGAAAAATACATAAAAACAACTTTTTTAATCAAAATAATTTATATGATAAATTATACTATTGAGTGGTTTTAATGTATAATTAGAATTTATTTTTTCCATTTTATCCAATGGTGTTCATTAGAATTAATTTCACATTGAAATTGGATATAAAAACTTGTCAATCTTTTGATATATATTGTTTCTTAAAAACACGCTATTTGTTGAGACAGCGGAAATTAATTATAATATTAATTAATGCAACTTATATGTTTAGAATTTTTAAAAATAAACATAATTTTTTAATTCAGAATATCAATTATAGCTTAGGGTGAATTTTTGGTATTGTTCTGAAAAAGTTCAATTTTTGATGAATAGTGAAACCACTAAGTGGTAGTTAAAAAACTGATTTTTCATTTAAATAAAACATTACCAGTTCTGTGATTTTATTTTCAAAAATACAACATACATGGTTGTAATTAGGAAGAGAAATGTGGTTCAATGGGATTAAAATAATTTTTTGGTGAATAGTAACTTTTAAGTTTTATTAATCGCGATTATAGGTAATTAGTGGAATTTAAGGTAAAAATGATATTATAAAATTATAAAAATATCTTGATACTTGTCTTAACCTTATTGGATGAGTCATGGATGACCAATAAAATCCATGGGTCAACTTGGGGACCCCATGGAGCCACTTGGGTAAGAAAATGACATTATTAACTTTTTATTTAAAGTAAAAATAAAATTGTCACAAACATGTGTTGTTTTACTCAAACAATTATTATATGGGGTTATATAAGTTAAATTTTAGACTATAAATATTCATTGAAAAGATAAAAATATATACTACATCATGATATTTTTTTATAATTTTTAGACATTAAATAAATTAAATGTTTTAGGACACCATGATGATGTAGTGATTACCTCATTAATTAACAATTTAAATAAAATGAAAAGATAATGTAAAAATATAAGGCTTACACTTGTCTAAAACCTATTTTATGGGCCTATTTCGAACCCTTATCACCTTATCCTCGAAATATATCATTTTGGGTCCTTTATAATCCGAAAAGCATTTCATAATAATGTAATATTTCATTACTTTCCAAGAGTGACCCTCCTTTCCTCTTATAAAAGGCCCCCACCTCTACCACCTTATTCACACCATCAAGCCATTTGACTCGGCCAACCTCCGCCCAAATACTCTCCCAACTTCCCTCTATTACTCCTAGAATCCTAACTTTAGGCAGAAGTCTTCCCAAGGAAGCCTTTGTCTCAAATCAAAAAGAGTTACCCGATTTTAAGGTAATGTTTTCTCTTGTATTCTTTTGTTTTATTTTTCTTCTCCAACCCCCTAAAATCTTTTTAATACTTTATTTTATAACAACACCAGTATACTAAATATAATTGTATGTTTTTATGAGATGTATTTTATTTACACTTACACACACCTTCGTCTAATGGATAAAGAACATACTGTTTCTGTGGGTGGCGAATTACTACCTCACGAAACGATGATTGTTCAATGTTCTTACAACACCTCTCATGGTGGCCATTATGATGACACTATTTTTATATATGATATATATTATGTTTTTTTTCTTATGATTCTGTATTTTTAATTTATGTCATACCTTTATGATTTCCATTATGGGTAAACGCGATAATTTCATTTTAGGAAGTGCGGACTACTGCCCACTCAAAGTGATTTGAATCATTAATTCCATATGTGGGATGTATAATGGATGGAGTAAATGTTATTATACATTATATTATACTCGAATTATATTATACCTTTATATAATTATAATTTCATTCCATTAAATATGAAATAGAAATGAAAGTAGCATTCATGCGTACGTACGACTTACCGTCTCCATGAACGGTGCATTTCATTTCTTACTTATAAATGTTATGTAATATTATAAATGCATGTATATACTGGATATATATGATATATATGATATCTAAATCAGGAATATAATTCTGGATATAATGGATATTTCTCCACATGAACAACTTTTAATTATAAGAAGTTTATTTTTGACTCAAGTACCAAAGATCGACAAAACGACCGTTATTAACTTTAATAATGACATAATGTTCATAACATGGTAATAAGTGATATAAAAGGAATAATGAAATTTAAAAAGGTTCTTAAGCAAGTATAAATTAACTCTAGTTTATTATTCAGGAGATTAAATAATGATCGAGTCAAGTCGGACACGAGGTAAGGGAACTTCTTAACCCAATTTCTATTCTTTGGGTTAATCTCTTATTTTCAAATTATGTCATGATATTATTATGTCCTATCTTGTATTTATACTATATTTATGTGTACATATAGTGAATACACATAATAGATCTATTTTATTTAAAAATGATCTTTGTAAGGGACTTCGTCTCAATCTCCATTCATTGAGGCATATTTTGTTTTATACACAAATTTCTTTTATACGGTGTATAAACCCGTTTGCCTTTTATGTTTATTCAAAAAGAATATTTTTATATGAAGTGTTTTACTAAACGACAAAAAGGAATGTTTTTCTTGTCATACGTATGCGGCGACAACGACTTCTCCACCGCCGTGATCATTATTTTATTTTCGGCTTCCTCTACAAGCCATAACTTTTTTTAAAAATAAAAAATAAATACAAAGTTTTAATTTTCTTTTATTTTGGTATTGAAAATGGTTTTGAAAGTGTTTTTTATTATATAAATTTGTTGTATTGATATCTTGTGATTGAAATGTGGAAATGTTATGTTTCCTTTATTCATGTTTTATGTTATACGATTATGTTATGGTTTGTGATATGTTTAAAACTTATTCATATGAGGAATTCATTGGACTTAATAAGTGACGGGTGGAGCCCGATACAGCTCCTCGATGCATCGGCAGGTCTCATGAGACAAACTGGTGTCTTGGCACGAGGCCTTGAAAAAATCTTATTTGTAGTCTTGGCATGAGGCCTTGGTTACGTGGTTATGATAGTCTGGCATTATGCATTCCATCATTATGAAAGTGGTTATTGATATTGCATGTGATTATTCGACCAGTAGAATATCCATGTGAATAGTGAATGGAATTATCTCATTTTACTTTTTCCATATTATGTTGAAGTTAATATTTAAAGGGCTTTTGTTTTAGATATACATTGCCTTAAATGTTTATGTTTATTTATAAAAGCTTCTGCTAAATTGTTATCCTTACCGAGCATCTGAGCTCACCCCTTTCAATGTTTTATTTTTCTCAGGATGTGAAGAAATATTTTATGGCTAACCTATAGGGATAGTCTAAAGGGGATAAGGGTGTGGAATATAGACACTATGTTATTGTAGTTTTTCACTTTATGATGTAATGTAACATCTATGAACGTATCTAGTGTTTCCAAGGCTACTAAACTAATCGGTATTTTAAGACATGATCGTATCAGGATGGTATCTTATCGCTTGGAACTTCCCTCAAATCTCTCTCAATTCCATGATGTGTTCCATGTATCTATCTTGAGGAATTATGCACCTAAACCATCACATGTACTTAAATTAAAGGTTATATTACTAGATCAGGATCTTTCATACAAAGAATAACTAATATAAATTCTGGACTGATCAGAGAAAGTTCTATGAAACAAGACCACTCAACTCGTTAAAGTTTTGTGGAGAAACCACCAATTAGAGGAAGCTATGTGTGAACTTGAGGATATGATGAAGCATAATTATAGTCATTCTTTTACCTATGTCGAAAATTTTGAGGGATAAATTCATATTATTGGGGGTATTATTTAACACTTGAGTTTTTATGGGCCCTTTTTCAATTAAAAAAAATATTAATTAATGTCTTGCAATGCATTAAGTCAAATATTCCTTTCACATGAAACCAAATCAGAACATTTTACATGTAACACTGACTTGGTGTATGTTACATGAAACACTGACTTGGGATAGGTTATAGGAAACATCGATTTGGTATACAATACATGCAATATCGACTTAGCGTACATCACACACAACATAGAGTTTCTACGAAACATCATTTTAATGATATAATTATTTAAATAAAATAATAATAACCTATATGTGAAATAGAGTAATATTAATTTTAATAAATACATTTCAAATATTTTATATAATTTTTTTAAATAAATAAAACATATTGATAATGAAATATATGATTTTTGGTAAAGTCTTTTTATGTTTTAAAATAATGTTTTCTCGAATCACCCAATTTTAATAATAAAAACAATTTTAGACACATTTATAAATTAAAATTGATAAAAATAAACTTAATTTTTGATATTATAACATTTAAATTATCTTTGGGTTAATTTTTTTGGTTTTTCTGAGAAATTTCTTTTTTTGATGAATGGTCAAAAATACTATATTTTTAATTAGAAACAGTCATTTTCTTTATTAATTATTAAGTTTAAATGATATTATAAATTTTTTTAAGGTCAAATTTGGTAAATATTACATCTATTAATTTAATTTAATTCAATAGAATCAATTTCACTTTGAAATTGAATATAACATGTTCAAAAAAAATTGAAATTTTTTCTACTTTAAAACCCCGTTATTTCATCCCGTCTATGGGATTAGCCTTAATCTTAATTTTTTTCCTTCTGTGTTTTGAATTTAGAAAAACCAACATACACCACTAAATTTGGTATAATATTTATATTCTAATAATACCAATTTAATTTTTTATCAAAATGATTCGTAAAAGTGATTAAAATTAACGATAGTGATTAAGGTCAAATTAAGCTTAATTAGGGATTAAACCTTAAAATTAAGGGCCCAAATGACTTATACACTTTTACAACACAGATTTTATATCCTTATTTCTATAATAAACCTTCAATTATTATTATTTTTCTTTTTGTTTTTTGTTTTTTTTAATTTTTTAGACAAGTACATATATACACCTAACTTGTTTCTAAAAATTCCAAGTGAGTCATTTTCCTTCCCTATAAAAAACCACCACCTCTACTACTTTCTCACGCCTCTAAAAACACTTAAGTTTGGAAAATACCTACCTAATACATATAAAAACATCCCTATATTCCTCCTATAAGCCTTACCTTCTCCATAAGGCAATCCAAGGAAGCCTTTTGGCACAAAACAATGAGTTGTCTAATCAGGAGGTGATGTCTTCTCTCAAGACCATTCTTTTATTTTCTTTCTACACCTCCTCCACTTTCTTTTTCCCATGATTATATAACAAAATAAGTATCCTTAAAATAAATGGGTGTTTTTATTCTAATTATTAAATCTATAATTACATAAACCTCTATCTAATGGATAATTAATATACTCTTTATGTGTATGGAAAACTACCTCCTCAATAAACGATGATTGTTCAATTTTCCTCACCGCCTCTCATGGGGGACACTATGATAGAAACTATGTTTATATATGTTATTTATGATATTTATTATGTCTTTAATCTTTTACATTACTTTTTACAACCCATACCTTTTACTTTCCATTTGGTTTTAATGCGATAATCTCATTGGAGGAAGTATAGACTACCACACCCTCAAAGTGATGTTATTCATTCACACACCACATGAAATTTATTAAGGATGGGTTTGGTGAACTTATATGATATATATTATATAATAATTATACATAAATAATTACATATATATATATATATACAAATACATATTTCATTTACATACTTTCTTTCAATACAACAACAAAAACAGAAACAACGTTCATGCGTACGTACGACTTACCGTGTCCATGAATGGTGTATTCCATTTCATACATATATATTATATATATTATTATAATATATATATATATATACTGAATATATATGATATTTATATCATTTTTTACATTTTTTAATAATTATATAATTATATGGACCAACGATATAACAAATTAAGACATATTCTAAAAACAAATCAAATATTACCCGAAGTGAATCCTTAACATAGGATCATTAACAAGAAGGTAAAATAAGGTTGTAATCACAAAATATATTATATTAGATATAATTATATGGTTATTTAAAATATCTATAACAAATTAATATTTTTTATTCAGTTTTTCTTAATGACTATGATGAAAGTCAAGATACAAGGTAAGGGGATTTCTTATCACTTTTAATTTTCATGAGATAAAATCTATGTTAACCACTCTTTCCTTTTATGTAGAGTATATATATAACATAATTGTTTTCTATATATATTTTAATTAAATATATGGGTATTAACAAATCCATTCAATGAACATTCTTTCATGGGGTTTAAATTTCAAAAGTTACCAAATCGTTAAAAAAAGTTGTGTCTCAAATTACCTTCATTCAGACTCATTTATTGTTATGCACCTAGAAACTTTTTATAGGTTTATACACTTTCATGTTGTATCATTAATCTCCTTATTTTCATGATATTTTAAGTTTCATGTAATTTCCATTAACTAAATTAAGAGTATGGTCCCAAGTAACCATTTGGTAGTTGTTTATTGAAACAATCTCATCGCTTTTCGAGATTATTAATGACTATGTGTCTGTAATGAAATGTTATTATCTATATCTCAAGAACATTCATGAGTTTGATTCTTCTCTATTTATTATATATATCCTCATGTGTTAGTACCATTTTCTCCACTCTTTGGTACTTAAGATAATATTTTTTAATAAAATCTTATCGTCTCTTTCTTAGGTCAGAAATTTACCGTACTAAAAACCATGTTTTAAAAAATGTTTTTAGAAATTTTTTAAAAAGATCCTTGGAGATCATTTTAATGTGAAAATTATTTTGGAATTTGTTTTATTGATTTCAAAGATTATTTTATAATTTTTTAAATATATTTTTGAAGAAAAATGTTTTCAAAAGTATTTATGTTATAAAAAATATTCTTTCAAAGAAGAAAGGATATTTTCCATAAGAAATGTTTTTTAAATATCGTTAAAAATTATTTCCCATCCAAGATGACATCCATTGGTGTTAACCATTCCTCTATAAGGAATTTATTCAGTGTTTCCATTCATATTCTTTCATTTAATAGATTATTTTTTGAATTCATGATATTTATGGAACCCATTTCACATTAACGGGTAATATGCTTTGGAAACCCAATTCTTTTCACAGGTTATGTTTATGATGAAATGATTATGAAACATGTATCTTTCCATAGGTTATGAAATAATTACATGTTTATAATAACCATTTATTTTCATTTGTTATGATATGATTATTTATGATCTAGTGGTTCATGTATGTATGATTTCATTATGATTTGGGGGACCTATATCTCCCTCAAATGCATTGGGTGAAGATTTATATCTCTTGAGATAGACTAAGATGTTATTAGGAATAAACCTTGACTAATAAGATGGTTAAAGTAGTGAACCATGACTACGAAGATGGTATTAGGAGTGAAATAATGCTACTAATATGAACATGGGAGTAAACCATGACTACCAATATGGTACGGGGAGTTAACCTATAATACCAAGATGGTCTTGGCAGTGAGGCCTTCGATTCAATGGAAACAATATTATATGCTTATGTGTATTCCATAATTCCATATTTCATTCCTAAGTTATTATTTCATCTCATTTTCTCTTTATTTTATTATTATTCATGTCTTAATAACTTTCATGATTTATGACATGATTCATGTATATGATCTTTTTTAGGCAAGGTATGATCTTATTTTTTCATGATCATGTTCTTATACACTTATGCACATGACTATGCTTATATTTCTCCCTTGTTTACCCTTTCTGAGCATTTGAACTCACCCTATTTTATGTTTCCATTCCTGAGTTATGAAGATATGTATTATGTTTTATGTGTTTAAGAAGGGTTCTAAAAAAATAACCTAGTGGGTGATAATTTATTTCATTTATATACCTATGTTTATGTTTCCATGTTTCCAAAGGCACTAGACTGGTAAGGTCTTCTTGCATCTATTTGTGTAATGTTTTATGTATTTTTAAAAAGTTATGTAATGTTGATGTATGTCAATATTGGGTCCATATACTACTAGATTGTGTCCCACTTCTTCCTGAGTATGGTAAAGTCCATCCTCTTAGTTTATGATTGTAGGTCGTTAGGTTGGCTTGTCCCTAAAATGAAAAACACATGCCTCAGAAATGATCAATATCAAAAGTTCACATGTCAAGGTGTAGGATGGGTCAAAACCATACTATAAATATATCGTACCACACTACATGCTCCTAAATCTATGACTAGTAAAAATAAACAACTGTAAAATTCACTAGAGGCACTTCTTATTTCCCACTCAAAAGTTAGGTCAAGGTCAAGTCTCTATTTCCTAGTTTTCAATTTCTATTTTATTTCATTATCATTTCACAATTCATTTTTAAATGGTTGGACCAAAAATTTCACCACTTTTGATTCATAAGGCCCATACTCCTCATGAACAAAAATATGGAGCCCACCTAATCCACACCCAAACATATTCTACACTATGTGACTCATTTTCTATTAATCAATGTGCCAAAATTATATGGTTAGAGTGTCTATTACAACCTAATTGAGAAAACACTACTTATTTTATGGAAAGAACTCTAAGTACCAACCATGATTCTCAATCTACTGCAAATATCATCTATAAAATTAGTGGGTATATCTATCATGGCACCTATCACAACAACATTCAAACAAGAAATACGTCCTATATGGTATGGAATAATGCATGGAATATGATTCCAATAATGTTCCTAAAATTATGCAAGAGATGTAATACCCTCATCTCATCAGGTTACAACAAAAATAGAACCCTCAATCATATCAATGATAACATAACAAATAAATTTTATCACCCAATGGTGTAATAAAATCAACTATAATATTCAAAATCTATAATTCATCAATTTTTAAAATATGGATGCCAATAAATGGTTCCCTGAGACTAGTTGGTTGCATGGTCTCAAGCACATCTCCCAAAATACCAGAGCCTTCTGACTAGAATCGAGGTCCTAGGGTGTGTCTCTAGGGATATTATTCCCTCTTATTAGAGTGTAACATTGTGGAAGTAATTATATGAATAATATCAGAATTAGTAAATTAATTGTAAGATAGATAAATATCCAGATGAAAGATATATACAAAAATTCCAAATGTAATCTCTTATAAAATTTTGATCAAGTCATGTGTCCACACATCAACCAAAATAGTTATACATTTTATTAGTATAAACCATGTATCCAAATACCAAAAAGACCAAAAATCAATATCTCCTTATAGCATCATGATCCTCAACTCATTTCCATGATCCCCTAATCCTAATAATGGTAAAAATTCAAGCATCGAACTATAGGGGATTCCCTGATCCCTACCTGTATCCATAAATAATTTCTGGGTACCAAAAGTGGCTCGAATAGGGTGTAATATACGATTCGAGTAGGTAACCACCCAAATTGCCTATAACAAGTTCTAGATGTGAATATAAGTTAAATAATATTCAAAGGTATATAATAGATATGATAGTAATAAAAGTTCAATTACCATAGAAAAATTAAAGCTGTAATGTGATATTATCAAGCCAAACAAGGCTTCCTCCAAAATAAGTGCCAAGCTCATATAGTAAAGAAACAGTAAAACAAACATAACTAAGAATCACATCCATGCTGTATGAAAAGTATATCATATCGTCCATGGCCTTTCTATATAACCTATATATCAAATAAACCACAGCCACACAGTATAACCAGGATTTTCACATTTACCATGGTAAATCCGTTTAATCATAAGTGTCACATTTACCACATGTGTGTTGTATAATAAAAAAAATCATACCTCATAAGGCTAGATCCAATGTATAGTGGACCCAATTATCCTCATTGAGTCTTAGGAGAATCACTATGGAAACTTTATTAGGCTTGAATTGCGGTCTAAGGGTCATATCAACAGACAGTGTCCATAATGATCCCAAATAAACCAGATCCAATGTGTAGCAAGGCCTAAGACATCACACAAAATCAGAATCCAAAGATATTACATATCTAAGGTATTCTCTACAACTATCATTACCCATGGTTTAGCACACCCATGGCATCCTTTGAAATCATTCATAATTCAATTCAATTACCATTTCATACCATGAGGTTACCCACTCTTATAACAATTCATAATCATTCACATTTCATGAGTTTACCCACTCATTTCCACAATTTCAAAATAATCCATTTAAGAAATTTAATCAAACCACATCTTATTAACACAAGGAAAGGGAGGAAAACCATCTCTTATTAAACCAATTCATTTCATTTCATTTATTAATAGGATTCATTTAACTAGGAAAGTACTAAATCACAATATGGGTGGTTTAAAAAAGTCATGGGAAAAGTAAATTCACATGGAACATCCTACGGGTGGCCTTGTTTGGGGAACCAACCTCCAACACATCCCAATAGAAATAAAGGGAATCCCTAACATGTTTTATTTAATTTAATTTAGTTATTAAATAAAATTTAGGGGTGATGGTGGAAATTTTTATGTTACACACTATATAAAATATCTCTATAAAGAACAAAAAAAATCAATAAAAGTATAGACCCCCCATCATAGGTCCGTATGGGAGTAATCATCCATTATCATCTTCTGATTTGACTCAGACTGAGAGAAAAAAAATAATGGATGGAGAACCTTGAAATATGGAATATTATATTTCACCTAAATAACACTTTTAATATCAATAATAATTAATAATGGAACAAAATAAATTGATTACTCACCGACGTGAATCCGATGAGACTGACGGTGCTTGATTCTAAGTTCAGATAGTGGAATGAGATCAAATCCTATATTTTGGAATCAAAAAATAGCTCCCTATATGAAGAGGTTGTCCACTTGAATTAAAGATAAATATATTTAGGTTCATAAAATTTTTAATGTAAAAATGGTAATTTTCCCCCAAAACACTAGGTCTAACAATTTGGTCGCACGTTTGGTCAAATAGTGCACCAATCATGTACCCTCTAATGTACTAAGGGGGAACCCGCACTATTACTATACACAGTCCGACTAACCATGTGCAAACCTTGAAAAACACATCTTCTAAAAATTATAAGTACCTTGATTGGGCATGTTCCTCCATCCACAAGATTTCCTTAAACCGTACAGGCTCCTCCATCCCACATTCTATCTATGCACAATTTCATCAAACTACGCTGCTTGGGTGTGAGGTTTCTATTAATCATGCGGCCCAGCTGGTTTTCTCTAAGAGTATGTTTCCAACTCCTAACAAGCCCCAGAAACGCTCAATAACCTGATAACCTCAAGTTTTATTCACATTAGGCCCTAAAAAGTATTTAAATAAATAATAAAATGATATATACCTCATATGAAAACTTGGGATCTTATAGAATTTATCATAAAAATGTGAAAAATTGTAATTTTGTTCTTCATGATATGGTACGTGATCATTATAGATGATGATAGGTGAGTCTGATATATCTCATGACGACAGGTTAGCCCAATATATATCTCCAATACATTGGGTATTGAATAGTCTTCAAAGGTGAAAATGAAGGAGATAATTAGGTAGGATGCTCTTGTTAAATTAATTGGGCTTTGGTAATTCTAACATGAGTTAAAAATGAGTGAACATGGGTTTTGAATAGGATTCTCCAAGATAACTATATTATGATTTTAAAAGAGTTTATTTAATGAAATATTTCTATTTCATGTGGTAATTAATATTTATGAACTTATAATAAGGAATGATTTGTTTTTCAGGATAGTGTTTCCATGGGTTCACACATGCCTTAGGATGCTTTTATTGTTTTTCATTTTCTTTCTAATAGTTTTTATTGGTTTTCGTTGATCACAGATTTATTTTGGATTGTGGAAATGTTTTATTTATGTGATAAAAGTTTTATTATGAAAAGTATGTTACAAGGTTTTTCACTAAAATTGATATCTATCAACCTATTCCACTCATTTTTTTGGATACAAAATCGTTATTTGGACTTTTATCAAGAGATTATTTATGAAAACCTACCATCCTATTGTAACAAATGTCACCAAAATAATCATTAATCTATTGATTACAATCATAAATTAACTATTCCACGCCCTCTCAGTAGTAATAAGTCAGTATGGGTTGAAAAAGGTAAGAAGAATTTAGTTCCTGAATAATTTAATGATTATGATGAAAAGAGATTAGGTAAACCTATATCTATTATTGGATATATGGATACCCAACCTCCCAAGGGGACTATGACGATAGATAATTCCCAACCAAACCCTGGAGTGTTGGATAAGGAGGCTATAATGATGTTCACACCCAATAGGGATGTGTTCGGTCTTTATAAATAGTCCAAGCCACAGATTCCTATTGTTGATGATTTAAATATCTTTATGGATGTTGTTAATAATTAACAACCCGCCATCATTACCTTATAAGATATGCCTTCTATTCAGAATGAAAAACATGAGACACAATATAACTCTAGTTAATCCAATCAATATGCACTTGATAGATTATTCAAAATTTAGGATGACTACCAGCACTCGAGTGCTAAAAAAGGGAAGAATCTAATGGTTGACCCAGATGGATTTATTAATCCACCCCTTAAGAAGACCTAGAAACATGTCAATTATTCTCATTTAGATAGAAATATTGTCACCAGATCCTCAAAGATTAAATTTGAAAATCATGTGATCCTTCCTCATCCATAAGATGGTGGGGATAAATCTTCCTCATTGGATGAATAGGATTACTCCTCATCCTCAAATTCATACGAGTCAAAGGATGATATTAATATCAAGAATTTCAACAGTGTTTCTTATGAGGGTTATAAGGATTAATTTTTTCCTCGGTCAAGGAAAAGGCGATGTATCCCTTTGTAAGGTATCGTAAAAAGTAGATAACTCTAGATGAGTATCTAAGTATGAGAGAGAGGATGTTTGATAGGGTGGAATTTTAACTTGATAGAGACCCTGATTTTGATTTTCTACAACTTTCTTGGGAATATTTATACGTGGATGAGTCTACATAAGGAAGTTGATCCATAGATGTGGTTTTGATTTCTATCTTGAGATTATTATTATAATGTTTTGATATTTCCATAGTATTTTTTTATCATGATTGATTTTTATGTTTACCTTTTTGGGGTTTTATCATTCTATAGATGGATTTTTTGAAATAAAAATAGTGACCATAGCTTTTAATGTGGTTTGGAGGAAATATTTCCATGCTGTTTTTTTTTTTTTGAAGATGTTGAACAAAACCAAATTCATGTGTTTTCCCTTGTTGAATAGAAGGTATTGTGTTTTATGACATGTCTTCTGTCTTTCTTTTTTTCATATGATCATTCTAGAGTGTTGGTATATTTGAACTATGAAACAATATGCCTCATTGAAGGATCAAATGATCTAGTGATCATGAATATGGGTGTTTTTAGAATGCAGTGGATGTTTCCACTCGATTAATGGTTACTTATATCTCTTTAAAGATGGAGTAAAATTGGATATTTCTCAATATTAAAAGTTTTATGGAGATTTCAGTTGGGTGATCCTCAATTGCACAAGAAGATGACTCTTGAGAATTGGTTGATATTATTCTTGTAACCTTCCAAGTGTGGTTAAGTTGGGATAAACCAGTTCTTCTTTCTTCCATAGATCGAAGTCTCAGTGTTTCTCATATGTTTATGAGCATCTTGGCGATTTAGCAGGTTCCTAATGATGATAGTGGCTATATTTTTTTAGTTGTTCTTATTTAGGAACTCTAATGTTAAGAATCTCTTTGTATAGGCTCACATTGGTATTTAATTATTATTTTTCTATTTGGTGGAAGGATTTAAGTATATGAATCACAAGATGAATATTTACATCTTATATTTATTTATGAGAGAGATTAATGGACTTTTGTTTTACTAAAGGATCCCACTAGTTTATAAAGGTTGCTAAAATTATGTTTTATATGCTGAATATCGGATCAACCCTGAAAGAAACTACACAATCATGAGTGGATTTTGATTTTAGGTCTTGATGTTTTAGTAAGTATCTATAGGTGCAATTCTCATTAAGATGTTCTAAAATTTTATATTTATCATTATGTTACATTATTCCTCGTACTTGATTATATAGAATCTTTATTGTTAAAAGCTAATTTGACTTCATGTAATCATTGTAAGTCTTTTCTTCAATAAATTTTTGACGAACATGAGTTGTCTTTCAACTCCTGCTCTGAGACCTTCCTTGTATTGTTGAAAGGGTAAAAATACCCATGTTTTTTCATGCTTTTCACTAGACTAATGGGATTCCTATATTTTTATATCCCTTACTATTTTCTTATTCATACAATTTTCTCAAATTACTTTCAAAAGATCTAAATATATAAAGTTCAAAATTTCTACTATGGCGACTCGTCGTAAATGAAGAAAACACGTGTCGAATAAAATATGGGTGTAAACATAGAATCACTATTTTTTGTGGAAAAAATTATACTATGTGAAAGTGTCTAATATATTATATAATTGTTTTTCAAAATTCAATAAAACATTAAACTAAAAAGATCTGTGAAATGTAAGAAGGTGAAAACCATGTTATAAATAATTTAATTATGGGTTTAATACATAAAAGTTCATTATACTATCCCTAAAAGGTCTTGGGTATGTAAGCGACACACTGATAGTTATGAATATTGTAATTATGGATGGTTAAATTTTGTTTTCTTCTTTTAGAATCAAATCTTGTAGGTAAATAGTATGTTTCTAGAACCATATCTAGTATTATTAGTCCGAGGTGTTATAATTTTCACCCTAGAAAAAGATAAAACCAAAAATTAAAAACTATAACATAATACATAAATGACCAACTATAACAGTTGAAACCAATAACCATAGTCTAGGAACCATGGTGAATTGAAATCTCAGTGATTAATTGTTCATAAAGATTAAGTTAGGTGCCTCTTCCAGGTTCTAACCATTCATATCTTTGTTTAGAATATCCCTAAAACCACAATATTTGATACCATTTCCAAAACACCTAGCTAAACTTACCCATATAGTAGTTGATCTAGTTATATAATCTAACCTGAGGCATTTATCCCCATATGCTAGAGGCTTATGACTAGCGACAAGGTTCTATAAACAATTTTGAGGTTATTATTCCATCAATATTATATATAACAATAACAAAAAATTAATTAAAATTTATCCATTATAAAATATAAGAAAATTAAAATGGAATTACAGTTAAAAGATAACTATAATAAATATAAACAAAAACTTAGGTTGTATCAAAATATTATTTCTAGGTCATACATTTTATACATTAAAAGGGATCTCCCACATGGATAATCATATACAGAATATACAAAAAATAAAAAATATAAAAAATTGACCCAATATATTGAAAAAACTAACATTAATCCCACATTTACACATCATTAAGTCAATAAATCATGATCAAATGTATAACATGTGTCTATTATTGAATGTCAAGAATAAGGTATGTATGTTTTTCTTGGTTCATATATAGGGAATAAACATAAAAATCAAAAGGATAATTATAATATCCCACCAATATATGACATTATATACCAATGTATGCAAGAGAAAGTACACCAGTGGTCATACTCAACATTAATTCAACCAAGTTGGGTCTTTAGGTGTTAACTAGGCCACCACAACACCAAAAACTACATTTTTCATCTCTCTCTTATGAATCATAATCATTATATCCAAGGAAAACCCTAGATAGTGACCCACACTCTTAATATTATATCTATTGAAAGTTAAAAAACATCTTGGTGGTGGATCATGACATATCTACTAGAAGAGATGATGAACTCATGGTTGATCATAATAAACCACATAGAGAAGAAAATATCTATGTAGTGAATAAGAACACATACATTAGAAAAAACCCATACTATGAGAACATGAGACACCTTCTTATTATCTGATGTCCATGATAATGTGATGTGCATCCATAAAAAAAAGTGTTTCTAAATCTCAAAAGTGTGGTAACATATATGACTCCCACAAAAATAACCTAGGCACATAATAATGGAATTACATCCTAGAGGTGGATCATGACACACTATACTCAGGAATAACCTTGGTCCATAATATTGGGATGTGCATATAAGTTGTGTATCATGACACAAAACACTTATGAATAACCTGTGTCTATAATAAAATAATTCTCATGTACTGTAAAAATATGGGAATATATTAAACCAATATGATGGAAGAAATTTCTAGTAGGGATCCTAAGAAATCCCTTAGGTCCCACGAATTTGAACAACTATTTTATGATGTGCATCACCTCATAAGTATTCTACATCACACTAAGGTAATTATAACAAAAAAAATTGGAAAAAAATATAAAACCATGAGATTTTAATATATGATTACCTTTAAATAAATCAATTATTTCAAAAGATTTCCCCTTATGTAACACCAAACTTAAATGAAATTGTATTATATTTATAAAAAATTAAATATTTAATTATGATCAATAAAAAATCATTGAATTTGTAGGAATGGATAATATTAACCAATTTATTAAATATTTGTTAAAATAAACTAAATTCTACATTTGTCATAAATTAAATTCTGTTGGTATAGGTAAAATGAAAAATAATATCATTTTGAGATTAGAATTGTATTTTTCTAGATAATTATCTTTTACACACTATGATTTTTTATCAGGAGAAACATATGATTAATTAATGTTAGTATATATTGAAATGAATAATTGTTTAACGATAATTAGTAAATTATATGAAATGGGAATAATAATATATTGTATTCTAAAGAACATTTTTCTCTATGAAAATAGTTTTTAAAAATATTTTATAAGTTTTTTAAAAGTTAAATTTATAAACTTCCTAATTGGAATTTAAAAAATTAATATTATTTTTAAATTCATAATATTGATATTTTCTGAATATTATTTTTTGGTATTTTTCTCAAAAATTAAGATTTTAGTGTGAATAGTTAATATATATTTTTTATAAAATACTATGATTTAATGACATTATTAGTATGTAATTATGTCATAGAAATTAAAGAAATATTTTTCTATAAAAATTATTTTATAATTGATATTATAAATATAAAAAAAATATTTATTATATCAAATATATCATTCATCATTTCTTTTTTCTTACCTTACCATCATCCCTGAATAGACATAAATTTTCTTCCAATTTATTGGCCTTCTGAATACCATGTTTTCCATTCCTTTGATTAAAGGGTTTTCACCTAGGTTCCATACAACAATTGATTTGTGGAATTATTGAATTGACCATATAACATTACTTCATATGTTTTTATCTTAAAGGATGTTTTCATAGAAAGCTATTAAATTTTTTCATCAGAAAACTATTGAAAATCCTAATATTTTTTATTCCATTACGAGTGCTAATTAATTACTTAAAAAAGTTGAGAATATATTGTTTGACTATATTTCTTATTTATATAGATGGTTTATGATCATGTTATCCCTTTTATTTATATAAGGAAATATATCAGTGTTCTTTATTTTTATATTACAATATGGATGATTATTTTCCAAACTGATTATGTATTTTTTATTCATTTTATCATATGATAATTATATTAGAATAAAACTTGATTCAGGTGTCTCTTGACATTATTTAACCCATTTATGAATCAATGTTTCTAATTAGAGAGACAAGTTTGAGTATTTTGTGTATTCCTTCCAAATTCAATAAGATTTATTGATTTTAGTCTTAATGATAAGAATGATATCTTGGATATGACCTTAGAGTAAATAAAGCTGTCTTAGATGATTTCTTAATGGTAAGATAAATATTTCTAGCATTATGCATTCCATCAGCACAAATTTAGTTAATTTTATCCTTATTATCTATTTATTTTTATTACTATCCATGGATATATTATGCTCTCAATTTCAATTGATGATAGAATTATGAGGATTACTTATTCCTTCAATAATATGTATTCATTTATTGCCTCAATTATTTCTTTTCAATTACAGAGAATTTTAAATCAACCCTTTATATGTTTCCATTTCCATAGGTTATCTATTTAGTGTAGTGTATGATTTAATATTAAGGAAATGACTATTAATTTTTAGATATCAGTTTTGTAACTATTATTATTAGTGATATAGAACCTTAATAAAACCCCTAAATATTAGTCTATGTGTAGTATGACATCATGAAATGCTATTAAAGTCTTAAGTTGGTGGTTTTCCTAGAA
Organism: Viscum album; assembly: GCA_963277665.1. NCBI lineage: Eukaryota > Viridiplantae > Streptophyta > Magnoliopsida > Santalales > Viscaceae > Viscum > Viscum album. The sequence goes on from OY728145.1 coordinate 1,650,173,689, forward strand.
ATACATCTATGTACCTATACTATAAATTTTATGTGGTTGTGGAACATATTTACCTAGGGGCAATCACCCTGAAAATGGTTAGTTGAGAATTGAATCGTTTTTCACTCTAATGAATAATGAGTGATCCTAAGACTGCATTCCTAGATAGAAACTTTTGGTAGATATTATTTTGTTCAATATAATCTCTTTATGAACCACTATGAAGGATTTATTTCCAAGTTACTTTGAAGTATTAGTTTAAGGAGTAAGAGAAAATCCAAACAAATAATAACTTATATTTAAACTAGAAGGACATAGGTTGGGATCTAGATGATACAGGAAAAAATAAGAGTGATATGGGTTACACTAAAATAAATATAAGATAACATGATAGTGTGATAATATAGAATATCCTAAAGTTAAATTTTCATCTTATGATTTTAATTATATCTCACTTATGTTAACCTCTTTTGGTCTTAGATGTACGTATCTAGAAGAACCCAAGTTAACGATGGGTGTGATGGAAATATAATAATTGTCTCAACAATAAACCCATATAAATGGGATTTGGACTAAAAAAATTGGTTAATGTTCCAAACCAACTATCTCAAAATATGATTAACCATATGAACATAGTTGAAATTATGAACACACAAAATAAGTAAAGGAATGAGTCTCTAGGATGTTCATGTAATTTAGATGATTCAATTTCCATCATGTAAATGTTGCAGAAATAATCATAATCGAAATTAACTTAAATGTATAGATAGATATTATAAGTTTGGATATATAGGCCAATAGACTTGTAGATGTAAAGGCTATAGAGGATATATAAAAATTTCTTTCTTCAATTGTAATGGATTTATTCATTATGTGACTCAATGTCTCAATACAAGGTCCAACTAGAGAAATAGTCACTTAAAAATGTGAACAAAGAAAATAATATATAACTACTACTAATATAGTAGATATTGATTTTTGACACTATATTTTTTTTATGTCTTATGTAATGAAATTTCTAACCAGCAATTGGATATTGAGAAAAAAATAAAAACACTGATTGGTATGATTATTATTATTAATTTTCATGGTTTGTGTGAAGTTATTCCTTATAAACCATGATCTATTTCCCATAGTATAATTATATGTGTATTTAATAATTGTTTAGCTACCTTTATACAGGTATTAATATAATTTTTCATATAGATAAATCTCACTCCACATCATAAAAAAACCCCTGATCATCTAGCAGTGTTTGGTTAATTATGAGTTCCCTATTGAACTTACTATGGTATTATGAGTAAGATTTCCAGGACACAATTTATTTATGCGGGTGAGAATGTAACAACGAAATATTTTAATATATTATTACCTATAAATAATTCAATATATTCAATATCTTTCTCCACACTCAACACAAAGCATAAATGAAGCCATGATATATTTAGATAAAATATAAATATTTAAGTATGAATATTAAAACCTATCTATTTAATTAATGGAAATGAATAAGAGGAACCAATTTAGGAAATATTTATGTAAATAAAATAAATTTCATGTCTAATATGAATGAAATTAAATTGGTAAATCTAAAATGACTAATAAGATAATTCTAATCTTAGAATTGTATTTTTCTAAAAAAATCCATTTATGTGCTAGGAATTTTTATCAAAAGAAATTTATGATTAATTTATGGTAGTATACATTGATATGAATAATTGGTTAACACAAATTAGTAAATGATACCAAATAAGAATAAGAATAAATTATGTTCTAAAGAATTGTTTTCCCTCTCAAAACCATTTTCATTATATTTTATAATTTTATTTAAAAGTTAAATTTCTAAATTTTAGAAAATTAATTTTAAAAAATTAAAATTACTTTTGTATTCATCATATTAATATTTTTTTAAGATTAATTTTTGGGATTTTTCTAAAAATATAGATTTTAAAAAAAATATTACAATATACCAATTTTAAAAATATTATGATTTGATTAAATTATTAGTATGTAAGTATGTCATATAAATGATTTAAACCTTTTTCAAAAAAAATAGAAATTTTATAAGTGAAATTATAAATTTAAAAATATTTTTTCCATGTATAGAAACCTGTATTTGATATTTTAGAACATAAGTCAAAAATTTCTCAAGAAATTATTTTTAATATATTATGTATTTATTATTTTAAAATTAATTATTATCACTTTTTAAATTGAATCAAATAAAAAGGATTTAAAATTTATAAAAATTAGATCCAATTTATGTAATAAATACCATTTTTTATACATAAATGATAAATTACTTTGGTAAAAAGTAGTTACCACAATAAGAGTAAATTAGGGTAAAAAGGGTTTAACCTAGTGAAATTGATAAATATTGTTAGAAACATGTTTTCTAATATTTTTTTGAAAACATTATCAAACTTTTATCTTCTTAACTCTATTGTTTCTCAATTTTAGATCCAATTTCCTTGATAGTGACTTCCCGTTTTTAAAATGTTATCAGTATTAACAAATATTACTTCCCTTCCCACTTATAAAATGGGGCCTCTCAACACCCCATAAGTACCACTACAAATGTTATTTTTTCTCATAAAACCCTACCATAATTTCTTCCCTAGGAATCTGATTCCTCCTCTTTAGGATTCTGGTCATAGAATATTCGCCTAGTCCCTTCTTTTTAAAGGAATTGCCCAAGGAAAATTCACAGTTCCCAATGTAAGTAATCTTGTTTACTAATATTATATTTTTTTATCTTAGATTTTAAATATATAATTTTAAAATAACTATGTAATTAAATTATTATTTTTAATATAATGGATTTTATTATTCAAATTTAAAAACCATTGACCACATTTCCCATCTCCCCTTAAGAAAAATGAAAATGTGATTCTGGAATATGTGTAAATTACTGCCTCCATGAAGAAACGTGTTCATTTTCCTTCTCCTAATATCGTGGACAATACATAAATGTAATTTAAAAAATAATTATGATATTTATAACTTATTTAATATTTTTAAATGATAAAACATGTTACATCTTTTTCTTAGTCCATGAAAACCAAATAACCATCCATATGTATGTGTGGACTATCGTCACCATTGATCGATGTATTCCTCTTTTCATTACCACAATTCATGGTTGATATTAAGTTTTTTTAATGGATAAATATTATTTTTATGATATCATTATGTTTTTCTTATAATAAATTTCAAAACCTATTAATGATGAGATCACCAAACAATCATATTTTAAAACAATCATGCTAAGTGGAAAAACTTTTATTCATATTATGTAATACTCTCATATACATTAATTTTTCTTCAAATTAATTTAATTTAATATATTAGACAATATTAAATACTAAATATTATCATTAATATTTTGGTATAATGATATTACAAACAAACCACCTCATAATCATCCATTAATCCGGATATGTTCTCGTTTCGGCCGATTTAATCACCAACTCGGACGATGATATGAATTTTTTTCATGAATAAATATGGAAACATAATTAAAAATATAATATTATATAAATAATTAAATAATTATTTTTTTATTGGTATCATTATTAATAAACTCATTACATTGTAAAATGTATCGTATTCTTTAAGAATAACTAAAACATGATCATCATTGATTTCATCTTGAAGGATTGTTACCAAAACTACCATGGAATTAAATAATACATTTAAATATATCATGTAACATATATTCGAATAAATTTAATTATATTTTTATGATTAACTTTTAACATGAATGAATACTAACACTATTTTTATGAAACTAGTTCAAAATGATCAAAACTACTTACACCTGATAAGGAAAATAGGTGATGAAAAATTATTATTCATATAGAGAATGATTATAAATGAAGAGTATAAAAAGAATATATATTGTTAAGATTATGATATATGGTATTAGAATATATGTTGTTTTTATAAATGAGGTTATAATCGTTTTTTGGAATCCATGATAAAAGGTATTGGTTTTCCTGCTCTCAATTATGATTATTTGAGATATAATGTATTTTATGCACCATGTCTTCCTTATATGGTGTATTTACATCCCAGGGATTTATTTTTATCATAATGTTTTTTATTTTTCATTTGATATACTAAAAATAATAATATTCTCTTCTTTAAATTGATATTGATTCAATTATTACCACAGTAGTAATGATTTTTGTTAACTCAACTTTCATTCATTGAGTTATGATCATTCTCTTGAAAGTAGTTCATACAAGTTTGTTGTAGTATACCATTGATTTTATTTTCTGGAATTATCTCATTCATTTATGTGAATTTAAATTCCTACTACATAAATACTTATGAATTATTTCTTACCATATGAATAATGGTTCTCATAAGGAATGTTGATAACTCAAATATTTTTCCTTTGAGTTATAATGTTTTATCTTGATGTCTACTTTTATGTCCTTAGGTTATTTAAACCTAATATTTTATTATATTTTATTTTATAACCCTATTTTTAAAAATTATTTTTTAATACAAAAGTAGGTTTTATTACTTGATTTACAATGTGGGATTTCAAACAAGGTCATTTCAAAGTATTAAAAAAATTCCATTATTAATCAAATGTTTTATATTTGGTTCAAAATTTCATATAGAATAGTTTATGTCATTTTATATGAGTTTATTTTAAATGTAACAATTTCCCAAATATTTAACTTTACCTTTTCAAAAGTTACTTTTGAAATTGACATGTAATTTTTTATTTTACATCAATATTAAATTTTTTTCTAAAATCTATTAAGTTTTAATATTCAATTTATTTTTCATATTCAAAAGGATTTTCATTCATGGGACCTATGGTAAATTATTTATCCTCTAATAAATATAAATTTATAATTATTTGGATTGAAATTATAGTATTAATTCGATTATTAATCTACTCTAGTGTGATATTGTTAGAAGAATTATTTTACAAGGATTTTTTTCGTCTATGTGGACTTATTTTTTGGGCTTTATTTGTTTCAATAAGGATATATTATTTTTAAAATATCTTCTTTATTTTTATTATATGGATTATGTATTTTTATTTTCAATCAAATATATAATTCATAACTACCTTTTTCTTTCCTAACCATCCACTATAAATAAGAATAGATTTTTTCCAAATCCTTTTTTTAATACCTTATTCTCCATTATTTTGATTGAAAAATGTTATCTAATATTTAATATGTTGATTGGTCGGGGAAATTATTTATAAAAATATATAATATTATTAATATATTTTTTTATAATGATGGATTCTAACATAGAAAGTTACTCAATTTATTTATTGAAGAATTATTGAAAATACATATATTTTTTATTCCAATACGGATGTTCATTTCTTACATAAAAAAGTTTAATATGTGTTATTTAACCATCCACCTTCTTTCCCTATATATATTATAATCATGTTTTCCCTTTTATTTACATTTGGAAAAGTATTGGCATTCATTATGTTGTTATTCCAAAACTAATTATTATTATTCAAGATGATTATGTATTGTTTATTCATTTTCACATTTGATGAATACATTTCACTTAAATAAGTTACTGGTGGGGATCAACATTATATATACCCTAAATTCATCAGTAGGTTTCATGAGTCAAAAATATTTGGTTAATTGGTGTCTTCCTAGAAAATTTAGAAAGATTTATTAATTGTAGTCTCAACAACAAGAATAATTTTCTGTTTATATTTGCGATAGCTATAATGATTTCTTACCTAATAATTTCTTAGTAAGATCAAGATGTTCAACATTATCCATTACATCACCATGAATTTAGTTATTTTTATCAATGTGATCTAATAATTTTTATTTCAATACATGAATATATTATTCTTTATGTTTTGGTAGATTATGGAATTATTATGATTACCTATTCCAACCATAATATTTATGCCATGATAGCCTCAGTTGTATATTTTCCCTTACTTAGTTCTTGAGCTTACCCATTCTAATGTTTCCATTTCATCAGGTAATAAATAAAAGTATTACACATGATATTAATATAATAATATCATGTGAGGGTGATTTATGGGATATTTTCAAGCCTTGTTATGGTATCATAGGGGAAAATGTGAATTGGAATGTTTTTATTAGTTAATGAAGTGTCATAACTCTCTAAAAATCTAAACCTAAGAAGATTCATCATATGTAAGAGTTAAAATAGTATTTTTTTTATTTTTTAATTAAATATGGTTATATCCAAGCTATTATAGTTTTCATCATAGAGAGTATGTAATGTATGTGTTTATTGAACTGGGGACAAGAGTGATAGTATTATTTGATATAGATATACTCATCCCATGTCCTAAAAAACCAATATCCTCTATCAAATATAGTATAAAAAATCCTAACTCACAAAACAAACCCTAGCCATCCATGGAATAACTCCCTTGAATTAAGGAACAACCCATTGTTCATTACGATGTATAAGTAATTCCACCGTACTTTCTCTCAAACTCATAAGTCATGTCATACTAGACCTATTATTCATTCAAAATCATATAAGGGAAACCATTTATATCAACTCCATTTGATCAAACTAAGGTCCTCTTATATCAATATCATCCCTTATCTATAATAACCCTCAATTTTAATACATTTAAATTACATTACTTTTCCAGAATACTTAGTACATTACACAAACAAATGTCCAAAGACCTTATTAGTATAGTGCCTTTGAAACATGGAAACATAAACATTGGTACATAAGTGATCTAAATCATCTCCCACTAGGTTCTTCTCTAATATCACCCTTCTTAGAAACATCAAACATAATACATATCTTCATAAACAGGGAGAAAGGAAACATAAAAAAAGGGTGATCTCATATGCCCATTAAGGGTATAAAGGGAGATATGGAAGCATATTCATGATTATAAGGGTATGATAACATGATCATGAAATTTGAATATCATACCTGTAATATCAAAGATCTTAAAAACTAATCATGGAATAAATATTCATTATTCATAACACATGAATCATAAGGAAATAAAGGACATAATCCATGAAATAATGACATAGAAATAAGACATGGAATTGTGGAATCCACATAAGAATATAAAATGATTTCTATAGTAGTTAAAGCGTCACTACCAATGCCATATTAGTAGTATGGGTTCACTTACCATGACTTTATATTAGTAATGGTTCACTCCTATAACCATCTTTTTAGTCATGGTTCACTCCCATAACCATAATGATGAACAAGGTTCGTTATGTCTATCTCATGAGATATAAATCTTTACCCAATGCATTTGAGGGAGATATAAGTCACATCGAAATAATAAATAAATCATACATACATGTTCAAAAATATAATAAATAATCATGTCATAACCAATTAAGTGTAATGGGTATCATAAACATGTAATCATACCATAACCTGTGGAAAAGATATCGGTTTCACAATCATTTCATCAAAATCATAACCCGTAAAAAGAAGTGGGTTTCCTAAACATCATTACATCATAACAAAAAACATTTGGAAAAAAAATATGAATGGAATTATTGATCAATAAAAATATATGTCATTTTGGAAGGAGAGTAATTTTTAATGATCACTTGGAAAATGAAATTTACTTAAAAATCACTTTTTAAAACATACAACACATTCAAAACCGTTTTTTTTAACCACTTTGAAAACATATAAAGGAATCATGGAAAAATAATTTAAAACGTTAATTGAGGAAAATAACCTTCCTTATTTTGAAAAAAAATATTTTTCAAACATAAAAAAATTTAATACCCTTTTCCAAAACTTGTAAAGGAAGCATTAAAACACTTAAAGAAATATTGAAAACTTTTTGAAAAACTTTTTCTTTGAAACCATATAAATGAAGATTGAAAAAACTTTTAAATAATTTTTCCTTGATAATATATTTTAAAAAATATAAATAGAGCCTTAAAAAACATTTTAAAACATAAAATATTTCTTTAAGATCATTTTCATTAAAGTTGATATTAATAGATCTTTTAAAAACATTTCTTGAGGAAAATATTCTTTAAACATTTAAAGCACCCAATACCACTTTGGAACATTTAAATCATAAAATACATGAAATAATAAAATTAAATGAAGCTTAAAATATCTTTAAAATACATATATTCTAGATATAACATGTCAAATGGAAATATATACACCTTTTAAAAGAACATAGGTTCATAACAAAACGTTTATCACATGGAAGACAAATTAAAACAGAACTACCTTACTCATTTTGTAATTTTTTAAGTGTAAAACACTATAAAATATATATCATAAAATTAATATGTAAATATCCATAAATTAAATTATAAAAAACATTTAATACATTCATGGGGATTATGTATACCACACAAAATAAAACATTTTTTAATAAGGCATGAATCTCACAGAAATAAAAAGTGAGATGAAATTTTGTTACACCTTTATAATCAGTAAGATTGTATGCCCCGTGAAAGAAAGAAATTAATGTGGTTATAATAATATCATAATATTCAGAATAATACTCCTAAAATATATTTATGGGTATTATATACACTATAAAAAATAAGTGAGTGGTGAATATGGCATGTGTCCCACAGAAATAAAGGTGAGACATAAACCCCTTATATTAGGCCTGATTCCCTCTATACGTATCCAAAAATCATGTATAGTGGTTTTAAACATATTATTAACTTATAAAATAATCATAATAATATTTAAAATATCATATATGATTCATTTATGACTTTATATTACCCATTTATAAACAATTCCTAGTTAAAGTAACGTTTCGGCTAATAACTGCTTTATTTATCGTACATTTCTGAGTTGTTATTCTAGATCATGTTTCTTAGATCATGATTAAATTAATTAAAGAATATAATAAATTATTTATATATAATATATATTTATTATATAAATATATATAAAAGATAGATATATGAAATGAAATACACCATTCATTAAGACGGTAAGTCGTACAAACGCATGAACACTGTTTCTGTTTTCTTATCATGTTGAATGGAAGAAGGTAAATGATATATATATATATATATATATATATATTATTCCATTAGAATTATTATGTCGTATATTTTAAATTTATTCATTAAAAACATTTTTATAATAATTCTTGAAATGGTTAGCGTAGAAGATGAGTCTCATCGCATCGTGGAGATGGTAGGTCGTACATACGCACGAGCGAAGAAATCATTCTCTTAATGGTAAAAGGGTGAGGAATTAGCTGGTATATTAATTATACATAATAAATATCATGTAATATTTATTATTTATATCCATTATATTATATATTATACCCATCCAAATAAAGTAGTGATAAAAAACAGATTACACCACGGTGTGGAGATTGTAAGTCGTATGTGCGCAGGCGTGGTACTTCCATTTTTAGTTGGATGAATAAAAGGTGGAATATGGTTGTTCAAAAATTATAATAAAATATCATCATATAGTTTTCATTTGGTTTATTACTTTTTAATGGAATCAATAAAATAAGAGGAATTAGAAGAAGGAATAATTTTAAAAGAGTCGGTAAAGAGATTACCTCTTCTTTGACAATCTCCCGCTAGATCTCCTCTTAGGGACACTAGAGTTGGTATTTTTAGAATAACATAACTTATATAATGTTACTATTAAAGATTATAATGAAACTTTTTAAGGTTTTTTAGATCTTTATGGATCAAATTTATGTGAATAAGTTAGGGAAGAGGTGCCCTTTTATAATTGAGGTGGGAGGCACTTTATAAAACTCTTAAAATATTAAATTAATATAAATTGATTTTAAAATTAAAATAGTTAAAAAGTGATTTATCTATAATATATTATTAGTATGGGTTGGAAACTTCTCAAAAAAATATTTTTATACATGTTTAGGTCACAATATTAACCTTGTATTTTGGCATTAACCCTTTGTTTAACCCTTTAACTTTTACAATGACCACATGGATTTTTACTTCATAGGGTCGAAAAACATAATATAAAATGTTAAAATAACCAAAAATGGATCATTGATGACATGTTTAACATTATTCTAGTTATTTTTATGAATTATATATTTTTATGAATTTTATATCATTTAATAAAATATTATTTATTTTAAAGTATCTTTTGTGTCAATTTTGAAAATATTCATTATTTTTTAAAAAAACATCATATTAACATGATAACTTAAAAAACATAATTCTAATATATCACTAATATGTAAAAGTTGTCTATAATATTATTTCATGACATTAATTATGTTAAATTATATTTTTTTAATATTTTTAATATTATTTATTCAAATTTTACATTAATTAAACAATTTTTGTATCATTATTATGAAAGCCATTAATTAAACTATATATTTTATAAAAATTAAAAATAAATTATCATGATAAAGATAAATTTATTATATTTTAAATGAATATTTATATTCAGATTTATCTTCTTTATAATCATGTATTAAATATTATGTACTTATTAAAATTATGAGTAGGACATGTTCAACTTATCTTTAAATAAAATATAATAAATGTCATATTCTTACCCATGTGGCTTAAAAATGTTATAATTTCGGCCTAAGGTTGATTTTTTTGTGAAATTCAGCCATCCAATGAAATTGGGAAAAGTTTTAGGGTAATTTTGTAATATTATAATATTATTTATACCTTTAATAATCCAATTTACCCTTCACCATGATAAATAAAAATTTACTAAAGTTATTATTCATAATATCAAAAATATTAAGTTGATCCTATTAGAATATAAATATCCCAATTATTAAAAACAACTATGCTAAATTTTTTAAATTTAAATCATAGAAATGGGAAAACTAAGTTTAATATTAACCCCAGACATGGCGAGAAAGTGGGTAAAAGGAACGTTCAAAAGTTCAATAATTTTTTATATATAATTTCAATATAAAAATGATTCCAACGAACTAAATTGGATTAATATATATATAATTGATCTATTTTGACTTTAAAAAAATATTTAAAATATAACAATTATTTAAACAAAAAATCATTCTTTAACTACAATATAGTATATTTTTACTATTCATCAAAAGAAATGAAACTTCTCAGAAAAATCCCAAAAATTCACCCTACGATAATTTTGAAATTATGAATTCAAAAATGATTTTTATTTTATCAAATCCAATTAAAATCTGTGTCTAAATTTTATTTTACTATTATTCATAAAAGGATGTAAAAAGTAATTCATTTGAGAAAACAGTATTTTAAAACATATAAAGACTTCAAAAAATAGTATATCTTTTATTATCAATATGATTTATTTGTATAAATCCATTATAAATAACATTTTAAAATTATTTATTACCATTCATATCACTACATTTAAAATCTAGGTTATAACAATCTTATATAAATAATTATAATAGTTTCGTGTTGTTTCTCAGAAACTCAGTGTTGCATGTAATGCAAGCCAATTCAGTGTTACATGTAGTGCAAGATTAACTTGGTGTTGTGTATAATGTAAAAAAAACTTAGTATTTCTATATTTAGTGTCCTATAAATTAAAAAATATCAAAAATGTGAAATTAATTTGAAAAATTAAATTCACAAAATCTTGGTGTGTTACATTCTACCCGCCTTAAAATGAATTTCACCCTCAAAATTCATCTGGATTATCAAAGGATTAATACTTGAATGTACCCTTCATAGAAACTAAAATTGTAAAAATTAACACTAAAAATTTATTTTAAAAATGAATGTTAGAAACATAATTTTTACCCAAAGTAACTCTTAACTGTGTTTCCACATAGGAGAACATAGGTGGAAAGTGGAAACATGGACATTGAAGAGAAATTTAACTATCATGTTCTAATTGAGAATGATAAAAGACATGGTTTGGATAAATTTTACAATCACAAAGGAAAATGTCTATGATTACCTAAGGGGCCATCTAATTCATCCAAAATGAAGTTACTTGGATAACAATTTTGGTTCCAAGATCCTTTCCCTAGAGTTGAATAATTTTCATAAGAAGAAATACTTACTTAATTTCTAAACAAATTCACACTTTTTTGTTTCTTGATCAGCTTACACTTAATATATTATTCCAAGAAGTGAAGTTGAATTTTTCTTTCTTCAAGCACTATCATATCACAAGACCCATAAATGTAATTATAGGTCATTTTATTTATCTTTATCATAACAAAAAGGTCAGTACATGTTATCAAATATGAATAAATACATCTTTGGTGAGATAATAATTTAATCTCTAAAACTTAAATCAATTTTATAAATATTTACCTTTATGATCACTTTAAAATATTAAAATCTAAATATTTAGAAATAAGGTCACTAAATTTACAAATTCAACTTATCATTAATCCCCCAAACAACTTAACGTAGCTCTTAATTATCACACACCACACATGTGAATACCTTCATCATATATTCTCTTGAAATATGGTAATATAATGAATTAAAATATATAATAATTGAAAGAATACATGTTTACCTATTCCAAAGTTTATTGGATATGTTCCTTGAATCCAAAAATGTTATAAACTTATTTATTGACAGTATAAACTTCTTTGTCAATAAATCCTTTATCAGTTCCAAGGTAACCATTTATGTCTAATTCACTTATGAATATCCAAAATGTCTATTATCTAAACATCATTATTTTAACATTATAAACATGTTAAGGGTTATATTTCCCTTAATCTTTTATTTCCCTTGAATATCACTTTTCCATTAAATCACTTTTCTTGTCCGTCGTAACTATTCAAAATATTATTGGAAATCCTTAACCAGAAAAACATAAACTGATCAATCCTTATATAATTCACCATTCATGATTACAGAATCTAAATACTTAAATACTTAAATCTTAATACTTTAATGATTGGAATGGGATAGGTATTTCTTTTTTTAGATGTAAATTCTTAGGTCGGGGTATTGAGTTGGGTAATACCCATGTTTTCCACAGATGAGACATTGAACTCTATAACAATTCATCACACTATGACTATGTTTCCCATAGAGATAACATCTTACATCCCTTTTAGGTATTACTAAAGGTTCATCTTCACTTATTATTAAGCTTCAAGAAACTAAATCTAATTTATTTTATGTTCCTTAACAAGTGATTATTTATAAAATTCCATCTTCCTATAATTCAACATGTTTGGAATATCACCAAATCTGAGACTATTAATCATATATCGTAATACGATTTGGAATAACCAAAATGTATGTATCTCCATTGATCATTCCATTTAACTTCTCCTCATAAAATTGTTCGTCACATTCAATCTTCAATGAGTTTCTTCTGGTTCCCTCCATTGATCAGAACCAAAAATCATAATGTTAGAAACACTTATCATAGTGAAAACCCGTATAATCATGAAAACATACATATAGAATTTCTAAATTATGACACCTTCCTTAATCAATTACACCATATTTTTACCCTAGTTTATTCATATCCAACTTACATTTAAGTCCCTCTTTATCATTCATACAGAGTTTTTTGAATTTTCAAAGCATATCCCCTAGGAGTGTCAAACGAGGTGTGCAACAAGGCCCATTGTCATATACCAAGTTATGATCGATTCTGGCCTCACACACTTTATTGGAGTTATTACACCTAGGTACATCTATTTAGAACCACATACAGTTGTAGTATCTATATAGATGTGTATTTTTAGGAAATCACTCACTTTATCCTTTACCAAAATTCTAGGATATTTTCCTTATCCTTATAATTATCCTTTGAAATCTACTTAGGTTTCTCACTTAGTTTTTCTCATCCTAGTTTCCAAACGATAACAAAACTTTTGATCTAATACCAAATATATAGATCCTAACTATTCATAAATTGAAATTATATTACTTATGTGGATTACATAATACATTAAAAAAATAAACAACCAAATACAAAATTAGTTTAGTTCCTTTGGAATCATAGAAACCTAAAAATGAGTATAAAAGTGATCTACATTATCTCACACTAGGTTCTCCTTGAATATCACCCTTATTATACACATCAAAAATAATAAATATCTTCATAACCTTGGGGAAATTAAATAGAAAAAAAGTAAATCTCAGGTGCTTGGTAAGGGTAAAAAAGGGAGATCTGTAAGAATATTCTTGAGTATAAGGGTATAAAAACATGATCATAGAAATAAGATCATACCATGCATATCAAAGATCATAAACATGAATCATGGATTAAAGATTGGTAGTTCATAATACATTAATAATAATGAAATAAATAACATAATCTATGAAAAAATAATATTGGAATAAGACATTGAATTGTGGATTACACATAATCATCTAAAATGATTTCCATAATTGTCAAGGAATCACTTCTAAGGCCATCATAGTAGTGTGGGTTCCCTTCCCAAACTGTCTTGGTAGTCATGGATCACTCCCATAACTATCTTGGTAGTCACGGTTCACACCCATAACCATCTTACAGGATAAGTTTCATTATATCTATATCATGAGATAAAAATATTTACCCAATTAATTGGAGGGACATATAGGTCCCACCCATCATTTATTAAAATCATACATACATCTTCCACAATATCATAAAAAATCATATCATGACCAATGAAATGTAATGGGTTTCATAAAAATGTAATCATATCATAATCTATGAAAAAGATAAATATTTCATAATCCTTTCATCAAAATCATAACCCATAAAAAGAAAAGGATTTATTAAAAATCATTCCCTAAAAACATAAACCATTAAGAGAAATAATATAAATAGTGTTATTGAACTATAAACTTTTATGTCATATTATATGGGGAATGATTTTGAAAGATCACTTGGAACATGACATTTCCTTAAAAATCACTTTTTAAAACATATACTACTTTCAAAACCCATTACATTAAAACCAATTTGAAAACATATAAAATAATCATGAAAAAATAATTTAAAAAAAATCTGGAGGAAAATATCATTTCTTATTAGAAAAAAATATATTTTTGAAACATAAAACTTTCTGAAAACCCTTTTCCAATACTTATAAATGAAGCATGAAAATATATAAAGAAATATTGAAAAAAAAAATTGAACAACTTTTCCTTGAAAACATATGAAGGAAGATTGAAAAAAAATACTTTTTACTTTAAAATATATTTAAAAACTTATAAATGTATCCTTGAGAAATATTTGGAAACATAAAACCTTTCATTAAAATCCTTTTCCTTGAATATGAGACTAATATATCTTTCAAAAACATTTCTTAAGGAAAAAATATTTAAACATTTCAAAGTGTCCCAAACCACATTGAAACATTTGAATCATAATCCCCGTGAAATAATATCATTATATGAAGTTGTAAATATCATGAAAATAAAGCTATTCCTGATATAACATGTCAAATTTCATTATATTCACCTTGTAAAAGAACATCGATGCATAAAAAACAAGTGTCTCAAAGAAACAAATTTAAGACCAAACTACCTTACTCATTTGGTAACTTTTGAACAATAAAATCCAGTGAAATAGATATCATCAAATGGATACGTAAATACCAATAAATTAGGATATAAAAATAATAAAATATATTCATGGTTAGTATGTATACCACACAAAATAAATGTGTTCTGAATAAGGCATGTATCTCACAGAAATAAAAAGTGGGATGAAATTCCATTACACCTTTATAATCAATTGAGTTGTTTCCCCAAGAAAGAAATAAAAATATATGGATATAAAAATACCATAATATTAAGAATAATACACATAAAATACATTTATGGGAAGTATATACACCATGAAAAAAGAATTTATTGGTGAATACGGCATGTGTCACACAAAAATTAAAATGAAACATAAATCTCTTACCTTGGGATGGATTCCCTCTATATGTGTCAAAAACACATATATATTAGTTTTATACGTATAATTTAACTTAAAAAATAATCATAATAATATTTATGATATCATATATGATTCATTTATTACTTTATATTACCCATTTATTAACAATTCAAAGTTAAAGCAACGTTTCAGGTAATAACTACTTTGTTTATCATACGTGTTTTGACATGTAATTAATGATCCTATTACATAGATCATGATTCAATTACTAAAATAATGCAAAACATGATATATATATATAATATATATTTATTATATAAACATCTAATATATATATATATATATATATATATATATATGTCTGTGAAATTGAAAACATGGTTCATAGAGAAGGTAAGTCGTACGTACGCATGAACGTTATTTCTATTTTATTCTCTTAGTGAATGGAAGAAGGTAAATGACATATACGTATATATATATATATATATATTTATATTATTTAATTAGAATTATAGTTTCATATATTTAATATTTATTCATTATATACATTTTTTTAATAATTCTTGAAATGGTTAGCATGAAAGATGAATCTCATCGCGTTATGGAGACGGTAGGTCATACGTACGCACGAGCGACGATATCATTCTATTAATTGTAAAAGTGTGAGGAATTATATGGTATATTATTTATAAATTTTATAAAATCGTGTCATATTTATTACTTATATCCATTATATCCATCATTATACCGATCCAAATATAGTAGTGATGAAAAACAAATTACACCATGGCGTGGAGAAGGTAAGTTGTACGTACGCACGCGTGGTACTTTCATTTTTTGTAGGATGAATAAAAGTTGTAATATAGATGTTCTATAATTATAATAATATATAATAATATATTATATACTATATTTATAACTTTATAATGTAATCAACACATGAAGAGGAAGTATAAGAAGAAACAATTTTGAAAGAGTCGATAAGGATGTTACCTCTTCTTCGATGATATACTTCTAGATATATTCTTAGGGACACTAGAGTTGGTATTTTCAGAAAACCAAAACCTATATAATGTTACTATGGATGTTTATAAGGGAAATTGGTAGGTGTTTGTATAGAATTAAAGATAAAAGTGATGTGAAGAAGAGAGGGAGTAGGTTCCCTTTTATAATTTAGGAGATGAACACTTTAGGAAACTCTTAAAATGTTAAATTAATATAAATTAATTTTTGATTTAAAATATATCAAAAGTGAGTTATTCCGAATATAAGATGATTATGGGTATAAATACTCTCAAATTATTATTTTTATTCATTTTTAGTTCACTGTAAAAACCTTATTGTTTGGATTTAACCCTTAGTTAAACCCGTTAACTTTTACCATAACTGCATGGATTTTTACACCTTAGGGTTAATATAGTTACTATAAAATTCCAAAACAACCCCAAATGGATAATTGATCATATTTTTAAAATTATTATAATTATGTTTTCTAATTATATATTTTTTGGAATTTTATATCATTTAATAAATTATTATTTATTTTAATGTATCTCTTATGTCAATTTGGATAATATTCATTATTTGTCTTTCAAAAAATATCATATTAACATAATAACTTCATAAAAACAATTTTAATATCCCTATAATATGTCACAGTAGTCTATAAAATTAGTTTATGTCATTAATTATGTTAAATTATATTTATTTTAATATTTTTAATATCATTTATTTGATATTTCCATTTAATAAACAATTACTACATCATTGGTATGAAATCCATCAATTAAATTATTTCTTATCTAAAAATTAAAAAAAATCATGACAAAGATAAATATATTATATTTTAAATTAATATTTATATTAGAATATATATTCTATATTAAAATATATTAAAAATGATTAACTAATTAAAATTATGAGTATGACATTTTTAACTTATCTTAAAATAAAATATAAAACATATCATATTTCTACCCAAGTGGATTAAAAAATTTATAATTTCATAATAAGGTTTATTTTTTTCATAACTCATACATTAAATAAAATTTGGATGGGTGTTAAGTAATTTTATAATATTATAATATTATTTTTACCATTAATTATCCAATTTTTCATGAATCGTGGTAAATAAAAATTTACTAAAGTTTCTTTTCATTATATCTAAAATATTTATTTGATCCTATTAGAATCTAAATATCATACAAATTACAACCATGTATGTATATTTTTCAAAATTCAAATCACATAAACAGGATAATTAAGTTTCATGTTAATCCGACATAGCGAGGTGGCGAGTAAAAAGAACATTCAAAACTTTAATAATTTTCTATATATAATTTCAATATAAAAATCATTCTAATTGTAACATCCCTGAACATGGATCCATGAAACTTGTGCCCCGAGTCGAGTAGTTACATGACCTCAAGCACACCTATCCATATGCTAGAGGTTGCTGACTAGCAACAAGGGTCCAATAGTACATGTGGTTAGATTATACCCTCAATACCAAAGTAAGCCACAATAGATAATAACCGAAATAGAAGAAACACACGAGAACAATCCATAACAAGCATAATAACTAAATCCCAAAACTGGGTATAATCATAAAAACGTTAAATATTCCATGATAGTGTAAAGTGATCAAAACCCAAAAGAAATAAAATTGTAGAATCCCCAAAATTGTCTGAACTCTGAGTCTAGAACCTCACCCAAACATGTCCCATGTACTACTCATCTCCCTATAATAGGATCCTTGCCCTTGTCCTGACCTTCCAGCATAAAATCTGCTCTGGTACCCAATAGTGGCCTGAGTAGGGAGTGAGTATAACTTAGTAGGCCACCACCAACGGTGTCTACAAAATATCCATCAAGGTAGATAGTGCTTGAAAATGATAATAATGGAAAAATAAAGGTAAACAGTTCAATAGGTCATTCTAAACTATGTTCATTTTACTTATACTACCAATGAATTCGAGTTCACTACTCAAGAATTTCATTATTCAATCTCCCATTTGTATATGTTCAATGGATTATGCATATTAAATTTTCTAAATCATATATAAATATAATCATGCCCTATATCACTAGGAATCACATTATAACAATCTCATTATCCTCTCCTCAGAGCCTCAGTCTAGGTGGAATGCAACCGTTAAGGTAATCGAACTTCGTCTCCTTCCTTAACCCGTGCATTTAGGGTAGGATCTAGAACCTCAGTCTTACTCAACCCATGGGTGTAGAACATCAATTCAATACCCCACTCAGCCAAGCCATGTTCACATGCTTATTTATCATTCACAACAAATCACCATATCACAACAACATAACCAACATCCTTTAAAATCATCACAATAATCTCAATAAATGGGAAATTACATTTTTGCCTCAATCCATTAACACTTTCATTATTCATATTACTTAACCATTTTATCCCCATTCCCATTTTGCATGCTTATCTCACTAAGTATATTCAAATTTAAAGCTAATCCCTAACATTTTCCCATTTATCCATTTAACTCATTTTCGTGCCAACCCAACAACCCCTTAGGCCATTACCAAACCTAAGTGTTTTATGAAACACCAATTTCACATCCTTCAAGCATATTAACATATTCATTATGGGCTCTATGTTCTCTCACAACAACCTACACTTTATTAGATAGCTCTTAGTCTAGAAAATATCAGCACGCCCCTTAGGTGGCCCTAATTTGGTCGAGTCATCCTCCTGGAATCCCATGTGGATTAGGAGGGGTTAAATTATCCATTTAAGCACCACTACATCACATCATGTCAAAGGAACCTAGAACTCCTAAAAGGATATCAAGAAAAAAAACCATACATGCAAAAATATACACAAAACCTAAGGGATATAATTTGTAGACCACCTACCTTGAATACATTGGTGGACGCACTCTCAATCGAAGACTTAGATCTCTATTCAACCAACCCATGATGATTTACCATAAAACTAACCCAAAAAAAGTAGAGTTTGAGAGCTTCGAATAGAGAGGGTAATGAAATAGAAACCATAAACCAACAAAAAAGGAAGAGGGAGGTTAGCCTTACTTAGATCTTCACTCTGCAACTGACGGTGCTCCAAACAGCTTAGGAATGAAGGATATTGATTGTTCGGAGCTCTTGGCCCCTTTGGTTTGTTCTTAGTGTTGCAAGAAAGTAGGGGAAGGAAATATTGAGTGGATTATATAATCCTAGAGTGGAATTTGTGTAATTTTGTTTTAAGGTTTCTGGGCCGCACAGTTTACTTGCATGGTTTTCCAAACCGTGAGAAAACTGTGCGGATGATTATGTCCCAAAGAGCCCCCATTTCAGGGTTTACCCACATAGTTTTCCAAACTGTGTGAAAACTGTGTAGTGGCTGATGTCTAAAAATTTTTCTCTTGCAAGGTTTACCTGGGCTGCCTACACGGTTAGCACTAACCATGCACAGACCGTACAACTATCCCAGAAAACTCATTTTTTCCCTTTTTTCATGTCATGAACCCCCAAAACACCCCCGAGCCTCCTTAAGGACTTTTTAAAGCACTTAATTTACCAAAATAATGGACATAAATTGAGGCATAATTAAAACATACCTTACGGAGAAATCAGGGATCTTAAAACCTCCCCACCTTATAACAGCTCATCCCCAAGCCGCTCTTCCTAAGCATCGTTGAGTTTCTAAAGAAAATAGATCTAGAAACTGGACCCGCATATCAGATTCTTTCTCCCATGTTTCCTCTTGAATGTGTCCATGTTCCCATTGAACATGAGATAGGGGCACAACCTTACCCCAAAAAACATTCTCACTATGATCTACAATATGAACTGGGTGCTCCTCAAAGGTTGCATGAGCCTCAAGCTCGACATCCTTAGCATTTATCACAAGATATGGGTCAGGGTGATACTTTAGGAGTTGTGAAGCATGAAAAATGTCATGTATATAACTATACCACTGTGGAAGAGCTAATCAGTAATCCACGGGTCCGATCCTCTCTCCAATCTCAAAAGGCCCCATATATCTAGGCAGAAACATGCCTTGTTTCTGAATTCAACGGTGACCCAACCTTGGCGGCACCCGAAGAAATACATTATCACCCACCATGAACTCAAGTGGTATATGACGCCGATATACATATGACTTCTTCCTACTCTAATATATTTCTATATGCTTTTGAATCAAACAAACCTTCTCTAACATCTCCAACACAAGACTCAGCCCTAACATCCCAGACTCTCAGGCCTCTAACCAACAAAAAGGTGATCTACATGGTCTCACATAAAGTTCCTCAAAAGGTTCCATCTTAAATGTAGCCTAAAAACTATTTTTATAAGGAAACTAAATGAGTGACAAGTTCTTTTCCTACGATCCACTAAAATCCAGAACACATGCAATAAACATGTATTCTAATACCTAAATTGTATGCTCCAAATTCCAATCAGTCTGTGGGTGGTAGGCCATACTCAGAAACACCTACGTACCTAGTTCCTTATGTATTTCTTTCCAAAAACAAGTGGTAAAACGTGGATCATGATCTAAAACTATTGTTATCATCACACCATGCAACCTTACTATTTCTTAAACATACAACTCCCCCGACTAGTCTATTGTATAGGTCTCTTGAATTGGAAATAAATTGGAAACTTTTTTAATTCGATCTACCACCACCAAAATGGCATCATTCTTATGAGGAATCCATGGAAGACCCACTAAAAAATCCATCATGACGGCATTCCATTTCTACTCTGGAATAATTAATGACTGCAACAACCCACCTGGGAGCTGATGTTCGGCCTTCACCTGCTGACAGGTATGGCATTGTTCAACAAAACCTGCAACTTCTCTCTTCATTATCGGCCACCAAAACTACCAACAAAGGTCATTGTACATTTTAGTCAAACCCATGTGTACTTCCCACTTTGATGTATGGAACTCACGCATCAACTCCACTTGTATAGCTGTCGGTACCATGATACGACCATGAACATAAGCAACTTCATCGGCACTGAAGGTCCAACCAGAAGGTGACTGCCCACCTTTAAGACTTTCCTTCATATCCAAACACTCTAAATTTACCAACTAACTTTGTCTAACTTGTTTCAAATGCGCAGACTCAACTTCTACAGATGCAAGGGCCATCTACTCATTCCCCTCATGTACCTCTAAATGTGTCTCTGTAAACAAGGCCATCATCACCCACTCTGAACTGGATTCCAGAACCACTAGATTTTGAGTCTCTAATTTAAGAGCATCAATGACACTATTTCATTTTCTCGGTGTGAAAACCAATTCAAAATCAAAATACTACAAGTACCAGACCCACTGTTGTGGTAAATGATTCAAATCCCACTAAGAGAATATTTATTTGAGACTTTTATGGTTGGTAAACACCATAAAGGGTTCTCTCAAAAAGTAATGCCTCCAACACTTTAAGGCCTGAACTGCAGTAGCTAGCTCCAGGTCATGAATTAGATAATTTCTTTCATGTGGCCTCAATTGTCTCAATCCATAAGCTAAAACTAGATCATCTTGCATCAACAATACCCCAAGTCCAACACCAAACAAATCACAGAACAAGGTATACTTCTTACCTGGTTTGGGTAAGATCAAAATCGGTGCAGTGGTCAACTGCTTCTTCAACTTTTGAAAATCATTTTCATAAGCCTATGACCAAACGAACTTAACCCCTTTCTTGGTTAGGCATGTGAGCGGTGTTTCCAAATGAGATAAATCTCTAATAAACCTTCAGTAATGACCGTCCAAACCCAAAAAACTACAAATATTACAGATGTTCTTGGGCTGTTCCCAAGACACCACAACCGAGAAAGTTTCTAGATCCACTGACACACCTGACTTAGATATGTTATGTCCCAAAAAGTGCACCTCATCAATCCAAAACTGACATTTTGATAGCTTAGTGTAAAGCCTATGCACCCTTAGTGTACTCAAGACAATGTCACTATGTTTGGAATGATCATCATGAGTTATGGAGTACACCAAGATGTAATCAAAAAAACAACTACAAACTAATCTAAACATGGGTGGAATATCTGGTTCATGTGGACCATGAACACAGATGGTACATTGGTCAAACCAAATGGCATTACCAAAAAATCATACAACCCATACCTACTTCGAAAAGTCATCTGGGGTATGTTAGAAGGTCTCACCCTCAACTGGTGGTATCCCAATATCAAATCAATCTTGGAATATACTAAGGCACCTCAAAGCTGATAAAATAAGTCATAAATTCTATGAAGAGGGTATCGGTTCTTAACTGTCATCTGGTTCAACTTCATATAATCAACTCATATCCTCAGTGATCTGTCAAGCTTATAAGAATACAACACAGTATATCCTCAAGGTGATGTACTAGGGCATATAAACCCCTTACACTCCAATTCCTCTAACTGAATGTTTAGTTCTTTGAGCTTTGTTGGCACCATTCGGTAAGTTGGAATGGAAATTGGATCCATTCCAGGAAACAATTCGATTGTAAACTCAACATCCCTCTCAGGTGGTAACCCCGAGAAGTCCTCAAGAAACACATTATGAAACTGGTCCACAACAAAAGGGAAGACCGACTGTCCTTCCACCCCATCATCTATCATAAGGCATGCCACTTTGGCTGCAAGATCCCCCACCTGATGGTGTAGTGGTCCTACACATCTCGCTCTAGTATCCCACTCACCATGAAGGACATAAGTTCTCCCATCAATAGATGTGAATGTTACCCAACATCAGTAGCAGTCGATATGTGCTTGATATAACACCAACCAATCCATTCCCATGATTAGTTCAAAACATAACATATCTAGGACAAATAGATCGCATAAAAAATGATACTCACCAACCTCTAGAACACAACCCTTACACTGCCTAATGTCCTCAAAATACACTCTAAGTGAAGTATCAAGCGACATTACCCCACATGCAGTCTCTACAGTTAAGCCCAACATAACTACAAACTGAGAAGAAATAAAGGAATGCATAGCACCTATATCGAATAAAGCACTAGAAAACATGGAATATAAAAGATTCGTACCTCAAATAGTAGAAGGTTCTACCTCACCACCCTCATGTGTAACCTGAACTGCATGGAGATGACCTACCCCTTTACCCTAGGCTCTAGACTGAATACCCAACACTGCACTACTCTATTGTTAAGGGTAATCTCACCCCGAAGCCCCACGTCCACCGCTCCTACTAGTACGGCCTGTGGAGCTCCAACTGCCTGCCTAATACATGGTAACTGACCCCCAACCTACACTCGGCAATTGAATCTGACCTCCATCATTACCCGACTATCGTGGGTTCTTATAGAATCTCTGTACGTGGCCTAGACTACCGCATGCTCGGCACTCAACTGGTGGGTGGGGACACTTGTCATGCTTGTGCCCCAACCTTCCACACTAAAAATAGAAGACCTGGTCACCCCCCTAAGAAAATGACACCCAAATCTGACTACTCTATGTGCTTCCCCCTTACTGGAAGGTTCCAAAGTGGTTCTTCCTACTATCAGAAGCCACACCACTTGCTCGCCCAGCCAGTGCCACAAGTTCACTACCTGAATCTCCCTTTAGGTTTTCTTCTGAGATAAGGGCTTGATCCACCACTTCAACAAACCATTTTAGTTGAAATATATTCACCTGAGACCTGATCTTGTGTCTCAGCCCATCCTGGAAGCATTTTTTCCACAACTGCCTCATCTCTCATCAACATCGAAATGAAGAGCCTCAAATCGGTGAAACATCTAGCATAGTCCATTACCGAAATTTTCCCTTGAGTCACCATTATAAAATATGAAGCCTTATCCTTCCTCAAAATTTTCGGATAGAAATTCTCTAGAAACATCTCTTGAAAATCTTTCCACATCATCCCTTTATCCTGCTCTATCTAAACCATAACATCCCACCAATGCTTTGCGTTCCCCTTCAGCATATAGGCCCCTAACTTGACTCTCTTCTCAAGAGGAGTCTCTAGATGATAGAGAATAGCTTGGTTGGACTCAATCCATAACTTTTTTACTTCTATCCCACTCTCTATGGTGAAGGTCTAAGGGTGATGCAGCTGAAACTCCCGGGTCAACTCAAACATGCTCAGTGCAACCCGCCAGGGGTCTTGTTCCATCATCTACATAAAACAACCAAAGTTCTTGTGGAACTAATCTTCCTTGTCCCATTGGATAACCACTTTATATTTCTCCACTACTGGAGGAGTGTTCTTGAAAACGTCCTCATGTCGTCCAACCGGTGCACGTCTTCGAGGTGGAATTTCTCTACAATGCTAAACACGAGCTTTAGAACTCAACCATAAAGATTTTGTGAGAAGGAAGGGATATAGATAGTATTTTCAGTTGTAATAACCAAAATTGTTTGCATAAACTACCCCAAAGATCCTACTCACGATTGGGTCACTACCCTCGGTTATCTCCCTAAGTCTATGGTCAACATGGTATCTAATTATCATGGTTACAATCCTTATATTCTACTCCCATTCGAACCATTTTCATATTCCAATTTACCACTACAAAAAATTATTCCACTTTTACTTATTTATCAAAAACCATTTTCTAATTACTAAGAGATATTTTCACTTAACCTTTTTACTCATTCATACCATATTATTAGGCATAATTCATTACTTTTAAAAGAAAAAATTCATCCTAACATTTACAACCCACACACCCATCTCGTGTGTGGGCCTATCATGATTCATGACACTTTCCTATAGAAGTGCCTAGAATGATACATGAATGCAAAACCTCGTGCCTTTCATACCAAGTGAGAAATATCACAAAAATTTCAGATCACACAATAAGTGCATCACCCAATGGTGAAATTTCATCAAATGTAACAACACACAACAAGAACAACAATCCCTTCCTAGGGTGACTTGGGTTTTTCCCTTGTAAATAGGCTAGATACTCCTAAAAATGAGCTCATTACCAAGGCCTAGTGAGTTACTAATTTCTTATCTACCATCCCCAAATAGTAATAAAAAGAAAATAAACTCCCTCTGATACCACTTTGTAACATCCCTGACTCGGGATCCACGAAACTGGATCCCCAGTCCGGGTAGTTACATGACCTCAAGGACGTCTTCCCATACGCTAGAGGTTTCCGACTAGTAGTGAGGGTCCAATAGGTCACGTGGGGAGACTATACCCTCAATATCAAATTAAGACACATAAAATAATAACTGGAATAGTGGAAACATAAGAGAACAATCCATAACATGCATAATAACCAAATCCTGAAACTGGGTACAATCATAACAACATTAAATATGTCATGTTGTGCTACAGTGTCAAGTGATCAAAACCCGAAAGAAAGAAAATGGTAGAATCCCTAAAATGGTCCTGACTCTATTTCTGGAACCTCACCCAAACATGTCCCATGTCCAACTCATCTCCCTAGCATAGGTCCATTTCCCTTGTCCTGACCTGCAAGCATGATATCTGCTCGGGTACCCAACAGCGGCCTGAGCATGGTGTGAGTATAACTCAGTATACAACCACCAATGGTGTCTTCAAAATATCTATAAAGGTATATAGTGCATCAAAATGATAATAATGGAAAAATAAAGGTAAAAAGTTTAATAGGTCATTCGAAACTATGTTCGTTTTATTTATAATACCAATGAATTCGAGCTCACTAATCAAGAATTTCAGTATTCAATCTCCCCTTTTTATGTGTTCAATGGATTAGGCACATTAAATGTTCTCAATCATATAGAAATACAATCAATATAAAATCTCTCCTTTTATCACATTAACTTTCATTACATTACACAAAAACGAGGATCTTTAAGGTTTAGTGTCTTGGAAACCAGGAACTTAATACATGACCACATAAAACATTCTTCTTAAACACTTGAAAGGCTTTTTCATTGTTCATCCTAAGTTTATTACTACATCTCATAACCTAGAAGCATACATAAAAGGAAAGGGTGAGCAGAAGGGCTAGTAAGGGAAACAAGGGAATCATTTTACATGTGAACTTGAGATACATCAAAAAGTCATGAAAAATAAATTTAAGGAATGAGAAAGAGATCATGAGGCATATCATAATAAATATAACGTTTCTCATAACTTGAAGTAGTGGCTACAACATTTAACATAGACAATCATTTCCATTTCACCAAGGTCCATCCCCAAGGTGTCATTAAAAATTACCAAGGTTATTCACCAAGGTATCATTAAAAATGGTCATCTATAGAGATTAAGTCTTCACCAAATGCATTGGAAGGCTATCAGGGAGCACCCTTAAATTTTCCTTTATTATCATGTGAGTCACATATATCATCATCAAAAATTTCATAAATAACTCATATAGCATAAAAGAAATGGGTTTCATTTCATAATCATAAAGTTTTAAAAACTGCTTTTAAGACATGATCTTTATGTCATTTTAAACCCACAAAAAAAGAAATGGGGTTTCATGAATGTAAGTCCCATAATTAAAATATAAAATTTTGATATACTTGTGAATACCTGTATAGAAGAAATATATTTGAGTATTCACTTAATAAAATAAAATAATTTCAGAAAAAGAGAGAGACATTTTGAGACGAAAATTCTGCAGCATAACAGCTATGTTATAGGGTTTTAGAAAATATTGAAAAGACAGGGGACATGTGTCACCCACTCATAAATGATCCATAAAATAGTAGAGGGAAAGAATATAAAGGATATAAGAACATGGTAACGAAATTTGAAATACATACCATATGAAAGGAAATACATGGAAGGAAGACAATAATAAGATTTTTCTTATGTAAATTTGGAAGCATAACGGCATCACTTAAAACATCAAAAAATGAATTGATGAGATCAAATAGGGTATATCATCATATGAACATAAAAGATCAGTATTATAGATATAGAGATAATAACCCAACATAATAAAAGGAACTTGAAATACTTGACCTGAAAATAGAACTTCAAAATGAGAAGGGTGAAAGTATCCTTTACAAAAATTCGACAGCCTAACGGCGCCACATAAACATTCTTAAAATAAAATGATGAGAGTAAGAGATAATATCTCATCATATGAAAATGAAAAGGGAATTAATATGAATATAAAATAACATCCTCCAACATAATAACATGGAGCACAAAATATATAAAATAAAAGAGAGTACTTGAAAAGAAAGAGAGAGGTAGGATCCCTTACCTTGAAGAGTAACTTCAAAATCTTGATGTTTGGGACCTTGGGGGGCTTGAGGGAACCTTGGGAGGACTCATTGGGAGGTAAGGAGACTAGAAATTCGTTGAAGAGGATTTTAGAATGGAAAGGATGAGAGAATGGCTTGGTATTTATAGGGGAAGTGAGGGGACAAGGCATTAATGCCCAAGGGACACCTCATTAGTGGTATTGGCAAAACCATGGGCTTGTCCGTGGTATTTTCCCACGGTATTGGCCACTTGGGATGCCTCATACCTTATCTTACTATTCATAAGTCGACTAAAATTATTACATAATTATTACATCCTTAATGATGTCATTAAACACCCGAAACTCTAAACTAAAAATTCACTATTCACCGAAAATTCAACTTTTTCAGAAAAATACCAAAATTTCATCTTTACCAAATATCAATGCTCTGATTTCAAAAATGAACTCCATTTTATGAAAATAATTTTCTAAATATTTTTAATTTAATTTTTATATAAAAACATTATTCACTAAAAATTAATTCTTTTCATAAAAATCCCCAAAAATTACTTTAACATAATATCGATGTTCTGAATTCAAAAAAAAATCCATTTTATAAAAATAATTTTCCAAATATTTTTAATTTAATTTTTAATTAAAAAACACTATTCACCTGAAAAAAAATAATATTTGACTAATAATTTCTGAATAGTTATTTAAAAATTTTATTGAATCACATTACGTAATCAAGGTGCATATATTATATTAATACTTTCTTTAAGTGGGATTATTAATCCATTTGGTCACATTACTAATCCTAAGCATAAAATGACTATTCATAAATTAATATTCACCAAAAATTAAGTTGATCTTATTAGACTCTACATTTTTTACTGAACACATTTTTAGAAGACCATTTTTTTTAAAATCTTTACACATCATTAATTATTTAAGGTTTACATAAATATTTTAAAATATCATTTTTCCAAAATTCATCAATAATATACATCCGAAAATTATCCAGACATTTGAAAATTCACAAACTTCACCATAAGAAGAAATCACAATTTTATTTATCTCAAAGGATTACACAAAGTAGTTATGGTCTCCTTACATAGCCACTTATAACCCCAACATAGGACCTAAGTATTAGGTGTGCTGAGGTGAGAGAATATGAGGGCGGCTCGGCCAACATTGCACGAGTAGTAATTTCTATTAGTTTGAACTTCTCACGAAGGCGATTCCGTTCTAGCTTCACATGATGATGTTCAGCTTGGTTTTGGTCCAGAGAAAAGCCTAGTGGTGCTACCTCCTTCCCAAGTTCTGTTAGATGGGCTTCGATTGGCCAGAGACTACTAGATGAGGCCATCGAATCTTCTTTCTATATTAATTAACCAAAATCACTTGTATTTAGAGACAATAATCACAACATTTAGTTTCCAACGGTCATATTGACCAATGGTCATATAATATTTAAAACCCAATGGTCTCATTTTAATTATACTCATGTTATCAAATGAAACAGTTTTTTTGAGTATAAAAATAAAATAACACATAAAATTAGGAAACAAGATTTATTCAAAATTTCGGGTTGTTACAATCTTCCCCCCTTAAGAAATTGCATCCTCGTAATTTTTTAAAATTGGGCTTGGAAATTTCATTGAAAGTCCCACATTGGAAAAATAGTTAGTGATACTATTACTTTAAAAGAAAGAAAGTGACGTATAAAGGTCACCCGAGTTAACCCATACTAGGATTCCAGGTAAGAAAACATGGATATAGAGGAGAAAATAAACGGTCAAGTTCTGATGGAGAGTGATAGAAAACATGTCTAAGAGAAATTTAACCACCAGAAAATCACAAACTTGTGATGGGTTAAATGGTATTTGATTACCCAGTAGAAAACCTAAACCAACAATGTTTTTGTTTTACATTCCTTTTAATAATTTTGAGGAATTCATTTACTACATATAATAAGAACACAAGGAAATATACTTACCTTCAATTATAGTTTCATCCTTTAATAAGTTTCTACCAAGACTAATCTTTTCTCCAAATGATGAGTATTCAAAAATACTTGGTCTCATCAAAGAACAAGAATCATCTTCTCAAGAATCACGTAATCCACAAAAGAATAATTATCAATCTTTAAACATTTATCCCAAAAACAGAAAGGGTAATATAAAACAACTCTTCAAAAATAAAGAACCCTATAGGAAGGAAAACTACTTTAAATCTTCTTAATTCCATGGTACTGCCCAAAGTTCATCATAGACCATTCCATAAATAATTGTCCTTAATATTCCTCAAAATAAACCAAACTAAGATTGAAACCCCAATATAAGAATGATTTCATAACATAGTCTTCCACAATAAACTTTATCGTTCATCTCCAAACAACATCAACCACTCTTATCGTCTTATAACAAAAGTAACTAACCTAATCACTTTTTCCCCAAGATAGGTTAATCATTTCCATAAGTAACCTAAATCACCATAAGTTCACCTTAAATTCATCAATTATTCAAAATATAAGTCAACCTTCACTCCTCAAAGAAAATACTGTAGTAATATATTTACCATGATCATATAGGGTTCCCAAAATAGTGAACGTCTTCCCAAATAATATTCATCCTTTAACCCCCTAATCATTTTTTAAGAAGAACAGCTTCACAACATCAACATGGGATATATAACAATAGATGTTTTCCATAATGATATAAAACCATATTAGGTAGTGACTCCATGTTCTTAGAAAACATTAAGGATATGCTCAGAGATCACGAACTAAAATAAAACATGACATAGACAATTATTGAGAAGAAGTTACATGTACTTCAGTCATCATGGTATATCTAGGCATAGGACATGCATTGTTCCCTTGTCCTTGAAGAATTTTGATGCTCATTACGATTCTCATCCCTTCCAAGAGAGCATTTCCTTGGATAATGTCCAACTTCTCCACATTTACGACATTGAAAAGTATAAGGTACATTAGATCGAACCTTATCTCTATTCATCACATTATCCATTTTTTTAAAAGCAATTGGCTACTTTATGCCCTATCACCCCACACTTAAAACATCTCCCTGTTCCTTTGTGACATTCTCCTTGGTGCCACTTTACACTCTTTTTGCACAAAGGGAATTGGGTCTTCTTTCCCTTATCAACTTTATCAGATGAACATCCTTGAGACTTCATCTTCTTCTTCCTTGATGAATTTGGGCATTCAACTAGGTACCAATTATTAATTGTGATTTTTGACAGCTGGTTTGGCATAATCACAATATGTTCAACTTGATCTCTCATCATCTCCTTCATATTAATAGGGAAATCATCACATTTTATATCACATTGGTATTTGGGACATGTTCTTCCATTTCCTGCCATTAACTAAGAAAATAAAGTATAATTAGGGGGCTTAAATACTTAGCCAATAATCATGAAAAGGAAACTTTAAGCATATAAGGTTAAACTTATAGAAGAATAGTATATCCTAACTTGTGATCCCCTAGGTTCCAATCTAGGTTATCCATGATCATATATTCTTACGTAAAACTTTAT
This sequence comes from Viscum album, assembly GCA_963277665.1. Classification (NCBI taxonomy): domain Eukaryota; kingdom Viridiplantae; phylum Streptophyta; class Magnoliopsida; order Santalales; family Viscaceae; genus Viscum; species Viscum album. Next base: position 1,650,205,204 of record OY728145.1, read on the forward strand.
TTTATTTTATCTTTGTTCCTTTAATAATGGTTCATACTAAGATTATGAATTTACCGAAGCATATCCCCCGGGAGTGTCGTAACCAAGAGTGAAGCAAGGCCCATTGTCGTGTACCAGTTCCCATTCGAGTTTATCTCAAAGTGGTGTTTTCGGGTTTTACCCCTATGTACTTCTATGCCAGAGCCACCTCTACCTGCTCGTATCCAGACAGGGATGTATTTGCTTCATAAACAACTTACTCAATACTCACTAAAATCCTAGGATGTTTTCCTATATTTAATATTTTCATTAAGAAACCTTGTAAATTTTTCAAATCCTAATTTCCACAAAAAAACTAAACCATACTTTGATACCAACTATAACATCCCACCTTTTTATCACATTAACTTTCATTACATTACACAAAACTGAGGATCATTACGGTTTAGTGTCTTGGAAACCAGGAACTTAATACATGACAACATAAAACATTCTTCTTAAACACTTGAAAGGCTTCTTCATTTCTCATCCTATGTTTATTACAGCATCTCATAACCTAGGATCATACATAAAATGAAAGGGTGAGCAGAAGGCCCAGTAAGGGAAACAAGGGAAACATTTTACATATGAACTTGAGATACATCAAAAAGTCATGAAAAATAACTTTAAGGCATGAGAAAGAGATCATGTGGAATATCATAATAAAAATAATGTGTTTCATAACTTTAAGATGTGGTTATAACATTTAACATAGACAATAATTTCCGTTTCACCAAGGTCCATCCCCAAGGTGTCATTAAAAATTACCAAGGTTATTCACCAAGGTATCGTTAAAAATGGTCATCTCTAGAGATTAAGTCTTTACCCAATGCATTGTAGCGCTATCAGGGTGAACCCTTAAATTTTCCTTTATTATCATGTGAGACACATATATCATCATCAAACATTTCATAAATAACCCATATATCATAAAAGAAATGGGTTTCATTTCATAATCATAACGTTTTAAAAACTGCTTTTAAGACATGATCTTTATGTCATTTTAAACCCACAAAAAAGGAAATCGGGTTTCATGTATGTAAGTCCCAGAATAAAAATATAACATTTTGATATACTTGTGAATACCCATATAGAAGAAATATATTTGAGTATTCACTTAATAAAATAAAATAATATGAGAAAAAGAGAGATACAATTTGAGACGAAAATTCTGCAGCATAACGGTTATGTTATAGGGTTTTAGAAAATATTGAAAAGAGATGGGACATGGGTCACCCACTCATAAATGATACATAAAATAGTACATGGAAAGAATATAAAGGATATAAGAACATGGTAATTAAATTTGAAATACATACCATATGAAATGAAAGACAAGGAAGGAAGACAATAATAAGATTTCTCTTATGAAAATTTGGAAGCATAACGGCGTCACTTAAAACTTCAAAAAATGAATTGATGAGATCAAATAGGTTCTCTCATCATATCAACATAAAATATCAGTATGATAGATTTATAGATCATACCCCAACATAATAAAAGGAACTTTAAAGACTTGACATGAAAATAGAACTTGAAAATGAGAAGGGTGAAAGAATCCTTTACAAAAAATCGGCAGCCTAACGGTGCCACATAAACATTCTTAAAATGAAATGATGAGAGTAAGAGGGAATCTCTGATCATATTAAAATGAAAAGGGCATTAAGAGTAATATAAAATAACATCCTCCAACTTAAGAACATGGATCATCAAATAAATGACATAAAAGAGAGTACTTGAAAACAAAGAGAGAGGTAGGATCCCTTACCTTAAAGAGTAACTTCAAAATATTGATGTTTGGGACCTTGGGGGCCTGAGGGCACCTTGTGAGGACTCCTTGGGAGGTAAGGAGACCAGAAATTTGTTGAGGAGTATTTTGGAATGGAAAGGATGAGAGAATGGCTTGGTATTTATAGCGGAAGTGACGGGACAAGGCATTAATGGCCAAGGGACACCTCATTGGTGCTATTGGAAAAACCATGGGATTGCCCATGGTATTGGTTACTTGGGACACCTCATACCTTATCTTATTATTCATAAGTCGACAAGAATTATTACATAATTATTATATCCTTAATGAGGTCATTAAACACCTGAAACTCTAAACTGAAAATTCACTATTCACTGAAAATTAAACTTTTTCAGAAAAATACCAAAATTTCATCTTAACCAAATATCGATGCACTGATTTCAAAAATAAACTCCATTTATGAAAATAATTTTCTAAATATTTTTAATTTTATTTTTATATAAAAACACTATTCACTAAAAATTAATTTTTTTCAGAAAAATCCCCAAAAATTACCTTAACATAATATAGATGTTCTGAATTCAAAAACAAAGTCCATTTTATAAAAATAATTTTCTGAATATTTTTAATTTAATTTTTAATTAAAAACACTATTCACCTTAAAAAAGATAATACTTGACTAATCATTTCTAAAATAGTTATTTACATATTTTATTGAATCACATTACTTTATCAAGGTGCCTATATTATATTAATACTTTCTTTAAGTGAGATTACTAATCCATTTGGTCACATTACTAATCCTAAGCGTAAAATCACTATTCATAACTTACTATTCACCAAAAAATAAGTTTATCTTATTATACTCTAAATTTCTTACTGAACACGTTTTTAGAATACCATTTTTTGAAAATATTTACATATCAATAATTATTTAAGGTTTACATAAATATTTTAAAATATCCTTTTTCCAAAATTCATTAATAATATACATCCTAAAATTATCCAGACATTTGGAAATTCACAAACTTCACCATAAGAAGAAATCACAATTTTATTTATCTAAAAGGATTGCACAAAGCAGTTATGGTCTCCTTGTATAGCCCCTTATAACCCCAGCATAGGACCCAAGTGTAAGGTGTGCTATGGGAAGAGAATCTGAGGGCAGCTTGGCCAACATCGCAAAATTTGTAATTTATATCAGTTTGAACTTCTCATGAAGGCGATTCCGTTCTAGCTTCACACGAAGAAGTTCAGCATGGATTTGGTCTAGAGCAAATCCCAGTGGTGCTACCTCCTTCCCAAGTTCTGTTAGATGGGCTTCGATTGGCCCGAGACTACTGGATGAGGCCATCGAATCTTATTTCTATATTAATTAACCAAGATCACTTTTATTTAGTGACAATAATCACAACATTTAGTTTCCAACGGTCATATTGACCAATGGTCATATAACAGTCAAAAACCATCGGTCTCATTTTAATTATACTCATGTTATCAAATGAAACAATTTCATTGAGTATAAAAATAAAATAACTCAAAAAATTAGGAAACAAGATTTATTCAAAATTTCGGGTCATTGCAATCTCCCCCCCCCCCCCCCTTAAGAAATTTCATCCTCGCAATTTTTTAAAATTGGGCATGGAAATTTCATTGAAAGCCCCAAATCGGAAAACGAGTATGTAACACTATTACTTTAAAAGAAATAAGGGGAAGTACAAAGGTCACTCGAGCTAACCCATACAAGGATTCCATGTAGGAAAACATGGATATGGGGGAGAAAATAAATGGCCAAGTTCTGATGGAGAGTGATAGAAAACATGTCTAAGAGAAAGTTAACCACCAGAAAATCACAAACTTGTAATGGGTTAAACGGTCTTTGATTACCTTGTAGAAAACATAATCCTAAAATGTTTTTGTTTTACATTCCTTTTAATAATTTTGAGTAATTAATTTACTACATAGAATAAGAACACAAGGAAATATACTTACCTTCAAGTAGAGTTTCATCCTTTAATAAGTTTCTACCAAGACTAATCTTTTCTCCCAACAATGAGCATTCAAAAATACTTGGTCTCATCAAAGCCCAAGAATCATCTTCTAGATAATCACGTAATCCACAAAATAATAATTATCTATCTTTAAACATTTATCCCAGAAACAGAAAGGATAAGATAAAACAACTCTTTAAAAAGAAAGAAACCACTAGGAAGGGAAACTAATTTAAATCTTCAAAAGTCCACGGTACTACTCAGAGTTCATCATAGACCATTATATAAATAATTGTCCTTAAAATTCCTCAAAATAAACCAAACTAAGATTGAAACCCAAATATAAGAATGATTTCATAACATAGTCTTCCAATAAAAACTTTATCGTTCATCTCCAAACAACATCAACTACTCTTATCGTCTTATAACAAAAGTAACTAACCTAATCACTTTTTCCCCAATATAGGTTAATCACTTCCATAAGTAACCTAAATCACCATAAGTTCACCTTAAATTCATCGATTCTTCAAAATATAAGTCAACCTTTACTCCTCAAAGAAAATACCGTAGTAATCTATTTACCTTGATCATATAGGGTTCCCCAAATAGTGAATGTCTTCCAAAATAGTATTCATCCTTTAATCCCCTAATCATTTTTTTAAGAAGAACAGTTTCACAACATCAACATGTGATACATAACAATATATGTTTTCCTTAATGATATAAAACCATCTTAGGTAGTGACTCTATATTCTTAGAAAAAATTAAGGATATGCTCATAGAGAACGAATTAAATACAACATGGCATAGACAGTTATTGTGAGGAAGTTACATGTACTTCAGTCATCATGATTCATTTCATCAGAGGACTTGCATTGTTCCCTTGTCCTTGAAGATTGTTGATGCTCATCATGCTTCTCATCCCTTCTAATAGAGTATTGCCTTGGATAATTTCCAACATCTCCACATTTAAGACATTGAAAAGTATAAGGTACATTAGATCTAACCTTATCTCTATTCATCACATTATCTATTTTTTTAAAGCAAGTGGCACTTTATTCCCTATCACCCCACACATAAAACATCTCCCTATTACTTTATGACATTCTCTTTGCTGCCTCTTTCCACACTTATTGCACAAAGGAAATTGGGTCTTCTTTTCCTTATCAACTTTATCAGATGAACATCCTTGAGACATCATCTTCTTCTTCCTTGATGAATTTTTCCATTAAACTAGGTACCAATTATTAATTGTGATTTTTGATAGCTGGTTTGGCATAATAACAATATGTTCAACTTGATCTCTCATCGTCTTTGTCATATTAATAGGGCAATCATCACATTTCTTATCACATTGGTTGTTGGGACATGTTCTTCCATTTCCCGCCATTAACTAAGAAAAGAAAGTATAATTAGGGGGCTTAAATACTTATCCAATAATCATGAAAGTAAAACTTTAAGCATAGAAGGATAAACTTGTAGAAGAAAAGTATTTCCTAACTTTTGATCACCTAGGTTCCAATCTAGTTTATCCATGATCATATATTCTTATGTGAATCTTTATTTTATTTTATCTTTGTTCCTTTAATAATGGTTCATACTAAGATTATGAATTTACCAAAGCGTATCTCCCGGGAGTGTTGTAACCAAGAGAGCAGCAAGGCCGATTGTCATGTACCAGTTCCCGTTTGAGTCTATCTCAAAGCAGTGTTTTCGGGTTTTTCCCTTATGTATATCTGTTCCAGAGCCACCTCTAGCTACTCGTATCTAGACAGGGATGTATTTGTTTGATAAACCACTTACTCAATACTCACCAAAATCCCAGGGTGTTTTCCTATATTTAATATTTTTATTAAGAAACTTTGTAAAGTTTTCATATCCTAATTTCCATATATAACTAAACCAAACTTTGATACCAACTATAACATCCCGCCTTTTTATCACATTAACTTTCATTACATTACAAAAAACCGAGGATCTTTAAGGTTTAGTGTCTTGGAAACCAAGAACTTAATACATGACAACATAAAACATTCTTCTTAAACATTTGAAAGGCTTCTTCGTTGTTCATCCTAAGTTTATTACAGCATCTCAAAACCTGGGAGCATACATAAATGGAAAGGGTGAGCAGAAGGCCCAGTAAGGGAAACAAGGGAAACATTTTATATGTGAACTTGAGATACATAAAAAAGTCATGAAAAAGAACTTTAAAGCATGAGAAAGACATAATGAGGAATATCATAATAAAAATAAAGTGTTTCATAACTTGAAGATGTGGCTACAACATTTAACATAGGAAATCATTTCCGTTTCACCAATGTTCATCCCCAAGGTGTCATTAAAAATTAACAAGGTTATTCACTGAGGTATCGTTAAAAATGGTCATCTCTAGAGATTAAGTCTTTACCCAATGCATTGGAGCGCTATCAGGGAGCACCATTAAATTTTACTTTTTTATCATTTGATCCACATATATCATCATAAAACATTTCATAAATAACCCATATAGCATAAAATAAATGGGTTTTATTTCATAATCATAACGTTTTAAAAACTGCTTTTAATACATGATCTTTATGTCATTTTAAACCCACAAAAAAACAAAAGCGGGTTTCATGTATGTAAGTCCCATAATTAAAATATAACATTTTGATATACTTGTGAATACCCATATAGAATAAATAGATTTTATTATTCTCTTAATAAAATAAAATAATTTTAGAAAAAGAGAGAGAAATTTTGAGATGTAAATTCTGCAGATAACGACTATGTTGTAGGGTTTTAGAAAATATTGAAAAGAGAGGGTACATGGGTCACCCACTCATAAATGATCCATAAAATAGTAGAGGGAAATAATATAAAGGATATAAGAACATGGTAATGAAATTTTAAAGACATACCATATGAAATGAAAGACATGGAAGGAAGACAATATTAAGATTTCTCTTATGAAAATTTGGCAGCCTAACGGCGTCACTTAAAACTTAAAAAAATGAATTGATGAGATCAAATAGGGTCTCTTATCATATAAACGTAAAAGATAAGTATGATAGAGATAGATATCATACCCCAAAATAATAAATGTAACTTGAAAGACTTGACATGAAAATAGAACTTGAAATTGAGAAGGGTGAAAGAATCCTCTACAAAAATTTGGCAGCCTAACGGCGCCACATAAACATTCTTAAAATGAAATGATGAGAGTAAGAGGGAATCTCTCATCATATGAACATGAAAGGGAAGTAAGAGGAATATAAAAGAATATCCTACAACATAAGAACATGGAGCATAAAATAAATGACATAAAAGAGAGTACTTGAAAAGAAAGAAAGAGGTAGGATCCCTTACCTTGAAGAGTAACTTCAAAATCATGAATTTTGGGACCTTGTGTGGCTTGAGGGAACCTTGAGAGGACTCTTTGGGAGGTAAGGAGACTAGAACTTTGTTGAGGAGGAGTTTAGGATGGAAAGGATGAGATAATGTCTTGATATTTATAGGGGAAGTGAGGGGACAAGGCATTAATGGCCAAGGGACACCTCATTGGTGGTATTGGAAAAACCATGGGCTTTCCCATGGTATTTGCCAATGGTATTGGACACTTGGGACACCTCATACCTTATATTACTATTCATAATTCGACTAGAATTATTACATAATCATTACATCCTTAATGATATCATTAAACACCCGAAACTCTAAATTGAAAATTCACTATTCACCGAAAATTCAACTTTTTCAGAAAAATCCCAAAATTTCATCTTAACAAAATATCAATGATCTTATTTCAAAAATGAACTCCTTTTTATGAAAATAATTTTCTAAGTATTTTTAATTTAATTTTTATATAAAAACACTATTCATTGAAAATTAAGTTTTTCAGAAAAATCCCCAAAAATTACCTTCACATAATATCAATGTTCTTAATTCAAAAACAAAGACCATTTTATAAAAATAATTTTTTAAATATTTTTAATTTAATTTTTAATTAAATAGAACTATTCACCTAAAAAAGGCTAATACTTGATTAATAATTTCTGAAACAGTTATTTACATATTTTATTGAATCACATTACTTAATCGAGGTGCCTATATTATATTAATACTTTCTTTAAGTGAGATTACTAATCCATTTGGTCACATTACTAATCCTAAGCATAAAATCACTATTCATAAATTATTATTCACTAAAAATTAAGTTGATCTTATTAGACTCTAAATTTCTTACTGAACACATTTGTAGAAGACCATTTTTTGAAAATCTTTACACATCATTAATTATTTAAGGTTTACATAAATATTTTAAAATATCCTTTTTCCAAAATTCATCAATAATATACATCCTAAAATTATCCAGACATTTGAAAATTCACAAAATTCCCCATAAGAAGAAATCACAATTTTATTTATCTCAAAGGATTGCACAAAGAAGTTATGGTCTCCTTACATATCCCCTTATAACCCCAGCATAGGACCTAAGGGTAAGGTGTGCTAAGGTGAGAGAATCTGAGGGAGGCTCGGCCAACATCGCACAAGTAGTAATTTCTATCAGTTTGAACTTCTCACGAAGGCGATTCCATTCTTGCTTCACATGATGTAGTTCGACTTGGGTTTGGTCCAGAGCAAATCCCAGTAGTGCTACCTCCTTCCCTAGTTCTGTTAGATGGGCTTCGATTGGCCCGAGACTACTGGATGAGGCCATCGAATCTTTTTTCTATATTAATTTACCAAGATCACTTGTATTTAGAGATAATAATCGCAACATTTAGTTTCCAATGGTCATATTGTCCAATGGTCATATAATATTCAAAACCCAAAGGTCTCATTTTAATTATACTCATGTTATCAAATGAAACAGTTATGTTGAGTATAAAAATAAAATAACACTAAAAATTATGAAACTAGATTTATTCAAAATTTCGGGTCATTACAATCAAGACCTGTCTCACTAGGCATCACATTATAACAATCTCATAATCCTCACCTCGAAGCCTCGGTCTAGGTGGAATGCAACCGTTAGGGGAATAGAACTCTATCTCCTTTCCTAACCCATTTATTTAGGAGAGGATCTAAAACCTCAGTCCTACTCAACCCATGGGTGTAGAACCTCAAGTCAATACCCCACTCATCCAATCCATGTGGATGTACTTGTTTATCATTCAACACAAATCACCATATCACAACAACAAAATGAACATAATTTACAATCATCACAATAATATCAACAAAAAGGAAATTACATTTTTACCTCAATCCATTAACACTTTCATTATTCATATTACTTAACCCCTTTATCCCCATTCTCATTTTCCATTCCTATCTCGCTAATCATATTCAAGAATAAAGCTAATCCCTAGAATTTTCCCATTTATCCATTTAACCCTTTTTCGTGCCAACCCAACAACCCCTTAGGCCATTACCCAACCTAAGTGATTAATTAAACAGAAATTGTACATCCTTTAAGAATATTAACATATTCATCATGGTCTCTATGTTCTCTCACAACAGCCTACACTTACTTAGCTATCTCTATGTCCAGAAAATATCAGCATTCCCCTAGGGTGGCCATAATTTAGTCAATTCATCCTCCTTGCATCCCATGGGATCAAGAGGGGTTAAATTGTTCATTTAAGAACCACTAAATCACATCATGTAAAAGGCACCAAAAACTATTAAAAAGAGAGCAAGCACAAAAATCCTACATGCAAAAATCTACAAAAAACCTAAGGGATGTAATTTATAGACCACCTAACTTAAATCTGGTAGCAGAATCACTACCAATTGAAGCCTTAGATCTCGATTAAACCAACCCCTGAATATTTACCATAAAACTCACTGAAAAAGTAGGGTTTTAGATCTTTGTATGGGGAGGGGAAAGAAATAAAAACCCTAAACCAAAGAGAAATGAAAGAGGGAGGTTAGCCTTACCCGGATCTTCACTCTGCAACTGAAGGCACTCCAAACAGCTTAGGAACAAAGGATATTGATCCTTGGGAGCTCTTGGCCCCTTTGGTTCGTTCTTAGGGCTCCAAGGGAGGAGGGGGAGGAAAATACCGAGTGGATTATAAAATCCCAGAGTGGCATTTTTGTAATTTTTTATTGTTTCTAAGCCACACGGTTTACCCACACGGTTTTCCAAACCATGTGAAAACCATGTGGATGATTCTGTCCCAAAGAGCTCCCCTCACAGGGTTTACCCGCACATTTTGCCAAACCGTGTGCAAACCGTGTGGAGGCTACTGCCTGAAAATTTTCCTCTTGTATAGTTTACCTAGGTTGCCCACATGGTTAGCACTAACCAGGTGTAGACCTTTTGGATAGCCTAGAAAACTCATTTTTTCCCTTTATTCTTGTCTTGAACCCCAAAAACACCCATGAGCCTTCTTAAGGACTTTGTAAAGAACTTAATTGACCAAAATAAAGGGCTTAAACTGAGACATAAGTAATATATACCTTACGGAGAAATTCAGGATCTTATACTAACGAACAAAATTAGATTAATATTATTATAATCGATCTATTATTACATTAAAAATTAATTTAAAAAATAATTATTATTTAAATGAAATGGAATTTTTTCACTATAAGGCATTATTTTTCAATATTCATCAAAAAAGGAAACACCTTAGAAAATTCCCAAAAGCTTGACCTAATATTATTTTGAAAATATGAATTTAGGAATGATATTTATGTTATCAAATTAAATTTATATAAGTATAAAATTTATTTTACCATTTTCTATAGAAGGACATAAAAATATGTTTATTTGAGAAAATAATATTTTTTAAAAATATAATGATTTTAGAAAAAAAATATTTTTTTTTCGTTATCAATATGTTTATTTTTGTATAAAAAATTTATATATAATATTTTAAAATTATTTATTACTATTAATATTACTAATTTTAAAAGCTTGGTAAAAACATCTTATTTAAATAATTATAATAGTGAAGTGTTGTTTTGCAAAAACTCAGTGTTGTGTGTAATGCAAGATAAGTCGGTGTTCCATGTAGTGAAACTTTAACTTGGTGTTGTATATAATTTAATCCAAAATTATTGTTTTTATAATCTATATTTAGTGTTTCATAAAGTGAAAAATATCAATAAGATAAAATTAATTTGAAAAAATAAATTCACAAAATTTCAGGGTGTTATATTATCCATCACATCCATGGTGATTGCCTAGCATATAGGCATTTCCCCATACAGTCTCAGTATAACATCCTAGGTTTTACATCACATCAAAAAAAATTCCATTCACTTCCTTTATAGTTACAATATTCCTATTTCTATAGCCAATAATCTAACTTTGAACTAAACAAGTTAGAAACCCCAATTCGAGGTCAATCCATTTAACCCACCCAAAGGTACTGCACTCACTGATACTTTCCAAAAAAACTAGGAATCAACCTTTATTCCCCTAACTTAAATACCTTTGTAAATATCCCAAAGATATCACAATTCCCATGAATCGTGTTATTTCACTTTTCATCTGATGGTACCATATTTTTGAACTATCACCAATCATCAATCCATAAAACCACTCCATAGGACCTTCTCTGGGAGACATGACTAGCCCCAATGAACATATCCCACTTAAATAAATACATAGGCCTCTAAAAAATCCTTAAAGGGGGATTCCTAATAATGCCAAATATTACTGGTCACCTCATCAACCAACTAGAAGATCTATTCATTCTATACCCTTTTTATTGGTCTATGATAGCCCATACTAGCTACTTGTAATTTAAACCATACTCGAAGACCCATTCAAGTTCCATTGAACATAAATAATTTATGAACCCCTTGGAGATGTAGTTATTGAAAAATCCTAAAATCACTAAAATTAGGCTTAAATATTCATTATATCATAAGAGACCCCCCCTCCCAATCCATCTTTTAATTTGGTAACCTTTTCATCATAATTCAAGTCATGTTAACCAAACAACCCTTGCACACATACACTATAAAACATAAAACACATTACATGTGGGTTATTTTATAAGAAACCACCTACCTTAACATAATTGTAGTGATCCAATCCAGTATTAATATTTGATTCTCACCCATTCACCAGAAATAAAATACTCAAATATAATGGCCTAAGTTAGGGTTTTTTCACTTAAACACCAATAAAACACATGAAACATTGATCAAGGATAAAGGTAATACCATATACATTCTCAAGGGATTATATTATTTCATGCAGTTCATTTAATTATTAACAAATAATAAATCTAGATAGGATGGAAGAGGAGGTAAATGGATAAGAGCTAAGGGGAAGGGATCCCTGGGTTGAGTGACTCACCAAAAGAAGATTAGATTTTATTTCATTTTTAACTAAATTTTAATAAAATTACAATTAAAAAAATGGTGGATTCTAGGAGAATCAAGTTTTCCCTCTAATAGATTTTTGTTGGATTTCCACCAAGTACTAAGTGGCATAGTTAGTGGCACAATACCATAGATAATTCAAAAAACCTTTTGACGGGACCTCTTGCAAGCTAGTAAATGTTATGTAGTTGAATATAGGCCTATATAATGATATAGTTCCACTATCTTTACCTAATTTGTGTTAAACATCAACCCCAGATTATATATTTCACTTTTCCTGATCTTTATTCTAATTAATATTTACTTTCCCATTTATTGTATTTTTTCTATTTTAATAGGAAATTATTTCATTTATTCTTTTATTCTAGTCATTATCCCCCTTTGACCACATTTTATGTGTTTCCCCTTTTATTACTCATATACGTATTTATAAATATCCATGATGGACATTGTAAAAAATTATTGAATATTGTTTTATTTCAACTTTAACATTTTTTTAGACTTGTTCTCATTTGTCATGATCTCTATTAGTTCCTCTTAAAAGTTTATATTTTCCTTCTTCTCCTATTAAGTCAGTTTGGTATTGGAGTGAGTCATTTCCTCAGGCACCTCTATCGATTGGAAATTATCCGCAATGATCCTATTAAAATCTGTATATCCCTATATCACTAATAAAAACCTTATTTTTATCACCATCACCCCAACCACATTTCCACCTAGAAAAAAATTAAGTAAAAAATCATATCCACTAGGATGTATATTCAAAAGAAATATAATAAAGATTTAAATAGAATCCTTTTGTTTGATGTATTATTTGAATTAATTCATTTAATATAATGAATCCTAATCATTAATGATTTTAAAGAAAGTATCATTTCTCATATGATTAAATGTATCATGTTTCACTTTCAAAATTCTCATAAGAATACAATTATTTATGGAAGGATTTTTGAATAAAAAGAGTATAAGAAATCTAATGTGAATTTTGAAAATTGTGTTTTTTAAACTGTATTATAAAGAAAACAAGTTATAACTAATAAATATCAACAGATGTGGGAAGGTCCTATCACACCAATACCACCATGGGATGACACAAAATAGAGGTAAAAACACATTCATGTCCATTACTAGGTATAATAAATCTTGATTTGGAAGGAATCACTTTTTACGATCTTCTAGAAAATGTTATATCTTAACTTGTTCATCAGTACCATAAACAAATCATGCATATTAAAACCAATATTCCTATATTTAATCCATTCAAAGATTAAGTTTATTTCCATCCACTCTTTCATGATGATACTACCCATTAATCACTAAAATTATGTAATTCTAATCAACCAATAGAAGTATCTAATGCACATACACCACTTCATAATATTTTTGACCTTATTTTAAAGAGATTTTTTGTCTAAAATACCCCAATTTAGATGTTAATAAATTTATACCTCAATATAAAATATGGTTCAAGAGATAATGTAAATATTATTTCAATTTTGAGGTAATAAGACCAAGTTGTTGTTCAAGATTCCCTTATTGAATTTACTTCTAGTACACTAATGATTCGAGACATTTATTGAATAAATCAGCCAAAGGATCTTCTCATGTTCCATCAATAAATTTTTTTGATTATATTTCACTAAGTACTTAGAAAAAATTGTGATTATTTTAAAAGTTTTATCATAAAATTGTTTTTACTCCACTATTAGAGATTAAGAAAGACTCATAGACAAATTTGGAAAGTGACAATCACCCATACAATAAAAATGGTGGTTGAAAGAAACATCCAAACCTGATGATAGTGAAATGGAATATCCTTAAGTAATATCTATTCAATGAAAAAAATAACTTTAAAATATATTTTCACCATCATTGAAACCAATCCATCTAGGTAGATGATTTGGAAAAACAATCTCAGAAAATGGATCACTAGTTTCTTTCCAGCACACCCAATGAACAGCATTCATTCTTTCCACTGACTCAAAGAATTTATCTCCACACTATCCATTTTTACCTAGATAAAAATTTAACTCTAAATATGAATTTGGGATTATTCATTTCTATAGGATGTGAATGATATAGTACAAGATGTGTCTCACCCCAATACTCTTTTTCCTTATTATTTTGTTTATTTATAGTTTTTTAGTCTTCTATTTTTGTTTTTGGCCTTTTTGTTTTCAAATTTTTAAGAGAAAATGGGGGGACTATGTTCTTTTGGGGGGAAAGAGACTTCCTTATGCCATATAACTATGGGATATCCATTTTGACCTATTGTGTGGTTCCCCATGTAAAATATATTCTTATGTCATGTTGGGGTTCACCCTATCTGAAATGTTGAGGAGGACACCTCACTGTGGTGCTCACCCAATTCCCATTTTTTTCAGTCCTGGTAGAGTAGTCTTACACTTTGGTCCCTAAAAATCATGTCATGGTGGAACCTAGATTTAAATTTACCCCTACTATATTTTATCCCAAAAATTGATCCATCCCCTCTTCTAAATCCTATCATACGACATTGCTAGGAAGACCCCCACACGCAGCATCTCCACCTATTCTTCCATAATTTTGGCCTCCTCTCCTTGTGATTTCATATGATATATCCTCATATTACAGTTTATTATACTATGTATCCCTCTTCACTTAGTTTCTCCTCATATAACTTATTATCTTACTGTATCTCATGGTAGGTCAAACCCTAGGTGGGGTTTTGGACCTATTCTCATGTGGCATGATTTTAATTAGGTATTTTTCATTCATATGGTTATTCTTAGTCTTTTAAGGTTACTTGGAGTTGGTTGAGGTAAATTTTGACCTTGTTTATTGAAAAGAGTGAGTTCTGGGTTGTTATTCACCATGGTTGAATCTTTATTTTTAGAACTGTTGATTTATTGGCTTTTGAATTTAGGTTTTCACTACCTGATGACACTATTTTTACTTTTTATGAAATTTCTAAGGATATATTTAGATTCAAACTTGGTTTTTTAAAAAATATAATATACTTTCTATATTGTATATTGGTTCAATCATAATTTATATAACCATGAACACTTAATGTTTATGAATTTGAATGAATGGATCATTAAGAGGTATTTTAAAACTAATGAATGTATACTTTGTTTTCAAGTTAATTATTAAATGGGTTTATGTAAAATTTAATTGTGTATTTGGTTTTTAAAAGAGTGATTTAAAACTATTAAGTGTTCTATATATTTTTCAAAAGTAAATGTTATTCATTTATTTTTTATTTGAAGAATGTATCTTAAAGTATTTAATAGTCATAAAAATATAAATGGGTGTATATATATATATATATGTAAAAACTGGAATGTTAATAGGTGAATTTGTACACTAGGAAACACATATATATATGTGTGTGTGTGTGTTTTTTTTTGTAAAGTTATATAATCATAACGATAGAGGGAAACATTTAGAATTTAAATTTGGTACTCAAAACAAGTTTCCAAAAAAAAATTTAAGTGTATTTATAATTTAAATTATAATGTGTCAGTTGGAATGATTTACCATTATTGATATATTGTATAAAGGATGTTTTAATTAATTAAATCTATGTTAGGATTGTTTTGGTGATTTATTATATATCTCTTAGATATTTTAAATGATTCCCCTTAATATGGAAAATTTAATGGTTTAAAGAGGCATGTGTTTTATTTGATAAATGAAATGCATTATAATGGGTTGATGAAAGGCTCCTTTTTAATTGGAGTGTTTGTAATGGGTTGATTAAAGGACCTCATTTATGTGAAATGCGATATTTTTAAATGGTTAAAGTACATTGGAATCCAGGAATCTAAGAGGGGAAGTTATGATTAAGTATCCCTTTGGATTATACCAAACTAACGAAACACATAGACTTAGATAATGGTCTTGGTGTTTAGGATGGGTGTCACCACACCATTATGCCAAGGAATGTATTCCTTAGAGGATGGTTGGATGTGGTTTTGTGGATGGGCAACACCACCCCACTAGGACAAAGTCATGTTCTCTTTTTTCTTTCATGTGTGAAATTAATTTTGACTACTTATATCACAAGATTATATGTGGATATAAACTTCCCACTAACCTTAAATGACAACTAGATTTTCCCATGGTGAATTTTTATGAAATTTTTACTTTTGTGGAATGTGTAGTTTATTAGAAATTACTACGACTATTGTTGTTTTATCATTTGTTTCATTTGGATTGTTTTTTCAAGTTATTTATAAATATATTTTAAAATATATATTTACAAAGTGTTTTGTAATTTAATTTATAAAGTATATTTAACAAGTTATTTTAAATAGGTTTTTAATAAATAGAGAATTATGGAAGGGAAATGTTTTTAAAGTGATTTTTTCATTAAAAGAAAATATATGGTTTTTTATTAAATAATAATAAATTTGATGTTTGATTTCATGAAATTGTGAATGAATAACCTATTATATAATTATATTTTAATCTATAATTAAAATAGATCTTTTATTAAAGGATAATCATGTGGCATGTATGTTGGAGACCTTCTGGAAATTTTTATACTCAAGCATATATCACATTTTAGTTTCAGATTCTCGCTAAACTTATGATCGATCATGGAGAATTTATTATTTCTATTATATACGGTGACTTAAGGATTCATAACGAGGTTGTTTGGTTGTTTTTTTTCTTATTAAATTGGCCAAATTATCCATCCTTGTTTCTTTTCATTAATTTAAATAGTAGAACATTATAATATATGAAGTCTGGGTGATGGATCTTATGGGTTGTTTCTATTATGAGAATTAGAGGTGAGATGAGGTACTTCTTTATTTAATTGTTTTTTTATTATATTTTTTTTATTTTCCACGTAGTCCTTTTATGTACATAGGGGTCTTTCCAGTTTCTTCCACTGTTAGTTAAATTTATTTTATGGAAAAATTATACCCAACAATTTCATTTGTTTCCAATACCACTTGTCATCAACTTTAGGGGTTCATGGACACCCCTCTTAAATGTAGTGGTTTGGATTCTGTTTCCAACAAAGGGATAAAGTGGGTTGGTTCATGATTATATGGTCTTTCTCAATCATCCAGGTCCACTATATTTCCAAATTTGAGTTGAACATAAACCCTAGATTATACAGTTGACTCTTCCCAACCATTATTCTAATTAATATAAATTTTTCAATTTATTATCTTTAATTTTTATTTTTATTTTATTTTGTATCATTTATTATATATTTTTAGTATATATTCCCCATTGATAAAATTTTACATTCCCTCTAATTACTTTTGGAATTATTTAAAAATATCTAAGACAGAATACGTACAAAAACATTATTTAATATTATTTAATTTATTATTTGATATATTTTGAAACTTATCTATATTTATCATCACCACCTGATAAAAATCATTTCTATCTTTTAAAACAGATATATAAGGCCCATTTTCCATTTATTTATAACACCATGACTCAAATCACTTGGTTCTGGATGATGAGAAACGTTACCTCATGTGATCCTAACTATATGAAAGATATTGTTATCTATAAATGAAGATATGAATGGTATAATGTGGAAACTCTACCCTCTATATCAATCGACATACACCATAATAAGAAAAAAAGAAAAATAATAACTCAAAAAGGTAAAATGGAAAAAGGTAATAACAATGCAACAAAAAATGACATGGAAGGTATATAAAGTCTTAAAAGGTAATAAACTAAGGACCCCAAAAGTGTTAGATAAAACATGAGTATAATAAAACAATATGAAATTAAAAAAAATAAATTGTTACAACACTCTAATGTTCATCTCGGTGCCACCAATGAACACCAAGATCCATATCCATAACTCTATGTCACTTGGACCTTGCTCTTTTTAGGATCCCTAATCATAAAGTCAGCATGCACATTGATATTCCTATATAGTTTGTGAGTATAAATCCAATAGGAAACCACAATTATGTCTTTTTTATAAGTTCACATGCATAGGAGATGTATTCCATAATAATAGATGAATGCACAAGTGAGTAACAATTAGTCATATACTGAGAAGTCGTGTCCTTACCAAGCTACAATGAACCCCTGCCACACCTGATCTAGCTCCATGATGAAAAGAAAATAAAAAATTAATTCATGAAATAGGTTCATCCATAAGGACACCACATATATCCCTGACTATCCTCGTGGACAACATGCCTTAGATCCGTCCATAATGTCATAAATCCCCATCTCTATCAATGGTCAGGTGACATGACCATCATACCTAGTCTCTACATTATGTCAGTCCATATGGTCATCATATCCCTGAAATTTATAAGGTCTTTACCCTAGGTCATCCTACCCATAATCAGTATCATGTTCCATAATAGTCATCATTTCATGTCATACTTTCCCCCACTCTAAGGGATAACCAAGCCACAATGGATTACCTATCATTTTCCAACAAAATAAATACCTCTAAAGGTCATAAATTCACACACAATAGGGTATAAAGCATATATGAACAAAATAACATATAAATCATGAGTATCAAAATCCACACACACACACACACACATGTGATCAACATCAAAAATGGGTCTCATAGTCTATACATGCACACACATTTGACCAATACCAAACATGGGTCTCAAAGTATACACACGCAGACACATGCATTCATTATCAATAAATAAATTTATATAAGGACTCTAAATTGTAAGTAACTTCCTAAATAAAGAGTGTTGATACCAATTTCAATATTCTACCAAAGGTTTTATTGCATCTGTTCGCCAACCAAAACAAGACCAAAATCCAAGGATTCACTAGAACTGATTCCAATCTATCATAAAAAATGTTCTAGGAAGATATTTAAAATGGGAATCAAGAAAAGATGGTATAACTACCTAAACTTACCTGAGGATATCTTCCATAAACTATGGTCCAAGATTCAATTCAAGGAAGGGTCCTTAACTCTCTATATCTGTTCCAATCTATCAATAGGAAAATAATCTTTCAATAGATCATGATGGAATTTATAGATATATCCAATAAATCATAGATCCATGTCCAATTATAGAATAATAATTGGATTCAATACATATTGGATTAATCTTACCTCATAGAATCCAAAATATAGATATCCCAAGGTTAGGGTTGTAAGAAAATTAAAGAGAGATGAAATACATCCTAGGGTTACAACAAGGTCACCCATTAATTAATAGTCGAGGATGGAAGACGGAAGGGTTTTAGGGGCCTCAAGAGCATATATGAAAACAAGGAAAAAATCACTATGGTGTAAGCTATCATGAACCAACTTGGGTCGACCCTAAATAGGTCACCTAATTCGATATGTGACAAGTCCCTAAGGGTGTTCCTAGTAACCATAGGCTAGAAAATAGTGTCATTCTCATCAAAGTTACCAAAGGGAATTATTTCTCCTAATATAAATAAAAAACTAAATATAGAAAATAAACATAGAATTTGAATATAAATAAAATATTCAAAATGAATATTATTATACAAAATCTTAAAATACAAAAACTGAATGAAAAAACCCAACTGAACATAACAACTATAACATCTCCATGTGTCCTTGAGGGTCTATCTCCAATACCAAGAAGAAATCATCACCCAAGATGATGATACCAAGCTAAAAATTGCACCAAAATATAAAAAAAAAGTAACTGTAGCTGTGAGTATTAAAACTCATTAGGTGTTCCTGAATAATCTATTCCCAGGGAACATCATTTAAATATAGAAACATTAACTTTAGGTTTGAATTACAATATATAAATGTAATTTTATCCACACATTGCCACTTTAAAACCAAACATGATTCAATTTACCTTTTTCCATTTAAAATCACATTCTTCCCCAAGTGGGAACCATTATAATTTCATAGAGAAAGGAATATGTATTTATTTTTTAAAGTAAAAGAAAGTTTACATAACATTTTCTAAAAACATTTTCCATAAAAAATTTAAATCCAACATACAACTTGTACCCAAGAGGTACAACATGAAATTAATCCTCAAAAATAATATCATAATGAGGAAAATAGAAATAACCACACCAAGATAAACAACTAATAATATATATCAGTCATCCTCTATAGAAAAAATAAGTTCCAATAAACATGGGAGAACCTAAGAGCTCTTAAAATAATCTAGAACACACTTTACAACTTGAATCATCCCAAAAAAGAATTCCTCACTCGATGAAATAAAATTTTTTCCACATGATTTCTCATACCATAAATGGGCTGATCAAGTGGAACTATCCCATAGAAATAATAAACAAACATATCATATCCCCTTTTATTGGTCACTAGTCAAAGTCTAATCCAAACTTGGGCAGTAATAATTCTCATAAAACTTTCTAGCTATGATAGGTCTCCATGTCAAGAGTATAAAAGAGGTGGGACAACTACTTCCAACTAAGTATCCAATCACAAGAAAATATATCATATAAAATATTCTTCAGAACATGAACCACCCCGAGTCATCCCAAGGATCAATCTTTATCCATAAATAAATATATCTCAAAGGAATCCACATTGTGGATCTCCCATTCTAATCAAAGTAAATGGTTTACTAGGAGTCCACAGAGAGGACGTCCCACCCATTCACATATTGGATCATGAGGATTATATGAAGATAAATTCACATCCATCAAATATAAATAAAGTAATAAAATTATCCAATGAGGTTTTTCATAATAAGTATTTTAACCACCTTTACAAAAGTGCCAAACGGGCCTCACACATTCTTTTCAAATAGAATCAAATCCAAATTTATAGAAAGGTGAAAACACACCATTTTCAATTTCAAAATTCATTTTAAAAATCTCACTCAAGTAGTCGCACCACATAGGAAAACTAAAACCAATTTCATTAAAATTCCAATTAGGTCACACATCATTACCACATTCCATTCTATTTTTAAAGAACTAAATACACACCAATTTAAATCCCAAAATCATTTCTAAATACTTTTGAGAAACCCAAAACCACCATTTAGATTTCATAAAAACATTATAAAATCCAATACAAGTTTTACAATCCAAAAATCACATGAAAAAACCAACCGGGAATTTTAACAAACACTTGGTGTGCATCTCTTATGAAGACAATAGCGCAGACTTCAAAACAACCATGAAAACGACCTCATTTAACCTAAAACAATTATTCCAAAGATCACACATAAATATTTAACATATAAGAAAGTTGATAAAAGCATGAAACCAATGATTCTTAAATTTAATGGCATGTGAAAAGAGAAACCTGCCTCAATATCGTGGCCCTTCAATAATGCACACCCAAAATAACCTCGTAAAGTATTCAAAAACCAAGATTGACTAAGAGAAACATTAATCAAGAAAAACCATCAACATAAACCAATAGAAGTCATGAACCCTAGGCCAAAACAACCATAGGGGAAAATAAACTCCAAAGAAAATAGAATGAGAGTGGAAGGAATAATATTATAGGATATTACCTAAATAAATCACCCTTGAAACCTAAAGAAACCTCTAGATCCACACCATGGGATAGGAGTGGAGGAATAGAGAAAAAGGGTGGATCTCCCCTAGGGATTTATGAACTAGGAAGAAGAATAAATGGGTAGATTAGGGCTAATATAATGAGAGGGTAGAAAGTTAATTTCACAATGTTTAATGGCCAGGACAGGTCACACAATTTTCCCATACTGTTTACCAAATTGTGGGGCTACCATAAATCACTCACTATCCATAAGGAACAAGCTTCATGGTTTACCCCCACAGTTTACCAAACCATGCACTAATTATGTGGTCACCACTATCCAAAATGGAAGAACCATGTGCATGCCTTCTGCACAGTTTCCCTAACCATGCATGGTTCATGAACCCTTGACTAGAAGTATCCCAAGGCTCACATGGTTTCTTGGATCCTGGCGCACAGTTTTCCCTAGCCATGGACCAACTATGTGCAACCTGTTCTTCGGCCAAAAACATCCATTTTTGCTCACAAAAAACTCATAGGGAAACAAAATAATAATCATGGGATCAAAACT
Source organism: Viscum album (assembly GCA_963277665.1). Lineage (NCBI taxonomy): Eukaryota > Viridiplantae > Streptophyta > Magnoliopsida > Santalales > Viscaceae > Viscum > Viscum album. The sequence continues at coordinate 1,650,227,304 of OY728145.1, forward strand.
AAACAAAATAAAACCCCAAAAATTTCATCTTGGAATGCTAAGAGATCATGAGAAAAACAAGATCCATAGATGAATTGGGAAAAAAGGGGTAAAAATTAAAAACTGAGTGTGAAAATTCTCACCACCTTGACAATTTCCACCCCTGGAAATCCACACCATCTCTAGTTGATCGATCAAAGACAAGATATTTTCACAACTGCACGAATCCAACCTATCAAATCAAGAAGACCTCAACCATTACCCAAATAAACCCATACATCATTCCTAAAACCAACCAACAAACCCAATCCACTTCCTGATAAACAATATAAAATTCAAACTACAACTCGCAGAACCCAACCATAGAAAAAATGTTGGATGTTCTTCAAAATCCCAACATCCCCCAATTAGAGAGGAACTCTATATTATATTAATTCAAACAAATCCATGAATTTCCGATCCAACACTGGAAACTACACCAAATTAATAACATGGGAGGACATAATATAATCTCCACCATTTGAAACCAACCAACTCTAGAAGAGACCACAATGATACCCACGGTGGGTCTCCCCACCATAAGAAACTGACCACTTTAACCAACCAACATGGTAACTCTCCACATCATCTGACAATGGAACAACACCAAATACCAATCAAACTGAAAACATTACCCATAGACTTACAACCTTCACCAAAAGGGAAAAAACAACTATAACCGATGACTGGCTAGAACCAAAACTGATTCATGAAGGCCAGCTACACAAGGACAACCAAATGAATGCCTATATCCAAAAAAGGAATGTCATTGGAATTCCATAAAATGGTACTTCCATGCATCCTTATTACCAAGGAGGAACTCTTAAATCCACAAGTATCACAATAAGGAAATGAGGTCTCTACACCTCTATCCACCAAATAGGGCCTTTCAAGACAAAGAAGCTATAATAAGGAAGCTTAAATTATCCTCATTTCCACACTAAATATAGAATCCATACCAAGGTCCCTCACCCATTAATTTTTGACTACACACCATCTTCACGATGGGGCCTATGGCCAGAGCCCTGATATTTGAATCATCTATTACCTCGTAACCATGAGCCAAAAATCCCTAGTCAGAACTACTTATTTCCACAAATATAGGGATTAAGATATTTCACACACCTCATCCATTTTTTCACTTAAAATAATAAATATAAGAAAAAAACACCCAATTAGGCATGCCTCCACTCAAAACAATAATAATTCTAAACTTCAAAAAGATAAACATGATCTTGTTAGAATAGAATATCTCTTGAGACCTATAATATCCACTTTTATAATTTAAATGTAAAAAATCAATGAAAACACCATCATACACATCAATGACATACAAAGCGTCATACATGGAAATGGAATTTAAAATGATCCTAGAATAGCACACTAATCCTACTAATGGGCTCTACATCACTTCCTAGAAGCTCCTGAACCAAACCATTGCAAGTGGCCTAGGAATCCACAGGAACGACATGTCCTTAGAGAAGTTGGACACAAAGGATTATTATGATATTCCTTATTTATCTAATGAAACAACATGATCCCAAACTTATAAGAAGATGAAGAAAGGTCTAGAGGCCTTTAAATCCCATTACTAGCACCAAAAACTTCAGGCCACTTTCTAATCTCCTTAATGGAATTCCTCTCACTATTTCCAGAGACTAGAGGAAGGTTGGATATCTCAAAAACCACTTCTATAAGAAATTAAATATGAAAAAATTTCCTTACCACATTGTAATAGGTTGTTATACTGATCTCCTACACCTTTGACTATAAATCGGGATGAATTTCGCTCTCAAAATGTTGATCTTTCATGAAATCATCTACAGCCAACTCTGGAAGGTAAGGAACTAGGTCCAAAAAATGACAAATAAACTACCACACTAATACCTCACCTTTCTATAGAGATCACATACCCATCCCCTTTATCACCTTCACTGCCTTAGAGAAATACTGATATATGTACAAATCCTTGAAGAACTCCCAACTAAAATCTTCTTGAGCCTTGGTTCGGGAAACCGACTTCCACTATTTCCAAGTCATACCTTCATGTATGAAGGTATAAAACCTAACCTTTAATGACTCAAGAAACTAAAGGAGAGTTACAATCATTTATATTTTCTTCAAACACTCTTTTTATTTTAGATTATCCTCTTGATCATAAAATAAATGAGGATTCAAATTCTGAAATTCAATAAGGAAGTCTTTGGGTTGATCAACTAGAGGATCTTCCAACAGTGAACCACCCATGGTTTCACTTCGAATATCCATCAAATATTTTGGGGGGAGAACTCTAAGTAATAATAAAACCAATATCTCAATAAAAAACATCTCATAAATATGGGTCATCAAACAAAAAACACTAAATAAACATCAATACCAAAACATAGGGAAAAAAGCCACACAACCACTAGTTATTAAAACATAACAATTTTCTTCTTGAAAATACATTTGAGGGAAAACAAACTTTTTGGGTTACACACACACGAATGGTATTCTATGGGGACTCACACTTGTACATTCTTATGCTACCCTAGGAACCCATCAACTCATGCCAATTTGGGCACTCATCCACCCATATCCTTGTTCATCCACTTTCCACACATATCCATGCATGTAAACACCCATGGAGATACCAATGGGCAAAAAAACATTTCCATTATCCAAAAAAAACACCCCACTCTAGTTTTCACAATATCAACCTACTTCTCATTTAAATATTTACGAAACCTTCTTAAAAAGAACACTAGTTGTTAAATTAAAAACCATTTCCAAACTCTAAACTTCATTCCATTTCATTTTATTCAAGAATATAAATCATGTGATTTCCATTCAAACCCCATTTCATTACATTTAAAACATTTTAATCATCTCAAAAAATCCCATTACATCAAAATTATTTGATTAAAAAATAATTCTTACTCATTCAAAACCATTTCCCAAACCTTCTTAAAAAATAGATTTCTTCATTCCAATGAGAAATCACAATAAACTCTAGGTTTTGATTATAAAAATCCATCTTGAAATTTCTTTCCTTAAAATAATTTTGAAAAATCCTTTTCAATTTTCCCAAAAAAAAATATTACCACTTTAAGTTTGGTTTTAAAATTTCCAAAACAAGAGTTTTCAAAATAGTTTTCAGAATTAAGAAGTACCCAAAACAACTCATAAGGGGAAACTAGTGTCGATGGGTGAATTTTTCATATGGTTGGAGGCCATATGCTAATCACACCACTATCAAAGAGAGTCTTCTAGGACCATTTACCCAGCTCCAAATGGATTTCTAGGCCATCTGTGCTCACTCAGACCATTTTACCAACTCCCTCTTCATAATAAAAACACAAAACAAACCACAAGAACCAAAGAAACCAAACAAAACACGAATTTACATGGAAACTCATGGTTTGTTCCAAAAAGTGTTGTCTAGAAACTTCCTCATAATTTCACCCCAAGTTCTGACAGTCCTAGTCCTTCTACCTTGACATACCAAATAATAAAAGGTTCTCTAAAAGATATTTCCTCTAAATAAATTACCCCCTATGATACCATTTTTCATAAACAAACCTGGTTCGACCCCAAACTAATCACCTGAGCCAATCCACAATAGGGCTTGAATGGTGTTCACATTCCCAATGGGCTAGAAACTAGTGTCGGGCATCATCAGAGTAACGAAAGGAAATAATTTCTCCCAATATAAATAAACAAATTGAATAGCATAAATAAATAGAGAAATCCAATATAAATAAAATATTAAAACTTAACATTGTTTTTAAAAAGATGAAAATTCAACAACTAAACAATAAATCCCAACTGAACTTAACAACCACAACATATCAACGTAACCCCATGGTTCACTCTCTGATGTCGAGACCAAAAATCTCCTATGGTGATTAATACCAAGCTAAAACCAACACCACAAGATAAAAATAAGAAATAACTATATGTGTGAGAATTAAAAATCAATAGGTTTTCTTATAGAATCTATATTAAATTCACTTTCTTTAAATTAAAAATATTAAATTCATATTTAAATTAAAATATATAAAAGTAAACTTTCCCACAAATTTACACTTTAAAACAAAAAATAGTCACATTTCTCCCATTTCCATTTAAAATCACACTCTTCTCCAAGTGGGAACCATTATAATTTCAAAGATAAATAAATATGTTTTAATTTTATAAAGTAATATAAGGTGTGAAAATAATTTCCAATAACATTTTCCAAAAACTTTTGAAAGATAACACACAACTTGTACCCAAGAGGCACACCATAAAAATAAAAAATACCAATAATCACATAATTAGATAAATAGAAATAACCAAACCAAGATAACCAACTAAAAATATATCTCAATCATCCACTAAAAACAACTAACTTCCAATAGAAATGAGAGAACATAGGAGCTTCTGAAATAATCTATAATGTACAATACATCCTGACTCATCTTAGGAAGCATGCCTAACTTGATGACATAAAATTTCAAACACATGCTTGATTGTACTCTAAATGGATTGACTAAGGGGTAATATCCCATAGTAATAATAAAAAACCATATTATATCCCATGTTATGGACCTCTAGTCAAATTGAAATCCAAATAGTGTAGTAATCGTTCTCAGAAAATTCACTAGCTATGATAGGTCTTCACATCAAGAGTATAAAGGGGGTGATCCATCTAGTTCCAAATGAGCATAAAATCGTAAGAATATATATCATATATAATAATATATATAATGGGTACCACACTGAGTCACCCCAAGGAAGAATCTTTATCCATAACCAAATAGATCTCAAAGGAGTCCACAACGAGGTCCCCCATTCTGATCAAAGTAAATGGGTCATGAGGAGTACAGAGTGAGGACATCCCACCCATTAACATAAGGGGTCATCTGGATTCCATAATGAGGAAATCCATTCCATTAAATATAAATAAGGTAATAATATTATCCAATGATGAATTTTATAATAAAAAAATTCACCAGTTTCACAAAAGTTCCAAAAAGGCCTCACGCCTTCTTTTCAAATAGAATAAAATAAACCATTCCAAAAAGTTTCCAACATACCATTTTCCATTTAAAATTTCATTTTATAAATCTCACTCAAGTATTTGACCCACATGTCCAAACCAAAACCACTTTCATTAAAATTCCAAATGGACCGCACATCATTGCCACATGCCATTTCATTTTTAAAGAACTAAATGCACACTACTTTCAAGCCCAAAATCATTTGTAAATAATTTTTAGAAACCCAAAACCACCATTTAGAACACAAAAAACATGAAAAATCCAATCGACCATTTTAACAAACACTTGGTTTGCATTTCATAACAAAATAATGATGTATACTTCAAAACAACCATAAAAACCACCTCATTTAACATAAAAATTTATTCCAAATATCACACATAAATATGTAACATATAAGGAAGGTTTGAAAAGCATAAAACCAATTATTCTTAAATTTAAGGTCATGTTCAAAGGGTAACCAACCTCGATCTCATAGTGTTTCAATAATGCACACCCAAAACAACCTTGTGAACGATAAAAGATCCAAGATTAACCAAGAAAAACCTCAATAAAAACCCTTAATATAAACCAAGGTAATACATGGAATCTAGGTACAGAAGAACATATGAGAAAAGTAACTCAAAATAAAAATGAAGGAGAAGGAACTGTGCATCCCTCGTTGTCTATAAGGAATAAACTGCAAAGCTTACATGTATAGTTTACCAAACCATGAACCAACCATGTGGTATCTACTATAAAAAATGGAAAAACATTGAACGCACCTTTAACATGGTTTTCCTAACTATGTGTGTTCTATTCACCCTAGACTAAAAGCATCCTAAGGATCACATGGTTTCCTAGATCATGGTGCAAGGTTTCCCCAAACTGTGATCTACTACTTTTAATCCCAAAACATCCATTTTTTCACCAAAAAAAACCCACGGGGAAACAAAATAATTATCATGTTGTCAAAACTATAAAAAAACCCCAAAACGTTCATCTTAGACAACCTGGAAATCATAAGAAAACCAATATCCAAAGATGATCTAGGATAAAAGGCACAAAAATAAAAATATGGGTGTGACATAAGCCCTACACCACAGCACAAAGGGGGTTGTCACTGAACAAAAATATTGTGCAAGGTAAGTAACTACGTCGTAATGTTGTTGGTCAAAACAATATTCGAGAAACAAGGAGTATCCCTTAGTGAGATACCATAAACCTAGAAAGAAGATCATGCTGAATGTTAACCAACACACCACAAAATTAAAAAGATAAAAATAAGGTCACACTGTTTCCTAGCTCCTTGTCATAGTGACCCCAAAATTGGAAGAACTACTCAAACTCCACCTTCCAAGACCCCATGATATAGCTAACACTACACACCACATATATTCCAAAAATTTAAGAACCATCCAATTTTATTTTTATTATAAAGTTCCCCAACCACACCAAAATAACAACCACCCTTTCACAAAATATGAACCAATCCATAGAATCTAACTACACTTAAAATATAAGATCAAATTCCCTATTTATCCACTGAATACATCATGGGTCATTTATTTAAAATATGATGGTGTCAAAAATCTCTTAATCTAAAGGATTATCATCCTTGATGAGTGCTTCTAGTATTCCTGATTAAATAACTTAGGCCACTGGCCCCAAGCAATTGACTCCTGCTTCCAAATTTCCTCTTGGATCTATCCATGATACCACAATACTTGAAAAAGTGGTAATATATTATCCCTTAAAAAATTTAATTTATGTATATAATCTTCACTTGGATCTCAATAAAATATTCTCTAGGTTCCAACTCAAAGTACTTGTAGTCGATCACATGTACAGGATCGGTCTCATACCTCTGAAGATGAGATATGTGGAACATGTTATGCATAACTAATTGTCATGGAGTAAGTTTTAGTTAGTAATACATTAAAGTGATATGATCATTGAAATAAAATGATCACAAAAACCATGGTTCCATTTTCCCTTGCCTCTAAAAATGATGATTCCCCAACTAATGTGATGCTTACAAGAAAACCCAACCACCCATAGAAAACTCCAAAGGTTGTATCCTCTGGTCAGAATACTATCATTGTATACTCTAATTGGTAACCAATAACTTTCTAATAAAATAAACCCTATTTGAGGTCTCTTACACCATACATGACCCAATAATAGCTACCTCACCGACCTCATTCCAACACAGTGGTGAGTGCCATGGCCAACCAAAAAGAGCCTCAAAAGGTTCAATCGGAATTGAATCTTGGAAAATATTATATTATAAAAACTCCAATAAGTTAATATAATCATCCCATTCTCCCAAAAATTATAGGATACATGCCTAAAGTGTATCCTTCAAGATTTTTTCATCCTACTTGACCTTCCATCGATCTATGGATGATACTTCATACTCAGTTTTAACTAAGTCCCCAAGGCCTTCTATAAGACCTTCCAAAACTGAAATTTAAAATGTGTGTCTCTATTCAAAAAAATATTGGAAGTAACTCCATGTTTTCATAAAATATTCTAGATATATTTATTTCCAAACTCATCAATATAGTGAGTCTCATGAGTTATCAAGAATTGTACAACCTTCATCAACAGATCAACTATCACCCAAACAACATCTCGGCTTCTCGGGGTCCTAGAAAACCATATCATAATGTACATCGCTGCCTAATCCCACTTCTACATAGGTATGGGAAGTGGCTGAAAAAATCATATTTTTTACTAGTTCTCCTCCTTGATCCTCTAACAGGTCATGTAATGAGAGATGAATCTTGTGATGACTCTATTTATTCTCAGACACCATAATTGTCACCTAATATCACGATACATTCTCCTCGAACTTGGGTTCACTTCCCACAAAGATTCATGGAATTAACTCATAATCTCTTCCCTTATAGAGTTAGGAACCACAAGTCTTCCATGGAAATTGATTAGATCATCACCATCCATAGACCAAACTAGAATGGGTTAATTTTTTCCAACCCTTCCCACATCACTAAGCATTCAGGATCCAATTCCTAGCTGGACTTTACCTGATCCACCAACATCAACATGATAAACAAGGGATAACATTACATCACCCCTCCTCAAATACATCCACTAACCATTAATCAAATAAGTTCATAAACCTTCATTCATCTACTAATGGTCTCTCCCTAAGCTCCTTTATTTTCTTACTGAGAGAATCTACAACAATATTACATTTCCCTAGAGTATAATCCATCTCAAAATCAATCGTCTGCATATAATTCACCAAACATAGTAGTTGGAGATTTAATTAATATTGAGTTAAATATGTAATTCAATGTCTTGTGCTCCAAATATTTTAAAAACATCTCACAAAATAGATAATGGAACCAACACTTCAGATCATGAACTACATCTGAAAACTTTAAGTCATGTGTAGGGTAGTTCCACTCATGAGGTCATAGCTGGAGAGACCCATAAGAAACTATATAATCCCTATATATATAAATTGATCCTAAAAAACACCTAATAAATCACAGTAAAACATATATTCAATCTCAGGATCTATAAATATCAGGATCAGAGCTGTAGTCAATCTTCTCTTTAGCTTTATGAAGGCCTCTTCATACTAGTCTATCCATTCAAACTTCACTCCTTGCTTGGTAAGACCAATCGAAGGTGTTTTCAAATGGTATAATTAATTTATAAACCATATATAATACATCGTTAAAACACATAACAACTTTATCTCAAACACATTTCTAGGGTGTTCCCAAGACATATGAGTCTCTACCTTCTCTGGGTTTATAGAAATTCCCGCCTCATAGATCACATTCCTAAGGAACTATGCCTCCTGGATCTAGAAGTGACACTTTGAGAGATTTGAATAAAGTCAATATGATCAAATTTTATCCAAAAAAAATATCAGAGAGTCTAGAATGAATCTGAAAGGTCTATGATTATATAATAATATCATTAATAAACACCACAATGGAGGAGTCTAGATATGGATAAAAGACCTGGTTAATGAGTTACATGAACACCACTGTGAATATTTCAACCTAAAAGGCATGAAAACATACTCATAAACTCCATATCTACTCCTAAATGTTTTATTGGGAATATCCTCCTTTCAAACATTATAACGACCCAAAATTTTATTAATGAAAATTATTCTTGACCTAATTAAATTTATTATGATATAAAATGATTATATAAAATATTCACTTCCTTTGTTTTATGATTTTGGATTTCAAAATACCATTAATAATTGCTACCTTTTCTAATATAGTCATTGAAAAATGATCACATGATTAGTATAAATATGGGGCATTAACAAATCCAATTTACTCAGACAAAGGAAGTGATGGCCTCATCTAGTAGAATTTCTCCATACGAAGCCCATTTTTTAGAGCTCAGAAAGGAGATGTAATCATTGCACTTCACTCTTGACCAAGCCCAAGCTATGTTTTAACACGTTAATCTTGAACAGAACCGCCTACAGGGATATTGGAAGTTAATAGAGATTACCACCAGAGTGATGTTATCCGAGCCACCCCAAGAGTCTATCACCATCGCACACCTTACCCTAAGGTATTATACAGGTGTTATAAGGGGATATGTAACAAGAACCTTGCAACATGATTGTGTGCTTTATTTTCTGTGTACAAATAATATACATTTATTTTATTGTTATATTGTAAATGGTTTTTAAAGCACAAACAATACTTTTAGTTAATTTTCAATCTATGAATTAATGTATTTTTTAATTAAATAATATTTTAATAAAATGTTTTTACTAAATATCTTTTTATTAAATATAAATGGTTTTATTATTTTTATGAATACAATTGTAATTTTTATGAAGGTTTGTAATTTTTATTAAGCTTTAAAAGTTGTTTTTTTCAAAACCTATGAATTTTCGATAAATATCAGTTTTTATTTTAAAAGTAAAAATTCACATATTTAGAAAATTATTTAGATAAAATGAATATTTTTTCTGGATTCAGGAAGTCGAAATTATCTAATAGTGAATTTTTCATAATTTTCTGAGATAGTCAAATGTTTGGGAAAAATTAAATACCGTTAAATATATAATGTGTTTTATGACATCATAATGACCCAATAGTGATGTAATAAATTCCTATAAATGGTATTTTCGTATAATATATGTTTTAACTTTAAAATAATGTAATTTTAGGCTGGTTTTATTTATTTTACAAAGCCTTATTGGACCCTCCAAGACTTATAAAACATTTTAACATTTTAAAATGATTTCCTTGAGAGTGTGACTCACCTCCACATAAGAGAGCCTAATATTTTAATAATTTAGGTCATTGAACTTATAAAATAATCTCTTCCACTCCCATTTGGAAAACACTATGGTCAAAACCATGGGTTGGTTTGTGGTTTTGATTATTTTAATGTGTGGTGTCCAAAACCTAAATAATAAATAATTCCCTCTCCTTTCCAATATAAACCCACTCAATATCCCATTACTCTTAACTCAAACCATTTTAATCTAGAAAAACATCTATAATAATCCCTCTATAATCATCCCAAGTAACCCAAAGATACCAATAATCCTCTCTCAAGCCTCTCTCAATCCTATAGGTCACACTTCCAAGTAATGGATTTCTTCCTCTCTCATTTTTGTCCATGTTTCTTTATGTTGATATACCCATATCTTTTCAATTAAAAATGTTGGGGTATGATTTCTAACCTCACCTATAATTCCCTCCTTATTTTTTAATGATGATATACCCCTTTCTCCTTCATTAATTCCTTCAATTTAAAATCGTTACCATGCCGAAATTCTGTATGGGATTTCTTCCTCTCTCATTTTTTTCCAAGATTCTTTATGTTTTTATACCCTTGTATTTTCAATTAAAAATGTTGGGGTATGATTTAGAACATCACCTATACTTCCCTCATTAATTTTTAATTTTTATAGACCCCTTTATCTCTCATTAATTCCTCCAATGTACACCCGTTACCATGCCTAAATTCCGTAAGGTATTTATCTCTCCTCATTTGCATTCAAGAAATTCTTTTGTATTATGAATGTAAACTCCATTACATATGTTGGGGAATTTATCTATATAACCCCCCCCCCTCCCACATCATACTATAAATTTCATGTAAATATTATGATACACCCCTTTCTCTCTCATCAACCATTATTATGAATTCTTTTGTCACGTCATTATGTTGTCGAAATTGCAACGTGGTTTTCTAAGCCAAAGTCATTCTGTAGTGAATACCATGCCCATTTTTCTATCCAGGGTATTCACCATTATGAACATTTACTTATTGATTATAGGGATTCATGTAGGAATTCCACATTATTTTATGGTGGAATAAATGATGATGTTTAATCAATCCATGTTATATGATCCATGTGGCACACTAATGCATGAAATGAAATAATTAAGAAGGGTGTGCCCTGATAGCACTCCAATGAATTGGATAAAGATTAGTATCATGATATATCATTTGAAATGAGGGTTTACTCATGGTACTTCAAGGGAAATGGGGTTTTACTTATTATCTATGTTCAACTAGCCTTGGCTCATGCAAATATCATGTTAAATTTTGTTTCCATATTTCCATGTTATGATAATCATGTTATATCATGCCTTTATGTTCATGTTTCTCTTGTGTTCCATTGATATGCCTATTGCCTAGCATGTACTATATTCTCCATGTAATTACTTGTTTAATCCCTTAATGGTCTTTATATCACACCCTTTTCTTTTGCATGTCCTCAAGTTATCCCATGCAATGTTAAGTATGAAGAAATGTTGTTGTTGTGTAAAATAAGTTTTCAATAAAGATGTTGTGTTTTAGGTTCTATGTTTTTATGTAATGTTACTAAGCCCCAAATACACTAGACCTCTCGATATTCTATGTTGTATAAAATGAAAATTTTATATAATAAATCATATTTAAGTGTGAAATATAGAGTAGGGTTCTTATAAACATGAAGATAGATGTGTCCTAATTGTTGGTTAATCTTGGAGAACCATCAGACACCCCGTAATTGATCAAGAAAGTCATAGATCCTCAGAAATGGGAATTTATTCTTTAAATTCACCTAGTTTAGATTCTTATAGTTCACACACAACTTAATAATATAGTCCAACTTCTTTTTTTACAACACTAGATCACCCCAAAGATATTTCCTTAGTTTGATAAAACCCTTCACCTCCAATTCCTCAAGATATGCCTTGAGTTCCTTTAACTCTATTGGCACAATATAATATAGATGAATTGATGTGGGTTTCACTTATAACATGATTTTTATTTAGAAATACATCTCACTATCAGGATAGTGTCCTAATAAATAATTTGGAAAAACATATTTATATAGGTCCATCACTAGACGAAAAGAGGAGGGAGAAACTACTAGCTCTTCCACGAGAGTCAAGCCTGTTACCTAGGCCATAATATGTCTAATATAGCTTTGGTCTAGTCCTATTTTTCAACTCTAGCATCCAATTCACCGGTCACCAAAAACATCTCCCCCTTAGTAATATTATAGGATACATATCTTCTCTAGTAGTTGATGTGAACCCGGTAATAAGTCAACCAGTCCATGACATAGTTCACATCGAAACTAGTTATCTATAGAATCATAAAATACCAAATATTTCCATCATCGAGAACCACTGTAGGATATTATAGAAATATTAATAGAAGATCCACTTTATTTCACAATGGTGTATCAATAGATAAGAACTCCAAAGAAAAATTTACCTAAAAGTCAACTGCAATAATAAATTTATAAGATATAAATGAATGGGATGCTCATGTATCAAATAAGATAGAAGATATTGTATATGTGATCAGGACTATAACTCAACAGTCAATGGTCCCTCTCCATAATTAACTTGAACCTAGTCTACTATATAAACTCTTCCTACCTTAGCTCCACAGTCATACACCTAAGGTGCATAACTTTCTTGGATCATCAAATTCAATGGGTTCAGATTCTACCATTAAGGACCTAATATATATTTGTGGGACATAGTTTTTGTCTAACCCATACCCTATATAGGAACCTATCTAAAACACCCTCAAACTAAACTACTAATGAAACCCAATCTTTCCACACTTATAGCACTTGTTTCTTATCCCTGGGAAAATTCTTTAATAATTCCTAATCTATCCATAAATAAAATATTCAGGACATGAACCTCCTATAGAGGGGGTTAAAGAAACTATTATCTACACTAATTTCCTCCCACCACCCTGATATAACTCATCATACTTCCTCTTATTTATATCAGAATAAGTTCCCACTATTGCATTGGTAATTAAACCAACTGATATTATATGAATTGGGAGGAGATCTGTATATTTGTCCTCTTTTAGAACATTCTTGATCATCAATGCCTTATTAAGAACTTTTAGATATGTCTTTAGGTCAAAGATATTAACCTAATTCCTAAACATTGGTCAAAGGCTGATCTCAAATTTTTGGACATTTGTCACCTTTTTTCCATCCAATATATGATAAAATAAAGAAAACTCTATGAAATTAGCAGAGTAACCAAACACCAACACTATTACCTACTGAATATCCATAAACTCCAAAGAATGGTCCATCTTCAGCATGTTTGGGAAGAAATCATTGACTAATAGGTCCTTGAAGGTATCCCACATAAGACCCTCATATATTCCTGAATTTTTCATGATATAACACCACCTTATAGTAGGTCCCTAAAGCATTAAAGTGGAAAAAATTACCCATAGAAACTCTAAGGTGTCTACTATGTCAAATATACCATCGATGATGTAAATCCAGTCATATACATCTAGTGGGCCTCTAGTTCCCAAGAAGGAAAGATGATTCTATAGTTGGAATTCCATTACATAATTGACTATTTTCCTAGGAAAACCTCCACATTGAACATGAACTAATCGAAAAACTCGAGGATATATTGAGTCTTCCACCTAAACCACTAGATTAGGTACAATAGAAAGTTTAATTGGATACTCATGTACATATAGTGGTGGAATAGAGTCATTCTCCCTTGAGGGGAAATTATAACATGGTTCTATATATAGTCCCATTAGACATCTTCTAGGATAAATTTTTTCAAATTTAAAACATAGGCATAAAATATATATATATATTCTTATATAAGATAACAACCTAAGAGGTTTTTAGGCACACATAAGGTATTTTTATAGAAAACCTACCTTAGGAGGCTACCCACAACAATAATGAATAAGCCTCTTAGTACTACACAAGGCTAAAGCCTATTTCTCTATACCTAAACATTAGACACACTCATATACATTTAACAACAACCATGATCTGGTTTAAACAATCATAATTTTAGTACATGATAACACAAAAGAATAAAACATAGATAAATACATTTGATTAGATAAACTAACATGTATAGAATACAAAAGGTATATATGACATGTGATCCTATGTGATTAGTAGTGATTCATGAATATACCCAAACCCCATAAATAGTAATATCAAAAAATCATCAAGATAATCATGAAATTATAGAACAAAAATTGTAACAGTAGTCCCATAATTATTAACTCAGAGGTCTATAACATACGACCTATCCAAGAACTTATGCATCTCCCTTACCTGAGTCCCAAAAATCATAAATCTTTTCTACCATGCCCTAAACATTTTCAAGAATAAAATTAAAGGAAGCCATTTCTTTGATACAAATTTGTAATTCCCTAACCTGAGTCACTCAGCATGATCTAGTGAGGTACATGTCCACATGCGCACATACCTGTATGAAAGAGGCTTCAAACTCATATCAAGGGCTCGCATGGTATAATGGGTAGAAAATACCCTCAATATCAATATACCTACACTAGAATAATAATAAAGGAAACTAATAACCAAAAAGGGTGATTTTAAAATGGTAAAAAAAAATTTATAATAGATGACACGCTAGGTATCTCAAGTCATTAAAATTAATAAACCAGGGACCCCAAAAGTTAAATGTCAAACTATAGTTTAATAAGACAATAGGACAATAAATAAATACATTATGGTATCACTCTAGAGTCTATCCTGGTATCACCTCTGAAAAGAAAACTATGTATCCTCAAATCCTTGTCACTAGGTCCTTGCCCTTTCTTGTATCCCTAATTATCAAGCCTATTCATGTATTAATAATATCATGTAGAGTGTGAGTATAAACTTAGTAGAACACTACTAATGTATTTTTAGTATAAGTGCACACGCATAATAGATTTGAGCCCTGATTATAAATGAACTCACAAGCAAGTAACTATGAATCATGTACTAAGTGTTCACGCCCTACCCAATCCTCCATGGACCTCATTTATACCTACTTCATCTCTATTCTATAAGTAAAATCATTATTAAAGTCAAGAACTAAGATCATTGTAAGGACTCGGCCTTAGTTTCCCAGAGTCGATGCCTTATTTGATTACGTTGGCATACATACAAGGAATACAAATCCCAAAAGACCGAGTAGTTTAGTATTATTGGAAACAAGTTACATACATAAGTTTATCATTACAACATGATGGGAAACAAAACACTCTTTTATTCCACTAGAAACATCATGTCTCTTAGATTATGTTTGCACGTCATTCATAAATTACTTCTTCATGCCCTGAGAAAATGAAACATAAGAAAGGGGTGACCTAAAATGCTCATTAAGAGTAAGCAATACAGCGGAAGATAATATAAACATTAGACATTGTGAATAATTGAAAACACATGCCTTTAATAATAAACTTGAAACATATTATGGCAGGAATATGAGCAATATAAATAATGCCATAATTAAACATAGTCAGGGGTACTCTACTAGTAGAATAACCACATGAACTTAAAATACTAGAATCATAATGAGGGAAGTGAATATGCCAGAAATCATAAACATACCTTCCAAGCCTCGTGCTAGGACCATAAAATAATCATTATGTCAACGCCTCGTGCTAGGGCCATAAAATAATCATTATGTCAACGCCTCGTGCCAACACAATTGTTTGTCTCATGAGACCTACCGACGCATCGAGGGGCTATAGCGGACCCCAACCATCACATAATAATCCCAATGCATTATTCATATGATAGGGGATCAATATAAACAACATATACATTCATATTCAAACTATCATATGAAATGTAACTAACGTTAACCAATTATTGAACATAAACACTAACCATTCGGAATAATATGATGAATGGTTTTAGGATAGATCATCCACAATAAAGTTACTCATAAACCATTAAATAAAATATGTTATATGACTTCATAAATTATTAAACCCAATAATAACATGGAATCAATAAGAGAAATGAATTAAAATACTCTTATAAAACCATTAAGCAATTTTGAGATAAATACTCTTTTATTTTGAAATTAAGAGTTATTTTGGAAAAATATTTGCATAAAACCAGAAGTGAAGTAAGTTAGTATTTTCATAAAAAAAGAGTGATTTTATAATGATAATGGTTTCCAAAAAAATATTGTATAGTGCCCTTGAAAATAGGAAAAAATTTGAGAAATTCCCTTGAATCCGGCTTGTATTTTGGAATCAACTTTGAAAGTTCCTTTTAAAACATATAACTATACATAAAATAAGGAAGGGTTATGGTTTTTACACATATATATGATACTCAAACAGAATATATTATGAGTAAATAACAATACATAAGAATTTCATTGAGGTAATTAGACAATGAAAGTATCCCGAATGAAAATGGAAGTTCGGGTGGAAGAAACCCTTACCTTAACTCCAAATGTGTTCTTCTCTCGAACTTAAGCTCCTAGAATATGACATCATACTTATTAATAACCTATTTAAAAACCTATTATACATGTATTTATTTTATCATAATTCTGTTTAGTTCATTTATACCCTTATTGCTAAGTTATTATATTGAATTTTGTTGTTCTGGGGTGTTCATTTTCTCTATTTTCATAATCGGTTCACTTGTTTTTAAGTAATGGAGTTCATATGGAATGGTTATAAATCTCCAGTATTGGAATTATATATTATTTATGAACATATTTAATTGGTAATGGTCATTTATATCATTTTTTTGTATGGAATGAGGATGAATCATTAGATGAGAACCACTTCAATTATTTGGCAGTATTTGGATTATTATGAACTAGTTTTGTCATATAACTTAATTATATGTAAATATTATGGTTCTTGAATATTAATTAAGTTATAATAAATATATTATAGTCTGTTTCAACTATAAATATGGTATCATGACCAGTAATTAAGATGAAATTGATGAACGAAACCTCATCATCCACGAAGGCTATAAATTGGAACCTCATGGACGTTGATTTCGTTTATAAAAATAAAAGGGAGGGAGTAAGAATATTTATGATGGGTCTTCCATTCACATGACAGAAATCCAGTATATATATGTTACTGTAGTTATCATGATCATTTTTATAGAGGAGGTGAGGAGATAAAAAGAATAGGGATGATCTTGAAAATAAGAGAAAAGGTGAGAGATCCCTTATGAAAATTCGGCAGCCTAACGGCATCGCTTAATATTTCATAAAATGAAATGATGAGATCCAAATAGTAATTAATCATATTGAAATAAAAATTACAGTAATAAGAATACATAAAATCAAACCCCGACATATTATAATGGAAATTCAAAGAGATAACATAAAAGAAGTGTCGACTTAAAGAAGAGAATGAAGGATTCCCTTACCTTGTAGAATAACTCCTAGATCTTGAAGGTTGGAACCTTATGGGTTTAAGGACACCTTGGGAGGACTCTTAAGGAGGTAAACCCACCGGATCTTTGAGGATTAGGGATTTTGAATGAAATAAAATGAATGGATTAGTGGGTATTTATAGAAAAAGAGAGGTAATTTTTTAATAATTTTAAAGGGACACCTCATTAGTGGTTTTTGCCAAACCATGGGCTTGCCCATGGTATTTGCCCATGGTTTAAGACACTTGGGAAACCTCATGTCATAAGATACTATACACAATTATAACAGCCTTTTATTTTAATTATTATGTCATTATGATGTCATTAAACTACTGAATACTCAAAACTGTATTTTTCACTATTCAAGAAAAATTCAAGTATTTTAGAAAAATCCCAAAAATTCACCCCTACCATTTTTCAAAGTGTAGAATTCAAAAGTGAAATCCATTTTTCAAAAATAATTTTCTAAATATTATTAATTTAATTTTCAAATAAGGTCACAGTTTATTCGAAAAATAACAATCTCGAAGTGCAATTAGTTTTATGTGACATTGGAAAATTAATTAAGATCACATTATCCTATTTCCTTAAGAAAATAAAATAATATTATTATTTACTATTCATGAGGTCATATTACTATTTATATTACTATTCATATTACTATTCATAAGGGTATGTTAATATTCACCAAAAATAAAGTTTGTTCTATCAGACTCCAAATGACTTACTGAACACAACACTAGATGACCATTTCTTGAAATTCAAAACATAGAAGAGGATAGATTATAAAATTGAATTCTATATTTATTTTCAAAACCTTGGGGTGTTACATTCTCCCCTCCTTACAAAAATTTTGTCCTCGAAATTCACAGAATATTACCTAAAAAGATTTGGGTATGTCTTTAACATAAGCTCCTCAGGCTCCCATGTTGCTTTCTCTATCTTATGGTTCCTCCATAGAACCTTCACCAGACAAGTCATCCGATTTCTCAATACGTGTTCTCTAGTATCAAGAATCTTGATAGGATCTTCACAGAAAGATAGATCGGGCTCAAGTTCCACTTCTTCATATGTGAGTACATGTGTTGGATCTGGCATGTACTTCCTTAACATTGACACGTGGAACACATTGTGAACCTTGGAGAGACTTGGCGGCATTTCCAAACGGTAAGCTACGGCTCCAATTCAGTCCATAATTTCAAAAGGTCCTATGTACCTGGGACTCAATTTACCTTTCTTACCGAAACGTATAACTCCCTTCCGTGGAGATACCTTCAAGAAAACATGATCTCCTACATGAAATTCCAAATCCTTCCTTAGGTTGTCAGCATAGCTCTTCTGTCTACTTTGAGATATTTTGATATGGTCTTGGATAGTCTTTACTTTATCCATTGTTTCATCAACAAGTTTTGGGCCCACAAGCTTTCTTTCACCAACATCATCCCAAAAAGTTGGTGTACGAAATCTCCTCCCATATAATGCTTCATAGGGTGCCATCTGAATACTTGAATGGAAGCTATTGTTGTAGGAAAATTCTACGATAGGTAAATACTGATCCCACATGCCTTGAAAATCAAGGGAACAAGACCTCAACATGTCTTCCAATGTTTGAATAGTCCATTCTGACTGTCCCTCAGATTGTGGGTGGTAGGCAGTGCTCAAACAAAGATCATTATCTAGGGCCTTCTGAAGAATTTTCCAGAATATTGATGTAAAACGTGGATCACGATCAGAAAATATTGATAGGGTTACTTCATGAAGTCTCACAAATTCATTAATATATAGTCTTGCTAGACGTTCAGGTGGTAGATCTTCTCTTATAACATGAAAATGTGCTGACTTGGTAAGTCGATCAACAATGACCCATATTTCATCATTCTTTCTAGGAGTCTTTGGTAATCCCATGACAAAGTCCATCGTGATATTATCCCATTTCCACTCAGGTATGGGAAGAGGTTGCAATAATCCTCCAGGATATTGCCTTACAGATTTCACTTATTGAAAAACCATACATCTTGACACAAAATCAGCAATCTCTTTTTTCATGTTGTACCACCAAAAATATTCCTTCAAATCTCTATACATCTTAGTGCTGCCATGGTGTATAGAGAAATTGGAACTATGAGAATCATCCAACAATTCCCTTTTTAGATCAGGTATATTGGGAACACAAAGTCTCTTCCCAAATTTCAAAATTCCATCTTTATATAAGAATTCACTCAATCTCCCATCATTCGCAGCTTTAATCTTCTTTTGAAACCCATCATCATTTTCCTGAGAACTTTTTATCCTTTCTAGTAAAGATGGTTTTGTAACCATTTGAAAAAGAATTGATGTTTCACCTTCCATGGTTATTCCCATATCCATATTTAATATATGCATGAAAATAGGATCCCTTTCAACTATCATCTTGCTCAAAACTCCATGATCCCTTCTGGTCAAGGCATCTTCCACCCTATTTTCCTTCCCCGGGTGGTAGTGTATCGTGTAATCATAATCCTTGAGTAGTTCAAGACATCTCCTTTATCTCATGTTGAGTTTTTATGTGTGAAAATATACTTCAAACTCTTCTAATCAGTATAAATCTCACATTTTTTACCATAGAGATAATGTCTCCATATCTTCAAAGCAAAGATTATAGCAGCTAACTCAAGATCAAGAGTAGGATATTTTTATCATGAATTTTTAGTTGTCGTGATGCATAAGCAATAAACCAATCATTTTGCATAAGGACACAACCAAGTCCTTTCTTTGAAGTATCACTATAAATAACAAACTCATCATTCACCAATGGTGGATTCAATATAATAGCATTGACTAATCTTCTCTTAGATTCTTCGAAACATTCTTCACAATATTTTGTCCAAACAAATCTAAACCCTTTACGTGTGAGATTCGTTAGTGGGTTATCCAGTCGGGCAAAATTCTATACTAAATGCCAATAATAACCTGCTAAGCCAATAAAAACGCGTACCTCAGTTATGTTTGTTGGCATGGGCCAGTCTTGGATTGCCTTTGTCACTGCAGGATCAACTAGGATTCCGTCCTTAGAAACAATATGGCCAAGAAAAGAAATCTCCTGAAGTATGAATTCACACTTCCTAAACTTCCCATATAATTCATGTCTTCTAAGAGTCTTCAGGATAATGCGCAAGTGATTTTCATGTTCTTCACAGCTTTTAGACTATACCAATATATAATCAATGAATACCACTAAAAAATCATCAAGATATTACTTGAAAACTCTGTTCATTAGATCCATGAAGAAAG
Organism: Viscum album; assembly: GCA_963277665.1. Taxonomy (NCBI): domain Eukaryota; kingdom Viridiplantae; phylum Streptophyta; class Magnoliopsida; order Santalales; family Viscaceae; genus Viscum; species Viscum album. The sequence goes on from OY728145.1 coordinate 1,650,248,298, forward strand.
AGGGTGCATTAGTCAATCCAAAAGGCAAAACTGTAAAATCATAATGCCCGTACATGGTTCAAAATGTTGTTTTCAGAATGTCTTCCTTCTTCACACTCTACTGATGATATTCATATCGAAGGTCAATCTTTGAAAAGTATTGAGCACCATGCAGTTGGTCAAATAAATCATCAATGTGAGGTAGGGGATACTTGTTCTTTATTGTTATAGCATTGATATACCTATAGTCGATACATAACCTCATAGATCCATCTTTCTTCTTAACAAAAAGGGCAAGGTCTCCCCATAGAGAAACACTAGGGAGGATAAATCCCTTATTACTCAATTCCTCTAGTTGTTTCTTTAGTTCCACTAGTTCCACAGTGGCCATTCTATAAGGGGTCTTTGGTATGGGACTTGAACCAGGAATTAAATCAATGGAAAACTCGATTTCTCATTCTGGAGGATGTCCAGGTAAATCTTTTGGAAACACATCAACATATTCTCTCACAATAAGTACATCCTATATTTGAACATTAATTTCCTCACCCACAGTTATTTCATTATCTTCCTCCCTAATAATTGAATTTAGTTGAGCTACTGGGGGTGGATCTAGATAACAATCAGGTGGTGACAATTCTGCTCTAAAGATAAGGTGTTCTTTATCATTGTCATATAAAATCATAACCTCCTTCTTCTTACAATAAATTTGTGCATCATAGTCCGAAATCCAATCCATACTAAGGATTATATCAAATTCAATCATGGGTATAATGATGAGATCAGAAGATAAAGAACATTTGTATTCCCTAATGGGAAATGATTCACAAAACTTTGTAGCAATGATACTTCCCTTTGGAGTTTTAACTGACAACTCCCTTGTTAAATCAAATTGGAAATATCTAATCTTCTTACCAAACTGGGAAGATATGAAACAATGTGATGATCTAGAATCAAATTAAGCGTTGGCTAAACTTGAGGAAACAATTAAATTACCTGCCACCACGTCATTAGGAGCTTCAACCTCTGCAGTTGTGATTGCATAAGCTTGTCCCTGATCCCTCGGGCTTATATGTTGCATATTTACTTGATGTTTTGGACAATCATTAGCATTCTGTCCCATCTACCAACAATTATAGCATTGAACATCATTGGATTCTTTCTTGCCTTTGCAATCACCAGCAAGATGGCCTTTCTGACCACAATTGTAGCATACACCTTTTCCATTTAAGCATGAACTAGGGTGTTTCTTTCCACAATTTTCACATAGTGGAAACTCGACTCTTCATTTCTTCCCTGTTTCCTTATTTCCTTTCCGAGGTTTTTCAGCAGCCCTCTTCTTTTCTTGCATTCCCTTAAAGTCATAAGACTTAGAGAATTCTTTTTCTATTTTGATGGCACATGAAACTATATCCTCATATGATGAAAAAATTTGGGAAACCAGTGCCCACTGGAGGAATGGATTTAGGCCATCAAAGAATCGATCAATTTTTCTCCTTGGATTTCGTATGTAGTCCACAGCATGTCTTGCTAAACTTGTGAAGTTGGATTCATACTTGGCAATATTTCCATCCTCCTTCTACCTCAGAATCAAGAATTGTCTCTCCATATCTTCTCACTGCTCACGAGGGAAATATTTTTCTAAGAATATTTCCTTAAAATATCTCCATTCCATTTATTCTATCTCTTTTTCCTCCTTTGTGTTTTGGATTAATGACCACCACTGATCCTCATCTCCTGATAGATGATATACTGCCATGAAAACCATCTCTTTTTCATTACATCCCAAAGTAAGAAATATCTTCTCAAGGGAACATATCCACTGCTCTGCTACAAATTAGTTTGTAGTCCCATTGAATAATGGAGGTTATTGTCGCATAAAGCGATCAAGCATGGATCCTCCACGTTGTGGATCCAGATGCTCCATACGAGTAAGGTTATTATTCATAACATGAGTAAGTTGTCCCAGTATAGTTATGAGTTGCTCAGCACCAGTCACAGCACCAGAGCCAACATCATTATCTTGCGTCGGAGAAAAATCCCTACAGGGGACACGTACATTTGTGCGATTTACATTTCATCCACTAGGTTCCATATCTAGATAATGGCATATGCTAGATTAGGTTATGAATCATAATGTATAATCTTAACTTAACAAAATACTTATAAAAAATGAGATCCTACGAATGGTTAATCCTAAATTCACAAATATGGTTTCTTTGATGAATATTTACATTAAACTCCTTCATAATGGCTTGTAAATAAAATGTGAATTATCCTAAGCTTATCCCCCGGGAGTTTCGTAACCAAGAGTGCAGCAAGGCCTATTGTCGTGCACCAGTTCCCATTCGAGTCTAGCTCAAAGTGGTGTTTTCGGGTTTTACTCCTAGATACATCTGTGCCAGAGCCGGCTCTACCTACTCATATCCAGACAGGGATGTATTGCTTGAAAGATCAACATAATATATTCCTTACAAAAATACCATGATGTTCTTGTATGTTTATCCTCAAAGACTAACTTAGGGACTCTTCCCTAATTCTATGTTTTCTAAATCTAGTTTCCAAGTATTCTTCTAAAATTTCTCTGATACCAACTGTAAGGACCTGACCCCAGTTCCCCAGAGCCGGTGCCTTATTTGATTATGTTGGCATACATACAAGGAATATGAATCCTTAAATACCGAGTAGTTTAGTATTATTGGAAACAATTTACATACATAAGTTTATCATTACAACATGATGGGAAACAAAACACTATTTTATTCCACTAGAAACATCACATCTCCTAAATTATGCTTGCACGTCATTCATAAATTACTTCTTCATGTCCTGAGAAAATGAAACATAAGAAAGGGCTGAGCTCAAAATCTCAATAAGAGTAATAAATATAGAAGAAGATAATATAAACATTAGACATGGCGAATAATTGAAAACACATGCCTTTAATAATAAACTTGAAACATATTATGGTAGGAATATGAGATAAATAAATAATAACATAATTAAACATAATCATGGGTATTCTACTAGTTGAATAACCACATGAACTTCAAATAGTAGCATCATAATGAGGGAAGAGTATATTCCGGACATCATAACCATACCTTCCAAGCCTCGTGCTAAGACCATAAAATAATCATTTTGTCAAGGCCTCGTGCCAAGACCATAGTTTGTCTCATGAGACCTACCAATGCATCGAGGGGCTATAGCGGGCCCCAAACATCACATAATAAGTCCAATTAATTCCTCATATGAGCGGGTATCAACATAAATAACATATATTCATATTGAAACTATCATATGAAATGTAACTAACTTTCACCAATTATTGAACATAAACACTAACCATTCAGAATAATATGATGAATTGTTTTAGGATAGATCATCCAAAATAAAGTTAGTAATAAACCATTAATATGGTATATGACTTCATAAATTATTAAACCCAATAATAACATGGAATCAATAAGAGCATTGAACGAAAATACTCTTATAAAATTATTAAGCAATTTTTTAGATAAATAAACTTTTATTTTCAAAAGAAGAGTTATTTTGTAAAAATATTTGCATAAAACCATAAGTGAATTAAGATATTATTTTCATAACAAAATGAGTGATTTTATAATGATAATGGTTTCCAAAAACAGATTTTAGAGTGCCCTTGAAAATAGGAACGAATTTGAGAAATTCCCTTAAATCGGGTTTGTATTTTTTTAATCAACTTTAGAAGTTCCTTTTAAAACATGTAACTATACATAAAATAGGGAAGTGTTCTGGTTTTTAGACATATATATGATACTCACACATAATATATGATTAGTAAATAACAATACATAAGAATTTCATTGAGGTAATTAGACAATGAAGGTATCCCGAATGAAAATGGAAGTTCAGGTGGAAAAACCCTTACCTTAACTCCAAATGTGTACTTCTCTCGAACTTAATCTCCTAGAATATGTAATTATACTTATTAATAACTTATTTAAAAACCTATTATACATGTATTTAGTTTATCATAATTCGGTTTAGTTCATTTATACCCTTATTGCTAAGTTATTATATTGAATTTCGTTGTTCTGGGGTGTTCATTTTCTCTATTTTCATAATCGGTTCACTTGTTTTTAAGTAATGGAGTTCATGTGGAATGGTTATAAATCTCCAGGATTGGAATTATATATTATTTATGAACATAAATAATTGTTAATGGTCATTTCTATCATTTGGTTATATGGAATGAGGATGAATCATTATATGTGAACCACTTCGATTATTTGGTAGTATTTGGATTATTATGAATTAGTTTTGTAATATAACTTAATTTTATGTACATATTCTGGTTCTTGAATATTAAGTATGTTATAATACATATATTATAGTCTGTCTCAACCATAAATATGGTTTCATGACCTATAATGAAGAATAAATGGAAGAACAAAACCTCATCATCCATGAAGGCTATAAATTGGAACCTCATGGACGTTGATTTCGTTTATAAAAATAAAAGGGAGGGAGTAAGAATACTTATGATGGGTATTCCATTAACATGACATAAATCCATTATATATATGTTACTGGAGTTATCATGATCATTTTGATAGAGGAGGTGAGGAGAGAAAAAGAATAGAGATGATCTTGAAAATAAGAGAAAAGGTGAGAGATCCCTTATAAAAATTCGGTATCCTAAAGGTGTCATTTAATATTTCATAAAACGAAATGATGAGATCAAAAGGGTACCTCATCATATTTAAATTAAAAGTAAAGTAATAAGAACACATAAAATCAAACCCCAACATATTAGAATGGAATTTCAAAGAGATAACATAAAAGAAGTGTCGACTTAAAGAAGAGAATGAAGGATTCCCTTACCTTGTAGAATAACTCCAAGATCTTGAAGGTTGGAACCTTGGGGGATTAAGGACACCTTTATAGGACTCTTAGAGAGGTAAATCCACCAGATCTTAGAGGATTAGGGATTTGTAATGAAATAAAACGAATGGATGATTGGGTATTTATAGAAAAAGAGAGGTAATTTGTTAATAATTTCAAAGGGACACCTCATTGGTGGTTTTTGCCAAACCATGGGCTTGACCATGGTATTTTCCCATGGTTTAAGACACTTGGGACACCTCATGTGATAAGTTAATATACACAAGTAGACCATCCTTTTATTTTAATTATTATGTCATTATGATGTCATTAAACTACTGAATACTCAAAACTGTATTTTTCACTATTCACGAAAAATTTAAGTATTTTAGAAAAATCCAAAAGATTCACCCCTACCATTTTTCAACGTGCAGAATTCAAAAGTGAAATACATTTTTCAAAAATAGTTTTCTAAATATTATTAATTTAATTTTCAAATAAAGTCACAGTTAATTCAAAAAATAACAATCTCGAAGTGCAATTAGTTTTATGTGACATTGGAAAATTAATTAAGATCCCATTATCCTATTTCCTTAAGAAAATAAAATATTATTATTATTTACTATTCATTAGGTCATATTCCTATTCATATTACTATTCATAAGGGTATGTTACTATTTACCAAAATCAAGTTTTTTCTATCAGACTCCAAATGACTTACTGAACAAAATTCTAGATGACCATTTCTTGAAATTAAAAACATAGAAGAGGATAGATTATAAAATTGCATTATATATTTATTTTCAAAACCTTGGGGTGTTACAATCATCCACAAAGATAGCACATATATCTCTGACCATCCACATGGCCAACATGCCTTGGTTTAAGAAAAAATTTCATCAAGCCCCGTTTATATCAAGGGTCATAACATAAGTCCATCATACCCCATCTCCACCTCAAGTCAAGCCACATGATTGGAATATCCCTCCACTAACTCAAGTCATGCCTCAAGTTAATCACACCATTTTCCTATGTCTTATTCCATTATCATCATCATCACATGTCACACACGATCTCCCTCTAATGGATAACCAAGAAATGATGGTTCACCTATCATTTTTTATCAAAATAAAACACTCTAAAGACCTTAAATTCACAAAAAATAAGTCATAACATGTAACTAACAAAACATTTATCAATGAAATTCCCTTTTTCAATGATTTAATGCCTTATTATGAAATGAAATTATAGAAAACACAAGCACTAATTTGGTTATTTTTTACTATTATAAGTTATATCCAGATGGATTTAAAAGTCCTTTAAGAATCATAATTGTTGATAGTATAGCCTTTATACAGGGATTTTATGATAAGTATATATATAGGGTTATGATAAATTTATTTGACATAGACAAAGGAATTGATGGCCTTGACCAGTAAGATCATGCCATATAAAGTCCATTTATCAAAGATTATGAGGGAGATAGCATCATTGGGATTTTCCCTTGACCAAGCCTATGATGAGATTTAACAAGTAAATAATGATAAAAACCTTTTATAAAATAAGTTCAAGCTTATGAGATCACACCCCAAGCCATGTTTTCTGAATCACCCTAAGAAAATATCACCATTACACACCATACCCTTAGGACATTCGCAAGAGTAATAAAGAGATATATATATTTACCCTAACTGTATAATTTTTTATATTTTTATTATTAATGGAATAATTATTATATTTATCATTTACTACTTTATATAAATTAAATAGTAAGTTTGACAAAAAATTAGATTTTGATATGATGAAATGGAAATTTTATTTCTCATAAATATATAGATTCAATTAAGACACTATTTTTTATGAATTCAATAATTTATGAAATAAATTATATTTTAATAAAATATTAATATTAAATAATATTTATTAAATATAAATAATGTTATAATTTTATGAAGTCAAATGCAATTGTTATAAGGGTTCGAAAACTATTATTTTCAAAAAAACATATATTTTTTCAATAAATGGGGATTTCTTATTTAAAAGTTTAAATTATCATGTTTAGAGAATTATTTTGATATAATAAATATTAAATTTGAAATCATCACATATAAATTTTCCAATAGAAAATGTTTTAAAATTTTCTGAGACAATCAAATTTGGTGGGAAAAAATTAAATACGGTATGAATTATGACATCATAAATGCCAAAATTGATCTAATAAATACTATAAAGAGTAATCATGACCAAAATTATGTTTTCCCTTTAAAATAATGCTTTTTTAGGTCATTTTATTAGTTTTATAAACCATTAATGAATCCTCCCAAACCTGTACTATATATTATGGTTTTAAAATCAACTCTTTATAAAGATGACACACTTCCAAATGACCAAAGAAATTATTTTAAGGTGTTACATTATTATACATAAAAAATAGTGAAATACACTTTTATTTTATAGAAAAATGGGTAAAAACCATGGTATGGTTTTTGTTTTGGATTAATTTATCATATAAAGTCCGAAACCAAAGATTATAAATTAATAAAGAATTGTCCCCTCTTTTTCTATAAAAAAACTAAACTAACATCCCATTATTCTTAACATAAAACACTTAGAGGATGAAATCACTATTACCTTCACTCCTTATATCCCTCCCAATGTGTTTCCAAGTTTTAAGAATCCTTTCCCAATATTTTAGAAGCTTCCTCTCAAGGTAAGGGACTCTCTCCTCATCTTTTTTATTTCAAGTACATTATTTATACTAAGACCCTTTTAATTTATAATTATCCATGTTGTAAATATTTTTTTACAAATACCTTTAATATAATTATTATTTCCATGTAATTAGATACATCATTTCACTCTAATTTACCACTTTGATAAAACTTTATATACACATATTTTTCTACCAAAATTATCCAGTGATTTTCCATGCCAAATAAGTGTATGGTGAATAGCCATCCCCATTTCCACTCAATGGTATTCACCTATATGTACTTATCTTAAAATTATTGTGTAATTACTTGTATATAACCCAAACATCTTAATCATTTGATTAAAATTGATGAAATACATCATTATCTTGTATGATCATTGTGGAATGCTTATGTATGTACATGATATGAATGTAATGGGTGTCCTCATAATTATATAGCCATAAAATGCATTAAGTAATGTTTTTATCTAATGATATTCCATATATGGTTCACATGAGGTTATCCTAATAACATTATGTTATTATTTCTTGGAACTTATACCGAACTTGTGCTTATGATTTCATGTTTTATGTTATTGTCACATCCTTGTGTTTCCTTTATGTTATAATATTTTATCATGCTTTGTTATTCAAGTTTATGATTCTCAACCCTCTTATGTTACCTTAATATTACTATTGAATCACATTTATTTATTTTATCATGTTATTTTTTTATTGTTCTATTAATTGGATTTATATCTCACTCCTTTCTTATGTACTTCCTTGGGTTATCTTGTACAGTTTAAGAAGATTAAGAAAATTTAAGGGAATTTTTTCAGTTTTAGTTTATATATTTTTATTTTTTCTTCAAGTTTTTATTTTATATACATAATTAACCAAAGCCACTAGGACTCAAGATCCTATGGGGTTGTTTTTAGTGTAAATTTATTCAATAAATCATGGAATAAATTGTATGAATGATATGGTTTATCATAGTTGGTATAAGAGAAATTTTCTTGATGGGATTATGATGAGAAACATATAGTGAAATATTTAGGAATAAGACTAAACATATAAATCCTCCCTAAATTTTCATGAATTATAGAGTAAGTCATTTACAAGAAAATACATCTCTATCTGGATACTACAATTGGATGTGGATCTTGTATAGTTGTACCTAAGGGTAATAACCCCAAAAGGGTGCACTAACCTATACTCAATCACTACCTAGTGCATGAAAAATATTCCTTGGTTCCCTCCTGGTTTGATAATCCTAGGGGATTTGATTTTTTAAATTCACAAGCTCATTAAAAATCATTATTAAGTGGGGGGTGTGCATCATACTTTATGTTAGGTAATCGAACATGGATAGTTTATATTAAAACATATAAATTCATAGGTTAATAAATATTTTCCACTTATGATTTATCCATTTAATATTCATAGTTTTCTATTAATGTGTTTAATAGTTTAAAAATTTTCAACCCTAATTTTCCCATCATTTTAGTAAATGGTTGGAAATAGGAGAAACCCAGGTAATAACCAGTGTGATGGGAAATGTGATGACTTCCAAATTGATATGCCTAACATTATAGGAGATAAAGTGTGAAATCTTTTGATTGTTACAAACAATTTATCATAGTTTATGATTAAAAATGGCACATATTTGAATCTCCAAACACATCAAAGAACTGGAGGAAAACATCTCATGGAAGTTCATGTGAAAAAGTGATAAAAGATAGTAATTGTAATTTCCTATATGTCAAAAATTGGAAAGATGAATCCTAAGAAATGTAAAAAAAGGAACTAGAAAAAAAAATTAAGTATGGAAACATAGGTCACAAAGTATCTAATTTTTATATAAAAATGAATAACTTTATAAACATGGTAGATGGAAATAAATTTCAATCGAAGGCTTCATTAACAGTTATATGTCATAGAAGTGGGAAACTTGGTCATTATCCAAGACAATGCTCTATTCTAAGGGTAGAAAATGTTGATGAGAATAAACAATCTATAAGAAAAAGAGAACAAGGAATTTCATGTTCCATGAAAATCACCAAGATGGGTCGAGATGATTGAAATACGCTTAACCTCTAATCCAGAGATATGTATTTATTTTTATATTTAAATTCATTCCAAACTAGAATATCTAGTTGGTTTTATAAGACCATCAAGTCTAACCCTAAATGATTTTTTATCATTAGAGAAAACTTCTATGATTATTGTATCATAGTTGAAGTTTTTAGAAATGTAATTCTTGAAAATATTAACATTCTCCCTTTAACATAATTTATGCTATTTTGGACAGGGATGGTCTTTCCTTGTATCAACACAAAATAAATTTCTAAGAGAAGTAAATCACTCTATATATCACAAATATCCCGCTAATTCTATACAAATGAAATATAGATAATGAATCTCCTTTGGTATCATCATCTTAAGAATGAATATTATTTCCTTCTGAGAAATTGTATCTAGTTAAAATGATTAATATGGAAAATATTATCGTTGATGACATGCTCATTATGAGAGAATAAGTTTCTTAAAGAATGTACTAGTATTCATCCTAAACTATAGGTTGATTTCTCAATCCAACTTATAAGGGGAGAAAATAACATTATTGGGGAATGTTTTCACTAGTAACGGAATATCAATGGATCATTCAAAATAGAGGGAAATAAATAATGGGCCAGACCAACCTATGTAAGGTAAATCTATATCTTACATGGATTAGCAAAGTATTGTCATCGATTTTTGAGAAAATTCGCATTATTTTTAATCCCAATAACCAAGATAACTGAGAATGTGGTGATGTTTTTTCTAAAATGATAAATGTGAAGAAATATTTAAAGATATAATAATGAAACTAATCATTGCACCTATGTTCACATTACCCACCATTAGGGAAGGATTTATGATCTATAGTAAAGTGTCAAAAAATTCATAGCTTTTAAATCATGCACGATGAAAAAGCGATAGACTATTCCTCCCACCAATTAAATATCCATGAGTAAAACTACCCAACACATGATCTAGAATTATTTGTAGTGATCTTCAGGTTGAAGATTTTGTGAAATTATCTCTAGTTGGAGAAGTGTGAAACATCTATAAATCATAAAAACCTCATGTATATATTCACATTAAAATATCTTAATATATGTTAATGAAGGTTGTTACATCTGATAAAGTATTATGTTTTTTCAATCCACTAACATTTTAAGATATCAAACCAAGTTTTAGAAGCTCTTTGTTGAAAGGATCCCACAACACTATCTTTGATGAGAATTGATAGGGAACCAATCTTCTTGTACATTCAAATGATGGACATGGGAACAGTAAAAGGATATTCATCTTACCTATATCAAATGACTTCTCAACTATCCATTCTTGATATGATCAATGATTCCTAAAAATATTATGAAGTGCTACAAAAAAGGTAACAAATATTCTGAAGATTAACGTTTCAAAATAAGGAGTTATAAGGTTTGGAACCTAGATATGCATCCCATCAAAATGAGAACATAGAAGGAATTTTTTGATGATGTGAACATATCATCATTATCTATTCATCCATGAAGCACTGATATGTATATAGATTTGAATCAATACTTTTGGTAGGATAACATGAAGAGGGATATTGAAAATTTTGTATCACAATGATAGTTATACAAAAAATTCAAGGAGGAATGACATAATTCTAGGGTATTATGAAACAATTTACCATACTTCTATGAAACTGTGAAACCTTTATGATAGATTTCATCTTAGTACTCCCCATGACCTCTAAAGGAAATTAATCCATTTTGATGGTAGTCGATTGCCTTAAGAATTCAGAAATTTCTATTGCTATCAATGAATACTTCTCCCTTGATCAACTCACCCAGATTTACCTAACAAAAGTGGTAATGATATATGGAGTGCTACTCTAAATTTTATCTAATCAAGATCCTATTATTACCTCATGGTTTGGTAGAATCATTTAACAATTATTGGATATGAATAAGAGTTTGAGTACTACTAATCACCCTTAGAAGGATTTTAAATTTGAGAGAACTATTAAAATTATAGAGGATATGCCAAGATCATGTTCAATGGATTACCAAGGATGTTGGGATCAACACCTTCCCCTAGTGGAGTTCTCATATCATAATAGTTTCCATTATATCATTCAAATGGAACCTAATGAGGCTCTACATGAGAAGAGGTGTCAGACTCCAACATGTTGGGATGAATTTGGAGAGCGGAAGATTGTGGGACTTGATCTTTTTCATGAGATGATTGAGAAGGTTAAAACAATTTAGATTCATATTAAATATACACAAATTTGATAAAAATATATGCAAACAATAATCTATGATACCTAAAGTCTGAGGTCAAAGATAAAGTGTTACCTCTTTTATTTTTGTGGAAGAAATTAATGAATTTTGGAAAAAAGAGAAATCTTAGTCCAAAATATATTATCCTCTTTGAAATCCTTGATCGCATCTGTGGTGACATATCAACTAGAACTCTCACCTAACATATCTAAATTATATAATGTGTTCAATTAATCCATCTTTAAGGAGTACATACTAGACCTTTCACATGTAATGAATCTAGAGGTGGTGCCATTATAGAATAATATTTCATATGAGGATTTTTCTATGATGATATTAGATTGTAGTTACACGGTTTTACAAAACAAGACAACTCATCTGGACAATGTTCTCTAGTGGAACCATAAATTTTAGGAAATAACTTGGGAACTATAAGACGCAATGAAATAGAGCTTCTCTCATCTATTTTATCATACGAATGAAATTTTTATGGTGACATTTCTAAATTTGAAAATAATGTAATGAATTGAAAATTTATAAATGAAATTCCCTTTCAAAATAATTGAATTCCATATTAGGAAATGATATTATAGAAAACAAATGAAATAACTTTGTTATTTTGGACCTTTATAAGTTATATCCTTTAAGATTCAAAAGACCATTAATAATCATATCATTGATAGTATAGTCATTATACAATGATCAAATGATTAGTATCAACAAAGGGTTAGGATAAATCCATTTGAAACAGATAAAGGATTTCCACTTGAACAAGCCCAAGCTAACATTCAGTAACTAAACATGAGAAAAACCATTATATGGAAAGTTTAAACTAATCAAGATCATGTCCCATACCATGTTCACTGAACTGCCCTAAAATAATATCACCATTGCACACTATACCCTTATGAAATTCACTAATGTAATAAAGGGATAGGTATTTAGACCCTAATAGTATGAATTTTTATATTTTAATTTTAATAAAATAATGATTATGTTTATCTTTTATTAATTTGTAAATATTAAAGTATAATTTTGATAAAAAGTATATTTTGATATCCTAAATAAAAATTTTTAATTTTTGTAAATATGTAGTTTCAATCAAGAAACACTTTTTTATGAATTAAATAATTTTTTAAATAAATTATATTTTAAAATAATATTATTATTAAATAAATTTATTAAATATAAATGATAATATAGTTTTATGATGTCAAATATAATTTCTATAAGGGTTTGAAAACTGTTATTTTAAAAAAAAAGAGTATTTTTAAAAAATCATGACTTTCTATTTAAAAATGCAAATTCCAATATTTATAAAATTATTTTGATAAAAAAATATTATATTTGAATATATAAATTATACAATGGTGATTTTTTTTAATTTTCTAAGATAGATGAATTATTTGGTAAAAATTAAATATGGTTAAATTATATATCATCTATTAGGACATCAAAAAATCCTAGAAGTGATGTAATAAAAACTATAAAGAGTATCCATGACCAAAATTATGTTTCACTATTAGAATAATTCATTTTTAAGTTATTTAATTATTTTTATAAATCCATAATGAATTCTAGAAAACCTATATTAAATTTTAAGGTTTTAAAATAAATTCTTTATAAACATGACTCGTTTCTATATCACCAAAGGTATTATTTTAATGATTTAAATTATTATAAATATAATAAAATTAAATAAACTTCTCTATAATAGAAACATGGGAAAACCCATTTGATAGTATTTTTTTTGGATTAATTTTTTAAATAGTCTAAAACCCTAGTTTAAAAATTAATAAATAATGCTACCCTCTTTTTTTATAAAAAACAACCCAACCTCTCATTACTCTTCACTAAAAACCCTTATATCATTAAATAAAAATTACCTTCACCCTATAAATCCCTCCTAAGGAGTTCCCAATATCTTAAGAATACCTTTATAAGCTTTTAGAAGTGCCCTCTCAAGGTAAGGGATTCTCTCCTATTCTTTGTATCCTAAGTACTTTCTTTTGTACTAATCCCCTTTTAATTTCCAATTTTCCATGTTGTAATGTGTTTTTACAAATCCCTTTAAAATCCTTATGATTTCCATGTAATTGTATACCTATTTTCACTCTAATTTATCCCTTCCATAAGCCTTTACATACACCTATTATGCTACCAAAATTCTCCTATGATTTTCCATGGCAAACATTTCTATAGTGATTACCCATACCCATTTCCACTCAATCGTATTCAAGTAACAACCTGAATTTTCATTAATTAAATTCCATTTTCCAAATAAAAAATCCTTTATAAGTAATGATGTTGTATAAAACACATGCACTACTTTGGTTATTTTAGACTATTATAAGTTATAACCTATCAGGTTTAAAATATTTTCAAACACCATAATCATTGATAATGTAATTGTTTTATAGTGACCATTAATATTATTCTATGTTAATGGTTATGATAAATTAAAATTTCTATAAATGAAATAATCTATGGCCTCGTCTAGAAGGATCATACCCTATGAAGCCCAATTATCAGAGCTTCTAAGGGAGATGGAACTACTAGGCATTTCCCCTGGCCATGCCCAAGTTGAGATTCGATATATATAGAACAATCAAAAGTATTTATGGAAGAAATTCCAGCTCATTGATATCATATCCCAAACCATGTTTTTCAAACCAACCAAAGAAAATATCATCATCGTACACCTTACCCTTATAAAATTCACTAGTGAAATAAACAGTTATGTATATAAACCCTAACAGTATGAATTTATATATTTTTATTTTTAATAAAATAGTTATTATATTTTTATTTTTATTATCAATTTATAATTATTAAATAATAAATTTCATAAAAAAATATTTTCATATGATGAAACACAAATTTTATTTTTTGGGATATTTATATTTTTCATCAAGACACACATTTCTATAAATTAAAAAAGTTATTATAATGGTCAAAAAATATTATTATCAAAAAACTAGTATTTTTCAATATATAGAAATTTTTTTAACAGTGTAAATTATCATATTAAGATAATTTTTTTGATAAAATAAATATTATTTTTGAAATCATCATGTTGAAATTATCAAATAGATAATTTTTCATAATTCTCTGAGAAAGTCAAATTTTTGGGTAAAAATTAAATATTTTATAATTATACAATACGTATTACGACATCATAAAATCCCAAAAGTGATGTAATAAATATTTTATAGAGTATTCATATCCAAAATTATGTTTCTTATTTAAAATAATTTGTTTTTTATGATATTTGATTAATTTTATAAACCCTTAATGAATCCCCCAAAATCTATACTTTATTCTATGGTTTTAAAATCAATTCTTTATGAACTTGAATCATTTCCACATCACTAAGGAAATTATTTTAATGTTTACTATTCTTAGACTTATAAAGTAATTAAAACAACTCCTTTTAGTATAAAAAAATTGAAACCCCATCTAATAGTTTGAGGTTTTTATTACTTTATTATATAGATTCCAAAACATATTTTTGAAATTAATAAATAATTACCCTATCTTTTTCTATATAAAACCACCCAACCTCTCATTCATTTTCACTCAAAAACCTTGTAGCATGAATTTATTCTAATCATCC
Organism: Viscum album; assembly: GCA_963277665.1. NCBI lineage: Eukaryota > Viridiplantae > Streptophyta > Magnoliopsida > Santalales > Viscaceae > Viscum > Viscum album. The sequence goes on from OY728145.1 coordinate 1,650,263,770, forward strand.
CTCTATATATCCCTCAAAATTATCCCACAATATCTTAAGAATCTTCTTCCAAGATTTGATAAGTATTCTCTCAAGGTAAGGGATACTTTTCTTCCCCTCTTTATTCAAGAACCTTCTTTATATTATGCCTTTTGTTTTCCAGTTGTTCATGTCGGGAAATGTTTTTAAAATTCCCACTTATTTTCCTTAAGATTTAAATGTGATTATATAACCCTTTTATTCTCATATAACTCTTCCATTAATTGTTATGTGCCTCCATTATACTACTGAAATTATATTACGATTTTCCATGAAAAACATTTGTGTAGCGAATACCCATCCTCATTCCACTCAAGGGAATTCACCTAGACATAAATATTATTATTTTATTGGGTAATTCAATTTATTTAACCCAAAATCCATAATTTTTAGATTAAAATTGATGAAATATATCCTTATATTTTATGATCTATGTGGAATACTTATGCATGTACATTATATGAAATTGATGGGTGGGAACATAATTATATATCCCTATAAAACATTGGGTGATGTTTTTATCTCATAATATGACATGTATGGTTCACGGGAGGTTATCCTAATAACACAATGTTATTTTTCCTAGATATTTATTCTTGACTTGATGTCGAGCTTTAGGTTGTTACCACATTCCTATATTTTCTTTTATAATATCGTGTTATACAATGCCTCATTATTCAATATTAAGTTTCTCACCCCTCTTATGTTACCTTGATATGCCTATCGGATCACATGTACTACTTTAACTTATGCTATGTTTATTTATTCCCCTACTGTGATTTATAGCTCACCCATTCCTTATGTACATCCCCAAGTTATCCCATCTAGTTTCAGAAGATCCAATGAATATAAGTGCATATTTTATAGTTTTTAAATAATTATGTTGTTAAATTATTTTAAGTTAATTTTCGATGTACCTAATTTAAAAATATACCAGGCCTCATGATATTCTAGGTTTGTATTAAGTGTATTTTTATGTAATTAATATTTAATTAAGGTGTAATAAAATGTGGATTTTCATAGTTATTATCATAGAAAAGTTTAGTTATATTGGGGGATTATGATTAGAAAACCCTAGTGAAAGCCTTATAGATAAAACTAAACATTGGAAAAAAATCCCCAAATTTTGGTAAAGTATAGAGTAGGTGATTTCTAAGAAAATACACCCTTATCTGGATACTACAAGTGGGTGTGTCTCAAGAATAGTTCTACCTATGGGTAATAACCCCAAAAAGGTTGAATTGAGTTAGAATCCATTTTCACCTATTTTATAATAACGAGCCATATTACATGCTTGGTTTGACACTCTCAAGGGATATTCTTTGGTAAATTCAAAATCTCATTAAAACCTGTTATTATGGGGCTAAATTCCCATGTAACTTTACATCAGGAAATAGATCATGGATAAATTAGATTGAAAAATATGAAATTAATAGGTTAAGGAATATATGTCATTTATGATTTATCCATTCAGTGTTCATAGTTTCCCATTTATATTTTTAACAGCTATAAAATTATCATCCAAAAGTCAATTTTGTATGAATTAAATGATTAGAACCAAAATCAAATAGTTAAAGGAAGTATTATCATCCATTAGTGAACAAAAAATTTATTAGGTGGCTATATTTCTATGAATTCTTTAATGTTAAACAATTTTTGTAGAACTATTCATACACCACCTCAAAACATAGAAGTAGATATATCAATGAAAATAGAAAATGGGGAAATTATTGCATCACAATTATATAATTCCTCCCCAATAAAAATTTATGGTCTGAATTTCCAAGAAAACATTGTTATACTCTCTTTAGCATAGTTTTATGTAGTTTTATGTACGGATTGGCTTTCCTTATATAGAGAAAACATGATTTTATGAGATAAATAAATCAGCCTCTGTATCGCTAATTGTCCTATGATTATATACAATAAAAAGTAAGAGGATGAATCTTCTTTTCTATCATCATCTCAAACATAGATATTATTTCCATGTGTTCAAGAGGATATAGCTCAAATGATTGATACTAAGGAAAAGATCATCCTTGATGAAATTTATATTCAAAAGATGTTTTCCTCCTTTCTATGAGGATAATTCCCCAATAAAACTTATACCTATAGCCTTTTTAATATCTGAGACTCAATATAAAATGGTTGTTGTTAAATTTTATGATTTGAATAAGGAACTATTAGAGAATATAAATAAATGGTTTATACACCCAAGTGTTTTACCCTCATGTGATACAATCCAATCTATCAAGAAAAATAATTGGTCAATGCACCTCTCCAAATATTATTGTGATCTCAACAAGATAATGATAAAGAACAAGTATCCTCTACAATGGATTGATGACTTTTTTGATCAGCTACATGGATCCTATTACCTATCTAAAGTGGATCTTTAGTCAATATATTATCAATTAGAGGTGAATAAGTAAGATATTTCCAAGACTATTTTTTGTACAAGTTATGGGAACTATGAGTTCATATTTATTCCATTTGGACTCAAAAATTCTTCATCAATCTTCATGGACCTAATGAATAGAGTCTTTAAGGATTACCTTGATAAATTTCTGGAATTCTTTATATAGGATATTCTTATCTACTCTAAAGGAAAAGAGGAACATGAGGAGCATTTAGATTTTGTAATAAATACCTTGAAAAAAGAAAATATGTATGAAAAGTAACGTAAATGTGAGTTTTTGATGGATCAAGTAACATTCCTATGGAATATTATCACTAGAAAAGTGATATATGTAGACCCTTCAAAAAGAGAGGCAATTGAAGGATAGATTAACCAATATTTGTAACATCAATCCATAGTTTCCTTCGTGCATATGGGTACTATCATTTATTTATGATAAAACTACCATTATTTTCAATCCCCCTAACCAAGATAACACATAAGGGTGTAAAGATTTTTAGGAATGATGAATGCAAGGAAATATTTAAAGAGTTGAAGAATAGGATAATCATAGAATATTTTCTCACATTACCCACTAGTGGAGAAGTATTTGAGATCCAAAGTGATACATACAAAGAGTGTTTGGGTTGTATACTCATTAAAGATGAAAAATTGAGAGTATGTACCTCTAAAAAAGTATATATTCATGAGTAGAAATACCCAAAACATGATCTATGATTTTCTCCAGTGATCTTCATGTTGAAGATTTGGTGACATTATGTCTATGGGGAGAATTGTGAAATACATAAAGACTATAAAATCCTTATATATATATTCACACAAAAGGATATCAATAAACTACAATTAATTTGGTTATATATGATCAAATATTATTATTTATAAATATATTACCATCTTGGGAAAGAAAAGAAAGTGGAAAATGCACTGAGTAAAAAGGATCCCCCATCTCCATCCACGAAGACAATTATAAGGGATCCAATATTCTTAGTCTTTCAAAGGATGGAAATGGGAATAATAAATAGAAGGTATATCTATAATGTCACCTATCACAACAACATTCAAAAAAGTAATTCATCCTATATGGTATGGCATAATTCATGTAATTTTATTCCTATAAAGTTCCTAAAATAATGTAAGATATGAAATACCCTCATCTCAACAGGTTGCAAAAAAATAGAATCGTCAATAATATCAATGATAATATAGAAATCCAATTGCATCTCCCAATGGAGGAATCAAACCAACTATGATATTCAAAATCAAAAAAAAACATAAATTTTCAAAATATGGATGCCACTAAATGGTTCCCCAAGACCAATTGTTCACATTGCATCAAGATCATCTCCTCAAATACCATAGGATTCCAACTACAAGTGAGGACCTAGGGTGTATTTGTGGGGATACTAATCCCTCTTATCATAGTGTAACATAGAGGTAAAAATCATAAGAATAGTAGTGAAATCAGTAAATCAATCAGATAATAGATAATCATCCAGATAAAAAATATATACAAAAAATTCCAAAATTAATCTCTTATACAATGATGATCATGTCTTTTGTCCACAAAATATCCAAAACAGGTATACATAGTATCAATACAAAACATGTATCAAAATATTGAAAAGACCAAAAATAACTATCTCTCGATAGCATCACGATCCCTAACTCAGTCTCATGCTCCCCTAATCCTATAAATGGGAAAAATTCAAGCATCTAACTATATGGGCTTTCCTCGATCCCTACCTACATCCATAAAACCTATTTGGGTACCAAACAGTGGATCAAAAAGGGTGTGTGATACAATCTGAGTAGGTCACCACCCAAAGTGTATCTAATAAGTTTTGGATGTGAACATAAGGAAAATAATAGTGAAAGGTATATAATAGATATGATACTAATAAAAAATTTAATTCCTATAGATAATGTAAAGCTGGAAAGTGATACTGTCAAGGAAAACAAGCCTCCCACCAAAACAAGTGTCAAGCTCCTATAATAAGGCTTCTGAAAAAAAAAATAGAACTAAACACCATAGTTATAATGTATAAACTATATATCATGTCACCCATGGATTTTCATTATAACCTATATATCAAATATTCCATATTCGCACCGTATAACTAGGAGTTTCACATTTACCATGACTGAACCCTTTAATAAAAAGATTCACATTTACCATAGACATGTAATATAATCAGAAATTTCATACCTCACAAGGTTGGATCCAAGGTGTAATGGACCAAGTCATCCTCATTGAGTCCCAAAAGCATCTTAATGGAAAATTTATTGTTTTTTAATTGGGGAATAAGGATAATATCAATAGACCATGTCCACTGTGAGCCCAAAAAAACTAGTACCAAGGGGTAGAAAGGCCCAAGGAATCCCATGAAATTAGAATCCAAGGATCATATAGTTCCAAGGAATTATCTACCACTATTAGGACCCAAGGTGTATCACACCCATAGTATCCATTAAAATTGTTAATCATTCAATTCAATTACCATTTCATACTATGAGTTTACCCACTCATATACTAATTAATAATCATTCACATTTTCTAAGTTTACCCATTCATTTCCACAATTTATAAATTATACATTCAAGAAATTAAATCAAAAAACATCTTGTTAACACAAGTAAAGGTAGGAAAATAATATCTAATTTAACCAATTCAATTCAATTAATTTATTAATAGGCTTCATCTAACTAGGAAAGTACACACTCACTATATGTCTAGTTTAACAAAGTCATAGGAAAATGAAATTCACATGGAACACCCCATGGGTGGCCTTAGTTGGGGAGAAAACCTCCAATACATCTCAAAGGAACAAAAATTTATCCCTAACATGTTTGATTCCATTTAATTCAGTTATTCAATACAATTTAGGGGTGATTCTACAAAGTTAAACAGTTCTCACTATGGAAACTTGATCTATAAATCACCAAAAAATTCAAGAAAAGTATTGAACACCCATCGTAGGTCCACAATATTGTAATCCTCCAGTATCATCTTCTGAGTCGACTCTGGTCAAGAGAAAAAAATGAATGAGTGAAGAATATAGAAATAGGGAATATTATCTTTCACCTAAATAACTCTATTGATATCAATAAGAATGAATAATTACAAAAAATTAATTGAGTACTCCCTGACGTGAATCCGATGAGATCGGTGGTGCTCGATTCTGAGTTCGGACAGAAGAATGGGATCAAATCCTATATTTTCTCTTCAAAAAATATCTCCCTCAAAGAAGAGGCTTTCCACTGGGAGTGAAGAGAAATTTATTTAGGGTCATAACATTTTTAAGGTAAAAATGGTAATTTTTTCTCAAAGCACTGGGTTATATGATTTGGCCGCATAGTTGGTCAAACTATGCACAAATTGTGCACCCTCTACTATGCTAAGGGGGGACATGTATGGTTGTTGCACATGGTCTGACTAACCATAACAAAACCATGATAAACACATATTCTAAAAATTATAGGTACCTCACATGGGTGTGTGCCTCCATCTACACGGTTTCCTTAAACTGTACAGGATCTTATATCACACTTTCTAGAACTGCATGGTTTCACCAAATATACGTCTTGGGCGCATGATCACTATTAATTGGGTGGCCTAGTTGGTTTCCTCTAAGAGTCAGTTTCTAGATATGAACAAGCCTTTGAAACCCCTTATACGCCGTATAACCTAAAAGGGTATTCACATTAAGTCATTAACAAGCATTTAAACCAAAATTAAAATAATTTGTACCTTGTACAAAAACTTGGGATCTTACAGTCTTTATCATGAAAATGTAAGAATTATAAATTTTTTCATCATGATATGGTACTTGATCATTATAGATGATGATAGGTGAGTCTGATATATCACTTGAAGACAGGTGAACCCAATATATCTCTCCAATGCATAGGGTATTGAAAAGTCTTCAAAGGTGAAAAATGAGGAAGATAATTGGGTAGGTTACTCCTATGAAATTAATTGGGCTTCGATTATTCTATAATGAGTTAAAAATTAGTGAACATGGGTTTTAAATTTTATTCTCTTAGATACCTATATTATGCTTTCAAAATGTTTTTTTAAGGAAATATTTCTATTTCATGAGGTAAGTAAAGGTTGTGAACTTATAATAGGGAAAAAAATCAAAGAAATGTTTTCATGAGTTCACACATGCCTCAGGATGCCTTTATTGTTTTTCTTATATTTCTAATTGGTTTTATTAGTTTCCTCTGATCAAATAATTGTTTTTACTTATGGAAATATTTTATTTATATGATCAATTTTTATTGTGAAAATGGTGTTGTGAGGGTTGTCACGGAAATTGACATCTCTCAACATATCCCACCTATTGTTTTATACAAAATAGTGATTTTTGATTTTTTAAAGAGATAATTTATGAAAATCTATTATCCTATTATAAAAAATGTCACAATATTGGTCATTCCTCTAAAGCTTACAATCATGAATTAACTATTACATAACCTCTCACCCATAACAAGTTAGTATGGGTGGAAATGGTAAGAATAATCTATTTCCTGAAAATTTTAATGATCATGATGATAGGAGATTAGGGAAACCAATATCCTTTATTGGATCTACTGATACCCAACCAACCTAGGAGACTGTTCTGATGGATTATTCCCAACCAAACATTGAAGCGATGGATGAGTAGGCTCTAATGAGGTTCACACCCAATAGGGATGTGGTCGGCCATTATAAACATTCCCAACCCTAAATTCCTAGTGTTGGTGATTTCTCTAGATTTGTAGATGTTGTTAATAATTCTCAGCCCACATTTGTTGCCTCGGAAGATGTACCTTCTATTTAGAAGTAAAAACATGAGACACAATCTAACACTAGGGAATATAATCAAGATGAACTTGATCAAGTATGTTTAATTGAGGATGAATATCTACACTCGAGTGCTAAAAAATTGAATAAGTCGATTGTTGACCTAGACGGATTTATTACTACATCCCATAAGAAGACCCAGAAACATATCACTTATTCTTACTTGGAGAGTATTATTGTCACTAGATCCTTCGAGATTAAATTATAAAAATCCATTATCCCTCCTCATCCAGAATCTAGTGGAGATATCTCCTCCTCATCAGATAAAGAGTATTCCTCATCATACTCAGATTCGTAGGAGTCATAGGATACTATTAGAATCATCAATTACACCCATGTTATTAAGGAGGGTTATAAAGGTTAATTTTTTCCATTGATCAATAAAAAATAGAGGAAGTCATATGGAATATATCATAATAAGGAGATAACTATATATGAGTATCTAAGTATCATAGAGAGGTTGTTTAATAGGTTTGAAATTAAACTTGATAGATACACAAATTTTGATTTTCTATAACTTTATTGGGAATAGTTTTAGTTAGATGATTCTTAATAAGAAAGTTTATCCATATATGTGGTTCTGATTTCTTTCTTGAGGTGTTTATGTTTTTTAATTTCTAACTTCTTTTTGTATGCTTCTTTTTCTATGTTGGCCTTTTTTGGGGGTTTATCATGTTGTTGATTGATTTACTGAAATAAAAATGTTGATTGTGGTTTTTAATAAGGTTTTTAAGAAATATTTCCAAGGTTTTTTTTCTAGAATATGATGAATGCAACCAAAGGCATGTGTTTCCCCTTATTTAATAGAAGGCATTGTGTTTTAGGGAATTTATTTATTATTTTTGTGGTTTCTTATGATATTTCAAGAGATTTGAACTATTTTATCTATGAAACAATATTCCTAAGTGATGGATCAAAAGATCAAGTAACCACGAAGACGGGTCTTCTGAGGATGCAGTGGATGTTTCCACTCAATTAAGGGTTACTTCTCACTCTTTAAGGATAGTCTGAAATTGGATATTCCTTTGTATTGCAAGCATTAGGGGGATTTTATTTGTGTGATATTCAATCATAGAATTAGTTGACTCTTGAGAAGTAGCTGATATTCTTCTTGTAACTTTCCAGATGTGGTTAAGTCAATATGGACCAGTTCTTTTAGCTTAAAAAGTTAAAAGTCTCAGTGTTTCTCATATGCTAGGGAGCATCTTAGTGCTTTACGAAGTTCTTGATGATGATAGTGGATATATTTTGTGAATGATTTTTATTTAGGCACTCTAAGGATCAAGAGATCTTTTCTTAGGCAGATGTGGGTCTTTCCTTATTTTTTTATTTGGTGGATAGCTTTTTGGATATGACTCATAATATGAATATTTTAATCTTAATCCTAATTATGAGAGGGATTAAAGGCCTTTTGTTTTATTGAAGGAACCCATTGGTTTATAAATGATATTGTAATTATTTCTTATATATTGAAGATGGGATCAACCATAAAAGAAACTACCCAATCATAAGTGGATTTTTATTTTAGGTCTTTGTGTTTTAATAAGTATCTTTGGATTAAGTTCTCATTAAGATGTTCTAAAATTTTATATCTATCATTTTGTTACATTCTTCCTTGTAATTTATTTCATTGACTCTTTTTTTGTTCAAGATAATTGCATATCATGTAGTCATTGTAACTCTTTCCTTTAATAAATTTTTGGGGTTCATGAGTTGTCTTTCAACTCATGCTCTAAGTTGTTCCAATTATTGTGAAAATGGTAAATGACCTCATGGGTTTTAATGTGTTTCACTGGACTAATGGGATTCTTGTATTATTATATCCCTTACTAGGTTTTTTCTCAACAAATTTTTTCAAATGTTTTTAACAAGATCTAAATATATAAAGGTCAATATACCCACTATAGTGACTCATCATAAATGAACAAAAAGTGATTTGAATGAAATAGGGGTGTAAACTTAATGAGATATTTTTTTGTGGAAAAAATGTATACTATGTGAAAGTATCCAATTTCTTATATATTTATTCCTAATTAACTAAAACTCTAAACTAAAAATATTCTAGAAATATAAGAAGGTGAAAACCACGTTATAAATAATGTAATTATGGGTTTAATACAACACAGGTTAATATACTAAACTGAAAAGGTCTTGGGTATATAAGTGACTCAATGCAAGTTATGGATATTGTAATTATGGATGGTTAAATTTGGGTTTCTTCTTTTAGAATCAAATATAGTATGTAATGATTATGTTTCAGCACCAGATATGGGTTTATTGGTCTGGGCTATTATACTTTCCACCCTACAACAAGAGTAAAACCAAAAATAAAAAACCAAAATATCATAAATAAATGACCAACTATAACAGTGAAAACCAATTACTAGAATCTAGGAACCTTAGTGAATTGAAAGTTCACTGAATAGGTGTTCATAAAGATTAATTTAGGTGCATATTAAAATTTCCACCCATTCATATATTTGTTTATCATGTCCCTAAAACCACAATATTTGTTAATATTTCCAAAACCCCTAGCTTAAATTACCCAAATAGTAGTTGATCAAATGATATCATCTAACCTCAGGCATGGATCCCTAGATAATATTGGATTATGACTACTGATGAGGTTCTATGAAAAATTTTGAAGATATTATTCCCTCGAAATTATATCTAATAATAATAAATAAATAATTGAAACATCATCCATAATAAAATATTAGATCATGAATATGGAATTATAGTTACAAGCTAACAATAGTAAAAATAATCGAACACTTATATTGCATCAAAATAATCTTTCTAGGTGATGCATCGTATACATTAAAAGGGGTATCCCACTTGGAGAATCATATAAAAAATATAAAAAAAAGAAAAACTATAAAAAAATAAACCAAAATTTTTTTAAAAACTATCATTATTCCCATATTTACACATCATCAAGTTAATACATCATGATAAACTATATAACCTATGTCTACTGTTGCATATCAAGAATAAGGTCTGTATGTCCACCTTGGTGCATGTGTGGGGAGTAAGTATAAAAATAATTAGGATAATTATAATATCCCCTCAATATATGACATTATATACCAGTGTATGCAATAGAAAATACACCAGTGGTGATACTCAACATTCATGCAACCAAGTTGAGTCTTTATGTCTTAACTAGGTCACCACAAAACCAAAAACTACATGTTTCATCTCTATTTTGTGAATCATACTCATTATATCCAAGTAAAACCATAGATAGTGACCCAAACTCTTAATATTATATCCATTGAATTGTGAAAAAAATATTTTTAGTGGATCATGAAACATCCACTAGAAGAGACGATGAACTCAGAGTTGATCATAATAAACCACATAGAGAATAAAATACCTATGTAGTAGATAATAACACATACACTAGAAAATATCATACTATGAGAAAATGTGACACCTTATTACTATCTAATGTCCATAATAATTGTATGTGCATCCATAAAAACAGAAGTGAATTTGAATCACAAAAGGGGTCTAACATATCCAACTCCAACAAAAATAAACTAGGTCCATAATAATAAAATCACATCCTAGAGGTGGATCATGACACACCATAATTAGGAATAACCTAGTTACAAAATATTGGGATGTGAATATAAGTTGTGTATCATGATACAAAATACTCAGCAATGACATATGTATATAATAAAATAATTCTCATATACTATAAAAATAAGGGAATATAGTAACATAATTTGGAGGAATAAATTTTTAGCAGGGATCCTAATAAATCCCTTGGGTATTAAGCATCTAAACCACTATTTGAAAATGTTTATCACATAATAAGTATGCTACATCACACAAAGGTCAGTATAATAAACAAATTGAAGAAAAAAAAAGACAATATAACACCCTAATATTTTAATATATGATTACCTTTAAATAAATCAATGTGTTCAATATATTTCTCCATATGTAACACCTAACTTAAATAAAACAAAGATATATTTAGAAACAATAGAATATTTAAGTATGATCAATAAAACAAAATCATTAAATTAGTAAGAATGAATAAGAATAACCAATTTATTAAATATTTATTAACATAAAATAAATGATACTTTTAGCATGAATTAAATTCAATTGGTATAGATAAAATGCAAATAATATCACTTTATGCTTAGAATTGTATTTTTCTAAAAAAAATACCTTTTATGCACTATGATTATTTATCAGAAAAACATATGATTAATTAATGGTAGTATATATTGATATGAATAATTGGTTAATGATAATTATTAAATGATATGAAATAATAAGAATAATATATTGTGTTCAAAAGATTTGTTTTCCCAATGAAAACTATTTTTCAATATATTTTATAATTTTTTTAAAAGTTAAATTTCTAAGCTTAATAATTTGAATTTAAAAAATGAATATAATTTTTAAATTCATCAAATTGATATTTTCTTAATATTATTTTTTTTATTTTCCCAAAAATATTTATTTTAATGTGAATAATACAATATATCGTTTTTATAAATATTATGATTTAATGATATTATTATTATGTAACTATGTCATAGAAATTAATGAAACGTTTTTCTTTAAAAAATTATTTTATAATTGATATTATAAATCTAAAAATATTTATTTTATTTTATAAACACATGTCCAATATTTTAGAACTTAAGTAATATTTTTCTCAAGAATTTGTTTTTAATAAATTATATATTTATTATATTAAAAGTATTTTTTCACATTTATAAATTGAATATAATAAATTTAATATGAAAATTGAAATCATTATTTATAAATTAATTAATATGGACCGTTTTATTTTTATTCAAAAAGGATAAATTACTCAGTAAAAAATAGTTATCATGGTTAAAGTAAATTTGGGTCAAAAGGGTTTAACCTAGTGTAAAAGGATAAAACATGTTACAAAAAAATTATAATGTATGGTTGAGGCCTTTCTTAGCCTTATTTATTCTTTACTAAATTATTTTTCAATTTTGGATCCACTTTCCTTGAGAGAGACTACCTATATTATAATGTTATGGATATTTATAATAATTTCATCCCTTCTCACTTATAAAAGGAGCCTCAAACCACCCCTTCAATACCACTCCTAAAATTTGTTTTCCTCATAAAACACTACCATTTTTTCTAACCCTATAATCGTATTTGAAATCCTTGATATTCTGTTCAGAAGATATTAGCCTAATCCCTCCTTTTATAAGTAGTTATCAAAGGAAAACTCAAAGTTATAAACATTATTAATAGTTTTTCCTTAACTTATTTACTTTTTATCTTAAATTTAAAATTATGATTTTAAAATACCTATGTGATAAAATCAACATCAATTATATATTGAATGTTTTTATGCTAAGTGAATAAAAATTAACCACATTTCCTCTATTCCTTTAACAAAAAAATGTTATTCGTGTATATGTGTAGAAAACGTGTTTGTTTTACTTCACCAATTATCAAAGATGGTCCAAAAAGGGGAATTTAATATATACTTATTATATTTATAAATTATTAAATACTCTTAAATTATTAAATAAAATAATCAGTTCTTCTATTCAATGAAACAAATCATCATTCACGCACTTGTGCAGACTAACACCATCATGGATCAATGTGTTCTTTATTTCATTACATATTTTCATTAAAAGTCCTAAGAATAGGTTTAATGGATAAATATGATTTTTATGATATAATTAAGGTTATAGTATTAAAAATTGGATATCCTATTAATTATACGATCAAAAAATGATCATTTTTAATTCAATAATTTAAAATAAGCGTACTAAGAGAAAAATATATTAATAAATATTATATAATATTTTTATAAAAATTAATTATTATTATAATTATTTAAAATTATGATATATCACATTAATAAACACTAAATAAGATCATTATTTTTCTATTATAATAATATTACAACTAAAACACCACACAATAATTCATTAATCAAGCTATGTTCATGTTTGGGTTGGTTTAACCACCTACTTGAACAATGATAAGAATTAATATCATGGATGAATATGAGAAGGTAATTACTAGTATAATATCATATAATTTTGTAAATTGTAACACCCTGATATTTTATGAGATATATATTTTTTTATTACTTATGTTATACGCAACATCAAAGGATTCTTTCACTTCACACAACACTAGCTTGGCTTGCGTTACACGCAATTGCGACCTTCCTCAATAGCGTGTGTAGTACGCAATACAGAGTTTCACTAAACAATGATATATTATTATAATATTATAAACTAGCCATTATGAATAGTATTAACTGAATTTTGAATTTTATAACATTATTATTCAGCTTACATATTTTCTAGAACATGGTATGAGAACAAAATAAATTTTTCGGGTAAAATAAGTATTTTTCAAAAAATGCAGTTTTGCCGCCTTTTGATGGCGCACCCACTTTAAATCTAGTTTTTGACATGTTTATAAGTTAAATTTGAAAAAATAAAATTCTTCTTTGTAAAGAGTATATAAAAATTTACTTTGGATAAATTTTTCATATTATTCTGGTAACTTTCATATTTTGATGAATAGTAAAAACATGCTATATTTTAATTAAAAACAACTTTTTTCATCGCATTAATTTATATGGTTAAATTATAATATTTAATGGTTTTAAAGTATAAATAGAATATATTTTTACCATTTAATATAATTTATGTCATTAACATTAATTTTACATTGAATTCATAGATAAAACATTTCAATCTTTGGTAATGTTTTAACTTTTAAAACATGTTTGCTTAACAACGGGATTAATTTTAAATTAATTACTGCAACTTCAGTGTTTTGAATTTGGAAAATTTATTCAATATTTGGATTCATTGGGTCAAAATTATGTTAATAGGTTACTTTTTTTTGATATTATGAATAGTAACTGCAGTAATTTTTATTTACTACAGTTAAAGGTAAACCGGGTAATTAAGAGTAAAAATAAGATTATAAAATTACCCTAACACCTTCCAAAATTCTATCGGATAACTAAAAGTATACCCTTATGACCTAAGGGTCGGAATAAATTCATTTTATGGACTTTTGACCATTAAAATAATTTAATTATTATTAAAACCAAAGAAAGTGACAACATGTCACTCTCTTAAACCTTATAATTTTAATAATTTTAATTTAATGATAAACTTCATGAAACTTAGAACATTAATAGTATACAGAAATATAATAAAATTATATACATCATATAAATTTATTTATAATTTTTAGGGATTAAATAATTATCATTAATTGTGACACAATAGTGATGTTGAAATTATTTTATTAATTGAAATAACAAATAAATCATTTTAAAAGTATTAAAATAAATATTATATGAACTATTTAATGTGCTCCATTAATTTTCTAGATAAAAATGACATGTTATAAATCTATTAAATATTTTAGTTCGAACATATCTTTGTATATATTTTATTTAAACTCAAATAAATTAATAGTGTCAAAATTGACACTATTGTTAATTTATAGAAATTACATATTATAAAAAAATTTAAAAATCACAAAAATATTTAAAAATTATAAATTAAATTTATATGATCTAAAATGTAATAAATTATACAATTATTAATAATTCAAAACATATAAGTAATTATTTATAATGATTTAAATTTTAGAATACTATTACCACAAATAAAATTAAATAGATTATATAAGGATAAATCATGTTGATAATGTTTAAAATAAATTCCTAACTTGTCTAAATTTTATTGGATGATGAGATTAAAACCATAACTCATCTAATATTTATATTTGAGTCATTTTTGGATGTTTTTAAGTGGGGTTGAAATTTATTATATATTAATATTTCTTATAATTCCAAAGGTGCCCCTCTCCTCACTTATAAAAGGGCACCTCCTCCCTATTCTCCTCACACCACTTTTAGCCTTAAATCTTGGCCAACCCCTGCCAATTTCTATTATCAATTTCCCTAGTAATATTCTATAGGTCATGGTCTTCTTCAAAGACCAATTTTAGTGCCCTAAGAGGAGGTTTCAAAGAGGCGTGTCGAAGAAGAGGTAATATCCGTTACCGATTCTTTGAAATTTATTTCTTCTTCTAATTCCTATTATTTAGTTTTTTCATTATGAAGTAATAACATCAGTATCACTCGTATACTTATATTTTATTATAAATATGAAACAACCATATTTTACCTTCTATCCATCCTATGGAAAATGAAATCACCGCGCGTGCATACGTACGGAATATTGTCTCCACACTGTGGTGTAATCTGTTTTCCATCACCACCTTAATTGAATGGTTATAATGGTGTAAATAATAACTATATATTATTATTGTAAAGTGATATTTACTCTGAAATAGTATACATACACTCCAATACAATTCCACGATCATGGGAACGATATCATCGCTCGTGCGTAGGTACGGCCTACCGTCTCCACGATGTGATGCAACTCGTTCTACATGATATTCATTGCATTATGATTATATTAATTAATTTAATGAACAAATATGATATATATTACACTAATAATATTCTGTAAATGAGGTGTCTATAACCTAAAAATAAGAATAAGAATTTATTCGACAAAACACGCATAAGAAGAAAAAGCAATAAACACCTGAATAACAAGTAGCAATGAAATAATACTAATAAGAAGCTAGTAATATGACCATATATGATATCATAACAATGATCATAATTATGTAATAAGTCAATAACATTATTTAAATCATTATACATGAGGTTCAGACACATACGAAGCCAATCGGACCTAAGGTAAGGGAAAATCTCACAATCTCATTGTTATCTGAGATTGTTTATACTTCAGAATTTACTGGGGAATACTTATCATCCACATCCATGTTTCCTCAATATGTAATAATATTCCTATCCTAATATAATTTTTTAAATCCAATTTTACCCATTGGTGAGTTTTTAGTAAAAGATATGAAAGGAATCTTTTATCGTTTTTAGTACAAGGTACTTTTTGAAGTTTTCGGCCAAAGTCTGAGAAGAATGTTTTTCTTAACTTATATGGGATGATGTATTTTTATGATTTAATAGAACATTATTTCCATGAAGCTTCCTTTACAAGTTTCAAGTTTATTTTTAATTAACTTCTTTTAGTTTAAAATTTTATGACATGTTAAGAAAGGAAAAATGTTTTTGAAGTATAAAGGATATTTTCCTCAAGAATGGAGTTCAAGTGTTTTATAAAAATTATTTTCCATCTAAGATAATATGGGGTTGTGTTTATATCCCTATTTTACATATATTTGATTATGTTATGATGGAATTATTTTTATGATGTCTTTTTATCTTATATGGATTATGTTATGATGGCATGATGTTTAAGAATCCCATTTTTATTACATGGGTTATGATATGATGTATGATTTATGATCTTGTGGCACACATAAGAATGGTATAATTATGAGATGGGTGGCACCTATATATCCCTCCAATACATTGGGTAAATATTTATATCTCATGAGATATACATGGCTAGAATGACAAGTTAAACCGGTTTAGTGATACAGGGCTGGAACGAGGAGTGAACTCGGTTCAGAAATGGACTGTGTCCACTATGATAGTTTTGGAAATGAGTCTTGACCAATAAGAAATGATTTCCTATGATTATGTGTGTATGCCACAAAGTTTCATGTTTTAAGTTATTATTATTTGGGATTACTTTTCATTGCTATGATTTATCCCATGACATGATATTATGATCTCCTTTGCATGTTAAGATTTTCAAAATGTTATGTTCTTATGAATATGATATGATTGATATTTATTTTTTTTACCCTTACTGAGAATTTGAGCTCACCATTTTGTATGTTTTCTTTTCCCCAGGTCAGGAAGAAGGATATTAAGTAGGATATGACAAAAAGGTACTCTAGATATGATGAAATAAACGGGAGACAATATAGTTGATTTTATGAACCAGCTGTTTATGTTTCCCTGTTTCTAAAGACACTATACCTATATGGTCCTTTAATGGTTTTTTTATATGTTGTAATAAGTATGCTTCAATTTTTAAGTAATAACAATGTGTGTAGAGTATGGGTCGTTATAGTTAGTATCAGAGGAAAGTTATAGTCAACCTTTGGAAACTAGGATGTGAAATCCCTAGTAAGAACCCTAAGGATATGTCTAATAATAGGACACAATATTAGTGATTTAGAAATGTCCATGAATAACCTAAGATAAGACATTAAGTGTAAAATTTTAATCTTGATTATGTGGTTTTCCTATTATGATTAGTGTTTCTCACACTATGCTTATTGGTTTTAGTCAATGGATAGAACCTGAAGGAACCGTGTTAATGCTGAATGTGATGAGCAATGAAATGATTTTCCCCCTAAGAAACCAAAAGTTATGGGAGCTGGAATGAAAAATATTGTAGCCATGCTCACACAACTTTCTCAAGCTATGAACCATGCCGGACTTCCAAACGAGCAAAGGAAGGAGCAGTATTCTATTGAATCCTTCATGAGGCAGCGTCCACCTTCATTCAGCGGGTATTCTGATACATTAGTGGATGAACAGTGGATTAGTACCACTGGAAATATATTTTTAGTTCTACAATTTTCTGAACATGACAAAGTCATCTTAGCAGTGTATCGTTTGGAAGGTGATACTGATCAATGGTGGAATCTTATCAAGAATACGAGGCAAAGAGATGAAATTGAGTCCATGGAATGGGACGAGTTCAAGAACTTATTTTTCAATAAGTACTTCCCTCGTATTCTTCAAAAAAAGATGGAGAAGGAGTTTCTTGAACTGAAGCAAAAGGACGATGAATCTGTTGGTACCTACGAAGCAAATTTTACAAGACTTTCAAGGTACGCTTATGGAATTATTATCAAACCTAAGAGTAAGATCAATCGATTCTTTAGTGTCTTAAAACCAAGTCTTCGAAGGGCGTTAGCCATAAGGGACTTCAATAGCTATGATGAAATTTTTCGATGTGCTCTCAAGGTTGAGATGGAGATTGGAGTAACCCATCAATCATATGGGTTTGATAAGAAGAGGAAAATGGAATTCAAAGGAATATATAAAGACCACACTGAAAAGAAGATGATTTTTCCATTATTCTCAAATGATGGAAAGAAACAAGGAGGGAATTTCCTTAAAGGGACAAGCAAATGTTTTAAGTGTGGAAAATAAGGTCATCGGGCAATTGAATGTCGAAATAATGGGAAGAAGATGTCTAATGATACGAACAAAGAAAAAGATATACAGAATGCACCTCCTACACTTAAATGTTTCAAGTGCAAGGAGATGGGACATTATGCCAATCAATGCCCAAATCCAATGGTTGTTGATGATGATCGACGTCAACAAACTCTTAAGGCCAAAGACAAATGAAAGTCACATGCAATTACTATCGGTGATGTGGAGTATGATAACGAAGTGGTGAAAGGTACATTTACCATCCACTCTAAAGTAGAAAATGTTTTATTTGATTCTTTATCCACCCACTTTTTTATTTCTGAAGAATTTTCTAAGGGTATCGCTATACTACCTCAACAATTAGATGTTGAGTTAGCTGTGACAACACCTAATGGCACAACAGTCACATCAAAAGTTTAAAATTCTTCTCCGATTGAAGTTTGTGGGAAAGTGCTTCCTGAAAATTTTGTGATCCTTCCTATAGTGGAATTTGATGTGATTCTTGGCATGTATTGTCTTTCTTTATATGGAGCTCATATCAATTTCCAAAGAATGGAAATCACATTTAATATTCCCGATCAATCTACTATCATCTATCAATACAAGGATGAATATAACCTTCCAGTGGAAATTTATTCCATCTTATGGGTCTTGATTCCAATAAATGAAGTTTATTTATCTCAAATGGTTGGAGAGAAACTCACGATTAATAATATGACAATTGTAGGGGAGTTTAATGATATCTTTTTGGAGGAATTTCTAGGTCTTCCACCAAATCGTGAAGTTGAGTTTTCAATAGAACTCATACCAGGTGTTATGTCCATTTCAAATACACCTTATAGAATAGCCCCAATTGAGTTAAAGGAATTAAAGAAGCAACTCCAATAGAATCTTGATAAATGATTCATACGCCCTAGTGCATCACCTTGGGGAGCACCTATTTTGTTTGTTAAGAAGAAAGATGGATCAATGAGACTCTACATTGATTATTGAGAATTTAACAAGATCACTATCAAGAACAAATATCCTCTGCCACACATTGGTGACTTATTTGACCAACTACGTGGAGCTTAATACTTTTCCAAGATTAATCTCTGTTCAGGTCATCATCAATTAAGGGTAAAAAAAGTGGATATACCAAAGATGTCTTTCTGTACAAGGTATGGACACTATGAATTTATAGTGATGCCATTTGGTCTTACTAATGCCCCTACTATCTTCATGGATCTGATGAATAGATTCTTTAGATACTATCTTGATAAGTTTTTTGTGGTCTTTATAGAAGATATTCTTGTCTATTCAAAGAGTAAGGAAGAACATGAATATCACTTGAGAATTGTATTGAAGACCCTGAGAAAGGAGAATATTTATGCCAAATTTACCAAGTGTCAATTTTGGCTTCAAAAAGTTTCATTTTTGGGTTACATAATCTCAAAAGAGGGGATATCTGTAGATCCAGCAAAAACAGAGGTTATCGAAAGATGGTTGAGACCAACAACAGTAACTGAGATCCGAAGTTTTCTTGGTTTGGCTGGATATTATTGACGTTTTGTGAAAGATTTTTCACGATTATCTAATCCACTCACCAGGTTGACTCAAAAAGGAGTTAAGTTCGTATGGAAGGAGGAGTGTGAAGAAAATTTCAAGGAGTTGAAAAGAAGGTTATCCAGTGCACCTATGCTCACACTGCCTTGTAGTGGATAAAGGTTTGTGATCTACAGTGATGCATCCAAGAAGGGATTGGGGTGTTTTCTCATGAAAAACGATATTGTGATAGCTTATGCCTCACGACAGTTGAAAATCTATGAGAAGAATTACCCAACTCATGATTTGGAGTTAGCTGCGGTAATCTATGCATTAAATATTTGGAGGCATTAACTTTATGGTGAAAGGTGTGATATTTATACTGATCATAAAAGTTTAAAGTATATTTTCACACAAAAGGAGCTGAATATGCGCCAAAGAAGATGGTTGGAGTTGATTAAGGACTACGACTGCTCAATTCATTATCACCCTGGGAAACCAAACAAGGTGGAAGACGCATTAAGTCGACAATACCATGATATCTTATGCATGATGAGGATCACAAAAGATCAAATATGTATGGATTTACAAAGGATGGATCTCGGAATTATAATGGAAGGGGTAAAATCTTATCTTTCTCAAATGAATGTTCAACCATCTATACATGTGAAGATTAAAGAGGCCCAAAAAGAAGATGTAGAGTTACAAAAGAAGGTGAGAAATGTTCATGAATTCAACCTTGATTGTGATGGGATAATAAGGTTCAGGAATCGGGTTTGTGTTCCTCCCATCCCAGAATTAAAGAAGGTGCTACTGGATGAGACTCATAGTTCTTCATTATCTATTCATCCTGGAAGTACGAAGATGTATAGGGACATGAAAGAGTACTTCTGGTGGGATGGCATGAAAAGAGATGTTGCTGAATATGTCTCTCGATTCTTGGTTTGTTATAAAGTTAAATATGAGAGACAGAAGTCTAAAGGTATGTTACAACCATTACCCATACCTGAATGGGAATGGGAAAACATCACTATGGACTTTGTCACTGGACTTCCTAAACCATCCAAAGGCAATAATGTTATCTGGGTTATAGTTGATCGTATTATGAAGTCGGTACACTTCATTTCTATTATAGAAGATTTCTCTCTTGATCATCTTGTTAGGATATATGTAAAGGAAGTGGTAAGATTGCATGGAGTACCAATTTTCATTATATCTGATCGGGATCCAAGGTTTACCTCAAAGTTTTGGCTAATTCTTCAGCATACTCTGGATACAGAGTTGAGTTTCAGTACTTCTTATCATCCTTAGATAGAAGGTCAGTCTGAGAGAACAATTCAAACTCTAGAAGATATGTTAAGAGCTTTCTCTATGGATTTCAGAGCTGGTTGGGATCAACACCTACCTTTGGTGGAATTTTCTTATAACAATATCTTTCACTCCAGTATTCGGATGGCTCCTTATGAAGCTCTATATGGAAAGAAATGATGAACTCCAACTTGTTGGGATGAAGTTGGGTAAAGAAAGCTATTAGGACCTGATCTTGTTGATGAGATGGCAGAAAATGTCAGATTTCTTCAACAACACATAATAGCAGTTCAGAGTTGACAAAAAATTTATGCCATAACCGAAGAAAAGACCTAGATGTTGAAGTGGGTGATAAAGTGTTCTTCCAAATTTCTCCTTGGAAGAGAGTAATGGGATTTGGAAAGAAGGGTCAGCTAAGACCTCATTATATTTGTCCTTTTGAAATACTGGATCATGTTGGGACGGTAGCTTACCGATTGGAACTTCCACCAAATCTCTCTCAATTAAGTTCACGATGTTTTCCATGTATCTCTCCTAAGAATGTACATACCTGATCATTCACATGTACTCAGCTCAGAAGTTGTACCGCTGGAGCAAGATCTTTCTTATGAAGAACAGCCGATAGAGATTCTGGATCATAGTGAAAAAGTTCTACGGAACAAGACCACTCACTTGGTGAAAGTTTTATAGAAGAACCACCAATTAGAATAAGCTACATGGGAGCTTGAGGATATGATGAGGAAGAGGTATCCTCACCTGTTTGTTACGAAGTGACGAATTTCGAGGGTGAAATTCATTTTAAGGGGGGTAGAATGTAACACCCTAATATTTTATGAGAAGTATATTTTTTTATGACTTATGTTATACATAACATCAAAGGAATATTTCACTACACACAACACTATCTTGGCTTGCGTTACACGCAATCGCGGCCTTCCTCGATAGCGTGTGTTGTACGCAATACCAAGTTTCACTAAACAACGATATATTATTATAATACTATAAACTAGCTGTTATGAATAGTATTAACTGAATTCTTAATTTTATAACATTATTATTCATCTTACATATTTTCTAGAACATGGTATGAGAACAAAATAAATTTTTCGGGTAAAATAAGTATTTTTCAAAAAATGCAGTTTTGTCATCTTTTGATGGCGCACCCACTTTAAATATAGTTTTTGACATGTTTATAAGTTCAATTTGACAAAATAAAATTCTTCTTTGGAATCAGGATATAAAAATTTACTTTGGAAAATTTTTTCATATTATTCTGGCAACTTTCATATTTTGATGAATAGTAAAAACACGCTATATTTTAATTAAAAACAAATTTTTTCATCACAATAATTTATATGGTTAAATTATAATATTTAATGGTTTTAATGTTTAAATATAATATATTTTTTCATTTAATATAATTTATGTCATTAGCATTAATTTTACATTTAATTCATAGAAAAAAACATTTCAATCTTTGGCAATGTTTTAACTTTTAAAATCTATTTTCTTAACAACAGGATTAATTTTAAATTAATTACTGCAACCTCTGTGTTTTGAATTTTGAAAAATGGATTCCATATTTGAATTTATTGGGTCTAAATTATATTAATATGTTACTTTTATTTTTTTTCTATATTATGAATAGTAACTACGGTAATTTTTATTTACTGTAGTTAAAGGTAAACCAGGAAATTAAAAGTAAAAATAGGATTATAAAATTACCCTAACACCTGCCAAAATTCTATTGGATGACTAAAAGTCGACCCTTATCACCTAAGAGTCGGAATAAATTCATTTAATGGACTTTTTACCATTAAAATAATTTAATTATTATTAAAACCAAAGAAAGTGACAACATGTCACTCTCTTAAATCTTATAATTTTAATAATTTTAATTTAGTGATAAACTTCATGAAACTTAGAACATGAATTGTATAAAAAATATAATAAAATAATATACATAATATTAATTTATTTATAATTTTTAGGGATTAAATAATTATCATTAATTATGACACAATATTGATGTTGAAATTATTTTATTAATTGAAATATCAAATAAATGATTTTAAAATTATTAAAATAAATATTATATGAACTATTTATTGTTCTCCACTAAGTTTCTAGATACAAATGACATGTTATGAATCTATTAAATATTTTAGTTTGAACATATCTTCTGTATATATTTTATTTAAACTGAAATAAATGAATAGTGTCAAAATTGACACTATTGTTAATTTATTTAAATTACATATTATAAAATTGTTTAAAAATCACAAAAATATTTAAAAATTATAAATTAAATTTATATGCTCTAAAATGTAATAAATTATTCAATTATGAACAATTCACAATATATAAGTAATTATTTATAATGATTTAAAATTTAGAATATTATTACCACAAATAAAATTAAATAGATTATATAAGGATAAATCATGTTGATAATGTTTAAAATAAATTCTCAACTTGTCTAAATTTTATTGTATGATGATATTACAACCATATCTCATCTAATATTCGGATTTGAGTCATTTGTTAAGGTTTTTAAGTGAGGTTTGAATTTATTATAAATTAATATTTCTTATAATTCCAAAGGTGCCCCTCTCCTCCCTTATAAAAGGGCACCTCCTCCCTCTTCTCCTCACACCACGTTGAGCCTTCAAGATCAGCCAACACCTAAAAATTTCTCTTCTCCACTTCCCTAGTAATATTCTAGAGGTCCTGGTCTTCTTCAAAGACCAATTTTAGTGCTCTAAGAGGATGTTTCAAAGAGGCGTGTCGAAGAAGAGGTAATACCCATTATCGATTCTTTGAAATTTATTTCTTCTTCTACTTCCTCTTATTTAGTTGTTTTATTATGAAGTAATAACATAAGTATCACTCATATACTAATATGTTATTATAAATACGAAACAACCCTATTTCACCTTCTATCCATCCTACGGAAAATGAAATCACCGCGCGTGCGTACGTACGGAATACCGTCTCCACGTCATGGTGTAATCTGTTTTCCATCACCACCTTACTTGGATGGGTATAATGGTGTAAATAATAACAATATATGAATATTTTAAAGTGATATTGATTCTGAAATAGTATACATACACTCTAATACAATTCCACGATCATGGGAACGATATCATCGCTCGTGTGTACGTATGGCCAACCGTCTCCACGATGTGATGCGACTCGTTCTACATGATCTTCATTTCATAATGATTATATTGATGAATTTAATGAATAAATATTATATATATTACACTATTACCATTCTATAAATGAGGTATCTATAACCTAAAAATAAGAATAAGAATTTATTCGACAAAACACGCATAAGAAGAAAAAGCAATAAACACCCGAATAACAAGTAGCAATGAAATATTACAAATAAGAAGCTAAGAATATGACCATATATGATATCATAACAATGATCATGATTCTGGAATAAGTCAATAACAGTATTTAAATCATTATACAGGAGGTTCGGACAAGTATGAAGCTAATCAGACCTAAGGTAAGGGAAAATCTCGCAATCTCATTTTTATTTGAGATTTTTATACTTTAGAATTTACTGGGGAATAATTATCATCCACATCCATGCTTCCTCAATATGTAATTTTATTCCTATCCTACTATAAGTTTTTAAATCCAATTTTACCCATTGGTGAGTTTTTAGTAAAAGATATGAAAGGAATCTTTTGTCATTTTTAGTACAAGGTACTTTTTGACTTTTCTGGCCAAAGTATGAGAAGAATGTTTTTTTAAACTTATATGGGATGAATGTATTTTTATGATTTAATAGAATATTATTTCCATGAATCTTCCTTTACAAGTTTCAAGTTTATTTTTAACTAACTTCTTTTAGTTTAAAATTTTATGACATGTTAAGAAAGGAAAAATGTTTTTAAAGTATAAAGGATATTTTCCTCAATAATGGAGTTCAAGTGTTTTATCAAAATTATTTTCCATCTAAGATAATATAGGGTTATGTTTATATCCCTATTTTTACATTTATTTGATTATGTTATGATGGAATTATTTTTATGAGGTCCTTTTATCTTATATGGATTATGTTATGATGGCATGATGTTTAAGAATCCCATTTTTATTACATGGGTTACACTATGATGTATGATTTATGATCTTGTGGAACAAATAAGAACGGTATAATTATGAGATGGGTGGGACCTATATCTCTCTCCAATGCATTGGGTAAATTTTTATATCTCATTAGATAGACATGGCTGGAATGACAAGTTAAACCGGTTCAGTGATACAGGACTGGAACGAGGGGTGGACTCGGTTCAGAAATGGACTTTGTCTTCTATGATAGTTTTGGAAATGAGTATTGACCAATAAGAAAGGATTTCCTATGATTATGTGTGTAAGCCACAATGTTTCATGTTTTAAGTTATGATTATTTGGGATTAATTTTCATTACTATGATTTATCCCATGACATGATATTATGATCTCTTCTGCAGGTTAAGATTTTCAAAATGTTATGTTCTTATGAATTTGATATGATTGATATTTCTTTTGTTTAACCTTAATGATCATTTGATATCACCATTTTGTATGTTTTCTTTTCCCCAGGTCAGGAAGAAGGATATTAAGTAGGATATGCCAAAAAAGGACTCTAGATATGATGAAATAAACAGGAGACAATGTAGTTGATTTTATGAACTAGTTGTTTATGTTTACCAGTTTCTAATGACACTATACCTATATGGTACTTTCATGGTTTTGTTATATGTTGTTATAATTATGTTTCAATTTTGAAGTAATAACAATTTATGTAGAGTATGGGTCGTTATAGTTGGTATCAGAGGAAAGGTATAGTCAACCTTTTGAAACTAGGATGTGAAAGCCCTAGTAAGAACCCTAAGGATATGTCTAAGAATAGAACACAATATTAGTGTTTTATAAATGGCCATAAATAACCTAATATAAGACCTTAATTGTAAAATTTTAATCATGATTATGTGGTTTTCCTATTATGATTAGTGTTTCTCACACTATTCTTATTGGTTTTAGTCAATGGCTGGAACCCAAAGGAACCGTGTTAATGCTGAATCGATGAGAAATGAAATGATTGTCCCCTGAAGAAAACAAACGTTATGGGAGCTGGAATGAAAAATCTTGTAGTCATTCTCACACAACCTTCTCAAGATATGAACCATATATGAATTCCAAATGAGAAAAGGAGAAAAATTCTATTGAATCCTTCATGAGGAAGCGTCCACATTCATTCAGTGGGTCTTCTGATGCATTAGTGGCTGAACAGTGGATTAGTACCACTGAAAAGACATTTTTAGTTCTACAATGTTCTGAACATGACAAAGTCATTTTAGCAGTGTATCATTTGGAAGGTGATTCTGATCAATGGTAGAATCTTATCAAGAATACGAGACAAATAGATGAAATTGAGTCCATGGAATGGGATGAGTTCAAGAACTTATTTTTGAATAAGTACTTCCCTCGTATTCTTCAAACAAAGATGGAGAAGGAGTTTCTTGAACTGAAGCAAAAGGATGATGAATCTGTTGGTACCTACGGAGAAAATTTTACAAGACTTGTAAGGTACAATTCTGGAATTATTATCCAACCTGAGAGTAATATCGATCGATTATTTAGTGGCTTAAAACCAAGTCTTCAAAGGGCGTTATCCATAAGGGACTTCAATAGCTATGAGGAAATTGTTCGATGTTCTCTCAAGGTTGAGATGGAGATTGGAGTAACCCATCAATCATATGGGTTTGATAAGAAGAGGAAAATGGAATTTAAAGGAAAATCTAAAGACCACACTGAAAAGAAGATGAGTTTTCCTTTATGCTAAAATTATGGAAAGAAATATGGAGGGAATTTTCTTAAAGGGACAAGCAAATGTTTTAAGTGTGGAAAATAAAGTCATCGGGCAATTGAATGTCGAAATAATGGGAAGAAGATGTCTAATGATGCGAACAAAGAAAGGGACACACAGAATTCACCTCCTACACTTAAATGTTTCAAGTGTAAGGAGATGGGGCATTATGTCAATCAATGCCCAAATCCAAGGGTTGTTGATGATGATTGACGTCAACAAACTCTTAAGGCCAAAGACAAAGGAAAGTCACATGCAATTTATATCGGTGATGTGGAGTACGATAACGAAGTGGTGAAAGGTACACTTACCATCCACTCTAAAGTAGAAAATGTTTTATTTGATTCTGGATCCACCCACTCTTTTATTTCTGAAGAATTTTCTAAGGGTATCGTTGTACTACCTCAACAATTAAATGTTGAGTTAGCTGTGACAACTCCTAATGGCACAACAGTCACATCAAAAGTTTACAATTCTTCTCTGATTAAAGTTTGTGGGAAAGTGCTTCCTGAAAATCTTGTTATCCTTCCTATAGTGGAATTTGATGTGATTCTTGGCATGGATTGGCTTTCTTTATACGGAGCTCATATCAATTTCCAAAGAAGGGAAATCACATTTAATATTCCCGATCAATCTACTATCACCTCTCAATACAAGGATGAATATAACCTTCCAGTGGAAATTTCTTCCAGATTATGGGTCTTGATTCCAATAAATGAAGGTTATTTATCTGAAATGGTTGGAGAGAAACTCACGATTAAGAATATGCCCATTTTACGAGAGTTTGATGATATCTTTCCGGAGGAATGTCCAGGTCTTCCACCAAATCGTGAAGTTGAGTTTTTAATAGAACTCATACCGGGTGTTATGCCCATTTCATAGACACCTTATATAATGGATCCAATTGAGTTGATTTGATTATGTTATGATGGAATTATTTTTATGATGTCCTTTTATCTTATATGGATTATGTTATGATGGCATGATGTTTAAGAATCCCATTTTTATTACATGGGTTACGCTATGAGGTATAATTTATGATATTGTGGCACACATAAGAATGGTATCATTATGAGATGGTTGGCACCTATATCTCCCTCCAATTCATTGGGTAAAGATATATATCTCATGAAATAGACATGGCTGGAATGGAATGTTAAACCAGTTCAGTGATTCAGGACTTGAACGAGGAGTGAACTCGGTTCAGAAATGGACTTTATCCGCTATGATAGTCTTAGCAATAAGTCTTGAATAATAAGAAATGATTTCCTCTGATTATGTATGTATGACACCATGTTTCATGTTTTAAGTTATGATTATTTTGGATTACTTTTCATTACTATGATTTATCCCATGACATGATATTATGATCTCTTTTGCAGGTTAAGATTTTCAAAATGTTATGTTCCTATGAATATGATATGATTGATATTTATTTTGTTTACCCTTACTGAGAATTTGAGCTCACCCTTTGGTATGTTTTCTTTTCCCCATGTCAGGAAGAAGGATATTAAGTGGGATATTCCAAAAAGGGATTCTAGATATGATGAAATAAATGGGAGACAATGTAGTTTATTTTATGAACCAGTTGTTTATGTTTCCCAGTTTCTAAAGACACTATACCTATACGGTCCTTTCATGGTTTTGTTATATGTTATAATAAGTATGCTTCAATTTTAAAGTAATAACAATTTATGTACGGTATGGGTCATTATATAAATAAAGTTTTTTATCTTTAATGGTAACATAATTTTTTATCGCATTAATTAAGAAAACACATTTTGTTCATTAAGAGTCACTAAAACATAATAATATTCAATTTCATATTGAGGGACTATAACAAAAAATAACTTGGAATTAAATAATAAAATTATATATATAATGATACATATATTACATTACTTTTAATGATATTGGTATGGTTAAATTTTTAACAAGAATGAATATTAAAATCGTTTTTACAAAACTAGTTCAAAACGATCAAGATTACATACACCTGATATTGAAAATAGGTAATAACTAACTATAATTTATATAGAGAATAGTTTTAAATGAAAATTATAAATGGAAAAATGTATAATTAAGGTTATAAAATAATTTATTAATATATATATTTTTTAAAACAATAGTTTGGATTTCATTTTTGGAATCTAGGGTATAATGTAAGGGTTTTATTCATCTCTGTTCTAATTATTTAAGACATAATAAAATTTGTGCACCATGTTTTCCTTATATGGTGTATTTAATTACTATGGATGTATTTTTATCATAATTTTTTTATTTCTTGGGATATACTAAGACAAATAATATTCTTTTTTTCAAATGTCTATTTATTTAATATTTACCCCAGTGGTAAGGATTTTTGGTAACTTGACATTCGTTCATTGAGTGATGATCATTCTATTGAAATTATTTTGTATAATTTGGGTACATTCTACCCTTTATTGTAATATTTGATCTTATATTGTTTTTTTATGTGTATTTACATTACTACCACATAAATCCATGTTGAATATTTCTTACCACATGGAGTATGTTTCCCATAAGGGATATTGATAACTCAAATCTCATTTCATTGAATTATAAAGTTTTATCATTAACATTATTCTTCTATACATGGGTTATCCTATGATAATATTTTATTATATGTTATTTCATAATACACTTTGAAAAAAAAAATATGTTTTAATATAAATAAGGTTTTATTACTCTTTTTACAATGTGTGTTTTCAACAAAGGTAATTTAAAATTATTTTAAAGGTTTTTATAATAATCAAAATGTTTTATCTTTGGCTAAAATTTCCTATAAAAGTTTATATAATTTTTAGTGATGTGTTATTAAAGGTTATTTTAAATGTAAAAGCTTTTAAAATCTTTCATTTAACCTTGTACTAAGTTACTTTTAAATGTGAAATGTAAGTTTTTATTTTACATCAATAATAAAAAATATATAAAATATCATTTAAGTTTTCACCTACATTTACCTTTTAATATACAAAAAGATATGAACTCGTGGGATTTATGTTACATGATTTATCCTATAATAAATATATATATTTATAATTTATGGGATTTAACTCATGGTATCAAAAAAATTATTATTAATTCCTCCTTGAATGATGTTATTTGAAGCATTATTTTATAAGGATGTTCTTCGCCAATGTCAACATCCTTCTGAGTTTCCTTTTTATCTTTGAGATATGTTCTTTTGAAACCAAACATATTATTTATTTAGATGGATTGTGTAATATTATTTTCTATCAAATGTATCATCCATCATTTCTTTTTTCTTAGCTAACCATAAAATGTTAATATACATAAATTTTCATCCAATTTATTTTCTTTGTGAATACCATGTTTTACATTCCTTTGATTTAAGGGTGTTCACATAGATTCCATACACCAATTGACTAAGGAAATTATTTAATTTACCATATAACATTACTTTATATGGTATTATCTTGAGGGATGTTTTCATAGAAATATATTTCTTTTTTTATTAGAGAACTACTAAAACTCCTTATATTTTTTATTCCAATACAGATACTTATTGATTACTCAAAAAAGATCACTATATATTATTTGAAAATATTCTTTATTTATCTATATGGTTTATGATCATGTTATCCCATTTATTGACATTAATAAATGTATTGGTATTTTTTATTTTTCTATTCCAATATGGATGGTTGTTTTCCAAGCTAATTTGGTATTTTTTATTCATTTTCTCATATGATAAATACATAAGATTTAAATAAGCGTTTGGTGGGGCCTGACATTATATAACCCATTAATGCATTAGTGTGTCTCATGAGACAGACATGTTTGACAATTTTTTGTATTCTTTCCTAATTCAGTAAGATTTATTGATTGCATTCTTAATAATAAGACTGATATCTTGGCTATGACTTTAAAATAAATAATGATGTATTAAATGATTACTTGATGGTAAGATTAATATTTATAACATTATGCATTACATTAGTACAAATTTAGTAATTTTTATCCATGTTATGTATTTATTTTTATTACTATACATGGATATATTATGTTCTCAGTTTCATTTGATGATGAAATTATGATAATTTCTTATTTCTATGATAAAATTTAATCCTTGATTACCTTAGTTATATATTTTATATTACTAAGAATTTCATGAAAACCCTTTATATGTTTTATTTCCCTATATTTTAAATAAATTATTTCACATGATATAAATAGAAGAATAGAATTTGTGGGATGTTTCTTGAAGTTTTTGAATACTTTCTATGGTATCAGTGGGAAATGTTTATTTGATTGGTTTTATTAGTTAATAAAGTGTCATAACTCAATAAATATCTAAAACTAAAAATGGTATTTGTGATGTAATAGATTTACTATTAGTTTTTTATTTTATAATTAAGGATATTTATATACCATCTATTACCCTTAGTATAAAATTGAGTATGTAAATTATGTGTTTATGTAATAAGGATCAGGAGTATCGGTATGGAGTGCTACAGTTGTCATGATAGAATAATTTAGATAACTTTAGAGATTATGATGTTTGTTTAGGATAATTTAAAGTTTAATAATTTAAGTTTTCTCAAAAATTAAAAGGTATAGATAATCCTTTAGGGTAGTGTATGATTTAACATTAAGTAAAAAATTATTAATTTTTAGATATTATTTTAGTAACGATTTGTATTAGTGATAGAGAACCTTAGTGAAACCCCTAGGTATTATTCTAAGTATAGAATGATATCATTAAATACTGGTAAAGTCTTGAGTGGGTGGTTTTCTTATAAATACATCTTTGTCTGGATACTGTAATGTGTATGTGGTTATGGCACATATTCACCTAGGGGTAATCACCCTGAAAATTGTTGGTTGAGCATTGAATCATTCTTCACTCTAATGCATAAGGAGTAGGCTTAATATTGAATTCCTAGATAAAAATTTATAGTGTATATTATTTATTTGATCATATTATCTTTACAAACCAATGTAAATTATTGATTTTCAAGTTACTTCGAGGTATTAGGTTAAAGAGTATTAGAAAATCCAAAAAAATAATAACATAGATTTAACCTAGAATGATATAGGTTGAGATACAGATAATATTGAAAAAATAATAGTGATATACATTACACTAAAATAACTATAGGATAACATGATACTGTGATGATGTAGAATATCTTAAGGTTAAATTTTCATCTTATGATGTTAATTGTTAATCACTTATGTTAACCTATTTTGGTTTCAAAAATGTATAGACCTAGAAGAATCCAAGTTAAAAATGGGTGTGATGGAAATACAGTAACTGTATCAACAATAAACCTATATAAATGGGACCTGGACTAATAATTTTAGTGACTGTTCTAAACCAATAGTTTCAAAATATGATTAACCACATGGATATATTTGAAATCCTAAACACACTAAATATGTGAAAGAATGAGTCTTGATGAAGTTCAAGGGATTCAAGTGATTCAATTTCCATCATGTCAGTGTTCTGTAAATAATAATAAGGGAAATTAACTTAAATAGATAGATAGATGATATAAGTGTGGATAGGAATTCCATTAGACTCGCAAATTCAGTGGTGAGAGAGGATTTTCCAAAATATGTTTCTTCAATTGCAAGGGAGTTGGTCATTATGTGACTCAATGTCCCAAACTAATGGCCAATTAGAGAAATAGTAACCAAAAATAAGGTTAACAATGAAAATCCTATGTAATTATTAATAATATAGTAGATACTGAGTTTTAACTCTATATTTTATTATGTCTTATGTAATGCATGTTTCCACCAACTATTGAATATTGAGTCGAAAATAAAAACACATATTTGTATGATTATTATTAAAAAAAATCAAGGTTTGTGGAAATTTATTCCTTATAAACCTTGAACTATTTCATATAGTATAATTATATGTGTAAATAATAATGGGTTATCAACCTTTATAAAGAGATTAAAATAATTTTTCATATAGATAAATCTCACTCCACATCGTAAACATCCCCATGATCATCTAGGAGTGTATGGTTAATTATGATTTCCCTATAGAACTTACTACAATCTTATGAGTAAACTTTTGAGGACAAAATTTATTGATTGGGTGAGAATATAACACCCCAATATTTTAATATATTATTACCTTTAAATAATTCTATATATTCAATAGCATACTCCACAATCAACACTGAGCATAAATGAAGCCATGTTATATTTAGATAAAATATAAATATTTAAGTATGACTATTAAAACCTATCCATTGAATTATTGGGAATAAATATGAGTAACTAATTTATGAAATATTTATATAAATAAAATAAATTGTACTTCTAATATGAATAAAATTTAATTGGTATAGTTAAAATGACTAATAAGATCATTTTAATCATAGAATTGTATTTTTCTAAAAAATCCTTTTAAGCGCTAGGATCTTTTATCAAAAGAAACTTATGATTAATTTGTGGTATTATATAATGATTTGAATAATAGGTTAACCATAATTATTAAATGATACAAAATAATAATAAGAATAAATTATGTTCTAAAGAATTGTTTTCCCTATCAAAACAGTTTTTCATTGTATTTTCTAATTTTATTTAAAATTAAAATTTCTAAATTTTAGAATCTGAATTTGAAAAAATGAAAATTAATTTTGGATTAGTCATAGTAATATTTTTTTAAGATTAATTTTTTGTATTTTTATAAAAGATATATTTTAAGGTAAATATTGCAATATAACATTTTTAAAAATATTGTGATTTAATTACATTATTAGTATATAAGTATGTAATATAAATTTTTCAAACCTTTTTATACAAAAAAATAGGTATATTATAGGTGAAACAGAAAATTTAAAAATATTTATTCATTTTTAGAAACCTATATCTGATATTTTAGAACTTAAGTAATATTTTTCTTGAGAAATTATATTTAATATATTATAAATTTATTATTTTAAAATTAATTTTAAGCACTTTTTGTAATTTAGTCCAATAAAATGGATTTAAAATTTAAAAAAATAGATCTAATATATGTAATAAGGACCATTTTATTTTTATACATAAAGAATAAATTACTTTGGTAAAAACTAGTTACCATAATGAGAGAAAATTAGGTTAAAGGGGGTTTAACCTAGTGAAAATGATAAAACTAGTTAAAAAAATGTTTTCTTGTAACACCCCAAGCTTCCACGGTACATTTACCTTTGAATAATACAATAACTTTTGTTGTACGAAACATCTAGTTCAAACACACCACAACCAATCCAACTAGCCGTTATGAATAGTAATACCCACTTTTTAAAATTTTATAAATTTTATCTTTCAAAATGGACTTCATTTTTGGATTCGGAATAGCGAAATTATCTTAGGGTGAATTTTTGGTGTTTTTCTGAAAACATTCAATTTTTGATGAATAGTGAAAAGCACTGAGTTATTGTTTAAATCCAACTTTTTATTTAAATAATTATTTATTTTATTTAAAAAAATTTTGGCCAAAATAGATACATAATACTTATAATAGTTCAATGTAATTCATTGAGTTCATTTTATATTAAGTTTAGATATATAAAATTTTTATCGAACTTTTTACAGTCTTTTACCCACCTCTTTGGAGCATTTGAAGATTTGCATAAAACATAATTTTACCACTTTTGTGAGTTGAATTTCAAAAATCCTAGAGACATGGTTAATATCAGTACATAAAATTTGGTTCAAAAATATGAAAATATTTTTTTGTGAACAGTAACTTTTGACTTTTATTTACCATAGTTAAAAGTAAATAGGGTAATTAAGGGTAAAAATGATATCATAATTACCATAACACATGTCTTAATTCTATTGGATAAGTATAATTAGACTAAAAACAACCTTAGGAATAAAATATGATCCTCTTTGATCCACTTGGATTAGATTAGGAAATTTATTGTTATTTTATTTAAAGAAGAGTTAAAAGAGTTTAATGTAAAGTTTAATAACTAAACCATTTTTAATATAGGGTTAAAAACAATATAAATTCTACTATAAATATTCATTAGAAATATGAAAATATTTCCAACATAATGGTGTTTTATTTATAATTTTTAGACATTAAATAATTTAATTTGTTTATGACACAATGATGATGCACTAATTACAGTATCAATGAAATATTAAAATAATTGATATTATAAATATTAAAATAAATGTAAATTGAGACTTCTGATGAATTCAACTAATTTTCTAGGTTAATATGACATGTTATGGTTGGTTAAAAAAATTCTATTCAAAGTGATAAAGTCTTTGTGGACTTCAAATAAAAAATAAAATACTAAAGAGTGTCAAAATTGGCATAATTGGGTTTTTAAAACAAATACTATATAATTAATTGATATAATATTCCTAAAAATCTAATGTTCTTCCAAATTAATTATATAAGGCTATATATATTAATAATTAATCACATGGGTTTTTCTTGGATTGTTATATTAAGTTTATTAAACATATAATATAAAAATACAAAGAGACATGGTAAATGTCAAACTATTTAACTAAGAGTTAAATCTAAAAGATAAGGTTAATATGATGACCTAAACCTGTCTAAAACATATTTGTTGAGATTTTTTCAACCCATCTACACCTTATCCTAAAAATAATTCATTTTGGATCCATTAGAAACAGAAAATGATTTTATTATAAAATAATATTTCAAGCTTTCCCTAAAGTGACCCTCCCCTATCTTATAAAAGGGCACTTCCCCTTCTCCTAATTTCATACCTCCAAATCAATTTGGATTCCCAAAACCCTAACATAATATCCTACCAAATTTCCTCCATTCATCTTATATGTCTTCCTTTGGTCAGAAAGCCAGCCTAAGGATCCCTTTCAATCAAATCAAAAGGAAGAATCCAAAGAAGAGGTAAATATTTCATCACCTCTTTCAAGTTCGTTTCTTCTTACACTTCCTCTTTCTTTGTTGTTTACATTAAAAAATAAAAACTCCAATATTTTATATATATTTTGATGTTATTATAAAAATATTACAACCATATTAATTATTATATCCATTATATGAATGACAACGTCATCATACGTGTGTACGTACGACTTACTGTCTCCTCGTCGTGGTATAATTTGTTATTCAAACACCTCATTATTTGGATGGGTATAATAATGAGTATAACTAATGTAAGTAAAAAATATAAAATTTTATTGATTTTGTATATATGATATACCATCCAATTACATACGATTTATCCATCTATATAATGATATTGTCGCTCGTGCTTACGTATGGATTATTGTCTCCACGAACATGATGAGATTCATTCCTCATCATAATCATTCAAGAATAATTTTCATTTAATGATTCAAAATATTGTTTATGAACATAATATAATTATTTATATTAATCAAATACATCCTATTCATAACAAACATGGCATACATAACCACGCATATAAAGAAAAATGAATCAGTTAACACCCAAAACGAGGATACTACTAAAATATTATTAACAAAGAAATATTAGAAGATCATATATGATATCATATTTAGGTATATGGTTCTTGTATAATTTAATAACAATGATTTAACTATTATACAGGAGTTTAACATACCCTTCACCAAGTAAAAGTACAAGGTAAGGGTTAATTTCACAATCTCTTAATTATCTGAGGTTGTTTTACGTAAGTATATACTAAGACCTCTATATCATCCACAGTCGTGTTTCCTTAAAAAGGTATTTAAAATTTTACTATTTACTAGACAATGGGTTAAAGTAATTTATACCCTTATTTGACCTTATATGTTTTTAATGGAATCTTTTCCTCATTTTCCAAACAAGGTACTTTATAACCCTTTCGACAAGATTAAGGTAAGAATGTTTTTTTAAATTATATGGCGGGTGCATCTATTTTACGCCATTATAACATCGTCAAAGATTCCCTTACAAGATTATAATAATATTTTAAAAATAAATTTTTTTCTTTTATAATTTTATTACTTTTAAATGATTTCAAAATAGAAAGAGATATTTCTCTAAAAATGAGTTTTGATTTCATCTATGTCAACATCCTTTTGATGGATTTTAAGCTTGTTTTGAGTTGATTTATTATGACATAAATCTTCCATATTTTATTCAAGGTTTTTTGATATGTTTGACTGTGGATGTGTTATTTTTATACCATCCATGGTTTATGGATGAAGTATTGGCATTTCGTATGCTAGTTTTAATACGAATGTTTATGTTATGTTTAAACCTTTTCATATGAGGAATGCATTGGACTTAATAAGTGATGGGTGGAGCCCACTATATCTCCTTGATGCATCGGTAGGTATCATGAGAAAAACCAGTGTCTTGGCACAATGCCTTGGAAAAATCTTATTTGTAGTCTTAGCACAAGGCCTTGACTATGTGGTTATAAAGTCTGACATTAGGCATTCCATCATTATGAAAATGGATATTGATATTGCATGTGATTATTCAACTAGTAGAATATCCAAGTGAATAAGTAAATGGAATTATTTGATTTTATCTTTTCCATATTATGCTTAAGTTTAACTTTAAAAGGCTTTTGTTTTAGTCTTTTAAATTTCTTTAAATTTTTATGCTTATTTATAAAAGTTTCCCCTATATTGTTATCCTTACTTAGAATCTGAGATCACCACTTTCTATGTTTTATTTTTCCTAGTATGTGAAGAAGTATTTAATGGTTGACATTCAGGGATAGGCTAAGGATATGAGTGTGTTCAAAGGGGAAAAAATTTTGATGTTTTTATTTCATGATGTAATGTAAAACATATGAATGTATCTAGTACTTCCAAGGCTACTAAACTAATCGGTCTTTTGGGACATGATTCCTTGTATCATGCCAATGTTATATAATAATGTACCGACTCTAGGTAACTTGGGTTGGGGCATTACATTTGGTATCAGAGGAATTTTAGTAAAATCCTTGGAAACTAGATTTAGAAAAACTCTGATTAGAGAACACTACATTAAGATAGACTTTGAGGATTAGTATAGAAGAACTTCCTAGAATTTTGGTACTGTAAAGATTTTGTGATTTTTCCAAGAAATACATCCCTATCTCGATATGATCAGGTAGAGGCGGATCTGGAATAGATGTACCTAGGGGTAAAACCCGAAAACGCCTATTTGATCTAGACTCTAACGGGAACTGGCTCATGACAATGGGCCTTACTGCACTCTTGGTTATGACACTTCTAGGGGATATGTTTAGGATAATTCACATTTTATTTACAAACCATTATGAAGGAATTATAATTACATACTTCCTTAAAGAAATTTTTTTTATGATTATGGATTATATCCATAAACTGTTCAATTTATGTTAAGTGTTTTACAAGTTCGGAATTATGTTTTTTGATTCATAAACAAATCTACTGTATGACATTGTTTAGAAATGGTGCCTAGTGGAAGGAATGGAAACCATATCAATGCACGTAATCCATGTAGGGATTTCTATCCTACTAAAGATAATTATAGTGGAGCTGGTGATGCAACTGGTGCTAATTAGCTTATCACCATACTGGGATAACTAACTAAAGTTATGAATAATAACCTTACCCGTATGGAGCACCCAGATCCCCAACATAGAGGATCAATGTTAGACCACTTCATGAAGAAACAACCACCAACATTCAATGGGAGTACAAATCCATTGGTATCTAAGCAATGGATAAATTCCTTAGAGACAATATTTCATGCATTGGGGATTAGCGAAAGAGAAAAGGTTGTCATGGAATTTTATCGCCTCATGGGAGATGAAGATCAATGGTGGTCATTGATTCAAAATAAAAAGGAAGATGATGAAGTATCAAATATGGAATGGAGGGAGTTTAAAGAAACTTTCTTAGAAAAATATTTTTCTTGTGACCATCGA
This sequence comes from Viscum album, assembly GCA_963277665.1. Classification (NCBI taxonomy): domain Eukaryota; kingdom Viridiplantae; phylum Streptophyta; class Magnoliopsida; order Santalales; family Viscaceae; genus Viscum; species Viscum album. Next base: position 1,650,302,826 of record OY728145.1, read on the forward strand.
TCGGATATGGAAAGGTAATTTTTGAGTATGAGAAAAAAGGAGGATAAGAATGTCACAAAATATGAGGCTAACTTTACAAGGTTAGAAAGTCATGTTGTAGATTATATACGTAACCCAAGGAGTAAGATTGATAGATTCTTTTATGGGTTAAAATCATTTCTCTGGCGAACATGAGTCTCAAAATCATTTTTATCATATGAAGATATTGTCTCATGTTCTATCAAAATAGAAAAATAATTCTCTATGTATTATGACTTTAAAGAAAAGCAGGAGAAGAAGAGATCTACAGAACACTCTGGAAATGGAAATAACGGAAATAAGGGAAATTTTGAATTTTTATCCTGTAGTAAATGTAGGAAGAAACACCATGGTACTTGCCTGAAGGGAATGGGAGTCTATTACAAGTGTGGTGAAAAAGTTCACCAATCTTGTGATTATAAGGGGAAGAAAGAGTCTATCAATGTTTAATGCTACAATTTTAAAGAAAAGGGGAATTATACAAATGAGTGTCCTAAGCGCCAAGTAAAATCACCCTAGAAAAGGCCAAGGGAGCAAGGTCAAGATTATGTGATCACTACAGCTGAGGATAAAGCTCTGAAAGATGTGGGGGCAGGTAATTTAATGGTTTCCTCTAGTTTAGACAATGCTTTTTTTGATTCCGTATCATCGCATTATTTCATATCTTCCTAGTTTTCTAAGAAAATTAGATATTTCTAATTTGATTTAAAAAGGGAGTTTTCATTCAAAACTTCTAAGGAAAGTATCATTGCAACAAATTTTTGAGAATCAATTCCCATTAGGGCATATAAATGTTCTTAATATTCTAATCTCATCATTATATCCATGATTTAATTTGATATAATCCTTGGTATGGATTGGATTTTGGAACATGATGTGAAAATTTATTATAAGAAGAACAAGGTTACAATTCTTGATGATGATAAGGAGTGCCTAATCTTTAGAGCAGAAACATCACCACCTGATTATTATGTAGATCCACCCCTAATATCTCAACTACATTCAATTATTGGGGAGGAAGAGAATGTAATAACAATGGGTGAGTAAATAAATGTTCTAATAGTGTATGTACCTATTGTGCAAGAATATGTTGATGTGTTTCTAGAGGATTTACCTGGACATCCTCCAGAACAAGAAAATGAGTTTTCCATTGATTTAATTCCTTGTTCAACGCCCACATCGAAGATCCCTTATAGAATTGACACTATGGAATTAGTTGAACTAAAGAAACAACTAGAGGAATTAAGTAATAATGGATTTATTTTCCCTAGTGTTTCTCCATGGGGAGCCCTTATTCTTTTTGTTAAGAAGAAATATAAATCTATGAGGTTTTGCATTGACTATGGGGAGATAAATGCAATAAAAATAAAAAACAAGTATCCCCTAGGTCGCATTAATGATTTATTTGATCAACTTCATGGAGATCAATATTTTTTCAAAGATTGACCTTGGATATGGATATCACCAGTTGTGTGTAAAGAAGGAAGAAATTCCGAAAACATCATTTTGAACCAGTTACTGGAATTACGAGTTTACAGTAATGCATTTTTGAGTGACTAATGAACACTCTGTCTTCATGGAACTAATGAATAGAGTTTTCAAGGAATATCTTGATGAAATTGTAGTGGTATTTATTGATGATATTTTTGTATACTCAAAAAGTTAAGAAGATCATTAAAATCACTTGAACATTATCCTAAAGACTCTTAGAATAAATGAATTGTATGGGAAGTTTAGCAAGTTTGAATTCTGGATATCACCAGTTGTATGTAAATAAGGAAGACATTCCAAAAACATCATTTCGAACCAGGTACTGGCATTACGAGTTTAGAGTAGTGCCTTTTGGATTGAATAATGAAAACTCTGTCTTTATGGAACTAATGAATAGATTTTTCAAGGAATATCTTGATGATATTGTAGTGGTATTTATTGATGATATTTTTGTATACTCAAAAAGCTAAAAAGATCATGAAAATCACTTGCACATTATCCTAAAGACTCTTAGAAGAAATGAATTGTATGGGAAGTTTAGAAAGTTTGAATTCTGGATATCACCAGTTGTTTGTAAATAAGGAAGACATTCTGAAAACATCATTTCGAACTAGGTACTGGCATTATCAGTTTATAGTAATGCCTTTTGGATTGACTAATGAACACTTTGTCTTCATGAAACTAATGAATAGATTTTTCAAGGAATATCTTGATGACATTGTAGTGGTATTTATTGATGATATTTTTTTATACTCAAAAAGGTATGAAGATCATGAAAATCACTTGCACATTATCCTAAAGACTCTTAGAAGAAATGAATTGTATGGGAAGTTTAGCAAGTTTGAATTCTGGATATCACCAGTTGTGTGTAAAGAAGGAAGACATTCCGAAACATCATTTTGAACCAGGTACTGGCATTAAGAGTTTACAGTAATGCCTTTTGTATTGACAAATGAACACTCAATCTTTATGGAACTAATGAATAGAGTTTTCAAGGAATATCTTGATGAACTTTTAGTGGTATTTGTTGGTGATATTTTTGTATACTCAAAAAGCTATGAAGATCATGAAAATCACTTGACACTACCATCAGGGAATGATGGGTTTGTTATTTATAATGATTATTCAAAGAAAGGACTTGGTTATTTACTTATGTAGAATGATAGAGTTATTACCTATGCATCACGACAGCTAAAACTTCAAGAGAAAAACTATAATACTCATGACCTTGAGTTAGAAGCTATAATATTTTCTCTGATAATATGGAGACATTATCTCTATGCTAAAAAATGTAAGATTTATACTGATCAGAAGAGTTTGAAGTATATTTTCTCACAGAAAGAACTCAACATGAGGCAAAGATGATGGCTTGAACTACTCAAGGATTATGATTTCACTATAAACTACCACCTGTGGAAGGCAAATAAGGTGGAAGATGCTTTGAGTAGAAAGGATCATGGAGTTTTGAACAAGATGAGAGTTGAAAGGGATCATATTTTCATGGATCTAATAAAGATGGATATGGAAATAACCATGGAAGGTGAAACATTAATACTTTTTCAAGTGGTTTCCAAACCATATTTACTAGAAATGATAAATAGTTCTCAGACTGGTGATGAGGAGTTTCAAAAGAATATTAAAGCTCTGAATGATGGGAGATTGATTGACTTCATATATGAATATGGAATTTTTAAATTTGGGAAGAGACTTTGCGTTCCTAATATGCCTAATCTAAAAATGAAATTTTTTGATGATGCTCATAGCTCCAATTTCTCTATACACCCTGGGATCACCATGGTGTATGGAGATTTGAAGGAACATTTTTGGTGGGACAACATGAAGAGGGAGATTTCTGATTTTGTGCCAAGATGTATGGTTTGTCAACAAGTGAAAGATGAAAGGCAACAGCCTGGAGGATTCATGTAACCTCTTCCCATACCTAAGTGGAAATGGGATAATATTACGATGGACTTTTTCATGGGGCTACCAAAGACTCCTAGAAGGAATTATGAAATATGGGTCATTGTTGATCGTCTTACCAAGTCAACACATTTTCTTTCTATAAGAGAATATTTACCACTTGAACGCCTGGCAAGACTATATATTAATGAAGTTGTAAGACTCCATAGTGTACCTCTATCAATTGTTTCTGATTGTGATCACCATTTTACATCAAGATTCTGGAAATGTCTTCATAAATTCCTAGAAACTAAACTTCATTTGAGCACTGCCTACAACCCTCAAACCGATGGACAATCAGAATAGACTATTCAAACCTTAAAATACATGTTACGATCTTTCTCACATGACTTTCACGGTATGTGCGATCAATATTTTCCTATGGTATAATTTTCCTATAACAATAACTTCCATTCAAGTATTCAAATAGAACCATATAAAGCATTATATGGAAAGAGATGTTGCACACCAACTTGTTGGGATGATGTTGGTGAAATAAAACTCGTAGGCCTAGAACTTGTTAAGGAAACGATGGAAAAGGTGAAGGTTATCCAAACCCACATCAAAGCAGCTCAAAATAGGTAGAAGAGCTATGTTGATAATCGAAGGAAGGATTTGAAATTTCAGGTAGGAGATCATGTTTTATTGAAGGTATCTCTATGTAAGGGAGTTATATAATTCGGTAAGAAGGGTAAATTAAGTCTCAGGTACATCAGACCTTTCGAAATTCTTGAACGAATTGGGGTTATAGCTTACCGTTTATCAATGCTGCCAAGTCTCTCCAATGTTTACAATGTGTTCCTTGTATCATTGTTGAGAAAATACATGTCCAACCCAATGCATGTACTCACCTATGGAAAATTGAACTGGAACCAGACCTGTCTTATTGTGAAGAGCCTGTCAAGATTCTTGGTACAAGAGAACAAGTGCAAAGAAACTGAATCACTCGTCTGGTAAAATATCTATGGAGAGACCATAAGATGGAAGAGGAAACGTGGGAACATGAGGAACTTATGATGAAGAACCAACTGAATCATTTTATGCAGTAATATTCTAGAAATTTTGAGGATGAAATTATTTTAAGGAGGGGAGAATTTAACACCACAAGCTTCCATGATACATTTCATTTTGAATAATTCAATACCTTGTGTTGTATGAAACTTCAAGTTCAAACACACCACAACCAATCAAACTAGAAGTTATGAATCATAATACCCACATTTTGAAATTTTATAAATTTTATCTTTCAAAATGGACTTCAATTTTGGATTCTATATATCGAAGTTAGCTTAGGGTGAATTTTTGGTATTTTTTTTGAAAACTTTCAATTTTTGATGAATAATGAAAAACACTGAGTTATTGTTTAAAACCACCTTTTTATTTAAATATTTATTTATTTTATTTAAATTTATTTTTATGTAAAAATAGATACATAATACCTATATTAGTTCTATCTAATTTATTGGAGTCATTTTATAATAAGTTTCGATATATAAAAATTTTATCGTTTTTACCGTCTTTTACCCACCTCCTAGGACCATTTTCAAATTTGCATAAAACGTAATTTTACCACTTCTGTGAGTTGAATTTAAAAACTCTGAGAGACATTATTAATATTAGTAAGTAAAATTTGGTTCAATAAGATGAAAATATTTTTTGTGAATAGTAACTTTTGACTTTTATTTGCCACGGTTAAAAAAAATAGGGTAATTAAGGGTAAAAATGATATCATAATTACCCTAAAACATGTCCTAATTCTATTTTATAAGTATAATTCGAAAAAAAACAACATTAGGAATAAAATATGATCCACTTTGGTCCACTTATATTAGATTAGGGCATTTATTATTATTTTATTTAAAGAAGAGTTAAAACAGTTATATTCAAATTTAATAACTAAAACATTTTTAATATAGGGTTACACACAATATAAATTCGACTATAAATATTAATTATAAATATAAAAATATTTCCTACATAATTTTATTTTATTTATGATTTTTAGACATTAAATAATTTAATTTATTTACTGTACAATGATGATGCAGTAATTACCTTACTAATGAAATATTAAAATAATTCATATTATAAATATCCAAATAAATGTAAATTGAGACTTATGATGAATTACACTAATTTTATAGGTTAATATGACATGTTATAATTGGTTAAATAAATTTTATTCTAAGTGATAAAGTTTTTATGGATTTTAAAAAAATCAAATACTAAACAGTGTCAAAACTGACATAACTGAGTTTTTAAAACAAATACTATATTATTAATTGATATAATATTTCTAAAAATATAAAGATCGGAAAAAGTACTTATATAAGGTTATATATATATTAATATTTAACCACATGGGGTTCTCTTGGATTGTTATAGTAATTTCATTAACCATATAATATAAAAATACAAAGAGACATGGTAAATGTCAAACTCTTTAACTAAGAGTTAAATTTAAAAGATGTGGTTAATATGATGACCTAAACATGTCTAAGACATATTTGTTGAGAGTTTTTCGACCCATCCCCACATTATACTAGAAATAATTCATTTTTTAGACATTAAAAACCGAAAATTATTTTATTATAAAATAATATTTTAAACTTTTCCTAAAGTGACCCTCATCTCTCTTATAAAAGGGCACTACACTTCTCTTAATTTCACACCTCAAAATCCATTTGGCTCAGCCCAAACCTACCCAAATATCCTTAAAACTTTACTCACTTCATTCTATAGGCCTTCATTTTGTTATAAAGCCAACTTAAGAAGCCCTTTTGATCAAATTAAAAAGGAAGAACCCGAGGAAGAGGTAAATATTTCATCACCTCTTTCAAGTTCTTTTATTCTTACACTTACTCTTTCTTTGTTTTTTCCATTCTAAAATAATAAATCCAGTATATTCTATAAATTTTGATGTTATTATAAAAAATTTAGAACCATATTCATTATTCTATCCATCATATGAATGAAAAAGTCACCATATGTGTGTACGTACGGCTTACCGTCTCCATGTCGTGGTGTAGTTTTTTATTCAAACACTTCATTATTTGGATGGGTATAATAATGATTATAAATAATTTAAATAATAAATATAAGATTTTATTTATTCTTTATATAATATATACCATCCAATTACATATGATTTCACCATCAATATAATGATATTGTCACTCGTGCATACGTACAGATTACTGTCTCCATGAACGCAATGAGATTCATTCCCCATCATAATCCTTCAATAATATTTTTTATTTTATGATTAAAAATAATGTTTATGAACATAATATCATCATGTATATGAATTAAATACATCCTATTCAAAACAAACATGGATTAGGTAACCAAGAAAATAAAGGAAAACGAATCAATTAACACCCAAAATGATGATACTACTAAAATATTATTAACAAAGCAATATTGGAATATCATATATGATATCATATTTAGGTATATGGATCCTGTATAATTTAATAAAAATTATTTATCTATTTTATAGGAGTTTAACATACCCTCTACCAAGGAAAATTACAAGGTAAGGGTTAATTTCATAATCTCTTTATTATTCGAGGTTGTTTCTACGTAAGTATCTACTGAGACCTCTTTATCATACAAATTTGTGTTTTCTTAAAAATGTATTTCAAAACATATTTACTATTTACTAGAAAATGGGTTAAATCCATTTATACCTTTATTGGACCTTATATGTTTTTATAGGAATCTTTATGTTATTTTCCAAACAAGGTACTTTATGACCTTTTCAATAAAATTAAGGTAAGAATGATTTTTTTAACTTATATGGTGGGTGCAACTATTTTCCGCCATTATAACATTTTCGAATCTTCCCTTACAAGCTTATAAGAATATTTTCAAAATAAATGTTTTCTTTTATAATTATATGAATTTTATTATGATACAAATCTTTCATATTGTATTGAATGTTTTTTGATATCTTTCACTGTGGATGTGTTATTTTTATACCATTCATGGTTTATGGATAAAGTATTGACATTTTGTATGCTAGTTTTAATACAAATGTTTATGTTATGTTTAAAACTTTTTATATGAGGAATGCATTGGACTTAGTAATTAATGGGTGGAGCCCATTATATCTCCTCGATACATTGGTAGGCCTCATGAGACAAACTGGTGTCTTGGAACAAGGCCTTGGAAAAATCTTATGTGTAGTCTTGGGACATGGCCTTGACTATGTGGTTATGAAGTATGGCATTATGCATTCCATCATTATGAAAATGGCTATTGATATTGCATGTGATTATTTGACTAGTAGAATATCCATGTGAATAAGTAAATGGAATTATTTGATTTTATATTTTACATATTATGTTGAAGTTTAAGTTTAAAAGGCTTTTGTCATCTTACACATTATCTTAAATGTTTATTCTTATTTATTAAAGTTTCTTTTATATTGTTATCCTTACTGAGCACCTGAGATCACATCACCCCTTTCTATATTTTATTTTTCCCATGATGTGAAGAATTATTTAAGGGTTGACCTATAGGGATAGTTTAAGGATATAAGTGTGTTCAAAGGGAACAAAATGTTGTTGATATTTTTATTTCATGATGTAATGTAAAACTTAATAATGTATCTATTACATCCAAGGCTACTAAACTAATCGGTCTTTCGGGACATGATTCCCTGTATCATGCCAATGTTATGTAATAATGTACTGACTCTAGGTAACTGGGGTCAGGACGCCTTATTTCAAAAATATTTTTAGACCCTTATTAGCCTTATATCTTATTTTATATATTATTTCTCAATTTTAGAGCAAGTTTCCTTGATAGTGGTTTCCCATTATTAAAATGTTTTCGGTATTAACAAAAATGACATCTCTTATCACTTATAAAATGGGTCTCTAAACACCCCATCAATACCACTACAAAAATTAATTATTCTACTAAAACCCTAGAATAATTTCTTTCCCTAGAATATCATTCCTTTTTATTTGGATTTTGGTGATAAAATCTTATCTAAATCCATCCTTTTTGAAGGAATTATCCAAGGAAAACTCAAAGTTCCCAATGTGAGTAATCTTTTTTCCTTAACTTATTTTATTTCTAAATTAGCTTTACAATTATAATTTTAAACTAACTATGTAATTAAATTATTATTGGTTATATAATTGATTTTATTATGCAAATTTAATAACCATTAACCACATTTCCCCTCTCCCCATAAGAAAAATGAAAACATGATTCGTGTATATGTGCAGATTACCACCTCCATGAAGAAACATGTTTTTTTCCTTAACCTTCTATCATGGATAGTAAAAAATAGAATTTATTAAATTATTATTATATTTAAAACTTATTTAATATTTTTAAATTATAAACCATGTAACATCTTTCTCCTAGTCCATGAAAACCAAATTATCATCCATGCATATGTGCGGACTACCATCACCATTGATCAATGTATTCCTTTTTTCAATACTTACATTCATCATTCATCCTAAGAATTGTTTTAATGGATAAATATGATTTTTATGATATCATTAAGGTCTTTTTATAATAAATTTGAGAACCTATTAATCCTATGATCACCAAACAATCATTGTTTAAAACAAGTTTACTAAGTAGAAACTCGTTTTATTCATAATATATAATAATCTCATATCCAATAATTATTATTATAATTCATTAAAATTATTATATTACATTAAAATAAACACTAAATAATATCATTAATATTTTCTATAATGATATTACAAATAAACCACCACATAATCATCCATTAATCATTGTATGTTCATGTTTGGGTCGGTTTAACCCCCAAATTGAATGATGCTATGAATTTATATCATGAATAAATATTGGAACATATTTAATAATATATTATGATATAAATATGTAAATAATTATTATTATTTTGTAATGGTATCATTATTATTAAAATCATTAATTAAGAAAATGATTTTCATTCGTTAAGAATCACTGAAACATGATCATCATCAATTTCATCTTGATAGATTGTTATCAAAACTACCATGGAATAAAATTATAAATTTATGTTTATTATGTTACATATATTATAGTACCTTTAATTTTATTTTCATGATTAAATTTTAACATGAATTATACCAAAACCATTTTTATCAAACTAGTTCAAAACGATCAAGATTACATACACCTGTTATGGAAAACAAGTAATGACTGACTAGAATTCATATAGATAATGATTATAAATGAAGAGTATATCTGTAAAATATAATATTAAGGTTATGAAATATGTTATTAGGATATCTATGTTTTTTATAAATGAGGTTATAGTGTGTTTGTGGAATCCAGGATAAAAGGTAAGCGTTTTCTTGGTCTCAATTATGATTCCTTGAGACATAATATATTTTATAATGACTTGGCCTTAAATAATACATAATAATGAGTTTTATTAAAGAACATACATTATTACACATTTAGGATATTATCAGGTTTATATATTTAGGGAAATAGGACATTATACATACACAACATCTCATAATCATATAAGAGGATACTACTAAAACAGTATCCAGTTTTTCCAAAATATAAAACATTTTAAATAAAATATGATTTCTTTTTCTTGATAAAAATATTCACAACATTTATATTCTCTTCATACTTTTTCTTACCCATTATTATACCCTATGAAAAACATCTGGAAACTTGGGATGAGTATAAAATCATAAAAAGTGATATAAAAATAAGGATAGAAACCATTAGTCCACGAATACTTATAAAAATATGAAATCATTTTCACAAAGATGTACTTCTCACCCATTAAGTATCATATAATTACTTTGTGAAACATGAGATTTCCATAAAACATATAAAACATAAATAAAATAGAAAGTTATCATGGGGAATTACTGTTGGAACCAGGTGTGTGGCAGAAGCCCCAAACTGGTGCGTTTTTAAAAAAATTCCATAGACAATCAATGTAAACTTGTCGACGTCGGTGAACGGAAGCCTGGTCTTAGCCGAGGACCACACTTGAAGGATTTTAAGCACAAATATAAACTGTAAAGTACATGGTTTAATTCCAAATATGTGCATGAATTCTTCTTGTCATTGGTGATCACTGCTCGAAGAATCTAACATCTAACCCCTCTAGATCTTCCACAGGAACTTCAAGATATCTATGGGAACACCATTCGTCATAATCTGGGTGCTAGCACAGAATTTCAATGATGCCTTCAATGCTCCAACACTCACTGCATCACTTCATAAGTGATGCCTGAGATAGTGCATGATCCATGCATCATGGATCCAGAGCATCTCTCTCAAGATCATGGGAGAGAAGAGAAGAGAGAGAAGCTCTATGAATAGTGTTTGGAAAAATCCCCTCCTCTTCTATTTATAGTTCTTAATTAAAATATCTGGTATATCCTCACTGGACCCGAATACTTAATACACTATCAACGTCATTTTATGACTACTAAAATAGGTCATAAATATTATTTTCATTTATTTATAATATATTAAAATATATTACATGATAATAATTGATTCACTAACTCAACTCATCATTCAGATAAATATTAATTGAACCTTGAATAATTTAAATTTACTCAATTAATATTTTTTCATGTATTTACTTAAAGCTCATAAATGCATTCAATAAATAAATTCAATACTCATTATTCTAAACTTGAATAATATGAATTTATTTATTGTATTAGTGATCCTTTTTCCTTGGACAAATTCTGGACCCCAGTGGTGGGGTCCACCATGTCCAAAACTCTTATTCTACGGAATATGGAAGATTCTCGAATACGCTATTGTGTGTGACCCTCTAGGACCTTATCTCAACAGTAGTGAATAATATTCATAGACCAAGAGTGGGATCTAGCAATACATCAAATCCCCTAAAAAGATAAGTATTGTCACAGTAGCAACAACCAACCGATAAACACATATTGTGTAATATAATCTCTTTGTATATAATATCTCATAAAGCAATACGCACTCAAGTTTCATCACCCTTTTCTTGCTTTATTGTTTTTTGATTTACCTGGTTTAATTTACCCTCAACTTCCATGTCCATGGTCTTATAAAGGTACTACCATCCTTATTTACATGGCCTGAGATATATTACTTACATAAACTGGAAGCGACAAATCCTTTCTTTACTATTCAACCAATGACATTCCACCAATGACACACCCAACACAGTCTACCTCGCCATGACTTCATTGCCATGGTTTATGTCTTGCATCAAAGTATGCAATCAAATGACATACATTGTTAATGATCTCAATTCAAGAGACAATTACACATGATCATAGATAGGAACATCCAATGACACCCAAAACATGTGGTGTTCCTATTAGTGGGTTATTCCTCATGATCTCACTACTAGAGATCACCAAGTGACAACTTCATGAGAATAAGTATCAATGCTTATGAGCCCCCAGAACCTGGTAGTAAAACATCTACTATGACTAATCAGTAAGATGTATCTATATAATAGAACATTTATTTAATATTAATGTCATAGTATCTCAAGGTTCTCATTATAGCTTGGGATCTTCTTTAACATCTTGATACGACAATTAATCATTGGAAATTACCATTTCAATAGTGGATTCAAAAAAGTCTACACTATAATGGTAATTTGACGTCATGTATAGCTAACTATATACACGGCATGGTAATCAAAATAACTGAATAGTTGGGTCTAGGGAACCCACTATTTCAAAACTCCCGCTTGAACTAGAGAGAACTTTCTAAATAAACTTGTTAGATACTCACATGATGAACATCATGTTTTTTCTGAGTAATTACTTTAGCTACTAGGACCACCATGGTTCTTCCATGTGGCAATTCTGCTATAGCGACCTCATCTCATTGATAAAAACTTCTCAAGATATGGTATCCCAAGTATATCCCTTTTTTTCCATTGTCATGACTTGACATCCTTGCTAGTAAGAATATCATAATTGACATTATGATAACTTTTCTCATGAGGTTTGATTCCAAGAACTAGAAAAAATAATTGCATTTAATTTCTTCTTCTCTTTCTTAGAATCTAAAACGTACTTGGTCTTTGTAGGTATGGCTACCACTGGCTGATGTGAGCTTGACTCACTCATCATCTTTAGACTAACTGAGAAAGTAGATCACATTGATCTATGGAATACTATTTTTTATCCCTAAAAACTAGTATCCTTCTTCTCAATTTACTAGGTACTTATCTTGTGCACTTCCCAAAGTACAATTAGATAGTCCTGACTGCTTTACTTGCAATGCTCCTAAATATATCTGATATCTACCTATAGTAAAATATACCTTGTCAATATCGGTTCTTGTACATATCATGGAATACGTGATTGATTTATCTCTTCAGCGTATGGATTATAAATCACTGCATTTATCTCTTACCATGTCCCAGACATGTCAACCTAAAGAGATGATGCCCTATGACATAGGCAACAATTCATCTCTTGAATTTTTCTAACTTTTATTTTTTTTTAATACAATGTCACTATATGTATGATTGACTATGGCCAAGAAACCTATAGATCTACCTCAGTAGATCATGTTCCCTAGAACATAGGTTTCTACTTTAAGTCAATCATTATAGAATAAATTTCATCTTGTTCTTAACTATCTTTAAGACCAATGGTTGTTCTCCATATGTTTCTGAACATATTTTTTCTTGGAAAACATTGATGGTCCCCCTAATCTCTTGTAGACACATGGAAAACATTTTTTCAAATGTATATTCTATGATCATGTTGCTTACTTTAATCCTAAACCGTATTTTAGTAACTTTCAACCTTTATTAGCATTTTGTGACGTGACCACCCCTTTCTAGTGGGTTCGTATAGACATCATCCACGATTGGTGGTCATGAAATCCAATGCTAAATTATACAATCATATATATTAGCTATGACAAGTAAAATTCTAATGGATTTGGTCATAACAATTTGGTGAAACCAATCAAGCCTTATTAGCACCATGCTTGTACGACCCATGTATCAACTCACTTGAATACCCACCACGTTATTCAAAATAATAAGCCCCTTTGCACTTTGATACATGGAATCCATTAATTGAATTTTATTTGGTCTTACCAATTTTATCTGATTGCAATAAACTACTTACTTGTAGAAAATATTATTTACATTGAATAATGGATCACTGACCGCAGTGAATATTAAAACCATCATCATAGTTTTATCCTTTCTATGCTGTATGTGTCTCTAGAACATACTATGTTCCACATGTGCTTGTGGAACTAGTTCCTATGACAACTATTTGTGCATATTGAGCATTGACTAAACACAAGTCAATATAACTCCCACTATCTCTAAAAGAGATGTGCACCCTCTTATAGAATGTAGTCTATCACTTGACTGTAACTTTTCTATCTTAGGGTTTTATGTAATATCCTAATCAATTGTTAGGATAATTACCTTGGATTCACAATGTGTTTATCTTGATGCAAGTTTGTTTGTATCTGAACAAAAATATTTTCATCCAAACACATGTCCTTATGACATAATGGATTTATCATTATACTATGACTCATATGATATCTATTTGTCATTTTAGTTGGTATATGATTATGGGATTACACCATTATTTGCAAATCATTTCATGAAATGTAATGGAAGTTTCTGCAAGTTGCAACATTGATACTACTTACATCAAAATTTAGATATATAACATATGCATTTAGAAATTGCTCCACGCTACATGTATTTTGATCAACGTTGACATGTAAGACTTTATCATCAATCCTACTCATTAACATCAATTTCGTGAAGTTGATAAGGTAATGTTTATTTAGGAATTACTCCACGCTACATTATCATGATTGATGAATGTTTGGTCAAAATATTCTTCGGTATCCCAACTCGAAGCAACTCATATCTTCTAACCATGCATATACTTCACTTTATTATTCCTTAATTACTTAAAGAAATGTTATAATGTATATATACCTCTATATTATACTTGTAATAGTTTACTCTTACATGTTGAACTATTTCCAAAAGCATTGTGAGATGCCTTTATTTCTAAAGGATCCTTTTTTCCAAACTAAATACATTGAAAATACCTAGATTATTTAGTTGTGCTGAGCCTAAATATCATACTTGGTATATTCATGACGTCCACTTTTATTATAACTTGACTAAGAATTATATTTTCACAACTAGGTATAAGTCTTACGTTTATATTCATCACTAATTTCCAATGATTCATGTAAAACTGAACTAGTGATTGAGTTTACCAAAAAACAACATTCATTCCAAAACTGGAAAGAATGTCACCTTGCATCCAAGGACACATGAGATTAATGGTTGTGGTTATACTCAATATCATTTCAACACAAATCTTTCACTTGGCATTAAAAAAATTGTTTACTTCTCACCAATGTCCTAGGTATCACCCTTTCACAGCCACTTGGAGAATACTCCTAACTTCTATTATATTTCTATACTTACTTGGTAACTGTATTTAAATACACATATGTACAAAGAATACAGTATTAAATAAAAAATTAGTAAAAGGAAAACATTAAAATTGATGAATATTTTTGAAGACGAAGTGGGTAACTTCTTTTTTAATTCATTTTATTGATTTTAAACTTCCATTGTATTATTTATAATATGAAATGAAAATAACCTTTGTTAATACCAAATTAATTGAAGGATGTCACGAATGTGTTATTGGCATTAAGTGCCTTTGGCCTTTTCACATTTTCTTTCAATTTATTCTCCATAATAATTAAAACCTAACTATATTTTATTCTTATTCACTTGGCGAACCTTACCTAGATAGGTAATGAAGCATTTACTTAATACTTCTGCATTTTTGTAACTTAAAATGAGACATGAGTAAAGGGGTGAAAATGATATGAAAAATGGATCCATTGAAATATCATGATCAATCATTCAATCTACACATGTCGGTGTAAACATCACCTTATTCATTTCATTACTTCTCTTTCTCCTTGAAAACTTCTTAGAGATGAGACTTTATGTTATATCATCTATGTCATGGTGTAGTGACCACAACTGACATCAGACATTGATGAAAACATAATGATGTAACCATCATATGCTTTACACCATAGTCTCCTGGAAGTAGTTTCACCCCCACTTCTTGAGGTAGTTTAACCGTGTTGGGGACACTCGCACCTTGAGTTTCCTATATCATAATACTATGCGCAAGAACCCATATTATTCTTGGATACTCATGTCGATGTAGACATTTACTTTTTCTAATATAGTATCGTAGTTTTTAAACTTGTGGTATATGTTACCATTTTCTAAAAAAATGAATTTTAGAAGATTAGTACCTTTTATCTCGATTACCAGTTTAGACATTTTGATTAATTAATTAAATCATTTAATGTCTCCCAATATTTTATTGGAATTTAGAAACCCTCTGTGCTAGAATCGGAATAATCTATTGTTTGAGTATTCTAGGGGAAAGGATCCCAGAACCACCCATCATAGTCTACAATCTATGGCTACACCACCACTTAGAAGGTTCTAGGTGGGATTTTGGTTGGAAGACTTCTTTAACTTGTGGTTCCTCGATCTGTTGAATGACTTCATAGCTTCTAAAAATCATAAATTTATTTACTAAAATCTTACATCGAAAATTACAACAAGTTAGATATGGCTATTTATTTGCTGCAATTTTAGTTAAGTCGACCCATCACTCTTAAAAGGACTCCCTAATAGTAAGAGCTTCCCTTAGCTATGGCATGACCAGCACCTCAAACAGTTTATTTTTTCCAAATTTAAATAACGTAAGGATGTTATGACTTAATATATCTTTGAGGTTTTTATTATTTTTAGTGGGATGAATGAAATAATTTTCTATTTTTATAAGCATGTACAATGTGGTCGCACTCAAAACTGACTGAGTAAGAAATAGAAATTTTATTGCATCACATGTTCATTTTATCTTGAAAACTTGTTTATTATTATACTATGTGATCGTGCAACAATCTAAACATGCACAAAATAATAAACCATGAAAAACAAAAAAGAACACCTGACCATGAACCAGTTCTAATGGTTGATTCGTTGGGTGAATAACAAACCAAACGAGAACCTAGGGAAAATATCATTAGTCGTGTGGTTTGTAACTTGGATAGCAACGTCTTCTCATCCAAAGCATCCAACTCCTATCTGGTCTGTTGTTGTCACTTGGTGCAAAGTGCATCATGCCTCGTCTCATCATTATACAACTCTACTCGCATGAAAGCGAGGGGGTCTCAGGGTATTAAATTACAACTCTGAGAATGGGAACATAGGCCCTTATACATATAATGACACTTTGAGATGACACAAAGATTGTCATTAATTTAATTAAACTAATTATTACAAACTGGCATGTAATAAATAAATTAATTAATTAAATAAATTCACCAAAAATCAGACATGCATTGGTAGGTTGACAGCTCATGACCAACATATACGCATTAAACTTGTGTATAATAAATAAATGCAGAATAAAAATTAAACATTCATTAAAATAATTTTTGAGGACATTATTTATTGAATTAAAATTTCACTCTGATTTTAATTCAACAAATGTCGTCGTTCAATCCTGTTTAATTAATTTAATTTTAAAATTAAAATTAAATTAATTAATTAATTTAATTAAATACAAATTAAATTAATTATTCCATATTAAATTTTAATAACCAAAAATTAATGTTTAATTAATTTAATTTTTCAAAGGAAATCAAATTAATTAATTTAATTAATTTTTTACTAAAAAAATTACCCGAGCCCCTGAAACCCCGAGCAGGGCCTGTGTAGGTCAGAGAGAACCCACGTAGGCCCAGTCCGGGCTATGTTGACGTCGTGCAGAGGCACTCTTGACTAAGAAGGTCCACTTAAGCCCAATTCAGGCTCGACAGACCTGTGGATGCCCATTTCAGGGCTAGTGTGACAGTATGAGGCAGCACAAGAGTACCTGGATGGAGGAGATCCCAGCCTAGGTGGTGCGCCGGTGGAGGGAGGCAGCCCGACAGGGCTATCCATGGCCAGCAAGGAAAAGGAAGCCTGGGGATGTGTGGTTTGGAGGTCCGCTGAGGGAAAGTAGGCTAGACCGAGGCGGTTCGACACCGCTGCACCTGATGGGCTTGGTGCGGCTGGAAGCCAGCAGAGCAGGTAGGAGGCGAGGGTGGAGGCCGGTTCGATGACCTGGTTTAGGAGGGGGTGACCAGGGAAGCTCAGTCTGTGGCTGGCAGGGGTGCCAGACGGAGGAGGTTGGGGTGCCGGGGAAGTCAGCAGTCGAGGCATCAGGTCGCCTAGCAGGGCAGCATGAGGGCGGAGGGCAAGGGGGAGTTGGCGCGTGCAGGGGGAGGCTGGAGCCGGAGGTGTGTCTTGGGGAGTGGTGGTCGAACGTGTGATGGATGAAGCTGGAGGTGGCGACCTAGTTCAAAGCACCGTTGCACGTGGGAGAGAGACATCCTGGGGGCTCAAGGATGGGTGGTGGTGCGGTGTGTCGCGGCTTCACGGGGAAGAACCTTAGACTGGGGGGTATGTTGCTGGTTCTTCGGGGAAGGAGAAAACAGTAGGGGCTTCTCTCCCCAACCCCCCCCCCCCCCCAAAACACTATTTTTTTGGTGACATTTACATGCAGTTCACCCTAACCCCCAATTTTTTTAATTTTTAATTTTTTAAAAAAAAAAAGAAAACTTGACCTGCTTAAGTCTCCCCACCACTCTTTTATTTCTTTTATAAATCCTATTGAGGATTTATAAATTATTAATAATATTCTATAATAAAAATATTATAATAAAATATTATAATATCGTTATTATAACAATGTTTATTATTATGCTCACCGGAAAATATTATTCTGATGATCGGCTACCCACACGGTGAAAAATTAAGGTAATCAGACAAAAAACATCCAGTTTTAATCAAGAACTTAGAACTTTGGATGACCTCAGAATGATCATATGATATCGGATTAAGGTTTGGTCTGCTGCGTTGGGACCATAACTATATCCTCTTTAAAATTTAAGGAAAATTTAATTTATTTGCCTTACAATCAACATGTTCTCTCTTAGATACCACTTTTTGGAACTGGGCGTGCAGCAGAAGCCCCAAAAAGGTTGGTTTTTAAAAAAATTCACTGATGATTGATGTGAACATGTCAAAATTAGTGAATGGAAGCCTGGTCTTAGCCAAGGACCATGTGTGAAGGATTTTAAGCACAAAAAAACTGTAAAGTACTCGGTTTAATTCCAAAATCGGGCATGATTTATGCTCATCGTCGGTGATCAATGCTCGAAAAATATGGCATCAAACTCCCCTATATTTTCCACACGTGCTTCAAGAAATCTGTGGGAACATTTTTCCTCATAATCTGGGTGCTAGAAAAGAATTGTGACGACACCCTCGATGCTCCAACGATCGCCGCATCCCTTCATAAGTGATGCCTGAAAGAGTGGTTGATTCATGCTCCTTGGATCTAGATAATATCTATTTATATCATGGTATAGAAGAGAAGAGAGAGAATCTCCATGAATAGTTCCTGGAAAAATCCCCTCATCTTATATTTATAGTGCATAATTAAAATACCTAGTATAGCCTCACTGGCCCTGAATACTTAACTCACTATCAATAGTATTTTATGACTACTAAATTGAGTCGTAAATATTATTATCATTTACTTGTAATATATTGAAATATATTACATGATAATAATTGAGTCATTAACTTGACTCTTCATTCCCATAAATATTAATTGAACCTTGAATAATTTAATATTCATCAATTAATATTTTATCATGTATTTACTTAAAACTCGTGAATAAATTTAATAAATAA
Source organism: Viscum album (assembly GCA_963277665.1). Lineage (NCBI taxonomy): Eukaryota > Viridiplantae > Streptophyta > Magnoliopsida > Santalales > Viscaceae > Viscum > Viscum album. Next base: position 1,650,322,120 of record OY728145.1, read on the forward strand.
ATTCAATACTCATTATTCTAAACTTAGATAATATGAATTTATTTATTTTATTTGTTATCATTTTCCTTGGAAAAATCCCAAACCCCAGTGGTGGGGCCCACCATGTCCAAAACTCTTATTCTACTGAATAGGGAAGATTCTTGAATACTCTATTGTATGTCACTCTCTAGGCCCTTATCTCGACAGTAGTGAATAGTATTCAGAGACCAACAGTAGGATCTATCAACCCATCATGGTCCCTAAAAGATAAGGATTGTCAAATCAGTGACAACCAATCTATGAAAACACACTGTGTAATATAATCTCTTTGTCTGTAATATCTCATAAAGTAGGATGCACTCACATGTCATCGCCCTTTTCTTATTTTATTGTTTATTGAATTAACTAGATAGATTTACCCTCAACTGCCATGGCCATGGTCTTATAAAGGTACTACCATCCTTATCAACATGGCCTAAGATATATTACTTCCATAAACCAGAAGTGACAAATCATTTCTTGACCACTCAACCAATGCCATGCCACCAATGATGCACCCAACACAAACTACCTCTCTATGACTTTATTGCCATGTTTTTCATTTTTCATCAATGTACACAATCAAATGACATACATTGGTAATGATCTCAATTCAGGAGACCATTACACATGATCATAGATTGGAACATCCAATGACACATGAAACATGTGGTGTTCCTATTGGCTGGTTATTCCTCATGATCTCACTACTAGAGATCACAAAGTGCAGACTTCTTGATAAGAAGTCTCAATGCTTATGAGCCCCCAGCACCTAATAATAAAACATCTACTCTGTCCAATCAGTAAGATATATCTAGACCATAGAACATATATTTAATATTAATGTCATAGTATATCAAGGTTTTCATTATAGCCTGGGATCTCCTATAACCTTTTGATATGACAATTAATCTTTGGACATTATCATATCAATAGTGGACACAAAAAAGTCTACACTATAATGGTAAGTTGACGTCATGTATCGCTATCTGTATACACGACATGGTAATCAAAATCACTAAATAGTTGGTTCTAGGGAACCCACTATTTCAAAAATTACTTACATATAATTGTAACCCCCATGTCTACTATGTGATTTGTAACCCTCACAACTACCTTATAATGTAACCCTCATGGCTACCTTATAGTGTAACTATTGCAGTTACACTTGGAGTAACCATATAGATGACCTAAAAATTAAACATACCCAATAAATTGTAAGGATACATAGGTCTCACCCTTAATCATAAACATTTCCCAAGAACCAAAACATAATAATAAAACATGAATAATTTCATAAAAACATTACTTTTTAATTTGGTAAAATAGTATTTTTTAATAGGATTTTTTAAGAAAAGCCCCTTACAAATATTATATAATTGAAGTGACAATTAATTTAATTAAATAAATATGTGTATACACTATAAATACAAATAATACAACATAATATAAATAGAATTTATTACATAAATAATCTTAGTACCACGTAATTAATTAAATTCGAGGTTAACCCAAAGAATGGAAATTGGCTTAAGAATTCCCTTACCTTAGGTTCATCTTACTTAAAATGTGTTTAAACCTCATGTATGATGATTAAAATAGTGTTATTAATATTTTAATGAAACATGTTAATTTTTATAACACCATGTATGATCATTTTATAACATCATTCCACCAATTAATTAATAATATTTTCTTCTTTACATTGTTTCGGGTGCATTCTTTACATGATTTCCACGGTCGGTACGTAAAGGATTTTCTTGTCGAATGGAAGAGAAACTTCATAAGTGGATCAAAATGGTATTAATATTTTTAAATAATTTTAAATGATATGACAAATCATTTTTCCATATGTAATGATGAATAAATAGATAAAGCATTAAAAATATTTGTTTAGATCATTTTTTTGCAGTTCTTCGATAATCACAAACTAGTTTGGTTATATAACATAATATTATTTATATATATTAATAACATAACTTAAAAAGTTTATATTATACACATTAGAATATTTATCAACCATTAAAATGGTTTTATAACTATATTTTAAGGAATTAAAAGCAATTGAATATACATCGTCCATGATGTTGGTAAATCGACATATCACGTACGGTGTTTTTATTTTTAGAATGAGAGGGAGAGGAGAAGAAGTATGATGATGAATTTTTCCATAAACATGTTAAAATTTCCGTATATATAATAAATTGGATATTTTCAAGCCTCTTGTATAATTTAATGTCAAGAGAGTATAATAAGAGAAAAATAATTGAAAAGAAAATGAAAGAAAAAGAAAGATTATTTTTACCTCTTGATCTCTTCTCCTTGAGATCATCCTTAAGGCCTTTGGTTTTAGTATTTTGGTGAGAAAAATATGTATTTTTTATGGGGAAGATCCTTGAGAATATTATTTGGTATAATTTATAAAATTTTAAAATCTTGATAGGTGTGAGAGGAAGAAGAGGGGTGAGGTGTTGAATTTATAGTCGAGGAGAGGAGTGTTTTCCCATTATTGTAGTCATTATTTTATTATTTTTCACAAGAAAATAAATAATGTTGGTTAGTGTGACTAAATATAGTAATAATTTCACGTGGGATTTAAATAATGGCCATTTACATCATCCATGACTCAAGAATGATGCCAAAAATCATTTATTTAGCATATCTTGTAAATTATCGAATTTCATTATTCACCAAAAAATCAAGTATTTCAGAAAAATCCCAAAAATTTACCCCAACCATTTATAAATGTGTAGAATTAAAAAATAAAGTCCATTTTATAAAAATAATTTTCTAATTATGAGAAACTTAATCTTTAAATAAAATAAAAATTTATTCAAAAAATAACAATTTTAAAACTATAAATGATGGTATAACACCTTGAAAAAATTAATCAAGGTCCCATAAAATTATCTTATAACCATAAGTAAAAAATAAATATTGATGATTACATTTCTGGAAAATAAAATTTCATTTCAATTATTAAATTAATCAAAAAAATATAAATTAAATATTTATGACTTACAAAAATATCAACACTTGTAGTATGATCATAATGTCATTTAAAAGATGCCTACATTTTATTTATACATTCATGGGTGAGGTTACTATTAATTTGGATGATTTACTATTCATAATGGTAATACTAAAATTCTTAAGGGTAACATTACTATTCATAAGGATATGTTACTATTTATCAAAAATTAAGTTGATCCTAACTTACTCTAAATATCTTACTGATTACAATTATTTATGTCTATTTTTAGAAATTCAAAAAATTGAATCAAAAAATATTAGTTCAATGACTAGGTTGTAAATATCTCCTTAGAACAAAGTGTTGTTTTTTAGAGACTTAGTGTTTCATGAATTTCATCCTATATTAAATTTATTTTTAAATCCTTGGGGTATTAAATTCTCCCCACCTTCAAGAAATTGCATCCTCGCAATTTTCTATTTACTTTTTAAAAAAGTGAGGGTATATTTACCTCATAGTATTTTCATATTACCATGTTACTTCTTCAACCATATGGTTCCTCTACAAAACCATAACCTATTGGATTACCTTATTATGCAGTACTTACTCTCTACGATCAAGAATCTGAACAGGTTTCTCTTTTTAAGAAGGGTTCTCTTCTAGTTAAACTATATATGGGCTCAAAAAATGAGATGAACCTAGAATATACTTTCTCAATATCGAAACATAAAACACATTTTTTAACTGAGATAAACTCGTAGGTGAACCTACTTAGAATTTGATAGGTCTAACTTTCTCTAGAATTTCATAAGGTCTAATGAACCACAAACTTATATTTCCTTTCTTACCAAAATGCATAACACTTTTCCATGGAGAGATTCTAATAAAAACATAATCACCTACCTCGAAAGAAAATTTTTACTCCTATTATCTGCATAACTTTTCTTCCTGATCTAAGTGGTAATTTTTAGTGGAACGACCAGGTTAAAAATATCTCCTAAAAACAAATTTTTTTTTCATAGAGACTCGTTGTTTCATGCATTTTGTTCTATATTAAATTTATTTGTAAATCCATAGTTTTTTATATATTTTGTGAACCATTTCTTCCTTTTATAGGGTATTTATATCCTATGCATTTATTTTTATCATAATATTTTTTTATTTCATGGGATATAATAAGAAAAATAATATTCTCTTATTTAAATAGATCTTGATTCAATTGTTTCCATAGTAGTAAAGATTTTTGGTAACTCAACTTTCATTCATTGAGTTATGATCATTTTATTGAACTTATTTCATACAAGTTGGGTGTATTATACCATTGATTGTATTTTGTATAATTATGTCATTATTTTATATAATTTAAATTCCTACTAAATAAATCCTTTTCAAATATTTCTTACCTTATGGTGTATGGTTCTTGTAAGGGATATTGATATCTCAAGTCATTTTCCTTTAAGTTATAAAGTTTTATCTTAAACTTTGTTATTATGTGCTTAGGTTCTCCAACATAATATTTTATTATATTTTCTTTAATAACCTTATTTATAAAAAAAATTTAATAAAAAAAAATTTCTTACTCAATTTTTCAAATAAGGTAATTTGAAAGTATTAAAAATATTCCTTTCATAATCAAATGTTTTATCCTTTGTTCCAAATTTATTATAGAATATTTTATGTCATTTTTAAGGATAATTTATTGGAGTTAATTTTAAAATTAAAATTTCTTCCAACCTTTCACATGACCTTTTCAAAAGTTACTTTTGAAATTGACATGTAAGTTTTTATATTACATCAATATTAAAATGTTTTCAAAAATCTCTAAAGCTTTCATCTAAATTTTATTTTTCATATTAAAAATGTTTTAAACTCATGGGATTTTTGTTTCAGGATTTATTCTATAATTAATATATATTTATAATTTTATATATTGAAATTGTGGCATCAATTTGATTCTAAACCTACTCTTTTGTTATATTGTTCGAATAATTATTTTGCAAGGTTGTTTTTCATCTATGTAGGCATCCTTCTAGGTTTCCTTTGTTACAATAAGGATATTTTATTCCTAAAATATCTTCCATATTTAATTGTATAGATTATGTATTTTTATTTTATATCAAATACATAATCCATCATGATCTTTTTTACCTAACCATCCACCAAGAACAGCAATAGATTTTCTTTGAAATCCTATTCCTTTTGAATACCTTGTTTTCCATTCAATGAATTGAATGGTGTTCACCAATATTTCATATTTTGATTGATTGGGGAAATTATTTACCAAATAATATACCATTTATTAATATGGTTCTATATAGAGGGATGCAAACATAGAAAGTTATTCCATTTATTTATTTAAAAACTATTGAAAATCCATATATTTTTTATTCCAATACAGATGTTCATTCATTACACTAGTAACTTGACTATGTATTATTTAACCATCCACCTTCTTTCTCTAGATATATTATGATCATTTTATCCCTTTTCTTGACATGGGGAAAAGTATTGGTGTTCCTTATTTTTCTATTCCAATACAAATGTTTATTATTTATGATGATTATGTATTGTTTATTCATTTTCTCATATGATGAATGCATTCTAATTAAATAACTTATGGGTGGGTATCTACATTATATATCCCCTAAATGAATCAGTAGGTCTCATGAGACAAAAATATTTGGTTAATTGGTGTCTTTTGGGACAATTCGGAAAGATGTATTGACTGTAATATCAACAACAAGAATAATTTCTTCTTTATAACCTTGATATCTATAATGATTTATTGCCTAAGTATTTTACAGTAAGATCAAGATGTTCATCATTATGCATTCCGTCACCATGAATTTATTTATTATTGTCAATGTAATCTATTAATTTTTATATCTATAAATGTATATATTATTCTCTTTGTTTTAATTGATTATGGAATTATGAGGATTACTTATCCTAGACAAAATATTTATGTCATGATGGCCTCAGTTGTATATCTTCCCTTATAGATCACTTGATCTCACCCCTTATTATGTTTCCATTTAAATGGGTTATAAATAAAATTATTACCCATGATATTAATAGAAGAATAGAATGAGAGGATGACTTATGGGAGATTTTAAAGGCTTGTTATGGTATCATAGGGGAAATGTCAATTTGAATAGTTTTATTAGTTAATGAAGTGTTTTAATACTCTAAAGCTATAAACCTAAAAATATATTTAAGATGTAAGATATGAAATAATATTTTTTTATTTTTTTTATTAAATATGGTTATATTTGAGCTCTTATAGTTGATATCAAAGATGGTATGTAAAGTAAGTGTTTATGGAACCGAGTACGACAGAGATGGTCTTAGTTGCTACAGATATACACATCACACGTCCTAACAAACTGATATCCTCTATCCCATATAGTATAAAAAGATCCTAACTCAAAACACAAACCATATTCGTCTATGTAATAACTCCCTTGAATTAAGTCACAACCCATTGTTCATTAAGATGTACAACTAATTCCACCATACTTACTCAAACTCACAAGTCATGTCACACTAAATAAGTTATCTATCTAAACTCATATAAGGGAAACCATTTATTTGAAATCCCTTTGATCTAACTTGGGTAATTTCCTATCAATATCTTCCCTTATCTATAGTGACCCTCTCTTTTCACACATGGAAATTATATTACTTTTACAGAATACTTAATACATTACACAAACAAATGCCTAAAGAGCATATTAGTTTTGTGCCTTGGAAACAAGGAAACATAAACACTAGTACATAAGTGGTCTACATCATCTCCCACTAGGTTATTCTCAACTATAACCCTTCTTAGACACATCAAACATAATACATATCTTCATAACATGGAAAAGTAAACATAAATAAATGGTGATCTCAAATGCTCAGTAAGCATAAAGAAGGGAGATAAGTAAGAATATTCATGAGTATAAGGGTATGAAATCATGATCATGAAAATAGAATATCATACCCTACATATCAAAATCATAAACATAAATCATAACATAAATATTTAATGTTCATAAGAAATGAATCATAAAGAAATAAAGAACATAATCCCTGATATAATATCATAGGAATAAGACATGGAATTATGCCATACACATAATCATATAAAATTATTTCTATAGTTGTCAAAGCATCGCTGCTAATTCCATCTTAGTAGTATGGGTTCACTTCTAATGACATATTGGTAGTCATGGTACACTCCCATAACCCTCTTAGTGGTCATTGTTCACTCCCATAACCATAATTATGGACAAGGTCCTTTATTTATATCTTAGGAGATATAAATATTTACCCAAAGCATTGGAGAGAGATATAGGTCTCAACCATCTCGTAATGAAATCATACATACATGTTCCAAAATACAATAAACAATTATATCATAACAAATTAAATAGAATGGTTTCCCTAAACATGTAATCTTACCATGACTTATGAAAAAGATACATGTTTCATAATCATTTCATCAAAAGAATAACCCGTAAAAGAAGCAGGTTTCTTAAACATCATACCATCAAAACATAAACCATTTTAAGAAAGAATATGAATGGTATTATTTAACTATAAAAATTTATGTCATATTATATGGGTAATTATTTTTAAAGATCACTTAGAACATGGAATTTCCTTAAAAATCACTTTTTAAAACATATAGCACTTTCAAAACCCTTTCCTTTGAAACCACTATGAAAACATATAAAGGAATCATAAAAAAAATCATTTAAAACATTTCTTGAGAAAAATATCATTTATTATTTGAAAAAAAATGTTTTTTTAAGAATAAAAAAAAATTATAACCCTTTTTCAAAACTTATAAAGGAATCATGAAAACTTGTAAAGAAATATTAAAAACATTTTGAAAAACTTCTTCCTTGATAACATTTGAAGGAAGCTTGAAAAAAAATTAAATAAATTATCATTGAAAACAGATTTTAAAACATATAATGTAATCCTTGAAAAACATTTTAAAACATAAAACATTTCTTTAAAATTCTTTTCATTTAAAATGAGCTTAATAGATCTTTTAAAAACATTTCTTGAGGAAAATGATCTTTAGACATTTCAAAGTGACCCATACCACTTTAAAAAATTTCAATTATAATCCCCATGAAATAATAACATTACATGAAGCTTAAAATATCATTAAAAGATAGATATTCTATATATAACATGTCAAATGGAAGTATATACACCTTGTAAAAGAATATAGGTTCATAACAAAACGTTTGTCTCAAGGAAGACAAATTAAGATAGAACTAACTTACTCATTTGGTAAATTTTTAACCGCAAAACCCCATAAAATAGATATCATAAAATAGATATGTAATTATAAAAAAATAAATTATAAAAATAATAGAATAAATTCTTAGGAATTATGTATACCACACAAAATAAATGAGTGGTGAATAAGGAATGTATCTCACATAAATATAAAGTGAGATGAAATTACCTTACACCTTTATAATCAGTAAAATCATATGCCCCATAAAAGAAAGAAAAATATATGTATATAAAAAATACCATAATATTCATTATAATACTCATAAAATACATTTATTGGTATTATATACACTGCACAAAATAATTTAGTGGTGAATATGGCATGTGTCTCAAAAAATAAAAGTGAAACATAAATCCCTTACCACAGGTGTGAATCCCTCTATACGTGTCCAAAAAACATGTATAGTGGTTTTAAACATATTATTAAATTATAATATAATCATAATAATATTTATTATATCATATATGGTTTATTTATGACTTTATATTACCCATTTATTAATAATTCCTAGTTAAAGCAATGTTTTGGGTAATAACCACTTTATTTATCATACATGTTTTTAGTTGTTATTCTTTATCGTATTTATTAGATAATTATTTAGATAATTAAATAATTTTAAACATGATTTATATATCATATATATTTATTATAAATATATATATATATAATATAGATATATGAAATTTAATACACCGTTCATTGAGATGGTAAGCCATATGTACGCATGAACGTTGTTTCCGTTTTCTTATCATACTTAATGGAAGAAGGTAAATGAAATATATTTATATTCATATATATATATATTTAAATTAGAATTATTATATAATATATTTATTATTTATTATTTATATATATTTTTATTATCATTCTTGGAATTTTAGCGTGGAAGATGAATATCATCGCAACAAGGAAACGGTAGGTCATACGTACGTACGAGCGAAGATATCATTATATTAATCGTAAAAGGGGGTGGAATTAGATGTTATATTAATTGTAAATAATAAATATCATGTAATATTTATTATTTATATCCATTATATCCATCATTATACCCATCCATATAAAGTAGTGATGAAAAAAATATTACATCGTGGCGTGGAGATGGTAAGTCGTACGTACGCACACATAGTACTTTGATTTTTATATAGCATGAATAAAAGGTAGAATATGGTTGTTACATAAATATAAAAGAATATAATATTATATTTTATAATTTTTTTATTAATTTATAATCTAATAAACACATGAAGAATAAGTATAATAAGAAACAATTTTGAAAGAGTCAGTAAGGAGATTACCTCTTCTTCGATGATCTCCCTCTAGATCTCCTCTTATGGACACTAGAGTTGGTCTGTTGAGAATAACAGAACATCTAGAAATTTACTAGTAAAGTATATAAGTCAAATGGTCAGATTTTGGTTGATATTGATGGCTCAAAGTGATGTTAAGAAGTGAGGTAAGAGGAGCCCCTTTATAATTGAGGTGAGGGGAACTTTAGAAAACTCTTAAAATATTAAATTAATATAAATTTATTTTTGATATAAAATGGATCCAAATTGAGTTATTTAAAATAAAATATGATTATGGGCCAAACCCATCTCAAAATATTATTTTTATACATTTTTAGGTCATAATATTAACCATATTTTTGGCTTTAACTCTTAGTTAAATCCTTGTATTTTTACCATGACAACTTGGATTTTTACTTCTTAGGGTTAATATAGTTACTATAAAATGTAAAAATAACCCCAAATAGACCATTTATAAAAACTTTAACCTTATTATAGTTATTTGGAAGAATTTAATAGTTTTATGAATTTTATATCATTTAATAAAATATTATTTATTTTAAAGTATCTTTTATGTCAATTTTGATACTATTCATTATTTGTCTTTTAAAAAATATCATATTAACAAGGTAAATTAGAAAATAAAACTTCTAATATCTGAATAAAATTTTCAATTTGTTTATAATATTCTTTTATGACGTTAATTATCTAAAATTATATTTATTTCAATGTTTCTAATATCATTTATTTGATATTTCCATTAATTAAAAAATTACTGCATCCTCATTATACAATCCATTAATTAAATAATTACTTATCTAAAAATTAAAAATAAATTATAATTATGAAGATAGTTTTATTATATTTCAAATTAATATTTACAGTCAAATTTATCTTATTTACAGCTCTATATTAAAATGGTTTTCTTATTAAAATTATGAGTATGAAATTTTTAACTTATCTTTAAATAAAATATAATAAATGTCATATTCTTACAAAAGTGTCTAAAAAAGGTTATAATTTTTTGATAAGGTTAATTTTTTTTGAAAATAATTCATCCAATAAAGGTGGTACAGGTTTTAGGATAATTTTACAATATTATAATATTATTTTTACCTTTAATTATCTAATTTACCCTTAATCGTAGTAAATAAAAATTTACTAAATTTACTATTCACAATATCCAAAATATTAATTTGATCCAATTAAAATCTAAATATCATAATTATTACAACCATGTAATCCTATTTTTAGAAATTCAAATCACAGATATAGGAATATAAAGTTTAATGTTAATACTGCAGACATGGCGAGAAGGTGGGTAAAAAGAACGTTCAAAAGTTCAATAATTTTTTAGATATAATTTCAATATAAAAATGATTAATATTTCCTAAATTGGATTAATATATGTATAATTGATCTATTTTTACTTTAAAAATAAATTTAAAATATAATAATTTTTTAAATGAAAAGGCAATTTTTAACTATAATGCAGTATTTTTTACTATTCATCAAAAAAAATAAAACTTCTCAAAAAATATAAAAAATTAAACATAAGATAATTTTGAAATTATGAGTTCAAAAATGGGGCTTATTTTATCAAATCCAATTTATATAAGTTTCTAAAATTATTTTTAATATTGTTCATAGAAGGACGTAAAAAACTGTTCATTTGAGAAAATTGATTTTTTTAACATATAAAGACTTTTCCAAAAAAATATATATCTATCATTATCAATATGTTTTATTTGTATAAAACTATTATAAATAACATTTGAAAAGTATTTATTACTATTCATATTACTAAGTTTAGCGTCTAGTCTATAACCATCTTATTTAAATAATTATAATAGTATAGTGTTTTTTTTGTAGAAACTCTGTGTTGCATGTAACACAAGCCAAGTCGATGTTACATGTAGTAAAATATTAGCTTGGTTTTTCATATAACATAATCCAAAATTAGTGTTTTTATAGTATATATTTCGTGTCTCATACTGTAAAAAATATCAAAAAGTTGAAATTAATTTGAAAAAATAAATTCACAAAATCTCAGGGTGTTACATTCTACCTTCATTAAAAGGAATTTCGCCCTAAAAATTCATCTAGGTTATCAACAATTTAATAATTGAATATCACTTTCAAAGAAATGTACAACATAAAAATGAATACTAAAATATCCTTTTAAAAAGTAAATTTATAAACATAATATTTACCCAAAGTAACACTTTAATTAGTTTCCATATTAGAGAACATAGGTGGAAAGTGAAAACATGGACATGGAAGATAAATTTAACTATCATGTCCAAATAGAGAATTATAGAGAACATGGTTAGAATAAATATAACCATCACAAAGCTAAAAATTTGTGATGGCCTAAAGGGATATATGATTCATCAAAAATAATGTTAGTAGGATAACATTTTTAGTTTCAAGATCCTTTCCCTAGAGTTGAATAATTTTTATGAGATGAAATACTTACTTAACTCCTAGAGAAATTCACCCATTTTTCCTTGATCAAATTACAATTCATCTATTATTCTAAGAAATAAAGTTGAATTTGTGATTCTTGAAGTATTATAATATCACGAGATCCATAAATAGAATTATAGGTCATTCAATCTATATTTATCACATCAAAAAGGTTAGAAAAAGTTTTCAAATATGAATAAATCTATCTATGGTGAGAAAATACTTTAATCTAAAAAACTTAAAAAAAATTATTAAATAGTTACCTTTGTGATCCTTCTAAAATATTAAAATCCAAATATTTTAAAAGGAAACTAAATTTCTAAATTCAACTTATCATTAATCCCCCAAAAAACTTAGCATAGCTCTTAATTGTGACACACCACACATGTGAATACCTTCATCATGTTTTCTCTTAAAACATGGTAATAACCAGAATTACCATACATCCTTATTGAAAAAATGAAAGTTTCTTTATTCAAAATTTAATTGGACACATTCCTTGAATAAAAAAAGCTTTAAACTCCATTCATTATAGTGCAAACTTCTTTTTCAAAAAATCCTTTATTAGTTCCAAGGTAACCAGTACCAACCAATTCACTTATTGATATCTGACATGTCTCTTTTCCAAAAATAATTATATTAACATTAGAAACACATTAAGGAAACTATTTCCCTTAATCTTGTGTTTCCCATTAATATCACCTTTCTATTAAATCACATTTCTATTCCATAAAAATTATTCAAAATATTATTTAAAATCCTTAGCGCAAAAAAAAATTGATCAACCCTTATATAATTCACCATTCATGATTCTAGAATCCAAAAACATAAATACTTCAATCCTTATACTTTAATGATTGGAATGGGATAGTACCTTCCTTGGATTAGAAGTAAATTCATAGGTTGGGGCATTGATTTGGGTAATACTCGTTTTGTCCAAATATGATACATTTAACTCTATAACAATTCGTCACTCAATGAGCCTTTTTTATGCAAAGATAACATCTTCCCCTCCATTTGAGGTATACCTCAAGGATCTTCTTCCCTTCTTCTTGACATGAATGAAACCAAATATTCTTTCCTATGTGTACCTTAAGAAGTTAAAATTTATAAAATTCCATTTTCCTATTACTCATTGTGTTTATAGTATCACCAATGATAAAAATGATAATCATATATCATTATTGTTTATTTAGAATAATCAAAATATCTTTCCCTCCATTAATCATCCCATTTGACTTCTCATCAGCAAATTGTTCATCGCATTAAATTTTAACCCTATTATTTTTTGTTCCATCAATTGAAAAAAACCAAAAATCATAATTTTAGAAATACTAATTCATCATATTAAATGTTAAACTAGTTCATCACCCTTGAAATGGTTAGCATGAAAGGTGAATCTCATCGTGTCGTGGAGACGGTAGGTCATAAATACACACGAGTGACAATATCATTCTCTTAATAGTAAAATGGTGAGAAATTAGAAGGTATATTAAATAAAATAATCAATATCATGTGATATTTATTATTTATATCCATTATATCCATAATTATACTAATCAAAATATAGTAGTGATGAAAAATATATTACACCATGGTGTGGAGATGGTAAGTCATAAGTACGCATGTGTGGTACTTTCATTTTTTGTAGGATAAATAAAAGGTGTAATATGGTTTTTATATAATTATAATAAAATCTAACCATATAGGTGATATTTTATTTATTACTTTATAATGGAATCAATACATGAAGAGAAATTATAATAAGAAACAATTTTTTAAGAGTCGGTAAAGATATTACTTCTTCTTTGATGATCTCCTTCTATATCTCCTCTTAGTGATACTAGAGTTGGTATTATGAGAACACCAGAACCACTATAATGTTACTAGTAAAGTTTATAATGGAAATGGGTAGGTTTTGGTCAATATTGAAGGCTCAAAGTGATGTGAATAAGTGAGGGAGGAGGTTCCCTTTTATAATTGAGGTGATGGAAACTTTTGGAAACTCTTAAAATGTTAAATTAATATAAATTATTTTTCGATTTAAAATATCCCAAAATTGAGTCATTTATAATATAATATTATGATGGGTCTAAATTCTCTCAAACAATTATTTTCATACATGTTTAGGTTGTAATATTAACCTTATCTTTTGGCTTTAACCCTTAGTTAAACCCTTTAACTTTTACCATGACAACATGGATTTTTACACCTTAGGGTTAGTATAGTTACTATAAAATTCCAAAAGAACACAAAATGGATCATTGATGACATTTTTAACAATATTAAATTTATTTTTAAGAATTTTATATTTTTATGAATTTTATGTCATTTAATAAATTATTATTTATTTTAAAATATCTTTTATGTCATTTTGGATACTATTCATTATTTTCCTTTTAAAAAATATCATATGAACCTAATAACTTAGAAAGAACACATATAATATCTCAATAATATGTAAAAGTTATCTATAAAATTAGTTTATGTCATTATTTATGTTAAAGTATATTTATTTTAATATTTTTAAAAGCATTTATTTGATATTTCTATTTAATAAAAAATTACTGCTTCATCATTATGCAAGCCATTAATTAAATTATTTCTTATCTAAAATTTAAAAATAAATTATCATTATTAAGATAATTTTATTATATTTTAAATTAATATATATATATATACTATAATTTATATTCTTCATAACCCTATATTAAAAATTATTTACTTACTAAAATTATGAGAATGGCATTTTTAACTTATCTTTAAATAAAATATAATAAATGTCATATTATTACCCATGTGGCTTAAAAAGGCTATAATGCCTTACTAAGGATGTTTTTTGTTGAAACTCATGCATCCGATGAAATTTGGACAAGTGTTATGGTAATTTTATATTATTAAAATATTATTTTTACATTTAATTACCCAATTTACTCTTAACCATGGTAAATATAAATTTACTAATGTTACTATTCATAATATCTGAAATATTAAATTGATCTAATTGGAAACTAAATATCATACAGATTAAAAGCATATATTTCCATTTTTCAAAATTCAAATCACAAAAAAATGATAATTAAGTTTAATGTTAATCACACAAACGTGGCAAGAAGGTGGGTAAAAAAACATTCAAAAGTTCAATAATTTGTTACATCTAATTTCAAAATAAAAATAATTCTAATGAGAAAAATTGGATTAATATATGTATGATTTATCTATATTTATATTAAAAATAAATTTATAATATAATAATTATTTAAACAAAAAGGTATTTTTTTACTACAATGCAGTTATTTTCACTATTCATCAATAAATGAAACTTCTCAAAAAAAACCCAAAAATTCACCCTAAGATAATTTTAACATTATGAATTTAAAAAATATTTTTATTTTATCAAATTAAATTTCTATAAGTGAATAAAATTTATTTTACTATTATTTATAGAATGGCATAAAAAATAGTACATTTGAGAAAATAATATTTTTAAATATATAAAGAATTTACAAAAAAAATATGTTTTTCATTATCCATATGTTTTATTTGTATAAAAAAATTTAAATATTATTTGAAAATTTATTATTACTATTAATATTACTAAGTTTAACATCTATGACATAACCATCTTATTTAAATAATTATAATAGTAAAGTGATGTTTCATAGAAACTCAATGTTGAGTGTAATTCAAGCCAAGTAGGTGTTTCATGTAGTGCAATATTAACTTGGTGTTGCATATACTGTAATCCAAAATTATTTTTTTTATAATATATATTCAGTGTCTCTTAAAGTGAAAAATATCAAAAGGGTGAAATTATTTCAAAACAATAAATTCACAAAATCTCAGGGTGTTATATTATCCATCACATCCATGGTGATTTCTTATAATATAGGCATTTCCCCATCTAGTCTCAAGAGACCATCCTAGTGTTACATCACATCATGAAAATTTCCATTCACTTCCTTTTTTGTCACAATATTCCTGTAGTTGTTTCCAAAAATCTAACTTTGAACTACGCATGTTAGAAAACCCAATTCCATGTAAATCCTCTTAACCCGTCCAAAGGTAGTGTACTAAGAGATAGTTTCCAAATCATACTAGGAATAAAACTTTATTAACTTTCCTTAAATGGCTTTGTAACTCTTCCAAAGATATCAAAATCACCCTGAATCTGTTTATTTCACTCCTCATCTGATGGAACCAAAATGTTGAACCATCACCAATCCATGAAACCACTCCATAGGACCTTCTATAGACGACATGACAAGCCCCAAATAACATATCTCACATGAAGTAATACATAAGCCTCTGTGAAATCCTTAAAGGGGGATTCCTACTAACTCAAAAGATGACTGGTCACCTCCCTAAACAAATAGAAGATCTATGCATTATATACCCTTTTCATTGGTCTATAAGAGCCCATACTAGAAAATTTTAATTTACACCACATAAGAAGACCCATTTAAGGTCTATTGAACATAAATAATTTATTAAACCCTTGGATATGTAGTCATTGATGTCACGAACAAACCCGGGTCGACCCTGAACTAGTCACCTGAGGCGGTCTGCGACATGGCCCAAGAGGCATTCTCGATCCTCCCGGGCTATCAACAAGCGCCAGGGCATCAAAAGAGAGAAAGAGGGAATGATTTCGCACAATGAAAATAAATAATGCAGCGGAAAGAAAATAGAACAACACAAAGTAAATAAAAAACACGAAAAGAATGAACAACCAACAACAACAAACTAACCTGGCCATGACCAAAACTCCTCGTGACCCCGAGAGTCACTCACTTAACCACAACCAACTCTCACCCACGATGAGCAAGCTCGAGTCAACCTGTAAAAGAAACTAAAAAATTAGGAAAACACTATAGGCGTTAGTATTAAAACTCAGTAGGTAGGCCCGACTACTTCTATTTCCAATGCACATACCATTAAATAAATAATTTATCAATTACAGGTATGAACTAAATTATATAAAATATTGGTTTCCACACACACTTTAATTTGTAAAATAAGTAATAGTTCATTGCCTTTTTAATATTAAAAAAAAGTTTAGTGTTTGAAAGAAACTGGTGCATTTCATTTTAAAACATTTTTTTACAAACAATTTAGAAATACAAATTTTTGTTGTTAGTCAAAAGGAAAACTACACACAACACACAACACACACTAAGGGAAATGAAAAAAGTGTCACACATGGTCCAGTAACTGAAATAGACCACTCAACTATCCTCCACATACAAATAAACACTAAATAAAACATGGGTCGAACCTAGGAGATTGTGAACAATCCATAACGTACTATACATGTGACTCATCCTGAAGGCATGCCTACTCTCGATGATTTCATAATGCCCTAATGCCCAGTGTTTCCCTACATGGCCTAACCGAGGGTCCCAATCCCCTAGAAGAGTATAATCCATACTAAGGGCCACTAGCCAGTGTGTAATCTAAACTAGTGCATCAATCCTTCTCAGAAGATTCACTCACTATGACAAGTTCCCATGTCAACGCGTATAATAAAAAGGAAAGGGGTGAGTCAACAAATTCAATCAAGTAGAACCAACATCACAAACAAATCATGCAGTCAACATACACCAAATATCACCCCTGATTCACGCCAAAGAGAGTTTTCCAAAATAATCTATTTTATTAAAGTATCAAATGGGTCTTCACCGATTTTAAATAATATCCCCATTTCTCAAGAGAACCAAAACATTTTTTCCTGCTTCAAAAGAAATCATTTATCAATAAACCAGAACTAAATTTGAAATTCCTTGAATTATGTTTAAAGTCCAAAAGGGAATTCTTTCACTATTGGGTGTATATTCATCAAGAAAATATTTCAAGTGTCGTGTATAAAATAAATAGCTCTTTTTACACCAAGTAATCATTTAAAAATTGATTATATTATATTATTTTACATTTAATAAAATTAATAAAATATCAAGAAATTAATAAATTCTGAATTTAAAGGTGAGTGCAGTGGAGGAACTACCTCGGCTTGTTGTCCAAACACAATGACGCGACATGCCTCGTGTAGGCATTGAATCAATCGCAAGCTAACGACCGCAATGTCATGGTGTTTCCTTGAAAATGTACTGAAACAAACACACAATAACTAAAATTACACAAACTCGAACTTAAAACAATCCAAACGAGAAAACAACGTGAAATAACCACCTCGACATGTCTTTAAAATACAACTCGCATCATCCACACTATTTACTAAACCCCCTTAAATTTTATTAAACAATTCCAAAGAGAAACACACAGATTTACACACCCAAAACTTATTCAAACCCCCTTTTAAAATTGAATTTGCACTCGTAACACACCATAATAGAACGTGCACCACTTTTATAGTTAAAATGACACACTACAAAATTTAATAAAAACTATTAAACATCACACAACTCGCTTCCATTAAAACGCACCTTATTTCATAAGATCGGGCTATAAAATATAAAATGAAAACTAAGTTCCTTTAAATTCTAAACTTCGCACCAAACTTATTAATAACAAAACATTCCAAATCACATAAATAGGTAAAATAATTATCCAAACAAAGTTTTTCCTACCAGAAAAAAATAACTCCTCCCAGAACAATTATTCTAGAAATAAAAAAATAATAATAATTAATATGAATGAAGTTGAAAATAGTAATAATGATAATGATCATAATACAATAAATAAAAGTTATCCTAAATTTAAAGGGTCAAAGCGACAGATCCTACCTTGACCACGAATGGCCCTCTTAAATCCAGTGTGAAACCTCGTTCTCACTGCAACCACACCTGTGTGAAGCCAAAATCAACCTCACACAATAATATTGAAATCACAATTTAAGAAATAGACCCTAAAAAAATTAAAAACCTTGCCATGGGACCATGTTAAACCCAAAGAAATAATAAGATATCTACCGAAGGGGAAAAACACTACTGGGGGAGAAGGAACCAGCGATATGTGCGGCTGGAGGGAAATATGCTGGCAAGGTTACTGCTAGAGGAGGGGTTGGTCGGAGGGGCATGGCCGGTGTGGGTGATAGAGACGAAGGTGTTTAGGCTGAGGGGTGCACCACTACAGGGCTGAAATGTGGAGTTTCTAGGGGTGTGCGGTGATACCAGCAGGGAGGGGGGAGCTCGGCGGCTAGTATGGAGTGCCCTGAAGGGCTTCACACCATCAAACAGGGGTTGCACCGGAGGGATTCGCATTGGACAGTAGGGGGTCCAGTCGGACAGAGGTGCATCGAAAACAACCGGAGATTCGGGGGTGCACTGGATCGGGGAATAAGGGAGCGGGTTGGACGGCTTGTGCAAGGTAGGAGGGAGAGCCGACGGCTGGGCGGTGCAGGGCAGGGGCATCGATGGTCGGTCGGTGCGGGAAGAGGTGCATGTGGATATGGGAATAGAGGGTCGCAAGGGGCTCTGTGGTTGCTGCATCGCTACTGGAGAGAACAAGTTGGGATGGGGGATATATGATGGTAGAGGCGCCTGGTACGAAGTGTGGACAGCAGGTGTGAAGGTGGGGGTGAGACTGAAAGCCGAGAGAGGAGAGCAACGGGCCGGCTAAGAGGGTGCTACAAGAGAGACTGATGGGTGTAGGTACCGCGTGGAAGACGGGAATGGGGGGGAATGTGTGGCGCACAAGGGGGCTACGGGAGATGGATAAAACCCTAGGCCAGAAAGGTTAGAGAGAAATAAAATAAATAGAATAAGATTAAAAAAATCAAAAATAAAACAAAAACCAATAAATGAAATAGAATAAACATGGATCTATAAAAATAACTCATAAAATTAACAATAAGAATAATACTAACAATAATAATAATAACTTTAATCTATAATAATAATAATAATAACATTAATGACAAAAATATTATTAATACACTTAATAATAATAAAAATATCATTAATAATGATAGTATCTGTTTTATTTTAATTCAATCTCATTTTGATTTATTTAATTTTATTTATTTGAATATTGGAACTTCGTGGTCCGCGCACGCCACAAGAAACCGCTTGTGGACTGTCCGGTAGATTTCACCTACTCCAAGAAGTCGTTGCATGGGTACCCAGGTCGACCACATGGCCACCGCTAACCGTGCGGTGCCCGGGCACCAGTCTAAGACCCATCTCAACTCTCATTAAAATAATAATAATAATAATAATAATAATAATAATATTAATTAATAACATCTTTATTAAGATCAATAATAACAATAATAGTAATAATAGTAATAATAATAATAATAATAGTAATAATAATGAAATTATTAACCATAAAAATTTCATACAACACAATAAATCCCAAACTTCACTCATTTTAAATTTTTCGAAGGCAGGCGAATCATGTCGATGCCTAAGCAGAGCCGCTAGGGGTTTCCAAAATGCGCTTTGCGCGTGTACCCAACAACGTCAGCTGAAAAACATGCATTTTTAACATAACTCAAAATTACTTCATTCGAGACTCAACCTAAACCCAACAAAAATTTTAAAAGGACAAAAAAATAATAAAATAAAATAATAGATAGGTCGAGGTGTGACAATTCTCCCCACCATAACGCTTTCCACTCTCAGAAAGCCACAACATGATCTAGACCCAAAGATAAAACTTATCAAGTGTCACCCACCTACAAAAGTTAAGCACCTCCAGTTGATCGCTCCAAACTGACACTGAAAATCCATGACACAAAACTCATCTTTCAAAACACAATCACCTTAATCGTCTCCAAGAAGTACCCAAACCATCTATATAAACCAAGGAATGAATGAACTTAAACTACCTCCAACACTTATTCTCATTATCTTAGTCCAACTAAACCATTGGGTGTACTCCAGTCTCAATGTTTACTCGAGAGGATGAACTTAGGATTAGGTGGTTCCGCACGAGACCACCTACTACCAAAAGATACATGAAAATAAACTCTGATACTTACATGGGGAGTCTCGAAAAGGACTCCCCACCATAAGGATTGGGCTAACTCTAAATTAATTCAGGTGTAACTTTCCAAGACCCACTCTGGGTATCCCCACCATAAGAAATGATGATATTAACCAAACTTGAAAACTTTTCACACTAACCAAAAACCCCACCACAAGGGTAGGGGAGGGAAAGGAAGGGCCCAACCGATAGAGTATCAAAACTACTGTTGTCGCTACCCTGACAAATTCAAACCCTTGGAAGAACACAAACCATGCCACATTAAGGATGAAGGTTAAACCAAGGCCCTTTTTCACCATTGGGGTTCTCCTGAATACTCGCCCGCTTCACTATGGGGCCTATGGCTGGAGCACCAATGATTGAAGCTTCACCTTCCTCATAATCAGGCTTCATAAATTCCCAAACATAACACACAAACCAGAATTTCACCAAACACACTTCTATTCAAATAAAACTTTCAAAGAGGTTCAACCAAAACCATTCTTACAACTAAAAGAAAAGAAATACCGAAAAACACTAAAAAAGGCAATTACTACATTCAAGAAACAATATAAAGAGAAAACATCAAACATCGCCCTAATCTTGCTGACGGGATGAGTTAACCTTCACGAGCTAGGTCTGGCTTCAGCGCGCTTCTTGGAAACACTGCGGCAGAGTCGCTGCAAGTGACCCAAATTTCCATAGGTGTGGCAAGGTCTCGGAGCATTCGAGCATGTCAGCCTCTTGTGACCCTGCCTGCCAAACTAGTGATAGATCACGGCATTGCGTTGTGAAGAAGATGGTTGAAGGTATGAAGGACTCTTAATCCCACTATTATAGCCACCAGTATCAAGTCGCTTCCCATTATTCTTATCATCATCCTCTGCACTGCCTCCTAAGGTCAGGGGAGGATTCACCACCTCAAGTCCTCCTACTAGATCAGCTTCAGCAAGAAAGGGTTTTCCCACAACATCCGATAAGGTGGTTAGGTTGAGTTCTTCCACTTTGGATTGCAGTTCAGGTCGGACTCCAGACTCAAATTCTCAAGCCTTCTTCAGATCATTCACAACAAACCACTGATCATACGGAACTAGGTCTATGAAACATCAATATAATTCCAGTATTGATTCAATTCCCTACTAAAGAAAACATAACTCCATCCTCTTCCTCAGCTTCATCAACTCAAAGAAGTGTTGTTGGATGAATGATGACTTGAAACCCCCCCCCCCATGTTAGATCTTTCCAAGGTTTATTCTGAGACATGAACTTCCACCATTTCCATGTTGGACCTTCAAGAATAAAGGTAGCTAACTTCACCTTTAACGACTCAGGAAACCCAATGAAACTGAACTTCCTCTCAATCTTCTACAACCACTCTTCCGCCACAAGTGGATATGCTTGGCTACAAAATAGAGGAGGTTTCAACTTCCGGAATTCCAAGATATAGTCTATAGGTTGATCAACTAGAGGATTTTCTAAGGATTCACCACCCGAAGCTGCACCTTGGGCATCTGTCGAACCTTCGTGGGAGTGAACACTAAGGAACAAGGAAATAAAGAATTTAATCAAAACACGGTCAAAACCATTTTAAATTAAAATTTTCACAATCTCCAAAATAAAACTTTACAAAACAATTTTTAGAATGAATGAAAACTCAAACGATTCACTAGGTGAAAACTAGTGATGATGGGTGACTCGAACATATGGTTGGAGACCATACACCAGTCACACCATCATCACTGAGTGCATTCTAGGGTAATTTCTCTGGATCCACATGGCTTGCCAGACCATGTGAGCTCACAAAGGTCACTTTCCTGGCTTCCATTTCATTTTCCAATATAAAACAATTCAAAAGAACCAAAATACACCAACAACCCGAACATCCCATGGTAACCCGAGGTTCAGAACGAGCAAGGGTTCATGACGTCCTTCTCGTCTGTATTCGTCGAGTCTCGAAAATTATACTCCTTCTACTATGATGACCCTAAATAACAATGGGTGCTTTGAAAAATAAGGTCTGCTTAAGACACGACTGCTCTGATACCATTTTGTCACGAACCAACCTGGGTCGACCTTGAACCAGTCACCCGAGCTGGTCCGTGACATGGCCCGAGAGGTGTTCCCGATCCTCCCGTGCTGGAGACAAGTTACAGGGCATCAAAAGAGAGAAAGAGGTAACAATTTAGCCAAATGAAAATAAATAAAGCCGCGGAAATAAAATACAACAACAGAAAGTAAATAAACAACATGAAAAGAAAGAACGAACAACAACAACAAACTAACCTGACCACGACCAAAACTCCTCATGACCCTAAGAGTAACTCACCAAACCACTACCAACTCTCGCCCACAGCAACCAAGATCAAGTAAACCTGAAAAAGAAACTAAAAAAATAGGAAACCACTATAGGTGTGAGTATTAAAACTTAGTAGGTGGGACTGAATAATTCTATTCCCAATGCACATACCATTAAATAAAGAATTTATCAATTCCAGTTTTGAACTAAATTATATAAAATATCAGTTTCCACACACTTAAACTTGATTTCAATGGTTCATCTATCTCATTTGATGTTTAAAGCTCTGCATTTTGTACCGACTTGGGTTCTCACTTCCCTTTAAAAGTGTTTGATAATAAAAATGTAATTTTCAGGTCAGGTCGGTTTCCACACACAATTTAATTTCTAAAACAAGTAACAGTCTATTTCCCTTTTTAATATAAAAAAACAAGTATAGTGTTTGAAAGAAACAGGTGCATTGCATTTTAAAACATTTTTTTTTTGAGAAAAATTTAGAAATCCAAATTTTTGTTGTTACTCAAAAGGAAAACTACACATAACACACAAAACACACTAAGGGCAATGGAAAATGTGGCACACATGGGCCAACAACCGAACTAGACCACTCAATCGTCTGCCACTAACAAATAAACACTAAATAAAACATGGGTCGAACCTAGGAGCTTGTGAACAATCCAGAACATACTATACATGTGACTTATCCTGAAGGCATGCCTACTCTCGATGAAGTCATAATTCCCTAACGCCTGGTGTTTCCCTACATGGCCTAACTGAGGGGCCCAATCCCCTAGTAGAGTATAATCCATACTAAGGGAAACTAGCCAGTGCGTAATCTAAACTAGTGCAGCAATCATTCTCAGAAGATTCACTCATTATGCCAAGTTCCCATGTCAACACGTATAATAAAAAGGAAAGGGGTGAGTCCACAAAGTTAATCAAGTAGCACCAACATCGCACACAAATCATGAAATCAACATACAGAAAATATCACCCTTGAGTCACCTCAAAGAGAGTTTTCCAAAATAATCTATTTTATTAAAGTACCAAACAGGTCTTCACCAATTTTAAAGAAAATCTTCATTTCTCAAGAGAACCAAACCATTTCTTCATGCTTCAAAAGAAATCATTTATCAATAAAGTAGAACTAAATTCAAAATTCTGTGAATTATATTTAAAGTCCAAATAGTCATTCTTTCACTATTGGGTGTCCGTTATTCAAGAAAATATTTCAAGTGTCGTTTATAAAATAAACAACTCTTTTTACAACAAGTAATCATATAAAAATTTATTATCTTATATTATTTCACATTTAATAATATTAATAAAATATCAAGATATTAATGAATTCTGAATTTAAAGGAGAGTGCAGTGGGGGACCTACCTCGGCTCGCTGTCCAAACACAATGACGTGACACGCCTCGCGTAGGCATACAAGCAAGAGCAAGCTGACGAACGTAATATCACGGGGTTACCTTGGAAACGCGCTGCAACAAATGCACAATAACTAAAATTACACAAACACAAACTTAAAACAATCCAAACAAACAAAAAATATGAAAGAACCACCTCGACATGTCTTCAAAACACAACTCGCATCATCCACACTTTTTACTAAACAACCTTAAAATTTATTAAACAATTCCAAAGAGAAACACATGACTTTAGACACCCAAAACCTGTTCAAAACCTCTTTTATAATTGAACATGCACTCAAAACACACCATAAAATAACGTGCACCACTTGAATAGTTAAAATGAAATACTGCAGAACTTAATACAAACTATTAAACATCACACAACTCACTTCCATTAAAACACCCCTTATTTCACAAGATCAGACTAAAAAATATAAAATGAAAACTAAGTTCATTTAAAAGATAAAAATTGCACCAAAATTATTAATAACAAAACATTCCAAATCACTTAAAGAGGTAAAATAATTATCTAAACAAATTTTTTCCTACCAGAACAAAATAACTCCTCCTAGAACAATTATTCTAGAAATAACAAAATAATAATAATTAATACGAATGCAGTTGAAAATAATAATAATGATAATGATCATAATAAAAGAAATCAAAGTGCTCCTAAATTTAAAGGGTCAAACCGAAGGATCCTACCTTGACCGCGGATGTCCCTCCTAAAGCCGGTGAAAAACCTCATTTGCACCGCAACCGCACCTGCGGGAAGCCAATATCAACCTAACACAATAACATTGAAAGCAAAATTTAAGAAATAGACCCTAAACAAAAAATTAAAAACCTAGCCATGGGACCACGTTAAACCCAAAGAAATAATAAGATAGATACCAAAGGGGAAAACCACTACTCGAGGAGAAGGCACCAGAAAGATGTGTGGTCGGAGGGAAATGTGCTGGAAAGGTTGCTGCCAGAGGAGGGGTTGGTTGGAGGGGCAAGGCCGATGTGGGTGAGAGAGATGGAGGTGTTGAGGCTGAGGGGTACGCCACTGAGAGGCTGAAATGTGGAGTGGCTAGGGGTGTGCAGTGATGCTAGCAAAGAGGGGGGACCTCGGCGGCTTGTAGGGAGCACCCCAGAGGGCTTCATGCCAGCCAACAGGGGTTGCAACGGAGGGATTCATACTGGAGAGGAGGGGGGACGGTCGAATAGAGGTGCGCTAGAAACAACTGGAGAGTAGGGGGTGCATTGGCTCGGGGAATAAGGGAGCGGGTTGGACAGCTAGTGCAGGCTAGGGGGGAGAGCCGACGGCTTGGCGGTGCAGGGCAGGGGCGTTGATGGTCGGTCGGTGCGGGAAGATGTTCATGCGGCGGCGGGAAGATAGGGCTGTAAGGGGATTTGTGGTTGCTACATCATTGTTAGTGAGAACAAGTTGGGACGGGGGATAGATGATGGCGGAGGTGCCTGGTGCGGAGTGTGGACAGCAGGTGCGGAGGGGGGGTGTGAGACTGAAAGCTGAGAGAGGACAGCGGCGGGCCGGCTAAGAGGGTGCTACAAGAGAGCCCGATGGGTGCAGGTACCGCACGGAAGATTGGAATGGGGGGAATGTGCGGTGCACAAGGGGATATGGGAGATGGATAAAAACCTAGGCCAGAAAGGTTAAGGAGAAATAAAATAAATAAAATAAAATAAAATAAAACTTAAATAAAAAATAAAACAAAAACCAATAAATGAAATAGAATAAACATGGATCTATAAACATAACTCATAAAAATAACAATAAGAAAAATACTAACAATAATAATAATAACTTTAATCTATAATAATAATAATAATAAAATTAATGACAATAATATTATTAATACACTTAATAATAATAAAAACATCTTTAATAATGATAGTATCCATTTTATTTTAATTCAATCTCATTATGCTTTATTTAATTTTATTTATTTGAATACTGAAATTGTGTGGTCCATGCCCACCACAAGAAGCCGCACGCGGACCGTGTGGTAGCTTCCGCCTACTCCAAGAAGCAACCGCACAGGTACCCAGGTCGACCACACCGCCACCGCTAACCGTGCGGTGCCCGCGCACCAGTCTAAGACCCATCTCAACTCTTGTTAAAATAAAAATAATAATAAAAATAAAAATAATAATTAATAACATCTTTATTAAGATCAATAATAATAATAATAATAGTAATAACAGGAATAAGAATAATAATATTAGCAATAATAATAAAATTATTAACCATAAAAATTTGATACAACACAATAAATCACAAACTTCACTCATTTTAAATTTTTTAAAGGCAGATTAATTGTGTCGATGCCTAAGCGGAGACACTTGGGGTTTCCAAAAAGCGCTCCGCACGTGCACCCAACGACGTTAGCTGAAAAACGCACACTTTTTAACATAACTCAAAATTATTTCGTTCGACACTCAACTAAAAACCAACAAAAATTTTAAAATGGAAAAAAAATAATGAAATAAAATAATAGATAGGTCAGGTTGTGACAATTGAACAATCCAAAAATCACAAAAAAATAGGTCTGAATGTTCATTCAACTCATAAGATACCCCGCGTAATCCATATTTTAATTTTTTAACCCCTTCATCCTAATTCAAGTCATGTTAACCTAAACACCCTTGTACACATACAACATAAAACATAAAACACAATATATAGGGGTTAATTTATTAGAAACAACCAAACTTTACATGATTGTAGTGATCCAATTCATTATCACTAATTGATTCTACCCCATTCAATTGAAATAAAATACTCAAATATAAAGTCCTAAAATGGGGGGTTTCACTTAAACACTAGTAAAACACATGAAAAAAATGATCAAGGATAATGGATTACCATATACATTCTAATGGGATTATATTATTGTAAGTAGTTCATTGATTTACCAACAGATAATGCATCTATATAGGATGGAAGAGGATGTAAAGGGAGATCAGATAAGGGGGGGATCCCCTAGTTGAGTGACTCACCAAAAAAAGATTAGATTTTATTTAGTTTTTAACTAAATTTTAATAAATATTAAAATTAAAAAATAGTGGATTCTAGGAGAATTAGGATGTCTCTCTACTAGATGTTTGGTGGGATTCCACCAAGTACCAAATGGCCTAAGTAGTGTCACAATACCACTGATAATTCTAACAACCTTCTGATGGGACCTGTTTCAACCCATTAAATATGATTTAGTGAAAGATAGGCCCATATAATGATTTGGGTCTGCTATATTTCCCTAATTTTGGTTAAACATCTTCCCTAGATTATATATTTGAATTTTCTCAGTCTTTATTCTCATTAATATATATTTTCCCATTTATTATCTTTTATTTTTATTTAACTAGGAAAAAATTTCATTTATTAATTTATTCTATTCATTATTCTCATTTGACCACATTTTATGTGACTCTCCTTTTATTAGTCATAGTATTATTTATAAACATCCAAGATAGACCTGGTGCAAAATATTTATTGAATATTATTTTATTTTAGATTTAACATTTTTTTAAACTTGTTCTCAGTAGTCATGTTCTCTATAAATTCTCTATGAAATGATATATTTTTCTTTCTCTATTGTTAAATTAGTTTGGTGTTGGAATGAGTCATTTCCTCACACACCTATATATATTTATAGTTATCCTCAATTACCCAATCAAAATCCATATATCCCTCTATCACTAATCATAACCTTATTTTTATTAGCATAACCCACCACATTTCTACCAAGAAAACAAATTAGTAAAAAATCATATCCACTTGGATGCATATTCAAAATAAATATAATAAATATTTAAAT
The DNA here is from genome assembly GCA_963277665.1 of Viscum album. Classification (NCBI taxonomy): domain Eukaryota; kingdom Viridiplantae; phylum Streptophyta; class Magnoliopsida; order Santalales; family Viscaceae; genus Viscum; species Viscum album. The sequence goes on from OY728145.1 coordinate 1,650,350,638, forward strand.
AAAATCTTTTTGTTTGATGTATTTTTTGACTTAATTCATTTAATCTAATGAATACTTATCATTAATGAGGTTAAAGGAAGTATCATTGATTAAATCATTAAATGTATCATGTTTCAATTTCAAAATTCTCATAAGAATACAATTGTTGGTGGAAGGATGTTTAAAGAAAAATAGTACAAGAAAGATGAGGTGAAGTATGAAAATGGTGTCTTCTATAGTGGATTATGAAGAAAAACGTTATGAGTAATAAATATCAATGGATGTGGGAAGGTCCTGTCATACCAATCCCACCATAGGATGACACAAAGTAGAGGGAAAAACACATTCATGACCATTACTATCTATAATCAGTCTTGATTTGGACAGAATCAGTGTTTATGATCTACTAGAAAAGGTTATAGCTTAACCTGTTCATAACTACCATAAACAAATCATTCCTATTAAAACTAATCATCTTATAGTTAATCCATTCAAATATGAAGTTGATTTCCATCCTCTATTTCATGATGTTACTACCCATGAATCACTAAAAGGATGTAATTCCAATCCACAAATGGAAGGATCTAATGTGCTAGCACCACTTCACAATAATTTTGACCCTATTTTCAAGAGAGTTTTTATCTAAAATTCCCCAATATAGATTGAAATAGATTTATACCTCAATGTGAAATATGGTTAAAGAGATAATGTAAATATTATTTCAATGTTTAGGCATTAAGACCAGGTTATTGTTCAAGATTCCCTCTTTGAAGTTACATCTTATACACTAAAAATTGGAGATATTTATTTAATAACATCAACTGAATGATCTTCTCATGTTCCATCAATAAAATTTTTTTGTTATATTTCATTAATAACTTAGTAAAAAATCACAATTATCACAAAATGTTTAGCATAATATTTTTTTTATTCCACTCCTCGATATTAAGGAAGACTCATATCCGAATTTGGAAATTGAAAATTACATGTATAATAAAAATGATGGTTGAAAGAAAATACCAAACCTGATGATAGTGAAATAAGAAATTTTTAAGTAATAGATATTCAATGAAAACATTATATTTGAAATGAATTTTCACCACCGTTAAAACCAATCCATCTAGGTAGATCATTTGGACAAACTATCTCAGAACATAGATAACTAGTTCCTCTTTAGCATGCCCAATGAACATCCTTCAAGGTTTACACTGACTGAAAGCATTTATCACTACACCATCCCATTCTACATATATGAAAATTTAAATCTAAATTGGACTTGGGGATTATTCCTTTATATAGGAGGTTAATGATATAGTAGAATATGTGTCTTACCCCAATAATCTTTTTCCTTATTATTTTGTTTATTTGTTGATTTTTAGTCTTCTATTTTTGTTTTGGGCCTTTTTGTTTTCAAATTTTTGTGAGAAAATGGGGGACAATTTTATTGTGGGAAAAAAGAGACTTCCCCATGCCATAGACCTTATAGTATAGACATTTTGACCTATAATGGGGTGCCTTGGGTCATAGAGATTCTTGTGGCATGTTGGGGGTCACCCTATCTGAAATGTTGAGGAGGAAACCTCACTGTGGTGTTCACCCAGTTCCCATTTTTGTTAGTCCTGGTGGAGTAGTGCTACATTGTGGTCCATAAAATCCAGGTCATGGTCGAACCTAGTTTTAAATTTAATGATTTTTTAAAATTACCCCTACACTATTTTATCCCAATAATTGGCCCCACACCTCTCCTAAATCCTCTCACATTACACAGCTAGGAAGACCCCCGCACGTGTGCCTCTCCACCTATTCTTCCATAATTCTGGCCTCATCCCCTTGTGATTTTAGATGAGATCTCCTCATATTATAGTTTCTTCTCCTATATATCCCTCTTATCTTAGTTTCTCCCCATCTCACTTATTCTCTTACTTCATCTCATGGTATGTCAAACCCTAAGTGGGGTTTTAGACCTATTTTCATGTGGCATGATTTTAATTGGGTTGTTTCATTAATAAGGTTATTCTTTGTCTTTTGAGTTTCCTTTGACTTGGTTTAGGTGGATTTGGGCCTTTTTATTGAAAATAGTTAGTTCTAGGTTGGTTTTCTCTATGGTAGACTCTTTAAATTTAGAACCGTTGATTTCAAGGATTTTTAATTTATGTTTTTACTACCTAATGATATTATTTTTAATGTTTATATAATTTTTAAGGATATATTTAGATTCCAAATTTTTTTATATAAATATAATAGTCTTTCTATTTTGGATATTGGTTCAATCATAATTTCTATAACCATGCACACTGAATGTTTATGAAATTGATAGAATGGATCATTAAGGGGTATTTTGAAACTAATAAATGTTTAATTTGTTTTCAAGTAAATTATTAAAAGGGTTTATGTGAACTTTCATGGTATGTTTGGTTTTTAAAATAATAATTTCTATCTATTAATTGTTCTATATATATTTCAAATCTAAATGTAATTCATTTATTTTGGATGTCAAGAATGTCTCTTAATGTATTTAAGAGTTATACACAGATACATGGGTATATATATATCAATATATGTAAAAACTGACATATTAATATGTAATTTTGTAAATTGAAATACACACACACACACACACACACACACATATATATATATATATATATATTATAAATTTTTATGATCATAACGATAGAGGAAAATTGGGAATTTGAATTTTGTACTCAAACCTAGTTTCCAAAAATGTTTTAAGTGGGTTTATAATTTAAATTATAATGGGTAAGTTGGCATGATTTACCTTGATTGATATGTTATATAAAGGATGTTTTAATTAATTAAATCAATTTTATGATTTTTTTGTGATTTATTATGTATCTCTAAGGTATTTTAAATTTTTCCCCTTAATATGAGAAATTTAATGGTTTAAAGAGGTATTTGTTTCATTTTATAAATTAAATGGATTATAATGGGTTGATGAAAGGCCCATTTTTAATTAGAGTGTTTATAATGGGTTGATTAAAGGGCCTCATTTAAGTGAAATGTGGTATCTTTTAGAAGGTTAAAGTACATGGGAATATAATAATCTAAGAGGGAAAGGTAATATTAAGTATCCTTTTGGATTATACAAAACTAACTAAACACTTATACTTAGATAATGGTCATGTATTTGGGGATGGTCATCACCACACCATTAGGACAAGGAATATTCTACTTAGAGGATGATTGTATGTGGTTTTGTGGATGGGAATCAACACCCTATTATTCAAAATGCATGTTATCCTTTGTAGTTTATGTGTACAGTGGATTTAGACTACTTAGATCATAAGATTATATGAGGATCTATACTTTCCTATAACTTTATATGACATAAGTATTTTCTCATGGTGAATTTTTATGAAATTGTTAACTTTAAGGAATGTGTACTTCATCAGAAATTACAAGGAATATTGTTGTTCTATCATTATTTCATTTGGATTGTTTTTTCAAATTATTTATAATGATATTTCAAAGTATGTATTTACAAAGTGTTTTGGGATTTTATTTCTAAATTATTTTTAAAAAGTTATTTTAAATGGGTGTTTTGGAAAAGGTGGATTAATCCAATAAAAATGTTTTCAAATTGATTTTTTTATTTAAAGGAAATAAATGGTTTTTTATTAAATAGAAATAAATGTGATGTTTAATTTCATGTAATTATGAATGAATAGCCTATTACATAATTATATTTTTATATAGAATGAAAATATATATTTTATTAAAGGTTAGACAAGTGGCATATAAGGAGGTGAACTTCTGGACATTTGTATACTGAAGCATATATCACATTTCAGTTTCATCTTCTGGATGAACTTATGATTGATCATGGAGAATTTATTATTTCTATTTTTTATGGTGACTCAAGGAGTCATAGGGAGTTTGGTTGGTTGTTTTATTTTTGTTTTTTTCCTTATTAAATCGTCAAAATTAAACATCCTTGTTTATTTTCATTTATTTAATTGATGGAACATTATAATATATAAAGTTTAAGTGATTGATCTTAGGGGTTGTTTCCATGGAAGGCATTGGAGGTGAGTTGAGGGACTTCTTTATTTAACTTTTTAATTTCTTATATTTTCTTTTTTCTTTTCCATGTAGTCTTTAAATGTACATAGGGGTCATGCTAGTTTTTTTCCACTATTAGTTAAATTTATTTTATAGAAAAATTATACCCAAAAAATTCATTTGATTCCAATAATGAGTTTTTCCAACTCAAGGTGGTCAGGGACACCCCTTTAGTATGTCATGGGTTGTATTGTGTGCCCAATAAATGAATAAAATGGGTTGGTTCATGATTATATGGTCCTTCTCAATCATCCAGGTCCACTATATTTCCCAAATATGAGTTGAACATCAACCCTAGATTATAAAGTTGACTCTTCCCTACCTTTACTCTTATTAATATGAATTTTCCCATTTATTATCTTTAATTCCTATTTTTTGTGGATTTTGTGTCATTTATTATGTTCTTCAAGTATATATTCCCCATTGATAAAATTGTACATTACCTTTAATTAATTTTGAAATTATTTATAAATATATAAGATATAATGTGTAAAAAAATATTTAATATTATTTAATTTATTCTTTTATATATTTTGAAACTTGTTTGCATTTTTCACGTTCTCCATCAAAATTTCTTTTAATTTACTCAAAAACCTAAAAATTCCTTAGGGTTTTATTTTCAAACACTTTCAATTGATAAAAATCATTTCTATATTTTGAAATACATATAAAATGAACCTTTTTAATTTATTTGTATCGCCCTAAACCAAATCTCTTGGTTTAGGATGATGAGCTACATAAACTCGTGCTCTCTTACCTGTATGAAAGAGATTGATGTTGTAAATGTGTGTATGAAAGGTAAAATTGGGAGAATCTATCCTCTATATAAATATACATACACCAGAATAATAAATAAGAAAAATAATAACTCAAAAAGATAAAATAATAAAAGGTAATAGCAAAGAAATAAATGATCACATGGTAGGTATCTCGAGCCATGAAAAGTAATAAACTAAGGACCCCCAAAGTGGTAGGTCAAACTCGAGTATAAAAAATAATATGAAATTAAATAAATAAATTGTGACAACACTCTAAAGTCCATATCAGTGCCTCCTCTGAACACCAAGATATATCTCCTTAACTCTATATCACTAGGCCATTGACCTTTCTAGGATCCCTAATTATGAAGTTAGTATGAACGTTGATATTATTGTGTAGGACGTGAGTATAAATACAATTACACACCACCATTATGTCATTAACATAAGTTCACATGCATAAGATATGTATTCCATGATAAGGGATGAATGCACAAGTGAGTAACAATCAGTCATATACTGAGCAGTCATGTGATTACCAAGATACCAAAAACCCTAACCATACCTTCTTCATCTCTGTGATGAAAATAAAATCATGAAGGAAGTCATGCAATAGGTTATTTCATAAGGACACCACATATATCTTTGAGTATCCACTTGGACAACAAGCCTCAGATCTAGCCACAATATCATCAATCCCTGTCGCTATTATTAGTCAGGTAACATAACCATCATGCCTAGTCTATACATTAGTTTGGTCCATATGGTCATCATATCCCACAAATTCTACAGATATTTTCCCTATTTCATCCTACCCCTAGTCAATTTCGTGGTCCATTGTTTACATCAACGCATGTCACACTTTCTCCCCCTCAAAGTGATAACTAAGCAACAACGGTTTACCTATAATTTTCTACCAAAAGAAATACCTATAAAGTCAATAAATTCACAAAAAATACAGTATAGCACATATATGGACAATATAACATATCAAGAAAGAGTATCAATGGCTATACACACACACATATGTGATCGGTATCACACATGGGTATCATTTTCTATACATGCTCACACACACATGTGATCAATAACAAATAGGGGTATTATGGGATACACACACACACATGAATTCATTATTAATAAATAACTTTATTCAAGGAATCTAAATAGTAAGAAACTTACTAACTCAAGTGTATTAATACCAATGTCAAGATTCCACCAAAGGTCTTATCACATTCGTTCACTAACCAGAACAAGACCAAAATATAAGGATTCCAGAAAAAAGATTTTAATTCATCACAGAAAAGGTTCTAGAAATATATTCAAAATTAAAATCAGGCAAAGATGGTAGAACTATATTAACTTACCCAAGGATATTTTATATGAACTTTGGTCCATGATTCAGTTCAAGGAAGGGTCTTCAGCTCTATATAATTATTCCAATCTATAAAAATGACAAGAATATTTTATTAGATCATGATGGATTTCATAGATATATCCAATATATCTTAGATCCATGGAAAATTACATAATAATAAGAGTATTCGACCAATAATAAATGAATATTACCTCATAAAATCCAACATATAGATCTCCTAATGATTGGGTTGTAAGATAATGAAATAGAGTTGAAATACATCCTAGGGATGCAACTAGGTCACCCATTAATTGATAGGTAACGATTGTAGATGGAAGGGTTTGAGGGGCCTCAGGAATTTATAGAAAAACAAGGAAACATAATGCCATGGTGTAATATATCATGAACCAACTTTGTTCGACCCCAAATAGGTCACCTGATTCGATCCGTGACAAGGCCCTAAGGGCGTTACCAATCCCCATATGCTAACAACTAGTGTCATTCATCATCATAGTAACCAAACATAATGATTTCTCCCAATATAAATAAACAAACTAAACAATGGAAATAAACAGAGCATCCTAATATAAATAAAATATCTAAAATGAATATTCTTTTGAAAAATATAAAAATAAAAACTGAATGAAAAAACCAAATTGAACCTGACAACCACAACATCTCCATGTAACCCTGAGGGTCACTCATCGATACCAAGACCAACCATCACCCATGGTGATCGACACCAATCTAAAACCTACAAAAAAAGTATAAAAATAGGAAATAACTATAGGAGTGTGTATTAAAACTCAGTAGGTGTGCCCAAACAATCTATCCCAATTCACTTTCTTTAAATAAAGAATCATTAACTTCATGTATGAATTATAATATATAAATGTAATATTTTTCACACATTCCCACTTTAAAAAAAACATGGTTCCATTTTTCTCTTCCCATTTAAAATGAAACTCTTACCTAAGTTTTAACCATTATATATTCAAAGATAAAGGAAGATGTTTTCATTTTTTTAAAGGAAGATAAACTGTGCAAAACATTTTCCATAAACCTTTGAAATCCAACACACAACTTGTACCCAAGACGTACACCATGAAAGTAATCCATATAAATAATCACATAAAAAGGGAAATAGAAATAACCACACCAAGATAACAAAATAAAATTATATCTTAATCATCTTCTATAGACTACTAAGTTCCAATATACATGGGAGAACCTAAAAAATTGTGAAGTAATCTAGAACATACTATATAACTTGACCCATCCCAGAAAGCATGCCTCACTCATTGACATAAAAAAAATTCAACATGCTTGGTAATACCCTATATGGCCTAGTAAAGTGGGACTATATCATAGAAATAATAAAAAAACATATCATGTCGCATACTATGGGCCACTAGTCATAGTGTAATCCAAACTTGTGCAGCAATCATTCTCAAAAAATTTGCTAGTTATGCTAGGTCTCTATATCAAGAGTATAAAGGAAGTTAGACAATTGGTTCTAGAAGAGCATCCAATCACAAGAACGTATATCATATATAATAATCCATAAAACATTCACCATTTTGATTCACCCCAAGGATCAATCTCTAGCCATTAAAAAATAGATCTCAAAGGAGAACACGCTGAGGATCTCTCATTATGCTCAAAGTAAATGGGTCACGAGGAGTCTGTAGTGAGGACGCCCCACCCATTCACATAATGGATCATGAGTATTATACAGTGATAAATTACCATCCATTAAATATAAATAAGTTAATAATATTATCCATGGGGTTTTTTCATAATAAAATTTTTTCATCACTTCACAAAAGTGCCAAATAGGCCTCATGCATTATTTTCAAATGGATTTAAATATTCCTTTATAAAAAAGGTGAAAACACTACATTTTCCATTTCAAAAGTTATTTTACAAATATCAATTAAGTACTCATACCATAATTGAAAACCAAAACCACTTTCATTAAAATTCCAATCGAGCTACATATAATTACCACATGCCCTTTCATTTTTAAAGAACTAAATGCACACCACTTTCAAGACCAAAATAATATATAAATCCTTTTTAGAAACCCAAAACCACCATTTAGATTTCATAAAAACATTCACAATTCTAAAATATGCTTTAAAATCCACAAATCACATGTAAAATCCAACTAGGCATTTTAACAAACACTTGGTGTGCATCTCATAACAAAAAAATAGTGTATGATTCAAAACAACCATGAAAACCACCTCATTTCACATAAAAAAATTATTCCAAAGATCACACCTCAATATTTAACATATAAGGAAGGTAAAAAAAGTATGAAATCAACAATTCTTAAATTTAAAAGGCAAGTTCAAATGGAAACATATCTAAATCTCATGGTGCTTCAACAACACACACTCAAAACAGCCTCATAAAGGATCCAAGAACCAATATCAGCCAAAAGAAACCTTAACCAATAAAAAAACTCAACATAAACCAAGGGAATTAATAAACCCTAGTTCCAATAGACCATAGGATAAAATTAACTCAAAATAAAATGGAATGAGAAGGAAAATTATAAGGAAGAATAGGAGAGGAGATTACCTATAGAAATCACCCTAAAAACTTGAAGAAACCCCAACATCCATACCATGGGATAGGAGTGGAGGCTTGGAGAACAAGGGAGGATCTCCCCTATGGTTGTATGAACCATTTGGAAGAACAAATGTGGGATAAATACTGATAGGATGTAAAGGTAATTTCTTAATTTTTAATGACATGGACAGGTCCCACGATTTTCCCATATAGTTTACCAAACTATATAGCTACCATGCTTCCCTCAATGTCCATGAGGAACAATATGCATGGTTTACCCAAACGGTTTACCAAACCATGTTTCAACCATGTGGTTATCACTATCCAAAATAGAAGATCCATTTTCATGCCTTCTGTATGGTTTTCCAAACCATGTGTGGGTCGTGCACCCTCGACTAGAAGCATCCCAAGGCTCACACAGTTTCCTAGAGCATGGTGTAAAGTTTCCCCTAACCATGTACCAACTGTGTGCCACCTACTATCAAGACCAAAAGTTCCATTTTTTCACTAACATCTAATGGGGAAACAAAATAATGGGTATGGGATCAAACCTAAACTAAAGAAACCAAAAAACAATTCAGATTGGAATGCCTGAAACTCATGAGAAAACCAAGATCCATAAATGAACTAAGAAAAAAAGGGTAAAAATAAAAATATGAGTGTGATAATTGTAACATCCCAGGTAATTAAAGAATAAAGAATTTTCATATTTATTAATATTTACGAATTAAATATTAATTTTAATTAAAAGGGTTTTCTACGTTCGATAGCGTACTCTATACGCAACGATGAGTTTCTTTGAAAACTTATGTTGCACACAAGTAATAAAATAATATTATTTTAAATGTTAGTTAACAAGTAGTCATTGTACTGGCGGGAATGGATAGAAATAACTCAAATATGATTATATATGTTTTTAAATGTTTTTACATTTACCCAATAAAAGATAAAGGCTTAAAATACGGAAAGAGTTCAATTTTAGGCATTTATACACTAATTTTCACTAAGGGTTCACTTATCACCTTTTAATGGTGAATCGTCATTAAATATAGTTTTGATCAATCTTATAAATTCTATTGGACCAAAAATAACTTTTCTTTAGAATCGGGACATCAAAATTTACTTTGTGTAAATTTTTGGTACCTTTCCGATAAAGTTCATTTTTTTAATGAATAGTGTAAAATGTTGTATTTTAATTCAAAATCTCTTTTTAATCTAATTTATTTATATGATTAGATTATATTTTGAATTGGTTTTAAAGTGGAATTAGAAAATATTTTTACCATTAAATCCAATAGTGGTCGTTGGAATTAATTTCACTTTGAAATCGGACTTAAACTAGTGTCAATCTTTTGATACTTATTGTTTCATAAAAACAGGCTATTTGCTCTGACAGCGGGAATTAATTATTAAATTAATTAATGTGACTTATATGTTTTCAATTTTTTAAAATAGACTTCATTTTTTAATTCGTGATATCAAATATAGCTTAGGGTGAATTTTTGGTAATTTTCTGAAAAACTTCAATTTTTGATGAATAGTGAAACCACTAAGTGGTACTTATAAAAACTGATTTTCCGTTTAAATGAAATTTTGCAATCATTGTGTTTTGATTTTCAAAAATCCGACATACATGGTTGTCATTAAGAAGTAAAATGTGGTTCAATGAGATTAAAATAATTTTTTGGTGAATAGTAACTTATTAAGTTTTTAATCGCGATTAGAGGTAATTAGTATAGTTTAAGGTAAAAATAATGCTTTAATAAAATGAGATGAGCTTTACACATGTCCTAACCCTATTGGTTGTGTCATGGCCGACCAATACAACCCATGGGTCGATTTAGGGGACCCCATGGAGCTACTTGGGTGAGATAATGACTTTAATGCCTTTTTTTAATGTAAAAGTAAAAATGACACAAACGTAATATGTTTTACGAAAACAATTTTTACATGGGGTTATAAAGATCCGATTTTTGATTATAAATATTAATTGGAAAGATAAAAATATTTCCTACATCATAGTATTTTTTTTTATAATTTTTAGACTTTAAATAAATTAAATTATTTATGACATAATTATGATGCAGCGATGACTTCATTATTTAACGATTTAAATAAAATGGAAAGATAATGTAATATCTAAAACCTAAACATGTCCAAAACTGATTTGATGGAAATATTTCGAAGCCTTATAATCTTATCTTCGAAATATATCAATGTGGGACCTTATAAATTCGAAACACTTTTGAAAATAAAATAATAGTTTCATGATTTCCAAAAATGCCCCTCCTCTCCTCTTATAAAAGGCCCCCACCTCTACCTCATTTCACACACTCCTCAAGCCTTTGGCTCGGCCATCCCCGGCCCATTTACTCTCTTCAAATCCCTCTCCTCATCCTAGAGGATTCCCTTTGGGCAGAATCCTTTCAAAGGAAGCCTTTAGGCTCAAATCAAAAGGAGTTACACTTTTAAAGGTAATTCTTTCTCTCTTGTTCATTTGTTTTATTTTGCTTCTCCAACCCCCTAAACTCTTTTTATTTACTTCTTTTGTAACAACACCAGTATCTTCAATATACTAGGATGTTGTTATAAGATTTATTCGAGCTACACTCTCACACAACTACATCAAATGGTTAAAGAACATACGGTTTCCGTGGATGGCGAAATTATGCCTCCCGAAACGATGATTGTTCAATACTCATTTAACACCTTCAAAGGTGGCCATTATGATGTCACTATTTTTATATATGATATATAATATGTTTATTCTTTCCTTAAGCTTCTGTATTTTTCATTTATGGCATACCATTATTGTTTCCATTATGGGTAAACACGATATCTTCATTTTAGGAAGTGCGGACTACCGCCCCCTGAAAGTGATTTGATTCGTTAATACCATATGTGGGATGTGTAAAGGATAAAGTTAATGATATTATATATGTTATTATACTGTAATTATAATATACTCTTATATAATTATGATTCCATTCTATAAAATACGAAATAGAAATGAAAGTAGCGTTCATGCGTACGTACGGCTTACCGTCTCCATGAACGGTGCATTTCATTTCTTACCTCTAAATGATTATGTAATATTATAAATACATGTATATGCTGGATATATATGATATATATGATATCCAAATCAGGAATTTCATTCTGGAAATAAAGAACTTTTTACCACACGAACAACATGTAATTGTAAGAAGTCCACTTTCGACTTAAGAACCAAATATTGACAAAACAAACATTATTAACTTAAATGGTTACATAATGTTTATAACATGGAAATAAGTGATATAAATGGAATAATGAACTTTAAAAAGGTTCTTAATAAAGTATAAATTAACTTAAGTTTATTATTCATGACGTTAAAGAACGATCGAGTCAAGTCAGACCCGAGGTAAGGGACTTCATCTCAATCTCCTTTCATTGAGGCATATTTCGTTTTATACGCAACTTTATTTTATACGGTGTATAAACCCCTTTGACTTTTACTTTTATACAAAAGGAATGTTTTTCTACGAATCTTTTTACTAAACGACAAAAATGAATGTTTTTTTTTAACGTACGCGGTGACAACGACCTTTTCCGCCGCCGTGAGTATTATTTGGTCTTTGGCTTCCTCAATAAGCCGTAATGTTTTTAAAATAAAATAAATACCATATACTCTTTTATGTATTTTGGTATTGAAAATGGTTTTGATAAAGGATACTATTATGTCAATATATTTATGATATATTGTGATTGAAATGTGGAAATGTTATCATTCCTTTATATTGGTTTTATGTTTTATGATTTTATATTGGTACTTGGACATTTTAGCGGGTGGTTACGTTATAAACCATATGACAGGTGGTGTCGTGAATACTAGGATAGGTGGTTATGTTATAACCTCCAATGTATTGGGTATGGAAGTCGGCCATATGGCTATTCCATTAAGTATGTATGGAAATTGGCCGTATGGCTATTCCATTAAGTGATATGTGTGGAAGTCGACCGTATGGTTATTCCACTTAAGTAGGTTTATGTCCCAAGTTACCTTTATATATGTTATGTGTTCTTTATATGGGTTTTATGGTAATCCTTTGGTTACAAAAAGGTAAGTAATGATACTTTATTCAGTGGAGAGTTTTTACTACTTCACGAAGGTGAAGGTATTACTTTGATAGAGTATACATGGTTTACTTGATGTTTGAAAAACTAACAGTTTTCATTGTTTGTGTATCCCTTACTGAGCTTTTTATGCTCACCCCAAGTTTTTTTGAAATGTTTTTCACAGGACTTAATGTGGAATAAGGTCAAGGATGGGATCAAGGGAATGTCATGCTATATAAAACATGGAACTAGACATGTTTCTTTTAAGAGTTATTTTTTTATTATGGAAACTTAGTAGAAGTGACTACTTTGTAATCTTTTGAGATGTAATAGTTATGTTCTAATTCTCTAAAACTATAAACCTGAAAAGATCCTCAACGTGAATTATTCATTTAATTCAATATTAAGTAAGGTTTAAGGTCGGGGCCTTATAATAATTCTCCCCAAAATAATGATTTCCACCCCTAAAAGGCCACATTATCTCCAATTGATCAATCAAAGACAAGGTATTTCCATAACTGTATGAATCCAACCTCTCAAATCGAGAACACCTAAACTATCACCAAAAGAAACCCATACGTATTTCTTGAAACAAACTAACAAACCAAAACCATATTGGAACTAGGGTATTTCTTTGATAGAAATGGAGTATGGTTTGTGTTTTTTGTCAATCCTCAAAATGAAGATCAGGGAGTTTACAAGGAAATGGATCTTATAGTTCAAGAATACAACAGTATTGAAGGTGCTGCAATTTTCTAGTGTTTTCCAAATTTTTGGGGTCTAAAATTTGGATGATGGATTTCAACAAGAAAAGTGGTTTTTCTTAAAGGCCTAATGAAAATATGGAAACGTAGTGAGTTTTCTAAAGATGGTATATGCGAGTTTCGTTTCACATAGCATTCAAGGTTTTTGATGGTGTTCTTCATGATTACGATGGGATTCATGATCAGAGACAGTGTTCTCCATGATTACAAGAATTAGATCTTTTTTTCAGTGTTGTAAATCTATATGATTACGATGGGTGTCGTGAAGGATTTTGATATAAATATCTATGGTTATGATAAGATTTGAAAACATAGAATTTCCATGGAGATTTACATATGGAGGTGAGTTGTGAAGATGTTTTTGATGGATCTGGAAAATGTATTGGAGGTGGTGGAGATTCACGAAAAGCCAAGCCTATAAATAAGAGGCTAACCCTCTTTACTCAGCATGAATTCTTCAAGGAAAATATGAAAACGGTCTGATTTCATGAAAGAAAGGGAGCTATGTAAATAAGGAATTATATGTGAGCTGGAGAATTATGAAAAGGCTATAATTCTTAACTAATGATCAATTATTTTATTTAAAGGGTTCTTTTCAATGATGGGGTATTCTATTTTAACTTAGTGAGAATCATGAAGGAATATTATTTGTTTCACAAAGGCAAGGGAGCTTTGGGAAGGGGGCTTCATGAAGGAGCTTCTCAAAAGGTACTGTTGAACATTTTTTTTAAGTGAATGGTGCTTTTAGAGTGCATCAACTTAGGTCTATGGTGTAAGAATATTCTCATGCTCAGTCAGGGAAAAAAAATTAATGACAATCCATTAAAGAAACCTTCAAGTCAATAAACTGAGTTTGACTTCTCTCATAGTTTTGATCTAGGGGGAGTCAACGAAAGTGTTATGAGGTACGTAGTGTGTGATCCCTTAATTCTTGTAAAGGTAGTGTGCATATCGCAGAGTGACTATGTCTAAACTCTTTTACTCCACAATCTGGTAAAGATTAGTGGATCTTGGTATAACCAACACACTATTATTGTATGCTCATTGGATGTAACCCTTAGTGGTAAACCAAGTAAAATTGTTTTGTGTCATCTCTTTATATGTGAATGATTGATTGCTGGTCATATCCATCAAATAGGTTTAACGAGTTCCTACCAATGTGGGAACAACATCCATTAGTGTAGAAGAAAAATTTGACACTCTTATTCACCCATCCCCTATTAGGGTGTCCTGGGGTCCAAAAAGTGGTATCAGAGCATAAAGGTTGATGGTGTTAAATTTTTCCTTCTTTTATATCTTGTAAAATACATTGAATGATAGGGGAGTATCCCTTTTTGTGGAAAAAACTTTCAGATCTAGAAGAATAAGATGAGATATCATCTAATATCTCCTGGTACGAAAGTTCATTTTTCTACTGTGCAAAGAATAGAAGTCACTAATCCAATAGAGCTGTCTATGACTGATATAGACAGGAAAATGCTTGATACAGATGCTAAAGTGCAGAATTCTCCCACTAAATCACTTTTTGATCAGATCTTTCTAAAGGTGATCAGTTATACTTTGTCAAAGTCTATATGGGAGAAATTAGAGAATATATATGAATGATACAACAAGGTGATGGAAGTAAAACTACAAGTCCTCCATGATAGGTATAATGATCTGAAGATGCATTCAGATTAGAATGTGGATCCCTTCTTTAATAGAATTATTGATTTAGTAAAGAAATTCGAGGGCTTGGAGAACAAATCAAAGACATTGAAATTGTGAAGAAAAATTTTAGAAGGCTTCCAGCACTCTAAAACCCAAAAGTTTCATCCCTTGAAGATATAGATCTATCTAAACTTTCTCTGGATGGTCTATTAAGCAACCTGGTGGCATATGAAATGAGAGTAAAGCCATAATATTCGATGACACATGTTAGTAAGGAAATAGCATTCAAATCCATGGAAAAACTTGATATTTCAGGAGACTATATTAATGAATATGATGAGGAAGGAAAAATTATTTCCCTCTTTTCCAAGAAATTCATGAGAGGAAAAGGGATATTTGAAGGAAATATTCCTTTGGTATGTTTTCATTATGGTAGATTTGGGAACATTGCTTCTCAGTTCTCATGGAAGTTCTATGATGATGAAGGAACACTCCTCAAATATTCAATGAATAAAAAAGCCTATAAATGTTTCAATAAGTATCTCAGAAAAATTGTGGAAAGTAGTGATGTTAAGATAATTGAAGATAATACCACAAATACTATGAGGGGATTATATGTTGATTTGATAAAAGATGTAGAACATAGTTTCCATGGAACAGATTCAAATATTGATGTAGAGGAAATATTAAAAACATTCAGAGGTCATAACAAGATGTTGATTTATAAGAAGAATCATAAGACGAAACTGTGGCTGAAGAAAATTCTTCTAAACATCCTAAGAGAAATCGAAGACAAAAATTGGTCAATCCAGCATCATTGGGGATTGTACAACACCCACAAAAACAAGGAGAATAAGTAATAATGAAAAAAGTTTCTTCTTATCAGTTGTGGAACCATTCTCATTTCAAGAATCAATAAAGGATGAATCATGGGTTAAAGTGATGAATGAAGAGTTGGATCAAATCAAAAAGAACCAAACACGGGATTTGGGTAAGAGACCTGAAAATAAAAATGATATTGGTATGAAGTGGATTTTTAAAAACAAATTTTATGAGCAAGATATTGTGATCCAAAACAATGTGTGATTGATGTGTAAAGGATATTCACATATTGAAGGCGTTGATGTTGAAGAAACATTTTCTCCAATGACTACACTAGAGTCAATCAACCTTTTTCTTGCTGTGTAAATTCAAAGAGGATACAAAGTGTATCATATGGATGTCAAAATAGCTTTCTTAAATAGTGTTATTGAAGAATAATTTTACATAGAACAACTGGCGGGTTTTATACTTAGTAATGATGAAATGAAGGTTTACAGACTAATGATAGTGCTCTATGGTCTGAATGAGGAACCATAAGCATGGCACTCTAAGCTGCACTCTTATCTAAAGAATATTGAATTTAAAAGAGGAGGAGTGGATCAAAATATCTATGTGAAGAATTATTTGAAAGATCAATTCATGGTGTTGGTGTAGGTGGAAGAATGTCAGGATTAGTGGATGAATTTTTCAATCACATAAAATCAGAATTTGAAATGTCTATGATTGGGGAACTCATGTATTTCTTGGCGCTGCAAGTAATTCAGAGTAATGACTACACTTTTATCTCTCAATAAAAGTATGTGAGGAAGTTTCTTAATAAGTTCAATATGAATGACTCCAAACCAATTTCGACTCTGATTTTAGTTGGCACTAAACTCAAAAAGTATGAGGATGGGACTTCTTTGGATCCCACCATGTATAGGAGAATCATTGGAAGCCTATTGTATTCAACTACAACACGGCCAGATATTGTCTTTGCAATATGCTTGGAAGCTCACTTTCAAAGTAATCCAAAGGACGAACATATGTAAGTAGTGAAAAGTATCATGAGTTAAATTCAAGGTACTCAGAATTATGTCTTATACTTTTTTGTAGGGAGATATAGTGAACTATCATCATTTTATGATGTCGACTAGGTTGGAGATGTTTTTGATAAAAATTCCAAAAGTGGTGGATCATTATTTATTGGAAAGAAATGTATGGGTTGGTTGAGTAAGAAACAGGAAATCACTTCTCTCAGTACTGCTGAAGCTGAGTATATCTCTACTACAAAGGCGTGCACTCAACTATTATGGATGAAGAAACAATTGACTGATATCAGTGATATGGTGAAACAACCAAGGGTAATTCACTGTGATAAAAAGAGTGTGATTGATCTTATGAAGAATCCTATTAAGCATTCTTGTACAAAACATATTGAAATCAGGTATCACTTCATCAAGGAAAAAGATGAATAATGCATGATTAAAATGGATCATGTTACAATTGATGATCAATTAGATAACATTCTAACCAAGCCATTATTACCACATGTGTTTGAGTGGCATCAGTTGAACCTTGGTGTTCAACTACCTGCAAGTGAATAAGGATGTTATGGTTCATCCCCTCCCCCTAGTCGAATTAACTATTTAAATCTGGTTGTTGATGTGATGCAGGTTTATAGGGGAGTGTGTTTTGATCTCTACAATGGGAAATTACTGATCATTTGGTTTATTTCCAGTGGGGATAATGGATAAATTAAATGATACAAAGGATAAGGATGAAGTATTTTCCTGGTTTTGTGGTTTCAGGTGCATAAATAATGGAGAATTGATATATTTGATGAGTTTTAAAGGGTGAAAATGAGATTTTGGTGTTATGAGGAGACAGTTCAGGGCATTTAATGCTTATGTGACATGGTCAGAGAATAGATTGGACATCATTAAGCATTCCACAACATAAGAACCCAATTCAAGACTCCCCTATTATTTTCTACACCGATCATTGCTCACATAGACTTAGAGTATTTGTTGTATTGTTTCTTGGGTACTAGGTTTTGATAGTGGTTGGTGCTCTATTAAATTTATCTACAGATTTCCAACAAACCAAAAGGGGGATATTGTTAGAACCAAATTTGTTCTTTGCTATAAATGGAGTATGTTTTGTGTTTTTTTTAAACCTCATAAGGAAGATCAGGGAGTTTTCAAGGAAATGGATCATACAGTTCAAGTAGAAAACAATATTGAAGGTGGCATAGTTTCCCAGTGATTTCTAAATTTTTGGGCTCCCAAATTTAGAGGATGGCATTCAATGAAAAAATAATTTTTTCTTGAAGGCCTTATGAAAATATGGAAAGTTCATTAGTTTCGAGAATATGGGATATGTGAGTTTTTTTTTCACGAAGGATTCAAGGTTTTTGATGGTGTTCTCCACAATTACAATGGGATTCATGATCGGATATGGTGTTGTCTTCAATTACGAGAATTAGAGATTCATGGTCAATGATGGAAATATTTTTGATTACAACAATCACTATAAAGGGTTTTGATGTAAATCTTCACGGTTACAACAAGATTTATG
Organism: Viscum album; assembly: GCA_963277665.1. Lineage (NCBI taxonomy): Eukaryota > Viridiplantae > Streptophyta > Magnoliopsida > Santalales > Viscaceae > Viscum > Viscum album. Next base: position 1,650,369,288 of record OY728145.1, read on the forward strand.
AATGGATAATTTCCATGGAGCTTTGATAATAGAGGTACTCTACAAATATGTTTCTGATAGATCCAGAAAATCTGTAGAAGGAGGCAGAACTTTGAGAAAGACCAAGCTTATAAATAAGACTCTACCCATATTTTCTCAGCATGATGTTTTCAAGGAAAATATAAAAACACTCCAATTTCACAAAGGCATGGGAGCTTCATGAATTTGGATTTCTATGCGAATTTGAGCATCATGAAAAAGACAATAAGTCTTAAATAATGATCAATTATTTTTCTTAAAGGGTGCTTTTCTATGATGGGATATTTCTCATTAACTTAGTGAGCTTCGCAAAGGAATATTAATTGTTTCATGAAGGAAAGGGGTCTTCGGGAAGGGGGATTCACGAAGCAGCTTCATAAAAGGCATTTTTGATAAAAAAATTAGTAAACTATGCTTTCAGAGTGAATCAACTTAGGTCTATGGTGAAATCATAGTCTCCTCCTCAATCAGGGACAAATATTTTAATGCCAATCCATTGAAGCAACCTTCAATTCAATGAACTGAGTTTGAATTCTCTCAGAGTAGTGAGCTTGGTGGAGTCAATGGAAGTGTTTAGAGTTATATAGTATGTGATCTCTGGATTATTCTAAAGACAATGTGCCTAGAATAGAGTGCTTTTTTATAAACTATTGTACTCCAAAAGCTATTAATGATTAGTGGATCATGGTATGACTGACACACTATCTTCGTATGATCCTTGGACATATCCCTTAGTGGTGAACCAAGTAAAATTGTCGTGTATCGTCACATTACATGTGAATGTTTGATTTCTGGTCATATCAATCATACAAGTTTAACGAGTTCCTACCAATGTTGGAAAAATATCCACCAGCGTATAAGAAAAAGTTGACACCCTGATTCACCCCACCCCTATTAGGGTGTCCCAAGGTCCTACAAACCACTTCTCGAAAAAAAAATGTAAAACTAAAACTATAACCTGTACAATCTAACCATAGACAAAACCATTGGGTGTGATTCAAAATCCCAACGTCCACCGATTAGATAGGAACTCAAAATGAGATAACTTCAAAAAAAATACATGAATTTTCAAGCCAACACTGGAAACTACACCAGATTAATAACATGGGAGGCCAAAACGGAATCCCTACCATTTGAAACCAACCAACTCTGGAGGAGACCACAATGAGACCCATGGTGGGTCTCCCCACCATAAGAAACCGACCACTTAGACCAACCAGTGTGGGAACTCTCCACATCTTCCAAAACCATAACAACACCACATAATGATCAAATTGAAAACGTTCCCCACACACCAAAAACTTTCACTATAGGGGAAAAATAACTCTAACCCATAACTAGCTAGAACCAAATTCGATTCACGCAGTCCAGCTGCACAAGGACAACCAAATAAAGTCATGCATCCAAAAATGCCCACCACTAGAAATCCAAGAAAATGGGACCTCAACACCTCCTTATAACCAAGTAGGAACTCTTCAATCCACATGGATCATAACAAGGAAACGAGGTCTTTACACCTCTTTCCACTAAATAAGGCCTTTCAAGACGAATTATATACAATAAGGAAGCTTAAACTATCCCCATTAATTTACTAAATATAGAATCCATACCAAGGTTCCTCACCCCTAGATTCCTGACTACACACCATCTTCACTTTGGGACCTATGTTTAGAGCTCTAATGTTTTAATCATCAACTTCCCTGCATCCAGGAGATTAAAATCCATGTTCAGAACTCCTTATTTACACTAAAACAAGGATTCAAAGGTTTCACACTCACCAACCATTTTTTACATCAGACAAGAAATAAAAGAAAAAAACTCCCAAATATTCATACCTTCACTCAAAACAGAAAGAATTCAGAACCTCAAAAAAATAAACATGATCTCATTGAAACAGAAGATCTCAGGAGACCCACAAAATCAACTTTTACAATTTAAATGTAAAACAACACTGAAAAACACCAGAATACACAACAATTATAATAAAATAGGAATACATAGAAAGGGTGTTTAAAATGGGCCTATAACAACACCCTAATCCTACGAATGGGCTCTAAATAACTTCCTAGTAGCACCCCAAAAAAACTGTTGCAAGTGGCCTAGGCGTCCATAAGCATAACGGGTCTTCTGAGCACTTGGACATAAAGGATTCTTTTGATCTGGCTTATTGAACTGATGGAACAACATGATCTCATACTTAGAATAATCTATAGAAATTTCTATATGCCTTTAAATTCCCAAACTAGCACCAACAACTTTAGTCCACTTTCCGATCTCCTTACTAGAATTCCCCTTACTACTTCCAAAGACTAGGGTAAGGTTAATTATCTCAATAAACCCTTCTAGAATAGATTCAATATGAATATATTTCCTTACCATGTTGGAAAACGAGGTCACACCGAGCTCAAACACCTTTAACTACAAATCAGAATGAAGACTTCTCTCAAAATGTTGAGCTTTCATGGAATCATATGCAACAAACTATGGAAAATACAGTACAAGGTCTAAAAAATGGAAAAATAACTACAACACTAATCCCTCACCTTACTACAAAGAGAACATATCCATCACCATTCTAACCTTCACTACCTCTGATAAATACTGACAGATGAAAAAATCCTGGAATAACTCTTGGGTAAGATCTTCTCGAGGCTTGGTTTGGGAAACCGACTTACGCCATTTCCAAGTAGGGCCTTCAATCATAAAGGTATAAAACTTAACCTTTAATGACTTAGGAAACTTAAGGATACTGAAAATCCTTTCTATTTTCTGCATCCACTCTTCTTCTTAGAGAGAATCATTTTGAACATAAAAGAGATGAGGATTCAACTTCTGAAACTCAATAAGGAAGTCCTTAGGTTTATCAACTAGAGGATATTCTAATAGTGAACCACCCATGGACACACTTTGAATTTTCATTGAATATTTTTGTAGGAAAATGCTAAATAAAAATAAAACTAAGGGCTCAATAAAAATCAACTCATAAACACGGGTTCTCAAACTCAAAACACCTCATAAACATCATTCCCAAAACATATAAATACAATCCACACAACCACAAGCTTTTAAAAGATAAAAAATTTCCTCTTTAAAATACTTTTTAGTGAAAAACTTGGTAGGTTACACACTCACCAACAGTGCTCTATGTGGCCTCACACATATACATTCTCATTCCACCTCAGAATCCCATCAACTCATACCGATTCTGGCACTCATACACCCATATCCTTATCTTTCCACTTTACACACATATTCGGGCATCTAAACATCTATATAGATACCAAAGGTCAAAAAAATATTTCCATTATCCAAAACAAAACACCCCACTCATATTTTCAAAATATCAACCTGCTTTCCATTTCAACTTTTAAAAAACCTTCCTCAAAAGACCACTAGTTTTTTAATTAAAACCATTTCCAAAGTCTACACTTCATTCCATTTCATTTTATTCATGAATACAAATCATGTGAGTTTCATTGAAAACCCATTTTATTCTATTCAAAACATTTTCATCAACTCAAAAAATCCCATTCTATCAAAATCATTTTATTAAAAACTCATTCCTACTCATTTAAAATAATTTTCCAAACCTTCTTAAAAAATAAATTCCTTCTTTCCAATGAGAAATTTTAATAAACTCTAGGTTTTGATTATAAAAATCCATTTTCCAATTAATTTCCTTAAAATGATTCTAAAAAATCATTTTCCATTTTCCAATAACCAACCCATTACCACTTTAATTTTGGTTTTCAAAATTCCAAAACAAGACTTTTAAAAAAAATTAGCATTAAGAAGGACCCAAAACAACTCATAATGACAAACTAGTGTCAATGGGAGACTTTGTAATATGGTTGGCCACCATATTCCAATCACACCATCATTAAAGAGAGTCTTATAGGACCATTTCCCCACCTTGACATGAATTTTTAGGCCCTATAATCTCACTAAGACCATTATCCAAACTCCCTTTTCATATCCCAAACAGAAAACAAACCACAAGAACCAAAGAAACAAAACAAAACCTGACATTCCATGTAAACTCAAGGTTTGGTCCAGAAAATATGGTCCATACACTTCCCAAGACTTTCTCGCCAAGTTCTGATAGTCTTACTTCTTCTACCTTGACATACTAAATAAAAAAAGGATGCTTTGAAAACTATGTACTCTAAAGAAACGACCCCATATGATACAATTTTTTCAAAAACCAACCTGGTTTGACCCCTAACCAGTCACCTAAGTTGATCTGCAATAAGTCCATAAGGGTATTCCCAATCCCCACAGGCTAACAACTAGTGTCGGGCATCATCAGAGTAACCAAAGGGAATGATTTATCCTAATAGAAATAAATAAACTAAATAGTATAAATAAATAGAGCATCCCAATATTAATAAAATATCCAAATTGATTATTGCTTTACAAAAGTTGAAAATACAACAACTAAACAACAAAACTAAATTAAACCTAACAATCACAACATCTCCATGTGACCCCAAGGGTCACTCTTTGATACCAAGACCGACCATCACCCACGTTGATTGATACCAAGATAAAACCTACACAATAATCTAAAAACAAGAAATAACTAGATATATGGGTATTAAAACATAGTAGGCATTCTTGGAGAATCTATTCCAAATGCACTTCCTATAAATAAATAAACATTAACTCGAGGTTTGAATTACAATATATAAAAGTATGATGTTCCACACATTTCCACTTTAAAACCAAACACAGTTCCATTTCCCCTTTTTCCATTTAAAATCACACTCTTACCCAATTTTAAATCATTATCATTTCAAAGATAAATGAATATTTTTTCATTTTAGAAAAGAAAATAAAGTGTGAAAAATATTTTCCAATAACATTTTCCATAAACCTTTAAAATCCAAAACACAACTTATACCAAATAGGTAAACCATGCAAGTAAGAAATATAAATAATCACATAATAAGGGAAATGTAAATAACCACACCAACATAACCAACTAACAATATATCTCAATCATCCACTATAGACAACTAAGTTCTAATAGAAATGGGAGAACCTAAGAGCTCGTGAAATAATCTAGAACATATTATACATCTTGACTTGTCCTAAAAAGCATGCCTCAATCAATGACAAAATATTTCACCCACATTCTCAATCTCACCTTAAATGGATTTACTGAGGGGAATTATCCCATAGTAATAATAAAAAACATATCATATCCCCTGCTATGGGCCACTAGCCAAATCATAATCCTAACTAGTGTGGTAATTATTCTCAGAAAATTCACCAGCTATGTTAGGTATCCATGTCAAGAGTATAAAGGGGTTGATTCATATGGTGAAAATAGATCATCAAATCTCAAGAAAATATATCATATATAATAATACACACAATAGGAACCACCCTGATTCACCCCAAGGATCAATCTTTATCCATAAAAAATAGATCTCAAAGGATTTCACACCAAGGATCTCCCATTTCGATCAAAGTAAATGGGAATTGAGGAGTCCATAGTGAGAAAATACCACCCATTAAAATAATGGATCATGATTATTCCATAGTTAGGAAATTCCTTCCATTAAATATAAATAAGGAAAGAATATTATCCATGGGGGGTTTTCATAATAAACACTTTTCACCACTTTCACAAAAGTGCCAAACGGCGCTCACACATTCGTTTCAAATAGAATCAAATTCTCATTTTAAAAAAGGTCAAAACACACTATTTTAAATTTAAAAATTCATTTTACAAATCTCACTCAAGTATTGGAACTACATGTACAAACCAAAACTACTTTCATTAAAATACCAATCGGACCACACGTCATTACCACATTCCATTTCATTTTTAAAAAACTAAATGCACAAAAAATTTCAAGCCCAAAATCATTTTTAAATTATTTTTATAAACCCAAAACAAAAATTTAGATGTCATAACAACATTCTAAAAGCTAAACCATTCTTTAAAAACCACAAATCACAGGAAAAATCAATCTGGTCATTTTAAAAAACACTTGGTGTGCTTGTCATAACAAAACAATGGAATATAATTCAATATAACCATAAAAAGAACATTATTTCACATAAAAATATTATTAAAAATAACAAACATAAATATTTATCATATAAGGAAGGTTTAAAAATCATGAAACTAATGATTCTAAAATTTAATGGCACATGCAAAGGGAAACCTACCACAATCTCACGACATTTCAACAACTCACACCCAAAACAACCTCTCAAAAGTATTATAGAATTAATATCGACCAATAGAAACCTTAATAAAGAAAAACCCTCAACATAATCTAAGTTAATACATGAACCCTATCTCAAAAATACCATAGGATAAAATGAACTCCAAAAAAAATGGAAGGATAAAGAAAATGAAGAAGATGAGAGGAGATTACTTTAAGAAATCACCCTTGAAACTTAAATAAACCCATAGATCCACCCCATGGGATAGGAGTGGAGGCTTGAAGAAAAATGTAGGAGTTACCCTAGGGTTGTATGAACTAGGAGGAGGAAGAAACTGGTGGATTATGGCTAAAATCATGAGAGGGTAGAAAGTTAATTTCAAACTTTTTAATGGCATGGATAGTTTGAGCAGTTTGTCTGTACGGTTTACCAAACCGTGTGGAAACTGTGTGTCACTCACTATCCATAGGGAATAATCCACATAGTTTACCATCATGGTTTATCAAACCATGTTCCAACTATGTGGTCTCCACTATCCAAAATGTGAATACCTTGTGCACACCTTCCACAAAATTTTCTTAACCGTGAGTGGGCCATGAACCCTCGACAAGAAGCATCCCAAGGCACACATGGTCTCCTAGAACATGGATCATGGTTTCCCCTAACCATTCTACAACCATGTTCCACCTACTTTTAATCCCAAAACGTCCATTTTTTCACCAAAAAAGTAGAGCGAAACAAAATAACAAGAATGGGATCAAAACTAAAGAAAAAACACCCCAAAAATTTCATCTTGGAACACTTGGAACTCATAAGAAAACCAGGATCCAAAGACGAACCAGGAAAAAAGGGATAAGAATAAAAATCTTGGTGTCGCATAAGACCTACACCATATCACAAAGGGGGTTATCACTAAACAAAACTATGGCGCAAGGTATGGGACTGCGTCATAATGGTACTGGTCAAAACTATATTGGAGAGACAAGGCATAGTCCTTAGTGAGATATAATAAACCTAGAAAGGATACTGTGCTACATGGGAACCACCACACCACAAAATTAAAAAGATAAAAATAAGGCCACACTGTAGCATAGCTCCACGGCATAGTGACCCCAAAATTGGAAGAACTACTCAAACTCCACCTTCCAAGCCTCCATGATATAGCTAACACTCTACACCACATTTATTCCAAAAATATAAGAACCACTCATTTTGATTGGTATGACAAAGTTCCCCAACCACACTAAAAAAACAACCACTATGGCACAAAATATGAAACAATCCATAGAATCCAACTCCACCTAAAAAATAATATCAACTTCTATCTTTATCCTATAAATTCAACCAGGGTTCATTCATTAAAATATTATAGTGTCAAAAATCTCCCAATATAATGAATTCTTATCCTTGATAAGTGCCTCTGGCATTCCTGCTCAAACAACTTGGGCCATTAAACCCAAAAAATTGACTCTCACTCCCACATTGCCTTTTGGATCTGTCCATGCTACCAAAAAACTTCAAAAGGTGGTAATATATTATCCCTAAAAAAAATCACTTATTTCTATAATATACACTATTATCTCCATAAAAGATTCATCAAGTTCCAACTCAATATCCTCGCAGTCAATCACATGCACAGGACCGACCTCATACCTCCAAAGTTGAGAGATGTGGAACACATTATGCATAACTAATTATCATAGAGTAATTTCTAGTTGGAAATACATTAATATGATATGACCAATGATATAAAACAATCCCATAAAACATGTTTCCAATTTCCCCTTCCTCCACAAATGATGATTCTTCAACTGAGGTGATGCTTGTAAGAAAAGCCATCAACCCATAGAAAACTCCAAAGCTTGTATCCTCTATTCAGAATACTATCATTGTATTCTCTAATCGATAACCAATCACTTTCTAATCAACTACACCCTATCTGAGGTCTCTCACACCATACATGGCCAAATAATAGCTACCTAACCTACCTCATTCCAACATAGTGGTGAGTGAAACGACCAACCTTAAGGAGACACAAAAGGTTCCATCAGAATTGAATCTTGGAAACTATTATTGTATTAGAACTCTACTATGTTCATATAATCATCTCACTCTCCCAAAAATTCTAGAATACATCCATAAATTATATCCTTCAAGATTCGGTCATCCTCTTTGATTGTCCATTGGTATATGGATGATACATTATACTCAGTTTTCACGGAGTCCCCAAATCCTTCAATAAACCCTGCCAAAACCTGAATGTAAAATGTGTGTCTCTATTAAAAACAATATTGTAAGGAAATCCATGGTGTCATACAATATTCTAGATATAATTATTTCTCAACTCATCAATATGGTGAGTCTCTTGAGTTAGCAAGAAGTGTGCCACTTTCATCAACAGATAAACTATCACCCAAACAATATCTCAGCTTCTTGGGGTCCTAGAAAACCCCATCATAAAGTCCATAGTCACCTCATCCCACTTCCATATAGGGATGGTAAGTGTCTGAAGAAATCATATTTTTCACTAGTTCTCCTCCTTTATCCTCTAACAGGTTATAAAATGAGAGACAAATATTTTAATGTCTCTCTTCATAATTATACACTATAAGTGTCTCCTAATATCCTGATATATCTTCCTCAAACTTCGGTTCAGTTCCCACTAAGATTCATGGGATTACCTCATCAGATATTCCCTCATATAGGTAGAAAACAAAAATCTACCATGTAAATATATTACATCATCACCGTCCATCAACCAAAATAGAATGGGTTAATTTCTACTAACCCTTCCCACATCACTAAGTATTCAGAATCCAATTTTTGGATAGAATTTACATGGTCCACAAACATAAACATGATAAAAAAAGGGATAACATTACATCACCACTCATCATATACATCCACTAACCATTCATCAAATAATATCATCAAAATTCATTCATCTTCTAATGGCCTCTCTCCAAGCTCCTGTATTTTCTTACCGAGAGTATCTAAAATAATATTATCTTTCCCTAAAGTATAATCTATCTCAAATTCAATGGTTTTTATATAATTCAATGAAATTATTTTTTAGAGATTCAATTCCCAGTGATATAATATGTAATTCAATATCTTGTGATCCACATATTTGAAAAAAAATCTCACCAAAGAGATAATGGCACCAACACTTCAGAACATGAACCATGGATGCAAGCTCTAAGTCATGTGTAGGGTATTTCAGCTCATGGGGTCATAGATGGAGAGACCAATAAGCCACTACATGATCCCTTTACATTATTATAAATCCCAAAAAACACATAAGAAATCACATTGAACCATATATCCAATCCTAGGATTTGTAAACATTAGGATCAGAGCTATATTCAATCTTTTCTTTAGCTCTAGGAAGGCCTCTTCATACTTTTCTATCCATTAAAACTTCACTCCATTCTTTGTAATCCCAATCAAAGGTGTTTTCAAATAGTATAATTGCATTATAAACCATATATAATACCCAATTAAACCATGTAACCTCCTGATCTCAAAAAAAATTATAGGGTGTCCCCAAGACATGAGAGCCTCTACCTTCTCCAGGTCTACAAAAATTCCCACCTCATAGATTACACTCCTAAGGAACTATACCTCCTAGATATATAAGTGAAACTTTGAGAGATTAGAATAGATTCAATGTGATCAAAGTATATATAACAAAATCTCTAAGTGTCTAGCATGCATCTCCAAGTTCTATGATTACATAAGGATGTCATTAACAAACACCACAATATAGGAGTCTAGATATGGATGGAAGACCAGGTTCATGAGTTACATGAACACCACTAGTAAATTTTTTAACTAAAAAGGCATAAAAAGACCCTCATACAGTCTATATCTACTCTTAAATTTTTTCTTGGAAATATCCTCTTCTCTAACGTGAGGCTAGAGGTATCCTAATTGTTGGTCAATATTAGAGAACCATCAGGAACTGTGTAACTGATAAAAAAATTCATAGATACTCAGAAATGGGTACTTATTCTTCACAGTCACAAATTTTTGCTTCATAAAGTTCACACAAAACTAAATAATATAGTCCAACTTCTTTTTGTACAATGTTGTAACACCCCATAGATATTTACTTAGTTTGATAAAACCCTTCGCCTCCAATTACTCAAGATATACCTTGAGTTCCTTTAACTCGGTTGTAACCATATAATATCTATGAATGGATGTAGGTTTCACTTATAGCTTGAGTTTGATCTCGAATTCAATCCCACTATCAGGAGTGAGTCCTAATAAATCATCTGGAAAAGCATCTTTATATTGATTTACCACTAGAGGAAAAGAGGAGGGAGAAACTACTAGCTCTGCCAAAAGAGTCAAGCCTATTACCTAGGTCATAATAGATATAATATGGATTAGGTCTAGTCCTTTTTTTCCTACTCTAGCATCCAATTCCCTAGTCACAACAAACATATCCCCCTTTGTCATAGTATAGGATACACATCTTCTCTAGTAGTTGATGTGTTCCCAGTAACTAGTAAACTAATCCATGACATAGATCACGTAGAAACTAGTTGTCTCTAAAATCATGAAATACCAAATATTTTTTTCACTAGGAACCACTATAGGATATTATATACATCTCTAGAGAATGTCCACTTTCTTCCCCAAGGGTGTATAAATAAATAGAAACTTCAAATAAAAATTTACCGACAAGTCAAGTCCAGTAAAAAATTTATAAGATATAAATGAATGGAATGATCATGTATAAAATATGACATAACATATTGTATATGTGATCAAGAATGTACCTCAAATAGTCAATGTTCCATCTCAATAATTATCTTTAACCTATTCTACTATATAAATACGTCCAACCTTAGCTCCATGGTCCTACCCCTAAGGTGCATAACTTGATTGGGTCACCGAAGTCTATGGGGTCAGAGTCTACTGTTAAGGACCTCATCCATATCTATGGGACACCGTTTGTGTCTAAAACACACACTAGGTAATAATCTATCTACAATACCCTCAAACAGAACTACTAATGAAGCCCAATATTCTCACACCAACAACACTTGTTTTCAGTCCCTAGGAAAAATTTGTGATAATTCCCAATCTATTTGTAAATTAAATATTCAAGACATGCACCTACCATAGAGGGGGTTAAAGAAACTATGATATAATTTTATTACCTACCACCACCTTACTGCAACTCATAAACCTTCCTCTTCTTTTTACCAAAATAAGTTCCCACTACAGCACTAGTAATTCCACCAACTGATATGCTATGAGCTGGGAGGAGACCAGCAGCTCTGTCCTCTTCGATAACATTATGGATCATCAAGGCCTTATGAAGAACCTATGTATTTGTCTTTAGTTTAAAGATATTAACCTAATTCCTCAACTTTTGTCAGATGATGATCTCAAATTTTTGTATATTTGGCACCTCTTTCCCATCCAAGATAGGATAAAAGAAAAGGAACTCTATGAAATGAGAAGAGTAAGAAAACACCAACATCAGTCCCTAATGAATCTTACTAAAATCCTAATAATGATCCATCTTCAATATATCTAGGAAGAAATGATTGAGTAATAGGTAATTGAAGGTATCCCACATAATACCCTCAAATCTTGCTAACTTGTTTATCATACAACACCACCTTATGGTAGGTTCCTAAATCTTGAAAGCAGCCAAAATTATCCATCGATCCTCAAAGGGGTATACTATGTCAAATATCTCTGTGATGATATAAATATAGTATTATACATCCAATGGGCCACTAGTTCCCTAGAAAGATGTATGATTCTAGATTTTTAAATCATGTACATAATCGACCATTTTCCTTTGAAATCATTCACATTGAATAGGAACTAATCATAAAAATTAGGGATATATCAAGTCTATCTCTTGAACCACTAGAGTTGGTACAAGAGAAAGCTCAATTGGATACTCATTTACATCTACTAGTGGAATAAAGGAATTCTATCTTGAGGAGAAATTATGGAATGCTTCCAAATATGGTCCCATTAGACGTCTTCTGGGAGAAATTGTTTCTAATTTTGAACAAATGCTTAGAATATATATAGCTTCTTACATAATACCGCAACCTAAGATGTTTTTTAGGCACACACAAGGGATTTATATAGAAAACCTATCTTAGAAGGATACCCACAATAAGAAGGAATAACCCTCCTAGTACTACCCAAGTCTCAAGCCTAGTTCTATATACCTACACATTAGTCACACTCATATACATATAACAACAACCATGATCAAGTTTAAACAATCATAATGTCTGTACTGTATAACACAGAATAATAAAACATAGATCAAGACATTTAATTAGATAAAATACCATGTATATAATATAACAATTATATGCGAAATGTGATCCTATGTTCTTAGTAATGATTCATGAATGTACCCAAACCCCATAAAATATAACAGCACAACATCCTTAGGATCATCATGAAACTGTAAAACCATAATTGTAATATCAGACCCATAACTATTAACTCGGAGGTCCATCACATAAGATCTATCTAGGAACTTATGTGTATCCCTAACCTGAGTCCCAAAAATCATTAATATTTTCTACCATGCCCTAAAAATTTTCAAGAATAAAATAAAAGGAAACCCTTTCTTTGATACAATTTTTTTATGTCCTAACTTGAATCACTCATTATGAACTAGTGAGATACATGTCCACATGCATGCCTCCCCATATGAAAGAGATTTTAGACTATTATTATGGGATTTAATGGTACAATGGGGATACTATATCCTCAATATGAATATCCATGCACTAGAATAATAATAAAGAAAAAATAATAACCCAAAAAAGGAGAGTTTTAAAAGGTAATAAAAATTCTATAACAGATGAAATGGTAGGTATATCAAGTAATTAAAAGAAATAAACTAGGGACCCCAAAAGTTTATCTCAAAATATAGTATAAGAATACAATAGGAAAGTAAATAAATATGTTGTGGTGACACTCTAGAGTCGGTCCTGGTACTTCCTTTGAACACCATACTCTATATCCTCAAATCCCTATCATTAGGCCCTTACCCTTTCTTGTATACCTAATCATGAAGTATGTGAATGTATTAAGAATATCATTTAGGGTGTGAGTATAAACACAGTATAACACTACTAATGTATTCATAACATAACTTCACTTGCATAATAGGTGTGTTCCCTGATAATAATTGAATGCACAAGAGAGTAACTATCAATCATGTATTGAGTGGCCATGCACTACCCAAGCCTCCATGAACCTTGGTTGTTCCTGAAGGACCCCGGGACACCGTGAGAGGGGAGGGGTGAATCAGGGTGACAACTTTTTCTTTTAATGTGATGGATCTTGTTCCCACGTTGGTAGGAACTTGTTGAACCTGTATGATGAAAAATGATCAGAAAGCAAACATTCGCATGCACAGAGAAGACACAGCACTTTTTACTTGGTTCACCACTACGGGCTACGTCCAAGGAGCATACGCCTATAGGTTGTCGGTCATACCTAATTCTACTAAACTTCACTAGATGTGGATTACAAGGGTTTGAGAATAGTCACTCTGTCCCAGGCTCACTGCCTTTACAATTGTTCATGGATAGCTCACTGCATCCACCAGGTCACTCCCGTTGACTCCCCCTGGCTCACAGCCCTTGGTGAAGTCACACTCAGTTTATAGACTTGAAGGTCTCTTCAATAGATTTGCGTTTAAGTCTATGTCTCTACTTAGCACGAGACTATGCTTTCACCAAAGTCTGGAAATGATGCACATGTACGCAATGAACTACTGAACCAGATAACCTGAATGATCAAATAAGTTCCTCTGACAATTGCATGCAAATCCAAACCTTTGCATGCAAAACCTTACTATTTCGTGCAAAATTTCCTTTTCGCACGGAAAAATATTTCGTGCAAAAACACCCTTTTTCACACACCTGAATATTTTACATGCTACCTCAATTTTTACGTGCAACACTTCCTTTTTATCCCATCCTGAAATTTTTCACGCAATCTAGAATATTTTGCACAATCCCCTTTACGCGATCCTTTTTCACGCATCAGACCTCGCATCTTCTCTAAGTCTTTAACAGTACCGAATGATGAGGGTCACCTCTTATTTATAGGCGTCTAAGACACTTGCATGCAAAAACCCCTTTGGCGTGAAAAACTTCTCATATGGTGCGTAATCTTTCACGCCGATATTGTTTTTCGTGCACATCATCAGATATTTTGTGTATCCCATGCCTTTGTCATTTTTTGACGTTCGGATTCCGAAACCCAATTTGCGCGAAAAAACTTGATCCACTATTTCGTGCAAACCACTATTTTTTGCACCCAACTCAAGTATTTTGCACACAGACCTTATTTTGTGCCCAACACTTCCTCTTTTCCCGCACCTTCTTTTACCAACAATCCATGTCTTCATTTTCCGATTTTGAGGCCCAAAAATTTGGCAAACACTGGGAAACAGTGCCACCTTCAATATTTTTGTCTACATGGACTGTATGATCACTTTGCTGGCACACATTATGAACTTCCACTAAGGATTGACAACAAACTCAAACCATAGTCCAATTCATGCATAGATGACCATGGTTCCAACAATATACCCCTTTGGGTTTGTTGGCAATCAGAATAAATTCAATAGATCCTCATCCACATTTAAACCAAAAATGCAAGAATCAACTTAGCCTACACTATAAGTCTACATGAGCAATGCTCAATGTAGAAAACAAGAGAGAAATCTTGAATTGGGTTCCCATGTTTTGGAATTCTCAATGATTCCCAAAAAGCATTACATGACCAATTTATTCCTTCTTATCCTTCTCATCACAGAAGCATTACATGTCTGAACTCATTCCTTACATGACCAATTTATTCCTTCTTATACTTCTCATCACAGAAGCATTACATGTCTGAACTCATTCCTTTTTCATGCCTGAATTTATGAATTTATTCCTTTCTCCCCCATTGAGAAGAATCCCAAAGAACGGTAATCTGTTCATTGTTCAGCTCAAACCATACTCCCCCTAGATAGTATCTCCCCTTCAAACCTGCATCACATCCATAAATAGATAAAAACATTTATCATAAATGGGGAGAGGGGAATTTGTGTAACCTTCTTATGCACCGAGAGGTGGATGAACACTGAGGTTCAACTGATGCTTCTCAAACACAGCCGCTGATAGTGGCTTGGTTAGGATATCAGCCACTTTCTCATCAATTCCCACATGATCCATTCCAATCAAGCCTTTCTTATAATAACACTTCCATGATCATCAAACTTGTTCTTGAAGATCTATTTTGTACCAATCACATTGTGACCTCCAGGTCTCTAGACAAGATCCCATGTCTGATTTTTATCAATCTGATCTAACTCTTCATTCATGGATTTCACCCAAGATTCATCCTTTGCAGCTTCTTCGAATGAGGATGGCTCCACAACTGACAAAAATATAGACTGCGTTTTATTCCTCATCCTCCTTGTTTGTGTGGGTGAACTCCTATCCCCAATTATGTTAGATGGGTCAATCTCAGCTCTACGATTTCTCTAGTGTGGTTCAGTTGCATTCTCTCCAGCCACAGTCTCTTATTGAGATTCTTCTTCTGAGTCAACATCATGATGTGACTGCTGAGTGTTTTGTATAGCTTCTTCTATTTCTATAGTTGTATTTTCTCCACATTCACTTTCTTCTTCACTTTCTATCACATAAACATATGATGTCCTTGAAGCATTTGTTTTTTTCTCTTCAATTATTTTAACATCACTGCTTACTACAATCTTTCCTAATTGTTTGTTGAAACTCTTGTAGGAATTGTTGTTCATTGGATACCTAAGAAAAATTCCTTCGTCAGCATTGTCACCAAACTTCCCTTGATTTCCTTCTTTGTTCCAGATGAAACATTTTCTTCTGAAAACACGAAAGTATTTTAATGAAGGCTTCCTTCCATGACACAATTCATATGGTGTATTAATTTCTCCCATATAAAGCCTTTTTCTATTCTGAGTGTGCACTGCAGCTTCAACAGCTTCCTTCCAGTAATGGCGAGAGATAACACTCTCGATTAGCATAGTCCTGGCCATATTGTTGACCTGTCGATTTCATCGCTCAACAACTCCATTTTGTTGTGGAGTTCTCACAGCAGCTACCTCATGTTGTATTCCATGTTTTTCTAGGTAATTTTCAAACTCAATAGACGTGTATTCCCCTCCATTTTCAGATCACAGGACTTTTATTGTTCGTCCTGTATCATTCTTGGCAATCCGATGATATGTTTTCATGCAATCAAGTACTTGTTGCTTCCTGTGAATCACCATTACACAAGCCATTCTACTATAATCATCAATGAAAAGGACGAAGTACCTTTCTCCATGGGTTCCAACAACATTTATTGGGCCACATACGTCTGTATTAATGAGATCAAGAATATGTGATGCCCTTTTCTTCTTTGGCCGATATGAACTACAGACTAGCTTCCCACAAATACAGGAATCACAAGAATTTTACCGTTCACATTTTAGAATGGGAATATCCTTGACTATCTTCAGCTTAGATATCTTTTCCATGTCTTTTTTGTTAATTTTCCCCAGCCTTCGATGTCACAAATTGTTTTCTTCTTCAACAAACAAATATCAGGAGTTCACTTTGCTGTCAACTAGATATAAGTTTCCATCTGTTCTATAGCCTTTCATAAGAGAATTACCTATTTTTCCTTTTATAGTTCAGCCTTTTTGATTGAAGGTTACTATGAGCCTTGAGTCACAGAGTTGACTTACACTGAGGAGATTGTGGCGTAGACCATAATCATAAAGAACTTCAGTCTTCTTCAGCTCTCCTTTGGCGAGAGCAGTATTCCCACTACCTTTAATCTTCAAAGCACCATCATTTCCAAACTGTACTATTCCATCAACCTTATTTTCAATGTTCTTAAAAATGTTAGCATTTCCTGTCATATGGGAAGAGCATCCACTATCAAGGATCTAGGTGTTGCTGCTCTTTGTAGCTTTGAGGGCTACTTCTGCAAGATTGGATTTCTCAATATTCTTATTTTCTTTCCATGAGATATTGGATTGAGCATAGGATACTGATGTCCTTTTAATACTTTCTTCCACATGATCTGATTCTTCATACCCATAATCTTCTTCCATAAGGGAAAAACTGTTTGCGAGAACAACACCATCAGGAGGATGAAAACTAGCCCGTCTTTGAGTTTTGTATGAATTTCTCATGTCATACCTCTTCCTGCAATACATAGCTTTATGGCCAAAGTTAGAACAATTAAAACAGTAACCATAGAAGTTATTTCTTCTATAATATGGAAGATATGAAATCGTTTTCATTTTTCGACTTCCTAGATCTTTCCCATTCAAGTAGCTCCTTGCCTCTTTGCAGTATGACATGGTATGGCCCAGATAACCACAGAACTTACACTTCATGAGAGGAAATGTCTTTTCACTTGAATTTATCCTCATGCCTTCTTCCTTGGGAGAATATTTTAACTTCCTATCATGTGTGAAAGTTTGAGGATAATTTTCAGTTCTTCTTTTATTTTGGATTGAGGGTTTCTTTTTCAGCATTTCAGGTAATGTTTCAGCATGTCCAACTTTCATCTTGTCTTTATTTTGGCTCTCTTTACATCCAGCAGTTGATGCCTCAGCTTCACAGCCAATTCCACTCTTTCCCATGCAAGCGGGTCTTTGATCACTTAAGATTTTTCCAACCCCATCTGAACCACACTTGGATCTTGCTAGTAATTCTGCATCTGATAATCTTCCGAAATAAATTTTCTTCTTGCCCTCATTTGTCATTGATTGACATTCAAATTTACTTCTAAGAGTAACAACTTCTTCCTCATGTCCCTCAACAGTCTTGTACTTCTCTTCTAGTCTGGATGAAAGGTCATTTATGACCTTTTCTTGTTCTTCAATTTTAAGCTTTAGTTTCACAACATCATCTGTGCTTTCAAGGATTGATGACTGAACTGTCACTAGTTCTTCTAGTCATTCAATATCTGCTTCAAGACATCAACATATTCTGATGATTCTTCCACCATTTCCTTCCACTTATTGTATCTCTTATATTTATTCTCAAGCTTGGAAAAAGCATCCTTAATTTGAGTCTTTGAATCACCATTAGAAGTAATCTGATTATCTCTGTCTTTATTGATCAAGGGTTCTGACTTTTCAAATGTAGACATCATGGAATCATGATTTACTATTTTAAATTCAGGTTCTTCTTCTTTATAAAATTCAGTATCCTCATCTTCCTCTTCACAGACAAAACTCTTACTCTATATTTTCTTTCCCGATTTGAAGTCTCTCTTTTTAAAAAATATTTTTTGAGGCTTCTTGATGTTCTCATATTCACTATCTTCATCATTGATCTTTCCTAAACACTGAGAGGCAATGTGCCCAACTTTTCCACAACAAAAACATGTGACAGGTAACTTCCCTTTATATTTCCCTTTTCCCTTCTGGAACTTCTTTTCAATGAGAGAAAGAATTTCATTTTCTTCAACATCTTCACCGCTACTATATTTTGAAATTTTCAGTTTATCCATGGCCTTGAATGCCATTTCCTTGCTCACACGAGTCGTAACATCTTCTAGTTTGACTCTCATTTAATATGCTACCAAGCTGCTCAGTAGATCATCCAGAGAAAGTTTGGAAAGATCTATTTCCTGAAGGGATGACACCTTTGCATTTTACAGGGGTGGAAGTCTTCTTAATATTTTCTTTACTATATCAATGTATTTGATTTCTTCACTGAGACCCCGAATTTCTCCAACTTGTTTAGTAATTTGATTGAATAATGAGTCTACATTCTCATCTGGATGCATATTCAGATCATCAAACCGATTGTGCAGGACTTGTAATTTTTCCTCCTTCACTTTACTATCTCCTTCATAAATATTTTCGAGTTTATCCCACAAGGATTTTTCTGAGGTGCAACTCATTACCTTTAGATAGATCTGATCAGAAAGGGCTGCGGTGAATGCATTTTGTGCTTTAGCATCTGCATCAAGAATTTTCCTGTCGGCTTCGGTCATAGCCAGCCTTGTTGGATCAGTGACAATTATACCTTGCATAGTGGAAAACAGAACTTCCATTCCAAGGGATCTTAGATGACATATCATTATGTTCTTCCAAATTTGAAAATTACTTTCATCGAAGAGAGGGACTCCCCTAACATTGATTGCATTCTCCATGATGACAAATGACATATTCGACACCAGTAACCTCGCTCTGATACCACTTGAAGGACCCCGGGACACCCTGAGGGGGAAGGGGTGAATCAGAGTAACAACTTTTTCTTTTAATGTGATGGATCTTATTCCCACGTTGGTAGGAACTTGTTGAACCTGTATGATGAAAAATGATCAGAAAGGAAACATTTTCATGCCCAGAGAAGACATAGCACTTTTTATTTGGTTCACCACTACGGGATATGTCCAAGGATCATACACCGATAGGTTTTTGGTCGTACCTAATTCCACTAAACTTCACTAGATGTGGATTACAAGGGTTCGGGAACAGTCACTCTATCCCAGGCTCACTGCCTTTACAATTGTTCATGGATAGCTCATTGCGTCCCTCGAGTCACTCCTATTGACTCCCCCTAGCTCACATCCCTTGGTAAATTCACACTCAGTTTATAGACTTGAAGGTCTCTTCAATATATTTACATTGAATTCTTTTTCTCTACTTAGCACGAGACTATTCTTGCACCAAAGTCAGGAAATGATGCACATGTACGCACTAAACCACTGAACCAGATAACCAGAATGAGCAAATAAGTTTCTCTGGAAATTGCGCGCAACTCCAAACCTTTGCGTGCAAAACTTTACTATTTCGCACAAAATTTCCTTTTCGTGCGGAAAAATATTTCGCGCAAAAACACCATTTTTCGCGCACTTGAATATTTTACGCACTACCTCAATTTTAACGCGCAACACTTCCATTTTTTGTGCATACATAAATTTTTCACGCAATCTAGAATATTTTTCACAAACCCCTTTACGCAATCCTTTTTCACACATCAGACCTTGGATCTTCTCTATGTCTTCAACCGTACCGAATGACGGGGGTCACCTCTTATTTATAGGTGTTTGAGACCCCCGCGTGAAAATCCCCCTTTGGCATGAAAAACTTCTCATTTGGCGCGTAATATTTCCCACCGATATTGTTTTTCACGCACATCATCATATATTTCACGCAGCCCATGCCTTTGTCGTTTTTCGACATTTGGATTCCGAAACCCAATTTGCGCGAAAAATCTTGATCCATTATTTCGTGCAAACCGCTGTTTTTTGCACCCAACTCAAGTATTTTGCGCACAACCCTTATTTTGTGCCCACCACTTCCTCTTTGCCCGCACCTTCTTTTACCAACAATCCATGTCTTAATTTTCCGATTTTGAGGCCCAAAAATTTGGCAAACATTGGGAAACAGCGCCACCTTCAATACTATTGTCTGCATAGACTGTATGATCACTTTTCTGGCACACATTATGAACTTCCACTAAGGATTGAAAACAAACACAAAACATACTCCAATTCATTCATATATTACCATGGTTCCAACAATTCCTACTTAATCTCTATGCCAAAAGGAAAATCATTACGAAATTCATGAACTATGGTTCGCCACAAAAAACAGCACATATATCTCTGACAAGCCACATTGACAATAATCCTTGGTTTAGGACAAAAGTTCATCAAGCCCCGTCTATATCACGGGTCAGATAACAAGGCCATCATACCCCATCTGTACCTTGAGTTGTGCCAAATGGTCTATATATCCCTCCACTACCTCAGGTCATTCCTCAATATCATCCCACACTTTTCTTGTGTATCGGTCCATCGTCATCATCGTCACATGTCACATATGATCTCCCGCTAATGGATAACCAAGAAACAATGGTCTGACTATCATTTTTTATCAAAATAAAATCCTATAAAGACATTAAATTCACAGAAAATAGGGCATAACATGTAACTACCTAAAACTTTATCAATGAAATTCCCTTTTTAAATGAGTTAATGCCTTATCATGAAATGAAATTATAGAAAATACAGGCACTAATTTGGTTATTTTTTACTATTATAAGTTATTTTCTGATGGATTTAAAATTACATTAACAATCATAATTATTGATAGCATAGCCTTTATACAGTGATTTTATGGTAAGTATATATATAGGGTTTTGAAAAATCTATATGACATCGACCAGTACGATTTTACCCTATAAGTTCCATTTATTAGAGATTCTAAGGGAGATATCATCATTAGTATTTTCCCTTTACCAAGCCTAAGATGAGATTTAATAAGTAAAGAATAGTAAAAACTTTTTATGGGAGAAGTTCAAGCTTATCGAGATCATAGCCCAAACCATATTTTCTGAATCACCCCTAAGAAAATCTCATCATCACTAACCATACCCTTAGGACATTTGCTGGTGTAATAAAACGATATAGATCTTGACTCTAACAATATAGTTTTTTATATTTTTATTCTTAATTAAATAATTATTATATTTATCTTTTATTACTTTATATTAATTAAATATTTAGTGTGACAAAAAAATAGATTTTGATATAATGAAACACAAATTTTATTTTTCAGAAATATATAGATTCAATTAAGACACTCTTTTTGATGAATTCAATAATTTATGAAATAAATTATATTTTAATAGAATATTAATATTAAATAATATTTATTAAATATAAATGATATTATAATTTTATGATGTCAAATTTAATTCTTTTAAGGGTTTGAAAATTGTTATTGTCAAAAAAACAAGTATTATTTCAATAAATGGGGATTTTTTTTAATAGTGTAACTTCTCATGATTAGATAATTATTTTGATATAACAAATATTATATTTTAAATTATCACATCTAAAATTTCTAATGGTATATTTTTTAAAATGTTATGGGAGAGTAAAATTTTTGGTTAAAAATTAAATACAATATGTATTATGATATAATAAAAGCCAAAAATTGATCTAATAAATGCTATAAAGAGTATCCATGACCAAAATTATGTTTTACCATTAAAATAATGTTTTTTAGGTCAATTTATAAGTTTTATAAACCTTTAATGAATCCTCCTAAATATATATTATTTTTTATGGTTTTAAAATCAACTCTTTATAAATATGACTCACCTCTAAATCACCAAGGTTGTTATTTTAAGGAGCTACATTATTTTACAAATAAAATAATTAAATAACTTCTATTTGGTAGAAACCATTGGTAAAAACCATGGTATGGTTTTTTTTTGGATTGATTTGTCATATAGAGTCTAAAACCTAAGTTTAGAAATTAATAAACAATTCCCTCATCTTTTTCTATAAAAACCCACCTAACCTCCCATTAATATTCACTTAAAACACTTGGAGGATGAAATAATTATTCCCTTAACTATTTATAACCCTCCTAATGTGTTCCCAAGCAATTAAGAAGCCCTTCATGATCTTTTAGAATTCTCCTCTCAAGATAAGGGACTCTCCTTTTCTTTTTTATTTCAAGAACTTTCTTTATAATAATCCCCATTTGATTTAAAATTTTCCATTTTTTAAATATTTTTTACACATAACTTTACTATTCTTATTATTTCCATGTAATTATATACCTAATTTCACTATCATTTACCATTTCCATAAAACTTTATATACACCTATTATGCGGCCAAAATTGTCAAATGATTTTCCATGCAAAATAAATTTATGGTGAATACCCATCCCCATTTACACTCAATGGTATTAACCTAGATGTAGCTATATAAAATTTATTGTGTAAATCTATTTATGTAACCCACAATTTTAAATCATGGGATTAAAAGTGATGAAATACATCATTATCTTTTATAATTATTGTGGTGTGCTTATGCATGTACCTAATACGAATGTAATGGGGGCCTTAGAATTATATATCCCTACAATAAATTAGGTAATGTTTTTATCTAATGATATTTCATGTATGGTTCACATGAGGTTATCCTAATAACACTATGTAATGATGTCTTGGTAGTTATCCTTGACTTTATCTTATGATTTCATATTTTATATTGTTTTCACATTCCCATGTTACCTTTATGTTATCATATTTTATCATGCTTTGTTATTCAAGTTTATGATTATCAACCCTCTTATGTTACCCTAATATGCCTATTTACTTACATTTATGTATTTAAACATGTTATGATCTAATTATTCTCTAAATGTTATTTATAGATCACCCCCTTCTTATGTACGTCATAAGGTTATCCAGTATAGTTTTAGAAGATCAAGGAAATTTCTGTGAATGTTTTGGAGTTTTATTTTAAATATTTTTATTTTTTTGAAAGTTTTTATTTTGTATACTTAATTACTCAAATACACTAGGCCTAAAGATCATCTGGGGTTGTTTTAAGTGTAACTTTATGCAATAAATCATGGAATAAAGTGTACGAATGATATAGTTTATCATAGTTAGTATCAGAGAAAGGTCTCGTTATTTTTTTGGGATTATGATGAGAAAAATATAGTGAAATATTTAGGAATAAGACTAATTATATAAAAACCTACATAAATTTTCATAAAGTATAGAGTAAGTCAATTATAAGAAAATACATCTATATATGGATACTACAATTGGATGTGGATCTGGCATAGTTGTACCTAAGGGTAATAACCCCAAAAAGGGTGCACTGAGATAGACTCAATCTTCACCTGGTGCATGAAAAAGAGGCCTTGATGCCCTCCTAGATTGATACCCCTAGGGGATATGATTTCTTAAATTCACAAGATCATTAAAAATCATTATTAAGGGGGTTAATGCACATCAGAATTTATATTAGGAAATCTAACATGGTTAATTTATATTAAAATATATAAATTCATAAGATAAGAAATATATGTCACTTATGAGTTATCCATTTAATATTCACGGTTTCCTGTTAATGTGTTTTATATTTTATAAAAATTATCTATAGTTTTCCCATTATTTTATTCAATGGATGGAAATATGAGAAACCCAGTCAACAACTAGTGTGATGGGAAATGTGATGACTTTCCAAATGAGATTTCTAACATAATAGGAGCTAATGTAAGATATATTGTGATTATTACAAACCAACTATCATAGGTTATGATTAACAAATAAAAAATATTTCAAAATCCAAACATGTCAAAGTGGAGGAATAAAATGTCTCCTGGAAGTTCAAGTGATAAAAGTGATAAAGGAAAGAAGATGTAATTTCCAATGTTTGGAAAGACAACCCCTGAGAAATGTCACAAAGTAACAAGAAAATGTTTTAATTTTTGGAACATAGTGCATAAATGTAACACCCTAAGGATCTGAAAATAAATTTAATATTGAATGAAAAAAACACAAATTCTCTATAAGAACCACTTTGTTATAACCTATCTAGTAAACATAATTTTTCCATCTCTGTGATTTGAATTTCTAAAAATATACATGCACGGTTTCATTCGAGAATATATTTAGAGTCTGATACGAAAAACATAATTTTTTGGTGAATAGTTTCATACACTTGTGAATAGTAACGTACCCTTATGAATAGAAATGAATAGTAATGAATAGTAAATCAAACAAAAAAATAGAGGCTTTACCCATGAATGTATAAGTACAATTCAGACATCCTATAAGTGAAAAAATGATCATAGTACAATTATTTGTATTTTTGTGTGTCATAAATATTTTAATTACAATTTTATGATTAATTAAATAATTTTAAATGGAAAATTATTTACATAAAATTTAATCTTAAAGTTTTACTTTATTATCATATGGTTATAATATAATTTTATGTGAGTTTTATTAATTTATTAAGGTGTTATAAAATGAATTATAGTTTTAAAGTTACTTTTTTGGAATAAATTGTGATTTTATTTTAAAAATTATTTAGAAAATTATTTTCAAAAAATTATTTCATTTTTTAATTCTACATGTTAAAAAATAGTTGGGGTGAATATTTGGGATTTCTGTAAAATACTTGTATTTTTCATGAATAGTAAAAATACAGTTTTTTGTTTTTAGTATATTTAATGAAATCATAATGATGTAATAATTAATATAAAATTATGGTCTATTTTTTTACATTAAAATATTATATGAGGTGTCCCAAGTTTCAAATACCATGGGAAAATACCATGGGCAAGCCCATGGTTTTGCAAAAACCAATAATGAGGCGTCCTTTGAAATTAATAAAAAACTCACTCTCTTTTACTATATATACCCATCCATTCCATTGTTTTATTTCATTTAAAACTCATAATACACATATATATGGTATTTTTACCTCTCTAGTAGAACTCCCAAGGTGTCATCAATCCCCAAAGTTCCCAACCTTCAAGTTTGAAGAGTTACTCTACAAGGTAAGGGAATTATCAACTACTCTTTTCCATTCAAGTCCTCTTTTATGTGGTATGTATTTCAATATTCCATTAAATGTTCTTATTTATATTTTATTTTGTCCCTATATTATATTATGAGTATTTTATTATTGGTTGACACTTTCTATCTCTCTTTTTAAGGTTTTCTAAAACTATGTTCAATAGCCGTTATGCTACATAATTTTCATCTCTAAATCTCTCTCTTTTTCAAACACTCTTACTATGTTATTATCTTTTAATTTCAATTGTATTATTTTGGGATATATAATTCTATATCCCCCTTACATTACATATTATTTAAGAATTATTAGATACCCCTTTTTCTCTCATAAAAATATTTTATGAATTTTTAAGTGACGTTGTTAGGTTGCCGAATTTTCGTAAGGGATTTCAATATGAACCACTATTTTCATTAGGGTTACTCTTATTCTCTAATAACCTCAATGAAATACTTACTTATTATTATTTAATCCAAATAAATTCTTTTTTAATGTTCTATATATTTTTACCAACCAAAATCCTTCTTTATTTTATGGGGATTTACATGTTTTAAAAGGATCATTCAAAATTTTATCCTGATAAACAAACCCGATTCAAGGGAACTTATCAAATTCTTACCAATTTTAAAGTTCACACCAGAATATATTTTAAGACACCATTATTTTTATTAAACCTCTCATTTTATTATGAAAATTATCTTGGATAATTTCTGAATTTAAGAGAAAAAACATGTTTTTCCACTTTAAAATTCTCTTTAATACTTTCCTTAAAATGCTCTAAAATGTTTTATTTCTAATGATTATTAAGAACTATTTTTTACATGATTTCACTTTATTGGGACATAATTTATGCCTCAAATATAATTTCAATGTCCTGGAATTTTATTTTCTAGATTATACAGGTTTATAATTTGGTTTCATGGAAAATACAAAATATTTTCCAAAAGAACTCTTTTTTCAAAAGTATAAAGATTTTTCTCATCTCACATTAACTTTTATGAAATATATGCCTTGTTCACCACTCATTCCACGAATCTGGTGTATGTACTTCCCTTTTTTATGTCATATCAGTAGTCTCGTTATTCTCATGATATTCTAAGGGATTATTATTTTAATGTTTTAAGGTGGAAAGGGACACTTTAGAATGTTTAAAGATTATTTCCTTGGAAATTTTTCAATGGTATCACTTAAAATTAACTTCATCTATGTCAACATCCCTAATTGAATCTTGTAATTAATTGTGGTATATATCATATGATATCATATGTAATATTTTTTTGAAGGGTTTCTGGTTATTTTGACTTTGGATATTCTATATTGTTACCATTAAACACTTTACTATGAATAGTTAGTGTTTATGTTAAATGATTGGGGAAGTTATTTACATTTTAATTGTTGGTTTAAATAGGAATTTATATGTTTATTATGTTCAACCCTTTCATATGAGGAAGTCATTGGACTTATTGAGTGATGTTTGGGGCCTGCTATAGCCTCTCGATGCATTGGTAGGTGTCATGAGACAAATAGATATGGACTTGGCTGAGGCCATTCTCATTTTTAGAAATGGTTTTGGTCGAGGCCTTAATCATTTTTAGATGTCCTGGCTGAGGCCTTGACAGTATGTTTCATAATGTCCACCATATGCATTTCCCTCATTATGAATCTAGAAATTCATAGTTCATGTCGTCATTCGATTAGTAAAATACCCATTATTATGTTTTATTATGTCAAAAATTACTCAACTCAAATTCCTACCATAATGTGTTTAAGTTTATTATTAAAGGTATTTGTTTTCAATTATTCACTATGCCTAATTTTTATGTTTATGTTTATGATATCTTCTGTTGTATTTATTACCCTTACAGAGCATCTGATCTCACCCCTTTCTTATATTTCATCTTCTTAGGAGATTAAGAATTTTAATATGAATTTCCTACAGGGATAAACTTATAGTTTTGTATGTTCCCAATAAAAATTATATTTTATATTTCATTTCAAGTTTTAATCTTGAACCTATGTATGTATCTAGTTTTTCAAAACAACTAAACTACTAATTCCTTCGAGATATGAATTTCTTGTAAGAATTCTAATGTAATAAAATAATGCACTGGAACCGGAAAACTGGGATCAGGACGTTACAGTTGGTATTAGAGGAAGTTTTGTAGAAAACTTGGAAACTGGATTTAGAAAACATAGATTAGAGAAAAAAACACTAAGATATTATTTGAGGATAATTATATAATAATATCCTATAATTTTGGTAAGGAATAGATTATTTGGATCTTTCAAGAAAATACATCCCAATCTGGATACTCCAAGTGGATGTGGTTCTGGAATAGATGTACCTAGGATTGAAAAAACCGACAAGGAGTTTTAGACTTTACCCGGGGTATCCTAGTATATGACAATAGTTCCTACTGTGCACCTAGTTTGACACTCCTAAGGGTTATTCCTAAGATAATTCACATTTCATTACAATCCATTCTAAATTATTCATCCCTCTAAAGTAACCATAGTATATGGTTCTATGATTTTTTATGCATAAATTTATGTTATGTGCTATACCATGTTTAGAGTTATATAGAGTTCATAATTTTATGAGCTAATATACTATATGTAATTTATTAGAAATGGAACCTAGAAAAATAAATGAGAACTTCACCAATTCATGTGATACAAATATTAAGAATGATCACATCTCTTATGGTTTTAAGCCACCATTTCAAAAGAAAATAGTCTCCCAAGTATACTCATCATATGAGTAAATAGCATCCGATGTTAACAAGATATGTAAAGAATTATCTAAGTCCAATGGATTTGAAAGGAAGTAAGAGAAGAAGAGTATGGTTGAGAAAAATATAGATAAAGGTAATAAGGGAAAGAAGGGTTTTCCCATATGTGATAATTATGGAAAGAATCGCCCTGCTAAATTCTTGAAGGTAATGGGAGTTTGTTATAAGTGTAGAGATAAAGGACACCAATTTCGTGATTGAAAGGGCAAGAAAAAGGTTTCCAATATACAAAGCTCCAACTGTAATGAGGTGGGGGCACTAAGTAAATCAATATCCCAAGTGTCAAAAGAATATTCCCCCAAATAATGTTACTGGATAATGATCAAGCCATGATATTTCCATAGATGAAGTGGAATGATTAATATGACTCTTCAAGAATCATTTCATTTGAATATTTTATCAGCAGTGTAATCATTATAATAATTATGGAATACATGAGGAATTTATTGTAGTACTATTTTACTAAGTATTTTAGGTTGTATGATGAATTTTACAAAGGATAAGTGACTTGATAGAAAGTTAATGTCTTGGGAAAGTATATGGTTGAGGTAAAGAAAACCCTAAAAATATTCCTGATGATTAAGATAATGGTGAAGAAATGATTGATTTGGATTAGTAATCACTACCTCAAAACTTATTATTGTCCTATAGACAATTGGTCTATGTTATCATTAATGGAGTCTACAACATTTTTGGATATAAGGAATACATCCAATATCATGTGTAATGATGAATGCATGTTTCCAATAAGGTTTTATGGTAATTTGAGTTATTAGCATATTTCAAGAGGACACATGATGAAGATATTCACATGATTGGAATGTGAAAATTTAGGGTTGCTTCATGTTTATTAAAGTAAAATAAGTTAGAAGATGCTTTGATCAGGATAGATCATAAAGTTCTAAACAAAATGAGGATTTCCAAGGACCCCATGTTCATGGATCTTTCCAGGATAGATATGGGAATGATTCTAAAGTATTATATCGTGATCTTTTGGGAAATTGAACCATTTATGAAATGGTTTAAATTGATCATTTTATGTGGTTTTAGAGTTTAATGTCACCACATGGTGGAACCTATGCCAAGAGATGAAGTATAGATAGTTCAATTCACAAACAAAGGATAAGATTGTGTTTATGAAATAGAAACATATATTTATACACTTATAGTGTGGAATTATTCATCAACTCCAAGAAAGGAGTATTAAATAAAAAATTTGTCCTATTATCATTTTTTTCATGATATCAATGAAATTTTTAATAACTGTAGTTTAAGGTTTTGTGGAAATGATCTTTCATCTGAGCAGGTTCTCAATCAGTTTCTATAAAAACGTGATGTTTTGATTATTCTTCCATGACCATGTTTTCCAATTATAATGCATTCTTTTTTTAGTAACTGATTAATTTCCCTTTCCTCTTATTAAGACGATATTTTAACCATATTTCTGAAGTGGGTTTCCCACAAGGTAATTTTCAAGTATCAACCATTAACCTTTTAAATTCAATTTTAAAATTTTGAGGATGAAATTTTTGTAAGAAGGGTAGAATGTAACAACCCAAGGATTTGTAAATAAATTTAATATTGAATGCATAAAACACTAAGTCTCTATAAGTACAACTTTGTTATAACCTATCCAGTAAACATAATTTTTCCACTCTCTGATTTGAATTTTGAAAAACTGATATACACGGTTGCATTCAGAAAGATATTTAGAGTCAGATAAGACAACATAATTTTGCATGAATAGTATCATACCCTTGTGAATACTAACATACCCTTATGAATTGTGATGAATAGTAATTGATAGTAAATCGGGCAAAAAAACTAAAGTTCACCCATGGATTTATAAATACAATTCAGACATCCTATAATTGAAAAAACGATTATAGTATAAGTATTGGTATTTTTGTATGTCATAAATATTTTAATTACAATTTTATGATTAATTTAATAATTTAAAATGGAAATGTATTTTCGTAAAATTTAATCATAAATTTTTCTTTATTGTATTGTTGTTATAAGATAATTTTATAGGAGCTGGATTAATTTCTCAAGGTGTTATAAAATGAGTTATAGTTTTAAAGTTGTTTTTTTGGAATTAATTGTGATTTTATTGAAAAATAAAACTAAAAATATATAGAAATTTTTTTTCAAAAAGTGGATTTTATTTTTTAATTCTACATGTCAAAAAATGGTTGAGGTAAAGTTTTGGGATTTTTCTAAAATACCTGTATTTTTCATGAATAGTAAAATTATAGTTTTGAGTTTTCTGTATATTTAATGACATCATAATGATGTAATAATTAATATAAAATTATGGTCTACTTTTTTACATTAAAATATGATATGACGTGTCCCAAGTGGCCAATACCATGGGAAAATAAAATGGGCAAGCCCATGGTTTTTCAAAAAACACTAATGAGGTGTCCTTTGAAATTAATAAAGAAACTTCCCCTATTTTACTATAAATACACACCAATTACTTCATTTTATTTCATTATAAACTCATCGTCCTCGAATCTATTGTAGTTTTATCTCCCTAGGAGTCGTCAAAAGGTTTCCTCAAGCCCCCAAGGTCCCAAACATCATGTTTTAGGAGTTACTCTACAAGGTAAGGGAATTCTCGACTTCTCATTTCCATTCAAGTTCCCTTTTGTGTGGTATGTATTTTAAGTTTCAATACCATGTTATTATTTATATTATATTATCTACCTCTATTATATTATGATTCTTTTATTAATGGTTGACCCATATCCCCTCTCTTTTTAATGTTTTCTAAAACCATGTTCAATGGTTGTTATGCTGCAGAATTTTTGTCTCAAAATCTCTCTTTTTCAAGCACTCTTACTATGTTATTATCTATTAATTTCAAATAGATTATATTGGGATATGTCATTAAATATACACCTTAAATTACATATTATATAATAATTATGTGTTACTCTTTTTTCTCTCATGAAAATATTTTATGAATTTTTAAGTGACGTCGTTAGGTTGCCGAATTTTCATATGGTATTTCTACCCGAAACTCCGTTTTCATTCAGATTACTCTTATTCTCTACTTACCTCAATGAAATTATTATTTATTCTTATTTAATACACATAAATTATGTATTAATGTTTTATATATTTTTACCAACTAGAATCCTTATTTATTTTATGGGGATTTACATGTATTAAAAGGATCATTCAAAATTTTATCCCGATTCAAGGGAACTTCTCGAATTCTTACCCATTTTCAAGTGTACACCAAAATCTTTTTTAAGCCACCATTATTTTTATAAAACTAATAATTTTATTATGAAAAAATTATATTGTATCATTTCTATATTTAAGAGAACAAACATGCTTTTCCACTTTAAAATTCTCTTTAATACTTTCCTTAAAATGCTCTAAAATGTTTTATTTATAAATATTCTTAAAAACTATTTTTTACATGATTTCACTTTAGTGGGGCATCATTTATTCCTCAAAAATAATTTCAATGTCTTGGAATTTTATTTTTTTTGATATACATGTTTACAATCTGATTTCATGGCAAATACAAATGATTTTCCAAAATAACTCTTCTTTCAAAAGTAAAAAATAATTTTTCTCATCTAACATTAACTTTTATGAAATATATGCCTTATTCACCACTAATTACATGAATTTGGGGTATGTAATACCCTTTGTTATGTTATATAAATATTATTCTTATTTTCATGATATTCTAAGTTATTATTATCTGAATGTTTCAAGGTGGAATGGGACACTTTAGAATGTTTAAGGATTATTTCCTCAAGAATTTTTCAATGGTATCATTTAAAAGTAACTTCATCTATGTCAACATCCCTTGTTAAGTATTGTAATTAATTAAGGTATATCTCTTATGATATCATCTATAATATTCTATTTAAGGTTTTCTGATTAGTTTGACTATGGATGTTCTATCTTGATACCATTCACCACTTTACTCTGAATGGTTAGTATTTATGTTAAATGATTGGGGAAGTTATTTATATTTCAATTGTTAGTTTCAATATGAATGTATATATTGATTATGTTCACCCCTTTCATATGAGGAATTAATTGGACTTAGTAAGTGATGGGTAGGTCCAACTATAGTTTCTCGATGAATTTGTAGGTCTCATGAGACTAATAGATATGGACTTGGTTGAGGCCTTTCCCATTTTTAGATATGGTTTTGGCTAAGACCTTAATCATTTTTAAGTGTTGTGTCTGAGGCCTTGATGGTATTTTTCAGAATGTCCGGCATATGCATTTCCCTCATTATGAAGCTATAAATTCATAGTTCATGTGGTTATTCAACTAGTATAATACCCTTGATTATTTTTTATTATGGAAATAGTTACTCAGCTCATATTCCTTTCATAATGTGTTCAAGTTTATTTTTAAAGGAATGTGTTTTCAATTATTCACCATGCCTAATTTTTATATTTATGATATCTTCTGTTGTATTTATTACTCTTAATGAGCATCTGATCTCACCAGTTTCTTATGTGTCATCTTCTCAGTAGATGAAGAAGTTTATTATGTATGACCTGCAGGGATAAACTTAGAGTTGTGGATATTCCCAATAAAACTTATATGTTGTATTTCATTTCAAGTTGTAATGTTTAACCTATGTATGTATCTGGTTTTCTAAAACTACTCAACTACTCAGTCATTTTGGATATGAATTTCTTAAAAGAATTCCAATGTAATGAAATAATGCACTGGCACTGGGCAACTTGGGTTGGGATGCTACAACAAAGTATCTAATTGTTATAGAAAAATTAAGAACATGATTAACATGATGAAGAGAAATAAATTTCAATTTAAGGTTTCATTAATAGTTATATTTCATAGATGTGGGAAGCATGGTCATTATCCAAAATAATTCTCTATTACAAGGTTTGATAAGGATGATGAGCACCAACAATCTTTAAGACCAAGGGAATAAGGAATTTCATGTTCTATAAAAATCACCAAGATGGATCATGATGATTGAAATATGATTAACCTCCAATCCAGAGTTGTGTATGTATTCTTTTATTTCAATTCATTCTAAACTATAATATCTATTAGGTTTTCTAAGAACATCAAGTCTCACCTCAAATGATTTTATATCATTGCAGAAAACATTTATGATTATTGTATCACAATTTGAGGTTTCTGGGAATGTACTTCTTGAAAATATTATCTTTCTACCTTTGTCAGAATTTGATGCTATTATGGGAATGGATGATATTTCCTTGTATATATCCAAAATAAATTTCCAAGATAAGGAAATCACCCTCTATATCAAAAAACTCCCTCTGATTCTATACTAGTGAAAGTTGTAGGATGAATCTCCTTTGGTATAATCATATTAAGAATGAATATTATTTCCTTATGAGAAATTTTATCTAGTTAAAATGATTAATATGGAAACTTTCATCATTGATGACATTCCCATTATGATAGTATATGTTTCTAAAATAATGTCTATATATTCCTCCTAAACTAGAGTTTGATTTCTTAATCAAACTTATAAAGGTAGAAAGTAACATTATTAGAGAATGTTATCACCAGTGAAGGAATATCTATCGATCCTTCAAAAATAGAGGGAAATAAAGGATGGCCCAAACCAACCTATATAAGGTAAATCTATAGTTTACTTCGATTAGCAAGGAACTATCATCAATTTGTGAGAAAATTATTACGATTTTCAGTCCCACTGACCCAGATAAATTGAAAGGGGGTGAAGTTTTTCTATAATGATGAATGAGAAGAAATATTTAAAGAGCGGGTGAAGAAACTAATCACTACACATGTCCTCACATTACCCACTAGTAAGGAAGGGTTTTTTATCTACAGTGATGTGTCCAAAAATTCTTGGGTTTTTTACACACACAAGATGAAAACGTGATAGAATATTCCTCCCACAAATTAAATATCCATGAGTAAAACTACCCAACACATGATCTATAATTAGATGTAGTGATCTTCATGAGGAATATTTTGTAAAATTATCTCTATGGGGAGAAGTGTGAAATATATATGGATCATAAAAACCTCATGTATATATTCACATAAGAAGATCTCAATATATGTCAATGAAGGTGTTTAGAGTTGATCAAACATCCAGCATCATATTTTTATTCAAGTAAAAGAGGTACAAAGAAACAGGGAGAAAACTGGGGCCAAGGGAGGCCTAAAGTAATGCAAACTGAGGGTATCCCCTTTAATCAGATTAACCCCCTCAGGCTTCAAGTAATTTATGTTAGGGATCCATGTGATGTTGGAGCCCTGATCCGCCAAAAAATAAAGGTGGTCCACTACTTTATTAACCTCTATCTATGTGTGGTTTATGTGAATATTGTTTTTGAGGAGGGATCTATATTTCCATACAGTATAGTATATCGACCAAGTTATAGATCATTTTCCATGCAAGGAGTGATGTAAGATCAAGGAGTTGGTCTCAACTTGAGTTATATCAAGATTTTCCATGTTTTGTAAAGTTAACCTAGTGATCATTGATTTGGCATTTCCCTTCAGGGAGTTTCCATTACAATAAAATGTAGTTAAGGCCATAACGACACTCCCCTAGGTGTCATGTACCACACCCCCTCCTTACATATCTCCCAATATGTAGGACCCATCCATATTGAGCTAGTACCCTGTATCAGAAGGGTTCCATAATACCCATTGTCCCTATGGTCTATTGATGAAGTGATGAACTAGAGAGGTGATAACCTGCAACAATAATAGCAAAGGAGCTACCATTTATTGATGAGAGTGACCATGTCCACCAGTAGGTTCCTAGTTCTCACAATGATGGGCCTCATTGTGGGAACGGATCCTTCAGACCTAGCCTGGTTTCTAACCTATCATAAGAATCAACATCTTTCACTAAGAAACATGTACCATTTCATCCTCTCCATACATGAATCATTCATCCCATAGAACCATATCTCCAATAATGAAGCATCAAAATGATCATGCGATGAGAAAGCAGTAAGGTCACTGAAGAAAGTCCAGATTCTCTAAGTAGAAAGGATCCCACAACCCTATCCTTGATGAGAATATAAAGGGAACCAATATTATTGGACATGAAGATGATGGACATGGGAATAATAAAAGGATATTACCTTGTTCAAATGACTCCTCAACCATCCATTATTGATATGATCAAAAAGGACCCAAAATATGATGAAGTGCAATAGAAAAAAGGTAGAAAATATTCCAGAGTTCAACTTTTCTAAATATAGAGTTATAAGTTTTGGAACCTAGATATATATCCCTTAAAAATGAGAATATAGAGGGAATTTTTGGATGATGTTCATATCTTATCCTTATATATTCATCCATGAAGCACTAATATGTATAAAGATTTGAATAAAAACTTATAGTATGATAACATGAAGATGGATATTGAAGAATTTATATCACAATGATTGGTATGCCAACAAGTCAATGTTTAATGATATAAATCTTAGGGTATGATGAAACCATTTCCCATAATAGTATGAAACTAGGAACAAATAACCATATATTTCATCGTAGAACTCCCCATGGCCTCTAAAGGCAATAACTCCATTTGGATGGTAGTCGGTCGCCTTATGAAGTTAGAAATTTCCATTTCTATCAAGGAAAATTTATATATTGATCAACTAATCAAGATATATATATATAATTGGTAATATTGTATGGAGTTCCACTCTATATTTTATCTTATCAATATCCAAGGTTTACCTCGAGGTTCTAGAGAAGCCTTCAATAGGTGTTGGATACTTAGATGAGTTTGAGGACTACTAATCACCCTCAGAAGGATGGTAAATTTTATAGAACTATTGAAACCCTATAGGATATGATAATATCATGTTTAATGGATTTACAAGGATATTGGGATCAGCACCTTCCCCTAGTAGAGTTCTCATATCACAATAGTTTCAATTATATCATTCAAATGGAACCTTATTAAGTTTTTCATGGGAAGAGGTGTTGGACTCCAACATGTTGGGATGAATTTGGAGAACGGAAGATGATGGGACTTGATCTTATCTAAGAGATGATATAGAAGGTTCAAACCATTATATTTCATATTAAATATACACAAATTTGACAATAAATCTATACAAATAATCATCGATGAAACCTAAAGTCTGAGGTCAGAGATAAAGTGTTCCTTCTTTTATTTTTGTGGAAGAAATTCATGAGGTTGGAAAGAAGGGAAATATTAGTCCAAGATACATCATCCCCTTTGAAATCCTTGATCTCATCTAAGTGGTATCCTATCAACTATCACTCCTTAACATTTCTAAAGTATATGATCTGTTCCATATATCCCTCTTGAGGAAGTATATACTAGACCTATCACAAGTTCTGAATCTAGAGGTGGTACCATTGTATAATGACCTTTCATATGAGGAGTTTCCTATGAAGATCTTAGATTGTGGTTACAAGGTTCTCCAAAAAAATACAACTCACCAGGAAAGAGTTATATAGTAGAACCACAAATTTGAGGAAATAACTTAGGAACCATAAGACACGATGAAACAAAAGTTCCCCCATCTATTTTAGCGTATGAATGAAATTTAGAGGGTGATATTTCTAAAGAGGGGAATAATGTAATGACCTAAAAATTTATAAATGAAATTCCATTTTTAAATGATTAAATACCATATTAGGAAATGAAATTAAAAAAAATGAACTAATTTTGTTATTTTTTACCTGTATAAGTTATATCCTATTAGATTCAAAAGACCATTAAGAATCATAATTTTTGATAGTATAGTCATTATATAGTGATGATATGATTAGTATCTATAAAAGTTTATGATAAATCCACTTGATGAAGACAAAGGATTTCACCTTGACTAAGACCAAGATGAGATTCAATAAATAAATTATGATAAAACCCATTTATGTGATAAGTTCAAGCTCATCGAGATCATGTCCCAGACCATGTTCACTGAAACACCCCAAGAAAATCTCAACATTGCACACTATACCCTTATGAAATTACCTGGTGTAATAAAGGGATAGGTATTTACACCCTAACATTAGGAATTTTTATATTTCTATTTTTAATAAAATAATGATTATATTTATCTTTTATTAATTTGTAATGATTAAAGTAGAAGTTTGATAAAATTATATTTTGATATGATTAAACAAAAATTGTATTTTTGGAAAATATATAGTTTCAATCAAGACACGCTTTTTGATGAGTTTTCTAATTTTTGAAATAAATTATAATTTAATATAATATTATTATTAAATAATATTTATTAAATATAAATGATAATATTGTTTTAAGAAGTCAAATATAATTTTTATAAGGGTTTGAAAACTATTATTTTCAAAAAAATAGTATTTTTCAACATATGAGGATTTTTTATTTAAAAATATAAATTACCATATATATAGAATTATTTTGATAAAAATAAATATTACATTTAAAAATATAAATAATCCAATGGTGAATTTTTTATAATTTCCTAAGACTGATGAATTTTTTGGTAAAAATTAAGTATGGTATAATTATACATCATGTATTATGACATCAAAGAATCCCAAAACTGATGTAATAAATACTATAAATAGTATCCATGACAAAAATTATATTTCCCTATTAAAATAATGTGTTTTAATTTATTTAATAAATTTTATATATCCTTAATGAATTCTACAAAACCTATATTGTATTTTAATGTTTTAAAATAAAATCTCAATAAACATGACTCACTTCCAATCAAAAAGGGTATTATTTCAAAGATTTAAATTGTTATAATTATAAAGTAACGAAA
Organism: Viscum album; assembly: GCA_963277665.1. Taxonomy (NCBI): domain Eukaryota; kingdom Viridiplantae; phylum Streptophyta; class Magnoliopsida; order Santalales; family Viscaceae; genus Viscum; species Viscum album. The sequence continues at coordinate 1,650,407,457 of OY728145.1, forward strand.
TCCACTCATTTATTATAGAAACCATGGGAAAAACCATATGATGGTTTTTAGTTTGGATTATTTTTTCAAATAGAGTCTAAAACCCATGTTTATAAATTAATAAATAATTATCCCCTTTTTTCTATAAAACCCAAACCAACCTCCCATTAATCTTCACTCAAAACCCTTGGATCATTAGATCAAACTTACCTTCCCTCTATGTATCCCTCCCAATTTTTTCTGAATCTCTTAATAAGACTTTTCTAAGCTTTTAGATGTGCCCACTCAAGGTAAGGGACTCTCTCCTATTCTTTTTATTTTAGGTACTTTCTTTATAGTAATCCCCTTTTGATTTCCAATTTTCCATGTTGTAATGTGTTTTTACACATGCCTTTAAAATCCTTTTTATTTCCATGTAATTATATACCTCCTTTCACTCTTATTTACCTCTTATATAAAGCATTACATACACCCATTATACTACCAAAATTATCCTATGATTTTCCATGCCAAACATTTCCATAGTGAATACCCATCCACATTTCCAATCAATTGTATTCATGTAACAACTTGAAGTTTCATAAATTAAATTCCATTTTATAAATAATAAATTCCTTTATAAGTAATAATGTTGTATAAAACACATGCACTACTTTGGTTATTTTAGACCAATATAAGTTATATATTATTAGATTTAGAATATTATTAAACACCATAACCATTGATAATATAGTTGTTTTATAGTGATAATAAATACTAGTATATATTAATGGATATGATAAATTCTTATTGATATAGATGAATAAATCTATGGCCTCATCTAGAAGTATCATAACCTATGAAGCCCATTCATCAGAGCTTATAAGGGATATAGCACCACTAGGCATTACCCCTAACCAAGCCCAAGTTGAGATTCGATAACTAAAGAACAATTGAAACTATTTACGAGAAAATTTCAAGCTCATCGATATCATATACCAAACCATGTTTGACAAACCACCCCAAGAAAATATCATCATCGTACATCTTACCCTTAGGGAATTTACTGGTGTAATAAAGGGAAATGTATATAGATCCTAACAGTATGAATTTTTATATTTTTATTTTTAATAAAATAATGATTATATTTATCTTTTATTATCAATTTATAATGATTAAACAATAAGTTTGACAAAAAATATATTTTGATATGATGAAACGCAAATTGTATTTTTGGGATATGTATGGTTTTAATTGAGACATTCTTTTGATAAATTGAAAAACTTTTAAAATAAATAATATTTTCATAAAATATTATTATTAAATAATATTTTTTAAATATAAATGAAAATATAATTTTACAACGTCAAATATTGTTTTTATAAGGGTCAAAAAAATATTATTTTCAAGAAATCGTTATTTTTTAATAAATGGGGATTTTTTTATTTGAAAGTTTAAATTATCATATTTAGAGAAATTTTTTGATAAAAGAAATATTATTTTTGAAATCAAAATGCAAAAATTATCTAATGGTGAATTTTTACTATATTTCTAAGATAGTCAAATTTTTGGGTAAAAATTAAATATTGTATAATTATATGATATGTATTATGACATCACAAAAATCCAAAATTGATGTAATAAATAATACAAAGAGTACTCATGGCCAAAATTATGTTTCTTATTTAAAATAATTTGTTTTTAATGTTATTTGATTAATTTTATAAACCCTTAATGAATCCTCCTAAAACTATATTTTATTTTAAGGTTTTAAAATAAATTCTTTATAAACTTGAATCATTTCCACATCACTAAGGGAATTATTTTTAATTTGTACTATTATTAGACTTATAAAGTAACTAAAACCACTAATTTTTTTATAAAACATGTGAAAACCCATCTTACGGTTTTTGGTTTTTATTACTTTATAATATATATTCCAAAACCTATGTTTGGAAATTAATAATGAATTGCCCTCTCTTTTTCTAGATAAACCCACCTAACCTATCATTACTCTTCACTCAAAACCCTTATAGATTGAATTTATTCTAAACATACCTCTATGTATACCTCACATGTTCCCCCATGATCTTAAGAATATCCTTCTAAGATTTTATAATTACCCTCTCAAGGTAATGGGTCCTCTCCTTCTCCTCTTTGTTCAAAGACCTTATTTATATTATACCTTTTGTTTTCCAATTTTTCACGTTCAGAAAAGTTTTTACACATCCCTATTATTTTTCCTTATGATTTATATGTGATTATATACCCATTTTACTCTCATTTAACTCTTCTATTAATCTTTATTTACCTCTATTATTCCACTGAAATTATCTTGCGATTTTTCATTCCAAACATTTGTGTAGTGAATACCCATCCTCATTTACTCTCAAGGGAATTGACCTAGATATAACTATAATTAATTTTCTGGGTATTTATATGTATGTAACCCACAATCCATAATTTTTGGATTAAAATTTATGAAATATATCCTTATGTTTTATGATCTATGTGGAACACTTATGCATGTACATTATATAAAAGTGATGGGTGGGCACTGAATTATATATCCCAATAATGCATTAGGTAATGTTTTTATCTCATAAGATTCTTGGTATGGTGTATGGGAGGTTATCGTAAGCACACTATGTTATATTTTCTATGTTTTTATCCTTGACATATGTTTATGATGTAATTTTTTATGTTTTTACCACATTCTTATATTTACTTTATGTTACCATGTTATATCATTCCTCATTGTTCAATATTATGATTCTCACCCCTCTTATGTTACCTTTATATGCCTATTGGCACACATGTACTACTTTACCTTATGCTATGTTTTTTTAATTCCATTATTGGGCTTTATAGATCACCCATTTCTTATGAATGTACCCATGTTATCCCATGTAGTTTTAGAAGATCCAAGTAATATAAGGGCATATTTCAAAGTTTTTAAATAATGATGTTGTACACTTATTTTAAGCTAATTTTTGATGTACCTAATTTCAAAATGATATTAGGCCTCACAATCTTCTAGGGTTGTATTAAGTGTATATTTATTTAATTAATATTTAATTAAGGTGTAACAAAATATGGGTTTTCAGAGTTATTATCATAGAAAATTCTAGTTATATTTGGGGATATTGATTAGAAAACCATGGTGAAATATATATAGATAAAACTAAACATAGTAAACCATCCCTAAATTTTGGTAAAGAATGGAGTAAGTGGTTTCCAAGAAAATACATCCATGTTAGGATACTACAAGTGGGTGTGGCTCTATCATAGTTCTACCTATGGGTAATAACCCCCAAAATGGCGCATCGAGTTAGAATCCATTGTCACCTATTGCACAACAACAGGCCTTGTTGCACACTTGGTTTGTGACTCTTGGGGGATATTATTTGGTAAATTCAAAGTCTCATTAAAAACCATTATTAAGGGGGGAAATTCCCCTGTAACTTTGTGTTAGGAAATAGGTCATTTGTAAATTAAAATAAAACTATTAAATTCATAGGTTAAAGAATATATGTAATTTATGTTTATCCATTCAATGTTCATAGCTTCCCTTTTGTGTGCTTAATAGTTAAAAATTTATCATCTCTAAGTTGATTTTTTATGAAGTAAATGATTAGAACCAAAATAAAATAATGAAATTAAGGATTATCATCCATTTTTGAACATCAAATGTATTAGGTGGATATATATCGTTGAATTCTTTCATATCAAACAATTTTAGTATATCTATTCATACACCACCTCAAAACATGGAAGTAGAGATATCAATGAAAATAGAAAAATGGGAAATTATTACATCCCAGGTATATAATTTCTTCCTTGTAAACATTAATGGTCTGAATTTCCTAGAAAACATTATGATACTCCCATTAGTAGAATTTCATGTTCTTATAGGTATGTATTGAATTTCTTTATATAGAGAAAACATAAAATTCTAAGATAATTAAATCACCCTCTATATCTCTAATTTTCCTATAATTCTATTCAAGTGAAAGGAGGAGGATGAATCTTCTTTATTATCATCATCTCAATAATATATATTATTTCCTTGTGATCAAGAGTATATATCTTAAATGATTGATACTAAGGAAAATATCATCCTTGATGACATTCTCATTGTAAAGGGGTATTTCTTCTGGATATGAGGATAAGTTCTCAAGAAATATTATTCCCATATATTTTCTAAAATCCAAGACTCAATATAGAATAGTTGTTTTTGAAAATTATGATTTAAAGAAGGAACTATAGGATAATATAGATAAAGGTTTTATACGCCCAAGTACTTCACCCTGAGGTGCACCAATCCTCCTCATCAAGAATAAGTATGGGTCAATGAACCTCTGAAAAAATTATTGTGAGTTCAACAAGATCATGATAAAGAAAACATATCCTCTAACATAGATTAATGATTTTTTCGATCAGCTGCATAGATCCCATTACCTCTCTAAAGTGGATCTTCTGTCGACATATTATTAATTGAAGTTGAATAAGGAGGATATCCCCAAGACTAATTTTTGTACAAGGTGTGGGAACTATGAGTTCATATTGATTTCATTTGGAATCAAAAATTCTCCATATGTATGAAAAGTAAATTAAATGTGATTTTTTGATGGATAAATTAACATTCCTATGGAATATTATCACCATCAAAGTGATATATGTGGATCCTTCAAAAACAGAGGCAAATAAAGGATGGCCTAAACCAACCTTTATGAAAGTGATCGATAGTTTACTTGGTTTATGTGGGTACTATCATTTATTTATGATAAAATTCTCATGATTTTCAATACAAATAACCAAGATAACCCATAAGGGTGTAAATATTTTTAGGAATTATGAATGCAAATAAATATTTAAAGAGCTAAAATAGAGGAAAATCATAGCACATTTTCTTACATTACCCACCAGTGGGGGAGGATTTGTGATCCACAGTGATATATAAAAAGGGGTATTATGTTGTGTACTAATTAAATATGTAAAATTGATAGTATATACCTCTCAAAAATTATATATTCATGTGTAAAAATACCCACACGTGATCTAGAATTTTCTCCAGTGTTCTTCGTGTTGAAGATTTGGTGATATTATCTCTTTGGGGATAAGTGTGAAATATATACAGAATATAAAAGCCTCAAGTATATATTCAAATAAAAGGATATCAATATAATCCAATTAATGTGGTTAAATATGATTAAATATTATGATTGTTAAATATATTACCATCTTGGGAAATAAAACAAAGTGGAAAATGCACTGAGTAAAAAGGATCCCCCAACTCAATCCATGAGGACAATTGTTAGGGATCCAATCTTCTTAGGCTTTCAAAGGATGTCAATGTGAATAATAAATGGACATTAATCTTACCTTTATCAAATAAATTCTCAACCATATATTCTTGAGTTGATAAAAGAGGCCTAGAAAGATGATGAGGTGCTAAAAAAGGTAGTAAATATTTAAGAGTTCAACTTTTCTAAATATAGAGTTATAATGTTTGGAACTTTGATATGTGTCCCATAAAAACTAGAACTAAAGATTGAAATTATGGATGATGTGTATATATCATCCTTAACTATTAATCTAGTAATCTATAAGATGCATAGATACTTTAAACAGAACTTCTAGTGGGCTAACAAGAAGAGAGAGAATGAATAATTGGTATCATAATGCCTAGTATGCCAATAATTCAAGGACGAATGATAGAATTATAAGGGTATGATGCAACTATTTCACATACTAGTATATAAATGGTAAAACATAGATAGGTATTTTATCATAGGACTCCCCTTGATCTCAAAGGACAACAACCCCATCTGGGTAGTAGTCAATCGCCTTATAAAGTTAGTGCATTTCAATGCTATCAAGGAATATTTCTCTCTTGAACTACTTTCCAATATATAAATAACATAAGTTTTAAAAATTCATGGAGTTCAACTCTATATTTTATCTGATCTAAAACTGAGTTTTACCTCGAGGTTTTAGATAATCCTTCAGCAATCATTGGATAAAGAGTCGAGCTTTATCATTTTATATCACCCTTGGATGGATGGTCAGTCTGAAAGAACCATTTAAACTCTAGAGAATATTTTGAGGTTATATTAAAAGTATTTTGGGATCAAAACCTTCCCCTAGTGGATTTATCTTATAACAACGATTTCTAATCTAGAATTCAAATGGCACCTTGTGAGGCTCTGTATAGGAATAAGTGTCTTTTATATTGGAATAGGTGTCTAACTCCAACATGATGGGATCAAGTAGGAGAGTGAAATATTATGGGACCAGATCTTGTACAATAGATTATAGAGAAGGTTAAAACCATTCAAACTCATATTAAAACTACATAAACTTGATATAAAATCTATGTATACAATCTTCTATGAGACCTGGAGTTTGAGTTTGAGATAAGGTGTTCCTTCCTATATCACCACAGAAGAACATCATGAGGTTTGGGAAGAACAGAAATATTATTCCAAGATACATTGGCCCTTTTAGATCTTTGAACATGTCAGATATGATTCCTATCAATTATTACTCCCACCAAACCTATCTCATGTAAATGATGTGTTCCATGTATCCCTCTTGAGGAAGTACATACCAGACCGCTCACATGTATTGAATCCATAGGTGGTACAATTGGATAATGGTTTTTAATATGAGTAGAATTTGGTGAATATATTATATTATAAGTAATAGCTTCTAAAAAAAATACATCACACTTTCTCAAAGTGTTGTGGTAGAACCAAAAGTTTGAGGAAGTGACATGGGAACTAGAAAAGGTGATGAATCAAAAGTACACTCATTTTTTTAGTGTAAAAATGAAAATTTTGAGGGAAGAAATTATGAATAGGGGAATAATTTATTGCCCAAAGTTTTATAAATGAAATTCACTTTTTCAAATGAATAAATATTGTTATAAGTAATGATTTTATAGAAAACACATGCACTTATTAGGTTATTTTAGACCATTATAAGTTATATCTTGATATATTTAAAAGAGAATTAAAAATAATAATTGTTGATAATATAGTCATCTTATAGTGACCATTAACATTACTATATATTAAGGGTTATGATAAAGTACAATTAACACATACAGAAGAAGTGACGGCCTCAACCAATAGGATTGTACCATATGAATCCCATTTATTATATATTTTGAGGTAGATTGCATAAATGTAAATTTACCCTGACCAAGACCAGGATAATATTAAACAACTAAAGAAAAATTGAAACCATTTATAGTAGAAGTTCCAGATCATCTGGATCATGGCCCAAACCATGTTTGTCGAACCACCCTAAGAAAATATCACCATCGCACACCTTACCCTTAGGGTATCCACTGGTGTAATAAATGGATATGTATCTAGACCCTAATAATATGAATTAGTATATTTTTATTTTTAATAAAATAATGAAAATATTTATCTTTTATTATCACTTGGTAATGATTAAATAATAAGTTTAATAAAAATTATATTTTGATACAATGAAACATAAATTATATTTTTGGGATATGTATAGTTTCAATAGAGTCGTGATTTTTAATGAATTCAAGAAATGTTGAAATAAACTATATTTTAATAAAATATTATTATTAAATAATATTAATTAAATATAAATGATAATATAATTTTATTAAGTTAAATATAATTTTTATAAGTGTCAGAAAACTGTTATTTTCAAAAAAAATAGTATTTTCATTAAATAGGGATTTTTGATTTAAAACTGTAAATTATAATATTTATCGAATTATTTTGAAAAAATAAATATTATTTTTGAAAATATCATATCAAAATTTTCTAACGGTGTGTTTTTCATGATTTTTAGAGGCAATTTAATATTTAGGTAAAAATAAATACCATATAATTATATAATATGTATTATGACATCATAAAAGCCAACAAGTGATGTGATAGATACTATAAAGAGTATCAATGACTGAAATTATGTTTGAAATTTAGAATAATATTTTTTTCAATTTATTTGATTAATTTTATAAACACTTAATGAATCCTACAAAACCTATATTATATTTTAAGGTTTTAAAATCAATTCTTTATAGACATGACTCACTTCCACATCACTAAGGGAAATATTTTAATTTATTAAATTATTATACTTATAAAATAATTAAAACCAATTCTCTTTGGTAGAAACCATGGGGAATATAATGGGAAGGTTTGTGGTTTTGATTACTTTATCATATAGACTCCAAAACCTAGGTTTGTAAATTAATAAAGAATTCCCATATCTTTTTTTATAATCCCACCAAAACTCTCATTCCTATTCAATAAAAACCCTTGTTTCATGAATTTAATCTTCCCTTAACTCTATATATACCTCAAAAAGTTCCCCTAAGCTCTTAATAATCTCCTCCCAAGATTTTATAAGTACACTCTTCAGGTAAGGGATCTTATCCTTCTCCTATTTATTCAAGAACCTTCTTTATATTATGACTTTTCATATGATTTTCCATGTTGGAAAATGTTTTTACACTTACCTATTACTTTACATATTATTTCTATGTTATGAGAGACCCATTTCTCTCTCATTTAACCCTTCTATGAATATTTATGTACCTTTATTATGCTACTGAAATTATCCTAATATTTTCCATGCCAAACATTTATGTAGTAAATACCCATCCTCATTTCCACTAAAGGGTATTCACATAGATGTACATATACTTAATTTATTAGGGACTTACATTTATAAAAAACACACTTCTTAATCATGGGATTAGAAGTGGTGAAATATATCCTTATTTTGTATGATCTATATGGAACACTTATACATGTATATGATATGCAAGTGATGGGTGTGCCCAGAATTATATATCTCTCCAATGCATTGGGTAAAGTTTTTATCTCATAAGATATTGTGTATAGTGCACAATAGGTTATCCAAGCATATTGTGTTTTGATGTATTTTCAGTTTTCCTTGACTTATGTTTATGATGTCATGTTTTATGTTGTTTCCACATTCCTATATTGCCTTTATATTACCATGGTATATCATGCCTCATTGTTAAAGATTATGATTATCACTCCTATTATATTTCATTGATATTATTGTTGGATTATATGTATTGTTTTACCTTATAATATGTTTTTTTTATTCTCTTACTAGGATTTATATATAACCCATTTCTTATGTATGTCCCCATGTTATCCTATGCAGTTTTAGAAGATCCAAGGAATATAAGGGAATATTTCAGAGTTTTTAAATAATGATTTTGTACCCATGTTTTAAATTGCTATTTTATGTACCTAATTTCCCAAATAAACTAGGACTCATGATATTCTAGGGTTGTATTAAGTGTATCTTTACATAATAAATCCTGAATTATGGGGTAATAAAATATAGGTTTTCATAATTCACCTAGATGTACCTATCTTCCATTGATTGGGGACATCCATGTATATAGCCCACACTTCTTAATTTTGGAACTAAAATTAATGAATGACATTTTTATGTTGTACAATATATGTGTCACACTTATTCATGTACATAATATGAATGTAATGGGTGATCCTAGAATTATATTTCCATCTGATGCACTGGTTAATGTTTTTATCTCAGAATAATCCTTGTATGGTGCACAAGATTTTATCCTAAGAATGTTATGTTATGATGCCTTGGTAGTTAGCATTGACTTATTCTTATGATGTCAAGTTTTATTTTGTTTCTATATTCCTCTATTTCCTTTATGTTATCATCTTTTATCATGCTTTAATATTAAAGTTTATGATGTTTACCCTTCTTATGTTACCTTAGTATTCCTATTGACTCGTATGTATTACTTTCATCATGTTATGATTAGATTATTCCCTTGCTTGCCTTTATATCACACCCTTTCTTGTATACATACCCAGATTATCCCATGCCATTTTAGAAGATCAAGGATATTTAAGGGCATGTTATGAAGTTTTAGTTTAAGTTTTTATATTTTTATTTCAAGTTGTTATGTTATGTACCTAGATAACCAAAGACAATAGGCCTCGTGATCTTATGGGGTTATTTTAAGTGTATCACTATACATTAAATCATGAAATAAATTGTATGAAATATATGGGTTATCATATAACACATATAAGCATAACATAATATAACAAGCATTCGTATCATAATCCATACACACTCACATGTGATAGGAATCAAATTTGGGTATCATGGGCTATACATGAACACACATGTGATCAGTATCAAACATGGGTCTCACAAGACAAACATGCATACTCATGTATTCATTATCAAGAAAAAACTTTATATAATGTCTTAGAATGGTAAATAATTTCATACCTCAAGTGTGCTGAAGTCAATGTCAAGATTACGCCAAAGGTCATATCACATCCATGCAGTAACTAGAATATTACATCAAGAAAAGGATTCCCAAGAACTAATTCCAATACATAAAAATAGGTATTATATAATTATAATAAAGATGGGAATAATTATAAGAGGGTATAATCACATCAACTTACCCAAGGATATCCACCATCAATTGTGGTTATATATTCAGTTCAAGCAAGGGTCATCAACTCTCTAGATCTATACCGATCTATCAAAGGTCCATGAATACTTTGTTAAATCATGATATAATGCATTAATCTATACAACATATCTTATATCCATTTTCAACAAAAAAATAATAGGAGGATTCTGGAAAGAATGGAAAAATCTTACCGCATGGAAGCTAACATATTGATCTGTCAATGCTAGGGTTATAAGACAATGAAATATAGTTGAAATACCTCCTAGGGATACACCTATTATTCCCATGAATCTATAGTAAATGTTAGTAGACGTAATGGTTCAAGGGTTCTTGTGAATTTATAGTAAAACTTGGAAACAACACACCATGATGTAATCTCAACACCATGAGGTAAAGGGGGTTAATGTGAAGAAAAACTTCGGAGCAAGTTATGGGACTACACTGTAATGGTTCTAGTTAAAAATATATCTTAGAAACATGGAATAGTCCATAGTGAGATCCTATAAACATAGAAAGGATACCACCCAAAAAGGGACCCATCATGTCATAGACTTCCAAAGCAAGAAAGAAGGCCATGTTGTAGCCTAACTCCATAGCATAGTTACCTTGAAATTGGAAAAACTGCCCAAACTCCACCTCCCAAGACATCAAGATGTATCTAACACCCACACTATAGTTATTTAAAAAAAATAGAAAATACAAAAAATATTATCTCTACACCATAGTTCCTCAACCACGTCGCAACCACAACCTCTATGGTGAAAAAAACATATTGCATCATAGAATCAAGCTCCATATAAAAAATCAGATCAACTTCCCTTTTCCTATGATTAAACCAACCCTAGGTCGTTCATTAAAATTTTAGGGAGTACTATTATTCCTCCCAAATAAAATTTCCACGAGTTATAATTCTATTAGAGTCTAGCCCATTTTTTAATTTTTTGACCCATAATAACGTTGGATTTTATATTAATGAAATATTTATCCTCATCCCTATACTCTTTCACCATATTATTATCATCCATTAATTTTTTTATTCATGTTTGTCATATTTGGAACATTGGTATTTATATTTCCCAAAATAAAATATTATAATAACTCTCATATATGAATATATATATAAATACATACACATATATAAAAAATCCATAAAAATTATACATATAAATTATAATCCATATGTAAATAAATTATATAAAGTAGACATTTAAAGAATATACATATAAATAATAATATAAAATTATAGAAATTAATCATATAAAGTATTACATAAATTATATAAAGTGTACATATAAATTATAAACACGTTAAAAAAATTTATATTTTACATGTTAAGTATTCATTATAAATTACATATAATTTATACATAAATTATAAACACAATAAATGCTTGTGTGTACAAAAACAAACACACACAAATAAATATATATATATATATAATGTTTATATAGTACATGTATTCATATATACAAAAATATATACATACAAATATTCATACATACATACATAGATGTGTGCATACATATATAAATATTGGCATATGTACATACATACATACGTACATATATACATGTATACATAAAAAATACATATATAAGTTCAAATATATATAAATTGATGGTGATAATTGATTCATTAAATAAACAAAGGTAATTGAATCATATAAAAAATATATTAGATCCATAAAAAATATTGTAAAAACACAGTTTAATGACATATTGAAGGTTTCTAAATCAAATATTCCATGTAAACAAGAATATATGACAATAATTTGGTAATTATTCAAATTAAATAGATTTATTTAGTGAAGAAAATGAGAATTCCAAGACTAAGTTTAAATAAATGGGTGACTTCCATAATTAATGATTTATACTAAAAAGAACTAATAAATGTGTCATTTCTTATAACTAAAAAATTACCATAGACAAGGGGGTCTTTCTTGTCATTTTTTTAGTTCTGGAAAATGATATATATCTATGTGCATATTTTACCAATAAAAAAGTTTTTGTAAAGAAAATAATATGAGGCCTTGGGAGGTCGGAGGAGGTATAACCCTAGATGTTGGAGTTGGTCACTCAACCAAACTAACTCATCAAATATATATAATGATTTTTGTGTTTGTGTGTGTGTGCATATGAGAAATTGTAAAATATTTATAAATTTGTATTCATTTACATTAATATTAATATATATAAACATGCACACAATTATTTTCAAAATACTAATTTTCATTTTAAATTTCTTTTTCATAAAAAATAAATATTTTAAAATAAATCATATTTTAATAATAATTTATAAATATATATGTTTTATTTATATACATAAATAATTTATATTTTTAAATACTTAATATATATTTATTTATACATTAATACATATTTATATATATATATAATTATATTTACATGAATATATATATACACACGTAGACTAGCATTTAAAATCCTTTCATTAAAATGGTGGTACAGAGACCTATATTTAAGGGGGAGTTTGTAAAGCCTTGGACTGATAGGTAACCTAAAATCCATACATTAAGGGGTGTCTTTAAGGTGTCACATATTTAGGGGTGTCATTAAGGCCTTACATATAGTCCAATACATGGGTTAAGTGACTCGCCCTGCTCGATAATCTTAGCATGATTAAAAGTTCTTATTGGGCCTAATTTGTTTACCCAATTATTAAATAATAATATTTCTCAAACCAAATTAAAAATAAGTCCAGTCTTGAGCATTAGTATGTGACCTGATAAGTGACCCATACTAGCTGATTATTTATATTATAATTATATTTTTTAAAACAACTAAAATATTATGTATTTATTATTTCTAATTATATACTACTATATAAAAAATTATTTATTTTAATAAAACGTGAAGTTATGATTAATAAATGGTCTAAAATTTTAAAAAAACCCTCTAAATATGTCATTTTTTCAAGTTCTAATTGATAAAAATGATAGGATAGGGTTGGTCTATCCATTATCAACTAATAAATGGATCAGATTTCTTCTATCCTGAAAACAACAAGTCTAGCCTATAATGACCCATGAATTTATGTGTCATTATTTTAAAGTAAATTTTAATTTTTTGTCTCAAAGTATTGATTTATTGATAATTGGGACTTGGATCAATATCTTTAGGAAAGAAATATTTCTAGGAGATATTTCTAGGTATGATCAGAAGCACGAGAGGTGTATCGAATGCTTGGGTGAGTGTTGGATCTGCATCAGGGTAGCCTTGGTGTGGAATTATACTAGAGATTGATCTTCATGAAATTATGGGTGATATTTAGGAAATTATGAGGGGTTGATCAAGTTAACACCATGTCCTAGGGATTCACCACAATGTTAATGCATTAGGTCACATCATGACTAGTGGATATCGTGATGTGGTGGTTTTTGTGTGTAGATTTTGACTAAGGAATATTACTTAACTATGGGGTTTTAGAATATGGTGGGGGTGTCACACCCTTACTATAATCCATTAGTATTTAATTTTAGTAAGGAAAGTTCCCTTATATATTGGTTCATAATTTGGTCAAGTTCGTTAGGCTGTGTGGGTGAACCTTACATATTGGGTTAGCTCTTTGTGGAGTGGGGATCATCTCATGATAAGGGAATCATGTTGTAGTGATGAAATTTATGTATTTAATATTATAAAAGGATTTTAACCTTATATATGGTCACACCATGGTGGGAGGGAGCCACATCATCATGGTGAATCCTATGCATGGAGTCTGGGAACCCTTATGTATAGTCACATTGTAGCCCCTGGTGTCATGCCATGCTATGGGTCATGGTGTAAAGATTGAGGGATATGTTATGGTAGTAGGTTCATAGGGAAATCCACACCATTAAGGGAGGATTCCATTCTATGAATTATTGGGCCATTTATTTTTTATTCTTCCTAAGGGAGGTATGACATGCTGTGACCCAAGAGGACACATTTTTAGGGGCATTTGGTGAGGGTATCACAATGTGAGCCCTAATAGTCATACCATGATGGGACTATTTTCAAATTTTTTAAATTAATGGATAACCCATATTTTCTAGGTTATACCTTTTAATGATTTTAAGGAAGAGGGAATTAGGAGTGGTCCATTTGGCTTTCTATTCCCCTCCAACCCCCTCCCTTGAATCCCATTTGGTGAGGGGTGATTCTTGGGTGTTTTTCATGGTGATTTAAGGTATTTTATTTCCTTAGATTCCTTCATTATTAATTCCATTTTCCCTTTTATTTAAGATGATTTAGGCTAATGTTTAATAAAAATTACACTATATAAAGAAGGAATTGGGCCTAAATGATAGGCGGTTTTATTTTAGTAATTATAAGGGATACCAATTGGATGAACACACAATGTTTGGTGTCGTTTTGATATCCACATTTATGGTTATTTTTTAGGTAATTATGACTCATCAAATAAAATTTCATAACTAATTATCAATGTTTATAATTATTTATTTGGATTCTATGGTTTGAGATAGGGGATTGAGTGTTGGTACATACTTGGAAGAACTTGGACAATATTGATCATAGTTTGGAAGGGATAGTAAATCCATGTTTGAGGTAGGTGGTCCATATAATACAAAATTATATGCCTATTTATCTATGATTGTGAATGAATTTATGAAAATATATGTTTAGGGTAAAATGGATAGGGACTGAGAGTGCCCTGGGTAAAGAATGTGGGTGGAATTGATCCCCTGAAGATTAATAGAGTGATCCTTTTCATGTTGTGTATATTTTAATCACCTTGAAACTAGGTCTACAAAGGGGATAGGTTTTGTCTATGTTTATGAGAGGATAGAGTTAGATCTATAACCTTTGGGATGATTCATTAATAACCTGGGTTGGTTTCTTAGGAATGGTTCAGTGTTCATGGGAGTCTTAGGATTAGTAGTAATGGGTAATGTGATCGTACATCTCATGTGTGATAAGGAACAACCTCTTGAGTGTGGATTAGAGACTTAAAATGGATAAAAAATGAGATAATTACTTTAGGGATTGATGTAAAGTTTCATTGAGGGTTTCCTCTTGATGATGCGCATAAGAGATCTTATATGGGAGATATGTGATGGAACTAAAGTATGGATCAGGGAAAATTTTCTAGATGACTTGAAATAGGGTTTCCAGGGAAATTAGGTTGATTAAGTTTGAGATATTTTCTAGTTAGCAAGATCGGGTTGTGATGTGGGAATTGGAAGATAATTTCACCAAAATCATGTGGCTAGGGTTAAGTATAGTTTGTTATCTATGAGATCATTATGGGGTGATGAGTGTGGTTTGGTATCGATAAACAGTGACTAGTTTGGGTTTAGATAACCTATTATATTCCTTTATGGGTGATATATGGATGTCGAGAGGTTTTTCATTTTTTTTATTATGTGACTAAGGAAATCTTGAGAAAATTATCTTAAAAAGAATGATGGATGGCGATATGTGATTTGATAGTTAGGGCTAAGTAATAGGTTACTTGTACCAAAATTGGGAGTTAGTGGGTATGTGGGAGGGTCCCTAATGTCGGGTTTATTCATATGTGCATGAAAAAAACCATGGTACATATCTAGTGGTGGTGTGGTTCAGCTTGTGAGAGAGGTTTTCTATGGTGATTCTCTCTTAAAATCACTTGTTTTACATTGATGAGATATATGGTGTTATGATATGTGATTATCCTTTAGAATTTACCATGAGGGGGTAGTTCATCTCATGTGAGAGGTTACCTATTGAGATGTCATCTTTAGATCATTGAGATGTGTGATTGGACATTAGACCTACCTAGTGATGGTGTGGTTCAGTTTTTGTGAGAGGTTGTCTATTTTGATTCCCTCTTTATGTTTTTTTATAAATAATGTAACACAAGGTGTATAAATGGAACCTGCATAGTAATATTGTGGTTTAGCATGAATGAGAGGTTAGGAATAGTGATTCCTTCCTCATGTCTATTATTTTACATGTTAATATATGATACATGGCCAAAGGAACTTCCCCTGATGGGATGGTTTAGTTGTGTGAGAGGTTAGATATCGAGATGCTTACTCATATTGTATTTTGGATGTGATTTAATATTAATTCCCATATAAAGTTAGAGGGGGTTTATTGATATGTTTTATAATTATATAAGATGTAAACCTCGCCCCTAAGTGAGATGGTGGTGGTGTAGTTATGTTATAATATTAGGGATTGGTACAGGATGCTACCCAGAGTGAAGGATGTTGTTCGGGACTCAGTAAGACTTCTTAACCTATATCTTTGGGTATGGTTTGAGTCTTGGTATAGAATCTTATCATGAATATTCATATATGGGTTGGTATTTGTGTAATGATGTGTCTTATTCTCCGATTATGGTCGAGGAAGTATGGTCGGGTGTCTTGGTGGTCAGGTTAGCACACAAGAACCCAACATCCATGATTGTCTGCAATAATTTTTTATAATTTTTATTCCTTATTCATATGTATTTATATGATGGTGTATATTAGGGGCACATGGTGACATAATACTAATATTTTTTTCATATTCCATGCATGTTAAATCTAGTGTTTGTGTGTGTGTGTGTGGACCTTATGTTTGTTATACAGGTCCTGACATAGGATGTGTAATGGATTGGGTTGATCAGCTCAATGAGGGTTAGATATAGGATTATTGTGTGGCATGGAGATGGTAGTAGAGGATAATTTTATATTTATACATTTTTTTATTTGGTATATATGATCATATTAGTGGGAGATCAATTGATATGTATGTATATATGAATGTATTTCATTTTTTATATTATTTTTATATTATTGATATCTTGTACACTAATTATTTGATGGGGATGTGTTTCGTTATTTATTAAATTTGTCATTTATAGCAATGATATCAAGGTAATAGTCTCTTAAATTCATGATATTTGAAATATCCACTAGTCTAAAGCCTCTAGAAGATAAACAGGCGTACTTGAGGCCTTGTAGTGTTGCAACTGAGATACTAATGTGTGACATTAGATTGGGTGTTAAAAAGTGGTATCATAGTATCTTTTAAATTGTTTTATTGTTTTGTATATAGTGGGCAGGGGATTGGGATGTGTCATAGCATATGATGGACCTCAAAATTATGATTCATGAACACCTTATTATAGGGAATTCGAGGTTACCATGGTTATATTATTTTTTATCTTAGTTTCAATTGTTATAATTTAGTTATTTACTTAAATATGTTGTGTTTACAGATATCATTATTTTTTTGTTTTGGATCTTGTCCCATGGTGTCAATAAAAATGTGTACATGCATAATTTTTTTAAATGTAGGATTCACATGAACTAAGTGTGATTGTATGTGAATGTTTTTACTAATAATAAAAGTTTATGTTATTTAAAGTGTCAATAAAAAATTATATAGTGTTTTCCAATATAAATTTTTAATTGTATTCTACTCAGCTAGGCCACAATTTTGATTCATTTTCATTGTTTTTTTATGACATGCCATGTAGATATTATAGTAGAATTTTATTTGGTGATGATTATAAATTCCCTAGGTGAAAGGAATATATAGTGAACCATGGTGGGTTTATTTAGTCATTGGATTCCTTGGTGGTGGTTTGATGCAGGTGTGGTATGCTTGAGATATGTTGTTCGTGATAATCATTTGCCACTTTGAGGATGTGGATAAACTTATGGGGGTATAGGAAAGGCATGTGGTATTCCATGTGACTTCATGATATAAAACACTTGGTGTTATTTTCATAACAAAGTTAGGTTGGTAAGGTTGGATCAGTTGGATACCTAGGCCCGTTGGTCATAGGTGCAGTTTTTTATGGGATAGTGGATTTTGATCCTTGATGGTCGTATCTATAATGGGTAGAGCATGGGTAAATTCATTGTGGTTTTGAGTGGAAAATAGAATAATAATAAGCCTTGGTATAAGTGATATTTCTTGGGATTATTGTAAATTAAGTACTAAGGTAAATTTTACATAGATGAGATTAACATACAAGAAAAGCATAGTAATTTTTTTAGGCACATGATAGTAGGTTTGATGTCATGAGACTCATTAGATCATGAGTTAGATTGGAAAAATGGGTGATGAATCACCATAAACATATTAGGGTAAAATTAGTTTGATGTGTATATAGTTGATAATCTATGATATGGTTCATTCGGTGGTTCATTCTTCCGAGGAAGAAGAGAGTGAGGGTTAGCATCGATTTTTAAGAAAACGCTCTATGTATGAGGGAAAGTTCTCACTAGTTATGTGTGGTGCCCATTTGGTATGGGGATTGGTTAGGGGAGTTATAAAAGTAGAGAAATGATAGATTAGATAATACACCTATGATATTGGATGTAATACCCTGAGATTTCATGAATTTTTGTCAAATAAATTTAATTTCTTCGATAGCTTGCACTACACAAAAAATCAAGTTTTAACAAAACACGAAAAGCATTAAAATATTATTTCTTAATATGAAAGATATATTCTATATATTAGAATGGTAGGTATGAATGTTATTAAAAAATTATAAAAAAACATGGTTTACACATGTATATAAAATAAATTCTTTGGTGACCAATTAATTAGAAATTAAAATATGAACCATTTTAAAATGAAGGAAATATTTTTTTGAAAAACTATTTTTCTACGCACAAAAGAGTTTTACCTCAATAAATTAAAAAACTAAATTTTGTTGAATGTTATTAATGAAATTTATATATTATACATTCAATCCAATTTTTAACATTTGTATTATTTGTTTTCTATCCATGAGATAAGAAAAAAATCCAATTTTACACTTAAAAACAATATTTTTCTAAAAAGTAGTTTTGTCGCATTTTGCACACTTATTTTATAAAAATAATTTTCTCCCATTTTATAAAAAAATTTAAAAAATTAAATCTATTTTTGAAATCATAATTTCAAAATTATATTAGGGTTAATTTTTTATCATTTTTTGAAAAGATATGGTTTTCAATTAATAGAGAAAAATACAAGTCTTTATTAAGAATTTTCTTTTTATTTAAAGAATTTAAAAACATAAAAATTATTTTAATATGGTTTTAAAAGCAAAATTAGTTCAATTATATATTTATTTATCCAATTTATTTCATTATAATCAATTTCATATTGAATTTTTATATGAAAAAATGTTAATCTTTTTAATATTTTATCTTTAGAAACCCAATTTTTCATCACGTATGCAGATTTAATTGTAAATTATATTTTTTAACTTATGTGAAATGGATTTTTAAAAATGTATTAAATATTTGGAATCACTATAATTAATATTATCTAATTATATCAACTTAATTTTTTACCATAATGAATAGTAAAAACAATAAAAATTAATTATTGCGGTTAAGGTTAAAATGGATTTAATGAGGGTTAAACTAAACATATGAGGGGTAAAATGACCTTGAAACTTGTACATAACCCATTTATTAGAAATATTTATATCTTAGAACCAATTTTTTTATAATGATCCATTTTTTAGCCTAGTGGGATGTGAAAAACGTGGGTACACTATTATTTTCAAAAATTTAAAGTGTGCCATCTCCCCCACTTCCTCCCCTATTTTCACTTCCAAAACAATTTTAATAGAAAATTAATGACCATATTTATTATTTAATTCAATATACACATACTTTAGTCCTTTTTTATATCATAAATCCAATCTAGGAAGGTTTTATGTCAAACCTAAAGAGGTTTTCTGAAGAAGAGGTAATGTTTTTAACTATACATCTTTGTTTTACTTCTTCTTATAACTCCTTCAAATATTTTCAAACCATGATAAAATAAAATCCAAAATATATATAGTATAATTATATTTTATTATTTAAATTTAAAATCCTAAATTCATCTCTTCTTCTATCAAATGGCATACAAAATCATTATTCATGTGTACGGCAGACTACTGCCTCACAAACCGATGTTATTCATTTTCCAACACCACCTCTCATGGCTAGATTTAATGATGGATTTAATTTTTATATATTATATTTATAATATTATTATACCTATGTAATTATAATTTCACATATAACTTCTTACCTCTAAACCCATTGGAAAACAATAACTTCACTCGTGTGTACGGTAGACTAGTGCCACGAGAACCGATGTGATGTGTTTTTCATTTATTTTTTAAATGGATGGTAACAAGGATAGATTAAATGAATATATATGATATTTTTAACATAATTATACGTATTTAGTTATTATATCACATATACCTTCTAAATTTCTATTCCATGTAGGATATGATAATGTCTTTAGTGTGTATGGCAGACTACTACCTCACGAAGCGATGTGATTTGTTTTTCACTAACGCTTTTCATGGAAGGTAATTAGTGAAAATTTAATTTATATATGTGATATTTAAGACTTAAAAATTATTATTTCATGTTAATATATTGATTGAATTTTCTTTCATTTCATTCATCGATAAAATGGAAACAGCTTTTAAACGTACATACGGCATACTACCTCCATGAACAGTGTATTTCATTTTCTATCTCTACCTTTTATGGATTAATATAAATAGATATTTATATAATATATATGATATTTAAATAATTTTTGACATTATTTATATGATTTAATCATGATAAAATTAAATGTACAGAAATAATAAATCAAAACATACACGAAATGCAAAGTAGTTATTACCTACAATGTGATTTTAATTAGGAATTATTGATAAACATGTAATAAAAGGTCAAAATTAAATCATATATGGAATTATAAATATGATTATGGTTCTTTGATATATTTATAATAAACTTATATTTATTATATATTAGTTTTCAATGTGTATAAAGAAATTATATACTTAAGGTAAGGGATTTTTGTCTCAATTTGTCTTCTTTGGGACATACGTTATATTATGCATCTATATTATTTTATGAGTTGTATATATAGCCACTTTGACATATAATATCATGAATTTATTTATTCTCATTATATTTTAAGTTTTATTTAATTGTATTTTTTTATGGGGCTTATGATTTAATGTTTCCAAAGTGGTAAGGGTTTTATGATACAATATCATCATTTATTAGAATTATTTATGTTTATGATTCTGATGATGAAATATTATGATCAGTATATCAAGAAAATAATTAATTTTATTATCATATGTTTATTTCATGAGAATAATTTTTTTACATTCATTTTATTCTCTTTATGTACAAAATAGTTCAAAATAATTTTTTTTTAAAAAATAAACTTTATTTCTCTCTTCGGTCGAAAAGAATTTCTCTTTCACACACATGTTTTATAAAAATGTTTTCAAAAATGTTTTTAAATTATCCAAAGTATTTATTAAATAAATTCTTAACCATTTTTTAATTTTTACAAAAAATTTTAAAAATTAATCTTCATTTCATTTTCCAAACCAGGCATGTTTGGATTTTACAGAAAATTTGAAATGAATCATTATTTTAACATGTACAGCTTAAATAGAATTTCCAAACATCATGGCCATTATTTTCTTTTAATAATCCTTTATAATTATCTAATAATATTTTCAAAAAAAATATTTTTAAAAAAATGTGTTTTAAGAATAATTTTTCAATGTGAAAAGGTTTTTTCCTCAAGAAACATTTTAATTGATCTTTAAATATTACTTTATAAGTTTCCAAGGTTATTTTCAAAGAATATAATTTTGAAAATATTTTATGTTTTAAAAAGTGTTTTTCAAATTAGAAAGGCTGTTTTCTTAGAAAAATGTTCCAAGTGCTCTTTCAAAATCATGTTCTATATAATATGACATGCATTGATGTAACTTATGTTTTACTATAGATATGATCCAAGGATACTATTCTTACTCTATCCCAAGATGGTTTATTTTTATGATGAAAAAATATTTATGAAACCCATTTCCTTTCCATAGGTTATTCCATAATGAAATGTTTTTATGATTCCCTTTTCTTTTCAAGGTTTATGATGTGATGATTATTTTATGAAACCAATTTATTTTTATGGGTTATAATATGATAAATGATTTATAAATCTCAATTATTTTCATGGGTTATGATATAATGAATGTTTTCTGATATTGTGTCATTCAAATGTATAGATTATGTGATAGGTGGGACATATATATTCCTCTAATGAATTGGGTAATGATTAATGTTCTGTTATATCATAGGGTACATGGGAGGTTATATCAATCCTAAAAAGGGGGTACAAAGGTGGTTATCCAAATCCCAAAAAGAGGGTATATTGAATATTTTCCCAAGCTTAAAGTAGGTACATGGGCGGTTTTCCTAATACAAACATGTTATGAATGTACTGGTGGGTATCCTTGACATAATTTTTTCTATGATTATATTTTTTTTCCACAACTCTATGTCTTATTCCAATGTTATTCTCTCATGGCTTATATTATTTTATTCCTTTATAATTCATGTCTTGTGAACTGCCAAGATTTATACCATGACTCAAGTTTTTGATCTATGATATACAGGGTTTGGTTTTTCAAATTTTATTCTCATGTTATCATACCCATATAATCATGTTATATTGATATCTCCCTAGTTTACCTTTATTGAGAATCTAAGCTCACCCATTATTATGTTTCCTTTCCCTAAGTTATGGATA
Source organism: Viscum album (assembly GCA_963277665.1). Classification (NCBI taxonomy): domain Eukaryota; kingdom Viridiplantae; phylum Streptophyta; class Magnoliopsida; order Santalales; family Viscaceae; genus Viscum; species Viscum album. The sequence continues at coordinate 1,650,430,497 of OY728145.1, forward strand.
AATTTATTATGTATGATATGTTTAAACTGAGTTCTAATTATGAATAACTTAGTGGGAGATAACTTAGCTCATTTATGGAAAAGTTATTTCTATTGCCAAGTTCCTAAAGTCACTATACCTAAATTATTCTAGTGTGGATAATTATGTTATGTAATGAATATACGTCTATTAAGATGTAATATTTATGTATGATAAGTTTGGGTCTCTACAATTATCATCAATTCAAATGTTTTGTTGAAAATTTAGAAACTAGGATGAGAAACCTTTAGTGAGAACCATAAAGATAATTATAAATATAGGAAAATATCCAAGAATTTTGTTGAAGGATATAACGATTGGTTTTAAAGAGATTAAATCCCTATCTAAATACTAAAAGTGGATTTGGTTCTGCAAAAGATGTACCTAGGGGTAATAACTCTAAAAAAGATATGTTAGGATTGACTTGATCGTTTCTTAGTACACGATAACATGTCTTACTGTGTACCTGGTTTGACACTCCTGGGGGATACGCTTTTGGAATTTAAAAACTCTTTATGAACCATCATGAATCATTAGAATAATGACCTAGGTTAAACCTAAGGTTTCATAGATTGAAAGTAATGTTTCATGATTTGGACCTCCTATAAATGGTTTTTCATAATTATCTGGTTTCCCGATATGATTATTATTTATCACATTGTGCTTCTTGATTTTAGACAATGATGAAAACTAGATAGAGCTAGGTTAATATTGAATGTGATAGACAATGTTTTTATGTGAAAAAAAATGGTTTGATTACTAGAGTGAATTATATTTTGATTTTTCCTAATTAGTAATCATGATATATGATTAACAACTTTCACCACAACCAACTCTCAAACTCATCAAAGAATATAGGGATATAGTTCATCAAGATCTCGGGTAGTGGAGACCATATAGGAAAAACACTCAATTTTATATATGTCAAGAATGTGTGAATAAGTACTCAAGGTAATGTATCAAAGGTATGATAAGATGTTTTGAGTGGGGAAAAATTGACACAAAGAAAGCATGTAATTTCCTAGGAAAAATGAAATTTTTTGTTAACACAATGAGTGAGAATAAAGATTTCCTTATGTCATCATTAATGGTTGAATGTTATAAATATGGAAAGTATGTTAATTATATGAATACATTACCTAATAGAAAATATCATGAAGAGAATCAAAAATGTGGTATGAGTAATGGTCATACTACTAATGATGAAGAGACCATGAATGACATATTAAAGGTTTGGTATGTTCTAATAATATTGTTTATTTTAAATGTGAGAAAAGTTATTAAATAAAGTTTGGTTAATATTAATACATGATTCATGTTTCATATTGTCGGAAATATGTATTAAGGAATAACATAATGAATTCTAGTTAATGGTTTAAGAATAAATTGGAATGATTGAAGTGTTTGTGTGTGTAAATTCAAGAATTATGTTATATGAATCATGATATATATAAGGATTGTTCTATAAAAGTTTTAAATTAAGGATTTAAAATAATATGTTGAATGATACTAATGAAATACAAAATTGATTTAATGGAAAGGTGATATTTTATGGAAAACATGATTAAGGGAAAATAACTCTTAATATATTCCTGATTTTGAGAAAAAGATGTTTAGTTTGGATAAAGAGATTATTAGTATAGATAAAGTAAAGTGAATAGTATTGATGACCCCAAAACTGATTAATGGTTTTTTGAAAAATTGGTATATGTAATCATTAATGGATTTTATATCATTTTTAAATTTATGGAATATATTCAATAATATTTAGTTTAATTTAAGGAATGAGTAAGCATGTATGTTTTCATTGAGGTTTTATGGAAATTCTGGTTATTACCATGCTCTAAGAGAATATAGGACCAAGGTATTCACATATCTATTATTTGACCACTATGAGCTACATATTTATATTTAGGTGATTAGAGTTAATTTGATTTTTGGAAATTTAGTGATCTTATTTATAAATCTTTAATTTTTAAAGTTTTATAATGTTAACCATTTATGGAATGGTTTATGCTGAATTTCAGATGTGGTTTTAGAGATTAATGTATTAATTCACTCTATAAATATTTTTGAATATTTTACAACTTGTTCTAACCATTTTCTTATGATGATAACTCGATATAGAAGGAATGATTTATTATTAAATCATGGATCTTTTGATATGTTAGATCTTTAGGTATACAAAATTCACCTTTATTTCTTGTAGTAAGAGATAAAGTGGAAATTGATTTAAGCACAACCAAAGAATGAAATTGCGCTTATGATAAAAAGGAATTTTAAGCTCTAAGTAAATCATTACCATTGAAATTCTTGATTTTATTAGGATGGTATCCAATTGATTGGTTATTCCACCAAACCTCTCTCAAGTCTATGATGTTTTCTATGTATTTCTTCTAGGGAAGTACATACTTGATCCTTAATATGTACTGAACTCATAGGTCATACCGTTGGAGCATGATATTTATTATAAAGAACAATCAGTTGAGATTTTGGATCACACATAGAAAGTGATATGAAATAAGGCCACTCACATGGTTAGTGTTTTTTGGTGAATCCAATAACTTGAGGAAGCTATGTGGTAACTAAGGATGTAATGAGGAAGAAGTGTCCTCATTTTTTTATCAGAGTGATGAATTCTAAGGAATAAAATTATTTTAAGGGGTGTAGAATGTAACACCCAGATATTTTATGGGAAAAATAAAATATATTTAAATTTCTTTGATATCTATCACTACACACAACACCGGGTGTTAACAAAACACGATATACTATTAAAATATTGTTATTTAATATAATAGTTATCATATAGCCATTAGAATAATGGGTATGAATAGGATTAACTAATTTATGAAAATATATGGTTTACACATTTATATAAAATTAATTATTTGGTGACCAATTCTTTGGTGACCAATTAATTAGAAATTAAAATAAGAACCATTTTAAAATAAAGGAAGTTTGTTTCTTAAAAACTATTTTTTTGTGTACAAATACGTTTTACCTCAATAAATGTAAAAAACTTTTGATGAATTATTTTAATAAAATTTATATATTATATATTTAATCCAATTTTAAAATTCATCTTATGTTTTTTCTATACGTGATATAAGAATGAATCCAATTTTAAGCTTAAAAATTGTATTTTTCTAAAAACCAGTTTTGTCGCATTTTATAAACTTATTTTCCAAAATTAATTTTTTACGATTTAATAAAATGTATTTTAAAAAATTAAATCCATTTTTAAAATAAACATTTCAAAATTATCTTGGGGTGAATTTTTTATAATTTTATAAAAAGATAAATTTTTCAGTGAATAGTGAAAAATACTAGTTTTTAATAAGAATTGACTTTTCATTTAAAGAATTTAGAAATATTAAAATTGTTTTAATATATTTTTAAAAGTAAAATTATTGAAATTATGTATTTATTAATCAAATTTAGGTCATTATAATCAATTTCATATTGAATTTTGATATAAAAACTTTTAAACTTTTGATGATTTTCTCTTTGGAAAATCGCTTCTTCATCACGTCAGTGGGTTTAATTTTAAATTAAATTTTATCACTTCAATGAATGGAATTTTAAAAAATGGATTAAATATTTTTAATCATAATAATTAATATTATTTAATGATTTTAACTTAATTTTTACCATAATGAATAGTAAAATGGTAAAAATTAATTATCTTAGTTAAGGTTAAAACAGATTTATCAGGAATTAAACTAAAAATATAAAGGGTAAAATGGAATATAAACTTGTCTAATACCCAATTTATGTAAATATTTAGACTTTATAACCCTTAATTTTTTATAATTAACCATTTTCTATCCTTTTCCCAAGTAAAAAATGTCCGTACACATTATTATTTTCAAAAATCAAATGAGTTTCCTCTCCCCCACTTATAAAAGGCCACCCACATCCACCCCTATTCACACTTCCAAAACAATTTTATTAATAAAATACCTAAAAAAATTCTTACTTGATTCTCCACCCACATCCTTGATTCTTTTTTGGTATCATAAATATGTTCTATGAAGGCTTAGGTTAAACATAATAAAGTTTTCTGAATAAGAGGTAAAGTTTTTAACTATGCATATTTTTTTAATTCTTATTCTAAATCCTTCAAAAACTATACAACTATGATAAAATAAAAAATATATCACATATACTATGGTTTTATTATTTCAATTTAATAACCTAAATCCGTCTCCACTTCCATCAAATGGGATATGAAATCATCATTTGGGTGTTTGGTGTACTACAGCCTCGTGAACTAATGTTATTTATTTTTTATCACCACCTCTCACAAATAGATATAATTATGGATTTAATATTTATAAATTATATTTATTATATTATTATACCTCTATAATTATAACACCAAATCTAAATTCTTACCTCTAAACCCGATAGAAAACAAAAATGTCTCTTGTGTATACGGCGGGCTACCGCTTCACAAACCGATGTGATGTGTTTTCAATTTCTGTTTTACTTGGATGGTAATAAGGATATATTAAATGGATATATATGTTATTTTTAAAATAATTATACTCATATAATTATGTTATCACATATACCTTTATACTTTCCATTCCTTGGGGGATATGATAATGTTATTCATGTGTACATAGGACTATCGCCTCACGAAGAGATGTGATTCGTTTTTCACTAATGATTTTCATGGAAGGAAATTATGGTAAATTTAACAAATATATATGATATATATGAAATTAAAATTATTATTTAATGGTAATATATTATTTACCCTTCTTTCATTTCATCCATATAGAATGTGGAAACAACGTTCATGCATACGTACGGTCTACCGTCTCCATGAACAGTGTATTTCATTTTCTATATCTAAATTTTATAGATTTATATAAATATATATACTGAATATATATTATATTTATATAATGGTTAAAATTTTGTATATTATGGAACCATGGTCAAATTAATGGGACTGAAAATAATAAATCAAAACATACATGAAAAACAATGTAGTTATTACCCGAAATATGATTTAAATAAAGAATTGTTGAAAAATGGGTGATAAAAGGTCATAAATAAATCATATATGGTAATATAAATATTATTATAGTCTTTTAATAATGTATAATAAACTTATATTTATAATATAAGAGGTTTGAACATGTATTAATGAATTCGAGACTTAAGCTAAGGGCTTTTTGTATCAATTTGTCTTCTTTGGGACATAAATTATATTATGCACCTATATTATTTTATTAGATGTATATACAGATATTATGAAATTTAATATCATAAATTTATTTATTCTCATGATATTTTAAGTTTCATTTAATTTTATTCTTTCATGGGTCTTACGTTTCAATATTTCCAAAGTGGTAAGGGTTTTATGATATAATATCATTATTTATCGAGATTATTTATTTTTATGCTTATGATGATGAAATATTATGATCCAAATCTCAATAAAATCAAAACTTATATGATCATATGTTTATTTCATTAGAATACATGTTTTCCCTTAATTATCCTCTGTTTATGTACTAAAGAGTTCAAAATAATTTTTTTAAGAAATATCGATTTTATTTCTATCTTTAGTCAAAAATCATTTATCTTCTATGTTTATGTTTTCTAGAAATGTTTTCAAAAATATTTTAAAATTATTTAAATAATTCATAAAATACATTCTTACCCATGATTTAATTTTTAAAAAGTATTTTAAAAATGAATCTTCATTTCATTTTCTAAAAAAGACTCATTTTTCTTTTCCCAAAAATGTGAAAGGAATCTTTGTTTTAACATGAATAGAATGAATAGAATTTCCTACTATCATAAACATTGTTTATTTTGAATATTACTTTATAATTTTCCAAGGTTATCTTCAAAGTGATGTATTTTAAAAATATTTTATGTTTTAAAAATAGTTTTTCAAAGTGAAAAGGTAATTTCACTCAATAAATGTTTTAATTTATCTTTAAAGATTGATTTATAAGCTTCTATGGTTGTTTTCAAAGAAAATTATTTTTAAAATGTTTTATGTTTTAAAAAATATTTTTCAAAGTATACAAACTATTTTCATTAATAAATTTTTCATGTGATATTTTAAAATCATTTTCCATCTATGATGAAACCCTTTGATGTAACTTATGCTTTATTAAGGATATAATACAAGGATAATGTTCTTATTCTTTCCTTGAATATTATATTTTTGTAATGAAAATATGTTTATGAAATCCATTTATTTTCCATAAGTTATGCTATAATGAAATGTTTTATGAAACCTATTTCTTTTCATGGGTTCTGATATTATTAATGTTTTATAAAACGTTTTTATTTTTATGGGTTATGATATGATTAATGTTTTATGAAGCCCATTTCTTTTAATGTGTTTTGATATGATGAATATTTTATGATCTTATGGAACAAAAAAATTTGGATTATGTGATAGGTGGTACATATATTTCCCTCCAATGCATTGGGTAATGATTAATGTAATATGATCTCATAGGGTACATGATAGGTTATCCCAATCCTTAAAAGAGGGTACACGGGGAGTTATCCTAATCCTGAAAAGGGTACAAGGGTGTTAGCCCAAGCCTAACATGTTATGAATGTCTTGGTGGGTATCCTTGACATAAGGTTTTCTATGCTTATGTGTTTTACACAACTCTTTATATTATGATAATTTTATTTTATCATATCCTATATTCTTTGATTCCTTTATTATTCATATCTTACTAACTTGCTAATTTATGACATGACTTAAGTTTACGATCCATGATATGATGGGTATGTTTTTTCAAATGTTATTCTCATGTTCTCATACCCTTATGCTCATGTTATATTGATATCTCTCTTGTTTACCCTTACTAATCATCTGATCTGACCCTTTCTTATGTTTAATTTCCCCGGGTTATGAAGAAATGTATTACGTATGATATTTTTAAGAAGGTATATAGTTATAAAAAACTTAATAAGATATGATGTAGCTCGCTTATGGACCAGTTTTTTATGTGTCCAAGATTTCAAAGGCACTAAACCTAAATGATTCTAGCATGAATCGTTATGTTATGTAATGAATATTTTTCTATTAAGATGCAATATTTATGTATGAGAAGTTTGGTTCTCAACATTGGTGGCCTGAGGTTTTTATGATAATGGGAGGTGTCCCACTTTAGTAAGAGGATACATCAAAGATGGATTGTAGTATAGTGGTGTTGTTAGTTTGAGCCTGGGCCTTGCTATAGATCTTTTGGAATGGAATGAGTGTAGATATGGAAAGAAAATAGGCTTTTGATGTTAGGAAACATCTATTTTTGTTCTTGAGAATAAGTTTAATGGAATCCATGTGGTTGGGATCACATTCTTGGATATTGAAGGGTGTGACCCTTATTATAGATTGATTCAGGAAAACATTTAGGATGGTGTTCCTCATAAGGTGGGAATGGTTAGTGTTTGGTGTTTCAGGTTAGTGGTCAGGTAGGAGAGAGATGTTAATTTCTATAAATTATTTTCAGAAATTAACAGAGTTTGGGATATGAAAATTAGGTTTTTTGGTTTAGTAGAGAAATGATAAGGATACTCTTATAGTGAGGAGCATTAAATCAGTCACGGATGTATGACTCTAATGTTGTGACAATTGTGGACATAATGAAATAGGTTTTAGGAAATTTTATATAACACTTGAATTTTTAGTGAGTATCTAGATACTATTTTATATATTTTCTTAGAGAATACCAAATTTTGGATTCAGATATGGTATCAGATGGAGTCCAAGTGTTGATATGAGGATCAGGATAGAATTTGGTGTAATCCAATAGTGGGAAGGACTAGAGATGTGTTAGTGATCATGTATGGAGTATGAAAATATATTTGGTTGGTAGAGCATATATCCATTAAAATACACCATGTTTCAAGTTTAAACTTTATTATGGAAATTTAAGTGATCTTGTGATTCCCTTGGGATTTCAGACATCGTTATTGGGAGATGTGATGATGCATCGGTGGGTGAGGCTAAGTGTTTTCAAGTAAAGTCAACCATAGGATTACTAACTGGTGTTGTTATGTATAATTTGATGTTGTGAACTATAAACTACATAAGGAGCATCATATCATTTATGAAGGGTGTGTTTTAGTGGTCAAACTGAGATTTTTAGGAAAAAAATTGATGTATCTTGGGTTATTTCATGGGTAGTGGAAACATGTCCAATTCAACTTGAAATCGGGAATGTCGAGTAGTAATAGATTTCAATTACTAAATTAGAAGTTGAAAAAATTTACAAGGTTCTTCTTAGGGTCAATAAGCCTTATAATGGAAATTTTTTAATGACACTTGAATTTTTGTATTGTTGATTTTAGAGGAAATCTAATTTTTTGGTCATGGAGAAAGGATGTTTGAGAATTGTGGCTCAGATTGGGATTATGAGGGTTGTAATATAGTAAAGAGATGTTTTTGGATATTATTAAAGACCTTGAAGGTGTTTTAAGTGTTTATGTGAGTATTGGATCAAGGATGGGGTTTCCTTGTTAAGGATTTATATTGCAAGTATCATATCACTCCATGATTAGTGAGGGTTATGCCATGAATTGGGGTTGATCAAGGTCACATCATATCCAAGGGAGGTACCACAACATGAAGGCAGGTCACACTATGACTAGTGAGTTTCATGGTGTGACGGTTATTATATGGGGATTTTCACTAAGGAATATTCATTATGTATGGGGGGTCACTCCATGGTCAAGGGTATTGTACCATAATTATAACCCTTATATATTGAATTTTTCAAAGGCAGTGACCCTTTAATATTGGGTCATGTTGTGTCCAAGGGATTCACACTATAAGTGTGATCCTTACATATTGGGTTATATTTATGGGGAATGGGGATAACATTATGGACGGGATTTCATTCCATATTGATGACCATTATATATTTAATATTGTAAAAGGATAGATTTAGCACATATAGTCACATTGTTCCAGGAGGGTGCTATGTCATGATGGTGAATCCTATATATGGGTTCTAGTAACTATTATGTATGGCCACATTGTTATCCCTAGGTTCGCACCATGATGAGGGATTTAGTATAAAGAAGAAGGGTTGCATCATGGGATTGGAGTCACAGGGAAAGACACACCATGAATGAAGGAGGCCATGTTGTGAGGGAATGGGTCATGTCAAGATAGGGTCACTTGGATTCTCTCGTGATTTAAGGAATGGGAGTGTCAAAAAAGGTCCATTCTACTAGATCTTCCCCAACTCCTTCCTCCCTTTATTTCCCCTTGGTATGGGATTATTCTTATGTGTTTTCTATAGTGATTTAAGGTAGATTACACCCTCATATTCCTCTATTCTTGTTCCCATTTTTTAACCATTGATTTTTTATGATTTGGGCTATGGTTTGATGATGATTCCACCAAATCATAGTTGAATTAGGCTTAGATGATGAATACTTTTCTCATATTCGCTAGAGAGGATCCCATGAGGATGAATATGGTGACCCAAGCCTTTTAAATATATTATTACATAATTCTTAACATAATCACCTATTAATTACAACCAAAATATCTTGAGGCCTAGTATTTTTGGAAAACTAGGATTATAATACATCATGGGAAACTAAAACATAGAATCCTTTTTTTCCCTTAGTGAGCTCCTAAGTCCATTTTATCTTCTAAAAATGAAAATCATAACTTGGGGAATACATTGAAGAAATGATTGATCTTGAAATCCTGGTAAGGGAATAAACATAGTAAGGAAACATAATGTGTGAGTCATAGATATAACATGATATCACAAAAATAAAAGGCACATGAGTAATAACATAGAAGTATAATATATAGAAAATTATTCTGTAAACTCATGAAATCATAGTAAATGTAGAAACAATATATAACATGACATAAACATGAGTCAAGTCTAACTACCTATATGATATCACATAGCATACAAAGTACCAAAGTGGATGAGGTTTACTCCCTAATCTCATACATGACATCTCATGTTACTATAATATTACCCAATGCATTAGAGTGCAATCTAGGTGAACCCATCATAACATGTTCATGATATATGTGTGCCGCATTATGGAATTCAATCATAAATCATAATATAAGAATTACCCATTCAAAGAAAATGGGTTTCATAATATCATCTCATGTCATAATCAAAGTATACTTCATAATGAAGGAATTTGAGAAATTAACATAATTCATTTATTACCCTATTAAAGTAGGGAACACAAAGTTAGGTATATATATGAGAGACATATATAAATAATTTATAATCAATCCATAATATCAAAGGTTGTTTTTATTTATGAAAATAAATTTTAAGAGTTTAAAAATATTCTTGAGGAAAATAATATTTTTACTTTGAGAAACATCAGAGGATGTCATATTAGATGGAAAATTATTTTAAAAATATAATTTTAAACACTTCTTGAGGAAATATCATTTCTATTTTGAGAACACTTTAAAATCTACAACATTTTCAAAAATTAAATAATTTTTTTTTTGAAAATAACATTTGAAACCTAAAAATAAATCTTTAAAACATTAAGTGGTCATGATATCAGAAGAGTTCCATTCATGTTGAATATATTAAAAAAAATAAAGATTCCATTCACATTTTTGTAATAAAGGTAAAAAGGTACCTTGTTTGGAAAATGATAGGAAGATAGTGTTTAAAAAAATTAAAAATTAAATTAGGGGTAAAAATCACATTAAACGGTCATAATAAAACATTTTTAGAAAACATGTATTTGGAAGAAAAATGATTTTTGAACAAAGAAAGAAATAAAGTCATATTTTATTAAAAAAATTATCAATCATTTTAAGAACCAAAGAGAGGAAATAGTACTATTACTTGAAAACTTAATTAATAAATAGAGGATAATAAAATTAAAAGTTTTTACTATAAAATGATCTAATAAATTACTTCAATGGAAATTATAGAATAAGAAATCCTGATTAAAATGAGATTAAAACCTAAACCTTTGTCACTTTGGTAAATTCTAAATCATAACTTCCGATGAATGAAGTATATAAATTGTAATTAAATTATCATGATATTGGAATTATTCATGATATAGTATGTAAAGGGGAAGTATATACACCATTCAAAATAAATTAGGTGCATAAAAGATTATGTGTCTCAAAAAAGGAAGTTTCAGATGAAACCCTAACAAGGTTTGTATCATTGAGGTGAGAGTTAATCAATTTGGAAACTATGTGTAAAAAATATATATCCAAAAAAATAAAAGTTTAAAAAAAACATAAATTAATAAAAATTCATTTCACACTTAGCCTTGGTATAATATAATCAATAATGTAAACATATAACCCAATGAATGAAAATTGAGTTAAGAAACCCCTTACCTCGAGCTTCCCTTTTTTAAAGAACTCTTTAACCTCATCTATAATGGATTTAAAATTTTTATTAACTTATACCAAAATCATATTATTATTTATAATATAATATATTATCCTTTCATAACATCTTATTACTCATTAGTTAATAATTTTTCATTATCATTGTTGTTTCAGGTGTAAATTGCCTTGTTTTATCCTACATATTTTATCATAAAGGTTCCAAGTCATGAGCATATGTTATAGTTACATCATCTAAAAAATTAAATTAATGTTATAAATATCGTTTTTATTTATTAGATACATCTTTATAAACATTATTGAATTTTTAACATGGATAATGAATCACATTTCTTAGTGGAGATGGTAGGTCGAACGTACGCACGAGAAACAATGTCATTTCCTTAATGGGTGAGTGGGTAAGAAATTGGATTTTATATTAATTTTAAATAATAAAAAACATGTGATATATATAACATATATTAATTAAATTTATAATATTTTACCTTCCATTTAAAGAATTAGTGAAAAATAAATCACACCTCTTTTTAGGGTCGTATTATTTCGTACACATGAATGATGTTGTCATTTATTCAATGAATGGTAAGGTAATAAATTATATGATATATTTATTTTCTAAAATGATTAATATTTATTTAATATCATATATATATATATATATATATAAATTAATCATTATTACCCTCCATTTAAATCATAGGTGAAAAACGAATCACATCTCTACGTGAGGCTATAGTCTGTCATGCACACGAGCAACATTATCATATTCTCTATGGAATGTAAAGTAAGAAGGTATAAGTGATATTATAATTCTATAAGTACATATGAAATTCCATACTGGATTCTACTTAACGGTGCCCTGAGCCGGTGGGCCACATGGCCTCAATCGTGCCTCCCTGTACAACAGAGGCTGCTGACAAGTAGTGAAGGTCCATGGTGGTACAGTGGAGAGAATATACCCTCATGATCAGAGTGGTACATAGGTGAAATATAAAGATAAATAATAGAAGCATGATAAATAACTGATATTAGAAGGTAATACAACAAAGTTAATAAATATCCAACCATAGAAATATCCATTATCATATACAGAATGATGTAATTTCATATGTATAACAAAAAAGAATAGGAAATCATGTTATACAATACATGCATAAAAAGAACAAAAATACCAAAAGGACAATATCTAATAGAATCATGAGCCAAAGCTTAGTATTTTGCTTCCCCACTCCTATGCTATAACCAAATCAAGTATCAAACACTGGGAACTTTCCCTTGTCCCCACCTACATCCACATAATCTGCTCGGGTACCATCAACGACCTGGATAGGGTGTGAGATAAACTCAGTTGTCCACCACCAATGGAGTTATAAATATCTAGTCAATGTATATAATATGATAGTGTCCATATATAATGGTAAGGAATAATAAAGTTGTAAAGGGTTGGCTTTGGTTCCAGGAGAACACTAGGATAACAGTACCTACTTCGGCCTAAGCCAGATAATCTCTAAATAGGTAACCATATATATACACATATATGGAATGTATACATGGTGACATTTACATCTATATATATGTCTACTACTGTTATCCTATACCTGAGACATAACTTAGGAATCCATAATTTGTATCATGAGTCTCACAAGTATCAAGGGATGCAATTCCCAATATCACAAGAATAGGGGACGTTAGGCCCAGTATCACAGTAGTGGGGTCTCTATGCCTGAATTATAACTATATGGTTACCATGCCTAGTATCATATTAATAAGGGTCTTTATTACCATATATAATAATAAGGTTCAACATTTCCAGTATCATGTCAATAGGTTTTCCATGCACAAATCATATCAATAGGGTCACCATGCCCAAATCATGGTTTTAGGGTCATCATTCCCATGTATCAAAATTAATAATGGTTTCCATGCCCAAATCATAGTTGTAGGGTCACTATGCCCATGTATCATAATTAATAATGGTTTCCATGCCCATATTTCACAATATTAGGAGGGACATCATGCCTATATATTAATAAGAATATGGGTCATCGTGCCCATATACAACATGCATAGGGGTCACCATACCCATGTATCACAATGATATGTAGTCAAAGGATTTAATAAAAGACCAAATTTTATTCATAACTCATTAGCATTCATTAAAGACAATGGCATAACCATTTTTCAATTTAATCAAGTGGCCTAATCATACCAATCACTTATATTGAGTTAATTATAGATTTATAAGTGTGTTAGTCATGCTATACAATAACAATTATCCATTTCATTTATGATATCACTATTTAGAAGTAAATCCAAACACACCGATAGGTGTTTACGATATATAACCATGAAATCCAATTAGGATTTTAAAGGGACACCAAAAGGGGTGGAATATATTAAGGTTGGAAACCTCAAACATTTCTTGGGGTATAATAAGGTCCTTAGGTTCTAGTACAGGGTAACCAATTTAAGATAGATTCAATTTAGGGGTAACGTATGGTGAAACTACCATGCGTCACAATAGCACATATTATAAAGAATATCAACCTTTATGGATAAGAACTAGATCACCAACCTTATGCCTTTAGAGGATCAATCATCCAATACCATGCTTTGTTTTGGTCTAGATCAGGAGAAATCATCAAAATGGACAAACCCCTGAAAATAGGGCATATGACCCTGCACCTAAATAATTTCATCGAGAGTAAGAAAAATAAAAAAATTCATGATATGAATAGAGTACTTATCGGCATACATCCAATGATACAAATGGATATTTAATCAGAGTTTATATGGATTTTTTATCATTGACCCTAGCTGATGAAGTCTTAGAGCTTAAATAAGAGGAAGAATCCTCATGTCCGTTAGAATGAAGAAAAGATTAAGGTGGTTTAAACATACAAATCGTTAAGGGAAAATGGTAATTTTTATAAAATTTAATGGGTCAAACATTTTTTCCATATGGTTGGTCAAACCATGTTCCAATTGTGATCAAGCTACTATCCATAGAGAGGACCTGCATGGTTCATGAACACGGTTTGGGAAACCATGCACAAATCGGGCCATATACCTCAGCTAAATATTACAGAGCTCCTCACATAGGAATGAAGCCCTGGGTTCATGGTTAGGAAAAACTATGCACCCTATTATTATCTCTAAAAATATCTGCATGTTTAGGAGAAAATATGTAGTTTGGGATGTATGGTTTCTACTAACAGCATATCCTGGAAATTTCTTCCACTGTTCGGGGTTCTGGGCTCTGAAAAAGACATAGACCCCCATGTTTCCTCCATATACTCACTAGGATTCCATATTAGGTTAAAACCAAATATTTATACCAAAAATTAAATGATTTTTACCTCATATAAAAACCATGTTCTTGTCGTCCTCCCCCTTAAAATAACTCATCCCCAAGATTCCCTTCCAAGGTAGGTGAAAAGTTATCTGAGAACAACTCTAACCACTGAGTATGTACATCAGCCTCTCGCTCCTAAGTCTCATCCTATACATATTCATACTACCATAGTACCCATACTAATGGTATAAACTATACATAGAGATCCTTCCTACTCCAGTCAATGATGAGTATGGGATACTCCTCAAAATAAGCATTATCATCTAGCTCAACATCCTCAGGATCAAAAGTGTGAGGTGGGTCAGCATGATAACGGTGAAGCTGTGAATCATGGAAGACATCATGTATAGCACATACCTTTGAGGTAATAGTAACTGATAGGATACCATCCTAACTCTATTAAAGATCTGAAATGGCCCAACATAAAGAGGAGACAGCTTGACTTTCCTTTTTATTCATCTATGCCCAAGTTTGGGTGATGCCCGTAAGAAAACACGATCCCCAACATTGAACTATAGAGGAAATAAATAGCGATTTGCATACAATTTATGTATAGAATAAGTTGTATACATCCATTTCCTGATAATCTATACCTACTTTGAATTATCCTAAATAAGATGATGATCTAGTAGCACCACCTCTCCTATCTCTAACCAGTATAGGGGTGAACGGCATGGCCTACCATATAGGGAATCATATGGATCCATATGAATCATCACCTAATATATATTACTATAGGATAAATTGAAAAGAGGGATAAAATTTTTCCAAGAACCTCAGAAATCAATAACGCATGCTTGGAGCATGTCCTACAGCACCTGTTTAGTCCATTTGACTGGCCATCGGTCTAAGGGGGAAAAGTTGTGTTCAGAAGCACTACTATACCCATACCTATCTGAAACCCCTACTAGAAAGTTGATGTAAAATGAGTGTCCCCATCTAAAAAGATAGAATGAGGGACCCTGTGTAGATTTATAATCTCATGGATGTAAAATATTCCCATATCATTAACTAATAAAGTCTCCCAAATAGAAAGAAAGTGGGATACCTTTGTCAGTCAATCCATGACTAAACAAATCACATCGCTGCCTTGAGGTGACCTCAGTAAGGCGACTATAAAATACATCGCAACATCTTACCATTTCTATTATGAGACCGGTACCAGCTGTAGATATCCAAAAGAATACTATTGTTCCATATTCATCTATTGATAGGATGAACACCTAATAATAAAAGCTATTATCTAACATTTCATCCCTATCCACAAATATTGTCCATGCATATCACAATACATCTTGTAGATACCTGGATGAACTGACCACTGAGAAGCTTGTGACTCTTGCATCATCTCCTCCCTCAGGTCTGTAGGGACCCAAATAAGCCCATGTATATGCAGGATGTCTTCACCATCAATATACCAATCCAGAGGCCAGTCCTCACTAGAAATACTCTCTAGTAGGAACAAGACTTAATGATCTGAAAACTACCTCATCTTTACTCTCTTCAAAAGTGAAGTGGCCACTCATAGTGATGCAAGTAAAAACTTTTCATGATGGTCCTACATCTTTGTGTGCATCACAAAAAATAAGGGCATAATTTCCACTCACTACTATCCTACTAAACCATCTATGTCTGATTACTCCTTCTCAAAGCATTGGTGATAGCATTTCCCTTCCCAGTTTTATAAGAAATCTCAAATTTGAAGGATTTAAGGTATTCAACCCACCTTCATTTCTTGAGATTCATGCAACACTATTTGAAAATATACCAGAGGATTTTTTGGTCTGTAAAAACCACAAAATTATCTCCCAGTAGGTAATACCTACATCAACATAATGCATGAACAATAGTTTCTAACTCAAGATCATGTGTTGGGTAATTCCTCTAATGGGGACTCAGCTGCCTCAACCCATATGCAATGTCTTGATCTTTTTGAATCAAAAACTCACCTAGCTCGATACCTGATGCATCACAATAGACTGTATAACTTCTTATTATCTTTGGAATAATCAGGATCAGTGCTAAAGTGAATCTACCTTTTAGCTCCTAAAATGATATCTCAAAGTCTTATGACCATATAAACGTCACACCCTTCGTAGTCATGTCGAAACCCGTCCTCAGGGCCCGTGTCGTGACTACCCCAAGCCCGTCTTCCATAGGCCAGGGGCTGGCAACTAGCACCAAAGGCATAAGTCCCGATATAAGGGAAGGCATTTCATTTAAGTAAGATAACGAAACACCACAGAGTATGCAAGCATAAGTAAACACTAAGTAAATTGAGTACAAAGGTAAGTGCTGGAAAGTAAATGGTCCAGAATACAAACCCAACTGAAAGTAAAGTACAACTGAAAAGAGAGTACAGCAGCAGAAAAGTAAAGCAGCAACACCGAGCCGTCCTCTGGAAATCCCACCTGAAGGGTGGGTACAGATAGTCTCCTCCGCTCCTCAGCTCCAGCTGTCCGCTCCGTGTACGTCTCGTCCAGTGATCCACCTCCAGGTACCGCCCATCTCCACGAGCTCTTACCTTGATCAGTGTTGTCTGTCGTCTGCATCCAATACAACGTAGTGCGGGTATAGCCTATGTAGGGGTGAGTATACGCTACTCAGTAGGGACCCCGAGACCCCCGAAGGTCTCCCAGAATCCACAAAGGATAATCCACAAAGGAAAGATACAATCATAAAGAAATAACCCACTCTACTTAGGTATATGCCCATACATATACCTAAGTCATCAATTCCAGTTCAGCTCCATCATCTGAGCCCAATTTTGATCTAGTCCACACAGGATAGCACAATCCAATCCACACAGAATAACACAACTCATTCCACACAGGAAAGTAAGTCAATCATATCCTAGATATTGATTGAAAGTCAGGATTCAGCTCACACATGTATACTCTTCGTAAGGTGATAGAGATGATCAGATGTAGCCATTGATTCATCTAAGCTGTCGAACCCACATAGGATATAAGACCAGCTAAGCTGTCAGACCCACAAGGAATACAAGACCAGCCACTCTGCCAGACCCACGTAGGATACAAGTATAGAGTCAAATACTGCCGGACCCATGTAGGATACAAGAACAGTAGTCATGTACTGCCAGACCCACATAGGATACAAGAATAGTAGTCATCGCTATTGAACCCATGGAGGATTTCAGTACGGTCGTCGTCGCTGATGAACCCACAGAGGATCACAGTACAATCGTCATCGTCGTCGCAGTCGCAGCCAGCTCTAGGGTTCCTGCACACAGCATGCTCGATTCCAGGAGGGTCTGCTCCACGAGCCAAGGGGGTTCGATACATCAACTGACACAAAGTCCGGAATTGATGTATCCCAAAGTTCTGTCTCATCAAAAGGAACTCAACGCGACAGACGGCGCGTCAATCGGACGCCCGGTCTGAGAGTTATTGGCTTTTTCGTCCCAGAGGCCCGGTTGGTTTTTAAGTCAAACCAACCCGACCATACTCCAACTGCATCCAAACCTCGATCAGAGTAATCCAAAATAACCATATCACTAATAGTAATCCAACAAAGTTGACAGCACGTCAATCGGACGTCCGGAGCTCAAGTTATAAGCATTTCCGCTCCGAAGGCCCGGTTGATTTCGTGTTCGAACCAACCCGGACATACTCAAAGTTCTCTAAAACCTTTATTTTAATATACCAAAACTACCTAATTGATCCAAGGATCGCTACGCAACTGACGGTGCGTCGATTGGAGGTCCGTAGCCCAAGATATGGGCGTTTGAACGAAATTGCCTGAAAAAAGGGGGTTCGGGCCCGGTCCGACCCAACCCACTACCCCCTGGGTCGGCCCGAACCGGGTCGACCCGACTCGGGTCCAGGTCCGGACCAGTTGGGCATGGCCCGGCGCGGGGGTCCGGCCCGGCGCGGGCGGACCGGCCCGGCGCGGGCGGCCCGGCCTGCGCACCCGTGCGCTGACCAGATGCGGGGGGCGGCGCTGCCCCCCCTTGCTTCGAAACGATGGACCCAAGGGTCCGCCCTACTGAGCTAGATGGGGGTTCAACCCCCAGTTTTTCTGGATCCGGCCGGCCGTAACGGCCAGAAGGTTGTGCCACGTGGGACCAGCCGGTCCCGCCTCCTGAGCGCCGGCGGCTGGCGGTTCCGGTCGCCCTCCCCTGCTCTTCTGCGGCCAAAGGTCGTGGCCTTGGTACGACCGGCGTGGTGTGACGGCGTCGCGCCCCTTCGCTGCGGCCTGCCCCGACCGCGGCCCTCCATGGTTCTCCGGCGCGGCGCGACAGCGCCGCGCCCCTCCGCCAGAGCCCGACTCCGGCCACGGCTTCTTTGGCCTCAACGGTGCTGCGCTCCTTCGCCGCGTTTTTCCTCGATCCCACACGGTGTCGTTGCACCACTCCGCCTTCGTTCCAAAAACTGATGGTGAACATCAACAAAGGGGGAGGAGGATCGGTTGTGTTCGTGCAGTTTGACCTCCTCCCGTTAATTTGATAACAGGCGGCTAAGAAAATTTAACAATGAACGCCAAAATAAGCCACGAACATAAAACAATCCCCTACCTCGAAGAAGTTGTCGAACGAAGATCGTCGCGAGAAACGGCGTCACGAGGTGAAGCTCTGTATATGTTGACGGAGAACGTCCGAGGAGGAGCGGAATCTCCCTTCCTTTGACGTGGAAAGAAGAATGAAGGAAGGCGCATCGTCGTTCTTCAGGGAAGGTGTCCCACACCGGCTGCGAAGAGGAGATGAGACGGCATGTCGATCTCTCCTTGTGGCGATGGCGTTCTTCATCGAAGTCTTGTCGTTCCTCGCGTTCTCCAATGAAGAAGATGAAGATCCCCAAGGCTTGTGTATTTTCTCCCCAATTCTTCTCACACAACAATTACCTAAATAAAATAAGGTTCATCCTTATTTTATTAATCCCAAGCCTTGAATTCAAAATTCAACTCTTAATTAAATACATTGAATAACTTAATCAAATAATTTAATAAGAGAGTTGACTTGTAATTAATAGGGCGAGAGGATGAGTTACACATTTAAGCTGGAGGGGTGGGTTTTAATGGGGTGTTAGGAAATTTAAGGGGGTGGGGGATCGTGTGGGCCCCGGCCCAACTTCCTCACAACTTTCTTTTCCCTAACACATAAACCACTAGTGGTAAAATAAAATTATAATTGTAAAACAACTATAATTTTATTCTTCACATTTTTAACAACTCTTCCCGAGAAAAACGCACCTTCGGAAAAGGTGTTCCTAAGAAAAAACCAGTGCTTCGGTTTCATCGATTCCCTCAGACCTCTATTCCAAGCATCGGTTCAAAAGTTAGAAAAACCCTCTCGTTCATTCACTGAATGTACCCAAGCTAAACTTCAGAAATTGATTCCGGGCACACCGGGCCTCAGAATCAGGTGCTGTCAGAAACTTCATACTCGTAAAATCCCAAAGAAATTAAAAAAAAATCCTTGAAATTTATGGGTCTTTACATTACTCCCACCTCAGTGATTTACGTCCCCATAAAGATACATCACAAACTAGGGAAACAAATGAGGGTACTGAACATGCATCTGAGCCTCCTGCTCCTAAGTGCTCTCCTGGAGGTTCCCGTGCTGCCACCTGATGCGCACTAGAGGAATCGACCGCCCACGTAGGACCCACTCCTGTTGATCCTTGATCTTCACTGGGACCTCCACAAAAGTCACCCCGTCATCAATATCCAGATCCCCGTGGTCTATGATATACATCGGGTCGTGCACGTATCTCCTCAGCTGAGATACGTGGAAGATGCCGTGCACCCAGTGCAACTGAGATGGTAGATCCAGGCGATAAGCCACCTCACCTATCCTGTTGAGAACCTAGAATGGTCCGATGAATCATGGAGATAACTTGCCGCCCCGTCCAAATCTCCATAATCCACGTCAAGGTGAGACCTGCAAGAAAACATGGTTGCCATCCTCAAACTCTAGTGGTCTCCTCCTAAAATCAGCATAAGACTTCTGTCGGCTCTGAGCTATCCTCATCCGCTCTTGGATGACCTGGACCTTCTCTGTCGTGTCCTGGACCATCTCTGGTCCCACCAGTGCTGACTCCCCAGAGTCTATCCAGCACAGAGGTGATTTGCAAGGTTGGTCGTACAATGCCTTGTATGGTGCCATCCCGATGGTGGAGTGGTATCTTTTGTTGTACGCAAACTCCACCAAGGGTAGGTGATCCACCCAGCTACGACCAAAGTCGAGGACACATGCACGGAGCATGTCCTCGAGAGTCTGAATGGTCCTCTCTGTTTGACCATCCGTCTGAGGGTGAAAGGCGGTGCTCAGACGTAGCTGCGTCCCGAACGCCTCCTGCAACCCCTTCAAAAGCCGGGAAGTAAAGCGAGCATCTCGATCGGAGACGATATATAATGGAACACCATGAAGTCGTACGATCTCTTGAACGTAGAGGTGTCCCAAGCTCTCCACTGAGCCCTGCTCTCTGCTGGGTAAGAAGTGGGCTGACTTGGTGAGTCAGTCAACAATCACCCAAATGGAGTCGTGACCTCTGGAAGTACGTGGAAGTCCATTCACAAAATTCATAGATATCCTGTCTCACTTCCACTCCGGGACCTCCAAGGGCTGTACCAAGCCTACTGGTACCTGGGGCTCCACCTTCACCTGTTGCCAGGTAAGGCATCGAGAAACAAACTCTGCCACAACCTTCTTCATACCCGGACACCAGTGCTATCATCTGAGATCCTGGTACATCTCCGCTACTCCCAGATTTACTGCCAAAGGAGAAGTTTGAAACTCTCTTATCACCTCCTCCTGTAGTGCAGCTGGTACCATGGTACATCCTCTGAAAAGGATGGCATACTCTCCACCTACAGAAAATCCATATGGTGTCTGACCAATGGAAATCTGTGCACGCCGCATCTCATAGTCAACATCCCCACGTTGTGCCTCCCTGACCCACTGTAGTAGTGGAGGAGTGACTATGAGTGACTATAGAAAGGCTTCTCCATCTCTATCCATGAAAGATATCTGCAAAGCGGGTAACTGCTCTATTGCCTCCCCAAGTAGCTGAATTCCTATCCTCCTGCTAAGAGTATCGGCTACTACGTTCCCCTTTCCAGAAATATAGACTATCTCAAAGTCAGAGTCCTAGAGGAACTCGAGCCATCGCAGCTGTCTCAGGTTCAGGTCCTTCTGCGAGAAGATGTACCTGAGACTCTGGTGGTCAGAATATACTTTAAAGTGCTCTCCCATCAGATAGTGTCGCCACATCTTCAATTCAAAGACCACTACTGCTAACTCCAGGTCATGGGTAGCGTAGTTCTGCTCATGCTGCCTCAACAGTCGTGATCCATAGGCGATCACTGCCCTCTCCTGCATTAGGACACACCCGAGTCCGGTCCCTGATGCATCGCAGTAGACTACATACCCCACTCCCTCCTCCGGTAGCCTCAAGATGGGTGGACTGGTCAATCTCTGTATCATCTCCTGGAAGCTCTGTTGACATCTGTTTGACCACATGAAGGGTTTCCCCTTCTTCTTAAAAGTTGAAAGCGGTGCCGCAACTTTGGAGAAGTCTGGCACAAATCTCCGGTAGTACCCAGCTAGACCCAGGAAACTCCGCACCTCCGTCACACTCCTGGGTGGTTCCCAATCTAGCACTTCCTCGATCTTCGCAGGATCCACCACAACTCCCACCTCATAGATGACGTGTCCCAAGAAGTGGATGTCACGTATCCAGAACTGAAACTTCGAGATCTTACCATAAAGTTGGTGCTCTCAGAGTGTGTCTAGTACAACCCGCAAGTGGTAGGCGTGCTCCTCCTCAGTGGTCAAGTATATCAATATGTCGTCAATGAATACCACGACAAATCAATCGAGGTAAGGCTGAAAGATCTTGTTCATGAGACTCATGAACACTGCTAGAGCATTGGTTACACCAAAAGGCATAACCAAGAACTTATAGTGGCCATACCGACATCTGAAGGTCGTCTTCGGCACATCCTCATCCCGAACTCTGAGCTGATGATAGCCTGACCTGAGGTCTATCTTTGAGAACCACCATTCTCCCTTGAGTTGATCGAAGAGGTATTCAATCCTCGGTAGCGGATACTTTTTCCCCACGGTCACCTGGTTCAGGCAACGATAGTCGACACACAGTCACAAGCTCTCGACCGCCTTCTTTCCGAACAAAATCGAGGAAGCCCAGGGTGAAACACTGGGTTGGATGAATCCCTTGCCCTGTAAGTCCTCTAGCTGTACCCGTAGCTCTTGAAGCTCGGCGGGAGCCATCCGATATGCTGGAGTGGATATCGGGGCTATCCCGGGGTACAAATCAATATAAAAGTATACCTCTCTGCGAGGAGTTAGTCATGGAACATCGTCAGGGAAAACGTCCTCATACTGATCCACCACTATAGAAAAACTCGGACACCGCACGTCAACTGCTCCTAGGATGAGGCAAGCCAACTGATGAGTGATCGGCTGTCCTCTCCTCTGCGAGAGTCCATCCTGTGTTGCAAAGGCCCCCTTCTCACCGGTGAAGGTGAACCTGCTCTAATCGGTGTGGACACACCGCACCTTACGCCTAATATAGTCGATCTGAGCACAGACTATAGATAACCAATCCATGCCCAAGATGACATCGTAAGGCCTCGACGCTACTACAAGAAGATCCCAGCCGAACCACTCGCCTCCTAGAGTAAGCTCACACTGTCGGAACCAGTGCGTAATCATCGAGTCTACTTCAATAGGAGTCTCTAGCCGTAAGGATCGAGCCAACGGCTCCGTCAGAATCTCTGAGCTCTGAACAAGGGTAGCGGCAATAAAAGAATGACTCGCTCCTGTGTCTATAAGAATTGCAGCAAGGGTGGGGTAGACATAGATAGTACCTAGAATTATCTCAGGTGCACCGTAGTCATAGCCCTCCACTATCTGAAGCTGAGCATGCCTCTGTTCGGCAGCTCCCTATGGTCGGGGTGGACCTCCTAGTGGTGGTGGTGGTAGAGCCTCAAAGCATCGCCCACTACCTGCTACTCAGCCAGCTCCTCTGCCTCGTCCGCCTGCTCCCTGCGGACCGCCACGGTCAAACCTATGTCTCTGGCTGGGTGGTCCCTCAACTGTCTGCTGCTCCTCTGCATGGCGGGTCAGGCAGTCACGAGCCATGTGGCCCTGCCCGCCGCATGCATAGCACCGTATGCTCCTCGTAAGACTAGCTCTGTGCCGTGTGCCCCGCACCTCTGAGACAGTGTCCTGAGGTCGTCTGCCTGATGGTCTAGTCCACTTGGACCCCTGTGACATTCCGTTGACTTCCAGCTGCAGAAGACTCAGCTACATACCGCCCTGTGGCAGGTCTCGCTGCTAGCGTAGGCTCAGCAAGAAGGCTCTCTACGAGAAGGGTTCGCTCCAGTACTCCTGCCTGTGTTAGAATACTGAGGGTGATCATCGAATCCATGATCTCATGACTTAATCCCTGCTCGAAGGTCCGGGCCCGGAAGAATGGGTCCTGTACCATGTCCATGGAATAGCGTGAGAGATCGATAAATCTCACCGAGTAGTGGGCTACCGTCATGCTGCCCAACCGCAGCTATAGTAGCTCCTGAATGCGCACCGCACGGAGGGTGGTTAGGACGAACTCCAAGAAAAAGAGGCTCTCGAAGTCCGACCAAAGAAGAGATGCCTCGTCGTGCACCTGGAGCATCAGGCTCCACCATCTGTCTACTGCCGCGTGTAGGAGGCTCGCTGCAAGGATCACCATGAGGTCAGTTGGTGTCCCCACTAACCTGAAAACTCGAACTACAGCCTCCATCCAATCCTAGGGTGCCTGAGGGTCCGTCTCCCTGTGGAACCTGGGCGGTCTCTGACACTGAAACTTGTGCAGTGCACTAAGGCGACATGCACTCTCAGCAGGTGGAGCTGGTGGCATCGGTGGCTCGACAGGTAGAGGTACCACTGGTACCAACGCTGTAATAGGGCCCAGCACCGAGGCCTCGTTGCTCGGTGGGCTGTCGTCTTGCACAAATCTCGAAACCCTAGCTGGCTGCCATAGTGGGGTCATCCTGAAAAGAAACAGGTGTGACACGGTCAATATAGTATACCTAGTGAGCTGACACAAAGTAATCACAAAAAAAAATTGAAACACACATGCAATCAGTGTTTTAGTGCACTGAGTCGGAAATCAGAATTCAGGGTCCTGGTGTATGGATACGTCGGTCGCCGCACCAACACTGGACTCCCTGGACTGATAACCACACTCAATACCCTTCACACTATTTCTTCACATAGAAGAAGGATCAGAGTCCTGAGTTATGCGGTAGAACCGAACTCCTCTGATACCAATTTGTCACGACCCGTCCTCGGGGCCCATGCCATGACTACCCCAAGCCCGCCTTCCATAGTCCAGGGGTCGGCGACTAGAACCAAAGGCGTAAATCCTAATATAAGTGAAGGCATTGCCTTTAAGTAAGATAAAAAAACACCAAAGAGTATGCAAGCAGAAGTAAACACTAAGTAAACTGAGTACAAACGTAAGTGCTGGAAAGTAAATGGGCCATAATACAAACCCAACTGAAAGTAAAGTACAACTGAAAAGAGAGTACAGCGGCAGAAAAGTAAAGCAGCAACACCGAGCCGTCCTCTAGAAATCCCACCTAAAGGGTGGGTACAGATTGTCTCCTCTGCTCCTCGGTTCCAATCATCCGCTCTGTGTATGTCTCGTCCAGTGATCCACCTCCAGGTACCGCCCAGCTCCACGAGCTCCTACCTCGATCAGTGTTGTCTGTCGTCTGCATCCAACACAACGTAGTGCGGGCATAGCCCATGCAATGATGAGTATACGCTACTCAGTAGGGACCCCGAGACCCCTGAAGGTCTCCCAGAATCCACAAAGGATAATCCACAAAGGAAAGATACAATCACGAAGTAACAACCCACTCTACTTAGGTATATGCCCATACATATACCTAAGTCATCAATTCCAGTTCAGCTCCATCATCCGAGCCCAAGTTCGATCTAGTCCACACAGGTTGGCACAATCCAATCCACACAGGATAACACAACCCATTCCACATAGGAAAGCAAGTCAATCATATCGTAGATATTGATTGAAAGTCAAGATTCATCTCACACGGGTATACTCTTCGTAAGGTGATAGAGATGATCAGATGTAGCCACGGATTCATCTAAGTTGTCAGACCCACATATGATACAAGACCAGCTAAGCTGTCAGACCCACAAAGGATACACGACCAGCCACTCTGCCGGACCCACGTAGGATACAAGTACAGAGTCAAATATTGTAGGACCCACATAGGATACAAGAACAGTAGTCACGTACTGCCGGACCCACATAAAATACAAGAATAGTAGTCATCACCGTTGAACCCATAGAGGATTTTAGTATGGTCATCGTCGCTGCCGAACCCACAGAGGATCCCAGTACAGTCGTCCTCGTTGTCGCAGTCGCAGCCAGCTCTAGGGTTCCCGCACACAGCATGCTCGATTCCGGGAGGGTCCGCTCCACGATCCAATGGGGGTCGATACATCAATTGACACGAAGTCCGGATTTGATGTATTCCAAAGTTCTGTCTCGTCAAAAGGAACTCAATGCGACAGACGACGCGTCAATCAGACGCCCGGTCTGAGAGTTATTTGCTTTTTCGTCCCAAGGGCCCGGTTAGTTTTTAAGTCAAACCAACCCAACCGTACTCCAACTATGTCCAAAACTCGAGGGGAGTAATCCAAAATAACAATCTCACTAATAGGAATCCAACAAAGTCGATGGAACATCAATCGGACGTCTGGAGCTCAAGTTATAAGTGTTTCCGCTCCGAAGGCCCGGTTGGTTTTGTGTTCGAGCCAACCCGGCCGTACAAAAAGTTCTCCTAAACCTTGAGTTTAATATACCGAAACTACCATATCGATCCAAGGATCGCTATGCAACTGATGGTGGGTCGATCGGAGGTCTGTAGCACAAGATATGGGTGTTTGAACGAAACTGCACGAAAACAGGGGGTTTGGGCCCGGTCCGACCCGGCCCAATACCCCCTAGGTCGGCCCGAACCGGGTCGACCCAACCCGGGTCCAGGTCCGGCCCAGTTTGGAATGGCCCGACTCGACTGGTACGGCCCAACCCAGCCGGTGCGGCCCGGGCCGGCGCGGGGGTCCGGCCCGTCACGGGGGTCCGGCCTGGCACGGGTGGCCCGGTCCATCGTGGGCGGCCCGGCCCATCACGGGCGGCCCTGCCCGGCGCGGGCGGTCCGCCCGGTGCGGCCGGCCTGGCCTGGGTGCCCACGCGCTGAGCGGACGGGAGGGGAGGCGCTGCCCCCCTTGCTTCGAAACGGCGAACCCAAGGGTCCGTCCTGTTGAGCTGGCCGAGGGTTCAACCCCCAGTTTTTCTGGATCCGGCCAGCCGTAACGGCTGGCCTGTTGTTCCGCGCAGGACCAGCCGGTCCTGCCTCCTGAGCGCTAGTGACTGGTGGTTCCGGCCGCCCTCCCCTGCTTCATCACGGCCCGCCCCGGCCGCGGCCCTCCATGGTTCTCCGGCGCCGCGCGACGGCGCCGCGCCCCTCCGCCATGACCCGACTCCGGTCACGACTTCTTTGGCCTCAATGGCGTGGCGCGATGGCGTCGTGATCCTTCTCCGAGTTTTTCCTCGATCTCGCACGGTTTCGTTGCACCGCGCCTCCATCATTCCAAACCCCGATGGTGAACATCAAAAAAGGGGGAGAAGGATCGGCCGTGTTCATGCGGTCTAACCTCCACCCGTTAATTTGATAACAGGTGGCTAAGAAAATTTAACAATGAACGCCAAAATAATCCACGAACATAAAACAATCCCCTACCTTGAAGAAGTTGTCTAACGAAGATCGTCACGAGAAACGACATCGCGAGGTGAAGCTCCGTATATGTTGACGGAGAACGTCCGAGGAGGAGCGGCGTCTCCCTTCCTTTGACATGATAAAAATAACGAAGGAAGGCGCGTCGTCGTTCTTCGGTGAAGGTGTCGCTCACCGGCTGCGGAGAGGAGATGAGATGGCACGTCGATCTCTCCTTGTGGCGATGGCGTTCTTCGTCGAAGTCTTGGCATTCCTCACGTTCTCTAATTAAGAAGATGAAGATCCCCAAGGCTTATGTATTTTCTCCCCAATTCTTCTCACACAACAATTCCCCAAATAAAATAAGGTTCATCCTTATTTTATTAATCCCAAGCCTTGAATTCAAAATTTAACTCTTAATTAAATACATTGAATAACTTAATCTAATAATTTAATAAGAGAGGTAACTTGTAATTAAGATGGGGAGAGGATGAGTTACACATTTAAGCTAGAGGGGTGTTTTAATGGGGTGTTAGGAAATTTAAGGATGTGGGGGCTCATGTGGGCCCCGCCCCAACTTCCTCACAACTTCCTTTTCCCAAACACTTAGACCACTAGTGGAAAAATAAAATTATAATTTTAAAACAACTATAATTTTATTCTTCACATTTTTAACAACTCTTCCCGAGCAAAACACACCTTCAGAAAAGGTGTTCCTAAGAGAAAACCAGCACTGTGGTTTTATCGATGCCCTCAGATTTCGATTCTGATCACCGGTTCAAAAGTTAGAAAAACCCGCTCGTTCGTTCACTGAACGTACCCGAGCTAAACTTTGGAAATTGATTCCGGGCACACCGGGCCTCGGAATCAGGTTCTATCAGAAACTGCATACTCGTAAAATCCCAAAGAAATTAAGAAAAGAAAATTTCCTTGAAATTTACAGGTCTTTATAAGTCAAGTCTATAAGAGGTGCTTCTAAGCATTAAAAGTTTTGTATAAAACTCTTTTAATAACCTTACATCCCCAAGAAACAATTTATATCAAAGATGATATTGGGATTCTTCTATGTAACTATAGATCTTACCTTACCTGGGACAACTGATAGTCCTTCCTATGAGAAAATATGACTCAGGAAGTGTACCTTATCGATCTAGAAGTGACATTTACTGATCTTAGCATACAGTTGGTTCTCTCTCAATGTATTCAAAACAATATCATGATGAGTGGCATGTTCATTTTGAGTATGAGAATAGACCAAGATTTCATTTATGAAAACTACCAAAAAGGAATCCAGATAGGGATGAAAACCCATATTTGTAAAATCTATAAATATTTTTGGCATGTTCATAAGACCAAATGGAATAACTAGGTACTCATATAAACCATACCGACTACAGAAAGTCATATGTGGTGTATCTGAAGGTCTAACATGCACCTGGTGATAGCCTAGTATTAGGTCGATATTCAAGAATACCCTCACTCTTATAATCTATTTGGAGAGGTCATCTAAATGAGGTAACATGTACTAGTTCTTCATAGTAAACTAATTCAAATTTTGATAATTCACACATAGCATGAGGGTGTCGATCGCCTTCTTGGAGAAAAGGACTGGTGAACCCCAAAGAGAAGTATTGGGTTATAGAAAACCCTTAGACTCTAAGTCCTATAGATGCCTATTGAGCTCCTGTAACTCAGTAGTATCCATCCTGTAATAATGAATGGATACTGGTGCAGCTCCAGGATCTAGATCAATAGTAAACTCTACCTCTCTCTTAGGAGGTAGTCCATAAAATTCATTAGGGAAAACATCCCTAAAATGATCTACTATAGGATAAAATTTAGTCTTATATAATCCTTGATCCCCCATAAAAAGGTTATCAATATGGGTTGTCACTCCACCAAGTCCAAGATTCTCTAGTATAGATCTACATACCTAGACATACCACTGACCCTTGTGAATATAAGTACCACCCTATGGTGATGTGAACAAAACAATCTAGTGATAACAATCCACATAGGCGTAATAGGGGACTAACCAGTACATCCTAAGAATGACATAAAAGCCTGTTATCTCAAGGATGAAGATTTCCTATAAGAAATGATTGTTTCCAACCTCAATGGGGCATCACTTGAACTAGTTTACACTCACTGAACATAAACCCAAAGGGGTATCAAGTGTCATAACATCACATGAGTACTCAACATCAAGCCCAAGGCTTTCCAAAATAGATACATAGATAAAGGAGTGCGATGAACCTGTATCGAATAAGGAAGAAACTATAGTAGAGGATACTAGAATAGTACCTCGAATAGTAAATGGCTCAGCACCCTGCTCCTTTGGTATAGGATGCACTGAATAAAACTAGCCCGATCTATGGCCCTATGCTGCAACTTGGTTACCTAGAGCAGGTCATATCTATTGTTTCTATACTGATATGACCTTCTTACCCCATCCATAACCTCCACCTCTGCCTATATGGTCAGTAGTACTCTAGCTACCTACCTGGTGAGGTGTTACTGATCCCTCTCCTGAAGTTGGATCTGATATGGATCTTATCCCACTTAGAATGGATGAGAAGGTCCTACAAAAATGCTAAAGATTCCCCAATGTTACATAACCTCATCACTCAACGAGGTCTCTAAGGCACTAAGGATCCTTCTTCCTAGGCTTCCCACAATGATGAAAACCCACATAACTATCATTGGGTGTCACCTAGATACTACAGCTCATGTGGGTAGTCTCAAAGCATCACTTTCAACCACTGGTCAAACCACTAACTTGTCTCAATCCTAAACCACTTTGGCTTACAATGTCATTTTCCCTCAGGTTCCACTTATTGATAAGTTCTTAGTTCATGATATCATACATGGTGGTCAATATGAAATCATTCACCTAACAACGAATAGGATGTCAAAGCCCATCCCCAAATTGTCTTTCTTTCACTGGTTCATCAGCAGTATAGATAGGCACAAAGAACTAAATCTCTATAAAAGGATCTAAGTGGTCCATAACTATCATATAACCCTACTACAGGTTCATGAACTCCCTAGGATGATCTACCATTAGGGTCTTAGGGAACAAATTTTCATAAAATCTAGATTGGAAATCCCTCCAAATCACTTCCCAATACAGGCCTGCCAAATTTAGAATATCCCACCAGTGTTAATATAAGTTTAAAGATTCACTCTCCTCTCAAGAGGTGTCTCTAAGTGCTCGAAGATAGATATGACTATCTCTAGCCATGACTCTACAGCCTGGGGGCCACTATACCTTGAACAAGTAGGTGGATGTTGCTAATGAAACTCTCGAAAAATCTATCCCACATAAGGGGCAGGTCACGAAGCTCCCTATATGGTCTTCATAAGTTTTAAGAACTCCCCTATAATTAGGAAATAAATTCCTACATCCAAGATAATAAAAGGTTCCATAGGTACCACTACTGTATATTTCACTGGTGGCTTAGGGTTCACCACCTCCAGAGCATGCTCATCACCACACTCTTGGAAAATGACTAGAGGATTTCATGGTGGAATAGCTTTAAAAATTAAAAATGCATGCCTCAGATGGTATCTATCATGTTAAATATCATAGATACACAAATAGGATAGGTATAATCCTTTCTATGTAAAATTTTCACCCCTCTTCTTACTCATAAATCCAGGTCTAGGTGATAGTATCAAATATATAGAACACTTAATATGCTACCTAATACCCACTACAAAAGTTGGGTCTAGGCCAAGATTTGTGTTTCACCGTATGGGTATTAGTATAAAGAGTGTCAATTTCAATTGATAGGGGAAAACAAACTTTAAATTAAAATTGGCATCCCAATTTAACAGTGGCCATTTCATTTTAGAATTCAATTTCATTTAATTTGATTCTCATTTATATAGAATTTTTTTTAAAATGGTTGAGCTGTATGGATCACCAATTCTAATTTACAAGGGCCCATACACCTTATAAACTGAAATGAGGCATCCATTTGATCCCAACCACTCACTTATCAAATCCCTTAATGAAATGTTATCACAATTAATGGATATGGAAATAAGAACCAAAACATGGTGTAGGAAAAGCAATTAGTAAATAAACATAACAGTGCATAATGCATGACATATAAATCCTGTAAGGTGCCTAAAATGATGTGTTATCAATTATTACTTTCCATATTGGGACAAGGATAAAATAAAATCCTCAATAATAATCATAAACATAACACATCATGTTTTTCACCCAATGGTGGAATAAAATCAAATGTAATAGAAAAATACATAACAACATGTCTCATCCTAAGTAATTTGGCATTTCCCTATATGTGGTTTAGCTACTCCCAAGAATAACTCATTACCAAATTCTAACACTTTCCTAATCTCTTGTTTAATATTCCCAAATGATAATAAAAAATAAAATAGATTCTATGATACCACTTTTTAATGTCCCAACTTAGATACCACTTAACAGTGCCCCGATCTGGTGGTCCACATGGCCTCAAGCACACCTCCCCATATTCTACAGGTTGTCGACTAATAGCAAGAGTGTAAGGTGGTATGGTGAGGAGACTATACCCTTGTGATCAAAGTGACACAATGGTGAAATACATAGATAAATAATGGAAGTATGATAAATAACTGACAATATATGGTAAAGTTTCAAAGTTAATAAATATCTAACCATAGCAACATAGAGTTTCATATACAAAAAATGATGTAATTTCAATGTCTAAAAAATACTAAGCAAAAATTTTATACAATACATGTATCAAAAGATAAAAAGACCAAAAGGACTATCTCTAATATAATCATGATCCAGACATCCATCTTATGCTTCCTTACTCCCATGCTATAAAAAATCAAGTATCAAACACT
The DNA here is from genome assembly GCA_963277665.1 of Viscum album. Taxonomy (NCBI): domain Eukaryota; kingdom Viridiplantae; phylum Streptophyta; class Magnoliopsida; order Santalales; family Viscaceae; genus Viscum; species Viscum album. Next base: position 1,650,462,893 of record OY728145.1, read on the forward strand.
AGGAGCTTTCATTTGTACCTACCTACATCCACATAATCTTCTCAGTTACCATCGGTAGCCTAGATAGTGTGTGAGATAAATTTAGTAGGATACCACCAAAAGTGTCTATAAATATCCCTTCAGTGCATATAATATGGAAGTATGCAGATATAATGGTAAGAAATAATAAAGATGTAAAGGGTTATCTTTGGTTCTAGGAGGACCCCAGGCTGATAGTACCTACTTAGACCTAAGATGGATAATCTATAAATAGGTAACCATATGTATACGCATATATAGATTGTATATGTAGTGAAATTTATAGCCATATAAATGAATATTGCTATTATCCTGGACCCGATAAGTGACTTAGGCATCTATAAGTCGTAACATGAGTCTCATAGGTATCAAAGGATGCAATACCCTGTATCACAAAAATAGGGGAATCCATTCCCAGTATCACTGTAGTAGGGTCACCATGCATGAATTATAACAATAGGGTCACCATGCCTATTATCATATAAATAAGGGTCATCATGACCTTATATAAAAGGGTTATCTCTCTTAGTATCATATCAATAGGGCCACCATGCTCGAATCATATCACTAGGGTCTCCATGTCCAAATCATAGTTTTAGGGTCTCCATGTCCATGTATCACAGTTAATGAGGGTCTTCATGACCATATATCAGAACAGTTAGAGGGACATAATACCCTTATATGAGTAAGCATAGGGGTCATAGTTCCTGTATAAAATATACATAGGGGTCACCATGCCTATGTATCACAATGATATATAGTTAAAGGCTTTAATAAGAGTCAAAATTTAATTAATAACTGATTAGTATTCATTAATAACATGGGTGTAACCATTGTTAAATTTAATAAAGTGATGTGGTTGGACTACACGCATTCATTAAATTCATTATAGATTTATATGTGTGTTATTTGTGCTACACCATAATAATTATCCATTTCATTTATGATATCACAATTTAGAAGTAAATCTAAATACATTGATAGGTTTTTTGTCTATATAACCATGAAATCTAATTAGGCATATAAAGGGCATACCCAAAGGGGTGGAATACATTAAGGTTGACAACCTCAAAATTGTATTGGGGTCTAATAAGCTCATTAAGTTCTAGTACAGGAAACCAATTTAAGACAGATTCAATTTAGGGGCAACGCATGGTGAAACCGGTATGTGGTACAATGGAACATATTATAAAGAATCTAAACCTTCAAGAATAACAACAAGACCACCTACCTTATACCTATAGAAGATCACTTGTCCAGTATCATCCTTTTGTTCATCCAAAATCATGATAAATAAAAAAATACCATGAATTCCATGAAAATAGGTCATATGATCTTGTACTTGAATAACTCTGTTGGGAGGAAGACAAACGATGAAAGGCATAAGATGAATAGAGTAATTAATATCACATATCCAATGAGACAAACAGATGTTGAATCGGAGTCTGGAAAGTTAGTTTATCAAAAAACCTAGGTGATGGAGGCTTGGAGATCAAATGGGAGGCATAATCCTCCTATTTATTAGAATTCATAAAAGATGAAGTTTGTTTAAACAAATAAGTCATTAAGGTAAAAATGGTATTTTTTTCCAAAATTATTGGGTCACATAGTTTGGCCATACAATTGGAAAAACTATGTGCCCAACATTCTCAGGCCACTATCCATAGAGAGGGCCTATATGGTTCATACACATGGTATGGGAAACTGTGTGAAAACCATACCATATGCCTCCGCTAAAAATTTCAAAGCTCCCCGCATGGGCATGTGGCCCTAGGAGCACAGTTAGGGAAATCCATTCACTCTATTCTACTCTCTAAAAAGACCAACATAGTTAATACAAACCATGTGGGATGGGCTGCATGGTTTCTAATAACCATACATCCCAATGATTTCTTCCAACGATCGGGGTTTTAGGCTCCAAACAGGCCTTGGAAACCCTTGTTTCCTCTATTGCCTCACTAGGCTTCCATATTAGGACAAAACCAAATATTTAAACTGAATATTAAAGGATTCATAACTTATTGAAAACCAGGATCTCCCAAAATAATTTTATCATGAATATCATATACAAAAATTATATATAACATTATATCCTTCTATGAGAAGCGGTGATGGAAAACTAATTACATCGTTTTGTGAGACGGTAGTCCTCCGTACACGCAATCATCGGTTTCATTTCCCATTTGAGGTAAGAGGAGGTAGTTGTAGGTCATGATCATAACATAATTAAATATTAGTATATATAAGATACTAAGGTTATTATTCATCATGTTTTAATAAAATTTTAAGTAGGTGGAGTAATAAATAAAATAAAACACTCATTTAAGGATGTTACAACTTCTCCATACAACTTATTTTAGTTTGAATCAAAATCATTCCTAGGATGGATTTATAGACAAAACAATGATTATAATATGATTTTTGGGAATTATGGAAGTTATTTGGTCATGTATTTTCCAAACCAATGGGTTTTGAAAGTGTGAATAGAAGAGGAGAGGGGTGGATTTTATAAGTGGGGAGAGGATACACTTGGAATTTTTGAAAAGAAAGATTTTTTCTCATGTTTTTATCATAAAAAAGGCTAAAAATGGAAAATATTATAACCTTAGATAATATAACATCAAAATATGAGTATAAAATAGTAATTTTAAAATTTTTGGGTCATGTTTAACCCTTATCTTTTTATCTTAACCCCCCGGTAAACCCATTTTTACCATAACTGTGGTAAATAATTTTTACTATTTTCACTATTAATTTTAGTGAAACATTAATTTGACCATATTAGATAATGTGATTTATTATAATTAAAAATATGTAATATATTTTTCCAAATTCAATAAATATAATTGGTATAATTTAATTTGAAATTAAACCCATAGACATGTTGAAAAAACGTTTTTTCAAAAAATGCATTTTTTAAGGAAAGGATGATCTCATATTAAATATATAATAAGTAATCATAATTAGATGAATTTAAATTAATATTTATATATATATTATTTATAAATTTATTTAAATTTTTTACTCATTAGGGTTTATTTTAATTAGTTAAAATGTATAAACATTATACACTTTAAAATAGTTTTCATAAAAAAAGGTTTTTTAAAGACTAAAAATAAAATTATACTAAAATATAGTGTAAAGATGATTTAAATGTAATTAATTTAATTTAAAATAACTAAATAATACTTATGTTAATTTTAAATCAAATTAAAATAATTATTGTAATTAATTTATTATAAATAAATGATAATTTTATAAAAATTGGTATTTTTCACTATTCAGTGAAAAGTTAATATTTTCTAAAAAATGCCTAAATGTCACCATAAGTTAATATTGATATTTTTATTTCAAAAATTATGAAAATTTTATAAATTAAACTTTCTAAAAGTGGTAAAAATTAATTTAAATTATGTGCGCAAAGCATGATTAAACCGCCTTTTAGAAAAAAAAATCACAAAACATTTATTTTTTTTCAAATGATTCTTATTTTATTTATAATCAATATATAACCATTTAATTTATTTTATAAATGTTTAAACCATGTAATTTTCATAATTTATTTTGTTCTATTCATACCCACCAATTTAACAGCTAGGTTATAATGGTCTTGTTTAAATAATAATATTTTAATAGGGTATCGTGTTTCGTTTAAACTTAGTGTTGTATGCATAGAAAGCTATAGAAAATATTGAATTGATTTAAAAATAAATATATCATAAAGTATTGGGGTGTTACATTCTCTTTTAATCTTTGTGTTCTGTGTCATATATGTTATCCAACGTGTTGTTCCTATTTTAAAATCTTATGGTGTTGTAATGAACACACATTATTTTGTGTGATTTTGGTAGCATGAAATTATCGATGAGTTTTTAGGTGATTATTTCTCATTGTATCAAATTGAATAATTAATTTTAAATTTTTATAATAAATTTTTTTGGTTTTTGGTTTTAGATAGGGGTGTGGGTGTTGGTACAATCTTATATGGGCATGGATGGACTTGGTTGAGGATGGGGAGAGCTTGGAGAGGGTGGTGACTTCATGTTTAAGGTAGGTGGTCCCTATAATACTAAACCATGTGTATTTTTATGCATTATTATTCATTCATACTTTAAAATATGTGTTTAGATAAAAAGGGATACAGAATGAGAGTTCCCTATGTAAAGAAATAGTGTGGTATTGAGCTATTTGTGATGGAGCGAGTGATACTTTGAATGTTGTGTATATTATGATCATCTAGAGACTCAGTCACTAAAGGATAGAGGGTTTTGATTGAATATCCTATATTGGTTTCCTTAGGAAGGTTGGGAAATCATGAGAATTTTAGGCCTTTTGGTGATGGGTGAGACAACCATATGTCTCATGCATGATGGGGAACATTATCTTTATGGTGGATTGATAACATTTCATGTTTCATGATAATGATAATTCCTATAGGGAATTAATGTAGTGTATTGTGGAGGGTTTTATTTGGATGATGGGTTTGAGATATCTCTTAATAGAGATGTGATATAGAACCCAATTATGGGTTGGGAAAATTATTTGGATGACTTAAAAAGGGGTTTCTAAGTGTTATAGTGTGGGTCAGAATGAGAAAGTCCCTAGTTAGTGGGATCGGGTTATGATGTGAGAATTGGAAGAGGATTGAATCTACCTCTTGAGGTTATGGTTAGGTATGCCCCATGGGTTGTGAGATAATTATGGGGTTATGATTGTGTGTTGGTATCGATGAGAAGAGATCAGGATGGGTTTTTGAGAACCTAAAAGATGAATTTATGGGTGAGATGATAATTCCAAGAGGTTTGGCATTTAGTTATTATGTGATTGATATTGTCTTAAAGAGATTAAACTTTTAGTCTAGATAGATTATGAGACATTATTTTAGATATTATATTGGTCTTAAGTAACTAGAATATATCTTTTGAGTTGGTGAGTATGTGGGATTGGCTTTGATGCCATGTTTATTCTTATATGCATGTGATTATTCATGGGACCCACCTATTAGTATTGTCGTTCATCAAGTGTAAGAGGTTGGCTATTGTGGTCCCTCCTCAGATTGCTTATTATATGATGATGTGATACGAGGTGTTGAGATGTGTGATTATTCATGTGACCTTAACCTAAGGGGGTGGTTCAGCTCGTAGGAGAGGTTGCCTATAGATATTCCATCCTTAGATCGCTGACATGTGTGGTTATCCCTGGGACCTACCTAGTGAAATTATGGTTCATATTTTATGATATTTTGGTTATTGTGATACCATCCTAAAATTTCTTATTATAAATAATGTGACTCAAGACATGGCTATGGAACCTACCTAGTGAGGGCGTGGTTCAGCTTATGTGATAGATTACCTATGGTAATTTCCTCCTTGTATTTATTTTTTTCATAATGGGATATGATATGTAGCTATGGGACCTTGCCTCAAGGGTATGGTTTCACTGTGTGAGAGGTTGGATATTTATATTCCACATTAAATTGCTTATTGGGTGTGAAGTGATGGTGATAATAACCATAAGTAGCGGGTAATGGTTGTTGTGTTGTCACATTAGACAGGATGTAGACCTCACCCCTAAGTGAGAGGGTGGTGGTGTATTTATAGAATGAGATGGTATGTGAAATTTGACATTGGTACAAGCCCCTACCCTGAGAGGACAATAGTGTTTGGGGTAAGACATCCCACTCAGCATCTCTGGGTATAGGATGAGGATTGGTATGTACCATACCCTATATCTTTAGGTATGGGACGTGATTAGTGGCATAAGGAGACTTCTTCTAACCTAATAGTCAAGAAGATATAGTTGAGTATCATGGTTTCCTGGGTAACTATAACATCCTAATATTTTAAAAAGAAAACTATGTTCAATATCATATACAATACGCAACTTCGAGCCTAAACTAACCACAAAATATTATTATTTAAATATGAATGTTATATCTTAGCTATTAAATAGGAGGGTGTGGGTAGTATTAAAATTAATTATGAAATACATATATAAAAATCTTATACAATAAAAATTATTAATTAATTCTTAGTTAATAAGCACCCAATTTTTAGTAAAGTCATTTTATATTTCAAAAATAATTTTTCTTCTAAAATGATTTTTATTAATTTTTATGAGAAATTATTATAATTAATTTCTATAACTTTTAGAATTTTTATTTAATAAAAAATTATATTATTTTATAAATTATCATATCAAAAATATCTTATGATAAAAAAAAATTATTTATTTGAAAATTTTTATTTTTCAATGAATAATGAAAAATATGGATTTTTATTAAAAATTATATTTTAATTAAATTATTTACAAAGTATAATTATATTTTTAATTATTTTTAAAATTTAATTAGTTATTTTTGATTAAAAATTCCAATTATAGTCTTTGGAATGAATTCAATACTTTATTTTGGTGCAAAAACAATTTTCTACTTAAAAAAGAATTTTTCTAAAAAAACTGTTTTTCATTGTGTTTTGTGTTTCAATAATAAATTAATTTATACCACTTATAGAAATTGAATCATGAAAAATTAATTCCATATTTTGAATCATGAGGTCTGAATTTGATAAATATGTCCCTTTTATTTTTGTTTTTATCAATAGTAACCTAGTAAATAATTGTCATCATAGTAAGGGTAAATCGGGTAATTAAGGATGAAAATAATTTGATAAAAACTAAAAAATAACCCTAACACTTGATAATTTGATATTTTATGAGTAGAGTTCGTATATTTCCATACAATTTTCTAAAATATAGAAACTTTTTTCCATATGTTTTTCATTTTGACCTTTATATTAATTTATGTAAAGAAAATTCGAAAATGTCATTCTCTTTGTTTTAGTGTCCCTAAATTTTTGATATAGGGATAATAATAGGCTATGTTCGGTAATAATAGGTTTATCTAAAATTTAAATGATTTTTTTAACATTTTAATTTATTTATAATTTTTATTGATGAAATAATTACCTTAAATGCTTATGGAATGTCGACATAGTATTTATTCAATTAATATAAAAATAAAATAAACGATTTTTAAAATGTTAGAAGTAATATAATTTGGATGAATTATTATGTAACAGAAATTTTTTTGATAAAAATATTATATTAGATATATTTTAATGGATTATATTCTAATTCCATTTTTTCATGTTGTTTTCAATGTCAAATTAAGTGAATAATTCCAAAAATGATATTAATGTTATTCTATAATAAATAATATTATATTAAGTAATTTAAAATTCCTAAAAAATATCTTTTAACAATTCATTTCTATATTTTTAAAAATATAAAATATATTCTATTTATGGATTTTTTTTGTATCTATATTGACCCATAATGAGTAAAAACATTATAATCGTGATAATTATCAAAAAGAGATAAGATGGGTTAATACAAGGAGGTAAGGGTAAAAAACTAATCTAAAATTATCCAAATTTTATTTTATGTCATTAATTTGACCCATAATCATCCTATATTATAATTATATTAGTTTTTACCCTTTTCTCATAAAAATTAATTTATATTAATTTGATATTTTAAGAAATTCCAAGAGTGCCCCTCCCCTCGCATATAAAAGGGAATCATATCTCCTCTTTCATTCACACATAGAAAGAATTTTATTTCAGTAAACACCTAAAAATATCCCTCAATTACAACCCTCCACATATCCTAGAGTGTTTTTTTCATAAAATAACCCTTGGAAAGCTTTTGGTGTAAACCTTTAGAGGTTTTCTAAAGAAGAGGTATAGTTATTAACTGATATTTTTCATTTAATTTCTTATTATAACTCTTTTAAATATTCATAAACCATGATAAAATTATAATACCAATATCTTAAATATATTGATATGTTATTATTCTAATGTAAAAAACCTATATCCATCTTCAACCTTAATCAAATGGGAAATGAATCCATGATTCATGTGTATGGTAGACTACCGCCTTGTGGACCGATGTAATTCATTTTCCATCGCAACCGCTCACAACTAATTATAATGATGAATTTAAAGTATATATATGATACTCATGAAATATTTATCATTTTTTTAATATAATATTTCACTTATATTCTTATCTTTTCATTCACTGAAAAATGATAATGATGTTCATGTGCAAGTGTGGACTGCCACCTCCATGAAGAGATGTGATTTTTTTTATCACCACATCACATGGATGGTATGTATAAGTTTATTAAAATGAATAATATTGAATTTATGATATAAAAATAATTTGTTAAAGATAAAATAAAACTTACCTTTTTCCATCATGATCTTTGAAAAATGGATATGTTACTCATGTGTATGTACGACCAACCATCTCTATGATTATAATGTAGTTCATTTTTCATAACCATGTTTCAAGGTTAGTTTTAAAAGTATAATTTATGTATAAAAATTATAATTATTTCATTATTATTATTATATATATTATGGATAAATAACCTCTTTTATCTTAGTAAACTTACCAAGGTCATTTTAGACTTATGATCCAAATATCATCAAAAGTCTAACATAAACTTAATTGATTAGGTAATTGTATATAACACAGAGTTAAAAAATAATAATGAAATTTAAAAAGTTTATTAAGAAATTAATTAATTCAAAAAATTTATTATTTAGTATTTAAAGAACCTACATAACTATTCGGATTCAAGGTAAGGGATTTCGTCTCAATTTACATTCATTGAGCCATATTTTAATGTTACGAACCTAATTTATTTTATATGGTGTATACAATACCCCTATTAAATATTATATCATTAATAATTCATAATTAATGTTATTTTAAGTTACATTTTATTTTAATTCACTCAAGGGGATTTGATTTGAAAGTTACCAAACTGTAAGGTGTTTCTTAACTAAGTTTTTATTCATTGGATTATACTTCTACTTCCTCATTTTTATATGCCATGATTACCTATGAATAAATATATAGATTATATTATTATTTATTTCCAAAAAAAATTATTTACATATACTCGCATAATCACTTCATTAATTAATTATCACTTTAAAAGTTATGATCTTTAGAGGTGTTTTCTTTGACTCTACCTCTTTTTCTTGAGAGATGTTTCATGTTGTTCACCATGATTTCCTTATATGGTGTACTTACTACCACATGAATGAATTTTGAAATAATAATTAATTTAGTTCTTGGTATTTATATATTCATTTCTTACTCTTTATTTCAATTAATTTTGATTTAAAAGTTACAAAACAGTAAATGATTTATTTTACAATCTCCTTTATTTTCAAGATTGTTTATGTTCAAGGTTCTTTTCAGAAAATCATAAACAATTATTGACTTAAATCACAACCATTTTATTATATTCTAGTAATGAATTTTTTTTTACATTTTTGGTTTCTATTTCCTCCCTTTTTTAATAAAGATACATCAAGAATGTTGGTTGTAATTAATATTGATCTTGTATCTTCTTTTAGATCATGAATATTTCTCTTATATGTCTATATTTTTCTTAAAATGTTTTAAAGAATTTTTTTACTATTCTCTAAATATTTATTAAATAATTTTTTACCCATGTTTTAATTTTTATAAAATAGTTAAAAATTAATCTTTCTTTCATTTTCAAAATTAAGTACTTTTTGAATTTTTTACAAAAGGGTGAAATGAATTTTTTCTTTTAGCATATAAAGCTTGAACGAAATTTACTGTCATCGAGACCAATCAATGATTTTAAGAATACTTTAAAATTTTCCATGTTTATTTTCAAATAAAAATTTTTCTATAATATTTTTTAAATTTTTATATTTTACAGAAGTGGTTTTAAAGTGAAAAGGGTGTTTTCTTTAATAATTATACCATGTGATATTTTAAATATACTTTAATCAATGATGAAAACCTTTGATGTTCTGGATTGCTTCTAAATTTTGTATATATTTTGATTAGATATATATCTATATTATTATCCTTTAATTTTATGGTTTAATACATTCCTTAAGTTCATTTATCAAATGTCTTTTTTTATGAAATCTCCTTTGATAAAGAAGAGGCAATATTATTCATCTCATTTATTTCTATGGGTAACTCTTATGATTATGCCTTATGATTGATTTAATTTTTGTGGCACACATAATCATGTAGATGTTATAATGGTTGTTCCCAAATAGACCTCCAATAATTTGGGTAATGTTTTTGTCTCATGAGATTATATGTATGAGATTAGGGAGAAAACATAATCCATTATGGGTCTCTATCCACCATGTGATGTTGTCTTATTAGTTAGTTTTGACTTATGCTTATGTCATGTTATATGTTTCTTACACTTTCCTATTTTTTCATTTTATTATGATACCATGTTCTTTATATTATGAACCCATGTGATTATTCATGATACATATCGTGTATGGTATCATATTATGTCTCGTTATCATGTTTACTCCCTTACTGGGATTTATATCTCACCCATTTTATTTTATATATTCCTAAGGTTATCCTATGTAGTTTTAGGAGATAAAATTAATTTATGATCTCAAAAAAGAAAATAAAAAATATATATTTTATGTTTTAGTTTCTTTTTTTATATATATACCTACTCTTCCAAATAAACTAGGCCTTTCAATCTTTGGGATATAATTACTGGATGTTTATATTAGAAATCATGTAATAATATATGTAAAAGGATTAGGTCACTATAGTTAGTATCATAAAAAATTATAGTTAATTTAGGTATTAGGATCTAAGAGATTTAGTAAAAACCCTAAGGATAAGTTTAAGTATAGGATAATATCCTAAAGTTTTGGTATGGAAGAGATTATGTGATTTTCCTAAAAATAAATCTCTATTTGGATACTATAAGTGGATGTGGTTTTGGAATAGATGCATCTAGGGGTAATAACCCTGAAATGAATTATTTGAGTGTATATCAACCATGATTTTGATGCATGGTGAGTGTTCCCTTATTGGACATCTGGTTTGACACTCCTAGGGGATATTCTTAGGTTAATTCACATTTTCTTTTTGAACTATTATAATGAATAAGATAATAAAACTTATGATATTCCATAGTGATATGGGATAAACCTAAAGTATATTAGGTTCATAAGTCTAAGTTTGATAATAATTTTAAATACATGGATTTCCCTTTTTAGTTTTTAATCTATGGAAGTATATGATGATTATAATTATTTTGGGAGATATATATTGTAATATAATCCTTATGTTTAGTATGGGTTTTAGTAAAAAATATTATTTGAGGAATAATGCCTTAAAATTTTTTGGAAATAAGTTTAAAGGTATTGGTAACCTTTAGGGTTTAACTTATCTTTAATTTTAAGGTAATAATAGTCGATTAATAATATTTGAGTTTGTTAAAAAATGTTGCATAGAAAACCTTAGTAGTTAAAAAGTGATTTTGTGATTAATGTTATTTTTTGAGAATGTCATCATATTTTTGGGTACATTATAGGAATCATATTAATATAGTTTTAGAAAAATGAAAATCCATAGGCTAAGAGATAACCCTTCACACCCAGTAAGGTCATAGGGCTTGAACCCACAACTAAAGGGAGATAAGGGTGCATCACCTACCACTTTCCTACGTGATGTTCGGGTTAGTATGTCATTTTTTACATAAACGGTTTGATAGATAAATATTAAATTGGTTTTTGGAAGCATATTATAGGATAAAATCATTTTTGAATTTTGTATTTTTAGGTGATTAATGACATTTCGAGAGATGTTTTATTGGGTTGAGGTATATATAACCTTTAGGATTAACATGAATTACTATTTGGGAAGAACTTAATTAAATTTTGGGGATGTAAGTTGAAAGGTATGAGATCACATTTTTGGTTAAAACATTCATTAATATTGAATTTACTAATGTAATTTGGGATATAGTTTTGTGGAATGATCTAAGATGAACCTTTGGTGTTATTGTGTAAATTTTGAAGTAAAATATATTATTCATTTTGGATATTATATTACCTTGGAATATCCATTTTGGTTAATTTTTAAATACTAGATTAATATTTTGTTATCCTTTTATGGATTTTTTGATCCATTAAAAGTTTATTTTAGTGATTCCGACATGAAAAACTCATCTTGAATACTCATCATTCGAAGAAAAATATGAGATTGTGGTGAAATTTGATTAAATGATCGAATTCTAATTTTCAAGAAAGTATTTTTCTTTATTTTATTATTATATATGGTAAAGAAATATCTTAACTATAGAAAAATAATATTGAAACAAAAAAAATTATCCTATTATTTTCATTTCCAATGAATCGATGATATTTTCACCCATCATAGATTTATGGTTTTGTGATCATTACCATTATTATGACTATGTTCTATATCACTCCCTATTAGTAATTGAGAGTTAATTTTCTCCTACATAACCATATTTTCAATTCCCACTAATATTATTCTATTTGGAAACATATTTTTGTGATGACCTTCATATTTCCCTTTCAATCATTATAAGACAAAGTTTTATTAACACTTTTTACGATGTGGGATTTCAATAATTGTATTTTTCAAATTCAAACCCTTGATTATCGAGATCACATTTAAATTACATGGAAAAAATTTATTAAAGGTTGGATAATGTAACACCCTGATATTTTAAAAAGAAAACTATATTCAATAGTGTATACAACACATGACACCGAGCTTAAACAAACCATAAAATATTATTATTTAAATATAACTATCATAACTTAAATATTATATTGGATGGTATGAATATTATTGGCTTAATTATGAAATATATATATATAATAATATACTACTCAATACAAATGATTAAGTAATTATTAGGAAATAATCACTCAATTTTTAGTAAAAACATTTTATGTTTCAAATATACGTTTTTTTCAAAAATGATTTTTATTGTTTTTTGTGAGAAAATATTATAATTAATTTTTAGAAATTTTATAGATTTTATTTTATAAAAATGACATCATTTTTGAAATTATAATATCAAAATTATCTTATGGTGAAAGTTTTATATTTTTCTAAAAAGTTTGATTTTTAAATGAACAGTGAAAAAATAATGATTTTTATCAAAAAAATGTATTTTTTTAATTATTTACAAATTCAAATTATATTTTTTATTATTTTTAAATTTTAATAATTTATTTTTTATTAAAAATAATCCAATTATATCCTTTTTAATTAATTTTATTTTTTTTATGCCAAACAAGTCTTGTCAAAAGCTAAGTTTCTCACTATTTTTTTAAGATAAAAGAAAAGGTGCAGGAGAGATGGAAGGGTAAAATAGAGGTAATTTACCTCATCTATCAAGAATGGAGCTACATATCATAATAATACATGTCATTTCCATAATCAGAATCATCATTAGTTTCCCACTCTGATTGGGATTTACCCTAATAGAAGGTCTTGAGAATATCATTATTGACCTTACCTGACAACTTAGAAGAGGATCGGGTAGACACAATCCAAGGTAGGATAGAATAGTCCTTCCTTGTCCTTTTCTTCTAAGTATCAGGAGTGAACACCTCACTATCAGCCACCTTACCTTTTCTAGTTAAGAGTGCATCCTTAAAAGAGGCATGACTATCGCTGCTCGTTGTCTTCAGGGGTGAAATCGCCAATCCCTTCCCCAACATGATGATAAACCCTATTATGAACATAAAAAATAGTATCAATACCAATAGTCCCACCATATTTCATACATGTACTAAGAATAGCATTCATGGTGAGGTTTGGAGAGTCGGTGAAAATAGGAGACCCAGCAACAATGAGACCAGCTGTTACAACTCCAGTTTCAAATAATCTAAAAGAAGTAGCAGCACGACCATAATTTGATGTAACCTCCTTTTCAAAGTCTACCTGAGTATTAGAGAGACCACTATTACCTCTCATATAAATTTTATACTTTTATTTTGTGTAAAAACATTTTTATACTTAAAAAATATTTTTTTATGAAAAAACAATCATTGTATTTTGTGTTTTGATCTTAAATTAATTTATTCCACTTATATAAATTTAATCTTGAAAAAGTGGATTCCATATTTGGAATTAGGATTTATAAATTTGGTAAATAGAACTCTTTTATTTTTTTTATTATGAATAGCAGTAATAATATATAATTGTCACCACGATAAGAGTAAATTGAGTAATTAAGGTTGACAATAATATGATAAAGACTAAAAAATGACCCTAAAACTTTCATTTATCATATTGAATGAGTATTTATTCCATTTACATACAATTTTCAAAAATATGGAAACTTGGTTCCATATTTCTTTACTTTTGACATTTATATTATTTTATGTAAAGAAAAGTAAAAATATTATCATGTTTGTTTTATTATCTCTAAAATTTTAGAATGGGGATAAATAGAGGATATGTTCAGTTATAAAGGGTTATTTGAAATATAAATAATTTTTTATTTCATTTTAATTTATTTCTAATTTTTATTAAGGAGATATTTATCTTAAATGTTTACACATTGCCGACACAGTATTTATTTAATTAATAGAAAAATAAAAATAAATGAATTTAAAAAAATTAAAAGTAGTATAATTTGGATGAATTATTTTTTTCCCCGTATGTTTTGGATAAAAATAACATATTATATATGTTTTAATAGATTATATTTTAATTCCATTTTTTATGTTATTTTCAAGGTCAAATTAAATGAATAGTTCCCAAAATGTCATTAATGTTATTTTATAATAAATTATATTTTACTAAATGATTAAAAATTTATAAAAAACCTATCTTTCTAAATTTATTGTTATATTTTTAAAAATATCAACTATGGTCCATTTTTGGACCAATTTTCCTTTTATGGTAACTATATTGATCCATAATGAGTAAAAACTTCATAATCGTGATAATTGTCAAAAAGGGTTAACACAGGTTAAGTCAAAGAGATAATAGTAAAAACCTAATCTAAACTTGTCCAACTTTTATTGGATGATATTATTTTGACCCAAACCATACTATCTTATAATTATATCATTTTGGATCTATTTTCAATAAAAATTAATTTATATTAATTTAATATTTTAAGAAACTCCAATAGTTCCCCTCACCTCACTTATAAAAGTGGACCATATATCCTCTTTTATTCACCCATAAAAAGTATTATATTTTAGAAAATACCTACCCAAATACATTCCTTAAATCCATCATCACATCCTAGAGGAATTTTTTTTATCATAAAACCGACCTAGGAACGATTTTGGTGTAAACCTTAAGAGGTTTTCTGAAGAAGGTGTATAGTTCTTAACAAAAAAATCATTATATTTATTATTATGAATAATTAAAATATTATTAACCCATATTTAAATGGTATCATAATTATATTACATATACTGATATATTATTATGTTAATGTTATAACCTACATCTGTCTCCAACCTCAGTCAAATGGGAAATGAATTTATCATTCGTGTGTACAGCGAACAACCGTCTTTTGGACGGATGTAATTCGTTTTCCATCACTGCCTATCAAGGACAGATATAATTATCAATTTTATGTTTATATATGATATTCATGACGTATTTATAATTTTTTAAATATAATATATCACATATATTATTATCTTTCCATTCATTGAAAAATGATAATGTTGTTTGTGCGTAAGTATGGACTACCACCACCACAAAGGGATGTGATTCATCTTTCATAACCACATCACATGGATGGTATATATAAGTATATTTAAATAAATAATATGTTATTTATTATATAATTTTCATTCTATAAAGATAAAATAATAATTACCTTTTTCTATTATGATCATTGAAAAATGGAAATGTTACTCATGTATACATATGACCTATCATCTTCATGATTGTAACGTAGTTCATTTTTCATAAAAATATTTCAACGATGGTTTTAAAAGTATAATTTATTCATAAAATGATAATTATGTAATTATTATTATTCCATATATGATGGTGTAATAACCACTTTGATAGTATTCAACTTACTAAATTCATTTTAGACTTATGAGCCAAATGTCATCCAAATTATGATGTGAAATTAATTGATTAAGTCATTTTATATAAAATAATATTAAATAAAATAAAAGAAATAATTAAATTGAAAAATTTTATTAATAAATTAAATAATTAGTATAATTTTATTATTCAATAGTTAAAGAGAATACATGACAATTCGGACTCGAGGTAAGGGATCTCAACTCAATTTCCCTTCATTGAGGCATAGTTTAAAGTTGTGCACCTGATTTATTTTATATCGTGTATATATTTCCCCTTTTATATATTATATCATGGATCCTTAATACTTTATGGTATTTTAAGTTAATTCATTTTACTTCATCCAATGGGATTTGATTTCAAAACTACCAAGCGGTAAGGTGTTTCTTTACTCAATTTCCACTCATTGGGTTATACATCTACTTCCTCATCTTTGTTATGTCATGATTATGTGTGAATAGATCTATAAATTAATTTATTTTTCATTTTGAAAAAATTGTGTGTATTTACATATGTTCAAATAATCACTTCAGGTATTAATTATCACTTCTGGTATTAATTATCACTTCAAAATTTATGATTTTTTTAAGTGTTTTCTTTGTCTCGGTCTATTTTTCTATAGGCATGTTTCATATTGTGCACCATGATTTCCTTATATGGTCTACTTACTACATAATAAATGAATTTTGAAATATTAATTCAATTAATTCATGGTATTTATAGATCCATGTCATACTCTTTCTTTAAACACTACAAAAAAACATAAATTAGTAACATTTTTTTCATTAATGATGTTTTAAAACGTCGCTAATTTATTTATTGATGTTTCTTAAAAACATTGATAAATGAGGTGTCACTAATTTAGTGGTGTTTATAAAAATTGTGAATTTAACAGTGTTTATAAACATCAATAATTAGTGATGTTTCTAAACGTCAATAATTAGTGACCCCTTATTTATAGATGTTTTTTAGAAACTTCGATAAATAAACGTCGCTAGATTAGTGATGTTTATAAGAATTGTTATTTAGTGACACCTCATTTATTGACATTTTTTAGAAATGTGGATAAATAAATGTTGCTAATTTGGAGATCTTTACCGATGTTTTCCAGAAATGTTGGAAAATAGTACGGTGTTTACTGACATTTCTGAAAATGTTGATATTTGTTTTTTTCCTGAAATTTATAACTTTTTGATTGAAATTTTAAAAAAAATATAATAAAAAAATTTAGTATCCAGTTCTCATCCCCCCTTTACACCATCACACTACCCGCCCTGTGTAGCCATCCTATCCAGTTCCCCCGGCCTCCTCAACCCATGCATCAATACTCTCCCATCAACTGCCCTCACTCCCTTGCCTCTAGTTCGGGCTCCCCATTCACGTTGCACATATAACACCTGCCAGTTAGAAAAATCATTCTATGCATGGATTATAACTCACAACCCATCACGGTATGCACAATGCCTATGACTAACTCACCTACCTATTTTTTACTATAATATTGCATTATATTATATTTATATATATAATAATTAAACTACTTAATAAATTAATGTATTATATATATATATATTAGGTGCTTAGGGGTACAATTACATTCAAACACACACACACCACACACGTAGGCCGAAAAGGCAGGCCACAACACCCCCCATGAGATATCTCACCCATCAAGCCTTATTTATTTAATGCGCAGCCTAAAGACCCTGACCCATAGGGTTCATCATGACCCAAAGGCCCAACTAGACCAGCACTGCCACCTAAGTGTATGGCTCGCCTTCCACAGCACCCCCTTCGAGTGCACATGCCATCCATAGTTATGATAATCACACCATGCCCACTCGTCAGCCACCACATCGCCCACATGTCATTAAGAGCTGCATCCGCCCACATCATTGTCTCATCAGGAGACACCCATCCACCTATTTATCTTCTTCCGTACCACCCACACGTCATCGGGACACCCCTCATCGTCATTACATCAAGAGCCACCACACCGCCAACATCTCATCATTAGTAATCAGCAAAGGTCTGCCCTCCCCACCTATATGTTGTCGGGATCATCCACCCCTTGTTATTGACTCACCGTCATCCATCAGGAGCCACACTGTATACATTGACCTCCCCCGATTCATTTCTTTTTCCATAGTTGTCATAGGACAATGACCCCTGGCACCCATTACTAGATGTTGTCAACCCGTCTTTCTTCTGGTCTGCACCATTCACAATAGATCACCTTGAGGCAACCACTCACATCGTCATTTGCATCATACATCTTTCACGAGAAAGAACCAACCCCCAAATATTTCAGGGGCAAATGTAGTGGGTGGGAGTCGAATACTGGACCACGCACCCCTGAGATACTGCAAACAAGTTCGGGTCACCAAGTAACCTGAACCCCATTGGCAATAATGTATAATATATATATATATATAATTTTATATATTAATATAAATATATTAATATATATGTGTGCGTTTGTATTTTATATTATATGTATGATTATATTTTATATTATATATATATATGATTATATTATATACATATATATATATGTTTATATATTAAACTACTTAAAAAAATAATATGTTATAAATATATAATTTTATATATTAATATATATATTTGTGTGTGTGTTTATATTTTATATTTTATATTTATATATAAATATATAATTTTATATTATATTATATATATGTGTGTGTTTATATATCTATATGTTTATATTTTATATTTTATATATATTATATCTTTACATTTTATATATATCATATGTTTATATTAATATATATATATATATATGTGTGTGTTTACATTTTAAACTATTAAAAAATTAATATTATATATATATAATTTTATATATTAATATATATATATATATATATGTTTATATCTTATATTTTTATGTTTATATTATATTTTATATATGTGTGTGTGTTTATATTTTACATATATGTTTTTATTTTATATTATATATATATATATATGATTATATTATATGTGTGTGTGTGTTTATATATCTATATGTTTATATTATATATTTTATATTTATATATATATACAAACATATATATGTGTGTTTATATTTTATATATGTTATATGTTTATATTTTATATATATCATATGTTTATATTGATATATATATATATATATATCTTTATTTGTTAAACTATTTAAAAAATTAATATTATATCTATATATAATTTTATATATTAATATATATATATATATGTGCTTATATTTATATTTTATGTGTGTGTGTAAGTTTATATTATATTATCTCTGTGTGTGTGTGTGTGTGTATGTGTTTATATTTTACATATTGGTTTATATTTCATATTGTGTATATATATATATAATTATATTATATATATATATATTATCTATATGTTTATATATGTGTGTTTATATTTTATATATATTATATGTTTATATTTTATATATATTATATGTTTATATTTTATACATATCATATGTTTATATTAATATATATGTGTTTATATTATATATATGTGTGTGTGTCTGTTTATATATATATATATATATATATTTGTTTATATATATATATATGTTTATATATATGGGTGTGAGTGTGTATAAATATTAATGTGTATGTATACATATATATAATTAGCCACATATTAATACACTTGTAAAAATGTCACTAAAATAGTCATGAATTCTTAAAAACATGACTAAATTAAAAATAGTCATGATTTCCTTTTACATCTTATAAATATGTATTTATTTATTTATTTATTTATTTATTTATTTAAATATGTGTGTGTGTTTATGTGTTTGTATATGTGTGTATGTGTTTATATATATTAATATATATATATATATATATCTAAATATATATTTACATCAATGTGAGAAGATGAGCTATATAAATATATAAATTTTTAGTGACGTTTCCTGAAAAATGTTGCTAAAAATGGAAATGTTACTCACGCATACGTACGACCTATCGCCCCCATGATTGTAATGTAGTTTATTTTTCATAAATATATTTCAAGGTTGGTTTTACAAGTGTAATTGATGTATGAAAATGATTATCATGTAATGATAATTATTCCATATATGATGTTGTAATAACCACTTTGACCGTAGTGAACTTACCAAAGTTGTTTTAAACTTATAAGCCAAATATCATCAAAATTATGACATGAAATTAATTGATCAAGTCATTGTATATAAAATGGTATTAAATAAAATAAAAGGAATAATGAACTTTAAAAAGGTTCTTAAGAATGTAAATAATTAGTATAATTTTATTATTCAGTAGTTAAAGAACATACGTGACAAGTCGGACTCGAGGTAACAGATTTTATCTCAATTTCCTTTCCTTGAGACATATTTTAATTCTATGAACCTAATTTCTTTTATATGGTGTATATACTTCCCCTTTTACATATTATATCATGAATCCTTCATACTTTATGGTATTTTAAGTTATAATTCATTTTACTTCATCCAATGAGATTTAATTTCAAATTTATCAAGCAGTAAGGTGTTTCTTAACTCCATTTCCATTCATTGGGTTATACTTTTACTTCCTAGTCTTTATTATTTCATGATTATGTGTGAATAGATCTCTAAATTGTTTTATTTTGTATTTATATTTTTTATGGATTTACATATGTTCACATAATCACTTCATGTATTAATTATCGCTTCAAAAGTTATGATTGTTTAAGGTGTTTTCTTTGTCTCAATCTCTTTTTATAGAGACATGTTTCATGTCGTGCACCATGATTTCCTTTTAGGGTCCACTTACTACCTCATGAATGAATTTTGAAATATTAATTCATTTAATTCATGGTATTTACAGATCAGGGTTATACTCTTGCTTCCAACACTATAAAAACATCAATTAGAGACGTTTTAAAAATTCACTAATTTGTTTACTGAAATTTATAAAAAAAACATCAGTAAATGAGGTGTCTCTAATATAGTGATGTTTGTAAACATCGCCAATCAGTGAAATTTCTAAACATCACTAATTAGATACAGGAATGGCCCACGCAATCTTGTTTCCAAAGACGAACAATAAAAATGTTTCCCTTTAAGTATGAGTACTTAAAGGACTCAACCAACATAGATTATATCAGATCCCACACTTTATGGCCCTAAAATTAAATAACCATTTAAACCCACATTATATACAGGCTTCAAGAAATAAGTTCAGTCCACATGTGAACCAACCCACATACTAAACCACATAATATTAAAAAAAATAAAAAAATCAAAAATATGTATGTTTAAAAATGCACCCAATGCTTGAAAAAACTACTAAAATAGAATGTAAAACAATGCTTCAAATCATATAAAAATATAAATCTTCTATGTACGTAAATTCAACTTAAACATGGTCAAAAAATCATTTTTTTTAAAGAAAACAATTTTACAGTTATTAACCTTCTAATCCACTTCAAAACCTATCAAAGAGGCTTTAAATATTGTAAAAATTGGTATATTAAGCATTTGAAAAACTACATTAACAAATGTCTAGACATAGAACTAAATCATCTAAAATCAATAAATGATTAAGTATAAAATTTCAACTTAAATCAATATCAAACAATGATTTAAACAATTAAAGTTAATTCTCTTTCTTTGTGAAATGAAACTTCTAAAAATGGAAAAATAATGTCTTATATAAAAAATAAAAACCCATACATTTTATACCCATTAAAAACAACATAAAATAAAGACAAATAAATTCTTAAAACATCTAAAAAAAACTAAAAAACTACTATGTACCATTTAAAAAAACTAAACCAAACTAAGATGTAAGCTTATTAACAAACTTCAAAGCCTATTTATAATAATAAAACCTTAAAAACTTTTAAGTACAACCCAAATGACACTATATAATTAAAAAAATACTTTTAACACCTTAGATAATCCACTAAAATCATGTTAACCTCACATTGTATGGCCCAATGCTTATATACATTTATATACCAAATAGGAAATAATATGAATCAAGTGAAACCAACACTAAAACTCAATAAAGTCAAAATTAACATTACATAATATTTTTAAAATAGAACATGGAAAAGTTAACCAACATGCATACTAAAGTAAATTTAACTCTTTATATGTGTTATCCAAAACTCAAAAAATGTGTAATGGGATAAAATTTTAAAAAAAAATAAAACGTATGGATGTTAGAAGAATTTATGTTTTCATTATAATTGAATCATAAGTATTTCAAAAAAAATGAAATTTACCCATGTTTTATAGACCAATTAAAATATCATTTGAATATTTCACCAAGTCATATTTATCTTCATCTTCATCACCCTCTTCTTATTCCTAACCTATAAAAATTTGATCCAAAAGATTTAAAATAACATATTAGTGGAATTCAAAAACACACTTTTAAATAGTAAAAAACATTATCAATTAGTGTAAAACCATGAACTTAACTTCATATAAAAATCAAGGCTTGAAATTTTAATTGAAATAGACAACACCTATATTTGTTTAACACATTCCCTACAATGCTAAAAATTGATTCAGATGCTACAATTATGATAGGTATGCTTAATCAAACAATTTAAATAATCTAATTCAAAGGAAATCTAAAATTATAATGAAATAAATCATAACATACTAGGGTATGTTGCGTCACTTAACGAATCCAATTATGGTACTTTACAATCTCTCTTGTGAAATAGTAATATGAAGATAAGTTTTGATCAACATTATCTTAGAAATGTTTCTCTTCACTTATGAAACTATAACATATATAGTCAACAAACTTCAATATATCACCCATGTCATTAAAAACCCCTCATTTTTTCAATAAGGCTTGATATAATTAATGATATAAATTGATTTTACTTACACACTTGACAATATAAAATTAAATTTTTTGATCTCTTGAAATAATTCATCTCCACAAATATCTTTTAACAAATAAAAATATAAAAATATCCAAAAATTATTCTGAATATTTCTCTGTAAAAATAAAACAACTAATATAAATCAATTAATATGTTTAACAACTAAAATTATAAAAATATAAAATCAAATTTTTATCAACTACATCAAAAATTTTAAATGTAGTTATTTTAAAGTAAAAACATTTATCATTAAAACACTAAATTAAAAGTTGGAGTTGATTTTGAAAAATTATTATTGTTCTCATTTTTTTAGTTATCAATATGTAATGAAAAATATAAACTACTGTACTTTATAATGTGTTTTAAAAAAATGAAATAAAAAAACATTCTTCAAAAACAATTGCATTTTATTTTTATTTTTATTTAAAATAATATCATTTTCATTTTCATTTCCTAAGAAAAATAATTTTAGATCTATACATTCTAATATATTTTTCATTCCATTTTTAAAAACACATTATTACCTTTCAATTTAATAAACAAATAACATAAAAACTAAAAGGAACATAAAATGAAAATTATATGGATGATTAGGATGATTAGATAGTTTGTAAATCAAATTTTATTACTTGAAAAATTGATGAACCAATCAATATTAAAATTATTTAATCATAAAATAAATAAAATTTAAATATAAAACTAATTACCTACAGAGAAACCATAAATCACAAAAGAACCGGTGAATCCCATAATTTATAAAAAATAAACAAAACTATTAATAAAATTAAAAAACCATGATAATTAAAAAATTATTATAAAAAAAACTCACCACTTCACCTCTATGGACGATCGGATGACGACAAGCTAGGGGAGTGGGTCGCGGTCACTGGTTTGGCTGGAAAAAGGGGGAACACACATCGGCTTTGTCATTGTTTCATTGTAAGAGAATTGAGGGGCGAAAAACATAGAAAGACTCAGGTGGTTTGGATTGGTGAAGAAAGGTGGTGAAGTGAGCTGGTGATGCCGACATCAATGAGTGGGGTAGGAGAGGAGAAGAGGGAAGTGGGGGTGGGGGTGTTGGGGCAAGGCTGGTGGGTGCAACAGCAGGAGAGTATGGGGGTGAGATGGGGTAGAGGAGAATCGTAGGAATGGAGAAACACCTAGTGTAATACCCTATAATTCCATGAATTTTTTTTTTTTTTTTTGAAAATTAAATGAGATTATTTCAAGACCAGGTGCTGAGACTGCATGTGATTCCGAGGCTCAAAGTTCCCAGAATGATCCATCAAAAAATGTTAAGTTGCGCAGGAGAGGTTTTCCTAAAAAAAATTAATAACACTTAAAAAGGTGCCCGGATCAGAAATATGAGGGAACTGTTACATTCAGGATGGCGGGTTTACCCTAGGTGCGACTTAATTTTAGTTGGGGCAGGCCTCCAGTGAGAAAACCCAAAAATGGAATAACCGTTAATAAAATAATTTAATAAAAAATATTTTATTTTTTAAATCATTATAACTCATTAATTGTGACTCAGATTGAAAATATGATACCACCATTGAGTTTGTGAGCGTATTATTTCCTTAGGTAGATCCTAACATTGGCCGGCATGGGCCAATAGTAAAAATTCGTTTTTGGCCGTAAATAAAATAATTAACAAATATTTTATTTTCAAATCCTTGTAACTCCTAAATGTTAACTCAGATTAGAAATCTGAGTGTATCGTTGAGATCGTGAGGGTGTGATTTCCTTAGTTGAAACCTAACATTGGTCGGTGTGGGCCGGCTGTGAAAGTTGGTTTTTGGGACGTAATCGTAAATAAAATAATTTAAATAAAAGTTATTTTATTTTCCAAATCCTCATAACTCAAAAAAGGAAACTCTGGTTAAAAATATGATACCACCATTGAGTTCATAATGAGTTTTTCTCATTAAGCGGGGCCTAAACTCTATCGGCACATTTCAAGGGAAAAAGTTAAATTAAAGACTTTTTGAAAGAAAAATAAAATAACTTAAAACATTATTTTATTTGTTTTCTTCATCGTTAAGAAGAGGCAAATCAGCGTCGTGGTGCAGCGATGAGGCGACACTAAATCTCATTAATGAATATCATTTATTAACCTCATTAATTGAGCAAGGTGGTGATGCTACAACATTAATGCATCTTCCTTATTTAATTAAATAGGAAATTCAGGGTTGACAGACAACCCTATAATTCCTCTGACGAACAATGAAGGAATCCTCTCCAACGAAGAATGTCGGTGAATCAGACGATGGATACTACACCCTTGGAGAGTGGATTCATGATCGAATATCGACGGATGATGATGAACGATCATCCTTGAGCGATCTTTTTCCCCAGGTAGGGGTTTGATACTTTTCTGTGTGAATTGTTTCCCCGAGGTTTTTTTGTTTAAATGACGAATGCAGGTTAACTCATGAAAAAGTTAACCCACTGATTGATCATTCATGCGGGATATTCTTGGAGAACTGATCCATGTTTAAATTGAATTAATTTCATTTTCTTTGTTAAATCCTTCTAATGGGAGCGGATCAACACTGTTACAAATGACATCGGAGGTTCATTCCTCAAATTCATTGTGTGGATTTATTACCTATTTTTACCCTGCATTCTTCACATTCTTCACGATGTTTTGAACGATATATTTTTGTGCGCCCATTCCTTGGTGCAACGATCCCAAACGATGGACCCGCCGTCATGACAACCCAATGGAGGCACGATGATGATCGGATAGCGACGGTATGCGGAAAGCGGCACGTGCCAGCGGCGCGATGTAGTAGAAGAGGTCACACTCAATGGGTCGTTGGGGTGCAAAGGCAGTGTGCCATAGAAACGGAGGCCGCGGCCAGTAGGGGCTATGGCGGTGTAGAGTGGTGGTGCTTGTTGGGAGTCGCATCAGGTAGAGGATGTTGTCGGCAGGCGGTCGGCGGTAGTGCGGGACTGCGATGCCAGTGGGGCGTCGCATCGATTCGGGAGACCCACGGATGGTTCGTGAGTTGATGTGGGAACATGGTACATTGGGCCGTGTTTAGAGGGGAGTTGGTCGACCTCATCCAGCCGTGTGCGGCATGAACCAAACACCATTCAGGTGTTCGGGCTAGAGTGAACTAGTCTGTCATTACGGGCTGGGCCGGTGCAGTAAACTGGGTTGTTGAGTGGCCCAAGATGGAGAAGAGTCGGCCCGTAGTTGCGGGCTGGGCTGAATAGGAAATCGGACCACTGTGCTGCCTGGCTATAAATAAACTGGTCTGACTAAGTCATATTGGGCCAGAGAACGCGGACAGGGTCGCTGGGCGACCCGGTGGGCTAGACCCACAACTAAACTGGGCCAGTTCTAGAAAATCCTAATGGGCCAGGCTGGACAGAGTTAGACCAGACCCAACTGAGTCGGGTCGGTTCATCCGAAATGGTTTGGGTCATGCGGGACCCCTCGAGCCGGGTTGTTCGGGTCGGTTCGACCAAGTTGGACCGGGCCCTGACACAACCATCCCCTATTTAATAAAATGCTATTATCCTTCAAAATAGGCGTCTGATTGACACATTGTCTATGGTGATGGGACCCTTGTGATGAGACGGTCCTTTGGGAATACTCTAAGAGAGATTTTGTGATAGTAGAGATACAATGAATGGCTTGAGGAGTAGATTCTCTCGGAATCAAGCGTGCTACGTGCGGGAATCCTACAACTGTTTGAGACTTGAAGACTGCAGACAAGTGGGTCTAAGTGACCCTGTGGGTCTAGATGATAAGAATCCCTCTCTGGACTAGCTATAAGTGGCTCTATGTGAACCATCTATAAGCAGCCCTATGTGGACTAGCTATAATCAGCCCTATATGGACCAGCAATAAGTGGCTCTATGTGACCCAGTTGTAATGGCCTAAGTGGGGAGCGGCTCTTAGTGACCCAGCATACCCATGGTGGGGAGGGTTTCTTAGGGACCCAACAGACCCATGGTACTCATCATGGATAAGTACCTCAGCAGTCTAAGGTGTTCAGTGTTACACCTAATATTCTTGCTTTCTATACTTTGAGTTATACCTGGTGTGAGATGTCTTTGCTTTTTAGTCTTGTTGTGTGATCTTTCTTTGTGGTATTGTTGTGTGATCTTTCTTTGTGGTCTTACTTTGTGGTCTTTCCTTTATGGTTTGGGGTCCCAACTGAGTATTGTGTTACTCACCCCTGCACGGGCTTCGCCTGCACATGTTGTGTCTCGTGCAGGTGATCAACACTTCAATGGAGACCTTGGTGTTTCGAGACTAGGTGTTTCTTAGTGAGATGGGATGGATGGGTGTACTTCTATTTCTACAAGCAGCTACCCTACACCTACCCTTTAGATGGGGTCTCAAGCGGATAGATTGTGGTAGTTTTACTTTCCTTTATGGGTTTGGTCTTGTATTCTAGCCCCTTTGTACTTTCAGTTTTTACTGTACTCTCAATAGTTGTCTCACTAACAGTTGTGGTTTACTTTGTGTTTAATTTACACAGTTTGAGATTTGTGCATGTGTGTAGAATTAAAGAAAAATGGATTTCCTTTTTGGGATATGCCTACTCTGTGCTAGTCACCAGTCCCTGGATTATGGAAGGTGGGCTTGGGGCAGTCACAGCACGGGCCCTAGGGGACGGTTCATGAAAAAGTGGTATCAAAGGGGGTAGTTTCTACCTTAAGTATCTAGAGTCTATGAGTTTGGTTTAGGGGAAATAGTTTTAAGTGTTTTTAGTTTGACTTTTAGGCTAGGGAGTCTAGTGTTGGTGCGGTGTCCGATATATCCATACACCAGAACCTTGAATTCTATTTTCTGAATTGGTACATGAAAACACTAGTTTCATGTGTCTTTGAATGTTTTCTCATGATCTATCTGAGTCAGAGTCAGCTCATAGTGTATAATCTATTAATTTGGATTCATCTTGATCACTTTCAAGATTCTTCCATGAAGACATCCAGCTAGGATTCCATAGTGTGACCACGAGGATGGTCCATAGAATGAGGAGGCTTTGGTACAGGGATTGTTGCCTGAGATGGAACCTTCATGCGGTGTCCCAAATTTACCACCACTCGTTGGTCAGCAGTTACTACCGGTGCTACCGGTAGAGGATGAAATTTGGCTCAGTTCTTTACCCAAGTTTCAGCGATAGAGACCCCTCAGGTTCTGAGGCGATCCTGACTCACAGGTAACTAAGGACTGGCTTGAGGTGGTGACCAAGTTTTCCATATTTCCAGGACACCATTAGATTAGATGGAGGTCCTAACAGTGAACCTTCTAAGTGGCTCAATAGGGCGATGGCGGGGTTTAAATTAACAAATCTTATGATGAGTTCATTTTTACATGGACAGATCTTGAGAACCTTTCTCAAAGAAGGATCCCTTTTCATATAATAAAAGGGTTGTATGTTCCTAAGAGCTTCTACAGCATTGGAAGGATGAAATGTTGGTAGCTGAGTATTCATAGAGACATACCGACCTTTCCAGGTACTCGATGAATATGATACGACTAGTGCTTCAGGGATCGGGCCTCTGAGAAGGATGTTTTTAGGGACATCCAAGCCATCACTATTCCTCTATGCATCCCTACTTATGCTAGAGTGCTAAAGATAACCTTTATAGTGGATATTCCTTTGGTTGAGTAGATACAGCCAGTGGATTTCAATAGTGGGAAAGCAAGAAGCCGACGTTAGTCTCAGAAACTTGGATGTGTGAGACATTCTGAGAAGAGGTCCCAAGACAGGGGATCTATAGCTCAGGGATCATAGGGTGAGTCCAGTCAGCCTAGAAATAAGTAAAGCTTTTCTATAGTTGGCATGGGACATCTCGCTAGATATTTTCCAACCCATCGTGCTGATAGTGAAACTGTGGATTGTCCACTGGGGTAGAGATAGTGACAGGAATAGATTAATCTGCAGGGAGGCTGAGGTGGTAGAGGAGCAGGGAGAGAAGTAGGAGGTGCTATACATTTCGGCATGTTACAACCACCACCCCAATGTGGTCCACACCAGGCTCAAGGAGCTAGAGGCTAGGGAAAGGGGGTAGCTACATGTAGTCATCCTTACTCATATATCATTGGATGTTTTGATTTTATTTTCCTATAATGGTGGAAAAGTATGAGGATTTCTTCCCAGAGGATGTTTCAGGACTACCTCCTCATAGAGAGGTAAAATTCTTCATTGATCTATACCCCAGGAGAACATTGATATCTACACCTGCATATCAGATGTATCCCACAGAGCTCTGCGAGATAAGTGTATAGTTTGGGTACTTGCAAAGGAAGGGGTTCGTAAGGCCCAGCCTTTCATCATGGGCATCCCCAGTGTTGTTTCAAAGAAGCTAGATGGAAGCTTGAGGTTATGCATGGACTTCTAGTGCTTGAACCAGGTGATCATGAAGAACAAGTATCCTCTATCAATGATTGATTACCTCTTCGATTAGCTGAAGGGAGTGAGATGGTTCTAGAAGATAGACCTAAAATCAGGTTATCACTAACTTTGAGTACGATATAAGGACATCTCGAAGACGGATTTTATATGTCTCTATGTCCAATACGAATACATAGTGATGTCATTTGGCATGACGAACACCCCAACAATGTTCATGGGACTCATGAAAAAGATCTTCCAGCTGTACTGAGATCGGTTTGTAGTATTCTTAATTGAAAACATCTTAGTGTATTCATCATCTAAGGAGCAGCACGTGATACACCTGAGGATGGTTCTGGACACACTCTGAGAGAACCAACTTTACAAAAAGTTCTCAAAGTGTAATTTCTGGATACAAAAGGTCCACTTCCTAGGACATGACATCTTAGAGGAAATATTTGTGGTGGATCTAGTGAAGATCGAGGCATTGATTGCTTGGGATCCACCTAAAAAAATTACTGAGGTTCGGAGTTTCTTTGGGTTGGTTGGGTACTATCAGAGGTTTGTACATGACTTCTCCAGAGTAGAAGCACCCATGAAGGAATTGATGAAGAAGGTAAAACCCTTCGTGTGGATAGAAAGATGTCATCTGAGCTTTTAGAAGCTGAGGCAAATCTTGACAAGTGATCATATCTTGATACTGTTATAGGATGGCTTCAACTACGTGGTGTACTGTGACACATCAAGAATCGGGCTTGGTTGTGTCCTGATGTAGGGGAAAGCAATACTTTCTTATGGATTACGAAATTTGAGACTGCATGAGCAGAACTATGTGACTCATAACCTTGAGTTGGAAGTGGTAGTATTCGCACTAAAGATGTGGTGACACTACCTTATGGGATAATGATTCACCCTCTACTCTGACCACAAGAGTCTCAAGTACATATTTTATCAGAAGGATCTGAATTTGAGACAGCAACATTGGCTAGAGTTCCTTTAGGAATATGAATTCGAGATAGTCTATACTCTTGGGGAGGGGAATGTGGTGGAAAATGCTCTCAGCAGGAGAATGAGTTCATAGCTATTTAATGAGGCCTCAGAGTAGTTGGACTCACTTCAGATATACTTCGTGGATAAAGAGGAGACATATTTTCTTCAGTCGATGGTAGTTTCCCCTCCACTCTTACAGCAAGTCGGGGAGGTGCGACTCGAAGATTCCAGCTGTGAGACTACACATGCCCAAATTTCCACAGAGCATGCCCTTGTTGGATGTTTAAAGTTGGGGAGCACTCCATACTTTTCAGATAATGTACTATAGTACTCATGGAATTGCAATAAGAGGTGTTGAGGGAGTTCTATACATCCCCTTTGGTGGTACATCCAAGTGTGGTTAAGACATAACAGGACCTCCAACTTCAGTACTGGTGGCTAAAGATGAAGAAGGTAGTGGAAAAGTTTGTCTTGAGATGCCTCACTTATTAGTAAGTGAAGGCGGATCACCGGGTTCCATTGATGGTACAAGCTATAACTAAGAAGTTACAGGTCATCCAAAAGTAGATGAAGACTGTACAGAGCCGACATAAGTCTTGTGCTGATGGATGACAGAGACCCTTGGAGTTATAAGAGGGGGACCACATATTCCTATGACTCTCTCCTCGATGAGGGATTCAGAGATTTGGTAAGGTCGGAAAGTTATCTCTATGGTCCATCAGACCTTTCCTGATATTGCGTAGAGTGGGTGAGGTGGAATACCACTTGGCTCTACCACTGTAGTTAAAGAGGGTGTACAATGACTTCCACATATCTCAGCTGAGGAGATACGTGCATGACCCTTATCACTTTATCAACCATAGAAAGCTGGAGATTGCCGACAGGGTGACATTCAAGGAGTACCCGGTGGATATAGAGGATCAACAGGAGAGGATCCGTCATAGACAGTTTATTCCTTTGGTGTGTGTTCATTGGCATCACAAGAATATCCAGGAGAGTATATGGGAGTGAGAGGCTTAGATTGATGCTCAGTACCCCCCATTTGTTGGATTAGCCCTTATTTTGTCTTACAAAGACATAAATACCAAATTGGGGGACTAATTTAATACCCTATAATTCCATGATTTTTTTTTTGAAAATTAAATGGGATTATTTTGAGATCAGTTGCTGAGACGGTGTGCAATTCTGAGGCACGGAGTTCCCAGAATGATCCGTCAAAAAATGTTAAGTTTTAAATAGCGTGCATGAGCATTTTTCCTAAAAAAAATATAATAACTCTTAAAAGGGATCCCAGATAATAAATACAAGGGCACCATTACATTCAGAATGGTGGGTTTACCTTAGGTGCCTTTTAAGTTTAGTCGGCGCGGGTCACTAGTGAGAAAACCCAAAAATGGCATAACCGTAAATAAAATAATTTAATAAAAATTATTTTATTTTTCAAATCCTTATAACTCATGAAAAGTGACTCGAATTGAAAATTTTAGACCACTTTTGAGCTTGTGAGGGTATTATTTCCTTAAGAAGATCCTAACATTGGCCGGTATGGGCCAGTAGTGGAAAATAGTTTTTGGTCATAAATAAAATAATTAACAATTATTTTATTTTCAAATCCTTGTAAATCATAAACGGTAATTCAGATTGGAAATCTGAAAGTATTGTTAAGCTCATGAGGGTGTGCTTCCCTTATGCAGATCCTAACATTGGTCGGTGTGGGTCAGCTGTGAAAGTTGGTTTTTGAGACGTAACCGTAAATAAAAAGTATTTAAATAAAAATTATTTTATTTTTCGAATCCTTATAACTCAAAAACGCTAACTTGGATTAAAAATCTGAGACCACCATTGAGTTTTTAATAAGATGTTCTCCTTAAGTGAGGCCTAACCTCGAATGGCATGGGTAGAGGGAAAACGTTAATTTGCAGACTTTTCAGGAGAAAAATAAAATAACTTAAAAAGTTATTTTATTTGTTTTCTTCATCGTTAAGAAGTGGCACATCATCTTTGCGGTGCAATGATGAGGCGGCGCTGAATCTCATTAATAAATCTAATTAATAAACCTCATTAATGGAGCAGGTTGGCGATGTTGCAACGTGCACATGTCTTCCTTCTTTAATTAAGCAGGTAATTCGGGGTTTACAGACAACCCTAGAATTCCTCTAACGAACAATGAAGGAAGCCTCTCTAATGACCAATGTCGGCGAATCGGATGATGACAACGACACCCTTGGAGAGAGAATTAGGGATCTTAAATCGATGGATGGTGACAAAAAATCATCCTCGAGTAATCTCTTTTCCCAGGTAGGGGTTTGATACTTTTCTGTGTGAATTGTTTCCCCCCAGTTCTTTTGTTTAAATGACGAATGCGGGTTAACTCACGAATAAGTTAACCGGTGAATTGATAGTTCATGTGGGATATTCTTAGAGAAATGATCCATGTTTAAATTTAATTAATTTGGTTTGCTTCATTAAATCCTTCTAATGGGAGCGGGCCAACGCCGTGACGAACAATGGTGGAGGTTCGTTCCTCAAATTCGTTGTGTGGATTTATTCCCTTTTTTTACCCCACGTTCTTCGTATTCTTCGTGGGGTTATGAATGAAAGATCGTTGCATGCATGTTCCTTGGTGAAATGATCCCAAAACATGGATCCACCATCGTGATGACCCAGCGGAGGCGCGACGATGATGGTGGTGGATCACAGTGGTATGTGGTGGTGTGCCGCAGCGGAGGAGGCTGCGGCGGTGCGGAGGCGGCACACCCCAGCGGTGAAGGACACCGCTAGTAGGGGTCGTGACGGTGTAGGGTTGAAGCACTGGTCGAGCGTCATTTCTATCAGAGGAGGCCACCGACAAGCGGCACGGAATCGCAGCGCTAGCAGGGTGTCGCGTCAGGTCGGGAGGCCATGGCCAGCAGGACGTCGCGTCAGTTCGGGAGACCCGTGGTCGGGTCGTGATTTGATGTGGGCACACGGTCCATGGGACCATGTGTGGAGGGGATGTGGCCGACCTCAGTCGGTCATGTGCAGCATGAACCGGACACCATTCGGGTGTTCGAGCTAGAGCGAACCGACCCGCCATTACGGACAAGGCCGGTGCAGTAAACAAGGTCGTCGGGCAGCTCAGGTTGGTGAAGATTCGGCCTGCAGATGCGGGCCGGGCCGGATAGGAAACTGGGAAACTATACGGCCTGCCTAGAAATAAACCGATATGACTAAGCCAGACCGGGCCAGAGAATGTGAACCGGGTCACTGGGCGACTCGGTAGGCTGGACCCACAACTGAGTCGGGCCAAGTCCAGCAAAGCCCAATGGGACTGGCCAATTGGACAGGCTGGACCAAGTCGGTTTGGGTCGGCTAAAATGGTTTGGGTCATGTGGGACCCCCCGATCTGAGTTGGTCGGGTCGGTCTGACCAAGTTAGACTGGGCCCGGATGCAACCGGGCCCCTGTTTACTAAAACACTAATATCTTTCAGACCAAACATCCGATTGATGTACCATCTGCAGAGTTGGGACCCTTGCGATGAGACAGTCCTTTGGGAATACTATAAGTGAGATTCTATGATATTTGAGATATGACGAATGGATTGATCTAGAATCAAGTGTTCTATGTGTGGGAATCCTACTATTGGCAGAGACCCAAAGACTGCTGACGAGCAGTTCTAAGTGACCTTGTAGGCCTAGATGATAAGCATACATATGTGTACCAGCTACAAGTGGATCTATGTGAACTAGCTATAAGAAGCCCTGTATGGACCATCTATAGGCGGCCCTATGTGGTCCCGCTATAAGAGGCACTGTGTGACCGAGCTATAATGGCTTAAGTGGGGAGCGGCTCTTAATGACCCGGAAGACCCAAAGTGGGGAGCGGATCTTAGTGACCCAGCAGACCCACAATACTCATCAAGAGTGAGTACCTCAGTAGTCCAATTTGTTCAGTGTTATGACTGATAGTCTTGATTTTTATACTTTGAGTTATACCTGGTGTGAGTTGTCTTTTCTTTGTGGTCTTGTTGTGTGATCTTGCTTTGTGGTCTTGTTGTGTGATATTGATTTGTGGTCCTGCTTTGTGGTCTTTAATTTATATTTTGGAATCCCTACTGAGTATTGTGTTACTCAACCCTTCACAGGATTCTCCCGCACGTGTTGTGTCCCGTGAAGGTGATCGACACTTCGACGGAGACTTGGTGGTCCGGGACCAGGTGGTGCTCAGTGAGATGGGATAGATAGGCGTACTTCTATGACTACAGGAATCTTCCCTACACCTAACCTTTATGTGGGGTCTTGAGAAGATGGATTGTGGCAGTTGTACTTTCTTTTTTGGTTTTGGGCTTGGATTCTGGCACCTTTGTACTTTCAGTTTTTACTGTACTCTCAGTAGTTATCTCAGTGATAGTTGTGGCTTACTTTGTGTTTACCGTATGTAGTTTGAGCTTCATGTGTACAGTTTTAAAGGCAATTGTCTTTCCTTTTTAGGATATTCCTACTCGGTGCTAGTCGCCAGCCCCTGACCTATGGAAGGAGGGCTTGGGGTAGCCATGGCACAGGCCCTGGGGGACAGGTCGTGACACCTAGGGTGTGGGAGGAAATTTGGGGGGAAGGGGATGATTTGTTGCCCCTCCCCATGGTTTTTCCCTAGCCTAGGGGCTTACTGGGCTTGCCCTAGGGCCGACCCTAGAGAGGAGATGAGGGAAGTGGGGGTGGGGGTACTGGGGTGAGGTTGGTGGGTGCAGCAGCAGGAGAGCATGGGGACGACACCGGGTTTAGAATAATTGTAGGCATAGAGGAACACCTGGGGTGAGGGAGGAAATTTGGGTGGAAGGGGGTGATTTGTTTCCCCACCCCATGGTGTTTCCCTAACCCAGGGGCATGCTGGAATTTCCCCATGGCCAGCCCTGATTAGAGACACCTCATTTACTGACATTTTTTAGACACTTCGGAAAACAAACATTGCTAAATTGGTTATGTTTATAAGCATTGTTATTTAGTGACATCTCATTTACCAAATTGTTTTAGAAACATCAATAAATAGATGTCACTAATTTAAAATATTTACCAAATTTTTCCTGAAATGTCAGCAAATAGTATGTTGTTTACCAACATCTCTAAAAATGTTGGTATTTGCTTTTTTCCTAAAATTTGTAACCTTTTGATTGAAATTTTAAACTTTTTTATAATAAAAAAAATTATTATCCAATTCCCATCCCCCCTCTATGCCATGACACTTCCCACCCTATGTACCCATCCCATCCAGTTCCCCCAACCTCCTCATCCCATGCATCAACCCTCTCTTATCCACTTCCCTTACTCCCTTGCCTCCAGTATGGGCTCCCCATTCACACTGCACGTACAACACCGGCCAGTTTGAAAAATCAACCTCCATGTGGATTAGAACCCACAACCTTGCCTATGACCAACTCACCTACCTATTTTTTTATTATAATGTTATATTATATTATATTTATATATATATAATAAATTAAACTACTTAATAAATTAATGTATTATATATATAATTTTATATATTAACATACATATATTAATATATATATATATATCTGTGTGTTTTTATATTTTATATTATATATATATGATTATATTATATATATACTTATATATTAAACTATTTAAAAAATTAATATGTTATATATATAGTTTTCTATATTAATATACATATATAAATATATATACATATTTATATATTTTATATTTTATGTTTATATATAAATATATAAGTTTATATGAAAAAGGTCCAGCTAGAAGCCAAAGCTACTAACCATTTATTAAATGTGAAAGAAAAATATAATAGATAAGTAAGAAGATGAATGGGGTCAAACAAGAAACATGCCCACATCTAGAAAGAAAACTATGGATCAAGAAAGGAAGGATCACTTCAGTATTCATAATCATAATCATCATCATGATCGGTCATTTCCCACTTCGACAGTGAATTTCTTTGCTTGAGGATCGCAAGGATCCTCTCCTTAGACATTTCCTACTCCGAAGTGAGATGGATATTTGATACCTTGGAAGATCAGGTACACACATTCCTAGGCATACTAGAATAATCCTTGAACAGCCGTCACTTTAGAGGAATCAGAGCAAGCCTTTCACTACTAACCATCTTGACCTTATCATTTAAAATAATATCCTTAAAAGAGATAGGATCGCCCCTTCCCGTAGAATATAGATGATTGGTGTCAACTAGAACCATATTATTTCCCTTATCACTTCCATCATTTGAAATATTTTCCCATTTACCAGACATTCTTGAAGAACGGAAGACATTTTGAATCTCTAGAAGATAATTCATGCTCTACTGAACATAAGATTGTCCAATCCTATCATCCTGAAGAACATGACTTGAAAAGTCTACATCTAGTGACTAAAAAATGCAACCTTTCTCATCAGTTGGTGAAGAAAAGCACCCAAGAACAGCACCAACCACCTTATCAACAAACTACCCCACGTCACTTGTTTCCATCCCATCCTAACCAGAGAATAACATGATAATCAAATTAGAGTTACCAACCATCTGAACATGTTCTTATGGAAAACCACTAGACCTACAATCTAGTTCCCCGTTTCCATCAGCAGGCTCATTGATAAAATTTTCAATCTGAGTCTTCTCCATCCCAATTTCTATAGAATCTATTTGAGACCCATTTTTATTCTCATCCTTCAGTTCATGCATGGAAAGGGAATAAGTATAATCTATGGAAGTTTATGCCTTCTCTCGAATCACCATCATGGATTTATTATTATATGTTGTAGCCCATTGTCGTAACTGGTTATCCAAATATTATACTATCTACTTCCTAGGATTACTAGGTACTGACTTCCCATGTGGCCTAGAATAATTATTTTTTCCAATGCCATCACAGCCCTTTGAAGGATTCCCCTTTAAACCACAAAGATCACAAACATTTCTTCTACATTTATCATTTATATGACCAAAATATTTGCAATTTTTCTAGAACTCATGACATGTATCATACTCGACAGTGATTTATATGTCATCAGTGGGAGTTTTGAGTGTCGTATTTCTAATAAGAGTGAAACTCTAATCAATTTCAACTAACAATCTTGCAAAGTGACCATACCTGACGTGTTATATCTCCTTATCCAAATGAATCAGAACGCCAATAGTAGAAGCAATATCATGAAATATTTTTGTATGCCATAAAATCTTGTAGAGGTCATGCAATTTGATCCATACCAGTAACAACCTAGGTATTTATAGAACATTTTTTTTATAATTATTAGTATTTTTGGTTTAAGTAGTAATTCTTAAAATAAATAATTTATTATATGGTTATTTATTTAAAACATTAATTTTAAAATTATATAATTTTAATTTGAGAAAAATAATTTCATTTTTTAATTAATCATGTTAAAATTATATTTCTTTAAATTTTTTATAATTTTCTGTAAAAGTTTAATTTTTAATGAATAGTAAAAAATTCTGCATTTTATTTCAAAACTTCTTTTTCATCTAATTTATTTATAAAGTTAAATTATCATTTTAGTTGGTTTTAAGGTAGAATTAAATTATGGTTTTATCAATTAATACAATTTAGTTCATTGTAATCAATTTCATATTGAAAATGGATACAAAAACTTTATGAACTTTTAAACTTTTTTACTTTAAAAAACTCATTTTCTCTATTTGTCAATGTGAAAAATTTTAAATTAAATTTAACTAATTTTGTTGATTGAATTTTAAAAAATGGACATACATGATTGTAATTCATATGAATTTTTTTTTCTAATGGGAACAACTTAATTTTTAGATAATAGTAACTTTATTTTTTTACTGTGGTTAAGGGTAAATTGGGTAATTAAGGGTTAAAATAATATTATAAGCATTATAAAATTACCCTAACATGTTTCATAATTTCATTATATGAGTATGATTTGATAAAAGGAGTACATGGGTCAATTTTATAAAAACTTAAACCAATTAGATGATTTTAATGTATTAATGGTATTTTATTCAAAGAAAATCCAATTTAACAAATTAAAGATTTTTCCTTATCATGGATATAAGTAAATATACATATTGAATGAATATAAGTGATTATTTTGAACCTAATTTATTTATTTTCATGATGGTAATTTATTTTTAATTTTTATATATAAAATAATTAACATTAATGCATGTGCAATGCTGATGTAGTGCTTGTGCAATCATAAGAGAAATAAATAAAATATTTTTATTAAAATTATAAGAGTTGTTAAATGACACAAATTTTGGCTAAAACATCTTATATAAAACAATAAAGACCATTATCAGGTTTTGATTCAAATTAGGGACATTTTTTACCCACAAGGATCACATTAGTCCCTTTATATTATTTTATTAAAAAGATAGATAACTTTTTCACACTATAATTTTCAATTTGTATAATATTTTTATATGAGGTTTTCCATAATATTTTTTCTTAAATAATATTTTAGAAAGATAATAAAATTATATTTTTCATAAAATTTTATTTTTAATTTATAGGCAATAAATAATTACCTCAATTTCTTGAAAAATTATGATGTAGTAAATATTTAATTAATGAATAAATATGGCATTCCTCCTTTTTATTACACAACTTTTCATTAAATTTTACAAACAGAGAATCTTTAATGTCCTGTGTCTTGGAAATAAGGAACATAATACAAGAAAACAACATAAAACATTCTTCTAAACCACTCATAAGGATTCATCATAGGTTCATACTATGTACAATTACTGCATCTCATATCCTGGATACATACATAAAAGAAAAGGGTAAGCAGAAGGCTCAGTAAGGAAAACAAGTGAAACAGTGGACATGTGATCTTGAACAATATTAATAAGAACATGATAAAAGTCATAAAGGCATGAGAAATTTAATAATATGAATATCATAATGAAAATAACTTGAATATGTGGCTACAACATTTCATGTATACATTCATGAACATATCACCAAGGTTTATCCCTGAGGTGTCATAAAAATTACCAAGGTTATTCACCAAGGTATCATGAAACTTGTCATCTCTAGAGATTAATTCTTTACCCAATGCATTGGAGCTCTATCAGGGAACACCCTTAATATGTCTTTAATTACATGTGATCCACATAGATCATAATCAAATATTTCATAAATAACCCACAGAGAAAAAAATAAATGGGTTTCATTTCAAAATTGTGACGTTTTAAAAGCTCTTAAAAATAAGTTTATAATATCATTTATAACCCATGGAAAGGGAGTGAGGGTTATATGTATGTCAATTACATAATAAAATATATAATCTTTATATATTTATGAACACCCATAGAAACTAAATAGGTCTAGTTATTCACATAAATAAATAAGGGAATTTCTTGAGAGAAAGAGATAGAAATTTTGAGATGAAATTTCTGCAGCATAACGGCTATATAACATGGTTTTAGAAAACATTGAAAAGAGAGGGGAAAAGGTTCACCCACTCATAAATAATTCATAATACAGTATGGGTACTGAATAAGATCGTGGTGTGGATATTTGAATTACATACCACATGAAAAGGAAACATGAAAGAAAAGAGAAGGTGTGATTTCTTTTACGAGAAATTTGGCAGCCTAACGGCATCACTTAAAAATTTAGAAAAAAATTTGATGAGAGAAGAAAGGGTATCTCATCATTTGGACATTAAATGAACAGTAATAAGAACATATAAGAACATACCCTCAACATAAAGATATGGAAAATATAAGACACAACATAAAGGAAGTCATGACTTAAAAGAGGAGGGTGAAAGAATCCCTTACCTTGAAGAGTAACTTTGAAAGCTTGAAGTTCGGGACCTTGGGATGGTCGAGGGCACCTTGGGAGGACTCCTTGGGAGGTAAGGAGACCATAACTTCTTTGAGGATGATTTTGGAATGAAATGAATGAGGGAACTGGCTTGGTATTTATATGAAAATTGAGTGAATAAATTATTAATTTCCAAGGGACACATCATCGATGGTATTTGCAAAATCATGGGCCTACCCATGGTATTTTTCCATGGTATTGGCCACTTGGGACAACTCATAGAGTATCTCACTATTCATAAGTCGACCAGAAAGTTTACATCATTAATGATGTCATTAAACACCTGAAACTCAAAACTATATTTTTACTATTCACTAAAAATTCAATTGTTTCAGAAAAAACCCAAAAATTCACCCTAACCTAATATCGGTGCTCTGAAATCAAAAATGAATTCCATTTCATGAAAATAATTTTCTAAATATTTTTAATTTAATTTTTAAATAAAATCATTATTTATTCCAAAAATACAACTTTAAAACTATAACTCATTTTGTAACACCTTAAAAAAGTAATCAAGGTCCCATAAAATTATCATATAACCATAACACAATAAAGTAACAGTTTATGATTAAATTTTATAAAGATGAATTTCCATTTTAAATTATTAAATTAATTATAAAATTTTAAATAAAATTTTTATGGCATACAAAAATACCAAAACTTAAACTATGATCATTTTTTCACTTTTAAGATGTCTAAAATGTATTTATACATTCATGGGTGAAGTTTATATTTTTTTGGTCAAATTACTATTCATTACTATTCATATGGGTATGTTACTATTCCTACTTTACTATTCACTAAAAACCAAGTTGATCTTATTAGACTCTAAATTTCTCACAGATCACAACTGTAGAAGACCATTTTTTGAAAATCATTTCACATTATTAATTATTTAATGAATATAAAAATATTTTAAAAAACCCTTTTTCCTAAATAATAAAAATCTTATATTTATCTAGATATTTGAAATTCACAAACTTTTCCATAAGAAGAAATAACAATTTTATTTATATAAAAGTATTACACAAAGCAGTTAAGGTCTCGTTACATAGCCCTTTATTACACCAGCATAGTACCTAAGTGTTAGGTGTGCTATGGTGATAGAATCTTGGG
Source organism: Viscum album (assembly GCA_963277665.1). NCBI lineage: Eukaryota > Viridiplantae > Streptophyta > Magnoliopsida > Santalales > Viscaceae > Viscum > Viscum album. The sequence continues at coordinate 1,650,504,010 of OY728145.1, forward strand.
GTGGCTCAGACAACATTGCCCGAGTGGTGATTTCTATCAGCTTGAACTTCTCCCTTAGGTGATTTCGTTTAAGCTTCATACATAGAAGTTCGGCTTGGTCTTGGTCCAGAGAAAAGCCCAATGATGCTACCTCCTTCCCAAGCTTCGACAGATGGGCTTCATATGTCTCGAGTCTATTGGATGAGGTCATTCAATCTTCTTTCTGTATTAATTAACCAAGATAATCATATTTATAAAAACACAATGTTAATATTATAGTTTCCAATGGTCATATTGACCAACAATCATATAACAGTCGAAACACAACGGTCACATTTTAATTATACCCACAAAATTAGGAAACAAATATAATTAAAAAGTTTGGGTCGTTACAATAAATCAAATTAATGGTTTTACAATAGTAAAATAAATATAATTTTATATTTTTAATTCAATTAATGATTTATATAGGTAATTATAATATGTATAATATATCATAAAAATTTTAATTCTAATTTTAAACTTTTTTTTTATGTGTTTAAAGTCATAATTGTGAATAGTTTTTAATTTGAAAAAATTATTTTTCCATGAATAAAATATTTTATTAAAATATTCAAAAAACACAAAATTATTGAACAAGACCAAAAATGAAATTATTTGGTCTAAAATGTGACATAATATTCTTTTTATCCCTTTTGGAAGTCTTAAACTCTATAATAAATTTATTATATTTTAGTAATTCATGTAATTCTTATGTTACCCTTCCCCTCAATTATAAAAGGAGGATCCCTCCATTATAAATTTGCATCACCTTAAGAATTATTTATTGTTTTAACTCTTACAAATTCACTCCTCATCACCCCTTGCCACATTCTTGAGCTCCTTGTCTCATAAAAAGACCACTTCCAAGAGCCTTAAAGAGTTTCTCAAGGAGGAATTTTCAAAAGGTAAGGTTCCTTTTTTTCTCTTTTTTATTCTTTTTCACTTATACCTTATCCCCACCTCTTGTAAAATGCTTCATAACAACTCAAGTATCACATATACATTTTATTTTTATTTTTTATGGTATATTCATCAAAAAATCTCTTATCTTCTACTTTATTTAATAAATAACGAAATTGTCGTCTATGGTGTGTTAATTCACCGCCTTTGGGGATGATGATTTTTAGTTTCCTTTTTTATAAAATCATGGAAAGTTTAAATTCACATTTAAATGTTTAAGATAAAATAAATATATATTTTTTATCACTTCTATTTTATTATTTCATTTTTTGACAAGGAATACCATAATAAACCATCCCTAGAAACTATGAAAGGAACGCACTCGAAACAAAAAAATAAAAAAAAATATTGCTAATAAATGGGTGGAAATGTTATAAGAAGATAATTTAAGGTATTATAACATGAGTTTAGTTCTGTAATATATTAATAATACTTATACATAATTTTTTAACACATTTGAAGGAATTTTTACCTGAGGTAAGGGACTTTCCTTTTAAAATACTTTTAAAAATCTCTTTTACAAAATTCAAAAAGATTACTTTTTTTATATGGCATGAGAGGTTTATCCTGATTTCATGATTCTATATTACTATGATTTTTCCATTATATGTTTGATAATTTTTTTTTAATAATATTATTTCATTATTATATGCACAATTTTTATATTTTAAAATTGAATTATTGTATGAAAAAAGGGTATTTTGAAAAATTGAATGTGTTTTTATCAAGGGTTGAAATGAGTTATCAAGTGATTTATTCATGATATGTTCCTTGAAAATAGTTTGTGTTGGGTTTATCCCATTATATCTCAATATACAATGGGTTGATTCCCATTATATCTCAAGATATGTTGGGTTGAGCACATTGTAGCTCAAGATATGATGGGTGAGCCCCATTATAGCTCTCCAATGGATTGGGTATGCTGGAGATGGAAGTTGAATGAATGGTTATTCCAGGTGTAAGGGTGAATATAAGAGTGATATGGTAAATATTTTCCAAGTCAACTACATGATGTTTCTATGCATGTTAATAAGTTTTTTATATAATGGGTTTTACTGGTTTTTATGTTATCACTTGACTAACAATTTCTTTCTTCATATCCCTTAGTAAGATTTTTGTGATCATCCCAATTTTTTAAATGTTTTTGACAGGATATAAGGATGTATAAGAGAAAAGATGAAGTAAAGTTAAATATTATGAAGATTTTTCAAAGAAAACATGTTTTATTTTTAAATGTTTTATATTATGAAAAAATGGATATTATTTTAGTAGTATCCTCTTTGTATGAATATGGTTAATTATGTATTATGTCCTAATATTATAAAACTATTAACCTAAAAATAACTTCAATGTGAAATAATGTATGTTCTTGAATAAAATTCAAGATTATGAAATTTTTTAAGGTTGGGTCTTTATGGTTGGTATTAAATGATGGTTTAGATAATTTTTGGGGTTATGATGATGTTAATAGAATACCATAAATGATTTTTACTTTATGTTTGATTTAAAATAATATAGAATTTAAATATTACCATGTTGATTCATCTAAGATAAGTCTATTCAAAATGGTTTTTCGTAGAAGAAATAGTTAAGCTGAAGTAGAAAAGGCACTGATAAAATGATTCCTTCTGAATATGCAACCTAGAATAGTGGGAATCAGAATTGAGCAGTTTGTGATAGTAATGACTCAATTTACTTAGGTGATAAATGGTGGTGGTATCCATGCTAGAGGGGAACCTGATCTGCCATAAAGAAACATGTCTTTTTTGGATCATTTTATGAGGCAACATCCTCTAACATTCAGTGGAACCACAGATCTAGTGATAGCCGAAGGATGGATAAATGATCTAGAAAAGATATTTGATGTTAGGGATGTTCAAAATGACAAAAGGTAATATTATCCATTTATCATTTTTAAGGTGAATCTGGTCAATTGTGGTCTCTAATTAAGAATACGAGATAAAGAGGTTATCTTGACAATATTGAATGGGATGATTTTAAGAGTCTTATTATGGGAAAATATTTTCCTAAAACTATTCGACTCTGAATGGAGAAACAATTCTTATCTTCTGGGTTAGAATATCAAGCCAATTTCACAAGACTGTTGGATTCACAAGAGTTTATATTCTATGAGAATCTAGTTCATTGTGATAAAAAAGTTAATATGAAGTTTGATGACATGAATTTTCTTCGTGATGACAAGAATAAGAAGTGGTAAGGTTGTCAAGATTTAGGGAATAATTCTTCAAAGAAATATTGAGGTAATAAAATCAATTTCCCTTATTGTGAAAATTTTGGTAAAAATAATCCTGTAGAATGTCTTGTAAATTTTGGAAAATTTTACATATGTGTAAATTTTAGTCACATGTCTCTTGAGTGCAAGGAAAATGATTTGAAAATTAATGAGAAGTTATTGTTGAGATTATTTAACTATAATAAATTGGGTCATTTTGTAAATATGTGTCTAAAACTAGTCACTCAAGAAGAAAATCATTAAGATTGGAAGTAGAAGGGTGTGGAAAAATCCTTTGCAACCACTTCAGAAGATTTTGAGACATAAAATGAGGTGGTTTTAAGAACATTTCTTATTTTTACAGATTTTTAAAATGTTTTGTTTGATTCAGGGTCTACACATTCCTTCATTACTGAGAAATTATATGCTAAATTAAAAATTCCACCTCATTAAATGAAGCTAGAACTCATGGTAAAAAAACCTAGATAAAATATTGTAACAAAAATAAATTATAAGAATTTTTCTATCTTTTTTTGTGGAAATATTTTACCTGAAAACCTCTTTGTATTACCTCTAGTAGAGTTTTATGTTATTCTGGGTATGGATTGACTTTCTTTTTATCATGATAAGATTTATTATAGAGAAAAAAACTTTTTTTTTAGAAAGAGTTTCATTTTGTGTACAAGAATGAATCCATATCATTGATAACATCTTAGAAACTAAGAAACTGTTAAAATATGTAAATGAATGTTATCTTGTACACATTGTTAAAAATAAGGGAACCATTCAGATTAATGATGTGCTAGTGTTAAATGAGTATCTTGATGTATTTCCTGATGATTTTTTGGTGTTATTCATGATCTATAGGTTGAGTTTTATTAATTAACTTAATTCATGATGCAAAGAAAATTTATAAACCCCCTTATCAATTTTCTAAAATGGAACTTTTAAATTTGAAAAAGCAACTGTGGGAATTATTAGATAAAGGCTTCATCTGAACCAGTACTTCACCACAGGGTGCTCTTATCTTGTTTGTTAAAAAGAAATATGTTTTAATGATACTTTTCATTGATTTATAGAGCCTTGAATAACATCACTGTTAAGAACAAATATCGTTTTCCTCATATTGATAATTTTTTTATTATCTCCAGGGAGCACAGAATTTTTTGAAGGTTGAACTAAGTTCAGGGTACCATCAGTTGAAAGTAAAGGAAGAATACATTCCAAATACTATGTTCTATACTAGATATAAGCATTATGAATTTTTTGTTATGTCATTTGGGTTAACTAATTCACTTGTTTCATTCATGGATCTTATGAAAATAATATTTCATGAGTTCTTGGATAAGTTAGTGGTTGTGTTTATCGATGAAATTTTTGTATATTCTAAAATTAAAGAGGATCATGAAATACACATAAGGTTTGTTTTGAAAACCTTAAAAGATAAAAAAACCGTATTGAAAATTCAACAAGTGTGAATTTTAGTTGCAAAAAAATCCTTTCCTTGGTCACATTATATATAAAGATAGTATAAATGTTGATCCTTATAAAATGAGAGTTGTTGACGAATGGAAAAGACTCGCAAATATAATTGAGATTCATAGTTTTCTTGGATTTAAAATCTATTATTGAAGGTTTGTTGAAAACTTTGCATGGTTATCTATCCCACTGACTAATTTAACTCAAAAAGGAGTTAAATTCATTTTTACAAAATAATGTGATGATTGTTTTCAAGAATTTAAAAGAATATTTTTGAATGCTCTAGTTCTGAATGTACCTTCCAAAAGTGGTGAATCTTTCATCTACAGTAATTCTTATTTGAAGGTACTTGGTTGTATTCTGATGTATAATGATTAGGTAATTATTTATGCTTTACGTTAGTTGAAACCTCATGAGTTAAATTACCCTACACATGATTTGGAATTAGCTTCTATTGTTTTTGCATTAAAAATTTAGAGGCATCATTTGTATGGAGTAAAATGTAAAATATATACTAACCATAAAATTTTGAAGTATATATTTACTCAGGAGGAATTGAACATCAAACATAGAAGATGGCTGGAACTAATTAAGGATTATGATTGCACGATCCATTATCATCCTGAAAAAGTAAACAGAGTGGTCGATTCCCTGAGTTAGAAAAACCACACTATATTAACCATGATACGTTTGGAACATGACCCCTTGGAAAATGATTTGATAAATTTTGGCTTGGAAGTTGTTGGTGTAATAAATACCTCTATTCTGTTTCAGGTATCAGTGTAGTCATCTATGTCAGAAAAAATAAAGCATGCTCATAAGGAAGATCGTGAGTTGTAAAAAAAGGTATAATTGGTTCAAAATGGTAGTTTGACTGAGTTAAAAATTGATAAAGATTTTATTTTGAGGTTTGGGAAGATATTATGTGTTCCCTGTGATTCTCAACTAAAGAAAAAATTGTTATGTGAAGCTCATAGTTCTCCATTTTCAATACATCATGGCAGCACTAAGATGTACATGAATATTTGGGAGTAAAACTAGTGGGATGGAATAAAAAGAGATGTTATAGATTTTACTGTGAAAGTTTTGACATGTCAACATGTTAAAGTAGAGTGGCAGTTGCCGAAAAGGATGCTTCAGCCTTTTCTAGCACCATAGTGTAAATGGGAAAATATATTCATGGACTTCGTGGTGGGACTACTAAACACATCTCAAGGTAACAATAAAATTTGGGTTATTGTTGATCATTTGACTAAATCTGTTCATTTTATTTCTATTCAAGATACTCTATCTTTAGATCAACTTTTCTGACTATGCCTCAAATATATTGTCAGGTTACCTGGAGTGTCTCTCTCCATTGTATCATATCACGTTCATATGTTCACTTCTAACTTTTGGAAAGGCCTTCAGAAGTCGTTGGCAATAGAATTAAATTTCAGTATAGCTTTTCATCAACAATCAGATGGGCAGTCAGAAAGAATAATTCAAACATTGGAGGACATGCTACGAGCTTGATCAATGGATTACCAGGGAATTTGGGATCAACATCATTCTTTAGTAGAGTTTTCTTAGAATAATGGTTTTTTTTTAAGTATACAGATGTCACCTTTTGAGGTGTTATATGGAAAGTGGTTCCGAACACTAGCATTTGGGATGAAGTCAGGGAAAGGAAGTTGATGATACCAAAATTAGTAGAGTAGTTGGTAGAAAAAGTGTAAGAGTTGGTGTCCTAGAACCAACTAGTTGTACTTTGATTACATGGATATTTAATGTATCTAAATATTAAATATCTTATTTTATTTTGTTTATTGTTCTTCGTGAATATGATGTAATAATGTCCTATAGTATTTGTTGCATTAATAAAGTCATAAAAATTCCTAGCTGTGATGAGAACCTTGAAATGCTATAACAATATTATAAATATAGTTCTATGGTTGGATGACATACTATGAAGGGACACATAGCATGCAGACTGTCAGGTGTGAGTACTCATAAGTAGATGATACTTCCTCTCATGAAGTTCGCACTTGGTAATCTCTAAGACAAGAGATTATGAGAATAGACCTACCAGTAGGAATTCCATATGTTTTGGTGTCATCTAATATCTCTATGTGCGAGCATGTGTAATGATCCTTAAACTTTAATATTATCATTAATACATGTCATGACTCATGCACTTTTATTTACTAACAAAAACCGTCACGCAGACTGTTGGTGGGAAGTATGATATATTGGTTGCGTCATGAGTGACATGATATTAATGAATAAGTCAAGGAATGATTTGTCCCTTTCATTTATGGAATTTGATATCTCATCCCTTTGATTGAAATAGAATCGTTGCGCGAAATTCCATGGTCATGGTGTAACGACGAGTTTATTTTAGGTATTCAAAGAATGACGTATCAACCATAAAGGTTGATAACACTATCATGAAACTTGCTTGATAAGATATTGAGACAAAGATATTATATTAAATAGTGAGTGTTCATATGTAGATGTCATTGTTGTGACTTTACATTCTTTCTCTTGAGTACCTTGACCCATTACTAGACTGTACTCTTGGACTTTAGGCAAGACCTCCTAATTCCAATGATAAAAAATCCAAGAGGTTCACACACTAAGTGTTTTTTGTGGTCTTGGTTAAATTCTATTTGAATTTAATTAATGAAATAAATATTATTCTCAAGACTGTGGAATAATTTTATTTAAGTTAAGATAATCTCATAAATTAAATAAAATATATTTATTTATTTTATTGAACATTAAATAAATATTTATTTACTAGTTTGTAAATAAAATATTTATTTAAGATAATAAAATTATTTATTTATTTATTCGGAAGTTCAATAAATGGAAGTTGAGTTCGAGTGGACCAAGGCAAGTCCAGTAGTAAAATAATTATATGTAAGATGGTAAATAATTATTAGTTGAAACAAGTTAAAATAATAATGACGTTGTTATTATTTTGTGATGTGAAATTTTATTCATAATTCCATTTTTCACAAGTTAGTTGATTGTACCACGATTCACTGTTTTATTCCACCCTTACGCCGCTGTTTTAAACTAGTTTTGTAATGAATATTCCAAATATAAAAATAAATTTCACTTTATGTTTGAATCATTTAATTAATGTAAATCAACATTATAATGGGAAATGTTACTTGTTTTTATTATTTCAATGTAGGTGGAGGTGATTTGGAGGGCCCTTGATAAAGTGGAAGAAAAATGAGCCAAAATTGCATGGATCCATGGACTTATGTCCATTGTTTTGCATAGTACACGAAATACGTGCATCCAAATGTGCTGACATTTTTTGGACATGTCCAAAATTTAATATGATACATTTTGTATTAAAGAACCCAATCCTGATTCGGCTTCTATGGGGGCCATCAGAACTGATCTGTCCAAGCCACCGAATATGGACCAAGTCAAATGCGGTGTTCTGTATTTTATCAATATCTTGAGCTGTAGTTGTCCAAATGGTGCAAAACTTTCGGTGGAGATAGTTAAGAGGTGGGGGATACAACTTTTATATTTTCTCCAAAACGAGATAAGGCTGTCTGAAGGCTGAAACGTGTGGTACAATTGGATTGATGAAATCTGTGTGCCAAAAAACCACCTTCCAATTTTCCTATAAAATGACACCTTGGGCTCCCCATTTGCAAGTTCGGCCAGGAGGCAAGGTGCTGCCATTTTGAAGTCCCCAAGGAGTATTCTCAACATCCCTATAAGTTCTGGAGGTTATGGGAAGTGCTACTTCAACATCTTCTTCTTCTTCCTCTTCCATGGGTTTCTAAACCCCTTGTGATCACCCGGGGAGGAACGTGATGTAAATCCCAAGATTCATTTTTTGTAATATTTGAATGATCTTTTGAATTCCAGGTTGTTGTGTTGTTTTTCATCATCCCCTATTCTTATTTTATTGAGTTATGTACTGGTATGTCATGCTCAACTCATATGATCATGTTTGGGGGTACTCATTCATGTGATGTTTCACACACCGTTCACCACTTTCTTTTCCCCCTTTCAATTGCAGTGTTTGTGTGGTTCATATTGGTCAATTGAACTCACATAAGCACTGTCAAGGCCATGTAAATTTATGTCATGGTATCACAAAGAAATAACATACAAACCTAGACAGTGCATCAAGTTCTTCATGTGTTGCCTTGGTGAGTTTCGGTTATGAAGTCAAACACAATTCCCCCAATCATCGGCGGTGTCCGGTGAATCATTGTGTGTTTTCGACTGAACCCTATGAGGTATCCTAGTATAAACTCATTAAAATTCTGGTTCTTGGTGTTACAAACCAGGGATTAAAATATCATAACCCTATATCATTAAGCGATGAAGGATAAACATCATGCGAGTACCCCGGGTTGAACACGCTTAATTAATTCTGTTAATCTCTACATTGTTTTATCACTTTCATTTTCTATTTTCATCTTTAATCATAAAAACCAAGTATTATAAAACCCCATTTCCCTTTTTACCTTCATAATAAGAACCACACTTTGGAGTTAATTATCTAAGGCTCCGTTGAGAGACAACCTAGGGTTGCTGCTATATTGCAGAAATTCTAGTTAAAAATGAACAACTAATTTGACGCACTCGACAACGCGATCAAATTTTGGCGTCGTTGCCGGGGAGCCAAGATCATTTTTTTCTTTATTTACTTTTATTTATTTATTTTACTTCTCAATTAGTACTCTTTTAAATACCCCACCCACCCCCGTTTGATTGTTTTTGTTTTGGGTTTTGTCTTTATTTTTGGTTGTTTTGGTGTGTTCTCTCTCTCTCTCTCTCTCTCTTCTTTTCTCTATATCCCTCTCTAATTCTATAGTATAACATTATATTCTTATTTTCACCCTTCTTAGGTGATTTTATCCATATTCAAAAAAAACTTCAAAATTGTTTGCATGACCCGATCTAGTAAAGAAACACTACTTGAATTTGACCCTGAAATTGAAAAGTCACTTCACACAAAAATCAAGGCATCTAGAGAAGGTCAATCAAGTAACATTGAGGAACCACTATTGGAACCTCAAGTGGTTCTAAACCAATCCAAAATTCAACCCAATCAAACCCAAGAAAACATGGCTGCAAATAATCGAACTTTAAAAGAACTGACCACCTCTGATATGGAGTACCAACCTGCGTACATCTAATATCCCGAGGAGGCAGCCAACTTTGAGCTAAGATCAGGTATCATACACCTTCTTCCTAAATTACATGGTCTTCTCGGTGAGGACCCTCACAAACATCTTAAAGAGTTTCATATAGTCTGCTCAACCATGAAACCCCAAAATGTGTCTGGGGTCCTAATTAAGTTTAGGGCCTTCCCTTTCTCCCTTGATGGTGTATCCAAAGATTGGCTATACTATTTTCCTACCACAATTGGGGGATGGAATGATCTTAAAAGACTCTTTCTAGAGAATTTCTTCCCTACCTCCCGAACTGCATCAATTAGGAAAGAAATCTGTGGAATTAGGCAATCACAAGGAGAGACCCTTCATGAATACTGGGAGAGATTCAAGAGATTTTGCTCAAGCTGCCCCCACCACCAGATTAGTGAACAACTATTAATCCAATACTTCTATGAGAGACTTATCCCCATGGATCGTGGAATGATTGATGCTGTAGTTGGTGGTGCCCTAGTTGACAAAACTCCTTCTGCCGCTCGTGACTTAATAGCCAACATGGCTCAAAATGCACAACAATTTGGTACACGAGCAATTGAACCAACCCGAGGAGTTCATGAGGTAAGTCATTCAACCCTAGAAAAAAAGGTATATACTAAACTTGATGATATGAATACCCTTATAAGGCAATTAGATCCAGCACAAGGTAACTCACACTCTACTTTTATTCCATTACATTGTGGTATTTTTTCTGATAACACTCATTTTTATGACCAGTGCCCACAACTTCAAGATTCATATGAGTCTTGTGCAGCTGTGTTCCCAGGGCGTCCATTCCAACAAGAACCTCCCTTCAAACAAGAACAATTCAGGCCAAATCCAAATCCAGGGTGGCAAGCACAACCCCAGTACCGACAAGGAGGAAACTCAAGCTACCCCAAGCAGAATTGGTATCAACAAGGCCAAGGTATGCAACCTTCTTATCCATCAACATATGAAAAAAATCCTCCTCCCCCCAAATCTGAACCAAGCCTTGAGGATTTAGTGAAGAAAATGGAAACCCGGAACCTTCAGTTCCAACAAACCACACAATCAGCAATTCAAGACCTGCGAACTCAAGTGGGACAACTGGAAAACACCATCGGTGAGCTTAAGATACAAGGGTCTGGAAAACTACCATCCCAACCCATTTTCAATCCGAAGGACAAAGGTAATGTATGTAAAATTACACTTCGTAGTGGTAAAGAAGCTTCTCCTTCTACTGATTTGATGAAACATGTATGTCCCCCTCTTGAAAACACTCCTTCCCAACCCTCAAAAATTCCATGTAATGAAAAACAAAATAAAAAGGGCAATCAAATCATCATTGATGATTCAAATGAACAATCCATTCCTCTTCCTTTCCCATAAAGACTCTCTAAATATAAGAAAATTTTTGATAATGATATTGATAATGAGATAATGGATACATTTAAAAAAGTTCAATTTAATATTTCTTTATTGGATGCAGTCAAGAAAATTCCCCGTTATGCCAAATTTCTTAAAGAACTTTGCACCCATAGACGAAGGTTGAAGGGAAATGAGAGAGTCAACTTGGGTAGGAATGTCTCGGCCTTGATTCAACCATAAATGCCAACCAAATGCAAGGATCTGGGCACATTCACGATACTGTGTACCATAGGGGAGACCATCTTTTCTGATGCTATGCTAGATTTAAGTGCTTCTATTAATGTAATGCCTCACTCCGTGTATACTTCTCTATAGGTTGGAGAGCTTCAACCAACAGGCACTGTCGTGCAACTTGCCAACCGGAGTACAATGCATCCAAAAGGAGTGATTGAGGATGTCCTTGTTAGAGTGAAGAATCTCATCTTCCCTGCTGATTTCTACATTCTTGAGATGGAAGATGCCCGAACCCAAGGACATGATCCTCTCATACTTGGGAGTCCAATCCTCAAAACAGCAAATACGATCATCAATGTTCACAATGGTACATTTTACATGGAATTTGGTGGAAAAAAGGTAAGTTTTAACATCCTTGAGGCTATGAAACACCCCGTTGAAGAGCACTCCACTCTTCCTGTCTATTTGATGGAAGTGCTCTCAAAAGATGCACACACACACAATTCTCTCCTCAACCCAAACTCTGATTCATTTTTTTTATTCACCCTTGGATTATTTGAGTTTTGATTCATGTTTTGAGTTTTGTGTGGGTTCTGAAAAGTGTAAATTTTGTGCTTTAATTGATGAGTGTGTTCATTATGAGGTGCCCATGACCGTCGATGATTCTGCAAATCTCATTTATATAGATTCTCAATCTTTAGAAAATAAACATGAGTAGATAGACAGTTTAATAGACCTCACTCCCCCTAAATTCCCTCTCTCAATCCAGAAACCACCGGTGTTGGAACTTAAACAACTTCCTTCAAATTTAAAATATGCATATCTTGAGGGTATTGACCAATTGCCCGTCATTATTGCCAATAACCTCTCTCAACAACAGGAATCGAAACTGCTCAAACTTTTGAGAGAGTGTAAAAAGGCAATAGGATGGACATTGGATGATATTCCCAAGATTATCCCATATATTTGTATTCACCATATACTTTTGGATGATGAGGCTAAGACCGTAAGAAAATCTCAACGCCGGTTGAATCCCACTCTCCTTGAAGTGGTAAAATTGGAAGTCAGTAAATTACTTGCTGCGGGGATCATTTATCCTATATCTAATAGTAAATGGGTTAGCCCAGTGCAAATTGTGCCTAAAAAACAGGAATAACAGTTGTGTCAAATGAAAGGAATGAGTTGGTTCCAACATGTGTGCAAAACAGTTGGCGAGTCTGTATTGACTACCGTCGACTGAATCAAGCCACGCGGAAGGACCACTTTCCATTACCTTTCATTGACCAAATGTTAGAACGATTGGCTGATAAGTACCATTATTGTTTACTAGATGGCTATTCGGGTTATTTCCAAATCCATATAGCCCCTGAGGATCAAGAAAAGACCACATTTACCTGTCCATTTGGCACATTTGCATACAGAAGGATGTCATTCGGTCTTTGTAATGCTCCTGGTACTTTTCAGCGATGTATGTTGAGTATTTTTTCTGAGTACCTTGAGAGTTGTATGGAAGTATTTATGGATGATTTAACAGTATATGGATCTTCTTTTGATGATTTTTTGGAACACCTAGGTTCTTTCCTCCACCGCTGCATTGAAAAAGATCTTGTTTTAAATTATGAGAAATGCCATTTTATGGTTGAGCGGGGGATAGTTCTTGGGAATGTCATTTAAAATAAGGGAATTCAAGTCAATAAATCTAAAATTGAATTAATTTTAACCCTTCCATTTCAAAAATGTGTTCATGAGGTGCGGTCTTTCTTGGGTAATGCTGGTTTTTACCACTGATTCATTAAAGACTTTAGTAAGATCGCACTTCCCTTATCTCGGTTATTACAAAAGGATTATGAATTTGTTTTTGATAAAAATTGTGAGGATGCTTTCAATTCACTAAAAATGAGTCTCACATCACCTCCCATCATCCAACCACCAAGGTGGGATCTGCCCTTCGAAATTATGTGTGATGCCTCTAACTTTACAGTTGGGGTAGTTTTATCACAAAGGGTTGAGAAGGCTCCTCATGTCATTGTGCATGCCTCGCGTACCCTTGACCCCGCCCAGGTAAACTACACAACTATTGAAAAATAACTTCTTTCTATTATGTTTTCCTTGTAAAAGTTTTGTTCCTATCTCATTGGATCAAAAATCATTGTCTTTTCAGATCATGCTGCCCTTCGTTTTCTCTTAAAGAAACCTGAAGCCAAGCCCCGCCTCATTCGGTGGATGCTCCTCCTCCAGGAGTTTGACCTTGAGATTAGAGATAATAGAGGGGTAGATAATGTGGTAGCTGACCACATTAGTAGGATTTCCCCACCATTGGACCATCATGTTGACTCACCCCTACCCATTGGAGAATTATTCCCTCATGAGAACATTTGTGATGTTGTGGACCTTACCCCCTGGTATGCGGACATTGTGAATTTTCTAGCAACATCTAGGGTCCCCAATGATTTTAGCACTTCACAATCCCAGAGACTTAAACATGATTCTCGATGGTACATTTGGGATGACCCATATTTCTGGAGAATTTGTAGTGACCAAGTTGTTCGTCGGTGTGTCCCTGACCATGAGTTTACCTCTGTTTTGACCTTCTGCCACACCTTAGCATGTGGGGGACACTTTTTCTCTCAACATACAGCTCAAAAGTTCCTTTACTTAGGACTTTATTGGCCAACATTGTATATGGATGCCCATAGATTTTGAAAGTCATGTAGTCGTTGTCAATTCACAGGGAATATCTCCAAGAGGAATGAAATACCCCAACGGCCCATGTTATTTTGTGAGATCTTCGATGCATGGGGCATTGACTTCATAGGGCCTTTTCCAAATTCATTTGTCTTTGTATACATATTATTGGATGTTGACTATGTATCTAAATGGGTGGAGGCAAAGGCCACCAGGACCGATGACTCTCGAGTGGTTGTTGATTTTGTGAGGTCCCAAATTTTCAGTAGGTTTGGTTTACCAAGATTCATCATTAGTGATCAGGGTTCACATTTTTGAAATCACAACTTGAAAAATTTGGTTCATAAGTATGGGGTTGATCATAAAGTCTCCACTACATATCACCCCCAAACTAATGGATAAGCATAAATATCAAATCGGGAAGTTAAACAAATCTTGGAAAAAACGGTACAACCCAATAGGAAAGATTGGAGTTTGCGCTTGGATGATGCACTTTGGGCATACCGTACAGCTTTTAAAACCCCAATAGGAATGTCGCCATACAGAATTATGTTTGTAAAGGCTTGTCACCTCTCATTGGAGGTAGAACACCATGCACATTGGGTTGTTAAACAATATAATATGAACCTTTCAGATGTAGGTGAGCAAAGAAAGTTGCAGATTCAAGAGTTGGAAAAAATTTGATGTGATGCATATGAAAACTCCCGAATCTATAAAGAGAAGACAAAGGCTATTCATGATAGCATGATTCACCAGTGGAAGTTCCATATTAGTGAGAAGGTCCTCATGTACAATTCTAGGCTTAAGCTCCACCCAGGTAAGCTTTGTTCCCGATGGATCGGTCCTTATATTGTTACTAATGTTTACCCTTTTGGTGCAATAAAGGTTTTGCATGAGCAGAGTGGATGAAGTCTTACCGTCAATGGGCAGCGACTTAAACAATTCTATGAGGATTTTCTGAAGAATCTGGTGGAGGAAATCCACCTTCTCGACGCATCATACCAATAAAACACACTAGGTTTTATCCTTCCTTCTCACATTCTCAACTATTTCAGTGAGGACACTACACATTCTAGTTGTGGGGGTGGATACATTCCTGGGTTAGTTAGGAATTTTCATTGTTTTCTCTTTTCTTCTCTTTTTATCATTTTTTATGGTATTTTCATTTTTCCCCATCAAAAATTTCGAAGTTTGATGATTTGGTGACCATAAAGGGGGGAAATTAAAATACCATAATGAAGGATAAAAAGAATATTTGTATGAATTTAACATCAATGAGTGATTTTTAGTGAATTTTTTTTTGTCAATGATATAAATGGTCGTATCTATGTGAAACCTTTGAGATGATTGATGCCCATTGTGTGAGTAGTTTTTGGGAAAACTGTGTCACTAATATCTCCACAAATTTTTTCACCAAACCACAAAGTGTGAATGTTTCTTTCTTAATATAAGGTAAATATATGTTGGGTTAATATTTTTCAGCTTTAAATGATATTTCCATACGTTCGTTCCTTATCCAGTCTGTTTCATTACTGTACCAGATTGACCTATGCGTGTGTACCTAATGTCCGACTGTTGTACGCCCTTAAAAAAAACAAAAACAAAAAAATTGGTTGTGTCTTAGGCAGTTCAAAAACCACTCCTCCTCAACCGTTTATCTTGTTATAACTATTTCAATTAGTGTATTGAGGAGATCAAACAAGGGTTGAGAGATTAGTGTGAGATTTGTTCCAAATGCAACTTCAAAAAATATAATAAATGAGGGGAGTGATGAAATGTGCAAAATATGGGGATATCTAGTTCGGGAGCTTATGGTTTGACTTCTGGGAATGCTTAAATGAGTTGGTCTTGAAATATGATTGCAAAAGATGTAGGACAGGTTCGGTGAAAAATCATTTAAAGCTGAATAATGTTAAAATAACCTATATTTATGTGGTAGAAAGTGGAAAGAATATCATGGAATGGTTTTCACACACACACATGGAGAGTTAGTGTCATGGTTTACTTCTGAATTCCTTTCTCAATTGGGTATCATGAATCTTTTTGAATTTCGCTATGATATGATTTATGAGACATCTTTTTCTATTTTCATTAAGAAGAACTCCTTGGTGTGGTTTGTGAATTGATCACTTTACATTAAATAAAATTTCCTAAAATGTTGGAAATATATATATATACATAATTTTATTCAGATATGTGACTTTTCCCAGGAGTGCAAATGTTTAGGTGTGGGGGTGTGATCGTACCACGATTCACTGTTTTATTCCACCCTTACACCGCTGTTTTAAACTAGTTTTGTAATGAATATTCCAAATATAAAAATAAATTGCACTTTATGTTTCAATAATTTAATTAATGTTAATAAACATTATAATGGGAAATGTTACTTGTTTTTATTATTTCAATGTAGGTGGAGGTGATTTGGAGGGCCCTTGATGAAGTGGAAGAAAAATGGGCCAAAATTGCATGGATCCATGGACATTTGTCCATTGTTTTGCATATTACACGATATTTGTGGGTCCAAATGGGCTGAACTTTTGTGGTCATGTCCAAAAGTTAATATTCTACATTTCTTATTAAGGAACCCAATCCTGATTCGGATTTTATGGGGCCCATCCTAACTGATATTTCCAAGACACTGAATATGGACCAAGTCAAATGTGGTGTTCTGTATTTTATCAATATCTTGAGTTGTAGTCCAAATGGTGCCAAAATTTTGGTGGAGATAGTTAAGAGGTGGGGATACAACTTTTATATTTTCTCCAAAGTGAGATAAGGCTGTCTGAAGGCCAAAACGCATTGTACAAGTGGATTGATGAAATCTGTGTGCCAAAAAACCACCTTCCAATTTTCCTATAAAATGACACCTTGGGCTCCCCATTTGCAAGTTTGGCCAGGAGGAAAGGTGCGGCCATTTTGGAGTCCACGAGGAGTCTTCTCAACATCCCTATAAGTTCTAGAGGGTATGGGAAGTGCTACTTCAACATCTTCTTCTTCCTCCTCTTCCATGGGTTTCTAAACCCCTTGTGATCACCCGAGGAGGAACGTGATGTAAATCCCAAGCTTCATTTTTGTAATATTTGAATGATCTTTTGAATTCCAGGTTGTTGTGTTGTTTTTCATCATCCCCTATTCTTATTTTATTGAGTTGTGTACTGGTATGTCCTGCTCAACACATATGATCATGTTTGGGGGTACCCATTCATGTGATGTTTCACACATCGTTCACCACTTTCTTTTCCCCCTTTCAATTGTGGTGTTTGTGTGGTTCATATTGGTCAATTGAACTCACATAAGCACTGTCAAGGCCATGTACATTTATTTCATGGTATCACAAAGAAATAACATACAAACCTGGACAGCGCATCAAGTTCTTCATGTGTTGCCTTGGTGAGTTTCGGCTATGAAGTCAAACACAATTCACCCAATCATCAGCGGTGTCCAGTGAATCATTGTGTGTTTTCGACTAAACCCTAGGAGGTATCCTAGTATAAAATCAGTAACATTATGGTTCTAGTTGTTACAAACCAGGTATTAAAAGATCATAACCCTATATCATGAATCGATGAAGGATAAACATCATGCGAGTACCCCGGGTTGATCACGCTTAATTAATTCTGTTAATATCTACATTATTTTATCTCTTTCATTTTCTATTTTCATCTTTAATCATCAAACCCAAGTATTATAAAACCCCATTTCCATTTTTACCTTCATAATCAGAACCACACTTTTGAGTTAATGATCTAAGGCTTCGTCGAGAGACGACCTAGGGTTGCTACTATACTGCAGAAATTCTAGTTAAAAATAAACAACTAATTTGACCCGCTCGACAACGCGATCATTAGTGCATCATAAATAATGACGCGGTATTATTATGAGCATGGGTTTTCTCTAAGTTCATCAATGTATTTAATTTTCGTTATGCAATTAAATATTGTAACTGAAGTTCTATGCATATAAATAGACAAGTACATCTATTGTGCTATATAGAACGCACCGCACACTTGGTGAATTAAGAATTGTTAAGCTAAACAATTTCTCTCTCAAATCCTCTTCCCATCCCTATCAAGAATTAGAGACGTTATTCAATTCCTAAGAATAAGCGATCAAGAACGATCGACACAAGATACTCGCTTCACCGTGCTAGCACCCAGAGAATGATTGGTGTCTATCGGAGGCCATCGGAGCATGTGTGGATCACCGCTAGAGGGATTCTAGTTTGGATCCTTTCAAGAACAATGAGATAATCTGTAAGGGTCATTCTGAACGATCAACGTCATCAATGAAGAAAATACCGAAGATCCAAGTTTTTTTTTCTTTTTGAAATTAATTAAATTAATTATAAACATGATGTGTAAGATCCTCTCTAAAGGTTTCAGGCCTCTTCTTTATTTATCTAAATCTTTGATTCTATTCCATGGAGACTGGTGTTCATCATTGTATTGATCCTAGAATAATCATTGATCATGGTAAAAATTAAAGTTAGGTATTAGCTTAACCAAGCTTCTGTTGTGCTTGGAACCTTCAAGTGGTATCAGAGGGGTTACATCATAGTTTATAATTATTTAAATATTTCATTGATGATTTACACATTGAATAATTTAGTTGTTTCAATTCAAGTTAATCATTCTACAAATTTGAATCACGAGATTTGTTCCTCCTCTTTCGTTTCTCATTCACCTTATAGAAACAATCATTTTTTTAATTTTGATTAAAATAAAATAGAGGATCTCATCTGGAGGTATCAAAGCTTCATGTCCATACAACACCAGAACGCACAGTGTGTATTTGGTAGTACACGTTGTGTAGTAAAGATTCAATGCATCAGACCGGTTCGCCAAACCAAGCCATGTTTTTTAGTCTTTCTAAGTCTTAAATGACTCTGTGTGTTTACCAGGAACAGGTGGCATGCGGTTTCCAAATTACATGCCATGTAGTACACTGGACACGGTGTGTAGTCCCTTCGGGTTAGGGTTGGACCGTGTACCCCATACACAGCTTTCTCATATGGAAACCATGTAACGCGGATACTACACGGCATGTGGAACACTGAAAATTTCATGTACTCTAAATATTTCTGAAGTACATCTACACGCCATGTCCCCGATTGTGTACTTAGGATGGATGGTGAACGATAGTACACACCGTGTAGTTGGAACTACACATCATGTACTCATCCAAATTATGTAGTTTTATTAAAATTTATTATTATATTATAAAAACCCTTGAGACGTGTACCATAGTATAGGCGTAAAGATGAGGCACAACACATGATAGGTGTTTTATATATATGTTTTTAATTTAACATCTGCATAATGTTCATTTCTACTCATTGGGTCGTTATGAACGGGAATTCACCGAGTTTCCTCCAAGGTAAAAGTTATGTACAAATATAATTTTAAATGAATTTATTTGTTTAAAATTATTATGGATGAAAATCTCAAGGAAATTCAGAAATGGGTTTAAGATAAAAGGATTGATTAATTAAATATGATAATTAATTGATTCGAGCATGATTTATCTTAAACTGTAATGATTAAAAAATTGAATGATAGTTTTATTTATGTGTAAATATCATTTCATGTATGGATGATCATGAGCTAGACCAAGACCTTTGTATGTGGATGGTTTCTTTTAATTTATTTATTTAAATTAAATTTGTTGGCCTGCGAGCCTACTCCTCATTAATATATAGGGCCTGTGTGCCCAAGGTTTCTTTTATGTAATACTCCTTTTTACCCCTCACCTACATGTGAGTTTAAAAAGGGCATATGTAATGGATGGAACTCCCAAGCTAGTGGAGGTGGTTCAAGATGGATCCAAGAGGAAACCAATCCTAGGAGATACAAAGGTGGACAGGTGGAAAGCTGTAAACCCGAACCCAAAAGGTTCAAGATGTTTCTCCCTTATGTCAGGGTTATTTTATCAACTGCTAAATAAAATAACCATTATAAAAGATCATGATCATTCTCTTTATTTTATTTCTATCAGTTTCATGGTTTATCATTATGGATGTTTTGCCACTATCTCATAATTAATGAATTAAACAAGCATGCAAGATGGAACTAAAATAAACCAAACTTATGCGTAAATATTATCAAGACATGGTTAATCACTTAAGTAAGTTCCACTTAATATTAAAAATCATGTGATAATGATAATAATAAATTCACGCATAATATATAAAAATACCTCAAATAAAATATTAAGTTAGACGAAGCCTTCCATTAATTGATTAAGGGAAAAACTAAATAAAACCATGTGTTTGAACAACCCTTTTTGGGACACTTGCTTTTATACAGGAATCCATTATGAAAGGTTTCAGGTTGACTTAACCATATTACATCAAGAGGAGTATCCCTTGATAGACTTGGTGTAATATTGGAGGAAAATTTTGAGTAAATCAAAAAGTCATGATTTCAATATTGGGGAGTCCACTCAACAGATCAAGGATCTGCAAGCCCACAGTTGGCAAAGAACTCCCTACCTAAATACCTTATAATAGCTTGACAAATCCTTGTTGGGTTTATGCAAAGGGGAATATGGATCCTTTCAACTAGAATTTCATGGTAACATGACATTCTGAGTTCAATGGTGAGGGCCATTGGGACTTGATAAAATAGTGGGAGACTTAATAAAAATTTATTATTTCTCATAAAATGTAATCAAGAAAGTACTAATGATCAGATCTTTTAATTGTATAATAAAAATGAAAAGCTCATCAACCACACTATCCCTGTGATCAATTCTAGATAAAGACATCATCCTCACCAGCAGTAACTTCTAGGAATGGTTTAGATGCCTTCTTGTTATCCAACTCCATGAATGGAAGTCTTATATGCTGGATTCTTCATTACCTGATCTACCTTCCAAAGAGGCGAGTGGTAAGAATTTTCTAGCTATGAGAAACATATGAATGACGCGGCCGACATTTAATGTTTGATGTTATCATCAATGTCTAGTGAGCTCATGAAGTCTCATGAAAACATGGATGCTTATAGCATGTTAGAACACCTTCATGGTCTTTACCAGGAGTGAGCAATACAAGAAAGGTTTGAGATATCTAAGGCACTCTTTCAAAGTAATCTTGGATAAGGTGCCCCATCTAGCCCTCATATAGTCAAACTCTTTGGATACATTTAGTGCTTGGAGGTTTTAGGATTTAAACTCCCCGAAGAACTAGGCACCAATCTCATTATCACATTACTCCCTCAGAGCTTCTCTAACTTTTTTGTCAATTTCAATATGAACAACATTGATAAGTCTCTATCTGATCTTCTTATCCTCATTCGCCAAGTGGAAAAAGATATGAAGTGTAAAAATCCTTCTGTTCTTATGATAAATAATAGAAAAGGGAAGGAGAATAGCTTTAAACCCAAATATTCTTCACAGTCTTCCAAGAAAATGAAGATCAAATGGGAGGCAAAGGAATAGGTGGTTGTTTGTTTCATATGTGGCAAGAAGGGCCACTAGAAGAAGAACTTCACCCAGCCTAAGAATCAAGGGGAAGCTTCGGGTGCATTTTTTATAAAATTCAATATATCTATTTCTACAAATTAGGTATTAGATACAACTCTTGGTGCTCACATATATATCCAAATACAGTAACCAAGTAGATTCAAGAATATTTACCAAGGGGAGGTAGATCTACGAGTAGCCAACGAAGCTAGTATTACTATTATAGTTGTTGAGGACTACCACCTCACGTTGACAACTAGGATGATCTTGGTGTTAAAGGGTTGTTATTATGTGTCATATGTTACTAAAAATATTATTTTTTTATCCATATTAGATACAGATGGTTTTTTTCAAGTTTGGAAATGAATGTTGCTTTTTTTACAAAGATATAATTTATTTTGGTAGGGCGCATTTATACAATGGTCTTTACATGTTGGATTACACAAACCAATTAATGTCAATCGATAACAAAGATACTTCACATGACTCATACCACGCCCAACTTTGGCATCACCATCTAGGTCATATAAACGAGAAATGCTTGACAAAGTTACATCATGATGGATATTTATATTCTTTCAAACTAAAACCACTGGGCATATATCATGCATGTTTACAAGGAAAAATGACCAAAGCCCCATTTAGTGGGAAAGTTGAAAGGGATAAATAACTTCTTGAATTGGTTCATACCGATGTGTGTGGACTATTTCCAGTTGAAGAAAGGGGAGGGTACTCATACTTCATAACTTTTACTGATGATTTTAGTAGATATGGATATATCTACTTAATGAGGTATAAGTCAGATTCTTTTGATAAATTCAAAGAATACAAGAATGAAGTTGTGAACTAGCTTGGTAAGAATTTTAAGAAACTACACTTAGACTAAGGTGGAGAATATCTTAATCAAGACTTCATGGATTACTTATAGGAGTTTTGGATCCTATCCCAACTCACTCCTCCTTACATGCCACAGTGGAATGGTGTGAGATAAAGGAAGAACTACACCCTGTTGGAAATGGTGAGATCAATGATTAGTCATGTGAGTCTTCCATTATCCTTTTGGGGATATGTGTTAAAAATAGTGGCACACATACTAAACCAAGTACCAACTAAATTGATAAATGGTATTCCATACAAGTTATAGAGTGGAAATAAATCCATGTTATCGAATTTACATGTGTAGGGAAGAAATGTGTTTGTTAAGGACTTTTCAGTTAACAAACTTGCACCCTGAGTCACAAAGTGTACCTTTATAGGATACCCCAAGGAAACAAGGGGATATTACCTATACAAACCCTTAGACAAAAAGGTTATAGTGGTAAGACACACCATATGCCTTGAGAGGGAGCACATCTCCAAAATAGATAGTGGGAGTGAGATAGAATTCGATGAAGTTGAGGCTCAAGGTATACAAGAGTTGGTACAGGAGAAGATTCAACAAATCCCCGTGGAAGAAAGAACTATTTGAGAGACATAAGAACTATGTAGAAGTACAAGAGAGGTTAGATAACCAGAACAGTATGGTTTTCTAGTTACCGAGGATGGTGACTCGTTATTAGTTGATAATAATGATCCTCTAACCTACAAGGACGTAGTAAGTGGCATAGATGTTTCCAAGTGGAAAGAAGCCATGAATTTTGAAATAGATTTCGTGTACCAAAACCAAGTTTGGATTTTGTTAGATCCTCCAGTTGATGTAAAGCTTGTTGGTCGAAAATGGCTATTCAAGAAGAAATTGGACATGGAAGGACAAGTCAGTACCTATAAGGCACGACTGGTTTCAAAAGGGTTCAAACAAAATCAATTCATGTACTAAAACGAAACCTTTTCACCAGTTGTAATGTTGAAATCCATTAGAATTCAATTGGATATTGCCGCTTACCATGACTATGATATTTAGAAAATGGATGTTAAAACAGACTTCTTTAACGGGAACCTTCAGGAAGATGTCTACAAGACACAACCTGAAGTATTTATGACTCCAAAGGATTCCAATAAGGTATGAAAGTTTCATAAATACATTTATGGATTAAAGAAATCATCCAGGTCATGGAACATTCATTTTGATGAATCCATAACAGAATTTGGTTTTATTAAGAATGAATGTGAGCCTTGTGTCTACAAACGGTTTAGTGGGAGTGCAGTCGTTTTCCTAATAGTATATGTTAATGACATATTACTTGTTGGAAATGAGATACCAATATTATAGTCTGTTAAGTCATGGTTGAATCAATGCTTCTCTATGAAGGACATGGGAGAGGCATTATATATTCATGGGATCAAGATCCATAATGATAGATCCAAGAGATTGTTGGGCCTAAGTCAAAGTACATACATTGGTAAGATACTGAAGAGATTCAGTATGGAACAATCCATGAGGGGATTGTTGTCATCATCACATGGAATTCATCTTTCCAAGAAAATGTTTCCTCAAACACATGAGGAAAGAATCATAATGGAAAATACTCTATATGCATCAGTGATTGGGTCATTCATGTATTTCATGCTATGTACGAGGTTGGATGTTGTATATGCATTAAATGTGGTAGGTAGATATCAAGATGACCCAGGTGACCACCATTGGATGGCAGTCAATACTATCCAAAATTATATGAGGCAACCTAAGGATATGTTCCTAGTTTATAGAGGAGATGAGGAACTAGTTATCAGAGGATATACAGATGCTAGTTTCCAGACTGATCAAGATAACATGAAGTCGCAAACGGGATAAATCTTCACTTTGATTGGAGGTGCAGTGAACTAGAAGAGCTCAAAGAAGAGTGTGGTCATAGATTCTACAGCAAAGTTAGAGTATATAGAAGCTTCTAAGGCATCTAAAGAATCAGTTTGGATGTGAATCTTTTTCCAGGAGCTGGATGTGATACCTAGCAGTAAAGATCTCATCACATTGTACTGTGTTAATACTGCACTAGTGGATCTCGCAAAAGAGACAAGGTCACATCAGCGGACAAAGCACTTACTTTTTAAGTATCATCTCTTGAGGTATTTTTCTCAGAGAGGTGAAGTTACCGTGAGAATTATTTCCACAGAAGACAATGTGGTGGACCCCTGGACTAAATCCATGACTCAGTAGAAACATGATCACCATGTGAGGTCTAGAGGGCTGAAAGTTGTAGGAAGATGGCTCTAGTCCAAGTGGGAGTTTGTAAGAGTTGGTGTCCTTGAACCAACTATTTGTACTTTGATTACATGGGTATTTAATGTATTTAAATATTAAACATATTATTACATATTATTCATTGTTCTTCATGACTATGATTTAATAATGTCCTAGAGTATTTTTTGTATTAATAAAGTCATGGTAGTTCCCCGCTATGATGAGAACCTTGAAATGATATAACAATATTCTTAAATATAGTTCTATAGTTGGATGACATACTATGAAGGGACACATAGAATGCAGATCGTCAGGTACAAGTACTCGTAAGCAGATGAGACTTCCTCTCATGAAGTTTTCACTTAGTAATCTCCAAGATAGAAGATTATGAGAACAGACCCACCAGTAGGAATTCTGTATGTTTTGGTGTCATCGGATATTTCTATTTGTGAGCATGTGTTATGATCCTTAGACTTTAATATTATCATTAATACCTGTCACGAATCGTGCACTTTGATTTATTGACAAAAATCGTCATGCAGAAAGTTGACGGGAAGTAGGGTACGTTGGGTGCATCATAAGTGACATCATATTAATGAATAAGTAGAGGAAGTATTTGTCCCTTCTATCTATGGAAGTTTATATCTCATCCCTTTGATTGAAATAGAACCGTTGCATGAAATTCCATGTCCATGGTGTAACTAAGAGTTTATTTCAGGTATTTAAAGAATGACATATCAACCATAAAGGTTGGTGACACTATCATGAAACTTGTTTGATGAGATATTGAGACAAAGGGATTATATTACATAGTGAGCATTCATATGTGGATGTCGTTGTTATGACTTTACGTTATTTATCTTGGGTGCCTTGACCCATTTCTAGATAGTACTCTGGGACTTTAGGCAATCTTGCCTAATGACAACGAGAAAGAATCCTAGAGGGTCACACACTAAGTGTTTTTGGTGGTCTCAGTTAAATTCTATTTGAATTTAATTAATGAAATAAATATTATTCTCAAGACTGTGGAATAATTTTATTTAAGTTAAGATGATCGTATAAGTTAAATAAAATTTATTTATTTATTTTATTGAACATTTAACGAATATTTATTTACTAGTTTGTAAATAAAATATTTATTTAAGAGAATGAAATTATTTATTTATTTATTCAGGTGTTAAATAAATGGAAGTGGAGTTCGAGCGGACCAAGGTCGGTCCGGTAGTAAAATAATTATTTGTAAGATGGTAAATAATTATTATTTAGCACAATTTAAAATAATAATGACACTGCTATTATTTTTTGACGTTAAATTTTATTCATAATTTCGTTTTGAGAAAGTTGGCACACCATAAATAATGATGTGGTATTATTATGAGCATGGGTTTTCTCTAAGTTCATTAATGTATTTAATTTCTGTTATGAAATTAAATATTTTAACTGAAGTTCCATGCATATAAATAGACAAGTACATCTATTGTGACATATAGAACACACCGCATGCTTGGTGAATTGAGAATTATTGAGCTAAACAATTTATCTCTCGAATCCTCTTCCCGCCCCTCTCAAGAACGAGAGATGTTCTTCAAGGCTGAAGAACAATCAATCAAGAATGACTGACACAAGACACTCGCTTCGCTGTGCTAGAACCTGGAGAACAAGTGGTGTTGATCGGAGACCATCGGAGCACGTGTGGATCACCACTAGAGGGATTCTAGTTTGGATCCTCGCAAGCACAATGAGATAATATAGAAGGGTCGTTATGAAAGATCAATATCATCAACGAAGAAAATACTGAAGATCCAGGTATTCTTTTCTTAATGAAATTAATTAAATTAATTATAAACATGATGTGCAAGATCCTCTCTAAAGGTTTCAAGCCTCTTCCTTCTTTATCTAAATCATTGATTCTATTCCATGGAGACTGGAATTCATCATCGTATTAATCCCAGAAAAATCATTGATCATTGTAAAAATTAAATTTGGGTATCGACCAAACTGTGCTTCCACTGCGCTGAGAACCTTCAAAAAGTTTATCTGATTCAATGACACATGAGGACAGCTCAGAGTAGGTAGAAACTTTACGAAGATAATAGGAGGAAAGATCTTTATTTCGAGGTAGGTGGTTGTGTTTTCCTTAAAATATATCATTTGTAAAAGTTTTATGTATTTTGGTAAAAAAGAAAAGTTAAGCCCATGGTTCATTTGACCATTTGAAATCTTAGAGAAAGTTGGACCAGTTGCCTACTGATTAACTTTACCTCTGAGTTTATCTTAGGAACACAATGTTTTTCATGTTTCGATGTTAAGAAAGTATGTTCCAAATTCATCTCATGTTTCAAGCCTAGAATTAGTTCAGCTAAAAGAGAATATTTCTTATGAAGAGAAACCTATTTAGATTCTTGATCGTAGAGATAAAGCTTTATAGAACAAGGTAATTCACCAAGTTAAGGTTTTGTGGAGAAATTATATGGTAGAAGAAGCAACATGGGAATTTGAAAATGATATGAGGAAAAAGTATCCTCATTTGTTTATAAGTAAATAAAAATTGTGAGGATGAAATTTCAAAAAGGGAGGGAGAATATAACAACCCAGGTATTTATATGATGTTTGTTTTATAATTATTAGTATTTTTTATTTAAATAGTAATTCTTAAAATAAATAAATTATTATATGGTTATTTATTTAAAAAATTAATTTTCAAATTATTGAATTTTAATTTGAGAAAAAATAATTTCAATTTTCAATTCATAATGTTGAAATTATCTTTGTATTAATTTTTTGTAATTTTCTGAAGAAGTATAATTTTTAATGAATAGTAAAAAACACTACATTTTATTTCAAAACTACTTTTTCATCTAATTTATTTATAAAGTTAGATTATAGTTTTAATTGGTTTTAAGGTATAATTAAATCAATTTTTTATCATTTAATACAATGTATGTCATTGTAATTAATTTCACATTGGAATTGGATATAAAAATTTTATGAACTTTTGAACATTTTTTCTTTAAAAAACTCATTTTCTCAATCTGTCAACAAGATAAATTTTAAATTAAATTTAACTAATTATGTTATTTTAATTTTGAATAATGGACATACATGGTTTTAATTCATGTGAAAAAAATTTCTAATGGGAACAACTTAATTTTTTATGAATAGTAACTTTAGTTTTTTTTTTATCGCGGTTAAAGGTAAATCGGGTAATTAAGGGTTTAAATGATATTATAAGTATTATAAAATTACCCTAACACTTGTCCTAATTTCATTTGATGGGTATTTTCTGACCAAAGGCGTTCATGGGTTGATTTTATGACAACTTGATCCACTTGGATGATTTTAATGTATTTATAGCATTTTATTCAAAGAAAAACCAATTTAATAAATTAAAGAATTTTCCTTATCATAGATATAAGTAAATATACATATTGAAAAAATATAAGTGATTATTTTGAACCTAATTTATTTATTTTCATGATGGTAATTTAATTTTAATTTTTATATATAAAATAATAAACATTAATGCATGTGTAACGCTGATGAAATATTTGTGCAAGCATAAGAAAAATAAATAAAATGTTTTTATTAAAATTATAAGAATCATTAAATGACACAAATCTTGGATAAAACTTTTTATATAATAAAATAACGACAATTATCAAGTTTTTATTCAAATTGGGGACATTTTGGGCCCACAAGGATCACATTAGACCCTTTATATTATTTTATTAAAAAGAAAGACAACTTATTCACACTAAAATTTTCAATTTGTATAACATTTTTATATGAAGATTTCTAGAAGTTTTTTTAAACAAGAATAGTCTTTAGAAATGTAATAAAATTATCTTTTTCGTTAAATTTTATTTTTAATTTTTAGGAAATAAATAATTACCTTAATGGCTTGAACAATTGTGATGCAGTAAATATTTAATTAATGAATAAATAAAATTAATGATTTTAAAAATAGTAAAATAAAAATAATTTGGAATTTCGAAGTCAATTCATGATTTCTATAGGTAAATATAATATTTATAAGATATAATAAATTATTTAATTTGAATTTTAAACTTTTTTTTGATGTGTTTAAAGTCATGATTGTGAATAGTTTTTAATTTGACAAAAAAATTCCATGAATAAAATATTTTATTAAATTATTTAAAAATTACAAAATTATTGAACAAGACCAAAAATGAAATGAATTGGTCTAAAATTTTATATAATATGTTTTTATCCTTTTTTGAAGTCTTAAACCCTATAATAAATTTATTATATTTTAATAATTTGTGTAATTCCTATGTTACCCTTCCCCTCAATTATAAAAAGAGGATCCCTCCTTCAAACAAATTCATCAACTTAAGCCTTATTTAGTAGCTAAACGCTTCCAAATTATCTCCTCCTAATCCCTTGACACATTCTTGAGCTCCTGGTCACACAAAAAAACACTTCCAAGAGCCTTAAAGAGGTTCTCAAAGAGAAATTTTCAAGAAGTGAGGTTCCCTTTTTCTTCTCTTTTTAATTATTTTTCACTTATACCTTATCCTAAGCTCTTTTACAATGTTTCTTGAAAACTCCAATATCACATATATACTGTATTTTTTTGTTTTTATGGTACATTCCTCATAAAATCTCTCATATTCTCCTTTATTTCATAAATAATGAAATCGTTGTCTGTGGTGCGTTAATTCACCGCCTTCATGGACGATGATTTTTTGTTTCCCTTTTTTGAAATCATGGTAAGGTTAAATTCACATGTAAATGTTTAAGATGACCTAAATATATATGTGTTATTACTTCTAGTTTATTATTTTATTTTTTGATAAGGAATACCATAATAAACCAACCATGGAAACTATGAAAAGAATGCACCTAAAACAACAAAAACAAAAAAAAATATTGTTAATAAATTGGTGGAAAATGTTATAAGAAGATAATGTAAGAACCCAATAATCCTTCATGAAAAATGGGGGTTCAAAACCCATTGGGTGCATGGTACTGTAGCAATACTATACCAGTACTGTAGCAGCGGAGGTATTGTAGAAACTGTGGCACTGTAGCGGCGGCGGACACTATAGCAGTAGCAACGGCGGGCACTGTAGCAGCGGCGGGATTGTAGCAGCAGAGTTACTATAGAAGACAAGTAATATAGTAATACTATTCATATAATGGGCCTTGGGCCAAAAATATTTGGGCCTAAGGGCCATGTAATGGGATACATGCACACTGGGCCTTCGGGCCAAAAATATATGATGTAATAAAGCAGGTAGTTGGGTGGGTTATCCCTTGGGGGGATATGACTTGTCTTTCATGCCTATGTGTGTGTGTTGCATGTGTGTTTGATGTAATTGTACCCCCAAGAACCTAATATAATATATTAATAACACTTATACAGGAGGTTTGAACACATTTTAAGGAAGTCGAACCAGAGGTATAGGACTTTCCTTTTAAAATCCTTTTAAATACCTCTTTTACAAAATTCAAAAAGATTGCTCTTTTTTATATGGCGTGAGTAGTTTATAATAATTTCATGATTCTATATTACTATGATGTTTCCATTATATTCTTTCATAATTGTTTTTTAAGAATATGATTTCATTATTATGTGCATGAATTTTATATTTTAAAAGTGAATTGTCGTACGAAAAAAGGGTATTTTGAAAATATGAATGTGTTTTACTCAAGGGTTGAAATTTTAGGTTTTGGGTGCAGCGGAAGTGTGATGGTGGGTTATCCCAACTTTGATTTTAGTGTTAAACAACGTTCAAACCGAGATCCATTATGATATAAAACGTCGGATCTTTATAATAGAATGAAGGAAGAAAAACAAAAGAGGGAGTCCCGGAACCGTAGAGATAGGATCATCATATGTTGGTTATAATTAATTTAATTAATTCACAAGAATTACCTTGGTGGAATTCTTTCTTCATTGATGTCTCTGGTCACGATCCGATGTGATCCGTTGTTTCGTCGTAGAATCCAAGTGTAGGATTCTTATAGCGGTGATCCACACGTGCTCCACGTATCTCTGGACATCACCGAAGGGATATCCGGGTGCAAGCACAGAAGAACCTTCACTTGTGATGTCCACCTTCGATCACCTTGATCCGATGGAGGAGGATCTCTCTCGGACTTGAGAGCGTTCTTGGAGGAAGTAGTTATTTCGGCCTTGAAAGAATTCTCCAGAATTGGTATGCACAACGATTGGGAAAAGTGTTGTGGTTGTGAGGATATTTATAATCAGGTTTGAGGTTACAGAGTCATGTCAATAAATAAATGCATTACACGTTTTATTTATTTCATTAACTCTTATTGAAAACCCCCATGTCTAATTATTAATTCCTTGACATGCACCCATGCTGATTATAATAAATATCATTTAATAAAAACAATATTATATCCTCAAAATCCCGACTGGAAAAACTACACGGTGTGTAATCAATAATACACGACATGTACTCGTTTTCCATAAAACTACATAGCATGTACTTTTATTTTCCATTTTTATTTATTTCCTCCACCACATTTATTAGACCTTTAGTAATGGCTATTTATTTATTAAATAAATGTAACTACATTACTCGCTAATAAACATATTATTTCGCCCATAATATATTCTCTCGAATAACTAGTGTTGAGATAAATGCGATCAGGCATCCTTAAATAATTATTAAACCACAATTGGGAATAATATTTATTCAACTTGTTAAATTAATATTTAACTGAGATACATGGACACACTTAGTATGTGACCCGCTAGGCCTCTTTCTCGTTGGCATTAGGCGGGCTTGCCTAAAGTCTAAGATTACTGTCTAGTAACGGGTCAAGGAACCCAAGAGAAAGAATTTGATGCTGCATTGATGTGTCACCTCATACAAATGCTTACTGTGTAATATAATCTCTTTGTCACGATATCTCGAATCAAACAGGTTGCATGCTAGTGCCATCAACCCATGTTCTCAATTATCCTTTCTTTGACTTTCTGGAATTGAACTCACCCATACCTTACCATGGCCATGGATTTATTTAGGCTTTATCAATTCCATCAAAGGGCCTGAGATATCTACTTCTGTTATGGAACAGAAGGGACAAATCCTTTCTCACGTTATCTATTAATGCAGTATTACTCATGACACACCCAACGTATCCTACCTCACTGCGAACGTTGTGTCATCATAGTTTTCATCAATACATATAAGTGCAATAGTTGTAATACCCATTAATAATAATCTTAAAGTCTAAGGACCAATACACACGTCTGCAGATAGAAACATCCAATGACACTATGAAATGTGGATTTCCTACCGGTGGGTCTCTTTATCATAATATCCTCCTGGATATTACCAAGGGCGCACACCATGAGAAGGTGTCGCAAAGTTTTATGAGTCCTCACCCCTAATGGCATGTATTATTTGTGTCCCTCAAATAACATCATCCGGCCATAGAACATATATTCAAGAACAGTGTTATGGAACTTCTGGGTTCTCATCATAGCAGGGATCTGCTATGACCCTTTAATGCAACAGCTATCCTTAGGACATTATCACATGAATTTTCACATAGAAGGATAATCAAGATGTGATAAGGTATTTATTAATGAATAAAGTACAAAGTAGTTGGTTATAGGCTACCAAATCCAACAGACTCCCACTTGGACTAGAGCCAGCTGCTAATAACCTTTAACCCGCTAGCTCTCACGTGATATTCATGCTTCTGCTAAGATAGGCCTTTATTCATGTGGTCTACCACGTTCTCTTCTGTGGAAACTCTTCTCACTGTAACTTCACCCCTTTGATAGAAATCCCTTAAGAGGTGATACTTTTGAATTATGTGCTTTTTCCTTTGATGTGACATCGGTTCTTTTGCAAGAGTTTCCACTGCAGTATTATCATAATAAAATGTAATGGGATATTTACTACTAGGCACCACATCAAGATCCTGGACAAAGTTCCAAATCCAGACAGCTTCCTTGGATGTATCAGAAGCCGCTATATATTCAAACTCTACTATAGAATCAGCGACAACTGGCTGCTTTGAACTCTTCCAGCTCACAGCTCCTCCATTGAGACAGAAAACATATACAGATTGTGACTTCAGATCATTCTGATTTGTCTGAAAACCAGCATCAGCATACCCTTTGATGACAAGCTCCTCGTCTCCTCCATACACCAGGAACATATCCTTAGTTCTTCTCAGATACTTAAGGATATTCTTAATAGCATTCCAATGTTGTTCTCCTGGATTTGCTTGATATCTTCCTACCATGCTCAATGCATAGGCAACATCAAGCCTGGTACATAACATGGCATACATGATGGATCCTATAGCCAAAGCGTATGGGATATTACTCATTCTATCTTTTTATTGTTGTGTCTGAGGACACATTTTCTTAGAAAGATGTAGGCCATGTGACACTGGAACCAATACCCTCTTGGATTGTTCCATACTAAATCTCTATAGTATCTGGTCAATGTATGTACTCTGACTTAGTCCAAGCAGCCTCTTGGATCTATCATGAATGATCTTGATCCCTAGAATGTAGGCTTCTTCACCCAAGTCCTCCATGGAGAAACACTTGTTCAACCAGTCCTTAACTGACTGTAATACTGGTACGTCATTTTTAATAAGCAATATGTCTTCAACATATACTACTAGGATAATGATCGCATTCCCATTAAACCACTTATAAACACATGGCTCACATTCATTCTAAATGGAATCAAATTCCTTTATGGCTTCATCAAATCGAATGTTCCATGGCCTGGATGCTTTCTTTAATCCATAAATGGATTTCTACAACTTGCTAACCTGTTTGGATTCACCTGGTGTCACAAACCCTTCTGGTTGTGTCATATAGACATTTTCTTGAAGGTTCCCATTAAGGAATGTTGTTTTGACATCCATTTTCCAAATCTCGTAGTCATGGTAAGTTTCTATAGAAAGTATGATTCTTATAGATTTAAAAATGGAAACTAGTGAGAAGGTTTCATCATAGTCAATTCCTTGACGTTGTCTGAATCCTTTAGCCACTAGTCTTGCTTTATAGGTGCTAACTTGACCTTCCATGTCCAGTTTTCTCTTGAATACCCATTTTCATCCAATAGGATTTACATTAACTGGATCATCAACCAGAACCCAGACTTGGTTCTGATACATGGAATCCATCTCAGAATTTATAGCTTCTATCCATCTTGTATCTTCTGGGATTTCTACTACTTCCTTGTAGGAGAGAGGTTTATCATTGTCCAACAATAATGATTCACCATCCTCGGTGACTAGGAAACCAAATCTCTCTGGTTCCCTTACCTCTCTTGAGCTCCTATGTAGTACTTGTGTTTCTAGAACCTCTTCCATGGGGACCTGTGGAACTTGTTCCTGTACCAACTCATGTGTATCTTGAGCATCAACTTAGTCAAAGTCAATTTTTCTCCCACTATACTTTTTGAGGATGTTCTCCCTCTCAAGAAAGACGGCTTGTCTGGACACAATCACTTTCTTGTCTGAAGGGTTATATAGGTAATATCCTTTCGTTTCATTGGGATATCCTATAAAGATACACCTCATGCCCTGGGTGCTAGTTTGTTTCCTGATAAGGCCTTAACAAACATTTCACATCCCCATACACATGTCTAAGACAAAATGTGTTTCTTTCCATTCCATATCTCATAGGGAATTCCATTTTCCGCCTTAGTTGGTACTCGGTTTAATGTGTATGCTGCAGTTTGTAATGCATATCCCCAAAAGGATAATGGAAGATCCGCATGACTCATCATCGACCTCACCATGTTCAAAAAGGTGTGGTTCCTCATTTCACTAACACCATTCCACTATATTGTATAAGGAGGAGTGAGTTGAGATAGAATCCCAGACTCCCGTATAAGATCAATGAACTCTTAGTTCAGATATTCCCCACCTCGATCGGATTGAAGTTTATTTATCTTCTTACCAAGATGATTCTCTACTTCATTCTTGAATTCCTTAAATTTCTCTAAGGACTCTAACTTATACCTCATTAATTAGACATATCCATATCTACTTAAATAATTAGTAAAAGTAATGAAGTAAGAATATCCACCTCTAGCTTCTACTAGAAATTGTCCACACACATCTGTGTGTACCAATCCTAGAAGCTCTGTAGCCCTTTCACCCTATCCACCAAAAGGCAGCTTGGTCATTTTTCCTTGTAAACAAGAATGACATCTATCAAGTGGTTTTGGCTCCGTAGAGTCTAAATAGCCATCTTGGCAGAGCTTTATCAAGAGCTTCTCATTTACATGACTGAGACGGTGATGCCACAATTGGGTGATGTATGAGTCATGTGAGTTTGTTTCGTTATCGATTGCCAACACTTGGTTTTCATAATTTAATACATACAAACCATTATTTAAATGTGTCATACCATAACATACGTTGTTCTTATAAAAGATACAACCCTTATTTCCAAACTTGAAAATGAATCCATCCATATCTAAACAAGATACAGAAATTATGTTCTTGGTAACACTAAGAACATAATAACAGTTATGAAAAACCAAAATAATCCCAGTAGGCAATGAGAGGTGGTAATCTCCAATAGCCAACACATCTAGCCTTACACCATTAGCATCTCAAAGATCCACCTCTCCTCTGGAAATCATTTTAAATCTACTTGGTTCCTGCATTTGAATACAGATGTGAGCCCCACAAGTTGTATCTAATACCCAATGTGTAGAAATTGAAAGATTACACTCGATAACAAACGCACCTTTAGCGTCCCCATGCTTCTGGGTGCAGTTCCTCTTCCAATGGCCTTGATTTGCACATGCAAAACACACTGCCTCTCATTCCTTGCCCTGCCTCTGGATATTCCCCTTCTTTGAGGGACGGCGCTCAGGGGCTTCAGACCGTTTATAAGTCTTTATCCCCTTTTCCTTGTCCTTCCTTTTCCTATTCATCATAAGGATTGTGGTTTTGTAACACCCCATGTCCTTATCTACCTGGAGAATCAAGGTCAGAAGTTCCGATAGACTCTTCTCATTGTTTCTCATGTTGTAGTTGACAATAAAGCTAGAGAAGGTCTTGGGCAGTGATGATGGGATGAGATCTGTATGCAACTCATCCGGGAATTTAATCCCTAAGATGTCCAGGCATTCAATGTAGCTGATAAGCTTGACTACATGAGTCCCAACTGGTGTAGACTCTCCAAGATTAGTTGTAAACAAAGTGTTGGAGATCTCATATCTCTCCTGTCTCACCTTCTCTTGTTAGAGATCCTTAAGGTGAGACATCATGCTATATGCGTACATGTTTTCATGTTACTTCAAGAGCTCATTAGACATGGCTGATAGCATGAAACACTAGACATTTGTGGCATCATCCATGTGTTTCAGGTAGAGAGATAGTTCCTCATCACTGGCCTCCTTTCCAGGCGCAACTGTAATAGGCTCTTCTAGCACATACAATTTCCTTTCGTGGTGAAGGATGATGTGTAAACGCCTCTTCCAATCTTGGAAATTGGTGCTGGTGATAAGGTTTTCTTTCTCAAGTATGGTTCTCAATGATATGTTTGAAGTCATTTTCTTTTCGTTTCTACAAATTAATATGAGCAAAGGTTTAGTACTTTATTATAAAACTGAGACAAATAAATAAATTAATACTTATTAGTCTCCCACTATTTTATCGAAATCCAATAGCCCTCACCATTAACTTCAGAATATTATGTTGCCTAGATATTCTAGTGGCAAGGATCCATATTTCCCTTCGCATTACCCCAACTAGGGTTGGTCAAGTAACTTTAAGGGTTTTAGGTAGGCATTCCAAATGCCAACTGCATTAACTCGTAGCTCCTTGATCCGCTGAGTGGACTCCCCGATCCTAAAATCCTTTTATTTTGGATTTCCTCAACCTTTGCCTCTTGGTCACACAAAATCCTGTTGTGGAAGTCAAACCTTGATGCAAACCAAGTCAAGTCAACCCAAAACCTTGAATTAGAATTCCCCGATAATTAAAAGCACCCCAACTAGGGTTGGTCAAGCACTTTGAACTATGGTTCGATTCTAACCAATATTATGGAAGGCTATACCGACTTAATATTTCTTTGAGGGATTTTATACTTATACATAAATTATCCATTTTATTATATTTGATTACATGCTTGTTAATATCAAGTGGGTATACTTAAGTGATTAACCATGTCTAAGATAATATTTACGCATAATCCGGTCTTTATTTTAGTTCCATATTGCATGCTTGTTTAATTCATTAATTGTGTGATCATGAAAACACACCCACAATAAATAAACCATGCAACTAATAGAAATAAAATAAATGGTATGATCATGAGCTTGTTCTATTGGTTAATTTATCTAGCGTTTGATAAACTAACCCAAGACCTAGGGGAGAAACACCTTGAACCTTTTGGGTTCGTGTTTACAGCTTTCCACTTGTCCACCTTTGTATCTCCTTAGATTGGTTTCACCTTGGCTCCTGACTTGAGCTGCCTCCACTAGCTTGGGAGCTCCATCCATTATATATGCATTTATCTCACACGCAGGTGAGGGGTAAAAAGGGGGTTTTACATAAAAGAATCATTGGGCGCGCATGCCCTATATATTAATGAGGAGAAGGATCGTAATCCAACAAATTTAATTTAAATAAATAAATTAAAGAAACCATTCACATACAAAGGTCTTGTTCTATCTCATGATCATCCATACATGCAATGATATTTATGCATAAATTAAACTAGCATTCAATTCTTTAATCGTTCTTGTTTAAGATAAATCATGCTCGAATCAATTAATTATCTTTAATTAATCAATCCTTTTATCTTAAACCCTTTTATGAATTTCCTTGAGATTCTTATCCATCATAATTTTAAATAAATTAAAATTATCCTTGTACGTAACTTGTACCTTGGAGGAAACCCGGTGAATTCTCATTCATTACCCAGATGTTAAATTAAACACATATATATATAACACCTATCACGTGTTGTGCCTCAGCTTTATGCCTGCACCATGGTACACATCTCAAGGGTTTGTATAATATAATAATAAATTTTAATAAATCTGCGTAATTTGGTTGAGTACACGGTGTGTAGTTCCGACTACACAGCGTGTACTTTTCTTCATTGTCCATCTGAAGTACATGCCCAGGGACATTGCGTGTTGATTTACTTCGAAAAAAAATTAGAGTACATGGTGTGTTCAGTTGGACACATGCCGTGTTGTATCCGCGTTACACGGTTTCCAGCCAGGCAAGCCGTGTACGGGGTACACGGTCCAATCCCAGTCCAAAGGGACTACATGCCATGTTCAGTTGGACCACACGGCGTGTAATCTAGAAACTATGTGCCACCTATTCTTGGTCAACACATGGTGTCATAAATGACTTATATAGGATCCAATACATGGCATGATTTGGTAGACCAGTCCAATACATTAAACCTAGACTACATGGCATGTACTTCCGAATACACGTTGTGTATTATGGTGTTATACAGTTAAGAACGTTTGGAACATCCGGATGAGTTCCTCTATTTTATTTTAATCAAAATTAAAAATAAAAATTCATTTCTTTAAGGTGAACGAGAAACGAGAGGGGAGGAACAGATCTCGAGATTCAGATTTTAAAGAACGATTAACTTGAATTGAAACAACTAAATTATTAAATGCGTAAATCACCAACGAAAAACTAAATAATTATAATCTATGATATAACATCCCTATGATACCACTTGTAGGTTCCGTGCATAGCAAAATCACGATGGTGGGTTATCCCAACTTTGATTTTAGCGTTAAACAATGTTCAAACCGAGATCCTTCACGATATAAAACGCCGGATCTTCGGAATAGAACGAAGGATGAAAAACAAAAGAGGGAGTCCCAGAACCATAGAGATAGGATCATCATATATTGGTTATAATTAATTTAATTAATTCACAGGAATTACCTTGGTGGAATTATTTCTTCATTGATGTCTCCAGTCACAATATGATGTGATCCGTTGTTGCATCGTAGAATCCAAGTGTAGGATTCCTCTAGCGGTGATCCACACGTGCTCCACGTATCTTTGTATATCGCTGAAGGGATCTCCGGGTTCTAGCATGGAAGAACCTTTTCTTGCGATGTCTGCCTTCGATCGCCTTGATCCGATGGAGGAGGATCTCTCTCGGTCTTGAGAGCGGTCTTGGAGGAAGTAGTTCTTTCGGCCTTGAAAGAATTTTCCAGAAATGTTGTGCACAACGATTGGGAAAAGTGTTGGGGTTGTAAGGATATTTATAATCGGGTTTGAGGTTACAGATTCATGACAATAAATAAATGCGTTACACATTTTATTTATTTCATTAACTCTTATTGAAAACCCCCATGTCGAATTATTAATTCCTTGACATATTCCCACACTGATTATAATAAATATCATTTAATAAAAACAATATTATATCCTCAAAATCCCGACTGGAAAAACTACATGGCGTGTAATAATTAATACACAGTGTGTACTTGTTTTCCATAAAACTACACGGTGTGTATATTTAATATACACGGCGAGTACTTTTATTTTCGATTTTTCTTTATTTCCTCCACCACATTTATTAGACCTTGAGTAATGGCTATTTATTTCTTAAATAAATGTAACTGCATTACTCACTAATAAGCATATTATTTCACCCACAATATATTCTCTCGAATAACTAGTGTCAAAATACATGCGATCAGGCATCCTTAAATAATTATTAAACCACATTCGGGAATAATCTTTATTCAACTTGTTAAATTAATATTTAACTGAGATACATGGACACACTTAGTGTGTGACCCTCTAGGCCTCTTTCTCGTTGGCATTAGGCGGGCTTGCCTAAAGTCCAAGATTACTGTCTAGCAATGGGTCAAGGCACCCAAGAGAAAGAAGTTACCACCACATTGACATGTCACCTCATACGAACACTTACCATGTTATATAATCCCTTTGTCACGATATCTCGAATCAAAAAGGTTGCATGTTAGTGCCATCAACCCATGTGCTCAATTATCCTTTCTTTGACTTTCCAAAACTGAACTCACCCATACCTTACCATGGCTATGGATTTATTTTGGCTATATCTATTCCATCAAAGGTCCTGATATATCTACTTCCATTATGGAACAGAAGGGACAAATCCTTTCTTGCATTATCTATTAATGCAGTATTACTCGTGACGCACCCAACGTATCCTACCTCACTGCGAACAGTGTGTCGTCACAGTTTTCGTCAATACATCTAAGTGCGCGAGTTGTAATACTCATTAATAATAATCTTAAAGTATAAGGACCAATACACACGTTCGCAGATAGGAACATCCAATGACGCTATGAAATGTGGATTTCCTACTGGCGGGTCTCGTTCTCATAATATCCTCCTGGATATTACCAAGGGCGCACACCATGAGAAGGTGCCTCAAAGTTTTATGAGCCCTCACCCCTAATGGCATGTATTATTTGTGTCCCTCAAATAACATCATCTGGCCATAGAACATATATTCAAGAATAGTGTTATGGCACTTCTGGGTTCTCATCATAGCAGGGATCTGCTATGACCCTTTAATGAAACAGTTACCCTTAGGACATTATCACATGCATTTTCAGGCAGAAGAACAATCAAGATGTGATAAGGTATTTATTAATGAATAAAGTACAAAGTAGTTGGTTCTAGGCCACCAACTCCAATAGAAATGATTTATCAAGTGTTTTAATCATGATATGTTACTTGGACATAGTCTATGTTGGATTGATCCCATTATAGATCAATATATGATGGGTTGATCCCCATTATAGCTCAAGATATATTGGGTTGATCCCATCATAGATCAAGATATGATGGATGAGCCCCATTATAGCTCTTCAATGCATTGGGTACTCCAAAGATGGAATTTGACTGAATGGTTATTCCATGTGTGAGTGTGAATGTAAGAGTGATATAGTAAATTTGTCCCAAGGTAATTTCATTATGTTTCTATGCATGTTAATAAGTTTTTATGTAATAGGTTTTATTGGTTTTTATGTTATCACTTGACTAAAGATTTCTTTATTTATATCTCTTACTGAGATTATTGTGCCCATTCAAAGTTTTTAAATGTTTTTCATAGGATATAAGGATGTGTAAGAGAAAGGAGGAAGTCAAGTTAAATGTTAGGAAGATTTTTCAAAGAGAACATATTTTATTTTTAAATGTTTTGTATTATGAAAAAAATGGATATTGTTTTAGTAGTATCTTATTTGTATGAATATGGTTCATTATGTATTATGTCCCAATATTCTAAAAATCTAAACCTAAAAAGATCCTCAATGTGAAATAATGTATATTCTTGACTAAAATTCAAGATTATGAAATGTTTTAAGGTTGGGTCCTTATAATACCTATGAAAAATCTTTCTTAACCCTTGACACATTAAAATCCATTGTCCATTCATGGAGATGAAATGTTCATGGCTTCAAAAATAATGAACCAGAGGACCACACATGGATTTTGGCTTCATCTGATTGAAATAAGCAGTGAAAGAAACCTCTTCCTAACAAAATATAATTACAATCTAAAAACCCCCATATAAAGGAGATCCTACGAACAAGATCCTCAAGCCGCAATGACTTTTGACCTTTGGGAAGAATGACCCTACCAATTAGGGAGTTCTTACCCAAAGTCAAATGTTCCGAAAAGTCTTTACGATCAGCATCAACACGGGTCGATGATCCATTCTTAAGGATCATAACTGCAGATGAATCCTTAAATGCCACCGGCAGATGCCAAATAAGATCATCCTTAAGATCCGATACATCACCCAAGTGCCCACCTACAACCAAAACCCCTTCAATCCTATTATCCCTTCGAGCACCAGATGGCTCCAACAGTGAAGTTGTTCGGCCTACCACCCCCGCAGCCACAAAACCAAGACAATGCAGACTTCCCGTTTTAGCAACCAAACCTACAAAATTCACTAAAGTTTCTTGATTCACCGCAGATCGAAAAACCCTTCTTTTAACCACCGCTGCATCATTCCATCTCGTATTAGTCATGGTCTCACCCTCCATAGACCTGTATAGATTTCTAACTGCAGCAACCAATGATCTATGATCCCCGTTAATCTCAGTCATCGCCGCCTCAAAATGTCGATCTCCATTCACTTCATCTATCACGGTCGTGTTCAGTCAATCCCCATCGTCTGGCACCATCACACCCCTCAGATCTCCACATACCTCGACATATCTCATCTCAGTCACCCTGTCCAAACCAAACCTATGAGAACAATGGCTCACCCCAACTCTCACGGTAGATCTTTAATTCCCATCATAATCTCCACTTCCGATCAAGAGGACCAAGCTAAGAAAATGGGGTAGCCCCATGAGATAGAAACCCTAACTAGTCGAAACGATGGAATTGCTATTGCCTGGGAGCTCCCCAATTCGCGATGCCATCTCCTAGATTAAATCAATATAAGCTAATATTATATGTGTGTGTGTGTGTGTTTATATTTTATATTTTATATTTTATATACATTATATGTTTATATTTTATATATATCATACATTTATATTCTATATATATCATTTGTTTATATTAATATGTGTGTGTGTGTGTTTATATTTTAAACTATTTAAAAAATTAATATTATAGATATATATAATATTATATATTAATATACATATGTATATATGTGTTTATATTTTATATTTTATGGTTATATTTTATTATATATATATGTGTGTGTGTGTGTGTTTATATTTTACATTTATGTTTATATTTTATATTATATTATATATGATTATATTATATATATGTGTGTGTGTGTTTATATATCTATATATTTATATTT
Source organism: Viscum album (assembly GCA_963277665.1). Classification (NCBI taxonomy): domain Eukaryota; kingdom Viridiplantae; phylum Streptophyta; class Magnoliopsida; order Santalales; family Viscaceae; genus Viscum; species Viscum album. The sequence goes on from OY728145.1 coordinate 1,650,546,549, forward strand.
TATATTTTATATATATTATATGCTTATATTTTATATATATCATATGTTTATATTTTATATATATCATATGTTTATATTAATATATATATATGTGTGTGTGTGTGTGTGTTTATATTTTAAAATATTTAAAAAATAAATATTATATATATATATACAATTTTATATATTAATACATATATATATATTTGTTTATATTTTATGTTAATATTTTATTATATATATGTGTGTGTGTTTATATTTTACATATATGTTTATATTTTATATTATATATATGTGATTATATTATATATATGTGTGTGTGTGTGTGTGTTTATATATCTATATGTTTATATTATATATTGTATATTTATATGTTTATATTATATATATATATATATATATATTATGTTTATATTGTATATATATCATATGTTTATATTGATATATATATATATATGTTTATATTTTAAACTATTTAAAAAATTAACATATTATATATATATATATAATTTTATATATTAATATATAAGTGTGTTTATATTTTATATTTTATGTGTGTGTGTGTGCATATATATGTTTATATTTTACATATGTGTTTATATTTTATATTTTATATATATGATTATATTATATATATATATATATATATATATATATTATCTATATGTTTTTATATATGTGTTTATATTTTATATATATTATATTTTTATATTTTATATATATCATATGTTTATATTTTATATATATTATTTGTTTATATTTTATATATATCATATGTTTATATTAATATATATATATATATATATATATTTGTATATATGGGCATGTGTGTGTATAAAAATATATGTGTATGTATACATATATATAATTAGCCATGTTTTAAAACGCTAGTAAAAATGTCACTAAAAAGTCATGATTTCTTAAAAATGTGACTAAATTTAAAATATATTTGTGTTTTTATATATACATATATATATTTAAATGTGTGTGTGTGTGTGCGTTTGTGTGTTTATATATATGTGTGTGTGTTTATATATATTAATATATATATCTAAATATATATTTACATTGATGTGGGAATATGATATATATATATATATATATATTTATTTATTTATTTAGCGACATTTCCTGAAAAGTGTCACTAAAAATGGAAATTTTACTCATGCATACGTAGGACCTATCATCTCTATGATTGTAACGTAGTTCATTTTTCATAAACATATTTCAATATTGGTTTTAAAAGTATAATTGATGTATAAAAATGATAACTATGTAATGATTATTATTCCATATATGATGGTGTAATAACCACTTTGACCGTAGTCAACTTACCAAAGTCATTTTAGACTTATGAGCCAAATATCATCAAAATTAAGACATGAAATTAATTGATTAAGTCATCATATATAAAATGGTATTAAATAAGATAAAAGGAATAATGAACATAAAAAAGGTTCTTAAGAAAGTAAATAATTAGTACAATTTTATTATTCAGTAGTTAAAGAACATACGTGACAAGTCAGACTCGATGTAAGGGATTTCGTCTCAATTTCCCTTCATTGAGACATATTTTAATGTTATAAACCTAATTTCTTTTATATGGTGTATGTACTTCCCCTTTTACATATTATATCATGAATCCTTCATACTTTATGGTATTTTATCTTATAATTCATTTTACTTCATCCAATGGGATTTGATTTCAAAGTTACCAAGCGGTAAGGTGTTTCTTAACTCAATTTTCATTCATTAGGTTATACTTCCACTTCCTCATATTTGTTATGTCATGATTATGTGTGATTAGATCTCTAAATTGTTTTATTCTATATTTACACTTTTTTTTGTGGATTTACATATGTTCACATAATCACTTCATGTATTAATTATCTCTTCAAAATTTATGATTTTTTAGGCGTTTTCTTTGTCTCAATCTCTTTCTAGAGACATGTTTCATGTTATACATCATGATTTACTTGTATGGTCTACTTATTACCTCATGAATGAATTTTGAAATATTAATTTATTTAATTCATGGTATTTACAGATCTATGTCATACTCTTGCTTCCAACACTCCAAAAAACATCAATTAGTGATGTTTTAAAAGGTCGCTAATTTATTTACCAATGTTTCTTAAAAATATTAGTAAATGAGGTGTCATTAATTTATCAATGTTTATAAACATCACGAATTTATTGATGTTTTTAAACATCACTAATTAGATACATTTCTAAACATTTCTAATTAACAACACCTCATTTATTGATATTTTTTAGAAATGTTGGTAAATAAATGTTGCTAAATTAGCAATGTTTATAATCATTGTTATTTAGAGACACCTCATTTATCGACATTTATTAGAAACATTGGTAAATAAATATCGCTAACTTGGTAATCTTTATCGACATTTTCTAGAAATGTTGGCAAATAGTACGGTGTTTACCGGCATTTCTGAAAACATTGGTATTTGTTTTCTTTTCTTGAAATTTATATCTTTTTGATTGAAATTTTAAATTTTTTATAATAAAAAATTTTAATTTCTTATTCTCATCCCCCTTCTATGCCCTCACACCGCCCACCCTGTGTACCTGTCCCATCCAATTCCCCCAGCCTCCTCAGCTTGTGCATCAACAACCCCCTCCCATCCAATGCCCTCACTCCCATGCCTCCAATACAGGCTTCCCATTCACGTTGCACATACAACACCCGCCCGTTAGAAAAACCAACCTCTGCATGGATTAGAACCCACAACCCTTCACGGTATGCACAACGCTGGCCAACTCACCTACCTATTTTTTATTATAATATTTTATTATATTATATTTATATTTATATAATAAATTAAACTACTTAATAAATTGATGTATTGTATATATATATATATTATTTTATATATTAATATACATATATTAATATATATATATCTGTTTATATTTTATGTTTTATGTTTATATATAAATATATAAGTTTATATTATATTATATATATATATATATATTATTATAATATATATATATATATGTTTATATTTTATATTTTATATATATTATATGTTTATATTTTATATATATCATATGTTTATATTGATATATATAATTTTATATATTAATATACATTTATTAATACATATGTGGGTGTGTGTGTTTATATTTTAGATTTTATGGTTATATTATATTATATATGTGTGTGTGTGTGTGTTTATATTTTATATTATATATTATATATATATATATGATTATATTTTATATATATGTGTGTGTGTGTTTATATATCTATATCTTTATATTCTATATTTTATATATATAAGTTTATATTTTATATATATTATATTTTTTTATTTTATATATATCATATGTTTATATTGATATATATGTGTGTGTTTATATTTTAAACTATTTAAAAATAATAATATTATATATATATATATATATATAATTTTATATATTAATATACATGTATTAATATGTGTGTGTGTGTGTTTATATTTTACATATGGGTTTATATTTTATATTATATATGTATATGATAATATTATATATATGTGTGTGTGTGTGTGTTTATATATCTATATATGTTTATATATATTTTTTATATATCGTATGTTCATATTAGTATATATATGTTTATATTATATGTGTGTGTGTTTATATATATATATATATATATCTATATGTTTATAGATATAGGTGTGTGTGTGTAAATATATATGTATATGTATACATATATATATATAATTATCCATGTTTTAAAACACTAGTAAAAAATGTCACTAAAATAGTCATGATTTCTTAAAAACGTGACTAAATTTAAAATATATATGTGTTTTTATATATAAATATTTGTGTATAAATATATATTTAAATGTGTGTGTGTGTTTATATATATGTGTATGTGTTTATATATATTAATATATATATATATATATATTTACATCGATGTGGGAAGATGAGCTATATAAATATATATATTTTTAGCAATGTTTGTAGGAAATGTCGCTAATTTAGTAATATTTTTAGGAAAACATCGCTAAATTATAGTTTTTTTGTAGTGTAGTGACTTTTGATTCAAAAGTTACCAAAGTGGTAAAGGTTGTATGTTACAGTCTCCTTTCTTTTTGAGATTATTTATGTTTAAGGTTACTTTCGATAAATCATATATAATTATTTTCTTGAACCATATCACTTTTATTCTTCTTTGTTCATGAATTTGGTTTACATATTTGGTTTACATTTCCTCCCTTAATGGTTAAAGAAACATCAAGAACGTTGTTTGTAAGCAATATTGATCTTGTATCTTCTTTTAAATCTGGAATATTTCTCTTTCATGTCTATATTTTCCTTAGAATGTTTTAAATAATGTTTTTATTATTCTACAATAAATTATTAAATACATTTTACCCATGTTTAACATTTTTTAAAATGGTTTAAAAGGAATCTTTCTATCATTTTCTAAATGAGGTACATTTTGACTTTTTTTTACAAATGTGTAAAATGAATTTTTTCTTTTAACTTATACAAAATGAACAGAATTTTCCACTATCATGACTGCTCAATACTTTAAAGAATCCTTTAAAAGTTTCCATGGTTCTTTTTATAGATTTTTTTTATAATATTTTGGAAAATTTATATTTTAAAGAAGTAATTTCAAATTGAAAATGGTATTTTCCTCAAGAAACATTCCATGTGATCTTTTAAAGATATTTTTATCAACCATGTCCACTTTTGATATCATGGATTTCTTTTAAATTCAGTATATATGTCTCTTACATATATAACCGGTTAATTCTCCCTTCCTTTGATGGGTTAATACATTCCTTAAGTACATTTATAAAATGAATTCTTTATGAAATCTCCTTTGATAATGACATGAGGCAAGATTTTCTGACTCATTTCTTTCCATAGTTAATTCTTATGTGTATGTCTTATGATTGATTTTTTTTTAATGGCACACATAAGCATGCAGATGTTATGATGGGTGTTCCCATATAGTGCTCCAATGCATTGGGTGATGTTTTTGTCTCATGAGATGTTATATATGGGATTATGGAGTAAACCTAATCCATTGTGGGATTATGTCCACCATGTAATATTGTCTTGGAAGTTAGCCTTGACTTATGCTTAAGTCATGTTATATGTTGTTGTCACTTTCCTATATTTCCATGATATCATGATACTATGTTCTTTAAGTTATGATATCATGTGATTATTCAGGAGCCATCCCTTTTGTGATATCATGTTATGCCTCGTTATCATGTTTCACTAGCATAGAAACGGGTTTACGCAGTGTCGCCCTTTATTAATGATAAAAAAAAGCACTGATAAAGGGGTACCTTTATCTGTGCTAAAAAAATCACTGATAAAAGGTACTTTTAATAGTGCTAAAAATATTGTTAAAAGTACCCATTTATCAGTGTTTTTAGCGCTAATAAAGGTACCCCCTATATTAACACTTTTTTAGAAGCGTTGATATCGACCATCCCTTTATCTTCACTTTTTTACTAGTGCTAATATAAGGGTATATTTTAAAAAATAAAATAATTTATTAATATATAAATATATTTATATTGGTATAAATATAATATATATTTTTAAATATGTTTTAGATAATTCTAAATAAGCATTTACACTTGATATATAACTTATTTAGTGAAAATTGCTTATAAAATAATTAAAAAAATTATTTTTAATTAAAAAAAATCTAATTATTACTGATTAATAGTCATTTAATATCAATTTACAGATGAAAACACCCAAAAAATAATAAAAGATCAAAAATAAGTTGAAAATGTAACTTGAACTTCAAACGGCCATAAAACTTGATTTGGGTGTTCATTTGAGCTCTACCACATATCAAATTGAATCTTATGACAAGCTATATGCCCTAGAAAATAGGGGCACCCTGGTTGCATTTTTCGAGGCCAAAAAATTCCTGGAAGGCCTCCAAAACTGAGTTTTTAGTTAGGGCACCCCAATTTTTTAACATTTGATGGATTTTCAACCTCGTTTAAGGGGGTTTATTGCCTTTTTTTGGTGGAGACTCAATTTATTTTCAAGCCTTATAGTCATAGGAATGTTATGAAATTTAAATTTTTTCATTTTTCATAATGTATTGTTATTTATAATTAAGTATATACACATATATGTATATTTTATATATTTAACCATAAAAATAAATTTTATAAATAAATATGTAAACATATTTTCATATAAAATATCTTTATAAATATATAAACCATATCTAAATAAAAAATATTATACATTTTATTTAAAATAAAAATATATAAATATTTATATACCAATATAATGTGTGTGTGTGTGTCTATATTAACAAACTGATATATATTATCTATAGATTCTGATATATGTATATAAATATTAATATATAATATGTTTAAATATATATAAATATGTATAATTATTTTTATATAAACATAATGTGTGTGTGTGTTGTATATATGTATTTATTTATTTATTTATTTATAAACATACACAAAAAACATATTTTATAAATGTATTTAAAACTAATCATATAAATATAAATCAATATATGAATAAATATATGGATAAAAAAATATAACTAATATATATATATATATATTAATATACTAATAAATATATAAATATAACTATATTTTTTAATATATATATATATATTGACAAACGAATGATGATATATTAATCATGAAGATCAAAAGAAACAAGAGCGAACATCAACAAAAGAAAATGATCAAACCAGAGGTGGTACTCTCTAGATAGACTATGAGTATCCAAATGATGGGTTGCTTCATTTACCCCCTTTTGATAAAGGAGAAAGAAAAAACCACAAAGCTGTGAGTGAGAGACTGGATTTTAAAAATGAGGAAACCAAAAGATTAGAGACTATAGTCATTTGTGCCGATGGTGTTGATAATAGTGAGGCAATTGTATTTAATGTAGATAGCATTCCATCCATAATCTTTTTCAAAGGTCAGACCAGCAAGGACAACGTTGGCTTCAGCAACAGTGGGTTCCCATAAGGCATGTCGTGACTCCTGTCTGGCAGTAATGATCCAACCACAATGGTCTCAGACCATCAAACCAACCCTAATAATTATGTCCTTAGAAATAGAAGAGTTGACATTGATCTTGATGATCCTTTCAGGGGGGGAATCCATATAGATTTAGCTGAGTGAGAACCATATAACTTGTTCTGAGAAGTTTCACAATTTCATGCATCAATCCAGGAAGTGGCCCATTCAATCTAGAAAGCATAGGATTTTGACATGTGATTGAAAATGAAATCATTCTGTCTGACCCAAGTAATCCAAGACACCAAACACAATGATGTGAACTTATCACCAGGGAATGTGGAAGACCACATCATCAGCAATGATGGGAGATCTGGCACCATATCCATCAGAAGCTCTATAGGAGATCCCCATGCAATCCAAACCGCCTTAGCCCCTGGACAGTGGATGATAGCATGCATAGGAGATTTCATCCCATCCAAACAAAGGGGACATTGTTTCTTATTGGATACATGGTGGAAGGAGAGAAAAAAGTGGGAATAATCCCTTTACAAATCTGCCACTAAAAGTAGTAGATCTTTGGGGGGTTTATTTTCCATAATGGTTTCCAGAGACCATCCCCATCCACTATATGAGCATTAAGAAAAATTATATATCTTTATTTCCCTGAATAGGATCCTGAAATGTATTTTCTACAAAAGATACAATCCTACCCCGCATCAATCACTCATGGAATTCTAAGAATGGTCATTTTATCCCTTTCATTGAACTATGAATTAATTTCATCCATAAACCTACCATTACCAGCATCATAAAAAAAGGAATAAGATAATAGCAATCTCAGATCTAGGAAAAACCACGGAATTAGCCAACATTTTTTCTTTATCAATCAACTAAGAATCATTACAAATGTTGAATTTTGTGTCATCCCTGATCCTCCAGCCAATTCCTTTACCAAGTAATTTTCGTGATCCCCAAATACTTCTCCATTGGAAACTCAGGTGAGGGCCTAGAGAAGAGTTATAGAAATCTGAGTGGGGAAAATATTTTTCATAGAGAATATGTGCATAGAGAGATGAAGGTTGAATCATAATATGCAACCCTACTCAGGAAAAAGGGCTTTGTTAAAAAGGTGTAGATCTCAGAAACCCATTCCCTCGCCCACTTTGGGGCATAGAGTGATTTCCATGCAATCCAATGGATTTTATTTATTCCATTATTGTGGCCCCACTAGAATTTGGAGATTCATGAATGAATTTTTCAACAATCGCTCTAGGAAGCTGGAATAAGGACATGGTATAGCTTGGGATAGATTGAAGATCCACCTTGATAAGATTTTTTTTCATATGTTAGAAATTCTATTTGGGGTTCATCCTTTGATTTTTTCTCTCAATTCTATCCAAAGAGGATGAGAAAATTTCTTTTTTTTTGAATGTTCATACATCATGGGGGTAAATCCTTGGGTAAGTCCACCATTGAAATTAATCTTGAAATAAATAGACGAAACATGATGCATGATCATCTCCCTCTATTTTGAGCATAAACCCATTTTAGTCATGAAAAACCATAGAAAATGTCATTCCACTCTATCGTACACCTTAGTCATATCTAGTTCCTAATACAAAATTCCTCTTTTCGCAACATAGAGAGTTTTCATAGAATAAAACACCTCATGTTCCATAATATCATTATTAGTGATGAGCCTTTTCACAATAAAGGCCCTTTGATTTTTAGATACAATAGAAGGTAACCACATGCACAGAAGATTGAATAAAATCTTTGATAAAATATTATAGGAAATTTTGAATAATATAATTGTCCTAAAGTTTTAATTCAATATGGGTATATTGATATTTGGGATGAGTGTTATAATGGTATCTTTAAGAGAGAGTATATTGATATTCCCAACCCAAATATCTTTCATAAGAGAAGAGATGTCAGAGCCAATAATATGCCAGTATCTCTTGAAAAAAAGAGCATGGAAGTCATCTGGACCTAGGGATTTTGTGGAATGGATTTTCTTAAGTGACAGTAGGATCTCATCATCAAAAAAATCCTTTGTGAGCTGCTGATTAATTTTATCAAAAATAACAGGTTTAATTCATGTCTTAACCTTAGCCAAAATGGTGGAATCCCCTATAGTGTAAAGATTATAAAAAAATAATAAATAATATCATGAATTCATTTAACATTAGATATAGTTCTTCCATCAGGATACGAAAGACAAGAAATAGTGTTCTTGTGGCACCTGGCGGAAGCCTTCTGGTGGAAGTAACAGTTGTTTGCATCCCCTTCTTTAATGTGGGCTTCATGTGCATGCATTTCCCAGAAGCTCTCCTTAATCTGAAGGGCCGCTTCCAAATCAACTTCAAGAAAAATAATTCTAGATATAATAGCATCAATTGGAGACCACGTAAGAATTGCATTTACATGTCTTTCAATTGAGTCATAGTTCTTTTCAGGCTGATGATATTTATGCTTTGTCTAAGAACTCAGATTTGAAGACGTTTATTGAAGGTTGTTACTAATGTCCGATTTTCCTCCCTTCTAGCATGAGTGGATAATTTCTTCACATTAACGATCTTGTTCCCATAAACTTTCAAATCTGAAAGGTCTCGCATATCTTAGGTTGCGAAATATCTGAGAAAAATCAATGATGATAGGATAATGGTCTAATGATGTCAGTGTTAGGTGAGAAATATGGAACATCATAAACCTGTTGGTTCATTTTTTTTTTATCCCAAAAATCTATCTAGGCACTCTGTAATGCGCACGCATTCCATGTTTCCTCAAAACCAGGTGAAGGGACTACCTACATAACTAAGATCAGATAGCTCTACCCTGTAGATCGCGTCTTGGATGCCTATCATCGAGGCATAGGACTGTCTTTCACCCCAACTTTTTTTATTCTAAAATAGAATCTCGTTGAAGCCTCCGCTAAAAAGGATGGGTCCAAACAATATTTGTTGTAGTGAGCAAAGAAGTTCCCAAGATTTCAACTTCTCATTTTGTGTTGGGAATCCATAAAAACCCAAAAATTTCCATGGAGGAAAGAGGGCCTTGTGGATAGATGTATCCACATTATTACCCTGATTGGACTTGGAGGGGGACTATAAAGCAGCCATGAAATCCACTTTTGTTTTCAATATCAACATTTTCATTGTTTTACAATATGGTTTCGAACAAGAAAATCATATCAGGGTGACTTTTAGCCCAATGGTGTTGGATCATCTGAACTGTTCATGAGTTTTCAAGGCCATGATAGTTCTATCTTAGGATGATCATTATGATAAGTGAGCTGGTTTATTCCAGCCTCTGCCTCTTGTAATTTGAGAAGAGTTCAATTATCAGAAACTTTCCACCTTTTGGGGTACCTTTCATTAGTCAATGGTTCCTCCATAGTTCTTTTCGATCCATAGATTTCCATTAAACCTATATCATAGCCATAGTCACCTCTTTCCTTCCTCTTCCACATACGTGAAATTTTAGATGAAGCTGAAGTGGTAAGAGTAGGGGGCTCACCCGGGTGAAGAGCATGCAAGGGTGGGCTACCCTTAGGATTACTAATGAAGTTTGGGGGCCTGAGAAGATGTGTTTGGGGCTGGTCAGTGGGTAAGTAATATCTTCAAAGGGTTGAGGAATGAAACCTGTAGACATGTCTGTTGTTGTCAATGGGGCCTCCTGGGGTTCATCGGTGTTAGCAGTTTCCACCGAATGGATATTAATCAATAACTTCTCTACATCACTTGAGTGCTCTAGGTTATACAAGTTTTCTTGAAAAATAGGAGGTCCTATAAGAATGATCTTGTGATGCATGGGGGCCTTTTGCACATAGAGAGCCTTAGTGAGCCTTTCTTTGTCTCTTTGATTTTTCACTTCGTGGATGAATGACGTTCATAGATTTTTTTTGTGTAACCATGGACCGTACTGCATCACTAGGTTTCCTTCTTTATTTTCCACTTTTACTACACAACCTTTTTTTGTATGCCTGAGTCAATCACAGAAGAAGTAAAAAATCAGAATCTTTTCATATTCAAAGGATATCCAAGATTTTGAGTCATCAAGTGTCAGGAAGGTACCCCTCATAAGAGGTTGTGAAACCTCAACCATCACTTTTATCCTTACCGACAGCCCCTAATAAATGGGGTCTGATCAATCCCATTCCATGAATGTGCCTATATGATTTCTGATTTCTTGCATCACCCAATCTGATCTTCCACTACAGGTAATACCATTTAGCCACATCCGGAATGGGGATTTATAAAAATAAGTATTGAGGATATCTTCTCCACCCTTCAGATCTTCCAATAGTAAGATATGGTTATCAAATGACCATGACCTCCTGTGAAGAACTTTTTGCTTATCCTTCATGTTGAAGAATTCTAAGATTAGGTATCCAGATCCTACTTCCCTTATTTTCACTTCATCATCTAGGCATCATACCTATTGCAATGTGTTCTTAAATGCACCTAGGTTGAAAGGTCTTTCAGATATGGATTTTATGAAGGGACATGTGTCGCACTAGGAAGGTATTGTCGTCATTGTGGGTGATAATTTATTCTTTTTATCTGTCTATGAGTGAGATATTTTTACACCTGTCAACCACATAAATCTCCATTGAAAGGTGAATACAGGAAAAGAAACAGATCACCTAGAGCACGAGAACTCTGTGAGCATGGGAATCACCGGACCGACTGCTCTAGACACTGATTCAAGGCCTAAAGGATCGTCACACACCCTATGAGGAGGAGTAGGTCAAAGAGGACCATGATTGAGAATCAAAAACACCGATGAAGCCTGAACAAATGAAAATGATAAATCTCATCTGATCAAAAATCACAAATTGAGAATTACGTCTAATCAAGAAAATGAATCCTGAACAGATGAAATCAAATCCCCAAAACACAAATCAATAAGTCACGTATGATTGTAAAATGAAGTCCCAAAACATGTCTGGTCAAAAGAGCGCCTATCGAATATGTTTGAACAGATGAAGATGAAACCCCAAAACAAAAATTGGGATCATGATGTCAAATCGTAGGTTACTCTATGAGCTTAGCAGCACTGGAAAGGAGGAACAGGCGGAGGAAATGTTTTGATTGGAAAACATGCCTTCGCGAAGAGAAGGGCGAACTGTAACGACCTAGAATTCTATCAATGATATTTCCCTTATTATGTTTATTTCATATAGTATAAATCACATAAAATCACTTAGATAATATAATACAAACCTTATAAATTAATAATTAATTAAATAATAGATATTTCTAGAAGTTAAGAAACCTATACCGATGAAATAGTAACTTGGCCTTAGGAATAGTAATATGAACCTTATGAATAGTAAATCGGCCGAATGAATAGTAACCTCACCCATTTTTGTATAAATAAAATTTAGGCATCTTATAAATGAAATTATGATATAATTATATCATAGTATAAGTAAGTGGATATTTTAAAAATTAATAATTAAGTGTTGGTATTTTTGTAAGTCGTAAATATTTAATTACAATTTTATAATTAATAAAATGATTTAAAATAAAATTTATTTTCATAAAATGTATTCATAAATTAATATTTTGTTTTATTATGATTTTAATATAATTTTATGAGACCTTAGTTAATTTTTCAGAGTGTTATAAAAGCAGTTATAAATTTAAAATCTGTATTTTTTGAGTAAATGGTTATTTTAATTAAAAATTAAATTTATCATATTTAGAAAATTATTTTCATAAAATGGAGTCCATTTTTTAATTATACATGTCAAAAAATTATCAAGGTGAATTTTTTAGATTTTTCTAAAATACTTTAATTTTTGGTGAATGGTAAAATACGATAATTTATAGTATAAATAAATTATAAGATAAATAAACTATTCCTTGAGTCATGACTGATGTAAGCACCATAATCTAGAACTTACCTTAATTATTTTAATATATTTTATGATAATGCTCAAACTATTCATAGTCTTGAACCAAAATAATAAACAAATGAATAAAATATTCAAAAAACACTCCTCTCCTCCACTATAAATATCACCCCTTCTCCTCACACCTTCCAGGCTTTGAACCTTGTCAAATTTCTGCCCAGTACTCTTCCCAAGTCCCTCCCCCACATTCAAGAGATCTTGGTCTCATCATCATAATTATTTAAAATTTTCAAGGCAGAGGGAAAACATACAAGATGGCCTACAAGGGAAGGTCACGAAAACACACCACTATGGGGGTCTAAAGTAATGAAGACCGAGGGCATCCCCTCTAATGTTGTTGATACCTTCCTGCTTCAAGCTGTGGATGTCATGAAAGAGAACTATCCCCGAACCTGGATATTAAAGAGAGGCCAGGTAGTCGGTTGTTTTGTTACCCTCTCGCCATGTGTGGACCACTTTGATATTATTGTCAAGGATGGAGCGACACTTCCTGGTGATGTACTTGATTGACCAGGGAGTAGGACTGAGGCCGTGCAAGGACTTACACAAAATCAAAGAATCAGTTTTTGCTTCCACAATATCCAGAACTTGCTGCCCACAAACTGTAAGGATGGTGATCATGGTCATGGCCTCAACCATGAGGGAAGTTTCGTGACCAAGCTGGATGGAAAAGTCCAGGATGACTGATCCATTTCTGTAACAAACAGTGCCCCCACCACGCATGAGTCCTGATATGTAGGAAGCATCAGTGTTCAACTTTAAACCCCTAGTAGGAGGGGACCACTGAACCCATTTTCCTGAAGGTAAATTGTTGCTAGGATAGGAGAAAGTATGAGCAGGTTTAAACCTCTGCAATGAGGGTGCCTCCTTCCATAGAGTGAGAGCCCTACCCATGTCAAGGAGCAGGTTGTTAATGTGGTTAATAATCAATCAGCATGTTGAGGACACCCCCTCATGAACCCACTTATTCCTTTCATACCACAAACCCCAGCAGCCTACATGTAACAACAGAACGTGAGCCCTTCTCTCCGACCCCTCCTCGGATGCACCATGAAACCAACGCTCCAGAAAAGGATGAACCTCCATGGCTGGACTGGAGAAAGTGGTGAATGATCCATAATAGTTCCAGACCTCCGACGCCCATTCACTTTCAAAGAAAATATGCCCCGATGTTTCCTCCTGGTGCCTCCTGCAGCAGACACATCTCGAGGGCAGAAGCATGCCACACCGTTTGATGTTCTCTTCAGTAGGTACTGCTTTGTTCCAGATTCTCCAGGTAAGAAAATTATATTTCGAGGGGATTCTCTTGGTCCAAAGAATATCATTCCAGGCATCCTCATATGTTGTCCTGGATAGTATTTGGCGGTAATCCCTATACGAGAAGGATCCCAATGGAGACGGAGTGAACACACACCTGTCAGGGGAGGAGGAAAGCTCAATGAGCTGGAGCTGATCCTGTTGTCCCTTATCGAGGATAGCATTGGAAAAGTTCGGGTAGTTCTGATCTTCCCTGAAAGAAATATTAATAACTGGATAGTCGGGATACTCAAGCACTTCCCCGCTCCAATTGTTGTTCCAGAAAGATACCTCGCCCTTACCAACGATCCATTGAGAGTGGGGCCTAAGGAAGTTAACAAGAGAGGTGATTTTAGACCATAAGAAAGAATAATAGTCATTCCTTGCTGCCACGTCTCCTAGAAAACTGTTGTGTATGGTGAGCCCCCATAAGGTCTGACGTTCCAGCACCTCCCAAGCCAGCTTTGCATGCATGAAAGAGAGGGTGGCATTAAGACTCCAGATGTTGATGCCACCTTCACCGATAAGTCATGCTATACTTTTCCAAGAAGCCCAGTGTCTTTTTCCTTCGCACGCTGGGTCCCAAAGAAAACCAGAAAAGATATGATCCATCCTCTTAATAACTCCTTTAGGAACTTTAATGGATGAGAGATCATGGATCGGAGTAGGCAGCAGCACGGTATTCACCAATGTTATCCTTCCTCCAAAGGATAAATACTTATTCTTCCAATTAAGAACCCACTCGGTAAGCCTGCTAACAAGGAAATCGAAATCATAGATACACAGGGGTCGTGAGGATAGAGGGGCGCCAAGATAGAGCATGGGAAGATATCCTCACTGCATGCCCAGAAGCTACCCTGTATTTTGAATCTGTCTAGCAGACGTCCCGCTTGAGATGTATAAATTAATATTAATCTTATTGATAACTTGCCCACTCCAATGGCTATACTCCTACAGAACCTTAATCAGTCCATTGACTGATCTATTGACCGTACTAATGAATATGATGGAGTCATTCACAAACATGAGGTGAGACATGAAGGGGGATCTCATGCTTCTCTGATATGGAAGGATCTCTCCATTACTTAAGCTATGGTGAATGAGCTGACTAAGGAAATTTTGGGCAATGATGAAGAGGGTTGGAGAGATAGGGTCCCCCTATCTCAAGCCATGGGTAGTTTTGAAGAACCCAAAAGATTTTCCCATGAATGCTACTATGAGCCATGCCGAGCTAAAACAACGAAATAGGATGTCAATGTTCCCCGACGAAAGACCCATACCTGCGAGAACCCTTTTGATGAAGCTACATTCCATGCGGTCATATGCCTTACTCATATCCAGCTTGATCATGATATTAGATCCTCGCGTAATGTATTTGAGGTCCCTGATCATTTCTTGGGCCAGCGTGATCGCCCATGGATGGAGTTCCCCCTCACAAATCCATGTTGTTCTTTGGAAATCCAATTTTGAAGAGAAAGGGATAGCCTAATGTTGATAATGCTGGAAAGTATCTTATAGGAAATGTTGCACATGCTTATTGGTTGAAACTGATGAATTTTAGTAGGGGACTTGGACTTGGGGACAAGCACGACGGTAGTGGCACATGCAACGCGCGGCAAGCTCCCTCCCCTGAAGAAGTCTTAGATTGCCAAAATAAGATCCTTCTTCATTGTACTAGAATGTTATTATGCTAATGGAATACTCTATCACCAAGCCCATTCTCCTCTCCCTTTTATTCTAAAAATAGAAACGTCGTTCGTGACGTGTTTATTCATCACCTTCAAGGATGATAAGTTTTCATTTTCCTTCACCTTATTCAAGTTTTTTCATGAAACCTTTTTAATTCTTGGAACAGATTGTAAAAATTATATTATAACCCTTTTTATGTTCTAGATGTAACATATTTACATAATACTAAACGATAAAACAAAATGAGTTCATTATGATCAATAATCACATTAATAATCTAAAATATTATCACTAAATGTCCTCATACCATATAAACAAATCATATATATAACCATTTTGTTGGACTCCTCGTGTATTAATCATGTTTTAATGATCACAAATCCTATTTAGTTTATAAACTATGTTAAAACTATGTAATATATCTCACATCAAATGTTCAGTAGCTTAGTAAAAGCTATCCAAATCTCTTAAGTGCTATACACTCAGTTTGGTTACTATGCACTTTCTCTTGATTCACTTTATAATAATTTCTCTGACAAATGATTAAGTTTAATTCATTTCATAAATGCTACTGCTTAAGTCTGAATACAGATATTTTCCTAATTCATGAGACGCTGTGACATCCATACACCGTGACATCCAGACACCGTGATATCCAGACACCGTGAACAAGCAGACATCGTGATCATGAGACACTGTGAACAAGACACCGTGAACAAGACACCATGACCATGAGACACCATGACCATGAGACACCGTGACCGCGAGACACCGTGACTACGAGACACCGTGACCAATCCAGACACTGTGTGAAGGAGACACTATTTCCATGACATACTGTGACACCATTTCCTAATATATTTTGTCATCTTTCAATTTAATCTCTAACGGTCATATTTGAATATTTTAATGCACTAACATAATTAATGTTTCTTTGTAGACATATCATTGGATATTACGAGGTATGAGGTGCAGAATACATGTAACCTGTCGGCCCCAACACATGCCCTCCAAGATAAAAGAGTAATGCGGCCCAGAAAAAAGAAGGAAGTGGCATGATACAAAGAACAAGATGGTGGGCGTGAGCATGATAACAGAATACATTTTAGATAATTGGATCATGAAAATTGACTCTGCTGAAGAACACATGAAGCATACTAGAATCCCGATAACATCTTCGCACTATAAAACACCACGAAGAACACAAGCCGAATTTGTCTGACTTGCGACACTCTGTTTTCCATACGAGGACTTGAGTTCTGCATCTGCCTCATCTTAGAAGTACAGAGCTGCAAAGACCAACACTCAAAGCACCTCTAAACCTATCTCAATATTACTACTCTGTTGTGTATCATTTTATTAATTTTAGAGCATAGTATGTATCTATATAGAAACACGCTCTATCTCCTACATTAAACTAAAGGATACAAGATATCCTTACTCAAACATTCTTTTACTCTTGTGTATACCCATGGATAAGTGTGGAAGAGGTCCTTGTGTGGCCTAGTCATCTGTACCCACAAAGAACTATGGAAGAGGTCCCTATGTGGTCTGGACAGTACTATGTACTATTGTTAACCCCAATCCAGGGTGTGGATCAAGTTTATTTATATAAACTGCTTGGTGGAAGGTGATCACCAAGTGAAGTGGATTAGGTCTTGGCTTGAGACTAAACCACTTGTTTCATATCCGATGTGTTTCTTAATTTAGTCTTCTCTATTTTACTGTTTTACTATATAATTCAAAAATCTCTAAATTCACTTTGATAGTTACTCTTGGAAAGAAGTTACAATTGTCTTGCCTTAGTAGCATAGCTTAAAAAGTAACATTAATAACTGATATTAATATTAGTGAGAACTAATCAATCTTCTAAGAAGTTATTCAAATAGTCAAACTATTATAATAGTATAACCTTGATTAAATGGGTTGTATTTAATCTTTTGGGAAAAAAATTTAGAAATAATTTTTAATCAGAAATTTTTATAGATACTTAATTCAACCCCCCCCCCCCTCTTGAGTAATATACTCTCACCAACATTTGGTATCAAAGGCTATTTATTAAGACTTTGTTTAACCTACTTCAACTGTGATTGTAGTTGTAATTTAAAAGATATGTAAATTTATGTTAATTCTAAATTTCTATCTATTTTAAAATATTTATTATGGATAATAGATTGGAAGGTTCTGCAACCAATAGACCACCATTTTTTAATGGAACCAACTATGCTCAATGTAAAATCAAAATGAAAATGCATTTAGAAAGTATGGGTTTTGAAATTTGGTCATCCATTATGGATGAATATAAGATTCCTACACCTAATAGAATCACATGGGATGAGCCTATCAAAACTGCCTACAATAACAAGTGCAAAGATATGAATGCTTTATACTTCTCTTTTGGAGATGAAGAATGCAATAGAATTTCTGCTTGTAAAACTGCCCATGAAATTTGGGATACCCTGTCTGTCTCACATGAAGGAACATCTAATGTAAAAGAAATGAGACTTAATACTTATACTATTAAATATGATAAATTTAAAATGAAACCTTATGAGACTATTTTTGACATGTATCTTAGGTTCAATGAGATTTTCAACACAATGATTTCTCTTAGAAGATAAGTCACTACCAAAGAAAAAATCATGAGAATTCTCAGATGTCTGCCTGACAGATAGAAAAGAACCTATGACTTTATTAGATAATCATGCAACATCAGCAAGCTACATGTAAAAGAACTCATTGGGAAACTGATGATGTATGAAGATGAACTAAAATTCAACATAGAAGAGGAGGATGAACCAAAGAGGAAATCTGTTACATTCAAGACCACCACCTCTAAGTACAAAGACAAATGGAAATTGGAAGCTTCTGTAGAAAGTTCTAATAGTGAACAGTCATCACATGAAAGTGATGAGGAAATGGCTCAATTATCCAGAAGATTCAAGAAATTTTACAAGAAGAATAACTTTTTAAAAAATCCTAACTTCAAGTGAAAATATGACAAAAAATAAAATTAGAAGAAGGACTGGAAAAGAAGTGACAAGGCTGATGAGATTGTCTGCAGTGAATGTAAGCGTAAAGGACATATCAATGCAGATTGTCTAAATCTCAAGTACAAAAAGAGATATGAGGACAAGGTCATAAAGTATAAAGAGTCCATGAAAACAACCTGGAGTGCTTATGAGGACAATTCAAGCGACTCAGAAACATCACATGATGAACAGACAAACAAAGCACATATGTGTTTTATGACAAACACATCTGAGGTAACACTGGAATCTCCTGTACATAATTCATACTATTCTGAAAATGAGATTGACTCTAAAAATATGACTAATGAAGAAATGTTTTAATACTATAACATACTTGAAGAAACATGCAATTAACTAAAAGACAAATATAAATCATTGAATAGATAATATGATCTTACTGTGACTGTTAAATCTGAACTCACAACTGAAAAAGAGAAAAATGCTCAACTGCCCAAAGAAAAAAACGAATTAAAAATGTCTAATGAGAAATTGAAGAATTAACTTGAAAATTTTACCAATGGGAAGAATACCCTTACTCAAATTCTAGGAAAACAAATTGCCCCTAAATACAATACTGGCATTGGTTATCAACCTGGAAAAAGAAATCTTGGTAGAACAAATTTTGTTTCAAGATCTAGAACACATAGTTTTACTCCCAGTTCTAGACATAAATCAACTAATTCAATTCTTGATACATATTCTACTGTTTCAAGTTTTTCTAGACTGAATAGAGTATATTTTTCAAATACTTTAATTAATGCTTATAGAAAACCTATGAGGCATTTATGGGTTCCTAAAGCACTTATTACTAATATTACTGGACCCAAACAAGTATGGGTACCAAAATCTGTTTTTGCTTAATCTTTTTGTAGGAAAGCTGCTTAAAGATTTCATGTAAAAGTGTATGGTACTTGGATAGTGGGTGTTCAAGACACATGATAGGAGACTACTCATGCTTCAAAAATCTAATAAAATTAGATGGAGGACATGTCACATTTGGTGAAAATGCCAAAGGAAAGATAATTGGCCTAAGACAAATCAGTAACTCAAACTCAGTTTTAATTTCTAAAGTACGTTTTGTTGATGGATTAAAATATAATCTACTTATTATATCACAATTATTTGATGATGGATTTCATGTTATATTTGAAAACAATGCTTGTAATGTCTTTAATTCTAAAGATGAATTAGTGTTTTCTGCTTTAAGGAATGAAAATGTTTACTCTGTTAACTTAGATTCCTTAGCTTCTCAAAATGATTCATGTTTAAGTTTATTTCATAAAGAGTCTTGGCTCTGACATAGGAGACTAGGACACTATAATATTCACTCCCTTAGAAATCTAACTAGAAAAATATTAGTTAAAGACTTACCCAAAATTGAGTTTCCAAATGAAAAAGTATGTAATCCCTGTCAGAAGGGAAAACAACACAAAATTTCCTTCAAACCAAAGAAAGAAGTGTCAACTTATCAACCTCTCAAACTGGTTCACATGGATTTTTTTGGACCATCTAGAGTTTCTAGTTTAAATGGGAAGCACTATGTTTATGCTCTTGTAGATGACTTTTCTAGATATACTTGGACCTTCTTTCTGGCTCACAAAAGTGAATTTTGCTCTTATTTTACTAAATATGTGAAGTCTGTGGAAAATCTTAGTGGACTTAGAATCAAATCCTTAAGAAGTGATCATGGCCGTGAGTTTGAAAATTAAGAGTTTGAATCCTTTTTCTCACAAAATGGTTATAGTCACGATTTCTCTGCCCCTAGAACACCTCAAAAAAATGGAGTTGTAGGAAGAAGAAATAGAACCCTACAAGATATTTCTAGAACAATGCTTAGTGAATATGACCTACCTATTTATTTTGGGTTGAAGATGTCAATACATCATGCTACATAATCAATAGATTGTTGATCAGACCCATTCTTAATAGGACTCCTTATGAGTTATGGAACAATAGAAAACCCAAGATTAACTACTTCAAAGTTTTTGGCTGCAAAGTCTATATTCATAATACTAAGGGAAATATTGACAAATTTGCATCCAAGAGTGATGAAGGTATCTTTTTAGGATATTCTATATCAAGTAAATCCTATAGAGTGTTTAATAAAAGAACTAAATGTGTGGAAGAATTTGTCCATGTCATATTTGATGAAACAGATCCACATGATCCTAAAACCATTCTAGAGAACCTATAGGATGATCTATCGAAACTGAACATTAATTCAAAATCCTCAAACCATTCTGTGAAAGAATCTATGAAAACTTCTAGTTCTAGAAATTCCTTAGAAATTCCTTAGACTCAAGCCATAATGAACCTGAACCTATTGGTGAACCTAAAATCACTAGTCCCTCCTTTTCTAGAACTGTTAGAACTCTTAAGAAACATCCTTTAGATGTTGTTGTAGGAGACCTAGAAAAAGGAACACAAACTAGAGCTTCTCTTAGAAATTAGGTTGAACATCAATTCTTCTTATCGCAACTTGAACCTAAAAACATTAATGATGCTATAAATGATGAATTTTGGGTGATGTCTATGCAAGAAGAACTTAATCAGTTTGAAAGAAACAAAGTTTGGAAACTCATTGAAATACCTAAGGACACATTCACCATAGGCACTAAATGGATGTTCAGAAATAAGGTAGATGAGGCTGGTAACATAGTTAGAAACAAGGCTAGATTAGTTGAACAAGGCTATAGTCAAGAAGAATGAATTGACTATGAGGAGACCTTTGCACCAGTTTCTAGACTTGAGGACATCATAATCCTGCTTGCTTATGCTGCACATATGAATTTCAAACTATATCAAATGGATGTTAAGAGTGCATTATTAAATGGGTATATAGCTGAGGATGTATTTGTAGAACAACCCACTAGTTTTACAAACCCCCATTTTCCAAATCATATTTTTAAATTATCAAAAGATTTATATGGTTTAAAACAATCTCCAAGAGCCTGGTATGATTGGTTAAGTACTTTTCTTATTTCTAAAAGTTTTAAAAAAGGAATAGCTGTTCCTACACTTTTTGTAAAAAAAAATTCTAATGATGTTTTAATTGTTCAAATCTATGTAGATGACATTATCTTTTGATCCTCAAGAAATTCTTCATGTTTTGATTTTTCTAAAATTATGCAAAATTAATTTGAAATGAGTTTAATGGGTGAACTAAAATTTTTTCTTGGATTTCAAATCTTTCAAAATAACGATGTTATTATCTTAACTCAAAGTAAATATACTATATATCTTCTAAAACATTTTGGATTGGATAACACTAAAATTAGTAACACTCCCATGAGTACCACTTGTAAGTTGGATCTTGATGAAGATGGAAAATCTATTGATTATACCACTTATAGAGGAATGATTGGAAGTTTACTCTACTTAACTACTAGTCGACCTGACATTATGATTAGTGTGTGTATTTTTGATCATTTTCAAGAAAATCCTAAGGAATCTCATTTAAATATTGTAAAGAGAATTTTCAAATACCTAAAGCATACACCCAATCTAGGATTATTCTATCCTAGAGGACAATCATTTGAATTAGTTAGTTATTCTGATGCTGAATTCGGTGGCTGTAAGTTAGATAGAAAAAGTACCTTTGGAAGATGTCACTTCTTAGGAAAGTCACTAGTATCATGGTGTAGTAATAAACAAAATTCGGTTTCATTATCTACTACAGAAGCTGAATGCATAGCTGCTGGCAGCTATTGTGCACAAATATTGTGGATGAAACACACATTACTAGATTATGGATCTCAATTCAGGCATGTACCTATAAATTGTGACAATGTAAGTGATATTAACATCTCAAAAAATTATTTTTCACATTCTAGGACAAAGCATATTGATGTAATACATCACTTTTTGAGAGATCATTATCAAAAGGGTGATATCGCTTTGGAATTCATTGGTACTGAGTATCATCTTGCTGATATATTTACCAAACCATTAAATTCTGAAAGAATAGACTACATCATACATGAATTAGGCATGATAAATATTAATTAAATGTCTTAATGTTTTATATCTTACTGTTTCTTGTTTACTATCTCACTGTATCGCTCATTTACTGTCTCACCGTGAAATTTGCTCACTGTCACACCATAACGCTCAGTTACTGTCTCACCATAACATTCATTCTTTGTCTCACCGTAAATACCCGATATGGTCTCAATGTAAAGTTTTTCTTTAATTTTTAGTTATGAATTAAAAATTGTATCATGGTAATTATTCATTTCACCTCTTTATTTTCCCGCATTTTTACTTTTGTGACGTTTGGTATTCCTAAATGATAAAATAAATGAAGTATCACTTGTCCTTAACTCGAGCTTTCTTCTATTCACTCAATTTGTAACCCTTACTCAACCTTTCAACCTTTCTCTCTTTAGAACCTTTGGTGAATACCCAAGATGAAACTCCCTTCATCATCAACTCCTGAGAAATGTATCTTAAAGAATAAGAAAATCACACCCAAGCTAGCACTTGAAGGTCCCCTAAACCCAAATCTAGTAAACCAAGTTGTAGTACCTGAGAAAGAGGTTTTCCCCAAATGGTTTCTATCAAGTAAGTCTCTGGTTATAAAATTTTTAAAGGATCAAGTCTAGTTAGAGTGGTTTTCGAAGGAAGATAGACCTATCTACCCTAAGTTAGTGGCTCAGTTTTATCAATATGTTCAGTTCTAATTTAATTTTGAAGATGGATATGTTGTGAGAAGTTGGATCAATGGGTAGAAATGATCTTTCTCTTTAAGGTTATGGGTTTCATGCCTTAGGATACCTCATGAAGGCATCTGTGAGGATTATCTGAGAGTACCACCACCTTCTAGTGAATTCTTTGTCTTAGAAAATGCTCTGAAAAACTTGACCAGAAATGGCACCAAGAGAAGAGCCATTACTACTGAACTAGATGTAGAATCAAGGATTTTGTTTAAGTTCATACAAAGCCTGATTAGCCCAAGAAAATGTGATTTTTATGTACTAAAATATCAAGATGTGTTTCTGATTCATCTTATGAAAAATGGGCATAAGATCAACCTTTGTAAGTATATCATACACCATATGTGTGAACTGATCAAAGCCACATCCAAGTCAACCTCCCTATTTTACTCTCGACTTATCTCAGCCATGCTTCATTCCAAAGGTATGGTTGGACCTAATGAGGAAGTTATCAAATATTGTGAGTACTGCCTTTCAAAAATCACTATCAAGAGGATAAAAATAAATTGGAACCCTTGGAAAAAGGAATGGGTTAAATAAAATGATAGAATTTATGAAAAATTCAATTCTGTGGAATATCCCTCAAGACCAAGAGATATTTTTTATCCTGGTTTGGAACTAGATGAGGTTTTTTAGTATTCTAAAGAAGAGGAAGAAGAGGTTGTTGTGCCCCCGCCCCAGGGAAACTATTTCTATTAAGGAAGATAGTACTCCTGTCCCTCATGTTGTAAATGAAAAGGAATTCCCTGCTTCAACAGAAGTTGTTAATTTGGAAGATCAACCCGAGGCTAAAACAGAATCTGCTATCAAATAAAATGAGAAGAATGTTGTGGAAAAAACTACAGAAGAAGAATTACCTACTATTCAAGAATCTGATCATGAATAACTCCCATTGGAACAATATGTTCCTGAAGTCATTCCTTCGGGTGAGGAAAAGATGGAGCTAGATTTTGAGATGTCTAAACAGGAAATGAGAGAGGAACTAAGAGATGAGTTTGTGGAATTAGATCAAGACCCAAAGCCTCTCAGTCTTGATAAGGATGCAACTATTGAGGGGGATAAAACCCCAAATCTAGAATCTACTGAAGTACCAAACCTGATTGTTTCAAGCCTTGTAGACACTCAGTATAAGTTCCCTAGTTTTTATTATGTGGATGACTCTCAGTAAGTTTCAATAAAAGGCCTTGACCTTTCTACTATGTTCCAACTGAAATCTATCTCTAATATTTCTCTTGAGAAGGAGCCTGAGCCTGTATCAGTCCCTATTTCTGAACCTTCATCAGAACAACCATCCTTTGTGAGTAAAGATGATCTAAAAGAATTTAGTGCTACCCTTTTTTCTGGTGTTGAAAAAGTTATGAATTCCCAACCTGCTCTTGTGACACATCTAAGTGAGAAATATGCCTCATTGTTGTTGGAGAAAGTTATTTGGAAAATACAACCCAAAATTCTTCATGAGATTCAGGAAGTCATAGTTGAAAATAAACTGCTTAGTGATGAAGTGAAGACTCTACGAGGTATGATTGAAGAAATGAAGAGAGATATGCATTCGAGATCAGAGCTTGCTTCTCATCCTGTAGAACCTGTTGTTCCTCAAACCCCATCAAATGTTGTCACTCAGATTCAACCTCATTTAGCTTCCTTATCTGAAAATGTCACTGAAAGGAACAAACAGATTGTGAAGGAGATGAGAGAGCTAGTTGTTAATCTTAACAAACTCACTGATGAGTATATGAGGTGTCTTCAAAAGGTTCTAAATAAACTAAAATCTCTAACCATAGCTATCAATGATTCTAAGGCATTTGAGAAATCATCTCAACCTTCCCTAGACAGTGACCTGCTCAGAACAGTGGTCAAAGAGGAACTTCAGACTATGCTTAGTGGCTTCAATAAAGATTCTCTATATGAAGTTATCAAGAACAGTGACAAAGTTCTTGATCTGGTCCAAATCCATTGAAAAATTTCCAATGATGCTCAGTAAGAAATTTCCAAAAAGGTGGATTTCTACTTCAACTGAATCTTCTCAAAGACTGACAGGACCAATCACTTTAAATATCTTGTTGAAAATCTGAGGATTCCTCATATTACTCAAGCTTTAAAGACCCAATTTCAAAAGATCACAGAGTTCACTCATCTTTTGGATAAGTTTATGGAAAACAAGGATGACTTTGAGAAATCTATAAAGTATGGTGGAGATATCATTAAGGATTTTATCAAGATTCTGAAGCCCTATCTTCATGTACAGAGTACAACCATTGTTTCTCTTGTGGTTGATCCTCTAAGACCTGATCTGCCAACATTCACCTCTGCCCTAGCCTCCACTTCTATGTCTATCAGTCAGGTACTGAGTCAGATTAAGATTTTGATCCTTGATCAACAATTTCCCCGGTCTTCTACTGCACCTACGTTGGCTCCCTCTGTCTTTGAAGGTCTTCCTTTACCTTCTTTATCAACCAGATCACTCCCTTCCTCTACCTCAACTTCTGCTCCTATGGATTCCTCTTCTGCTACTGCTGTTAAAGGCAAAGAGAAGACCAGTCAATGAACTAAGGATAGTGTTTAATCTATTTTGATAGGAATCTTATTTCCTTTGTTTCACATTTTATAATGCCTCTCTATTTATCTAATACATTATGCACCTTTTCTTGACTCTTTTGTATTTCTTTTTCTGCTACTTTTTGATAATCCCAAAATGGGGAGAAATTTTATGTGACATGTTTATATGGGAGATAAAAATAATTCTATATATGTTATATGCTCATTCGAACTATGTTGTTAGAACAAATGTACATTCTAAATCTACATGGTTTGTGATCATCAAAACGGGGGAGATTGTTGGACTCCTAGTGTATTAATAATGTTTTAATGATCAAAAATCCTATTTAGTTTATAAACTATGTTAACTCTATGTAATTTATCTCACATAAAATGTTAAGTAGCTTAGTAAAAGCTATCCAAAGCTCTTAAGTGTTATACACTCAGTTTGGTTACTATGCATTTTCTCTTGATTCACTTTATAAGGATTTCTCTGAAAAATAATTAAGTTTAATTAATTTCATAAATACTACTACTTAAGTCTGAATACAGATATTTTCCTAAGTCATGAGACACTGTGACATCCAGACACCATGATATCCAGACACCGTGACATCTAGACACCGTGAACAAGAAACTGTGAACAAGCAGACACCGTGATCATGAGACACCATGAATAAGACACCGTGAACAAGACACTATTACCATGAGACATTGTGACCATGAGACACCATGAATGTGAGACACTGTGACTATGAGACACCGTGACCAATCCAGACACCGTGTAAAGGAGACACTGTTTCCATGACATACTATGACATCGTTTCCTAATATATTTTGTCGTCTTTCAATTTAATCTCTAACGGTCATATTTGAATATTTTAATGCACTGACATAATTAATGTTTCTTTGTTGAAATATCATCGGATAGTACGAGGTACGAGGTGTAGAATACATGAAACATGCCGGCCCCAACACATGCACTCCAAGATAAAAGAGTAATGCGGCCCAGAAAAAGAAGGAAGTGGCACGATACAAAAAACAAGCTGGTGGGTGTGAGCATGATAACAAAATACATTTTAGAGAATTTGCTCATGAAACTTGACTCTGCTGAAGAACACACGAAGCATACTGGAATCCCGATAACATCTTCGCATTATAAAACATCACGAAGAACACAAGTTGAATCTGTCTGACTTGGGACACTCTGTTTTCCGTATGAGGACTTGAGTTCTACATCTACCTCATCTCAGAAGTCCAGAGCTGCAAAGACCAACACTCAGAGAACCTCTAAACCTATCTCAATATTACTGCTCTATTGTGTATCATTTTATTAATTTTTGAGCAGAGTGTGTATCTATATAGCAATATGCTTTGTCTCATGCATTAAACTGAAGGATACAAGATATCCTTACTCAAACATTATTTTACTCTTGTGTATACCCACAGATAAGTGTGGAAGAGGTCCTTGTGTGGCCTGGTCGTTTGTACCCACAAAGAACTGTGGAAGAGGTCCCTATGTGGTCCGGACAGTACTATATACTATTGTTAACCCCGATCCAGGGTGTGGATCAAGTTTATTTATATAAACTACTTGGTGGAAGGTGATCACCAAGTGAAGTGGATTAGGTCTTAGCTTGAGACTGAACCACTTGTTTCATATCTATTGTGCTGCTTAATTTATTCTTCTCTATTTTACTACTTTACTGTATAATTCAAAAATCTTTAAATTCACTTTGATAGTTACTATTGGAAAGAAGTTACAATTGTCTTGCCTTAGTAGAATAGCTTCAAAAGTAAAATTAATAACTAATATTAAGATTACTGAGAACTAATCAATCTTCTAAGAAGTTATTCAAATAGTCAAACTCTTATAACAGTATAACCTTGATTAACTGGGCTATATTTAATCTTTTGGGGAAACTTTTTAGAAATACTTTTTAATCAGAAATTTTTATAGATGCTCAATTCACCCCCCCCCCCCACCCTCTTAAGTAATCTAATCCGACCAACACATTTAAATTTTTTTATACTCATCAATAACATATAATTACAATTCTAGATAATTATACCCATTTTACATGAACTCCATTACTTATAAATAAGTGAACCAATCATGAAAACCAAGGAAGCGAATGCTCCTGAACGATAAAATTGTATCTTATAACTCATCAAAAAGACCATAAATGAACTTAATAAAATTATATCAAATCAACTACATGTAGAAAAGGTTTTGAATTAATTAATTAATGGGTTTAATTTGATTAACTAGGACATTAAGGTCAAGTGCCGAACACATTCAAACATAAGGTAAGGGTTTCTACCCGAACCTTCATTTTTCCTTAGGGTTATTCTTTTACTACCTTTAACCCAATGAAATGATTATTTTTTTATATACTTCTTATATATTCTGTTTATATTTTCCAAAATCATATATCTAGATCATTTTATCTTTTTTTATGGGGATTACATGTTTTGCAAGGCTCCCTTCTTAATTCTTCCTGATATGCATGCCCAATTAAAGGGAACGTCTCAATTTATTACCCATTTTCAAGTACTATTCATAATCTATTTTAATACACCATTATTTTTTATAAAATCACTACTTTTGTCAAGAAAAACTATATTTGTTCATTTCTGGTTTTATACAAACAATTATGAAAAATACAAATGATTTTTTCAAAAGAACTCTTCTTTGAAAAGTAAAACGTGTTAGAGTTGGTGTCCTGTGAACCAACTGTTTATACTTTGATTACATGAATGTACACTTATTATAAATTTTTCATTGTTCTACATGACTATAATATAATAATGTCCTGGAATATTTGTTTCATTAAAAAGGTCATGGCAGATCCCCGCTATGATGAGAACCTTGAAATGTTATAACAATATTCTTAAATAAAGTTCTAAGGTTGGATGAAATACTATGATATGACACATAGTATACAGACCTTCATGTGCAAGTACTCGTAAGAAGACGAGACTCTCTCTCATGGATTTTTCACTTGGTAATCTCCAAGATGGGATATTATGATAACAGAACCGCCAGTAGTAATTCCACATGTCTTGGTGTCATCAGAAATTGTTATCTACGAGCGTGTGTAATGGTCCTTAGATTGTAAGATTATCATTAACTCATGTCATGACTCACGCACTTAGATTTTCTGAAGAAAACCATCACGAAGATGGTGGGAAGTAGGGTATGTTGGGTGCGTCATGAATTACATGTTGTTAATAGATAATTCGAGGAAGGATTTGTACCTTCAATATTTATGGAAGTAGATATCTTGGGCCCTTTGATTAAAATAGAACTTTCACACAAATTCCATGGCCATGGTGTCACGATGAGTTTATTTATGGAAGTCAAAGAATGACGAATCAAGCATATAGGTTTATGACACTGCCATGAAACCTGCTTGATGAGATATTGAGATAAAGGGATTAAATTACATGGTAAGCATTCGTATGAGGTGCCACGTCAATGCAGCATCAACTTCTTTCTCTTGGGTGCCTTGACCCATTGCTAGACAGTAATCTTGGACTTTAGGCAAGCCTGCCTAATGCCAATGAGAAAGAGGCCTAGAGGGTTACACACTAAGTGTATCCAAGTATCTCAAGTAGAATAAAGATTATTCTCATATGTGGTTTAATAATTATTCAAGGAATCCTAAATCATTTTAATGTTGGAGGAATAATAAAATGAAAACAAGATATACATGTCATGTACAATGAATGTACATGCCGTGTAGTTTTCATTTTGGAAAGGAAATGAAAAACGAGTACACGTCGTGTATTAATGATTACACACCGTGTAGTTTTTCCAGTCAGAATTTTGAGGAAATAATATTGTTTTATTAAATGATATTTATTATAATCAGCATGGACATATGTCAAGGAATTAATGATTCAACATGGGGGTTTTCAATAAGAGTTAATGAAATAAATAAAACGCGTAACGCGTTTATTTATTGTCATAACTCTATAACCTCAAACTTGATTATAAATATCCTCACAACCCCAACACTTTTCCCTAATCGTTGTGCACAATAATTCCAGAGAATTCTCTCAAGGCCAAAAGAAATCCTTCCTCCAAGAACGCTCTTAAGGCCGAGAGAGATCCTCCTCCATCAGATCAAGGTGATCTAACGCGGACAATGCAAGCAAAGGCTTCTCTACGCTAGCACCCAGAGATTCCTTTGGCGATGTCCAGAGATATGTGGTGCACTTGTGGATCACCGCTAGAGGAAGTCTACACTTGGATTTTGCGATGCAACGACGAATCATATCGGAACGTGATCAGAAATATCAACGAAGAAAGAACGTTATAAAAGGTACTTCTTGTCAATTAATTAAATTAATTATAATCAACCTGTGATGATCCTCCTTTTTGGTTCTGGGACTATTCTTCTTCTTTGTCTATTTTTGTTATTCGATCTATGGAGTCTGGTGTTTATCATCGTATTGATTCCAGATTGATCATTTCTAATGGAAAAAAGTCAAGTGGGCACATCCACCCACAAGCTTCCACTGTGCCCGGGACCTATAAGTGGTATCAGAGCGGTCACAACGTTGATTATATTTATTTAATTTTCATTGATAATTTACGCATTTATATTTGATTCAATTCAAGATAAATCGTTCTATAAAACTGAATGAACGAGATCGGTTCTTCCTCCTTCATTTCTCGATTCGCATCACAGAAATGACCTTTTAATTTTAATTTTGATTAAAATAAAAATGAGGAACTCATCTAGAGGATCTGCTCATTCTGTCTGTACAACACAGGGATACACGGCGTGTAGTGAAATCTACACACCGTGTACTTAGGTTCAACGAACCGGTACTGATCCACCAAACCATGCTGTGTGAATTGATCATACCTATTTTTTTAATACACCGTGTTGACCAAAACTGAACGGTGCGTGGAAGCCAGAATACACGACATGTATGTTGAATCAACACGTCGTGTAGTCTAATCCGGCCCAAGTGAAACCATGTACAAGGAGAAGCCGTGTAACCGCGTACATAGGATTGTCAAGCCAGTAACTGCGTAACAAGGAAGTACATGCCGTGTTAGATTAATCTACACGTCGTGTACTCCAAAATTTCCAAAGTACAAAAAATACACCAAATCCCCCGGCGTGTACTTTAGATAAAGGGTGAAAACAAATACACGCCATGTAATATAGACTACAATCCATGTACTTTCCAGAAATGGAATTTCACCAGGTTTCCTCCAAAGTACAAAGACCCATACAAGGAATATGGATGAGAAGAATCTCAAGGAAATTCAGAAAGGAATTTAAGATAAAGAATTGATTAATTATATGATCATAATTAATTGAATTCAATCACAACTTATCTTGAATAAAATAATGATTAAAAGAATTTGAATACTAAATATGTGTAAATGTCGTTGCATGCTATGGATGATCATGAGCTAGACCAAAGACCCTTTGTGTGTGTATGGTTTCATTTAAATTTATTTAATTTAAATTCTTTGTCCTGCGAGCCTTCTTCTAATAAAATATAGGGCCTGTGTGCCCATGGTTTCTTTAATGTAAACTTCATGTAATGGAAGACCCCCAAGCCAGAGGAGACCGTTCAAATCTGAAGCTGAGGCAAAACCAACCCAAGAAGATATAAAGGTGGACAGGTGGGAGCTGCAAAACATGAACCATCAGGTTCAAGGTGTTTTTCCCTAGATCAATGTTAGCTTATCAAAACCACTAGATAAGCTAACCAATAGAAGCTCATGATCATGCCATATTATTTTATTTTTGTCTGATTGCATAGTTTATTTATTATGTATGTGTTGTCGCAATCACATAGTTAATGAAATAAACAAGCATGCAAAGATGGAATAAAATAAAAACCAAACTGTGCATAAACATTATCAGACCATGGTTAATCACTTAAGCAAGAATCACTTAATATTAACAAGCATGTGATAATGAGAAACTACGCATAAAGGATTGAAATCTCTTAAATACCATATTAAGTCATACCATTCCTTCTGTTACTTGATTAAGGGAAAGACTCAATAAAACTATGTGTTTGACCAACCCTTATTAGGACACTTACTTTTATAAAGGAAGATCTTGTGAAAGTTTTGGGTTGACTTAAACATTTTACATCAAGAGGATTATCCCTTGCTAGACTTGTTGTAAAATAGAGGCAAGTGTTGAGGAAATCCAAGTCAGGATTTCAGGATTGGGGAATCCACTCAACAGATCAAGGAATTGTAAGCTCACATTTGGCAAAGACCTGCCTACCTAAATACCTTTAAATAGTTTGACCAACCCTTGTTGGGGTTATGCGAAGGGGAGTATGGATCCTTGCGACTAGAATGTCATAGCAACTAGGCATTCCAAGTTCAATGGTGGGGCCCATTGGGACATGATAAAATAGTGGAAGAATTAATAAATTCATTTATTATTTTTCATAAAATGTAATCAAAAGGTACTGATAAATCTGCTCTTTTAATTTGTAGAATCAATATGACAAACTTGTCAACCACATTTTCTCTATGATCAATTATGAATAAAGACAATATCCTCACCAACAATAACTTTCAGGAATGGTTTAGGCACCTTAGGGTTATCCTATGCCATGAACAAAAGTTTTACATACTGTAGTCCTCACTTCCTAATTCGCCTTCCCAAGGGGTGAGTGATGAAGATTTCCTGGTCTATGATCAACATTTGAATGATGCACTCAACATTCAATGTTTAATTTTTTCACCAATGTCTAGTGAGCTCATAAAGTCTCATGAAGACATAGATGCCTATAGCATGCTTGAGAACCTCCATGGTATATATCAGGAGAGAGAAATATAGGAAAGTTTTGAGATATCCAAGGCTCTATTTCAGAACAATCTTGGAGAGGGTGCCCCAGCTGGGCCTCATGTAGTCAAGCTCATTGGCTACATTGAGCACTTGGAGGATCTAGGGTTTAAACTCCCCGAAGAACTGGGTACCGATCTCATTCTTGTATCACTCCCCTAGATCTTCTCTAACTTTGTTGTAAATTTCAACATGAACAACATTGAGAAGTCTCTATCTGATCTTCTTATCCTCATTCGCCAAGCGGAAAATGATATGAAGAGTGAAAATCATTATTTCCTTATGGTGAATAAAAGTAAAGGGAAGGTGAAGATCTTTAAGCCCAAATATTCTTTAAGGACTTCTAAGAAAAGGAATATCAAAGAGGAGGCAAGAAAACAGGTGGTTTTTTGTTTCACATGTGGCAAGAAGGGCCACTAGAAGAAAAATTGTGCCCAGCCAAGGAAGCAAGGGGAAGCTTCAGGTGCATTTGTTATCGAATGAAATCTATCTATTTCTAAAAATTGGGTATTAGATACTGATTATGGTGCTCACATCTATATCCAAATATAGGAACCAAGTAGATTCAGAAATATTGGCTGAGGTGAGGTGGATCTGCGAGCAGCCAACGGAGCCAGACTAGTTGTTGTAGCTGTCGGAGACTACCACCTCACATTGCCTACTGGGATTGTCTTGGTATTAAAAGGATGTTATTATGTACCCTATATAACCAAAAACATTATTTCAGTATCCAGATTAGATACTGATGGATTCATCTTCAAGTTTAGAAATGAATGTTGCTACTTTTATAAAGATAGAATTTGTTTTGGTAGGGCACATTTATATAACGGCATTTATGTGTTAGACTAAACAAACCAAGTAATGGAAATCAATGAAAAAGTTAATTCACATGACTCATACCACACCCAACTTTGGCATCACTGGCTAGGTCATGTCAATGAGAAATGTTTGACAAAATTACATCAAGATGGGTATTTAGATTCTTTCGAACTAAAACCACTTGGTGTATGTCATGCGTGTCTACAAGGCAAAATGACCAAAGCCCCATTTAGTGGGAAATGTGAAAGGGCTAAATAGCTTCTATAATTAGTTCACACAGATGTGTGTGGAACATTTCCAATTGAAGCAAGGGGTGGGTTCTTATACTTCATAACTTTTACTGATGATTTTAGTAGATATGGATATATTTACTTAATGAGGTATAAGTCAGATTATTTTGATCGGTTTAAAGAATACAAGAATTAAGTTGAGAACCAGGTTGGTAAGAATATTAAGAAACTCTGCTCAGACATAGGAGGAGAATATCTTAATCAGGACTTCATTGATTTTTTACGGGGGTTTGGGATTCTATCTCGACTCACTCCTCCTTACACGCCTCAGTGGAATGGTGTAAGTGAAAGGAGGAACCGCACCTTGTTAGACATGGTGAGATCAATGATGAGTCATGCAAGTCTTCCATTATCCTTTTGGGGATATTTATTACAAACAATAGCACACTTACTAAACCAAGTACCAACTAAATCGATAAATGGTATTCCATACGAGTTATGGAGTGGACGCAAAGCTATGTTATCAAATTTACATGTGTTGGGTAGAGAAGCATTTGTTAAGGACTCTTTAGGTAACAAACTTTCACCCCAAGGCACAAAGTGTACCTTTATAGGATATCCCAAGGAAACAAGGGGATATTACCTATAAAACCCCTCAGATAAAAAGGTTATAGTGGCAAGACACGCCATATTCCTTGAGAGGGAGCACATCTCTAAAAGGGATAGTGGGAGCGAGATAGACTTCGATGAAGTTGAGGCTCAAGATACACAGGAGTTGGTACAAGAACAGATTCCACAAAGCCCCGTGGAAGAACAATCTATTCCAGAGACACAAGAACTATGTAGGAGCACGAGAGAGGTGAGAGAACCATAACGATATGGTTTTCTTGTCACCAAGGATGGTGACTCGTTATTGGTTGACAATGATGATCCTCTTACATACAAGGAAGCAGTTGAAGGCACATATGTTTCCAAGTGGCAAGAAGCCATGAATTCTGAAATGGATTCCATATACCAAAAACAAGTCTGGATTTTGGTAGATCCTCTAGTTGATGTAAATCCTATTGGTAATAAATGGGTATTCAAGAAGAAACTGGACATGGAGGGACAAGTCAGCACCTATAAGGCATGACTGGTTGCAAAAGGTTTTAGACAGCGTCAAAGAATTGACTATGATGAAACCTTTTCACTGGTTGCAATGATGAAATCCATCAGAATCCTATTGTCCATTGCCGCTTACCATGACTATGAAATTTGGAAAATGGATTTCAAAATAGCATTCCTTAACAGGAACCACCAGGAAGATGTCTACATGACACAACCTGAAGGGTTTTTGACTCCAAAGGATACCAACAAGGTATGAAAGTTGTAGAAATCCATTTATAGATTAAAGAAAGCATCAAGGTCATGTAACATTTGTTTTGATGAAGCCATAACAGAATTTGGTTTTGTTAAGAACGAATGTGATCATTGTGTCTACAAAAGGTTTAGAGGAAGTGCAGTTGTTTTCCTAATAGTATATGTTGATGACATATTACTAATTGGAAACGAAGTACCTTTCTTACAGTCAGTTAAGGCATGGTTGGATAAATGCTTCTCTATGAAAGACTTGGGAGAGGCAGCATATATTATTGGGATCAAGATCCATCGTGATAGATCTAAAAGAATGTTGGTCCTGAGTCAAAGTACATACATTAACAAGATACTGAAGAGATTCAGTATGGAACAATCCAAGAGGGGATTGTTTCCAATGTCATGTGGCATTTATCTTTCTAAGAAAATGTGTCCTCAGACACATGAGGAAAGAAAGAAAATTTCAAGGATCCCTTACGCATCTGTGATTGGGTCAGTCATGTATGTTATGCCATGTACTAGGCTAGATGTTGCTTATGCATTAAGTGTGGTAGGAAGATATCAAGATTATCCAAGAGACCATCCTTGGATGACAGTCAAGACTATCCTTAAGTATATGAGGCGTACTAAGGATATGTTCCTAGTTTATGGAGGAGATGAGGAACTATTCCTTAGAGGACATGTAGATGCTAGTTTCCAAACTGATCAAGATGACACGAAGTCGCAGACTGGATACATCTTCAGTTTGAATGGAGGTGCAGTGAGCTGGAAGAGCTCAAAGCAAGGTGTGGTTGCAGATTCTACAGCAGAGTCTGAGTATATCGCAGCTTCTGAGGTAGCTAAAGAAGCGGTATGGATGTGAAGCTTCATCCAAGATCTGGATGTAGTACCTAGCAGTAAAGATCTTATCACACTCTATTGTGATAATATTGCAGCGATGGCATTTGCAAAAGATCCAAGGTCACATCAGTGAATAAAGCACATACTTCAGAAGTATCATCTATTGAGGGATTTTTCTCATAGAGGTGAAGTTATAGTGAGCAGTATTTCCATGGAAGACAACGTGGCGGACCCCTTAACTAAAGTTTTGACTCAGCAGAAACATGATCATCATGTGAGGTCTAGCGGACTAAAAGTTGTAGACAGTTGGCTCTAGTCCGAGTGGGAGTTTGTTAGAGTTGGTGTCCTGAGAACCAACTGTTTATACTTTGATTACATGAATGTACACTTATTATATATTGTTCATTGTTCTGCATGACTATAATATAATAATGTCCTGGAATATTTGTTGCATTAATAAGGTCATGGCAGATCCCCGCTATGAAAAGAACCTTGAAATGCTATAACAATATTCTTAAATAAAGTTCTATGGTTGGATGACATACTATGATAGGACACATAGTATACAGACTGTCTTGTGCGAGTACTCATAAGAAAACGAGACTCTCTCTCATGGAGTTCGCACTTGGTAATCTCTAAGATGGGAGATTATGAGAACAGACCCGCCAGTATTAATTCTACATGTCTTGGTGTCATAGGGCATTTCTATCTATGAATGTGTGTAATGGTCCTTAGACTAGAAGATTATCATTAACTCATGTCATGACTCGCGCACTTAGATTTGCTGACGAAAACCGTCACGAAGACAGTTGGCAGGAAGTAGGGTATGTAGGGTACGTCACGAATGACATGTTGTTAATGGGTAAGTCGAGGAAGGATTTGTCCCTTCCATATTTATGAAAGTAGATATCTCAGGCCCTTTAATTGAAATAGAATTTTCGCCCAAATTCCATGGCCATGGTGTCATGACGAGTTTATTTCTGGAAGTCAAAGAATGACGGATCAAGCATATAGGTTTATGACACTGCCATGAAACCTGCTTGATGAGATATTGAGACAAAGGGATTAAATTACATGGTAAGCATTCGTATGAGGTGACACGTCAATGTGGTGGAAAATTCTTTCTCTTGGGTGCCTTGACCCGTTGCTAGACAGTAATCTTTGACTTTAGGCAAGCCCGCTTAATGCCAACAAGAAAGAGGCCTATAGGGTCACACACTAAGTGTATCCAAGTATCTCAAGTAGAATAAAGATTATTCTCATATGTGGTTTAATAATTATTCAAGGAATCCTAAATCTTTTTAATGTTAGAGGAAGAATAAAATGAAAACAAGATATACATGTTGTGTACATTGAATGTACACGCCGTGTAGTTTTCATTTTGGAAAGGAAATGAAAAATGAGTACACGTCGTGTATTAATGATTACACACCGTGTAGTTTTTCTAATCGGGATTTTGAAAATATAATATCATATTATTAAATGATATTTATTATAATCAGTGTGGGCGCATGTCAAGGAATTAATGATTCGACATGGGGGTTTTCAATAAGAGTTAATGAAATAAATAGAACGCGTAACGCATTTATTTATTGTCATAACTCTATAACCTCAAACCCAATTATAAATATCCTCACAACCCCAACACTTTTCCCTAATCGTTGTGCATAACAATTATGGAGAATTCTCTCAAGGCCGAAAGAACTCCTTCCTCCAAGAACTCTCTCAATACCGAGAGAGATCCTCCTCCATCGGATCAAGGTGATGTAACGCAGACAATGCAAGCAAAGGCTTCTCCACGCTAGCACCCGGAGATTCCTTTGGTGACGTCCAGAGATACATGGTGCATGTGTGGATCGCTGCTAGAGGAAGTCTACATTTGGCTTCTGCGACGCAATGACGAATCACATCAGAACGTGATCAGAAATATCAACGAAGAAAGAACGCCATAAAAGGTACTTCTTGTCAATTAATTAAATTAATTATAATCAACCTGTGATGATCCTCTTATGTGGTTCCAAGACTATTCTTCTTCTTTGTCTATTTTTGTGATTTGATCCATGGAGTCTGGCGTTTATCGTCGTATTGATCCCGGATTGATCTTTGTTAATGACAAAAAGTCAAGTGGGCACATCCACCCACGAGCTTCTGCTGCGCCCGGGACCTACAAAAGGAGTATTTCTCTCAAGAATTCTTGGTTATTTTATTAGAGTGTTTTCATTTTTCAACACATCTATTGAATTTTATGCTTTATTAAGAATGGTATCTTATGATTGTCATCTACCGTAATTTATTAAAAGGTTTATGATCAGTTTGAATGTGGATGTGTTATCTTGATATCACTTACCATACTACTCAGAATGGTTAGTAATCATGTTTATAGATTGGGGAAAGTTATTTACATCTCATATATATATGTTGTTTATATTTAACCTCATTCATATGAAGAATGTATTGGACTTAGTAAGTGACGGGTGGGGCCTGCTATAGCCCCTTGATGCATCGGTAGGTCTCATGAGACAAAATAGATGTGGACTTGGCCGAGACC
Organism: Viscum album; assembly: GCA_963277665.1. Lineage (NCBI taxonomy): Eukaryota > Viridiplantae > Streptophyta > Magnoliopsida > Santalales > Viscaceae > Viscum > Viscum album. The sequence continues at coordinate 1,650,585,363 of OY728145.1, forward strand.
TTGCCCATTTTCAGATATGGTTTTGGTCGATACCTTAATCATTTTCAGATGTCTTGGTCGAGACCTCGACGGTATTTTTCATATGTTCGGCATTATGCATTCTCTTATTATGATATTAGTAATTGATAAATTATGTGATTATTCAACTAGTAGAATATTCATAGTTAAGCTTCGTGTGATTATTTATATGACATTATTTATTCCAATTTTATTTCCTCCATACTAAGCACAAGATTATGTTTTAATGGCATGTGTTCTTTTAGTTATTCATCATGCCTTATTATTTATGTTTCTACTATATTACATACCCTTACTATGCATCTGATCTTACCCATTTCTTATGCTTTATTTTTCCCCAGGATGTGACGATGAATACTATGAATGGATTCCAAGGTGAATCTAAGAGTTTGAGTGTTGCAAATGGAGTTTCTACATTGTTTTTTTATCAAGTTGTAATGTACTATTCACATATGTAATCTGGATTCCAAAACTACTAAATTGATCAGTTCTTTGGAATTTGAGTCTTGTATCTATGTCAATTAATAAAGTAAGGCACTGAATCCAGACTACTAGGGTCGGGGTCTTTATACGAACAGAGAGTGAACGAAGGGCGTTCAGGGAGGTGAGGGTGGCGAAGGTGGGGGTGAAAGTAGGGCTATCAGAGGGCGAGTGGTTTGCGAGGGAAGGCAGTCGGGGAGGCGTAGGTTAATGTGATGGAGAGCGACTAGATGGCGGTCGGGAGGGCACCGCGAAGCACTGTCGCGACGAGGGGAGAAATCCAAAACCTAGGAAAAACCTAGGAAAACCCACTCTCACAATGGGAGAGAATTCTATAGGCTTTATGATTTTATTAATATATATATATATATATATATTAATAAATGAATATATATATATATATATACATATAACTAAATATATATTAATATACAAAAATATAACTATATATATATATATATCATAAAATGGATAACAAAACAAGATGGATGAGTGGTAAAGATGCAGATGCACAAGGGAGAGGTCTTGGGTTCGAATCCTAGTGGAGGCACAGATGCATGGGTGGGGGCCTAGCGTTGTTAAAGGTTGGGGGTGTAGCTAGTGGTGATAAAAGAGATCCGAATTTTATTTTTAATTTGGTGACTTTTTTTCTTTTTAATTTTTTTTTTGGAATTTTATCAAAGCTTTTATTTTGGCACTGTTAAAAGACATCATTTATCAGCACATTTTTTTAGCGCTGATAAAAAGGGTCTTTATCAGTGTTTTTTAGTGTTGCTAAAAGGGACCCCCTTTTAACTGCAGTTCGATTATCATCGTTTTTTTAGCAGTGTTAAAAGATGTCTTTTATTAGCACGGATAAAAGGGACCATCTTTTAACTGCGGTTTGATTATCAGTGTTTTTTTAACACTGTTAATAGGTTTTTTTAGTGTTAAAAGTTTGTTTTGTAGTAGTATTTACTCCTTTATTGGACTTTATAGGTCACCCCGTTTCTTTTATGTATTCCATAGGTTACAATATGCAATTTTAGGAGCTCAAAGGGGTTTAGGATCTCACTGAGGAGAATAAAAATAAAGTTGTTGTGTTTTAGTTTCTTTTTTATGTTTTATGTACCTAGTCTTCCAAAGAAAACTTTTATTTTGGCACTGTTAAAAGGCATCATTTATCAGCACATTTTTTTAGCGCTGATAAAAAGGGTCTTTATCAGTGTTTTTTAGCGTTGATAAAAGGGACCCCCTTTTAACTGCAGTTCGATTATCATCGTTTTTTTAGCGGTGTTAAAAGATGTCTTTTATTAGCACGGATAAAAGGGACCCTCTTTTAACTGCGGTTTGATTATCAGTGTTTTTTAACACTGTTAATAGGTTTTTTTAGCGTTAAAAGTTTGTTTTGTAGTATTATTTACTTCTTTATTGGACTTTATAGGTCACCCCGTTTCTTTTATGTATTCCATACGTTACAATATGCAATTTTAGGAGCTCAAAGTGGTTTAGGATCTCACTGAGGAGAATAAAAATAAAGTTGTTGTGTTTTAGTTTCTTTTTTATGTTTTATGTACCTAATCTTTCAAAGAAAGGTTTTATTTTGGCACTGTTAAAAGGCATCATTTATCAGAACCTTTTTTTAGCGCTGATAAAAAGGGTCTTTATCAGTGTTTTTTAGCGTTGATAAAAGGGACCCCCTTTTAACTGCAGTTCGATTATCATCATTTTTTTAGCGGTGTTAAAAGATGTCTTTTATTAGCATGGATAAAAGGGACCCTCTTTTAACTGCGGTTTGATTATCAGTGTTTTTTTAACACTGTTAATAGGTTTTTTTAGCGTTAAAAGTTTGTTTTGTAGTAGTATTTACTCCTTTATTGGACTTTATAGGTCACCCCGTTTCTTTTATGTATTCCATAGGTTACAATATGCAATTTTAGGAGCTCAAAGGGGTTTAGGATCTCACAAAGGAGAATAAAAATAAAGTTGTTGTGTTTCAGTTTCTTTTTTATGTTTTATGTACCTAGTCTTCCAAAGACGCTAGACATCGTGATCTTTGGGTTGTAATTATTTGATGCTTATGTTAAAAATAATGTAATAATTTGTGTAAAATGCTTTGTTCACTATATTAACACACGGCGATTCGACACACATGCTTGTGTGAGGTTTTTTTTGTTACTTATTTTCCTCGTGCATACACACACGTATATGACGACCTATATTAGGGGGACTTTGTGAGACCTTACTGAGATGTATTTATGACACTAAACATGAGAAATCTGGTGTGCATGTAGACCTTGTGTTTGTTATATAGGTTTGACCACAAGATGTGCAGTGGATCGGGTTGGAGTAACTTGATGAGGATAGGAGATGGGATGGAGGTGAAGCTCAGGGATGGCATTAGAGCCTCCTCGTGTATTTATACTTTTGTTTATTTTGTATATATGATCGGCCCGGTTTGTGATTAGTTGAGATGTATGTTTGTATGATTGTATTACATTTGTTATAGCATTCTTGTAATATTGATCGTTTGTACTTTGATTATTCGATGCAGATGTTTGGTTATTTATTTGTTATGGATTGTTATGATGTCGAGGCATAATCTCCTCAATGTGTGATTTTAGCCCTCAACGTTATTTTGCATCCTCTGACATATCAGGAGGTGCGCTTGAGGTCGTGCGACACTTCGATTTGGATATTTATGATTGATTTTAGTTGGGGCGTTACATGGTCCATGTACAGGTCAAGTTACATGGAAACCACTTTTGTCGTTGGTTCGAGCTCCATACCGAATGATATCAATCCCCAGTCCTAACCAAGTGAGTCTAAGTGGATTAGTTATATAAAGATATATTAATAAATATATTTAAATGTAAGTCATATTTGTAGATAAATATATAAATTGTAAAATTTGTTTGCAATGTGTAAAGAGAGTGATGAATATGTATAATATACATTTTATAATGTGGAAAATAAATTATATACACACATACATGCAAACATACATATATATACATATATATACTATAAATTTTACAATGTGATGAATAAATTTTATACATGTATACATATTGACACACACATACACTTTAGAATTCATTTAAAGATATATCTGATAAATATAAATATACAACTACACGCACATATACACATTTCATGTGGTTTATATTGATATAAATATAATATATATTTTAAAATAAATAGTTAAAAAAAACAACCATTCTCGATGTTTTAAATAAGCCTGATGCTGGGTTTTAATATTGATAAATGTCTCCCCGTTTCTGCATTGAATGTTTTAATATGAATATTTTTTATAATGTCATTTATGCTCTCATGTGATTCATTACACTGATATTAAAATAACATTAAAGAATGTCTTACTTATTTTATGTCTAAAATTGTATGTTTATTTATTTATTTATACATACAGTTATTATTATTATTATTATTATTATTATTATTATTATTATTATTATTATTATTATTATTATTATTATTATTATTATTATTATTATTATTATTATTATTATTATTATTATTATTATTATTATTATTATTATTATTATTATTATTATTATTATTATTATTATTATTATTATTATTGAAATATATACATATGATTACTTGAAGGATGCGATTGGAGATAAAGCCAATAAATAATATAGTAGTTTCTGTAACTAAAATTAATATTCTGGTGCATATTAAGTTATTTCTAAAATGCAAAAAAAAAAAAAAAAAAAAAAAAAAAACTGATACGAAAAGCTTGACGGAACAGGAGGAAGGGAATACAACGAAGGGGGCAGAGTGTGGTGGGGCGGTCAGCGCATGCTGCTGACAGGCCACCCGTAGTGCGCAGCCCACCACCGCCCGCGCCTTCTCCCTATGACTGGGCCTCAATGATAACAAATGCGCGTGGATTTATCTTTTTTGGCATATAAATTGCCTCCAGCCCAATGGGAAAAATCGTTGATAAAACAATACATTTTAACATCCGATTTTTTTTGAAAAAAAAAATAGTGATAGAGATGATAATTTGACTATCACACGCTTTAAAAACGTATTGGAGATTAACAGTTACATTCCACCACATTTAATTTTTTGGGATGGATATCCATAACACATAAAATATCACAATGAAATGCATAAATATATCCAACATCACTATTATACATTACTATAGAAAACGGTATTTATCACCATTTTTTTAGCGTTGATAAAGATCGTTCTTGATTGACGATTTAATAAAATCATTGATAAACGACATATTTCATCATTTCTTTTTTCTAGCACTGATAAAGGTCAATCTTTATCAACACTTTTATTACCGCTTATAAAATAAAAAATATATAAATATTATTAAAAAACAGATTTTAATATAAAAATATATTTATATTAATATATATATATATATATATAATATTTGCTTAGATATGATTTATATATTACTAAATATGTATTTAAATTTAACATATAACAGATTTAGTAAAAGATGGTTTATAAAATAATTAAAAATAATATTAATTAATATATTTTTTTGAACAGAAACCCTAACCGAAATTTACAATTAATGCCCTTCTCGGTATAGAAAACGCGGTTGTAAAGCTACCCTATTAACCCATGACAACCTTCGTTTTTCATGGGTGGATCCACCAATCCAGGAAGTTCACGTTCCCCAGCTGATCCCGGACACTGGTGGGTTCCAGGGGGTTGACTAGTTCCACCCACAGGTGCGCGGGGAAATTGGAGCAATATATTAAAGCATAGGCGTGAAGCTAAGAGGACTCGAACCCGGAACCTCAGGCTTCGACTCCAGCGCCACTACCACTCCCATCCCGGCCCTAGGGGCAAAACGTGGTTGTAAAGCTACCTTTTAACCCATAACAAACTTCGCTTTCCATGGGTGGATCCACCAATCCAGGAAGTTCACGTTCCCCAGCTGATCCCTGACACTGGTGGGTCCCAGGGGGTTGGCCAGTGTCACGACCCGTCCCAGTGGGGCTCGCGCCGTGACTCCCCAAGCCCGCCTCCAATAGGCCAGGGGCTGGTGACTAGCACCGAGTAGACATATCACTAACATGGGAGACATTACCTAAGTACTTGTACACACACACACATCCCCAAGCCCACAAATGCTGAAATGTAAAACACTAAGGAACAAAAATGCATGCATACAACTAAACCCAACCAACAGAGTACGACGAAAGGTGGAGTACTGTAAAAGTAAACTGAGCCAGAATACAAGCCCACCAAAAGCAAGAGTCTGAAAAACTGCAAAGTCCAACCTGTAAGCACAAAGGTCCTGGGACTGTCGCTCGTAGCCGTAGGAACGCCTTGGTCTGTAGGGAACTCAGAAAGCTCGGTCTTGTCCTGGTCCGCCCTGGACCCTGTCAAAAGGCTGCTCGTCTGCACAAGACACCAGACGTGCGGGCAAAGCCCGTGCAGGGGTGAGTATAACAATACTCAGTAGAGGACCCCAAAAACCACAAAGCAGTACACAAAGTAAAGGTACAGTCAGATATGCATAATATATGTTTACAGAACATATAAAACAAACCGGATATACTCAAAACCCAGACCTGTGGTCTAGAAACAAGTCACACGACCGCATACCCCCGCAAGGGATTCCGTTCGAAGATTCCGTGATGCACTCATTCCGGGAGGACACACTCCACGAGTCTTATAGCTCTGATGACATCCGTCCGAGAAGTGCTGTTCGTCGAGAACCGTCACGAGAGATAACTACACTCATTACGGGAGACACACTCCTGAGCGGAAGGGTTACGATAGATAGAAGCACTTATTACGGGAGACACACTTCCTGAGTGAGAAAGATCTCGATACACAGATGAGGATCACTGCCAGGGCCATGGCGGATACCACGACTCATCCGGAATTCACCTGCTAGGTAGAGGATCAACGCCCGGTAGAGTTGGTCACGTCGATACCTGACTCTACCTAGGGTCTGGAATGGATAGAGGATCTCGATCCGGGCCTCTCGGATGGATGTCTGACTCTATCACAGAAAGTCCTGCTGAAGGGATCAAAATCCTGCGTGAGGGAAAGATGTCTGACCCTCAGGGAAACAAGAAGAAGGGACACTAACCCAAACGAAAGATGTTCAAGGCACGATGAACAAAAGGACCAAGCCGTTTTCCAAAAAGTACACGGCGTGTAGAAATGATACACGTCGTGCTGTCCAACCCCGGGTACTGCCCGTGTACCACAGCCCGTGTCGTGAGGCTGGTCATGTAGAAAAACTTAGTACATGACGTGTAGTACGGAGTACACACCGTGTCTGGGTAACTGTGGTTGGCTCCGTGTACTCTGGCCATGTGCCCGTACACGGTCACCAACCAGTGTACTCCAAACCGTGCAATCTGCACACGGGGTGACCCGCGCTGTTGACCTCACCTGGCCGGGTGATGGAGTACACGAGTGTGTACTCCATCTCGTGTCCGTGTATCCCCGGGATACACGCCGAGCTCCGCGTAGCCGCCTCTACCGAGCTGTACACGTCGTGCCGCCTGAAGCTGTGTAGAGCATCTCGTGTCTGTGTACTACCCAAAGTACACGCCGAGTTTCGGGGAAGGTCCAACACGCCGTGTGACCAGGGTCACACGTCGTGTGATTCTTCTCTGACCCTGAATCCCTAGCCGCCACTGCCGGAACTACACGGCGTGTTCTTTGGAAGTACACGTCGTGTATTCTGGAAATTTCCAGAAACGACACTCTTCACTGGCGCGCCTCCCGTGCTGCTCTGATCATCAATCCGGTCATCCAATCGCTGCAAAACTTTTAGGTTCTGGTCGCCCCAACCCCACGAAGTCGCTTCCGTCGTTTTCGAGGCCTCCGATCGGCTCCGAAAACGCATTCCAATCTTCCCACACGAAAAACGCTCTTTCCGATCCGGTCCGATTGGTCGTCCACCATCGTCGCCGCACCTCCACAAGGACGTGATGTCGAACCTTCGATTTGGGATCGTTGCATTGCAGAACGGATGCGCAACGATCCGTTGTTCGTCGCCCCGTGAAGAACGCGCGGGGAAAAAGGAGGAAGAAATCCAAATAAACAAATTGAGGAACGAACCTCCGCCGTCGTTCATCACGGTGTTGATCCACTCCCGTTAATAGGATTAAACGGGGCAAGAAACATCAAAAACTTAAATCATGGATCAATTCCCCATAATCTTCCCGAAGAAAAATCCCTCCCGCAAGAACGTATGAATCCACGGATCAACTTGTTTGTGGTTGATCCGCGTTCGTCGTTTAAACTCAAGTACGGGGAAAAGAAATCAAAATAACAACTCCTACCTTTCGAAAGGATCGATCATTGACGAAGGCGCCGTGTTTCCGTTGCCATCGAGATCCTTCAACATCGGCACAACGATCCTTGGTTTCGATCCGTTGATGTTCGTCGAGAATTTGCTCCAACATGCCGTGGATTCTGCAGAGGTTCCTCTCTCTACGTTGCCAACGACGTACAATTGCTTAACCCATTAAAAGGGGAAACAAGTTGGCATTTAATTACACAACAGTATTAATGGCGTTGACTTGCCATTTCGAAGTCATTAAGAAACGCCATTAATTTAGGAAACAGTTGCGCTGTTGCCGCACCGCAGCGGATGTTTCCTTAAATGAAATAAAATAAACTGGTTAATTTAATTTATTTTATTTTACTTAAAACGTCCGAAAATTAACTTCTTCCCTCGACCCGCGCCGGTCGAGGTTAGCCTCATTCTTAGGTAAAGTCGTCGTCCCGGACGCAACGGTGCGCTTAGATTTTTAATCCGGGCATCCGTTGGGAAACTTCCTCAACCACGCATAAGTGTCTACTCACTTAACTAAAAAAAAGTTCAAACTACCATTTCAGGCTCACTGGACCTCAGAATGATGTGCCGTCTTCACGCCCGGTCTCGAAATAATTCCATATAATATTTAAAAAATAATAAACGGAAAATCCGAGACATTACATTCTCCCCACCTTGGGGCTTTACGTCCCCGAAAAGCCAAAACAAAGGCTACTAAAAAAGATGAGGGTACTGGGCACGGATCTGGGACTCCCGCTCCCACGTGCTCTCCTGAAGATTCCCGTGCTGCCACCGGACGTGCACTAAGGGAATCAATCGCCCACGAAGGATCCTCTCCTACTGATACTCGATCTCCACCGGGTACTCAGCAAAGGTCACTCCCTCCTCGATGTCCAGCTTGCCCCAGTCGATAACGTGCGATGGGTCATGCACGTACCTCCTCAGCTGTGACACATGGAAGACATCATGTACCCGATGCAACTATGGCGGTAGAGCCAAGTGGTATGCCACCTCGCCAACTCTGCCCAGGATCTGGAAAGGTCCGATGAACCTCAGAGATAGCTTGCCGCCTTGACCAAATCTCCACAACCCTCGTCGAGGTGAGACCCGAAGGAAGACGTGGTCTCCCTCTTCAAACTCCAGAGGTCTCCGTCGCCTGTCAGCATAAGACTTCTGCCGGCTCTGTGCAGTCTTCATCCGCTCCCGGATGATCTGCACCTTCTCTGTAGTAGCTCGCACTAACTCTGGACCCATGAGTGCTGACTCTCCGGGGTCGGTCCAGCAAAGCGGTGACCGACAGGGTCTCCCGTACAAGGCCTCGAACAGTGCCATACCGATGGTGGAGTGGTAGCTGTTGTTGTACGCAAACTCCACCAGTGGTAGGTGGTCCTCCCAGCTGCGACCAAAGTCCAAGATACAGGCTCGCAACATATCCTCCATAACCTGAATGGTCCTCTCCGTATGACCATCTGTCTAGGGATGAAACGCTGTGCTCAAGCGCAACTGAGTCCCAAAAGCCTCCTGCAATCCCTTCCACAACCGGGATATGAAGCGAGTGTCTCGGTCTGAGACTATAGTCGAGGGGACGCCATGAAGCCGAACTATCTCCTGTACGTAGAGGCGTCCCAAGCTCTCTACGGAACTCTGCTCCCTGATAGCTAGGAAGTGGGCCGACTTGGTGAGTCAGTCAACGATCACCCAGATGGAATCGTGCCCCTTGGACGTCCGTGGTAAGCCCGTCATGAAGTCCATCGATATTCCATACCACTTCCACTCTAGAACTTCCAGGGGGTGAGCTAACCCTGCTGGAACCTGGTGCTCAGCCTTCACCTGCTGGCATGTGAGGCATCGAGAAACGAACTCTGCCACTGCCTTCTTCATGCCTGACCACCATAACTGACGTCAGAGGTCCTGGTACATCTCTGCCACTCCAGGATGCACCACCAAAGGGGATGTATGGAACTCCCTCAGGACCTCCTCCTGCAACGCCACTGGTACAACAATGCGTCCTCTGAAAAGAAGAACGTGCTCCCCACCTTGCGAATATCCATCAGGAGCATGTCCTGTGGATAACTGAGCACGTAAGGTCACACCGTCGACATCCCCAAGTTGTGCCTCCCTAACTCGCTGTAAGAGTGGAGGGGTGACAACCATCGACTGTAGGTAAGTTATATTCTCTCCATCCACGAATGATAACTGTAACGCGGATAATTGTTGTGTCGCCTCACTCAACAGTTGTGAGCTCGACCTTCTGCTAAGAGCATACGCCACCTTGTTCCCCTTCCCAGGAGTATAAATGACCTCGAAATCATAGTCCTTGAGGAACTCTAGCCAACACCTCTGCCTCAGATTCAAATCCTTATGTGAGAAGATGTACTTGAGGCTCTTGTGGTCAGAGTAGACAATGAACCGCTCGCCCATAAGGTAGTGTCGCCACATCTTCAATGCGAAGACTACCGCTGCTAACTCGAGATCATGGGTCGCATAGTTCTGCTCATGTAGCCTAAGCTGGAGCGAACCATAAGCAATCACTGCGTGCCGCTGCATCAGGACACAGTCGAGCCCGATCCCTGATGCGTCGCAGAAAACTATGTACTCGACACCCTCCTCCGACAATCTCAAGTATGGGGAGCTCGTCAAACTCTATCTTAGCTGCTCAAAAGCCTACTGGCACTTTTCTATCCACACGAAGGGTTTCCCCTTCCTGGTCAAGGCCGTCATTGGTGCTGATATCCGGGAGAAATCAGGGATGAATCTCCGGTAATATCCTGCCAACCCAAGGAAGCTTCGCACCTCCGTTACGCTCTGAGGTGGCTCCCATGCTAACACAGCCTCCACCTTGGCTGGGTCCATAACCACTCCATCTCCTGATATGACATGTCCCAGAAAGTGGACTTCCTGAATCCAGAACTGACACTTTGAGAGCTTCCCATAAAGCTGGTGCTCCCGGAGTACGTCCAGAACCATCCGCAGGTGTCTCGCGTGCTCTTCCTCTGACGCCGAGTACACAAGGATGTCATCGATGAAGACCACTACGAACCGGTCCAAGTACGGGTGGAAGATTCGGTTCATCAGCCCCATGAACACTGTGGGGGAGTTCGTCATGCCAAAGGGCATCACCAAGTACTCATAGTGACCGTAGCGACATCTGAAAGCCGTTTTCGGTATATCCTCTGCCCGTACTCGTAGCTGGTGATAGCCTGATCGAAGGTCAACCTTCGAGAACCACTGTGCCCCTCTTAGCTGATCGAAGAGGTCATCGATCCTTGGCAGTGGATATTTGTTCTTCACCGTCACCTGATTCAGGCGCTGGTAATCCACGCACAACCTCAGACTCCCGTCTGCTTTCTTGGAAAACAAGACTGGGGCCACCCAGGGTGAGACGCTGGGTCTTACGAAACCCTTGCTCTGAAAATCCTCCAACTGCACCCTCAGCTCGCGAAGCTCTGCGGGAGCCATCCAATAAGATGATGAGGAAATCGATGTCATCCCGGGGTGTAAGTCGATGCATAAGTCGATTTCCCGATAGGGAGGTAGTCCTGGAACATCTTCAGGAAAGACGTCCTCATACTCCGCCACCACTACTGGGAACTAAGATCTCACAACATCTACTGCTCTGAGGGTAAGGCTAGCCAACTCATGAGTGATCGGCTGCACCCTCCTATGCATGAGCCCATTTTGTGCTGCATGGGTTTCCTTTTCTCCGACAAAGGAAAACCTTGTTCCATCACATCGGACACACCGCACCCTTCTCCTAAAACAGTTAATCTGGGCATGGACCGAAGATAACCAATCCATACTGAGAATGAAGTCGTAAGGACTCGACGCTACCACCAAGAGGTTCCAACTGAAACTCTCACCTCCAAGGGTAAGATCACACTGTCTGCAAAGGTGTGTGATCATCGAGTCTCCTCCCGTAGATGTCTCCAAGCGTAAGGATCGAGTCAACGGTTCTATAGGAATATCGAGGTTTTGTACAAGACATGTGGCTATAAGGGAATGACATGCACCTGTGTCTATGAGTACGACAGCTAAGGTAGAAAAGATACAGATCATACCTCGAATCATCCCTAGAGCCCCTGGGTCGTATGCCTCGACCGCATGCAGTTGTCCCCATCCCTGTCCCCCAGCTCCCTGAGCCTGGTGCGGACCTCCTGGGGGTGGTGGTGGAAGTAAGTTGAAGCATCTTCCACCACCTGCAGCTCTCCCTACTCCTCTGCCACGACCGCCGCCTGGCGGATCTGCCTGCTCCATTCTCTGCCTCTGACTCGGTGGTCCATCCACCACTACCCTATCAGCGGCTCGATGTGTCAGGTAATATCTAGCGAGATGCCCTCTACCGTCGCATGCATAGAATCGCTTTTCCCTAGGATGGCTGGATCCATCCTGAGAGCCCTAGACTGTCGATCTCCTATCCTGGGTCCTCCTATGACGTCTCCCACATCCAGATCCCTATGCCTGACATCGGCTCCCTACTGCCGGTGTCTCTGCACCTGTCTGCCTGCTGCTGACTGCCGGCAACTGTCTCTACTCTTCCAAGAAGCTCTTGATCACCAAGGCCCGCTCGAGCACTCCAGCATAAGTCGAAATGCATAGAGGCACAACACTAGCTCAGATGTCATGCCGTAGACCTCGCTCGAAGGTCCGGGCTCTGAAGTACTGATCCCTGACCATATCCATCGAGTACCTGGAGAGGTTGGTGAACCTCGATGAATAGTCAGCCACCGTCATACTGCCCTGCTAGAGCTGAAGAAGCTCCTGGATGCGCACATCTCTCAGAGTAACCAGAGAGAACTCCTCCCTGAAGAGTCGTTCAAACTCTATCCATGAAAGAGTCTCCTCATCATGAGTCTGCGTGGTCAGACTCCACCATCGTCCCGCCGAACCCTAAAGAAGGCTCGCCCCTAGGACCACCATCTGGTCTGCTGGTGTCCTCACTAGATGAAAAACTCTGGTCACCGCCTCAAGCCAGTCCTCAGCTGCCTGAGGGTCAGGCTCGCCTCAGAACCTGAGCGGTCTATGTCTCTGAAACTCGTGGAGCGCACTGAGCCCGCGCTCCTCACCGGTCGGTACCGCGGGTACCATTGGCTGCTCCATTGGTGGTAGTATAGCAGTTGGACCACCTGGTGGCAACGCCTGGGAAGCTGGTCCTTGTATCGAAGCCTCGTCACTGAGGGGGTCATCCTCATGATCGTGCTGCTGAATCCTAGTGGGTACGCGTTGTGGAGGCATCTTGTAAGGAAACAAGATGTGTCACAGTCAATGAGTATATCTGGATAGCTGACACCAAGGACATGGAAAACACAACCCATTCCTATATGATGCATGTACCTTTTATTTCTCCGCAACCAGTGTTTTCGTGAACCGGGTCGAAAAGCAGGTTATCAGAGTCCTGGTGTATGGATATGTCGGTCGCCGCACCAACACTAGAGTCTCTGGCCTGAAAGACGAACCCGAAACACTCAACACTGTTGCCACCAACCAAACTCATCGACTCTTGGTCCTAAGGTAGAACCGATCACCTATGATACCACTCTGTAATGACCCGTCCTAGTGGGGACCGCGCCGTGACTCCCCAAGCCCGCCTCCAATAGGCCAGGGATTAGTGAATAGCACCGAGTAAGCATATCACTAACATGGGAGGCATTGCCTAAGTACCAGTACACACACACACACACATCTCCAAGCCCACAAATGTTGAAATGTAAAACACTAAGGAACAAAAATGCATGCATACAACTAAACCCAACCAACAAAATATGACGAAAGGTAGAGTACTGTAAAAGTAAACTGGGCTAGAATACGAGCCCACCAAAAGCAAGAGTATGAAAAACTGCAAAGTCCAACCTGTAAGCACAAAGGTCCCGGGACTGTCACTCGTAGCTGTAGGAACGCCTCATCCTGTAGGGAACTCAGAAAGCTCAGTCCTGTCCTGGTCCACCCTGGACCCTGTCAAAAGGCTGCTCGTCTGCATAAGACACCAGACGTGCGGGCAAATCCCGTGCAGGGGTGAGTATAACAATACTAAGTAGAGGACACCGAAAACCACAAAGCAGTACACAAAGTAAAGGTACAATCACCTATACATAATATATGTTTACAGAACATATAAAACAAACAAGATATACTCAAAACCCAGACCCGTGGTCTAGAAACAAGTCACACGACTGCATACCCCTGCAAGGGATTCCGTTCAAAGATTCCGTGATGCACTCGTTCCGGGAGGACACACTCCACGAGTCTTATAGCTCTGATGACATCCGTCCAAGAAGTGATGTTCGTCGAGAACCGTCACGAGATATGGATAAACTCATTAAGGGAGACACACTCCTGAGTGGAAGAGTTACGATAGATAGAAGCACTCATTACGGGAGACACACTCCTGAGTGGGAAAGATCTCGATACACAAATGAGGATCACTGCCAGGGCCATGGTGGATACCGCGACTCATCCAGAATTCACCTGCTAGGTAGAGGATCAATGTCTGGTAGAGTTGGTCATGTCGATGCCTGACTCTACCTAGGGTCTGGAATGGATAGAGGATCTCGATCTGGGCCTCTCAGATGGATGCCTGACTCTATCATAGAAAGTCCTGCTGAAGGGATCAAAATCCCGTGTGAGAGAAAGATGTTCACCCTCAGGGAAACAAGAATAAGGGGCACTAACCCAAATGAAATATGTTCAAGGAACGATGAAAAAAAGTACCAAGCTGTTTTCCAAAAAGCACACGGCGTGTAGAAATGATACACGCCGTGTTGTCTGACCCTGGGTACTGCCCGTGTACCACGACCCATGTCGTGAGGCTGATCATGTAGAAAAACTTAGTACACGATGTGTAGTACGGAGTACACGCCATGTCTGGGTAACTGTGGTTGGCTCCGTGTACTCTGGCCATGTGCCCGTACACGGTCACCAACCCGTGTACTCCAAACCGTGCAATCTGCACACGGGGTGACCCACGCTGTTGACCTCGCCTGGCTGGGTGATGGAGTACATGACTGTGTACTCCATCCCGTGTCCATGTATCCCCAGGATACACGCCGAGCTCCGCGTAGCCGCCTCTACCGAGCTGTATACGCCGTGCCGCCTAAAGCTGTGTAGAGAATCCCGTGTCCGTGTACTACCCAAAGTACACGCTGAGATTTGGGGAAGGTCCAACACGCCATGTGACCGGGGTCACACGCCGTTTGATTCTTCTCTGACCCCGAATCCCTAGCCACCACCGCCGGAACTACACGGCGTGTTCTTCGAAAGTACACGCCGTGTATTCTAGAAATTTCTAAAAACGACGCTCTTCACCGATGCGCCTCCCGTGCTTCTCCGATCATCAATCCGGTCGTCTGATCACTGCAAAACTTCTAGGTTCTGGTCACCCCGACCCCACGAATCCACTTCCGTCATTTTCAGGCCTCCGATTGGCTCCAAAAATGCATTCTGATTTTCCCGCACGAAGAATGCTCGAAGAATGCTCTTTCTGATCCGGTCCGATTGGTCGTCCACCATCATCGCCACACCTCCACAAGGACGTTGTGATGTCGAACCTTCGATTTGGGATCGTTGCGTCGCATAACGGATGCACAATGATCCGTTTTTCATCGCCCCGTGAAGAACGCGAAGAACGCGCAGGGAAAAAGGAGGAAGAAATCCAAATAAACAAATTGAGGAACGAACCTCCGCCATCATTCGTCACAGCATTGATCCGCTCCCATTAATAGGCTTAAACGGGGCAAGAAACATCAAAAACTTAAAGCATGGATCAATTCCCCATAATCTTCCCAAAGAAAAATCCCTCCTGTAAGAACGTACAAATCCGCGGATCAACTTGTTTGTGGTTGATCCACGTTCGTCGTTTAAACTCAAGTACGGGGAAAAGAAATCAAAATAACAACCCCTACCTTTCGAAAGGATCGATCATTGATGAAGGCGCTGTGCTGCCATTGCCGTCGAGATCCTTCAACGCCGGCGCAACGATCCTTGGTTTCAATCTGTTGATGTTCGTCGAGAATTTGCTCCAACGCGCCATGGATTCTGCAGAGGTTCCTCTCTCTACGTTGCCAACGACGTACAATTTCTTAACCCATTAAAAGGGGAAACAAGTTGGCATTTAATTACGCGGCAGTATTAATGGCGTTGACTTTCCATTTCGAAGTCATTAAGACGCACCATTAATTTAGGAAACAGCTGCGCCGTTTCCACGCCACAGCGGATGTTTCCTTAAATGAAATAAAATAAAATGGTTAATTTATTTTATTTTATTTCACTTAAAACGTCCGAAAATTAACTTCTCCCCTCGACCCACGCCGGTCAAGGTTAGCCTCATTCTTAGGTAAAGTCGTCGTCCCAGACGCAACAGTGCACTCAGATTTTTAATCCGGGCATCCATTGGGAAACTGCCTCAACCGCGCACAAGTGCCGACTCACTTAACTAAAAAAAAGTTCAAACCACCATTCCGGGCTCACTGGACCTCGGAATGATGTGCCGTCTTCGCGCCCGGTCTTGAAATAATTCCATATAATATTTAAAAAATAATAAACGGAAAATACGAGACATTACAACCAGTTCCACCTATTAATAATTTGATCATTGGTATTGAGCAATAAACATTTAATATAAATTTTGTGATGGAAAAAATTAATATATTAAGATAAGTTGAAAAGGAGTTTGAAATTCAAACGGGTATAACTTTTGATCTGATTGTTCGTTTGGCTTCAAAAGATGTTATATCGAATCTTGTGAATAGATTTACCCTGTTTTAACATAAGGGTCCATGGTCCCTGTTTTTTCTCACCAATAAAAACTTGAAATCCCTCCAAAACTGAGTTCTTAGTTGAGATATCCTAATTTTTGAATATTCGAGGGAATTTTAGATTTGTTTAAGTGTCTTCTTGTCTTTTTTTTTTCAGTGGAGACTGAATTTATTCACATATCTTACTTTTATATGAATATCGCAGTGATCACATTTTATCGTTTTTCCTACTGTAATGTTATTTATAATTAAATATATATATATGGAAATAATTTCTATCCATTTTATTTTAAAAAAGATATATCCATTTTATTTACTTTATAATAATGTACATATATACCTATAAAAATGTCTATATAATATTTATATATAAAAGTGTGTGTGTCTGTATGAGAAAACGAATATATATTTATGTATATCCTCTAATATATGTAAATAAATACTAATATATAATAGATTTACATAAATATAAATATATTATATATACACACACAAACATATATATAAATACACACACAAACACATAAATACACACACATATTTTTTAAATGTATTTAAAAATAAATATATAAATATATGTAATAAAAAATATTTTTCTAATTGTATCAATATTTTTTAGCGCCGATAAATGCACCATTTATCAGTGCTAAAAATACACTGATAAAAGTTGCATTTACCAATGCTAAAAAACACGGATAAAGAATATGTTTATCAGTGTTAAAAAAATACGTATAAAGGATGTCATTATGAGTGATTTTTTAGTTTTGATAAAGGGAGATTTTACTAGTTGTTTTTTAACATTGATAAAAGCGACTGACTTTATCGCCGCTTACACTACACCAAAATCAGTAATTAAAGGCTGTTTATTAAACCAACACTAATTTTTTTTTGTCAAAATATAGCAACAGTTTTTTAAAAACCGCCGCTAAAAATTTCATTTTTTTAACCGTGAAACTTCTTCCTCGACCCCCTAAACCCGAAACCCCACCCCCTCTTCCCTCGAGCCCGTAAAATCCTAGCCCCCTCGCTGCCGACCCCCTTCTCTGTCAGCGTCGACCCCCTTCACTCCCTACTCCCTCGAATCCCTGACCTCACTATCGACCCCCTTCTCCCCCGAGCTCCCCGATCCCGAGCCCGAGCCGCTGGCCCCTCTCTCCCCAAAACCGCTGATCCCTCTGGTCATCGCCCCGTCGCTGCTCCACCTCATCTCTGAACCTTCCCCATCGCCGCCCCGCAACTTCTCCATTGATTGCAAGTTGTATTTTGGTTCGTTATTCCATTTTGGATCGATTTTAATTAGGATTTTCTTGATTTTAATTAGGGTTTATTAAAATTTATTTTTTTATTTCATTAACTTCATTGTATTCATATCTTATTTTTGTATACATTTCTTGAAGCCAATAATTCTTGATTGTAACCTCTTCAACTCCTCATCTGTAGTATCATTTTTTAATTAGTATCATTTAACATCTTCTTTTAATCAATAATTGCCACATTGGGGCGCTGTGTTCATCAATGAAGTTAGCTTCCTTATTGTAGAAATTCTATTCACATTCCTTTTTAATTTTCATTCCAATTATTCAAGAGAATGATATAATTTTTAATCATAATTTTTTTCATGATACATGCCTGATGATTAGCTTTTAACATGTTATCAGTATATCTCTATTCACCTTTCTTAAAACCACATGCTGTTTATTTTTGTTTTTCAACTTGTGATGCAATGATTTTGAACTATTCAATAGTCTCTACATCTAAATTATTACATACATTAGACATACCATCATCAATGTTTCCCACTATTCTTCTTCACTATCATATTCTGATCCATTTCACATTCTCAGTAAATCTAATGTTTTATTTAGATATTTCAATAAATCTCTATCTAGAAACCAATTCTTTCTAATTATCATCACATTCCGTGATTTTCTTTATAGGAATTTCAAGTGAAAAGTGTAATATGAACACACATGAAAAATATTTTATAGGTCCTCTAGTTTTAACCATTCCCCTCATGAAATTTATTAAAATTAGATTCATTACTATATCATATTCATCATCATTTTATTTATCATAGGATCCTAAGAAGCATGCTAATGACTTATCATTGATATTTATCTTTTTAATAGCTTTGAATTCAATCCCCTTATACTCTATTTTATCCACATATTAAAAATGAAGTTTTTACATTTCATATGAAACATTAATTTTATGAATCACATCAAGAGATAACTCATGATTATCTTAAAAATAATAATTTTCTTTAAGAAACCCATTAGGTAAGATTCTAACTAATTTCACAGCAATGGTACAATCATCCAAGGAATATCCATAGCCATTGATGTTTCTAATAATCAAATTAACTCTTATGAATAAGTATTCATTAATTTAATCATCATCGATTCTATTATAATAATATTTAGCACTCTAGTTCTTCATCATGGATTCTTTACATTAACAATTCAATCAAAAATATTTTCAACCATATCCAAAATCACATTGATAGTTTTGTGTCCCATAAGCATGGTATAAACATAAAAAAAGGTATAATACCACTATATTTATTTCCTTTACATCAACATGAGGTGGAGTAATCAACCCATATACAATAAGTTATTTTCCAACATGAAAGTCTCCAAACATTAATGTAGTTAGGATCACTGTAGATAAAAATGATATTACAACACCACAGTTCAAAAGAAATCCTTCATGAGTTGGTTTATTCTACAAAAATATTATATTTTCCTTTCAAGAACTTAATGATCATGCACGAATGGTTGTGCCCAAATTTACCCTACTGGTAAAAGCGGTCGATGTAGTACATGTAGGGGTTGAATCCACAGGGACCGAAGAAGTAACCTTGAGACGCTATGATTTGGCGAAGGATGGGCTATGAAGTATCCAACTTTGGGTCTGATTTTGGATAGTTTAAAGAACACTAAGAAACATAAGTGAATTAAATTCAATGAAAATGGGTTGATCTTAGGATTATTCTTGGGGTGGATTGAATGAATTTTACTTCTTTAGACAATTTTGGTTTTATTAATTCTTGATGAATCCATTCTTCAAAAATAACACTACCTTCATCATTTTCTGGTTTGGTGCTTACTAAACACAATTAATAATCCTCTATACACTTAGAAAACCAAATTAATGATCTCTATGAGGTATATGGTCATTTATTAATTGAATTTAGTTTGCTCAAACACAGTAAAGATGAAGAGTAGAAATAACTGAAGAATGGATGTCTTAAATTAATTATCCAATTAACAAAAATTCATTTATAAAATAACATTCAATCTAGCATTTGCATCCTCCTAAGATAAACCCATTAAAGGGTTATTACTCCATTGATGGTATACTCTCAATGGTGCGTGGAAGATGGCTAACAAGAATTGGATTGAAGAAATTAAAACCGCGGAAATAACTAGCACTCCTCCGTGTGTGTGAATGAAATCCACACCTATGTGTGAACTAATTCACAACAACACAGAGATATCACTGTTCTTTGTGATAATAAAGTTTTAATATATGAAATGGAAAATATATAAGAGAAATAAGTTGATTAATAACATAAAGATACAAAAAAAACTTACATGGAAATGGAAAACATTACAAAGGAAATTTGGAAGCATATCCTTACAATGAAACAAGCAACAAAAGATGATAAGAAAAATATCCACCACTATTCCCTTCACCATTATCTCCTTATATAGGAATATTATGAGTCTTAGGTCCATAACCCAACAATTAATTCACCCCCTAACAATTAATAGAGTCAAAAGGAGGGTGAATAATCAAAAGGAAATTGATGTTTCGAATTTGACCCGGAAAACTGTCCAGATTCTTCCACCATATTGACGTGTGAATTTTTAATTTAATAAGGACTAATACTGAGGGGTTGTAGAAGATAAATATATTCTTCCATCTGTCCTATATTATATGTAAAAATTTCTGGAACTTTGGCTCAGCCGTTTAGAAGTTATGGTCGAAATGGTGGGACGGATTCCTGTGCATTAATGTCGGGTCCACCATTTAAATCTCAACTTCAGATCCCTTTATCATCATAAAAACATCAGAATTAGCTCTGTCTACAGTTGAATAAAATGATCCTAATATTTTTATATTTCTACTTTATAAATTTGAGCTTCATTTGGCTTGTTTTCTGGGCCCCACATTTGTTTGATGGGCCTTAGGCCCATTATGCTTTTTCCAGCAAGTTTCTGCCTTCAGGTGCAAAAATCTCCATCTTCACTTGTGATTCATCCATCAGACCTAAAAGAAAAAATGTTCCAAATAAATTGATTAATAATATACCAAAATATAAAATTAAAACAATGAATATTGTAATTTCCACAAGCAAATTATTGAGTGGTCCCAAATTGACACTTTAAGCATGAATTACACAATGATGGGAAATGAAGTTCAATTTCTGAATTGGAATAAAATTTATGTTTATGAACATTTAAAAAAATTAATATTAAGATCTTTAAAATGAATATTATCCACTTTCAGTGACTAATCACACCCCCTAACTTGAGTTTTTCTAGTCCCGAGTAAAATATATTACAAATATGAAATTCAAATCCCCTTTCCCAAAAACATTTTAATACACATTTATCACCCAAATATGTCATACCAAAAAAATTATGGAACCCATAAAAATCATTTAAAACAAGATAGGTCCATAAGCATATCCGAAGCCCAAGCCCATTCATTTTTTCAAATTCATCGCTACATTTCATCCAATTTTAATTAAGCATGATAAAGTGTTGTGCATCACAAAAGATATGGGGCCAATTTTATTGTTCAAGGGGAAAAAATGGAAGTGCTAGGTGGGAATCACATTAAACCTTAATATGAGTATCCATTTTTTTTGATTTTTTTTGATGATTTTTTTATCCACAATAGATATGAAAAGACTAACTCTGGGAAAGAAAACTATGGAGTCACGATCCCCAAGTGCCGGACGCCACACATATTGTCAATTTCATGCTCTACAATAGAGATATAAAGCCTAAATCTGGGCAAGACAACTATGGAGTATGGATCCCCAAGTTCCGGACGCCACGCATTTGGACAAAACATTTCTCTATGTGGTCATTTTTTTTTGTTTTTGTTTTTTTAGATACTCAAATTAAACTAAAAGTGACCCTAGAACCCTATTCTATAATGAAAGGGACCCAAGAACTCAAATTTACACCCACGATCCAGTAGATGTGCATTGTGACATTTTTATTAAGAGGATGAAAATTTAAACATTAAAAAATCACATCGGACAACCGCAATTTCCAAAAGCTTTTCTCATGAACTTAAACTTGCATTAAAATCAGAATCAAGGCATGCAAAATTTATTTGATATCCAATTTTAGAGTTTGCAATGTGTGTTATCATGTTTATGGTTAATGGAATTTTTCTTTTCATGCATGTTTTTATTCACAAAATAAAAAAAGCATTTTTTATCTCCCCCCAACTTATAATAACACTATCCCCAGTGTTTAAAAAAAAGAAAAGTTAGAAGGGGGTAGGATAGGAGTTCAAAGATGAAATTGAGAATGATAAACATGGAACAAATTAACCTGGTTTTTGAAGTTGAAGTTCATGATGCTCCAGATTACTCCTTTGATCTCTTGGGGGATGTAGGCACCTCCTTGATTGAACATGTATCACCCAAAATAGTTCCTGAACCATAAAAAGAAGGACAAAGCAAACAACACAATGATTTATTTAATTCCAAGTATCATCATTTTTATGGTTTTTTATGTTTTTTTAAAATCAAACTAATGATACATTGTCTTCTTTTAAATTTATGGGTAAGGTATTACTTAGGGATCACACCGTGTGACACAGATGAATATGGTTCTCCCCTTTTATACCCATCCATACTCATAAAAGAAGAACAGGTCAAGAGTCTAATTTTTTTTAACCTACAAAAACATAAATAAAATAAAATAAACTGATAATACATTGTCTTCTTTATATTTTCTGGGTAAGGTATTACTCAGGGATCACACTGCATGACATGGATGAATACGGTGCTCCCCTTTCATACCCATCCTTACTCATAAAAGAAGAACAGGTCAAGAGTCTATTTTTTTAACCTATAAAAACATAAATAAAATAAAATAAACCGATGATACATTGTCTTCTTTATATTTTCTGGGTAAAGTATTACTCAGGGATCACACCACGTGACAGAGATGAATACGGTGCTACCCTTTCATACCCATCCTTACTCATAAAAGAAGAACATGTCAACAGTCTATATAAAAAAAACAACAAAATGAAGCAGAAGGAAACAAAAGATGATTCACATTGATTGGAAACATGAAAACCACAGGTTTCCTCCCGTGCAGCGCTTTTGTTTAACATTGTTAGCCCGACTTGTACCCTAAATCTATCAATTTTCTCTGGTTCATATGTTGGATCAGTTAACTCCTCCTTGATTTCTTGTTTATTGAATGATTCAATGAATGGTTTTAACCTATGACCATTGACTTTGAAGACATGACAACTTATGGGATCCTGAATCTCTATTGCCCCATGAGGGTACACATGATGCACTAGGTATGGACCAGACCATCTGGACCTTATCTTTTCTGGGTGTAGATGAAGTTTTGAACTATACAAGAGCACAAATTTTCCCAGTTCAAAGTGTTTGACTTTGAGATTCCTAGATTGGTAGGCTTGAACTTTAGATTTATTTATCCTTGAATTTTCACAAGCCTCCATCCTAAGTTCCTCGAGTTCATTAAGATCTAATTTACTTTTTGTTTCATCCAAATAAATGTCAAAGTTCATTTTTTTTATTGCCCAAAAGGCCTTATGCTCAATTTCAACAGGTAAATGACATGCTTTTCCATAAACCAATCTATACTGTGACATGCCTAGGATAGTTTTGAAAGCAGTTCGATATTCCCAAAGGGAATCTAAGAGTTTCTCGGACCAATCTTTCCTAGAGGGATTGACAGTTTTTTCAAGAATTTTCTTAATTTCTCTATTTTCCAACTCATCTTGACCATTGGTTTGAGGATGGTATGCAGTGTAAAATTTATGAGTAATACCATACTTAGACATGAGTGAAGAGAATGGGCGGTTGCATAAATGGGTTCCACGATCACTGATTATAGCCCTAGGAATTCCAAATCGAGAAAATATATGCTCTTTCAGAAATCGGATCACAACATGGTGGTCATTGGACTTGGTGGGAATGGCTTCAACCCATTTTGAGACATAATCAATAGCTAAGAGTATGTAGAGGTATCCCTTAGAGTTTGGAAAGGGTCCCATGAAATCAATTCCCCAATAATCAAAGATTTCAATGACCAGAATGGGAGTGAGGATAATTTGATTCCTTTTGGTAATGGATCCTAATTGCTGACACTGAGGACAACTTTTACAGAATTGGAAGGAATCCTTAGTGAGGTTTGTCCAGTAGAAACCACTTTGGAGGACCTTTGCAGTGGTTTTCTTTGTAGAAAAGTGTCCTCCACATGCCTCTCCATGACAAAATTTTAGAATGGACTCTTGCTCAGACTCGGGAATACATATCCTGATGATTTGATCAGGATAGAACTTGAAGAGGTAAGGATCATCAAACACATAATGTTTGAAATCATAAAGGAATTTACTCTTAGCTTGGGTCCCTAGGAATTTTGGAATGTCACCCGTCACCAAATGGTTTGCTATGTCAGCATACCAAGGGCAATCACTCACTAAATAGAGGTGCTCATTGGGAAATGAATCAGACACAGAGAGGTGGTGTGAGTTGTCTTTGAATTACATCCTAGAGAGGTGATCAGCTACAATATTTTCAACACCCTTTTTATCCTTAATGGTTAAATCGAACTCTTGAAGAAGAAGGACCCACCTAATTAATCTAGCCTTGGCATCTTGTTTTTGGAAAAGGTATTTTAGGGATGAATGGTCAGTGAAGACAATGATGGGTGATCCTAAGAGATAAGACCTAAATTTATCTAAGGAAAAGACAACAACAAGCAACTCTTTCTCAGTGGTGGTGTAGTTTATTTGTGCATCATTTAAAGATTTGCTTGAATAAGCAATGACATGTGGAGTTTTCTCACACCGTTGTCCTAAGACTACTCCTACAACAAAGTCACTTGCATCACACATGAGCTCGAAAGGAAGTTTCCAATTTGGATATTTCATGATAGGTGGAGATATAAGGGTTGAATTGAGTGTAGAGAATGATTCCTCACAGCTTTCTGTCCATAAAAAATGGAGAATCTTTTACCAATAGAGCACAAAGTGGTCGAGAAATAGAGCTGAAATTCATAATGAACATTCTGTAAAAAACAACATGTCCTAAGAAGGACCTCACTTACTTAACAGTTTTAGGAGAGGGAAGGTGATGAATGATGTCAACCTTAGCTTTATCAACTTCAATCCCTCTACCAGATACCAGATGACCTAGAACAAGTCCTTCCCTTACCATGAAATGACATTTTTCCCAATTTAGTATGAGGTTCTTATCCTCTCACCTTGAAAAAACCTTTTCAACATTTATAAGGCATCCCTAAAAAGTATCCCCAAAGATGGAGAAGTCATCCATGAAGACCTCTAAAAAATCCCCCACCATATCCAAGAATATTCCCATCATGAACCGCTGGAAGGTACCAGGGGCATTACATAACCCAAAGGGCATGTGCTTGAAGGGAAAAGTGCCGAATGGACAAGTGAAGGTTTTTTTTCCTTGATCCTATAAGGAGAATTCGATTTGATTATACCCTGAGAATCCATCTAGGAAGCAATAGAATTGATGACCCGCCACTCACTCGAGGACTTGATCAATAAAGGGTAAGGGTAAATGGTCTTTATTGGTACAAGAGTTGAGCTTCCTATAGTCAATACAAACTCTCCATCCACTACTGACCCTTGTTGGAAGCATCTCTCCATCCTTGTTGGTTATTACTGTGATTCCAGCCTTCTTTGGAACCACATGGATTGGGCTAACCCACTCACTCTCAGCTATAGGATAGATGATACCAGCTTTTAACAATTTCAAAAGTTCTTTTCTCAATACTTCCATAAGATTAGGATTGAGTCACCTCTGTGGTTGATGACATGGCTTTGAATAAGATTCAAGAATAATTCTATGAGTCCCAATAAGTGGGCTAATCCCAGGAATATTAGATAGGGTCCATCCAATGGCTTTCTTGTGTCTCCTAAGGACATCTAGAAGCATCCTCTCATGATCGGCTTCAAGAGAGGAAGAAATGACAACAGGAAATGATTGATTGTCCTCTAAGAATGCATACTTTAGTGATGAAGGTAAGACTTTAAATTCAAGATCAGATTGGTCATGACTTTCCAAGAAAGGATGAGACTTTGTATTGAACTTAGTTTCTTTGTTCAGATTTCTTGACAAAATTGGTTCCTTGTGAACAGAATTTTCATCCACTAAATTTTCCAGAGTAGTGTCATGAATGGCTATGGACTCAATGTTATTTATTTAAACCATGGTATCATTGATTGGTGATTCTATAAATTCATCAATAGAGCTGTCTGAAAGAGATTCAATCCAAGGAGACAAATTTACCTCATTTGAATAAAGAAAACCAATCTCTTCTTGACTTAAACATCCTTCGGTAATTCCTTGATGTTCATTGAGTTCATTATCAACACTAAAAATCCAATTATCCTCATGGATCTCTTCATCATCCCCAATTTGAGAGTTTTCATTGTAGATGTTCAAGTCAAGACTCATGTTTCCAAAGGTGATGGTCATGTTCCCATTTCGGACTCGGATAACAGAGTTGATTATTGCAAGGAAGGGACGACCAAGGATGATTAGGGTTTGCTCCCTAGGACCTAAGCTTGGGTAATTGTCCAGAACAATGAATTCAGCTGGGTAAATGAAATTTTCAACTTTCACTAAAACATCTTTTAAGATCCCCTTTGGAACTCGAACACTACGATTAGCAAGTTGAAGAGTGACAGATGTGGGTTGGAGTTCTTCGAGCCCTAACTGACAATACATGGAATAAGGAATGAGGTTCACGCTGGCACCTAGATCACACAAGGCTTTGACAACTTTGTTCTCTCATAGTTCAACATTTATGTTAGGGCATCCCGGGTCTTTCAACCTAGGAGGAATGGTCCCTTGAATGGTGGTACTCACATTAGCAACCAAAAGGACTTGGTTTTTATGTGAAGATTTTCTTTTAAAAGTGCACAAGTCCTTAAGGTAATTTTATTAGGAATGTATGGTTTGTATGGCATCGAGAAGGGGAATGTTCAACTTGACTTGTGAGAATATTTCCCTCAATGTTTTACTCAATTCAGGCATGGTTTTCCCCCTCATACATTGAAGAAATGGTGCAGGTTGTGGAGTTGTTTGTTGAAGTGTTGTTTATTTCACATTGTTATCAGTATCTTCAGTTTGATCTTGTGGTTCATTTGAATTTTCATTAGAGTTTGAAGCTTCACATGGTTTCTGACTTATTTGTTCAGGTTTTTCAATTAATTTCCCACCTCTTAAAACTGTCACAGCCTTTACTTGTTCTTGAGTTGTTTGAGTGAAACTTGTCTCTCCCCTTGATGTTTGTTGTGGAATGGCCTGTGTGGGCATGGGTGCATTTCCAGTTTTGATGGTTTGAAGTTCTTGTTTAATGGATGAGAATTCTGAGTTCATTTTGTCCATTTTTTTGCACAGTTGTTCTTGTAGGCTTTGTGGAATAATTTGGGTTGGTTCTTGAGCTTGTGGGTTTATCCCAGGAGGATACTTTGGTTGTTGGATAGGTTGTTGATTGGGTTGTTGGATAGGTTGTTGAAATTGGACATAAGGATGTTGGAATTGGATCGGTTGTGGTTGGAACTGATTATGAGGTTGAAAGTTTTGTTGAGGGTATGGGTTGATACATTGTTGTTGTGTTGGTTATTGATTGTCCTTCCAACGAAATCAGGGATGGTCATTATACCTTGGATTGAAGGTGTTTGTGAATTGTGGATTTTGAAAGTTCATTGCATTAACTTCTTCTGGTGGTCCTCCTAAAAGAACATCCTTTATATAAGGAATGGTTGGACAATTATCAGTCTTGTGGTCATGTTTGTCACAAATTGTACAAACAAGCTCAACAGTTTGGGTTTTGTGGACCTTCCTAAGATCAATCTCCTCAACTTTCCTTGTGAGTGTAGAAAGTTTTTCTCCAAGGTTTTCTTCTTCTCCAAGATAGTACATTCCATCAGATTTGGGTGGCTTCTCATAGTATGGTGATGTTCCCCATGTTTGGTTCTGTTCAGCAAGATTTTCTAGATACTCGTATGCATCATTTGGGGCTTTGTTTTTGAAGGTTTCATTACACATCATATCAATGAATTATTTGTTTCTGGGACCCAACCCTTCATAGAAAATTCTCACTTGTTCTAGGATTAAGAAACCATGGTGCGGTACCATGTTTAATGTGTCCTTGAACCTTTCCCATGTTTCATAGAATGTTTCTCCCTCTCTTTCAAAAAAGTTTTGTATACTCTTTTTAAGTGAAATTGTTTTGTGATGGGGGAATTATTTCTTATAAAATTCTCATTGAAGTTGGTCCCAAGAGTGAATGGTTGCTGGTCTCAAATTTTTTAACCAATTCTTTGCTCGGTCCTTAAGATAAAAAGGAAAAAGTCTCATTTTAGCAGATTCAATTTGATTTGCTGGGCACATGGTTTTGACAATGTCATTAAATTCTTTAACATGAAGGTAAGGCATCTCAAACTCCATCCCATGAAAGGTTGGAAGGTGGTTCAGGACATGGGGTTTGAAAACATATTGGGAATATCCTATGTTATCATGCCTAATGCATGAGGGTGCATTGGTCCAAGTTGGTGTCAGGGAGTCATTCATGGTCGGGTCTGCAACAATTCCCAAGTCAGGGTCTTGCCCATTATTTTGGTTCCCTCCCCAGTTTATGATTTGGTTTTGTGGGAGATTCTCCATTGTATCGAACTCAACGTCTGAATTTGGAGTATTAGGAAGATTTGGATCTAAAGGAAATAGACCTCTTTTAGTTCTTGACTCCCCATCCCTAGGAGTATCCACCCTAACTAATCTGTTTGAGTTATCGCGGGTGTAGGAGGACATGCGCCAAAAGAAAAAAAAGCAATAAAGGGAAAAGATAAGAGAATTGGGATGAGAATAGAATAATGGGGGTAATAAAAGAAGGTTTTTGGTCTAAGGAACTTACTTGGTCCCCGACAACGACGCCAAAATTTGGTTGCGCCCAAATTTAGCCTACTGGTAAAAGCGGTCGATCTAGTACATGTAGGGGTTGAATCCACAGGGACCGAAGAAGTAACCTTGAGACGCTATGATTTGGTGAAGTATGGGCTATGAAGTAGCCAACTTTGGGTTTTATTTTGGATGGTTTAAAGAACACTAATAAACCTAAGTGAATTCAATTCAATGAAAATGGGTTGATCTTAAGATTATGCTCGGGGTGGATTGAATGAATTTTACTTATTTATACAATTTTGTTTTTATTAATTCTTGATGAATCCATTCTTCAAAAATAACACTACCTTCATCATTTTCTGGTTTGGTGTTTACTAAACACAATTACTAATCCCCTATACACTTTTGCACTTTTAAAAGACGCTATGATTTAGTGAAGGATGGGATATGAAGTAGCCAACTTTGGGTTTGATTTTGGATGGTTTAAAGAACACTAAGAAACCTAAGTGAATTCAATTCAATGAAAATGGGTTGATCTTAGGATTATTCTCGGGGTGGATTGAATGAATTTTACTTCTTTAGACAATTTTTGTTTTATTAATTCTTAATGAATCCATTCTTCAAAAATAACACTACCTTCATCATTTTCTGGTTTTGTGCTTACTAAACACAATTACTAATCCCCTATACACATAGAAAACCAAATTCATTATCTATACGACGTATATGGTCATTTATTAATTGAATTTAGTTTGCTCAAACACATTAAATATGAAGAGTAGAAATAACTGAAGAATGGATGTCTTAAATTAATTATCCAATTAACAACAATTCATTCATAAAATAACATTCAATCTAACCTTTTCATACTCATAATATCAACCCATTAAAGGGTTATCCCTCCATTGATGGTATACTCTCAATGGTTGGCGGAAGATGGCTAACAAGAATTGGATTGAAGAAATTAAAACCGCGGAAATAATGAGCACTCCTCCGTGTGTGTGAATGAAATTCACACCTATGTGTGAACTAATTCACAAAAACATAGAGATATCACTGTGATTTGTGATAATAAAGTTTTAATAAATGAAATGGAAAATATATAAGAGAAATAAGTTGATTAAGAACATAAAGATACAAAAAAAACTTATATGGAAATGGAAAACATTACAAGGGAAATTTGGAAGCATAACCTTACAATGAAACAAGCAACAAAAGATGATAATAAAAATATCCAACACTATTAATTTCACCACTAGCTCCTTATATAGACATATTAGGAGCCTTAGGTCCATACCCCAACAATTAATTCACCCCCAACAATTAATAGAGTCAAAAGGATGGTGAATAATCAAAAGGAAATTGATGTTTCGTATTTGACCCAGAAAACTGTCCAGATTCGTCCACCATATTGACGTGTGAATTTGTAATTGAATAAGGCCGAATCATGAGGGGTTTTAGAATAGAAATATCTTATTAAATCTGTCCTCTATGATATTTAAAAATTTCAGGAAATTTGGATCAGCCGTTTGGAAGTTATGATCGAAATGGTGGGACGGATTTCTGTGCATTAATGTCGGCTCCACCATTTAAATCTCAACTTCATATCCCTTTATCATCATGAACAAATCAGAATTAACTCTGGACACAGTTGAATAAAATGATCCTAATATTTTTATATTTCTACTGTATAAATTTTAGCT
Organism: Viscum album; assembly: GCA_963277665.1. Lineage (NCBI taxonomy): Eukaryota > Viridiplantae > Streptophyta > Magnoliopsida > Santalales > Viscaceae > Viscum > Viscum album. The sequence continues at coordinate 1,650,615,774 of OY728145.1, forward strand.
TCATTGGGATTGGTTTCTAGGCCCCACATTTGTTTGATGGGCCTTAGGCCCATTATGCTTTTTCCAGCAAGTTTCTGCCTTCAGGTGAAAAAATATCCATCGTCACTTGTGATTCATCCATCAGACTTAAAAGAAAAAATGTTCCAAATAAAGTGATGAATCATATAACAAAATATTAAATTAAAATGATGAATATTTTAATTTCCACAAGCAAATTATTGAGTGGGACCAAATTGACACTTTAAGCATGAATTGCACAATGATGGGAAATGAAGTTCAATTTCTGAATTGGAATAAAATTGATGTTTATGAACATTTAAACACATTAATATTAATATCTTAACAATGAATATTATCCACTTTCAGTGACCAATCAACGAATATATAATTACTATTCTTTATGAAATTTGACATCTTGAATTTCCTTAGTAGCATGAAATCCTTAATCATTTTCCCTTAATAACCTTATTCACACATTTACAATCATTGAAATTATAACATCCCCTCAAAATATTTTATTGAGGCTACCTTATAATCTATATAAATCTAAGAAACAAAGATTTTTAATTATCATGGCTCTCCATGAAATCATGAATCCTACAAATCAAATATAAAAATCAAATGTAGTTGATCTATACATGTCCACAATATCCTCTTTTATAAATAACCCCCCACATAACCAAATAAAACAATTGTGAATGTAAATGTTGTCCACATTTATGCTTGAATCCAGATCATGGACCTACCATATTCATCTCTATCTTTATTCTATAAAGATTAAAGAAAATTAAACCTTGTATACACATTTTTATGACTATCTAAAGTAATATAATTGATGGTTTAACCTTCTTATCATGACACTACGGGAAAAAGCATTATTTGCATCTGGAATTGGTTTCCCATCGCAAATAACTAATTATTTGAAACGGGAATCAGTGTCCCGTTGCAAATACCATGTCGGCAGATAGGTATTTGCGATGGGCCCCATCACAAATAACTTTTTAACTGCCGCACCTAATTAATAGGGGGTTAGTATTTGCGACGAGTCCTGTCGCAAATAGTATTATTTGCGATGGGAAACCGGTCGCAAATCCTCTTGTCACAAATAATCTAACCTATATATACCCCAATCAGATTTTTTCCCATTACATAACTTTCTCAACTCCTCTATACCCCTATACTCTCATATTTTTCTCTTAATTTTTTTTTCAAATTTTAAAATTTTACATCGGAGCAATTTTCAAGCCTTGGATCGTACGAAAGATTTTGTTTTAAGGTATTTATCTTGTAAGAACCCGGTTCTTACTTTTGAGGTACAAGTTTCTTCTTTTCTCTTTTCCTTAAGTGTTTTTCAGAAAATAAGGAAAATGGAGAAAAATCCTAAATTTTGGAAGTACACGCTGTGTACTTTTCCACACGCTGTGTACTTTTGGACATGTGGGATGGGTACACAGGGCATGTGGCCTTGTCGGCGATGAAGGGTGTAAAAACTGACTACACGCCGTGTAGTGGTCCTTTACATGTCGTGTAGTTAGTCTGTAGGCGAATAGTAAGGCGGTGACCAGCTATGCGACAGCACACACCGTGTACTCATGTAGACACGCCATGTAGTCATGTCGGCAGAAGAACAGTGCCACGCTGGTGGGAAACTGCCAGAGGAACAGTTAAAAAAATGGGAAGTACACGCCGCGTACTTGGAAATACACGCCGTGTACTTTGTTTTTTTCACTTAAAATGGGCAGTAGCCTACCCTGTTCACATGGAAGGCTTAGAACGGGAAGAAGGAGAAGGAGAGGGAGGCCGAAGCTTTGGAGATCCGCCGAGCACACGTCGGGAACCCGTTTTCTGCACCATCGATCTCCCTGGAATCGCACGGGTGATTTCTCCCTTCTCCTGGTGTAGTTCTTACCAATTCTTTCCCATAGGGAAGTTATTTAAGTTTGAAAGAGGTTTTCTTTCACCTCATATCTACATTGTTCTAGGACGAATCGAGGATCGTCATTCGCGTATATCATTCATGGGTGTTAAAGGTAGGTGGCTTGGTGTTTAATTCCAAATGTTGTGCGTTTTGTGTTTTTGAGCTACGAACCCATATTTGGGGTGTTGTGTGGCTGAGGCCGTGGCTATTTTAAATACCTATAATTGTATAGGTAATTAAATAAAATTGTAAAATTGTTGTTTGGGATCAGTGCTTGGATCTAGGACCACCCCGGGGGTGCATTCCTCTGTTTAGCCATTTGGCCAGGATACCCGAGGGTATGACATGTTTAAATTATGCATTAATTTTTCCTTGAGAGGAATTGTATGTAAATCTCATGTTTATATGTTGGGAATGACCCGATTACTTATTCTTGAGGGAAGTGTTTTACTATAGCCTGAGGGTGTGACTGTATTAGCATGAGGGAAACATTCTATTTCACCTGAGGGAAACCTTTCGTGCCAGAGGGCTTGAATTCTGTTCCTGAGGGCGACACTTTGTATGCCTGAGGGAAATTTCTATTACGCCTGAGGGAAATACCTGCGGGTTGGATTCTGATTACCTGAGGGTGAGGTTTTCTTGTCTGAGGACACTGACTGCTTACATAGAAATTCACTGTGGTGTTTTCTTAATATTAAATGGTTAAATAAATAATTAAAATGTAAATATAACTATTTAAGTTAGTTACTTTTGAGTAATGCTTGGTTTATGCATTCACTATTGCACACTTCTGTTGCATATTTACACACAGTTGAGCACGGGCCTTTGGTGGGTGCCTACTGGGATTTATTTCTCACACCCTGTTTGGGTCATGATTTTCGGCCCAAACAGATTACGTTTTTGCAGGTGTAGATAAGGGAAAGGGTCCCTATACAGGTACTTGATTGTTTCTGAGGAGTAGGGGAGCATGGGACCGGGCTTAGGCTTGCGATGTTACTGATTGCTTGTTCTGTTTGTTGTACCTTGTATTGTATTGTACTGCTATGTAACATGTTCCGACTGTTTTCTTAGAACTTGAGACATGTTGCATCATATCTATATATCTGGTTGGTTATCCTTTACTGCAGTTGTTACATTAAATGTGTATGGTTTATTTCTTTCACTATTATTGTATGATTTTTATTTTATTCCGCTGCGCTAAACTTTGAAAAATGAGGGCATAGTTTCCCCACTATCAGACCTGGGCCCTCGCTGCTAGTCGGCAGCCTCTAGCGTTTGGGGAAATGCACTTGAGGTCACGTGGTGAACCAGGTTCGGGGCACCTAGATCCAGGATGTTACAAAGTGGTATCAAAGGAGGTTTTTTTTCTTTGAATTCCTATTTGGAGCCATAGTTAGGGATAGGACGAGAACGGTAGTTGGTAATAAAATGTGCCCAGGCGTAGCTAACCCGTGTAAAGGGGAAATCCAATCTACCTCATATTTTTTCAATTCTTCTGATTTTGAAAATTTGAAGTTGATTTGATTTTCACCGTTGGGTGATGCACTTGGATTGTGCTGTTATATTTTATCCATGGGTTATATTTCGTTACAACCCGATGAGATGAGGGTATGCCATCTCATGCATCATTTAGGCACATACCATAAAATCACATGCCATGCATAGTTCTATGCCATGTAGGTGCATTAGAAATTGCATGCTTTTGTGATAATTGTTGTGCTAGAGAAGCATGCTGTTATGATAATTGCTTTGATAAATACCTGCTATGTGATAGGGTATCCTTGTGTGAGCCGTTTTATAGTATGGAATCCAAACTTTGGTTTATGGGGAGTATGGGCCCCCATTGACCGGAATTTGGTGGATCATTGACTGTTTATTTTATTATAACACAGATAAGATGCCAAACTTTGATTCGCGGGGAGTATGGGCCCTCACAGATCAGAATTTGGAACTTAGGTGTTGTTTTCGGTATTTTATGGTTTCCAGGGAAGTTTCTGAGGCATACTGTCTGGAAAACCCAGTATACACGCTGTGTATGTTCTTCTGTTCGGGAAGAAAAAATAAACTTTTTGAGTACACGCCGTGTACCCAGAGTACACGCCATGTAGTCTCTTCCCGTGTCACAAACCGTGTGGGTGGCGACACGGGGAAGGGAAAAGTTTGGGGAAAACACGCCGTGTACCAGATGTACACACCATGTAGTGTTGACCCGAAGTCCTCCCATGTAACTAACAACACGGACAAAGGAGTCCTTAAGACATACACGCCCTGTCCACTATGGAACACGCCGTGTAGTATGGCCTGGGGACCTGTCTGTGTAACTAACAAACACGGGTTGGTGTCACCTCTTCTTGAACACACCGTGTACCAGTGAGACACGCTGTGTAGTCTTGTCTGAGGACAGACCGTGTGGACCTGACCGTGTGGCTGGGAAACGGGGTGATGTACACGCCGTGTTTTGGTGTAACACACTGTGTAATGTCAAGCCGAGTAGTCGGCCGTGTCACAAATGACACGGGCAGTTGGAAATTACACCATACACACCGTGTAGATATTATACACGTCGTGTAGTTTTGTTCAACGGGATCCGTGTGGCTTAGCCGTGTAGAAGGACCTAGGCAGGGGAAGAAAAGTCAGGTACTCGCCATGTAGTCAGTATACATGCCGTGTAGTCTTGTTTTGCAAATATTTAATGCCTTCTTCCTCCTGTTTCCCTTTTGGTCCCTTCTTTTCAGTCTTTGATAATCTTGTTCTAAGGTGTGCATTTGACCTTGTAGAGTCATGAAGCTGAGACGACCGCGCGTTGTTCGCTAGGAGAGTGGAAACGATTATAATCCAAAGATGGTGGGCCATGGGCTACCAGTGGATCCTCCAGCAGAGCCATATGTGGCACCAGTAGTTATACCAGACACAGGTGCAGTTCCGTAAAGGCTTTATGCGGTTCATTCAGACCTTTCAGGGAGCACCGCCGGCTGCCAAATCTATGGCTGAGTTGACTCATATCTTCCAGCAGCAGCATCCTCCTACGTTATCAGGGGATGGCGGACCACAGGCTGCGGAGTCTTGGCTGGGGTCGATGCAGACTATTTTCGAGTATCTCGAGATGCCTCCAGGGCGGAGGGTCAAGCTCGCGACTTATATGCTGCGTGATTCCGCCAAGAGGCGGTGGGATGTTACCACATAGTCAGAACATCACATGGACATGGCATGGGAAGATTTTCAGGCAGTCTTCTATGAATTCTTCTTTCCAGAGACGCTGAGGGAAAATAGAGCTCGAGAGTTCATGAATATGCAACAGGGCACTATGTCAGTGATGGACTATTCTGCTCGTTTCACTGAGCTTCAGCATTTTTCACCCGTTCTGGTGGGTGATGATATGTTGAGAGCCAGACATTTTGAGGATGGTCTTTGTTATGACATCCGAGCACTGGTGAATGTTTTCAGGTTACCTTCAATACATTTTATTGTGAACCAGGCACTGATTATAGAGAGGAACCTTTAGGAAGCTAGTGGTGTGGGCCAGGGCGGTTCGACACCAGTTTCTGGTACTATTTCTATTGGTAAGAGGAAGAGACAGATGGACTTCTCTCAGGGTGGTAGTACCAGCCATGCAGTTTCTTCAGGTGGCCCAATTAGGTGCTACTGGTGTGGTAAGGAGGGGCACAAGAGACCGTAGTCTCCACAAGGCCTAGTGGAGTACTGAGCTTGCGGCAAGATGGGCCATCTACAACGCTTTTGCAGGGAGTTTCTACCAGTGGCTAGTGATAGGGATTCTGTGCAGACTCCACGTGCGGGAACAGGACCAGTGGCTTCTTACCAGTTGAGGAATTGGAATACGTCAGGGCATGCAGGCCGAGATGGTGGTCGTGGCCGTGGTAGCCAGACACCAGGATCCCAGAGGCAACAGGGCGGGACAACTCAGGGTAGCCAGGCTGTGTCACATGGCCACGACATTGGGCAGGCATATGCAGTGCAACAGACCCAACAGAAGCAGGATCTCAGACCTTCTACTGTCAGAGGTACTATTCTAGTAGTTTCTGTCTTATCTTCAGTACTTTTTGATACGGGTGATACACATAGTTTTATATCTGTTCCCGTTGTGGAGATCCTTGGGCTTTGTGTTTCTTATTCTTCTGATATCACGATGCAAGAAACTCCGTTGGGGACTAGAATGGTTGGTGTACATCAGTGCAGGGAGTGCCCCTAGTGGTTGGAGGGTGTCACTTTCTATGGGACCTCTATGTCTTAGAGATTACGGCTTATGATGTCATTCTCGGGATGGACTGGTTGGTTCCCTTTCGAGCCTTTGTAGACTGCTATCGTCGTAGGGTACATTTCACGTCACCAGAGGGCAGAGAGTTTCTATATAAGGGCAAGTGGGATGTTCAGGTGAGTCGAGCTGGACCAGAGCATCATGGACGAGGTGGAGTCAAAACCCAGATTGCGAGTTTATATCTAGATGATCAGGGGACTTGTCAGACGGATTTCCCTCCAGTGGTTGACCGTTTTAGGGATGTCTTCCTGGACGACTTTTCAGGTCTACCTCCAGAGAGAGAGGCGGATTTCTCTATTGATATCATGCCAGGAGCATCACCGGTGTCCATTCCTCCTTATAGGATGGCTACACCTGAGTTCCAGGAGCTCAAAAGGAAGTTGGAGGAGTTACAGGCAAAGGGATTTATCCGACCCAGTACTTATCCATGGGGTTCTCCGGTCCTTTTTGCGAAGAAGGCAGACGGTACCCTCAGACTCTGTGTGGATTATCAGAAATTGAACCAGTTGACGGTCAAGAACCGATATCCTTTACCGAGGATAGATGATCTTTTTGATCAACTTTGAGGAGAATGAGTGTTCTCGAAGATTGACTTGAGATCAAGATATCACCAGCTGCATGTGAGACCATCGGATATACCTCTTACAGCCTTCAGGAGTAGGTATGGTCTATATGAGTACTTGGTTATGCCGTTCGGACTCACGAACGTGCCATCAGTTTTCATGGATTTGATGAATCGTGTGTTCCATCTATATCTTGATTATTTTGTGGTAGTATTCGTGGATGACATCTTAGTGTACTCTGACACTCGACACGACCATGCCACTCATCTTGAGATCGTATTGAGCACACTGAGAGAGAATCAGATATATGCTAAGCTCTCAAAGTTCCACTTTTGGATGGACTAGATTCACTTCCTGGGTCATATCATCTCAGAGGCAGGAGTTGCAGTAGACCCAGAGAAGGTGAGAGAAGTAGTTTCCTGGGAGTATCCTAAGAACATGTTTGAGATATGGAGTTTCTTGGGGCTGGCTAGTTACTACAGATGCTTCATCTAGGACTTCTCCCGCATAGCAGCGCCGTTGATGGGTTTGACTAAGAAGGGTGTAAAGTTCGTTTGGTCAGAAGATTGCGAGACAGCCTTCCAGGAGCTGAAGGGAAAGTTGAAATCATCACCGATCCTGATACTCCCATAGCAGGGGAAGAGCTATACAGTTTACTGTGATGCATTAGGGATTGGTTTGGGAGCAGTGTTAATGTAGGGCGATCGAGTAGTTGCATACGAGTCTCGGCAATTGAGGCCACATGAGAGGAATTACCCGACGCATGATCTCGAGTTGGCTGCAGTTGTGCATGAGTTGCGCTGTTGGATACATTATCTCTTGGGAGAGCATTTTGTGGTTTTCACCGACCAAAAAAGTCTCAAGTATATCTTTACCTAGCGTGACTTGAACTTGAGACAACGAAGGTGGGTTGAATACCTTCAGTCCTTAGATTTTGAGCTTTCCTATACACCTGGTAAAGGTAATGCAGTTGCTGATGCACTGAGCAAGAAGACTCAGATACATGCAGTTCATGAGGCCAGTGGTGAATGACAGCTTATGGCTTTGTTCTCTGAGATGCATTTGGAGGTGCATGACAGTCAGGGACAGACCTATCTTTCATCCTTAGCTGTGACTTCTACCCTCCTGGATAGAGTGAGGATGAGACAAATATCTAATTCAGAAGGCCTAGTTCTACGGGAGTCAGTGACCAGTGACGACCCTTCTCCTGGTTGGACGATAGGCGATGATAAAGTTTTGCATTTCCATGGACGAGTGTAAGTTCCAGGGGATATACTCGAGGAGCAGATGCGGGAGTTTCATGCTTCAGTTTGGGTAGTTCATCCCGGGGTTACCAAGATGTACCGTGACTTGAGGCGTCAGTACTGGTGGCCGGGTATGAAGGGCGATGTAGGTAGTTTTGTTACGAGGTGTCCCACCTGTCAGCAGGTGAAGGCGGAGCATCAGAGGCCAGCCAGAATGTTACAGAAGTTACCCATCCCTGAGTGGAAATGGTATGATGTCGCGATGGACTTCGTGACTGGGTTTCTGAGGTCACCTAGAGTCAATGATGCCGTGTGGGTTTTTGTGGACATACTTACGAAGGTAGCTCACTTTTTGCCGATCAAGGAGACCTTCGGAGTTGACGAGATCGGGAAGTTGTATATCCGATAGATCGTACGTCTTCATGGGGTTCCTAGTTCTATCATTTCAGATAGGGACACCCATTTTACGTCTCGTTTATGGAAGAGTTTTCAGAGGGCACTGGGTACACAGGTGCTTCTAAGCACAGCTTACCACCCTCAGACTGATGGTCAGTCAGAGCGTACGATACAGGTGCTTGAGGACATGCTTCTTGCATGCATCCTAGACTTTGGGGGCTCTTGGGAGAAGCATATACCCTTGGTCGAGTTTGCCTATAATAATAGTTTTCAGGCAACTATTGAGATGGCACATTACGAGGCTTTATATGGTAGGCCATGCCGATCCCCTTTGTGCTGGTTAGAGGCAGGTGAGGCAGCTTTACTGGGACCACGTCTCGTGCAGGAGACTTATGAGCAGGTCCAGTTGATTCAGAAGTGGATGGCTACCACACAGTCTCGTTAGAAGTCTTATACTGATCGCCGAAGATGACCCTTGGAGTTCGTGGTCGGGGATCAGGTTTTCTTGCGTGTTTCGCCGAGGCTGGGACACAGGCGGATCAGGAGATAGGGTAAAATTTCACCAAGGTATGTGGGGCCATTTGAGATTTTGGAGAGAGTCGGGCCGGTCGCCTATCGGTTGCAGTTACCACAGAGGTACCGAGCCATGCATGACGTCTTCCACGTATCTTAGTTGCGCTGTTATCATTCAGACCCATCTCACGTTTTTCAGCCTGAGGAGGTTGAGCTGGAGGAAGATGCGTCCTTTGAGGAGCATCCGATTCGTATCATTGATAGGAGCACGAAGTTTCTCCGAGACTGGTCAGTTCCTCTCATACAGGTGCTATGGCAGCATGACCGAGTGCAGGACGAAACATGGGAGCGGGAGAGCGATGTACGTGCTCAGTGGCCGGAGTTATTCACAGATATATCTTCACCACCCCTAGAAGGGAAATTCATGGACGAATTGCTTTAAGGGGTGAAGTTTGTAAGAACCCGGTTCTTACTTTTGAGGTACGAGTTTCTTTTCTCTTTTTCTTAAGTATTTTTCAGAAAATAAGGAAAATGGAGAAAAATCCTAAATTTTGGAAGTACACGCCATGTACTTTTCCACACGCCGTGTACTTTTGGCCGTGTGGGATGGGTACACAGGGCATGTGGCCTTGTCGGCGATGAAGGGTGTAAAAACTGACTACACGCCGTGTAGTGGTCCTTTACACACCGTGTAATCAGTCGGTAGGAGAATAGTAAGGCGATGACCAGCTGTGCGACAGCACATGCTGTGTACTCATGTAGACATGCCGTGTAGTCATGTCAGCAAGAGAATAGTGCCACACTGGTGGGAAACTGCCAGCGGAACAGTTAAAAAAATGGGAAGTACACGCCATGTACTTGGAAATACACGCCGTGTACTTTGTTTTTTTCGCTTAAAATGGGAAGTAGCCTCCCCTGTTCATAGGGAATGCTTAAAACAGGAAGAAGGAGCAGGAGAGGGAGGCCGGAGCTTTGGAGATCCGCCGAGCGCATGTCGGGAACCCGTTTTCTACACCGTCGATCTCCCTGGAACCGCACGGGTGAGTTCTCCCTTCTCCTGGTGTAGTTCTTACCAATTCTTTCCCTTAGTGAAGTTATTTAAGTTTTAATGAGGTTTTCTTTCACCTCAGATCTACGTCGTTCTAGGACGAATCGAGGATCGTCGTTTGCGTATATCGTTCGTGGGTGTTAAAGGTAGGTGGCTTGATGTTTAATTCCAATTGTTGTGCGTTTTGTGTTTTTGAGCTACGAACCCATATTTGGGGTGTCGTGTGGCTGAGGTCGTGACTATTTTAAATACCTAGAATTGTATAGGTAATTAAATAAAATTGTAAAATTGTTGTTTGGGATCAGTGCTTGGATCCAGGACCACCCCGGGGGTGCGTTCCTCTGTTTAGCCGTTTGGACAGGATACCCGAGGGTATGCCATGTTTAAATTATGCATTACTTTTTCCTTGAGATGAATTGTATGTAAATTTCATGTTTATATGTTGGGCATGAACCGATTACTTATGCCTGAGGGTGGTGTTTTACTATAGCCTGAGGGCATGACTGTATTAGCATGAGGGCAATGTTCTATTTCACCTGAGGGAAACCTTTCGTGCCTGAGGGCTTGACTTCTGTGCCTGAGGGCGACACTTCGTACGCCTGAGGGAAATTTCTGTTACGCCTGAGGGAAATACCTGCGGGTTGGATTCTGATTACCTGAGGGTGAGGTTTGCTTGTCTGAGGACGCTGACTGCTTACATAGAAATTCACTGCGGTGTTTTCTTAATATTAAATGGTTAAATAAATAATTAAATGGCAATATAACTGGTTAAGTTAGTTACTTTTGAGTACTTCTTGGTTTATTGCATTTACTAATGCACACTGCTGTTTCATATTTACACACAGTTGAGCACGGGCCTTTGGTGGGTGCCTATTGGGATTTATTTCTCACACCCTGTTTGGGTCATACTTTTCGGCACAAACAGATTACGTTTCTGCAGGTGTAGATAAGGGTAAGGGTCCCTATACAGGTACTTGATTGCTGCTGAGGAGTAGGGGAGCATGGGACCGGGCTTAGGCTCGCGATGCTACCAGTTGCTTGTTCTGTTTGTTGTACCCTGTATTGTATTGTACTGCTATGTAACACGTTCTAGCTGTTTTCTTAGAACTTGAGACATGTTGCATTATATCTATATATCTGGTTGGTTATCCTTTACTGCAGTTGTTACATTAAATGTGTATGGTTTATTGCTTTCGCTGTTGTTGTATGCTTTTTATTTTATTCCGCTGCGCTACACTTTGACAAATGAGGGCATAGTTTCCCCACTATCAGACCTGGGCCCTCACTGCTAGTCGGCAGCCTCTGGCGTTTGGGGAAATGCGCTTGAGGTCACGTGGCGAACCGGGTTCGGGGCACTCGTTGAGTGACACTTGGATCCAGAACGTTACAATCTATTGCTTTTATTTTTAAGTTAATTAATTTTATTTTATATTAGTTATAATCATTGTTAATTAGCGACAATTAAATTAAATTAGAATTAGATAGTTTTATTTAGCATTATTTATTTTTACAAACATGTTGTTTCATTAAGATTTATTTTTTTTAAAAGTAAATAGTATTAATTTGTAATAATTTGGTTCAACTATAATTAATTAATAATAATTAGGGGTAATTAGTATTAATTATTATTAATTAGTAGTAATTATTAATAATTAGTAGTAATTAATATTAATTAGAAATAATTAGTAATAAATTGCCATAATTAGCGGTGATTAGTAATAATCAGCGCTAATTAGAAATAATTAGAAGTAATTAGGAATAATTAACAGTAATTAATGCTAATTAGTAATAAATATTTATAAATAGTAATAAATAGTAATAAATACTAATAATTAGTAATAATGAGTAATAAATAGTAATAATTAGTGGCAATTAGCGGTAATTTGTAATAATTACCAGTAATTTGTAATAATTAGCAGTAATTTGTAATAATTAGTAATAATTAGCGGTAATTAGCGGTAATTTGAAATAATTAGCAGTAATTTGTAATAATTAGCGGTAATTTGTAATAATTAGCGGTAATTTGTAATAATTAATGATAATTTGTAATAATTAGCGGTAATTTGTAATAATTAGCGTTAATTAATAATAATTATCCGTAATTAGTAATAATTAGCCGTAATTAGTAATAATTAGTAGTAATTAGTAATAATTAGCACTAATTGGTAATAATTAGTAATAAATAGGAATAATTAGTAATAAATATTAATAAATATTAATAAATATTATTAAATAGTAATAAATAGTAATAAATAGTAATAAATAGTAATAAATAGTAATAAATAGTAATAAATAGTAATAAACAGTAATAATTAGCGGTAAATAGTAATAAATAATAATAATTAGCAGTAAATAGTAATGATTAGCGGTAAATAGTAACACTTAGTAATAAATAGTAATAAATAGCAATACATAGTAATACATAGTAATAATTAGTAATAAATAGTAATAAATAATAATAAATAGTAATAAATAGTAATAAATAGTAATAAATAGTAATAATTAGAAATAATTAGTAATAAATAGTAATAATTAGCGGTAATTAGTAATAATTAACGGTAAATAGTAATAATTAGTAATAATTAGTAATAATTGGTAATAATTACTTGTAATTAGCGGTAATTAGTAATAATTAGCGATAATTAGTAATAATTAGCGTTAATTTGTAATAAATAGTAATAAATAGTAACAAATAGTAATAATTTGTAATAAATATTAATTAATAGTAATAAATAGTAATAAATATTAATAAATAGTAATAATTAACAATAATTAGTAATAATTAGCCGTAATAAGTAATAAAAAATGGTAATTAGTAATAAATATTAATAAATAGTAATAAATATTAATAAATAGTGACAATTAGTAATATTTAGTAATAATTAGTATTAATTAGTAATAATTAATAATAATTAACTATGATTAGTATTAAGTAGCAGTAATTAGTAATAATTAGTGGTAATTAGTAATAATTAGTGGTGATTAGGAATAATTAGCGGTAATTAGTACCAATTAACGGTAATTTGTAATAATTATCGGCAATTAGTAATAAATATAAAGAAATAGTAATAAATAATAATAAATGGAAAAATTTTCTAGAGGTTTTTTTTAGTTTAAGTGGTTTAGGGTTTTCTTAATTGGGAAAACGGGTGTCTTCAGCACCACTTGAAGTGACACTATGTGTAAAATCCCTTTAGCGCCACTTCAAGTGGCACTTAATGGGGTTTTTTTGTGACTTCCCCAACCCCCTTATATATATAAAATATATCTTATATATATTTATATAATTATAATAAATATATTTGTAATAAATATAATTAATAAAATAAATATAAAAAATTTATAATTATATTTATAACAATTATATAATTATAATAAATATATAATAATAATTATATAATTATAATAATTATAATAAATATATAAAATAAATACATAATTACAATTCTTTAGATTTATTTATATATAAATATTTATAATAATATGAATGTAAATATATTTATAAATATATAATTATTAAAATATGGTTACATATATATTTAAAATTTATTTATAAATAAGTAAATATATATTTATAATAAATATATAAATATAAATATTTATAATAAATATATAATTATAATGTAAGTATATTTATAATAAATATAATTACTAAACTAAATTTAATAAATTTATAATTATATTTATAATAATTATACAATTATAATCAATATATAATAATAATAAATATAATTATAATAATTATATAATTATATAATGACAGTAAATATATAATTATAAATATAATAATTATATAATTATAATAAATATAATAAATATATAAAATAAATACATAATTAGAATTCTTTAGATTTATTTATATATAAATATTTATAATAATATGAATGTAAATATATTTATAAATATATAATTATTAAAATATGGTTATATATATATATATTTAAAATTTATTTATAAATAAGTAAATATATATTTATAATAAATATATAATTATAAATATTTATTGTGAATATATAATTATAATTATTCATGAGAAATATATAGTTATAATTATATTTACAAATGTATTTATAATTATATAATTATAAATCTATATTTATATAGTTATAAGTTTTTATTTATAAATAAATTTGAAATGTTTTTAAGCATTTAATAAATACATATATTATATTTAATTAGTTACAAAATATTTAAAAATTAATATATGTTTATAAATATTTTAAATTTATTTATAAATAAATAAATATATACCGTTTAATATATTTAATATAAATATAATTATATTCATAAATATATAATTAAAAATCATTATATGTTTATAAATATTTAAAATTTTACTTATAAATAAATAAATAATTTTAAATGTAGACTTATAATTATATATTTATAAACATATTTATATTTATATAATTATGAATATTTATTAATAATTATATGATTTTAAATATATTTATATTTATCTAATTATAAATATTTATTTATATAAAAAAATGTATAATTATATAATAATAAATATATTCATTAAATATATAATTTTAAATCTACATTTATTATTCAATGTCACATATTTCATTTAGATTGTATTTTTACTTTATAATTTATATGCTTATAAAGTCACATACATGGAACATAATAATGTTACAATTATGAGACTTTGAATTTCTTTTTAGTTGTCTAAAACTACAATTACTTATCACATTAAATAGGTTTTTTAATATATACAACATGACATATGAATAAATTAACGTCGATGCCCCCTGGTACCACAACGTGGCGTCTGAACCTCATGCCCACTCCGTGTCTGACGTCTATGTCGCTCTGGTGTCCTAGATGGGGGTTCCTCCTCTTCTGGTGCATCTGGTGCCTCCTCATGGTACTGTGTAGAGGACTGGACAACATCACATGTAAAGGACTTCTCAAAATCATATGTAGATCCATATGATCCTGAAGCTCCTAAAAATGGAAGAAATGAGACACCGAAGAAGTCCTCATTGGGAGGAGAGGGGGCCACGACAAGTTGTGTTACCACACCCAGCTCGTAGTCCAATGTAGTCATCAGAGACAGAATATGTGGCATATAAACATCTCCCTCCTGTGCAAGATCATCAGTCGACTGGGAAGGATCATCTCTCTGTGGTGCGACAACATCTGCATGAGTTGCTCTCGAATGTCTATGTCGTCTCTTCTGCCCCTCCTAATGTACTCGTCTCTGTCTTCCAGCTGGCGATGGAGGTGGTGGTGCATCGTCCTTAATAGGCATACCAAGGACATCATCATCCACAAGATCTTCAGCCATAGGATATGGATCTGGATATACCTGTGGCACCTCATCATATAAACTGTCATGTATGAACATGAGAGGATCATTGAGAGCCAACACATCTCGATGAACTACATCCTGCCTAAAATATGCCTCCTCCTGAGGATGTGTGATATGTGTAAGATGAGCAATACCGTCTAATTACAAATTAAATAAGAATTAAATTAATACCAAAAGTAAGTTAGGAAAATATAATAAATCTTATTAAACATACCAACTGCTGAATTCCAATCCCCTAACGTGTAAGGTGCATGATGGTGTGTCGTCGGTACCAGTCTGCATAATCTGTCACGACCCGTCCCCTAGGACCCGTGTCGTGACTACCCCAATCCCGACTTCCATAGGCCATGTGCTGGCGACTAGCACCGAAAGGTGTATTCCCTAAAATAGGAAGGAATTGTCTTTATATTCTATAAACTCACACAAACCAATCACACAACAAGATACAAACACAAGTACACTGAATAGTAAAAAGAGTGTGTATAGTAAGTAAAAGGGGCCATGATACAATCCCAACTAGAAAGTACAAGAAAACTGGGAAGTACAAGAAAACTGGGAAGTACAAGTAAACTGGAACAACTCCAGTAAACACCCGCCAAGGATCCTTCTTGAAGGGAAGGTACAGCTCTCGAACGGTCATCTCTGCGGTACGCCTCATCTAACGTCCACCTCTGAGCTGCCTCCAGTCCTGGTACCCTCGTTCTCAGTCAGCACTATACGTTGTCTGCACCAAACACAACAAGGTGCAG
Organism: Viscum album; assembly: GCA_963277665.1. NCBI lineage: Eukaryota > Viridiplantae > Streptophyta > Magnoliopsida > Santalales > Viscaceae > Viscum > Viscum album. Next base: position 1,650,631,798 of record OY728145.1, read on the forward strand.
GCATAACCCGTGCGGGGGTGAGTATAACGATACTCAGTAGGGACCCTGAGACTCTCAAAGGTCTCACAAAATACACAAAGGTTAAACCACAAAACATGAAAACAACTGACAACCCTACTTAGGTATATGACCATACATATACCTAAGTTATCAAGTATACCCATCTCATTCATGAGTAAACACAAGGCCCCAATCCTTAGCCAAAGTATAACTATTCCACGAAGGAAAGAATACCATGAAGGTAACCACCATGAAGGTAAGTACCACAAAGGTACGCCACACAGAAGATTATCACAAAGGTAAATACTTATGTCACACCAGGTATAACATAGGTACGGTAGTAAAGATGATTAGATGTAACTACTGAATGAACTTACTCTGTTAAGAGGTAGACCCACATAGGATCCTAAATCAATAGACCCACGTAGGATCCTAAATCATCAGAACCACGTAGGATCCTAGTACAACAGACCCATGTAGGATCTAGAGTATCCCCACATGGATTCCTAGAGTGGATCCAAGTGGGATACTAGAACACAGACCCACGTAGGATCCCAAAGCACAGACCCATATAGGATCCCATTCTCATGTTACAGCAAGCTATAGGGTTCCTGCACTAAGCTCTCTTGATTCCGGGAGGATCCACTACTCAATCCATAGGTCGATATTCCAACTTCCACGAAGTCCCACGAATAAGTATCCCAAAAGACCTCCACGTAATAGGGGTCTCCACGAAATAGATGGTGCGTCAATCTGACGCCCGGTCAGTAAGATATTGGCCTTTTAGTTCTGAGGGCCCGGTTGGATTCGCGTTCGATCCAACCCAACCATACCCCAACTTTATCCAAAATTTAAGTGGGGTATACCAAAAGGACTGTCTCGATACAAGGTTTCCGACGCCGCATATTGTTCGTCAAACGGACACCCGTATCTCAAGTTATGGCCAAAAGAGCGAAAATGGTCGTAGTTGGTCCGGGTCCGGTTCGACCCGGTCGGACCGACCTGCCTAGACCCAGCCTGGGCCGACCCGACCTGGTTTGGGTCGACCTGGTCTAACTCGGGTCTAGCCCTGGGTCCGACCCAGCCCGCTGGGTTCGGCACGGCCCGCGGTGTGGCCCATGGTGCATGACCTGCGCTGGACAGCCCGCGGCTGGCCGGATGGACAACCCTCCCCCACGACGCGGTCGCACGCCGCGCTACAATCGGCGGTCGCCAGCGAGCCGACCACCCACCTTTACCTCCGCGACCTTGTTCCATGACTCCTGCATGCCAGTGGTGCGGACGTGCGCTGCCGCCTCCCCTTCGCGTGGCCATCCGTGCACCAGCCGTCGCCTCTGCTCCGCCGCGGCGGACGGGCCGCAGCTATCCACCAGCGGCGCGGTTGCGCCGCCGCCCTCTTTGTGGTCGGCCGATGTGCCGACCGCAACTCCCGAGTCCTACTGGCACCAGTCGCTGGTACCAGTCGCCGTCCTCCTCCATCGCGAAGAACATATCAAAAACCACAAAGGTTGCAGAGTGGTCGAGCCATGTTCATTTGGCCTCCACCCTCTATGTTAGAGTGGTAGCAATCGGCTCATGGAGAGAGATTAAACGTAAAAGAAAATTAATGAAGATCGATAAAATCACACCCCTACCTTGTCATTCATTGGAGGAGTCAAGAGGTATAAGATGAAGTCGTTGAAGAACGTCAGCATTTTTTTACTTCCGCAAAGCGCTTCTGATCCGAGCTCAGGGTGGGTTCGTCGTTCTTCATTAGAGAGGAAAAGTTCTTCATTGGAGAGAACGTTTGTCCACAATTCTCCCAAGCTCCTTTTCCAACGAAATCCTCCAACCCAACAAAAAATAAGAGCCAACTTATTAAAAATAAGTCTAACAATTAACTAAAGTTGACACATTTAATTAATTGTAGTTGGCTTAATTTATTAATTGGAGAGTTGAGAGGTTTTCCCCCGTTAAGAGGGGTTCAGGTGGTCCCCACCACCAGGAATTTAAATTGGGGGTTTTCTATCTCGGGTGGTCCCCACCTCCATAATTTAAAAAGAGAGGTTATGAAAATAAAATAATTTTTTTTCTTTATTTTATTTTTATTTCCATGAAAAACATGAAAACTAACTTTCACCCTCAACTTACTGCGGTTGAGGTGAAGGTCTCTTTAAGTGAATATCGACATTGCGTGTTCAAAGGTGTCCTCTAATTTTAATTTCTTGCACCGGTTCAAAAGTTACAAAATGCCGCTCGTGCGTTTACTGAACGTACCTGAAAAAAAGTTCAGAAATTCATTTCGGGCACTCTGGGCATCAGAATCACGCGCCGTCAATTTTCGTGGACTCGTAAAATTACCATATATAAAAAAATTACATGGAATTTATGGGTATTTACATTCTCCCCACCTCGGGGCTTTGCATCCCCAAAAGCCACATTACAAAAACTAGGAAAACAAGTGGGGGTACTGAGCACGAATCTGAGCCTCCCGCTCTCATGTTCTCTCCTGGAGGTTCTCGTGCTACCAACGTACACGCACCAAAGGTATCGATCTCCCATAAAGGAATCTCTCATGTCGATACTCAATCTCCACTAGAACTTCCATAAATGTCTCCCCATTATCGATGTCCATCTCACCCCAATCAATGATGTGTAAAGGGTTGTGCACGTATCCTCTCAGCTAGGATACGTGGAAGATGTCATGCACCCGGTGCAGCTGATGTGGAAGAGTAAGCAGTAAGACACCTCACCAACTCTACTGAGGACCTGAAAGGGTCCGATGAATCTTGAAGATAACTTGCTGCCCTAACCAAATCTCCACAAACCTCGTCGAGGTGAGACCCATGGAAAGACGTGGTCAACATCCCCGAACTCTAGAGGTCTCCGTATCCTATCAGCATAAGAATTATACCTACTCTGTGCAGTCTTTATCCACTCTTGGATGATCTGCACCTTCTCTGTGGTAGCCCACACCATCTCTGGTCCCATGAGTGCTAACTCCCCTGGGTCAGTCCAGCACAAAGGTAATTTTCAAGGTTGCCCATACAGAGCTTTGAATGGTGCCATTCCAATGGTGGAGTGATAGCTGTTGTTGTATGAAAACTCCACCAAGGGAAAGTAATCATCCCAACTGTGACCGAAGTTGAGGACGCAAGCACACAACATGTCCTTGAGGGTCTGAATGGTCCGCTCAGTCTGGGCATCCGTCTGAGAATGGAAGGCGGTGCTCAAACAAAGCTGTGTCCCGAAAACCTCATGCAACCCCTTCCATAGACATGAAATGAAATGTGCATCACGATCAGATACAATCATCGAGGGTACTCCATGTAGCCGCACAATATCCTACACATAGAGGTGTCCCAATATCTCTACTAAACCCTGCTCTCTAATCGGTAGGAAGTGGGATGATTTGGTGAGTTGGTCAACGATCACCCAAATAGAATCATGACCCCTGGATGTATGTGGTATCCCAGTCACGAAGTCCATGGATATCCCATCCCACTTCCACTCTGGGACCTCTAAAGGCTGAACTAAGCCCACTAGTACCTGATTCTCTGCCTTCACTTGCTGAAAAGCGAGGCACCGAGAGATAAACTATGCTACTGCTTTCTTCATTCCCAGCCACCAGTGCTATCATCGGAGATCCTGGTACATCTTTGCCACTTCTGGATGTACCACTAGAGAGGATGTGTGGAACTCCCGATACACTTCCTTCTGAAGCGACATTGGTACAATGGTACATCCTATGAAAATGATGACGTGATCCCCACCTTCATAAAATCCATCAGGTGCCTTCCCTAAGGATAACTGAACACATCGAGCCTCGTATCCAGTGTCCCCATGATACGCCTCCCTGAATCGCTGAAGAAGTGGGGGAGTGATTGTAAGAGACTGAAGAAAATCTGCTCTATCTCATTACATAAAGGATATCCGTAAAGCGGCCAACTGCTCCATCACATCACCTAGCATCTGTATACCAAATCTCCTACTAAGTGCATCTTCTACAACATTACCCTTCCCAAGAGTATAGAATATCTCAAAATCATAGTCCTGGAGGAACTTGAGCCAATGTCGCTGTCTCAGGTTTAGGTACTTCTGAGAGAAGATATACCTGAGACTCTTGTGGTCCGAGTAGACTATAAAACGTTCACCCATAAAGTAATGTTGCCACATATTCAAGGAAAAGACCACTGCTTCTAACTCCAGGTCATGGGTAGCATAGTTATACTCATGCTGTCTCAGTGGTCGAGAACCATATGCGATAACTTCTCGCTCTTTCTTTAGGACACATCCAAGCCCGGTCCCTGATGTGTCACAATAGACTACATACCCAATTCACTCCTTTGGAAGCCTCAAGATTGGGGCACTAGTCAGCCTTTGCCTCAGATTTTAAAAACTCCACTGGAATCTCTCCGACCACACAAAGGGTTGACCCTTCTTCGTCAACAGTGATAAAGGTGCTACAACTCTAGAGAAATCTGGCACAAACCTTCGGTAGTATCCAACCAAAACCAGAAAACTCCGTACCTATGTCACACTATTGGGTGGTCCCAAGCAAGTACCGCCTCTATCTTTGCTGGATCCACCACAACTTCAGCCTCTGAGATGACATGTCCCAGGAAGTGAACCTCTTGGATATAGAACTGGCACTTCGAGAGCTTACCATAAAGCTGGTGCTATCATAGTTTGTCCAGAACTATCTGTAAATTATAGGCATGCTCCTCCTCAGTAGCCAAGTAGATCAGAATGTCGTCAATGAAGAATACTAAAAAGCGATCAAGGTATGGATGGAAGATCCTGTTCATAAGTTCCATGAACACTGCTGGAGCATTGGTCATGCCAAATGGCATAACCAAGAACTCTTAGTGGCCATACCGACATCTGAAATCCGTCTTCTACACATCCTCATCTTATAATCTGAGCTAGTGAAAGCCTGATCTGAGGTCTATCTTTGAGAACCATCGTGCTCCCTTTAGCTGATCAAAGAGGTCGTCAATCCTTAGAAGTGGGTACTTGTTCTTCACAGTCACCTAGTTCAGGCGCCGATAGTCAACAAAAAGTCTCAAGCTCCCATCCGCCTTCTTGGTGAACAAAATCGAGGCTTCCCAAGGAGAAAAATCGGGCCTAATGAACCCCTTACTCTACAAGTCCTTCAGCTATACTCGCCGCTCTTAATGCTCCGCTGGAGCCATCTGATATACTAGGGTAGATATCGGTGTCGTCCTGGGGTACAAGTCGATGTAAAAGTCCACCTCTCTGAGAGGAGGTAGTCCCAGAACATCATCAGGGAAAACATTAACGTACTGGTCAACCACTACAGGATAGCTCGGGCTCTCAACATCAACCACTCTGAGGGTAAGGCTAGCCAACTGATGTGTGATCAGTTGCACTCTCCTCTGGGTAAGTCCATCCTATGATGTAAAGGCTCCCTTCTTGACGGTGAAGGTAAAACTAGTCCCATCCATGCATACACACCGCACTTTGTGCCTAATACAGTCAATTTGAGCATGGACTATAGATAACCAGTCCATACCCAAGATGACGTCGTAAGGCCTCGACGCTGCTACTAGGAGATCCCAACCGAAGCTCTCGCCTCCTAGAGTAAGCTCACACTTCCGGAACGAGTGTGTAATCATCAAATCCACTCCTGTAGGAGTCTCTAGCCATAAGGATCGATCCAACAACTTTGTTGGAATCTTTGAGCTCTGAACGAGGGTAACAGCAATAAAAGAATGACTGGAACCTGTGTCTATAAATACTATAGCTAAGGTAGAGTAGACACATATCGTATCTCGTATCATCTCTAGAGCACTGTGATGGCAGGCCTTAGCTTCCTGGATTTGATCTCACCTCTGTCCACCTACTCCCTGTGGTCGTGGTAGACCACCTGGTGGTGGTGGCAGTAACATCTCAAATCGTCGCCCACTGTTAGGTGCACGACCAGCTCCTCTGCCACCTCTGCCTTCTCCCTGCGGACCTCCCCAGTCGAACCTCTATCTTTGACTGGGTGGTAATTCGACCATCTTCTGATCATCCGTATGGCAGGTCGGGCAGTCTCGAGCCATGTGACCCTGCCCGCCGCATGCGTAACACTGCCTGCTCCTCACATGACTGGATCTGTCTCCAGAGCCCCGCACAACCGAACCTGAATCCTATGGTTGTCCATCTGTAGGTCTGGTCCTCTTGGAACTCTATGAAATATGTCTACTTCCAGCTATATAATACTCCGCTACGTGACGCTCGGTGGTGGGTCTTGCTGCTGGTGACTGCCCAGCAAGAAAAATCTCCACTAAGAGGGCTCGCTCTAACACCCCCGCCTACGTCGGAATGTTGAGAGAAATCATCAAAGCCATGATATCCTGCCCGAGTCCCTGCAAAAAGGTCCGGGCCCTGAAGAATGGGTCCCACACCATATCAGTGGTGTAGCGTGAGAGGTCGGTGAACTTCACTGAGTACTAAGCCACAGTCATGCTGCCCTGCTGCAGATGAAGAAGCTCTTGTATACGCACTGCGTGAAGGGTCGCTGGGAAAAACTTTGCCCGAAACATGCTCTAAAATTCTACCCAGAGAAATGTCACCTCGTCGTGAACCTGGAGCATCAGGCTCCACTATCTACCTACTACTGCCTATAGAAGACTGGTAGAAAGGATCACCATGAGATTAGCTGGTGTCCCTACCAGTTGGAAGTCTCTCACCACAACCTCCATCCAATCCTCAGCCGCCTATGGGTCCGTCTCACCCTTGAAATTGGGTGGCCTATGGCACTGGAACTCGTGCAACGCACTCAAGAAGCGTGAAATATTTTCTGCTGGGGCTGGTGTCATCAGTGGTCCAATGGGTAATATTACTATTGGTGCCTCCGCTGGTTCCCTACTGATAAAGGGCTCTATACCAAGGCCTCATCGTTGGGTGGACTATCATCGCGTACTCTACCCAGAACCCTAGCTGGCTGGCTACGTGGAGGCATCATGAAAGGAAACAGGTGCGCCATGGTCAATAAGTTATAACTGGTGAGCTGAATCAAAGAGATCACAAAGAAAACTTTTCAAAACACACACGCAATCAGTTTTTTTGTGCACTGAGTCAGAAATCAGAATTCTGGGTCCTGGTGTATGGATATGTTGGCCACCGCACCAACACTGGATTCCCTAAACTGATAACCACACTCATAACACTTAACACTATTGCTGTTAAAAGATCAGAGTCCAATGTTCTGCGGTATAACTGACTCCTCTGATACCAATTTTTCATGACCCACCCCCCGGGGCCCGTGCTGTGACTACCCCAAGCCCACCTTCCATAGGCCAAGGGCTGGCGACTAGCACCAAATTGTGTATTATCTAAAACGAGAAGGCATTGACTTTATATCCTGTAAACTCACACAAAAAAGCACACAACAAGATACGAACACAAGTAAAATTAATAGTAAAAAGAGTGTGTATAGTATATAAAAGGGGACAGAATACAATCCCAACTGGAAAGTACACGAAAATTGGGAAGTACAAGTAAACTAGAACAACTCCTATGAACACCCACCAAGGATCCTTCCTGAATGGTTGGTACAGCTCTCGAACGGTCTTCTCTGTGGTACGCCTCGTCTAACGTCCACCTCCGAGCTACCTTCAGTCCTGGTACCCTCGTTCTCATTCAACATTGTACGGCGTCTGCACCAAAAAAAAAACAAGGTGTAGGCATAACCCATACAGGGGTGAGTATAACGATACATAGTAGGGACCCCGAGACCCTCAAAGGTCTCACAAAATCCACTAAGGTTAAACCACAAAGCATGAAAACAAATGATAACCCTACTTAGGTATATGCCCATACATATACCTAAGTTTTCAAGTATACCCATCTCATCCATGAGGAAAAACAAGGCCCCAATCCTTAGACAAAATAAAACTGTTCCACGAAGGAAAGAATACCACAAAGGTAACCACCACGAAGGTAAGTACCACAAAGGTACGCCACATAGAAGAATATCACAAAGATATCACCACAAAGGTAAGTTCCACAAAGGTACGCCACACAAAAGATTACCAAAAAGGTAAGGGCTTATCTCACACCAGGTATAACATAGGTACAATAGTAAAGATGATTAGATGTAACTACTGAATCATCTTACTCTATTAAGAGGAAGACCCATGTAGGATCCTAAATCAACAGACCCACGTAGGATCCTAAATCATCATACCCATGTAGGATCCTAGTACAACAGACCCACGTAGGATCCTAGAGTAGTCCCACGTGGATTCCTAGAGTGGATCCAAGTGGGATACTGAAACACAGACCCACATAGGATCCCAAAGCACAGACCCACATAGGATCCCATTCTCATGTTACAGCCAGCTACAGGGTTCCCGCACTAAACTCTCCTGATTCCAGGAGGATACTCTCCTCAAGCCATAGGTCGATACTCCAACTTCCAAAAAGTCCCACAAATATGTATCCCAAAGGACCTCCACGTAATAGGGGTCTCCACGCAACAGACGGTGCATCAATCAGATGCCCGATCTGTAATTATTGGGCTTTTAGTCCCGAGGGCCCGGTTGGATTCATGTTCGATCCAACCCATCCATACCCCAACTTTATCAAAAACTCAAGTGGGGTATACCAAAAGGACTTTCTTGATCCAAGGTTTCCGACACCACAAATAGTTCGTCAAACAGACGCCCGTAGCTCAAGTTATGGCCGAAAGAGCGAAAAGGGTCGTAGTTGGTCTGGGTCCGGTCTGACCCGGACCGATCCGGGCTAGACTGAACCGACCCGGTTCGGGTCGACCCGGACCGACCCGGGTCCAGCCTTAGGTCCGACCCGGCCCGACAGCGTGACCCGACTGGCAAAGCGCGGCCCGCGCGGCGGCCTGCGCTGTGCAGTCCGTAGTTGGATAGACTTCCTGCCCTCCTCCATAGTGCAATCTTACGCCGTAGCACCACCGACGCCTGACAGCGTGCCGGCCTCCCTCCTTCGCCATCATGGCCTCGTGCCGTAGTTCCTACATGCCGATGGCGCAGATGCGCGCCACCGCCTCCCCTTCGCGCGGCAGGCCGTGCACCGGCCGACGCCTCTACCCCGCCACAGCCGACGGGCCGTGGACCTCCACCGACGGTGCGATTTCGCTGCCACCATCTTCACGGATGGTCGGTGTGCCGGCCGCCGCTCCCGAGTCCTACCGGATGCAGTCACCGGTACTAGTCGCCGTCCTCCTCCGTCACGAAGAACGCATCAAAAACCACAAAGGTTGCAAAGTGGTCGGGCCATGTTTGTTTGGCCCACACCCTCCGCGCTAGAGCGATAGAAAGTGGATCATGGGGAGAGATTCAACGTAAAATAAAATTAACTAAGATCAATCAAATCACACCCCTACCTTGTCGTTCATTGGAGGAGTCGAGAGGTAGAAGGTGAAGTCGTTGAAGAACGTCGGCGTTTTTTTCTTCCACAAAGCACTTCCGATCTGGGCTCAGGGTCAATTCCTCATTCTTCGTTGGATAGGAAAAGTTCTTTGTTGGAGAGAATGTTTCTCCACAATTATCCCAAGCTCCTTTTCCAACGAAATCCTCCAACCCAACAAAATAGAAGAGCCAACTTATTAAAAATAAGTCTAACAATTAATTAAAGTTGACACATTTAATTAATTGTCATTGGATCAATTTATTAATTGGAGAGTTGAGAGGTTTTCCCCCATTAAGAGGGGTTCGGGTGGTCCCCACCATCAAGAATTTAAATTGGGGGTTTTCTAGCTCTGGTGGTCCCCACCTCCATAATTTAAAAATAGGGGTTATGGAAATAAAATAAAAGTTGTTCTTTATTTTTTTTATTTCCATGAAAAACACGAAATCTAACTTTCACCCTCGACTTACTGTGGTCAAGGTGAAGGTCTCTTTAAGTGAATATCGGCACTATGAGTTCAACGGTGTCCTCAAATTTTAATTTCGAGAACCGGTTCAAAAGTTACAAAATGCCACTTGCGTGTTTACTGAATGTACCCGAAAAAAAGTTCAGAAATTCATTTCGGGCACTCTGAGCCTCAGAATCACGCACTGTCAGTTTTCACAGACTTGTAAAATTCTCATATAATAAAAAAAGTACATGTAATTTTTGGGTCTTTACATAATCTCCCTGATCAGATAACTGATAGCGTTTTGTGGGATATCCATATGGAGGGATACCATATTGGCCACGTGTGTCCCAAAGCTCGATATAAGCTGCATGATATTGCCACAAGTACATTGTCTACCTAACTATAATCATAATCAAATGTAGCTCATCATCCTATCATGGTTCCATGGGGATATGCTGTATATAACCAAACTGGCACATGACCCATCCGACTAGCACCACTCAATGATGTGGAAGTGGATGAGTGGAACCACTGTAGCACGATCTCCAATCATAGTTGTGCAGTATGGTGGAAGTGTTTCATAGACAGAACCTGTATACAGAGTCCATGAAAACTGAAATGTAAACTCAAAAAATAAGTTATATATTAGCATGATAATGTTACTAAGATTAGATTAAATAACTTAAAAAGGTAATAACAAAATAAATTTGTCTACAAAAAAATAATGTTTAACTTACATTAGTTGGAACTATGGCGTCAAATATCTGTAGAAAACTGTGCACACTATGTCTTGGAGTATGTGCATACTTTTGAGATTGACTCAACCTAGTTAAAAAAGAGTAATATATTTAAGTTTATAAAAAAATAACAATAGTACTAAATAACTAAAGGTAATAACGTAAACATACCGGCATCCTCGAGGACAGTCCTGAAATAGCTCCGGTGCAAGTGGTGCGATAACTCGAGGAGTGATGCATGGAAAATGCTCCCAGGCCCACATCTGTACCAAAACCATACAACTTGCAATCTGCTGTGCATCAGCATGAAAAATGGTACAGAGACATCTATAAAGATGTGACAATACAGTGAACCCCCAACTGTATGTATCCGTATAATCAAGATCATCAAGTAATGGGAGGTACATCACGTGTACCAAAGTGGTGGAGTAGTTGATGCACAACATGCCTCAGAGCAGTTGTAAAATATATGCACGTGTGTACTGAATAAGAATCTCCTCATCTGCATCATCAGGAATGATGGTGAAATGCTCATGAAGCCACCTCATGCGCAAGCGCGAACCCTGGAGGACACCTGGTATGCCGACGACGTCAATGCATAATAGACTTTGTATGACTGCAGAACAGTTGTCACTAGTGGCACCCGTAACTGTCTATCCGTGGATGGGTAAACCGAGCATGTATGCAACGTACTCTAAATTAATGGTCATATCTCACTCTAGGAGATGAAATGTGTGTGTCTCTGGCCACCATATCTCAACCAATGCAGCAAAAAATGGTGATAAATGGTCTTGAAGTCACACAAAGTGACTCTATAAAATCCAGCACGTCTGAGGTATGGAAAAATAGCTGCCAGGGGTGCATCATGATGAAAATGATATTCTCTCTGAACAACAAGAAGTCTAACAGGTCACCACACCAACACATCACGCGACATGTGCTTCTCCTGAGCAGATAACAAAGGTTGCTCCATATGAATGTATGAATAGTAAAACATTAATTTCATGTAAGATATTACATTTATCATGTAAGTTATGAAATTTACCGTGTAATGTATGAAATAATCATAAACACATTGGCTTAGTTGTTGTCTCATGTGTTGTGGTGAAGATTTTAAAATGGATTTTTTTTTGAATGTGAACCTTTAAATGGTTATCCTTTCATGAATTAGTTTCCCTCCTTCCATCGTGCTTGTTTGGAGATGTCTATTTTTATAGAAATCTATTTTTTGCCTTGTGTATGGGTTCATTTATATTCTATATTTTGGTCATTTTTGATGTTTTTTCTACTAATGTAGTGTGTTGGAAGAATATTGATGTATATTTGGAACCCTTTTAGTTTTATTTGGACATCCATGTAAATCTTGGATTTGTTGGTTATAGATTGGTGAAGGTTCCTTGGTTCTCCCTAGATTGGTCAAAGAGATGAAGATAAATATTTAATTTATTCATCATATAATGGCGATGGCTCAAAGATGGTACAAATACCATAATTACCATCCTTGACACCCTTTAGAGTTTTCAATTGGTGAACAAGTGCTTTTAATATTTTCACCTCAGTTGGTTCATCAAAATCTTGAGAAATAGGGATATATAGTACTGAGATATGTGGGGCCATTTGAGGTTGATGAGAATATTAGAAATGTGTCTTTTCATTTGGATTTTCCACCTCAGTTTACATCGATTTATAACATGTTCCACATGTCACAACTCAAAAATCATCTCTCATAAACATCTTAAGTATTGAGCTAGTGGTAACTCTATGTGGAAATTGATTTATCTATGAATGAGTTTCTAGTTTGGATTTTTGACTCTAAGATAAAGGTTATTCATATAAAGTTCACACATCTAATTCAAGTGCTCTAATGGAAATATTCTAATTCACATGAGACTTGGGAGAATTAGGCATTGATGATAAATTATTTACATCATCTCATTGATATGAAATATTCCTCATAGGATTTACAAGGGTAGAGATTATTTGATATTCTAGGTATTCCACTTTGTTATTCCTTTCCTTTGAATCTATATTATCAATTCCCATTTTGGGTGATGGATTCATCATGCAAATAAAGGTAGGTAGTCCAGTAAGGTTTTTCCCTAAACATGAAATCCTAATTTCTTAGTATATTTTAAATGAATTTTTAATTGATTACTAGACCTTGATTTTAAAATATTTAGATTCTTATCAAACATCATGGAATTGTGAAACAAACCCATTTTTCAGTAGCATTAATAAATTGGGTGGATTTTGAGAAAGGATGGATTGAAATGATATGTGATTTATTGAAATGGTTTGATAGTTAAGATTGTTTTTTAATGTATATAATAATTTTTATTTATGTAATTGTATAAACCAATGTTTGAAATGTTTAAAATATATATGTAAATTTTCTAAAAGTTACACTATATACACATATAAACCAATGTTTACATTTTCTAAAACTTACACTATATACAAATAATACAAATATGATTAAAATGATGATACTGATAAAAATGATTACATGTAAAAACTTTTACAGTAACTGATAGAGTACATGATTCATTTTAAACATTAGATGATTTCTCTATGTGTATAGGGAAACGTTTCTTTATATGAACTTCCTGGAGGCATACACTGTACCTTTATCTAGGTTCCCGTTTATTGGGACAATCCATCTCATTCTGAATACAAGTTGACTTTGGCCTCCCTTTAGGTCGAAGCCTAGTCTTGTTCAGTAGAAGCGTGGGTATGCCATCAGACAGTCAAAAATTCTGATATTCCCCGATTGGCATCCACGAAGTACTAATGCAGTCGTTGATACTCTATAGTTGATAAACTGGATCGATGAACTGCTCCCAAGATACGTGCACGTAAGCACATGATGCAATCACATGGCCTCAAGGATATCTCAATTCTTTAAAGTTCCAACATTCACAATAACACTTATCTAATAAAACAACTCGCACATGACCATTTCTACAAGCCACAACATCACCAGGATCAATAACCTCAAATCATTGATCTAGATGATTAAATGCAGTTACATGATAAATTGAAGCCTCCCGAAGAACTCTATCTAGCTTAGGCTAAAAATGATGTACATAGCGCATCCCTATATTCAGGACCTCTTCATCCTTCTTTCCTCATTCCAAAAAATACTTTACACTATGATAGAAGGTCTCCTGTACCAAACCTATAATTTAGATTTAAAACATTATACTAATATTATATTATAAATTTATCTCTTATGAATAATATACAGTCAAATATTCTTATTTACCGGTGATAGGTAATTTCCAAACTTCCTTGAAAACTCTGTTTATACATTCTACGATGTTGGTCATCATATGTCCATATCGCCTCCCATCATCATATGCTAACAACAATTTATTCTTTGGTATTTTCATCATGTAATCATACACTTCCAGATTTGCTCGGTAAATATCTTCAAGATGATTATCCATCCTTTGTTATTGAGGCTCATATTCTATTAAACAATAACTACTATGAACACATATGACATTAATTGGGACAGTGATTTGTAAAATGAGAAAGGATATTCATACCAATTTTTAAGATCACTTTCTTCATCGACTCATTCTTGAACTTCTTTCACAAATTGTTGTTGATGTGTCAAATGCAGTATCGATGATGGGCATAGGGTGGTCTCCAGGAAAGACCCTCAAACTGTACTGCCTCCCTGATTACATGATGACAATATGAAATAAGACAAATACCTTCTGTGTTCGTGACAAAATCTTAAAGACATGCCAGAAACCAGCTCCATGATGAGTAGTTCTCCTTCTCCACAATTGCAAATGCCAAAGGTAGAGAGGATCGATTTCCATCTTGCATGGAAACAATCAATAAAGTTCCTATATAATTTCCATACATAAATGTGCCATCAATATGTATAAACTTCTTGCAATGTCTAAAAGTTTCCACACATGGTAAAAATGTCCAAAACAATCTATCAAACACAACCATCAACTGATCAACTTGGTTGTGTTGGTTAACATATTCAGTAGTAAGTAACCGATAAATCAATTGATTGTTTCAGTGTAAAATCTCCATAAGCTATGGTAAAACTTGATAAGAGTCATCCCAATCACCATACACTTTAACAATAGCATTTTTTCATACTTCCCATGCCTTCTAGTAAGAGATTTGATACCCAAAAAGTTGTTTGATTCTCTCTACAACAAAAAATACAGGAATGTTTTGAAATGCTATAATCACTTCAACAATGATAATTGAAACAAACTCAACATCCAATGAATAGTGTTCCTATGACAATCTTGGGTTCATGAATGTGTGTGGAGTAAATCTTGTGATGCACCAGCTATGAAAAATGTTATCAATTATAGCTAACAGACGCATTTGATAGTTCGAATCATATTTTTCACAACAAATCAAATAACAAGACCTCTTTTACTCTTCTACAATATAAGAGTAATGTATTTCAATGTGATATTGTTTTACCACATTTTTCATTGTATATTTTCTCTCAAAATATCTTCCAATATACAGAACACCTTCATCTAACACTCTATTTGTGCCACCAATGATTCTTGGAAATTCTGTACTAGGAGTAATAACTGACCAATCAAATTCTGGAAAGCGATTCATGACTTCAGTCGACCATGAAGCCAATAGTGGAGGATGGTTCAATGGTCGGTTAAACCTCACATGAGTAGGCATAGACTGTTCTTTCACATGCTCTTAATCTTCTTCTTGAACTTCCTCTCCATCTTCTTGTTATAAAATGTCATCATCCTCAAATTTATCGACCAATGCATCTAAAGCGCGTGGAGGACTATCCATTGAAACTATGGCCGAAGGAAATAATGGAACAACTGCCACTGCTGATTGAACTTCTTGATTTGTTATATCAGGACCATATGACATTGTCACATTAAGTTGTGATGGATCAACTTCCAATGTCAATGAAACATCCATTGTAGCTACAATAACATACAACTCCATCATTTGATTCTCAGGTTGATACTTAACCAATGAAAGTACATATTCCCATTCTTCATCATCAGTTACTGGATATACAATATCCCAAAACCTATATAAATATTGCAGATGTCTGTATGTGATTTATTCTATCACTTGATTGCTCGACAGTTTTAACTTTCGATGAATTTTCCCTTGAAGAGATTCTAAAGTTATACAACCTTCAAGCATCACAACACCTTTTGGCTGTACACTATAACTACATCCTTATTCTGTCTCAATTATTTGACCGTTGTAATAAATATAGGAAGCCATCTTTTTTTTAATCTAAAATAAAAATAGTTATTATTAGAATTTAGGAATATTTTAAAAATTCCAAAGTTAAGTACATACCTTTCAAAGATGTTATTAGTCTTTATGATTCTAAAATGTCACAACACCTTCTTATACCCTAAATTAAGATACTAATGTTTTTAGTACAATTTTTAACCTCAAAAATCTATTTTAGTAGTTTATAAAGAAAATATGAATCATCTAAAGCATATCTCCCAGGAGTGTCAAACCAGGAGTGTGGAAAGGCCCGTTGTCGTGTACCAGGATACCCCGGGTCAAGCCCGAAACTCCTTGTCAGAGTTTTCACTCCTAGGTACATCTATGCCATAGCCGCATCCACTTGTTTGTATCCAGACAAAGATTTTATTACTTAGATAACCACATAATATTTATGCAACCAAAATTTTAGAACGTTTTCTTATATCCTAAAAGATGACACTAATAATTACTTAACCATTAGCTAATCATTACTTAACCATTAGTTACTTATGACTTAACTATTAGTCACTCAGTACTTAACCATTAGTCACTCACTACTTAACCATTATTTACTCACTACTCAACCATTATTTACTCACTACTTGACTATTAGTTATTAGTTAATCATTGATTTTCTAATTAATATAACTGCTTCTCTTATTAATATAATTTCTTCGCTAATTTATATAACTGCTTCACTAATTTATATAACTGCTTTGCTAATTTATATAGATGCTTCACTAATTTATATAGCTACTTCGCTAATTTATATAGATTCTTCGCTAATTTATATAGATGCTTTGCTAATTTATACAGTTGCTTCACTAATTTATACAACTGCTTTGCTAATTTATACGGCTGCTTCACTAATTTATACAACTGCTTCGCTAATTTATACAACAACTTCGCTAATTTATACAACTGCTTCGCTAATTTATACATCTGCTTCTCTAATAATACTAACTACATAGTTACAGTTAATTAATTTCCTAATTAACATTAATTAATTGCCTAATTAACATTAATTACTCCCCTAATTACCATTAATTAATCACCTAATTACTATTAATTAATCGCCTAAGTACAATTAATTAATCACCTAAGTACAATTAAATAATCACCTAAATACAATTAATTAATCGCCTAATTATAATTAATTAATCACCTAATTAGAATTAATTAATCACCTAATTAGAATTAATTACTCACCTAATTAGAATTAATTAATTACCAAATTACCTTTAATTAATCAACTAATTAGAATTAATTAATCACATAATTAGAATTACATAATCACCTAATAATAATCAATTAATTACACTTAATTAAATACCTTATTACAATTAATTAAACACATAATTATAATTAATTAAACACCGAATTACAATTAATTAAACACCTAATTACAATTAATTAAGCACCTAATTACAATTAATTAAACACCTGATTACAATTAATTAATTACACAATTACAATTAATTAATTACCTAATTACAGTTAATTAAACACCAAATTACAATTAATTAAACACCTAATTACAATTAATTAAACACCTAACTAGAATTAATTAAAAACCTAATTACAATTAATTAACCACCTAATTACAATTAATTAATTATCTAATTATAATTAATTAATTACCTAATTACAATTAATTAAACACACTATTACAATTAATTAATAACCTAATTACAATTAATTAATTACCTAATTAAAATAATTTAATTACCTAATTACAATTAATTAAACACCAAATTACAATTAAGTAAACACCAAATTCCAATTAATTAATTACCTAATTACAATTAATTAAACACCTAATTACAATTAATTAAACACCTAATTGCAATTACTTAAACACATAATTACAATTAAGTAAAAACCTAATTACAATTAAGTAAACACATAATTATAATTAAGTAAACACCTAATTACAATTAAGTAAACACCTAATTACAATTAATTAACCACCTAATTACAATTAATTAAACACCTAATTAAAATTAATTAAATATCTAATTAAAATTAATTAAACACCTAATTACAATTAATTAAACACCTAATTACTTAAAATAAACTATTACTATTTCTAAATATATTAGATTAAATATGAACTAAACAAATAATTAAATAAATTAACATAACAAACAAATTGAAAATTAGAATTACCTCAAATTTGTGGAAGGTGGTGATCTTCCGGAGCACAATGACTACGCGAACAAAGAGAGGCAGAGCACTGAAAGAAATTTAAGAGATAAGATCAGAGAGAAGTTAGAGAGAGAGAGGTGATGTGGGAATGGGGTGGAGGGCGAGCCTTATTATATAGGGTTTTAAGATCTAGGCTCCACTTTAAGTGATGCTGATAGGGTTAATTTTAAACCATCAATGCCACTTGAAGTGGCGCTGTTTGTTTTCGGTTCAAATGGTCAGTGCCACTTGAAGTGGTGCTGAATCATTTCGACACTTCAACACCACTTCAAGTGTCGTTTTGGGGATTTTTACCTACAGTGCCACATGAAGTGACGCTGTTCCAACCCGATTTCCCAATTAAAAACAAAACAGACACATAAAAATAAAAAAAAACAAAAGCCCCTTAATGCCAAATTTGCTAGTAATAAATAGTAGTAACTAATAATAATTAGTAATGAATATTAATGAATATTAATAAATAGAACTAAATAGTAATAAATAGTAATTATTAGTAATAATTAGTAATAAATAGTAATAAATAGTAATAAATAGTAATAAATAGTAATAAATATTAATAAATAGTAATAAATATTAATAATTAGTAATAATTAGTAATAATTAGTGGTAATTAGTAATAATTAGCTGTAATTAGTAATAATTAGCGGTAATTAGTAATAATTAGAGATAATTAGTAATAAATAGAGGTAAATAGTTATAAATAGTAGTAAATAGTAATAAATAGTAAAAAATAGTAATTAATAGTAATAAATAGTAATAAATATTAAGAAATAAGAATAATTAGTAATAAAATAGAGGCAATTGTTGGTAAATAGCAGTAATTATTAATAATTAGTCATAATTAGTAATAAATAGAAGTAATTAGTAATAATTAGCGGTAATTAGTAATAAATAATGGTAATTAGTAATAAATAGCGTTAATTAGTAATAAATAGTGGTAATTAATGGTAAACAACGATAATTTGTAGTAAATAGTAATAGTTAGTAATAATTTGTAATAAATAGTAATAATTAGTAATAAATAGTGGTAATTAGTAATAAATAGAAGTAATTAGTAATAATTAGGAATAAATAGTGGTAATTAGTAATAATTAGTAATAAATTGCAATAATTAGTAATAAATTGTAATAATTAGTAATAAATAGTAATAAATTGTAACAATTAGTAATAAATTGTAATAATTAGTAATAATTAATAATAATTAGTAATAATTAGTAATAATTAGTAATAATTAGTAATAATTAGTAATAATTAGTAAGAATTAGTAATAATTTGCGGTGATTAGTAGTGATTAGCGGTAATTAGTAATAATTAGAGGTAATTATCAATAATTAGCTATAATTACCAATAATTAGCAATAATAAGCAACAATTATCAATAATTATAAATTTTTAGAAATAATTACTAATAATTAAGAACACTTATAAATAATTAACATTTTTTTTATTTTTTTGGATTTTGTCTTTCTTATATCAAATTAATCATAAAAAAATAATTATTATATATTTTTTAGAGAAGTACGGAACAAGGAAGTTGACAAAAGTCATTATTAGATGATCGTGCTCAGATAAATCAGTGCAGGAATCCAAATGGTTCTGGTATAATCTTGTATATATTGAGAGTGTTGAAACTTTCTTATCATTTACACCATCAAAACCAGAATTTTTTTCAGAAGGAAAAATTGAGTTTCAATGTAAAAAATGTGGTATGAGGATGTTTGACACATTTAACAATGTTGGGGGTTATCTATTGCATTTTGGTTTTCAAATAGATTATGTTTTTGGTATCAAAATAGTGAACACAGTTCCAGATAAGATACTAATAATTTGGGTCCATATCCATCATAGTTTCAAAATTTAGTATATGATGTCGCATGTCCATCTTTTCAATAAACTGAAACTCATGATGATATTGATTTAACTCCTGAGTTTGAACCATCTCAATTTTATAAGTTATTGAGGTATGGTGAGGATTCCTTATATCATGGTTGTAAGATAAGAAAATTTGAAGCGATTGCAAAATTTATGGCTATTAAATCAGATAATGGAATGTCAAATAGCTATTTTGATTATATATTCTCTTTGGTTAAAATAGTGTTACCTGAAGAAAATATGTTGCCTAAAAATTTCTATGAGAGAAAGAGGCTGGTTCGTAATCTGGGTCTTGGTTATCAGATGATTCATGCATGTTCAAATGATTTCATCTTATATTATGGTAAAAATGAGTCATTGTATAGTTGTCATACATGTGGATAATTGAGGTATAAAAAGGCCCAATTAGTGAAGTCTGGATTGATTCCTGTAAAACAGTTGAGATATTTCTCGCTCACACCAAGATTGCAACATTTCTTTATGTCTCAGAACACAGTGTCATTGATGTCATGGCACAAAACCAATATTTAAACTAGTAAAAGATTAAATCATCCCTTTGATGGTGATTTATGGAATTTTTTTACCAATTATATCCTTCTTTTGCTTCAGAAGCCCAAAACATGCGATTGGGTCTTTTTACTGATGGTTTCTATCCATTTTCTTCTTACGGTAGTCAATATTATTCTTATCCTATCTTTATAACTCCGTAAAATTTACCTCCTTGGATGTTGATGAAGGATACATTTATATTTTTGAGCTTATTAATTCCATGAAATTTGAAAAATAATATTAATGTTTATTTGAAACCATTGATTGATGAGTTAAATTTATTATGGAGTAATGGTGTTAGTACATATGATGTTGCTATGAAACAAAATTTCTTACTGAAAGCTGAATTGATGTGGAAAATTAGTGAGTTCCTATAATATGACATGTTATTTGGTAAGAGTACACATGGTTCAAAATAATTTCCATACTGTATGAGAGTCAACAAAGCATTTATGCTCGTAAATGGAATAAAACCTTGTTTTTTTGACTGTCAGCACATATTCATTCCAAACGATCATCCTTTTCGGATGAACAAATATAATTTCATAAAAGTAATAATTGAAAGAGATGGACCTCTAAAAATTATATTAGGTATGGAGTTAAAATCATTTGTCTTTTCATTACATCCCATTACATTTGGACTAACTATAAACCAATATAAAATTGATGGATTTGGGAAAGAACACAATTGGATAAAACATTTTTTGGGATCTACCATATTAGTCTAATTTGTTGGTCCGTCACATGGTGGATGTCTTGAATATTGAGAAGAAATGTTTTGATAATATATTTTATACAGTTTTGGATACACCAAGTAAGACCAAATACAATGTAAAGACATGATTAAATCTTTCCCAAATTTGCAAGTGTCCAAAACTTGAACTATTTGAAAATGTTAGATCATTGAATTTAATGAGGACAAAAGTAGCTTACAAAATTTCCAAATAAAATCAGTTATTATTTTGTCAGTGGATTTCAGATTTGAGACTTACAGATGGTTATGTTTCCAATTTGGCCAAATGTGTCAGAAATGGTCATATTACCTGATTAAAAATTCATGACTATCATGTTATAATGGAAATAATTCTACCAATTGTATTAAGAGGTTTTTTGAATTCTATGATTTTAGATGCGCTAACAGACATATCAGATTTTTTTTGAGATATTTGTGTGGCGAAAATATACTATAATGCACTAAGTAGACTGTAAAAGGATGTTGTTTTAATTTTATATAAACTAGAAGAAATATTCCCACCAGATTTCTTTGAATCAATGGAACATTTGATATTACATTTGCTGCATGAAGTGAAATGTGGAGGTCTGGTAGAGTTTCGATGGATGTACCCATTCGAGAGATGATACTGAGGAGGAATATAAAGATATTGACACCACCAGATATGGATATGAAGATGAAGATGTAGACTGACACAGTTAAATAATGGTTATAATCACATATAATATATATCTATATATAATATTTATTTTCAACTGTTTACTAACAAAAATTATTTCACATTTCAGATAGAATCACATCTATTTCATGATTTACAGGATGCTGATCTACCTGGTGACGAGAATGATATTGGATCATCTGACTCTTAGACTACTAGTGGTTTAGCGATGAATCAGAGGGTTCATAGTCTTGTGATATTGATGATTCCTAACCCTATCCCTGAGAAACATCCATGTCTTGGCTTTGATCCATGGATGAAAAGGTATGATTACTTGTGTATTTTAGTTAGTTTTCATTACTTATCATTAATTTATTTATATACTAATTGTTTGATTATTTGTTCTTTTTTTCACAGCTTTTCATATATAGCTATTGG
Organism: Viscum album; assembly: GCA_963277665.1. Classification (NCBI taxonomy): domain Eukaryota; kingdom Viridiplantae; phylum Streptophyta; class Magnoliopsida; order Santalales; family Viscaceae; genus Viscum; species Viscum album. The sequence continues at coordinate 1,650,654,074 of OY728145.1, forward strand.
ACAGGGGAGTGCTATATTGAAAAATTATTTTTCTAGAGCATGGGTTACATGGGATCAGATCCCCATTGATGTTCAGTACCGTATTTATGATCATTGTATGGTACATAAATAAATAATATTTGTTTTGAAATTTATTTAAATAATAACTTGATATTATTAATTGTTTAAAGGGTTTATGGTATCCCATCAATGAGAGCATGCATGAATTTATCTGTAATGAGTGGGAGGGTTGTATGCATGATCATTGCCGTCCGTTTTTACACAATTTGAGGAGGATAACAATGAGGAAAGCATGAGTCACGGAGTTTGATCATTCTTATTGTACACACTAATTTGATTATATTTCATCTCAGGTTTGGGATGTATTATGTCCACACTAGATTGGTGGTTTTATTCAGAGGAGATCATCAGTAGTTCGAAAAAACTGGGGGAGACAAGAGGTGACACATCGAGCTTGTAGTCGTACATTTAGTATGCATAAGGAACATATGGTAAGTACATTTTTTAACTAATTTATATAACTTTAAATGTAAACTATCTATTTTATATTCATATTGGTAGTCAAAAAACTTGATATTACAGAGTTCAACATTTATAATAGGATATACAATGATTCTGTCACCAAAGAGATTAGAGGTGATCTACAACGTTAGATTGTGGTCCAAATAATTTCTTTTTGAGTTTTAAAATTAACTACAAATAATATTTTAACTATTTTAATTTTAAATTTCAATTGAAGGCATCATATGAGGCCATGACATCTCAGACACAAACTGAGAGTCAGTCCAAGATTGAGGATCAGACTAGTACGGTAATATTTCATGAGGTAGCATGGATGTGGGTAACCCAATATACCTTCGAGAAAGGCCTAGTTTTTGGTATCGGCTCTCAATTGACACATGAGAGTTATTATGGTACTACTGCGATGTCAGCATGCACCTCAAGAGAAGCTGATGGAGAGTCATCATCATCCGATGCACATTATTAGAAGCAACTATGAGCTCAGAGTGAGCTTATAAAGAGTATGCGTTTGGAGCAGGAAGAGCTCCTTTGACAATAGTAGTAACAGTAGGAGATGCGTCGATGACAGCAACATCAACACGAGTAGACGATAGAGTGCATGTGACATCTGACTCATGGTTTAGGGATGAAGTTCCATCCAGCATATTCTCTAGCTCCTCCAGATCCTCCAGAAGACCCTCCCCCAGTGATGTATTTACTTTTTATGATAAAACATTTGAATGAATTTTTTTTAATATTATATATTTATATTTATATATAGTGTATTTTTATATTGATGCAAATATTACATTTTTTTATTTTATTATTTATTTAATTTTTAATATTTTATTACTTTATTATTTATTTAATTTTTTAAAATTTTTATTATTTTATTAACATTATTATTTTTTATTATTTTATTATTTTATTTTTACTATTTTTTTATATTTTTATGAATATTGAGGTTTTTATTATTTTTATAATTTTTTATAATTGTATTATTATTATTATTATTAATTTTATTAATATTATTTTATTAATAATAATAACAATATCATTATTATATTAATATTTATTATTATTATTATTATTATATTAATAATAATAATAATAATAATAATATTAATATTATTTCATTAATATTATATTATTAATATTATTTTGTTATTATTGTTATTTTTAATATTATTTTATTACATTTTGTTAATATCATTAGTTTTTTTTATTTTTTTAAGTTTTTTTTGTGACGGGAAATTCTACTTGTCGTAATAGGGTTTTTAAAAAACTCAGATAAACTATTTGTAACGTCATTTTCTATAACGGGGCATTTGCGATGGGACCCCGTCACAAATAACTCAATTTCCAGTAGTGTGATAAAATTTACTTAATAAGATCCCCCACCAATCTAATCATTATACAATAACCAATCATAAATTATTTAAGATATTTCAACAATAAATAATTGATACTAATTTTCATAATCAATATTATATATTCCTTAAAAAAAACGGGGTTCTATTTAATAATCAAAGAAAATACCACACATATCAGTTTAAACCACATGTTACTCTTATGTATCCTCATTTTACAATTACATGAGTTAATTTTTTTATTTAATTATCCCATGGAACCACCTTATTTCAATAACATGTCAAAAATTTATGTCTTTTTTTCACCAATGGATCATTATAGTTAATCACATATACCAAAAAATAATTCATATGTTTTCTTTGAGTTACAATTATGTATAATTTTTGATACATTGATTTACACTTACATATTCAATTGAAGATCATATTTATGCTATGAAAAATATTATATATATGTGAACTGATCTTACATATTATTTGTGAGATGGTAAAAATCATGATGTTAATCTTCAATATCAAATATTTAATTCCACAGTTCTTTTCCAAACAACTACAGGAGAGATATTATATATGTATTTTTCAATTTTCTATAAACAAAAGGATATTTCATATTAAATGTATACATATTCAATTCAAATGAGAACCTAAGAAAAATATTTCCATGTTTATAAAAAACCCAATAATATTTTGAAAACATCCAAATTATATTCAATGTTTTTTATATTTTATTTAAAAAAACTGACAATAAATTTCTCCTAAAATTCATATACAAAAACATTTTTTAAATCCAAATTTACCCAAATAATTATATTCATAATATTTAGTCATAAGAATTCATTAGTGTCCCATGATAATTATAAGTTTTATTTATAATTGATTCAATTATTACACATTTAAATAAAGGGTTTCAATGTAGTATTTTTACTTGAAAAGACAAATAAGTCATAGATCCATGACCTATTGAGTTGAATCCCATATCCTAAAATTCATAATGATGGATTTAATTAACTCATTACCTCTGAAATTACACCTATCTAGATATGTATAATTCATAGAATCTATTTCTAATTATATAAACCCACCACCATTTTATGAAGAAGACCTTTATAAGAGGTGCAATAAAAAATTTCTTATAAGAACCTCATTCTACACATTCATTCAAATTATAGTGATAAAAGGATATATCTATGTAGTATCTCATTAATGGATTTTTAAAACATTAAAATTCCTCAAAAATGACAACCAATTATATTTAACATTTATATTAATTAAAATTTTGGATTTCTTATACAAAATTGATGATATATAAATATTAATATAGGATCATGTATATATAAATTATTTTATTTACATTCAATACAACTTTAATTTCCAATCATTAATAAATGTATTCACATAATAATTTACATCCTATAATTAAAAATAACTTATAATATATGATCAAACCTCATATTGAACTTCTATAACAATTGAGTGGATGAGAGTCCAACCAAGATACTAGAAGATATTTTTTTATCTTAAATCTGATTTTATTTTCAACATATATCTATTTAGAATTTTTTTCTTCTACATGGATCTAAGGTAATTTTGGACTCTAACTATGAAACTATTTGATACTTTGAGTTTATTCATGTATACTCACAAGAATGTGAGGATAAATCATGATCTTGATTTAAATTTAGTAATATAATATAGATAAGTATACCCTTACATAGAGTAATGATTGATATAATATACATAGATCAACCAATAATATTATTCCATAAATAATTAATATAAAAAATATTTGTGGGAATAAATAATATTTTATAAAACATTGAGTAAAAAAATAATATTTGGAAACAACTCATAATCAATCAATGGAAATAAATATTTCAAAAAAATATTTGTTAACATTTCTAAGAAATTTGATATAAAAAACTACAACAGTTATGGAGTTTGAGAGTGATAGGTCCTCTATGAGGATCTCCTTTCCTATGAGTGAGATGAACGAGGAGAAAAACCATTTCAGTATTGACACCGCCTCTATCTAGAGATATGTTAGAACTATAAATCCACTACTATAGTGATATATAATTACTAGTTTCACCTAGACTTAGTGACCCTAGGGTTTTTCTCCCATGATTCATATTTTAAATTAATGAATGTATGATTTTTATTTTGCTTCTATTATACATAATACTATCCATGATTGATTTACTTTTTTTTACTTTGAATTTTTTAGTACTTATATGAGTCTTATTATAACTACTTGGTTTGTGTTTTTTTTTCACTTCCATTTATCTCTTTTCCTACTTAGTAATACTTATGTGTTTTAATTTTTTTAATAAAGTGTAGGAACATTGTGATATATACAGAAAAAAGTTGGATCACATTACTGAGGAACACACCTTAGTATGCTAAGGGTTTGGAGTAGTTTTTATATTTTTCAATTTCTAATTGATCTGTTGATGGTAGAATAAGATGTCCATAAATGTAAATTTAGAAGATGGTTGAATAGAGATGATGTTTATGAACACTTGATAATGAAGCAATTCCCTACTCAATATTTGTTTTAGTTTTGGATGGGACAATCAAATGTTACAGAAAGTTTGAGCACTGATGTCAATCAATAGAATGAGATCCCAAATTCATTGACAATGGACAATGAAATGAAAAACCTTATAAACAATGAATTCGGAATTACAAGACACAAACATCAACATCAAAACATATCAGAAGAACCAGTTGAGGGTGATACAAATAACAAATTTACAAGTGATATTTTTGAGACTATAGGACAACCAGATCAAGATTGTTACATCTCATTGGATCCTCCTCTTGATTCTGTGGATACTAATGTAAGAGAAAATTTCACTAAGTAAACAAATCCGTTTCATGGTTTATTTGATGATGGAAATCAATATTTTTATAGTGAATATTTGAAATATTCAAAAATTTATTTTCAGATGAAGTTTTACCATATCAAATACCTATGTGTAATTACAAATAAGGCAATTTCCATGACATTAGAATTGTTTCATGATGCATTTCCTGAAGAAAATATCCCATATTCTTTTTATGATATGAAAAAATTTGTTAAAAATATTGGTCCAAATTATACAAAAATACATGAGTGTCCCAATGATTGTATGATTTATTGGGGAGAGGATTTAATTAGACATGATTGAAAAAAATATTCTTCTTCTAGATGGCAGTTAATGGGTGATTTTGGAAGTCTAAATCAACATAATACTATGAAGAAGAAGAAAAGTAACACACCTGCAAAGGTTTTTCATCACTTTCCTTTAAATACTCCATTGAAAATATTATTTATGTGATCTAAAACCACCGAACACATGAAGTTTAATTCTATAGATAATAACAATAATGGGTTAATGAGACATCCAATAGATTCAAAATTGTGGAAGACATTTGATTTATTACATCTAGATTTCTCATCTGATCCTAATAATGTTCGATTGAGATTGGCTGCTGATGGATTAAAACCATTTGGGATTTTGAGCTCTAGTTATAGCATTTGTATTTTTTTGATCCCTTATAATCTGCCTCCATGGATGTGTATGAAACAAACATATTTTATTATTTCGATGATAATTATTGGTAAAAAAATATCTGGAAATGATATTGATGTATACTTTCAGCCTCTTATTTAAGAATTATAGGAGTTATAGAGCAATGATGTTGATACATATGATGCATCTTCTAAAACAATGTTCAAAATGCAAGCTAATCTAATGTGGACCATTAGTGAATTCCCTGGAATTGGGAATTTAGCTGGTTGAAACACTTACATGGGTTTGGTTTTTCCTATTTGAAACTTCGATTTTGAGCCTGAATGACTACCTCAGAGTAAAAAATGGCACTTCTTGTGTCATCAAGTATTTCTCGATACATCTCATAGATTTCAGTTGAACAAGTCAAAATTCAATGGTTCTATTGATCGCAGACCACCTCCAAAGTTGTTAACTAGTTTTGAAATATTGGCATAACTTAAAAATGTTGAAACAAAATTTGGGAAGGTTTATCATTTTAATGATAGTGGGAAATTAGTTCACAGTTCATTTTCAAGTGAAATCAGAATGCAACAACGGAAGAAAAAAAGTATATTATTCAAACTTCCATGTTAGGAATTTAATTTTTTGCAGCATAATATTGATGTTATGAATATTGAAAAGAATGTTTGTGATAATTTGATCTTCACATTTCTTAATGAGTATGGAAAATCGAAGGACCATATCAATGCTCATAAAGACTTACAAATAATGAACATAAAGCGCGATCTCTAGCCAGATAAGAATGGAAAGTATGCACCAACAATTTTTTCAATGAAAAATAGGTATAAAGATACATTACTTAGAATTTTAAAACATGTGAAAGTATCTTATGGGTATTCAAGTAACATCTCCAGATGTGTTTACTTAAATAATCATAGGTTATATGGATTGAAAAGTCATGATTCACATATTTTTTTACAACAGTTACTACTATTAGTATCCTATACATTTTTACCTGAAAAGGTTACTGTTGTAATCCAAATTTTCACATTCTTTAGATAACTATGTAAGAAAAATCTACAACTATTTGAGCTTGAAAACCTTTAGGAGATATTTTTATTGACACTTTGTGCAATAGTGACGATCTTTCCTCCATCCTTTTTACTGTCACGATGCATTTAACTATATATTTGGTTGAGGAAGCCAAATTAGGAGGCCCCGTACATTATCGATGGATGTATCCAATTGTGAGGTAATTTATTTATATGTTTTTCATTTAAGTAAACAATTCTTGGTACTTCATTAAATACACAGTTATGTTTTTTTTATTTCACATATATCTTGGGAATTTGAAATCATACATGAAAAATAAATCTCAACTCTAAGGTTCTATTTCTGAATGCTATTTAGAATATGGGTGTCTTAACTTTTTTTTCTAGATACTTTTATGATATTTTCACAAGATTTAATTGAGTTGTACATGTTTATGACACATTGACTCAATCTCAACTACATGGAAAATCAAAAACATTTCCTACTATTGGCCGATTAGTTGGGAGGATCTCAAATGTTACACTGAAAGAAATGGAATTATTACAGGCGCATAAATATGTGATGATGAATAGTAAAATTGTAGATCTATTTATTAAAGAGTTGAGGATACAAACAAAGATATTAATGAGAGTCCAGAAATGAAATGATAAAGATATAACAAAAGTTTTTAATAAAGAGCTTGTAGAGTGGTTTGTACGACATGTAAGTTCATAAATATTCCAGTCAATACATATATTAGGTTGAACCATATATTTTGTAAATATAATAATTTATATTAATTTTTTTAGATAATTAATACTGATACTCGAGCTTATTTGTCAGAATATTTGAAGTTTCTTGCTTTAGGTCCTCCAAAATAGGCTAGAATGCTTGATTCTTACAATGTGAATGACTTTAAATTTCATACAGTCGATCAAGAAGAGGGTTTGAAAACATAGAATAGTGGAATATTTTCATTTTCTAAAGTGGTATACTATGGAAATTTGATTAATATTATTGAATTAAACTACCATGGAAATTTTTTAGTTATTTTATTCCAATGAAATTGGGTCGATATTATTAGGGGTGTTAAAAGAGATTCCTTGTCATTTACTTCTATGAAATTATCTCGCTTGATGGTTGTTGGTGACCATGAATTACATGATTCTTATATCTTATCATCTCAAGAAAAAAATGGTATATTATGTGGAAGATGTCATGGATTAAGAGTGGAGTGTAGTTTCTCATGTAAAACAGAGAGACTTTTATGATATGGGTGATGAAGTAGAAGATTTGAACTATAAATTTGAATCCCATCAACAACAAGAAGTGAAATTATTTGTCCATCATGATATTGAAAATATTAGTATTACAAGGGTGGATGAAGTAGATGAAGTAATGATGAAGTAGGAAAATGAAATGATTTAAGTAGAAAATGATTGTATATAAAGTCATCCATTAATTTATCAACCACTTATGTCATTTGTGCAGTCATTCATTATCATAGTTATATATATATATATTTCAGTGTTGGTCATCTGTTATAATTTCTATTTTTTTTGCATGAATTGTTTGAAATATATGTTATGAAGTTAATTTTATTTGATTAAATGATATGAATGCCAATGATGAAAAGTTATACTAATGCGAGTCTACTCTCAGTCGACGTTCCCTCAACCACACCGATAGATGATGATTCATCAGTCTCCCTCCCTATAACATTTGAGACACCCTCCACTTTCCCCTTACATCGTCTCTCACACCCTCCGTCAACGTCCCATCAGCAGCTCAACCAACGCCTCCCCATTCTGCAGCCTCAGCAGTGAGGGAGAAGGTTTCCACTCCTATTTATTTGCATGTATATTGGAGGGTGATAGTTATAGGTACAAATTTTAATACAAATAAATTTATTGCACTTTTTTATTATACTAACTATTTTTTCATAAAATATAAAAACAATGCTACTATGAAGAAAAATATGAAATGTTTAGATGTCTGGAATCTGAATGGAATAAATATAGTTGTCCCATTTCACTGTTATGTGGTCCCTACAGATGATTCTATGGGATTATTTGGCCAAATTCTAGGCCAGCTGGTGGCAGATTTGGTTACCCTTTTGATTACATATTCTGATTAGAAGCATATTCCTTCATCTTGGAAAAATGAAGTTTTTGATTCATAGATAAAGGTAATTTTAATACATTATAGTTTTATTTAATGTCATTATGTCAATAAATTATAATATTTTCAAAATTAATCTCTTGGTTCAAATGTTTTTCCACTTTCCTGTTGCTGATTTTATAGAACAAAAGTGGACATTGAAAAATTTGGGTTAGAAATAAAAATATTTTAAATAGAGATTATGGAATGAATTCAACGATAATTCATTGATCACCCAAAAATTGTATGATAAGGTACCCAATGGGTTACTTAGAGGGCAATGAAAAGTTTTTGTTGATAGCCATAGTGATGAGAAGCATGTGGTATTTAAATATATATTATTATATTAATCTCATTTTACATTTATACATGCACATGACAAGATATGACATTGCATATATTACTATTAAATTACATGTTATTTATTTCAAGATGTTTCAAGGAAGAATTCATTGATTCGATTTAAGTAAATCATCCTTCACATTGTGGGGTCAAATAGTTTTTTTCCAGAAACTGATCGACTCTGGTAATATTTTCATTAGTCTAAATATTTATAAGACTATATTATATGTTCCATATATTCAATTGTTAATTCATCTTTGTTTCATGTAGTCACATAATTTAGGGTACTAAGTATCCTGGACAGAACTTTGGTTGGATGTTCATTAAAAAATATAATGGGAGTTATGTTAATGATCATTCCAAAGAAGTTGGGGTATGAATTCATTTTTTATTATAATAACTTATTATAATTTGTCACTATTTTAATATATATTATTTCAAATATGATTTATATTTGATTTATAGGTAAAAATTAAATAACTATGAGATTCCAATCCCATGAAGTCCTTCTCAGTATCTTAGGATGACCCAATTGGTAAAGTTCTTGGGATGGAGCATCCTGGTCGAGTGCGCAAGATGGGTTTGAGACCATTACCATCTGATGTCTTTAGAAATCCATTAGATATTTCAGCTGCATCTACTCTTATTTTTAGTCACTCCCTACCCTAAGATGCTCATAGAGAGTTTTTTTTCTATGCGAATCACAATTCAAGAACATAGGGATTAGATATCCACTTGGTAGAAATCATTGGTTTATTTATATCAAAAGACGACCAGATCTGTCCCTAGTGATATTGAATCAATGAATAGTGGTGAGTAGCTAAATCAAAAAACTACAGAATAATTTAGTTCACAAAATTTTATTGGTTTTAAGTTTAAATATAAAAATACAACACTGTTAAATTTTCAAAATAATTGTCTTGCGAGTGCTGGTAGTAGGAAGTAGAGACGAAGATGGAGAGGGTGATGAGCAGAGTTCATCATCAGGTAGTGATTAGTGGCCTATTTGATCTATTAGACTAATATGTAAATATAGGGTTTTTTCATGTATAATTTTGGCATAGAGTATTCACATGACATTTTCATGATTTCCCATGTTTGAAGAGGCCGAAACCATTTATATCATGTTTTTTGGTTTAACTGTATGGTGGAATGTTATGGTTCATGTAAATTAATATACCTATTTAAATATTATTACTTTCCTTCATTCATGTTTTAGGGGACTATATAGATGAATATGGTCTAAGAAAACTATAGATAAATATATAGGATTTTTTGGGGCCTCTTAATCTTAGAATAAGTTCTCTTTAGCATTATAGGTAATTATAATTGTCCGGAGACCATGCCACCATGGTTAAAGGGTACTGTGTAAGTTGAAAAGAGATGTCAGGTGGTATGTGGATATGAGACTTGATGTGGGTATCCTTGGTTTGTTTCTATAAGGCTAGTATGATATATATGATTGGATTAAGACCAGTGAAAAAATCAGTGAGATGATCATATGGATCAGGATTCATGAGAAACACCCTCATAAGTGTGGATAGAGGCTTAATGAGCACCATGAGCGGGATGAGTCCTTTGGGGTTAGATTATGTGTGATAGAGAAGGGTTCTAACCAGGTGTAATGATTAAATATCTTCCTTAAGATATGGGAAATGGAACCCAAGTCCAGGTCATGTGAGTTGTTTGATACATGACATCATGTTTCCAAGGGGTATAGAGCATGATAGGTTGGGATGATACCTGGGTAGTAGGAACATGAGAGATAAGATATTTTGTATAGTTGGAATAGGACCTGAGGTTTGGGTCAGGGTATTTTGTGGGTAGTAGTGTGAAAGATAGGTGATTAGTATGAGATCATATCAATGATCTTAGATCATGATGTGTATTGGGGATCCAGTCGACACCCTGATAGGAAATACACGCTGTGAGATTAGGGGATGGGTCTCAAGTGACTAGAATGATGGGATTTTTTGTGATCTATGTGACTGGATTCATACCATATTTTTTATTTCATGTGTGTGGCCTTCCTATGAGTTTAATAGATCTGCCTAAACTACTAGGGGTGATATGGATTCCTTATGTTCATGAAACAATACCTTTCCCTGAGTAGTATTGCATTAGGATATAGAAAATTTCCTTGAGTAAGATTGGATTGTGATAGTGGACCATGCCAAGTGAGAGGTTTGGGTCATGGTATAAGGAGATTCATGGATGATAAACACTACCTTGATTAATGAGGTAGTGGGCTAGGATTCAGATGTAATATTTTAGCATAATTTTTTAGGTAGCAAGTCAAAGACTTAGACAATGACCACCCTGAGTCTTCAGGTATGCATGGGTTATGAGTACGATGGCATGGGGTAAGGTGATGATGAGATTTTGGCATAAAATCAATGTAGGTATGGTAAGTTATAATAGTGTCCCAGTTAGCACATAATAACCTAATGAAAATAGAGTCATGGTATCCAAGTTAGAAAATTCCATTTAGGATCTTATGTGATAAGTTTATTTTTACCTTGTGTATACATGTATATGATGGTGTGAACTAGGTAAACTTTCTAAGACCCTACTTAGATGTTCCCTCACGCCCTGAATAGGCACCCTAGTGTGTATACATACCTTATTTTTATTTTTCCTTTCAGATCATAGGATGTGTAGTGAATTGGAATAGAGCATCTTTACTGGTAGTTGGAGGTAGGGTAATGTGGCATGGGGATTTCATTAGGTCCAATGTGTTTATTTTTTATTGTTTTATTATATTTTAGATGGGATCAGAACAACGAGTGACCTATGTATGTTTTTTATAACCATGTGTCTATTTGCTATGTTTTATTTGTTATGGAATCATGTTATTGATTTATGTGTACTCTAATTATAAGATATGTACATTTTGGTATAATTTTATGGTGGAATGTTTTGGTATGTGCATTGTTTTTTTAAGGGTTATTCTGGGGCTGTAGATTCTGTAGCTGAATTTTTTTTGTAAATCATTATATAGAAGCGGTTTAAAAAGTTGTTAAATATGAATTTTTTTGCGACAATTTAAACCAACACTATATAATGATGTTTTTTTGGGAGATAGTTAAAACTGCCACTAAATATAAAAAACTATTATTTCATGTTAGTTTTATTTGTTTTAATGGCGATTTTAACCACCGCTAAATCTTCAACATTTTTTAGCCAGAAAACTACCGCTAAAATGAAGAAAACCACCACTAAATATACATTCTATGACGATTACCAGAAAAATCCTCTAAATGGAATGAACCGCCACATGTTGGATGCTGACACCAAATTTAGCGACAATTTAAATTGTTGCTAAATAAAAAAATAACCACCTCTAAATGAATATTTTATTGTAATGTAACACATTAACACTTTTATAGCATTGAAAATGTCCATTTTGAGTGCTGATAAATACCAATTCTATAGTAATAACTATAGATATGGATTTTATCAGCGCTTTAAAAATCCCGATGTTTCCATCATAGATAAAAATCATGCACTTTTAACAACACTTATGAAAAACGACTTTTACCAGCGATGAGTTAGCACTAATAAATGTTAGGATTTATCAATACTTTTTTTAGCATTGATAAAAGTATCATTTATCAATGGTAATTTATAGAACTAATAAAGGCCCCGTAAATATTTTAAAAATATTTTTAGGAATGAAAATAGCCTCTGGGGCCAATTAGGGACCACAACATGCTTCAAATGCACCACACCACCCTATCCACAAAAGAAATTCTGAATTAATTTTAGGTGTGGGGTTAGAACAATGACCAACACTTTTCCAATAAGAAACCATATAATTAGGCAAGATGATTGACATCACAAAACAACAAAGTTCAACCTTCCATGTCATGTGAGTTATCCCATGAAAAGGATCTAGGTTCATCCCTAATATCTATGGATTGAAAACTGGTGTCGGGACATCAAGATATATATCATTGGGAAATATTTCACCTAATGAAACAATAATGAACAAGAAATTACACCTAGAAGTTTCAAATGACCTCCCTATAAGTTAGAGAGACATGTATATAAAATAAGCAGTTTCCTTAATAAGAAAACCCAAATAGGGAATACGAGTATAACTAAAGCCCATCAAACCATAAGTAAAACCATTTCGTGGGTAAAATTGGGTGATCTCCATTTGATGGTCATTAGGCCTTTAAAAAAATGTCCCTATGCCCATGATTCCTTGAATCTCGTGCCCTCAAATCCTCCCCCTTGTTTTGTTGGTTGTTGGGAAACCACCCCTTATTGGTTGAATTTTCATTGAAACCAAGGTATTCATAAATATTCCATCATATTTTTTTTGTGTTTATTTTTTTAGAAAAATAGGGTTTTTTCAGTAATTATGGAATTAGGGATTTATGGTAGGTGATTTAGGGAAATAGTATTTTTGATTAAATCCAGACATGAAGTGTTTGAGTTGGTTCCCTAGAACCAACCATCATTATACTTATGATTTTTGTATCTTCAAATATTTAAATATTAATAAATATCTTATCAAATGATGAGTGTTATTATATCTAAAATTAATGTGATAATTTAATTATAGTATTTATCACTTCAAAAGGTTATACAAGTTCCACACTATAATGAGGATCTTGAAGTTCTATGAAAATAATCTTAAATATATGTTTGGTAGTTGTATGGAATCTAAATGATGAGATATAGATGATGTTTGATTATCAGGTGTTGGAGGCTCATAATATATTGAGACTTCTTCTCATGAATTTTACATTAGGTAATTTCCAAGATGGGAGGTTATGAGGACATACCCACCAATAATAATTCCACATGATATATATATATATATATATATATATATATATATATATATTCATATCTACAAATGTTTGTATTGGTCTTTATACTTGAGATTATTATTAATGTACATCATGAATCACATACTTAAATGTATTGTAAAAAACTATGATGACATATATCCATGGTAAAGTATGATACGTTTGGTGCATAATAACTAATATGACATTGATTAAATAAGTCAAGAAAGGATTTGTACCTTCCCAGATCAGAAGATGTTATCTTAGACCCTTTGATTGAAATAGAATAGTCTGATTTAGTCCATGACCATGACTCTTTATTGATGAGTCCATTTTTAGAGAGTTAAAGAAATATATTTAATCATATAGGTTGATAACAAAAGTAAGAAACATTCTTGATGATATATATATAAAAAGGGATTATATTACCAATTGAGTATCCATATAGGTTATTAAGATTGTGACATTAACATAATTCTCCGTAGACACCCTAATGTGTTATTAGACACTAATCTTATACTTTATGTAAGATCGATTATTGCCACTAAGAAAGAGGCCTATAGCACCCCACACTAAGTGTATCCATAAACCCAGTTAAGTTCTATTTGAATTTTATATTAGAATAAACATTATTATCAAGATCAAGGATTAATAATTATCTAGGTTATGTTGATCGCATAGATTCAACCACAATTTATTTCATTTTGAGATTTATGTGAGTTGAAAATTAAATAAATATTTATTCTCCATTTAGTGTACATAATATTTATTTATTTATTAAAAAAATAATATAATGATATTTATGTATTTTAAAAAACATTTCTTATAAAAGGCTTGATAAATTACAAAGGAGGATTAATGGGTCATATTAAGGGCCTAATGGAAACGATATATTTTATTTAATATCATTTAAAAAAAATAAATATTTATTTAATAAATTATATTTAAATATTCACATGTTTGCACGTGTAAAAAAATATAATAATAATAATAATAATATTAGATGTGGGGTTTAATTAGAATTAATAAATTAGTTAAGGGCCTTTGTGAAATTAATAATTATCTTACCCTAAGTATATAACCTAACTTATATCATTTCTAGGGTTAAGTGATTTTTTTTGCATGACATATTCTATCAAGATAATTCTACCAAGATCAAAGAGAACTTTCTCAAGAATGATCTCAAGAATGAGAGATGATCACCATCCTCCCCCCTCTTCTGGTTGATAGAAAATAATGAATCTTTCAAGACTAAAAATATTCCTATTGTGATCAATGGTGAAAGATACAAGAAGATCAATATCTTCTTGATAGCACCCAGAGTTCCATCGATGATGTTCAGGAATTTGTAGAGCACTTATGGATTCCACTAGAGAAATTATACATTGGATTCTTCATCAATACAAAAATACGACAAGTATGTTAACTACTTTAATCATCATCAATGAAATAATTATCAAGATGAGGTAATTGTGTTATAAATTAATTATAAATTATATATGAAAAGATCCTATTTTTGAATTTATGGTGATTCTATTGTCCAGTTTTGAGGATTTATCCAAATAAACTGATGGAATCCTTTATTAGGCATGGGTCTAACCGCTTTGGTTTCACCCCAAAACCTTCTAGTGGTATCAGAGTAGTCACATATTACTTCATTATTATGTGTTTTTTATTTATCATTTACTCATTTGATTGCTAGTTTTTCATTTAAGATTTTTTGTTCCTTAATATGAAAGTCAAGACATTTTGTTGTTCAATTTCATATATGACAAAGAACAGGCCTAGAACAAATGAATAATTATCGAAGATCCTATTAGGTGGTGTTGGGGATTTTGGATGAGTGACATAGATACATGATTTATAATGGAAACATATAATCCATGTACCCATGGTAAACCACACAAGGATGATCCATGAAAATCATAGCACGTTGTGTGAGAGTTTAGTATGCGGTGCCATTACAAGCTATATATTGACTGCCAGTTGGCACAAAACATAGCAGAGTCTACACAATGTGTAGTTGGATTACACATAGTGTAACCCCACACAATTTGACCTCATGTGAATTATGGAATCCATGTGATCAATGTTTGTGACATGTAATTACTACAAACCACATATTTGCTACTAGCCAAGTGATATAACATTAAAAGGAATGCATGACATGTAGTGGGTTTTACACACCATGTATCATGTAACGTCCCACGTTAAATTCACACTGAGTCTTTATGCATGTATTATTGGTAATCATGTAGAGAAAATAACTGAAGAAAGATCAAACTATATGGGGTATAGTCAACTATACATGCCATGTGACAGAGTTATCCATATTGATAATGCGCCAAGTGATTTTGGCAGGTCATGTGCATAATTAATTCTTTATTAATTAATTTTTACATTATTCTATGGATACACAACAAGTATATATTTTTACATGCTGTGTACTTCACAGGCATCGCCAGCGGTATATGCCACATATATTCAAGGCATTTCATGTAGTCCTTAATTCCCCAAAAACTATATAGCTTGAATCACAGTATAACACACCATATATATCATGACATTCCATGTAGGCATACATGTTGTGTAAGTACACTATACAAGACTAGGACCATCATAGTGTTAGTAACACACTATGCAATGTGACAATAAACATCTTGTAATAGTTAAACTTCAAGAATAAGTTTATATAGAAGTAGAATAGTACATGTCATGCCGCCTCTAGATCATGCTGCATACTTAATTAATTTTAAAATAAAATTAATTAATTTAATTTATTTAAAATTACAATGGATGATAATTTCAAGGACTATTTGGATGAATATTTAAGATAATTGAATGAATTAATTAATATGAAAATTTATTAATTTGAGTGATTTATCTTAATAAATAATTGATTGAATTGAATGATAGCTATTTTAAATTCGTATTCGTTACATGTATGAATTATCTTGAGCTTTAATGACCTATTTATGTGTTGAATTTCTATTTAATTTAATTATTTATTACATGAGTTTTTAATAAATTTATTATTAAACTAAATATGATAATTTTTGTATCATATCATTTAATTTGTTATATATGAGAATTCATGTATATAGTTTCATTTTTGTAACTCCAAACCCCTGGTTCTCCTCACAAGAGAGTGAGTAAGAATATTTAATGGAAGGATCACCAGACAAGAGAAGATGGTTCCCAAGTGAGCTAAGGCTGTAAGAATCAATTTTTTATCTCAGGTATGGATCCTTTAAATTTTGGTCTAATTCTTCATTTTGGACCTAATATGAATTCCATTTAAGGTTAGAAAGGTTTTGGGGGTGTCTAGGTCTTTTTTGGATCTCAGAACCCTAACTGATGGAGAAAAAACAATAGGCTGAACGGTTAGTAGAAACTGTACACCCCAGCCTACACAGTCTCTCCTAATCGTGCGGGGATAGACAGTGAGGTGAAACAGGGTTCATGGTTTTACCTAACCATGTGCTAGGGGATGCAATCCTGTGAAAAATTTCTATCGTTTTTAGAAGAGGATATTAACATGGTTTGCACATGGTTTCCCTAATTGTGTGGACCAACTGTATGGGTTCCCTTCCAAGGTAGTGAGCCTTGCACAGTTGGCACATGATTTGGTCAATCGTGCAGCCAAACTATGAAATCATGTTTTTATTGGTTGAAATTACCAAAATAACCATAATGAATGTTTAAACCTACCTCCCTTATCCTTTTTTCATTATAATGGATAGGAGGACCTCTTTATTCTTGTTTGAGCTCCCAAACTTCCCTATTCATATATTCTAATCCCATTCATCCATTAAAAGTTTAATTCGATCCCCATTATTCATGTTGGATGCACATTGGTAAGTAATCAATTCCTTTTTATCCATTTGTTGTTCTTATTTCCCTCGACAACGCTATTTAGATGCTAGCTCATATGCCCTATTTTTAGGGCATTGATCTGTTCTTTATATTTCTTCTGATCCGGGCCAAATTAAAGGCTAATACTGGATGAGTATAGTCATACTACCTTAAGGTAGGTAGTATATAACTCATACCTCAAGTTTCGTCATTTTATAAATTTCTTTGTTTATGCCCGCTCTGATTTTTTTGGGTGTTTCCTATTTAATTAACGTTCTTGTCTTATAGTTGTTAAAATCATATTATAAGAACCTTATTATATATGTTATCCATTGTTGGAGGTTAAAACCTCAATGTTGACCACCCCAAGTGGGGTGTTTTCATAATTATACCTTTAGTGGATGTTATACCCACCTGTGCTACCATTATAGTGTGTTTTGACTTGAACTTGATAAAGGTTAGTGTTAATTAAATAAATTAATTGTAGTGGCTAGCACAAGTATGATTATCACTTAACCCTTATAAGGTAAGTGCTTCAATATAATAAAAAAATATTAAATGTAATTTAAAAGTATATTACATATATCACTTGGACTATTTAAATGTAATTAAATGTTTTTGTTGCATGTTCATAACACCCATTTCCATGTAAAATAGAAGGTAGCAAAGTGAACCTAATGAATTAATTATAACTTTTATAAACTAATGGATGGTTTCATTCCCCTTTAGCCCCGTCACTTGTATGAAAGGAAATGGAATGTACCAAATGACTTATTAAGAGGCTTGAGTATTACATGGCCTAATTAAATAAATAAATAAAGTATATGAGGACTAATGAATATGGACATGTTCACTATTATAGTATTGGTTAGACTCAATCTAGCTTTGGATTCTCAAGGGAATTCGTTGAGAAATCATGGACACCATTCTGATTCAAGGATGCCGGTTGCTGAGGGTGAGACCCACCTTGGAACTTGATATATGTCTACTTGTAGATACTTGGTATAACACCATATTACCCCTCCATTATCATTATAGTATTCCTTGTATACACTCCTTGTCTCTAGCATGATGTCTATGAACATGAGGTTACATGGATATACCCATTGGTCCTAGTCATTACTTGTCCCATTTTACCTTGGATGAATTCCTTGTAATCAGTTAGAATCTTATTAGAGTGGAATTCCTTGGGTGATACACCTTGGATTATACAAAAACCCTTATAGATAGGTTATAGGTTATTAATTAGATGGATCAACCCCTGATGTCAAGGATTCCTTGGTTATTACCTTGGATCATATTATTTATTATCATCACTATAGGATGCCTTATTATATCTTGGATCATTTATTATTATTATTATTATTATTATCATGACATGATATCAATCATGGTTATACCTCATGCGACTTACCTATATAAACTGAAACATAATTAATTAATGAAATGGTTACATGTTCAGAAACCAACTAAGCCTAAAGAAACTATTGGGTATTTACATTAGTTTACTATTGTAATTTTATATATTCATACTTTCACACTATTTTATTTTATATTACATGGAATAGATGTTATAGATACCATTGGTGGTGGCCTAATGAGATTTTTATCACACCCTATCTGGTACGCCATTAGTAACCAGGCAAATTATATGTATACAGGTGAAGATAAAGGGAATCATACCTATTTGGAAACCTGATATTACTTGCTCGCATTTGGATGGAGCTTGGCAGCAGATGACCGAGCTAGAGCTCAGGATGCTTAGATAGTTTTTGGATTCTCTTTGATTATTTTTTATAGCATGTATTTGATGCTACCATGTGTACCTATTTTCTAGTTTTGTAGACACATGAAATACATTATCATCAAATATTGAGTATTATCATTAGTTTCTTCTATTATTTATTATTCCCATATGCTTCTACTATGGTGAGTTATTGGTTTAGTGTTATAGAGTCTGCTTCTTCTGTGCCATTTGTTTATTATACTGATTCTACTATTTACTTGATATTATATTTATCCACTATGCTCCACTCTAGTAATGAGTACATAGTCTCCCCACAGACACACCCTAGGCCCTCACTATTAGTCGACAACCTCTAGAATTTAGGGAGATGCGATTGAGGCCATGTGGCCAACCAGGCTCGAGGAACCTTTAAGTGGAACCTGGGTTTAGGATATCACAAAGTGCTATCAGAGCAATTATTTTCTTGCTTTAGTATTTGGAGACAATAGACAGAAGATTAGGAACATTTGGAACTTTTTTATAATTCCTTAATGGGAATAACTAACCCATGTTTATGGTAAATTCTATGTTTCCTAGAATAATAATTTTTGTTATATATTTTTCCTATTATAGTTGATATCCTTTCACCATTGGGTGACACACATGCTATATGTGGTTTATTATTATTATTCTGATTAAGGATTTCATTTATCCCTAGCTCGATGAGATAAGGGAAAGGAGAACCAATCAAGAATCATCATATACACCTAGAATTCACATGACATGCATATTCTATGCCATATAGGTTCATTTCACAACTTTTATTTCTTGTATTACTTGTTATTATAGAGTGATGGTATGATACTTATATATATTCCTATGGCGATATTTGGCTATGAATGAGTGATTTCTATTTTCAATTCATGAGGTGTATGGGGCCTCATGGGTTGGAATGATTAATTTACCAAGTAAATCCATTAGAATGAAATTAAATGAGTTTTGATTTCAGTGATAAGGTGTACGGGCCATGATTCAATCGGAATGGCTATCCATTATCATCAAACCTTGATGTAATTATATAAGAAAATGCAAACTTTAATGTAAAATATTGACCTAAAAATAAATGATTTCCAATAAATGAAGAGGCAAAGTGATATTGAAACTTTATCTACTAAAACCTCTATAATTAAAACTTGAACACTTACCAATAAATAGCCATCTAAGCAGGTAGTTTGGGTAGTATAACTTGGGTAGTGATCCCCCTAACTTTCTGATTCTGTTAGTGTATCTATCTATAAAAAGCTTTTTATGAGGCATGTTCTTGGAATTTATAGACTTATTCTACCACATCATCCTCCTGTCATGAACTATAGGGTGTTGAATACCATGCTCTAGATGTGGTGGTCCCTAAGATGCCAATATTACCACTGAGAGTTACACTTGATGCACCACCTATTATACCCAATCTGGGCATTGAATCTCATCTTTGTGAGAGTTTTCTACATGTAATGAAGTCCATGAAGGGCGATTCATGACCCAAACCATAAATGGATGATCTAACACATGGGTTCTAGCAACAACATCCTCCTACCTTCTTGGGGGATGGTGGTCCACTGGCTACTGAGTCTTGGTTGGAGGAAACCCTATCTATATTTGAGCATTTGGATATGAATCTAAAGTGGAGAGTCAATCTTGATACTTACATGCCATGTGATTTGGAAAATAAATTGTGGGATGTGATTACTCCAGTTATTCATCATTAGGGCATGGTATGGGATGATTTTCAGACTTCTTTCTATGATCATTTCTTTCCTCAGATGATGAGAGCTGACTGAGCCAAATAGTTCATACACCTAGAGATGGATTCTATGTTAGTAATGGATTATTCATCACATTTTAATGATTTATAGTTATTTTTAATTATTCTTGATGGTGATGATCTTTATCTTGCAAGACACTTTGAGGATGAGCTCCATCATTCCATCCCTATTCAAGTGAATGTTTTTTCTTACCTACTTTCTACGAGATCACCAATCAAGCACTTATCACTGAGAACAACACGAGGGAAGGCAATAGTACCGAGCATAGAGGATCAGTGCCGAGATAGTCTAGTAGTTCTCTTTGTAGAAGAAAAAATTCCCTCAAGGTTTCATGTCAAAGTAGTGGCAGTCAGAGTAAATGAACTTGAAGATTCGTTGTATGCCATCAGTGTGGATGACAAGGGCATCTGAAGACTTAGTGTGATAGATAACCAATGGAGTGACATTATTACGATTGTATAGGGATTCTTTAGAGATTATGTCAGACATTTCCATCCAATTCTAGTGGAAGTGTCTCCACACTAGCTCCACCTTCAAAGGCAAGTTCTTTTATGTCGCGTCAGGTGGGGAGTTGAAGTAGCAACAGAAGGACTGGCCGAGGAAGAGGTCATGGCCACATTTTCCAGAATTTAGATCATCAGTAATAGTATAAAGGTAATACTCAAGGTAGTCCAAAAATATCATAGGGATGTATATCAATCTAGTTGCACGATTTATAAATGATACCCAAGGATCAGAGTGCAGGACCATCTATAGTACAAGGTACTATTCTAGTAGCCTCTACTATAGTATCTAACTTATTTGATACATGAAATTCACACTCCTACATCTCTTAATCTATCATGGAAATTCTTGGGCTAGAAATTCAATATTACTATGGTATAATGACCCTAGATACACCATTGGGAGTATGGTCATAGGTAATACACCAATGAATAGACTATCCCCTTGAGGTAGGCAGTTACCCTTTCTTATGGAAATTATTTGTTCTCAAGATGATATACTTTGATTTCATTTGCAAGATGGATTGGTTGGTCTCATATAATGACTTTGTATACTGATATTTTTATAGGGTATCGTTTACGTCACTCTAGGGAAGCATCAATCTATACAAGGGTGAGTGGGATGTCTAGGATAGTAAAGCTATACCAGAGTATCATGGTCCTGGTGGAGTGATCGCCCAAATTGCTAGTCTCTTCATGGAGAAGCAGGGAGTACACATGGAATATTTTCCTTTAGTAGTATATCATTTAAAGAAAGTATTTCTTGAAGATTTTTATGGATTACCTCTAGAGAGAGAGAGAGAGTTATAGTTTACGATCGATCTTGTTCTAGGAGAAACTCAAGTGTCCATTCCTCTATAAAGGATGGAACCTACTAAGCTCCAAGAGATCAAAAATTAGTTATAGGATTTAGAGGCCAAAGGTTTTGTATGGACCGACACTTACTATTGAGGTTCACCCATGCTTTTTTCTAAGAAGGAAGATGGGACCCTTCATTTATGCATGGATTATAGATGGATGGACTATCTTAAAGTCAAGAAACGATATCTATTTCCTCAAATAAATTATCTCTTTGACTGTCTTTGAGGAGATAGGGTGTTCTCTAATATCGAACTGAGATTGGGCTATCATCAGATGTGATTTAGGCCACCATATATACCATGTAAACATTTCCATAGATGGTATGTTCTGTATGAGTATCTAATTATTCCATTCAGTCTTATGAATAAACCTTCTATTTTCATGGATTTAATGATTAAGGTGTTCCACCCCTATCTGGAATCTTTTGTCATAGTATTTTTGGGAGACATCTTGGTGTATTCTCACACTCGTAGTGACCATACTAAGCACCTTGAGATCATTATTATTAAATGAAGAGAGAATCAAATTTATGAAAATATTGCTAAGTTCCACTTCTGGATCAACAAAGTTCACTTATCGGGTCATATTATCTTGAAATAAAGAGTATAAGTTTACCCAGAGAAGGTGAGTGTTGTAGTTTCTTGGGACCATACCAAGAATGTGTTTGATATACAGAGTTTATTAGGGATGAAAATATATTAAATACATTTCATACAAGACTTATAACACTTTTCTTCACCTCTTATTGGTCTTACAAATAACGGTGTTAAGTTCCTATGGTCATAAGAGTGCAATAAATCCTTTCAAGATATGAATGGAAGGCTTGTTTTGGAACCTATTCTGATACTTCCAAAGCCTAGTAGAGGATACAAATTGTTCTATGATGAATCTGACATAGATCTAGGTGCATTGTTGATGAAATAGGATAGAGTATTTGCATATAGATCTTGAAAGTTGAGGACTCATGAGATAAATTACCCTACGAATGACCTTGATCTAGAAGCAGTTGTCCATGCCTACATTACTGGAGACACTATATGATGGGTGGGAACTTTTTGGTGTATACGAAACACAAGAGATTCAAATATTTCTTTACATAATGTGACTTGAATATTAGACAATGAAGATAGGTTGAATATCTTTAGTCATTCGATTTTGAGATTTCCTATACACTTGGAAAGGTAAATGCACTAGATAATGCGCTGAGTTGGAAAAATTAGGCCCAATCTATAGGAGAATCCAGTGATGAATAGAAATTGATGACCCTATTATCTGAGTTGCATTTGGAGTTTCATAATAGTCATGAGTAGTCTTATCTCTCAGCCTTGAAAGTTACCTCTTCACTCCCTAATAGGGTAAAGAGAAGGAAATTTTTAGATCTAGAAGGCTTGGTTCTATGGGAGAGTATTTCATGAGATGACCCACCTCCATATTGGTCTGTGGAAAGAGATGACATCCTATGTATATATGGGAATGTATAGGTTCCTATAGATATGATAGAATAACTAATGTGAGAGTACCATGCTTCTCAGTGGGCAGTTCATCTTGGAATCTCTAAGATGTATCAAGATATACGATGCTGGTATTGGTGTCTTGGGATGAAACATTAGATATTAGACTTTATCATGATGTGTTACACCTATTAGTAGGTAAAGGTGGAGTGCTAGAAAATTATAGGATTTTTATAGCCGCTTCTAGTCCTAAAATGAAAATGGGAAGATGTTTTTATGTATTTTTTAGTTGACTTACCGAGGTCACCTCGTGGTAGTGATGCAGTTTGGGTTGTCATTGACAAACTGGAAAAAGTATCAAACTTTCTTCATATTCAGGAGACTGTCTCAGTTGATGAGATCATAAGACTGTATTTCTATGAGATCATACGACTACATATGGTCCCTCGTACTATAGTTTCATATAGGGATGATCATTTCATGTCACAGTTATGGTATGGGATGAAGAAGTCTATGGGTACATAAGTGAATCTAAGAAAAAATTCCACCCTCAAAAAAATGACTAGCCGGAACATACAATAAAAGTTTTAGAGGTTATGATCTGAGCATGTGTCCTTGATTTTAGAGTTTATTGGGAGAAACATATCCCACTTGTCAAGTTATCCTACAATAATATATTTTAGGTGATGATTTAAATGGATCCTTTTGAGGACTAGTATGTTAGGCCATGATGTTCAACCCTATACTAGTTAGAGGTAGGTGAGGAAGCATTAAAAAGTCCTCATCTCATTTAGGATACTTTATAAAGGTTACCTAAAACCACTATAAAGTATATTTTACACTTAACCTTTATAAGGTAATTTGTACAATATAATAAAAAAATATTAAATGTAATTGGAAAGTATATTACATATATCACTTGGCCTATTTAAATGTAATTAAATGTTTTGGTTGAATGTCAATAGCACCCATTTCCATGTAAAATGGATGGTATAAGAGTGAATCTAATGAATTGATTATAACTTATATAAACCAATGGATGATTTCATGTCCCTTTAATCCCATCACTTGTATGAAAGGAAAGGGAATGGACCAAATGACTTATTAATAGGATCAAATATTACATGTACTAATTAATTAAATGAATCAAGTGTATGGTGCCTAATGAATATGGGCCTATTCACTATTATTGGAGTGGTCATACTCAAGCTAGTATTGGATTCCTGAGGAAATGACTTGAGAACTGGTAGACACCATTCTGATTCAAGGATGCCAGCTGCCAAGGGTGAGAACCACCTTGGAACCCAATATTTTTCTACTTGTGTATGCTTAGTATGACACCATAGGATCTATACATTATCATTATAGGATTACTTGGATACACTCCTTGGATCTAGAATGACATCTATGGACACAAGGCCCCATGGATACACCAATTGCACCTAGTCATTACTTATCCTGTTTTACCATGGATGAATTTTTTAAACATAGTTAGAATCTTATTAAAGTGGAATGACTTGGTTGATTTCCCCTGGATTACATGCAGAAACTTATATCTAGTCTATAGGTTAATACTAAGTTGGATCGACCACTGAGGTTAAGCATTCCTTGGTTATTACATTTGATCCTCTTATAAATTATCACCACTATAGGATGCCTTGTTATATTATAGATCCTTTATTATTATCATCATCATCATCATCATAATCATTATCATCATCATCATCATCATCATCATCATCATGAAATTATGTCAATGATGGTTATACCTTACGTGACTTACCTACATAAATTTAAAAATAATTAATTAATGAAATTGTTACATATTTAGACACCAGCTGAGTCTGAAGAAGGTATTGGATATTTACATTACTGCACTACTTTACTTTTATATATGCATACCTGAAAACTATTTTAGTATATATTACATAGAATAGATGTTATAGATGCCACTGGTGGTGGATTACTGAGATTTATCTCACAACCTATCTGGTCCTCCATCGGCACCTGAGAAGATTATATGTATATAGGTGAAGATAAGAGGAAGAGTCCCGATTTCAACTCCTGATATTGCTTTCTTGAATTAAGAAGGGGCTTGGTAGTAGATGACCGAGATGGATCATGATATTCTTGGATAATTTTTAGATTATTTTGGATTATTTTTTATAGTATGTTTTTCCTACTGCCATATATATATATATTTAATTTTTTTAGACACATGACATACATTATCATCAGCTTATTATTATTATTATCAGTTGGTCATGTTATTAATTATTCATGTCTTCTTCTGCTACAATGGGTTACTGGTACAATGTTATAGCATATGATTCTACTCTTCCATCTTTTTATTACACTACTTCCACTATTTACCTAGTATCATATTTATCTGTTGTGATCCAATTTGGTAATGCGGGAATAATATCCCCACAGACACACCCTAGGCCCTTCCTACTAGTTGGAAGACTCTAGCATTCGGTGAGATGTGCTTAAGGCCATGTGGCCAACTAGGCTCAGGGTACCTTTCAATGGAACCTGGGTTCAGGATGTCACAAAAGTGAAACTAACCTTAAAGATACACAAGTTTGAGGTGGAATGCTACAAATCAAGACTAACCCAACTCAAGGAGCTATTGTTTATGGTAAAGGGTTGGTTTATTATCCACTCGATAAACCAACTAGTAGTTATATCTCATAATAATTCTATATAATTATTTTATTTTTCAATTTCATAGTTATTGTTTATGTGATGAAAGTTTATTGGATGATTAAATGTGATTACATAAAGTAAATAAATAACAAGTATGCTAATATAAAATAAAATAAATATATTATGCATAATTTTTTTTATCAAGACAAGGTTAATTAATTTTGTAAAATATACACAATATTAACAAGAATTTAAAATATAAAATAAGGAAAATTTATACATAATATAAACAAAACCCTCAAGAAAATATCAAGTCATAAAATGCCTTCTATCTTCTGAGTTAATATTCACCAAGAGTTAATGTGTAAGTTAGGCCAAATTAAGGTACACCTTTAAATTATCGTGGTGATTTACTAAGGATAATGAGTTCAATTAACCAAATTGGTATTAAGTGTAATTTAAAATCTATATTTAATAACATTTGAATAAAACCATTAATGAAATTATAGTTAAAATTTTAGGATTAGAGAGTCCGCACAAAGGACCAAGGAACTACTAGTTTATATAGTTGATAAGATTGTCTACCTAAATACCTTAGAGCAATTTTCATGTCCAAATTATAGGTAATAATATGGAACATATGGATAATTTTCACTAGAAAATCCACATGACAGGAAATTTCAAGTCCACTGGTGAGATCTATTTTTATTTGAAAAAATATCAGGAGACTAATAAAATAAAATTTGTTAAATTTCACTTTTGGTAATTATGATAAAGCACTAAAAATATTTTCTTATTTTTTATAGAAAATGGAAATTCATACAACCTTGAAATTATACTTATGATCAATATTGTATAAAGTCAATATCTTGTTTGACATGAACTTATAGTAGTGGTACAAGTGATTGTGCAACATAATACACTAGGAAAATAAGTTTTCCTTCCTAAATTCCCTAGTTTCTAAAAAGGCTTCTTAAAGAAGTTGGTGAGGAGGATCATGATATATTATAGAAACATATAAATGATTAATTGGATATCCAATGCCTCATTCTATCATTAATTACCAACGAGCTCCAAAATATGCATGAATACATGGATATATGAACCACACTATCCCATATATAAGATCTGTATGAGGAGAAGGAAATACATGAGAGATTAAAGATCTACAAGGTAGTATTTATGTGTAGTATTTAAGAAGTTTAAATGGTAGGGACTCATATAGTCATGATGGTAGTTTATATTGAGTGTCTAAAAATTTTGGGTTTTAAGATACTCAAGGAATTGGGCATATACTTCATGATCAACTCACTAACTTAGAGATTTTCTTATTTTATTATGATGTTTATTATGAAAAATATTGAGAATATGCTCCTAGATTTCATAACTATAATTATATAGGTATATAAATATATGAATCATGAAAAACCTTTAGTCCTTACGGTGAAAAAAAAGAAGGGAAAGGCGAGAGGACCCAATAATAACACTATGTCCAAGGAACCTTCACACTATCTGACCAAGAGGATAAGGATAAAGAGTATGGTTAAGGAATAATATACAATGTGATTTTCATATATAAATAAGGGCCAATAGAATAACTACACCTCAATGAAGTAGCAAGGGGAATCTTAGAGATTTTTTATAGAATTTAACCTCAATATTTCTACAAATTAGGTATTAGATATTGCTTGTGGTGTTCACATTTGTATCCAAATACATTTAACATGGAGATTTAGGAAGTGATTTGGTGGTGAGGTGGATCATCAAGTTACTAATGAAGTATGATCTACTATAGTGACTATTAGATATTACCACATTACTTTAATAATAGGTTTAATTATAATTTTCAATAATTTTTATTTTGTTCCCAAACTAGCCAAAAACATTATATCCATGTCTAGTTTAGACATGGATGGATTTTTTTATGTGTTCCAAAGTAATAGCTGATAATTTCATAAAGAGAATATATGTAATGGGATGGAACATCTTAATAATGGTCTCTACATACTATAATATAAAAACCAAGTTTTGGAAATAAATAATGAATCAAGTTCAAATGACTCATATCACATCGAGATGTGGTATCATCATATCAGTTATGTAAATGAGAATCATTTAAAAGAACACTATTAGGAAGGGTATTTACATTATTTTGAACTAAAATTAGATGATGTATGTCATGATTTTTTCAAGGAAAAATGACCAAAGATCTATTTAGTGGAAAGGGTTAAAGATCCACAAAAAATCTTGAATTAGTTCATAAAAATGTCTATTGATATTTTCCAATTGAAGTTAAATATAGAAAATATTACTTTATAAATATTATTGAAGACGTAAGTAGACATGGATGTATCTAATTAATTAGGTATACATTTGAATACTTTTAGAAATTTTTGGATTATAGGAATGGAGTATAGAATTATCTCGGTAAGAAAGTAAATAAATTATGCTCAGATCATGGTAGAGAGTATATTAACCAATAGTCCATTGATTATTTAATATATTTTGGAATTCTATCTCAAATCACACATCCTTATACACCACAGTGTAATTGTATCAATGAAAGGAGGAACCCCACCTTATTATACATGGTGAGATCGATGATTAGTCATGAAAATATTCCATTATACTTTTAGGAATAGGAATTATAGTCTACTACACACATTATAAATTGAGTGACAACTAAGGTGGGAAACATAATTCTATATGAGTTTATGCATGAGAGGAAATTTATTTCATCACATTTACATGTGTGGGATTGAGATTAATTTGTTAAGGATATCTCTGGAAACAAAATTGAAACCTGAGGCATAAAGTGTATCTTTATAGTATATACCAAGGAAACAAGGAAATATTATCAATATAATCAAATATATAAAAATTAATGTTGAAATCCAAGCCATATTTCTTATGAGAGAGAACAAATCTAAAAGATATAGTGGGATCAAGATCGACATCGATGAATTTGAGGCTCAAAATAGACAAGAGTTGGTATATGAAAATATTTTACAAATCACTATGTAAAAAGTTATTCTAGAGACACAAGTACTATATATAATCACCCAAGTGGTGGAAGAACTAGAGATATA
Source organism: Viscum album (assembly GCA_963277665.1). Taxonomy (NCBI): domain Eukaryota; kingdom Viridiplantae; phylum Streptophyta; class Magnoliopsida; order Santalales; family Viscaceae; genus Viscum; species Viscum album. The sequence continues at coordinate 1,650,683,732 of OY728145.1, forward strand.
TGGTATTATAGTCACTGAGGATAGTGAATCATTATTAGATAATAATAATGAGTCTTTTTTCTATAAGAATGCAGTATATATCTCAAAATATTCTAGGGGTAAATAATTCATTGATTCTGAAATAGATTCCACACACTAGAACCAATTATAGGTTTTGGTAGAATCTATAGTGTATGTAAATAATTTTTTTATGTAAATGGGTATTAAAGATGAAATTTTAAATGGATGGTAAATTCAATACCTATAAGAAATGACTAGTTACTAAAGGGTTTTAAAAAATACCAATGAATATATTATGAATAAACATTTTCATGAGTGGATATGTTGAAATCCATTATAATTTTACTTTTAATATATTTAAATCCCTATTTCATTATAGGTTTTGAAATTAGATGGGAATTTGATTTTTTTTTTCAGAATAGGGTATATTTAGAGAATTTAGATTTGTTTTGAGATTCTTAAGGTTGTAACATATTAAGAATATGTTTTTGGATGTGGATTAAGGAATGGGAGGTGTATTTGCTTCTAGGGTTAGCATTGGAGCAGGGTCTGGGTGACTCCTACCCTTTTCTATTTTTATTTGTAGGTGTCCAGTTGCATTGTGACCCTCATATCATGTTGTGATGGCCCACTACCGGGTATGTCATGGTTGGAGTGTTGTTCCATGAGGAGGATAATGGGGCATCACACCATGATACAGGAGGAGGCCATGATTAAAGATTGTGTGTGTGTGTGTGGGTGGGGGGGCACGATTGTGGATTTTATATAGAGGTAATTGTGCTATAAGCCAGTAGGCTTGTGATCATATAGAGGTAGGATGAGGGTTGATCCATTAACCTAGGGTGGTCCCTCTATGACCCATAAGATCCATGATAGGATGGTGTTTGGTTGAGGGAAACCCCTCTACTTGGGGTGGTAACACCACAAACTTGGAGGGTTTCACTATGACCTGGTTGGGATTGCACAGTAACATTAAAGGTATGTTATTTCATTCCCTTTCTTCCAGCTCGTTTTCCTTCTAATTATTTTGATATTAGTGAGATTTAAGCTTAGGGTTTGGCACTAATTCCATAAAATCAAAGTGGAATCAGGATGAAATGATGAGGATTTTGTGTGTGATGGGTAGAGGATGTCCCATGAACATGAACACACACTATTTCTTTCTGTTTCATTATTGATACAACTCACTATGAAATTTTCTTGGGGTATTGATTAAATTAGATAAACTTATCAATTGATTGTGTGTCGAACATTATGGATTTTTCTTGCGATGGTGTCAAGAGTATGACATGGACCTTTGAAGTGAGGTTGGTAATAGTTTCAGTGTAGCGAGTTGACCCAATGTGTTTTTAGGCAATTATTCCTATTTTAGTTAATTTGTATAATTAATTATAATTGGTTACACTTAATTATTTTTGGTATTGTAGATTGAAATAGGGGATCGATGATGATATGATATTAGATAAGGCTTGAACAAGCTTAAGTAGTGTTTGAGATTTTATTAAATGGAGTAACACCATATGAGGTTGGTCTTCCCTAAATATATTCCTATGGTATATTCTGCAAGTTCATGTAATATAAAAACCTAAGGTTTTAGATCCTTTAAAATATACTCTATGTTCTATAACTTATGTGACACACTACAACAAACATAAATGAACTGAGGAATATTATAAAAAACATTATTATTGAATCTGTAATAAACACTATGATGGTAAAAAAATAAAAAACTGTTACCTTTAAAAGATAAACCATTAATATGTTATATTATTTTAAAGGAATATCTTTAAAAGCAGTTTTCCTTATATTTTATATTTTTATTTTAAAAGTTAAATTTAAAATTTTTATAATTTAATTTTATATATTAAAATTAATTTTTTAATTCATCATATCAAAATTATCTGAGGTTAAATTTTTGATATTTTTCTAAAATAATCGATTTTAGGTGAATAGTAAAAAATGCCGATTTTGCTAATACCGCCACTTTTATATGACTTATAAGTTTTTGAAATTTTTTTATATAAGAAATATATATTAATAAAATAAAATAAATAATTTAAAAATACTATTTTTAATTTATAAAACACATGTATATCATTTTAGAAAATCAAGTAATATTTTATGAAAAACTATTTTTTGTCTATCTCTTTAATTAAATTTATGCATGAGGAAATTAGATTTTGGAGTTATTTTAATGTAACATAAATATTATTTGAAAAATAATAATATTATTAATATCATTATATTTAATAACATTTATACTTTTGTTCAATTCATAAAATTTTGGCTTTAAAATAAACTTTTTTAAAAAATGGGTTTTACGGGTCATATGCGCTAACATTAAAATTAATTTTCCTACTTATAGAAATTTAATTTGATAAAATGGATATAATATTTAAATAATTATGTTAATATTATTTAATAATTATAGTTTCATTTCTATTCATTAAAGTTATATTACCATTGTAAATTCTAATTACCACGTTAATGGTGAAAAGGTTACTTTAGAATTATTTTAGTGGTGACACACAAATTTTATCTAATAAATAATATTAATATATTTTATATTATGACAATAATATTATTTTTAAACATATATATAAATATATTAACACTAATTTAATTTTTAATCAATACTAAATAATATTAAGAACACTTAATAGTGAAAACAACATTTTTTCTACAAAAATAGTTTTTCTATATATAATCTATTTTAATTTAAAAGTTAATTTTATATAATTTAGAAATTTAATTTTATAAAATTGAGATTAAATTTAGTCTATGAACATCAATATTAGGTAATTTTTTTCCACATATATTTAATAATATATAAAATTACATAGTTAAAAACTAGTTACCATAGTAAAAGTAAATTTTGGTAAAAAGTTAAAAGTAAAAATAAAAACCTTAAATCGATATTAACTTGTCTCAAAATTAATGTGTTAGATGAGTTTAGAACTTATATTTTTACACACCCAATTTTTTCTACTTTTTATCAATTTACCCTTGAATAGTGTCATGACATTATTGAAAAATGATGCGTGTTTCCAAAAGTTCCCTTTTCTTCTCTTATAAAAGGATGCCACTTTCACCATTTAAAAGATAAACTTAACCTTCAAATTAATCAATGAAACTATAAAATTTATCACAATATAAAACCCAATACTACTTTTTAAATCCCCTGGTCACACAATAATATCCTAATCCCTTCAATTCTAATGAGTATTCTAAGGAAAGATCAAGTCTCCAACGTAAGTATTATCTCATTCTTATGTTTTTCATCATAATATTACTCTTAAAAATATCTTATCACCATAATAATATGATAACATCAGTATAATTAGTATACTTATCTACTTTTATATTAATGTTACAACCCTTATTTATTCATTTCCATCCACATAGAAAAATAAAGGAACATTAATTGCGTTTGTGAACGAAAAAATGCCTCCACAAAGAACTGTTTTTAAATTTTCATATAGATTTTAAATATTTATAAAATCATATTAAAACATGGTTATAAATTATAAAAAATAAAAAAATATCATTATGATTATTTTATAATGATATTATTTTAAAACAAATATCACATTAACCATACTCATCCATTGAGTTAAAGGGTGTTTAAGTTTGGGTCGATTTAACCACTTACATGAATATTGGTACAAAAATATAACATAGAAAACTATGGGAGAATAAATACTAATATTATTATAATATAATAATAAAATCATTATTAGTATATGGTTATAGAAATATTATACTAATTATTTAACTTTTTATTAAAGTATTATCTTCATTCGCTAAATAACCAAAATAAGCCAACGCTGATTCTATTTTCACACAAAATAACTAAAACACTTATTAAATGATATAAGAGAATTATAAATAAATATAAATTATATGTTATATTATATTAAATTATATTTTAATTATTAACGTTTTATCAAATAATGTCTAATGATATCAACATTATAAAATGCACACAAACGATGAAAGTTATTAATATTTGATGGTTGAAATAATCTATAAATAACCAATATAACCATAATAAATAATTATAAACATGGGATATAAAAGATAAAATATATTAATAAGGTTATGAAATATATTATTAAGATATATATATGTTTTTTTACTTAATGATAGAGTTTCATCAACTTAGAAAGGAAACAACGTAAGAAATTTTTGTATCAAATTCCTCTCTTTGAGACCTATTTTGTATCATGAAACTAATATATTTTATACGGTGCATATGATTCAAATTTGAGATATAATATCATAAATTATATTTTAATCATGTTATTTTAAGTTTAATTATAATACCTCACTTTCATAGGGTTTTGATTCAAAAGTTACAAAAGCTGTAAGAGGTTTTCTTGACTCAAATCCTTTCCTTGGGTCATAATCACTCCCCTTTGTCTAAAAACATTCATGTTTGATCTTATAAAACCAATTTATGATTTTATTTTATATTTTCACTTTATTTTATATAAAATTTACTTCTTTTAATTGATATAATCTTCCTTGATGAAACACCTTCTCAAATAAAAGTTTGATGTTGGAAAGAATAACCCCCATTCTTTCCAACAAATCTTCTCATCCATATAAATATTTTAATTCTCTCTAATGATATCCTATATTTTTGAGTAAGATAATATATAATATTTTCTATTATTATAATAGTTATATTTAACAATTTTAAAAAACAAAACATAATACTCTTTTTATGACATGGTTTTTCAAACCATTTTTAAAAAAATATTTCCCACCCCACATTTCTTTTTATTAGCTTTATGATTTTTCAATGGAGTCATTTATTGATGTTTATTTTTCAAAAGTAAATGTTTCCATAATTTCTCAATTTAACTTTTTGAAAATAACTTCTGAAATTAACCTGTAAAATTTTCATTTTATTAATGTGTTTGAAATGGTATATTTTAACATTTTCCATGGGAACACATTTTATGCTATCTTTTCCATTTTAATTGAAAATTTCTCTCTAATTTTCATGGTTTATAAAAGAAAATTATTTTATCCTTGATTTTAGAAATACCTATTTTAAAATTAATTCAAAATATTAAAGACATATCTTATTTCTAAAGTGATTTTTCCAAAACTCCTTAAAAGTTTTTTTTTCATCCAAGTCATTATAATTTGACATATATTACGATTGATTGATAATGTTTTTCAAATGTAACCATACACATTATTTCTTAGGATTAATAATGTAATGTACTAATCTTTTGGAGGAATGATATATCACTTACTTTTTCTTTATTAATCATACACTATGCATGATCCTAAATTTTCACCCAATGCATTTACTTTATGAATGACTTTTATTTTTAATTCATTTTTCTGAAGGTGTTCACTATGATTCCAAACAATGATTGATTTGGGTAAGTTATTAAGTTAATTGTATACTCTTTTTCTATATAGTGTAAATACCATATGAAAAATTTTCTTGATTGAATGGTATTTACCTAGAATGTTACTTTATGTAATTGGATATGCATTTATTTTTCATGGGTTTACCATGTTTTGATTATTGATGGAATTATTAATGATTTCCATATGTGAATCCATTTGAAACCCATTTTAATTACATGGGTTCTTTATGATGTTTTAATTAAAACAATTTTATTTATATGAGATATTTATGTTATAAAATTTAATTACAAACATTTGGAATGTTTTATGAAACCCATTTTATTTCCATGGGTTCTTTATGAGGTGATAAGTGGTTGAATTAAAGTGTAAGTCATAAGTATGAATGATGATGGGTGGGGTACCATATCACCATCCAATAAATTGGTTTAAAGATTATATATCATTATATAAGTATTCATGATTAACTTTTTAGTTTCTCATAAGCATGGGAACTAATGGTGTGGCTCATGAAAGTTATGTTCCATACACTAATGTATGTACCATATTCAAATGATATTTCACATGTTTTATGCTTATTATCATGATTATGTTAATATCTAATTTCTCATGTTTATTAACTAATTCTCCACACTTGTTTTCTTAATTTATTATTTTATGCTAAGTTATATGACTTGATTTATGATCTGTTATTTTTTGGGTAATAATTTTATTATGATTATACCCATATGATCAAATTATGCTCACTTATGAAATTAGATTGTTATCTCTTATGTTTTCCCTAAATGATTATTTCAGATCACATATTTCTTAGGCTTCTATTTACCAAGGTTATAAAGAAAATTAATACATAAGATGTGTTAATAATTGTATCTTATGTGAAGAATTTGGGGAGTTATTAAAGACTTATTATGGATTAATAAGTTTATATAATGGGAAAATATATATTAGTTAATAAATAAATGAGATTTTTATTTAATGTTTTGTCCTAATTCTATAAAACTCTAAACCTAAAAAGTTATGGGAATGTATTGTAATGAAATATCTTCATTAATTCATATAATTACTAGATTATTAGGATTGGGTTGTTATAGTTCATATCAAAGAAGTGTTTAAATAAATTTGGATATTATGATGTTATTGGTTAAGGATAATTTAGGATTTTGAAATGACTTCAAAGCTTTATAATTTAAGGTTCAAAGGTATAGATAAATGTTTAGGATAGTTTAGGTAAAATTATGAGGATTAAGATAAGAAAACATTAGCGAAAACCCAAAGAATAGGTCTAAGGGACAAGTTTAGGTATATAATAACATCATAAAATTTTGGTTAAGTAGATATTGTGTGTTAATCCTAGAAAATAAATCCATTTATAGATAATGGTAAGTGAATTTTGGATCTGACACAGTTTTACCTAGTGGAAATAAACCTGAAGAGGGAATGTTGGGTATTAACTCAACTGTAACTTGGTGCACGATAAATATGCCTAACTACACACCTATATAAATGCTCTCGGTGAATATAATTTATTCAATTCACATGTAATTTTTGAAATATTATGAATTATTTGAACTTATTATTATGAAATTTGATGATGATAACCAAATAGTAAAATTAGCATAGAACACAAAGTATTGAATGAAGAGAGTCATAGGTTGGAAAAAAAGTATCATACATTAAAAAAAAGGTGTAATTAGAGAATAAATATTTCAATTTAGGTTTTAAAATTAATATTTGGGATTATTTCATAACTATTTTTTTAGTTTTTGGTTGAAACAGGATCACAAAAATGAAGCTGAAGAAGTTATGTATCTAGAAACCCATATATCTTATAGCCAAACATGGGATCATACTTAAATGATTAAATATCAATATATGATTTAAAATTTAGTCTCTTAGTCTTACCTAAGGTAGAAGGACTAATATATTAATAGAAATTAAATCTTTATTTTTAGATATTTTCATTAGCAAGTGATATTTTGGTCTATTTAGAAAGTTATTGTAGATTATATTAAACATCTAAGGTTTTTTATTCTATATTTTTACTTTAAAGTTTTTTAAAAATTTATTAAATAGTATTGGTACCATAAAGAGTGGTTTAATGTCAAGGTCATATTTCTATAGATAAATATTGAAAAACACATGGTCAAGGATGGATAACTCTTATGTTCAATATATGATTTATTTTTTAAGTAATAAATTGTTGAGTGATTTTTTAAGAAGTAAGTAAGATATTATTTGTAAAATTGGGATTGATAGTTTATTCATGATGATTTTTATGGTTAATCACATTGTAGGATTATGGTATATGTTGGTTTCTAAATTAGTCATGCTTAGGGAGTGAACTCCTGGATGCCATCGAGTTAAATCAGCGCTCAAAAGGGATCTAAATCCCTCCAAACCATCCCAAAGGGCGCCTTTGTGAATCCCTCTACAAGGATGGAACACCTTCATGAGGACTGCCTCTGTGATTGTATCTATGGCGTCAAGGAAACTTGGTAGGTCTGATGCATTCCAACAGAGAAGTACTCTCTGTGGTGTCATTGGACTCCATGGCCCGCTCCGTGCGACGGCTTCAGTGATCCCCTCCTTGGAATCCCGCACCCTGTGCGAGGCTGATGAATTCTGACGGCACCCCTCTTCTCTGTGGAGTCCCTCCTCTCCACAGATAGTTCTTCCACCCTCTCCGGCCTTCATTTCTTATAAATAGAGGGCTCACCCCCTCTCAAACCATTGTTACTTTACCCTTTCAACTTTTGAGCTTCCATTTTTCAAATACCTTCACAAAACCAACCAATGGATCACCAAAGGTACTTGGCCTATACGAGCTATAACACTTTGTGTTCTTCATAAACTCCACCTATAGTGGGGATTCCCTTCGCAAAGGCATATGACATTTACAAAGGAGGGTTACCCTTCATAGTTCTTGAGGTTTCAAGAAGTGTAGAGCCTTCACAAAGCACCGTCTAAAGAAAGAGTTGTGTGTTGATATGAATCTCTGCTCCATTAAAGGCTCCCCTTTGCGAAGACCCTTTCCTTTGGAAAGAAATTTCCCTTCATGAAGGATATACTCTTCGCAAAGCACCCAAGCTTCACGAATACCCTTTCCTTTGTGAATCACTTATCTCCAAGATCTCTTTCTTTTCACACTGTTCTTCCATATGACCCTTTAGGCTTGTATGAAGTGATTTCAAGGTCCCTCATATGGTGCCTCATGTTACATTGCTTTGTCTCATGATTCTTCAAATAGGCATGCTAATGGATATTTCTTATTTACATAGACACACTAATGTGAGACCTTCAATGGATCACTCCATAATCCCATCCCCATATGGAATTGTTGGTGCCTTCCCTTCACCAAGGGTTGAAGTGTGCCAGTTATGTAATTCCTAGGAGTGAGGAGTGAATCCTCACCGTCCGAGCTATAGGAATTTAAACTTCCAAGAAACCACATCCTCAACACATGATGTTAAACTATCATGGATGCATGTGTGTTAGGTCCAAGAGAATCAGAGAGGGGATGGGAACTAGTTTCCTTCATCTCTCTCTTTCTCTCTGAGCTTTGTCGCCATGCACACCTCAGGCAATCTACACGTAAGCCTCGACACCCTCTAGTGGGATGATTCAGTTACGATGGACATATCCTCCTCGTACATCAGGACACCCTCTTTTTTCATCAGGAATCCCTCATAGAGTAAGTCCCAATATCCATATCTCTGGTACACTAACCACGCCTAATCCCCACTCCATTCCTCACAGACACACCTTTCATGACGTGATCATTAGAACTTTTTTGCCTCTTGTTTCTCACACCGAGTATAACCCACATGGGATTAGATTAATCATAAACCATGAAACCATATATGGTGTGATTAATACTCTTGTTCGACGATATGAATAGGAAGGGGTCATCCTGACAAGGGACATGGCCCACCAAGACATAGAGACTTTGGTGCCCCATCAATTCTGCCACCCCTAAGGGCTGCGCAGGGAGCTGTTGCTCCTCATTTCAACCTTCAACAGATTCGAGAGACTATCCCCAGAGTGCTCCTATGACTCACTCCCTTATAATGATGAATTAAGGGATGTTTGAGTCCACCAGACCATGAATTCAGCTAGGGATCCTCCGAGGAGGGATCCCACCTGACCGAATTAGCATCGCCAGCCAGTCCTACAGACTGAATAGTAGGTGGTCCACTCCCCTGCTTAGCCGGCTCTAATTCGGCTGACCCAATGTCAACGTCAGGTGTAATATCAGGAGTATACCTGCCAGGGGCCATCATCGTCTATGGATTCAGTGGACCAAGCCACCACCAGTACAAGCTATCATCCCCTTGTCATTATTAGGCAAGGGAACATCCCAGTTACAGAGTAGGGGAACTTCCATGCCCAACCAAAGTTGAAGCCCTAGTCACCTTGTGAGCAGTTTGAACTGGATATCCTAGTTACCAGAGAAATAATTAGATGTTTTAGGATATCCTGTGATAGTGACATTCAATATGAAGTCCCTCCCCATGCCATTATCATCAGCCCAAGTGGAGGCGCTTCTCATTTTGTTGACATCCGACACAAAGTTCTTCCCCGTGCCTTAGATCTCATGTATGGAAAATTTCCTCACATACCAGGTTCTCAAAATGAGGGTCTTGCTTTCCTATTCACCCAATAGCATGAAGGCCCTCCCCATGTGCTCATCGATTCTAGCAGAGGTCCTCCCCTTTCCATAAATCACCAAAGCGGAGAACCTCCCCACTTCATCAATGGAGAACACAGAAGCCCTTCTCATGTCCAATATAATTAGTATGAAGGCCCTCTTTGTACCACTTCTACTAAAGATGACCGACGCGAAGGTCCTCCATACACTATGAATGACCACCATGGAGGTCCTCCCCATATGTTTACCAGCTACAAAAGAGGCCCTCCCTGCTCCAGCACTATCAAACACGGAGGTCCTCCCCATGTTCCATTTGAAATTTTTGGTGACCCTCGCACCCCATATCATTAGAGTGGAGGTCCTCCCCGCATCAGCAATAGATAATATGAAGGCCCTCCTCATATCCCATCTAGTGTGGGTGGAGGTCCTCCCCACTCTAGCATCAATATGAATGTAGGAACTCCCCATTTCAAAAACCTGCCCTATCCTAAAGAACCATCCTAGGGTAGGAGGGTGGGTCTCCACCACCCAAGGAAGAATCCTAAGAAGCTTCAAAACATAATCAAACCCATACGCTTTTCAAATTATGAGGTGGAGTGCGATTTGGTGATGGAACCCTCACCCTAATCTTCTATGTCAGGGGATGGGGTAGGAATAAGGCATTAAGCCTCATACTTCTAGAAAGTTAGGTCCACTGAATCCCTGCATCCCTCCGAAGATAAGTATAGGAGGAGGAATATTTGGATCCTTTCAAGGTCCTGACCATGTAATCCTTCTTATCATCAGTAGGATCATTCTATACCTCAACCAGAGATCATGGAGAGTGGTTCTAGGGACCAAAAGAGGACGAGAAATAGTATGAACCACTCCCAATGACCGTATCCCCTAAGTGGGAATCATTGGTCATTAGTCCATATTAGAGGGATGTGGTGGTGAAATAAATGCATTATTCGGAAGACAACCCAAGATGTAGTGGCTTGTCAGCTTGCACACCGTATTCTCCACCATCCATTATACCATCATAATGGTCTGTTTCAGTTCTGTTACTTGTCTCACAAATTCCCCCAGTTAAAGAGTGGGGAAATCAAGGGCTGAATCTCGAGTCTAAGCCAAGGAGTTTGGGGGAAATTCTCACAGCGGGCCATTTCCCAGATATGTTCTGGAAAACTGCAACCACAAAATTCAATATTCAAGAGTCCCTTACCCATGACAAGGTTATGTTCTTCTTCCAAACCTTATGAATGATGCACTTGTATATCCTTCATCAATGGGTATCTTACCCTAAGATCCAGAAACACTTTGATGACATCGGCCAGCAATGATGGATGGTCGACTTGGCTGTGCTCCCCGTGGCTTAGTACCCTAAGTCGTCCGGTCATCATTGAACCCTCCAACAATTATGCGTCCAGATCTTTACAGTGCGTCGTATAATTATTAAGGAGTATTTCCCCCATGTTCAAATCCATAGTTGGTGGAAGTATACTACCCTTTATTTTATTCCTATCCGGTGCCAATCTGACTTTCCATGAGATATTGAGGATATGAATTTAGGCACAATCACAATTAACATGGATGACCTCTTACAGGAAGAAAATAAGCTAGGAATAATTAAAGAGAACTTACCCTCAGGATGGTGCTACGCCTGTTTTATCCTTTGGGCAGGGTTACTCGCCATAAGAGAAATTTACTGGGGCTTCCTGTACCTTCCATGTCATTGTCCTTTGGTTGGGGCCCCAATAAGGGAAAATATCATGCTGGGACCATCAAGCCCTCTGACTCGTCTGGATCAGTGTAAAAGACAGAATATGACCCTAAAAAGGTTGCGTTGCGTCAACAACTCACAAAACATAATAATATGGTCGATGACCTTCTCATTGAACGTACTGTGAAATGATGACCAGATTATGGTAATCCTTGACCCGAGAAGTAGGGGCAGGTACATCCTCCCCCCGGTGAGTTTCCTCCTGGTAACCTTGACCATCCTACCCATATAAAAAGAGTACAGTCCAGAGTTTATGGAAATAGGGAACAATATGCATCACTAAATCCATCTGAGTAGCATGATAACCCTCCACAAGACCCAAATCAGGTTCCCCTAGCCACTCCATGAGTTGTTCCCCCAGTAGTCCCACAAGTCATCCCACCAGCCGCTCTACGAGCTACTGAGATTTTTTACCATGTTGAATAACATTCCAACACACTGGTGGTTAGAGATCTTTATCAAGACATGAATCTCTTCCAAGATGATCCAATGGAAACTCTCATTTCCTGCCTCAAGTCTTTGGAAACCCGACAAGTGAAGATACCACCTAATGGAAATCCATATTCGGGATGGTTGGATGATATTTCAGTGCCCCCGGGTTTCAGAAATCCCACCTTCTCCCCTTTTAATGGGAAAGGAAACCCGCTGCAACATTTATCCCACTTCATTTTATGATGTGGAACCATGTTGGGAACTCCAGAATAGTAAGAGGCTACCAAACTCTAGTGTTTTTTTTTCAAAAAATTGGAAGGGACCGCATTTGTATGGTATAGCTAGTTATTGGATCCATAGCTGGTTGGGAAGATCTACGTAGATAGTTTCTTCACCAGTTCAGTTCCACCACATGAAAGACAAGCATTACTGACCTCTTAAAATTTAAGTAGAGGCCTAATGAGCATGTCACAGATTTTGTCACCAGGTGGTAGGGACTCATGTATTCCCTTGATATGACACTAACCTAGGACCATATTCTGACAATGTGCATGGTGAATATGAAGACCAAACTGGTCTCTTCTCCCATCACTCAAAAATTCCCATGTGGGTTTTAGGATTTATTTGACAAAGATCAACATTTAGAAGAATCATTGTAACAAGACAAGAAGGCACATCCATTGCTACCTGTGGTTACTACGAGAAGAGTCTTTATGGCTGAGCCTGCTGCGGTAGCAAAAATAGAGGCCCACAGGTAGCTGGAATTGTTTCCGGCAGAGCCACCACTATAGTATCGCCAAGGTCCCCCATCACAGGTGAAACCTTTAGCTCAGCAGTTCCCACCTCAAAATCAGTAGGTTCCCCCACATAACATGCCACTACCACCTAGGTGAGATAATCAGGTTCCACCTCCTTGACAGGCTCCACCAACCCCTCGTCAGGGCCGGACTCCTAGAGCTCCTTTCTAGGATCGGAGAAACTGGACCTACTCATTTAATGAGGCCCAGGTCCCCAGCTATTTCCAAAGTTCCTTGGATCAGGGAATCTTATGGTTGATTGAATGTAAGAGGCCCGAAGAGGCAGAACTCATTGATCATCCTAACTATTGACCCTATCACCGATTCCTTGGGCACAACCTCAATCAGTGTTATGTGTTTAAAGAATGGATTTAAGACCAGGTCGATAACAACATAGTCAGGTTGGGTCTAGCCCCGGCACAGGTGGCATGCATGTTTATAAATCCTCACAGCGACATCAAGGGTGAATGGCAACATGTTTCTAACTGCGGGTCTCAAAAATACAATGACCAGATGGCTATTAAGGTGGTAGCCCATGCCCATGGTATTATCTGTTCATGTTTGAATAATCTTGAGCCTTCAGAAGCTGCTATGATACCTTCTTCCACTATCTCTGCATCAGCATATCGGTCGTTGTCCTCGCAAGGGAGAAAACATCGACGACACAAGGGAATGAAAAGTCACCCACTGATGCCATCGTCATCCTGTATTCTCGGTGATTTCATGCCACTGGAGATGGAGATTTCCCCTAGAATCCCCCACTGATTGAGGATTATTCAAGTGATAATTAGGGGTATACTATAGTCAATACCGTGGAGCGAGAAAACCTTACATGGTTCCCTATGAAGAATAGTATTGGGAGGACCCTCCCAACATCCCCAGTCAATGCCAACGTCGATAGAGTTCTGGGTATGTGAATCGTCAGAATGCATTGGTCAGTGATTCCAACCAATCCATGCATGTCAATGAGACCAAAAAGCAGGCCCAGTGCAGAGCTCAGCATGCACCGCCTTCTCATCTCAGTCCATTCCTTCTTGTTTTGAAAATCACAAACACCTTATCTTTAAGGAAAATTGCTTTTATAAGGAAAATTGCTGTTATAAGAAAAATTGCTTTTATAAGGAAAATCACTTTCATAAGGAAAATCGCTTTTGTAAGAAAAATTATCCTTATCATATTTTCATTCATATTTTTCCTAAGTATAAGATTCAGAATCATTTCTATAATCTTGGAATTGTTTGAAACTTTGATATGAAGTATTCTGTTTTAGGATCCGAATTCTACTTGAGAACTGTAACAAAGTTTCACTCCGAATTCAAATGAAAACTGTGATAAAATTTCATTCCGAATTCCAGATACGAACTCTGATTAAGTTCTACTCCATATTCAGGATACGAATCCTTATGAAGTTCAACAACGAATTCTCATTACGAATTATTATGAGGAATTCTCATTACGAATTCTGATGAGGAATTCTCATTATGAATCCTGATGATGAATTCTCATGACGAATTCTGATGCCGAATTATCATTCCGAATTCACCTATTAAACAGAATCTGATCATCTTTATTTTATACACTCTGAATTTATTTAGACTCCGAATTTTTTTTGTTAGACTCCGAACTTTCTTTTTGCTTACACTTCTATAATTTGTCTACTCTATGAATTTTTGTTTACACTCCGAACCTTCACTCCGATCTTTTTAGTTAGACTTAAAACAATGTCGTACATTATGTTACACTTGTTTTGTTATAATACGATGTCATCTATTCTGTTATAAACTAACCGTTGGCTAAGTGACACGTGTACAGGTCCCTCTGATTTTTAAGGAAAATATGACCGTTGGGAAGGAGGCCGACCTTACCTATAAATAGGAGCTCATTTGAAAGAGCTCAATAGAGAATGAAGTTGATCAATATAGAGACCACACACTGCTAAGGTGATTTCTAGAGAGAGAAAGCTTTTCATGTCTTGTGCATAATGAACCGCTCGTTCAGTTTTTGCTTCGTGCGACTCCGAATGTTGGTGATTACATTCGAGGACTTCCGAGGATAGAAAGACAGAGGTGCCGACTACCTTGAAGTTTGAGAGCTTCCTTGCTAAGGAGGACAGAGGTTGCCAACTACCTTGAAGTTGAGGGCTTGCGGGGATAGCAAGACAGAGACACTCCGATCTTCATATCGAGGGATTACCCTAGTGTGGGTAAGACAGACTTGCTTGAAAGTATAAATCAAGGGACCTCTATCCAAGGTTGTTGGATACCCTTCTCTTTGGGTTAAAAGACTTATATCTTGTTACTTGTAGTTTTACTACTCGTTTATTTCCGCTGCATTTTTTTATAAGGAAAGTATAACTTTCTTATACTTCCTTACTTGTACTCTGTTTCATTTAGATTCTATACGCTTTAAGGTAGAATCTCATATTGTAATCTTTTGTTAAGTTTCAATTTCCGGAACCTTATTTCCGGAACCTACTTTTGGAATCTCTTTCCAAGTTTTCATTTGGTATTAGAGGTGTTGTGAATATGCTTAGTTTAACTTTGTTAAACTTAGCTCTTTCCTTTGCTTAAGGAAACCATAGTTATTCATAACTAACTTTAAAGGTTCCAAAGGAATTTTTAAAGTATACAATTTACCCCCCTCTTGTAAATTGAGCATCTACATCATTATTTCAATCCTAAAATTGGTATCAGAGCAGGTCTCTGAAATACTTGTACTCATGTATAAGTTTTCCTTTCTCACTTTATCATTCTGAACTTTCTCATTCTGTACGTTCCAATTCTGTACTTTCCCATTCCGAACTTTCCCATTCCGAACTTTCCCATTCCGAACTTTGTCATTACGAATCTTTTCTACTAACAAGTTTGTGTGCCGAAGGTTATTATAAGTATGGCAGGTATTAATGTTGGTTCTATTAATAACCTAAATCCTACAAGATCACCAATCTTTGATGGAAATGACTATGAGTACTGGAGAGATCTAATGAAGACTTTTGTTATCAATACTGGAGTAGACAACTTTTTTATGCTTACTGGAGATTATAAAATTCCTGACAAGGAAGTTAGAACTTTTACTTACTAGGAAAAGCAAGAATATCAACTCAATTATAAGGTACGCAATACTCTGCTTTGTTCAATGACCAGAAATATATATAGCCAAATTTCTTCTTGTGAAGCATCTAATTGTATCTGGAAGAAGTTATAGGTTACACACTTTGGAACTTCTAAAGTGATTAAGACTAGGAGAGCTATGCTTAGAGTTGAATATCATGACTTCAATTTTCCTTATGGAGAACCAATTTGTAAAGTTCAACAGAGATTTATGACTATTGTCAACAGTCTACAGTCTATGGGAGAAAAAAGATTAGATGATGAAGCTCTTGTGGATAAGATAATTGATATCATTCCCAATGAGTGGGAATCCAAAAGAACTTCTATAGATGAGAATAGGAAGGTCACTAAAATTTCTCTTGATGAGTTATTTGGAACTCCTCTCCAACATAAAACCAGAATGAAGAGAGATGATGACAACATCAAAAATAAAAATGGAAATGGTACTATTGCTTTTACAATAACATCAAATCATATGAAAGCTAAGACTCTTGAGAGAGTAACCAGATCCAAGTCTAAGAAGATGGTAGTTCAGTCAGATTCTAGTGAGAGTGAAATATTAGAAAATGAATTAGCAAATCTTGCTCGAAGGATGAACAAGATAGCTGGTCAGAGAAATTTCCAATCCAAGTATAAGGAAAAGGAAAGGAAAGATAAGAAAGATGGAGAAGTTACTTGTTATGAATGTAAGAGAGCTGGACATATTAGACCAGATTGCCCTTTGCTTAAAAAGAAAGAAAGGAAAGAAAGACATTCAGACAGGAACAGAAAGAAATATTATAAATCCAAAGCTAAGAAAGTTTTGAAAGCTAATGATACCTGGAGTGCCAGTGGTGGTGACTCTTCAGATGAATCTTCTGATTATGAATCTTCAGGATAGAAGAATCTTGGTCTTATAGCCAGATTACCTATTGATAATCATTGTTTTATGGATAAGGTACGAAATGATGAATCGTTGACCAATTTTTCTTTAAATTCTAATGATAGTAAGTATTATAACTCTTCTAACGAAGAATCCTCTTCTGATGAAGAAAATACTTTACCTACTTATAAAGAAGTCTCTAGGTTTGTTGAACTTCTTGAGATTGAGAATTCTAAACTCAATAAGAAACTTGATAAGGAAAACTCTAGGAATTCTATTCTTACAAAAGAAATATCATATCTTTCTAAAGATCTTGATAGGAAAAATGCTGATTTTGAAAGTATTTCAAAAAATCTTGAGGAATCAAGTTCTGAGAAGAACAAACTTTCTAAAGAATTAGAAAAAGTAATTTCTAAGAAATTTTTTTTCGAGCCTAGCTTTAGTTCTAAAACTAATGATTTTGAGGATAAAAACTTGGTTATAAAACTCAAGTCCGAAATTTTTTCCTTAAAGAAGTGTTTATCAAACTTTACGCATGGTAAGGAAAATTTTGATAAAATGTATTCCCAAATATGACCTTTAAGAAATAAATCTGGATTTGGTTATACCCATGCAAAACCAATTTTCAGTAACAATTATTTCATTCCTCAAAGTGCCCCATTTTGTACCAAGTCTCAATGTGGTGGTCACTGGGCAAAGAATTGTTCCTTAAACAAAACCCAATCTCTAGGATTTCACAAAGCTTATTTTTCTAAGAAGATGTGGGTACCTAAAATTTTATTACCTGGAAATCTCGGATCCAAGAAAGTTTGGATATCGAAAGTCTAATTCTCTTCTTGATTTCAGGAAAATAAAGAGAGTATTAGCAACAATACATGGTACATAGATAGTGGATGTTCCTGGAACATGACTGGTAACAAAATCTATTTTGAAAAGATTATCAAAACGAAAGGAGGAAAGGTAACTTTCGGAGATAATGCTAAGGGAGAGATTGTTGGTATTGGTAATATTGTTCTTCTTAGTAAAACCTTGATTTCAAATGTTCTTTTTGTTAAGGGTCTTAAGCACAACCTCATTAGCATAAGTCAATTATGTGATGAAGGTTACCTTGTGAATTTTAGGAACGATAAGTGCTTAGTTCACAATTCCAAGGAAGAATTTATTCTCTCAGACAATAGGCAAGAGAATGTTTACACCTTGAACCTAGAAGACCTTAGAAGCCAAGATTTACCTTGCCTAAGTGCAATGGAAGATCATTCCTAGTTATGGCATAGAATACTAGGTCACTGTAACCTTAGGAACCTTTGTAAACTCTCTAAGAAGAAACTAGTTAAGGATCTACCGGAGCTTAGATTTGATTATTCTAAAGTTTGTGATCCTTGTCAATATGAAAAGCAACATAAATCTAGTTTTAAATCAATCAGTGAAGTCTCAACAACCGATGCATTACAGTTAGTGCACATGGATCTTTTCGGTCCAACACAAACTGGAAGTATTGGAGGAAAATACTATGTGTTTGTTCTAGTTGATGATTACACTAGATTTAATTGGGTCTATTTTCTAGCAAAGAAGTCTGAAGCTTTATCTTATTTCAAAATTTTTAGAGCTCATGTTAAAAATGAGAAAAACCTTCCATTGAAAACTATTCATAGTGATCATGGAGGAGAATTTCAAAATTCTGATTTTGAAACTTTTTGTAGTAGAAAAGGTATTACTCACAATTTTTCATCACCTAGAACTCCTCAAAAAAATGGTGTAGTTGAGAGAAGGAATAGAATTCTTCAAGAGATAACAAGAACCATGTTGAGTGAATATTTTATAGATAGACATTTCTGGGATGAAGTTGTAAGTACTGCTTGCTATACTATAAATCGAGTTTTGATTAGACCTCTTCTTAATAAAACTCCTTATAAGTTATGGAATGGTAGAAAACCAAGATTATCCTACTTCAAGGTTTTTGGTTGCAAAGTATTCATTTTGAATACTAAAGATAACTTACATAAATTCGCACCAAAATCTGATGAAGGAATTTTCTTAGGTTATTCCACAACTTCTAAGGCTTATAGATTTTTTAATAAAAATACTTGTACTGTTGAAGAAACAGTACATGTAAAATTTGATGAGTCTGATCATTTTGTTTTTAAACCATCCCAGCCTACATCCTCGTATGTGTTTTCAAAAACTGATTATCAACCTTTGATAGAAGGATCTTCTGATAAGGATAATGTTCAAGAAGATATTCCTGAAACATTTACCCTAGAAGACTTTCTACCCTATGTTGATGAACATGCTTTTCAAAACCCAAATCAGGCATTTCTTAAGAATCATCCTAGTGATAGTATCATTGGTGATGTAAATCAACCTGTAAGTACTAGAAGTTCCTTAAGAAATGAAGTAGAACATCAAGAATTTCTTTCCCAATTAGAACCTAAAAGCACTTATGAAGCTTTAGGTGATGATGATTGGATCAAAGCCATGCAAGATGAACTAAATGAATTCGAAAGGAATAAAGTCTGGACCTTGGTTGAAAGACCTAAGGAAACTTCTATTATTGGAGTAAAATGGGTTTTCATAAATAAATGTGATGAAAATGGAGTCATAGTAAGAAATAAAGCTAGACTTGTTGCTAAAGGCTATAATCAACAAGAGGGAATAGACTATGAAGAAACCTATGCTCCAGTAGCTAGACTTGAATCTATCCGTATTATACTTGCCTTTGCAGCATTATTTAATTTCAAACTTTTCCAAATGGATGTGAAATGTGATTTTCTTAATGGTTATGTTCAAGAGGAAGTTTTTGTTGAACAAACTCCTGGATTTGAAGATACAAAACATCCTTATTATGTTTTTAGACTTACTAAAGCCCTGTATGGCCTTAAACAAGCCCCACGAGCATGGTATGATAGACTCACTGGATTTTTTCTTCAAAAGAACTATGTTAAGGGAAATGCAGATCCAACCCTTTTCATAAAGAAAGATAAGAAAAATGTTTTGATTGTTCAAATTTATGTTGATGACATCATATTTGGTTCAACTCATCAATCTTTGACCGACTCTTTTGCAAGTCTAATGAAATCTGAGTTTGAAATGAGTATGATGGGAGAATTAACATTTTTCCTTGGTTTTCAAATTTCTCAAAAACCAGAAGGAACCTACATATCTCAACATAAGTATATTAAAGATCTTCTTAAAAAATATGGTTATGACAACACTAAGAGTATAAGTACTCCTATTGGTACCTCAAACTCTTTAGATCTTGATGAAGCTGGGAAACCAGTAGATCAAACATATTTTAGAGGTATGATAGGGAGACTACTATACTTAACAGCTAGTCGACCAGACTTAATGTTTTCAGTATGCTTATGTGCAAGATATCAATCCAATCCTAAGGAATCTCACTTAAAGGCAGTAAAAAGAATTTTTCGCTACCTTAAGGGAACCATGGATCTAGGACTATTTTATACTTCTGGAAATGATTTTATCCTAAAAAGCTTTTCTGATGCTGACTTTGGTGGATGTATAATGGATAAAAAAATTACATCCGGAACTTGTCATTTCTTAGGAGATTCATTAGTTTCTTGGTCCTGCAAGAAGTAACATTCTGTAGCACTCTCCACTGCTGAAGCTGAATATGTAGCAGCTGGAAGTTTTTGTGCTCAAGTGTTGTGGATGCAACACACACTCACAGACTATGGCTTGAGTTTTACTAAAACTCAAATTTTTGTGTGATAACACAAGTGCCATTGCCCTTAGTAAGAACCCTGCACATCACTCCCATGCAAAACACATAGATATTAGGCATCACTTTCTTAGGGATCACACACTTAAAAGAGATATTATTCTTCAATTTATCGGAACACAAGATCAACTTGCTGATATTTTCACAAAATCTTTTCCTTCTAATAGATTTGAATATATTAAACAGAAGTTAGGAATGATAACCGTAAGGTAATCTTTCTTAATTAACTTTCTGTTGAAAAAAGTCTCCTTACAGCAATAAACTCCTTTTCATAGGGGGGGGGGTACATTTGATTTTTAGATTAACAAAGTTTTTCAAAATTTGTTTTCAAACTTTTCGGAACTAAAATTCCGGAATGGAATTTCCGGAACTAAAAGTTTCCAGAATGGATATTTTCGTATAGAAAACTTCTGGAATGGAAATGTTCGTATTAAAAACATCCGAAATGGAAAATTTCGTACTAGTATTTTCATAACGGTATTTTCTTACCGAATCTTTCTAAATAAGTTTTTCGTTTTCAAATTTTTTAATGAAATTTTCGTACTGAGTTTTCTTTACTGAGTTTATTTTTCATAGTGAGTTTTTTGAATTTTGTCTTTTCGTAATAAAGATTTTTCATAGTCATTTTTATATTACCCATTACGAATAATCTTCCTAAGCCAATCCGAAAGGTATGATTTCCTTACTCAAGTTTTCGTAATCATACTTTACTTGCTGGCATTTTCTTATACTTTGTTTTTGGATTATAATTTTCTTAAATCTTTGTTTTAATAAAACCTCAAAAAGATCAGATTTAAGTTTTCATGAGAATTGGTTTTCGACCGTCAGATCTGATCTCAAGATGTCTCAACCGTTCGATCAATCGTGGAAGATAAACCATTTTTTTGTTGCCTATATAAAGGGGACCCCAAAATAGTTGTCCCACATCAATTTCAAGCTCCAGCGTCCCAAAACTTTGCCTCTCCGTTTTAAAGCCATTCCGAACTTCAGCTTTCTCTGTTCCGAACTTCTCAGAAGTCTTCAGACCCGAATGTCTGTGGAATTAGCTTCTCAAGAAATTTCATCCTTCAAGCCAATTTCAAAATGGTTAGTTTACAGAGAAATACTGGTTCATCCGGATTTCTTCAACAACTATTATTCTCTTATTTCGAAGAATATAAAGATGAACGGGTGGGAATATATTGCTGTGTCCAAACCGGGGAATCAAGATGATGTTTTTTCGGAGTTACTTTTTGAATTCTATGAAACAGTTTCCTTCTTTAAGGAAGATAATAGGGAGAAATTTTCTTTTAAGTCTTATGGAAAGACTTATAAGCTTTCTTATACCAAGGCAGCAAGCTTGGTAGGGCTGAGCTATGAAGGAGAAGCCGAGTTCATATTTCACATTTTTCCAGATTCTAAAGGAAGCTTCAACAAGGAAAAAGCTTTGAAAACTCTCGAACTGTCAGACGACAAGGCTCCGAAGATTGCTAGCTTGCCTACAAATTTCCAGATTCTTGAGTTGTGGGTACAAGGTCTTATTGTACCAAGGAAATGTGATAAAGACAGTCTGAAGAAGAGTGAAATCTATATCTTAGATTTTCTGATAAATCTAAGGAAGTTTAACTTAATGAGGCACATTCTTATAACTATTGATAATGTTATGAAAGGAAATCTCAGAGCCCAAATCGTAATGTACCCAGCAATTTTATCAAAGCTAATAGTTCGGTGCCTTGAGTCTTTCAAGGAAGCTTGCAGGACTAAGCCAAGGGTTTGAAAAATTTTGTTGGTGAGTGATGATACTCTTAAGAGGATGGATGCGGCTTTCAACAAGGAGACTGGTGAGTTCTTCGACTTTCCAAATCAAGAAGAAGCGGTTCCAAAGGCTACTGAAATGGAATCATCTAATCCAGTAAAGAAAAGAAAGTTGAAAGAAGTTGCAATTGAATTAGAGGATCCTAAATCTAAGGAAGTTCAAACCGCACCTCCAAAACCGAAAAAGAAGAAAGCCTATCCTGATGAGGTAGTTGCGAAGTGGAGAGCAGATAAAGAGAAAATGAAAGAAGGGGATCCTCAGTTCGGATTGGATCCTGCGGAAGCTAATGCTTTGAAGGAAAAGACAGAAGATGAATTGGTAAAACTAGCAAAAGAAAAGAAGCTCAAGAAGAAGATGTCAGAAGCTGAGGCAGTCCAAGCTTTGTTAAAATTTAATGAGTTGGTTTCCGGAAACATACCAGTTCCGAGATCTTTCTCCTTGGATTCTCTACCCGAGACTCCAGGAAGAAACATTGATTTTCCGGAAGATATTAGAGCTGAGCATGTTGAGCAACTCAAGCAGATTCAGCAAGTGGACGAGGAAGAAGCAGTTTCTGAAGGAAGTGGTGAAACTGGAGATCTGTTGAAAGAAGTAGATGATTACGAGGTGTCACCTTTAGAACATCTGTCACTCCAAACTTTAGAGGATTAATCCTCTAAGTTAGTAACTCCAGAGAAGGATAATAATGAGGAAGATGTTATTCAAAAAGTTGTTGATGATGTTATTCAAGTATCTACTAGCGAGCAGAAAACTCCGGAACATGATTCTATTCCGAAAAGAGACAAGGGAAAGCAAATTCTTGATGATACTCCGATATCAGTAGTGGTGAAGAGAAAGGAAGTTGGAAGTTCTTCAAAGAGAAAGCTTGAACTAGTTGAAGAAGAAAATTCTCCAAGCAAAGTTTTGGATTCAGAGTCATCCTCGCTGGGACATGACTTTATTGTTCAATCTTTGAGGAAGTTAGTGGGTTCCATTCCGACCATCTCGACTATAGATTCAAGATGCCAAATTCTCCAACATGCTCTGAATCAGAAATCAGATTCCGTATCCATGGTCATGGATAAGTGTGTCGAGATAGAAGCTAAATTAAAATCTTTTCTTGTTGGATATAAAGCCCACAAAAGATCTTACAAGAGGATGACTAGCTGGTCGAGGAAAAATGTAGAAGAGATGAGGCTATTTGATGAATTTCAAGACAATGTTAAATATGCTTTTGAGACCGAGGACAGGAAGATAAATGAGCTGACTTCTTCTTTTGAAGAGAAGCTGACAGATGAAAAGAACTTCTAGATTCAAGAATTCAGAGATCTGAATGGGAAATTGAATTCCGTTTCTCAAAACTGGAAGTTTGAAAGGGATCATCGGATTGATTTTGAAGATAAATTAAAGGCTCAGGAAGAAAATTTAAAGGCTCAGGAAGAAAAGCTTAAAGACTAGGAAGAAAATATTGAAGCTCAATCTGCAAGAATAGTGGTCTTAGAGAAGCAAGCTGAAGAAGATCATAAAGACCTAAAAAAGATGAAGACTATTCTTAAGGGGCTCATTTCGAAGGAAAAAGATCCAAAATAGTTAAATCCGATCTTTTTGTTGTATATTTCATTCCTTAAAATTAATGAAAATCTTGGTTGCTCGTCTTTTGTTATTATTACTAATTTTTTTAGGTAATTTTTTTTCCATTCCCTCCAATTCTTTTTGAAAATCACAAAGGGGGAGAAGGAAAAGATCCTTAAGAAAAAAGAACTCTAATAAGAGCTTATCTAATGGGGAGTTTTTCATTAAAGAATACTTTCTTATTCATAATGAAATGTCACTCTGGAAATCTAGAATACGATCCTTAGAGTTTCAAAGCCTAAGGGGGTGTTAGTTGTATTCATCAATATCCTTAAAGAAAAGGGAGATAAGCCTTAATGTTTTTCTTTCTTCTTAAAATTTATTTTTCGTAAGGATGTTTGTGCTTTCCAAAAAGGGGGAGATTGTTGAGTCAATAAGGTTTTCCTTATGACTTTTCCATTCTTTATTGTTTTGAAAATCACAAACACCTTATCTTTAAGGAAAATTGATTTTATAAGAAAAATTGCTGTTATAAGAAAAATTGCTTTTATAAGGAAAATCGCTTTCATAAGGAAAATCGCTTTTGTAAGAAAAATTATCCTTATCATATTTTCATTCATATTTTTCCTAAGTATAAGATTCGGAATCATTTCTATATTCTCGGAATTGTTTGAAACTTTGATATGAAGTATTTTGTTTTAGGATCCAAATTATACTTGAGAACTGTAACAAAGTTTCACTCCGAATTCAAATGAAAACTGTGGTAAAATTTCATTCCAAATTCTGGATACGAACTCTGATTAAGTTCTACTCCAGATTCAGGATACGAATCCTTATGAAGTTCGACAACGAATTCTCATTACAAATTCTGATGAGGAATTCTCATTATTAATTCTGATGAGGAATTCTCATTACGAATCCTGATGATGAATTCTCATTACGAATTCTGGTGCCGAATTCTCATTCTGAATTCACCTATTAAACAGAATCTAATGATCTTTGTTTTATACACTCTGAATTTATTTAAACTCTGAATTTTTTTTTGTTAGACTCCGAACTTTCTTTTTTCTTACACTTCTATAATTTGTCTACTCTATGAATTTTTGTTTACACTCCGAACCTTCACTATGATCTTTTTAGTTAGACTTAAAACAATGTCGTACATTATGTTACACTTGTTTTGTTATAATACGATGTCATCTATTCTGTTATAAACTAACCATTGGCTAAGTGACACGTGTACAGGTCCCTCCAATTTTTAAGGAAAATATGACCGTTGGGAAGGAGGCCGACCTTACCTATAAATAAGATCTCATTTGAAAGAGCTCAATAGAGAATGAAGTTGATCAATCTAGAGACCACACGCTGCTAAGGTGATTTCTAGAGAGAGAAAGCTTTTCATGTCTTGTGCGTACTGAACCGCTCATTCAGTTTTTGCTTCGTGCGACTCCGAATGTTGGTGATTACATTCGAGGACTTCCGGGGATAGGAAGACAGAGGTGCTGACTACCTTGAAGTTCGAGGGATTCCTTGCTGAGGAGGACAGAGGTTTCCAACTACCTTGAAGATGAGGGCTTGCGGGGATAGCAAGACAGAGACACTCCGATCTTCATATCGAGGGCTTACCCTGGTGTGGGTAAGACAGACTTGCTTGAAAGTATAAATCAAGGGACCTCTATCCAAGGTTGTTGGATACCCTTCTCTTTGGGTTAAAAGACTTATATCTTGTTACTTGTAGTTTTACTACTCGTTTATTTTCGCTGCATTTTGTTTTATAAGGAAAGTATAACTTTCTTATACTTCCTTACTTGTACTCTGTTTCATTTAGATTCTATACGCTTTAAGGTAGAATCTCATATTTTAATCTTTTGTTAAGTTTAAATTTCCGGAACCTTATTTCTGGAACCTACTTTCAGAATCTCTTTCCAAGTTTTCATTTGGTATTAGAGGTGTTGTGAATATTCTTAGTTTAACTTTGTTAAACTTAGCTCTTTCCTTTGCTAAGGAAACCATAGTTATTCATAACTAACTTTAAAGGTTCCAAAGGAATTTTTAAAGTATACAATTCACCCCCCTCTTGTAAACTGAGCATCTACATCATTATTTCGATCCTACATGATCCATTTTGGATAGAACTCAGTCATTTGGATGTTAGCTGATAGCCACTCTATGCAGTTTGACTAGTGAGCAGTGGGACATTCCCATCACCAGCCAGAATCCACCGGTTCAACTAGAAGCACCTGTCAAACCTCCTACCATAGAGCGACCTCCTATTAGAAGAAGTGTATGCATGGAACGAAAGTATGATATCCTCAAGCATCTTTCCAACATTTCTATGAGGATCTCTATCCTCGAGGCTCTCCTCCCATCAGTAGATATGCACGAATCCCTTGCGGAGGCTTTAAGAATCCCCCTCTAGTTTGAGATAGAGGAAGTAGCCACATAATACTTCCATGCTAATATAGTCGAGCATGATGAATGTTAGGCCATCATATATTTTTCTAGAGAAGATGAAGGTTCTCCTATACAGGGGCACATACGCCCACTATACATCACTGGCTAGTTCAATGATGTATAAGTCTGCCGCTTTCTTGTTGATACATGTTCTAGGATCAATCTCATCCTGGCCCAAATACTCCACAAGATGGGACTATCCGAGGCAGATCTGAGCCCCTAAGACCTGAAAATTCAAGGCTATGAGAGAACGGAGCAGACACCAGTAGGAAATATCCTCATGAAGACCCTGTTCGGTGGCCTAGTTTCCAGCACAGAATTCATGGTTATCTCACAATACATTGCTTACAACGTGTTGATGGGTAGACCATGGATCCACATGCATGCGGTAGTCCCTTCCTCATATCACCAATGCCTTAAGTACTCCCTTAATGGTCGAGTAGGAGTAATCCAAGGTGATGCATCTCCCTTTTAATCTTGTGAATCATGCTACTTGGATGCCTACTATTATGAGAGCACGGACAAGTAGATTCAGGCTAATGAGGTTGAGCACACTACGACTGTGACCGACCCCTGTAAAGAGATGGATAATGCCTATGTTTTTTTAATTCACAGATTAGAGGCCACGAACTTGGATTTGGGGCAATGTTTTGTTGTCTTGGGGATGAGGGGGAAGTGAATTACCAAGTCTAAGGAATTCTGAAAGATCACCTCATATTCCTACACAAATCAGGCTTGGGTGATCCCAGAGACCCCTACTCCTATAAGGTATTGGGATGTCCACCCCATGGCAACGACAATATGTCATACCTTCCTATTTGGGTTGGGATAAACCAGATCAAGATGATGCACCACTATTAATTTGATATTATCAAACATGGAACCTTGGGTCGAAGGCTAGATGGGATTGGGTTGACAACTTTCATATCCATGGTTTCAGTAGCACATGAGTCCCCCAATGAGGTTTCCACTACCTCCCAGGCTGGCACTAGTGTCCCATCAGGATCTGTCGACTTGGAGGAGTTGCCTCCTGCCGATGATCCTCTCATCATGGATGATAAAGATGATTTGTAATATTCCCCTTACACATTCGAAGAGGGTGTCTCCACTATGGATGATGAATTAGTACATGTGAACCTTGGTACCGAGATGGATCCGAGACCATCATTGATCCACGCCACTATACTTGTAGAAGAGTAACTGAGATACATGAATTTCCAAAAGTAGTATCATGATGTATTTTACTAGAGTTATGAAGAGATTCTAGGGCTAGATCCTTAGGTTTCCGTCCACCATCTCGGTGTCCTAGAAAATCATCACTGGTTCAAACAACCTCCTAGAAATATGCACCCTTCTCATGGTTCCATGGTTGAGGCTAAGGTTGATAAGATCATTAGAGAAAACTTCATCAAGGAGTTCTAGTACCCCAGGTGGTTATCCAAAATTGTGCCCATTAGGAAGAAGAACAGACATACCAGAGTCTGTATCAACTCCGGGATCTCAACTGTCACTGTCCAAAGGATGATTTTCCTCTTCCTACGATAGAACTGTTGATCAACACCACCAGTGGGTTCCAGAATATCTCCTTCATGGATGGGTATTCTGGATAAAATATAATCTGAATGTCCCTCAAATATGAAGATTCTAATTCTTTTATGGCACCACAAGTTACTTTTTTTCTACTAGGTAATGCCTTTCGATCTAAAGAATTAAGGTTTCACCTATCAGTATTCCATGCATCGCATATTCAAGACGATCCTCAGGACATTGGTGGAACGCTATGTGGAAAACCTGGTGGTTAAATCCCACTAGTGTTGGGACCATCTCAGAGATCTTGAGAAAGTGTTCGTCTTCCTTCGTTCCTACCATCTAAAGATGAACCCCTTAAAGTGCACCTTTGGGGTTACCTATGAAAATTTTCTTGGTTTCATTTTCAAATAAAGAGGCATTGAGATCGATCTGGAAAAGATCAAGGCCGTAAGTCAGATATCTCCCCTAAGAAACATTTGGGAGCTCCGATGCTTTCAAGTCTACTTAGCCTACATACACCGATTCCTCAAAAATCTGGCTGTCAAGTGTAAGACCTTTTCCTAACTTATGAGAAAAGGTGCTGTAACGCCTCGACCCCAGTTACCCAGAGTCGGTGCATTATTACATAACATTGGCATGATCACAAGAAAGATCAAATCTCGAAAGACCGATTGGTTTAGTAGCCTTGGAAACACTAGATATATTCATAAGTTTTACATTACATCATAAAATGAAAAACTACTACAAGAACATAATGTCTCCATAATCCACACTATAATCCCCTCATAATATCCCTGCAGGTCATTCATAACTTACATCTTCACATCCTGGGAAAAATAAAACATAGAAAAGGGGTGAGATCAAATGCCCAGTAAGGATAACAATATAGCAGAAACATTCATAAATAAGAATAAACTTTTAAGGCAATGTATAACTAAAACCAAAGCCTTTCAAACATGAACTTTAAACATGGTATGGCATAAATAAAATGAAATAATGCCATTTAATTATTCACATGGATATTCTACTAATCGAATAATCACATGCAAAAATCAATAACCACTTTCATAATGTTGGAATGCATAATGCCAGACTATCATAACCACATAGCCAAGGCCTCGTGCCAAGACTACAAATAAGATTTTGTCAAGGCCTTGTGCCAAGACACTAGTTTGTCTCATGAGACCTACCGATGCATCGAGGAGCTATAGCGGTCTCCACCCGTCACATATTAAGTCCAATGCATTCCCATATGAAAAGGCTTAAACATAACATAAACATTCGTATTAAAACTAGCATACGAAATGTCAATACTTTCACCATAAACTATGAATGGTATAAAAATAGCACATCCACAGTCAAACATATCACAAAACCTTCAATACAATATAGAAGTTTTGTATCATAATAAATCAACTTCAAATAATCTTAAAATCCATCAAAGGATGTTGACATAGATGAAATCAAAATTCTTTTTAAAGAAATATCTCCTTTTATTTTGAAATAATTTAAGATCCATATAAAATAAAACATTTTCTTTGAAAATATTCTTATAATCTTGTAAGGTAAGCTTTGAAGATTTTATAACGGCGTAAAATAGCCGCACCCGCCGTATAAGTTAAAAAAACATTCTTACCTTAATTCTGTCGAAAAGGTTAAAAAGGACCTTGTTTTAAAAACGACCAAAAGATTCCTTTATAAACCACTTATAAAAGTCAAAAAGGGTATAAATGACTTTAACTCATATTCTAGTAAATAGTAAAAATGTTTTGAAATACATTTTTAAGAAACATGGATGTGGATGATAAAGAGATCCCAGTAGATTATTACATATAAACAACCTCGGATAATGAAGAGATTGTGAAATAACCCTTACCTTGTACTTTTCCTTGGTTGGGGTAGGTTAACCTCATGTATAATGGTGAAATAATTGTTATTAAATTATACAATAATCATATATATTAATATGATATCATATATGATCTTTTAACATTGATTTGTTAATAATATCTTAGAATTATCATCGTTTCGGGTGTTAACTTACTCATTTTCTTTTATATGTTTTGTTACATAAGCCATGTTTGTTGTATCTTATTCATATCCAGAATTATATCAAGTCCTTAAACATCATTTTTAAATCATAAAATGATAATTATACTTGAATGGATACGATGGAGAATGAATCTCATCGCGTTCGTGGAGACGGTAGTCCGTACGTACGCACGAGCGACAATATCATTCTTTTGATATTAAAATAATATATAAATGGATGGTATATCATATATACAGAATCATTAACATGTTATATTTATTATTTACATGAGTTACACATCATTATTATACCCATCCAAATAATAATATATTGAATAACAATTACACCACGACGTGGAGACGGTAAGCCGTACGTACGCACGTATGGTGACATGTTATTCAAAGGGTGGATAGAATACTGAATATGGTTGTACCATATTTATAATAACATCAAAGTATATGTAAGATACTGGAGTTATTATTTTAGAATGGTAAGAACAAAGAAAGAGGAAGTGGAAGAAGAAAGGAACTTAGAAAAGGGTGGTGAAATCATTACCTCTTCTTCGGGTTCTTCCTTTTGATTTGATCAAAAGGGCTCCTTAGGTTGGATTTATGATCAAACTAAGGCCTCTAGGTTGTAGTGAGGGATGTTGGGAGAGTATTTGGGCAGAGTTTGGCCGAACCAAAAGGCTTTGAAGGTGTGAAGAAATGAGAAGGAGGAGTGCCCTTTTATAAGAGGGGTGAGGGGCACCTTTGGAAAAGCTAGAAATATTAATTTATAATAAATTCATATTCGGTTTCTAATGGATCAAAAGTTGATTATTCAAAGGTTAAGGTAAGGATAGGTCGAAAACCACTCAACCAATAGAATTTAGACAGGTTTGGGTACTTATATTAACCTTATCTTTAAGTATTAACCCTAAGTTAATTAGTTTCACTTTTACAATGTCTCTTTGTATTTTTATATAATATGGTTAATAAACTTACTATATACATCCAAGAGACCCCCAAGTGCTACATTAATGATGAACCTATCATGATATAAGTCTCTTGGCCGAACCTTAGATTTTTAGGAATTGAATATCAATTAATAATATAATATTTGTTTTAAGAACTCTTTTATGTCAATTTTTACACTATTCAATAGTTGATTTTTGTGAAACTCATAACAGATTGATTACTTAGAAAAAAGTCAATTAAATCAATCCTAATATATCATATTATCCTAGAAAATTAGTTTAATTCATTAAAAGTTTCATATTATATTTATTTGGGTATTTATAATATCAATTATTTTAATTTTTCACTATTATAGTAATTACTGCATCATCATTGTGTCATAAATAAAATAACTTATTTAATGTCTAAAAATTATAAATAAAATATCATTATGTAGGAAATCTTTGTATCTTTCTAATGAATATTTATAATCTAAAATCCAACATATATAACCCTATGTAAAAATTCTTTTTCTAAAAGATATATGCTTGTGTCATTTTTGTATTCATTTTAACTAAATTAAAATAAAGTGTCATTATCACTTACAAGTGGATCCATGGGGTCCCAAAATAGACCCAAAGATTCCCATGGTCGACCATGTATCAACCAATAGGGTTAAGACACGTTTTAGGGTAATTTAGTATTATTATAATATTATTTTTAACCCTTATTTACCGGATTTACCCTTAACCATGGTAAATAAAATATTTACCGCAGTAATTATTCAAAATGTCTAAAAATAAAAGTTACCCATTTACACAATTTGAACATCCTGATTCCAAATATGGAATCCATTTTCCTAAATTCAAAACACAGAAGTGGCAGAAATTAATTTAAAATTAATTCCCGTTGTCAAAACAAAAAGCGTGTTTTTAAGAGATAATAACTATCAAAAGATTGACACTTGTTTATGTTCGGTTTAATTGTAAAATTATGTCCAATGACCAACATTATATTAAATGGTAAAAATATATTCTAAATATACTTTAAAACCACTCAAATTCATAATTTATCACTATTAATTATTTTGATTAAAAAAGTTGTTTTTAATTAAAATTTAGTAATTTTCACTATTCATCAAAATATGAAAGTTATCCGAAATGTACCAAAATTTCACCTTAGGCTAAATTCGATATTCCGAATCCAAAAATGAAGTCCATTTTCAAATATAAAATATATATAATTTCAAAATGTAGGTATTACTATTCATAACGGCTAGTTTGATTAGTTATGGTGTGTTAGAACTCGGTGTTGCGTACAACACACGCTATCACATTATTCAAAGAGAAGCGTACCGTAGAAGCTTGGGGTGTTACATTCTCCCCTCCTTCAAATAATTGCGTCCTCGCAATTTCTAGGGTATTACTGCATAAAAAGACTCGGGTGGTTCTTCATCATAAGTTCCTCGGGTTCCCACGTTGCCTCTTCCATCTTATGGTTTCTCCACAAAACTTTTACCAGACGCGTCGTCCGGTTTCTCAGCACTTGTTCTCTCGTATCAAGAATCTTGATGGGCTCTTCACAATAAGACAGATCGGGTTCCAGTTCTAATTCCTCATAGGTGAGTACATGCGTCGGATCAGGCATGTATTTCCTCAATAGAGATACGTGGAACACATCGTGAACTTTGGAGAGACTTGGCGGCATTGCCAATCGGTAAGCTACAACCCCAATTCGTTCTAGAATTTCGAAAGGTCCAATGTACCTGGGACTCAATTTACCTTTCTTACCAAAACGTATGACTCCCTTCCACGGAGATACCTTCAGGAAAACATGATCACCGACTTGAAATTCCAAATCCTTCCTTCGATTATCGGCATAGCTCTTCTGCCTACTTTGAGCTGCTTTGATTTGATTTTAGATTACTTTCACCTTTTCCACCGTTTCCTCCACCAGTTCTGGGCCTACAAGTTTTCTTTCACCAACGTCATCCCAACAGGTTGGTGTACGACATCTCTTTCCATATAACGCTTCATATGGTGCCATCTGAATACTCGAATGGAAGCTATTGTTATAGGAAAATTCTACCAGAGGTAAATATTGATCCCACATACCCTGAAAGTCAAGTGAGCAAGATCTCAACATGTCTTTTAAGGTTTGAATAGTCCGTTATGATTGTTCGTCTGTCTGAGGGTGGTATGCAGTGCTCAAATGAAGTTCAGTATCCAGGGATTTCTGAAGACTTTTCCAGAATCTTGAAGTAAAACGAGGATCACGATTAGAAACAATCGATAGGGGTACTCCATGAAGTCTCACAACTTCATTAATATATAGTCTTGCTAGACGTTCCAGGGGTAGATCTTCTCTTATAGCAAGAAAATGTGCTGACTTGGTAAGACGATCAACAATAACCCATATTGCATCGTTCCTTCTAGGAGTCTTTGGTAGCCCCATGACAAAGTCCATCGTAACATTGTCCCATTTCCACTCCGGTATGGGAAGAGGTTGCATGACTCCTCCAGGCTGTTGCCTTCCAGCTTTCACTTGTTGACAAACCATACATCTTGACACAAAATCAGCAATCTCCCTCTTCATGTTGTCCCACCAAAAATGTTCCTTCAAATCTCTATACATTTTGGTGCTCCCAGGGTGTATAGAGAAATTGGAACTATGAGCATCATACATCAATTCCCTTTTTAGATCAGGTATATTGGGAACACAAAGTCTCTTCCCGAATTTCAAAATTCCATCTTCATACACAAAGTCTCTCAATCTCCCATCATTCACAGCTTTAATCTTCTTTTGGAATTCTTCATCATCGGTCTGAGAACTCTTAATCCTTTCTAGTAAAGATGGTTTGGCAACCATTTGAAAAAGCATTGATGTTTCACTTTCCCTGGTTATTCCCATGTCCATCTTCACTAGATCCATGAAAATTGGATCCCTCTCAATTCTCATATTGTTCAAAACTCCATGGTCTTTTCTACTCAAAGCATCTGCCACCTTGTTTGCCTTCCCTGGGTGGTAGTGTATCATACAATCATAATCCTTGAGTAATTCAATCCATCTCCTTTGCCTCTTGTTGAGTTCTTTTTGTGAGAAAATATACTTCAAAATCTTGTGATCAGTATAAATCTCACATTTTTCACCATAGAGGTAGTGCCTCCATATCTTCAAAGCAAAGATCACTGCTGCTAACTCGAGATCATGAGTAGGATAGTTTTGTTCATGAATTTTCAACTGTCGTGATGCATAGGCAATAACTCTATCATTCTGCATAAGGACACAGCCAAGTCCTTTCTTCGATGCATCACTATAAATAACGAACCCATCATTCCCCGATGGTAGAGTCAATATAGGAGCATTGACTAATCTTCTCTTCAGTTCTTCGAAACATTCTTCACACTCTTTTGTCCAAACAAATTTAACCCCTTTACGTGTGAGCTTCGTTAATGGGTTAGCCAATCAGGCAAAATTCTGGACGAAACGTCGATAATAACCTGCCAAACCAATAAAACTACGTACCTCAGTTATACTCGTAGGTGCTGGCCATTCTTGGATTGCCTTGGTCTTAGAAGGATCAACATAGATTCCATCTTTAGAGACAATATGGCCAAGAAAAGAAATCTCCTGAAGCCAGAATTCACATTTTCTAAACTTCCCATATAATTCATGCCTCCTCAGAGTCTTCAAGATAATGCGCAAGTGATTTTCATGATCTTCGTAGGTTTTGGAGTATACCAAGATATCATCAATAAATACCACCACAAATTCATCGAGATACTCCTTGAAAACTCTATTCATTAGATCCATGAATACAGAGGGTGCATTAGTCAATCCAAACGGCATTACAGTAATCTCGTAATGCCCGTACCTGGTTCGAAATGCTGTTTTCGGAATGTCTTCCTTCTTCACACACAACTGATGGTATCCAGATCGAAGGTCAATCTTTGAAAAGTATTGAGCTCCATGCAGTTGGTCAAATAAATCATCAATACGAGGTAGGGGATACTTGTTCTTTATCGTTATAGCATTGATCTCCCTGTAGTCGATACATAACCTCATAGATCCATCTTTCTTTTTAACAAAAAGAACAGGGGCTCCCCATGGAGAAACACTAGGGCGAATAAATCCCTTATTACTAAATTCCTCTAGTTGTTTCTTTAGTTCGACTAACTCTACAGTGGCCATTCTATAAGGGGTCTTCGATATAGGCCTTGATCCAGGAATCAAATCAATAGAAAACTCAACTTCTCGTTCTGGAGGATGTCCAGGTAAATCTTCTGGAAATACATCTACAAATTCTTTCACAACAGGTACATCCTCTATTTGAACATTCCTTTCCTCACCCGCAGTTATTTCATTCTCTTCCTCCCCAATAATTGAATTTAGTTGAGCTATTTAGGGTGGATCTAAATAAGAATTAGGTGGTGACGATTCTTCTCTAAAAATAAGGTGTTCCTTATCATTATCATCAAGAATCGTAACCTCTTTCTTCTTACAATAAATCTTCGCATCATAGTCCGAAAGCCAGTCCATACTGAGGATTATATCAAACTCAATCATAGGTATGACGATGAGATCAGCAGATAAAGAAAATTTATGTGCTCTAATGGGGACTGATTCACAAAACTTTGTTGCAATGATACTTCCCTTAGGAGTTTTAACTGACAACTCCCTTATTAAATCAAATTGGAAATATCTAATTTTCTTAGAAAACTGGGAAGATATGAAACAATGCGACGATCCAGAGTCAAATAATGCATTTGCTAAACTTGAGGAAACCATTAAATTACCTGCCACCACGTCTTTCGGAGCTTCTACCTCAGCAGTAGTGATAGCATAAGCCTGGCCTTGATCCCTTGGCCTTTTCTGAGGTAAGTTCTCCTGACGCTTAGGACATGAATTTGCATAATGCCCCATCTCCCTGCAATTATAGCACTGAACGTTGGTAGCTTCCTTCTTCCCCTTGCAATCATGAGCTTGGTGGCCTTTTTCACCACACTTGTAACAGACTCCCATTCCCTTCAAGCAAGTACCAGGATGTTTCTTCCCGCATTTACCACAAGATGGATATTCAACCTTTCCCTTCTTCCCCTTATTTCCATTCCCAGATTGATCAGCAGGTCTCTTCTTCTCTTGCTTTGCTTTAAATTCATAAGACTTAGAGAATTCCTTTTCGGTCTTGATAGCACATGAGACAATGTCTTCGTACGATGAAAAGGATTGTGAGACTAATGCTCGACGGAGAAATGGTTTTAACCCATCAAATAAATGATCAATCTTACTTATTGGGTTGTGAATATAATCTCCAGCATACCTCTCTAACCTTGTAAAGTTAGCCTCATACTTTGTGACATTCTCATCCTCCTTTTGTCTCAGACTCAGAAATTGTCTTTCTATATCTGCTCGATGGTCGCGAGGAAAGTATTTTTCTAAAAACAGATCTTTGAACTCCCTCCATTCCATATTTGATACTTCATCATCTTCCTTCATGTTCTGAATCAATGACCACCATTGATCAGCATCTCCAGTGAGGCGGTAAACTGCCATGATAACTTTTTCCCTTTCACTGCTCCCCAAAGCCTGAAATATTTTCTCTAGGGAAAATATCCATTGCTCAGCTACTAAGGGATTTGTATTCCCATTGAACGTTGGTGGTTGTTGCCTCATGAATCGATCTAACATTGATCCTCCACGCTGCGGATCAGGGTGATCCATACGGGTAAGGTTATTATTCATAACCTGAGTAAGTTGTCCCAGTATGGTGATTAGCTGATCAGCACCAGTTGCATCACCATCCCCACTATAATTATCTTGAGCAGGAGGGCAATCCCTACATGGAGTGCATGCATTGATACGGTTTCCATTTCTTCCACTAGGCACCATTTCTAAACAATGGCATAAACTAGATCAGTTTATGAATCAAAATACATAATCCCATACTTATAAAACACTTAACATAAATTGAACTATTTATGGATATAATCCATAATCATAAGAATGTTTTCTTTGAGGAAGTATATACTCATAATCCCTTCAAAATGATTTGTAAAGAAAATGAGATTTATCCTAAGCATATCCCCCGGGAGTGTCGTAACCAAGAGTGCAGCAAGGCCCATTGTCGTGCACCAGTTCCCGTTCGAGTCTAGCTCAAAGCGGTGTTTTCAGGTTTTACCCCTAGGTACATCTGTGCCAGAGCCTCCTCTACCTGCTCGTATCCAGACAGGGATGTATTGCTTGGAAAACTCACAAAATCTCTACAATACCAAAATTCTAGGAAGTTCTTCTATACTAATCCTCAAAGTTCATCTTAGGTCTACGTGCTCTAATCAGAGTTTATCTAAATCTAGCTTCCAAGGTTTGTACTAAACTTCCTCTAATACCAACTGTAATGCCCCGACCCCAGTTACCCAGAGTCGGTGCATTATTACATAACATTGGCATGATCACAAGAAAGATCAAATCTCGAAAGACCGATTGGTTTAGTAGCCTTGGAAACACTAGATATATTCATAAGTTTTACATTACATCATAAAATGAAAAACTACTACAATAACATAATGTCTCCATAATCCACACTATAATCCCCTCATAATATCCCTGCAGGTCATTCATAACTTACATCTTCACATCCTGGGAAAAATAAAACATATAAAAGGGGTGAGCTCAAATGCCCAGTAAGGATAACAATATAGCAGAAACTTTCATAAATAAGAATAAACTTTTAAGGCAATGTATAACTAAAACCAAAGCCTTTCAAACATGAACTTTAAACATGGTATGGCATAAATAAAATGAAATAATGCCATTTACTTATTCACATGGATATTCTACTAATCGAATAATCACATGCAAAAATCAATAACCACTTTCATAATGTTGGAATGCATAATGCCAGACTATCATAACCACATAGCCAAGGCCTCGTGCCAAGACTACAAATAAGATTTTGTCAAGGCCTTGTGCCAAGACACTAGTTTGTCTCATGAGACCTACCGATGCATCGAGGAGCTATAGCGGGCTCCACCCGTCACATATTAAGTCCAATGCATTCCCATATGAAAAGGTTTAAACATAACATAAACATTTGTATTAAAACTAGCATACGAAATGTCAATACTTTCACCATAAACTATGAATGGTATAAAAATAGCACATCCACAGTCAAACATATCACAAAACCTTCAATACAATATAGAAGTTTTGTATCATAATAAATCAACTTCAAATAATCTTAAAATCCATCAAAGGATGTTGACATAGATGAAATCAAAATTCTTTTTAAAGAAATATCTCCTTTTATTTTGAAATAATTTAAGATCCATATAAAATAAAACATTTTCTTTGAAAATATTCTTATAAGCTTGTAAGGGAAGCTTTGAAGATTTTATAACGGCGGAAAATAGCCGCACCCGCCGTATAAGTTAAAAAAAACATTCTTACCTTAATTCTGTCGAAAAGGTTAAAAAGGACCTTGTTTTGAAAACGACCGAAAGATTCCTTTATAAACCACTTATAAAAGTCAAAAAGGGTATAAATGACTTTAACTCATATTCTAGTAAATATTAAAAATGTTTTGAAATACATTTTTAAGAAACATGGATGTGGATGATAAAGAGATCCCAGTAGATTATTACATATAAACAACCTCGGATAATGAAGAGATTGTGAAATAACCCTTACCTTGTACTTTTCCTTGGTTGGGGTAGGTTAACCTCCTGTATAATGGTGAAATAATTGTTATTAAATTATACAATAATCATATATATTAATATGATATCATATATGATCTTTTAACATTGATTTGTTAATAATATCTTAGAATTATCATCGTTTCAGGTGTTAACTTACTCATTTTATTTTATATGTTTTGTTACATAAGCCATATTTGTTGTATCTTATTCATATCCAGAATGATATCAAGTCCTTAAACATCATTTTTAAATCATAAAATGATAATTATACTTGAATGGATATGATGGAGAATGAATCTCATCGCGTTCGTGGAGACGGTAGTCCGTACGTACGCACGAGCGACAATATCATTCTTTTGATATTAAAATAATATATAAATGGATGGTATATCATATATACAGAATCATTAACATGTTATATTTATTATTTACATGAGTTACACATCATTATTATACCCATCCAAATAATAATATATTGAATAACAATTACACCACGACGTGGAGACGGTAAGCCGTACGTACGCACGTATGGTGACATGTTATTCAAAGGGTGGATAGAATACTGAATATGGTTGTAAAATATTTATAATAACATCACAGTATATGTAAGATACTGGAGTTATTATTTTAGAATGGTAATAACAAAGAAAGAGGAAGTGGAAGAAGAAAGGAACTTAGAAAAGGGTGGTGAAATCATTACCTCTTCTTCGGGTTCTTCCTTTTGATTTGATCAAAAGGGCTCCTTAGATTGGCTTTCTGATCAAACTAAGGCCTCTAGGTTGTAGTGAGGGATGTTGGAAGAGTATTTGGGAAGAGTTTGGCCGAACCAAAAGGCTTTGAAGGTGTGAAGAAATGAGAAGGAGGAGTGCCCTTTTATAAGAGGGGTGAGGGGCACCTTTGGAAAAGCTAGAAATATTAATTTATAATAAATTCATATTCGGTTTCTAATGGCTACAAAGTTGATTATTCAAAGGTTAAGGTGGGGATAGGTCGAAAACCACTCAACCAATAGAATTTAGACAGGTTTGGGTACTTATATTAACCTTATCTTTAAGTATTAACCCTAAGTTAATTATTTTCACTTTTACAATGTCTCTTTGTATTTTTATATAATATGGTTAATAAACTTACTATATACATCCAAGAGACCCCCAAGTGGTACATTAATGATGAACCTATCATGATATAAGTCTCTTGGCCGAACCGTAGATTTTTAGGAATTTAATATCAATTAATAATATAATATTTGTTTTAAGAACTCTTTTATGTCAATTTTTACACTATTCAATAGTTGATTTTTGTGAAACTCATAAGAGATTGATTACTTCGAAAAAAGTAAATTAAATCAATCCTAATATATCATATTATCCTAGAAAATTAGTTTAATTCATTAAAAGTTTCATATTATATTTATTTGGGTATTTATAATATCAATTATTTTAATTTTTCACTATTATAGTAATTACTGCATCATCATTGTGTCATAAATAAAATAAATTATTTAATGTCTAAAAATTATAAATAAAATATCATTATGTAGGAAATCGTTTTATCTTTCTAATTAATATTTATAATCTAAAATCCAACATATATAACCCTATGTAACAATTGTTTTTCTAAAAGATATATGCTTGTGTCATTTTTGTATTCATTTTAACTAAATTAAAATAAAGTGTCATTATCACTTACAAGTAGATCCATGGGGTCCCAAAATAGACCCAAAGATTCCCATGGTCGACCATGTATCAAACAATAGGGTTAAGACACGTTTTAGGGTAATTTAGTATTATTATAATATTATTTTTTAACCCTTATTTACCGGATTTACCCTTAACCATGGTAAATAAAATATTTACCGCAGTAATTATTCAAAATGTCTAAAAATAAAAGTTACCCATTTACACAATTTGAACATCCTGATTCCAAATATGGAATCCATTTTCCTAAATTCAAAACATAGAAGTGGCAGAAATTAATTTAAAATTAATTCCCGCTGTCAAAACAAAAAGCGTGTTTTTAAGAGATAATAACTATCAAAAGATTGACACTTGTTTATGTTCGGTTTAATTGTAAAATTATGTCCAATGACCAACATTATATTAAATGGTAAAAATATATTCTAAATATACTTTAAAACCACTCAAATTCATAATTTATCACTATTAATTTTTTTGATTAAAAAAGTTGTTTTGTATTAAAATTTAGTAATTTTCACTATTCATCAAAATATGAAAGTTATCCGAAATGTACCAAAATTTCACCTTAGGCTAAATTCGATATTCCGAATCCAAAAATGAAGTCCATTTTCAAATATAAAATATATATAATTTCAAAATGTAGGTATTACTATTCATAACGGCTAGTTTGATTAGTTATGGTGTGTTAGAACTCGGTGTTGCGTACAACACACGCTATCACATTATTCAAAGAGAAGCGTACCGTAGAAGCTTGGGGTGTTACAGGTGCTGATTATCAGGGGGATGAGGAGTGTCAAACTACTTTTGAGGAAATCAAGAAATTCCTGCTATAACATTCAGTACTAATGCCACCTATTTTCGGAAAGCCGCTGGTCCTCTATTTGACCACTCTAGAACAGTCCCTCAGCACCCTTCTTGCCTAGAAGGTCAATGAGGAAACATAGAACAATTTATACTATCTTAGCTGTACACTCCTCGATACAGAGACTAGATATTCCTCTATTGAGAAGATCTTCCTTGCACTGGTATTCACAGTGCAGAAATTGTG
Source organism: Viscum album (assembly GCA_963277665.1). Taxonomy (NCBI): domain Eukaryota; kingdom Viridiplantae; phylum Streptophyta; class Magnoliopsida; order Santalales; family Viscaceae; genus Viscum; species Viscum album. The sequence continues at coordinate 1,650,725,218 of OY728145.1, forward strand.
ACATTACTTGCATCACCATGAGATATAACTAGTGTACCGAGTGGATCTTATGAAGTAAATTTTGAACCTCCCTATATTGACAGTCCTTCTAGCTTGGTGGTAAATGATCCTTCAATAGTTCTACATCAAGTTTTTTCCCATAAGGCTATCAAGGTATAGACATTGACATACTTTCTTTCCTTCCATCCATTATCCGTAAAGTAGTCTTTGGATCTTGAATTTTTAGATGAGACAATCCTCTCAGTGGATCAAGCCATTCAGTGTTGGAAAATTAAATTTAATGGCACTTCTAGAAGCCCTACTGGTAGGATACTCAATGATCATAGACTCAGCAGAGTAGGCCTGGGTATCATCTTCATCATGCCTGTACAGGCTATCCTACCCTATTCTTTTCTATTTTCAGAAGGCTGTACCAACAACGAGGAAGAGTACTAGGATATCATCATTGGTATAGAGATGGATCTTGAGATTGAAATTTCCCACCTACATGTGAAATGGGACTCCTAATTGGTCATCAAGCAGATCAACGGTGGCTATGTTGTTAGAAAGCTGGAGCTCATACCGCTGTTAGAGTGTACTTGCCAGCTGATGGCCCAATTCCCTTCTCGGCCAGAAGTTACTCATGTCCCTCGATCATAGAATGGTTAAGCTGATGTCCTGGCCATCCTTTACGAATCTATTACAGAGCCTGACTAGGATTATTTGATTATCCATGTGGCACATCGAAGAGTCATCACTCCCATCACTCTGGATGATGATGAAAACCCATAGGTAATCCACTGTACCACCGATACCTCCACATCGGGACCTCCAGGCCCCCCTAACGCGGTGTTGGAAGGGAACCCTGACTAGATGACTCTTTTTATCGAGTATATCTATCAGGGTAATCTCTCGATAGACCGAGCCGAATGTGAAAGAACCTGATAGCGTGTAGTGCAGTTCACCCTCTAGAGTGGTCCCAGTCTTGAGAAGACCCTCTAAAAATGTGGGTTTGATGGAATTATCCTATTTTGCATTCAAGGAGTCAAGATCTATCAGGTCATGTAAGAGGTTCATGCTGGTTCCTATAGGGATCATCAAGCAGGGCCAAAAATTTCTCATTATATCTGAAGATTGGGATACTTTTGGCCCACCATGATCTATGATTGTATTGAGTTTTCCAAAAGGTGCCATCCATTCCAGATCCATGCTAATTTTGTGCATTGGCCACCAGAGCCTCTCCACACTACCAAGAATTCTTGGCCCTTTGTAGCCTAGAGACTCAATTTCATGGGACCATATCCACTGGTAATAGCTCGCCAATGTAGGTTCATTATAACCGCTATAGATTTCTTTTATAAGTGAGAAGAGGTAATTACATTCAAGGAAATCAAGGCCCATTTTATTGTTGAGTTCATGAGGACCAATATCATATATCGATTTAAAGTCCCTCACACCATCCTCACTGATAAAATCACCAACTTTTGAGCAGTCTAACTGTAGAAATTGTACGCCAAGTACAATATCTATTCTAATCACACCTCTTGCTATCATGCATAAGCAAATGGAAAGATCAAGGCATTCAAAAAACCATCTCTAACATCTTGCAGAAGATGGTTGGTTAGAATAAGAAGAGTTGGATAGAAAAACTCCCCAACGACCTCTGGGCTTATCGGATGACAACTCGTAATTTCACTCAGGTGACTCTATATTCCCTAGTGTACAGAATAGAGGCAAACCTTCCCATCTATATTCAGCTACCATCACTACAAACAGTTGTTTATGATCAGTAGGCACTAGATAAAGTAGTTGAAATCCATCTGGTTGAACTGGAAGTGCTTGATGAGAATAGGATTTTCACCTTGAACAATCTAGAGAGGCATCCGAACAAGATAGCCATGGATTTAAATAATAAAGTTCACCTATGCTAGTTATTATAAGGTGACATGGTATTGGACCTGAGAACACCAATGATACCAGGTAGGAAGCCACCAAAGCTGGAGCCCAAATGGTTGGGACCTTATGTCATTCACAAGGATTACCCCAAAGGTTTATACTCTCTGGTCACTATAGATGGTGAGCATATTACTCCTCCCACCAATGAAAAATTCCTCAAGAAATACTTCGCGTGATGGAATCACTTCCTGCATGACATTAAACTGTATTATTATCCTGCATGATGTTAAACTGTATTATCATCCTTTAAGACATTAAATAGCTCATCTCTATATTGGAAGACATTAAAATTCCTGTCCTCATCCTTCAAGATGTTAAAATGTAAATAGTCTGAGCTCTACGATCCTAAAATAAGATCCTTTTCATCCCACATGACGATAAAATATGAACGGTGAATATACCGCATGGTCCGAGCTCTATGACCTTAAACTAAGATCTTCCTCATCCTTACCTCATGGAGTTGAACTGCACAGATTTTGAGAACTATGTATGGATTGATTCCCATCCTTATGGGATATGTAGGAACATATGAACCTTTCATCTGTGGCCTAGATTCAGGTCCCTTGACCTTTCTGTCCTCTTGGCCCAAGTTCTTTCTTAGGATTGTGTGATGTGGTACAGACTCTTTGTCCTCATTTAAGTCGGGTTATTTTTTCCACACCACACATATCCCCTTGATACACTCCTCCTTTACATATCCTTACCTCAAGACATTAAACTGCACGGCATTTCCAGAACTATGTATGGATTTATTCTCATCCTCATGGGATACATAGGAACACCTGCACGTTTTGTCTTCAGATCCAACACAACAAACCTCTTTTCCCCTCTCGAGGTTTAGTTCTCTTCGAAGGTTATGTATGGTGAGGTGTGGACTTATGTCCTCATTCACGTTGGGTTATCTTGCCACGCCATACACATTCCTCTTTAAGATACCTCTTCTCCTTACACGTCCTCACCGCATGATGTTATACTACATGACATTTTCAGAAATACATTTGGCTTGATTTACATCCTCATGGGATAAGTAGGAATGCCCGTACATTATGTCTTCGGGTCCAGCTTCAATTTTTAGAAATCTCATCTTACTTCTGGCCCCTTGGCCTAAGTTCTCCCAGGGGTGTGTGGTGTGGTGTCGACTTATGTCCTTATTCATGATGAATTTTCAATAACCACACCACATATCTCTCTCTCTAGAGATATATCCATTCCCTTTTACTCCACTCACCTCATCGAGTTGTTTTCTATAAATTGGGCCCCTCGACCCTTTTTGGTGATTCACCAACGTGTTCAGATGCACTGTGATTTAGGACATAGAGTGTTGGATTCTTAATGGACATGATTTCATCCATTTCCATTCTTCACATATCCCTTTATTTGGGTTCCCATCATATTTCACACCCAAAAGGACACCCAGACGGTATGGATGCTTGGCCTTATAGCTCATCTACCACTTTGGGACAATGTCCTGAAGGATTTTGAATGAAAATTTAAAACAAGTTCCGAATTTCGATAAAAGTTAGTGGTCAAACCTCATTTGTTTTTCCCATTTCAGGTTACACGGTATGGATACTATGTTTCAAAAAATGTCAGTAGTTATCCTCCATTGTTACACCACGACCATTATGCCTTAAATATTGGTCCTGTGATTCATGCCCCATTTCACTTCATCACGTCCAGGTGGAATTTCGACACCCTCAGTGTTATCCCTCTGCCACATTTGAGCGTTAAGAGGACGAATAAACACTATGGTGTCATCCTTGACTCCATATTGTTTCCTATTTTTGTGTATTACAAGTATTGTGAAGATCTTCTCTACCCTTGTTTCCCACATCGAGCATAGCTCACATGGACTTAGAGATTTGGTCAAGGTTTTCGCACATTTGGAAGAATCTCACTTCTTTCGGTCCAATATCTATGAACTTAAAATAATGTATCACTGTCCTTACCACATAACATTAAATTGTATGGAATTTCTAGAACTAATTATGGCTTGATTACCATCCTTATGGGATATGTAGGAATGCCCAGACATTTCATCTTTGGGTCCAGCTCAGGCTCCACTGATTATCTTTTATGTTCGGCCTGTTGGCCCTGATTCTTATGAGATTTCATGGAATGACGTATGTGGAATTATGTACTCAATCAAGTTAGGTTTATAATACCCGCACCACATACTTATCCATATGTTCTAGTCCCTCCCATCTCCATCCTTACCGCATGACGTTGAACTGCACGGCATTCCAAGAACCACATACAGCTTGATTCTTATCCTCATGGGATATGTAGGAACACCCAAACATTTCCTATTTGGGTCTAACATGGGTCCCTCAATATTTTCTGGCCCCCTTAGTCTAAGGTTCCTCTCCTGGAATTGCATGCAACGCGATGCAGACTTATGTCCCCATTCACATCTACTATGTGTTATCATGCAATGTGTGTTCCCTTTAGAACCTCGTTCTTCCATATACTTCCAAGCCATATGAAGTTAAACTATAATTCCTCATCCCACATTACTTTAAACTATTTTGTCTTTTCCACACGATGTTAAATGCATGGGCTGGTCTTGTCATACAACCTTAAACTGTGAGACTATCTTCCTGGCCACATGACAAAAAACGACACTGCATTGTGGTGTCCTCGCTTGAGGGGACATCATGTTTGGTATCAGTCATACACCATGAAAATTTTCAAGGCCTACATATGTCTTGATTCCTGAAGCAATGATCAGATTCTCCCTCCTGGGTTTTTTGCTTCAAAAAACATACACCCACACTAAAGAACAAATAAGATTCATCAAATGATGATTCTTTTGGTGCATGGGCCAGACCTGCATGACAGTATTGCCCATGGAATTAGTACCCTACCATGCTGTCTTCAATAAATATATATGGATTTATTACCATCCTCATGGGATATGTAGGAACACCTGGACATTTCATCTTTAGGTCCAGCCTAAGTACCTCAAATACTGCCTTCTATCCATCCCCTAGCCTAAACTCTGTCGGAATCACGTGGTGTGGCTTATGTGGACTAATGTACTCATTCATGTTGGGTTTATAATATTAATTCCATTTACTTACCTTTGGGGATATCCCTTCCATTCTCCTTACATCCTTTTCTCACGATGTTAAACTGCATGACATTTTCAAGAACTACATATGGCTTGATTCCCATCCTCATGAAATACGTAGGAATGCCTAGAAATTTCGTCCTTAGGTCCATCCATAGGTTCATCAACCCATTTTTACACTCATTTTATGGACTTATCGACCTCTATTATGTCTCACCAACATGCTCAAATTCACTTTGGTTTAGGACTTAGATTGTTGGATTCTACATGTACATGATATCATTCATTTCCATGCTTCACATATCCCTTTATTTGGGTTTCCATCATCTTTCACATCCAAAAGGAACCCTAGACAGTATGGATGCTTGGACTTATGTATCACCTACCACTTTGGTCCAACATCCCGAAGGATTTCGAAGAACATTATACGACAGGTTTCACATTTTGAATTCGGTCAGTGGTCGACTCTCATATTTTAGTTCCCATTTCAGGCCACACGATATGGATGATGTGTTTCGAACATGGTCAACATTTATCCTCCATTGTTTCACCAACCCCATTAAGACTTAAATATTGTTTGCGTGATTCACATCCCTTTACACTCTATCATGTTGAAGTGTAATTTCGACACCCTTGGTGTTATCCCTCCTTGCACCTATGCATGTTAAAGAGGGTGAATCGGTGTCATGAGGGTCATATTCGACTCCAAACCATCTCCCCCTACTGTGTATTCCATGTGTTGAAAATATCTTCTTCGCCCTTGTTTCCCACATCGAGTATAGCTCACATGGTCTTAGGGATATGGGTAAGGTTTGTGTATACATGGAAGAACCACTTTTATTTTAGTACGAACTCTATGACCTTAAACTAGGATCTTCGTTCCCTTATTCCGGGAATCATGAATTTAAATTGTGCATGTTATTATGGAAATTTGTGGTGCGACGCGGTCTATTTTCTCCTCATTCATGTTGGTTCATTTTATGGTGCCACGTCACATATTTCCTCTTTGGGAATGTTTCCATTTTTGGTCCAAGATCTATGACCATAAACTAAGATATATTACAGCCTTATCATATAGTTCTAAACTACGTCTTCTACACCTAGTCTATGTAATAATAAATTACCTAGCCATTTGATGTCTTCAATTGAGAAGAAATTTCCCCTTTTGGTATTGTCTGCCTGCAGTACCACCTTCATGAACTACATTTGGATTTATTCTTATCATTATGGGATACGTAGAGATGCCTAGGAATTTCACCTCTAGCCCATCCCTAGGGTCATTAACCCTTCCACCCCCTCATACCCAATTACAGTCCAAACTCTATGACCTTAAAACTATGTGCAACGTCCTGTTCATATGAAATTAAACTATTCCATGCATCATCCTCACCGTACGATGATAAACTATGTATCTATCGTCCTCATTTTCATGATGTAAAACTGGAAGGAATTATAGGCCCTCACCAGAGAGGACTTTTCTGGAAGTAGGTTTGATCTTGGCTCAGACCGATATGATCAACCAATGTGATTTCATCATGGTGGTATAATTTTAGGAGTGTTGGTCTCCATTCGCAAAGACCATCACTCCATCACCATGCTTTACATGCCCTCTATTTTGGACCCCATTCTATTTCACATATAAAAACCCCATTATGGTTAGGATTCTGGGCCTTAAGGCTCACCTACCATCCTAGGACAATGTTATGAAAGACATCATACAACAATTCTAGTTTGGCCCCATGTTTTGATTGCGGTTAGAAGTTGGACCTCATTTGTTTGTTCCCATGTCAGGCTAACATGATACAGATGCTGTGTTTCACATTTGGTCAACAACGATCCTCTATATTCATTTCATCCTCACTACATCCTTAATTTTAGGTATATTAATTCACATTATTCACTCCCCTTTGTTTGGATTGATTCTAATTCCCCTGGCATTATCCCGCTCATGCGCTGGAGCATGTTGGGAGAGGGAAGTTTGGATATTTTGAGAATTCTTCCCGAAAACTCTAGGTGGTCATTCAGACCCCGAGTGTCTATTGATTGGTTATAATTCTAATATTAAAGTGGAATAATTATGCAGTCATCCCTTGTTTCTCACATTGGGCATGAACAATGTGAGCTTAGGGAGTGATCGTTGGATATTTCATAGATACGACTGAGATGCAGTAATCAAAGCAAATAATGGGATTCATGAATGCAACCAAAATAAACAAGAAAGTATAAAAGTATGTTTATGATTTCATAAAAGTTACAACACCCATGGATTTCCTCCTCCAGTGGATGGATTGAATTCCTCAATAGAGTGTTCCAACTCCACCACTCTTTGGTGCGTGACCTCCAAAATTTTATCTTGCCTAGTAAGATCCCTCTCTTCTTCACTAGCCGTGGGGCATAATTCATTGGCCCTGGTGTGGGACTGGTATTCATCAACTTGAATATTATCCATATATTGGTATGGTCACCTCATCTTCTCCTCAAATTCTATCAGATGTGCCTTTAATTGAGATATGAATTCTTATTGGGAACTAATGAAAGAAGAATGTTCAATTACTCGCACCCTCAAACACTATACTTTTTTCTCATCCTCTTGAAGACTTTGGTTATTAATGACCTTCCTTTGCAGTCGACCAACATTGAGGCTGCACGCATCCTCCCACACCTTCTCTGTAAGTTAATCTCAAATGAGCATGTGAGGGCATTGGGCATCCACTCCTCTAGAACATAGTTATCGCAGCTAGGGGTGAAGTTTTTCCATCTGATTTATCCACTATGATTGTGGGGTGTTATCGATGGAATGTTTGATCAATTTCCATGACCAGTGGTAGACAACCTTGCTATCCTCTTCATCAGAAGCAGTCTCATCCCACTCCTATGGTTCAACAGGTTCATATTCGAGAAATGCCTCTAGAAGCCTAGCAGTATAATCTCCTTTGGGCTGGTCTTGATTGCTTGAATCTAATTCAATGATGTCCATTTGGTCAACTCCAAACTCTATCCCACCTGCAGTATTGCTAGTTTCCACCAGTCGCTCATAAGGAATTATGGACTGGTCATCCTGGGAACTGAGTTCTATAGGGACTAACACCCCTATTTGGATCGGAGCCTCGAGTCTTACATCCATTTTCACCAGAAACATGTGTACCATCCTAGAAACTATACAGGTATGGGTCATGTTATCCAATTTGACTGATCAGACAACATTTACAACTTTGAAGCATGAGACTTACCCTGGTCAACCGCTTGATCTCGCCACAGGTCTATCATTGCTAGGAGTATAGGACATGAACCTACATATATGATTGTGGGATCTGAATATTCTGAGTAGGATACCCCTACTTAGGGGTGTCCAGACCTGAACCAACCCGACCAACCTGACTCGACCCAATCGGGTGGGGTCAGGTTAAAAAATTTATACCACGGGTTGGGTCGGGTTGGGTTATATCAAGGACGAGTTGGGTTGGGTAATGAGTTGAGAAAAAATTGACCCAACCCGACCTAACCAACCTGACTACTATGAGTCACCTCTTCAGACTTCGCCCTCTCCCCATGCCACTCGACCCAATTCCCCCTCACCCTCGCCCCATGCTGCTGTCTTTATCCTTTCCCAGACCATCCATTGAATCCATGCCATTGCCCACCATTACATGAATAATATATTAATCGCATAGATGATTGAATCTTCCATGAAATTTCTAAGACAAACATAAAATAAATTCAAAGGAATCGAGACATGTGAAATCAGCATAAAAACAGTGCCCAATCAACAAACAAAAACATGAAGATAACTAGATTTCATTCGATTTTGCTACAAAAACTAAAGAACAAGAAAAAAATAAAGGAAGATAGAACAATTTTAATGATTCTAAGATCCGAAGGTGGAGGATCAACTAAGAAAACAATCATTGAACATCTCCCTCACCCTCACAAGTCCACTGTATCCACCCCACTGCACCTACATGTACCCCTGCCTCTGCCACCACCTCCATCTCCATCCTGACTGTGTGCGGTTCCAAATCTATTAGTGTTAGGCACTACCCCATTCTCATCACCCTCTTGGCCTCACCTTGAACCTCCTAAAACTTTGATAACTACTTGTAGGATAGCTAATCACATCACACCATTGAGTCGCATACTGACGTTTTTTGGGTTGATTTATTATAGGGTGAAGGATGCGGGAATTTCCTAGTGTGTCGAAGAATATGAAACAGAGGAATATGTAACCCGATCAACCCATGGGGTGATATCCAATAAAATAACTGAACAATTTTTTTTGTCGTAACCCGGTCAACCTGCGGGTTGGGATCGTAAAAAAATACCAAACAATTTTTTCCCTTAATCCGATCAACCTGACCCGACCCAACCCGATTTGAGACTGGTCGGGTCGGGTCGGTTCTGAATACAAAAAATATCTCTGACCCGACCAATTTTTCTTGGGTCAGGTCCAAAATAGCCCTCAACCCAACCCATGGACACCCCTACCCCTACTCCCCCAGTACTGCTGGATTCTGCAACCATTATCCCTCTAGCTGTAAGTCCTAGTGTTTGACCCTCTGAACCTGTCACGCCACGATCCTCATCAGTGGGAGTGGTTGATTTAAGATTATTTTTCTTAGATAAGTGTCATATGAGAAACCCAGATAAGGTAAGAAGGGAACTGGCTTCAATGAAGGGGATTGGGAACTCACTTCTAGAGTTACGAAGAACTTGGTTTGTCATTTCACTGAAGGTATGTTATCGGTGTCCCAAATTAAAATTACCCACTCTTAAGCTAGTATTTTGTAAGTATGGGGTAAATACATAGTGAATGGATGAGTTCATAAATTCGTTTGCGTTTGGAATTAACTTAGTGAAGGATGCTAAATTTAGATTTGGATTTTTGTTTTTGATTATGACAACCGTTTTGATTACTAAAGTAAAGATTAATGTTTAAAGGTAATGAAAAAAAATTGGTTTTTAATGTGGTTGATATAAAAAGGAGCGTGTTGGGGATATGGTGATTATAAAGGTTACAAAAACTTCATTATTAGGTTGTATTGTTCATTATAACCAAACACTATGGGTTTCAATTTTTACAAGGTTCCCTTGGTCTAGTAAACTATGTTTGGAACTGAATAAATAGACTTCTTGGTCCGGTAGTAAGTGTTTCATAGTTCTTTATTTAGATCAGTCCATTTTTGAGTCGATGAATACTTCCAATGATCATGAAGACATTGATCGTTATTCTTCCTTTGAGTCCCTGAAATTTTCTCCCTTAGTTTGGATCGGAATTTTCAGTGATAAAAAGAAATGATTGAAGAAAAATAAGAAGAATTAAATAGAACACACACAAAATAGCAATTAATCCAAATTACAACACCATTTCATCATCCACAGATCCAACACATAGGGTTTTTAGTTACACATGTAAGAAAAGATAACAATAGAACCCTCGATACTTGATGTGGTCATTTTAGAAACTTCAAGGGGAGGTGAATTCTTTGGTAGAATGGTGGAATAACAGAGTAGCGGAACAATGGTAGCATGACAACAGGGCAGTAGAACCTCCCTACTTTGAATATTGAATATTGACCCCTGAACTTGGAGGGCCTTCCACCTATTTATAGGTTTTAGGAGTACACGACATGTACTGGAAAGTACACAATGTGTACCCTTGTCAACATGTTTTTCTATATTTTTCTCTGCCAATGGATGACCTAACATGCCTTTTTTGACTTTGAACATGGTGCTTCCTGGTAGGTGGACATACACGACATGAAGCGCCACCCCACACGATGTGTAATATGGTTCATCGTCCACAAAAATCTTCTAGAAGGTCCACACGGTGTGTATACATGTCGAACATGACATGTAATGGTCAACTGAAAAAATGGTTGTATAGTCTTTCTCTCAGCCACCAACCGCTTCTAAAAGGATGTACATGGTGTATAATGGCATCTGGATACTTGGGAATGTACTTTAACTATCCAATCAATGTCGGGGTACTGGTACACAACATGTATCTTAAAGTACATGCTGTGTAGTTTTGGAATTTTTTATAAACTTCCCCCAATTTGTGTATTTGGCATGGAAATACCTGAAAATCATTATGATCACTGAATTACAACATTTTATCTGCAAAATAACTTGTATCTGGTGAAAAAACATTTTAAAAACTCAATAATATGTATAGAAATGTATACACAAATCAGGTATATCAAACTCCCCCACACTTAGTCGTTTGCTTGTCCTCATGAAAAAATCTCAACATCTAATCAACAGTATCTATATTCCAAAAAGGGAAGCATTAAAATTAATTATACTTAAAAATAATATTTGAATAGAAAATGATTTTATAAATGAAAAAAACATATTTCAATTTTAAACATATCTTAATCATGCCTCCTTTATAGATTAATTAAAAACTTCCATTCTCTTTTATGCACATCGTTCAACATTTCACAATTACACATTCCACTTGATGATTTAACTCACCAGAAAATAATACTATCATCACTAAAGATCATTTTATTATATTTGTGTTCAATATTAATTATATGCACTATATTCATAGACTTGCAAGTGTTATCATTCTTTACTTTTTTAATTTTAAATAACAAAAATGATAAGGGATTTCATCTAGGTTCAAATGTTTCTAAGGCTAAGGGTTGGTAGGTAATAATGTGAAAAATAATCTCATAGGCTTGAAAAAGGAGGCTAAATTATCAAACGAAAATTCATGATATTAAAAAATTAGAGCTCAATGAAAATCCATCCCCAATCAAGATCTCTCAAAAAGGATATCATCACCATGATAGTCTATTGCCAAAATGGGTCCATAAACCATCAGTAAAGTGTAATAAATGAAATTGGTCCCTCTTTTGCCATTTTTTGATTTTTTTAAATAATTATGAGGGACCACCAAGAATACAATGGATAGTAGGCTCTGGGACCCTATTTCCCCAATGAACAAGTGACAAACTCCCCCACACTTAAGTTCATGGTTTGTAATGTCCCGGATTTTCCATGTATTATTTTAATATTATATGGGAATTATTTAGAGACCAGGCACTGAGACGAAGTGCAGTTCCAAGGCCCGGTGAGCCTGGAAAAAATGTTTGAATTTAATTTAATAATTAAATTGCGTGCGCGTGAGGTTTTTCCTGAAAAAGTGGAATAACTCCTAAACAGGTGCTCGAATCAGAAATCCAAGGGCACCGTTGTGTTCTGAGCAACGGGTTTACCCTAGAAGATACCTAACATCGACTGGCGCAGGCCGGTGGCTAAATATGGGTTTTGGACGTAACCATAATAAAATATTTAATTTAAAATATTTTATTAAATCTATTGCAGCAGATATTTTTATCCTTTTTAAATAAAGTCTAGCGCAGGGGTCCAGTGTTACAAACCTCATAACCCTGAAACCCTTGGCGGCTCTAGATGCTCTGGAGAAGACCTCTCAATGCGGCGACGACGTTCTCGACGATTTTCGCTAGCGATAACGACGTGATGACCAGATCTTCGCCAACGAACACCGCAGAATCCATGTAGGATGTTTAAATTGTGATTTTCTTCCCCATTCTTGATTTCTACGATGAACGCGGGCTAATACACGAACAGATTAGTCTGCAGATCGATCGTTCTTACAGGATGGGCTTTTGCAGGGATTTTTGGGAGATTGAATCCATGTTGATCTTTTGTTGTTGATTTTTCAGCTCCATTTAATCCTATTAACGGGAGCGGATCAATGCCATGACGAATGACGGCAGAGGTTCGTTCCTCAAATTTATTTCATTGGATTTTCACCTTTCTCTTCTTCGCGTTCTTCGCATTCTTCGCGGGGCGATTAACAATGGATCGTTGCACATACGTTCTGCGACACAACGATACCAAATTGTAGATCCAACCCTGGAGCGATGTCATGGAGGTGCGACGACGGTTTCAGCAGATGATTCGGAGCAGATTGAGAGATATGAGTTTTCGGGCATTTTTCTTTGGATAGATATTTCGAGGTTTATGATCATATTTAAGAGACAAAAACACCTGTTTCGGTGTTCGTATGATGAAACGAACCAATCCTTGGAGTATCGGGACAAACGGACGAGAAACTGAGGATTCAGAGGTTCAGCCGCGACACGAGGGGGAAGACGACACTTCTGGAAAAATCCCAACTACATGACATGTAGTATGTGATACATGACGTGTGTTCATTGGAAGACCACCTGGCGTGTACCCTGGGAGTACACGAACACAGGTTGGGTACACTGCCAAAGACACGGCGTGTATACCCTTCCCCGGCCAGACCCAGCCAGATACACAGGATACCCCGTGTACTGGTACACGGGCAGGCGACACAGACACAGATAGAGACCATGTACGGGCACATGGCCAGCATACACGGAGCGAGCCCCAGGTGCTTGGACACAGCGTGTGACTCTTCTACACGCCGTGTAGTTGATTTATATCCGAAAAGCCAAATGAAACGGTCCATTTACATGGGCAGTACCCGGAGTCAAGGAAAACGACGTGTGATTCTTCTACATGCTGTGTATTTTTGTTTGACACAGCTTGGATGGATGACACGGGCCATTTACATGGGCAGTACCCAGGGTCAAGGAACACGATGTGTAACCATACTACACGTCGTGTAACCAATTCTTCATGGATTGAGCCACTTTTCTTCTGTGACTTGGACTAGTTTTCTTAGGGTTCATACCCTTGCTCTTTTCCCGAAAGGTTCTGGTATCATTTCCTTCATACAGGAGTATGATCCCTTTAGCATGAATTCCTGAATAGAGTTGTTGGAATCCCCTCAATGAGACTTAGAGCCGGATCCTCTATTCATTCCTGGAACCCTAGGTAGAGTTCTTGGTATCGACGTGACCAAATTTACCTAGGCGCTGATCCTCTGCTTAGCGGATTAGCTCAGACTGAGTTGTCAGAATCACCCCATGACTTGGCCATGATCCTCATTTGAGCATCATGTTCTCATAGTACTTGTGGAGTGTGTTCTCCCAGAACGATTAATTTTCATCTCTCTCTCTTCAAACCTAGGAGTGTGTTTTCCTTATTGAATGCTTAATGGAATCTTCGAGCTGGATATTAGTGGCGGTATCGTGATGGTCGTTTGTGTATGAGTATATCTGGATATTCTTGTTATATGTTTTGTAGACATATACTGTGTGGAGCTGACTGTATCTTTCCTTTGTGGTATTTTCCCTTGTTGTATTTCTGTTGTGGTTTCGGGGTGTCCTACTGGGTATTGTTATACTCACCCCTGCACGGGCCTTGCCCGCATGTGTCGTGTCTTGTGCAGATGGGTGAGCCTTTGATAGGATTCTAGGTGGACCAGGACCGGATGGTGCTCAGTGAGATCAGGTGGGCCGAGGTGTGTTCCTATGGCTATAGATTGCAGTCCCAGTACCTTTCCTTACAGGTTGGACTTTGTTACAAAATTTCTTTTGGTGGGCTTGTACTTTTGGCCCAGGGTTTTAAACTTTCCGTACTTTACTTTCCTGTCGTACTCTATTGGTTGGGATTTTTAGTGTATGCATGCATTTCCATTTTTAGTAGTTTTTACTTTTCATCTTTGTGGGCTTGGTGATGTGTGTGCATGTGTACAGGTTTATAGGCAATGCCTACCATGTAAGTAACATGCCTACTCGATGCTAGTCACCAGCCCCTGGCCTATTGGAGGCGGGCTTGGGGAGTTGCAGCTCGGGCCCTAATGGGATGGGTTGTGACAGAGTGGTATCAAAGGTGGTCGGTTATACCATAGGACCGAGTCTGTGAGTCGGTTTGTTGCTACAATGTTAAGTGTTTTGAGTTTGGATTTCAGGCCAGGGACCCTAGTGTTGGTGCGGGCAGCCGACGTATCCATACACCAGGACTCCGATAACCTGCTTTTCGACTCAGAACATGAAAACACCGGTTTCAAGGGAAAATAATGGTACATGAATCATATAGGAATGGGTTGTGGTTTCCATGTCCTTCTTGAGTCAGCTCTCTAGATATACTCACTGACTGAGATACATCTTGTTTCTTTACAGGATGCCTCCACGATGTCTACCCTCTAGGATCTAGCAGCTCAATCACGAGGATGACCCCCTCAGTGATGAAGCTTTGATATAGGGATCGAATCCCCTAGTTTTACCATCAGGTGGTGTGCCAGTTATCCCACCACCTATGGAGCAATGTTTAGTGCCTGCTGTACCAGTGGAGGAGGAGCATAGGCTGAGCGTACTACATGAGTTTCAGAGATAGAGACCCCTCAGGTTTCGAGGCAAGCCTGACCCTCAGGCAGTAGAGGACTGGCTTGAGGTAGTGACCAGAGTCTTCCATTTGGTCAGGACACCAGCAGACCGGATGGTGATCCTGGCAACGAGCCTTCTGTAGGGCTCGGTAAGACGATGGTGGAGTTTGGTTATCTAAACCCACTACGAGGCGACTCTTGCATGGGTGGAGTTTGAGCATCTCTTCAGATAGGTATTTTCACCGATTACCCTGAGAGAAGTACGTATATAGGAGCTTCTTCAGCTCCAGCAGGGAACCATGATGGTGGATGACTATTCATCGAGGTTTACCGACCTCTCGCGGTACTAGATGGATATGGTCAGAGATCAGTACTTCAAAGCTCGGAATTTGGAGCTGGGCTTGCGCAGAGATATCTAAGCTAGAATCATCCCTATGAACATTCATACTTATGATGGGGTGCTCGAGTGGGATTTGGTGGTCGAGAGCTTCTTGGCAGAGCAGAGACAGCCGACGGTTGTCAGTAGCGAGCGAGCTGGAGCATAGACCTCGACAGTAGGGAGCCGACGTTAGGGACCCAGGTATGAGAGACATTTTCAAGGGAGATCCCAAGACAGGGGATCTGCCGTACAGGGTTCACAGGACGCATCCATCTAGCCTCGAGAGAGGCGATGCTACTCATGTGATGGGAGGGGACATCTCTCTCAAGATGGTCCGACCTTCCGTACTACTGACATGGGAGCAATGGATAGACCACCGAGGCAAAGGCAACATGTGGAGCAGACAGATCCGCGGGGTGGCGGACGTGGCAGAAGAGATGGGAGAGCAGCTAGAGGTGGTCGGCATTTTTACCCTTTACCACCACCACCCCCAAGAGTTCCACCCCAGGCTCAGGGAGCTGGTAGACAGAGGCAGGGACATCTACAGGCGGCAGAGGCGTATGACCCAGGTACTCTCGGAATGATTAGAGGTAAAATCTGTGTCTTTTCTACTTTGGTTTCCATACTGATAGACACAGGTGCTATTCATTCCTTTCTGGCTGCTTATCTTGTTTGAGACCTTGAGATTCCAATTTAGCCGTTGGCTCGACCCTTACACTTATAAACACCGAATGGAGAAGATTTAGAGATCACACACCTCTGTAGACAGTGTGACCTGACCCTTGGAGATGAGAGTTTCGGTTGGAACCTCTTGGTGGTAGTGTCGAGGCCTTACGATTTCATTCTTGGTATGGATTGGCTATCCACAGTTCATGCCCAGATCAGATGTTTTAGGTGAAGGGTGCGGTGTGTCCACAATGATGGAATGAGGTTCTATTTTGTCGGTGAAAGAGAGACCAAGGCAGCGCAGAATGGACTCGTGCATAGGAAGGCACAACCGATATCCTATCAGTTGGCTAGCCTATCCCTTGGCACATTATATGTTACGATTTTTCAATTTCCAGCAGTAGTGGTTGAGTACGAGGACGTCTTTTCGGAGGATGTCCTCAGGCTACCTCCCCGCCGGGAGATAGATTTCTGCATTGAGTTGCAACCCGGGACGACACCGATATTAGCATCAACATATCAGATGGCTCCTATAGAGCTCTCTTGAGCTGAGGGTGTAGCTGGAATACTTATAGAATAAGGGCTTTGTGAGACCCAGTGTTTCACCCTGGGCGGCCCGAGTGCTGTTTTCCAAGAAGGAAGACGGGAGATTGAGGCTATGTGTGGATTACCGGTGCCTGAATTAGGTGACCGTGAAGAACCAGTATCCACTACTGAGGATCGATGACCTCTTTGACCAGTTGAGAGGGGCACGATGGTTCTTGAAGGTTAATCTACGATCAGGGTATCATCAGTTGCGAGTACGGGATGAGGATGTACCGAAGACGAATTTCAGATGTCGCTACGGTCACTATAAGTACTTGGTGATGCCCTTCGACGTGACGAACGCCCCTTCAGTGTTCATGGGACTCATGAAACAGATCTTTCTTCCCTATCTAGATAGGTTCATGGTGGTCTTCATCGATGATATACTTGTGTACTCTGCGTACAAGGAGGAGCACGCGAGACACCTAAGGATGGTTCTGGACACACTCTGAGAGCACCAGCTGTATGGGAAACTCTCGGAGTGCCAGTTCTAGATATAGGAGGTCCACTTTCTGGGACACGTTATCATATCAGATGGTGTAGTAGTGGACCCAACCAAGGTGGAGGCAGTACTAGCATGGGAGCCACCCCGGAGCGTGATGGATGTGCGAAGCTTCCTTGGGTTGGAAGGCTACTATCAGAAATTCGTTCTTGATTTCTCCAGGATTTAAACACCCATGACAGCTTTGACCCGAAAGGGGCAACCTTTTGTGTGGACCGAGAGATGCCAGCAGGCTTTCCAACAGTTGTGACAGAGTCTGACGAGCACCCCAATCTTGAGATTACTAGAGGAGGGTGTCGAGTACGTATTGTTCTGCGACGCATCAGGAACTGGGCTTGGTTGTGTCCTAATGCATAGTAAAGCGGTGATTGCCTATGGCTCATGTCAGTTGAGGCCACACGAGTAGAACTACGCAACCCATGATCTTGAGTTGGCAGCGGTAGTCTTCGCATTGAAGATGTGGCAGCACTACCTGATGGGAGAGCAGTTTACCGTCTACTATGATCACAAGAGTCTCAGATATATCTTTTTTTAGAAAGATCTGAATTTGATGCAGAGGCGGTGGCTTGAGTTCCTCCAGTATTATGAATTTGAGATCATTTATACTCTTGGGAAGGAGAACGTAGTGGCAGATTCTCTCAGTAGGAAATCCAGTTCGCCGTTGCTGGATGAGGCGACGAGGAAGTTGGCCTCTTTACAGTTATCCTTCGTGGATGGAGATGAGGGATCTTACCTTCAGTCGATGGTTGTTACCCCTCCACTCTTACAGTGAGTCAGGGAAGCACAACATGAGGATTCTAGCTGTGAGACTCTATGTTCTTAGATATCCACAGGTCTTGCGACTGATGGATATTCAGAAGGTGGGGAGCACGTTATTCTCTTTAGAGGGCATACTGTAGTACCAGTGACGTTGCAGGAAGAGGTTCTAAGGGAGTTCCATACATACCTCTTGGAGGTGAATCCAGGCATGGGAAATATGTATCAGGACCTTCGACGCCATTTCTAGTGTCCAGGAATGAAGAAGTGTGTGGCATAGTTTGTTTCTTAGTGCCTTACTTGTCAGCAAGTAAAGGATGAGCACCAGGTGCCAGCAGGCTTGACTCATCCCATTGAGGTGCTAGAGTGGAAGTGGGATGGGATATCCATGGACTTCCTGATGGGTTTACCATGTACATCTAGGGGTCATGATGCCATCTAGGTGATCATTGACCGACTCACCAAGTCGGCCCACTTCCTAGCCATACGGGAGCAGAGTTCAGTAGAGAACTTGGGACACCTCTACGTGCAGGAGATAGTTCGAATTCATGGAGTACTATCCACGATCGTCTCAGATCGTGATGCTCGTTTCACATCCCGGTTGTGGAAGGGATTTCAGGAAGATTTTGGGACTCAGTTACGCTTGAGCACAACGTTCCATCCTCAGACCGATGGTCAGATGGAGCGGACCATCCAGGTTCTAGAGGATATGCTTCGAGATTGCATACTTGACTTTGATCATTGTAGAGACCCGAAGCCTGACGTACATGGACAATACATTACTTTTGCAGAATACTTAGTACATAACAAAAACACACACACACAAGGACCGTAATAGTTTAGTGTCTTTGGAAACTCGGAATATAATCTTCTAATCGTGGTGAAAGATCTTCAACATCTCCCATAAAGATATTCCTTTTTTTTCTTACCTAAAACCTTTCTTTATATCCTAGGGAAAATAAAACATAAAAGGGTGATCTCAAATGCTCAGTAAGGGTAAACAAAAGAAATATCAATCACATCATATTCATAAGAACATAACATTTTGGAAATCTTAACCTGCAAAAGAGATCATAATATCATAACATGGGATAAATCATAGTAGTGAAATGTAATCACAATAATCATAACTTAAAACATGAAACTTTGTGGAATACACACATAATCACAGAGAATCATTTCTTATTAGTCAAGACTCATTGCCAAGACTATCATAGTGGACAAAGTCCATTTCTGAACCGAGTTCACGCCTCGTTTCAGTCCTGTTTCACTGAAACGATTTAACCTGCCGTTCCAGCCATGTCTATCTCATGAGATATAAAATCTTTACCCAATGCATTGGAGGGAGACATATGTCCCACCCATCTTTTAATGATACCAATATTATGTGTGTCACAAAATCATAAACCATACATCATGGCATAACCCATGTAATAAAAATGGGAATCTTGAACATCGTGACATCATAAAACAATTCATATAAGACAAAAGAATTCATAAAAAATAATTCCATCACAACATAATCAAATAAATGTAATAATAGGGATAGAAACAGAACCCTATTTTATCTTAGATGGAAAATAATTTTGATAAAACACTTGAACTCCATTCTTGAGGAAAATATCCTTTCAACTTCAAAAACACTTTTCCTTTCTTAACATGTCATAAAGTTATAACTAAAAGAATTTGATTAAAAATAAACTTGAAAACTTTTAAGGGAAGATTCTTGGAAATAATGTCTTAAAAAAAAATCCATTCATGCTGTATAAGTTAAAAGAAAACATTCTTCTCGCACTTTTGTTGGAAAACTCAAAAAGTACCTCGTATGAAAAACGAAAAAAGATTTCTTTCATATCTTTTACTAAAAACTCACCTAAGGGTAAAATTGGATATAAAATATTATAGAAGGATATAAATATTACATATTGAGGAAAAATGGATTTGGATGATAAAATACACCCAAGTAAATTCCAAAGTATAAACAATCTCGGATAAAAATGAGATTGTGATATTTCCCTTACCTTAGGTCCAATTTGCTTCGTAAGAGTCCAAAACTCCTGTATAATGATTTAAATAATTTAATTTACTTATTAAAGAATAATATTAATTGTTATTATATCATATATGGTTCACTTATGACTTTATATTACCCATTCTTATGTAAATTAATGTTAAAGTAGTGTTTTGGGTAAAATCATCTTATTTATCGTACATGTTTGGACTTGTTGTTATTGATGTTATTATTACTTATATCATGATTTACTTACCTCCAAAATATAAATCATGATTTATATATCATATAAATTCATTATATATCCAGCATATACAAGCATTTATAATAGTACATAACATATGGAGGTAAGAAATGAAACGCACCGTTCATGGAGACGGTAAGCCGTACGTACGCATGAACGCTACTTTCATTTCCATTTCTTATTTTAATGGAATTAAAACATAATGATACATAGATATATTATAATTCCAGTATAATATCATATATAATATCATTAACCACATCCTTTATACATCCCACATAAGGTATTAACGAATCACATCACTTTGAGGGGGCGGTAGTCCACACTTCCTCAAATGAGATTATCGTATTAACCGACTATGGAAACCATAAAGGCATGATATAATTAGGAATTAAAGAAACATAATGAAATCATAAACATAATATATATTATATATAAATACAGTGCCATCATAATGGCCACCATGAGAGGCGGTAGGAGAAAATCGAACAATCATCGTTTCGTGAGGCGTTAGTTTTCCATCACAGAAACATTATGTTCTTCATCCATTAGATAGAGGTGTGTGTAAGTGTAGTTCTAATACTTCTCATAACAACATCCTATTATTTTAAGGATACTGTTTTTGTCACAAAATAAAGTATTAAAAAGATTTTAGGGGTTGTAGAAGTAGAATAAAAGAAAACAACTTAAGAGAAACTGTTACCTTTAATTTTGGTAACTTTCGTTGGTTTGAACCAAAAGGACTTATTGGAGAGTCTTATGCCTAATGTAAGGATTCAAGGGGAAGGATAGGGATTTAGGGAGCTTATTTGGGCAGAGTTTGGACGATCCAAAAGGCTTGAGAGGTGTGAGGAATTGCATAGAAGTGGTCTCCTTTTATAAGGGAGTGGAGGGGCTCTTTAGGAAAGTGTGAAAACATTATTTTATTATAAACTTATCTTCGATTTCAAGAGGTCAAAAACACATTAATGTCGAATATAAGATGACTCATATTCTAAATAAAATCATCCAATAGAAATTGGACAGGTTTTGGATGATATTTTAATCATTTTAATCTTATTTATTTAAATCATTTATTAATGAGGTAAACACTACATCATTATTGTGTCATAAATAATTTAATCCATTTGATGTCTAAAAATTATGAAAAAATACCATGATGTAGGGAATCTTTTTATCTTTACAAAGAATAATTATAGTCTAAAATATAACTTATATAACCCCTTATAAAAATTAATTACTAAAAGAGTTTTGTTAAAGTCAATTTTGTCTTTACATTAAATTAATTAATCCAAATTGTCATTTTCACTACCAAGTGGCTCATTGGGGTCCCAAAATCGGCCCAAGGATGCCCATGGTCGGCCACTACTCATCCAATAATGTTAGGACAAGTTTCAAGGTAATTTGGAATTATTATAATATTATTTCAACCTTGAATTACCCTATTTACCTTTAACCGCAGTAAATAAAAATTACCGTAGTTACTATTCATAATGCCCAAAAATAAAAAGTAGATTATTAACATAATTTGGACCTACTGATTCCAAATATGGAATCCATTTTTCCAAATTCAATACACAAAAGTTTCAGAAATTAAATTAAAATTAATCCCGTTGTCGAAAGAAAACGGGTTTTTGTTTAAAACATTGTAAAAGATTGAATTGATTTAACCTACGAATTCAGGGTAAAATCAAGACTAATGACAAAAATTATATTAAATGGTAAAAATATATTATATTTATACTTTGAAACCATTCAATATTATTATTTAACCACATTATTTGTTATGATGAAAAAGGTTTTTTTTAATTAAAATATAGCGTGTTTTTACTATTCATTAAAATATGAAAGTTATCAGAATAATATGAAAAATTCATCCAAAGTAAATTTTTATATCTTGATTCTAAAGAAGAATTTTATTTTGTCAAATTGAACTTATCAACTTGTCAAAAACTAGATTTAATGTTGGTGCGCCATCAAAAGGCGGTAAAAACGCATTTTTTTGAAAAATACTTATTTTACTCGAAAAATTTATTTTGTTATCTTAACACGTTCTAGAAAATGTATAAGATGAATAATAATGTTATAAAATTCAAAATTTAGTTAATACTATTCATAATGGCTATTTTTAATAATATTTTAATAGCATATCGTTGTTTAGTGAAACTCGGTATTGCGTACGATGCAAGCTATCGAGGAGGGCCGCGGTTGCGTGAAATGCAAGCCAAGTCAGGGTTGCGTGTTGTGCAAGAATCCTTCATTGTTTCGTATAACAGAATCCAACCATATTTTATTCATACATTGAATATATATATATATATATATATATATATATATATAAACATGCTCAATGTTGCGTAGAATGACTATTATAAAACAAACTTGAAATTGTGTGTAACACGATCCAAGAATAGCGTTGCGTATACTGCAAGCTAATACGGTGTTGCGTATAGTACAAGATAAACTTGGTGTGGTGTATAATAGAATACATCACTGAAATTAAAAGAATATTTTTCATAAAATCTCAGGGTGTTACATTCTACCCCCCTTAAAATGAATTTCGCCCTCGAAATTCGTCGGGGTTATACATGGTTTACTACTTGAAAATTTCTTTAATAGAAACCCACATCGTAAAAGGGAATACCAAAACTTGGATTTAAAAACTAAAGTATGAACGTAACGGTTACCCAAATTAACTCATCACTGGGTTTCCACGTAGGAGAACATAGGTGAAAATATGGATATGGAAGAGAAATATAACCATCATGTTCTGATAGAGAGTGGTAGAGAACATGGCTATGAAAAAGTCAACAATCACAAAGCCATAAATTTGTGATGATCTGAGGTACCATCTGATTCATCGGATATAAAGGCACTAGGACAACATTTTTGGTTCTCAAGATTATTTCCCTAAAGATGATGAAATTGGAATTAGAAGAAATACTTTCGTGATTTTGGTATAGTCTCACCATTGGTCGTTCTTTGGAAAATTTCCACTTCATCTCTTAAAAAAATGAAGTTGAATTTGTCATTCGTGACGTGTTAGCAGATCATGTGATAGAATGATGGGTCATTCCATCTGTCTCAAATAAAAGGTTAGAAAAGTTATCAAAAAAAATACATAAGTCAATCTACAGTGAGATTAATCATATATGGTTCCTAAAATGGACTTATAATTCATATATCATACTGCTTAATATAATAAAACTAGTTTCTACTAAACAGGGACTTCCTGTAGGCCAGTGGTAGGCGATAAAGGCCAGTCGCACTTCGGTTGTGGGTTTGATTCCCACAGCCTTGTCCGACGCGATGGGCTATCGCCCGTCCTGCAGGTTGTCCTTTTTTCTAAAACTACATTACTATAACACCCCATCAATAATATGAAAAAAAGTTTTATCCTTAAACAATACTAACTTATGTCCAACATAATCCATTCCAATCTTTAGGCTTATCTAAAATACTTCGATCCAAGCTCATAGTATAAAGAAAATGATTACTTGAAATGTCACATAACAATCACGTGAATGCCATAATTTATCCCCATATATCATAAGATATATCTTGTTGGTCAAATTACAAACATGTGAATACCTTAATCATGTATTCTCTTGAAGAATGAATACCCATTGAACCTTAGTGAAAACATGAATGCAGTTAAAAGTTAACACTTTCCACAAACCAGAATCCTCAAAATTATTTATAATCAAACCATGATATCACTTAGTCCTTATATCAATCACGAGCTCTTGAATACTGTTAAACATTTCATTTTCTCGTTTTCCCTTCATTATGTGCATATCATCTTATTTCCAAAAATATCTCAATCACTTTCCATGGTTACCGGTACCATAAAATTATTGAAAACCACAATAGACCAATACATAAATATTCTAATATTCCATGATACTATATAAAACATTATTTTGGAATCCCATTACATAAACACTTAATCATTCCACTACATCGTTGTCATATTCAACATCGCCAATGGTGATTGCATGCGACTTCCCTTTGTCCTTTGACTTAAGTGGTTGCTCATGTCGATCATCACTAACCCTTGGATTAGGGCATTTATTAGCATAATGCCCCATTTCCTTGCACTTGAAGCATTGAAGTGTATTAGGTTCATTCTGTGTATCCCTTCCTTTGTTTGCATCATTAGACATCTTCTTCCCATCATTGCAATATTCAAATGCCCTATGACCTTCCTTTCCACATTTGAAACATTTACTTGTCCCTTTAAGACAATCTCCACCATGCTTCTTTCCACATTTTGAGCATAAGGAAACATTCATCTTCTTTTCACCATTATTCTGAGATTTCTCCTTAAAATCCATCTTTCATTTCTTGTCAAAACTATGAGATGGATAAGTAACACCAACTTCCATTTCTACCTTGATAGCACAACGCACAATTTCTTCATAGCTACTGAAGTCTCTTATAGCTAATTCCCTTCGAATATTTGGTTTTAAGCCACTGAAGAATTGATCAAATTTACTTTCAGGTTGGATGATAAATTCAGATGCATACCTTTCAAGTCTTGTAAAATTCGCTTCGTATATACCAACAGATTCATCATCATTTTTTCTTCAGTTCAAGAAACTCCTTCTCCATCTTTGTTCTAAGAATACGAGGGAAGTACTTATTGAAAAATAAGTTCTTGAACTCGTCCCATTCCATGGACTCAATTTCATCTCTTGGCCTCGTATTCTTCATAAGATTCCACCATTGATCAGCATCACCTTCCAAACGATACACTACTAAGATGACTTTATCATTTTCAGAACATTGAAGAACTGAAAATATCTTTTTAGTGGTAATGATCCATTGTTCATCAAAAAGTGGATCAGAAGACCCACTGAAAGAAGGTGGACGTTGCCTCATGAAGGACTCAATAGAATTTTGTTCCCTTCTCTGCTCATTTGGAAGTCCAGAATGATTCATAGCTTGTGTAAGTATAGAAATAAGATTTTTCACTCCATCTCCCATAACATTTGTTTGTTCAGGAGGAAAATCATTGCATTTTCCATTACATTGATCAACACGGTTCCTTCGGGTTCCAACCATCGTCTAAAACCCAAAAAGAATAGTGTGAGAGGCAAAAATCACGCTAGGGAAAACAACATAATAATGGGGGATTACCTTCAATATCTAACATCTTAGGTTACCGTAATTCTAGCACTATAACCTATACTTATACTTAACCTTAGGGACATCCCTATACATACCTTAGAAATATCAATTGGGATCTCACTAAAGTTCTCGCATCCTAGTTTCCAAAGGTTGAGTAAAAATTTCCTCTGATACCAACTGTAGAGACCCGAAGCCTGACGTACATGGACATTACATTACTTTTGCAGAATACTTAGTACATAACAAAAAAACACACACACAAGGACAGTAATAGTTTAGTGTCTTTGGAAACTCAGAATATAATCTTCTAATCGTGGTGAAAGATCTCCAACATCTCCCATAAAGATCTTCCTTTTTTTTTCTTACCTAAAACCTTTCTTTATATCATGGGGAAAAGAAAACACAAAAGGGTGAGCTCAAATGCTTAGTAAGGGTAAACAAAAGAAATATCAATCACATCATATTCATAAGAACATAACATTTTGGAAATCTTAACCTGCAAAAGAGGTCATAATATCATAACATGGGATAAATCATAGTAGTGAAATGTAATCCAAATAATCATAACTTAAAACATGAAACTTTTTGGCATACACACATAATCATAGAGAATCATTTCTTATTAGTCAAGACTCGTTTCCAAGACTATCTTAGTGGACAAAGTCCATTTCTGAACCGAGTTCACTCCTCGTTTCAGTCCTGTTTCACTGAACCGGTTTAACCTGCCGTTCCAGCCATGTCTATCTCATTAGATATAAAATCTTTACCCAATGAATTGGAGGGAGATATAGGTCCCACCCATCTCTTAATGATACCATTCTTATGTGTGCCACAAAATCATAAACCATACATCATGGCATAACCCATGTAATAAAAATGGGAATCTTGAACATCGTGACATCATAAAACAATTAATATAAGACAAGAATTCATAAAAAATAATTCCATCACAAAATAATCAAATAAATGTAATAATAGGTATAGAAACAGAACCCTATTTTATCTTAGATGGAAAATAATTTTGATAAAACACTTGAACTGCATTCTTGAGGAAAATATCCTTTCAACTTCAAAAACACTTTTCCTTTCTTAACATGTCATAAAGTTATAACTAAAAGAAGTTGATTAAAAATAAACTTGAAAACTTGTAAGGGAAGATTCTTGGAAATAATTTAAAAAAAAAATACATTCATTTCGTATAAGTTAAAAGAAAACATTCTTCTCGTACTTTTGTCGGAAAAGTCAAAAAGTACCTCGTACGAAATATGACAAAAGATTTCTTTCATATCTTTTACTAAAAACTCACAGAAGGGTAAAATTGGATATAAAATATTTTATAAGGATATAAATATTACATATTGAGGAAACATGGATGTGGATGATAAAATACACCCCAGTAAATTCCAAAGTATAAACAATCTCAGATAAAAATGAGATTGTGATATTTCCCTTACCTTAGGTCCAATTTGCTTTGTAAGAGTCCGAACCTCCTGTATAATGATTTAAATAATGTCATTTACTTATTAAAGAATCATATTAATTGTTATTATATCATATATGGTTCACTTATGACTTTATATTACCCATTATTATGTAAATTAATGTTAAAGTAGTGTTTTGGGTAAAATCATCTTATTTATCGTATGTGTTTGGACTTGTTGTTCTTGATGTTATTATTACTTATATCATGATTTACTTACCTCCAAAATATAAATCATTATTTATATATCATATAAATTCATTATATATCCAGAATATACAAGCATTTATAATAGTACATAACATATGGAGGTAAGAAATGAAACGCACCGTTCATGGAGATGGTAAGCCGTATGTACGCATGAACGCTACTTTCATTTCCATTTATTATTTTAATGGAATTAAAACATAATGATACATAGGTATATTATAATTCCAGTATAATATCATATATAATATCATTAACCACATCCTTTATACATCCCACATAAGGTATTAACGAATCACATCACTTTGAGGGGGCGGTAGTCCGCACTTCCTCAAATGAGATTATCGTATTTACCGACTATGGAAACCATAAAGGAATGATATAATTGGGAAGTAAAGAAGAATAAGAAAATAATAAACATAATATATATTATATATAAATACAGTGCCATAATAATGGCCACCATGAGAGGCGGTAGGAGAAAATCGAACAATCATCGTTTCATGAGGCATTAGATTGCCATCACAGAAACATTATATTCCTCATCCATTAGATGGAGGTGTGTGTAAGTGTAGTTCTAATATTTCTCATAAAAACATCCTAGTATTTTCAAGATACTGGTGTTGTCACAAAATAAAGGATTAAAAATATTTTAGGGGTTGGATAAGTAGAATAAAAGAAAAAAACTTAAGAGAAACTAATACCTTTAATTTTGGTAACTTTCTTTGGTTTGAACCAAAAGGACTTCTTGGAGAGTCTTCTGCCTAATGTAAGGCTTCAAGGGGAAGGAGAGGGATTTAGGGAGCTTAGTTGGGCAGAGTTTGGACGAGCCAAAAGGCTTGAGAGGTGTGAGGAATTGCATAGAAGTGGTCTCCTTTTATAAGGGAGTGGAGGGGCTCTTTAGGAAAGTGTGAAAACATTATTTTATTATAAACTTATCTTCGGTTTCAAGAGGTCAAAAACACATTAATGTAGAAGATAAGATGACTCATATTATAAATAAAATCATCCAATAGGAATTGGAAAGGTTTTGGATGATATTTTAATCATTTTAATCTTATTTATTTAAATCATTTATTAATGAGGTAAACACTACATCATTATTGTGTCATAAATAATTTAATTCATTTGATGTCTAAAAATTATGAAAAAAATACCATGATGTAGGGAATATTTTTAGCTTTCCAAAGAAAATTTATTGTCGAAACTATAACTTATATAACCCCTTATAAAAATTAATTACTAAAATAGTTTTGTTAAAGTCAATTTTGTCTTTACATTAAATTAATTAATCCAAATTGTCATTTTCACTACCAAGTGGCTCATTGGGGTCCCAAAATCGGGTCAAGGATGACCATGGTCGACCAATACTTCTCCAATAATTTTAGGACAAGTTTCAAGGTAATTTTGAATTATTATAATATTATTTTAACCTTGAATTACCCTATTTACCTTTAACCGCAGTAAATAAAAATTACCGTAGTTACTATTTATAATGTCCAAAAATAAAAAGTAGCTTATTAACATAATTTGGACCCACTGATTCCAAATATGGAATCCATTTTTCCAAATTCAATACACAAAATTTTCAGAAATTAAATTAAAATTAATCCCGTTGTCGAAAGAAAACGGGTTTTTGTTTAAAACATTGCAAAAGATTGAATTGATTTATCCTACGAATTCAAGGTAAAATCAAGGCTAATGACATACATTATATTAAATGGTAAAAATATATTATATTTACACTTTGAAACCATTAAATATTATTATTTAACCACATAATTTATTACGATGAAAAAGGTTGTTTTTAATTAAAATATAGCGTGTTTTTACTATTCATTAAAATATGAAAGTTATCAGAATAATATGAAAAATTCATCCAAAGTAAATTTTTATATCTTGATTCTAAAGAAGAATTTTATTTTGTCAAATTGAAGTTATAAACTTGTCAAAAACTAGATTTAATGTTGGTGCTCCATCAAAAGGCGGTAAAACTGCATTTTTTTGAAAAATACTTATTTTACCTGAAAAATTTATTTTATTCTCTTAACACGTTCTAGAAAATGTATAAGATGAATAATAATGTTATAAAATTCAAAATTTAGTTAATACTATTCATAATGGATATTTTTAATAATATTTTAATAGCATATCGTTGTTTAGTGAAACTCGGTATTGCGTACGACGCAAGCTATCGAGGAGGGCCGCGGTTGCGTGAAATGCAAGCCAAGTCAGGGTTGTGTGTTGTGCAAGAATCCTTCGTTGTTTCGTATAACAGAATCCAACCATATTTTATTCATACATTTAATATATATATATATATATATATATATAAACGCGCTCAATGTTGCGTAGAATGACTATTATAAAACAAACTTGAAATTGTGTGTAACACGATCCAAGAATAGCGTTGCGTATACTGCAGGCTAATACAGTGTTGCATATAGTACAAGATAAACTTGGTGTGGTGTATAATAGAAGACATCAATGAAATTAAAAGAATATTTTTCATAAAATCTCAGGGTGTTACAGTCATAGATGGGAGGATCACCTGTAAAGACCCGTAAATTTCAAGGATTTTTTTTTTAAATTCTTTGGGATTTTACGAGTACGCAGTTTCTGACGGCACCTAATTTCGAGGCCCGGTGTGCCCAGAATAATTTTTCCAAAGTTTAGCTTAGGTACGTTCATTGAACGAACGAGCAGGTTTCTCTATCTTTTGAACCTGTGCTCGGAATCGAAATCCGAGGGCACCGATGAGGTCGCAACGCCAATAATTGCTTAATGGGACCTTTATCGTAGTTTCGTTTTAAGCGGGTTGGGAATTAATTTTTGGGGAAATAGTTTAAAATAAATAAAATTGGTGGCACAATTTTATTTTTATGGTTGGTGGTTAATTTCTCCCAAAGGGAGTTGAAGGTGGGGCCCACACACACATAACCTCCCATGGGAGGATATTTGTGGGGTGGAGCCCACACGTGACCTAAACCCTTGATCTTACCTAAACCCATTAAACCCCCCATTAAACTCCTTGTGTTTAATGTTGGCAAACCCCTTGTATTTAATTGGGTAACTCCTCCTCTCCCCACTCTCCCACTTTAATTCATGCCAACACAGACTTAATCAATTAATTGAATTAAGTGTTTGAATTTTGTAAATTTGAATGCATGGCATGATTTAATAAAATAAGAGAAGACTTATTTTATTTTGGGGGTTGGCTTGTTGTGTGAGGATTTTGTGAGAGAGCCTTTGTGTGAAGAAATAAGGAAGCTCCTCCTTCGTTGAAGAACATCATCCTCTTCAATGAAGAACAACTCGGTGACCCCGATTTTTCCATCCACTTCTTCCTCCGCGACAAGGGAGGGGACATCGACGCGGGAGCTCTCCGACGACGCGCAATCATCTTCTTCTCTTCGTGATAAAAGAGGATACGTCTTCTCCTCGGGTGCATACCGATGACGACAGAAACGATGCCATCATCCGCGGTGTTTGACAACCGCAAACTTCATTTCTAGGTAGGGGTTAATTATTTTGTTCGAGTTTAATTATCGTTCTTCGTTGCCTAAAGATTGGTCGCTTGATATCATCATAATGGGAGGAAATTGGACCGTACAAAAACGACCAATTCTCCTCCCCTTTTTCTTGATGATCATCATTGACGTTTGAGGCGAAGGCCGTACGGTGCCTTTGCACCGCACATGGATGAAGAGGACCGCGGCCGGAGCGGGCCGCGATGGTGGTGCGTGGTGCCATCACGCGGCGTCGGTGAGGCCGAAGGAGGGCGCGGCCAGGAGCGGGCTGCGAAGGTGGTGCGCGACGCCGTCGCGCCGTGCTGGTGAGATGAGCCACGACGTTAGGCCAAGATGGACCAGGCAGGGGCGGCCGACCAACCGGCCGTCGGCGTCTCCAGGAGGCGGGACCGAGAAGGGGTCCAGTGGCGACTCACAACCATCCAGCCATAAAGGCCGGCCGTTACTAGGAAACCGGGGGGGTGTAACCCCCCCAATCAGCATTTAGGGAAGACCCCACTGGGTCCGCCGTTTCCAGAAAATAGGGGGCGCGCCCCTCGCGCCCCGCTCGACCAGTGCTGAGCCGTGGCCGACTTCCGAACCGAGCCGCAGGCCGCACGGGCTGGGCCGGCCGCGCCTGCCGGGCCGGACTGCGCCCAGCCACGGTTTGGGCCAGTCCACGCCAGCTGAGCCGGGCCGCGCCCAATCGGGCCGGACCCAGACCCAGGTTGGGTCGACCCGGTTCGGGCCAACCCAGGGGGTATTGGTCCAGGTCGGACCAGACCCAGACCCCCTATTTTCGGACCAGGTTCGTTCAAATGCCCATATCTTGGGCTAAAGACCTCCGATCGATGCACCATCAATTGAGTAGGGATCCTTGGATCGAGACAATCATTTAGGTATATTACACTTGAGATTTCGGCAAAGTTCGTGTATGGACAGGTTGGTTTGAATTCGAAACCAACTGGGCCCTTGGAGCGGAAACACTTTACCTTAAGGACCGGACGTCCGAATGACGTGCCGTCAAATACGATGAATTCCTCTTGGTGAGACAGTTCTTTTGGATTACTCCACTCGAGGTTTAGAAGACTATGGATATCAGCCGGGTTAGAAATGAGTGTATTTCTAACTGGGCCCCTGGGACGAAAAAGCCAATATCTCTCAGACCGGGCGTCCGATTGACGCGCCGTCTACCGCGTTGAGTTCCTAATGACGAGACGAAACTTTGTGATACATCAACTTTGGACTTCGTGATAGTTGATGTATCGACCCCTCGGCTCATGGAACAGACCCTCCCGGAATCGAGCATGCTGTGTGCGGGAACCCTAGAGCTGGCTGTAACTGCGACGACGATGGCGACTGTACTTGGATCCTACACGGGTTCGACAGCGAGGACGACTGTACTTGGATCCTCCATGGGTTCGGCAGCGATGACGACTGTACTTGGATCCTATGTGGGTTCGGTAGTGAAGGTTACTGTACTTGGATCCTACATGGGTTCGGCAGCGATGACTTCTGTACTTGGATCCTACGTGGGTTCGGTAGAGGAGATGATTCAGAGGCTACATCTAATCATATACACCCCTCTTCATGAGTAGTATTCCTGTGTGAGATGAGTCTTGAATTTCGATCCTTATCTTCGATCTGATTGTCTTACTTTCCTGTGTGGATTGGGTTATTATTTCCTATGTGGACTGGGTTATACTTGGGCTCGTGAGTTGGAGCAGAACTGGAATTGATGACTTAGGAATATGTATGGGAATATACCTAAGTAGTGTTGGTTGATATTTCATATTTGTATCTTTCCTTTGTGGTTTATCCTTTGTGGATTTTGGGAGACCTTTGGGGGTCTCGAGGTCCCTACTGAGTATCGTATACTCACCCCTGCACAGGCTATGCCCACACTACGTTGTGTTGGATGCAGATGACGGACAATGCTGATCGTGGTTGAGGCTTGTGGAGTGGGACGGTATCCGGAGGTGGACTATCAGGCGAGACGTATACGGAGTGGACGGATGGATTTGAGGAGCTGAGGAGACCATCTGTACCCACCCTTCAGGTGGGGTTCCCGGAGGACGTCTCGGTGGATGCTGCTTTACTTTTCAGCTATTGTACCTCACTTTTCTTAGTTGTACTGTACTTTCAGTTGGGTTTGTATACTGACCCATTTACTTTTCAGCACTTACTTTTGTACTTAGTTTACTTAGTGTTTACTTCATCTTGCGTACTCAGTTGTGTTTGTATTCTTATATAAAGGCAATGCCTTCCCTTTTAATGGGATTTACGCCTTTGGTGCTAGTCGCCAGCCCTTGGCCTATGGAATGCGGGCTTGGGGTAGTCACGGAACGGGCCCCGAGGATGGGTCATGAAAAATTGGTATCAGAGGAGTCAGTTCTACCGCAGAACTTAGGACTCTAATAATTTCTTCCTATGAAGCAATAATGTTAAGGTTATTGAGTGTGGTTATCAGTCCAGGGAGTCCAGTGTTGGTGTGGCAACTAACGTATCCATACACCAGGACCCTGAATTCTGATTTCCGACTCATTGTTCGAAAACACTGATTGCATGTGTGTTTAAAAAGTTTTCTTAGGGATTACTTTGTGTCAGATCACCAGGTATACTATATTAACCGTGGCACACCCGTTTCTTTTCAGGATGGACCCACGACGGCAGCCATCTAGGGTTCCCAATTACGTGCGAGATGGAAGCCCACCGAGCGACGAGGCCTCGGTACCAGGCTCCATTACAGCGGAGGCACCAACGGTACCTCTACCCACTGGGCCACCGATACCACCAGCCCCAGCAGTGGAGAGTGCACGCCACCTGAGTGCACTGCACGATTTTCAGCGTCAGAGGCCTCCCAGGTTCCGTGGAGAGACAGACCCTCAGGCAGCCAAGGATTGGCTAGAGGCTATCGTCTGAGTATTCAGATTAGTAGGGACACTAGCAGACCTCATGGTGATCCTTGCGGCGAGTCTCCTTCATGCAGCAATAGGTAGATGGTGGAGCCTGATGCTCCAGGTGCACGAAGAGGCATCTCTACTTTAGACGGATTTCGAGAGTCTCTTCCACTCAGATTTCGTTCCAGACACCCTCCGTGCAGTGCGCATCTAGGAGTTACTACAGCTGCAGAAGGGTAGCATGATAGTAGCCTAGTACTCGGTGAGATTTACTGATCTCCCTTGCTACTCCACAGACATGGTAAGAGACCCATTATTTTGGGCCTGGACTTTCGAGCAGGGACTGAGGCATGAGATCAGGGATTCGATGATCTCCCTCAACATTCCGACGCAGGCAGGAGTACTGGAGAGAGCCCTTCTTGTGGAGAGCTTTCTTTCTGAGCCTACACCAGCAGCGAGGCCTACCGTAGGGCGACACGTAGCAGAGTCTTCTTCAGCCGGAAGTAGACATATTTCGTAGAGGTCCAAGTGGACCAGACCATCAGGTGGGAGACCTCAGGATACTGGTTCGGATGTTCGGGGCACACGTAGCAGATCCAGTTATATGAGAGGCAGGCAGTGCTATGCATGCTGCGGGTAGGGTCACATTGCTCGTGACTGCCTGACCCGCCATGCAGAGGAGCAACAAACGGTTGAGGGAACACCCAGGCATAGGCAGAGGTTTGACCATGGCGGTCCGCAGGGAGCAGGCGGACGAGGCAGAGGAGCTGGCCGAGCAACAGGTGGTGGACGATGCTTCGAGGATCTACCACCACCACCACCACTAGGTGGTCCACCCCGACCATAGGGAGCTGGCGGACAGAGGTAGGCTCAACTATAGGCAGTGGAAGATTACAACCACGGCGCACCTAAGATGATTCGAGGTACTATCTTTGTCTACTCCACCCTTTCTGCAATTCTTATAGACACAGGAGCGAGTCATTCTTTCATTTCTACTGCCCTTGTTCGGAGCTCGTAGATTCCGATGGATCCGTTGGCTCAATACTTACAGCTAGAGGCTTTTATGGGATCAGACTCGATGATTACACACTGGTTCCAACAGTGTGAGCTTAATCTAGGAGGCGATATCTTCAGCCGGGATCTTCTTGTAGCGGTGTCGAGGCCTTATGACATCATCTTGGGCATGGATTGGTTATCTACAGCCCATTCTCAGATCGACTTTATTAGGTGCAAAGTGCGGTGTGCTCGCACATATGGGAGCAGGTTCACCTTCACCGGTGAGAAGGGATCCTTTGTAGTGCAGGATGGAGTATCACAGAGGAGAGGAAAACCGATCACCCATCAGTTGGTTAGTCTCATCCTAGGAGCAATTGATGTGCGGAGTCCAATTTTTCCTATTGTAGTGGATCAGTATGCAGACGTTTTTCTTGAAGACGTTCCAGGACTACCTCCTCGCAGAGAGGTAGAGTTCTACATTGACCTTTACCCCAGGACAACCCTAATATCTACTCCAGCATATCGGATGGCTCCTGCCGAGCTTCGTGAGATGCGGGTACAGCTGGAGGACATGCAGGGCAAGGGATTCATCTGACCCAATGTTTCACCCTGGGCTTCTCTGATTTTATTCGCCAAGAAGGCGGATGGTATCTTGAGACTATGTGTTGACTACCATTTCCTGAACCAGGTGACCGTGAAGAACAAGTATCCACTTATGAGTATTGACGAACTCTTCGATCATCTCAAGTGAGCACGATGGTTCTCGAAGATAGACCTCAGGTCAGGCTATCATCAGCTCATAGTTCGAGATGAGGATGTGCAGAAGACGACCTTCAGGTGTCGGTATGGCCACTATGAGTTCTTGGTTATGACTTTTGGTGTAACCAACACTCCAAAAGTGTTCATGAGTCCCATGAACAGGATCTTCCAGCCTTACCTCGATCGATTTTTCATAGTCTTCATCGACGAAATATTGATTTACTCGACTACTGAGGAGAAGCACGCCTACCACTTGAAGGTTGTACTGGATACACTCTGAGAGCACCAGCTTTATGGTAAGCTCTCAAAGTGATATTTCTGGATTTGAGAGGTCCACTTCTTGGGGCATGTCATCTCTGAGTTGGGATTTGCAGTAGATCTTGTGAAGATCGAGGCAGTTCTAGCTTGGGAGCCACCGAGGAGCGTGACGGAGGTGCGAAGTTTCCTAGGTCTGGCTAGGTACTATCAGAGATTTTTTCCAGACTTCTCCAGAGTAGCAACACCACTTTCAGCTTTGATGAAGAAGGAGAAACCCTTCGTGTGGTCAGATAGATGTCAGCAGAGATTCCAGGAGCTGAGACAGAGATTGTCCAGTGCACCCATCTTGAGGCTACCATAGGAGGGAGTAGGGCACATAGTTTACTGCGATGCATCAAGGACCAGACTCGGGTGTGTCCTGATGCAGGAGCGGGCGGTGATCTTTTATGGTTCCCGACAGTTGAGGCAGCACGATCAGAACTACACTACCCATGACCTGGATTTAGCAGTAGTGGTCTTCGTCTTGAAGATGTGGCGACACTATCTGATGCGTGAGCGCTTTACAGTCTACTCTAACCACTAGAGTCTCAGGTACATATTCCGCAAAAAGACCTGAACCTGATACAACAACGATGGCTCGAGTTCCTCCAGGACTATGACTTTGAGATATTCTATACTTATGGGAAGGGGAACGTAGTAGCTGATGCTCTCAGCAGGAGGTCTGGCATTCAGCTACTTGGAGAGGCGACAAAGCAGTTAGCCGCTTTGGAGATATCCTTCATAGATAGAGATTGAGCAGCCTTTCTACAGTCACTCACAATCACTCCACTACTTCAGCGGGTCAAAGAGGCACAACGTGCGGATGTTGACTGTGAGACGTGACGTGCAGAGATATCCATAGGACATGCACCTGATGGATTTTATGTAGTAGGAGAGCACATCATCCTTTTCAGAGGACGTACCATGGTACAAGTTGCATTGTAGGAGGAGGTTCTGAGGGAGTTTCACACTTCCCCATTGGCGGTACATCTAGGAGTAGTGAATATATACCGGGATCTCAAACAATAGCACTGGTGGCCGGGTATGAATAGGGTTGTGGTAGATTTCGTTTCACGATGCCTCACCTGCCAGCAGGTGAAGGCGGAGCACCAGGTACCAGCAGGCTTGGTACAACCCTTAGAGGTCCGGGAGTGGAATTGGGATGGGATATCTATGGATTTCATGATGGGGATTCCACGTACATCCAGAGGACATGACTCCATTTGGGTGATCATCGACCGACTCACCAAGTCATCCCACTTCCTACCTATCAAAGAGCAGGGCTTAGTAGAGAGCTTTGGACGCCTCTATATTCAGGAGATCGTACAGATTCATGGTGTGCCATCGACTATTGTCACCGATCGAGATGATCTCTTTACTTCCTGGCTTTGGAAGGGGTTGCAGGAGGCATTTGGGACGTAGCTATACTTGAGCACCACCTTTCATCCTCAGACGGATGGCCAGACGAAGAGGACCATTCAGACACTCTAGGACATGCTCAGAGCATGTGTCCTTGACTTTGGTCGCAGCTAGGAGGATCACCTACCCTTGGTAGAGTTTTTGTACAACAAAAGCTACCACTCTACCATTAGGATGACACCATACCAAGAACTGTACGACTGACCTTGCAGATCACCTCTGTGCTGGATTGACCCTGGGGAGTCAACACTCGTAGGACCAGAGATAGTTCAGGCTATGATAGGGAAGGTTCATATCATCCAGGAGTGGATGAGGACTGCACAGAGCCGACAAAAGTCCTATGCTGATAAGAGGCGGAGACCACTAGAGTTCGAGGATGGCGACCAAGTTTTCTTACGGGTCTCATCCCGATGTGGATTAAGGAGATTTGGCCGGGGAGGCAAGTTATCTCCGCGCTTCATCGGACCATTTCAGGTTCTCAGTAGGATAGGTGAGGTGGCTTATCGCCTGGAACTTCCACCTCAGTTTCACTGGGTGCACGACGTCTTCCATGTATCTCAGCTGAGGAGATACGTGCATGACCCGACACATATCATTGATCATGGGGAGCTGGACATCGATGATGGGGTGACATTTGTGGAGGTTCCGGTGGAGATCAAGGATCGACAGGATCAGGTCCTATGTGGGCGGTTGGTTCCTCTAGTGCGCATCAGGTGGCAGCATGAGAACCTCTAGGAGAGCACATGGGAGCGGGAGGCTCAGATGCGTGCACAGTACCCTAATTTGTTTCCCTAGTTTTTGATGTAGCTTTACGGGGACGTAAATTTCTGAGGTGGGAGTAATGTAAAGACTCGTAAATTTCAAGGAATTTTTTTTCTTAAATTCTTTGGGATTTTATGAGTACGTAGTTTCTGATGGCACCTAATTCTGAGGCCTAGTGTTCCCGGAATAATTTTTCCAAAGTTTAGCTCGGGTACGTTCAGTTAATGAACATGCGGGTTTTTTTATATTTTGAACCGTTGCTCGGAATCAAAATCCGAGGGCACCGATGAGTTCGCAGCGTCGGTAATTACTTAAGGGGACCTTTATCGCAGTTGCGTTTTAAGCGGGTTGGGAATTAATTTTTGGGGAAATAGTTTAAAATAAATAAAATTGGTGGCACAATTTTTTTTATGGTTGGTGGTTAATTTCTCCCAAAGGGAGTTGAAGGTGGGGACCACACCCACATAACCTCCCATGGGAGGATATTTGTGGGGTGGATCCCACACATGACCTAAACCGTTGATCTTCCCTAAACCCGTTAAACCCCCCATTAAACTCCTTGAGTTTAATTTTGGAAAACCCCTTGTATTTAATTGGGTAACTCCTCCTCTCCCCACTCTCCAAATTTAATTAATTCCAACACACAGTTAATCAATTAATTGAATTAAGTGTTTGAATTTTGTAAATTTGAATGCATGGAATGATTTAATAAAATATGAGAAGACTTATTTTATTTTTTGGGTTTGCGTGTTGTGTGAGTATTTTGGGAGAGATCCTTTATGTGAAGAAAGAAGGAAGCTCATCCTTCATTGAAGAACGTCATCCTATTCAACGAAGAATGAATTGGAAACCCCGGTTTCTCCATCCACTTCTTCCTCCGCGAAAAGGGAGGGGAAATCGACGCGGGATCTCTCCTACGACGTGCAATCATCTTCTTCTCTCCGTGATAAAAGAGGAGACGTCTTCTCCTCGGGTTCACACCGATGATGACGGAAACGACGCCATCATCCGTGGCATTTGAAAACCGTGAAATTCTTTTAGAGGTAAGGGTTAATTATTTTGTTCGAGTTTAATTATCGTTCTTCGTTGCCTAAATATTGGCCGCTTGATATCGTCATAATGGGAGGAAATTGGACTGCACAAACACTGACGATTATCCTCCCCTTTTTCTTGATGATCATCATTGACGTTTGAGGTGAAGGAGGCACGGTTCCATTACACGGCGCGAGGACAAAGAGGACCGCGACTAGAGCAGGCCGCGGTGCCATCGTGCCGTGCTGGTGAGGCCGAAGGAGGCCACGGCCAGGAGCGGGCCACAATGGTGGTGTGTGGCGCCGTCGCGCCGTGCCAGTGAGATGAGCTGTGGCCTTAGGCTGCGACGAACCAGAAAGGGGCGGCCGGCCAACCGGCCACCGACGTCTCCAGGAGGCAGGACCCAGAAGGGGTCCCCCGATGGCTCACAACCGGCCGACCATAAAGGCCGTCCGTTACCAGGAAACCGGGGGGGGGGGGGTGCAACCCCCCGACCAACATTTAGGGAGGACCTCACTGGGTCTGCCATGTCCAGAAAAAAGGGGGCGTGCCCCTCATACCCCACTCGGCCAGCGCCGAGCCGCGACCGACTTCCCAGCCGAGGTCCGGGTCGCGCCAGCCGGGCCGGACCGTGCCCAGCCGTGGGCCAGGCCACGCCCAGCTAGGCCGGGCCACGCCCAGCTAGGCCGGGCCTCGCCCAATCAGGCCGGACCCAGACCCGGGTCAGGCCGACCCGGTTCGGGTCGACCCAGGGGGTATTGGGCCGGGTCGGACCGGGCCCAGACCCCCTATTTTCGGACCAGGTTCGTTCAAACGCCCATATCTTGGGCTACATACCTCTTATTGACGCACCATGAATTTCGTAGGGATACTTGGATTGAGACGGTCGTTTCGGTATATTACACTCAAGGCTTCGGAAAATTTTGTGTATGGATGGGTTGGTTCGAACCCGAAACCAACCGGGCCCTTGGAGCGAAAATGCTTATAACATAAGGACCTGACGTCTGAATGACGTTCCGTCAAATATGATGAATTCCTCTTGGTGAGATAGTTCTTTTGGCTTACTCCACTCGAGGATTGGATGAATATGGATATCAAATGGGTTATAAATGAGCGTATTTCTAACCGGGCCCCTGGGATGGAAAAACCAATATCTATCAGATCGGGCGTCTAATTGACGCACCGTATGTCCCGTTGAGTTCCTAATGAAGAGACGAAACTTTGTGATACATCAACTCTAGAATTCGTGACAGTTGATGTATCGAACCCTTGGATTGTGGAGAGGACCCTCCCGGAATCGAGCATGCTGTGTGCGGGAACCCTAGAGCTGGCTGCGACTGCGACGACGATAGTGACTGTACTTGGATCCTACGTGGGTTCGACAGTGAGGACGACTGTACTTGGATCCTCCGTGGGTTCGACAGCGATGATGACTATACTTGGATCCAACATGGGTTCGACATCGAAGGTTACTATACTTGGATCCTACGTGAGTTCGACAACGACAACTTCTGTACTTGGATCCTACGTGGGTTCGGCAGAGGAGATGATTCAGAGGATACATCTAATCATCTCCACCCCTCTTCGTGAGTAGTATTCCTATGTGAGCTGAGTCTTGACTTTCAATCATTATCTTCGATATGATTGTCTTACTTTCCTGTGTGGATTGGGTTATTCTTTCTTGTGTGGACTAAGTTGTACTTAGGCTCGTAAGTTGAAGCAGAACTGGAATTGATGACTTAGGAATATGTATGGGCATATACCTAAGTAGTGTTGGTTGATATTTCGTATTTGTATCTTTCCTTTGTGGTTAATCCTTTATGGATTTTGGGAGACCTTCGAGGGTCTCGGGGTCCCTACTGAGTATCGTATACTCACCCCTTCACGGGCTATGCCCGCACTATATTGTGTTGGATGCAGATGACGAACGACTCTAATCGTGGTTGAGGCTTGTGGAGCGGGACGGTATCCGGAGGTGGACTATCAGGCGGGATGTATGTGGAGCGGACGGATGGATTCGAGGAGCTGAGGAGACCATCTGTACCCATCCTTCAATTGGGGTTCCCAGAGGACGTCTCGGTGGATGCTGCTTTACTTTTTTGCTATTGTACATCACTTTTCTCAGTTGTACTGTAATTTCAGTTGGGTTTGTATACTGTCCCATTTACTTTTCATCACTTACTTTTGTACTCAGTTTACTTCATCTTGCGTACTCAGTTGTGTTTGTATTCTTATATAAAGGCAATGTATTCCCTTTTATTGGGATTTATGCCTTCGGTGATAGTCGCTAGCCCATAGCCTATGGAAGGCGGGCTTGGGGTAGTCACAGCACGGGCCTCGAGGATGGGTCGTGACATCACCTAAAACTGGTAAAATTTGCTTATAACAACAGTTATCATTCCACTATTGGTATGACACCATTCGAGGCTCTGTACGGGCGAACTTGCAGGTCACCGCTTTGCTGGACTGACCTAGGAGAGTCAGCACTCATGGGCCCAGAGATGGTGAGAGCTACTACAAAGAAGGTGCAGGTCATCTAGGAACAAATGAAGACTGCACATAGTCGGAAAAAGTCTTATGTCGACAGGAGGTGGAGGCCCTTGGAGTTCGAGGAGGGGGACTATGTGTTCCTTTAGGTCTCACCTCGACAGGGATTGTAGAGATTTGTCCAAGGCGGCAAGCTATCTCTGAGGTTCGTTGGACCTTTTTAGATTCCGAGTAGAGTTGGTGAGGTGGCGTATCGCTTGGCTCTACCTCCTCAGATGGACCGGGTACACAACGTCTTCCATGTGTCGCAGATACGGAGGTACGTGCATGATCCATTGCACGTCATCGACTGGGCAGAGCTGGACATCCATGAGGGAGTAACCTTTGATGAGTACCCAGTGGAGATTGAGGATCGGGAGAAGAAGATCCTTTGAGGACGAGCTATTCCCTTAGTGCGTGTCCGGTGGCAGCATGAGAATCTCCAAGAGAGCATGTGGGAGCAGGAGGCTCAGATTCGCATGCAGTACCCACATCTTTTTGAGTAGCCCTTGTTTTGGATTTTTGAGGATGTAAATGCCCTAAGGTTGGTGTGATATAATGTCCCAGATTTTTCAATGTATTATTTTAATATTATATTAGAATTATTTTGAGACCAGGATATGAGAAGGCATGCAGTTCCGAGACCCGGTGAGCCCGGAACAAATGTTTGAATTTAATTTAATAATTAAATTACAAGTGCATACGATTTTTCTTAAAAAAATAGAATAACTCCAAAACAGGTGCTTGGATCAGAAATCTGAGGGCTTCGTTGTGTTCTGAGCAACGAGTTTACCCTAGAAGAGACCTAACATCAACTGGCGCAGGCCGGTGGGGAAATCTGGTGTTTGGACGTAACCACAATAAAATATTTAATTTAAAATATTTTATTAAATCTGTTGTAGCAGATATATTTATCCTTTTTAAATAAATGATAGAACAGGGGTCCAGGGTTACAAACCTCATAACCCTGAAACCCTTGGCAGCTCTAGAGGCTCTGGAGAAGACCGCCCGACATGACGACGATGTTCTCAACGATTTTCACTGGCGACGACGAAGCGATGACCATATATTCACCAACGAACGCCACAAAATCCATGTAGGATGTTTAAATTGTGATTTTCTTCCCCATTATTGATTTCTATGATGAACGCGGGATAATCCATGAACAGATTAGTCCACAGATCGATTGTTCTTGCGGGATGGGCTTTTGCGGGGATTTTTGGGAGATTGAATCCATGTTGATCTTTTGTTGTTGATTTTTCTGATCCGTTTAATCCTATTAACGGGAGTAGATCAACGCCGTGACGAATGACAACGGAGGTTCATTCCTCAAATTTATTTCATTGGATTTATCCCCTTTCTCTTCTTCGCGTTCTTCGCGGGGCGATGAAAAACGGATCGTTGTGCATCCGTTCTTCAACGCAACAATCCCAAATTGTAGATCCAACCCCGAAGCGATGTCATGGAGGTGCGATGATGGTTTCAACGGACGATTCAGATCGGATCGAGATATATGAGTTTTTGGGCATTTATCTTCGGATGGATCGTTCGAGGTTTATGATCATATTTAAGAGCCGAAAACACCCGTTTCGATGTTCGTATGATGAAAATAACCAATCCCTAGAGTATCGGGACAAACAGATGAGAAACCGAGGATCCGAAGGTTTAGCCACGACGCGAGGAGGAATACGACGCTTCTGGAAAAATCCCGACTACACGACGTGTAGTATGGGCTACATGGAGTGTGTTCGTCGGCCGACCACCTGGCGTGTACTATGGGAGTACACAGACATGGGTTGGGTACACGACCAAGGACACGGTGTGTATACCCTTCCCCGGCCAGACCCGACCAGATACACGGGATACCCCGTGTACTGGTACACGGCCATGCGACACAGACACGAATAGAGACCGTGTACGGGCACATGGCTAGTGTACACGAAACGAGCCCCAGGTGCTCGGACACAGCATGTGACTCTTCTACACGCCGTGTAGTTGAATTCTATCTGAAAAGCCAAATGACATGGGCCGTTTATACGGGCAGTACCCGGAGTCAAGGAACACAGCGTGTTATTCTTCTACACACCGTGTAGTTTAGTTTGACACAGCTTGGACGGATGACACAGGCCGTTTACACAGGCAGTACCCGGGGTCAAGGAACACTGTGTGTAACCATAATACACAACGTGTAACCAATTATTCATGGATTGAGCCACTTTTCTTATGTGACTTGTACTAGTTTTCTTCGGGTTCGTACCCTTGGTCTTTTCCCTGAAGGTTCTGGTATCATTTCCTTTATACAGGAGTATGATCCCTTCAGCAGGACTTCCTGAATAGAGTTATAGGAATCCCTTTTGTGAGACTTAGATCCGGGTCCTCTATTCATTCCTGGAACCCTAGGTAGAGTTCTTGGTATCGACGTAACCAACTTTACCCAGGCATCGATCCTCTGCTTAGCGGATTAGCTCATACTGAGTTTTCAGAATCACCCCATGACTTGGCCGTGATCCTCATCTGAGCATCATGTTCTCATAGTACTTGTGGAGTGTGTTCTCCCTAAATGAGTACTTCACGTCTCTATCTCTTCATACCTAGTAGTGTGTTCTCCTTGTTGCATTCTTAGTGGAATCTTCGAGCTGGATCCTAGTGGAGGTATCGCGATGGTCATTTGTGTATGAGTATATCTGGATATTCTTGTTATATGTTATCTTGAAATATATTGTGTGGAGCTGACTGTATCTTTCCTTTGTGGTATTTTTCCCTTATTGTATTTACTTTGTGGTTTAGGGGTGTCCTACTGGGTATTGTTATACTCACCCCTGCATGGGACTTGCCCGCACGTGTCGTGTCTTGTGCAGACATGCGAGCCTTTGACAGAATTCTAGGTGGACCAGGACCGGACGGTGCTCAGTGAGATCATGTGGGACGAGGTGTGTTCTTATGGCTACAAATTGCAGTCCCAATACCTTTCCTTACAGGTTGGACTTTATTACAGACTTTCTTTTGGTGAGCTTGTACTTTTGGCCCATGGTTTTACACTTATTTTACTTTACTTTCCTGTCGTACTCTGTTGGTTTGGATTTTTAGTGTATGCACGCATTTCCATTTTTAGTAGTTTTTACTTTTCAGCTTTTTGGGCTTGGAGATGTGTGTGTGTGTTTACAGGTTTATAGGAAATGCCTCCCATGTAAGTAACATGCCTACTCGGTGCTAGTCACCATCCCCTGGCCTATTGGAGGTGGAATTGGGGAGTTGCGGCTCGGGCCCCATTGGGATAGGTCGTGACATGGTTTCTCACCAAAATGTACCATGAAAAACTAAAACCCCCCCTCTGAAGATCAAGTGAA
The DNA here is from genome assembly GCA_963277665.1 of Viscum album. Classification (NCBI taxonomy): domain Eukaryota; kingdom Viridiplantae; phylum Streptophyta; class Magnoliopsida; order Santalales; family Viscaceae; genus Viscum; species Viscum album. Next base: position 1,650,769,967 of record OY728145.1, read on the forward strand.
TAATCATGAAAAATTATAAAATAATTAGGGTAAGAAGGTAAAAATAGGCTTGTAATGTAGATTCCTATCAAGGAAGTTCATGGTTTCTAAGGGTTTACAAAGATCTAATGTAAGGTAGGTCACAAGGTCAAAGGGGATGAAAAAAATCAAATGCCTCAATCATTTTAGTGTGATTCAAAAATCATCATGTTTTGAAGAGAAAAGATAGAAAATTATAGTAGTTATGCATATCCCAAGAATCTCTCAAGAAAGAGGGTATAAGAAATAATATGTCAAAAATGTTTATAATACCTCTTGAGAATGAGGAAAAAGTAGAGGGTTCAATCAGGCCATGACATGAATACAAAACGAGTAGTCTAATAGATTCAAATAACTAAGAATTTAAGTCTAAAATTAAATTATACCAAAAATCATTTTAATAATACTTCACAAATTTAAAATAAGCATGTAACTTTCACAATGTCCTTTTATGTGTTTAGTATTTATAATTATAATTAGCCAATTTTTTTCCACATTTTAAAATATTTTAATTATTAATGATGTCTCCTAGATTAGTTCAAGGGAAAAAGATTAGTGTAATCAGAGGCCCTCCTCCACACTTAATACAACACATGGTCCCCCAAGTTCAATACCAAGGAAGAGGAGGAAAAATGGGGAAACAATGAGTTCATGATGATGGAAATCAGTGGAATAAGTAAACCTAAATTAGAAATGAAAAAGAAATATTGAAAAATACTCCCCTCATAAATAGAGATTCCTAAGTCGCTCTAGGGTACCTGTGACTGGGGATGGAATGGAAAAAGAAAAATAGCAAGCAGACAAAATATCACATCCCAAGCATAGCACAAAACATATATATATATATATAATGAAAATTAATGTGCGAGAAACTATTCAAGGGGTCACCTCATAAGAGGCATCATCCGTAATAGGAGATCAGGAAGAGAAGGCACAAAGGAAGCAATGGATGCCATAGGTGCGAAAGCTGTGCTCAGAAGAGGATCCAAAGTAGTGAGAAATTCAGAATCAGAACTCGCAGTGAGTGGCTCTATAGTGATGATAGGGTTAGTAGCAGTAGTGGTAGCAGCGGGACTGGTGGTAGAGATAAGAATTGAATCTGTGGACAGCACTGTAAATGGCGGTGGAGCTGCTAAAGAAGGGCCTGGAGAGGAGGTAGGAATAAGTGATGGGGGTAGTGGAATGACATAATTCTGAAGAAGAAGCCTTAACATCTACTCAATACAGTCTAGATAATGATCTAGACGCACCTGGTGTGGCTCCACTGCGGCTAGGTAGAGGGTAAAGGGGAGATCAACCGAGGGTGTAGAGGAAGGTGGGGCGGTAGAAGGAACAAAATAAAAAGGAAATGCAGAAGAAGAAGTAATTCTAGAGGAAGTGAGGTGGGGTAGATATGGTACATCCACAGGTGGATGGTGTGGATCTGGAGTAGTGACACCCGTGGGAGCAGGTGGGTCATCTCTCGCCCCTACAGGAGCAGGGGCATCCTGCACAAGCATAGAGCACTCACCCCAATGCTCGAAAAACCTCATGCAGATAAGAACGAGGAAGTCCATATGCTGAGGAGAACCCAAGTGGTCATAAGGGAGATATGGGTCAAAACCCCCAAATGGTGTACCAAACGGGTGGTGTATAAACCTCAGTTCAGGTTTCCCTGACGACCATGGATCATGGAGTGAAAATAGGAGGCGATGATACAAGGGAGTTCAGGGTAGTCATGTCGGACGATACAGGTTAGGAGCTCCATGTCCTGCCCAGGCATGATGCCCATATCCTCGTGGCATGGAAAGAGGATGGTGTTAAAGCACTGGTGAAGGAAACATAAAGGAGGGTCAATAATGAGCATTCTATTCTGCAAGATGGGGGTGTACCTGTGGTGATACCCAGCAAGCTCCCTCCACATCGCAATAAGATCAGAGCGCTCGGGGCGAGTCAAGGTAGAGATGGGAGGTGGGGTGGTAGGATGGGGGTTGAAGCTGCACCCTCGGCCAAACTCAGCCACAATCAAGGATAAAGGCCATCCACCTAGCCAAAATCAAATCGAGAAAGCTGTATCCGTTGGTGTCTGCCGGTATGTGGGCCCATAGAACTCAAAGGTGTCCATTAAATCCAAAAATAAATCTCAGTATGTAGGAGTACTAATCTAGAAAGTATCTAGAAGGTGTGTATGTCTCAGAATCCCCTCAAGCTCCTCCCAAATTCCAAGGTGCTGCGGGATGGTGATGTCGAGGTAGCAACCGCTAAACTGGGTAGTACAGTAGGAAAAACGCCGCAATCGCTCTACCATAGGATGATCCTAAAAAAAAATAGGCAGGGATGTGGCAGAGGGCGGGCAGCAGCCGGGGCAGGCGGTGGTGGATTAGCTAGGGATAGATAATATGATCCCACTGCTATGGTAGAATAAGGAGTAGTGGAGACTTAAATGGGCTTAGAGGGATGGCTTGTAAGTGGAGGTGCTGGCTCGGTCAGGTCAACCATCAGTGTGGAGGGTAACTCTGAGGGAAGGGAGATGGAAGGATTAGAAGCATCAGAGCTCTCAACATCTGCATTGGATGGGGTTAAGGCCAGAGTATTAGAAGTATAAGGTTCCCCAGGAACAGATAGATCAGTAGACGTCGTGGGTGTAGGTGGCATCCTGAGAGGATGCAAAGTAGCCAATGTCAGGGACTGGAAAACTAGGAAATCCAAAGCTGGACGCTCGGCCTGTCGAAGGAAAATCTGACAACAAGGTCGCTTACCCTCAACAGTGGAAGAGGGTTGCCTCCCACTCAAATAATCTTGATCATCCATACCTGAAAATGAAAACAAAAAAAAAAAAGAAAAGAAAAGAAAAAGAAAAAGTAAAAGAAGAAAATGTGAGAAAACCAAAAAAGTAGTAGAACATGACGTATAGATCTAGGACACACGACATGTAATAGGAGATGTGTAAGAACCCATGTTCCCTGGATAGACACACCATGATGACATTTGATAGATAATTAGGAGAACACGACGTGTAACTTGGGGTACATGACATGTACAACAACATGGGATGATGCCCATGTAAGGAATCATACACGGCTCGATGAGGACAGTGGAAAATGGGGATCACACATTGTGCGTAAAAGAGTACACACCGTGTATTTAAACATGGATTGAGAGGCATGTACATCATCCACACGGGGTCGTCCAAAGGGTTGGAGGAAACGGCGTGTCCTGAACAGACACGCCGTTTAAATGTACATGGGGAAGGGGCCGTGTCCCTGAGGACATGGTCTAGACTAGAAGGCTAGGGAAGGAATGATACATGGAATGTACCAAAAATACATTCCATGTATTGGCCAAAATGCAACAACGTGTTGTGTGTGACCATGTACAGAAGTACACGACGTGTGTTCTTCGCGTACCCCGTGTGTTGCGCGGGAAGACAAAACGTCATCCGATCCACAAATCTCCCTAAACTGATGTAAAAACTTGAAATAAAGGGTGAGGAAGAGTGTACCTGATATGAGGATTGTAATGTGGAAAAAATATGGACCTAAAATGCACAAAAATGGTGGATTGGTAATCGGGCGGCCGAACGACATGTGGGGGAAGAAACAAGGAGAGAGGGGGGGGGGGAGTCATGCGACACGGGCTCAGGCCAGGTAGGGAGCAACATTTATAGACATGGTACACGACATGTACCAGGGCCTACACGCCATGTATTACTATGTTTTTTATGAGTATAAAATGAATAATAAATATATAAAATATAATTATTATAGTAAACTATATAATAATTAATATTAATATTTAAAATATATATATATATATATATAATATACTAAAAATAAATCTACACACATAATGTATCAGTAAATACACATCATGTGTTCTAAAATTAGAAAAAGAGAAGTACAACCTTTGGTCCAGTGCTTGGGGCGAGGTTTGAACTGGCGATCAGCCGATCCAAACACAATCCCTCAACCACTGGAGAAAAGGTTGTACTACTAATCATTTTTATGAATTATATATATTTAATGTACATGGAAAATACTAAATGGGATGAAATAAAGGCACGAAGTGTGGTTTTTAATTAGAATAAAAGGGATGAAGTAGGGAGATTAGCCAAGTTCGAATCCGGGTCTTTTGGATCCAAGGCTGAGACTCTGCCAATCTAACAAATTCACCTGCATGTATGTTAGTATTTCAAAAACTATTTAAATTATTGAAAACATGGAACACACGATGTATATCGAAATGAATTCCATGTGGTTTTATTAATATGAAAAATTATGGAAATGGGCTGATTGTCAGGATTTGAATCCGGGTCTTGTGGAAACTGGTATACGACCCTGTCCAGATGGTACATCTCCGTCATGAGTTTTCTTTTATTTAACAAAATTTATATATTATTTTAAAAATACCACACTTCGGTACTGAAGGGATAAACCCTGTTCCCAAGGTAGGGAAGGAGGTATTTGAACCGGCGATGGCTCAGATAAACTCCAGTGACTTAACCATCAACACTGATATCATCCCTCTTTATTAAGTAAGTTAATCTATATATTTATAATATTAGTAAAATAAAATAGAAATATTAGTACACGCCATGTGTATAGGTGGTACACGACGTGTAACCTCTGGGTTACATCCCAGGAAGCACCTTTGTTTTAGGTCATTGACTCTACCTAATTACCTCTTCTTACCTGAGATGCATGGTAGAGAGCATTCCTACTATGTATTCCATGTGATGGTAAGTCTTCAACCACTGTCTGTTCACCTTGAATGGTTGACCATCCTCCCCAGAAATTTCCACCACTCCATGGTGTAATACTTGTATGACTTGGAATGGTCCCGAATATCATGACTTTATCTTTCCTAGAAATAATGAAAGACATAAGTTAGAAAGGAGTACCTAATCACCAAGTTGGAAAGATTTTCATGAAATCATCCAGTGATGGATTGCTCTCGTCTTCTCCTTGTACAGCTTGGCATTCTCATACACCTCCCTTCAGATTTCATCAAGTTCCAACAATTGGAACTTATGCATCTCTTCAGATTCCATCAGATCAAAATTCAGGGCCTTGATGGCTCAGTAAGATTTTGTGCTCCAACTCTACTAGAAGATGGCATGAATTTCCATAGATAAGGCAGAATGGGGAAATCCCCAGTGGCATCTTGAAGGCGATCCGATATTCCCACAAAGAATCTTCTAGCTTCTTGGACCAGTCTTTCCTTGAAGTGTTCACCATTTGCTCTATAATCTTCTTGATCTCACAGTTGGAGATCTCCACTTGTCAACTAGACATGGGATGATATGACATCCCCATATAATGATTCACTCTATACTTTGATAGTAATTATTTCATCAATGTGTTATCGAAGAGGGTCCCTCTGTAACTGCTCAGTATATAGGGAATTTTGAACCTGCTAAAAATTTGTTTCTTTAAAAAGGCCATGACCACCTTGGCCATATCGTGTGCTGTAGTAGCATATTCCACCCACTTGGAGACATAGTCGATACAAACCAAGATGTAAGTGTTACTAAAAGATGGGGGGAATGGCCCCATGAAGTCTATACCTCAGACATAAAATATCTCGACCTCCAGGATGGGGTTCTGGGGCATCTCAGCTCTGCACCCCACATTGCCTATTCCTTGGCATTGATCACAATGAGAAACAAAGGCTTAGGAATCTCTATGCATGGTGGGCCAGAAAAACCCAGACTACATGATCTTTTCTATAGTATGGTCTGGCCCATGATGTCCCCCAACTGGTGAGGCATGATAGAATTCCAGGACTCTGTGAACATTAGTTTCTGGGATGTAAATTTGGATCACCCCATCTCCACAAGATTAGAACAATAGAGGATCTTCCCAGAAGTACCTCTTGACATCAGAGAGAAAAATATTACTATACTGAAAGGCGAGGCCGGGGTGGATGGAACCTATAACCAAATAATTATCAATATAAGCATACTAGGGCTGATGTGATTCTTTGACTAAAAAAAGGTTCTCATGAGGAAAATCCTGCTTGATCTCTCGATCTTCCTCCTTCTCCAAATGTGGTAGCTACAAGATCCAGATCAAATTCTTGTATGAGGAGTACCCATAGGATCAGTCATGGATTAACATCATTCTTGTTCAGAAGTTACTTGAGTGATGCATGGTCAGTATAAATAATAACATTAGATAGCACTAAATAAGAACGAAACCTGTCAAAAGAGAACACCACTACCATCATCTCCTTTTTCGTGGTAGTGTAGTTCATCTGTGCCTCGTTGAGAATCCTTCTGTCATAATAGATGGGTTGGAAAATTCGATCAAGATATTGGCCCAGGATTTCTCTCACTGCATAGTCATTGGCATTGCATATAACTTCAAATTTCTCCTCCCAGTTGGGAGCAGTCATCACTGAATCTTCCACCAGGCGCTGCTTTAGGTGCTCAAAAGCTGTGGTGCATGCCTCGTCAAACTCAAAAATGGAATCCTTGGTCCAAAGGTTGGTGAGGGGATGAGCTATCTTTGAGAAGTCATGGAAAAACTTCTTGTAGAAACCTGCATGTCCTAGGAAGCTGTGGATGGATCTAATAGAAGTTGGAATGGGAAGTCGTGAAATGACTTCTATCTTTTCTGGGTCCACCTCTATCCACTTCCTTGATATTCAGTGGCCAAGGATGATGCCACTCCGCACCATGAAATTACAATTTTCCCAGTTCAAAACCAGGTTAGTGTTCTCAAATCTTTACAGTACTAGCTCTAGGTGCCATAGGAAAGTGGTGGATGATTTTCTGTAAATGAAAAAATCATCCATAAAAACCTCCAGGACCTATTCTGCCATGTCATGGAAGATAGCTAGCATGCATCGCTGGAAGGTGGAGGGAGAGTTGCACAAGCCAAAGGACATCCTTTGGTAAGAAAACGTATTGTAGGGTCAAGTAAATGTGATCTTATCTTGATCCTCTGGGGCAATGGAAATATGATTGTAGCCAGAATAGATGTTGAGGAAGCAGTAAAACTCGTGCCCCGCTAGTCTCTCTAGCATCTGATTCATGAAGTGAAATGGGAAATGATCCTTCCTTGTGGTGTTATTTAGCTTTCTATAGTCCACATAGACTCTATATCCCATGACAGTGTGTGTGGGGATGATCTCGTTCTTGTCATTTTAAATCATAGTGATACCCCCTTTTTGGGTAACACTTGCAGGGGACTCACCCATAGACTATCTGAGATGGGGTATATGATGCCTACATCCAGTAACTTGATTAACTCTTTCTTCACAACTTCCTTCATGGGGGGTGGGGTGGGGTTCAAGAATCACTTTGGTTGCTGAGATGTCTTCGCTCCTTCAAGCAGCACCTTGTAGGTGAAAATGGTAGGGGTGATCCCCTTCAAGTTTATAACTTTCCACCCAATATCCTGCTTCCTCTAATTCAAAACCTATAGAATTGCATCCTCCTACTCCTGCTATAGTGCTTAACTAAGTATGAAATAAAATGTATGATGGTATTCCAAGTACATGTACTTCAGAGATTATAGGGGAGGCTTCAGTTCTAGTGTAGGTGCCTTTAGAATCGATGGTACAAGTCTTTTCACCTCTTCTCGCTCCAGAATGTTGGGAATAGTAGAATGATTCCAGTAGTGGCCACACTCGACTTCAAGGAATTACAGGTCCTCTGGTGCTTCATCAACTAGAATGTCTGAAAAAACCAATTCATCTGAGGTGTAAGAACATACCAGATCATATCGTTTTTTGCTCAAGTGATCATCCACGATGGTCACTGCATAACAGTCCTCATTCTATGGTAATGATGCTTGCTTGACGGATTTGAGGACATTGTAAGAGACTCCTTCATCTCCTACTCTGAAAATAATCTCCCTCTAGTGTACGTTAATCAATACCTTCCCACTGGCCAAGAAAGTCTTTCCTAAAATGAGAGGCGCATCCTAGTCATCCTCTATGTCGAGGATTAATAAATCTGTGGGGGCGGATTAGCCTTCCCACCTTTACCAGCATGTCCTCTAGCATCCCCTTTAGATATTTGATGGATCGGTCAGAACGCTGAAGCGATACTCAAGTATGATTCAATTTGTTGATCCCTAGCTTCTTAAAAAATATGAAGCTCATGATTTTGAAGCTGAAACCTAAGTTGCAGAGGGCCTTCCCAAACTCACATGGTCCAATAGTTCATGGGATAGTGAAGCAACCTAGATCCTGGAGCTTGGGAGGAATCAGATGTTGTACGACCATTGATCACTCCTTGGTCAGTGCAACGTTGCCCAGATCCTCCATCTTCCTTTTGTTGGAGAGTATCCCCTTTATGAATTTCGCATATGTGGGCATCTGCATCAGTGCCTCTACAAATAGAACGTTGATGTGAAACTTATTGAACACTTCCATAAACTTTCTGAACTGGTGGTCCAGCTTTCTCTGCTTCATCCTCTCTGGTAAGGGTAAGACAGGCTCGAAGGGTTTGACAACCTTTTTCCCTTTTCCCTATGGGGCCTCTTTTGGCGGGCCTTTGGATGAGGAGGGGTCTGTAACTGTACCTTCATTGTCATTAGGGGGTGTAGGTGCACCTAGCTGTGCTGGTTCATTCTGTTGGAGCTCCTTTCCACTCCACAGTGTGACGACATGAGCCTCCTCCCTCGGGTTCTTCTCAGTGTTACCCGATAGTGTACTGGGCTACCTCGCTGAGAGTTGGTTTGCTAACTAGCCAATTTGGTTCTCCAGGCTTAAAATGGAAGCCTCATGATTCTATAATCTGGTCTCAGCAGTAGATATAAACTTGTTAATGAGGTCCTCTAACCTTGAGGTGTTCTCCTATTAAGGTTTCTATGCAGCTAGTGGAGGTGGTGGATGCCTTGGTTGCTATGGGTGAGGGTTTTGATACCCTTGCTACTGGTAAGAGCCCTGATGATGCTGCTGTTGCCTCAGGTACTGGCTCTGATACTAGGATTGACCATACCTGGGTAGTTTCTGGGGTGGATGATTATACTACTATGGGCCCCAGCCTGTGTTCTGGTGATCACACCATTCTGGGTTCTAGTACTGTTGGTACTAGTTCAACCCTCGATTTTGAGCAATATATCTCATCTTGCTCGTCGAAGGGATGGATGTATGTCTCGGGCATTCTCCCATGATGTGGTTGTCACCACATTCACTGCACAACAGATGGTTCGCCGCATGTACTTAAGACGTGCTCTTCATATTTAGCGTGTAGATATTTTTGGACACAACGTCCAACTGGGCAGCAAGCATAGTAGTGGCATCAATACTGTGAATACCTTGTTTTTGTGTTCCCCGCTCAGAATTCCACTGGAATCTGTTGGAAGACATGTCTTTCAGCAGATCGAAAAGCTCTTTGGGGGGCTTCCTCATAACCGTACCTCTAACAGCAGCATCCACCATGAACTTTGTCTTCATTATTAGTCCTCCATAGATGTTCTGGACCTGCATCTAGAGTGGGATTCTATAGTGTGGTAATTTTCACAACATCTCCTTGAAATGCTCCCATGACTCATATAACAACTCCGAGTCGTGATTCTAGAAGTTGTGTATTTCATTCCACAAGGTCACCGTCTTTAAGGGTGGGAAATATTTTGACAGGAATGCCTAGGATAACTCCTCCTAGGTGAGGATAGATCACTGTGAAAAACCTTTTATCCAATCTTTTGCCTCATCCCTTAGATAGAAGGGGAATAAGCGAAGAAAAATGGTGTCCTCAGACACTTCGTGGTAGTGAAAATTGTCCCAGATCTCCAGGAAATTGGAGAGATGGGAATTTGGGTCCTCGTTGGGAAGGACACCAAACTGAGCTGTGTTTTGGATTAGCTACATGATAACAGACTTGATCTCAAAATTCTAGGCCTGTACTAGCAGACAGACAATGCCCGTGTCAGCTCCTTGAATAGATTTCATGTTGTACTCCATGAGAGTATGACATGGAGGTGGCTTCTGAGGGAGTGGAGGTGGAATATTTTTCTTCTCATGAGGGGATAAGTATAGTTGCTGAAATATCTATTGTGGATGTTGGGGATGGATGTACTCCAGAGGGGGTTTTTGTGGCGGCCTCTGGTGGTTTCTCGGGCAGAAATCCATGAATCCTCCTTGTGGGGATTGCTCTGGCATACCAGCAGTAGGAGGCTGCTGGTCCTGGTACGGGTGCCCCACTGCAGCTTCAGTGGCCAGCTCTCCCTCCTCCTTGTTCACCATGGGTGGTGATTTTTGGCTGTGCTCTTCCACTAGTGCACGTTGACATCTCAATAATTTCGGTTTGATTTTCGGGTCAATCGGAAGAATGTTCGATGACTCGGCACTCTGGACCGTGTTGGGTGTCTGCTCATGCACCTGAGATCTTGTACACACACAAAACAAAAAATAGGTGTAAAAGGGAAAAATAAAAATAAACAGAAATGGGATTAGAAAATATATTTTTGGTAATTTTTAATTTTTAATTTTCACTAAATTAATTAAAACACAACTAAATTTAACACTCAAACCGAAGTCCCTAGAAATAGTGAAAAAATTTGGTGTGTTGTTTCACCAAAGGTATATTATCAGTGTCCCAAATTGAAATTAACCACTCTTAAGTTAGTATAGCATAAGTGTGGGGTAGATCCACATGGAACATATTAGTGCGTGAATTTGTTTGCATTTGGAATTAATTTGGTGAAGGATGCTGAATTTAGAGTGGGATTTTTTTTGATTATGACAACCGTTATTATTACTAAAGTAAAGATTAAAATTTAAAGGTAAAGAAAAAAAGTGGTTTTTAATGTGGTTGATTGAAAAAGGAGCGTGTTGGGGCTATGGTGATTATGGAGGTTATACGAACTTCTTTATTAGGTTGTGTTGTTCATAATAACCCAATACTCTAGGTTTCAATTGCGACAAGGTTCCCTTGGTCTGGTAAACTATGTCTGGAACTGAAGAAACTGACTCCTTGGTCCGGTAGTTAGTGTTTCACAATTCTTTATTTAGATCATTCCATTTGTGAGTCGATGAATACTTTTAATGACCATGAAGGTATTCATCATTATTATTCCGTTGAGTCCTTGAAAATTCTTCCCTTGGTCTAGCTCAAAAATTTCAGCGATAAAAAGAAATGATTAAAGAAGAATAAGAAGAATTAAATATAACAAACACAAACATAACAATTAATCCAAATTACAAAACTCTTTCATCGTCCATATCCCCAACACACGAGGTGTTTAGTTACACATGGAAGAAAAGATGATAATAGAACCCTTGATACCTGATGTGTTCATCGAACAAACATCGAGGGGAGATGAATTCTTTGGTAGAATGGTGGAATGGCAGAGTAGTAGAACAATGGTAGCATGGAAACAAGGCAGTGGAACCTCCCTACTTTGAATATTGAATATTGACCCCCAAACTTGGAGGGCCTTCCACCTATTTATAGGTTTTAGGAGTACATGGCGTGTACTGGAAAGTACACCTTGTCAACACATTTTTCCATCTTTTTCTCTGCTAGTGGGTGACCTAACACGCCATATTTGACTTTGAACATAGCTCTTCTAGGTAGGTAGATGTACACGATGTGTAGCGCAACCCCACACAGTGTGTAATATGGTTCATCGGCCACCAACTGCTTCTATAAGGTCTACACGGTGTGTATATGTGTTATACATGACGTGTAATGGTCAGCCGTCAACATGGTCGTGTATTCTTTCTCTCAGCCACAAGATGATTCTAGAAGGATATAGATGACATATATATGATGTACACGGTGTGTAATGGATTCTGGCTACTTGGGAATATACTCAGCCTGGACAATCCATTTCGGGGTACTTGTACACGACATGTATCTTAAATTACATGCCGTGTAGTTTTGGAATTTTTGATAAACTTACCCAGATTTGTGTCTTTGGCCTGGAAATACCTGAAAATCATTATGATCACCAAATTACATCATTTTATCTCCAAAATTACTTGTATCCAGTGGAAAAACTTTTTAAAAACTCTATAAAATCTATAAAAATGTATACACCAATCAGGTACATCAGAACTCGCCCAAGGAAATTCCCCCCAAGGCCACTATTTTGTCTTCTTCAGGAGAGGACCACTTGAAAGTCCCCTCTATTTACCCATGAAAATATCCCTCATTTATTTCCTCCCCCCAAGATTCATCTGCATGACTGAGAAAGGGAAAAAGCTCCTCCAGTTGAGCCACTGTCAATTCTGTAGGATTAGTCATGTTCAACAGCACCCTTACTCGGTGCATCATTGGCCGCATGTCACCACGAGAGTGTATTACGTACTCCAATTCCATCACAAAATTTATTCCCTCGTCAGGGGTAGCGTTGAATACACCTTTCACAAATCCAAGTTCTCCCAGCGCTATCCCATACATGTTCAAGTTTGTCCCAAGGCCATTAACACCGAGACACAGTTTACTATTTTCCGAATCTTTCCAAGACTCCGGAAAGATGGAATCATAATGAATCTTTACTGAATGTAGTTTCTTCCCTAGAGATTGAGGGGGGACCCTGTGAAAGCCCCATGATGATTCAACTCTCTCACGGTCCCTCATAGGTGGAGCCATTGGGCCTGACACCGTTACCTCTCTCTCTTCAACCCAGCCAGCACCAGTCCGAGGTATACTAATTCATGGCCTAATTCCCCTTTTATTATGGCCCCTTTTCCTTGAATAATGTTCCCACCACCTTCTTAATGTCTCCCCATTTTCACTATTCTACGTCGAGGTGTAGAGACCATTTTTCTTGCTCAAATAGTTAGTCACTTCAGCATCTCACTAGGGTAGACAGCTTCCTATCTCTATAAATACTCATGAACTAGTTCAAATGTAGCATTGGATGGAGGCAAATCGTTCCACATATTACCATCCTCTCTTGTAAACATCATTGAGAGTTTTCATATCACACATGGGTGGTTCTCTTGGCCCACATTTGTATACACCAGTGGGGTCATCCTTTTCATGCACTAGAATTGTCGTGCGAAATGGTGTGGGGTATATGGTTCACATATAGGTCCACAGTCTACTCATTCCACTAGCACACTACTGTGTAAATAGAGTAGATACGACCTATTCTCTATAGTATCTGTTCCATCATCAGTATAGGATTCGGTTGGAAAAGGTAATGGGTGGAAGATGAATTGCTCTGCTTGCCCCATCTTACCCAGCATGGTCACTGTATCCAGATTCAATTGGGTTCTCCCTGCAATATTCAAAATTTCCATCCAAGAATGTATCCCAAGCAGAGTAATGGGGTTAAGATATTTATATCCCACCACGCGTGTCATAATACATCTATACAAAAAAGTGGAATGGCCTGCACACCCACAACGACCTATTTCACTCAATAATATACCGGAGTAGATGGTATAACTTTGCTAGCACTGGTATGCCTAGGTTGATGTGGTCTCCACCAGCTAGTTGAGATGCCATGATAAATGTACTTGGTCACACCCCCATGTGGGCATCTCTGACCGGTAATATCCACCCACAGATCAGTGCCGAGATGAATCAGTCCAGCCTGACTATCGGTCGATGCTTAGTCTTGATGCTCTACCCCCACAGTTTCCATTGGCTATCCTCCAGGATCCTCTAGTATGAACCTTCTTTACCACCCTGAGCTCCACGTGGACATATGGGGGGCCTTTCCGGTAGTGTTTCCTCCTTCAGTGGGAAATTTATAAAATAGCCAAATGACTGCTTAAAGTGGATGTCTTGAGTGTTCTTCTTATCCTCATTTTTACCTAGTACTAGCCTCAACAATGACATTACCAAATTTGGAATCTTCTCCCTATCCTCCTAGATGTTCATGGTGGGGATGTACACATCATACATACCTCCTAGGATTGCGATGTTGGAAATTTGATGAAGGTCCCAGAGGCTGATTCCAACCTCCACATGATGTAGAAGGAAAGTGTAGGTATCTGAAAACCACTAGATTAGAAATTATGGTATAAACTCGATTGGTTGAGATCCACTGAATTGGGAATCCCAGGATGATTTATACATGCACAATTACCTCAGTACATTCTTGAACTCTTCATAGGACACACACGCCCAGTAGGTCCAGGCCCAGTCATCGGTGAAGTTTCCACCAAGGCGCATATCCCATTTTGTGATCCACCCCTTGTCTGGATTTCTGAGCCCTACCTTGATAATAATATTGTACATAGGTGGAGATGTCTCCTTCTCCAATTCCGTACCATCGATGTTGTTGACATGATTTTAAAGGCAATGTTCTATGACTGGGGTGTTATCTTTTCCAATGTGTCCATCCGCAACCTTGTACCATTGGTATTACTTGGGGGTACTCCTAAACCAGTAGGATGGATCATCCTTCTGGTGTCTGGGATGGAGACTTCATCCTGCAAACCAAATTTGTATAATGGCAGGGGCTTGCACAATAGGTATTCCTTATGCACCACCTTCATCCTCTCCATAAACGATTGGTGGTCGGAAGTATTCTGGATGTAATCACCTATTTTTACATTTTTTGACATGGAATCCCTCTGAGCAGTGTCAGCATGATCTTCTCATGCAACCTCCTAAGCAACTATTATCCCGAATACATGGAGAATTTTTTCTGTACGAGGAATGAAGGTTGAATAAAAAAATCATTTGTGAAGACTTTTTCATGAATAATTTTCATGAAAACAGTCACAAACCACCTACCCTCCACAAATCATCCTTGAATTTGGCCTACACCATAAAGGAAGTAGTTGATCACAATGCCCAGGTTTGCTAAAAGCATTCGCAAATCACCAAACCAAATAAATCTGGTTTGCTAAAAGCGTTCGTGAAGAGAATCATTTTGGGAAGAGAAAGCACTGACATAATCATTTGAAAAGATATAGATGTAGAAAAATGACTTTGGGCCCATATTTATAGGCTCCGTTGGCGGTAGATTTGGGGAAACTCACTAATGGTCTTCACAGCGACTCACGGGAGGCTCTTTGCAGTGCCTCCTGCCCATGTTTAGTGGTGCCTCTTTGTGAGGACCACTTTACGATTTAGCTCTGCGATGTCCAGTGCGATGTAACTTAATGCTCTCCTCTATGGACTAGCTAAGAGATCCACCATATATTTGATCCTCCTAGTATCTTTGGCGTCTTACCCTTATAATTCACCCTTCTTTTCCATTAGATCTAAATCTAAGTGGGGAATATTTTGGCACCTAAATTTTTCCCACTTAAGGAGAAAACTCCTGGACGCTGTCAAGTTAAATCAATGCTCAAAAGGGCCCTAAATACCTCCAAACCGTCGCAAAGGGAACCTTTATGAAGCCCTCTACAAGGTTGGACCGCCTTCATGAGAACCGTCTCTATGATCATCTCCACCACGTCATGGAAACATGGAAAATCCAATGCATTCTGATGGAGTGGTACTCTCCGCAGCATCATTGGCCTCCACGTCCCGCTCTGTGCAGCCACTTCAGCAATCCCCTCCATGACGTCCCACACCCTGTGCGAGGATGACACATTCCGACGGATCCCCTCCTCTCTGCGGAGTCCCTCCTCTCTGTGGTGAGTTCTGCGACCCTCTACGAACTTCATTGCCTATAAATAGAGGGATCACCTCCCTCTCAAACCATTGTTACTCCACCCTTTCAACCTCTTAGTTCCATTTTGAAAAGACCTTTGCGAAACCAACTGATGGATCAACAAAGGTACTTGGCCTTTGAGATCCATACCTCTTTGTGTTATTTATAGCCTCCACATATGGTGGGAATCCCTTGGTGAAGGAACATCACATTTGTAGAGGAGGGGCCCCCTTTGGGGTGCTTGATGTTTCTCAAAGTATAGAGCCATCGAGAATCACTCTCCCAAGAAATAGTTGTGTGTTGAGGTAAAACTCTACTCCATTAAAGTCTACCCTTTGAGAAGAGCCTTTCCTTCACTAATACCTTTCCCTTTGCAAAGTCCATATTCTTTGTGAAGCACCCAAGCTTCGTGAAGACCCTTTAATTTTTGAAGAACCACTTTCCAAGATCTATTTATTTGCACACCCTTATTTCATGTGACCCTCCAAGCTCGTACAAAGTGATTTCAAGGTCCCTCACATGGTTCCTCATGTTACGTGGCTTTGACTTATGCTTATTTGCATAGGCATGCTAATGACTATTTCTTCTTCACATATCCATTCTAACATGAGCCCTTAAATGGATCTATACACAACCCCATCCCCGCATGGAATTGCTAGTGCCTTCCCTTCACCAAGGGTTGAAGTGCGTCGGTTATGTAAGTCCTAGGGGTGAGGAGTGAATCCTCACCATCTGAGCTGTAGGATGTGAAACTACCAAGAACCTGCATCCTCGACACATGAAATTAAACTACTGTGGCCTCATGTGTGGTTGGTATAAGAGGATTAGAGAGGGGATGGGAAAGGGTTCCCTCCTGCTCTCTCTTTCCCTCTGAGCTTTGTCTCCATACGTACCTCAGGCAGTCTCTACGTAAGCCCCAACACCCTATGGTGGGTTGATTAAGGTACGATGACCATATCCTACTTGTACATATAGACACTATCCTTTAACATCATGCCTCTATCCTAGAGTAAGTCCCAATATCCATATCTCTGGGCCACTAACCACACATAATCCCTACTCCATTCCTCATGGAAACACCTTTCGCGACGTGATTGTCTGGTCTTTATTGCCTCTTTTTTCTCACACCGAGCATGACTCATGTGGGCTTAGAGTAAGCATCGACCATGAAACCCTCTATGGGCCACCTTATTATGTAATCCCCATCCCCCACATCCGAACTACGTGGAATTTGATCCTTTACCTCTCTAGGAAAGGTACATAGGGAGCCTCTCTAAGGTTCAAGACTATCACCCATCTATCCCAAACATCTTCACATTAGTTCACCCTTGTCCCACATGATGTTAAACTATATGCCTCTCATACTTCATGATATTAAACTATATACATTCAAACTACATGGGTATTTATCCCTGACTTCAAGATAGGGTACGTAGGAAGCCTTTCTGAGGTTCAACCCCAAACACTAGTAAACGTTGGTGTCCCCTTTGTTGGTACCCACATCCTTGGTCTGCCCCTTAGTGGTTTCAGACTGGTTCTTGGGAAGATAACCATTCGTAATCCCCACACTCAGTTCATACTTCTTCAACCAAGAGTGTCCCTCTTGCGATGGGATGCTAACCATGTGTAAACCCCAACATGCATCCGAGTTGTTTTCCTTTGTGTACACCCCGATTCTATGCCCCATTCCCAAACTACGTGGACTTTGATTCCCTGCCACAGGGATATATAGGAAGATTTTTTGAGATTCAAGCCCATGAACCATGTCCCATCCTAGTATCTCCCTTGATTCTTGGTGTTTTGGGAAGGTTACTCCTTTACTCGAGGGTTCTATTTCCTTCTGGTCCCATCCATGCATCCATTCTCACGAGCCACCTCCTTCGGTGACTCATCACCCCACAAAACTATGTGGAATTTGATTCCCACCCACTGGGATACGTTGAAAAGATCCCTGAGGTTTAATCCAAACACCACTGTCATCTTCACATCGGTTCTATCCCATTAATCTCATCCTTGTCATCATATTATCCATCATCTATCATGGTTTTACTTGGGCCTCCGCATCCTGATAAGATCATGTCATCCACTTCCCTGCTTCTCCTAGAATCACCCGGGCCACTAACCACACATAACCCACAACATGACTTTGGGTCATTGTCTAACATGTACACCCTGATCCCATGATTCACCCTCTAAAACTACTTGGGGTTTGATCCCTGTCTTCTACACAGGGTACGTAGGAGACCTCCATGAGGTTCAATCCTAGCCAATGGTGAACTATGGTTTCCCTTTTGTTGGGACCCAAGCATCCCCAAATCCATCCTCATTGGACATTTTGATCCACCAATCTAGTAAACCTCTTAGGTTATCCCTCCTAGGTATGTACCCATCTGGTTCACTATCATTAATGTTCCGATCAGTCCGATCCATCTCCACCAGACGTTTAAATCATGACATACCCCATGTTAAACATGGTAAAATGAGAAAAACCAAGGAGACATGCCTCTATCATACAATTACCCACACTCGATGTGGGATTACTTGGGAATACACGCCTTTGATAAGCCCTATCATAAGGGGAATAAATCTAAGTGTACCAGTGTTTCAGTGTCCATAAACGCCAGCAATGTCCAACGTGACTACTCCCCTGACCAAAGGTTGTTTCCCTGACTTGAACCCTTGGAATATCCTGAAAGAAGAAGTGTAATTAACTAGAGTCCACAATGATATGGCACCGAGAATGATATTCATGAACCAAGTCTTAAATCTTTGAGGGAGACTGGACTTGATGACAAATTCCAAGGAGAAATACACAGAATGAGAGACTGACATCCCATCATCCCGTTTCAATCAAGTTGAAAACGTCCTGAATAAGTGATGGATGCCACCCACCTTTAGAAAGTGAGAATGTGGGGAAAAAATAGCTTCATGTCCTCCTCAACGAATGGATGCACACACGCCCCGACAAAAACACCAGAAACAATATATACAGGCTAGTATGTGATTTTATGAAGTCATGGTTAATAACATTTGAGGAATAAAGACATGATTAATTTTTGGGAATAATATTCAATTTCAATATATTTTTATGACTTAGAGAGTTTGATAGTTTTGGGGAAGGTATAATCTGGAGAATGTATGATTAGGGTATAAACAATCAATATTGTTTGATGAAAGATAGGAAGGTTGATCAATTCTAAGATAGTAAAGTAGATTTCATATAAGAAGCAATATCTAGAATAATTATTATGTTAATAATACCCTTACCCACTTTATTATGTGAGTAATAATTAAAATTGTGTGGTCATAATTTCTTAAGGGGGGTAGAATGCAACAAAAATAAATTTTAGATCCTTTAAAATATATTTTATGTTCTATAACTTCTATTACACACTACAAATAACATAAAAAAACCACAATATATCATAAAAAACATTATTACTAAATATTTAATAAACTATAAGATGGTAAAAAATTAAATAATATTACCTTTAGAAGATAAATAGTTAATATGTTTTATTATTAGAAAATGTTATCTTTAAAGTAAATTTTCTATAAATTTTATATTTTTATTTTAAAATTAAAAATTAAATTTTTTAGAATTTTAATTTTTTAAAATAAACCTTATTTTTTAATTCAATGTATCAAAATTATCTTTGGATTGTTTTTTGATACCCAAAACACCTAGGGATGAATCAAAGATCCACCCCTACCAAATTTTATTAAAAAATAAAGACAAGAAATAAAGCATCAGAAAGGAGATTTACAAAGTCTGGTAAACACCGTGCCACAAGCATCTACCTCAACGAAGCGCATCCAACATTCAGGAGCCATAAAGGACCATTCAAAACTTGAATCTTCCATATCCAACTTTGATAGAGCATCAACCACTTGATTGGACTCCGTGTAAACATGAGTCACATTAAAGATAATATCATCAAGAAGGTGAAGGAATTCAACCCAATAAGGCAACATAGCCTATGGGACATTCCTGGATCTCTGTTTGATTAAATCCACCACCACCATAGAATCAGATTCTAGCCATATAAAACCCCAACCAAAATGAATAGCGTATCTGATTGATTTGATAATAGATAATAATTCAGCTTCAATAGCAGATCCCTACCCAATGAAATGATAGAAACAGCCTTTGACAAAGCCTTGATAGGTGAAAAATACACCACCGCAGCCTGTAGGTCCAGATGTCCCTACAACCGCTCCATCAACATTAACTTTTATCCAGGAGGGGATGGGGGGAATCCATCTAATGGACTTCAGCATTAAGGGTTTTTTGGGTCTACCACTAACACCAAAATTCCCCAGAACAATAAAGTCATTTAAATCATTTTTCATGCAACCAGTTTGAATCCTGGAGGCTGTGAAAACCTCCCTATGAATAGATTTGACACCAGAATAAAGAGTGGGAGTGATATCATTAAATAGATAGTCATTCCGGGCCTTCCAAGTGAAGCCTATGGAGGCTGCAACAACAACCATAGTCAGATTCCTCACCTGTTCACTGCATTGAGAATCTACAGTAGAACAAAGAAACCCTTCCATCGAGAAGATATTTAAAGAACACCCTGTCATGTTCTGAATTTAGTTCCATAACCTGTAAATGAAGGGACAAGAGAGGAAAATATTCTCAAGGGATTCCACAACACCATAACATAAAGGGCATGCCGAGGCAAGATGAATCCCAGTGCTTTGAAGAGTGGATTTAACTGGTAATCCTTTCCTCCATATTTTACATAAAAGCAGAAAATCAGTGGGTGGGATGAAGAAGGTCTTGAAGGCAAGTAGCCACCTGGGTGATGGGGATTGTCTAGTACAAAAATAATTGTACATATCTCTGGTATTGAGGATCCCATTGGTACTATGCTCCCAGATGAGAGTATCCTGATCCATGTACTTATAATTCAGAAATTCAGAATGCAGATTAGAGGGGATGAGATCCAGAAATTCTGGATTAGAATTCTGCACCGAGGTAATCTGAACATGCATCATATTCTGGAGAATAATAACATCCTGCTGTAGAGTTCTGGAAAGCCAGGAAGTTTTCCAGACATTCAATGTTGAATCCCTACTAACCAGCCATTTTGAAGACATAAGAATCCTATTAAAGGAAGAATTTATAGCAGTCCAAACTGAGGATGAGAGGTAGTGAGGATATTCATTCCATAATCTTGATATAAACTAGGCACCAATGAAATCCATAGAATTATCCAGGGATGTTATGAGATTCCATGTAAATTTGCTGATCAGGGCATCATTGAAACTAATTTTCTTCTGTTTCTTTAATTAAATTTAAACATGGTGAAATTAGGATTTGGATTTATTTTAAGGTAAAATAAATATTATTTGAATAATAATAATATTTTTAATATAATTATAATTAATAAAATTTCTAATTTTTTATGTATAAAATTTATGCTTAAAAATACACTTTTTCAAAAAATGAGTTTTTATGTGTATATGTGCTAATAATAAAATAAATTTTCCTACTTGTAGAAATTTATTTTTATAAATTGATATAATATTTATGATAATAATTTTAATATTATTTAATAATAAAAATTTAATTTTTATGCATAATAATTATATTAAAATGGTTAATGAAAATTACTACGCTAAAGGTGAAAGGGTTACTTTTGAATTGTTTTAATGTCGAAGTGTAATTTTTATCTAATAAATTATATTAATATATTTTAAATTATGAATATAATATTATCATTTCAAAAGTATATAAATATATTAACACTAATTTAATATTTAATCAATACTAAATAATATTAAGAACACATAATGGTGAAAACACATTTTTCTACAAAAAGTGGTTTTCCTATATAAAATTTGTTTTTATTTAAAAGTAAATTTTATATCATTTATAAATTTAATTTGATTAAATAGAGATTAAATTTATTTTTATATTTTAAAAACTATTTAGAAGGATTACTATTTATATTTAATAAGATATAATATTTCTTAGTTAAATACTAGTCACCTTAGTAAAAGTAAATTTGGTTAAAAGGTTAAAAAGTAAAAATAAAAGCCTTGAATAACTATTAACTTATCTAAAAATGAATTAATGAGAAAATTTTATACTTTATATTTTTACCAAAAACCATATTTTTTTAAAAATTTTATCCATTTAACCTTGAATAATGTCATGATATTATTGAAAAATGGCGAGTGCTTCCAAAAGTTCCCATTTTATCTCTTATAAAATGATACCAATTCCATCCTTTAAAAGTTAAAATTAACCTTATAATTACCCCATGAAACTCTTAAATTATTCTACCAATATAATCCAATACAACTATAACACTCCAAGCTTCCATGGTACGCTTCTTAATAATTCAATAGCTTGCGCTACACACAACACTGAGTTCAAGCACACCATGACCTATCAAACTAGCCGTTTAAAAGGTGGTTATGAATAGTATTATCCAATTTTTGAATTTTATATATATCCCATATAAATTTAAAATTCATAATATGTGTTTCTTAGATATATTATAAGGAAAAATTCAAATTTTCAGATAAAAGAAGTATTTTTCAAAAAATGCAGTTTTTCTACATTTTAATGGAGAACCCTATTTAAATATAATATTTTACACTTTTATATATTCAAATTAATGAAATTAAATTATTATTTATAAGTGGGACATAAAAATCTAGTTTGGATGAGATTTTGGTACTTTTCTAATAACTTTCATATTTTGATGAATAGTGAAAAATACTAAATTTTAACTGAAAACAAAATTTTAAATTGAAATACCTTATAGTGTTAAATTATACATTTGATTAGTTTTAAAGTATAATTATATTATATTCTTATAATTTAATTTATTTTAGTTCATTACAAGTAATTTCATATTTAAATTGTACATAAACACATGTGAATCTTTTGATAGTTTTTAGTTCTTAAAAATCGGCTCTCTTGTTTTGACAACAGAAATTAATTTTAAATTAATTTCTTCCAATTTTGTGTTTTTAATTTGGAAAAATGGACTCCATATTTTTAATAATAAGGTAAAAATTGTTTAAATAGGTACCTTTTAATTTTGGACATTATGAATAGTAACTCCAGTAATTATTTTTATTTACCATGGTTAAAGGGTAAATAAGGTAAATAAGGGTAAAAAATAATATTATAATAATATAAAACTACCCTAACACATGTCTTAATCCTATTTTATGAGATATTTCCGACCATGGGCATCCTTATGACGATTTTAGGACCCCATGGGACAACTTGGGCGTGATAATGACATGTTATAAAAATTAATTTAAAGTAATGATAAATATTACATAAACATGTATCTTTTAATAAAACAATTTTAAAATAGGGTTATATAACTGATATATTTGACTATAAATATTAAATATAAATCTAAAAATATTTTCTACATCATGGTATTTTATTTATAATTTTCAGATATTATATATATATATATATTTATTTTTGACACAATGATGATGTAGTGATCACCTTATTAATGAATGGTTCAAATAAATGAATTTATAAATATTAAAATAAATGTAATTTTAACTTTTTGATGCCATACAAATTTTTTTTGGATGAAATTGACACATTATAGATTATTTTATTCCTTGGTTTGAAGTAATCAAGTTGTTACGACTTTAAAAAAAATCAATTACTAAATAGTGTCAAAATTGACAAAAATGAGTTTTTAAAACAAATACTATTTTAGTAAACGATAAAAAAATCTTAAAAATATAATATTAGGATATATGAATTAGATAATGTTAAAAAATTAATTAATTATCCACTTTAGGTTCTCTTGGAATTTTATAGTTACTAAATTAACCCTATAGTATAAAAATACAAGAAGACACGGTAAGTGTTAAACTGTTTAACTAAGGGTTAATCCCAAAAGATAAGGTTAATTTCATGAACTAAAATTGTCTAAAAATAATTTTATGATATTATTTAGACTCATAATCATCTTATACTATAAATAAATTACTTTTTATCTATTATAAACCGAAAATCAATTTATAATAAAATAATATTTCAACCTTTTCCTAAAGTTCCCATCACATCTCTTATAAAGAGGCACTTCTCCTTCTATTTAATTAACACCTCTAAATCCATTTTTCTCAGAAAAAACCTGACCATTTACTCTAAAAAAATCCATAATATCATTATAGAGGCTAAAATTTTGGAATAAATCCATCCTATTGAGTCCTTTTGTGCAAATAAAAAGGAGACACCCGAAAAGATGTAATTGTTTTATCACCTATTTCAAAGTTCTTTTCTTCTTCTACTTCATCTTTATATGTCTCTTCCATAATAAAATAATAAATCTAGTACCTTAAAAATTATTAGATGTTATTATAATTATGGTAAAACCATATTCCTCCTTTTACCCATCCTACAAAAAATAATATCAGCATACGTACATATGTACGACTTACCGTCTCCACGCAATGGTGTAAATTGTTTTTCATGTACACTTTATTTCTATGGGTATAAAAATGAATATAAAGCATATAAATAATACATATAAAATGATATTTCTTCTATAAAATTCATATTACATCCAATTCCATACCATTAAACCATTAAGTAAATGATACCATCGCTCGTGCGTACGTACGACTTACCGTCTTCACGACTCAATGAGACTCATCTTCCACGTCCACCGTCCAAGAATGATTATAAAACAAATATTGTTAGTAATTATGAAATATATGAAATAATAAGTCTACTATATTGATATATATATATATGTATATTTATAGGTACACATATGTGATTCACTTAGTTCCATTCAATACGATAAGAAAACGGAAACAACATTTATGCGTACGTACCACCTACCATCTCCATGAATGATGTATTCAATTATATATATATATCTATTATATATATTTATATTATTAATATATATGATATATAAATCATATTATACATTCTGGAAGTAATTAAATTCTGATATAAGTAATACGATCAAAAATAACAAGTCAAAACACGTATGATAAAGAAAACGATTATTACCCAAAACGTTGCTTTAACATGGAAATTATTAGTAAATAGGTTATATAAAGTTATTAAATAATAATAATATGATATCATAAATATTATTATTATTATTATATAAGTTAATAATATTTTTAAAAACATTATACAGGAGTTTCAAACACCTACGGAGATTATCAGACATAAGGTAAGGGTTAATTCCTCAATCTCATTATTATCCGAGATTATTTATGTGTAAGTATTATTAGGAAATATTTATCATCCATGTCCATGTTTCATAAAAAGGTTTTCAAAAGGAATATTTTAAGGTTTTATGGAAGTGACTCTTTAACTAGATCATCATTTTAAATGTTTTAAAGATTTATTTTTCTAAATCTATTTAATTAATTTCCATGTTTTCAAAATGATTTTAAGGATTTATTTATATGGACATGATTGTTTTAATATATTAATTATTTTAAAAGTTTCAAAGTGGTATGTGACACTTTGATTCAAAAATATATTTTAAATTACTTCCTTTATAAATTATGCAACTTTTAAATGATTTCAAGAAAAAAGGGATATTTCTCTTAAAGAGTTTTACTGATTATTTTCATCTATGTGAACATATGTTATTAGATATTATTCTTGATTGAGGTTGATTTATTATAAGACAATATTCTATGTTGTATTGAATGAGGTATGATATTTTTTACTACAGATGTGATATTTTTATACCATTCATGGTTTATGGTTGAAGTATTAACATTTCGTATTCTAGTTTTAATACGAATGTTTATGTTATGTTTCACCATTTTCATATGAGTAATGCATTGGACTTAGTAAGTGATGGGTGGGGCCTGCTATATCCCCTCAATGAATCATTAGGTCTCATGAGACAAACTAGTGTCTTGGAACAACCTTGATAGAATATTTGTGAATAGTATTGGTCCATGGCCTTGACGTAATGGTTATGATGTCCAACATTATGCATTCCCTCGTTATGAGATTAGTTATTGATTTTACATGGGATTATTTTATTTTTAGAATATACATGAGAATTTTTAAATGGAATTATTTGATTTATTCTTTCCATATTATGATGAAGATATTTTTTTTAAAAGGCTTGTGTTTTAGTTTTGCATCTTGCCTTAGAATTTTATTCTTAATTATGATGGATTCCACTATATTGTATATCCTTAATAAGAATCTAAGATCACCATTTACTTATGTTTTATTTTCCCAGGATGCCAAGAAGTGTTTTATGATTGATATAAAAGGTTACTCTAGAATAATAATGGAATTATCAAATTATTATCTATGATGTGTTTTATGTTATAAATTTTAATGTAAAGTTCATGTATGTTTTCTATTTTCCAAGACTACTAAACTGATCAGTCCTTCGGGACTTGATTCCTTGTAATAATAAAAATGTATTAAAATAATGCACCAGTTCTGGGATTTTGAGGTCGGAACATTACAGTTGGAATCATAAAATTTTTAGCAACATCCTTGAAAATTAGATTTAGAAAACATAGATTAGAAAACACAACCCTATTAATGAATTTGAGGATAATTCTAAGTATAAGATATTATCCTTTAGATTTGGTAATGCATAATATAGGTTAATCCTATGGACTTATGGATTGAGAAGAAAATGGGAAAATTTAGAGATTCTATAAGTGATTATTCATGACTATATCACTATGATTAGTGTTTCTCACTTTGTGCTTTGAGTTTTGATCAATGGTTAGAATCATTAAGGTTATACATGTAATGGTTATACTGATGGTGATGAAGAGATTATAGAAGAAAAATTAGATGAAGGAGGTATTAAGGAATAATATATTGAAGTATATTTAATCATTTAAAAGTGAAGTGGAGAGATTGAGATTATTTTGTACTTGGAATAAAAAATTATTACATCAATGGTTCTATGGTTATAATATTCAAGGGATATATAAGGATTTTACTACATTACTTCTTCTTTAAGGATTCATAATCATAGGAGTTTTAATTAAGGATCTAAGATTGTATGGTACCAATTAAAGTGACACAGATTCAAGTTAAACTTTTTGGAAAATATATGGTTGAAGGAAAGATAACCCTTAATAAGTTTCTGATACTGAGATAATTATTTTTGAATAAAGAGATGATTGATTTGGATAAAGTATATTGGATACCTAGGAACTGATTAATGGTTTGTTTATTACATCATTATTATAAGTTTTCAATATTTTTATATTTAATGTGTACATCTAGTATTATATGATTTACATAAAGAATAAGGAAAAATTAATGTATTCAATAAGGTTTTCTAGTAATTCAGGTTATTACCATGATTTTAGAGAATACATGATAAAGGTTTTCACATGTATGTTATGTGACCTTCCTTCTAAATTTTTGGATTGCGAGTTTGGACAGAAGTATTTTGGATAAGCCTAAAGTTTGGAATGGATTAAGTTGTAAATTGGATAATATTTTTTAATGTTAAAACATTTCTTAAGATTTTTTTAATGTTATACTTTTAAGAAAAGGACAACCCGCAGGTCGGGCAACAATCAGTCCTGTCCGGAAAGGCCTTGAGACATAAACTCGCAACTGAAGGGCAAAAAGGGTGCATCTACTACCACTAGCCTATGTTATTTCCTGGGTTGTATAACATAGTTTTTTTATGGTATGATAGATAAAGTATAAATTCATTTTTTTAAACCCTATACGATTAAGATAAATATAATATTTTTGAGTTTTATTATCTTTTGGAGAGAAAGATAAGTTTGTGGTATAAATTAGTTAAATGATGGAACTATACTTATAAGTTAAGTTTTATTTTTTTATTCTATTAAATTATTAAACTTTAGGGAAAGGATCATAAAACCAAAACTTTTTTCCTAGTACTTTCTTTTGTGATGAATCGAATGATCCCTTGGATCATCATAGATTTATGGATTTTATATTGTTAACTTTCTCCTATTAATATTATATATGACTATCCATCATAACTTGATGGTTAGTTTTTTCTTTAATTTCCTTGTTTTCCAACATGTAACCCTAGTATGTTTTGTTTCTGGTAACCTTCATACGTACCTTTCTTTATTTTAAAATAGAGGTCTCATTAATCCATTTTTCGATGTGGGATTTCAAATAAGATATTTTGAAATTTCAAACCCCTAGTTTTTAATATTGAGTTTAAATTGAGAGGATGAAATTTATTGAAGGAGGGGATAATGTAACACCCTGATATTCCAGGGTATTCTTCTTAATAATTCAATAGCTTGCGCTACATGCAACACTGAGTTCGAGAACACCATGACCTATCAAACTAGACATTTAAAAAAGTGGTTATGAATAGTATTAACCAAATTTTTAATTTTATATATATCACATATAAATTTAACATTCATATTAGTTTATTCTTATACATAATATAAGGACAGATTCAATTTTTCAGATAAAAGAAGTATTTTTCAAAAAATGCAGTTTTTCTGCCTTTTAATAGAAAACCCTTTTTAAATAAAATATTTGAAACTTTTATATATTTAGTTTGATGAAATGAAATTCTTATTTTTAATAGGGACATAAAAATTTAGTTTGGATGAATTTTTGGTACTTTTCCTATAACTTTTATATTTTTATGAATAGTGAAAAATACTAAATTTTAATGGAAAACAAATTTTTTAATCAAAATAATTTATAGTGTTAAATTATAAATTTTATTGTTTTTAAAGTATAATTAGATTATATTTTTACCATTTAATATAATTTAGGTCATTTTAATCAATTTCACATTTAAATTGTACATAAGCACATGCCAATCTTTTGATAATTTTTACTTCTTAAAAACCCGATCTCTTGTTTTGACAACAAGAATTAATTTTAAATCAATTTCTTCTTATTTTGTGTTTTTAATTTAGAAAAATTTATTTCATATTTGGAATCACAATTTTCAAAATTTTTTAATAGTTACCTTTAATTTTTGGACATTATGAATAGTAACTTCAGTAATTATTTTTATTTACCATAGTTAAAGGGTAAATCAAGTAAATAAGGGTAAAAAAAATATTATAGTAATATAAAACTACCCTAGAACATGTAATAATCCTATTTTATGAGATATTTCCAACTATTTAAATCTCTAGGATGATTTTAGGACCCCAGGGGACCAATTTGGTGTGATAATAACATGTTATAAAAATTAATTTAAAGTAAAGATAAATATAACATAAACATATATCTTTTACTAATAAAAATTTAATTTAGGGTTATATGACTGATATATTTGACTATAAACATTAAATATAAATCTAAAAATATTTCATACATCATGGTATTTTATTTATAATTTTCAAAAATTAGATAAATATAGTTATTTATGACATAATGATGATGCATTGATTACCTTATTACTGAATGATTCAAATAAATGAATTTATAAATATTAAAATAAATGTAATTTGAACTTTTTGATTCCATCCAAGAATTTTATTGATGAAATTGAAACTTTATGTATGATTTAATTCTTTAGTTTGAATAAATCAAGTTGTTATGACTTTTAAAAAATCAATTACTAAATAATGTCAAAATTGATATAAATGAGTTTTTAAAACAAATACTATTTTATTAAATGATATAAAAATATTAAAAATATAAGATTCAGACTTCTAACGTAGATAATGTTACAAATTTCATTAATTATCCACTTTAGGTTGTTTTGGAATTTTATACTAACTAAATTAACCCTATAGTATAAAAATACAAGAGGACAGAGTAAGTGTTAAACAATTTAACTAAGGGTTAATCCCAAAAGATAAGGTTAATTTCATGAAATAAATTTTTATAAAAATAATTTTCTAAGAGTATTTATACCCATAATCATCTTATCCTCTAAGTAAATTACTTTGGAGATATTATAAATCAAAAATAAATTTATAATAAATTAATATTTCAAGCTTTTCCTAAAATTCACCTCACCTTTCTTATAAAATGGAACTTCTCCTTATCTTTAACTCACACCTCCAAAGCCCTTTGGCTTAGAAAAACCCTACCGATTTACCTGCAAAAATCCCTCATATAATTATAGAGGCTATAATTTGGGAATAAATCCATCCTATGGAGTCTTTTCATGCAAATCAAAAGGAGACACCCGAAAAGAGGTAATTGTTTTATCACCTCTTTCAAAGTTCTTTTCTTCTTATACCACCTATTTATATGTTGTTTCCATAATAAAACAATAAATCTAGTACCTTACACATTCTAAGATTATATTATAATTATAGAACAACCATATTCCTCCTTTTACCCATCCTACAAAAAACAATATCACCATGCGTGAGTATGTACGGCTTACCGTCTCCACGCCATAGTGTAAATTGTTTTTCATGTACACTTTATTTCTATGGGTATAAAGATGAATATAATGGATTTAAATAATATATATAACATAAAATTTCTTCTATAAAATTCATATTCCATCAAATTTCATACCATTAAACCATTAAGGAAATGATACCATTGCTCGTGCGTACGTACGACTTACCATCCCCACGACGCGATGAGACTCATTTTCCACGTCCACCATCCAAGAATGATTATAAAAAATATATTACTAATAATTATTAAATATATGACATAATAAGTGTACTGGATATATATATATATATATATTCATGTACATATATTTCATTCACTTACTTCCATTCAATACAATAAGAAAAAGGAAACAATGTTCATGTGTACGTACGACTTACCGTGTCCATGAACAGTATATTACATTTCATATATCTATCTATTATATATATTTATATTATGAATATATATGATATATAAATCATATTATATATTCTAGAAGTAAGTAAATTATGATCTAAGTAATATGATAAAAAATAATAGCCCCACGCACTCGGCTGTGGTGGTTGGGGGGTTTGGGGTTTGGGCCGGAGGTCACGGGGTCGAGTCCCCAGACCCGTTTTCTTCTTGAGTGCATTATAATAACCCCCTTTAATATTATAAAAAATAATAATTCAAAACATGTATGATAAAGAAATCTATTATTACCCGAAACGTCTCTTTAACATGGAAATTATTAATAAACAGGTAATATAAAGTCATACAAGAATCATAATATGATATCATAAATATTATTATTATTATGATATAAGTTAGTAATATTTTTAAAATCATTATACAGGAGGTTAAGACATGTATGGATTTTATCGGACCTAAGGTAAGGGTTAATTCCTCAATCTCATTATTATATGAGATTATTTATGTGTAAGTATTTCCTGGGACATATTTATCACCCATTTCCATGTTTTATAATTTTTTTTTCAAAATTAATCTTTTAAGGTTTTAAGTAAGGGTATATTTAACTATATTATAATTTTAAATGTTTTAAAGATTTATTTTTATAAATATATTTAATCAATGTCCATGTTTTAAAAATGATTTTATTTATTTATTTATATAGACATGATTATTTTAAAATGTTAATTATTTTCATAAGTTTCAAAGTGTTATTGGACAATTTGATTAAAAAATATATTTTAAATGAATTACTTTATAAATTGGGTGACTTTTAAATGATTTAAAAAATGGATATTTCTCTCAAAGAGTTTCACTGATTATTTTAATCTATGTCAACATATGTTATTGGATATTATTATTGATTGAAGTTGATTTGTTATAAAACAATCATAAATGTTGTATTGAATAAGTTATGACTTGTTTAACTATGAATGTTATATTTTTATACCATTTATAGTTTATGGTTAAAGTATTAACATTTCATATTCTAGTTTTAATATGAATGTTTATGTTACATTTAACCCTTTTCATATGAGGAATGCATTGAACTTAATAAGTGATGGGCGGGGCACACTATAGCCCCTAGATGCATTGGTAGGTCTCATGATACAAACTAGTGTCTTGGAACAAGGCCTAGACAGAATATTTGTGAATGGACTTGGCATAAGGCCTTGACGTAGTGGTTATGATGTCCGACATTATGTATTCCCTCATTACGAGATTAGTTATTGATTTTACATGTGATTATTAGATTAGTAGAATATCCATGTGAATGTTTAAACGGAATTATTTGATTTATTCTTTCCATATTATGCTGAAGATATTGTTTTTAAAAGGATTTTGTTTCAGTTTTGTACCTTTCCTTAGAAGTTTATGCTTAATTGTAATAGCCTTCTCTATATTTGTTATCCTTACTGACCATCTGAGATCACCCATTCTTATGTTTTATTTTTCCATGATGACAATAAGTGTTTTATGATTTATATGAAGAGTTACACTATGGGAATAATGGAATTATAAATTTACTATCTATTCTATGTTTTATGTTATAAATTTTAATATAAAGTTCATGTATGTAATCTATTTTTCAAGATTGCTAAACTGATCGGTCCTTTGGGACTTGATTCCTTGTAATCATGCCAAGTTATTAAAATAAGGCACCAGATTCAGGATTCTAAGGTTGGGGCATTACAATAACTTAATAAATCCCCCACACACAAAATTTATCTTAAGACCTTCAATTACAAGGTGTATTTCAAGGTAATATCAAGTCTCCAACGTAAGTATTATATCATTCTTAAGTTTTTCTTCTTAATATTACTCTAAAATATATATTTTCACCATAATAATATGATGAATTAATTATAATTATGATACTTATATATCATTATATTAATGTAACAAACCTTATTTATTTATTTCCATCCACTTATAAAAATAAAGGAACATCAATCATGTGTGTACACAAACTACAATCTCCAAGAAGAAACATTTTTAAATTTTATCATAGATTTTCATTATTTATTAAAATGTATTAAAATATGGCTCAAAATAATAAAAAATTAAAATAATATCATTATTATTCTTTTATAATGATATTATGTCAAAATAAACACCTCCTTAACCATACTCACCCATCAAGTTAAAGTGTGTTCAAGTTTGGATTTGTTTAACTAGATACATGAATGATGCTATAAAAAAATACTATGAATGAATATGGGAACATACATAATAATATTATTATAATATAATAATAAAATATTTATTTTTATATGGTTCTATAAATATTATATTATGTATTTAACCTATTATTAAAGTATCACCATTGTTTTCTAAAATCACCGAAATAAGACAACATCGATTCCATTTTCAAAAAGCCTAACTAAAAAAATTATTGAATGATATAAGAGATTTATAAATAAATATAAGTTATATATTAAATAATATTAAATTATATATTAATTATTAACTTGGTATCTATGATTGGGTAATGATATAAACATTATAAAACATGCACAAATGGTTAAATTTAATAACACCCAATGGTTGAAATAAGCTATAACTAACCAATATACCTATAATAAATAATTATAAATAAGGGATATAAAAGGTAAAATATTTGAATAAGGTTATGGAATATATTATTATGTTGGTTATTTCTATTTTTTAGAGGATATAGTGTCATCAAAAATGAAAAGAAACAAGGCAAGGGTTTTGCATCTCAAATTACTCTATTTGTAGAATGTTTTGTAGTATACACCTGATATTTTTTATGTGGTGTATATTATGAATATTTTTGATATGATACCATTAATTATATTTTAATAATGTTATTTTATGCTCAATTAAAATCACTTTCATTTATGGGTTTTTGATTCAAAAGTTACAATGGTTGTAAGGGGTTTTCATGACTCCAATCCTTTCCTTGGAATGTAATCACTCCTATTTGTATAAAACATCTAAAGTTTGATCTTATAAAACATATGATGATTTTATGTTATATTTAAAATTTATTTTTTGCATAAGTTTCTTCTTTTCATTGATATTATCTTCCTTAATGAAATACCTTCTCAAATAAAAGTTTGACAATGGAAAGAATAACTCATATTATTTCTAATGTATCTTTTATTCCATGTCCATATTTTCATTACATCCAATATTATCTTATATTTTTGGGGATGATAATATGGAATATTTTCTATGATTCTAATAATTCTATTTACCCATTCCTAAAAATAAAAAATAATACTCTTTTTATGATGTGCTTTTTCAAACAAAGGTTTTCTGAAGTATTTCCCACCCCACATTTATTTTGATATTATCTATGATTTTTCAATTGAGACATTTGTTTAAGTTTATTTCTAAAAGTTAATTTTTTTCCAAAGTTTTTACTTCAAATTTCTGAAAATAAATTTTGAATGTAACCCATAAATACATCATTTTATAAATGTGTTTAAAATGATATCTTTTAATGTTTTCCATGGGAATACATCTTTCCACTTCCTTTGTCACTTTATTTAAAACTTTATTTCTATCTTTTCATGGTTTCTAAAATAAAATTATTTTCTTATTGATTAAAAAATATCAAAATTTTAAATTATTTCAAATTATAAAGGATTTATCTAATTTCCAAATTGATTTTTCGAAAAACTAATTAAAAATATTTTTCATCTAATTCATTATCCTTTGAAATATTATATAATTTATTGAGGTTGTTTTTAAAATTTAACCATACAAATTATTTATCTATATGACTTATGAAATGTTTTTCTCTTTTGGAGGAGTGATACATCACTACCATTTCCTTTATAATCATATACTATGCATTATATTGATATTTCACCCAATGAATTTCCTTTGTGAATACCATATTTTGGATTCATTTGATTGAAGCGTGTTAACCTAGATTCCATACATAGATTAATTTGGAGAAATTATTGACTTAACCATATAAACTTCATATATATGATGTAAATACCATATGAATTATTATCTTGATTTAATGGTATATACCTAGAAAGTTACTTGATGACATTGGATACCTATTTATTTTTCACGGGTTTATCATGATATGCTTATTGATATAATTATTAATGATTTCCTTATATGAATCAATAAAAACATATTTTCCATTCATGGGATCTTTATGAAGTGTTGAATGAAGATAATTCTATTTCAATGCATTCTTTATGCTATAAAAGTTTATGATTAGCATTTTGAATGTTTTATGAAACCCATTTTATTTTCATGGGTTCTTTATGAGGTGATCAGTGATTGATTTCAATTATAACTCATAAGTATGAATTATGAAGGGTGGGGTCCTATATTTATATCCAATTATTTAGTTTAATGATTATATCTCATGCGATAAGTATTCATGAGTACTTTTTTAGTTTCTCATAAGCATGGGAACTGATTTAATGGATCATGAAGGTTATATTCCTTGTACTAATATATATTCTATATTTGAAATATGTTTCAAATGTTTTATACTTATTCTCATGTCTGTGTTAAGATCTCATTGATCATGTTTATTGAATCATGTTTTAAAACTCTTTGAATCATTTATTATGTTATTAAAATTCATATTCTTTGATTTATGTTTCATGGTTTGTTGGGTTTGAATTTTATTATCATCATAACCATATTTTCAACTTATGTTCACTTATTATATTTGATTATTATTGCTTATGTTTACCCTTATTCATAATCTAAGCTCAAACCTTTCTTATGTTTCTATTTCCATAGGTTATGAAGAAAAGTAACATGTAAGATGTGTCTATAAGGTCATCTTATGATAATAATTTTTGGGAGATATTGAAGTCTAGTTATGGACTAAGAAGTTTTTTATATAATGAGAAAATATCCATTAGTTGAGAAATAGATGAGTTTTGTTAGATAATTTTTTTCATAATTATATGAAACTATAAACCTAAAATGTATTTATAATGCATTGTAATGAAGTATTTTCATTAATTAATGTAATTACTAGATGATTAGGTCTGGGCTATCACTCAAAATTAATTTTTTATTATCAAACACTTCTAAGGGAAAAAGTGATAAACAATATTTCCAGAAAAAGGAAATAACTAAACAATTAAAGTAAAATTTATGGTTACCAATTTTAACCTCTCTAAATAGTTTTCAAGAGATAGTGTTTACCTAAGTATAGGGTTCCTCTATCAGGATATCTTCGAACCTTAACATTAGCTTGTCCCAGGCTTGGATGTATTCCTCAATACTAATCTTACCCTTGTTGAATCCCCTTATTAAAATTAGGTCCTTTTTATAATTCCATGTGCCCTGCTCCTCATTAGTATTAAACCTTAGATCCCTTTCCATCATTATTTTAGCCTTTTCATCAGGAGAATTTATGTTCAGAATATTTTCAACAATAACCTCTTCCGAACTCATGAGCAGTTTATAAGGCTGTTCTAATATAGCATCGCACCCCTGCTGGAAACTGACCATCTAATCGGCCTTAAAATTCTTCAGAGATCTAGTCTCTATTGGAAGAGGTAAATATGAGCAATCCTTACTTTCTTTGTGGGTTCCCCTCCTGCTCTTACTTCTCCTCGGACATGGGTACCTTTGAACCTCATCCTCTGTATTGCCTGTAAAGTGTCTGGAACATTCATCACTGAACCCATTCTAAGGGACCTTCTACTTATTCCTATAAGTTCTGACTAGGTTATTTCTAATAACCTGGACCAGATCATCATAGGATATAAGCCCAAAGTAGTTTCCCAACCCCGGGTATTTCTCCTCTCTAGGACTCTTTCTGGTCAAGGTGTCGCTCCCTATTACCTATTCAAGACCATTACAGTTTGTAGGAGTACTCTTTTTAGGTTATGTTTGAGCCTGAATCTATTCACTAACATTGAAACCATTATGTAAACTCACAGTCTCAGTATTTGAACAATACTTTAGAGTCTTGGGAACTCCCTATTATACCCTTTTTGTCTCTACATCAGAAATATGCCCACTCTCACCTATAAGACTCTCAAGAAGAGGGCCCAAAACACAAATAGTGATCTCCACACCCAATCTTGGTTTCACCAATGAAATTTTGGAACTATAAATAGTCCCTGAACATACTTCCATAGTGTAACTAGTAAGAAACTCCTCTTACGAATCATAGCTCTCTTTCCCCAGAGTAGCATGAACTCCTTATTCCCTTAATCTACTAAAGACATCAGTCACTAGTGGATTCAAATCCCATGCTCAATAGTTTTCATATGTTGTAGATGATCCCTTACCACTCCCCTAACTCATATTCTTTGTGGGATTCTGAGACCCCTGTCTATAGTTAGAAATAGAGTGTCCCAAATGCTTATAGATAGAATAGAAGTCAGGACAATATTCATAAACAACACACTATTTTCACTGATACTTCTCACTTACTGTAATCCAAACATGATCAAAAGACACTTTGGAAACATCCATTTTCACATAGACACATGGGTTAATAGGATTAAAGATAGACTCAGTGTGGCTATCTGAGCACATATATCTACAAACTAGGTTTTTGAGCATTCTAATAACTGATGGATTTTGAAACGGTAAAGGTAAATTGGGGAAACTCACCCAAATCGCCATTGTATAAGAATCTTATTTCATGGGGAAATTGTATGATCATATAAATAAATAATAATGATATCCGTTACTATAAGGTCTGATTTACTAGGATCTGATTAAATCACGTTCTGAAGAAAAACATATCATAATGTGTTTGTTATTGAGAATACTGATTCTAGACCTCTCATGAAAATCCCAAGATCCGAAGAAATAACAATCAAATGAATCAACCAATGGGAGATGCTTCTTAAACTACGCAATTAGTGTAAGATTCTGGAGCTCTGTGGTTTTAGTAAACTCTGTGATCAATATAGGGAGGTTAGGGAATCCATTGAACAAATCCGGTACTTTCGGGCACAATGAAGCTTGAGTAAAAGGGGGAAGAATATTAGGGTTATAAAAGGGGAAGAAAGAAGAGACCGCTCCCTTTCTTGATGTCAGAGGTACCTCCCCTTCTGGTGAGGGAGGGACCAATGCAGTGGATGCCACTATCACGAAGAGGGAGATAACATCATGGATTCCCCCGATGAAACCCCCTAGAATTACTTCTCATTAGGCCCAGGTTGTCATAGTTGGTATTCGATTAGGTTTTAGATAACTTTTTAGATTAATATGTTATTGGTTGGGGATAATTTGGTAGTTTTAAAAGTATTAATTTTTTTATAATTTAAGTTTTATCATAATATTAAATGTATAAACAACCTTTTAATTTATTTTATGTAGTATTATTAAGATTAAGATAGGATAACCTTAGTGAAAACACTATTATTATTTCTAAAGGACAAGTTTAACTATAACATAACATCCTAAAATTTTATTAAAGAACAGATTTTGTTATTTTCTTGAAAAATACATCCCTATCTAGATATTAGAAAGTGGGTGTAGGATCTGTCTCAATTATACCTTAGGGAAATAACCTAAAAGAGGTCATGTTGGGTATTAACTCAATTGTGACACAATGAATGATAAAGAGACCTAACTATACACTTGGCTAGACAATCCTAGGTGATATTGCTTAGTTAATTCACATTATTTTCATTAACAATTATAAAGGATTTTAAAATATTATTAATTAATTTGACGATGATAACCAAATAGGAAAATTACCATGGAACACTATGGATTTAATGAAGAAATTCATAGGTTGAAACAAAAGTATCATATGTTAAAAAAATAAAAGTTTCATTGGAGAACACAAATTTTTATTAAGGTTTTGAAATTCCTATTTGGGATGTTTTCATAACTATTTTGGTTTTAGTTTTTAGTTGAAAAAAGATGAAAAAAGAATATAAAGAATTTATGTATCTAAAAACCCCTATATCTTATATCCAAACATGGGACCATACTCTAATGATTAAATCATAAAATATGATTTAAACCTGAGTCTCTTAGTCATAAATAAGTTAGTGAGACTAAAATCTTCATAGAAATTAAATCTTGATGGTTTTAGATATTTTCATTAGTGAGTGATATTTTAGTATATTTAGAAAGTTATTTAGGAATATATGAAACATATAAGGTTTGTTCCTCATTAATTTTACTATAAAGGTTATTAGACATTTATTAAATATTATTGGTACACTGAAGAGTGGTTTAATCTCATGGTCATATTTTTGGAGACAACTATTGAAAAACATGTGGTTGATTATGGATAACTCTTTGGTTTAATATATACTTTATTTTTGATGTAATAAAGCATTGTATGATTTTGGAATAATTAAATAACAAAATATTTGTAACATTGGGACTAATAGTTGATCCATGATGTTTTTAAGGTTAATTACATTGTGGGATTATGGTATATATATGCCAATATGTTATTTTTTGAACTCATTATTAATAACCTTCAAGGAATAAATATATAACCAATTTTTTAGAAGAATAATAGATTTCATTGTGATTTTATGACTCGATTATTTAGGTAGTTTTTGGGAATCTATACTATGGAGAATATATTATTAGGGTAAAAATAATCAATGTCGTTTGAGGAAAGATAAATAGATTGATAAATCCTAAGATAGTAAGGTAGATGTCACATTATAAGTAATATCTGGAATAATGAGTATGTTAAGAATACCCTCACATACTTTAATATGTTAGTAATAATTAAAATTTTAGGGATAAAATTTATTTAAGATGGGGTAAAATGTAACGACCTGAGATTTTAGATCCTTTAAAATATATTTATGTTATATAAATTATGTTACATACTACAATCAATTCACATGAACCATAAAATTTTAGAAAAACATTATTATTAATGATATAATAAATTCTATGTTGGTAAAAAATTAAAAACTATTACCTTTAAAAGATAAATAATTAATATGTTTTATTATTGTAAAAGTTTATCATTAAAATATTTTTTCCTTATATTTCATATTTTTATTTTGAAAGTTGCATTTAATTTTTTTATAATTTTAATTTTATAAAATAAACTCCATTTTTTAATTTGGCACATCAAAATTATATTAGGATCAATTTTTGAGATTTTTCTAAAATAATAATTTTTAGGTAAATAGTCGAAAATATTGATTTTGATAATACCATCACATTTATATGAATTATAATTTTTTTGAAACGTTTTCTTATAAAAAATATATATTTATAAAGTTAAATAAATCTTTTAAAAACACTATGTTCAATTTTTAAAACTCATGAATATCATTTTAGAAAATCAAGTAGTATTTTATGAAAAATATTTTTCATCTATTTATTTAATTAAATTTACACATGGGGAAATTATATTTTTGATTTATTTTTATGTCACATAAATCCAATTTTAACAATAAAAATATATGAATATCATCTTAACAAATAAAATTGATAAAAATTTTTAATGCATAAACCTTATTCTTAAAAATACAGTTTTTCAGAAAAAAAAGGTTTTTACGCATTATATGCATTAACATTAAAATTAATTTTCCTAATTGTAGGAAATTAATTTAATAAAATAGATATAATATTTTATATCATCAAGTGAATATTATTTAATATGGATAATTTCATTTTTAGGCATGAAAATTAGATTACCATTGTTTATTATAATTTCCACGTGAATGGTGCACATGAGCCGCAACACAGTTGGTGAGGTATCCTTAAGTGCATCCACAAGAACCAGGGTTAAAAACCAAGTAGAGGCATATTTCTGGGTACTATAGCAATACTGTAGCAGGCATTATACACTGTGTGGGGACTATAGCAGAACTGTACACTGTACAGGTACTGTAGCAGAACTGTGAACTGTGCGGGTACTGTAGCATGTACTGTTCGGTACTGTAACAGCTTGAACTATTCACCTTGGGCCACCGGTTTTGGCTTGGAGTCCTTATGTATTTTGGGTCACCCAGGCTTTTGGGTCATTTGGGATTTCGGGCCACCTTTAAGGCCTTCGGGCCACTTCAAGGCCTTCGGGCCACATGCAGTTCCCCCATACAGACTACAAAAAAAGGAGCAGCCTCAGAAGAGGATTTAGAGCAGGTGAACTCACCAGAGCAGAGCCAAATGGATTTATTAGAATGAGAGGGTATGTATATTCCATCAGGATCAGCCTGTGCTTTCATGGGAAGCCTAGCTAGATGACCATGTGAAGGTGGAGAGCTACTATCATGATGCAGATGCTGGGGAGGAGCAGTTCCTTGTAGATAGTCTAGTTGAATTCCCTAAGACATTCAGGTCATGTAATATCCTAACCTATGGGCCATGTAATATCTGATCCTACGAGACTTTGAAGGGGTTTTCCTCATCCATTTAAAGGGGGGTTATCAAAAAATCAATAAAAATAAAGGCCTTCGGGCCATTTGGGCACGTGAATAGTGAAAAAGTTACTTTTGATATTTTTTATTGGCGATGTGTAATTTTTTTTCTAATAAATATATTTTAAACCATGAAAATAATATTATTTTAAAACATATATATAAATATATTAACATTTATTTAATTATTAATAAATACTAAATAATATTAAGAATACTTAATGTTCAAAAAAATCTTTTTTCTGTAAAAATGGATTTTTCTATATAATTTTTTTTTAATTTCAATGTTAATTTTATATAATTTAAAAATTTAATTTTATTAAATATATATTAAATATAGTTTTATAATATAAAAATTAGGCAAGAGTTTTTACCATTTATATTTAATAAGATATAAAATTACTTAGTTACAAACTCGTTATCAAAGTAAAATTTAATTTTTGGTAAAAGGTTAAAAATAAAAATATGCAAAGACCTCAACCCTAGTAGCATAGATATAGTGGTTAATTTATTTCATTGGTACTAAATACAAACAATCACATCCCATATGACCAAATATTTTAGTAGTCTTGGTAAAATATATACATACTTGAATGTCACATTACATTTGAAAACATAAAATACAACATAATATTTACTTTGGTATATTCTTTTCTCCCTCTAGAATATCCCTACATATAAATCATAAAAAATTTATAGGTATCATTGGGAAAGGAAACATAATTAATGTGTGATCTTAGATTCTCATTAAGTGAATGTGTACAACAAAATCTAAATAAGGCATGAATAATATGACAAGAATAAATGTTGATAAGATAATTTAATATAAATAGTCACATGAGTTTAAAAATTATCCATGAATATAAAAAATATTAAAATATACTCATGCATATCAATAAATGATTTAATATTGATGTAATTTATAATTCTAAACATTATAACCTACTATCGATGCCTTGTTCCAAGAAATCTAAAAATACCATCAAGGCCTTGTGCCAAGACATATGTATAAATGGGCAAGGACTCAGAAGAGAACCCAATATATTTTGTCTTATAAAACCTAATAAGTCATCAATGATATATGTAATTTAAGGCCCCACTCATCACTTAATAATTCACATTTATTAATCATATTAATAAACAATACAACTTAATCACCATGCCTTAAAAATCAAAAGCTACTCATATTGGAAGAACTATAATACAGAACACCAATCCATTCCCCACTCAAACTGATCATAAACCATCCAATAAAATATGGTGGTTGGTATCATTAGATTATATTCTCAATATAAGATTCAATAGAGGATTTTGACATAGAAAAAATATTTTAAAAAGATAAATGGAAATTTTCTTGAGGAGAATATCATTTTTGACTTTGAAAACCACTTATTTAAAGTATAAAATATTTAAAATATCTTAAGGAAAACATTTAATTTGAAAGTAACATGGTAAAATTTTAAATTAATCTTCAATTAAATGAGTATACATGATGGTGGGAAATTCTATTCATGCCATATAAGTTAAAAGAACATTCTTTTCACATTTTTTGTAAAAAGGTCAAAAATAACCTTATTCAGAAAATGAAAATAATATTATATTTATAACATTTTTGGAAAATTTAAAAATGGAAGAAAATGGATTTAATAAATCATTGGATAAAATTTTAAACACCATTTTAGTTACTTTATGTAAAATATGGACATGAAATAGAAAGATTCCTGCTCGAGTAGAAAAACAAGGTCAGTTTTCCTGAAAAACATTATTTCATTATATTGAGTACTTAAAGAGATTAAAATGAAGGTAAAAATTGTAATTTATATAAATAAATTTATGAGAATAAAATATATTGGTATTAATATATAAATATAAAATAATTCCCCAACAAAGACTGAAAACATAAACAATCCCAAATAATGATGAGATTGGAAAATGAATCCTTACCTTAGGTTCGACTTCCTTAGTATGTGTCTGAAACTCCTTTATAATAAATTTATTTTTATTATAAATATTTTTCAAAACCATAATCATATATATCACACCATATATGATTTACTAATAATATTTTAGCACTTTTTTATTATCAATTCATTGTTAAAATTATTGTTTCGGTTAATATCTTTTTCATTTTACATGTATGTCTTGGTTTGGTAGTTTCATTAATTTTACATTTATCATGGGTGAATATATTTAGAATTTTAACCATGATATAAACATGATATTTGTTAATTATATATGTATTTATATTAATACATAAAATATAGAGATAAATAAATAAATTACACCATACATATAGATGGTAAGTTGTACGGACACATGAATGTTGTTTTCATTTTTGTATGGATGAAAAAAAAGAAACATAAATAATAATTTACTTTAATAGAATAATTATTATAACATATAAACTATATATATTTATTAAATCTATCCTTATAACCATCCATATAAAAATGAAAGGAAAAATAGATCACTTTGCTTTGTGGAGGTGGTAGTCCACATGTACGCACGAATGACAACATAGTTTTCCCAAAGATTAGAAGGTAAGATGGTAGATATGATATTATAATTCAAGAAATATAATTATTTAATAAATATTGTATATAAACACATCATAATAACCATTCATAAAATATGGTGCTGAAAAACTAATTGTATTGCTACATGGAGATGAAAATTTGTAAATACGCACGAGCGATACTTTCACTTTACATTTGATGTAAAAGAGGGTCGTTAAATGTGGTTTAATAATAATAATAACATTTTAGTATATGTTTTACAGTAAAGTTATTATTTTATTATAAATAATATAAATTTATAGAAGGTAAAATAAGAAATAAATTGAAAGAGGCCGGGTAATATGATTACCTATTCTTTGGGAGACCTCCTTTATATTCTTTCTAATGGAACCTAGGGTTTGTATTTTGAGGAGAAAAAAAACTAAAGAATGTGTATAATAATGTTTATAAGATAAATTTATAGGTATTTTTTGAAATTGGTTTCTCATGGTGGTGTAAAGAAGAGAAGGAAGGGGTGTCCTCTTACAAGGGAGGGAAATGAAACAATTTAAATTATTAAAAAGATTAAATTATAACTAAGTCAATATCAATGAGAAATATTCAAAATGGACATATATTCAATGATATGGTAGTATATGGGTGAAATATCATCAAATAATAAAAATTTTATAGGTTTAGGCGACATTTTAAACCTTATCTTTTATTTTAACTTCTTAGTTAACCTATTTTAACCTTAACTGTGCTAACACCTTTTTTCACTCATAGTTGAGTTCATAATGACGTTTTTAACCTAATCATGACATAAAATGGGTCAATACAAGGCATTTGGGGTCCTCACTCATTAGAAGTATGCACGATGAGTTGATTAATTAAATAAATAAATTAATT
This sequence comes from Viscum album, assembly GCA_963277665.1. Lineage (NCBI taxonomy): Eukaryota > Viridiplantae > Streptophyta > Magnoliopsida > Santalales > Viscaceae > Viscum > Viscum album. Next base: position 1,650,814,017 of record OY728145.1, read on the forward strand.
CATTTGTTTCGACGTAGATAAGTGATATATAAGATAACTACTAGGATTATTTCTCTAGGGTTAGCCATATAAACCCTGGGAGAAATCCATATCTCTTCCTCCCTCCTCCATTGGTTATAAAATGATGAAGAAATTTGAGATCAAAGTATATCAAGATGCAGGGAACACAATGACTCCTCTAAAACATTAGTGGGTGTGTTCTTCGATGAAGATCAATCCAAAATTGAGTTAGTACTATTAAATTGGTGGTATATACCCTTTAATTAATTTTTTTATTAGATCCATCCTTATTCTTGGATATATGCTATTTTTTGGCCAATTTCATGTGCTAGGTTACAAAAACTTATTTAATTTCACTATTTTCTAACCTAGGGTTCCCCGTTCTTGATCTATTGGACATGCATGCTTTTCATTGATCATTTAACCTTTTTGTTGAAGATTTTATCCATTTTTTCTTCATGTTTTAACTGATAATACCCCATTGTCACGATTTGACATTGTTGGGAGGCACCAATCCAAATCAGACCCCTAGAACCGTGGTAGATCGAGAAACAAATAATAATTCGGTGATCTAAGACTAGATTTGGGAAGATTACAAGGTATGTATGATCATTTTGATGGTTTAAGATAAATAATTGAAGTGTATAAGTGATGGAGGCATGTAAAAAAAATAAAGGACTCCTGTGGACCAACAGATCTGATTTTTGGTGAGCGACGACTGGAAATAGTGAATCACGACCATATCCACTCACCCTAGGTGTATTCAAGGTAGGATCTTCAGAAATATTGTTGGATTTGAAGTGTCTAAAGTGAATTTGATGATCTATAAAATCTAGGAAAAACCAAACTACGTTCTGTGTTCCAAAATGAACACACTGTGTATATCCCCCTTAGCGGTGATGACTAGGGTTTGGGAAATGTTAAGGACGACACAACGTGTATCCCTCCAACACACCGTGTAACCCTTCCCCGAATAAAAAAACCATGTGATGCATCACTTGGGTGGGAAACCGTGTGGGTGTACATATATAGGTACACAGTCATGTACCTGAGTACAAGGACATGACCAGGTCACACGGGTGACACCCCATGTGAGGAAAAACATCGTGTATAGAGTACATAGGGTCTCGTACTCAGATAGAGTGAGCAGGGCAAAACCCAATCTTGGTTAGTTTGTAAAAATTGTGTATTACACCTAAAGAGAGTATACTACTACATGGAATGTAATACTTGATCCATATAGGGTCACGTCCAGGTGGTGGAATGAGACCACATGTCTTGTTGGTCCCCTCACACGATGTGTACCCCTTAACCTCTTTTGAGGAAACTTTAATGTTCCATATCTCAATTAGTTTGAACTCGTATTTTGTCATGCGAGTAGTCAATCCTGAGTGTTTTTCAAATATAACATGATGATGCCCTTGGTTTTGAATTTTGAGATATGTTGTGAAATATTTTGTGAATGATTCTTATGGAGGTGACACTTGATGATGACAGTGATCAGGTAGAATCACTAGAGACTACCGAGTTGTACCCTCTAGTAAAGCTGGTCAGTGGAGTCCTCAGTCTTTAGAGTAGAACCCACTATCAACATGGGAATGGGTCATCTACAAATACCTTTCTATTGGAACTTCCTACCATGTTTGGTGTAGTTACTCGATGACCAGAGTGTAACCCCCTACTATACCAGGGTGTAGTTCCTTGACTTTCAAGCAGAACCTCCCTTGACATACCAGGATGTGGGTCCTCGATGACCAGAGTGGAACCTCCTATCATACCAGGGAATGGGTCCTCTTCCTATAGAGTGGAGTCCCCCATAAACATGGGTGTGGGTCCTCTACCTTACCATGTGTAACCCCTATCAGTATAGAGTTTAAGTCCTTGTGATACTAGAGTGTAACCCCCATCGACATGGGCACAGGTCCTCTACGGATACTTTCAGAGTGGAAGCCCCCTAACGTACTAGGGTGAAGGTCCTATACTTTGATTTTGTGTCCCCTCAATTGTGTGTCATAGTGATGAGGTGTGTATGGACTTGGATGGTTACATCCGGGTAGATGCGTGAGATGCTGGGCATCATTGACAAACTTTTGGAACTATTGGATACTCTTATTATTGGGATGAGCTATGATATGGAGATACCTTTACTCTCCTATTTTGGATTCTTTTGACTGAGAATATATATATATATATATTCTTCTTATATATCCACACCCTATATTTTCTTACTCTCCTTATAGTAGAGGCAAAGATGCATGATGTATGCCACATGATTTTTGTGATTAGATTATCATGGTTGGATGAGTCTACTCACCTACTATAGGTTGAGAATACCCAACAGGTAGTTCATACACTAATAATGTTTATAACCTTATGTTTGGAAGAGCTAAATTTCATTCTTGGTTTAGGTTGATATGTTCTCCTTGACTGTATATTGCATCTACGGTCTTTCCTTTCATGTTGTCTCTCTTACTTCTCTCCGTTCAACTTTTGGGGTGTACTACTGGGTATGTATATGATCACCCCTACATGGGATTTTCCCACATGTGACATGTCTTATACAGATGATAGATTGGTTGACCACAACTACATATGAGCTTAGGGATACCTGGTTCTTTGGACCGCGTACGATGGTCGCAACTTGGGATTCAGAAGTTGGGCTCTTCCAACAGTTTACTTTTCCAATTTTCTTAGGTTGGGATATATTTCTAGTTGGGTGTGTATTTTTCCTCTTTTCTTTTCAGTTTTCACTGTTTTACTTTTTTACTATCTAGAGGTTTATGCATGCTTGGTTTACTTTATAGTAGGGTTGCATCTTTTACTCTTTCCCTCTACACTTTTCATCGATATGACAATGTGTGTGCACACAGGTACTTAGGAAAAGGCCTAATAGAGTTAGTTATGCCTTCATCACTAGTCACCATCCCATGACCTATGGAGGTGGGCTTGGGGTAGTTGCGAATTGAGCCCCAACATGGGCTGGTTCTTGAAAAAATCACCAAAATTTTATTCCTTTTAATATTTTTGAAATCATTTATTTATTTTCAATTAATTGAATAAATACCGTGTAATTATTGCATAAGAATTTATGGTAGTTATATTATACCAAAAAATTATAAATAAATTACCATCATGAAAATAATTTTATTATTCTCAAAATAAAAATCAATATTTATTCACTACTTTTATCCCTATGTGAACACATAAGATATATTTAAAAGTAAGAGTGTGACATTTTGTTTTTTTCTTTTCTTTAAATATTATATAGGTAATTTTCATGTAAAAATGTCCCTTAAAAAAAAAATTAAATTTAGAGCCTAAGGTATTAAGGGTCTAATTTCTTTCATCAAATTATAATTAAATGAGAAATTTTGACCGTAACACTTAGTTCTAACCTAGATTCACATGATTTACCATTTACCAAGGTGATAAATTTTACCGTGGTTTCTATTCATAATGGATAAAAATAAAATCAGCCTATTGACCAAATTTGAACCTCATAATTACAAATATAGAATATATTCTATCAAATTCAATACTTATAAGTAGAAAAAATTAATTTTTCAATAAGTGTGTAAAACATTATAAAAATCACTGTTTAGAAAAATATATTTTTAACCATAAAACTGGATTTATTCCCATATCATGCATAAAAAATATTAGATGAATTTTAAAACATTTTATTGAATATTTAACATATATATTTCATTAAATTTATTAAAAAATAGTTATTAATTTAATTTATTAAGATAAAATCACATTGCGTGTATAAAAATAAATTTCTAGAAAAGAATCTCTTTTACTTTGAAATGATTTTTATTTTCATTTCTAGTCAATTGATAATAATTGAATTTATTTTGTACATAAAATTTTCATAATTTAGTTATTAATATTCATACATGATAATTTAATAGCTAGTTTATAATGGTATACTATATTATAGTTCATTTAGACTTAGGGCTACGTGTGTTGAAAGATATTAAAAAAATTATTTAAAGAGAAATATATTTTAAAATATTATAGTTTTACGTTCTACCCCCATAAAAATTATTTCAACCTCAAAATTCCATCACATTGATTCTAAAAAATGATTATATATCTATTTAATTATATCCTCGAGTTATTAAATAGCTGTTATGAATTTTTTGTTCCTCCATAGAACTTTAACCATGTGAGTAGTCTTATTCCATAACACTTTATCTCTGCAATCTAAGATTTCTACCAGCTATTCCTAATAGGAATGTTCATGCTCTAATGGTATATCCTTTGAGTATAGTACATGTTAAGGATTAGGTATGTGCTTACTTTAGAGATATATATAGAACACATCATGAACCTGAGAGTGATTTAGTTGAAGTGCCATGTAATAAGATACCTTCCTGATATGATTGATAATTTCAAAGGGACTAATAAATCTATGGATCATATTAACTTTATTTCCAAATTTCATAACCTTCTTCCATGGAGAAATTCATAGAAATACCTTCTCACCAACTTCAAATTTTATATCATGCTAATGATTTTTAGCATACCTTTTTGGTCATGTCACGACCCCCTCCCTCTAAGGATTCCCCTCCTGAGCTTGAAATGAAGGAAGATAGATAATGACCCATGAGTCCCACCTCCAGTAGGCCCCAGGGTGGCGACTAGCACCAAGGGTATAGAATCTCATGAAATGGGAGACATTACCATTTTTTTATAATAAAACAGTATTGGGAGATAAGATGGTTCATCCCAAAACAACTCCCAAGCATAAATATAATGTAAAAAACAAGATCCATCCCACATGCATGTTTTCAAATAAAGCTGCTAGAAATACAATAAAAATAATTTTTAAGTACTAAAATAACAAATCTAAGTAGTGACATGGTAACTATCCCCAAGTACGAGCTAGTAATGCCCATAACAGTCCATATAGACCTCCTGCCCGAATGGCCCGAAGGAATTCTTTTTTATTTTATTTTAGATAATCCTCCTTTTAAGGGTTTAAGGGGAACCCGTACATGACCCGTATGCCCAAGGCACAAGGCCCGACATGACCCGTAATACATGAACTGAAGGCCCAGAGGCATACCATGCCCAATACATGACCCGTAGGCCTATCCCACTAGAACCGCCCCTCCCCAGCTTTTTCATTATTGATTGCCTTTAGCTCCCCACATGAATTGCTGATCGGCTATCATTTCCCCATATAAAGCTACACGGTGCCTGGTCCCGATGGCGGTTTCCATACCCTCTCATTCTTCCAATCCGGTTAACTTTGCTTCTGGTGACTGCTACTAGTGCTCTGATCCTCATCTGGTGCCTGCTCTGTGTGAACTGGGCTACTTCATGGTCTTCAATGGCCTGAAGGCCTTGTGACCCGAAGGCCTTTGATGGCTCGAAGGCCCTGAGACCCGTAGGCCCTAACTGGTGGCCCGAAATCCCAAATCAGGTGAATAGTCTGGCTGCTACAGTACCCAATAGTACCTGCTACAGTGCCTGCTACAATACTTCTATAATACTGCTACAGTAATTCTACAGTACTTCTACATTACCCCAGAAATTTGCCTCCACCCGGTTTTGAACCTAGGTCTCTTGGATGCCAAGAAGGAGCCCTTACCACTTGGGTACAGGCTCGTTGGCATCCATATAGTCCTCCTGGAAACATGAAAGTAGTTTTATATACGTAGGATGGACATACAAGTATACTCAGTAGGGAAAAACCAATGTCTCTCGTGAACAAGTGGGAGAAGAATACTAATTCATATATGAGAAAATAGAAGAAACCAATATAACCTAATAGGGAATACTATCCATCCCAACCTCACCAAGGCATTCTCACCAAATAATGAAAGTCAAATAAAGTAATAAAATAAGCACATTGATGTTTTGGTACCCTACACCACTTCCCACTGGTTAACTGCTCATACCCTAATGAATTTTTTTTGGCACTTACACACTCTTATAGAATCCCAATGTCACACCCCTCCCACACACACCTGAGCCTCAAAGCTATTCCCACAACCCAAGGATTCAAGGCTCACCACATCTTACCCAAAAACACCTAGGCCACAAACACACCTCATCCGAAAAGACACCTGGTAAGAACACCACATCTCATCCCTTAGACACCTTGGAAATAATAACTCTCCCAAAAACACCTTGGCCTCACAACCGCACCACAACCTACCTGAATAATCTTGGGATACTAATGCCTAGAAGAGAGAGTAGGGAAGAGCCAATAACCATCCATCTATCCTCCCACCAAGATATTGGGAAAAGTTACCCTCCCCCATGATGATGGGAGTTTTCATCTTATAGTGATCAACCAGGGTGGGGTGCATATAGAAAACACAAGGAAACTATAGGTATATATATTTAGTATCAAACACTCAAGTCCAACCTATGGGTTTTTTCCAAATAGACAACCAACCCACGAAACTACCTTTGCTGCTACCTCTAAATACAAAACTATGAAACAAGACATGAACCTAACCATACCTCATCAAATTCATTTAAAAATGTATCATTGTTTATTTAATGATTAATTTATTCATTTTATCCCTACTTGGTCATCTACCAACCGAATCATGCAACAAACCATATAGTAAAAACCACATAGAGGAAAAGAACCACCGCAAACCAACCCACCACCATCATAATTCTTCAAAGTCATGACACCCAATCCATAATGTCAATAAATAAAACCCCCAAATAAAAAAAACTCATAAAAAAATCTCATCACAAACAAACCCTACATCCCCATTTTATAACAACACCACACCCATCACACCCAACAACATAAACATAGAACAACCCGAACCTGCAGCCTCACTTCTCAAACACTATCCATCCATTCCACAATTAGTCAGTCTCTCAACCGAAGATTATATTATAGAACTTATACTACCCCACCTTAAAGTAGTGCTCTCAACCCCAACACCAAACAACCACACAAGACATAAGATAGAAAAAATTACACACAACACACAACCACACCAGACAAGGTAGGTTGTATTCAGATTTAGAAAACCCCCATTATTTAATTCCACTTTGATAATTTAGGGGTTATCACAGAGAAGGTTAGATCCTGAGGCATCCATTTATTTAACTAGGTATACATAGTTAATAAATTTCATATATACCTCCATTAAACACATGAATAACAACAAGCCATCACAAGTCATCCCGAGTGCACAAACAAAGAATACCAAAAACCACACTTTTCAGTAGGTATACAACCCATACAACTCACAATATCAATAGATAACAAAGCAGAACAAAATTCAATTTTCTATCCCCGCATGTAGATCTTTTTACCGATATGATTATCTTCATTTATTTGGTAATTTTCTATCTTAATAAGGGAGAAATTCATACACCCACCATACATGATACACAAATAAGGGAGAAAAAGGGATACCTACCTCAAGAAATAGATGATCAAAAATTCCTTCTTATACCAAATAGGGGATGCACAAGCCTCTAGGGAAACATGATCCAAGGGTGAAACATAGATTCATGAATTCTTGGGGAAAAAGTTTATGGGGACGCTCGGTAGAAAGATTAAAGAGAAAACGCACAAGGGAAAAGGGATATCATCTTTAGAAAGGACAAATACTATATCAATGAAAGAAATGGTTTCAAAATCCATTAAAGTTGGATCTTGACCAAGGCCATGTGTTTTGAAAATATAAAGGCCTCCCGAGCATTAGTAATTTAAATATATATTTTATATCCTTTGAAATAGATTAAAAAACACTTAAATATAGTTTTAAACTCATTTTATGTCAAAAGAAATATTAAAGGGGAAAATATAGAAAAACTTGAAAAAACTGGGAATTTTGAAAAACTATCAAAATGACTCATAGTTGGGTGAGTCACCAATATGATTCACTGATGGGTGAGTCACCGGTGGAAGATTCACCACTGAATGAGTCATCAGTGTGTGATATCGGTGACGAGGTACTGATGGTGATTCACTATTCGGTGAGTCACCTTAGTGACTCAGTATCGCGATCCACCATCACTGAGTCATAGTTGTGATCCACTGATGTGTGTCACCATTAATGAGTCAACATTGAGAGTCACCAACTTGTCACACCATTAACAAGTCACCGTTGCGAGTCACCGACACATCTCACCATTAGTGAGTCACCATTGTGAGTCACTGATGCATCTCCCCATTGGGATGACCTACCGTCGCTACGTACTAGTGGAAAAGTCACCATTAGATGATCTACCACTGGGAGAATCATCATCATGAGTCATTGGTGGATGAGTCACGATTGGACGAGCCACTATCAAATGACTCACTATTGGCCGAGTCATCGTTGGATGAATCACCACTGGTGACCTACTATTGTGTGTCAATGGTTTGGACTCACTGTCATCGACCTACCTTTCTTGTCTCACCGTTGGAAAATTGGAAAAACTAGAAAGCTCTTGAATTGAGCCACCGTGACCTCTCAGAACACCTCAAACACTAGATTTTCACAAAGGAATGGGATGGAGAGGTCCAACCCATTACATGTCAACTCTGGGTTTTCCTTATATACTATTGAATGGATCTTACCTTCAATGTCATTTTCTCATTTAGATATAGTCCCAATAGATTTATTTATCTAAGCACTTCCCAAAAAGTTGGCGTTCTAAACTTTTTTCTATATAGGGCTTCATAAGGATCCATCTAAATGCTTGATTGAAAGTTATTTTTGTAAGAAAATTACACCAAAAAGATGGCTTTGATCCTATACACCTTTAAAATACATAAATAAAGTTCTCAATATATCTTATAGAGTTTCGATGGTCCTCTCAGAATAAAAATAAATTTGAGGTTGATAAGTAATGCTAAAATTCAACTATATATCTATAGATTTCTAAATACTTCACCAGAAATTTGAGTTAAAACTTGGATATCGATCAGATATTATAGAAAATGGTACACTATGAAACCTTACCACCTCCTCAATGTATATTCTGTGATGTTGACCAGGAGATTAATATTCTTTGATAAAAATGATATTTTTTTGACATTATATAGAGATTGAATACAACCCAAATATCATTATGGACTTTTCATGTTTTGGAGAGTCCAACAACATAATCAATTGTGATTTTCCCATTTCCATGTTGGTGTGGGTAATGTTTTTAATATCCCTCTAGAATTTATCCTCCCAAACTTAACTTTATGAAAAACTAAAAACTGAGATACATACTCTGCAATATCTCTCTTTATGTTGTCAGAGCAGAAATACTATTTTATATCTCTATACATTTTCATAAAACCAGGATAAATAGAGAATGATGAACTATGGGACTCATCCAAACACTCATAAGTATATAATTGATGGGATAAATACTCATTTCTAAAACCTTATCATTCCAACATGATCATAGTTGAACTTAGGAATAATCCTCAATTTAATTTTTGGTTCCACATATTCCTTTTATGCCTTATTAATCCTCTCATAGATGGATGGTTGAACATTATTCTGAGAAAGATAAAATCTTTTAACTTTCCTCATTATTTCAAGAACCATCTTATGAAAATCCATAAATATTAGATCTATTTGAATCCTCATTATTAATAAACTTGTATGGTATTTCCAACTCAGAGAATCAACAACCTTGTTCACCTTACCAAGGTGGTAATGTATTGAGAAATAAAAATATTCAATTAAATAAAACCATATTCAATGTGTAATATTAAAACATTTCTATGTAAATATATATTCAAGATTTTATTATCAGTATATACATCACACCTTTTGGTATAGAAATAATGCCTCTATATTTTCAATGAAAAAATTACCGCTACTAACTTAAAATCATGAGTAAGGTAATTTTTATCATGAACATTAAATTGGAATGAGGCATAATATATCACTATATTATTCTTCATGAGGATTCATCATAATCCATTATTTTATGCATCAATATAGATCACAAACCCTTATCCACAATAGGGTGGTGTAAGCACATGCACACTGACCAACCTTCTCTTCAATTATTTGAAAATATCTTACATTAATCTATCCAGAATAACTTAACCCCCTTTGAGTTAAGTTGGTGATTAGATTAGATATTAATGATAAATCTCACACAAATCATTGTTAGTGTAACATCATCTAATTTGGTACCCTCTCACGTGGCCAAGTCAGGTTGGTTATGGGACCTTAGACGTGCCTCACCATATGCTAGAGGCTGCTGACCAATAGTGATTGTGTGATGAGTATAGTGTGGATACTATACCCCCAAGTTTAGAGTTACAATAAAATTAAAATAAACAATATAAATAAATATTAGAGTAACAGAAATAGAGGAAATAGTATATCATACAATTGGGAAGAAAAAAGAGGAACCAATAGACCAATAATAATGAATCTTGTAATGATAGGATGAAATGTATCTAAATGTAAAACTATTAATATTAAAAATAAAATAAATAGTTTAAATAAATATACTCAAAATTCTATAGTCCAAAAAATCCAAGTTGGTCCCATTAATTGCACTACGATTCACTATTTCATTTTCACCCTTTTACCACTGTGTTAAATTTATTTTTTTATCATAAATTCAAAATTTAATAAAAAATTTCACTTCATGTATTATTGATTTATTTTGATTTTATAAAATCTAAAAATGTAAATATTACTTTTTTGATAATTACATTATATGTGGAGGTGATTTGGAGGGCCCGGGATGAAGTGGAAGGAAAATGGGCCAAACTGTGCATGATTCTAATCACACCAGTGGACTCAAATTCACACTGATTCTAAACTATTAATCTAAATGGGATTATTTTTTTGGGATGATAAAAAATTTAGTGGTAAAAAATCTTATGAAGTAAACCAATCCGAATCCATCCACTAAGAAGCCCATCTGAATCAATCTGTCCAGGGAATCAAATATGCAAAAAAGTCAAAAGTGGTGTTCTGTATTTTGTCGATATATAAAGATGTAGTTTTCCAAATAGTTCCAAATTTTTGGTGGATATATTCAAGAGGTGGGGATACAACTTTATAATTTTTTACAAAGTGATATAAGACTTTTTGGTGGTCTAAAATCACGTGACAAGTGGGTTTTTAAAATCTAGGGGCTCAAAAACCACCTCCCAATTTTCCTATAAAATGATACTTTGGGAAAAAAATTTGTAACTTCGACCAAGGAGTGAAGTGATAAAATTTTATATTTACATATGAGTCCTATAATTACCTTGGAGGTTCTGAGCCCCCTATCCTTATAGGGATATCTGAAATGAAAAAGGAGATCCACCCTACTTTCCTCCTCCTCTCAATGTTGGGATAAACAATGGGCGTTCATTGTGAGGGAGTTACACATCTTGTATAGGGAGTTACAGTAATTGTAATACTACTAGTTTTATTTATTTTGGGTTTTAAAAAATTTAATTTAGAATTATTTTACTTTGAATCATGTTTGAATATTTTGTTTGATTGAATCAAATGGAATTCTCTTTACTTTTAACTGATCGGTGTGAAGTCTTGAGTGCATGAATTGTGTTGTTCTGATTATAGAGCATAATAATACTTTTCTTCCCAACTAATTTGAGATTTAAATTTTATTTGGAAGTTATTATACCATCCATGAGATCTATACCTTGGCTATATTATTTTTATGTCAAAGTTTGGTTCAACATGCTTTGATATAAAATCTCAGAAAGTAATTAGGATTTCGATTAATTTAAACCAAAGACTTACATAAAACCCTAATTAGTATCCAAGAATTATGAACTTGAAATGCATGTATTGAACCCACAATGAACTATTTTTATCATATTTTTCAAAATAAACTTTTTTTTAAACTATTAAATTTTTTAAATTAAATTATTTTCTGAAAGAAATTTTCAAAACCACCAACTATTTTAATAATATTTATTAAAAATACATGCTTTAAACATACAATGATCCTTGAGATATGAACTAGGGTCTAACATATACTATAAATCATCCTTAAATCATAATCAATTTGACATTTCACAACAGAATGTTCACTCATCTCCAAAATCCAACCCATACAGCAAGCGATAATCGGCAATAGGGTCCCTTTCCCTTATCCAAACATGCATCCATGAAATATTCTAGGGTACCAAATGACGGCCTGAATAGGGTGTGATTAAAACTTAGTAAGTTGAAACCATCATTTATAAACAATACCATTATGATAATAAGTTAATTCAATAATGTGATAACTTGTGCATTTTTAATCAATTAATATAATACATCAATCAACCTACTACAACACCATGTCAGAATGTCTATGAGCATGTAGAAAAACCTTTACAACCAGAACCACATGACTATGGAATGAAAAAATAACTATGAAGATAACTCTCTATAGGCATTTTATAATTCTAGCATATCCCTCTTTATAATAATTTCAGTATCCGATCATAGCCCTCTATATAAGCATTACAACATGAAACTATGCCAATCCAACTATATAAGCATTACATCATGAAACTAGGCCAAGCCCACTATATAATAATTAAACCATCACTAGAAGTAGCCTTATATATAATAATTTAAGAATCTAAATGGGCTGAACCTACAATATAATCATTTTAGAATGAATCAAAACACTTCATGACAACAAGGATATCACAATATCACATCATAAACCTCAATGGTAAATTATTAAAATATCCATTTTTCAATAAATTAAGCCTTAATTTATTTATCAAACTATCTCATACCATTAAATAAATTAAATCCATTACCAAAGTGATTCTATATCAACCAATCACCTGAGTTGACATATCATGCTAAACAAATTTCAAGTCATTATCCAAATTATTATTTTTCTAAGGTTTTCTCACCCAACGGGTAGCCACAATCCATGTCATATAAATATTTAATCCAAATATATCAATACAACAATCCAATCTAGGATTTATCATCATTCATTATTAAATTAGTTGTTACACATGTTATATCAGTGAAATTCACAATATTGCACATAATTGAGAATTAAATAGACCGTAGGGTTCTGTTTTAGACCACCTACCTTTAACCAACAATCAAACAACGATTATAACAGGTAACACCAATAAGAAAGATGGTGATGAAGATCTAAAAAAGAAATAAAGATCATAAAATAACAATATCAACACCCAGACAAACCATGCTCAAGAGATTCCACCATCAAAATTGGAGAAAAAAGAAAGAGAAGGAAAACCTAATAAAAACCACTCACCAGAGATCGATTTCTTGAATAGGATATTAGAAATGGAGTAAAGTTCTATAAAATCACTTTTAAATTACCTAGGGATTTCTATAGGAGAGGTATGCACTAAATGAATAAAAATTATAATCGTTTCCCATCTTAAAACCACTGATCGCAAGAAATGTATGGTGTGTAACCCCCTTTCATGTCGTGTATTTTATATTTAAGAGTTTAAAAAATTTCAAATCACATATGGTGAATTTAACCCTACCCTAACATTACTTGTTGTGAAATTTATATTCACAATATATAAACAGTTCACACCATAAACCAATTCACAACATGTAACCCTTTCACGACATCTTCTTGGAGACAATTACTCAACATGTAATACCTCAACATGGTGTGTAAATGTATTAAAGGGATATTTAAGATAAAAAATCCATAGAAGAGCCCAAAACACCTCTATAGACTTCTAAACTCACAAAAAACTATTGTATGACAATTTAACACATTTATACCCAGACTCCATTAACTCAAACAAACATACATACCTGAACTTTAGGTTATTATCCATCTCCAAAAAAGAATCAATAACTAAGGTTTAAAGATAATAGAAAACCAAGAAAAAGAGGTTTAATGAAAATTTCAAATAGAAACATACTTGAAGAAAGATAGGATCTTATAACCTCCCCACCATATAACATCTCATCCCTGAGCTGGTCCAAGCATCACTATGGGGTCTCATTGAAAAAGTCCAACCATTGTGATCACATATTAGACATTATCTCCCAGGTATCCCCCTAAATACTTCTATACTTACACTTTAATAAAACTAGAGGTATAATCTTACCCCAGAGATACTTATCACTATGGTCTACTATCCATATCAGATGCTCCTCAAAGGACTCATCTACACCAAGCCCGATGTCCTTGACGTCTATCATATGAGAAGGGTTAGGATGATATATTCAAAGATTAGATATGTGAAATATGTTGTGCATGACACTATAGTTCTATATAAGGGATAATCAATACACAAAAGGACTGAACCTATCCACTATCTCAAATGGCCTGAAAAACCTAGTCTCTAGCTTTCACTATTTCTTGATATGGCGTTCCACAAAACTAGGTGACACCCGAATGAAAACATGATGAACAACCTTGAATTATAGAGGTTATCTATGATGGTAAGCGTAATATTTCTACCTACTCTACCTGATCACCAACCACATCTTGGTTAACTAAACATACTTATAAGTCTCTTGCATGAGACTTGGTCCAATAATCACTGAATCACCTACCTCCAAAGAACAAAGAGGTGAATTCCACAACCTACCGTACAATTCCTCAAAAGGTTCCATCTAGATTGATTCCTAGAAGATGTTGTTATATGAAAATTCCATGAGTTCCATATTATTCTTATATGGACTAATGAAATACAAAAAATAGGCTCGTAACATATCCTTTAGAACCTAAATAGTACACTCATATTGAATTTCATTCTAAGGATGATAGGTTGTAGTCAGAAGAACCCACGATTCTAGAGACTTCCGATGAACTTTCCAATAACACGATGTGAAATGAATATATCTATCCAAAAATATACACCTTAGAACACCATGAAATAGAAATACCTAATATATGTATATACTACCCAGATCATCAATAATGAATGTCTCCCTAATAGGTCAAAAGTGGTCTACCTTCATCTGCCGATCCATGATCATCCATATTGCATCGTTCTTATGGGGTTTAATAGGTAATACTATCAAAAAATCCATAGTGAAATCATCCCATTTCCATTATATAGTGGATAGAGGATTAAAAATTCTAACCATCCTATGATTCTTGGTTTTCACCTTCTGACAGGTGAAACATCTCACCACAAGTCCCACTACCTCTTTCTTCATTATTGACCACCAATAATATATAATGATATTAAAATACATATTTGTTAAACTAAGATATACTTCTCATCTATAATTTTGAAATTTTATGATTATATCCTCATTAAAGATCTTAAAAACCCATATGTGGCCCTAAAAATGAATAAAATTACTATTACTAAGAGACTATCCCACTAGTGGCTCCCCACCATATATGCTGTCTCTCATAATTAAGCCCTATAGATAAAATAATTACTCTATCTTGATCTGTTTAAGAATATCAGGTATAACAGATGTCGAAGTTAGATTTAGTCATCCATGAGACTCCTAAACATCTTGATGCATGTTTACAAAGAGTGTCATCATCCACCACTCATCACAATACTCCTACACAATCTCTATCTATGTCTTCTGGATCAAGGAATTGATTGAGGCATTTCTCTTTACTGGTGTATAATCCATCTCAAAGTTGAAATACTATTGATACTCAACCCACTTCCTCTCCTAAAGGTTGAGGTCCCACTGAGAAAAAGATATAAATGAGTATATTGTGGTCCATGTACACAAAAAACCTCTCATCTATATGATAATGTCTCCAGAATATTAGGGCATGTACTACCACAACTTACTCTAGACTGTGAGGAGGAAACTTTCCCTCTTTTAGTCTCAACTGACAAGATCCATAAGCAGCCACTCGATCCTACCACATTAGAACTATTATTAGTACAACTCAAGATGTGTCATAGTATATTGGATATTATTTACCTTGCATAGGTAAAGTGAAGATATGTTCCAATTTTAACATGCTCTTGAGCTCCTGAAAATATCTCTCCCAAGAATCCGACCAAACAAACTTCACCCCCTTCTTGGTCAAACTAGACATCAATGATACCAGACAAGATATGTCCTTGATAAAGCACTAATAATAAACTTATAAACCCAAAAAATTGCGAATATAAAATAAAATCTTGGGTCTCTTTCAAAACAAAACAAATGCACCTTTTCTAGGTCCACTTACACTTATATATCTATGATGACATAGCCCAAAAAGTTCTCTTTATAAATC
This sequence comes from Viscum album, assembly GCA_963277665.1. NCBI lineage: Eukaryota > Viridiplantae > Streptophyta > Magnoliopsida > Santalales > Viscaceae > Viscum > Viscum album. The sequence continues at coordinate 1,650,830,139 of OY728145.1, forward strand.
CCAAACCTAAATTTGGTTACCTTGGAATAAAGACAATGTTGTCACAATGTACTCAGGATGATTTCAAGATGTTGAGCATGATCTTATACTAACTCTGAGTAAAATAATATGTCACTGAAAAAACACTAAAAATTGGTCCAAAAAAGGGTGAAAGATCTGATTCATCAAGGCCATGAATACTGCTGGTGCATTCATCAAACCAAATGAAATAACCATGAACTCATATAAGCCATACCTACTACTAAAACTAGTTTGAGGTATGTTCATTGGTCTCACCCTAAATTTGTGATACCCCAACCTCAAATCGATCTTGGAGAATATCTTAGCACCTCTCAAATATTTTAAGAGATCATCGATGCATATATGGGTATACTTCTTCTTGAGAATCATCCAGTTCAATATCTAATAAGCCAAATATAAGCACAAATTACAATTATCCTTATTAGATAAATGAATTAGAGAACCCCATGGAGATATTCTTGTACGTATGAAACCTTTAATTTAACATCTTCCAATTGAACTTTTAACTCTTGAATCTCTTATGGTGCCATCCTATATGGTGTGATGGAAACTAGCTATACTCCCAACACCAACTTGATTGTGAACTTGATATCCTGCTCGGGTGGTAATCCATTGAAATCGTCAGTAATAATATCCTAAAAATGGATAACACCTAAGGATAAGTATCCTAATTTATTCCACCATCATCCAAAAAAGTCTTTCTATATGAGCCGTGAGATAATCCAATCTATATTGAATTGGTCTTGCATGACCAACCTGAAGATTCCACTCATTATGGTGTGAATATCTGTCTCTTTATAGAGATAAAAAGGTAAATATAATTTAGGAATAGTTGATATGAGCATGGTATGAAACTAACAAATCCATAACAATAACCACATTGAAACCTTTAATTTTCAATATGAATGGTTCCCATAAGAAATTATAACCACCAATCTCTAGAGAACAATCCTTACAACATTTGACATTCTCTAACCGCACTCCCAATGGTGTATTGATGATCAAGAAACCATCAAAGATTTCCAAAACTAATACCAAACCAATTTCAAAAAGATAAGATAAAAAATAATGTGATTATCTTGTATTGAACAAAACTTAAGAAAGGGTATATGATATAAGGATCATGCCTATGAAGATAAAATGTCCTACATCCACACTAGATAGAGTAGTATTCATAATGTGTAGCTGACTTTACACTCTACCCTAGGCTCTAATATAACTCCCCTATACTATTCCCCCTGCTTGGTATTACCTGTTCTGCACTGGGTTTCTATGTCTCCTGCTTCTCCTAGAACATCTAGTGGAACTCCAACTACCAGTCTGATAAGTGGTAGCTGTGTATTTCCTAGACTCTGGTATATATTCTAACACCCTTACACTACTCTTCTATGAGAAGTTACTAAAACATTTCCAAAGATGACCCATCCAATCACAAGCATGTAACTCCATAGTAGGGTATATACATTGAGGCTACTTATGGAGAAACTTTACACACTGATAAAACTATAATGGAACACAATCCTAAGATGGATACCCACTGACTTGAACACTCTTCCCACTATTGAATTGGAAAAACCTATCATAATGGTCCTTCTTGTAACCAAAAGAAGAGATTCTAGTTCACCCCGCTGAAATAGCCTGACCATTGTTCAAGGCCTCTCTCATATTCCTTGTGGATATGAGTTTCTAATTAATCACATATGAAAATATATTCATGAAAAATGTATTCACCAGTGACCTAATATCTTAGAAGATACCATCCTAAAGACATGTCACCCTAGATATCTCATCAACTCTAAATATAGTGACAAGAACTGTAAGTCGGTGAAGCCTGCAATGTAGTACATCAATAACATTCCCTATTTCATCATTTTCATGAACTCGCAAGAATTATCACCCCTCAAAATCTATAGATAAAAGTGTATCAAGAAATTAACCTCAAAATACTTCCAATATTTCCCCTCTTACAGCCCATATTACACTAAAATATCCCACCAACTCTTGGAATGTATACAAAACATGTACATAATAAGATTCACCCTCCTATCTGTTGGTGTATTGAGGTGCTTAAAGATCTTATAGATTGACTTGATCCAGAACTCAACTGCTTGGGGCCTCCCTTTCCTAGTGAACATAGCAAGATACTGCAGTTGAAAGTCTCTCATTAGATCAGACATAAAAGTAATGGCGTGAACCATGTACCTTTCTATGGATCGCATGGCCCTCAAGAAGTTGTCAGTAAGATGAAAATCTATCTTATCCTCAGGAGCTACAAGAACATCTAGCTTAGCTGTGTTATGAGCATATTGATTTCCACTCTCTTGATGCTCAACTTGAAGATGATGATGTCACATTTTGACTACAAGATAAAAACACTCCTTATAACAATGGTTATAAAAACAAGGTCAACCTCAATAGGTGAAAACAATAGATAAACACTACTCATGGTATCTAAAAACAATTATTACAAGTGTTTTAGCATGACATAACAATTCCTTAATTGTTATTTTTCAGATATAACAATTTTCTTATATCACAGTTCAAACAGGGAAGTGTATATCTCATACAATAAATATGTCCCTATAATGAACTACTCATGTCAAGATATATCCTTATGTTCCTATCATGATGCCTGCATAGTCATCTCATGACATACCTGGAAAAGATTATAAATCTTAAGAGAAATAACATCACACAACATGTGAATCACCCTAGGTAAAATAACATCAATTGTAATAAGAGAATATCATGCACAACAATCCCATCTATAACCACTCAGATCCCCCCCGTACATGTGTTAGATACTCCCATGAACAAGTTCATTTACAAGTCATAACATATCCTAGTATTGTTTCTAACTTTTCAAAATAGTAAATAAATATAAATATAAACCTTACCTCCTATGATACCACTTTTTAATGTCCCCCAATCTAGAACCCTCCCACATGGACAAATCAAGTTGGTTATGGGACCTCAAGCAAACCTCCCCATATGCCAGAGGCTAATGACTAGAAGTTGGGGTGTGACGAGTATAGTGGGTAGAATATACCCCCTATTTTATAGTTAAAATATAGTGTAAATAAAAAATATAAATAAATATCATAGTAATAGAAGTATTGGAAACAATATATCATACAATTGGGAAGAGAAAATATGGACTAATAAACAAATAATAATGAATCATGTAATGGTATGCCTAAATGTATCTAAATGTAAAACTAAACCCAATAAAAATAAAAAAACCATCTAATACAAATAGTCTCAAATTACCCAAGTCCCAAACCCAAAGTCGGTCCTGTCTCAAAAATCTATCCAATCTAGTAAGCAATAATCTGCAATAAAGTCCCTTTCCCTTTTACAAACCTGCATCCATGAAATCTACTTGGATAGAAAACTATGACCTGAATAGGGTGTGATTAAAAATCATTAGGTCGACAAAACCATGGTTAAACTAAATGAGTATAATAATAAGTGCATGAAATAAAGTGATAATAGGTGTATTAATTAATCAATTAATATAATACACCAATAAACCTAGTTCAGAACCATGCCAGAATGTCTTAGAGCATGTATAAAAACCATGCCAACCACATCCACATAACCATGGAATAAAAAAATATCAGGGAGGCACCTTATGTATAATAATTTCATCATTCGGGCCTATCCCTCTATAAAATCATTTATACAACCGAGTGTATCCATCTATATGATCATTATAACATGAAACTTCCCAAGCCCGCTACATAAGCATTATAGAATAAAATTAGACCAATCCCACTATATATGAATTAAAAAATCAATAATAATAGCCCTATATATAATCATTATAGCATAAAACTTGTCCTATCCTACTATTTAATAATTTCAGCATGAATCACAACACATTTCATAATAGTAAGGATATCACAATATCACATCATAAGCCTCAATAGTTAATTATTCAAATTAATATTTGTTTTTCAATTACACCTTCATTTATTTATCAAATTATCTCCATCTATTTCAATAAAAAAAATCCATTAATAAATTGATTATATATCAAGAAATAACTTAGGTTCTCATATCAGGCTTAACATTCTTTAAGGGATTATCCAAATTCTTATTATTCAAAGGTTCAATCACCCAACGAGTATCCAAAAGACAAGTTTCATCAAAATTGAATCCAAAGGGATTGATGGAATAATCCAATCCATGATTTATCATCATTCATCATTTAATTAATTATTTCGCATGTTATATTGGTGAAATTTTCAATATCAAACATACTTGACAATTAAACATACCATAGGGTTAATTTTTAGATCACCAACATTTAACCAGTGTTCAAACAACACTTATAATAGGTAACACCAAAAAGAACGATGGCACCGAAGTTCACAAGAATAAGACTAGATAAAAAATACCCAGATTAACATCCAAACTGACCGTGGTCAAGATATTCCACCATCACAACCAGAGTATAGAGGAAGAGAAGGAAAAAATAAGAAAAACCTAAGAAAAACCACTAAATGGAGATTGATTGATTGAACAAGATGTCTGGAATGGAGGAAGGTGCTTCAAAATCACTTAGAAATTTCCTATGGATTGAGAGAGGAGAGGGATGTACTAAATGAATGAAAAATATAATTTCTTCCCATATTACAATCACTAATTATGATAAATACATGATTTGAAACCCCATTTTACATCATTTATTTTCTATTTAATATTTATTCTAAAGTTTGCGTTGCCTTAGGTGAATTTAACCCTGCCTAAATATTACATTTCATGTAATGTAGATTCGTAGTGTGTAACAAGTTCACACTATGAACTAGTTTACAACCTATAACCCTTTAATAGTATTTTCCTGGTGATATTTACATGGCACGTAATACCCTTAAATGAAATATAAATTTCCTATAGGATTATTTAAGCCCAAAAATCTATTGAAGAGCCCAAACCACCTCTATATCCTTTTAAACTCATGAAAAACCCTCATAATCCCATTTAACATGTTTATACCCAGAATCCATTAATTTAAAAAAAACATACTTCCCTAAAATTTTGTTCATTTCCCCCATAAAAAAATCTTTGTATCCAAACAAGATTTGACCACCATGGTTTAAGGAAAAAGGAAAACCCAGAAGAAATAGGTTTAATAAAAAAATCAAAGAGGGGAGTACCTATAAAAAGAAGGGATCTTAGAGGTAGTGTCTATCCAACCTAAGAAAACTATAATTTTTTTACTATGGTTGTTATAGGCTATTTATCAATAACTTACATCATTAAAGGATCCTCCAATATACCTTCACTTGAGATTACATGACCCAAGTATGAAACTTTTTGATATCAAAATTCACACTTGGTAAATTTTGAATACAAATATTCCTTCCTCAGGGTCTCTCATATAATTCACAAATATACTTCATCCTATTCCTTACGATTTTAATATATAAAAATATATCTTATAAATACTACCACAAAATGATCAAGGTAATCTCTAAAGGCTATATTCATTAAATCCATAAGTATAACATGATCATTGGTAATGTCAAATGTAAATACTATGAATTCATATTGTCCATAGCTCATATGGAAGGCCTTATTGGGTATATCATCCTACTTGATAATTGGTTGATTATGTCCATATCAAATATTAATCTTAGAAAAATATAGATCTCCTCTTAGTTGATCAAATATATTATTAACACCGGGTAGAGGATACTTTCTCTTAATAGTGACTTTGTTAAATTCCTAATAATAAATTCAAAGACTCATTTACCCATCTTTATTATTAAAAAAAATAATTTGTTCACTCCATGGATAATCATCTGGATTAATAAATACCTTTTATATATTCTTCTATATTTTCGTATTCAATTCTAGTAACTCATCCAGGGCCATTATATATGGAGTCTTTGTAATATGTGTTGAAATAGTAATGAGTTATATTGAAAAATCAACTCCACGATTTAGGGGAATATTAATAAAGTCATTAGGAAAATCATAAGAATATTTCCAAAAAATAGAAAAATTTCAATTTTATGTTTCTAATCAACCATTTGGAAAAAATATACCTCATGAATAAGTAGCGAAACCCATATGATGAAGTAATTTCCATTGGGTGTTTAAGTTCCTCTTCAAACTGATAGATGATTAATTGTTGATTTGGAATATCATATTTGACATCCCTTCTTCAAAAATCGATAGGGGATTTATAATGGGAGAGCCAATCCATACCCAAAAATTATATAACATTAACTAGAGAAATAATATAATGATTTTCAGGAAGAATCATCCTAGAAACTTCCATCAGAGAGGAGTTATATACTTGAGATGCAATCATCCTATCATTAAGAGTTTTCACTACCAACTCAATATCTAATCATTGAGGTGGTGAAATGATACCATTATAAAATTTTATATATATAAACGAGTGGGTAGAATCTGAATTAAATAAATGTATTCAATTAGGAAGTGGATGATAAGTGTAACTTTTACCACATATTTAGGAATTTCAAATTCGGTTATATAAATTATATAAGCTTGACATTCTCCAATTGGATTATTTTGTTGTATGTTACCTTGAAGTTTGGGGAGTTGGTTGTAATAGTGCCCTATATCCTTACAGTTAAAGCACTGTACTTTGATGGATTATCCATAAAAATTTCATTCACGAGAATGATTTCCTTTTCATCCACACTTGAAGAAAACTCCTTTTCCTTTTAGGCATGTACCATTGTGTTTTCTTCCACTAGTATCACATGTTGGAAAATTATTCTTCCTTTTCTTCCTCTTATCAAATTTTTTATTTTTCATTCTCTTATTCTCTTACTTTCCTTCAAAGACATAATACGTGGATAATTATTTTTATATATTGATATTACATTATACTATATCTACATATGATGAAAATTATAGGCTAAATAGTTCCCTTTGAAGTATTTTCTTTAAACCATTAAATAAATGGACAATATTACTCTTTGGATGATATACATAGTCCATAACAAGACTTTATAAACTTGTAAATTTAGCTTCATACTTAGAAACATTTTCCTCTTCCATTTGTCTTAGAATCAAGAATTGTTACTACATATCCACTCGTTGTTTTTGAGAGAAATATTTTTCCAAGAAAATTTACTTAAAATAATTCCATTATATCTTCTATATTTCTGACACATCCTTAATTTTTTAAATCAATGACCCCCATTGATCTGAATCCCCTGAGTGATGATAAACTTCCATGGAAACATTATACCTTTCATTAATTCCCAAATAAATAAGTATATTATATATAAAACTTATCCATTTTAAAACTAAAAATGGATTTTTAGTCCCATTGAATGATGGAGGATATTGAAACATGAAGCAGTTTAACATTTGTTACACCACATTGTGGATCAAAAGTCTAATCTATACGGGAAAGGTTATTGTACATAACCTAAATCTTCCAACCTAATATAGTTATAATTTGTTTAGCTCAAGATGCAGCTCTAGATGCAGCTTTATTATCTTTCCTAGGAGGGAAATCCCTACATGAATTATGTGTATTGATACAATTTCTATTCCTTTCACTAGGAACCATTCCTAAATAATGAACACAATATATTTGATCATAAAATTGTGAATCATAATTTATAAATTCAAAACTAGTAAAACACTTAACATAAATTGAAAATTTATATATAACTAATCTCAAAATCATAAGCTTGGGTTTTTTGGGAATATTATCAACATCCATCATAGGGTTAAGTTTTCAAATATATGTTTTCTAAAATCTAGTTCCTAAGGCTTCTAATTATCCTTTTATAATACCAACAATAAATACCCTAACCCTAGTATCCCAGAGTCGGTGGTTAATTTATTACATTAGTACTAAACACAATTAATTATATTCCAAAGGAATGAAACATTTAGTAGTCTTGGTATAATAGATACATACTTGAATCCCACATTACATTTGAAAACATTAAATAAGACATAGTATTTTCTTTGGGATAATCTTTATCCCCTCAAGAATATCTCTGCATACCAATCATTAAACTTTTACTAGAATCATATGGAAAAGGAAACATATTAAATGGGTGATCTTAGATTCTTAGTAAGGGAATTCATACAGTAGAAGTTAAATAATGAATAAATAATATTTCAGGAATAAATGATGATAAAAAATGCTATATAAATAATCACATGAGTTTGAAAATTATCCATGTATATTAATAAATATTCAAATAAACTCATGTACATCAATTACTAATTTCATAATGATGGAATTCATAATTTTTTACATCTGAAATTACCATAGGGTCCTTGTTCTAATACATCTAAACATAACATCAAGGTATCATTCCAAGACAACCATATAAATGGGTACAACATAATACAAGAACCTAATATATTTTTTATCATGATACCTACTGATTAGTCATGTGGATATGTAATTTCAGGATATACTTTTCACTTAATAATTCCAATGCATTCATCATATGAATAAACAATATAACTTAATCAATATGACATAAAAATCAATAATTTTCCCTATTGGAAGAACTAGCATATATAATATCAATCCGTTATTCATTAAAAATGATTATAAAAAATAAATTTAAATGTGGTGGATTGTATCATAAGATTATATTATTAGAATAATATTCCACAATGGATATTTACATGGATGAAAATACTTTAAAAAGATCATTGGGAAATTTCTTAAGAAAAATACCCTTTTCACTTTGAAAACCACTTATTTAAAGTATAAAATATTTTCCAAGTATTAAGGGAAAATTTTTATTTGAAAGGAAACTTGTAAAATGTTAAATTAATATTAAACTCAATGACTAGTCATGATTATAGGAAATTTCATTCATACTGTATAATTTAAAAAACATTTCTTCAACACTTTTTCAAAAAAGGGAAAAAAGTACCTTGTTAAGAATATGAAAATAATATTCCTTTTATTATTTTTTAAATTAAAATATGGGTAAGAATGTATTTAATAAATAATTTTATAATATTAAAAACACCATTTTAGACACTTTAAGTAAAATATGTACATGGAATAGAATGATCCCCAACCGGGTAAAAAAACCAGGATGATTTTCTTTATGAACATTATTTTAGGGTCTTAAGTAATTAAAGAGAGGAAAATGAAATAAAGACATTTAATTTATATAAATAAATATAGTATAATAAAAATATTGGGTTTAATATAGAAATATAAAATAATTCCCGCAATATATACTTAAATATAATCAATCCCAAATAATGATGAGATTGTGAAATAAACCCTTACCTCGAGTTCAACTTCCTTTATATGCATATGAAACTATTGTATAATAAATATATATTTATTATAAACCTATTTAAGAACCATAATAATATATATCATACCATATATTTTTTACTTATAATCTTTTATCACCTATTTATTAATAATTCTTTGTTAAAATCACTATTCTGGGTAATAACTGCTATATTTTTCATATATGTTTTGGTTTTTTAGTTTCACTAATTTTATTTTCATCATGGTTCCATAATATCCATAATTTTAAACATGATATAAATATAATATATATTCATTATATATGTAATTATAGTAATACATAGAATATATAGATAGAAAAATGAATTACACCCTTCATGGAGATGGAAAGTCGTACGTACGCATAAACGTTGTTTTCACTTTTCAATGAATGGAATGAAATAAAGGTAAATAACAGTTAAATTTTATAGAATCATCATTATAACATATACATAATATTTATTTATTAAATCTATCCTTATTACCATCTATATTAAAAAAATGAAAAATGAATCATACCACTTCGTGGAGGTGGTAGTCCACACGTACGCACGAGCGACATTATTATTTTCCAACATATTGGAAGGTAAGAAGGTAGACATGATATTATAATTAAATAAGTATAATTCTGTCATAAATATTTTATATAAACATTAAAAACAACCTAATTCCAATATAAAGAATATAGTGATGAGAAATGAATTGTATCACTATGTGGAGACGGTAAGATGTACATACACAAAATGGCACTTTCACTTTCCATTTGATGGAAAAGAGGGTGGATAATTATAGATTAAAAATTATAATAAAATTTAAGTATATTTATTATATTTAATTTATTATTTTATAAAAAATACCATATATTTATATTATTTAAAATAAGAAATAAATTGAAATAGGTCGGATAAGATGATCACCTCTTCTTTGAGAGGCCTCCTCTAGATCCTTTTCTATATAGACTAGGGTTGGTATTTTGAGGATACTGAAAACTATATAATGTGAATAATGATGTTTATAAGATAAATGGTCTATTATTGGTTGAGATAGTTTTCTAAAATTTTTGTAAAGAAGAGAAGGAAAGAGCATCCTTTACTAAGGGAGGGAAAACACGCACTTGGAATTATTTGAAAAATTAAAATATAAATATGTTTTTCTCATGAAAAATGATTAAAAATGGAAATATATTTCAATATAAGGTAGGATATTATTTAAATATAATAAAAAATAAAATTTGGACTGGATTAGGTGGTATTTTAAACCTTATATTTTGGTTTAAACACTAAGTTAACCAATTTTAACCTTAACCGTGATAACATATTTTTAACTATTATGGGGTTATAATTTTACTTATAAGGTAGACATTAGATCATAAATGGAAAAGGGATGAAATTTTAGACCACAATTCACCCCCTTGTACTCTTTAAAGATTTTATTTTTTTAAAATAATTTAATAAAATATTACTTTCATAAGATATCATTATTACCATTTTTGACACTATTAATTTAAGTTTTATTAAAATACATCAAAAAAATGATGTATAAATCAATATTATTTATATATTATAGTTTATTGAATTATATATTAATTATTAAATTGTTATCAAAGAAAGGGTAATGATATCAACATTATAAAACGTACTCAAATGGTGAAAGTTATCAACACCCGATGGTTGAAATAAGATATCAATAACCAAAATACTAATAATAAATAATTATAAATATAGGGTATAAAAGGTAAAATTTATGAATAATTTTGTTAAATATATTATTAAGTTATGTATTCTTATTTTATAGGAGGTTATAATGTCATAAACGAAGTAAAGTAACAAGGTAAGGGTTTCTTTTCTCAAATTCCTCTCTTTAAGAAATATTTTATAGTATGCACCTAATTTATTTTATATGATGTACATGATTACTATTTAATATATCATATCATGAATTATATTTTAATAATTTTATTTAAATTTCAATCATACTACCTCTTTTTCATTTGGGTTTGATTAAAAATTTATAAAGGTTGTAAGTGGTTTTTGTGACCAAAATACTTTCCTTGAGTCATAATCATTGGTATTTTTCTAAAACCTTTCAAGTTTGATCTTATCTGAACTATGATGATGTTATTTTTTTATTTAAAATTTATTTTTTGGGGAAGTTACATATTTTCATTTATATTGAATTCCTTAATGATATACCTTCTCAAATAAAAGTTTAATGTTTGATAGAATAACTCTCATTCTTTTAAATGTATATTTTCCTATATTTCCATATTTTCCTTCCCACAAATGTTTTCCTCTTATTTTTGGGAAGCTAATATGGATTATTTTATGTGATACTAATAATTCTCTTCACCCATTTTAAAAAAATAAACATAATAATCTTTTAATGATGTGGGTCTCTAAATAGTGGTTTTTAAAATACTTTCCAATATTATTTCTTTTTATAATATTTATGAATTTTAAAAGGATTCATTTATTGAAAATTATTTTTAAAATTTAAATGTTTTTCAACGTTTTTAGTTCAACTTTCTGAAAATTACTTTTGGAAGAAATATCTAACATTATTATTCTATGAATGTGTTGAAAATGATCTCTTATAATGTTTTTTGTGGGAAAAAATCTATTTCTGATAATTTTCTAGTGTGCCGATGCATTGTATATGAGGATTTTATTTACCCACATTCCCTCTTTCCAAGTTCAGAAATATTTCATCATCTTTATTGGTGATGTCTGCTCATTGATTTAAATGGGATGATTGGATGTCAGTTATTAATTCTATGGATTCCTCCTTATATCTCATTGGCTAGTCCAGGTCTCCCTCAAATATTAAGTCATGTTCATGGAACTCATTCCTGGTGCTATATCAATGTGGACACCAGTTAATTACATTGATTATATATCAATAGTTCATGAAACTTAAGTTAGGAGAGTAGTCATGTTGGTAATATATGGGCATGTTTGGACATTAGGTACATTTTTCACCAGCGAATCTTTCTCTTTTAGAGGGAATCTCATATGAGGAATATTAGAAGTGAAACCTAAGGAATCCCATATTGATAACGAGGTAATTAATTCTAGGGGCGTGAGTCTTCCAAGGTTTTTTACCACATACATCCCATGTTTGTTACATGAGGTAGTTGTTATAGACCAGGGCACGAGTTTGGCATCTTGATGATATGATAACATAGTTAAAGTATTGTGGTGACAAGTTGGGAATAGGTTTAACATATTTTGGAGATGTATTGAATGCCCTATGGAGGCAGATCCAGAGGCGCATACCTAGGAGGTAAGATGTCACACCTGAGTTTACCGATGGATCAGAATTCATCATGGAGTTGGATTTGGAGGTGCATCTCTAAGAGAGAATACGTCACATCTGAGTTTACCGATGGATCAGAAAGCCCCATGGAGGTATATTTGGAGTTGAATCCCTAGGATGGAAGATGTCATGCCTATGTTTACCAATGGATCATAATTATTTGTGGTTGAGGATCTGTAGGTGCATCCCTAGGAGGGAATTTGTCATGCCAGATTTTACCAATGGATTAGAACACACTATGGAGGTGGATTTGGAGGTGCGTCCCTTAGAGGGAAAATTTCACACCTAATCTTACCAATGGATTAGAACTCCCTATAGAGGAAAATTTAGACGTATTTATGTAAGAGGGAATATGTCACATCGAAGTTTACTATTGGATGAGAACACTCTATAGAGACAGATCTATAGGTGCATCCCTAGGAGGGAAAATGTCACACCTATGTTTACTAATGGACCAGAATTCTCCATAGAGGCAGATCTGAAGGTGAATCCCTATGAGGGAATATGTCATACCTAAGTTTACCAATGGATAAAAACACCCCATTAAGGCAAATCCAAAGGTCTATCCCTATGAGGTAATATGTCACACCTATGTTTACCATTTTTGGGATTGAACCTCAGGGAGGTGTCCTACTTACCCTATTTAGGAGATATTGATCAAAACCCATATAGTTTTATGCCATAGTTTAATGTTGTATGATAGGACCAATCCTTACAATTTAATTTCATGAAGTAAGGATGATCATGTCCTGAAAAAGGTGTCTTACAACTACAAAATTAAGTTATTTCCATAATTTGAAACTATGGAAATAAGCCAAAATATTATGGATATAGCTTACAAACATGGTTTTGAAAAACCATGGGCCCAATTATCATTTCAATAAGTTCCACCTATGGCCACAATTTAAACTTTGGAAATAGATGACTATTTCAATGGTTTAAACCATGGACTTAGCTAAATAAGTACATGGTATAACCATGACATTAATCTCTTTAATAGGTTCCACCATAGACTTAGCTAAATACGCCACTCAATTTCACACTATCATGATATTATATCACTTACAACTATTTTTTTGGATGTGGTTTTTTTACAGCTTCATACTACCATTAATCTCTTTAAAACAACTCAAAACTAGAATGTGTATGAATTTTTCAAAAAAGTTACCTATATATTAATTATTTATGAGCATGGTCAAACAAAAAATTTTATTAGTGAAATTTACTTTTCCTAAATTATTATTTCTCCATGATTAGTAAAGTGGAAAAGTTTAAATTGTGTCTATGGGTTTCTCCCATATACTTGTATTAATCAATTTTCCTAATGTTTAATGCAAAGTGGTAGGGTTAAAAGTGACTATAAATTTAAGTATATCAAGGAAGCTTATAAAAAATATAAGAAAGGCACTGATATATTCCCTGATTTTTGTAGACTATTTTATTTGATCCTAATATATATTAATTTCATTTAAATACTAGAATTTATTGGAGTGTTTGTTTCATTGTATTACTGAAAAATAGATTCTACAATTTATAATGGGTTTAGTAAAAAAATATAAATAAAACATTTTAAAAACAATAATGCTGCTAAAAAAGTGGTGTTCCATGTCTATCATCAATTAAATTAAAAAAACAATATATAATTAGCTCAAAAATATATAAATACATGCAAACTAAAAAATGTGAGAAAAAATGTATAAAAGATAGTGACCACACCCAAAAATTAGGAGGGTGAAATCCTAATATTCCTTGGTATCCTCTTTGGTCTCCATATTATACTTCTTATCCTCCCTAGTAGAATCAATATAAATCATGATAATAGTGGGTATATCCTCTCAAAGTGACTATTTATTCCACTATATAATATACTAAAGATATCCTAGTAGACTTTGAATGGATACCAAGGAAGATGATAGTTGTTGAGAGGTATGCTCAATGAGGGATATAATAGTAATCCCTATGTTAGGAGGTATCTATGTGGTGTGTGGGGATTGGGTAACCATAATGGTTTGGGAAAGGTGTGATCTCAAGGAATACTTTATTATGGGAGACTTCTCAATGCCTGATTATGGATCTTCAGTGATGATCTCAGTAATTGGTCTAGATGGGAAAATAATGTAGTGGTCACTAAAATGGATTACGTATCAATGGTCATCCCAATTATCAGCTTATTACCAATGATAATTGTAATACCCCAGAATGATAAAGGGTTAAATGACTAAATGATATGACTCATGTCAACAAGGTTCACATTCCTTTTCAGAAGCCTATCTGATTAGAACTCCACAGTTAAGCGTGCTTGGCCTGGAGTAGTGATCAGGAAGGGTGACCTTTTGGGAAGTTTCCCGGGGTGTGTGTGAGTGAGGAAAAAACACACTGGAAAGGACATGTGTTGGCCTGTGGGGACTTTCATTAGTCAGATGACCCGTTTAGGCATGTGGTTAGACCCTAGGGTGGGTCCCACGTGTCTTCGGGGGCAACTCGTGGTACCTGGTAGGGCAGGACCTGACGGCCTTGTTAAGACGAGGTGTCTGTGCAGTCGCCGGGACCCAGTTGTCACAATAATAGTTGGTGTTGTAGTAGTGGATTCTACAGTGGTGGTAGTGGCTTCAATTAGATTAGGGGTAAACTCAATATTCTCGTGTGTTGGTGCCTCCTAGATCAAGAGTTAGTCTATGTTCCTTGTAGTGGGATCAATGAATAGGATATCTAGGATACCTAATGTCTCATGAGTAGTGACTCTAATAGGGATAGGGATACTTTGAAATGTATACTCAAATGGGGATATAAGTGGGATGATGTTAGAGGTGGAAGAAGATGGAGTGATTGGGTAAAAGTGGGATATGGACATGGAGGTAGGTGGTGGGTATTGTTATAGATGATGTAGATGGGGCTAGTGGTATAGGTATTGGAGTTTGAGGTTGAACATGCAGTGGGTCATAAAATAATTGGAGTGATAGATAGATCCCATTCTGAATCTCTATCAAGTACTAGAGTTCATCCCAAAATACCTATTCTACTATAGATATGATATATAATGTGGTGTTGCCTAGGTGGTATAGGTCTATCTTGTCCTCAATGGAGGTGGAGGTATGTAATATGAGGTAGCTAGTGAATGCCCCTCATCATCCTCATCCCCCTATATAAATTAAGTGCACTCCTCATTCCATATGCATGAATTTATTTTCTTCTTCAACAACCTCATCTTAGAAACACCAGTACATCGATATGTTATAGATGATGTAGATGGGGCTAGTGGTATAGGTATTGGAGTTTGAGGTCGAACATGCAGTGGGTCATAAAATAATTGGAGTGATAGATAGATCCCATTCTGAAGCTCTATCAAGTACTAGTGTTCATCCCAAAATACCTATCCTACTATAGATATGATATATAATGTGGTGTTTCCTAAGTGGTATAGGTATATCTTGTCCTCAATGTAGGTGGAGGTATGTAATATGAGGTAGCCAGTGAATGCCCCTCATTATCCTCATCCCCCTCTATAAATTAAGTGCACTCCTCATTCCATATGTACGAATTTATTTTCTTCTTCAACAACCTCATCTTAGAAACACCGGTACATTGATAAAATATATTTTTAAAAGTGATTCAATTTACATAGATGGGACAAAGGCAAATAAGTTTTTATCCAAATGGGAATTTTTTCCACCCATGATTATACCCTTGACCTTATTTTGGTGGCCTATAAAATATAATTCATACTTCCTCATGATGTTAATATTTTCTGAACTATAAATTATATACAATATAAGTACATCTAATAGAATCAATAATCCATATGAATCAACCTTTTAAATCCAAGTGTGTATAATGGATCAATATATAATCTAGATGAGGGTGTTCATAAATTGTGTGCTCCTTAGATTCGCTATATAATGCATGTTCCATTGAATTGTTTTAAGGGTGGACCAAACTGACAGTATGTGAACTCTAATGGGATTTATATTCACTAAATTATGTTATAATATTAATAAAAATTTAGGGTTTTAAACACTAATTCCTTCCCTAATGTCTACTACTAATAGGTTTTGCTGTTTTTGACCTAGACTAAACTCAAAATCATCTAGGGGAAGCTCAAGATTTAATAAAAAATCTAATCAAACTCTTGTAGGCCTCCTATCACACATGGATAATATGCTCCAAATATATTGCCTATATTTCCTCCATGAAATTGTTTTCCATTTCAATTTACTACATAACCCACATATCCAAGGTTTTATTCCTTTTCAACCTTTACATCTGTGGCTTCTTAAGCTCATCTCAATGAATGGGGTTTGTGAAGTGTAAGAAAATATAGTGGTGGAATTTGTGTAAAACCTCACTCAAAGATGAGTAAGGGGTTGAATGCTTAGTATAGATAAGGATTTGAGAAGATACAGGGCAAGCAGATGTTCTATATGATAAATTGGTTGGTTGTTGGGTAGGCTTGGTCTTGAACTAATTTATTTGTCTAACTAGTAGATTCTAGGTTTTTGGGGGTAGTGGTCATTTTCACTTTGAATGGTGGTTGACGTTTTTTCTATGATTCATAGAGAGGGTATGGAGTGAAGGATTAGATAAGGGTTTCGTTAAGGGTTATAATTTTTTTTGGTCAATAATGAAGATAATGGTTTGAGGTGATATTGTGGGTTTTAGGGTGTTGGTTGGGACATGAGGTAATATATGGGTGTGAAGAGATGAAAGTAAGGATATGAATCAATTCAAGTAGAGTTTTGATGGGTTACATATTTTATTAAAGGTGTTAGTGGTGTATTTGTGTGAGGATTGGGTGGCTTAGAGGTGGAACCATGTTTGGAATAGGGGATGGAGATCATGATGAAAGTTAGGGTTTATGTTCGGTATTTTAAGGCATTTAAAATTTTATCATATGACACCATTTTCAATGATATAATTATATTTGGTTTATAGATCCATAAATTTTTTATAATTATTTTATCTATAGTGTTTCACTATGGGATAATCCATCACAGTGTAACATTAGTAAGGATTTTCCACCTTACAGATCGTGGGAAGGCTTGTAGCATTGAGAGAACCTATGAATGTTTGGTTACATTATGTTTATATACACTTGTTTTTGAGTGTAGCATGATCTATAACACTACAACATGATTTATCATGGCACAACCAAGCAGGTTTCCACAAGGTGCTATTAATGAGTGAGCTATTCCCAATAAAATTTTATTATTCCCATGTTTTCCTGGAAATTAATTTTTTTGGCATGGCTGTGAATGTTTCACCATTATTCATTATTCAGTACCAATGTTTGAGGTTATGGAGTCTCATTATATATATCATAGTTATAACCCCTTGATTTCTTGGAACTCCTATAATTAGCTACACTTTTCAGGATTGTGGTGTTAAATGAGTTCCCATGTCATAATCTATACTTTGTAGAAATTTAGAGACATATTATTATAGTATAACCAAATTGGTTATGATATGATGACATATGTGTTTATATTTTTACCTTTATCTTTAAATCATTGATATAATCCCTTTTAGATTCAATAGGGTATTAGAGGATATTGCCTCGTAGTATTTATAATGTCACTTTTATAAATAAGTTTTAACCTAACAAGTTATAATGTAAAAACTAAGATGAATGAAAAAAGAAAAACCAAAAGAAACATATAATATTGAGAATAGAAGAGACTTTACAGATAGATAATATATTTTATCTATATGTCTATTTTTGATATTAATTTCATGACCTACTTTCCAAAAAGAATGATGGAGATAAATCAACTATCATCACTAACTAATAGTTTCACTCAAAATCTAAAAAAACAAATGTTGCAGTTAGTCCAACATGAAGTGTTTTTATAAATATAATTTGATATATTTCTATGGAACATAATGATGCTAAAATATAGTATGGACTATAAAAATACTATGATAGTTTACTGTAAAAACATCAAAAAATTTTCAGAATGTTTTGAATGTATTATCTATATTTACTGTAATATGTGATAACGAAGAATAAAAATCAATACAGTATGAACCATAGAAATATTCTTACTATAAAATGTAATATAGAATTCATAATAGATGCTTTATTACTGTAATATAGTATTCAATATAGAAATAATATTACTGGATAATCAAAACATCAAAATATTTTCAGAATGTTTTGAATATATTAACCATATTAGGTGTATTTACAATAATATATATTGATAGTAATATATATTATCTGATATTCCCTAAGTAAATTAAAATGTTTAATTTTTTGGAATGCGAAATACTTATCTTTTATCTATATCAATGGAAAACATACACAAAGGATGTGTATGAAGTTATATGAAAAAAATATTTAGAAGTGAGCTTCATAGTCAAGGAATATATTGTGTTATTTATGAAATAAGAAACTACCCATGTTCTATATTGTAAAAGGAATTCGAATGTTGTTTATTTTAATTAAAAAAATGATGACTATGAATATGAATTTATTTATAGAGGTAGAAAAATACATTTATGGTCATCTAACTTTAATAAAACACTGATAAAAAAATTAAGTAGATGGTATTTAGAATGAAGTGCACTAGACATGAATGGAAAATATTGTTCATAATAAGGTGTATACAATGTTAAAATACTAATTAAAAATTTAAGAAGAAAATGAATTTAATTTAAAGTGCATGAAAGTAAGAAAAAATATGATTGGAAGGGTATTAAATAGAATAAGAATATATTTTTTATACAAATATATTTTGGATAGCTTGAAATATATACCAAATAAAAAATATGATATTTTTCATTTTCTAATGTTTAACACATGAGAAAAATTTCTAATGTACCACCCCAAGATTTTATGAAAAATATTCTTTTAATTTCATTAATGTCTTGTGTTGTATGCTACACCAATATTACCTTGTGCTATACGCAACACCGTATTAGCTTGCAGTATACGCAACACTATTCTTGGATCGTGTTACACACAATTTTGATAATAGTTATTTTATGCAACATTGAGTATATATATATATATATATATATATATATTCAATGTATAAATGAAATATGGTTGGATTTGGTTATAAGAAACAATGAAGGATTCTTGCACAACATGCAACCCTGACTTGGCTTGCATTACACGCAATCGCGACCTTCCTCGATAGCGTGTGTTGTACGCAATACAAGGTGTTACTAAACAACGATATATTATTATAATATTATTATGAACTAGCATTTATGAATAGTATTAACTAAATTTTTAATTTTATAACATTATTATTCATCTTACACATTTTCTAGAACATTTTATAAGAACAAAATAAAATTTTCAGGTAAAATAAGTATTTTTCAAAAAATACAGTTTTGCTGCCTTTTGATGGCGCACCCACTTTAAATCTAGTTTTTGAAATGTTTATAAGTTCCATTTGACAAAATAAAATTATTCTTTGGAATAAAGAAATAAAAATTTACTTTGGATAATTTTTTCATTTTATTCTGATGACTTTCATATTTTAATGAATAGTAAAAACACGCTATATTTTAATTAAAAAAAACTTTTTTCATCGTAATATATTATGTGGTTAAATTATAATATTGAATGGTTTTAAAGTATAAATAGAATATATTTTTACCATTTAATATAATGTATGTCATTAGCATTGATTCTACCTTGAATTCATAGGATAAATCAATTCAATCTTTTGCAATGTTTTAAAGAAAAACCCGTTTTCTTTCGACAACGGGATTAATTTTAATTTAATTTCCGCAACTTTTGTGTATTGGATTTGGAAAAATGGATTCCATATTTGGAATTAGTGGATCCAAATTATGTTAATAAGCTACTTTTTATTTTTGGGAAATATGAATAGTAACTACGGTAAATTTTATTTACCATAGTTAAAGGTAAATCAGGTAATTAAGGGTAAATATAATATTATAAAATTACCTTAACACATGTCAAAATCCTATTGGATGACTAAAAATAGACCCATATCATCTAAGGGTCGGATTAGATTCATTTAATGGAATTTTGTCCATGAAAATAATTTAATTATTATTAAAACCAAAGAATGTGACAACATGTCACTTTCTTAAAATCTTATAAGTATAATAATTTTAATTTAGTGAGAAACATCATGAAACTTAAAACATGAATAGTCTCCAGAAATATAATACAATTATCTACATCATAGGAATTTATTTAAAATTTTTATGGATTAAATAATTATCATTTATTATGACACAAAGATGATGCAGTAATTGTCTTATTAATGAAATATTAACATAATTGATGTTATAAATACGAAAATAAATGTAATTTGGGACTTTTTATGAATTACACTAATTTTATACGTTAATATGACATGTTATTATTGATTTAATTAACTTTTTTAGAACTAATCATTCTTATATAATTTTCACAAAAATCAATTACTAAATAGTGTCAAAATTGACATAAAATAGTTTTTAAAACAAATATTATATTATTAATTGTTATTTTATTCCTAAAAATCTAAGGTTCGGCCAAATTACTTAGATAAGGTTATATATATTAATAATAAACAACTTGGGGTTCTTTTGGCTTGTTACAGTAAGTTTATTAACCTTATAGTGTAAGAACACAAGAAGACAAGGTAAAAGTAAAATTATTTAACTTAATGTTAATTCTAAATGATAAGGTTAAAATAGGAACCTAAACTTGGCTAAATTATATTGGATGAGAGGATTTAGACCCATCCCCACCTTAGATTAGAAATAAATCAATTTTGAGCTATTTAAAACCGAATTTGGCTTTATAATAAAATAATATTTTTAGTTATTCTAAAGGTACCCCTCTCCTCCCATATAAAAGGGCACCCCCTTCCCTCTCTTCCCCACACCACTTTGAGCCTTCAAGATCGGCCAAACTCTGCAAAATTATCTTCTCCACTTACCTATAAATATCCTAGAGGTTCTGTTCTTCCTCAAAGACCAATTTTAGTGACCTAAGAGGAGGTCTCAAAGAGGTGCTTCAAAGAAGAGGTAATGTCCGTTACCGATTCTTTCAACTTAATTTTTCTTCCACTTCTCCTTCCTAGGTTGTTTAATTATGAAGTAATAACATCAGTATCAATAATATACTGATATGTTATTATAAGTATGAAACAACCCTATTTCACCATCTATCCATCCTACGGAAAACGAAATCACCGCGCGTGCGTACGTATGGAATACCATCTCCACGCCGTGGTGTAATCTATTTTCCACCACCACCTTACTTGGATGGGTATAATGGTGTACATAATAACTATATATGATTATTGTAAAGTGATATTGATTCTGAAATAGTATACATACACTTAAATACAATTCCACGATCATGAGAATGATATCATCGCTCGTGCGTACGTACGGACTACCGTCTCCACGACGCGATGAGATTCATTCTCCACGTTAACCATTCATGAATGATTATAAAGTATATATAATAAGTAATCATGAAATATATGACATAATAATGATACTATATTTATGTGTATATATATGTATGTCATCTACTTAATTCCATTCAACTCAATAAGGAAATGAAAACAGCGTTCAAGCGTACGTACGGCCTACCGTCTCCATGAACGGTGTATTTCTTTCCATTTACTGATTTATTATATATATGTATATTCTGAATATATATTATATATAAATCATGTTTTATATTATGTAATTAAGTAATTATGATCTAAGTAATCATATGAATAATTACAAGTCAAAACACAGACGACAAATGAAACAATTTTACCCAAAACGCTCTTTAACATGGAATTTACAAAAGAACGGGTAATATAAAGTCATAAGTGAACCATATATGATATCATAACAATGATTATGATTCTAGAATAAGTCAATGACATTATTTAAATCATTATACAGGAGGTTCAGACACTTACGAAGAAAATCGGACCTAAGGTAAGGGAAATATCACAATCTCATTTTTATCCGAGATTGTTTATACTTTGGAATTTACTGGGGTGTATTTTATCATCCACATCCATGTTTCCTCAATATGTAATATTTATATCCTTCTACAATATTTTATATCCAATTTTACCCTTCGGTGAGTTTTTAGTAAAAGATATGAAAGGAATATTTTGTCGTTTTCATACGAGGTACTTTTTGACTTTTCTGACAAAAGTACGAGAAGAATGTTTTTTTTAACTTATACGGCATGAATGGATTTTTAAAACATTATTTCGAAGAAGCTTCCTTTACAAGTTTTCAAGTTTATTTTTAATCAACTTCTTTTAGTTTAAAATTGTAAGACATGTTAAGAAAGGAAAATGTTTTTGAAGTAGAAAGGATATTTTCCTCAAGAATGGAGTTCAAGTGTTTTATCAAAATTATTGTCCATATAAGATAATAAAGGATTATGTTTATATCCCTATTCTTTCATTGTTTTGATTATGTTTTGATGGAATTATTTTTATGAATTCCTTTATCTTATATGAATTGTTTTATGATGTCACGATGTTTAATATTCCCATTTTTATTACATGGGTTATGCTATGATGTATGGTTTATGATTTTGTGACACACATAAGAATGGTATCATTATGAGATTGGTGGGACCTATATCTCCCTCCAATGCATTGGGTAAAGATTTTATATCTCATGAGATAGACATGGATGGAACGGTAGGTTATACCGGTTCAGTGAAATAGGACTAAAACAAGGAGTGAACTCAGTTCAGAAATGGACTTTGTCCACTAAGATAGTCTTGGCAATGAGTCTTGACTAATAAGAAATGATTCTCTATGATTATTTGTGTATGAAACAAAGTTTCATGTTTTAAGTTATGATTATTGGGATTTCATTTCACTACTATGATTTATCCCATGTTATGATATTATGATCTCTTTTGCAGGTTAAGATTTCCAAAATGTTATGTTCTTATGAATATGATGTGATTGATTTTTCTTTTGTTTAAACTTACTGAGCATTTGAGCTCACCCTTTTATGTTTTCTTTTCCCCAGGATATAAATAAAGGTTTTAGGTAAGAAAAAAAGGGAAGATCTTTATGGGAGATGTTGAAGATCTTTCACCATGATTAGAAGATTACGTTCTGAGTTTCCAAAGACACTAAACTATTACGGTCCTTGTGTGTGTGTTTTTGTTATGTAATAAGTATTCCTCAAAAGTAATGTAATGTCCTTGTACGTTAAGCTTTGGGTCTCTACAGTTGGTATCAGAGGAAAGGTTTAGTCAACCTTTGGAAACTAGGATGCGATAACTTTAGTGAGATCCCTATAGATATTTCTAAGGTATGTATAGGGATATCCCTAAGGTTAAGTATAAGTATAGGTTATAGTACTAGAATTATGGTAATCTAAGATGTTATATATTAAAGGTACTCCCCCTTTATTATATTGTTTTCCCTAGCGTAATTTTTGCCTCTCACACTATTCTTTTTGGGTTTTAGAAAATGGCTGGAAACAAGATGATTCACGATAATGGAGGATATGATGGACAATGGAATGATGAGCAACCAAATGAAATGGGATTTGGAAGTCCAAACATCATTATTATGTCGAATCAGAAATCTCATTATATGATCAATGAAGTAAAATTTGGTAAGTTTCCTGACTCGGCTAATAAGAGAAACATGGAGTTTCATGATGATGATAGAGGAAAGAAAGTTCAATTTCCCCTATGTAAATCATGTGGGAAGAGGCATCAAGGAGAATGTTTCAAAGGAACTAGAAGATGCTTTGGGTGTGGAAAAGAAGGACACAAAGCCAGTAAGTGCAAAGGAAAAGGTTCAGTTAACACCAGGGATGAGGATAATGGTATTGCTACGACATCAACAATGGTTAAATGTTTTAAATGTGGAATGTACGAGCATTATGCAAACCAATGCCCTAAGGGAAAGTCTCATGAAGAGAATCAGTATAGTCGTATGAGTAGTATTTATGTTGATGATGATGAAGAGACTAAAAATGATATGTGAGATGAAAGAATTATTGAAGCTCGGTCAATGGTTTAAGAATGTAGTGGAATGATTACCTGTTTATCATGTGTAATGTTGTATAAGTAATCTCATGGTACTATGGAATAAAGAGACATCTAAGGATTGTTACACTATTGTCTTTCCTTGAGTTTTGAAAGTGTATGATTAATGGTACCAATATCCATGAAAGGTTATTCAGATATTTTTGGAATGTAGATGATATGCGCATAATGAAGGGATAAGGAGAAAATTAAATGTTTGATAGTATTCATGAGCTCATGACTGATATAAGGAGAAGGTTATATCATGGTTTAAGTATATAGAATTTTTGGATTTTGGTATGTGGAAAGAGTTAACTTTTGACAACATTCATGTTTTCACTAAGGGTTAATGGGTATTCATTTTTCAAGAGAATACATGATTAAGGTATTCACATGATTGGAATGTGACCAACAAGATATATGGGGGATAAATGATGGTATTAACATGCTTGGTTGATGACATTTCAAGTAATCATTTTCTTTATATTATGAGCTTGGACCGAAGTATTTTAGATAAGCCTAAACAATGGAATGGATTATGTTGGACATAAGTTAGTATTATTTAAGGATAGAACTTTTGATATTATATAGTTTTAGAAAAAGGACAACCCGCAGGACGGGCGACAACCCATCACGTCGGACAAGGCCGTGGGAATCGAACCCACAACCGAAGTGCGACTGGCCTTTATCGCGTACCACTAGCCTACAAGAAGTCCCTGTTTAGTATAAACTAGTTTTATTATATTAAGTAGTATTATATATGAAGTATAAGTCCATTTTAGGAACCATATATCATTAATCTCACTATAGATGGACTTATGTATTTTTTGATAACTTTTCTAACCTTTTGTTTGAGACAGATGGAATGACCCATCATTCTATCACATGATCTGTTAACACATCACGAATGAAAAATTCAACTTCATTTCTTTAAGATATGAAGTGGAAATTGTCCAAATAACGACCAACGGTGAGACTATACCAAAATCACAAAAGTATTTCTTCTAATTCCAATTTCATCAACTTTAGGGAAATGATCATGAAAACCAAAAATGTTGTCCTAGTTCCCTTATATCCGATTAATCAGATGGTACCTTAGATCATCACAAATCAATAGCTTTGTGATTGTTGGCTTTTCCATAGCCATATTCTCTACCACTCTCCATCAGAACTTGATGGTTAGATTTTTCTTCCATATCAATATTTTTACCTATGTTCTCCTACGTGGAAACCCAGTGATGAGTTAATTTGGGTAACCGTTACATTTCATACTTTAGTTTTTAAAGCCATGTTTTGGTATTCCTTTTTTACGATGTGGGTTTCTATTAAACAAACTTTCGAGTAGTAAACTATTTATAACCCCGACGAATTTCGAGGGTGAAATTCATTTTAAGGGGGGTAGAATGTAACACCCCAAGATTTTATGAAAAATATTCTTTTAATTTCATTAATGTCTTGTGTTTTATGCTACACCAAGATTACCTTGCGCTATACGCAACACCGTATTAGCTTGCAGTATACGCAACTCTATTCTTGGATCGTGTTACACACAATTTTGATAATAGTTATTCTACGCAACATTGAGTATATATATATATATATATATATATATATTCAATGTATAAATGAAATATGGTTGGATTCGGTTATACAAAACAACGAAGGATTCTTTCACAACACACAACCCTGACTTGGCTTGCATTACACGCAATCACGACCTTCCTCGATAGCGTGTGTTGTACGCAATACCGGGTGTTACAAAAAAACGATATATTATTATAATATTATTATGAACTAGCCGTTATGAATAGTATTAAATAAATTTTGAATTTTATAACATTATTATTCATCTTACACATTTTCTAGAACATTTTATAAGAACAAAATAAATTTTTCGGGTAAAATAAGTATTTTTCAAAAAATACAGTTTTGCCACCTTTTGATGGCGCACCCACTTTAAATCTAGTTTTTGAAATGTTTATAAGTTCCATTTGAAAAATTAAAATTATTCTTTGGAATCAAGAAATAAAAATTTACTTTGGATAAATGTTTCATTTTATTCTGATGACTTTCATATTTTAATGAATAGTAAAAACACGCTATATTTTAATTAAAAACAACTTTTTTCATCATAATATCTTATGTGGTTAAATTATAATATTGAATGGTTTTAAAGTAAAAATAGAATATATTTTTACCATTTAATATAATGTATGTCATTAGAATTGATTCTACCTTGAATTCGTAGGATAAATCAATTCAATCTTTTGCAATGTTTTAAAGAAAAACCCGTTTTCTTTCGACAACAGGATTAATTTTAATTAAATTTCTGAAACTTTTGTGTATTGAATTTGGAAAAATTTATTCCATATTTTGAATCATTGGATCCAAATTATGTTAATAAGCTACTTTTTATTTTTGGGAATTATGAATAGTAACTACGGTAAATTTTATTTACCATAGTTAAAGGTAAATCGGGTAATTAAGGGTAAATATAATATTATAAAATTACCCTAACACATGTCAAAATCCTATTGGATGACTAAAAATCGACCCATATCACCTAAGGGTCGGATTAGATTCATTTAATGGACTTTTTTCCATGAAAATAATTTAATTATTATTAAAACCAAAGAATGTGACAACATGTCACTTTCTTAAAATCTTATAAGTATAGTAATTTTACTTTAGTGATAAACTTCATGAAACTTCAAAAATGAATAGTCTCAAGAAATATAATACAATTATATACATCATAGGAATTTATTTAGAATTTTTAGGGATTAAATAATTATCATTTATTATGACACAAAGATGATGCAGTAATTGTCTTATTAATGAAATATTGATATAATTGACGTTATAAATACCCAAATAAATGTAATTTGATACTTTTTATGAATTCCAATACTTTTTTAGGTTAATATGACATGTTAGTATTGATTTAATTAAATATTTTAGAACTAATAATTCTGTTATGAGTTTCACAAAAATCAATTACTAAATAGTGTCAAAATTGACATAAAATAGTTTTTAAAAAAAATATTATATTATTATTTGTTATTTTATTCCTAAAAATCTAAGGTTCGTCCAAATGAATTATATAAGGTTATATATATTAATAATAAACAACATGGGGTTATTTTGTCTTGTTATAGTAAGTTTATTAACCTTATAGTGTAAGAACACAAGAAGACACGGTAAAAGCAAAATTATTTAACTTAATGTTAAATCTAAATGATAAGGTTAAAATAGGAACCTAAACTTGGATAAATTCTATTGGATGAGAGGATTTAGACCCATCCCCACCTTATCTTAGAAATAAATCAATTTGGCACTATTTAAAACCGAATTTGGCATTATAATAAATTAATATTTTTTGTTATTCCAAAGGTGCCCCTCTCCTCCCTTATAAAAGGGAACCCCCTTCCCTCTCTTCCTCACACCACTTTGAGCCTTCAATCTCGGCCAAACTCTTCCAAATTATCTTCTCAACTTCCCTAGAAACATCCTAGAGGTTCTGGTCTTCCTCAAAAACCAATTTTAGTGCCCTAAGAGGAGGTCTCAAAGAGGTGCTTCAAAGAAGAGGTAATGTCTGTTACCGATTCTTTCAACTTTATTTCTTCTTCCACTTCTTCTTCTTAGGTTTTTTCATTATGAAGTAATAACATCAGTATCACTCATATACCGATATGTTATTATAAGTATGAAACAACCCTATTTCACCATCTATCCATCCTACGGAAAACGAAATCACCGCGCGTGCGTACGTACAGAATACTGTCTCCACGCCGTGGTGTAATCTATTTTCCACCACCACCTTACTAGGATGGGTATAATGGTGTACATAATAACTATATATGATTATTTTAAATTGATATTGATTCTTAAATAGTATACATACACTTAAATACAATTCCACGATCATGAGAACGATATCATCGCTCGTGCTTACGTACGGACTACCGTCTCCACGACGCGATGAGATTCATTCTCCACGTTAACCATTAATGAATGATAATAAAGTATATATAATAAGTAATCATGAAATATATGACATAATAATGATACTTTATTTATGTGTATATATATGTATGTCATCTACTTAATTCCATTAAACTCAATAAGGAAACGAAAACAGCGTTCATGCGTACGTACGACCTACCGTCTCCATGAACGGTGTATTTATTTCCATTTACTGATTTATTATATATATGTATATTATGAATATATATTATATATAAAT